>OW052036.1:45338756-50338756 GCA_932526305.1 Epicampocera succincta | reverse complement strand
TTTTTTTCAGAAATTTTGAAAAAATCAGGCCGTTTGTTCATTATGGATGAAGACCCATAATACAGGAAAGAGTTTTTCTAGCAATACAGTCCAAAATTCAATAATGAAACTAAAATGGCAACTTTATTTTCCAACCAATTCTTTGTTATTCTTCACTCCATCTTCTTTTCGCTTCTGAATTATTTTCAGAAGTAAATACTAAAATCAAAACAGGCTGACCAATTATAAGGTGCATCCATGCAAGAAATTGTACGGAAATGTATTCAACTATATGAAAACAAAATCAAGTTTGGATAGATTCAATTTTGTTTTAATATATTTCTCTGTAATCTGCTACGGTTTCCGAAATCGGGCTCGGAACTGTAAACCTGTTTTCGTAGGTACATACATACATACGAGTATATTTTTGTGAGTTTTCTTCGAAATCATTAATTAAATACACATTTTATTTAAATGATTTTTGTAGGAAAATTATTTTAAGTTCGTGCCTTTGACTTTATTGTTTATTATTGACAAAAACTGTAACAGGCAGAAATATTTTCAAAAAAATTCTAAAATATTTCATTTTATAAGTAAATTATAAATTTGACTATAAATTAATTATTTATTCTTGTAAGTGTCGTGACACATTTTCAGGCGCTTTGCTGTTTAAAATTTATTTTTGCAATAAAACTCAGCACGCAAAAATTGAAAAAATATATTCTGAAACACTCGCAAGAAAAGCTTTAGCAGCGGCAATGGATTAATTTCAATCACGAAATCAGTCAATTAAATATTTTGTTCTTATGACTCGCAAGTGGTATCTTGTTGACCTTCAATTGGTCAAAGTAGAGTTTAATAAACTCTTTATTTGATAAAAAAGTTCATTTTCAACAAATATGTATATATTCATACATACATACATACATATGTAAACATTATGTGCATATCGATGTACATATGTTCGCATGCAAATACGTACATATGTATGTATGTTTGTATGTACGTGAAAGCAAAATCTGATCTGATTTTCCAAACGAATTTAATTACACAATAAAACATTAAACAAACAAACGAAAACAAAAAAGTCAGTGACTAGATCTTTAACCTTTTCGTCAAGCTTCTAGTTTATTTTTACTTAATTGACGTTGTTGCAGTAATTCTGAAAGTTAATTATTAAAAGAAAATAAGCAACAATAAATGTTGTGTATCGGTACGAGAAATCGTGATTGTCATAACAGAATCTTGAATATCATCGTGCCTCTTATTAAATTTTAAATTAATATTAAAAATATAATTTTGATGTCTAGTCTTCATTGTTAGTTTGTTTTATTACGAAAATCGGCCTTCGAAGTTACTTGGGTGGAAAAAGGGGAATCACTGTTACTTTTTTTTATTATCCAGGTTTCTTATGCAAATATTTACGTAACACGTACTACATATATTTTCAAAGTAGTATAGCGCTTTTTTTAAATGTGTGGAACATTTTTTAAAATAAAATCACAAACTCAATGGAATGACCGAAATCCTGTCGGTCGGAATGATGGCTTCTAAATTATTAATCGTTGCTGGTTTATCAGCACAGACGCGAGATTTGACGGGACCCACAAAAAACAGGCTAAAAGTATCAAATCACTCACAATATGACGAGTTCACGCAGCATATGACATGTTGCACTTTACGGAATTTCGTCGCATTTTGATGTTTCACTGCCAACCTCAAGGCGACTTCATAACAGGTGAAATAGCGAGTGCAGTTGATTACTTTTTTATGTTTTAGTGGCTCTTGGACGTCAACAGTTCAGAAGAAAATTTTTTAAAATTTCACGAACATTTATCAAAAAGAAAATGCAGACTTGGGAGTTCGACGAGTTTTGTTGTTATTCTGTTTTGTTATTATAGATCTCTGTCACTTGGGTTTTAAGGGTTTCGGCATTTATTGCCTAATTTTTTTAGTAAAAATAAATTTTATAAATTTTTTATAGATATAAAAAGAAGGCGAAATTCATGTTAGACTTATGTATGTACTTATCGTTATCGTAATATAGAAAGGCTCTAACTCGTTTTTTTCTCAAATCGATTTTTTTGTAAATTTCGAAAGATGACCTCCCAACACATTATTGGTAAAACTGACATGATCCGTCTTAAAATAACAGAAATATAAGCAGTTGGAAAAAGTTTCGCGACTACAAAACTTTTAGGAAAACGTTACTTAGGTCCTTTCTATATTAAGGTATCGATATGTATGTAGGTATTCGCACATATGTGACTACAGTCAGGATCACACTTTGGGAAATTTGACCCCAAATAGAATTTATTGAACGAAAGCCCAACTTTCGCCAGGTATAATTTTTATGTTTGTCTGATATCCTTATTTTTATAAAAGGAGCAGCTTAATCCATTTAATCATGACGTGTCGGAACTTCTTAATGAAAAGTGTTAGATGATCTTGCCGCAAGTTCACAAGAACGCTTCGTCTAAAATTAAATCGCTGGGTCTAACAAAATCCTCTCTGAGGTTATAAAGTGAAAAATGTTAAAAAATTTTATAATTACCCAAAAGATACAGATTTTCACAGCCAAATTCAGTTTCTAGCGTTCTGTATTGTATAAAATAATTTGTGAGCACATGATGATTTTTGAAAGCGGCTACCGCAAGTAGAGTTAGCACGACTAGTTTCGAGAAAAGCGATGTTACTTCCCAATGTTCAATTCTAGTAATAGGGTTTGCAATTTATTACGGCACAAAAAGAGCCAAACTGATAACATTTCTTTCAAACTTTAAACAAATTTTAACAATATTAAAGAATCCAACAATTCTAGCAGTTTAAGAGGGAATCCCTGATGACGTTAATCAAACGAAAATTCACTCATCAGTGTGTTTGTTGGGTTAAATGTATTTGAAAGGAAATTAAATTAAAATTTTGTCATGAACTCAGAGAAAGAAAATTTATTGAATACCCCGCCAGTTAAGTCAGGACTGTCTGTAGCGCAAAAGGTATAATGCTAACTTGACAATATTAATTGCATCATTCCAATTGAAGTACAATAAAATGTGCAAACATTTTCCAGATTATTTTCTTCTCAATAGGTTTAATTGCAGCCATAATAATATTCGTGTTCATTAATCTTTCAAGTCAATCGGGCGAAGAATATGAGCAAGAATTTTTAAAACCTTTCGAAGAAGTTTACAACCACTCCCGCAATCACTTCGAATAAATATTCTTCGCAATGTCAAAAAGTTCAACGTCCTCCCTGAGCTCAAGTCAAAATTCTTTACAAAACTTGCGATCGAATGTTCGTAGAAGAAGACATACGAGAAAGTCTTTACAAAAATCACTTGATTCGAAAAAATCTGGTTCAAAAGTCAGATTAAAGGGATTACCAAAAATAAGGAGAGCAAAACATACGCGTAAAAATTCACAACTAGAGGACGAAAAAAATCAAATCTTTTCTGGTTTTCATAAAAAACTAAAAAGAGTACGAACTCGCAAAGGCGTTGAAAACAAATTCACTGAGAGTGACGATGACATTTACGCAGCATATGGTATGTTTAAATATCATCAACAGCCGAATATGTCAGACTTAAGCGAAGGGGTAATTTGTCCTTTTTTTTTATCAATATTATTTTATGATTGGAAGCGCTACATACAAGAGTTAATCGTCGGTGGCGTCAATGGGTGCATTTACGTCTATTAGTTGGCAGCGCTGGAGCAAATTTACTACAATACAACAAATATATATTATTGTTATAAAAATGTTTATCCTCGTAGGCGTAAGCACACCTTGATTTATGCCTTCGAATTTTTGCATTGCAACCAATATAATAGCATATAAGAGTGAAAAGTCTTATACACATGTGGAAAGATAGAAGTCTTTTTTTTGCTAAACACCGTTCTGATTATTCTTTATGACACTATAAGTCGAATGGCCTCGTAAAAGTCAGCTGATAGTTTTTGCTATGCCTCTGTAAGTTTTATTGCCTCCGCTACCTATAAACACAGCAATTGCGAGGGTTCTTTCCCTCAGCAGCAAAAGCCTTAAATGTCACACGGCCGTAATGGCTGTAAGTACTTTTTACCTACTCGTACTTCAAACGTACGGTCAATAACCAAAACTAGTTAGTTAGTTAATAACCGGGTACCCCGGTACCTCTATATGCTTTTCTGCAATTTTACAGTTAAGATTATTGTTTTAAGTTAAATAATATGTAAATCATACACTTAGAGGTATACAAATAATTTTTCTGAATAAATTCACTTTGAGTTTTCGTTTTAAGTTGCTGCGTTTAACTTTGTTTTCTGTCGCTAGACCACTCTGCGCGTGTACATATAAATATGTACATACATCTAGTATAGTAGGATTATTTATTATATTTCACTTTGATAACGGTTCTAGTTTCTAAATTGTTGTTGCTATAAGACAACAACAACGCTCTTATGATTGATTTCTTGATATACTTAAATATGTACATAATGAAATAGTGGTAAGTTTATGAAGACAAACAAATAAAACTTGTAGGGTGCGGGGGTACACCGGCCATTGACTGGCGTAGGTGTCGACTGTAAAACCGTTTTAAACATGATTTCAGCTAATAAAACATGTTATTTTTTTCTTTTTTTATGGTCTCCAAACACCTCAAAAGCGACGATTTGAATTTTTTATAGTAATTTTTGCATTAGGAAAAAGTTGCGAGAATTTTTTAATTGAAAATCGTATCCGGGTACCTTGTTTTTGACCCTAGGGTTAAGGTTATTTATAGTACACTCAACTTTTCTGTCGAGGGAAAAGCGCAGTTTCCAAGATTGTCAGTGAAGTAAAATTAGAACGGGGCAACAGTTTTTTTCTTCAGTGAGTCGTCTCACTGTTTATAACAAAACTTTTCACATATGTATTGGAGTTGTAACTAAATTTTTTTGTTAACTTTTTTGATTTTTTGCAAATAAAAGATTTCATTACATACATATGTATGTATATAGATACATATGTACATCAGAACATATATATATATACATACATATTTATCAATAAAAAATTTTTTTGTTTTCAGTTGGTAGGATTTATTTTCACCGCTTTATCACTATTGCTTCTAATAGGCTTTTCATTTCTGGTCGTTTTTACTATGGACGCCATATCAACAATCTCCAAACCAAGATAATAACCAGCGTTTAATTGGCCGCTCGATAGGCTTGTCAAATTGCGCAAGTGCGCGAAAAGTTCTAATATTTTTCATTTCTTCGGTTCTTTATATTTACATACACATGTACATATTTAAAATTAATTACATACATTGTGTACAATAAAGCTGATATTTTGTGAACAGTGAACAGTTTATAAAGCAAGTAATATGGGGTGGTATTCGCTTAAGCTGCTTCTTGCCCCTAATGTCGCCTATTACAGTGCTTAGCTTCGTATTGAATGGAATATTATTCGAGTTTCCTTTAAATTTAAGTTGTATTTAAAGAAGGCAGCATAATTTAATTTGCAAATATTATAGACATTTTTCCTCAGAACAGCTGTTTGTTGTTAAATAAACAGAAGCACTTTGAGAAAATTCATAAGAATTACTTTTCTTGCTGTTGTTCAGTATAAAATGAGCAAATTTTAAATTAAAAAAAAAATGATTTAAAACCTTATTTTGAATCAGATGGATCCAAGTAGAACTTACAGAGTAAATGGAAAAAGTCTAGTATGAAATAAGAGTCAAATTCGTCAGCTAAAACGTTTTGCTTTTCCTAATGCTTTTTTAAAATAGTAAAACTTTTTGTTTCATATTCATTTACTTAAAACGAAACCACGAATCATTCACCACAAACTTTCACTTTTTTAATAATTTTTGGAGTGTCGTCTGTCGTTTACATAAATTCAGCTGGTGACACCCTAAATACAAAATTTTACGCAGTATTTTTACGAAGGCGTTCGCTTAATAAATGGAAACAATTTGAGGGTTGCTAAACTTCGTAGTTTAAACGTTTTAATTTTAATAATTTTAGTTTTTAATTTGTTTTTAGAAGAAATTTTCTAAGCGCTAGATGGTCATTAGAAACTATATATAACATACATATATGTATATCGATACCTTAATAGAGAGAGGCCCTAAGTAACGTTTTACTAACTCTTCAGGAGAGAGAAAAAACTTCATAAAAATTCAAGTTTTGTAGTGCCGAAGCTTTTTCGAACTGCTTATATTTTTGTTATTTTAAGTCGGATCACGTCAATTTTGTACCAATAATGTGTTGGATGTGAGAAAAAAAAAACGACTTAGGGCCTTTCTATATTAAGGTAACGATATGTGCATATGCATGTTTTTCTCCATCAATTTCTGTTGATGTATATTAGCCATTTCTATCCAGCAAACAGGCTTGTACTGAGAACCGATTTCGATCCGAAAACAATATTATACCGAAAATAGTTGCGCTGGAATTTTTCATTTCTGTTTGTTTGTGAAATCGCATTCGATTAAATGTGACGAAAACGGAAAACTTACTATTTTAATGCTATCAAAATTGTGCCTAGGAGATCTTTTCAAAAAATAAGGCGTATTTTTAAATTTCGCGGGCCAAGTACAAGCTCAGCCCGCGTGTTCGGCAGTTTTCTAAATTTCCACTAGGGAATTTTTGAATAACGGCGGTCCAGATTTGGTTAAAAGGATCATAATTGGTGACGAGTCATGGGTATGTGGTTATGATATCAAAACCAAAGTCCAATAGTCCCAATGGAAGAGTCCAGGGCCAAAGAAGTCACGACTAGTTTGATCAAATCCCAATGCTTTGCTCAATGTTTTCTACGATTAACTTGTCGTAGTGCATCAGGAGTTCTGGCCACATGATGCGAGAGAGACTTGGAAGAAATTGCTTGGAATTGTGGAAAAATAATGCTTGGCTGTTGCATTACGATGATGCACCAATTGTCACTGTTTTTAACTTTCTTGGTCAAAAACAAGGCCAAAATCACTAGATATGGCTTAAGTGACTTTCTAATGGGCCCAAGATTGGATAGACCCATGAAAGGACAGCGCTTTGCGAAGATTGAGGAGATAAACACCGGATTGCTGAGAGCTTTTAATTATATAGCAAAAAGTGCATATCAGAATTGCTTCGATGAACTCCTTGAGGAGACTGATTTGAACGAGACTAAATAGAAATTGATACATTGTCAACTGAGGAACCCCTTTTCCTCTATAAAGCGAAGTGCCGCAGTTGGGTACACACTAAAGCAAAAGCTACTCCCCAGGCGAAGCCACGGTCCACAAAAAATTTCTTTAATCAATAGAAATTCAGAACAGTTGGTGCCAGTTCTAAGTCTCACTGACAATATTGCATTTCATTCTTTTCGTCGATTCCACATGATTTACTGCAAACTTTATCCATACAGGGTTGATTTTAATATAAAAATGGGATAGAATTTGGCAGAATAAGCATTTATTTGATTTAAAAATGTAAAACAAGTTCCAAACAATTAAAAAATATGGCACGATAGTGTAACTAAGGAAGCGCAAAGTTGCTTAATAACCGAGGAGACCACCTCGATCATGGCCAGCAACTTTCGAATGTTGATCAAGTGATTTACTCTTTAAAATGACTCGAAAGAAAAATTTTCGAACTTCTACCTCAACATACATGCACGTTCGAATAGTTTAGCTTTCGTTTTGAACTACGCCATTTTTAAACGTTGCATATTTCCTGACTAATAAATGAGGGAGTAGAGTATAGATTTCCCAGGATTTTGCCAGCCAATTTGCAGGAAGTTGAATACTCCTCAAAACGAGTTCTCAGAACTATTTCGCTGCTAGCATGACGACATTAAAAAGGCCCGATGGTTCCCTTACCCTTTTTTGTGGATGTAGCAGTAGACCTCTTCAGGCCAGCCTAAATATGTATCTAATTTGTGTTTTTTAGGTATTGATTCAACCAGAAAACTGTGAAACCCATTGAGAAAAATAATAAAGCAATTTCCAGTCTGCATGTTCCAGCTGTTGCGCTAATTGGATTTTAAAGAGTCTTGACTCCAAATAATTCTATTCATCAACAATCATCCACATCAAGTAGCATGAAATGAATGAAGATTTGCCCTTGATCTGCGATATATTAAGAAAAATAGGAAACTGTCAAGAACTCACGTCTACAGCTTCAAACACTAAAAGTGTTGATGAAAGCACGATTATGGCCAAATTTAAGCGATTTACCGTTTTTTCGGATTTTTATAAACGAAAGTTGACAGCACTTAATAAAATCAGCAAAAACCAAATGTTTTGTTTAAATTTTTTATCGCTGGTTCTTTTTAACATTTGCTGTTTCTTTCTAACATTTAATGCATCGACTAATGAAAGAGGAATTGTAGGCTTTAGGACTTGAATTTGGTACTAATTGGAAAACGTTGATCACGTCGCTAAATAACTTGAAAAACTGTTTTCCCAACGATGTAAAATAAACAGTAGACGAACATTTTCTTCTATTTCTTTGTAGGTATTTGCTATTTTAAGCTATTTTTTAAGTTTTGCCAGCGAAGGGAGTCGTCAACTCCTGATGATATTGTGGTAGTTGCCTTGTTTTCAGAGATCCAAAGTTATCCGAGGTGTTCTGTATCGCAACAGGTACCCGTTTTAGTAAGGAACTATATGGTGGCGAGTTTGGACAAGTCTGATTAAGGTCTGATGTTAGTTAACTTTTCCGACTGGCAAGGAAATTACTGCAAGGACAGATTATAAGGCCCGAAATCTGGAGCAAAATGCTTCTGAGGTGGCCTCCAGATTATGATATTACAGCAGGAGCTGTTTGTTGTCTTGTACAAACACAAAAACTAATAACAATAACAAATTTGTTTAAAGATACGACATTTTTACCCTGAGCTGACGACATCGCCTTTTATAGTTGTTTTTGAATTGACTTTAAAAGTGACTGCGGTTTTAAAAACATCTTTTAAGTAGTTTAAGTTGAAATTCGAAGAAGATAAAAACTCAAGTCCCATTTATGTGTTTATGTTCGTGAGTGTGTGTGTCTGTGTATATCTTTTGAACTTGACATCCAAAACTACTTCGTAAATAAAAAGTAAGCAAAACGGGTTATATTAACAGTTTGCAAAACAATTAAAAACAATCCAGACAGGTTTGTCAGACAGAAATCTGTAGAAAGAAATACAATCAAGAAAAGTACTCAGAGCAAACATGCAAATTCCGAACGCGATCACAAAAATAGAGTTTTACAAAACTTCCTTCCAATAATATTCAGTTTTTTAGTTTTGCTAAAAAAAATTCAAGAGATAAAAGGATAGTGTTCAAAATTAAATTTTCAGTGTTCAAAAAGAGTAAGAAAAACAATACAACAAATATCTAAATATTGCCAAATCAAGATCGAAATGTTTTGAGAATAAAAACAATCAAATGAACAGACTATTTTCAACGCGGCGACTGCTTTTTAACAGATTAATGAGTAAATAATTTATTCTCTTAAATCTATAGAGAAACTGCCGCAGGGCCTTCTTTAATTCGGAAATCGCAAGAGCCATCAAATCCTTTTTCTGTTTGTATGTGCATGTATGTATTGCGTATGTATGTATGTATGCCATTAAAACTCATTTCATATTCATCTTAAGTTTTATACACGTGTGATTAAAAAAAAATTTTAAATCAAATTTTGAATTTACATATGTAAATCTATTTTTTTCCAAGCTGTGGTTCGTTTCTGAAGCTTTCACTTCGAAAGCTATGAATAAAATTAGCCGCTTAACAGCGTTTTGCCTTTCAAAATTAAAAATCGCTTGAATAGAGTGTAAAATCGTAATAGGTAATTTGTGACTGTACAGGCAAAAAATAAATAAATAAATAACAGGAAGAAATGTTTATCAATCAAAAACAATTAAAATACACAAAACACTAATACTGTATGAGTGTTCCAATCCGCTGTTGTTCTGAAAAAGAGCTCAGCCCCTATAGTAAAAATTTATGGATTTCGGAGGAAGAGTCTTTAAAAAATCGTTGGATAGTTTTCTATCGGTGAGAGATAAAAGCCGCCCCCGTTCCTGCTCGCCCTACATTGTAATTAAATCTGAGGACAAAACATCCTCTCTTTTAATCAACGTCAATAAACCTAAAATGCAAGTGTCCAACATTTTCTCAAATCTCATCAAAGTCTAAAATATCGAGAGATGACAACAGTGCTAGACCAACTAACCAAAACAGGTTTGCTATTCTTCAAAAAGATGAACCAGCACTATCCAAGAAATCGTTTAAGCCACCTCCAATTTATTTGAGGGAGACTACATATATACATATGTATATACATACATACATACATACATACATATGTATGTAGTATGTACATACCTCCAATGAATTGGTAAAAAAAAATTTTTTCCGTAACAGGTGAGGACAATTTTGTCAATCAAATATGGCAATATCTGCGAAACAAAGATACAGGTTAAAAATGAACACGATTATCGAAAACTATCGGGTGAATCGGAAAAAGAAAAAAGAGCGTTTTATACTTATCAGCTTAAAAGTGCCAAAGGCCTTCAAGTGGTAATAAAAGGTATTGACCCTGGGTAGACTCTGACGATGTAAAAACCGGACTTGTGGATAAAGGGTTTAAAATGAAGGTTGTTTTGAACATCAGAAACCGCGAAAAAATCCCTCAGCCAATGTTTAGGGTAGAATTGAATTGTTTAGGGTAGAAAAAGAACGAAGTTCACCCTATTTATAATCTTAGATACTTTTTACACCGCAAAGTTACGGTAGAAGAACCACATAGACGCTTAGGACCTGTTCAGTGTATGAACTGTCAAGAATTTGGCCACACTAAAACTTATTGCTAGTTGCCTACGGTTTGTGTTGTGTGTGGTGAGCTCCATGGCATGGCACAATGCAATAAGCCTACTCTATGGTCAACAAATGCAGCAATTGTGGAGGTAACCGTACCGCTAACTGCAGAGGCTGCCCCGTCTACGCACACTTCAAGCGTTCGATAATCCAGAAATCATCAGCTACTCCTAATCAAACCCAGCAACAACATATCATTTCTGCCAACAATTTTCCTCAAACAGTCCAGACAACCAGTCATATTAACGTCCAAAACTCGAAACAAAATTCTTATGCCAATGTGGTAAAATCTAATATCGCTAATTTAGATCAGGAGCCCAATCCTCTACCCTCTGAACCACATTTTAGCAATCTTGAGCCAACATTACAGCCTCTTGTGCAGTCGACAAGCACTTTTACAACATCTTTGACCACCATGATGCAGGAAATGCTGAAAATGCAGTCTACTATTTTACAAGCAATTTTAAATAAATGAATTGCTTAAAAATATGTTTCTGGAACGCGAACGGTATTCGCCAACACAAAACAGAACTCGAATATTTCCTGAAGGAAAAACAGATAGATATAATGATGATTGTGATACTACACGATACTAAAGACCCACGGGGGTAATCTTGTGGAGGCTCGACAATTCTGATAAAAGCCAGAATTAAACATTATTTGCTGAACGACACATGCGACAAATGTTTGCATAGAAAATATTCATAGTAAATTTGTTATTTCATCAATTTATTCACCACCTCGATTTTCAGTAACAGAAAATCAATATTCAAATTTTTTTAATTCACTTGGCCCTCGATTTTTGGTAGCTGGCGACTAATTAATTAATTAAAATTAATTTCGCCGAAAGGTCGTGTGCTTGCCGATACTATTTCCTGTATGGGTTTTAGTGTAACTTCAAGCGGACATCCCACATATTGGCCAACAGACCTGTGAAAGATTCTAGATGTTATTGATTTTGGAGTTGTGAAAAATATCCTTGTAGAATGGATGCAGTTAGAGCCTTCATTTGACTTGTCATCGGATCACTCACCTACCATCATTACCACATGTTTTCCTCAAGAAATTGGGTTCCCGCTTAACGACTTAGTTATGACAGTCACACGCTTTAAAAATGCCGGAAGATATTGATTTGGCAACAAGTAATTTTACCAGGAACCTCAAGGAAGCCGCGCTACCCATAGTCATACGCGAAACAGAAACTTGAGTAATAGGGTTTATTCCTCAGAAATCAAACAACTGGTGTCAGAAAAAAGGAGAGTTAGAAGAGAGTGGCAACTTCGCAGGTCTCCCCAGCTAAAACATATTTTACGGGAATACAAAAATCAACTGAGAAATCTACTTGAAGCTCAAAGAGTAACTTCCCTTAAAACTTACTTATCAAGTTTAGATGGCACTCCTCAATCCGATTATTCTTTATGGCGGGCGAAAAGAGGTTTAAAACGACCCATTCAAGCTAAGCCACCCTTGCGAATCCCGACTGAAGATTGGGCTGGAAATGATTCAGAAAAGGGGACTTTATTTGTTAATCATTTGAAAAATGTTTTTAATTTAAGCACATCTGATGATGCAGCTGAATTACCACCAGTTGCTAGTAGACCTCCTGTGCACCTACGACTAAATATTCGTGATGTTGAGAACGCTATAGGTAACTTAAACATCACAAAGCCTGGGGCTTTGACAAAATTAGTAATAATATGCTACTGCAGTTACCTCGAGTAGCTAAAAGAATTATTCTCTTTATTTTTAACGCTATTTTACGCCTTGAGTATTACCCAGCAGAGTGAAAGGTGTCTATGATTACTATGATACCTCAGCCTGGGAAGGATCCCACCAAAGTAGAATCATATAGGCCAATAAGTCTACTGCCAACAATTTTCAAAATGTTCGAAAAATTGTTGATGTCTAAATTAACTCCCATATAGGGTGTATTCCCAACCATCAGTTCGGATTCAGGGCTGAACACAGCACAATTGAACAAGAATACAGATTAGTTAATGTCATAAGGAAGTCTTTTGAAGATAAATATTATTGCTCAGCTCTTTTCATTGACGTTTCCCCAGCTTTTGAAAAAGTCTGGCAGGATGGTTTGATGCACAAAATAAACTTAAACTTGCCTGCAAACTATCACAACCTCTTGAAAAGCTACTTATATGGTCGCAAATTCATCATCAGAGAAGGTGATTTCATAAGCCCCTCTCAGCCAAGGCACCCACTCTGTACCTGATTTATGCCTCTGACATGCCAACAGGCTCCCAAATTCACACTTCAACGTTTGCAGATGATACAGCGTTCCTCAGCGTACACGAAAATCATCAATTAGCTTCCCGAAATTTGCAAGAGCATATTGACAAAGTGGAGAAATGGCTTAAGCTTTGGAAAATTAAGGTAAACGAACAAAAATGTACTCATGTGACATTCACACTGCGTAGAGAAACACGCTCGCCCATAAAAATCAACGACCCAATAATTCCACAGCACAATGAAGTCAAATACCTTGGCATTCACCTCGACCGTCGAGGTGACTGAACTGGCTTATCGGCAGAAACTCTACCTTAAAATTAGATTGCAAACTTTTGTTGTATAAAACGATTCTAAAACCAATCTGGTGCTTTATAATTCAATTACGGGGCACCGCCTCAGCATCAAACATAGAAAAAATTCAAAGGTGTCAAAATAAAATCTCCGCATGATTACAGCAGCTCCATGGTATCTTAAAAACTGTCGAATTCACGCAGATTTGAGCGTGCCTCTAGTAAATGCCGAGTTTGCAAAAAACGCGCCAAAGTATCTTAATAAACTTGAAACCCACCCGAACCCTCTTGCACGTAACATCCTTAATTTTGACGGCCATACTCGGTTGAGAAGGAGGGATATCCTCGCTATTAACCGAACGCAAGACAGATACGGGTACTACCCGTATCAATATAATGCTGAAGTCTAGCCCTGACTGGGCTCAAGTAAACATTTTGTTTTAGTATTAAGATTTGTATACTTATTGTTAGTTAATTTTTTGACATAATAAAAAAAATTAAAAACGAGAACAGTATTGACATTGTTATTGGAATGTTTCCCTCTGATGCCGAGACATCGTAGGTGCCACCAGCGGACCTTTAGACAGCTGGAAAATACATAACAAAACTACTACATACATAGACATACATACACATGCATGTAAATTTATTCTATTTGACTTAACATGAATTTTATGGTCTTAAAGCGAATATTAAACTCAATTGGTTATAAAACAAAATATTTATGTATAATTTTTTCCTTAACTGATCATTTTCAAATGTCCATAAATATTTAATACGTTAATGTTGCACAAATTGTATATAATATACATATTTATATGCGTTATTCGCTTTTAACATTGTGTTTTGAAGAAACCATGTTTTATGCTTTCATTTCTACACTTTTCGCAATAAATAGACCCAATGTTGCCATACTTTCTGCCAAATGAATGGCTGGTCAATAATCGTTGGTTAAAAGGTTCTTGTTGGTTAAACCGGCTGCTTCGTAATTTTCTTCAAATCTTAATTTATGAACGCATAATGAAAAGGCCTTGAGTGAAAAAACTGTAGTAACTCATAAAATGAGAGTGAAAGACAAATTCGAATCATAATTGATTTATTCAAAAACATTATGTTGACGCGATAAAAACGTTCCTTTTAACTGATTAAAAACTAACGGACGTAAAGTTTAACTGGTTTTTATGCGTAATTTCAATTAAACAAAAATGAGATTTTAATTGTTTTACAATAAAATAAATACATGTAATTCCCAGTTAATTTATTTCTAAAAATGCACAATATTTGAAGCGTTATTAATTGATTAACAGATTGTTGAAGGCAGCAGCTTGATCAATAAAGCCAACAAACAACAGTAGGCAATGATTTATGTACTCGTAGTATGGATGTACATGTTTGGGCAAAGAAACCCCTTTATTTTAAACTGTTAAAGTTACAATCATTTTCTGCCAACAGTTCAAGAGTAAAATATCTGTTTTTGACATTTCTCGTTCTTGGTGTTCCGCCGAGTTTTGTTGCTTTACCAACAACTTCACCTGCTACGAATTTGTGTTGGTAAGAATAGTTCCATTTGTCGGAAAATATCTAAGTCAAAATCTTTTATAGTATTAGTTTTAACATATTTGTAAATAAATAAAATAACAAATAATGTACCTTCTTCATTCTACAGATGTATATCTACATAAGTACAAGGTGGCGCAAAAATAACCTTCCGATGTTTTTTGGCTGTAATTTAAAAAAAAATTAAAAACTTTGATTCTTCTTGTGGATTATTTTTATTTGGTCTTTTAATTTTTTTTTTACATCAAGTCGAGAATATGATGTCATGTAAATGGCCGCCGCCACAGTTGATTGTCATTTGAGCCCTTTTTATGGCATTTTCCATCACTTTGTCCAAAACTTCCGGCGATAGGTCCTCACTTTCTTGACGGATATTGTCTTTAAGAGCTACGAGAGTCTGAGGCTTGTTGACATAAACCCGCGACTTCAAAAAGCCCCATAAAAAGAAGTCTGGAGCGGTCAAATCAGGCGATCTTGCTGGCCAGTGCAAATCGCCAAAACGGGAGATTAGGCGCCCGGGAAATGCATCCTTCAGCATATCGGTTGTGGCACGTGCAGTGTGTGCCGTTGCACCGTCCTGTTGGAACCACATGTTTTCCAATCCCAATTCATCAAGCTGCGGCAAAAAGAACTCGGTGATCATTGCTCTGTAGCGCTCACCATTCACAGTAACCGTTTGGCCCGCGACGTCTTCGAAGAAAAAAGGTCCGATGACTCCTCCAGCGAAAACAGCACACCATACAGTGACTTTGAGCGGGTGTAATGGCTCTTCGTGGGTTACACGCGGATTTTCAGTGCCCCAGAAGCGTAAATTTTGCTTATTTACGTACCCGCTAAGATGGAAATGGGCATCATCACTCATGATTATTTTTGATGAAAAATTCTTGGTGGTGATTAAGGATGGCTTGAGCGTTTGTTAGACGCGATTGGCGGTCAGCAGCTAACAGCTGATGCACCGTCTGGACTTTGTACGGAAACATCTTCAAATCTTGTACCAAAATTCGCTGTAAAGACCGTCGACTGACACCCATTTGCGTGGCACATCGTCTGGTCGATGTCGACGGCTCTTCCATGACATCCTCAGCTACAGCAGCAATATTCTCTGCAGAACGGTGTTGTGCCAGTCTCTTCGAGGCGAGCGGCTAAACGTCGCAGTGTTTCACCAGTAGGCGTTGGACGGCTAGGAAATCTGCGACGAAATTCACGTTGTGCCAAAATCACCGACCGATTATTGGTCAAATAAATAGTCACCAATATTCCGCGTTCTGCAGCAGTGTAGCGTAACAATGTTTATTAACGTGTATTTCGCATGTGTTTACTACACAAATGTCAAAACAGAACTGACATTAGGGGCCAATCGCAAAATTTATAGCATTTTCTGATAGGAGGATTACTTTTGCGCCATTAGATACAAATGTAAATTGTGTACCATTCTTGAAAATTTGACAATTAAGAGCGAACCGCAATCAAACTCGTAGTTCTAATCGTGCAATATTTTTCAAGAATGTTTAAGCCGTTTAAACCAGTCATGGAAACTAACGCAATACTTTACTTTGGAAAAAAAATATAAACGTTAAAAATATTACGTCTATGTTTTTGATTCTTAATCACTGGTAAAGTCATCTACAAGAAGTTTTGAAGCAGACAATGGCACACTTGGGCTCTTACTATATACATACATAGATAAGTTCACGCTTGAGCAGCGGGTCCAAATGCTAAAACTTAAGTATCAAAATGAGGGTTCTTTGGCTCAAACTATGCATGTGTTGAGCAATGAAGGAATTGCTCACATTCAGCCGGATCTGGGAAGCAGAGTCATTGCAAGTTGGACCACTCGGATTCGAGCCACAGTAACAAGTCACAGCAGGCACCTTAACGATGTTATATTCCATGCTTGAGGTTTTGAAATAAAGGAAAAGTTTCGTTATCGTTTGGTGTAGTTCCTTTTAACCTCTTCCTGCCTCATTGAAAAGCTCTATAAGCCTACTGAAGAGTAGGGCAGCACCGACGAAATGGCGATTTACAGAAAACACTTAGAAAATACAAACAAGCAGCAGCAATGAGTTTCAATTTAAATGTAGATTATTTAAAATTGTTAAATGAAGAATATTTAGCAAGAAAAAAGTTACACCCGCACGATACAATAGCTCAAATCTCATTCACACTTACGTGATTAGAAAAAATCCCATCACGACCACAAGAAAGATATACTCACGCCAAAGGAAACCCACTAACTTTTAATGAAATAAAGCAACACTTTATTTCTTCAGAAATAGTTTACGAGACACAAACATGTGCGATAAACGTGCAAAGCAAACATTTTGCTTTTAGCTAATCATTATTTAAAGGAGTGTCGAAAATACATTCACAATTTAGTTTCTTCTGTTTTAAGTTCTTGTTTATTTTAAATACTCGTACTTTAAGTAAAGAACTCCAATGAACTGCGCACTATTGTAAAATTCAAAGATCGTGTGTACAGTCGAATTAAATTCTTTCGCTCAAGACCGCTTTTAATTTTGTTGTTCTCTACAGGTTTTAGGGCCTTACACACACACACACACACGTATTACACATACCCAAACTATGCTGTTTTGTTTTTAGCAGCTGTTGTGCCAACCAGGCAACCACTTCCGCCATGAACGCTTCTGGATGGACAAATGCGACCGTAACGGTAAACGAGAGAAGTTTTGTATGTATCTTGGAGTCGGAACGGGCTCCTAAACGAAGGAAAAGAAGACAGTAGCACTGCGCGAAACTTTGTAATGAATTCCAAAAAACTGGAAACGCTACAAAATCTGCTGAATAAATCAAAGTGTGTTGTCAACAGGGTGTTGCATAAATAAATTATTATTATTATTGGCCAAAAGATGGATAAAAATACCAAAATTTTAATAAATGTAAGAAGCCGGTCGACTGGTATAATGTCTTGATAGAAGTTAATTAAAAAAGTCGAAAAATTGGTAAACATGTTTAGAAGATGCGTAGAACTCAAAATCGCACAGAAGCGGAAGAAGAGGAATGTGGCTGCCAGATCTTAAATCAAGCAAAAGAACACTTTAAAAAGAAGAGTAAAATATAATATACAAAATAAAAGCGCTCTCGTTGTTACAATTTTAAAATATGTAGTATTAATATAAAAATTTAAAAAAATAAATACAGTATGTGGCAAAACAGAACATAGAAATATGTATAAAAAAACAAGCCCATCTTCACCATGGACTGCAATCGGTGCCAATGTTTGTAAACTGCACACATGTACCTTCATAGTTGTGTAATAGAGTACAAGGTGGAGCAGAAATAGCGGAATTCTTTAACTTATTATACAATAGCACCCTGCCTTTAAAGAAATTGCATCAGAGTGGGGTGCAGCAGATTGTTGTTGTTATATCTCTGAATGCTGTCATTCCAATCGCATATTTCTTTTTTGCGCGTATCATGGAATAATAATAAAGTGTTCACTGGTTTTATATTTCTTTTTTTAGAAAAAAATTAAGAAAAAGGTACTACGACTTCAGTGATTGCAAACGTGGTTTTTTAAAGCGGACGTCTGACACCCGAATGAAAAATTTAAAAAATCAGAAAAAATCAACAAGTCTAAAGTCACAAAATATAGACTTCAAAAAAATACCAGGAACTCAAAATCAAGTCTCTGCTGCCATCTGCACTTGGACGATCACTTCAATAAAAATCCACCATTTTTGAGATTTGGGCTCCTCTAGATGTTTTAAAAACTTATTAAGCAAATTTCGATGTTTTAAAATTTTTTACAGTTTTGTATATAACGAAAGATTTTTCGAGTTTTAAAGTTGTTGCGGCCCACAAGGTGTATGTTAAAGCAATATTCGGTCCCTTAAGGGTGGTACGCAATAAAAACTGCCTGGTATGTGTGCGTGGGCTTTTAATCGACTGCAATTCGAGTCCTACCTTTTGTGTTTCTCTAAAACTTTGGCATATCTGAGCTGAGTTTTTAGAAATCGGTCGAACATAAATTGATATTTCTTATCTTTTGTTTTTGAAGAACTTGTACATGTGCGATCAAACTTCACAAACTTGCCTACCCGTAACGGGATTTGAAATATTGTTGCAGCAATACTAGTTTGGTTTCTGTAACAATACGTTTTGTTGCTATCGTTTTAGGCACAATAATTTCACCATGAATAAGTTCTTGCTTATCTTCTTACGTCTACAATAATACCGTTCACTTAGCGCTGTAATTTAAACTGCAAGCAAGTTTGGTCATACGAAGATACATATTTGGAAATCGGCTGCTCAAAGTGTCAATCCGAGATATTGGAAAGATAATTTCTCACCCTCTTCTCGAAACTGGTTTTGTTTGCATCTAAAAGTGAATTTATTAGAGGCAACTTGTGATTGGAAAACGCTTTCTATCAAGTCGTGTTAAGCGATGGACCTAAACATATGTACATACATATGTATGTATGCATGTATGCTGGTATATATGTATGTACATATGTATGTGTGTAGAATATTCGCACGTTTTGTTTGGCGTTTCCAAACAAATTCTTCATGTTTAACATGAACGAGTATTTTAAGTGAGACACATGCATCTAATAACTCATTCAGTGAATGATTAATTACACTTTATATCTGTGCATACATACATACATACATACATACATAATTCATAAATAAACCAAGAATAAGAAATGTGAGTTGAAATAAATCCGTCGTCACCTTTAAAAAACAAATAAGGAAATGTTTCTTTTTTGAACGCGTCTTTAAGTCAGACACTGTTGGCCGTTTGGCTGTTTGTTTTCCGCAACCTTAAAAACTGAGTTTTTTCGCCTTTAAATTTTACTTAATTAAGCATTTGTTTTTTAAACTTTTAAGACTTGCTAAGGTGTAAAAAATTAGAGTGTCAAATGTTAATTGGAAATCTAAGTGCAGTAGACGCTCGAATGGTTTTGTTTTAAACTTCTTAATTTTTCTGATTTTACGCAGGCGTGTTTTTTATTATAGGTTTAAAATAAATAATAAGATAAATAAATTTGACTGCGCCAAATTCAACTCAAGCTATTTTTTGTGGTTTTTATTTGAATTATATGCTAAGAATTTCGCTCCACGCGCAAAATTAGCATCTGCTTTCTTTGATCAAGTTGTTTACAGATGGTGTGACCACGTTAAAAAAATTATAATACTTATGTAAATAACATTAACAAAAGCACTGACAACAACAAGTGTTGATGAAATAATATACTAAGAGTTGGTTCTTTATAACGCAATTTAACTACGAGTATATTCGTTAAAAGATTGGAAAAACAATCGTTTTTTTTAAAACACTAATTCGAAGTCGGTTCCACAATTAATATTCTGCTACACTATACAGTATATAGAACGATTACAGAAAGTTATAAATAAAGTCATGCGAGCCATACTAAGACGTGACAATGAAATAGGCCTGAACAGAGATTTGGAATCAATACATTAAAAGCAAACATTAGATATACAAAAGCTAAGCGAGGGCAAGCACCGGGCTTATTATTTAGTACAGGAGAAGTCTAATCATATCATCTAAGAAGTGTGAGCAGTTTGGGAAATGAACTCGTGACTACAACAGGAATGTTACAAATTGTATTTTACAAGGTTGTAAAAAGTGGCAAGAATGTGTCAAGCCACATAAAAAACAAACAAACCGCAAATCAAAAAATTTCAAATCTTTTTAAATGCAATTCTAGATTTTATATTAAACTCGTATATGTTTGAGTAAAAAGAATTTTTAATACTGATAAATAAATTTAAAAAATAAGGCAGTTATTAAAGTAAAATGTTACATTGGCTCATCACTCGCCAGCGTAAGAAATAGAAAACAATTTACAGCAGATTTCGACACGCATGGCGAGTTTCGCCGACGTCATGATTGTGTGCACCCTGCACGCAAAAATTTTATTTGGCTTTGGCAAACGAATATTTGCGGCCAAAAACTGGTTCTTTTCTTAGCATTAATTAAGCAAAAAAAAACAAATAGGAAACCAAAGACAAAAGTTTATTTTCCTAAAAACTTGTTATTAAAAACAATAATAAAGACTGGACGACATTTAAAATATTGATTTGTTTAAAACGTACGTCTTATTTTTATTTAAACAAAATTAAAAAAAGTTTACAAATTCGAATTTTGGAGCATTTTATGTTGTTGTTTCCAAGTTATACACATGTATGTAGGTACATATTTTGTATTAAAAATGAAACCGACAAAAAATATTGAAGTCGTAAGATTTCATTGCATATTAAGACCTAAAAAGTAACTCTTTGTTAACATATTTTTGAATCCTATAAAGATGGTTGAGTTTCAATCATTAACAACTCACAAAAGGGTTGGATGAAGCGAAAAATATCTCAGGACTCATATGGGAAGCTCCAGACGTTATTAGTAATATAAATATCTTGTCATGTGTTTCAATTGGTGATCCGACGTCAAATATTGTCGTGCATATGAAAAGCGCTCCGTGACCACATCAATCCTCTAAAAGCGCCAGACATCTAGTAAAGTTGTTTACAGGTGAATGGTTTCCAACACTCTTTTATGGTAATTAAGCGCGAGTTTGTGTGAGGTGCGACTGTACCTCCCGTATTGAAATTGTGCGCTACCTTCAGATCCTTTTTTCCACAGCTTTTAACGTAAATACAGTGAACACGATTTTGATTACGAAGTGGCTCAAACTGCACTATTGGTAGTTAAAAAAAGACGTGGGAAAGGAAACTGGAAAAAGTATTCGTGCATGAACGAAATGAGTCGGAGTCTCAGTGTCTGAAGAGAAGAAAAATTTCAGAGTATCCAAACCCAAAATACGAAAAGTATTCTCATAAATATTCTTTCATAAATTAGTTGAAGAACTTATTGTACAATTCTTCAACTTTTTGCAATGAATTTAATTAGAATAACTGCTACTGAAGGGTTGCAAATGTGGGGCGTTTGGCAAACACAGGGTTGCTATCGCCAATACCACAAATATGCTGTAATACGATATAAGTATGTATGCGTGTACACAAGTAAATTCAGCTTAGACATTTCTGATAGCTTAAGAGAAATGCAGAACTGTAAGCCCCAACCGGGCCACAAGTTATTGTGTATCGATTTAACAAAAACTTCTTTTCTATGTGTTTACTTTACAGTGGCCGTATAGTTTCTTAGCAATAACAATTGACTTATAATAATAATACATATTAACTTATGCATTCATAGACATACATACATAATTGCTTACACATTTGCTAATTAATTTTGTTGTTTTATGTCAGCTCATCATCAGACCAGCTTCAGGTGCTGGCAAACTTCCTCTTCTTTTATTTTTTTAAGACGAAAACTTCCGCTTTTTAAACCAACAGAGGAAACTTTTGATTCTGGCGAATGTACCACTTCTTTCTTTATTGAAATTGATGTTGATGACTTTTATTCATAAAGAAGTAAAATGTATTTGAAATTTGTTCTATAGTGTGTTTACACCAAAACGAAATCTAGTTCATGCGAGATTTCCAGCCAAATCTAGTAGATTTTGCCGAGATTTCTTACACAGAAGAAATTTTACTGGTTTTCTGCATGATGAACTAAAAATTACAGCGGGAGATTGTGCAAAATTTATTTATTTATGAAAAAAGGTGTGCACACATACGAAAATAACTCCGGCTTTTTAGTCAGCTGTTTTCATTAAGAAATGAAATCTTGACATATTCTTGTCAAATGTATTTTTAGGCAGGCGGAGAACTTCTTTGCAGCAATAAAAATAACTGGTCAGTGGTAAAACAGCTGTCGCGTCATCGTAATTATTTTGTAAGTGTTCAGCTTGATCTTATGGTTTGGCCGTCAAGAGTTCAGCGTCTCACTAGTACTGGTTGACTGATTTGCTTAGAATAGCTGTAGTATTTTACGGTTCATTTGACGAATTTCATGTCGGCCACGCTGCTACTTCGTATGTATGAAGGCGTGGGTCGTATTAGGTAAGTCACAGAGACGTTACTCCGCTCATTCTGTGTAGATATAACTTTTAAAGTAAATTTAAAAGTTATAAAGTAATAAATAAATAAATAAATAAAGTAGTTGCTGTATGTGATACAACGAAATTAAAAGGCATTATCTTTCTATCCAGTAGTTAAATACTGAATTTCAGCCTATATCTACATATACATATATGCATATGACGAAAACACATGCCTTACAACGATGCAGACGATAGTCATTTGCGATAGCCAGGCTATTCCACAACATCCTACAGTAAAATATCTTCGTATTCATCTGGATTGTCGCCTAACTTGGAAGCCTCACACAGCTGATTGGCTTATCGGCAGAAATTCTACATTGAGCCTAGAAATATATGTAAAACAATTTGAATTGCACCCTAATTCTCTAGCACGCAATAGAGACTACAATCGGCTGAGAAGAAGAAATACTCTTGCTTTCAGGCGAACACGCGAGACATAAAACAATCAAGGAAGAAACTGCTGATCCTATTATTTGTCTGGACTATTTATTAATAATTTTAGGTTTAAGATTTGTATAATTATTATTAATTCAATTTAAAATTGAAGATCTACTAAATCTATAAAATCTGAACTGTGAAAAAAAAAAATTGCAATCCTGATCCAATAAAAAATCTAAAGGTTTAACAAATTTCAAAGCATTTCATTAATCTTTTAAACATATTAAATGAACAAAGTTTTTCTGTGGAAATTGAACAAAAACACTTCGGCACTTCTTTGGCTTATTTGAAACTCTTCTTCATATTTTTTAAATTGGCATGCAGATCTCTATGGTGTTGGTAGCGTGACACATCCTTTTTTGTTGTTGCAAGCCGATAATAACACACTTTAATAGGTGAAGGCCACCATATAAGAGGTGAATTATATGTTTATTTTCAACAATTTATACTAGTGAATTCATCTTATTGCGGTACTTTTTCGTTAATAACAAACGTTTGCAACTGAAAGTTTAATTTTACATTAAATTAGTTTTCTTAAAACTTGTATTTAAATAAAACCGAATATCAAAAATTATATACGAATAAGGTAAAGATTTATTAATATGTATGTGTATGCAGGCATGTACATATTGACATATATACCCGTACACCTGACCCACGATATCGAACGTTAACGGTTGCCAGTATTTTGAAGAGCAGAAAACTGATTTGCATTCTATTTAAGAACTTCATTTTGCCAACTTCAACTTTCAATCTCTTCAAAAATTCTCAAATTTGTTTTTGATTAGTTTTCTGTTGTGCAACATGTTGGCGAACGTTATTGTTTCTCACTAATCTATACGATAATGCACTTAGCATTTTCAATGCTAATTAAAGTAAGTTTCCAGGTCCATTATTGTACCTGGCGTTAGTTAAACGTAGAGTTTTATCAAACGGATAAATTAATATTTCTTCAGAGTGGGTATAATTATCCCAGCACCATCTTTTAACGACAGGCTTTGCATTTGAAGTTGCCACGTTTTCTTACGTTGCCATACTTTCTACTTTATTAAATTCAGCTACTGAATAACTGATTTGATTGTAGCTTTTTAAAAAAAATTAATTTTATAATACAATATTTATTTTTCCCGCAAACTTAAATACAGTACAATCAAAACATGCCTGTTTCTTATTAAACAGTTAATAATAGAATGCAATTACCTCTCAAAAGTTGCTACTGGTATTGCCAAACATTCCGTTATGCAGCAATAATGGAGAATTTTTAAAGGCCAGAGTACCGCTCACTTCTGCTAAAGGTAACTGCTACCGCAAACTTGTATTAATGGCTGCCAAACATGTTTTCAATATTTCAGGGTAACAAATAATTTATATTTTTCTAAATTACTAAGAAGTATAAGTCCATGTTTTTTTATAATTCTGTGCTCTATTATGTTTTTGTTACGCTCTCTTTATAATTTTTACTATCTTTGATCTCAATCTGTATTACGAAAAAAATGACAATTTGTACACTTGTTTCCCCATTTTGATGCAAGCCCCAGCTCCTGTCGTAGTCCATTAATTGCCTTGGCTAACAATTTATCTTTGCAACAAGTTCGGTTGCATTTATACGGCTCTAAGAGAGAAGGTAAAAATGTTTACCCCGTTCTTGCTAAAATTCAGCAAGTTCAAACTTTTAACGCAGCATATAGTTCCGACCGTTCAGACGTACAGAAAAATATGCTAAAAATTACAGAAATTTCAATCTCGTTGCAGAGTTGTCGCTTCAGACATACGTACATACAATCGGACACTTATTTTGATTGCATTGCATTGTCAGCTGCCACAGTGTTGCCACCTTGTAGACACATTGATCTGCATTGTTTTTGTGTTATGCATTTTTGAAACTACGAGTATCATCACTGTTTCAGAGGTCAACTCAGAATTGAAAATCTATTCGGTTTTGAATTGGTGCCATGAATCTGTTTTCGGTTTCTTTTGTTTAGAATGAACTCGTACACCGACCCAGCTGACTGAATTTGTTCACATTTTTCTTAGTAATTTTTTTAATAATTTTGTGTGTAATCGAAATAATTTTTTGTAACAAATTTAAACTTTTGGAGAATATTGAGGTGCAGTTCCCAGCTGTCCTTTGGAATTTCCGAAGTCAGCGTAAGTAGATGTTGTTACAACTTATATGATTGCAAAGGTCTGCAGAATTATTGGCAGCTATCACCTAGATAAAGAGGCTTTTAAAATGTAGACTCCATGACACCTATATAATTCTGATTCGAAAATGAACTGTAATGAAATTAAATGTATTGGTTTCAGTGACGTCAAAGTCGTTCCGTTGTCGATTTCAATTCTGACTTAAAAAGGTATGCAAATTCTTTGCTTAATGTTTTTCTAATGTAAAGCAGCAAATCGCCGAACTCTCCCACCTCTTATGCCTTTCAGAAACAATATAAAACTGCTAAATAGCCGAAATTTAAAAACTCACATAATTTTTCGATCAGACCTCGTATTTGTTTTTGAAATGTCAGAATAATTTCAGAGTGATTTTTCCAGTTCAAGTTTATATACAAAATCTGTTATTCGAATTAAGGGAAAAAAATAATTTTCTAAGGGCGATCTCTTTGATTGCTGTTTTGGAACAATTAAAAAAATGACATTACCTGCTTGTCTATCGTTCGTTTGTGTGTTCAATGCATCAAAGACAAAAACAACAAAAACTTACCACAATTTCATGTGCATCGCTGGAAGACATTTTGGTTTAACGCGATATGTTGTTGAATTAGAAAACTGCAATTTTCGCTGGTAAAGAAAGCCAAAAAACTTCGGCTTCGGTTTGCTGTTTCTTTTGCTGATGGTGTGTGAACTTTAGCAGCATCCAACTTTGGAAAGTGCCTGCTTTTTCTTAAGACACTTGTGTTCAGAGGTCAATCACTTCACTTTTTTGCCTAACTTTTAGTTCATTGGCAACGATAACCGGTTGCTTGATTTGTACTGCAATCTACACCAAAATGCACATCAAGCATTTATTTGGCGTTTTTTTATTTCTCTTACAATTTCCTTTCAGAGCTTTTCATTAACCGAATTTCACTTTCATCATTCCAAAGGTACGGGCGCAAATATGTGATTTGACATGTGCATATTTAGTTCATATTGAACAAAACAATGGCACTTAAAATGACAAAGAATAACTGGGAAATGGCAATTATTTTTATAGTAAAAGAAAATAAATTAAAAGCACTTTCAAAACAAAACAAAAAACTGATGAGTGCATGTATGTATGTATGTACGCGTATGTATGTAGTTCTCAGATGAAATGAAGCTCTTGAAATATCAAACACAATAAAAAATTACAAATTCTTAATGTTTGTTTTGCGAGAAGTTCGCGTAGCGTCTGTTTGCTGGTCTGTTTTGGTGAACAGATTATTAACGAGTGAAAAGTAAACATTGAATCCGGTCTTGTATGCAATGAAGTGAGTTGGGTATATTTTGCTAATTTTGTATTTTGAGCTTTCAACAGGCAAGAAAACGATCTATTTTGTTGTAAAGCTTTTTTTGTCGATCGCTTTCAAAGCAAAGCTTTTCGATAAAAACGACTGTTAATATTAATTTTAAGAACGATAGTGCACTTTAACGGAAAATTAGTGAAAAAACGAGGACAACAGAAAAGTATGAAGCAGATACATAATTAACAACTATTGGATCATGTATTCACATATCTTTTTATTGAACGCATCAATGGAACTGCTAAACAAATATCATATGCTAGTAGTAATATAAATACATATGTGCTTTATTCAAGAAATATTATTAAAGTTTTGTTATGGAAAATTACAAATCTCGGCTTTTATATTTACAAAAAATAAACCCGTGAGCTATTCAAAAATTTTGAAGAAAATATATAAAAAATTGTTCATGCAAAATTAGAAAATTCAGCTTTAATATATAAATAAAATACACCTGTGACTTATTAAAACAATTTTCAGAAATAGTATACAAAATTTTCATGAAAAATTAGAAATCTCGGTTTTAATATTTACAAAAATTATACCCGTGACTTATTCCAAAATTTTCAAGAAAAAATATAAACAATTTTTTATGCAAAATTGGAAATCTCGGCTTTTATATTTACAAAAATTACAACCGTGAGTTATTCAAAAATTATCAAGAAAAAAAATACAAAAAATTGCAAAAAAAAAAAATAAAAAAAATTTCGATATGTGGAAAATCCAAAGTATAGAACTTTTTCCGAAAAAGGGCTAATGGTAGCCATACAGATAATATACTAAGAGGAAATATGTATGCATATATTAATGGAATTAATATATGGAATGGAACAATTTAAGACCAGAATTACGGTTAAAGGCAATCATAGACTATTCCTTAGGGTTACAACTTGCATGTTTTTCGTCAAGTTGTTTTGTATAAGATTTGTAGTATTTGCTCAGGAGCGTGAATGCGCCACTACGTCTCAGCTGACATGAGTTATGTTCGCTTTTTCCTTCTCAATATACAGATCTGCAAGTCGTTTGTCTGCTAAATGTTTTCATTGGATTTTTCAATCACAAGGAATTGTTTTGTTCAATGGCGGACGTCACTTTGTCAGATATTGGTGTAATCGGCAGAGACTTTGGTACTATCCTTTACAAATTTTATAGCCTACAATTTGCCGGAGGCTAAACTGACCGTACAAAGCGAAATGCTTTTAAAGAGGCAAGTATTTACTAGGTATGACCTGCAAAAGATTTGCAATTATCCGTTAATGCCATGCCTTTCGCAGACTTGCGTTAACTTTGGACTATATATTTTTTTTTTGATTTGGAATACGATTCATCAGCTTAACTTATACACCTCCACCAATTTTTAGATTTCTAGGATAAAAAATAACGCTCTTATATAAGAAATTCAAAATAACGTAAATAATAAAGCCGAATGTGAACCTACAAACACGAAAACACACACATGATGGTCAAAGCTCTCCGTTTTTTAATTATAAAAACATAGAACTTCCTTAAAAACAAAGTATCGATGAACTTATTTGTAATGAAATGGTTTTTGCTTTTTGCATCCGCCTTGTTAACCACCCACTTCAACATTAAGTTGTTGAACCTCCAAGGTCCGAAAGCACATGTCGCAACTAACCTTTAAAAAATTGGTACGTGATACACAAACGAACAAACTTTTGGTATGAAGAAACACATTCCCATTGCAAAACATCATGTGTGACTCACCTAGTGCGTCAAAACAAGTTTTGGAGTAAAACGCAATTTAAGTTTCCCGCTCAGTGTTGCATTTTCATACCATTATTGTTGAATCTTTGTTTTGATTGATTTTAATTATTGTTTTACCATTTAGTGCCAGAACTCCAAGATTGTTTCAAATATTGCGAAAATGCTGCACGAGTGTGATGAATTTGATCACCTGGGATCGGGGGGCGAACCCTACATATGCAGTTCATTGTACCAGAACTGGGTTGGGGAGGGGGAAAGAATCTTATATTGCAGGAATGGGTATGCCAGAATTTAACTGAGGCTGTTATGACTGTTCAGTGCTCGATTAACCCAATATTTATATGGATTTGATGATTTGGCTTATTATTATTTTGGCTATCGTTTTTCCACCAGAGTTTTTGGTAGGAATCGAGGCTACGACCTCGACACTGTTGTTCGAATACTTTACCAACTCATCCATACAGGCACATGGTGATAGAAAAAAACAAATTTTTGCACAATTCGTGAGTTTTTACTGTTTTATATACATAATTCCATGTTTACATTAATTTCCGATGTCTCTGAGACTTTATCAAAAAAAAGTTCGCTCTAAGTTCATATTATTTTCTCAGAACACGTTACCCGTTAAAATCTAAAAGTTTGCATTTTATTAAAAAAATATATATTCCCATGAAATGTATTTTAATGAACGAGATGTTAATTTTAAAACTCAGTTCAAATGTCCCACTTAACCATTAAAAGGGGATTTAGACGGTGATACAAGTGGTACGATAAGTCAAATTTTTGAGTAGAAGATCACGGATGGTATCGTCTAAACTTAATATGTAATGAAACCATATGACACAGATGGGTGACACGGTTGCACGGCTCTCATCGTTTTTAAAAATTTTTCAAATTCCTTCACACATCATTAGATCAGGGATGTATTTTTTTGTAAACTTTCTCTTGGTCATTTACCAATAAAAAACGTAAACGTAAAAAAATCTAACGTAAGATTTTTATTCTCAATTTTAAAATACGGAGATAATTTCATTTTCTCTTTGGTTTTACGTACGACTTGTATTACCGTCTAAGTCCGCTTTTATGTGTATCTAATACGTACATAAGTATGTATGTATTCGAAAAAGTAACAAATTATATATGGAATTCATCTGCAAAATTTGCACGATTATATAGTGATCGGTCTGCTGTATTTTGACGATACAAGAGTCCGAAGCATCCTCTTCTGTAAATTACTAATCCTCCCAATGTCAATGGAATGCCAATTAGCAGGCCCACTAATATGCCTAACAGAATCAGACTGTCACCCTCCGGATGGTTGGTATTTTCACATATTAACTCTTTGTTGTCGCTTAACTCCACCAATTGTCTGCTCCTCCAAGCTGACGGAGTCGCACATTTAACACTACGTGTTAGCGCAGGTGTGGTAGTATTTATTTGCTTCATTAGTGAATGGATCAACCAACTATTTTTACAGTCACATGCCCACGGGTTCAGACTCAAATCGATATCCGTGATTTTATCCCAACGAACTATCCAGTTGCGTTCAATTGTTGTCAGATTGTTGTTGCGCAAGCAGAGCTGTAAATAATTAATTTTGTTATTCATATTTGTGCAGTAAGTAACAGAGAAAGTGAGCGTTTAATGTCAAGCCGCCAACCAGGTGGCAGCACTACTGCAGCTGACAGTTAATTTTGACAATTAACGTCAATACAATAACAATGTATTTAAACATTTTTGACAGCCGTAATATATTTTTGCCGTATTTTTGTAGTTGTGCTCTAGTTCTTTCATCTGGTTTAGAACTTTATAGGGGACATTTAGACCATAACTTGAATTCTTGTCTTTTCTTTGTACTTAATAATTGTGACAATTTAAAACGCACATTTGCTATTCTTCTTATTTGTTGTTGCGTTTCACTCTTTTTCGTCTGTTATAGGGACAACAGCTTGTGTAAAATAAAAAATATATAAAAAACGGTTTCAGAATAAAACTGTTTCAAAAAGTAAAAAAAAATTTTAATTGTTTGCAAGAATTTTTCGCTTTTTCTTATTTTTTAACTCAGAATAGAGATGTTAAAGAAAATTAGACGATTATGATGTCAAAAATATTAGACATGGTTCCAAAAAAAGCAATAGGAGTTCAAAGGAGAAACATAAGAGACATGTATTTAAATACTGGTATGAATTCCACCAGATTTTCTGACAGTGTTTCGGGGATATTCACACGCTAACATGATTATCGCTTCCATTTTTGAAGCTATCAAATTAATGTCACTTATTCTGAACAAGGTCACAGAAATAGACGAAATTTTATACTGCGCGAAAAGAAACTTCTCACTTAAAGCAGAAAAAATGACGAAAGCAAATTTCATCGTGTTCGGCACGGGTTCTCTAATCGATTGGCTTTTCTTGCTTTTTCATACTGGAAAATCGATCTGTCTAAATCATTAGCACTCCAGCAAACAATTAGTCGCAAGTCAAGTTTTACCAAGAAAATTGTTAGACTTACACAAGACCGGAGGCTCAGCGAAAAGAATTTTATCCATTTATTTATCAATAAAAAGTGTAAAATTTTTGAAGATCTAATTTGTAAGAAAATTCTATAAATTTAGTCGTTTTTCGATACTTCGGACCCGTAAAGATTTCAATACATGAATGGATCCGTTTTTCGTACTTCAATAAAATGGACCCTAATGAGAACGACGTGGCGCAACAGTAAATGTAACAATTTTTTCGAGTGTATATCTCACTTTAACTGTAAAAAGAAATCTGTTCCTTATTTCACAAACCTGCTTTAAGGGCGGGTAATCAAATAAATCTGGATTGGAAGTGTTTTTTGTGAATGCCAGCTCATGTATTTGCGCCAAATGAGGATTGTCCGCAGCGTCCAAAGTTTTTAGACCTGGAAAATAAAATGTTTGGTTGCTAAATGCAATAAACTATTGAACTTTGATCATACTTTGCAAATCACTAAATGCCCATGGGCCGATTTTCGTTATGTCCGGTAAATAAGAAATGCTTAAATGTTCCAGTTCTCCCAATGATTTAAAAACGCTGAAATTAGAAGAGAGAAACTTTTTAATATATTCGAGTTTTCTCAGGCGGACGTCAATATATATGTTGCATATGACCGAAGCTACAAACTATTAACAAATTGATAACCATTCACAATAGAGTTGTAGCAAAACTGGACTTTCAAACTTCATCTGTCTTTCGGGATCTTTCTTAAACGTTAAAATTCCAAAATAGCACCAAAATCCATTGAAATAAAGTTTCGAGAATAGTGCATTTACACCAAAGCGAAGACCAGCAGATTTCAACTAAAATCTAACTCGAAATCACATTTATCAAAACTTCATTTCCTAACGAAAGCAGCTGCCTGAAAATTGCAGTTTTTCTCGTTTTTCTTAATTATGAATCAAATATACGCATACAAGTTAATAACCTCGACTTTTTTGCTTGAAAAATGCATTAATTATAGTAACAAAATGAGTTGATACATAATTCAAAGTATTCTCCATCGTTAGCCACTGCTTTTTCCCATATTTCTGATAGCAGGTGGACTCCGCGCCAAAAGAACTACTCTGGTTTTGAAGTAAAGAATGAATCAAGCCAATTTCTGATACCCTGTTCTGAAGCGAAGCGTATTCCAGTAGGGGCGTTCTGCATCGATCGAAAAAAATGGAAGTCAGAAGTACTGTTTTCCAAATAGTTTTTGACCGATCTTGCAACATGTGGCCGAGCGTTGTCATGATGGAAGATTTTGGCCTCGTGTCTGATCGAATATTGTGGTCGTTTTTCCTTGATTGCTCTCTTCAAACAAATCAATTGTCTTCGGTACAAGTCCCTGTGATCGTCTGACCCGATTTCAACAGCTCATAATACAAAATAACCTTCTGATCCCACCAAATACAGAGCATTACCTTGGCGTCATGGATATTCGGCTTCGGCGTATCGTAATGTATTCATTTTTTTTATCACCAGTAACAATACGATGCAAAATCGCCTTCCACCGTCTCTCGGCTTCAATTCATATGGGACCGAATTTCCTTGATTTGAATGAGTTCCAATGCTTTTAAACATAGGGAAATGGCTTGTTGTGTGACTCCCATTGATAATGCAAGTTCTTCCTGCTTTTGACAACAATCTTCAAACTTTTCCGGCTGACCAGGCCTCTCCTTGTCTTCTGCGTCGAAATCACCACTTTTGAATAGCGCAAACCATCGTTCAAAAGTTTTTTGAGTTGGTGCATGTTGACCGTAAGCTTTTACCAACAAACGATGACTTTCAGCGGCAGTTTTCTTCAAATGAAAGAAGGTTATGAGACTTCCCCGCGAAACATCCTTTTTAGGCACAAAATTCGACATTATTATAGCGATTGAAAAAAAATGTGTGTTCAGACTTTGGCATCTTTGGCATACTGAATTATAATGGCACATGTTTACCCTCTAAAATGCCATATTTGTGATTATTGACACAAACCATATGTGATAGTTATGACATACATACATATGATGTCCACACCGACATTATTAAGTGGTATACCCAATATAATAAATTTTGCACCAACTGAAAACCCAGCACCTTTAACTGTACCAAGAGTAAATTAAGTAGAACCAGCTAAAATCCAGCCACGTAGTAGATTTCATTTTGTACAGCAAAACTTTTCCCAATGGACTTAATAACTTCGCTGTAGTGCAAATGCTCCATAAATGTCAGCACATATTTATGTCTGTATGTAGATTTCGAAGTAAATTTTAATTGACATAATCAAGATTACACTTCCATGTAGATTCACTACAAAACGCCTATGAAGTCGATGTGATACCCAGAAATAATTAAGACTAACTGTCTGGATTTTAAAGCTATAGCGTGCAAAATTAGGAGGCTTTGGAAATACGTAAATTAAGTGAAACGTTAAGTTTTCAAAAGTGGACGTTTCCGTGAACTTACTTGGTGTTGTCCAGGTCAGCCAGAGGATTTTCATCTAGTATTAATTTTTTCAAGTGCGTGGCTCGCGATAAAGCCTCCGGTATTCTTTGAAATAAATTACCAGTCAAAATCAGTGTAGTTAATTCCTTGGGCCCGTGAAATATCGTGTCAGGCAACGTACTCAGTTCCATATAAGACATATCTAAAGTCTAAAGGATAAAAATGACACTTGTGGAAAAAGAAATGGATAAACTCGAAACTCAAATACGTACCTGCAAGGAGCCTAAGCTGGAAATAGCTATGGTGGTGCTCGTGTCGATTACATGGAAGGTGTTTTTACTTAGAATCAGTGTATCTAAGTTGGGCAAGTGCTCAAAAATATCACTGTTCAAGGTGTGCATATCGTTGTGAGCCAAATTTAATAATTTCAAATTTGGCAGAGGTTGGTATTTGTCAGTAGCGTACATTCCCTTGAACACATGTGGGCTCAGATTCTTTGACGTCAACCGATTGTGCGACAAATCCAAGGCCGTCAACTCGGTAAGATTTTGAAAGGCGCCAAGGCTTATGTTGGCGATTTTATTAAAACTGAGATACAACGATTTGACCGGATATGTGGGAATTTGTGGAATATTTGAAATTTCGTTGTGGTTCATTTTGATTATTTCAAAAAACACGTCACCGTTTTGTAAAGTTTTCCATTCGTCAGCAGAGAAAAGCGAAGTCATCGATTTGTTGCTGCAATCGATTTGCAGGTACTGTAAGTCGCACGAACATTTCTTGCACAGTTCAGACTCTTCTATCTTAATTTTAGGCTAAAAATAGTACAACCAAATTAAAAATATTGAATACTTTGCGGACAAAGACAGTGCGATTGAATAATAAGCGGCAATGGATTTAAAACTCTTTAAGTTTTAATCTTTTTAAGATAAGAAGTAACAACGCAAAAGGAGGTAAAATTTCATGTTGAGCGTCGTTGTCAAGTTTAAAATTTCAAAACGCATCGAAGTAGGGAAGTTTAAAATCTCTTTCTTATTTCAAATGACAGTAACCAAATATAAACTGGGGTAATTATAGTTTAACGTTTATTGCTTTGGCGCAAAGTTAATTAAAATAATTTAATTTAAAGTTTGTGTAAGCAGTTTGTCTATATAGTGTACGATATTGAGAATACAGGCAAATGTGGTAACCCGCCGTTGTGCTTCCACCTTGTAAAACTATTATGCCACGCTTATACCTGTACATATTTCAAATGAGAACTTGTTGCAATTGCTGGCCCGTAAAATTGGGCAGTCCCGAAGAAACTACCAACTTTTAAGACGCTTTATTTTTATTTAATTTTATTTTAGACGCGTTTTTAATGGCTCTTTTCGTAAAAGAAAAATGTTTGCGAAAAAATTAGAAAAGGTGAAAGTTGAAGGGATTTGAATGTGACGGTGCATCATGAACTCTTGCAACGAAGTCAAACGACCAAACGACATTAAACAAGAAATTGTATTCACAAGTTCAACTACGTTTGCGTGAAACAACCCGAAAAAAATACTCAGACATTCCATGTCTTCTGCACCTGCTGATATCTCATGGCTTGTTCGTGAAGTTTTTGCCCCAGACTTCATATTCGCCAGACGAAACTAAAGAAACCCCTAAAGGGCCGTCGTTTTACAAATGCTTCAAATATTTTATGAGTTTTATGAGATATACAAAGTCGAACGATAAAAGATACACAATATGCACCCTTTATATGCATCGCTTCTTGCATGCTGATTGTCATCAGAATTTCGTGAAAAAAAACATGCGAAATGTCCGTTTGTTTGTCCGCGCGTTCAAGCGAGAGTGAACGCAATACTTTTCTTATCTTATGAAGCTCTTCCAATATTTGCCCAAATATGCAAAATGTCCGTTAAGGGATATTTCACTGCAGATACTTCCAAATTAGTAAAAGGTTCTATTTTAACCTCCACATTCGACTGAGTAGAAAGCACACGTAGGGCACTATAGCCTGGAATGAATTCGCTTTATCGTCTTATGATAGAACAAAGAAAACTAAATACTGGAAGACTGGACTCACTTGATAAGACAATACCAAGCAGCAGTTCCATAGACTATGGAACATTTGCTATATATTTTAGAGTTCAAACGGTTCCTGGTTTCAAAAATTAATTACGAGAATATCAACGATTTTTGAACCGGAACAAGAAACTATTTTAGTATGAGATTGATAAATATTTTAGTACAATTGTTCCATTTAATCTCAAAATTGACTTTTACCTATTGGACAAAATAAAAACTTACTTTAATAGTGAATAAATTTAATTTCTCCGTAATATCAAGTAGATAACAAAAAGACCTTGAAAAGCCGAGTTTTCTATTTTCGGTATCATTATGTCTTCTGATGTTCTCTTTTTCGCAGCTCGAAAATGCGCTTAAGTGTCAGCGTTGTCAACTTTGAAATTTCAAAACGCACCAAATTGGAAAAAAATGCGCCTTCACAAAAACCCACCAATTTCAGATGTTTATTTAAGAAATTTTGCGATTCGCATCTAGAGTTTTAAAACGCACCGAAAATGGGGCGAAACGCGGCGAGCTGACAACGCTCTTAACTGCAGTATGTTTTTTTCTTAAGCCCAATTTGAAGCGACAGAATCTCATCCAGAACTAAAGCAGTGTAAAATAAATGTCAATAAATTGATATTAATTCAATGCTTTAATAGCTCTTGCGCAGAAGGTATCGGCGAGACCTATTTAAAATTAATATAAAGTTAAAGTTTTGTGCCGAATCCCGGTTGACAGCTGCTTTTTGCCACCATCAACTCATTATTACTCTATTGTCAGCTAAAATAAAAATAACTAATAGTTGATTGATTATTACGGATGCCATTAAACAACATGTCTTCAACAAATTGTACACTTCTGCGATCAAAAATTACGCTTTTATTGACAAAAAAACAAAGGAACGTAACCACAAGTGGGTCAACTTGATAAATGCAAAACGACGTAATTACACATTTCTAACAAAATACATCCATATGTATAATGAAATGGTTTTCTTCGACATTTTTTTGAAGAATTGCTTGGAAATGATGAATTTTTCTGATTTCAATATCAAATTGACTAATTTAATTTCTTTGTATGACTAATATCCGTTTCAGATTCAAGTGATTAGCAAAAATTACAGGCTTATTCAACTTTAAAGAAAATAATGATCATAATTAAGAGAGTCGTTTTCATACAAGTTAAATTTCAATATTTCACAATTACGAACAGCTACCACAAAGAGCAGAGAGCAAAAGTTTTATTTAAAAAAACGGCAACTTCTACAGGATAGCAAGAAGTTACTACCTGTAGACTGCCATTATTTTTACGATAATATTCCATTGCAAAAATTATTTTAAAATGGAATTTTAAATACATGCATTTAAACAGAGATCTAAGTTCGAAAAGAAGAAATATATAGATACACCCGGGTAGATAGGCCGGTTCGGAAAAGAGTAAGTCTCGCCCTTCCCCAATCTTTTTCAAATCTAATTACATATGTGAGATGAATATGTAATTTCAATAAATAAAATTGTTTAAAATTTATATGCAAAAAAACACGTAGAAAACACCTTTTCTGCTGCACGTCGAAATAAATTTAAAACGAATTATATAGGGATTTGGAACTGATTTATGTCAGCACCTGCCTTATCTGCACAAGCCACCAGAACTGGTAGGCCGAAATCCTCAAGGAACATCAGGCTTTAACAGACTCGTTTTGACACCGTCTTAGGTACGTACATAAATTGAGCAGCACTTCTTCGTGTGATTTTAGGTCTAAGCCACAGCCAGAACGTTTCAGCCAAAGATAGACTCCTCAACCTATGGCCAACGTTCTGCCAATTGACCTTTGGTGAAAGCTTCAAAAGAACATGTTTAACCAATTCATACATTCCTACAGTTTTGGTTGCCGTGGCGAAAAGCAGAATGCTCGGACGTAAGAAGTTCGCCAACACAAAACCTGCCCTTCGTGGGGACGAATTTTGTAGAACTTGATCACAGTAATAAAAGAACTCCTTATTACGTTGATCTTTACTATACATATGGAAATGCACTTACCTGCACAGTGGCGCCGGGAGCTAAAGAAGTTGAAGTATTTTGAGTGGCTGGAGTCACTTGTGTGGTTGCAGTTGAAGCAGTTGTTGGAGTGACGTCTTGTGGTGTTGCATTTTCTGCAGCGTGTAAAAGTTCTTTGTTGCCGGTTGTCAATACGAGCGTGGCAATCGATAAAACAATCGAATTAAACTTCATTGTAACGACCTTCTGTTCTGTACAAGTGCACTGGTGGGAACTTTAAATCTAAAACGCATTAAATTGTTAACAAAATCGTATTGATTACAATAAAAGAATTTATGGGCAATGACTCAGGCGGCGATATAAGTTTCAAAACATGTTTGCATGTCTGCGTTATCAATAATTCGAATGGTTGATCTTATCAAACTTATATTTGTTCTAAGGCCATTTTCGATTTAACGCCATCAATTGAAAATCGATGAAGTATTTAGTTATAATATTGAAATAAAACACAAATATATCAAAATTGCAAATTTTGATTTTAAATAGAATTTGCAAACAATTCTGAACTGATATTTTTGCAATCGAAAATAGGCAATTTTTAAGAGCGCTTTTGTTAACTGTTACCTTAACGCGTACAGAATGAAAACAGAACTGTGCCAGCATTAAAAAGAATCATACAAACATACAAAATCTTATCTATCATTTATTCAGCGAAACTTCTCCACTTTTGGTTTTTATCTTATCGGAAGTTGAAACAAAAGTGCTTGCCACTCAGCGCTCTTTGAATTAAAAAAAAATAATTACTGAAAATATTTACCTACATCCGTATGTAGGTGTGCATTTCTAGCCCATAAATACATACATACATACGAGTACGTACATACATATATAAAGAAAATGTAGGGCGCATATTTATGCTCCAATAAATGAAAAATTACTTAAACCTTGACAGAGGGAAGAACGAAAATTCTTTGCCATAGCGAATATTTTGGCGGTAAAATCCAGTAACGGAGTACAATATATTAATGAACTATTTCATAGAAAAGTATCCGTTCGATTACAGCAAAGATCGGTAAAGTATATACTTATGTACTTATATTTATCAGCTGACTGCAAATAATTGTAGTGTTACAATACTTAAATAAAATTATTCGATAGTGTGGACGCTCTTTTTCTTCTGCCGCTTTAGTCCGTAGCTGGACCAGGCCCTCAACCCACCAGCCGTTCCAGCTGCACTGTTGGTTGAGCTCGCTCCGCACTTGCTTGTGGGCGTCCCCTATTGCGTTGTTCCATTGCTTTGAAGTCGAATATTATACGGGCTGGAGCAGTGTTTTTCATGCGCTCTACATGGCCTAACCACCATAGTCGTTGGATCCGTAGGCTCATGTCGCTGTACAGCCCGTACAGTTTGTGATTGATCCTTCTCCAGAAATCATCAAAGCAGAACTTTTCTTCCACGAACAAGGACTTCCTCATCTGCTTTTGAAGTTGTCTAAGCTTCCGCGCCATAGAGATGATCAAGGTGTTATATATAGTGTCAGCTCTTATGGGTGCGAATGAATTTCACATTCAGATTTTTTAAATTAGAAGACGTTTTGAAAAACATATTTGCTAAAGAATTATAAACCAAAACTCAAAAAGTAGAACGCTGGTACTTTTTTTGGCAAAGCAAATTAAATTTGTACTAAATATGGCTACTGGAATAATATCGAATCCAAAATGATTAATATGGGCCTGAATTCTTCTTGCGTACTCCAAAGAATTGAAAACTTCGTCACTTGAATTTAACAGATATTAACGCTACATACGTATGTATGTGTGACAAATCCAGTATTCCTTCAATTTTTCGTGATGAACACCTTCAGCTTAAGCAGTACTGAAAAATAAACATATATTAGATGTCACGTACGTCACAGAAGATCCAATCTAAATTTAACTTAAGATCAAAATTTCATGAGAAAAACTTCAAGTGAATCGTAAATAAGGAAGAAAAACCTTCTCCTGTAAAATTTGATTTTTGTTGGTTACGTTATTTTGGCGGTTAGGGCACGATATTGGCAAATGTTTTGAACTTTTGAATCCAGATGGATTTCGGTGTCGGATATAATATTTTATGATGTTAATGAAACTCATTTTTTAATATTGATAACCTGGCAGTTGTGTAGATATTCTGGCTACCGAGGCGTGGCTCCCCCTTTGTGTATTATCAATTTTTTTAAACGTCTGGCATCCTCAACATTTTTCATCTATGATCTATCAGCCTTCCTAATAGGAGTACATATTTGGTATTGAAGTGTGACTTGGTTTTTTAGCACTCTTGAATTGTACTCATTAAAGATATGAAAAATATGTACATACTTATATATCTGCATTTGTATAAACAATTAGTGGTAAAGTGTCGGAAAATATATTTTGGCTAGAAATAATTTTGGCACTTATAACACACTTCCTTAATTAAAAATATTATCGATACATAAGAGTACAGTGAACGAATTAAAATATTTACTGATATTAGAAAATTCGCTGACTGGTAATTAGAGAGGGAATATGTATATGCTTTTGACACGGTAGCAACAAAATTGAGAATTGTCATCATCATGCTTAGCCAGTGTTGACTTAGTTTCGAATCGAAAGCTATTGGGACATGCCATATTAGTTAATGGAAGATCTCCTGTTTTTGCTTATGTTTTTTAAGTTTATAGATCAGATGTTTTTCTTCATATCTGTCAAAGTTGTTTAACTTACATGAGGTTTTTAATTTTAGGTCAAAAACGTTCGCGTATATTTACATCTGACATCAGCTGTGTTTATTGCAACAGATCCGTAAATTTTCTTTAATAAAGTTCTTTTTTTTAACCACAAGATCTTCACATAAAAAAAAACAATTTGTGATTTCTATCGTTGTTGATAAAATATGAAACCAGATTAAAAAGACAATAATTAATCTCCGAGAAGAAAACAAACTTTTATCTGTCATTTAGCAAACTTTTCTGTCAAATAGCAAACTTCTTTGCAGAGTTTCACATTTCGTACAACAAATGCAAAAATAAACACAAATCAACATTAAGCGTTTTTTGTTTTGGCGAAAAGCACTACAAATTTTTTATCTCTTTAATCTTATATGTTATCGCATTATATTTTGGATATTTTTCATTTCAAATAAAACTAATTAAATAAATAAATCGTTTTATTTTAGATTTCAAAAAAATGTTATGTTATAAAGCCTAAATTATACTTCGAGCTATTACTTTTTTCATTTTTAAATATAATAGGCTTTAAAACATACTAAGTTTGTTAGGTTTTTGGCTATGAAATTAAACGAATAAAATGTGCGTACAAATATTTTTGATATTTCGCAGAACCATCTACACTCTCAAAGCACCAGTTATGATTTTCTCAAATACTACCAGAAGTTATTCCCTCCGCAAACTTTTATTTAGAAAAAATGCGCCAAAAATTTCTTTAAAAGACTTGCAGTTGTCGCTTTGGATTTTTATTAATTTTTTATTTCGTATATTAAAAAAGTTTAACTTTTTAATTTTAATTTGCGTTTTAAGTCATAATTTTTTATATTCTTTTTATAAATTCTGAAATAAAAATGCTTAAATAAAAAAATGTTTGAAACTTTATACATATCAAATCACATATAAAAATATTATGGGATATGTTCATTATTTTATTTTTAGTGCACGTGGCCTTTTTATTTTCATAGTGCGCCGGCAGCAGAGAATTTGTAAAATTAAATGATGTGGCAGCGCTGCCCTTATGTATGAATGGAATAAAAAAGGAGATCTAAACAAAACGAAGGAGTAAAGTTTCAACAAATGAACTGTTTTGATAGTTTGATAGATGTATAATTCCTAAATTGGAATACATCAGAAAGTGACAACTGGTCCACTGAAATTGTAGGTCCTCTATCAAAAATAAAACAATCTTTGCCCGCAACTCCTTCATTTAAGTTTTATAGACATATGTACACTTTTCCGTTACTTTTCCGCTAAAAAATAGTTTGCTGGGCGTTTATCTCGTCCCCAAGGCCGAACCAGGTAGTGACAACTGGTGCGCTGGAATGGTACATGTGTCCACTATAAAATATCAAAAATCCTTAAACGCACATATTACCATTTCGGTTTTACAGCCAAAAACTTATTTGGGTATTACATATTACAAAATAACACAACGTGAATATCAATATATCCTTTTTACTAGTGAATTATGGAATAGCCAATAAAACCGAAAACTTTTAAAAGGAAAAAAAAAGGGTAAACAATTCCTGGCACAAAAAAAGAAGACTAAAAATCAAATCGCTCATCCTTTGACAAAGAATGCTGGTTTGGAACTACCTCGACATAGACTAAATTTAGCTTTTAAGATAATTAAAAACCATTTTTTGCAGAATTACTTTTTCAATAATTATTTAAAAAGAAGATATTTGCCAAAAATAATTTCCTCTTGTGTTTTACCGCATTCACATTGGAACCAATAATGTTATTGTTATGCGAAACCATATTACAAAAGTTAGCTTTTATAAATCGAAACTAGTTTACAATGTGTTTGCCAAATCACGTGTGGATATAGTATTCCAGATTCATCCTAATACCCCTACGGCCAGAATTACACGCTATGGTATAATTTCTCCCTAGAAATCTTTTTCATTGTGGCCAGAAATGCGAAGACAAAAACTGGATACAAGAAGGATAAATGTAGGTTGTTTATAGTTCAATGATTAATATGTATGTATATACTTTTCATTTCTCGGGTTTTTATTAAATTATACACCTATGGTCCAAAACGTACCAAGTGGATGTAACAAAACGTCTATCTACACAATGTACATGTGTACGTTGGTTCCACTAAAATGGACAAGCAAAAAACTATATAAAGTGGAAAATATTTACTTTTATTTAGTTTTTTCTCTGAGAATGTATTTTCCGTATTGATTAAGCAGTTAAGTAATATATAAGATATAAAAAGAAAATAATTTTATTCCTTTTATTACTACTTTCTTTGTTTATTTATTTATTTATGTAAAAAACAATACAACAAAACTAAGTCTTATATTACAGCATTGCTTAGAGACTTGGCACACATACATATATTGGTACAACGTTAAATTTTAAATTAAAAATATAGTTTAATAGAGAAATCAAATATAGTCAGAAATAGAAAGATAAATAAAGTTTAAAATAGAATTCAAATATTGTCAGAAATACTCTAATAGAATAAACTTATGTAACTATATGGGGCAATATTGAAGTTAAAAATGTTATTAAAACTGTTTACAGAATTCAGAAATTGCAGATTTAAATTGACTTGCATTACTAATTAATTGTATAGAAGGGGGAAAGTCCATAAATGCAGAAAACAAGCATACACTCGCCTCTGATCCCCACTTTCTGTATGTATATGTACATACATACATATGTGCATGTTTTAACAGAAATAAAAACGATTTATGGGTTTTTTTAGTAAAAGTCGATGTATGTATGTATTTAAGTAAACTTTTAGCGTAAGGATATAAAATACATCTACATATACTTATTTTTTCAAATTCTCCGGCACACTACACCGATTTGCGCCGTTTAAGGTCAATTGCTGTGGCCAATGCCACAGCAGCCTTTTCTTGAGACTCCTATAAAGGTGGTGTTGCTGTCTGTGCTGCAGACGGCATATTTGGTGCGGTCAGTCCTGACGAATGTGTACCATCTTCCCGCTGGACAGTGAAATGCCTGCCACTAACGTTTGCACCACCTCTACGACCCCGGCCTCTTCTATAACTGCGGCCACGAGGGCGCGGACGCCTTTTTAGAATTAACTTTAAAATTTCCTGTGGCAAAATGTTGGAATACAATATATGTAGATTCACATAAATAAATAAAATTTAACTTACCAACGCTTGTCGCTCCATTTTTTTTAATGAAGTACCATTACACAGTACCAATTTTTTGCGAAACAAATTTAAACTTTTCTTTATGCTTATTCCAGAATAGTTCCTTATAAGAATGTAAAATATATTAATGGTTTAATATTTTATTAACGGATTTATTTCAAAACGTAGTTTAAGTGCACCTTTTTATCAAACTGAAAATTCTTTTTTCACCATTTGTCAAGTCTAATATATTTACTTCCTTCAGACTGTCATTTCTTCTATTATCGTATTTAGTAACTAGTTAATTAAGGACTCTTAATCTTATTGTTGTCATTAACTTATTCCTCTCTTAATAGATTAATATACTTTTTTTTTACTTTACTTAAAAAAGCGAATGATATCTTTTTTTTTTAATTATTAGTAAAAGAGGAAACACAAAAATTTGTTTCCGATTTAAAATGAAGAATATATTTCATTTAAATCGTTTGTAATTTTGCTTCAGAGAAGCTCAACTCAAAACAAAATACAGCATTGAGCGGACTTTGAGAAACGGATAATTTGTATCCAAAATAAATTTATTTTTTCATTGAACACACATTTAAAAAGTATTGACTTAGTATCTCAAATAGTTTCTATTCTACATAGTTTTTTGCTTACATATAGAAATTCGTTGTTTATACACTGAAATAATAAGGCAGCACTCCATCTGTTAATAAATAAATAAACTGTTTTATATAACTGTTTCTTAAAATAAAGCAAAGAGAAGGAAGAAATTCGAAATTTAAAATAAATTTGAAGACTATTCAACAGAACCAACTGTTTTGAATTGGTAAGTTGAATAATAATTTTGATGCTTATAAAGTCTACGGCTTTTATGTATTACGAAAATAACTGGGCTTAAAAACTTAATTTGTGGAACACAAACTTGCCTTCACTATTGAAACAAGTGTTTCTGTACAGTAGTGGTCAAAATATTTGATTTTAACATTACAAAACATTTTTCAACCGGTCAAAACGTATGAAACTCCGCAATCGTTTTCGTGTTGAAATTTTCCAGAAATAGGCTTTTCCCATATGGAAGCAGTACGAAATTCTTTTTCGTACTATTGATGATTTTTGATAAGTTTGGTTTAATAAATTAAAAATTGAGAGATATTAAGTTAATTTTTTTAAGTTTATAAATATGTTACTGATAATATTGAGCTGAAGGGCCACGCTGCCATTGCCACAATTAAATTAGTTTATAATTTTAATTGTACTTCACTTTATAATTTTTTTTCATTTCACTTTCAGACAGTTTATTATTCATAATGAACAACATTTTAAAATTGAAGGTAGAAAGTGGCCTTTGTTTTCAAAATTTTTCTGATGAAGATTTTAATAATATTATTGAGGAGTACAATGAAGACATTTTTACTAATTATAAAATGGCAAAAACAACAAACAACAGGAAACTGATTTACACTAAAGTAAGCCTTTTCAAATATTTTTGATGTAAGAGGCTTTCACAACAGTATGACTTAAAAAATAGAACATCAAACCAACTCGATGAATTAACACCACAAAATTCTGTTCAAATCGATGAGTGTAGGTGAACTATTAAAATATATTGATATATGTATGAACTATTGAAATATATTATTAAAAAATCCTTGTAAAGTAAGTTAAAATTTCATAAGTTTTGTAACAGTTTTTGATGTTTACGAGTATGTATAAGATCTAAGCATTGACGAAATTTGCGCTTTAGAAGCGCTGATAAGTCTGGGTGAGGATGTTTTTCACCAAACTTCTACATATGCCATTTTCAACAGAAGAAAAAATGTGGCATACCACCTCTGGATATGAATTGTGAGCCAGAGAATTTTATGCTATTTTTAGAAAAAGAAATGGTAAGGTTCGAATAAAAGTGAGTTATGTTTGATATTTTCTTAGGATAAAGAATGCCAAAGGCCAAATACTTATCAAAGAGGTTTGTAGATATCTTGAAATAATAAGTTTATATCTTTATTATACATTTGTATGTTTCATTGATTCATTGATTGATTAATTTATTGTTTTCAGAGCATAAAAGTGATGCAGTGGCTATTGGAAAAAGTGGTAAGACTTGTTTTAATTGGTTCTCTAAATAATTTATGTTGGATTTTATTATTTCATAACTAGTTTTCTAGGAAACGTAGACAAAGATCAGGCAACGGTTAACAAAACTAATGAAGTAACCGATAGTGCGGTTTTTGAAATTATCTTATCAAATTTCACACAAAATCTAAAAGGTATGTTTGAAAACCTTATGGATAAGTTTTTAAATAAATTAGATTTAAAAGTCGGTACAAAAGTTCAATCAGATAATATGCATATAAGTGAACAGAATATTTCAAACAAAAATATAAATACAATCACAAATTCGCATGAAGGTGCAGGGCTCATTGGTCGCAATTGTGACGTTAGTTTAAGCAACGTATTAAGAGAAGATGGAAAGAAAGTTTAAACGTACAAAATAATTCAAAAGAAACTGTAAAGATATCTAATGAATTGGATTCGTCAAATAAATTAGACGTTGATCAAGTAGAATTTGGTTTAAATTTAAGTCATAAGACTTTGGGTCCTTTCGAGACTTCTGAAACAGGTTTGAATAACGAAAAATTTGAAAAATACCGAAAACCGCCTGATCCGAAAGAGCAACTAAACATTGAAGTGATGCGGCAGAAGAGTTCAAAGCGCAAGTGCGATAGAAAATTTTAAAGAAAAATTACAGTATACAGTAAAATATATATAGAGATGGAAATGTGTCGGTAGATAGATCTGGTGAAATCATGCATGGAAAAGGCGAAAAGCGAGTTGCTCGCAAAATTGTGAAGAAAGCCTTATGTAAACAAAGTGCTTACTTATGTATGTATATAGAAAAGAACAAATTCTAAAAGCAGCAGATGATATTGCCAAAGTGGAAATTTACAGAAAATCCAAAACCTGGCCACATTGCGTGATGTAAATCAGAAGGGAATCCAGATAAATGGCTGCATCCAAATACCTTTTATTAAGTTTTTTTAATGCAGCAAAAAATGTATAAAGATTATATTCAACATGTAGCATCACCTTTAAAAATCTTTTGCTGGTCGAAAGCAACATTTATAGCTCATTCGATGAATCCGCAAATACTTAAGGATGCTAATAATACAATACATTTTGACGCATCTGGGCAAAGTGTCCGTCAGATTGATTGTGCTCTGAAAAGAGTATTAGTATATAAAATTGTTTTTAGAGTTAAGAAAGAAAGTGGTATGATTGTTCGTATTGTAACTGCAATTCCTTCTCGTCACACAATGAACGATATTTGTTCAATTCTTGAAAAACTTAAGCCATATTGCAACGAAAACAAATTCAAATGGCCAGTTTGCACAGACGTAAGCCCCGCTTTTTTGGCGCAGTGTTGAAGTGTTGTAATAATAAAAATGTATCGGAACATTTATTAAATTGTTTTAAATTTTTGTAAAATCCCAGCTTATATAAGAAACCTAAAGTTATCTTACAATGGTGTAAGGCCCACTACATACACATTATGTGTAGAGATATAAATATTAAGGTTGGGTAAACAAATTCCTTACGTTATTTTGTTAAACACGTTTTGACAATGGCTTTTGACCTCAAGACACTAGAAGAATGCAAATATATTGCGAAAGAATATGTTGGCAGTAGATGGCGAAGAATTAGAAAATCTAAATTTAAAATACTATGAAAATTCAAGCAATTTAGAGTCCATTGCTGCGAGCATGACTATTCACGATTATCTAAACAGCAAATTAAAAAACTGCCAGAAGTTCTACAGCCGGAAGAACAGTGGAACAAAAAAGACAAAAAAAAAAAAAACGCAAATTAATAAATCGAAAGCAATTACTCAACGCAAAAGAGCCCAAAAAGTTTATAAATCAAGAAGTCATCGCAATTGATTCAGGCAATTTTGAAAACTCCCCCTTGTTTGCAGTGAACATGTAGAATCATCAAATCAAATTAAACATAATCTTTTTCGGTATACACTTTATATTCGTCAATGTATTCAAAATCTCAGACCTTGGCTTTTACCAGTTTTTGGATAAGGTTTCTCTAAAAGAAGGACAACGCTTAGATTGCGCAATTGTATGTTATTTAAGAGATAAAGATAAAGGTTTTTTAAGCGTACCCTGTCAGTTGGGAGAAATTAACATTGAGAAGGTTAATAAAATGCTGCTAGAGAACCGCAATCTTCTGTTCATACCAATTTTACAGCACGGCCATTTTAATCCCTGCAGCTGCTGAATTTATTTTCGTTGATTCAATGAATGATAATGTGGGAAGATATCATTACGCGAAGTTCATACTGAAATCCAACAGAAACTGGAAATTTATTAATATGTATTTTAGAAAGAGCAAAACAAAAAGATCTAGTGAAATGCGGTGTTTTCGTCAATCAGTACATTATATGTTTCTTAAGGGGTCTTCCATTAACTAATTTGCCGTGTTCCAATAAGTTTCGCTTCGAAATCAAGTCCGCACTTGCAAAGCATTCTCAATTTTGTTGCCACTGTTATTCAAAAAGTAATAAAATCAAATGGTCCGTCTGCAGTTACCATGTCTGCGAAGATTGTAATCTTAGTAAATATTTTAATTCGTTCACTATATGTAAAATCTGTACAAATAATGTTTTAAATTGAAGAAGTGTGTTAAATATGCCAAAAATTATTTCTAGCCAAAGTATATTTGCAGAAGATTTAACATTTTATATTCAAATGTACATACATACATACACTCTCACTCAGCTTTTGAAGGCTGAAATGCATTTAACCGTAGATCGAGCCTAAAAAAAATTAACAATTCACATTTGATACAAAACTTGCAGCGTTGGCCAAATCAAACATTAACATTTTTCTTATTAGTTATTATGTTTTTAGTTTTATTAAGAATATAAAAAATATTATTGGGATTTAATTTATGAGTTTGCGTTACACTCTACGCAAGTGTTTTGGGGTGTATATCATTACGACAAGGCTTCTTGCATAAGTAACAGAAATAAGTTGTCCACTTGTTTTTTTATTTTCACCCAAAGTGTAACATTTTTGACATCTTGCACGTTTTTTCTTGGAAGAATGATCAATTTTACTTTTTTTTATGGACCGGCTTCAATGTAATTTTTGTTTAGTTTTTTGTTGACAATTTGGCGTAGATCGCCCGAGAAAGTTCTTTTCTTGGAAGATTTTCACGTTTTTCCATGTAGGGCTTTGCCAGTGATATTGCCAGTTTTTTTTTTTTTTTTTTTTTTTTTTTTTTTTTGTTTTAGATAATCGTACAATAGTTAATATTTTACATAGAATTCATTTGGCCTCTGCGCCTTAAAGGCATTTTAGAGGCAAGTTGGCAACTGTTTGAACTTGACGTACAATTATAATAATCTAATAGTAGTATTATAATAATTACATTAGTTATTCTTAAATTACATTAGTTATTCTCGATGAAATGAATATAATTAAAATTCAAGCAATTAATATGTTTTTTAAAGTTTGAAAAATTATTGAAATATTGATTATTTGACATTGAAAAAAAAAAAAAATAAAAATTTTAATTTTAACTATAAAGTTGTTTACATAAAACATAATAAAAAATTTTAAGAAGGAGACATGTATGAAGCACCATCTTCGCCATCGGCATCACTAGAAACATCAGCTGTAACTTGACTCGGATGAATTAGAGATCTTCTACCATACTGTTTGTTAGTTGTTACATTTAAGAGCATTTTGTCAACTTCATCCTCATCAGTAATTAGTTGTTGGTTAGATGTGTCACTTTTCTTAGCAAAAACTCTTCCATTCTTTATAAAAACATATTGGTAACCTACTGATTTTAACGATTTTGCATAATTGTAAAGGTACATAGTTTCTTTGCTATTAAAATTGTTTATAAAAATCTTTTTCGTATCTTCATTCTCTCTGAGTTTGGTTTTAGAAGACATGAATTTGTCCTTATGTATTTTAGAAGTAAACTTCACTACAACAGTTTTGTTATCATTGTTTCTATTTTTATTTTTCAAAAAGTAAGCATCTTCAATAATATTGTTTTCCATTTTTACACCAATATTTTCAGAGATTTTAGCAACCGCTTCAAAAGCGCTCATTTTTTCATCTGATACTTTTACACCACTAATAATGCAATCATTTTTTAGTCTATGTTCATTTAAAATTTTAACAGAAAATTTTTACGATTTTATTTCAGTTTTTAATTTTTTGTTTTCCTTTTCAATTTCATTAATCTTTCTTTTGTTTTCTGCCACATCTTTAAACACCTGATCGAATTTTGCTGACATGAAGTTAATAGATTCAGTCAACTCATCTAGTTTTTCGAGTTTGTTTAACTTTTTTAGTTCTGTTTTTATTATATTTAATTCTTGTCTTATGTTATTGTTTTCATCTTTACACAAATGACAATTGAAAGGTTCTTTTTTGTTTTTTACAAGTCTCTCAAATTCTCTTCTGCTTAAGCCAGAACATTGAGAGTGGTAGGTTTTTTTACACTTGTCGCATTGTATGAAATTGTCACACTCACTATGAAATTGTCATGAGCACAAAGAATACGTTTAGTCGCTACAAGTGATGCCAACTTTCTAAATATGTACAGTTCACGAAGAAAACACTTACGTTTCGTATGTTTGCGAGTTTCTTCCAGTTGGCGTCGACTTCGTTGTATATTATGTAAAAGAACAGCCATCGTCCAGCGATTGTTTTTACATTTGCAGCTATAACAACTCAACATTTTGTCAACGGTATCAACTCCTCCTTTTGTGCAGCTATAAAACGATATTATTTCTGGCAATTTTCTTGCACCACTCAAAACTTTAGGTTCATAATGCATTGTGCTCATGACAGTTGTACATTTGTCTTTGTTGTATCAAGTGTAAAAGCGAAAGTTGACTCATACCGTGGTACTTTTTTGCATACCACCAGCTTTGGAGGAACTGACCTTTTGTTTTTTCGCATAGTTCCAACCATTGTTAATTTTTGTTACAAAAGTTTTTGACCAAGGCTATGCGACTTAAGGAAAACGATGGTCTCAACTTATGCATTTTTTCAAATTGCAGTTCACTTACCAGGTCGCATATTGATAATATTTTGCTTTCCTAATCTGCCAGTTGCGTAAGGCTCGCTTTGCCAAGTAGTTCCATCCTTGGCTAAATATATCGGATCACAACTTGTATTGCTCATAAGGGCGTCATCAGAGCTACTCTCCTCGCGTTCCTCCTCATGATCTGTAATAACAGGATCACGGGCATCAAAATCAGTGACATCTGCTTCAGAAAAATCATCATCTACTTCGCTGTCAGTCTCGTTTAGCCCATCATTTACAAGTTCCTCCAAGTTTAAAAACCGCGAAGAAGACATTTTTACCAATGAGCACAATTACCACGAACAAATTATTTTGAAATATGTAAGTGTGTACATATTTTGAGAAAAGAAAACGAGCGATAAAGGCGTTGTCAATAATAAATACACTTGTCAAATCAAATGTGAAACAAAGATAAAATTTATTTTTTCAAATGATTTTTTAAAAAAGGGGAATAACGATATTTACCAATTGTGAAAACATGTGATACTTAAAATGTATCAATTCACAGGAATTTCTAAAATAAAAACAAGAGTATCATTTTTAATACAAAGCTCGATTAACGGTTAAATGGCATATGTAGATACATATGTATATAATTAATGGAAAATGGTGTACGCCTACTGGCGATGCCAGCCTTTTAAAAAAATTGGCAATGCGCTAAGGTGTAGTACCTCAATGGTGGTGTGCAAATATACACAATTCTTCATTAAATATGTAGCTTTAAAGCATTTTTATACTTTTTAATTATCTTTGCAGGATTCCTTACAACAAATACTTACAAACATACATAATTGGTGAAAACTTTATAAAAAAAAAATGGAGCGACAAGCGTTGGTAAGTTAAATTTTATTTATTTATGTGAATGTACATATATTGTATTCTAACATTTTCCCACAGGAAATGTTAAAGTTAATTCTAAAAAGGCGTCCGCGCCCACGTGGCCGCAGTTATAGAAGAGGCCGGGGTCGTAGAGGTGGTGCAAACGTTAGTGGCAGACATTTCACTGTCCAGCGGGAAGATGGTACACATTCGTCAGAACTGACCGCACCAAATATGCCGTCTGCAGCACAGACAGCAACACCACCTTTACAGGAGTCTCAAGAAAAGGCTGCTATGGCATTGGCCACAGCAATTGACCTTAAACGGCGCAAATCGGTGTAGTGTGCCGGAGAATTTGAAAAAATAAGTATATGTAGATGTATTTTATATCCTTACGCTAAAAGTTTACTTAAATACATACATACATCGACTTTTACTAAAAAAACCCATAAATCGTTTTTATTTCTGTTAAAACATGCACATATGTATGTATGTACATATACATACAGAAAGTGGGGATCAGAGGCGAGTGTATGCTTGTTTTCTGCATTTATGGACTTTCCCCCTTCTATACAATTAATTAGTAATGCAAGTCAATTTAAATCTGCAATTTCTGAATTCTGTAAACAGTTTTAATAACATTTTTAACTTCAATATTGCCCCATATAGTTACATAAGTTTATTCTATTAGAGTATTTCTGACAATATTTGAATTCTATTTTAAACTTTATTTATCTTTCTATTTCTGACTATATTTGATTTCTCTATTAAACTATATTTTTAATTTAAAATTTAACGTTGTACCAATATATGTATGTGTGCCAAGTCTCTAAGCAATGCTGTAATATAAGACTTAGTTTTGTTGTATTGTTTTTTACATAAATAAATAAATAAACAAAGAAAGTAGTAATAAAAGGAATAAAATTATTTTCTTTTTATATCTTATATATTACTTAACTGCTTAATCAATACGGAAAATACATTCTCAGAGAAAAAACTAAATAAAAGTAAATATTTTCCACTTTATATAGTTTTTTGCTTGTCCATTTTAGTGGAACCAACGTACACATGTACATTGTGTAGATAGACGTTTTGTTACATCCACTTGGTACGTTTTGGACCATAGGTGTATAATTTAATAAAAACCCGAGAAATGAAAAGTATATACATACATATTAATCATTGAACTATAAACAACCTACATTTATCCTTCTTGTATCCAGTTTTTGTCTTCGCATTTCTGGCCACAATAAAAAAGATTTCTAGGGAGAAATTATACCATAATGTGAAATTCTGGCCGTAGGGGTATTAGGATGAATCTGGAATACTATATCCACACGTGATTTGGCAAACACATTGTAAACTAGTTTCGATTTATAAAAGCTAACTTTTGTAATATGGTTTCGCATAACAATAACATTATTGGTTCCAATGTGAATGCGGTAAAACACAAGAGGAAATTATTTTTGGCAAATATCTTCTTTCCAAATAATTATTGCAAAAGTAATTCTGCAGAAAATGGTTTTTAATAATCTTAAAAGCTAAATTTAGTCTATGTCGAGGTAGTTCCAAACCAGCATTCTTTGTCAAAGGATGAGCGATTTGATTTTTAGTCTTCTTTTTTTGTGCCAGGAATTGTTTACCCTTTAGATCTTTTTCCTTTTAAAAGCTTTCGGTTTTATGGGCAAAAACTTATTTGGCTTGTTTGGAACCAAAGAGAGAGGCTACCAGCTTCAGTAGCCATTTGCTATTTGCAATAACTTTTTGGGAACTGGCAACGACACTGAAGTTCGGTTGCTTTGGACAATCGAGCCATTAACTTTACACAATTGGCAGGTAGCAAACATTTTTTTCCTTCCTTTATGAAATTCCAATCATCCTTATCCCACAACATTGTGAAAGCCGGAACAGATTGAATTAGTCTGCTTTGAAGATAAGAAGGAATGAGTTTTCACAAATATCTGAGTCAATTGCGATAGTGTCTTAGTGAAGATTTTAAGTTTTTTGCTTTAACCACTGGACTTACTTGCATTTTTTGGATCTTTTTTATTCCTGTGTTCTTTCGTTTGTAAGTCTGGTGGCAGCTTTTTAATTTGTTGTTCAGATAATCGTGAATGAAATCATACTCTTGCGGAATTCGAGTCATAGAACATTCAATTTTACATTGAATTAATAATGTGATCATCACTAGGATCTATCAGAGGTGTTATATTGTAGAATCCAAGTCAATTCATTCCTTTTTGATCGAATATTAAGTGAAAATGTTGAAAACTGTTGTTAAAATAATTAAAATATAAGTAAAGAGTGATTTTTATAGAGTGACACAAGTTTAAATCATAATAAAACAAGGAAATATATTTTTAATATCAATGAAACGGGCTTTATTGGAAAGAAAATTTTATGCCATACAACTCTTCGAATGTTGATTTCCGGGTTTTCAATTGTTTGTGGTTTATCGACGTAGACAAGTGACTTAAGAAAAGAAATAATAAGAAAATAATCCAATGGGGTTAAATCTTGGTGGACAAATAATTGTGGATTCTCCTCACTTCATCTTCGCACTCATCTTCTCCTCACTTCGACTTCATCGGAAAATACAATTCTGAATGGAAATTCAAAATCAATATCAACGACTATAATAATTATTTTGATTAAAAATTTCAACAATTTGGACGCGTTGCTCTAGTGTAAGTAGATTCATAATGAAATTTCAAAGCAAACTAAACAAAAAGCAACTATCAGCTGTTAAATAGGTGCTGAAATAAAGAAGTGATGCCAACTCAAAGCTGTGACACTCTAAAAAAACGATTTATACTTAGCAGGATAACGTAAGCAATTTGTATACGTAGTATCCATTACACCGTTACAATATAACTTTAGGTTTCTTATATACACTAGAATATTCCAAGATCCAAACAATCCTTTAAAGTTGTCACACGTTTACGTTTATGGTCAATTGAGAGCAAACACGGCACCCATGTTGCAGACAACTTTCTTAAACCCAGCTGATCATTTAAAATTGAAACAACACTGCCATATGAAATCCCCATGACATCAACAATCCCACTCTTCGATCGGCCAACACCATATTGTGGATTTTCGGTTGTACTCACCTCAATTGGCCGTCCAGAACGTGGGACCACAACGAAAGTCAGTAAACCACTTTTTTAACCATTGAAATCAATGGTCCGGAGTCCCCATAGTATTTATCGAGCTTTTCCTTGGTTTGATTGACGGCTTATTTTCGTAAAAAATAATGTTTAATGAGCACTCGAAATTCCCTTTTTTCCATTTTTAGAAAAATACACGAGGTTGTATGTTTTGAACAGCTGGTAAACGCAAAGTAAATGACGACACTTGTTCAAAACTTGATAGTAGTCTATTAACACGGTGTACTTGATGGGAACAGTGTTGCATTTCATATAACTACGAGGTAAGTTCGAAAAGTCACGGACTTATTGGTCCGCCCCTTTACCTTTTAGATCTTTAATACATATTTTTGAAATATCTTGCAAAACAGCACTATCGACTGCTTTATTATTTTTACTTACCGTTACCTGATTTCTACCTATTTACATAAGTTTCCTAGAAAGTATTTAGCTTGGATATTCTTTACCCTTATAAATAACAAAAATGTTTCTTCTTCCAAAATGACATAACATTTCCTGGCTCAAAATTAATATCCAGACATACTACAGCTTCTAAGCGGAAATTTCGTCAGTGCTTAAAACCTGCTTTCTTACCCTCTTACTCTTGCGTTCGATGATTTATTTTTTAAGCAAATTGCTGCAAAGATTTTCAGGAAATATTTAATTGTCTCTTATGTCCAAATTTTGGCAAAGCTGACTTTTATATTGGAGTGCACATGTAAGTACGCATATGGGAATTATTATTGTTTTGTTTCTTGTTTTTGACATTTCAAAATTGCTGCACTTGCCTTCGTTGTACCCTTAAATAATATTCGTAAAATCTTACACCGATGGCGATTTTTTACCTTAAAGTTTAAAATGATTTGGATTTTTTTCAAATCCTTCATTTTGGAATAATCCTTAATTAAACATCTGACAGCAAAATAAAAGGAAGAGATCATAAATGAAAAAAATTATTATGTGTATCCTTAAGCTGTGAAAAATATTGCAATAAGCTGAAACACATAAAATTAAAAAGGTTCTAGAAGTATAAAAATACATGGATTCCATACTTAACCCATTAGTGGATGAAGTTCCATGGCCACCTTTAAGGCATTCTTAAGGGTAAAGCCCTATTTCACATTTGTTGCAATGCCCACATCGCTTGTTACTTTTGGAACGTTCTGCCACCATATCGTAAATCTGTCGCCAGTTTGTTACTTTGTGTTGGGAAATACTTCAGCATCTGTTCAAACGTGGTCAGTCTCATGCTATTTCAGAGCAGTTTAAGAACGTTGATACTTATCGTATCCAGATATGAAAATATCTGCTAAATATATTTTCATCTCGTCTAATGCAGCTTCTAAATTGATATTCTTTTGGAGTCGGTACAAGATTCAAACTTCTGCCAACGATTTGAACTTCTATTTGATCCACAGGAGATGCGTATTATTTTCTTTAGGGCTTCATAGTCACTATCATTCCAACCACTATCTTCTTGTACTACTTCACATTTCTCGATTAAGATTTGCCTCGTGCTTATACCCGTTTTCATCAGTATCATGATCAGTATTGGCTCCATCTAATTTGTAAATTGAATTGTGTAAATTACAACCCTATTTAACTTATTATCGTCAACGATATCCAATATTTCAGAAACTGTAAATCTATATACAGTCTGCCAAGACAATGTTTTGACAATGGAAAAAACTTTTTATTTTATACTAATTGTTCCAAAATCTCAAATTTTTTATAATTTCAAATAAAATTCCATTTGATTTCATCGGCTGCAGTAAAAACAAATTGTAATGGATGTAATTGAGCAAAAATTTGCAAATTATGTACATATTTGTTTGCGCTGCGCGTCTCTCTTTCACACTGTCAAGATGAAATAAAAACCTGGTTCAGATTAGATTTAGGAAACTCATATCTGAATGCCAGTTTTTCGTCCACGCTATTCGTCTACGGAACTCAATACCATCATCTTTACAATTCGTTAGTAATACAACGCAGTTTGGCAAAGATATTTTTAACTTTTATGGTCAAATTTAAAAACATGAATGTATTCTGTTTTATTTAAATGTTTAGCGGTCCTAATGTTTGATATTAAATGCTTATTATCACTTCACATATTATTATTTAAAATTGTTTTGCTTAATTCTTTTATTTTATAACAAAAGTTATAATCTTCTTGTATGACGAATATATGTATAATTGTTACGAACTGATCATCCGATACTATAATTATAAGACTCTAAGTTTAGCAATAAATAAATAAATAACAACAAACAAAAAATACATATTCAGTTATTGAGGTGTGAGGAAATTGTTTTTACAATTCATTTTTGTGGCAAATTTGCTTACATTTTTGGAATGTTTATGGATATTTACCGTTATCTACTTATTCCTAACATTGTGCTGCTTTAAGCGCAATTCAAAAATTTAACGCTTCGGTGAAAGTTTGTGATAAAAATGCCTGGCAAAAGAACTTCACAAGATATAATTCAATTGGTTTATTATAACCACCACATCGGCAAAAGTGTCCAAGAAATTCCTACCAAAAGGCAGCCTGTTCATAACATATTAAATCCGGCTAAGAACGAGCAAAGAATGGAGCTGAAATCTTCACCTGGTCGTTCATGTAAAATATCCGACACAGTCCAACGCTTAGTATTAAGAAAAGTTACAAAAAATCCAAAAATATCTACATACCTGAGGCGTTTAAGAACAACTTCAGAAGGATCTGGATGTTACTGTTTTGCATGAAACAATAAAAAAAACGCTGGAAAAACCAGGTATACATTAAGAGCCGCTAGAAAGTCGATAGATAAGCCTGATGAGTACTGGAACGAGGTTATATTTTACGACGAGACTAAAATAATGCTGTATATAATGATGGACCATGAAACTTGGCAACAAAGGAGTTGGAGATTTGCCTTTATATAAAATAACAATACCGATAGACTCCAGACTTAAACCCAATTGAAAATATATGGTCATATCGGAAGAAAAAAGTTGCAAAAAGACAACTGAAAAGTGCAATATTGGGGGAATGGAACAAAATTCCAAGTGAATATGACCTTCAAAAATTAATAAGTTCCACGAAAAGGAAGCTACAATGGAGGTTCCACGAAATATTGAACCACATCAAACATATTTTTATATCGTATTTTTTAAAATGTAAAACCAATTCATTGCCATATAATAGTTAACACTTTTCTAAATAAATTTGTATCAAAAAATTCTATCTTAATGATACAACAGTTGCGTTTCTAAAGTCAATTAAAGAAAAACATACCCTTGCCAGGCTTTGTCCTTTCCAAGAGTGCTTATATTCAATTCCAATTTGCAAGTAAAGAAAAAAAACTCACTAGAATGGCTACCATTGCTGCCGGCGTCGGTACTGGCGAAACTGGTAGTCAAAAGGACAGTGAAATTGGTTGGCAAACAGTTGCTCATTCAATAAAGCGTACCAACTCCGCATTGTTGTTTGACAATAAACGAAGATAGTTCAGTAAAATTCAAGATTGCCCAAAATAAAGCAATAGATTTGTTGTTCTTTGTGATAATGAATCCGATAGTAACAATTCAATTACTTCCTAAATTAATCATTCTGAGATAAATACTTCAGCTCCAAGAATTTCCCGATCAAATCCTTCTGAGCAAAAACCGTCTCCGTTATATATCCCGGATGTAACAAATATTAAGGATATGACCAAATATATCTCAAGCCGGCCAGTCAGAGTCACGATTAAGGCTATAAGCGCATACCGAACTTTTGTTTCTAATCTTAAGCTTAAACGGATAAGTTTTTACACTTTTCAAACAAAACGGGAAAGAAAATACAGAGTAGTTATTAAATATTATACTTTTCAACCAATATTAATGATATTAAAATATTTGTCCAAAATTGCGGCCAAAAAGTACGAAATATTTGCAATATTCGAAGTAACTTTATCAATCAACCAATTTGTATATTTTTCCTTCACCTTGAACCAAATGACAACAACGAGGAATATTTCAATCTGACATATCAATAACGCTATCATCACTCTTCAGCCTCTCCGGAAAACTAGATACATTCCTGAATGCTGTCGATGCCAACAATATGGTCATACCCGTTCTTATTGCAATAAACGATATAAATGTGGTGAAAATCATTTATCAGCTGAGTGTACCAAAAGTAAGACTCTACCTGCGAAGCGCGCTAATTGTAATGAGTCGCACCCTGCTAGTTAGAGAGTTTCCAGAGTTGAAAAAGAAACTTCAACATAAGATTTTTCTTTTCAACAATCCCGACCCCGTGCTCCACCTTTACACGAACTCTCTTCTCAAAAAAACAGTTTTCAACATAATTCGAATGTAACATTCGCAGATGCTGTAAAAGGAACACATAATTCAAACAACGATACACGACCCTTCAAAAAATTGAGACTTTATTAATATAGGAAATGGAACTAACAAACTCTCTTATAAATATGATGTCAGTCTTATGCAGTAAATTATGTCCGTAGATCTTCGTATAGCAACATGGAATGCCAATGGAATCTCAAACCATTTAAGTATTTTTACAGTCCAACAACATCGACGTATTTCTTATTTCTACATCTCATTTCAAGACTTCAGGCCACGATCTGATAAGTCCCAATCCTCCTAATAAAAGGGCTCAAGGAGGTTCTGCAATTTTAATCAAATCATCTACAAAATATCATCAAGAAGACCATCTTATTAAGGTAACTGTCCAAGCTTTATGTATTAGAATTATTTGCTGCATGTGTTCTGTCGCGTTATGTGCAGTTTATCTAACATGTATTTCACAGACTACTCGTACATACAAACACAAATAAGAACACACAAAAAATTAACAAATATGCAGAAAATTGAAGCGTCCCTTACAAAGGAGTTAAATCTTTTGTTGATCTTTTAAGGATTCAAGTTTGTTTCCTTTTCATGGGTTCTAAAGTGTGTGCCTTTAAGTAGCAAGTAGCTATAAACATACATACAATACATACACATTTTGTAAGATTGGTACATTTGTGATTTATTCTTTTAAGAAATATATTTATTCTTTTAAGAAATATAATATAACTAAACAATAGGATGTACATTTTCTCACCAACAGTTTAATATGATGTAAAACATATGTATGTATGTATGTGTGTTAACAGCAAAATTGTCTAAATCGTATTTAGACTATAAACGAAAACATCACAATATGGCAACAACACAACAACAACATTTAAAGGTGCTGTTTTCAATGATTTTTACTCGGTATATCGTTGTCCTGTGGAAAATGATTACAAAACTTTTTATTTACAAGTTAAAGGTTAAAAAAGGAAATCAAATAACATGAATATATTGCAAGGAGGAAAAATTCAAATAAAAGCTTCATAAACAATTTACATAAAATATACATACATATATCACTTCATATTAGGGAGTAACCGATACCGATATATCGGCGATACTTCCGATTTGCCGATGTATCGATATCGGCGATATTTTACTGTCGATGCGACGATACGTCTTCAATTTTTTTAGAGATGTTTTGAACAAGCAATTCAATTGCGCTTTTTTTAGCATAACAACTAAAGCAGCCCGATACACGACAACAGCATGCACGCAAAAGTTACATATGCGACCCCTGGTCAATTTGACAAGCTTGATAAATTCCTAGAAGCAATAAGCAAATAAAATAAATTGTACAATTGTTGCATAAGCAAATTTGAAGAAATAAAGACTCAAAAAATTGGTGCAAACAAAAGTATGGCATTTCACTGCATTTCCTGTTTTTTTTTCTGTTTCGTTTGTTTTTACCAAAAGAAATTGCAATCTTGCAATTTATGGAACGTTGTTAATTTTTAGTTCTTTTCAGCACTCAGATTTTTTGTAAATTTCGCATTAATTTTAGCCAATCAAAATTATGCTAATGCAACAATTACTAATAAACCAAGTTAACACTATGACTGTATGAAAATTGAAAAAATAGTCTTAGTTCGCCCACCACACAATAAAGTCGAAAAAAAAAATAAAGTTTGTCTTTAAAATACAAAAGAAAAAGTTTTTTTTTTTTATTAACCAAAGGAACAAATAATAAAATTCGCATTCATACGATTGAGCTGTCGGCACCCGCCACACACCATACCAGGAAGCTGGTACAGTATTCATTTCCTTAAAAATAATTTGCTGTGAGGGTCGTAATGGATAGTGACGCAATTTGTGCTGCAATTATGCATAAATTCGGCAGTTTCCATTGTACCAGAAAACTTACAATAATATAAAAATAATTATAAGTAATAAGTCAATTTTATGCTATTTAACAATTTTATTTTGCAGTTTCATTGCAAAATTTAATATTTTTAAAAATGATTTTAATGTTAATCCTTTGAAATTTTTCCTCAACTGAACTAACATCACCGTACACAATACCAGCAAAATATCAAAATCTGTTTGACAAAGGTACGTACAGCCAAGGGCTGCAGCACAAGCTTGTTTACCTCGTATAAAATGCAAGGTAGAACTTACAACAATCGAATGGATAATGATGGAAGAGGTGGTGAAAAATTTGTCTAACTTTGAAGAGGCTACAAAGTCCATAAGCAAAGCCATTGCTGCATTGTCTGACGCTATTCCGCTAGTTAACAGCCTTCGAACATGATGGAGAGTGGCTCGCAGTCCCAACAATTTGCGACTAACTTAGCATTAGCTCTGAATGAAAGATTTGAGGGTTTAGAGAATAATGAAACGTATTATTTATCTACAATTCGTGACCCTCGATACAAAGCTCGTATATTTCAAAGACAATCGACTTCATTCCTATCGAAAAAACGTCTTATTGAACTACTTAACATGACTCTCCATTCCGAAAGTGTTGAAGACACAGTCCTCCCAACACCTCGTAAAACTTTTGGTAAGTCTAAGGGAACTACTCGCCTTTGGAGCGTTTTTGAAAAAATTATAAGAGAATCCGAGGAGGATGAGCCTCTGTCCATCCTAAGGTGTGGTTCTGCTAACGAAGAAGTAGAGAGATACCTTAGATCTCCTAACATTCCTAGAGCCGCAGATCCTCTTGAGTACTGGCGCAATGACATAACCTACCCAAACTTAAAGAAACTGGCGCAGAAATACTTAAGTTTTCAAATGAGTTCTGTCGCATCTGAGAGAGTATTTTCTACTGCAGGTCTGCTTCAAACGGATTTGCGAAATCGTCTATCTCACGCAAAATTTGAGAACATCTTGTTTTTTTAAACAAAAATCTTATTAATATAAATTTTAAATATTAATCTCTTACAATGTTTTTTTTATAAAAAAATAATTATTTTTTTGTTAATTTTACCATGATCTCGAATTCGATAAAAATCGAATTAAATCAATTCAAGATATTGAGCCAATTTAAACTGAATGTCATCGTTTATTTTGTAAAATCATAAATATTGCAGATATTTTGTAGTTTGAAAATTTCAAGTATAGAAATGGAAATGTATTGAAAATTTGGCTGATTTTAGAAAATAAACAGTATGACATTCAGAGTGAATGGGCTCGTTAATAATCGCTTACACTGTTATTTTGTTAAGAATATTATTTGTTTTCTGTTAATTTCAGAATGAATTTAAATATCAATTTGAAATAATAATTATCACTTACAGTGTAACTTTGTATAATGAAAGAATTACTCTACTTGAGTTTTGTTAATTTTAACTTGAGTTCAATTTCAATATGCGTATCGGTATCGGAATCGGTATCGGCGATATTTCTTTTTGAGTATCGGTATCGATATCGGATCGGCAAAACGGCGTATCGTTACTTCCCTACTTTATATCTATATATCTGTATATTTCTATATCACTATATATGTTTCAACTTCCTGTCAAATGGGAAAAAGGCGGATGTGAATGTGTGGTTTTTGCTATAAATTAGCCTGTAGGAGCTGCATAATTGTATGATGCGTGTAGGGTAAAGAAATACACTTTAAAATTACTCTTGGCTTTATTGTTTGAAATGAACGACAATATTACAAAATAAATCATAAATTATTACCATTTTGAAAGCTGTTTTCAAGGATTCAGTCCTTAATAAGCCTGAAGAAAAACTAACAAATGTTTAACATGAGCTTGATATAGTGGAGTAGCTTTTATTTTGTAAGTCTGGCATCACAGCTCTTATACAGTTATAACTGGTGAAACACTTGAATGTAACTTCACCGAAAAAATTATCTATTTGTATATTCTATTCTAATTTTGTTTTATTTGTAACATTTTATGCAGAAAATATTAAGATTAATTTCAGGAGAGGACGTGGACGAGTCGATCGAAACGCCTGTGGCGTTGGTTGGTATACACTATCTACGGCGAAGAAGTCTTGCGACGTCAATATCTCGTTGCCTGGCTTTTGCTATAGTTATAGAACTTTTATATTCTGCACATGCAAATTTTTGTTGCTGCTCGAGTAGTCCATTGGCATTAATATGGCTAAAAGGAATCTCACTATCTGTGGAAGACATGTCCAAAATTGAAGTTTACAACAAATCAGCAAGTTATTGCCGCATTCCCGAGAAACAAGTCCAAATATGGCAAGAATAAAGGCAGAAATAATAGACTGATTTCCGATGCTGATGAGAAAGCAATTTTGAGAGCAGAGTCTCACAACTCGTCCTCAAACATCAGGGCAAATGTCAAGGCGAATTTATCTACAATTCACATTTAAAGAGGCTAAAATTTAAGAAAAAGATTGTAGGAAAGAATTTAATATGGTGGGAAAGGAAATGGGCTTGAATTTTGAACGAGAGCATATGACATGAAAATCTGAGTGGCGTCGCGTGGCGCGTTCGAAGGTGCCGATAGATCTTCGCAAAGAGGAACACCAGTAGTAGTTGCATCCGTCCGGACCTTCCAAATTAAACTTCTTTTCATGTATGATATATTTTTTAAGGGATAGAAAGTGTTAAGTCGCAACAAAATATATAAATTCTTTATTTTCCTCATTTCAATTGTGGTACACGGAAATTAAAAGGTCTGAGATGTTGTTGACAAATGCAGGAGTTATTTAGAAACTCCTACGCTTAAGACCAAGGGTCCTTTTTATTTTTATGTGGGCACCAAAAATGGTCCCAATTATTCCTGGGAAATTTACTATTGCTATGAAATCTCTTGGTATTGATGCCATGTGGGCACTTTTATTCTGCTTCTGCCAAGACATGCTAATGCACGAGCAACTCTATCACAAATTCGTGACACAGTTTTCACGTCTTGGTGCTGAAAAAATATTAGGCCGCGATTATCATCGAATCATATCATATGTATGTATGTATGTACATACATACACACATACATATGTAACATTCACAAGTTTTAAAAAATAGGCCGTAATAAGTAATTTTGATTTTCTTATAAAAAATGTAATAAAATAAACCATTAAACCTTGCAAATATGTACATACATACATATTTCTAAATTTGCCTGCAAACATTTTCCGAAGGACGGGCAGACTTTGTTATAGTTTTTTGGGTGTAGCCATTAAAAAATAACATTAAAACAATTAAGACCATAAATTTCAAAGAACATTATTGCTCTGTATTCGTTTAATAAAATTCATCGTATTCAGCTGTTCCTTTCTTTATTATTTATTTATATTTTTTAATTTATTTTATTTATTAAGTCTATGGCACAACAGACTGGTATAGGACGTACAATTTAATAAAACATGAATTCAATACATTTACACATACTTATAAGTGAGTACATAAATTAGCTATTTAAGAGAATAATATTATTACGTCTTATAACATTCAAACTGGATGAAAATGTCTACATAGAAAAAAATACATTATTTGATAACTACAGAGCTTTTCGCTTATAGGCCACTACTATAGTTGCACAATTTTTGTGGACTATAAGCGAATTTGGACTATACGCAATTTTTTTTAAGCCATTTTATGGGTAATAAGTGAATCGTAATATAATCCACATTTTTCACTATATAAAATTACTTTCGTCAATAAACAAACAACAAACAAAATAAAAGTTTATTTAAAACATAACCAAATATTGATTTAATTTAAATAATTTGTATGGAATTCGAAAAAATGTGCAAGTGAAGATGACAGTTTTGCTTAAAATCGGTTTTTAGCTTTTAAGCGGAGTGGACTATAAGCGAAAACTACTGTACAATGAATCAATACTGATATAAAAAATAAACATTTTATTTTTTTATAGAACATTTTTTTATTAGTATTTATGTATGTAAATATCAAAAGGAACATTAAAACGCGCCAGATAATTATTTTATGGCCTTTTGAACAAGATGACGTTCTTACTTTCAATTGGCTTTCCTAAATTTTTTCTTATTTAATGAAATTTATTCTTCCTACAATAAACGAAGTTTCCTTCCTCGTTTGTTTTTGCTTTTCTGAATTAAATGCCTCAAGTTTGTTGCCACCAAATTCAGCTCAAATTAGTTATGGCTTAAACATAGATTGGTACATATTGGTTACCAAGTACTCGTACTGTGCCCGTTTTCAAGGTAACCAACAACCAAAGAAAACACATGGTTCACATAATGTTTACAATTTTGTTTTCTAATTCTAATTCAAATAGAATAGGAGCAGGTACACGATCTAATAAAAATATTGAATATTCTGACTACTATATTTTTCTGCAATCAGCTGCTGCCTAAAATTAAATAACATTTTATTATTATTTCTTTCTGTTCGCGTCTTTTACGTGCACGAGATTTTGTTTAAAATAATTTTTTAAATCGTCTCAAGGCTGTGCGCTTAAATCGGTTACTTTTATACGACTGAATTGTCCGTAATAGGTGAAATGTTTTATTTTGCGATTCAATAAACAAAATTATCCGTAATGAGTATAAAAGCAACCACATAAATAAATTTTGTGACATTTATTTATTCGGCAGCATGAGAGCAGGAAGGAGTGCACTTTGAGATATTATTATCAATTTTATTTATAAAGTGAAACAAAATTGTACACAAATAATAAACTCGTCCAACACCTGGATAGTATCAACATAATTGGAACAACACAACATAAACTATTCGAATAAAGAAAGTACATATATGTTGCAATTATCAGCTATTGTGTATTTCACTCCGAGGCTTCCAACCACACCTTTAACAATATAGAAACAGTAAATGAGGCCTGAAAAAATAAATCAAATCGTCGCATGGGACTACACTGCAATCATGTTGAAGCTCAACGAATATATACAGAAAGGAGCACGAATATGGACCCTTGTAGTTAAAACTGTACAAATAAATGGAATAGATTCCGGTGTAAATGCTGTTCACGTAATAAGTACTTAACGGACTAGTACGTACCGACTAAAAATCTTTGTCGGTAATTGCTATATAATTCATATTCTTCTGGTTAAAAGATTGTCGTAGTTCTCCTTCTCTTCTGCCTCTAACATAAAAGCATCGGCTGAAAATAACCAACCCAAAGGGCTCAGCTAATGCACATGGGCTGATACTGTACCGACACTTTGACCCAGCAAAGTCAGTTGGTTCGGATCCCCGCCAAAAGATTCAATAAAATCCTTAAACAATCATTAGTATTGAGGGCTCATCAAATGCATATGGGCTGATACTGTACCGACACTTCCATCCAGCAATGTCAGTTGGTTCGGATCACCGCCAAAAGATTCAATAAAATCCTTAAACAATCATTAGTATTGAGGGCTCATCAAATGCATATGGGCTGATACTGTACCGACACTTCCATCCAGCAATGTCAGTTGGTTCGGATCACCGCCAAAAGATTCAATAAAATCCTTAAACAATAATTAGTATTGAGGGCTCATCAAATGCATATGGGCTGATACTGTACCGAGACTTTGACCCAGCAATGTCAGTTGGTTCGGATCACCGCCAAAAGATTCAATAAAATCCTAAAACAATCATTAGTATTGAGGGCTCATCAAATGCATATGGGCTGATACTGTACCGACACTTCCATCCAGCAATGTCAGTTGGTTCGGATCACCGCCAAAAGATTCAATAAAATCCTAAAACAATCATTAGTATTGAGGGCTCATCAAATGCATATGGGCTGATACTGTACGGACACTTCCATCCAGCAATGTCAGTTGGTTCGGATCACCGCCAAAAGATTCAATAAAATCCTAAAACAATCATTAGTATTGAGGGCTCATCAAATGCATATGGGCTGATACTGTACGGACACTTCCATCCAGCAATGTCAGTTGGTTCGGATCACCGCCAAAAGATTCAATAAAATCCTAAAACAATCATTAGTATTGAGGGCTCATCAAATGCATATGGGCTGATACTGTACCGAGACTTTGACCCAGCAATGTCAGTTGGTTCGGATCACCGCCAAAAGATTCAATAAAATCCTAAAACAATCATTAGTATTGAGGGCTCATCAAATGCATATGGGCTGATACTGTACCGACACTTCCATCCAGCAATGTCAGTTGGTTCGGATCACCGCCAAAAGATTCAATAAAATCCTAAAACAATCATTAGTATTGAGGGCTCATCAAATGCATATGGGCTGATACTGTACGGACACTTCCATCCAGCAATGTCAGTTGGTTCGGATCACCGCCAAAAGATTCAATAAAATCCTAAAACAATCATTAGTATTGAGGGCTCATCAAATGCATATGGGCTGATACTGTACGGACACTTCCATCCAGCAATGTCAGTTGGTTCGGATCACCGCCAAAAGATTCAATAAAATCCTAAAACAATCATTAGTATTGAGGGCTCATCAAATGCATATGGGCTGATACTGTACCGACACTTCCATCCAGCAATGTCAGTTGGTTCGGATCACCGCCAAAAGATTCAATAAAATCCTTAAACAATAATTAGTATTGAGGGCTCATCAAATGCATATGGGCTGATACTGTACCGAGACTTTGACCCAGCAATGTCAGTTGGTTCGGATCACCGCCAAAAGATTCAATAAAATCCTAAAACAATCATTAGTATTGAGGGCTCATCAAATGCATATGGGCTGATACTGTACCGACACTTCCATCCAGCAATGTCAGTTGGTTCGGATCACCGCCAAAAGATTCAATAAAATCCTAAAACAATCATTAGTATTGAGGGCTCATCAAATGCATATGGGCTGATACTGTACGGACACTTCCATCCAGCAATGTCAGTTGGTTCGGATCACCGCCAAAAGATTCAATAAAATCCTTAAACAATAATTAGTATTGAGGGCTCATCAAATGCATATGGGCTGATACTGTACCGAGACTTTGACCCAGCAATGTCAGTTGGTTCGGATCACCGCCAAAAGATTCAATAAAATCCTAAAACAATCATTAGTATTGAGGGCTCATCAAATGCATATGGGCTGATACTGTACCGACACTTCCATCCAGCAATGTCAGTTGGTTCGGATCACCGCCAAAAGATTCAATAAAATCCTAAAACAATCATTAGTATTGAGGGCTCATCAAATGCATATGGGCTGATACTGTACCGACACTTCCATCCAGCAATGTCAGTTGGTTCGGATCACCGCCAAAAGATTCAATAAAATCCTAAAACAATCATTAGTATTGAGGGCTCATCAAATGCATATGGGCTGATACTGTACCGACACTTCCATCCAGCAATGTCAGTTGGTTCGGATCACCGCCAAAAGATTCAATAAAATCCTAAAACAATCATTAGTATTGAGGGCTCATCAAATGCATATGGGCTGATACTGTACGGACACTTCCATCCAGCAATGTCAGTTGGTTCGGATCACCGCCAAAAGATTCAATAAAATCCTTAAACAATAATTAGTATTGAGGGCTCATCAAATGCATATGGGCTGATACTGTACCGAGACTTTGACCCAGCAATGTCAGTTGGTTCGGATCACCGCCAAAAGATTCAATAAAATCCTAAAACAATCATTAGTATTGAGGGCTCATCAAATGCATATGGGCTGATACTGTACCGACACTTCCATCCAGCAATGTCAGTTGGTTCGGATCACCGCCAAAAGATTCAATAAAATCCTAAAACAATCATTAGTATTGAGGGCTCATCAAATGCATATGGGCTGATACTGTACGGACACTTCCATCCAGCAATGTCAGTTGGTTCGGATCACCGCCAAAAGATTCAATAAAATCCTAAAACAATCATTAGTATTGAGGGCTCATCAAATGCATATGGGCTGATACTGTACGGACACTTCCATCCAGCAATGTCAGTTGGTTCGGATCACCGCCAAAAGATTCAATAAAATCCTAAAACAATCATTAGTATTGAGGGCTCATCAAATGCATATGGGCTGATACTGTACCGAGACTTTGACCCAGCAATGTCAGTTGGTTCGGATCACCGCCAAAAGATTCAATAAAATCCTAAAACAATCATTAGTATTGAGGGCTCATCAAATGCATATGGGCTGATACTGTACCGACACTTCCATCCAGCAATGTCAGTTGGTTCGGATCACCGCCAAAAGATTCAATAAAATCCTAAAACAATCATTAGTATTGAGGGCTCATCAAATGCATATGGGCTGATACTGTACGGACACTTCCATCCAGCAATGTCAGTTGGTTCGGATCACCGCCAAAAGATTCAATAAAATCCTAAAACAATCATTAGTATTGAGGGCTCATCAAATGCATATGGGCTGATACTGTACCGACACTTCCATCCAGCAATGTCAGTTGGTTCGGATCACCGCCAAAAGATTCAATAAAATCCTAAAACAATCATTAGTATTGAGGGCTCATCAAATGCATATGGGCTGATACTGTACGGACACTTCCATCCAGCAATGTCAGTTGGTTCGGATCACCGCCAAAAGATTCAATAAAATCCTTAAACAATAATTAGTATTGAGGGCTCATCAAATGCATATGGGCTGATACTGTACCGACACTTTGACCCAGCAATGTCAGTAGGTTCGGATCACCGCCAAAAGATTCAATAAAATCCTTAAACAATAATTAGTATTGAGGGCTCATCAAATGCATATGGGCTGATACTGTACCGACACTTCCATCCAGCAATGTCAGTTGGTTCGGATTACCGCCAAAAGATTCAATAAAATCCTAAAACAATCGTTAGTATTGAGGGCTCATCAAATGCATATGGGCTGATACTGCACCGACACTTTGACCCAGGAATGTGAGTTGGTTCGGATCACCGCCAAAAGATTCAATAAAATCCTAAAACAATCGTTAGTATTGAGGGCTCATCAAATGCATATGGGCTGATACTGTACCGACACTTTGACCCAGCAATGTCAGTTGGTTCGGATTACCGCCAAAAGATTCAATAAAATCCTAAAACAATCATTAGTATTGAGGGCTCATCAAATGCATATGGGCTGATACTGTACGGACACTTCCATCCAGCAATGTCAGTTGGTTCGGATCACCGCCAAAAGATTCAATAAAATCCTAAAACAATCATTAGTATTGAGGGCTCATCAAATGCATATGGGCTGATACTGTACGGACACTTCCATCCAGCAATGTCAGTTGGTTCGGATTACCGCCAAAAGATTCAATAAAATCCTAAAACAATCATTAGTATTGAGGGCTCATCAAATGCATATGGGCTGATACTGTACGGACACTTCCATCCAGCAATGTCAGTTGGTTCGGATCACCGCCAAAAGATTCAATAAAATCCTAAAACAATCGTTAGTATTGAGGGCTCATCAAATGGATATGGGCTGATACTGCACCGACACTTTGACCCAGGAATGTGAGTTGGTTCGGATCACCGCCAAAAGATTCAATAAAATCCTTAAACAATAATTAGTATTGAGGGCTCATCAAATGCACATGGGCTGATACTGTACCGACACTTTGACCCAGCAATGTCAGTTGGTTCGGATCACCGCCAAAAGATTCAATAAAATCCTTAAACAATAATTAGTATTGAGGGCTCATCAAATGCATATGGGCTGATACTGTACGGACACTTCCATCCAGCAATGTCAGTTGGTTCGGATCACCGCCAAAAGATTCAATAAAATCCTAAAACAATCGTTAGTATTGAGGGCTCATCAAATGGATATGGGCTGATACTGCACCGACAATTTGACCCAGGAATGTGAGTTGGTTCGGATCACCGCCAAAAGATTCAATAAAATCCTTAAACAATAATTAGTATTGAGGGCTCATCAAATGCATATGGGCTGATACTGTACGGACACTTCCATCCAGCAATGTCAGTTGGTTCGGATCACCGCCAAAAGATTCAATAAAATCCTAAAACAATCGTTAGTATTGAGGGCTCATCAAATGGATATGGGCTGATACTGCACCGACACTTTGACCCAGGAATGTGAGTTGGTTCGGATCACCGCCAAAAGATTCAATAAAATCCTTAAACAATAATTAGTATTGAGGGCTCATCAAATGCATATGGGCTGATACTGTACGGACACTTCCATCCAGTAATGTCAGTTGGTTCGGATCACCGCCAAAAGATTCAATAAAATCCTAAAACAATCATTAGTATTGAGGGCTCATCAAATGCATATGGGCTGATACTGTACGGACACTTCCATCCAGCAATGTCAGTTGGTTCGGATCACCGCCAAAAGATTCAATAAAATCCTTAAACAATAATTAGTATTGAGGGCTCATCAAATGCATATGGGCTGATACTGTACCGACACTTCCATCCAGCAATGTCAGTTGGTTCGGATTACCGCCAAAAGATTCAATAAAATCCTAAAATAATCGTTAGTATTGAGGGCTCATCAAATGCATATGGGCTGATACTGTACCGACACTTCCATCCAGCAATGTCAGTTGGTTCGGATCACCGCCAAAAGATTCAATAAAATCCTTAAACAATCATCAGTATTGAGGGCTCATCAAATGCATATGGGGTGATACTGTACCGACACTTTGACCCAGCAATGTCAGTTGGTTCGGATCACCGCCAAAAGATTCAATAAAATCCTCAAACAATAATTAGTATTGAGGGCTCATCAAATGCATATGGGCTGATACTGTACCGACACTTTGACCCAGCAATGTCAGTTGGTTCGGATCACCGCCAAAAGATTCAATAAAATCCTTAAACAATCATTAGTATTGAGGGCTCATCAAATGCATATGGGCTGATACTGTACGGACACTTCCATCCAGCAATGTCAGTTGGTTCGGATCACCGCCAAAAGATTCAATAAAATCCTCAAACAATAATTAGTATTGAGGGCTCATCAAATGCATATGGGCTGATACTGTACCGACACTTTGACCCAGCAATGTCAGTTGGTTCGGATCACCGCCAAAAGATTCAATAAAATCCTTAAACAATAATTAGTATTGAGGGCTCATCAAATGCATATGGGCTGATACTGTACGGACACTTCCATCCAGCAATGTCAGTTGGTTCGGATCACCGCCAAAAGATTCAATAAAATCCTAAAACAATCATTAGTATTGAGGGCTCATCAAATGCATATGGGCTGATACTGTACCGACACTTTGACCCAGCAATGTCAGTTGGTTCGGATCACCGCCAAAAGATTCAATAAAATCCTCAAACAATAATTAGTATTGAGGGCTCATCAAATGCATATGGGCTGATACTGTACCGACACTTTGACCCAGCAATGTCAGTTGGTTCGGATCACCGCCAAAAGATTCAATAAAATCCTTAAACAATCATTAGTATTGAGGGCTCATCAAATGCATATGGGCTGATACTGTACCGACACTTTGACCCAGCAATGTCAGTTGGTTCGGATCACCGCCAAAAGATTCAATAAAATCCTCAAACAATAATTAGTATTGAGGGCTCATCAAATGCATATGGGCTGATACTGTACCGACACTTTGACCCAGCAATGTCAGTTGGTTCGGATCACCGCCAAAAGATTCAATAAAATCCTAAAACAATCATTAGTATTGAGGGCTCATCAAATGCATATGGGCTGATACTGTACGGACACTTCCATCCAGCAATGTCAGTTGGTTCGGATCACCGCCAAAAGATTCAATAAAATCCTCAAACAATAATTAGTATTGAGGGCTCATCAAATGCATATGGGCTGATACTGTACCGACACTTCCATCCAGCAATGTCAGTTGGTTCGGATCACCGCCAAAAGATTCAATAAAATCCTTAAACAATAATTAGTATTGAGGGCTCATCAAATGCATATGGGCTGATACTGTACGGACACTTCCATCCAGCAATGTCAGTTGGTTCGGATCACCGCCAAAAGATTCAATAAAATCCTAAAACAATCATTAGTATTGAGGGCTCATCAAATGCATATGGGCTGATACTGTACGGACACTTCCATCCAGCAATGTCAGTTGGTTCGGATCACCGCCAAAAGATTCAATAAAATCCTTAAACAATAATTAGTATTGAGGGCTCATCAAATGCATATGGGCTGATACTGTGCCGACACTTCCATCCAGCAATGTCAGTTGGTTCGGATTACCGCCAAAAGATTCAATAAAATCCTAAAACAATCGTTAGTATTGAGGGCTCATCAAATGCATATGGGCTGATACTGTACCGACACTTCCATCCAGCAATGTCAGTTGGTTCGGATCACCGCCAAAAGATTCAATAAAATCCTTAAACAATCATCAGTATTGAGGGCTCATCAAATGCATATGGGGTGATACTGTACCGACACTTTGACCCAGCAATGTCAGTTGGTTCGGATCACCGCCAAAAGATTCAATAAAATCCTCAAACAATAATTAGTATTGAGGGCTCATCAAATGCATATGGGCTGATACTGTACCGACACTTTGACCCAGCAATGTCAGTTGGTTCGGATCACCGCCAAAAGATTCAATAAAATCCTTAAACAATCATTAGTATTGAGGGCTCATCAAATGCATATGGGCTGATACTGTACCGACACTTTGACCCAGCAATGTCAGTTGGTTCGGATCACCGCCAAAAGATTCAATAAAATCCTTAAACAATCATAAGTATTGAGGGCTCATCAAATGCATATGGGCTGATACTGTACCGACACTTTGACCCAGCAATGTCAGTTGGTTCGGATCACCGCCAAAAGATTCAATAAAATACTTAAACAATCATAAGTATTGAGGGCTCATCAAATGCATATGGGCTGATACTGTACCGACACTTCCATCCAGCAATGTCAGTTGGTTCGGATCACCGCCAAAAGATTCAATAAAATCCTTAAACAATCATTAGTATTGAGGGCTCATCAAATGCATATGGGCTGATACTGTACCGACACTTCCATCCAGCAATGTCAGTTGGTTCGGATCACCGCCAAAAGATTCAATAAAATCCTTAAACAATCATTAGTATTGAGGGCTCATCAAATGCATATGGGCTGATACTGTACCGACACTTCCATCCAGCAATGTCAGTTGGTTCGGATCACCGCCAAAAGATTCAATAAAATCCTTAAACAATCATAAGTATTGAGGGCTCATCAAATGCATATGGGCTGATACTGTACCGACACTTTGACCCAGCAATGTCAGTTGGTTCGGATCACCGCCAAAAGATTCAATAAAATCCTAAAACAATCATTAGTATTGAGGGCTCATCAAATGCATATGGGCTGATACTGTACGGACACTTCCATCCAGCAATGTCAGTTGGTTCGGATCACCGCCAAAAGATTCAATAAAATCCTTAAACAATAATTAGTATTGAGGGCTCATCAAATGCATATGGGCTGATACTGTACGGACACTTCCATCCAGCAATGTCAGTTGGTTCGGATCACCGCCAAAAGATTCAATAAAATCCTAAAACAATCATTAGTATTGAGGGCTCATCAAATGCATATGGGCTGATACTGTACCGACACTTCCATCCAGCAATGTCAGTTGGTTCGGATCACCGCCAAAAGATTCAATAAAATCCTTAAACAATCATAAGTATTGAGGGCTCATCAAATGCATATGGGCTGATACTGTACCGACACTTTGACCCAGCAATGTCAGTTGGTTCGGATCACCGCCAAAAGATTCAATAAAATCCTAAAACAATCATTAGTATTGAGGGCTCATCAAATGCATATGGGCTGATACTGTACCGACACTTCCATCCAGCAATGTCAGTTGGTTCGGATCACCGCCAAAAGATTCAATAAAATCCTAAAACAATCATTAGTATTGAGGGCTCATCAAATGCATATGGGCTGATACTGTACGGACACTTCCATCCAGCAATGTCAGTTGGTTCGGATCACCGCCAAAAGATTCAATAAAATCCTTAAACAATAATTAGTATTGAGGGCTCATCAAATGCATATGGGCTGATACTGTACGGACACTTCCATCCAGCAATGTCAGTTGGTTCGGATCACCGCCAAAAGATTCAATAAAATCCTAAAACAATCATTAGTATTGAGGGCTCATCAAATGCATATGGGCTGATACTGTACGGACACTTCCATCCAGCAATGTCAGTTGGTTCGGATCACCGCCAAAAGATTCAATAAAATCCTTAAACAATAATTAGTATTGAGGGCTCATCAAATGCATATGGGCTGATACTGTACGGACACTTTGACCCAGCAATGTCAGTTGGTTCGGATCACCGCCAAAAGATTCAATAAAATCCTTAAACAATCATCAGTATTGAGGGCTCATCAAATGCATATGGGGTGATACTGTACCGACACTTTGACCCAGCAATGTCAGTTGGTTCGGATCACCGCCAAAAGATTCAATAAAATCCTCAAACAATAATTAGTATTGAGGGCTCATCAAATGCATATGGGCTGATACTGTACCGACACTTTGACCCAGCCATGTCAGTTGGTTCGGATCACCGCCAAAAGATTCAATAAAATCCTTAAACAATCATTAGTATTGAGGGCTCATCAAATGCATATGGGCTGATACTGTACCGACACTTTGACCCAGCAATGTCAGTTGGTTCGGATCACCGCCAAAAGATTCAATAAAATCCTAAAACAATCGTTAGTATTGAGGGCTCATCAAATGGATATGGGCTGATACTGTACCGACACTTTGACCCAGCAATGTCAGTTAGTTCGGATCACCGCCAAAAGATTCAATAAAATCCTTAAACAATAATTAGTATTGAGGGCTCATCAAATGCATATGGGCTGATACTGTACCGACACTTTGACCCAGCAATGTCAGTTGGTTCGGATCACCGCCAAAAGATTCAATAAAATCCTTAAACAATAATTAGTATTGAGGGCTCATCAAATGCATATGGGCTGATACTGTACCGACACTTTGACCCAGCAATGTCAGTTGGTTCGGATCACCGCCAAAAGATTCAATAAAATCCTAAAACAATCGTTAGTATTGAGGGCTCATCAAATGGATATGGGCTGATACTGTACCGACACTTTGACCCAGCAATGTCAGTTGGTTCGGATCACCGCCAAAAGATTCAATAAAATCCTTAAACAATAATTAGTATTGAGGGCTCATCAAATGCATATGGGCTGATACTGTACCGACACTTTGACCCAGCAATGTCAGTTGGTTCGGATCACCGCCAAAAGATTCAATAAAATCCTAAAACAATCGTTAGTATTGAGGGCTCATCAAATGGATATGGGCTGATACTGTACCGACACTTTGACCCAGCAATGTCAGTTGGTTCGGATCACCGCCAAAAGATTCAATAAAATCCTTAAACAATAATTAGTATTGAGGGCTCATCAAATGCATATGGGCTGATACTGTACCGACACTTTGACCCAGCAATGTCAGTTGGTTCGGATCACCGCCAAAAGATTCAATAAAATCCTTAAACAATAATTAGTATTGAGGGCTCATCAAATGCATATGGGCTGATACTGTACCGACACTTTGACCCAGCAATGTCAGTTATCTCGGATCACCGCCAAAAGATTCAATAAAATCCTAAAACAATCGTTAGTATTGAGCGCTCATCAAATGGATATGGGCTGATACTGTACCGACACTTTGACCCAGCAATGTCAGTTGGTTCGGATCACCGCCAAAAGATTCAATAAAATCCTTAAACAATAATTAGTATTGAGGGCTCATCAAATGCATATGGGCTGATACTGTACCGACACTTTGACCCAGCAATGTCAGTTGGTTCGGATCACCGCCAAAAGATTCAATAAAATCCTTAAACAATCATAAGTATTGAGGGCTTATCAAATGCATATGGGCTGATACTGTACCGACACTTTGACCCAGCAATGTCAGTTGGTTCGGATCACCGCCAAATGATTCAATAAAATCCTTAAACAATCATTAGTATTGAGGGCTCATCAAATGCATATGGGCTGATACTGTACCGACACTTCCATCCAGCAATGTCAGTTGGTTCGGTTCACCGCCAAAAGATTCAATAAAATCCTTAAACAATCATTAGTATTGAGGGCTCATCAAATGCATATGGGCTGAGACTGTACCGACACTTCCATCCAGCAATGTCAGTTGGTTCGGATCACCGCCAAAAGATTCAATAAAATCCTTAAACAATCATAAGTATTGAGGGTTCATCAAATGCATATGGGCTGATACTGTACCGACACTTCCATCCAGCAATGTCAGTTGGTTCGGATCACCGCCAAAAGATTCAATAAAATCCTTAAACAATCATCAGTATTGAGGGCTCATCAAATGCATTTGGGGTGATACTGTACCGACACTTCCATCCAGCAATGTCAGTTGGTTCGGATCACCGCCAAAAGATTCAATAAAATCCTTAAACAATCATTAGTATTGAGGGCTCATCAAATGCATATGGGCTGAGACTGTACCGACACTTTGACCCAGCAATGTCAGTTGGTTCGGATCACCGCCAAAAGATTCAATAAAATCCTTAAACAATCATTAGTATTGAGGGCTCATCAAATGCATATGGGCTGAGACTGTACCGACACTTCCATCCAGCAATGTCAGTTGGTTCGGATCACCGCCAAAAGATTCAATAAAATCCTTAAACAATCATTAGTATTGAGGGCTCATCAAATGCATATGGGCTGAGACTGTACCGACACTTCCATCCAGCAATGTCAGTTGGTTCGGATCACCGCCAAAAGATTCAATAAAATCCTTAAACAATCATAAGTATTGAGGGTTCATCAAATGCATATGGGCTGATACTGTACCGACACTTCCATCCAGCAATGTCAGTTGGTTCGGATCACCGCCAAAAGATTCAATAAAATCCTTAAACAATCATCAGTATTGAGGGCTCATCAAATGCATTTGGGGTGATACTGTACCGACACTTCCATCCAGCAATGTCAGTTGGTTCGGATCACCGCCAAAAGATTCAATAAAATCCTTAAACAATCATTAGTATTGAGGGCTCATCAAATGCATATGGGCTGAGACTGTACCGACACTTCCATCCAGCAATGTCAGTTGGTTCGGATCACCGCCAAAAGATTCAATAAAATCCTTAAACAATCATAAGTATTGAGGGTTCATCAAATGCATATGGGCTGATACTGTACCGACACTTCCATCCAGCAATGTCAGTTGGTTCGGATCACCGCCAAAAGATTCAATAAAATCCTTAAACAATCATCAGTATTGAGGGCTCATCAAATGCATTTGGGGTGATACTGTACCGACACTTCCATCCAGCAATGTCAGTTGGTTCGGATCACCGCCAAAAGATTCAATAAAATCCTTAAACAATCATTAGTATTGAGGGCTCATCAAATGCATATGGGCTGAGACTGTACCGACACTTCCATCCAGCAATGTCAGTTGGTTCGGATCACCGCCAAAAGATTCAATAAAATCCTTAAACAATCATTAGTATTGAGGGCTCATCAAATGCATATGGGCTGAGACTGTACCGACACTTCCATCCAGCAATGTCAGTTGGTTCGGATCACCGCCAAAAGATTCAATAAAATCCTTAAACAATCATAAGTATTGAGGGTTCATCAAATGCATATGGGCTGATACTGTACCGACACTTCCATCCAGCAATGTCAGTTGGTTCGGATCACCGCCAAAAGATTCAATAAAATCCTTAAACAATCATCAGTATTGAGGGCTCATCAAATGCATTTGGGGTGATACTGTACCGACACTTCCATCCAGCAATGTCAGTTGGTTCGGATCACCGCCAAAAGATTCAATAAAATCCTTAAACAATCATTAGTATTGAGGGCTCATCAAATGCATATGGGCTGAGACTGTACCGACACTTCCATCCAGCAATGTCAGTTGGTTCGGATCACCGCCAAAAGATTCAATAAAATCCTTAAACAATCATTAGTATTGAGGGCTCATCAAATGCATATGGGCTGAGACTGTACCGACACTTCCATCCAGCAATGTCAGTTGGTTCGGATCACCGCCAAAAGATTCAATAAAATCCTTAAATAATCATTAGTATTGAGGGCTCATCAAATGCATATGGGCTGAGACTGTACCGACACTTTGACCCAGCAATGTCAGTTGGTTCGGATCACCGCCAAAAGATTCAATAAAATCCTTAAACAATCATCAGTATTGAGGGCTCATCAAATGCATTTGGGGTGATACTGTACCGACACTTCCATCCAGCAATGTCAGTTGGTTCGGATCACCGCCAAAAGATTCAATAAAATCCTTAAACAATCATTAGTATTGAGGGCTCATCAAATGCATATGGGCTGAGACTGTACCGACACTTCCATCCAGCAATGTCAGTTGGTTCGGATCACCGCCAAAAGATTCAATAAAATCCTTAAATAATCATTAGTATTGAGGGCTCATCAAATGCATATGGGCTGAGACTGTACCGACACTTCCATCCAGCAATGTCAGTTGGTTCGGATCACCGCCAAAAGATTCAATAAAATCCTTAAACAATCATCAGTATTGAGGGCTCATCAAATGCATTTGGGGTGATACTGTACCGACACTTCCATCCAGCAATGTCAGTTGGTTCGGATCACCGCCAAAAGATTCAGTAAAATCCTTAAACAATCATTAGTATTGAGGGCTCATCAAATGTATATGGGCTGATACTGTACCGACACTTTGACCCAGCAATGTCAGTTGGTTCGGATCACCGCCAAAAGATTCAATAAAATCCTTAAACAATCATCAGTATTGAGGGCTCATCAAATGCATATGGGGTGATACTGTACCGACACTTCCATCCAGCAATGTCACTTGGTTCGGATCACCGCCAAAAGATTCAATAAAATCCTTAAACAATCATTAGTATTGAGGGCTCATCAAATGCATATGGGCTGAGACTGTACCGACACTTTGACCCAGCAATGTCAGTTGGTTCGGATCACCGCCAAAAGATTCAATAAAATCCTTAAACAATCATCAGTATTGAGGGCTCATCAAATGCATATGGGGTGATACTGTACCGACACTTCCATCCAGCAATGTCAGTTGGTTCGGATCACCGCCAAAAGATTCAATAAAATCCTTAAACAATCATTAGTATTGAGGGCTCATCAAATGCATATGGGCTGAGACTGTACCGACACTTTGACCCAGCAATGTCAGTTGGTTCGGATCACCGCCAAAAGATTCAATAAAATCCTTAAACAATCATCAGTATTGAGGGCTCATCAAATGCATATGGGGTGATACTGTACCGACACTTCCATCCAGCAATGTCAGTTGGTTCGGATCACCGCCAAAAGATTCAATAAAATCCCTAAACAATCATTAGTATTGAGGGCTCATCAAATGCATATGGGCTGAGACTGTACCGACACTTCCATCCAGCAATGTCAGTTGGTTCGGATCACCGCCAAAAGATTCAATAAAATCCTTAAACAATCATTAGTATTGAGGGCTCATCAAATGCATATGGGCTGATACTGTACCGACACTTTGACCCAGCAATGTCAGTTGGTTCGGATCACCGCCAAATGATTCAATAAAATCCTTAAACAATCATTAGTATTGAGGGCTCATCAAATGCATATGGGCTGATACTGTACCGACACTTCCATCCAGCAATGTCACTTGGTTCGGATCACCGCCAAAAGATTCAATAAAATCCTTAAACAATCATTAGTATTGAGGGCTCATCAAATGCATATGGGCTGAGACTGTACCGACACTTTGACCCAGCAATGTCAGTTGGTTCGGATCACCGCCAAAAGATTCAATAAAATCCTTAAACAATCATTAGTATTGAGGGCTCATCAAATGCATATGGGCTGATACTGTACCGACACTTCCATCCAGCAATGTCACTTGGTTCGGATCACCGCCAAAAGATTCAATAAAATCCTTAAACAATCATTAGTATTGAGGGCTCATCAAATGCATATGGGCTGAGACTGTACCGACACTTTGACCCAGCAATGTCAGTTGGTTCGGATCACCGCCAAAAGATTCAATAAAATCCTTAAACAATCATCAGTATTGAGGGCTAATCAAATGCATATGGGCTGATACTGTACCGACACTTCCATCCAGCAATGTCACTTGGTTCGGATCACCGCCAAAAGATTCAATAAAATCCTTAAACAATCATTAGTATTGAGGGCTCATCAAATGCATATGGGCTGAGACTGTACCGACACTTTGACCCAGCAATGTCAGTTGGTTCGGATCACCGCCAAAAAATATTCAATAAAATCCTTAAACAATCATTAGTATTGAGGGCTCATCAAATGCATATGGGCTGATACTGTACCGACACTTCCATCCAGCAATGTCACTTGGTTCGGATCACCGCCAAAAGATTCAATAAAATCCTTAAACAATCATTAGTATTGAGGGCTCATCAAATGCATATGGGCTGAGACTGTACCGACACTTTGACCCAGCAATGTCAGTTGGTTCGGATCACCGCCAAAAGATTCAATAAAATCCTTAAACAATCATCAGTATTGAGGGCTAATCAAATGCATATGGGCTGATACTGTACCGACACTTCCATCCAGCAATGTCAGTTGGTTCGGATCACCGCCAAAAGATTCAATAAAATCCTTAAACAATCATTAGTATTGAGGGCTCATCAAATGCATATGGGCTGAGACTGTACCGACACTTTGACCCAGCAATGTCAGTTGGTTCGGATCACCGCCAAAAGATTCAATAAAATCCTTAAACAATCATTAGTATTGAGGGCTCATCAAATGCATATGGGCTGATACTGTACCGACACTTCCATCCAGCAATGTCAGTTGGTTCGGTTCACCGCCAAAAGATTCAATAAAATCCTTAAACAATCATTAGTATTGAGGGCTCATCAAATGCATATGGGCTGATACTGTACCGACACTTCCATCCAGCAATGTCAGTTGGTTCGGATCACCGCCAAAAGATTCAATAAAATCCTTAAACAATCATTAGTATTGAGGGCTCATCAAATGCATATGGGCTGATACTGTACCGACACTTCCATCCAGCAATGTCAGTTGGTTCGGATCACCGCCAAAAGATTCAATAAAATCCTTAAACAATCATTAGTATTGAGGGCTCATCAAATGCATATGGGCTGATACTGTACCGACACTTCCATCCAGCAATGTCAGTTGGTTCGGATCACCGCCAAAAGATTCAATAAAATCCTTAAACAATCATTAGTATTGAGGGCTCATCAAATGCATATGGGCTGAGACTGTACCGACACTTTGACCCAGCAATGTCAGTTGGTTCGGATCACCGCCAAATGATTCAATAAAATCCTTAAACAATCATTAGTATTGAGGGCTCATCAAATGCATATGGGCTGATACTGTACCGACACTTCCATCCAGCAATGTCAGTTGGTTCGGATCACCGCCAAAAGATTCAATAAAATCCTTAAACAATCATTAGTATTGAGGGCTCATCAAATGCATATGGGCTGATACTGTACGGACACTTCCATCCAGCAATGTCAGTTGGTTCGGATCACCGCTAAAAGATTCAATAAAATCCTTAAACAATCATTAGTATTGAGGGCTCATCAAATGCATATGGGCTGAGACTGTACCGACACTTTGACCCAGCAATGTCAGTTGGTTCGGATCACCGCCAAATGATTCAATAAAATCCTTAAACAATCATTAGTATTGAGGGCTCATCAAATGCATATGGGCTGATACTGTACCGACACTTCCATCCAGCAATGTCAGTTGGTTCGGATCACCGCCAAAAGTTTCAATAAAATCCTTAAACAATCATTAGTATTGAGGGCTCATCAAATGCATATGGGCTGAGACTGTACCGACACTTTGACCCAGCAATGTCAGTTGGTTCGGATCACCGCCAAAAGATTCAATAAAATCCTTAAACAATCATTAGTATTGAGGGCTCATCAAATGCATATGGGCTGATACTGTACCGACACTTCCATCCAGCAATGTCAGTTGGTTCGGATCACCGCCAAAAGATTCAATAAAATCCTTAAACAATCATTAGTATTGAGGGCTCATCAAATGCATATGGGCTGAGACTGTACCGACACTTTGACCCAGCAATGTCAGTTGGTTCGGATCACCGCCAAAAGATTCAATAAAATCCTTAAACAATCATTAGTATTGAGGGCTCATCAAATGCATATGGGCTGATACTGTACCGACACTTCCATCCAGCAATGTCAGTTGGTTCGGATCACCGCCAAAAGATTCAATAAAATCCTTAAACAATCATTAGTATTGAGGGCTCATCAAATGCATATGGGCTGAGACTGTACCGACACTTTGACCCAGCAATGTCAGTTGGTTCGGATCACCGCCAAATGATTCAATAAAATCCTTAAACAATCATTAGTATTGAGGGCTCATCAAATGCATATGGGCTGATACTGTACCGACACTTCCATCCAGCAATGTCAGTTGGTTCGGATCACCGCCAAAAGATTCAATAAAATCCTTAAACAATCATTAGTATTGAGGGCTCATCAAATGCATATGGGCTGATACTGTACCGACACTTCCATCCAGCAATGTCAGTTGGTTCGGATCACCGCCAAAAGATTCAATAAAATCCTTAAACAATCATTAGTATTGAGGGCTCATCAAATGCATATGGGCTGATACTGTACCGACACTTCCATCCAGCAATGTCAGTTGGTTCGGATCACCGCCAAAAGATTCAATAAAATCCTTAAACAATCATTAGTATTGAGGGCTCATCAAATGCATATGGGCTGAGACTGTGCCGACACTTTGACCCAGCAATGTCAGTTGGTTCGGATCACCGCCAAATGATTCAATAAAATCCTTAAACAATCATTAGTATTGAGGGCTCATCAAATGCATATGGGCTGATACTGTACCGACACTTCCATCCAGCAATGTCAGTTGGTTCGGATCACCGCCAAAAGATTCAATAAAATCCTTAAACAATCATTAGTATTGAGGGCTCATCAAATGCATATGGGCTGATACTGTACCGACACTTTGACCCAGCAATGTCAGTTGGTTCGGATCACCGCCAAAAGATTCAATAAAATCCTTAAACAATCATTAGTATTGAGGGCTCATCAAATGCATAGGGCTGATACTGTACCGACACTTTCATCCAGCAATGTCAGTTGGTTCGGATCACCGCCAAAAGATTCAATAAAATCCTTAAACAATCATTAGTATTGAGGGCTCATCAAATGCATATGGGCTGAGACTGTACCGACACTTTGACCCAGCAATGTCAGTTGGTTCGGATCACCGCCAAATGATTCAATAAAATCCTTAAACAATCATTAGTATTGAGGGCTCATCAAATGCATATGGGCTGATACTGTACCGACACTTCCATCCAGCAATGTCAGTTGGTTCGGATCACCGCCAAAAGATTCAATAAAATCCTTAAACAATCATTAGTATTGAGGGCTCATCAAATGCATATGGGCTGAGACTGTACCGACACTTTGACCCAGCAATGTCAGTTGGTTCGGATCACCGCCAAAAGATTCAATAAAATCCTTAAACAATCATTAGTATTGAGGGCTCATCAAATGCATATGGGCTGATACTGTACCGACACTTCCATCCAGCAATGTCAGTTGGTTCGGATCACCGCCAAAAGATTCAATAAAATCCTTAAACAATCATTAGTATTGAGGGCTCATCAAATGCATATGGGCTGAGACTGTACCGACACTTTGACCCAGCAATGTCAGTTGGTTCGGATCACCGCCAAATGATTCAATAAAATCCTTAAACAATCATTAGTATTGAGGGCTCATCAAATGCATATGGGCTGATACTGTACCGACACTTTGACCCAGCAATGTCAGTTGGTTCGGATCACCGCCAAAAGATTCAATAAAATCCTAAAACAATCGTTAGTATTGAGGGCTCATCAAATGGATATGGGCTGATACTGCACCGACACTTCCATCCAGCAATGTCAGTTGGTTCGGATTACCGCCAAAAGATTCAATAAAATCCTAAAACAATAATTAGTATTGAGGGCTCATCAAATGCATATGGGCTGATACTGTACGGACACTTCCATCCAGCAATGTCAGTTGGTTCGGATCACCGCCAAAAGATTCAATAAAATCCTAAAACAATAATTAGTATTGAGGGCTCATCAAATGCATATGGGCTGATACTGTACGGACACTTCCATCCAGCAATGTCAGTTGGTTCGGATCACCGCCAAAAGATTCAATAAAATCCTTAAACAATCATTAGTATTGAGGGCTCATCAAATGCATATGGGCTGAGACTGTACCGACACTTTGACCCAGCAATGTCAGTTGGTTCGGATCACCGCCAAAAGATTCAATAAAATCCTTAAACAATCATTAGTATTGAGGGCTCATCAAATGCATATGGGCTGATACTGTACCGACACTTCCATCCAGCAATGTCAGTTGGTTCGGATCACCGCCAAAAGATTCAATAAAATCCTTAAACAATCATTAGTATTGAGGGCTCATCAAATGCATATGGGCTGAGACTGTACCGACACTTTGACCCAGCAATGTCAGTTGGTTCGGATCACCGCCAAATGATTCAATAAAATCCTTAAACAATCATTAGTATTGAGGGCTCATCAAATGCATATGGGCTGATACTGTACCGACACTTTGACCCAGCAATGTCAGTTGGTTCGGATCACCGCCAAAAGATTCAATAAAATCCTAAAACAATCGTTAGTATTGAGGGCTCATCAAATGGATATGGGCTGATACTGCACCGACACTTCCATCCAGCAATGTCAGTTGGTTCGGATTACCGCCAAAAGATTCAATAAAATCCTAAAACAATAATTAGTATTGAGGGCTCATCAAATGCATATGGGCTGATACTGTACGGACACTTCCATCCAGCAATGTCAGTTGGTTCGGATCACCGCCAAAAGATTCAATAAAATCCTAAAACAATCATTAGTATTGAGGGCTCATCAAATGCATATGGGCTGATACTGCACCGACACTTTGACCCAGGAATGTCAGTTGGTTCGGATCACCGCCAAAAGATTCAATAAAATCCTTAAACAATAATTAGTATTGAGGGCTCATCAAATGCATATGGGCTGATACTGTACCGACACTTTGACCCAGCAATGTCAGTTGGTTCGGATCACCGCCAAAAGATTCAATAAAATCCTTAAACAATAATTAGTATTGAGGGCTCATCAAATGCATATGGGCTGATACTGTACGGACACTTCCATCCAGCAATGTCAGTTGGTTCGGATCACCGCCAAAAGATTCAATAAAATCCTTAAACAATCATTAGTATTGAGGGCTCATAAAATGCACATGGGCTGATACTGTACCGACACTTTGACCCAGCAATGTCAGTTGGTTCGGATCACCGCCAAAAGATTCAATAAAATCCTTAAACAATAATTAGTATTGAGGGCTCATCAAATGCATATGGGCTGATACTGTACCGACACTTCCATCCAGCAATGTCAGTTGGTTCGGATCACCGCCAAATGATTCAATAAAATCCTTAAACAATCATTAGTATTGAGGGCTCATCAAATGCATATGGGCTGATACTGTACCGACACTTTGACCCAGCAATGTCAGTTGGTTCGGATCACCGCCAAAAGATTCAATAAAATCCTTAAACAATAATTAGTATTGAGGGCTCATCAAATGCATATGGGCTGATACTGTACGGACACTTCCATCCAGCAATGTCAGTTGGTTCGGATCACCGCCAAATGATTCAATAAAATCCTTAAACAATCATTAGTATTGAGGGCTCATCAAATGCATATGGGCTGATACTGTACCGACACTTTGACCCAGCAATGTCAGTTGGTTCGGATCACCGCCAAAAGATTCAATAAAATCCTAAAACAATCGTTAGTATTGAGGGCTCATCAAATGGATATGGGCTGATACTGCACCGACACTTTGACCCAGGAATGTGAGTTGGTTCGGATCACCGCCAAAAGATTCAATAAAATCCTTAAACAATAATTAGTATTGAGGGCTCATCAAATGCATATGGGCTGATACTGTACGGACACTTCCATCCAGCAATGTCAGTTGGTTCGGATCACCGCCAAAAGATTCAATAAAATCCTTAAACAATCATTAGTATTGAGGGCTCATCAAATGCATATGGGCTGATACTGTACCGACACTTCCATCCAGCAATGTCAGTTGGTTCGGATCACCGCCAAAAGATTCAATAAAATCCTTAAACAATCATTAGTATTGAGGGCTCATCAAATGCATATGGGCTGATACTGTACCGACACTTTGACCCAGCAATGTCAGTTGGTTCGGATCACCGCCAAAAGATTCAATAAAATCCTAAAACAATCGTTAGTATTGAGGGCTCATCAAATGGATATGGGCTGATACTGTACCGACACTTTGACCCAGCAATGTCAGTTGGTTCGGATCACCGCCAAAAGATTCAATAAAATCCTTAAACAATCATTAGTATTGAGGGCTCATCAAATGCATATGGGCTGATACTGTACCGACACTTTGACCCAGCAATGTCAGTTGGTTCGGATCACCGCCAAAAGATTCAATAAAATCCTTAAACAATAATTAGTATTGAGGGCTCATCAAATGCATATGGGCTGATACTGTACGGACACTTCCATCCAGCAATGTCAGTTGGTTCGGATCACCGCCAAAAGATTCAATAAAATCCTTAAACAATCATTAGTATTGAGGGCTCATAAAATGCACATGGGCTGATACTGTACCGACACTTTGACCCAGCAATGTCAGTTGGTTCGGATCACCGCCAAAAGATTCAATAAAATCCTTAAACAATAATTAGTATTGAGGGCTCATCAAATGCATATGGGCTGATACTGTACGGACACTTCCATCCAGCAATGTCAGTTGGTTCGGATCACCGCCAAAAGATTCAATAAAATCCTTAAACAATCATTAGTATTGAGGGCTCATCAAATGCACATGGGCTGATACTGTACCGACACTTTGACCCAGCAATGTCAGTTGGTTCGGATCACCGCCAAAAGATTCAATAAAATCCTTAAACAATCATCAGTATTGAGGGCTCATCAAATGCACATGGGCTGATACTGTACCGACACTTTGACCCAGCAATGTCAGTTGGTTCGGATCACCGCCAAAAGATTCAATAAAATCCTAAAACAATCGTTAGTATTGAGGGCTCATCAAATGGATATGGGCTGATACTGCACCGACACTTTGACCCAGCAATGTCAGTTGGTTCGGATCACCGCCAAAAGATTCAATAAAATCCTTAAACAATAATTAGTATTGAGGGCTCATCAAATGCATATGGGCTGAGACTGTACCGACACTTTGACCCAGCAATGTCAGTTGGTTCGGATCACCGCCAAAAGATTCAATAAAATCCTAAAACAATCGTTAGTATTGAGGGCTCATCAAATGCACATGGGCTGATACTGCACCGACACTTTGACCCAGCAATGTCAGTTGGTTCGGATCACCGCCAAAAGATTCAATAAAATCCTTAAACAATAATTAGTATTGAGGGCTCATCAAATGCATATGGGCTGAGACTGTACCGACACTTTGACCCAGCAATGTCAGTTGGTTCGGATCACCGCCAAAAGATTCAATAAAATCCTTAAACAATCGTTAGTATTGAGGGCTCATCAAATGGATATGGGCTGATACTGCACCGACACTTTGACCCAGCAATGTCAGTTGGTTCGGATCACCGCCAAAAGATTCAATAAAATCCTTAAACAATAATTAGTATTGAGGGCTCATCAAATGGATATGGGCTGATACTGCACCGACACTTTGACCCAGCAATGTCAGTTGGTTCGGATCACCGCCAAAAGATTCAATAAAATCCTTAAACAATAATTAGTATTGAGGGCTCATCAAATGGATATGGGCTGATACTGTACCGACACTTTGACCCAGCAATGTCAGTTGGTTCGGATTACCGCCAAAAGATTCAATAAAATCCTAAAACAATAATTAGTATTGAGGGCTCATCAAATGGATATGGGCTGATACTGCACCGACACTTTGACCCAGGAATGTGAGTTGGTTCGGATCACCGCCAAAAGATTCAATAAAATCCTTAAACAATAATTAGTATTGAGGGCTCATCAAATGCATATGGGCTGAGACTGTACCGACACTTTGACCCAGCAATGTCAGTTGGTTCGGATCACCGCCAAAAGATTCAATAAAATCCTAAAACAATCGTTAGTATTGAGGGTTCATCAAATGGATATGGGCTGATACTGTACCGACACTTTGACCCAGGAATGTGAGTTGGTTCGGATCACCGCCAAAAGATTCAATAAAATCCTTAAACAATAATTAGTATTGAGGGCTCATCAAATGCATATGGGCTGAGACTGTACCGACACTTTGACCCAGCAATGTCAGTTGGTTCGGATTACCGCCAAAAGATTCAATAAAATCCTAAAACAATAATTAGTATTGAGGGCTCATCAAATGGATATGGGCTGATACTGCACCGACACTTTGACCCAGCAATGTCAGTTGGTTCGGATCACCGCCAAAAGATTCAATAAAATCCTTAAACAATAATTAGTATTGAGGGCTCATCAAATGCATATGGGCTGATACTGCACCGACACTTTGACCCAGCAATGTCAGTTGGTTCGGATCACCGCCAAAAGATTCAATAAAATCCTTAAACAATAATTAGTATTGAGGGCTCATCAAATGGATATGGGCTGATACTGCACCGACACTTTGACCCAGGAATGTGAGTTGGTTCGGATCACCGCCAAAAGATTCAATAAAATCCTTAAACAATAATTAGTATTGAGGGCTCATCAAATGGATATGGGCTGATACTGTACCGACACTTTGACCCAGCAATGTCAGTTGGTTCGGATCACCGCCAAAAGATTCAATAAAATCCTAAAACAATAATTAGTATTGAGGGCTCATCAAATGCATATGGGCTGAGACTGTACCGACACTTTGACCCAGCAATGTCAGTTGGTTCGGATCACCGCCAAAAGATTCAATAAAATCCTAAAACAATCGTTAGTATTGAGGGCTCATCAAATGGATATGGGCTGATACTGCACCGACACTTTGACCCAGGAATGTGAGTTGGTTCGGATCACCGCCAAAAGATTCAATAAAATCCTTAAACAATAATTAGTATTGAGGGCTCATCAAATGGATATGGGCTGATACTGTACCGACACTTTGACCCAGCAATGTCAGTTGGTTCGGATTACCGCCAAAAGATTCAATAAAATCCTAAAACAATAATTAGTATTGAGGGCTCATCAAATGGATATGGGCTGATACTGCACCGACACTTTGACCCAGCAATGTCAGTTGGTTCGGATCACCGCCAAAAGATTCAATAAAATCCTTAAACAATAATTAGTATTGAGGGCTCATCAAATGCATATGGGCTGAGACTGTACCGACACTTTGACCCAGCAATGTCAGTTGGTTCGGATCACCGCCAAAAGATTCAATAAAATCCTAAAACAATCGTTAGTATTGAGGGCTCATCAAATGCACATGGGCTGATACTGCACCGACACTTTGACCCAGCAATGTCAGTTGGTTCGGATCACCGCCAAAAGATTCAATAAAATCCTTAAACAATAATTAGTATTGAGGGCTCATCAAATGCATATGGGCTGAGACTGTACCGACACTTTGACCCAGCAATGTCAGTTGGTTCGGATCACCGCCAAAAGATTCAATAAAATCCTTAAACAATCGTTAGTATTGAGGGCTCATCAAATGGATATGGGCTGATACTGCACCGACACTTTGACCCAGCAATGTCAGTTGGTTCGGATCACCGCCAAAAGATTCAATAAAATCCTTAAACAATAATTAGTATTGAGGGCTCATCAAATGGATATGGGCTGATACTGCACCGACACTTTGACCCAGGAATGTGAGTTGGTTCGGATCACCGCCAAAAGATTCAATAAAATCCTTAAACAATAATTAGTATTGAGGGCTCATCAAATGGATATGGGCTGATACTGTACCGACACTTTGACCCAGCAATGTCAGTTGGTTCGGATTACCGCCAAAAGATTCAATAAAATCCTAAAACAATCGTTAGTATTGAGGGCTCATCAAATGCACATGGGCTGATACTGCACCGACACTTTGACCCAGCAATGTCAGTTGGTTCGGATCACCGCCAAAAGATTCAATAAAATCCTTAAACAATAATTAGTATTGAGGGCTCATCAAATGCATATGGGCTGAGACTGTACCGACACTTTGACCCAGCAATGTCAGTTGGTTCGGATCACCGCCAAAAGATTCAATAAAATCCTTAAACAATCGTTAGTATTGAGGGCTCATCAAATGGATATGGGCTGATACTGCACCGACACTTTGACCCAGCAATGTCAGTTGGTTCGGATCACCGCCAAAAGATTCAATAAAATCCTTAAACAATAATTAGTATTGAGGGCTCATCAAATGGATATGGGCTGATACTGCACCGACACTTTGACCCAGGAATGTCAGTTGGTTCGGATCACCGCCAAAAGATTCAATAAAATCCTTAAACAATAATTAGTATTGAGGGCTCATCAAATGGATATGGGCTGATACTGTACCGACACTTTGACCCAGCAATGTCAGTTGGTTCGGATTACCGCCAAAAGATTCAATAAAATCCTAAAACAATAATTAGTATTGAGGGCTCATCAAATGGATATGGGCTGATACTGCACCGACACTTTGACCCAGGAATGTGAGTTGGTTCGGATCACCGCCAAAAGATTCAATAAAATCCTTAAACAATAATTAGTATTGAGGGCTCATCAAATGCACATGGGCTGATACTGTACCGACACTTTGACCCAGCAATGTCAGTTGGTTCGGATCACCGCCAAAAGATTCAATAAAATCCTTAAACAATCATCAGTATTGAGGGCTCATCAAATGCACATGGGCTGATACTGTACCGACACTTTGACCCAGCAATGTCAGTTGGTTCGGATTACCGCCAAAAGATTCAATAAAATCCTAAAACAATAATTAGTATTGAGGGCTCATCAAATGGATATGGGCTGATACTGCACCGACACTTTGACCCAGGAATGTGAGTTGGTTCGGATCACCGCCAAAAGATTCAATAAAATCCTTAAACAATAATTAGTATTGAGGGCTCATCAAATGGATATGGGCTGATACTGTACGGACACTTCCATCCAGCAATGTCAGTTGTTTCGGATCACCGCCAAAAGATTCAATAAAATCCTTAAACAATAATTAGTATTGAGGGCTCATCAAATGGATATGGGCTGATACTGTACCGACATTTTGACCCAGCAATGTCAGTTGGTTCGGATTACCGCCAAAAGATTCAATAAAATCCTAAAACAATAATTAGTATTGAGGGCTCATCAAATGGATATGGGCTGATACTGCACCGACACTTTGACCCAGGAATGTGAGTTGGTTCGGATCACCGCCAAAAGATTCAATAAAATCCTTAAACAATAATTAGTATTGAGGGCTCATCAAATGCACATGGGCTGATACTGTACCGACACTTTGACCCAGCAATGTCAGTTGGTTCGGATCACCGCCAAAAGATTCAATAAAATCCTAAAACAATCGTTAGTATTGAGGGCTCATCAAATGGATATGGGCTGATACTGCACCGACACTTTGACCCAGGAATGTGAGTTGGTTCGGATCACCGCCAAAAGATTCAATAAAATCCTTAAACAATAATTAGTATTGAGGGCTCATCAAATGCACATGGGCTGATACTGTACCGACACTTTGACCCAGCAATGTCAGTTGGTTCGGATCACCGCCAAAAGATTCAATAAAATCCTTAAACAATAATTAGTATTGAGGGCTCATCAAATGCATATGGGCTGATACTGTACGGACACTTCCATCCAGCAATGTCAGTTGGTTCGGATCACCGCCAAAAGATTCAATAAAATCCTAAAACAATCGTTAGTATTGAGGGCTCATCAAATGCATATGGGCTGATACTGTACCGACACTTCCATCCAGCAATGTCAGTTGGTTCGGATCACCGCCAAAAGATTCAATAAAATCCTTAAACAATCATTAGTATTGAGGGCTCATCAAATGCACATGGGCTGATACTGTACCGACACTTTGACCCAGCAATGTCAGTTGGTTCGGATCACCGCCAAAAGATTCAATAAAATCCTTAAACAATAATTAGTATTGAGGGCTCATCAAATGCATATGGGCTGATACTGTACGGACACTTCCATCCAGCAATGTCAGTTGGTTCGGATCACCGCCAAAAGATTCAATAAAATCCTTAAACAATCATTAGTATTGAGGGCTCATCAAATGCATATGGGCTGATACTGTACCGACACTTCCATCCAGCAATGTCAGTTGGTTCGGATCACCGCCAAAAGATTCAATAAAATCCTTAAACAATCATTAGTATTGAGGGCTCATCAAATGCATATGGGCTGATACTGTACGGACACTTCCATCCAGCAATGTCAGTTGGTTCGGATCACCGCCAAAAGATTCAATAAAATCCTAAAACAATCGTTAGTATTGAGGGCTCATCAAATGCATATGGGCTGATACTGTACCGACACTTCCATCCAGCAATGTCAGTTGGTTCGGATCACCGCCAAAAGATTCAATAAAATCCTTAAACAATCATTAGTATTGAGGGCTCATCAAATGCACATGGGCTGATACTGTACCGACACTTTGACCCAGCAATGTCAGTTGGTTCGGATCACCGCCAAAAGATTCAATAAAATCCTTAAACAATAATTAGTATTGAGGGCTCATCAAATGCATATGGGCTGATACTGTACGGACACTTCCATCCAGCAATGTCAGTTGGTTCGGATCACCGCCAAAAGATTCAATAAAATCCTTAAACAATCATTAGTATTGAGGGCTCATCAAATGCATATGGGCTGATACTGTACCGACACTTCCATCCAGCAATGTCAGTTGGTTCGGATCACCGCCAAAAGATTCAATAAAATCCTTAAACAATCATTAGTATTGAGGGCTCATCAAATGCATATGGGCTGATACTGTACGGACACTTCCATCCAGCAATGTCAGTTGGTTCGGATCACCGCCAAAAGATTCAATAAAATCCTAAAACAATCGTTAGTATTGAGGGCTCATCAAATGCATATGGGCTGATACTGTACCGACACTTCCATCCAGCAATGTCAGTTGGTTCGGATCACCGCCAAAAGATTCAATAAAATCCTTAAACAATCATTAGTATTGAGGGCTCATCAAATGCACATGGGCTGATACTGTACCGACACTTTGACCCAGCAATGTCAGTTGGTTCGGATCACCGCCAAAAGATTCAATAAAATCCTTAAACAATAATTAGTATTGAGGGCTCATCAAATGCATATGGGCTGATACTGTACGGACACTTCCATCCAGCAATGTCAGTTGGTTCGGATCACCGCCAAAAGATTCAATAAAATCCTTAAACAATCATTAGTATTGAGGGCTCATCAAATGCATATGGGCTGATACTGTACCGACACTTCCATCCAGCAATGTCAGTTGGTTCGGATCACCGCCAAAAGATTCAATAAAATCCTTAAACAATCATTAGTATTGAGGGCTCATCAAATGCATATGGGCTGATACTGTACGGACACTTCCATCCAGCAATGTCAGTTGGTTCGGATCACCGCCAAAAGATTCAATAAAATCCTAAAACAATCGTTAGTATTGAGGGCTCATCAAATGCATATGGGCTGATACTGTACCGACACTTCCATCCAGCAATGTCAGTTGGTTCGGATCACCGCCAAAAGATTCAATAAAATCCTTAAACAATCATTAGTATTGAGGGCTCATCAAATGCACATGGGCTGATACTGTACCGACACTTTGACCCAGCAATGTCAGTTGGTTCGGATCACCGCCAAAAGATTCAATAAAATCCTTAAACAATAATTAGTATTGAGGGCTCATCAAATGCATATGGGCTGATACTGTACGGACACTTCCATCCAGCAATGTCAGTTGGTTCGGATCACCGCCAAAAGATTCAATAAAATCCTTAAACAATCATTAGTATTGAGGGCTCATCAAATGCATATGGGCTGATACTGTACCGACACTTCCATCCAGCAATGTCAGTTGGTTCGGATCACCGCCAAAAGATTCAATAAAATCCTTAAACAATCATTAGTATTGAGGGCTCATCAAATGCATATGGGCTGATACTGTACGGACACTTCCATCCAGCAATGTCAGTTGGTTCGGATCACCGCCAAAAGATTCAATAAAATCCTAAAACAATCGTTAGTATTGAGGGCTCATCAAATGCATATGGGCTGATACTGTACCGACACTTCCATCCAGCAATGTCAGTTGGTTCGGATCACCGCCAAAAGATTCAATAAAATCCTTAAACAATCATTAGTATTGAGGGCTCATCAAATGCACATGGGCTGATACTGTACCGACACTTTGACCCAGCAATGTCAGTTGGTTCGGATCACCGCCAAAAGATTCAATAAAATCCTTAAACAATAATTAGTATTGAGGGCTCATCAAATGCATATGGGCTGATACTGTACGGACACTTCCATCCAGCAATGTCAGTTGGTTCGGATCACCGCCAAAAGATTCAACAAAATCCTTAAACAATCATTAGTATTGAGGGCTCATCAAATGCATATGGGCTGATACTGTACCGACACTTCCATCCAGCAATGTCAGTTGGTTCGGATCACCGCCAAAAGATTCAATAAAATCCTTAAACAATCATTAGTATTGAGGGCTCATCAAATGCATATGGGCTGATACTGTACGGACACTTCCATCCAGCAATGTCAGTTGGTTCGGATCACCGCCAAAAGATTCAATAAAATCCTAAAACAATCGTTAGTATTGAGGGCTCATCAAATGCATATGGGCTGATACTGTACCGACACTTCCATCCAGCAATGTCAGTTGGTTCGGATCACCGCCAAAAGATTCAATAAAATCCTTAAACAATCATTAGTATTGAGGGCTCATCAAATGCACATGGGCTGATACTGTACCGACACTTTGACCCAGCAATGTCAGTTGGTTCGGATCACCGCCAAAAGATTCAATAAAATCCTTAAACAATAATTAGTATTGAGGGCTCATCAAATGCATATGGGCTGATACTGTACGGACACTTCCATCCAGCAATGTCAGTTGGTTCGGATCACCGCCAAAAGATTCAATAAAATCCTTAAACAATCATTAGTATTGAGGGCTCATCAAATGGATATGGGCTGATACTGCACCGACACTTTGACCCAGGAATGTGAGTTGGTTCGGATCACCGCCAAAAGATTCAATAAAATCCTTAAACAATAATTAGTATTGAGGGCTCATCAAATGCACATGGGCTGATACTGTACCGACACTTTGACCCAGCAATGTCAGTTGGTTCGGATCACCGCCAAAAGATTCAATAAAATCCTTAAACAATAATTAGTATTGAGGGCTCATCAAATGCATATGGGCTGATACTGTACGGACACTTCCATCCAGCAATGTCAGTTGGTTCGGATCACCGCCAAAAGATTCAATAAAATCCTAAAACAATCGTTAGTATTGAGGGCTCATCAAATGCATATGGGCTGATACTGTACCGACACTTCCATCCAGCAATGTCAGTTGGTTCGGATCACCGCCAAAAGATTCAACAAAATCCTTAAACAATCATTAGTATTGAGGGCTCATCAAATGCATATGGGCTGATACTGTACCGACACTTCCATCCAGCAATGTCAGTTGGTTCGGATCACCGCCAAAAGATTCAATAAAATCCTTAAACAATCATTAGTATTGAGGGCTCATCAAATGCACATGGGCTGATACTGTACCGACACTTTGACCCAGCAATGTCAGTTGGTTCGGATCACCGCCAAAAGATTCAATAAAATCCTTAAACAATAATTAGTATTGAGGGCTCATCAAATGCATATGGGCTGATACTGTACGGACACTTCCATCCAGCAATGTCAGTTGGTTCGGATCACCGCCAAAAGATTCAATAAAATCCTTAAACAATCATTAGTATTGAGGGCTCATAAAATGCACATGGGCTGATACTGTACCGACACTTTGACCCAGCAATGTCAGTTGGTTCGGATCACCGCCAAAAGATTCAATAAAATCCTTAAACAATAATTAGTATTGAGGGCTCATCAAATGCATATGGGCTGATACTGTACGGACACTTCCATCCAGCAATGTCAGTTGGTTCGGATCACCGCCAAAAGATTCAATAAAATCCTTAAACAATCATTAGTATTGAGGGCTCATAAAATGCACATGGGCTGATACTGTACCGACACTTTGACCCAGCAATGTCAGTTGGTTCGGATCACCGCCAAATGATTCAATAAAATCCTTAAACAATCATTAGTATTGAGGGCTCATCAAATGCATATGGGCTGATACTGTACCGACACTTCCATCCAGCAATGTCAGTTGGTTCGGATCACCGCCAAAAGATTCAATAAAATCCTTAAACAATAATTAGTATTGAGGGCTCATCAAATGCACATGGGCTGATACTGTACCGACACTTTGACCCAGCAATGTCAGTTGGTTCGGATCACCGCCAAAAGATTCAATAAAATCCTAAAACAATAATTAGTATTGAGGGCTCATCAAATGCATATGGGCTGATACTGTACGGACACTTCCATCCAGCAATGTCAGTTGGTTCGGATCACCGCCAAAAGATTCAATAAAATCCTAAAACAATAATTAGTATTGAGGGCTCATCAAATGCATATGGGCTGATACTGTACCGACACTTCCATCCAGCAATGTCAGTTGGTTCGGATCACCGCCAAAAGATTCAATAAAATCCTTAAACAATAATTAGTATTGAGGGCTCATCAAATGCACATGGGCTGATACTGTACCGACACTTTGACCCAGCAATGTCAGTTGGTTCGGATCACCGCCAAAAGATTCAATAAAATCCTAAAACAATCGTTAGTATTGAGGGCTCATCAAATGGATATGGGCTGATACTGCACCGACACTTTGACCCAGGAATGTGAGTTGGTTCGGATCACCGCCAAAAGATTCAATAAAATCCTTAAACAATAATTAGTATTGAGGGTTCATCAAATGCATATGGGCTGATACTGTACCGACACTTTGACCCAGCAATGTCAGTTGGTTCGGATCACCGCCAAAAGATTCAATAAAATCCTTAAACAATAATTAGTATTGAGGGCTCATCAAATGCATATGGGCTGATACTGTACGGACACTTCCATCCAGCAATGTCAGTTGGTTCGGATCACCGCCAAAAGATTCAATAAAATCCTAAAACAATCGTTAGTATTGAGGGCTCATCAAATGGATATGGGCTGATACTGCACCGACACTTTGACCCAGGAATGTGAGTTGGTTCGGATCACCGCCAAAAGATTCAATAAAATCCTTAAACAATAATTAGTATTGAGGGCTCATCAAATGCATATGGGCTGATACTGTACGGACACTTCCATCCAGCAATGTCAGTTGGTTCGGATCACCGCCAAAAGATTCAATAAAATCCTTAAACAATCATTAGTATTGAGGGCTCATCAAATGCATATGGGCTGATACTGTACCGACACTTCCATCCAGCAATGTCAGTTGGTTCGGATCACCGCCAAAAGATTCAATAAAATCCTTAAACAATCATTAGTATTGAGGGCTCATCAAATGCACATGGGCTGATACTGTACCGACACTTTGACCCAGCAATGTCAGTTGGTTCGGATCACCGCCAAAAGATTCAATAAAATCCTTAAACAATAATTAGTATTGAGGGCTCATCAAATGCATATGGGCTGATACTGTACGGACACTTCCATCCAGCAATGTCAGTTGGTTCGGATCACCGCCAAAAGATTCAATAAAATCCTTAAACAATCATTAGTATTGAGGGCTCATAAAATGCACATGGGCTGATACTGTACCGACACTTTGACCCAGCAATGTCAGTTGGTTCGGATCACCGCCAAAAGATTCAATAAAATCCTTAAACAATAATTAGTATTGAGGGCTCATCAAATGCATATGGGCTGATACTGTACGGACACTTCCATCCAGCAATGTCAGTTGGTTCGGATCACCGCCAAAAGATTCAATAAAATCCTTAAACAATCATTAGTATTGAGGGCTCATAAAATGCACATGGGCTGATACTGTACCGACACTTTGACCCAGCAATGTCAGTTGGTTCGGATCACCGCCAAAAGATTCAATAAAATCCTTAAACAATAATTAGTATTGAGGGCTCATCAAATGCATATGGGCTGATACTGTACGGACACTTCCATCCAGCAATGTCAGTTGGTTCGGATCACCGCCAAAAGATTCAATAAAATCCTTAAACAATCATTAGTATTGAGGGCTCATCAAATGCACATGGGCTGATACTGTACCGACACTTTGACCCAGCAATGTCAGTTGGTTCGGATCACCGCCAAAAGATTCAATAAAATCCTAAAACAATCGTTAGTATTGAGGGCTCATCAAATGGATATGGGCTGATACTGCACCGACACTTTGACCCAGCAATGTCAGTTGGTTCGGATCACCGCCAAAAGATTCAATAAAATCCTTAAACAATAATTAGTATTGAGGGCTCATCAAATGCATATGGGCTGATACTGTACGGACACTTCCATCCAGCAATGTCAGTTGGTTCGGATCACCGCCAAAAGATTCAATAAAATCCTTAAACAATCATTAGTATTGAGGGCTCATCAAATGCACATGGGCTGATACTGTACCGACACTTTGACCCAGGAATGTGAGTTGGTTCGGATCACCGCCAAAAGATTCAATAAAATCCTTAAACAATAATTAGTATTGAGGGCTCATCAAATGCATATGGGCTGATACTGTACCGACACTTCCATCCAGCAATGTCAGTTGGTTCGGATCACCGCCAAAAGATTCAATAAAATCCTTAAACAATCATTAGTATTGAGGGCTCATCAAATGCACATGGGCTGATACTGTACCGACACTTTGACCCAGCAATGTCAGTTGGTTCGGATCACCGCCAAAAGATTCAATAAAATCCTTAAACAATAATTAGTATTGAGGGCTCATCAAATGCATATGGGCTGATACTGTACCGACACTTCCATCCAGCAATGTCAGTTGGTTCGGATCACCGCCAAAAGATTCAATAAAATCCTAAAACAATCGTTAGTATTGAGGGCTCATCAAATGGATATGGGCTGATACTGCACCGACACTTTGACCCAGCAATGTCAGTTGGTTCGGATCACCGCCAAAAGATTCAATAAAATCCTTAAACAATCATCAGTATTGAGGGCTCATCAAATGCACATGGGCTGATACTGTACCGACACTTTGACCCAGCAATGTCAGTTGGTTCGGATCACCGCCAAAAGATTCAATAAAATCCTTAAACAATAATTAGTATTGAGGGCTCATCAAATGCATATGGGCTGAGACTGTACCGACACTTTGACCCAGCAATGTCAGTTGGTTCGGATCACCGCCAAAAGATTCAATAAAATCCTTAAACAATCATCAGTATTGAGGGCTCATCAAATGCACATGGGCTGATACTGTACCGACACTTTGACCCAGCAATGTCAGTTGGTTCGGATTACCGCCAAAAGATTCAATAAAATCCTAAAACAATAATTAGTATTGAGGGCTCATCAAATGCATATGGGCTGATACTGTACGGACACTTCCATCCAGCAATGTCAGTTGGTTCGGATCACCGCCAAAAGATTCAATAAAATCCTAAAACAATCGTTAGTATTGAGGGCTCATCAAATGGATATGGGCTGATACTGCACCGACACTTTGACCCAGGAATGTGAGTTGGTTCGGATCACCGCCAAAAGATTCAATAAAATCCTTAAACAATAATTAGTATTGAGGGCTCATCAAATGCATATGGGCTGATACTGTACGGACACTTCCATCCAGCAATGTCAGTTGGTTCGGATCACCGCCAAAAGATTCAATAAAATCCTAAAACAATCGTTAGTATTGAGGGCTCATCAAATGGATATGGGCTGATACTGCACCGACACTTTGACCCAGGAATGTGAGTTGGTTCGGATCACCGCCAAAAGATTCAATAAAATCCTTAAACAATAATTAGTATTGAGGGCTCATCAAATGCATATGGGCTGATACTGTACGGACACTTCCATCCAGCAATGTCAGTTGGTGCGGATCACCGCCAAAAGATTCAATAAAATCCTAAAACAATCGTTAGTATTGAGGGCTCATCAAATGGATATGGGCTGATACTGCACCGACACTTTGACCCAGGAATGTGAGTTGGTTCGGATCACCGCCAAAAGATTCAATAAAATCCTTAAACAATCATTAGTATTGAGGGCTCATCAAATGCATATGGGCTGATACTGTACCGACACTTCCATCCAGCAATGTCAGTTGGTTCGGATCACCGCCAAAAGATTCAATAAAATCCTTAAACAATCATAAGTATTGAGGGCTCATCAAATGCATATGGGCTGATACTGTACCGACACTTTGACCCAGCAATGTCAGTTGGTTCGGATCACCGCCAAATGATTCAATAAAATCCTTAAACAATCATTAGTATTGAGGGCTCATCAAATGCATATGGGCTGAGACTGTACCGACACTTCCATCCAGCAATGTCAGTTGGTTCGGATCACCGCCAAAAGATTCAATAAAATCCTTAAACAATAATTAGTATTGAGGGCTCATCAAATGCATAAGGGCTGATACTGTACCGACACTTCCATCCAGCAATGTCAGTTGGTTCGGTTCACCGCCAAAAGATTCAATAAAATCCTTAAACAATCATTAGTATTGAGGGCTCATCAAATGCATATGGGCTGAGACTGTACCGACACTTCCATCCAGCAATGTCAGTTGGTTCGGATCACCGCCAAATGATTCAATAAAATCCTTAAACAATCATTAGTATTGAGGGCTCATCAAATGCATATGGGCTGATACTGTACCGACACTTCCATCCAGCAATGTCAGTTGGTTCGGTTCACCGCCAAAAGATTCAATAAAATCCTTAAACAATCATTAGTATTGAGGGCTCATCAAATGCATATGGGCTGAGACTGTACCGACACTTCCATCCAGCAATGTCAGTTGGTTCGGATCACCGCCAAAAGATTCAATAAAATCCTTAAATAATCATTAGTATTGAGGGCTCATCAAATGCATATGGGCTGAGACTGTACCGACACTTTGACCCAGCAATGTCAGTTGGTTCGGATCACCGCCAAAAGATTCAATAAAATCCCTAAACAATCATCAGTATTGAGGGCTCATCAAATGCATATGGGGTGATACTGTACCGACACTTTGACCCAGCAATGTCAGTTGGTTCGGATCACCGCCAAAAGATTCAATAAAATCCTTAAACAATCATTAGTATTGAGGGCTCATCAAATGCATATGGGCTGATACTGTACCGACACTTTGACCCAGCAATGTCAGTTGGTTCGGATCACCGCCAAAAGATTCAATAAAATCCTTAAACAATCATCAGTATTGAGGGCTCATCAAATGCATATGGGGTGATACTGTACCGACACTTCCATCCAGCAATGTCAGTTGGTTCGGATCACCGCCAAAAGATTCAATAAAATCCTTAAACAATCATCAGTATTGAGGGCTCATCAAATGCATATGGGCTGATACTGTACCGACACTTTGACCCAGCAATGTCAGTTGGTTCGGATCACCGCCAAAAGATTCAATAAAATCCTTAAACAATCATCAGTATTGAGGGCTCATCAAATGCATATGGGCTGATACTGTACCGACACTTTGACCCAGCAATGTCAGTTGGTTCGGATCACCGCCAAAAGATTCAATAAAATCCTTAAACAATCATTAGTATTGAGGGCTCATCAAATGCATATGGGCTGAGACTGTACCGACACTTTGACCCAGCAATGTCAGTTGGTTCGGATCACCGCCAAAAGATTCAATAAAATCCTTAAACAATCATCAGTATTGAGGGCTCATCAAATGCATATGGGGTGATACTGTACCGACACTTCCATCCAGCAATGTCAGTTGGTTCGGATCACCGCCAAAAGATTCAATAAAATCCTTAAACAATCATTAGTATTGAGGGCTCATCAAATGCATATGGGGTGATACTGTACCGACACTTCCATCCAGCAATGTCAGTTGGTTCGGATCACCGCCAAAAGATTCAATAAAATCCTTAAACAATCATCAGTATTGAGGGCTCATCAAATGCATATGGGCTGATACTGTACCGACACTTTGACCCAGCAATGTCAGTTGGTTCGGATCACCGCCAAAAGATTCAATAAAATCCTTAAACAATCATCAGTATTGAGGGCTCATCAAATGCATATGGGCTGATACTGTACCGACACTTTGACCCAGCAATGTCAGTTGGTTCGGATCACCGCCAAAAGATTCAATAAAATCCTTAAACAATCATCAGTATTGAGGGCTCATCAAATGCATATGGGCTGATACTGTACCGACACTTTGACCCAGCAATGTCAGTTGGTTCGGATCACCGCCAAAAGATTCAATAAAATCCTTAAACAATCATCAGTATTGAGGGCTCATCAAATGCATATGGGCTGATACTGTACCGACACTTTGACCCAGCAATGTCAGTTGGTTCGGATCACCGCCAAAAGATTCAATAAAATCCTTAAACAATCATCAGTATTGAGGGCTCATCAAATGCATATGGGGTGATACTGTACCGACACTTCCATCCAGCAATGTCAGTTGGTTCGGATCACCGCCAAAAGATTCAATAAAATCCTTAAACAATCATTAGTATTGAGGGCTCATCAAATGCATATGGGGTGATACTGTACCGACACTTTGACCCAGCAATGTCAGTTGGTTCGGATCACCGCCAAAAGATTCAATAAAATCCTTAAACAATCATTAGTATTGAGGGCTCATCAAATGCACATGGGCTGATACTGTACCGACACTTTGACCCAGCAATGTCAGTTGGTTCGGATCACCGCCAAAAGATTCAATAAAATCCTTAAACAATCATCAGTATTGAGGGCTCATCAAATGCATATGGGGTGATACTGTACCGACACTTCCATCCAGCAATGTCAGTTGGTTCGGATCACCGCCAAAAGATTCAATAAAATCCTTAAACAATCATTAGTATTGAGGGCTCATCAAATGCATATGGGGTGATACTGTACCGACACTTCCATCCAGCAATGTCAGTTGGTTCGGATCACCGCCAAAAGATTCAATAAAATCCTTAAACAATCATTAGTATTGAGGGCTCATCAAATGCATATGGGCTGAGACTGTACCGACACTTTGACCCAGCAATGTCAGTTGGTTCGGATCACCGCCAAAAGATTCAATAAAATCCTTAAACAATCATCAGTATTGAGGGCTCATCAAATGCATATGGGCTGATACTGTACCGACACTTCCATCCAGCAATGTCAGTTGGTTCGGATCACCGCCAAAAGATTCAATAAAATCCTTAAACAATCATTAGTATTGAGGGCTCATCAAATGCATATGGGCTGAGACTGTACCGACACTTTGACCCAGCAATGTCAGTTGGTTCGGATCACCGCCAAAAGATTCAATAAAATCCTTAAACAATCATTAGTATTGAGGGCTCATCAAATGCATATGGGCTGATACTGTACCGACACTTTGACCCAGCAATGTCAGTTGGTTCGGATCACCGCCAAAAGATTCAATAAAATCCTTAAACAATCATCAGTATTGAGGGCTCATCAAATGCATATGGGGTGATACTGTACCGACACTTCCATCCAGCAATGTCAGTTGGTTCGGATCACCGCCAAAAGATTCAATAAAATCCTTAAACAATCATTAGTATTGAGGGCTCATCAAATGCATATGGGCTGAGACTGTACCGACACTTTGACCCAGCAATGTCAGTTGGTTCGGATCACCGCCAAAAGATTCAATAAAATCCTTAAACAATCATCAGTATTGAGGGCTCATCAAATGCATATGGGCTGAAACTGTACCGACACTTTGACCCAGCAATGTCAGTTGGTTCGGATCACCGCCAAAAGATTCAATAAAATCCTTAAACAATCAGCAGTATTGAGGGCTCATCAAATGCATATGGGGTGATACTGTACCGACACTTCCATCCAGCAATGTCAGTTGGTTCGGATCACCGCCAAAAGATTCAATAAAATCCTTAAACAATCATTAGTATTGACGGCTCATCAAATGCATATGGGCTGAGACTGTACCGACACTTTGACCCAGCAATGTCAGTTGGTTCGGATCACCGCCAAAAGATTCAATAAAATCCTTAAACAATCATCAGTATTGAGGGCTCATCAAATGCATATGGGGTGATACTGTACCGACACTTCCATCCAGCAATGTCAGTTGGTTCGGATCACCGCCAAAAGATTCAATAAAATCCTTAAACAATCATTAGTATTGAGGGCTCATCAAATGCATATGGGCTGAGACTGTACCGACACTTTGACCCAGCAATGTCAGTTGGTTCGGATCACCGCCAAATGATTCAATAAAATCCTTAAACAATCATTAGTATTGAGGGCTCATCAAATGCATATGGGCTGATACTGTACCGACACTTCCATCCAGCAATGTCAGTTGGTTCGGATCACCGCCAAAAGATTCAATAAAATCCTTAAACAATCATTAGTATTGAGGGCTCATCAAATGCATATGGGCTGATACTGTACCGACACTTCCATCCAGCAATGTCAGTTGGTTCGGATCACCGCCAAAAGATTCAATAAAATCCTTAAACAATCATTAGTATTGAGGGCTCATCAAATGCATATGGGCTGAGACTGTACCGACACTTTGACCCAGCAATGTCAGTTGGTTCGGATCACCGCCAAAAGATTCAATAAAATCCTTAAACAATCATCAGTATTGAGGGCTCATCAAATGCATATGGGGTGATACTGTACCGACACTTCCATCCAGCAATGTCAGTTGGTTCGGATCACCGCCAAAAGATTCAATAAAATCCTTAAACAATCATTAGTATTGAGGGCTCATCAAATGCATATGGGCTGATACTGTACCGACACTTCCATCCAGCAATGTCAGTTGGTTCGGATCAACGCCAAAAGATTCAATAAAATCCTTAAACAATCATTAGTATTGAGGGCTCATCAAATGCATATGGGCTGATACTGTACCGACACTTCCATCCAGCAATGTCAGTTGGTTCGGATCACCGCCAAAAGATTCAATAAAATCCTTAAACAATCATTAGTATTGAGGGCTCATCAAATGCATATGGGCTGAGACTGTACCGACACTTCCATCCAGCAATGTCAGTTGGTTCGGATCACCGCCAAAAGATTCAATAAAATCCTTAAACAATCATTAGTATTGAGGGCTCATCAAATGCATATGGGCTGAGACTGTACCGACACATTGACCCAGCAATGTCAGTTGGTTCGGATCACCGCCAAAAGATTCAATAAAATCCTTAAACAATCATTAGTATTGAGGGCTCATCAAATGCATATGGGCTGATACTGTACCGACACTTCCATCCAGCAATGTCAGTTGGTTCGGATCACCGCCAAAAGATTCAATAAAATCCTTAAACAATCATTAGTATTGAGGGCTCATCAAATGCATATGGGCTGAGACTGTACCGACACTTTGACCCAGCAATGTCAGTTGGTTCGGATCACCGCCAAAAGATTCAATAAAATCCTTAAACAATCATCAGTATTGAGGGCTCATCAAATGCATATGGGGTGATACTGTACCGACACTTCCATCCAGCAATGTCAGTTGGTTCGGATCACCGCCAAAAGATTCAATAAAATCCTTAAACAATCATTAGTATTGAGGGCTCATCAAATGCATATGGGCTGATACTGTACCGACACTTCCATCCAGCAATGTCAGTTGGTTCGGATCACCGCCAAAAGATTCAATAAAATCCTTAAACAATCATTAGTATTGAGGGCTCATCAAATGCATATGGGCTGATACTGTACCGACACTTCCATCCAGCAATGTCAGTTGGTTCGGATCACCGCCAAAAGATTCAATAAAATCCTTAAACAATCATTAGTATTGAGGGCTCATCAAATGCATATGGGCTGAGACTGTACCGACACTTCCATCCAGCAATGTCAGTTGGTTCGGATCACCGCCAAAAGATTCAATAAAATCCTTAAACAATCATTAGTATTGAGGGCTCATCAAATGCATATGGGCTGAGACTGTACCGACACATTGACCCAGCAATGTCAGTTGGTTCGGATCACCGATAAATGATTCAATAAAATCCTTAAACAATCATTAGTATTGAGGGCTCATCAAATGCATATGGGCTGATACTGTACCGACACTTCCATCCAGCAATGTCAGTTGGTTCGGATCACCGCCAAAAGATTCAATAAAATCCTTAAACAATCATTAGTATTGAGGGCTCATCAAATGCATATGGGCTGATACTGTACCGACACTTCCATCCAGCAATGTCAGTTGGTTCGGATCACCGCCAAAAGATTCAATAAAATCCTTAAACAATCATTAGTATTGAGGGCTCATCAAATGCATATGGGCTGATACTGTACCGACACTTCCATCCAGCAATGTCAGTTGGTTCGGATCACCGCCAAAAGATTCAATAAAATCCTTAAACAATCATTAGTATTGAGGGCTCATCAAATGCATATGGGCTGAGACTGTACCGACACATTGACCCAGCAATGTCAGTTGGTTCGGATCACCGATAAATGATTCAATAAAATCCTTAAACAATCATTAGTATTGAGGGCTCATCAAATGCATATGGGCTGATACTGTACCGACACTTCCATCCAGCAATGTCAGTTGGTTCGGATCACCGCCAAAAGATTCAATAAAATCCTTAAACAATCATTAGTATTGAGGGCTCATCAAATGCATATGGGCTGATACTGTACCGACACTTCCATCCAGCAATGTCAGTTGGTTCGGATCACCGCCAAAAGATTCAATAAAATCCTTAAACAATCATTAGTATTGAGGGCTCATCAAATGCATATGGGCTGATACTGTACCGACACTTCCATCCAGCAATGTCAGTTGGTTCGGATCACCGTCAAAAGATTCAATAAAATCCTTAAACAATCATTAGTATTGAGGGCTCATCAAATGCATATGGGCTGATACTGTACCGACACTTTGACCCAGCAAAGTCAGTTGGTTCGGATCACCGCCAAAAGATTCAATAAAATCCTAAAACAATCGTTAGTATTGAGGGCTCATCAAATGCATATGGGCTGATACTGTACCGACACTTCCATCCAGCAATGTCAGTTGGTTCGGATCACCGCCAAAAGATTCAATAAAATCCTTAAAGAATCATTAGTATTGAGGGCTGATCAAATGCATATGGGCTGATACTGTACCGACACTTTGACCCAGCAAAGTCAGTTGGTTCGGATCACCGCCAAAAGATTCAATAAAATCCTAAAACAATCGTTAGTATTGAGGGCTCATCAAATGCATATGGGCTGATACTGTACCGACACTTTGACCCAGCAAAGTCAGTTGGTTCGGATCACCGCCAAAAGATTCAATAAAATCCTAAAACAATCGTTAGTATTGAGGGCTCATCAAATGGATATGGGCTGATACTGCACCGACACTTTGACCCAGGAATGTGAGTTGGTTCGGATCACCGCCAAAAGATTCAATAAAATCCTTAAACAATAATTAGTATTGAGGGCTCATCAAATGCATATGGGCTGATACTGTACGGACACTTCCATCCAGCAATGTCAGTTGGTGCGGATCACCGCCAAAAGATTCAATAAAATCCTAAAACAATCGTTAGTATTGAGGGCTCATCAAATGGATATGGGCTGATACTGCACCGACACTTTGACCCAGCAATGTCAGTTGGTTCGGATCACCGCCAAAAGATTCAATAAAATCCTTAAACAATCATTAGTATTGAGGGCTCATCAAATGCATATGGGCTGAGACTGTACCGACACTTTGACCCAGCAATGTCAGTTGGTTCGGATCACCGCCAAAAGATTCAATAAAATCCTTAAACAATCATCAGTATTGAGGGCTCATCAAATGCATATGGGGTGATACTGTACCGACACTTCCATCCAGCAATGTCAGTTGGTTCGGATCACCGCCAAAAGATTCAATAAAATCCTTAAACAATCATTAGTATTGAGGGCTCATCAAATGCATATGGGGTGATACTGTACCGACACTTCCATCCAGCAATGTCAGTTGGTTCGGATCACCGCCAAAAGATTCAATAAAATCCTTAAACAATCATCAGTATTGAGGGCTCATCAAATGCATATGGGCTGATACTGTACCGACACTTTGACCCAGCAATGTCAGTTGGTTCGGATCACCGCCAAAAGATTCAATAAAATCCTTAAACAATCATCAGTATTGAGGGCTCATCAAATGCATATGGGCTGATACTGTACCGACACTTTGACCCAGCAATGTCAGTTGGTTCGGATCACCGCCAAAAGATTCAATAAAATCCTTAAACAATCATCAGTATTGAGGGCTCATCAAATGCATATGGGCTGATACTGTACCGACACTTTGACCCAGCAATGTCAGTTGGTTCGGATCACCGCCAAAAGATTCAATAAAATCCTTAAACAATCATCAGTATTGAGGGCTCATCAAATGCATATGGGCTGATACTGTACCGACACTTTGACCCAGCAATGTCAGTTGGTTCGGATCACCGCCAAAAGATTCAATAAAATCCTTAAACAATCATCAGTATTGAGGGCTCATCAAATGCATATGGGGTGATACTGTACCGACACTTCCATCCAGCAATGTCAGTTGGTTCGGATCACCGCCAAAAGATTCAATAAAATCCTTAAACAATCATTAGTATTGAGGGCTCATCAAATGCATATGGGGTGATACTGTACCGACACTTTGACCCAGCAATGTCAGTTGGTTCGGATCACCGCCAAAAGATTCAATAAAATCCTTAAACAATCATTAGTATTGAGGGCTCATCAAATGCACATGGGCTGATACTGTACCGACACTTTGACCCAGCAATGTCAGTTGGTTCGGATCACCGCCAAAAGATTCAATAAAATCCTTAAACAATCATCAGTATTGAGGGCTCATCAAATGCATATGGGGTGATACTGTACCGACACTTCCATCCAGCAATGTCAGTTGGTTCGGATCACCGCCAAAAGATTCAATAAAATCCTTAAACAATCATTAGTATTGAGGGCTCATCAAATGCATATGGGGTGATACTGTACCGACACTTCCATCCAGCAATGTCAGTTGGTTCGGATCACCGCCAAAAGATTCAATAAAATCCTTAAACAATCATTAGTATTGAGGGCTCATCAAATGCATATGGGCTGAGACTGTACCGACACTTTGACCCAGCAATGTCAGTTGGTTCGGATCACCGCCAAAAGATTCAATAAAATCCTTAAACAATCATCAGTATTGAGGGCTCATCAAATGCATATGGGCTGATACTGTACCGACACTTCCATCCAGCAATGTCAGTTGGTTCGGATCACCGCCAAAAGATTCAATAAAATCCTTAAACAATCATTAGTATTGAGGGCTCATCAAATGCATATGGGCTGAGACTGTACCGACACTTTGACCCAGCAATGTCAGTTGGTTCGGATCACCGCCAAAAGATTCAATAAAATCCTTAAACAATCATTAGTATTGAGGGCTCATCAAATGCATATGGGCTGATACTGTACCGACACTTTGACCCAGCAATGTCAGTTGGTTCGGATCACCGCCAAAAGATTCAATAAAATCCTTAAACAATCATCAGTATTGAGGGCTCATCAAATGCATATGGGGTGATACTGTACCGACACTTCCATCCAGCAATGTCAGTTGGTTCGGATCACCGCCAAAAGATTCAATAAAATCCTTAAACAATCATTAGTATTGAGGGCTCATCAAATGCATATGGGCTGAGACTGTACCGACACTTTGACCCAGCAATGTCAGTTGGTTCGGATCACCGCCAAAAGATTCAATAAAATCCTTAAACAATCATCAGTATTGAGGGCTCATCAAATGCATATGGGCTGAAACTGTACCGACACTTTGACCCAGCAATGTCAGTTGGTTCGGATCACCGCCAAAAGATTCAATAAAATCCTTAAACAATCAGCAGTATTGAGGGCTCATCAAATGCATATGGGGTGATACTGTACCGACACTTCCATCCAGCAATGTCAGTTGGTTCGGATCACCGCCAAAAGATTCAATAAAATCCTTAAACAATCATTAGTATTGACGGCTCATCAAATGCATATGGGCTGAGACTGTACCGACACTTTGACCCAGCAATGTCAGTTGGTTCGGATCACCGCCAAAAGATTCAATAAAATCCTTAAACAATCATCAGTATTGAGGGCTCATCAAATGCATATGGGGTGATACTGTACCGACACTTCCATCCAGCAATGTCAGTTGGTTCGGATCACCGCCAAAAGATTCAATAAAATCCTTAAACAATCATTAGTATTGAGGGCTCATCAAATGCATATGGGCTGAGACTGTACCGACACTTTGACCCAGCAATGTCAGTTGGTTCGGATCACCGCCAAATGATTCAATAAAATCCTTAAACAATCATTAGTATTGAGGGCTCATCAAATGCATATGGGCTGATACTGTACCGACACTTCCATCCAGCAATGTCAGTTGGTTCGGATCACCGCCAAAAGATTCAATAAAATCCTTAAACAATCATTAGTATTGAGGGCTCATCAAATGCATATGGGCTGATACTGTACCGACACTTCCATCCAGCAATGTCAGTTGGTTCGGATCACCGCCAAAAGATTCAATAAAATCCTTAAACAATCATTAGTATTGAGGGCTCATCAAATGCATATGGGCTGAGACTGTACCGACACTTTGACCCAGCAATGTCAGTTGGTTCGGATCACCGCCAAAAGATTCAATAAAATCCTTAAACAATCATCAGTATTGAGGGCTCATCAAATGCATATGGGGTGATACTGTACCGACACTTCCATCCAGCAATGTCAGTTGGTTCGGATCACCGCCAAAAGATTCAATAAAATCCTTAAACAATCATTAGTATTGAGGGCTCATCAAATGCATATGGGCTGATACTGTACCGACACTTCCATCCAGCAATGTCAGTTGGTTCGGATCAACGCCAAAAGATTCAATAAAATCCTTAAACAATCATTAGTATTGAGGGCTCATCAAATGCATATGGGCTGATACTGTACCGACACTTCCATCCAGCAATGTCAGTTGGTTCGGATCACCGCCAAAAGATTCAATAAAATCCTTAAACAATCATTAGTATTGAGGGCTCATCAAATGCATATGGGCTGAGACTGTACCGACACTTCCATCCAGCAATGTCAGTTGGTTCGGATCACCGCCAAAAGATTCAATAAAATCCTTAAACAATCATTAGTATTGAGGGCTCATCAAATGCATATGGGCTGAGACTGTACCGACACATTGACCCAGCAATGTCAGTTGGTTCGGATCACCGCCAAAAGATTCAATAAAATCCTTAAACAATCATTAGTATTGAGGGCTCATCAAATGCATATGGGCTGATACTGTACCGACACTTCCATCCAGCAATGTCAGTTGGTTCGGATCACCGCCAAAAGATTCAATAAAATCCTTAAACAATCATTAGTATTGAGGGCTCATCAAATGCATATGGGCTGAGACTGTACCGACACTTTGACCCAGCAATGTCAGTTGGTTCGGATCACCGCCAAAAGATTCAATAAAATCCTTAAACAATCATCAGTATTGAGGGCTCATCAAATGCATATGGGGTGATACTGTACCGACACTTCCATCCAGCAATGTCAGTTGGTTCGGATCACCGCCAAAAGATTCAATAAAATCCTTAAACAATCATTAGTATTGAGGGCTCATCAAATGCATATGGGCTGATACTGTACCGACACTTCCATCCAGCAATGTCAGTTGGTTCGGATCACCGCCAAAAGATTCAATAAAATCCTTAAACAATCATTAGTATTGAGGGCTCATCAAATGCATATGGGCTGATACTGTACCGACACTTCCATCCAGCAATGTCAGTTGGTTCGGATCACCGCCAAAAGATTCAATAAAATCCTTAAACAATCATTAGTATTGAGGGCTCATCAAATGCATATGGGCTGAGACTGTACCGACACTTCCATCCAGCAATGTCAGTTGGTTCGGATCACCGCCAAAAGATTCAATAAAATCCTTAAACAATCATTAGTATTGAGGGCTCATCAAATGCATATGGGCTGAGACTGTACCGACACATTGACCCAGCAATGTCAGTTGGTTCGGATCACCGATAAATGATTCAATAAAATCCTTAAACAATCATTAGTATTGAGGGCTCATCAAATGCATATGGGCTGATACTGTACCGACACTTCCATCCAGCAATGTCAGTTGGTTCGGATCACCGCCAAAAGATTCAATAAAATCCTTAAACAATCATTAGTATTGAGGGCTCATCAAATGCATATGGGCTGATACTGTACCGACACTTCCATCCAGCAATGTCAGTTGGTTCGGATCACCGCCAAAAGATTCAATAAAATCCTTAAACAATCATTAGTATTGAGGGCTCATCAAATGCATATGGGCTGATACTGTACCGACACTTCCATCCAGCAATGTCAGTTGGTTCGGATCACCGCCAAAAGATTCAATAAAATCCTTAAACAATCATTAGTATTGAGGGCTCATCAAATGCATATGGGCTGAGACTGTACCGACACATTGACCCAGCAATGTCAGTTGGTTCGGATCACCGATAAATGATTCAATAAAATCCTTAAACAATCATTAGTATTGAGGGCTCATCAAATGCATATGGGCTGATACTGTACCGACACTTCCATCCAGCAATGTCAGTTGGTTCGGATCACCGCCAAAAGATTCAATAAAATCCTTAAACAATCATTAGTATTGAGGGCTCATCAAATGCATATGGGCTGATACTGTACCGACACTTCCATCCAGCAATGTCAGTTGGTTCGGATCACCGCCAAAAGATTCAATAAAATCCTTAAACAATCATTAGTATTGAGGGCTCATCAAATGCATATGGGCTGATACTGTACCGACACTTCCATCCAGCAATGTCAGTTGGTTCGGATCACCGTCAAAAGATTCAATAAAATCCTTAAACAATCATTAGTATTGAGGGCTCATCAAATGCATATGGGCTGATACTGTACCGACACTTTGACCCAGCAAAGTCAGTTGGTTCGGATCACCGCCAAAAGATTCAATAAAATCCTAAAACAATCGTTAGTATTGAGGGCTCATCAAATGCATATGGGCTGATACTGTACCGACACTTCCATCCAGCAATGTCAGTTGGTTCGGATCACCGCCAAAAGATTCAATAAAATCCTTAAAGAATCATTAGTATTGAGGGCTGATCAAATGCATATGGGCTGATACTGTACCGACACTTTGACCCAGCAAAGTCAGTTGGTTCGGATCACCGCCAAAAGATTCAATAAAATCCTAAAACAATCGTTAGTATTGAGGGCTCATCAAATGCATATGGGCTGATACTGTACCGACACTTTGACCCAGCAAAGTCAGTTGGTTCGGATCACCGCCAAAAGATTCAATAAAATCCTAAAACAATCGTTAGTATTGAGGGCTCATCAAATGCATATGGGCTGATACTGTACCGACACTTCCATCCAGCAATGTCAGTTGGTTCGGATCACCGCCAAAAGATTCAATAAAATCCTTAAACAATCATTAGTATTGAGGGCTCATCAAATGCATATGGGCTGATACTGTACCGACACTTTGACCCAGCAAAGTCAGTTGGTTCGGATCACCGCCAAAAGATTCAATAAAATCCTAAAACAATCGTTAGTATTGAGGGCTCATCAAATGCATATGGGCTGATACTGTACCGACACTTCCATCCAGCAATGTCAGTTGGTTCGGATCACCGCCAAAAGATTCAATAAAATCCTTAAACAATCATTAGTATTGAGGGCTCATCAAATGCATATGGGCTGATACTGTACCGACACTTCCATCCAGCAATGTCAGTTGGTTCGGATCACCGCCAAAAGATTCAATAAAATCCTTAAACAATCATTAGTATTGAGGGCTCATCAAATGCATATGGGCTGATACTGTACCGACACTTCCATCCAGCAATGTCAGTTGGTTCGGATCACCGCCAAAAGATTCAATAAAATCCTTAAACAATCATTAGTATTGAGGGCTCATCAAATGCATATGGGCTGAGACTGTACCGACACATTGACCCAGCAATGTCAGTTGGTTCGGATCACCGATAAATGATTCAATAAAATCCTTAAACAATCATTAGTATTGAGGGCTCATCAAATGCATATGGGCTGATACTGTACCGACACTTCCATCCAGCAATGTCAGTTGGTTCGGATCACCGCCAAAAGATTCAATAAAATCCTTAAACAATCATTAGTATTGAGGGCTCATCAAATGCATATGGGCTGATACTGTACCGACACTTCCATCCAGCAATGTCAGTTGGTTCGGATCACCGCCAAAAGATTCAATAAAATCCTTAAACAATCATTAGTATTGAGGGCTCATCAAATGCATATGGGCTGATACTGTACCGACACTTCCATCCAGCAATGTCAGTTGGTTCGGATCACCGTCAAAAGATTCAATAAAATCCTTAAACAATCATTAGTATTGAGGGCTCATCAAATGCATATGGGCTGATACTGTACCGACACTTTGACCCAGCAAAGTCAGTTGGTTCGGATCACCGCCAAAAGATTCAATAAAATCCTAAAACAATCGTTAGTATTGAGGGCTCATCAAATGCATATGGGCTGATACTGTACCGACACTTCCATCCAGCAATGTCAGTTGGTTCGGATCACCGCCAAAAGATTCAATAAAATCCTTAAACAATCATTAGTATTGAGGGCTCATCAAATGCATATGGGCTGAGACTGAACCGACACATTGACCCAGCAATGTCAGTTGGTTCGGATCACCGATAAATGATTCAATAAAATCCTTAAACAATCATTAGTATTGAGGGCTCATCAAATGCATATGGGCTGATACTGTACCGACACTTCCATCCAGCAATGTCAGTTGGTTCGGATCACCGCCAAAAGATTCAATAAAATCCTTAAACAATCATTAGTATTGAGGGCTCATCAAATGCATATGGGCTGATACTGTACCGACACTTCCATCCAGCAATGTCGGTTGGTTCGGATCACCGCCAAAAGATTCAATAAAATCCTTAAACAATCATTAGTATTGAGGGCTCATCAAATGCATATGGGCTGAGACTGTACCGACACATTGACCCAGCAATGTCAGTTGGTTCGGATCACCGATAAATGATTCAATAAAATCCTTAAACAATCATTAGTATTGAGGGCTCATCAAATGCATATGGGCTGATACTGTACCGACACTTCCATCCAGCAATGTCAGTTGGTTCGGATCACCGCCAAAAGATTCAATAAAATCCTTAAACAATCATTAGTATTGAGGGCTCATCAAATGCATATGGGCTGATACTGTACCGACACTTCCATCCAGCAATGTCAGTTGGTTCGGATCACCGCCAAAAGATTCAATAAAATCCTTAAACAATCATTAGTATTGAGGGCTCATCAAATGCATATGGGCTGAGACTGTACCGACACATTGACCCAGCAATGTCAGTTGGTTCGGATCACCGATAAATGATTCAATAAAATCCTTAAACAATCATTAGTATTGAGGGCTCATCAAATGCATATGGGCTGATACTGTACCGACACTTCCATCCAGCAATGTCAGTTGGTTCGGATCACCGCCAAAAGATTCAATAAAATCCTTAAACAATCATTAGTATTGAGGGCTCATCAAATGCATATGGGCTGATACTGTACCGACACTTCCATCCAGCAATGTCAGTTGGTTCGGATCACCGCCAAAAGATTCAATAAAATCCTTAAACAATCATTAGTATTGAGGGCTCATCAAATGCAAATGGGCTGATACTGTACCGACACTTCCATCCAGCAATGTCAGTTGGTTCGGATCACCGCCAAAAGATTCAATAAAATCCTTAAACAATCATTAGTATTGAGGGCTCATCAAATGCATATGGGCTGAGACTGTACCGACACATTGACCCAGCAATGTCAGTTGGTTCGGATCACCGATAAATGATTCAATAAAATCCTTAAACAATCATTAGTATTGAGGGCTCATCAAATGCATATGGGCTGATACTGTACCGACACTTCCATCCAGCAATGTCAGTTGGTTCGGATCACCGCCAAAAGATTCAATAAAATCCTTAAACAATCATTAGTATTGAGGGCTCATCAAATGCATATGGGCTGATACTGTACCGACACTTCAATCCAGCAATGTCAGTTGGTTCGGATCACCGCCAAAAGATTCAATAAAATCCTTAAACAATCATTAGTATTGAGGGCTCATCAAATGCATATGGGCTGATACTGTACCGACACTTCCATCCAGCAATGTCAGTTGGTTCGGATCACCGTCAAAAGATTCAATAAAATCCTTAAACAATCATTAGTATTGAGGGCTCATCAAATGCATATGGGCTGATACTGTACCGACACTTTGACCCAGCAAAGTCAGTTGGTTCGGATCACCGCCAAAAGATTCAATAAAATCCTAAAACAATCGTTAGTATTGAGGGCTCATCAAATGCATATGGGCTGATACTGTACCGACACTTCCATCCAGCAATGTCAGTTGGTTCGGATCACCGCCAAAAGATTCAATAAAATCCTTAAACAATCATCAGTATTGAGGGCTCATCAAATGCATATGGGGTGATACTGTACCGACACTTCCATCCAGCAATGTCAGTTGGTTCGGATCACCGCCAAAAGATTCAATAAAATCCTTAAACAATCATAAGTATTGAGGGCTCATCAAATGGATATGGGCTGATACTGTACCGACACTTTGACCCAGCAATGTCAGTTGGTTCGGATCACCGCCAAAAGATTCAATAAAATCCTTAAACAATCATTAGTATTGAGGGCTCATCAAATGCATATGGGCTGATACTGTACCGACACTTCCATCCAGCAATGTCAGTTGGTTCGGATCACCGCCAAAAGATTCAATAAAATCCTTAAACAATCATTAGTATTGAGGGCTCATCAAATGCATATGGGCTGAGACTGTACCGACACTTTGACCCAGCAATGTCAGTTGGTTCGGATCACCGCCAAAAGATTCAATAAAATCCTTAAACAATCATCAGTATTGAGGGCTCATCAAATGCATATGGGGTGATACTGTACCGACACTTCCATCCAGCAATGTCAGTTGGTTCGGATCACCGCCAAAAGATTCAATAAAATCCTTAAACAATCATTAGTATTGAGGGCTGATCAAATGCATATGGGCTGATACTGTACCGACACTTCCATCCAGCAATGTCAGTTGGTTCGGATCACCGCCAAAAGATTCAATAACATCCTTAAACAATCATAAGTATTGAGGGCTCATCAAATGCATATGGGCTGAGACTGTACCGACATTTCCATCCAGCAATGTCAGTTGGTTCGGATCACCGCCAAAAGATTCAATAAAATCCTTAAACAATCATTAGTATTGAGGGCTCATCAAATGCATATGGGCTGAGACTGTACCGACACTTCCATCCAGCAATGTCAGTTGGTTCGGATCACCGCCAAAAGATTCAATAAAATCCTTAAACAATCATTAGTATTGAGGGCTCATCAAATGCATATGGGCTGATACTGTACCGACACTTCCATCCAGCAATGTCAGTTGGTTCGGATCACCGCCAAAAGATTCAATAAAATCCTTAAACAATCATTAGTATTGAGGGCTCATCAAATGCATATGGGCTGAGACTGTACCGACACTTCCATCCAGCAATGTCAGTTGGTTCGGATCACCGCCAAAAGATTCAATAAAATCCTTAAACAATCATTAGTATTGAGGGCTCATCAAATGCATATGGGCTGAGACTGTACCGACACTTCCATCCAGCAATGTCAGTTGGTTCGGATCACCGCCAAAAGATTCAATAAAATCCTTAAACAATCATTAGTATTGAGGGCTCATCAAATGCACATGGGCTGATACTGTACCGACACTTTGACCCAGCAATGTCAGTTGGTTCGGATCACCGCCAAAAGATTCAATAAAATCCTTAAACAATCATTAGTATTGAGGGCTGATCAAATGCATATGGGCTGATACTGTACCGACACTTTGACCCAGCAATGTCAGTTGGTTCGGATCACCGCCAAAAGATTCAATAAAATCCTTAAACAATCATTAGTATTGAGGGCTCATCAAATGCACATGGGCTGATACTGTACCGACACTTTGACCCAGCAATGTCAGTTGGTTCGGATCACCGCCAAAAGATTCAATAAAATCCTTAAACAATCATTAGTATTGAGGGCTCATCAAATGCATATGGGCTGAGACTGTACCGACACTTCCATCCAGCAATGTCAGTTGGTTCGGATCACCGCCAAAAGATTCAATAACATCCTTAAACAATCATAAGTATTGAGGGCTCATCAAATGCATATGGGCTGAGACTGTACCGACATTTCCATCCAGCAATGTCAGTTGGTTCGGATCACCGCCAAAAGATTCAATAAAATCCTTAAACAATCATTAGTATTGAGGGCTCATCAAATGCATATGGGCTGAGACTGTACCGACACTTCCATCCAGCAATGTCAGTTGGTTCGGATCACCGCCAAAAGATTCAATAAAATCCTTAAACAATCATCAGTATTGAGGGCTCATCAAATGCATATGGGGTGATACTGTACCGACACTTCCATCCAGCAATGTCAGTTGGTTCGGATCACCGCCAAAAGATTCAATAAAATCCTTAAACAATCATTAGTATTGAGGGCTGATCAAATGCATATGGGCTGATACTGTACCGACACTTCCATCCAGCAATGTCAGTTGGTTCGGATCACCGCCAAAAGATTCAATAACATCCTTAAACAATCATAAGTATTGAGGGCTCATCAAATGCATATGGGCTGAGACTGTACCGACATTTCCATCCAGCAATGTCAGTTGGTTCGGATCACCGCCAAAAGATTCAATAAAATCCTTAAACAATCATTAGTATTGAGGGCTCATCAAATGCATATGGGCTGAGACTGTACCGACACTTCCATCCAGCAATGTCAGTTGGTTCGGATCACCGCCAAAAGATTCAATAAAATCCTTAAACAATCATTAGTATTGAGGGCTCATCAAATGCATATGGGCTGATACTGTACCGACACTTCCATCCAGCAATGTCAGTTGGTTCGGATCACCGCCAAAAGATTCAATAAAATCCTTAAACAATCATTAGTATTGAGGGCTCATCAAATGCATATGGGCTGAGACTGTACCGACACTTCCATCCAGCAATGTCAGTTGGTTCGGATCACCGCCAAAAGATTCAATAAAATCCTTAAACAATCATTAGTATTGAGGGCTCATCAAATGCATATGGGCTGAGACTGTACCGACACTTCCATCCAGCAATGTCAGTTGGTTCGGATCACCGCCAAAAGATTCAATAAAATCCTTAAACAATCATTAGTATTGAGGGCTCATCAAATGCACATGGGCTGATACTGTACCGACACTTTGACCCAGCAATGTCAGTTGGTTCGGATCACCGCCAAAAGATTCAATAAAATCCTTAAACAATCATAAGTATTGAGGGCTCATCAAATGCATATGGGCTGATACTGTACCGACACTTTGACCCAGCAATGTCAGTTGGTTCGGATCACCGCCAAATAATTCAATAAAATCCTTAAACAATCATTAGTATTGAGGGCTCATCAAATGCATATGGGCTGATACTGTACCGACACTTCCATCCAGCAATGTCAGTTGGTTCGGATCACCGCCAAAAGATTCAATAAAATCCTTAAACAATCATTAGTATTGAGGGCTCATCAAATGCATATGGGCTGAGACTGTACCGACACTTTGACCCAGCAATGTCAGTTGGTTCGGATCACCGCCAAAAGATTCAATAAAATCCTTAAACAATCATCAGTATTGAGGGCTCATCAAATGCATATGGGGTGATACTGTACCGACACTTCCATCCAGCAATGTCAGTTGGTTCGGATCACCGCCAAAAGATTCAATAAAATCTTAAACAATCATTAGTATTGAGGGCTCATCAAATGCATATGGGCTGATACTGTAACGACACTTTGACCCAGCAATGTCAGTTGGTTCGGATCACCGCCAAAAGATTCAATAAAATCCTAAAACAATCGTTAGTATTGAAGGCTCATCAAATGCATATGGGCTGATACTGTACCGACACTTCCATCCAGCAATGTCAGTTGGTTCGGATCACCGCCAAAAGATTCAAAAAAATCCTTAAACAATCATTAGTATTGAGGGCTCATCAAGTGCATATGGGCTGATACTGTACCGACACTTCCATCCAGCAATGTCAGTTGGTTCGGATCACCGCCAAAAGATTCAATAAAATCCTTAAACAATCATTAGTATTGAGGGCTCATCAAATGCATATGGGCTGATACTGTACCGACACTTCCATCCAGCAATGTCAGTTGGTTCGGATCACCGCCAAAAGATTCAATAAAATCTTAAAATAATCGTTAGTATTGAGGGTTCATCAAATGCATATGGGCTGATACTGTACCGACACTTCCATCCAGCAATGTCAGTTGGTTCGGATCACCGCCAAAAGATTCAATAAAATCCTAAAACAATCGTTAGTATTGAGGGTTCATCAAATGCATATGGGCTGATACTGTACCGACACTTCCATCCAGCAATGTCAGTTGGTTCGGATCACCGCCAAAAGATTCAATAAAATCCTTAAACAATCGTTAGTATTGAGGGTTCATCAAATGCATATGGGCTGATACTGTACCGACACTTCCATCCAGCAATGTCAGTTGGTTCGGATCACCGCCAAAAGATTCAATAAAATCCTAAAACAATCGTTAGTATTGAGGGTTCATCAAATGCATATGGGCTGATACTGTACCGACACTTCCATCCAGCAATGTCAGTTGGTTCGGATCACCGCCAAAAGATTCAATAAAATCCTTAAACAATCATTAGTATTGAGGGTTCATCAAATGCATATGGGCTGATACTGTACCGACACTTCCATCCAGCAATGTCAGTTGGTTCGGATCACCGCCAAAAGATTCAATAAAATCCTTAAACAATCGTTAGTATTGAGGGTTCATCAAATGCATATGGGCTGATACTGTACCGACACTTCCATCCAGCAATGTCAGTTGGTTCGGATCACCGCCAAAAGATTCAATAAAATCCTAAAACAATCGTTAGTATTGAGGGTTCATCAAATGCATATGGGCTGATACTGTACCGACACTTCCATCCAGCAATGTCAGTTGGTTCGGATCACCGCCAAAAGATTCAATAAAATCCTTAAACAATCATTAGTATTGAGGGCTCATCAAATGCATATGGGCTGATACTGTACCGACACTTCCATCCAGCAATGTCAGTTGGTTCGGATCACCGCCAAAAGATTCAATAAAATCCTAAAACAATCGTTAGTATTGAGGGTTCATCAAATGCATATGGGCTGATACTGTACCGACACTTCCATCCAGCAATGTCAGTTGGTTCGGATCACCGCCAAAAGATTCAATAAAATCCTTAAACAATCATAAGTATTGAGGGCTCATCAAATGCATATGGGCTGATACTGTACCGACACTTTGACCCAGCAATGTCAGTTGGTTCGGATCACCGCCAAAAGATTCAATAAAATCCTTAAACAATAATAAGTATTGAGGGCTCATCAAATGCATATGGGCTGATACTGTACCGACACTTCCATCCAGCAATGTCAGTTGGTTCGGATCACCGCCAAAAGATTCAATAAAATCCTTAAACAATCATAAGTATTGAGGGCTCATCAAATGCATATGGGCTGATACTGTACCGACACTTTGACCCAGCAATGTCAGTTGGTTCGGATCACCGCCAAAAGATTCAATAAAATCCTTAAACAATCATAAGTATTGAGGGCTCATCAAATGCATATGGGCTGATACTGTACCGACACTTTGACCCAGCAATGTCAGTTGGTTCGGATCACCGCCAAAAGATTCAATAAAATCCTTAAACAATCATTAGTATTGAGGGCTCATCAAATGCATATGGGCTGATACTGTACCGACACTTCCATCCAGCAATGTCAGTTGGTTCGGATCACCGCCAAAAGATTCAATAAAATCCTTAAACAATCATAAGTATTGAGGGCTCATCAAATGCATATGGGCTGATACTGTACCGACACTTCCATCCAGCAATGTCAGTTGGTTCGGATCACCGCCAAAAGATTCAATAAAATCCTTAAACAATCATAAGTATTGAGGGCTCATCAAATGCATATGGGCTGATACTGTACCGACACTTTGACCCAGCAATGTCAGTTGGTTCGGATCACCGCCAAAAGATTCAATAAAATCCTTAAACAATCATAAGTATTGAGGGCTCATCAAATGCATATGGGCTGATACTGTACCGACACTTTGACCCAGCAATGTCAGTTGGTTCGGATCACCGCCAAAAGATTCAATAAAATCCTTAAACAATCATAAGTATTGAGGGCTCATCAAATGCATATGGGCTGATACTGTACCGACACTTCCATCCAGCAATGTCAGTTGGTTCGGATCACCGCCAAAAGATTCAATAAAATCCTTAAACAATCGTTAGTATTGAGGGTTCATCAAATGCATATGGGCTGATACTGTACCGACACTTCCATCCAGCAATGTCAGTTGGTTCGGATCACCGCCAAAAGATTCAATAAAATCCTTAAACAATCATAAGTATTGAGGGCTCATCAAATGCATATGGGCTGATACTGTACCGACACTTTGACCCAGGAATGTCAGTTGGTTCGGATCACCGCCAAAAGATTCAATAAAATCCTTAAACAATCATCAGTATTGAGGGCTCATCAAATGCATATGGGCTGATACTGTACCGACACTTCCATCCAGCAATGTCAGTTGGTTCGGATCACCGCCAAAAGATTCAATAAAATCCTTAAACAATCATCAGTATTGAGGGCTCATCAAATGCATATGGGCTGATACTGTACCGACACTTCCATCCAGCAATGTCAGTTGGTTCGGATCACCGCCAAAAGATTCAATAAAATCCTTAAACAATCATAAGTATTGAGGGTTCATCAAATGCATATGGGCTGATACTGTACCGACACTTCCATCCAGCAATGTCAGTTGGTTCGGATCACCGCCAAAAGATTCAATAAAATCCTTAAACAATCATAAGTATTGAGGGCTCATCAAATGCATATGGGCTGATACTGTACCGACACTTTGACCCAGCAATGTCAGTTGGTTCGGATCACCGCCAAAAGATTCAATAAAATCCTTAAACAATCATCAGTATTGAGGGCTCATCAAATGCATATGGGCTGATACTGTACCGACACTTCCATCCAGCAATGTCAGTTGGTTCGGATCACCGCCAAAAGATTCAATAAAATCCTTAAACAATCGTTAGTATTGAGGGTTCATCAAATGCATATGGGCTGATACTGTACCGACACTTCCATCCAGCAATGTCAGTTGGTTCGGATCACCGCCAAAAGATTCAATAAAATCCTTAAACAATCGTTAGTATTGAGGGTTCATCAAATGCATATGGGCTGATACTGTACCGACACTTCCATCCAGCAATGTCAGTTGGTTCGGATCACCGCCAAAAGATTCAATAAAATCCTTAAACAATCATAAGTATTGAGGGTTCATCAAATGCATATGGGCTGATACTGTACTGACACTTCCATCCAGCAATGTCAGTTGGTTCGGATCACCGCCAAAAGATTCAATAAAATCCTTAAACAATCATAAGTATTGAGGGCTCATCAAATGCATATGGGCTGATACTGTACCGACACTTTGACCCAGCAATGTCAGTTGGTTCGGATCACCGCCAAAAGATTCAATAAAATCCTTAAACAATCATAAGTATTGAGGGCTCATCAAATGCATATGGGCTGATACTGAACCGACACTTTGACCCAGCAATGTCAGTTGGTTCGGATCACCGCCAAAAGATTCAATAAAATCCTTAAACAATCATTAGTATTGAGGGCTCATCAAATGCATATGGGCTGATACTGTACCGACACTTCCATCCAGCAATGTCAGTTGGTTCGGATCACCGCCAAAAGATTCAATAAAATCTTAAAATAATCGTTAGTATTGAGGGCTCATCAAATGCATATGGGCTGATACTGTACGGACACTTCCATCCAGCAATGTCGGTTGGTTCGGATCACCGCCAAAAGATTCAATAAAATCCTTAAACAATCATTAGTATTGAGGGCTCATCAAATGCATATGGGCTGATACTGTACCGACACTTCCATCCAGCAATGTCAGTTGGTTCGGATCACCGCCAAAAGATTCAATAAAATCCTTAAACAATCATTAGTATTGAGGGCTCATCAAATGCATATGGGCTGATACTGTACCGACACTTTGACCCAGCAATGTCAGTTGGTTCGGATCACCGCCAAAAGATTCAATAAAATCCTTAAACAATCATCAGTATTGAGGGCTCATCAAATGCATATGGGCTGATACTGTACCGACACGTCCATCCAGCAATGTCAGTTGGTTCGGATCACCGCCAAAAGATTCAATAAAATCCTTAAACAATCATTAGTATTGAGGGCTCATCAAATGCATATGGGCTGATACTGTACCGACACTTCCATCCAGCAATGTCAGTTGGTTCGGATCACCGCCAAAAGATTCAATAAAATCCTAAAACAATCGTTAGTATTGAGGGTTCATCAAATGCATATGGGCTGATACTGTACCGACACTTCCATCCAGCAATGTCAGTTGGTTCGGATCACCGCCAAAAGATTCAATAAAATCCTAAAACAATCGTTAGTATTGAGGGCTCATCAAATGCATATGGGCTGATACTGTACCGACACTTTGACCCAGCAATGTCAGTTGGTTCGGATCACCGCCAAAAGATTCAATAAAATCCTTAAACAATCGTTAGTATTGAGGGCTCATCAAATGCATATGGGCTGATATTGTACCGACACTTTGACCCAGCAATGTCAGTTGGTTCGGATCACCGCCAAAAGATTCAATAAAATCCTAAAACAATCGTTAGTATTGAGGGCTCATCAAATGCATATGGGCTGATACTGTACCGACACTTCCATCCAGCAATGTCAGTTGGTTCGGATCACCGCCAAAAGATTCAATAAAATCCTAAAACAATCGTTAGTATTGAGGGCTCATCAAATGCATATGGGCTGATACTGTACCGACACTTTGACCCAGCAATGTCAGTTGGTTCGGATCACCGCCAAAAGATTCAATAAAATCCTAAAACAATCATTAGTATTGAGGGCTCATCAAATGCATATGCGCTGATACTGTACCGACACTTTGACCCAGCAATGTCAGTTGGTTCGGATCACCGCCAAAAGATTCAATAAAATCCTAAAACAATCGTTAGTATTGAGGGCTCATCAAATGCATATGGGCTGATACTGTACCGACACTTTGACCCAGCAATGTCAGTTGGTTCGGATCACCGCCAAAAGATTCAATAAAATCCTAAAACAATCATTAGTATTGAGGGCTCATCAAATGCATATGCGCTGATACTGTACCGACACTTTGACCCAGCAATGTCAGTTGGTTCGGATCACCGCCAAAAGATTCAATAAAATCCTAAAACAATCGTTAGTATTGAGGGCTCATCAAATGCATATGGGCTGATACTGTACCGACACTTTGACCCAGCAATGTCAGTTGGTTCGGATCACCGCCAAAAGATTCAATAAAATCCTAAAACAATCATTAGTATTGAGGGCTCATCAAATGCATATGCGCTGATACTGTACCGACACTTTGACCCAGCAATGTCAGTTGGTTCGGATCACCGCCAAAAGATTCAATAAAATCCTAAAACAATCGTTAGTATTGAGGGCTCATCAAATGCATATGGGCTGATACTGTACCGACACTTTGACCCAGCAATGTCAGTTGGTTCGGATCACCGCCAAAAGATTCAATAAAATCCTAAAACAATCATTAGTATTGAGGGCTCATCAAATGCATATGCGCTGATACTGTACCGACACTTTGACCCAGCAATGTCAGTTGGTTCGGATCACCGCCAAAAGATTCAATAAAATCCTAAAACAATCGTTAGTATTGAGGGCTCATCAAATGCATATGGGCTGATACTGTACCGACACTTTGACCCAGCAATGTCAGTTGGTTCGGATCACCGCCAAAAGATTCAATAAAATCCTAAAACAATCATTAGTATTGAGGGCTCATCAAATGCATATGCGCTGATACTGTACCGACACTTTGACCCAGCAATGTCAGTTGGTTCGGATCACCGCCAAAAGATTCAATAAAATCCTAAAACAATCGTTAGTATTGAGGGCTCATCAAATGCATATGGGCTGATACTGTACCGACACTTCCATCCAGCAATGTCAGTTGGTTCGGATCACCGCCAAAAGATTCAATAAAATCCTTAAACAATCATTAGTATTGAGGGCTCATCAAATGCACATGGGCTGATACTGTACCGACACTTTGACCCAGCAATGTCAGTTGGTTCGGATCACCGCCAAAAGATTCAATAAAATCCTTAAACAATAATTAGTATTGAGGGCTCATCAAATGCATATGGGCTGATACTGTACGGACACTTCCATCCAGCAATGTCAGTTGGTTCGGATCACCGCCAAAAGATTCAATAAAATCCTTAAACAATCATTAGTATTGAGGGCTCATCAAATGCATATGGGCTGATACTGTACCGACACTTCCATCCAGCAATGTCAGTTGGTTCGGATCACCGCCAAAAGATTCAATAAAATCCTAAAACAATCGTTAGTATTGAGGGCTCATCAAATGCATATGGGCTGATACTGTACCGACACTTTGACCCAGCAATGTCAGTTGGTTCGGATCACCGCCAAAAGATTCAATAAAATCCTTAAAGAATCGTTAGTATTGAGGGCTCATCAAATGCATATGGGCTGATACTGTACCGACACTTTGACCCAGCAATGTCAGTTGGTTCGGATCACCGCCAAAAGATTCAATAAAATCCTAAAACAATCATTAGTATTGAGGGCTCAGTAAATGCAGTTGGGCTGATACTGTACCGACACTTTGACCCAGGAATGTGAGTTGGTTCGGATCACCGCCAAAAGATTCAATAAAATCCTAAAACAATCATTAGTATTGAGGGCTCAGTAAATGCAGTTGGGCTGATACTGTACCGACACTTTGACCCAGGAATGTGAGTTGGTTCGGATCACCGCCAAAAGATTCAATAAAATCCTAAAACAATCATTAGTATTGAGGGCTCATCAAATGCATATGGGACTTTTTTTGGCCCGAATTGGAAGATATGGATGTGGACGATATGTGGTTTCAGCAGGACGGTGCCACTTGCCACACAGCTAACGAAACAATGGCTCTTTTGCGCAACAAATTCAATGGCCGTGTTATCTCACGTAATGGCGATGTCAATTGGCCGTCAAGATCATGTGATTTGACACCGTTGGACTTTTTTCTTTGGGGTTATTTGAAAGAAAAGGTGTACGTCGATAAGCCAGCAACAATTCAAGACCTAAAGGATAAGATAATTCGGCACATTAACGGCATAGAACCTCCATTATGCCTCAGCGTCATCGAAAATTTGGACCATTGGATGGAGGTGTGCCGCCGAGGTCGTGGTGCCCATTTGGCCGATATTTTGTTCTATAAATAATTGAGTAATACCAATACATCATAATAAAATAAAATTCAGCCACACTATCGCGAACAGCAGCAATATTTTCTGCAGTACGAGCTGTACGAGCATGCACTGATGTTCTCACATCTTCTACAGACCCGGTTTGCTCGAGTTTTTCCACGATTTTTGCGATTGTACGCACATTTGGACGATGAAATTGACCAAAAAAATTACGAAGTGCACGATATGCATTTTGATTTGAACTCCCATTTTCATAATAAGTCTGGATAACTTTAACACGTTGTTGGATTGTGTATCTCTCCATGGTTCAAATTGAGTAAGTCTGAAATAGAGAAATGTCAAATAAAATTCGGAAAAAAAACTTGGCGTTTAGGTGTGGTTCACATTCAACATCGGCCCATACAATTTAACCACCCTTTATAGGGCTGCTTCCGCCCAATTTATTTTAGAGTACTCACTTATAGCCCTAGATCTTCAGTTAATGTACATACATACATATATCTACGTTCTTATGTATCTTTAACTTTAGACTCATGAACTGAATTCATAACCACACAATTCAGTCATATGCCAAAACGAATCATATGTTTGCCCTATAGCAATAAAACGCATATTTTGACTCATGAGTGCTTTCTGTCTAAATCAAATATTTATAAATACTGAAATTTCTTACTTACCCCGCTAACATTTCTTGTTGCAGGGAAACCACTGGCATTTAACAGCCGTGTGCGTTGACACAACAACGCAGCCACTAATAATCGATTCCCGCCAATACTGGCGACGGCAATGCTCTGAGTGTGCCCTCGACGTCACTTTAATATGTCGATGCTGCTGACATTCACAATGAGGAAGACTATTTTTTAGAGATGTTAGAATGTAAGTACGAGTATCTATTTTTGGGCGTATGTATGTATGTATGTATGTAGACATACATATGTTAGTATTATGCATGTTCGTATGTATTTCTTAGAAGCTTCAATGTTGTTTATTTAAGGTGCTTAAAAAATTTTTAACATTAGAACTATTTAAGCAGTTCTTGCTCTAAATTCACTTGTTAGGAAATTTTATGGAATTTTTGCACATTTCGGAAAATTAATAAAACAACATTTTCAGCTTTCACTTGCAAACATACATACATACATAAATACGCCAGCAACTTCACATGAATGCATGTGCATATCGTAAGCTTAATATAGAAAGGCCTTAACTCGTTTTTTTTTTTCAAATCAAGTTTTTTGTAAATTTCGAAAGTTGATCTTCCAACACAGCATTAGGGAAAAAATTGACCTGATCCGACTAAAAATAATAAAAATTTAAGCAGTTGAAAAAAGTTTCGCGACTACAAAAGTTCAATTTTTAATAAGTTTTTTCTCTCCCCTGAAAAGTTAGGAAAACGTTACTTAGGGCCTTCCTACATTAAGGTATCGATATGTAAGTGAGTATATAGAATTGCTATGCAAACACTCCTATGGACATACATATGCCCATAAATAATTGTTGGACAAAATAATACCAGCGATTGCTTTGAACGCCTTAAAACCAATTTATTTATTCCTATTTTGATTCATAAAAAAGTCAATGCGGAAACTGAAAAAAAAGTCTTTAGTATTGCTTAGAAAATATTGGCTACAAAACTGCTTTGTCGCTACGGAAAGCAGGGCCGGCATTAACCTCAAAAAAAAAATAATAAGAACGATATATGATTTTCAATCAAAATTATTTTCTTAAACTGTTAATTTTGCATTTAAACATTTTGTTAATACTTAGTTGAACCTCCTTTAATTACACCCGGAGATGTAGAATACTATTCCTACTGGATTTTTTCCCACATATCATTTTTATTTTTGGATTTGTTATGCTCTATTTTGTTTTTTAGTACTCCCTAGAGACGGCCAGCCAAAAGCGAGGATGTGTTCTTTCTGAAACCAAAATTTTACGAATATTTTGGGTCATTATCTGGCATAAACTCCCACTTCAATGGCATTTCCTCTCCAGCGAATAGAAGCGTTTTGTTTTGCAGAATATGCAGCAAGTCCACAGCCTTGATTTTTTCATCTATCCAATAAATTGGACCAACCCCAGAATATGAGAATCCTTTCCATATTATGAGACTACCTCCGCCAGGCTTCACAGTTTTTTTTGTGGATTCATCATCTTCGTTTTATGAAAAATTTTTTACCATCAGAACCAAACAAGTTTCTCCTGATTTCATCCGGCCAAAGCAGGTTTTTCCAATTTTTTATTTGTAGATGTTGTTTTGCAAAAGAACCGTTTTCTAACGTGGAACTTTTCTTGCATTACAGACTTTCTGCTCAAGTTCTTTAAGCCTGTTTCGAATAGCCCGACACGTAAACTGCGTTTTAACTCCTTAGATGATAAGAAAGGGTCCATCTTGCTTTTGCGAATCAAGCCCGGGTCAAGTCTAGTTGAAGTTTTCTGCTGCCTGTTTCAGGTTTTAATTTCTGGTGAAGGGTATGAAAAACCTTTGCTTTCGATCACTGTATTAATTTGCCTATTTCACTCATAGATTTGTCTTGTTTCCTAAGCTTTATAATGACATCTTTCTCAACTGACCGTTTTTATCTAGAATAATAAAAATCGTCAATTGATATTAAACGCTATTCGATTTCACTTACTTTTCACAAAATGATTTAAACGGATTTTTAATTTTTCTGTATGAAATAACTTTTCGTTCTTATTACTTTTTCCAGCTCGAAATTCAGCGTCTTACGAAATTTTAGCAGCAGATTTTTGACTTACAAAAGCAGCTAAAAAAGAAAATGTAATGAGTTGCCGTTATATATTCTGAAAATTATAACACTGTTTTAAGCGTCCTCATTATTTTTTCCAACACTGTATGTACATAGACATAAATGTGTGTGTGTGTGCATGTGCATCTATTCATCGATGTAAAACTTCAGGCTGTAAATATTGTCACAGCCGGAAAAGCATTAAGGAAATTTTGTCGATTTTATGAGCAACTAAAATCATATTATATGGCACAATATTTGCCTGACTTTGTATTTCAATTTTTCCTGTGAAAAAACATTCACTTCCACATGAGCTGCTACATACATTCGTGTGCTTGTATCTACATACATCTGCACATACCCAGCATACCAAAAAGCTTGAGAAAAATATTATAATAAGGCTACTTAGCGCAAGCCTTAAGCTTGGAAAATATTGTAGAATATATTGAAAAAGGTTTATTTGTATAACGAAAGAGTCTTTCAATATTTAATGTTTTTTTATACATATCAAACTAAGTGGAATAATTCAGTTAATAATAAAATAATTAATTGTTATGCAATATATAAAATGTAATATTTAAATTTAATTTTTACGTTGTTTTTATTATTTTTGTAGCTTAAGCGCAGTTTAATACGATTTTTCGCTCCTTATTAAATTGGTCCTCTGTAATAGCAACTGAAATAGCTGCATCTATGAAATTATTATTTTGTTTTAGTCACTTACATATTTTATTTGATTTTAGTTGTTCTCCTAATTCATCAGTTGATATTTTTCTCCAAAACTTTTTTATAAAATTTGGTGCCTTTGCAACAGCTGTCAGTTCGTGATAAGGAACAAATTAAAGAATCGATTTCATATGCAGCGTACATAGAATAAGAGTCAAACTTACAAAAGAAGCAAAACTTTCTCCGTTTTCTTGCAACCATTTTTCAAACTCCAAGAACTTTTCAATTCCCTTGAATGGCTGTGCAGGCATCACAACGAGTTTTATTTGAACCGTCTCTTTTTTCAGCTCCTGCAACTCCTCTCGTACAGTTTGCACTTCATTCGTCAGTCTAATCAACATCGGCTGAAGGGATGTTGGTTTATTGTAGATGGTTGCAATGTTGTTATACTTCGTTGGGATCTTCTAACACTTTTTTATTGTTATTTGGCACTTTATTTATTTTATTAAAAAAAAAAAAATACCGATTATTGACTTTTGAATGTATTAGTTTTTTCAATCATTTTATTGCGTCACTCAATAGTCGTTTATAGGTACACTGTAGAAAAAGCTGTGTGTAACAACTGTTTCTCAAGAATTGTTCAAAACTGTCTGTGTATTCAAGTTCTGTCAATATCAATGTAAATGACATTGAAAAAGCCTAATATCTACTGTTTATAGAAGCTTCTTCTGAAGTTCTATTGCAGCTTGATCGCGACTTGGTATGCTGGGTAACTCCAGTGGCATATTGGCTCCAGTGAGGTAAATATGTATGTGTTAACATTTTTGTTTTGTATATGTATTTCTTTTAGTATTCGCCAGAAGATCGAGTTGACGAGAATAAGGTACATGTGTATGTATATCGGTCATTGCTTAACTTCTCCTCGATGGTAATAAAACGTTGTCCTTTTGGTCAGAAAAATCTTCTGTGCACTAATTTTTAGACATCTCTAGACACATCTAGAAGAAAAACCAATAGGAAAACTTTACAGTCTTCAAGGTTCGAGATTTATCCATACAACGCGCTTTAATTTTCCGATATATGTATGTCGCTAAAATCCAAAAAAAGCGTAACTGGCAAAATATAATTTTACAGGAGTAGAAAACAACTTTGCAAAATGACAACTGCAAACATTTTACAAGAATTTTTATCTAAATTCTCTTTAAACACGCCGACAAATTTAAACCAACAATTTTTTCGTAAATTATTTGAAGAGTTTTTAACTTCAGGTTTTCTGAACCGCAGAAAGACGTATCTGCACCAAATAAGTTTACACATATAAAATGTCTGTTTATGGCTTAAAAAATATATAAAAATTTGAAATTAATAATAAAAAAATGCACTTTATTGATTAAAATAAATTTTTTTTTTAAAATAAATTGTATAATAGTTATTTTATATAGATGTATGTACATGTCTACAGGTACTAACTTTTTGAGATGTTGCCGTTTTTTAAATAAAATTTTTGCTCTCTGCTCTTGTATTTGGGAAGGTGCAACAAGTGTGAATCTGTTTCCAATTCTTTGTGGCAGCTGTTCGTAATTGTGAAATATTGAAATTTAACTTGTATGAAAACGACTCTCTTAATTATGATCATTATTTTCTTTAAAGATAGAAAAGGATGTACCTTTTGCTAGTCACTTGGATCTCAACCGGAAATTAGTCATACAAAGAAATTGAATTAGTCAATTTGATATTGAAGTCGTTTATGTCAAAAAAACTGAAGTCGTACGTCCCTTGTTTTGGTAATGACTAAAAGCGACATTTTTAACCCCAGAAGTGTAAACCTTTGTCAAGATTTGTAGTTTAATGGGATTCATAATAATCAATTGAAAACTCGATTTTGTATTTTTTGTACGTTACGCCTTTTTTGCATTTGAGCAGACGATATGGTCTTCGTTATCCGCCCTTTCTGTGCAGTTATAGCTTGTAATCTTACCTTGCCAGTTATATAATAAACAAATAAATAACTAACAAGAAGGAAACATAAATGAATGAGTGACCGTTGAGAAGAAATAAGTGTTCGTACGTTATATTATTAAAAAGTATGTGGAAATAGCAACCCCAGAACATTTAAGTGTCTTTTGCGAATGGATTCCAATAAATGTTCTGAGGAGCTTTTAAAATATGTAATAACTGTTATACGAAATCAAGACACCCATTCCTGTGATGCGATCACACCATCCGAAAGGCTTTCATCATTACGTTTTCTATCTTCTAGCCAGACTATGAAGGTTGAAATTTTTAACATACTTAAATATGAGCCGAAAGTTCCGAAGAGGTAATATTTAATTGGAACATCAAAACCAATCATTTTAACACGGAGTCCATTTATTGGCGTATGTATGTATGTAGGTAAAATTAAGTTTTATTAAAATTTATTCATATTCATGTACAAGCGCATCTACACTGAACCAAAAAAGTGTTATTAAATAAAATTACTATGATTTTTTTTTGAAATCAGGAAATATAAAATCACTTCCATTTCCTACAAGTACTCTTCTTAAAAAAATTGCATTGTATATTAATTTTGAGATGTCCTCTCTTTATATGGCCATAATATTTCATTGAAAGTCGTCACTATTAAACGGCTTTGTTAAAACTTCCTTTTCCAATGGTCTGTGGGTTGAATGGTGAGTCAGGGGGTGAGAAAGTTGAATACTGAGAAAATTGAGACGCCGCACAGTGGCACCCGTAGAGCAAACGAGGTTGCAAAAATCAAAATTTTCATGTGCGCCTGCGAAATTTTAAATGAATCCATCTTATAGTAAACTTTTCAACGATCTCAAATATGCTACTCTTAACAATATCAGATTTTTAGTTTAGAAGACATAACTGTTCAAAGTTAACCAATTTTCGGATTTAAAAAAAACACACAATTTTTAGGTAGTTTGATCCGATTTCAGGTGTAATATCACGAAAACTAGGCAACGAATAGTATTTTTTTTTGTTTTTAGTGATTGATGTGCTTATTAAATGTATAACAATAAAAAAAATTGTGCTGTTTGCTTTGTGTTTCTCTAGGTAAATCAGTATTTAAAAACTATCCATTTTTTCACTATTCTTCAACTTTGACGGAAAATAAAAAAAATTTACCTTTTTTTACCTCCGCCATATTTTCAAAATATGTTCTTTAACTAGTCTTTTACATAACTCAAAAGGTTTTATCTGCCTTTACGTGCCTATTTGGCTTCTACAGGTAAAAAACGTTAAAAAGACATGGTTCAATTTTCACAAGAAAGAGGAAACTTGCCGATGCCACCAATGACTTGACCACGAAGGATTTATCGGATGCGCTGTCTATTAAATACATAAAGGATAGTGAACGAGTTAGGTCGCAGATTACAAAATCTGTTGCTGATGCAAGCCCACTGCGACTAAAAAGGATTAAGGAAAGCATTCCCACTCCCACAAACGCACATATTAAAAAGTATAGTTCCGAAGAAGCCTTGGCTCTGTTTTTGGACTTAGAACTTTCCAAAGAGAAATATGAGATACTACGGGCATCTTTAATGCGACACGGGGCTGACCTTTTCCCCGGATACAAGCATATTACGCAAGCCAAAATAAATTCACGACCATTGCGTACGGAGTTTACGGAAGTCTCTGCGAAAGCCAATCTGCAGGATCTTATGGACCATACAGCAAAACGGTTGTTGGAAAGTCTTCCTGAAAATGAGGTGGAAATTCTTCCTCAGAAACTAACATTGATCAGCAAATGGGGCTGCGATGGATCATCCGGACAAAGCGTTTATAAGCAAAGGATATCTTCCGATGACACTACAATATCTGACGGAAATATGTTTATGGCATCTGTTGTTCCATTGCGGCTAAAATCTGATGTTTCCCTACACTGGAAAAATCATCGACCGTCATCAGTGCATTATTGCCGACCAATAATGTTTCAGTTTGCAAAGGAATCGGCAGAACTCATAAGGACCACGGTGAAGGACATTGAAGAACAAATAAGCAAGATTAAGCATACAAAATTGCAAATTGGAGAAGGAAAATATATTGAATGTAGTTACGAGTTCCACCTGACCATGGTTGACGGAAAAGTCGTAAACGAACTGACAGGAACAACCTCAACATTGACATGCCCGATTTGCAAAAAGAGTCAGAAGAACTTCGGTAATTTAAACGATTCTACAAACGAGGAGAATTACGAATATGGAATGTCACCATTGCACGCAAGGATAAGGTGTATGGAGTTCTTGCTAAAACTGGCGTATACCCTACCACAACAAGATGAAAACATCGATGAAAATACATCAATTAAGGATAAGGAAAAGATCAGAAAGAAGCAAATAAAGAATGCTTTTTGGAAACAACTTGGACTAAAAGTAGACTGCCCCAAGTGTGGATACGGTAACTCAAACGATGGAAACACTTCAAGGAGATTTTTTGCAAATGATGAGGCAGTAACTAGAATCACTGGAATTGACAATGAAATCGTCAAAAGATTGGGAACGATCTTGAATGTTTTAAACTGCCAAGAAAGTGTTAATTCTACAAAATTTGGAGAATATGCATCGGAAACTGCATCTCTTTTAGCAAAAATTTATCCACAGAAGAAGTTGACCCCGACCGTCCATAAAATATTGGCGCATGGCAAAGATATAATTGAGTACCAGTCTTTGCCAATTGGAGAGCTTTCTGAAGAAGCGCAGGAGTCTCTTAACAAATTTTACAAAAAATATAGATTGCAGAACACGTTCAAAGCATCAAGGGTGAGGCAAAATGAGGACCTCTTCAACATGTTAGCAGCATCTTCCGATCCACTTATTTCTTCCCTGCGGCATGTGAAGACACGAAAAGAACTACAATGGAATTATACTTTAGAAATGATTAGTCTTTTAGATATACCTTCTGTTACGAATTGTGATGAATATTTTACAGAAAATTCAAAAAATTAATTGAAAAAAAATTTGTTTAATTTGTTGGCTAATAACTTTAAAACAGAAAAAGCTTTCAAAAGAACTAAGAAATATAAGATTGGTAAAAATAATTTGATTTTGTTACCATAAAATAGATGAGTTAGAAAAAAATTAGAGTTTAGAAATGATTTGTATTTTAGACATACTTTGTCTTACCAAGAAAATGAATATTTTACAGAAAATTGAAAAAATCATTTAAAAAAAAACTCTTTTGTTGTAATTTTTTAGGTAATATCTTAAAACATGAAAAGCTTACAAAAGAACTACAAAAAAATATAAAATTCTTAACAAAAATTTTTTTGTTACCAAAACTTGGATTTTTTCACAAATTTTAACTTTGAAAACCCATAAGTAAGCACCTATAAGGTGTAGCGTCCACTCCAACCGCTCATTTTATAGGTTGAACAATTATCTATGACATGCAATTTAAATTATTCGATTATCTTGTTCGGTTCAAAAGATATGATTTTTGCATCGAAAAAAGTCAAATGGCGCCACTGTGCGCCGGTTGTGGCGAACACGAACTGCAACTGTCGTACTATATTCCAATGGAATGAAATGTATGTACGTGCAACGTTCGCACTCCACTGTTTACTGGCCTGGGGATCTATAACAGGCTCAGTTGAGCACATATTAGTGCATCATTTAGCGGACGTTTTGTTAATATTTTTTGGTCCCCTTTTTGATGTGATAATGCCCGCGATGAACCATATACACCAGCTTCGTCCTCGCTTGGCTTCTGGTTAGACTTTTGCAGATGATTAACAGCTGCTTGCAAAAATATACTTGTTTCCAATGTAGGGTTGCCAGTCGTACAGCTTCCTGGTATTATTCGTTTTTCTAAATTAAATGACCCGTACAGCGCGGAATTTTAAAATTACGCTGTTTAGGGTTTTATTTTGTTATTGAATAGTTTTAGAAACTCATTCATTTAACCCTTTTATTACATACATAAGTATATGTACATATGTAGCTATACAGTGAAACTTCGCTTAAGCGGGCCTCGGTTAATAGGCGCTTCGTTTTATTTTTTCCCCCTACTATACGTGCTTTGCATCTATTATCCATGCAGCATTCATATGTTTTTTGTTATGTAAATCTAAATCCGGTGTTTCCCCTTTTTAAGTACATGTGTCCACACATAAGAACACATTTGCGTTTTTATTCATTTCTTAGTAAGTGAAATTTGATCTGCTAACACCTGTTGTGGAATGATGGCACCTTCAAATAGTAAATTGCCAAAATGAGCAAGAAAAGTTCTTTCAATTAGAGGCAAAATTACTTTGATTCATGACTATTGAACTATGATTTTGCATTCTCTATGTATAAAAATATGTGGTATATTTCAATCTGTAGTTACATAAATCGAATGTTTAAATAAAAAAAATAAAAAAAATTTCTGTGTATTTTAATCTCTTAACCGTATATTTCCATTATCCGTGCTGGTGCCGGTCCCACGACAGCCGGATAATCGAGGTTTAACTGTACATATACATTTAATAATAAATGACTTACATATAATTTCAGATGCTGAAAAGTCCAGAAGAGTGGAGAAAAGTTGGTGTAGAATTCGAATAGATGTGACGGTTATATAATGAAACCATCAAAATCTGGCTCATCGTATAATGATGACTATGTTGAATGCAAATTACGATTTTATGGCATTGGACGTTGGTTGGCATTAATGGAAGGGTGTCTGATCCATGGAAATACTTCAAACATCGAAAAAAGTGTTGGCAACAAAGTTTTGTTAAAAAGGTTAAAGTTAAATAAAATTTATATATCATCTAAAATACAAAGGCTGTATTTTTTTTATTTTTCAATATTATCAAAGTCCATTTTGAATTATTTCAAAGTGGATTACAATCTAAACTTGCCTTTCCAATTTCATCTGCAATTGTGGTGCACCTGTTACTGCTTTTAAGCGATTTGGATTTAAGGCATTTCCAAATAAATATTTCATTATTTTTTTAAGCGATTTGGTTTAATATTAATACTTGCCAGGAAAACGTCGTTTGCCCTGAATTTGGAGGATTTTAAATTATGCAGATAGTTGGCAGCACTGTAGATCGTGTGGTATGAAAAACAACACAATCGAAACGTGGACCTGCCTTGTTTACTTCAAATTCGAATGTGCGTTGCGAAACAAACTGAAACAAAAACTACTTATTTCTTTGGAAGACGAAATCAAAATTTTAGATCGTCTAGTGTTTTTTGTTTAAATAAAATATGTATGTTGAATTTAATAATTTAATTATTAGGTAAAATAATAATTATATTATATTCCACAAGTGGAACCAACTCCCTCATTTTACACGAGATTTCACATAAAAATCGAAATATGTACAACAATTCCCTTCTTCTAATTTTTGTAGTTCACGTCTATAACAGGCTCTAATTCCATGATATTTCTTCTCTTTTGCTGTATCAATTGATTCAGTTTTGTCATATTCTTTACATTTTGCCGCAAGATTCTCCCATTAACTTTCTGTTTTCTGTCTTTACGTATGTAAATCGCTTGTGCTTTGCGAAAAAGCCTTCTCATATTTTAAAACTTCTATAAATTCTAATAAGAATTCCGTGCTTGTCATCTTCGCGGCACTGCCACTTTCTAGTTTGGTGGGAAAAATACAAAAAGCCTTTACTTTTTACCAAACCCCGCACTTTGACGTTTTGCTGTAACATTTTTTGTCAAATAATCGTGTTAGAAATCATAATACATTGAACATTTTCAACTTTGCGTACACAGCCTCATTGACTGGTAAAAAGACGTGGAACACAAGAAACTACGATCACAAATAACAGGTTTACGTGCATCTTTAGTCTTGGGCCTTTTGGGAAGCTCATGTTGTCTTTCGTATCTAGTTACATATATTTTTAAAAGGAGAAGTCTCTTCAGCAGGTGCTATGCTCATGCGATTTTACGGCTGGACAATATTATATTACATATGCAACTGATTTATACCGCCTCATTTGTAGGTCGTATAGTCGCTTTTTGCTGTGCGCAATTCAAATTTCATATCTATCGTGTACGATTTGATCATATTAAATCTGCAATGTAGAGTAAGTTCGGGTAATGTGTTATACCTATTTGTTATTTGGCTATAACTTTTAAAGTTTTTACTCAAATATGATAGATTTCCCCTGCTATATTACTTCAAGTGTTACTTTAATATCTATGAAGTTGTGAAAAACTTTGATCATCAAGTTTCAATGATATTTAAAATAAGCTCGAAAACCCCAATAGCATCGCAATAAAAAATGTGCGGGAAATGGGGTATACTATGGTCTGCTAAAGTGGCACACTATACCCAATTAGCCGACAATGTTTTTATATTTTATAACGGCACTGTTTTCATTCGGAAACTTAAATTTTATTTCAGTTTTAAAAAGCGACATAAAAAATATAGAAAAACATATTAAAGGAAACATAAATTGGTGAAAAGAAACGTGCTAAACTAGTCTTTTCAGGAAACGCACAGGAAAATTTCACTACGATTTGGTATGCACTTTTCATCAGCCAAAACTAATGCGCATTGTAGGCAGGGACCCATGCTTTTAAAAAGCTATCTGCTTGATATAATTTGTCGCAATAGTTGCAAGCAGTGTCTTTAGTTGGTGCAACATCACACATTTCTTCATCATCGGTGCTATCATTTAAGTTAACGAGCGGCTTCGTCACTTTCACTTCAAAGAAAGTTAACCTCCGCCTTAGTTGGGATCTGCTATTTGCCAGTTTTTATTTTTATATGGAGAAGTAGTGAAAACAGTCGCCTTTGTTTTTCTACCTTTACGTTTTGTTTTTTGGTTGATCAATTTAGGGGGTGGGGATATCTGCCATGGAGGAACATATTGAGTGCTTGTTGTTGCTTCTTGCTCTAAAACATCAGCACAATTTTCGGACGAAACTTCAGTTGAGCATGGCGTTACTGTCGTTTCCGTCATAGTGTTTCAGGCAGCAGGAGTTTCTAAAAAGATATATATAATTAATTTCTACAAATTAATGAAAGGGATTTTACTTACCTGGCGAGTTTTCAGCAGTAAAATCCACATCGCTAAATACATTCATATTAAATGGATAAATTCCTGCTGCTCTAAATCCACTTATCGCTATTTGTCCAGATTGGGCCTTCAAGTAGGATGTCGTAGAAAGACCGGCAATATGGAAATGCGAGTGAGGAGGCAATAATATTATCACAGTCACACTGATAAAAGGTGCAGCAAATGCACCTCCTGCAGGAACAAAAGTCTCATAAAAATATGTTGAAACGTGCTGATGAGTCCTCAGAATATGTGCTTTGCACAAGTCCAAGGATGCCGCTTTAATTCAAGGGGCTGAAGAAAACCATATCGCCTATAAAGCGGGGCGACAATGGCGAAAGTGACAACCGCGAAAGCTTCAACCAGCTCGTTCTTAATTGTTGTTAGTTGCAGTAGCCGAGGGCGTACTGTGTACTCTTCATTTTATTTTAATCTTGTTTGTGTACAAATAAATATTATTCGTATGTTAAATATCGATGTTCGAAAAAGCAACTTTATATGTATCTCAACTACAGCGTAGAACATCTGAATTTGGATAATAAAAAGTGATTATAATCCTAATATTACTCGTAATCATGATCATAATTCCTAAGTGTTTGCGTACGGGCACATTGTGCCTCGAACTCCAGAGGGACGGTATGGGCGCAAGTTGCGTCACGAAGACATTGGCTCTTGAAGAAAGTGTTATTTGTATGTTTCTTTTGAATAAATGGCATTTGTTTAGAATGCCACACATTTGTGCTACCGAGTAGCAGTACTTGTGAAAGAAGGCCACTTGTGTCATTTAAAGAGCATGAGATTTAATGTTGCGCAGTCAACTTTCTTCGAGAACTTCATAATTATGACAAAAATTATTATCCTATAAAAGTCAGCAGATAAACAAATTTTGGAAATAAAATCTATTGGATGTTGTCTCTATGTACATAAATGTATGTATATATATGTATGTATGTATGTATGTATGTATGTATACATAGTATGTCGTTGTCAAGGCACTTGTCATAAGAAAGAAAAGGCGTAATAAGTATCTACTTATTACAAAAACTTGAAATGAAGATAAAATTGAGTGCAGTTTTGTTTGTGAAAATAAAATTAATTCTCATTTAATACTGATAAGTCGCTTTATGCTCCAAGTCTTTTGCTGAAAAGCAGTGTGGAATCCAAAATGCGTCCAAAAACTATGTATGTAAGTGGGTGGTAAGACCTGCTCTGAAGTGCCATAATTTATGTTGCCCTTTCTAAGCTTTCAAATTAACATTTTTTTAATACGTACCCAAAATGGTTCTGACAGAAAAGTTCAGTTTCCAACCAAATTCATAGCAAAAAATGTTTAATAAGTTTTTGTTGTTTATATGGACACTTTTATTAAAAATTAAAATAAGAATTTTCATACAACTGATTGGAAAAAACACAAAAAGATAGTTGTAAGTATGTACATACATATGTATGTATATAAGAATACGTATGTATGTACGTATGTATGTATGTATCGTGTATCGGTGTTTTGTAGGTTTTCATGCGAAGCCCATTTTAAACCCTCTTCAAAGTTGTTCCCTGGTGTACTAACCTGGCGTTCACAGCCAGTCCTGTTGTAGTGACAGTTTTGGTGTACAATGTATGTATTTACAAACATACACATTTTATTAATATATAGTAACACTCTAGTTTTTCGGGGAACAGATCTCGTTTGTCTTTTTTAAATAATATTTTACTATTTGAAATTTGACCTTAACCCCACAAAAAATCAAGAACCTAAAATGTGGTATATTTTTGTTGGTATATCGTACAAAACGGAATTTAGTAATAAAAATGCACCTACAGATATGAAGATCATGTTAGACTGCACCCCATATTTGGCAGAGTGATCGAAAGTCATTAATTTTCAAAACAATTTTGCACTTTATTTGCTTTTTTTTCAGCGGTTGTTAAATATTCATAAATTTTATTTTATAAGGTAATTTTACGGAGTTTCTGGACTTGGGCCTTCTTCTTGACTGTAAATTAAGTTTTAACAAATAAATTGTCATGATGGTAAATAAAGCACGTGGTGGGCTCGCTTTCATCAAACGTTGGACTAAGGAATTTACTGATCCCTTAATAATCCAGTGATTGTACATGTCATTTGTAAGACCTGTCTCCTTGGGACCAATTCACTGTTTGCCAGAAGAGCCGCGTTGAGTCTATGCAAAAGCAAATTTCTTTAATTTTGTCAGCGAAACATAACACGGAAATCTTCCCGCATATTTTTCTCTATTGTTAATTTCCAGACTTTTCAAGGTTGACGTATTTTTTTTTAGCAAACTTGAAAAATTGTTCAGTTTGTTCAGAACTCCTTTGGAATGAAAATTAGCGTCATCAGTTCTCTGAGACCTGAACATTTAAATTACATTTAAAGTGTTGAATCTATCAATGTATGACGATGCCATCAACGACGGTATACTATCGGCGCCGTTACCAACGACTGGGTAAGGCAGCCCTGATCCAATGAAAAATCGTACTGCTTAAAAAATGTTTAAAAACAAAAAAGTCTTATGGAATGTCAAATCTATTATCCCAGTATTTGTCATATACGGACCATTTTGCGTTCACACTATCGCACTTGGTCGTATTATTCGGCTTTTTTTAATACAAAGTATTACATTCTGAATGTGAAAAACAGAAAGGGAGACTAAAATCTAAAGAAGTAATCAGCTGCGCTCTCTCCTTCTCTCCTTCACCTGTTACGAAGTCGCCTAGGTTAATTCTTTTTATATAGAAGCAAGACTAAAGCCCTTGCGACACTACATTTTTCTTTCATTAATTGATAGAAAGGAACAACAAATGTTAAAAAGGGCAAGCGATAAAAAATTTAAGCAAAATATTTGGTTTTTTTTTGCTTCTTGCGCAAAACCGAACGGAAGAAAAGTGGTAAATCGCTTAATTTGGCCATAAGTCGCGCTGTAATCAACAATTTTAATCTGAAAACTTTAACATTTTTTTGGCAGAACTTAATTTCTTATCGATAAAATCGATAAGATGACACTCTGCTATTATTCTTAATATATCTGAACTCTTTGCACTCGGCAAATTTGCCTATTACCGTGTATTTGTACTGTTCTACAATAATTAAACAATGGAAGTCGTTGAAAATTTCGCCAAACGGTTATAAAAAAAGGTTTTTGTGAACAAAAAAAAAAAAAAATAACATGTATTTCACTTAAAAAAAAAAACAAACACGAATTTTAACAAATAATTGAATACATTAAACTAAAATAAAATTTATTAACATACTTTAATTATAAATAAATGTTTAAACTAAAAAACAATTCACAGGTACATCCATTATAAGTCATATTATCAAAAAAGAAGTTACTTTTACCACAACTTTTGATAATGTTTATCACTTTTCTATATTTTGTAATTAACTCTTCACTTGGAGTCCATTCTTCCAGCTCTGATTCGGGCAAGCTGAGAGAGGAAAGCATAGACTCACAAGTTTCTATTTTAAGTTTATTTTTAATCAGTGATAGTTTTGAAAAAATTCGTTCAGCGCATGCACTGCTATCAGGCAAAGTAAATATATATGTATGTATCGAAGTCATATAAATTTGAATATATATCTGCATCAAATCTATTTTTCAAATTTCCTATCTCGAAGCTTTTCGAAAACTTTTGTGTGTTAGTTATCTTACGTAAATATTCATACGTTTTGCTTTTTATATCGATTTCTAGAAACTTAAACTCATGGACAAAAGTTTCTGGTTCGACAATTATGACTTTGAACTCAGAAACAATTTCCAAATAATTTATGTCATGTGTGGAATTTATAAAAACCGGGTCAAAATATTGAGTTTTTTTGTTTTATCTATTATTGGCATCATATCGTGACACAATTTCTTACAAAAATTCAAAATGTTAGTTTTTATTTCTATGACATCAGATCTTGGAGACAAATTAACACATATTTCGGACTGTATCACAACGGCAACGCTGGTCATCATAGGGGCTTAACAGCGATCCATCTGTTAATTTAACCTGAGCGTTAAAGGAGCGGTTTGCTCCTTTTAGTTCCAAATATCTGCCTGCGAGTGCAAGGAAATTACGTATTTTTCGCATAGGCCAGCATCTGAATGAAACTATCTAAATGATTCACCCGTTAGGCATATACCTATATACATACATATACATATAAATATTTATGCAGGTTGACACTAACAAAATTAGAAATTCACTTTTTAACTTATTTCCGCTGGCATGCAGACATTGCAACTTATTTTTATATAGTACATTTGATTACCTGAATTTGACAACAGCTGCAAGATCGGCGCCGGCAATTAATGCCAATTCAATATTAAACTTAAATCACGCCACATTTTTATTTATGTCATCAAATATTACAAACTAAGAAAAAGTTAGTAAAATGAACTCAATGAAGAACAATAGTCGTAAAGACCAGTTAAAAAAATTATAACTTGCGCAAGCAGGACAGGAGACACCACACCGCCTTTCTAATTTAATGGGCAAACAATAAGAACGTGATTTGCGTCTAAATTTTGCACGCGATGCTTGAGATTATTATTGACATGCAAATATTTGTTCACAAACGTCTTTGTACAATACATATGTAAATATATGTACACAGTTAATCAGTTTACAAAATATGTAGGTATGTATGTATGTGCGTAAGTACATGGCGTTGACAAACTACTTTACGCACATTCATACACACATACATACGTATGTATGTATGTATGTACATGCAGACATTTCTTCTTCTTTTTTGTGGAGCTGCGTTCTACGGCGTCTCGTCTATGCGGTATGAATGGTGTGATCACATCAGATATTTTTCACAACCAACAGCGTAACTACCCCTTTGCCAGACTACAAGAATCACCACAATAAGAACTTTGAATATCAATCAACAGTTTTAAAAATACGCATTTAAGAGTCTTGCACGAAGTGGCCGATTAGAAGACTTTGTTACATGTTGCCCTGCATTCAAGATCGCACAATGTGTACAAAGAGATGAGTAGTGTTCTTGTCAAGAGTAAATCCAAATGGATTGTGGAGTGCCTGTTGCAGCAGATGTTCCCTAAGTAGTTCGAAAACACATCATCATTTACAGGCTCACATACAGGCACGTAAATCACGAAGCGTTGTGTAATTATTGCATATTTCATTTCCAGGGGGGGGAGGGACAGGGACTAAATGAAAAGAAAAATCAACAAGTCAACAAACAGTTTTATTAAAATTTATTTTGTGGGAATTTTGTGGGTATTTTTTTAATTTTCTGAAGATTTCAGAATATTCAACAAGTGCACGAGTGTAAATGAAGATCTGGCGTGCAACTATTAATATAATATTCATTGGAAAATAAACTTATTCACTTTTCTCCTGCGCCCTTTATGTTGAGTCCAAAATCCATTTGTTTAATCAACGTGTAGACCGAAAAGGCAAATTTTACAACCTGTTAAATGAAATGATAAAATATTTATTAAGCCATTAAAAATAAGGATTAAGAGCGAAAAACAACTGAGACATGCGTCCGGAAGCGCGTCGGATATGACGTGCTATTGTGTTTTTGTTTAATGAAGATACAAGTTTTTAATGTCAAGGTCTTGCAGCCTTGTTTTGTTACAAATTTGTTGTTGTTGCTGCTTTTTAATCGGGAATAGCAAATGAAAGCAAGAGTTCTAAGAAACTGGGTCTCCAATACACCCATTTGTAAAACACATATTTTCACGGACACCTATAGTCGGTATAGTCTTGTAAGTCCAATATGTTTAGGTGTTTTTGCCAAAAAAATGCAGTCCTTAATGATTTTGCTCAAAATATCTCTCACACACGGTCAGATGCAGCAACAGAGTTGCATTTAAATTGTATTTCGTGTTTTTCTTAACTTTGTATTAATGTCAATGATGTTGGTGATTCCCCCTTTAACGCAAATCTATGTATGTATGTATGCATGCGTCGAGGACGACAAAAAATTGTTGTTTGTAAGAAGAAGTTGTTTGCTTGGCTCGCACAATGGCACGAAACAGCTCAAATTGCGCCAATTTAACTTGAACAAGTCTAAATAAATTAAATTAAAAAATGTGAAGCGGACGAAAACACCATGAGGGTGAGTGTCTCGTTATGGGTTGTTTCACTGTGTCTAGTTGCTGGATATTTTTTCTGTAAATATATTTAGGCTGTGTTTTGTTGTGAAATTCGTTTTCAACATTTTATCGTCAGTTTTACTCAAAATTCCTGTTCTTTCGTGCTATTTTCGAGGGTTTAGTTTATATGGATTTGGTTTCGTATAATCGGTATCACCGTTTACAGCTTTTACATATATGATTTCATGAGTTATACTTATATACACAGAAATACTTATGTGTACAGCTGCGGACAGAGAAATAGCGCACTTATCCACAACAATATGGAATGGTTAATAATTTGCTATATAAATAAAATTACAAAATTTATTCGCGATTGCCATTTTATTTTACTTCAGTACCAACGGAAAAAAAACAAAACAAAAATTTTTGTACGTAGTAATATAATAATTCCACAAAACTTTAGTTTATCACAACTTGAACTGGACACCGAAATAGGGCACTTCTTTTGATCTTCTACAATAATATGTATTTTTAACAAAATAATTTTAATTGCGTGGGGGAATTTTTCACCTCATTAATACTTTGTTGAATAGGCATTATTTAACAAAAGTGCTGCAAACCTGCGATGTAAACTTTCTGTTAACTTTTGGCATCTCTCCGAAGGAATAGAATTCCGCTAACCTTCCCAAAGTTCATCGCAATTCTTAAATTTTTTGCCCAACTTTCACCTTGACATCGTTCCATAAATTTTCTATGGGATTAAGGTCCGGACTTGGTGCAGGCCAATCAAGAATTGAAACTTTTTCTTTGGAGATCCAATTTTTCACTACTTTTGCCGTATGTTTATCGTGCATAAGAACTCAAAGCAATATGGCTCCACTGTATTCTTTTTTTCTATCATCATCGCAGGTAAAAATACATACATATATACAAATTTCTTATACACCCATTTTGAGTTATTACTATATTAGTATTACAAAAAATGATTTGAATAAATGATTTAGAATTAATTTAAAAGACAGATAAAAAACCTAATACGAATCAAGAAATTTTGTTTACAATAAGTCTTCTGTCAACTTTATATAAAGTTGGAGAAGAAAATAATATTACAAATTTCTTATCAAGGCAGAATTTGAAATCCTGTTGCGGGTTTCAAATCTTTGTGTGATATTATTGATCACTGTTACAAACATTTGCTGTTGGTATATTCTATGGAATCTATTTGTTGAGTATCGTCTCGGTAGGTTGAATATAATCTTCAGATTCTTGCTTTGTATGACCTGGATCTTTTTCAAATATGTTTTGGCACATCTTTTTGACCACACTGGACATCCATATGTCATAATTGGCCGTATACACATTCTGTAGAGCATTTTTTTGTTGTTCCCATTTAGAGTCGAGCTTCGGTTTAGTAAAGGAAACAGAGCTGTTCCATATCGGACAGCTTTTTCACACGTTTGGAGAATATGCAAACTTTTTATCGAGCTCTTTTCCCAAATATTTCACAGTTTCTCTGAGAGGTATTTCTGTTGCACCGAGAGATAAAGCGGGAGTAGGTGTTCTTTTAGGTGATTTGTTGAACGGAAAAATGATTGCTTGTGTCTTTGCTTCATTAGTCTTAATTTTCCACTTAGAGAAATATTTTTCAGCGTGTAACAGCCCATTTTTCATTTTCTTGATAATAACATTGGAGTCTTTCCCCCGTTGTTATTATTGCCAAATCATCTGCGTATAATGCAGCTGACTGTTCTTTTAATATTTTCAAATCCGAGATGAAAATTGAGTATAGTGTAGGCGATAAAACTGATCCTTGTGGTAGTCCTGCAGGAATGAGCCGGGGGGAAGAAAGTTCATTCTCTACATTTACAACGAATATTCCTTCGTTCAAAAAACTTTGTATGATCTTTTGCAAATAGACTGGGTATCCAAACATATTAAGTTTATATATAGTAGCCCACCATGCCATATAGAATCAAAAGCTTTTTCTATGTCCAGAAAAACAATTCCTGTACTTCTACGCTGGTTTTTATTATTTGATATAAGTTTTACGATTCGTTCTACTTGGTGTACTGTCGAATGCTGTTTTCTAAAACCAAACAAACCAAACCAAATCTAGAGTTATATTATTATCCTCAGTGAACTCCTGCAGTTTGTTCAGTATAATTTTCTCATATACTTTATCAAGACAAGTTAGGATACTTATAGGTCGGTAGTTATTTGGCAATCTGGCATCATTCCTTGGCTTAAGTATCGGCACTACTTTTGTTGTTTTAAAATGCTTTGGAAAATATCCATTTGTTAAACACCAGTTAAAAACTTTTGTAATTACGGTGTAAAACTTATCTGTCATATTTTTTAACATAATGGCATTTATTCCGTCCAAAACAGGTGCTTTGCTCCATTGTATTCTTAAGTATATTAAGGTAAGAAAACTTATCCAGATTTCCGCTCAGTCTTTCTATAGGCCCAACTCCATACCAAGAAAACGATCCCCACATTTTCAGGCTGCCGCCACCGTGCTTTACTGTTTTTGTAGTATAACGGGGATAGAATTCGGGGTTTTTCCTCAATGAACAAACGTTTTTCCCCACAGGACCAATCATATTAATTCTTGTTTCATGAGTGAAAAGTACTCGTTTCCAGAATTTGATGTCCTTGTTCTTATGAATTTTGCAACAGACAAACGGGATTTTATATTTTTTTTACAGTAGTTGTTTTTTTATTCTGACACGACCATAAAGATTATTTTCATTCAGGCATTTTCGTACAAGTCTACTGGACACATTTAACCCAAATTCTTCTTTTATTTCTAGCTTACTTTTTCTAACGATTGCCTTGTCCTCACGAATTGTTGTCTTTGGCGGTGCCTTCTTACGATTTTTCTTCACATTAAGCCAATTTGCATCTGACGTGACGCATTTGATGACATTCTATATCCACTTTGCAGAGCATACAATAATTTTTGAAATTTTTGTTTGTTTTGTAACTTTTTAGTAAAGCTCCCAAATAACCTTTCCCTTTGAAGGGAACAGTGGAGTCCTCTACCCATTTTAGTTCTCAAAATTAAAAATTAAAAATATTTTTGCAAATTACACAAAAATTTACCACCAAAATTTGTATGAACTACTTGTTTTGATAATCAAAATAACACTGCGCTATTTCGTTGTCCAGCCCAAAAACTTTATTTTTAATAAAATATGAAAAATAAGAAAAGAAATTCAAAAGTTAACGGAACTCTTCCAAAGAATTTTTGGAAAAGCAAAGTAGGCCAAAATAATAGCATAGAAACACATAATATATTCATTCCAATTTTTATTGTGATTCGACTCTTACTATGTAGTACATAAGTGCGCTATTTCTCCGTCCATACCTGTATGTACATGCACCATATCGAGTGATTACCGCCGACATATTGTAAGTGCCTAAAAGCTAATTTTACAGGAAAGGTTTTTTTTCTAATTATCTTTGCTTTGAGTATTAGTATAATATTGAACTTCAGTACGCAAACAGTATTTTATGCAATCTAAATTGTGCAATTCAATTGATATATGTATGGGGAAGGATCCGAGATATCATAAATGACATCTTTAATTTGACGTTAGATTAAAAAGTCACCCAGGACAAACATGAAGCCATAATCAAGCCATGAACAACGATATGCGATATGATGAGATCGGACTTTAAATGGCGGCGCAAAGAGTGCTGTATTTTGGGGCGTGGCAAAAAAATTTGTTTCCTGTTTTAGAAACTTCATTGACATATCTTTCATTCTAAAGGGTGGTTAAATTGTATGGGCCGATGTTGAATGTGAACCACACCTAAACGCCAAGTTTTTTTCCGAATTTTATTTGACATTTCTCTACTTCAGACTTACTCAATTTGAACCATGGAGAGATACACAATCCAACAACGTGTTAAAGTTATCCAGACTTATTATGAAAATGGGAGTTCAAATCAAAATGCATATCGTGCACTTCGTAATTTTTTTGGTCAATTTCATCGTCCAAATGTGCGTACAATCGCAAAAATCGTGGAAAAATTCGAGCAAACCGGGTCTGTAGAAGATGTGAGAACACCAGTGCATGCTCGTACAGCTCGTACTGCAGAAAATATTGCTGCTGTTCGCGATAGTGTGGCTGAAGAGCCATCCACCTCAACTCGTCGTCGTTCCCAACAATTGCACCTCTCACGCTCGTCGTTGATGAACATTATGCATAAAGACTTGCATTTACACGCTTACAAGGTGCAATTGGCTCAAGAACTAAAGCCTCTTGACCATTCCAAACGTCGTGAATGGGCAGAATGGTGGCAAGAAATGGCAACAGTGGATGATCAATTTTCGAAGAAAATCATCTTCAGTGATGAGGCACATTTTCACCTCAGTGGATTCGTCAATAAACAGAATTGCCGCATTTGGGCGAATGAGAATCCAAGAGTGATTGTCGAAAAACCAATGCACCCACAAAGAGTGACTGTTTGGTGCGGTTTATGGGCTGGCGGCATCATCGGGCCGTATTTTTTCCAAAATGAGGCCGGTCAGGCAGTTACTGTGAAAGGTGTTCGCTATCGTGAGATGATAACGAACTTTTTATGGCCCGAATTGGAAGATATGGATGTGGACGATATGTGGTTTCAGCAGGACGGTGCCACTTGCTACACAGCTAACGAAACAATGGCTCTTTTGCGCAACAAATTCAATGGTCGTGTTATCTCACGTAATGGCGATGTCAATTGGCCGCCAAGATCATGTGATTTGACACCGTTGGACTTTTTTCTTTGGGGTTATTTGAAAGAAAGGGTGTACGTCGATAAGCCAGCAACAATTCAAGACCTAAAGGATCAGATAATTCGGCACATTAACGGCATAGAACCTCCATTATGCCTCAGCGTCATCGAAAATTTGGACCATCGGATGGAGGTGTGCCGCCGAGGTCGCGGCGCCCATTTCGCCGATATTTTGTTCCATACATAATTGAGTAATACCAATACATCATAATAAAATAAAATTACAATAATTTCCTAAATAGTTTGTGTTTTATTCAAAATCAACATCGGCCCTTGAAATTTAACCACCCTTTAATAAAATTTCGTCTTTCGTCTTTCTTTAATTTCGGCATTGTCGAAATATCCATATTTGAGTTTCATAATACGATTATTTTTCTTATTGAAGCAGAACTTTCCATTGGGAATGATACATGTTTGTATTTATTATTTAGCTGGGAAGCATTGCTTGCTGTTCGCTACCTTAATTGTGACGCATTTGTCTGTTTTAGGCAAGTGCAACCCGTTATGGAAAGCTTTTAAAAATATCTCGGAAATTATTTATGATAACTGAACCGATTCTTTATTGACAACTTTCAAATGCTTAACATCGCAATCGAATACCCTTTTTACGTCCCGAGATTCCTGCAGCAGATACAGCTTCTTACCGCCTGTAATTGCTCAACAAAAGCTTTTAAAAGTGTCGGAAATTAGCGTATTTTCATTCGCGTTAAAAGTATGCCAAGGATTGGTGACACACTCTTTGACTAGTAGATATTATTACAATTTATAACCTAATTGTACTTAAACAGACTTTTGCCTCCATCAGCTTTCTGCTTTTCAAGACACTGAGCGAAATTAACCAGTATTTTTGTGTATTTTATTCATTTAGTCATAAGCGATCTGACTCGCTGAATTTATCGGCCCATTTTTTTGCAATAGACTTTATATGGGAAGATGTTAACATTTTTACAAATTGATGCAAGATGTTGTTTGGTGGAAAAATGCTATTACGGACGTAAACAAATATATATGTATGTATCTATGTATATTTAAGTATATACATACATATGTATATATGAAAAGACTAAAAACCTGCAAAGCTGTTAAAACGCAGTTGAAAAATACGCTCCCAACTGGAACTTCGTAATCAACAAACAATAACAAATTTCGATCTTTCTCTTCCGCCTGCCAGTGGGCAACTGTAACTACAGTGATACGACCACCCTGCAGAAATCGAGACTACTCCTTACACGCGTGTAAAGAGTACTCCACAAGGGACCAAGACTAGTCCAAAATATGGGAAAACATGCTCCATTTTACATTACACTGTCCTATGAGAGGACCATGTAATCCAAAAAAACATTTCGTCAGAGTAATCCAAAAACTAGTCCAAGTAACTACTCCGCAAATTATTAACACAGGGTTAGTCTTAAAATTACTTCATGTCACTACTCCATGGATTACCACAGAAAACTAGTTTGGAAACCATTTGATACTATTACCCCGCGGAATATAAACTAAGGACTAGTTTTTAAATTACTCTGATGTGAATACTCCATGCAACACCACAAGAGACTAGTTTGAAAACTATCCTTTGGTAAAATTTCTTGGAGTACCCCAAAAAATGTTTTTGCAAGAAAATAATCAAAAGAAATGTAATCACAAAGACGCATATGAATGTTTTATTGTAAATAAAAAAAATAAATAATTGCAAACATAACAATTGTATTCATAGAATATACCTGCGTACTTCAAACCTGCATAGAAAATAATAAGCTCGTCTTCGTTTACCCAAAAGTCTATATAGAAAAATGAAATTCAGTAAAATTTATAGACATTTGAGTAAAAACGCGGCTACTAACAATAATAAACATTTAAACATGTCATACTTAGTGTATCCTAATAAGGCAATGGATATTTTTAGTTAATGTGTTATTAAAACTAAAGGCAAAAAACTTTTGCTTTGCTGAGTTGACTTCTTTTTTGCACAAATGAGCCGGAAGTGTCGTTTCTTTACGACTTCCTCATTTCTTTATCTGGATTGGTAGAATACGAACCAATTGCATCTGAAAACAATTTTACTAGTTGAGATTATACCGTGTTATTTTATACAATAAATACATACATACCTACATATGTATGTACAGTAGTTTCCGCTCAATTGATTCCCGCTTAATTGATTTGTCCGCTTATTAGATCCAAAACTTTACACTGAAAATATTCAAAAGTTTTATAGAAAAATTCCCGTTTAAATGAGTTCCGCTTTATTGCATTACCCGCTTAATTGAATCATAAAATAAAAACTATTTTTGTAAATAGCATACAAACATGCCGCTTAATTGAAATTTAAAAATTCTTTTCTGTTGAAAAAGTCTAATAGTCGACTTTTGGTTTTCGTGATGGTATATAGTTACAAAATTATGTGGCAGCCCTTCAAATCATATGTTTTGTTTATTTTGTACAAAGTTAAAACAAAACGCCAGTGAATTAAAATCTATATGTATATAAATATATTACTGCTTTATTGATCCCACTGCATAATTATTCGGAGTTCTTTTAATTGAGCCAGTGAATCAATTAAAAGAGTATCGGTTTAATGATATGCCTGGTTAATTGCAACAAAACCTGTGCATTTTTAGAAAATCAATTAAGCGGAAATTACTGTATAACCGTTTTATAGAAGTTTTTATAATCGCGTAAACTTTTCTTCCCACATATTCCGTCAGTATTATACATAACACACAATTATCGGGAGATTTTTGATAGCACTTCCACATAATACGTCTTTTATTGCTGATATCTATAAATTTGTAAAAATTAGCCAATATGTATTTGCTATACTTTTTAAAAGCTCAATATTTTGTAATAATTACATATTTTTCTTCATTAGCTTCGTTTATATCTGCTTCTATCTTCTTTTTTAAGAATTCTTCTTCGATGATGCGCACTGCACTTCATTTTATTTCTTTATTATTGAACTTTTTATTAATTATTTAATTTACAACAGAAGAAACTTTTTCACTTTTAATCATTCGGCTTGTCAGAAAACACACTAAACAAAACATGGCGTAACAGTGTTACCATAGTTGTATTTTTTTAACAATGTGTTGCGAGTATTGCCAAATATCTTTTTTTAGTCATCATGGTCCATGTTTGCATTACATCGGACCATGTTGTAACTACTCCTTTTTACTTAAAACGGATCATGTACTCCAATAATTTCTGCAGGGCAAATGGAGAAAATCTGAAGTTAAGTAATTTCTTAATGATAAGAAAATTCCTGCTAAAGATGCCGGGTAATACTTTTATGACATGAAGGCTGCACAAAAATAGAGCAAACAAAGACAGCTCTTCGTATTTATAGGTAAATATTTTAAATATTCGAAATATGTACAGTAAGAAAAATGTTAAAATAAAATTACACATTTCAAATAAACTACTGTCGGCTTTTGTACCTCCAGAAGCATTCATAGATTTCCGTGAAAAAATTGTTGGTCCAATATTCTATAACACGAGAATATATAAAAAGAATAATAAAATAAAATGGCCATTTAGACCAATTAAAATACGATTCTATTATTCCTGAATCAGGCAGTACGAAACGAGATACATATTACCAAAAATTTGATTACCTTTTTTCACTGCAATCGAGATATAGAGTGTTAAATAACGCGAAAAGGCTAAAAGCCTGCAATAAATTCCAGTTCATGAATTTAAATATTAAGAGTAGGAATGTTTTAAAATGTTTCTGCTTTTCCATAAATTGGTATTTGAAGATATTTTACTGAAAAAGTCGGCGATTTGAATAAAATGGTTGAATATTGTGAACCAGAAAAACCAGGGTAGGCTGTTTGTACATATAATAAACTTGTAGTTTGTAGAAAAAACTCATAGTTGTCAATTTTTTTACGTTATTTCTATGGAATGTCAGCAGGACAATAATAAAATCTTAAGGAAAAATTAAATTTTTACTTCACTAGTTCACAAGATCTTATAGCAGCTCTGAGTTCAAAAACACAGAAAGCAAATTTTATCACTTTTCTCAATTTCTGGATGTAATACTGTTATTCTGGGCCAATAATGTGTGTATATAAAATATTCTGGAAAAAGTTGGTCCACCAAAGGCCGGGTATTACTCTCTCTCAGTATGTAGGTTTTTATCTGCTCCATCGTCACAAAACGCTGCCCTTTCAAGGGTTTCTTCAACTTTGGGAAGAGGAAAAAGTCCCATAGGGTCCAATCTGGTGAGTACGTTGGATGGGGCATAATTACAGTGTTGGTTTTGGACCAAAAATACAAGCAAACAAGCGAGAATTCAATAATCAAGCTTTGCAACGACTTCGGTGTCTTGCGTGGCATGAGCCAACCCATATGCCAACATCCTCAACAACTTCTCTAATAGTAATTCGACGGTTCTCCATAACAATATTTATCTGAATATTTTAATCGTTGTTGGTGTGATTGTACGCACTTATTGTATTTGTAAAAAAAGATATGCAAATTTTACCGTTATAAAATGAAATTTTGATAAATTTCAGAAAACAGTGTTGTAAACGGTGTAGATTTTCATGTAGGTTTTAGTTAAAAAATGCGAAATTCAATTTCTCATTGCTGCAGCTGACTATTAGGGCAATTTTGGATCCTGGCACATGTAGATACTTACGTTTATATTCGAGTTCATAGTAATCGGAAATATTTTCATAGCTGTCAGAATCAAGGTCTTCTGAGTATTTTGTATAAAGTACGCTGCAACCTGTTTGTATCGCGGCTCTTCACTGGGCCAATCTGAATGGAATATCGCCAAAGAAATGCTATCGCTGTCATCCATCAAACAGTTGGCCAAGAAACTGCACGGAAATGTTTCAGCCAGCAATGAAATAACGTAAATGATTGATGACACTGTGGCCAAAAAGTCTGCGAATAGAACGATATGTATTGTTGTAATGCCCAATATTATGCCAATTATCAGAAATTGTACAAACATTGTACCCGACAAGACTGGTGCGAAGTCATTGTAAAGCCTAAAAGAATATACAATATATGTGAATGTATTACTTTAAGCAAAAGTTACCTTCGTTTGACAAGGAATCGAAAAAAGTGCGAGTGTGTTTCCTCTCCAAAATAGATTTTTCCAAATAAACTAATTTAATTCCCTGCGAAAAGAGAATAGTGGACAATTTGTGTGTACATCATGGGTCTAACACCACACACGATATGAAGTTTATTGGATAACATTTCTTACACATTTCATTCAAAATTTTTTATAAAAAGAAGCGGAAAAGTCCCTTATTTTGCCGTTCAGAAATAAAAATGTTTCTCACAAAGGCCTTAAGGGGTAGAAAATTACATTTGTTTTTCGGCCACACCTACTCTTGGCGAATGGGCCTGCAAAGTTGAAGATGTAATTGAATACATCTTCCGAACTACGAATACTACAGTAACAAATTGTACATCAAACTTAAAATGATGAATTATTTCTTGCTAAAGTTTACCTGTCATTACGTGACAGGAAATAATAATCTAAGAAAAACGGTCGTATATTATTGTTTTTTTGCGATGACACCTTGGCGTAAAAAGCTCTTGTTATAGCGATGCATCTACTTTGCTAAATGTGCCCTTAGGGTAGCGTATCTCGGTCTGAAAAGATTTTAAATAAAATTTATTCAATTAATAAACTTTTTGTCAAGTTTCCAAAAACTTGTTAATTTATCAAACTCATAGAGCGTTCTGATGTAAATCGAAAGCATAATTGAGTCAATTTTGAAAGTCCTATTTTTAAAGCTTCTGAAATATATAAATAAATATAATATTTTATGCCTCTGAACGATTTAAAAAAAATTGTTTCGCAAAGAATTTCAAAGCACCAATATCTTATACTTGTTTTGTTATGTTGTCCACATTGTTTTTGTTTTGCAGCTGAGAAAAATAGAAATAAGTTTAAAGTGGCGACAGCTACAACGGTGGTCGTGGTCGGTGGCCGTGTAGCTGCGATGTCGTCAAAATAATCGTTTCTGTTAGAATGTGTGTGTTTTAATTTTGACATATTGTAGCCCGTAGCCTGTTGTCTCGAATGTGTTTAATGCATTATTCCAATAAAATATGCGCGGCCACTCTATACAAATTACAGATCGAAAAACTTACTTTATCTAGTGCACACAATAATAAAAATAATATAAAGAATAACATTAATTTCCGGTGATTCGAATTTTTGGTCTGTGTTTAGTTTGTTTATATACATATCGTTACCTTAACATAGAAAGGCCCTAACTCGTTTTTTCTCACATCGAGTTTTTTGTAAATTTCGACAGATGAAAAGTAAATTTCGAATCAACGCGAAAAATAAGAAAAATATAAGCAGTTGAAAAAAGTTTCGCGACTACAAAACTTAAATTTTTTTTTCTCTTACCTGAAAAGTTAGAAAAACGTTACCTACGGCCTTCATATATTAAGGTATCGATATATAAACCACAAAATAATTAAATCTTTATACAAATAATATTTATAAAAGTTTCGAAAAGGGGCAAATGTACAGCAATACTATTCAATACAAATGAGTAAATGAGTGCCAGCACTGGCTTTGAGGGTGACAAAATAGAAATTGCTGAATAAATAATTAATTTTTGAGAAAAATTGAACTTCGCCGTCCTTTTTTGCAGACTTCGTACTGTATACCCGCAAGCTTTGAGATAAATAGGTGTTACATGGAAAAATAAAACAAATGTTCTTAGGTTCCGGCACACGACGGTTATATGAAAGTAAATTCGAATTAAAATTTTAGAAATAGCCCTCGTACGATGAACTTTACAGAGTCCACAAATTCACGAAACTAAAAAGCTGGGTTCACCCTTTTATTCTGACAAAAATTTTTCGTTTGGAAAAAATTTTTCATACTTTCTTCGCCTAATTTTCATATTTTCTTCGCCTTAAATTGTTTCAATTTTAGTGCGAACTAAACTGAATTGAGCTGACATATATATATATATATATATATATATATATATATATATATATATACGTCAAAATATATATATATATGGCATATATATATATATACGTCAAAATCGGTATAAAAAATTTTTTCCAAACGAAAAATTTTTCAAATGAAAGGTTTGATTTTCTAGAAAAATTTTTAGAAATGACTGAATCGTGCTGCAGAAAACTCCGTAAGAAATTTTATGACATCTTATTATTATTTTAGTAATTTATACCCATCTGACATAAATCAATTTATTTGGGGCTTGAGACAGATCTTCAGCGATGGAGAGGTTCGGAATAGCTGTACAGTTTACCATCAACAGGATCAATAATCGATCCCAAAATGAAGGAGCATGTAGAATCTACACTTAAAAACTGAATCTTGTCATACGCGTACTCTATCCTTTTAGTATATGAAGTTCTTCTGTTAGCATTGAAAATAAAACGCTTATATTTAAACTGGTTTTGTGCTGCTCCTACGGGGCAACAACTACAACATGTCATATTAAAAATCTTCAGATGGCTCAGAACAACTTGCATATAGTCTTTCTTGGTTGTATTCAGCGCTCAGCCTTCAAATAGTCTCGAATACAGATCTTGTGTTTTCCAGGCTTAATAAATTGCTGCAAATTTTAACGCCCGCTGCTCTTGGTCTGACCACATACACATACATATAAGGACTTGAAGGTTGTAGGCTTTCAGTTAAGTTGTTTTCTTAACATAATTTTTTAAAATACTAGACATTATAAAGAAGCAAATGTACAAAAGCTTGAACTATTTAAATATAATTTTTAAGATGAAATTGTAAATAAAAATATTGTGCGTAAATGGAACCGAATAAGTAGTTTCTAACTGAATTCCATTTTGTGAAACACCCACTAAGCAGGGCGACTTTTCGTTAAGTGTGGGCTTGTCTTTTTCGTTCTGCGAATCTTTCGTCACGTTAATACTTTAGATCTTCTTTTATATTGCTGCCATTTAATCTTCCTGTTCCTGTCTAACTGTTAGAGTTTTTGGTACGTCATTGGTCTAGACGTGGGATTATTTTTGTATTAGTAAAGATTGACTAGAACAAAATCCATAAATAATATATATTAACAGCATTTAATCGATTCAAGTTGAAAGTAGAGCCTCTAAATTGTCTTAAGGTCAGCATTGTAGTACTTAGAAGTGTATTATGGCACTTCTCTCAGATCTTTTAATGTTTAACCTCGTACTAAAAATTGTAATTTAACCGGGGAACCCTTTTAAAAAGGGAGTGCATTTAAACGTTGTTTTTATACACGAAGATTCAATATCATTATTGTCAGAAAAGTTGTGCATTAAAGCGGGGGGAATTCAAGAAGGAATTACTGCGATTGTGCAGACGTGCAGTTAAAAAAATAATTTATATACGATTTTGAAGCTAGAAAGCCTCATCCAAGGAGTTGGTGCACTTAAATACTTACGAAATAGGTCAAAAATAGTGTAAAGCTAAGTCAGAACCTGAATGATTTTTTCACGCACCCCATTATGTTTTTGTGATCCAAAACGCACTGGACTAAAGCTTCGTACCGCTCGTCATTATTTAGTTTGGAATCTTGGCCAAGATTTGTGATGCGTCGCGCCAAAATGTGCAGATGTGTTCGTATAATCGTTATATATATTACCGGATATGAGTCTAAGACGGTTTGCTGATAACAGTGAGTATCGATCAGGAAATATTCTAGACTGACTTGAAGAAAGAAAAACAATGGTCCGTCTTTCCAATTCATAAGAGGATTATAGAGTTGGTATGATGGTTTTCCATTTAGAATGGCTGTTATAAAGATCATCAATGCGTATGACAAATAGAGGGTGAAAAACATCATATGTGCCCGATTGCAGAAGGCAACAATTTTGTTTATTTCCTCCTGGTCTTTCGGCTCGGTAATTCGTAAGTCTAGCTTGTCCATGTACTTAATAGCGCTTAAAAGCTTTCTATAGAGAAATAAAAATACGAGCAGTTTTGTGCTGCAGCCGAAGCAATTGACTGATATTTGTAGAGATGTGAGGAATTCACTGGGGCTGAAATCGTCAATGCGGGTCAAAAAACTGAGAAAAAACCCAGTCGGCATGTAGAACGTTGCCATCCCGTTGATGAAAATAGACCACAAAATAAAAGCGCTCACATATTTTGGAGGTGGTAAAAAACCGATAATCGTCAAGCCGCGAACCAAATATCTAGCAGCATCCTTGGTTTTACGGTCAGGGCCATCAATTCCAAATTTCGTCATTTCGAATATTTCCCTAAAATGTATAAATATGTGCATGTGAATACAAACGTATGTATGTACATATAATTAAATATATATATATATATATATATATATATATATATATATCAATTACTATATTAAATGTTTTATTTGTGAATGAAATCTTATTCTTTTTGGAACGTTGCGAAGTTTAACTTAAACATGTTTTTTTAGATTATAATATTTACTTTAAAATCTTAACATGAATAGTTCAATTATAAAAATTGAAGTGACCAAAGATTGTTTTACAGGAATTTTGTGCCATTGGACTTAACATTCATTGCAGCACTTATTTCAGTCCAAGCCTTTGCTTCTTTACAATTGTTTCTGCACCCGGGCGAACTCTTTTCGTACAAATTTCTGCATTTTTAAATTTCTAAAATTAGTTCCTCGCCATTTATTTTCTCCATTTTTTGTTTATTTTTTCGTTTGACAAACTGAAGTGGCAAAAGAAAAAGTTAAACTGAATTAAAAATTGCAGCTCGGCCGCTTTTAACGGCATTGCCCAATTTGTATGAATACTTTTATATACAAAAAATTGTTTGCAAATGCTGGACAGTGTTGCCACCCCCCGCCGCATACACTGGCCCTTCACTATTAATTATTAGCAAGAGGAGTTCATGGCTGGTAAATATTGATTTTTTTTAATGTTCTTGAAATTCGTTCGTTGGCGTCCCAGCGAGGTTAACCCATAAGAAAGTAGTCAGCTGCGTACTCTATTCCACCTGTTATGAAGCCGCCTTTTTAACCCTTACGCAATGGAAAACTTCGCTTCTGAGGCGAATTTTATAAAAAAAAGAATTACTTTGCATTGATTTAAATTAGTATTACGTGTTAAATAACTTATTTATGACATAAAATATATATGAAATTTTTCCTCTGTAGACCTTGATTTATTACTTATATGTATGTGCACAAGTATGTATGTGCAATAGGTTCGACTCCTCATCTTTCACGCCAACAAATTATAAAATGTTATTTTCTACGGTAGCAACAGTCATTAGCGCTACACGTTTTGTACATAACCCTACAATCTGCTTTCTGAAAGCTACATCTACATTCACAATCACTCCTGTTCGAAGAAACAAACAAATTAATTTTAAAAGTTTTAAAATTAAAATCAAAGGATCCAAGAAAACGAAAGAAATTTATTTATTTATATAAAACAAATGGTCCAATCTATTTTATTTGTAATATTCCTTTACCTCGGGGTTTTTTTTTTAATCTTTTTAATAAAAAATTTAGCAAATGCTGTATTTGTTTCTTTTTTATTTTATTTACATATTTATTATAATTAAAACTGTAATAAATCCTAAAGCTAAAAGCACTACCAACAATTGCTAGCGGATTCATATTTATCCAACTTTTCATGTTTCTTTGAAAAACTCAATATATTTTTGATACAACGTAGTGCTAAGATCACAGCTGCGAGGCCTGTTCAAAAAATTAATTAAGTTTTGGAATTTCGCGGGCTACATACCGATGATCGTTTTTTATGTTGTTCGCAGCTTCAGCCATTTAGCGCCTTCAGTTTGCTTGTGAGAGGCATAAGAGATAGAAGTGTCTGGCGTGTTCGGTCATTTTCTGCTATCGAAAAATATAGTTTCCCGCAAATTTGTCTCACTAACGCTTTTTGACGCTCCAAGATTTAAGATATCCACGCAAAGAAGGCGTTCCGCCACGATTTAGCAGATAAACACCGAATTGCAGGGAGTGCTCAAGTGCACATCACAATTGCTTTGAAGATTGTTATCTGAGGGGGACTACTTTGAAGGCGATAAAGTAGAAATTGATGAATAAATTAATATTAAAAAAAAAATATAAGATTCACTTATTTTTCTAAAATATGTATATCATTTTTTTAGCTTAATTTAGTTAATTTAATATGTTTCTTATATATTTTTTTTCCCTTCTTGTGCACTCAAACACGATATATAGTACATCCATACATACTTGACTTTGCATGAACTCGTATGTGAACAATCGAATTGTACTTAATTCGATTCGATTATATCGATTTTAACAAATCGATAGAGAAGTTCAGGAACGTTTTCTGCTGAAGGACACAAAACTTGAATGAACTGAAGTGCAAAACTAATGCGAAACTAATAGTAGCGGCTTAGAATAATATTTGGGTTAAATAATTGAAATTAAATTCTAAAGACACTTTGGGATTGGATTCACTTCAGCTTCGAATGCGCGATTAGATGTTTATCGATAGGCAAAGTCTTGGAAATCTTCTTTAATAGACAGTTGTAAGACTTTGAAGACCTTCTGCGACTTCCGAAAGTTAAAGCAGCAAGTGCCTGTGAAACCTAATGAGGAAAAAAACTACGGATTACGAAATTAAAATTGATCACAATCTTATCAAAGGAAAGTAGCAAAACGTGTAATTGGAGGCTCATAACAAATACAAAGATTTATTGCGGACGTTATTAGATAGAAAATTCTGGAAATAAATAATTGCTGTATAATATTTCTAGAGTAAAAACAATTTGTTTGCGGCGACTGCAGTTTGCCAGACCAGACATAAATATGAATATTTTTTGGAAACGAGAGCTGGAAAATTTATGCATGGAAAGGGCGAAAGATGCTAGATCTTACTAGTAAAATTTTAGAAAAACGTACTAAATGGAGAAAATTGTTCAAAAACGTAAATTTAATTGGCAAGAAATACAGATAAGTATCCGTATCTAAGCCCCTCGTTGGAACGTATAAATAACATCACTGTGACATCAAAATGACGGAAAAATACTAAATGTTCCGACCGAAACGCCGAAATGCGGTGCGAGTCGATTGCAGTTTATGTATATAATAACAGTTATAAAGTTATCAATTTCCCTGCCAAAGGAAAATTGTATTTAATATAGAATCAGTCCACTCATGCATGGATTAGATACCTAGAATTTATTCTGTCTGTTTTTCTTACAGATTGGACTATTTATTATATATAAATAAATGCTTATACGCCACCGACTCAAAAACATAATCGATTTTGATTTGATCTTTGTTATTTGGGCTGTTTTATGTTTCAGGTAGCAGTATATAAGGTACACATTCAAAGAGGTCATCAGCCTTTTAAGACCTATATAAAAAGTAGGCGCGAAAAACGACCAATGTGTGCAAAAAGAAACAGCTTTCTTTGGCTGCTTCGTTTTGGCAGTTACATGTGGGCTTTTCAACCGTAGCGAAGTTGTGAAAATATTTTCCAAATAAAAGCATTTCAGCAAAAGCAAAGAAAAATATTGAAGTGAATCGCAAAAATGCCAAAAAATTCAAACTTTTACACGCACTATTAATTGGAATAGACATATCGGTTAGAATTATTTTATAAAATTGGCAATTTTTATATTAAGTGAAAGTTCTGCGTAGTATTTATTAAGCGTTTATTTGTTTCGCTGGGCTTAAATGTCTCTTAACTGTTTAATTTATTCTTTATTTTCTTTCGTCCTATACATACATTAGGCTTTGATGTATTTAGTATATTGTTGTGTGACAGCTGCAATAAAAAGTAACTAGTGCTGCCAAGTTTCACATTGACAAGCACAAACGTTTTTTTCGCTAATCGAGAGGCGGTACCACTTTCTATTGCACAGTTTTCCATGTGATGACATTTCACTTCTATTATTTATAATTATATATATATATTTATATTTTTATATAAATATATGTATATGTATAATTATATATATATATTTCTGTCACACTAAAACCACTAGTAATTTCTTACCGATTTTTTTGGTATTAATCTACAAAATGTACATACAATACATACATATATACCAAATTCTGTGCCTAATCCTGGAGCATTGCCTTATTCAGTTTGCTGGCACCTTTTTAGTCCACACACACGCGTACATTCACATATTTTACTCTTTGATCAATATTTTAACGCAGCAATAAAAATATTTTATACGTACATTTTACACAAGTTTTTAGACAATTTCATAAAATGCTGAAGAAACTCCATTGTCGTGTTTTTTATGCCTGTTCTTGTACATATAAAGTTGGCCGCTTTCTTGCTTTCGAGATGCGATTACCCAGTAGCCCTCAGAACATCCAAAATTGTGTTTCGTTGTATTTTTTAATGCCTAAAAACACAAATAAAAAATGAAATCTGTTTTTGTTTTTTTAAATAAAACTAAATGGTTCTGGGTGGTTTTTTATTATTCTTTCTCCGACTTTTTATGTAAAATTATTGTTTATTTTTCGTATGTTTGTGTTCTGAGTTTTCAGTGTCAGATCAGAATTTTAATTGAATTTCTTATACATACGTATGTATGTATTTACATACGTATGTATGGATGTATGTATATACATATGCAGTTTCATGTAAAAACACAACAAATGTATGTAAGCACGTTTATACACACACACACACATATGCACATGTGAAAGCACATATTGACATATACACACACATGTAGAGAATTATTTAGAGCGTATACATGTATATTAGGGTGGTCAATTTATTTGCCAAACATGTGTACGAGTACCAGAAATTAAATGAGCCGAAAACCTAAAAAAATTTTCCATAGAAATCGAAAGGGAACCTCTAATATTTCACGAGGAAGCTGATATATAAATTTGTTCATAGCAAACAAACAGTGTTTATTAAATATTCATTAAAAATATAACACATACATTTAGCTTTCGAGATATGTCCACATTTACATATAAACATATGTACATATCGTCACATGATTCCATAAAAAGTTACACGAAAAAAAATTTCCAGGAGAAGCAAAAAACTCTTAAATAAAAAACAATGTAAGTCAAAATATTTTTAAATTTAAGCTTAATTTTTATTAAAGAATTAGAAATTTGAAGAAAAACTTTCGGTTTTTTAAAAACTAGTTTTTGTAAATATAGTGCGGTTAAATGTTGGAGTGTAACATTTTCCATGAACTGTCTTTTGATACAGTGCATCATAATTATGCAGAAACTCGAGTTTCAATTCGTTGTAATTTAGGGCTTTTTAAAAATCATATGACAATTTGTATATCCGAAAATTAAACATGAGAACTATCTGGATATCTATTTGGCATAACATCAAGACAAATACTATTTATTGCACGTCAAGAAACATCGGTAACCAATTGTACAAAGCGCTCAGTTTCCCGAATATGCGTGGAAGCATTCCCTGATCAGAAACTAATGGATGCTGATTTTATATGTATCCCAACCAACAATTGTAGCGCATGTTTTCAGTGAATTGGGGCTTATAAAAATCGTTATCTAGGTCAATCGGTTTTTGTACGAGTATGTTCCAAGCGTTAATATAGCCAAAGGACTGCTTGGAAAATGCTAGAACTAAAACTGGTATGTCTGATCTGGTTGTGTGCAGGAATGTCGTGTAACTGTCGGCAGAGGATTTATATTTTATTGCCATAAAATACTTATTAAGGGATTAAAAAGATTTTTGGCAACATACACACATACATAAACTAAGCACTCTATTCGCAACCTGCGGATTATAATACTTTAACCCATTTCATTGAATGCAGATGACAACGCGAGTTACTTGGCAACTCTATATTTGCAGCATATTTTTTAGATAAGTTTTAAGAAACACTGATATTGAAGGGCAGTTTATACTATTATGTACGTTAAGACTTTCCTTGGATTTTGTGAGAAAAAATCCAATGAGATTTAAAAGAAGTGTCGAAAAATTTTACTCACCTTTATATTTTGCTTACGCATCTCAAATGTAATGAGGAGGAACAGCTTCACAAGCTGCGCACGTGTCACAATTCAAGTAGTCGCTTTATACTATATTTAGAACTTTCAGAATCCAAATTAACAAATTTAAATAAAATATATATACAACGACGGTAAATTAGTCAGTTTACATTTTGTAAAACTGCAGCTCTGATTACGCGATAAATCGCTTGAAAAATTTGTTCAAGAAGTTGAAAGGTCTTTTTGCATTGAAGAGTTAAAGGGTGAAGTAGCTCTGGGCTAATCAACAGCTCTGGCATCATCGTAATTATTTTTTAAGTGCAGCCAGGCTTGTTGTTGTTGTTTGACCTTCGAGAGTTTTGCGTCTCACTCGCACTCGTTGACTGATTCGCTTCGGAATTTCATGTCGGGACCGCTGCTACTTCCTATATGAAGGCATGGGCCGTATAAATTAAACACAGACACGATTATAAACGTCTGTTAGTACCATCATGGCCACATGGTCTTCGTTACACCGCCCATTCTGTAACTTGTTTGCAAGTTACTTTGCAAGTTATAAAATAATAAATTGTTATAAATTTTACACGTTCGCAGTTAAGATCGCAACCAAAAGAATCGCATTTGTATTGTAATTTTCAATCCTGGTTATATTAAATACTAGACTCCGAATAGAATTGAGGTAAAAATGGAGCTCATTAGAACCATAGACTTGTAATACTACAAAAGAAACTACCAGAAAATGTTTCTACAAAAATCAGACATTAGTCCGAAATGTCTGGTTTGGATATTGTCTGAGATTTTTGTTGGTGGGGGTTGAAGCTTAAGTGCACTTTCGTTTGCTTATGCACATGTGTATGTGTGTAAGTACGCACTTGTGCTTTTTAATTCATTTTAATTGCACAAATTTTTTAGACGATTTAAATCTGATTTTATCTATAACACATAATTACGCGTAAGAAAGGCTTCGCAAATTAAATGGAAAATTGAAGTTTCGGTGCGGAAAATTTTCAAGTTGGCGTTCGGTGCTTTTGGCCTCTTTGTTACAGCATCGGAGGCATCAAACTTTGTTTATATGATTAATTAAATAAGTGTAAACAACTTAGTTAAAATGTTATTTATGATAAATTCTTGCTGGACTGTCTCGAAAAGATTATTTCACTACAAGTACTACTCGGAACATTCGGAACCACGCAATGCAAAATGAATCAAAGACTCAATTATAATACTTGAAATGTATTTTAGTACTATTTGTTTTGTGTTCTTCACTTTTTCACTTCTTATGAACTTATCCCGGGTTCATATGGCAAAGTATGTTCCGCCTTCAAAACTCCGTGATTCGGATTTCAGAACATTAGGCTGTTTTGAAATATGGATCCTGATCCATCAATGCAGCACTCTAAGTCCTCAATATATATCGCGATACTGGATCGCATTCAATTTAATTTTTAATTTTCTTAAGGGAAGAAAATAATAAGATAAGGGCAAGTGACAAAAAATTAGGTTTATAAATTCTTTATCCAAAACAAAGAACGCATTGTAGCCGTAAGCTCCAGTAGTAAAAAACGACTGTTATTTTGACTACTTTTTGTTATTAAACCACACCCCTATTACTTTTATTTAGCGCAAGTTCTGAAATTTGCTACCTAATAAGGATATCGTCTAAAATTTATAAGGTTTTTTGCTTCTACTGGCAAAAATAGAAAGCAATTCAACCTGCTTAAACGCTCTCATGTTAAATGATTCGGTAACCATAATCGGGGGAACAAATAATGGTATAGTACCACTATTATTGTAGTAAAAATGTTTTGAAACGGATACTAAAATTTTGATAACATAAATTCCCAATTTAGAGTTCTTTGTGATGTTGAAATATTAAACTCTTACTCAGATTCGAATCTTATCGATTTCTGGGCAACAGTTTGTAAAACAAAAAATTTTCAAGCACTTTCAAAACTTGTCAGAGGAATATTATAAGTTTCACATTCATCAGCAAATGTGGAAATAGTTGAATATTTAATTAATAATTAAAAACAAAGAGAGAAACCGACTACAAAATGCAATTCTTTGCGGCTTAATGCACACAAATGATTTACTGAATTCAGATTTACTGAATTCAGAAACCTGCAGTTATCGTGATATACATAAATATATCAAGTAGGTTGTTCTCAAATTTGTAGTTTGTGCATATTGAATACCGAATAGTACAAATGAAAATTAATATATCTTTTTTGTTATGTTCTTAATAAATCTATGTAATAAAAATAATATAAATTAAGAAACATGTGTCTTTTTGTGCAATTAAGGTCAGAAAAGTACAACCTTTCGAGCTATTTGGTGCAATTTTAAAATTTTCAATGTCATCCCGGTCACAAGTACAAGAACCAGTGATGAGAAAGCTGGTACGATCGTACGTCTACTATTTGACTTAAAGAAACATCGTAGTACTCTACTAAGACGTTTAATACTATCACATTTGCTATTCATCGTTAAAGCAAAATGACAATTCGTTTTGGAATTTTCTTCTTCTACTTCTTTCTTTAAACTTACATATACGTACATACATCTGTACGTCTGTATGCACTATCTCTGGTCTAGATATTTATAATATATTTTGATGTGCGGAAGTTTATCTATAATATAGATGCAAATTATATTGAAACATTTCAAAGAAAATTGTAAACAATTTTAAATCAAAGAAGTGGACTTTGGCAATGAAATGTTACATCGGTCAGTAAAAATCTGCTACAACCAACAGCAATACAAATTTTAATTAAAATGTTTCTGAGCAAAAATGTAAAAATATTTATAAGTGAGAGCACTAACAACTCGACATACTGTATATTTAGCTCCTGGTTCGCGATACGATTCTTCACTAATAAGCGATATCCGCTGGCCAAAATTAGGCCATTACATAAATTTCAAACATGGGAAAGTCGTGGTATATCGAACGCAATTCTATCCCACTTCAACTCCTTAAATCAAAAAAACCCTGTTGGTAAAAAACCAAACTATTCGAAAAGCGGCCCCAGAAATGTAACGTCAACTGCCGTCCGACTTAGAATTGCCCACTGTAATTTCTCACAACTAAACGTTTTACTTGTTCTGGATGAATGCCCAAAGTACAGCTCTCCAGACAAAAAATATTCAGATAAAGTCGACCTACTGATTTCTTAAAATATATAAACAAATATAAAATTAATTTGGGAATTTTTATAGAGGAACAATTTGCAACGCAATTTTGGAGTTGATATTTTTTTTTTATATATTAATTATAATATTTATAATTTTGTAAGTATAATAATAAATAAATAAATTATCCACCCTTCTTTCCTCTGCAAATGTAGAAAAGTGTTTTTTCCTACCAAAATCGAATGAACAGTTTCAAGTCTTATCCAAATCAACGTTTTATTGAAGTGTAGAAACTCAACCTGATATAACTAATATAAAAAAATTTGAATATTATATGTTCAAGGCTTAATACTTTTGGTTTCATTTTTTTAGTACTTATTTCTTTTGAGGTACTTCTTAACATAAATTGTACAGAAATATTCGTTGTCTGTACGTATTAACTAATGAATTTTATCATACGTATGTAATTGTAAGTCTTATGACCCTTAACTATTCTTAATGAATGGATTTTATAATTGTAATCCAAGGCAAGAATAAAACTCGTTATTCGAATCATTAAAACATTTTAACAAAATTAATCGCTTGGCATTACTTGAACTTATTATTTAATAATTCCACAATAAAGTCATATTTTGGGTCTAAAGAATATTTTCAACGCCAAAAAGTACAACCTTTTTGAATTGGTTTTCAATTAAGAAAAGTCTTTCGTAGTAAAAAATTAGACGTTTTTGATCTGTTAATCTGCAATATAATCATTTTAGTTCTGCAATTTACTGAGCAGGACCCTGCATATTTAGTGTGTCAAAACAAGTTTTTGACTAAAACGCTTCTGTGGTGCATTTTCATACTGTGCGCCTTCTCATTTCATTTTGCATTTCACGTACGTACATACTTAAGTACCAAGTTTTGCGATAATTGAAAAAAAAGAATAAGTTGTTTTGCATATATCGTAGATTCCTTTGAGATCGAAATAATTATATTATATTGAAGAAAAAATGTCTCACACTAAGCCGCGTTTTATTGTATGACTACGTTCGTACGTACACGTTTTTAACAAATGTTTGTCAGCGTTAATATGTTTCTTAGCTAAAGCGGAAAGTATTTGTTGAATTTTCCGATCTTTTGATACTGACGGTCAGTGCAATAGAAAACTTATTGTATTATAAATATTTTGCTTACTTTTCTTTCTGCAGGATAGAAATAAGTGCAAATCTTGCATTATGCCAAATTATATGAAAAAAAGTAATTTTCATAAGGTCGTATCACTCAAATGCACTCGTGTTGCAAAGAAAGCAGGCTCAATAATAGATATGTATGTACGTATTTCAAGCACATGCAACTTTAAAATGGTTGTGCCCCCTTCAATACTTGTGTTATATACACACACACACCCACACACATTCACAAACAACATTTGATTTACTGAGTGCCGGTCGGCGGCAGCTGATGTTGGTGATTATGAACTTTGATTGCTGATTGATCTTTGCGACCACGAATCTGTGTTGCCACATTAGGATATTTTGCCTTAAACTGAACGTATATTTCGTATCCTTTTTATCGGTGTTACGAAAACTTTGAATACTATTCGAAATAATTTGTATTTTTGGAACAGGAAAAAAAAGCGTTTTTAGTGTGTTAATTAATAGTAATTCTCGGATTTTCAGGATCCAGTCAATCTCGCAATTTTTTACTAAATTATTTGTTTTAAGTAAAACAAAGACATCAACTTAAAAAGGAAAAAGTTCGGCAGACGGCACATAAATAGATTCCTTATTTTCAATGAAAGTTTTATAAATTCAACTTTATTGAAAATTCATAATTTTATTCAAAACATATTTCGAAATGGGTTTACCAAAAAAAGTTTGTTGTGGACCTTTCGACAAATCTTTGTATTTACCTTCTCTAACGGTATTCTTAGTATGTACATACATCTGTATGTATGTATGTATACATATATAGAATTGGCTCCGAATAATTTTTGTGAACATCGATATCTCGGGGATTGGTCTCGGTTCTGGGAAAATCCATTCTGCCTTGCCTTTAACGTTTTCGATGAAATACAATATTTGGTTCTTAGAAACATAAATCGATCTTGATTGATCCCGGTGCCGTAGAATTCCATCTTCATCTTTAACATTTTTATAATATTCTGTTACATGTAATTTGTAATCGAAACAGATATAATAATTCAGCATCCCGTTCTTAGGATCGAAAGTCGATTTTGCTTGGTTCCCTCCTCAGAAAAACTGAAGTTCACACATTTAATGAAATGTAAATGAAAGTATGTATGTACATGGATTCATATCTTTGAATAAGTTTTTATGTATAATTTTTAAAGCGACGAGTTAAATACAAAAGTATGATCATTTCCAAACGGGCTACCAAATTTTCTCACAACAAGATCTCTCTGTGGTTATTTCACCCGTGAAGCTGGTTATCGAAAGTTTCTGTATGGTAAAATTGCTATCTCTATAGACAGCCGAACTATATAGATTGGTTTTTAAAAGATAGTTTACCTACAGAAAAGCGGTCACATAATCGAGTTTTCAAATCTGGAAAATGCTTGAATTTTTTACACCTCTTCGTAGCTCACCAAAAAATGTTTGTCTTCAACTCTAAAAATTGCAAGTTCTTTTCGGAAAAATGTTGGCCCAAATATGTACATATGTTTCCATTCGACACTAGTTATCAGTGATGATAACGATTTTTTTGTTTCAGAATCTCGAACTTTTACGTTCGCAAGTACTTTTAACGGCGATGAAACCTATTTAAAGGCAATTTTGAAACATTAACGCAAAAAACAATGGAAAACACTTATTTTGGGTTTGTAAATCCGTTGTTTTGCTACTCAAAATATATACGAATGGAAATCGATTAATGGTAATATCGCTAACTAAACCTAAAATTGAAGCGAAATACAAAATAAAACTTATTTGCTTTGGATTTAGGTCATAATACGAAGGTGCGGATATTACGAAAAAAGTAATGCCCAATTTTAAGGCAATATTTTGCATCAGAATCGAAAACGCCACTAGATTAAAACTTGACACTTGAACTAGAAGTTTCACATTTAAGTGGTAAAACGAGCAAAGTGAAATGACTTGCACCAGAATACTTCTGTTAATACTTTTTCAGTGCATTGCGTTGAGAAATCAAACTTAAGATGTCACGTGTAGGAGCGCATATGTGCATAGCCCGTATAAACGTCTTTCAATTAAACATTTAGTATCAAGTGCTGCTTTCGTCACGATACTTTTGAATAGCAACACTGCAACACCTATTTCTTAGTATCATTATATTGTATTCTTTGGGAGACTCTCTGTTTCCTTAAAATGAATGAACCAAAATAATAATTCCACAAAATTAATTATTATTTCGGTTCGCCAGAAAAAATAAAAATTCATTCATACGAACCTTTTTATCCTGATACTGCACAAGACTGCCAACTTTGTTCCACATTCTCATAAATGGTAAATGAAATTCTCGCCTCAAAAACTTTTAACTCTTTAGGACATTTTGTTAAAAATATTGAAAATTTGCCAGGAAATACTAAAAATTTTAACAAGCGCTCTAAGTTTCATTTTGTCAAAAAATCGCCAAAAGTGTAATTTTCATCTATTTTGTGTTTTAGAAATCGCTTAAATGGTTTATAAAACTAAATTTCATTTTCAAATTGTTTCTGCCGTTTTTTCCGTTATAGTTTTATGTTCTGTAAATGAATTTTGCGCCAAAAAAACGTATTTAAAACAGTTCGCCTTTGAGAGCACGAAAAAAATACTTTTTGAATAAATATATGAAATAGTTTGTTGTAAATAATTTAAATAAGTTAAAAAACGAAATGTAAATAGTAAATAATATTTTGATAATAAATTTGTTGGCAAAATTAACCATATTTGTTAAAGGGGAAAACACAAAAATGTAGAGCAAGAGGATATTTTCTTGGATTTTATGGAAAAACATCCAGGACTGGCCAAAGGGTATTATAAAGGTGACAGAGTACTCGCGGAAGAAATGTGGAAGCAGTTATCTGATGAGCTCAATAGCAAGGGCCCGCCTTGAAAAGACTCATTTTGGTATTTTGTTATTTTTTTAGCAAAGATGTGTGTTACTAGTTTTCTTTATTTATTTTCAAAGTCCTTTAAAGAGTTTACTTATCTATATAGTACATATGTATATACATGCTTATATACTGTGTACATATGTGTGTGTGTGTATACTAATAAATGAATTGCGATACTATAGACTCCTGGCTATTTCATTTCTCACTCCAATGCTTCATTTAAGAATCTCAATTCCGTGTCTGTGTCGGCATTTATAGAAGACTCTGCAAAATCGCCATATGGAACTTCATCATTATCAAATGCTTCGACATTATAAAATCTAGAAATATTGTGCAGTGCGCAACAAATATTGATGATTTTAACGGACTTAATTGGTTCTAAAGCGGTTTTTCAAAACACCAATAACCCGTTCAATTCTATTTCGGGCAGATGTATGTATGTATGTATGTTGTTTATTGAATTTATTCTCTGCACAAAGTCCCGCTGTAGCACTTCTATATGGCGTTAGTAAAAATGGTTCCAGAGAATATCCTGTAACACCCAAAAGCCATGAAATAATTTTGCACAGAAATTTAAAATTTTGTTTGTTTATTTTTTTAATTGTCAAATGCTATTGTTAATGAAATTAATTCACAGTACAACAAAATTTTGTTTTTTCTTAACTTGTTTCAAATAACTTATCAAGACAAAAAACCGCACTATAAAACTGGTTCATACGATTTTCAGAACACAACAAAATCGGTTATGTGGAATTAAAATCAATTTCACTTTCATTTCGTGGTGATATACAGAACGTGGCACGTGGCAATTATACCCACGCACCGGAAACATTTTCACATGAAACAAAGAAACCCGATGAGAATTGAAACAAGAATCGTTCCTCTCTCACAAGCGTTTCTGGAATTCCTGTGTGGAAAATCTGTCGGCCGTTGATCTTTTTTTGACGTGAGTTGTCGTTGTAAATTTTAAAAAAGTTTTATATGAATCCGAAAAATTTAGCAAATTTAAACTTTTTACAGTTTTATCAGTTGAAATACATAGAAATATATATGTATGTGTATGAACATGAAACTTTCATATTAAATTTTTGATTTTTGTTTGTTGCACTGACTGTAATTTTTTATTATTTTCTTATAGTTTCCTTTATTTATTTCCGTTTTGCTTGGCACTTCCGATTTTCTTTTTAACTATTTATTGTCTTTTGGGGGGAAGTATTCGAACAAAAAAAAAACAGAGAAAAGGTGGAAGTTTTTGTTTCACAGTTTTCGATGTTAAAACTTCTCACTAATGAAAAAGCGAAGTGCGATATTCAATAATCTTTTAACGACTTCTACACTTTTTCAGTCTGCCGCACGGGATGAACTCTTTACAAAAATAAGGCTTCTTTGAAAATAATAAGTGTTTTTTAATGAAATTTTATTGGTTTTGTTCAAACGGGTGTTCGTTTGCACATGCAGCAGCTTGTTCTGTCGTCGAAGCGTGTCAGCAAAGTGGGATTTCAAGGATTTTTACGCCGTAAACTTTTGCGGTACAATGTGCACATGTACGAGGATGTACGAATATTTTATGAAGTGTGCAATTGCCATGTACAAATACGTATTAAAAGGAACATAAATGGAGCCCGTAAACCACAGAAACATTATTTTGTAACGAATTAACACTCAAGTGCACAAACATCTTGGTTTTATTAAGTAAATTATTAAATCTTTACTTAAAACAAGTAACAAGGGATTCAATCAATCAATATTGAACAAGTCATTTAAATTTCAATGCAGATTGTGTGAAAAGTTTGGATCCTCGAATCTAATAAACTTTCGAAAAGGAAAAACAATAGAGATTTTGCAAAGCAATATTCTGCTCTTTGAAGTTATCGAAACCATCATTTTGCTTAAGAGAATTCATTTATGTATAAGAAATTTAAACTGGTACCACTACTTGCTTCGATTTTACTTAGGGAATTGCGAGAAAGGGGCAGTGCACTTTTATACTAAATAATTTACCAGCCCGGTTATAAAATTTCGTAATATTTAGATGTTTCAACTGTTAGTGTTAAAAAAGTGAAAGCTCGCACGATATTCCGAGAAGTGTTAATACTTTTTTTGGTTCAGATTGTGATGACTGCGTTTGGTGCGGATTTTGCACCGAAGTCGACACCAGTTTGCTTGTTTTGAATACTAGATTGGTGGGGCTATCACCGTCAACGGCAGGCATAGCATTAGCCCGCCACGTCAATTGGCGCTAAGTTCATATAGTTTAATCATATACTTCTACATGTGGAGTTTCCTGAAGTGTCGCAGTCCATCTATGCCCCGAAAGTCAACATAGACATGGAACTTGCGCCAATTCAGTGGGAGAGTCAATGAAAATTGACTTTTTTTATTCCATTTCGTCATCCTTATCCGCCCTTATTGGGAAATCCTTTATTAAAGTATAACCCCATAATCAGATTTTCAAAATCTGCAATCTGCTTTTTTATAGAACTTCCTTTGTCAAATGGAGTTGTAAAATATTAAGTTTCCAATAACTTTGTTTCGGTTTTCTGCTAGAAACACTATAAAACAAACTAGACTGCACGTCATCAGGGTGTCGCACTCGTTAAAGAAACTGATAGAAGTTTTTTACGGATGTTTGATTTCTGAAATAAATTAGTTATAACTTGTCGCTTGTTTTAAAAGAATAAAAAATTGCGCTGATTCCTTGTAGTCATCAGATTAGCCCCGGCATGGACTAACCTGATGTTTCGTAATACTTATAACTTAAATTAGGACTTTATTTTTAAGTTTATAACTCGTATTTTGTCAGTGTAAATATTTTTATTCAATTTTAACATCTCCGATCAGGTGCGTTTAGAGTCATCAATCAATTTCGCATTACAAGAATATTTTCTTCCCGTCTCTATTATATTAAAGTCGGACACTGCAGAAATCTTTATTCTCATTCTCATTATCAATCTTTGAATTAATAATTCTACCAAATTTAATCATTCCCAAAGTACCAAATAAATTTCTAAGTGGTAAAAAATCCGAGTACATTTTTAAAGGCTTCGGAAGTATTTTAATAACTGCAACCTTTTGATATATCTAAATTGATTTCTTTTTAATGCCAGAGGGGCTCATGTATTTGAGAGCCTTTTTAAAGCTTAGAGGCAGTTCCTTGTGAGTGGGTTCTCTTTACTGTTTTAAAAATTTGCTTTGGCAGCGTTGTCAACTCGGTGCGTTTTAAAATTCTTGGTGCGAAAAATTCCTCAGTTAGTGCGCAAAATTTCTCCCATTTTAGACTTGGTGCGTTTATTTTTAGGGGCGCTGTATGAAAGTTTTGATGCTTCGCTCAAAGTCGCTGCCTGATCTATCTTCGAAAGAAGGTAGCATCCTTTGTCATTTTTAGTATCACCACTCTTATGGCGCAGAAATGAGATCATCACTTTGTGAGTTGTATCGATTTTTACAGATTTCATTTACTGAGCACCTGAAATCCTCAAAAGCTTTAGTTTTTGGTTTCCTTCTATATAGAAAGCGATTTTCTCTAACCCTTCTTAGTACTTGAGCAGCAAAAATACTGGATTTGAACAGTTAAAAGGTAGAACAAGAAACAAGACAAAAATCGGCATATCTATACGATTAAGAGGGTGAGATAAATAGATCATAAGGCCAAATATTGGTTTCAAAATTTATAACATCCAACATTAATAAAATATTAAGCTTTAAAGTATCTAAATATGCTATTCAAAAACAGCTCAATGGTAGTGACATTTAGCGCCAAATCTTGTTTCGAAAACAACCTCATATGACACATGCAGAAGTACAGGAAATTCTTAGATTTGGACTGATAAGAAATCCACTACATCTTGACAAATGTACTGTTTGCAGTGGAAATCGATCTGCTGAAATTTTTAGCCAAAAGTTTGAATACCAAAAGTCGATTTATATTGACAAAATCAACAGCAATCATATTAAGCTGTTAGAGGCGTGCTAGCCTGATCATACGCAGCGTGCGTTAAAAAAAAAAAACGTCAATGAAAATAGAAAAACTAAAGCAAGATCGTACTCGGTTACAAATTTGGCTCTTGGCCGCTCCATGGGCAGCATTTGTCTGTTAGAATTTGTACGTTTTTGAGGGTTTTGTGCAGAGGACTACGATTTGATCAACCATTTTTCCATTTCGTTCAGTAACATCAAACGCCACATATGTGCGTATGTCTGTATGTATGTAGATGTGGATGGTTGTATGAACGTACATAAATGTGTACGCACGAGTGTGTGTTGTTTTGTTGGTGTTCTCGGAACGAATTTTTAGCAGCATTATAAAAACGAGCAACAACTTGAGTTGCAAATGGATGCGCGATAAGAAGCAAGAGAACACATTTGGGTTTTTTTTTGCCCAAATTTTCGGTCAGTCAGAAGACTCTTCTTGAGTGGCTTTTCTTTATTTAGGAACTTCTTAAAAAGTCTTTTAGCACGTGTGCAAATTTACGCACCCATTTGATGTGCCCTTCATTTATTTATCTCTCTCAATGGGATTTAATTTTCTGCTGTTGGTCAGCATATGTTGTGCGCAAAAACGAAACAAACTGGGAAAGTCAGGGGAAAGTACCAAGTTCAGCGTGAAGTCCGCTTGAAAGAATAGCTGTATAAGCGCCTTCGTGATTTTCCCACACAGGCACATGGATACATTTATCTGTCCAAAAAGTGTGGTGCCATAATATATTGCAACGGTGCTGTTAATAAGATGAAGAGTATTAAACACACACATCTGAACATGAGTACATAAATAGGGACACGAGTACCCAGTTGACCATAACTTTGCTGGAAAAACATTTTTAAATTATCGTAATGGATATCCAGCTCAAATTAGAGGGCCAATATCCTCTTGTTTATATTATAGTGCAGACATGAGGAATCAAAGAAAGACGCATATATATATTTTAGCAACTTTAATGTCTGCATCTACACTAGCGAGAATCAGGTAGTGTACATATATCTGAAATTTGACATGGCAACTAAAATTCATTGCCAAATTGTATGGCATTTAAAATGTGTGGTGCGGTATTTTATCACATTTTGTTCACTTTGATTGAAATACCGACAATATCAGACGGCGTTGCTGCCGCTGTAAATTTTTATCTGAAACAAAAATGCAGACAGCAAACAACGGATTAATAAGATGTGTAATAAAAAATATATAACATATTTTGTGAAAGTCAACCGATCACTCAAGCAAGTGAAAAGGTTGCGCATGTGATCCATCTTTGTACAACTCAATAATTAGATTCCAATTCGATGGAATTGTGCTGTAATTGTAGTTTTGGACAATCCAGAAATCAAATATCAGCAAATACGGGCCGCCAGCATTTCTTAAGGTTCACCTGAACTTTCAAAAGTTACTTCCAAACCCCTTTCACTTGAAATAAGTTTTTATGTAAAATTAGTTTTCAGAATTTGTGATATAAAGTCAGGAGTACCACAAGGCAGCTCGCATTTTGACTCATTTCAGATACAATCTGTACGCCAGGTTGTTATTTATGTATCTGGTATTTGGCATAAAATTTAGTACAACTCCTACTAGATGCACTAGAATTATGGCTAAACAAATGGAAATCGAAAGTTAACAGTGAAAAATCGTCATATATCGCACTACGGCAAAATAGTGACCCGGCTATTTATTTTTGTACCATCATAATATCACACAAATTATAAAATATGGAAAATACTTATTCATGCAGAAATAAACTGGAGTTAAACATTAAGAAATGTTAATGTCTACGAAGTCCAAAATCAAAATTAAGTGAGAAAATTCAAACAATATTTAGCCCTGCATGGACTTAACACCTGCAGCTTGGGTGTGCAGTTAGCAAAACAACCACGGAAATACTACAGAGGTAGATTTATGTATGTAGATATATTGCAGGCAGTTGTTCAGCCACATGTAATTTGGTTCTCATGGAGAGTGAACTTTCCAAAAAACTAACCGATTATATATGGAATTCCTTAACTGCCTTCTGTAAGGTATTATGCGGGGGTGCAAAAATTAAATATGGAAAAGTATGTACCTGGTATATCTTTAAAGCCCCTGATCGAAAAGTTGAAATATTTTTTCATATCTAAAATCTGTGGACCACTGAAGTGCGTTAACTGCCACGGTTTTGTATAGATTTTTGAGCGGTAATTAGATTGAACAGCTGTAATGTTTTTCAATAGGCTCAATGATGCCAAAATGAGTTCAGTTTGCTTGTTCAGTTACATGGGATTGAGCGGGTGTATAACTAAACCCAATTACTACATTAGGACAGATACTCAATCTATTACATTCCCATAAGTGGAATGTTCACTGTGGAAATTTGGCTGATACAATTATCGGTTCATATTTCTTTTAAAAAAGATCCGATGGAAGAGAGCAGAGGCTACTGCTCCACGATAACGGGCTTAATGCTGACTAAAATTTAAGTGGCTTTATTTGCATTGATATAAAACTCTTAAGATTTGCATAAGTTCTTCGCAAAGAAATCTAACGAGATTTGGTGCGGATACAGTGCTGCCATATTTTGTTTTAACAAGAACGGACAATTTCCAAAATGAGTCTTTTTTGTTTAAGAAAACATCTGTTCCTTCAACACAAAATTACAAAAAGTTGGATACTTTTAATTAGTTCTAATAAAAAAGCAATACAGAAAATTTATTTATAATATTACATACAAAAAGTAGATAAAATTAAAAATAAAAACTAAACATTTAATTCATCATCATATAAAAAAATATTAGAGATCATAAATATGTTATTTATACATATTCTTATTAAATTTAATTTCCATTTCTTTCGTTTGTGCAAAAATTTGTACAATTGATATTATTTTTCTTTAAAAAGCAAATCGCTTCAACAATCAGCATTTCCGAACAGTTATATAGATTCTTGTTGTTGTCTTCGGGAAGGAAGAGAATTAATCTTAAATATTTACAAATTCGTATGCAAAATCAAAAAGAGAAACTCGTCATATTTACGGCTTTAACTTCGGAAGTTATAAAAGTTTTAAGTCAATCAAACTGAAAACAGTTCGCACATGCCGAGTGTTGAAGCGATTTGCAGTGAATAACTTTCGGATTTTTCTTGGTGGCAGAAGCAGAAGCCAGTTTTATGTATGAGGCGGACGTTATCGCTGCATTTCCTTACGTTAATCACATTCCAACCTGTGTCTTACACATCATTTGACATTTACACTCGTATTCTCGTATTCTTTAAGTTTTTGACAAATCTTAGTTTTGTAACTTGAACTGTCCTTTAGCAACATTCCACCTCAATCATGTGATATCATTCAGAAATGTTTGTTGCTCCGTAATAAAAATTCCACACTCCTATTTTAATTCAAGTGTTTTATTTAAAATTAGAAATGGTTTAAACCAGCCACCCTTCAACAAACAGGATATTTTTTTTGGCAAAGTTTTGTCCTCTCAGAGGATTCTTGAGTCTTTTAGCATGTGTGCAAATTTACGAACTTAGTTAATGTGCACTTCAGTTATTCATCCCTCTCAGTGGGATTTTGTTTTCTGCTGTTGGTCAACATGTGTCGGCGCAATGAAGAAACAAAGAGGGAAAATCAGAAAAGATGTTCGAACGTCCGTCGCCAGCAAAAGTGAGTGCCTTCTCATGAAAAGGCAGTACTTTTGACGGCCAAAGGAATGAGATAAACCGTAGGCACCGTTAACGACATGTATTTAAAAATTTCAGAAAAATCTGGTATTTGGCTGATGTAAAGTTAGAATCTCTGTTCTGAAAAGCAAAGTTTGTGAACGGAATGAATACTGTTTTTGGAACAGTGCGACGGCAACGTTGTATATTATCTGTAGTTCTGCATATTGTTTTCTTAATGTCTAACATTTTGTTCCTGCTCACTTTTAAATCATTTTATTCATTTTGTCGTCTGTGAAAATTGAAACCCGGCTCTGCAGTATTAATGACATTTACATTAATATTATCGTAATAACGAACAACAACAAACTGTTCACTATATTTCAGTTTATTTAACAGGTCAAACGATTTTTACAACCAGTATTTTATAAAAATAATCGCTTCAATAACTTAGACATTAAGTAAGATTTCTCCTCAGTACGTCACTACTCCTGAGATATGTCAATAACGTCGTTGAAGTTGGTACATGCGCGACGGACGACAGCCCGCACATACAGAACGATAGTATTTTAATGAAGCGTTGAACTCAGAATCAGTATCACCAAGAGTAAGGCCCAGTACAAACAAAGTCTGCTATAATACGGCGGCGTGGTAAATTTATTTACCAGCGACGAATGTATATCTTAAAAATAAACATACTCTGGTCGCTACTGAAAATGTATATGTTTAAGTTGTTGACGGGGAGCTTTTCTTTTATGAATCAAACGGCTCATTCCCGGGTAATGTCTATTAAAAGATAATGATATAAATATCAATTACAAATGTAAGAGTCTATCTTATATATCACACATGCGCACCGATCAGACTGGAAATATGTACAAAGACGCCGAGCTAATTATCAGTGCAATGGATGATATTTTCTGCGTTTTAGTCACGATTAGAAGCCAACATTTTAATAGTAAAATTTTCGTTTTTGATGCTTCGCATTTATGTATGTAACGAAAACAAGTTGGGATTTCGTCGAGTTTTATTGTTCTACTGGTCGGCTTAACTACTTTTAATTCTCATTTATTTCATTTTTATTATATACACACTACATACATATATTTGAGCATAATGAAGGCTTCTTGGCAGAGACGGAAAAATTGGTAAATTTTTTGTGCTATTCAAACTTCAGAATTTAGAAATCCCCTAATTTTCCTTATACATATGCAAATAGTTTATACATACGCAATACTGAATTGTTTATTAAATTATAGTATAAATGAAAATTAATGTATCTTTTTTCTTATATTCTTATGTAATAAAAATAATACAAATTTGAAAAATGTGTCTTAAGGTCAGAAAAGTACAGTCTCTCAAACTATTTGGTACAATGTTAAAATTTTCAATGAAGTCCCCGCTTCTTGGCAATTTAATAAAAAAATTATATTCAATGCAATTCACGACCACTTGCAAGTCTCGTAATTATGTTTTAGTTCCTGTAATAGAGAAATATTATTTTTCAATGGAACTGATGAACAAATGAATCATAATATTTGACAACGGACCTGATTAATGGGCAAATAAAATAATAAATTGTTGGTGACAATTTCTCCAGCAAACAAAATTAAAGCTTTCAGGTCCCGAAATGTTTGTCTTCTTCAATTGTCTTGCTTTGCCTATTGGAAATTCAGTATGAGACCGTGACGGGCGGTCATTGTAATTGTAGTGCTTAAGATAGATATTTTGCATTACTGGCGAACTAGGTCCGTATAAATGCGGCTAAGCTGAACGTCTATATTCAGTATCGAACATAATAAATTTAAATTAAACTAAAAAAAATCACTAAACCATTAAAAAGTACATCTGAACATCGTCCAAGAAATTCCAACAAATATTCGAAATTAAAATTGATAAAAATGATTTCAAACTAGAGGAATACCATTTTGAAACGTTCTCGATATCTTTCCTTGTAAAATATGGCGCAGCTTTCAAAAAACCTTTGATAATTTAAATATATCTTCAGTAACGCGAAAGAATGAGAAAATCGAATAATGAAATTCGGAGAGGAATTCATAAAGATGGCATTTTGCAAAAACGACTCCTTGGGACTTCAGATTTGACTTGCATTGGAATTGAACATGCTAATATATATTCTTGCTGTAAGTGTTGACCCACTTGAGTTCAACTATATGTATATGTAAGTCGTGTTAACGCTTCACTCAAATTGGATTTTGTCTGATGGAAATCGAATGGTAATTGCTGTGTGGGAGTCAAAAAATGAACTTACCAATCAGTATAAAATACACAGTTTGATGAAATATCGGCCAGCGGCAGTTGATGCACCGACCTACAAAATTAAATATTATAAAATTACATCAACTTTTTGTCATACTGTGATTTGTCCTACTGCTTGGCTTTTACTTAAAATTTTGATTCCACATTATCACGCTATCACTTATTATTCGAATTTTTGACAAGTCTTAGTATGAACTGCCCTTAAAAGATATATATAAAACAAAAAATACTCCGATTTTTAACGTTAACTTTTGCCAGGGATTTGAAGATTAGAACATTGGTTTGAAGACTATATATGAAATTTCTTTTGTCATGTTCTTTTATCGCTCGCACTAAAGAATTCCGACATATCACAATTAGGCCAATTGGTTTGCTCTTTATTAGTTTTGTATTGTTCAAAATGTTGGCGAACGTTAACGTTCGACATATGCGGAACAATTTCATCTGTATTGTTATACATACTGAGGAATAGACAAAAGTATTGTTGATAGTGACTACAACAAGGTTGATTCCGCATGGTTCAGAGCTAAGCACGACAATATGCTTAACCTTGACAGCCATTTAGCGGTACATATTCATAAAAGAACGCTAGTTTGGTACAGGGATATCGTCACGCATAACAAAACTATATTTCTGTGCACGCTTTTTGACAAAAATATGATCATTTTTCAATAAGACAAGTGTGTGTTTTTGCAAAAATTTTTATTGAAATTGGTCATGACTGTAACATATTTAAAAATTAGAAATACACATGTAGATGTTTTTTAATTTTACAATAATAAAATGTCGCCCATTGCCTAAAAATAATACAGGAGTAATTTACTTGCAGCTCTGGAATATTATGGACTTTTGTCAACTAGTCTTAAACCCATTCTCCAAAAGGCAACGAATTGCAAATTTCCACGAAAACGATTTTGAGACTTTTTGTCGTCACATTCGAGTACAGACTTGGCCACATGGGTTGCATGTGTTCACATTCACAAATTGTCAATATTAAAGCGCCGAAAAACAGAAAAACAAATCCACGAACCTGAACACTCACACGCACAAACTCATCTTTAAAATGAGCCTATTTCAATACGAGTATTTTCATAGGATACTATTCTTAATTTATAAGTCATTCAAGGTCGACATAAAGACCGATTCTGAAAATTAAAATAAATAATTAATAAAAAAGGGTGTTAAGTCCCTCATGGAGTTTTAAAAGGGCAATCTTTCAATAAGGAAACCTGCATATGTCGAAGACTCATGCATGTGCGTTAGTATGCAACTAAAAACAACAACAAGCAATTAATATTCTATTTTCGGAATGAGGCCACATTCACACAAAGATGGGTACGTGTGTGTATGTGTGTGTGTGTGTTGGCAAGAAAATAAATTCATCTATCATTTCAGTTCTTTACGCCACTTGAGAAGAGGGCAGAAAGATTAGAATGTGTTTTTTTAAGCAGATTTCATGTTGAAATTTGAAACTCAAATAAAGTGGATATCCCGGGAAATCCATCACAAGGCGTGTAAGAAACTGACTTTAAATGCATTGGCGCAGTAAAATAAATCACAAGAAAGAGAGATGCGTCATTGAAATGCTTTAGAGGAGTAAATCCAGCTCCCAAGGGATTGCGTTTGCAACCGCATTAAAGTCTAATTAAAATAATAAACACAATGCGAAACGTTTAACTGTGAGAAATCGGAGAAGAGTTTTTGAAGGCACCGTAAAATTTTGTTTAGTCATAACCTTTTTCCTATTTTTCAGTGTTTGTGGTCTCCAACAAAAAGTTATGCCCACTTTAAAGAAGTTCAGTGCAATTCGGTCACACGCAGTGCCGGTTCTTTCCCCAACTGACTGCTGTGGCGTAGCAGTAGTTTCTATAACCGTTCTTTTAAATATTTCAAATAATGAACACTTTTTATGTTGGAAGCGTATTCGGAAAGATACTGGCATCTATAACATCTAAAAATAAAACCCTCAAAGAAGTTTATGTGAAAATATGAGAACAGTTTAATAGTTGTGCAGCTTTTTTATTATATAATTTGAGAGCAACATTTTCAAATCCCAGTCTGGTTCCGTTAACTGCTTGTTATCTATTTGGTCCGATTTTGCGGAAGCCGGTTCTATTGGCTTATAACTACAGAACAGTGTTAATTTTAAAGACATTGCAAAAAACTGAATTTTGCTTCACAAGTTTTAAGAAGGGCTTGATAATTACTAATAAAAGTATGAGGTGTGTAAAATTCTAAAAATATACAATAAATACGCCCAAAAATAAGGTGTCCTCATTGGGCACATGAGGAACTTTATCATCCATGACTCTCAGCTGCTCTAAGAACTCATGTGAGGCCATCTCCTGAATAAATTGTTTGCCAACATGTTTCTAATTTCTTCAACTCGTACTTTCTTCAACTTTACAGTTAAAAAAACGAAAAAATCGACTAGATCGATTAAATTTTAAGAATCTGAATAAGTCTGCCAATAATTTTATGCGTCAAAATTAGGTCCTTCTTCGCTATTAGTAAATAACGTTGAAAATTAGTGAATTAGAGTGCATTTTGTGGTGGTAGAAAATAAAGGGCTCCTTGAGAAAGCCAGTCTCAGTTCGAAGCCAGTTGGCGTTATAGGATAATGTAGAGTGTACTTATCACAACGTTTTAAAACATGGCCTAACTAATCTAAATCCCTTAATAATTTTAACCCTTAAATGCCTTGGAAAAATAAGAAGAAAAAAATTGCATTTGGATTTAATTTTTATTTAAAAAAAAACATTATGATGTATATTTACATCATCATATGTTAGTGTTTTATCTAGATATAAAAGTCCTTAATATTGGTATATAAATAGATATCAGAGAAGTTTCTGTATAAACTGTAATGCCGATGCTACTGACTTCCAGGGTTGTCTCAAAGCCCACATATTAATAGGGCGGTAACGAATCTGTTTAAACTACTTTTAAACTAAAAAGTCATTTCATTTTTGTTCTATTTTGAATGCTGTTCAAAGACTTTTTCCCCGGGTTTTCAGTCTACAGCTGCAAAATGTAAAATAAGCAGCTTTTTCACCAAGAGCGAGTGTTATTACTCTTGTTTGCCAACAAAACTTTTGAGAATCAAGTGCGCAATTTTCCACTTTAAATTCATTGTATGTGAATTTAGACCGTTTTCTCTGCAGAGGTAATACATATATTTCAAACATATCTGACGAATTGCTAAATATATATATATATATATATACTGCATATCGGTCTCTTTTTTCTCAATGAGCAGTAACAATTTGATTTATTATATATTCTCACATTCATATAAGCGTCACAAGGAAGCATCTGTCACACAATAAAGCGAACGATCAACTGATCAGTCGACTTCAAGACCAAAGTTGGTGCCTCCACAGGTTCTACCTGCAGAGCCGATATAAGAAATTACTTCCACGATCACAAGGAAAAAAATTTAATTAAATATAATTATCGCGAATTATTTGCTTTCAACATATTTGCGGTCTATAAAAACTTTCACTTTAGTATTATTATTCCTTTCAAACTTTTTGTATATGGGGAAGCGCAATGCTCAATTTTTTTATATAACCTTAAAAACGTTTAAGTTTCATTGTATTGATTAAATATTTATTCACTTTGCCCCACTGTGCACCAGCTTTTAGTGGTTTTATTTCTTCCAACTTACTTTAGCGAGACTTATAAGTCCCCTTTTGACACGAGGACTAAGATGAACTGCTTTAAGAATTTGGACTTCTTATTGCATTTATATCACTTACAAAACAGTCACTGCAAGTGCTTTGATTCTCAACGAATATTTTATTTATTGCTTCTTATTAATTCCCTGGGCTCAACATTTGAAATTGTTTATGCATTTTATGCAATTCAAAAGTATAAATCATTAATCAATTAACAACCTTCAAACGATTGATTTCGTTGGAGAAACAGAACGCTATTGCCGAACAAATTAAAATGAAAGTAATAAATTTTGTTTTGCGGAAGGATATTTAGAGCCTTAAACAAAAACGTATTCGAAAAAGCAATCGCCAAACTATAGAAGTAATAGTCTATTAGATGTGTCCGCCTATAAGAGTAGGTTGCAATTATTCTTATTATATTCAAGTTTGAACATTTTACTCAAACTCTACAACATAAAATATATGTGGCGCAAAGTAGTTCGAGTGTTCATTAACAGTTTTACAGAAATTGAAGAAATTTGGGATAGGTGATAAGTTATTCCTTTGATTTCAATACATTGCAGATGTATTTGGAGGTCATTTAGCACTTGAACTGACTCAAGGTGACAGGTACATGAAAAAAAATCTTTTAGTTTCATTATTGTTTAACTCCTATAAGCCTCTTTATAGGAAGTCAACTTGTCGTCAATTCGAGAGAAGTTGGCTAGATTTTCTTGGGAACCAAATACTATTTCCAGTATTTTCCACGTCTTCGTCATCAATGGACAACGACATCAATTTGAATTTACATTCTTAGCATTCAAGAATAAAGCTGGTGCTGACAGTGGAAGCTCAACTTCAGGGGTCCAGCAGTTGTCGTCACTGATTCAAACCAAGCTTCCCGGAAAAACTTTTTTATTGTCTGTGGGCTCACTTGCTTCCACGCCTTGCAAAATAAACTACATCTAAGGAATTTATTGGCTTTGATAATTTCAAAGCGAAATTGTTTGGGCAAAAATTACTTTTGCGTTTTCTAATATCGGATTGTGAGGAGAAGAAGCAGTACTAACCAAAAGTATTGGAACTCTTCGTTCTTATATTTGCATTTTTCTCCCAAGCTCGTCAACTCAGGTATCATTGAAGCCTTTTGAGGAAGTTTCCCCCTCAAGAGAAAAACATTTGCCGTTTAGTAGAAGTGTCTGTAAGGAGAGAATACCCTGAAAATAAATATGAATCGATAAATGTGTTGTTAAACGCAGGACTCGAGACCGGCTCTCATATGTTTGCTACGGCAGATGGAAATCTTTCATGAAACGAAAAAACGCAAAGATATTTGTTGCTCATCTTATTGCCATGTACGAGTATTTAAGAACGTTTAACGTCAAAACTGATGTCATTTGGATTTACGAAAACAAGTTATTTTCCAATTTAGACAGTTCGATGAAATATAAATTCTTTATCTTACTGTTTGCCATTTACTTAGCGTTTTTATTTCACATGATCGCTATTATTTGAATTCCTGACAGCACAATGTTTCACCTGCCCTTAAAAACCTCTTTTGTTTTAAGTTTGCTTGTTTTTTTTCGATTTTTATATTTTTGTGTGAAGTAATTTATAAAATCGCCTCGGACTAGTCACATTTGATATTATACTATAGTTAAATGCGAATATGGTAAATGTCACGTTTTATCAACAATTCAATCTTCTAAGAAGTGACTTAAGTGTGCAATAGACATGATCCGCTGCATCCGCTTAAGAGAGATTCTCCCGTATTCACGCACATATTTATTTATGAAAGTTTCAAGAATGATAATAGCCCGGTATTCAATGTTTCTTATTTCTGCACAGATGCCCATTAAGATTGGAATCATCGATAGAGTATTCGATTTTACTCTCTAATTGCATGATTTTACTTACTTACATATTGCCCTGCTGAAGTTTTTGCCGGAAAACGATTGTCACAACCTTCCAAAATTCCGAAGCAACTTGAAGCCCACGCTTCAACTGTCTACGAACTGTGAACTGTCTACGTTATTCAGTTTGGTCAGCCGAAAAATGTTCAAAGTGCTCTGCAAGGAAATATTGCAGAACACAAATATTCATGTATCCGACTTCCTTCACAATTAAACAATTTTTCATGTAGTTTTTAAGAATTAAGAACAACTTAAATCGAAGTTTTTGCCGATGCGATTCACGTGAATGTTTTCCAATATATCACGTGGGGCAATCGATGTTTTCAATGAATCACATTGATTTCATTTGGAACTGAATGGAATATTTTATGACGGTCTATTATTTACATATTTTTATAATGATTTAGTTTAAAAAATTTATAGTAGATCCAAATAATTTTCATTAAAATTTTGCAAAACTAAATTTTTTGGCCCGTGATTGGAGAGTTTATCCGAACAATTTTCGGTGAACCCATTTATGGTGATCACTCCACAAACTAAAATTGTAAGTTTTCGAAACCCAAAAAATTTTAGTGATTCCACCACAATCCTAAAATGAAAACGATAGAAGGAAAAAAAGTATATAGTAAATTATACTGCTCCAAATTTCTCAAGAACACTTGTAGCGTTCTATGAAAGCGTTATTTCTGTAAACGCACGTTTGGGCACTTGTCACGTTTAATGCGCGAGTTTTATAGAAAAATTTTTGGAGCGTCGCTTATTCGCAGTTAATTTTTCGTAAAGTTTTGTCCTTAAAGGAGAACAGTTCTTCTGTGATTTCAGTTTCTGAATCTTTTTAGTTTTTAAAAATTTCCAAAAAAAAAAGTTATTTATTTAAAATAAAACTTTATTTATTTAAAATAAAAAAGAAACACCTTTAACTTTTAGTTTTATAGTGTGACTCAAGGGGCACAACATTACAACAAGGGCCAAAGGCTAACAATGGTGGGTACTATTTTTAAAATGTACCAGTCAACTTTTGGTTTCACCAAATATACAAGTTTTGTATCATGTTTTCAATAATAAAGAAAATTAAAACTTTAAGAGAAACTCTAATTTTTAAGCAATATTTATTACTTTTTTTTAATTTACAGGATTTAAGGCCTTTTTAAGCCCATTTCAATAAAAAATAACAAAGTTAATTATATTAACAAAAAGATAATCGTAACTTAAAAAAGTATTTCAGTTTTTACTCCGTACAAGAAATGTTTTCAAAATTGTACTAAATGCAGTAAAATATTTTCAAAAATTGTTAAAAGTAAAATTGTTTCTGCTATTACTTTGTGTGCCCGCCTTGAGCATCAACTTCCAGATGTCTACCCATTAAGTTAACAAGTTCTTAAATCTCATATTCTTTAGGCATTTTTCCACTATTCTTTTAAATATGTTATTGTAGTTTTTGGTTTTTCGGAGACCTTCTTCCGACATTTTTCTTCAAAGTGGACCCACAAATTTTCTATCGGGCTTAAATGCGGACTTTTTGCTGAGGTATCAATTACTTTTCTGCCATTATATAATAGCCAGGATCCACAAATACATAAGTATATGACTTACATACATATGCGTTGGAACTTTATTTAATTTTAACTATTCGGGATGTTCGGGATCAACAAACCCGAATTTTCGAGCACTATCAATTAAGTCGTTTCTTAAAATATTCAGATAGACTTCCTTGATTATTATATGATTCAAATTCCTTATTTCCCCAACACCCTTCTTGATGTACAACCCTACACTATAACAGACAATTTTCCGAACTTTAATGGGGGTATTATACTTTTACTCTCTGAAGCCGTCAGGCCCGTCGTGGTAGTAAAGTTTTATCTCAGAAAATTACATTATTCAATTGCAAAACAATATCCCTTTTCAATGTTTTGCGCGGAAAGCAGAGGTTTTTTCCAGACCACTCTTGAAGACTATTTATGGTTTTGCAACACGTCTCGAACTGTCTGTTGGCTCATACTTATCTAGTCCACATTCCTAACTGATGTCAAGTGGTATTCCTCTTCTACTTGAATGCTCATTTTCGTCAGTAATTTTTAAAATTGTGCTGAGTCACGTGATCATTTGTTGGGCCTACTGAATTCATTTCCTGAATAAATGCTACCCACTGTCCTCTTCTTGAAACACCATCCGTAAGAAAAACATTCATGTAATAAATAAAAAATTGTATTTTCTGCTTTTGTCTGTTAAAAACCTTATTTTTACACCCCTCAAAGTAGGTAAAGACTCTTTTGCAAGGTTGTTGCTGTAGTGTGTGCGCCTATTACTTAAAATTCCGGCGACTTATTGTCGACAACATTCAAAACAAGAGTTACATATAAAAACAAAATACAAATGAATGAAATTTCTTGTTGTTATTCTTCTTGTAATTTCTCAAAAATTTTATCTTTGAAAACATTTTTTTTACAAACTGTAAATCAATGGAACTCGAATACCTCTTGCAAATGCTTACATAGCAAAACGAAAGAGTTTACCAGGAACCGAATCAGTAGTATCTTTGCTTTCTGTTATTAGCCAAAACGATTGAGTGGATGAACTTAGGGGCTCAACAGCCCACTGCCAAGTTTTACATCAAACGATACGCTGTTTCTGTCGAAAAGCGTGTAGCGTACCCATAACCGCAATATTTGCGAAAAATGCGTGGCGGATAAACTGATCTTAAATAAAACCCAATACATGAAATGAATTGATCATAAATGCACCGAAAGTCTCGACTGCGATGGCAAAAGAACTCTTTGCTCTAGCAAAATGCATAGAAATTGCATGTGTGTGAAGGTACCACTCACAGGTTTTTTTGAGGCTGGTTTGAGGGTTAATGCCTGTTATTTTCTAGGGATACCGGGTCTAAAGTTTACTTTCATCAATATGTTAAGGTTTAAGAAAACCGAGTAGAACATTGTTTTTGTTATAGTTCGCGGTACGAGAATTTCGGTGTCCTACCTTTTCCTTTTCAATTTAAAGTGCCGTACGTTTTGATGCCATTTAAAGTACTTTTCTTGTCTTTTTGGCGTTCGCAGCAAAAATCATCAAAATCGATTCTAGTAATTGGCAGTGATTGACGGACGCACCAGCGTAAATCTGTGTATCTGTGTAAGATTTTTACCTAAACAATTTCAATTATAGGAAATTACTCTGGAACCAAAAAAAAACATAAAAGGACCGAGTGACTATTGATTTTAGAACAGCGCTGCACACTGGTCTCCAGCAGACGTTCTTTTGCATAGAAAACTAAACTCAGAGCATTTCGGTCTTCTTCCTCAAGCAATTGAGTGACTTGGTTAAAACCAAGTCAACTTTATAACCGGAGGTCTTGACAGCTCACAGTGACTGTGGTTTGCTGGTCGCATTTTGGTCTTGTTGTTCTCAAAGAGACCAACAATCTACTGTACATACATATGTACATATTTTAAATTCTACAATATAATTAGTCGTATATTCATAATAACGAAATAGTTTTCTATCCATTTCATTGTATTTTGCTTTGAAAAGTAAAACTTCAAGTCCATCTGATTTTTGACATACAAACACGACATGGTTTGAAAGAAAATTGAGGCGGGACTACCAGCTGTTGGGCTTGTTAAAAGTCTTAAGTCGCAGAACAGCCAGTGTGGCCTGCTTCGAACTATAGTTTGTTGTAACTTCGTTTGTTGAAACAAAAACACGGCTTAAGTGGAATGAGAGTGTAAGTCCGGTTATGATCAAGATTTAATGAAAATGAATTGATTTGAAAAACCAATCAAACACTACAAGTTTTGTTCAGCTTTTGTCATTTTCTCATCAGAATCCATTACATACATACTTCTTTGGTCATTCCAAGCTCTACTCTACAGAGACACAGTTTGGTGTTAAGGGCGTAGTTTCAGGAGAGACGAAGGGGTTCACCTACAACTTGTTGTAGATTTGCAACAAAGAAACATGCAAAACTTTTTTTTTCTCCGTATAGATTTCATTTTAGATTAATGTGACATTTTCATAGTCAAATTCTTATTCTGGAGCGTAAGAAATGAAAATATAAGAAAAAATAGCGGAAATGCGATTTGTTATTGTACGTAATCATTCGATCTTTCCCGATGGACGCTCACAAAGTGTGATTGTGTTGGTTGGAAGTGTGTCTGTGTGAGGGTTCTTCGTTAAGGGCTGTCACAATCCTTTCAACAATTACTTTTCTCCGTGCTATTAGAGTGGAATTTTTTAATATAATATATATCTTTATATAGATGTCTTTATATAGATGACAAACGGCTTCGATTTGCATCAATTCCAGTCCACTTTATATATCTGTGTTCCTATTTTCTTCGGGCAACGCACAAATGTTTCTTATTGTTTATCCTCACAAGATATTGAAAAATTACCATTTTGTCTGTGCAAGGCGTACCTTGGGCATTGTTTCCATTCCAAATAATTGACTTTGGTCTTTTTTAATAGGCTACTGAAGCTTCCGCAGTCCAAGAGAAATTTCGAAGTTCATAAGAAATCGCGTAAATGTTATTTTTTTTTTTAATGTTTATTTGTGTATCTTGTTATGAGATGCGATGTCGGCACAAATAATGATAAGAATTAAAATTTTTCTCAAAAAATATGTATTTATTTATCAATTTCTAGTTTGTTACTTTCAAAGTGGACCCTTCAAATATGTGGAATACACCTGTGCCAGCGCTTTCTCCAATCTTCGACGCAGTTCTGATATGTTCTAGAGCTCTCTCAACGATTCGGATTTTATCTTCTCAATCATACCGCTGTTCTTAGGTGTCGTCCATCTGGAAAACAGGAAAAAGGCGAAGCAGTCCGAATGTGGTGAATTACGAATAAGCAATGACGAGTGGGGAGCAATTTTGGATAAAAATTTGATGCCACACGCTTCAAGCCCAAAATTTCCGAAAAATTGTCCTGTCACGAGCCAACCTCATTCATATCCTCAGCCACTTGCATAATGGTGATTCGTTTATTTTCTCCTCTTTCGGAATGCTTTCATCAGTTGCTGATGGGATAGAACATCTAGCGCGAGCGTCATCATTCGCATCTTCTGGGTCACTTGTAACCTCAGAGTGCGATCACAACTTAATGTTTCAAGTGCATTTGAACAATTTATTTAGTTCTGGACACAAAATTATATGCACATTTTTTGACCCACGAAAACGCAAAAACACCTCTAATTTTTATGCCTCTCACAAAAAAGTCAAGGCCCTAAATAACTTAAACCGTAAACATGAGAAAAAGGCGATAATCATATTTATGTGGCCCGCGAACATTTAAAATTCATCCTGTTGTCTGAACAGATCTCTTATATCGTAAAGAATTGTTTATTTACATGGAACATTTTTCTGTAGAGAGATTCTGCATGCAGGACTATTTTCATTAAATTAAACTTTGGAAGAGGAGAAGGAAAGTCTTAAAATTGTTTATATTATTTATGCAAAATTATGCACAACTTAAGAAGAATAATAAATCCTACTAATCTGTAAATTATTATATGTATGATGATAAGAGTGGGAAATTTTCGTGAAAGTTTTGGTTTAAGTGAGAAAGATGCCTCGAATAAAAAATAATAGTATATCTTTTCAATTCATGCCCAGCAAATTTGTCTCGCACCAGTGTGCGCTTTAAGACAATTTATTTGAGAAATCTTCTTGCAACACACATTTCCATAAATCACCGGATGTGATGTTTCACAAAGTTGAGTTCATAGGAACTTGTTGTTGTTGGTTTTGCTGTACTGGGGGCAGAAACACAAACATTGTCTTGAGAAAGTTAAACGGCGTAGTGGTTACAGCAGAGATGAAATGTTTGTTTGTTTTTAGGCGAGTCTGTGCAGTTCTAAAATGCCACGCACTGAGAAAACAAAGTACGAAAAGTCGCGCTGAATTTACATTTTGAGAAGGATTTATTCTTACATTTTGCCGCCGCTTAATGTGTAATACATGTGCGTTTCTAGTGGCTATATTTATCTAAATAGATCCAAGTTAACTCTAAAATATTTAATATCAATGTGAAATCATGTTAAATTAACGAGATACACCTAAACGAAGAGTGATGAATACGGTCATGACGTCAATGATTTTGCTTTATTGGCGTTTCATGTTAATTTAAATGATTCCATATTAAAAGTCTATATGAATTCCTATTTTTAAAAGGGAAAATGTCGATTGAGCTATTCTTAAACTTAAGTGATCCATTGAAACTTAAACCACTCTAAAATCAAACAATTTTTGATCTAAAGGGTGATTTTTATGGAGCTGTCAAGTAATTTATTTTTGGTTTGGTTTGGCATTTCAACATCAAGAAACTGACGCCTGAACAACGCTTCCAAATTGCGCAAACTTATTTTGAAACAAGACGGCCCTTGATTCCGATCTTCATTAGCGAATTTTGGATGGATACGTTAATAAACGAAACTTCCCAATCCCCAACTCTACATATGTTGAGACACGGTTCCACCTAGAAAAACTGGCTGTGGTGGAATCATTGGTCCGCACTTCAACAGTCAATGGTAACCCCAATGGAGCCATGATTACTGACTTTTTCGTTTATCAATTGAACAACCAGGCTGTGCAGGAGCTGTGGTTTCAACAAGACGACGCAACATGCCACACAGCTCGTGCCACAATTAGTTTATTGGGGGACCCTCGAATGTTGGAAAAAGTAATCGAAAATTGAACCTCCAGGTTAGCCTACGGCCGAGCCAGCCGTGGTGGTCGTATGCCTGCAGTCGTATTTAAATTATAATGCCGGAGGATTATCTTTGGAATAAAGAAAATTACTTGTCAATTTAGAAAATCCATCTTTATTTTATTCCATTTAAAGTTTCTAAACCTCTATAAAAAACCCCCTCTATTTGTATGGCTATTAAAAATTGAACGCAGTCCAGAATAAACGTATGTATAGGAGTCATCAGATATGGCAAACTTTTGAAGGTAAAATCCTATTTATAGTTTCATTATTCAAATAATCGATTTATCACCCGCTTTAAATTATACGTTTTACTAATTTTTTTCGAAAAAGTCCTAGAAAACTTCGTTATATGCAGTTATTGATTCGTTGTACCAGTACCAGTAATGAATTTCCAAGAAAAATTTAATTTTCAGGGAGCAAATAAAATATAAAGTAATTTTTTGTCATTCAATTGATTTCATTAGGTTTGAATGAAATGTCGTGTTATTTCGTTGTGTAGAGGGTTTTGAATCAGCATTATTATCGCTATATAGAGGATTTGCGGCTTTACATTCGAGTATTCACTTGCCAACCTATTTAGACTTCTTTTTTTTCATAACGCGACTGTGCCAGTTTCGCTTGATTCTAATTTCATTGTATAGAGGCGTTTGAGTGACTATATAGAGGCTTTATGGGCAAGAATCTCTTCGTTATAACTTATTGAATTTTCGTATGAAAAATTTTGCCATAAAGGGGTTTCACTATAGTCGGAAAAACCCTGTTAAAAGTTTTCAATAAAAAATCGACCAATTATTTGTTCCAGCAACTTCTTGGAAAGTTTTGCGTCGGATTGCGGAACTTGCAAATTAGTATTATTTATTAGGTTTTTTTTCACGGTCATACCAGTATTTTTAAAGCTGGAAAAGGGAGTGATCATACAACTTACCCTACTATTATTAGTGTAGGTAAATTAGTATTATTAGTAGGTAAATAAGTTGTAGACGATTTCATTTGAATCGTTTTAGAAATGTAAATGTTTGCAATATTTATAGAACACGAGTAGCCAGTACTTCTCATAATGAATATGTTGCTGTAAATAGTAAAACCCCGGATCTGTTAGGAGTGTCGATTTTGTCTTTCCGCAAAAAATATTATAGGAAACATGGTTCACTGAACCCCCTAAGAGATCAGTAAAACATCACATTCACCAGTTTTGGGGAGTTCAAGTTGAGTGGCAAGTACATATACTTTTCTGTTGGTATATTGACGTGAGCATAAGTTCAACGCTGCCATTTATCGTCCCTGAAATACAGTCTCACAGAAGAGCCGCGTTTTCTGTCTTTGCAGAAAGTATCGCGAATGTAATTCTAGACGTCCCAAGGGAAGTGCCTTCTCTTCTGAAAATACACATAATTAAAGATTTTTGTGAATAAATTTCAATTGAAGCCAAACAACTTTTCACAGCGAAACCGGCATCAAGTTCTACGCACAGAGAAATAAACGTTAATAAAAAGTTGTACCACAAGAATCACAAGAAGTGGAAGAGAAATTCCGTTTTACTGTCTGGTGGTGCACATGTTCGTATGTACTTTAAAAGCTAATGTTTTGCCAAAACTTATATAAAATGATTAAAAATCACTAAATTTCAAATATGTGCAAATTATACAACTTTACATAAAAAAGGATCTGTGTGCGATTGGCTGCTGTATTCGAATAAAATATAAAATAATAACGTTTTTCTTTAAACTTGAAAAAAATTAATAAGAGTGGGAATGGCGTGACACAGTGCCGTGACCTTAATGTGTAATACATGTGCATTTTTAATAGTTTTAAATTGACTCTAAAATATTTAATACTGGTATCAATGTGAAATCATGTTAAATTAACCAGACGTACCCAAATGAAGAATGATGAATAAGATCATGTTGATGCCTGCTACGTACATACATACATGCATTATAATCGGAATGTTTAAGCTCCAAGGACTGATGTCCTTCCCATTTATCCCAAAATTAAAAACTGTGATAAGAAAGAGACCACTTTTGCTTCAAATGTATTTATTTAAAAAAATTCAATAGAATCGAGAACAGAAGTGTCCTTCGCACACTTTTAAATTGTAAAAGACAAAATTGATTTAAGTTATGAATCTTAATTTGTCTTGTCAGACTCCTTTATTCCTGTAAAAGGATATACATTCATAGTTTCCGCATTTAACAAATTTTAGGGTAACAATCTTCGTGGCCAACTCTTTTACGCTTTATCCTCATATTAAGCTAAAACCTTTTCTACTGATATTTTATTTCCTTTTTATAAAGAGGGTTTCAAGATGGGAGGTTGGCACCGTCGTCATATCGTTCAATTCGCGCCAAAATAAGTCCGTTATCATCATTTGGTGGCCGTTTTCAATAAAGGACAGACTAATGACGCCGTTGGCGCAACGACGTGCTGCTTAATCGTGTAACTTTTCATGGTGGTTTCTCATCGGTAACTGAATATAACCGTGACGATCATAGACGGCCAATATTTACTCGCCCCTTTTATGTAACAAACCTTTTCTACGACTCAAATGAAAACAGCAAGTCTTTCCGCTCGCCTTCTTTCCATCCGTTTAATGTAGCACCACAATATGAAATTGGCACCCACAACGCCTTCCAAACATTTTTGCCAAAAATGTTTTCAAATAAAAACAATAACAAAAAACATGTTCATGCTCGACACTGAGCACTGAACAGCCAAAACAGCATCTGTTAAATTCTGACTTCTCATCCCTGCAATATAGAATAAACAAATAGCGAAACACTACTTCTTCTTTTCTCCTAATAAAAAAGAACCAAAAAAAAAAACAAATATTTTATATAGTTGCCAATAAATCTGTTTTTATATATGTAAAAAGTAAAAACAAATAAACTTTTGTACATAAATGTTTGGCGGAACTGGAAACACTGTCCGTAGCTGGGGACTAAATATTGTAACTCTGAAACATACACACCGGAAAATTGTGATATAGTGATGGATGTTTCGGGACTTTAATTAATAAGGATAAGTGGAGAAAAACCTGCAAGCTTAAAGAATTTTTTTTTAAGTATTGGAGGACTTCACATCATTCAAACTCACTATGGACAGAAGTTCCTTGTTTCAAAAATATTGTTTTTAAGCGCAGATTTTGGCATTGCCGACAATTACACAGGTTTTTCCAAACAAACTGTTGGCAGCAGAATTTAAAATGTTTTTCTTAAATATTTTCAGTTATAACGAATAGGGTTTTATATCTACTTCTGTATGTACAATATGTAAGACAAAGACATATTAATTAATATCAAAGAGATATATTAATTTTTGCAATAAGAGATTTGGATCAGAATATAAAAAAATTGTTTATTTTCAGAAAGGAGACAAAATATGTATTACTTTTCTTAAAGTCAGTGGGCTGTGATTTTTCTTAAAAAGTTTGTTACGAATTAAAACAATTTACATGTTTAACTGTAAATTTACTTAAAAGATACTTGTAAGGCAATTGTGAACCTGCTTTCTCTCGGGTCTTGTGCTCGTTTAAAATATCCGGTTCATAAATAATGAAAAGCTTCGGATCTTCGTTTTTTTGGAATAAGCGGACGAAAGAAATCACTTGTGAAATCTTTAATGCGTTTTTAAATTCTAAGAATTTAGATAATAAAGCCAAAACGTTGGAAAGCGCTAAATCCATTCGCAGATTCGTATTCATCATCTGCTAAAAACAGCCCCAATTTTTTCTGCGAATTAAAGATCTGGCACAGTCGCAGCTTAAAGAGGCTTTTCATTCCTGTTTATTATATTATTTTATATTGTATATATATTTCCAACCTTGGATGAACAACATCTTCTAGTTGTGTAACTGGTGGTCAGTGTTTAACAGAAGTAAACTCAGTACGGTGAATAAGATCAAGGCCGAAAAACCTTCCTATTGTGATTAATATTTCGGTAGAGTTGGACGAGTCAACTAAACGTAATTTTGAACCAAAAGCGCTGAAAATCGGAAATTTTTATGCCACTTTAAACGTATTCGGAAAGTGACATTCATCAAGTAGATTTTGACACATCACGAAAAGAATGGGGTTGAATTCAAATCTTGGACACAAGTCAAACAAGTCCCTTATATGAAAAAAATGTTCCTTCGATGGCGTCTGTAGAACCGGAATTTGCTGCACATGATGCTCGGTAGCGATGATCTGGAAGACAGAAGGCCTTCAGTTTAGTAACCGGACCAGTCACATTTTCGATATGTTTCGAAACCTTTTAAGCGCAAACATTTCGACCTGCTTTCGTACAGCCCTAAAAAATAAATGTGTGTTTTTTGTGTGTACTTGTATGTTTGTTTATGCCTTTATTTGTATATATTATTTTATAGTATATATGTATGTATGTATATGTATTTATGTACATGTATATATGTATGTATGTATGTAGATAAATAAGCCCATAAACTGTTGGAAGCCATTCCACGTACATAGTATGAAAGAATGTGTGTCAGCCTGTTTGTTTGATTTCGAATGAAGATCTTTTTTGGAGAAAAATTACGCTACGCCATGAATTTGTCGCGCTGAAATCGTACATTTTATTATGTGTGTGAATTCGTCCGTCTGCAATTTCACCATATGTTTGTGCGCTTCCTCCGTGTTTGCGGCTTTCGAATTCTTCAGATCCCCCAAGTGTGTTTCTGTGCTCCATTGCTTTTTTCATATCTGTCTCTTGCAGACTGCCACTAACTTATTTCTTTCTTTCTGACAAAGAAACACACGAACGCGTAGTAAATGTCATTTTGCGGCCAATTTAATGGGAAGTTGGACTTCTTTTTGTGAAATGTTTTTTTTATTCGTATGTACGAATGTATCTAGTACGCATATAAAAATATAACGAAATGGCAATATGTTTGTGGACAGTAGTGGCCATATGAATAGAAACCACTATGCAGCTTATACGTGTGAATGTGGGTACGCACAAATGTTTTGTTGGTACGAGTTGTTGGGAAGACTTTAGGCACCGCATTAAAGTGGTGGTTTAAAAACGCAATATCTTTTCGAGAAAATTAATTGAAAATAAAAATAACGTACGTACAATATAATATTGTTTTTATGTGATAAAATAATCTCTGGATGACATAAAAGGGGCTTCAAATAGCGCGGGTTGATGTTGGCATCTGTGACCGCCACATCAAGTGGCAGTACATTCAGAAAAAGTTGCGGACTCTAGGCCGGAGGACAGCATTTAATTGAAAACGAGGCTGGTGTGGCCATACCTGTCAACGACAAGCGCTGGAGAATACTGATGACCTATTTTTTACACTACATTTAACGATAAAACGATGGACGTAGACAACACATGATACGGCAGTCGCACGGATTTATCTTCTGAGAGCTGAAGTGATCCACTCTCTCTAATGCCGTATTGGCGCTGAGCCACCAATTTGAATTTTGCAATATTTATTTGAAGATAATACTAAAAAAACAAATAGCCAACAAGATTGTGCGATTTGACCTTGGACTTGGACTTGTGGGGTTTTCTGCAGTCACAGGTCTATGCCAATGAGTCGCAATCTATGGCTGCCCTTAAAGTTAATATAACGCAGGATATTGCTCAAATTCAGCCGGATCTCTGTGACAACGCATCCGTACCAGATTATTCGAGTGTCCTATATGCGTATATCATTCATAATTGCATGCCTGGGTCTTTCATACCTTGTCTTGTCCTATTTCAAAATCTACCCGCCCTATTATTTGCTCTACTAAAGGAACCAATTCATCTTTGATTTTGATGTCTCTTTTGATGATATTCTACCGTTTACATGCTTTTGACTCCTTTTCTGAAAAATGAGCGTTGCTTTAAAAAAATAACGTGTTCTTTTCTAATGATGTTGCGCTATAAAAACGCAAAAATGCTGCATGTTCAATACTAGTTTGGATCTAAAGATGTGAGGGCAGCACTGAGCTAATATCTAGTTTTTCAATTGAATCTAGAAAGAGTAAATAGTTTTGTATGTTCTTCTGTGCTGACGTCTTTGAATTTAAAAAAAAATCATCTTCGCCATTAAAGAAGGAAATATTTTCTACCAGAAAATACAACGTGATAAGACTAGAGTATATTTTTGAATGCAAAATCAATGCCTTCAGGAAATTTGAGGTCTGCTTTAGCTGCTGCAGGATGATTTTTGGTCTCCTCCTTCAAGACTGAATCAAAAACATATATATATATATATATATATGTAAATAAGACACGCCATTGTATTTTGCCGTTCTCACACTGTACCTAAAGGTACAAAAGGGTATATCCAGCAGTCTTTTTGTTAGTAGTTTAATGGCCAACTTAATCGCCGTAAGTCACTTGTATTCCATAACTGAAACGGTAAAAATCTAACCAACCACCAATCTTGAAGACTTCTCATTAAAATTCTTCAGTCCTGTGTTTGTAATAAGGATTCTTTCTGTCGCACATGAGCCACCTTCAATAAATGCTGAGATCGATGATGCAGAAATCGTTCTTTATATCCAAATTGTTGACCCAATTATTTTTATAAAATACTATTTGTGTAATTCATATTTAGTCAGTGAGGATGTGGAAATAGATCCGATTTATTTCAAGAAGCTTCCCGCCTACTGTGTTTCCAATGGTACGTTTCAGAGCTACTGAAATAAGTTGTTTTCAAATTATAGTATTGGAGTGCTGAGGGCTGACTTATACAAATATTGGACCCCAAAAACACATGTGGTCAAGCGTCAAGATCAATGTTTTCCAAGACGTGCCACCGTTTTATAAAAAGTTTGGAACTTTTTCTATCAGGTACGTGCACGATCTTTAATCGATTCTAATTATCTGGCCACTACTGTAGCACTACGAACAACATTCTTCTGAAACATTTATGAATGTACGTACAATTTTTTACTTGTCCACAGTTGTGTATGTTTCAGCGCTTGTTCATGGCACATGTGTATTAAATTTTAGAATAAACATTTATTATTCATGAGAATTTGTTAAACAGGCGGATCCCAGATTCCTTTGTGCGATGACTGCACTTTGTTTGCTGTTCGCTTCTTTTATTTGCTTTTCTTTTATTCGGTTCAGAATCAAAATGGCGAAAAATAAATAACTGCAAAATATGGAGTAGGTATTTGAATCAATTTTATTCATTTTTCTGTTTTCCTTTCGATTACATTTGGAATCGTTTTCTTATAACCATCAGTTGGACAGGAAAGAATTTCTTGTGCTAAAGGCCAACTTTTGCATTCATTATTGTAAAAAGTTTGTTTTTTACTAAAATGTACCTCTCACACACACATACACAATTATATACTATGTCATTACGTTTATAAAAAATACTTATATATATATTGTAGACATTTAAATTAATACATTTAATGAGAACTTATATTTTAGAACATAAACTCTTGATACTACATGGAAAGTTTTACAAGTTTTGCATTTGCGTTAAAATTTATGGAAGTACTTCTGTGGGAGACGGTCCACCGGAGGCCTGAGCGTTATCTGTACCCCTATGATTTACTGTTCTGAGCATCGCCTTCCATTCGCCAAACACCGAAGAGGTAACTTAATTTTTCGGGAGGTATAACCGGGGCGCCAGCAGCTCTTCTCAAGCTTTTAAGATCGGCCTCGGCATCATTGAGAATGGAGGCGGCGCCCATCGCAAACCCATTGCCCTGTGCTCCGTTGGCATCGAGGGCCTTTAATAAGCCAATTTCGCTGGTAGATAGAACGCGGCAAAGAAAGTCAATGTACCTGAAAGAACAAGAAATTATGAGAATATCAGTTGGTCGGTTAATACATTCTGTCAGAATCGTAATATTAATATTTCTTCGTCAAGTTTTCTTGCAATCCTGGCGATTTGTTATTTTCATTAAAACACTAAACAAATTAAAAATTCTTGCAAATCTTGGATTGCCACGACTGTTCAACACTGATTTTTGTTTCAAAAGTGAAATTTATTTCATATTTGAAAAAAGTATTATGTCTGTCTTAAATTTTTCCCTGGGCACCATTAAGTCCTCTTCGCTCAAGTTATCTTAAAAAGTCGATCGCCCGTAATTTAGAACAATGAAGGGAATATAAGTGGGAAAGAAAGTATTCAAATAAGCCGAATGAATGCTCTACGTACAAAACACCGAACTCCGAGAATTGGTTCACAATAGGCGGAGTTATCAAAAATCACAGCGTTCGCTTTACAAAAATATTCTTCGCAACTGGTTTAGCTATTGCTAGCATTTGTTGTGGTGACTTCTTGGCCCCAATTTTGAAAATGTATCAAACACCAAGCGAGCACTTTCAAATATTAGAAAAGGTTCGAGGGGAAGCAAAATATTCCTGTCAACTTTGAAACAATTTACATACAACTTTAATAAAATGTAATAGATTATTTCACATACATGGATCTAAATCAATGCACACTTTAGCTCTTGCCTCTTGAGGTTAAAGTAATTACTACATCTGTCTTACACAGCTACAGTTTAGGCATTTAGTAATTTTTAAAGCTATCGAGCTCTGTAAAAAGGCAGGGTTGAATTTTAATTGCGGTGACTCTTCATCTTCAGTAAAAGCCATAAAAACCTCAATGAACATTTCCCAAATTGTCTCAATATCTGATTACCTGGTAATTTCGCGCACACTGCAAAACGGGCTATTTTTATTTTATTTTTTATAACTGTCTTCTGACCTTAAAGAATATCCAAACGCTGAAATTAATTATCACAATTTGTAAAATAATTGCAATTCAACATCATTTGACTCCAGTCTCAAGAGTTCTGAGATAAGTCCTTATAGATTCAATAAAATTTGCAACACCTCCTTTAGATCATACTATAGTTATCCGTAATCATATAACTGAAGGAACTAACCCTCCCGTTTGGGGTTGTGGTTCTTAATAAATCGACTTGCTCAAAATTCAAACACGAATTAACCCACTGCAATCACTTTCACTTTTAAAAGCCTCCAAACTTTATTATAACAATTAAAATATTTTGTTTAAATCCAGTGAAAGGTAATAACTTAAAGTGTTAATACACATCCTTTTCTTTACATTCTTTAAGTAATTCTGTTAACATGGTGATTTCATCGGAATTATCGCCTTCACTTAACTATTTCAAAATGCCACTACAAGAGTCCTTAGAGAAGCTAAAACAAACAATATAAATACATGTATCAGATTTGCCAAGTTAACAATATTTAAAAAAAAGTTGTTTAATAAGTTTTTCATTGAAGAGACGAAAGGGTGTTTTTTATAAAGATTTAGAACCTTGAAATGGAATAAAATAAAGATGGATTTTCTAAATAGACAAGAACTTTTCTTTATTCCTCTGGCATTATAATTTAAATATGGCTTCTGGCTGGCCCCGACGTAGTTTAACCTGGAGGTTCAGTTTTCGATTACTTTTTCCAACATTTGAGGGTCCCCCAATAAATCAATTGTGGCACGAGCTGTGTGGCATGTTGCGTCGTCTTGTTGAAACCACAGCCTGGTTGTTCAATTGAGAAACGAAAAAGTCAGTAATCATGGCTCTATAGGGGCTACGATTGACAATAACCTTGAAGTGCGGACCAATGATTCCACCAGCCCGCAAAACACACCAAACAGTCAGTTTTTCTGGATGTAACACTGTCTCAACATACACTTGGGGATTATCATCACTCGATTCACACAAGAGTGCACTTCATCGCTAAGCAATCGGGATCAACGGTAATCTGATTTCAACTTAAAGCTTCATACCTCTATAAAAACACCCTTTACATCAGATAATATAGACATTTTGCAGACGGCAAAAAAGGGTATGAAATTCAAAAGAATGCCCAATTCCATATACGACTTGATTAGTTCTAACTAATTTGGACGGTATATAATATGATGTTGGGAAGTACGTTTTAGGTAACTGCAACACTGGGAAACTACTTAGTACTTATTTTGTATATATGACAATAGTAGTATCATAAATACATACATATATCTTTAAGTAAGAATTTACACAACTAAAAGGAATTATGATAAGTTCCTAAAGACGTAAATATGTATCACAGCTTAAGGCCCTACCGCATTAGCTTACGAGTATTGCTATATAATAATGTATGTATTTATTGTATATAGATTGATTAAGTTTTGCAATTCCATTAATGTAGTATGAACTTTAAAACTACTCGTTATAGCACAAGTTTTCGACCAACAGATTCTGGTTAGCTTTTTAAAAGTTTACGCCTGGAACCCGTTTTACGGACAGTTTAAAGTTGCATCCTTGAACTTTTTTTTATATGAACTTTTTTGAAAGAGGCTGGTTAAAAGGAGCCACTGTATATAAATATGTAAATAAGTACTATGCTCGGATCCGAAACTAATTTTTCGCCTTTTCCACTGATGTTCGCCAATAGTTTGAAGTGCAGACAATCTGATAGGGAACTAGTTAGGAACTTCCTTTTGCCAAAGTCAGTTCTATTGTTCAAAGCGTTGGCGAATGTAACCTTTCGAAATAGTGGGAATTGAAAATAAATTTTACAATTTTAATTAACTTCCATTTTATAACACGAAAATAAACTGCCCTTAAAAAGTTTAAATTTTTTACAAAAATAAATTTTTGCATAGAGGAGGAACGACTCAGACGGCCTAAACCACAAAATACTCGATTTCAATTAACCGAATTTAACAAAAGTGCTGTCCAGAATACGAGTACCATTAACGCCAAATCGATAGTAAAGTTCCACCTGGCACCATATTAGTGAAATTAGCCAAACCGAAGGAGAAAAGTTTTCATTCTCCTAAATACATATGTATGTATGTAAGCGTGTATGTATGTACGTATGCTTCTAAAAATTTTTCCTGAAGGGAAACTGGCATATTTAGGAAACAAAACTAGGAGAAACGTTTGATCTTTTTCATAAAATTTATATTAAATTAATTCATTTTCCCATAAAACATTCACTCCCCACGTGACAGACAGAGTGATTGAAATTTGGAGCAGACTGAATATTGAAATTATACCGAAACGAATTACTGTTAGATAATTTAATACTTTGCTCGACAAATACTACCCTGAAGATTAAGGCAGATCAAAAGGCTCCACTCTCACTGCGTTCCTCCAATCCATAAATGAATTATTTTATATTGGAAAATGTAAATGTGACTTGAAAGCAGCTCTCCGCTCGTGTGCATTGCTTCCGGAGCAGTTGAAAGAGTTCATGATGGATCAACATAATGATAAGAGATCTGCGGTACCGGAGTACGACGATATCGAAATTGAAGAAGAAGCACGTACGTCTACAGTAATTGAGAAACAATTGAAGAGGGCCGGTGTTAAACATACGACAAGAAGATAAGAAAATTGATTACGAGCGAAGTTCACATTCAGTAGGTGCACACACAAGATGCATCTGGAATGAGACTAGAAGACACTCCCAAGTACGATGAACTTTGCTGTGACGTCTGACAGATTTGGTGTTTCTGATATGAATAGCATCAGTTCTTATGAAAGGCATCAGCGTAAAAGAGGGTCGTGCGAATCTTGCCATTATGGATAAGAATAAAGATCGTAAACAAAAAGCTGAATGCAGACAAAAACTGATTCTTAATCGATATGATGCAAATCGATAACAAATTTCAGCCAAAGATGGTTAAAGAAGCACATTCCCAACTGTTAGGCTACCAGACAAATCACTTTTTGGCAACGTGATTTGAAGTCACAAAAAAGTTGTTCGCACGCAAATGCGACTGACAATTTTAAATCACTTGCCTATTTTTTATAGTTATTTCGTATAAAATTCAATAAAAATGTTTTCCTATATTTCACATGATGTGTCTTCTATTTGTTTTTGTTAAAAAATTAGCTTTTCGCCTATAAAAACATAAAAATGAACAAATTGCTAAGAAGACTGCTTGTTTTGTAACAAAAATGTTTGGCTTCGCTTCGCAATGTCCGTGATTTACCTTTTCCCTCTGGGAGTCAGCCGGTTTGTTTTTGCGTAGATATTTTTGAGGCTGCCATAGTCTTATGACTTAAGAACTCGTGTAAAATACATGCCATTTAAGTGCAGAAGGCAAACAAATTCAGTAAATGAAAATGGCAAAAGCTTTATTTCATTAATAAAATCAATGTTCTCTGCGCCAAATCTTAATAATCATACGATGTATAAGAAAATGTCAGTGAATATTATAAATTAACTCTTAAATGGCGTTTTTCAGGCGATCATTTTGTAATTGTTTTTTTTTTTCTTCTTAATGCATTTATGGCGCATTCAAGAATATTTACAAAAGCAAAACTAAATCAGCTGTTTTCTGATGTTTTTGAACAATTAGAACCACGACAGAACAGCATCAAATAGTTTGCGATTTTAAAATAGTTCGTGATTTGAAACTGCGTGATTTTCAGAACAGACTTGTACGTAAAAGTAGAAAATGTTAGTTCAGAATCACGCGGCGTCAGTAAAGTTTTTAATTAAGTACCGTTATAAAATGTATACAGATCAGTCTTAAAGCTACTATACTAAACGAACTCACTGATAAACGGAGTCAGAATGGCTTAAATAGTTTTTGTTAAATATACTACTACTACTTTTTACGTTTCCATTATTTTCTGGGTATGGGAACTGTTATAATCTTCTAGATACCAAATGACGGTGACTTTTGTCCATCTGGTACATCAATTAATTATCGTAAATGTTCTTTCAAAGTCAGCTGATGAGTTTGGCCAAGTTGTTATACAATATTATCTACAAACTCACTTAAATTTGGAATATGAGTCTTCTTGTTTGGGACACTTGTTCTCCTATTGCATCTAAAGTGCAGAATTCAGCAAATCCTTCGTAGCCGTGTATCGATATGTCTTGCTGTTGGTGATTTTTATATCGTATATGTTGAATTGGTAACAGTGTTATCAATGCAATGTGAGTGTCACATTATATTCAGCAGAGGAACAAACATGCAAAGAAACTTTTGTTGCTGACAGCACAAATTTATTACTTGGATGAACTGTTTACATACATACATGTGCATACATATTGTATGTGAGTGTGTGTATGTGTATGTACATATATTAGTAAATTTGTCAGTTATATCTTTCACTTCGTTTCCAGAAAACATTGGTATTTCTGAATGACGTTTTTATTGTTCTTTTTCGGTGTTTGACGTTGGAGTTCATACAATAATGCAGTGGGTATTCACACATGTGTTCAACATAACAAACACGATACAGGATTTTGTGAATTAAGCCAATGTCCTTCTGTTTTTCTCAGATATAAGATTTGGAAACGTCTTTAATAAAAGAATAACTTCAACGATTATATAAACGAATTAATTTTTTCTCTTTGGTAGCAAACTTTTCAATGAACCGTTTGAAAATTTCGACATCTAGGGTACAAATTATTGCGCTATTTTAAGAACTGTTCCTCTCTGCCCAGTGATTTAAGGGTTTTTGGAACCAATTTTAGTATTTCTAAGTGTTAAAGATTGTTTTTCAATTTTCTTTAATGAGCGTACGGAATGTTTTGATACTCTGGAAGTCAATAACGAAATTGTTTATCGTTACATAGCGAGTCCATTATGCTGAGCTTTGACTGTGTTAGGAATACATATGAATAATTAATAATTGTTTTAATACGCACTCGTATAAAATCAGAATCGAAAATCAGAGTATAACTTAAAGAAACTATTCCTTGCCTGTCAGACTCAAGCAGCATTAACAAATCTTTGTTGTTTTTTTAGAAAATTTCATGCAGATATTTTGCTCACATTTTGCACTTTGAGCAAAACGTCTCAAAGGCCCTAATCGTTGCAAGAACACTCTATCTACTTTGGTCCAATTTCCAAGGCAAGTTAAGTTGAGCACAGAATTCATTAATTTAACTTTTCAACCTCCTCTCACATTCAAGCAGCGCAAGTTTATTTAGCAATTTCCGTTTCCCTTGGCTTAATTTTCTCAGCATTTTTTCACGTTTTCACTGACACGAATTCAACTCGTTTGTCCCCGAAAAACCATTTCGCGCCACAGTTATTTGCCCCAGAGACAAATATAAATAAATATGGAATATAAATGAAAAACGAATTAAAAAAATGGTAAATATGTATGTATGTATGTACAAAGTACAAATGAGAAAACAAAATGAATTGTTCCAAGCAAGTCTGTACCAATTTCTATCCCTCTTCACTTTTTTTGTCAATCAACTCAAGACTTGCGCAATTAAACTTGCCTAATGAAAACGGAATCGTTGCTAAACAATTATAACATCTGCCATCCGTTGTTGATGAATTGTCATTAAGAAAAACAAATCACACACACAATTACATACGAGTGTATTCATACATACATACATACATACGTATGTACGTACACATGTATGTACTCGTATGTACAAGTGAACAAATCTAATACTTTTGAAGAACTGTTGCGTATTTTCCAAAATCCTTTTACTTTCAGACTCTTGGTTGCCAATAAAAGTATTTGCTGATCCAGGAAGGAAACATCATTTTTTTCTGAACTGTGTTTACTGTAATTTTTTACTTTCAAGCAAATATTTTCGTGGTTTTTGAGAGCTAAAAGCTATTGCTGTTTTTTTTAAATAAAAATATAATGATGTAAGACGAAAAATAGCTGAAAATCTGTGCAAAACAAACTGAAAGGCAGGGCCTAAATCACCGCATACGGTATCGACATTTTCAATTCTGATATCATGGCAGACGATGTCAAATGAAATGTATCTTTATTTCAGATGATAGAACTCCATATCGAGTAACCAAACAAAATACATCTCCAGATGTTCGTATAAAAAAACAATTTATTTAAGCACTTGCAAAGTATTTTATATCTTGCAAAAAAGGAAAAATTCTAGTTATTTTGGAATTACATTCATATATCTTTTTTATAGAAAACTTGCGAACAAAATAAACTATGACAGATATTTTTGGCCAGAAACATTTTGCCAAATTGTACCCAAGGTAGCAGTGCAATGAGTAAGTTGCGGGATCCCCTGTTCAATAAGTTAAATATGGATGGCCCATCACTAAAAGACATTACGTCGGTGCGGCAAGTAAGCAGATGTGTACGAGACTCTACAAGTTTTTCAGCTCTACATTCAATCATTTTATTTGCATAAAATTCATTGGGTTTTTTCTGACCAGAAGCATCAAGCATGAGCTCGAAGAGAAAACACGACGATGTCATTTCGACCTTAACACCAGATGCGCAGCAAATTCTCCAGAGTGCTTTTGCCTCCCAAAGAAATAAACGAGCTTAAAAAATAGAGGAGTTATTCAGCCATGAAACTGATTACGATTTCACAATTCACAAAATTGGCGTGCCGCAAATCGCAATCACAAAACTTTTACTATTTGAACTCGCAATTAAATAATAAAGTGACATTTAAGTGGAACACAGAAATGAAATTTAATGCATTTTTCTAATTGTTGTCTTTTAAAATAATATATACATTATCTTGATCGATTCTAATAAACTTTTTCCACTCTAAAAATATAATCCTTTTATACCAGAGTGCCAGCAGTTCTTATTCCTGTTCGAAACACAAATGCTACCAGACTTTTAGGCACAAACATAATAAAAAAAACGCCACATTTTCAGCACACGAAAAACAGAGATTTAGGATTTTTAAAAAACAAATGATTTAAAATTTGTTCGTTTTCCATCACGTGGGCGTTTTCCTAGTGAAAATGAAAATGTAGACAAGGCGGCATTAAAATTGATTGTGAAAGTGCAGGGAAGGAAAGTAAAGTCCACATTAAAACCATTTGCATAGTCACAAGTCTCGTTAAATAAGAAGTTCGAACGGTTGCTAAAGTTAATGGAAAAATCGAACGAACTTAAAGAAAAATCAATGAAAAAGGAACACTTCGCAAGCTTGAACATTTAAAATACTTTTTAAAACATAAATAAATTTTTTTTAATTTTTTTGTAGTTTTCTCTTTTTTATGCGCAGCTGCGTACAAAATTTCTTTTTTTGCACGTGGTCATAAATCGACAAATTTTTTTTTAAAATTACTCGATACGACAGTTCATCTAACGATTAAGCCCCCGACTGTGTGAAAACAGAACTCGATCAAAACTTGGAATGACGATATGCATTAATCTTTTTAATTTAGTACATTTCTAGTCATTTTCTGCGCCCATAAAACTAAGCGTGACAATTTCAGTAAATTGTTTTCGATAGATTCGGTGATAAAACATATTTTTCTATTTATTTGATGATGTTTCGAACAAAAGTTTTGTGCGAAGAAAACATCTTTCGAATGTCTTCTCTTCTTGAGAAACAATTTCAGCTTAAATTGATCTAATCAAAGTATATTTTATGTCTAGAAGGTGGAAGGGCTGCAGAAAAATTAAAAAATAACAAAAAACTATTCAAATATATATGTAGGTATTTTAGCAACAAATTCTAAGTTGTCTTAGTGCAAATTTAATTTTTTAATTTTAATTTTTGTGTGAAAAAAATTGAACAAAATCTCTTTAATCAACGATCTGCAGCAGATGTCACAGTTTATGATGTTGAAATATCAGAAAAGTTCTACAACTTGATAATACGTTGCAAGTCTAGAATACTCACAGCGTGAAAATTTGGTCCATCAGACTTTTTTTATTTAGGTCGCTACAGGATCACATAATTTATCTGACTTAAGGATGCTGTCAAACGATTCTACTTTCAAGTCTTCTAGGAAATAATTCTGGACGATTTGGCGTGGGCTGATTTTACACCAGTCATTGGATGAATTCAACTCCTGTTGAAGAAGCTGATGGCCCAAATATGTACGTATTATAACTTAAAAAGATATCAACGCTATCATTTAAATAAAGCGAGAGCAATGCCACGCGTTTAAGTAAATCGAGGAATTAGGAAAAAGTTTAATCCCACCGCGGACAGAGTTTCATCTCAATTTTCAAAATTCGATCTCAAAAATACACAATGCAAAGTTACATTCTTTACCACAAAGTGGACACATAAGATCTGAAGGCAGTTTTTTCGAAGACAGACAGATTTTTATAAAGACCCAAAATCGTCTCTTATAAATCGAAGGATATACTACGAGTACAACACAATTAATTTTATAGAAGTTTTAGTGCTATAAATATGTATTCCAATTGCTCCCATTTATCTTGAAGTCTATAATAAAAGGTACTACAAGGGAAGAGAAAAGGGTTGGCGAACTTTGATTTTAAAATGTAATAAACACGCATATTTATTTACATGTATGTAAATGTCTACTGACTTGTCAGCAAAGCAACGAGCCATCACCTACATGTGTGCCCAGAATTATAAGAATGGATTCTTCTTGTAGCTGTACCAAAATACCACAAGGATGTTTTACTAAAACAATAGCTCTAGGCAATGAAACGGACTGATTCGTGGACACTTCTGTGGCTGCGCTGTTGACAATTCGTCTGTGGTTTTCATAAATTTATCGATGACAATGTCCATATGTTTTGGCGAATAATGACAACGAACATCATAATCGTAGCCCCCCGGCGTTTTATCTTCCTCAGAACTGCAAAATGGCAACTAAAACCATATTCCCCAGGGAACTATTTTTTATCTTTAGTTGTAGACAAAATAATCCCCAACTTTTCTTTGAAAATACTCAGCTTTTATCCAAAAATTATTCAAAGGAGGTCCATGTGGGAAATGTGTCGAATTTTCTTTCTCTCAACTTAACGTCTATTATAGAAGTAAATTGACATACAAAAAAAAATCATCATATATATTTCTGTAGATCGCGCACTTGATAAACTAAATTGTCTCTAAAGCCTACTTTAGAAGTGAAAACTTTAAGTTATTAAAATATAATAAAGAAAATATTACAGCTGTTTTAAGAGAGAACAAATAGGCCACCATTTTTCTCTTTTACTGCTTTAATTGTTAACACAAAAATGCACTTTTAATATAATCGATTGTGGTGGTTTTTGATACGTTCTTATTAAATCTTAAGTTTACGCGATACCGTCCACTCAATGTCGTACGACTTCTCTTATCGTCTGGACCACTCAAAAACTGCTGCCAAATTGCTAAGCCTTCATCAAAGTTTTTGAAATCAAAAGTTTGCACGACAAGGCTGAGCCCTTTAACTTTATGTGATGATTGCCAAAAACAGAGCTTTGCTGACCTGCGATAAAGTTCGTATATGTTTCATCTAAAGAAAGCTGGTCAGCAGGATCATCGTAGTGCTCTATTCATACATACTTTTGTACGTACAACAGCATCAAGTTGCACAGACAGGATTGCATTGAGTGTCATTTTTAAATTTATTACCTGTTAAATGATAGCGGTGACCTAATTTTTATAAAAAAGAAACTTAGGCTTCATCTTCTGTAGCCCCGTCCTTATTATGGCTTGTAATTTTAATTATTTTTTTATTTACATACAACTTTGAGAAAAATTGAGATGTACAACTTAAAACACTTATAAAAATTAAATTCAATTGGAGCAAAATCAAAAATAAAATCGAAGAACTCATTACAGTTACAGGTAAAGAGATTAATTGCATTTTAGTAAAAAACTATAAACAATTATGCCTACCAAATGGTTCATATATACATATTTATGTATGTATGTATGAATGTATGTATGCATGTATGTGTACATCATGCTCAGAGAGAAAATAGTAAAGCAGAAGAAAAAAATTATGCAAATGTACATATTTGTGTACAAATATTTTTATTTACTTAAAGGAAGAACGATTCAAAAAAGTTTTAGCAAATGCATGCACGTGCTCTGTACTTACATACATATATACGAGGTCTGTTCAAAGAACAGGTGAATTCCCAAGTATCGCGGGATATGTACAAAAACACATATAGAAAAAATAATGTAAAACATTTTCCCAAAACTTTTATTTGCAGTTTTAATCAGGCTGTACCAGGTTAAGATTCCTCAAACATGTGTTTTTGGTAGATACTCGTATTGTACTGCATTTCGGGCAAATCGCATATGGGTCAAAAGCCCTGGACTTTTTGAGAGTTCAAAGTTCTATTTCACTCGTATTTTATATTTATTCTTATATTTCACTTCAGACCCTCTCGTATTAATAAAAACAAGCAAAATCCGGCTTTTAGAATCAGTGTTGCAGATTCTACCGGGATTTATCCCGAATTTGATGATTTTTTTCAAATTTGATTTTGGATTAAGGAATTCAATCAGCATAATGGTCCTGCTCCTATGAGGACTATAGGAGATTTTTGTACTGATTTTCAATCGACATTTTACATACACATACTTTTGTTTCTGGGGTTACTTTAATTTTAATGTGGCAATTCCTTAATCCCATTGCTTTTTTAGTGCATATGTAAATACTTTATTATTATTAGTGACAAGTCTTTTTGTCCTCAGCATTTGCCATTTATACAGTGGAATGGTTTATTTGATATGCGAAGACTCTGCTGGATCACAGCGGTTTGAAGGCCTGGTCTGATGACAACTAATAGACAAGTCAAAAACACTGGAATTTTGATGTGACACTTTTGATTTATCTGCATCGACTGTGAAATTGTTTAATTCTAAACGTTTATTCTTTAATTATTTAAGTGCTTATACACACATACATACATATACGGCAATACACCACTTATTGACTATATGTAGACATGAAATAAGGTATTCTGCAAATCAAGTCTTATTAATTTGCTATTTTAATGAATTTGAACAAAAGTAGTACGAGTATTATTTTGCGTGCGCACTTATTGGCGTATGTAATACAGATGATACCAAATTAATCACGTTATCAGAGGATGATGAACTTTTTGCAAATGGCAGTAAATGTCAGTTCTGGTTTGACATTTATGAGGTAAACAATCACAAAATATGCGTCAATGTACATGAATCGCTACACTAGTCAAGAATGTGGAGTAACTGTTTCGAACCGATAACTTGATTAATTGCCTTTTGGGATGAAAATATTCCAATTGGAGATACGACTCGAAAGAAATCTGGCAAAAGATAATGTGTACAACTAAGTCAAGAAAATTTGCCACTTGTTGCCAAGGTTTTACGCCTGATTTTGTTCATATATTGTAAATCTAAAAGCATCAAGATAACCGCATAAAATTTATTTATTTATTTCGCTAACAAAAAACATAATGTAAAACCAACTCACCTTGTATGTACATACATACATACATAAATAAGTACATAAATATGCACATACATACATATTTATGTACATGAGTTTCAGAGTAAAAGAGTTAAAACATTAAAGTTCTTATGTTAGTTGCAAGCTTCCAACGGCCCAACAAAACGATTTTAAATATATGTATGAATGTATGAATGTATTTATGTATGTACATACATGCAAGTGCAAGTTGCTAAAATGTTGTCCGTAAGCGTAAAATTTAAATAATTCGTTGCTTCTTCTGTCAATAATGAAATTTAGAAAACGAAACAGTGAAATGGTAAAAAGAAAATGAAGACTTAAAAGATGCGATTCAGACATTAAAGCACAGTTGCAAAAGCACTTCCTTAGGGAGGACGATGTCAAAGGTTTTTATAATTTCAAACTATTTTTTAGGCTTACTTTTACTTCGATTGCAACTTTTTGTTTATGAAACAGAGTTATCAAGGTCATCACATACCTTGAGGGGAACTGTTGGTATTTTTGATCAGTGTTTTATATTAATCAAACTTTTGTTTTTCATACGCGTTTTAAGAATTAAATCATATAATGCATTCAAAATCTTGGAACTTAAGATATAATTTTGACATTTGGTGGCATGCAAACGCCAAAATTTTCCCCACAGCGCCATATATGCTGGCACCGGCATGTTATACGAGCCCTAACTACTATTAAGTCGCACACCAAGCATTTTTCAATAAATCACTTTTCAAAACTACAAATTCTACACATTCTTAAAAATAATATTAACTGTCCCCGTAATATTAAATTATCTGTACGGTTGTTTTACTCTATTTATATTTTTGAAAAAATATTTTTAGGATTGTTTGAGTGCTTTGCAACAAAAAGTTAAAAATAAATTTCAGTATTTCAACAAAAATAATTTGATCACTTTTAAATCGTGTAGCGCTTAGTTTTTGCATTTAAAACTGCGTTACTCCTCGCTTGTTTGTCATAACAGCATCTAATCTTTTTGACTATGTAGCTTTATCTTTTTGCACTTCTGTGGGGTTATTGGGCCCCATGTTTCCTGGACAGATTTTCAATGGGGCTGTGGTCTGGCCTCGACGAAGGCCATTCTAAGTATATTTTGCGCTATCATGTTGGATATACATTCCTCACAGTCGGATAGTTTGGCGATTGATGGATGGTATCAATATATATTTTCAGCATTTACTGCACCATCAATGAAGTGAAGCTGAGCAGCGCCTTTGAAGGACATGCATCCCCCACACCATAAAACTAGCAGGGAGCTTAAGACTGCGTTTTAAACAGTCCTTATGAACAAATATTTTTCTAACACCACCCACACAAGCGTCAAATTTTGATTCGTCGCTCAAAATAATGGCATCCCATTGCATTTGTACCCAAGAACGTGTTTTTGTTACCCATAACAAAGCTTTTCTCAAGAACACATAAACATGATAAAATGCTTTTTGCAACACCGAATGAAATTAGCCTTACAAAAACCATAACCTATATTTTTCGTTTGCTGTTGCGTCCATTCACTTTTCAAGGATTTTCCTATTGTTTTAGACGACTTTGAACCAACGTCTCTCAACTAATTGTCGCATTTTATTGTTGTTTTCTATTGTAGAGGTTTAATTTTTTTCGACCTTTTGGGGACTTTCAACACAATATTTTATTAATGTTGTTAGACCGCCCTATTTGCTATTTTCTATGGAAAAAGTTTGACATGTGTTCCACGGAAAAATATATGCACACACATACATACACATGAATATGCAAAAATAATTTGTATCGGAAACCGGAACACACAATTTCAGGCCACAGGAAAAACTTACATTATTTTGATTGATCATTAAACTGACGAATCATCGCAGAGCCTGATAACGATCAATATTTGAGCTTTTCTACATGGGGAGACCGAATAGTAGGGGCACGCTGCAGACAGCTGCCCGTAGGAAAAGCTTCCAGACTCGCGGTTTAACCTAAATCGATATTTAAAATGAATCGATTTGTTTGAATTTTTTCAGGTTTTTATTGTAGTTTATGAAAACTTATAGCTGTTATAGTTCTGCAGCTTCAATTTCCCGGCTTTTCGCAGAAAATTTTTCTTTTCCTTGAAAAGGGTTCTCTGAGAATTACAAACGAAAAAACACAAAGTTCCGGCAAATCAATCTAGTTGTTCTTTATTGACGCCCTGACACATCGCACCATATATATGAATATCTATATAAGTTAGACCTCAAGGAAAAATACATACGTACGTGAGTAAAACATGTTAAGGAAATTAGGAGCGACAAGTTGCTTATACAAGGCTTTTTCCTTTTTTTTTGTATTACAATCTTGACTTCTTTTTGCTTAATCAAAGGAGCGCGACTATAAAAACAAAATTTCTGAATTCTTTAACAAATATTTGACATTCGAAACTGCTCTTTTTTTAAATCGTCTACCCACGTATCAAACGTTAACCTTCGCCAGTGTGGAAGGGCGACTATTCATGAAATTGATTTGCAAGTGCAAATAGATCAGTTAGTTGGCTTTTAATCGGTATTCTGCTGCTTAGAACCTCAACTTTCATCCAGGTGGGGCCGTCCTTAAAATGTATCTACAATAATTGTTCACTCCATTTGAAATGAGTAGAAGTTTAACTATATAATGAAATACATACTTATACATAAGCATGTAGCATGCAAGCTACATATGTATTAACGTACAGTGAACAAGCGGTAGCGGGACCGATCCACTATAGTAAGCAATCTGGTACTGTGAACACAAAATTTTAAGAACATTAAAAACTGGCAATCAAGGTAAAATAAAGGGTTTTGTTTGTTTTCCAGTCTCAGCTCCCTACTTCACTTCCAATTGAAAAATATTTCTTATAGCAAACAAACGTTTTTTAAATTATGAAAAAATTTAAAGTTGGCAACATTTACAGAAGAATCAAATGTGGGGAAAATAAACAAAAACTAAGGAATTGGGAAACCCAGAACTTGTTCCATGGAAACAAGAAAGTTAAAGTTAATATTTGGGATGAATTGGAAACCATATGGATTGTTTAGCATTAAATATTTTCAAATTAACAAATTCGATCAAATAACTACTATTTCATATTGGTGTATGTATAAGAGAAAATGCTCATCTATCCATAGGACGACAACATTGGAACAGATAATCAAGATAAAATAACTCAATTCTAAACACGATTGTTCAAACAAATGTTGGTTTGTTCAAGCATTTATGAGCAAAACGGCGAAAAGCTTGAATTTCTATGCAAAAACTTAAAGAAGAAATTGTAATACGAATTGTATGTATTTTTATTTTTGTTATTAAGAACATTAATTAAGATAATATATTTTATCCAACACACACGTCCGAATGCGAACTTTGTTTATGTACAACCTTTTAAATTTTTGCACAGAACTTTTACACCGACGGGAAATTTAAAGCCCTTCAGCGTTATTCAAGAAAACTTACTAAACTTATAAATGTTAACCGCCACGAAGCGGAAGTCCTTAAGTGTTTTTAAAAATTATTTTTGTCTCAATATATGTACATACATACACACATACACATGTACATGCATTAACATCTTACTGAACACCGTCATCTTAATAGGCGTAATGAAACTAATTGCAAAAAGATATCGAACATAAAGCCGTATCTACATATAGATATATGTATGTATGTATATGTAGATGGGTATATGGTTATCAATTATTATTTATTTGCAATAATAAAAGAAAACTTTAAATATGTAATTGCAAAATTAACGCATTTGCAGCCTTTTTTTAACACTCAATTAACAAAATTGGCTCACTTTTTCTGCATATTTCAAAAGTTCGGCTTTGAAAATTAAATGAAAAAAGAAATATGTATGTACAGATGTATGTACATATGTATGTACACACGTATGCAGGAATATACTTTCCTTTTTCGTATTAATTGAAATTACGTTTTAGATTTAAAAAAAAAAATTTGCAACGTTTTCTGTTAAAATCTTTCATTAAAAGATGAAAGCCATAAATTGTATTTGCAGGAACGAATTTTGTTGCATTCATTTTTGTGGGACCTAAGAGACACTTTTTTGGGTTAATGTTTCTAGTTCAAAATTAAAAATTGTTTTAATTATTTATCGAATGGTAATTGTATTCTGAATGCAGAATTTCCACATATTAAATTTTACGCGCTTATAATATAATAATAATAGCAGAAATAAGTGTTTTTTTTAATACGTTTGTTTTCCTCTATGGAAAATTAATGACACGTAGTTTAAGTCCACTTTGTTGCCCGATCGGAGAGTATGTATTTTTATCGACATTTCTATATATATACATTTTTCGAGCAAAGAAAAACACCGACGCTGTCATTTCAATAACAAGTTTTTGTTTGCTCCCCTGTTAAGTTACCATTGATAAAGATATACAGTGACTCCATCACATAATCGGACAAGTGTCGGTTTGATATTTAGGAGCTCTAAACTAAAAATAAGTATTATAGTATATAGTTCAGTTCATATTTTGCCTTGAGCTTCTCTACTTTTGTTAGCTATCCTACCCTCATCACGGAACCTCTTGTAAATTTGATCTGATTTTTCCAACCAATTTAGCAATTTCTCTTACAGTTTTACCTTCAAAAATCAATTGTCTAATTCCGAATGTTTTCCATTTGGGGCCGTTTCTCAAAACTAGAACTGTCTACCATATGCCAATTGTGATTTTCGAAAATATAAAGTTTGAAGTGCATATTTGTAAACTGATGCCATTTTTACAATTGTGCCTTGCCTTGAGCTCAAAAAAATTACTTAATTTTGGTTTTCTTTGTAAATTTGTCGTTATCATAAAATGTGTTGTTGATTTTTAATTTTTTGTGTGATTAGAGTCTGTAGCGTAAATAAAAGCGAACAAAATATACAAATTGTATATATATCTTTATTCCTTTTTTTGCTTAGAGCTCATGCATATCAAATAGATACTGGTCCGATTATGTGATGGAGTCACTGTATGCAAGTACATACATACTAAACTAGGGGCCACAGAGCAAACAAAAACAACATGTTAATGAAATAAAAATTATTTTTACTAATTTTTATGTTTTTATAAATAACAGTGAATCTCAATTAATTGAACTACTTATTTATATCTCTGCAAGTACATTCTAATCTTTTTGAAAGTTGGTTATTTATGTATCTGATTGCGTGTGGAGCGCCAAACACAGCTGATCGACTTGGCCGATTTTAGCAGCATTTTACCACTTGACTGGAAAACATCATGGGTTGCATATGAACACATGTGTATTGTTTCGTATCGAAGATGGACGTATAACGTCCCATGTATAGCAAATACTGAGCCTGGCACAAAAAACCGATTTGTTTGAAATCCTACCGTAAACGGATTCACCAGAAGAGAGTTAGAACTATGAATGTGGATGTGGTTTGTGAATATCGTGGCAACTTTGCAGATAGAAACGTGCAATTTTATGTCCACAACAAAACTGGGCACATCATTACAGACAGTATTCCGAATTGGATCAGTGCTTTTTTATAGTAAGTTATACATACATACATATATGCAGGTAGAACTGCGCAAATGCATGTGAAGAAGGCGGCGGCTGGTGTTAATAGTCATAGAGAAGATGGCCGTGAACAACAAAGAGTAAATGTTGGGAAATTTGACAGAGTGAAAAGTGAAATATTGTATCCGAGCAAATAAAGTTACGTAGATATTTCTTTGGTATAGTTTCTTCGTTCGCATATTTAAGAATTGGTTCGAAATAGGGAAACAGATTTTTGCATGAAAAATTTATTACTCGTTTTCACGCATAGATTTTAAGCGGACAGCACAGGATTCTTTCACTTAGAATGCGTTAAGGTGAAACAAGCAATAAGTATTCTAGAATCTTTCCCAATCACAGTCAGAAGAATGATATTATATTAAAGGCAATTATTCAAAATCACAATTCGGAACAAATCTGGAATATTGCAGTTTGTATTGAAATATCGGTATGAACACAATAATAATATGAGTATTATATATATATATATATATATATATATAGCAATAATATACATATGTATATGTATGTACGTAGATGAGAATAGTAGAAAAAACTAAAATCCAAAGAGAATGAAAGTATGAAAAGTATCTTCCCCAAAACTGATAAAATCTGCGATGGGTCATACAGGGAAAATCGGTGTATTTGGTCACATATATAATTTTTATCACTTGTCAAAATATATTTCACTGAGAAAATCTTCGATGGGTCATACAGGGAAATCGATGCATTTGGTCACGTATATAATTTTTTCCACTTGCCCAAATATATTGTACAGTTTCCAATTGACATTTCCTAATACACATCGCACCAATTTTAGGTGTTTTCAAGCAGCTTGGCTAAGCTGGCGTTATTCCGTAGTTTGCGAGCACAAATTCTAAAAAGTTTCTTTTTTCGAAAAACTTACCTGGTCGCCAATTTCAGCGTCTGAATTTTGCTCAGCTTATCACTTGGTAAGGTAGGAATTATTTGCTGCAGTGCTTTAAATGCGTCGTTTAAACTCTGTGTTCTTTGGCGCTCGCGGACATTTGCCATAATGCGTTGACTGTGAAAGTCTTCCACTTCTTCCGTTTTACTTGCTTTGCGTTTGGATCGCCGACGGGGCTTGCGGAAGTCTTTGGAATGTTCACTGCCTTCACCACCGCCTGCACTCAGTTCGTCCTCGTGGGGAAATAAATAGCCGTTAGTTGAAGCCGCTGATTGCCGAGTGTATTCCATTTCATCGCGATCTGAACTTGAGTATGTGCTGCCGTTTAACGAAGCCGCGTTTTCTACCTGATCAAACCCATTGGATAAGTTATTGGAATGTATGGGCCCATTATTGTGGTGAAGTATCAACGAGGGTGTGGCGGAGTTATGTGGGTGGTGCTGCTGCTGTTGCTGTTGATGGAAATTGTATTTGAAGCTGTCCTCCTCGCTGTTATCACACATTTCTTCATCGGGAAAATCGAATTGAGGCGAAGAAACACAGTTCTGTTGATTTGCATTCGGCGGCGCACTATTTGCGACGTTAATATCATTTATTGTTGTCGGCAGGTATTCCACGAAAAATTTCTGATCCTGGTGCTCAACGAAATGTGACATATTGCTTTGATTTGTGTGCAGCGAGGGTACGTTGATCTTCTTGTTATTCTGAGTAACATGATTGGGTCCGCATTCGAATTCACGACTTCGTTTGCCATTTTCATTAATTTGATACTGTGGGGTTTCATTGAAGCTGTTGTTACTTAATCCCTTTCTCACACAATTCGTTCGGGAAGATCTATTATTTTGGCTATGCGGAGTAGAGTCGGTGCTGTTACTGCCTGCATTTAAAATTTCGTTGCTGGGAATATTGTACTCCGTGTCGTCGTGATCGTTTGGTCCATAGCAAAGGAATTCCTCCGCTACTGGCATGTGTTGGCGTTCATTTATGTTGATTTGCGGTATTTGTTGATTCTCATTTTGGTACTGGTGGTGGTTTGTCTGGCCATACACGTTTTGGGGATTCATGTTATTCATTGAGTGCATATACTGCTGCTGATCCACTTGAATTAACTTAATCACATTGTGTTGTAGGTCCATTAAGTTTGGCAGAGGCTTATAGCTAATGTCTAGCAGTACTTTGGGGGACGCGGGTCGAACCGACATTGCAAAAAATTAATTTGTTTCTCTTTGCGAATTAAATTTGCGCAAAGAGTAAAATATTTCACTGTATCACAACGTAAAGATAGTATTTTTATTAAATTATTTATTTGTTGTATTTGATATTTGATTATTTACAAACAAATGTCGTTTATATCCGATCGTGCGAAAGATTGAAACTCAACTAACGTTCAAGCCCTTAACACATCAATCGAAGTGGAAAACAAACAAAACATTCCATTCGTCCAAAATGCACCACTGATCCTTTCTCTTTCTGCGTTCAATAGCAGGCCAACAAAGCCTGAGCAAGAGAGGGACAACTTCTGTTCGCATCGAGAGAGTTTGAGGATACCCTCACAATGACGTCATACCTGCTTTATAAAAAAACCAATACATGTGTATGTAAATCTGTACCAAATTGTGAAAGAAGAGAGAATATTAATTGTTCAACGCTTCTGCATAGGAAACGAACGAATAGAAAAGATCAGATCCCAAAGGTTTTGTCTGCCTGTATTAGTGAGTGCATATGTAGATATATGTATGTACATGTGTATCTACTTTGGAGTGTGAAACATATGCACATATGCAGATGTACATACAGACGTTTGTATGTGTGTCGTTTATAATGGCGTACAATTCGGTTTTCGGTAGGTAGTTGTTGTACGATCTTCGATATTGGCAGACATGTTTAGTTTTGTCTACTATTGAGATAATTTTCTTGCAATAAAACGGAGTCTGGATTGCTCAAATGTTCCCACGATTAATCGGAAAATGAAAATCTACTTTTCTATCAAATTGCACTTTTCATGAAAAATATTGTTTTGTTAACCGATGGAAACTTGTTGTGTGTATTTATGTGAACATATAAGTGAGTTTTGTTTGTGTCCGATCCCTACTAATGCATTATTTTTTAGTTTCGGGCCAGCCAAGCTTTGGATTTTCAGAACTTTGTAGCGTTTCCAACTCTATGTGATTCAAACCGCTACTCGACCACTTGCAGCTTGTACATGTACATATGTATGTACGGATGTGTGTAGGGAAATTTAAACTATTTTTAGTTCTGTTAAGAGTTTTTTATTTGTAACGCATTTTTGAAAAGTTTCAAAATTAGAACTTTTGCAATACATTGAACACATACATACATACATACATATTGTAGATCCTTGAATAGTTTTACATTTCATAAATGTTGCACGAACGGGAAGCAACTCAGATCACGACAAGTTGTTAATTTACTTATTTACTACAAATAAATACATATGTATCGTATATATATATGTATATATACGATATGTATATATCGTTACCTGAAATCTAAAGCAACGAAGTCGAGTTTTTATTTATTGGTTACAATTCAATCGCGTTACACGCCACCTACTTACATATACATATGTACAGTATACTCTCGCTTGAACGGACGTGTAAGGGACTGACGAACTTGTTCGCTTTTGAGAGAACCACAAATATAATATGTAATATATTAATAATCTTTAAACAATTTTATTTCCAAATATATACAAGTGAAAATAAGACAAAATAAAAATAATTTTCATTAATACTCTTGGGAAAAAATAAAACTAAATTAAAATAAACAGTCGTAAATCAGCTCTGGGCTGATCGTAATTATTTGCTCAGTGCGGTCAGGCTTGTCGCTGCTGTTTGGCCTTCGAGAGTTTTGCGTCTCATTCACACTGGTTGACGGATTTGCCTCGAATAACTGTATTGTTTGAGGAATTTCATGTCGGCCGCGCTGCTGGTTTCCATGTCTTCGTTACCCCGCCCATTATTTTTCACTTTTTTTATTTTCCTTTACAAGTTATAAAATAAAAAATAAATATATGTATATAAAAATAAAACAAAATATTCATTAATATTGCAAATAAAAAAGTGCGTAGGATGATATATTCAACTGGATTTAACTTCAATATTTTCGAGATGAATCTGAAGATCTGTCAGCATTTTAACACTTTCAAGGTCGCTGGGATTCAAAGGAAAAACTTTTAGTTTTCTTATGGCTAAAAATTTAAAATTTTAATAATTCCTTGCAAGTTTTTGGTACTGAAAAAAAGGGTCACGTCAACAATTTGATTTTAAATTTCTCTCGATTTTAATTCGAAATATTCTATGCAGTAGACCCATAAAAAGTGGAATGATTTTCTGCTTTCTTAAAGACGAAGCATGTTGTGGTTAAGAATCTTCAAAAGGGAACAAATCTTTTGAGCTTTTACCAAAAAGTGTTTCAAGACATATTTGGTTTATTCAAAACAACTGTTTCCCCGCCAACTTTATGAGGAAAGGAGTTATAGAAACACAAAAAAGGAAAGATTCATTTTTGTAGAAGAATAATTTGTTTGGAACTTATTGTTCTCGTTTTAGGAGATTGTGCATTTATATAAAAAGCTTTGGCTCTACTCACCATTAATTTTAAAACTTCGTCACGATATCGCACTCACGCACATTTCTAGATATTTAAATTCAAATTTAAAGCAATAAACAAAATTATTTTGTATCTCTTCAAAATTTTATTGGCAGTTTTTCAATTTTGCCTTCTAAACTGCATCACTTGCGTTATTCCATCCAGGCCTTCTTACACGCAGTATCCTTTCATTTAATGGCCATACGCGTGTGAGAAGAAGGAAAACCACTGCCGCCATTGGACCGCAAGATGTGTGACTCGTAGAAACATAACTTTTTTCCAGCACTTAAAATATATTTTTTTCTTCAGTATTAGGATTCATATGTAAATATGTATGTTTGGTTTTTAGGTTTCAGCAAACAATAGCAAATACCACCCAACCGTTCAGGTATTGAACAGCGCACAGCGTTCCAAAATCAGTTGCAATCCGCAGACCTACAAAATAATCCATTGACTTATTCGATAAAACACTATATTGCGCTTTTAGAAGTCACAAATATATATGTATATAATTATATATCTACACACACACATGCATACACACACACCTACACACACCCATATATATATAATATGAAGAATTTGAAAAAATTACAACTTTGCGTTGGTTCCCACGGTTTTTTTCACGTACTCACCATTTTTAATCATGGAACCCCAGCAGATCCAGAAGGAAACATACCGTTTCGGTAACAGTAGCTGCTAATCAGAATAGTTGAGTTTTCACAATAAAAGGTGCCAGTCTGTCCACGTAACTGATCAACAAATTTCACATTTGCTTTACTAAAATAAAGCAAAACTTATGAATCTTATTTAATAACAACTTAAATGCAACTCTGGTAGCCCTCACATAATGTATAATATGCTAATATATTATAATAATGTAATTAATGTTTTAAAAAGAATATGTATTTTGCAGCACTGCTTCTTTTCACCCGGAGAATCTGCTCGAGTTTGGCCAATGAGCTTCAGTAAACAGTTTTAGAGCGGGCAAGGGCGGCCTGATGAAAGCTATAGTGAAAGCTTAGAATTGAATTTATACTTTTGTTTAATTGTCCTATGAAACCTTCCTAAATAGAAGGATACTTAAATTTTATGAAAACTATTTCAAACAAATATTCCATTTAAACTTATTAACGCTGATATCTACATTTGGGGTTGTTTAGTTTCTGACTTTAGTTCACTTTGATGCCCAGCAAGCAGTTATTATTTTAAACGTTTCCAGTTAAAAGCGTTTCTTTTTTCTTAACTCGATAATTTTAGAATAATTTTACTTCTATGCAAAACATCACAATGTCATTAAATGCTATATCTCATTTTTTTCTTAAGTATTTGAGAATAATGCATCTTACCAAATGCTTTATTAGTCCGGAAAAGTTGTCCGTAAATAACCGATTTTTAGTGTATAAAGTCAATTCACTGTTTCATCGACGACTAAATGAAGAAGTGATTTCTGCCCCATTGGAATCGAAATAAGTGCCTGCGTTACGGCCGACAACTTTTTCCCATAAAAGAGGCTGCAAACAGGTAGGAAATTACTATTTAAAATTAGGAATTAATCACTATTTTTATTTTTCATTGTCGAACTCTCTTGTAAATTTAACGGAAGAAAATATTACACAAAGTTATTCCCGCCCGTTTACTATGCGGAACATTGCGCTATTCAAAGTTAAATATTTTAAAATAGATAATAAATTAAAAAAAGAATTAATTAACAAAAGGGAATGTTTATTAAAAAAGGATTTTTTTATTAGGGAAAGCAAAACATTCATATATGTATGTACCTACATGTGAATATATTAAAGGAATTCAATAAGACGAAAAACCGAAATTTTCATTGAAATAGTAAGTCAAGGCGAATTAGTTTGAAGGCAATGATGTTGACCCAACGTTGCTTTATCAGAGCTGTATGTCTTTCTTAAAGACTTCTCTTTCCAAATAGTTTTAAGTTCAAACCATTTTGATCCTTTGACTTCAGCGTTAAACGATTTGTTTTTTCCCCTACACCGTACTTTCATTACAGTTTTGAAAAATCTTTGAAGACAAAAAAGACATCATCAATTCAGAAATGGAAATTAGACTAGTCGAAATTGTATTGCACAATTAATATATCAACTTGGACAAAGGATGACAACAAATTTTATAAATTTAAAAACACAAATTTTTTCTGTAGAAAACAGCCTGAAACCTCTTAAATGTAAATTAAAAGAAACTTTAAAAGAAGAAATGACAGATTTGGCAACAGAGCAAATTACGTCTTTGGAACAACAATGGCAAAAGCTGAATTCGCACGAATGGATGAAAATCCTTTCACTGAGTTCGCCTCGTTTGTGACGAAATTGTTGGTTCCAGCATTTAGCAACGCTGAAGTTGAAAGGATTTTTAGTGGCATGAATCTGATTCAAACCAAAATTAGAAAGAGGACGACATTAAACACTATGAATTCACTGCTTTACAGAGGATGTGGATTAAAAAGGCCAGACTTTGAAATCACTGGTGATTTCATAAAAACAACAGATCTAGTGATATTGTAAGTGGCTCCTCTGCAGTTGAGGAGGAATATTCATATGGTGATGTTTGTAGTGCAGGTTTGCGTTGAATGGAAAACAATGTTTTTTGTTATTTTTTAATTGTTTTATATTCAATAATATATGATATAATTATTAAAAATACAGTTCCAGTATTTGTTTTAAGACCTAAAAGAATACATGTACTTGACCTACCCTTCCGAAAATAGAAAAAGTCGGAATTCGTTACTCTGTATTTTAATTAAAAAGTAAATTCTTATGTATTTACTTTGCTTTTGGGTTTTAGCAAAAGTCATGAAATTTGCTTATAATTTTAATTGTAAAATAGATCGCAAATAAAACAATATAAAAAAAAAATTTGCTTTAGCATTTCCGGCACTGGGCAGCAGTCTGAAATATTTAAATGTAATAGAAGTGTATTAAAGTGGTGCAGGTTTCCAATTTTAAGTTAAAGAAACAAGAAAGTAATAAGGACTAAAGTTTTTTATAGAATTGCAATGGACTGTTAAAATAGCGGATAAGGCAAAAAAACCTAATCTTTTCCGTTACACGTTTTGAAGTTTTATGAGGTCCCACTGGGCAGCAATTGCAAAACCTGCTTTTACAAATGGTCAAGCCAGACTAAATTATTTGCCGTATGAAAATTTTACGGACCCATCCAGCGCCACATCATGGTGCGTCAGATAATAATGATTCTCTACATAAAGGCCAAATACTGCAACAACATATGAATGCCGTTTTATTAGGTGCGAAAAGTACTGTTTTCCTGCATTAAACAGATGTTCAAAATGATTAATGTACATGTATTAGTGCGATTAATACTGTCCTCTGAAGAGGGGGTGCTGAACTTTCGGATGGTACTCGAACTGAACTTTGTTTGCCAATACTCGTTTCCTTCAATTGAATGAACATGAACGTTATGCGAATGACAGTGAAATTTTCAAGACCCCATTTTACGCCCATCAACGCTTAAGAGGTGTCATATCAAATAATATCCTCTTGGTAGTAGCGTACTGCAGCAGGTTTATAAATAATATTAAGTACGAAATTGGAGACACCTCCACTCCCAAAGATGAAGAGTTAAAAAGACTGAAATGGAAATTTATAAATTCTATTGATCAATTAGCTTTGCTTTGCTTCGTACGGGAGGGAAACTAACGAAAGCATCGAATTATTGCTTACAGCGACATGTCTATTGTTCACAAAATAGTTTACGGTTTTCACTGTATAAATGTCCACGTTGGAATTATTTTATTAGTCGCAAGACTGCGTCATATATATTGGGCCGTTCGTGTACGAAAATTTGTTGATACAGTTCCCGCACTCGATACAGTTCCCGTACACCGAAGACCAGTTTATAGTCGACTTTCCAAAGTTTAGAGTCAATACTGCCTTTACGTTCTATGCAAAAAACAGCGCCAAAAATTTGTTCTTAGACAGGCAACAGTTCAAATTTTCTATAGGGAACATTAAAGGAAATATTATTAAAAGGGAGAATTGAACAAAAACTTTAAATAACAAAACGTTCAACGCAGTCCTTCAACTTTTAAAAATGGATGGCTTAATAAGAGTGGAGATGAGAGGAATACAATAAATCATATGGAAGCAGAACAACATTGTAGTGGTACGTATGTATTTCTACTCGTATGGATGGATCTAACAATCGTACTAAAAGTTGCCTTGTGCAATAGACGTCATTAAATTCCTTATCCCATCACCTCCTAAGAACTTTATTTTTAGCGCGTGCTATATGTCCAATCCTCTATCTACTTGGTAATTACAGAGATGGGGATCCCCCATTACGCTAAGAACACATTACAAATAGAAAGAAGTCAAATCTTGTTCAAGTGGGTTCTGAATACGTTGTCTACGTATACTAGGAGATATTAAGATTGAATCACTTTAGGAAGATCACCGACTAGAAATTCGACCACCAAAATAAGATTTTTGTTCAAGACGGAATCTTACTACAGAAAGATTCCAAAAAACCAAATACTTGTAATTGTATTTTATGTAATTCAATTGTCAGCAAAATACGAAGTCAACTACAAATACAATAGGCCAGTAGCCTAGCGGCTACTGCCGCTTCTTGAGAAACAAAAAAGGATACTATTCGCCAACAATTGCAATGATTAAAAACTATGTGATCACTTCAAAGGGACGTTTTTGAGGAGTTTTGTAGGTCTGAACGGAATATCACAGTACACCAGACACAAACAAGCCGTAGGAAGTGAGAAATCCAAGAGTGAAGTGGGTGTGTCGGCCAACAGGTTATGGCCACAGTTTATCGGAATGCATGCGATGTCATTCGCATCCTTCAGGATTATGCTCTGGGGCAATCTTAAGAAAGGCCTGGATACCAAAAGATTAGTTGGAGAGAAAAACAAGATGCGATGCTAAAGATATCTACTTATATTTTTCTACTTTCATATATATACATTTATTTATTAGTTTCTGTTTTGTTCCTCTATCAATTTTCCATCCCAGTTCACTAAAGTTTAGTTGGAAAACCAGGAATCCGTGCGCCTCCAGTGATTTTTGTTAAGAAGACATCATGATGCTGATCGTAGGTTGCGGTGACTACCATGGCTGAAGCATCCAGGCTACTTTAACTTCAAATCCCAGGAAAAAAGGTTAATAATTGCCGGATAAAGGAATGTAATGCCACATTTTTTGGAGATCCGGATGTGTTCAGCAGGCATTTTGTTTATTATTCAAGACTATCACAATACTAAAAGTTGACAGCTGTGTGCGTCTTTCCAGCCACTCGAGGCGATGAGCCGTTGACAACGCCATAACAGCTCTATCGCCTCGCTGGATGAGTTCATGGAGTATTCGACCAACAGTCCAGAGGTCGTAGGTTCGACTCCTACAACAGACTCTGGTGAAAAAATAATAGCCAAAAATGTTTTCAAATTAAAACTCTAATACACACTGATACATCCTTAAATAAAAAGCACTCAATAACCCAAACAACCAAATCAAATACAACACAAAACGCAGTGTTGAAGATCTTGGGTTCACTGATGTTTGACTGTGCATTGTCGAAAGTGTGTACACTGGGCACTGAACAGTCAAAACAGCATGAATTAAATTCTGACATACTCATCCCTGCAATATAGAAGAAACAAATAGCGAAACACTGCTTCCGCTTTCCTCCTCCCAAAAACCCAGTGCTGGTGCAATGCACTGCATAGACTCGGCGTCGACCCCGAGTAGTGGTTCCAAGCAAAAAATTTGATGTAACCAATGCGCTATATTGAATGGGCCCGTATAGCACTCACCTTGTTCAAGAATGACATTTAATAAAAAAACTAATCTATATATATAAAACACTTGAAAAAATTAATGTACCGTTTTCAAACGGCGCCGATGTCTAAGTACTGGTCCAAAAAAGCTGTTGTTATTGTTATTCCATCCGAAATCATTCCACTTCACTGACCACAAAGAATCTTACTAACGATAAAAAAATTGCAGTTGCTGTCAAAAAGTGTTTGAACTCATTTTCGAAAATGAAATAGGAAACAAAAACCGTTATCATAGATTTCGACTTCGATATACTTTAGATGAATGTAATCTAATTATCTTATTTCTCTTTCATTTATACGAGTACAGTAGAATGTCTCAAACAACTTTGTTCTTTACACATTTTCAAGTACTCACAGATGAGGCATTAAGAAATTAATTAAATAAGATGCAAACATTTTATATTGATACAGATGACTTTTGTCTTAAATACTAATTGTTTTTTTTAGAATACAATTTATGACTTTTGTCCACAAGAATGCTTTTGTGTTATATAAAATTAATATCGTAAAACTAGAGTATTAGGAACCTGCAAAGGTGCGACATGTGTCTACTCGAACAATAGCGGTTCTCACTCTTTGTATTATATTTAAAATACTTTCAAATGTAATTCTATTTTAAACTGCTACGTGTGAGCGACTTTTTCTTTGGTATTGTAAACAGGCCGAAGCAGCAAAACAAACAATGTGGCGCCAAAGCTGCCAGCTGTTTCATACTTATAAATAAAACTTACTGCGTTCGCTAAATCTACTATTGCTTTTGGTTTTGTAGAGGTTGTTAATTTACTAAATTGAAAATATATAAATTTTGTTGTTGCTCAGTTTTAAAATGACCAAGATTTACTAAATCTACAATAGTACGAAGCGTGAGAAGCGCTAATATATCACTGTTTGGGCGCCATTTTATAATGGTATTCACCAACCGATTACCACGGGCTTGAGTTTCCTTTCCTGTTTGTTTACATTAAGGCAATTTCAAGCGTTTGTGTCCTTTTCACACTTAGTCCAACCTACATATAGAAACACATATTCCATTTCACACATACACATTGGTGTTTCCCGTTTCAGTGTACTTCACCTTGTACATATTTACGTTGTACATACAACTGGTATCACAATAAATTGGAAATTAAAACTGCAATTTTCACAATAATTTCACTAAAATCGCCGGCTCTAATTTCCGGGCAATTTAATTTGTGAGTTGTAGATCGCGAGACTGCACTCTGCTCTACTTTTAACACAATAGCAACAACGTTTCAGTAGCTACAACAACACAAGGAATAATCCAAAAATTTCATAGAGAACTCTTTGGGCATCAGTGCAGTCTTGGTCTTATCGACCAATCTGCCGCCCAATTTTGTTTACTATATATTCGCATTAATAACGCCGATTACACTATTAGAAAAATTTACCAACGTTGAGCGTACACACACACACACACACACACACACACACACAGAGACACACGATTACAATCAGTTTTGATTTGTTGTTGTAATATTGTTTATTTCTATTGTCATGCAGAAATGATTGTTCGTGTTTTGTGTTTATGAAACGGTCGAGACTCTGGCGGGTTTTCCGCTGGGTATTTAAATTTCGCTTTCATTATAGCCTTCATTACCTGAAAAGCAATAATGCGAGTTGGGAAACACCGCTCTAAAAGCGGGAATTTTTGTTTGTTTGTTTGTTTGGGAGTTTCCCAGGTTTCCGAATGCGCACTTTATTCTTCTTATGAATAATTACTTATGGGAAGGTTCGTGTGTGTGTGTGTGTGCGTGCATTTGCGGTTGTACATACATTCTTATGTACTTCAAAATAGAGATGAGGCGGTGCACGACAATCATGGACGTTCATAAAAAATATATAAAGCAGGAGTTTTAACGTGTGACTTATATTTTTGGCACTATGCGCGAATAATTTGAAGACGCTGCGTTATACAGATATCAACAGTGTTCCTTTAAAACAATGTTCCTTGGAATCCCTGAAAAACATGGTGCCAACAACATGTTGCTGCTTTTCCACAATGGACTCCAAGAGACCCACTTAAGATATTAAAAACGATATGTGCATAAATCAGTACTGTTGCTTCAAATTATAGCCGTTTTGAAACCACATCGAAAAAGAACCGATTTTAGAAACTCTGAATTTCAATAGATTTCCTGGCAGCCTGGAAACCAGACATACACCCGAATAATCGGTTTAGGCAAAACTGTGCCACTAGTGGACCGGTTTTCAAGTTCCTTTTCCTTTGCAGCAGAATTTTGACAAGCAATTTTTGAAAAGCGAATCAAAACATGGCCGTCTAAAAAGTTGATTGCAACATTATTGCGTTATCTGTGGACCGATTACGGCAACGCTTGGAAGAGCTTTGGTTGCAGACTGACATCACCAAATTGGCTTAATTACCCTGATGTTGGGAATCCCATCATTTGTGGGAGGACTTTTAAGACTATTTTTTTTATTGAAATGTATTGGATTTTTGTTATTCCTGGCTGAAGCAACTTGCAGTTAAACATGTATGTATATAGTCCTGCTTATACCTATAGAAACAAAGGACTATAGTAAATATATATATAAATATTTTAGACCATTTTTGGATTGAAAAAATGAAATCAAAGCACCAGAAATAACTCATGAGCCGCTGAGCCTGCATGAGCCTGCATCAACGTTATATGAAACGAAATAATTTGCAACTGCAAAACAAACCGAATACAAAACTGTGCAGTAAAGCATTCAAAAATATTTTTTAAGCTGGAAATATACGGGGACATCAAGTATATGTATGTAGATATACGGATGTGTCTTAAATTGAAATATGAAAGCAAATTTTGGAAATCACAAAACGGCGAAATTGGGGAAATTATGGCAAAACTTTATTGGAAAACTTAACAAAGTATTTTACGCCATTTTTTCCTGTTTTCTTTTTGTTTTCTGTGAAAGATTATAAAAAAAAGATCGAGGCAAAATCAGCATTTTCAGGACTCGTTTTTATTTCCAACACACGCTTGTACACACATACTGCTTGATCACGTACGGCAGGTGAACTGTACCCATCCCCGTGTACGAAATTCCCGTATTTTGTGTCCTTTCAACAGCAGTTTTAGTATTAAGAAGAAATGTTCAAACAATTTACAACGTCACTTTTTATACTTATAAGCCAGGTTTAGTTTTATACTGACCGGGCACCAAGAGTATTCTTTGAGGATATTGACCTTTTGTAACTGTTTTCCCAGCAGAGGCACACACACATACAAACACATGTATGTGTAAGCTGAAGCAGGCTGCGGAAAAGATTAATGAAATTATCTCTAAAATGATAAATATTGGTGAGTGCAAAATTATGTAATCGAAGCGTTCATTTCCTTTAGTCCCTGGTTAAACGAAAAGTGCAGATTGCAAATAATAAAGGTTTTGACGGCAATGAAAAAACTGACATGTATGTTGGTGGACGAATGCCTGCACGTGTACACCCAAAAAAGAGTCTGAAAATTTAATAGGAAAAGTTACTTCAAACACCGCCTAGAGATGAAGTTTGCGTGATGAGGAGCAAATTTTCTTAGCGCCATACAAAGTGACTTTTCCTCAGTGTTTATTTTAATGTGAATATTCCATTATACATGAATAGTAAAATCGTCGTTCGAACAAAGACAAATACGAATGAATATCCAACTTGACCGGACCGGAAACTATAAAATTAATACAGGCAGTCGAATCTATGTAGTCTGGACCTCTAATAAATTGATGAAAAGTTCTGGCCGGAGCTGGAGATTACGATTCTAAATGATAATCCATTTGAAAAATAAAACATTCGGTGTAATTAAGTCGCAAAGGTTTTTTGCTTCTGTTATTTTAATACTCAATTGTTTGTCCTTGCAATACAAGCACAAATTTTAAAGTTCATCCACTCATTTAGTTTATTATTTTATTTGGTATTAATGAAAATTGAGCAAAGAAAGTTTTAAATAAATATCAAAGATATCAGAGTGATATCAAATAGTTAAAAGAAATGCAGCTAAAAATGAAATGGCGGAACGTGTTCAGAAATAAGAGAAAATTGTTTAAGAATTCGTTATAATGTAGTTTAAAAGTTAGTCCTCAGATGGTGACAAAAGATCGCCGCCTACGGGGTCGTTTAAGTGATCGCTCACTTTCGTTCAATTGAATTCTCTAACGCATTTATCAATCATGAGTTACAATCCGTTTTTGTTTGTTTCTTTTCATTGAAAGTGGTTTTTCTTTTCTCGTGTTCAGCTCGTCTCATAAGTGTTAAATACCTGGAAACCGGTGTTTTACTCTCATCCGCAAAAACTTACAACTGCCCTGCAAGGTCTAACACCAGCTCAGATTTTCATTCGCGATCTAAAGTTTTTTTCCTTGCAGATTTCAACTCAAAATTTATGCTTTTTTAATGCTGAACAGTGACGTCATACCAAAGTACTGATGATTATCTTGACCCGGGCTTGAAGCAGTTAATTTGGGATTTTGTCTCACTTTACGTGGAAGCCGACATTCATGGGCTTTTGTTTGTGTCGGCACCGTTTCGATTTTATGGTTTTCTGTTGTTTCGGCAATTTGGGTACCTGCGTCTATGGGTTTTCCCTAAGAAAGGGTTGAATGATTTTCATATTTACTTCGTTTTCACTATATTTTTTAACAAACCCACCACAAAATGATGCAGAATAGTTGCAATCACGGCACCGCTTTAGTTATTTGCGTAATTTTGTTTAATTCAAATTTTATGAGAACTGGTTTTTAAGTTGACACCAAATTAAAATCGTCATATTCTGAGATACGGACTTACCATATGGAACTGTCAAATAAACTCCGTACGTGCGCAAGGAAGTAAGTAGGTAAAGGGTTTCATTTAGTTGCCCACCGACGACATGTTTTTCACACTGTAAACGTCAAGTTTTGCAATGCTCAGTAACTACATGTCGTATGGGGCTTCGAAAACATTCTTCTGTAAAAATTTCAATTAGGGCATTCTCTAATTTCTATGCTTGAAGCATCTCACACTTAATTTCGGCGTTTGATTTTGGCATTTCATTCGCCGACTGAAACAAGAATTTTGCCAGAGCTATTAATTATAGGTTTTTTAATCTTTGGTTCAACAAAAGTAAAAGAATTCATAAATCGTTTTTTGATAAAAGTTCAAGATCTTGTAGTAAAAAAAAAGAATTTCATACAAAAAAATGACTTCGGCAGTACTTCAGCGAAGCCCTCAAAAATATTTTCAGCCATTTTTTAAAGGAATGAAGTGGATGTTTATGTACCAACATACATACAGAGTAAAAAAGAAGAAGATAAAGACCAAGAAGACGTAAAACTGAAATGGAAAGAACTTTAATATTAGCTTTCCACAATCACTTTTACCCAGAAACAATTTCCGGTTTTCAAGCACTCATACATGTTCGTATGTGTGTATGTATGTATGTAGATCAGCTGTTGTAATAAACTTGGCTGATGTCACATGTAAATGTACATGAGCGTTTGTGACCTAAAATGTAAATTACCCAACTTTGACAGATATGAAGAACAACATCTGACTTATAAACTTAAAAAACAGAAGTAAAAGCATGTCGTCTGTGGGTACCTTTTAGTTGAATTTAAGAAAACCGAAATGTGTATGAGATATTATGGGCATGGCACGTGCGCATTTGGAGTATAAGATCAGGCAAATGACTGGCGCGGCTTCTTCATGACTCTGGCTAAGTTTGACGGAGGCTTTAGGGGCTGCACAACTTCGGTGACCAGTTGAAATTACTTCCACGCGTGACGATTATGCCCTTAAATCGGGGATTGTGGTGTGACTTGTATGACACTTATCGCCGTTCTGCTGAAGTCACCTTTTATCGGTATCCAATATCATTCTGTTCAGCCCAAAAGAAATTGATAATGTTCCACTTACAACCCCCGCCGCACAGTGGCACCCGTAGAGCAAACGAGGTTGCAAAAATCAAAATTTTCATGTGCGCCTGCGAAATTTTAAATGAATCCATCTTATAGTAAACTTTTCAACGATCTCAAATATGCTACTCTTAACAATATCAGATTTTTAGTTTAGAAGACATAACTGTTCAAAGTTAACCAATTTTCGGATTTAAAAAAAACACACAATTTTTAGGTAGTTTGATCCGATTTCAGGTGTAATATCACGAAAACTAGGCAACGAATAGTATTTTTTTTTGTTTTTAGTGATTGATGTGCTTATTAAATGTATAACAATAAAAAAAATTGTGCTGTTTGCTTTGTGTTTCTCTAGGTAAATCAGTATTTAAAAACTATCCATTTTTTCACTATTCTTCAACTTTGACGGAAAATAAAAAAAATTTACCTTTTTTTACCTCCGCCATATTTTCAAAATATGTTCTTTAACTAGTCTTTTACATAACTCAAAAGGTTTTATCTGCCTTTACGTGCCTATTTGGCTTCTACAGGTAAAAAACGTTAAAAAGACATGGTTGCAGAAATTGTATGGCGGGCATCCCTTACATGCCTTGACTGACAGTTACTTTGATGTAATAGTTTGAAAATTGCATTTTGAGTCAGTTGTCTACCTGAGAGCCTCTGGCGAAAAATTTGGTCCTAATATTCCGTTACAGACACAAGATGCACAAAAAACTACTCATTGAAATAAGCAGGTACGCACCTCACTTAAAAATTATTTTTGGCGTACATATGGTGAAGAACAATACTGACTTATGGTACAGGTAGGCACAAATCTCATTTGGCTACGTGCATAATATCAAAACTGTATAATTCAGCCCAAATGCATATGTATGCATGTAACAGGTACATTTGTAGACATGGTAGCATAGGCCTATATATTGCAAAACAAGCTTAATGCCTGCATTAGTCTACGACTGAAAGTTGGCGAAACAAGTATTGAAAACATGGCGTTGAACAATTTAAAACTATTTGAACTGTTTAGAAAGTCAATTACACCAACGTGTTTCGCGGAAGCTGCTTTAGAAGAACTCGATAGCTTATACGGAAATATTGAGAGAAGCAAAAGTATAAAAAATAATCTTTGTATGATACATGCCAAAATTAAGACAAAATGGGTGAAATGCAATCGAACCATTAACATCTTCAACTCCAAATACGAGGACTGGCTTAATGAAGACACCATCCTGGATATATTGGCAGTAGATAAACCCTCCACATCAACCAGAGGAGAAAAAGGAAGGCCAAAAAAAAGTATGGAGGAGTGTTCAATTTTCACAAGAAAGAGGAAACTTGCCGATGCCACCAATGACTTGACCACGAAGGATTTATCGGATGCGCTGTCTATTAAATACATAAAGGATAGTGAACGAGTTAGGTCGCAGATTACAAAATCTGTTGCTGATGCAAGCCCACTGCGACTAAAAAGGATTAAGGAAAGCATTCCCACTCCCACAAACGCACATATTAAAAAGTATAGTTCCGAAGAAGCCTTGGCTCTGTTTTTGGACTTAGAACTTTCCAAAGAGAAATATGAGATACTACGGGCATCTTTAATGCGACACGGGGCTGACCTTTTCCCCGGATACAAGCATATTACGCAAGCCAAAATAAATTCACGACCATTGCGTACGGAGTTTACGGAAGTCTCTGCGAAAGCCAATCTGCAGGATCTTATGGACCATACAGCAAAACGGTTGTTGGAAAGTCTTCCTGAAAATGAGGTGGAAATTCTTCCTCAGAAACTAACATTGATCAGCAAATGGGGCTGCGATGGATCATCCGGACAAAGCGTTTATAAGCAAAGGATATCTTCCGATGACACTACAATATCTGACGGAAATATGTTTATGGCATCTGTTGTTCCATTGCGGCTAAAATCTGATGTTTCCCTACACTGGAAAAATCATCGACCGTCATCAGTGCATTATTGCCGACCAATAATGTTTCAGTTTGCAAAGGAATCGGCAGAACTCATAAGGACCACGGTGAAGGACATTGAAGAACAAATAAGCAAGATTAAGCATACAAAATTGCAAATTGGAGAAGGAAAATATATTGAATGTAGTTACGAGTTCCACCTGACCATGGTTGACGGAAAAGTCGTAAACGAACTGACAGGAACAACCTCAACATTGACATGCCCGATTTGCAAAAAGAGTCAGAAGAACTTCGGTAATTTAAACGATTCTACAAACGAGGAGAATTACGAATATGGAATGTCACCATTGCACGCAAGGATAAGGTGTATGGAGTTCTTGCTAAAACTGGCGTATACCCTACCACAACAAGATGAAAACATCGATGAAAATACATCAATTAAGGATAAGGAAAAGATCAGAAAGAAGCAAATAAAGAATGCTTTTTGGAAACAACTTGGACTAAAAGTAGACTGCCCCAAGTGTGGATACGGTAACTCAAACGATGGAAACACTTCAAGGAGATTTTTTGCAAATGATGAGGCAGTAACTAGAATCACTGGAATTGACAATGAAATCGTCAAAAGATTGGGAACGATCTTGAATGTTTTAAACTGCCAAGAAAGTGTTAATTGTACAAAATTTGGAGAATATGCATCGGAAACTGCATCTCTTTTAGCAAAAATTTATCCACTGAAGAAGTTGACCCCGACCGTCCATAAAATATTGGCGCATGGCAAAGATATAATTGAGTACCAGTCTTTGCCAATTGGAGAGCTTTCTGAAGAAGCGCAGGAGTCTCTTAACAAATTTTACAAAAAATATAGATTGCAGAACACGTTCAAAGCATCAAGGGTGAGGCAAAATGAGGACCTCTTCAACATGTTAGCAGCATCTTCCGATCCACTTATTTCTTCCCTGCGGCATGTGAAGACACGAAAAGAACTACAATGGAATTATACTTTAGAAATGATTAGTCTTTTAGATATACCTTCTGTTACGAATTGTGATGAATATTTTACAGAAAATTCAAAAAATTAATTGAAAAAAAATTTGTTTAATTTGTTGGCTAATAACTTTAAAACAGAAAAAGCTTTCAAAAGAACTAAGAAATATAAGATTGGTAAAAATAATTTGATTTTGTTACCATAAAATAGATGAGTTAGAAAAAAATTAGAGTTTAGAAATGATTTGTATTTTAGACATACTTTGTCTTACCAAGAAAATGAATATTTTACAGAAAATTGAAAAAATCATTTAAAAAAAAACTCTTTTGTTGTAATTTTTTAGGTAATATCTTAAAACATGAAAAGCTTACAAAAGAACTACAAAAAAATATAAAATTCTTAACAAAAATTTTTTTGTTACCAAAACTTGGATTTTTTCACAAATTTTAACTTTGAAAACCCATAAGTAAGCACCTATAAGGTGTAGCGTCCACTCCAACCGCTCATTTTATAGGTTGAACAATTATCTATGACATGCAATTTAAATTATTCGATTATCTTGTTCGGTTCAAAAGATATGATTTTTGCAACGAAAAAAGTCAAATGGCGCCACTGTGCGCCGTCAGGTTGCGTTGGGTGCTTTGGGACCTCTTGTGGATTGATATCGTCAATGAAATTACGGCTATTTTTCAGCTGCTCCAATGAACAGATGTTGTTCCTGTCAATGTCTATATAATTGATTTCTGACCCAGGACAGAGTTTTGCATGTTGTGATCTGCTAAATATTGAAGTGTTGATGGGAATTCGATTGTGTGGGATTTCATCCCAAAGATGTTTTCCACAGAATTCTTATTTTAATAAAACAGTCAAGGGTGATATATTTACCCAACAGAAATGCTCACAGATATTCGCTTAAGGACTCGTATTAAATAAGCGAATAAATTGTTTTAAAAATATTCTCTAGTATAACAACAAAACAAATGTATTTCAGAGATTTTATCAAGCGATTAAGTACTCAACGAGTGTTTATAGACACACACACACACACATACATATAAATATTTATGTATAGCAGGAACACACACAATATGTAGCTGCAGCTCATTGTTTGCTCCTTATGAAGGCGTCATAAATTGTTCACCCAAAATATAATTGTCCAGGTGCTCAACGAAGCCAGTGCAACAGCAACAACAAATCAATCAGCGCTGGCAACTAGTTAATTTTCACATCATTTTAATTTAATAATTTAATAAATTTTTGAGTCGAAAAATTCTTTACTCTGTGATCAGCCTTAATTTTTTAAGTTTTTAGTACTTCTTTATTCTTGATGGCAACAAATCTAATTTGGCCGCAGTTTCAAGAAAAGCAGCCATAAATTGATTGCACTTGTTTTATATTAAAACTGTTCTGCAATACGCAGAAAAAATTATTTGCTTAAATTAGGAAGAAGAAGAAAAACTGTGGTCAGAAGCACAAATGTTTTCCACAAATAAACAGAAAAATGTGGGTGAATTGATCTTTTATGGGGAAACTATAATTTTCAAGTGTTAATGGTTCGTTGACGCTCGTAAATCAAACAAGAATTCCTTACTTTGTTTTGTGTCATTCACTTCACAATGATGACACGAATTATATAAAACTGAATATACTTTCCGTATAAAACATGACTTGTTATACCAAAAAATTGTTTTTGGTGCCACAAAAAGAAATGAAACCTTGTGTTTGTTTGAAGAAATGATGAACAATTTATTTGGATTAGCAATTTTTTTGTTTGAAAATAGATTGAAGTTAGAAAGAAAACCATTTTTCAAATAACGTTTTTCGCAGAAAAAAACTGGCTGCTTTCATTTAACGATTGTTTTCTGCAAAATTATTGTTTGAGTCCAAATTAATTAATTAATAGTGCAGCGAACATCCTCGTTGAACATGAAAAACAAAATCTGTTGGATATAGGTTTTATATATTTTGATGTATGATGTTTCAATCAGATATTGAATAAAAACAAATGATTTATATATTTAATTATTGTTTAATTTTGAATTATTAGTATTTGGCTTCTTAGTTCTGTTGGTGTTCTTCTGACTTAAACTATATGTAATTTTATATGTAAAGTTTATTATAAAAAATAAAAATATATAATAAAAAACAAGGTTTAGTTTTGCTATATGTTTCAGATAACGCAATACACTACACACACATATACACTGGTTGACAGCTAATTAGAAACGCTTCTATTAAAAAAAACATACTCAATTTTTTTTTATAAAGCAAAGTAAATATTAATTTATTTTATAATATTTTAATTAAATATAGTCAATATTAAACAAATATAAAGTTAAACTTGAAATACTTTTCACGCTTAAACATATTTTGCGAACTTATTTTATTTTGTTCATTATATCTGCGACACCTAATTAGAAACGATTTCGCATTATTAGATAAAAAAGAATTATTTTAAGCTATTTTACTTATTTTTTGTTAATACTTTGTTGCAAAGCGCATTTTCTTTATATCTGTTTCACATCGGTTCCGCATTGATACTATTAGACGTCGATATCGCTCTACAGGTATTGCCCCCTACGCTTTTTTTACTTCATCAAAATGAGCCGCCATATTTGTGATATTTTTGTCACTAATGGCTCTTTTTGCGTCCCCCCATATATGTTCTATAGCGTTTAAGTCGAGACTGGACGATGGCCCCTCCACAACATTGATAGAATTACCATGAAAGAATTTTTTGTCAACCTGGCCGTGTGCTTCGGATCGTTATCCTGCTGAAATTGCCATATTACAGGCTAATTTTCGTCAGCCCATGGGAGTATCACATTATTTAAGATTTGTACATATTATTCCTTATTTGAAATCCCATCAATTTTGTGAATTGGGCCAACGCCATTCCACGAAAAACATGCCCACAACATAATTGATCCTCCGCCATGCTTTACTACTCGTGAAACGTAGCGAGGATTACATTATTGGTCTAACATACCTCTGAGCATCAAGACCAAGGCGATTAATGTTTTTTTCATCGCTCCAGAGCACATATTTCCATTGGCTGGCACTCCAGTTCCAATGGGACTTGGCAAAATCCATATGTCGTTTTCTTTGAATTTTGGTCAGAAGTAGCTTCTTTCGTGTTGCTCTTCCATGTAGATCTGCTTCCACCAAACGACGTGCAATAGTCCGCTTAGACACCGTGACATTTAAATTTCCCTGAATATCCCGTTAAATGCCCGCTGATGTCTTTTTTGATTCAGATTTGGAGATTCGTGTAATTAGTCGGTCGGTATGCGCTGATGTTTTTCTGGGTCTCTTCTTGCGTGGAAAGTTGGCTATAGTCTAATTTTTTTTAATATGATGGAGGGCATTAAATGCCATTTTTTGGAACACTCCAGACTTACAAAGTTCAAAAATTGCGCTCCGTTTTTCAGGAGTACAACTTTTTGCTTTTTTCATCATAAATCTTAAGAATTATAATTCCTTATTTATCAAAAAAGCTTTAAAATAAATTTACTTACCGTAAAAATATATAACATTTATTTAAAAAGCTTTAAACAAATAAAATTTGTATAAAAAATTGCGCGTTTCTAATTAGGTGTCGCACGTATTTATGATTTTACTAAACGATATATACACAACTTTGTGAAATTTTAACGTATTTTAAAATTAAAAACAAGAAAACTGAGTTCATATGATGACAAAAAGAGTGATGAATAAAATATAATAATTTTAAACAAAAAGTATTACGGTAAATTTGCAAAAACTTCAATAATGATTACCAAGCTCTAATATAAAAACTGCGTTTCTAATTAGCTGTCAACCAGTGTATATTAGATTTGGCGTTAAAAACATTTGTTGAATGCGATTTGATGTCAAATTGGTGTAGTAAATTTTCAGGCTGATTGGATGGTGGCAACTCGTGCCATAATGAGGTCAAATCCATCGAAATATCCTTTTCTTTTATAAATTTCTTTAATAAAAAATAATGTTTTTTCTTTGATTTTTATTTAAAAATGTATATTATTTCTATTTCAAATCAATGAGGATTTTGTGTATTACAACAGTAACGCATTTGGCTGATTGGAGCAGCTTGGAATGTGGTCAGCCGGTGTTACATCCATTAACTGGGCATCATCTCCCGATTCATCTTGAGAGTGATGAATTCAACATGTTGTTCCATAGTAAAGTCTGTACACGAAATTGAGTACAAAAAAATAGAAAATAGCCGCCGTGCGTTCCAATACTAGATTATAATTACAGGAAGTGCCCTTTTTCTCTTCATTATTTGCTTTTCGACGTTTTTCATCTTCCAATCTTTGCGTTTTTTTTCTTTAGTTTCTTCTTCTTCTTCTTCATTAACAAATTGTTTTATTTTACATATGTGAGCTAAACCTTTCTAAGCTTTTCGGTGTGGAAGGGGGTGGCTCGCTCAGTTGGAACGGCAGCCAAAGCTGTAGGTAGTTTATGTTGACTTCGGTTGTGCTATTTTTCTGAACCCTTCACCAGAGTTTAATGGCAGAACGGGGACCAACATGCCCCCTTTTGACATTGTGGTGTTCGCCTTGGCAGGAAATTACTGAAAAAGGATTAAATAGGCCGCACTTTCGAATGCGCCGTCACCACATAACATGAGAAGTTGCCCCCTGTGTGTGCCTGGTAATCTGCACGAAGGCGGTGGTGAGCCGTTGACATGTTCCCTCCAGTGGGGTAGTCCCACCGTCGTGTTAGGCCATAAAGGCTATATTGTATGTGGTGTTTAAATTGTGTAGCTTTAAAGCGAGTACCGAAATGTTTCATTTCCTTTTCGGCAGGAAACTGTAGGAAAAATCTGAAGCGAATTGAAACTAATCGCGCCTTCTCCTAAATTTTCAAACAATTGCAATTTATCTCATCTACAAACCAGGTTGAGCAATTTACCAATTTTTGCCAGAACTACGGCAAGATATTGAATAAGAGCTGCACAGAAAGTTACTGAAACATCCTCACATGGAGTTGCAGAGCTAAATACTGCGTTTACACACACAAGTGCCACCCTGGAAGTTCTGCTGCCATATTTATACGGTGGCCAGAAAGTCCATTTTCAGCTCTCAAAACACAAACAAAACATATTAATTATTATTATTTTTTAGTTAACGAGATTCTGGAATCTGTTCCCATTCCCATTTCAATGATGGAATGAGATCGACTCTGTTCTTACTCGATCGTCCGGCGACGCTCCTCTTTAGTATTGAAAACGTATTTTCAATAAGATTCAAGTCGAAAGGTTGTGACGGCCAAACTGGGTCTTTAATGCTTTGGGGTCTTTGTCCTGTTGAAACACACATCGAAAGGGCATATTCCACTCAGCATATGGTAGCATTTTTGTATCTAAGATATTTCTGAGGTCCGTAATTCCATCAATTTAATAAAAACAAGTACTGGTTTTATGTATCGAAACCCACGTTAGCATCATTACGAACATCGGTGCTTAAAACCCCTCGTCCACGTCACAAAATTGTATGTTACACAATTTTGAAACATGTGATTTCGGAGCCAAAAGGATTTAGTGTAAAATGATTAACTTGTAAAATGTGTAACAGAGATGGCGCTAATAGTAGTAGTTCTTTTAATGTCAGTACCAAACAATTGTTCCACGTTCATGTCTTATTAACGCTTTTCTTTTATGACTCTTTACACACACACAAGTCAGGCCGGATCTGGCATGTGCCACCGCTGCAAGAATTAGCGTATTTTACGATTTTGGTTGAAGATTTTGCGCCCCCTTGTGGAAGATAAATATATCATATTTTGTAAGTAGGTGGCAGCGCCAGTCTAGTGATTATTTTGTAATTCTGGTGTTTGACTTCGATAGACACTTCAACTTTGTTTGGATCGAGCTGCCACTCCAGCAAAATAATGACTCGGCGGGTTCTATACGATTACAAAAAATATAGTTGACGTCTGGTATTGCTGCAACATAATAAATTCGCCGGGGTTCGCGCACTTACTTAAGCTTGAACTCGGACTCAGCAGAGCTCAACGAAATATATATTTTTTTCCTTTTCATTTCTTTTATACAAAGAGCCAGCGTTGCCAGTTTATAGCATGCTGGAGCTACGCCAAGCGCTCTTGTTCAATTACGTGTTTATCCCGTGTTTATAAAAAATAAATAAAAATATTTTATAAAATATTTCCTCGTCTAGAAAAAGAGCAAAAAACTCTTAAATATGATTTTTTCCCTATATATTTTATTATTCTGTCATTTGTTTAGGAGTTTTTAATTGTGAAAAAAGCTGTTGAGATATAAAAATTGTCCGAATGTAAAATATTGACAAAACTGGATTGTTTTGCATTGAGGTTCACAGTTTTCGAAATTCCGTCAATGAAAAGCCGTCAGTAACTTATTAAGGTTTCCATTTTCAAATGCAAAAGTTGAAAGATCATTCAGTGCAAAGTAAGAAATAAAATGTCACTTAACACAGTGAATTTCTTAAATATATATTTTATATCGTTTGTGATCGAAATATTCACTTTGTGGAATTTATGATATTGAATGAGAAAATTCAAATCACATTTACAACAACTCGAAATATTATGTGCAGGTGGCTTCAATCTTTTAACTCGACTCTTACAACTTATTTTTATAAAAGTCCTTCATTAATTTTTTTTCTTTCAAAATAAAATTAAACAATATTAACCGTTATTCGGGCTTTGTGTTGAAAACTGATGCGTTTCGTCTTTTGCTCCAACAGCACTTTATATTAAATAATGTGAGTTGTCCCACGTATATAGAGAATTTGTTAGTGCTGTTGGGTGCCGAAATTTAAAAACTTCAGAAGCGGCATTTAGCACGTTTCGCTGTTATTGGTGAAGTCGTTTCTGTTGTGCTTATTCGGTATTTTTAAAATCGTGTCCAGATATCGTGTAAGATAGTGTTTTTATTTGGAAAAATTAAAACTGAAATAACTGCGCTTCTTGTAAATAACGACTTATCCGCGATTTTGACGTTGGAGGAAATTGTGAATGAAGTGTTGGACGATAGTGAAGACGATGACGGTACTTGTGATCTTGATGGTCCTGATAATGGTACTCAATATCCTGATGCTTCTAAAGAAGAGGAGGGTAGTCCATCTCCAGATTCCGATGATGGTGTTGGCATTCATACACACGGTAGCGCATTGTATATATCCAAAGACGGCACTGTTTGAGGCAGCGAACCATATCCCCATCGTAGGTTCGGAAAGGAAAATATTTTCAATTTGTGTCCAGGTTGGTACTACATACTTGAGGGTATTGTAATTTTCAAGATCCAGGATATTTTAATTTAGACGTATTCGTGTAACCAGCATTCGGGACTCATGTCTACTGTTCTTCCCACCACAAATAACAGATATCATAATTGATAACTCCAACAAGTATGAAAAGAATTTACATCGAAATTGATGAAGAACTGTTTCATGCCTATTTGGCGCTACTCTTGTTGGCCGGGGTGTACAAGTACGTGACACTAAAACTACATATTTGGGGCATCACATGTATACGTCTATATGTGTGTGGGTGTGTTTATACTTAGACCCTGAAATTAAATTCTGCATGACTTGTTCGATGAACATTTTTAAATATTCACAAACTGATGATGACAAATTCGCCCCCATTGGAAACAATTGGGAAATACTGAAAGACTTTCGATATTCCATAACCCTCGTGAATATGTTACAGTCGATGAGCAACTGCCAGGATTCCATGGGCGCTGTAAATTTCGTCAGCACGTTCCATCGAAACCGGATAGATAAGATAAGGATTTGGCAGAAATAATATCGTTTTATAACTCAGCAAGAGGAGGAGTTGACACGGTTGACAACATGATGAACTGCTAAAGTTGTAAACGTAGAAATAATGGACGCACTATGGCCAACACAGTAAGTATTTCTGCATTGAAGGCTTAATTGTATTCAATGAAATCGACCCCAGATGGATTCAAGCGCCAAAACGCACTAAACGCAACTGTTTCCTACATGCGTTGGCGGTATCATCGGCTACCCCCTAAATGGTGAGACGTCCAAGAAATGAACGTTTATTCAATGCTCTCGAACAACTGAAAACAAAGGCGGGAAGTCTGCCAAAAAGCAGAAATATGTATGTCACAATTTAGGAGAAAGCGAAAAACAAATCGACATCACATTTCTGCTTCTTGTGTCAAAATCCATGATGTCATGAGAAACCTGCAAAAGAAATTTGCATAGAATTAATAAATAAAAAATAGAATTGTAATGAACTAGTTTTTATGTCAACAAAATTAAATAAATATTCTAAAAAATTTGAATAACAAATTTGTATTTATTTTTTGTTAAGTTCGATCTGCGGTTATATTTGAAAAGTCTCAACTACTGATTCTTTTAGATGCACATACACACATGTACATACATGTAAAAAAGGCTATTCTTTCAAAAAAGAGATCATACAAATCAGGCAAATTTATATCTCGATTTTATTAAGTTGAAATTTATTTATCGAGAAATTGAGTTCTTTTAAAAATACCAAGACCAGAACTGGAAAAAGCAGAAACGCGAATTTGGTTTGTCAAATCAGCTGCAATGGAGGCGGCTACAACAACAACGACAAAAACAAACAAAAATGAAAGATTAAAATAGGTTGGCGTTCCACAAGTCTGACATTAAAACAATAAATATTTCAACGACGCAAAAACCCGAACTTGCAGCCCATTGTGCAGCAACGGAACAGAAACCAAATTTTAATAATGTCAAAATTTTGCAAAGAGAGAATAATTACAAAAAGATATACAAATATTCTGGAAATGCGAAAAGATTAAACTATAAAAAACACATTGAGAGCTGCGCACAAACAAACAAACAAACAAAAATCAAAAGGACGATAAATAAGTTCAGCAACTGGACAACCATCCTGAGGAAATGACCTCCGGCATGAATTTTTTATATAAATAGACGAGTTTTAATAGTTTTAATTTTGACATAAATGTCAATAGTTTGATGTTGCCAATATCAATAGATGATTTTTGTTGTTGTTGTTATTGTCGGCTTAAATTACATATGTATTAATGGTAACTTGTGTCATTTTTGTTCTCTCTGACGAAACCTGGATAGAAATATGTAAGAAAAATCATTGCATTTGCTTTTAATTATTTGCTCTGAAACGGACACGAAAAATATAAAAAAATATTAAGAAAAACTTCTGAAGGGTTTTACTAAGATGTAAAATTAAGAATAATTAAGTCGAGGTCGCTTTACAAATTCACTTTAAGTATTTTTTGAAAACTTTTCGTAGAAGCTTCTTTACAACTTCTTACCAACTTTTCTCAACTTTCGTCACTGCAACTTATTACCGACTGCCGGATTTAAGTTTTTGTCTCTTCTTCTGTCGTTCGATCTCTTCTTGCTCTCATAGGCACCATTTCCACCGTACACCTCTTCCCACTCGGCCGTCCTGATCATCATCTGTCCCAGATGACAGGTGGTACTCCACTGAACCGTCATTATTCCATAGTTTCATGAAGTCTGGGCTGATGACTGTTGTTGGGGCCTTCAACGTCAGCCACTTTCATCACTTCGTTTAACCTTGATAAGTTTATACGGACGGCCACTAAGTCGGCCATTCGTTGCGGTCATCATTGAAATTCTCGATCATATCGTCTTGTAGTAGTTTTAATACGTTGCCGTTTACATCATCGTTCATCCTGACGCCAACTAAGAATTGAAACGGCGCAGTCTTCGTTCAATTATGCACGGAACTGTTTATGGGCTTTTGCACTTCGTCTTCAAATTTATACCAATTTTTCACATAATTCTGAATGTGGCAGCCTGTCTCAGTCATCCCTGTGCTGTCAGCGGTTTTACATACGAATTACTCGGGTACCACTCAACGTGGCTGGCAAATTATTCCAGCGTTTTATATGTCATCCCTGTCAGCACGCAAAGCAAAATTCATAAACGAATTTAAAGATTTTATTAAAATAAAATAAAATGGAAACCATTTTAATCTTTAAAATCTGTGTTGTTCATTGGGGACCCAGCAGAAGTACGATTTAGTCCTACCGATGGTTCCTAAATGTACCGAAAGAAGTTTCTTGGATTTAAACAGATATACAAATATATATATGTATATTTTTTTTGTAATATATGCACCGACTTTTATTCAAATCTAATTTAGAGCATTTAGAAATATCGCATTTTGGCTAAAAATATTTGCCAACACTGTGATTTAGAACGTTTAGGCGCGTTTTTTGGTTCTAAAATATTGGCAACGCTGGAAGGAAATACACTAGAATCTCGATAAAGTTATTCGATATTTTCTAAGTTTCATTATCTAATCATTAGCGATTCTTAGAATTAAAAATATATAGATTTTGTTGAAAATTTCGCGCTAAATTTATTTTATTAACTTGATGTTCCTTAAAAAAAATCTTAATTTATTTGTACCGGTTGAATTTGAAAAAAATCACTCTTGGACACTCTTGGTGTACGAAGGCAGGCGAGTCTTGTTTTGGCTTTGTAATAGCTCAGACCATGTAAATATGGGCACTCACACGGTCTGCTGCTTGATTTGCCCCTTTATCAGAGTATTGATGCTTTTAACTGCTTTCGAAAGGCTCGAGTCGTCATCAATATCACACACTTCGAAATCGTCATCATCTTTTGAAATTTTATTTTTATTTAATTTTTTAAGTACCTCGCAAGATCCGCTTTATACAGGGAGTGCCATGATTTTTCCTAATTCACCGCCCATAGTGGAGCGTGAATACCTTGATCTATCGTTTAAAATCCCCACTTTCTGCTGCAGGCTTTTAGAGCGGCACGTGAAGGCTGAAATCCGGTTCACTGACCGGAGCTATTAACCTTTATGCGAGTGACAGTTTTCGAGATTCTACTGTAGCCCACAAAACTAAAATTGGAAAAAGAATGATAGTGTTGATAATGATAGTTCTTGTGTGTTATCGGTTGGTGATAACGAAGTGGATTCCTGTGCTAAACCGCAGTCGTCTTTAAATAAATTAATAAAACGGACGGAAGAATGGAAAATATGAATGAAGGTTGTGAAATAGATTAATATCACTTGTTAGTCTAAGATAAAATGAAATAGAATGAAATGTTTGCAAATAACTTTTATTAAATTTCAATTAAAAGCAAAACTAAAACGCTCTTCAATTCCACTTGTTCAAAAACGCCCAAAAAGACACCAAAAACTTCATATTGAAACACTTGGTGTTAATTTTTTGTTTCAGGCACTTCCTTTGTGTCTTAATATATGGCTGGCGACATTCATTATAATCCCATTCGCAACGTCGCAGCCATTTCACAAAATGAAAGTCGCCAACACAATTTCAAACTCTTTTCGCGGAAATTAGCAAAGGAAAATATGACATAAAAACGAACTGGAAATTACGTGGCTTAAATTTGAATTTTTTTTTTTGTGTGAGTAGGACTCAGGGGTCGACCCAGACACACGCAGTGTTTTGTAAGAGAACTGGGTAAAAGGGGAAAAGGAAATAAGGAGTAAAGTTAAATTTTTTTGTTTCTGTTCTATATAGCAGGGATGAGGATGTCAGAATTTAAGTGATCCAGTTCTGGGTGTTCAGTGCCCAGCGAATACATGTATGTGCCTTCGCCAAAGCACAGCCAAGCACCAATTAACACAACATTTTCAACTTTGCGTTCTATATTGCATTTATATGGATGTGAGTGTTTTTATTTATGTGTGTCCCAGTGTGTGTTTTGGTTGAAAGAATTCTAGCTGTTGTTTTTCGCCAGAATCGAACCTACGACCTTAGGACTGTTGGTCGAATACTATATTAACTCATCCATCGAGGCATGGTAAAGTTCCACTGTTGCCCCATTTTTCACCTGCTTTCACGCCTCAAATCAAATAATTAAACATGTTTTGCACGAAAGTCCCACCCGTCGTTCTACACAAGGAAATAAGTATTTGCACTAATACTCGTAACTATGAAACTAATTTCTATGCCAGCAATTGAATTTCATTTCATTGATATCGAGCCGTAATTGAAAACTATTAATTGAACTAAACAAATTCGCTACTGTGATTACTAACTCAAAGATATTCCATTTTATTGCTTTCAGTTAAACATCTTCAGCAGCGGTAACAATTTTTAAACGCCCGCTGTCTCCATGGATTTGCCTTCGAACAAGAGGAAAATTGAAACGAGGATCAATTTGCTTAACGATAAGCAAAACTAAAAATCATTGATCTGTTTCAATGTCCGAGTTGAGAAGCACAAAATGTGAATGTACGTTTGTATGGATTTACAATATATTGAATATCGAACTGTCTGGCAGCAAAAGGCGTAGAGAGAAGAAGCAGTCACGTAAAATATTGGTTTCTTTTTGGTAAAGTCTTCCGACAGGAACGACCATGAAATGTTTGTTTGTTTGTGCATGATTATGCAAGAATTTTCAAACGCAATTTTTATTTATTTATGAGATTTAGTTGTTTTGGTCGGACGTGCGACACACATTCTGTCCTTCTCTTGCAACTCGAAATTCTATTAGTTTGTATTACATTTTTAATGCTGTCAATGAATTTGTCTAATTTTGGCGAATAAAACTACTTCTGGGTGTATGTGTGTGTGTGTGTGTGTGTGGAATTAATTTGTTTTTCCGAAACAACAGATACTTCAACCAAGAGATTCTGTTAGTGAGGATCACAACCAAATCAGTGTCGGCAATTTCAATCACAGGCAAATGCTTTTATGAGAGAATATTCAGTTCACTTTCGGGCATCGTATTTCGCGTCATTGAAATCGTATGCACGAGTTCTGAATAAGGCAGGAATAAGTCCTGGGGCTCCCGGCTCCCGTGTTACCAGAAGTTAGCCTCTGGTCAGACCTCGCAGTCCTACTACCAGTTTTAAGCTCGAAATAGCTGCAGGGACTGGTTCCCCCCCGATTAGGAACTGACAATAAGTTTTCAAATGCTAAATAATAGAGCAGTCAGTGCCGGACTAACGTCAAGTTATAGAATTAACTACAGCGCTATAGCCCCGGTTTTTGATGGTTTCATCTTAAAGTAACGATGTCCCTCCTCTTCAATCGAGTGTATTTACAGTGTCGTAAGATATTTCAAGTTCGGAATGTTTGCAGTTTATTTAATTATTGGCCCCATAATTTGAAATTTTGCATTCGGCTTGCGGGACTTAAAGATCTTTATGAATGCTGCTATTTTTGACATATTAAGAAGCGGTAGTTATAGTCCGTAGGATTTTGTTTTGAGGACGTTGTATATCTTCAATATCAGTAGCAGAGGCAGTGCCCCACAATCGATTCCCACAGCACCATGGATTCTTCTTTTTTCCGTCAAGTAAAATAATTTATTTTTAGCGAAGGATGGTAAAAATTTCAAATTGTTAAACTTAAAAGTATCGACTTCAAAATGTTCGTTTTGTTTTAATAATTTTTTGTGGCGATTTGATTTAAACATCTGATTTATTAGGATGGCAGAACGCAGGGACGCCTAAAGCTTAGATTCGTGTTTTTGGACTTTTTTGAAGTTATCATTGAATAAATACTGTTTTCTAGGACAACGTGTCCAAAGACTTGTCCAAAATTCAAATAATACGTGCAAGTGCGACTTTTTAGTTTTAGGTATTTTTTTAAACGACTGTTCATTTGATTAGAGTTGCATTTGCAAGAAATTGAAGTTATTTCGCCGTGTATTGGCATAAAATTTGGAATGGGATTGGGGTATTACAATGTATTTCGTGTTCATCATGCCATAAAGTTGACTAATTCAACAATTACTAACTTGTCCATCTGCCGCTGAATGACGTTTCATCACTGTGTGTTTCGATCGGCTTGGGGTGTAAAAACGAATTGTTATGATACGTTAGATTTGTTGACACTCGCAAAGCCTTTCACTGAATTTCTTTCAACACAATATTAGAAAAGTCTTAAAATATATTCAATACTGTGTAGTTATTTTTTTATTTTTGAGTAGGCAACACTTGCCTTTTGGAATAAATGCATTTCACCGCTCTATGTCCTCGTTATTCCTCTTCAGCACAAAACCATTTAACTTTATTTGGGACTCTTAATTGTTTTTAACGGTATTGAGATGACAGCTCCTGAAGTTCAGTGCGATTTACTGTGTTCTCGGGATCATTTCGATAGGCCATTTCGGCGGCTTTCAAAATCATTAACAATTTTTTTTATTGACATACAGGCAATATTTTGGTTCGACTGAATTGAGTGAAGAAGAATCGAACCAGACAATTATAATGGTAAAGACGTTATGTTTTCAGCGTTATATTTCTATCGTCCGTCAATAGAATAAACAAGAAAAAAGTATTTAATTTAATGCTTCATTGAAAAGTGCAACCTGAGTTTGTGGTGCCTGGAATTGTTCTCAAAAAGTTAATGTAAAAAGTTCTTCAACCCGTAACAACATTTATTATATATATAAAAATGAATGTCTGCCTGTCTGTTTGTTTGCTTGTTTGTGCTTTATAGGAGGCCAAACCCTTGGACCGATCTTCCTGAAATTTTCACAGCATGTTACTGTGACTCTGGAAAGAATAATAGGCTATATGAAGTTTTGATTGGACAAAGGGGCGTGGCACCGCCCATATAACCCACAAAAATTTAAATCGCCATATTTTGAGCATTTTTTGTCTTACGTCAATGATATTTGGTACATATAGTATTGACATAATTGGGAATACGTACGAGGAGAAAAGTGGGTGGGACTAAAAATATTGTATATCATAGAGCATTCTTCTTCTTCTTCTTCTTCTTCTTCTTTTGGCGATACCGTCCGGGGTGGACCTCAACCAACAAGCTTTTCCAGCTGGCACGGTCTTTAGCCAGCATCCTGCAATTTTGCACACCAAGTTGGTTGAGGTTCCTCTCTAATTGTGTGCGCCATCGGTTCCATGGGCGTCCTCTAATGCATTGTCCCACAAGTTCGGAATCGAAGATTCTACGGGTCGGAGCAGTATTCTCCATGCGCTCTACATGGCCTAACCATCTTAGCCGTTGGATCCGTAGACGCCTGGTTACGCTCATGCCGCTGTACAACCCGTACAGCTCATGATTGAATCTTCTTCTCCAGAAACCATCAACGCAAACAGGTCCGAAGATTGAACGCAGAACTTTTCTCTCGAAAATACCAAGGACTTCCTCATCCGCCTTTGACACCGTCCATGCTTCCGCGCCATAGAGAAGTACACGAATTATCAAAGTGGTATATAGTGTCAGCTTGGTTTTTCGAGAAAGGGCCTTACTACTCAATTGCCTCTTGGGCCCAAAGAAACAGCGATTGGCAAGAGTTATTCTGCATTTAATCTCAGTACTGACGTTGTTTATATTGTTGACTTGGGAGCCAAGGTAGACGAAGTCCTTCACTACCTCGAAGTTATAGCTGCCTATGGTGATGTTCTGGCCCAGTCGTCGGTGTTGCGCGTCCTTTTTTGATGACAGCATATACTTCGTTTTGCCCTCGTTCACCGCTAGACCCATTTTGGCCGCCTCCGTTGAAATACCAGCAAACGCTTCATTGACGGCTCGCTGTGTTCGACCAATCACGTCAATGTCGTCAGCGTATGCTAGCAGTTGCACGGACTTTTGGAAGATCTTGCCTCTGTTGTTGGCGTGTGAGTTTTGCACGATCTTCTCAAGAATTATGTTAAAAAAGTCACATGTGCGTCGCCTTGTCTAAATCCCCTTCTGACATTGAAGGCCTCAGTGAATTCGTTACCGACCTTGATGGAGCAGCGAGAGTTCTCCATCGTCATCCTACACAACCTGACGAGTTTGGTAGGAATGTCAAAACTAAACATGGCTTTGTATAGCTCGTCCCTATGCACACTGGCATATGCGGCCTTAAAATCGACGAATAGGTGGTGGGTGTCGATTTGTATCTGTTGGGTCTTTTCCAGGATTTGGTCAATGGTGGACTTCCCTGTCCTGAAACTACACTGATATGGACCTATCAAACTGTTCACGAATAGTTTCAGGCGGTCACACAAAACGGCAGAGAAGATCTTGTAGGCGATGTTCAGGAGACTTATTCCTCGGTAGTTGGCGCAGATGAAGGGGTCTCCTTTTTTGTGGATCGGGCAAACGATGCTGAGATTCCACTCGTCGGGCATGCTTTCCTCCGACCATATCTAACAGATGAGCTGGTGCATGCGCCCAACCAGGTCATCTCCGACTGCCTTAAACAGTTCCGCGGACAATTCGTCCGCTCCTGCAGCTTTGTTCGATTTTAATCTCGCATCCTAAAGCATTGCAATAATTAAATTAAAATTAAATAAATAAATTTTTGTAAACATATAAATACTTTTAATTTTATTTTATAACGAGGGGGTAGCGAAGCACACTGGGTTCAGCTAGTGCAATATAGAGATTGGCCCGAGCATATTTTTTTATTTGAATTTCTTATGCCAAGACAAAGTAAACAAAATAAATTGGAAGATGTGGCAATTAGAATTTTTAAAAATGGAAAATATGTTTAACTGCATCTTTTGATTATAATATAATGATGAATGATTGATTATAATAAAGGTCTTAACTTCCTGATTGAGCCACGTTTTCCAAATTCCTCTGACGGGATCTATTAGCTTAAGCAACCCTCACTTTGGCTTTGACTTTACAGAATAAATGTTCTAGTTGTCCGCACTTCAGATTCAGGTCTCGCCAGGCTCTCGCTGAGTTTGTGCAGGAATATCCTGCGATGTTTGCAGATGCCTTCAACTCCATATGCTACTCCACGTAACGTACATATATATTGTTAAGCAAAATCAAAGCTGATCTATACGTATAGCACTCGCCTTAATTTCTATCAAATCCGCTTTATTCTTTTTGCCCACCCCCCCACACTTTTATGCTCTTCTTTATGGCATCTTTGCACGGTCTGACAAAAACTTGTTTAGAATGAAGAAAATCTCTGTACAAATATAAAATATGTTCATTGGGAGGGAATTACGTCAGCAAAATTTTTACAAAAATTCACGATTGGATCTCAACATTTTTATATTTCGCATGACTTGAGAGTTTCATTGGTGTTGCTCAAATTTTGTCCACATTTTTGAAGGATCGGTTTTTGATCTAAAACCATTTCATGGGAAAAGGTTTTATATTTTCTTAAAAACTCCTCATATCGCCGCCTTATGGACTATGTTGCCACAATTACTTGCCCAACTACATATCCCAGCTGAAATTTGTGGCGCACTTACCCAACAGCATTATTTGAATTGATGAAGAAATTACCTGATTATTAGCTGATACTCGTATATCATTAATTGTTCTTCGGCGAAAATGTATTTATTATACTTTAATGAAAATTGATTAAACGTTTTGAGTAATATTTGCATGTGTATGTAGATTTGTGTTTAAAATATTTGAAATCAACGTTTGCTTTTCTTAAAATTTTACTAATTTCACTACATATGTATTTGTTCAATGTGCTTCTGTTTTGCAGTGCCATTTTGAATTAGTTGTCCGTAAACGAGATTGATGAGTACTTGTCCGCAACGACCTCATCATGTCAAAATAATTAATTACTTTATAAATGGATTTTGATGGCGAACAACGCAAATATTTCGTTCATGACAAACTGAATTCAATGAACTCAAAGCCACAGCTGCCAGATATTGGACAATCGCCAAGTTTTGGGACTGGAATCGTCGACATTAAAATATTGTACATTTTTTTTTAAATTAAAGTATTAAATAACAAAAGTTTAAAACATATATTTCTTCTTAGAAAAAAATTAATTTTTAAGATCAGACTGCAATCTGAATTGTTGTTGCAGCAGGAAATGATTACAGATGAGCTTTTACCTCAGACTTTCCATACGACGGTCTTGACTCTGCATTACAGATTATGCAATGAACCACACTGTTCCGCTTTTCCGCCCAGTTGCGTACCACTGGCTCCTTATTTATATTATTTGTCTTTGGTCGCCTTCAAAATCTTCCACCACCCATCTGGGAACTATATGTAGATCTTTTAGTTGTATAAAAACTTAATGAAATTGACTTGTGGCTGATAGACATTCCAGTTAATCAATTGTAGGCTAAAAAGACATGAATTACAATTTTATATGAAAGTATGAAACATCCATCTCTTTTACTTTCAAATATTATTAATTCCAAGACCAACAATTATCCATCTATTTTTTAGTTCAAGGTGGTTTTAAAAGCTGTAAAAGGTGTCGCCAGCTTGAATTCTCAATAATCGTCAATATGTCGAAATCTCGTTTTGTTAAATATTCGTGACTAAGGCATAGAAAAGTAATCAGCTGGGCTCTCAGTTTCACTTGTCATGAAATCGTCTGGCCAAATGTTGTGAAAACTGTAAAGCGTCAAAAGAACGTTTTGGAAAACACCGACCTAGATTTTACTCGTGCACATATATTTACATGTATGTATGTATGTATGTATGTGGCAAAATAAGTTTTGTTAGCCAACTTAATTTTCCAGAGAAATAAGCGTAGACTCCCGTTATAGGCAACATTGGCTGCTCGTCAAATTTGCCCTTTGGAAATAATCAATGTTGCCCAACATTTCCCCCAAGGTTTTGAACAGCCAGAACAAAGTTGTCCTTTTTCAGCATTTTGTTTAAATGGATTTAACTGCTTTCTCAGAATTTCTAAAACACATTCTTTTTTTCTGAAAACTTATTGTAAAAACTGAAGAGTTTCGCATCTGTATGTATTTATATATGTAAATAATACTTCAAAAATCATAAAGAAATATGTACATATAAATGGGAATGCCAGTTGTCATTGAGCCTTCAGACGAAATGAGCCGACAGATTTCATCATGGGTGTTAAAACCTACAAAATATTTTTAATAGAAAAAGAAAAATGTCATGCGGCTGCAACATTTTTTTATTGCTGCACCCTCATCTGCCGTTTGTACGTCATAGAATTACTCTGCTGCAAATAAACCACAATATTGCAATGATTATTCATTCACACACTCGTACTTTTTCCTCTTCCCCGATACAAATGAATGCAAAAGCTCCAAATGATTACACCCATGATTTGCATTATTCATTACACTAGACTTTGTCGCGCTACAAAAAGAAAAAAGGAAAAAAAAGCTGCAGAATATGAATGAAGCTTTTGGGAGTGAGCTGGCTTTGCTGATGGTGCGCCGCCTCTTGAGGATGCCTTAACAACTGGATTATAAGTGTACCACCGATGAATTCATAAATATTAAGAGGTATTCTAGGGTGTTGTAAATGAAAAGCCGTTTACGTTTACGAAATATTTTCACTAGCGTTTTCTTGCCTTGATTTGTAGCTTTGCACTTTGTCGTTGCTCATTGACGACGTCTGAGGTTTTTGATCTTTTCCGTTTCAACTTGTGCACTTGCAACACAATTTCGTACGATTGTTGCTTTGTCAGTTTTAGCGATAACGTTGTGAAACCATCCTCGACTTGTTAAAGTCGTCTCTCTATTTGTGTAGTTGTTTCCATTTTAACCTCCTTTTATTTTGCTTATTTGAAGTTCAGATTTTGCATAAATGCACGGAAAACACTCGTATCTCCAGCTTCAGCTGGAAATTATTTAAAATTGGAAGTAGTTATGAGCATGATTGAAGGTAAGAAACTTCAAATAAACATTCAAACGTATCAGTGGTTACGTTAGAGTGACTGCAAGGTAGTCTATTTGGCTGCATACGTACATACATATGAAATGGTGAACTACTTGCCTCTGAATGAGCGTTGGAGAATGAATCCCAGTCGTCGAAAGTGTTTTTTTTATAAGTATCGCGGACATCGAAGGTTCTTGGTCAACTAAAAAAATTACTTTAAAATCGTCCTTCCCCCAACTCTGGAACATTCAAATTTCTTCTTTAAATTCCTTGTGCCCTATAAACATACACCGCCTACAGTATGATAGATGATTCGATAGAGTGTTGGTCCGACAGTGCGGCGTTTGTGAGGCTCTAAGTGTTTCTACCGCAACCAAAAAGCTTTTGCTCTAAAAAAGCAAAATATGTGGAATTCTCGAAAGTTAAAAACGAAGTTTTCTTATAAAAATTGCTTTCTCCTGGAATTAAGCAGCTGATTTTATGGAAAATTGAATCGGACCTGCCACATGTGAAAACTTGTGGTCTAACGAAACACACGAGTATCTTGGAAATTATTTCAGCAAAAACCATGAATGTTTTCATTTTTTTGGATTATGCGCATGTGCAGAAGTCAACTATGGAAAAGTAAGCGTGACTCTTCCTTTTTGAAACAATAAAGTTTTTTTTATCATATTGAAACTGAAAATCGAAATTTTTCTAAAGAATATCTGTCTCAAATACGTTTCTTCTAAAACAATATTCAAGCTTGAAAAATTTTACGTGAAATATCCAGCATTTTAGCGGCGACTACTGATGTTAAGAAAGAAAGCTTTGATGGACCTTATGAATAGACAAAGATATATTATTTTCTTATGTACTTATAAAAAACGGATGCACTCATGGCTTCATCTGAATGGTGAGTTTAAATTTGTAGAAATTCCTTCTACATTTCTTATCACAACGTATGTAGTTAATAAAGGAAAACCATATAATATTTTCCTTTTCTTAGTTTTAAAAAATAGTCAGAGGACAACTCCCAGATACGCAGCGCATTGTATCAGGTTAGCTTGTCATACTTGTGTGGAACTTTGCAACGTTGTAAGCGATTTATTGCACAGAAGGGCCGATGAACGAATTCTCCCCATTCTGATCCATTCAAAGTGCAATCCGATATGAATGGATGAGCCTTAATGATGCACGTGCATTAGGTAGGAAAACTCGGGTTTCAGGAAAAAATCCCCGATCGCACATTCAAACATGTATGTATATAATAACAGCGATAAAATAGAGTACAGAGATGCTCACGGGAGTCAATAGAGCTGAACGTTTTTGCTGTCTCCTGCACAGGCACAGGTGACATTTGGAGAGAACCTGGCTTAGGATAAGAGAGAGTGGTGAAGTTCCTTCTGGACACGAAATGAGCTAAATTTTGTTGAGCAAATATTTCAAACATATTGAAATATGTTTTCTTGACTCTTACATAAATAACTGCAATCCACGAGGTTCCGGCGAATCCAGTTGTAATTGTTTTTATTAGATTTTCCATACAAAAGGAAACCTTAGCAACTTCATAATCCGGTAAACCTGACGTCCACTGATATCTGCTCCACAAATTATTGTTGCCACTATTAGAGTTATTTTCTCATGTTGATTAGGAGTAGGTTCAGGATGGCATCCAGAACCGCTGTGATGCATACCTCTGAAGTTTTCTGACAGATTTTACGAACGTATCTTTAACGAACCTTAACAATTCTTTGCACATTTTTTTATCCTTATAACTTGTTGCATTATTGTCTTGTCGTGCAAATTTTTGCAACGTGAGACTTTGAACTCAAGGATATGATCAAATTCTCCATTACAATTAAACATATTAATCTTATTTGTACAGACACATCCTAGGAGTACGCAAACGACTCTTTATATTATTGTGTTTCAATGGTAATTAGTTATTGGGTAAAATTTCAATTAAGTTTAACTTTCGCAACAGCTGAAAATCCCAAAAGTAAAAAATTAATAGGAATTGGCTTATAGGGTCCCCCAATTAGAGATATTTCTTTTTAAGTCAAGAGTATTTTAAAGTGAAATTATTGGATGCTTATTTAATTGTAACGAATTGTAAAATCGGAGTGTCGGCGATATGGCTGCCACTGGACCATATTTCTTTCACGAAACTTTCAGTCAAAAATTCATAACTTTGCAGTTGTATGCGCTTGATAACCCCACGAATTCCATCGTTGAGGTATTGAATCGATGTTAAGTTATTGGCAAAGAAGTTTAAAAGCGTTGAATCACTAGGTCTGCAGGGGCTAATTGTGATCTTTTCTCCCGGAAGTCACATGTTCGGGAAACAGAGATAGTATCGCTGTTTATGTGGCAAGTAAAGCCATCCTGAATTTCCTCAATAATACGGACTACATAGCGAACTGATAATAGTTATATTTAAACGACGAGTTCGATTCTTCCCACCCATTTATCCCAATAGCTTAAGTTATTCCACCAGCTTCAAATTCATTTGTCAAGAGAGCCTCTCGTAACCTTCAAGTTTTCATAATTTTTGTAGTGGATTCTAAAGATTCAAGTCACTGATAAGGCCTGTACCAGTCTGAAGAATATTTTACCCACTAATTACGGCTTCACCGTATAATACATACACAATTGTTCTCACTGCAGACAGCGTTTATTTAGTTATTAATAGTACGGACATTAGAATAATATAAGTATGTAGATGTACACTGGTCGCAAATTCTTCAAGTTGGATCTGGATGTTGAACAAAACTTTCATAATAATTCCGCCTCTACATATGTATTTTTTTTAGCAAAGGGCACAGAACAGAATAGCCATTGACATCTACTTGAAATTTTTTATTTTATAATGTCTTATTATTTTTTAAGACATTCAAACTTATTTAACAATTGTTTTATTTTTACAAGATTCCGACTTTTTAAATTCGACTTGTCTGACTTTTCTTACATTTCTTCATTTAACAAAAATAAAGCTGACAGACGCCAGCGTTATCTATTATTCATTATATTTAGCTGATATTTTTACTTGGTCAAGTTTTATTCCTAGATTTTGTCATGGCTGCACCTACTTCTAATCACATTTAAGTTTGATTTGACATAATTTTGTTTGCAGTAAAGAGGAAAACAAAAATTCCCCAAGAAAACGACCAACGGAAAAATCCTCAAGGGCTGTTTGACACTTGGTTAGGCCAGTTGAAACGTAACGTCCTTAGTATCACTTAAGGCCGAAATAAGATGGACTGGTCACACACATTAGTTGGCCCTCATGGATGACGTGTCATTCCAAAATCCACACCAACCAGTGAGTTTCTCGGAGTGCGTTATTCGCTCATGGATCTTATGTGGGTTCGTGTGATTCTCCTTGGGGCATTTAAGAGCTGTCGTTTATAACATTATCACAGGGGTGCTATTTCGCAAAAATATTCATTTGCTCAAAAAATTAATTTTGTTGCCAACAGATGCATTTCGAAATTTCAAATTTAGGGTAGTAACTATATACAAATTAAGTTCAGACACCTCATTGTGATGGGAGTTCAGACGCTTATTACTCGTAAGATGCCTCTAATACTTCGCTAAAGCATTTCTTCTCAAATAACTAAGAAATTTATTTTAATAAACATTTTATATCATTTTTATTATTCGAACAAGTCATTTCCTGTAACTGTTATTATTTGTTTCTGAATCTGCTTTATTTTCAAAGACTTGAAAAACTTTCACTGACGAACAACTCTGTTTTTTTGCCCGATTAATATGTTGGCACTACTGCTATTTTTTTTAATGTTGATAATTCACTTATTTAAGAGTAAATAATGTAAATTTGTTCCTTCGGCATCATCTTCTGGTGTTCTTGATCATGCAGTTTTTGTGCCACCAAACATGATTAATGCCTTTACCACGCCGACGTCGATTAAGTGCAACAGTTCGCAAAACAAACTAAAAGCTGAAAAAACATTTTGGCATGCGAAATGCGTAGACTCGCAGACACTGCGGCATTTTTTATGTAAAGCAAATTTTTTTAATGTGAAATCTATTTGCATACTACAGTTGGGCTTTGACACCGCGGGTGACGAAATGGGTTAATGTGTGCATAAATATTATTTTGGAAAAAGGACGGACTGTATTAAAATTTGGAAAATAAAAACCAATAGATGGTCAACAGAAGCAACTCTGTCACGAAGCGAAAATGCTGGTTTAAAAAACGGCTGACCTTGGAAAAAGAGGACATTATTTGTAGGCTGAAAAAAGAATCAGAAAACACATTTGTCGAAATACATACGAGTACATACATATTTATGTATTTCCATGTCATAAACATTATTCATAAGAAAATCGAAGTTTAATCCAACTAAATAAAAACGATAGGATAAAAGTGGCCAAAGTTTCTTAAGGATAAGTTCATAAATTACGATGAAGAGCCGGCTGAAGTTAGAGAAGTGATTTAAAGCCTAATTTGATGTGTTGCCTGGCGTCTTGCCTCAACTATTAACTAATGTTCGGGTTAAGCCTCTACGGATTTCTTTTATTAAATAAACAATTATTTAGTATTTTTAATATTTTAGTTCATTTAAATAACTAATTAGTTCATATTAAAGTTTTAATTGCTTTCAAGTTTTACTTTAATAAATTTGAGTTTTTTAATGATTTTTATTTTAATACCGTTTTTATTTTTATATTTTTAGCAATTATTTATAGTCATTCAACTTTTTGGTCCCGCTATGAGGACCTGAATCAACTAAAAGCTTCTTTTAAATGAAATTTTTAATAATAACTATTTATGCGATTAGGAAATATTAGTAAAAAGGGCAAATAAACAAATACTATTAGAAATACAATAATATAATGACAATAGGATTGCATCTTAACTCACCTAAATAAATGCACCAAAGATGGCCAAGATTATTATCGACAATTATATGTATATATTATAAATAGGGAACACGATACATACATTTTAATTATAAGTCATTCTTCCGGCCAACTTCACTTGCTAGCGATCTGTGAAAATCGGATTTTCCACAAAAAGATAATGCTTTACGTTCCAGCTAAGGCAAAATAAACGTCGAAATAATTATTTCGTTATGCAGTCCTATTCTCATTTCTCAAAGTTCGCACCAACACCCTTGATTATTTGTTCTTCAGCTTAGTACAATAATATCCCCAAGAGCGTGAATTCGTCTAAGTCTAAACTCCCCGTCTTAGGTACAAGTCTTTTGTCCTTTGCCTTATGCCAGATAAATCTGCACCCGCCTGAGCTTCTTCCAGGCACAATCAGACTACGATTAAAGCTCGAAAAAAATCTAAACTTTTCAAATCGTCACACCAGAAATTATATATCAAATTTTCTGTTCTAATAATCTCAACTCCGTCCTTGAGCTGTCAATTTACACAAATTAACCTCTAAAAGAAACAGAAAATTCAAAAATTTCAAACATAATTCAATTTTAATTTGATTATGGGCACAAGTAAAATTTATTCAGCTGCACTCGCCAATACAACAACTTACTTGTAACTTGTCGAAAATGTCAAACATGTATTAGGATTTTTTTATGTCTTTAGCGGGTTTCACTTTTTATCTTAAGTTAATAATGTCGACTTTTTTGCTTGGAAAATGCATTAATTATAATAACAAAATGAGTTCATACGGTTATTTTAAGTATTGCCCACCGTTAGCCACTGCTTTTTCCCACATTTCTGGTAGGAGATGGACTCCGCGCCAAAAGAACTGCTCCGCTTTTGAGGTAAAGAATGAATCAAGCCAATTTCTGATACCCTGTTCTGAAGTGAAGCGTATTCCAGTAGAGGTGTTCTGCATCGATGGAAAGAAATGTTAGTCAGAAGGGGCAAGGTCTGGGCTATAAAGCGGGTGAGCCAAATCTTCCCATCCACTCTTTTCTAAATAGATTTTGACCGGTATTGCATTGTCATGGCCTCGTGTCTGGTCGAATATTCTTTTTTTTTTTTGTTTCGCATTTTTCTTTTCAAGACCGTAATTTTTTAATTTTATTTTTATTGTAGTAGTTTAACCAGATGGAGTACTTCTACACTAACGAGGTATACAAGTATATTTACTACCAACGGTGAAAAACGCTGCTACTAAATGATCGAACGCAACAAAGATGATCAGATACGATATAAATTTTCATATAAAAAGATTCTGTAAACAGATTTAAATTTTTGGTTGTACTGTTTTGAGTTTAAAATTATATTTGTACATATTGGACTAACGCAATGAGCTCTGCGAATCGGTCTCCACCCCTACTCTTACATTTGCAAAAATACTTTTCAAAATTATAAAAACAAGTAACATAATTAAAAAAAATGGACTTAGAAGTGGGCGTGGTGGAAAAAAGTAGGCTAGAATTCATACGAAAGTCCCAGTTAAATGTTGTACAAATTCCAGTAAGATCAGTCCAGCTGTCTGGTCTCCTATGAGATACAAACAAATAAACAAACGCACATTCGGCTTCGTATATATAGATATACTTATGCACATATGGACATACATATGTACTATCTCCTTAACAATAATATTATATTATAATGTTTATAATAAAATATTTGTATATGGAACTTCATATTTATTATTAAATTGGCTAATTCTTATTTTAACTTAAGATTTACTTTAATAAACATTAATTTGTTCGGCCTTAATTAATTGTTCGCATTCAAATACAATAAAAGTAGCGGATCATTTGAGGCCCAAATGGAGGTGTTTCAGAGAAAATGTATTATCCCCAAAGAAACAATCAAGTAATTCAGCCCTTTAATATTATTTTTGTAAGCATTTCTTTTTAAAATATTGTCCTGCGAGACAAATGTGCCTGTTTTTTGTTTGCACAACAACAAAAACAAGCCCTAAAAATACTAGGGTAAAAAATAGAGCTTCATGTGTAAGACTTGGCATGTAAATATCTACATTTCATTGCGGACTGAAGAAAGCCTGATCGTGTAACAGCAAAATATGTTCAGTATGATTTTAGAAAACTACGTGTTTTCAGAGCTGTATTTTATATCGTTTATATCTCGAAAACGACTGTAAATAGAAAATTTTGTGCGACAAATTTTACATATAACGTGTTCATTCAGGAGAAAGGGGTCAATGAGCGTGACACATTCCAAATGGGGTAAGTATTAATTTTTTAATACCTTAAAAGCACGTTGTGTACTGCTATTTCAAGCAGTACCATGTAATTTTCTTTCAGTTTTTCTCTTCACCTTAAACATAATATTTATTAATTCCTATAATTATTAATAGGAAAAGGATCAAAATTATAGTTTTTATTGAGTGTTTATGGAAGTCAAGAAATATATTTAGTATAAAAACGTACACACTTTGTCAACACCAACCATGCAATACGTTGTCAAATGTCCTCCCTTCAATCAATATACTCGCAGTTGATTATGGCAAAACTATGGTTGGGTATGACAATAATATTGTTGCCCACTTGCGACAATAATATGGTTTTTAATTTGAAATTACTTATGATAACAGTGTGATATTATAACTCAACAATAGTTTGCTGCTCTCGGAATACTGTCACCTCAACCACATATTTTCCTATGTAAAACTTTTGCTGTTAGAAACGTGACATTTTATCTCAGAGCATTATTTCTTCCACACAGAAATATTAATTTTGGCAGAAAGGAACAACTCGAACCGTTTTACTGGGAATTTTGCACATAAAAGGAAAGAATCTCATGGATTGTTAAAGGAATGGAATTGACAGTGAACAAGTGAACCTATGACTAGAAAAGAAATTAAATTAAAAACGACCAAGTATGAAAAGTAAAAATATTTCAGTTTTAAGAATAAAATGCTTACAAAAAAAATCTGTTTCACAGCTTCGGCCATTTTAAAATGCAGTTGAGCAGGGATTTAGGGAAATAGTCGTAAGAACTTACATACATACATACATACATATATCGTTAATCAACTCATCTAACTTGTTTAATATTAACAAGGTCTGGGAATGTTCAGCAAACAATTGGACTAGAAATATGTAAAAATACCAAAATTATTAAATACAGAATCATTCACACACACACTTACTTGTACGAGTATGTATTTGATGATTTGACGGTTGTCAGATTTTACAATATTATCAGAAAAATACTTGCCTAATGTTTTGCAACTGTGTTAAATGCCAATTTTTGTCTTGCAACATTGTCAGAGTTAGCACTATCAGCTCATGGCGAGGCAACAGTATTGCTTTTGTCAGATAATAGCCACGTGGTGACATAATTTTGACAGTAATGCCATTGTCTGACAAATATTTTGATTTTTAACTCTCCGGACACGCATAAGTGCTTTGAAGCTTGTGGCATTGACATATACATACATATAATACGGGATTTTGTCATACATTATCATACGTGTGAACTTATAATTTTCGTTGGCAGATCACACAACTACTTGACAATGAAATGAGAACAAAGTTTTCTTGTGATCATTTCAACTGACCAATTACTTTCTGCTGTCATTTTTTCATTGCCAGCACTTGTCACATCTTACAGTATTGTCAGATATGGGTTTACGGTGCTAAGTTTCAGTAAAGGGAAGAAGTTCACGAATGCTGTCCCCACTGATCTGCTATCAAGGAATCATAAAATGTTTTTGATTTTACGCTTCATTAATATCCAATTCGTTTAATTTTGTTAAAGTTATTAAAACAGTTTTATTCAATGTTAATTTATAACTACTTATATCAAATATATGTATGTATGTATGTATGTGTACCTTTAAATTAATTTCGAAATAATAGTGGGTTTGATAGCCCGTTCAATAGAAAAATGTATGTGTAGCGAAGTGCTAATTTTATAAGAGCTGAAAAGGCTAAATATTTACACCCGTAGTAGCAACCACTTTAAAAATTTAAGCTTAATTTATATTTTAAGAAGCCAACTGGCCCCACAGAAAGAAGCGTCATGAAAGGAATTTATGTGTGATGGCCAGTTTTTAACTTAATATTTAAATACGAAATTAGTTAATTTTTACTTATATTTAAGTTGTATTTTAATATGGTTTCATTTTTTCAGTGTCAGATTGCGTTTGGTATTTAATTATGATAAAAGTATGGCAGCACTGTTAAACGGGGAAAAAATATAAACAACTTCTTCATTTAACAGCTGTTTACTATTTATTTAACTTAATATTAAAATATTTTGTTTTCAAAGTTTTGTGCTTTCGAAATGTTTGCCTGAATTTGCTATTAAATTCTCGCTCCACATCCTGCTACATATTCACCTTTTGTTCTGCACGAACTGGTCAGTGATTTAAGTTGTACTTAAATATGATCTATAAAAATAAATTCGGTATTTAAACAGACCGTTTAATTTTTAAGTTAAAAACTGGCCCTGAGTCATTTAAATGGATATAGTCCGTTTAAAGTAGAAAAAAACATGTGAATTTATGAGGAATGGTGCGAACAAAAATTGTATCAAGTAGATTTTAATTTTTTTGTAACATAAAGCGACGCCACGTGGCGCTTAATATTTAAATCTGTCTTTCCTTAGACTAAAGTTATTGTTCATCTAAACTGTAGAATTTAAGGCAAACAACTAATTTGTCTAATTAAAGGACAAACAGGTTTAAAATGCAATGCCTCTTCTTTTCTTCAGAAAGAGTTTTGAAACTTGGACTAAATAGTGCATTTAAATACTCAAATCGCAACAGGCCATGCTTTTACAGAGGCTGTGAACAGATAAGAGACATTTAAGTTAACGACGTTACAACCCACTCTCGAATTAAATCAATCTTTAACAAGCTTACAACAAACGACTTCATTACAATCCTCCAAATATGGCCGTGGGAACTGCTAGACTTTTAGTAGACTTTTTGGTGCAACTACTCTTCTTTTTTTTAACTGCTAAGGCAACTCAACGTGCTGACTGTCTGTGGAAACAACAACCAAAAACGCAAAAGTGCAAAAAGCTGAAGACATACTCACCTATACGAGCTTGAACTGTATAAGACAACAAACAAACAGCGTAAACTTCCATCTGCGATTGTGAACAAAACCACAAACATAAATTCATCCATATGTTCTTATGAAAGCAGCAACAATAATAACAACAACACACGAGTACTGCTCGTACAAGTCCTGATGTTGAAGCTGATGCTGATGCTGATGCTGCTGCTGACATTCGTTGTAACGGCTTCAATTAAAATTAAAATTATTTTTTATATGTTAAAGTAAAATGCTGCATCTACGTTTCTATGTAGATATACATACATATATGCATGTGTGTGTGTGTGTGTGTGTGTGTGTTGATTCATACATCTAGACAAATATAAAATAAATGTTCAAAATAGTTATAACACATTCATACATACATACGTACGTATGTACGTACGTACGTACACATGTGTCCAAACAAGAGCGAAAAATTTGAATTTGTATGTTGCGATACATCACGATTTAAACAGTTACCAAAAATGGCTGTTTTTTCTTTCTTTGTTTTTGTTTTTGTTTTATGTCGTTTTCATTTGTTTGGACATTGGATGGCGCTGGAAGGCAACTAACGTGTGGAAAAGTAGATCACGCTCTTCTCTCACAAATGTTGTTAATCTAAATTACCGAAGCAAATAAAACAACAGCAAAAACTGCAACACATCTACCACAGCAACAGCAATTGAAATTGCAACAACGACAGCAGCAGCAGGAACAATAACATACATATGTACATATGTACTTCTAACATACACACTTGCGGCGAAAAAATAATAAAATCAAAAACAGCAACAAAAAATAGATCATTTTATTTGATCACCTTAACAACGAGACTCCCACAGCTCCCGCATGCAAAAGTTTCACACTAGAGTCAAAATGTGAACAATGATTTACTGAAGAATAAACATTCCACAGGTCTACCAGCACCAACTAAATCACAAAACGAAACGAAAACAAAACAAAACGATCAAGTCGACGACTGCCTCAAATGACCGACCAGCCATTTATTTCCAAGCCGCTCAAAGAGTGCGTTTTACATCAAAATTACAAGCGTCTGTTTCTGTTTGAATGTACTCGCAACTAAGTAGCCCGATTCGAAGCGGAGATGGCCGAATAGAAAGAAAAGAATTGAACGAATCGTGAGGATCGCACTGAAATGAAAATCATTCGCCAAATTCGAAAGACAGATCAGCGATCAACCTGTCAATAAACGGTGACTACAATGTATTTGCTGTTCGAAGCGTACACTCTAAAAAATTTATAAGCATTACACCAGCGAAACTTGCAGCAATTTTTAGTTGTGTATGTCCAATATATCCTGAATGAACTGCAATTAGTATTATCGTATAGTGGAAATCCTTTAACGACAAAATCAACAGATATTCTAGTTATTATTGATTTTAAGTTGGGCTCTACTTCGTTTTTACTGAACATATTCAAACAAGGCCCATCAGGATCGCTCCTACTCGTCAGCGTCAGGAGGTTAATGTTGCGTCCAAGCCGTCTTTATTACGACTGAAATAGAAAAATATGATTAGGAGAATTAGTTCGATTACTATCAGAGGGAATTCATAATAATTCTGCGCGATGGAAGAACAAGAAAATATTCTAGAATAGTCGGAAAAAAGGCTGGCCTCTTAATTTCTACTTAATTATTATGATCGAAAAATATTATTGCTTTGTAATAATTATGTGTCGTTTCCGTAACGCGTCAAAAATATTTAAATGAAACAAAGAGCAATAAAGACTTGGACTTATTTCTCCACGAAGCATCCCATCCATTTGCAGTTGCGAAAGAATTAATCATCTTATTGTATCTTTCGTTTACAGAACAAAAAAGGCAAATCAATATACATATTTAAATTGTAAATTTATTTAAATTAGACTGCATTTTTTATTTACTGATGTATGGTCGGCAAAAATACTCAAATTTAAATACACAAACTAAACAGGACGGGTCTCTTTTCGAAATAAGTCACACGCCCAATTAGCAAGAGTACGACAACTGTTTGGATTGCCAGTGTTATGAATAAAATTCACTATTAGCTCCTTCTGCAATGAATTTAAATGACCGCTGAGTATCCCAGCCGATTTGAACTAGGATGTCTGGATAGGACTCAACCAATTTCTCCAAGTGAGGATTATATCGTGTAAGTAGGACTACTCAGACTGCAATGGTCAAAACTCGAAAGCTGGTCATCTAAAAGAAAATGTTCAAACGAGTCGCCCAGTTCTGTAAAACGAAACTGAGTAAATTACGGGCTTTTAAAACAAATTTTTGTGGCTGGCAAAGGTTTACTCGGGCTCAAATAGCGTAAACATACCTCGTCGAAAGTAAATCAAATGGTCTGCTTTGTGAAAGAATGCAGCACATTTAAGCAAAACAATCTAAAGCAAAAACGACGTAAAATGTTTTATTCGAACTTTATTTCGAATATTGCCAAATCGAATAGTCGTAATTCAGAGTACAGAAGAGACCTGATTGACATTTCTAGCATTCGACTGGAAAAGGGGATGCCAGATTAAAGTTGCAAGGTTGCCTTGGAAAAACTTTTCAAATGGATATACTCAGCAATGCTCGTCATCTCTGTGCAGATTGGTAGATCAAAAGCACCACTAAGAATCAGCATTTTTGATATACAGAATATATTTTGCAAGAATTTTTGCCACCAAAGACAGAAGAATGATTAAAATTTGGATTACAGCTGTTTAGTTTTTACGCAGTTTTTGTGGGCGGTGCCTTAACGTCCTTAAGGAAAGTATTAATAACTACGAATAATTATTTCTATGTACATATGTATGTGTCTATGTATGTATGGCAGCGAGTTAAAATATGGACCTTTGTTTTTTTTTTGTTCTAAAATTTCATACGACAATTACATATTTGTGTAAATACATTCTTATGTACATAAATATGTACATACATATGGCTGTGTATGAATTTCAATGTTCTGTCGTGGTAAATCGAATAAGATAAAATTTTGAATATTTTTATTGGGTTTTTATTGTTAATTTGTTAAAATTTTCCAAATTTGTATGTGTTTTTTTAAAAAAATCTCCTTAGAGTTTTGGTTAAATGTTTTTAGATCCGACTTTTTCAGAGCTTTTCGGTGTCTCTCATTAATTATTGCCCAATCTGGCAACACACGAGTATTAACATCAAAATCTAACAAATCTCATATCGCCATCTTAAAAAGAATTAAAAGTTATAACTGTTGGTTTACAACTCACGATAAGTGCAATAGGGTTAAACACAAGTCGACTGGGAGTCTTATGCCAATAAAATAACTGTAACTATTTCATACACATTTACACATACATGTGTATTAGTTTTCTAACATTGTGTGCAATGGCAGTAGTGGACCAGTACTGACTTACTACTGACATTGGCCACCAGTACATTGTCAGCCAACCAAATTTAACTTCAATTAGCTTTAAGTTCTTGATTCTCCCGGTGCCAAATTAATTTTTTCCAAAAAAACTCACGAAGCCTGCCTCGTATGAACCTTCGACTGATACTATTTTGAAGACGTAAAAATTAAAAAAAAAAAAAAAACAAAACAAAAAAGTATTGAAAAGTCTCCAGATTATTGATAAATTGTTTAAACGAGGCTGATGGATACCATTTCTTTCTGTGTATGCAAAAGAACATGTACGGTCCCAAATTCAAAAATTCGCAAAAATTAATAATTCAACATTTTAGAATTACAAAAAAAAACAACAAATTTTCCATTGATAAACAAATTTGCTGCGTCGTGGCGTTTTAATACGTCAAGTGTAAGAGAAAATTTTTAAGTTTTCTTGTGGACACCGCGTTGTGCAGAAGACTCTATTATCATCTATCAATTAAATCAGTGCGCTTTGGTGCTCCAAATGCTTTCCTTCAATGTTGTTAGTGGTCCGCATTTTGCATCTTGTTGCCTCCGCAGGAGTCAATTTGGAAAATAGGTTACGTTTGCTCGTACTTAAAACTGCAGTGAACTGATTGGCTGTTTTATTTCTGTGGCTTTCGTTGATGCTCCTTTTTATCTTCGGAACAACATTGCTGGAATAGTTATCATCTGATAGCAATTGTTTCGAATCGACATTCGTGGGACTTTTGCGAAACTCTATTTGTTTGTGGCTTAAATGCAAAATGTTTGTTTTGGAAATCGTGTTTCAGTGATTAGAAAGGTGGTCTTATTAGTGTTATGATTTAAAGAGTGTGGCAATTTTATGACATGAACATATTCATATACGAGTACATACATATAGTTTTTAGAGTTTTTTGTCCTGTGGTAAAAGAAAGTGCACGACGGACGAACCCAGATTCTCAGAAGCAAACTTTGTTACAATACAGTAAAGCTTAACTATGGTTTTAGTCGTAAAGCAGTTCTGAGGGCAGTCATTGTAAGTACATATTAACAGCGATTTATATCGAAGCTTGAGAGCCATCTTTTTGGATTTTTATGTTTACGACTAATACGTGTAAAATGTTTTAAATAGCGATTAGATTTAAAGTTTCTTGTCAGCGGTGGGCTATTTTAGCCTTAAAATACTTTCTAGAAACAATTCAGTGACTTTCTGACTTCTTCAGAATATGTCCTGAAACGTTATAGCTTTAGACCAGAGCTTGTTACCGGCTGATGCGTAAAGCTCTGGTATCTCTGTTGCCTTTTTAAGTCAAGGATTTAATCCATCGGCCTACTTTGGGACTACGTGATCAACTGATCAGAATATAAAACGCGTTTAAATGGAGGAGTGCTTTCACCAGTAAGAATATATGTCTGTACATATAAGTCTATATTTGAATCACAAGACGTTTGCACGGCTGACGCAGGTTGTAGCGGAATAATTGCAAAACTAAAATTGAAATATTCACTGAAGGCAAGTGAAGTGAAGTTTTGCTTGGAGGCATGATCCCGATGCTAATGAAATTGTTAAATAAATGGCGAGTAGTTTCTAAAATGAAAATCTTATAATATATCTCTTCTATCGGTGAATATTTAGTGGCGTTGAAAATACCATTCGATTTAATATATACATTTTTTACAATACTCGCGATAATGTGAACTACAGGCCAGTTCACTTTTGCCAGATTGTTCATATTAGCGAATGGCATCTAATTCCCATTTACAAACTTTTTCCCCATAAAAATAAAAGCGTATTATGTTAAAATTTTTATTTATTGTTTATTGGATTTAGGAAAACAGCAATTTATTTTGAGAAACAAGAATAAACAATTTTCTTTAATATTATTATGGAAGTCTGTACCTTTTCCTTTAGCATATGTATGTACATACATAAGTCCGCTAACAGGGATCTTTTTGTCTGGCGTATTCGAAAACACTCGCTTAAAGCATTTTTTATTTTTGGGACTCTGAAGGCCGCCCAGTTTTTCTTTTTCCAGGTCCAGTAAACGTATTGTTAACACATTCAATAATAGCTTTAGTCGATATTTTCACCCCCCCTTTTTATTCGCTAAATTAGCAACTCTTGCACCTTTTCTTAATTGTTCTAAAATATCTGATTTTTCTGTTAAAAATGAAAACTTATGGTTTTGTATGCATTTTAATAACTTTTCACTCTTAATTTGCATTCAATAATTGAATATGGAATTCGAGCTGAATTTCTGCCCGAAATGAAATTTTGGTTGGCAGCTGAAGACAATTTACAATTTAAAAGCAAACAGCTGAGGAAATCCCCAAATTATTATGCAGTTGAACTAGAATTTAGCCACTACTCTGTTGATTTAGATTTCAACTCTGTGTATAGAGGTAAATCTTTTTTTAAAAAAAAGCTGTTATATTAAAGTTTTAGAGTAATCAATTTGGGTAATTTCGCAGTGTTGATATTATCGCAAGTGCAGTTTAAAGTGAAAAGTGATACAGAAATTAAAGAGAAAAATCAAAATGCAGAAAAATAAACTACTGGCGTTTTATAATTTCTTATGGACTTCCTTTCTTTTCTATTAAATTGAATCAAAAGCTTGTATCTCTGTAAATGTCTTCTTTGGTTACACGACATTTAAATTAGTTAATATTAAGAACAAATAAATTGAAGAAATGGTAAAATTATTATTGATCTAATTCAAACAATATAAAATATAATGAACGGTTTGGATTTTGGTCGTCAGTACCCTTGAAAATATATTTAAATAAATTAATTTACTAGTCGCTTTTTCAGTGATGTGAGACTCGAAGGATTTGGATATAAAATTTGCTTTAAAAGGGGCCTACTAAATTCATTTGTTTAATTTAATTTTATTTTTGAAGGGACTTCGAACGGTTCTTTTTTCAAAAATATTTCTGTTTTTGTTCACATAAATCTTGAAATGTGATTGATGGCAATTATCGCATTTATGACAGTTGCTGACACCAATGGGAGCTGTTGTCGCACACAGTCATAACTTGTTTATTTTAAATATTCGGCCAAAACATACGTATGTTTATATGTTAAGAATAATCTTAATAAATATGTTGTTGCCACTACATCGCTGTGATATAACTTTCTTTTGGAAACAAATGTTTACATATATTAATTCAGTTCAAGTTTGAGAAATGTGGTATGTATGCACTGCAAGCGTTTGTATGGTACTAGATAACTATAATATTGTTACGGCCAAACATATTTTTAGCCAGTACAGCTTTTATTGTAGTTGTAAACACATTTTTACTTCACTTAACTTCAGTATCGTTCCAGCTTGTTTTGTTATATTTCAGTCACAAAATATATTTACACGGCAATCCTTGTTTTCATTTCAGCTATTTTTGTAAATTTTTGATAATAATACAAATTTTATTGGTCCTTTCATTCTGTTAATTCTATGTCAAGAAAACAAAATTTATTCAAAATTGGTTTAAGACAAATAAAAGTGTTGAAGTGTGAATTAGTGACTACAAAAAACTTGCAACACGATTAAAGACTATAATTTTCATAGTATTTTAACTTCTTTTGGAAACGTGTTCTTGGCGATTTTTCAGAATGCAGACAAATCTTTAGCAAAAGTGGAACTGGGGAGACTGAAACATTATATCGCCTACGTCGCTTGTTTGGATATCCAGTTTTGTATTGAAAAGTTTAAACTATTTACATGTGTATGTGTATGTGACAGACCAAAGCATTTGCAAAGTTTGGGCCCCAGTGCTATGAAATCGGTTAGAATGGAATATATGTCTGAACGTAAGTCTTTATTCTATTGTCAAAGCCAAACGAAATTGACATGACTCGGGGTTTGAAGCGACAGCTTTACTAGCAAATCGTATAAAAAGCTCATGGCACACAGTTTCGAATGTCGTGACATCAGCTACAATTAAAACATTTCAAACAAACATACGAACGTACATATGTGTGTGTGTATGTTCTCCATTGTTTTTCATCCATTGGCCAGTAGACGGCACTCAAGTGTTGCTCCACCTTCACTTTTATTTAAGTTAAATGAATTTATGTACATACATATACACAATTATATATGAATGTGCAGGCACACATGTATGTAAGCAGATTGTTAACAACATTAAAATATTCAGTTTGATCACACAACACGTCTTATGTACTAATTTGCATACCAGATCACATTTAACAGTAGGGCGGTTCTCTTTGCAATGGACGGACAAACATGACCATGACGGATTTCATGATCGTGTTTGATATTTTAAACATATTGGAGATGGATACGCTTGCGTGTAGTCTCTAGCAAAAAGGCAAAATGTAGTGTAGAACTGAACATTTTTGTTAATTAATTTGTTTAGATCAATTTACAAGTGAGTTTTGGAGGTTCCACCACAATCGCAATAAGAAATTGGCCAGTCAGCAAAAGAAATATGTATACACGGTTCTTATTGGCTTACAAGCCCGCAGCGAACATTTGATTTCCTCAAAAAGCTATTTATTATGGTAAGAGGAATGAATACATTGTTGGCAGCTACAGTGAACTCTCGGTAATGTGAATGAACCAATAAAATACTACAGTTGGACTGTTACTTGGACTGAATTTATTCGAAATAATTTAATGCTAACAATTTGTGTGCTTCAGTTTCAAGCCATTCAAAGGTTTCTCTTTCGTTGTCATATTCAAATCTGGCATTTTGTTTATTGTTAAAAATATTTGGTTGTCATTAACATGTGTGTTCAGTTGTCAGTATATAGACATGAACTATTTTTTCAAGCAATCTTATCTTTATGAAATACAAAAGGCACTGCAGAAGATTTAAGTAACACTTATGTATTTTCATTTCATTGGCAGGTTGGAGATTCCCGATATTGCAATGCGATTTATGTTCCCATTACTAGATTGCTACTTATAGTAGAAGTGTAGTTTACAGCGACTTCACTGTACTTACAATTCTACTAAAATATTGCTCTGCTTGGATACATATAATATAATTTAAACAAATTTGTTATTAAAAAAAGTTATTAGTTTTATTTCTACTAATTTACATAAATCGATACGTACGTTTGTGATAAGTACAGTGGAGCAGCAATAATTCGCTCAATAAAAATCTGTTTTACTTCGTATAAATCTAGTTGGAAATTCATAACCCTTCATAGTCCTTAATGTAACGCAAAAACAAAACGAAAGAATAAAAAATCAACGCCTAAACTAATATAATAAAAAGTATTTAAATAAGTTTACGCTTACTGTGGAAATGGGATTTTGGTTTCTATTTTTTTATTTATATATTTACAAATTTGTTAAAATTAAAATTTAGACAAATAATACAGAAAAGCACTGGCAACTTCGGCTATCGGTTTCTGTTTTCATATTTACATTTGAGCACAGAAAATTATATGGCATATCCATTGTTTGAACGTAAGTGGCCAAATTTTTCGCCAAAGAAGATATAATATGAGGGCTTATTTTCTTTCTAACTCCAATTTGTTTGGAAAAAAATTGCTGACTCAAGTACATTTTAAGCAATTTCCTTAGCTAAATATTTATACAAAAAGTGTATTTATTTGCACTTTTTTATTGACTTTCCAAAAGATCTCTCAATTCAGCCTGAGCGTAAAACTCGGTTTCTTATGATGCTTTTGCTTTGTAAGTTTTTGGCCCTTCTAATAAATATATGTATATAAACCCCCCAGTTAAGCAGAAACACAGTTACTTCTAAAATTGCTGTAATTCGTTAAAAATTGCGGCGTAACTAGAAGGACTCCCAGAATCGTACATACTCGTGTATTGCGTACCTTAAAACAAGTTATTCTGAAGCGTTATCATTACGCGACTAAAGTGGAAATTGGTCCGCTGCCACTTTTTATTAAATCCCCTTTTGCCCAAGTTTTTGTTACTTTGTGCCTCTTTTTATGTCTCTTTTGAATGAGTAGAATTGTTTTCGAATTTAAGAATATTTATACCAAGGAAATATTAAACTATTAGAAAGTAAAATAAAAGTGATAAATCTATTTTCAAAATATTTAACCTGTAACATTTTAGTATAAACAAAAGGAAAAGAAGCAGGTAGCGGACATTTTATGCTCAAGCAAAAAACTTGCTGCGCATGTTTTCATTTCGCCTCAAACATCAGCATTGCTAAATCATAAATTAACCCATTGGATAATTGTTGTTGCACTACGGATCTAAATTCGTTCCAAAATTATTTAGAAGATTGCAGTCCAATTTAAAAAATCAGTTTTGTGTCAACTGCGTCAAAGGATAAAGTATTAAATTCTTTTGTACCGTTTCTCTTTTTCAAGTGAAACAAACCCAGTCAAGCACAACTACTACTGCAGTAGCGCGCATTTCGCTGTTTTCATTACGATTGTTCCTAAAGGAATTGTCCCTTGTTTTTAGCAGCCACTATTTGTGTCTCTTTTCAAAGTTTTTCAACGGCAATGCTGCACAGTGGTTCCATCATGCTGAAACACTGAATGAATGACGAATTTCTCTTTTGAATATAAGAAGAGAAGTGAAAGTACCGTTATACTTCTTATGTCTTCCCTTTATCTTATTTAGCTGAGTTGTAGTTTTTTAACTATTCTGTTCACCTTAACTTATTTGTTGTTGTTGCAATTATACTTTACCGAGTATTTGTACTTGAAAATTTCGCGGAGGTATTCCGATGATTGACCAAAATCAGTCTTACAATTTTGCGCTAAAACCACGAGAGGCCTGTATATATTCCAACATTAGCGAAATATAATTTCATGTTGATGTATGTTAATTATACGTTTATGTTTCCATTTGGAAAAGGATGGCCGTAAATTTGATCGCATCAGGGACACTAAAGGAACAAAAACTAATTTTTTTAAGACGGCAATTTTAGTTGTGTGGCAGCTTTTCCAGCTCAATATATTTCGCTCCTTCATTGTTTATTAAGGGTCAAACAGCAACTTAAGGCGTTTGTTGGCACCAAGTACCTTATCTGCACATTAATGGCCCTTAACAAAGAATAGGCAAAAATGTTACGAAAACATTTTTTGATGCAGCAACTTTTATTCGTACAGGTCGCAGTACATTTCTCAGCGGTTTGTTAATAAAATTAACTAAATTTTGCCACAGCTTAATGGAAACAGAAGAAACTTTTAAAAACAAACCACAGAAAGTGCGTCCCAATTTTAAGCCGTAATTATCTTTCTTTAAAAAACATTTTTATCGGTGTTGGTGTACTGGGGTATCCAGGCCCGGCGTCGTCATTCACTTTTTCTCTGCCTTTTTTGAGAAGCTTTTACCACTAAGCAATTTTCTGGCTCTGAGCATAAAAGCACTCGGTTCAAATTTTTTAAAAATTTCGCATATATCTTTTGACGTTCACCTAAGCCGCCATTAAGCCTGTTGTGTCGGTTCCTCTTCTTTTATATAACTCCAGCTTGAGCAACAGTTTTTTTTCTACAAATCCTGGCACCTTTTCCTTTTTTATCTTTCAGTAATTTAATTACCTACAGTTTTCATTGGATGTTTAGCAGTTTTTATTTTGGTTTTGATTCCTATAGATATTATAAGTCAGGCAAAGTCGCCACCGATCACAGTATAAACAATTTTTGCCTTTTGTGAGAATGCATAGAATTCTTGCCTGGTTGTTCCGCGCTCTCATATGTGTTTTCTAATGCTGACATGAAGATATTAAAGAGACCGTGAATAGAAAACCACACTCACTACCACCTTTAAGTAAAAGACAAAGCCCTACCAAATCCTATTCTCCGAATTTTTTTGTTAAATAGACGTATGGCAAAAACGCCTTCTGCAATAAATTCTAAGAGAAATTCTCCAAGAATCAACGGCTCTAAAATCAAAGCCAAGCTTCCCCCGACAGTCATGAAGATTTTAGTTTAAAGTATTTAAAAAATAGCTTTATGTTATCAGAAGCTTCAAAGCAAATTTTATGAGCTTTAAGAATCTGCCTTCATATTGTTATGAGACCTAAAATCTTATGGCATTCATTTTATTTCGCTTTAATACGACGTCCGGTCTCATTGCGATTGTATTAAGGAACTGTTTAAATTGCTAGAAAAAATTACCTATTGGACTTTTACGTACACACACACAAACACACACACACCCATAAGCACATGCGAGTACATACGAGTTCAGAAAACACTGTTGCAAAACGCCATTAGAACATTTTTAAAAACGCAGTTTGCTTTAATTTTCACATACATACTTACATACATACGCATGCACGTATGTACATTTATGCCTCAAAATAAAATCACGTTATTTGAAAAAGTTATGTATGTATGTATGTATGTATATGTGTAGCTGACGCTACATATGGACTTACACACGTACATATGTATGTATGTACATGTATGTACATACATATATACACATGTAATACATACATATATATTGCACTATGTATGTATTTATGTACATTAGCACTTAATTAAATTTGTGTGTGTGTATTGTACATGCATATATATGTACGTTCATACTTACATACTTACGTTTATATGTATTTACATACATACATACATATGTATGTAGATATGCACGCAAATCTGTACATAAATGTGAATGTCCAAACCTTAAATTTTTTTAAAACTTCATTTATAAATACGTAGTACATACTTATGTACATATGTAAGTATGTATGTACATACATAAATATGTATGTATGTACACTGGTTGACAGCTAATTAGAAACGCTTCTATTGAAAAAAACATACTCAATTTTTTTTTATAAAACAAAGTAAATATTCATTTATTTCATAATATTTTAATTAAATATAGTCAATATTAAACAAATATAAAGTTAAACTTGAAATACTTTTCACTCTTAAAAATATTTTGCGAACTTATTTTATTTTGTTTATTATATCCGCGACACCTAATTAGAAACGATTTCACATTATTAGATAAAAAATAATTATATTAAGCTATTTTACTTACTTTTTGTTAATACTTTGTTGCAAAGCGCATTTTCTTTATAACTGCCTCACATCTGTTCCGCATTGACACTATTAGACGTCGACATCGCTCTATAGGTATTGCCTCCCACGCTTTTTTTACTTCATCAAAAAGAGCCGCCATATTTGTGATATTTTTGTCACTAATGGCTCTTTTTGCGTCCCCCCATAGATGTTCTATAGTGTTTAAGTCGAGACTGGACGATGGCCCCTCCACAACATTGATAGAATTACCATGAAAGAATGTTTTGTCAACCTGGCCGTGTGCTTCGGATCGTTATCCTGCTAAAATTGCCATGTTACAGGCTAATTTTCGTCAGCCCATGGGAGTATCACATTATTTAAGATTTGTACATATTATTCCTTATTTGAAATCCCATCAATTTTGTGAATTGGGCCAACGCCATTCCAGGAAAAACATGCCCACACCATAATTGATCCTCCGCCATGCTTTACTACTCGTGAAACGTAGCGAGGATTACATTATTGGTCTAACATACCACTGAGCATCAAGACCAAGGCGGTTAATGTTTTTTTCATCGCTCCAGAGCACATATTTCCATTGGCTGGCACTCCAGTTCCAATGGGACTTGGCAAAATCCATATGTCGTTTTCTTTGAATTTTGGTCAGAAGTGGCTTCTTTCGTGATGCTCTTCCATGTAGATCTGCTTCCACCAAACGACGTGCAATAGTCCGCTTAGACACCGTGACATTTAAATTTCCCTGAATATCCCGTTAAATGTCCGCTGATGTCTTTTTTGATTCAGATTTGGAGATTCGTGTTATTAGTCGGTCGGTATGCGCTGATGTTTTTCTGGGTCTCTTCTTGCGTGGAAAGTTGGCTATAGTCTAATTTTTTTAATATGATGGAGGGCATTAAATACCATTTTTTGGAACACTCCAGACTTACAAAGTTCAAAAATTGCGCTCCGTTTTTCAGGAGTACAACTTTTTGCTTTTTTCATTATAAATCTTAAGAATTATAATTCCTTATTTATCGGAAAAGCTTTAAAATAAATTTTCTTACCGTAAAAATATATAACATTTATTTAAAAAGCTTTAAACAAATAAAATTTGTATAAAAAATTGCGCGTTTCTAATTAGGTGTCGCACGTATTTATGATTTTACTAAACGATATGTGCACAACTTTGTGAAATTTTAACGTATTTTAAAATTAAAAACAAGAAAACTGAGTTCATATGATGACAAAAAGAGTGATGAATAATATATAATAATTTTAAACAAAAAGTATTACGGTAAATTTGCAAAAACTTCAATAATGATCACCAAGCTCTAATATAAAAACTGCGTTTCTAATTAGCTGTCAACCAGTGTATGTACATTTCTTTTTGGTGAAAACGTTAACAGAGCGATTAGTTCTAAACAAAGGCACAGCCAACGATGTCTGTACGAATGTTGACTGGCGTCAACGAATAAACACAAGCGTAGAACGCCAACACGTCCAATTTCATACTACTGTAGCTCCACCTTAAAAACAAACGGTAAAACCACACAAACAAAATGATGCATACGACATTTACAGTTAATTTAACGAACACGAGCAATAACAGTACCGCTTTAACAGTGTTTAAAAGCAAAAGTAACGAGGTGAGTTGAATGAGAAGCCAATTCCGATCGAGCCGCTGTTAACATTGAGCCAGCAGCAAAAGCACAAATGAAGCAAGTGTTGCCGTTTTCTGATTACTTATTTGCCTCAATCAAATATTGACTGAAATTCCAAAAAGATAGATATGAAACACTTCAAAACTGGTAAAAATATGCGATCAGAGCTTTTAAGCAAATTGTAATAGTCGTATTAAAATTTGGCATTTTGAGCCAATTTCCACAGAAGAATAAGAAATTGTATTGCGAAAAAAAAAACTTCATTCCATAGCAAAGGACTTATCGCACGAATATAGAAAAATTAAAAAAAAATTATTGGGAATTTGATGTAATTTAATGTGATTTTACGTTGATATCAAATATTTTATGGGAATTATTTTCTTCAAAGGAGAATAATTTTAAATTAAATGTTCATTGATTTCAAATAAAACAGCTTAATATTAAAAATATCGCCAATTTACTTATTTATTATTACTAATTTAGTTGATATTATTTTTCAGGATCCAGATCTAGAACTAAATTAGTAACAATAGAAGGAAGGAGAAAATAAAATTATTTCTTATTTATTGTTTTTCTTTTAAGGTAAAAACTTAAGTTGCATCAGATTCGTTTTGGATCACGCATGAAAAAATATGTAATTCGCTATTATAACAGAGTTGTAATGCGGGTTTTTAGAATTGAATAAAATCACATAGAAAAATCTCACACTGTGAATTCCTCATTTTACAATTAAAGGCCCATAATGGGCAGGTAAATTTGAAAATCTCTTTTTGTAAAATGTCAAAAAGTTATTTCAAAGCAAACAGTGAACTTTTAACAGGATGAACAAAGAAGAAACGATTTGGTTGAATGGATATATTCCCCAAGTGGAAAAATATATTTAATTTATTGTTTGTTTATAGCTTTTCTTGGTACTTCATTTCCTATTTATCCACCCAATAGACAAAAATTGTGCAACCTATAACCAATAATTCCAGAAGATTTACTGTCGAAATCAGGCAATTAATAATCAAATTATAGTATGAAGGCTGGACTGTGAGAAAGTATCGGACCCGACAGTATGAAGAAGTTCCGCTTTGCGTTAAATTTGACTTATGAAGCAGAGAAAGTCGAAGCAAATATTAAATGAGCGAGAACAGCCTTCGATAGTCAAAGAAGTCATTCAAGATTCCTTCAAATGCCATTGAAAACTCGTGTCGGAAAATATTTTCTTATTTATTTGTTTATAACTTACAAAGTAAATTTACAGGTTATAACTGCATAGAATGGGCGAGTAATAAAGACCATATGCCCTTGCCTTACGACTGGATAGGCAAATATGTGTACTGGAATACTCGTGCAGCTCATGACACTTCACTTAAATATCTTCATCAAGGAAGAGTTGCAATTGCTGAAACAAACAAAAACTGGTCTTAAGGTTCTATCGTATGCAATAAATTTCGAATTTCACTTCGCAACCAAACATATGACATATTTTTCTATGTGATATTGGTAGTACGTGCTTATATTGTAAAGAGGTGACAGTTGAGACAAGTAAAAGGTGAATTCTCTTCGCTATAAAACTAATTAAATTGAAGCCCTAAACAATAAACAGTTTTATATTCCGCCCAAATTCAAATTGTTTTCAGATTCTTTTAATTTTTCCCAAGCAGTTGTATGAAATACTCATTTATAAAATATAATTTCAATATTAATATTGCTTAGATTTCTTACTTTACTATAAAAGTAAAATCAGCTGCTGTACAGTTTGTCAAATAAATGTTACAAATTAAAAAAAAACTACTGCAACAAATATTATTATTTCCTCGTGAAGTTTGTTTTTATTTCGAACTAGTTTTGAGATATTCAGTAAAACAAAAAGTGTTTCCTAAAACATCGAAAGTATTGGTGAGAGTCCAAAGGTTTTCAATATAATCATAAAATAGTTCGCTGCATTTTAGTATTTAATTACCGTTCAACAATAACATCGTCTGGTTAATCAGTATTTTACTGAAAGTTGTTAATATTCAAACATAATTGCCTTGTTTGGAAGAAAACTAAAGATAATTACTTTTATGGATATACGTTATCAGAGGTTAAGGTTCTATATGTTTCGTGGCTCAGACATAATTTTGCCGAAAGTTTCTACTCAAACAATAAAACATATATGTAGGTGTCTTCTGTAAATGTACATTGCGTTGCCCCAATTGAGCCGATTTTATACACAATTTGGGTACACTGCTGAAAACATCTCCGCCCCATTGTCTCTTACAAGGTACGCACAGGTGGCAACTTCTTGCATGATGCCAGCCTTTCATCGTAAGCGAACCCCTTGCTGAAGACCTCGTCTTAACCAGAAATGTACGATTAATTGGTAGACCGAAAACTACTAAGTACTCGCGCACTAGTCCTTGAGCCATCTCATTATGTTTCCGATCCATCCAGTTCTTGGAACTGGTATCTGCTACTAGACAGCAGCACAAAGGCGGCAGATTCTAGGCATCCCAATCACATTAAAGAGATGCCAATTAAACTTTGGTGAAGGTTTTGAATAAACCTGCACTAGAGTCATACAGGAACTTCTTGAAGTAATTTGAATATTGCGAGTAGACGCAGTGCGACATAAGGCAAGAGGTTGCTTATCTGTGCATTTCTGGCAACACTTGAGCTGAAGTCCGCGAACAGAAACTCCAACTGAATTAAATGGTGAGTTTGGCGTCTCTCTCCCAGTGCATGATGTACCTTTTGCGCTCATTTGCAAACAATTTTCGTTTACAGTTGTGGGGAGTTGAAGCCTCGTCAGTGGCTTAAACGAATCTTAATTTGTTGGATCTTGGCTTGTTGCAGTTTATACGGCTGACTAAACGAAACTGTGCGATACTTGCACGAGTTCAGTATCAATTGGTCGCGTGGTGGGGCACGACATGTGAACGGAACGTTTTGTTTGCCTTTTGTTGTTTGACGACGTCGTTTTTTCAGTTGATTCTTTGGCTGGGCCAAAACAAAAATTGCTTTGTTTTGCTTTCGCTTATGATATTTGAACGATTGTTTGCTTATTCGCTTCGCAAAAGCAACGACGAAAAATTTGCCGGTTGTGCGCCTGCTCAACAGTGAGTGACATTAAGTGTTTTCCTCTTAATAGTGATGGTGTTGCTTTCGAGAGCTTACGCTGCAATAACATAACAAAGAAACATGCAAGACGCATGTTTGTAAAAGTTGCAACTTGCAAGAGACCGTGGTGCATGTGCACGCCGTTGTGTAGAAAGAAAGATAATAAACAAATAAAGATTATAACATTGATTTGTACACGGCGATGCGATCAGTTCAAATGAAATTATTGTTTATTGCAGTAGATTGTGTGTAAAGTGCTATTCGTACTAGTAGTAAAACTTAAGAAGACCGCAACCCCGCCCGCCCGCTCGCACGCTCGTTCCTAACTGTTCATAATGGTACTCGTGCAACGTCTATGCGGCTGAGTGTTGAATGAAAAATTGTTGCGTGTATAATTGTGTGAATTCGTTTGAAAGTGTTCCGTGCACACACACACACACTCACACGTACTAAGCGGAGAAAACAACAAAAATAAAATACACACATTCACATTAATTGGTGATTATCTGTCATAGAAGAAAGAGTGATGTGCATTTTTCGCACAAGTATATGAATGTCGTGTACTTGTAATAGAAGACTATCACAATTTTTGTAGCAATTACTGCAAAGGCAAAAAAGAAAACCACGGCCAGAACAGAAAAAAAAGAAAGAGAGAAAGAAGAAAAAAAAAAACAAACAATCTCTAGCAATGATTGCACCATGTGCGGGAAAGTAAATTGTTACACGACGGAACTTCTTACCATTTTTAGCAAAGGTTTTGCTGATCTGCAATCAAATCATTTCGCATCGCATCGCATCGCATCGTATAGCATTTTTAAGACATTTGCCCACGCTACAGACGTACTGCAGCATTTCACATGAGTCACAAAAACAAATAGTGGAGAAGTGAAATAGTTGCTTAGCAAAAACGAAATAAATGAAACAAGGCTGAGGTGCTGTTGCTTATCTAAGGTGTTACCCGGTGTTGATGAATGCTTGCACGCCGTCACCATGGCATCAAATGTCGTATATTCTGACAACTGACACATCTTGCACAGCATAAGGCATTCGGCATTGGGCATACGGCATACGGCGTACGGCATAACGAACGACGAACGCGGCCGTTCGTCTGCAGATAAGCCAAACGAGAACAAGTGATTTTGCGCGCTAGGGTGTGTGCTGACAGTTGTAAATGCTCGAGTGCGGTGGTGTCGCCCAATTAAATTGCCATAAATAACACACACTGTAACTTGGCACTATCGGATGTGCAAAGTCTGCTTTTATTTGTTTGTTTGCTGGTTTGTTTGTTTCATACAAAACCTACATCCAAACAAGCAGTTGACTAGAGTAACTTTTGGGCATGGCACCCAGAGACAATGTGCCGCAGTAAGAAAAATTAAATGCCTATTAACAGTGTGATTTCGAAAAAGCATCGCCGCAGCGCAGTGTGAATGACGAACACAGAATTGCACTCTCACGCACTAAACAAAAGCTAAACCGAACCAGCCAGCCGGATGTGTAAAGCGGCTTTTCCGCGGGTGGTGTCAATTAGTGACAATTGAAAATCTGATTTCGCTTACGAACTCGGATTGCGTTAATAATTTTCTATTTATTTTCTCATTCAAGTTGTTGGTGTCGCGGCTTAAGAGTGCGCGCGCGGAGCATGGCCTTTCCTCACTAATGCTGTATCCCTGATATATAGCAAAGAACCAAAACAAAAGACTTCAAACAACAACAAACATACACACAAACATACATACATACATATATGCAAAGATATTGTTGATTGTTTCGGGTTGCATGATTGTTCCCAAGTACAACTTCCCAAGAAACTAAACTTTAGCGTAACAAATGCTAGATCGCAAATATGTACTCAGTCGCCTGCAAGTTTTAGCAAAAGTGTAGCAATAAGTAAATTGGGAAGGCTGCACATTGTGTTTGTGTTTTTCTTTTTCGGTGTTGCATATAGCAAGTAGCGCGTAAGCTTTCTGCTTCATAAATTTTCTGTTTATGGGTTTGAAGACAACGCGCTTGCGCTGAGCCTCTATCAAGAAAGCAGCAGAAGCGCTGGCACTAGCACTAGCAACAACAACATAAAAGTACACCAGTACGAGCCATTAAAATAATAACAATATGAACAAGAATCGTTGCCATTTCTATTGCCCCGTTGTGTTGCCGCCCTAGTTGAACGTCACGCATTGTAAACGCCACCGTACAAACTTCCAAACGAGTTCGCGTACTTCTTCGGTGTAATCCGCTGTAGTGAAGCCCGTGCGTGTGTTTTGCAGTAAAGTTGAATTTTGATTTGTACTTGCACAATTTTGATGAATTTTTATTATTTCTTAATGTTTTTTTTTTTTTTGATGTCTTAGCGTTGCACAAACAAGTCACACACTTTTTGGCTTTGGAAAGAAACACATGCAGCGTATGTGTGTGTGACTGTGCAATGCACTCGTTCATTTATGCACATATTTATTTGTTTTGATGAACTGCATCTAAAAACCGAAGAAAAGTGTTGATGCAAAAAAAAAGAGAAAAATAAACGTGGATGGCTGCGGCTGCCTTGTAGGTTTTTAGTGAATGTGTTTTTTTGTTGTTGCTTTGAGTCGTAAAGAAAAGCTAGAAAAGCTTAGAAAAACTACAACTGCTAAGTTTGGAGTAAGTGCGCTTTTTGACACAAACTGACTGACACACAGCCAGACACATGCACTGCAGCACATTTAAACACTCATAAGCGATCGTTGAAGACAAAAAAGTTAAACAACTGTTAAAATTATGAAAGAAATTAAAAGAAAATCGTTCGTTTATTATTTGAACTAATAAAACATCGGTTGCGACGAAAGTTTGCCACCGTTGTCACTGCCGTAAATGCAACATATGTGTGTATGTATGTGCATTTGTGCCGCATGCATTACGTCAGTTTTGTGCCTTATTTCACTTTTTTATTCTGCTGCATTTTGTAAATAGCAGTCGCTGAAGAATTACCCACCACCAACATTTGTTGCAACAATAACAAGAGCAATCGCACTATTTTCGCTTTGGCAAATACAAACTGCAATAACAACTGCCACCGATTAGACGACAAAAACAAACCCAACAAACAAAAAACAAAATACTTAAAACTAATCTTCAATTGTCTTCATAGCCAAGGCACAAAAAAAATAAATAAATAGAAAATTTATAAAATAAAAACAACAACAACAACAAACAAAAAGCAAAATCGGTGCAAGAGTCAGCTTGGAATCGGCAACAGGCGGCAGCAATCATTATTTTGTAAGCTGTTTTACAATTTAATGGTTTTCATGGTAAGTTACAAAAGTTCCACACAAATCCCAACCATATGGTGACATAAATTTAACATAATTCAGGCAAATAAACAAAAAATTGAACAAATAGTACCTACAGCAAATGAGCCCCGCGAACAATGCACCGCCGCCGAGCATTATTGAACTCAGCCGTTTACGAGTTCAGTTTTCTTTTAGTTAAAATTTGTCTGGCTCGTTTTCTGAACAAAATTTGTATGAAACCCTTTACTTTCGTTTCATAACATTTGTAGTGAAATGCATTTTATTATAAAGGTATTTCACATGAGTTTCTCTGCTCAAGCACAATTATAAAAACACAGACTGTGTCGCGTGACCTGCGGGGACTCTATTCTCAAAAATACAACACGTTTTTCTCTTTCTGCCATTGAGAGCGAAATTGGTTTAATTATTGTTTTGGAACCTGTCACTTGACCGGACAAAGCGACATAATTGCGATGAACGAAAATCTGTTACTGATTGTGTCTTTGGCAAGGGCAGCAAAACGTTCCATTAGTTACTACTTGCATCACCTAAAGGCACCTTTACTCGTTACACCCCAATACTCGTTATTAGATCTAACAAAAACTTTTCGAAAATGAAGAAAATCTCATCGCATAAAAGCAAAAACGTATTCAGGAGGAGAGAAGTGCGGATGCTAGATTCGACAAACGATTTTGGAAAACGATGTATTCTCATCACGGCAGAGCTGTATTTTAAAGTCGGCCATCACAGCCTTATCGGTATATGTTGAGGGTGGTTGCGGTATTATTCTGTAATTGCAAAAACAACCGAAACAAATCTGGGAAATTGTGATTCGCTTTTGTTGTTTTCTGCTCAGCTGTTTAATGATTCCCTTCAATCCGGTTGGGTAGACGTGAAAAATGCTTACAACACACTTTTGTTTTCTCTTTTTAAGCGCAGAAAAGATTTCTTAAGAATAGCCTTCCACAAAAATCTAAACAGATTAGAAAAATCTGAGCAACGCATTCACTACATTGGGGCGTCAAGTTAAATGAATTACCTTTCCAAGAATTTCGTGGTTTCTAGAATATTTATGTGCCACTTTTGAAGCGCTTCTGATGTAAATTTTTCATTTTAAATGTTTCAAAGCTAAATTTAATAGAGTGCTATTTAAATTACCGCAATAACGTCTAATGGGAGATGGGCGAAATTTAGTGTTTTAGTTGGAAGTTGGTACAAACTGCATTCTTTAAAATAAAAGTAAAATATCTGGCAATGGTAACGCGGTACAAGATGATATCAATAGGTAAAGAAGTCAAAACTGGGACAGCGAGACACAAATCTGACGAAGAATGCGGCCAACTTCCAGCTGTTAAAATATGAAAAGAGTTTCAAATTCATTTATGTATGTGTGAAGAATTTCCTAATTTTTTCGGTTAATAGTATTTTTTAAAAAATTTAATAACAAATTTCAATTACAGCAAACAAAAATCCTGGGAAAGATACACAGGGCGTATCGAAATATTGAATAAAAAGAATAATACGTAACAGTAATACGCAGCTACTCGTATTCTGAAACACGCGTCGAAAAGTTAACGTTTTATAAAACTGTTCTCAGAACACGTGCTTGAGAAACACGTCGTTCTCTCTCCAGTTAACAGCGCATTTTGTATGAAAAGTAACAACAAATTTGGTTTTGTTTTTGCTCTCAATGGAAAATTCTCCTTTCGATATATAAATATTTCAACGCGTACTTCAGAATAGTCGCCATCGTATTAGAAATAAGACTGATCTTGTAGACGAAAAGCCGAAAAATTAGATACCAACGTAAACTTAAAGTACCTAGAAACGTACTAGTACCTAGAAACGTATTTAATATGCTTCCATTTGGAAACGATTTCGCCTGTCTGGTGGAAGCAAAATCGAACTGAACTGGCCACTTCCGCATTCAATTTAACAGATCAAATTCAACCACTTGAGTAGAATTAATCTTTAAATTATGGGGATCAAAGATAATACTTGTTCATCTCGCTTTGCATTACAGATGAAGCTTGAATGTGGCATTTATTGGTGGAGATTACAGCTCTGTCGTCGGTATAAGTCGCGACTTCAACATCAGAAGTATAAATAGTACATGAAATAGAAACCAAATTATTTTAATTCCTTGAAAACATAAGTGAAATAGTCCAGTTTCCAATTTACTGGTGCGCATTTTTTTAAAAATATTAAAATTTTCTAAAGAAAATAAATAAAACTCGCTTAATTAAAAAAAAAAAAAAAATATACAATAATAAAAATTTAAGGTACGAAAGTATTTTTCATTTAGGTCTCTTTTCAAGTTTGGAAGTAAATTTGCGAGAATATGTCTTTTCTAGAAGTTTTTGGATTTTTATTAAAATCCTGCGCATTTTTCCTTACGTTACCGCTGAATATAGCGAAACTTACATACATACCTGAAAAAGAGTTAAGAAAATAATTGTGGACTTAGGACTTTGCTGTTTGTTCTTGTTCTCTTATTTTTGAGAAACTCAATCAATGAAAATTTCGGTGAAACCTTGAGGTTTTCCATCATAGTTTCCTTGCTAAGTATCAATCGATCGAATTAGTTTTGTATTTACATTGAAGGGTGCTTATAAATAGATACATATAGATATATATAGATATTTTTAATATCAATTAAAAGGACTTTATTGGAAAGAAAATTTTATGAAATTAATGTTTAAATATGATGCCTGCCATGTGGCCGCCACGGCTGGCGCGTAGAAGGCGCAATATTGAACACCAATTTTCGACAACTTTTCGCAGCATTTGCGGTCGTATTTTGCCGATAACTTTTCGAATGTTGAATTTCATAATGAAATTTCAAAGCAAACTAAACAAAAAGCATCAGCTGTTAAATGGGTGCTCAATTAAAGCAGTGATGCCAACTCAAAGTTGAGACACTATAAAAAAAAACCCTTTACTTATGTATATGTATGTATCTACGTGTTCTTATATTGAATAAGAGTTGTAGTCTGAACTACTATATAATATCTATATAATAATAATTGCAATTTTTTTTATTATATTTATAAACAAATTATAATTATTATAGCGATGATTTGAGTTTGTGACAAAACCGGTAACTTTTGTCATGTAAGTCATCTTCCGGTCACCAATCGATTTTCTGGGCAATCGGTTAATTTTTAATGAGTTCAGGGTAGGGAGCCTCCGTTGACTACGGCTTTCACACTTCAAACACACAAAAACCAAATTCATTTATAACCCAGATTGAAGACAGTCCTGTGCTTGCACAATCTATCGCTTCTAGCTTTTGCTTTTGTCGACTCGCCACCTTGAAGGCCATTATTGCTTTAAATAACGTTCATTAGTTTATCTATTGTGACAACCCAGTCCAATAAATGAAACTTTCTTGTTAACAAAAAGTTTCATTATAAGTTGTAATTCAGTATTTTGACAAAAAAAAAAAAACATTACTTTTGTATGTGTGAACACACATATACCTAAAAATTCATATTAATCTGTACATATTTTTATACTTAAATATACGTGAAGAACTAACACGTTGTGTCCCAGTAAACAAAATATCCGTAAAGAGGCCACCCATATATACAACCTAAATGTTTTTTTTGATGGTTTAATAATGGAAACTTTAATAGAAAAAGCAAGAAAACTGTGCACCAGTGCAGAAACATTCAGAAAGAACTAATAGTACCGTGGAACATAAACTGTGTACTACAGATCAGAGCGTCAATTTTGTATTACAGGTTGTAACATTTACTTTTGTATCAAAAACTAAAGACTTTTAAAACTTGGTAAAGCCGGAGCTAACGAGGAGGCTAAAGACAATAGTTTGGGATTTACGGTTGGAGCAAAACATCGGTGAGGGATATTATAGGCAACTACTTCCTATTTCTGGTTGGAAGTGAAATCATCATCTAAATTCATGAATTAAAGAATAGAATTGCTAGCGAAACGCCTAATTCGATAAGCTGTCTTCTTGGAATTTTATATCGAGGGTGGCCGTATCATGCAATTTCGATGGCGAAACCCGTTCTTAGAACGCGACCATTTTGAAAGAAATTTTGTCATTTGCAAAATAGTGATTTTGGAATATGTATAATAAATAAATATATGTAGAAGAATGAGTACAATACACTGGGTTATCAAAATAAATTTCGGCAGTTTCGCGTTTTCTTTCAGTATTTTCTTATTCTTCAATTGTCAAATGTACACAGAAGAAAATTGGCAAAGCGCATTGTACAGTGCTTAACAATATGTGGAGCTCTCAAAGCTCGGAATTTGCCGATAACTTGTACATAAGTGGACTCAATGCGAATGTTGAACACTTGGCAGATTTACGAAAGGATGTTGTGTAAGACTTCTAAAGCATTCGTACGAAAAATTATCATCTGGAGGTAACGGGGTAAAGATAGAAAGAAAATCTCTAATCAAAAAAGTTTGGAAATCGTCAAGAGACCCACATCTTTCATGAATTTCTTTATGTCCGAAAACGCTTTTTCTTAAACGTGATTCTTCTACATTTTGTATTTATTAAAACGTTAAAAAAAAAAACTTACATATGGAGAAATGTTCAAATGTTTGTCAGTGAAGAAGCCACCTGAACGCTGAGGCCGAGTGTTTGCGGGACTTTCGTAAGGCCCAATTGTTACAAGTCACACACACAAACGTGAGCGCAAATATTTAAATACAAACACAGGCTCATCACCTGCAGGCCATCATTTTAATTAATGTTTCGCACTTGTTGCAACTGTCCATTAACTGCACATGTGCCCATATGGGGCTACCTGTTGCTCTCACATACGTACAATATTTTGCTGAAACGTTTTTTCCTCCACTCATTTACCCACTAACCTGCCTGTGATTTAAGTTTGACTTTAAAATCATTACAATTAGATTCGTGTTCAGGAGAATGTTCGTACTCGTATTACTTTGGACTGCATTGTATCTTTATGCTCAAGATACAGGAGAATTAACAATGACTTAAAGTTAAGGAGCTGGACTAACACTTGGTATTTTTATAGTCAGTGTGCAAATAGTTTTGGCGCCGAATAAGATGTAAGTAATGTACTTCACAATTATGTCTTGTAACGTCAGCAAAAAGATAAACTTTCTGTCACTTTTATGTTTCACAAAGTGATTTGTGTGAACGGTTGGTTCACTTTTATTTTTTCGTTACGTACCTGAACGCAAATACAAAAAAGCGTTTCTTAGAGCAACTGCAGCAACGGCTGGCGTAAGTTATGACAATTGAGACACTTGTATTGAGCTCAATGCAGCGTTTTGGACTTTCAAGCCATTTGCATTTCTCTCTTTAAATCGGGCTGAACAAAAACTTAAATTTACTGGGTACTTGAGCCATGAGTTGTTAAAGCCCATAAGGTGCCCAAGTCCCGAGTTGTGACTTTCACCTAATGAGCTGCAAAGACGCTGCCTCAGTGGGCAAAGAACTTTGCCTAGTCTTTGTACAGTTATTTTATATATTGTTCCTTAATATAGTAGTTCCTGACAGATACAAGATGTTATTTCACATTTACTTCACATCCGTACACACATACACCTACAATAAAAGAGAGTGTCCCGTAAGAATTGGCTTCATAATTAAATAAATTACTTTGCGCACTAGACTTTCATTTAACAAGTTATTGTGATTGAAATGAGCAATCTTAAAAACAATCACGCGTGACTAAATGTGATACAGAAATGACAAATAAATTTTTTATTGTGCGAATATGAAATATTTTTCTTTTAATTTCCAATATGTGGAACAGTAAGCGAAGTGAAAAGTTCGCTATTAGCTTTTAACCGTTTTGCGTGACTCATCGTGAAAGAGTTTAGATTTAGAACTTATAAAATATACTAGAAATAATTTCTACATCGCGATGAAAGTGAGATATTTTCCGACTCAGGATCATAAATGAAAACAGTTTGAAAAATGCCAAAGTTCTTTATTTGAATATAAAATAAATTCCTAAAGTAAGGAAATCGCCTTCCAGTGAAATTTACTAAGACCTACAGACAAATTTGTTTCGTGTGCTTTCAAAGATTTTCAAAATATTTTTCCCGACTTTCGACAAGTCTAGTTATTGCTCGAAGAGGGGCATGATACAAGATTTTCTCTTAACGCACTCTGTGGGAATTGATTTTAAAACACTTATTTATAGGCTTTTCGGAAAACTTTGCTGTAAAAGAAAAATACAGAAAACTTGACCAATTGGCGAAAAGCATAATTTTTTTCACGTGTAGATTTTTAAGGGAAGCACAAATTGGCATCAAAATTAATTTCAATTTGTTTTAAATTCTGTGGCAAAAATTATCTTTAATTTAATTGGAATCTATCTTTCTTGAATCTGGCTCCGTTACGCCCAGAGACGTGAATGAAGGTCAATAGAAAGTTTATTGCTGCTTTATTTTTTAGCCTCGAATATATTTTGTTCTTAATTCTTTGGATCCACGTGATCAAAATGTTGGCGCCTGGTTGCTATTTTATTATTTTGCTACTATTAAAACGTTTCAAAGATTGCTTAGCACTTAATTTATAATATGCAGTCTTGTCTTGTTGATTTTTGGTTTCAGAAATTTCGTGATTTGAAAACACGTAATTTTCAGAACAATACTACACATGTTCTGAAAATTAAAGTATTTCCAATTAATACAACTTCAATAAAAAAAGTTAAATTTAGATGTACATAAATAATAATTATTTTGTTATCTCTTAGGAGAATGGAGACTCGTTAACACACCTTTTCGTTAACGAAAAGGAAACATTTTTGATTCAACATGTCGCCGTATTGGTTGCTCAGTGCACGGTCAGATTGAGAAGCCGAAAGGTCAAGGTTTGAAAGTGTTCCCATGTGTTCCATATCTTAATAATAATATTATTATTTCGGTGCTGTTTCTGAACGTCGATTAACACGTTCTTGTTTTACTGATTTTAGTTGTTTGCATGCAACGCGTTAAGACTCCGTGCAGTTTTGAATGGCGGACATGGCAGAACAGCTCGTGCTACAGTTTCCTTTTTCTCTAACCAATTACAACTTCGTCAACATTTTGCATTTCTTTTGATAAATCACACTAATACCTGGGATTGCGGACAGGTTAAGAAATTTTACTTTCAAAGCCAAACTGCGATACACGAAAGATTTTCATTTTCATTATTTGAACCCGCATTTTGTTCGCTGGCAGACCGGAGGAGTTAAAACCAATTTAATGTTTGTTTGGGCTATCTTGTAAATTTGTTTCTGCCAGTTATTAAATGGTTGTTCATCTTCATTTTCATGTGGGTGTAACATTAATACGGAAAATGCTGCAGTACGAACACAATGTGTTCATTCCATTTCAAGAGTTTGTTACAAGTAATTTTGGAGTGTCTAGTTCTACGAAGCCACACGCAGCCGGTTTGAAATTAATTTAAAATGGTACTTCAATCGTGTTGTCTGCTGGCAGAAGCCACTCTTTAAATGGGAGCTTCATACGAACCTACATAAATAGAATTAAACAAATATAAATGGTTACAGTAAGGGAAAAAACTCTTCGCACACTGTCAAATTCTCAGTTGAAGTTCTTGGTATTTTATTTATTAAAAAAGTATCGAAAACATAAGAGATTCATAAGAAAAAATCCAGCAGACAGCTGGAAAAAATAGTTTTTTTTTTAATATTTAGTTGGCTGATGTTGGGCATCGATGAAAGGCCGATGAATCATCGATCACGGCGCATGCGTGAATTAGAGCGGTCGTCTTCTGGTGTCATACCAGTAATATTTCTAAAACATTCCCGACGTTTTCGATTGGGTTAAATCAACTGTCTTGGAACATGATGAGGAAGCCAGTCGGGAACTATATCTTGTCTTGCTGGTAAATCCAACGATTTCCAAGACTCGAGCTGTCGGCGAATAGCTTCAGATTTGCTTCCAATGTACTTTTATATTGATGACTGTCCATATTATTATCGACAACAACAAAACGAGCCACCCAGATGATGCTAGAGTTCATACAAATTTTGGGCTGCATGTAGAGTATTTTCCTTCACTGTACATACGTGCCTACATACATATATATACATATACATGTACATACATATGTGCATACATCCAAGTAAGTATATTTATATGTGTAGAGAAATACATACATACAAGTTCGTAAAGACCATTTCTGCTACTTGACCATCTGTGTACGTATGTATGTATGTGGGCGTCTGAAACATGTTGATCCTTGTTTTTGAATAACTAGTAATAAGTTTTTTAAAGGTTTAGTTCTTTTTTTGATTTTTTATAAAAAATTAACCGTATTTTGTTATATATTTCGTCTTCCTTCAAAAAACATTTTAAAAAAAAAAAAAAAAAAAAAAAAACATGAATAAAGTGTAACTGAATAGCAAAATACATGTTTGTATGTGTCGGTTTTTTGAGTGTGTTTCCAGCAGTCTGTATCCTGACACTTTTTTGGTGCTACCCTCAAAAGCAAAATCCAGGTAGATATTGTGTCAAAAGTTATAAGTGTATTTTGTTTTCTAAATAGTTCTAAATCGATTAAATGAACTCAGTTGCTGGGTTACTTGGGTCTTGTTTTTTACATACACAATCACAAACATACAGAGCCGTACGATTCACTTGCAGGAAAATTTGCTAAAAATCTGTCCGACTTTGAAAAATCGCCTCAAAGTGGTTTCTCAAGTGTTACACTGTCACACAGAAAAGAAACAAAAACATGTGTTTTTCGCTTGGCCAACAACAAATTTCTTCCGCCCTATTTCCTCGCCGTTGCAAAATAATACATAAAATGTATCTCTCAAAGTTTGTTAAAAGGAGTAGAAAAGGGCTTGGTGTCGGCAGTGGTTTGCGTCTTTGGATTTTGCATTTTTTCCTTTTATGACTAAGTTTGAGCATCGGACAGACTTCTCAATAAAATCTGTCATACGGGTGTTTTTTAGGTCTGGCTGTCATACTTTTTAAACACATACGAGTTTTTTGACGCATCGTACGACTATATAGGATAGAGAAACACGTCCTTAACAGATGAATATTCCTTGTATAAAAGTCAGTACGTAAAGTGAAGCACGGAAAGGACACTATTCTGTTGTTTGAAAAATGTACTTGTCCCTTAATTTTAGTTGTATGTACATATATGAAAGGCTATTGAACACGAGTTGAATGTTTGAACACATACACACATACGCGTACATATCGCAAAGCTTTGAAGTTTGCTGGCGTATGGACGAGTGGAAATGTCGGCATAAAGGCACCTGGAAAACATAAGAAAACATCAATGTACATACAGATATACTCGTAGTTTGTTTTTTAATGGTTTCATAAGCAAACTTTTAAATAATAATAGGAATCTGTGAAAAAGTGTTGGCAACAGTTTTAATATATGTATGTATTGATTGCCCATTTCGTTTTTATGAACCAAACGCCTATAGTTCTGTGGTATATTCTCTGTGTCTTTCCTCCAACTAATTTCAATTCCTATTGGCACAATCCAGCATTTTACGTTTTTATAATCATTTTCTGTATTTGAACAGGAAACTGGCCCGAAATCTGGATAAGGAATTAAATCAGCATAATGAGGTGAAACTGTAGATCTGACCTGCTTTTCTCGTTTTCCATTTATTCTGCCACATAAAACTAATTGCACTGGTCTGTCTTGCCTTTTTTGAATCCCATGTGTCATATTTTTTTGCTCCTTATAAAAATACTTGGTATTTCGTCGATTTTCCTGTTGTCTTTGCGAACTTATCTGCTACGAGTTCGTCTCGATCCAGCTGCTGAAGTTTTTTCATGTCCATAATGGCCAGCATATAACTTCGTATTTAAATACAAAATTAGTTAATTTTCATTTAAATTTAAATACGGCTTCTGTTTATCAGTTACAAGTAATGTTTACAGTATGAGCTCGATTTACGCAAACCAAAAAAACCGGCCCTGTTGCATTTACCGAAAAATTGCAATGATCGACCGTTTTTTATTACACTTGATAACACCCCATTCAACGTAATGAAATTATCCAATTATTTTAAGCTACGCCTCTGTTTAAAGAATACATAATGCTGGGACAAGGCGAATATTCGCCGCCGAAACTAAGAAATATATGAAACTGCACACAATCGTGGAGTTGGTCGAAGTTTGGCATACTCGGCGAAAGTTGAAATAGATTTATTTCTAATCTGGTGCCTGGCGAATGACGACTAAACCAATACCAGGTGGCCAAGTTTCTTATGCAGAAACAACTCTATTTTATTATTATTATATTATATTCCGTGTAGTAAGAAATTTATAAAGACGGTCTCAAAATACATTCACCAGTTCAAATAATTTGTTCAAAAATCCATCTTTCCGAGGTTTATTTTTGTTTTAATATAGTTTTACTTCTAATGCGGTCCCCTTATTATTAATATCCTCTATTATTATGTTCATGCGTATGTGTGAATGTATTTAGTTTTGTTTCGGTGGAACATTTGGAAATTCTGCAGAAATCGACATTGACTATAGTTTTGAGTGCTCGTCGGAAGCATCAAACTTAAATTGTTTTTATATCTTTTTTAATTTTTATTGTTTATTCTTCGTTATTGTGCTTCCCACGAGAAATTTGTACGTATTTGGTTTTGCTTACCTTTTTGCACAACAACAACAAAAAAAGGTACCCAAAACCATAATATGGTAAATCAGTTGGACTTATAGACCGTTTAAGACCAAGTATTATTCATAATTGTACTGAAAAACAAGATATTTTGTTTAAGCAGAGTTGAAATATAAGTGTCATTTAAATAAGATGTTAACAACTGGGTCTTGGTCCCAATTGGACGTTAATATTTTTATATTTCACATTAACGAAACACTAAAATGTGGTTTTCGTCGATTTGTTTTGGTATAATGGCAAATTTATTGCTGGGAAAAGTGTCCTTATCAAAATGATCAATATCATTTTTGCTCTATTACCATCAGCAGGGACACCGAAATTTCCAAAAGCCAGAAACAGAACAAGTTGCAATTTAAGCGGACTCAAATCCAGATGTGGCCTCTGTCTCTCCACTATTCTCTATAAACACGGTAACACCATGAAAAATCTTTATGAAAATCATTTAAAAAATATGGTTTTAAATCTGAATTAAAATACAAACCGATACTCGTATGTGAGCATCTGCCAAAAAAACCAGAGCAACAGTTATTAATGCTCAGTTTGGGGTATTGCAGTCGAACAATCAATCTCTCTTTGCTAAATACGATACTCTGACAGTTCTTATTAACTATCTGCTATAACGCCCCATCAGACCGATGTCAATCCTAACGCGTGGTGCTGTGTAGTTCCTGCTCAAACACCTGATTTTGTTTATTATTCTTATGATAAATGACGCACTTTTGCTCAGCTGTTGAACAATTTTCAAGCCGATTGTGCATCTTAGACTTTGCGAATGTATTGAAAAATGCTCTTCATTTGTCCTTATGCTAATCTGTCCATTGTGTGCAGATCTTTTTAGCCATAATTGATGGTAGATGGAAACAACATTGCAGATCGTTAGCACCTTGAAAACAAGTTCAATTTTCCAACAAATTAGTGTTTGCGCCAGATTTTCAGCCATCTGTCTCCTGCCATAAAATACGGTCTTTTTTATTTTCTCTATTCGAAACACAGATTCGTATATTTATGTAAATTTTTGCTCACTTACGTTTTATCTCTTAGATAATCTATTTATTTGAGAAAACAAAATACAACGAGGACCGTCTTAAAAATGTAATGAAAACTTGAATGAAGACATCAATTATAAGTGCCGCGTCGATGTCGACTGGATTACAAAGAAGTCCTGATGCATTTTCGAGACTATTTTATTTCTATGCGTAATTGTTTCATTTTATATGTTGGGTGATATTAATAAAATTATCTTTTAAATCACCGTGTTGTTACTGATAGTCTTAGTTTTTAGCCGAATTAATGATTTCCCATCAGTTCTAAGTGCTGATGCAACAGAATGTGAAGTACAATTCGCACAAGTTCGCAAAGATGACAAAGGTGACGTCTAAGTAACACTCACGTCCTATGATCATAATATTTTTTAGAAAGTGCATACGGAAAAATTTAAACAAATACATTTAGCTTCGCGTTTGCTTCTGTCTCTTTTGCGCCTTGTTTTATTTCTGTGAAATGGAAAACCCGACAAAAGGCCAGTGAATGCTGCCACCGAGTTTTACAGTTTGATTAGCATTCTGCTGCGGTGGCAGAGTTAGTTAATTTATTGTCATTCATTTATCAAATAGCTTTGAAACCGGCGGTATATCCTATGATTTCATAAAGCTCAGACAGAGCATGGTAACCCTCTTAATAGGCGTTTTGCCGATATCTGAGGACGTCTCGAAGGTCTGATGCGACTCCTACCGAACCTATGCGAATAGTCCATGAACGATATTTAATAATCTTTAACCATCTTGTATCCTAAAAGCCGTGATACAGCAAAGAAGGTGGGTCACATTGGCTGACTAAACGATATGTAACTATTTCATAATACAAAGCGGGAGTTATGGCTTGCAAGTTGCATCGCATGTCATCAGAGCTAAAGCCAAAATGAACTCCGCAGGCCATTGTTTTAGAAGAACTAATAAACAATTAAAGGAATTAATAAATTTTTGTGATAGAGCACATTTACAGTTCAATTTGCTGAAAACTAAAGCCATTAAATTGTTCTTCAAAATGTCTTGGCCAAAACTTCTTCACAAGAACTTTTGGCAAAATAAGACGTTGTTTTCCTCTAATTAAATTTCAGATAACTTGAATCTGATTCGATTAAGCACATGTTTCTGATGTTATTCAAATTAAAAAAAAATTATATGTACTTTCCAAGGAGTTTTACTTAAAGAAGAAACAAAATGTGTTTTTAAAATTTTTAGTAGTGGCATATCCATATGTAGTACCTTTCCTATATATACACGGAATAAGTTTGAGCAAAATATAGTTTTAGAAGAAAGGTCAAAGTCCAAACATTTTAACTTGTTGCAAGCGAGCAAAAAGGAAATAAAGGAGAGCTAAATGTAGTGAAAGTAATGAAAATGTAGTAGACGTCGCAAAAGTTATATGGTTGAGGTGACCATATTCTAGGGCCAGCAATCCACTGCAGACATGTATTGAAAGGCAATGGCCAAATACGATTGTCGATAGAACTATTTTATATAAATATTTTAGAACCACGCATTTGATCAAATTTAATATGAGCAATTTCGTTATACTAAAGTAATGGAAATGGAACAGAACAAGGAATGACCCCAGTTACTTAAGGCGTCGTAAAGCTTTTCCTTTAACCCATACAAGTATGATTGTGAAATAATCAATGTTTTTACCAGCTAAAGAGTGCAACAAAATGCACTCATAAATAACTGAAATTGTTTTAGGCCTAAAGCTTATTCCTATGCTTAAAAATCTAACCTCTATTTAATTACCACTTTCCAAAATAAACATTTTTGTGTCTTTCTTCTGATTCGCAGGATTAAATTAAAATTCATATTTTTGGTTTCAAGCCAATAAAATATGTTCTGAGAAAAATATAAGTTCTCAATATCTTTTTCTAAGAAAGTTTCTCAGAAAACCATTGTAACCGTAAGAAAAATAATACCAAAATTATTTAAAAAAGGATCTGTAGATTTGAAGACAGATATGCTCTGGACCAATTTTGGTCTTCAAAGAGGCGGAAAATAGAAATAAAACTTACAATGGGAATACAATATTATTTTAGTAGTATTCAGTCTTATAACATTTCTTTTATAATGAAGGGCTTAGCGACGGTTGTACAGGACAGTTTATCCACATCTCTGATCCTGCTGATATAATAATTGAAAAAATGTTGTCTATCGTTATAAAAGCGAATGTATGAAATTTGCAGTTTGATACATTATGTTTTAAGGTGATGGTATATTAAGTCCAGGGTAACAACGGATAGGTTGCAACTTTTTGGGATATAAAATTTCAACACCAGATAGTAGGGCTTTACTAGTCAATAAAAAGGAGCTAAAGTTCCTGAGATTTTAGGTTTAAAATACATTGTCAAATTAATTTACACCAGTATCTGTCATTATGGCCTAATTTAAACTTGGACAACGGATCACCACAGCCCCACGTAGCTTACCAGGCACCGATATGCGGTTATGTTACTCGCGAGTTTAGCCTATCCAATCCCTTCTGCCAGTATTTCCCTAGACAATTAAAGGAAAACTCAGCACCTGAGTTGGTAGCATGAAATCCTCAAGGAGCATCAGGCCTTAACCAACTTTCCCCCACATACTCTACCATCTAATACCGTACGAAGAACGGAATCTGTTGCAAGACAAGAGTACCTCGAGAATGCCCCAATCCGGTGATTTACGTTTCTCAACTTTTAAAATATTTGAATCAGGCTATTAAAATATTTGAATCAGGTTTCTATTTTGTCTTCAAATTACGTTTAATAGTTTTTTATACACATGAAGAAATTTTTGCTATAAATATAATTTTTGTGAAAAAAATCGATTTCTATTTTTTACGTTATTTATTTTTTACAACGCACAAAGTAAATTTACAAATTTTAACAAACTTACACGACTATGGGCTTAGATATTGTTGGGTGATCTACTTAATTTGAACTTAGCATTTGCAGGACTAAGTCCCAGATCATTCTTAAATTCTCTACAAATCTTTCATTTGCTATCTGATTTTTTATTTTCCTCAATTGATATAAAAACTGAACAGGTCCATCATTTGTAAAATAAAACTTGTTTTCTAATTTAAGATGCTGAACACAATTTTTTGTAACTTTGCCAAAAACAAAACTGGCAAGATATTTAAACTGAGGAAGTTTTACTCGATTGAAATCGTCAAATTTAAAGCAAAGATCGTCAAAAGGCCTTTGGCTCTAATCACCAAAATAACGATGAATTCTCAAATTGGCGATCGTGTGGAATTAAATGTAAGTGAAGCTCACAGCGTTGTATCTGTTTTTTTAGCGAACTTCACTATTTTCTAACATTCTATTTTCGAGTGATTTCGAGTAAATCGTCACTTGAAATTGTTGAAGTAAATCGCCAAGATTCAAAAGAGTTCAATTTTTTAAGATGACAATACAGGAGTATAGTCACCGCATACGGTATAAAGTCTACTGTCGTATAGTCTGGCACTTCGAAACGTCGACGATGCTACATGTCCTATTTCTAAGATAATGTAACAGATTTCCAACAAACACACACATATAGTGTAAACAAGCGTTAATAAGAAAGAATTAGGAGATTCGTCTTAAACAATATTTCGGTAAAATTAAGGTACTAAAATAATGAATTCGTCAATATTCTTTTATTTAACTTAATCAGCTCCCGGGAATGAAAGTAGTGTCACACGTATTAGAAACCAAATTCGAGATCAAAGTGATCCTTTTTCATTGTTGGTAGCCGCATAAGATATTAATTACTATCGTTTTCGGATGTAAATCAAGATTTAGGCTGGGAAAGCTGCACCCAACATCAGCTTTACTTTATAGGGAACTTGTGCTCACGAAAACCTGCAGCTGGAAACTTTTGAAATTTACCTACTGAAAGTCTATAGCAAAGCAGACGAAACAACTATTTGGTAGGGTGGGGTGGGGGGCAAAAGCACAATGTTCAAAATTGGCGGTCCCGCAACCTACTGATACGAGTGCCACGATACCAAAATGAAAAATTTCGATTAGGATGAGATGCATCTCAATTTAATTTTCCACTGCATCTAACATCTCAGAACACGTTTTTCATGATGTTGAAGTAGCAACATATTCATTTCTGTTCTGAAAGAAACTTTTGAAACTGTTCCAAGTATATCACAAACAAAATTTTACATCTACATCGCGGCGTACGTAGGGCTGCCTAGAAATGCGTAAATCCTTTATTACGCACCTCCTATACGTCTTCTGGCGGCAAGCCAATTGTATATATATCCATAATGATTGTACATGAAATTTGGTGGGCACTAAAAACATTTGTCAAAACTACGATTTTATCTCTTTTTAATTGGCGGTCTACACGTAAAATATAACGAAACATCGTACATATTTGTGGTGGGGGGGGGGGGGGGGTTGGGGGGGGGAGGGGTGTATTTCCGAATTTTGCTAGCGCCCATCTACGTAATTTATTCAATCAGTTTTATCAAATCATCAGGATAAAATTGTTTTACAGAAATGTGTACTCTGTTCCGCCAAAGATATGGTCTCTATAATTCGGCCCCTGCGAGGATTATTCGAACGAAACACAGGGTATACCCTAAACATTGACTTTGTCGGTGACAGCGTGCAAAATAAGCTTTCGTTTTTCACACAGTCAACATTTAAAACCGATCCGAAAGAACCAGGCATCGCTGTAACATATATTCATATGTAGATATGAATGTGTGTAGGTGCGTACATTTGTATATAGAATCTTTCTAATAGAAAAGAAACTCTCTAATTTGAAGCTGGAATATATAGATCAGTACAAATTACAACTCTGTACCGCGTTGCTTCGAACCTTAAACTTTAAAAATTACTTATTTCCAACTGAGCCAAGACCGCATATGACTAAAGTAGACCGCCCAAGTCCACGTACTGACATTAATGCCCGAACATATGGCTGATCATCAATGTTCGCCATGAGGATTTTCAGCAAATGTTATTTTCTGTTTGACAGTCTTGTGTAAATAAGAGCAAAAAATAGACGCTTTGGAAAAAAAATCTGGAATTCGTCAAAGAGTAATAGGTCATTTTTAATTAGTACGCGTACATACATTTGTAGTGTTCTACGCAGAAATGATTATGTTCATATTTTAGGTTTTGTAGCCGAAGACATGAAGAAACGTTGCTCTGCCGGCGACATGTCCCGTTCAAGACGATGACACATCTTGGAGGCGGGATCGAATATTTTTCTTGGGCTTGGGAATAGGAATTTCCCAAATTTTAAGATGCTTTTAAAAATTAAAGAACATTTTGCATCTGATTTCAAGTTGCTTTTCGGTTTGTCCACGTAAGTCTGCATTTGGTTTAAGTACTTATTCATGCAGAATTGAACGATTGGTGATCGATGGTCGTCATTATTATTTTGCTCTAAACTTTTTAGTAACCAACGAATCCATGTATGTATGTATGTATGTTAATGTATGTGCATGATTGTGTGTATGAAGTGTTTTACGATTATAAACATCAATGTACAACACCTTGACACCTTCGATTCGGACCAACTAAGCACAATTATACACAATTGGTTATGGGGAATTCATGTGGTATTCGCAATGGGGTACGAGTACATTTATTTTGCAGCGTTTGTTAGGATTCGTATAGCAGTATGTACATACATACATACATACATACATACACATGTATGTAAGTATTTTACGTTTTGTTTGGTTTGCGGCATTTTTCCTTTTTGCCATGGCAAACTATGCGTTTATGTGTACAATTATGCTTCGGATTCGAGCCAAAATAGTTTTTTTCATTTTGCCTTATAAATATACAGCATAAATCTCCCAGTAGTGGAAACAGTTTGACACACTTGGACTCTGGTTATTTGATTTTTTCTTGATAACATACATGAATACGTAAGTAGATGTAAGTACATATGTATGTATGTATGAGCGAGTGTGAGTGCGTGTGAGTGTGTGTGCTTCGACATAAAAAATTACGTATGCAGCATGTCCGTACATGTCCGAATGATTTTTTTCTTCTTTTGCAATGTGTTCTAGTGCCATTTGGTTGAAGGCACAATACTCATTAGAAAGGATCATACTAAAAATATTTATGTATGTTTTAAATCTTTTCAGTAATTATCCAACTGACGCAGACATCAATAACAAAACGTCGTTTATTGTTTTTAACTGTCATATTTCAACGTTTTCTACGTGCAAATGAATGTGTCAATATGTCAGGTTAAACATTAAGCGGGTCAACTTGCTTCCTAAAATTACATGCAAACAAAGATTGCTGGTAAGAAAAGGGTCCATAAGCCGGGTGCTTTTTCCAGAACTGTTCTTTAGAAGAAAATCCATTTTAAGAAAAATCTGATTAAGTCATTACAGGAAGAAATGTGCTACTATATAAGCAAAAAAGTCCTGGAAAAAAAATTATTTTTGGTATATTTACATATACACCTAATTCTGTTTTTACGCGATTTTTTTTACGTGAATTTGATTTAACGCTTTTCCAAACAAATATTTCATTCTGCTTTTACGTGACTTGATTTGATTTAGCGCGATCTAAAAATGTATGTTTTTTTTTTTTACCAGAAAAACGTTCTGCAGATATTGACGAATTATTGTTAGATAAGGCACTCACTTAGCGATGATGACATCATTTGTTTTGCGCTTGAGACATCGGAAACCAAAGAAATTAGTGATGACAACGAAGAGAACCGCGAAACTTCAACGTGAACTAAATTATTAATGCGTAGTTATCGTGAATTACATAAAAATCTTATAAAAACTGGAAGTCAAGGATTAACAACGGAATTTGTGACCAAAACCACCACCAGCAACTGACCATGATTTCGAAAATATTTCTAGTGAGGAAAGTGATGTGATGAGCCCTCATTTATCTTTATCTTTTTTTACGCTTTTTTTTACGCGGTTTTTTTTACGCGAGTTTTCGAGGAATGTATCTATCGTGTAAAACCAGAATTAGGTGTATAGTATAAGCACTGCCCTCTTTAGTGTGTAAAATTTTCTGGCTCTAATAATAATGAATCGTTAAATACATCCCCGTTAAATGGGTTTCCCATGTAAATTACTAATATTTTTGGTAAAAGCATTAAAAACCTGAAAAAATAGTTTTATATACATTTTTTCAGAAGACTCCGTATACATCAATGAATTAGAAAAAATTGAAGAAAGTAAAAGCTGCAATAAATCAAGGCTGCGATAAAAACCTAATAAAGAATAATTTTTTGGTCATAAAAACTCGTGCGAACAGTCAAATTAAATTGCAACGAAATCTAGTAAAAGATTTCGAGCAAATTTAACTGTTTTTATTAGACTTACAGAACTCAATCTACTTCGTCACTAGATCTGCTAGTACTTAGTGAAGCATCTATGGGGGTTTTCAATTATACTAAAAAATATCGCCCTACACAAGAAAAAAGTATTTAAGTTAAAAAGCTGAATATAAACTTTTTATTAAATTTATTTCACTATTTCAGGTGAGATGTTTTCGCTATTAATTGACGAATATCTTTCATTTGCGGTTATTTAGTGTCAAACAAAATTTGGAACTACAATTTTTCTCTTTTAAATTTTTATGCAATATCTTGTCATGGAAATGAAATTTTCCTGATTTCCGAAAAAAACCAATTTAAAAGAACTAGATTTTTGGAAATATTTCGATTCTGATCTACTAGATGTGAAGCCATTGAAAATGGCCTGTAAGAAACATTATATATTCATTTAAATTTATTTTTAACAAATAACTGAAACTTAAAGTCATCCTAATTTCAACAGTGGAGCGTTTAAATTTGTTAAGCCGATTTTTGCAAGATCGTAAATTAGCAATCATCCAAGGTGCGCATTTGACCGCACTGGAGCGGGAACTACTGTTTGTAAGTGTGTGCATGTATTTGCGTTGGGGGCCCCCCGCTTTTATGAACCCCACTAAGCCCGATGAACAGTTTATTATTGCATAAGTCTTCCAATTGTGAACCGATTTTCCAAATTGAAAAGTTTAGAGTGCGGGCGCGCATATAGACTCGTAAAATGAACTATTACACAACTGCGTTATTTGTGGGCCGATTTTTAAATAAACTTTTTAAATAAGAACTTACATATAAGGCACTAAAATATATGCATCTAAAAATTGGTTGCTATATAATTCCGCCATTTTATAAGTGACGTGTTTTGTTTTCGTATAATTGAGGGTTTCGGAATAGTCAGAGTTGGGCATTACAGAGACTTTTCAATGAGGTTGGCTTACATTCTTTGTATTTTTCGTTGAAATGTATTCCTTTAGTTCTTCAATTGTTCCCTATAATCGGACGGGCGTTGATTGCACAAATTTTTCACTTGTTTTGATGCTTTTTGATCAAAGTCAATGTTTTTACGAGAGTTATTGAATTACTCGTTTGTTTAAACTAGTAATAATTTTCTAATTTGAACCATAAGCATTGAACTTTCTTGAAGTGATTCAAATTAATATTTAGCAAAAAAAACATGTTTGCAATATGTATTTCGGAGCCTGTTGGTAGGACAGAAATCATCCTTCAGCGGGGTTCCCTATAAACAACACAGAATGATTTGCCACATCATTCCCGCCGCTAGACTGATCTCATTCAAACCTTGGAGGAAGGCGTTCTTGTTTAGTTTGTGTTGGGTGGCCAGCTGTTGCCTAAGGTACTGCTGCAAGTTAATAGGAGCGACAGGTCCTTGATGAGTTGCTGTTCTTTTACTCTAGTCGTAATCCGCAGGTTTTGATCTGTTGACACTAATATTGGCTTGACGACCTCGAACCAGGATTGTCAAGAATTTTTCGAGTTAGAGACGGTCTAATAGAGTCATTACGGCGGATTTGTGATATAGTCAATACTCCTGGCATACATTTTGTTTCACCAATTTGCTACAGATCTTGAAAAACTGATAGGAAATCTGCCCTTACAGGGCAATCGATTTCGCTGACGGACGCTATATCCCCTCGATTATGAAACCAGAATAGAAGTGAACTTTTCCAACGCAAAAGAAACTAGAAAATTTAAGGATTGGTAACCCTTTTTAAGGAATGAAGCTCAAAAGTAATTTTTAAATCCCAATGGAGGAAATTAGAGTTCTACCTTCAAGATAATTTGAACTGCAATGCTGAGAACGTATAAAAACTTTATGTGCATATAGAGAGAAGAGCTTGATTTATTACGGCATCCGAACGTCATCCAAGACTTTAATTATAAAATTTACTTTATAAAGCGCCAAAGACAATTCTACAGGATTAAAGATAAAATTTGCCGTATGGAACGAACAAATAATTAAAATTAACGAAATTTGCTCTCGAAAGTGGTTCAGAACTACATAAATCCTGCAGGAAATGGTCTTGGCGCCATAATAAGTGCATTTACAGATTTCGTTTACCTATTGCTCGTACTGGTCATAATTCCACTAATAAACTGGCAAAACCTTATTAAAGCCTTTCACGAAATAAAGTGGCAACGCAACCCGCACTTAAGACTCCCCTTTACGAAATATGTTTATGGTTAGACATCTTTTTGTCCCGCGTCACCTAAATTCGTTTAATGGATATTTTGTTGCAATAATCGTTGAATAATAATTTAAGGCAATTTTTCCATTACATTTTTCAAACAGAATTCATTGTTTTTTGTTTCGGTCCTACATTTTGAAAAATATTGCATCACAGGTTCAATACTTAATCTTCGGTCATATCTAAACTTATACACCTGCTTATTAAGCTGAAACTAAACACCAAGCTTAAGCAATAAAAATTTAGTTCCAATTCAGGCAATCCCCAACTTGCTAGTAATATTAAATAAATGTTTTAAGGGCACTATAAGGCAATAAAAAGCAGTTTCGAGTTAGAAATTCAAGCGTAGTTGATAAATAATAAATACTTTGAAGAAATGAGTACCATCCATGGGGTTTTAGAAAAATCTAAAAAAAAAATTACTTCTGTGAAAAAAATTGTGGTGCAAGAATTAAAGAAGACAAATCTAAGACAGACAAAAATCTACCGTCTACAGATTTCTTTTCTTATCTCTGTTGAAGTGTCTTTATAAGGACTTATTCTACTCGAGTTAAGCTTGATTTCATGTCATAATAAAGAGAAAATATGTTTTACAACAAACGAGAAATTAAGAGTTTGCCCGGTTCGAAAATCAATATTTTTCGAATGGCTTGAAATTAAATAGTTTAGCATTAATCATTTTGCCCCTTGAGGCTGGGAATAAATTCAAATACATAACAGTGGCTCCACATTAGCCAGAGTCCACTGTTCTTGTTATTGGTGGTAAACGAAAGGAAAAACATGCCGTGTTTCGACTATTGCAACCCTGATTAAGGCGAAATGTCACCAAATTCATTTTCCCAGATAGAGTCGTCATATCTTGTTTCCTTTACAGAAATAACGGTAATAGAAAATTTTTCCCAGTGTGTAGATTTTCGTTTATTCCCCTTGGCTTCGCATGAACCCCGACAATATTTGCCCAAGAAGCTGTTCCCCCCATTTTGCTCCTTCAGGCACAAAATTATTTTTGCTCATTGCAAACAGATTCGTTTATATTCCTTAAGAAAGCGAATTTTCTATTGTTATTCTCATAAAAAAAAAACTTCTCTTAAATTGAAAACATTTATAAATGTTACAAAAAATTTCAATACTCCTAATTAACATTGCAGATAATCCCAATTGGATTTGTTAATTGCGTTTAAAAGTTCCATTCATTTCGGTTTCATGTTGTGCTTCTTGAATATCAAAACTTGCACTCGTATGTGGGACTGAAGCAACTGGTGGCCAGTCAAATGGACAGTCGTACATACATGGCACTTCCAGGTAGTTTAAGATGGTGCCGCAGGTGCACAACAAAAACATCTTTAATGACATAAATTTATAGATGACCATGTTAATGGCAATGACGATAGTTTCGAGTCTATTGAGATGGTAACTTTTAAACTTCCTGCGGTAGACCACATGTATATGTGTGTGTGTGTATGTTTGTTGATTTTTTCCATTTGCTGAAATTTAGAATTTTATGTGGTCCTCCCATCAGAATGTCATGTACATACATATGAACATGGATACCCACATACACATGCATGCACATTAGGGAGGCCCTCACTTGTCGCAATTGTTTGCAAATAAACTGGGAAAAATATCCCACAATGACGAAAGTTGACGAGCTCCGCCATTGCAAATGTCACAAAAATTATTATTTTATAACGTTATTTACCTTTTGGTGGAAAATATCCTATTTGTCGCAGATTAGATGCTTCAACTTCAAAAGTTGCCTGAACATTCAGACAAAGAAATCTATTTCCTCAGATTTCGTTTCATTTTGCCTCCAAATTCTATATTTTTTGGCTGTTTATTTTACTTGTAATGTAGACGGTTCTATTTTTTAAAGCCGCATCATAATAAAACAAAGAGTTATATTTTTAAAATCAATGAAAAGGGCTTTATTGGATTTCGATTTCGGCTACGTAACTGCGACGGCTGGCACGTATAAGTTGTGATGTAACGGCAATTTTCACTGTTCACAATTAAAAGTAATATTCCGACCATCATCGTTTTTAAAGGCGCTTGGACCAATGACTCCATCAGGCCAAAAAGCGCACCAAACAATGACTTTTTCGTTCATGCTCTCACCAAATGCGACAATTCTGCTTAATTACCCATTCAACCAAAAATGGGCTTCAGAGAATAAAATTTTGAATGGAAACAGAACAGAACAGAAGAATATTGATAGAAAACTTAAGCTACTTGCAAGCGTTGCTCTGGCCCAAAATGAAATGTAAAACTAAACTAAAGGAAAGACATCTATCAGCTGTTAAATGGTGTGTCAAATAAAATAGTGTTGCCAGCTCAAAGTTGTGAACCTAAAAAGACAACACATATATTTTATAGAAAAATAAGTTGAAAGTAAAATGGTTAAATGTGTTCACGTGTATAAAAAATGGAGTTCAAAGAAAAAAAGATTTATTTACTGGTTTTCTGGTATTCAGAAATTAAAACCAAATAATCTTATACTTTCCACCGATTATTGTAATTTTTTGATTACCCAATGTTTCATCACAAAATTCACTCGTATTTAAAGCGAAGAGTAGAAAGAGAAGAAATGTTTAAAATATGAACAATTTTCGCAGTACAAACAACTCTGTAGCAATTCCCATTTTCTTTCCACTCTTTCTCACAAACTCAGAAGTTGATTAGCAAAATTTGAAGCGTCTGACTTTGCAAATAGCACATGACGAATTGTTACTATGAAATACATAGAAATATTTGCTTTTCTTATATCAAATGGTTTCAAGTCAATACCCGTTTATCTTTTCGGGCTACATTTAAAAAATAAAAAGGAATCGTTGCAAAAAGCACTTTATACAATATGTAAAATTTGTCACAATATAAAGAGAGTACTTTTGATAAATACTTGATAAGAATTAGGGTTTTGAAATGCGTAAGTGGTTCGGAAAGAACGGCCTTATCATAGCGTAGTTTTTCAAATGCAAATCGTCGAAGATAAATTGGTTTTATTTGTGATACGTTCCTCCGAGGAGCAGGTTTTGCATTGGCATACATCTCTAGCCTCTGCCTACGGGTTTCTTAGGCAACCAAATCTCTAGGATGGAGTGCATTACTTTGCAACTTTACGAATGATCTTTACGGATTTCGAGCCATCAGGTCAGGAGCTTTCACATGCTCGAGTGTCAAGGGAATTGCAGATAGCATGAACCAATAGACAGAGTACTCGAGCAACGGGTTCCTGATGTGGGCACGTGTAACATACTCGTACAAGAAGTTATTACCTGTGTGTGCCCCACCACCCACATAGTAGCTGTGGATGTGATCCATCAAGGGATTGGGCAATCATGACGGCTTCTGATGTAAATCAAATCCACATTATTTGTGACACAACTGAAAAAGAAGCGGCCTTTCCTTTGCAAAGTACAAGTGTGACATCCACAAATTATTTAAGAAATAGAAGTGAGAGGTGAGATCAACTGAATCTGCCTCTTCTCTACCGATAGCACTTTACATGAGACTATTTTTAAGCTTTGATATTATTTTAATGCCTTGATTTATTTTAAATAAAATCTTGCAACTACTTCTGTAGTTATTTGGCTCAATGCGCCACCATAAAGATAAAGAACCAAAAATAAACCCTTAAAAATCATTTCAACAACTTTCTTTACATTATTTTTCCGTTAAGGCTTTGAGTTTTGATGAGCGATTAACGCTGCGAATATTTCAGCTTATAAAATTGTTTAATTCCATTAAAAATCTTATATAAAATTTTAAGGAAACTGGCAATTCTTTAGCTGTTTTTGGCCCAGCTATATCTAGTGCATAAAACTGTCAGCTTCGCGTAAGCCCGGTTGCTACCTTTCAGCTACAATACATCCATTTCTCCATGTACTAATAACATTTTACTTTGTTCTATATGTCTGGCAATATGAGAAGTCGAACCAACTGTGAATCGCTGCTTACTCGTAATACACTTGTGCCAGCGGTTTTTCAAATATTTATATCTACAACAACAAAACTGTTGTATTGTGCGAGATTTACTAACCAAGAATTCAAATCCAATAAGACACCAGGAAGAGTTCGAAGGAGCACAAGACTTTTCTCATTACCGAATTTGGCGAAGCAATTTGTTCAATAAAATTCTCTTTACAAGTGACTTTTCCTACTTTTTCCCTTTTTGTTAATTGATTTTCAAAATTATGCAGACTGGTAATTCATCAAAGTTTGATTGTTTTCTGACAAGAAGGCAGCCGCGGCTTTTGTTGGGGAGTTCCAAAATGACATCACACACGCTGAACTGGACGGCATTTGTAACTTCAAGTTCGAAAAAAACATTCGCACTCACTTTTCTGGGACTTGCCATAATGGAATAATAAAATTTAACTATTTAACACTACAAAGAAAAAGTAATTATTTTAAAGCGCTTATTTGTCCCTGTTTTGTTTCACCACTTGAACTCAACAACAAAATATTCATTAATTGTTGGAGCAGTTAAGAAATGATTTAAATTGAACAACAACTCATTTGTAGTAATTTGTTGGTAGTAAAGAGAATGTTTTTTTTATTTTATGGGCAAATAATGCAATTCTGCACGCTAAAAATCTCCAAATCATCCGTTCAATGCAACACACTTTGTAATGTTCTCCTCCAGTAAGAGTAGGTATTTTAATTAGTTTTTATTGCTGCAACATGCCAATTTCTGTTAACATCTTTTTATGTGCATATGTAAGTATGTGTGTGTGTATGTATGTGGGCTTTTACATGTGTTCATTAAGCCGGCTGCTTTTAAACAACTTTTCAAAAATTGAAGATTTTCCTTCCATACGAGCGCATGTTGTGTGTTTTGAGTTCTGGCATTGAAAATTTATTTGAAACTATGTCGATCATTCCATTTTCCTCTGGCCGCCTCACGAAAACTCCAGCCAAAATCAACGAAAGTTGACAAGTAAAATTAAAATTTTTTGCACAAGATAGAAAAACGCAATATGTACACAGTGACATTTATCAGTGATCAGCGTTGCCATTTGCGAAGACTTATCTTGTATTTGCAGATTCTTAGATATATTACAATTTGCTCTAGTTGAATTTGGTTGAAGGTTTTTTTACTTTAAGGTACGTCTCTCCAGATAATTGCTTAAAAATGATAAAATAAGTTAAATGAGAACTTACAGAAAACCGCCAAATGTTTATAAATTCCCGGATTAACGGGGAATAAGAATGTAAAATAAAGGCTGTAAAAAATTGCGTGAGTTGCAGTCAAATTAATTATGAGGTGAAGAATATATTCACCTTTTAGGGTCACTCGTCTAAGTACTGAATCCAATTAGAGATCTCGTAGAATCATTGAGCTGCCAGGACTCAAATCTTTTAGCAGCTAAGGCAGGTGCCAGGGTGGTACAATCTGTAAGGAACTCTGGAACCAAAGTAAGGCAAGGATTACTTCTACTCAGTTAATTTATATATAGTCTGTTCTAAATTGGCTTCTGCTACAACTTATCTTAGATCAACTGTTGCTTGTATGATATACACATAAAGGAAACTTTTATTACCTGTGGCAGTTCAGCAGCATCAAGACCATGGCTTTATAGGCTCATGGAGCCTTTGAGGGGTTTTGTTGTTTTTCTAAATGTTTCCTAGTTTTTTCAGTGGAATAATGATAACTCAACCTGTTTTAATCAACTTTGAAGAGTTTTCATATAACAGTTGAAGATTCATTTTCGGAACCATGAAAAGTAGGAATTTTCCTCAACATATTGTAAAATCACTCTTTTCCCAGTTGATTTTCGACCAATAAATATTGAAGAATCAGGTTCGAGAATAATTACGGTGCAACAAACCTCTTAATGATTTCCAATCCTGCTACAAAAGGAATGTTCAACTTTGGAAGTAGTCGAAATTTTGAGAAATAATATTTTATTTGCAATATTTCCTGACTTTTCTCAGACCTTTGTCTCCTTCAGTCCCAGCCTGCTAATTCATAATCAGTTTGGTTCTGGATTTATTTTTACAAATTTTTAACTCTTAATCCCTAAAAAACGCGAGCCGTATCTTTTCTTAACAACATTTTTTTGCGATATTGCCGTGGATAGAATCGTTTCAGCCCTTAGTCCCGAAATCCTTAAGGAAGATCAACAACTCTCCTGTACATTCCCCACCATTGAAAGGCAACAGCTCATCGAAGACATTTGGAGCACCACTAAAGCCCGATCTTTCGCTTTTAGGTTTGAGCCAAAATGTGTCAGCCGAGGTTCACTATCTATGTTGGTCCCCCTTCTGCCAATCGACTTTTCATAAAGACTTCAGATGATGCCGAGATTGTGCATCTAATTCCCAGAGTTTTGGTTTCGCATTAAGGGTTTTCCACATGTCACGACCAGGTCAATTAGTTGGCTTCTAATCAGTTGTCTGCTGTTCAGAATGTTGAATTTGGAATTAATTGAGAGTTTTAATTTTATGATCCGGAAGTTTCTATTTTCATGAAGCAAAGTTTTCCATGGAATGGGTAGCAGACGCAATTTTTAATTTTAAATGTTTTCCCCATTTTTACTTCTTAAGAACATAAACGAGTCACCAGGACTTTAAATATTTTTTCTGTGTGATAAAATAATTTTTGAAATATTTCTTAAACAAATTAATCAAAAAGTACAAGTGTAATTTCTGAAATATTTTTCTATTTCAGAATGGACTTGGGCCAGACCCTCTGCCAGCAAAGGAGGTTTGTATTTAAATTTTTAGTCAAAAGGTTTTGGATTGATTGCAAATAACACAATATTTCGTAAAAATTTAATAGTGAAATCAGCACTAATTTTAAACCTTTTCTAGGCAACATTTTGAAAATAAATTGCTTTAAATTTGCTTTCAGCCAAAGTGACAGGTTCAAATTTTTCCGAATTTTGACAACGGGTATGAAATGAAAAGAAATGCTTGAAAGAACAATTTAATTGTGTGACCTCAGTGAATTTTAATAAATAAAAGTAGTTCTAGGCTTCCGCTGAAAATAAAAATGTGCAACAGAACTCCTTTAATTGAGCAGCACAATCAATAAAACGAACAAACATTACAAAATAAATAGAACATGTGATTTTAAAAGTTGCCATATACTTTTTTTTGGGTGTGCAAGTTATGTTCTATTTTTGGGAATTTGCAAACGAAAAGGGTCCTTTATTTCACTTTTGTATGTGATTTGTTTAATTTTTACAGTCAATTAATCAATTAAAGGGATACTGTAATTTAACAGGACTCTATTAAGCGGGGATTTTTCAATTAGCTTTTGTGGAAAATGTTTTTTTAACTTTTTTGGGAGCATTTAAATGGCCAAATAATTAACCGGAAATGACTGTAATGGAATTAAGACTTTAGAAATAAAAAAGTTAATAGTATAGAATTTATTTAAAGCAAAATTTGCACAATTTGCCCAAAAACTGATTTTTAAAGAAAAAACACAAAACTGCCCAATGTTTCGAAACAATGCAAAATGCAGATAAATTTGCACATTTGGCATAAAAATTGCAAATAAATTTGCAAAATTGTTCTCTCGATTTGGTGCACAATTTTCTCACTTGCTTTTTAATATGAAACTTATTCCAAATTTTCTATATTTCTAGAATTTTTTGGGTTAAGTCTGTATCAAACTATAATCTTACTGGACGCTTATAGACCTATACATATGTACATAAATGAGCAGTTTGTTGATCTCTGGTTGAATTTCGCCATGTGCCGATCATCGACTTTTTCAGACGATTCGACAGAATTTCAAAATATTGGGATTAGGGCGTCGACTAATGAAAACATGGAATTTATTTAATAGTTATTTATATAGTCGGAACCTGAAGCAAAATAATGAATTAAGACGAACTGATACTACCTGCTTCACAAGCTGATGCGCTAACTTAACACAAAAAGTGCTCTAAGTCTCGAAAATGATGCGCAATCGCAGTAGTTGTAAAATAAGTCAAGTCAAGTCTTTGTCTCTTCTTCCAACTCCAGTCCAAACTCCAACCTATGCCTTTCCAAAACATGCAAAAAGTCAGTATTTAAAATATTACGAAGGAGAAAATCTTCTGTTCAAAAATTTCCCCCTGAAGAAAAGTTCTAATGACAGCTTCTTTGGCCATAAATCTTTTGCATTCGAGGATGAACTTATAACCGTTCCTTCAATGCTGTCCTTAGATATGATTCAAGGATATTTAATTTAATCAGGGTATTTTTGAAAGGACGGCTTCCGCAACTAACACTTTGTTTCTTCTCCAGTTATGACAAAAAAAGGGCTGGCTTGTAAATGGCTTTGAGAAAACTTTTGTCGAGATTAAAGTCCTGCAGAGTAAGGACGGCTTCCAGACATACGTCATTATGTCCAGCCGAAAGCCAACAAAACGAACTCATCTCACGGGAAACTTCGCAACGAGAAAGTATTGAACTCAGCCGAATAATAATAATAGTTTTAATTTTAAAAATTAACGTAGACGTACATTCATTTTTGTTTTGGTGTTTTTTTCTTTGATGGTCATTCATCACACAGAATAAGAGGGTGTGAACAGGAACCCAAGGGCACACAACCCAAAAAGTAAAAAAAGAAGAAGCACCCAAACCTTTTGGATAATTGTTTAATGTGTTGAGATGCTCAATACCTGTGAAAGTTGCATAAAAAATCAGTAAAGAAAAAAGTTCTTTTTACTAATTTTAATTAAGATTTTTACTTTCTATTTTTGGCTTTCACTAAAAGAGAAAGCAAAGCAAAATATTTTCCTATTACTTTATAAATAAAATTAACATAAAATAGTATTCACTTCTCTGCATCTTTAGAACACCCACATACACACGTGCAAATGCCAGTTGGCAGTCAGTCTTAGTTTAAAAAAAATTGCCTAAAAAGATTTTTTTAAATCCGAAATTTTATCGTCAGGTTCTCCGACTTAAGCTGATATATTTCTTTAAAAATTTTTTTGTATTTTTACGCTTCGTCATGCTTTTTTAATATGATGAACTCGCCCTATTCACACTAATAACTCGCTAATATATAATGAAAATATTCAACAGTGGATTTACATGAATAAACTTCATTTTAACGTTAATTTTGTATTATCTCAAGCACACAGAGAGAGAGAGAGAGAGAGGAGAGTATATTTAAATATCACAAGACAAAAAATTAAATTTAATTAAATTTAGTTCCTCTTCCTTATAATTTGAATACCTTTTTTGATTTTATAAATCAAACAAAAGATGTTCAATTTAAAGGCTTCTTGCTTTATTGCGGATCTTCTTAAGACTAAAAAAATGTTTTTAATACATAATTGCCGTTCAATTTATTAAATATGTACAAATGTATATATAGAAACGCATACATATGTATGTATGTATATAAAGAAATAAAAAAATATGTGATATTAAAAGGCAAACAAAAGTAAATATGTTAAGAAAAAAAAGAAAAATAAGTGCGGCGATGGCACAGCCATGGGCCGCAAGAAAAAAAATAAGTGCTGCTGAACTCGTTTGAACAAACTCCCGGCCCGAACTAGTGATGAGATGAAAATATGGCCCACGTTAGACGTGGTGCTCTGGCCTCATGTGGGGGGCAATTCCTGGCATTTTGGACGACCTTCTATCCAGAACATAGAAATGAAACGAAAGAAGTATTCACAGTGTCAAAAGAGAAGTTGTGCGGTTACGAACAAGCTACAGGTCATAAACTTTATTAGTGTGTTCTGGGGAGTGGAGTTCGTGTATGGGCAGTGGATTTTTAATTGTGGAAGGGGGGGGGGGAATTGGTTTCGGTAGAATGAATAGAGGTGGGTAGACTGCAAAGCTTTACAATCGGCCTTCGAATGATACCATCTGCGACTCGAACTCTGCTATCCCTCCCATAAACAACGATTGTTACACGACCAAGTCACTACTCTGTAAGGGGTAATAAATCTTCTTTTATCACTTGGTTTAATGTTATTTTGTTCCCTCTTCCATTTCTACCGGCGTTGCAGTTCAGTGATAGATTCATTTTTCCATCTTTTCGCAAATATTTGTTGTAGTGCCTTAACCTGATCCCCGCGTTTTAATGCAGATACATTTTTAATTGGTGGCTCAGAAGGAGCTTCAGGTTGTGCTATTATTTCGTTAGGATATTCGGTTATCGCTGACAGTGGTTAGGAATTTAGTACGGCTTCGATTCTTACAAGTTAAGTAGTGAATTTCTCAAAAGCGGCTCAACTATTTTTTTTAAGTGTGATTTTATGCTTTTCACGGCGGCCTCCCAGAGGAGGAGGAACGCATAAGGTGTGATAAAAGACCAGCTAAATGCGTGTAAACTGTATTTGCTGACCAGCTAATTTTCTACCGATTTTAGAAAAGCATGGTGCTGCTTCCTTAAAGCATAACTCGCACCCACATAAATTTTCTGATGTTTGAACACATTTTTCAAAGGTTTTCAAGTCTAATGGACTACGAAATGCCGCCATTTAAACAGTTAGGAAACACAAAAAGGAACCCGATAACTGAAATTGTTATGCAGATCCAACTTGTATTAATATTTGCAGAAGACGAAATATCAATAAACGGCCTTTTACGCTTTAATACTTTGCATTCGCGCATGTGTGAAAACAAAATGTTAGGAGGACATTTGACATCCAATTGATGGGGGGACAACAATATCTGTTTCTTATTGGCTCTACTGCTTTTCAGCGCCCTTTGAACTTAGAATTACAGAATTTATTTTTCTGATCTTATTTAATGTTTGAAGATTCGATGCCATGATGTTGTTACCCAGAAGTTGTATCGAAATAATGGCTAAATAAAACCACATTTTCAGCCGTAAAGCAGCTCGAGGCTGAAGAACTTAACAATTAGATCTTTCAATCGATCAGGGTTGCATTTTTATACAATGCGGATTCCATAGCCGACTGTTTTGCAGCCGGTAACGTGGCGTCTTCGTCAAAGGCCCGAGTTAATTTAATTTTGTGCTAATTAATTTTGCTCTCTTGGGCAGCCTATATGAAGCTGTTCACCCACCCTTGATTAAGATGTCATCACTCCCGCTAATTTCTAATTTTTTCATTGGATTTAAGGAGTGATGACGCGAAAACGAAAGCTAAATAATAAAGTAAAATTTTTTTACATTTGCGAAAAATCTCATTAGATTTCTTTTCTACGAAATCTTGTGAACATTTCGAGACTTGTGCAATAGTATAAAATTCACTTAAGTAACATATTTGAGCAAATGCTTAATAGACCAGAGGTTGTTGTTTTCCTTTTTAAGCGGTGAAGCTGCGTAGAAATTTTCGCTTTTTAAATTTATGAAAAACCCAATTTATAAAGTTCAATTTGAAAGGCCTTCCTGAATAATTGAGCTGCATTTGTTTTCAAACCACAAAATTTGTGGCAAAAATTATAAAAGACTTAAATGTGTTTTTGACATGAATCTGAATAAAATTTTGTGTGGAATATCTGAATTCAGACTCATTTCAAATTCATCTTAATGTCAACCATTCGATCACGGCATATGTTTGTGTTTGCAAAAGTCGAAATTTGTCGATCCAACAACAAATAAAAACAAAAATTATTCGTTACTGCAACCAAATTATTGTTGTAAAATTTTTTTTTTTTTTTCCAGCAAATGTTTTCGTTGTTTGAGTGAAAAAATTTTATTGAATATATAAAGACCTTTTTTAAGAAAGTTTTACGCATTTCGACATGAGACAAAAAGTTCGTTGAATGTGGGAACTCAGTCATTGAATCCACGAAAACCAGCCATAATTTTCTCCGTGCAATACCTACAGATGCCTTAAATTTTGATTTTGTATTCACTCAAACGGCATTTTTATTTTGTTGTGCTTTTTTATTCAGCCTTTCAAGTATTGAAAATATGAAGTAAAAGTAAATATTAGATGGAGTCTGTGGTCGCCTTCTCTTCGAGGTAGCAACGTGTGGCAGGCGTTCAATAGTTCAAGCACTATGAAAGTTAAAACATTTTATTAGAATTTTTAAAATTGTTTGAAAATTTACTTCGATTTGCTCGAACGTGCCCAATTTATTTGTTTGCGTCAATTGCGAGGAGATGGCAAAAGTGTCTGTGCAGCGAAGCAAATGGATTTCAAAAACCGTAATTGATGCAGGTAATAAATTCAGTTTAATCTGTTCAAACATTTATTCTTCCTAATTAAATATGTTCATTTAATTGAATAGTTTATCTCCCATTAGTAAACTAAATCTGAAGTTGTTTTCAAATTGTCACTAGTGCAAACAGATCTGCTTGTGTCCGACACAAATAAAATATGACGACTATCGGAACGAGAACGTTGTTGCGCATTTTTCCAGCAAAAAGTTCGAAGAAAGACGCATTGAGTGAAAAAAGTTTAACTCGACAAATTGCACAAGAATCTTGTTAAATGTTTCTTGTGCCGCAATCGATCGTAAATTGATCGGAAAATTTGTTGCAATTGCTTGTTGTTATTACTGCGTTTGTTGTTAACACACCGACACGTGCGAATACACTCTGAATGTGGAATTCTTGTAATAGGAATCGTTAATTTCGTTTATTGGCGATATAGGAAGCTTCTGATGTGAATGAATTGATCAATGGACCGAAGTGAATAACATACACAGAAATGTTTGTTTGTGCCTTTTTTTCTTCCAGTAAATTATATCGTTCTATTTTATACAGAATTGTATCGCACCACAAGTACATACTCGTGCGTATGTAGTATATCTTGCAATTAGTTTTTAACCACATACATTCATACATGTATGTATCTTTCCATAAACACATTACATTGTTGTTTTTGTCTTTTCGTGCGTGCTTCGGTTTGCTGCTGCCACAATCTGGGGCTTTCTGACTTGCTGCATAGTCGCAGTTCGGTGTATCAGTAGTTAGTGTGAATTCATGCCACGCTCGGTGGAAATTGCAATATATTAACGCAGTAAAATTGCCAATATAAATCACTTTGCTACAGCTGAATTTCTTTTATCTCCTGACCACTTTCAAAACTTTATTCGAACATACAAATAAATATGTGCTCATTAGAGGGGCCCCGATTGCTTGTCTTGAATTTTGTGGATACCTGCAGAAATGGCAAATACGAAACGAAAATTTCCTTTTTTTACACTATTATTCATTTAAAACTGAAATAATTAGAGACAGTGGGTTCCATTGCGGACCGTTCAAGACTTCTGCAGAACAAGTATTTACTTCAAGGAAGCATCAATTATTCTTAAAACGGATTCAACGAATATTTTTGTTAGTTCAGCAAAACAGTCTCTTCTGGCACAACATAAATGTATTTATTTTTTCAATAAAAATTTCTAGCGATAAAATGTCTTAAATAATTCCGGCAAATGAGCGAAATATTTGTTTAAGAATGTCTGTGCAAAGGAACCATCGTGGGGGAACAAAGTCTAGCAGTTTTAAGGGGCTCAAATGAAAACTAAACACTTTTTTGCCATCTAATACTATATAAAATTTGGACAACATCCTGGAATTTGAGCTGCCAAAAATGTAGGGCAACGAAAATGCCTCTTACTGCATTGCAAATCCTGACAAAACAGACAGATCTGAGGAGAAACATTTGCAGCTAAACACGAGCTTCAAATTAACTCAGTAAACCCCATTTTATGTAAAGGTGAGCACTTTTGCCAGTTTTATCCTTGAACATCCTGGACTGCCATCATCCAAATGATGCATCCAGATGGTGTTCAAATTGTATCCTCGGAAATTGTGTCGTATCGTTGTCTATACCTCTGACCGCAACGTTGAATTAATGTATTGAATAACATTATTTACCACCAGTGATGAAGAAGTCGTGCATCATTCCTTCAGGTAACAACTAAATGCGTCACACAGGAATAGCTAAAGCTAAAGAAATTTCAAAACTTCTTGCAGAAATTCTTACTGATCGAATCTGAACATGGTGTTCACAAGTCTCGATCAACAACAATTAATATCTTAGATCTCCAACCTTGTCCGTGTCCCTGGTACATTTGACCTTTGTGGAACTCTAATAATCCCTGGTTGGCTTGGCAATATAATAGCCCTAAATCACTGCATGCTGATATTTCGAACCTTTTGCTTTTATATTGTATTCAAAGTATATTAAGTAAATGGTACAAGCTTTTCAAAGAAGATCCAAAAGATGTGAATAACAACGGGCGCCCTGGACCTCTCAGCACATCAACAACTGGTGAAAATGTTGAAACATTTTAGGAAATTATTAAGAAGAATCGTCGAATTACTATATATAAGAGAAGTTGCTGAGGATGTTGGCGTATTGGCTGGCTCATGCCATCTAAAATTTTGGACATGATGCGTGCGGAGGGGAAGTTCGCTCCAAATTTGGCCTCCTGTGACCTTTTTTGTTCCCAAGAGACTCAAGAAAGAACGGCGCTTTGCGACGACTAAGAAAATAAAAACCAAATCGCTAAGAGATCCAGTTCAGTAAGTTCTTGGAAGATTAAAAAAAATGAACTTTGAAGAGAACAAAATAGAAATTGTTAATATATAAATATTTTATTGGGAAACTGAAAACTTGGTACTTCCTATTTCGATAAAATTCAAACTTCATTGGATCTGGACATACTGATTTTCTTGTTATTTAATATCAAACACTTAATATTCTGATTAAAAACATCAATGATGAACTTTCTAAAAAGCAATAAATTAGAAAAGTAAATTGTGGAATATATTATATATGATTGTGGACCTAATCGACGTGATGAAGTTGACAGACACCAGGCACAAATGGGTGGCAACTTCTATTTACATATATTTAATACACTTTATAAAAATGCCTTAATTTTAATTTACATACATGTCTTGTACTCCGGCTCACTAAAACAATGTTTTGAGTTATTTCTACGTTAGATTCTACACCTCAGTACCAGACAAGGCGAATTCATAACAGGTGACATTCACCATGCGGCTGATGACTTTCTTCGTTCGATGTCAAAATTCGATGAATTATTAGAAAATCAATACTTGTGGTTTTCGTAGATTTGCATTGTTGTACTGTCCAGTTCACTCGTTCTGAATTCATTTTGCTATCATTATTTTTCATACGAAAACAAGCGTTTTCGATAGAGAATCGGAATAGTTTTCTCCGAGAAACTGCATCACAGCTTAATATTTAAGAAGGAGAGCTGAATAGTAGCCACGCTTATGAACTGGAAGCATAGAAATCACTGTTCCTTCTAAAAACTTGATGGGAAAAGCTTTATTTATTTTCAAAAACTTGCAACACATTTCTTGTTCGCTAAAATCTGATCGATTGAGTCATTTGTAGTTGGTGGACGCTGAAGATATTTATTGATCCCAATCAATGGACACGTTGTCAACTTCTTATAATCGTAACATATCAAGAAGAATTTATTTTTTTTTTGTATAAAATTAGAACTTAGAGAGCTGAAGTGTTTTAAAATGTTTGGGCGAACTGAAATAAGTTTTATGTGACGAGTTCAAGTCTAAAGACTAAAGGCAAACACCAAAATCTTTTTTGAATATTCTGTAGTGTAGATACGCCCTGAATCATATGTTTTACAAAGTCAAGATTTTTGCATATTTTGACAAATTAAACGATCTTGCATTCAAGTACATAACAAACTTGGCTCTGAAAAGTTACTCTACATTAAAGAATAGAAGAGAAATGTTTTTTTGCAACAATATATTAGGCTAACGATATACATATGTATGTAGGTGAAGGTGAAAAAACCTGGTGCTGAGTTTAGTACTAACTTTTCATATATTGTTCAAAATTTTCGGATTCAATTTTGGATTCAAAAACCAGGCTTCGAATAGCTTGAATTTCTTAAATTTCAAAATATTTATATCAAGTTTTTTGAATTTCTGGAAAACCAGCGCTTTAATGCGTATTTTTGTTTGTTTCATGGAATAAAGTTGATAGTTTATTTTTCGATAGTAGTTCACTTCTTAAAACTCTGGGGAACTCTTGTGCACTTCCTTTCCGATATATTCACTGTAAAAAAATTTTTCATTTTCATCGCATGAAAATTAAATTAAGTTTTTAACAGAATGTTTTCTGGCTAATGAAGTCATTTGTACTAAAATAAGAACTGAGAAAAACAATTTGCACTGAACCATTTCTTTTCCTACTATATACATATATAATGTTTGTTATTGTATTATTGCTTTTTACATCTTCTGAACCATATTCGCCAAGAACAAAACAAGCAAAAATTGCTTTCATGGAACCTAAATATAAAGATTCGCACAAAAAGAAACTTTCAGCTTCGAAAATTCTTATTTCATAAATTTGTAAAACATCTTGTTTTGAATATTTGACCATGATTTGGCTTCGTAAAAATTCCGTGTTGTTCTCACATTATTTCAAAATGATATCGATTCCTTTCTCCCATCAACTATTTTATTCAAACATAAAACTGAATGTTGCAGAGAAAAAGCCGGAAAAACTTTAGTGCTTTCAAAAAGTCTTAATTCAAATGACTTCTCTCTCATATCTGATTATTTTTAGTCCTGTGTTTTTTTGAATTTACGGGACTATAAATCGTTTTTAATCCACCGTTCAAACTTCACAGCGGAGGCTTTAGCAATAGTCATTGCAACCCAAGTCTCAACTAAATATACAACTTTTACCGACAGTCTTTAATTAATGTCATTCGGAACACCCTCATTGATAGCCAAACGTAGGAATGCCCGGAAACGATTTTGCTGATGTTATTGCCAATGACTCCAAAAACAGACCACTGATAAAATTCTCTACGTACGAACGCAGCGATATTATCAACACAATTTATTTCAATCTAGAAGCCTATTGGAAAACAAGATGGGTCGAATACCGTCATAGTTATAAGAACACAAACCCCCTTGGAACCAATCCAATATACCCCAACTCTTGCTCACGCTTCAAAGCCAAGATCATAAGGAGACTCAGAATAGGGCATTGCAAACTCACACATCAATACCTCTTACAGACTAATCCGGCTCCTCAGTGTCCAACCTGTCATGCGGACCTTAGCATTACACACCGCCCAAACGATTGCTACGCTTACCACAATTACATGAACGAAACCTTCGGATCTAGTATTTCTACGGATTCGTTGAAATAAACATCCAACAGTAATAGAAATCTAGTTTATAAATTTCTTATGGAAAATAGTTTAAAAATTCTTATGTAATGAAAATCGGAGTTGAAAGTCGAGTAATTAAATTTAAAATAAATGAATAAATCGTTTTCAAGCCACATGTTTATTTTGTTGTGAATTTCTTTGATTTTCTACTACGACGCAACCTTTACTCTGCATTTAGTGGCATTAAAAGCTGGGCTCCATTTGGCCACTCTGGTTGCGTAAAATATTTTCGGTGATCATAATAAAAACTTTTAAATACGTAAATGTGAATGTGTACATATATATTTGTTATATTATATTAAAATTATTCTGTAACGTCACACTCGAAGTTTTGCATCTACATCTATAAAATGGGATGTGTGTTTATTTGTTTGCAACTTAAATTTTTCATTTAACTCGGACTCTGGAATGAACTTTTTCAACCACGCCCACTTTTTTAAATTATGTTACTTCTTCTTTTAGCAGATTTTATAACATAAACGAGTATAACTTCGACATCTGTGGACCAATTTTGAAACTTCTATTTGTATGTAGAAGAATGTCCCCCCAAAAAATTTACCATAAAATTACTTTGTTGTTTGTGGGCCAATTTTCTAGATTCATTTTTCATATGGATGAGATCCACTAACAGTTTTTAGAAAACAAGTTTGTGGGTGTTTGGGGGTGGTAGCAAAGCCCACCGTGTTAATCTAGTATAAAGATAAGCTTTTCAATATGATGGGACTTTTCCAACTCACATCAGAACTTTCAAAAATCGTGTAATTTACAGAACGGGAAACCAAAATAGATGTGGCGTTAAAGGCGCACCTAAAATTTGGTTTGACATGCAACGTTTCAAATCTATTGCTGCTTTCAAGATATTTCCATATGGAATTAAGATGACAGAATTTGAGTGCTCGAAGTGTGAAAAGTTGTGTCTTGACGTTTGTCAATATGAAAATGAGTTTTCCTATATATTTCTTATACACATATATAAATTAATCTTGGTCCAACATCGGGAAGAAAGTACGTCAAAAGGGCTTATAGAGCTGTTAAACATGGCATGACTTCCAGCTCTTTTGAATTTCGGTGGATCCTATAATAAATATAGAACAATATTTTTCTCAATACTGTGACATATTCATCTTATTTAAGATGGCGTTAAGTGAAGCGGTATTGGCTCGGCAGAGCAAAAATTTGCTACGGTCAAACAACGATTGACCGTTCCGTAGTCCTGTAAAAATGTCACCAAAATGCGAATGACGGCTTGTGAAAATAAAGTAGGTAATTGACACAAAAACTGAACACTGTACAATAAGGCAGGTCGGGCAATATACAAAAAAAAGGTTGTGCCAGTCACCCCCTACAATCAAAGATATATCAATGAAGTTTCCAAAACAGAAGAAAAATTTTACCACGCACCAAAATACAGCACTTTTTGTGTTTTATATATATCGCCTCCATTTAGAGTCCGATCTCATCATATCGCATATCTTTGTTGATGGCTTGACTATGCCTTCAAGTGAGCATTTAAAAAGCTTGGCTCGCAAAATTTAAGAAGTGCTTCTTTTCCATTATGAAACAATTTTACATTAGGGGGAAGAATGCGAGATATCATAAATGACATCTTTAATTTGACGTTAGATTAAAAAGTCACCCAGGCAAAAATGAAGCCATAGCAATTTTGAACCCTGTTTGTAGCAGAATGTACGGCCAACGCAAATAGTGCAGGACATTTTTTCGCCAAGTGCCATGCAAATCCGCAAATCTCTGACCCCACTGACATATAGATCAAGTGGAATGTATGTATATAATCGTATGCGTATAATAAACTTTTAGGGATCCATTTTGTTGATCCCCCCTAATGAACTGTGTGCTTAAATATATATATATATATATATATATATATATATATATATATATATATATATATGTGTGTGTGTGGATACGTGCCTTGAGAAAAAAAAGGAATAGATGTGCTGGAAACTGTTCGCTCTCTTACATATGCACATGTGTACATACAAATATTGCTGCATTCATTTAACGTCATCTTTATTAAAAGCCAATTGATTATGGATCTTGTAAAACATGTTTTCATTCCTTTCATTTATCTAAACGGATTGATATTGATTGCGATTTGGAAACATGTGCATATGTACGCAGGTGTGTATGTATGTGTAGGCCAACATATCCACATACAGGCACATGGGTAGAATGTATGTGTATCTTTGGAACTACATCTATTTATCTCGGTTATGTGGCTTTGAATAGATGCTTATTTTGCTGGCTGTTGGTCTTGTACAGAAACGGAGGGGGAAAAGAGAAGTGGTTGTCAGTATCGGCGATGGTGATAGCACATGTCCGGAAATAGATTTGTGCGGCTTAAAAACAATTTGTAAAATGTTGTTATTCGTCTTTATCTTTTGTGAAGAGAAGTTGTAACTGGCAGAAGTCCAAAGTCAGTGATGGTTGAGGTTTGCTCGACAAGTGCATGAGCAAATGCGGAATATCAGTTAAATTGTTTAAGGTTAGTTGGTCGCAGATGCAGGTAAAACAGGACTCACAGCAAACGCGCATGTTTCAACTGAAAGGAAATATGTACATTTAGACCAAATGTTTTGTTAATGAAATCGTTTTCTCGTTTTCTTATGTATTTACCAAATAAATGTTTTATAAATAGGATTCCTTAATATTTAATTTATTGTTATTTAATTAAGATCAATATCGCATTCCTGAATGACACAAAGTTGACAGAAGACAAAAATATCAAGTTTAAATGCAGGTAATTCAGGGAAGTTCAATCCGTTCTTAAGGTTTCAGGCACATTTACGTTTCGTTGCAGTACTTGAGTGCCAGAAAAAGAACCAGGTAACTCGTATACAGATTAATCTGATTGCCAGGACATGAATAGCACAGACACAATGAAATGTCATATATTTGCATAGAGGCTGAGGAGACTTTCAATGCACATGTCCCATCCTTGGGCTTAGCAAGTTGCTGCTTAAAGTGAAGATGTGGACAAAATTCATTGTAACGAAACGATACCAATTGCGTGAACGTTCGAAAAAGTTTATAGTCTTCGACGGCAAGAGGGCGGAACTTGTTCCAGTACTGAATAGGAGATCCGCACTTGTAGGTTTTGCGACGAAGAGAAAGTGTGCACCACGGCCCATGCTTATTCGCTGAGTGATCAGGAAATGCTTACACCCCTTTTGAAGGAGTTAGTCCAGTATTTTTGTCGCAATGTTGTCTTGGGCCAGACTCCACTTGTACTATATTGCTACTTTCTTTCAGATGGCCCGGAGTATTCCACCAACAGTAAAGTATTCCACCAACAGTGCAGAGGTCGTAGGTTCGGTTCCTACCAAAGACAATAGCAATAGCAAAAATTCTTTCAACTAAACACAATAACAAAACATGTCATACACAGTGATACAAACATACATAAATGAAAATACTAAATAACCCAACAATCTGGTCACAAAAAATTTATTGCAACATCAACACAGATCTTACGTTTATGAAACGATCGTTAAAATTCGAGCGGGATGGGACTTGATCACTTGAAGGATTTGCTTACAGCTAAATCTGATGACGAAAGCCCCCATTCCGAAATATTGACCTGCACACTGTTGTCAAAGACTTGTTTGAAGTTCATTTGTTTGAAATGTTTTTCCATGTGTAATATTTCCTATCGGAGGGACATGGACTGTTGTTGTTTGGTTTTATGTAACAAAATCGCTTGTTCTGCGAGAATAATTGCAAAGGAATTTCAGTTTGTCTAAAGGAAAAGAAATATATATACATGTATGTACGAGTACATACTTATATATAGAGGTATACATTTTTCTTTATTTATTTTATTTATTCATTTATTAATGACAACATGATGAATCAGCCAAGGAAGGACGGTGCTAATGATCACACGAATACGTATTCGAATTAATTGGCAAAAGTATTAACAATTTTGAATATATAATTTCACTCATAGTTAAATCGGGAACATAAAAGTTTTAAAATCGGAGGGCAAATTACATTAACAGAGATCGCTAATTTTCCTACAGTAGTGACAAAAAAACACTTATTTGTTTATATAATCGAAGTTATTAATCTTCAAAAATAGAATTTGGGTCTCATGAGTAACTGAAGATGATTGTTATATTAATACTATTAAGGATGGTGTCTTGCCCCAAGTATAAATAAACTCATTAGTAAGAAATTAAATGAAAATACATATATTACAATGTTTATCCCTTTCTCTTGGGTGCCTGGGCTCATGACTAATATTTTGCCAAACTGCGTGAATGATCGTGAGTGAAATCATATATATCATATTCCAAATATTTAAATGGCTTTTTCAAGCAAAAAAAACATTAACAAAACAACTGTGCAATGCTGACAAATCGGCATTCCTGACAAATGTTGTCAACTAAAGGACATACATTCATACATAGATATTGTACATATATATGTGTGCATGTAAATCTAATTAAACGTACAAAAAAAAAAGATATGGAGTAGTTCGAAAATATGCTAAAAGATTAAGAAATATGAAACCACTATTTGATTTATAGCGCATTAATCTTGTTAAGTCGTAGCGTCACATACGAGGTCTGTTCAAGAAATATGGTGAATTATATTGTGTTATTCTCCAAAAAAATTCATTTATTTATCAATTTGTATTTTGCTCCTACGAAGTAGTTCCCCTCACACGGTGCATTATATCTTGTGTGTTTTTTCCAATCCTCGAAGCACTTCTGATATGTCCTTGAGCTCTCTTAGCTATTAGATGTTTCTCTTCTCAATCAGCGCAAAGCGCCGTCCTTTCATGGGCGGGAACCAAGCCTGGTGTATCCATTGCTGATGCATAATTACGGTGCTGGAAAACGCAGTCGAGCTTCTTGCCCAAAATTTTGCGGACAAGTTGCAGGGCATAGCGTCGATGAGTCTCCATAGCAATTTTCATCACTTTCTGATCATTTTGATCGGTTGTTGATATGCTGAGGGTACCAGGGCGACAGTTGTCATTCACATCTTCGCGACTTGCTTTGAAAAGCTCGTACTACTTGTAAACATTTTCCTGACTCAGGGTGCAATGACCGCATTGCGCAGTATCCAAAGTAACACTTCCTCCATTACAAGCTGGAAAACTTGCCAATTGCGAAAACGTCTCTTCACCCCTACCAGGTATATCCTTCACTTCCCAAGCAGCAAAAACTTCATGTTTAACACTGGCTTTGCCCAAACGAGCTTGGCTGGCGTTTGTCGTCAGGCCAGGATAGCAAACATTTTATTAGCCACAATTTCCAGCTTTTTTCTCACAACTAAAGTACCTACATTTGCCTAGTACATGTACTTATGCTATTAAAAGTTAATAATTTTTGTTATTTTAATTTCATACAGCATCTCTTGCGACCAGGGAAGAGCAATAAAGGTTCAGGCTTGTCATTACATAAATATACTCTAGTTTAAATTTACGAGCTTTGGATTGAAAACGGCAAAAAAATTAAACAAAAATTTACCATACCGACCTCAGACTCCATTTGAACGAACGTTGGAATCAAGATCGATTACCTGCATTAAACAGGGTAATTGCACAGTTGCATGTGAGTTGTACGTTCGCAGTGCAACAGAAAATGAATGGTTAAATATATGTATAACGAGTAGATAAAAAACGCACACACTTAGTCGCATTAACATTTCAGGCACTACTAAATCTGTGTACCTGCAAATGGTGAAAAAGCAAAAAAAGAAAATATTTACTCAGTCATTTGATCGTGTGTCTGTCTGGCTGCCTATAAGTTTTCATTCATGTGTTCGTTTCACCAGGCGGCACATGCTTCAATCAAATAAATACGCCTCTAAAACAAATTGCCTTCCACAATGTGATACTAATTCCACACAGTTTTACATAAAAGTCTAAAGCAATTTTACGCATAAATACATGTTGTCCGAACGCCGCTTGGGCATGCAATTACGAACAAATAGTGCTCAATCATACAAATTCTCATAAAGTTTTTGCATTCATTATTATTTTTCCAGAGTATGAATGGAAACTATTTGTGACGGTATTTATTACTTGTTTACTTAAGGTAACTGCGCATGTTTTGAAGGCATGAGACATGCAGTTTATAAACAGTGGAATGAAGATACGAATAGTGTGATCATCTGTTTGGGCTTCTCATCAAATGAGTCAAGTTTTACTACTGGCATCGCTTCTGAAAGTTAATTGTTCTATGGAGCAATCTTAGCGCATCCTAGAAAGAGATCTATCAATTCTATTCGGCAAATGTAGTTGTGCATCAACCCCATTCTAAATTCTAGTTTCACAGATGATAATTGGCATTACTGTGTTTTATTTGCGCCCTCTTTTCTGTCCAGTAAACAAATTCTGTGACAGTTGAATGTTTCCTGTCATCTTATATTTACTAGAGTAGCAGAATAAAACTTAGTCCCTAGTGAATGTTACTCGCACTTTACGTTCTATTTGCGCAGGCGACTGAAACTCGCAAAATAATACCTGCTTATACTCAAATCTTGTGAATCGATTTTTATGCAAATTTAAAGAAAGTTGAAACTGCAATATGAGATTCCACTATTCTGAGTTCAGTTGAACGAATCAATGAATAATAGTGGGAGAGTCTGACCTTGGTCGTCAGTGATCTATTGTCCTTCTCCTCTCCTTGGGAGCATTAGCAAGTCCTCTTCACCCATCAAATGGGCATAAAGTAGCCTTTATCTCTTACATCCCAGTGCACTGCAGTTGGTAATCAAATGTTCGATTGACTTCTCCTCTTCAGCGCTGGATCTGAGTCTGTCTTCAATATAATTATTCTTCAAGATGCTTATAATGTCCTGTGAGTGTCTCCAACAGTGCTCTGATGCTTTTCCAACTCTGAAACTTTATGAAATGTCAAGCATAGCTGTCGACATCTGTCTCATGGGTGAAGCCAGTAAAAATTCCTGCTGCACCGTTTTACACGTAGATGTTTTCCACTTCGTCACCTCTATGACCTTCCTATCTTGGAACCGCTATGACAATTCTGGACTGCATACAATTGTGAGTTCACTTAAGTTCTTGAAAGTATTTTGGACGACTACACAGAAAACTAGTGAAGCAAAATAAGGTCAGTGGCCTTCTCTTTGTCATCTACTGGAAGATATACTTACATGCCCACATGACCAAATCAACCCTTTCCGTATCTTTTTTATAGGGAAACCGCTTTGTCCGCCCCTGATGGAAAATCTAAATATGGCTTAAAATTTCAGTTTATTGCGGGGAGGAAAGAGGAGTAGTGCTTCGCTTTAGTTTGTTTTAGTTTATATTGCATGGATGAGAATGTCAGAATTTCACTGACTCTATTTTGGCTGGTTAGCGCCCAGTGTACATACCTTCGACAGTGCACAGTCAAACATCGGTTAACTCAACATTGCGTGTTTTTGTACTATATTTGTGGTTTTTGCTTTTAATTTTATTTGAAATAATTTGGATACTGCTTTTTTCACCGCATCTCTTATTTACATGTAGAGTACGCGCTGCTCAAGGACATCTGTCTTAAGGGGACCCCTCCTATGTACGCACCCTTTTTTCAGGACCAGAAAACTTGAAAGGGAAAACATTCAAACATTTCCCTCTTAAACGGACAACCCCCCTAACAGGACACGAACACTATCTTTTTTTACATTTTTCGTTATTCGTAATGGTGATTATTCAATAATATAGTAATAAAAGTGTTTAAATATATATTATATTTGCGTTTCTCTCATAAACGGACACTTCTCACAAGCGGATAAACTCGCCAGTCCCTGTGGCGTCCGTTTGGAAGAGAATCCACTGTATATGTATTTATATATGTATGTATGTACATTTCGTAAAACGTTTTTATTTGTATTTGGGAGATTGCTGGTGTCTTATTTGTCCTTTGACAAAAATAATTCAGCTCTAGTCAAAATTAAACACTTTGATACAATCCGTCTAAACTTCAAGTACGATTTCATCTCTAATCAGTTGATGTTCAAAAGCAATTTGTTTATTTTAGTTTCATTAAATGATTAGTTTTGAGTGATTTCACGAAAGAAAGAAACTGCGATAAAATTTTAAAGTTGATTAGTCAAACATTTTGGAATCCTTCTTTTACTCGTACATTTCTCAAAAAGTGCTAATTTACCGCATTTAAATAAACAGAGAATGTTTGCTTTCCAATAGAGTAACAGATTTATTAAGGCAATAACACAATTTACGAGTACGAGTAATGAAATGAAGTTAAAACTATATGAAATAAGAGCAACATTGTGCAAAATTATTTTGAGATTGTTCCCTTTGCACTGAGCGAATGCATAAAAAATCGCCAAACTTTGTATTCTTTTAGAAGGTAAATATATTTGTATAGGTTTAGAAAGGATATACATGCATGTTTATATATGTAAATTGGCAAATAACAAATAAATAAATAGGCAAGTATTTAGTTTCTTAATCAAAGGCCTAAAAGTAAAAATGCAATTTGGAAAGTAATTTCTTTTGAAAAAACTACCAAACATCCATATCAGTAATTAATTTAGGTAAAAACGAAGAACCTACTTTCTACACAAGCAACTTTTTGTTTTATTTTATGTACAAATGACAAAAAAACCAATACCAAAAACTAGTGTCCTCCGGCCAACTGTAAGCAAATGCCGCCAATACATTCGTGACGAGTGTGTTGCTGCTGTAATAGGCCAATCAGCATAACAAAATTTATGACTTACATTCATTTGATATCAACATTAAACCACTTCGACTAAGTAGCCACTGACAAATGAGTATCTTCTTGCTGCTCGTAAAACCGTACACAGCTGAAGCTTCTTTGAGACGAAGAGCTGTTGAGAATTACACACTTGATTCGAGACTGCTGAGCAGTCATCTATAGGTTGTGCTCATAGTTTCAGTGAATAAAAAATGTATTTTGATGTTCTCGATGCAATAAAACTTATCCAATATTTTCGTTTGATTTTTGTAATAAACGACAATCATATTATACGGACTAATGTGAACCGTAAGACGCAAAGGCACAGTTATCTTTGACAGAGTTCCCAGGAATCAGTTGTAAATCACTTTCAAAAAAGTACTAGAAATGGCAATTAGAAAACAGGATTTGCCTTCCTGTGTGGAAAATTCAATAACAATTTATACTTTTCTATCCTTTTTTCCGAAAGGATCCTTTGTTGATGATGAGCTGCGTGACGCTGATACTTCTTCGCAGCTACATGCTTGATTTGGCAGATAAAAATCACGCACACGCAGCTTATCACCAACTATATAGCCCCGACACAGCACCGTAATGAAGGCCTCCCAGAACTACAACGCTAAACCTACTACTCGTGTGGTCTAAATTTAGCGGTAAAAGAAACAAAAGAACTCTCACAGTCTATAATTTATTTAATACTTCAGTACTCCGATGAGCCTCGTCACTCTCTGTCAGATTGTTCTTAAAATCAGGGTTTTCATCAGCATGTCTTAATAAATATCTAAAAATAAAATCACTGAAAAAAGGAAACATATGCAACTTATTTGTGGTTGATGTTCGCGACAGCTCCAGCTGCTTTGAACGCTTCCTTGTTGACGTTATTGGATTTTCTTCCACTTTCCGTCCCACTCGCTTAATATTTTTGCCATAGAGAGGCGCATCTTGTCTTCCGGCTTAAGGAAAACCATACATTGCCTTTGGTTCTCGGTTTTCAGCGCAAAATTCAAGTCTTCTGTATGACAATCTAAAAAAAGTTGGGTCAGGTTCTAATAATAATTAGACCTCGATGGCCACAGTTCACAGTATCAGGATGGAGCTTTTTTGGGTTTACTTTTATTTCATTACAATTGGCTTTTACAATATTCACCATTTCAAGTATTTTTTAGAAGTTCTAAAATACTTTTGCAAGTCGTTGTAATCAAAGGATACTCTTTGTATAAAACTTTAACGAACGCGTAATATGCAGATTATCGGTCGAAATGCGGGGGCGTAAAAGAGCAAATAAAAGAAAATGATATAAAAGTGACTGACACTTGACATTTGTAAGTCGTAAAACCCTTGAAAAGTAAAACCAAACATGGTCACAAGTCCTGGACTTATTGCTCAGCTGCTGGCGTAAGGAACAGAAACAAACGTATGTGCTGTAGTTTTGATGATATGCCGTCAGCTGTCCCAGTTGTACTCTTTTGATAAGACTAACTTATTAATTTGATTCTTTTATTACTTTGTTAATGTGCACATTGTAACGTGCCTACATCTCAACATTTTAAACACGTCCAATCACCAGCGCGCAACGAAAGCTCCGCTTTGAACCGAAATAAGAGTTATACGCAAGTAGAGTTTTGTACAGACTTGCTTATCTCTTTAATCGTTAATTCATAATAGTGTAAATTATATTTATTATTGAAAAGAGTTAATGGAATTCAAATATTATCTTAAATTAATACCTTAAATAATAAAATAATGAAGTCATACGCCATTTAAGCCTCCTCGTTTCCTTTGGATTGCATTGTATATACGAGGTCTACACACAAATTAAAGTATAAAATATTTACTTATGCATCAATTTCCAATTTGTCCTTTTAAAAGTAGCTCCAGGGTATTTTCTAATCTTCGCAACAGTTCTGACGTGCAGTTTTTAGTATGTCCTTGAACTCTTTCTGCGATTCATTCTTTATCTCCTCAATCATCACAAAACGTCGTCCTTTCATGGGTCTCTTCATTCTTTGGAGCAGGAACAAGTTGCTTCGGACATTCATGACATTTTTAAGCAAATCTGTGTCGACCTTGACGTCATTCCACAATTCGTGAGCGACGCTCTTGCCACGGTGTTTCTTTGTCAAAGGTTGCTTGACATGTACCAGCCAATATGCCGTCATTCTCAGCAACTTCTCTTACAGCGACTCTTCGATTCTCCATAATAATTTACTTCACTTTTTAAAATTTTTTAGCGGTTGTTGATGTGGTGAAGCGTCCAGTGCTTGTATCACTTCATTGTAGATTTTTCTGGCTCAGACTGCAATCAGCGTGTGTCACTGTCAGAAATTCTACTGATTTTGACTAGTCATTTCCATTTTTTACACAAAATTTCATGAAAATTCTTTGAACAATTTTTTTGCAACTACAGAAAATCGCTAAAGTCACAAAACACTTCCAACTTTTATAACTCTCATAAATAAACTGAACGTATGGAACTGTGAACACAATTATTTGCGAGACGAGTGTAACGACATAAAATACGATGGTTGAATGTATCCAGGCCCAAAATTGTAATTCCCACTTTGCTTTTTGTATAGACCGTGAACATAAGAGCACATACACACATACATATCTATATATTGTTGTAACCAAATTCTCAAATTTCGATCCACACGGTTTCTAATAAAGTTTTTCAGAGAAATTAATATCAAAAAGTCAAGCAAATTGAAACCGGTTGCTTTGTCAAGATGTCTAACTTATTATTGTCTCATTGCATAGACCATATTAATCGCCTGTCATCATACTTACATACATATATGTCATTTCTGACACATACAGCATCAAAACTGGCTGAATGTCTGATTCAAGTGCGGCGCAGAAACTCAATTCGTACGAAAGTGAAAATTAAAACGTTCTTAATTAAGCGTTTTCAATTCGCTTCAAAAATGTAGTTGTCACCTCAAAGAATCTTATGCTAAAGAATTAAATAACTATCTCAGATCTTCTCAATTATTTAAATTTATGTAAAAACCCGTTTCGATACCAAATTTTATGTTTTTTAAATCTGCGAAAATATTTTCTGACACAGTCGGAACTACTAAAATTTGCACGCCTATTTCAAAATCGCAAAAAAAAAGTCTTAAAGAAGCGCAACAAAAATGTGCAAATTTTCACATTTTTAGAAACTCACCTGACGGTCTCTTTTAATAGAAAAAAGACGGGGATTACAATATTTTAACTTAATTAAAATGGAAGGCAAACGCGTTCAGTATCAACAATGCTGCTGGCTGTCCAATAATCAATCTTAATATATATTTTATAAATAATTGCCAGCTTAAAGTAAAGCTGCTGCATGCACATGCATGCACACGTATGTATGTATGTAACTATATGCATTTTTCATAGTACGCGCAGAGTGAATTATCAATTATTTAATTATTATTAATGAATAATAATTAATGAAACAAAGAAAAGAAAAAATACACTAAATGAAAACCATTTTCAGTCAACAGTTGAGCGCGAGAGACAAAAAGTTTCAATTCAATTATGAATGGAAGACAAAAAATTAATGCACTGCTCCAATGCCATTTATCAAGTTAACACCAATTTCGATCGCCATCGTAAATACCACTGCAATTGCACTGTATGTGGTCGATCTTAAGTTCACAATCAGGGTTTCCCCAAACTGCAATTGTTCGAGTACATTCGTCCGTTTATCCATGAATTCTACTCGTACACGTTGGTGAGCGCGATTACAAGTACGAGTACGAGTGCGAGTGTGAGTGTATGGCTTAATGCTTTGCTATTTTTATTAATGCTTTGTCGTAAATTTCCATACGGACGGGTTGCGCAGAGTCAACCAACTGTTACCATTCATTCGTTTTCATACTTTACTACATAATTAATAAAACGCTGTTATACGAAATGTGAGTACATTTAAGCCGCAAGAAGTTAATGGGCAAAATAATTTACCAACTGTCGTCCACGTTGTCGACGATAATATTCTCGTTGCTGCTGTTTGTTTATGGTGAAAAATGCAAAATGTGAGAAGCACCATACGAAGCTTTATAGTGCAGTGGCAACAAATAATCCCATAATAGACACCCACTTTACTTCTACACTCTAAATAATTTCATTTCTTTTGGCAGAGTGCATAAAACTTTTTCTAATGATCTGGGCCTTGGAGAGGACCAATAGAAAATTTGGGAATTAAAAAAGCTAAAACTATATCGAGATTAAGTCGTGCAGGTGTGTCAGTCACATACGCCAAATATGTAGGAAGGTGAGAATGAAGGCGTTTTTACTTTCTGTTTCTGTTTCAATTCGCTTGAAAAGTGCAAAGAGGTCAGCAAGGTTTTAGAGCACCAAGTACCAATTTTAAATTTCCTAATAGTTTTCCAGAATTTCCGTCATCATTTCAATATCTGTTTTAGAATTTTTGAAAACGTAAGAAACAAAAGAAGGAAAGAAAAAACGTTACGAATTGGAATTTCACTTGATCATATATTTTTTCAAATTTACGCCAATGAGGTTATTTTTATTATCTGTTAAAGCTAATAGAGCGTTTTAATTTCGTAGGTCAAAATTACCATAAAATACTGGATATTCCTCTCTTTACATAATGTAAGCGTGGGACGACATATTCGTACACCAGGCATCTGAATAAATTGCTCAAGGATATTACACAAGACACATGTTCGTAGCTACTTACAATCCACCTGTGCCCATATTATTATATGTACATATGCCGTCTGAAGTTCAAGGGTGGATCTTGCAGGAATGGTTTAATGCCCTATATTCTGCCTCAGAGTCACTCTCTTAACTTCAGGCAGCGTTAGAGTTTAGAGTCCTTCAAAGTTTTAGTTGATGAACTGAACCATAAAGTTTATTGTTCGACACGAATCAGTTTAGAAAATGGAAAAAAATGGGATTTAAGAAGTTTCGTTTGTTACGCTCTATGGGAAGACTCTAACTGATTCGATCTACAAAATCAAGTTTTTTCCACATTTTGATTCACTCGAAGATCTAACAGTGAAAAAATGTGTTATCGTGCGTCCACATTATGGTAACAATAATTCAATTTCAATTTGTTCAGTTTGAAGCATTTTACAAAATAGCATTGAAAATTTGTGCCATGTGATCTGATTTGAAAAAGCATCCCCTCTAACATTATAAATGTCAAAGTAGTTCTGTCGGCCTGTCACATTTTCTCTACTACGTCGCTGCGCCGATTTCAATGAAATGGGGATATTTTGAGGTGCAAGCAAAAATTTAGGATGCATTTGTCCTAGAAATCACCTCCAAAAAGAGTGGCAAAGATGATTAGAAAAAAAAGACTTTAATTTATTTAATTTCCTCACAAGCTACTGATTAGCCAAAAGGTTTAAAATGTCAAGCCTGAAATGTCAATTTAATTGATGTGGTAGTCTAGCAGACACCAACAAACACTAAAAAGGATTTTGTACCGTTCATTCCATGCCGATAAATAACGTATAACACGAACTTTCGTCTACCACGACATTAGAATTGTGTGAACTACATCACGTCCGTCACAGAAGTTTTTCTCTTTGCTGAACTTGATTTTTTGCCCAGTAGGTTCCGGAGAAGTGTTTTTGTTAGAAGTCGACTTAATATAAATTTCATATCAAATATACACACACAATGTATTTGGTATTGAATTTGTGAAAGGCTGTTTTTTTCGATATTTTTTGGTCCTTTTAACCCCAAGTCGGACTGCATTTCAGAAACTGTGATTGACGCCCTGGAATCGAGGGTTCAGTGGTGCTACATTATTTAAAATTTATTAAGTTGATAGTCGGTTGCTTTCAGAGGAGCCATAAATTACCCCTGTTGCTTTGGTCTCATTTGCGTAAAACTCATCCTCACATAACTAGTAGTTCCCATCGGATCAATGCACTTAATTGATTTTCCCAACTTCTCAAGAAGAAACCAATTACTTTTGATAGCGGAAATTGACCCCACTACGCAGCTCCTATTAGTTAAAGATCTACTCCGTTTAAAATTTAATCAAAATTGCTTGGTCATGTTTAGAGGGATGGAGAGAGACACAAATTGCAACTTGGAGTAAAAAGTCTTCTGCCGGTCTATTGTATTAAGTAAATAAATATAAATATTCCTATAAGTGTTAGTTCTAGTTCTATTTTATACATATTTTTACTTGCAAAGTGATCTTTGATTGGCAGCAGTACCTGAAGGCAAAAGATCACTGTGTGATACACTCTCTGAAGATCTAAATTCTGATCTTAGGCCCTTATTGACTACTTAACAGCAGTACGATATGCGAGAATAATCTTTAAGGATTGTAGTCTTTGAATAACAAATACAAAGAGAATTCACTTCCATGTTTTTGCAAAGAGCTGCTCCCAAGCCCTCACTTTTCAGCACTTTCTTTCTTAAGCAACAAAATGTAAAAAATCTGCTGAAACGAAAGTATTTCGGACTGTGTTGATTTAGTCACCCATTTGCTTCCTTTTCGCTGTTTATTTGTTTGTGATTGAAATAAAATAATAATATTTTTAAGTGTATTTTCAATCAGATACGAATTACAGAAAACACTTTCATGAAGCAACATTCAAAATAAACACGTTATTGTCAATATTATTTTCGTTGGCGATTGCCATGCAGGAACGAACGAGCCAAAGAACATTGACGGACAAAGGGAAGTAGGAAAAAATTTTGTTATTGGTGTTAAGAAAAAAAATGATAAAAATAAAACAGTGGCACGTTAAACCCTCATGTGTTGCATTGTTGCAATTTATTGTATCGATCAGAACACATGCTGTTTGCTACAATGATGTTGAGCGTTTTGAATGTGAAGACAGTGTTTAAGATAATTTTAATATTTATTATTATTATTACTTTTCTCTCTGTTTTGTTGCTATACCCTACACTATCGGTGCTGAAATATGGGACAACACATTCCCATACAAACATTGACCATATGTGCACATACGCTCATACGTACTTGTGTACTGGTTCAGTGCAGACAGACAGGAAGTATTTCATATCGGTACCGTATGTACGCAAGGAGCTCAGGACTGTGATGTACTCGTATGTGTATGAACATTAAAATATGTATTAAGAATTAGTTAAACAGTTTTGCGAATGCATTTCTCAGCGATCTTGTTTTAATTATTGACATATATACAAAAGGAATTTAGAATTATTGTTAAAAATATGTCCTTAAGGAACTGGCTGCGATTGATTTTTTTTTTTTTTCATTTCAAAACAAATATCGTTTCGGATTTCTCAATTGGTGCGGTCATGAGAAGTTATACGGCTGAGCAGCACCTTCAAATGATTAAAAAATTGCACCTGTTTTGAAAGAGGGCCTCCATTTTGGCTGAAAAATCATCACTAGTAAAAATGTGTACCTTTTGGTGAATGACAAGCAACAATTTTTGTCAACACTCACGAGGCACTTCAGCTTTTAATGCGTCCACAAAAAGTTACAGCAGATTTTACGCCAGCAGATAAGCTCGTGCCGCAATTGATTCATTGAAAGAAGTGCTTGGTAACCGCATAGTTTCACGTTTTGGACCCGTGAATTGGCCTCGAAGATCGTGCGTCTTAACGTCTCTAGACTATTTTCTGCTGGGATATGTGAAGTCGCTACTCCGATAAGCCCAAGCGATTCACCACTTTGAGGACGACTTTCGGCTCGTTATTGTTGGAAAAAGTCATCAAAACTTGGACCACAGATTAGCCCATTCCCAGCCATTGTACTCGCTTGAGTACAGAAAAAAGGCTATATTTAGGTGCCCATAACTTTTTTTACAAAAGAAATTAGACAACGTTTCTTGTGCTTTTGCATTCAACACATTGTGCTTAAAAAACACACATAAAAAATGTAAAGAAAAATCTACCGTTATTGTGTATTTTGTTTCTTTTTTGTAACACTGTTTGTTTCGAGCAAGAGTTTTTTATATTTTTAATAGCGAAGATGATATCCCACTTGAGCAGTTGCGACAGACAATGATTTCTTCCAAATCAAGCAAAATAGCTCCTAAGTGGACAAAGAGACCTTGTGATATTCAAATGCATCAAACTAATTTTTTTTCTGACAATGAACTCAATATGATCGCAGAATTAAATGGAAAATCATCGGTTGAGGTTTTGAAGTCTTATTTGATGGAAAAGTAGTTAATTTAATCGTTGAGCAAAGTTGCATTTATGCGTCGCAAGCTAACGGGCACAATTTCTCCTTCCTTCCGCCGAAGACTTGAAAGTATTCATCGGTATTTTACTATACAGTGGATATCACTCAACGCCTAGAGAGGATATGTATTGGCAGCTTTATGAAGACACACACACCCCGATTGTTTCCCAAAATATGTCGCAAAATAGATTTAGAGAAATAAAATATTTTAATCATTTGGCTGATAACACTAACTAAGACCCTACTGACAAAATGGCGTAAGTGAGACCCTTGTCAAAACTTCTGTCAAATTTTTTTTGTTATATGCATGAAAAGCTGTCAGTTGGTGAATCCATGGTGCGATACTTTGGTAGCCACTCTTCAAAACAATTCATCAGAGGTAAACCAGTGAGATTTAGTTTTAAAAATAGGATGCTAACAAGCAGCTCCGGTTATTTATACCAGTTCGATACCTACTGTGGAGCCAAATGTGTAAGTATAGAAAGATTATCACTGGCTCTTGGATCTCGAGTCGTGCTGGATTTTTTAGACAACGTTCCTAACGCTTCAGATTATGTTGTCTTTTTTGAAAATATTTTTACGTCATATCACCTTCTAGTTGAATTAAAAGAAAGAGGATTTTGAGCCATGTCCCCTAGAATCAAAGGCGCTTTTCAAGAAGAAAAAGAGAAGTTATTAGGATTGCAGATTTGACAAAACCAATGAAACTATATTTGTTAAATGCACGACAGTATCCGTAGGGTCGAATTTTGAATGTGTTGAGCCAATGCATATGGCAAATAGATGATGTTCAACTGAAAAAGCTAAAACTGGTTTAAGCCAACCGAGATTGAGCGCAGAATATAATGCTGGAATGGGTGGCGTTGACCACCACGATTATGCTGCCAGTAACTACACAATAAAATTCCGAGGCAAGAAATGGTGGTGACCGCTTTTTACCGCAATGTTGAGTTCTACTGTGATAAATGTATGAAATTGTTTAAAACTGCGAACAGATCTCAAATGGACTTGCTTGAGCTTCAACGCAATATTGCTCGGTTTTATTTGCGAAACTATACCCAGAAAGTGAATATTTCCAAACGGTCGCTGGCTCCTGATGTTGCAACTAGTGTAGGAAACCATTTTCCTAAAAGGATTAGTAATCAGTTAAGATGTCGTGAGTATCATAACAGAATGAGATGGTTATGTGAGCAGTGCGACGTTGCTCTATGTGTTGAAAAAGTATGTTTTAAAAATGTTCATACTTTAAAAAAGTAACATACCACATGGCCTGGAATGAGCTTGATTGTCAAGATTTTTTAGGTCCTGTCAAGTGTCAAGATAAAAAATCATTTGCCCAGTTAATTTTTAAAATTAAAAAAATTCAGTATTAAAAAAATGTATCATGTTCTTCTTCTTTTGGCGCTACAGCCCGGGGAGAACCTGGGCCTCAACCAACAAACTTTTCCAGCTGGCACGGTCTTTAGCCAGCGTCCTCCAATTTTGCACACCAAGTTGGTTGAGGTTCCTCTCTAATTGTGTGCGCCATCGGTTCCGTGGGCGTCCTCTAATGCATTGTCCCACAGGTTCGGAATCGAAGATTCTACGGGTTGGAGCAGTATTCTCCATGCGCTCTACATGGCGCAACCATCTTAGCCGTTGGATCCGTAGACGCCTGGTTACGCTCATGCCGCTGTACAACCCGTACAGTTCATGATTGAATCTTCTTCTCCAGAAACCATCAACGCAAACAGGTCCGAAGATTGAACGCAGAACTTTTCTCTCGCAAATACCAAGGACTTCCTCATCCGCCTTCGACACCGTCAGTTTGGTTTTTCGAGAAAGGGCCTTACTACTCAATTGCCTCTTGAGCCCAAAGACACAGCGATTGGCAAGAGTTATTCTGCGTTTAATCTCAGTACTGATGTTGTTTATATTGTTGACTTGGGAGCCAAGGTAGACGAAGTCCTTCACTACCTCGAAGTTATAGCTGCCTATGGTGATGTTCTGGCCCAGTCGTCGGTGTTGCGCGTCCTTTTTTGATGACAGCATATACTTCGTTTTGCCCTCGTTCACCGCTAGATCCATTTTGGCCGCCTCCGTTGAAATACCAGCAAACGCTTCAGTGACGGCTCGCTGTGTTCGACCAATCACGTCAATGTCGTCAGCGTATGCTAGCAGTTGCACGGACTTTTGGAAGATCGTGCCTCTGTTGTTGGCGTGTGAGTTTTGCACGATCTCCTCAAGAATTATGTTAAAAAAGTCACATGACAGTGCGTCGCCTTGTCTAAATCCCCTTCTGACATTGAAGATCTCGGTGAATTCGTTACCGACATTGATGGAGCAGCGAGAGTTCTCCATCGTCATCCTACACAACCTGACGAGTTTGGTAGGAATGTCAAAACTAGACATGGCTTTGTATAGCTCGTCCCTATGCACACTGTCATATGCGGCCTTAATAGAATAGGTGGTGGGTGTCATTTTGCATCTCTTGGGTCCTTTCCAGGATTTGCCGTAGTGTGCAAATTTGGTCAATGGTGGACTTCACGGCCTGAAACCGCACTGATAAGGACCTATCAAACTGTTCACGAATAGTTTCAGGCGGTCACACAAAACGACAGAGAAGATCTTGTAGGCGATGTTCAGGAGACTTATTCTTCGGTAGTTGGCGCAGTTGAAGGGGTCTCCTTTTTTGTGGATCGGGCAAACGATGCTGAGATTCTACTCGTCGGGCATGCTTTCCTCCGACAATATCTTACAGATGAGCTGGTGCACGCGCCCAACCAGGTCATCTCCGGCTGCCTTAAATAGTTCCGCGGACAGTGCATCCGCTCCTGCAGCTTTGTTTGATTTCAATCTCGATATTGCTATCTTGACTTCATTCAGGTCGGGGGGACGGAATTCTCTACCATCATCGTCTGTTATCTGGAGTGAAATATTCTGCCTGGCGATGGAATCGGTGTTTTGTTCGCCGTTAAACTGTCTGCAGAAGTGATCCTTCCAGATTCTCAGCATCGATTGCGGCTCTACTACGATTTGTCCCTCTTCGTCACGACAGGCTTCTGTCCGAAGCTTATATCCATTGGATAGTTGTTTTACCCGTTGGTAAAACTTTCGGATATTATTCCTGCCGTAACACCTCTCCAGTTCCTCGATCGCGCGCTTCTCGTGCTCTTTCTTCTTCTTTTTGAGAAGCCGGTGTTCTTCCCTGCTCTTCCGTTCGTAGAGCTCACGAGCTGCTCTCGTCCTTCTCTCCAACGTCGCATTATACGGTGCTAGCTTCGCTGAATGTGCCTGCCTGCACTCGTCGTCAAACCATGGGTTTTTTCCGGGTGGCATTTTAAAACTCAATACATCAGAGGCAGCATCTCTGATGGCGTTTTGGCAACGGTTCCATTCCTCATCGGTTGTTTCGCCTGGCAGGGTTGGACTCTCTGAGAGCTTAAGGGAAACTAGATCGGCAAATTTCCGAGCGGTAGATTGCGATTGTAGCTTTGCGACGTCAAACTGTTGTGGTCGTGCTCTACTCCGTTTTGCTACTGATATCTGTGATCTTACTTTGGCTACAACAAGGAAGTGATCGGAGTCAATGTTGGCTCCTCGGAATGTTCGGACATCAAGAATACTGGAGGAGTGTCTGCTGTCGATCGCAATGTGATCAATTTGGTTGACGGTTGATTGATCAGGGGACCGCCAGGTCCCTTTGTGAATGTTGAGGTGAGGGAATCGCGGTCTTGCTACAGTGAGATTTCGCCCCGTCACGAAATCTAGCAGCCTGAGTCCATTATTGGATGTGTCGTCATGCAGGCTGTGTTTCCCGATGACTCTAGCGAAGATGTTTTCCTTGCCCAGCTTTGCGTTGAAATCTCCTAGGACGATCTTGGTGTCTTAGCTGGGGCATTGAACGTACGTTCCTTCTAGGAGATTATAAAAGTCATCCTTGCTGTCGTCATCTTTATCCTCCGTAGGGGCGTGGGCGCAGATTAGGCTAATGTTGCCGAGTCTAGTCTTGATGCGGATTGTAATGAGGCATTCGCTCACGTATTTAAAGCTTAAGACTCTTTGCCTAAGTCTGCCTCGAACAACAAACCCGTAATAGATGTCGCAGTTTCTCACTTTCTTTTTGCCCGGTCCATCCCATCGCACTTCCTGATTTGCGGTGATGTCAGCCTTATAGGCTTCCAGGGCCTCCGCAAGTTCATCGGCTACACGTGGCCTATTCAGGGACCTGACATTCCACGTGCAAAACCGAAAATCGTTATCCTTATTCCGTTGTCCATGGTCGTCAGCAATAGGGTCATCCATATTTATATTTTCTTGTGGTTGTATCGGAACTAATGTGTTTTTACCCGGTAGGGAAGTTACCCCCACGCACAACCCCCGAAACCTGGAGGACCGGGTCCTGGTTTAGACCCCTGGACAGAGGGAATTCGCTGCACACTTTGGTTCACCTCTAAGCGGGTGCTGTAGGGGCTATCTAGGGGCGCCACGAGAAGGCAGTATGTCAGCTTGACCAGTCAGGTCAGTCTCGCCAGGTTAAGAGCAATCAACAACTTTACCCTGAATGGAGTGGCTCATGTATCATCATTTGTTAAACACCAAACCAAGCTAAAGGAATGTTTTGAGTTTGCATGTATCGAATACAAGCATCTACTTCGGCATGTTCCCACTCGATGGCTTTCCCTTTTGCCCGCAATTGACTGATTATTACATTCTTGGCCTGCGGTTAAAAGGTACTTTTTGCAAACGGGGAAAAACAACTGCAGAAAGGAAATCTGGAAATTTGTATCATATGGAATGTCAGATACCGAACTAAATAATGCGGATGAAGAATGCATTTCTGAAGGATTATCAGAGGCGTATTTGTATTTTATTCATAATGTAATGCATGAATTCCATTCAGCTCTATTAGCGCTTGAAAATGATTCTTGTACAATAATGGAACTTCACAGCATAATGAGTAAACTTATGAATAGTCTTCAAAGCCGAAGGAAGAATTGTTTTTATGGAAGTAGAGTTTTGGTTATTTTTAAAAATACTTTTTATTTATAAAACATCCATTAGCTATAGGATTAACCTTATTAATTCAAACAAGCTTAATTTCAATAACTTCAGGATTAATTTCTAAAACTTTTTGATTTTCTTATATTTTATTTTTAGTTTTTTTAGGAGGAATACTAGTACTATTTATTTATGTAACTTCTTTAGCATCAAATGAAATATTTTCTTTATCTGTAAAACTTATTATTACATGTATATTATTGCTATTAATTTTTATATTAATATTAATATTTATAGATAAAACTTTATTATTACAATATAAAAATTTAGAAATATTATCAATTTTTAATTTAAAGGGTTCAAAATAATGATGTTCAAGCATTTAAATTAGAAGCAAATCAATTTTTAACAAATGCTATTTCATACTTGGAGCAACGATATGATTTCGGAGATGAATCAATTTACAAACACATATTAGTTTTAAATGTGAAACAATCTCTTTTGTCATGGGATACATTATCAGAGCTTCCAAAAATTTTACAGATATCAAATTCTATTGATAAGGACATCTTATTATTGCTGTCTTCGAGAAGTGTTGGATCAATTGCCAACAGATATTCCGATTGACAAAATATGGTCTTACTTTTTCAAAAAAATGTGATAAAAATAACTTGAGAAATATATTTAAATCGATCTCATTTATTTGTTCTATTCCAATTAGTAATGCTTTTTGTGAAAGAACATTTAGTACATTAACCAACTTATATTCGAAAGAAAGGAATAGAATGGGATTTGGCCTTATAAAGGCTGAACTATTAATAAGACAAAACTTTGATGAAAATTGTAAAAATTTTTTAAATTTTACTAACGCCTAAAGGAACAGAACTAGTTAAGTCTATTACTAAAAGTACAAAGTATATGTGGAAAAATTAAAATAGTTGAATGCAAATTAATTGTAGGATGTTTATATTATTTGACGTAGACTGAATTGTAATACGTTTTTGTTTTCTTTTAAGTTTTTGTATAATTTGTTTTGTTTTTATTGTTTTTTTTTTAATGAAATTTAGCAGTTTTTCTGCTATTATTTTTTATTTTTTTGAAATCAAGCTCATTTTAGGTGAGTGTCAATCTGGCTGGCTTTTGGGCAAGCGTACATGACGCCAATGTACCCGTCCGAGTACAGCTGTAAAACCACACTTCCAAGACTTTCTTTTTAATATTTTGTTTTTTCTATATTTCTTAAGTGTATTTCAGTATAAACAAATAAATGAATTTCATTTTTTTTTTGATTTTAAATGGTCTCAGCGCTTAATGGGTTAGACTACGTCCGAGCCTGCCGTGGCGGTTTTAAAATATTTCAATTATACTGCCAGAAGATTATAAATTTCATGTGAATTGAAAAAAAGCATCTCTGTTTAATTACATTTCAATGTTTAAATACCTCTAGAAAAAACACCTGTTATAAGAATGGCTTTGCGTGCTAGATAATTCACGTCGATCACGCGATGCACAATTTGAGGGTATGGTAATCTCTCGCAGATGTGACATAAATAGGCCATGAAGATCGTAGGATTTGACTCCACCAGTTTTTGTATTTGTAGTATTTCTGCTACTACAATGAGGCACAATCGGTCGATGTCTTTAATGTTAACATAACAGAGGCCATTACCCAAATTCAGCCGGATGTCTGCAGCAGAATGAGTGAAAATTAGACCATTCGGACCCCTGCAATGAAGAAAATCGTGGAGAACATATTTCTTGCATTTGTGTTTAAAACAAAAAAAATTATATTGTTTTAATACACCTTTAAAATACAATTCACTTCCAATAATAGAGTTTGTATAAAGAAATATTTAGTGGTTCAAGCTCAGGCTTCCCGTGTTGTGCCTTTCACGTCATTTTATCTTCCCTATTGCAAAGTGAATGATCACGCCTTCCCTTGTAACCCAAACCCGTTTTATATTCGTAATAGAAGGACTTTCGGTACTGTTTTCAACTTTTAGTGTATTTTTGCTTCGTCCAGCACAATAAAATTTTATTTTGGTTAAAGCTTTTGCTATTCGTACGCACATACAATACATCCATTTCCATTCCGCTGTTTTATTGTTTTTTCTAGAGTTCGCATGAATTTGATCAAGTCCTCCTGCTCTTAACGGCTTCTCTCCCACTCCTTTCGAAAAATAGGAAATTAGTTTGTTTTTTCGAAATAATTTTACGTTTTACACTTTAACGTCCGGTTAGTGCAATATAATAAGAATCAAAACATTATGTCTTCCTAAAGCTGTCCTACAGTGAACCTTTCATATAAAGTCCGCTCTGCTCTGGCATAACAAAAGTTATTACCTTGTACCGGAATTAGGCACAAGAAAGATGAATCTGATAAACAGAAGTTTCTTTATTATTATTGGGTCAGTTCCAGTTTTTAAATGCTGTTAAAAGTAATTTTAATTCTACTTCTTTGGCAAGAAATCGTACCAATATTGGCATAATTAACTATTTTCGTCTCTACTCAAACGCCCAAGTAAGTATTGACGAAGATTTTGGTTCTGATGGTAAAAGTGTTGGATTTGCTCTTCGGTCATGGAATCAATCTGTCGAAACGTTTATTTTTACATATATTTTTAAAATATTTTGCATTTTATCTCTGATGTAAATGAAAGTTCTGCTACATGAAAGCTTTTAAGAAGACTTCTAAGATTTAGCGAATGAATTCGCAACGAAATGCTTCCGCAAAGTCCTGTTTATTTTTTGCTGCATCGCTCGAAATTGTTCAAAAGATAGCAGCGTCCGTTTTTATTGCACTGGAGAAGAGGACAATGTCGGCTGCACCGTTCTTGAATTATAAATGATGAGGAAAATCGCAAGCAAAAGAATACAAAGGAAGTTATTATATGCCGTAAAAGAGTTCTAGTACAAAACGACGATTAACATTTTAACATGTGCCTGTGGGTCATGGAATTTGTACTTCTTTTGCATTTATATGTACAAGGATGTATGTACATATAGTCCTTACAAATTATTGAATTTCGTAAAATTTTGGTAGTCATCTTTAACGCCAGTAAAATCACAACTTGCGTAAAACTAAAACCTGGCATAAATGCACTAGTTTTTATGCGTCAGGAACCTGGACGAACTAGTTAGTAATAAATATCTCTAAATACATCTCATAAATGTATTTACGCATTTGCATTTACATGCATGAGATCTCAAACACATTCTCCTCGATACTTATGGTTTGAGTCCAACAAATAATGAAACAAAGGAATTAGTCAAAATTCAGTGATTAAAAAGAATTCACATTTTAGTTATTTATTTATTTTTTTTTTGGCCAGTACTGAGGAGTTGAACTACATATGAACTAGTTATGGGGAAAAGTAAAGAAGACGAAAGAAAGGTGTAGTGAGTGCTTCGTTATTTTTGTTTTTATTCTATTTTGCAGAGATGTCAGACTTTTCAGGAGCCCAGTGTACATAATTTCGACATTGCACTTTTTCTGTTCTTTCGGTAGGAATCGAACCAGTTGATCCATCCAGGCACTCATTTATTACAATTCTATACTTAAAAAGTTTTAATTTTGGAAGACAGATTTTCAAATCTTGATTTGCCAATAGAAAAAATCGTAAAAATTAAGATTTTGACAAAAGTTCTCATAACTTTTTTCATTTTTGAACCTCTTAATAAAAATAGTCTCTCACATTTTTTGAGCAAAAACTAGTTGAATTTTTTTCAGTGTTTACTGCCTTTTGCTAATTTGTTTATTTGAAGCAAAATTTTCTCACATGAAAAAGAAAAATTAACTCGTTTTTTAAGATACTTGGCACCGATTTGCTAGTTTCTTAAATCTGTTGTTTCTCCACTGCTATGAAGAGGACCACCCATGAATAATATCGGCGTATAAACCGGGTAGAAACTAGAGAATATAGAAATTTAAAAACAAGTTATAGATCACCTCTTCTCAGGAGTCAATTTTAAGCTTCAGGGCAATATATAAATATAAATGGTTAATAAATTATTTTCTTTTACAGGCAGAGGGCCCTCCGGTTCAAGTAGAACCTGTAGATTTAAGCTTACGTTCACCAAGAGGTAAGTGCAAGAACCTTTCTCTACCTACAAACACCCGATTACATATAAATATTACCTTTTTTTATTGAAAGGCTTAAGTTTGAATAATATTTCACCCAATCACGGGATAATATTTTATTATTAATTCAAATACGTTTGTAACCCTGCGTATGAGCAGCCACTTAAAGTGCCAAATATCATGAACTAATTTTTTTTTTGCATTTGTAATTTTCTGTGAAAACGCCTGCAGGTATAACAATTGGGAAATATTGTTTTATTGAAGTCGCCTATTAATTTAACATGTTTCATATTGAAACTAAATGTTGTGATTTGTATAAATTTGCCAGCCGTTTAAATGTGTCATTCTTAAAATTTACGGTACGGAAACGATATTATATGGCGACTAAATTAAAACTAAAATTAAACTGTAAGATCCATGTACTTGCAAAAGTACGACTACTCGCTTTTGATCTTTAGAATATTACTTGTTATAGACATCGAATAGCTGGACTGAGCAAACCGCGAAAAATATTAACCTTTGGAAATTTTATTAACACTAATAATGATGAAGGAGAAAAGGCAATAATCTAGGATCTTTATTCCTACTTATAATTTCCGATTTTCTTCATAAGATCAAAAATATTTTTTTTTTTTTTTTTGTACATATGATTATTTATTGTATCTTCATAAATGAACTACCAATAAATATACAAATCTTAATACTAAAACAAAATTTCTACTTGAGCCCAGCCAGTGCCAAACTTCAAGATTTTATTAATACGGGTTCAATTTCGGAAAAGTTATCTGTCTTGCGATCGGATGATTGCAAGGGTATCCCTTCTCCTCCGTCGAGTATGGCCTCCAAAGTTATTTATGTTACGGGCAAGAGGGTTCGGATGAATTTCAAGTTTCTTGATATACCCAGTCATGTACCTTGCAAATTCAGTTTTCACCAGAGGTACCCTTAGATCCTCGTGAATTCGGGAGTTTTTAACATACCATGGAACTGCTGTTATCATACGGAGAATTTTATTTTGTTGCCTCTGAATTCTTTCAATGTTTGATGGCGAGGCAGTACCCCATAGCTGAATTCCATAGCACCACATTGGTTTTAGAATCGCTTTATACAGCAGAAGTTTGCAGTCTAGTTTTAAAGTAGAGTTTCTGCCCATGAGCCAGTGTAACTGCGCTGCTTTAAGTTTCATCTGAGTCATTTTCGCATTAATATGGGAATTCCATGTTAGTCTACGGTCGAGGTGAATACCGAGGTATTTGACATCTCTATGTTGCGGAATTGTTTGGTTGTTAATTTTTATGGGCGTGCATGTTTCCCTGCGCAATGTGAATGTGACGTGAGATCAAAAATATGCATAAAATAAACGCAGAATTAACCAGTAAAGCAAAAGAAGTCCTACAGAGCAAAAAACCGCATGGTAAAATCCGCGAAAACTATAAAAATTGGGTTCCGATTAATAATTTGGGGTGGAACAAAAAGATTTATATGACATTTGCACAACACTAGCAAGCAAAATTTATGTTAAAGCCGCTCAAACGTTGAGTGGTTTTGATATTTGAGTAAAAAAGTTGAGAGCAACTTTAGAGAACTAAAAACTCAAAGCCGCTATCATTTAATCGGTCTGTATTACTTCCGATTAGCAGCCATCTGAAGTAAAAATTTTGCAAATAGTGATACTTTTTGAAACGAGCAGATGTTGACTTTATTATGCAGGTATATGTCATATTGCTGAGTAAAACCGAACTCGAGTGGTTGATTGAATAGCCAACCATTTTTGGAAGCTGCTAAATTCTCTTGTCTATAATAGCTCAACTCAAAATTGGGTATTAGCCAAGTAAATTTGCCTCAAAAATGCGTGAGGAGAAGAGTATTGGCCACTGTCCGGATTATCAATTATATTTCCTTCTTTGCAAAATGGGATTCTTAAGCTGCGATTCCACTATTGGCGCAGTGTGTCCATTTTCGTTGACTCATTTCACGTGGCGATAGTGTAAATGATTACAATCTTTCCCTAAATTGTACTGACTGTGGACAATTAAAATGAACTTTCACTTTCAACTTAACTGTAGAAAAAGTACATTTTTCAAATTTAAAAGATACCGCGTGTTCATCTTTATTAAAATGTCTTTATAATCTTTTTCTTTTGTTTTAAACAATCTCTTTATTGTTATTAAATTTTTCTTTATTCTTTCCATTTAACTTAATGCTGAAACATTAAAATTAATCATTAGTAAACCTTAAGCTATTTTATTATTATTATTATATAGGATAGACTAAAACTTGATTTTTTCCTGTCAAATATGGGATATTTCTATGGTTATATATATTTGTGTATGTGTGACTCTAAGTGCCAAAATAAGTGAGATTACTTTTGCTTATTATCGTAATAGGAAAAGATAGATTGCAAAAAAATAAAATAGAATAGAAAAAATTATTCATATGCACGTATTTATATTCATAAAGATCTTAGCATCGCAATGGCCAAAGAAGAAATTAATCGTTTCAGCGACAGATATCTAAACCGACTTAGCCATCATTCCAATGTGCTCGCCATCTATTTATTAGCCGATAGCAACGAAGTGCGTAGGTTAAAAAGGGTACATGTACTTGACCTACCTTTTAGAAAATAATATTTAAGATGTATATATTTATGTAAATAGTGCAATAGTTGACAACTGTTGTTTACTGAACTGTTTTTTTTTTAGTTATGATATGTTTTTAATTATTATTAAATTTGCTTATTATTTTAAATTTTGTAAAATAGATTGCAAATAAAACAGGTTACAAAAAAAAAATACACACGTATGTATGTAAGTATGTCTCTATGTACACACATACATACATACATTGAAACATCAAACTGCTATTGAACAAACTAAAAGAAGTCCTTCTTGTCAAAACATATCAGTTGTACCCATATTTTCATCCCTGGTCGAAAACATCTATTTGCAAGCGAGCAATTCTAAAACGTTTAATATATTTTGCGAACGTTGGCAGCCACAGCAGTTTTCTGGGTTTGAGAATAATCCATTCCGAAAGCAAAACTCTGTCTGTCATCAAACAAATAAACATAATCATTCCACTTAAAGAAGAGTGATAGCGTGACCGCAACCCCATTCCTCTTCTTAAGGCGATGTGCAATAATGAGACCACGCAGATATGAACAATAAAAATCGTCGCAGATTGTGCTATTGGGGCACAGATTGTGCTATTGGGGAGAAAAAATTACAATATGGAGACATGATTTTAGACCGAGGAAATAATTAATTACTCGTGTGTTGCGAAAGACAATAATTCAAATGGAAAATGCGATTGATTAAGATTTTCTGCAAAAGAATTTTCAAAAATTACAACATAAAGAATTGTTTTATAGATTTAAATGTTAAGCTTCCAGTTGGCCGACACGTCAATTTAATTAAAAACAAATATTGTATTTATAACCGAATAATTTTGTATTTAGGTAGGGATAAAGGGATGTCTTCAAATACATACATATGTATCAATATGTGGTAAATATCCGGTGTTGTTTGAGGGGAAACTCGTCAACTCAACCTTCTTAATGCTTCCCACATAAATAAATACTTTTTTACAGTAAAATTTAAATGTATTGGACTCAATTATTATGCCGATTTTTGTTTTTCTAATTTACAGAAAAGTTGTTTTCAAGTGTGGAATTCGTGAAACGGACGAACAATTAAACTGTTTTTTCATAAATCATAATACATCAAGTTTAAGAGCTTTTCCGTCAAAAGGTCCAACCTGGACAAACAAAATTAAGTTATTAAATATTTTAAGATGTTATTACGGAGAAGTATTTCGCTCGATTTCGCCTTTTCTATACGAATTCACAAAATATACTTTTTTCTCATTTTCCTTGATTCGGAATTCCGCATATTATCAACTTTAAGGTACGTACATATATGAGCTTTAATTCAATTCCAATGTGCACCTGAAACTGTGTTTTGTTTCTTCATTTTGGGCGTATATGGCCGTCACGTTTGACACAATACGGCCTTTACTATATTTTGCACTCTTATTTACTTTATCTGAAATTATACTGGCACCATTTCCTTGCCTCAGACAATTCTCTGAACCAATTTTGCATTAATATGGAGAAAAACTATTACACGGGACGTGCAGTATTTTTTAGACAAAAAACATTTTCTTAGTTTTGCATCACATGAACATGTTTTGCTTTGATCAATTTCACATTGGAGCACACCGTTTTCCGGAGTACAGCGGAGAAGGTGCTCCACGGTAGACTCTGCAAACAGAACTCTAGAAAGTTTCCGTTTTGCTTCAATTGTGCAGGTTCTTTTCAAAAGTTTAGCTGGCAGAAGGGATACTAACGTTAACCAGGAATGGCTTGAAAGAGGGTTGATGGGCTGGATTTTTGGTTAAGGTGCATTGGCACATAGTCATAATACAGGTCCGTCATAGTCCTCTATTTGAGGGTCCAAATGTTCCCGAGTGGCCATTGTATTGCACCAGTTTCATGTAATTAATGAGAACAAAATAGAGGGTAATTTACAGACGAGTCTGTTTAAGGCCTCGTATTTCTTTGCCAAGTAATTGCTGGCAGGTAGGATTAGATATTTCGATCTCTAGAGCAAAAAGTTTGTTTTACGTAACAAACGTAACGTTTGTTACACATAAAAACTATGTTTAAAACTCACATACATACATATTAATGTATTCATTCTTTCAATAAAAAATAAACATATTTGATTTGTTATTGGGGTTTTATATAGTAAAAACATCCTTTTTTGTCAGCTATTCATTAAAATTAATATTTCTCTGCTCCATGTCGAACAAGAACAAAGACTGGCAATCCCCAGCTTTTGTTTTTCCCGGATTAACTTGAATGATAAAACTATGCAGAGCATGTCAGAAGGTTAAAAATTGCAAACAGTTCTAAATCGGCCACTAAATTCCAGGAAATAATTGAATTTGAAATGCGAAAAACAATATCAACTTTGCGAAACGTCGCTGCTATTTCGGCCTTGGAAGGCAAAGTCCGATTGTGCCAAAACTTCCACAACTGCTGTTTAAAAACTCAAAAATTTATTTGCGTACCTTAAACAGACTCTGAAAATTTGACTTCAAAGTATTTCCATTTTAACATTTTTATCAAACTCTGACCTCGATAGTTCACGGCGATTCATTCCAAAAATCTTACACTTCAGATTATTAAGCGAAGTGCCTCAAGAATCCGCCTTGGCACACTACACCCTAATGTCACTCTTATGTCTATTCATGCAAATAAATTACTACAAACAAAACCTCTAATTAAGAACCATTTTCATATATATAATATTTTATATATGTCTCGATAACTGCTTTTGCTACAGGTGACATTAAAATTGTACCAATAAATTCTAATTTAATGAAATCGTACACGGTCGCATTTGGAATTACACCCGTCTGTTTCCTATTTTTATTTGTCTCTCTCTTTTTGCCAGCAACTTCTCTTGGTCGTTTTTTTCTTTGCTTTTCTTTTCTTTTATGTTTTTTGTATTGTAGAAAAATGCCAACATGTAGTTTGGTGCCCAATATTAACTGTCATTTGAGCAGTGACCAGTGGCCGTGTTTTTCTATTTATTTGACTTGTACGTGGTTATGATGAACAAAACCAAAACGGGGCAACAAATTTAAATTTGTTTACCGCCTGTGAACGTTATCTAGTAAAAATCGCTTTGAATACCACATGATACGATAAACACCGTTGTTAACACAAACATACCAACATTTTTGCTACCCAGTTGACCACACACTTGTCGGAAACAAAATTGTTGGTGATTCTTCCAGAGCTTGTCAAATATTGTTAAAGAACTGTGAAGCAAATTAGGAATCATTTTTCTTCGTATTGTTTTAACGACATTTAATCTTTAGGCTGGTAAAATCTAAGGCTGAATTCAATAAGACTGTTGTTCGTGTTACAAACAAATATCTTGAACTGTTACTCGGCATTTCTTTCTTTCGTTTGGTGTATTTAATCTTAACAAGGCTTTATAAGTTTAATTTAGTAAATAAAATGAATTAGACGAAACAAAATAACTTGTTTTCCAGAAATTGTAAAACATCATTTAAAAAAGAGTTTTAGTGGATATTAAATTAAATACGTTTGTGCAGGTAACATAATTCTGAAGGTTCTATCTGCATTGAATTCTTTTATTCAAACTTCTAAAGATTTGCTTTTCAATTAAAGAAAAATTCGGTTTTAACCAACTTTGAGTGTTTGGAAATGTTGAAAGTTGAATCTTGTGCCAGACCAAAACATTTACTTGAGCATTTACAAAACATTTTGTCTAGATGATTTCAAAATTTTATTTTTCAAATATAAATTATTTATATTTTCCTGACCACGATGAAGTTTTTATAATATACACACATATTTTGCAAGGACAGGAAGCTGTCAGCACCGTGAAATGAAGCCACGCTATTCTACATTATGAAATATTTTAAGAAATTGTAATTTTTCATTTTTATTTTATTTTTTAAGGAAAAAATATATTGAAGCTTTTGCCTCGTCCATATCTGAATATTTAGATGTGATTGACTGATAGCAAACAAGTGGTAAAAATATAAAGGATTTAAAATTGACTTTCGGCTTCATAAGTTTAAAATCTATGCCGATTTAGCGTGACAATCGATGAATAGTTTTTAGGACTGACCAAAAAGGACACAAACGTGACTTTATTCAAATAAGACAATCCAATATCATTCGATATATTTTATTAAAAACCTTGTAGATTCTTTGTCTTTTCCTTTGAGGCAACTTGAAGCATAAAAAAAATTAGATGAGAAAGGATTTAAGTTGATCCAAAAAAAGTTTGGTTCTGCTGGGAAAAGCGTGTCCATAATTAGCAGATTTATTCAGAAGCAAAAAGCAATTTGAGCAACTTGGCAGGGAAGTGTATTTTTCCAAGAAATATTTATTATATATTTTCACACTTTGCTAAGACAGTACGCCCTCTGAGAAATAAACTCAGGGATTTACACCACATTTACTCGTTCCATTCGTAACATTTTCCTTAAACTTTGTTGTTGCAAAACATTTAACGGGATTCTATCTACGCTAGAAAAGTTCAAATAATCGTGTTGTAGTTGGCAACACTGTTGATGTGAAAAATAAAAGTCAAGAAGAGTGTAGTTTTTCGATTATTACTTTAAAAAAAAGATCATATTAAGAAACAAATACCGCCTCGGAGTGAACTCACCTGATATTAACTTAATCTCTCTTTCTCTCTCACTCCAAATTCTCTTCTTCTATAATAAACTTCACAGGCACTTCTTTTTTATATAAATAGGTATGTAATCCAACTTTCAAGTATCTTTTTTTCGAAATTTCTGTTGTGTGAACCACTCAATCCAGAAAGAAATTCCAGACTCTTTTGTAGTTATTCGTACTCGTATGTGTACTCTAGTTCTTGCTTATGTGCTCCGCTCTTTTAAGTGCACGCCGCTTAAGAGGCTCTACCCGTTGGATTTACTATTTTTTGTAAAAACGTTGGTAGCTCTTAACTACGTTCTATATGAAAATACTGGAAATATATAAACGAATTGAAAAATATGAAGAAGCAATAGTCGGTAACCGCAATAACACAGTATTGCAATCATAAATAATTTTTTTTCATAAAAATACACATTTATGAAAAATATTTTATGTAAATTGTGACATTTTTTATCAATAAATGGATGAATACATTTTTTTACATATAATACAGTGATTTTCTAGGAGTGTAAATAACGTATTTATCGGAAATCATGCTTTTCGTTTTTAACATGCGCACTTAAGCGGTCTACTCAATTGGTTTTGCACTTGAGATAAATTTTAGGAAATTTATCACACTTCCTCTTGAAGTCCTTGGCTACGTTGTCTTTAAAAATTTAATTTTACCAAACACACACAATTCAGGAGGGCACTAACGCGATGGTGCGCGTCACATTGAGTGGACAAACTGCAGTTTGTAAAATTATAAGGGAAGCGGGTCTAAAGGTTACATTTCATAGGGCTTAAAGCATTCTCATCATTCTTATAAATAAGTTTAAGTACGTGCGGGCTTACAGGCCGGCGAATGGCTGTGCTTTCCGCTATATTTAATACAGACGGCAATCTGAAAAGCTTCAATTTTGACGACCTTAAGATATCACCACCCATACAGAAGAAGGCTTAAAAGTAGTCGGTCGCATATAAATGTTTGAAGTTTTGCTATCGCTATTACCGACATTAAAAACTTTAGCACCACTTTTGCTGATATCCCGTATTTTCGGTTTTTCCCCGACCGTAACAGTTCCAAAAAATATCGTGTCTACGTTGAAATTTTTCAGACTTTCGGAATACAAATGCTTTGTAGACGGGAAATATCCGTATTCCTGATTTTAAGCCTGGAATCCACTTCTATACATTTTGAAAAAGAGTAGAAAACTGGATTAACGCTAAATGTTATCGAGTTTTGTTTATCTGAATATCCGTGAAATGTTTCCCCAGCAGCAAAATATTACTGGAAAATATTTTAACCAACAGCTGATCGGTGTTTGTTTGTTATGGTTCATTACAACTAAAAGAATACAATACGAAAAAGAATGTGATAAAGTTTCGAAAGGAAAAGTCAAACTTAATGGCACCCTGCCATTAATTTCAATTGTTCTCACTCACTCTCTTTTCATTACAAATTTCAATTAGACAAATCTTTGTTTTAGACATCTCAAGTTGCATACTTGAAGTCATTGAAATCGTGGAATTTGTCAAATTTTGTTAACAAAATAAGTTGCTCAAAAATTTGGAAAACAAATGGTCCAACTATATCTGATATTATATATCTAATGCTAATACGTGGTAAGTAACAGTAACAGTTGCGTTAATTTTGAAAGTAAAACGAAATCGTACCACGGAAACGTTAAATGATGTGAATATTTGGTTTTTTAACTGTTAATAACTTCTTGCCGCAATTTTGCTTTCACAATCACTTTATTTGGTGGGTTACTGGCCGCACAACCACATAACAAAGTTTGCTGGTCGCCGTTTGCGAAACGGCGACTACAGTGTGGAAAAATAGAAACTACAAGAAAAAGACTCAGCGAAGTAAAAATTGAGAATAAAAAGTTGTTGAGCGGTATGCAAATTTAAATTGATGATTAATAAATTTAAAATTGAAATGTTGTGGACATAAGTGGTGAACTGTAAGTTGGCTTCGAGTTGTTATAGTGGCCACTCTTTCCTGGCAGAGGATGATTGAAGTAGTTATGCAGTTGTTCGCGGAGACTATTTGTTTGCCTGTGGGTTTTTGTTGCTGTTGTTGGTTAAAGCTTTATGAGCTTTAAGATTGAGTGCAACATTTATTGGATGTTGTTTGTTTAAGGCGATATTTGTGGCAGTTGTTTACATTGTGGTCGCTGTGGTTCTTAATGCTTCAATGTTGTTGCAACAGCTTTAGTTGCTGGCATTATTTTTACCATTATTCGCTACTTTACATAATCGTACAAGTAAACACGCCGCTTAAACTACATATATGTGTAATTGGGTTTCAGGTTTACGATTTATAAATATTATTATTTGCTAACTGGGCAATCCATTTGATTATGTTAAACGGTTCCGCTTAGACACGCTGTTAATTAAATATTTACGATTCATTTGAGATAGAAAATCACTTAAGAGCGAAAACGAGTGCATTAAAGAATATTAACTTGTGCATGTGAACCAGGGTGGTCGGTTCAGTGAAGGTTTTCTTTCGATATTGAAAAGAGAGTTGGTCAGTTTTTTCACGATTTCCTCGTCAACCAACATTTATTTACACTCAAAATTGCATCTTCAGTTTCAGAAATCAGCGTACCCATATCAGGCTTTCAAATGGAAAATCAGTTTTCTTTTCATTTCTCCACTGGACTTGAAAAAAATGGGTCAGGAAACCAAAGAATGCTCTCACTTACACTTAAGTTAATTTGAAATAGTTTAACCAGAGTCTTATATCTTTAAAAAATCCTTTTTTATCCTATTTGCCAGAGAGCAATCAACCACTGTCCGTGCATAGGGGCAACTTAGTTGCCTAGTACAAGCATGTCTTCCCTGAAGTACCCCCAAAAACAATGTGAAAGCGCATTTTTTCCGAAAATATTATTGCAAGAACACTCAGCAATCAGCAAAAAGTTTACGCTTTGATGTCATACAACTCAGGCCTGCTTTGTGCGCAGTGCAGTGCCGGGAGCTTGTAATGGGTTGGAAGGTGGCCAATTTTACATTATTACCTAATAGCAAAATAATTGGTTTTACAGTTTCTCAAGCAAGCTTTAACATTCGTGAAATAAATATCTTAATAGCAGCAGATTTGTTTTGCTTTTCTGGTGCGAAAATGAGGGCCGTGCATATTTCAAAAGCATCGCTGAGAGAGTGAATACTTGATTCATATTGAGTTTGTCACAGATTACAAGAGTATTAGAAATTCCTGCTGATTCAATCCCAGGTCAAGTGTTTTGGAAATTTCCAAGAGGCAAAATATGAATGGTACACACAAAAGTTACCTCATACCATCGGAATCGTGTGAAGAAGGGCGATTTTAATGCAAGTATGTGTGAGACAGAGCTTTCATTGCACCGTGTGGTTTGCTTTTGGTTTCCTTGGTCTAAAAACTGAGTGAAAAGAAGCCTTGAGAGGCGTCGCCTTTTGAAAGGGTTGAAAATGTACTGTCTGATCTCCGTACTATTTATATGTATGTGGATTGAAAATAGAATACATCTCTCATGTCTGGGCTGATGTAATAACAGAACAAAAAAAAAACAGCGAACGTTTTTCAAGATTTATTATTTTTCTTTTGATTATCGCTGATTTGCGAAGTAAAAATCTAGATATTTTTGAGCGACAAGAGTTGCTTTTAACAGGAACCATTTAGGAAAATTAAGTTACGAATCAATATAAAGCAGTTATTTGTACATTTTCCAGCTTTCGACATATAGACAATTCGAAATCACACAAAAAAGAGCCGCTGTTTTTTCATTTTTAGTTCTTAAAGCGATTAACTCAATTATATAGTGTTTTACATAAAACTGCAAAAACATCTTTATTGAAAAACGTTTTAAACCAATGAAAACCCACGATCTTCCATCTCTGCATTCAGTTGTAAATGAAACAAATCGCACTATATTTAAAATTCTTTCCATTCCCGGTTGTTATTGTCCTTATTTTTAGATTTGTTATGAGTGTTCCCACAATTATTTTGTACTAATTTTCATCTCTCATGAAATGCTTCCATGCATCCACTTACTTCCACGCTGAAACCCCATTTTCTAATCTGGATCTTGCGCAAATAATCAAACCGTCATCTGAAAACAATTTAAACAATTTCAAATTATTGGCAACGATTAGTATTTATTAAATAAGTCTGCGCCGGTGTTCCTATACGTCAAAGAGTTATTAATGTTGTGAATCTATTTTTACCAACCACCTGCGGCACAATAAGTGATCGCACCATCATTTTGTGAACATCATGAACGAAATAGAAAATAACGGATGAGTAGAAAATCATAAACAAAATTAATTAATTATGTTTGTTAATTCGCTTCGAGGTTCTATTTCAAAGTAAATAAAGTTGAAATTAACTGGCTAAAATATTTTGCTGTGGTTTTCGCGTACGAACTTATACGTATATTTTTCTTAAAAAATGTTCTCAAGCTCATTTTTGTGGAATGGGATGGAGTTTAGCAAAAGTCTTGGTGAGTTTAAATCGCAATCGCACCAGTTTCTAAACAGCGGTACAGTTTTGAATACATTAAAGTGAACAAGTTCGTTTCTCATTCCCTGATTAAGAATGAATAAAAGTAAATGTGGGCTGGGGGACACGTGGCTATTTCACGGTCGCTTCAATCAGCATCTAATTGGTCTGCACCATGGTTGCTATTATGATAAATGTGTAGTGTTCACATCAGTGAAACCCCTGATCTGTGTGTACAGATCAAGTATTTGCCGAGTAGCCAATTTATTCATCCAATATCTTTTTTTTTTAATACACAATTATGCAATAATTGTTTAATTGTAAATAGAGTTTCTAATTGTATTGTATTTTACTCGTACCTACTAAATCCAGTAAAGTGAATAGTATATCCTTTCATACGAGTATAATAATTAAGTATCATGAATATAAAATTATGACGACGTTCTAAGCATTTAATTCGGTGGCGGAGTTTTTTTATGTAAATGTTCTGATATTTATAGGGGGTGTAGCGGCGGCAAAGTTGTACAATCTTCTCATCATCTTTGCAAAATTACTCACAAGAATAAGAGTTTTGTACGGCTGTTCATTATTATCATCCGATTATGTAATTAGAGTAATTTCAATTGTTTTCCACCAACGAAACAAATGAGCAATAGGAAATGTAAAATTAAGTCTAGGGATTTTCGAAATACCATCGCACAATCATGCGAATGAGGGAACGCGCTTTACAGCATATCCTATCCAAGTCTTCAGTTTATATCTTTGTTAACAGCTATTGCTTCAATTTCGAAAATGACACAATATTCTCTTAATCTACAAAAATACTTTTATATCTGTCATTATGTTATTAATTGTAAGAGTTCTGGCAGTTTTTTTCTTCTTAGAATAGCACTACGGGGTTGACCCCCTACATATGCAGTGCATTGTACCAGAAATGGTTGAAGAGGAAGAGGAAAGAAGGAGTAAAGTTTCACTTTTTTTCCTTTCTATTCAATATTGCAGAGATGATGATGTCACAATTTAACTGATGTTGTTCTGACTGCGAAATAAATTCCCTTAAAATTTATGAATCAAAATTGACTTAAACAAAAAAATGTATGTATGTACAATATTTCAAAAATTATCTTAAAGAAATTAAGAAAAATTAAAACCTATTCCCGTTGCGAAAAAACTTTTTCATTTTGTATTGAGTTTTTCAATGCTTCTCTAAATATTCCCAGCTGGCATTTTGAGTGATATTTTAATGGGAAAATCACAAAATTGAGTCTTTTATGATGATTGAGTTGATTTGAAAAGGGATTTCCATGTGATTCACTCAGACGCTCGTGCAATGACTGCTCACTTAAGCGATTAAGAAACGATCCACACATGATTCGTCCATCTAATAATGATTTTCTGATTTATAATCTAAGCGGTTGAAAAATTATTCATTTGTATGAATGTTGGTCTGTATGTAACTGATGATTTCTTGAAATAAAATTAAAATTGCTATTAAAAATACTTGGCTAACACTTTATACTCTTCCTGAAAATGATGGTTGTGTGATCATACGCACCAACAAAACAATGGTGATGGACTCGTATAGTCCATTTATGTATGTAAGTGGACGGCGACTAGTGCCAAACTTAAGTTGAAAAATATTTTTCAGGTACAACAATAAAATCGAAGTAGAAATCAATCCTGAAGTCCATTATCAACAAATAAATATAATAAACTGTTACCTTCTTCAGTCGTCTCAATTGTACCGACAAAGGTATGAACGATGTCCCAGAGAAATGCTTCAGGCATGCACCAGACTTTTGAACTTAAGTAATTTTATCAGAAGAGATAATTGTTAATAGAGCTTTTCAGTAGTCTTCTTTGTTGTAAATTAAATAACTTGAAGGCAAGGAACAAATGCGATTTTCGGAATACAAAATAAAAAAAATTGTCCAAGGAAGGAGCAGAAGCATATATGTTTCAAAGAGGAGCCGCTAAAGATTCCTCAATGACTATGACATTAACAAAAAGTTACTAAAAAACTAATCGAATCACAAATAAATCAGAAAATTGTGTCGTAAACGATCTTTTGAAATGATTCACCTGTAAAGTATCATTTTCACGCAACGAGAGTAATATTCATGATTGAAGAATTAACTCATATACGGTTATTTTAGTGTCAATAATATTGAATATATATTCTCTGAAAGGATCAACAGTTCACGGGTACCTATTAAGTTTCAGGGCAAGACAACATGTGGTTCGAAAACTGGCTCAAAACGAGCCAGTTGCGTACCAATATGTGAAAGTAGAACCAGAAGCAAACTTTTTAGTTGAATCACAACGTATATCTACTTGAAAATATCTTAACTATCAATATCTGCATTAATCACCCTCATTCCAACTTACGGTTACGTTCCCGAATTCAGTTACGTTCTGACCAAAAATAGTCATTCCCACCCAAAGTCGGATCGGCAGAAAAAGAACAAGCGAAGAATATGTTGAGTGACACTTGTTTTCAATGAAACATGTGAAAAAGAAACGGAAAAACAATTTAATTTGTAAATATTTCAATAAAAAGTTAAACTTATCTTAAAAAATTGTCAAGTGTGATGGCGTGAAGAAGTGACAGAAATGAAGTCAGTGACACTTGTAACCACACAATTCCATTGTGAAGCATCCTGTTGGGCTGGAGGTGATCTTTCTGGAGATATACATCTCAGAGACTTGTATCCGAGGCATCGCATTCTCCACTCCGAAATCGACGGTACCGCTTATTCCACGTCCGTCAGCTGAATTACTTTCTCCTGAAATGGGTTTATGCGTTGCAATCGGTAGAAGGCTCCTCCAGCGCTTACCATTTCCATTTTGTTCGCATTTCTAGCCAAATCACATCTATAAAAACAATCTTTAATGCACCCAAAATAATTGAAGAAACTTCTTACCCATTTCCATACAATTTTTGTTTTTGGTAGGTGACCCCAATGAGGTATTGAAGTCGTTTCCCAGAATGCCTCGTTTTCTTCCTTGAGCCGCTTACAGTATCCACATGTAAGTTTTTGTTTAGTTTCCATTAAATTTACCAGCTTTTTATTTCGCTCTGATGTTGTTCTTTAGACCTAAGAAAAATTTGGTAAGTTTTCAGGACATAAATAAAGGTTGTTCGAATATGGTTTTATAAATTAAAAAAATTTTACTGTAAATTTAATATTTTATCATATTCTTGTGTTTATGCACATTTTCGATTGCAGGTATCGGTACTTTCTAAGTTTTTTATGCCACGTTCAGCAGAAATTTACAATTTTTATGCACACATACATTATACACATATACACACATACATTTGTGCTGGACTAACTCTTTCTTCCTAAACACATCTCGTCTAAGCAACAACTTCCGTTGCTGAGTGTCGCACCCTTGTCAGCACTGCTCTTTTCAACGTGTCGACAGTCACATGACTTCAAGAAGAAATTTGGTTTAAGAAATTCTAACTTCTTTTGTAGTTGTTTGGTTTGATGTTGAAACAAATTTAGAAAATACCCTTAATCCTGTTTGAACGCAGGGAAGTCTTTTGCGAAGAATGCCGTGTTAGAAATTAATCCTTTGAGGCAGTATTTCTAATGAAATATTAGATCGATTCAACAAAATTCATAGAACAGTAAAATATATTATAGTGTAAGACATGCAAGTATTTTGTTTTTTTTTTTTTTTTTGCTTTATGCTGTACGAATATTTTCCGATTGAAGCCACCTTGTGCCAAGTGGCTAACACGTCTAAAGTGTGGCAACACTACGGCAACGGCAACTGTTTTACTGCTCTATTCTCATGGAATATTAACATCAACAGTATCATTGTTTAAGTTGGTGGAAAAAGTTCAGACAGTTTTTAATGAAAGATCGTTCCTGCGCCTTGCACTTCAAGCTTCTGTATTCGGTTTTGCCAACGCACTGAGGACAACATGTGAAGAGTTAATTTTTTTACTGCCAGCAATTTCTGCGGATGCAGAGGAACATTCTTAAATTTTTTATCAGAATCGTACCAGCGGATCTAGGGGCAGACATCATACAGCAATTGGCAGTGAAGAGTATTTAGTTTTGTACTATTCGGATTGAGGGGGTTTCCCAAATATTCGTTATTTTTTAACGGTAAGGATATTTTCAGCTTAAAACCGAAACGCTGGTTCGCCTGTAAAGCAGCAAATCTGCAAATACCACATAAGTTTATTAATTCCCACATTGTCGGGCTTCGTGTTCTGCACGCCAACAACGTTGTTGTCTGAACGTTCTTTGCAGTTCTTGGAATCGGTGGAATATTGAACAAAGGGTACCATCCAACTTGTGTATTGATGAAACTTTAAACAATTTTATTTGTAATTCACACAAACATACATACGTACATACATACGTACATACTGCAAGATAAAAGATTGTGGAATATAAAAGAACTTCGTATATTTGGGTGAAAATAAGAAATACACTGCAAACATATTTATGTAACGTACTTAGCATTAATGTATTGTGTATGTTTGCTTGAGTGTTCGTTTGTGCAAGTACTTTATTTTTTACATGTAACCACACGTAATTGTTGTCGCCAAATGTTGTCCAAATGTCATCAAATGACAGCCCAATGATCGCCGTCTTGGCGCTTGTAGCACGACTGCAGTGGCTTTTTCACAAGTACTCTGTGTGCTGCGAGCGCGCTCATCAAAATCGTCTTAAACATTGTAGACTTTGTCAATCCTTTAACATAATTATGTGTCGACAGCGTGTTTTGACTTACGAGTAGATATCAAATACATCGATAAACAAGTCCAACCAAAACAAACCCAATAATGACGAACAAGAACACAACAAAAAGTAGAAATCAACAACAATGGCATTACCTCGAAAAGCAGGCATTTCGATTTCTGCATTAAGCTACACTATAGCTCTGGCCCATTTTTCCTTCTCAAACATATAACACATATTTCTAATCGATTAGATATTATATATTGTATTAAACCGATTAAAATGCGAACAGCGGTTAGAATATTCAGGGCAAGACGATACTTAAAAAAAAAACTTATAAGCCTGGGAATTGTACCGGATTCCCAATTTAGCCTGTTGTTCCAAAGTCGACAATGGTTTGTTCAAAATCCCAATTACACCCTGTCCGGGCTACCACCACAACCAAACTTCATCGCTCGTTATTTTCTCTTCCTTAAGATTGAGACGTGATACAACATGAATCTGGCTTAGCCGACTTCGTGGACATTTTAAACGTTTTCCAACTCAAACGCTGATTTTTCCATTTCTTATTACATTTAAAGGTAGAACTACTCCTGGTGGCTGGTCTTGTGTCAACACGAAGTAGAGCATCCAACTCACTCCCTTATCGTTTCTATAACGTATTTTGTTCTGGTGGTATCGGCATAATCTTACATATAACAAGTTTATTGTTCAGACTTTGCCCATTTGTAGTTGCGACTCAGCCGCGCAATACATTAGAACGACTATTCGTTCTTCAATCGAACCGCCCTCACGCGGGAAAAAATACCACCGCTGAATGAGCACAATGCACAATAATCACTATTAATGTATAGGTTCAAGGCAAATGTTTCACAAAATTACCCCCTCCGGCATAATGTGGATACTTTATATGTAGTATATAGGTCCTCTCCTGAGAGGAGTCAAAAAAAACATTCTAATATAGTGTTTGTCTGAATAAGCGTTATTTCTCCAACTTTTCCGTCCGAAGAATCCAAATTATCCATTTTTTATGCACTTGTGTTACTTGTGACAATTAACAAAATTTTGGCATTTCGATTTGACAAAATGAAAATAGTTTTGCGAAAGCCAATAGCCCATTTTTCAAGGATGCAAATATAGCAGTTTGAAGGCAAATTTTTTTCTTAAATTACATTAAAATTAAGGGAGTAAACAAATCAATTATAAAATCTGTAATTTTTTGATCCTAAGTGGTTTTTCTATTTGCTGTTCTCGAATTTTTCCACGAACTCCTTGCAGCGGAACGTTTTGTCATACGAGTCACCTTCCCAAGTTTGGCGTGACGTGCTTTTAACTTTTACATACGAACCGCATTGGAGAGTCTGCCCGCACAATAATTCTAACAGTCAAAATAGGGGACCGTTCTAGAAGATTTCCCTCTATACTGATCGGTGTTTTGTTGACGAAAGGACGTGAACTTCCACACGACTCGATTTTGCATGAAGTTGAAATAAACCGCCTACTATTGGTTGTTGCTTGTAAATTAAATAAACACCAGTGATAGCTTAGCACGAGGGCTTTCAAGCGCTCTTTTTCAGCCAACCTAAACTAATAGTCTCAGAAATTAATAGCAATTTAATACATGTGAATGCGCACATCTAAAAATCTTCGACAAGTCAAGAAAGATGTAGGGCATCAAAACAATGTTCTTACTTCGCTGCGAAGTGGCGAAGTAGTCGTATGTGTGCCATCACTTAACAGGGGAGCGGTTTCTTGACAGTATTAAATCGAAGTAAACCCTATAAATTTCATAGTTTATTTAAGCCATAAATACACATCATTGCTGGTTGACACCTCAGTTGGGAAATTGTTAACACACTTTGAGGAATTGGAAAACGTAGTAGTAGTTCTTTTAAACACAATTTGATTTGGAAATCGCGTTTCTATGACTAACAAGATTTCTTAAGCGCATTTTCTTACAGTAGAAATTGAACTGAGAAACAGCAATAAAGCATAAAAAAATTTTTGATTTCATACAACCATACACGTATGTATGTATGTATGTATGTATGTGCATTTCATTTTGAAATTTTCTTGGCTTTTTAACTCTTGTTCACTTACAGAAACTTCGTCATAAATGAAAAAACTACGGATTTTGGCTCAATTCAGTAGCACAATTGACTGCTTCTTGCGAAATCTAGAATTTATTCAATCAACTGTTTGGATAAAAAAGAACCTGTATCTGCTTTTTTCCACAAATTTCGATTAACTAAATAAAAAAACCAAGTCCTTACCGCCGAAATATTGTAAGTGCCAAAAGCTAATTTCACAGGAGAAGGTTCTTTCTAATAATCTTTGATTTAAGTATTAGTTTAGCCTTTAAATTCAGTCTTTTATCCAATCTAAATAGTCCACTTGGATTCATTGATATATATATGTGCTTAGAACGTAACGGATTGTTTTGCATCTTACCCTATTTTCGCTGTCATGCTGGAATGCCATGACACTAATGCCGGACGGTTACAATAAAAACAATTTTCTGTTTTTAGCTTTAATTTGAAACAGTTTTTTTACTTGATTCATAAAAATGTTTGCTTTGAACTCAATATTTGTGATCAAAATAATATATAATAAAAATAAATCAAACAATTTACTTCAAAAGAATATAAATAATAATAAAATAATATAAATAAATGAACAAAGAAATAACAGATTCGTGATCATCTATTTGGTCTTTTTCAGGAAGTGACTCTTTAACAGAATTATTGTGCTTTAAACTGAAAAATTTGTTGTGAACCTTTTAGCGCAGAAAGTTTGTTAATCTTTGATTAAAAAAAATCATTATATAAAGAAACAGGTTCATTGGTTTTAATTTCGGAATTTTTTGAAATATCTATATTTGAGTTTCATAATAGGACTATTTATTATTTATTTTTTATTTATTTATTATTTATTATATGCTTTTTGAATTGGGAAGGATTGCTTGCCCTTCGCGATATGAATTATTAACACTTTACCACTGACGCATTTGTCTTTTTTAGGCAACAGAACCCCGGCTGCTTATTGACAACTTTCAGATGCTCAATATGGCAATCAAATACTCCTTTTACGTTCTGAAATTATATTTTATTGCGACAATAATGCAAGGGAACTGCTGGTATTTTTTCAATAAAAAGATTGGCCTCGCCAGACTTACGACGGTCTGAGGTCTATTTTTATTCGCGTTTAAAGTATACAAAGAATTTACATTACTGCTTGCGGATACTAACATTTGTTGTGATATGTGAAGCGTTTTCCTCAAAAATTGTGTACGCACTTTTTATTCATACATGGATTCGACTGACTGACTGACTAATATCATTTTTTTCAAGTTTTGTAGACATTTTCAGTAATAGTTTTTGCTTTTTGGAGTCCCTTTTACTTGCGCATAATTCTTCTTCAAAGCTTAATTATTTTCCGAAGAAAACCGTGTTGTTTGCACAGAATCTGAACCGCTGTCGCTGCATGGAACAGGGGCATTTTTAAATCGCTTGAATTTATAAATGTTGTCTTTGTAGTGAGAAGGGGAGAATGATATATGTTATATCGGATGTATCGATTTTGAATTTCTAATATTGAAAATTATGTAAAAAGGTTTTTAGTTTTAATGAAATCCAGATTTTTAAAAAGTGCAACGATTTCATTATTCAAAATTTGTTAATGTTGTTTTGCGATTATTTAGCATTTTCTACTCGTATTTTGAACACAAAAATTAAAATATAAATTCTCTAAATTATCGGAAATTACCGGGGGTTATTTAGTACCTTTTAGAAAAATTCTATGTTCACAACAATAGTGTACTTTTAGGGGCAAAAGTTATGATATAAAGTTTCCTGTGACAAAGATGCCTCTACTCCGGAAGAAAGAAGCCAAAACTGGCTTAAAATTTGTTTAACTGATTTCGAGTTAAATTTGAGATCGACACATCATTATTATTATTGGGATGAAAAGTGGTGCCTGAAACATAGACTGTGCAATTTACCATGTACGATGCTATCACCTTGCACCTTCCTCCAGTGACGCGACTCAAATTTGCAAACAGATCAGCTGTTGTAAAAGAATATGGTATACGTCAGTTTGTAATTGCACGTCCGCTTGAGAGAAAACTTTATTAATAAAATAAAAACTTAAAAAATCAGATATAAAAACATTAATAAAAGACTCGCAAACTCCGAGAAAGGAATAATGGCAAATTTTTTCAGTGTTTCATCGAGTCAGAATATACGATACAAGCGAACTTTTTTTTGGCAGTTCATTAAAATAAATTATCAGTTCAACTTTAAAATTCTCTATAATTTTTGTTAAGATTATTCGTTATACTACCGCTGTTTTTCTACATATCCAATTTCAAAATCTTCTATACGTAGGAGGATATGACACATTCCCTCATACTTTTTCTGCCAGTAGTTATCAAATTTCTTGACTGCGAGCGTCGTACTAAAGTTAAAGGAACGGTCCTGCACACAAGGAGTGTCATTGTACAACAAAAATGTATTCGGGTGAAGTCTTGGAGAAAGCAAATGCAATTGAATACGTCGCATAAATGAATACAAACGAATTACAAAAATACTATTTTATAAAATTAATTGCTCCAACAATTAAGATACAAAGTAAGATTTTTCTCCAGTGACTCAGAAGTGTCAAAAATATGGTAGCGTTTGTTGAAGTTGCCGACACCCGACAGAAAGAATCATTATTAGCAAATACTTGAATGGCAAGAGTTCGAATCTGCTGGTTGGTCTTACAGGGACGATAAGGTCCCCTGTGCAAAATTGATCTTGTACCGATTCAATACTATTGATATGAGTAGAATAACAAGGATCCCAAATACAATAATTGATCCATATTCAAGAATTCGTCGAAGAAGAGAAATATATACAAAATTTTGTTTTCGGTATAACAAGTACTCACTTTAACGAATTCGTGATATAACGAATGGGTAATCAATATACAACAGTTCCAAATTTGAGCTGTTGTGTTCTTTGTGATAGATAAGAGTTTAAGTGACAATTTGTGTAATAAAATACTGCTGTTAAATTTATCGTTAATGTTGTGAACGGGATTTACGAAAATCATCTTGACACGATGGTAGAAGGGAAGAATTTTTAGAATATAGTTTAGCGATACCTGTGCAGTTAGATGAATACATCAGGTGTACGGCGTTTTAAAATAAAGGAACTACATACGATGATCACGCTTTTCGGTTGAGATTTAATACAAGTATTGAGTATTGAAGAAAACAGTCGGGAGTGGTGAAATGGATAAAAATCTTACACGTTGCTGCTTATCTATTTACATTATTTACAACTTTACACAACTCTGGAAAAGTCGGATTGACAAAACCTGCCTTAATCACAAAATTCAACCACTTCGGTCAACACGATTTGCATTATTTTTGTACAGTTTCAGTTCGAATTGCCGTATCGTAAATAGTTGCAAATATGGAGTTTATATTGCGCGGAAAATATTTTCCTCAAAAAATTTAATGGTTGGCAACGCTATTGCCAGCTGTTGATTTTTTTAAATTGAATGGTTTTTGCCTGCAGGAATATTAAATTAATTTGGTTAGAAATTCTTTTATTTTGTTCACAGCATTTCACCATTTCTTTTCAAAAATTTAGAAAACCACACATTTTTTATATTAACTTTTTCTCCTTCCCAAGATTACTCCAAACATCCTGCTGATTAGGTATCATAAAAGAACTTCCAGGAATTTGCCTACGCTACAATCTTAACAAGATTCCGGCTTCCAAAACCTTTTAAAAATTCGCTTCAAATTTGCTACCACTGTTAAATCGATAACAGAACTCTGTTAACTGAAAAATTTTACTTTGCTCAATATTGTCTGTGTTTTTGTCTGTGTTTCATTGCGTTCTTTAGATGTTAAAGTGTTTTATCAAATTGTATTTAACTATATATATAATTAATTATTAATTATTTTGCGGGCGGGAAAATAACGCTATAACGTTGATATCGCTTCTAGATCTGCATGCGCATGTAAGTAGAATCAAACTTGGCAGTAGAAACCAGCTGAAAAAATACTCGTATTTAGTTGAGGAAAAAAAGTGATTATGAAATAAATGTCTCAATTGTTTGCATAGGTCAGGCAATACCTCAAAGAGGACATTTGTACCGTTGGATGCTGATGATTGGTGCAGCGGCCGCGAAACTGCTACTTGTCCCCCACCATAAAGTCCGCATTTACTTTTCTTGTCTCCTTTGGAAATTAGAAGTCCAGTCGCATGAAGTAAAATATTAAAATTCCTCAGCTGAAGGTTAAAAGTAAGATAGTACGTGATAAAAAATAGATACCCAAGAAAAGTGTTGTGTTTAGCATTTCGTGGATCACTATCAACACCATGTCCGTATAAAATATTTTAAAGGTATTCGGTACTGATTTGGAAAGTGTTTCAAGGCAACGAGGATTTCACTTTTATACAACAACTAATTCCAGAATATTTTAAACTGTTTATTTATTCTATAAATTGTGAATGCATATTTGCGCACAGCCTTGTGAGACGAGTGAGTGTTGATAATGTGAAACCATTAGATAGTGCACCTTAAATGCTCAAGCACTGTTAGTCACACACAGTCACTTAGTATCAGGGAATATATGTACATAATTCAGAGAAATTGTTTTAATGGGCATGTAATTGATCAAGTTTTATTATGTTTAAGCCCATGTTAAGACCGTATTAACAACAATTTGTTTAAAATGCAAGACAACGTGTTTAACTGCGATGAATGCAACGTTGCATTCAATAGCAGCAGCTATAGCAACAACTAAATCGTCTTAGGTATCAAGTTATCATTTAGTTGTTGCTGTTCATGTTGCACTTTTGTTTATTTAAAACATTAGAGAAGAAGAAGCCTAAAAAAATAAATGACGACAATGACGACGGTGATGACGACGGTGATGACGACGATGACGATGACTGTGATCATTTTGTTAAAGCGGCGCTTGTGTACACAACACAACACAATGCAACAAGAAACAAAAAAGTTGAAAAAAAGCAATAACAGCTCCAACAACAAACACTGATATGAACTAACTTAATCCTCAAATTACATGTTCTTAGTGGTGGCGTTTACGTGAAGAAGTTTATTTGCCCAAATTCAACACGATTTGTGTAAATTCCCACAGGCATAAATTGCCCACCGACGGACAGACAAATGGATGATCAAGCCAACATTCGGATGGATGACCAAAGCGATTAGAAGTTAACATCGCAGGCTGCTCATGAAATAGCAGCACAAACTGAAACGAACAAAACGGAGCAAATCGCAAAAGAGCAGGGCAGTGCCTTTTAAGTGAGCTCAGTTGAGCCGGGTTGAAAGTTAGGAGCGGTGGGAAAATCAATGTTATACCCCACAACTTGATTTATTTATGCTACCAAAATATCTCATAAATAAATCCGTTGTTTGCTTTTCCACTTTTATTGTTTTTGTTTAGTTTATTTTTTGTTGTCGTTGTTATTGTTGGTGGCGGTGGTGGTGGTGGTGGTGTTGTTGTTTGTGTCTTTCTCTTGTGGTGTTGCTTCAATTTACTTCCCCACCTTGGGGATTCGATCGGATCACATTATCATGTGTCTCAGATAAGTGAGAATGTATTAGTTTGTATGTATGTGTGTGTGAGTGTATATGAAAAATGTTCAATAGTCTTTCAGCTCCGGCAGGCGCTATTTGTTTATTTTCGTATTATTTTTATTTTTGGAACGTAAGCGTAAATGAAAGGTGCATAGGTTCTAGGTTAAGCAGATGCTGCAACACGCGGGTCGAGTCTCTTTTGCATCGTGAATAAGCAAGAGAAATGCCTGCGACCCCAAAAGAAAGACCAACAATGAAATTCAAATGTTTATTGGAAAGATCTTTAATGTATGCAGTCAGCAATCCGTGATTGCTGCACTCGCAGAGGGAAGAAGGCGTAATAACGGTTGGCAGCAACAAACAGTGCCACTCCAAAACAGCAATGACTATATATCACATGCACAGCGACGACACCAAGTCGCAAAACAGAAAAGAAAGACAACTAAAATAATTTTTACACTATTGATTTTGGAGTTGCTGCACCAAAAACAATAATAACAATAATAATAATTGAAGATGACTTGTAATGTCAACATTCATTTTTTAAGTACAAGTTCCATAAAATCTGAAAAGGTTTAAGGCGACCAACTTTTTCGAATATTCCTTCTCTGCACTGCACATGCACATGCACATACATACATACATACACATATACGAGGGTCGAATAACAAATTTGATAAAAAATAAGAACTGAAATTAAAGAGTCAGCCTTTTCGTAATTATCCAACCTGTTTCGATGCGTTTTAAAATATGGATCATCGTCCACAAATATCAGTGCCGAATGCGATTAAGGCAAACCTTTAGTTTTTATATTTAAAATAAATCCCTCAAACATTTCAAAATTGTCTTATTCATACATATGTATGTACATATCTGCAAGTGCAAAAAATCATAGCTTGGTCAGAGTTACGCCACTTCCTTAGAAAGAGCATGGGGAATGGAGCAAGTCCATTTACAGCCGGTAAAAAGTATTCGTGTCTTCAACATAAGCATCCTGTCACGCCGTAGATGTACGCCTCGAAAGAAAAATACTAGTTCACTAAGCCGCCGTTTGCCGCACAAAAGGAAATGCCATTATAACACCTGTTCTGTGGTATGCACATTGTAGGGTGTTCGGAATGTTGTATTTATTTACGATTTGCAATGTAAATATTGGGGACAAGATATGTTCACACTACGTGCTATGAACGAAGTCTGAAGCAATTTGGATCTGTTTCATACTGTAATAATTCTGACTGGCCTCGATTTCCACCAGACGCTGCTAATGAAATAAACTTTCCAGCTGGCAACAAACACACAAGTCGATTTACAACATGCCGAGTCGTCGTAAAGTTTTATGAACCAGAACGAAAATTCACTCCATCAAAAACTTAAAGCAAAAAAAGGGAAAATAGTACCTGCAATAGGCGTATTATTTATATGAGTTACGCCGCAATCGGCATAACTAAAATCTCTGCAGCGTTTCCAAATAGGGCGCCTAATTTGCCTATTACTTTTCCAAATCTTTTATTGTGCCAGCTTTAAACTACATTTTCAACATCAAAATTACAACAAAAATTCCTAAAATTAATAAAATTAGATACAATTTTAAAATTCGACTTAAGCTCCTATGATAAAATGCCACCGATACAATAAATTTGTATGCGGGCTAAAGTCTTGTACCAAAATTTCACCATTATTTATGTGCAACATTTGACGCGCTTCTGCTCTAAATTATTTTACAATTTTATAAAAAAACGGCTTTCATTTTCCCTTTTCATTTAATTTACTCAGTCGTAAAGCAGCTCTGAGCCGAAAATCGTAATTATTTTTTACGTGCGGTCAGAGGCGCTGTCAACTCGGTGCGTTTCGTACCATTTTCAGTGCGTTTTAAAATTCTTGGTGCGCAAAATTTCTTCAATAACCATAAGAAAACCTAAACTTGGTTTTTTTAAAGGCGCATCTATTTCTCCATTTTGTTGCGTTTTGAAATTTTAAAGTTAAACGCTGGCGGCCAGGGTTGTTGTTATTTGTCGTGTGAGATAATTGTAAAAAATTAACTTCTTGGCAAATATGGGCAAATCACCTTGTTCGAACATGATGTCACTAAAAATATAGGGATATTAGATCTAGAAAAAGTCAAGTAATCTGATGTTACAATAATATTAACACTTTGGAAAGAAAATTAATCTGGATTCTAATCATGTTGACACTTTCAAATCTTTCAGCAAAATAAAAATATGGTAAAAAGTCAGAGATCTTTGAGACTTTGGGACAGTTCCATAATATTAAATGTGGTGTCGACTAAAGTGTGTTCAAAAGATGTTTCGACTTTAATAGTTTGTGATATGACAGGCAAAATTCTTTACGAAATGAATCAGCAATAAGAAAACAAACGACGGACCTATTGTAACATGGGAAAGAAACCAAGAAATGTAAAAATGGAGAGTCTCAAATATATATGTACTCGTACATATGTATTAAGCTTCTCTTGGGTCAAAGATAGTCTGAAATAATAAATCTTTGTTTGAACGTAATAAATATGGAAACAGCAGTCCACACTCTACTCTTATATAGCGGGTCTTCAAATAGGGACTTACGAAATTTGACGGCTTTATTGTAGAATCTACATCTGTTGGATATGCAGTCTGTTTACACTGATCACAAGCCGCGCGATTTCTTTGTTTTGCGATCGCCATTTTCGTCACGCCGAACGGTGAATGAATTCGAATTCTCCTTTCAAGTAAATAATGAACACGTTCGATGAAACTCAAGATCTGCCAAAAACCTCGCCGCAGAAACATTTCTGGCCGATTTCTCATTTGATTATGCGCAGACCAAAGCCTGGTAGATCCTACACCATTACTTGGATCTAAGACCCGTAAAAAATTTAATTGAGCCAATAGCTGAAGGTGACCGATTGTAGATAACGAAATATGTTTACTGGATCCTGGAACAGTTGGAGGCTGGGTCCAGCTTTTGCCAACGAATTATCGTTCTCTTTGGCTGGGTCCATATTTCCGCTTCAGACCAATTATTACCAACCACATGCCACATTGGATATCCTGCCCCGCATGGGCTTCCCATGCCAAAGGACATCGAAAGTCTTTATTCGAATCTAAAGATGAGTTTAATGTAAGACCCTTTTTATACACACACACACACACACACACATACACATATACTTAAAAATCTATACATATCAGTAAATGCAATGCACGTATGTATAGGGTGTTTTTTATTGAGGTATAGAACTTTAAGTTGGCATCACTTTTTTAACTGGCGGCCATTTTGTCAGCTGTCAAGTGATTAATATTTAGTTTGGTTTGCCATTTCATCATGAACAGGTTGACAAAAGAACAACGCTTGCAAATCGTGCAAATTTATTTCGAAAATAATGGTTCAGTTCGCGAAGTTTACCGCAAGCTCCGTCCATTTTATGGTCATCAGAGCAATTAATTCGGTTAACCATGGATCGTTTTCGCACTACGTTTACTCTATGTGATAATACGCATCCGCAGAGACGTCGAACAGTGCGCACCGAAGAAACAATTGCCGCTGTAGAGCAAAGTGTTGAAGAGGACCCGAATGAATCGATTCGCCACCGTGCACAGCAATTGGAGCTTTGTCCATCAACTTTTGTCCATCAAAAATTGGACCTGTAGAATTGGCTTTATTCATGCCCGAAATCATATTTAAACATTAATGGCATAAAATTATCCTTCCAATAAAGCCAAATTGATGGACATTAAAACGATTTTCTTGTGTTTTATTTCAATTCGAAGTTCTATACCTCTAAAAAAAACACCCTTTACTATGTGTGTACATATGTATGTATGTATATCGATGAACATGTGTAAGTGTGTTTGTGGTTTCATATGTTCGTCGGCTGGAAATAGTGTGCAAAATGAAGAAGAGTTGAACGCTTTTAACTGACTGACTGACTGCTATTTTATTTTTTGCTTGTTTTGAGGTCATGTGAAAGGTCAAGTTCGTGATCGCATTCAAACATTTTGGCAAACATTCAGTATTTTTGCTCTTTAAAGGCCATAGAGAGATTTTTCATTCAAAAGAACGTCTATGAAAACTAAGACGACGTTTTCGTCATCAACATTTGAATCATCAGAGACGACAAAGAAAAATTGAAGATGAACGTGCCACCGCCGCTCCACGATTCTGCTTTGTACATACTAATGCGACTGTAACTGCCACTGCAACATTTTTACTCTGGTGTTTTGTGGCCAAATTAAGGAGTTGGTGATAGAGAAGCGTTCGTTATAGTACAACATTCGATAATGTTGCCAACATTGTCGAAGTCGCTTTTTGTTTGGTTCGTTTTCGTTTTTTATGGTGTGCCGCATAGTTGAACAGCACAAGTTGTTATTATTGGAGACAATTCGTCTCATAGGATCGTGCAGCATCAGCATCAGCAATGGCAAAAGCAAAAGCAACAGCAACAGCATTCACAACTACCAACGCCGAGTTGACGATGACATTCTCCACAATTTTGTTTTGCTTATGAAGCTTCAGCGATTTACAATTGAATTTGTTGTTGGTTTGGAGCTCGCGGGTCTGTTTGTTTGTTTGTTTGTTTGGAATCGTGCTGCAACAATATCAGAAAGTTGACAAAATTGTCAAGCGGTGACATGTTAACGTATTCCACCTTCTTTGTAAATCATAATCATTAGTTTGATTAAATTTTAAGTTTCATTTTTTATTTTTCTTAACTTTCATTGTCTCTGCATTGACGTTTATCGACTTGAAAATTAAATGGTGGCTTCAACTCGATCAGACTGATAGACCCAGCCAATAAACAAATACATCATCATCATGACCTAAAATGAACACTTGATGACCTATTGAGGAATCTTTGATTGCTCCAATTTGGGAGCAGTATTTGTTTTAAATCGTCTGGCACGTTGAAAGCCTGTGAAACAAAAATTTCCCACATGATGCGCCAATTTAAACTTTTTAGGTTCTATTTTGCACTGTATTTTATTTATTTAGTTTATTGGAAATAAGTTCACATTATTTATACGTATGTATGTATGTATGTATATTTAGTCTAATTTATGTGACACTGGTAGCACATTTACTCTCTCTCGGGTACATAATTTTTGGGGAAAACCTGGGGAAAAACAGCGCACTTTGATCGGACATCCCATATTCATAAAACAAATCTGATGCTCTGCCATTTTTTGACTCAGTTCACAAAGTACTTAAATCTGCAGCGCTGCAAGGTGACTTCATCAAACTTTGTTCAAAAAAGTCTACTGATAAAAAGGGATTAAGGACTTGCAAGAGAAAGAAAAACATTTACTAAAAATATATTGTATTTAATCCTTAATACCATTTATTTTATTAGGAATGAAACGGCGGCAGAATTTAATGAAAAAAGCGGTTTGATGAAAGTAGAAATGCAACTCTATAGATATTTATAGTGTGGCTTTTTGTTTTGTTTCTTTTTTTCAAAAAACCAATTTTCATTACCATATTTTTTGCACGCTTTTTTCAAAAATATTATGAACCTTTTTGTTTTTTTTTTTGGGGCTGCAGAACAAATCGGTAAATAGGCCCCACAACCTCAAATAAGAAGTAGTGCTGCATCGCACTTAAATTTCAAGGCTTCTTGTCAGAGAGTTCTAAACTCTCTGGGGCTCTCTGCTTTCTGAGAATGCGAAAGGATCTAGTAACTCGCATGGCTTGGCAAACAAACCTAGAGGAATTCATAAATATTGTTGTGCAGAAACTTTAAGATTAATTAGCAGAACAAGGCCGGCACGCCCCAGGATTGTTGTTTTCACTTGCGATTTAATCCTAACACCGGAAGAAGGCAGCCTGAGTAACTACTGGTGTAGGTCCACCTTAAGAGGTGCTGTTGCTTTGCAGCTTCTGCGGAATTGCTAATAGGAGAGATTAGCTTAGATGGTCCAAGTTCTGCAGTAAGCGGTTTGTTGTTATTAAGCCACCTGTGAAAACTGTGCAAATCACACAGGACCAGTCGAGCATTCGACCATCATAATGGCAGGTGCTGACGTAAATTGTATACATACATATCTTTGTATACATACATATGTACGTATCCGTACCTTTGTCATCCGTAAAGCGATACTATATAATTGGTTTTAACATTCGCAAGAATTGCCGCCTGTGAGAGTCTTGCCAGCCACACTGAAGGGGTGTTGGGCATTTGACAAATACACCCGTGGCTTTGACCACCATTAGATTAGGTCATAATGGCGGGCGTGGTTGCATGCATGTACATTCGGAAATGCACACACATACATACGGACCTTTGCCCTTTCTAAAACGACTTTAAATTTAATTTTCAGAGATTAGCTTTCAGTTTGGTCTTATTAAATTGGGTGCGCAAATTGGACCCGAAATGTTACAAACGAAATATTATTAGTACATACATACATACATATGTAAAGACAGAATAAAAATGTGGAAAGTTGTCTCTAAGTAAATCAATTTTTCTGAATGTAATTTTGTAAATTGTTTTTTTGTACAAGATTCTGACACAGAAAAAATTACTGTGTTCTAGTTTTTTCCAACAAATATTGTTCCCGATTCAACGAAAAGATGTTCGAGGTTGGTTTAAAGAAATAGTAAAGAGTTTATTTGGATCAGATTTTTTCTGTTTTAAGATAAAATAATAATCTTGGATTCACTTGAGCATTTCATCAAAACTGATGTCTGAATACGCGAGTGCCTTTTCAAGCCCGAATTCAAGCAATTTATTAACTGGTTCAGCGAATTTCGTTGTTGAGTATGAAAACGAAAGTTTCTTTTTATGTATATTTTATGCACATACGTACAGACTTACATAGTTTGTGTCTATGGAATGAATATATTTTAGGAAACGTTTATTCCAGGCCGGCGAAAACAAAATTCTTCTCAAATTTATGAAAATATTATTTCAGCGCTTATCGAAGCAAATGGAGAGACATTTTTAGTAAATATTTCAATGCGTGCAAGATTAACGAAATGAGTTTTATAAAACATGTTTTTTGTTATAAATATTATATTTAATACCAACATTATGATTTAGTAAGTGGCATCTGGACTTGCCTCACCTCATGATCATAGTGAGCCCTTTGCAGCCATTCAATATTAAAACAACGTTGAGTCAATGATAAGAACGGAACATTTGGTTGCTCCTTATGAGTGTTTGGAAAAGTAAGTACATACATATCCACACACATATGTATTTTGTTGTAGCTACGAGTATGTTCTGCTGAGACAAGTGACAAATTTTACTGCATTTCGCAGACACACGTGTGTTTGATTGCTACTCAGGTTGTTACCGTTTAAACATTTTTTAAAGCATTCGGCCTGTCAACATCCCACAACATCGTTACAACGTGCCACTCGAATGAAGTCTTTTATGGAAAAACAGCACGATTTTGTTATTGCGCGGGTGCTTTTAGCACGATCTGAACAGAAATTCTTCTCGCAGTTGAACACATATGCAACACTTAGAGCTGACTTCTTGAAATATTTACTCTGTTCGCAAACTGAATTATTATTGAAACAATGAGCCAATAAAAAAAACCAAAATGCCCAAAAAAAAAACAAAAATAAACAACATGCCGAGCAAAGCATAAAAATTGGAAAGTCTGAATCATGTTTGCTGCATGTAGAACAAATGAAGAGACACTCCAGTCCACAGAGCAGCTCATATATTGTACACACACACACACACACACACACATACATACATTAATATACACATAACGCTGGCAATGCAACTTATTTAGCCAACCCTCTAACTTTGAAGCTGTTATTTGGTCTTGCAAATTTCATGAGTTGTATTTGTTTTGCTTCGCTTTGGGATTTTTTGCTTTTCCGTTTCTGTTCGTGCCAATTCTGGCTCACATTATGTGGTCCACCTGGTCAAAAGCGTTAAATTTTGCGCTTGCTGCTGTCGCATTTGTATTTAGCAAACAATGCAAATTGGTTTCAAATGAGATTTAACAGTGAATTTGGTCTGCCTGCTGCTTCTGTTGTTGCATTTATTGTTGTCGCTGTTGTAGTTGTTGGTGTTGGTGTTGCTTTATATTAAGGCTGGATTGCACAATTGCAAAGCGATGCTTTTCTCATTGTTTTTGTTGTTGTTTTAAAATGATTTGATTTTTTGTTGTTTTTGTTTTGTTTGCAATCGGTATTGCGACCGAATTAGCGACACATAGAGACAAATTTTTCACAATCTGGTTGTAATCGATGGACGCCAGTTCACTGCTTGTAGATGCCAAATTACACATACAAGCATCATCGTGCGAAGATTGTGTTGGAGTAATTTACAAGATAGGAACGCAAGACATGATCAGTTCTACAATTTTGCTAATTATGGGTCCAAAGTGCTCCTTAGCACCGCAGCAGTTGGCCGAATGAACTTTTAATAATCGGAGCTTATCTTAAAAAAGGACACAGAGAAAAGGGATCCATTGCAGCAATTGAATTCTTAGGAAAACGATTGTGGCTGGAGGTTCCAGTCGATACACACATACATACATACATGCATGTATGTGTAGAAGGGCGAATATTATAAAAGAAACACAATGTACATACATACATATTGTGTCACATCACATTTTTGCGCACACCTGACATTTTTGAGTACCGGGGATACGTATAAATGCTGCAGCTGTTTCAGTAGAATTTGACTGGGAGGTGTTCAAAAAAAATCAGTTCAGACATGTTTCTATTTCTTTCAGATTCAGGAAATTCTTTGTGTTTCCACTTCTATTTGTGCACACAGATCACAGCAGCACGAAAGCTACGCGCGATACCACAAAGAATCATGCGGACAATTAAAATATTATATTAATGTTTTCAAAAAATTTCAAGAGTTCATTAAATAAAACTTAAAATATGAAAAGAATTCAAACTGCGGCTTGTTTCGTGCTCTGTCAGTGATCTTAGAAGAAACTTATTTGTATATTGATTTAATATTTGGTGTGGCCTCCTTTTGCTTAATGACAACTTCAAGTCGTTTTTCTACCAGAGTAACAACTTTTCTAGTGGTTTCGTTGGAGAATTTGCTCCACTCATCGAACAGAGCAGACTTCAAGTCGTTGGCATTCCTAATCTGTATTTAGCGTATCGCCGAGTCCAAAATTCGGCCATGTCCATATCAACCAGGATTGAAAAATACCCGATTTGTGTTTCAGGTCATTGTCCTGGTAGAGCCGAAAACGATCGCATCTACTCAAAGCGTCGGCACACTGTAGCAAAATGTCTTTTAACTTATTTAAATCCATATCTTTATTCACGGTTTCTTCAATAAAAACGACGTTGCCAACTCCAAGGGCAGCCATACAGGCCCAAACCATCTCACTGCCACCACCATGTGTAAAAGTGGGTTTTAAGTGCTTATTCTGGAGCTCTGCATTGGCATTACGCCACACGTACTTTATACCGTCTATGCAGAAAATATAAAATTTTGAGTCGTTGGCAAAAATAACGTCTTCGCTGAATATTAACGGCTTGTCACGTGGTCCTGAGCTAAATTAGCCCGGCATTGGTTTTTTTCTTTGAAATGAATTGAAATGAACGCTTTTTTGCGAGCTACTCCGCGGAGTAAGTGCAGTTTCCGCAGCTCGCGGTGTACTGTTTCGGCACACCATTTTCTAATTTTTTTTTTTAACTTCTATATCCACCACCAATTCGGTGCTATATTTTTGGGTTTTCCTTTACTTTACGAACTACGAGTATCATCCTTTCCTCTGCGCATTTCCGCCCTATTTGTTACTCGGCTCTCGCGTATGTACTGAACTGCCAGTGCCCTGTACTGGCACTCAAATCTACCATCTCTTTTATTTTTCTCTCTCAAAGATCTACTTTTTTGTTCTTAATAAAAATATGTGAAATTTTTTTTTGCTAATTTTATTACAAGAATTCATTGCTAAAACCTTGCAACAAACTTTTTTATATTATTTATTTGTTTTAATATTGTACTAACGGAATTATGACAACTCGCGCTACATTTAACTCATGAAATCCTTTTTTGGGCATTTTCTTTCTATCTGAATTTTACGTACACACATACAAAAAATATCAAGATTTAGTCAATAAAATAACTTACGGTTTAATAATTATTAAATTTAAAGTTTTAGCATTAAGTTAAAAGAAAACAATAAAAAAATTTAAAATAATAAAAAGATGGATTAAAACAAAAGACAAGGATTATAAATACATTTTTAATAAAAAAAATAGATTCTGAAAGGTAGATCTAAGATCCTTTAGGTCTTCGAATTTCATGAGTATCGTCTAATAACACCATAGCCAGAGGATTTACATGATTGCTTAGTCCTTTATTATATCTTTGCAATATTTCTATATTTGAGGCACTTTCTGTTCCCCAAAGTTGAACTCCATAAGTCTATATGGGCTTTAAAATGCCTTTATAAGGTATGAGTTTATTTTCCAGGCTTAGTTGAGATTTTGGACCAATTGACCTGTTAAGTTTCCTACTTGCAATATTTAATTGTTGCAGTTTTTTTTTATATGTTCTTTCCCTGTTACATGACGATCTACTCGTATATGTAAGACAAGGTATTTAACGCAATCCTTTTTGGGAATTCGGATATTATTTACGGAAACGTCAGGACAATCACCTCTTCTATGAACGAATGGTTTGTGTACAGACTTTTCAGCATTCATTTTAGATCTCCATTTTCTGGACTTGCAGTAAACGGGCAATTTATTTTATATAATATTTACAAGGCCCAAAACTGTTGAATAAGAGAAATGCTGAAAACAACAGAATAGTAATAAATTTAGTCTTCCAGTAAATATTGTTAGTAATTACTTTCAGCTCCGCAGATATCCTGTTTCCCTTCTCGTCCACACATTCAATATGAAATGTTGAGTTTGTTTTAATATCACATATTTACACACACACTTAAATGTTTAAATTCCATTTATTCATAAAAATTTCGTTAATTGTTTTAACAAATATGGACTGATTAGTAGCGGAAATATAGACTTAAAATCGGTTAAGCTGCAGCCAGTTATTATTTTCTAAATTATCAAGATATTGAAACGTAAAAACTAGTTTCAATTTTGCTCAAGACTAGAACTTCACAGCATTTTTATAAACTACCAGACTTACCCGGTGTGCTTTGCTACGCCTCTCCCAACTCCTGAACACTTTCAGCGGAGCTCTTACTTCTCCCTATTTGACAAAAAAAAAATTAGTGGCCATCTTCCATATGCAAGTTTTTTTATTTTTTGAAATTGGTGCATAAATATCGAAGTTATCCTCGTCTACATTATAAAATTTGTGGAAAGCGTAACATAATTTAACATAAATGGGGGTAAAAGGGGTCGTGGTTGAAAAAGTAGCCTATAATTCAGTCCGAGTTAAATGTTATGAAAATTTCAGGAAGATCGGTCCAGTTGTCTGGTCTCCTACGAGGTACAAATAAGCAAACACACATTCTGTTTTATATATGTATGTATGTATGTACATATCTTTTTCCCTTTTGTAAAGTTTGGCAGACTTTTCTGAAGTGTTTTTCCAAACCAAATTTCAATAGTTTCGGCATTTCCATTCTGGTTTCTTGAGTACAAATGTATCTAAAAGTGTTTCCTTTAAGTGGCAAAAATAGTTATAAGCAAAACTACCCACCTGGCTGTATCGTCTCAACCTGTAGGGAATAGAATTTCGTTACGAGGTTACGTGGCAAATGTTGCCAGTGATGATATATAAGTACATATAGATGTATGTATGTATGTATAATTGTGAGAGAGAGGGTGGCACACAACCCCGGTTTTAGTACCTTTTGTTTTTTATAATTGAGCGACGCCCTTCACAGTATTCAGTCCCTCTCAGAAATAATGCCCTTGTGCCAACATATTTTCCAATCCTCGAAGCAGTTCTGATATGCACTTTTAAATATATCTTTAAGCACTTTCAGCAATCCCTTTTTATCTCCTCAATTGTCGCAAAACGCCTTCCTTCCTTCATGGCTGTGGTGAATCTTGGGAACAGGAAACCACACGTAGAACACCTCTAACTTTTACTCCTCTCATAAACAAACTGAATATGCTACCTGCCAAAGCCTAAAAATATAATAAGATAATATTAGATTTTTGCAGACGGCTCCAATTGCCGTGAAAGCTTTTCCAGATAAATATCATAAAAACTTGAAACTGTTCAATTTACTTTACAGGAAATCCAATTTCTATAATTGTTGAAGAAATATGTACCATAAAGTGGGTTTTGATATTCCACAATTAAATATGTCTACAAATTATCACATCTGCAAGGGGTCGTGGAGCTCTCATCGTATTGTGTTTTGCTGTAAAAACTTGTAAACTCCAAACTAAGCATTTGTAGGGATTATTATTTTGCTATATTTGATTTCGTTTGTTACTATTTCTATTTTGTGATCTTAATTAAACTAAATAATTAAATATATTCAATCTTCGGCCCTGTTTGCGTTGATCGTTTCTGGAGAAGAAGATTCAATCATGAACTGTACGGGTTATACAGCGACATGAGCCTAACCAGGCGCCTACAGATCCAACGGCTAAGATGGTTGGGCCATGTAGAGCGCATGGAGAATACTGCTCCGACCCGTAGAATCTTTGATTCCGAACCTGTGGGACAACGCATTAGAGGACGCCCACGGAACCGATGGCGCACACAAGTGGAGAGGGACCTCAACCAACTTGGTGTGCACAATTGGAGAACGCTGGCTAAAGACCGTGCCAGCTGGAAAACTTTGTTGGTTGAGGCCCAGGTTCACCACGGACTGTAGCTCTAAAAGAAGAAGAAGAACTGTTCTGGCAGTTACATTCGTTTTAGGTCGTGGTAAACTCTACTGCCTTCAATTTGCCGCAGGTTTGTTTGTGACAATGAATCTTTTTTCTCTGTATATTAACGCGTAAGTTATTTTACACTGAAAGAAGATTACCATTTAAACCTTAACATTTGCACAAAATTTTGAAATGCAAATAAAATGACTCCTTGACTATTTATCGTTTTTAGGTTGGTGAGCACGTGATTTGTCTTGTCGGCCTACGGAATCTCAACCTCTCGGTTTATTGGTTAATTCTAAAGCAGTAATTTGTTGCGCGAAATGCGTGCAGCTCCGTGGAACAGACATCTAACTTTTTAATAAAGAACTTTAGAAAATTAACCGCGTTCAGGTAGGGTTGGTTGGAGCTTTGAGAATGTTTTGTGTCCCCATAAGTTGCAACTGCGGCTCAGTATTTTTCCCACTGAATAGTTTTCTTAGCAACAAATAGTTTCATATCCCAAAACGTAACATTTTGCAGCCAGCAGCCATTTATCAGGTGATAAATCTCTTCAGTGGGTTCGATTAAGATAAAACGCTCACTAAACGCTGCAAATGCTAAATTACTTATCTCTGGCATAACTAAATAAATAAATTAACAAAATCAACAAAAAGGAATATCTCGATAAGGCATGTAGTAGTAAGTAGTAAGTAATACGTGTACCTTCTTAGCAATTAGAGATTAAAGAGCAGAACACATTTGGCCAGTTCACTTTCGTGGGCAGACATGTTCGAGTACGAGTATGTGGCCCATGTGCACGTATGTAGATATGCAGAACGGCACATTTGGACATCAAGTAATTGTACCGACTTATATAGCTGGATATTTACGAATGTTGTTGCTTCCAGCTGCCGCAATTTTGATGCTGCCAATACAAAACGAGCGCCTTAATTATCTTTAAGAACAATGGATTGCACTGATTGTTTGCTAACTACACAACATCAAAATCGGATACAATAACAAAGTAGCAAATGAATAGCAATTGCCAGCCAAGCAGCAGCTCCCTCGCTGCACAGTGGTGTAGCAGTAATAAAATTGGAAATTTTTTTAATGAAAATGTGAATTTTTTAAAAACATTTTTGCTTCACAGTGAATCGAATTTTTAATAAAAAAAGAAGAAAGTCATAACTAGAAACTCGGTCCATATAATATGTACATGTGTACATATGTATGTGTATGCAGTTTATTAAAATTAACGATATGATGTTAATTTCACGTTTAAGCCTCTTTTTATACACCCCTTAATATGCGAAAGTCCTAAATAATTTCTGCTTCCAAAGGTGGATTTTTGCAGATTTTAATCCTGTGTTGCCATACGAAAAAAACTAACTTCGCCCACTAAAACTTAGGCGCACATGATGCTGGTGGCGATAGCGATGTTCACAATTTGGAGATCCACCAGAACGTCGATAAGCTGCGCAAAGACTATTTTCAAACAACGCTGTAGTCTTTAGCCGATTAGCAATTCGTTCTATGGGTGTTACTCTAAAGAATCAGGTAATAGCGTTACTTAAAAACTCATGTCGCCTCTCAATATTTTCTCTCTACTTTTTTTATTTCACTACAATAAAAAGTATAAACTACAAACAAAATCTAAAGTATACTGGAACTACATTTCACCGGCTTCTTCTTTGTACTGCCGAGTTCATATCTCGCATAAAGGAAGGAGTCCCTCAGCATGTTTTATATTTTGTCCTTTTGAATTGGTTGATGTTTTAAGATATTTACATCACTGGCGTTGCTTTCTGTTCGATTTGTATTCTTATTTTGCGTCAAGTTATATGCAGAATAATACATAAGATACAGTAAATATTAAGGGATATATCGGACGCTCTTTTTCTCAATATCAAATATCTTCGAATGCACCTGGAAAAAGGCAATATTAAGGCTAGAAAAGAACAGCTTAATATGAAGACTAAAAGGATGTGCTGGTTACTTGGTGAAAATTCTCAGTTAAGTCTTGAAAACAAAGTATTGCTTTGCAAAGCCCTCCTAAAACCACATGCTACAACTATGGGGAAGTGGAAGCAACTCAATTATTGAGATATTGCAGCGACGTTAATCTAAGGCCTTAAGAATGATTACAAATGTTCCATCGAGACATAAAATTACGCTCTATCAAGGACGAAATTAATAGGTTCAGCAAACGAAACGTCGATAGGCTCAGTAATCATACAAATGTCTTGGCCATTGCCTGGCCATTAGATGACATTGAGGAAATAGTAAAGATGAAAAGGGTTCACGTTTTATATCAGCCTTTTAGAAAATATGGAATTAATAAATACGTATATTTAAATATTGCTTTTAAGCGCTATTAAGTATTAAATTATATGCATCCATACATGTATATTTTTCTATTTGTATTTCTTGGTCTCAGTACCGGTCCCACCGCGTTCTAGTCACAAACTACACAAAATCATTTCATAACCGGCTCCCTCGGAGGTACTTTTGAGTTGCCGCAAGATAAAGAAAACATTATTTGGCACTTTGGAATCCATCAACGAGTATTTTGAGAACATTTAACCCGAATAAGTTAAGTTTTGCGGGATATCCAATTCGCAACTGCGCTTAGCTGGTCCTTATTAACACAACATATGTCGCTTGTGTTAAAACTGATGGCCAGCAGAATTGTTGTTCTTATCTCGCATAAAGGATGCCGACGTACAGTATGTTTGATGTTTTATCCTTTTGAATTGGTCCACGTTTGATGATAATTCCACATCATGGGCGTTGCATTCCTGTTGGTTTTCTGTTCGACTTATATTCTTAATTTGCCTTGGATCAGAGCCTTTTTTCTGCTGGTAATATTTTTAAATCAATATACATACAGACATACATATATTACATCCACTGGTAAATATGTATTTCAATTGTCATCGACTGACTTTTTAATAGGTAGACAATAATAAAACATGCAACTATTGTTCATGTCTACACGCGGCACTTCGTACACCGAAAATAGCTCTAATTGTTTTTTTACTTCGTATAGATTTAGAGTGGTTAAATAAAATCAGTTAATTGATCGCCAATTTTCATTCTTTAAACGTTCAGAACTTTAGCTCCCAGCTTAATTAACTGAAGCTTCTATAAACACAAATATCTATATATATATAGATATGTTTTCTATATCACAAAAACAATTGCAGAATCTCATGGAAAATAAATATAATTTTTGAAAATATTTTAAAACTTGTTTTGGGTTTCCATATCGTGCCCCGGCAATAAATCATATATTCTTCAGAGAAGAATATATTTAAATACTGGATTGATTTCAACCATTTGTAACAGACCTTGGTTCGATTGACCTATTTTTAGCCAGGTATAACCTGGCTACCAAGTTCTTAAAAGTTGTACCGTTGAAAGAAATGTTGCAAGAGGAAGAGAGAATTCGGAAGTGATAAAACTGAAATGTTTATTGAAAGCAGCAAAATTGGATTATTTCATGAAATAAAATGAACGACTTCTCAAATATACAATAATATGAAACAAATTTTAAAATACGGAAGATCCAATTGTTCCAATTTACGGTTACGTTTCCGCACTCAGTTACGTTTTGATGGAAATTAGTTACTGCAACCTAAAATCGAATCGAAAGAAAAAGATCAAGGCAAGGCAATATTGAGGAACACTTTTTTTCAATGAAACACGTGAAAAAGAAACGGAAAAACACGGGGTATGGTGGTCACATTTGTAAAGAAAAACTCCAAATTTCTGTCATATGCTGTCATCGTCGACTTCAAAGTACACATCTGATGTGAGGAGAAAACATTGTTTTCCAAAATCGTTTGGAAAATAAACGATTACCATCCGCTTGTTAAATTTTGGGTCCGTATATCTCTCTACTGAATACATTTTGTTTTTAATTTATGACAGATCCTGATTTATTGTAATTTTAATAGATCCACAATTTATCCGGGACGCAGTATACACATGTATGTTTATGGCTGCTAATGTGAGCCCGTGTGCACGAGGTATTCATCTTTTGTGAACACCTCAAGTACATGGAATTTCCACATTTCAATGTCACAAGATTTTTACTGGAATATTCCATTCATTTTGTTATGAACTCGCAGACAAGAATAAAGGGCATGTGATTTAATCACAATTTCTCTAACATTCAGAACGGCTCTACCCGCCGACAAGATTTAAGGTCTTAGTATTTTTTTTTAGAAGAGAATACCAGATCAGGCATAAATTTGTTTTTGGAAAATTTTTATTACCAGCGATTTTCCTAAAAACGTGTCAGGGGTTTTCCTTACGGTGAGTTTTTCCATTAGACATATTTTTTGTTTTATTTCCATTAAAATTTTATAAACTGGCTTTTGAAAACGTCGACTTAAATCAGTTTTAAGTCTTATTCAAATAATTTAAAGTTCGATTTCGATAACTATTGAAGATGTGTTTTCACGTTAATCTAATACATGTATTACGACATGTCAAAAAATGAAATAAGTATTATCGTGTAAAAGGAAAATGTATTGAGCAGGAGAGAATACGGATACACAATTTGACAAGCGGTCGGTAGATGTTTATCTTCTAAACCATTTTAGAAACTTATCGCACCACATCAGAGGTGTATTTAACAGTAAATATTGGCAGCACCGACAGAATGTATTGCAGTTGGGAACAATAATTAATTGCAAGAACAACCGAACTCAATGCAACAAAATTTTTATGTTATTGTTGTAAATATTGTAGATCAGGCACCACCAAAACAAACAAAAAATACCCAAACCTGCCTTCAATTTCTATTTTGGGGTAAAGTTAAATTAAAAATAGTAAGAAATTATAAAAAAGTATAATAAAGGGTGGTTAAATTGTATGGGCCGATGTTGAATGTGAACCACACCTAAACGCCAAGTTTTTTTCCGAATTTTATTTGACATTTCTCTATTTCAGACTTACTCAATTTGAACCATGGAGAGATACACAATCGAACAACGTGTTAAAGTTATCCAGACTTATTATGAAAATGGGAGTTCAAATCAAAATGCATATCGTGCACTTCGTAATTTTTTTGGTCAATTTTATCGTCCAAATGTGCGTACAATCGCAAAAATCGTGGAAAAATTCGAGCAAACCGGGTCTGTAGAAGATGTGAGAACACCAGTGCATGCTCGTACAGCTCGTACTGCAGAAAATATTGCTGCTGTTCGCGATAGTGTGGCTGAAGAGCCGTCCACCTCAACTCGTCGTCGTTCCCAACAATTGCACCTCTCACGCTCGTCGTTGATGAACATTATGCATAAAGACTTGCATTTACACGCTTACAAGGTGCAATTGGCTCAAGAACTAAAGCCTCTTGACCATTCCAAACGTCGTGAATGGGCAGAATGGTGGCAAGAAATGGCAACAGTGGATGATCAATTTTCGAAGAAAATCATCTTCAGTGATGAGGCACATTTTCACCTCAGTGGATTCGTCAATAAACAGAATTGCCGCATTTGGGCGACTGAGAATCCAAGAGTGATTGTCGAAAAACCAATGCACCCACAAAGAGTGACTGTTTGGTGCGGTTTATGGGCTGGCGGCATCATCGGGCCGTATTTTTTCCAAAATGAGGCCGGTCAGGCAGTTACTGTGAATGGTGTTCGCTATCGTGAGATGATAACGAACTTTTTATGGCCTGAATTGGAAGATATGGATGTGGACGATATGTGGTTTCAGCAGGACGGTGCCACTTGCCACACAGCTAACGAAACAATGGCTCTTTTGCGCAACAAATTCAATGGCCGTGTTATCTCACGTAATGGCGATGTCAATTGGCCGCCAAGATCATGTAATTTGACACCGTTGGACTTTTTTCTTTGGGGTTATTTGAAAGAAAAGGTGTACGTCGATAAGCCAGCAACAATTCAAGACCTAAAGGATCAGATAATTCGGCACATTAACGGCATAGAACCTCCATTATGCCTCAGCGTCATCGAAAATTTGGACCATCGGATGGAGGTGTGCCGCCGAGGTCGCGGCGCCCATTTGGCCGATATTTTGTTCCATAAATAATTGAGTAATACCAATACATCATAATAAAATAAAACTACAATAATTTCCTAAATAGTTTGTGTTTTATTCAAAATCAACATCGGCCCTTGAAATTTAACCACCCTTTATTAAACAATTTAGGAATGGATTTTGTTGAATTGGTTTGATTTTACTCAAACCATCCGTGGAAACATGACAAATACTTTCTTTAAATGCTTTTTATTACTCTAAAAATGCAATTAAAAGGGCAAATCAGACTATAATAATTTCAAATAACACGTGCAGATGTGAGAAAGTGCGAAGGCAGAAAGTTGTGTACGTAACAAATAGTACGGCAAGAGGCTTGACATCCTTAGAAATTTTATCCCTTCGACCAGGGTTGTATTTTTGTAAAATTACCTTAAATATTGAATATTTTTAAAGGCGTCGCGGATCGAGATTTTATCAAGCTGTTTATTTTTCACTCATACTATTCTCGGGGTTTGAAAATCTTATCAAATGAAAAGTCGCTTTCTATAAATTAAATTCAAAAAACTACTTTTTGTGTTTTATCCACACGGGGGGCAAGTGGCACCAATGTGCAGAATATGAATGCAACCATAAACCGCCACAAAGATAAAACTATCCTGATCCCATTTAGTTTAAAAAAGGAATTAAAGATGTTCGTTTCGAGGCACCTCCGCTTGTACATTTGGTAAGAGATATTGGGTATTTATTTTTTTATTTGAGAAGTTTTGCAGATATTATTTGGTAACATCAACTGATTTCCTTTTTCCCCAGGAGCAGTTGTGTAAGTTAAGTCATGTTGCTCTGATTTTAAAAACAATCGATAAACTCAACGCAAATGAGTAACAAGAAACTCATGTGCTAATTAGGGGAGCACCAGAAAAACTTACTGAATCTTGAATTATATTTTTAAAATTGCTTCTACTCTCGCACAAAATTCCAATAAAAAATCGACATTACGGATCAATCCCACAAGGAGTACTACACATTCGAAATTGCTTGCCTAAGCAGTCTGGTGTTAGGCGCCCAATATATGGACAAAGGCAGACAATTCGCTGAAGAGCTCAAAAGGGATCAAGAAGAGAGAGATGGGAAATGAAAAATCTTCTTATAAATAGAACCACATTATTTCATCGGCAAATGTTCCTGTCAACATAAATTGTCAGTCCGCATGATTTTCATATTATTGCACGGCACAAATTGCCAGAACACTCAGACCATACGCTTGTATGGACACTGTTACCAATAGACATAATGCTGTAAGACGAAAACTGTTCTGACCATGAGAAGTTGCCACAAGAAGCTGGATTGCCAACTCAAATAATTGTAGGAAAAACTAATAGTTTCGTTGCCAGCCAATTGCTAACAAAAAGGGTTCATACCATTGTCAGATTCTTGTATTGCAAATATGCGAGATCTGCTGTAAGACATTACCAGATCTGTTGCCTGACAACCGTATGTAATGACATGACAACGCTTTTTCTGTCAACATTGTAAGATGTAAATTGACAGTTCACACAATTATAAAACAATATATAAAACAATAATAACGACACAGTCTGAATATGACTTAAAAGGATTCAATGTAAAATTTGTATAGCAAAAGTTTGGACATTTTTCAAATCGTAGGGCAATAAATTGAACTTTGCTTGAATTCCTTCGCCTGAAGATCAACAAAACGAACTAGATAAATGTCAGACATAAATTAGTACAAACAAAAAAGTATCAATACAAAAATTTTCGACAAATTTAGCGTGTAGTGCGAATAAAGAGCACTTTCGAGTAATTATTTTAAGAAATTGCAAAATATTTGAGAACAGAAGGTCGCGCATTTTCTTGACTGCAACTGCATGCAGCAGAAGCTCCCATCCATGTCTTCAATTTACGGATATTTTTACAACCCGTACAGACCAGCACGGAAAATCACATCGGAACTGAAGAGCTTTTAAAGTTCAGCAGGACGCATGAGGTTTTATGCCGATTCGTCATAAAAATATGCAAGAAAGGAGAGCGTTTAAGCGAAAGGATTTGATTTAGGGATATGCGTGCCCCTAATACTTGTGTGCACACATGCATACACGTGCATATGGGTGTATGTGGCACATTGTTGCGTCCAATTATACATGTTTGGATGTGTGCGTGTGTCTGTGTGTGCATAAAGGTGCATATGAATTTGGTTACATTCGATTCAACACCCACACTTTGTTGTCGTCGCAACATACAATACAAAAACATTTACTTTTGAGGCAGCGAAAAGAGTTCAGTGGAATCAGTTGGCTGTCCTTTTGTTCTTTCTTTCTGTTTTCGTTTTCCCTGCAGCCACTGGGTTTCGGTTTGGTTGCATCCACCAACCATCCGATGTAGAAATGTTAAAGTACTTCCAGCCAAATTGGTTTCTGTTGACAGAGTCAACGTTTAATATGTTTGAACGGATGTACGCTGGTCGTCGCATTGGCCTCAGGCATTTGAGCAATGTTAAAGCTATTAGCGTGTTTTGTTGTTGAATTTTCCCAGTTTGTGTACACTATTGCACCAGTACGTGTTGCATAGCGAGAGCTCGACGACTGTGGGTTGTTCAATACTGCAGCGCTGCGAGTGCAGTTGGTGCCACATGGAGTACATTAATGTTGGTCTGTGTTTATTATAGGAATTTCGAGGTTACTAATTGCGGTTAACAATACAAATTTAACAATATAATCATGGAACCCCAAATAAAACAAGCCCCTTTCGCCTTAGCGTATCATGTTCTCCTTCCAAAGACAAACACACAAATTTTCACGTGGACAAAATTGATTTCAAATGAGTATTGAAATCAAATATTTGCATTATTCTGGCTTCGTGGGTGTATTGAACAGTTCGATGAGTGTGTTTGAATCTAGACTTTACTTTATAGATCTGCGTGCAACAGTAATCAAGTTCAAAATATCTGCGGACGATAAAAATAAAAAAATCTGAAGAATAAAGTAAAAATTCAAATCAGAGAAGTTTTCTTTTGTCCTCAAACTCTATCATCATGTGGAAGGAGCTGTAAACTTCCAGATGCCTTTCCGCTGAACGTCTATCATTTCCTTTTGTCAATTGTAAATTGTTTTTCAAGCAAACTTGCTTCAGCAACAAAAATTGCTCGCAAAGTTTAAAAAATTAAAAGTTGTGCTAAAAACGCAATTAGGACGAATGACGAATTTTTGGCATTTACTAATGAAAATACAGTTTTCCATTGCGGTGAGCTCCGAAAAAAAGTGCCAAAACGACTTCATAACATGCGAACAGCTGATTAATTCTTTATTGTTTAGCCTCGCGGGGATGCCAACAGTTCAATAGTAAAATGTTATTCTTGCAACATAACGAACGTTTAACAACAAAATCATACCCGTTCCTGCGATTTCGCGGCATTTTGTGGTCGTACTAGAGAGTTTAATGGCTATATATACATATATATATATAATCGTATATGAATATTGTTTTTCTCAAATATTATTGTAACTGTCAAATAGAAATATTTTACTGTTTAAATGTTGACACCCCAAAAACTTAAAAAAGTCATCAGCTCCGCTCTCACTTCTGACTGTTTTGAATGCTTCTTAATTTATTTCTGCTTCCTTCTGCCATAGCTGCCAGATTCGATGATTTAGAGACACTTGGGGCTTTTGGTTTTAAGTGGATTTTATTAAGTTAAATAAAATAATAATATGTTAAGAAATTGTTCCTTCTTTATGGATTTTCATTTCATAATACATCATACGCAGCCTAAATTAAATAAGAAATGAGGATTTTTTGCTTTATATCAAAAAGAGAGATTTCAACAGTTGAGGCCGCCGATCGTGGTGACAAATCTGTGCAAGAAATTGCTACGCAATTTAGCAACCCGCGAGATTATTCGCTAAAACATTTGGAATGGAATGGAATGGAATGCGTCGTGCTGAATATGAAGACATTGAGCACTGCTTATCTAATGATTAGACAAGATCAGGAGGAAACTAAAGAGATCCAAAGTGCTGTAATCGCTAGAGAAACTAAAAGTAACTGTAGGAGAACTGCAAAAATCTCTTGAGCCCCAGCATTCAACACCGCAAGATGGGTCGTCTGCCTAAGTCGTAATTACATTCATATACTTCCTTTCGACTTTTGAAGATTATGGGCAACAGTGTAGGTAGACATGTATGTCAATGGAAAACATTATTAAAAACTCTCCACTTCAACTCTACTGAAAAAAGCCGTAAAATGGTCACAAATGTTCAGCATGTCGCTGAAATGTTGCAGGCGCAAGAAATCTAAAAAAAATCCTTAAAAGTGACGTTGGGAGTTCTTCTGCTCATTTTTCAGTTTTATACCCGAATGGATTCTATTTTTTTAAATTACCGATTTCTTTCTCAATCAAACATTGATCAAACTTTCTGCATACGGCAATAATGTTTATGCAATTCTTATAGACATCTCTTTCTAGCATTGACTGTTTCACTCTTTAAGCCTCTGATTGGAAAAATTAAAAAAAAATGTAGGAGTCGAAAAATTATTGATAAACACAATATTTTATTAACACTTAATAAATTTTTTTAGGTCTTGAAAAGTAAATTTGTGATAATAAATAAAGACAACTCGATTTATTACGAGTTTGTTTCGTATTTTTCCAAGACTCGTTATACCTCGAATTTACTGATAAACATGTACAGGGAAGCAATAAAAAGTTTTTGGATCCTCTTCTGTATTCAACTAACTTCTATATCGAATTTATACCGACGAACTCTTGGTGTTGAGATAACCTCGGCGCCCCTGCCAGTTGTGCTCCTAGCATTATGTTTTTGTTGTTTCCTTTTTGTAGATTTAGTTTCTTTGTTTCTAACATAAGTTGGTGACAACAACGTAGATTTGTATGTACATTGTACAATATTCTAGTAATTAGTGAGCATTCAGGTAGGATATTGGCTACTTTTTTCTACTTCAACATAAATTTTATAATGAATAATAATTATAATACAGGAATATAAATATTTAGGAAAAAGTAAATGAAAACCTACTGAAGAGAAAAAAATTTATTTAAGATAAAACTTGGTACAACCCAAGTGGCCCACGTGGTTACATTTAATCTGTTAATATGTACATGTTCAGATAGTTCACATCTAATATTTTAGTTTCCCCGTATGAGTGTTTTCTTTTTTCTTGGGACCAGTACTCAGTAGTGGACCAATGAATATGGACTGCACTGTGCCAGAACTGGTCTAGGGAGGAGGAATGAAGGAATAATATTTCGCTATTTGTTTACACTATATTGCAGGGGTGAGTATGTCAGAATACCTGCGACAATGCACAGTCAAAACTCAGTTAAACCCACCCAACATCCCCAACATTGCGTTTTTTGCGCAGTATTTATATAGACTTGATTGTTTTTGGGTTATTAAGTGCTTCTTCTGCATGTATGTATCATTGTGCATTATGTTTGGTTATGGTTTTCAAACCTACGACCTCCGGACTGTTCGTCGAATACTCTACCAATTCACCCATCGAGGGTGTGTCAATATTATAAATATCATAAGATGTTGAGTAGAGGAATGCCATGGCAGATAGTGATCATTTCTAACAATTTATTTTGAGTAGTTTGAAGCCTTTTTATATGACAGCAGCACTCCATACAGGCGCTCCACAGTATAATATGGACATTTAAATAGTTCTTGTAGCATTATTTGTTTTATTTATTACAGACGAAATATGTTAATGAAAATAAATTTTTGGGCCAAGATTCCCACTTGTAAAAGTGTTGCTGAGCAGCAGATCTCTTTGTGAAATGAAAATGGACCTTCGCATTCGACTGAAGTACATACATACAAAGATTGCTTGCGTTACGATATACAGAGGTGTAGGTTACACATACCTATGAAGTTCACACGGCTAATTTGTTCAAGTGCAGCTACATTTTTACCAGAATCTGTGAATCCTTGAGCCAGGGATTACTGCGAATGTGTGAACAAAAAACTTTACAAAAAATATTAAAAAGTTATACAGAAGACTTGTGCTTCGAAAGCAAAATAAATATTTTTTTTGTGTATTTGTTTTTATTATTAAATAAACTCACACATACATACATATATGTGCATACATATGAAAGAATTTACTTAATTGCAATAAAAAAAAATACTTTTGAATACTTCATTCCCTGTTTTGATAATACAAGTAAATAAAACTTGAATTTTATAAAATCTGTCATTTTCAAAGAAACATTTTCATTCTTAGGGCCAGTTTTTAACTTAAAAATTAAACGGTGCTTATACTTTAGTTCTGTTTAAATACCGAATGCATTTTTATAGATCATATTTAAACACAACTTAAATCACTGACCAGTTCGTGCAGAACAAAAGGTGAATATGTGGAAGGATGTGGAGCGAGAATTTAATAGCAAATTCAGGCAAACAGTTCGAAACCACAAAATTTTGAAAACAAAATATTTTAATATTAAGTTAAATAAATAGTAAACAGCTGTTAAATGAAGAAGTTGTTTATATTTTTCCCCATTTAACAGTGCTACCATACTTTTAGCATAATTAAATACCAAACGCAATTTATTTTCTGTGTCACTTTTCATGCGGTCTTGGGTTGAGTGCTACAATTTTCTTGCCTACAATATCTTACCCTCGGGGCAGGTTAAGCGTTGACGACTTAAACCCAGTCAGTTAAACCTAAGACCGCATGAAGAAGAAAATCTTCGAGGTGCTGTTGGCTTGCGACAGGTCGGTTTTTATGCAAAGAACTAGATGGAGAGGAGTGTACAGGCGAATCTGGTTAAGGCCTGATGTTCCGTGCGGATTTCGGGCTTCTGGAGAATTGTGTGAAACAGAACAGAAGAAGCGCAGCTGAACTTTGCTCGATCGCAGGAATTGTCTTCTGTATGACAATTTATATATTTGACTGCTTCGCTTACAAAGCATTTTCTGAAAAGCGCCGTTCGCTGAGAGCCCTCAGCATTCTAACGCAATTATATTTCAAAAGATCAATCAATTGACGAGTTAAATGATAGATGATAAGACAACTTTTATTGCAAAACTCTATAAAGCCTCGCTGAGTAAACTGAAGGTTGAAACTCCATGTGATTTTTGCCAATATTTTTACAGTCTTTGCACATTAAATGCATAAAAATATTACTGCAGCACCAGCTCGTTATTCACGATCTGCGTAGTTATATCTTTTACAAAATATTATTATTATTAAAGGATGTGTTATTTTGAAGCGTTTTGTTTTGAGAAGTGTTCTATGTTTCCTTCTGATTGTTTTGACGAACTCTCTAATCTACTTTTGGGTGAGTTATTGTTATTTCATTTATAGCCTTTTTAAACGGACCACATTTTCGTGAAGCGCGTGGAAGATGTTGAAAATGTGAAACAACAATTTACACGGTCAACATCTTTGATTTATTCAGCAGCCAAACACATTTAAAGAAAACGACGAGGAAGTGAAAAATATGTTTTGAAAATTTAATTTTGAAAATAAATTAATAACTGGATTAGTTGTTGCTTTGCAAGAACAAAATCAAACTTTAATGCAGTGCAGCGAAATAATGAAGGCCATTCTGGAAGAAGATGACGATGCAGAATTTTTGGTGGACATGAGCATGAACGTTTCTCGAAAGGCTTGGATGCTTGTAGGTCAAAAAAATATGTACAATAAATTGTAATTATGTTTTTAGTGATGCCACCTTAAATTACGCAAGATGTAAGATTGAACAAAATGAGAAAGGATCATCTCTCAAAGATGTTGAAATATGTTGAATTTTTTTCAATAGACTTTATATGGGAAGATTTCTTTTCGTTGAATAAACTTAGAGCACTTGTTCAATGCATCTGCTGTTCGTCTGAACAATTGGCACAATATGTTCTGGTATATATTTGTTTGTCGGCGTAAGGTGAGGCGGTTTCAGTTGACACATCAGGGTAAGTTTTTGCAATGTTTAATAGTCTGGCCTAACAACTGGGTTTGGAAAATACTCACGTATCTTAACTTTGCACCAAGAGATATGATCAAACGGGAGTAAGATAACTCCGGAAGGGATTTTCTTACCGTCGCACAGTGGCACCCGTAGAGCAAACGAGGTTGCAAAAATCAAAATTTTCATGTGCGCCTGCGAAATTTTAAATGAATCCATCTTATAGTAAACTTTTCAACGATCTCAAATATGCTACTCTTAACAATATCAGATTTTTAGTTTAGAAGACATAACTGTTCAAAGTTAACCAATTTTCGGATTTAAAAAAAACACACAATTTTTAGGTAGTTTGATCCGATTTCAGGTGTAATATCACGAAAACTAGGCAACGAATAGTATTTTTTTTTGTTTTTAGTGATTGATGTGCTTATTAAATGTATAACAATAAAAAAAATTGTGCTGTTTGCTTTGTGTTTCTCTAGGTAAATCAGTATTTAAAAACTATCCATTTTTTCACTATTCTTCAACTTTGACGGAAAATAAAAAAAATTTACCTTTTTTTACCTCCGCCATATTTTCAAAATATGTTCTTTAACTAGTCTTTTACATAACTCAAAAGGTTTTATCTGCCTTTACGTGCCTATTTGGCTTCTACAGGTAAAAAACGTTAAAAAGACATGGTTGCAGAAATTGTATGGCGGGCATCCCTTACATGCCTTGACTGACAGTTACTTTGATGTAATAGTTTGAAAATTGCATTTTGAGTCAGTTGTCTACCTGAGAGCCTCTGGCGAAAAATTTGGTCCTAATATTCCGTTACAGACACAAGATGCACAAAAAACTACTCATTGAAATAAGCAGGTACGCACCTCACTTAAAAATTATTTTTGGCGTACATATGGTGAAGAACAATACTGACTTATGGTACAGGTAGGCACAAATCTCATTTGGCTACGTGCATAATATCAAAACTGTATAATTCAGCCCAAATGCATATGTATGCATGTAACAGGTACATTTGTAGACATGGTAGCATAGGCCTATATATTGCAAAACAAGCTTAATGCCTGCATTAGTCTACGACTGAAAGTTGGCGAAACAAGTATTGAAAACATGGCGTTGAACAATTTAAAACTATTTGAACTGTTTAGAAAGTCAATTACACCAACGTGTTTCGCGGAAGCTGCTTTAGAAGAACTCGATAGCTTATACGGAAATATTGAGAGAAGCAAAAGTATAAAAAATAATCTTTGTATGATACATGCCAAAATTAAGACAAAATGGGTGAAATGCAATCGAACCATTAACATCTTCAACTCCAAATACGAGGACTGGCTTAATGAAGACACCATCCTGGATATATTGGCAGTAGATAAACCCTCCACATCAACCAGAGGAGAAAAAGGAAGGCCAAAAAAAAGTATGGAGGAGTGTTCAATTTTCACAAGAAAGAGGAAACTTGCCGATGCCACCAATGACTTGACCACGAAGGATTTATCGGATGCGCTGTCTATTAAATACATAAAGGATAGTGAACGAGTTAGGTCGCAGATTACAAAATCTGTTGCTGATGCAAGCCCACTGCGACTAAAAAGGATTAAGGAAAGCATTCCCACTCCCACAAACGCACATATTAAAAAGTATAGTTCCGAAGAAGCCTTGGCTCTGTTTTTGGACTTAGAACTTTCCAAAGAGAAATATGAGATACTACGGGCATCTTTAATGCGACACGGGGCTGACCTTTTCCCCGGATACAAGCATATTACGCAAGCCAAAATAAATTCACGACCATTGCGTACGGAGTTTACGGAAGTCTCTGCGAAAGCCAATCTGCAGGATCTTATGGACCATACAGCAAAACGGTTGTTGGAAAGTCTTCCTGAAAATGAGGTGGAAATTCTTCCTCAGAAACTAACATTGATCAGCAAATGGGGCTGCGATGGATCATCCGGACAAAGCGTTTATAAGCAAAGGATATCTTCCGATGACACTACAATATCTGACGGAAATATGTTTATGGCATCTGTTGTTCCATTGCGGCTAAAATCTGATGTTTCCCTACACTGGAAAAATCATCGACCGTCATCAGTGCATTATTGCCGACCAATAATGTTTCAGTTTGCAAAGGAATCGGCAGAACTCATAAGGACCACGGTGAAGGACATTGAAGAACAAATAAGCAAGATTAAGCATACAAAATTGCAAATTGGAGAAGGAAAATATATTGAATGTAGTTACGAGTTCCACCTGACCATGGTTGACGGAAAAGTCGTAAACGAACTGACAGGAACAACCTCAACATTGACATGCCCGATTTGCAAAAAGAGTCAGAAGAACTTCGGTAATTTAAACGATTCTACAAACGAGGAGAATTACGAATATGGAATGTCACCATTGCACGCAAGGATAAGGTGTATGGAGTTCTTGCTAAAACTGGCGTATACCCTACCACAACAAGATGAAAACATCGATGAAAATACATCAATTAAGGATAAGGAAAAGATCAGAAAGAAGCAAATAAAGAATGCTTTTTGGAAACAACTTGGACTAAAAGTAGACTGCCCCAAGTGTGGATACGGTAACTCAAACGATGGAAACACTTCAAGGAGATTTTTTGCAAATGATGAGGCAGTAACTAGAATCACTGGAATTGACAATGAAATCGTCAAAAGATTGGGAACGATCTTGAATGTTTTAAACTGCCAAGAAAGTGTTAATTCTACAAAATTTGGAGAATATGCATCGGAAACTGCATCTCTTTTAGCAAAAATTTATCCACAGAAGAAGTTGACCCCGACCGTCCATAAAATATTGGCGCATGGCAAAGATATAATTGAGTACCAGTCTTTGCCAATTGGAGAGCTTTCTGAAGAAGCGCAGGAGTCTCTTAACAAATTTTACAAAAAATATAGATTGCAGAACACGTTCAAAGCATCAAGGGTGAGGCAAAATGAGGACCTCTTCAACATGTTAGCAGCATCTTCCGATCCACTTATTTCTTCCCTGCGGCATGTGAAGACACGAAAAGAACTACAATGGAATTATACTTTAGAAATGATTAGTCTTTTAGATATACCTTCTGTTACGAATTGTGATGAATATTTTACAGAAAATTCAAAAAATTAATTGAAAAAAAATTTGTTTAATTTGTTGGCTAATAACTTTAAAACAGAAAAAGCTTTCAAAAGAACTAAGAAATATAAGATTGGTAAAAATAATTTGATTTTGTTACCATAAAATAGATGAGTTAGAAAAAAATTAGAGTTTAGAAATGATTTGTATTTTAGACATACTTTGTCTTACCAAGAAAATGAATATTTTACAGATAATTGAAAAAATCATTTAAAAAAAAACTCTTTTGTTGTAATTTTTTAGGTAATATCTTAAAACATGAAAAGCTTACAAAAGAACTACAAAAAAATATAAAATTCTTAACAAAAATTTTTTTGTTACCAAAACTTGGATTTTTTCACAAATTTTAACTTTGAAAACCCATAAGTAAGCACCTATAAGGTGTAGCGTCCACTCCAACCGCTCATTTTATAGGTTGAACAATTATCTATGACATGCAATTTAAATTATTCGATTATCTTGTTCGGTTCAAAAGATATGATTTTTGCAACGAAAAAAGTCAAATGGCGCCACTGTGCGTCGACAGCTTTTTCATACTTATATATGTATGTCTACTACACCTTGTGAGATGAGTTCGGTCACTTTTTCTTCTTCAGGTAGGGCTTTCAAATAAGGAGCATAGACTGTACCTTTGGTTGAATTAAGATTTTCATGTAGTTTGTGCGGGCATACATCAAATAACTCATTAGCAGAAGTAAATTGCTCAGCTGTTAGTCTCTTAGTTGGTTTATAGGCAAAATGTTTTGCTTATTAGGTAAAGAGCTCTGTGTATACAGAAACATAAATAATGTGACAACGGTTTTTCGTCATCAACAGCGCTTATTACAATGTACGCAGGGCTTATTGTTTTTTTTTTTTGTTGCTAGATATGGATACTCAACTAGTGGTTCTCCTCTATTCCCTTTTTTCCTTAGGGGCTATGATCTGCTAATCAGGCAAATCGATTAAGCCCTATAAGGGGAGCCCTGGGAACATTGTTACTTTTAAGAACGCAACTAGAAACCAACGATATTGAGGGTATCTCTGTTTTTTTTTAGAATGCTCTGATTTATTTTTGTACTGAAAACAATGCAGCTAAATATTTTCTAGACGACTGTTAGTCGAAGACTGTCTCTATCCATTGTAATCGAACAATATGCCAGACCTCTGAAAATCGAGTGCTCTTACTGCTAAATTGGCATTGGAAAATGCTCTCTTACATGAGCTAAGAAAAACCTCGTTGTCAGAGGAATATTTCTTTATGAGCACTTAAAGGCGTCCAGCAATGTTTTCCATACGATCATCTGACAGCCGTAAGCAGTGACAATTACAATATTGTAAGATCTGACAAGCGTCTATACGAAGCTGCAGGCCACTTTTTTGACTTTCAGTTTGTGTTTGAATAGTTCGTAGTACTGAAAACTATCGTTTTAATTTGACTTAATTTTTCCAAAACGATTTCTATTTTATCGTTTAAAAAAAGTAACTTTTTGTATTTCTTCTAATCTATTTAAAATTCAGTTGGCGTAAGAATAGGCTGATAAATAAATAGTCTGAGGCCTGAGCCGGAAATAAGTTGAGGAAGACGGCTCACTGTGCGCACAAATTGAATGGCGTTCGGGTTTCTGCTTCCTGGTTTATTAATAATTAAACGCAGAGCCTAAGTGCTGGCTTGGAGACAAAATTCTGTACGTACAGTTGTATGTATCTATGGCTTAGAAGAGTTATAAAACACTAAAACTGAAAGTGAGAGGAACACTGATGTGAACAAACAATCTTTTGATTTTACCAACAGAAACCAGAGGAATGAACGATTTATGTCTACCAGAAAAAAAACTTTATTCCTTTTCAAGGCCACGAATGCAATTCACTTTTATTCATTCATTCAAATCATATTCGCTTGATGTGCGGTTTTCCAATAAAACTTTGTATGTATGTATGTATGTATGTGTTTGTAAACCAAACTTGCTTCAGATACACACCTACATACACATGTATGTACATAAATGCATGCACATGCATGTCTGTATGTCAAATGTTGGGGTCAAATAGGTAAACAATATGTGAACAAGTGCAACTGGACACAATGGCTTCAGCAGTTTTTTTCCCGTTTAGCTGATCTCTAGCGCAATCTCAACTTTAAATAGAAGTAAAAAAATAAAATCAATATATATCGACCGATTGATCTTGTCGTCGATTTATTGATTGAGGTCTCAGGTGCAATCGATAAGAATTTTAGTGTTTTTCTTTATTGCAGTCTTTAGTTGTTTTTTGTTTTTGAGCTGCTACAGTTTTTGTTTATCTCGTTAGCAAACTGAACAATAAACATGTATGTATGTATGTACATATTTCTATCCAAACCTCTGAGCTCCCAACGAGCCAACGCGTTTGCTTTTCTTCTTGTTGTTTTTGCCGGTTCATTTGTTGGCCTTTTTTACCTCTTGTGTTTCTGTATTTTTATCTCCTTTTGTTCGTTCGTTTGTTTGTATAAGCAATTGCAGAACACAGTATTCCACAGTTAGATTAGTTAGAGTTACATACTTGCTGCTGTGTCAAGTCGGCAGTGTTAAATTTTTTCCTTCTTGCGGACAGTAAGAAAGGCTAACCGAGAAAACAGTAGCCGATACTGCTGCTGCTGCTGCTGCTGAAGCACCACCAGCAAGTACAACACAAGCGATTCTTACATACATACATGTATGGTTTTTTCTTCTCCCTGTTGGCTGGATACACATGTACATAAATTCTCATGTAGGTTGATATATAATGTACAATTATCGAAGCTCCATATCCATATAGCACTTAAGCGACCAACGAACGAACATTAATGCTAACATATGACATTGTACATGACATTATCCAATCTAGTTGATCTTGTTAAATTAAAGAGATGCATAAATTTCGAAACCGCTGACAGATAGACACTGAAAAAAATGAATAAATAAATGAAATCAGCGACAAAAACAACATTGATTTTCTATACTTTTAAATGTAATCTATCAGTTTTATATCAAAATAGTTTTATTTTTTATATTTTTTTGTCTTGTCTCGTTTTGCCAACGAAATATTTGAATTTTTCAACTTCATCTCGTAGACAGTTGTGCACAAAAAACGATTATATTCAACAAACAATGAATCAAAATGTACTCGTATTAAGGAAAATTTTAAATGTTTTGTTTTTGCTAAATCTATGAAAGGAATGCCAACAGTTTGAAAACTCTGCTGGTGCGATTTCAGAGGATAAAGAACAGCGATTGCTGTCATTACTGCAGCAGGATCACTTGCAAAGGGTTGGCCTTACTTGCCCTGGTGTCTGCTTAATTTTTGTAGCATACGAGTACGAGTAAACTGTGGACTTAGCGGCATTATATGCATCTGTCCCACGTCGCCACTACGACCACAATCCCTCCTTCATAAGAGAGAAATACTTCACTGGCATTCGTTGGTGAAAATTTTCACATTCCCAATTTTAAGATGCTGGTTATTATTTTTTGTACAGTATTACATAATCAAATTTCATTAGGGCACTGTTTTTGGTTGAACAAAATGTCATCAGTGGCAATGAAGAAGCAGGAAGGACAAAAATGTAAACCATGACATCAATGCAACGTCAAACTAGCACCAGAGAAACCACTTATTGGAATGAATTTCGAAGTGACACTAGAAAAATAATAAATTATTAGCCAAGTATTTTTTCAATAAATCTGGAGGGATGGCGTCATTTGCGGGTTCAATATTGGCTTTCAATGCCTCATGAGTGGCTGATGAACTGATGACTTGTCCATATAACTTGAGATTCATCGCTACGCACAATTCTTTGTTGAAAATGTTCATTTTCGGCCAGTTTCAAATGAGACCTGGAAATTTATGGGATTTTGCAACAAAACAATTCTTCGCACTTATTTCTTACGCCCAATGATGCTGAAGATAGGAACAAAAAATGCCCAACGGTTTACGAGATATAGCCATACGAATTATTATGTTTTCTTTGAAAAAATTGGTCAAAGTATCAGTAATTTAAAATCTATTTTATATATTTTTTTTAATTTCGACTAGTACTTTCAGACACTGAAGGCAAAATGGTGCCCACATTTTATGTGCTGCACTGTATTATATAAGGATTGTTCTAATTCTATGAGTGTATTTCCATGGCTTGAAAATAACGAGCCGTTTTCATTTGGAAGAATTTTTATTTTACGTAGATATCTAAAATTAAAATATTATTCAGTTAAAAATGGTTTATATAATTTTATTAATATAAATATGTAGTTTATAAATATTGATATGGTACTGAGGAAATTCTTTTTCGTCAGCCACTGCAATATTTCATCATATACAGTGCAGATCCCTGTTCTGAAAATCACGAACTGGTTTAAAATCACGCCAACGATTTGATGCTGTTCCGCAAAACTCGAGCATTTCCGTTTTTCGGCGTGGTTTTTCGAAAGTACGAGAAAACAGCTGATTTAGATTTGCTTTCGCAAATATCCTTTAATGTGTCATTGAAGAGTTATTTTAGCTAATATTAGTTAATTTGTAACATCCACTCCCATTTTCTTATATGTATGATGATAAAAATTTAAAATCGGGATCAAAGAAGATTTAATTTATTAATTGAATAAGGCACCACTACTTTCATAGAATTCTGCTACCCCTGTTGAAATTATAAGACTATGGCAGTCCCAGAAATATCTCCGAAAAACAAACCAGCTGACTGTTTCTACAAAACAAGCAGTTTTCTTAGAAACAACTATAAAATATACATCTGTTTACCTCAGCGGTCTAAAATCAAGCCATTTCAATATCTTTTGTGTGCAGAACATTTTTTCAAACCACGTCGCCAAAAAGTGATTTGTTGAACATGCCTTACAATTTCCTAATTGAGTACCATTTTTTGCGACTGCTTCACCGGAGTCTTTTGGATTAAAAACATGCTCGAAGTACGTCGATATCTTAAATTGACTTTTTTAACTTTAAATTTATCGGTATTACTGGACTGTTGTACACAGTCAAATATGAGTGAACACACATTTTTTAGAACTGAAGAATATCGATCACAATCGTTAAGCTATAACATTCTCAGAATCAGAAGAACTGATATTGGACATTAACTGTGTATTTCAGATCAATTCTTAATGTTCATATTGAAACTTTTTTTAAGAAATGTACAAAAAAAAACACAGCTCTTGCAGTTGTGACCTTTCAAAAGTTATTTCTGCACAAACGAATATTCCTGTGAAGGGAAAAATTTAGAATCCATTAATGCGAAAAATCTCTGTGTAAAATGGATAAGCGATTGATTGAAATAGTTAAATAAGTTTCAAATATTGTCACATCCATTAAAAACTTTCAAAATAGTTTAACTCCACGAGCTTGGAATGTTGTACACTGAAATAATTTATCTTTTCAAGGTAATTTCTTAAAAGAGGAAATACTTATTCTAAAGGCTTGCCCAAACAAAAATTGCGTTCTCCAATTAAGGCACATTGTAAACCATACGCTGTAAATCTTGTGGTAAATAAACGTTTAATAGTGAGGGCTTAAATTAAATCTGACACTTACGGAAGAAATTTCCCTCGATGCCCACAAATGAAATTTCCCACAGTTCCAAAGTTTTACATCCAATTTTGTTCGTTTTCAGAAGTAATTTAGTGACAGTTCCCTCAAATCAACCTCAATTTTTTTGTACACTTCAACTTTATTTTTAAGTTATAGCAAACAATTCTTAGACCTTCAAGTTCTTAAAACAGAGTTGTTTTGACATTTTCGTTCCTTTTCCTTCTTAAACATATTTGAAATTAATCTTTTCTATAATTTTGTCTCAACCTTCATAGTTTCTGTTCGGTTTAAATATTAAAACATTTGAGTACAAAATTACGAAAATTTGCGAACAAAAACAGGAAGCGAAATTCACTTTCAAGCTGAACGCAGCTGAGCCAAAGAAGTTCATGAAGTTGAACGAAGGGCGCACTAAGCAACTAACAAAATTCAAACAATAATTTTACTTTGCATTATTTTACACATATGTAAATAAAATAAATAAATTCTGTCTCACGACCAGAGTCCGTCCATATGGATATCTTTAAGACTTAGAAAAATGATTACTAAGGGATCCGGGAACTGGCGTGATTTCTCTACGGATCCTCATTGTCGCAGTTTATGCTCGTTTTAAATATTGAGAGATTTTTCTCATACAGACCCGCATAAATTTGAATATTTCACATATCCGAGGATCCCGGTTTTGTGGCAGCATGGGATCGCCGCTTATGGCCTGTGCGGGCTAATAAATTGTGTGCTTAAATTACTGCAACTTAAAAAAGTGACTAACTTGTCAATGTCACGTATGGCATTCATTAATAATTCATAACGGATGCGAGTATTTTGTAGCCAGACAAAGTCACAGCGGCAGAGTCGACAACTTGGGATATTTCGCTCAAAAGTCGAAGATCGCTTAAGGTAACTTTAACGGTTTCACTTCATTTCGATTTTCTTTGAACTTCCTTTAGGAAGCGCTCAATATAATTTCTTGAGCTATTTTCATAGATTGGTTTGCTTGCATCTTTCGACAAGTACAAGTATGTACATGTAGACATGTGAGTTTGTTGCAAATACACGTACCGCGTTATAAATTAAAATATCTTTTTATTGCTTCAACACTATTATGAAAAGCTGTGCAAATGAGAATACTTTTAATTTGAAGCTCAATATTGATTGAAGAATTAATATTTGAAGGGAAATATCCACTTTTTGTCTTGTTTGCAGAGCTGTGAACCGAAAACGCCATAAATAAAATTAAAAAATGTAGATGAGACAGTTTTTCCCAACTGTTGAATTATGAAATTTTCCAGGAACAAGTACTTTTATACGCTGTCTCATAATCACCAACACAATCGATTTTGAAATTAGGACCTTCTTGAAATCATATGACGATATCTACATATACATCTACATACAGTTTGTAACAGAAATGTTTTCAGTGCAAAATTTCTTTCGGAATTTCACTTTCAATAAAGTATAACAACAACGAATTTCATTTATTTGCATTTTGTTTTCGTGTTTAACTGTTGGTTTGCATGTTGTCGACAATAAGGCGCCAGAATTGGGAGTAATAGGCGGACACATTACAACAATAACCCCGCAAAACAATTTTTACCTACTTTGCATGAACGACTCGCCAAAGATACTTCCCAGCTATTGTATTTTAACTATTACAAAGATAAATCTCACAAAATAACTGCTGAAATGTTTTCCTTGGCCTAGAAACGGTGAACAACGCGAGTGAAGACTTGAACCTAAACAAACACCAGGCAGACCTAAAAAAATCACTGAGCATCTGCATTCAAGTACCAGACGAATAGCATTTGACAACAGTAATGAATCTGGAGCAGATAAGTATGACCAATCAGACAGTTCGAAACGTGTTCCAAAACCATAAATAGTCTTCAAGAGTGGCCTGGAAAAAACCTCTGTTTTCCGCACAAAGCATTGAAAAGGGATATTGTTTTGCAATCGATCACATTTCATTTCCTCTGGAATACTGGAATGATGTAATTTTCTGTGATGAAACGAAGGTAATACTTTACTACAACGATGGGCCTGACGGCTTTAGAGAGTAAAAATATACTACCCACATTAAAGTTCGGAAAATTGTCTCTTGTGTAGCAAGCAAGGCTGGGGAAATAAGGAACTTGTGTTGTATAATGACCAAGGAAGTTTATCTGAATATTTTAAGAAACAAGTTAATTAATAGTGATCGAAAATTCGAAAATTTTTTGAACCCGAAAACCCCGGAAAGTTGAACAAAATTAAACATGCTAACGACCCGAAACAAAAATCACATTTTTGTAATTGCAGAAAGCTAATAGATACCTCAGAAAAAAGTACACACTTAAGCCCGATAGAAAATTTGTTGGTCCACTTTAAAGAAAGAAGTCGCAGGAAGATGTCCGAAAACAAAAGCCTATTAATATCATTTATAGAAGAAGAGTGGAAAAAATACAAACAGAATACGAGAATTAAAAATTAACTTAATGGGTAGACATATGGAACCTACAGTTGATGCTCAAGGTGGGCACGCAAAGTACTAGCAGACACAGTTTTATTACTGACAATTTAGAAAAGAAATTTAGGTGACTTTTCATTTTCTTCCCTACTTATTCTTTAATAGGCTGAAGAATTTGAAAACCAAAATTGCCCTGGAAAATGTGCCTGCTTCATATTTTGCGCAACATTTGCATTCTACTTCATCTATTATTATCTAATTTTGTGTTCAAGCATTTAGTTGCAAGTCAAGGAAAATTTTTGAATCTTAGAATAGTTTTGCGAGCAAATGAATGAATTGAATCGAACCACCAACTTTAATTATGGATGCAAAAGCCAAAGTCCAGTGGAGCAGGTGCTCCATTCCTTTTTACCTTGAATATACTTACACGCATATTCTGGCCCCATTCCCATTCACACTTTTAAGGCGGCGAAAACTCAACTCCTGTTTCAATTTCTCAAAATTGTTTAACAACTCGAAAGTTGTCAATATCGAAAATCTGTTTTCGTAATTATCAACGCCAAATAATCCTTTTTAGCCTTAAGAGTCAAGGAACCAATCACGGCTCTACTCCTCCTGGGAAGTGTGTTCCTTTGCTAAATCGGACTTAATTTAATGTGTGTGTCATTGTCAATATAAAATGTTTTCAATATTTTGGCTTTTGCTGTGTTAGAAAGATATAATACAATAAGTATTTGTATTTCACTTAATATTCATAAACCACATTTTTGCATTGAGAAAAAATAATGACATTATAGGAAGAGATTATTGCACTTTTATTAAACAAATTTATTAGATATGAATAGTTTGGAGTGGCTGTTGAGACATTCGATCAATGAAAGTAGCATGTGGGTGTCAACCGTTTGTTTCGCTTTTTTATCGTATCTGGCAGCAGCCGAAACAAAGGTGGGCAACAAATACAGCAGAGCTGAAATTGAATTTGACTGAAAATGTTACATCCCTGCCTACATTTAACTATTCATTCAGTCAGACAGTCTTCCTTCACCTCCTCAATGCTGGCATGTACGAGTATTCGGGTGCGGTAGTTGCGCAACAGTCATGATAAATTGAGTACCAACGTGTTTTTTAAGTGCCGTTTGAAAATCAAAAGTACACAAGTGCTCCAATCAAACGTTCCCAACTGTTTTTAAGTGGAAACAAATGCGTTAAAGTTCTTGGTCCGGGTGTCAAACGGTAACAAAATTTTCTTCTGAGTAGAATTTTGACAGCTCTGAGGTGAGTTCAGCTCCAGCCGCTTCAGGCCTGATTAAATTGTTTTCTATTAGCGAGGAAACATAAATAAAAAAATCTATAAATAGCATTTCATATCTACTCTATTTTTATGGCATTTATCTTTTTCTACTTAAATACTAAATAACAGTTATTTTATTTACATGTAAATTTGCAAAAAAAATCTTTTTTAAATTGCTTTTTGGAATTTTAGATCAGAAACTGAATACTGCGAATAAAATGACAAAGAAATGATCTCATTGATGATGATGATATCAAATGAATAGCATTAAAGAAAGGGAAATGAAAACAAAGTAACAAAAAAGTGTTTCAATGGTTTTTAGTTTTTTCATTAATGCGATTTGTCTAAAGAATTGCGTTGTCAGGAAGACCTCACAACACAACTTCACTCGAATAGGATGAAATATTTGTAATGAAATAATAATAAAAGACGTCTTGGTAGTATGAGTCAAATGGCAAAATCTACGCAAACATGCAGTCAAGAGCCACGGTAACTCTTTGAATGAGCAGGTGTGCATGCTCACGCATGCACAGCGTCAGCAACTGCTTGAAGCGTCCTGCTCTAATTGTAATGTTATTTCTTTTATCAGTGTACGGCCATATAAGTAAATTGAAGTGATTAACGTCACACATCTGAACAACTGTCGCTTTCAGAATATTTAACTTCAGACTGCTAAAATCTGATTTGAGCAGACATAAATGTATTATTTCGAGCTCCTAAATTCCAACTTGATTGTTGACCACTTTTTCCTGTAAAATGAAAATAATTGTTAATGCTTCTACACTTTGAATAAAGCAAAAAGCCTGACCTCCCCGGTGCTCTGAACAAATGCCGCAGTTCAGATTGTAACACTTTGTATTGAGACTTGTCAAAAATTCAAATTATACGTGAAAGTGGGATAGCGTCAGTGCAAAATATTAATGCAAGTGGCAAATAATACGATACGAGATTTAATAGACCATAAGACTTTTTCAATATTAGAAATTTTGTAAGCGATGAGATTGTTCGTAGCATCAGGGTTGCGCTTCGCAGCCTTATAGCATGACGTTATTGATAGTAGTATCAAAATTTGTTTATATTGTATGATTAAAGTAAAGAAAAGTTAATGCTATTTTGTGCCATTTTATTTTGACCTCTTGCCATAGCAATTACTTTAACTGATAAATTTTTTCAAAGTCCGGGCTACACGAGACTGCTCGGCCACCACTGATCGGCGTGATGGTGTGAAAACAAAATGTAATGGAACGTCAGATTTTTTGATAATCATCACAAAACGCAATAAACTGCCCTCAAATACAGAATGCACGTGCGTTACAAAAATATTAACACAATTTATTGGAAATAAAGCTTAAGAAAAGTTGGGGGCCAGCATTGGCAAAATATGAAATTTTAAATAGAACTGTGACCAAAAATCATTTGCAAAACTAATTTCAATACAATTTAGCCGGCGCCGTTTATCATCCCTGCCGTGCAGTAACGGCATGATGTATCTTTTGAGATTTTTTACAACATCTCTTTTTGAAACGCTGGGCTGTGAAATGCACAATCGAAAAAATTATCACCTTCAGCAGCAAACGAAATCCGCATATATTTAATTCTAGTTGTTTAATTCTAATTCTAATTGACAAGAACATGATTCAGCCAAACTGAAGTAAATTTTGCGATATTCGGTTGGCAAAAACATTTCGTCAAATTGCTAAATGGAACAGGCAACAATCTGTCGTGTGAATAAAATCTGTATCTGTAACTCCTTTGGAGAAAACCTTTGGCTTATTCTTATCAGGGCTGGCAAAAATTATAAAAATGTGCCAGAGAAGTTTTAAGTCTTTTGTTCTCTTTCAATATCAATATCCGATCAGCGGCGGCCGAGCGGTCTCGTGTAGCCCGGACTTTCAATATTTATTTGTCCTTCCTTTCTTCTGGGATATAAATACATATGAATGTATTTATGTATGTACGTACATATTTTTGAAAATGCAGGGTGTCTGGTAGCAGATTTATATTTTCAAACTTAAATAAAAAACGTGGTAATTGACACAAAGTTTTATTAAGAGCATTGAACGATAGAAGGGAAATGCGGATTTTATGTTTTAAAGAGTATGTCATCCAGATGTCTTCCGTCGAGTTGAAGACTCTGTTCAAAACGGAGCCTTGTGTTCTGCGCCACACGCTGCAGTAATCTTGGTTCAATTGAGCTGATTCCTCGACGAATATCTTCCTTTAAAGCCACAAGAGATTGGGGATTGTTATTATAAGCCCTTTCTTTGAGGTATTCCCATAAACAAAATCCATGGGAGTTGGATCTGGCGACCTGGGTGGCCATGGGATGTCCCCAAAGCGACTGATCAGTTTTTGGGGGAAATTTGGCCGAAGCAAATTCATCGAAGCTCTGGCTGTGTGTGCAGTCGCCCCATCCTGTTGAAACCACGTGCTCGCAGGTTTGGCAAAAATAATTCCGTAATCTTGCGTCGATAATTTTCACCATTGACATTTGTCGCCTGTCAACCACTTCAATGTTTTCGGGAGTCCTTGAAGATCGACTGGGCCCTGGCCGTGGAACATTCATAGCTGAAGCAGTTGCGCCGAATCTCTGCACCCACGAACGAATTAAATTTACACTCGGTCCATCACGTATTCGCTGAATTCCGAACTTTGAACAAAATTACTCACTCGACCACTGCGACATCGTGACTGAAAAATCGGCACAATCAATAATTCCAACGGCGCCAGCCTCCCTCCGCACCGATTACTTCTTTTTGAAATAATCGTATTTAAAAAAATAAAATTTCCACCAGACACCCTGTATTTATTTATGTACAAATGACACATAATTAAAAAAAAACCAAATACTATGGAAACTTTTTCCACAAAAAATAATTAAAGCCTTTTGAAAACATATTTTTAGGAAAAACCGGGTCTGGTAATACGAGTATTTGTTTAAATACACCCAGTTTCTATCTCCTTCCTGATATTGCTCTTAAGAACTTGGGGAATATGTCTCTCAACAATGTTGGTTGGATGATGCTTGGAAATAGTTTTCATATTTGAAAGGAGTAGGCGAAGAATCAGTTCTCTCTCTCATCTTACTCTAAATAAAGTTGAACAGTTGCTTCGACGGACGATCATTTGTGGCAGAAATAAAAGCAGAGGATTCGATTTTTTTCCCAAATCGACTGCACAAACTTTAATAAAAACTCCTCGTACCCAAGTTCCTGTTTCTCCCTAGATTAGCTCTCAAATTTGAATAAATTAAAAGTGGTTCGCTTTTCACTTCTTAATCTCCGCTCTTACTACTTTGCAAAACTTTTGGCTGCACTGAATCTTACAGCTTCTTAAAGCCGAAGAGAAAAACCAACATCTAAATTTTAAACGGATTTTTATTGTGTTTTTGTGTTAACATTTAACTACTGCAGTTATTGTTTGGCCTGTTGTTCGGCTTAGAGCAACACAAGAATAACGTACAGAAAGAGATCATTTGCGCAGTAGTGCAAGGCTTCAGCAGCTTTGATCGGAACAATCCAAAAACTAATAACAGCAGATATAAATTATCTATTAAGCACTTCTGGCCAACATTGGTCATAAAATAATTTAAATGTCATTTTAATGAAGCTCATAAATTAGCAAATGTGTCAAATGTACAAGTACCAACACAGAATAAGTGCAATAAATGGCAACACTGTTGCCAGCAACGTTTTTGTAGCAGCAAGTGGAAATCTAATCATTTAACCCGATGGTTTTGCCAGCCAACCAACCGGCCAGCCGCACAGCCAACGTGCTTGCAGGAAATTTCCCAGCAAACATTCGCCTTTTCGAAACACTCAACACTTCGACTGGAATGCGTAAAACAAAATTTGAAAAGATAAGAAAAAATATGTATAAAGCAATTCACGAAGAAACATGGCTGCTATTAAGCCTGTGTTTGGTTGGGCAAGAAAAACTAAAATATCATAATCTCTACTTTAATCTAAAAGTCAGGTCGGAAGGAAACATACGACGCCGCACTTGCGGAACCTAACGGGCTCATACAGCGCCAAGTCTTAAAGTAACGCAAATCAGATGCCAAATAACCAAGTTAACTTGGCCCAACTAAAGCAACAAAAGCCTTTCGTGCGCAAATCACTCTGCCAGCTGCTCTGGACTTCTGTAAATGATGAAGAGGGGGACACTGTTGAACACCATTTTTGACACGACACGAGTCTCTCAAATAATTAATCAGACATTTTGAATAAAGTATTTTTCCAATACTTTGTTTGGTTCAGCTCTGAAGATGTAACAGATGCGCAAATTTCTATCAAATATCAGATCGAGGAGGGCTTTGATTTCACAAAAACTAGGGGTCCGTAAAAGGCAATGTCTCCTTGTTGCAAACTTAATCGAGCAAATAGGGGGTGCGCTGTAAAAGCTATTCGATTAAATTTGCTTAAAAAATTCACTCATATAAAAAATCTAAATTTGTTTAAATATATACAAAAACGAATGCATTTATTTATTGGAACACAAACAAAACGTATTGAACTTAGACGTTTATAAATGTATATTAAATCATTCACGCAAAACTTATTCTCCTGCGAAGAAAATTTTCTGGTTTCGAATTATTCTTCGATTAAACGGATTTCGATTTCAATGCACTTTATCAAGATAAAATCATTCAGAACAGAAATTCGAAATATGAAACCTCAATCAAACTTTTTTTTAATTAAACATTCTTTTCTTTTCTGTGTATTTGAGCTGTAGACTAGACAAAAGAACCTTTAAATCTAGATACCAAATTAATGTTTGTTGGTTAAACAAGATACAACCGCAGACCATTATACGAGTATGCAGCACTGGCGGACAATATCAGAAGCGACCGTTTAATATTTAGCCACATACTCATTTGCCCACTACATTTTATCATCAAACACTTGCACAGGTTAACGAGCATCCAGCCAGCCAAACAGCCGGCCGGCCAGGCCGCCATGCGGCCAAAGAGGCATTCAGCCAACCACCAAGTCAATGGTTTTGATGTTGACAGCTCTGTTGTCAAACAAACAGTTGAAAAGCATTTCAAATGTACCGTGTCTTTGGATATTGCAGCAACCAGTATGATTTTAAATGAAGAACAGCAGCAACTCCGAGCAGCACAGCATGACTTTCACAAATAACCTTCACGATAAAACACTTCCATTAAAAAAAAAAAACCAAAAAGAAAAACAGAATCACGGATGAAACTAAAAAACAAAATCAAAGCAGTATCGATTGCAAATAGTAAAACGAGCTAAAAAACGAAACATCCAAATTAAAGGAAAAAAGCGCAACAAAGCAAAATAGATCTCCAAATTTAATTCGACTGCTTAAGTGGAAATCACACAAAAAACGACATTTTCCCACACTTGATAAACATCGTTTTGGCGCTCCAACATGTGTGTATGTAGATGTGCGCAAAAAGAAAAAACAAACGTTTACGTGGTCCAATTTCTATCCTCCAAATTAAGAGTTGTAAGTTGTCATATGCATGTTTTGCTCGGCTGCGAATTTGGTTTTTCTTTTTGTTTTTTGTGGAAACACTTTTAGCTTAAATATTTTTTAAATTTATCGCATATTGTTGCGAAAAATTAAAAAAGTCTTGCTGCAGACGAGATTAGATTTGGGATTTGACGCCATCATTTGTAACGTGTCCAAGTGCCCATGTTCTTTTATTGCGGCAATAATTTTAGATGTATATAATTGGGAAGACAAAATGTAGGACCTACAAGCCCAGGCATGAACCCGCTGTCTCAACAGACCCCTGTTAATGTAATAACATCGCAGAAGAGAAATAAAATTTTTGCAAAAATTTAAAGGAAAAAAATGTTAAAACAATACAAAACGTTTTATGCAAACAAGCTTCCAGTCTACAGATGTATTTAAGTCGAGGGCAATATTAAAGTTGTTGTTCTGGTTTCAACTTTAATTGTGCGACAGAAGATGTTCATTATCCCTAATCTGGCATTTAGTGCCGATAACTCCTAAACACGCCTTCAAATAGAAAAAATCCTCAGACAATTTAATTTTTAACCATCCTTTTTATATCACTTGTTTCATTACAAAAAAAAAAAAATAGAAAAAACAAGTTTCCAGTCAATGCTCTCTTTACGCAGGAGGTACAAGGATATTTCGTCTTCAAAGAATGGTCAAGGAGCGCTTGACTTGTGCTTTTCAGTTCTGGGCTATAGAGACATACTATCATTATTTTCAGTACCACTCGGCCATGGCGTCATTACGTTTGATTTTCTCAATGTTGGTATCTTAATCCACGCGGGGAGCACGTTTTACTTTGGTGTATACCAAACTGGGGCACTCTGCAACTGTACAGAAGAAAGGAGTTTCTCGCTAGATGAAATACCGCATGATATCGGTTTTTAGGTTCTTCTGAAACCTTCATCAACGGTTAATTGGCTTAACGGGTACCAACACGCCCCTGGGATGCGAGGCGTTGGTAGATACTAATAACAGTTGTCTGTTTTTGGTCCTGCCATTAGTAAGAATCATATTGTGACGTATTTTCAGGTGAGTCAGGTACTCAGGCTAATAACTCCGGTGCCTGACTTCCGCCACTGACTATAAATAATATAACTGATCAATATGCACTGAAATTGCCGCATTGATTTTTCTGGAACAGCACGTAACATGTCCATATCGTTTCATTTAAAGCTCGTTTCATTATAAAGTTCTATGGCACACATATGGGCTTATTGGCACCTGTGTTTTCTAAATCAATCTTCATCTCACGACGCCAGCAAACTAAGCATTTTGGTTGCATTTAGGTCATAAGAGGCGAGCGATAATTCAGATTCATGTATCGTTATCACGAGATACATCCATATGTATTCATGTGGTTGTCATCAACGTTGTCGCCTCTCAAGCCTGCCTAGTAGTCGTTATGAGTATAATGCTCAAGGAGGATACGGCAGCTGCAAGAGCAACATGAGTGAATGTCGAGTTAAAGACTTACTTTTCTTATGAAGTTTTCTTATTTTCGCAAAAAAGGTGAACAAAAAGGATGAAGGAATTTGAAGTAACTTTGAGTTCTGCATTGAATACGAAAGAGCCCTCCTGTCGCCAAAAATCTATATTAACTGAAATTGTTTTTAATAAACAAATGAAATGTTAAAAAACAATAACAATTTATGTAGTATTTGCTTATTTGCAATATCCAACTTTCCGTAACTACTAATAAGGCGGAATTTTAGCTATACCATGGGCTATGTTGGCTTTAAGGACTGCTTTTTTATTGCAAGCAGTGGGTTGAAGAAGGAGCACGCATTAGTTCAGTTCTATCAGGTGAGAACACTAAAAGCTGGACAATTTATATCTTTATAAGATGTCTTATTTCTTAGGAGCAGAGATAAAAATAATGAAGGGGATGGTTACCCTTATCCTCCACAAATAATTGATTCAATGCGTTCTTGTTCAAGTTAAAGTTTTGAGATCTGCGCAGCCGTGTGTTCAATGAATTCCCTCCTATCCTATGATATTTAAGTCACTTACTTCACTGCCACATCTTTTTGTGATGCAACTCTGTATCAGGAGTACAAGCCTCAAAGTGTATAAGTGGTATGAGTCCCCAGCTTAGTGAAGTAAGTCCTCGGCGATGATTTTTAGCCATGCAGAATTCAAACTAAAATGCATTAAAAACTGGTGTCACTGTTATCGGGGGTAATACAGTGCCTTCAGAATTTTTATAGTACTCGATCGGAACTGATTTAAATCAGCACCTGCCAGTACGACCCAATCCGATAACAGGAATCTGCTGCAAGACAACCTGGCCATATTTGAATCACCGAAAATTGACCACTAGTATCAGTATCTGCTAACGTTCCTTCCTGAGTTTTTTTTTTGAAGACACCACAACCCCAACAGCACTTTCGTCTCCCCTCTGCCAATTAATTGACCTTTGGTGAAGATTTCGTAAGATCGAAAGTCGTAGTCATACAAGAACTTCCTATAGCTTCGGTTAACACATGACGGACCCCAAGGTGCCCATTCTGCATGAAACGTGCAACGATACGGTGATCTCTTGGAGAAAGGACGACAAATAGCCACCAAAACCGTGTGATGTGACCCCACTAGACTTTTTCTCTGAGGCTGCCTCACACAAATCTTGTTTTATTCCATTTCAACACCTACCCGCCGTTTTTCAAAACCACTTTATAAGGAAATGTTGCTCCGAAAGGCAGACATAGCAACCAACCTTGGTTATAGCTGGTCGAAAGTCGTTGTCGCACTTTTGTTGGACCCACCCTTATGATCATCCTAGACTTACAATTTGTATTCTGTATGGAAACGAATCACAATACAAATAACTATTAATCCGCCGTTTTAAATAATTCTTGTTGCGAATATTTTAGTTCGGAATTTTGATTTCTTCAGATTTTTGTTTGTTGGGGGCAAAGGACGCACAGCAATTTTCATTTTCACTGTAACATCTCCTGAGGTGTTCGTTATGAATGACAAGGAGTGTAAATATTGAAGGAAAGATCTCAAACGGTACTCATAAGCACACACATTGTCATATCGAATGTGACAAAAATATTCATACGTGTACAGTTTTTGTCCACTGTGCATGCGACTGGTGCCAACATTCGTCTGAGTACTTATCATGGTTGATCTTGTTTGTTTTTTTTTTGTTTACCTTTTTTTGCCCGTTTGGTCTTTTGTTGCTGCTGGTGTCACTTAAAAAGCAGTCAAGTTGCTTGTTCAGCGCTTGGTGTTCAAGTGTGTTGTGCTGTAATTGATGTTAAACATGTCATAATTCTTCACGGGAACGTTATCGCGAGCAATTAAGTCAAAACCATTTATCGCCAGATCTTATCAAATAAAATCACATCGAATAAAATCAAATCACATCACTCATGCGTCGTGTTGATTGGCAATAAATAAAAAACTTCACTCTTTCGTTTGCAACACGTTCACACAAATTCATAAGCTTGTTTCGTTCGGCTGCCAAATTTGTGATCGGTTGTAAAAGTTGTTCCGAATTGTTCAATGAATAGCTCTTGAGAATATTTTTTCTTAAAGTCTTCATCTGCAGCGAACCTACTCTTTCCGACGAAAGCTTGCAAGAGCTTTAAGTATATCTAGAATCTAGATACAAGTTAGCAACAATTTTGTTAACTTCTGTTTCTTTGTCGTTAACAATAATTTCGTTATTGTTTTAGTTTCTTTTGTCTTTCTTGTCTCATGTCGTTGGCTCATTGGACTCAATAAATTCAAATCGAGTTGCTGACGACATGTCTGAATTGTAAAATTTGAATGTAATTGCATTTTCAGCGATAAGTTATCAAACAGCGTTTTTGCAGATTAAGCATTTTGATTGTAATGAAAAATATGTCATGTAAATAAAATTTTGGTGACTGCAATTCAGTTGTAGTCAAGCACTGACAATTAAACATAATTTTTACTTATATATATTAGAGAGGCTCAGTGCGACACCCAGCCTGATTAAGCACGACAAAATACGGGCACACGGATGTAGACCACCATCGGTCAAAGTTTAGCAAAAGGTTGTGTTTGTGACAGTACCCAGCAAACCGGACATCAAGCACTTCAGATAAAATGTTCCAATACAATTCCTTAGGTGATATTTTGCGCTTTCCTATTGCAGCTGACGGCGCTGTTGTGACAATAGCCACATAATGCGAGTTGCTGCCTTCAATATTTCAGAGTCAATAAATAGGACAAGAACGTATGACGTTTGTCGACAGCAATTCAAATTAAAAAATAAAAACTTACACATGGAACACGCGCTGATTTCCGGTTTGTTATACAGGGGCTTGTCGTGGAAACTGAATTTTCGTAAAAAACGGACCTAAAGATTTCGAGAAAATATGTTCTGCTGTAGGTCTGAGAACAATTGCTGATAAATTTACATTTTAGCTTTAAAAAAGTTTAAAATTTTAATTTTCTTTTTTTGGCAAATATTTCTTGGCTAATTCTCGCAGGTCATGTGGGCGTTTCAACTCCTAAAACCAGTTGTATATCTACATATATGTTGATCAACTTAATATATACCACCATCGACTTTAATTTTATTTTCTTCGTGACTTCTTTCATACGACCACGCGTATGTTTCCTCCGCTTCTATTTCAGATCTTTCTACTTGCTATTCATGGTTGGTGACGTCGTTTTCCGATCTAACCTCAGCTGGAAATTCTGCAATCGTGAGAATACAGCTTTTTTTTTGTTATTAACTATCGCGGTTATAGAACCAAGAATAATGCAAAAAAACTGTCCCGATAACAGTCAGTTATCGAAATATTGTTGTCATTTAAATTATTAAATATAAAACCCTTCCTCACCTGTATGAGCGGAAATGGAAAAAAACAGGGGAAGTCGCACAGCATATCGTCAACTGAAATGTAAAACGACGTAACTAACACTTGTTTGCTATTTTAGAGTAGAAACAAAGCAACAACATATGTGTGAATTATAGATCTGGCACCTGTGATTTATATTTCTTCGGGAGATTAAAAATGCACAAAATTCAAAGCTTAACTTAGACGCTAAATCGGCGTCTTTGTGCCAACTTTTCGAATGGATTGGTCGTCAGCAAGTTATATATGAAATATATATAAAAAACTTATTTTAAATAGCAAAGTTCACACTAAGCGATTTTGTTTCAGAAGGATCCCATTAGCAAGCAGAACTACGAAACCGGTTTAATACATATTCCGCAACTTTTGTAAAATTAGGTAAGAAACTGCGTCCCTTCCACTTTTTGTTGTAAGCATCAGGTTTTGTTCTATATGAAATATTTTTATAATTTAATAGTTCTCCACACACATGATTTGTTTTTCTTACTTCGTCACGCTTTTCTTTGGAATTGCTGTCAATCTTTTATCAACTAATTTATTGTGTTAGAGATGTGTGCGTGAGTGATTTTAAATTCACGCCTGGTGCAAATCTCTGATTAATGTCTACAATAAAATAAGAGCTAAACTCATTTTGTTTAAAGCCACGCAAGTTATAACAAAAATTTAGAATTTGCTTAAGACTGTTAATTAATGAATACTATTCAGAATTTTGTAATTAAAGTCAAAGAGTTATACCCTTTTCATGTTTAAGAAATTGGTCTTGATTCGCCCAAATTAAAATAATTAAAATAATTTTTTTAAAGAAAATTACACGATAATTATAACTAAAATAAATAGCGAAGAATTGATTTATTGTCGTCGAAACGTCGTTGTATGTAAATCGGTGTGTCACGACAACCAAAGTTAATAAATGGTTGATATATATGTGAATTTCTTTAGTTTCTTCCTTTTTTCCAATTTATCCTTTTGGCTAAACGTGTCTTTGCTGATTTTATTGCTTGGATACAAAAGCGATTCCATCATTCCTTCAACGTATTTCAAAAGTTACTTATGATTAATTTCGTTTCCATTTACATTAAATTCATTCACGTGTTTTATTTTGTCAAAAAGAAAACGTCTTGCCCGAAAATTTCGCAAAATTATTTTATGTGACAAATATTTCTCACTTCAAATCTTTAAAATTACTAGATTTGGTAAGACAAACCGGACGTTGGAATATCTATTAAACACAGCAGCCCTAGGGAAGGAAAATGGACGGCAATTTAAAACTGTGTTATCCTTTCAGTTCACCAGGTTTTCGCTATAAATAAAATTATCAAGTGTCAAACTTCCCTAACAAATTTCATGCCCATAAAAAGCCTAGTGGACCGCTACAAACAGGATAAATTTCTTTCCTTGTTTCAATTGTTTAAAGCTTTACCGCCATCGATGATCGTGGGAAAATACTACGTTTTGCAGGCAGCATCTAATTTGGCTCAGTTTTATTACGAGTGCATGAACAAACCCGTTCAATGCATGTACCCTGTATGTAAAATGTTTAATAGTTATAATTGACAAGACCTGCTCTGAAAGTTTTGACCGTTTTTACAAAAACCACGGAAAAGTATACAAATAAATTTTTTATAAGAAAATACCGATACCAACTAATGTATGTAGATGCACTAGTACGTACATGCATGCATGTGCACGTCTGTGCATGTGCTAGTTCACGAATGCTTCTCACTTGCTTTAACAACTTTGCTGCCAAGTGACTGCTTAGCAAAAGTATTCCGATAAATGCCACTTTACATCCAATTATTTTTTATAAATTGATCGCTATTGATGCAACTACACTTAAAGTGCTGTCAGGTGCGAGTCATAGCAAAACATGTATGTATGTACTTACATATGTGTGTATGTTTGCATATTGTAAATAAAAGAAATTGTAACAAGCAATTTTATGAATTGACATGAAACAATTCGGATGTCAACTTCTGGTCTGCTTATTGCTACCACCTTTTTACCCAATGTGCAATTTTGCTTCAAATGCAGTTTGAAAGTGACGTTGTTTAAGACAAGCTCCCAGGCTTCAAGGGTTAAAATGTGCATATCTTTGTATGTATGTATGTATGTATGTATGTATGTTTGCATATACACACATTGAACTTAATGTCAATTGAGTTCAAGAGACGTATTCTAGGTTAGTAAAGCGACAGCGCAAAATTTATATACAAATTTAATGTTCAGATAACAAAACCCGAATATGCGATACGAGGATTGTTATGAAATAAGAGGAATTAATAACAGGTGGTCTCGCCAGCTCTGGTGTCCATTTATTGCTGTTTGCCCTTTTGCTCTTGTTCGATTGCAAAATTTTTGTTCACTTCGTTTTCAAAGTTTAAGAAAATATTGTTTTTAACCATCGATTTTGACATCCCCAAACAACATTTTTTCAAAGTGAATTAAAATATATGCATTGAACCAATCTGCAATTATTATGTATGTATGTCCAATGAGCGCGGCAGATTTTAATTTGGACTTAGTCGGCTTAACACTAACCGTCGACCCCCAATTTTTCTTTTTAGCACTGCAGACTTAAGTGCTATTAAAAGATTTCTTACTCCCGAAACATGAGCTGTGTTCACCCCTGATAATAAGATACCCGTGTAAGTCGCTTTAATGTAATAAATCTAGTACACTAATAACAACCCTGCAACATGACACTTTTTTGGACTTTTAATACTCCGAAGTGGTTAAAAGAATCACACCTTAACTTTAATAAACACTCTTCTTAAATGTACCAGAACAAAATATTCAATTGTTTTGGCGACAAATTTACACATTTGATATAGTTTTATTTTGTGGTTATATCTTCATACGGACAATAACAACAAAACGGCGCAGCAAAAAAGTAAAAACTGCAAAAACATCAAATTTATCAATTGCCTCTTGAATGAAAAACTTTCTAACGTTTTCTTTTTTCCTAGTTTTGACTTATTTTTGACCAAAATATGAAAACCCCAATTGATTTAATAATTTTCAGTACACAAAGCGGTTTGTGGCGGAAAATCGTAGTATATTTACTACCGCTTTGCTACTTATTGACGGAATTGTATAATTAACTTAAATAGAGGATAACTGCCAAGTATTTCGTTGGTGGTAGGAATAGGTTTAATTTGTATCGAGTTAATCATGTGCACAAAATCCCTCACAATTATTTTTACTTTATATATTCTGACAACATGTAGCAGCAAAAGGCACTCGTAAGATATTTCAAAATTTACATATGTATGTACGTATGTATGCTTTTATTCAGACCTGCCGACTATGATGACAATTTGTTCGACTACAAAACCTTTCCGGTAGGCGACCACTACAAAGTGTGGTTAAAACTTAAAACCTCAAACTCTAAAAAATCGGATGTTTCCCTCCAAAATATATTTCCTTTTTGCTTCAGAGAAATGTTAATAAAGATGGTAATAAAGTTGGCTGTACGCTTGAAGTTGCTCTAACGCGAAATTTGGAACGAATGGCTTTTGCAAACGAAATCGAATTAATATTAATTTGTTCTGCCTTAAATCGAGATCCATAAATTAATATTATATGTATTTATTTTAGAAATTTAATAACCAATCCAAACCCAAAACCATGATGGAACAGCTTTTCGACTCAAGTGCTGTGTGCTGTGCGGTAACAGACGATTTATCTTCAGAACGTGGAAAGATTTCTCCGTGTCATTTTAAATCATACTTTAATCACTTACCAAAGCTTGTGTTTTATATTTATTATTGTTTCAAGTCTTAGAGAGATGAATAATTTGACTTATTACAAAAAATTATTATAATAAACAAATTCCGTATAAGTTTTCTTGCTATAGAGCAAAATATTGCACAAACTTGGAAAGAAGAATAGTTTGACATGAGTGTAATTATTATCTTATTAAAATTGTTGTCTCAGATTTCATTCTATGACACTAATTCATGTGAGCCGATTATTTTATATTGAATTACTAGCATTTCCCACAATTTCTCATTATCTGTCTTACAATATTTTTGTGATTTAATTTACTACTCCATGAAGGTGATGTGACATGGTTGTAAAGCTAAACGAAACAGTATTCTTGATTCAGAATATGGTATCAGACATACCATAATCAGAGAGTATTTTACTATTATTAATAGATAATATTGTTGAAGAGTGGAGTTACTTGTGAAATTTGCTTACAACATACTGTTATCAGCTTTAAGTATAATTATCAGCTATAACCCGAAAATCCTCTCAACTTTAGCCCCCAGGGCAGGTTTTAGCTTGGAGGTGGGGTGAGTTGTTAATCGGTTGGCTGATTATTCCGGCTGTGGCTTAAACCTAAAAATGCTGGAAGAGACGTTAATGATTGTTGCCTATTTCCGTGGGGATCTAAATGCCCCCGAAGTGGTGTTGTGTTGCAACAGATTCCTATTATTCGTAAGGATCAAAGTGGGCAATTTCATGTGGGTTTGGTTAGGGTTTGCTGTGGCTTGTCTTGCCGCCTTATCTGGGAAATGATTGGGGCAAGGGGGGATTTCATTAAAATATTTATTTCCAGCAAGAGCTCTGTATTATGTGCTGCCATCAAACCCCACAAGAAGTTGACACCAACGTATTTGTGCCTTGTAAGAACCGTAAGGCGGTGGTGAATCATTGACAAGTTCACCAAGTGCAGTCATCAGATTAGGACATAATAATATAAATGCGAATGGCCCGTCACCAGTTAGAGACTTAAGCAAGGAATAAGAGCCGCAAAAACTGAGTTACGAAACGGGCTTCAGATATTTATTAACTATATGGTTGATGTTGCCAACATACTGCACCACACACCATGCAACTTACTACAGACATTAGAGCGGTCTTAATTATGAACGAATTACTGCAAATGAATGCTTTTCCCAGTGAAAGAACTAAATATTTCTGTGTGCCTTTCTGTCTACTTTCACATTTCCTTTTTGCTTCCGTTTTTCTGCTTTTTAGCTGATCGGAATACCATATTTACACATGTATTTATTAATTCATATCTTGCAATGCAAAGCTACAAGTTATAACAGAACAGAATGGGCGGCTAACGAACCCCATATGTCCAGGAAGTCTTTAACAGACTTTCACTTATGAAGTAGCAACAGGGCTGACGTTAAATTCCTCAAATGAACCGCAAAAATAGTTACCACGACACGAGAGGACTTCTTCACCCCTGAGCTGCCGTACGACAATGTACATACACAGAACATATTTAAGTTTTGTGCAATTTTGAAAACATTTTTTTGTATCCACTTAAAAGGGAAAATGCAAAACTTTTTTACTTAAAGAATTTTCGCAGTTAAATTAAGGGCTGAAGCCTACTTTTGTATCAAATTTAACTAGTGCCAAGGCCGTATTATAGCCTACGTCTGACGCGGCGAGAGGGAAACAATAACTTTTACAATGTATAACAATTCTTTATGTTGCCACCTGGTACAGATATTGGCAAGATATTTAAATTTTGTGATATCCAAAAAGATGTAACAAAGTAAAAAATTAGTTCACTGAACGTTTCTGAAAGGGAATAAAATATTCACACAAATAAACATTTTTACCCAGCGCTACCTGTCTGCCTTCTGTCAGCTTTTGATGGCATTAGAGTCAGAGACTCTCTAGTAGAGTTTATGAAGTCTAGTCACTTGTCTGGAGTAAAAGTTGTTGGCGAAATGTATTTTATTTACTTTACTAATTGTTGAAAAATGTTCGTTTCCTCATCAAAGGGAAATACAAAAACGTGGACGCTTCGTTAACAATGATGGCAAAACTCTCTAAAATAGGTACTTTTGCTTTTTACAAAAATTTAACTAAATGGGAGGAGGACTAGAAGAAAATGTAATAAACAAACACAAGTAACCTATAGACAACCCTACAATCAGTAGGTCACACTTTTTAAGAATGCTTCTCTCATCACGATCCAATACACACACACACACCTGCATAGAGATATAAATGAGAGCCAGGCTACCCACTGTAACTTTTAGTAATAAAATACATAAATTTATTCGTATGAACAGAAAGCCAAACCCAATCGCATGGCTGCATGGATATAGTCAACTGAGAATGATTTCTAATCAACATACATATGTATGTCCATTGCTCATGATAAAATGTAGAAAAACCTGGCAACCTGGTGTAGTTAAAAAACATCTCTTTTTCAAACAAAAGAAGATCATAAAACCGAAAAATTTGAGGTAGGCTGAGCAATCAACACCTTTCAATTATTTGTATCACAGACGTATCATCGATAAGGAATTTTGTTTTAACCATCTTGGACTTAACATTATCCACAACTGGCCCATGTTTGGAAAATCCTTTTTGCCCATGAGTTCTTCTAAAATTATAAAGAAATCTGTAGTTTTCAGTAAGTTAGATTTTCAGTATATTGTAACGAGTATCTCTAGATGCTGTAAAGCAAAGATTCCACTATCGGCACAAAGCACCGATTGTCGTTTTTAAATTCCTAGCGACAGAAATCAGAATATAAGTTTCATCAATGTCCTCGAAATGCAAAGTAAGAAGAGAGAGCGGGGATAGACCTCGAACAGAAGATACAAAAGCGCCACAATACATCATGGTAGACCGATAGTGTGAACCGATAGTGTGAACGTATAGTGCAGATTATTTTAATATTTTTATGAACCGGAAAATATTAACACAACATGCAACGAAAATGGTTAAGTTCGAAAAGAGAAATTTTTTTAAAATTTGTGTCGACTTAGCACGATCAAAATCGGTACAAATTCAGTAAATTTTTTCGTTTTTTTGATTTAGAGATTCGTTCAAAATAAATATTTTATTTAAGAAAGTACCATTGTGCCAACCCAATGGGTTGTTGCGTTATCGTCAGTTAAGACAGGCGACAGATAACGCATAATGGATTCTATGTGCGCCGGCCTTGAATTATTAAAATTGTGGAACTTAAAAAAATGTTAGGGAATCTGACATGTTTCTCTCTTTAATAAAATAAATACATTAAGCCTGAAAAGGTTTTGAAAATCAGAATCTTTTCGTAGTCGTAAATAAGAAATTCATCCTGAGAATAAATTAAAAAAAAGGATTATTTTCATATTTTTATATTTTAAGAAAATAACTTACATGAACAACTTGAGCTTGAACACAAACATATTTTTGTGTATTATTTGAAACGGTGCTGTAGTGGGTCATGCGGCGTCATACGGCCAAAGTTAAGTTGTTTTGTTCGTTGGGAATCAGTTTTGCATTTGTGCACGTTTGCACACCAACAAATTGTACCGCGAACACACTGTGTACGTTACCGGGATCATCTTTAGAGCCACAAACAATTTTAAACACATAAAGCAAATTTATTATGGCCATGAAATTGCCGTTAAGTGACTTGGCAGTCACACCAACTGCGGGCAGAGCGCAAAGCAGTGCCATTTAATAAGATGATGCTGGGAAAATTATGTTTTGAACGCCCATGGAAACCAAACAAAAAGAATAAAAAAGAGGTATTCGTGAACAAAAAGCAATAACACTTAAACTACCAGCAACCAACAATAACAACAACAACAGCAACCAAAAAAGCTGCACCAAATAAAGTCGATGGAATCACGACATTACTTACTTTGATGGAAATTATCGCTGTATGAGTCACTTAGAAGTATCTCGGCTACGACAATTGTAGTTCACACTCCATGGATTTATATGAACGAGTAGGTTTGTATGTATGTATGAATATTTAGAGGTATGAAGGAAATCCTAATGGCAAAGCCAATAAGTGAAAAGGAAACAAAACAGCGAAAAAAGATATGAAAACTTTCATGTTCACCCACATTCGAAATTGGGCTCATGCACTTTGAGAAATGCCTTCGAACATCAATGTGGCTTTAACATTTTCGAATTATGGTTTATGTTGCTTATTTTTTAATTTATTTAGGCAATAAAACATGTTAATTCAACGTGGTTTCATATTGAAATTAAATGCTATTATAAACATATTTGTTATAATAGGATATTGTGGTGTTAAAATCGCATGGACCTGCTTCTATTACTGGCTTGTGTTGTGGAATCAAAATATTACGAAATCCTCTCAGTATTTGGAAAAAGAGAGGAAATGTCTGTTGCAGTTATTCTTCATGTTTACACGGGTGGTATAAGTAAAATCAAATTAGTGGTGCGAATTAAATGGGTGATGTTTCAGTTCTACAATATGAACAAAAACAGCGAATTATGCCAGATCACCTGTTTGAATTTTGACCGGAACATGGTGCTTTGAATAAGTTCACCGAATTGCGACACTTATTAAATTGCTTTTCGTGAAAAAACAGCGTTTATCGGTCTTATTCATAGATGTTATAAAGATGAGTTACACACTAATATCTCGCAATTAGAGAACAGCAACAACCTCATACCGTCGAACTAAAGGACTGGATGAAAAAGTGAAAAATTTAGTTCAACCTACTAAAGCGTTCTCACGCAAAAAATAAGGAATGCTGCGCTTTCTGTTTAAATGCAGGTCAAGTATTTGGGAGTACATCTTAATTGGCTTTTAGCACAATTCCTCCACATTGAAGCAAAATCAGATCACAAAACTGTTTAATGGTCTCAAATCAGCTCTAGTTCAAGTTACAGAATAGACAGCGTATGATTTTACGATTTATCTACCGCGGCTGAACCATTTCCAATGTTTAAGAAGAAATTTCCAATTTTACACACGAATATCAGGACTTATTGCAGAGAGCAAAAAGAAATGATGCTCTCAGCCCAGCGAGACGGCTGCAGTAGTACGTCTTTAAGTGATTTTGAAAAATATTTGAAAAATTATTATGAATTTAGAGAGAATTTTTAAAAAGAAAATTTCAACGTAAACACTTTTAAAATTCATTTACATCTTAAGACAATAAATTTAAAATGAAGCGACGGCAAAATGCAACAAAAGAAACTGTTTTATAGCAGAAATAGACATTCAGCGTGTCACGAGTTATTCTTTTTCTGTGTGTGGGAGCTTTTCCTGCTTCAAAGGCTCTGTTGTACACACCCAACTTGTTATAGGCTTAAAAACCTTCTCTATATGGAGTTCGGATAATAAATTTTTTATTTAAAACCTATAAGTATGTACATATGTATGCACATACATAAATACAGATTCACATGTACTAACACTCAAAATTTATGAAACGTTTCATTTCCGTCTCTTCAGTAAATCAAAAATTAATGCTAAGCGTGAGTGAAATCGGCTTAAGCCGCTGAAGTTACTTTTCTCAATCACCTTAAACAACTCTAGTGTGATGCGAACGTAAATAAGTCGTTGAACTTTGTCAGTCCAATTTATAATCGATTTTTACCAGTTTAATAGCACAAGTAGTTCTTGGAAAGATCGTGCAAAACTCACACGCCAACAACAGAGGCACGATCTTCCAAAGTCCGTGCAACTGCTAGCATACGCTGACGACGTTGACGTGATTGGTCGAACACAGCGAGCCGTTTGCTGGTATTTCAACGGAGGCGGCCAAAATGGGTCTATCGGTGAACGAGGGCAAAACGAAGTATATGCTGTCACCAAAAAAGGACGCGCAACGCCGACGACTGGGCCAGAACGTCACCATAGGCAGCTATAACTTCGAGGTAGAGAAGGACTTCGTCTACCTTTGCTTCCAAGTGAACAGCACGAACAACATCAGTACCGAGATTAAATGCAAATCGCTGTTTCTTTGGGCTCAAGAAGCAATTGAGTAGTAAGGCCCTCTCTCGAAAAACCAAGCTGACACTATATACCACTTTGATAATCCCTGTACTTCTCTATGGCGCGGAAGCATGTACAGTATCGAAGGCGGATGAGGAAGTCCGTGGTATTGGGACCTGCTTGCGTTGATGGTTTCTGGCGAAGAAGATTCAATGACGAAATGTATTGGTTGTACAGCGACATGAGCCTAACCAGGCGTCTACGGATCCAACGGCTAAGGTTGGGCCATGTAGAGTGCATGGAAAATATTGCTCCGACCTGTGGACTCTGAACCAGTGGGACAACGGAATAGAGGACGCCCACGGAATCGATGGCGCATACAAGTGGAGAGGCACCTCAACCAACTTGGTGTGCAAAACTGGAGAAAGACTGTGCCAGCTGGAAAAGCTTGTTGGTTGAGACCCAGCTTCACCCCGAACTGTAGCGCCAAAAGAAGAAGAAGGAGGAATGATCTGAAATAAAAATAAGAGAAAATTCGGAATAACAACAGATTTACGAGTATATTCGAACATGTTTTGATCGAGTTACGGAATTAACTAACGCCGAGGCACATAGAATCCGTCATGCGTTGTACTTCGCCTTTTTCAACTGACGTTAACGGAACAACGGATTAGGTTGGCACAATGAGTACTTTGTTAACGCATGTAAAATCACGCGCGACTTAAATTATCCTTTTGGATGGTCGAATAAAAAAATAAAAAGCAGACTAAAACTTTAGTTTTAGTTCTTAACTTGTCTTTATTTATTTTCATACTGATTACAATTGATTTTTAAACATAGTTTTATAATTAATTGACTTAAAGTTAAAAGTGCTTATTCTATATTATTTTATTCATAAACAGTTTGGTTGTTTTTATCTGTTAACAGTTTATTGGCTTTTTGCGAAAGTGTTGATTTTGCATTAATGGAAAATTCTTACATTTAGAATATTAAGTTTGCAAAAGAGTGTCAATTGCACAGCTTCCTGTTGGGCAATGGACCTATTATTATTTTTGTCAATCTATATTTATTTTTAGTGAAGTCGCAGGTGTCTCGGACGTAACTCGCGCACAGACACACGTACAGCCTAAACTAAATTATTTTCCAATTCTATTTTGTTATTTTTTTCAAGTTGCACAAAAAAATAAATAAATATTTTCTTATAAATCATTTATATTATAAATCAAAACAAATAAAAAATTTACTAAAAGTTGTCAAGTACTCGACGTGCATTAAAAATTGACAGTTGCTCAACTTTGATACGTTCCGTTGAAATCGACGTACGACGTACTCTATGTGAGAAAATTCATAACAAACCCTGTATTTTAACTTCGTTGTCAGTTGCAAAAAGGACGGACAACGCATGACAGATTCTATGTGCCCCGGCCTTTTTGGTCTTGACGCTACAGCCAGTTTAATTAGTTCGGGTTAAAGAATATACGAGTTATAGAAGTTCTTGATAACCAGAATTCGCGAATAAAAAACTGTGCAAACAATTTATTCGCAGATCCCCTAATTCCCATTTATCCTTCTCTCCTCCTCCTCAACCCAGTTCTGGTACGAAGCACTGCACTGGTGTATTCACCTATAAAAACCTTTAACATCAAGGGATGCGTTCTATATTTCCTTTAATTAATTAGCAACTTACATTTCTAATATTAAGCTCTAAACTAGCAACGATTCTCGGTTTAATTCAATGTTGCCAGCATTAGTATTTATTAGACCACGGTTCGACAAGCTGGTGACTAGGATTTTCCACATTCACAACTTTGTGTTGATAAGGCCGTTTTAATGGGCAATCAATTTCTATCAAATGAATAGTTCGGTTCAACAATAACTCTATTCATCATTTCGTGCGACATGTTGGTAAAAAATTATTGTACAAAAATTCAATAAACTTTTTTTATATAATTTTTCAATAAATATTTTTCTTGAGCCAACAAAAGTTTCCTTTCTCTAATCTTTCATTTTTGTTTAAATAAATGGAAAACGAATTGTTTGGACCAGCAATTTTATTTTCTTTGAAAATAAATTTATGTCAGAAAAAAGTTATTTTTGTTTAGGGTTCACCAAAGAGCAATCCAAGAAGTTTACATTTTTATAATAAAAAATTATAAATAAAATTGTGTAAATTATTTAGAAAGTGTAAGAAAAACAAACTCCACCCGAACTGCCTTCGTTTTTGTGCATCTGTGTAGTTTTGTCATAATAGCTTAAGTGAATTTAAGGCGAAAATAAACTTGAGGCAGATATTGCAACCAAAAACTCCATTTAAGAATAAATAAAAATAAATAAACTTTCTTAAAAAACCTGTCGGAAGGCATCAACAACATTTAGTTCTGCCAAAAATAAAATATTTTACATATTTTCGGGCGATAAAAATACTAGTCAGTCTAAATGAAATAAGGATCGCCCCTCCTGGCGATACTGCTGCAATAATTTAATGAAAATTAAAGTTTCTCTCCCTTCTTCTCTCGGCAACTGCAAGAAATTTGTGTGCGGTATCAATTAAATAGCGTCGCTCATATACTCGTATATAACAACTTGAGTTCCTAGTGCGTTTTAACGCATTTCGCCACATTTAGCGCTGGGGAACATGACAAATCAGCGACCAACGAAAAGATGCGACAACAATACAATTATCTGCCGAAGTCAGTAACCTCATACGAGCGGAACGGAAAGCTTTTGATTGCCAAGCAGCAACACTGATCCCACAGTCGCTTTACGACTTACATATACAGTTTATTAAAATCATTCACTATCATCTGTTATATATTAAGTAACAGGGTATAACTTCAGTTGTTGGAAACTTGTTATTTAAAAAATACTCACCCTTATCGTGGTTGGCGCTTTCGTGGCGAAAGTGAGACGTTTTTACGAAATTCTATCGTCGTTGGCAAAAAGGAGAGTAAATGCGACAAGTCGGCTTAACAGTACCGCGTTTGGCATTCTTGGCTGTCAAAATTGGCGAAAAAGTCTTTTGTTACCACCATATTTTCTTAATTTTTTCGTTTCTAATATATACCAGCACAATTCGCAAAAATGACCGAAATAATGGAAACACCCTACTTGGCAAAGGGGTATCAAAAGAGTTTAAATAAAATAAACGTAAATCAGGAATGGAATGAAATTGCTGATGATTTAAATAGACTCCGCTGAGCAATTGAAGAGACTATTGTCAATCTGTTCGATACATGTGCACTCATAACATAAGGAACCATTTGGACTTAAGCGATCCCGATGCATTTCGCCAGGGACAACAGCAACTAATAAAGAAGATGAAACTACTGAAAGATCACTAACCAGAGATACCAGCGGTGATGAAAATGGGTCGGACTCTCCTTCTGGCAAAAGAAACAAGAGATATGCCTCTTAGAAGATCAAGCAAAGCTCCAAGGAGAATTATGGACAGATTTAAAGAAGCACTTAACTGAAATAGAGGGATACACTCTACCTTAAGCAAGTATCCTCATTGTTGCTGTTAGTTGCATCAGTTTTGACACGCCACTTTTTGTTTGGGGTTTTTAATTTAATTAATCTAAAATAAATAGTGAATCTGGGGAAAATATTTATGTATGTTCTAAATGTCTAAATGTGCACTGCATTGTACCAGAACTGGGTTGGGGAGGAGGAAAGAAGCAGTAGGGTTTCGCTTTTTGTTTGTACTATATTGCAGGGATGTTTATGTCAGAATTTAACTTATGCTGTTTCGACTATTCAGTGCCCAGCGTGCATACCTGCGACAATGCACAGTCAAACCTCAGTTAACCTAACCCAACATCCTCAACATTGCGTTTTGGATGTGTTGTATTTATATGGACTTGATTGTGTTTGGGTCATTGAGTGCTTTATATTTACGTATGTATCGTTGTGTATTGTTTTTATCTGAAAAAATTTCTGTATATTGTTTTTTCACCAGAGTTTTTGGTAGGAATCGAACCTGCGACCTCTGGACTGTTCGTGGAATATTCTAGCAACTCCTCCATCGAAATTATTTTTAAAGAAAAAAAGCAAAAGATGAGACGACAACTACGCCAGTCCTCGCAATACGCCCACGCCAAACACAATAGGGGTGAATATTCGTTGATATCAACTGCGTTATGGGCTGTCTGCAGCCATATAAGTCAACAACAATATATTGTCATCTCAAACAAATTGTTCGTTTCTACATGTAGGTGTCTTATTTCATTCACGTTGTTTTCAGTACAACTGGCTTCATTAAAAGGGCAATTAAGTTCTGTTGTCATGTTCGGTTCATTTCAATTCCACTTACGTCATTAAAATTAAGAGGCAATAAAATAACAATTATTATTATTATAAGTCAAATAGTTCTGAGCACGAGAAATCAGCGATGTGTCAGAGCCACTGTAGCAGACGAGTTTCACAACTTATTGCATCAAAAAATTTTAAAACAAAATTGGAATAGCGCATTTACTTGCGCTAAACATAAAATTTTTTGGAGAGAAGAGAACAAGTAATCAAAGCACAAGAATTGACACGAAAACACATTAAAAACGAATGTCCAACAATATGGAAAAACAAAATATTTGCAAAATAGCGTTAATTTTATGCGGACTAGTAAAACCAGAAATAAAAACTTCTGGAGTGCCTCTTACATTGTCCGTTTTCAGCTGCCGTTCCCAAAATTGTCCGATAAAAATCTTTCTTGTCGACATAAAATGTTGCTGATTTCCTAACTAGAGCTACCGTTTCGTAGTGCAGAAACACTTTATGCGTGACACGCTCAACATTGTTGTTTTACTACTTATTTTAGTGTTCAAGTGCATTTTTTATTTCATTTCATCTTGGCGTTTTTAATTTGCGAGTATTTTATGTTGGTCCAAAATCGGAAACATTTTGCAGACAAACATTTCTTCTTTTTTTTTTAAAGAAAAAGGCAAATGCATTAATTAAAAATTACAGGAACAGTCAGTTGTTTAATGCTGTTGCATTTTTGTTTCATTTTGCATATTTCGAGTGAAAGATTTTCACTGCGACCCAGACGCAAATCACCCAACTCTAACAACACGATGCACAAAAACTTAGCAATTCGTTTGTAATAATTTTATGCCTTTTTCTGCTGTCAAACTCTAATTAACAGCATTTGGCGCTCATTTGTTCCAACTGCGATTAAACTAATAAATTATCCACAGCGAAGAATATAGGGCGTAATTAAGAGGATTTTTTCGTAAAACAGCGCGAGGCGTTGGTGCTCAAATTGATTTAAAAGCAAGATTTCACTATTCGTGTTGGGATGATGATGAAATGAAAATGATTACATTTCCCGTTTTCTAACATCTTTTTCAATTAATTCTTAACAACAAATCTGGGATCAAGAGGTGTATAAAATGACATTGAAACCAAAAAATATGTGTATACTTTTTCTTCCTTTGGCGCTACAGTCCAGGGTGAACCTGGACCTCAACCAACAAGCTTTTCCAGCTGGCACGATCTTTAGCCAGCAGCCTCCAAATTTGCACACCAAGTTATTTGAGGTCCACTTGCGTGCACTATCCGTTCCGTGGTCGTCCTCTATTGCGTTGTCCCACTGGTTCAGAGTCGACTGGTTTTTTTATTACACATCTCTGTAATAAACAGAGCCCTGAAGCAAAAACAGCTTTAAAACAGCCCGATAAAACTTGAGTGGGTCCATTAAGTAAAAACAACCAACAATGGTAACTCTCTGCGGCTGCTGCTACACTTAAGCTGGATTCCCCCATCTGTTCTATACAAAATACATATTTAGTCTGACACCTGCCTTTTTGAAGAGAGAGATAAAGAAATGAAAGAAAATAATTTTGATCGGACTATTTTTGTTTTTGTTTAATTTTTATTCAAACAAACTTGAACTCAATTGCAAATGATTTCAATTTTTCAGTCGAAGTTCAATTATTATGTACATATGTACATATGTATGTACAAACGTACACACTTACATACATAAGTTAGATGTTGGGACCACGCGGCAGCGACGTGCTGAACGTGCAGGACGATTTACACTTCTTATATACCGCACAGGAAAAGAAACCGCGGGTCCCTGCTCGGGCGCCAGTTAGAGTTTCCTTTGTTTAAAACTCTTAAAAAAAGAAAAGTAATTTCTTTTTTTCTTTAATTTTTTATTTTTATTATTTTATTTAGGCTCTTTTCGGAGCTGAGTTATTAACTAATATAATTCTATAACTGACTGAATGTAAGTTTTTACAATGCTGAAATACCAAACCTTTTGTGGTGGCGTGATGCTACAATTCTTCGGAACATTGACAAAAAATAAAAATTAATAAGAAATGAAATAGTTCAATATTCAATATTTTGGAAAAGTAAAAATTGACATTTAATACTTTGGAAAAATAAGAATTAACAAAATAAAATGAGTTTTAATTCTTTGGAAAAAATAGGAATTGATAAATAAAAAATTAACTTTAATAAAACTTTATGAAAAAAAATAAATTCTTTGGAAATTTAACTGCAGGTGGCGGAAGTGCATTTGGCATGTGCTCCAATTGTTGTTGATCAAAAGAATGAATGATTACTTGGCAGTTTTGGTCTTGTCGAAAAATTGATTGTTAGAGGGTGGAAACTTGTGTGGTGTTAATTCATATATTACAAAGAAAACAAACAAAAAATGGAATACAAATTAAAAACTCAAAAAATAAACCTGTTCCCGTTTCAGATTTATTAGTTATTATTCAGAACTAAGAAAATGCTTTCAAATACGGTCCTTCATCCCTAGCATTTTTGTAAATTTATAGTGAGCCCACACTTTCATAGAGCCCTCCCCTGGACGGTATGGCCGGCCAATACAATCTAAATCTTCCGAAATGATATTCCGCTCTTCTTTAACACTTACTTTTTGTAAACTTTTCTGGAAGGCCGTTGCGAAATAAGGTTTATGTTCGCTTCGACGAATGGACCTGTTGCTGTGATTTTCACTCTAAACGGGACAGCTGCAAATACATACATATGTATAAGTATATACATACATATGTATGTATGTATGTAAGAATAAAATCATGTGTTAATGATATTATTGATATTTCCTGCATAATTACATTTTGCTTCCTTCCTGCGCTTCGATTATTTTTAAACCAATTTGTATAATGTCGTAGTCAAATATTTATTTATTTATTTATTTTATTCATATTTAATACAATTAAAGTTATAATAAACTAAGAGAAAGAAAAGCACTAGCAGCTAAAGAGTTAATCAAATATATTAACGAGATTTGTTTGCACTTTTAACTGGAGAATACGCGAAACGCGGTCCCATTTTAACGTGGTTTTTTATACAAATTTAAATTGTTGCTAAAACTTGTATTAATTTTTTTCATAAATGATACTTTTATAATAAATGTATGTATTTTGGAGTCTGTGGCGGAAACGAGCGACTCATTTTTTATTTTTTTTATTTTTCATGAGAGATAATTTCAATTATCGACATTTGTACTATATAGTATCTTCTTAACACTGTGTCTTCTCCGAAACAAGTTTTATATGCGCTGGGCATGAAACAAGGCCTTCAATAATTGATTTTCGTTTCAATTCAAGTCATGGCGAAATCGCATTGAGACTGAAACCTAATAATTTCACAAGTGGAATTTGTTAATATATTAATTTGCAGATCAAGCGATATTCTTAGTGGTGGAACATACTGTGGACATGTTCTGTGAATATAAAGCACAGTACACAAAAAGGATACTGAAACGCGGTGTAATGATAGCGGGGAGCTTTTGGTACAATGGGTCCAGTTCATTAAATCAGATCACAAATATACGCACATGTGAGAATATTGAAAGCATAATTGTTACCATACGGTGGCGTAGGGTATGCCTCTGATACAAGATGCTGACCCAAACAAACTAGTAAGTTGGCCAACCAGTGGTCTCGTGTCAATGGGATTGAGGTTATGTCATGGCCTGCTCAGTCTATTGACCTCAATCCCATAGAAAGTCTGCGAGCAGATGTTAAAAAATATGTTGCGCACGACTTATGGAACGTGATGCCTGGCATCAAATCCAAGTCATCAAAAAACCAAACATTTTATTAACTAATTTTAAACTTTTCTCTCATTTCCTTTAAAATTATTTTTTTGCGCAGTGACAACTTTTGTTTAAATAAAAACTTTTTAGTTGATTTAATTAAATAATTAATAGGCATGCAATTGAGGGCATTTTTGATAAGCAAAACAGCAAAATATGTCCCTAATTTGAATTTTGATTTTGGATAAAGGACAGACACAACTGTTGTCTGATGTTATATTTGTGCTTCATATCTTGGGAATTACCGATAAATAATACTCGTATATTTTTATGTGTTTGCTGAAGACCTACACGAAATCTTCAGAGCCAACTGGGTAAGAGTCTTAATAAAAATAATAAATAATTTAATTTAAGTGTGGACCGAATTAAGCGTAATATTATTCTGTTCCTCAATATTTAATAGTTTATGTTCCTATATTTAATTTGCAACGGCCTTCAAGGATCACAAGTCGGCTTCCATAAATAAAAAAAATTTTAATTTTCCTATGAGTTTTCCGAAAATTCACTTGGCTTCTGCTTTTTAGTAAACTTTGTTCGAGAACAATTAATTAGATTAATTAACTTCCATTTCCAGTACAAAATATTTTGTTGTCATAACATTGAGTTTCCTGCCACAAGCCTTTCAACACATTCTTACATACAATCATATGTTCTCCCTCCTTATATTTATGTATGTATGTATGTATTATGCTTGCGTACATATTGTACATACTCTTGTACATACATACATACATACATATGTATGTATGTACATATTTAAGTTGTTTTCATTCATTTTTTGTCGGGCATTGTTCGAACAAACCAAATGATCGTTCACGTTATTAGTGGACACACCCGTTTTTGGTTTCATTTTTAATGCCTGGCTGGTGGCTGATATTGCAGCCAGTTGTGCTTTTGAAGTTATTTTATCCGATTATGTTTCTATTTGTGTAGACAACGTACTGCAACAGTTTTAGCACGTTGTCTCTTGGTTGGCCGTAGTGGTCGTGCGACATAATAAAGACATTTATTTCAATTACCACAATTTGTCCACAAGTTAACTCCGCCAAATCAGAGCAAAATTTATCGTTTACTCGTGTTTAGTCAACTACCAAATCAAACAATTAATTAAATCTTTCTCTGGGCAATCCGCCGTATTGGTTGCTGTTGCCGCCGACAAAATACAATTAAACGGTGTTTTATCTGTGTGTTTAATAAAGCAACTGCACACAAATGCAGGCATGCATGTGCATGTACTGCACATCAGCATCTACATATTTATGTATGTATGTATGTACATACACCTGTACTTATGTATGTATGTATGTATTTTTCATCGGCACATGAAAAATATCTGTACGAAAGTATTTACCTGGCAAATTTGCCACTTTGCTGGTTGGTTATTTAAACAGCGAGCGAACACATACTCTGTCACACAAATAAATGTATTCACATACATAAATACATACATACATACATACATACAAATTAGTAAATAGTAGATGTGTGTATTTATAACAGGTGACTGTTAAAAGCTTCCTTCAAATGTTCAAACGAAATTGAGTGACGACATCCTTTTTATGAACTGGTCGTTCTTGTTCTGACTATCACTTTAACTTTCCATAAAGAACCGGATCTTAATGACAAATTTGCAATCGGCAAGAATTATTTCGCTTGGTGTGGGCTAGCGCATGCAGCACTACATACTTTAGTCAAAGTCGAATGATATGATGCGTTGGACCAGGTTCTGCGCTTGATCGTTTTTTTTTCCAGGAAATATGAGCCGATGAAGACCTGCCAGCAGCGTGTCCAACTACTGTGATATTTTATTTCGTCTCTGAAGAAAATTGAGTGCAAAATCTATGAATCCCATAGAGATGAATATGAACGAAAATTTAGGAAAAAGTTGGATTTCACCGCCTATTTAACCAAGAACGTTTTGCAACAGGCTGCGTGTGGCTTCGACTGGACTGTTGCCAATTTAAAGATTTCTTTTAACTGAAAACCAATTAAGAAGAAATTTAAGAAATAAAAATTAAACTTAAAGAAACTTTAATGTTTTGGACTTGTTAACACAGACTTTAAGTTTTTTGCATTTTGATTTAAATTTCTTAGTAAAAACACAAATTCGAAATACCCTCAAAAATATCTGGAAAATAGCGAAAGAAAGAATTGTCTTCCCGAAAGTAACTTTTCCAAAAAAAAAAACAACATTGATTAGCGTTTAAAAATGGGCACTCACGTTTGTAATCAATGGGTCCAGTTGTTCATTACGTTCCGCGATTGCGGAAAAGATTTTTTGTGCGGCACCAAAATTTGCAATAATTCATTCCGTTTCTGCGGTAACGGAACAAGGAAAAACAGTCGTTTTCTATGCTTTTCCATATAACCTTTTCTTCAAATATCTTTTTCGGCATCAGGTGACACAAAATCAACTCCAAATTACTGATAATTAAATTCACTTTTAGCACAGGAATGAACAATTGCAATTTCTATGTCAATCGATATATTTTTCTATTTAATTTGTCCTTCCCGGTGGAACCAATAGTACCAACTAGTATTTGTTTTTAAAAAACAGTCACAGAATTTCATCGTTTCCATTTTGTTTAATTTCGTCCAAATCAGCTTTCAATTACTTATTGCAACGCTGTTTTTCTGAGGAATGACACTTCTTTTCAAACCACAAATATGTACCTTTTACAATCATGAAGCAATTAGAAATGTTATCCTTATCACAAATTCAGAAACTGTCTGAATTTAATTTATGATATGATATTTTATTATTAATATCATCCCACATTATTAAAAAATTTTATGAGGTTTTTCCATTTTCGCAAATTTGCCTTCAATTGGGAAGATAAAATTGGCTGGAAAATATATTATCAACTGTTTTCGAAATTAACTGAAGTGTCATTTGTACCAGGCTGAGCAATCCAGGTCTAGTGTGTAATTCCGTTATAAAACGAGGTACTTTCGTGCCACGCTGAACCAACTATAAGGAGTAACTTCTTTCGATTATGGATATTTACTTAGCAACGCTGCTTCAGTACGGTCCAAATACCCGTATTCTCCCCACAACGTCTTGAATGCGCTGTGTCCTTCGCATATCATCTAACAAGATAATGCTGGACTCGATCGCCCGATGGAGCTCATCACAGGGTGTTCGAACAGTTTCAAATCATAATAAATACAAATCGAGTCTGATCTGCCAAATGCAAAGAAGGCCCTAACGGATCACCCATTCAATACATATATATGCACACTTGTATGTATCTGTGTATCTATGTACGTACGTGCACAACAATTGCACATGTACATAAATTAACAAGTACAGAAGATAAACTGACGTCAATAAAACAAGATCATTGAGCGCTCATTTGACAATTTAATAAAAAAATGGGTTGGGCACTTGTAGCCGCTTAACGCGCACATGTTCGCTGGTGTTGCAGTGTTTGTTAGACCGATCAGCACTCCGCTGAATGAATGTGTGTGTGTGTGTGTGTGTGTGTGTGTGTGTGTATGGTTGTTGCATACTGAAGAAACGGAGACAAATAATTTAATACCCACCGACTGATTGTTTTATTGGATGTTAAAAAGCCAATAACGGCATTGGAATTTAAAATATCAAATTGAGTGCTGGATTTTTTGTTGCCTGTTTAACGTGTTGAAAGCATTTTTTGCGTTTCAAAATGAGTTAATTAGGCGTTACAACGCAACAGGCGTTGAATACTTCTAGACAGTCGGTGTGAAAATCAAGGAAAATGGCGTGATTTAGAAATGAATTAATTTTTTCTAATGACTTACATACAAAAACACTTTTGGAACAGAAGTAGAAACTAAAGGGCTGGGTCAGCTGTTGCAGCTCAAGAGAATAAACATGTATTTAATAGACTGGGTGGCAAATATATTAAAAGCCCCGGACGGAAGCCGTATCTTAAGCAGTTTTAGCCAGCAACATTCCTTGCTTTTATTTGCCTAATGTAAACAAAGAATTGGGCAATCAAAACTTTTTTTATCCTCCCGCTATTCGTTTTTTATATGTGAAAGTCCTTGAACTTGAACGAGCGCCGAGGACACGGAACGCCTACAGTCGGCTTTTTAAGTTAAAAATAAATAAATGGTTTCATGGGTTCTATAGCGCATAGTGTCTGCATTTGGCTACTTTTGTTCTGATTTGCTCTACTTAAAATATGGTGCAATACGTCACGGATAAGTACATCAGGCTTAAGGGAGTTTCATGCTTAAGTAGTTCCAAAATTACACTTTTTGGAATGATTTAATTGTTGCTAAATGCCTCCCTTTGACCTTTTCAACTGACATCTAAGTTAAATTACAGTGTTTATTATGACGACGTCACATAGAGTACGTCGAAGACATCGCAACGTTTCAAAGCCGAGCAACTTTTAACGCACGTCGAGTACTTTTGTGTAACATGAAAAAAATAACAAAATAGAATTAGAAAATAATTTAATTTAGGCTGTGCGTGTGTGTGTTATGCCATCCTAATACTTCAAAGCGTATATGTCAGTAGGAAAAGGCAAAGTGCGACGTATGAGGGATTCTATGTACCCCGGCCTATAGGCATGGACGGCCCCGACTTCCACGACCCAGTTGGGTGTTAAGAGTTTTTGACTTTTTATACACGCCTGATGTTGATGTCATCGCTACACAGTGTTGTCAACTCTTTTCGCACCATTTTCGATGCGTTTTAAAATTCTTGGTGCGCAAAATAAGAAACATCAACATAAGAAATTTCAAACCTGGTGCGTTTTTTAAGGCGCGTGTTTTTTGGTGCGTTTTGAAATTTCAACGCTGACAACGCTGTCGCTGCAGTTTCTTTTCAATAAGTCGCAATCCAATAGGTGGATGGATAGTGTCTGCATTTTTGGTTGATTTTATTACTTTTTGAGGACAACGAAGGAAAACATTTCGAATATTTATGTACTAAGTTAATAAGCGCCGGAATGCATTACGTGGGGTATTCGGAGAAGTGTTTGGTTTTAGTTTTGTTAAAATGCAACACAATGTTCACTAAATTTTGTGATTTATTAATCAAAACATGTACGTAATTCTAATTAAAATGGAACGTTAAGTTTCCACACAATATATTTTTATTTTTAAAATATTCTCGATCAGTAGTTCTCTAAAGGGTTTCATTTCTTCTTCTGTATCCTTTGATGAATCAAACAAAACTATTGTTGTCACATATTCCAAATTAGTAGATTTCATTGTCGGCAGTTTTCCACCAACACCAAAGAAATTCTGGCAGAAATCATAAGGCAGTAAAATGATGCCTTCCGCAATATCTGAATTAAAGTTTTAACTATTTGTAATTTTTTGCTTCACTTTGACAAAGAAGAACTTGTTTTGCTTAGTATTTGCTTAGTAAAAAAACCTACATATATGTAAAAAGGAATGCATACATAAATACATACATAAAGCAACACACAGACACACTCACGTATTTGGCAGAGCACGGAAATGTATTCGGCTGAAGCTGCTCAGTTTGTTGGCGTAGCAGAAAAACCAGCATTCCCGTTGTCTTGTCAAGACCATCCCAGTTAAGTTTGTACTACATTTGTTATTGACATAAATAAAATTTAATCATTTTTCAGCGATTGTAATTGGTCTAGACCGATGTACTTGAATGAACTTCATTCAGATTACCTTTTTCTGTTCTGCTTAGTGAGATGGCCTTAAACATACCATGGGAATTGTTTATTTATTTTTCTCGTATTTCTATTCACCGCTTTTGTTTTTGGCTTGAGACTTGCTGGAGCAGTTAAACTTTATACTCGTACTCAGTTTTACGTCTCAAGGAATTCACGTTGCAAGAGACAAGAGATATCTTTTCATTTTTGTGACTATGACGATACATTTTTATTTTGTCTTGAGTGCTCTTTTTGTTGTCTTGTTCAATTTGTTCTTCCTCTTCTTCTACCTTTTAGCTTCTTTTTTTGTTTTTGTTTTTGTTTTTGTAACTTGCCTAAATTTGATTTAGTACTCACAAAAGTTCCCACGTTACATTTTCTTAACATTTTACTACGCGATTCGTTGGTGTATTTCCATCACGCTGCAGAAAACCTTCTATGTGTGTGTGTTTGTGAGATTAAGTACTCGTATGTGTGGATGTAAATTAAACTCTGCTCTACATCAAGTAGTTCGTCCTTTTGAAGACAAACATATTCTTAAGTCTCGAATAGAAATATGTAGGTCAGCAAAAGATAATAAATGTTCCCACTTCTATGATTAATTAAGTTCTACTAAAAAACCAAAAAGCAAAAGCCCTTCACTTTCAACTTGTCCAAAGTTTGTCAAGGCAAAGAAAAAACAATAACCCACAAGAGCATTTTATAAACTCTCTTCGCATTAACTAAAATGGTCGATGCCTTTTAAAAGTCTTGGTGCGCAAAATTTCCTCAACAAACATAAAAAATTCTGCACTTGGTGCCTTTTTGCTCCATTTTGGTGCGTTTTGAAATATCAAAGTTGACAACGCTGGTTTGTAGCATCTTACGACAGAGAATATATGTATGTACATAAGAAAGCAAAAGTGTCTGTATTTATTCCAAAAATATGTTTCTTAAAGCAAATATGCTACTGGGATCTTTTAAGTTTTTGTTAAATTTTTAGACTAAAAAAGAGTAAACAGTTAATAAGATCCTGAGACACCGGAAAAAACTTTACTTATTTATTTCAACGTTGGTCCATATTAATCATTCGAGTATAAACGTGAAATCAGGTTACTTTTACTCGACTTCAACTTCAAATCAAATGTTTTTAATGACAAAAACTCTTTTCTATTATGAAACCTGTTGGAATACAAGTTGTTGCACAAAACCTTAATTTACTTGAAATTTCATGCCTAAAGTTAAAACGTGGCTTTAAGCTTAAAACCAAAATCAGCTGAATGAAATAAGATTTTAACGCGCATTAATTTGGACACAATAAAATAATTTTTTTCTAGAAATAAGAATAATAAAAATTGTTCTAAATTATGGAACTATTTATTGTATATAAAGGGAACCAATTAGTTATACATATATATATATATATATATATATATATATATATATATATGTATTTATGTATAACTAATTGAGATTAAAATATCAGCTGTTGCCAAATTATTTAACTTGGTAGCACCGACGGTAGCAACGTTGTATTTCAAAGAATCTGCTTAAGATTAATTCGATAAAAGTTTTAAGATGTTATTTAAAAAAAGTATTTGCTAATGAACGTGTTGTAACAATGTTTGGATGATGATGAAATTATTGAGCAACGCTCCCAACACAGGCAACTTTTCCTTCTTTACGAATACAGTCAAGAAACTTGACAATATTGACTTTTATCGCACTCCGTTCCAAAAAGTTCAATTAAAATCATCTTTTTTGTTTGAAATTAAGTCCATGAACATACAATTCTTATATATTTAAGAAAATATAAATTTATTAGTTAATTAAAGATTTTCATTTAAAGAAAAATCATTATGAAAACACAATTCGTTGGAGTCTCTAAATGATTTAATAGAAAGTTGAGAGTGGTGACGCCTAGAATGCTGCGCAACGCATAAAGATGAATTCTCAACCAAAAAGTGACAGCCAATGTTACCATTATTGCTGTTATGTATGTAAAGGCGGTGGTAGTTTGAGAAGCGCAAGCCCAGCTTGATACGAAGAACGATACGGAGGATTCGATTGCAATCTGCGAAGGCAAAATAGTAAATACTGTGTTTATACGGACTCAATTGTATTGAGTCCCATATTATTATTACATATTCCAAAACAGGACGAACAGGGGATGTAAACAGTTGCCTAGTGGTAGAGGAGGCTCCAAATTCCTTCGCCCAACGTTTTATGCAACCCAGTAGAATCTTGCTTTGCTTACAATGATGGACTAAAAACCCAAAGTCAGTGAAGGTACATACATTATCCAACTCATAGCGGCTCAAAACTATTTATGTTTAAGCAACTCCTGCGGAAGAAACACATACACATATAATGTATATTTGCATTTCTTAAGATCCAATTGCATTAATCTTCCAACGTACGATCATTGTAGTTGTATCTTAACGTCATCAGCAGACATTAGTACGAATGAATTTCTTATTGTATTACGCAGGTCACTAATAAAGAAAAAAAAACAGTAATGGACTGAGTGACTATTTCCCTGAGGATCACCAGATGTAGCAGGAATAGATTTAGATGCAGTGTTCTTAAATACAGCGTTTTGTTTCCTATTGGAGTTAACCTTGTCGAAAGCCCTACTAAAGTCAGTATAAACATGTGATTGCCAAATCAGCAGTTGGTCTCTTAAGTCACAATAGTTTAGATTATTTTACATAAGAAAAATTAATATAAATGAATTGTATTTCCATTAAAAAACTGTGTCTTTTCCTCTCCTAATTTGTGTCTCTATTTTTCTCTTGTTTCATCTTGGAGTTGTATTTGTCACTCATGGGGTTTTCTTTTTAATTATGGGCACTGACACAGCTCTTTGATATACAAAATCTCAAAAATTAATTTAATTCCCTGCTTGAGCAAGTATCTGGATGACTACTGATTATCCTTCCTTTGGGAAATATTTGCCCAGCTTGGCCATATTTCTTTAATTGTTTGCTTTTCAGCCATTGACAGTTTGAAATTAATTGGGCCTTTTGTTGTACAAAGTGATGGGTAAAACCAGCCAGACTAACGGAAAGTTCATTGAGAACCCCAACAAATAGTATAAAACCACATACATACGATATTTATGCATGTGAGCACATTTTAAATTTCGATATCACAAGTTTGTACGATATATTTGTATGTATGTGGGTCTTTCTATATACTTCCATTAAAACACTTACAAATAGACACACAAATTTTATTTGTTACAAAATGTTAACAAATAAATTAAAATGCATATGGGCTCTTCCATGATAAACTGGCCCCCTAGAAACTAAAAACTGATCACATAAAGACAGGATTTAGATGTGAAATATTCATAAACTAATAACCGTCTTTGTGAAAAATTCTTGGAAAAAATCTCGAAATCAAGTTTCAGGCGATGTATTACTGATGCTACAAAATGTAAGTCCGAGCCAAACCGGTAAGCCCCAAACAGGTTGTTGCTAGTTTCAATTAATACTTTCAGGAACTGAAAGCAAAATGGGCTGCGCATTTTATGTGCTGCTGCTGCACTGTGTAAGGGTTGCTATGAACTCTAACTCGCCTGCACTACAAAATTACGTGGAGTTCAAGACTTTTCTTTACGCAATTTGCAAATTTACAATTAAAATTATGCGCACTGACATAATATTTCAGAAATGTACTACAATTTAAGGAACTCTTCAGTATTTTAAACTACTTAATTATTAAAATTTTGCTTCCATTTCTTTGACTTGAGAGTTTGTACAAGTATACGAGAGTCTCAGCTTTATAAATCGTTGCCCATGCAGCTCTATATGCACATACATACGTCTATATTTTTGTTAGCTTGTACCCAGGCCCCTGTGAGGTCCACTCTTACATCGCTGTTTTCTGCTGAATTTTTTATTTGTCTTATAAAATGAGCGATAAGCGGGTTGTTATTAAGCAGAGTACAGAGTATTTGCGATATTTTCCGCAGACTGGAATTGAATTAAAATTTTGTCCATATCCCTATAATTTCGGTGTAGTTATATTAAGTCGGTTGCCCACATCTTCCTCCACTTCTTTTACTTATCCACTGACATCATGTTTTCATGTTATTTACGAGTATTAGTATCCGTTTTGAGGACTGACTCAGTCTACCAGCGAAGTGAGACCACCTTCAAGGCTGATGCACTTTGCGAAATCTTAATCTTATAACTTTTTCCTGTGTGCCTTTCACATATTTCGGGCGTTAACTCTTAAAGCCAAGCCTTGTTTGATTTCTGCCTTCGTGTTGGGCAAATTGCTTATCCATTCCCTTGTGATGTACATGAATCCCGAAACTCCACTATGATGCGCTGAACTTGCTTTAAACTTGGCTTTCAATTCTTCACTTTGCTATTCACTATTGTAATAGTTTTTCCTGTATTCAACAGGTTTAATGAGTTCTGGGCCGCTCTTATTTGTCTCTGAATTGTTTCCTTTAAACCGTTTTGCGGTTGGAGAGGTCGTATCTTCCAAATTGGAAGTCGTATCTCCTCTTTTGCAACGAGATTGTTTGTTGATTCAGTGAAAACCATTTGTAGTCACAAATATTTGAAAAAAAGTTTGTGGTCGCAAAGAAAGCACAAATATTTGTAAATTCAGAGTCTTTCTTCTGGAAAAACACATAATTTTTCAAGAAAAACGCGTTTTGAATTCGTTAAAAAGTCTTGAAATGACTCTGAAACCAAATGGAACGCTGTTCAACATCGAATAATTGAAAAAATTGTACTCAGAATCAATTATGAAGAAATAATTGAAATTAATTTTTAACGTTTAATTTTAGCTTTTAGTATTAAGAAAAACAGTTTCACTCGTTTTGCTTTTCGTTTAAATATTTTAATTTGATGATTTTATCGCTGAGATTAGAGGTAATTCACAAGCTCTTTATTGCGCAATTATATTGTTTTACTTCATGAAATTATTTTAACGTGATTATCGGCTGGTTATACTTTTATTGCTTTGCAACGTAAAGCGCAGATAGGCGCTTGGCAGCATCAATAAAGTTGCGGAGAAAACAAATTTTCTTTGTAACAGAAGTTGTTTTGCATTACAAGCACTTCATAAAAACTTGGCAGGTTATTGATACATGAGAATTAAAATTGATCTGGTAAAAGTTACACGGGAATTTAAAGTTTCACATTCTTTGCCCAGATGAGTTTCTAGCATTATGAATGCAGGTGACACTCTTTTGTCGAAATTAACCTTCATATTCTCGATGAAAAGCGATATTTTTAGATAAAGCCATTTTTAACACGAACACGGCCCAAGTACGAATTTATTTTAAAAGTAATACTATAGTGGGTCAACGCGTCTCATGATCTTGTACTTTCCAAATTGGAACTGTTGCGCTAGAGATTTTGATAGCGAAGATCTTACTGGTGTCAACAAGAGATCTAGAATATTTTTATAATTTCTTTTAAATATTGATGAAAGCAACTCCTTATCAAGGAAAATTGTTTGTACAGCTTGAGGAAAAAGTAACTCTTCATGTGCAAGCAAAAAATAATAATTCATCTTGAAGTCAAAAGAAAAATAAATCCTGCAGACTACTCGTACATGACGCCGTGACCTTTTAACTGTGATGCCGTAATAACTTCCAGTCTATCTACGACCAGCAACTTCCTTGTTCACATTCGTCTAATTACCCAGATGAGGTTATGAGGCGGGGTACTTTTGACTACCCCGAAATAATCTTGACAACCTCTTCGGGGTAGCTGATCAGAATCTTAAACAACATTTTAAAAACATACACGGACATGTACTTTTACATTTATAGGCATCATTGGCAGGTGCTTATTTATGTAAACTTGGTTACATTAACGACAGTGTTGTAACTGAAAAGTAGTTTGGCGAATTAAGCGAAGACAATTACCCGAAGTAGGTATTTACGAGTGCCTTAATAAAGCCCTTATGACACTACATTTTCTTTCATTAACTGATGCATTGATTGGTAGAAAGGAACAATAAATGGTACAAAGAACAGGCGACACAAAATGTAAAGAATACATTTGTTTTTGCTTATTTTAATAAGTGCTGTCAACCTTTCGTCCATAAGGCCATAAATCGCGCATTAATAATTTAGTGTTTCCAGCTGGAAGTGTCAATTTTAATTTGAAAATTTGTAATTCTTTTTGGACAAAACTTAATTTTTTACCGATAATTTCAGTAAATTTTTTCCAATTTGGTATTTTTCTTAATATTACTGAACTCTTTGCACTTTGTAAACTTTTCATATTAATCCATATTTGTACTGTTTTCCAAATATTGGGCTATTGATAAGGGATGCGAACTACGCTACATTCATATTGTGAAGATACTTTGGAACGTTCATAATAAAACCTTAATACGTTAATAAAAACAAATGAAACAAATTACATACATATTTATATATTTTATAGGCAGCTCTTTCGCGTGAAAACCACTTTCCTTCCACGTTCGCAGTTTCACAACTGTTCACACGGGCCTAGGACGTCTCAGCTGCCCAGATGCTGGACGAATTTTTAAAGGTAATCTCGTGCCATGGAAGGAAACCTGCAGAAGTGATCAACGTGTTTTAAAATATGAACTCATTACCTCAATCCATATCAAAATGGAATTCACTTCAGGATTCCGGAAAGTTTCCGCAACGAAAATGAGTCTTAGATTTTCTAATTATTTTCTTCATATTTTTAATTCCATTTCACTTTGAGTGTTACGGCAGAGTGCCTTAAGTGCGGTCTCACTCGCACTGCCTCAGATAACTGCAATGTTTTAAGGTTCATTTTACGTTGGTCACGCTGCTTGTCCCTATGAGAAGGCATGGGCCGTATTAAGTCAGTTACAGAGGCAATTACAAATGTCCGTTAACCCCATGACCCACTCTGGGCAGTAAATTGGTGGTGGTGATAGTTTTATGCAAAACCGATCCGCAGTTACTTTTTGCAGGAATGGAGTTTCACCCACGCATTTATTAAAATAACCAGGATACCTTGCGTTACGTCTTTGCTTAATTTATTGTATGTACTTGCGGACAGGATTATAGAGTTTCCTTCAAAATTCGGTGCTTCTCGTAATTTTTTTACGATTTTGAATTCATTACCAAGTCTAAAGGCCATAAATCTCCTTAAAATCATATATGTATATACACTTTTAGCTTCGATCGGCTAGCGGCATATCTAACACACAGTTTACGACAGTGATGGAAATATTTAATGAGTCATGAAAGCCAGATCCAATATTATATTTTTCGTAAATACATCGTTTTAAATGGTTACATGATCAAATTGGCTGTATGTAATCAACACATTTCGCCCTTTTGTCACGCCCACTACAAATTTTCCTCACTTAAAGTAATTGTTATATGGCGGAGAATTGAATTAAATAATTTATATTTTGACATGACGTGCACGAAATGCATTTTTATATTGTTATCCCGTTCCAAATTATGAACAGATCGTCAACGACGGCACCGTGTAGTCCGAACACCAGTCGACGCTCCCTAATCAAATTAAAATGTTCCGGCTTCAAATCACTAGTGACATCTTACCTTAATATTATGTAATATTTTGCACGCTTTATTTGAATTCTTTACATGTCTTAATACAAATTATCAGAAATTTATCAATTTCAAATATTGCGGCACGTTTCACACGTATATTTGGTTATCAGTCTATTTGCGATCGTATATCTCTAGAACTACTTCCTCTTTGCCCTTTTCCACTTGGGAAATGTGGGTAATCAAATAATTTGTAGTAGCCATAGACCATTTTTAGGGAAACGTTTTTCAATGCTTTCTTTGGTATGTCCTCAAGCAGGAGAAAATATAGTACAAGTGTATAATTGAAAAGAAAGTGAAAGAATAATAAGAGTAAAAGCAATAAACCCCGTTTGAAAGTAAATTGAACTTTATATTAGAAGCGTTGCTATTTTTCTAAATGATTTTAATTATTTACTTATTTCATTGGTATTCCTACTCAACAAGACTTAGAATCCTATAATTATAATATGGGATAATCAGTTCATCATACAACAAGATTATAACATTAAACTTAAAATAATGGAATTAAATAAAACAATTTTATATATGAAATTAAACATACAGTATTAAATATTAGGACTGTTAAAAGGATTTTAAATAAAACAAAATTACACAGTTTTATGTTTTTATATTTGACCACAAAAACTAAAAATATCTCTCCTAAACTGCGCTGTATTGCCGACGAATTGTAAAGATGATGGCATTGAGTTCCGTGAGCGTGGACGAAAACTGACCCAGGTTTTTATTTCTTCTTGAGTGTGTGAAAGAGAGACGCGCAAACAAATACAGCGGCTCGCCAGTATAAATAATTTTATGTAGGCGAAGTACAGAACGAATATTTAACAGGTCACAAAAACGTACACCATAAAGATAAGTCTCATAGGGTGAAGTATGAGAAGAACGTCGCCAGTTGAAAACATATAAAAGTTAATTTCCTGCACTTTTCTAGGATCTTAATGACCGATAGTCCATGTGGTTTTCTATTTCATCCATTTCGCACAAAGTTCAGGATATCTTTCGAAAAAGATAAAAACGGTGCGGTTTTCTGCTTGCTTTTAACAGAAAACAAAACAGGAGCGCATTTTGCTTATCTGCCCGAATACCCTGAGTTTTGGGTAAGAATCGTACCTCTCCACAAACTTGCCCAGCGAGCACAGCTTCGACTAATTGCAGAGTAGTTGGAGCTGAAAAGGAAAACCTGGACAAAAGTTGCGCATTGAAAAGTTGTTGTCAAGCCACCAAAATAAAATGGAAAAACTCATCGTAGTTTTGGGTATCCAGAAAAAATGTAGTCAAACCCAGATAACTAACTGCCCATCTTTTCCTTTGACCCAGAGAGCTTTAAAGGAATCACAGGTCACTTACTCGCAACTTGCACTCTCGAAAATTGAAAGAACTCTGAATTTGAAATGGCAAAGAAATTTAATATCTCAGGAAATTAATTTAAACTATTGGGCATGGTATGACCCATATATCCACATTATATGCATGAGTGTGTGTGTATGTATTTCGAAATGTAAATGAAAAGTGCATGTGCAGGTTTATTAAAGTGTGTTTGTCAGGAAGCCAACCTACTTCTTTTTAATGGTGTGGTAAAAATATGCCGCAGCACTCCGTCAGGTGCAGTTGTACTCGTATGTTTTTATGCTGCTCATTAGGAAGGTGCTCTTGTCTTCAACTTATAAGCTAAAACTGGGAATATTTATTGGTACACGTTCGTACATTTGTACTTCCAAACACATATCCATATCTATGTACCTCTGAGTTTGAAACATGAAGCAGTTAATGTTGCCTCAGTGTCTGTCGGTTTATTACGCCTGTTTTGTCGTTCCAGTGTGCATACGTGGTACCTGCAATTCGAAAGATATTTCCATTCCATTTGGGGATATTTGGAGTTTCCTGGGAAGATTTGCACAAAACAATCGATTGTTTTTTGTTGTAGTTGTTGTTGTTGTTTCTATTTTTTGTTGAATTGAAAGCAAGCGCTTAAAAAGCTAGATACAAATAAGAACTAAGTCAAACTGTGGGAAAACATTTGTAAATCTTTAGCGAAGTCGTGTGCTTGACTCTTACGTGTGTTTTCAAGCCCATCTTGTATCTATCGGCAACTCAACAAACAAATGTACGAATGTTTGTCTCCACTCACATACATACATATTTAAGTCTAAAAGTTAAATTGTCTGCAAAAACTTATAATATTTATATGTATGTGCATTCATATGAATATTTCTTCATATGAATGTATGTGTGTATGTGTTTCATCTATAAAGTAGTGCCAATTTGGTGCTTTTCTATCAAAGCTGCCGCAGTTTTATTAAGTGGTCGTTTAAAAAGCTTGGAAAATTCAAATAGTTCACACCTACTCTGCAGCAATTGTGCATTTTGTTTCACCGACGTTTCGAAAAGTGTAAGATTTTTCTTAATTTGTCGTAAGAATGTATGAATGTAGAACTTTCAGGACCTTGGCAGAATGTGGCGTCGTGCATGACTAAAAAGGAATTACGGCTGTAGGTGTTAGTAATGGTTTCTCTGAGCCATTCCTTCTCCTGCTCTATTGCATGTTTTTCTTACTAATCGGCGTACATAAATTTGTCAAATTTCCAATTCTGTCCCCAGGTCTACAGATAATAGCAGCATTCTGAGTTCAATTTTACCTTAATGCAGATATTAAACGTGTGAGATTGAAGCGGCAGATTCAATGTTGGTCTTTTTTTAGTAACGGTACGTTATTTTAAATCATGGCTGGTAATAATTTTAGGCAGACAAAAATTAAGAACCTTGTTCGTGAAACTCGTGCTTTACAGCGTTCCATACATACGAAGCTCCTTCATATTGAGCTCCATAACAAAAGTTTAGTTATTGAGCTGCATCGTCCTAAGAGGAAACTCAACTACTGCCTCTCTTCTCTTTCCCCATGACACCAATTTCACAATTTCTGGAGTGGATCCCACCAATCCCTGGATGCTGATTCAAATTAGCATTAATCGAATAAGAATTTTAGGTCCGTACAGATATAGTAGATTTTTAAGGTGCTGGTGCAATACAATTACAACCCTGTTGATATAGACAGAGTTTTGACTAGTGGTCGCAGGAGCCAGTGGAGGTAGCCATTGCCCAGAATCCTATTCACATTAAACGACAAAAGAAATTTAATTCGTTCCATACTTGACCTGCTCTTATTCCCATCACAATTCGCATTGAACTCCATTTATTCATGTGGGCTTATAACCAAATTAAACATTCTGCGCGACACACATGTTGTATTTGTCAAGTTTTAAATGCAAGAAATTACAGCCACTGACTTGCAAGCACTTTTTGCTCTCAGTTGGTTCCCAATAAAAATATCAACCATATTTTTTGTATCATTTTGAAAGTATTAGAAGTAAAACGTAAGCAGAGAAGAAAGGCCAGATAAATAGTGTTAAGCAGTCAGCACAGTTTCATTAAGGCAAACGAGCCAAATCGTGCCGACAATCTCTTCAACTGCTTGTACGATCTGATGTTCGATTACAGTGTGGATTTGTTATTCAAAGCCCCGAGAATACAATCTTTCAGGTGCATCTGTATTTGGGATGCAGCAAGTTCAGCCCTAGTGAACGCGAATATGAATCGTAAAGAAAATACATATATTACGATTGCGCACTTGAATAGCTGTCTCTGAAAACAAGATAATTTCAAATGCGTTTTGGAAAATAAGTTCTACAACAAGTTATCGACTTTTTGGCAATTGTGTTAAATTCGTTTTGGACAGTTTTGCTCCTACGAATACCGAATTTAAACAAACGAGTGCGAACTTTTGCTGCATCTGCAACTTAATTTGACTTTTACCGATTAAAGTTTATTCGTATACACGAGCAGTACATGCGAACACATGCGATTATCTTTAGGCCACAATAGTGGAGGCAGAAAAAAATATTTTCCAATAAAATACAATTAATGCTGAATAATGCCTTTGCAAGTGTTTCCTTTCCACCTCAGATATTTTTTCGTTCAGGCAAAACAACGGAAAAGTGTCAAAGATCTTGGCATTAGAAAACGACGTTCACGTCGTTGCACTAGAGCGCATCTCCAGCATGCAACGGATTCCATTAAAGGAACATGTGTTCAACATGGAGAGGAACACTTGCATAAGTATGGAAATACAATATGAATGTGTGCTCTTGTTAGAGTATCCGAAATTGAATATTATTCGATTAGTCGGTGCAGGCTTTAAGTACTAATTTTGGAAATAAAAGGGCTGTAGTTAAAATATTTAATATAAGATGGGCACAGAGAAATATATGGTGTAAGAGTGAGATTTACAGCATGATTTAAAATCATGTCTTCAAAGTAATTCGTTTGCATTTTTGGACCGGCATGTCTTCTCTGGATTTTCTTCTGAATTTTGTTTTATATTCAAACACGACACGACAATTTTATGGTAGAAAAATTCGTCTTCTATTTATATGTATTTATATGCATATGAGTTTGTGCAAGCAAAATATTAGTCGAATTCACAAACATATATGTTCAGAGATGCATAATTAATTGAGTAAAAATTTGGTTAATTGACAAAGTATTTTTAGTGTTCACACGCATCAATTTGGATTGCTCAAACTTACATTTTGGGGGAGAGTAATGATACAGCAATAGATATATACAATTTGTAGTTTTTTCTCTTTCTTTCTTACCGAAAAACATAAAGTCGATCAATAAAAGTTGATGTCTGTGAAGCGGCATGTGCTTTCACAATGAAGCAAATTCAGTATAAAAACTTACCGTCACCTATTTGGTTTTTTTTGCGGTGATTCACGCTGTATCTTATACTAAACAAATTTTTAGCGTACTAAGCAGTTTTCTTACAGAGTTGCACTTCAAGTTTAGTGCAATATTTGTAACAATGTAGTATTAATTGCCAATTAACTTAATTGAATTTGTATATGAAATATTTATCTCAATATTGGTATTAATTGCGATAGAGGGGGTAACGTTATAAACTGAAATTGTTAATAGTGAAAAATCTTTTGGTTTTTAATTTATTTGTAAACAAATACATATTTATACCGATATATATTGGGCCAATGACACTTGATTTTTCCGACTTTTCAAGATGTTGGCGAACTTTGTGGAGATATTTCAATTGAAAATATTTCTAAAGCCCTTATGACACTACATTTTTCTTTCATTAATTGATAGAAAGAAACAAGAAATGTTAAAAAGAGAACGCAATACAAAATGTAAACAAAACATTAAGTGCTGTCAACTTTTTGTTTGTAAGAATGTGCAAAACCGAACAGAAAAACAACGGCAAGTCACTAGAAATGTCAATTTCAATTTGAAAACTTCTACATTTTGTTTGACAGAACTTAATTTCGCATCGATAATTTCGGTAAATTTTTGACAATTAACTATTTTTCTTAATCTGCACTTGGTAAAATGTCCTATTACACTATATTTGTACTGCTCTCCAAAGATTTACAAAAAATGTAGTGGGTTAAGAGTGAAGAGTGCAGTTATACTGAACAAAGCAGTAAAAAAAGTCAAAAGCGTTCAACAGGTTATCAATAAAAAGCTGCGAGCGTGAAAAAAATCTAAAGTGGCATTTGAAGCTTGAAGCGCTGCAGTGCTGTTAATTTTTAAGTTTTTTTTCAACTTAGCGATTTTTTTACATAAGATGATGCATCACCGAATGTTGTCATAAAAAAGGAAAACAAACTTTATGTCTGTAATTGCACAGATATCTCTTTCTAGGATAGCCTCTATCACTCTTTCAGTCTCGGATAAAAAATAAGAATGTGAAACAGCCGAGTAGCGCCAATTATGTTTCCCTTTTGTTGGCGTCTCCGAAATATTCTATAAAGTAACGAATTTACCCATTAAATTTCCTTGTTTAGTCTACCACTGAAAACGTAGAATGACTTTTTATATTCCACTTATCAGCTGATTCGAATAATTGAGCAACGTTTGGAAGCCCTTCTTTTGACACACACAACAAATCCATGGGATGGTTACGTGGGCACCAAATCAATGGAGTTTTTCTTTTTTCGCTGTCAGATAACAAAAAGTGCGTTGCAGTCCCTGCTCTCTAAATACAGTTTAAAATAATGCGCAAATATTAGTCCTAGTGTTGCTACCGCTTTGCCAGAGCCGCGAACAAAATGCAAAGAAGTTAATTTGGCCAGTTCTTTGTGCCTGCAAGTTAATCTTCCAGCATTTTTTATTTTGTCATGCATATTACAAATCTCATGCATTCTTATTGTTTATGTCCGTAAGTTCTTAAAATGTTGCTTCCACCGTATTACAAAGCGAGTAGAGATAAAATTTATTAATTTTCCACAACATGATGCTGACACGGTGCTGAGACAAATTTTACTTTACAGCTGTTATTCACATTGTTTTTGGTAACTTATTTGGAAATTTTGCTGCGGCAGTTGAAGAATTGCTTTTGCTGCTTAAAAAACCTTGGTGTATGAAGGTATATCTGCAGTTCGGGAAATATGTATGTATGTGGCAGCGTTTTGCTGTGAGAAGTCAAGGAAATATTGCATGTTGTTTTGACAGTATGTGGCATACAACTGTGTGGGTGGTATTATGGACGAAGCACGGAAGGGAGGGACATTTCAACGGAAAGAAATACCGATCGAGAAGCAAATTGCAATTATGCGTTCCTGCGGTATATTCTTTGCGCCAAGTAGATTTAAATTTAAAATTTCCAAAAAGGCAAATTATATTATTAATATATGGACGCAATAGGCCACAAACCCAAATTTTTAATTTAAAAAAAAAGAAAGTCATATGTATGTATGTCTGTAGGTGCTTCAGTAGACGCACCTCATTTGAACCAGTTACAACAAAAATTGAACTATTTATGGAAATACAAAATTTGTTTTGAATTAAAACTCTAGTACGACTTATTGCGCAATGACAGATTTCAGCATATTTTGCATAGAACCCACTAACTTACTTGTGGTTTCCGGAGTTATTTTTGGCCACTCCGGTTCGGTTGCCCACAAATTTTGACTAACGGTTTGGTCAGGTGATTGCGCCGGCAGTTGCATCAAGCGGAGACAATTCCAAGTCATTGTTGTCCTGAAAGAAGCGAACCCCATCGCTGAGACCCAGCTTATGGTCAGCTTGTTTAAGATGTCGAGGCATGTATGTACATATTTTGTTCTTGTGTCTTCTATAAACTGCAAACTTCCGACCCCTTGGTTTTAACTTTTTGCTCGGCAGCTCTGTTTTAGGTCTCAGAGCTGTAATTGTTGTTGCTGTTGGACTCAAGCGCATACCCTACCAAAATCTTGAGTATTTGGTACTGCGTTATATTGCGAATTCTACTGGTAATGCACAATTTTTTCTAATGAATGGCGTTTTTCGGATTTCTCCACCATTTAAATCATGGTTTCGTAGTGCGCAGCGGATTGTTCCAGAATTGCTATTAACTTCTGAAGAATATAGTTTCGATTTTTCTTTATTGATACGAATCTATTACTAATCGGTTTATCTTTCCTGCAGCTGCTGTGCAAATATGAAAGCGAAGTGTCTGAAGAGTGAACGTACTTCCTTTTTAAACTTTTGTCTCCTATCCCATTTACAATGCCCTGAAATTCGGCAGACTAGATTTGAGATTTCTTTCTTTCAAAATCTGATTCGTTTACTGTAGATTTTTCGGGACGTTTTAAAAATTTTATTTTCATGAGAAAAATAACTGAGTAAAACTTTAAAGAATATTTTCATACTGTTTTCAAATTGTGTTTGACACCGAATAATAATGAAGAGAAAAGAATCCAATCCAAAATAATGAGCCATAAGCAGAAAAAACCATAAGCATCTGTTTCAAGTATAAAAAAAATTCAGCAATAATCTGGAAAAAAATCCATAAGTTCTGCTGGATTTAGAGTTTTTTGGTTAAAAGCTACTAGATTCTACGCAACATTTCTTAAATACTTTATTTCAATGAAAGTGGAACGTAAAACAATTATAATTTATAAACCTTCTTTTTCATTAATTTCTAACAACAAGTGCTGGAAATTTTTATGTTGATATTAGAACGCAAATGGTCAAAATGCCTGCACTTCAGTATGAAAATCATGGCTGACCATAAGCCGGCTAAGCAGATATATGTATGTATGTATATGTATGTAGATATGTATGTAAATGCATTATATATTTAAGTATATGTAGACAGGTACAAGGTGGCGCAAAAGTAATCCTCCTATCAGAAAATGCTATAAATTTTGCGATTGGCCCCTAATGTCAGTTCTGTTTTGACATTTGTGTAGTAAACACATGCGAAATACACGTTAATAAACAATGTTACGCTACACTGCTGCAGAACGCGGAATATTGGTGACTATTTATTTGACCAATAATCGGTCGGTGACTTTGGCACAACGTGAATTTGAATGAGTCGCAGATTTCCTAGCCGACTAACGCCTACTGGTGAAACACTGCGACGTTTAGCCGCTCGCCTCGAGGAGACTGGCACAACACGAGATGCTGCCAGGCTTGGCAGACCCCAGAGTAGCCGTTCTGCAGAGAATATAGCTGCTGTAGCTGAGGATGTCATGGAAGCGCCGTCGACATCGACCAGACGACGTGCCAAGCAAATGAGTGTCAGTCGACGGTCTTTACAGCGAATTTTGGTACAAGATTTGAAGATGTTTCCGTACAAAGTCTAGACGGTGCATCAGCTGTTAGCTGCTGACCGCCAATCGCGTCTAACATACGCTCAAGCCATCCTTAATCACCACCAAGAGCAAGATGATTTTTCATCAAAAATAATCATGAGTGATGAGGCCCATTTCTATCTTAGCGGGTACGTAAATAAGCAAAATTTACGCTTCTGGGGCACTGAAAATCCGCGTGTAACCCACGAAGAGCCATTACGCCCGTTCAAAGTCACTGTATGGTGTGCTGTTTTCGCTGGAGGAGTCATCGGACCTTTTTTCTTCGAAGACGTCGCGGGCCAAACGGTTACTGTGAATGGTGAGCGCTACAGAGCAATGATCAACGAGTTCTTTTTGCCGCAACTTGATGAATTGGGATTGGAAAACATGTGGTTCCAACAGGACGGTGCAACGGCACATACTGCACGTGCCACAACCGATATGCTGAAGGATGCATTTCCCGGGCGCCTAATCTCCCGTCTTGGCGATTTGCACTGGCCAGCAAGATCGCCTGATTTGACCGCTCCAGACTTCTTCTTGTGGGGCTTTTTAAAGTCGCGGGTTTATGTCAACAAGCCTCAGACTCTTGCAGCTCTTAAAGACAATATCCGTCAAGAATGTGAGTAATCCACAAGAAGAATCAAAGTTTTTCATTTTTTTTTTAAATTACAGCGAAAAATTATTTTTGCGCCACCTTGTACATATGATTGTGTGGATGTGTAACAAGCCGACCACAATTTATATAAATAGACGAACGAAAGAATCCGAAAAGTTTTACAAACAAATTTTAAAATATTTACAATAGTTGTACTACACATTTTATTAATATTGCAATTAATAAAAGTCAGACGGATGGATGTGTGTGAAGATACATTTAAATTTAACTACAATAGTACGGACATGAACCACACTTGCAATCTTGCTGTTTTAACAGTAAATGTTAATATGATGAATTTTTTCTTGGTGCGAAGTAAACCTGCCCACATCTAAGTAACGAACAGTCTGGCAATTTTACTCTAAAATAAAATTACAAATTATTCGTAGTGATACAAAACGGACACTTAAAAGAATGTGATGTTCTTGGAAAGACTAGTGGTCCCAATGCAAAAAAGGCGAATGGAACATGTGAACTTTAATATTTTTAAAGCTCGGCAGCTACTTTCGGTTGCGCTTATGAAGGGTTTTTTTCACAATTTTTTTTTGTTGTTTTTATTTAAATTAATTTTTTTATTAAAAGGGGATTTAGACGGTAATACAAGTCGTACGAAAGACCGAAGAGAAAATCTTATGAAATCATGTCTGTACTTTAAAAATTGGTAAAAGACCAAAACAAAGTAAAATGTTTACATAAAAATACATCCCTGATCTAATGATGTGTGAAGGAATTTTAAACATTTTAAAAAACGATGAGAGCCGTACGAGTGTAAAATTTTCATCCGTATTTTCTCTCTATGTCGTATGGCTTCATAACATATTAAGTTTAGACGATACCATCTGTGCTCTTCTACTCAAAAATTTGACTCATCGTACGACTTGTATTGCCGTCTAAGTCCCCTTTAAGTAATAAATTTTGATGTTCCCCGTCCTTCGTTCAACTACTACTTTTCTTATGTTGTAGTAGAACGCATGAGAATCATGAGTGCCCCAGATTTGCGTTGCCATATTTTAAAGTGTCGCAATAAGTGCTTGAGTGATTCAGTTGCTTTATATACACAAATAAAAGATGTTTACAAACAAACTAAATAAATCTTTTCAGTCAAACAATAATGAAAGATTTCGACTGTATTTACTAAGTATTTGGAAATTCCAGAAGAAGATAGTGTGTCCTCAGTTTTGCGCGATACTGTTAGTACTACAAACATACATAAGTGCTGCGTATAACGAACAAGCCGCCTGGTTACACTGCAAAGCTACGGTGTATGGAATGGTAATAAGTTGTTTAATTTGCCTTCCACCCTACGGTAACTATTCCCAAACAATCTCTGCCCTTCTGCTTTCTACGTGGGTAACACTCCCACAAATCGGGACATTGTTTCAGCTTCCTTTCGATTGCAAAAAGTACATATGGATGTGGAATTGTTTTCCAACCGGCAGTCAATGGTTGGTTGGAATTTCTTAGTGCATACTGTAGATTCGGCCATCAGGTTTTTGATTATTAACGCGCTTCGGCTAAAGCTCGTCGAAGCCACGTGTGAGGCAAACTTTATTTACGTAGCGAGAGTGAAGCTCTAAAGTTAAAACATATAAAGATGGCGGTTTTTAACTTCATAATACAATTTTGAGTCGAAAGGTAATTGTTTTTGTACATCGTCAACTACTTGGACTACTTTCTACAAATTGAATCAGAAGCTGTGAGAAATAGTTCTGCTTAGTGAAATAAAGAAATTTATATATGTGAATAAGTCAACCAGGTTGAGTTGACTGCTATTTTCGAAGTATGTCATTTACGTGCATTAGTGCTACGGCGTTTATAGGTGCTCACAACTTTAATATTCCCGCTTCCACTTTAACTGCTTGACATTATGACTTACCTTCAAGCTCCACTCGGTACCATAATCATATGATGCTTCAATTATAATTTGCCAACTATTTAAAGAATCTGCGATTCTTAGTGTTCTGGAAAATGTTATGTAATCAAAAGGGAACTCTAAAAAGATAATATTCGATGTATGTGTATGAAGTAGTCCTACTTCCTGAAATTTTCTCAACGTTTAGCTCGGACTCTTGGATGAATTATAGGCTACTTCTTTTTCAACCACGCCTACTGTTACGCCCATTTTTATAAATTATGTTGCTCCTTCCACTTAGTTTTTAACAGATTTTAAAATGCACACGAGCATAACTTCGCCATTTGTGCACCAGTTTTCAATATTCTTCGTATGGAAGAGGTCCACTAAAATTTTTTGTAGATAAGGAGGGGCAAATGTGCCTCCCAATTATCAAATTACTTTGTTGTTTGTGGACCAATTTTCAAAATTCTTCCATAGGGAAAATAGAATTAGAAATAGGGGGAAATAGTAACTTGCGGCATCAAATGAATTGTGGAAACAAATAATTATGACAATATTTAATAAATCAAAAGTTCAATAAAATCTGTGATGTTTGACGAAATAGAATATGCAAATAACTGTCGTATAGTGTAACACCATACACATATATGTAAGTATTTTTGTGTGGTAGATATCGTAATATTTCATAATGGTCTGCGAACTATGCAGTAAATGTCTTTCAATGGGGCGTGTGCATTCTCAGTTTATGTACGTAACCACAAATTCGAATACAAGCAGAACCACTTGCCGAATCAAAGATATGCGAAAATGCTTGACCAATAAACTCTTCTAAAAATTTCAAAAAATCGTCAACATTTAACGATTGAGCGAAGAAAATAATATTCTATTCGAATATCAATCGGTATTCCGTAAAAATGTATGTCGTCAGTAAGTACAAGAGCTCTTTTCTTGACTTCAAAAGAGCTTTTAGCCCCATAGACAGCGATGTGATGCTAAAAGAAACTAATTTATGCAAAAAGTGTTGGTTTGTCCCATTATAAGGACACTCGCTTCTTAAGTGGACAAATTGCGTCTAGCAATAATGAAATTGAGCAATAACAGGCCTGTGATGTAGTCCTGGACTGCACGCGCGATACAATGAAAGTATCAACGTGTATTTTCTAGACCGAGACCACTTTTATGCTTGGGATTGTGACCTGCAACCGCCGTAGCAAGTGTGAGTCATTAACTCGCATTGATTAAGTCCCTGCCGTTCGTACACTCCGCCCGTCTCTACTGCCGATTCAATTATTTAGTGAGGTCTTCGGGCGGGATCACTGTAACACCTTGTGCGGAAAACAGGAAAGAAGCACTAAAAGCAAATGGGATAATATAAGAAGAAATAACATAAAAGCAGAATGGAGTACCGCAGGCATCAATATTAAGCGGCGTATTATTTATTACTCTCGTTAGTGACATGTCCAAGAATTTGCTTAGTAGATGCTGATAATACGCTTCCATAAACCATTGCAAATACTGAGAAAGAATGTTGTGAAAACATAAATAATGTAAATAAATGGCTGGAAATTAATAACAGAAATAAATACTTGTCGTAGCTCTGATAAAACATTTAAAATAAACAGTTCCGTAGGACGAAAAGTTTATCTTGGATTTCGTGTTTAATGAAAAACTTTACCGCGCTGAGCATAAAGAGAAGGCATTCTAAAAAATCGGTAAAATATCTTGTTACCTAAACGAATTAGACACAAAATATTAAAAACAAGCGGTAGTGAATGCGAATTTTGACCAAAGACCCATTATTTTATGCGCATGTAGCAACGTCAACCAATTGCCAAATAAATTGATGAAGATAATTTGAAAATCGGTATCGGCACACACATACAACGCTGGACGGCCTTGAATGCTTGAACCGGAAACAAAGACCTCAATCCAACACTTTTTACCCCCTTAAATGGCTATTTGCGCATGCCAAGACCCTGTATCTTCGAAACGTATGTAGGTATGTGCATTTATATCTGTGTATGTTGAGCCTTCGTAGAAAAAGCCCAGCATTCCTTTCTAGATTTACTTAGATTTGGAGCATTTGTTACTATAAACTGAGAATAAAACATATAAAAATATATAAGAATTTCAAAAAATATATATAAATTTTTCTTTTATTGATGACAAAATGGGAAGTACAACACAAAAATCGACATGCTCGACTTTGCCGCCGCTTGTTACGCAACACCGTTAATGCTATCCTTGGTGCATTGTTATCAGTGCTACACAGCCGACATCCAACAAGATGTCTAGAGATGGAATGGAATGGCCAAGTGGGACACGTACATGCATGTGCATGCATGTACATAAATGTGTAAGAATGTGCTTGCATGAGTTTACAGTTGGACATGTGTGCCAAAAACTGCCCAGAGTCTCAAGTGATGTGCTTTTTAATTTGCAACTCTGAAAAAGTTGTGTTATTAAAATGGACGATCTTTAATTGAACCGGCCATCAACGTCAAAGTTTGGCCTAAACGGAGAAATAATCGGCTGTCATTCAGTTCGCAGGCAGCAAAACAAGAATGCAAAACCAAATGTATGACTTCTTAGTCACTGTGTGGCTGATGATGTGAAATGCACATTTGGAAAATTCAGTTTGAACTTATTTCATCGATGTAAAACAAACGGTCAATAGATTTACAAATCTGACTGCCGGCTGGTGTGCGCTTAATGACCCAGCGCATTTGCCATTCCTGGGCCAAGAAATATTAAGAAGAGACAGACACGCGGACAGACGACCGGACGGCCGGACGGTCAGAGAGACAAACAAACAATTTTTACGCAGTCCACTTCATCATGTGAACAAGGCGAACAGTGCTTGCGTTCGGACAGGTTTCTCGCTTATAACTGTTCTTCGCCATAGTTACAGGTGATGGTTGTTGTTGTCATGACATGCACACATCTATTCGCTTGCGTTCGCACTTACACATCAATAAATGGTAAACGCAAGTGTTCATACTTATGCACGTATGTATGTATGTATGTATGTTCATACATCCTACACATATACATACATACGTATATACATCCATACATGTTTATGTGCCTATACGCAAACGCAAAAAAAGAAAAAGACGTTTTAGCTGAATTAACGTCTAACCGAATTGATATTTCTTTCTAATTTCGGCGGAGTTGACTGACGACGGCGGGCAGGCGGGCAGCCAGGCAGGCGGCTGCAAAAGCTTGCACGTTCAGTTGTTTTTAACTGTGACTTTAAGAATCCCCACTTGATATTGTCTGAGTGGTGTCATAAAAAAGTGAATGTTGCCCCAACTTGTATTAGGTAAAAGTATTTATAAGCGCATCTTCTTTCGCAGCAACGTTGCCTCTAAAGCCAACCATTCATAAAACTCATAAGCACTTCTCTTCTGTTTGCATGTGACTCTTGTTCAGATACTTTGTTTCTTATTTTTCAGCTAAAAAACAACAAAATATTTTGTACATAAATCTGCGGACAGAGATGCCATTATTTTGGCTAAACGTTTACAGAAACGGGTTCCTATATATGTACATATGTACATACATATAAAAGAAGACACTTTTTTGTTATTCAATTTCGAAATTAAAGCTGAAAGTGAAAGCAATCAAAATGTTCTGCCTTTGGTTCGACAAAATTCACTTAATTATTTGCGCTTCAAAAAGTCGAAAAATTGCAGACGCGCTCTCGAAGTGAAGTTTTTATCGTTTATTTTTTGAAATGTCATATTTTTTCTTAATTTTAAGTTTTCAAATTTAAACCAACAACAACGTTACGAATCCCAATGGAACTTACAAATTTCCATATGGGAAAGTAAAAACATAAAATAATATTTGATTTTCTACGGTAAACTCTACCACTCTTTTGAAACTTTGTTGAAATCAGAACTAGAATTGAAAAATGTTAGTTTTTACTCATTAAAGGACCCGATTAATATAATGGCGCGAATTTAGTATCAATTGCAGGGGCTGATCTTGCAGTAATTGTCAAATTTAGATCAATAAAATACAAAAACAAGGAAATTTCAATTTCTAAAAAGTTTTTACACAAAGTAATTTTAAACATAATTTTATTTGTGTTAACTCGTTTGTAAACACGTGTATGTATGTAAAGGGTGTTTTTTATAGAGTGACACAAGTTTAAATCATAATAAAATAAGGAAATATATTTTTAATATCAATGAAACGCGCTTTACTGGCCGTGTGGCCGGCATGGCTGGCGCGTGGCCGTATTTCGCCGATAACTCTTCGAATGCTCATTTCCAGGTGTTCAATTATTTGTGGTTTATCGACGTAGACAAGTGACTTAATCCAATGGGGTTAAATCACACGATCTTGTTAGCCCATCAATTGCACCATTACGTGAAATAATTTTTTCATCAAATTTTTCTTTTAGTAAATGGCTAATTTTGAGTCAGTTTGTGGCACATAGAATCTTTATTTAACCTGCATAAGAATAGGAGAGTTCTTTTCTTCTTTTGCAACATTAATGTGGCAAATGGCAACGACAACTCGCTCGCCTGTGCATCAGATTTTATGAGTTGGGAAAATACTAACTTTATTATGTGTGAATTCGCAAAATCCCGACAGGGTCCAACAGGTAGTTCCGTTTTAAGCATCCCTGCATTTATTAATAATGTTATTGCAACCGAATGAAACCTTTAACTCGTTGCTTTTGAATAGAAGTTTTGTGCTGGGAATATCGGCAGAGACAACCACAGGAACTCGTTGGCAGCGTCCGGCATATTTGACACAAACTATACAGTGACCAACAAATGTGTACGCACGGCTGGAATTTTTGGCTATTTTATATGATCGAAATTGATAAATATACGAATAATGATGCAGCTTTGCTTCAAATGTATATTAAATGTGGTATATCGTATACCCGAAGAATTTAGTTGTTGTTGTTACAAATGGTCAGCGCAGCGTATAGGAAAATTAGTATTTATTGAGGGCATTATGGCGCGTTATCAATACAAATCTATTTTAGAGCAAAATTGGTTGAATTCTTAAAGCCTGGTCGTCGCTGAACTTTTCAACAAGATAACGATCCAAAGCATACGGCCTAAACTATTAAGTATAGGCTGCTCTACCGACGGCAACTGTAGACACCATCGTTTAATTGTTATTGAGCCCGTTTGAGAGATTCTTCAACGGAGAGAAGCTCCCAGTAGAATATTACGCCCACTGAGCTTGAAAATTTAGTTTTTTCGATGCCTAGACGATTACTGGTAGTCATAGATACTCCTGGTGCCTCGATTATATGAGTACCAGAAAAAAAAATCCTGTGTTCCAACATCAAAAAAAGTTTATTATACTAATACGCGGATCGTATGTAAACTTTTCTCAATAAATTGTTTAGTGTTTTGTGAATTAATGTTGAAGTTTATATTAAATTAGGTTTTTATTTTAATAAAATATTAAATTAAAATAAAATTATTTGTTAATGTTGTAAAAACACTTATGAATCAATATTATACCAATTCTTTTCTCATTATAGTTTGGGACTGCCCAGATTTCCCATATAAGAGTCGTATGCAGATTTTTGTCGGCCACTATAAATCGAAACAAGCTGTGCTGGCATCACTTATTTCTGTTGTGTTCTTCTTCTTGTTTGTTTGTCAAATCGAATTCAATTTCATTTTCCAATTGTGTCCTACGAAAATATCAAGAAAAAATGTAATGGAAAACGAAATTTTACATTTCTAACCGTTTTAAAATCGAGTTCGTTTCTGCACATGATTTAATACATAAAAGAATACACAGAGTTTGTATTGCTAAAATATTTAATAGAAAATGCATGTATCGCTGTACATACAGATGTAGCCACATACATAAGTGTGTATGTATGTATGTATGAACATGTGCACAAAACTTGTGGTTCAAAAATTAATAACGAATTTTTAGGGGAAAGCACGGATATAGCGCACGGATATATAGTTTTATGGAAAAGCACCCACAACTGGCGAATAATATGTCGAAAGGGGTATAGGATCGAAGCGGAAAAGCTTCGGCAAAAGTTTGCGTAGGAGCTAAACAAGATTGGTCCACCCCTGAAAGTTATAACGGATGAAAATGGGTAGATGGTAACGTCAAAATGGTGGTCTAACTTGTAAAGGCTACACATATTGTACAGGGCGCAGCATATATTTATTATTTACTGCGGATTGCACCATAAAGAGCCAGAACTTCAACTTCTCTTTCAATTATGTTTTCAGCTGATGCGTGCGCCGTATTAAAATCGTAGTATTATCGTATAAAAAAAAAATAATTAAAATTAAAATTAAACTTAAATTCCGGGCAAAAGAATCGAGCCTGGAGCCGGGTCAAGTTGCGTCCATCGCGTTCATTTTGTTGCCAAAAAAAGTCAAATAAAATAAATGCATTAATAATATAATAATTTAAATAATAACTTGAATTTTTCAAAAAGCTCTTGTCTTGGATTTTGAACATCTTGTGGATCAGCTGAAAGTACGCAACGGACCTTTGAAAGCTGCCTTCAGGTGGGAACCTTAATTTGGCTATGGAATTGCCATAGATTCAAATTTTTCAATATACAAGTAAAGTCTTCCTTATTTAATCGGAAATATTTGTTAAGACAAAAAATTTTTGTAAAACACCAGGTCATATTATTCCATCCATTATGGGATGCTCTCATGTACTTTCCGGCATATTTAATAAATCTGATGCAGCCCTCAAGCTTTTTCGTGCAATATTTTCAACTTGAATAATTAATTATTGAAATTGATGCCGATAAAATAAATACTCTTCAAATTCAAACAAACGCTGCATTTTTAAACCAAAAATTTGTAATTTGACATGAAACTATTTACAACGAAACAAAACATGGAATGTAGAAACCTTCGTTTTTCATCATATTTTATAGCATTTATTTTAAAACGAATCGATTTTCATCACACATGTACCTGCTATACATATTTCAAAAAAAAAATTTATCAACGGAAATTGTTTAAGTCTTCTATCTTCAAGGAAATAATTTTGAATAGTGTGAAGGAACATTAAGAACGCCGGAAGTGTAACATAACATTTAACAATATCAAATTAATAACAAATGTTATTGAGTAGATCCGGGTAATGCGGATCCACTATTATGTTTTTAGAAAATTAAAAAAAAACTTTTAATAAATTAGTAGGTCTGTTGCTTAAATATACTTTGGTACAAAATTTATATGTACAAGAGGAGCGGCAGAACAAAACGTGCTCTTTTGCGAATGTTTTTTTTCATGTATTAATTTGGCTAAATTCTATTGGAAAATATCTTGTTGGGATAATATATCCAGCCTTCTCATAGAAAAATTTGGTGTTAAAAAAGTTGCTGCAGAACAACAAGTGTTTTTTTTAATCTCAAGCCAACGAAGTTTTTTCATGACAATTTATTTTTTTGTTCATTTCATTATAAATATTGTCATTTCACCGAACGGGCATGATTGTGAAGCAAAATATATTATTCCTTTTTACTTTAATGCAAAAAAAATATAGTTTTAAACAATTCTTTATTTGATGTACCACAATTACAAAATATTCTTTAAATTTAAATGTTGCATTTTCTTATCAATACCAGTTGCATCAGCATAAATTTAAGTAGCTGAATGTATTAGAGTTTGTACCAACTTCAAACTGCCAGCTCTGCATTATTTTATCCCAAAACTGGCTAAAAACGCTAAAGCCATTCAACTTATATAAATTGCGGAAGGCAATTGACTTGAGTGCATTTTTATTCATATTCTACATTTTCCAAATTTGCCCCTATAAATTTGTCAAATATATCAGGGCTCGCATATGAGACTCGTGCGTAGCTGTAATAATAACAGAACTTCTCGGGGAGTTTCTCATTTAATTACTTGTTTGTTCTTCAGATGAAATATAGTCTAATCTAGTAAATACTACTGTGTTCATCAATTGCAATAATTTGATGATTTCATATTTGAAGTTATTAAATATAATATAAAACCTAAAAAACCAAATTTTGAAAGATAGAAGATACACAAAAGTCGGTTAGAAATTTAAATTTTTTCAGAAATGAATTAAACTAAATCTGATTTATACTTCATTGAAATAAAATATTAATTTATTGATTTTTTTATTGCATTTCCAGCAAAAGTTTATATTGTTTAGCTTAATTAATTCTATAAGAAAAAACTCTCTTATTTTCAAGCTGAAGTAACAAAATTAAGCAACAAAAAGTAAAATAAAAATATTTCTTTTTCTTTATTTTATTTTAACAAAGCGGCCCTTTTCAAATTAAAAGTTTATTGATGTCATCCATTCTTGAAAATTATTGTCAAGTGCACTTTATAATAAGGAAGGAACTTGTTTCTATACTAAATTATGAGTCAAGGTAAAAGGCTATATGATTATAAATAGTAGAATTTTATATGCAAAATATTTACAGAACCGCCCGTAGCCTTACAAAACTTGGCGGCTAATGTGGAATGCCAACAAATACTCCATTTGTCTTCGTTTGGTACGACTTTTGTAGGTCTTTTCGTGTCTCGTTTTCTTAGGCATTATTTCAAAATACAACCTGAAATAAAATGCTTACAGTTCTCCCTCTGGTAATACGAACTACTGGTTCAATAAATGATCTTTTGTGGTCCACATTTGGCGTCTTTCAATAAAAATATAATTTTAGTTTAAAATTTTGGATTGGGGTTCGCAGTTTTAAAAACTCTGCCCATGAAACCCCGTCTTTATTTGTCATTAACTTATTAAGCTTCCCGTCTGCAAACGCGTAAGTTGAAATATTATTAAATGCACTGAATCAATGTGACATAAAAATATGAAATAAAATATCAATTATTTACACCTGTTGAATATATTTTGAGATAAATCGTGTTGTACAAGTGAAATGATGTCCCATACGATAAGTGTTCGAGAAGAAATACAGGTGGCACCTATAACAAGGCGAAGAATTATATACAATCGGGTTTGTGGCCGGAAGATCGGCCAAATGGTTTAGTGGTAATATATTCCTTTTATTACATACAATCAATCTTGTAACTCATTTTTATAATACAGAGTTATTTAATATATTTAACATTTAAATATTTACATTTTTTATTAATTCAAGAAAAGTTTCTTTAATTTCGTCAAAGGTTTTAAGTATTTACAATTTTTAGCTAAATGAAATTTTAAAACAAACGCGTAATTCGTTTTTTATTTGATTTCAATAAATGCTGAATTTTTTTCGAAAACATGCCACGAATTTAATTCAAATTAAACATTTATTATAATGAATAAAAGAAAAAAAATAAAACAACTTTATTTTGCGCGCTTTGGCTATAAAATAAAAAGTTGGCAACGCTGCTGGAAGTGTATATTTGCTACAGAAAGTAGCGGGCCAATCATATGTGTAAATACTTTGTATTAGACTGACGAATGATGTCGTAAGTGACAAAATAACAGATTTCCATGTAGGAAAGAACATTAAATTATTTTGTTTCATTTGTTATTTCTTTAAAAATAATGATAATATAAAGTTTTATGCAAAAAACCAAAAAATTAAACCTTGAATTACATGTAAATTTTCCAATTCTATTTTTTTCTTCATGCGATGTCTATTAAAACTCTTTTCAAACACGCAAATCATTGCAATAACAAAAAATTTATTCAAATCAAAAAACATAAAGAAAATATATAAAAAACTCGGACCAAAATGTGTTTTATTGTACATAAATATGTACATACATACATACATGGATATATACATTGGGGATGCCGAAGGAGATTTGTTTATTTTCTTCACTTCTATTCACGGGTTCTTCTCGAAGAAATGCGTTGAAGTTTCGGGTCCTGAGGAATATATATTCAATCATGCCGAATCATATGAAATATTTTGATTCTTGCGTACTCTAAGCGTATTTGAATCATCAGTAAAAATATGAAGACATCTACTATCGGTCATTTTGCACTTCGGGTTCCGATATAAACATTTTTCGAATACACCAAAATTTGTAAAAGCCAATAGACGCTTTCCATGTACGCCAATTGGATTCGATCGCGTTGTAGACTCAATTAGCCCAGCAGTTTAAAAATGTTGGACGGTATAGAAGCTCTTTGTTAGATTGACCAGTTCACCCTTATCGTAAATTATTTTTTCTCGATACCCGATACTCTTTTAATTGATCCATTGACTCAATTAAAAAAAACTATCTTAATTGAACAGCAAAATCAATAAAACGAACAAATATTACAAAACTAAAAATATAACCTATAATATAATAATACAAATCGGACACATGATATCTTTTAAGTTTTCGAATTTCATCAGAATCGTCTATTCACACAATACCCAGAGAATTTACATGATTGCTTAGTCTTTTTAAATATTTGTCGGTGTATGAATCTATTACCTCGTTAACAGTTTGTATATTTAGGTCCTTTTGTATGGCATCGTTGGAAATATACCAAGCAGATTTAACAATAAGCCTTATAGTTTTTGACTGGTATCTTACAAAATAAATAAAAATGTATTTATATGAATGTTGACATTTACTTTTGTTTGGGTGTGAAAATTATGGCCTATTTTTGGGAATTTGCAAACGACACTTCCGCTACACTTTTGTATGTGATTTGTTAAAACTTGTTTAATTAGTTTAAAATTTAATTAAACGGAACTCAATAAAGCGGGGCTGTTCTCATTAGTTTTTTTCGTAATATTTATTTCACTCTTTTTGAAGCCTTAAACGGGCAAATCAGTTATCCGGATAATAATTAACAGGAAATGACTGTAATGGGATTAAATTAAGACTTCAGAAATAAAAAAAATTGAAAGTAGAGAATTTATTAAAAAAAAATATAGATAAAAAACTGCAAAATCTGCAAAAATTTCGTAAAAACTGATTTTTAAAACAAAAACCTTCAAAACTACTAATGCAGATAAATCTACACATTTGGCAAGACTGGTCGTGAATGACTTTTTCTAATTGGGTTTCCCCTTTTTAGTTGTCAGTTTATTAATTTGCTTTTCTTTTGAGAATTTCATAAAACTTATGTGAAATGAATACATTCTCAATATCCGCTCTCGTATAATTTGTTCTTTCATTTAGTCCCATTTCATTTCCCATTGATTCTCTCGTTTTACTCTTGTTCGCATAAAATATGCAAAGAAAAAATGCAGCGTTCGCAGCCTTTTCGATGCGTTTTAAAATTCTCGGTGTGAAAAATTCCTTTAGTAGGTTAATTTTTTCAATAAACATAAGAAATTCTAAACTTGGTGCGTTTTTTTCAAAATAGATTATCCAAACGGTGTCCTTTGTTTGATAAAAAAAAAACTATGAAGAAAACGAGCGATTCCATTTCTGCGAAGGAAGGACAAGTCAATTGTCACAGGCTTCAATGTGCTTCCGTTTTCTTATGCCTTAAGATATTAAAAAGATGCGGAAAGAAAATATAGTGCAACGACCAAGTGCAGGAACTGATTTCAACAAGTAAAGGGTACTTACTTATTCCTAACATTGTGCTGCTTTCCGCACATATTAAAAATTTTAATGGCACAGCCTGCGAATAGATGCGTAAACGGTTGTGATAAAAAATGCCAACCAAAAGAACTTCGGAGGATATAATCCAATTGGTGTATTATAACCACCACATCGGCAAAAGGGTCCAAGAAATATAACATATGAAATCGGACTACGAACGAGCAAAGATTGGAGCTGAAATCTTCACCTGGTCGTTGGTGTAAAATATCCGATACAGTCCAACGCTTAATACTAAGAAAAGTTGAAAAAAATTCAAAAATATCTACCAGAGGCCTTCGAGAAGAACTTCAGAAGGAACTTGATGTTACTGTTTCGCACGAAACAATAAGGAAAACGCTGAAAAACGGGTATACATTAAGAGCTGCTAGAAAGCCGATAGATAAGCCTGATTAGTACTGGAACGAGGTTATATTTTACGATGAGAGTCAAATAAAGCTGTATTTTAATGATGGAGCAAAAAGCCTTAGAAAATAAAAATATTATTCCCACCGTCAAATTAGGAGAAATTTCGATTATGGTGTGGGGCTGTATTTCCCACAAAGGAGTTCGAGATTTCCTTTTTTCTACAAAATTTTATGAATGCGCAACAATAAAAATTTAAAAATATTAAGGAACCATTTAGTGCAAAGTGCTAAACTGAACGGTAATCAGAGCACACAATGAGAATATGGTTATTGTGTAATTGTAAAAAAAAAGTGATGGACACGCCAGCCCAGAGTTCAGACTTCAACCGGATTGAAAATATATGGCCACGTGCAATATTGGACGAATGTAACAAAATTCGAAGCGAATATGACCTGGAAACATTTATAATTTCGATGAAAAAGAGGCTACAAGCTGTTACGAGCGCTAATGGAGGTCCCACCAAACATTGAACCACATCATATAAATTTTTTACATGATGATTTTTGTAAAATGTAAAAATTCGGGGCTTCGTAAATATGGGCATTATCAATCTTCTGTCTGGTGAAAAAATCTGAGAGCTCAATATATTATTGATTGCGTCCAAATTTTTTCTATCCCATACAAAATTGTACCTACAAAATTGCTTCAAATTCAACACACTACAGATTATGACATTTATATTCATCGTCCAAATGTAAAATATTCTTATTTTGGATTCTTAATATTGGTGAGACAAATAAAAGGTTTCAATACAAACAACGATCTAATTGATTTGGAAATACATACATAGAATAAACAATCCTTGCTCGGGTTAAAGGGAAATCATGATGTTTCTTACTAAAGGACTCTACTAACATACATTTATAAAAATTAGAGACTTTAAGTGTTCTGTGTGGAAGGAAATAATAATAAAATTATGACTGCTTGCTTACACATAAGGGACGGGGCAGGTAGGATCCATCATGCGCTGTACTTTGCCTCTTTCAACTTCGTCACACAGAGTACGTCGACTTCAACGCAACGTATCAAAGCTGAACCACTTTTAACGCACGTCGAGTACTTTGACAACTTTCAGTCGATTTTTTCTTTGTCTTGATTTGTAATAGTAAAGAAAATATCTATTTATTTTTTTGTGCAACATGAACAGAATAACAAAATAGAATTGGAAAATAATTTAGTTTAGGCTGTGCGTGTGTGTGTGTGTGTGTGTGTGATTTTACATGCGTTAACAAAGTAGTCATTGTGCCAACCTAATCCGTTGGTCCGTTGTATGTATGTATGTAAATAGTACGTACATATGATTGTATTTACATAAGTACATGTTGTAGAAACTTGCCAACCAACTGCTGTTATACTCTCTCAGCACTTCTCAAATTCTGTCACTTCAAAGTGTTTGACAATATTGAAGAAATTTTTGATTTCAACATTTTGTTATCATATTTGCCTTTTACCATTTACCAACTGAGATGCCTTCGCATCTCAAACCAAAGGTTTACATTAGCGACAGCCTAAGATCTTCAACAAGAGTTTTATTATTTGTGCCGTGCCGCGCATTATAAGAATTTGCATCCGCGTGAGCCAGCAAGCCACATAGGAGCGTTAGTCAGTCGTTCACTCATGTCGCCGTAATGGCAGGTGCTGACATAAATCAATTCCAAAATCTGTCTATATGAATATGTGACCCTGCATAGGAAAACCCACCTAGTGTATCAAATTCCATGAATTAATTTTTTTTAATATTTTGATCTGAAAAGAATCTACGATATACACACATACATACATACATATGCAAAACAATTTATTTCTCTTTTAATTACCACAAGAACTTAGTAGCGACGAATACTTAAAGTGTTAGACTCTTTCAGGGTCTGCCAAACAGCCACGGCACCAGAAAATAGCTGTTGGCTGAGGTGTCAAACAGCCTTTTTCCAGAAAAGAAGCTGCGTCTGTATAAATTTTAGCAGCTCAGCTGTTAGATTACATTTTGAGGCTTCATACGGCAGCCAATAAAAGCGTCTGAAGCTCCGCTAAGGCTGTGTAAATTGTTTTTGTAGCTATGGCTATGGCTGGGGCGCCTATTTATAGTACGTGGTCCACTTGTAGTACATTTTCGAAAAGCCTTGAACAAATGGCGAAGAGGGATCTTGTTCAAATGCAACACACAAAGAAACCAATGTAGCGGTTTCTTCAACAAAACTTAAAACTTTCGTTAAGCTCCATTTTCAGTTCCAGTATTGGTGGGTTCCCCATCGCAGCAAACTGCTACCAAGCTGGTAAGCGATAATATTTTTCCTTGAAGAACTCACATAATTGCAACTTTTATGTGACCCACAAACTTGCTTCTGCAGTTACCGACATAAAATGTGTACATCATTCAAGGATGTCTCAAATACGATTGTGGGTTTTTTGATTTTCCTTTTTCGCATTCACTTAAGAAAAACTATTACTAAAACTATCACGATACTAACGTTCTGATTAGTCAGAAAATTTGACCCGGAGTGGTCAATTGATATCACGATGATTCCGTATTTTTTGAGTGAAAAGTTTTTTTAAAAGAGAAACTAAATTCCTACAAGGACTAGAACTATTAATTATATTGAATTCGAATTACTCTTTGTTGATAACTTTCATAGCAGAAGAGAGAAGAGCGGAGCTTGACAAATTCATGTTCTTTTTAAGGCTTCGTAATTCGTACAAAAATTAAAACATCAGATGGAAGGAGGAGAATTATTGGGTACCCAATAGTACTTAGTGGGAACCCAATAATTTAATCGTAATCAAATAAGATTTAAGAAAAAATTTGATAAGTAGATCTAAAAAGACCAAAGAGAAACTACTGAGTTGCTAGATTTTTTTTTTTTCGAAATCGAAATTTCAACAAATTGAAAGCAAATTCTTAAATCTTATAAACTTTGCCTTTGAACAACCCCAAATTAGTGATAAAATGGCATTTCCAGTAAATCTTGGCATGTTTCTAGGCGGGAGCTCGGTTGTCATTTTACACCCACACTTTCTTTGGCCAATTTTCTTAAGACTTTGTGCAGACTTCGGTTTTACTGTCACGTCTGCCGTGTTTCTTCTCACCCAACCGTACTTACATATGCAGGAAAAACGTTAAAAATTCCTGCAACAAGAAGCACGAAAAGGTGTTTAAGTGTTAAAAATTTCAATTTATGTTTATCCTGATGCGCATTTTTGTTTTGTTTGTGTAAACTTACGCACACACACACATACATATTGGACATAAAATTCTTTAATGCGCTAAAACACAAATGAACGCTAAACAACCCAGCAAAATTGCCGAAAATGTGTTCGTGCGTGAACATAAAAGCCAGTTCAAATAAAAATTGAGCACAAGTTGGGCAATTGAAATCTTCGTGTGTGAGCAAATAAAGTTTGGAGTTTTAGGTTCTGCGCCGCCCAGCAAATCATAACTGCAGACCTGTACAGTGGGGCCTGTAGAAGCATTTAAGATTGATGCAATTTTATCTTCTATGTGCCCACGAAATCCAGAAGAGTTATTAATTTTGTGAGTTAAGAATGTGTCATAATTAGAGATAAACGCCAGATTCATTATTTCTGGCAACCGAGAGAATAATGTTTTGAAGACACTTCTGTTTTCAACTGAGCAGAGTTGAGATGTTGCAACTGTGGAAATTCAGTATGGCAGCATTGCACACAATTTCAAATAGTAAAAGGAGCATCATCGGCAGGCACTGCCTGTGAGTGCATCCTGCCTAATCGTATATATATAAAGATGACTTTTTGTGTTCAAATCAAGGCACGATCGAACATAAAATCTATTACGTCGGTGTGTGTGTTTTTGCTGTGCAGCGTATTGGGAAAGGCAGTGAACGTGGCTTTGCGATAATTATGATGAAGCCCGTCTGCACTTATGCATGGATGTATGTATGTACAATATGTAAGTATTTCTTCAGCGAACATCGTATCTATTTAGTATGAAAGACTTGTGGTTGTAGGCACTTGTGTGTTTGTACGGTCGTCGTGTTGTGGTGCTGGTGGTTTGCATGTAGAACAGACAATAAAACAATCTCTTATGACTGGAAAAACACATGTTAAAGAGATTCACTTCTTCTTTCGACATGTTCGTTGGTTGGCATCATCAGCGTGGTTCAGTTTGAACAGAAAGTGGCGAATAAGCTTTGGCTGCTATGCGGATCTCGTCGTGCTTCTAAGCTTGTTTATTTCTGCAACTGATTGTGGAAAAGTAAAATAAAAACTTAGCAACAGCAACAGCAACAACAACGAAAACAGAGCAATAAATAACGAGAGTGGTTGATAGGGTTTAGTGTTCACTTTGTGCGCGAACGGTAATAATTGACAGTTGGCTGCTGGGAACGTCCAAACAGTTGTTGTTTTTATAATTGCTGGTGCAGTGAGTTGACTATTTCGTCGCGAATGTTTTTCTTACCAACTTAATAGCCAACTCTGGTACTTGAAGTTAGTCAATTGTCACACTTCGTTCAAGTGTATATCTTTCAACATGTTTGTATATGTACGAGTACGTTTTGTAAGGCTCACACACAATGATATTTAGTCATTCGTTAAAATATATTTTGTGAAAGATGTAGTTAAACGTCAATGCACTTTCTGCCCTGTTTGGATATGAACATGCACTCGGACTTTTGTGAAAACATCCAATTACCTTAAGCTGGAACGGATAAATTCATGTATTCCGAACTGGGCTTTTGTCCGGAAATCTTTTCCCGATAAATTATACTTTGTATTTTATGGTGCCAAACGGGGTCTGCTCAAAAGATTAGCTGAACTTTTGAATTTCACGGTCACACTGCACAATTATTAACACACATTTTACGCTTTGAATTTTCCTCATTTTAAGTTTGATTTTGGCTACAACCGGGGTGCCAGTTTTAGCATTTTTGAAACCAAATTTAGCTTTTCGATAAAGCAGTTGGAATCTTCCAGTTGTTTATTCAGCAATTCACACAATTTTTAAAAATACAATTTATGCAATTTTCTGCACTTTATTAATTTTTACGTGTGAATAAAGTGAGTATTTCAGGTCTTTCAATTATAACTGCGAAAATGTACTTATATCGAATAAAGGAACTTTAAATTCTGAATGGAGAAGGAATTGCAAGTTGTATGACGGAATTTCATTGTGTAATTGATTAAAGAATTAAGACAACGTTCGCCAAACAATTTTCCATGCTTAAAGATCAAAAGATCCGCTCAAAAACTAATACTTATCAACTGATGAACATTTTAAGGAAGAAATTCTAGACTGAGACGACAGAGAATATAACAGCTTTGCAACTGCAATGACAAAAATTTATGTCATACAAATGGATAAGTACAAAAAGTACACACCAGAGCTCTGGGGAAATGCTTTGAAGTCCCAAAAGGCATTAATGAAAGAAATGTGGGTTCGTACTGAAGTTCGTGGTTCTGGTAGAATGAATCTCGTAAAAAGAAAAATGTTCTGTTCTACAAATCCCTTTTTGTGAAATTAATTTGAAATAAAAAAAAGGAAGTGTTGACACTTAAAGCCGGCCCAATAAACCAAAAGTATATTTTAATTCTTAAAATTTTATTTAAAATAGTTTAAATAAAAGTAATTAATTTTTATTAAGTCGTATTGGAAGTTGTTTTTAAGTATAAATTGTTTGCGCTTTACTATTTTTGAAAAGTTGCGTTAATAGCGTCACCAAAGTTAAAAAGTTGGGTGTTGCGAATTATCGAGAGTGGCGTTAACCGAAGTTACACTGTCTATATATATCTAGTATATGGTCTCTTTAAAAGTAAGAAAGACAAAGTAAATTTACAAGTTATAACTGCACAGAATGGGTGGGGTCACGGTGTTTGTGTCTGACTTGTATGGCCCAACCCTCCACATGGGAAGTAACAGCGTGGCCTTTCATGTCGGCCAAACAAACCGTAAAACAATACAGTTATCCGAGGTAAATCAGTCAACCAGTGCGCGTGAGACGCAAAACTGTCGATGGCCAAACAACAAAAACAATCGATTAATTATGTCCCAGAGTCATTGAAAATATGGATAATCGCATAAAGGTATGTCACCAAAGCCGTGGCGAGCATTTGGCCGATATCTTGTTTCCCACATAATTGTAATAGATCCTTCCTATCACAATAAAAAATACGAAGATAGTTCTCCGATAATGTTTTGTATTACCAATTGACATCGTGCGTTTTGGTGGGAGCACCCTTTATATGATGTAATTATGTACACATGTGTATAAATCATACATAATTCAAGACTGAATTATTACTTTTGTTTTGTTTTGAATGCTTTTAAAGAAAATATTTCCTTGAAAAGAAGTACGAGTAGTATTTTAGAACCGGCTAAAACGGTTTAATTTGACAGTCTAGAATCAAGGCAGCGACTTCATAGCAGGTGAATTGAATTAACAAAAAGAAAATACATACTTGAGAATTCGCGCGAGTGTTGGTGGTGTACTGGCGAGTTCCCCTGTTATGAATTCGCACACAAAACAATTTGTCGAAGAAAGTTATTGATATCTAGAAAAAAGCTCCGCACCAATTTTGCTCACTCCTGATAGATCCCGAAATAATCTCCGGAAAATCGAATTTCACTTGCTAAATATTTTCAATATTAAAATGTTTCCATGATACAGATATTAATATTTATAGCTTTTTGCCCAAAGTTATAGCCAAACAAAAACAACTTTAAGACAAACCATATGACAAGCTTTTCAATGCACTGTCCTACAAATATGTATTTAAAACTGGGTTCAGTAGTGAAGTTGCAGATCGCCAAAATGAATTTTTGCCCTCATAAAGATATAAAATGTTGAAAGACAATGCAACAATTTGACAAAAATTTATTGCTGCAGCGAGAGTTTTGTGGAGGTGCAGACATTCGGCCGCACATTTTAATTGTCTTTTTATTTACACTAGTACGAGTCTTTGCTGGAACTGTTTGTTTGTTTGTTTGCTTTTTCCCCAACTGTGCTCACACCTGTTCCAAATTGGTAGCAATGTTTCGTCACTTGTGAATAGTGTGTTGTGCAACTTACAACTACTTCATCAGTTGTTAAGCAGTTTAATTCAATAAGTAACAACAAAAACACTTTACAACAAATCCGTGCCAGTCGTGATCTATTTAACCTGATCTCTGTCAACTTCTGCAATGGAGCAGTTCAGAAATGTGTACATTTTAGCTTCCAATGACACACAACAGAGCGAATACAAAGAAACTTCTTCTCAAGCCGAAGTAGCAGTCTTTAGCGTTTTGTATTGACTTCAATTGACATCGGGTCAAACCAGCAATTCCATTCCGTTTTAAACTTTTTTTTCCTAAGAAATAGAAAAAGCACGAGTGAAAAAGGCACAGAACGTTCAAGCAACAGAAGTCTGAGAAGATGGAAAGTATCAAAACTCTTGCCTTGACGTTTGTAAACTGCATAAAACATATACAGAAGAGGACGCAGAGAGAGCTCGATAGAGAACTTCCGTAAGAGGGTGCAATTGGTGTCAGATCAGCTTAAACTTTTCTTAACACAAACAAAAATATCGTTTAAAATTGACAGTTGAAAATGAAAACTACCAAATTTAGAGTTGAAATTATTAAAATATTGTGGCATCATGTTAAATTAAAGTGAAGTCCTGCGAACAAATAGTACATCTTTTATAAAAATAAAATTTTTCTGCACGGGTGCCGCGAATTCGAACGATTTCATTAATTAATGATATAACAAATTATTAGTGCAAAGAAACTTTAAAATTTTGAAAGTCTGAGAATTGGCACCTGAACAGAAACTTAATAAGCAGTTGGCTGGATACATATTTTTGAAAAACACCTTCGCATACAGTGTCAAAAGGGTTCAAATTGGCGGGAACCGCACGCCATGAAGAAAACTTGCTGCCAGCGATTAAGTGACAATACACGCATGGCCGTCTTGTAAGACATTAGTAACTTCTGCGCCCAGGTCTGGATGGTCAGTGAAATTACATCGTCTCCCGCCCCCCGAACACACATTTGGTCATCGACACTACATTCAAAGCAAAGTTTCTTATTCGAGAAAAAAGGTCGTAGTCTAGTTCATCTTTTTTCCACTTTTGCTCTCATCAGGTAGTGACGTAAATTGTTTGACGGCTTCGAGTTTTCAGTGAATCGCATCGTTGGCTAACGATATATAGACCAACATATTAATATTCCAATATTATAGTGTATGTGATCAACGTCTATCGTAAATTATCATTAGGCATTTTCCACAAAGGTGGCATGACTGGTTGCATTCATTTTCTGATTAGATTCTTACATTTAGATAAATGTATTTGTAATAGAGTTTCAAGTCATAATATTTCAGCTGGAGGTGAAGTATCGGTTTGGGAAGTTCCTTTTGACAACTCTGTGTCATCTTTCACTGCAGACTTAATATCTTAGAAATAAAGGGTAGCTTTTGGGCAACAGAAGAGTGGAATCGCCTCTAAAAAGCAGAACCTAAAATGTGTAGTAACTTCGCCAACGAGTTTAAAGGTGCAAATTGTTTTGTTTTCGATTATCCCTATTTTTTAGTGGTTTAATTTACAGTAGCAAAAACCAAATGATGTTGAATTAGTTTTTCTAAGTATTGTTTGTACAAAAATACGTACATATGTATGTAAGTCAAGCGTGGAATAATTGCAATTTGCATCCGTATATTTAAAATTAAGTGTTCAAAATGCACATTTAAAAACAACATTCATAAAACTTAAAATGGGTATGAAATGTGTTTTAATTTAAATATTGCGTACAAAATTTTACCAACCATTGTTATATTTTAATTGCATTTTGTTTATCTATTACAACCTGTTGTTAATTCTTAACTTTTTATTTTATTTATTATTTTTATTTATTAATTCTTAACTTTTCTATTTCAGGATCTCAGACCCAAAGTTACAAACCCACATCTCATTCGAAGAATAGTTTTATATCACATCCATCAACCACAATATCAGCATCTAATGTCTTGCGCAGCAACATGGGCTCAAACTGCACTAGAGTTTCCAACTTTTCGCCAAGTGGATCGCTGACAACGTCAACGGCCGAGATGGCTTTAAATCGCCAATATTCATCGTTTTCGAGTGTATCAGAGGCGGCATCAAAAATGCCAATTCCACCGTTTTTAGCAGCATCGCCATTTCTTTTTTCTTACCGTAGACTAAAGGAAGAAACAAATAATAATAACCTCACTTATTATAATAATAATCAGAGCAATGGCAGCAGTTCGACCTCAACGCAGGCCATGAATCATCACAGTGCTAGCGTTGTCGCACCATCCTTTCACGCCCATTCGCCAGTTGGTGCTTCCACTTCGTCGTTTTCAAGTGCAAGTACTAGCGGCAGTGCCTCGTTCTTGCAAGACTACGATCGAAAATTTAGCCTATTAAGTTTATTCAAAAATCCCTACAAATACACGGACCGCAGGAACACTGCACAAATTCCGGCTGGTTTTGGGGGAGGGGCAGCCGCAGCTATTTCGTCGGCATTTTCAATTACAAATCCAAGCGTTAATTCGTCGGCGTTCAGCTCTGCAACACACTCCACTTCTCTCAGCCATAAAGCGCAAACTCCCAGCTCCCTGAATCCTTCGCCATGGAAGCTTATGGCCGAGGCCCACCAAAGTTCTCCCTTCAATCGATCCTACCAAGGAGCGTTCAGTGCAATGAACTCAACCGACAGCAGCTGTCGGAAAAACGTATTTACCAGCATCGTTTCCGGAGGCAGCAACACATTTGCGCGCACTGATGTCAGTGCAACCACAAGCCTGAATGGTTGCAACAGTGATCTTTCCAAAAATCGCAAAGTTCATAAATGCGACAACGAAGGCTGCGACAAAGTCTATACAAAAAGTTCTCATCTAAAGGCCCACAAACGAACCCATACAGGTAAAGTATGACCAACTTTCCTATCAAGCTCCAAATCTCTCACACACACACACACTCACATATGCTCAGTTTTGCAAGTTTTAGCTTAAAAGAACGCTGCTCAAACACGTTTCTCTTTCAATTTTCCAGGTGAAAAGCCATACGTTTGCACTTGGGAAGGATGCGTTTGGCGATTTGCTCGCTCCGATGAACTGACGCGCCACTACCGCAAGCACACTGGAGTCAAACCATTTCGATGTCAACTGTGTACAAGATCCTTCAGTCGATCAGACCATCTCTCTCTGCACATGCGCAGACATTGACTCCCAACTTAGGCAATTCACACCCGATGTACATACATACATACATACATAAGAGAACCCATTATGGTGCCTGTACTTGTTTACTTAAACACTAATTAGCAAAATTTTTTCTTTTAGATTCATATAATTTATTTATTTATTTATTAAATTTAATCAACTCAATAATACTCATCTCATTGTAGTTAAATAAATGGTGCATACACTTAAAACATGCTTAAAGGAACTCCTGCTGCTGCACGTCTTTAATTTTGAATGGGATTTTCGGGGGCCAAAATTATGGAGGGTGCTATACGATAGCAAACCAAAGTCCAGTTGGCCTACGACCGCATAAGGTTGGCGATCGTCAGGTTCCTTTTTGGGGTTCCGCGCTTTTTTATCTTTTCGAAATAGGTTCCACAGGTATCGAGGGAGAAAAGATTGAACTGCAACAGGACAACAATCCTGGGGAAGGAATTATTTTTTTGTATAAAAAGATTCGTTTTGACATAGTAAATGTAAATATTTTCATGTAAATATGTACTTCTTCTGTTGATGTTCTGTTAAAATCCATATTAATTGGAACTTGGGTCGTTTTGTGTTCATCATGTGATCAACGAAAAATCATTGTATATTTTTATTCTTTGACCTAGAGCCGAACTTAAATATATATAAAAAATATTAAGAAACATAAAAGGTCAAGAAATATACATACGTTTTTCTTTTTAAAATATCCTTGTTATTTTCCATTTCAATTTTTTCTATCGTCGTCTTTTGACACGTGTTTCTATTTTTACACAGATGTTCATTCTATAAGAACCAAAAATAAGTACCTAAAATGAAAGTTTTTCATCACTCACTGGAAATCTTTTTCATCATTATAAACTCGTAAATCAATTTTTGTTCCTTTTTTTTACGAACGAACAACAACAACAAATTTCTACACATCTAACAAAAATTATTTACTGAAACAATAAAAGGATTTACTAAGCAAGAATAGTGAGGAAAATAATGTACACATAAGTAAAATTATTTTGTTAAAAACAAATGCTTTCGTTTTTCTTAAAATATTTTTTATCTTCCAATGCGTCATAATCAGGAAAAAATTTTCCATTCTAGTCCCAGAAGGAATATAAACAATTTGTTTTTTTATTTTGTATATATAAATAAAAAGATTTTTTTCACCAAATAATGAAAAATATTGAACAATTTGCCCATAACATAGTTTGTGGGTCACTTTGACCCAAAAGAGCTCCGAGGGTTAATTTCCAAAAAATTTGTTTAAATAAATCTGCGTATTTTTGTAAAATCATTTGGAAAGTTAAAGAATTTCACAAATTTATTTCATATAAATAGTAAAACTCCCAAATATCTTACCTTTGACCTCGGTGCGCGACCCGAAAACTATATCCGATTTGGCTCAAAGCTTCAATGCTGATTTCTTAGACCTTGTGTGATAATATTCAGAGCCGCACACTTTGAAATTACTCAAAAAAATTTACTTTCAGCCTAATGTTCCGCCCGGGGTTAGGTTAAGCGCTAACGATTTCGCACCTGGGCACTCTGCTTTCGGGTAATAGAGAGGAAGGGGTCCCTCGGTTGGCACGGAAACCAAAACTATCAAAGTTCATGTATGACTTCGGATATGCATGTTCTTCCGAAACCTTCCCCAAAGGTCAATTGGCAAGCCCCAGGGAGCTTTTTGGCTTTCTGTGTCGGTCTACGAGGGGTTGTTGCCTTACGACATGTCTGTTTTGTGCAAGAAACCAGATTGAAGGGAGTGTTAGACGAGCTGGTTATGGCCTGATGTTCCTACGGGCTACCAACTCAGAAGCCTAGTCATTTCTCTCCTTCTGGGGAAAAGTATAAAACAAAGGGATTAGATAGTCCGAGCTCTTAAGCAAGGGATTTATGATTTGTGCCGTGCAGCATATTATAAGAAATTGCGACTTGTGTGGCCTAACAAGCCACATGGGGGCGCTAGTGAATCGTCAACCTTTTCACTCAAGTGGATTTCATCTACTGCCAGATATAGCCATCAAGGCTATGCTGGCATAAAATCATATCCAACTACCACTCCACCCTAATGTGCATATGTATGTACATATGTATGTCTGTACGTATAGTACGAGGCAAGGAAGTTCAAATTGAAGTTAGGTTTTCATTCAGTAGTATTAACTTTAAGGTTTCTGAGAGAAGGCAATTATTTTTAAGCGAAAACCTTGACGAAAATGTTGGAAATTGCACATATCCCAATTTAGTTACTTATTTATTAATTTCTAACTTGCAAAGCAAATTTACAAGTTATACTAACGGTATAGAATGGGCGGATTAATGAGGTCCATATTCCCATGACGGTGTTAACATTATGTTATATGTATATGTATGTACATGTGTCTGCGTCTAACTTGTGCCACTCATACCTTCATATGGGAAGTCGCAGCGTGGCCGACTTGAAATTTCACAATTGAACTGTAAAACAATACAGTTATCCGAGCAAATGAGTTAAACAGTGCGAATGAGACGCAAAACTCTCGTACACAAGCAGATATAAATTTGTAGTTAAACTTTACAAAAATTACATCGAAGTGGGTGTTTTCACAACCACCAGAAAACCGTTTATTCCATTAGAACTGACAGCTCTTAAGCTTTTTTTCTATTACCCCTCTCGGGAGCATGTGACTTCGACATAGCATCTCTATCTGACACGACGCACCGATACTGTTTTTGCCTTCCCATGTCAGGTCATTAAGCATTAGTTGTTGACGGACCGTGAGTCTCCAGGCGTTTTTTGGTGAGCCTTTACGATTCCCTTCTAGCGCCATTCTTGTAATACTGTCGGGTTTTTTTTTTCAGTGTGTGGCCGATTCACACTCCGTTTTCTTTGTTATCTGCTTCTGTATGGGTTACTCCTCTGTAAGAGTTCAGAGGTTTGCGTTGCTGAGGGTATTGGGCCAGAATTTTCCACTATTCAGACTCCACGGGATTCCTCTTTTCTCTAAACAGAACTCGCTCATTATTTCATCCAGTACAAGAGTGAATAATAGTGGGCATCTTTGCCTTACTCCAAGATTTTTTTGAAATCGTTGACTGGTGTTACAGTTGTGAAGAACTGACAGATCTGCGCCCTAGTACATACATAGGTCTTATGATTTTTACTATTTACTATCTAATTTAGTTGCACACTATTTTGAGGTTGTTTGTTTCTGCTTGGCCATTGTTATTTGTTTCGATGTCTTCAGTGTATTCTATGGCGATGTTACTGATTTTTTTGAAATGTTCTCTCCACCTTTGCGACACCGCGATTAGCAACTGCTTGGCTACTGTTACATTTCCGATTGGTGGTTTTCTCAGGTTATTTCGACCAGCTTCTTTTTCTGCCGTACTTGCAAGCCGTTCCAGGAACTTCCGTTTGTCTTTTCTTGCAGTTTTCTTTGCCTGATTTTCCAGCTGTTTGTATTGTTGTTTTAAAGTTTCTCTATTATTGTTTATCAGTTGCAATTTGAGCTGCCTTCTCGTAGAAATCAGCTTCCAAGTGTCGTCTGATTTTCGCTGTTGCCGCACTGTAACCAATGATTCTTCAGCAGCTTGATTATATACCGCAACGATAGGTTCTCATGAGTGTTGTTCGTTTATTGGCAACCTTCCGCGAATTGCCATTGCTAACGTGCTATGGTTTGAGCTTTTTTGAAGTTTTTGTGTGGGAAGCCGCTTCCGCCCGGTGGTTCTTCTTTGACATATCACTTTATTTTGATTTTGCTTGATTTCTGTTTCTGATATCGGAAGAGCTTCTCCACCTTTTACTCACGGATACATATGTATATAATCAATCTGATTATGTATCTCTGTTAACCTTAATATTTATCAATGAAATGATCAGATATATGTACCTCAAAACAAGGAGTTGATTGAAGTATCAAAATCTTTCGGGAAATTTTCTAAGAGCATTTTATGGCAACGGCAACCCATTAATTGATTTAATATTAATGCAAAGTGGAACGTGCAGTGAATGCAAATAGATGCTTAATTCTATTATAAACTTCCTGTTTATAGGGTCTTAAAGAGCAATTAAAGCTAAACAAATAATACTGTAAGGATCAGGGAAGCGCTCATTATTTTTAATTCATTAAAAAGGAAACTACAAAATATTTGTCATAGAATTAAAGAAGTTTTGCTCAATAAAAAATATATTGTTTCGTATTTGTAAAAGACTTATTGTATACTGTGTCACAGATAACGATCAGGGTAAATTTGTTAAGAGTATAAATATTTCCAACGTCAGGGAAATTTCGATATGTTCTCACACAGCGCTAAAAACTACATGTATCTAAACGCTTAAAAAAGAAAATTAATACCATTTAAAACAATTCGTTGCTGACGATTTTTCAGTTTCAGATACTATAGCGTAGCCAAATTCAGAATATACCAAAAGTCCTTTCTACAAAAGAGTTTTTCAAAAAGAAAAGCAGAAACATTTACATGGAGCCCTCTAAACTGTATATTAAGCTGATTCTCCTTACTCCAAGAGTCGTCGCAAGGACTAAGTCCATAAATATTGCTATTAGTATAATTCTTGTTAGCAACAATTGATGATTGCTTTATCTATTGCTCACGGTCTAAGTTGGTAGAATATTTATTACATGGCCGAAGTCCAATGTAAAAGTGAGCAGTTGTTAATGCTATTATAAGGAATTTTCGCTTTGCGTAGTAAAGTAGTTGTTTAAGCTTAATGTCAGCAGCAACATACATATGTGCATACCCAGGTATGTCTTACGTATTAAAAGCGCTATAACTTATATGTATAGCACCTACTCTATCTATCTGAAATTTTACGATGTTGAGGATGCAAAAGTGTTCTACACGATATTTTACTATTTGAGTGAAATGTGGCAGCTTAAATCAATTTGTAACCTTTGCAGCATTCCAGGGTATACAGTCGACAATCTACAGGAAAAATGAAAATATGTACATGTTAATTTTGCAATTTATTACAATAAATGAAAAATATTGCATTGTGACATATCAGTTAAATAAACTGCCCACAAGGACCTTTTGCATAAATTATTGTACATATGTATGTACGTATATAACAAATGCCCTTTATTTTTATTCTACCAACGCTGTCCCGTTCTTCTTCATTTCTTACTGAAGTATCAAAAACTTTCAACGCAACGCCCGTTATAGCTTCAATGGCGTTGCTTGTAGAGAATGTTATTCCTGGATCTTAGTTCTATGTCAAGTTTCATCAGTTGTTGGCTGAATTTATGCAGAAATATTCTACGCCGACTACGGGAAGCTTTTAGCTCTGGGCTGTTTTCCATGTCAGTTGTGGAAGCCGCAAAGGTACCAACATCCAGAATATTATAAAAGAAAGCCAAAGGCCATATACTTGTTCGACGCTTGGTGGAATATTCTGTTAAATTGCTGCCCACCATCAAAGTTTTTGCTAAACTACATCTAGTGAAGAAGTCGTCCCGCACAATATTTCGTCCACTTCCATTGAAGAGATTGACGCTTCACAACTCTTCCACTTATATATTTTTCTCGTTCAGGAGATGCCACCATTCCCGTTTAGATTTACCTCTTCAGTGGATAAGATGAAAAGGAGTCGGAGACCCACCAACTTTTATTCCATATTTCTGGGTTTTTGATGGTATATATTGTGTGAAACCTGTTCCACCGCCGAAAGCATACAGTTGCTCATCAACGTTAAGTGACATTAGCGTCTGCTACATAAGTACCGCGTAGAATGTTGTTTAAAATAAAAAGTTTAAACGCCTTAGCTGCCGCTGCTTGTTTATGTTGCTCACGTGTGTTTCCGTTGCCAAAGCGTGTAAAGGTGATTATATCGCGAAATCGCCGTACATTGATGCATTTTGAGTTTGCGGGTTAATGCTCAGACCAGACAGTTAATCTTGCTTAAATAGTTGTTGATTCTACATGTACAGAGCAGTTTCATTTATGTGGTAAATTTGCGCTACTAATAAAATGTCGGGGAAGACGTTAATGTAAAGGCTGATGAAAACGGGACCAAGTATTAAACCTTTTGGTATTTCCCTATTAATATAAAAGAATTTCTGGAGTGATTTATAGTATCAAATGTCAAATTTGGATCTTGTGTCTTCAACTACACCGGCTAAAGCTGTTATACAACCTCTGCTCTTCATAAAGCCAGATTGCGTCGTAGATAGAAAGTTCTTTCTTCTAAAATACTGATTCATTTGCTTGTAAAAAATATTTTCAAAAACCTTAAACAAAAATGGAAGAATTGCTATTGGACGGAACTCTTTATTACTTTTAGGGATGGGAAGGATCCAAGGTAAATTCCATTCTTGTGAAAAAAAATTATTTTGTAATTATTGAATCGGACAGTCACGTTAGGAAAGGCAGAAGCTGTAGTTTTTATGAATAGTGGATTAACACCCTTAGATTTTATTGCCGAAACTTTGAGTTGATCAAGGCGAAAGCTAAACGGGGGTTTTACTGGTACATAGCAAAGGTGATCGCAAGCGTTACCCATTGAAGAAGGAACATTAGCACTAACAAACCTATTATTAAGCAAGTTCGCATCAACATCACAATCGCTGGATAATTGTTTGCGACGCACTCCCATTTGACGAATTTCTCTCCATTTAACTTTGTTTTCTACTGCAAATAAAGATTTGTTTTGGTTAAAAGGACATTTAGCAGCCTGAATACGTTTCGTCCCTTCCCGCTCTGGAGAGGCATTAATTATTTCAAGAGTTTCTGTCTTGAATCTTTGCCAGTGTGAATAGATTTCATTGCGTTTCATTTCAGGCGGTTGACTATGTTTTAGACGTTTAGTTTTTATTTAATTCATGTTATCCTGAATAAATGTTAGTGGGGCGTCTACACTCTCTAACCTATAGATCTGCTCCCAGCTAATTCTATCAACCTGATAGTTTAACTCTGAAATGGCTAAAAATTATATTTCAGAAAGTGAATCTCGTGTTTGAAAGTTATCCGTGTAAGACGGCTCAAGAGCTGTGGCTTACAAATATTAATTCAAACAAACTGCAGGATGTATTATGAAAATGTGTGGGTGTGTGTTTAGCGGAAAGAGATCCAGATCAGATAAGGGCGCAATTAAAGGGTTGTCAACCAATAAATTAGTGTTTGAGGTCGCCAGCTATAATAGTATTAATCAAAAGTACCAACAAAATATTCATCCAGAGTAGCGAAGCACATGTTCGCCATCCAGCACACTTCGTGCCCAAATAATAATTGGGAAAATCAAATATTTTGAGATAAAGCCAGCGTTGCCAAATGTGCAGACTTATCTGCATTTTGCAGTTTTTCGAAGCGTTGAGCAGTTTTGAAGTTTTTGTTTTGAAACCCAGTTTTGGCTATAATTTTTTTATTTTCAACTTTTTTATTTCTGAAGTCTTATATTTATAAGTTATTTTGTAAATAGTAGCCAGATAATGGTTTTATTAGATCCTTATTTCGCCACTCTTTACGTTTTATATTTTATGATATTTAAACATAAAACGTAAAATACTGTTGTTTTAAGCAGCTCAACTTTGCTTTCCGTTTACTTATCCAGATATATACTCGTACTATATACATATTTTATATGTAGCAATACAAAATAAATAAATTATTATACTATATTCTCTTCAGCTTTAATCACGTTTTGTTTATGTGACACACGCCGTTAATATCCTTAGAAACACAAAACTTCACTTCAACCGTTAAATTGGCAAAATACTCTGGAGTTGTAATTTTGGCCAAGGAGTGGGAAACCTGGAATAAAATTTTATCACGATAATGACGCAAAGCACAAATCCCACATATTGTGGGAGTGTCTGCTTTATAACTTTGAACACGTTATTGATACAACCGTTCAAAATGCTGAAAAACAGAGTCCCAAAGCGCCTGCAAAAAACACATTTATTGACAATGTGAAATCAATTTTTTATTTAAATCTCTGTAAATATGTAAAAAGTATTAACTTGTATGTATGTACATACGTACGTACAAAAATATTTCATAGAATAAAAGGAATCAGTATATTTCTATTGAATTTGGGAGAGGCTTGTGTATTTTCTCTATGTTAACTCATTCTTGACATACTGTACATTTGTATGTACATATCTAAATATATGTGAATTTTTTTTTGGCAGAGCTGCACAAACACTTTCGATCGAAAGTTGAAGCCCAATCATAAGAACGTCATTACATAATCACACTCCTCATCAGCGGACGCCATTAGCACATTATGACGGCGATAGGACATTTTAGTAATCGCTTCGAGGCGATTCAGCTTTGAATGCAGCACCTTACTGTAGAGGCTACTACGTGCCGTTCCAAATACTTACTGCATTGCTCAACCTCATCACTGGATCACTATCGCTTGGGTGCTGTTTCAAAAACCTTCAAAATCCTTGATGTAGGATTTCAGTGAAGTATGCAACGGCTATGGCCGTGTCCTGCAGGCTTCTTCAAATTTGAGTTTCCATCGAAGTACAGCTGAGGTCGTCGAGACAACTTTTATAACGATGCGCTCATGTAAAAGCTACAAAAATTACCGGTTTCCACTTCTCCAGCTTGTGTTTCTCCTTCTATTCCACTGCCTTTTCCAGTGTCCTACTTGTACATACAATATAAATACATACATAATTATGTTATTATTATTATATTATAAATATGTGTTCTACGAGATAAAAGATTCTGAAACTGCTAAAAAGTTATTATACTAGAAGAGGGCTTAACAAATGACTCAATTTTGAGTTCTGACGAAACAGGTTTGTGTTGGAAGATGCTCCAGACAAAACATTTGTTCATGCTGGAGAAACAACTGCTCCCGGCAGGAAAATGGCAAACAAGGGGGAAAATAACTGTTTTTTTTTTCTATTTAGAGAAATACAAGATAAATGTTTATAAATAATTTGTTCACATCTCTGTATTTATTAACTTGAATGAACGCATTTTATTAACACTAAACGCAGAAAATGTTTTCACACAAAAACTTCGCTATATAACGAATCTTTCACTATAACGAATAGGAGATTGCTTTGTTCCAACACCTTGGCCCTATGCCTCCTTTGGTGAATAAAACTCCAAATTTTCTTTTCCTTTAAAATGTTTAATTTGGCTGTTTGCCTCAAGTTCTTCTTACAAACTAAAAATTGCATTCATGTTTTAAGCTCTTTTACTTAAAATAATGTTGCACTGCAATTACACTGTTAACAACAATAACAACAATATTAACAAGAAAAACTTGACGAATTGACTTGAGTGCAACTGAAAGCAGAAAAATATGTATGAATTTGTTGTTGTTATTGATCAGTAATATGCAGAAATTGGTTTGATTTTACATTATTTTTACAAACATTACAAAATATTATAAAATTGAATTAAAACAAATCGATTTAGTACAATGTTGCGATCTGAGCCAACAGACATTGTATCATTCGTTATACCGAACTTCGACTGTATTCCTGCTAATTAATATATAGTTTAAAATAGAAATAGTTTAAACTGCCTTTTAACTCTACCCGAGTGGCTTGAAAGATTGTACTTTTCCGATGTGCTAAAATATAACAAAAAAAAAACAACTCAGTATTAAATATGTATGAAAACCGAGTGGGTCAAATTTCAAGAATTCACTTTTTTTGGATTTGTTTGCAAAAGGCCTTTAATTTTCATCTGAAATCATTCGCAAGTCCCAAAACCACAGACGCACTTGTAACACAGAAGCAAATTAAGCTGCGTCTGATTCAAAAATTTGTTTTCACTAGGTGGGTTTTTTTTATGGAGGGTCACATATAAAGAAACTAAAGCTTTTACATGGTTGTCGAGATCAGAACTACAATTTTGATAAGAACCTTCTTGATATATTCATATAATAACAACTTTCTGAATTCAACAAATCGTTTCTTTAGATTAGTCCGCAAAGAGTTGCATTTTGTAGTTTGTTTTTCTCTTTGGTTTTAATTATGTTTTGGCAAGAAAAGATTCTTTCTACATTTGCTGATGCATGTGGAACTCATAATATTTCTCCGACAATTTTTGAAAATTCTTGATATATGAATTTCATTTGCCCGATTTTTTGTATTTTAGAAACTTATGCCCAGAAATGACTTAATCTGGGAAGATTCCTTAATTTTACTAAATATGGCATTGGTGTAACAACTTTGCCATCTCTGGAGTGGGTCAGTTAAACTTGCCGCAGAAAGATTATTGGCCAGTTTTTAACTTAATATTTATATACGAAATTAGTTATTTTTTACTTATATTTATTTAAGTTGTATTTTAATATGGTTTAATTTTTTCAGTCTCAGATTGCGTTTGGTATTTAATTATGATAAAAGTATGGTAGCACTGTTAAATGGGGAAAAAATATAACAACTTCTTCATTTAACAGCTGTTTACTATTTATTTAACTTAATATGAAAATATTTTGTTTTAAAAATTTTGTGGTTTCGAACTGTTTGCCTGAATTTGCTATTAAATTCTCGCTCCACATCCTTCCACATATTCACCTTTTGTTCTGCACGAACTGGTCAGTGATTTAAGTTGTACTTAAATATGATATATAAAAATGAATTCGGTATTTAAACAGAACTAAAGTTTAAACACCGTTTAATTTTTAAGTTAAAAACTGGCTACCAATATATTAATTGTTAGTAGATAAATTTAAAAAATGGGTAACATCATATGTACATTTTTATATTTTTATGTTTCTTTATTAACTTTTAAAAGTTTAAAACAGTTCGGTTTTATTGAAAATTACAAAAAAATAATAAAAAATTAAAATTAGTTTAGCATTCCCAGCATTAACGCACCCTGATGGAGCTCACATCCGCATTATTGCTCCCTCCTCCAACAAGCACAACAATTAAAAAGTATGTAAGTAATTTCACTGATTTTTTTAATGATATGATTTTAATACTCTCAGTAATGAATGAACAACGAGAACTGAAACTGACAGGTGTGTGTTCATGATCTGAGGACTCAGTACGTTGATGCGTCTCACCCGGCGCTTGTCACGAGTCCAGTAAATTGCGAGCTCGAATATCTGAGAGGGTGCTTGACAAGATTTAAAATGACGAGAAAATTAATTCAGAATATTCGTTGGAACCCTGACTTCTAACTCCTCATAGAGGTCCACAGGATGATCCTGCTGAAATGAAAATCAACGAAACTCATTCCAAGTGCCGTAATATGATGGAACGTACTAATGGCGTTTTAAAAAATATGTATGTGGCAGTGCATTCTGGGTGCTGGGGAGCTGCCTTATGCTCCAGCAAAGGCTGCAAAACTAACAAATTTTGCCTGTGCGTTGCGCAACATCTGCATATATTTCAAATGTAAGACTGTTGTGGAGGATCTAGAAAATGGAATTATTCGTCTATTGCACAAAACATTAGAAACAATATTGCAAATAAGCTGTAATAAATGTTTGTCCTAATCAAACCGCATATATTTTTATAATTTAAAGTTTTGCCAATGAATCATTAAACACATTTTATTAAAGATAAAAAGCAATTAAAAGCAAGAAAAAAACTATAAAAACTTTTATTTTTAACTTCAAAAAGTATTACTTTCAGGTACAATTTATTTCGTTACATACATAGCGTTACCTTAATACAGAAAGGCTCTATCTCGTTTTTTTTTTTTGAAATCGAGTTTTTTGTAAATATCGAAAGATGATCTTCAAACACATTATTGGTAAAAACATTAACTTTAAAAATTAAGTTCTAAAATTAACAAGCTTTAATTTTTTCTCTCTTCTGAAAAGTTAGGAAAACGTTACCTTCCTATATAAAGGTATCGATATGTACTTATCTAGCCATATATAGGGTGTTTTTTATTGAGGTATAGAACTTTAAGTTGGCATCACTTTTTTAACTGGCGGCCATTTTGTCAGCTGTCAAGTGATTAATATTTAGTTTGGTTTGCCATTTCATCATGAACAGGTTGACGAAAGAACAACGCTTGCAAATCGTGCAAATTTATTTCGAAAATAATGGTTCAGTTCGCGAAGTTTACCGCAAGCTCCGTCCATTTTATGGTCGACATAATCGTCCATCAGAGCAATTAATTCGGTTAACCATGGATCGTTTTCGCACTACGTTTACTCTATGTGATAATACGCATCCGCAGAGACGTCGAACAGTGCGCACCGAAGAAACAATTGCCGCTGTAGTGCAAAGTGTTGAAGAGGACCCGAATGAATCGATTCGCCACCGTGCACAGCAATTGGAGCTTTGTCCATCAACTTTTGTCCATCAAAAATTGGACCTGTAGAATTGGCTTTATTCGAGCCAGCCGCGGCGGCCACATGCCCGAAATCATATTTAAACATTAATGGCATAAAATTATCCTTCCAATAAAGCCAAATTGATGGACATTAAAACGATTTTCTTGTGTTTTATTTCAATTCGAAGTTCTATACCTCAAAAAAAAACACCCTGTATTTTATTTAGAGTTTTATTTTAACTCTTCTAAATTTAAAAAGACTAAATCTTGTGCTCTACTTCCACAAGTCTTAGTTTTTCCATACTCCAGTTATGCCTCTTCTGTTGTTTGCATCAATCAGCTGGTGGCTTCACACGGAAGGTGCCATTTGAATTTTATTTTAACACTAAAAGTGAACGGAGAAGCAACAAATTATCAGATTTTACGAAAAAGTTTTATTTAAAACACTTAAAATAGTTGCCGACAAGGACGATCGTCGTAAGCATAATTTAGCAGGTTATATTTGCCACAAATTAGAGGATGATCTGCCTGGTATTTCCGTACAAGAAAACGATGGAAGTGAACCAACATATTCCTGGGTTAACCATTTATCTGAGGGCGGACAGTCAGAACCAACAGAAACAACTATGAATGTTATAAAAGGACTGAACCATTTGAAAAACACAATAGACCAGGACTGCTTGCTGGAAACACGAACAGGTTCATCAAATTGAGCGTGATGAGAAAGTGAAATCAGTGTCTTTCAGGTCTCAAATGCATTTTAAAATAAAAAGGTAAAATCAAGTTTTAAAAGTAAACATGAAATCACGTAAAAGAAAATTAAATAAAGTTTTAAGTTGATTTATTTTATTATTATTTATTAATATACGGCAATCATCCTTGTTACAAGCGTCAGTATATAAACCAACTACTGCATTCTATGGAATCTTCATTTATTTCTTAATCACACAAAGCAAAATTCAGTTTTATAAGTTTATTACATTATTTAAGTTAATTTTTTATTAAAATTAACTAATTTTAAAATTTTCACAACAAATCTAATACATTTTTTAATGTAAACAATTGAAGAGAGTCACTTGTGACGTCATGCGCAGTAAAAAAGTTTTTAGCGTCATCTTTGTTTATTGCTTCATGTTTTTTTGGATAGATATTTCCTCTACAAGGATGTCGCTAATGAAGGCGTGAGGTTTCTCTTTGCGGCCTTGTGCCGTACGTACTTCTTCTGATCCAACCATACCTAAACAAATTTTGCACTTTTCTTTAAGTATTTGCGTGCACTAAAAGAACTAATTTTATTATTTATACTTTCTTCCACTCTGCAATACTTTTCGATGGTGGCCAGCTGCGTTCAATTCCGCTTCCATGCCCCATTTAACTCCTCTTCGCTCCCCTTAAACCATCCACGCGCAACATCTGGCGTTAATTGCATTTCACTTATGAAAATGTTCATTTGCTTTTTGTTTGTTGTTTGTGACCTGCAAGTAAAAATTAAAGCTGATATTCATTAGTTTTCACCAAAAATTTTAAATACTTTTGCGGAGTTATTCCCAAATTTCGTCAACACATTTTCTCCTTACCTGACATTCGTAATGCCTACTTTTTCCTCTTCGTGGAGTTTCCCGTTTTCGACGTTGGTTTAGGGAAGGGAAAAGAGAAAAATCTTTTTGAGAGATTTTATTTAGAGCAGTGGCCGAGGGAATTATCATTCAGAAAAGAAGGTAATCTGATAAAAAAAAAGATAATCTAGATTTTAATATAAATTTCCTCGCAGTTTGCCTTCTGTAATATTTTTTTTCATTTGTTTATTAATATTTATAATACTTAAAAAATTTCCTTTTATTATTTTTAGTTACATAAAATAAAAATAGGATAAAATTAAACATAAAATAAATAAAGGAAGAATAAAAACATTTTAATTATCCTTCCTAACCTATTTCACACATTTTCTTTTGAAAACGATCTAGTTTGGCCCGTTTTTATGTCGTTTGTAACTGTCAGTCGTTGTTCAATATTTAGCCATTTAAGTGTATCTGGTATAGCTCGTATTTATGTATATCTGCTGTATTTTAAAATAGTCCACATCGCCTGATTTTGTAACTTTTCTAGTCTTTCTAACTGTGAATCGTTGCAGCATGTATGTATGTAAATATATGTACATCTCTATATTGTTGATCGGAATTCAAAGTGAGTTTTTATAATTGTATAGTAAATATTTATTGCTGTCATTATAGATACTTTATTTCTGATTCATTTGAAAAAGCCAATTTTTTCCCAATTTTTCTACACATGTATTTTATATGATCTTTAAAATTAATTTCCTGATATATTTTCAATCCAAGATATTGTATACTTTTAACTGTTTCTATAACTTTATCATGATTTTGAATGTTGTGTCGCTATTAACATTTATTTCTAGTATTTTTTTTTTATTCAATTTTAATTTATGCATTTTTAATATTATTTTGTCATTGTCTCGACATTCTTCACTTGTCGACCCTTCCACTTATATTAGTGTGTCGTCTGCATATAGTACCATTTCACATTTATCTAGTATATTTGGCATATCGTTAATATATATTATAAACAGTAAGGCATCTAGTATTGAGCCTTGTGGGACACCAAAATCATTAATAATGGTATGAGATTTTATTCCATTAACTTTAAATTCATTGCAGTCGTTGTTAAATATCACAGATTGTATCACATTTCGGTTTCTCTTTATCATTAAGTCCTTTATTTCTCTCCGCATTTTTTATGCTCAATTTTCATTTTGTATAAATATCTCATTGATTGGTTGTTGGCCCACGCTGCAGCAGTGTTTTCGTATGTGGCAATTAGATATTTCGTTATTTTGTCCCTTTTTATACACCGTAATTCATTATTAAGCCATTCGTTTACTTTGTTCTGCTTATTAATTGTTTTTTAAACGTAAACTTTTGTATTGCCTCCCCCAAAGATTTATCAAACATTAGTGCACCCTGATTAACGCTCATATTCTCGTGAAAACAAATTTTTCGGTCTAGGACCTTATAAATTAGTTTTTCTTATATTAAAAACGGTCTGAATTGTTATTTTCCCTTATTAGTATTTCAATTACTTCCTGGTCTGATATTTTATTTTGAGTACAATTTTGTACTGTTGGCCTAAACCTATTTGTAATAACATAATCGATTATAGTTCTGGATGTGTTTGTTATTCGAATATAGTCCTTTACTAATTGTTTAACATCATTATCGTTCAATGAAGTTTCGATTTTGTTTGTATAAAAACTATTTGTCGACCAATCAATGTTAAAATCTCCGCTTATAATTATATAATTGGGGTGCCCTCACACACATCTTCCAAGGTTTTTTTTGAAAATTTTACAGAATTCCGATTCATGGCCACTTGATGATCTATAAACTGCCACAATTATCAGTTGTACATCCATACGAATCTGCCCATCTTTGAACATTTTTGTGACTTGCCACTCATTCTTGTAATATACAATTGCTCGACCGGTTCTGGAAGAATTTGAAAACGATATTAGTTGACTATAGCCTTGTAGAATTATTTCACCTTCGGCAATATCTGCTGTCTTATGTGTTTCCGATAATACGTATAAACAAATTTGGGGTCTTACATTGCAGCTATAACTTCTACCTGGTTAAAACTATTTGTAAGAAATTGAACGTCCATACGCAAACTATATATATTCTGTAATTGTTATTGGGATAGGCCCATATTTTTCATTTTAATTTTAAGTTTATTTTGATAAATCGCGCACTCCTTGCTCTAAGTACCATGATTTTTATCTAAGCCATGCTTAGTTTTAGGTTCATCTTTATACAATTAATACCTTTCTTTGGATCTGTGGTTTCCTTGGCTTTCACACACATTTCTTGGTTTTTACAGTCTTCGGATAAATGATTGTAACTTTTGCACTTAAAACATCTCTTTACATCAGTTCCATCAAAATAATCGAATATTCAACTGACATATCGGTTACATCTACATAAAATGCTGTTGGGTTGAGCACCCATATTTCACCGTCCTTAATCAGTTCACTTTGTATTGCTGTCTTTACTTTTTTCCCCTTCTTCTTTATTTTCACTTTGAATTACTATTGACACATTTCATCCTTTTTCTACATTCGTTATTTTTAAATTAATTGGATTAACTTTTTTTGTTTTTTCAATATTTTGCTTCTCTTTTGGTTTTATTACTAATTGCATTTATTTATTAACACTGGGTATCATCCTTTTGGGCCGCACTGTATCCGCATATGATATTTTGCTGTATTTGATGTTTATTTCTGTTATATCTTCTTTTATATCTGCACATCCACAAATTGTTTTCCGCCATTTTGTTGCATATTGTATTATTTGTATTTTCAAACAATTTTTTTATTTGTTGCACATTTTTTTCAAATGATTTTCGTGCGAAATCAATTTTTTTTAATCTTTTTCCGGTCGTTGTCCATTTCATTTTCTTGCAACGACATTTCAAGTTCATGTTTGTACTCCGTTAGATTTTGTTTAGTTTTGATGACGCCATCTTTAAGTCCATATCAAAATTTTGTATGTACTGCCAGCAGTCATCACATATAAATCGCACATAATTGTCTGACGCCAGGACCTTTGCTGAATATTCGTCTATTCCGGCACATCCAGTTGTACAATTTTTTTCATTTTTAATTTAATTTTAATTTACTGTGACAGTGACAGTGACAGTAAATATTTTAAAATAATTTCTTCATTTCATACTTATCCGTGATAGCCATTAAACTTGTTGGCATTTCGCTGTAGACCTTTGGTAGTATTACTTGTAAGACTCGGTCACCGTAGCTGTTCCTTGTGGCATCTACATCGATTCTACCTTTTGCGCGGAGCCTAGTGTTCTACTGATGGTTGATTGGGCGTTGAAGCTGAGGGTCATTTAGATCTGTCAACGATGTGAGATTTGTTGTGATATGACGACTGTAGATATGTGCATCCGCTGGCTAATTATTTGTGTTTGTGCTCCTCCCGAGGTTGTTGTATATTATTTCTTGGGCTTGTGAACTGGTGGTATTGTGTCTGACTTTCGGGTTTTCGTTACTATGGTTCCTCAGTAGTATTTTCAGAACCCGATTTTGGGTTTTTTGCACGCTTACAGTGTGCAGAGGTTCCCCATTGCACACTCCTATACATCTCACTCCCGTTTCCCCACGTATTTCTGTCTTGCATTTGCAGCAATCCGCCATTACGCTTTTTCCCATATTTTAAAGTTTATACGTAAGCAAAAGTGTTTCCTCCTAAACCTCTATAGTCCAATATAAATAATTTTTTCTGCCGTATTTACAATCACTTATTTAACAAGATTGAATAATTTTTTTAATTTTACATCACTATTTTTTTATACAATATTTATTTGTAATTAATTTGGTTTAACGAAAGAAGGGTTTTGCTGGAATCTTGGAACTGGTCTATAATTTCGTTTATTTCAGTTCTGTTTTAAAATCTTTTGTTGCAGTGAAAGTGTAAGAAGGACAACTTGCGTCCACTTCTATGAATAGAAAGCTGAGTGCTTTTAACTCGTATTTATACATTTTCAACAAACAACACATTTTGTTAGAAACTTTGAATATGATGAAGTTCCTTTAGTTTAAGCAGTAACTTTCAAGGAAATCGTCTGGACTTACGCCGTTTATACCAGACACTTGCAAATGGTTCACACAATTAAAATAGTTAGTCGATAACGAAACTTGTTCAGAGATCTTACACTTTCGTTTTGAAGTGGTTGCAAATTGGGGCACTTCCACAAAATTTTGGTGCAAACAATATACAATACATATGAGCTGCCTAATTCGTATTTTGCTTTCGTCTTTGCATTCAAGAGAGACGGATATATTAAAAACGTAATCTGTTGTGCAGTCGGTCAGTAATTGAAACTCTTTAGATTGTGAAGAAGCCAAATATTATGAAATTCTCTCTGCAATTAGAAAAAAAGTCTGTTGAAAACATTTTTCGCGTTTATACCTCTAAATGATGAGTAAAATCGAAGCTTTCTGTGAAAGAATGATGAATGTATAAAATGTAACCATCTTCAATACATTGTGATAATACAGCCATTGTTGAAATTAAAATACAGCTCTGGCGTGATGAGAATATATCGGTTTCTAAAATGTAAATTCTGCTTTCGTATTTCTATCCTACAGAAGACATTCGGCTCTTACATGACAAGACCTTCTTCATTAGTCTTAAGTTTTTAACTGCAAAACTCGGCGAAGTTATCGCGAAATATCAGAAATAAAAATTTCACTCGTGACAGCACAATAATCAGGCGCGCTTTCAACTTCTCATGTACTGGATTTGACTTGGTTTTATCATCTTGAAATGCAGTCAAATGTTGACAAGTGTAAGCAGGGCTACCGCTAGTAATTTTTGAAAAGTCATACAAACTTTGTTTTTAAATTAAGCCGTTTGAAAAAATAAAAGTCGCAGCTTTTTGAAGGCTTTTTTTTAATTAATAAAAACTTTAGCCAAAAAAAGATGCAATTGAAACGAACAAAAAGCGTATTACAGAATATAGTGGACAAGTTTCCTTAAGTTTAATAAATTTGGCTGTCGTATGCTGCCGAGGTCAAAGGAGTAGGATTTCTGCCAAAAATATTAAAGTTCAGATACTCTTGACAAAATTTAAACATCTCCAACTAACGCCACACGAGTTATTTACTTTAATTCTATTTTTGGGTGAATGTAAATATTTGTACTTGAAAAATGTTTTCGTGAGGCCGGGGCACATAGAATCTGTCATTCGTCATCCGTCGTCTTTTTAACTTACGTTATCGGAAGGACGGATTAGGTGGGCACAATGAGTACTTTATAAAGTCATCCGTTTTTATTATTTATTTTTTTTTGCAACAGAATTCAACACATTTTCAATGGCATTGGGTATATTATATTCAGTGGGCAATTGGATTTGCAAGCCTGCCTCTTGAACGGCGCATATTTGACGAATGTTCATCACGAGCTCGCCGTGTTATTGAAAACATTTTTGGAATCCTAGAAGTCCGCTGGAGGAATCTCGTATCTCCTTTGCAAATGCAGCCATCGTCAGCCTGATTATATAGACCGATACGAAGGAATAGATACATACACATGTGTGTATATGTGTATATAATGGGTTGTGGCGAAAAGAAGTTAGTGCTCCATTATCAAGACATGGCCAAATGTTATGTATCTAATAGTGCACCAAGAGACGTTTTCAAATTAAGAGATTATCACGTCCTCTTTGAACCTCAATCTTTTACTGATGTTCAGTGAAATAGAATATCATTTTACTGTGCCAAAGTAAAATTAAATATGTAAAACTGCTTTCACAGTGTTGATTATAAAATTATACAGGGGTGTTGATGTTTCTCGGTTTTGAAAACCAATATTGGTTTCATTTTGTGTCATGGAACCAAGTCGGTTTTGTAATTTTCGAATGCAAATAAAACCCATATTCAAATCAGCTGTTGTTTAGATTTGTATTATTGTGTACAATTTTAGTTGTAATTTGTTGGAAAAATATAGTGTTTATTAAAAGTATCAAAAATTTCAGAGTTTTAAATAAAAAAAGAAAGGAAAATGCGAGATTGTAGCAATCCGCTTGGGTTGCCGGAGACAGCGTAAGTATTTTTCATAAAGTTTATAATGTGCGTTCACATTTAAAGCTGCTTTACAGGTTCATAGGCTATCAGGGACTAAACAAAGAAGCTTTTCGAATGGTCCTATACGCAATAAAAGAACATCTATGCCGTTCTAAGATTCCGCCACTGCTACAACTTGCAGCTTCGTTGCGATTTTTATATGAAGGGTCTTAACAAGGAGTTGTTGGAAACGTCTCTAGCATATGTCTGGGTAGGAGCACAGTGTCAACCAGTTGTTCCCAAAGAGTCTGCGGCTGGCTTATGCCTCTTTGCAAAGCCTACCGCAAGTTCTTGATATTTGTCCATAAACTCCACGATCATGAAGCTTTGAGTTTTATTTTTATGTTTTCTCCTACGTACATCTGTAAGCAAATCTTAGAATCCATAAGAATATATTTCGTTTTTTAATATAAAACTTACTTACATTTATACAAAATATCAAGTTGGAAGACAAAAATAAAAGCGCGCAAATGAAGTCTGTCAGCTGCTTAGTTTTTCTCAGCAGAAAAACCGATAATATTGGTTTCTGTGACACCCCTGATAATTTGAATTATAATTTCAATGAAAATAAAAATTAAATCTGGTTATAATAAAAAATTAATACATGATTGAAAAAATAGTTCATGACTAGAAAAGCTTAAATCTAATTATAAAGTAAAACTAAATAAGAACTAGATAAAAAATAACGGAAAGAAACCGTATTAAGTAAATTAAAATATTAAATAAAACTTATGTTTTTTGGAATAACAAATTCATTTGTTCAATTTTCAGTTCGTCTTGATCATCCTCTGAATGCTTCAGCAAATAGGAGTCCAAAACTTTAAAAAAGTGTGAACATCGACTTTTTCAGCCTTGCGCCACTTTTCGAGTCGACTTGGTTTAGTGATCGAAGGTATTTCTTCTCCCGTCGAAACGTTGGCGTGTTGTTCTCAGCAACATTTCCGAGTCTTCGTTGAGCTGGCCAGCGACCAGGAACGATACTCATCTAAAAATTCAATTTCTTCGGTTTCCTGCGATGGCTGTTGCTCCCTTGATGTTCCGTTCATATTCGAAAGCGTTCTGCAGAAAAAAGTACATACTTTTAAATACACAAAAGGCATCCTTCGAGGGGCAACGCGTTTTTGCAAGAAAGACATTGCATCCGTATGGCACCACTTCCGCTTTTCTTCCTCAGCAGCTCCAAATTTCGGCTTAGCCGGTATCGTTTCCTTCACGTACAACATGTGTCGCGAAGCATGGACTTTGGCATTATGTCCGAAACTGTATACCACGTTTTTAATATACCAACATACATACACACATAACTTTAAAACGTTGCTTACCTGTTGCAGTATCTACAGAAGCCCACGGTTTTGCGCTCTTTACTTTATTGCGATAATCCTGATTGCTTTTATCGAACAATTAATTATTTCCCATTTCTAGTTTTTCAATTTTTCACGTTACGCAAAATATACTAGATATTTTCTTTACTAAATCAAAACAAAGGAAAAATTTACTGAAAGTTGTCGAAGTACTGAAGGTACGTTAAAAGTTGCCCGACTTTGATGCGTTGTGTTGACGTTGACGTACTTTATGTTAGTAGTCAAAAAAGGCTACGGTTAACGGATGGCGGTTTCCATGTGCCCCGAGCCTCACAATAATCTGTGAATAGCTTTTAAATTTTGACGACGTTATTTTTACGATTTCTTTTATAAAAACATAAATTTTATTGTGAGAAACTTTACAAAAAAATGGTTAAAACGTCGTTGTAAAAAAAATCGCAGTGAAACTCTAGTCGGACGATCGGTAGACCTGAGCCTAAGAGAAATAAATTCGATTATTTTCTTTAAAAAAATTAATAGTTTTGTTTTATATTTTACTTTCTTCATTGACTCCACGAATAGGAATGAATTTGTTTTACGAATTTCTTAATACAAACAAAAATGCAATTACAAATTCTTAAAAAGTATTTCGTAAAGATTTTGTACTTTATTGGGCTATTTGGAAAAAATTAAGTACAAAATCCAGGACAGCTGAGCATTCTAAAGAAATTAATATTTTTGTCAAACTCCAAAAGAACTTAAATAGTTTTTATACGAACATTTGTGTCGACCAGAACAAGGGAAATGTACTAATTTCGAGTGCGCAGGGTGGGCCAACTTGGACTGACTGATTTGAAATGCTTATAATTTTTGTATTTTTTATATTTTTTATTTTCAGATAATACAGCAGAGGCTCCCAGTGTAAACATGAACTACGAAAAAATGTTGTTCGTCCTGTTCGCACTGAACGAGCTATAGAAGCTGTACGAGAAAGTGTTCACACGGATCCAACTGTGTCTACTCGTCGACGAGCTACTCAATTGAACATCTCCAGAACATCGCTACGACGTATTCTAAAAGTTGGTCTGTAGTAGAGCCATTAACCGCCAACAGGAGAATGGACGCCATCTAAAAGATGTAATTTTTCATATTTAGCTTAAACAAATTTATAATTTATACTTTAATTTGCAAAAAAAATATAATTAAATAAAAATATTTAAAAATACAAAAATTATAAGCATTTCAAATCAGTCAGTCCAAGTTGGCCCACCCTGTACATGCGCATGTTTGTTTATATCATTATTTTATGTGGCAGTATCGTTGATATCGTAACTCCTAAGATCACACACGACGATTTGATTAGTCCAATTTTTCCTCAATTTCCCTTAGAACTGGCTCTTGTTCACACACGAAATATTTTTTCCGCAGTTGTTGTGTTTAGCTTTCATTTTCCTACAGTTTGACATTTGTCTGTTGGCGAATTGTACACCTGCATTTGTATTAATAAAACATTACATCATATGTTACGATATAAATTGAAATTTTTAAGGCTCAAACACCATTTCGTTGGCCAAAACCATTTTTATGGCTGCACGTACACACACACATACATGCACATGTACATATTTTAAATGAAAAGATATGTCCAATATTCAACTACATAAAAATGGGAGTGAGAGAATTGCCCGAAACAGCCGAGAACCGACATCCATTTTTTTCTTTTTATTCCACTTTCCGGCACACTAAAATTGCCGTATGTAATCCAGCACTAAGTTTCAAACTGGTAGTACGTGGATTGAGGAAGAATTTGTAAGTGTTCAAACTAAAAGCAGGCAAATTAAATTGTCATCAATTTATATTCTAGCGAAGTACTTTGTTGCATTTTGTGAAAGTGGTGAGATGAACATGCGCCTGGCACACACGTACATACAGGTATCCACAATGCAAATTTGGAGCAAATATTCATTCCTACAACTGTGGGACAGAAAAAGGTCGGAGCTACTATTTGTCTGGGTACTTCTAAGCACTCGTACTGTCCGCAGTACTTCCAAAGCACTTAGAACAATTGTTTTTGTAGTTGTTGTTTTTATATTTTCAGTTAATAAACTCCTTAAATGACCTAATGACAATTAAATGTCTATAAAAATTTTGCTCACTGACAACTGGCCACATGATGTCCAAGTTTATAATAATGCCCAGTAAAAGTCGCAGCGTTTTGCAACAAGGCGTGCACCCTGCACTCTGTTGATATGCCTTCTTCTCCTCGCATCAGATAAAAGATGATTTATGGTTTGTTGCTGTGCCTGGAATTTTAATTTTTACAATTTACAAAGGCCAGCTATGATGCGCTGGAAATGCCTTCATTGGAATGCATAGTTACACACATACCTGTAAATACGGTCCGAGAATGAAACCTGCACTACACATCCATACAAACATATGTACATATGGTGCATACATGTGTGTATGTGCGGATGTCCATTCATATACACATTGCACATACATTTAGATTTATGAATCTTGGCAACTGCACGGAATTACAGCTCAGATCACACGGGGTGCCCGTTTAGCAGTTTTATCTTTATTTGGACATTTCTTAGTTAGAATTGTCAAATGAATAAAAAATATTAAGATTTTAATTGAATTAATTGCTCCGCTTTTTCGTATTTGTAGTCTCTTTTTGTATTTGTTTTCTGTTTGTCTTTAACTTTGTTGGTCTTCGCCAATCTGCGCCTGCGTGAGTATTTCGCCACTTAACAAAAACTTCAGCTCAACTATTCGAAACGTGTTAATCATCTTGAAGGCCTCATCACTCCATTCACTTTAAAACATTTGTGCTTTACAATACGCTGCTAACACCTCAATGGATGCATCCCAGTGAACATTTTTTTCTGATCAAATAATATTTTATCTTTCAAACAGAAAAAACACGCACTTTATAAGGGGTAAAAGTTCGGCAGATGCCAGTAGTCGGCCTATTTGAGTTCAGTTCTAAATAAATGAAAATTAAGGTTTAGCTTCAATAGAAAAAGTGACAATGGGGATATACATAATTTGCCAAAAATAAGCAAAATGTTGCATTTTCAGAAAAACTAAAATTAAATAAAAATACGCTTGAACGCAGTAAATTGAGTGTAAATCTGTACCTCTCTCGTAGTAACAAAAATCAGTTAGCAACCCACTAAATATCGATGGCTTAATACGGAGAGGTCGTATCTCGTATCTCGTTTCTTCTTCAAAGTCGGGTTTTGACATTTTCTGGTAGATTAAAAAATTCAGTTCCTTATATTGATGAATAACGGGCTTACAACAGTTAAAAAACCGCCTTAAACCATTTAAAAACTTGTTTGAATGAAAAATATAATGAAGGCCAAAAGCCAACATATATGATGGGAATCTAGTCTCTTCCGTTTTTGCAACTTGCAGTATTAAGCACTTAAGGAATTTCCCTACTCGATCGCGCAAAATTCATCACATAATCATTTACTCGGATGGGTGCTTTTACTAAGACCGAAATTTCATTTTGTCTATTGCTTTGCTCGATCGCCAATATGTTGACTGAACAAAAGTATTTAATAGGCGGCCCCACTTAAATGAAATGCGATGGTGCACATTCCCTTATGGAGAGAAACTTGCCGCCACAATTCGTTCAACAGTCCCATTTTTTGAATCTAGGAACCAGTATTTAGGCAGAAGCATTGCTGATCCAACAGTAAATGGGCTCGTGTGATTCGTCAGTATTAATTTATTTTAAAACCAACGTAACATGAATATCAGCTGCTCCCACAGAGACCGAAAGAATAAGAATAAATATTTAAGAAATAGTGGGACCAGTTGCAAGATGTAAAAAAGTTCTTGTCGGCAGATTTTATTTTTGAATTTAACATATTTACTTTTACTTAGATTTGTCTTTCGCTAATTTAACCAAGAATTGTTTTACTAGAATATTGCCTTTTTAATTTAGTTCCAAAAGCCCTAACTTAGCCTGTTTTCTAAAAAATTGAGTGATTAACAGTCTATCTCAAATAACTTAAATGCAAAAAAAAAAAAAACGAAATCGCATTCGTTGGATTTTTTATTAAAACACCTACATCAGATTTTTCGGATTTTACTGAGATTTTTCCTTCTCCTCTAAAGTAGCTAAAAGTTGAGATACGACCTTCCTGCATTAAGTCATCGATATGTTGATCATACTAAAAAGGGCGCCAGTTTAAAAATTAAAAAGAGTGCTTTTACCATATACTTTGGAAATGCGTAGGAGAATTTACACATGGAAAAAATACCTGAAAGTGGCCATACGCACAAATTTCGGTTTCATAAAAACTAAACGCAGGCCATGAATTATAAAAGTGGATCCACAATTTTACATAAAAACCACCAGCATTTATTTAATTTTTATTTGCACCTTAAGCAATTTCTTATTTCATTAATTAATGAACCTTCAATTACAACTTTTCACAGCCTCATTTAATAAAAACTTGCTAAGAACTTGTATTTATTATATTATAAAATAGCGAAATTTTAATATAATAATATATGTATGTACACATGTGCTACCCTACTTTAAACGTAAAGTAAAATGATATTATGATTATATTTTGTGGAAGAGATTGTGAAAAAGAAAGGACAATTTGCTGCATTTATTCACATGTGTAAAAGAGATGGAAAAGTTAAACCTAGTAAGACGAACTGGTAAGAAAAATCGTGGTTCGACGTAAATGCGTTCCATTTTAACAGAATTCATCACGCCAATGTCAATTAACCGTCCAAGGATATACAGAGAAATTCGACCTATTTTCCCTTCCTGATATTGAATTTAAGTATCGTTTAATATAACAAAACATGGCCTTTCGATGGACAAAAGAGGACTCCGTCAGAATTGTAAGTCTTGGTAGCTTTGGCCAGCTGGTGAAGAAGAGAGATACATACGTATGTACATACATATATACAGCAACTTTTATACTAAGTCAAAAAATACACCTGTTTCTGCGAGTTTCTCGTTGTCCATATGCCTACACTTCGTAGGTCCAAGATGATGCTGATCTGTCCCAACTTGTACAGAGGTTGGTCGAGCTGTAGGCAACTATCCAAAGATGAAATAAAAATGCCTGCTTTAATTAAAGAATTTCGAGTTCCGAAAAAATTTACAGAAATTCGCAACTTTGCTGGTGTTATTAGCGCTATTTATTAAGAAAAATGGAATAGAGCTAGCCCAATACAGTTCACCGTTAGACCCATTTTCGACGCCTCCGTTGAAATACCAGCAAACGCTTCATTGACGGCTCGCTGTATTCGACCAATCACGTCAATCGGTGTTTGAGTTTTGCCGATCTTCGCAAGAACTATGTTAAAAAAGTCACATGACAGTGCGTCGCCTTGTCTAAATCCCCTTCTGACATTGAAGGTTTCGGTGAATTCGTCACCAAACTTGATGGAGCAGCGAGAATTCTCCATCGCCATCCTACACAACCTGACGAGTTTGGTAGGAATGTCAAAACTAGACATGGCTTCGTATAGCTCGTCCCTATACACAGTCATATGCGGCCTTAAAATCGACGAATAGGTGGTGGGTGTCGATTTGCATCTCTTGGGTCTTTTCGAGGATCTGCCGTAGTGTGAAAATTTGGTCAATGGTGTACTTCCCCGGGGAGATCAGAGAATATCTTGTAGGCGATGTTCAGAAGACTTATTCCTCGGTAGTTGGCGCAGTTGAAGGGGTCTCCTTTTTTGTGGATCGGGCAAACGATGCTGAGATTCCACTCGTCGGGCACGCTTTCCTCCGCCCATATCTTACAGATGAGCTCATATCTTACAGATCAGTTCCGCGGACAATCCGTCCGCTCCTGTATTCTATATTTCATTATTCTCGACATTTAACAATTTTTGCTTGTATATTGTTGTTCTTATTGGAGTTCAACAATGAATGTTATTTTCTTATTGTAAATAAATATTGTAAATAAAACAAAACAAAAAAAAATTCATTATTCTCGACATTTGATTTCTTTAAAATTTTTTCACATAAACTTTGTACTTTGAATTGAAAAAATATTCCTTCACTTTAACGATTTTTTGTTTTGTTTAAGAGACATAAGTTCATTTTTATATTCTATTGGGTACTGTTTTTCTATTTCCGAATCATCTAGCACTTCTTTTATCGCCATGTCCATATTATATGTCATCACAAATAAAATGAAAAAAATTTTTTTTGCCAATATTCCGGCTGCGGAATTGTCTATCCCGGCACATTTGCTGGCGTTATGGAACACCTTTTTACAAAATTTCTTTACAACAAATCCCAGTTTCAGCACGTTTTGCCGATTTACAATTATTGCTTTCATATGAAAGAAATTTTCTGTAGTCGTCAGCAGAACTTCACTCGACAATGAACAAAAGCACCTAAACATTTTAGAACAAAGTTTGTACAATATAAGGAAAAACTTCGATTTGGTGAACATTTTTACGTAATACTTATAACGAGCGATCATGGTTGCTATATAACTGCACCCATGTTATGAACATACCAGTCCAGAGTCTAGATATATAACCCATCGAATATTTGCGGAGTTATCTGGACAGGAAAATTCGTTACCAGTTCAAGGAAGAATGGAATAAAATTGAGCCCAACTTTTGCGAAAAACTAGTGCTTATAAAAAACAAAGGGATGTACACAAAAAATTAAAATCATGGATGCCAAAAAGTTACTTTAAATCTTAAAGTTGTGCACGAGCATGTACATATCGATACCTTAATATAGGAAGGCTCTAAGTAACGTTTTCCCAGCTTTTCAGAAGAGAATGTGTTGGAAGATCATCTTTCGAAATTTACAAAAAACACGATTTGAGAAAAATCGAGTTGGGGACTTTCTACACTAAGGTAAAGATATATATGTAAATGTATGTAAATATGCACAAGGAATACATTGGTCGCATTGGCAAGTATTTGTACTTGTTCCGAAGAGTTTTGGGAAAACGCTTACAAAAGTTTAAAGACTTTTTTTGCAAAAATGTTTCATTTTTCGGAAAAACTCCAATCCGCCGATATCAAGAATACAGCTTTTAGTGTTTAATGCAATCATTTATTGCGCAAAATTTTCTAGAATCTACTTATTTCGTTCAACTCAGTAGTAAGAAATGTGTTTTAAAAACCATTCCCATTTTTAACAAACTAATTATTGTTGAACGACGCAGAATCATATTGCACAAAACCTATTTGCTAATGCCCAGGCTGCGGTCTGATTTTATTCTAAATTTAGTGTAACAGGAATACTAGAACTGTCGTATCTACTGCAGAACATCTACGTTTCTACGACAATGGGGTTCCTTCCTAGTAGTAAGTTGTTAATACCAGACCATCTATTACATAAGAATGTATGTATGTATGTGTAGATGTATAGATGGACTTTTGAACGCAAATGTTTGTATAAACAATCAAATCATTTTATAGGAGCCTTTCGGAGCTTGAATTACCAAACAAGAGTCTCAAATTCTTGTATTTCGAGAAGAGTGGGCCTCAAATCAATTTCGAAATAATTGAAAGGAAGTTATTTGAAGCATTTTAGTAATCATTGGTTATATGTACATACATACATACATATACATTTACATAAGTTCATATACATAGATTTTAGTTCTTGCAACCTAATTTAAAATTAGATTGGGAGGCAGAAACTGCTTGATTCGTAACCAAACGGCAATTCCCGCACTATATATTGTAGGTGCTACAGATGGAACTACATGAACTCAGAAGGCCCTTACAGCCAGAACAGCGAAGGAACGAACAGCCAATTGTAATTTAGATTTGTTCATGTTGGCTGCAAAGGTCGTAGTAGAATGCGGATTGAAAGGCATGTATGTGTGTATATATGTACCGCCAAATGTGATTGTAGGAAAGGGTCGCAGCCTGCCTTTTGGGGAAGTTGGGTACGATAGGCTTCCATTGCAAACACATTTGAGAAAGCCATGTCCATACCGCAGCAATTCTACAGAAAAACCGATGTCTAATGCCAGGCTATTTCGCTGAGCGTTCATTTGCAGTTTTATCAAATCGTTTTAGATTTTATTATCTCCGATGAATTTGAACGTGGAAACGGTCGAAGCAATAATTTTTATTTGCCATATTTGGCACAACTATTTATTGGAGCCAGATGGAATTTATGAAAACAGAACAATGAAGGCGAATCGGACTGGTTGCAAATTAACTGGACTTCCTTTTATAATTTTTTGTAAAAAAATATCTTTATCGCCATATATGAGTATATATGAGTCTTTTTTTTTTTTTTTGATCTGTATGTAAGAAACCTTTAATTGCCATATGAAGCCGTGCGCAAGTCTTAAAAACATCGCAAAGTATGTAAAACAGTAAAGACCCACTTGCGTATTTTATTAATGAGGATGCAACATACATTTAAAGTAAATGCATTTGTTTCGCATAAGAAGATGCCGAAAGCCATTATAGGTGAATAGTGGCAGAAAATTTCATCTGAATGCTGCTGTCAAGGTAAAAGGAAGGCCAACAAAGTATTTCTTTCTACACTTTTATTTTGAAGAATTATTTTCACAACTTTTGTTATTGTATTGATTTGAATTTTTGAATATTGGTAAACTTCACCGCATTCTAAACGACTCCAATAAAATATACATTGTAACTCACAGTATCAGGTAATAAGTATTGAAAATCATACAACCCTGTGCCAAAACTCACATTTCGCGATTACGGTAATTACTGGAAATCGCAGAAGAGCCGGTCTTCCTGACAGCAAAAGTATTTGTAACGGGAATGAGGTGAACCATTACCATGGGGTAATTTACCATTTCATTTGAGAGCTTGTGACCAACTTAATGGGGACGCCATCGCTTCGGAAAAGGCATATAAATGTGTGTGCAACAACCAAAAGTTAAATGCCTCCACAAAAAACAGCAGAGCGGAGCATAGTCTTCCTACCAGCAGAAAAATGGGAAAGTTTGGTCGGTATAAAGAACCACACAAAGAAGAAATAAGGAATCTCCTTCATACGGAAGAAACTGTAAGCGGCCTAACAACGATGTCATGCTTTGGTACAAGCGTTGGTAACACTAGACATACGTATAACGTGATTGTCCGGGAGGATATTCTTAAAACGCAGGTAGAAAATCAAGGAGTGTATCAAAATGATTCAGTAAAAGTACTGAGGGAGATAAGGAATAAAAGCTGGCAGTTTGGAACTAAAGAGGAAAATTTTAGAATTGCAGAATGAAAAAGGATATGGTGTATTTATCGTTTTATCTTCTTTTATTATATGATCTATGAGCAGCCTGTCGCAGCCATTCCTGTACGGGTCAAGTGGCCAATTAACTCTTTAATTTCCTTTTTACTCTCCATCGCTGCCGGCACGCGAAGCTAATAACCCTTATAAGTATTTTTTAGATTTAGTTAAATTAAAATGAAGACCAACTGCATCTTAAGCCTTTAAGTTTGTTTTGAAATTTTATTTATTTTTCTTATTTTGACAGTCCATATTGTCAGTATCAGTCAGTGTTGCATACATTAAAACAAAAATCGCGAAATTGTTTGCGAAAGAGTTACTGAGTACAAAATTATTGTCTTATCGCAGTAAGAATTTGTATCGCCGATACTTTCGCATCGTAATACAGAGTAACCCTCCAGTATTTGTTTTCTGCCAGATAAGTATGTGGACCAAAAAGATTAAATTTCCGCAAAGTGCAGCCAATTTTTTTAAAATACAAATAAATTAATTGTGAAAACGTCCAATCATTATTTTTGTCTGTTTCTACAATACATTCAATAAGTATTTCTCTCAAGGTTTGGGAAATGTGTCTCCTTGATTTTATTACGTTGGAAATATATGTATAGTCAGCGCCAAAACAAAGTGCATGGTAAACAATTCAACAAATATTAATACTGAAATGAAACAATTTTTGTTTTCATAGTAGTTTATTTAAATAAAAAAATATTCGTTTATTTCTTATACATTTCCAAGTTCACATTAATCTCAAAAAAGGACTTATTCGCGGCGAAAAAAAATGTTCACCTAAAATAATTTTTTTCAAACTAAAATGCTTCTCCAAGACTAATATTTAGTTTAGTTTGGTCGTCTGGCCATTGAATAAATGAGGTTTTTTTACAACTTGTGACGGAATGTTCTTTCAATCCTCAGTGATGGCGCGATTTACAGACTCTTTGTTACTTACGATGCGTTTGCATCGGAATCACATTTTATTTGTGCCTCTTCATATTTTTTTTCTTCCAAAAATTTATACTTTGCAGTCATCACTGAATAAACATTTGCCTTAAAAAGAATTATCTTTCTTTTTCGCCATTTGATTTTTCACATTTATGATGGGTATTTTTTCTGGGAACTCTACTATACAGCCCAGTACTGGCTCTTACACTTGCTCCTATGGGTATGCTTTATGGCGCAGTGGGTTTTACAAAAGTTTCAACCCTGATCACATGTAATCCACAGTTTTATGAAAATTTTCATAAAAGTTTGCAAATCGGTCAGGCCAAAAAATTTTTTTTGAACACACAAGAGTTTTTTGACACATACGACTAGATGAGATAGTGAAACATGGCCCCGTCTAGCGCGTAAAATTCCACGAATTCACTTGTTTTGGATTTGTGTATAAAAAAGCTTAAATTTTCATATGAAACTGTTCGCCAGTCCACTTAGTGTGTTCCAAAAAAGAAATGAGAGCACGCGCAGTATGAAAATACTGTGGGAAACTTAAATTCCGTTTTATTCAAAAAATTGTTTTGTGGGTTTTCGTATGCAGGGTCACATATACAATTACCAATACATTTTCCTACTAACAATACTCGAATATTAATATCTTCAATATCCAGACATCTGCTATAGAGTTCCACAAAGCTTGTTGCTCCTTGGTCTTGGAATTAGTTCAGATATTTAAAAACTGCACAGCCAAAAATGTCTGTTATTACAGATTTACGAGCAGCTTTTATTTTTTTCATCGTTCATTTATTGGGCGGTAACTTATAATTAGACTATAAATAAACAATAGTGGCTTAAATAATCTTGTGCACACTGGCCCATATTCGAGCACTCTGGTATATATCCAAGAAAAAGGTTTTGGTAATTTTTATGAACGTTGATTAGAATTTAGAATTTTTATAGATTATTTGAAATAGGAAAAGGTTAAGGGCTAAAAAAAAGAAAAAAATTCATCGGTCGAGCCACCAGTATTTCTTGATGTTCAACTTCGGCAACATATTCTTATCCTTTAAGTACAAACTTGTATCACACCTTTTATTCGCGACTGTAATTCCTTTGCCATTTATTGCTTTAACATTTATTCGTCCACAAATGTGGCGCAAAATTGGAATGCTTTTTTATTTCTCCCATGAGTAATAATTTAAGATAATAATATGGATTTCTAGAGGAATCCGTAACAAACCTGATAACTTTTCTGATTTCGTAAGCGGAGCTTGGTTAGGCAGTAGCTTTTCAATGAACTACCACGACTTTTTTGTTATGGAATTGGCCGGGGGGTAGCTGTAGCGGTAGTAGTTCGCAAAAATCTGCTTCGCGAAATTTTACTACTAACGTGCATTTTTAGAGCTATTATTTTGCTGGAGGACCATCAGGTCAGTCCTGCGAATGTCGCGAACGTAAGAGAGTTTTCTAGAGTTCATGGCTCCTATCTAATAGGTGGTGACTTTGGCTGTAGAAATCGATCTTGGGGCTGTCTACGACAACTTTCTGGGCCAACAATAACTTAGAAATTGTCTATGTCCCAGAATCCACGTTAATTCCAGCAAATTTCAAATATGCGGAAAATACGCTCTGCGGCCTTTAAAATAATTCGCATCATTTGCCTGCTGAAGTCCATTTTAGCTTAAAATTTCAGTTTTCTGAAAATGTAAGCCTTAGAATCCATTCAGAAGTCTCATAAATAATAGCGATTTTACAAAACGCTATTGAATAAAGTGTTCCAAGGAAGCACTTTAGTAGCACTTATACAGGGAGTTCCTTTCGAAATTACACAAGTTTAAAGGATTATAAAACAACGAAGTATATTTTTAATATCAATGAAATCGGCTTTACGAGATATGAAATTTTATGACATTAATGGCCAAATCTGATTTCGACCATGTGGCCGTAGAAGGCACATTCTAGAACACCAGTATAGACAAACTTTGTACTCTTTTTTTACTGACAGTCACAACTTCCAAGCAACTCCCGTTCATACAATATGGGAGCACCGTGTTACCCATTAACAGTCTTACGTTTAAAGGCGTATGTCGAGAGGAGTCCCTTTTAATTTATCGTTAAGAAAGAATTGATAGGCCTTACCTACAGTGGCTCACAGCTTATTTTGTGTAGATGCAGAACAACATTTTTTACCCTCATGAAATTATAACTATTAACGATATCAAAAAACCTTATTGCTTATCTGGGAAGCAAATATATAGTAAAAACGATCCGAGAAAATTATCTCCCTTTTATCAATATCAAAAAACAATATATTTAAGAGAAAAGAGCTCACAGCTCATTTCGTGCAGTTCCTCTTACTGCTCATATTGAAAAGCAAATTTTTGTTAGTAGTTATAATATGTTTTGCCTCTGCACGATTTTATTTTAATACATACAGATGTACATATCAGCGTTGGCAAATGTGCTATATTTTGTGGTTTTTCGAAGCATTGAACAGTTTGGAAGCTTTTTATTTTAAAAACCACTTTTTGCGATCAATTTTGCAGTTTTTGATCCATATTTTTTAAATAAATTTTTAACTTTCAACTTGTTTATGAAGTCTTAATTTTATCCCAATACAGTCATTTGCAGTTAATTATTCTCCAAAAAAATTTAAATCTACTGTGTCCACAAATACCCGCTTAATTGATTGCGCTGCTCAAGTAAGAGAGTTGGTGATCGAGTCTATGGATCAATTAAAAAAGCATCGGGTAAATGATTTTCGACCGTGAATTTTTCGAAACTCAGTTTGTGAAACAGCCGTGAGGTAATGTTTTCATTACATACCTTTTTTACAACTCTGATTAAATGCAAATAGTTGTGGTTTTCTACATTGAGTCTAATTTTGTGGTTTGAAATATAAATCATAAAACACTTTCACAAACAGAATTTAGTTTTTTCACTTGAAAAGCAGATTTTTTATTCCAGCAGATTTCCTGACAACCCTGAAGATTCGAAGAGTTTCCGTCTTGGTTTGTTGCAGAATGTCACCGAAAAGCATGTTCTGAAAACTGAAGTTTTTTGTGCGTATAATTTCTGAGTCGGATCAGAAGAGCCAGATTTATTTAATTTATTTTTTTTTTTGCAAGACGGACTTAGGATTTTGCATTTGCTTAGCAATGCCGCTGTGAATTAAGTAAAATCCTAACTCTGTACGTATGCACATACATAGATACGCATATTTTTAGAAATCAACAAATTTTCATTCAAGTTTTTGTGGTAAGAAATAGCTCTTGGCGAATAGCGGACACCGGCTTGATTTTTTCACTCATATGCAAAAAGTATCTGTGCGGTCGAACATCTTTTAAGGCCGAATTACGAAAACATATCAATAAATAATATAAATTAATAAACTTCCAGTCCAAATACGTATCTAGACAAAACCAATTTAAAACCTTAAACAATAAGTCCTTTTATATGGAGATTGCAATCAGGTCTGCCAGATTCAATAGACCAATAAATAAAGTGGAATTCTACTGGTTTCGGCGGCCTTTGTGTCGAAAGTACGTCCATACAAATGAATCATTCTAATTAAGATTTACATTGAACTCAAGCAAAACTGTGATCGCAAAAATGTTCTTCAAAATGTTTCAGATGTTGTTGGTTTTTGTCTTAAAACCGATTTGGTGAGATAAAACACCAAAATACCCGATCGCATCGTTTAGCTTAAAATGAAAAAAAGGAGAACATTGAGAACTGACAACATGAATAAGAACTGGAAAGATTCCTGGCCATATGCACACACACACTCATACACACACATGCGCTTGTAGGAGTTCTTTCGGTTGAAGTGCAAGCAAGGGTTTGCCTTCCACGATCTCCTCAATAAAAGCAGGCAACTGAGTGTTTTTTTGCAGAACATTTTGCTAAAACAGCAAAAAAAAAGATTTGAATTAAAAATAAGAATCGTAAATTCAGGCGCCACAGCAGCGCGAATCCAGAGATACTCCAGGCCCAACAACTATTAGGTTCACAATGGGTACATTTTTTGTTTGAAATTGTTTTCATAATGTATTTAGAAAAAAATATATGTATATTAAAGAAGGCCTGTAACCGGTTGGCTTAACAAAAAACTTTTAAGGTAAAACAACTTTTATCACACAATTAAGTTTTTAATACAGAGTTTCTGTAAAAACATTCCGTGAGTTTGTTGATTCAGCGAAATTGCCTTCTTAATTCGCATCCAAGCAAAAGTTTTGCCCTTTTGGAGAATTATTTTACTGAGAATAAGTCATTAGAAAAACCGCACTAACCTGTAAATATTTTTATTTACGCATAAGTTTATAAATGCGGCGACAGTCCTGATGTCGTTGGCGCGATTCCTACCAAAAAGCCCTGGTGGAAAGAAAAATATTGATGTTTGACTGCGCGAACGTCTTCAGTTATATTCTGACAGCCTCATCTCTGCAAAATAAAATGAAAAAAGCGAAACATTACTCCTTCCTTCCTCCATAACATACATACCCTACGTCTGATACAATAGGGTCGACACCGGAGTACTGAGTGTATCTGTTTTATCAGTCACACTGTATTTTATACAGGTTTTTCTTTTTGATTTGTCAACACTTATAAAACAACAAAATACATACATATCTGTGGCAGATTTCAACTCCACTTGAGTGAACTGGGTGAAGGAGGCGAAAAAAGACAAGGCTCCTGAGCTGGTAGCCTGAAATCCGCAACGAACATCACGCCGTAACTAGACTCGCATGTACATTGATTGCTCTCAATCTAGTTGCTTGCATAAAAACAAACCTGTCGCAAGGCAACAGCACCTCGAAGATTTTCTTTTTCCTGCGTTTTTAGGTTTAAACCACAAGCCAAAGATAGGCTCCTCAACCAATGACCGACCCAGAAGGGCAAAAATCATTCATTCACCCTTTGGTAAAGGCTTCGGAAGACCATTCATAACAGAAGTCATACATGAACTTCGCAAATTTTTGTGTGCCGTGCCAACCGCAGGACCGAAATCAGAATGCCCTGACTGAGAGTAAAACGTCAACGCTGAACTTGCTCCCGGGGGGAAACACATGTGTGGCACTAAGATATGATCGAAGGCTATTGTTAGGAAGTGCTTTTACGCACGTATTTCTGGCTTAATAAATAGAAAAAATTGCATAATATCAGTTTGTGGTCTAAGGAGCACCTCAAACAGATTCTCTAACTCCTGTTACAAAAAAAAATACTCTGTTGTCTGGGTTTTATGGATTGAGCCCATAAGTTCGAGCCATGCATACATATATGTGACGATATATCGATATACATATATGTATATGAATAATTACAGGGAAACTGTTGTGGTTGTTTTTCGTGAAATCATCCACTTTTTTTGTTGAATGCAGGAATTTTTTATAATATTTTTATTAAAATTAAAAAACTTCCGAAACGCGTTTACACATTCAACAAAATCGCAACTACCTGAGGAAAACATCTTTCCTAATATTTTGAATCAAATAATTCGCTGAAACATAGAAATTTTTGCTTTAATACAGACTTAAAAAGGGATTTGACTGAACCAAACAACATTTTTGTTGCCAAGAAGAATCATTTTTTGCTTTTGTTTCGCATTGTCCGTTGGATCAGAAAATATTGTTAACGAATTTTTTGAAATTCTACAACAAAAAGTTTGTCTTAGTGACAATTTTAGTAGTATGGCATTTATTTCCACCATATGTTTGAGCCTAAAAAGAGCCTCCTACTTTATAATTGACCAGAACCACCGTTCTGTATAACTTGATGGCCAAGTGTCTCTCTTGAAATCGGCATGTCATACCTTCGTCGAAGGACGAGGGATATTGCAATGGCTGGGCTCTATTTTATCCACTGTGTAGTCGGTTCAGCTTGTTTTAAATTGGAGTCGAGTCGATTTAATAGACTGTAATAGTCAAACTATATAAAAATGTTACGCAACTCTTCAATGGGAATTTTTAATTAGTCTTGGGCTCCTTATGTGTAGAACACAAATCAAATATTTTCTTTCTTAAGAAATCACCGCCTATTAAATTGATGGAGTCTGATATACAGTTTGGAAGTGCTTGGAAGAAACAACTTATCTATTTTTTAGTGGACTAGCACTATTGCTGATTAAACATACGAACTTTTATGGACCACAGACGATCCACAATTTAAAATGATATCCAGATACTTTGTGTAGTATATCATGAGATGGAGTAAATTCGACTAAATTGAGTCGAAACTCTATTTGAGTTTCGTGAAATACATACATGTCCTGTTGCACCATAACTGCACAGCGTTTGTTGCAAGCTGTTAAATATTTAGGCTATTCCAGGGCTCCACCCAAAAACAATTAAAGCTCACGCTGAAGCTTTACTAACGCACTCATACCTTGTTCATAAATTTAACTTAATACACCCAGGTTTAATACAGTCTTAGTCCTTTTTAAACTATTTTAAATATTTAAGGGCCTACGAGATAAAACCCCTTGGAAATTATGTATCAGCTGATTGACGATAGTAATCGTTTTGCGGAGATGTATTTACATCATTCCCGTATCTATATATGTTTACATTAAGGGCACAGTTTTTTTCGATTTTTCAAATAAACGAGTCATCCATTAAATGTTTTAATAGCAAATTGAAGTCATGGTCCTCGCACGATACCAACCGCCACAATATTACCAACAGACACAATATTTTACTCAGGTATTTGCACTTATAGTGTCACATATAACAGAGTTGGGCAATTGAAGTGTTACCAATTTCCCGTTAGCGTTACTGGCAAACCGAAAGTGACAGCTTTTTTAAATGACAGATGTCATTTGTTCTAAGTTTTATAGCACAAAAGTTATTCGTGGGATACAAATAGACGCCCATAAGATAAATACAACTCAATATTTTTACGTGATATCGTTTATTATTTCTGTAAGTGTATTCCCACCTCTTACATTAATATCGGCTTCGTATTTCCAAAATATACATTCATATTCGTCCAAAAATAAAGAAAAGCTTTCAAGTACGTATTTTAAAAATATTCGTTATTCTTTTCATCAATTATACATAAAAAGGTCTAGATTTTCTTCGAATTATGTGGAATAATTTTGTCAAAGCGGGTAAAGTCGGAAAGAGTTTCAATTTGGAATTTTTTTTTAGTTTTTTAAAAATTTGGCTAAACTAATAACAGTTCGGGTCAACGTGGGCATAAAATACTTTTACAAACACCAATTCAATCATCTCTATTGTTGGCAATGGCCCAAAAAATAAGGGATTACTTGGTTGATTGTCCCCAGCGAAAACAATTCACGAAACCTTCAAACTGAATGTCGGGTCATTTGGGAAGCTTAAGCAATTAAGGAATCAGTTGTGTTAGGACCTCTTCCGGATACTCTAATACAGTCTCCCCGTTAAGTGACACATTGTTCGTACGTAATACTTTTGATTTCGTGCTCGATGTTGCTTCCGGATAATATTTCACCCATCTTTTACATTTCACTGCTTTTGAATGCTTTATAGGCGGAAAATAAATGTTAAAACATCAATAAAATTGTGGGCGATGTTACATTTTAATACAAGTATTATCAGGGCAAATACGACTGAACTCGGTCTCAGTTATGAAAAAAATGCAATCGTTGACCTGAGTAATTTAAAACCAAATCTAATTCCTGATGTGAAATAAAAATTGAATAAAAAACAAATAAAAAAAATGCTAAAAGGAAAAATGAGTTTTTCTTAAACAGAAATGAAATGCAACAGAAATACGTGAACGCGATTGCCCTTTAGTTGTTCCGATGTTTCGGGCAGATTATGAAATTGATTTACATCAGCAAGTGCTTTCATGGCCTAATCTGATTGTGGACCAACTCCACTCGGTGAACTTGTCAACGACTCACTACCGCCCCTATTTGGCTATTTCTTATGATATGTGAAAAAACACAACACAAACCTCTTGCTGGAGGGCCTGCACTTGGTAGGCATCTAGTTCCAACGAACAATAAGAACCTATTGCAAGACAATAGCCAATCGATGACATTTGGATCACCGAACGAAAGTCCCTTTCTTGCGTTTTTAGACAGAAGGTTCCACCTAAGTCAAGTACCTCGTGACCAACACCAGAATATCTCTTTCAAGGCGTCCCGTTAGGGGCTGACTTATGAAATCGTATTCTATTTCGAATCTGTTTTTAATGCAACTGTTTGAGTATTTCACGCTCATGAGTCCAAAATATTTTACGTTTTAAGGTGACAATTCATTTAAGTGGAGTCTGCTGTAAAGAAAACTTATATATATTTTGAACAGGCCGGCCAACAAACAATCACTTCAATAACTCGGCTCAAATCCATATCATTTTACGTTAGAACTTAAGAAGAACAAATAAGTTCTAATCTTCACCGAAAACTCTAACAGACATTAATCTGCCAATACGGTGGTCACTATTGTAATAAGTTCATTCAGTTTTTGCTCCAATGCAGCAGGTGTATGCAGCGGGTAATGCCATAAATTGTGACAATAAGTTGTTCTTGTTTTTGTTTGCTGGCGAATATCAAACGAAAAAGAGCCACAATGTACCGCCAGCACAACTTGCCAGTGTTTCCCAATCCAATCCTTCTTGTTAATAACATGATTTCGACATTTACGTGTTAAAGAGCGACAACAGTAATTTGTTTTCCATAATAATGTCCGTGTTTATTTTAAAGGGTGTATTTTCATTTTAAAGGCTTATTTTATTTAATAACTCGAACTATGACCCTGTTGTCATACATATAAACGATAACTTTGTTACATGTATAAGGCGACATTTGAAATATGGATGTAAACGTTTTCGTATTACAATAATATTTTTATAACAGACAGTTACAAACGAGTACAGCGAGAAGTAGGTTGAATTCATTTATCGAGGACGAATTTATGTTGGCAGAGTAAACGTACCATTTCCATCATCAAAGACGTTTTTGTTTGGAACAATCAATTGGTTTATTTGCTTGGGAGCTGCCTGCAGTTCACTTCTGTTTTGAAAATAGCTGAACATTTTTTTCTTAAGAGTAAAGAAAACTAAATATTGGCAGAAGATAAAGTAAAGGAGGGTTTGCTGAAGGCTGTTTTTAGACAGATTTGTACATATATATCGTTCCTTTAATATAGAAAGGGCCTAATTTATTTAAGTCCAAGGTTTTTTTTTAAATTTTGGTAACTTATGAAAAAAGCTCAGCTTTGAAAAAATCGGATTTAGGGTCTATCTTTTAGATATATATATATATATATATATATATTAAGGTAATGATATGTAGCATAATATTTTTCTTGTACAAAATTCAATATCTTTATTGCTTAATAAAAAACATAAAATATTGATAAGTCCGTGAATATTTGAATTAAAATTCTCCAAATAGTGACTAAATTTAATTTTTGCAAATAGTGACTACCATCGTGCATTTTCTTAATGGAGGAGCCCTATTTCTCGATAGATATAGTTGGTCTTGCTTTAAATCAATATCGAATCTGACTAAAAGCTGTGAATAATATTCGGCAACGGTCGTCGACAAACACTCCTTTAAAGTGGCCACACGATTGCGCTTGTAGCCGACTGTGAGCAATCGCGCCAACCATCTCGCGAATAGCTTTTTCATGTCCCAATATTAAGGTAAAATGTGTACCTCCTCAGTTGCTTCATTCACCTCATGAATTTTTATCTTCCGATCGTCCAATATTATACCATGAATTTCGTCAAAGATTTCTCGCATGATGGCTTCTCTTGAGCGACCTGAACGTACGGTATCATTTTGGTTTTTTGTAAGATTATTAATTCGCACAAATTATTTTTAATATTTATTCTTATTCGCAAGAAAAATAAGAGATCGTTTCATTTCTCAATTAACAACAAAAAAAATCGATAGAAAACCTTCCTTGATGTTCCCTCAAATAAGATTTAATTGGCTGTGAAAGTGTAAAACGTACTGACCTGACTTGAAGATATTTTCCGCATAAGATGACCTTCTGTACACGGTTCTAGGTATTTAAGGGCTAAAGACATTAACGGCGTTTGTTTGCAGTTATTTTTTGTTCAATAATAAACTCCCAGCGTCTCTCTTAAGTACCACTAAATAAAAATGAATTTTCAACCTATTATCGGTATTACCATTAAAAACATCCAACTGCGTCTTTTCCTTTTGTTCGATGATCGTGAAATTTCAAAAACAAAAATTTCATTCTTAAGCTGAAAAAATTACGTGAATGGCAAATTGAGAACTACTGCCTTAAAATGTCCAAATGTTCTTCGGACGACATGGAGAACTTACTTGTGTGTTGCTGTAAATAATTTGGCGTTTCTAAAGCACCACGATTGTTGCCGTTGCTGTTGCCGCCAACTTGAAGACATGCATGTGTGTTCGAGCAACTTCTGTTTGATAACCTGCGCTTTAACCCACAGAACAATTTTTACCAAATCGACTTTATTATTCGCTTCTCAACTATACTATAAATATGATATATATAATTTATATTAAATCAAAAATCGGACATTTTTCTTGTCAAGTTTTGCAGCTGTCTGAGTACTTGAGTTTTAGCAAGGCGAATTCACAACATATATCGCACCCTAAATACAAAAGGGGCAGAACTTAAAATTTTCCAAAACTGACTTTTTTCCATAAATTAATTCAGAATACACATCTCTAACTACTGCAAACATTTTTCTCACATCACTCTTCTCTTCTTCTTCTTTAACTGGAAAAATACAGTCATGTCTAATTTTTTGCTTCTGCACGACGAACTAAACATAAACAGTTTTGTGTCTCTCCTGAAAATTTTAGTATTTTGAGTTGTGCCCCTTTCTTATTTAGGGTGCGATATGTATGTACATACATATGCAAGTAGAAGCCTAATACTACTAGTATTATGAGAATTTATAAATCATTGACAGCCGTTTAGAAAACATTTGCTTTACATTAACTATATAGTTTTGTTTTTTAAGTCGTAATGACACTTTTTTCCGACATTTTAACATTTTTGGGGAACTGTGTAGATATTGTAGATATATTTCAATTCAAAAGAAAGTCAAAACTGTTCAACATGTTGTGGACATGCCATTTTGTGTCGAAAACATATAAAATATATTTGCTAAGAAGTAACAATTGGACCTTAAACCGCTTTTAACTTCTCAGTTCTAGACTTGAATACATTTCTTTTTAAATGTGATGATGCATCATCGAATAATGTACTAAAAGAGGTAAACAAACTTTGTGCCATTATTATAGGCATCTCTTTCTAGTTCGCTGTGGCTTCAGTAAAGTCCTTGGAATGAAAAATTACATATTGTGTGTAGTTAAAATAAATGTATGCACATATACACACATAAATATTCTACCGGGCGCCAGGTTTTGCGCTGGCGACCTTCAACGTCAGGACATTCTGCTTTATGGGGTATAAAGGAGTAGGGGTTCCGCGGTTGGTACGGCAATCAAAACTGTAGGAAGTTCATGTATGATTTTGATTAAACATGTTCTTCTGCAGTCTTCACATTGACAGAACGGGTAACAACAGGCCCATAATGTCCGAAATGTTCTGGCTGTGATTCAAACCTAATTTCGTAGCAAGAGGCTTGTCCTTCGGGTGCTGTTGTCATGCAATAGTCTTTGCTTATGTAAAGAACTAAGATAGAGAGGGACGTTAAGGATAATCTGGTTAAGGCCTGATGTTCCCTGATGATATCGTGTCTTGTCCTCCCTTACCTTACTGGGGAATTGCAAAACAGAAGTTATTATATAGCCCCAGCTCTCGAGCAAGGGGTTTACGATTTGTGCCGTGCTACACAACATGTTATAGGAAGTTGCCACTTGTATGAGCCTTGCAGGCCACACGATAGCCAGTTCATTCCTGTGGATGGAGGCCCGAAAGGCAAGTGCTGACATACATCAATTCCAAAACTGAACACATGTACATGTATGTATGAAGAACCGTATTTTGTATTGATGGGATAGTGTAAGACTACGATAGCACTAATTTTATGTCTACGTGTAAGAAAATTCTCTTTGGAATTGAACTTGATGTTTGAGGCTGTAACATGAAAAATTAATCATCTGCAAATCTTTTACTGAGTCGTCTTGGCCTTTTCTTTTTGAACTTTCAATTACTGGAAGGATCAACGAATTTTTATTTATAAAGCCGGCTTAAAGCCAACATTTACCGGAGTTGATCCTCGTTGTGTCAATTTGCAGAGTTGCATATTTCAAACAGGAAATATAAAAGCCAACCCAAAACAACATTCGGCGCTCTTTTGCTGGCAAAAACCACTAAAAAACTTTGTATCTCTCTAATCTTATATTACATATTATATTATAGTATCATATTTGGATTTTGTTTAATTTCAAATAAAACCAGTTGAATAAAACCATTTTATTTTATTTACGCTATTATTTTTTAAATTCTCAAATAAAAGCGGCCAATGATTTTTGACCATGTGATCAAAAGGAAAAATGTGCGCATAGGGATTTTCGATACATCACAGAGGAACGAGGTACCATTCCAGACCCTTAGTTATCACTTTCTGAAACATTTCAATTGAGAAGTTATTCACCTAGTGAAAAAGAGTTTTTGCCTTTAAAATCGAAATCACAAAATGTGCGTCTAAGGAGATTTAGCAAGTGTCGACTTAATTTTGAAACGAAATTTATTGGGACATGGCAAATTAGTTAATGGAAGTTATCTTAAGAAACTTATACGTATTGAACGACGAAAACACCACAATCCACTAGATATTTTTTTTTTGCTCCTTCTAATCTAACAATAAATTTCCAGTTTCTGTTTGATTTTAATACGAGCTTTACTAAACAATTGGGTCAACGAAAGTGAACTCAGAACATCCAGGTTTCCGAATGCAAAATCGGTATGAATTTAGTTTTCTAAAAGCATTTCATTAACCTTCTCATTGTTAATTCCGCACAACTGGTAGAAAATGCTTCGAAAATCCTTGATCGTTATCTTTCTTTTAAAGAATACAAATCTTCCTTATCCAAATACTAGTAAAAACACATGCCCTGATGTATTGCATTCGTTTTTATTATTTTTCCCTCAACACTAGGAAAAATAACTAAAAAAAATACGAACAACTACGTCAGAGTGAAATTCGACAAGAAATGGAAGCATCTTGAATTAATTTTAGTCGGACATATGATTTCAAGAGATCTTCGCTTTCACGATACTATCGCCCGAAGACAGTGGAAAACGTTTGGTTTCATATATCAGTGATAAAAATCAGAGCTGGTGATGAGCAACATGCACAAAACGCCAGTCAGCTTCATCTGCTTCTATAATCGTCGTTGTCGCAGTCATGTAGTGAAGGCCTCCCTAAAATTTGTGTCTCCTGACATATTTCTAAGATGGTCTCATCAGTTTTAGTGGTTGCTGTTTTCTGCGCAGGACCACCTCGAGTTTTGTAAGTTTCTCGTTTGCCAAAAGCAAAGTTTTGCTTTGCAGTCGCCTTAATGTTCGAATATTTTGTTTTCAAAACTTTTTGGTCTTTTTGCACTCAATTATGCTGCTCTGTTTTTTTTACTATTTCCAGCAAATGTTCACTTGCAATATATTGACCTATTTTTTAAGTAAACTGAAATTTTCGTATATTTTAATGGTATTTTCTTTTCATTATTTTGTTATTTATTTTGTTTTTAAGTTTTTTTTTTTAAATAATGATTTATTAAATTTCGGCGTGTAGTGTTGGGTTTGTTAGAATTTATAGGGAAAATGTTATTTGGCACACTATTCACGAAATCTACAGCCGATTGTAGATTATCTGGTAGAAGTACAAGCTCACTTTCCTTGTTCGACCAACATATGTAGATATATTGTGTGGGACAGCAGTTGCCATAATAACACCTTCTACTTTGTCATATTTAGGCGAATGCCCAAAGACAAAATAGGAAAACTCCTTTTCCTCACACCATAACTTCTTTCAATACAGTTACGCGTACGCATTTGTGATTCGTTATAGAGATTTTCTTCGGCATTTTTGACATCTAATAAGGGTGTTACTTCTTCTTCTTCTTTTGGCGCTGCAGTCCGGGGTGAACCTGGGCCTCAACCAACAAACTTTTCCAGCTGGCACGGTGTTTAGCCAGCGTCCTCAAATTTTGCACACCAAGTTGGTTGAGGTCCCTCTCCACTTGTGTGCGCCATCGGTTCCGTGGGCGTCCTCTAATGCATTGTCCCACAGGTTTGGAATCGAATCGTGTTACTATAAAACTTTTATTTGGATACCGACTGTCAGCTGCAATAAGGCTTCCTCCAACCTCATTGTCGACAGTGCCGATGTAAAAAGTCTCATTATTCCAGGGCGTAAAAAAGTAAAATCTTACCGCACAATCAGTAAACTTTTTAGCAAACATTTTGCCACGATCCAGTATATTATCAAAAAGTACAAAAACACTGGGTCTGTAAAAAAGAAGCCAAGATCAGGACGTCCAAAAGAACTCTCCAGGCGAGATATCGGGGTCCAAATTACCGGAAAGAATAGAAAATAGTTTATCCAAAAAAAGGTCAAAGGGCATTAAGAAGTCAAGGGTAAGTAAGCCGAGTTCCATCCACAAAACCCTTGATAACCGAAAGAACCCGAAGACGTCGGCTCGAATTTGCAAAGACACATACAAATAAAGGCGTTGATCTTCGGAAAAAGGCTTTATTTACGGGTCAAATCAAATTTAACTTGTCTGGATATGATGAGCGCGTAAAAAGAACGCAACACTTTAAACGACCTTTAAAACATAATTTGCAGCCATCAGTTGATATGTTCGGTCTTGGTCAGAGTTGAATCTTCCAAGAACGGACCAAAATAATCCTAAAAATTACAAATATTAATATTTTATTTTTCTAACTGCCTTTTCATTAATTCGTAATTAAAATAAAATAAAGTTTAAAACATACCACATTGGCAAACGTTTTCAGTTGAGATATTCAGCCGTCTTACGGTTCCCATATTCGCCCTTTAAGTTTCCGTTCTTATACTATAATTACAACGCTGTTGACAGTTCTTTTACAATTTGTTGTGCTACAATTCTCGCACTCGAATGTCAAGTTGGAAAAATTGTCCAGTATTTTATTTCATGCAGCATCACGTTTAAGAAAAATTCCATGAATTCTTTGTATTTTTATCGCCGTTTAATAATTGCTTTTTAAAACGGCTTCAATTTGCCTGCGTTCCATATGAATAGTGATCTGGTCCTGGATAGTGAGATGATGATTTGTAAATGTAGTTCTTTTTTATGATAGTTGAAGTTGCATTTAGGCTGCAGAAACCTTTTCTGTGGTAGTACTTGAAACGTTCCTGAAAAAAATTTTATATATATAACTAAAATTTTATTATGTGGGTCATCAATGCATCCTAAAACAACTGGAAAACCAGTTTTGTTATAAAAATGTTCCTTAGTTTCAAATTTTGCATTTTCACTCGTCTGAAAAAAACTTGACGTAGTACCTAAACAGGTCAATCAACCTTATTACGTGGTCAAAACCTTACAGAAGGGTTAAAATACATACTTCCTATGGGTGATATTCCATGAATCTAAATTGGAATTAAAACAAAAATTACTGCATGAGCACGAGTAGGAATTGTGTTGCGTATTGGTCGACTCAATACTATAGTTTTCAAATCATACAACAAAATAAAAAAATAATAATAATTTGCCGTGACGGGTACTATATCGGTAAAATTATTTGTCTTGATTTAGAATCATTAGAGCCAAGGCGATGTGGTTGGTTATTGAACTATTTATCCGAATCTCTTCCCAATTATAATTGTATTTGATTTAAAGTAGAATAGTTAATATCCTTTTTCTGTTGATCTATTACAAATATATTCTCTGTTATCCAGAAAACAGGACAGAAACGAATGAAAATGTATAGCAAAAGGTAAGTCCATTTAATCGCAGGATTTATAAGAATAGTAGATGTATGCCAGAGTGTGTCTTATTCGATGACATTGCATTTAAAAGGTCTACACAGATGAACACATGGACTTACACTTGTTGCCTTAGGAGCACTTTAAAGGAAAAATAGTGTTCAGAATCATTACAAAAGAGAATTGACAGAGTTGTATTCTACCAACTGCAACGTTTCTGAGTTCAAACCATTTTAATATAGAAAAATATATGTTTAAGACGAAATACTTCTGAAATAGGAATATATTATCAAAGCGTCAAGAAGAAATGGTAACCACAAAATATAATGGGAAAGAGATTCCACAATCGTATAATTACATGCTACAACTTGCCAAATAAAATGATAAAGAAAAGGTAACAGCTTCACATTTAATATAATAGTTTAAAATAATAGAATAGAAGCGCTTGAAATATTTTAAGCTTCCGCCAAGGCAAGTTAATCTTTGTAAAGATACGGAACCAGGCGTTAGTTCTTACGAACTGTAAAATATGAATTAATTCTTTGTTGCAGCCATAAAAGCACACAAAGTTTCTTAATTGAAAAAAGTTCCCCAATTTTATGGGGAAAAATGTAATTACAAGTATTTGGTTCAAAAAGAAAAGAAAATCACACTGTAATTGTAATTTTATAACCGCTAATATAAAAATAAAAGCTGCTGCGGTCCCTGATTACGACACAACACGTTTTCGATTTCCTCCGTATATTTTTTATTATTTTTAACTTTTAAGCCATCTTTTGCAGACAATGTTTTTGTTGTATTTTTCAATTGGAATATTAATTAATGTTTTTTAACTATAATTCAACGGCCTAACAATTTTCTGCCAGTTTGCTTATATGTAACTATAAAACTTAAAGACCATCAAAGTTTAAATAGGTCATTATATCGCGCCAGACAAAACGTATTATTTAACAGCATTTAAATTTCAGACATTAATTACATCATCTTAATTTGCTGTACATCGGTTAGAAAATAAAATAATAAAAAAGTGTTTTGCAGTTTAAAATTTGTTGATTGCTCTCAACCTGGCGAGAACCCAGCAGCGATCCCTGAAAATGGACTGGTCAAGCTGACATACTGCCTTCTCGTGGCGCCCCTGGATAGCCCCTACAGCACCCGCTTAGAGGTGAACCAAAGGGGGTAACTTCCCTACCGTGTAAAAACACATTAGTTCCGATACAACCACATGAAAATATAAATATGGATGACCCTATTGCTGACGACCATGGACAACGGAATAAGGATAACGATTTTTGGTTTTGCACGTGGAATGTCAGGTTCCTGAATAGTCCACGTGCAGCCGATGAACTTGCGGAGGCCCTGGAAGCCTATAAGGCTGACATCACCGCCATCCAGGAAGTGCGATGGGATGGGCCGGGCAAAAAGAAAGTGAGAAACTGTGGCATCTATTACGGTGATTGCTGCAAAGAGCGACGACAGCGCTTGTTTGGATGCGGGTTTGTTGTTCGAGGCAGACTTAGGTAAAGAGTCTTAAGCTTTAAATACGTGAGCGAACGGACTCAGGCTGCTAGATTTCGTGACGAGGCGAAATCTCACTGTAGCAAGCAAGCGACTCCCTCACCTCAACATTCACAAAGGGACCTAGCGGTCCCCTGATCCATCAACCGACGGCAGACACTCCTCCAGTATTCTTGATGTCCGAACATTCCGAGGAGCCAACATTGACTCCGATCCCTTTCTTGTTGTAGCCAAGGTAAGATCACGGATATCAGTAGCAAAACGGAGTAGAGCACGACCACAACAGTTTGACGTCGCAAACCTACAATCGCAATCGACCGCTGGGAAATTTGCCGATCTAGTCTCCGTTAAGCTCTCAGAGAGTCCAACGAAACCAGCCAGGCGAAACAACCCATGAGGAATGGAACCGTTGCCAAAACTCCATCAGAGATGCTGCCTCTGAAATATTGGGTTTTAAAATGCCACCCGGAAAAAACCCATGGTTTGCGACGAGTGCAGGCAGGCACATTCAGCGAAGCTAGCAGCGTATAAGGCGACGTTGGAGTGAAGGACGAGAGCAGCTCGTGAGCTCTACGAACGGAAGAGCAGGGAAGAACACCGGCTTCTCAAAAAGAAGAAGAAAGAGCACGAGAAGCGCGCGATCGAGGAACTGGAGAGGTGTTACGGCAGGAATAATATCCGAAAGTTTTACCAACGGGTAAAACAACTATCCAATGGATAAAAGCTTCAGACAGAAGCCTGTCGTGACGAAGAGGGACAAATCGTAGTAGAGTCGCAATCGATGCTGAGAATCTGGAAAGATCACTTCTGCTGACAGTTTAACGGCGAAGAAAACACCGATTCCATCGCCAGGCAGAATATTCCACTACAGATAACGGACGATGATGGTAGAGAATTCCGTCCCCCCACCTGAATGAAGTCAAGATATCAATATCGAGATTGAAATCAAACAAAGCTGCAGGAGCGGAAGGACTGTCCGCGGAACTATTTAAGGCAGCCGGAGATGACCTGGTTGGGCGCATGCACCAGCTCATCTGTAGTATATGGTCGGAGGAAAGCATGCCCGACGAGTGGAATCTCAGCATCGTTTGCCCGATCCATAAAAAAGGAGACCCCTTCAACTGCGCCAACTACAGAGGAATAAGTCTCCTGAACATCGCCTACAAGATGTTCTCTGCCGTTTTGTGTGACCGCCTGAAACTATTCATGAACAGTTTGATAGGTCCTTACCAGTGTGGTTTCAGGACAGAGAAGTCCACCATTGACCAAATTTTCACACTACGGCAGATCCTCGAAAAGACCCAAGAGATGCAAATCGACACCCACCACCTATTCGTCGATTTTAAGGCCGCATATGACTGTGTATAGGGACGAGCTATACGAAGCCATGTCTATTTTGACATTCCTACTAAACTCGTCAGGCTGTGTAGGATGACGATGGAGAACTCTCGCTGCTCCATCAAGGTCGATAACGAATTCACCGAGACCTTCAATGTCAGAAGGGGATTTAGACAAGGCAACGCACTGTCATGTGACTTTTTTAACATAATTCTTGAGAAGATTGTGCAAAACTCACACGCCAACAACAGAGGCACGATCTTCCAAAAGTCCGTGACACTGCTAGCATACGCTGACGACATTGACGTGACGTGACGTGGTCGAACACAGCGAGCCGTCAATGAAGCGTTTGCTGGTATTTCAACGGAGGCGGCCAAAATGGGTCTAGCGGTGAACGAGGGCAAAACGAAGTATATGCTGTCATCAAAAAAGGACGCGCAACACCGACGACTGCGCCAGAACATCACCATAGGAAGGACTTCGTCTACCTTGGCTCCCAAGTCAACAGTATAAACAACATCAGTACCGAGATCAAACGCAGAATAACTCTTGCCAATCGCTGTTTCTTTGGGCTCAAGAGGCAATTGAGTAGTAAGGCCCTTTCTCGAAAAACCAAGTTGACACCATATACCACTTTGATAATCCCTGTACTTCTCTATGGCACGGAAGCATGGACGGTGTCGAAGGCGGATGAGGAAGTCCTTGGTATTTTCGAGAGAAAAGTTCTGCGTTCAATCTTCGGCCCTGTTTGCGTTGATGGTTTCTGGAGAAGAAGATTCAATCATGAACTGTACGGGTTGTACAGCGACATGAGCCTAACCAGGCGCCTACGGATCCAACGGTTAAGGTGTTTGGGCCACGTAGAGCGCATGGAGAATACTGCTCTGACCCGTAGAATCTTCGATTCCGAACCTGTGGGACAACGCATTAGAGGACGCCCACGGAACCGATGGCGCACACAAGTGGAGAGGGACCTCAACCAACTTGGTGTGCACAATTGGAGAACGCTGGCTAAAGACCGTGCCAGCTGGAAAACTTTGTTGGTTGAGGCCCAGGTTCACCACGGACTGTAGCGCCTTGGTAAAGGTTTTGAGTGTTATTTGAATTTTTTCAGAAGCTATTCCAACTAACCCCACTTTAATTAAACGCATTGATTTACTTACCGAAAAGTATTATAATAATATATTTTCCACCAAATTCAATTTGCATTTTAAACAACCTGCTAAAGATACATGTCAAATTTGTGATGCGCTGCAAATACAAATTCAAAATACTACAACTAAAGGGGAAAAGCAAGAAGTGGAAATTGAAACAGATGTACATCTGGCGAATACAGAGCTCGCACGCAATAATATGGCCATAGATAGAGAAAATGCGTCCGAAATTTATGTTTTTATATTCGATTTCCAAAAAGCTTTACCTTTTCCCAAGTTATCCATCTCTGTGGCCTATTATAAACGAAACTTATGTGTGTACAATTTTGTTTGTAATGGTTTTAATAATAATGTAAGATGCCTGGTATGCCTGGTATGCCTGGCCGGAGACTGAAGGTTCGCGAGGATCCCAAGAAAGATCTTCTTGTCTAACTAAATTCATTAAAACTTATGCCAACAATCATAAAAAAATAATAATGTAAACCGATGCGTGCCCAGGACAGAATAGAAATATCAAAACTGCTCTAAACTTATTGAAACTTGTTCAAGTTCAGTTACTACCAAATGATTCAGATTTTGCTATTATAGAGTCATGTGCAATGAAATGTTAGAATATTTTTTGTTCCGATCACTGGTGGGGAATAATTAAAAATTGTAAGAAGAAACCCTCATTTAATGTCATCAAAATGAGTCACAGAGACTTTAGATCCACAAAACCATTCGAAAATTTCGTCACTAGAAGAAAAATAAAACAATTCAGGAGTACCAGTTGACTGGCTGAAGATAAAATGGATTAAATTAGAAAGATCCAAACCATACAGCGTACAATTTCAATACAATTTCAACACACGCGAAGAGTTTCTTTCAATGAGAATCAAATGAATGAAAATCAAAATCAAAAAAACTGGAGTTGGTAAACCGGTGCAATTAAAAAACGTAGAGCAACCTCTACTGTACCCATCTGGGAGAATAATTACAAAGGAAAAGGAAAAGGACATGATGGAGCTGTTAAAATTTATACCGCCTATCAAACATGAATTCTACAAACATTGGAAGACATCTAATAGAAATTGCAGTACGTCAGATGCATCTGATTGCGACGATTATCTACATATACGATGACTAAATATTTTCATACTTAGCCTTTTCGCCCCCAAAGTTGCTTATAAGCAACTTTGATTTTAAGCATCGTTATATTTGAAACAAATTCCTTAAACAACTTATAGAGTACGTTAATTAAGGTTCTTAGAACTAAAAATCATAAAAAAAACTATCAGCAGTGTCGCATGGTTGTTATGCACTATTCAGTGTCGGAAGTCGAGAGAAACGCAGGTGTCGAAATCTTAGTGCAGAAAGCAAAAGAACAAGAAAAATACTAAGAAAGTATAATTAAAGAAAGAAAAACGCAGTTTAAACAACAAAAAGTGAAATAAGAAATCAAAAAAGAAATAAATTAAAAAAGTTGCATTTTAGAAGAGTCATAATTTTGTTGTTTATTGAAGTTGCTTATAAGCAACTTTGGGCAACGGTGGTACAAAACCGTTAACTTGACGTCATGAGTAAACCACGCAAGGGACTTTGTGAAGCGGACATTCAAGCTGTTTTGGATATTGATTGGGACGAATCTTCTGAAGAGGAGTGAGAAGACGATGAAGCAGAGTTTTTGGATACCGGTTTGAAAGAAATTTTGCAGAGAGGTGAGTAAGTCGAGATAGATTTATTGGAAGGTATTGTAGTTGAAGAACATACTGTGGACGAGTGTTCAGGGACTCCTGAGCGGTTTGTCGTAGAAAAAATAGAAAACCATTTGAAGCAAATGACGTAACATGGGAAAAGTCCAATAGATTATTTCAATTGGTTTTTTGACAATGAACTGATTGAATTGGTTGTAAGAGAGTCTAATTTATACGCACTTCAAGAGTCCGGATATGAACTCAAATGCACCAAAGAAGAAACTTGACGATATTTAGGGATTTTATTATATTTGGGCGTGTTTCATATTCCGAATTTCAAATTGGCATGGTCCCAAGAGCTTAAGTTAATTGCAATAACCAATGCGCTGCCACGAAATAAATTTGAAAATATTAAAAAATTCATACATTTCGCTGACAAACCAAAGCAACCAAAAAAAGGCGATTCCAACTAAGACAAGCTTCATAAAATACGTCCAATTTTGTCGATTCTAAAAGAAAAGTTCAATGGTATACCACAAGAAGAACCCCAAAGTATTGACAGCACATAAAGGTAAGTTACAAGTCTCTGAATATCAATAAGGTGTACTGTTGGAATAATTGTACCCATAAATGGGGAATGAAAATGTTTACGCGAGCAAGTTCATCGGGAGTTATATATGACTTTTCCCTCCATGTTGGTGATGGAACTTGTCCTTCGTATGGCCTTGGAATATCATCTGACATAGTTTTGTATTTGTATCATCGGTCCCGAAATTCACAAATTACAAGCTATATTTCGACAACTGGTTCACCTCAGTCAGCCTTTTAATATCCCTAAAAGAAAAGCGTATATTTTGTATCAGCACTGTCAGAAAAAACCGAATGGGCAATTGCGAATTGCAGGCCGAATCTGAGTTAAAAAGGCTTGGCAGAGGATCATACGACATGAAGTGTGATCATGGTCAATCATGGAATTGCTACGGTTCGTTGGTTGGACAACAAAGCGGTGTAGTTACTTTCCACATATATTGGAGATGACCCAATTGCAACAGTTCGCCGTTGGAGCGCAAAAGATAAAAAATTTATTGATATCGCGAGACCAGCTATTGTAACAGAATACAATAAGCATGTGGGAGGGCTTGATTTATCTGACATGCTCATAAAACTTTATAAAATCAACCATCGCTCAGCCAAATGGCATATGCGAATATTTTACTGGGCTTTAGGAACAGCAGTAAACAATTCATGGCTTTTATATCGCAAGGACCTCAAAATGGCCGAACCGAACGCAAAGCATATGCCGTTGATTAAATTTCAAATGAATGTAGCAAATGAGTTGTTAAATGCTGCACCACCGTCTTCACTGCAAAAGAAGAGAGGACAACCTTGTGCAAATATTTTGGAACAAGAGGAAGCAAGCTCCGGACTGTCGTCTCCGTCCTCTTTGCCATCCAGTTCGAATTCCAAGCGGCGAAAAATTAATTATGATCGACCGAATTCGAAGCGATATGAAGAAAGCGGCCATTGGTTGGTTTGGCGAGGAAAATGTCGATGCCGTCTCTGCAAGACGGGAACCCCCTATCAAAATGTATAAGATGTGGTGTGCACTTATGTATATTGCAATACAAGTAAGAATTGTTTTTTATCATATCATACTTAATGTATGAATACAACCAAAAAAAAATAAGTTCGTGGAATAATAAATAAAAGAAAAGGAAAAAAATTTGTTGTAATTTTTCAATGCCAAGAAATACTTCCTCAACGGCTCAAAGTTGCTTATAAGCAACTTCCAATATCTTAAAATCAGAAGTGGGAAATCTTCCAAAATCCTTAATTTAGATCTAACCTAGAAAATCTTAAAAAAAAATGTCTGACAGTCGGTTCAGGAGCAGGAGCGAAAGGGTTAAAAAAGTTAAAAGTATTACTATTTATATTAGAATTAATACAATATTATGTTATATAAATTTACTTAAAAAAAAAATCAGTGGTTAAGCCAAATAACTCCAAACAATTACATTTAATGTTCACAAAACTTATTAAAAAACATTTTTATTTCACAAATTTTAACTTTAAAAGATCATTTAATTTGTGAAGAGATCTCTTAACCGTTATTTTAAATTAATATCATTTTCATGAATTTTAGAAATCAATTTTTTAAGAATTACTAATTTGCTCTACTTTTGGTTTTACGGAATTAGGCTTTTTACCTTCTGGCACATCCATATGTAGATATATAATATTTTTTTGAGTGGAAAGTTGGCAGAAACCCATTTTGAATACCACTTGATTGAGACGAGATTTAAACCTCTGATGGCAATAACTCATTAATACGATTCTAATAAAAGTTTTGACATTTGGTATTAAAATTTTTTGTCAGCCTCGTAATTCCTTCTGGTACAATTCCATGCCTGCAATTTAATGAAGACATGGGGTAAAAAAATACCAACGTAAACTATATAAAAGTGTTAACAACTTGTTTTGAGTTACTTGCAGCTTTTTAATATGGTGGACCAGGCGGGGACTACTTAGAATATCACAGCATGAAATATTGACTTTAAAATTACTTTTTTAGTGTTAATGTTGGATTTTCGACTTATAGACGAGTACTTTATTATTAGAAAAGGTATGTGATCTTTAAGCTTCATTTCTGGATCAAGCGTAACATTACTTTTATTTTTTATTATGTCCGTCTATTATTTATAATCAAGTCGGTCTGCAGAATAAGACATTCTTGACGCTTTCTCGTTAAATATATCGCTTGTGATTCGTCATAATTTAGCATAATCTTCCATTTATTGATGCCGCATATAAAATATTATATAGTTATAGTCCCCATTAATTTATTTGACGGCGTCAAGATTGTCGCAAATTTAATTTTGCCAGATGAAAAGTATGTAAGTGATAAATTTAAAGTCCTCTAATTGCAGTTTTTAAATCTTATCTCTTCTTTCGAAGATTTGAAATTTATTTTCGGCTGAACAAGGCAGCATTTAATAATGTGGTGGAAAATATATATATCTGCTCATATGAAGAGCGGGCTCAGACCAACATTTCTTCCGAACACCATCAAATTGGTAGCAAATTTACAATTTTTAACGCAATGGCCGTTAGCCTGAGCGTAGATTCTGTCTGAAAGTCTGGATGTCCTGGAAATGACAGTTTGCCCACAATAAATTAAGTTTGAAATGACGGATGCCGAAAACACCGAAGCGAAATTAGGTTTCTTCAAAAAACAGATTTCCATGGCGTTATTGTTCCCATAGACAGAACCCACATAAAAATTTAATTTAATTTATAATGTTAGTTATGCAAAATCAATCGTTCAAGAACGATATAATACGGGTGATGACCTTAATTCCTGGTTGCTAGATCAAATTTTAATGTTAATTAAATTTTACTTATTTTATCAGATTTTATCAGGCTAACCTGATATATCCTGAAATATATATGTATGTATATACACATTAATAAAAACTATTCATGGCAATAGGTACTTATAATCAAAAACCATAAGGCCTTGTCTGTTCCTTATTATGCTCTTGTGCAAATCGCAGTGATTTCGGGCTTCATCCTCAACAGGATTGGTTGCAGATGGCAATTTCTCACTAATAGTTCCAATGTGTTGTTGAACATTTGACAAATCCAGATCAACAGGGGCAGATGTTCCTTCTACCAATTCTATCTAGAATCCCGTATTCAATGTTTCGGTCTTCTGGTTAGACTCCCTGCACCCTCAGGATTTATTTGTTTTCGAAACTGGAGCTAATTCGCCGCAGTTTCTTTTAAGGGGCAGAGCTGTTTATATATTCTACCAATTTCCTTTTAACTTTACATTTAAGTCTCACCAGCACATGTTATTTTAAAACCTCTTGCCAGCCATCACCAAATCTCTTCGGTGACCAAAGGCATTAAGCACAGTAGAAATATTTTCCCACTATTCTTTCGAATTATTCGGAATAATGCCGGTGGAAGTTCAGGATTTCTTTCCATTACGGCTACTAACTTTTCAAATTGACTTGGATTTGTTATTTTAATTTTTTCTATTTCCATTTACACTATTTCCAACTACACTGAAAAAATCTTCGTCAACACCAGAAGCGCTGGCGACAAAATCAGAATCAATTTAAACCAACATCGCTCTTACATTTTCTTAGAAAATGCCAAAAATATGCTGACAGTAATCAATAGCCTTCAATATTGATGTTGGGAATCGGTGTTGTGCAAATAATATCTGCGCCATAATTGCGAACATCCTGCCGCAAAGGTCCAGAGAAGTGTGATCCAATGTAGACTTTAAAGGAACGAGAGGTTTAAAAATTGTGGACTCCGTTTGTCAAGGATATAGGGAAATTTAGATTAATCCTTTTGTAAACTAGGCCTTCGTTCCAAACTAAAGCAGCTTCAAAGTCCAATAGGATCATGCCCGTGGATTTTTGTTGATTAAAGTTCGTTTTATCTAAATTCCTGATTCTTATTAATGAATAAACGGAAACCAAATTGCTGCGGTGTCATAACTTTAAATACCTTCCATAAAATCGGTAAAATTTTCAAGATATATGTAGCTGATGAAGAGGACAATGAAGACCTGGAATCGTGTTTCCTGTCTTCAAACTAAAGAAATAAATAATTTCTTCTCCGGAAACGATAGCGATAGGTGGATTTCATTCAATTCATTGAGCCCGTCTGGATGGATTTGGAGGTACTTCTTTGTATGTTAAATCTCAAATTAATGATCCGGTCATTATAAATAAAAGTGATGATTTCTTGGATGTTGGTGCTTTGGAAATACGAGAAATTAAAGTGAATAACTGTAATGTTGTTATTATTTCCCTATGTCGGTCTCAACCTTGCAAATTGGACAACTTTGTAAAAATAATGGAAAGATTTCTTGAACAGATAACGCCCCGTCTTATTTTAGCTGTTAGGAACTACAACATTCATTGATGGCGAACAATAAGGCACAGCAACATTCTTCCCATGCGCATATCACTAGACCTCTCAGTGGAACATGGATAAACTGGGTACTTAGCAGTTTTCCATATAAAATTAATGTGCACAGCATTGAAAATGCACTATCTGATCACAGTGATTTCTTCTGATTTCTTAGTTCCACCATTGATATAAATTTCGAGGGTAATGAAAATATAAATGGGTGCAGAACGAAAGTAGACTATGAAAATTTTTGGCATATTTTAGAAAATGCATTGAATTTGAAGTTGCGGAAATTTGATGCGAATTTCAACTTCGGCTGCATCACAAAGTACAGATATATTATCAAGAATCTGTAATACTCCATTCAAAGTAGCGCCCTGGATGTCTGAAAGTCTATATATTGTTTAAAATGCTACAAAAAGAAGCTTTTGAGAGTAGGAAAAAAGGAAAGAAATAAGTCCAATATTAGTGAACAATTGCGAAGGATACGCAAAGTTATCAAAATATGTAATAAAAATTTAGGAGATCATTTTTACATCATTTGGAACAGATGTTAGAAAACAAGGAACCTGGTCGTTACAACAATACACTTAAAGAACTGATTGAAGACAAATGAAATGAAAGCCAATGTCCTGAATGAATTTTTGGTGAATAGGCTAATAATTTGAAATTAGGCATAACAAGTTGTCGTAGTGACATACGTTTGGAACCTTAATACCTGTCCGAAGTTTATGGGAATTGTTTCCAGTTTGGCATGAAAATGTTGTTAAAATAATAGAAGATTTAAAACCTGGATATTACAGTGTAACAACAAAAATGTTGTTTGCTAGAAAAACTCTAATTTCGTGTGCACTTGAAACGGGGATGTATCCAAACGTACATAAAATTGTTCCACTACCAAAAGAGGTTCCTGCACAACATATCATTTAGTATCGACCTGTCTCAGTACTATCAAATGTTGATAAAGTTGTAGAAAAGATTACTTTTAATCAACTAACCAAATATCTTGAATCGAAAAGCATTACATTTGATTCACAATATGGCCTTACAAAAAGTGTAGGAGCTGAGGAAGCTTTGGTGCATGTAATGGAATATATTTGTGCTGGAACTCATGATGATGGTGTAGGTATTTTTCGATTTTTCGAAAGCTTTTTATTTAGTCCACCATAATATTTTAAAAGAAAAACTGAAAAACTGTTGCTATTTAGAACACAGATTTCAGTTTGTTCAAGTTGGAAGTTCGAAGAGCAACTTACTACCTGTTCGATATAGGGTTCCTCAGGGTAGTGTGCTGGGTCCACTGCTTTTTAAAATGTATATCAATGACTTCAAAAACATTTAAGTTGTTGGAAAATTAGTGATGTTTGGGGATGACATCTGCCTTTTCTATAAATACAACCATGAGAAGTTGTTACAACAACAAATAGAACATGATGCTCCTATCCTGGCAGAGTTTGTCAGGTCTAATAAATCAGTTCGGAGTTCGGAGAAAACGAATTTCATAAGGCCCTATATAAATCGAACTGAGGAAGAAATGTTTGTTCATATAGATGGATCACGAATAAGCGCGTCGAAAGTTGTTAAAAATCTGGGTGTACATTTATGTAAATAGTGGCATGAACATATTTTGAAACTTAAGTCTCAGGTATCTGCAGCTGCTGGAATTTTGTATAAATTTATAAATAAACTTGTGGCGCTGTGTGTTCGAATAAAACAACTTATTTGAAAATATATCCAATAACTTTAATAAAAAAAAGCTTTATATAAAGTTAAGTAAAAAAACGTGTCTTTTTAATAGAAAATGGTTGACCAGAAGAGAAATTATTTTCTAGTGTTGATTGATGGGAAAAAATCACTTATTGCAATGTGTGTTGCAAAACGTAAGGTTTTTTGTTTCTCGCTGTGTTTACACTACAAACTCAACACTAATGTAAAATTAATGGTATATCAATCGATTGTTCACTCACGTTTGACTTATTTTCCCTTCGTAATTCAAGTTCTCTGAAGAATTTGCAATCAGCACAGAATAAAGCACCTAAAACTGTATTTCACCTACCAACACGTTATCCTTCCGTACAATTCTATAAAAATAAGGCAAAAAATATTCTACCAATTCGTGGTTTATATAAAAAACAAATGCTGCTGTATATTTCTAAGTCGACACGTGGAATAGCCCATTAATTTTATTTAAAATGCTAATGACCTCCAAATAGCAAGATGTCGGACAGATCCGATAAAACAAAGGATCGTTTTTGCTGGGCCAAGTGAATATGTACAATAATTTACCCCCTGCTATTAAATATAAAAACATCTTATCATGCCTCAAACGGAATCTCAAACTATATCTCATAAATAATTTAGAAACACTTCTTTTATAAATATTTTTGTTAATTTAAACAACTTTTTATCTAAAAGATGTGTCTACGCTGAAACTAATGCCACGTTATTGCCTCTAAGAAACGTTTAAGGCGCTGCATCAACATTTATTTATATGTAAAATATAAAATAAAACAATAAAAAAATCTATATGCAGTGGAGGTTCAATAGTACGTACCTTCGTTTCCGCGAATTTCTACATGGGAAAAAGTTTCTTTGTAAAGAAGGTAAATATTTAAAAACAGCCTTCTGAATTGCAGTTCCCTAAAAAAGAGTAGTTTCCAAAAAATATTGCATGTAGCAGCTCTTCCAAAATAATAAAAAATAGAACAAAACAGCGCCTTCTAATAAAAGTTAATTTATTAAATAAAACATATGCGTGTATGTATAGTTTTTTGATTCTGTTTTCTTTCCATTAATTAAAAGGCACTTCAAGCTAAACTTAAATTCACTTACAAAATGTTGTCAGCAAGAACATTTTTCCTTCACTCTTCCCTTGGCCGACTGATTGGGTGTTTGAGGATGACTGGAGCATATTGTTGGAAAGGCTCCGATATTAAATGGGTTTTTATAAATATTTTAAGCATTTTAAAAATAAGCCTTTAATTTATAAAATTGAAAAGAATCTGTAAATGTTGGCTGTGCCTGTAAGTAAGATTTACAAAAGAAATGCAAAACTGGTTTGAAACTGGCCCCCTAATAAGCAATAAATAGATCATTTTGGCATATTTTGCGTCCCTTAGGAGTTCCCAAAGGGGTGGAATATCTGGCAATATGGTAGTCTTGTCCTTGTTAGATGTGTTTTATCCAGAAAGATTGACACACATATTATTATTTTTTTCATTAAAAGCTCTATATTAACGTAGAACAACACGTACTCAAAATACGTTTAGACGATAATCAAAAGTATCAAGATTTTGCAGAAACAAACACATATATTAAAATATATATATTTTCAGGGGAGCCTTCGCTTTTATCTTACGTTATTAACGCATCTGCTGCTTGCAGCATTCATTTATTTTTGATCTGTTTTACTGTCAGGATTTACCAACGTTGAGGGATGTTGTTCTTTGACATTATGAGGAGTAAAATGAGACCGTTTGTAATGAGGTAAGTTTCTGGAAGATACTGTTCAAAGATCTTTCTGCTGGAGACATAATTTATATTTTAATAAAAAGTGGAATTACAGGGGACGTCCAGTAGTACGTAAAGTCGTTTCCGCGCATTGACACTAGTGCAAAAGACATCTTTTCTTTGGATTAGCTATTCTATAGTACGAAAAACTATTTTCTATTCCATAAAACAAATTACGAAAACACCTCACATTTATGTAATTCGCACTATTGTGCATCTACATTTGTTTTAAAAGTAAAAGCAAGTTTGATACTGTTCCTTAAATTAAGTTTTTAAGCCCAAATATATTAAATTGTAAGTCATTTTATTAACACATAAGAGATATAGGCCTTATACACCTTAAAATTGCCTCTTAACTCACCAATTCAAAGTGGTTGTTTGGTTTGAATCGGGTTTGAAATTTATAACATTAATTTTGATTTTAAACTTGGAATTTTTTATTTCTCCTCTTTCGTACCACACATTCGTTATATGATGTCTGAAATTCATAGAAAACGAATTCTGTGTATTTGCATAGTTTTAAAATAAGTTATAAATTATTGGCATTTCGTAAACTAACACTCATAAAGCCTAGAGAAAGGTATTAAATTTTGTTTCCCCCAAAAAATTGGTAGGATTTAAATTTTCTAAGTATGGCATCACGTCTTCCTCACAGTTGTAACTGGTGAAACACTTGAATGAAACTTCGTTAAAAAATGGAGTAACAAGGATTTTAGTATATTTATATTTTATACATATAACAGGTGGCGCAAAAGTAATCCTCCTATCAGAAAATCCTATAAATTTTGCGATTGGCCCCTAATGTCAGTTCTGTTTTGACATTTGTGTAGTAAACACATGCGAAATACACGTTAATAAACAATGTTACGCTACACTGCTGCAGAACGCGGAATATTGGTGACTATTTATTTGACCAATAATCGGTCGGTGACTTTGGTACAACGTAAATTTGAATGAGTCGCAGATTTCATAGCCGTCCAAAGCCTACTGGTGAAACACTGCGACGTTTAGCCGCTCGCCTCGAAGAGACTGGCACAATACGAGATGCTGCCAGGCGTGGCAGACCCCGGAGTAGCCGTTTTGCAGAGAATATTGCTGCTGTAGCTGAGGATGTCATGGAAGCGCCATCGACATCGATCAGACGACGTGCCACGCAAATGGGTGTCAGTCGACGGTCTTTACAACGAATTTTGGTACAAGATTTGAAGATGTTTCCGTACAAAGTCCAGACGGTGCATCAGCTATTAGCTGCTGACAATTGACGAAATCTTCTCGAATTTGAAACCTGAAAGAACAGCACATCGCAGGGCTGGGTCTAAAACGTCTTAAGCATCAAACACTAATTTTTCAGAAAACGAATAAAGCTTGAAAAATTTTGAAATAGGTTTTTCAAGGCAAATTGTTGATTCATAAAACACTTTTTTAAAAGAATTCGTTTCTTACAAATACATCAAAATGACAAATTTTGTCGCTGACGCCCATTTTGCAGAATTAAAAAAACACAAATTGGCATGTGGACATTAATATTTATTTCTATATATCGTCGTCGACAATCCAAAAGTACGTAACATCACTTTTTCTAATTTTACGGGAGAAGCAAAAAACGTTGTATAATATAAAAAATACTTCATATATAGAAACAATAGATGGAATATGGAATTAAAACAGAACAACTAGACTAATTCAAGATCAAAGAACTATATTTTTCGAAATATTTCTTAAGTTATATTTGTCACGGTCTTCTGTATTTGCGTTTTATGAAACAAAAGGACGTATCATTAAACAAAAGTGAAAAAGTATAAATAAGAAATAATTTTTAAATATTTTTTTTATTAACTGTTATCAACGTTCACAAACAAAGGAAAAATCAATATTCAATGCAAATATTTTATTTTCATTTCTTACCCCAAGTTTGATGTCGCGATCATGGGACTTGTGAAAATGATGCACATGGCGATATGTTATTTTGAATTATGGATATGAACGCGTTATTTTTGGTCGCAAAAATCTAAAAATTGGTAGAGACATGTAAGACAACCTAACGAATCACAATCAATCAAAAAGTCGATTTTGATTTTTTGGATGACACGTACTTTTGGATTTTCGACGACGATATGCACATACATATATATTTCAAAACAGCAAAAGTATATGTTTGTTATATAAAAATTGTATACAAAGAAACGTACCACTTATTTCATTCACTTGTAAAAGTCAAAATACTGTGACGCAGAAGAACTAAACAACAACAAGAAAACATTGTTAAATAAAGAAGTTGTTTTGAACATAAAAATATAATTAAAAATCCAGTTTTTATTAGTAGTTCTAACAAGTTTTCCGGATTTTGTTCTTTCGGGCTGCTTAAATGTCGATTTCTTTCAAGTCTTTTGGAATTTGTGAATGAAAAAAGTTCAGTTTTGCTGCTTTCACTAACCATTTGCACGGTTTTAAAAGATTTTTAAAAATTCAAACTGCTGGATTGAACATTTCTATGAAAACATTTGCGACTTTGTCGTCTGTACATACGGACGCGATTTGTGCTTTCAGTTTAACAAATAAATGTCAATTGAAGCACTAGATCTGGATGTAAATTCATATTATTACACGACATCGTACGATACATCTTATTTTTAATTTGACGAGTGAATTCTTTGATTGCGGAGAGTCTCAATACATATTCTTGGATAAATGTTTTTCTTTTTATTATTTACTTCAACGGTGTTTCCGAAATAAATTTTTAGCTGTAATTTGTCACTGTTTTATCGCTGCTACGAGTGCAATGCAAATTCCAATCTGACGCAACAGTTTCTCCACCAACCGCTATGACTTCACTAGTATTATCGAATCCATCCAAACCTTTAATAAATTCGCCAGTTGAAACAATGTAGCCAAATGTTGTCTTTTGTTGGAAGACCCCTTTCTTAAATCTTTTGCCAGATTTTGGTTGTTTTGCCCAACAATATTGCATCCTCAGCCGTGTTATTGCGTTTCCCCTGCATTAATATATACATATGAACAATCTTAACTCAGACGAATAGTTGTATCTTTATTCAATTATAGTTATACTCACATATCTCCGCAAATGGTTCAATTTTTACAATGAAGCTTAAACCTATTCTCAAAGTGCTTGTTTTTGTGCTAAAGTAGTTTCCAGAACAAAGTAATTCACTTCGAATTTATGTTTGAAAACGAAACACAAATGAAACGCGTCAAATTGAACTTGTTATAAATTAGTTTTAAAATCGTTTTTAAAACCGAACAATCCTGTATATGAATTATTGTAATCCTGTAAGTCTAATAGATTATAACCAAAAGTAAATTAAAATTATGTGTCCAAAAGACGATGAAGCAAAAGGAGAAATTTCAAGATTTTTTTTTTCAAAAATCGGCAAATTTGGAATACAAAATCTGCTTTTCAAGTAAAAAAAAACTGCAAATAAATAAAGCCACTTAAAGCTACTTTTAGTGTTATACTTATACAGTACATATAAATATGTACTACATGTATAAGTAAACGAAGCAAAGAACAGCTGCGCGAAGGCTTAAAAGGAAACTATTTTATGATTTAGATTTCAAACCATAAAACTAGACTCAGTGTTGCAAAAAAAAAGGATGTAATAAAACATTACCTCGCCACTGTCTCACAAATTGAGAAAATGGCCTGAGAAAAGGACATGGTTTTTGGAGCTATTAAGCAGAAAATCATTTAGCCGATACTCGTTTAATTGATCCATTGAATCAATTAAAAAAAAACTTCCTTTATTGAGCAACACAATCAATAAAACGAACAAACATTACAAAATAAATAAGAATGTATTTATGTGAATGTTGACATTTTCATTTATTTGAGTGTGAAAATAATGTTCTATTTTTGGGAATTTCCGCGACACTTTTTAGTGTGATTTGTTAAAACTTCTTTAATTTTAAGAGTCAATTAAAGGGATACCACAATTAAACGGATCTCAATAAAGCGGGGCTTTTTCCATTAGTTTTTGTTGTTGGAATATTCATTTGACTTTTTTTAGGAGCAAATCAATTATCCGGGGAATAATTAACTGGAAATGACAATAATGGGATAAAATTAAGACCTCAGAAATTAAAAACACCAAAATCTGCAAAATTTTCGTAAAAACTGATTTTTAAAACAAATAACTTCAAAACTGCTGTTTCGAAGAACTGCAAAATGCAGATAAATCTGCAGGTTTGGCAACACTGGTTGTTTCCTATGTTACACAAATTTCACGACCTGGCATGCATATTTATATATTTTAGGCAATGAATATTCTAAGCTGTTGTTCTTCGTACCCTGGAGGAACATATTGCAAAGAAGATAGGAAAAGGAAACGATAGAAAAAATAGGAACCAGACGATGATGGGAATTCCGATGACCGCCAATCTACTAGCGGTTATATCTTTGTGCTTCAGAGCGCGGCAATTTCTTGAACTACAAAGAAATAAAAAGACCGGTTTAAGGTCTTTGGCAGAGACCGAATCAATTTCGCTTATTTCTGCAATCCGTATGGAAGATGCGCTTAAGTTTAGCCACACAAAGTTTGGCCCCAAATTAATTTTGTGATAACAAGGATTCTATTGAAATTTTAAATCGTATAAATTGTCCTAGAACGAAACACTTTTCTATCAGAAACAAATTCATTCGCCAAATTCCGAAATAGATTCCTACAAGTGGAGATGACTGCAGATGTGTCTACAGAAGCTGATGCACCTCAAAAGCTCGAATATTCAACAATTACTTTGGACTTATTTAATATTATCATTATTAACATTTTTGCACTTTTTGAAATATTAATGAGAAAAAACGACAGAACCAACACATGAAAGAAAAATACTAACTTTTTTGATATTTCGAAAATTGTCGCCCAAAGAAAGAAGCAGGCAGGATCGTCCCATACAGAGAAAATAGTAAATCTGTACCTTAAGCAGCGAACTCAAACTTGATTGGTGCCAGTATCCTACAATATTCAAAGGCCAATTCAACCTCCTTGTTCCTGTGTAACGCTTCTATCTTGAATGCACGATCGATTTTCACACAATTGGTCCTTAATTTCTATAATTTGTTTTTTTTTAAATTCAGTTTTTGTTTGTACACAATAAATATTTTTGAACGGTAATACCCGAATAAAATAATTGCCAATTGGCGTCAAAGAGGTAAGAGCTACCGTAAAGTACGGGCTTTTTTGCTTAATACAGAATTAATAAAAAAATTGTTTATGTAAAACACACATATTTATGTACCTGTAGAGGAAGGAATATATGTAAGTACTCGTAGGTACTAAAGAAATATGTTTAGCGGAAATGTTGGGGTGTTTTGTATTCTTTGAAGCGACTCGAGGGCAGTTGTGAATATTTTTGCGAATTTCTTTTATCTTTAAACCCTATTTTTGACCCCGACGTCTCACTTTTTTGGCTAAAGCACTTTTTTCGAAGCAGGGTTTTTTTTTATTTTCCCGAAAATAAAGTCCCTTCTCACTTCTATTCTATATTGCGTTATTCATTTTTTTTACCACATCAGAAGTGTAACCGCGAAAATGTTAATTCAAATCGAATGGATTTTATTTCAATTCTAATTGAATTTGCTCAGGTGCAGAGATTGTTTTGTGGGTTGCACAATATGCGCGGTGTTGTCTGTGTGTTGGCTATTTCGTGGTCCGTCGATGTTGCTTTTGTTTGTTGATTTTAATCACTTCAGTTTAATTTGAGATGCTGTCGACATCTAACTGTACGCGAGCTGCACTGTAGATCCTACCACTGCGATAGTCTCACATGTGTGCACACTCTACACAAATAAAAAAAATCATTGTTCACCGTCTGTTTCAAACGAAACATCTTTTAACAATTCATTCACAGGAAAAACCAACAACAAAAAATCAGGTAAGAAACTATTTAAAAGAGCAGCAGAGTCTTTCTGAATTTGCCAAATTCGACATATTTCGAAGCTGTCTACCGATTTCACTATTTAAGTGAAAAGATTGTGGCATTTCACAGCGGTTTAGTAAACTCTCGCTAAAGCTTTCAAAATATAAATAATTTGCGAGGTGTTGAGATAAATTTGCACTGAGTCTAAATTTGAAGAAAGTAGTAAATAATTTCCCTCCTTTGATGAGACGTATTTATGCTTCTCGAATAAGCAAATGAAAAATTCGCCTGCCTTCTGGAGATTGTAATAAAATAAGATGTTTTTTTAACTCAAAGCCACGAAGCATTTTGCTTGTCTTCAGAAACATCTTTGGAAGGAATCGAACTTACGACCTGTGGACTATTGGTCGAACACTCCTCCAACATGCCACTCTAACACGTTTAGCACAGGAACAGCCTATTTTACTTATAGTTGGGTATTTTTAACCATAGTTTCGAACAGCGGCTCAGTGTTGTCAAAATTGCGTGCACCAAACTGTGGCGAGTTCTCACTACTTTTACAACGGATTTTATATAGACTTAAATGAACTGGGTATATCAATACATTTGCCCGCGAAGGGCTGCTAAAGATGAGCCTCTCATGAATATACCAATCGTTTCCACTTTTCATTATTCTACAATGCAGTATAAAACCTAGTAGCGAAGTGTTCAAAGTCCACAATATTTAAGGCTATTAAGACCGAGCTCTTGCAATATTTTGTTGCGATGTCATGAGAAGAGGGGAAAGCAAAATGCAATCGCAACTTACATTCTAGTGAAAGTAAAGTATTTCTATTGTATAGGCGCCTCAATGCCTTACGCAGAGCAAGAACTTTGTGATACGTAATATATAATATAATCGTAGGACGATTCTTGATACAAATCGTGGGTGGCTCTCGATCTATTTGTGTCATAGTCGAGGGACCCATGCAATACAGGCCATGCCCAATTGTACCAGTTGCGTAACGTTATTTCGTTTAAAATGTTGCACGGATTTCGAAACAGATCATGTCCTGCAAATATGACTTAATCAACAGCTCGCCACCGCTCCCAAAAATTTAGATGGCCGAGACTAGACTACCGATTACTACGGTATCTACCAAAGACCCTTCTCAAAACAGCCAGATCGTTTCAGCCAAGGCAGGCACCTCAATCTATGACCAGCAACAGTACGCTTCAAGACAACCCAGGGGAACGTTGGTCCCCCTTCTGCCAATTGACTTTTGTTAAAGGTTTAGGTTTGCGTCTTAGAATGGGACTGCGCAATACTTAGAATTCATTATGTTTGTTCGACAACTCTCGTAGACTGGCCAATCAAGTGCTCGGACAAGGTTGCATATTTTGGATAAACGTACAAGCAGACTTGGGAAGAATTTCATATATTTAAATAAAATAATTAACTTGTCACTTGAGCCCATGAATAGAGTGAAGTTAAAGCGGCTTTCCAGTACCCATTATTGGATTCGTTTTCTTTTTTTGTCTACTGTTAAGCAGCGCTCAACGCTGCCATTTGGCCTTTAACTCCATGTGTGTTTCAATATGTTCACATATGTACGAGCATCCATTTACGTACATACATACATACATACATACATATACAAATACTTGTTTGTTTGTAAAAAGAAAAACAAAACAGATGACCCATCTATCGCTCCACAATCCACTTGTTGTTCGGCAGGCAAGACTCTTTGGGTTTGGTTGATGACTTTATGTCGCCCAGTGTTCGTAAATGCAAGACACACCACACGGTGCAGCCAAACATCAATATAACAGATGTGCGTATGTGTGTCTGTGTGTCTGTGCATGCATGAGTTTGTATTCAATAAATTGTTTCGCAACAAATGTGTGTGTGTGTGTGTGTGTTTGTTCTACTGTTTTCTAACTTTGTTGGTTGGATACCGCCGCGAAATGTTGCCGTTTAATTGGTTATAAATTAATTAAACGTCGATTAATAATCCGGGTTCTTGTCAGTTTAGCCAAAGCTGCTGTGTGAGCAGTTGGGAACTTTTCATGAGCTTTTTTTATTACCTGTAAGTTGACGCGGTTTGATCAGTTTATTGCCATTCAGATGCACATATACATGTATATATACATACATACATATTTACACATACATTCACAGATATGAATAAGTAGGTAATTGTGTGAAAAAGTATGACATTGAACTTCAGTGTGACAAAACGTCTCAGTTAATTATTTGCTTTGCAACAATTTAAGCTTTTCAAATTCATAAATTTATACAAAAAATATTATAAGAGCTGTGTGTCGTATGTTTTCCAGCTGTCTGTATGCCGACATACAATATATGTATGTATCGTGGGTATCACCACTGCCGCAAACATATTCAACTCAATTGCTGAGTTCACAAGACCTCTTGTAACCGTTCATCGAGCGGATTGTTCAATTGAATGCTAATGTTATCAATGCAGTGTGAATGCCACATTGCATTCAGAAAGAAAACAAAAGTACAAATTTTTTTTGCAAACAGCATAAATTTGCTTTTAAAAAATTTAAATTTTTTTAGTTAAATATTTTTCGTTGTGTTTACAGAAAACAATTGCACTCATACCGCTTCTCTTGTTCTTATTTGGCTTGCGACGTTGCAATATACAGTAAAACAAAGTGTTAAGCATATACGATCCAGGATTGTCTGAGTTAAGCATAACAAAACCCGCCTAGTGTGACAAATTTCGTGAACTCACGTATTTTGGATTTGTATGTTTCTTACGTTCAATTTTCATATGAAACTGTTTGCAAGTCTCTAAAATATCGGAAAATAATTTAAAAGTACGACTAAATATACGAGTACAAAACAGTAAAAATCCACTTAGTGTGTTTCAACAATGAAATGAGAACACTGCAAATGCAACCCGGGGGGTGGGGGTTGGCAACTTAATTTCGTTTTATTACAAAACTGGTTTTGACACACTAGTTGGGGTTTCTTATGCAGGATCACATAAAAGCTAACGAGCCTGGTGGCATACTTTTTTCATTAACTGCCTTGAATATTTTTATTTAGTTTGTTGCTAAGTCGATTTTCATTTATATATATTAAATATTTACATAGAAATTGCTAAAAAAAAAAAAAAACAACGCCAACGTAGTCCTCTTCATGGCTTAGAGTGTAAATTCACTTTAGCGTTGCAATGAAATACTCTTTCCGAATTAAAATTCACTCTTTTGTTGCTATTCTTTGACTTTCATGTTAAACTCTCGTTTATGAGATTAATTCTCTGATAAAAAGAATCATTTATTGATTAATAAGTTTCATCTTAACTCGGCTCGCAGCAACAGCAACAGCAACTTCTTGACTCAACAAAATAATAAGTCAGAAGCAGAAAAATTTTAAATTAATGAAAAGACTTTTGGAAATAAATTTTTGTAAGATAGAGAATTCTTGACAGTAGAAAATTAAAGATTAAAATTTTAAAGCTAAACTAAAATAAAATAAGTAAATGATTTTTAAAATGGATATTGCGAACTAAAAATTTCTTCGTAGTCGAAAATCAAAAGTTAATAGTTCGAACCGAAAGTTCTTGAAAACATTTACCAAATTATTGTATGTAACGTAAAAATTAACAAAATATATTATCAAAAGCTAAATTTGATCCGCTAAATTCCACTGCGTAGTATAAAAAAAAAAATTAAATTTGACTCAGCTAAAAATTAATAAATATAATAATGTAATGAAACTACTTTACATTAGAAATGAGAAACATACATATTTTAGTTGTAAAATATTAGACACACTGAGCCCAAATTATTTGAAACTAAAACTTCAACAGATAAAACAAATTCAATATGTTCTTTGTGGTTGCATCAAAACTAGTGTGTTTTTACACGGTAGGGAAGTTACCCCCACGCACAACCCCCGAAACCTGGAGGACCGGGTCCTGGTTTAGACCCCTGGATAGAGGGGATTCGCTGCACACTTTGGTTCACCTCTAAGCGGGTGCTGTAGAGGCTATCCAGGGGCGCCACGAGGAGGCAGTAGTCAACTTGACCAGTCCATTTTCAGGAATCGCTGCTGGCTTCTCGCCAGGTTGAGAGCAATCAACAACTTTGCCCTGAGTGCACTGGCCCATTTCCCCCAAATTCAATATAATTGTCACAATTAAGATCTTTAATAGCACGTGCTGAAGTAGACTTTCATTAATTTATACATAAATTTAATTTCTTGAAAACAAGGAAAATGTCCGAATTTGTTACAAGAAAAAGGAGTAAGTCCGTGTTTTCCCCAAAGCAACTGTTTTGAATTGAAATGTATTTGAAACTCTGCCACCTCTGTGTGGGGATTGTAAACGTCACAGCCAGAATCAGACTGCAGATTCAAAAGGAGAGAAATGTATCTTCCTGAACAACAATATGCAAGAGGTTGTAATCGGCCTAAAAATGGCGATTCAACGCACAAAAAACAAAACATTTAAGAAATATTCATCGAACAGTAGTCAACTCATCCATTAATCCTAGGCGTGACTGGGCCGCTTTATTTTTTTGGTATGTGGACCACTACACCACTGTAGTGAGCACTAAGTTCTTTTGTGTGGAAAGGTAAACAATAATTGTTGTTACTTCCGTTTGAATTTGTGCTCATCCAGGTTATTTTCTTTCATCAAGGAATTATTAAACTCAGAAGTCTCAACCCGAGTGGTCTGAAAGGCTCCTCGTACGTAAAGAAAAAACTTCGTGCTGCAAATATAAGAACGCGTTTAACCTTCGCCAGGCGAGTCGCAAAGTGAACTAGGAAATCCAATTCCTAGTTGTATAATTGCATAAAATATTAAATAGTTGAAGATTCAAATTAGACTGCAGCCCAAAAACAAAGCGCTAGTAATTTGCTGTGGGTAGAGAAGGGTTTGGCTAGTCGCAATTACAGAATTCCCCAGCCGGCTGGGGTGGCGTTTGGTCTTTCCATGGCTACTCACGATCAGCAGAAGACTCTAGCTAAGCCTTTGGTTGGCAGAGGCGAATCCATCGCCACCTAAAACGACATGACCGTGTTTAATACGACGCTCAAATGCATGTGAGGTGGAGGGGGTGCCAATGTAGCTACCGAATCTACACGTGTATGGATCTAGCCCCTTATACCACTGTTGCCAGAGAAAGTTGTTTGTAATTGCTAAGTCTTTAATAGTTCTGCTTGACCTATTTCTTATGCCCACGTCAATAAAGTTTCATTGAAACATTATCGTTAAAATTGTATTATTTATTATAAATATTGCCGCAAAGTGGATTTTCTTTCTTTGTAGTTAAAATTCCAATTTCGAAATAAAACTGGAGAAATGCTGACAAAATTGTTGTAGTGCTAATTTAATATGAACTATATATTTTTAGTCATGGCAGCACTGCTTGCCTAGTAATATTGATACGAACTTTTGAAAGTTCTTGTCGATGCTCGTCGATGGTCAATTGGGTATGGATAAGATACATTATTATTATATTATTGTACCATCTTGTTGAAACTATTTCTCTTCCAAGTGATTTGTCACCGGATTTGGGCTTAAAGACAAATCTGCGTGTAAACGGCGCCAAACAGTGATGTTTTGGGATGACGATTGTACTCTCTCTCGAAAAACGACAATTCTTCTTCTTTAAATAAACGTTAGGCCAAAAATGAGCCCCTTCGCTGGAGAAGGTTTCAAGATAAAAACCGCCTTCAACTTCCGATTCAAACTTTTTATATAAATTTTCACCTCATCCGAGGTTATTATGGTTCTAAAAAAAATACTCCTTATTACTGCCTTAATATTCTCTCGAAAATAGCACATAAATCATGGTCCATGACCTTTCGAGGCATTGAAAATTTTACAAATTTAGAGAAATTGTGGACGCTACTATTGAATTACCCTATTGCAATTGATTATGAAATTATTTGCTGCAGGAACAATGGAACACGTTCAACAGTCAGTTGAACGCCAACAAATCATCACACCGCCAATAATCTGCAAGTCATTCTGTTTGACGAAGAAACTATAACGGAATGTACAGGGTGGCCCAGAAAGACCGAAGTAGTGTGAATTCCTTATAACTTTTTTATTATAATTTTTTTTTTCTTTTCTTTTCAGTATTTTGTAAAGAAGACTTGGATAATTTATAATGGAGCAATACACAATTGAACAACGTGCCCAAATTGTTGAAATTTACTTTTCAAATCAACGGTCCATTGTGTTGACTCGCATTGTTCTCGTAACAGCAATTTTAATTGGCCTCCGCGTTCCCCGGATTTAACCGCTCCAGACTGTTTTCTTTGGAGCTATTTAAAAGGAAAAGTTTATGTTAATAAGCCTAGGACTATTGAGGAGTTAAAAACCAATATTCGAGAAGAAATTAACAACATACCACCGGAAGTTTTGCGAAAGGTCATGGAAAATGTGTTGGAAAGAGCACATTTGTGCGAAGCAGAATATGGCCACCACTTGCGGGATATCATTTTTAATAACTAATCCAAAAATATTCCCCATAAATTTAATGTATTTAAAAAAAAAAAATTAAAAAAATATCTCTTAAATAAAAAGTTATAAGCAATTCACACCACTTCGGTCTTTCTGGGCCACCCTGTACAAGGCAGCAAAAACAATTTCTTCATGGGCAACTAGCGCTTGTGGTTCTTGGAGTAGCTAAGCTTTAGCGAGAACTTAACCCTATAAATACAATATAACGTTGCCAGCTCGTTGTAGAATTGTTGGTGCAGGAAGACACTGTCCACTAATTTTAAAATAATTTTCCGCTAGATGCCGGCGAAGGGCGAAATGTGAATAATCAACACAGAACTGCCACAAAGTTGTATGTATCCAATTTCGGCAAATAAATCTAAATGTCTCATAAACAGCGTTGTCAGCTCGGTGCGTGTTTTAATTTTTGGTGGCACCAACGCAAATTCAACAAATCATTTTGTTTCAGTGTGAGAAATTTTTCTTTGTTGCATAAAATACACACGTTTGAATACCATTTCAAAAGTGCATCATTTTTACAATAAATTTTATAGAAAACAATAAGAACAACAATTAATGATGCTTAAGACGGACGAAATTATATGAACAAAGTAAAAGGTTTGATTGTTGCTGACAATTTTTATAATGCAAAGAAAAGGAATTTTGTTTACCCTTCTGGATGTTCATATTCAATATTTTCGTAGTTTAGCAAAAATATTTACATTTTTATGGAAAATTCAATAAACATTAAATAAAAAATTAATTTTGCTTTAAAAGACGGGGGTTTTTCTCCATTCTGGTGCGTTTTGAAATTTCAAAGTTGACAACGCTGCCCAGCATCGTTCTGCCAACTCTTGCCTGATAACCTGATAAATACATTCGATACAGCAGGCTACGCGAACACACAACTACAAATGTTGCCAGCTGCAACTGTCGCCGTGTATCCAGCTACAAAATTATTTTTAAGACGGCAGCTGCCTTTCGGTAATACCCGCTCACATTTTTATATAAAAAATTAGCGGAAAATCCCTAATTTTGACGTTTCAGGAATAAAAATGTTTTTCACAAAAAGTCTTAAAGGATAAGAAAATGTCAATGCTAGTTTTTCGGTCACGCCTACTTTAGGGTGAACGGGCCGGCCAAGTTGAAGATGCAACTGAATATGTCTTTCGAACTATAAATATTGCAGCAACGAATTGTACATCAAATTAAAAATTATGAATATTTGTAGGTAAAGTCTACCTGCCATTACGTGACAGGCAATAGTAATCTAAGAAAAAGGGGCGTGCAATATTGTTTCTGCGACCACGCCCACTTAAGCGTAGACAATAACTTTTTATGCATGTGTGTACACGGCCTGACATTTTTGAGTGGAAAGTTCTTGTAGAAATTAATAGCGATATGTGATGGCAACCGAAAGCAGAATCGAATCAATTTCGAATGTCGGTTTTGCAAATTTTCCGAATTATGTATATAAATATAATAACTTTTACAAACTTTGTAAATATTTCGCTATCAACACGATTTTAAAGCAAAAATAATTTAGCGAATAAGTTCAAAAGCACCAATTTCTTCTACTTGTTTTGTTATATTGTCCACATTGTTTTGTAGCTGGGAAAAATAGCAATAAGTTTAAATTGGCAACAGCTACAAGGGTGGTCGTGTTGCTGTGCTGTCGTTAAAATAATCGGTCCTTAAGAATGTGTGTGATTTAATTTGAAATATTGTAGCCGGTAACCTGCTGTCTGGAATGTGTTAAAGCAAAAACATATATCGTTACCTGAAATGCAAAAGGGCGTAACAACATATTTCAAAATTTTACAGGAGATACAAAAAACTCCAAAAAATCAAAGATTACGAAGCTGGTGTTGCAATTTCTTCAGTACAGCATTAAATTGCGATGATGCATTTATTTCGTAGAAAAAAAATTTCTTTAATCGTCATATTTATTAGATGTGGGTTGCGCCCTTTTGGTTTAAGAAAAAACCAACTTTGTTGTTACGACCTTTTGATTTTCTTTAATAAAATGGTTGTTATTGACAGTAGGGCTGTAAAAATGTAGGAGGACATGTAATTCGATTTGCTCTACAATAATAAATGAAAAAACCCATTTTGAATTTTTTGGTTGTTACGCCCTTTTGCATTTCAGGTAACGATATGTATGTACATACGTAACTCTGTGAGCCCATCTCATGTTTTCCTCAATTTAAACAAGTGATTGAACGTCTGTAAAGTGCAAAAGGCGTTTTAGGCGTTAAAAAATAAAAAAATTATTTTAATATAAATTTTCAATGCAAATTCAACACAAAACGTGTCGTTCACATTTAGATATTCGCACATAAGGTATTATATATATATCGTTAGCTGAAATATAAAACCATGCAACTTATTTTAAGTGATTGTGATGCTTCTCAGCAACGTTCATGTTCTCTCTCATTTTAACTACCAGACAATAAAAATTATACTTTTAATATTTTGCAGAAGGGAATTGTCAATCCACGCGGTAGCTGTACGCAATGTTAATTCAGTGCCCGATTTAAGATCATGTGCTAGAGTTCCCTTAATCCCCATAATCATTTTCGAAATACTTAGAATATTTCTAAAATCCTCAATAATTTTCAAAATCTATATAAAAATTTTCAAAATCCTCGAAACAAAGTCAAACAATCATCATGGAAGCGTGAAGGCCAACTAATATATCAAATCCTACACGAATAGGAGAGCAGGATTTCAAGCAATCTTTTTGAAAATTGAGAAGATTTGGAGTGCCGCTTCCAATGGAGATAGAAACTTTCATTCCATTGTCTGCAATTATAAATTTCTGATTGACACGAGACCGTCAATAAAACCCAAAATACTCGAAACTCTAATAATAAATATTTAATTTTGAACGAATATCGAAAGAAAGAGAATGACCTGAAAAGTCTCCCAGTTAACAAAAATCTTAATCATGTTGCCCATGTTTATCAGGTTAGGACTCCATCAAATCGAACATTCCACTTGAAAAAGGGCAGAACTTTCCACTCAAAACGGGCATTACGAAGTGTTAAGAATGTCCTTCTGCCTTCGAAACGCCCCCGTCGCCAGTTGCCAGTTATAGAACTTTTTTACCCCCGCGGAATTCATTTTTTGGAGGAATTATTTCTCGAGAAAAAGCAAATTCCTTGCGAATATCTGTAATTGAGGAAATGAAAAGTTTCTAGTCTAATCCAAACAAACGATTTATTCGCTCTTATGGCCATAATATTAATACTCGTATATGTAACCGGTTCGTTGTAAAAAAGAACTGTGAATTTGATCTCATTTATTTTTACGTATTTTTCAGTGATTAACATGAACGTACGGACTTGTAATTCATAAATACAACGTATATTATACATACATACATACATTCATATGTATGTACATACATACATACAGACATAAGAATGTATCTTAAAATTTGCTTTTGCTATCGACACTTTGCGGCACATGTGTAAATAAGTTTCCAGTATTTTTTGTTTTGCTTAAATTGAATTTTTATTTAAAAAAATAAAAGCAATAAAATTTGAAAAAAGGTTTAGTATCAGTATCATGAGGTCGCAGAAGAAAGTTCGTTGGTCCCATACCAGTTGTCTCATTTACCATCCGTGGCTCTAACTATTTCCTCAGCGCTCGCACACACACAGATTGAAAGTGAATATCTCAGTTTCTCAGATAAGGAAAACAGCTACTGATTAAAGCACATGTGCCTTGTGCCTTCTCTCTGACCTTGATAAGCAAAAGTTATACGAGAGCATTTAACGCCAGAAAAGTTAAATTCTATTTTTTATTGAAATCTGCTGTTTATTAGAGATGTTTCGCCACGTTCAAAACAGTTTAAACAATACAGGTAACCCTTAGACATTGCGGTTTTGTCCACACGTTTAGCGTTTTAAAATTGCAGAGCTGAAGTGCTTTGGGTTGCTTCACAGTTGAATATCGGGAGACAGTTCATTCCAGAGACGAACAGCGTTCACACAAAAGTGTCGTTGAGACGTGGGCGTGAGTTGTAAATAGACATAAGTAAATGGCACCGTCTACATGTTAGTAAGCACAGCCGTCTTAGGTCGAGATGAAACCCATAAAACAACTATCGCGGATGACAATCATCCTAAGCAAACAAATAATATTAAATAATTTTGAGGCGATGACAACGGCGCCTTTATCAGAATAAAACAGGGATAATTAAATGTTCATAAAATTAATTTTAATTGCCTTCCACAGTATTTTAACAACTATAAAATGCCTTAAACTCACAACGCCGTAGACAAGACTGTTTGTTACCAGTCAGACTCATTGATCACGTTGCACCACAATGCGGAGGTATGCAGAATTGCTTTCCCATCGCTTTAGCGAGCTGGCAGTTTCGTAATTGGACCGGCAAAATATAGAAAGAGCTTAATTTGCTAAATTAGTTTTTGGCGACTGTGTCGACACCGCTGTTAACTTGTACAATAAACAAGTAAACATGAAAAATCTCAATAAACAGATATCTTGAAAACATAAGTGGTAAAACGCCCACCAAAAATATGTCCCGAGATAAGATAAAATACAGAACAAAGACTTGTTCGCTATAAATAGAACAGAAACTATATTTTTAAGATTCATTTGAAACCATAAAGAATTATCTTTAATATACAAATATTTTTGATAATTCAATAATTCGTGCGATACAATGGGGCTGTTTAGTGTAAATAATGTAGCGTAAATAGAGAAGGGGGCGGTATTTAGCCGATTTCCAAAAGTTGATTTGATAAGAAAAATCAGATATTCTGCTGTATCTCCTCAAATCCACAAAGTCCCCAAATGTGTCTTGCAATGTTGTTGAATGCAACATCGAGTTGTTTTTGCTTATTGAATTGCAACTAGAAAAAATTTCCCATCCATATAGCAGAATATGGATGTTAAGTGGTGTGAAACAATCTGTCGTTACGATATATCTGACCAGTTTAGATGGTTATTCAAAATAACTCCCAGACTGTTGGCATTTTCAACTTGTTCAGTTTTGGAAAGTCCTATGAGAATCCGTGGCAAACAGGTTTGTGCGTACAATAATCTGTCTTAGTGAGGCAAAGACCATTCGCTGTAGCCCAGTTAAATAGATATACAGCTGTGCTGGGATCTGAAAACTTATTGTTTTTCAGTTATTGAGCCATTTGCGTTTGAATTAATCTTTCAACAACTTTTGATAAGTACGAAGGTATAGAAATGGGGGAATAACTTGTATCTGGCTTTGGAACAGGTACAACTTTAGCACAGCTCCACATCGATGGGAACGTAGATGTTGTAATTATTGTGTTTGCTGGGTGCGTTAAATACGGGAGAATAATAACTGTTATTATCCTAATAAATTTAAGATGGACACCGTCAACTCCAACAGAATCTGACTTTATTCTTAGGACATATTTATGACCTGTTCTGGAGTCACATTAGAGACTTAAAAACGTGTTGGATATTCTTCATTCGCTGGGCTGTCAGTGCAGTAGTCGTCAGCTGAGTCTTAATACTTAATGTCAGCTTTTGGCGTTGGCATATTTGAAAAATCAGAGTTTAATTTATATACATCGACTATACCCAGCGAGCCTAGTTTTCTCCATTTCGTCTTAGAGCCGACAGGTATCTGAAACTTTTCTTCGTAATATTAGCAGCTCCTATTCTCCGACAGTCCTTAAAAATGTAGTGAAGCTCACAGGTCCGGTCTTTACCTCATTAGAGAACCATGGCTTTCTATTTTTTACGTTCTTTATTTTAATTGGAATATATTTTTGCTACAAGTATTGAGCATTCCTGTGTAGCAACGCTGCCTATTTATCCGCTGTTGGTAGTCAATTTCTGGCTCCAAGGAATTTTCATTGTTTCGGTTTCTAGTGATTCAAAATCAATGATCTTAAAATCTCTGAAAGTGATTGCTTGCTGTCGAATTTTTGTTTCGAATTCATAGAACCATTGATTAAGATCATACCGATGGCACTCATTTTCTCCTTCATATACCAAATATTCTCCTTAGTTGTAACCAAACGTTATTCTATTATTTGGTCTATGTAAACTGTACCCAACAATAGTTTACGGCTGTCACTGAAAATCTCAAGAAGTATTCTATAGCCTGAATATTTGAATCAGGCTGATCACTGTTGTCGTCCGCCGTTTGATGTTTTCCTTTCCATGTTATGGACGACTTTACATAAGTCGCAACTTCTCCAGTATTTGAAAGCCTGTTTGAACAAAAGAGGCGATAATCGACAAGTTTGCAGTTGCTGTGGAGAACACCAGCACGGAGCCACGTTTCCGACACACAAATTACGTCAACGCCAGATCCTTCCAATATAAACCTCTAAATGCATCGATTTTTTTGTGGAGACTCTGTGCATTAATATGACGAGAGTGGTTTTGTGATACAAATATTTTCGCAATTTAAGCCGTTTAGAAACTTTAGCTGGAGTCTTGTAGGTTGTATTTTCATTTGCTGGATTATCTTCATCGTATGTATTTGGCGAGCGAAATAAATCGCGTAAAATTTTGACGTCATTGGTTCACCAGGTCCAGAAGCTTCTTTACGTAGACGAGACTGCAGTTGATATCAGGGCACTTTTTTTAGACGACGAGTTGCATAAATAAACGATGATTTTTAGGCGCTAAGTTTTCAGTGACGTGGAAGGCAAGATTTCTGTCAAATCCAATATTGATCAAACCAAATATTGTTGCTTAAATGTAGGACGTTACAGACTTAAGAACGTAACTGCTGCCGCACGATTTTACTTTATTTTGTTAGAATTATTTTTATTTTGAACTCGAAACAGAGCTTTAATATTGAGGGGCTTTAACTATTATACGAATGGCATGGGCATGGCATTGCCAAGCGTTACGTGGGCAAGTAAATATTTCCGGAAATAAAGGCAGAGGCAAAGTGTGGGGTAATTGAAATATAGCGTTAGATGTAAACAATTTGGTTCCAAAAGTGAAGTAAGAGGGGGGAAGTGTTACGGTATGGCGTAGATGGGGTCGTATATTGGAAGGCAATTTAAAGGATACTGAAGGTTGCTGTGCACATATTTTAGCACGTAGTCAGTGAGAAGAAACCCCAGTGCGGGAAAGAAAATATCCCCAGATGAAATGACAAATTTGGTCCGACTCATGCCCAGAAGGTTTCAGGCCGTTATTAATCCAAAAGCAGGACCCAAAGAATAAGATTTATATGCAAGTGTATTGTACATTAAATTGTCTCAACGAATTTTAAGATCTTATACTTTTTTAAAAGCTGAATTGCTGTATAAACATCCAAAGATTATAAAATACAATTGGTGTACAAATAGTTTTGTTAGAAACTGTACACAGATATACCTTTCGTAATTCTTGTGTTAAAAAAGCCATGCAATTGTCATATTCTTTTCACCAGCATATTTTCACTGCTGATTTCTTCTGCTTCAGTATTGATGACTAGTTTAATTCTGATTGTACTTTAATATCACCGAGCAATTTAAAAAAATAGGATTGCACCGCAAATAGAATTCTGTCCGATTTACTATGAGAAATTTTTTGTTCATTAGCTTTCAAATGTAACATCAATGGGATTCAAATTTGTTTAATTTGCCTCATTCATTCAATAGACAGAAAGACATCCAACTTTCTCGCCCACTTTGTGTTTATTTGAGATTTATTATCGATAACACGGCCTGGCTGCGACACCTGCAGCCCATCTTTTACGCTATTAAGCAGATGCGTCTCATGTGTTACGAGTTTTCTTAAAACCCTGTTTTTATGTACAAACATATGACTCAATTTTTTTATGTACAAACATATGACAATTGTTTCATTATAATAACAAGTGCTGACAACATTTATTTCGTATTTTAATAAAAGAAAAACACCTGAAAAGTTGTTGTGTCTCAGAGATGTGAGCAAAATCGTTTCGGCGGCAACCAACTTTTGACCAAAACAAAACCTGACAATTGTTACGTCGTTTTTGCAAAAAAGTGACATTCGTTATCTTGCCCCAAAAAGCATCGTTAAGTTTGGGAGCAGATCAGCTGCTGTTAACCAGCACCGTTCATTTCAGGCGTAATCCTACATGTACTTTTATTACATCGATTGTGACAGACATGTGGGACGAAAACTTTAAAATTCGTCTGTCACCGCCCCCGTTAATAGACTTGGCTACGTCTACGTACGTGTTGTTGCCAACGACGATGGACAGATGGGTTGTGTAAATTTTCAAATAAACTTGTATGAACTCGTTTGCGTTTGTTTGGAAAAAGTTTGTACCATCGGGTCCACTTGTGAGTGGACATGTGTACATAAATCTTACAGAGCAGTTCAGAAACTTTAATTTGTCAACTTTTGTTTCAAAACTGTTCAGTGTTTGCAAACAACTTTCAATTTGAGTATAAAACTCATATTTAATATGTTCTGGACAAATAGAAACACTGAAAGATTTCTCTCAGATGTAACGTTTGACTTAATGCTGAAGTGACGATATTGTGGAATTGGAGAAGACGATGCAACATTCAACGACTTTTGCCGCTGAAAGGCAATCACCTTTATTCTAATTGTCAACTGCTTTAAAATTTCCTGTATTCTATAAAAAAGTGACGGTGATATTGTGGTGACGTGACTCTGTTTTCCAATATCCGCCATTTTTTATAACGATTTGAAACGATTTACGCCAAAAAGAAGAAAATCTGAAAAACTGAAGCTAACAAACGCAAAGCAATTTGAAAAAATGGCGAGGAATCCCTCTCTTGCAGTGGGTTTTCGCAGAGGAACTGTTCCAAGTAGTTTTAAAGAGCAACGGAAAGAAATTGCAAAAATCTTGAATTAAGTTTTTCCGTGATAATTTAAGAAAAATTAAAAACTGAAAATGGCGAGATTTAAAGTTCAAATTGGAACAGAAGCTCATCGCGAATAAAGCGTAATGCTTAACAATAGACATTCATTCAGAAGCTGTGGCAAATTTTCCTCAAGGAACTGTTCAGGGAACGGAATTTTTGATGTAGTAACAGATATTAATGACATTTAGTTCGCCCTGACTTCAATTATAAGTCGAACTTATAATTGAACCACCTTTGGAAGTAAAGCAGCCATTAAGCGAAACCGTTTCCATATATGTTTTTATCAACGGCGTCACTCCTATTCCATAGAAAGCCCTAAAAAAACATATAGAATTACTTTAGAATCTGATATATCAAGTTCGATGTCCTTAATACACCGTATGGATGTGGTGATAAGTGGCAAAAGCAATTTTGTATATTAAGGATAAGGAGCTAAAATAGTTGGTGGGGACAAAAGAACATAGATAAAAAGAATAGGAGTTACCCGAAAGTGTACTAAAACTAAAAAGGCTTAAACTTTTAATAAAAAAATTGGATCAGTTTAATAAAACTTTATAAAATAAAATAGCTGTCAAGTCTTTGGGAAAAAATAAATAAATAATACACTTTAATTTTGTACATTACAAACATATATATTTGAGATCAGGCAAATTGAAAGTGTTGCCCTTCTGTGTAAGAAAAAATATTTTCCATAAATATGGCAAAAACAATGTTCAATTTATGAAAAAAATTCAGGATACGCTTTTTGTTCTCATAAAAGACGATAAACAGTCAACACAGGGTGTTGTAGAATTGACGTCCCCATTGACGTGAAGCAACATTAATACCAGCAAGAGGACAATGTTCAATGAAGGTGAACATCAAAATATATTAAACACAGAAATGAACATTAACCAAGAACGAATAAATTGAAAAATTAAAGTTGTGTGAACCGAATAAATTTTTGTACTCGTTAAAAATACACAAAGTGCCACATCGCTGGCAAAAAGTGTTCGTTCATGGCAACTACCGCTGTTCAAATAACCACTTTTCAGGTTTGAGTTATTTGAAGTTTTTCTTGCCTGCAATAAAAATTACAATTTTCGGAGCTCTAAGAAATAGTTTTCGGTGTGTTCGCAAGTGAAAATAAATAATATAATAACGAAACCTTCAACTTCGGGCCAGTAATACTATAAGTACGTTCTTGGCCTTATGTGGAATTATTCTAAATTTGTTTTCATGCGTCACCCTATAATTTTGGGGATTTTGGGATATATTGTATTAAATAGTTGTGAATTAAGCCGAGTTAAGTAAATACTTTTCTTTCATAAACTATAAACTTTTGCCCATTTTTAAGTTATTTGGAAATATAAAAAAGGATTTAAAAAACAAGAGAAAAAGAAGCAACGAAAAAGAGTAGCAGCCCAAGAAGCCGGAAAAATTTTAGGGACCATTTTTCGCGGAAATGTTCTGGGCAAAAATCAAATGTATATATATTTAACAGGCTTTTAATTGCTTCTGATCCAATTGTAATAAATATGACAAAAATAAAAGAGGAAACAATCAACAATTTGCAATTCCTTTCCTAATATGGAGATGTTTAAATATGTTATTTTATAATCCAGATTTTTAATATTATACAGGGTTTTTTTACATAAAGAAATAAATGGAAAAGAAATATAATTGCAATAAAATATAATTAAAAATTTATAAATTTTACTTTTTTAAGCCAATTTCATATCCCGTCTTCAACTCAACGCATACCAAATACTAAGACTCTCTAACTGTTATAGCGTTCCAGATATTAGATTTTTATTAACCACTTTGTATGGGGAGAATCCTTTTCCACGAATATTTACCCTAATCTGAAACTCTATGTAACATTAAGGAAGAAAGATCAAGAGCCGCCACGAGTTAATTCCTACTTTTGGCATCGTATCCCTTGACTCTAAATCGGAAAATATATTGTATGTACTCAGTTTTCTGAACAATTTTCTTACTATTCGAGCGTTCGCATAATTGCACTTAAGGCAAGAGGAGAAACCCGGAACTGTTAAAAACAAAGTTTTAAATAAAGAAGCATTTTTCCAAAACATTTTTATGGGCTGAACAAACCAAAGCAACCAAAAATTACTTTTGTTTCTATTTGTTAATTAATTCTTGAATTCACAAAGTTTTCATAATCTTTGGTGGCCGTTGGGTTCGAATTATAACTCCTGAGATACATGTGAATGTGCAGTTCTTATTTTCTATACTTTCAAATATACTGTCAAAGCCGAATAAATAATTTCACTATTTTACACCAAAAGGAAAAATCGGTTAAAAAAAGGAAGTAAAAAGCTGTCATAAACTTTCTCATGCGCACAACCTCGACCAACGGAGCCTAAGACAAGATACAAAACAAACCAAATGGAATAAAACAATTTAAATCAACTTTTTACATTTCTGTGCGTTCCAATTTTTGAGCCGAGAGTCGAGAAGTCTATTTGCAGTTTGCACAAATGCAACCCTGAGCAAAAGAAATATGTAAAACTGAAGAAGTCTTTCACACTTTTACGTATTATATGACCTCTTGACAAGTCTTAACACAAAGTGCTAAAGTTTGAACCGCTTTATGAGTCCGTTTTCATGGCCCAACCGAATTTACTATTTTGTTAGTGCTCTTCTTAAATCATGAACGGCGTTTTTTTCTAACACTCTTCTAAAGTAACTTTAATTTTGTGAAACATTTAGCTTTTTCTGTTAAACAAAAATTAAAGATCGCACTTGCGGCCATTCGCTTATTAAATAGTTGACGTGAAGAAGCAAATAAACACTTGAGTGACTGACAGGCTGCAGGCGTGTGACGAAGAGAATGATTGAGTAACAGGGCGGGAAAGAAAGTGAGTGCTGGAACGACTAAATGTCTTAACAAATGATATACTGCGATGTAGGTAAAAAAGACAAGTGAAATAACAGAACAGAGAAGCGTTCAGGCATTTATGCGAAAAGAAACAAGATGCAAATAAAAAGTACATCAATTGTAGTTGCTTGGTGTGTAAATAATTTGAACACTCGTACTTCAAGTGGAGCGAAGACAATTGCCGCAACGTCATCATCAGCGCAGTCAATGTTTCAACAAAGGACTTTTTAAATATTTGTGTTCCATTAATCTACATACAAACAACCATCGTCGTATCTATACGTCGACGACTTAAACGTTTATTGACTACACCACTTCGTCTTCATTTTTATTCATTTTAGACTTCATTTGCCGAACAAATAAGAGACAAAAAATTCATCTTACCTGAACAAACACACCCACTTTTGTTTTGTTCGCGCTCCAGAAATATGAACAACAAACAAATTTTCTTTAAGGCAGCCAGACTGACAGACAGACTGACACACTTACGAGTACATACATACATACATATATTGTATCGTGGAGGTAAAAACGTGGAGGTAAATCTGTCGGCAACTTTAAAATAAGCACGAAAGCTCGTACCTGCCTGTGTATGTACGTAGTTCGGAAGAAGCTACAACGTACTTTTGCCTACGCCTACGCTCTGAAGGACCTCTACAACTTTGAAACGATAATGGGCCACGACTATAGTCAGCAAAAAACGATGCTTTAAGCGATTTTAAGTCACTTTTAATGTGCTTTTTGAGTACTCGCTTACTCCAGTTCAGCTCCCTTTACCTGCAATAGTCTGTTTTAAACTTAAAATCAGCCAATTGGCCATTTGGTCAAATAAAGTTATAGTTTTTCTAACCCTAATTACACTGTGCAATACATGAAGAAATAGCAATGTTCGGCTGATTTACGCTAGTAGATAAGTGAACGTATGTGAACCGATGGACGGCGTTTTAATAGATAAGACGTGAATCTCCTTTGGGGCTTGGCCCACAGTGAATTCAAACGATTTATTCAGGCAACATTTTGTTGATATACATCAACCCTCTGAAACAACAACCGGCCGCAAAATGAGTTCCAGATGTAAGCTTCTGAAACGCCGACGCGTCGCCTCTACTACAATCAGTTGATAAAACATTGTTATTTTAAAAATAATTTCGTGTTGTAGCCCCGTGTTATTGACAATTGACTTCCTGCAAAATTTTTAGTTTTTTTTAATAGCCTTAATGTTTTGTACCCCCTTTTAATACACACTTAAGGGACATTTACTTGTTGTTTCAAAATCAGCTGATTGGAGGTGATACGTTTCATAAATTCTTAAAAGGTCTTTTGAACTCTTATGATATTTATGTAGGCCAGTTCCAAGGCAATTGCATTTTGATTGCAGTTGAAAAAAGTTGATCACTGAAGTCGTGTTTTAAGAGAACTGATTTTAGTCTCTGATTACGGTTAATAAATTTATCAATTATTATTGTGTAATTCCATTATAAAGCAATTCTGCACTGCAATCACTTTTTACCGGCAGACAACTGCACACAGTTTAGCAACTCACTCGCCTTCGTCCTGAGACTTATTCGGTCTGATATCTGAGCCCAATTTATTTGCATATGCAGTTGTGTATCACGGATTTCTTATAACCAGTGATCCTGTATCCAGCGAAGTTGTATTTCCAATAGTTTGTGGTCTTTGCAACTAGTTTACAGTTTTTTTTTTGTTCGACTTCCCGAAAGTGGTGACATATTTTGGGTGTGTTGTGCTTGAGGCGATCATATTTGTGCCACTCCTTAAGGCACAAGTACATGAAACGCGTTCATTCGTTGACAAGTATCACGGGCTTAAAAACCTTATCGCAATGAGAATCGCAAGTTACACAACGCGTTTTATAAAAGCCTTCTTTTCACATTAAAAAATGTCTTGGCTTCCTTTTTTATATAAAACTGAATGTTTTTTAAGCTCTTCAATAAGTTTTACCTCCATGATCCAAATATTTCTTTAATTTGCTCACTTTTTACCATCAGGTGATTGTAATTGTAAGCAGTACAAAGCGCTTTAAAAAGTTCAAGGTCAACCCATTTTCTGACATAAGGACGCCCAATTCTTCTATGAAAAATACTAGTTTCACTTTTTTGGCCGAAGCCTACAGGTCGTGCATTGAAGCGGTTTAGTTCTGCCTTTAAAGCTCTCGTCTTCCTTCCAATTTGTTGCTAAGCCGAACAGAAGTCTGCAGAGGAGTCCCTAAAAGAAATTCCACAATTGCCACTGTTACCATGCTAATGTTGTCACATCTAGAAAAAAATTTTATCAAATGAACAGAGTTTTGCACCATTATTATAAAATCTATACATTTTAATGGTTTTCCTACATCTCCCGCTTTCCTCAGACGGCAGAGCCCCAAGCGATTTTCCCCACCTGTAACATCACTTAATCTTGCCAGAAGTTGAGACATCAGTACTTTCACCACATTTACTTGGCTGTTTGGCCGTCCAAATATGTGGCAGTGAATGTCCTGCAGAACTCAAACGTTTTCGCAACAGTCTTCTTTATTTACAACATCATTCGTTTGTTGTACGAATAAATCAGAAATCATTTGAATATTGTTGTTGGTGTTGTTGCTTCTACGTTCTAATCATTAAAAATGTACAAATCGTTAAAAGAAAACCTCTAAAAGATGAGAAATGCAAAACGTACCAACAGGATGCGGGTGAATACAAATTCAATTCACATGTACCAACTGAAAACATAAATGCGGTTTTCTTTAAATAAGAAAAGCATTTTGTGTAAATCATTATATTATAAAATAATGAATAATTTATAACGGATAAAAATGCTTATTTTCGTTATTTATTTCAATTTTATTAGTCACTAGTTGCTGGTCCAAGTAAAACTAAAATGTTGGTGTTTTCTGGGGAAAATATTGCTGCTTTTTACACCGAGTTTTTGCCAACTTCAAAACATTCAACTTGATATTTAATTACACTCTAGTCTGCAACAAAGCAGACTTTAAGAGATGTCAAGTGCCTTTTAAATAAAAGTGCGCTTTCTATTAACTTTAGAGAAGAAAAAGGATACTTTAGTTGCAAAAGGCAGTTCTAAATCTAAACCCCGCTGAAGTTGTTTTCAATTTATTTGACCACAGCTTTTAACCCAGCAAGTGCTCGATATTAGTATTTCTTAGGGGCAATTCAGACTATAAAACTTTGTATTACGACTTGGAAAAAAATCAAATAATACGCGCAAGTGTGTGACAGACTTTTTAATTTTTGAACATTTTTTAAACGATACCAATTATGCAGTTGATCAGGGTGGCATTTTTGTAAAATGCAAATAGACTAGTCGACCGCTTCGAGTGGTGTTGTTGATATTCGTTATATATTGGGCCAAAATTTGGAACAGATCCTGTACTTTACCTGCTGAATATTTTCAAAGGCCGAAACTGCTCATCGATTTGAGGTGTGGGGTAGTGAAAACGGCATGTAAAGTTACGTCAGACTTTTTAATACTGGCAAAAAATCTCATTAGATTTCCTTCACACAAAGTCCAATGGCATTCATAAGGGATTGATAACACATATATCGTATATATATATCTGGTGAGAAAAGTCACTAAGCGTGAATTTTTCACATGTTATATGAATTGATTCAACCAGCAAGAATTTGGCTATAAATGAAAAAGTCTGCTTTTAAACAGAACCGACTTTAGTATTTGACTATGATCCATTAACCACTTTCATACAGCGGTTCTCGCTTAAATGTTCGCCATCTTAGTGCGCAAAAATTGCTGGTACTAGTAACAAAAAATGCGCTCCCTCTAAAGTGGCTATATTTTTAGTAAAAACACGCTTAAATGCGTAATACAGGAACTGCCTTATAATTACGTAAAACTAGAACTTTGTTTCCAACAAGAAAAAAGTGGGACGCGTCGTACGTAAACGAACGGTGTGGTTCAAGTGCGGCTCATAGTTTCCATACGTCACAACGGGGGTGTCAAGTGACCTACTTCATAGACATACAATTAAGTTAATAAATTCGTGTTCATTAGCTGCCAATAGGATCCATAATGGTACTACAATGGCCTACATTTGATTTTAATGAACTTGCATATGTATGTATTTAGGTACAAAACTCGTCCACTTTCTATGTGTCACGTAAACAAAACCACGTTGTTGACAAAAAAAGTAACTATTTAAAAGGATGTAAATACCGAATAGGCTTTTCAGGTGTTTTCCCGGCGCGGTTCACAACGAAATTATCTACTCATTATTATTTTCTGCGCACGTTGACGTAGAAGGCTGCTCCTATAATTCGCGAAAGAGTTTCAACGGCAGAGTCTCATGTTGGTGAATATAATTTTGCAAAACATCGCGTTTTGGAGTCGGCACTTATTTCTTATTTTATTGCGTAGACAGATACGTTGGTAAGTACTGCTAATATAGGCCTATTTACGGTGATCCAAATTCCCCGAGTTGTTGTTGTCTTGCATCGAATTCGTTTTATTCCCCATCACTGACGGGTGCGGGCTCGTTAGACCTAATTGGTGTTTTTGCTTTTACTTATCTAATTAAGAATTCAGAAAGGATTTCTATATAGAATCTGTAACAAGCCGGTACATTTAGGCGTGATTGTTAATTTAAACTTTGTGTCCTAAAGTTATGGTGCTATTGACGCAACGCAGGAAGTTTTCATATACTTCCCAAACGGGTTATGCGGAGCACATCCATACTTTTTTTAAATATTTGCAAGTGTTCCGAAGTAACAGGAACTATAGGATTGTACGCAAGTCAAAGTAAAATTTCCATGTTGCGATGGCGTTGAAGTTTTCAGATATCACCGATTATTTATTATTTAATGTTCAGGTGAGATGTTTCTGTAGGTTCAAAAAATATGTACGAATATCTATAGTGTTATATTGTTTAGGCCATTTTCAACTCAATGTTAGATATAGCGGATATGTTTGTGAGGAGACCATGATCCCATTTTTAACGGTGGGCGCTTAAGTCAGATTTGACAGAGAAGACTTTGGATCTTATTTTCTTTCCGATGATAGTGACTACGCAATTTTAAGGTGAAAAGCTTTATGTCTCGCACACGGGATTCAAAGAGCAGCAATTGTTTCTAATCGGTTTCATCCATAAAGGATCTCATCCAGCTTTTTCTTTCTTCAAAATAAATCAAACTTTTTTAAATTCATGCGTTACAAAATTTATATTTTCCAACTTTTCATGAAGATCTTAATGAAAACTCTCTCTAAACTCTATATGTTGTTGTTTTTTTTAAAACGATTTGAAGATAAATATTTGACAAAGTATTTTCAGTTCGTTTTCTTTTTTCCATAAATGTAAATTTCTCAAGAGTGAACAAATTTGACGCTAACTTGAGCGTCCGCTTCAGAGGGACTTCACTGCCTTCAGAAACTATTAAAACTCGAACAAAAGAATCACAATCGAAAATAATACGTAAAGAGTAAATCAGAACAATAACTAACTGGGCAAATACGAATATCAAAAATAAGGTTTTACAAACAAATATAAAAATGTTAAAAGACATATCGCGCATAACTTTTAAAATATGCTGCATAGAATATAAATCAAATTTGGCTCTATGAGCTTGATTCTTAAATTATGAAAATAATATTAAAATAAATAAATTATTACTCAGCCAATTTCTTAATACTAAAAGTAAAATTATTTGACAGAAGTACAAGGTGGCGCAAAAGTAATCCTCCTATCAGATGTGTTTCCGTACAAAGTCCAGACGGTGCATCAGCTGTTAGCTGCTGACCGCCAATCGCGTCTAACATACGCTCAAGCCATCCTTAATCATCACCAAGAGGAAGATGATTTTTCATCAAAAATAATCATGAGTGATGAGGCCCATTTCCATCTTAGCGGGTACGTAAATAAGCAAAATTTACGCTTCTGGGGCACTGAAAATCCGCGTGTAACCCACGAAGAGCCATTACACCCGCTCAAAGTCACTGTATGGTGTGCTGTTTTCGCTGGAGGAGTCATCGGACCTTTTTTCTTCGAAGACGTCGCGGGCCAAACGGTTACTGTGAATGGTGAGCGCTACAGAGCAATGATCAACGAGTTCTTTTTGCCGCAACTTGATGAATTGGGATTGGAAAATATGTGGTTCCAACAGGACGTTGCAACGGCACATACTGCACGTGCCACAACCGATATGCTGAATGATGCATTTCCCGGGCGCCTAATCTCCCGTTTTGGCGATTTGCACTGGCCAGCAAGATCGCCTGATTTGACCGCTCCAGACTTCTTTTTGTGGGGCTTTTTGAAGTCGCGGGTTTATGTCAACAAGCCTCAGACTCTTGCAGCTCTTAAAGACAATATCCGTCAAGAATGTGAGGACCTATCGCCGGAAGTTTTGGACAAAGTGATGGAAAATGCCATAAAAAGGGCTCAAATGGCAATCAACTGTGGCGGCGGCCATTTACATGACATCATATTCTCGACTTGATGTAAAAAAAATTAAAAGACCAAATAAAAATAATCCACAAGAAGAATCACAGTTTTTAATTTCTTTTTTTAAATTACAGCCAAAAAACATCGGAAGGTTATTTTGGCGCCACCTGTTATTAAGGTAAAACGAAGGTACCTGTAAGGTCCTAGGAAAATTTCTGACAATGCACATATGCAAATATTATGGACAAGAAGTCGGTATCCACACTTTCCATTAGAGATAGTTCCACCTGAAATTTTCTTCTCAATAAATATTAAAACTACAATAAAGTGAAATATTAAAGGGTGCCCCATATGGTTACAGCTTTCCATGAATGATCTAGCCCCATTTATGTAAATGTGCAATAAGTGTAAAAAATTATTACATCCTTTATTTTTGTATAAAGCAAAATCTTTAGGATGAACTTAAACCTTTCATCGGCCAAATGGTCCAACTGATTTTAATGAAACTAAGAGAAAAAACTCCGTAAATTGCTTTTCAATTTTTTGTCATATATATATGACGATCACTCAGGGCATGACCCCTATTCAGCGACGTATGATTCATTGTGCCGGGGCTGGAAAATAGATTATGGGGAGGGGTACAGAGGAAGTAGTGTTTATGCACATTCGATTTGAATCTTCCCACATTGAGGGGTCGGGGAAGACTTCTGCAGCAAGTTCATTCCAGTGCGATTCATTAGCCAATCGACAGCAAGAGGATGATATCTCGATGAAAAACGCGTTGTGCATAAGCATGTGTGGATTTCGGGAACAATTTCCCTGATGATGACAACAGTGTAGTGCCCCCTACACAGCGGCGGTGCTCAAGAGAGTCTATACAGACAGATATCTTACTTTCACCGATGAGCTTTTTCGCCCTCTCCTCTAGTAACTGATAAATAGACTTTTAAGCGCCAGCCCGGACATGAAAGTTGTATTCCATTTTCGAACGGAAGTAGGGGGTATAAACAATGAGGAGCTCAGATGGAATAAAGTCGTGTGCCGTTTTAAAAAACCAAGACATTTGAACGCTTCCTTTGCGACATGAATTTTCATGCCAAGAACATCAAGAGTTCCTGACTCGTTCGTGTTCCCGTGTGTCAATAAGTAACCCTGTAACCCTGCTCCCACGACCCTATTCAGAGATTGCAGTTAGATCGCTATTTAATGTATTGTATCGTTCGTATTTTGCTTCATAGCCTCAATCTCTAAAAGGCTTGACCTACAGCTGAATGAATACGAATTTCATATGCTGCTGTCGTCTGCAGAAGTTAAAATATGACAAGGGCAAGGGATCCGGGAGTTGCTTTATCTCAATTCGGTTGGCGCACCAGATGGGTTTCTTAAATCATATGATGAATGTCTGAAATCTTCTTGTATTTGATCTGAGGCGATGGTAGCGAATCCCTTCTGAACTCAGTCGTATCACTCTTAATTTGGTTAAACATTAAATTTGTTTACTACAATATTTTCAAGCTAAACAGTAATTTCGCCGCAACAAAGTACTTCGCAACGTTTATTCGTTTCTGAAAGAAACAGGACTCTTCTGGAATGCTTTAAAACAAACGATTTATTTGGAAAAAGCGTTAAGGTCTGTGTCTTGATTAATTTATGTTACTCTGAATAACTCCTTCAATTGAAAACGTTTGGTGCTGCAAAATTGAGCGAAACTTTTAAGGCAAACTTTAATGCATAAATTGCTCTCCTGCACAACCGAGAAATCAAACTTAAGCAGTTTTTTTCTCTGTGATACGAATAAAAGGCAGATGCCTGCGCTGCATTAAACTACAAATAAGAGGGCATGGAATAAAAACGTGTTTCTGTGTGGTAGACGATAAGCCAACCTTTAATACATTGTGCACATAACAGATGGGCAGAATTCAAGTGGTTGGCACAAATAGCAAGCACTCACGCGTGATGGCGAACTTTGCCATTACAAGAACATGGAACTGCGCGTTTTATAAAAAATGAGACGAATAATGGATTCTGGGGACGTGGTTTACACGTACTTATTTACGCTCTATGAGCAGCCCTTTCGCTTGTGGAAGTAACAGTTCGTATTATTCGCACGGCTGAACGGAATAGTAATCGAAGGTGACCTGACATATTCGGCTTCGGATCTACATGCATATATAAGCTGGGGTATGCAGCTTTTGTACGGCTCTTTTGCTTTCTTAAGGTTTTCATTGGGGTTCATGTGAACGAAATCTAATGAAATTTGTAGCGAGTGTCAAAAAAATGTAACGTACCATTATTTCACACCGCCGCACCTCGAATTCAATGAAAAATAGGGGTGAAAAGATAACAATTTGGTGAAACCTCAAACAGTGTCGGCTGAGCAGTGCCGGTCTTCGAAAGTATTCAGCAATTAAAAAAAATTACATTAACTTTATGATATGGCGTGAGAGAAGTACATACATTTCTATAAGGAAAGCATAGACTGCGAAATGATCGACTAATCTTTACGAAACTTGTAGAAATACAACTCTGATCAGATGGAAAAAAATTTCTAAAAGTGAAGAAGTCTTATGTGCTGTCATATGTCAACGAATTATATGACATTTTGACACTTGCACGAATTACTTGATTTTCTTAATTTTTGGGCTGAACTCCCAATCGTCTAACCGAAAAGTAGAATGGACAGATCCTTTTTGGTTTTGAAACTTTCGTGGAGTCGATGATTCAATTTTAAATCGAGTTATCAAATTTATTGTTTACGCATACAAGTTAAAATGTTTGTGATTGCGTGACGCACTATTTTTGAATGTTTACAGGTCCCAAAAAGGGATATATTTTAGCTCCAAATGGATTTATACCACTTTTCAGAGTTACACGTATGTAAATTATAAGAAATAAAAGTATGCGTGAATTGAAGTCCACATTTTTATAGGTATTGGCTTTAATCCAATGCATTTACAATATAGAAAAATAATAATTAAATGAAAACATTTGAGCACACAAGTAACAGAGTTAATTACGAATAAATTTTTGTTTTAGCTCTGGGCTGAGGAACAGCTTTCGTGTCATACTTGTTTATATTGTTTCGCGTGTCTCTCGCACTGGTGGACTGATTTGCCTCATATAAGCAATTCACGTCGTCCGCGCTGCTGCGTCCTTTGTGAACGCATGAATCGTATTAAGTCAGTGACAAAGACAATTAGAGAAGTCTGTTGATAACATCTCAGGGATGGACCCACTCCATTGTGTGCTGCCGTACTTTGCAAAGCATGAAATAAATAAAACTCAGTTTTATTAAAAGACAAATGAGTAATTTTGTAAAATGGTAATGATTTACTTCGTTAAGATAATAGCAAATAAATATAATTTTACATATGTAAGTATTAAACTTAGCAAAATATTCGTGGGAAGCAAGTGGAACTTAGGGCGATATGCCCATTATACCGTTTTACTCATTTCTCTGTGATTATAGGTCTTAATGTTTTATACAGAGGTTTTTGGGTTATCTCTTTTACCAAATAAAAAATTGTTTTCAATTAATCATTTTCTCCTTTTTAAGCCTGATCCAGAAAATAATCTAGCGGCGGCAACCGTCTTGTTGAAACCACAGCTCCTGCACATTATGGTTGTTCAATTGACTGTGCGGTCATCGTTGACCGTTACGTTGAAGTGCGGACCAACGATTCCACCAGCCCATAAAGCGCACCAAACAGTCAGTTTTTCGGGACGTAGCGGTGTCTCAACATACAACTGAGGATTATCATCACTCCAGGTACTGCAGTTTTCTTTATTGGCGTATCCATTCAAACAAACGAGAGCTTCATCGCTAAACAAAATTTGCTTATGAAAATCGGGATCAACGGAAATCTCGTTTCAAAATAAATTTGCACACTTTCTAAGCTTTGTTCAGGCGTCAGTCTATTCATGTTGAAATGCCAAACCGAACTAAACACAAATCACTTGACACCTGCCAAAACGAACGCCAGTTAAAAACGTTTTGCCAACTTAAAGTTTTATAGCTCCACAAAAAACACCGATTCTTTTTATCTACATATACTATTTACAAGAAATTGAAGAGAAATTTGTGAGGAAAATTTCACGCGATTTCCCACAAAATGTTCGTGAACAACAACTGACTCACGATCTCATCTTTATTGCTCGATTACATACATATAAAAGAGGCTTCAATGTAAAATGTATGTGTAAATGTATGCACATGTATGTATGTGTGTTTCAATTTCAATGCTTATCATAAAAATAAATTGTTTTCAAATTGGTGCAATAAGAAATCTCATTGGAGGTAAAATCTAAAATTCCATTTTGATATTAAATTTTACACTTTAAGTACACAAAGTGTTCATATTTCTCGTGCATACTCATGCATTTTGCATGTTCATTTGGCTAGAATGCAGAATAGGCGATTTTCATCAATTACACATCCGTATGTTCGTACATCGTTACACTGAGTGTTGAATAAATCACAATAGACATACCGACGTGTGCGGCAACACAGACACAGGCTTTTTTACTTTACGTTTTTAATACATACATGAATACATACATACATACATACATACATACATACATACATACATACATACATACATACATACATACATACATACATACATACATACATACATACATACATACATACATATTTATGTATATTTAATGCACTCATGACTTTAAATAAAACTTAAAGCCTCGACCAAAAATAAAAGCGCGCAAACACATACAACAACATTCGGTTAGTCCATTACCGCCACTCCCGTCTTAGGCTTCCACATTGAAAACCAAGAAAATAACAAACAACCGCAGTGAAGTACACGAGAAATTTTAAGTAACAGTCTACGATATCGAGTGCGTACTGTTCAATTTTACTCGTTAACTCAAATGCCATCGAAAATAAACAACATACATTTATTTGAAAAAATTCTTTTAGGACCAATTTAAATAAAGTAAATGACATTCGAAAGGAAGCAATGGCTCAACGCATGGTTCAGCATTCTAACTTGGCCTTGCTGCTGAGCTGCAGCCACTAAGAGACCTCAATTCATATGGCCACCAGTTAAGGACGAAAAATCGTGGAGAAAGGAAGAAATGTAGTTTTATATGTACATCTGTCAGTACATAATTTTTAGTGTTGCCGATAAAAGGTTTTTTTATTCTTTGTGATTTGACCCGAAAATTATTTTAATCCAAAAATCGGGGGTTTGATCGCTGTTTAACTAATTTTTTTTTTTAATTATTCGTGGTCACGATTTCAGTTTTGTCCAATTAAACGATCTATAAACATTTTGGAAAATCAGATCAACGAAGTGCCCTGCCGAAATATTATCTGAATCTGCATACATGTACATATATATATATATATATATATATATACTTATGTCCATACTTACATACATGATCAAAAACAAAATACTCTAACAATTGTTTCACGTCTTGAGAAGTTGAAAAATGGATTGGGAGCCAATCAACAATATATGGAGATCTTGGATGGTTTTCACAAGACATAAAATTGATAATGAACTCACGAAACCCAGAAATTTTTTGTAGGACTCCCTTAGCTTAGAAGCTTCCAAGCGCCAAGGCAAAAATGTAAAACCTTTTACTGTAAAAAAATAATTATTATTATAAGAACCGCGTGTGAAGTTTGTTTAAAACATTCCATTGCAAAAAATAGTTGCTTAAAAATTTCAAGCAAATTGCAAGTACAGTGGGCAAATGCAAGCAAAACGATGGAAAAAACTCAAGTGCGAAATTGTGCCGAAAAGTCATTTTGTATGTGTTTTTAATAAATCTTGCTGTAGCAGTTTCCTTTTACACTGAACAACAAAGAATCCTTTGGATAAAATTTTGCAATCGGAGATATTGAAAGAAATCTAAAATATGAAACAGATAAGTTAGAAGTATCTTCTACTCTGAACCGGTGGGACAACGCAATAGAGGACATTCATGAAATCGATGGCGCAGTCAAGAGTCTTTAATAATTACGCAAAGGTTTTAGTAATAGAGCAACTTTACAATTGAATCCGGTAGCAGTTCCTACTACAGAGGCCATTGTTTTCGCAAGTGAAACGGTCACACTACCATTTGAGGAGCGAACGAATAAAATCAAAACTGACACAAACGAAGAATTGTATGTGTCGCACGCGATCAAAGAGGGTATTGGATCAAAATTTTTAAATTTTCGGTAGGGATCAAAAACTGTTTGTGGTTAAATTTTAAGATAATTTGAAGGTTTAGAATAAAATCGCTTAATATCGAAAATAATAGAAATATAAAAATAAAAGATAGTCTAACAAAATAACGAGCTAATATTTTTGATACTTCATAAGGGACCCATGTACTATTCCAACACATCAGTTGTTACTTTCTGGTTTACTCCGGTTCAGAAGATACACACCAAGCAATTTTTTTTAGTAAAAAAGGTGCGAAAAAGGTTTTAGCTATAAAACCAAAACGAAAATATGTGCGTACCGGAATTTTTTATATTTCATAGAGGACAACAACGCACCAGTTGTCATATAGGGTTTGTGTCAATAATACCACATATTGTATTTTAGAGGCTAAACATTTGCCATTATAATCCAGTGTTCGATAGATGCCAAAGTGTAAATACACGTTTTTTTAATCGTTACAATAATTTCATATTTTGCGCTGAAAAAAGATGTTTCGCGGGGAAGTCTAATAACCTTCTTTCATTTGAAGAAAACGGCTGCTGAAAGTTATCGATTGTTGGTAGACGCTTACGGTCAACATGCACCAACTCAAACAACTTGTGAAGGATAGTTTGCGCGATTCAAAAGTGGTGATTTCGCAACAGAAGACAAAGAGAGGCCGGGTCAGCCGAAAAAGTTTGAAGATGAGGAATGTGGAATGAGAAGCATTACTCGACAAATATTGTTCTCAAACGCAAGAAGAACTTGCATTATCATTGGGAGCCATACAACAAGCCATTTTCCTACGTTTGAAAGCTTCATTCAAAAGCCAGGAAATTGGGTCACATATGAATTGAAGCCGATAGACCTTGAAAGACAATCTTGCATGTCGGCAATGATGCTTGAGCACTACAAAAACAAGCCATTTTGCATCGTACTGTTACTGGTGATGAAAAATGGATACATTACGATAACCCCAGCGCAAAAAGTCATATGTAAAGCCGCACCAACCAGCCAAATTACCGCCGAAGTCAAATATCCATGACGCCAAGGTAATGCTCTGTAGTTGGGTGTTTAGAACGGTGTTTTGTATTATAAGTTGTTGAACTAAGAACGGTCAAAAACTATTTGGAAAACAGTGGATGGGAAGTTTTGGCTCACCCGCCTTATAGCCCAGACCTTGCCCCATCTGACTACCATTTGTTTCGACCGATGCAGAATGCCCCTACTAGAGTACGCTTCACTTCAGAACAGGGTATCAGAAATTGGCTTGATTCATTCGTTACCTCAAAACCGGAGTAGTTCTTTTGGTGCGGAATCCATATGCTACCGAAAAAGCAGTGGCTAACGATGGACTATTGTATCATTTTGTTATTACAATTAATGAATTTTTTAAGCAAAATAATCGACATTATTAACTTTTATACGTGAATAAGATTTTCAAATGTTTTTTTATATATTTTATACATTCTTTTAATATTTGACTATTTTCATAACGTAATTAGAAAACATAAAAAGAAATGTTTCTCATAGAATTATTTAAGGGTAAAAATTAGATAAATTAGAATCTATCCCGCTGTGGTATTTCGTGACCCATATGACCAACATGCGCAAAAAATTCAATTCTTGAATACGAGATGGCGCAATACGCGTGCACGTGTATGTTATAATCAGGAAGCACCACAATAGATTGAACTTTGCATTTTACAAAACTTTGTAGTTCTTTGAAACGTGGAGGCAGCTTTGCAGAAAAGTAAGTGAAAAGTATGTAAATTGCTCCATATTTTCTTTAAACACTTCGCAACTTATGACAATAATAGGAAGGTGTAGGGGGTGCAGATTCTGGTACGTCTCCATTGTGACAGCACATGGAATAACGGAAATGTAAAGTTGAAATCGACTATTGAGTGGCTCAAACCAGTTGTTGACTTTGTATTTAAATAATATATAAATTACTTAGTTGTTGTGCAGGAAGCAAAAGCTTAAGTAAGATTTTTTCTTTACGCATAATTTGTGCGATCTCAAGCAGCACGAATGTTTTTTCCTTCGGAGCTTTCTAAGATATGTGTAAGTCGCATTTTCTAATCCTTTGGATGGAGTTCTAGAGGGTGAACTGGTAACGGTTGTTCGAGGAAAAGATTATTTATCCTCGTACAGAAAAAGTACTGTTTAAGTAGGACTTAAACACAAATATCGTCTAAATAAGAAGTTAAAAACTGAGTCTTAAACTGTTTAATTTTGCTTTTTATTAACTCAATTTCTGCTAGTGCATGAAGACGTGTTATTGAGGGTAACCAGTAGTGCGATTCTCTATCGTTATTTAACAATAGTTGTTATTGTTAAAAAATTTAACAAGCGATTTAGCGATTTTGCTATTCTGTATTGCTTTTAACAATTCTTGTTATTGTTTGAGTCAGCTGTTCTTGTTAAATAAACAACAGTTGTGTTTAAGTTGTTTAAGTTTGCGTAAAATAAAACAAGTTAATTTTTGGTCTACTAAAAAAAACTTTTAAAAAGTAAAATTTAAAATGGCATTTGAGTATTTGGGAAACAGATTATCGACATAAGATCCGCTAAGCAATCAAAGGGCAAGTCGCCGTTTACTGCGAGATATAGATAATCCCTTCCATTTACCACAAAAAGAGTTTCGGAAACTATATCGGTTAACTCCGCAGTTAACAGAAGATATAGTTTCCAAACTAGACGATAGATTAAGAGGCTCAAAGGTAACAGCACTTCCAACGGAAAAACAGGTAAGATTGCAATTATTAACCGCAGTCAAGATGTGATCACAGACTGCTTTTATTTTATTTAGGTTCTATGAACTCTTAGATTTTATGCCACTGGATGCTACCAATGACCTGTAGGAGAACAGTGGGGCATATCGATGTGTCAAGCCTCTATAAGCCTTTGCATACATCGCGTAACGGATGCTATAAACGAGCTCATGTTTTTTAAACATGCAAGGTTTCCTATGACTCAAGCGGAGCGTCAAGCAGCAAAAACAGTTTTTGCTGCTTCATCCTCACCTTTTGTAGGAGGTACAATGGGTGCTATTGATTGTACACATGTTTCGATATTAGCACCAAAAATTCATGAGGAAGCGTATGTCAATCATCACGGCTTTCATTCCATCAATGCGCAAATGGTAACATGATTTAATCTGTCTTTTTTTAAGAATATAAGAGCTTATAGTAATTTTAATCAAAGATACATATCGTTACCTGAAATGCAAAAGGGCGTAACAACATATTTCAAAATTTTACAGGAGAGACAAAAAACTCCAAAAAATCAAAGATTACGAAGCTGGTGTTGCAATTTCTTCAGTACAGCATTAAATTGCGATGATGCATTTATTTCGTAGAAAAAAAAATTTCTTTAATCGTCATTTTTATTAGATGTGGGTTGCGCCCTTTGGTTTAAGAAAAACCAACTTTGTTGTTACGACCTTTTGATTTTCTTTAATAAAATGGTTGTTATTGACAGTAGGGCTGTAAAAATGTAGGAGGACATGTAATTCGATTTGCTCTACAATAATAAATGAAAAAACCCATTTTGAATTTTTTGGTTGTTACGCCCTTTTGCATTTCAGGTAACGATATGTGATCCGAATCTAAAATTTTTTAATGCTAATGCTAAATATCCGGGGGATACGGAATTACGAAAATGGGAATCATATGTTTCTAATTGGTAAGTTTTTATGTTTAACAAAAAAAGTAAATTATATTTAAAAAATTAATTACATATATTTTCAAAATACATATGTATAAAGGTGACTCATGCTACCCATTAGAGCCATGGCTTCTGGCTCCTCTGCCGAACCAACCAGAAGGGACGCCAAAATTTCGCTACAATGAGTCCCTGTGCAAGGCAAGAAACCCAATTGAGAGGCTTTTTGGTGTTTTGAAGGCAACTTGGCGGTGTTTATCTCAACAGAGAACTCTTTTGTATGAGCCTGGTTTCACTGGGAAAATTCTTAATGCTTGCGCAGTCCTACATAACATTAATTTGCATGATCAGAGAAGCGAAGTCGATAATGAAGGGCTGGAGCCAGAGTTAAGCCCTTATGCAACCGCAGAAGCGTCATTATCAACAGCAAAACGAATTCAAGAAAGAATTATTTGTAATTATTTTGGGATAAAAAATTAATCAAATTCAAGTTAATATCCAGAATAGGAAAAAGATAATATTAGTTTGCGTATTCGTAGGTTTCTTATCTATTGTATTAATGTTTTACCTCTTAAATTTCGTTTTTTATGAAATAAATAACACACATTTTTTTGGTTTTAATTAATTTAGTCTATTCATTCATTATATATCACATAAAAAATCAATTAAAATTAAAATAAAGTAATAAAACAAAACAAATAAAATATAATACTAAAACAAGGCACTTCGTTTCTTAAAGCTAAAAACAATTAAAGGAAATTAATAATAAAATAAAAACAACGTAAAAAAAAGAACTTCGTTTCTTAAAACTACATTAAACAATATTAATAAAAAACATATTTACAAAAAACAAAGAGTAAATTCAAATTTAATATACAATAAAATAAAAATGGCTTATAGCTTATTAATTGATTGGGCTAAGTGGTTAAACGCTTCGCCCAAAGTCTTCAGCCCTTCTCCCATAATTTTAATGGCATCTGCCATCATTTTTATGGCCTCAGTATTTGGAGCATTTGATTCTGCTAATAACTCTGAAAAAAATTAAAATAAAATTGCACTACGACATTTATATAAGTTAAAGAAATACCTTTAGAGAATGCGCTTGCTGTTGAGCGATATTCAAAAGTTTTTCCTGCGCATCGTCTTCGCTCCGTTTTCTTTTTCTGCTCTTTTGTGGAGTACTCTTGGCAGAACTATTTAAAGCCGGCATATTTAAAAAAAGTTCTGAAATGTCTTCTCCTTCGTCTAGGCGCAGTTGCAGTTCCTAAAAGAATATCAATTAAATTTACACTTTAAAACCAATTAAAGTTAACCTACTTCAGCTTCAGGAATGTTTTCAGCAACAAATCCACTTCCTTCAACATATTCCTGTCCAATTAGAGATATGATACGTTTATCAAATTCTGTTATTGGATCGATGTTAATTGGTTTATTCCCAGTCAGCGATTGTTGTTTCTTCCAATCGCGCACTTTATTACTTGTGCTCGACTTCAAGTCTCTCCAAACCTATGAAGTTTTAAAATTATTTAGCTGTAGCACCATAAAATGCAAAAATGCGTCATTTTATAAAATATACTCACATTGTGCCATTGGTCTACTGACTTCACCGCACCTCCAAGGCTGTTCAACGTTGTTGCCAACTCTGCCCATCTCTTTTGCGTCTCCAGTTTGCCGTGCATCTTTTGAAACTTACCTCCGGCTAGACCCTTATTTTCTAGCATGAAATCGGCCATGAAATTCAATTGTTCGGCGGATGCACGGCATCTTTTCGGAACAGAGTGAGAATCCATTCTATAAAAAAAGACATTGCATAAATTATTCAAAAATTTTCAGTATTTATATTTTCTACTTACCTGGCAAAAACCACAGAAATTGTAGTTTTTTTTTTAAAAAAAAATTTCAATTTATACTTTGGCGGCAATGTTTTTGTTTTCTTTTCTATTGTGGTTTTCGCTATTTTGACATATTTGTTCACAGCGATGCCACCTGACTTAAATTTATGTCAATGTTGTTATTTGTTAGTTACAGAATAGCAAAATCGTTACTGCAAACAACATTATAAGTTGTTATTATAACAATAACAATTATTGTTAAAAGTTACAGAATCGCACTACAGGACTAGTTGACGTCCAATAATTTACTTTGTGCCATCTGAATTTTTCGAACGTGGCATTTTGAGTGGGAGCCGTGTGACAGTTTTTTACTACTATTTTTTTGCAATATTGAGTTTTTATCAATTAGCGAATATAAAACACGGGCTAGTAATTTTAGTTCATTTAACCCTTGGAAATGCACATGGGTCGGGCCAGAGCTTTTAAAATATGTTTTACATGTTAAACGCATTTGCCTTAACCCACCTGAAACTTTCTTGACTTTTCAATGAAAAAAATGGGATCAAAAAGGAATTCTAGAAAGGAGTTACGAGAGCCTGTTAACATACATATCACATTAGTGACAGATGAGGTCTTTATAAATAGTTTATCTAGTTCGTTAGTTCTTCCAAATACTCATATCGTAAAGCAATTCCGTAATCGCTCGGCAATCGAATCTTTTCTTGGAACGCCAATAAACTTAATTTGAATAAAATAAGCAAATTTGTACCATTGGCCGCATTCAACTTTAATCTTGGAAATTTTTATTTTATTTCATGATATCTAAAGTAAAAACTTCTAGTAGCGGGGCTGATAACCTGGAGAAAAAAAAATTAAGGAATGCGTAATGGGAAGAGAATAAAATTGCAGAAAGACTCGATTTTTTTCCTCAAACTGTTCATACGCGGTATGTCAACCGCGTTCTAAACTGCAATGTACGAGTATTTGTTTTAGTTGCTTAGATTCATAAAATCATAAATTTTTACTTCTAATCCTGTTTTCTTGTGATTTAGAAACCTATAAAATGTAATCGAATAAGAATTTGTTCGCCATTCTTTATAAATTTAAGATGATTTTATTTGTTTTTATGCCAATTTACATGAAAAACTGGTGTTTGTTGTCGTTATTACGAGTACATTGATATTAACATGGAGTGTGACCAGGCCTCAAGTGTTACTTTCATATGCTAAAAATGAAACATGTGCATAAAGGGTTAAAAGGGTTAAAGACCCAATTTATGCAATTTTGTGTGCAATACTTTGAAGGTGAGGGTGAGTGAAAATGAAGTGTAGAGAATAGTTTTCTAACCTAAAATTTTTGTTTGAATCTTTTAACCCATTTAGGATTTGAAGATTTTGGATTTATTCAATTCTCCACTTGATTCTAAAAGAACAATAAAATTAAAAAGAAGATGTAAAAAGCGGTGGTTTGTGTTCGCTTTTATAGCGGAGGCATCGATTGTACGAGTATTAATTCTCCTTTTAGGAAGTTGGTGGTCTTACAAGGCCTACAATAATATTTGAACACGAAGCGTGAAAAGCGCTATTAATAACAATTAATTAGAATTCTTATGCCTCCTTTGAAAGAATTTTGGTTCATTCGTTTTCCCGTTAGTTTGCATATCAAAAACGTGAGAACATCTCTTGGGGTTGAATATTTTTGAGTCAGCGGTGAAATTACATTACAACCAGATCTCGTTCGGAACAAGGTCGCAACTGGTCATGCAACTGGTTAAAATTGTTGCATCCTTTTTGGCCATTTGAAAGCTCTTTTGACATTTTCATCGAAAGGGGTTTTAAGGATTTTTATTGTACCAGCTGCTAATGATGGCCATATTAGCGATGAAGATGACGCTCCAGAAGATGAAGCTGGCATCCTAGATGACATTTGCCTAGTCAGGTGGAATCAAATAGTGGAATAGTAGCGTTTAGGTTCTAATGAAGACTTCATCGAAAACGATATCAACAATAACGTTAAAATATTTAAAGATGTTGTATCGAACTCTGTTGAAAATTCGTCTGTTAATACTTTATGCCAAAATTCTCTACCGAAAGAAACCAACAATTTGTTCAAAAAAAGTTACACCCTAAGCCTCACTGCAACTTATTTGGGCTAAGAATGGTTTCGATCCGCTAATTCCATCATTTCTAGAAAATAATTCAACGAATATGCAGTTTTTAACGGAGAAAAATTTACTACAGATGAGATCCGTACATTCATCGGCGTTGTCTTAGTAAAAAGTTGCAACTCGCAGGCATCGCACCCTTTTTCATAGTGAAACGCATTTATATATGTACATACATATGTACAACAGTGTACATATATGTAAATATAAACGCAAATACAGATGTGCATGTCGTTACCTAAAGATCAAGACGCCGTAGCCGACAGAAAATTCAAAACCGATTTTTTTAATTTGAAAAGTGCCTGGCGATGCTCTATACTTCAGGAGATCAGGTTCAGGAAAATTATTATCACCCTAAATTCATCTAAGGATTTAGATTCGATGTTGATAATTTTTTTAAAATTTTATAAAACAAAGTATTCTTGGACATGAAGAGTTTCAAGAGTTTATTTCCCCGTAACATTTTGCTACCTATACTATCATCAGTTGCGGACCCAATTTCTTCCTCCAATTTCATTTCCTGAATTGACTATCGTTTATAGTTAAAGAAGGTGTGTTCTGCATCGTCGATATATCCATATTCATGCAATAATTTATCTCTCCTAATATACCGATATTTTATCCTTGATATTAGTTTTGGGTAATTATTACTTTCCACTGTAGGCTGCTAAATGCATTTCGGACATCTAATGTTGCTACCAGACCAATTTTTCTAGATTTTTTTTGGAACACCCTTGATTGCTTCACAAAATTTATCGGAATTTTTCCCATTTTAAGTAACAAAGCTTTAGTTTTAGGTTTCCGAATGGATGGAACGCTCATCTTTGTTTTCTTCGATCGCGCTATCCTTTTCATACTTTTCAGTAAATCGGTGAACCTGTGGCTCTACATTGTAGGGGTAATAACCGCCTCCGCAATCCTTTCGCTTCTTTCTTTCCGATATGGCTTTTTTTTAAGCTCTCCGTCTCACTTTTAGACAATTCAGTAAATTGACGTTTCAATTGCAACTTTTTTTTATATTTTGGCATCCACTTGGCTAAAGGAAATGCTCAAGTTTTTATAAATTGACATCCTACCAAGTCCAAAAACTATCCACTTGTTTCTCGGAAATGACTCCATTAATTTGTTGTTAACAAGAGCAACGATTTCGTCGCACTCGTCTTACAATGACTTATTAAAAGCTCGTAGTTCTCTTGACGACTGTCAAGCTGTTCCGTTATTTGCCTCAGAAAATACCGTGGCCAATTCTATATTTTATACCTGATGTCGGCCACATACACATATACATTATGCTGCGCCCAATATTTATTTTCTTTAATAGAAGACATTCTCTTTTAAACCTTCCGGTATTTGAAATCGGAACGGAAAATAACTTGTTTTTGTAAAATATTCATGAAATGTCAAATCTAAAATTTACGATTAAGAAATAGGAAACATCAGTATTCTCCGTGTCATTTCCTATGAAGTCGGCTGATGTACATGTACATACATACATACGAGTGACATCACACTACAAATATACCCCAAAAATTCTATGAAACATATTCATAATGTAATAAACACTTTTTCTGAATAACAAGCACTGTTGTACTTATAGCAGCAAATCGAGACAGATAAGATTACGCCAGACTCCGGTTGATCTTCACATATTTTGTAATAAAGTTTATTTCATGAAGAAACACCAAAACAACCCATTTATGTATCACTTACATCTGTATGTACATATTCGAAAAAAAAATGGAAACCAAAATTCCGAAAAAGTCGTACGAGGCTAAATTTTCAACACGTTTCTATTTCTTTTGGTTAAAATCAAACGTCACAGTAAATTATTACGAGTTCGCCATGATAACGGGCACAAAGAAACCCCAACGGTATGAAATTTATGAACAAATATTTTTACTGTTAATCATAAATCAGAATTGTTTTATCTTTGGAGTGTTTTTACCTTTAAATCAGTAACACGAATCGGAACAGATTTTCATAACACGCAAATTGCTTTGTTTTTTTGTGCCATGACACTTGAAATTTTTGAGAAATTATTGGTCGTATTTAAAGTGTTAGAACACTTTCTATATAGTCGAGACTTTCTGTGTATTCCAATCTAATGGTTCTGGATGTTCTTTGACACTGACCCGCACACGATCAGTGTTCGGAATGCTGGAGTTAAAGTCTTCATTGTGATTAAATAAAACAACCGCCAATTTTGAAAGTTTGTTCTTGATACAGGGTTAAAATATAGAACTGAAAATAATATAGACAAAAGATAAAAAGAAATAGTAAACTTGTAAAACTTGTTTAAGCAAAGCATGTTTTTTGGTCCATTCCATGGACCACCGTGTACACCACGGCATTCAGGTGTCTAATAGAACCATGACACTAAAAGGTTGTGTTCGAATGTGCTGGAGCCATTTATTCAGTAAATGTATAGCGAAATGGCCTTTAACTCATCTTGAACTGCTCTGATTAGTTGCATCCGATAGGCACACATTTAGAATAGATAAATAGGTATGTACTCATGTGTATGACCTTAAGCAATATAAAGGAATCGTACAAGCCCGATTGGAAGATGCCAAACGCAACCCAAACATTTTGCGTGAGTCGGCGATGAAGTAACCTGGAACAAAACAAGGAAATTGACAAACACAAGCTGCTCTTCTTCTAAAGAATGGATGCCATTCACGCTGCCGAAAGTTTGAACCTTTACTCGAGAACTTACAGTTAACATCGCGATTTTGCGTGATTTTATTCTTGAATTCTACCGTTTGTGTGCTCCGATATCAAACTGGCTGTCACGGCACCAAAACTCAAAGATCTTCATGTATGACTTCGATTATGCAGGTTCTTGTTAATCGTCAGAATGCGTCTAATATGTTCTAGGAAGAAGCTTTAAATCCGGAATAGAAATATACACTCGGTGATTCAAATGACCTCGAGGCACTGTGAGAAACTGAATGGTGAGCAATGAACAGGCATGTCGGTTAAGGCCTGGGGTTCCTTAAAGTTTTTGGGCTACCACCTAAGGAGAACTCAACCAATAGAGCTACATCTTCGGCTTCACTGTCAGCTTTTACCAATGTACAAGTGCCGAAATTGTCGAAAATATGTAGCTGCAAATCCAGGTGCCACCGTTATTGACGATAATCTAATAATGTGTAACTGATTCATCCCTCTCGTGCTTCTCCCTTTGACTGTAGTCACCAAAATACTTCACGCTAAATTGCTCACATTGTTTCTTCACACGAGTGGGTTCAGACTGGTTATCGGAAATTATTATTTATTGATCTGCTTGTTAAGATTTAAGGCTTAAGATTTAGGTGAAGACTGAAGGAAGGCTGCCCAAATTAGAAAAACGCTTCAAGCAATTGTCAGCTCAGTTTATATCGTTTTTATTGGTTACTATTCCAGATAAATGTAGTTTAAGTTTTTTCGTTCGAATTCCTGTCAATCAGTTGTCGGTTCGATGAACGAGATATTCTGCAGATTAGGATTTGCAAAGTGTTTGAGGACTGATAATGGACGAGAATATGTAAGTGTCCAGTTTAATCGGTACTGCAAAACAAAGGGTATCGCTGAAGGGATGTGCCAAATTAATAAAAATTCCAAGTATTCTGTGGCGAAATGTCGACGGACTCAGAAACAAATGAAATGGATGAAATAAACACTTTTGGTTTGAAATATTGGAGTTAAAAATACGTGTTTTAATAAAAGACTTTCATTTTGTAATTGTTTATAGAAAAATATCACCACAAAAACATACATACATACATATTTATGTAGGATGATCAATAAATTTGTTATGCGCCAATTTTTATTAAACTTATTTGGGAAAATCAAGTAAATTAAAATTTTGGTTTCACTAATTTATTTTATTTTGAGAACCGTGAGAATTCATTATTAAAATTTTTAAAAAGTGTTTTCTCTGTGGAACAAGCCACGCCTGACTTTGTTCTAAAACTACCGCCTTTTATTGCCAGACACAGTGATTATTCAGTTTAAAGATTAATCAAGAAAACGTTTTACGAATAGGCACTTTAGAAATTCCTTGTATTTTTGATTTTTATCGACTTCAAAATCTAGTTGTCGACATTCAAGTGATTTTTCAAATCTGGTGCTAATAAATTATACATTAACAGTAATTTTGGCTCCGTATGGTAAGTAGAGTAATCCACGTTACCGCAATTGACGAAGGCGTCATATTTTTGTTGATTGTCAGTTACACATACAACACTTTTTGTATGTATGACCACTGCGGCGTGGACTTTGCTGAAAAATCGTACGAGTACACAAATAAAACCAAAATAACGATGGAAAACTCCTCAGATTATGAAGCTCCAGCTCCACGCGCATACAAATGAAAACAGCTGTTTAACATATTAGAGAAAAGAATTTGTAATCGGTCTTCGACTACTTACGACAGTTATTTACACGTTTCAATTTTTTGAGGCAACTATTCTATAGTTTTATGCAAATCCAATATCAGGCATCTGTTGCTGTTAAAATTGCTTCGTGAGAACAAAAAGGTTAAGAAAAAGAAGTCACAAAACCTAAAATGTTGTCCCCATTGACTTGTATCAAAAATCAGGACTATTTAAGAGTGGGCCAGAACAATTATTCCAAAAGCAGGACAAATTCTGGAAAACCGCCACATATGGCAGCCCCACCAAAACACATATTGGTTACATTTGACGTTCTATATTGACTTGAAAACTGACAAGAAAAAACAACTTTTAAATATTAAACAAATTTAATTATTTCTAACACGTTTTCTTGTCTTGGCCTTTGTTTTTTAAGTGCGGAGAGATGAGGGTGTCTTCTTAACGATCTTTTGCAGATAAAGACACTTGTGACTGCAAAGTAAATGACGTTTTAAATATCCAGAATTGAGACAGTAAACCAATATATAGACATATGTACGTATGTCTGTATGTACATATACACAAAGAAAAACTTGTTTAACATATTGTTGTGCCTACAATATTATATTTCCAATAATAATATGTGTTGTTCATCTAGACAGGGCATCATCATCATTTTAAACATGTGTAAGTGTTTTTATACACATATTGATAATTCTATTGCTGGTGTTTGCAGACGTCCATATCTCGTTTAGCGTGATAAGAACATTATTAACCATCGTGTGACTCCAACAGTAATTGTTTTTATAAATCTGGTTGTTATAAACATTTTGATTGGAAAACTCATTTTGATTTAATTTTGCAGTTTGTTTCCCATTATGAACAAACTCTGTTCACAAACGCAATCACACTTGCCCTTAATTCTTTCAGTGTGAATGATGGGAATACAGATTGCGCCATGCGTATGATTTCCCGTTAGATGACGTAGATTAACCCATGCAAGGGTTGCCAATTTTATGCAACGTACGATCAATATTAACCATCCAAAATGAGAATATTTTACGTTTGGAAGGTGAATATGAGCGTCATAATTTGTAGTATTTTGGATTTGAAGCAATTTTGTATGTAGATATAAAAGATAGAATAAGTGGGGAACCAATCAACAATATATTGAGATCTTGGACAAAATTTTGTAGGACTCCCTTCGCTAAGAAGCTTCCAAGCGCCAAGGCAAAAATGTAAAACCTTTTATGTGATCATATCAATAAAATAAAAAAATTTTAAAAATATACCAAAAATAAGCATGACTTTTTACTAGAATGATGTTCTCATGCAAAATTGCTTTAAAGTATTATGAAAAGTGAGCAGACAGATAGTTTTGGTTTTTACTGATGTATTTTTATATAAAACTGTGTTTTTGGACAAAATATATACGTTTGGAAGTCTGAGAAGTGAATATATTCTAAATTAATTCTTAATTTTCCCTGAAAAAGTTTATACGTTCTGTGAGACTTGACAGCCCGGCAGTAAAATTCTCTTTGACAAATCTCCAAAAATGAATTAATAAATTTCGTTATAGATCAAGAATTTTGAGCTCAAATTTATAAAAAATAGTGTAAAAAAAAATTATTATAAAAACCGTGTGAAATTCGAGTGCAAAAAAAGTTGCTTACAAATTTTAAACAAATTGTAAACATGAAGTGCACGGTGGGCAAATGCAAGCAAAACGTTGGAAAAAACTCAAGTGAGAAATTGTGCTAAAAACTAATTTTATATGTGTTTTAAATAAATCTTGCTGTAGCAGTTTCCTTGCAGTTGGCCGGACACCATTAAAGTACACAGTGAGAAAAATTGCTCAAGTTTAACAAAATGAAAAACTAAACATTTTAAAGTTTTTTTAATATCATATATTCTTTTAATATTTAACCAATTTCATAACGTAATTAATAATTAAGAACAAAAGCAAAATTTTCTTTTACATACTTTTTAAAGGACAGACTATTTCGTGACGTCATATGACCAACATGCGCAGAAAATTCAATTTTTGCATATGGGATGGCGGAATCTGTATTTCCCTGATTTTTGTGAATGACTGTTTTATTACACAAATAACTCTTGTGCTATAAATATTGTTGTACCATCGATATTTCAATGCAAAAGTATGCGTGTGTGTGTGTGTATCTGTGTAATAACATTCAAGAACATATTGCATGCAAATGGTTTCCGTATCCATAACAAATATGGCCGTTGTTTTTGTTGTTTTCTTAAAATATATTGTGCTGTTTTTCTTATTAAATGTGATTGATTTTCATTTTAAGCGCAGTCGTAGGCTGAAGAACAGCTGTCGCGCCATCGTAGTGTTTTGCGTCTTACTTGTACTGGTTGACTGATTTGACTCGGATAATTGTATTGTTTTACGGTTGATTTGGAGAATTTCAAGTTGGCCACCATGAAAGTTATGCACTACAAATCGCTGCAACACGCGACATGTTCGAACAGTTTTTGGTTTGATTAACTTCCGAGGTTTGAGCTGTAAACATGGCGCGTTTTTCTTGCACTTTCAGAAATTACAAAAAGCAATTACACACACACAGCCATGCACTGACTACTTATAACTTGTAAACGCTACTTATAACTTGTAAATTTACTCCGCAAGTTATAAAATAATAAATAAACAAATATCGAATTCCAACTATAAGAATTTGCAGAGTACCTCAAACTCGAATACACACACACACATACATACATATTAACATGACTTTTTGTATATTAAAGTTGTGTCACTCATCAAGGAATTACTTCAACTGAATGATTTTTTCAAGTAAAAGAATGGAACATTTCTGTACCAGGAACAAAAATCAAAACAAAAACGACGAAGATCTTTTGTTAAAAAACGTTTCTACTGTGCGTGACGTCACAAGTGACCCTCATTCATTGTTTACATTAAAAACTGTATTAGATTTGTTGTGCACGAAGACATTAATATACATATAACCAATTAATTAGTTTTATTAAATAACGTAATAAACTTAAGTGCTTTATTTTTGTTTTGTGTGATTAAGAATAAAGGAAGATTCTATAGAACGCAGTTGTTCAATCAATTTAAAACTTTATTTAATTTGATTTAATATTTTTGCAGTCGAAGCTCGGTATAACAAATACTCACTTTAACGCATTCGCCATATAAGGAATGGATATTTGTTTAATATTAACTAACTTATATAGCGAATGTCTCCATTTTTGACGCTCCATATAACGAATGTGAATGGAAAAGATTATTTTACATATTAAAAAGAGAAAAAGATGGGACTATTCGTTATACTACCGTTATTTTTCTACATATGTATCTACGCACACGGAGGAAAAGTTGTATGTGTGGTTCCTAAAGCGGTGAAGAAGACTTATTCCGGTAAATGGCGTAGGATTAAAAGCAAAGGCTTTAGAGCTACACGGCAAATATTTTTCAAATGGTTCGTTCAATCCTTTCACTACATTCATAGTTGTTTCTCTTGGCTTTGACAGTCCACCCTCAGAGAAATGGTCAAACCAGGAATATGTTGGTTCACTTCCATCGTTTTCTTGTATGGAAATAGCATGAAGATCGTCCTTTAATTTTTGATAAATATAACCCGCCAAATTAAAAAGTTTATAAAATAACTGATAACTCACCAATATCATATTTCAATTTATTTTCAACATCATTTGCTTTGAAATGTTGCATACAATTCCGGGCAGTCTTTGTATTTATACTATATTGATGACCACATTGTTTTAATAAATTAGGGCCAGATGGAAAATAAAAAAAACTTATTTTGATTTGCTTTTCAATTTTTCACTGCGCACTTCATTTTGGTTTTTAGTTCATTTTATTAGTTATTTTGTCAACGATTTGTTGCTACTTTGTTCACTTTTAGTACTAAAATAAAATGCAACTGGCAATTTCTACGCCACACAACCAGCTGATTGATCTAAACAACATAAAGGACCAGCGCAATGCGTAATCTGTTTCATTCACGTTTCTGTACAAGTACTTAGATTTTTCTCTATTTCTTTCATCTTTTATTACCTTCTATATTTGAGCTGATCGGAAAGTAGTTCATTAAACCTTGTTGCGAAATCGTACTGCAACGTAGCCAAATTTATATCTGCGCGCGTTGCAATATGATCCGCAGTCAATTATCTTTTAAGAACCAACTTGTGTAAACTTGCATAGTAAGCATTTTGCCACAGTCAAAAATATTAAATTGTAAAAATGCAAAAACTCTAAAGAAGCTAAATCGAATTGATAACATGCAAGTCAATTCTAGACTTCGACTTCTAGATTTTGTTTCCTTTTGTCGCGTGAGTACACAGCCGGCCAAGCCGGCATATTTTTTAAGAACAAGGAGATGTCCTTGTTTCACTTGTATTATATGATTACAAGTCGTTTTCGATAGTTCCCATAAATTCCCATGCACAAGAAATATATTAGATTCTTTCTAGTACGACGTATGACGGATTCTATGTGTCCCGGCCTTTACTCCCACAATATCTTTTGCTTTGAATCAGAGCAATACCTCATGCCAGCAACAAAGAATTTTTTACCAATAGACACGCAAAGCAGCAAACACCGAGGATTTGGGATTGTTTAGACCACTTAAGCCTGTGCCACCTGTAAGAAAACTCTACAGACTTATCAACGATGTTTCATTCCATGCGTTGTGTGATACATGGGTCTTTGAAACATAAAGAGAAAGAATTCCGTTAATGCCTCGCACATACGGACATTTCTACATATGTATGTATGTAGCTTGTTTTATTCGATTCAAACTTCTACCTGTAGCAAAACATAAACTCGTTGTTCTACGCGCCTTCATATAAAGTAACTAAACTATTATCGTAGGTCTACAAAAACTCACATCACTTGACACCTTTAATTATGACGGTACTGACCGATGTTGTGACATAAGGAAAATATTCGACCAGTTATTGTTGTTGTTGCACTTGAACGACACTGTCTAAGGGTACTCGTATATACTACTCGTCTTACTCGCACTCTTCGCTTGTGGGAAATAGTTGGATTATATTTCCCTTTTCCATATGAAGGAGTCGGAACTGTAACTGAATAAATGTTAATGTTAAAAATAGATATTATGTAGTTGGCAACACGTTTTTATCTGGCGGCCATTTTGTCAGCTGTCAAGTGATTTATGTTTAGTTTGGTTTGGCATTTCAACCTGAGTAGACTGACGCCTGAACAACGCTTTTAAATTCCCCAAAGTTAGTTTGAAACAAACGGCCGTTGATTCCGATTTTCATAAGCGAATTTTGTTTAGCGATGAAGCTCACTGCCGTACCTGGAGTGATGATAATCCTCGAAGGAAGGAAGAAGGTTGTAGTCTTAACCAAATGCTTAAGCCAGTTGAGGAGCGCATGTAAATGAATACCTTTCCCTATAAGATTGATCTCTAGCGGTAGAGGAAAGCGAAATATCGAAGCGAATTTAAAAGAAGAAAAATATAATCTATCTTTTTTTGGTTCAGGACAAAAGTTAACAAAAAAAAGAAAATATTGGCCAATTTCCTTAAAGTTTTTTAATTTTACAGGAAAAACAAAATTATTAAAAATGTGTTAAAAGATGTTGGACTCTTAAAGATAACCGCTACCCTTCCAGTCACAATCCATAAAATCTTAGAATGGAAAGATATTGATTCACTCATCCATTCTTTGGTGCATCCTTTGTGGGTCTTTCTTTCAACTCAGTCAGTATGATGTCGAATTGCTACTGTAACTCTTTACAGGAATTTGATGGAAACACATGCCACTACGCAGCTTTATATAGCAATAAATAATTTTACAATTACATGATGTTGATCGGACTTCCTTATAGCCATCAAGCAGTTCCATTTTACAACCGTCTTTGTTTTTTGATCAGTGTAAGGATCTGACCAGGTACATAATCGGGAAGTTGGTGCTTCACATTTGCTTTTTACTGTAAGAGCCGCTACATGTTTCAAGTGAATCTCTCTAGGTCGAATGAAAAGTTTTCCTCCATAGCCCCACTGATATCCAGACATCAGATTCGTTGAACTTTCTGTAAAACTTTTGGTTGCACATGTGCATGATCTCAGATGGACACCGGCCTATACTTACATACTTATGCCAATATTTTGGCCTCTTTCTTTCATAAAGTGTATGCATCTATATTTTCATTTTTGGTCGCGATCAATAATTGCTTCTATATACAAACACATACATACTTTATTTTGTCGGCCACTGCAGTACCGTGTTTTCAGAAAATTCATAATCTTTTCTAAGTTTTTTATAAGTAAAATAAATTGGAAAGCTAAATTGCACCCACTCACCACACACGCGACGGTCCTACAGAATAAACAATTTCTGTAGCTTCGAGGTGCTTTATTAGACGGTGTTTGGAAAACGCAAGTAATAACGGTCGAAGAACTGCTGTCTCCCGCAGAACTTAGTTTTTTATGTGATGGTTGCATGAGAAGATCGTGTTATTTGCAGAGACACACTCTTATTCAGGTGTACGGGTTTTCCCTGGTATTGACAGACATGTGTGTCTCGTAATCGTAAAGTTAAGGAGACTCCTTCGTAGAGTCAAACAAGAACTCGGTACGTTCTTAAGACATATGTATGTATTTGTGTCCAAGCTATTGTGGTCTGAAGAACCCTGTTGCGCCAGTTACGTCAGGAACACCTCCGACTTCACCAAAAATAAATGTAGATTTGCAAATATCATAATAGATCAATTGCCCTCTTTCACGAACTTAATATTTTAAATGTACGAATTTTCCATTAATGCAAAAAACCAATAAACTGTTAACTAATAAAAACAACCAATTATCCTTTTGGATAGTCGAATAAAAAATAAAAAGCAGACTAAAACTTTAGTTTTAGTTCTTAACTTGTCTTTATTTATTTTCTTAATGATTACAATTGATTTTTAAAAATAGTTTTATAATTAATAGATTTAAAATTAAAAGTGCTTATTCTATCTTATTTTATTATTTTTTATTCATAAACAATTTGATTGTTTTTATTAGTTAACTAGCTTTTTGTTAATTGGCTTTTTGCAAAAGTGTTAATTTTGCATTAATGGAAAATTCTTACATTTAAAATATTAAGTTCGCAAAAGACTGTCAATTGCACAACTTCCTGTTGTTGTATATATAAATATCAAAATTAGAAGACTTCTGGTACAAAAATGCAAATACTATCCGAATCGAAAGTTTTAATAAAGGAGCTCACAATTTAATTCATGGATAATAGTCTGATAATAAATTTGTCTGGCAAGAAATATTGGTTGTTCGATTATTGTATGGCACTCGTAGAAGTTGCCAAAGCTGTTGGAATGCCGAAAATATTAATATGCAGGACGCCATTATCATGTGCGTTAATTCAAACACATTTCCCAATAAGAAATATGCTGACAATTGTGTTGCAATCGCAACGAAGAGTGTTCTCATGGGTGTCAGATGTCTGACAATATTGTTGTCTCATCACGTTGTAAGACGAAAATTGGCAGTACATTTCAGATATGTAATGCAATAAGACATTCGCGTAGTTTCTTGGCAATATTGTCTTTGCTTATTTTCACTGGACATTTGAGCATTTTTGCACTCCACGTAATTTACCATCCCTGTTGTGAATCAAGTGTTGTGGTAGGTTAAGTTGAATATTTGCTTCTACCTAACCACCCATGACTTAAATAATGACGAAGCTGATGTGTGACGTCGATGTGTTGTTTACAAAAATAAATGTTGCCAAGCAACCTGTTGGAATGATTTTGTTGTGGCGGCCAAATTAACTGTGTGTTTCTATGCACAAGGAAAAGTTGCCTCAACATGTTTCTTATACACACATTTTATACATAAAAGTTAAAGAAAATGTTTCAGTACTATTGCTTCGCTCGCAAAGAGTAGTCGGTAAACGGAGTGGGAAGGAATTGAGTGGCGCGTCGGCAAATCTAAAATTCTTGACGAAAATAAAACGGTAAAAATAATTTAAACAACAAAATAATAAAAATTAAATAAATTGTTTATAACGAGATATACAAATTGAGTGCAAGTTTTTGAATCAGTTGAAGTTATTATTTATTAATATTGGTGAAAAAGCAAAACAGCTGTAAGTTACTTTTAAACCCGTTTATCTATACACATGTACTACATACGCATGTATTTTGTTTTGTGAATTTGCTGACTGTTCTTGCATGTGCATACTTAAGAAATGCATTTAAAATATAAATTTAAAAATAAATTTGACAACAAATGAACTGAACTTACACACTGCACCTCTTGCACTTAAATTATTTACCATAATTGCGAGTATAATTATTAAACATTGGGCGAGAATTACGCACGTACATACCCATGAATACATGTACTTATGTATGTATGTATGTATGCATGTGTGAAATACACGTTTTTACATTTGTTTATATACAACAATAATTTCGAATATTCTAATAATAAACCAACATTCGAACGTAACAATTGCATTATTAACCACGAGCACAACATGTTTTACTCGAAGTACCTACACCAGGTTAAGAATGAAGTATACACACCTCCATACATGAGTATTTGATCAGGTGGAGGCTTGTTTTAGTGATACACCTCTAAATTTATTCACGTTTCAAGAGATGTGCTTACATACATACATACATATTAATTTGTATGTGTAAACACATAAATACTTATGTATAATTATATATCTACTTATATGTACATACATATATGCATACATACATACATACTATGTATGTTTTGTGGTATTAAATATGGCAAACGATCAAACTCTCTTCAGATTGAGGTTCATAGCAAAAACCAAATCTGTTGTAAATGCTCACTCATTTTATAGATAATACCCAGCAAACAGAAGACTTTGATGTCAGAGTGAACAAAATTTTAAATCACAAGCATTTTTATTTGACTTGGTGCAATTTAGTCAATGCGAATAAATTTTACATGGCATCACCGTTACAGTTGACAAATTTTCGCTACACGTTTTGAGTGCAGACACCTGCCAAACCATTTCTCATACATACATTTTAGCATCAAGTTGAACGAAAAACTGGCCAAGAAAAATTAATTGCAGCGACGTTGTGAAGTTGTCTGCTTCGGGTAAAGCTGTGCCCGGTCTTTCATTTATGTAAGTGGCCGTTCGATTATTTCGGTCAATCGATCACTTGTAACAAACAGTGCAATTTTATTTATGATGTTGTCTATTTATTAGAAAACAGCTGATGCAAACATCAACGAAAGTGAAAAAACTTCAACTAGTTTAATTGCTTGTGCTAAAAATAAGTTATTTGGGAAAAAGAAGGAAATTTTACAAGTGACAGAACATGAACGAAAGCACAGAGTGCAACGGAAGAATTGGAAACCGTGCAATGTATTGTTTAACGAAAACCGGTCAGTTAAATGAACCGCTCACTCCGTTCATTTGCATGATCCATTCAATTTGACCCGGTCGTTCGCGAACGACACAGCTCCAGTCTCGGGCCTTAGGGAATATAAAACTGTTCGAGCTGTGATAGAAAAATTTAATTGGTTTATCACAATAACAACTATTTTGCAATGAAAAAAAAATCAAATTGTGCCGATGAAAACTTCTGTAGATACTATATATGTATGTATGTATATAAAGGACAAACTTTTCATAAAATAAATTAGAGAAAAAAGTACTCACACTAACAGTTATTGATTTGTTATTGTTAACAATAACAAAGTTATTGATTTCGTATGGAAAGAAAAAATTTAGAGAAAAAAAATTATCGATCAACATACAAATTGCAATGATTCGACTTTATTCCGCTTGGCGGCGTCAATGCAACACAGTGCCATTTTTTATCACCTGTTGTCAGTAGCCAATATTGACAGTTCGATTACTGTTTCGTATTTTCTAAGAAAATGAGACATCGATGTTGCCTTAAATAAACTCTGACAAAAATTTATTTTGTGCTTTTTTTTTTGCAAATTTGCAATATAATGGAAAATGAAAAGATCAGAATAGCAAATTTAACCCAATTTGAGAAAAATAAAAGACTGAATTGAAATTAGAAAAAACTGTTTAATTTGGTCTATTGTTTCAAACATTCAGCTCTTCAATATCATAAAAATATGAAAATGAAAAATGAAATAGATGCTGGTCTTACTTAAATGTGAGTTCCGTCCACGCACCCAGTTCCTCCGGGAAAATCTGGGTTTTATTTGGCTTTGGTCCAGCGTCCATCATTTGAAACTTGAATGTCGAATGTCGGCAAACTGTCTTTTCCAACACATCAAGAGTTTCAGATAGAATCTTACACACGACAGGTTGCTGCCGATTTGATGGTGTGCGGAACATATGAATAGTTAAATGCTTCTTTGCTCAACCGAAAGCCGGAATGAATAACTCTAAATGGAAATTATAAAAGAAGCTTGATAAAAAATATAACGTTCAGTTCCAAACAAACCACCCTCGAAAAACACATCTCAAATTTTTATCTTTTCAGAACTTGTACGAAATAGCCTAATTTGCAATATCTGTCAAATTTCTACATACATATATTTGGAACTACTTATTAATGCACTTTTGTTTAGACTCTAATTTTATAAAAACTATATTTCGGCACAAATACATGAATGTATTGTATGTATGTATATAAATAGATATATGTATGTACATACATACACATATGTAGTGAGTGTCACTTAAATCATACATCGTAGCTACACAAATTATTATTTAGTTGTGTAAATAAAAATCGCTCTTTATGTAAAAGAAATAAATCATTTATTTATTAATACAAACCAAATTTATTTCAATAAAAAACTGCAACACAGAGAAGACGAAAGAAACGTTTATAAAAAGCACACAATTCCCTCGTAGTAAATGCTACAATTATTGGCATAAAATATTTTGGATATTTTGTTGGGTATCCCTTAAGGCTCAGTTAGATATGATAATACCATAAGTAATGAAAACAGCTGTTCGCACCAACCCTACCATAACAGTCAAGTGAGTTTATTTCAGTATTGCCAACTGAAACAACGCATAGAACTTTATGTTTATAAAAATTATTTTTGGCAACTCACCAATTTTTATTTTTAAAAATAACGCACTGATTATTTTTATTAAGTAAAAATTGTAAAATCTGTGCCGTATGTAGTTTTTCAAATTAATGCAGCTGTGCTACATCACTGATATTTATTATCAGTGTACTGCTGTATGTATAAATGAAAAGAAATATCAGCTGCTTATACATACATAAATATGACAGCACTAATCGATCGCAAGAAATTGTTATGGCTGAGGCATGTCTAACAGGACCATTACCGCTTTTACATGAGCCTGCTAGATTTTTGCTCATTTAGACAGTGACTTTATTCCATTCAAACTGGAGAGTGATGAGCAAACCAATTTTTGTTAGATATGGTATGGCCTTTTATTTTGAACCCAATATTACTCACGTACGTCCAATAAAGCTCATATCTGGTGATTGGGCTGGCATTTGGTTTACTTTAAGACGGTATGTATGTATATTGCCCAAAGTCGAGTAACGGGAGATGCGTGCTTTTTTTTAAGCTTGCATTCTGCTGGAATGCATTTCCACACCACTTGCGAGCCCTTACCATCTTCTACACGCTGTAAAATTTCCATCAGAAGAAAATATAATAAATTTTGAGCCGTCAGTGGCCGATTGTATATAAAACCATCGGCTACTAAAAAAACTATTTTATAAATGATCATCTAAGGCGATTATCCTTATGCAACCCTACTTATCTAACCATTCCCGAGTACGAGTTTGTCTTTTAAATCATTTTGGAGAACTTAAACTTCGATTTTTATGTACATATGTATTTATGCCATCTCTAAATTATATAAAACAAAAAATAGGTGACAATAGGTGTCGGCTGGATTTTCAGTAAGACCAAATATCGATTATGTGGGGCTAATAAATTAAGTAGAACGGAAGAAATTATATGTATGTATACGGTTCCTGAACTACGATCTGGATGTGTTTCCAAATGTGATATCTGGATTAGGTGGATAAACGTTTAGCTACAGGACATCGACTCTGCTCTGCTTACTATTTAAAATACTTTAACTCCATCCAAAATTGATCGTAGTTCGAATCATTCTTCTGCTGTTAAACGTTTTTACAGTCGCTTTTTTATTTTTCATGAGGGGATTGGGGGACACAATTAGGGGTTTGCTGGTTAATTTGCTGCTGCGAATAACGTATGTGTGTGTATATAATTATGAAATTTGTAAGCAAGTTAGCACGGAAAAAGTATAAAGTTTACAAAAATGCGCATTTACTTTCATTAGTTTCACCAGAAGAGTTGTTTAATTGTAACTAACTTGGTTTTCATTCACTTGGAAAATTCGGATTAGACATACATATAGATACATATATAGTATTTATATCTGTATAATATTACGAAATGTCGTTGGCTTAGATAAAATTGAGTGAAACTCATTCTAAGCTATACCTGGAAAGATTTTGCCAGGCGCCAGTGGTTGGGAACAAATTCGGAGTTCATTAAATATTTTTCATGCAAATCTAAGCCCTGAAGCGCATGTGTTTGTATGTATGTATGTGTGTAAGCATACGTAGTAAAAGTACTACCAATTGCTATTAATAATTACAATACCAGGCGCCGCTTCCCGGGCCAAAGTAAATCTTTATATACGTGTCCAAATAACCCAAATATATACATAACTATCTTTGCTACCAATAGCTTCTCACGAATTTAGCATTCTAGCCTTAACGTAAAACTTGCTCAATAGTGATTTAATTTCAAGCCTCACAGACTAGATTACTATAAATATCTAGCATGTAAGTCCAACCAAATTAAGATATCACACACGGGGCCTTTAACTAAGTGGTCCTTTTCTTTAAATTTAAATAGAAGAAAGCAAGTAACAAATTTTATTCAGTTTGGCAGGCCTATCGATATCATTATTCTTGAAATCGTTAAAAATGTTCACCGTGTCTCGATGTGTGATGCGTACTCGAAATATCGCGTTTTCCATATCTCTAGATAGAAGCAGTGTCACTGTGGTTCTCATAACTCTACGGAATGACAATGTGGCACGTAACGTATAGAAGACATATCGTTACCCCTTAAGTCATAACTGGCCTAAACTGACCTTTTTCAAATTTTGGGTAAATTAAAAAACTAAGTTATGGCCTTTACAAGTTAAAGTAACGATATACGTGCATACATATAGAACCAATGTTCACACATACATACATATACATATAGACTTACTTTAACTTTCTGTCTCCAAACTAAAATAAATTTGAACTTTTTACAGCATCTTCCCAAAAACTTTAATTTTTGTTTCTTGTTTGTTTGTTTTCGCAGTAAGAATTTGCACTGTTGTCAACTTAGCGCGTTTTAATTATGCCAAACGCTCTTTTTAAGAGCACTGAACTGATGCTCTTTAGCTCCGTGTATAGTAGTGTAAGACAATATAAACAGAAAAACTCTCCTCATTTTTTATAAAATTTTTTCTAATCTAGACGAAAGGTAAAAAAAATTGTTTTACTTTTTACCGCAAAAAAAATGTTTGTCATTAGTCCAATTGCAGACTTCATAAATGGAAAAATATTGGCGAAACCGAATTGTTTTTATTTAGGCTGATGATTTTAAAAATGAAAACCCGTCCCCATTTCAAATGCGCAAGTTTGAAAGATCATTCACTGCTCTGGATTATTTTCAGATAAAAGAAATAAATAAAATGGCAGTCAAAGGAGGTTTAGACGGTTACACAAGTCGTACGATAAGTAAAATTTTTGAGTAGAAGATGGTATCGCCTAAACTTAATATGTATTGAAACCATATGACAGGGAGAGAAAATACGGATGAACATTTTACAGCCGTACGGTTCTCATCGCCTTTTAAAATTTTTAAATTCCTTCACACATCATTAGCCCTGGGATGTATTCTTGTATAAACAAATAAAGCAGACAAGGAATAATATCTGTGAACAACTGAAATAAAAAACGCCGCAAACAATAGAAAATAAAAATGGTGTAAACGTACAAAAATCTGTCGTAAGATTTTTATTCTCATTTTTTAAATACGGTTTTACGTCCGACTTGTATTACCGTCTAAATCCCCTTTTAGCAAAGTGAATTCTTTAATACGTACTAAATATGATGACTTAAGCAACACTTATGTACATACATTTGTTGAACCAAGATTTACACACATCCATAGATTTATTTTTTGGCATGGAAATCATTATTCTAATTTTTGTTGTCGTCACGTCAATAAAGGAATGCGGAATTAATCCTATTGCAAATAACAGATATAGTCTACTTAAGGTATACCAGCATTTAAAAAAATGGACATCCGAAAAGCATTTTCTATTTCCTTTCGTCTGTATAAGAAATTACTATTAGAAGTCGGTTAATGCTGCCAAAAATGAGGCTTTACTAAGTTTTCGAAAGAAGGTGAACTAAAAATACGTCGCAGGAAGCGGTCAAGGGATTGAGTTCATTGGCTGTAGCGATGCCGGAATACAAATTTGACTTTTATTTTCACGGTTTCTTTTTCACTATAATTTAAGATTTTCCAAAGACAAAATCCCAGCAAAGATTTGTTGTTGCTCTTTATACAAAATTCCTTGCAATTGCTTTAGATGTATAAAAATATTTCAGAATAACTACAATTATAATAAACAAAGTGTCTTCTTTAATTTAACTGCTTCCATAAGATACGTTATAAAATAATCCTGTACCTGTTGGCCTAAAACCATAAGCACTTATACACATCCTTGCATTTACTCTTATAGTGCTAATTTCATTATAAGTGCATGTTTACAAACATTCTTCTTCTATTCCTTGAGTGAAGAAATGACTGACAGGAACGTATAAAGTTACAAATACATACAATAAGAATGTTGTCAATTACATTTCAAAATCATATAAAAAAATATCTAAATATCTAAATGAAGAAAATATTACATAATTCAGAGACTGATATTAAGATACTGAAATTAAAAAAAATAGTGAAACAAAAATTCTGCGAAACTAGTTAAAATTTATTATTTTTCTTAAAAAGTTAGTTCAAATGTAGGGACAATTGTGAGCCTACTCAAATAAGGGACAGTGTAATAAAAAGCAAATGAAAAGCCAAGCTGTACAATAGCAGAGCATCAGCAATCATTAAGAAAATGTTTTTTTTTTGTATTTGCCAACTCTTTACACAAAATTTGATTAATTTTATTATATTACGGCCCAACTTCAAAAATATAATAATAGTTTGCCGCTGCTTTTCTTCCTTAAGTGTTACCTTAATATTTATATAGGAGGCTGTAACCGACGATCATAAAGCTGTGATGATATTTATAGAGAGGTCGAAAAAGCCATAAACAATACATTAAAAATTGTATTGTGATCTCCAGTATCGCATATTATACCAAATTATGCGAGCACATTAGCCGACCACGGGTCCATTAGAATAATGACCAATTAAAAACCACACTCGCATTCAACGTGTGCCTTAACTGCAGGCTTTATTCATGTTTAAAACACTCACCTTCGACTTTAAAACTAAAATATTAATCACTTAAGCCAGTGATTCCCAAAACAAGCACAAAACTAACAGCAAACAAAAAACTTAACCACACGACTACGCTTATGCTTTCCAAATGTTTCTTGTAGTGAAACCTCAGTCCTTAATGCACTCAGGCACTCTCAGTTCTCGTGAAGCTGTCAACTTTTAAGGTTGGTGCCGTTTTTTACGATCTAAATTTTGCCCGAACTTATGATACGCTACAAATTCCAGTCTTAAATAATTATATAATAATTATGCTGCCCCGCATCAAATTACAACTTGACGGAGAATTTTACCATCCCACAACTAAAAATAATGTCCTTATCAACAAAATCTGATGGCCCTAAGATATTAAAAAGCATTAATTCATTTGACTTACGACCTTTTCGGTCCATATCACTGCAAGTAAAAGAAAAAAAATTGATATTTTTATTTAAAAAAAAATTATTTTCATTTATTTCTTGGTATTCCTGTTAAACAAAACTAAAAACCTTATATTTATTTACATATTAATTCCTTAGTAAAAGCTTAGCTTAAATGAGAAAAACGATTTACGTATATTTTCCTATTAGAGTTTTTATGCTTCTCCTGAAAAACGTTGTCAGTGTAACTTAGAGCTTTTCCGAAATCATATGACGATGTGTTACTGTTGTTGTTTAGCTCATAATTCAAATAAATATTTGATAATAAGTTTATTGAATGAAACAAATTAAAACGTTTTCCAAACTTACGGAATAGATTTTAATTAAAAGTTTTATTGTAAAGTATTATTGTCTTTTTCAATTCGGTACTTTTTGAATCATTTCGCATTTTAAGCTTCTCAGTTTTAAATGTGCACATTCTGGTGCGAAGGAATAATTGTTTTTCACTGCAATTTATTGGTGGAATTGAATTTAAAAAAAATAATTTATTCGCAAATTATGGGTCATTAATTGTTGTTGTCAGTGTAGGCGCCCGTACATATGTATGTGTGTAGAGAGTCCCCTATCGCTGACATGGTCCGCACAAATACGTGCGTGTCTATGCACAAGTTTCACATCACTGTCTAGAACCGTGTACTTCAATTTGTGGCATATATATATGTATTCATGCAACGAGTAAAGTTCTCCAAACCATCGTGGGATTTTTTTTAAATCCAATTTATTTTCTTTGTGATTGTGCCGCCGCGTCAACATTGACTTTAATGTCGGTAAATATGATGCCACCAAAGAGTTGACAAATACATACATATGTAAGTATGTGTGTACAGGTTTTTAATTACTAGTAATACCCCTGATGTGATTTGTATACTTTACCATACGTATGTCATGGTAAACCATAGTTTAGGTCTGGTTGGTACACTGGGAAAATACAAGTGTGCGTGTGGCAGGATTGCGGTAGCGGCTTAAACACATCTTTCTGGCTGTGTCTAATAGGAACTTTGTAAACCCCGTAATAAAGACAATTCTTAAATGCCTTAATTTTACCAAGGAAGGAAGGAACAGTTTGGATACCAAAGAAATACACACTTTGATAGACATATCGAATACTTTTTCTCGTTTCTTTCTTTCAAAAACAAGGCGATTGGTACAAACAACCATAGAAGTACATGATAGTATCTAAACCCAGTGTCTATCAGGGCTATAAAAGTTTTTTTCCCGTTTTGCTGCAGCTAAATAGCATCTGAAGTGGTACTTAAATAGATGCTGATCGGGCTGGTCCCTTTACCGCGAATAACTCCAAAGAATTGGTCAATACGATCCGTAAAAATATATTTTATTTCCAAAATGTTCTGGTACAAATTAAAGAAGTGTTTGGATTAAATTTCTTTCGATTGTCAATGCTATGAGCATATGAACCACCAAAACGCATTCTATAATCCAATAACAGGAGTAGAATCGCTATAATTCGTACCCTTTTAATTCGAAAATCTCAATAATTCGTAACAAACTGTTGGTCCCTTGACAAAATCGCTTTAATTCGCTACATACATTTTGGTCCCCTCGCTAACTCGTATATTTTTGCAATATTTTATTACCTTTACATTTTGAAAATTATTACTTTTAAACGTCTTTTACCACTTAAATCACTGCGGCACATCGTAAAATGTAAATGCAGTGAAAATTTCTTAGCGTTTCAATTTGAAGCGGAAATAAATTTTCTATTTAAAAAGTATTTATGCTTTTTATATATAAATACATACGGCTTCCGCGTACAAAGCAGTTTTCACCGTCCACCATTGACACTGGCTATCTTCGAGCCCATTCCACCAAAAACGGGCTTCATCGGAGACCAAACTTTGAATGGAATTGACGAACAAAACCAATTTTTTTGTTAAAAAAATTTCAACAGTTGCAAGCGTTTGCAAGTTCATCCATAGTGAAATGTCAAATCAAACTAAATAAAAAGCAACTTTCAGCTGCTAAACAGTGTGTCAAATACACCAGTGTTGCCAACATTCAATATACATATTTTTACAGCCTAAAAAAAAAGAACGAAAACATTTATTTCCAAATTGTAACTAATTTAAAATCGGTTTTTAATTTTTTTATCGTGCTTAATTTTTGTGGGTTGTCATCTAATCTTCTACATTCTTGTCATTGTTGCCAACCTTTTGTCCAAAAATAATGCTTAAATATTGCAGATTGAAAAACAGCTAAATGTAAAGAAATATCAAAATCAATCAAAAACTTTATATATTTCGTATAAACGTTAATAGGAAAAAAATCACATTTTGGTAAAAAATCGAAAATAAGAACTTTCTCCAAAGAAATCAAAAAGCGCTTAAATGCGGTCAGGGAAATAATAATAGTGTACAAAGTTACGCTCCGTCTACTTATTACGTGTGAGTGAAGTGTGTTAAGCGTTTTTTTTTTCTCTTTTCTTCGTATATATGAATATGTTGAATCTTTCACACACTGTGGCAGAGTTTAAGGTGTCGTACTTCCTAGTTTATGGTATTTCTCGCACAAGCAAAATCCAATTCAATGTTGATATTCGCGGCTGGTCTATATGAAGGATTTAGACTTAGTGCTGGCCCTGTGGATTGTTGATCAAGAATGCTTAGCAGGTGATGATGAATCATGAACTCTGTTGGACTTGTAGTCTATAATAAATCAGATCACACGTGAATAACATTCTACGTACTTAGGTTGCTCGCGTAGAGCGTTATTTGTGCATCATTAATTATTATCCAAGTACTTGGTTTTATTTATTGTTGGGAACTTCAGAAGGAGAGAACAAGAGCAAAAGAAAAACCACTGGCCTTGCTGTTATCGCTGATCAGTATTCCCTTTAGATGCAACGAATTAATAGAAACGTCAGTTTATACAAAATTCTTTTAAAATAATGCTAGTACTTTTGGGAGATCCTTTGAAGTACGATAATCCAGAGTTTGAATTTTCACTGTCTAATATTTAACTATTCAAAAAATAAGATGAATTTCCGCTTTTCTCCAAAAATACTTATTTATTCATCAACTTCCATTTTATTCCCGTTCTAAGTAATACCCTGGTGCCCTCAGCGAATCGGGCTTTATGTCGCAATCGTCACAAAACGCTGTTCCTTCATGCGTCCCTTCAACCGTGGAAGTATGAAAAATTCGCAGAGGGCCAAATGGGGTGAATGCGGTGGCAGAAAGCAGAAAACAGAAAACCACCGGACACTTAAAACTCTTTTTTCTAACTTTTATGCTAAATAGCTAAATTTTTAGACATACGAGTAGGTTGAGGACGAGAGTCCTGAGTAGGCCGTGAAATTTGAAAACTCATCTTATTTTCGAACAGACCTCGTATATGTACGTATAATAATTATTACTCATATTATGAATATATTAATCATATATGGCACCATGGGCTCGATTAAACATAAATAAAAAGGAAATTCCAATCACGGCTCGATCCAAAATAGAAAGCACAAATGTTCGAACATTAAGTAATTTAAATATAAAAAATAATGAGTAATGAAATTATAATTAATAAGAAAAAAGTCACATTACGTTTTGCCATGCAATCTGAACCTGCTCACAATGTGCATATTTTTTGATAGCAGTGACGTAAGAGGAAACCAGCGAAGTGGAGGCCCGTATGCACAGCATTATCTTTGCTCCATGTAATGTGTGTGTAAGCGTATGCACATACATACACACATATTTTTTATACTATACGATTAGAAGCGATGGGCTAGTCAAGCAAATTTATATGAGAAGTGGGCAATTCGTTTGTGGCGATTGCCAAACAAAATTTTTCAGTCAAGCCGTTTCTTCTTCTTCTACAGACATCCATATGTAGAGTATATAAATACGTTTGTACATGTATAAATATATCTTGTATAGCTGGCGGATTAATGTGCATGAAAGAATCTATAAAACTAGAAGTTAGTAAACGTTTTCTTTGGTAATATAGGAAAGATAATAACAATATTGAGGTGCATACGACCAAATTACACATATTGCAAACACAAAAGCAGCTTCTGATACTTTAAATAGTCCGTTATTGCCGTTCCATTACGGGGCTTCCACCTTCCCTATCCATCTTTTCTAACGAAGTGGAGTTCTCGTCATCAACATCGAATACCACGTTTCCATACAGCGATAAAATGCTGATCGCTTGATAGATGTGTCGGGTGTATTATAATTTGATACTCTGAGAAATTTTGCTCGGAACATTTTCTATCAGTGGAAGAGCATCAGTGTTGCCGATTTGTACTTTAATTAATTTGTAACGGATTTTTTTGTTATTGTATTTTTAATTTTCCTATTCCAACTCTGACATATACAAAAAAGAAATGCTGACATCTATTCGTCCCTCTCTAACTAACTTATGTTTTACATATGTACTACATGTATAAAGGATACGCACAATGGGTTCAGCACAGCAATAACACGGGTGTCCGCATTTATAACATGGGCTTCTAGGTTTTTGTTTGGTATTTCAAATAAAATACATTTGCTTATTAATCCATATCGATTGTTAAAAATAATTAAAACATTAACAAAAATAAAAAACATCGTAGCACTTTAATGTAGATTGCGTGAGAAAGCTGAAAAATGCGGTAGTTCCTCACATACCCATTTGCACTCCACGTGTGCAACTATTTCATGCCACCGCATGCACATAAAAGATCAAAGTTGAGGACCGTCACCAATTTTATGCCATACAGAACTCTACGAACCAAACGAGAAAAGAATAGAAAGCAGCACCGCATGATCTACATTAAAAGTGTTGGTTTTGTTTGAATGCAGAAGGGCGGATGCCAGTTACACTCCTCAGTGTCCAAAAGCAGACTCAAGCATTTTTCAAATAACTTTTTTTGAAAATTTTTACGCTTACAGAGATCAAACATGAACGAAAAACTTATGCTTGGCGTCAAGTTCTGGAATTGCGGGCACTGAAAGTAGAGGGTTTTAATTATTTACTACCGCGGACACTACAATAGGCCTCTTTAAGTCGGCGAGCGAACTTACTTGACGGCGTGAGGCTCTAAAAAACTTAACATAATAAAAAACTGCATTTCCTCTGCACATATTCGTGGTTTGAGTGTAAGAAAACTGTAATTGTGTGTAGTTTTCAAATTCTTAATTCCTCAGCGAAAACGGTTTTCTGACTTACACAGAATTTTATCTTAAAGACAACATGCGAGCGCGAATAGCAGAGGAAATCAAAGAAGAGAAAGACAAGACATTCCTGTCTTTTTTCATGTCGTGCGTACAATCAGACGCACTTCTGTAGATACGATTGTAACACACCCTGCCAAAAATTAAATGTTTTAGAAGACTGGGCACTAATAAATAATAATTTATATATTTTAACAAGCAAAAGACTTGCAACTATCGGAATGTAAACAAAAGAATTAAGTGAAAGATCAGACAGGTCCCCAGAACAATCGGAATTTTTCCTTTTGAAAACTTATTCAATAACTAATCGCGTATTATTCGTATGTATGCGTGTATGTGCACATGTGCACTGGCACAAACTTGCCCACATTTGTATGCGAGTGCAACCCGTTTGTATGTAGATTCGAACATTAATTCGATAAAAAGATAACATTAAATTTATATGATTTAAAGCATTTTGTCATATGTACATACTCGTTCATATCGTTAGCTGAAATGTAAGACCAGACAACTAACAGGAAATGCGAATAAATCCATGTCGTCTCGCGCGTAACTGCAAGTGCAAATCTCATGACAGGCTCTTGTTTTGTTTCTAATCTAAAATAGTTAATATGTTGGTTACATTATTTTGCATTTCGGCTGACAATATATATGTAAATAGTTCTAAATTTTTTCTAAATTTCTTAAAATCATAGTTTCAGAAGAAGATTTTCAAATGAAATCGAATCAATCAATAAGTGTCAAGTTTAGTTGACTTCAGTCTCCTACTGTTTCGTTCTCAATCAACGGTCCAAATATTTCTTCACTTAATATAGAAAATGTATTTCGAATACTCTTCAAAATTTCGTTTTGACTTTCTCTGCCAGTGGACCTTAAAACAAGCCTTCCTTGAAAAATGTGTGCCTTTGACATATCATTTCATTTCCTGAAGAACTATTGCGTTAATGTACACCAATACAAAAGGCTGCTTGAGAAGTTCTGAATAAATCTTCTGAACACATCTTATACCAAAGACCTGAGGGGCACAAGGTGCAACTGTAAACCGATCGTAAAATGACTCCCAGATGTAAACTTTTAAAATATAAATTTTTTTTGGTTGGACCTACTAGAATCCGGCGACAGAACATTTTTATTTTCAAAAAGTTTCGTTCTGTTGTAAAGTGTAACGAAATATTTCTTCAAATGAATATTCAATTGAAATTCTAAATAGTTTTTATTTCTAAACAAACTTGTAATAATTATGATCAGATTTAAAAGGAATCGTCATTTCGAAAAATAAAGTGAATATATAATTAGAAAAAATCGATCAAAACAACGATGATTATTAAATTCATTATAATTCATTCAGATTAGAAATAATAACTTCACACAGTTGACGTGTTAGAAGCGATCTCTTATTACATTTTCAAAATGCGCAGCGCTGATTGTATTTCTGATAAGCTGTTCCAGAGTCGTGTAGTATTAATCGTAAAAATCCGACAGTTGATTGGACATAGACTACAAGGTTTGTGGGAGTAAAAGAGAAATCGACAAAAAAATAGATATAGCGAATGTTGTCGATGGCACATGCTGTTGATGGGTTGATATGGCATCATTGGTATGCAGATCTTGCTTGCATTTGTTGCCTTTATTGAACGCATTAATTGCTCAGCTTGGGGGGCACCATCATTTTCCACTTCCATTTAAGCAAAATTTAACTTCGTTGGGCAATATTCTATTGAGTTTTTGTGTATAATTACACTTTTTCTGTATAATTCTGGATGGATCTCTCTTTTAATTCGAGGAATGCTGTTTTTCATTCGAAGTGAAGTCAAGAAACGTGCCAAGATAAAACAGAAACATGACTAATTCGCGGTTTCTTCTTACTTTCAGTCATTTGTATTCGAAATATAAAAGAAATATCTACACCTAGCGCTCTTTGTCCGCGATAGATACGTTCCCAAAAATATCATGTAAAAGGAGAATTATTACAATATTAAAAAGATGTTTTAGTGTTCGCTGTCTTATAAAAATATGTATGTAAGTTATTCTTTGAAACAAAAAGAAACTAATGAGGAATGCGATGGAAGGTGTAGTGGAAAGCATTCGCTTTTGAAAATATAGTTACCTTTTGCACATCGCGTCCTCGGGCAAAGTGTAATCGGTAGAGCATTATTAATCAAAACTGTTCATCAAAAACTCATTATTTACGTGTTTTGAAATGTTTAAACCGATTAAATTTCTGTTATCATATTCCCTCTTGTGTGTTTTTTGTAACAAATTGATTCATATCACATATGAAGATCAAAATCTGGAACTCACTAATATGAATAAAAAGTAAAATATATAAAAAATGTTGGTCCTTGCGCTTCTATTCATGAAAAGAAAGTACAAAAGTTTGAAAAGAAACTGCGCACGAAAATCGGCAAACCCCTTGAGTCTTGTCTTTTTTTTGGGCTATTAACAATAAAAAAGTATCTTAAAATTAATTAAAAACATCTTTTTGTGCAAATGAAACACAAAACTTATCACTTATCACTGATATTCGTACGTACAACATCGTGAGTTTTATTTATAAAAAATTTCTGCATCAGCTGATTTCGGTCGCCTTTAAAAGTAATTTTTTCCTCTCTGCACTCTTACACTATTATGCTTCTGACACAGTGTTTCATTGTTTGCTTCACGTGGTTCCTTTGAATGCTTTCTGACGGCCGGTGCCACCAGTTTGGAATCTATTCACTTCTGTTTCCTTTCAACAAATAATTCGACAGACCAAGTTTTTATACGTCTAGGAAAAATTTAAACGTGCTTTGGCGTTATTCTCGGAGGTTGCGGGCTTGTTCTGCTTAATTGCTAAAATACCGCAGCCCATTCACTGGAACTCCTGTTTATAGTTTTTTTGCAGCTCTCGGAATTCTTACACCAATTTTTGGAAGAATCGCTCCATTAGCCGAGCATCACCATCATTTGAACATCTTGGATGACCTCCACATATTTGATTGTTCCGAACTTCTTTTCCTTCTTCTTGGTTGAAAGTTGTGTTTAATGTCTTTTTTTTAAATACTACTTTTCAGCTGGAACAACTAAATACGTTCCTTTCAATTTCAATTGAAAGTAAAACATTTTTGACATGCCGTGTTAAAACCGTCGTACATTCAAAGAATGGTTTCGCCAAGGAACTGAATAAAAAGAAATAATACACAATTCAAAAATAATGAGATTTGTTGTGGCACTTCTGGTCCATATACCGAAGTGTTGAAGCTGTTTAACTCTAAAAGCTCATGTTCATACAATAGATGAAGAAAATTTGCGTCCCACCTTTTTTAATTTTGTTGGCCAACTCAACTAATTTGTTAAACTTGTTAAACTTAAATCATACATATGTATGTACAGATGGATTGAGCTGCAATACAAATAATGTATTCACGATTAGATACTCTGGTGACGCAACTCGAAGGAATGTGCCTCGCAATCTTGAACAAGTGAAACAATGTCCACGTTTGACACAAAAATATCGCTACATCGAATTGACGGACCACAAAAGCCGAGGCTAGAGCATTTGAAATGAATTACACTGAGACTTCCAATACTACGAGTATTTAAAAAGAACACAACAAATAACGCAATTGCTGCTGGTATATTTAGACAATTGTCGCTGCTTTCTCAAGAGGTTTTCCTACTTTTCAAAGTAATTGAGTTGATCGCAAATAAATTTCTTTGAAAACTAAAAATAATTAAAACTAAATAAATTACTTTAGGAATATGTATGTGATGATGGTATTTATTTCCTGAAAATAATCGACCCTAAAGCCCTACTGATTAAGCGTTGATTATTTTCATGGTTTTCCTTACTAAAATTCTTGTGAAAATAGAATTCTGAGTATTGAAAATTGTAGATTTATGTTTAAACTTGTGTCTTGAATGAAATATATTTATCTCGGTGGGTTCTAGCAAAACTATTTGCAAGTTGATAACTTGATACATATATAAATTAAGCGCAATTGTATATACGAGGTCTGCAGCAAAAATAAGGGGAACTTTAATTTTGTGCAAAAAATATTTCTTCATTTATGTTTCTACAATCTTGGGAACAAGAAAACGTCTTCGGATGTGAAATCCTACGGTTTTTGGACAATTTAAAAAAAAAAATTCAAATATTTTGGAAAGAAGTTCGCTGCCACACGCTTCGTGCACAGTATTTTCGAAAATATTGCCTTGCATAAGCAAATCCGTACATTGACGTCCTCAGCAACTTCTGTAGAATAACAATTTCCCTCGTCGTTGTATGTTGAGGCGCTCAGGGCGAGCGACGTCATGCACATTTCCACGATCTTCTTTGAGAACCTGTTGACGTACAACATTTCAAGCGCTTAGTTCCATTTTTACATCAAATTTGACGCAAATTCTACGATAATTTTTTTGCGAAAGCCTCTCTTATGCCTCTCCAAACAAACTAACCTGTCGAGTGAACATGCGAACATGCTCGGCATGAGTGTATCAACATAAAAAAGATATAAGTGGGCCGTGAAATTTTGAAAATTCCCTTTTTTTAACAGACCTCTTATATAGGAGCATATATGGGCATGTAAGAATCGTTTTCTGCTTATTTAATCAATTGAGAGGGCAAATCAATTAATCAGAACTCATTTAAATGGGAATTTCGCTGCACGTACTCCACATGAGAAGGCAATCGTTACGTTCTGTTTGCATCAATATTGCGGGCCTCAATTGAATGGAAACTGTGATGTTTTTCCCCTACATTTTCCTTCCAGTAAATATGCCAACTACAGACGCCTTTAACTGGCATGATCGTGGGAAAATTCAATTGTAATAGAGTGTGTCGCTGAAGAGAAATGTTGGGTCACTACATGTGCCAAGGCACACTACAAGCCAACCAAAATCGGCGCTCATTCCGTTTGTAATCTTTTCCTTTTTCTGTTTTTCTTCTTTTACATGCCGAGCTGTGATTTATTGTCGGCAAACGCCAAATCTTTGTCCATTTCATTGTCATTCAAATATTCAAGACCGCCATTCAGACATTTAAAAATTTGTCAGGTGTAAACCCTTCATAAATAACATTTTAACTCTTAACGTGATTCCTGCCTGGTACTCGTATGTTGTAATCCTTTATCATAATAATAATATTTTTGGCTTAAACCAAAAGGTTTATCAATTAAATTTTGTTTGCTTAATGCTTGAAACTGAAAGCTCGTCGTTCTTCGTTACAACAACACCAAACGTTTTTAAATCAACATTCTTCAATGTTGAAAGTCTTTTGCGGCGTGGGCACTTTTGAAAGAGGACATTAATAAATGTTGGCGAACACACAAAAAGCCGAACAGAAGCATAAAATTGGTTTAAGTAAAATGACACGAATATTTTTTAATTCATTTATGCTCATAAATAAATACATATAGATACATACATATGTATAAATAAATAAAAGCATGCCAAGGAGAATAAAGTAATAATTATTTGTAGTGAACAAATGTGCGACAGAATGAAATTGCTTTCATCGTTTTTCAATAAACTCTGAGATCGCCGTGAACTTGTTCGTTATTTATTATGATTTATTTAGTACAATTCATTTCAATTACAATCAAACGAATGATTAATTTTGTTGCACAACAAGTGCAATTTCGAAAAGTTGCAATTTATTCGCATTCGCAGGCACCGCACAAACAGTCACTCATACAAGTACACAAGTTCGTCACTTGCTACATTAGGATGGCGAAAAGAATTGTATAAGAAACTTTGTCACGAGTATATTTTCGTGCCGGGAGTTTTCGCTTCGGCGTTTCGGGATTGGCTAGAAACTATGTCTGATGATGATTGTGGGAGGGGCGCGTCGTTTCTTAGAGCAACAAACTGTTTTCTAAGGCCATTCACCAAAGTCTCTTCAAGACTATTAATGCATTATTATTGATCTAAACCGCACCTGCTTTTTACCCATTGTCCGGCTATTCGACTCGACTTCGTTTGTCTGCTTCTTCGCCTGAGTTTGCAGAATTTGCTTTTATTCTTGTTGTATTTGTAGCAAATCAAATTCTTTCCTTATTGTTATATGTATTTCTAAATAAAAAAGGATAAAAAAGATGTCCTCAAACTGTTAATTTGAAACCGCATTAAAAAAGAATACACAAAATATACAAATAAAGGGTATTTCAGTTGAAGCGGCGTGACATCTCCATGTTGTTGTCGAGCCGTCTGTCTAAACTGTTGTTTATTACTCAGTTACTAGTACAAGAACAGTACGACATATTACGCGATTGAGTTGCAAGTCGAAGTGATAAAACTTTTTTAGCAAAATGGAAGTTAGTTGCTGCAATTTTTGCACTCATTGCGCCCTTTTTACGGCAAAAACCGTAACCCTTCACAATTCCCTTCCCAACTTTTAGTGGCTAAATTTTGGACGACTGGTTCGCCAAACTTTAAGCAACTATCAAAGGAACGCTAGACTGGCCGGCATCATTACGAAACAGCCAATTCCGCACACTGCAAACTGGTCCAAATTGAAAAATGTGAACTTTGATGACCGCGACAACGAAAATCGTGCGATTTAAACCAATTTCAGTTTTCTTTCTGAGGTTTTCTGAAGTTGCAGCAATCGACCGGTGCCCGTAAAGTCAACAGTCATTGAAGCTTGGACTATTCGCATCCGCGTACCACTGTAAGAGGCCGCGGCAGATATTGGGTCTTCCAAACGAATAAAATTTCATTGGTACCCCGCACCTAGTTTTTTTAATTCTTTTTCAATTGAAAACCCCTTTATAAGAATTAAAGTTTTAACTTGATAATTTTTAAAAATGTTTCGCCAAAAAAATGTTTAAAAAGAAAAAACAAAATATTGAAAATATAAACACGAAATATTTTCGTCTATAAGATGGAAGCAGCTGATAATATTTTCTGCTCTTATTCTCGTTTGCGTTTCAAAATTTTTGACAAGCAGAATAACGTTTTGATGTATTTTTGTAATTTGGCTCCAGCGCTGCCACCCTGTTGACGTAATTACACCTTGCAAAGAATAAAGTTTAAGTTTCTTGGCACTTCTCAATTAAATATTTTGGCATTAATCAAACTAAAATAACCACTTATTTTATCGACACTTTTCTATTTGTTGGCCACAATTTCTTTTAAAATGATCAAAACCAATCCCCTGCACATTTACTCGTACCTTTTCATTTGAAAATTAATTTTTCTCTTTTACTTTCTTGCTTTCACATTCATCTTTGAAAGTACGCGTCGAAAAAGTACATTATTGATATGCCAATATACTGAAGGCAACAGCGGTTTTCCAAGCTAAATATTTGCGTTGAACAAACAACAGGGCATTTCGAAAAATGTAAAACATGTTTGTGTGATCAACCACATTGACGCCATGCCCCACCATACTATTTCTAAAAACCAACCATATTATGTTGAAGAAAAAGAACTCTCATAGGAAAAGTTCATATTTCCGAGTAACGTAATTTGTTAGTTCACATAATTTGATCATGGCTCTGAAGCTTTTAAGAAAATGCGACTATACGAACATTTTACTTATTCAAGGCCTTCGATTGAAATAAGGACTAAATATTTGTTAATTTGAGTATCACTGTATTTGATCCCTTCTCTTTCTAACGAGAGGATCTTCTTTTCAACATTTTGCCTCCACATCTTAAGTTTTGCAACTCTGTTGTGTTTCTGCTTCCATAAATTGTTTTTATTTTAATACGTTTTGCGAGAAAAATAGTCTGCCAATGACTGAAATAAATATACTCGTATTGCCTGAAACAAAGAAAAAAAGTAACTTTATTTTCCAACCATACATTTGTTGGAGGTTAAAGTCTTGAACATCTGCACTGTTTGATTTAACAACATTTTTATTGCGTAGTCCAAAAATATTATTGTTCGTTCAGTTTCCCCAGATGATGACAGTTCAATAGTTTTGAACTAAACGCAAGAACATATTTGAGGCTAATAAAACTATTTTTGCTGCAACAGTATCTAAAAACCTTAACTGGCAAAATGCAGTAGCGCTTTGCACTTGAGTTATAAATATTTCAGGGGGGACTGAACTTGGAATTGGCGCCGCCCTAATTATCATTCAGGCAATGTGAAAGTTATTGGATTAAAGAGTTTATTTCGTTCATGTTTTGACAATCAGTATCGTCCTTTGGATGTAGTAAATGTGCGTCTGTGTGTGTGTGTGTGTGTGTAAGTTGCAAATGCAAATGATGTGTAAATGATATTCGGATGATAATGAAATTTGCTGTGCTTAATTATGACATTTAAACCCTGAAAATGTTGTGGTTAACATGCTTGCAACAACACAGCTCGCAAAAGAATATTTCTCGATGGTTGTTAGTTTTATTCTGTCAACTCGCCACTCGACTCAGCGGTCTAATTGAAATGCGTAGTGTCTAAGGGTGTGATGTGGGATGGGTTGGGGTGGGGTGGGGTTGGGGTCAGCGCGAATTTCCCATGTGCTTGGAATTGTTCATTTAATACGGAGTTTGAGACTGTTCTTGGTTTAAAATTTCACACGCATAAATTTCAATTTGCGCTTATTGTGGAGCCAAATCGTCACCATCGTGCTGAACAAAAATATCTCTAGAGAGCTTTCGCGTGCTGTTGAACTTTTACATGCGATTGCCAGCTAGAAAGTTTTACTTGCTCTATGGAAGGACTCTTGACATAACACTCAAAGGGATAAAACAAAAGTATTAAAAACGTCCAAACGTTGATTGCTTTGATTATGAATGTCGCCCCTCTGCTCTGTGTGTGTTGGTGAGTGAGTGCCTGTTGCGAGTATTGCCTGGATGCTGTTGATACAACTGAATTTAATTCTTATACATTCACATTGTTGCTCGTTTAGTTGCACGAATCCCAGTTAACAATTTTTAAAAGCATTCTTTGCCAGGCGAGACTGGATTTTGACGCATATAATTGGTCCCGATTGAAAATGTCATTTAGACAAGTTGCATTGCCAAAAGTAAAATAATTGCAGATGTGATAGAAAACGATTCAATTTTATGGCAATGAGTTGAAAACTGCATCCAGTTGACGGCAAAACTTCAAATGTTATATGTACGAGTATGGCCGTCAACTCAATTAAGCAGGAGAGAGAGCTCTCTTTAATCTTGCGTTCCCCATTCTACACCCACTTTGTGGAGAAGGCGGCCCAGATTGCTGCAGATTGAAACATTCCTGGTTAAATTTGCTAATCCGATGTTTGCATACGGACCTGCAAAGGAATGTGCGGATTTCAACAACCATTTTGCAAAACCAGAGTTGTCAATTTTTTCACGCAAAAAACACATGTTATGCAAATTAATTGTTTGCGACATCAATTTGTTCTCCAACATACCAACCCTACCAGCTGAAACATTCAACTTTATATTCAGTTGTTTTTAAAAAGACAATGAGAATTGAGAGGGAAATTATCGATTATTATACAAATTGAAAAACTTGCTGCCTGCTCCATTATATTTATTCCGTTTATCATATCTGAAAGACAGATGTTTCTACGTCAAAGTCCACAATTGGACCGATTTTATATACTTTATACACCATATGCCAACAAAAGCAGATGTAACAGTCGCTACTTATGCCGACGACACAGCATTCTTATGTTGTAGTGAGACCCCTACAGAGGCTTCTAGAATTTTGCAGCTGCAGCTAAATAGTCTTTATGATTGGCTTACGAAATGGAACATTGTTGTTAACACCCAAAAGTCAAGTCACATCACTTTTACAACAAGAAGAGAAAATTGCCCAGCTCTGCTACATGGACTTATGGCATAGAATTATGGGGCACTGCTTGTAATTCCAATATAGAAATATTACAAAGATTTCAGTCCAAAGCTCTGTGCTCTATAACAAGCGCTCCCTTTTATGTAACGAACACAGCTCTACACAACGACCTGAAAATACCTTTTGTCAAATCTGAAATTAAAAGATTCAGCTCCAATTACTTGGAAAGGCTTAGGAAACATTTAAACATACTAGCAATTACGCTCTTAGATGAGACCGATGAAGTTAGAAGGCTCAAAAGAAATCATATCCCTTACATTTAAGTATACAGTCTAGATAGACTGACGTTAGTAATGAAATAAAAATTTATGTATATATATAAAATGTTTATAATCGTATTCCCTAATTTATTGTTCATAATATTAAATATTTAATTTAACTCTATATATATAAATATCATTTTCATATATAACTTAAATTTTTGTTTTCAATTGAAAGCAGTCAGACATGTTATTTTTTTTTGTAAATTAACTCATTTGCTTATTATCGTAAGATAGATTGCAAATAAATATGTAATAATAAAAAAAAATTGTCATATTATGATTTGATTAGTTTTCTGATAACAACAACTAAGATAGAAACATTTATTATTTACCTCAGGCACATGATTCCTAGTAAAATTAAGGTAAATCAAGGCAATTGCTTGGCTTGCTTTGCCCTGTCCAGAAGTATCAAGACCAAGACAAAGGAAAATATATGCCTTCCCTAAGTGGGAACTCCATTGCTTCACGCGCAACGTGCCCTGGTGCAACAAATGGTTGGTTACATTGTCTTACATGACATAATGATGCTTGGAGAATTTTTTGAGCACAATGACACACGCCTCGTGTAAATTTTAGTCATCTAAATACCTAAATCTTCTAAGTACTTAAAAATAGAATACATTTGCAGGCACGTGATGGATGTCGGTGGATTTGATAAATAAAACAGTTCTAAAAATCGAGATATATATAAGAGTTTTCAAAACTGTTCTGCTTCCATATCATTTACTACTCCTACTTTAGAAGCAACTCTGGCTCAAATATCATGTGTCATTCATGGATATAAATATGTGCATAATTGAAATCGCAGAAAACAATCTGGTGAGGATTGTTTTTCCAGTTTCATCCACTATTTAATTCCATTGTGAATAAGATTGACAATCCTTGTACAAACACACCAATTCCAATTCTTTTGTAAAACCTTTAAGGGCAGCTCAGACTATTGAACTTCGCATTAAGAATGACCAGAAATAACACGTGTAATAATTCCATGAAAGGTATGACACTTCATTTTAGGATGTTTTTTTTTTAATCGGGCTTGTATGTTTGCAAAATGCAAACGGTTGTACTATGACTCATGTTGTCATAATATGCTGGTACCCTATAATAGTTTAAAAGAATTGTTGTGGCACTTCATCCAAAAAAGATTTTTCAAATTACGTTGATTGCTGTGTCATAGAATAACAGCAGTTATGACGTTTTGCATGTAGTTCACACGTTCTTTGCCATCTTAATAACAAATAATTGTAAATGTTTTTTTTTTTTGTTGGCCGGTTTTTGTGGAGCAGTCATTTACGTATGTACATATATTCTTAACTGCTATATGTCCTTTATCTTGGTGATAATCCCCGAATCTTTAACCTTCAATCCGGTTTTACGTTTTAGTTTCAATAATCATCTGTGTCATCTGTCTGATAGAAAACAATTCGTTTTAGAACACAAAAATAGTGTGATGAACAAATTTTATCTGGAAGAATCTTCTTTCTGAAAACGATATTTTTCAAAACCGTCGATTTTCATCACATGCGATTTTTTAGTTTTCCTTTCCGATTACTAATTTCACAAATAAAATTTCCTGTATTCTTTCTGGGAAAACAGCCAACGGACTTTTACAAAACCAATCATAGCGTTGTCCCTGCAACCATTCATCACATAGTAGCCATTTTGCAAAAAATGTGAAAATAACCCTTCGATTAACTCCATAAATTAAATAGTTGAAAAAAATGAGAAAGTATTCGAAAATTCCTGTTAATTTATAAATTCGAATTAATGATGTCGATTGGATACTGAAGGTGAAGAAATCTTTTTATCCAAAATTTATTTTAAATTTATGTTTCATTGCAGAAAAGAAATAAGAGTTTGGAAAAACTTAATAATAATAACTTCTGTTACACAGCCAAAATTTCATAGTTCATGTGCCAAATCGGTTAACTTTTTAAACAGGAAGTTAACAAAATTTAGAAAGTGGGAGATTTATATTGTTCTTTACAATGAAGGTTAAAACATAGAAGAGCAGACATTCATTTCGTGGTGTCAATTTTTATTTTTAGAATTTAGTATTAATTTGGCGTCTATCAGATACTTTGAGTGCAGTTCATCGATTTGGCATTTGAGCCACTCATTAATGGATGTAATCGGCGTGTGATTCTCTAGATGTCACATTAAGAGATCAAAGCAGCTGCCAGCACAAGTCTAAAGAAACTTTTGATCTCAACTTTAGAGAGGAGGACAGCTTGAAGTCAATGGAAGCATCCAGACTTGTCTGTACATATAGATAATAAAGTACAGAGAAGAAGAAAGTTAGATAATTTGGTTTCAAGTTGCCTAAATTGTATCTTTATTAGTACAAGACGCCTCAGACTGGATGATTATCCTGTTTAACGATCACATCAGAGTAAAAACTTGATTTACAGAGATTAAATTTTAAATCCAAAATAGAGATCTGAATTTCCTTCGGTATTTGGTCATATACTGAATGGAAAATTCGTGGGCTAAACAAAGTTGATAGGAACCAATACCATTTAAGAAAGAAACCTCATCAAAAGCTTCAGCTTTCACTTGTATATTTTGAGTGCTGACGATGCAATAGTTTTTAACGTTATTTTTATTTCACTGTCTATGGAAAAAACTATATGCTCGACGTGACAATATTCTAGGAGTAAAATATCATTCTTGAGTTGTCAGTTGTCAGTAATAATAATATGGTTGGGTGTAGCATAGAATGTTGGTTAACAGTAATAGTATAGTTTATACGCGGGAATTTTTCGTTTATAAATATTGATAAACTTTTTGTTCAAAAACTAAATTTTTTTTCAATACTTTTTTTGTTTTGTTTCAACAAAAGTTTCTAAATTTTCAATACATATTTTGTTGGTTAAAAAAAAAATTCGTTCCGTGATTAGTTTAAGGAGATAATTAAAAAGATCCGTGGCATTTTATAACAGCAGAAGAATTGATCGAGCGTAAGTCCGCCATGTTATATCTTTTTGATCTGTTCGGAGTGTTAAGACAAATTTTGTATTTAATTGTAATTGTTGACCGGACGAAGCTTTTCAATTTTTGAATAAAAACTTTTGCCATGTGTATAAAAAACAAGCTGCGATTGCGCAAAAAAAATATTTTTTTATTTTATATGTGCGAGATGTGGAAATACGATATTTTGTTTCGAAGTATAAAACTTCAAATTTGCAGCACGACCTTGAATTTCTTAAAATCTCAAATTGAGACTTCAAAGTGGCTCCTTGCGCTGGTCACTGGGAAAGCACAACTTATTTTACATTAATGTGGAGAGTACGTTGGCTATAGTAATAAATTTAATTCTCTTACAGAGACACACACACACACACACACACACACGTTGCCTCAACATTCATACAACACAGACAACGCGAAGCTAAAAAAAATGAAATGTGACAACCAGGATCATGGTGAAAAGTCAAAACATTAACGTTTCCTTTCAAGGGAAAATAGTTAAAAATAAAACTTGAATTGACTGCGTTAAACTCTTAAATGCTGGTAATTCCTCGAGGAGTGAAGTAATAATTATAAAAAAAAAACATCTTCCCATGCACGAGTATGTGTATGACAAAAAGAATTTAAAGTAGTGTTCGTATTCCACACATTTGCTTGACACTTGTGTAATTTGCCCTCCTAGGGCACGCTTCATCATAACTGTGGAAGCTTGTACCGACAGCTGCCCCAACAAACCAACAAGTGTAATCAGAATGTGTCAACTTTATTCATTTTTTGCTTTTTTGTTTGTACTCATGTATTCATTTGTTTTTCTCTCACTTTTGTTTTTTTTTTTTTTGTTGCTGTGCGCTTGAATAACAAACACTGCAGTAGTTTTTTGGTTTTAATTTGAATGACCTTCGCTTTCGCATAATGCAGTTTTGCACAATGTTTATGGAAGGCTGTGTGAATAATCGCTCAAGCGAAGATCAGCTTCGGCACTGAAATGAACACACACACCAACTTTTCTGAGCTCTTCTTCACTTTTTGCTTTGCTTCACACTGCAATTTCAATACTCCCAACAGTGCAGAACAAAAAAAAACACAAGTTCACGTTGCACTTGTAAGATAAGAAAAAGGCCGAGTTTTATTTTCATTTATTATTTACTTGACTGTTATCTAGTACAACAAGAGATGACTCATCTTATGAATGACAGTGCTGGTGATCAGGCACATACAGATGCATTTTAATTGACAAGTATCTTAATAATATAGAACATTTAATTTAATTTGTAAGAAAACCGAAATGTCGCGGCAAGCAAAAAGTTACATTTGCACAGATTGTTAAATTATTACAGTAGTGGCAAAAAAAAAAACACTTACATATATAAATACAAATTAAAATAATCGAAATAGCTCCAAAAATACAAAATTACGAATTCACATCACACACAAATACTGGAGGGTAATAATTTTATTAATAGTCCTCAGACGGTATAAATATATGTAAGATTCAGTGATCTAAATATTTAAATGATTCCTTTTTAAATAAATTGGCGTTGGCTATTCGTTGGGTAGTATTTGCCAAGGAGTTCCAAAGACGAAAAATTGTCGCTGGGAAAGAAGACTCTTAAATTTTTGCTGAATTATGTTCTTACCACGTTGAGATCTGACGAAAAGAATTTCATTGCAAAGATATAGTGGTTGTTTGGATGTAATTATTTTATGCAAGAAAATAAGGCATTTATATTTGAAAAGATTTCATAATTATCGATAAGGGGGGAATTTTTCCAATGCGATCAATTTGGCGCTTGAAACAACTTTCTCTTGGGTGATTTTTCATACAGCCTTCATTCGAGCATTTACCCAGCATTTGAGGTGGAGAAAATATTGCACTCATGTCTGTCATTAAGTGGGTGTGAGTATGTGTGTTGCTTACATGCATGTGTATGTATGGAAGTGTACACCCACTGAACAATAATGTAAGATAGAACCGATTTACGGCACGAGTCAATCCTTTACGGGTATCGTATCACTAAACAACCGGTAACGTAATTCTGCACTTCAGAAAAGAGCAGATGGTGGAATATTCGAATAAAATTCTAGGCATTAATACATCGAATCCTGGTATAAATATAAAATTTCCGTTTTAAAAGATGACATTTGTTTTTCGAAATGTCATAAATAATTCAGAATGTTGTCGGGAAATTATAACTGGAATATTGTAGTCTTTCAGCATGGATTTGGTTGAGACTGTGCGAACGAATTGGTCAGAAGTTATTTATTGGGTGTGCGCATGAAATTGTATCAATTTGGTGCTTTTAGCACAAATAACATTTCGAATCAAGCTTCTTTTAATAATGACTTTCCAGTTAAAATTCGTAAAGTTGAGTTCAAAGTTTCCTATCGAAAATGGCTGTTCTTATAACATTTATTTTGCAGGCAAACAAATTCAACCAAAAATGTTTCATTTCTTTGGTATTTGTTTCCCCTTTACGACCATTTTATTCACATACAGAAATAAATTATTTTTAAATTGGATTTCTCGTTACCAGGTTTTCGTTTCTCCCCAATTTGAAATTTAAGACATTTTTTTAAACATGTGTTCTTTTTCTGTTTTCGAAAGTCTTTTTTTTTACTAATTTATGTAGCTAAAGTTTGTGATTTCTATAAGAAATTACTCGATACAAATTAAATTATTAAAAATAAATACATACAAACCATGATTCGTTAAACTAGTTGAGACTTGTTGCAAACTGCTGCCACGTTTCTTCTCGTAGAGACCTTCCCAAAATACGATTAAAGTGTAGTTTTGCACTTTGTGAACAGAAATTTCCGCTGCTTTAGACAATTTTTTAATTCTTGACGTCGCACAAGATGTACATATAAAAAGCTAAAACGCATTTATAAATCAGCTGATTGACAATTCTTGTTCGCATTAATGCAACGCTGCAATTGTTGTATTGAAAAGCTAAATAAATTCTCAAAAAAAAGTTCTGTATATTTGAATAAGTACATAATTTGTAACATTGAAATAATTTTGGGGATCTTCTGTTTTCTGTTCGGCAACTTTAATACATTTTTTTCTAGACCTTTTCCAAGAACATTTGTAACACATAAAAAATAAATATAGCGCCATCAATAAGATAGGGCTATCACTTCAATGTGAATGCCGCTTTACATTGAAAAAAATTAACTTTCTTCAGTTATACTTTTCAGTTTATTGCTATAAAACGTACATATTTACTTCCAAATAAAGCTTTTCTCGTTTTCTTTTTTGACGTTTAGGAGCAAAATACACGAACATCGATACAAATATTGTGTCAATTTATTTTGGGTGTGTTTTTGCAATCCCTGTATATTTCACAATTTTAAATGGAGATGTTTGGGGAAATCAACTTTTAACAACAAAAAATCGTATGATTTGAAAAAAGATGTGCCAAAAGTTTTAATATGATAATTTAATATCTAAACTCTTTAGTATACAAATTAACAAAAAATTTCACAATTATATGGTTTAAGTTTTCCTTTTTGGTTTTAGGCAAACGAAAAAATATTAATTTCAATCTATTCAAATATATACACATGTATTCATATGTAAATTAGAACAACTTTTTCGGATTTCGAAGGTGGACATCGAAGTTTAGAGTAATAAATTACTGAATAAGTGCATTTAATTGGGCCCCTAAAACCAGACGGATTAAGATTAACAAAATATAACTCTCCTCTTAAGCTTAATTTTGCATAAAAAATAGCCCTCTGTTCATTTTGTAAAAAACGTATAAATCGTTTCAACAACAGCCGACGGACGCCTGAACTTATTTATGAGTGCATGTGAACATACATGAAAAAAGCCATCTTATGACCTTGACTACACGGCAAATTTTCCGGCTAAAGAAATTGAATTAATTTGTCGCAATTTCGAACGGAGTGCCAACTTTCGAACTGAAAATTACAACATTATTGTTCTGTCCAAATTTAAGCGTTTCTCGTGCTGAGAAAACTTTCAGTTGACAACGCTGATATGAACGAGAATGACAACATTAAAACAAACAAATCCATTCAAGCTTTCCTCGTTCGTACTTAAACACTTGCAGCGAGCACTTGCACAACTTTCATGTACTAAATAATAATGATTACTGCACAATAACTGAAGTATCTAAATGCAATTTTATGTTAATTTCTTCCCCGCGAATGTTTTCAGAAACCATTTAAGTTTTAATGATCCGTAGTATGAACAGATGTATGTATGTATTTATGTATGTACGAGTACATACATTCCCATGAATGCATTTATAGTTTTATTTTTTATTTTTTAATGTGAAAAGAAACACATCCATGCAATACACTTACGAGCACTGCACAAATGCTGATTCGCATACAGACATACACACACACGCACACATAAGCCTTTATTAACGCGAATTAACAACTACAGACATTTACGAGCAAATCTAAAACTTGAGCTCATTTAAGTGAGAATTAATTACAAGTGCAAAAGGAGGCAATTTAGTCATCGCCGATATGCCGCTAATAAACGTGTTCTTTTGTTATTAAGTTTTTTTTTTTAAGTTTAAGCATTTACACACACACACACACACGCTCGCATATTCACTAATATTCAATTTCCTATGATTAATAATTACAGGTGATTTAAGGAAACGCACAATGCCAGCACGTACGCCCCGACGAACAAATACATCGCCAGAGGTGTTTTTTCCGCTTTGTGGTAAGTGTGAAGAAACTATCGACAGATACGAGCCAGATACGAGTATCAAGAGAAAAAGCCAATTGTCAAACTAAATGAAAGGCCATCTATCAGCATCGGTTTTTCTATTGAATGTGCCGTCCAGTGTTTCCAATAAACTTTTTTCCCCCTTTTTCCCTTAATAATAATAAAGTGTACTTTTTACACGAGCTCAGAGATTAAGTGAATTAATTCAGGCTAAGGCCGACAAAATGTATCCATATGGAAAAAATGCTCGTAACTTCAAAAGAAGGTCGACAGGGTACAAAAAAAATTTTAATTTTCAGCTAAAAATTATATTTCTAAAAATATTTCTTTGTTTTTTCAAATGTAACTTTAACATGAGTATAAACGGTAATTAATTGCGCAAGGCCACTCCCAGCTCCTCATTTTATGGACCCGCGGTTTTCTACATCAGCTAAGAGATATGTACGTATATGTAAATACCCCTCTCGCAGCAACCTGTTTTGGTAATAACATTAAAGAAATAATCTATCAGGCGGGTTCCCATAAATTAAATATTTAGAATCTGCTTTGCAAACATTTCACTTTTGAGTTTCTAAAAAAGTAGAAAACGCTGCCATCGTTTCGGTTTTGACGTCGAGTGGTTGTTCGCTTCAAATGACAAAATCTGGCACAAAACTACAGTGTTAGCGGAAAAGCGCACTATTTTGGGAAAAATACGGCGCTACTATAGTATTTATCGATTTCGATATGATATTATTTGACCGTTAATTATTTTTAACACAATTGGATATGAAGTTGAGTCTACTGACCAATAGGGAAGCACCTATGAAATGCCGGCATATAAACACGCGGTTAAAGCATCCAGCCATTTTTAATATAAAAGACATCTACCGACCATAATTGTCCAACCCTGCACTATGGCTTGAGTACATTAGCACCGTAGTATGTACAAGGCCTCTCACACTACGTACATTCGATTATCGTTTTTTATGTTCGCGCACTCGTCTCGAAAACATGTAAATTTTTTTCTGTTCACAGTTTCAGCACAAAATTTTGGGCTGCGATTTTATGCTCTAAAAAAATAGATCACATTAAATTTTGTGCAAAAGGGAAGTTAAGAGCTCAAAACTAACAGGGGCATATCGTGATTGTACTCTGAGTCCGAAAAATGTTTGCAAGTGGTACAAGTTTTTCAAAGAAGGTTGGGAAAATGTGAATGGCGGCACTAGCCCTGGACGCCCCAACACATCAAAAACCAATCGAAATATCGATTTCGGCGCATGGAAAATTTTATATATGAAGCGTGTGGCAGCGAATGTCATGCCAAACTTGCTGAATTATGCCTCAGCTACTGTAGTCGCAAAATTTCGCCCCCTAAGAGGTTTTCCTGTTCCCAGGATTGAAGAGACCCGTGAAAGGACGGCATTTTGCGATGATTAAGGAGATAAGCACTGAATCTCTTTTCGCCACTTCTTTTTATAATAACTGGAAATAATATAAATAATTTAAACACTGAATTAGGAGATAACAAGGAATATTTGCTCCCAAAATTTCTCACAGCAGTGCTTATAATCAATGTACCAACCGATCTAAGGCTCGAAAACATAAAAGGAGGAGAAAACATGAATAAATTTGCGGCACAAACTGTTCCTCTTTGACGTCTTATTTCTTCGAACTTAGTGTGAGTGAACCGTGCCCATCACAGCCACATGTGTCCAGTGTGGACTACCTGTGATAGTGCTTAGAAACTTCAAAGGATGAAGCAAGCTTAGAAATCGCGTTATAACAGCAACATACTGATATTGTAGCAGCTTTAGGCTTCTTTTAGGCCAAAAATGGGGCGCATGGCTCAAGATGATTTGATGGTAAAAATCTGCTGCAACGTCCAGTTGGTTGCTTTGAATTTTGAAAATAGATTTCCACGATTAACAAAAAACATTATACTTTACATTATACGATTAACAAAAAACATTATAGTAGGACAGATGCTCTATATTTCTAGAAGGACCTTTTATATGATCTGTAGAATGTCGCAATGTCTGTTGTGAATCTGTTCTTCTGCAACCGATATCCGTTTTATAAGCAGACTATATAGCGAGGAACTGAGGTGAGGATTTCGGTGAACTAGTCTTGGAAAAGTGGCTTTTTAACTGTCTGGGGAGGGGCTAGATAAATCGAGTTCTTCACCCAGAGTTTTCTTACATGACCCAAAATTATCATGTATAAGAATTTGCCATTAGGTTGAGTTCGCCAACTCACGCAGGGGTGGTGTTGAGTGATCGATGAGCTCACAAGTGGACTTGATCGCCATCAGGTCCGCCCACTGCAACCGACATTGCACTCTGACAGACATCGCAAAGAAAAATTTCTAGCGTACCTTTGTACAAATAATTACGGTCTCTGTGAAAAACTACCTCAAAATTAAATTAAATTCTTAAAGTTTTATAAAGTAAAAGTACGTAAAAGTCGAATTTATACCTCTTTAAATGTTGAATATTAGAGTTTTGTTTAATATCGAAAAGTTTCGCTTAAACTTGTGCCTTCCAATAGATCCATCATTCTATCGGCCTAAAGAAATATTTCATTAATTAGTATTACTGCTTTTTTTTCGCGCAACGCGAATGGTGTTGCACCCTCCACACGCACAATGATACTTGTGAATTTAGTTTCGAATGTAAATGTAGTTTGGCTTTCGGTTTGTGGACTGAGTGACTCTTGCATGCAGTCTGTAACAGAATTTAAGAAACACCTGGCTGTGAAAGTCAAACGTAAAAGTCATCGTGACACGCAGCTGGACAGACCACATGCAAACAGCCGCAGTGTTTTTCCCACGAAAGTTGCTCTCATTCCACTTTTTTATTTCATGTTCCATCATTTAAAACACACGCTTAAGTGGAATTCTATTTAGTAGAAAAAAAACTTAAAAAAAAATAAAGTTTTTTCCAAATATTTTTTTTTTATTTTGACCGCCGTGTAACAATATTTTTGCCTCAGTTTATTTTATTATATTCGTGGTATAAAATTCTATTCCGTTTGTACTTATTAGTCGTGAGGAAAAAACATTGTTTTTGATATAAAATCAGTTTTAGATTCTCAGGCAAATGTTCGCCGCGTTTTCTGATGGTGACAGGCATCCGATTTGTCCAATGACTCCGCCGCTCAGATCTGACTGAATTTGGACCATTTCTGTTTTGTTGACTTTGAGAGTGTCGGCCGATTGCGGCTTATTATTACCTTTAACTTCAGGCATCTACACATGCAGACGTCTAGTGGGTTGAATTCGCAGGGTCTTGGTGGCCAATTCAGCGACATCCTGCTGGAACCGCATTTCGTTCGAGAAGAGCAACACGAAATCAGTTATCACTATTCTGTAACGCTTGCTCACCGACGTCTTTTTCAATAAAGTACAGACCAATAACACCGCCCACGCACTGTTCGCACTAAACACAATTTTTTGTAGATCAATTGCCTTCTCAGGTGGGTTGACGTCGTCCGCTATACGGCAATTTTGCCTGTTTACGGATTCCTTTTATTTCAAAAATGTTCCTTTTCACTAAAGACGATTATTTGTCCAAAATTGAGGGCCTCTTCTCCACACTCATTTTGATAACAAAGTTTTATCATTTGACACGGTGCTTTATAATAAATAAATAGCAGATTAGACAGACGCCATCAAAACCACTTCCACCCCCGCCAATTGAAAAACGTTCTATGTATTTACTTTTATATAAATATGCTGCTCCAAGTTGGACTTGCGAAAAGAATATTCAACCCGGTGTATTTACCTTCTTCAGAAGATTCCCACATACGAGCATTTATTTTAAACTAAACTCTCACTGCGCCACGATACTCCAGAACAAAAATTCAGAAACTTGCGCCAGTTGAATGTATTGCCAACTTCCCATTTGGCTTCTTGCCGAAGCAGACGCAAAATATTAAAAGTTTTTAAAAACAATTTATTTAAATGTTCATAAGAAAAGTAATCGGCGTTTCATGAGACATCTTGAAGTGGTTTTTAACGAAGAATTACATCCATCAAGTTTTAATATTCTTTCTTATAGCATTTCTGTACTCGTACATAAACTTGCAACTTCTCATGTTTAAGAGGAAAATCTTAAAGAACGTTCTTGTTTCTTTTCGCAAAAAGTTAAATGCATCTGTTACATGTTCTAGTCGAAAAGAGAAACTTTCTAAGTTAATTTACTCTGTATTTAAAAAACACCAGTAAACTGTAGCTTGATTTTTTCATGGACCTTAATGAATTCTCTACCGAAAGTACACTAAAGTAAATTGTATGAAAAAGCAAAACAAAACAAAACAAAAAAAAAGAAGTGGGAAAAACAGAAAAAGAAAATGGTAACCCACAATGGGTTACGAGACATTTAACCAGATTTTGCGGTTTGAACTAAAGTTGGACCTAAGTTGCAGCTGACTTGAGTAGAAAGAAGCAAAATATCAACTGAAATAATAAAAATAACAACAACAACAACAAAATGTATACATCCAGACACTTTGAAACACAAGGAACTTAAATAGTTTTACCTTCCGAATACGTCATGTACACAAAACGAAAATGTTTCTGAAAACAGAAGCGAGTAAATGAAAAGCTTTTAGTTCCCCTACAATTAAAGCCAACTTTCCGAATGTTCGTACATGAATCAGTTGACGTGAAATTAGGTTTTTCTTTTACAACTTTTCACATGGGAGATCGTCCTTAGAGTTTTCTGGCGCACACACACAGACATGCTCTTAAATGCAGATGCCAAACACACACACACACACACGAGAACGTTCGCATATAGAAATGTCTGGACACATATTTGTAAAAATGTTTATTGAATGCATTGTTTCCAGTGATGATGATGGTCACCGACGCACAGTGGCACCCGTAGAGCAAACGAGGTTGCAAAAATCAAAATTTTCATGTGCGCCTGCGAAATTTTAAATGAATCCATCTTATAGTAAACTTTTCAACGATCTCAAATATGCTACTCTTAACAATATCAGATTTTTAGTTTAGAAGACATAACTGTTCAAAGTTAACCAATTTTCGGATTTAAAAAAAACACACAATTTTTAGGTAGTTTGATCCGATTTCAGGTGTAATATCACGAAAACTAGGCAACGAATAGTATTTTTTTTTGTTTTTAGTGATTGATGTGCTTATTAAATGTATAACAATAAAAAAAATTGTGCTGTTTGCTTTGTGTTTCTCTAGGTAAATCAGTATTTAAAAACTATCCATTTTTTCACTATTCTTCAACTTTGACGGAAAATAAAAAAAATTTACCTTTTTTTACCTCCGCCATATTTTCAAAATATGTTCTTTAACTAGTCTTTTACATAACTCAAAAGGTTTTATCTGCCTTTACGTGCCTATTTGGCTTCTACAGGTAAAAAACGTTAAAAAGACATGGTTGCAGAAATTGTATGGCGGGCATCCCTTACATGCCTTGACTGACAGTTACTTTGATGTAATAGTTTGAAAATTGCATTTTGAGTCAGTTGTCTACCTGAGAGCCTCTGGCGAAAAATTTGGTCCTAATATTCCGTTACAGACACAAGATGCACAAAAAACTACTCATTGAAATAAGCAGGTACGCACCTCACTTAAAAATTATTTTTGGCGTACATATGGTGAAGAACAATACTGACTTATGGTACAGGTAGGCACAAATCTCATTTGGCTACGTGCATAATATCAAAACTGTATAATTCAGCCCAAATGCATATGTATGCATGTAACAGGTACATTTGTAGACATGGTAGCATAGGCCTATATATTGCAAAACAAGCTTAATGCCTGCATTAGTCTACGACTGAAAGTTGGCGAAACAAGTATTGAAAACATGGCGTTGAACAATTTAAAACTATTTGAACTGTTTAGAAAGTCAATTACACCAACGTGTTTCGCGGAAGCTGCTTTAGAAGAACTCGATAGCTTATACGGAAATATTGAGAGAAGCAAAAGTATAAAAAATAATCTTTGTATGATACATGCCAAAATTAAGACAAAATGGGTGAAATGCAATCGAACCATTAACATCTTCAACTCCAAATACGAGGACTGGCTTAATGAAGACACCATCCTGGATATATTGGCAGTAGATAAACCCTCCACATCAACCAGAGGAGAAAAAGGAAGGCCAAAAAAAAGTATGGAGGAGTGTTCAATTTTCACAAGAAAGAGGAAACTTGCCGATGCCACCAATGACTTGACCACGAAGGATTTATCGGATGCGCTGTCTATTAAATACATAAAGGATAGTGAACGAGTTAGGTCGCAGATTACAAAATCTGTTGCTGATGCAAGCCCACTGCGACTAAAAAGGATTAAGGAAAGCATTCCCACTCCCACAAACGCACATATTAAAAAGTATAGTTCCGAAGAAGCCTTGGCTCTGTTTTTGGACTTAGAACTTTCCAAAGAGAAATATGAGATACTACGGGCATCTTTAATGCGACACGGGGCTGACCTTTTCCCCGGATACAAGCATATTACGCAAGCCAAAATAAATTCACGACCATTGCGTACGGAGTTTACGGAAGTCTCTGCGAAAGCCAATCTGCAGGATCTTATGGACCATACAGCAAAACGGTTGTTGGAAAGTCTTCCTGAAAATGAGGTGGAAATTCTTCCTCAGAAACTAACATTGATCAGCAAATGGGGCTGCGATGGATCATCCGGACAAAGCGTTTATAAGCAAAGGATATCTTCCGATGACACTACAATATCTGACGGAAATATGTTTATGGCATCTGTTGTTCCATTGCGGCTAAAATCTGATGTTTCCCTACACTGGAAAAATCATCGACCGTCATCAGTGCATTATTGCCGACCAATAATGTTTCAGTTTGCAAAGGAATCGGCAGAACTCATAAGGACCACGGTGAAGGACATTGAAGAACAAATAAGCAAGATTAAGCATACAAAATTGCAAATTGGAGAAGGAAAATATATTGAATGTAGTTACGAGTTCCACCTGACCATGGTTGACGGAAAAGTCGTAAACGAACTGACAGGAACAACCTCAACATTGACATGCCCGATTTGCAAAAAGAGTCAGAAGAACTTCGGTAATTTAAACGATTCTACAAACGAGGAGAATTACGAATATGGAATGTCACCATTGCACGCAAGGATAAGGTGTATGGAGTTCTTGCTAAAACTGGCGTATACCCTACCACAACAAGATGAAAACATCGATGAAAATACATCAATTAAGGATAAGGAAAAGATCAGAAAGAAGCAAATAAAGAATGCTTTTTGGAAACAACTTGGACTAAAAGTAGACTGCCCCAAGTGTGGATACGGTAACTCAAACGATGGAAACACTTCAAGGAGATTTTTTGCAAATGATGAGGCAGTAACTAGAATCACTGGAATTGACAATGAAATCGTCAAAAGATTGGGAACGATCTTGAATGTTTTAAACTGCCAAGAAAGTGTTAATTCTACAAAATTTGGAGAATATGCATCGGAAACTGCATCTCTTTTAGCAAAAATTTATCCACAGAAGAAGTTGACCCCGACCGTCCATAAAATATTGGCGCATGGCAAAGATATAATTGAGTACCAGTCTTTGCCAATTGGAGAGCTTTCTGAAGAAGCGCAGGAGTCTCTTAACAAATTTTACAAAAAATATAGATTGCAGAACACGTTCAAAGCATCAAGGGTGAGGCAAAATGAGGACCTCTTCAACATGTTAGCAGCATCTTCCGATCCACTTATTTCTTCCCTGCGGCATGTGAAGACACGAAAAGAACTACAATGGAATTATACTTTAGAAATGATTAGTCTTTTAGATATACCTTCTGTTACGAATTGTGATGAATATTTTACAGAAAATTCAAAAAATTAATTGAAAAAAAATTTGTTTAATTTGTTGGCTAATAACTTTAAAACAGAAAAAGCTTTCAAAAGAACTAAGAAATATAAGATTGGTAAAAATAATTTGATTTTGTTACCATAAAATAGATGAGTTAGAAAAAAATTAGAGTTTAGAAATGATTTGTATTTTAGACATACTTTGTCTTACCAAGAAAATGAATATTTTACAGAAAATTGAAAAAATCATTTAAAAAAAAACTCTTTTGTTGTAATTTTTTAGGTAATATCTTAAAACATGAAAAGCTTACAAAAGAACTACAAAAAAATATAAAATTCTTAACAAAAATTTTTTTGTTACCAAAACTTGGATTTTTTCACAAATTTTAACTTTGAAAACCCATAAGTAAGCACCTATAAGGTGTAGCGTCCACTCCAACCGCTCATTTTATAGGTTGAACAATTATCTATGACATGCAATTTAAATTATTCGATTATCTTGTTCGGTTCAAAAGATATGATTTTTGCAACGAAAAAAGTCAAATGGCGCCACTGTGCGACGTTGCAGTTAAAAAATACTTAAACGTACAATTGCCATGAATATTTTACAGGAGCACACAGGCACACGCTCAACAACGAAAGGATAAGGGATAAAAGGAGCAATGAAACTGCATACGAGCACATACGTATCAGCGCAGGAATGTACTCGTGTGTTATCTGCTGGGAAACGATATGAGCAGTACCACAATTTTTCTCGATCATCGTTCAGATGAAACAAGTTTTGAAAAAAATTTTATATTAAAGTCATATAAAATGAATGGCAAGTATCCTTTCGCGGTACTAATAGCTGGTATTTAAGTCGCCTCTAAGGCGAGTGTCCTTAAAGAGCGCATAATGTTTGAACTTTTAGCAAAGCAGGTGCCCAGGTCATTTAATAAACAGAAGGAGTAAGTTAGTGGATGTACCTAAGAAGGACATCAAGCTTGGGGAAACATATGCATTTTATTATATCGAAATATATGTGTTTCTTAGACATAACCTCACACCGAATTAGTTGGTGCCACTTCTTGATATCGGCGTTTCATTGAATTGAAAAGCTTCAAACAAAATTCTGAAGAAATGAAATACAATTATTCCTGAATTTTCCTTTAACTTTTACCAGTTTAACCAATTCTCATCTACTTTTCTTGGTTTGATTATAAAGCGCCAATTTGTTTTTTCAAGGACTACCCGCAAACGCCTGAAATGCAAAATCGTGGTTTAAACAACATCAATTATCTGCTATAGAGTGGCTGTCAAAGCCGCAGGAATTGTGTCCCATAAGGCACCTCTGAACATGAATACGTGCTTCATCCAGGAATCTGGATTAGTTAAAATTAGTTTGAGTCCAAGAACGACTATACGTACAACGTGAGAAAAGATTTATTTCACCCACTTTAGGGTATTTATTTTAAACCTGTTACCAGACCAGGTTAATTTTTTCCCGCTTCAGAGTTCTTCGGATCGGTTACTTTGTGACGGGAAATAAACCTGTCAATTATCGTTTTCAACTTATATTGTTACGTTATTAACTGAATTAAAGATTAACCTACTGAATACAGTGGGGCAAAATTGTAATGGGAAAATGATTATAGTCATTCGTCGAATATTTCGCAACCCTTTTACTCATTTTAAAAGTTTTTTAAACACAAAAATAAAAAATTCAAAAGTTGCGTAATCAAAATAAAAGAACCGAAATATCGCATAAATTTATGCGTCAATATGAGATCAAGCAGCAAAGAGGGGTAATTAGTTTGGGATGCCCTTTTGTTGAAGTACCGCATTCTGCCTATTTGGCATTGATCAAGACAATAAGCAGGTTATGTACTTGTTAATTGATCTTTCAGGGCCATGATCATTGTTTTTGTAAATCTGCGTATTTTTTCATTTTTGCTTGAAATAAAAATAACGTCTTCCGGTGCGTGTGGCAATTTTAGTATATTTTTTGGATATTTAAACTTTTGTGATTGTTGTCGTCTTCTTTACAAATAACTTGATAACTTCTTCTATTGCAAACTTTTCTTTTCAGTTAAAGCAGTCAAGAAATGTGTGTAAATTTTGTATCTCATCTCATCTTAGGCTAAAGTTCATTGTGAACTCATGCCAATCTGATCGTTCCAGGTGATTACTTATGTTGATCATAATTACTTAACCTGTCTGGCAACGTTGGTTCCGTTTCAAATACTATCTTGCTTTCTTAAAGTAGTTTCCGACTTTCTGGCATTTGTAACTTTGAATAAAATGCCAAACCAAATAATTCTCTACCCCTATTTCACATGTTATAAATGGATTAATTGTTCTATTTTTGGCTTAATAATTCTGTTTTTAATTAGACAACTGCGCGTAACTCCTTTCCTTGGCCACGTGACTGTCGTACACCCTGTAAGAACAATATATTTGCATGTTGTGGAATTCATGCTGGTCAGGCTTCTGTTAGCCAAAACATGTTTAATCCTGGCCTCAATATATGCCTGTGAGATTTTCGCAAACTGTGAGGAGAAACGTAAAGCGCTACTTCGTGTAATGTTCGACAACGACTTTGACCTTAAGCTTTGTGGAGAAAACGAACATGTCAGCTGTTACACGAAGAAAATTTTCAACGTCCAGCTGGATGAGAATAAGAAACTTTAATATTTTTTCCCAACATAATCACCCGTCGTGAACCTGATAATCTTTTCTCTCTTGTCCAGTTTTGTCATTCTGGCAGAAACAACACATTAATTCAGCTACGAAATCGTACCTTTGTATCAAGTTGGCAATTGTTTGTTAGCGCCACCAATCGTTACGCAAACCTGCAACACTTCAAACGAAGCAAATAAATAAAAATGGAATCCGACATTTAGAGAAGCAACACTTGGTTTTTTAAGAATTTATTTCCAATCATCCCACTCTGCCGTTTCAGGACTCTGCATTGGCTTTGCCATTATTGAAAAGATCCTGCAGGACCATGAAAATGCTTTCGTTACTTTGACACAAAAGCAGACAAACTCCGTGGACTGGGCTGAGGTAACGTAGTCTAAACACGAGGAGTGCATTAATACCTCAAGAATTCTATTATTTAAACGACGTACTCGTATGCACTTCAAAATTGAGATGATTATTTCGAGTATTTATTGTGACCAAGACTAGATATCGTTCTTTAATTAAATTTAAAAGCCACTTTCGCTCCCACCGCATTTCTCAAGATGCCAAGATGCGAAGATGCTTCTCACAATGAAGTGAATTCTTCAATTCAATTTCTGAATTGATTTCTCAAGTATCGATAACATTACTTTGTATCGGCAGGAGAGCGCAAACAAAGCAGTTAATAAAAACTGAAGAAAGGTAAGTGTGTTCAACAATAATGAAAGGAAGTACATAAATGGAACTCATCTACAATATTACGCACACAATTTGTTCTGTTGAAGTGGTTAGTACTTACAGTATGCGTTGACACGGTTGCAGTGAGTAGCAAAATTGATACATTACATTGTCAGCTTAAGATTATCTTAGTTAAAGTTGTCTTCTAGAATAATATTTTAAAAGTTTTGTTATTTCCTGCATAAGAATATAAAAATGTACATATCGTCGTCGAGCATAGAAAAGGACGTATCATCAAAAAATCAAAATCGAGTTTGTGATTGATTATGATTCGTTCGATTTTTGCGACCAACCATAATTAAAAAAAAAATTAAAAATTTAAAACCATAATTCAAAATAACGTATGAATCAACATGTGCACTATTTTCACAAGTCAAATGAAAATTTGGTAAAACATTTGCGGCAAGAAATGAAAATAAAATATTCGATTTTTTAAACAACAAAACAAGCGTTAATTTGTCCATTTTTGTAAAGGCCTTCTACTGACGTTAACGCAATAACGGATAACGGTTGGCCCAATCAGTACTTTGTTAACGCATGTAAAATCATACGCTCACTCATGGGCCAAATTAATTTATTTTCCAATTCAGTTTTATATTTCACTTCACGTTCCACCAAAAATAATAAATATTTATAAATCAAAACAAACAAAAAATTTACTGAAAGTTGTCAAAGTTACGCAATGTGCGTTAAAAGCTCCGCAACTTTAATACTTTGCGTTGAAGTCGACGTACACTATGTGACAAAGCTCATAACGAACCCTGTACAACGCATGACGGATCCTAGATGCACCGGCCTTAAGCGTTGATAACGTTTATCATTGAAAGGATTTTTATTTTATAGAAGCGAAAAAAGTGCGGTAAAAATAAATAAAATGTGTTCTAATGATGAAAACATTTATTGCTCTAAAAACCGCAATAGACAAGAAGAAAATAAATAAATAAAAAGCGTAGGTGTGGACCAAAGTATAGTGGTGTGTCAAAGGGAATTATGTGTGAAAGGAAGCCAATGGAGATGAAAGCTGGTTGTACTTGCAAATATTATCAAAAAGTTCAACACGGCGTTGTTCTCTCTTTTTCTGGCAAATGTCTTGCAAAAAAAAAATGCATGCGCAGAAAATTCTCGACGAACAGTTTCAAAATCTTTCTTTTTAAACATAAAACCTGCCTGTATTACTACAGAAGTTTATAACGTTCTTCCGCAACGAACAAACAAAAAAATTCGAATTCGCCCATCCTCTTGCATCCTGAAAGAATAAAAATTTCTAAAAAGAAATGACACTATTTACAGGACCTTAAATTACTGCTTCCTTCGCTCTGTCACTATTTTAACGATGATATTCTATTTTGACATTGAAGTGCATTGCTTTCTGTATACTAATTTTTTATGGACTCGAATTTCATACATATTTGTGTTTTGTGTTATTTAAATTATAAAATTAATACTTTTATTGTTTGTATTTATTTTAGTGAAATTTCATTCCTCTTATCAAAAAATAATAATAAAAAAACACTCTAAATGCATTTAATTTTAAATTCTTTTTTAGTGATTCAGAAAAAACAAATATAGAAGAACGTGACAAATATAACTGTAAAAATATTTCGAAAAATATATATTTTTCTCTTGAAATAGTCTAGTTGTTCTGCTTCAATTCCATATTCCATCAATTGTTTCTATATCTGAAGTATTTTATTTATTATGACGTTTTTTGCTTCTTCTTCGATGATGATAGAAGAAAATTACAGTAAAAACTTTTTCAAATATCTTTTCTATTGCAGAATTTAAAATAATCAGCTGATTGGTCTAAAAATATGTTTTCTACACAAAAAAGTTCTTGAACCCAGTAAGAAATGACACATTCACAGCGTTTTGCGATTAAAACCAGCGCTGTGTGTGAAAGTCGCCAACTTTGGTCGCCCTGCAGGTATACTTGCGCAGGCTTCCTATAAAGACTCAATTAGCGCGATAGTCGTCTAGATGTCAAGGAAGGCGCCAATATGTGTGCAAATATGTCTTTCGCCGTGCCAAGAGCTTGTGCGCCAGCTGTAAAAACATTACGTTCAGGTATAGAACCTTTGCTCTGCGCTTAGGCTGCATATACGGCTATACACATGAGTTCGAAAAACGCTCCTATATTTGAAAGTTTTGTTAGCAACTGAAGGATGAAATGGGAGCTCATTTTAGAAATTTCAGCGAGTGCAAAACAAGTTTTAGGTGGTTTAAGGGAAATAAATGGCATTGATTGTTATTAATTAGGAAATTTTCAATTCAATGTGAATTGGTTTTCGTATTTAAGAAGAAAAATATAAGATAAAATGTATTAAGATCCAGTTAATCTATGAAAAAGTTGTCACAAGGCAACACTGTTCCCTCATTTGGCTTCTAAAATCCCCTGTAAGAAGGTGGACAATATAACAATATAAACCAATACTTTCGATTTGAGGTGCACACGGTGATGAATTGAAGCCTTTTAACACGTTGTTGCAGAAAATGTTGTAGGTCCTTTGACATTCCCTCCCGTCTGAAACGCAATGTCTTCAATATGTAATTTTTCACTCACTATTCTTCCTTATCCGCAAATCTGATTTTAGAATCACATTTTCATTCTTCCGTTTCTTTTCTTCTTATAGAGAAATAAGGATATCAGTGGCATAATTTTTACTATGAGTTTTTGTCAAGTCACTACACGTGTAAGCAGTTGTCAAGAGGTTCCTGCTAAATGAACTGACACTTCGTTAATATCAGTATTAGAATCAGGGTTGTTGAACAAATGACTTCGTAATTTTCGATATAATATTTTGAAAACGACTTCCCGAAAGATGTTATTTTGTGAAAGTTACTCCAATTAAGCATCAGAAATAATGACGTTTTATTTGGGTTGTCATAGTTTTTTTCAAAGGTTTTTAAAAAGTACGTTCTCATAATTTATGATGACGCAACAAAATAACTGCTAATGTTGACGCACGAACTTACTGTCGCCCAACTGATGACTTAACTGACACGGACAAGAAATAGGAAGATCTGTAGGGCGACTGGTATGAAATCCGTCACTTAGTGAACTATTGGACGTTAAATATTCACAAATAATTTTGTGATTATTTTTGATGGACTTGATTAAAACACAAAATATTCATACAAATTAAAATTTATAAGTACCGAGTAGATTTTTCCAAAGTTACATTGAATTTTAGGGATGGTAAGAAAAGTTAAACTTAAAAACATATGTATTTGGGGAAATACAAATTGTTTATACTTTTCAAATCATCACTTATTGTTTCGAGATGAAGAAGAAATCCCAAACTTTTAGAATGTATAAATAATCAAGAACACACCCTCCCCCTACCACCTCCCCATTAATTCACTGTCTTTGGTGAATAATAAATATGGACGTTTCAAGCAAATGATTCTACCTTGACCAAAATCGATTTTAAAAATTTAAACGTCATTCTCAATTTTTGAAGTTAAACATTTTACTAAAATTTAAAAATGGCAAATTGACAGTTTCTCAGAAATTTAAGAATTTTCACTCACACACAAAAATAGAGTTTGTCCGGTACGAGCAAATTCCCTGTCGTTTTCAATTAAGTCAGATCGACAGTTATCGAGTTAATACTCACGAACGTTCGCACCATTTTTTAATGGCAAAACACTATCTGGAACCAACTTATTAACTTTAACTAAAAGAGAACCCTGCGATAAAACACCGAGTGTTCCTTCCGCATTATTTTCTCACAAATGCTACATTCCTTTCGCGATTTTCTTCTTATTTTTGTTTTTGTTTTAGCAAAAATAGCAAGACCAGTTCATGATGTCTAGATCTCGTTGCATCCGCGGTCGATTCAGAAAAAATTTTATAATTTGCGTTGCGGAGCGCTTGAGTATTTAACGATTGAGTGCACTGTTCTAAATGACTGGTTCATTTCGTCTACTTGCAGTTCAGGTAGCGCCGCACTTCTTTACAATAAAATACAATAAAAAGCAGCAAGACCAAAATCAATCGTTGTTATAAAACCAAAAAACAAAAGTGGATCTTCTTTCATTACATTTATTGATACCAATTTCTATCATAATAATAATTGATAACCAATTCAAAATTTCACTTGTTATTTAATTCGTTTCAGTGCACAAATCTTCCGATAACAGAGTAAATTGGAAACAGCTGTTTTATAAAATACCAAAAAGTGCCCAACATTTTTCTTTGTGTATTTTACTTCCCTCGATTACGTTGCATGTTAGCCTTGGACGCAGCGCTGCCAAATGTGTACTTAACAGTTTTTCGAAGCATTGAGCAGTTTCGAAGTTTTAAGAATCAGTTTTTACGAAAATTTTGCAGATTTTGCAGTTTTTGACCAATATTTTTTTTAAATTCTACTTTCACCTTTTCTTCTGAAGTCTTAGTTTTAACCCATTACAGTCATTTCCGGATAATTATTCCCCTGATAGTTGATTTGCCCGCTTACATGCGCCCAAAAAAAGGGAAATGAATAAAATCAACAAACACTAATGGAAACCCCCGCTTAATTGAGTCCCTTTTAATTATACTAATCAATTAAGGTAGTTTTTTTAATTGAGTCAATGGATCAATTAAAAGATTATCTGGTAAATGATTTTCCGCTTAATAGCTCCAAAAACTATGCACTTTTATTTTATTTTTACATTCTTCTTTTGGAATACTGATTAAATGCAGAGTTGTGTTTTTCTATATTGTATCTAATTTTTCTCAGGACACCAACATATTTTTATGTAGACATATTTTTGTGCGACTTTTGATCCAGCTTGCAAACACGTTTCCTTGTAAGTAATTTGTGAGAAAATTATAGTTTTATAAAGGTTCTACTCCTTTTCGCAACGATTTTTCTACATGTTCTTTCCAAAGGGTTTTTCTTGATATTTATAGAAGTTTTCCCAATATGTTTCCTTGAGTTTTTATAAAAAATACAACCACATTTTGCATTTGACAAATTGAGGGATCATTTTCAATAAACTTTACGCCGTATGAAAGATGTACGTCTGCATATATGTATGAATGTATATAATTGTGTTCCCAAGAAAACTGCAACATAATGCAGCTAAAGCATAATGAAATTGTTTATTAAAATGCATATTTTTAACTAAAGTTGTCTTTTAAACTTCAGCTGAACTAATAAAATGTTAGTTGGATGGGGTCAAGCTTTGAACAAATTGGACAATCCGGCTGCTAATAGCCCGCCTTCATGTGAATTTGTCGAACGGAAAGAATTATTTTCATTCTAAATTAATTTGCTAAGTAGCATCGAAATGACTGCGAAAAATAACACAGAAATTGACTAGAAGAATTAAAGATAATCTTAATTTCTAACCAGTGTGACGGTGTAAAATCAAAATGCTACGAAAATGAGCCATAACAAGAGTACCACAAGATATTTTGCATTCCATAACACATTTTAATTTTTATAAATTCTTTTAAACGTTAAGATTTTCGATAAAATTTTTCAACGGATCAGAGTTGCATTTTGATGAAATGCAAGTTAGCTGGTGGGCCGTTTCGCACCCGATAAAGTGCCGCCGTTGATGTAAATGGTTCTTCGTCATATGCAGGCCCAAAACGTGAAATGCCATGTCAAGAACTTGATCGAATAACAAAAGCCAGCACATCCACCGCTTACAAGAAACTGTTCAGCCGCCCCTGGGAGATTTTTTATCAAGCTGCTTATTTCCTACTCATATTTTTCATTGGATTTGAGATGCGATGTTCGGTTTTTATGACAATCAACAAATTTCTTTGAATTTCTTTCTCACAAAACTTATATAGAACATCAAATATCGACAACCGGCCGAATTTTAAAAGAAAACGCGTCTATAAACTTTCTTATTTATTTAGCGATTTTTATGTGCACTTAATCAATGAACGTATGAAGACAGAAGCTGTTTGATGCCGCCGTACGGCCGAGTACAAGTAACATGAAATCACGCGGACCGTTTCTGTAATAATGAAAACATGTCTACAATGTTTTGTTTATTTAGTTTATTTAGTTAAACAGTTATGGGCAGAAGAATAGTACTCTGTCATATATCTCACTTAAACTTAATTCAGACTCGAAAGTGCTCCAAAGTCGATATATCAGTTAAAACAGATTTAAGACTATACCGCGTTTTTCGGGAAAGTTCATCGAATACAAAGAAGAAAATTTTTTCACATTTCTAGCAGAAAATTGCTTGCGAATAGATTTTCAAGTTGGAAATGCAGTTGTTGCCAAATGAAAAAAAAAATCTCAATTGACATCATATCATTCTAAAGCCCATGAAGTTTTGCAGACTTTCTAGAATCTTTAACATGTAAAGTCACTTCTGTTCTGATGAACGCAGAACCCGGAAGATCATATTAACCGGATTTTTTACAGTCGACAGTGATAATATGTAAGTGCTGAACTTTGGAGATGAATTTCTAGTGACTAGAAGTTGTTGAGAGCATTTGGAAGCCTTATTTTCAATCAATTTGAAGAGCTGCATTTTAAAGGCCCCAACAATTACAGGGGTTTTAGTTATTGTACATTTCTTACATCTTTTAACTTTGGCATATTTTAAACACCACAACAAAATGTCTAGACTTGCATTTGCACTGTGGAGCGAGAGTCAATTGTTACCGTCATACCACTTTTTGCTGGTAAAGGACAGCGTGCAATATTACACTGAGATTTTCATTGGATTTTGTGAGAAAGCAATCCAGCGAAATTTGTTGAGAGTGTGAAGAAATCCTGCAATGAAAAACGTGAGGGCAAAACAAATAACTTGATGAAACCTCGATCAAGTCAGTGCCGATGCCTGAAAATATTCAGCAGTTGAAAAAATTACATAAACGTTTTGCCATGACTTGAACGAAATACATTTCACAGAAATTACGATGTTGTTGGAACATGTACTATAATGTGAAGATGGTCTTGGTCGGCACCAAAAACTTGTTAACTGGTACTTAACTGACAATTGTTTCTCATAATTGAAGCTTTTCAAATACTGAAAAATGTTAATTTAGCTCCATTAACTATTTGTGAAAATCTGTTGTCAAAATTTCAATGTCTTTCATAACGTCGCACAGGCTTCACACCGCCCTGTCCACAGTTATCTGCAGACAGCTCCTAAAAATTTCTGAACAAATTCAATTCGGTCAATTGCATTTAGGAGTGATTAACAACATTTTAAACTTTCGACTATTTTCTTCCGCGAACCAACTCAGCCAATAAAAACACTGTCTGAAAATAATAAAATCAAAGCATCGTCACAAACGTCAGCTGTTTCGATTTGTTGGCAATACCAAAGACAGCGGTCGCTCGTTTCGTGTACAAAAAATTTCTTTATAAAAATGTAAAAGGGTTTTCTGCTCGTATCTGCTACGAACCAAGAAACCCCCAAATGTTTTAATTATTGTATTTGGGTCTGGGAAAGCCAACAGAAGAAGAATCTGAATTAAAATTATTATCTTTTGGTATTGAATTCATTCGCTAATCAAATTGTGCTTTGCAATATCATTATTTATTTTTCAGCATTGATAAAAGCGCTACATTTCGTTGGCCAAATCAAATAATGGACTTGCAAGGGGAAATGAATTTATAAAACTACACATGTCACCACATGGTGGCGTGACAGGGGAAGCCGTTCAGCCTTCTGTGTCTGCCTGTAACGGTGGACTATTCCCATGCCCGTGGCTTCAAAAATGTACTTTCTTAGATTCTCCGTACACGCACTTGTACATCGTTCATCATCTTGAAATTGCGATCTGAACGCAGAATCCCCCTTTAAGTGGCTTTTATTCATACATACATTTGTATGAACATATTTACGGGGTTTTCAATGCTTTTCATGTCCTCAATGCTTTTTGTGTGTGTGTGTGTGTGTGTTTGTGTGTATATTTATCTGTTATCTAAAGATACACCCTTCTGCACAAAATACTTCGTGCAATTGTGCCATGTAAACCACTTCCATTTAGTTTAATTAATTGAAATTTGTTTGAATAACTTTTGGTCGTTTATTTGATTGTGAGTGCATTTGCTATTTTGTTCGAATGTGTGTAAGTATGACGGGAATGTTCGACTTGATGTCTCGTTGTATTTTGGTTGCTGTGTAAAGATTCGAAAATTCGAAAAAAACAAGTTTGCTTTGAAACCCTTGAACAAAGCACAGTTCTTTGAACGTGGTCCTGTTGTTGTGTAATTCCCACAACAGAAGACATCAACATTCCTCAAATAACCACAGAAGCTACTCGCAAGCGTGTGTGAGTGTGCGCCATGTTGCAACTCCTACACCGCGAAAATATACAAAGTATGTGCATGCGAATATATGTGGATGTGTGAGTGTCATATGCATTAGCCCTGTCGGCATTTTGTGAGCTAACTCGTAATAAAGCGAGTAGTTTTCCAACTCATTTACGAGTGACTGATAAACAGGTGAGCGAGTTGTCGTTGCCGAACGAACTTTTCCATTCTTATGCAGGTTAAATGAAGATTGTATGTGCCACAGAAGGGTGTATCTCTAGATAACAGATAAACTCATTTGAGTCTGTTTGTCAAGAGCTGAAACATACGCAGAGCGAGTGAGTACTGACTCAGTCGTAGGTCATTAAATGTGAAGACTAAATAGCACTTGCCGTAGAAAATTAGTTAGTTTTTGAGTCACCTCAGCTGAAATCCATTGTCAACCATGAACCAGCTTTTAGTTAACTCAAATCCCGACAGGGAGGGTGGCATAAGGATATGTGGATGGAAGAAAAAAGTTTATATTCGGACACTTGTTCTGGAGCTTCAGCATAAACAATCTTTTCGTTTTAGTTCTCCAAATAAACTTGATATTATAGAATTTTTTTTTAAATACAACTCTGAATTGGCGTTGATTATATCCAGTTAGCAGCCGTCGACAGCGAGTTAACGTTATTAAATTTTTATCCAGAAGCGCTCATATTGCGGTGAGAGTGCCACCAAGAAGTCTGTCCCCATTGTTAATTAATAAACACCCAGCTGACGATGTCAGCTGAAGACAAAGATTTGGTTAACTTTTCCAAATAAAATTTGTGATTGTTGTTTCACCGGTTTTCTAAAAACCATTCTACTCTAAGTCCCGTTTCGATACTGGGAAGTTTGCTAATGAGTTCACTAGATCCACACAACAGCAATTCAATTATGGGTTTGAACACATATTCGGCAATTATTGCCGGAAGATATTGCCGAGCAATTATGTTTGACCAGAAGCTGTCAAATAGTGCTCTGATTTGCTTGGCAGTCAATTTTATTACGAAAAAAACCCTCAAGAGGACGCTGAATACTAAAAAGTGAAAATAATTTTAATTAATTAATTAAAAGTAAGTACATATTTTATTGAGAAAATAAACTATTAATATTAACTTAAGAAATGTATGTATTTCGCACAAAACAAAAGTATTAAAATTTGACACCGACCAACAAAGCACCACAACCTTTTCTATCAAAAACTGTCTAAGATATTTACGTGCTCACTACCTGCAAATACAGAACGTAGTTCTGCTGGCGTTATTGCTTCTATCAAGACTGAACAGATTGCCCGCGTGGTCGCTATTTAAGATCACTAAATACACCGACTTCAATTAAATCGAACAGCTAAAAATAATTGAACATTTTTGTTGATCAGAAAAACGATTTAAAAAATGCAAACAGCTGCACAGATACTTAAATAGAATGGACACGCGATAATCCACGGTAATATTGGTTAGTAGAAATCCAAATCTGGTAACACAGTTATTTGCGTTCATTTATGAAAATAAAAAATAAATATATAAGTGGAAGCATGTTTTAATCAAAACTATTCCTGTACTCTTTGATTTGTATGTTTTTTAAGTAACCAACGCTATCACACATTAATCGGAAACACAGCACGCACATAAACACTAACGAGGAGGTTGTTTTACATTTCGTTTCATGTCATAAAATCTCTTTCACTAAATACAATAAATAAATGCGGCCTAATTCAAATTAATTTAGACAAAATTAACTTAAATCCGAAAAAACATATGTATAAATTTCGCAATTAACAACGGCAAGCAATTTATTGTATTGCGGGCCTTTTGCACCGATCAAAATTTTCGTGAAGCGCAGAAGCATTTTTATTTATAATCTCGTTGACGATGAATCACAAATGAAGATGTAGAGATAGACAACCCATAATCCAAAAACATAATTTTTAAAATCTAAAAAAAATAAAGAATAATAACAAAACAATTAAATCCTGAATGTACGTTTGTATACGAATGCAAGTTGTTTTTTAGTTTAAATCATAATAAAAGAAAAAATATTTTTTAAAATCAATGAAATGGGCACAAACAATTCACAAACTCTACGCTCCAATAACTCTTCGAATGTAGATTTCCCAGCGTTCAATAGTCTCTGCTTTATCGACGTAGGGAAATGGTTTTGCATAATCCCAAAGAAAATAGGGTTAAGTTAAATCACACAATCTTCGTGGCCAATTAATCGGACCATTACGGGAAATTATTCATTCATCGAAAGTTTCTGTGAGGAAATCAATTGTAGCGCGCTGTATGTGGCACGCGCCTTCATTCTATTGCAACCACATGCCAGCACTATCAACGCCAATCAATTTAGGTACGACAAATCTCAACTCATGTCCCTATACGGGTCACCACTGACAGTAACATTCTGATTATCACCGTCAGCCTAAAAAGGCGCACCAAACAATGTTTTTCCGTGGCTATAATCGTCTTGCGACTAAAGCTTGGAATGAAATGTCAAACAAAACTAAACAAGAATCCGCTATCAGCTGTTAAATGGGCGGTCAAATAAAGCTCGTATTAAAGCCAAGTCATAGTTGAGAGCCTCTAAAGGAACGCACAAAATATTCAGAATGTATTTATTCACAAAAGGAACAAATACTTGGGAGCTTTGTTGCCAGCTTGAGACCTTTCTCGTGGTAGCGCCATGTAGTTCCGTCGGAAGGACCTTGAAACCTTCGCAAATGGTTAAGTAGACGCTTGCAGGAAAAAGTCGCTAGGAAAATTGTAAATGTCTTTTCAAACAAAGTCGGTTCAGACTTTAAGCGCAGGAGCAACATTTTGGTTCTAGTAATTGTTAAAATACATACATATGTATGTGCTTACATTTATTGTATGCAAATAGTTTCGAATTTGGGGATTCCCTTTACAAGAGTCTAGTATAGAAATATGGTTGTATATTGCACTGTTCAAACAATTTCTTGTGCTCCTTCTATTCGGTTTTAATTTATGAACAATAAAAACGTCAATAATATTTTGAAATTAAACTCGAAGTTGATAAACGTCAACAAACTGATAGTTCGCAACTTCCGTGCCTGTAATAAGGAACAGTTTTGAAAATTTTAAACTTCAAATTTAAAACTTTAAAATTACTTCTATATAAAATTATTTTAGGAAAAAAGATGACAATTTAAATTTGTTGGCATTTGGAAACCTGAAAGCGGACTTCACCAATTTGTTTAATGTTTTACACTGAACAATGTTGGACTGAATCAAAGTCAAATTATGAAGTCGGTTGAGAACTTAAATTTGAAATCTATCTGTTTTTCCAAATGCAGATTGGTTTGAAGTTAAACCAACTTGAAATGGCCGCTACATAAATACCAAAATTGTCTTCATTCAATCATTAAAAAATTTAACTAAAACGTCATCTCCAACCAGCTGACTTTGAAAAATCAACTAGACATGTTAACAGACACTTATCCGAAGTGCGCTTTCAAGGCAAATTTAAAAGAAGCTGATTTTTTAAAAAGTTTATATATTAATAACTAACGGTTAAAAACACTATAACTTGATTTTTTAATGTAAACCTGAACAAGATTTTTGGTTTTAGAAGTGGCAGTTATTTGATCAAAGTGGTTGTTAAATAGATTGAAAGCAACTTCGGCTAATTTTAAGATTAGAGTAGACTTTTGCTGGCAGGAGTACAATAGAAAAAATTGGCAGGATTAAGAGAAAATGTACTTTGAAATTAAAATCATTTGGGAAACTTTGGCGAGAAGTATCAATTTTTGACTGAAAAACTTATAGAAAATTTTATTGTAGCTTTTTTAAAATTTTTTATGTTCTTAAATTACTTAATTAAATTAATAATTTTTTTGACATTTTCAACGGTTTAGTTTTTCATTGCACCATCTGCTCTGTTCTAAAAAGCGAACCCATTTATCAGGTGAAAACTACATCTGTCAAAACCTATTTTTGCTATGAAAATTATTAAAATCTATCACTTAAATTAATTTATATGTTGTTCCAAAAATTCAAAAACTGTTATTGAATTTAGGTTGGCGTTCAATTTATTCGTTGGTAATTAATAGTCCGTGTTCCCTACTGCTTATGTCATAGCACATTTGCGAGATATACTCATCATAAAAATTTTATCCGCGATTCCATTAGCCAATGGCTTAAGATCTGCTCAAGGAAGCTTGATATCCGGAACAACAGAAAACTAATGAAAAGGAAATAAAATTAATAAATAGCTATAGTTTTTGCCCTCCAAAATACTGGCGAATGAATGGGCGAGAAATGTCTCATGACATGTTTGTCAACTCTTATGACATGTTTGTCAAAACCAAAATGAAACTAATTCTGGTACTCAAAAATTTACCAATCCACCGAGACTCACTTAAAAATTCTCGCTCGTTTTACTCGAAAATTAAAATTTAAAAGTTTTTGATTTTCGCGTAGATTTCCTTCTAAGCGGCACTCAAAGACACTTTCTTGCGGCAACACTGCTACGCACTCTTCCACATTGCGTATTGTTGTTGCAACATTGTTAATACAGTTGTAGTCGCAATAAACATGTCGTTTACGTTGTTTTAATTAACTTGTTACGTCGTTGAGTTTAAAAGGCCGAATAAAACTTTTGTAAAAAATTTCTAATGGAAATTAGTTAAGCCAAACCTTAAAATAGAATTCAGGTTCTTCGGGAAGCTCCAAAGCATGTACAGAGAAATAATGTTTAGGGCAGGACGCGATTTCTGTAACAATTTTATTTCCCAAATAGAAATAACCAAAGGGTTTTCAGTTTGTAATATATATAAAAAAATATAGAACAATTGTGATGAGATTCGATAGCAGGCGTCGCGAGCATCTAAGAAATTAATAGTAACAAACGGCAAACCGTAATAGTAATAAATCGTTAAGAGAATAAAAGGCTTCATTCCATTCGACATGGATTGCACAGATGGGAAATCGTTGGTGTTTACAGATTTAAATCTATTTATTTATTTTATTTAAATCTCATTCTCCTGCAACATTGCCAGTGATGCTAACCTTTGAGCAATAGAATGTTCAAATAGTTTGGTGACTCCACATACAATAAAGCGGTCTGCAATATCATGCCACGATCAGTTAATTTCACTAATAGGCTTAATATATATATATTTTTATTATTATTAACTAATAAATTGATCAAAAATAAAATGATTGTGCAAATTTGCTGTAGAACTTAAATTAAGCACACGATGAAATCTATATCGAATACGACGATTAGCTTGCGCGACGCCTATCGATGTGCTATTCGATATGACAGTACGATTGATATCGTATGCAGAGATTAGAACTCTGACGTGTTAAGTACTTTTTTTGTCAGTTTTTGTTTTTGGTAAATAAAATGACGTGAATGCGATTTCTTCTTGAAACACTGAACAAATTGTGTTTTATTCGATTGAAACATGATCATCCGACCTTGTCACATTTTCTTAACCCTTTTTCGCTTAGAGGGAATAATTTTCCCACCAAATTTATCTTCATTGCAAAGGTAACTTATCAATCGCCGTTATTGTTTCGATATGTCAGCAATAACTGAAAGGAATAAAGTATCTTTTTTATCATTGACAATGACAGATTATAAATGCTTTTTCGAAACGGATGTTGTGTAAATTGAAAACAGGTGGTTTTGCAACGGTGGGCGGAATCGGTATATATTTTCGAATTCACTGGGTATTCTTTACTTTTCATAGATTTATATCTAATATCTTAGAAATGAGCCATATTTCCTGCTTATCTTGCACATTGTTTTGCCTACAATCAAATTTAAGGGGGAAGCATATTCCCTCTAACCCTACAAATTGTCTGAAACTGATCAAAAAATTCTTGATTTTAGCGCCCCTTAATATACTTGTTCTCGGAAACTTAATTGTTTAAGTACCGATTCTCTTGTGTATTCTCATCAGCAGAGCCTTTCGAACACGTGGTAGATTTACTTTTAGGCAAAAGATCATTTGTAAATGTTTGCAGAAGGAATATTTTTATCACCCATAAAATATCCAAAAATTTAAATTTTTTAATTTCCTCATCAAAACCAGATTCAATTTGCCATAACCCGACCGTTATGACCGTTAAATGGTTAAACTGTTTTTTGCGCTATTGCGATTATCTCTCCGAGTCTGTTTTTAACAATATGTTTTCGCGTTGTAGCTCAAATAAGTTTTCGAAATGACTCTGTGCCCTAGAAACTGCTGCGTTGATCCCAGCTTAACAGTAGTTATTCATTATTTAGTTCACTTGTTGGTGGCTCAGTAATCCCGTTTATTGTTGGACCTGAAATAAAAGTGCAAAACATATTATCGAAGGACGCAGTGCAAATACAGGAACACTGGCGAAAGGAAATGTTGCCAGCTTCTGAAAGAAGTTCCGAATTTCGATTTCATATACAAACTGTAGAACATTTAAAATCAATCTCAAGTTTTATTGATATTTGCTTTAATTTAATGGCATGTTGAGCTGAAAATTGTTGCAAGCTACGTTTATATTGCAGTTGCAAAGTTGAAAAATAAAGGCTCAATCCAAGAAATATAAAATAAATACCAACAATAAATTGTGTAAATAACGAAATGAAGAACCCTCGATCAATGTATAGATAATTGTGACAATTATTTTTAAGATAAGAATTCTCAAAATTAAGGAGAAATTCATATTTATCTAGATATATGTATATCCGTACATACATTGATATGCACCAGATGAAGATAAAGCGTCAAGTAAAGCCCAGATTGTAAAGCTGCATTTTAATTTGCTACAGGTTTTGAAGCGTCTATTAGCACATTCAATTCTAGAAAAAATCTTTTGCAATTAAAATGTTATTTTGCTTGTCAACTCATGTATGTATGTTGGAAAAATATCTGAGCACTCGCTCGTTTGATTATATTTATGTATATGGCACAAGGTATGCCGAATACGGTGCCCGTACCTCCTTCTATACGGCTCCGGCGTTGTCGACTGCTTAGTGTTTGTGCAGCCATGCAAGCCGATGCAAAAGCTTATAAAGAAATAAACTGAACGGTTCATTGTGAATACAACTAACACCAAGCGAACACTTTAATCCTTTTCCCCAAATGCTTTCCATTTTCAGTATTCAGCTGAGCATTGCTTACATTCAGTAAAACCCAAACAATTGTGGACACAATAACGGATGCGACTCTGCATCCACACACTTTTGTGCACTTGAATATTCGTTATTGCGTATTTCTCTAAGGCAGACGAACCATTTCTACGTTCAGCAATTACGCTTCATAGAGATAATCGTTTCAGAGAACATAAAAAAATTCAAACTTTTGTGCTGCTAAAAAGTGTGAAATTCAGTTTTTTCTTTATGAACATTTATGGCAACACAATGAAACACATACCGAACACATACAAAAGCTTTCCTATGCTTGTACGCACGAATGGAACTGTATAGATTTGAACGGGTAAAAAGTAATGCAGGTGGCCTGGAGGAAGTGGCCTTTGGGAATGACTCAACGCTTAAGCAACCCCATCGCTGAAATTTTTGCAACCGTCTATATCGCAGAGTTGGCAAATTAACAAGATCTTTTCTGCGTTGGACTTTTCGTGGTTTCTGCATATAGCCCGAAAATATATTAACGAATTGGCTGCGCTTCCTTCTGCAAGTGACTGTTAAGTCTGCAACCACCAGACAAACTTCACATATAGATACATTTAAGTACACTACTCTGAATGGGCTTTGCACAATCACTTGACGACGCGAAGCGGACCTTTGCGAACCAAACAGACTCATTTCTGTGTCTTCAACTCAACGCAACTTCATAATCACAACAATTTAATAAACACGCAAACCGGGATACTGGTGCAGCATAATCGCATAACTGCATACTTTGATCCTCTTTGAGATCGAAGAGCTTGAAACCAACCAAAAATTTATAAGTCGACTCTTTATAAAAAAAATTGAATGACAAATTCGTGGGCAGATGTTAAGCCGTGTTTCCACTACTAAGTCTTCTTGCTTCTTGCAGTTGCTTCCAGCACTTTCTGTCGTGTAAACACATATAAGAAGTCGACTTCCAGAAGTCACGACATGTAGAATTTATTTGCAGCAATTATGTGGAAACAGCTGTTTGTTGCTTGCCGGAAGTACCTTGAACGACTTGCTGTGAACTGCAAGTGTTTTGAAGACTTGCAGACGAAGGCGGGTAAACAGTTTGGTGGTATTTTTCAGTTTTGTTCTTTTTTTTTTTTTTGAGACAACATCAGATTTGGTAACTGAAAACCAGGAAAGTTGTGCTGAAATATGAGACATGTCCTCAAAGACTATCAGAATAAAATTAAAAAGCAAAACGCTTCCAAGGCAAAGATATAGATGCGCCCGAAGCAGAGGTCAAAAGAAAATTGGTCAAGAAGTAAACAAAGAAAGGGAAAACAGTGGCCAAAGTGTTAAAGATCTATACGTTGGCAAGTGAGAGTTTTATATTTACATCGTTTGCAAACACTTCAGCAAGTGACTTGTCAATGAATATACGGCTTAAGCGCACGTAGTACTGACGGTTTTGTGCGATAATTTTTGTTACGTAAAGCTCAAAAGTATATATATTACAGATGACATATGACTCTACGAACACTATGGATTGCATCAACAGTTTTTCCATAACCGGTAGAAATCATCGATCGTTTAACCGTACAGTAAATCATACCGTTAATTAGCGACTCGGGCAGTATTATATATATACATATGCCAATAATCATGCAGAAAGTTATGATTTTTAAAATAAATTCGTTTGAAAAGTAACTGAAAAACGTATTGCAGCATGAAAAATGAGATGGGAATAATTTCATTGTACGTATCTGAAACCCAGCGCTGATCCTGGGTAACACAAAATTGGTGAAACCGATAGAAGTTGTGAAATAAATCGGACCGTTTAAGCCGCTGATATTTGTATACGTTGTATTATAGACTTAGTGATTTCTTGTTAAACTTTGTTGACGGGTGTCATTTTCGTTTTCCGGGAAATGCTAAATAGCTATTAAAGAAAAGAAGTTTAAATTCTCTATTTCTTTCTCTTAAGAATAGTTACCATATTGCATGTTCCAGAAGTCACAAATCTGACGACATAAATATCTTGGTTTGTTCAGGTTTTTGTACGCAGTGGCCATTTGCAAGATTCGCGACTGGAAACTGCATCCAATTAAGTCGGTGTTTCAGGCGTCCCAAACTCTTCGTTAAAACATTTATTCTCACAGATTTACAAACGTCAAATGCTTTTTGAAAGAATCGACCTAAAAATAGTAGGAAGCTTAAGATGCAACAGATAATAAATATGGATCATCGCCAAAACGATTCAAAATGGTTTTCCATTTTTTCATTTATAATTTTAAGCAAAATGAATTCGGGTCTTTCAAATCCCCAGAATTTCCTGTTCGTTGTGAAATTCTACTATTCCCCAAGGAGCCCCAGATTTTACACTTTTTAACTTTATTTTTATTTGCAAATCTAATTGATAAGAAGAAAAGGGAGCATCTCAGAACATTGAGCGTGAAAACATTTTCCTACGAATTCCTAAAAATCAGTGTCTCTTACTGCAGCTGGAAAAATGCAAAAGTTTTGATTTGTTAAACTTAAGAACATTTTCAGTAAGACCTCCCTAAACTGAACCTTTATAAGCGAAGTGAAAAACAGAATTTAGTTGCGAATGACTTGTACTTATTGTAATAATTCTTACAATACGTTCGGATTTTTAATCGCTCAGTGTTTAGTTCTTAAGGTAAAAGCGCGCTGGAGTTTAATTTTTATTAAGAGAAGCAGTGAAGAAAGTAAAATTTAAGCTGCCGTTGGGGTCGGGGAAGCTGTATGAACACCTTAATCTCAATAAGGAAATATACAAGTGTGTAAATATATGATTCGAGTACAGAACATTATTAATAGAGTACTAATATCTTAGATTATTGCTTATTCGCTGTTAGTGAGCTGAGACTGAACTACTGGAGTCAGCTTTATTCGCACCATCTTTTCCTTGAGACCGCTTTTCCAATGAAACAAATCCGTTAACATTCCAATCAGTCAACTTTTGCCAACAAATCTACTTTTCATCACATTTAGAAGAGTGCAATAATAATAATAAGAGTTAGTGGCATTTAGAATCTTCGAGTTATACGCTGAAATTTCAACCAGGGCAGATCAGCACTCCTCTGAAAGAGAACCAAACAAATATATCCGTTTATTTGCTTATTGCGTCGATTTTCAAAAATGTTTTTCTATTTAAAAAATTTTGCTGACAAGTTGGTCGCAAAAAATTTTGGAGATCGGATGTAGAATAACTGAAAGTAGTTTCAATACTGCATTTCTGCTAGAATTTTCAGAAGAATTTTTTTCGAAAGTCTCAATACTTTGTAGCAGACCGTTGGTCCCTTGAAAAACGCGCTTTAGTTCGCAAATACTTCATACATTTTGGTCCCCCTTCAACTCGTATTTTACTTTGCAATACAAGTTCTGTTTAACTTCTTATAAATCGGGGTGCTAAACAACTGATTCGAAAAACAATTACATACAAATAGTAGGCCATGACATTTGCCGTTATTTTAAGAATTTTTTTTATGATTTTTTTTTTTAAATTTTGTGCTGTAAAAGAGTGTTCGGCGAAAAATTACGTTTTTATTTATTAAATCATAATGTTGATGGACAGGTTTTTAATTCAAAACCAAAACCTTAAGCAACAACAAATTACAAAGTTTTTTAAAACTCATTAATATCGTACAAGATTTGAATATGCAAAATAAATAAATAATTCTTGTTGTTTATACATATTGTTGTTGTTTGTTCTACATATTAAATAAATTGAAACAACTCCGTTAATTCCATTTTTTTATTTCAACCTCCCAAATCGAAATCTCGTTAAATCGAACACTCCTGTAAGTCGATTACGAATCAACGGAATTCTACTTTATTGGATTTGATGTGATTTTCTTTGTATTTTTAAAGTTTTTGCCTGTGATGATGTATAAACAGGTTTACATTTCTTCTTTAAAGTCAGTTAAAAATACAGCTTAATTGTAAAATACATCCTGGTCTTTGTGGTTGAAAATCACAGGAACGGTGTAATCTCTCATAACACAATAATAATATGCTGCGTAGACTGTCCTCGAAGTGCTGTTGACTCACAAGATCTGCCTGTTTTTGTAGGCAATTGGATGTTGAAGAACAATGGCCAGGCCCTTTAATAAATGGGTTCATGTTGTGGGGTTTCCTATTCTGAGAAACATACATACATATAAATTAAATTGGTGGAGAGTTACATTAGTTGCATTTAAATTATGGAAGTCCGGTATTTCGTTGCCAAAACCCTACATCGCTTTAAATATTTCTTTATTGAACTGTACAATAGACCCTCCTTACCAGTCCTTCTTTTTCGAAAATCAGAGGTCTCGTAATAATTTCGCTTTTGTTTCCGTTTATTCCATTTTATGTCATAAGTACAGCACATATGTATTTTCGTATGTATGTACAGTGCACTCGGGGTAATATAAACACATTAAAATATAGGCTTTGCTTGTGATTGTTCTCAACCACAGCTACAAACATGAACTGGCTGAGTTTTAATCACTTCATATTACCGCGAGTTCAAAGTACCACTGTTTTTCCTGTATCCTAGTAATTCAGGATAGAATCTATTCTGCATTAATATCTTCTAATAACTTTTTAATATAATTTGTTTGTACAAAAACACCACAGACGTGTTATTTTTGGTTTCATTTATACTTGTTCATAATGGATGTATATATTATATTGTTGCTGTTGCTGTTATAAAACATCTCTACCAGCTGGTTTCGGAGCTCGTCACATCCCTGTTCGATTATGTCGCCGACGTGGTGAAAATGTATGCTCTGATTGCTATTCATTGTACTCCGTTTAAAATGTTCCGTAAACTGGCACCAAAGCAACAACAAAAATCGTAGCCAAAAATTTGTTAAATTTTGTCAGAATCAAGTTCCTGGAACAAACGTCTGTTTCGAATATACCAGATGGGTGTCGGAAACGGCAGCGATAAATAAATCGTAGTGCTGTTAAACAGGTTATAAGTCCTGAACTATTTTATAAGAATGAAAATATTTCTATAAATACGTCCGTAAATTCGCAAAGGACTGCAAGTCCACATAGAAGCTAGAGTCGGAAACTTGAATTTCTTAAATTCAGAGTTATTGTTTAAGGAAAAGCAAGTCAACTTCTGAATCTCGAACCACTATTGTAGTTGTAGCTCATACGAATATGTTCGAAGCAACTACATAAGTATTTCTTTCCTTAATGTGTAAGAGAATGTGTTCGGATCATTTATATGTCTACGTGCATTTGAAGACCTTTTGCGAGCAACAGCCTGCTCCTCTTTCAGGAGCGGGTGTAAATTAAAGGAAATTGAACCGGCATCCCGCAGCTTGATGTCTGCACTAAGAAAAATTAAACGTGTAAAAGATATAGTGAGAAAACCATTTCCGTATATTGTTTATATCAGCGTAACCTCTTTTTCTTGAAGGCAGTGTTTGCCAGTAGATCAGTTGACGGGTTATAGTTTCGATTCCTACTAAATATATATTGTATGTACGTGATCTGTTCAAAACTAAGGGGAACTTTCATGTTTCTCAAAACCTTTTGAACACTTAATTCAGATTTTTACGCACAACTTTATACAACTTCATTCAAATCCTTTTTTTCGACTTTTCTAACTTTAATGCCTCTCGAAAACCAACTAGACATGTTTGAAAGCTGGAACTGCGAACATACGAGTGCGTTCGAGACGATTTTCGCAATATACAGAAGAATAATTGAATTTACTTCGTCCACGAAATTTGAAAGTTCACAGCAGACTTCCTATTTTGTGATATTCAGATAGCTCTCCATGTTAATGGACTGCTATATTGCGCGTGTCTTTGGACATCGCGTCGGAATTTATATTTTTTGTGCTGCGCGGGTCGTTTATTAAAAAATGCTGCGAGAAGCCCAAAAGAAGGCGTGTTGAGACCAACAAGAACGTAACACAATTAAGTGGGGAAAAATATGATATCAGAATTGCCAAAAATAGGTCCGCCTTATATCAAAGGACACCATTCAATGAAATTTTGAACGCATTTGGAAATGCGCTTCTCCGTTATCATTGAAGTAAGAAGCACTGACGAGGGCTCATCGCGAGTTCATAATAAGATTTGTAGTAAATCAGTTATGAGCACTGGTCTGTTAGCGATCCGGATTTCTAGTTTTTGAGTGACACGGCTCTTGCTCCATCCATACGACATGCTTAACGTTCAACGGAAAGCCAAAGCATATGGGGCTGCCAACGTGGGGCCTTAAATTTCTTTAGGCTGCGAGTGAGTAGCCCAATAAAAAAAAATGTGAATGTATTTTCGTTGCTTAAAGTAGCAACAAATGTATGTGCAGCTTTTTCTCCCCAATGGAGCAAAAGGGTTGTCTCAAACGACACTTTAAAAACCACAAAATGCATACAGCAAAAATTATTTAAAACCTACACACAGATGTACGTACATACGCGCACACACACATACATATGAATGTGTGTATTTACTATGGATGTGTGTGCGTGCACATACATAAATATTTTTACAAACACGAGACTGTTGAAAGAAAAACAAAACGTTGTTAAAACGACAAATTGTTTCAATTTGTAAAAAAAAAAAGGAAAAATCCCACAGAAAACATCCAAAGCAAGTAAATAATACTGCAGCCAAAAACGCAATGAATGAATGGATTGTGTAGAAGGACACTTGTGCTTGTTTGCACAACAACATTCTGTGATCCTTTTTGGGTTGTAATAAAATCTCTTGGTTTTGTTTGGCATTAATACTGAAAATCCTCCTATTAATTGTTACAATTAAAAAAAAACAAATGTTTCTTAACTGGTATGCGGAAAAATCCCGCAAGTACACAGGCACAGGCACAGAGCTCGAGCGTTATTTCTTTTTCTAAAACATTTGTGTATATGAGTGTCCTCATTTCAGAATTTTTGGACTGCTAAATGATGTACGAAAAAACAGGGCTTCTTTCAAATGCACGGGAAAGAACAGCCAAGCGTTTTATCGAAAAACAAATCAGTAAAAATTTGCAAATATTCAACAACAATCTTTTGCTGGAACAGCGAAAATGTTTATTGAAAAGTGGCATACACGACTTTATTGAATACCTATAAAAATGATAAAGGAAATATTAGAGATGGCGGCGTGAGAGGTTCCGGATCACGATTACACGCACTTGTGAAGAAGATTTTTCTAATCGCTATGAAAACTTTGTTGCACTCACGTTGACGTTGTAATATTATTAATCCGCCGTCATATATTTTTAATCACGTAATTTTGCACACGACGTTGAGAAATGTATTAATTAGAAAGTAACTTACATCAAGAATGATTAAATAAAGATTACGCCTTGCGCCTGATTTACCGTTTGATGACGTTTTGGTCCCCTCGCAAAGTTACCAAGTCTGTATCATATGAGAAACTTATAATTTCTTACAAAAAATGTATGTATTTTGTATTAGTTAGCAGCCCTGTAATTAATTTACTCAGAGAGTTCTAAAGAAAAGTATTTCATCGGTGCTTAATAAACAACGAATTTCGTGTCATATTTTATAATAAATACATATAAATAATATTAAAATAATTAAAATTAAATAAAAAGAGTTTAAATTTGGTTGTTTAAAAGCTGCAAAACTAAGGAAAACAAAAAACCAAATAAAGTGAAGAAATAAGAAAAAGAGCAAATATGAAATGTGCAGTGGGCAAATGCAAACAAAGTAACAGCAAAAAAACAAGTGAGAAATTATGTTAAAACCTAAGATTTTGCGTATTTTCAATAAAACAAAAATCTGTATCGTTTTACAATTTTCCAAAAGATGAAGCTCGAAGGAAGTTATGGGTAATATTTTGCAAAAGAGTGAAGCCTGTAAATGTGGCTCTTTAGCAAGAGGATTTTGAAAGATATTGAAGACATGCTACTTTGTATGATATTGAAACAGAAAATATGAATTCTGGAAAGTTAATTAGTTTTAAGTTTATTTTCAAGTTAAAAACGAGCGTTGAAATTATGTTTTGCATTTTAATTCTATCCATCTCTATAAAAGATGTTCTTTTTGAAAACTATATTTTATTTGCAGCAATAGTGAAATATTGTAGTAAAAGTAATGAAAATCTATGTATGGAATTTTATAAAAAATTTTTTTGCTTTCAAAAAATTTAGTTAGAAAAATAACAATTTGTCCCACTGTCGTGTTTTTACACAAACATAATAGTTCTACCGCTGAATTTTATTGGCCAATAAGAACACAGCTTGAGTGACGTCAGAGTTCCAACATGCGCCGTAGTATTTAATCCTATAAATATAATAATTATAAGCATTTCAAATCAGTCAGTCCAACTTGGCCCACCCTGTATAAAAAATAACAAGAACCATAAAAGGTCAACAAATAAACGATTTTTTTAGTTAATTTTTACTTCATTTTTATTTTAAGTTACTTTTTCCCTATTTTGTCTATTGAAAATTAAAGCTTTCATTTCTGGCGTACACTGGATCTAGATCTCATAATGCTTCCACTTTGCAGCCGCTAAACATATTTCAAGAACCATTCCTTACATTTCCGTTGTTAATTCTGAAACTAAATGTTTAAACAAATTTTCGATAATACGGAACTTCTTGGAGAAATTAGATCTTTCTTACGATTTTGTTTAATCAAAAAGTTCTCGAGAAACCTATTTCGCCTCTGAAAACCAAATCCTGTTTTTATTACGCGTATGCAACTCGACAATAAATACAACAAAACAAACACAGTGCGGTTAGAAATAATTCTGCTGGCGAATACTTTCTGTTTGTGTTTCGTGGAGACTTTAAAATGTCAGTCACGTGCGTTGAAGACAACAAGAATCATAAAACAATTTAGTTTGGCTTGATCATTCAGACGGGTGACCGCTTGTGCGAGATGATCAGTGTGACCACGCACAACTTTTAAAATGTTTGATGAAGAAGATTAAGTTACTTGTATTATAATTACTGCGTTTTAATCACGTCGTCAAAATAATAATTTAGAAATAAAGTTAAATCATATCGCGCTTATGAAAATATTTCCTTAAAATCAGGTTAGATTTTTTGGGTAGCATATCACAATGTATTTTCATGTAATGCCATCATATTTGAAGGATTCAAGTATGGTCACAGTGGTGATACAAGTGGATTGCGCTCAAAAACCAGCAACGGGGGTCCTTGTATTAAACAAAATTTTCACGAATTCCGGTATGCGTGAGTGACGATTCAGTTTTGAATCATGTTGAAGAGACCAAAAATATTCATTTTGAAAAACAAGAATTTATTTTTTCTTTTCAATACGGAATTCATTATGTCATTTGGCTGCTCTATTTTTAAATTCTTTTAATTCTTTTCTGTCGTTTTCATTTCTTCAGCTCATAAAATAGCGTTTGAAAACAGATCGCTCGCCTCTTTTTTGACTGTTTTCAGATTCATCCTAAGAACTATCAAGTTCTCCATTTGTCTGATTGATTTTCCACTATATTTTGTACTTCTCTGCCAACGTTAATGTTTTATGTTGCCGTTTATTTACAGATGCAATTTTACGTCTTAACTCCAGGCAAACTTAAGGAGACTAAAATATTTTACACATTCTTGAATAATAATTCAAATTCACACGCAAAAACTCATTTTGTCTAGTGGTAAAATAATGAAAAAATTTTATTAAATAAAAACACTTGGAAAAATTTTTAAACTGTCCAAAAATTTAAAGTCCGGATTAGAGAAATTGCATATAAGTTTTTTGGTACTTTATTAAATCTTATATAGACAGATGAAAGATCTTGATTGGATCGATTTTAATACATTTGTCATATGCCCCGATATCATTTTAAACAGCAACGTTTTTCAATAAAGAATTTGAGCGGTGACCTTTTGAATTTTAACAGGTCAAGTTTATATTTAAAGACGTGACTATCACTCGCAAAGGCTGTGTAAACTAGACCCGCTAAAGATCTTCTTCTAGGGTATCCTTAAGCCACAACGTTAATGTATTTAAACGAAAGCCATCTTCAGCGCCAATATAATGCAAGAAATGGGCCATTTGAAGCCTGATTTATACGTCAGAGTCATGAAAAGAGCATTTCCGATAAGCAACACCCACTAACGCTAAAGCTACGCCGATAGTTTTCATTATATTATATTACATACAGAATGTCACCGATCAGCTTTCCACACAAAGATCTAACACAAACCGCTACTTTATCTACTTTCATTAAGTGAAATGTAAACAATTTAGGTTTCATTTGAATACTTCAAGGCTTTGCACTGATGAGCAGTGAATGTACAGATGTTTTTGGCAATATATACAACAGATCTGCATATGAAAATTTACATATATATATACGAACCTGCACTTCCGGAATCTATGTTTTAGCCATATGATCAGTCTACCATGTTAAATGACGAATGGTTTAGAAAACCGATAAAAGCGTCTACTCCCATCAATCACATCCAGTAATATACAACTTCGTAAACTATTTTCAGGGCTAGAAGTTTTCGTCGATTTTCTACAAAATTGGCTCCATTAACAGAATGCGGCGTGCAAGTGTTGCCTGAACTAAAGTTTTGCTTAGTTCTTGTTTCGAATTAAGCACTATAGTCTTCACGCTGCACTTCATGGCGAGTTCTTAGCCCTGTTTCGTAGTTAAATTTCATGTAGCGTGGCTGGTAATAAAGCATTAATAGACCTCGCAAATATTAAGATTTTAAAACATTCTTAAAGCTCTCAGGCTCGTACAACAACGTGTCTCATTTCCTTTGTCAACACACCGTTCGCTACAAAACAGTTCCTAAAGAATACAATTTTAACACAGTCGCACACACACACATGCAAATAATTATTAAAAAAATAGCAACTTGACTTTTTGCCCTAATGGAAGATAAATATTTAAATTTTGTGCTACATTTCCTAAATTACAAACGACCTTTTTGCTGGTGTTGACACTTTGTAACTACACCGTAGTACCCACAAAATAACTTGAAAATTTAATGAACGAACGAATGAACGAACGCCTGCATAAATAATTAGCAAATTCGTATCTTGCTTTGAGACTAGAATTAACACATTAACAATATTGTAAGAATAAAGACATAAGTCGTTGTCATGCTCGCAGACCTGCTCATAAATTTAGCACTGCTTTTGCAATTCTGCTGGAACTGGGGTGTGAATTTTCCAATTTCTTCGCCTGCACCGAGAAATTATTAACCACAATATAAATAGGGGTATTCATACTTACATATGATGGTATTCTGGGCTTAGGTTCCAAAAAAAGAAAACATATTGTACGAAGCAATGAACCGGTATGTACGTTCTCAGCTGCTTCACGGGTTGCCCCTTGGTTTATAACTTTAATATATACAAAAGATCCCTGGTTGTATTGCACTCGTATATACAAATATATGTAACAGCACTTTTTATTTATTTATAAATTATCATAAAAACGGTGCCTTGCGGGAAAGGCAACCATTTGCAAACCGTGTTAAAGAGATATTCGAGTTTGAGAAGTTTCGCAAAGCTTTAATTGCACTGGAGCGAATCGGGATTGTACAAGTATCGAGTTCTGCGGGTGTTACCTGTAAGCGCAAAATAATCAACTTTTAGAGAATAATTTCGAATAGACAAATATTAGGCTGAAAATATTATTGACAAATGGGAGGGGTCTTAAGAAATGAATTGTGAATAAAACAATTACCTGTTTTATTGATATGATAGAGAAACGTTATTTTTTAAGAGGCAGAGCTTGGTCTGGTAACCAAGCCAAGGTAGTAAGTCAGAATTATGAAGTCCAATGGCGACGTTAAGTGGGATGAATAGACATATACCGAGCACAATATGCTGAAACATCTCAGGTCCAAGACGTAAGTACATTACAGCTTTGGTGTTCACGAGGGACCATTAACAACAGCAATTGATTTTACACGCCGTACAGTCAGCTAAAAAAAATAAAAAAAAGTGTGAAAATTGGTCTACGGTGAAATAAAAGTTTTAGAAGCTCTTGAGCACGATTCAGCAATGAGTTACTTACAAGTTGTACTTTCACAAGGACTACGACAGAACATTTAAAATTAAAACCAAACGCGTTCTAATTTATTCCTGTTAAATTTATGTCCTGTGGTATTGCGTTGAACAGAGAGGTTAAATAGCAAAATTGTATATTTTGTCACTTGACTACTATTTGGGAATATATATATATATATGTTTGTAAACAGGCCTCGACTTGTTAGCCAGTTCTCACTTATGCCCTCACACACGTGCTTTACTAGTTTTATTCTGTTGTTTTAATTATGAGCGACTGCTAATTATGTTTGTGAAAGAGGTGTTTTGAAGGTAACTAGTTTAAAATAAGGTTTCCTTGCCGCAGCAGCGTTGCAAGGATCCACAAAATTTGCTAAATATAATTTTATATTTTAAAATTAGCCGGTGACTTCTCGTATTTGAACGTAACTGTTGCAACATGTCTTACCCGGCACACACTCGTATTCGTTTGTGTCTTCATCCTTTAGTCAGCCTTCCAAACACAAACAAGCAAGTTTCAAAACTTCCATAACTCTTTCCTTTAAAACTCCAAAAAGTTCCGTCTGTCCAGCACACTCATTTCGAGACAAATTTATCAGCAAATCTCTAATGGCCCTCTATGGCCTGAGTCTTTAGCACAAACGTACAATGTAAAAGCAGATTGTGCAACGGTAATGAGCACATAGAATGGAATTTATGAGATTGCATCACAGTTTCCTAGCCAAACTACATGTTTAACCAACCAAAGTGCAGAAGTGAGAATGTTAAAGATGAGACGATTACAGTTTCCATTAAAACTTTCACTAAGCAGGAGGGATGTTTATCTACAAAAGCACTACAATCACATATTTGCCCTTAAATATGCATATCGTTGGCTTAATGTAGAAAAGTGGTATCTTGATTTCATCGTGCAAGTGGGAACAGTTTCATTATCGCTTCACACAGCCATTGCGGCGCTGATATGAGTTCCATTGTGGTTTCCAAATGCATACATATCTACTCATGTCAGTCTTAAGATATTGATGATGTAAAATATTACAAGTTTAATTATTCGACAATACATTTACAGACATTGTGAAACACATTCTCTGCTACTTCAAATGCCAGATCTTGTTTAAAATGCTGAAACAGTTGTTTATATAGAATCTTGTCAACACATCTCTAGGGAAGTTGCTACTTAAATTTACAATGGAAATCAGGCCCCTGGCCTGCACATCTAGTGGAAGTGGTAGTTTAATATTCTTGAATTCTACATAAAAGTAGTAACAACGCCTTCTTTCATTGCAATTAATTGTACAGAAGTAAGAACTTAGAAGACATCTGTATATATCTTCATACTTTTGATTCGAAAATAGAACCACATTTTCAGCTTTAAAAATCAGCTGACGGTAGAAATGCAAAACTCCTACCTGCAACCCAAGTGAAGTTATAACAGCTGAAATTGACAGCGCAGCTGATGAAATTTCGTATTTCAATCACAAATGCCATTTCACAACGATTTAATAAAAGCACCTTGTGTTGATGTACTGGGGAACTTACCTGCCGTAAGTCATGCCAAGCTTGCTAAGCGATAATTTGATAACTTTTTTCTCCATTTTTTTTTGGATCTCCTACCTGCCAAAACTACATATTTTTCGTTCATGCATTTTAGGCGTATTTATAACCGGTCAGCTCAGACGACTATTTTTTGTCGGATATATTTCTGGCGTTATTTCATGAAAATTATACTGTTTTTTAAAAAAACGTACTAATTGTTTTCAATTATATAATATACAAAAGTACATATTGATCTGTATGGATTCATAACTGGTATCCATGTAAAGTGCGTTGCCTACTTGTGCAACTGAATTGAGCCTGTCCGTTAGGAAATTTAGCTTTTGTTGAATCTTCGTGAAATGTCGAAAAAAAATATTCTTTCCATTCTTACATTTTCCCATTAATCGTTCTTCTGAAGATAATAAAAAACCAAATACTGATCAAGCCGAATTTAGTGCAGCTGGTTACTTCTTTTATGATCGACCCTGATTGGATATCAAAAATTTTGCTTTTGGCATTTCACTCGGGTTTCGCCGAGCAAGTGTTCTAGAAATTCATATTGTATATATTTATTTTGAATAATGCACAGCAAAGTAGATACATAAGAAAATATCTAAAATAAATTTTTGATAATTAGATTCATACAACGACACGAAATTTTTAATTTATCTCCACTCGGTTAAGAAATAATTATATTACATTTATATTACATTTAGCAGAACAAGAGTTCAGATGAGAGACATGTATGGCAGTTCTTACATATGTAAAGTACTTACATATGTAAAGTAAAGGGTGATTAGATTTGCCCCACCTATTATACTGTAAAAGTTATAAGCACAAACAATCGTTAAGTTTAAAGCAGACTTTAAGCCGGACATTTCAATAGAAAAGTCGGCGCTACACTCTGCTTTTATTTTAATTATAGTTTGTGTTCCTGGCTGTATGAGTTTATTAAATTGTGTCTGCCGGTGTTGAAAAATAAGTTCACCAAGTCACCAATCTCAAGATCTGGCACAGGAATAGATTAGGTTGATACGGTTTCTCATTATGAAATCGGAAACCGGACTCTTTCAATGTTTAAATAAAAAAACATTTCTCCTTGGCTAAAACATGGTCTGGGCTACATGTCGTCGTATTCCCATAATGAGGCCTACAAAATCTGTATCTCACAAACTTTTCGGCCTACTTCAGTGTAGGCTTGGTCTCCATCTTCGCTCTCACTGTACTCACAAAATCTACAGGAATTCATTGCCTCTTCTTGGATCGACGGATGTAACTACTACTTTCAAAGTTCTTAAAATAGTGTTGTCTATATTCAGCTCCTGCCCTGTCTAAACGACACCAAATGCAAACTTTGCGTCTTTTTAATGCTTTGTTAAATCTGTGCCCCGGAAAATACTTAAATCAGGTCTCTTCTAATAAAATAGAATTAATAAGTGATTTATTGTCAATGACGAAAAATTATTTAGGAAAAATGTTTGTGGTATTTTCATAATCAACCACTTCCCTCGTTTGCAAACATGTCCTTTTAAATGTCCGTGTGTCAGTAGAGAAAGTTGGAAAAGTCCCATTAGATTTTGAGTTTTGTTATAAATATCTGTACACATAGAATATTGTTAACTTTTTTCAAAGTAGTTGCCCAAATGAATTCATACATACACATACATGAATAGGGCGTAGAAAAGTCTGTGTAATGGTAGACATGGAACAGGCTGTATGAAAAAGTACTGAAATTGAGTTTTAAATTGTTAATAGTGGCTTAAAGCTTTTTCAGGTCCTGGGTCAGCGAAGAAAAAACAATTTATTTGACTTCGCGACTTGTGTCGGGTTGAAAACCGGCCCAGCAGATTTATTAAGATTAGAGGAGCCCTCTTGGCGTTGCTTATGATTAAATGTGACATGTGTACAAACATACTTATATACATAAATTTAACCTTGAAACACAAAACGGTCTGCTGTAAAAAAAATGAAAAGTTAATTTTGATCATCATGTGTCACAAATCTGAACAGAAAAGGTGGATTTTACCAGGTGGCAACATTTTTATTTATGTTTCAAGGTATATTTACGTCTATACTGTGGCATCGCCAGCGTTGCCAAATGTGCAGATTCATCTGCATTTTGCAGTTTTTCTGAGCAGTTTTGAAGTTTTTTGTTTTAAAAATCAGTTTTCATTAAAATGTTGCAGATTTTGCAGTTTTTGAACCCTATTTCTTGGAATAAATTCTCTACTTTCAACTTATTTCTGAGGTCTTTAATCCATTACAGTTATTTCCGGTTAATTTTCCCCCGTATAGTTGCTTAAATGCTCCCAAATAGTCAAATGAATAACTTCAACAAAAACTAATGGAAAAATCCCGCTTAATTGAGTACAGTTTTATATCTGTATCCCTTTAATTGACTCTTAAAATTAAAGAAGTTTTAACAAATCACACACAAAAGTTGCGCTCAAATAGCATTTGTAAATTCCATTTGTAAAAATTGAACATAATTTTCACATCCAAATAAAAGTATATGTCAACTTTTAAAATCATGTATTCCGATTGATCGTTTTATTGATTGCGCTGCTCAATTAAGGGAGTATTTTTTAATTGATTCAATCGGGTAAATGATGTTCCGCTTAATAGCTCCAAAAACTATGCATTTTTAGAAACTCAGTTTGTGAGACAGTGGCGAGGTAATGTTTTTATTATATCCTTTTTTGCAGCACTGATTAAATGCAGAGCTGTGCTCTTCTACATTGAGTCTAATATTGTGGTTATATATATATACATATATATATATATAAATCATAAAATACTATCCTTTTAAGCCGACGTGCAGGTCTTCTTTGCTTCGTGTGTACTTATATATGTACATTTGTGTATAAAAAAAATGTAGCTTTAATTGGGCTTTATTTATTTTTTTACTTGAAAAACAGACTTTTTATTCCACATTTGCATATTTTGTACAAAAAAAATATGGCAACGCCAAAGAAAAAAGTATTGTATTGACGTAGAAAAAAATTATCAGATGCCACGGTGTTGCCACCTTTTAAACGAAAATACGAGTACACCTTTTTATGTTGCTCCAAACGAGGCTCTCAGCATATTCTGTCTAAACTTAAAATTTCACATGAGAAGGGTATCTTTCTACGTTTTCAAATTGTGACGTTGAGATTCCTATTCTTGAGAACATTTTTGTTACTCCAGTTGTCATCTGGTCGAACCTTAAGTTGAGTAGTGACACAGTTTAGCAAACATTATGCAAACGCTTTGCCTTAATGTTGTTTGTAATCTTCGAAAAAACATTTCTTTGCCACAATTAAAACATTTATTACTTCCTCCTGCTTAAACATTAAAATAAAAACTGGAGGCTAATTTTTCTCTACCAACAACATGAGCAGAGGCCAAATTTTATTTTTTAAATGAGTCGGGAAAATACAGTGTCAGCACAAATTAATGACGGCTGTGCTGATGCGTGCAGAAATTATTATTAGAAACATAAATGAAAATCGTTGCAAGCTTTAAATTTCCTATAGCCATTAAAGGGTGTTTGTCAAAATACTTGTTCAATAATATAGAATGAACTTTAGTTTATTGCGATGTACTGCTAGACTCTTCCAAAATTAAAGTTGTAATATCGGATCAATAATTTTTTCTGTATCTGGCACATTTTATAGTAATTGCAGCTTTATTCCATCCACATGATGGCAGAGTCACATAATTTGCGCGTACGGAATCAGGTTTTTCGGCGTACGCGACCTTAAGTTCGATTCAATTGCCCGCATAAATATAAATGTGACATAACGATGGCTGAATTTTTCATCCATCTATTAAGAACAAGTCAAAGCCTCGCTTTACTGATTATTGGGGAAAGTAAAACCGAATTGTGAGTTTGAACAAATCAACTATATGTGGGTATGTAGTAGAGCCATCTCTGATGTGGTTCTGTAAGTTAAATTCTTAAATGTTAGATATTCGGTTTTTTCTTGCAACAATTTTTGGAACCGACATTCAACAGGGCGAAGATTCTGTTGGTCAATTCTACAGTAGTTACTGACACCACAGTGGACCCGTGATAATGTGAACCATTTTGCTGTATTCTGGATGGCAAAGTGATGAGAAATGGCGATATCAAAAAATCATCGCATAAACACATGTTTTATTCAATCCTTTTGATTTTAAAAATTATAATTTTACAATTAATTTGACAGGTTAATCTCTTTGTATGTGAACACCATAATGGCCATGATAGTTAAGATTATGGAAACAACAGAGAGTTTTTCAACTTGCTTTCCATAAGGAGTTTGAATTTGTGAGGCCCTTCGCAATCGTATTTGCAAAGTGCAAGAAAGTTATTCTCTGATGGGCAGTGGTTGCGCCTATGAACTCCTTTTATTGCAAGTGCATCCGCTTTTGCGGTAATCATTTTCGAATTTAATCTAATCGGTCAACAGTTTTTTTTATACTTACTCCAGGTCTTTAGCAGTTTTTCTTCGAAGTCTGATCGCTGGCCGAAATCTATTTGTCTTCAAAATGTAAAAACCATTGAGACTATGATTTCGATTATTACGCATTCAGAGAGACTCATGTCGTTCTCTCTCTGCATCAGAGTTTTTGAAATAATCTTATAATTTTCACTGCGCATTGAAGTCCTTTTACTCCATATGACATTGTCCACAAAGTAATGTGATGTAATAAGAGATGGGTCTGACCCCAGACGGCCATTTGAGCTACTGCGTCTTACTTGCTTAATTAGTAATCCCTGCGCCTTTTTGTTATTGTTGTCTTAAAGTACAAACTTTATTACTTTTATTATTCGCAGCCGAATTTGTTGATATTTCACGATAATTCTTTTCTCCCTTTAAATAAACTCAAGGTCTTTAAGCACTTTTTTCAATTATTGTATTCATATTCATATTTTCCCCAGTGCATTGTAACCATAATAAAGAGCCAAGACATGACCTAGGGGTATTCAATCTAAGAAAGAATCTAAAAAGAGAGTTATCGTTTCTTCATTTTTGGCTTTCAGCCAGGAAAGGCTTAGTTGAAAATTAGCTTTAAAGTTTTCTATTAAGTAGCACTTTTTTAGACTTACAAGTAACCTCTGAAACAAACAAATAAAAAGTAACTGAAAGGAATAAGGAAAAAAAATCTCTACCCTCTGGGGGATTAATCGGTCTTGACAATTTTGCAGCGCAAACAAATGCTCTAAAATCGGTCCGATTTCGATTATACACACAAATGTGCATTATTTTTGAGAACACATATTCGCGGCCAATTTAATAATTCAAAAATTTCCAAGCAATGAAAAATTCTCTTTCAGGGCCCTCTTGGACAGCCATTCTGACTATATCAATTAAATGCGAAATCCTTGCAACTGGCTTCATGCATCTTTGAATACTCTGTTCTGAAAATCTTTAGAGATATTTGTTGTAGCTTAAAATTAAAATGCTCGCATATATTCAGTTGACTTTAATTACGCTAAATTCCTATATTAAAGCATCTTAACTTGGTATCTAGAAACGAACCCCATTTAGGATAATACAAAGTACATACTTGGCTCTTTTAGCAGTTATTGTGTGCTGTGTGTATTTGAGTGCTTAAAAATATGAGCTGCTAATTCAGCAGCACAAAGAACATACAAATTTACCTTTAAATCTCAGAGTTAAGTGGAATGTTGTATAATTAAAGGTTTGCATTTCAAAATGCTGCGCCAACTTGTAGCATCTTCAAGGATGCAGAGCAACAGTTCAAGGTTACAAATACATTGTGATGAACAAGTTTAACTCTTACCGTGATTCAAGCACACGGCTGAGTGTTGCCATTGCGATATTTTAAAGGAAAAGGATTGTTTTAACTTAAAAATACACGCATGTAAGATATTCGTGTTTAGTTGGTTAGAAAGTGGGGAAACAAGTTCGCCACTTAAAGAAACAGGATAGAGAGGATTGACCTCATGAAGTTTCGCGAAACTTGAAGAATGGAAGCATATTCATTGCGATCCTTAAAACCATATTCGCAAATTAAAAAGATATTAGGAAATTTAAAATTCACAGAAGTTATGGGTCTTGGTTTATTATACATTTCTCACACCAAAAGAAATATACGTCACATTTGCCGACGCCGTACTAGACAGAAGTGTAGCGCAGCTAAATGTAATCTTCAGTTCCACATAAAATATTCTCTAAATTAACGTCTCTCTCTTCTCTAAATTAACGCCTTATAAAGTTCATGTGAAAAATTCGTACATATTAATGAAGACGGTGACATAATTCCTGAGAGAGGAGTTAATACACTAAATAGGCAAACGCCCCGAAACAAAGAACAATTCGTTATTATTCTGAAATAACTTAGTTTGACAAATTGCCTACTTCGAATGGCAGCTAAAACTTGAACCACGCTGGATTTCTGCAAGTGCGTAAATTGTACTATAAAATATTATACACGCAAAGTGGTACGATATTGCCAATTTTCATTAAGAAATTGAAGGGTCGGGAAGCACCGAATTAATAACCCGACATATGAGATTTCAATTGATCGAAAAAAATGTCTGCTCAAAAAAAAGATTGTCCAATAGCGCTGTCATATGTACAGCAATGGTCTATATTCACTATTTATTTTTATCAAGAATGTCACGAGAGTACTATGATTTTGCTAAAATTATTATGTATTAGCAACAAAATAAGCTGCACAATTCTCATATTCTTATTCCTCATATGAACCCATCAAGAAGCTGCCTACGAAAAGCTTTTAATGCGTACCCATTCCATTTCCAGATTTTGTTTTTCAGTATCATTGTCCGAAAAACTTATTGATAATTAATTCTGTCCATCAAATTCGTTTGCTTGTAGTTGGACTTTGCGATCAATTGACCAAGTCCAATATATGAATTACAGCCCTATTTCTGTCTTTGTGGCAGGATTCGTAGCATTCATAAAAATTTCAATTGGTTTGGTTTTTCTGTCGAATTGTTTTCCTCAAACTTGGTAAAAATATAGATTCTAAATTCTCGAAATTGTGTTTTTCGACTACCCAAAGTTTGCTTTTGTCTTTTTCAATCTTAAAAATTGGACTCATAACTGTTTAAAAAGGAAATTGTATTAATTGTGCTCTGGTCATATTTGTTATATTATAAAAAAAAATTATTAGTTTTCTTCGACATCATTTCTATATACATAAATAGGAAAAGTTAAAAAGTTGCTCAGACTAAGATCGAACAAAACGAAACAGTTCTAATATCATCATAAATGCCACTCGCACTGGAAAACACTGGACGTTTTTATAGGCCGTACACATTTCCGCTAGAACTTACATTTTTCTTTATTCCAAAAAGTCTCACTAAAACTTTAAACTTGACATTAAGAACTGGTAGTTGTCGCCCTTTTGTGGGCTTGAAGGAAATAAACTTAAAACTATTTTGCTACTAAATAATTTACCCATTTAAGGTGAAGCATCTGCCTGCTTAAATCTATATTAAAAAAGAGATAACTATCCTAAGTCCGCTTAAACCCGAATAAAGCTAAAGGGAATTGACTCCATGATTATCTGGGTTTCTTGTGTTCTTGTGCACACAATTCATTTAATTCAATACATGTGATGCAGTCACTGGTATTGTTGGAAAGACGTTTTCTATGAGAAACATCCCCCAATGGCAACTCTGATAAATTTCAAGTGTACTGTTTAGCGCGCCTGAATACACACATAAGCGCGCATTTGTATGTACTTACGTGCAGTGTGTGTGTATATCGGTACATTCAAGCAAATGTATAAATAATGTAATTCATATTCATCAGCAGAACAATGCAAAGTTTTGTGCTCAGATGTGTGCAGGTGTGCGAACGTACACAAGTTTAACGTTCTCACTTCCTTCACGTTTTGACAGGTACAGGTACAGGTGCCGAGATAGTACAAAGGATTGTACTCGTATAAATAAACAAAGAAGCCGACATTAAACATTAAAGGCATTCCTTAAAATGTTGAAAGTACAAAAAATAGTCGTTTTAATATGCATGAAATGAAACTAAACTTAAACATCAGAAGATGGAAGAGATTTTGCAACTTGTGTCAATATTGTCAGTGTTAAATAATTGATATTTTCACAGCCAAGATGTAGAATGTTCCTTAAACATGATATTTGCGTTGCCCTTTAACTTCGAGGCTGGTTGGAGCAGAAATAGCAGAGCGAAACAGCCATTAAATTATAATTAGTAGGACACAAAAACGTACAAGGATATTGTTAATATTTGGATATTTCTAATTAGAAACGTTTTTTCTCTTGTTTTCCTGATTAAGGAACAAAAATGTTTGCAATTGTGGAGTATCGCTATTGGAGCAGCCTTGCAAAAAAATTTTAAATATCCCTTAAAATTTCTAATATTAAAAATTTAAATACATTTAGTTATTATTATTAATTGCTTTGCATAGTGTCAGTGCAAAATTATTCCATTCGTTTCTGTTTGTGCTTGTATATTTAATTCTGTTCTATGATGGATTTCCTGGATGTCCGGATTTTCTGCCAGCTTCCTCGCGGTCTGCCTCGCCTTCGCGCTCTTTGAGGGTTTCAATCAAAAGCCAAAGACGTGAGTCAAATTTCGCATAGTAACACGAAGAGAAAGTTACTTTGAAAGAGGCGTATTCGTATTTTTGTTTGCGAGCTGCTCTGGTTAGAACGTCAAATTTTATATAGGCCGGCAAAAGGAACTTTATCCTTCTAATTCTATAACGTATATCAGCTCACGTACTTCCATTGGCTGTCTAGGTAGTTGAAATCTGTAACCAACTGGGCGTTTTGGCCACGCAGAGTAAGTGCTGCCGGGCGTGTTGTAATTACTCTAACCGAGTTGATTTTGGCGACATTGATCCTTAGGCTGTATATACACGCTGTTGTATCAATGTCGTTTACCTTACTTTGAACGTCAGATTGAGGTTTTAATACAAAAACAAAGTTATCAGCATATATGAAGTCGTTTATATGTTCTATGCGCTGTTGGTGCCATAATATTGCACGATGGGTATTATTATCGATTGCGGCAATTAGAATTTTGTCGATTATCATAAGGAACAGCGATGGGGATACGGCGCATCCTTGCGATTGTAGGAGATAGTTTGCTGCCATGTCTTACGCTGCATTGAAAGCTCTGATACTGTGCCTTGATTAGGTTGCAGATATTCTTGGGGACGCCTTTTCTGCTCATAGCTTTTTAGTACAAAAATGCAACAAGGACAAAGAAAATTCAGTTGATGCAATTTAACGTGTAACGTTTGAATATTTTATTCCTACACCCTTCAGGCCAGTAATTTCTTCAACTTGACGGACTTTCTTTATCGCTTTGTTTTCTTTCTGTCCAAAAATGTGGAATGTATGTCCGAAATTTTATCGGAATCAATGGCAGGTAGTGCAGTTTTTTTATATTTTAAATGAAGTCACAAGTCACTTCATAATCCTCACAGCCTTCAAAGGAAAAAGTATTTTGATATTTCTAAAACTCCGTTCAAATGACATCCAATAGGACGCACCTTCGTTTCCACGAATTTTCTCTAGCGTGAAGGGCGCTAGCATTGACTACTCTAAGCACGCACTAAAAATTGTTTGCTATTCTATATTAAACATATATATTGCTATTCTATATAAACATTTTTCGGCAATGTATTTCTGGACTGCGGTGAACTGCGTAATAGTCATCAGCTGGTATGAATTTTTGTTATAAACAGTTTGCAGGTGCACAGAAATGAGAGCAGAGAATGTGGACTGGAGCAGTCACAAAAAATTAATAGATATCAGAGTGGTTGTTGGAACAAATAGCGCCTCATACTTCAATAAGAAGACGTATATATCGATACCTTAATATAGAGAGGCTTTAAGTTACGTTTTCCTAACTTTTTAGGAGAGAAAAAACTAAAGTTTTAAATTAAAGTTTTGTAGTCGCGAAACTTTTTCAACTGCTTATAATTTTTTTGACATGATCCGAGTCAAATTTTTTAGCAATGATGTGTTGGATGATCATCTTTCCAAATACAAAAAACTCGATTTGAGAAAAAAATGAGTCAGGGCCTTTCTATATTAAGGTAACGTATACATGTGTGTATATTGGAAGCAAGCAATTAGTTTTTGAAATCGAATTTCTAATAAAGAATACGAGTATTTAAAATAATTTGAGAACGATATAAAATGGTTGACCTCAAAAATAAATTTATTGGGCGTTGAAATAATATGATATGTTTTGACTTTTAAACAGATCATATTGGCAACACTGTTTTCTTTCGACGCCCACATATGCAGTGCATTGTACCAGGACCAGCTTAGGGGGAGGGGCAGAGAGGAAGTGGTGTTTTCGCAATACTATCAGTTGTGTAACACATACTAGAAATTTTAAAAAATGTAGTGTGTAATTTGAAAACCAGGCAAGCGGAGCACACAAGGCCAAGCAAATAGATAGAAACAAAACATTTTCATCCGGTCGGCCAATATCCCGAGTTGGGAACAGTTTCACATACGAATACGTGGCTATATTGAAAAAGTCACGTTTAAAAAATCCACAATTCGAGGGATATAGTTTTATAAAAAAATGTTTTTGATATCATAGTAATTTTTTCTTGGTTAGCCACAACATTAATATAGTTACCGAGGTTAATAATATGATTGATTATGTCATATAAACCAGCAACCCCAAAACCAGCTAATTGACTTTTTCGAGGCTGTACTTGTAGTACTACTATAGCACTTGTAGTTGTGTACTTTCCTTTTTTCGTTTAAAAAGTATCTAATTTTTATTGTGTGGCAGTAAAAATTGGAAAGGACATGGATCTAGTGGATATACGAATATACATCAATAAAAAGAAATCAATCTCATAAATTTCGTTGATTGTGTGGTTTTGCGTTTCATTTAATTGATAAAGCCCTGAAGTTTTATTAAGTGTCAATGGCTGGCTGCAGATTTTTTTTTTATTAAAATAGAACAGAAAATGACATTTGCATGTTCAGCCATATGTTTGAGCATCGATGTCAGAACATGAACGAAACATGAACATGAGCAGTCTACAGAAGCTATATGCGATGTCCGACAGCCCATAAGGAACAACTTTATGCTGCCAAGTGGAAACTGAAATTGAAAGCTAATTGTCGGTCCACGGCTGCTACCGCATAAACATTTCAAATGATAGAACAGTAGGAAATTCGCTCTGTAACAATTGCTTCAGGCGAATGAGCTCGTCATATGTAGTTAGAAACAAACATTTTATTATTGACTGCAACCATATTTTCAAATGCTTATGCTTGGAACGGTAATACACAAACCATTGCTGCTGTAAGGATACTTAAAATTTCTTTCTTATTACAAATCAAGACGTTTTACATGTACCGAAAAACACGAACGTCTAGTCCTACAGTCTAGTAAAACAATGAATGGTTTATTTCCTATCGTCTTCAGGGATCTCAAGTGAGGTACGACATTCATAATTGAGCATTTAAAAGGAACGAACGCTCTGTTTGCTTTTTGAAAAGAAATTATTTTATTTAAATTTTTTACTTAATAACTTAAACGATTACTGCTAATTTTATATTAATTTATTTAAAATTTGTCTACTTTTTCAGGTGAGTTGATGAAAGGAAATTTTGTCCTGGTAGTTGGTATGTTTTTAACTTTCGTTCTGCGCTAATCTCCAGTAGTGAACTTTCGGACAGCCTCTTTGCTGGGGCGAAACGTTCATCGGGAATATTGCCGCACATCGTGATCGTTCAGCAATTTCGTCAATTATTTCGGCACAGTGAGAAGTAGACTTTTTCTAACTGACGATGTATGTATGTGTATATCTCTAAAAACTTTCCGACACAAATTAATTACCCGTTGTTTCTTATGGATCAGGTATGACAAGTAATTTTTTTAAAAAGTTTGAAGCCTCTGTTATGGGTATAAAATTTGCCTCGTTCTGCGGTTGGCCGCAAAGAGTACATGTGATATAAAACCAAAACGCGGCGAAATCCCAATTCTGCATTTTGATTTTGTTAAAAGTTGGCAAAATGTCACATATTAAATTTCACCTGAACTTTTGACATCCCAGAGAAATTTAAACAGATAAACAGTCATCAGCGGTGCTTTCAATTTCACCTGTTGTGAAGTCGTCTTGATACAGAAATTTGGTACTTAGATTATAGAATTGTTTGGAACTCATTAGAGAATTTAATGCGGACTTTAAAGTGCAATTTTCTTTTTAAAAGTTGTCTTTCGGGCTTATTTCAATAATTTTTTAACTATTATATAATTTATCCGAATAAGGAGACAAACTCGTCAGTAGACCTTGAAAATTGTGGGAAATATGTTTACAAATTTAGCTAAGGCGAACTTATAGCAGGTCAATTTGCGAACGCAGCTCTTTGGTGTTTTCGTTTTTGGCATTTCACGGAAATTTACAAAAGCGAAGTACATACATACTTGTGATTTCTCTTCACTTTGTTGTACTAGCAAGTTTGTTTGTTATGACTTCGCCTAGCATTTAACTTTATGTCTTTAAAAAGACGTATAGACAGCTGGAACTCATAAATTTCAAAGTTTCAAAGCAAATAAAAATCTCAGATATTTATTTACTTATAATATTATTTTGGGCCGTTTATCACAATCGAACAGTTGTGCGATATAGAAGGCCAACTTCCGCAACTATTCTCAACTTCAGCATGCGTGATTGATCATGTCACGGGATTGCGGTCAATCTTTTCTTTTGAATCTTCAATTCTTTTAAGCCATTCACAAATTTTAATCTTGCCTTTTAGTATAAAGGAAACTGCGAATCAAAGACAAAAACTTCGATTGTAGTCGACGTGAAATATTGCGGTAGGGACCTCAACATTTAACATCTTTCAAATAGAAAAATCTTAATTGGAGTGGAAATCATAAATTATTCTGTTTGGTGCTTTTCAAACACATAAAAATAATTTCCCTCAATTATTTATTAATGAAATGCAATCACGAGTTGTTGTTCTCACCACGTACGTGAAACAGACACCAAAAAAGGCCGTTTGAAAAGGTCTTTAACTGTTTTGTTTGTACTTAAAACATCCTACATATCTGTTAATGGAAATGCCGTACCTGATAATTTAAAGTTTTCTGTCATCGCAAAAGGGATGGTACCCGTGATCCTCAATTGATGAACAACAGCACGAAAATTTAAAATCCGAAATCCTTGTCAAAGATAGACTAAAAACTAAAAGCCAAACAACTTTTATGTTCATTGTACAAATGCTTCCATAAAGCCAACAACAACAACAAGAGCAGCAGCAACAACGACGACAACAACAAAGTGACAACGTGTACGAAACTTGATGAAAAGTAAGAGTCATGAACTGAGTAGCAAAAATGCTTACAAAAGCGATAATTTAATTTGTTTTAAATAAAAAATGGATGCAACAGTGAAAACAAAGCAACACAACAAAGTGGAAAATATTACAAAGATAAACCGCGTGCGTGAGTTTTAATAAATTGAAAACATTCAGCAAAAACAACTGAAACAAAATTAAAAACCAACGGCAGCAACAAAACGACAAAAATTGCAGAATGGACGCAAAGTATCCAACCATTCAAACAGCGGAGTATTCAGACTCACGCGAACTCATCCATACACACATTCTCAAACAAAAGAAATTTGCAAATTGTCTGCCTTTTCTGCAGAAAAAGAGAAGCAAAATAAATTCAGTTCAAGCCACCAACACTCGTGCAGTTTATATTGCAGCGTTGGCGATCCGGAACTTGTTGAACTGTAATTGGTGTCGCTAGATAACTTGCCTGGGGCAATGTGTCCTGCTTAAACAGACTGGCAACACTGTTTATTAGTACAATGCTCTGCCTGTAACATTTGTAAGTAATGAAAAATTTGGGATCTTACGCTCTGTGATGGATGGTTCCAACTTTTGTCCAAATAAAAAGAATTAATTTTATCCTTTAAGGAACGGCTGCTGCCCTTGATCTGTACCCAGATTCTAAAGGATCGAATTTAGGCGTGCCTGCCATATTCACCACATGAGGAATATTTCAAGTGTCCTTTGAATCCGAAGGGGTCAAATCACATTCTGATATATAGAAAACTAAAGAAGATACTCAGTCGCTGCTTAAAACATTTGGGTGCGTGCGTACGTATATCAAAATAGTTCGCTTATGGCGTCGTGTTCGCAAACTCGCATCGAATATGAATTTTAATTTGAGTTATTATTTTGCTTCGAAACAATTTCAAGAGCATTAAGTAGAGTTTGAAAAATCTCCTGAATAGAACCGGGCCGGGTTTTTCGACACTAAGTCTGCTCGTTTTCGAATATATACCAATTTCGCTAAATCGTTCATTTGGTGCGAGCAGTGCAACATTAATTCTTATTGTTTGTGATTCTCCCGGTCATTTATCGAAACAGCTGTTTAGAACACCAAAATTATGAATATATGATACAAAAGTGTCAGAAGGTGACAATAGAAACGATCATATCTTTTCCTAATAAGATTGCACTTCGCTGATACTTATAACCCAGGATCTGCGAAAAGCGACTCTCACTAAATGACAGAAAAAGAACGAAAGCTGGTAAACGGGTGCAATCGGAATTCAACCGCACAGTGTTGAACGAAAAGCACTCGATTAATATTCATTTAATTTATTTTCCCAACTTAACTCATTCGTCCATGAATGACGCAGTTCTACCTAAAAGGTTTCTCATAAAAATTTCACTTTAATATTGCAGCTCAGTGGCATACAGAAGGAAGGTAAATTTGATCGCTTTAAAATTGTCCGATCGTACTAAATGTGAAACATGTAAACCTTAGAGAGACATCTACATTGTACATTAAAGTAAGAAAAGTATACTTGGAACAGGAAAGTACCTCTCTCACTCTCTTTGAGCTTGTACAATAAAGTTGTCCAAATATGTAAATGCGACTAGAGCCATACATTTTACTTACTTAATCCGTAAATATAATATGATCAGACAACACCCAAATATTATTGGGCGTGTTTTTATTAAATTCGATTTGCTGAAAAGTATGATCCAGCTAAGGAGAGGTGTCAATTTCGTGGCTATGAATCCCTAGGGCAATTTCAAAACCTAGTAATCTTTATTTTAGATCCACATATTTCACAGCAGGCTCGCAAACAAGGAGGTTTCTTATGTCCCGCAAATATAACAAAATCAAATCGTTATTAAAAACGGAACAAGACGTTGAAATAATGTGTTTTTCGTAAAATTTGTTTGAACACCCATCCTCAAATTTGTGTTTGTTGTAATAATGTACGACTGTTAATGAGTAAAGAACTTATGTATGTATGTATATATGTCGAAATTTTTAAAATGTTGATTGTCTTTTATCGCATTTATGTAGAATCATCAACAGATACTTTCTGTCTGTCTTAGGGTCTTAGCGTTGTCAAGCCTTATGATAGTTTTATGCCAATTTACTCATGCTTCCTTAGGCTATTGGACGTTGGTGATTATCAAGTGCAACATCGAAACTTCACGGAAAGGGAAACGTGGTTTCTATTTTCATAGGAAAAACAAATTTTGAACTGTACATCGGCCGGTCTGATGACTGTACAGTTTTTAAGGCAGAACCTCTTTGGGGAAATCTGACTAGAAGTATGAATATGTTTAAACATGACGAGCACAAGATCAGAATATTTTAAACAACTCATGTCAGGCTGCGCATCACTATGGCCCAGTGAATAAAGTCAGATGACCTCACCGTAACTAAGTAGCATTACAAGTGTATTGACAGTTCCGCATCGGAAAGGTACAAACAACTGGGGTACGACCCCATATCTTTGAGGATGATCAGAAGTAACTCTACTGACTATACCAGAAGAAGCATTCTTTTAGTCTCTTGGCGAATTGTATATTTCGTAGCATGTAAAAGACAGCATAACTCGCTTATTTATGTTGTAGGGTTATGTCGAAATGTTTCTCTGCTTAGGACTAATTTTCTATCAGAACATATTTCACTTCTTGGAAGCTTGTAAATGAATTATTTGCAATAGCTACAATAAAAATGTAGGGTGCTTCGTCCGTGCACAGTGAGGAGCGAAACTGCAACGGGTTTAATCTAAAACTTAAACGTTTTGTTTCTCTTCGTTTTTTTTCAAAGACAACTTGCGTTTTTGTAACATTATATTTTCAGTTTTATTATACATACATTCGTGTATAAAGTAATTAATTCTTTAGCAGAGTCCGTTTCATGCCACATATTTTTCTTTCATAGAATCGTAGTTGGTCTTTTGGAAATTTCGTTGTGTTGCAAGGTTCACTTACGCCACATGACTCTTTTTTTAAAATGTTTTGTTGCTGACTCTGAAGCATTAAAATATTGGAGTCCATGCAACTCAACAGTAATGACGCCTGACAAGCATTTTTCTGTAAAATGTCGACGTTCTTTTCAGGATTAAATGAAGGGAGTTTTTGTACCAAGAGGAAAGTGATTAGTTTTGCATCTTTTCTTTTCATTTTTTCATATTATCAAGTATCTGAGAAAAAAACGAGAATTTTTGTATTCCATCAAGATCAAAGAGCGTCAAGAATATGGACCCAAAATTCTATGTTTCATTAAATTCAATTAATTATTCATAAGTTATTTATATTTTAATTTTTTCAATACTCATGTGCTTAAAGCCATCCTTGCTACCATTTTGCTTCTCACTGTGTGTAAGAATAATTTTGTTTACGCGGACACATGTAAATGTACGGACATGTGCACAATAGGGTGGCCCTTTAAAAGGTCAGTGTGCCGTTTCTAAATTTTAGTCACTAAAACTGTTGTACCAAATTTGTTGACGTCGACTGTGACTTATATTGAATGAAGAACTATAAAGTTTTTTCTGCTTGTTTTTTAAAGAAACGTTTTTTTTTAACTCAATTCAATTTTGTTCATTAACCAAATCCCAACTTCAAATAGTCGTGCGCTGTATAAAACGTTTTCCTCGACTTTTTTTTCAAGATTTCTCAAATATTGTCTTATATATAGTTGTGATATGGACTGTTACGTTGTTAAGGGCTCACTAGTTTTAAAGAACCTCAAAGGGAAAAGCAGATGTTGAGGGCCAACTAAAATCGCCGCTTGTTGAAAATAAGGCGTTCAAGAACAGTTCCACAGTTGATCTAGCCGGATGAGCTGTGTCTGACTTTTTTAAAGCAAATTTGGCGATTCTTGCGCACAGCTGGCCTTAAGCAATTTTCCGACAGGCTGCGACAGCACCCATTCATCCTTCAATAATTTTGGATGAACGATCCGCAACTATTCTCCTGCATTTGTTTTTCATTAAGAGCTTTTGTGGTCTTCCAATTCGCGGCGCGTTCGATTATTATAGTTCGCTGTTCAACATTTCATCTTTGTATCTTAAATTTCCTAAGTCTTCTGCACAAAAATCCGCAGAGCAAATATGACAAAGTTGTTGTTGTATCTAAATACATAGATTTTTTTATGAATTAGCTTTATTCTGAAAGTTATCAACCACAAGGTTAAAATATTCCCTGAAAGATCAGTTCTAAAGCTCTTTCAATGTTTAATAGTTGGTAATTCTCTTTGGGACCTTCACAAAACCACAATGTTTGTGCAGCAGTTCCCGCTTAAATGCTTTCCACTTGAAAGCGTAAAATTTGCTGACGCCTATTAAACGAGCATATTAAAAGGGTTGCCTGTTTTAATAAGAACATTGAAGTGTCTATAGTCTCACGTAATTTCGTTTTCAACAAATGTGAAATACTTCTTTAGTGAATTTGAAAAAAGCCGAAAAGCCACAGTTGACTCGCATTATAAAATAACTTTTTTCCTTTTCTTTTTATTCATATAGATGCACATATCCGTTAAAGGTTTTTATTTTATTCTTAATAAATAATTAATTTAGCGGTAATGTGCAATTACGCATATAGTCTAGTTTTTCTAAGAGCGTAAATAACGCCTTTATCCGAAATGCCGTTTCAATTTGTGCTATTAAGTACAAACTAATGCAAGTATTTGTTAATACTCCTTATTAGGAGTCTTATCATCAGATAAATGATTTATGTCTTGGTATAGAATATCAAGGAATATAAAAATTAGTCTTGGCAACTCCGTTCTAGAAGTACATACTCGTGTACTAGTTTTTCTTAGGAAATAAAATCAATGGAGAAGAAAAAAATATATAAAGTAAGTTGATACCCCATAGGAAATTTGTGTTTGTTGCTGTCACCGAGTTCGGCCAGTTAAGGCCGTCTTGCAATATCATACAGAGTCTTATGATCCGTTCACAGGAAAATCTGATGGACATCTCTCCGACTTTGGAAAATCGCATCAAAACACCTTCTTAACAAAAAAAAAAAAAAATGCAAAATCATTTGATTTTCATTTTGTCAACAACCGATTTTCCCCGCCATATTTCATTCTCGTTAAAGAGAAGAGAAAAGGTGTTGGCTTCATAAATTTATATAAAAAAGTAATCAGGTAATTACAAAATTAATCTTCCGTCATGGCTCCCGGAACATCGACAAGTTGAAAAATAATTTGCCTAATTCTAAAGCCTTCCTTCCTTCCTTCTCAGTGAGAAGTAGCTGTTCATAACGGTACGGAACCAGTCAATCTATAAATTTTCTCTTAAGCTCAACTCAACTAAAAATGTCTAGTATGAATTACTCGGCATTTAATTTCTTAGTAAAGAGCTGCTGCCAGAGACTTTGGTGTTGATGGGATTTCTAGGACTTCCAGCACTTTGAAAATATGGAAAAAACTTAATACTCTTCAAAACTCAACTTTCTGGGCCTTCTCCAAACTTTTTTCGATCTCGGTACGAGTAGTTTCTGGAGTAGTGAAATCTTTTTGCGGGATGAGAACAAGAATCGCAGCGTGGAAAGGTTTCAAAAGACCACCCTAATATACTAATACTAACACATCTTACTGATGCTTTCGTTCTTTGCGCAGCTACATGATGACTGAGTATAATAAAAATTGGCGGCAGTTTTTTGAAATATGCATAAACAAATGTTCATGGAAGCACATAATTGCATTTATATTGTACTTTTATTTGTTGTTTTATTCTTTAAACTGGAGCATAATTAAATACCGAATATTCATTGAAATATAACAAGATAAGTAAAGTTACATGCCGAAAAGGAAAACGATAATGAAAGAGTTTAAACAAACATAAACGAAAAAGAATGTCGCACAAAAGGGCTTCCTTTTGCAAACAATTTAAGAGTTAAGCCGGAACTTTTTATTTCTTGTTTATTCTTCATTTTCTGAAAATGTATTTGAAATCGCTTTGTACGGTTACATCCTGCCTGGCTTGCGAAATATAGAGCCATTTTAGTTTCGATAATAGATGCATTTGACTAAAAATATATCTTGAATCGTCATTGGCTTTCAATCCGGAGCCCCTGTTGCCAAAAGGCATCATATTCCCCACTGCGTCACGATCATCACTCACATTCTCCTCTCACTACGGGTTGTATTCTATCGAATTGTCGAGCTTTACACAGCTGCATCTGGCACCCCGTATGCTGCTCGAAGTGAATTTTGATAAGTGAAGACTGAGACTTAGTTGGAGAACTTGATGAACCGTCACACCCTGCTGACTGAAAATAAGTTGAATTTTCGATGCAAGGCATTCGCGACTTATAAACAAGAAAATAATGGAAAACAACTAGTGCCTCTGCTGGCGAAAACCTTAGCAATAGCAGATCTAAAAGGCCCTTGAGTTCTACGTTTTGTTTCACCTCACATTTATTTATTTTATACATGTAGTTTACAAAATGTAATAATGTTTATTAGGCATGTAACCGATGCCGATTCCGATATATCGGCGATACTTCTGATTTGCCGATATCTTACTGTCGATACGACGATACTTCTTAAATTTTTGTACAGATGTTTTGAACAAACAATTCAATTTTCAAAGCTTTTTTTTGCATAACAACTAAAACAGCCCATACACGACAACAGCATGCACCCGCAATCGTACGATTGAGCTGTCGGCATCCGCCACATACCATACCAGGAAGCTGGTACACTATTCATTTCTTTAAAAATAATTTGCTGTGAGGGTCGTAATGGATAGTAACGCAATTTGTGCTGCAGTTATGCATAAATTCTACAGTTTCAATTTTATTAGAAAAAATTTATAAAAGAATCCGAGGAGGATGAGCCTCTGTCCATCCTAAGCTGTGGTTCTGCTAACGAAGAAGTAGAGAGACACCTTAGATCTCCTAATATTCTTAGAGACGCAGATCCTCTTGATTACTGGCGCAATGACATAACCCACCCAAACTTAAAGAAACTGTCGCATCTAAGAGACTATTTTCTACCGCAGGTCTGCTTCAAATCGTCTATCTCCGCAAAATTTGAGAACACTTTGTTTTATAAAAAAAAAATCTTATTAATATAAATTTTAAATATTAAAATCTTACAATGTTTTTTTTTTATAAAAAAATAATTATTTTTTGTTAATTTTACCATGATCTCAAATTCAATAAAAATCGAATTAAATCAATTTAAGATATTGAGCCAATTTAAGCTGAATGTCATCGTTTATTTTGTAAAATCATAAATATTGCAGATATTTTGTAGTTTGAAAATTTGAAGTATAGAAATGGAAATGTATTGAAAATTGGGATGATTTTAGAAAATAAACAGTATGACATTCAGTTTGAATGGGCTCGTTAATAAAAGAATTACTCTACTTAAGTTTTGTTAATTTTAACTTGAGTTCAATTGAATTATAGACGTGATATACCAGGAAACTTTTCTTATTTAAAGGGCAGACCAGCTAATGAACTTTGCGGGTTAGAACAATAACTTTTTGCATTATAAACTAATAATTAATTTTAGTACTATTTATCTAATAATCTTGGATTTTATAAATTAATGAGTTTTTGGGATCTTAAGTAAATAAAGCTGGAGGCGTTTTATTCCATTTGCCGAGTAAAAACGAACCTCAATTGAGCCAATTGTTGAGCTGGAGCTGGGAAAATTAATCCGTTTCGATTGTCGGGTTTCTCATCCTTGGGAAATTAAGTACCGTGCGGCTTAAGTTCATAATAACTTACAATAGTCCACATTATTATGGGGTTTATGAAGAAGGATAAAAATATTCCAAGATAATATTGAAAATATACAAGATACATGAGCTATTTTTAATGCGAACGTCAACATTACACTATAAATAAGCAATTTCAAATGCAAAATCGGCCCACAATTGGTGACACGGGGCGATAACTCGCTTGGTTTTTCAATTTCTTACGTGAAACAGCTGCGAATTACCACCTTCAAATGAGAACATATTGAAAATGGGTTCAAAACTGGCAATAAATTTGCCGAGAGCGAACATAAAAATGCGCATCGCGATCGAACATTGTCTTAGTCTTTGAAGTCGTTTGAAAATTATTGCGACAATTTGGACTCGCTATAAGAAATGCAATTGTTTACGGCGTTTGCAATTTGTGGTTCGCAACTGCATGCACTCGCATTACAAGAGCTTCTTATACGAGTATAAATAACAATGCAAAATACTACTTGACAGATTGAAATCTGTTGCTTCTGGAGCATAAAATATGCAAAACATGTCTGCTTTGCAACAGTTCGCATCTCGAGTTTAAAGTCTTTAATGTGCTATAGAAGCAGTTTACATGAGGAACTGCACAAAAAAGACTTTCAATCAAATTTATGTGAATATAAAACTGCTTACCTGTTTTTCATACTAAAAACCACAATCATACGAGTTCATGAATACTTCATGCATGTTCAGCTGAGCACCGCGTAGCAAAACTACAGTGCCAAAGTCGGACGCAATTGATGCTCATTTTTCGTTATATTCTAGAAGCGGTCCAAAATTTGCACAAAGTTGCATAAAAGAGTTTAAAATTTTTTGCATTTTTGAGAAAAAATTAATGACAAATTTTTTAATTTTTTGCAAAATAAAAACAGCTGATTATTACTGGCACAAGTTATTTTTTTTTTTGATTTCGCAAATATATCTCCTTTTTTATATAAAAATGCCTTGACTTAATGGCCACATGACGTGAGTCCGCTTCTGAAGGAGTTACAGAATTTGCTTTTTCCAATGATGCAAATGTTTAATTTTTATTCTTTTGCGATATTATGAAAATTATGTTGGGGCTAATTTTTTTTATTTCTTGAAACTCCTATTCACTTTCATTCTGTTAAGGCTACATTAGATCTGTATTCGTCCGCTTTCAAATTAACGTTTTTCTTATCCCATTTAAGTTTTTGGAGCGGTCGGGCATCGAAAATCCAACACGAATTAAAACGAAAATATTAAATTGATTGTAGCAAACATTTTGCAATAACGACAAAAGCCGCTTTCATTTTTGAAAACAGCGCTTTCCGTAACGCCCAACCATGAATATTTCTAAGTGTCATTGTTGTCTCAAAGGGTGTGGACAACCTTCGAAAATGAAGTTAATAAAAATGTATTTGAAATTGAAATACATTTTTGTGCTTTTGTGAGAGAGCAATATCTGTTTGTGTCCGGCTGGATCCGGTGCTACTAAACCTGTATTTTTTCACTTGCCACAATGCGCTCAATATTTTGGAAAAAATCAGGAACAAAATTCCTGCAGGAAACATTTTTACACTTATTGTTACATACAGGCTTAAAGCTTCTCCGGTTTCTGTGATTTAAAGCAGATTTATTTTAAAATTGTTGTTCTACAGTGGGTGTGTATGTGCATGTCCTTTTTCCACGGTTAAAACCCAAACAAAATGTAAATGTGTTTATTAAATTGGTACGCAGTGTAAGAACACTTTAATACACATGAATGTACGTATTGTAATTATATATGTAAATGCACTACCCAGCGGTGTGCCAACACAGGGCACATTGCCAGCAACTTCTACTGCCCGACATTTATTTTCATTTGTATGACATCTTTCACTGAGTTTAATCAAAGTTCTCAAATCTGTAAAACAGAATTACTGACTCCTTAAGGAGTAGCAAATATTTTTCTAGGTTAAAAATGGCTTCGAAATTTAATCAACTAATAATTAAATACATCAATAAAACTGCATCATATTGAACGTTTTGATGTTAAACTTCATTGTTTTGGTTATTAAAGTGTGAAAAATAAGAGAACAGAAAAAAGGTTGCCAAGTTTTCAAAGCAATATTTGATGTGGGATTTTTTAAAGCTTTAACTCGATGTGTGTTTCAGAATGATAATAACTGGTTTTTCCCACCCGAATTGAACGATATAGACGTAGACGGGTCGTGAATTGGCCACCAACACCATGCGATTCGCCACCATTAGATTCTTCGTGTTTGGTCTATGCCAACAAGCAGTCAAAGAAACCATGTACGGAAAGTTAGAACTATCAGACTATATGATGACCAAGTCCCACATGAAATGAAATTTGAACATATTTGTCTTCTACTGTATGCATTTATTTTTTAAAGTCTCTTCATATATAAGAATTTTGTGTAGATATTTATGTATTTACAAGATTTAAAAATGTATATTTTAAAAAAATTCTCCGGCCTTACCTTGTGTCAAGTGGGTTTCTCATGCCCTTTTTGAAATTATGAGAATTTGGGATTCTAGAAAACCTCTTTGACAAACCGAATTTGTTTCTAAGTTGAGAAATACTCTTTTGTCAAATTCTCCTCAAACTTTTTCTTTCCTTTTATGTACTTTAAGTTTTTTTTTTTTAATTATTTTGTAAAATGTCATTCCTTTAGGCAGTGCTAAAATCTGACCAACACAAGATCAATTCGGTTCAATATTGTTTCACAGATGTCTTTATTACTACAATTTCGATGCCACCAGCAATCGATTACTGCAAATATTCGCGCCGACAATTCCACACGAGTTCCAGTCCATTCATCATTTCCAATAAGGGGAAATGTCTTTTATCTGAAGTGAAATGATACCAAAAGCCAACTAAATCGCTGCTTTAAGGAACATGTGATCGATTGTAATGTGACAAGTGGCAGATTGTACCCGATCTTACCTAATAAAGCACTTTTTATCGCTGGGTTTTTCATATGTGTGTGCAGATGCGTTTTTTACTTCCTCCGAAAAATGCACACATATTTTAAATTTTTTTTGGATAAAACAAATGAAACGAACAGAAAACAAAATGCGAATTGTTTTATGACCACAAACACATAAATATTGCAAATGACCATTTTAGTACGCAGACATCCACAAACGAAAAGCATAATTTATAATTTTTACTGCGTCAAATAAAAATAAAATGATTTCCAGAGAAATTAATGGTTTCAAATATACATAAATGCACACACACAGCCACACATACTTACATACATACATGTGTATGGATGGCTGTTCTTACACTTGTCACTTGTTGTTAAAGGGAATTAAAGGGAAACGCACACATTTCTTAAAAAATAAATGTATTGTTTTAAATGTATGTATTTCTTAAAAAATAAAACAGGGAAGTCGAAACCCCAACGTGAAGTCTCGTTTCTCCATAAAGTGTTTTTACTTTCCGTTTATGATTTTAACTGTTTGCTAATAATAATGATAATAAATGGTCGGAGCGGCATAATTTTCATGTGGTGGTCGCATTTCTAAGGATATTTGATCATTTAAGGATATTTGATTGTCGACTACTGTACCAGGTCTGTTCATGAAATGTGGTGAAATTTTAAGTTTCGTGGGTTAAGTACATTCGAGTATCGTCCTTCTACTTTTCCTGGTATGTTCACGGTTTCAGCTATTTAGAATTTTTTGTTTGTTTGTGAAAGGCATAAAAGTTAGAATTGTTCACAGAAAAGAGAAGTGATCAAAAACTCTGGAAATGTTAAAAATGGCACCCGGTGATTGCACTTCTGAGTAAGAAAAATGTTTAGAAGGGGTCCAGCGATTTCATAGAAGGTCAACAAGATGTGAATAATGACGCTCCGCTGGGCGCCCCAGCAAATCAACTATCGGAGGAAACATTGAGTAAGTGAGGAAAATTGTTATGCAGAATCGACGGATCCCTATTTAGAAAGATGTTGAGGAAGTCGGCGTATCGGTTGGTTCGTATTATGCAATCTTTTTTGTATAATTTGGGTGCGCAGCTACATAAATTGTTGATGGTGCCTGTGCCAGCGTATTCACCAGATTTGATTCCCGCGATTTTTTCCTGTTTCCAAGCCTGAAGAGACCCATGAAAGGACGAGATAAAAACCGAACCGTTGAAAAAGCTCAAGGATACACCAGAAAGTGCAGAAAAGAGCTGGCCCAAGCATATTATATCTAAGGAGTACTACTTTGTAGGAAATGAAAAACAAAAATTCGCCTTATTTTCTGTACAGACCTCGTAACAGACTATATACATACATACTCGTACATACACATCTCTAATATATATGTAACTATTGTAAAAGGTTCTTATCATCCAAAGTTGGCTCTTATAGCTTGGAAAGTCAAAATATTTTGGAAAGTCTTGTCAACGGAATGCCTGGCAGCCGTAATAAATCCCACATCAAATACTGATAGGAAAATTTGTCAACCTCTTGAACAACGGACAAGAGCGTTCATATGTAATAATTTTTGGGCGTTATTGATTGATTCTCTTCTGTATATTTTTTATCTGGACATGGATGAAAACAAGAGTTCTGATGTAAAGTTACTTGTGGGCAGTTCTGCCTTTTCCGGCATTTAAATAACAACTCACAACTCTGGATAAAGCTGCAGCTCATTTATTTGCTTTAGATCGAAAAGCGGTTGAGGCAAAACTGAAATGAAATTGTTTTCCTGCTGTTTTAATATTTTGTACAGTGATTTGTATTGGAAACTATATCAAAAGCTTTTTCTCGGCTAAGCTTAATATTCTGTACACAATTTCGCACTGTGTTCATGAAAAATTGTTGCAGAAGAAGTACTCGGTTCTGCCTCATTCGCTGTTTCGTGAGTTCAAAACTTGAGATTCTTTTTCAGGTGTTACTTTTCGTTTTGCCATCTGTACGAATATAAAACGCTAAATATTTGTAAAACAATTAAAATTATTATTTATGTATATCGTGATATGCGATTAATGTTTTGTTTGAATAAATTTACATACATACAATTTGTAAACAGATGTACAATTCTCCCATTCGCTGTTACACTGCAAGAAAATGAAAACTACTCGTAAACAAAAGGGAAAAATTTCAGACACAATTTTCATGGGTGAACGAAAAAAAAAACTTTCAAAGAAGATTGGGAAGATGTCGGGCAAGTAACATTGCCGGACGGAGAAAGTGTAGAGCGTTCGCAGGACTCGTATTAGACACTCTGAGAAGAGTCCCGACCAGATAACCATTTTTCAAGCAAAAAATTCCCGAATAAAATTTTATACAATATTTACAATAGCAATACAACGACTTACGGTACGATGTAACAAACAATTTCCTATTTCACATTAAATTTAAGAAGATTGCACGCATTTTACGTGTTAGAAACTAAACCAGTTCCTTGCCTGATATTAAAGTCCAACTTGCGTTCCGACATTTGTGCAATAACATCCCTTATTAAATTATGCAAAATATGTAACAAGTTGTGTTGAATTGCCAAACCCAGCCATAAAATATGCTGTGCATGTGCACCGCTACCAAACGCACACTCTGTGAGTGTGCAGAGTCGTATGCGTGTGAGTGCATCCATGTCCACACATTCACTCGTGCCTTTAGAAACCGAGCCATTTGTGCAACAAATGTGCACCAAGGCAATTTAGTAGTTGCATAACAACATGAACATTCAAATTATGTACAAATTGACAAGAACAAAAAAATTAACTTTTTAAAAGCAAAAGTAGCTGCGGCGGCAGCCACTGCCATCGCATTTTCAGACAATTATCTGCAGGTACTTACACGTGTTCATACGCACGGACATACGCGTAACTACGCACAAAATGGGTCCAATCCCAATCCCAACCCCACGAAACACAAAAACTAAACAACTGACGCCTATTGCCGTAGACATGTCGAACTGTTACTTTACGGTGAATCCTAGGGTGGCTCAGGAATCTTCAATCGTATGTGATACAAATTCACGATAAAAGCTGGGGCCGGTATGTAAAAGCTAATTTCGAATAAATGTTATTTGATAACACTTAGCCGAGAATTTACCAAAAACGCACAACCACAACGTTTGGTTCGTATTTTACACTGAACTAATTTCCTTATTGGAACATGGATCAACTCACACAAGCTCTTTCCTTTAGCCGCCAATGAGTGCCCATCTGTTAAATGTATATAGCAGATTACAGTGTCGGCAGTACTTGGTTACGTAGTCAATGGCAAATGCCGGGACACATAGAATCTGTCATCCGTCGCGTTTTTTAACCGACATTAACCCACATTTTGCTCTTTTCTTTATTTCTTTACAGCTGCCAAAGTACTCGACGTACTTTAAAAGTTGCCCTACTTTGCGTCAAAGGAGGCACGAAGCTCACAACAATCCCTGTATTTTAACTTAGTTGTCAGTTGAAAAAGGCGACGGATGACGCATGACGGACTCTATGTGCCCCGGCCTTAAATCAATGTAGCTTCATTCGCACTGATATTTGAAGACTTTCTTTTCATTGTTTTCGGTACATAATATCAGAACAGTCTTAAAATCAGCTGCCCAGTACAATAAGTTGTGATAAAGCTTTTGTTCAATACGCCGTTTTAGTTTCGTTCCTTCTACTCTCTGCACTGCGTTTTGTTGCCCTCATCTGAATTGAATGGCAGCCCGGCTAATCTTTACACGTTCGTTTACATTGTTGATGGTTTTTTGCTTTGTTGTTCACATGAACGAACCTAATGCGAATATTGTGTTAAAAGTTGTATTTGATTGTCTAAGCAAAACTGATGTTGGTGCATTTTAATATTATTATCAATTAAAAGTTACACTGAGAAAAATGTTAGCATTATTGTTGTTTGTCTACAGATCCTTAACACTTTGAAAGCAAAATTTATTTCGGTACCAATTATTGGAAACAGTCACTTGAAACTTTACAGTAAATTCATTAGAATAATATGAGTGTTCATGAACATAATATGATTGATTAACACAGCAACGTGGTAATAATTTCAGTTCTTGAAAATAAAAAGTGGTCACGGTCCTGAAAATAAAATATAATCACGTTTTGCCACAAGTTATTAACACAAGTGCAAGGAGCTTAAAAGCACAGACAACAGAGAGAAAAGGACATACGATGCGCTTTCAAAGCAGGTTCAGTAAAGGAGTCCTAGTTGGTCTTAATGCCGAATGGTCATGGGCCGAATGGCCTGGAAGCAGTCCGCCGTGTTGCTGAGTTTCCCATGTATTGGGTGGTTAATCAGTACGACGTCTTGTTCCGTTTTTGTCCGTCAAATGGTATTAGTCAATACACCATAAGAGGGAAGCAAATTTCTGGCTCTGAATTTGGAACACGAGTTTGTTGAATGACTTCAAAATAACATTCGGGTAACCGCAAAATTCCGTTCTTTCTCCAACCCTATTTCTAATGCTCCAACCGATGTTCTATGTAGTATTATCCACCATTCCGCATATGTAATTCGTATTTATTCAATTTCTATACACGCGTGACAATCTTAATATTAGTCCGAATGTGATCGCATAAATAAGGTCGATTGTAGTACCAAGAAACCCTCGTTTCTTCTTCCTTATACACATCCTTACGAATGTTATAATACGTGTTTTAAATATGTATTAAGGAGTCGCCAGCTCCTGATGTTCCTAATATTCACTGCAACATGCGATGGACTGAATACATTTTTCATATCTCTAAAGAAGTATAAAGAATTTTAAGTTGACCTGTTGTTTGTAATCCGTTTTGCAGTATTAGCACTGGCCTTACCGAGTCCGTTCAAAAACAGGTCTTGGTTTTTATATATTATTTCGAAATAACCACATTTTAAAATAAGTTGCAATCAAATTATCAACAAAATTGAAGAGAAGACGAAAAACAGTAGATGTAATATTCCTGGTAAAACTTTTAAATGCCACCGTATCTGGAGCAAATTGACTTTTAATGCACCTTAAGCTTTCTCGCGCCAATTTCATATTTTACCTTTTCGATACTTTCACCACAACTTCACTAATACTGATCCCTTTCGAAAAGTATGTGTCGTAATTTCAATTAAATTATTATTATACTCTCTATTTAAATATTTTAAAACGTAAAACTATACTTCAGTTGTTTTATTGTCACCCGCAAATATGATATTTGGCCGGTGGTGTGCAAGAGCCCGAAGGAGTTCATTCCAGATAGTTGGGATCCAACTCTATTTTTTTCAGTTTTTAGCATGTTTCTTGCCTGAGTTCCGTTTATTATTCTTAATTTACAAACTTGTAATTTTATTTATAAATTAAGTTTCTAAAGTCCGTTTAATAATTTTACATCAAGGAAAATTTCCCTTTCAAAGCTACCCCAGCGTATAACCTGCCATTTTCTTTAAGGGCAAGCGAGCTGTTTTGAACCAAGACTCGCACAAGTTAGCGTGTCACTTCCAGAGCGCCAATGTTGCGACTGGCGAAAGCAGCAGAAACTAGAAAAAGGCAATTGATTTCGGAAAGTAAATAAATAAAGTAAATAAAGGTACTGCTTTGGGCACTTACGAATTAACACCAACCTTAACAGCAACCTTTTTCTTGGCACACAACAACCAAATAAAGCCTTTTGGAGTCTAAAAGGCTCTTAATTTCGAATAAAGTGTTTCATATTTTGGATTGTCTGCACTTGATAACTGGCAAGTGTGTAGCTGTGGTGGCGTTAATACGTAAGTGCACTGCTTTGTGACAGTCGTTTGTGAAGTAGATCACTATTAATACTCCAATTTGAATACCCTCTTAACAAACGTGCAGTACTTATTGAGTCTCCAGGCACTGGCGCTTCTCTTTTCCTAAAAATCTTTCAAAAAACTCTGCGTAAATGCATGAATTTAATTAAGGCTTCTGCCAATTAAACTGGCAAATCTCAGCGCGATTGCCATTCAGAACTAATTTTGTAGACAAATTGCAATTTAATTAATAGAATAACCAAATGGCGGTCACTGACACAAGCCAACGAACATTCGGCTATTGTTTATTATTTAAACAAATAACAAACCCAGTCATTTGTTCTGTTTGCACAGTTTGGCAATTCGTCGTCGAAAAAATGGAATAAAAATTAATAATAAACAGAAATTAGCGAACGAGCAAAGTACACAATTGATTTACAATTTATTGCGCTGAACATTCTATATACGAGCTCATACGTACATACATAAATGCATTTTCAGTCTTCTGCCAGCACTCCTCTGCACACAAGACCGTTTTTGTTTTCCTTTTTTTTTTCTTTTGTAATTTGTTTGTGCCGATTTATGAATGAACTTTTTAAAGACAATAAAATTTTCATATTCGTGCAAATGTGATCAATGCAATCAATGTAAAGCAAACAAAAAGTATTTGTTAACATTAATAAATAGACAACAATGGGGCAGAGAGTACCCAAACAAATTCACATACAATCCCATATACACACACACACACACATGCATATGAATTTGTTTTGCCTACACACAAACACAAGTTGATCATGCCAGCGGAATAGCCAGCTGGGCCTTCCGCAGATAGGCCCCTGAATCTGGCTTCTGTACTTCACTTTTCACCTGAAATAGGGAAATTGAAAGGCTAAAGATGTAGGTTCAAACGAAAAGTCGTGTTATGTATGTTTGCCATGCGAGGATTATCTGTTCTTAAAGAGGTTGTCCTGCACTTATCGGAGAGGTGTGAGAAAAGTGTGTCTGCACGCAAATTATGTGAAAAGTTTCCCGCCCGCGAATTGTGAAAATAATTAACAAAACTTATGAAATTAATTTAACTTTTTTTACTGTAAGTGCGTTTCTTAGCGTAAAACTAACATTAATTATTAACAATAATTATTCACATTCTTTCCTATAGAATCCAAATTTTTTATTTGATATTTTTAACTCTAATTTATGTGCATACAAAAGTATGTATGTGTGTATGTATGTTTGGATTTCTGTTTCATTTAATTTTTACTTTGTTTTCGTTTCTTTGTGGCATTAAATCAATGGAAATATTGTACTAAAAATGCAACTAGTGTTGCCTATTTTCGCAGCGATATAAAGACACTCCTTTTTCTCCCCAACCGAGAAACGATGAAATATTTTTTTTAGAGTGGAAATAAGGAAACGAGATACTGGTTACATATTCACAATCAATGAATTTATCACCCACATGTGAGATACGCAATATTTCATTGCAAGATGTTAGTAGAACTATTTCATTTTATAATCCTTGTGTAATTATGAAAAGTTGTATAAAAGTTGACTGTTTCAAGTTTACTAAAAAGTGGGATGGCACCTGCGAAATACTGGCTTATAGAAGCCCTAGTGGGGTTTCCTTTGAAAGAATTTTTACACCTTAAATTTGTTTATTGTAGACGAAGAGGTAGTCAAGTCTTCCGAAAATTTTTCTTTATTTATTTTATACATTTTAATTACATTTTAAACAATTTTAAAATATAATTGAAGATATTTAATATCACAGTTGAGCAAGCATTTACAAAGCCACATTTTTCACATTCCAGCTTTACGACTTCTACGCCATGTACCGAGAAAAACTAATTCCCCATATAGACATCCTGAGTCTTCTGCTCTGCCCAGATCTTTGTTACGTGCAAACGCAATGATTAGCTGAAGAGCAAAACTTATTACTTTCATTTTAAACCGACCTGTCTGAATAAGATAAGCGACCAACTTAATTAAATGAAATACTAAACATCGGCAGCACTTAATCTAATAAGACTAATTGGACGCCTTTGCAAACACGGACCAAACGAAAGAAACATTTGCAGCACTTGGTTCCCCCGAAACCGGCCAAGTTTTTAAAAAATCAAACGTAAACTTCGTAGAACGGAAACTAATACAGTTAATGTGAATATGAATGTAACAAAGACAAAAGAGGACTCTAGTAAAGCTATAATTTTTAGCGAAACTTAAAATTGTTAAATTTCAAGAATTACAACGCTTGAAGCAGCCGCGATCTGACTACAAATACGAGTTCATTCTGTTCCGAAATCGTAGGGTAATTTTTTCAACACAACGGCCTTTGTAGAATTTAATTAAAAAACATATTAAATACCAACAATATTCATTGTAGAATTGAATTACGTCATCACCTGCTTTGAAGCTCTAATACGATTGAGAACCATCTGTTATGGACAGAAGTTGTCAACGTCTCCTCTTTGTGCACATGTGATTTGCAAGGAACACAACATTTCGTGCGAAGCCGGCCTAGTTCAAGAGCTTGGACTATCTAATCCCTCCTGCCAGCAATCCAGAGATGAGGATGTAAGGAATTTAACTGATGTTTTTCTGGGGGTTCAGTGCCCAGTGAATTTTGGCTATTGTTTTTCACCAGAGTCTTCGTAAGGAATCGAACCTACGACCTCTGGTCGAATGCTCTCCCAGTTCATTTATCGAGGCACTCATATGAAAGGTAGATGTTTAAAGTCATTACCAATTTTTACCAGAAAGAATTCGATTTGAATAGTTTTACTGCCTATTTTTCGAAGGCATGCAAAAACCTTCTTTCTTTATATTAAATACAACGATTAAGTAGGAATATTTGTTATCGGTTTCCCATAATTTTAAAAGAGGAAATTGTTTTACTTTTCGAGAAACACGCAATTGATTATTATGACAGAGACAGGCTTCTTAGCCAAGCACATCAAGTCCCCACTTAAGGCCCAAATTAGCACCACATATTTTTAAACACGAATGTTTTAAAATGGAAGTAAACACGAAATCTGCAACTGTGACTTTCTGAAGAAGGAGCGAACAACAAATGTTCATTGTTAATATTAAAAATGCCGACAATTTTGTTTTTTTGATGTTATGAAAATTATCACGTTGTTATTTTTTATGGTTTTGTATTATTGAAAAGTGAATATTCAGAGATCTTAAAGCCAAACTGAAATGATATTTTCGCTTTTTCCGGACATGCCATTTACAAAGAGAAACTGGCGTCTCTGTACAGGGTGATTGATACAGTGGATACATCTTTTTTCGGGAGGCACATTATCATTAAGAGTAAAAGTGGTCCTAAATCGGTCCAGGATCACTCGAATTAGCTACTCTGAAGCACGTTTATGAAAGTCATAAAATGGAGGAAATTTGAGGAACAAAACCTCTACGAGTATATGGATAATAATTGATTATGGATAATGGATAAAATTTCAACAATTTTCAAGCGTTGCTCTGGTGGAAGTCTATCCTTCAAACAAAATGCAACAATCAGCTGTTAAAGCGGCTGTTAACGTTGTGAACTTCTAGAATACACCCAAAATGCCCCACATATTGAAGGTCATCCTTCAGTTAAATTCAAAGATTTAACTTTTTCTTTTTTCGAGTGATAGACACAGTTACCAAAACAGAAACTCTGTGTTGACGAATTACAGTATTGCAAACTATTATAAAGTACACAAAAGATTCCTGGAACCCGTCCATACACACATAGAAATCCATGTTACTTTGGAAACTTTAATTAAAATTATGACATCTATAGCAGTAGAATCAGTAGAAAAACTCGACAAATTTCGTTTCAGGGAAGTTAGTGAAGTTTGATTTATTTAAGAAATATGTCAGTCTTGATGTTAAAAGGGAAATCCAACTGTAACCGACATTAAGACGATCTTTTCTAGACCGAATAAGATAGATTTTAAGAAATTTGCAAAATTAAAAGTGCAATTTTCCCGAGAACCACGAATTTTAATATTAATATTACATTTATTATTATTATTTATAATATTAATATTACATTTAAAATTTAACTTGATTTCGTTTTTTTCCTATTATCTTGATTTTAACAAAAACAATAATTGCTTTAATATCAATTTTGGCTCTTTAAAAATGATTCAAAAAGTCAGTTACAACGCGTCAGGGTCTAAAAATGGAAATGCAGTTACTCAGTGCGGTTCAATTCCGGCACTCTTTTCTCGTTCAATTCACTTTTTTCGACAAAAAGCAACAGAAAAATTTATTATAAAAAAATATTTTTAATGAAAAGCCTTATTATTAAAGTAGTCTTAAGTCTTATCTTAAAAGGTTAAAGGTTAAATCTTCATACTCGTAATCGCTTGTACCCCACGAACGAAATTGTTGGCTGGAGGAAATGATGCTGTCGACTTAAGACTGAAAGCAGCTTCCTAAATTATTTATAGCTAATAAGCGTTTTCCGAATACATACATGACTTGCGTGTTAATTGAATTGTATTGTTTTCGAAATAAGGGCCTGAGGAAGGCCGAAGTTCCTTGCATGGATGTTATGCAACAAACGCAAAATAAAATTGCATATTTTGCTTTATTTTAAACATAAAATTTGAAGTGGTTATCAAATACATACATATTTCACACCAGGGAAGCGACTGCTTACAGTCATAAGTTGGTATCCCTTGGGGCAACTGATTTCAATTTCTTTAATGCGTAAATTTCGCATACGAAATTTTATTTTAATGCTTTTAAGTCCTTCATTAACATCATTTTACATCACAGCCCAATGCTGCTAGCGCTACCTGTTACTGCGACAACTTAATTTTATCCAATGCCGGTTCTGCGAGTATAAACATGATATTTGGTAAAAAAAAGCTCAAAAAAAGTAACAACGGGAAATCCCGTTAGGTTTTACGACCATGAATCTTTAAATTCAGAAGCAATTTACTGTAGAAATCAATGTTCAGCACTTAGAATTATTAGAATAATTATTATTTCAGAAAATATTGAGTTTTTCAGGGGCTCACAACTTTGAATTAGCAACACTGTTTTATTTGCCAACCCATTAAACAGCTGATAGATGAAACGGAGCAACGCTTGCAAATTGCTCGTAATTTTTTTTTTATCAAAATAATGGTTCTATTCGTCAATTGATATATATATTGAATTTCCTTGAAATTTTTTTCTCGCCGATGAAGCTCATTGAATAGGTACGTAATTAAGCAGAATTGGTGCCTTTGGAGTGAGATGATCCGCACGCTTTTGTCGAAGCGCCATTATGGGCTTTGGAAAATGAAATGCGGCCAACTTCACTGTATCAACTGCGAGATTCTACCGTTATTTTAAAGAATAATTTGGCACAAAAGCTTAAAACTACTAAATCGAAAGTAAATGAAAAGTTTTTATTAGAAACAATTAGATACATGAGGAATTTTTGGGGCCGGTTAGCACGAAAACTCACTTTAAAACTACAACTTATATTGAAAAAAATTGGTTTTCTGTGTCAGCTCACAAGTTCTGAAATAAAATTGTAGGATAAAGACTTCATTATTGGCATTAACCATTTTTGGACTTCACTGTACATATTTAACACGGCCAGTGTGTTGTTCCGCAAGATGTCTTTTCAAAAAAATATTAGTGCCAGGAATTAGTTACAAAATAAGAGTTTTGAACCTTTTTTTGTTAATGAAAAAAGGATAATAAATAAATATTATTATTTTACATACAAAAACACTTTTGTTTAAAATGTTTAAAGAATGCAGAGCATTTGATCACGTGATGAGGTTGACAAGAAAATGTGAACAATGGATTAATGTGGGGCCCGCGACAGCAAAAACGCAGAAACTGTTTACGAACCGATTTCAAAAGAAGTGCAATTTGATCTTAAAAAGTTGTCGGCTATCGGAAGAACATTTTGCGGCAGCCATCTGTGGACAAATCCAAAATTCTGTTGATGAAATTCGTCTGCAGTTTAATAAGAAAAATTTGTTCGACTGCACAAGATATGGCAGCGTTACCACAAGTTGGAAGAGATACAAAAATATATGTATATGTAAATACAATTACCTCTCCGCCGTATCTGTGTTTTTATTCGTAAGAATGAAAATACAAAAAATAAAACAAAAAAGGATTTTTTTCATAAAAAAAAAAAAAAAAATTAACAGATCGTAACCCAGCAACAGGTTCTGTAGCAAATATTTGTCATAAAAAACTCTAATTGCGCCACTTATCGCAAACGATATCTAAAAATAAAAAAGCGTTGCTACCAGTTGCCTCTTAAGTGTCTATAATTAGGGCGATTAATTTTAAGAGGATTTTGTGTCTACAAGACATAAACGACCTCACACAACCAACATTCCATGGTTCTCCGCATTTAATCGACTGCCAGTGGAACATACAGACATCCTCGTAACAGACTGAACGTGCCAAACGTTTGTCCAATTTGACCGAAGCTTTAGCAATGACATGGAGAACGCTTGAGCTTGAGTACATAATTAGGGAATGGGCTGCTAATTAAATGAATTGCCTGCTGCAGTTCACTGTTTAGCGCGTATTTGGCTTAAAGTTTTTCTCGAATGCTGCTTATTGTCCAGCTAACATTTTCCATTACTGTGCACTTGTAAACATGTATGTGTATGCAAATTGATATTCAAATTGTGCACATATTGTGCACTCGTATGCATGTAATTGAAGCGAAAGACCTTTAAAGTATAATACAAAAGTATGTACGAGTATGTAACCATTTATAGTGCGAGTGTGTGTGTGCAATTCTCAATACAAAGCGCTTTGCTTTAAACAAACTACAAAAGTTTTGTATGGAAGATGCTTGCGAGAGATGCGGAGATGAGGACATTCTGTGCACGGACGTTTAAGGCATTTGACACATCTGGGAAAAATGTCACTGTGTTCGATAAGAAAAAATCCAGAATAAACTATTTGAAATTTTACTTTTGCCCATTTATCATTGATGTTGGCCAAGAAAGAGCAATAAAAACGGCAATATATTTATTTAACCAGTTTTTGTCAAATGAACTTAAAAAACCATAAAGCAGGCCACCAATCAGCCACCCACAAAAGCCGTTCAACACTCTTCAAGTCGCAAGCATCAACACAAACTGTAAAGATTTTTGCTTTTTTTCCAAGAAGTAACTGATATTTACGTCTGTTGCTGAGGTTGCTGCATACGAATGCATCTTTAGCAACAACAAGAGCTATTCTTTTTTTGCATTGTGTTATGCCAATTTAAGTTACAAAATTTTTATTACCCATGGTGCACATTTTCAACTTTGTTGAGCTGATTGCGCGTTGAAATTTCTTATTTTCTGCTTGTCTTAAAGGGAGTTTGTCAGTCAGATGTAGCCACAGTGTGCCCAAGCAGTACGTATCCCTTCCTATAGTGGTGTTCGTTGTGTGCCTGCGTTAGCGACGTAACAAAAATTTCCGTATTCGAGAATTTTCTCCTATATCGCGAAGATCGCATTCATAAAATATTTATTTGGTTGAACCGTTGTGGGTAGTATTTTACTTAGGGGCATTAAATTAATGCAATTCAAACTCGGCCATGACCAGCAATGGAGAAGGGGATACAAGACCACACAAACCGAATTTCAGTTAATTGAAGTTGGCATCCGGTGACACTTAAACACTTAGAGCGATCGCTCTGGGCGGTTAAAATCTTTCTTAAGTACAATATATGATAAGGAGTTCTCTTCAGGTTTATGACAAGTACACAGTACAGGCACAGCAATACAAAACATTCTAGCTGGTCTTCGGGGGGCTTTTTTGGAATTAATTTCTGAAATTTCGTCTATCCTTCGCCACACAGGCACTTTTTATTGCAGGTACTCAAAAAAATTTAATTAAAACTTTTTGTTGGTTCAATCAACGTGAATTATTCATATAATATAAAAAAAATACTTTTCTGCGTTTTTTTCCATGTTTCAATTTCCAAAAAACCAAAATTTTTATATCACCTTAAAGAAAATTTAGAATTTCTATTTATTTTTTAATTTTTGCTATTACTTTCAATGTCACCAAATATTTTATTTTATGCAACTGTTAAAAATTACGACGTACTTCAACATCTATTCTTTTGCGCATCAGATAGTTCAGACTGTTGTGGTTACCACTTATTCCTTCAAACGTCCAATTTACAAATTCAAGCCACGCCCGACTCAAGTTTATCGCAGATATTACAGGAGTCTCAGAAGAGGGCCAGGTTGACTGGAAATACTACAAATCTTACCTAAAAAGCAGCTCCTCTGGAGAAGCTCTGAATCATTTATGTACGTAAAGTCTCTTTTCCGGGGATTGCAGGCGGAACTAAATTTGTTGTAACAATGCCAAGGCGTCTACTTTTTGCTCGTATGTCATTTCATGGTGTTCCAATAGGCCCCAGCTGAAATAGTAAGTTGTGCTTGGAAAGCAGGCGTCTTTCATTTAAAATTCGTATTACCGAATAGTAAACGGGATTTGTCCCATCACTAGTGTGTATCCATGTTGAATTCGCTCAACCATCCATCCAAGCCATTTCATAGATTTTGTATTCGTTTCTTTGTAATAAACGAGTGTATAAATACAAACGTACATCTACTTTATTTTTTAATTTGTTGAAAACTTTTGTTTTGTTGCAGTTGCAATTACTATCGCTCTTTCTGTAGTGGGAACTGTCAACGCTGAAGAGTGCGGCCAGGAGGAATTTACCAAATGCGCGGAACCGCTGGAAATGTTGCATTTAACATCAGAATTTTCAATTGGTGCTGCCAAGAAAGAAGAACTGGATAAACTTTGTCAGTAAGTAACAATTTTAATTTATATAATTCGATCTAGAATTCTTTATTCCTTTGCTCATTTTTACTGTTTCACTGTTTTCCTCTTTTTAACAAAATACAATACTTGTAAAAGTTCACACACACACACACTCACGCAAGTCGAAAAGGATGCTCTTTCATTAGGGCGCGACGTGAATAGTTGTTTGGTTTTGGTTGCCTCCAAAGCGATTTTTTCTTGGGTTATGAGTCAACACAAATTGTAAATTTGTAAACGTTATAAATATTTGCTTCGAGTAATTTATTTTAAATAAAATCAGTTTCATTTTGAAATTCATATAATAAAATGCAACTTATTTTACTCCTTTTATAGTAAACACGTGTTTCATTCAGGTTGTTCAGGACATCGCTCCTTTGCTTGCAAAAGTTCAGTCAAAGTCAGAAATTGGTAACAATTGAGTAAATATACGAATTATAGCCTCGATTATAGCCGTTATAGGAATGCTGTATGTTTTAAAATGTGATCATGATCTACACAAAACGCTTCTCGGTCAAGACCTCACAACAGTTCTCTAGCTGTTGGTTTATTAACGTCAGAACTTGAAAAACAAAACTGAAATTTTTCTTGGCAAAATATATGTAACTGTGAAAATAAGTAATTAATAATAAAGGGTGGTTAAATTTCAAGGGCCGATGTTGATTTTGAATAAAACACAAACTATTTAGGAAATTATTGTAATTTTATTTTATTATGATGTATTGGTATTACTCAATTATGTATGGAACAAAATATCGGCCAAATGGGCGCCGCGACCTCGGCGGCACACCTCCATCCGATGGTCCAAATTTTCGATGACGCTGAGGCATAATGGAGGTTCTATGCCATTAATGTGCCGAATTATCTGATCCTTTAGGTCTTGAATTGTCCCTGGCTTATCGACGTACACCTTTTCTTTCAAATAACCCCAAAGAAAAAAGTCCAACGGTGTCAAATCACATGTTCTTGGCGGCCAATTGACATCACCATTACGTGAGATAATACGGCCATTGAATTTGTTGCGCAAAAGAGCCATTGTTTCGTTAGCTGTGTGGCAAGTGGCACCGTCCTGCTGAAACCACATATCGTCCACATCCATATCTTCCAATTCGGGCCATAAAAAGTTCGTTATCATCTCACGATAGCGAACACCATTCACAGTAACTGCCTAACCGGCCCGATGATGCCGCCAGCCCATAAACCGCACCAAACAGTCACTCTTTGTGGGTGCATTGGTTTTTCGACAATCACTCTTGGATTCTCATTCGCCCAAATGCGGCAATTCTGTTTATTGACGAATACACTGAGGTGAAAATGTGCCTCATCACTGAAGATGATTTTCTTCGAAAATTGATCATCCACTGTTGCCATTTCTTGCCACCATTCTGCCCATTCACGACGTTTGGAATGGTCAAGAGGCTTTAGTTCTTGAGCCAATTGCACCTTGTAAGCGTGCACGATTTTTGCGATTGTATGCACATTTGGACGATGAAATTGACCAAAAAAATTACGAAGTGCACGATATGCATTTTGATTTGAACTCCCATTTTCATAATAAGGCTGGATAACTTTAACGCGTTGTTGGATTGTGTATCTTTCCATGGTTCAAATTGAGTAAGTCTGAAATAGAGAAATGTCAAATAAAATTCGGAAAAAAACTTGGCGTTTAGGTGTGGTTCACATTCAACATCGGCCCATACAATTTAACCACCCTTTATATCTTGCAAAACAAATTGAAAGGCTGGTTCAGGTAATGAAAAACGATGTTTTGCTGTTTCTTCTTGTTTTTTTTTCTTCGATCAGGCGACCCTTTATCCATTTGTTGCAAGTTTTCGCTCAGAGAATTGAATTACGTATTTGGTTCAATATGCAACAATCAATGGGTTGTGCAACTCGAATATGGAAATCATTACCGCTACTTCTTTGGCAACTAACAGTAATCAGCAAAAACAAGAGGCATCTATCCTTGTCTCTGCTGCAATCTGCTCTGAAGCTGAAATACATTTTTAACACTAACCCAAAAGCAGTCAAAAAAGAAAAGCTCTGGTTGTCAATAGGCAATCCTCTCTTTCCGAAGCTTCTAACATATTGGTACCAGCAGTACAAATACGCTGCGTTGACACCTGACAATGCTGTTATTACACAAGAACGTTTTCATTAATACAGGCAAACTTTTTCAATTGTCCGAACGTCCGTCTTGAATATTTTGATGACAGTACAGTGGACCATGATTGGACGTATACCGACAATACTTGAACACATTTGGCTTCGCACTTTGCCTAGAGTTAGTCTTATAACAATTCGTTGCAGATGATGTTACTACTCAGCATGTGCCTGAGCCCACAGTTCCTTTTTTTTGTTGCATTCGTTATTCATCGGCTTGCTATTTGAGCTACCGATAGCAATGAAAGCCGTCATCTCATCTTCAATATCTTACAGTTTCCTCTCGAAGCCGACTTCGCAGTTGTTAGAGAACTCACTTTACCGTGTATTTCGCCCTTGCGGCAATAACTACCTTCTTCGTGGAAAACATTTCAACCTCGCGTACTTGCAGTACTTGCCCACCTTAACTCACAGCTTTCTCCAAAATAATACAATATTTTTTACAAAAATATTTGGTTCTAAATTATTTCGAGACAGAAAATCGTTAGAACTGTGTAGTCTTAACTGAATCTGCAAATTTGAGCAGATAAACATATAATTTAAATATAAAGATATATATATATATATATAAGTGAAATACAACGTTAGTTGTGGTTGAGTTTTCTTCATAAACTGACTATTTTATTTCCAAGTTTTTTCTTAAATACTAGAAATGAAAATGTTAAATCTAGTCTAGGTTTTATCAGCGTGTGAAAGAAAAATAAAGTACAGAAATATCGTCTTAGAACTAAGTGATGATATTCTTACTAAGTGTTGGTTATTGATTTAGGATATCGTCTTATCATTAGGTGTTAGTTATTAGTTTATGATGTGTTCTTAACATTATATCGTCTTACAACTAAGTGATGATATTCTTACTAAGTGTTGGTTATTGATTTAGGATATTGTCTTATCACAATTAGAATAGAGTCTTCGTTTTAATAGTTTTTCTTTAATGGTGTGAAAAATAAGGGTCTTATCATAATTAGAATAGAGTCTTTGTTTATGGATTCTTAGTTTAATATTTTCTATTATTATCTATGCTTATTTCTTAAGTGTTCTTTATTAGTTCGCTAAGGTATGTTAGTAGTGTGTATCTCACTCCTCCCATCCTTAGATAATTCAATGTCCTCATTGATAATTTTTATATTATTAGTTTTTTCTTTTACAAAGTATTTCTGAAATATGATAAATACTCCTAAAATTATTATAAGAGTTAATATAATAACTATTAATAGGCTTAAGGAATAGTTATCGGTCTTAGTGTTAACATTTTCTATATGTTTTTTAAGTTCAGGTAGTGATATATTATCCTTGACTATATTTTCAATATCTTTTGCAGGTGGTAAATACATTGATTTCTTCTGCCTTTTGTTTTGTAGATATTTCGAAGTCATTAATTTTTATTTTACAATTGTTAAATCGTATAATATTATTTCCTTTAATCTTAATTTTGAGTTTATTACAATTTTGTTCAATTTCAAGGGTTTGTGAATTTTTTGTTATAATTATATTTGGCTCACTAAAGGATATATGTGTGTAGGGTATTCTTAATGTATTGACAATTCGTTTTGTTATTGTTCATTAAATTTTTAATGCATTCATTTTTTTTCTAATGTAATTTTATTATTCTTCAGTCTATAGATTGTATCGTCTTTTAATGCGTAATTAATCATTTCCCAATTAGCTCGTCCAGTACTGTATTCATCAGTCTCTGGAACGTAGCTGGTGCATTTTTTAATCCGAAGGGCATTCGCAGAAATTCATAATGCCCATTTCGTGTCGAAAATGCCGTTTTATGCCTGTCTTTAGGTTCAACCTCTACCTGGTAAAACCTTTTTGTAAGATCAAGTGTCGTAAAGTAAGTGGACCTACCCAACTTGTCCAAGATTTCGTCTATCAATTGTATTGGGTATACCATTAGGTGCTGAATAAGTTGATTTACTATGGCAGATGATGTTTTGCTCTAACATCTCTTTTATTTGCCTATCAACCTCTTCTCTATGTACCTTTGGTTATCTATAGGATTCCACATACTTAGATGGGATCTTCATGTGTAGTACTTATCTTATGTTTATTTTATGCGTAAAGCTGAGATTTTCGTTCTCTTTGTGAAGAATATTTTTATATTTTTTTAATGTTTTAATTTCTTTACTTTCCTCTTCGTTTAAATGATTTAACCTAAATAATAAATTAAAACCGTTGTTATTCGTATTATTCCTACTATCTACTTCTTCTAAGTTAAACAATCCTCTCCCATTAATTTCTTGACACAACTTTTTAACACTACCCTTAAATCTAATATTACTTAAATTAAAAATTAATGTCGAAATTGGTTTCTGCTCACCATACTCCGCTATTAATACTACTTTTAGGCTGCTCCAGTTTTCCGGCTGTTCCCTTGTGATTACATTTAAAGCTTCCTTAGTATGCAATTAAAAAATAGAATGCGGTCCTCTGATGGTAGGGCAGCTATGTTTGGCACCATGTTTTCTATAGCTCCAATATACATCGCTAATTCCTCCTTTTGTCCAGAAAACGGATGGATTAATTTCAGGTTGTCCATTACAAAGCGTTTTTGTAATAGCAGGTTTTCAATTTGCTGTTGTTCTGCGTTGTGAGTGTTGTTGTTCATGTTGGCGTTGATTGATAATTGTTTTAAGTCTGAAATAATTTTTTCCATAAACTAAACTGGGTTGTGTATATATTTTATTTTCCTTTGGACTTTGAAGGAATAAACTGTATTTATTTTATTAAAAAAAAAAATTTCTTCTGATTTATTCGTAGGTTCGTTTAAGGATCTTTTTCGTAGATCCTACCGACTGCGCCAGTGAAATACAACGTTAGTTGTGGTTGAGTTTTCTTCATAAACTGACTATTTTATTTCCAAGTTTTTTCTTAAATACTAGAAATGAAAATGTTAAATCTAGTCTAGGTTTTATTAGCGTGTGAAAGAAAAATAAAGTACAGAAATATCGTCTTAGAACTAAGTGATGATATTCTTACTAAGTGTTGGTTATTGATTTAGGATATTGTCTTATCATAATTAGAATAGAGTCTTCGTTTTAATAGTTTTTCTTTAATGGTGTGAAAAATAAGGGTCTTATCATAATTAGAATAGAGTCTTTGTTTATGGATTCTTAGTTTAATATTTTCTATTATTATCTATGCTTATTTCTTAAGTGTTCTTTATTAGTTCGCTAAGGTATGTTAGTAGTGTGTATCTCACTTATATGTATATATATAAATATAAAAATGCCAGTAAACAGCAGCTCTTAGTTTTCAAATATTCTTTTTATTTATGGAAATAATACTTTTGGCATTTTTTTGGTCGGGCCGATTATTTCTTTTATTTTGTTGATTTTTTTATAAAAATTAAACGGCTGCAGCGTTTAAACAAACTCAATTATTATGAGCAATTTTTAAATAAAACGCACCAAAATAAACAGACGGAACGAAATGAAAAATAAAACTTGAAGCAAAGCAATATTCCCCCCTAATACAAGATTCGTCATCGCAGTCGCATTCAGTCAACGGAAACAAATTGCCTCTATTATACTCTATCTATTGTCTTAAGTCCAGAATATGTAAAGTAAAGTTCCTGTTGAGATCAGAAAATTTCTGTCGACGACGAGTGGAAAAAGCGGCATTTTTTCATGTTGACTTGGTGCGACGACAATGATGACTCTTGGAATAGGGGGACCAATGAGCTGTTCTAGGCTGAACAACAGCTCTCGCGTCATCGTAATTATTTTTTAATTGGGGTCAGGCTTGTTTTTCTTGTTTGGCCTTCTGGAGTTTTGAGTCTATCTGTGAGGAATTTATGTCGCTGTAAATTTGCTTTGCATGTTATAAAAAAGTTAATAAATAAATGTAAGAAGATCTATAACTTCCTTGTTCAGACCATTTTTATAAACGTTATCAGTCCATACAATCGTAGTTCTTTTCTTAGTTGGTTGACGTATTTTAAAAACTCCTACGAAAATTTTCGAATAGACATGAGAACAATTTTAATTATCCATTATTCTAGTACAAGGCGTCGTTTAGGATGAATGAAATACGGCTTGCGGAAACTCCGTTGACATAATAATAAATCAGTCATCTGCGAGTGGCCTTTCGGAAAGCGTTGAGCTTAGAAAAAAATTAGCATCCTCCGTTCTGCAGAAACCTATAGTTTCTTTTCTGTCCAGCTGCTAAAAATCAGCTTTTTTTTAATTTGTAATAAAATTTGGTCCCAGCGTTTCTGACTAAATACCGCTTCGTAACTAATTTTGTGACGACACTGATGTTTTCTGCAATTTTAATCCAATCGTTTATAAAAACATCCGGATAGAGAAGTCACATTTGGGAACGGAATCATAATAGCCGTTCGCTTGTATTCCCCATAGTGCAATAAAAATTGCACGGTTTAACGAGGATGCGTAATGACGTGAGTGTATGGAATATAAGATGGTGAAAACGTACATCGCGGCTACGACTACTGGGATATAATTGTAAACCCCCTTTAGTTGAATCCACACAACGTGGTTTCATAACCGAATAACACGAGCTAAACCGTGTCCTTTGCATGAGTAAAAAAGTCAACTTATGACTTCAAGTGCTCCCTAATGCTTTTAGTGGTGCACGTAAATATATCCAGAGATGAGAAACATACACTCGTACGTACATACGAACACATATTGCCAAGTGAGTGGAAGGAAGCTTAACATTTAGTGCCACCAATATGACGTTTTCTCAGCGAAAGACGAAGATAAAAAAGAAAACAGCAGATAATGCCAAAGAAATTAAAGAAGGAAAAGGGCCAACGAACAATATTTTTTGTTGTTTTTTTTTTGTGTATGAAAGCAAAGAAAAGAAATAACTATAACTGTAAATTAGTGAACAAAACTAATTGCGGATGATGCCATTTTTGTTCCCTTGCGCTTTTGCAGTCGTACTTTCAAACTATAAACATTCATTTTCCTGATTTATCTGTGTAAAATTATTTAGTCACACAGTCATCTGAAGTTCTGCTACGGTTTCCACTTTTTCCATGGACGAAAGTTTGAATGTTTGTCTGGTTGCATTTCGTACGAAGTGGCGGTGTGTGATTTTCCTTCGCTTCTTTAAAAGTTAAACGGGAGACTATTTTGTGAAATTGGTGTTGTGCTGCTGAGCTGGTTACATTGTGAGGTCATAAATTATTTAGCAAATAAATAAATAAAAATCATTAACGACGACTGAGGAATTCGAAAGTTTTCCTTAGCAAAAAAATTATTCTTTTTAAATCCTTATTTGCTGTTATTTTCTCTCTCTCATTTATGGGCTTAAGGATACATACATACATATGGACATATCTTTTACGAAGGGCGCTCATGTGTTATTCTCACATCTGGCATCAAAAAGGAAAACGTGACAGGATGATTAGAGCGATACACGAAACAGTTCTTGTTCCCCTTTTTAAAAATGCCAAATTGAATTGGCGAAGTTTTAAGGCTTTTATTTATTTTATGCTCAACACAAAAGAATTTTTCGTAGTGACCTTTGAAAAGACAAAATGAACTTAACTTCGGCCACTTGAGAAAAAAGGGCCAGGGTGGGTACCGGAAAACTAAAAAAATATCATTTTGGGTGCACTAAAGGATGTATGTGTATCCATAAAGTTATTTTTTTAATGTACTGTAAAACAGGTATATATGGACACGTGTATGTAGAAGAAAATAGTAGGAAAAATACACATACACTCATCTGCAGTCGCAGGAAGTTGCGTTGGTACCCGATGTGCAGATTTCTGTTTTAAGGAAAAACTGAGTCATAGAGAACATTGCATGGGTCTACCGGTGCAGGTGTCTTAACTTCCTCGACCATCCAGGGAATGCTGAATTGTACGGATATTCGAGCAGGGGCTTGTAGTACGGCTGTGTCCAAGCCATACAAAAACTGCCTCTTTTGTGTCCCTCCAATGCTGACGGAGAATTGGTCCACCCTCAGATTAAAGCGTCATAGCAAGCTCCTGATCTTAATCAATTTCCAATTTCTAGAGACTTACGATTGTATTTTTTTTTAAGATTTTGACCATCAAAAGATTTAAATTAACTTAAATTTAGTAGAACTTAAGAAGTGCGTTCTTAGGAAAAAGCAAACACTCTTTTACACTTATCCTACTTACCTACGTACATACATATATTGTATAAGTATATAATTGCATATATGTACAAGGGGGTCTTAAGCTGAAATTCGTTGATCAAATATTAGCAAATTTTTATTGGCAAATAAAAACTCCCTGAACGCTATTAGATCCGCATAGATCATGTACACTTTAACATTTTATTTATTCATTTTATTTGTCCCACTTCGGCGTTACAGGATTCGAAAATAATAATTCTCAACTAAAAATTTATTTTTAAAAGATTTGTGGAGTTTTTCAGTGATTTGTAATTATTGATTAATTATTATGATTATGATTCTGATCAAAATAATCTTTTGGGCGTGAGTCTTCACTACATTGTGAGCACCTGAATTCTGTCTTGCCTCCACATCGGATACGTTTACCAGCCTTATCAATCGCGCATGGCATTTGTTAGCAGCACCGAATACTGTTTTTTTCCTCGAACTCCGAATTTGGTAATTAATTATCGGATTGTTAAACAATTCACCTCCATCCATTTCCTGATCATATAGAATTGTTGGTTAATATTAGGGATCTACTAGCGCTGCCTGATTGTTCCATTTGCCTGGAGCAGTACATATTGCAGAGGAACCTTTTTGACGCAATACCCACAGCCGGTTTAGGGCCGGTAAAAAAGTAACACAGTGTTGGGCTCGCTTTGGTACATTTTCAGTGACCGCGGCACACCGTTTTCTCCAAGGCCTTAATTAGCATCATTGTTAGCAAAAGTAAGACCTTGGGGAGAATAACAATATCCTGCGGCTGAAGTTACAGCCCAACATTGGCGGACAAATCGTATCGGTTTAGCCCTACTGAACATTTTTAGGGAATGCCGGCCGTAATATGGACCTAATCATCTATTCATATATAAAACAGACAAAACATGTTTCCAAGTTGTTTCAGTGAAAAACGTTACGTATTTTTTAGAACTCATACTCGTATGTTTCGATATGAGTAGAAAATTACCAAGATGCCACATGTAGCGGTATCTCACATAAAAAAAAAACAAAATCCAGGTAAATATACCGTTATTGCCTGTTCCTAATTTCAAAACTTGTGGCATGAAGTAAAAGTGTTTAAATTGATGTGTTGCCATCTTTCTTTAATGTTTGAGACCTAAATACTTTCGTCAAACCTGACTGACTTGTCTCTCATCGGGTGGAAATAGAACTGTGAACTCCAGGGGAACAGCTTGATTGCATGCCTTTACCGTCTGCATAAAATGTATGCAGTCGAGACTAAATTGTACCTGGGCACCTGTTTACAATGTTGGTGCTTAGAAATAAACAAAACAAACTGAATCAGGGTGCTTCAACATTTTTGAACTTTCTTCGCAAAATGGTTTAATTTTTTCTTTGATGTTTTCTGTGTGTGACTTTATCATCGAACGTTGCTTTCTAGATTCGATCTATTGGACTTTTTTCTCTTATTGTACATTTTTGTAGCCCAAGAAGTATGAAGTTCTAAAATTTAAATAAAGAACATTGCCTTTTTGGGGTCGTATTTTATTTATTACAAGTATTACAAATTCGGTAATATTATAAATTGTTCATTTACAGTTTCAGGGCCTTATTCATAAAAATACATACATATGTACATATGTGTGTATGTCCATATGTATGTGCATATTTGAAAAGAATTTTAATAAAATTTTGTATGGAATATTTGAGTTAAAACTCATAACAAATTTATTTTAATTTTTATGAATACGCCCCCATAAATGTTTACAAAAATGTAAATTAAAATATTGATTGAATGTCGTAAAAATAAAATGCACTAAAAATGTAGTAAAAAATTGTTTATTTGTCGCCGGTTGGTGTTGAAAAATAACATTCTTTCTGGCAGAAGCCCGGCCCATTCATTACACAAGCAGCCATTAAATAAATAATACTTTTAAATTGTTCGGTTTGCAGAGCTGTAGCGCTCATCTCTAGCAACGATTCGAATATGCCTTTAATTTAGTTTCAAAATTAATTTTGAGTCTTTATGTATGAATTATGTGTATGTGCACACACTGTTCTTGAAAATACAAACAAATTTGATTTTAAAGCAATAACGCTAATTTGCTTGATTTGCCTACATTGTTAATTTAGTTAGACATAACCCGGCTATTAAAATCGGCATCGCTCACCCACTACATGAACTGGATCATTAAAATGAGCTGACTTGAGCCAGCTGAAAAATACAGGTCTAATAGATAGAGAGAGAAAAAATCGAAAAATGTTACACGTACCGTATAATTGGAACAATTTCTCTGCGGACTTATTAGCGACGACACAATAAATAAGGAAATCAAGAGTCACTTCGTTCGTTCGACATTCACGGTAATTTTGGCACCGATTTCGGATATGAACTGTGATTTCTTCGCGATATAAAGGAAACGCAAGAGTACATAACCTTTAAGCCAGAAGATGATTTGAGAATAACAAGCCGTTTCAACGTCGAGTTGATTCTCTCAGATTTCGGAAATAAATTTCCACGATTTATGAACGCTGCTCAGATTCAAGTCTGCATAATAATTGGCCATATTATAGTGGAAAAAAGTCAAACGTAATTCATTAGTATGACAGGTAGTTTGACAGTTATTCCTTTCAGGAGCTCTCTACTTTTAAACAAAACACTCTATTACACATATTCGCCTATATTTTTGGCGGTTAAAATTGATGCATTTTTCTTCAAACGCTTTAAAAACGATTTTTTGTCCAGCATTTTGCTATTACAGTAATTTCCACTTAATTGATTTTCTAAAAATGCACAGGTCTTGTTGCAATTAACCGGGCATATCATTAAACCGATACTCTTTTAATTGATTCATTGGCTCAATTAAAAGAACTCCGCATAATTGCGCAGTGGGATCAATAAAGCAGTAAAATATTTATATACTAACATATATGTATGTATAATATATAAAACGTTTTGTTTTGCATTGTTTTTGTTCAAATATTTAAAATAAACAAAACATATGATTTGAAGGGCTGCCACATAATTTTGTAAATATATGCCATCACGAAAACCAAAAGTCGACTATTTGACTTTTTCAACAAAAAGAGAATTTTTAAATGTCAATTAAGCGGCATGTTTGTATGCTATTTACAAAAATAGTTTTTATTTTATGATTCAATTAAGAGGGTAATGCAAAAAAGCGGGACTCATTTAAACGGGAATTTTTCTATAAAACTTATATTGAATATTTTCAGTGTAATTTTTTTGGATCAAATTAGCGGGCAAATCAATTAAGCTGGAATCAATTAAGCGGAAACTACTGTATACATATTCGATATGTTTTTTTTAAGTTTAAATTTTTGTCTATTAAGAAATCAAAGTATTTTGTATATCCTTTTTCTTTTATAATTTGGGGGCAATTCCCTTAGGCCGATCTCCTTAAAAAATGTGTGAACATTTTACTGGAAAAATATTACACCAAGCTAAAAAGGAGTTAAGCACAAGCAAATGGAATCTAATATTTTTGTGGATCCAGCAGTTTTCCTTTAGAAAAATTAAAATTAGACAAAATAGTTAAATTTATTCAAAGACTTATATGTGCTTGAGTGCTACGAAATAAAAGTCTTAGGAATGTGCAAAAGCGTTGCGATTTGGGCAACTACGGGAAACTGAAATAAGAATCAAACCTGCCAGTGATATGTTCTCTTCTTTCCAATGCTCTTGTGGAAAACTAAACCTTTTTGTTTTAAATAGTTGTTTAATAAGAAAAAATATCGTAAATTGTCACCTGGCGTCCACAAATCTTTAACCAAAATTGCTTTCCACCCAATAAAAGTTTTCACTTTTGCACTAATCTTTGACATTTTGATTACTTTAATCCAGCTGGAGACAAGAAAAATAAAAATGTTTGCGCAGGGTTTTTGCGAGGTGCGTTCGTCTAACTGCGGTGCCGAATAGAGACATTTTAAGGGTTTTTTGAGCTTAAACGAAAACCCATCGTTTAAAAATAAAAACGCTATACATCTGTTTGTTTTGATCTGCGGAGGGAAAAGTACTTTCCCGCACACACACATACATACATACATATGTATGAAGGTGTATTGAGTACTAGTGTCGCTTTATAAAAATTGCATACCAATTGATAATTCCTCCCATTTCCTGGGCTCTATTAAGAGCACAGGGACTGAAAACATCAGGTGACTTTCACAAAAATTACAAACTAGTTTTTATAGAACTGTGTTTGGCTTGTTACACGCAATAGAAATTTGGACGGGAGAGTTATCGAATGCCAACTAATGACCAGACAAAAAGCTTAGAACAATACGAACAACTGAATAACGCCTTTCATCTTCCAAATGCTTTTAAAACTTCCCCATGAATTTGTGGGTGAGTTGGGGTCTGATTTAAAGACTCATGTTGTGTTTTCTTTTCATTTCAACTATTTTTAAACTTTTCATTCAATTCTGATTTATGCCTTGTCCCCACGTCAATCAACTTTTTGTAGTATCCCTTTTTAAAATGTTATGTTCGTATGTCCGTATGTTGGTATGGATGTATGTGTGTATGCAATTCGTGTACTTTCCCGCACACGCACACACACACACCCTATGAGTATAAAGTGATGTTTGCATTGTATATTCTCGTGACATTTCTATATCAAGAATATTTGGCGTCAAAGTTTTTTAAATTCATTTCACTGTTTCAGTTCGAGTACTAAACACAAGTACAACTACACACACACACACACACACACACACACACACACACCCACACACACCCACATACACATTTTAACTGAATTCATTTTTGTTTTATTCAAACACACACGTACTACATATATTTTTAAATAGATGCTCTACATTTCTTTTATTTTGTCCATTTTTTTTTTTGGTACTTTTGCTTTTTTATTTAGTTGACTTATTTATTATTTGTCCAATTTCTGTTGATTGGCGAAACAATGGCAAACAAAGCAGATTAGAAAAAACGTTGGTACTTTTTAGATTATTTCGGAGCTTCATTAAAAATTCTAAGCGGATCATCAGATGTTTTCTTATTAACTAAATGGAAACTTTTTCATTTAATTTTTGTTTTACAAATTTAATTTATGTACGTCGCTGCAGTTTGCCTGCCCACACAAGTTTTCTCCCAAACTTTTTCAATTACCGGGTATCGATAACTTCCCGATATCAAGAAAAGAGAAAAACAAAAGAACTAACGAAATATGTGAGAGGAAACGGCAATTGCGTACTTCTGAGGACGTTACAACCACAAGTAGATACTTAAATAAAAACATAAATTAAAACTAAAGAAAACATTTTTTAAAGTTTTTGCATTTAAATTGGAAAAAAATAATATGAAAATTTGTTTTTGAAAGAACGTTTTATAGAAACTTGCCCCCTAAGTGAGCAAAATTGTTCTCGTGCCTGCGTTTTGCTGGCGTCGCAGACCAAAGATTCAATAATAAAACGAGAATATTTTAAGGGATCAAACGGTCGTAACGAAACTCTATCAGTAGTCAAGTCATGTGTTTGTTGTTCTCATTCTTGGGCTGCTCTTATTCGAAAGAGGACATACAAAAACCAGCAGTTTTAATAAAGAAGCATTTCGCTCAACTCAATTTCATTATGAATCTTATATACTAAATGTATGTATTATAATTTTCTTCGCAAGTTTATTTATTCGCTTGCAAATCCATTCTACCGATCTCGCTGATCATTTGAGAGTATATAAATTACAGTGATGCCAACCACAAAGACATGTGCAGTCTTATTGGTGAGAAAACGTAACAAAAGTTACATAATTAAAACAAAAATCCTGTTACTTGTTACCGGTGTAAAATAGTTTGCCAACAAAATCATTTCAATCAAATTAAAGCTTATTTATATTATAAGAATTCACTTTATGTTTCGAATTCACTTATGTTTTAAAATAAAATATGAAAGATTAAGGAGTTGTGAAACGTCAATAGAAAATTGTCCAGAAAGCCTCTTAATGCCTAGACTTACATATAAGGCTTGATACTCGTATTTCGTCTTTTAGGTTCTGAGTCTTTAGTTTCCTTTTGTTACTTTCGATTCCTTCCCTATTCCTATTGTATAAAAGTATTCCTTTTATATTTTTCAAATCCTGCCAATAAATTTTATTCTTAACAGCATGAAATGTATCGAAATGTTTTTTAAAAACGTCTGCATTATTGCTTTTAAATGCTCTACTGCCAAGTGCAATTATCTCTTAAAGGGACTTAGACGGTCATGCAAGTCGTACATAAAACCAAAGGGAAAATCATATGAAATTATTTCCATATTTTAAAAATGAAAATAAAAATCTTACGAAGTATTTTTTGCGTTTACCCCATTCGTAAAAGACCAAAACAAAGTAAAATGTTTACATAAAAATACATCCCTGATCTAATGATGTGTGAAAAAATTTGATAAATTTTAAAAAACGATGAGAGCCGTACTAATGTAAAACTTTCATCCGTACTTTCTCTCTATGTCGTATTTTTTCATTACATATCAAGTTTAGACGACTTATCGTATCCCTTTTTAGCAGCGCAATTTCGTTCCTTCCATACACCTTAGTTTGGTTCAATGTGTCCAAATAGAGATTAACCAAAAGTGAACAAATAGTTGACACACTCGTGTACATGTTCACTCGTTGCTGTCTTGTGGCCGGCTAAACGGGAGAGCACAAGACTCATTCTTGTGATTTTATTTTCCATCGTCTGCGAGGTGTGTTGGCAGTGTTTTCATATTCTATCCGCAAATAGTTGATATCTTTCGAAATGGGAATAACAACTTTAATTTTCATTTTACATACTAAGTCCTGGTGTAGACACCAGATATTAATATTATGTGCCGGTTCGCGGATATCGGACAAAAGTGCAAGTTGTTTTTAGGTTAAAAATTTAATTATATGATATTCGCACACAGGCATTATTGTAGTTGGGTTTCTGGTGAATTTTGGGGAATTCTCGAACTGCGAATGCCACACGATAGAGGGGGGAGTCCGCTGTTCTATGGCTAACACACAATTAAAAGTTATTCTGCTTGACAAACATGTTTAAATATAGAATTATTGTATTGACGTTCACTGCGCACCGGACTAAGAGTGGCGAAAAGTTGTCAACTGCCATAGTGCGTACTGCCACGTTGTAAACATATGTAGATACACATTGGTTGTAGTGGTCCTTTAGATTCTTCAATTTCTTTCTCAAATGCTTCAGTGAAGATCTTAAGACCTGTGTAATAGTGTAAACCGCCCTTAAGCAACATCTGGTTAGTGTTTTCGTGGCGAATATGGAGTATCCGTCGGCGGATACGACTCTGTGTACACATATATGAGTTTTACTAAATTTGCTTTTCGTAACGTATGTATATATGTACGAGTAGATATGTCAGTGGGAGCGCCTTAATATTCATTGCCACATTAACTCCTTTAAAAGATGTCAAGTATTAATGACATACATATGTGATTTTATTCGACTGTTGAAATTAAAGTTTTTGTTTGCTTAGTCCGGCACCTTGTTTTCTCGTCAATAGGTAATTTACAAACGGAAAAACGTACATATCTCTATATGTACATACATATATACATAGTATGTATGTATGTACGTATGTACATACATAGTATGTATGTATGTATGTATGTATGTATGTATATATGTATGTACATATATATGAATGCATGTACGTACGGATGTATTTAATTCTTACGATACTTTTGGCAAATGTCCATTCAGCTAGAAAAAAGTAACGAACGCTGAGCAGCTGGATTACAATGTCATCAACGTCAAGTGCCAACAGAATGTTACTGAACATGAATTATTCACTCACAATCAGCCAAACCTTTTTCAGTTAAACAAATATTCGGAGAGAATAAAAAGTATCATCCATCCTTGTTGATGCCTGACACTTGACACTGCATGTTAAATACGAAGGACCATTCTAAATGATTTGTGTTTGCATTTATTTTATCTTTCTTGAGAAACCGGTTTGCAGGAACTCTGTGCAAAATAATTTGTTTACAGGACATTTCATTTGTAATTCAGTTAAGCATTTTTCAGATGCTAAAAAAACGAACGAACTCAAAAAGGCACAGCGGAGGAAGTGCTTGGAGGAATGCAGAGACTGCTGCCAGAGGTTAATATCAAAGATGTTTGACCGATTTCTGTTAAAAAATACGTACATGTCTTTTGCAAGACTTAAATTCTAGAAACTGGAGTTTGTAGCAAAATTATCTCCACGTATTTGTTTTGAAGCCGTGTAGTCGTGGCGAGTTGAAAAGGGTAAACAAACATACACGCACAGAAAATATGGTCGCCTTATTACGCAGAAACATTAACTGTTCTGTTCTTCAACCACAGCCTTCTAAAATGCTCTTTTGCTAAATTTCCTTATTTACTGCGAAAGTGGCCAATCATTATACACCGCAACTGGTTTTAATTGTGCAATATATAATAAAATAATTTCAAATTGCGGCCAACAAGTGGTTCTGTACATACATCCTCTGCATTAGCTATTGCATATTTTAAGAGAAATAGTGTATTTATAACACGAGTTATTTAAAGCACTTCTTTATCCATTTTACTCCGAACTATTTGCCATTTATGTTTTTTGAATACGAGCAGCGATAACATATTTTTTTGTGGTATGTTCGTGTATTAAAATTACAGATTTCGTGTCTACACACACACATAGACCCACTAAAGCGCATTTCGATGACTTAATGTAATAAAGGCGTATATGGATTTTTGGTACAATATTTGAAAGAAGAAGGAAAACCTGATTTAAGCCTAAAAAATCTTTAATATAAAACACAATAAACTCAGTGCTGGCAACTTTGATTTGTCAAGTCTTTAGGCATTTTTTAGACAGGGATTCTTTTAATATCATATTTAATTAGTTAGGGCTACATGTCTGAAGTTTTCCAAGCGGATGTAATTGGTAGTTCTCTACGGGGGGAAGTTTAACACGAAATTTTCAAGAACTGAGATACGCCTTTTCTACATTAAACCAACGATATGCAGACGTGCGCAAGAGTGAAGTTTTAAAAATGCATGGTAGAAAACTGCGCTTATGTAAAATTCATATCGTCCAGATGGATTTCAGTCAATAACACAAAAATTCATTATCTACTCGAATTTCACAACTATCACATTCCATTCATTCATTCATTCATTCATTCATTCATAAATTTGAACGTTACATACATATGAGCAAATGTTTACATCAAGGCCTTCTGTGCATTTTCTTGTCTCTGCTTTTTGTTGTTGCTAACAAGAACACAATGAAGTGTGAGCCAGAAATAGATTTAGTCAGTACAGATTGAGAAATTTATTCACATCAGCACCTGCCATTATGGTCTAATCCGATGACGGCACATTTCGGTAGCAAGTTCTTATGACATGCGATAACTCGGACTTCCCAAACCTCCGTGCCAGTTCGTGGACAGTAGAGGAAATCGACGCATCCGTTCCCTACGAAAAGCACGTATCTGCTGCAAGACAGCAGCACGTCGTGGACATTTAAAACTGCAAAATAGGCCGCGCATCACAGTATCATCGGGAACTCCCGACGCTATTCCTGCGACTTAAGCTTTCAACCACAACCTGTACTTTTTAGCCAAAGACATCGATCCGCTGTACGTCTACATGACGCCGGTGTCAGAATTTTTAAGATCAATCCGTTAGCAAATAAAGGTCACGATGCGCTTGCATGTATTACACGATGGGCAAAGGGAATTTCCGATCCAAACGTTACTAAACATCTGTGCGCGTATTAAGGGCTTGTAAGACCAATTTTGGAATTGACTCTTCTGTTACCTCGCAGTAACATCTATCGGAATCCCATTGATTTGTCATCTTCGAACATTTTCCGAACTTAGATTGACATTAAATAACATACCGACATTAGCAAATAGAAGAACAATGCTCCAGGTAGCGTTTTTGGTTAAACTAATTCATGCAAATGCGTATTCCAGCTGCTGCCTACAATTGTTCAAATAAAACGCACTGCTCGATATTTAGGCAGAATAATAGAATTGTGTTATAGTATTCAAAACTTATGACAGAGAAGTTAATAATTGTTCTGTAGGTTTCTGCCGCTTCTATATGAATGTAATGCTGACACTTCCAAGTCGCTAGAGTTGCCAACAGAAATAGTTTAATAGTGATGCCAGACTGTATAATATTATGACACTTCCTTTCAAATATATCTTTCGACATTCCTACACGGCCGAGGAGCAACTTTGAAGCCACGCTAATTGTGATAAATTTAGAAAAATTGGCTACGATTAGAGTCTCCAATAACAAAATTATCTAGTGTTCGATTTATAATTTGATGGATTTTTTCGCCAATAAAACAATAAAGGTGTGAAACGTGGATCAACTCCACAGACTTAAAGTTGTTAGAAATTGCAAATATTCACTTCTGCAAATTCCAAAATTGACTTATTCATGCATTTTGAGATAATGCCAGTATTGTATTTTATCAAGTAAATAAAATACATTTTTGTCATAAGCATAATATGTTTAGAGGGGCTCGTTTCTAGGACCCTTAAAACATGTTCAAAACAGCGGGTCAAATAGTTCCTATTACGAACAACAGATTCAAAGCATTTCGCTTTTTTATTTTTAATTAAACAAATTCGTGAATTGAGGGTGGAAAACTTATCGATTATTAGGAAATGTATAAACAAGAAAACAAATGAATTACAGCTTTCCGGAAAGGCTTTTGTAACACGCGTTGACGAAGTTTTTAACGCAAAATATTGTACTACTCGACGAATTAATATTTCTACCTTTAAAGCTTCACATAATCACAAACAAAATACCAGATGATTGCAGCGCTCAAGATTTTTTTGCTGAAACCAAATGTTGCCGGAACAAACACTTCTAGGCAACAAAAATTATGTTGTTATGCTGGGGGAAGACTAGTGATTTACTGGAGGGTCACAGACCTGTTACAGAATCCGACGACAGAAATTTAAGAGTGAACTTAAGTGCTTCACAAGGGCCTAAATCAGGATACTGCATAAAATACCCCAAATGGTTTCCTACCAGAGGCCAACATATATCCAAGATTTACGCTTCGATCGTTAGATGATACTGAGAATAGTGAGTTTTTAATGCGACCGAATAATTTTGAGCGTAAAGCGTTGGGAATCGTCAAACATTTCTAATGAAAAAGAGGCCTGAATAAATTGTCTTTATGTATCTGCTAATAAAATAACCAGTTCGATTGAGAATCTTTTAATTAACATGTTCGTTCCATCTTTTCATAGACCAACACACTCTTTTCATATATACAGACATTCGGGTCAAAAAGCCTCTGCAGTGACGCAACTAACTGCGGACTCTACACACCTGATTCCATAAACTTTATGTTCCTCCAACTTCCCATATATAACATTTTCATTATGCATTTTTGTTGCATACTTTAGTTTTCCAAGTATTAATAATCAAAATAAAAAACATAATTTCAGCGAATTGCGAAAGGGCGTTCGATGCATTCAAAGCTATACCAGGCGCTGCATGGACTTGCAGCAGCGAAATCAATTCAATAAACTGTACCACGGTACTAATCAGTTTATCAGAGATTTGTGCAACAAAGGCGAATTTCAAGACGGTAAGTAGACACCTGAAATAACACGTATCTATGTATGTATGTTAGAGCTACTGAAGAACAAATTTCTGCTGTTCCGCTCCCCAGGATCAGGAAAAGATGTCGTGTTTAAGAGTTCATAAAACAAGAAAAACGATTAAACTTCTTAATTAAGAACAGTGATTAATTTTCAATTATACTTTGAACTAAAACTATTCAAGGTCTTGTCCCAATAATAATAAAGTTGCGAAAACTTTAAGGTCCGTCCATCGTCATCGTTAATTATCGAAAACCAACTGTACCAGATGTTTTCATTTTTAAAGAAAGTCTTTTAAAAAACGAAACAGCAATTAGCTGTTTTTAAAATAAAAAACAATTTTAATTTCTTCACACAACAGCAACTTTGTGGCACCTTTGGCTGCCACTTAACGTCGAATTATACTTTCAGATTTGTCAGCAGCAGAACAAATAGAAGAAGAAACTTCAGCTACAGATTTTTCATTGAACAAAGACAGATTTAGATTTGTACAAACTAATTCATATCATATCATATCAGCTACCAAAACATTTGCTGGGTTATTTTGTTGATCACTAATCTACTAAAAAACGTGCAATAATAAGAACAAAATTTCATTTTCAACGAACCGTTTATTATGGATCAGTACTAAAAACTAAAATTGCTTATTCTGCAATATCGCTTCTGACAAGAAAGATTGATTTGGCTTTTAAGAAAATCAGGAAATCGGGAAATCGGGAAATCGTAACCTCAATTAATTAATTAAAATCTACCTAAAATCTAATCTATACTACGCACATACACATGTACGTATGTAATTAATTGGAATAGTAGAAAATGGAAAATAATATGGTCATAAACTTGTTGCACACATTTCTCCTTTTTCTAAATGTGTACTCGCGCATATGATTAATTTTGGACTAGCCCGTAGCTGCTGACATTAAATTTGTTTCTCTTAAATTGTCAATTTTTATTTGTGCAGATTTGAAACAATTATTCAGTCCATAATGCATCAAGAACGTAACAACTGCGTCGTACTTAAAGAGATTTTGAAAAACTTACTCACGAAGTAGATCTGATTTTAGACCATCTCCTGCTGAAATTGTTACCGGCTCAGTATAGCCCTCATGCGACTTCTGAGGCATAAACGGAAGGCAATGTCTTGTAATAATTTAGACATGACCACATTAGATAGACCGGGCTATATAATGCGTGCTAAAGTCAAAGCACCTAAGGCGTTAGCCCTAAATCCCAAAGACCAAACACCATTCCTTAACCAGATTCAGCCAATGATTCCTGATCACCCCGTTCCTCACTAAAACAGTTATTTGTAGCAAGACAATATCATCGTTGACTACCACTTTAGGTTTAAGTCACAATCAAAAAAGATTTAGGTGAGGAGGAGGTTACACAGGAACAACTTCCTAGTTTTAGTTTCCGTGTCAGCCAGAACAGCTTCGTACCTTTACAGAAAGCAGAGTACCCCCGTTTGTAAAGCAAAAATCTGCCCACCCGGGCACATTTTTTGTCACCATTGGGTTTCACTAAAGTTGGTTGAGTCACATGTATGTCTTCTCAAAATTTACGGCCTAAAGGATTTTATTTGTATTTTGTTAAATATTGGTGCAGATTTTAGTGAAGGACACATCGTCATACGACTTTAAAAAATGGATTTTTTAGATTATTAGATTATGATGCACCTTATCGAAATTCATGTTCCTGGCACACAAGTGCGTTGCGTTGTCTACTTGTCCAATTGTACATTATGATGGTTTTGTTGTTTAGAATTGTTTTACCATTGAATTTTGTATGGCTTGAAAAGTCTTCTATTTGGGTGGTAAATTTGTAAAAGCCTGAGGAATTGATAATATCATTTCTTCGCCGTTTGTGGGCCAGTTTCCAAACTTCTTCTTTTATTTAAAAAGGTTTCTTGCAGATTGGTCTGCAAGCGAGCTTCGCCTGCTTGTAAAATTATCAAACTTGGATTCGAATTATTGGAATAATTCAAAAATTAGTTGCGCCGATATTTATCCTATAATCGATGGTTTTTGTTCAGCATTATTTCCCAAATTTATCTTACGAGTATTTCAAGTTTAGAACTGTCCATCACCAATTTTTTCTAAACTTTAAATAATGTTTAATATAATTCAATTGGTTTTCTTTCATAATTTTGATATCTATTTCCTTGTATTTTTCGACAGAGTACCTGAAGCACGCCCCTTGCTCTGAAATGGCTAAAAAGGAATTTGAAGTCTGCGCCAACCGCTACAAAAAGACGATGGTATTTCTAAAGCCAAATAAGAACCAGGAAAGCCAAGAGAACATTACGATCCACGAAAACATAAAAACAATATGTTGGTAAGTGCAATAATGTAATGAAATGAATGAAAGACCCTGTCTCGATTTTTCCACAACTTATTCCAATTGCGGTATCATCCAAAAATTTCAAATAAAAACAGAAAACCAGACTTCAGTTTAAGGATTGGTTGAAGCAACATGCGATGGCCCAGTTGACTGACGGGCTTGCAACTTACTTCCATATGTCAAAATTTGTTCAAGAGTCCGTAAAAAAAGATTTTGATAATTTTAAAAGAAACAAGTTGTAGAAGTGCAGTAATTTCTACAAAAACAAAATCATGTCTAACCACACTTTTTTTGCCATGAGTAAATTTCTTCGTAAAACCAAAATTCAGGTCGTTTTTGTACTGTTTCCAATACAATGTATTGTATCCGCATAGATGCACTTCACTCACCTTTTCCCATAAGATGTTTGGACGAGTTCTGCTTCCCAAAAAGAGTCAAATGAAATTGAGTTAATTTTTCTCCATTTAAAAGAACGCGTGTAAAGACCTGCAGAAAATGTTGTTGGCGCCATATGAAGCAAATTTCTTTGGACTAAAGTTAACTCCTTTTAAAGGATACTGTTGTTAATAATGTCATACCATGACGTTAAATACTATCACCTCCAGCGCCAACCCAGGTTTCTTAGGAAGGTGGCCAAAAGAAACGGTTGTATTTATTCAAAAGATACGATTGTTTTAACTTGTTTATTCCAATACATTAATTCTGGAAAAACTCTAGACACTTTGAATGACACATTGTTACAGTTGCGGCATTTTCGCCTTCCACATGTCATACAATTTCTTCCTCGAAAACCGTTTGTGGTCTCGTTTCGATTAGCTGGGCCCTATTTAAATATTTTAAATATTTAACGGCCGTTTTGTAGAGTCTTTGGTCTAAAATGGGCTTAATCTTAAACAAAGTTGTTTTATTTAGTGTTAAAAATTATGTTTTTAAAATAAAGGATCGTAATTGTTGCAGAATCTTATGAATTCAAAATTGAAATAAATAAATGGTCTTTAATTGCTGGCTCAGATTGGCACAAAAGCGGCACTTGGCTGCTCCTAATGTCTATAAATTCATTTGAAATTATCTCTTTTCCCCTGATATATTGCATTTATGTATGTGCGTATGTGTCTCTTTTACAGCTCCATTAATGAACTTGTCGATTGTTCGGAAAATGCTGCAAAAAAAGTCTGTGGTGCCGATGCAGCAAAATTTACCCGCGAGCTGGTCGATAAGTACGCCAATAGCTTGACAAAGGTAGGTGTGACTTTTTTGCCTCCGCCATTAGCTATAAGTTAATAAGAAAATGCGAAATGCTGTCCAGCGCACCCAACACACGGTGACTCATGAGTTCTTCGACTAAAACAAAACATGCATTTGCTTGCGCTTTTTTTGAAGTTTGATTTCGTTTATTAATAAAGAAACACTTTTGAGTTAAAGGCCTCAAATGCCCACACGTGTGTGTGTGTGTGTGTGTATGTCTGTCTGTAAGTAAAATCAATATCTCATTTCAAAGTATTCGGTACTTGCAGAAAAAAAATCCTTGAAGTCATATTTTTGAATCAGAACAATTGAGAAACATGGATTAATGTTTTCATAATGAAATGTATGTTGTTTATTGGCAATTTTGTGTATACAGTGAAATCTCCCATAATCGGGCGGGCAGTTGTCGTCGCCGCATTTTTGTCTGATTGTTCTTTTGTTTAATAAAATTACTACGGGAACAGCAACAACCTTCAGGGCGATTGGAGAAGTCATCATTTGTTTTAAAATTACCAAAACTACTAAAACCTCAACGTGCTCTAGTGCACACAGAGAAATAGGTTGTAATTTATACATTAAACCAAACAGACAGACTTTACCTGTGTCAGCACTGTCAAGGTAAATGGTAATTTCGTCAATAATGATCTGTGGCGCTGTTAAATAAATGTCTTCCACTTGAACAGACTGACTGGCCTTGAACTGTGCAAGCAGGAAAGAGAAGACTTTTGTACGCGATTTCGAGATAATCCAAAATAATTTGGTAATATGGGCTCCCTCGGATGTCTTCCACTCAGCCATAAAGGTACTGATCTTCTTGCAACATATATATTTTCAACGCGGAAAACCCCGGGAATTTTGTAACTCAACATATAGTATAAGAAAAGAAATCGGCCTACATTGAGGCCCCCACTAGCAAATGAAGCATATAAAAGATTTAATACACTTGGAATAAAACCAACTTATCCGAAAACTATGACAACAGGAGAAACAGCGATGCTTTTAGCTGCATAACGCGCAGCATAGTCTAGGCGAATGCATTTGCTAAATAATTTAGTCGAAGTTAAGTTGAAAATGAGTGCAGGTGGTACCCTTTTATATATACTCGTATACACATCTTTTTTATACAGTCCTATTATTTAATAAATAAATAATACTTCGGATCTACGAAACCTGTCTGGTTACTTGACTTCCCCATACATCGATATATAACTTATTTGCCAGTTGGATTTTAAATACAACTCACGTTCATCGCCGCATCGAAAGGCAAGAAATCAACGCTGAGAATGAAACGCACGATTGTGTGGGACTGGGAAATGCGGCAAATCGATTTATGGCTAAAACATCAATCTCAAACTATTATAACTAAATGATTACCTTTTATCGGAAGTCGGTTCATATGGATCTTGAAAATTGTAAATAATTTTGTTGATGATATTTTTATTTTAAGCTTGAAAAAAGATGGAAAAGTACAAATCGCCTCAAATGGGGCATGTGTTTCAGTTTAAATCTGCTTTCAAAAATTACCGACTAAAAAAAAGCATTTTAAACAGGAATTCGCCAGAGTTGCGTAAAATATTACTCTGAGAACAAAATGATAACACTGAATCGTACTAATTCTGACACTGCGCTCTTGGTCCTTTTACGCTGAAATGGTCCTTTAATCTAGGCGATTGGCAAATTGGTGGCATAAATAAAAACCGTTAGACCCGCTTTCTTTGAACAACGAAAAAAAGTTTTAGGAAATACAAATATAATTTTATAAAAAATAAACGATTAAAAAGGTTAAATGCAACGAAGATTTTATCGCCTGTGATGCAATAAGCACTGGCTGCGGTTACGAAGCGACGCTTGTTACTAATCGAAAGTGAAAGCCTTAGTGAAGGCACGAAGGTTGGACATGTATTATGCCAGAGTACATCTTAACGAAGTTACTCAAATACAACGGGCTAAAAGAGATCAGGTTTTGGGCTAAACACGATTTACGCAGCTTATGCAAATATGGTTAAAGGTGCACCCATACGACAATGGCTTTATTTTTTAGGGTCTAATTGTTTCACCCCGGCTTTAACTTTAACTTGATATCAACTTAAATTAGTTTTCTTTTAGAAAAAAGCTACAATTCGTTTGAATTTCAATCTAGGAGGGAACTTCCGTCCTATTCTCGAAAGTTAAAAGTTATTGTATGACAGCTTTCCAGTGCATCGCGCATGTCCTTGTTAGATAAAACGGTATCTTTGTTCTGAATAAAGGGATGCCTATATTTGTTAGTTCATTTATTTAAAAAATTAACGGCAAATGAAATTTTTAATTCGAGTGTGTGTGTCGTGATGCACATTTTGTTGTTATCAGACAGATTTTGGAGATGCTGATTTACGTTACACCTTCGTACACGGCAATAGCAGAATTTTAGAAGTGAAGAATATATATATGATGAACCAAAACTGGCTGTTGGCAACTATTTCTTCGCTCTCGGAGAAGTGTTTGATTTGTACTTCATGTAACCCTGCGTTCGATTAAGACGACATTGGTCTTGGCTTCTATAGGCACGCAAAAAACTATTATTATAATTATATTTGCACATGTACATATAGTTACATACATCCATACATACATCCATCCATACATATAGGTACGTAGATCAACACCTTCGGTACATCTTCTTATGGGGTTTGCTATTGCTACCAGGAATGTATTTAGTTGATACCTGCACGTCGGCCTATTAAAGCGAAATGTGAAGCCAAGTGAGAATTTGGCCTCCGACCATCACCACAATCCAAAACACACATCTGGCAACGCGAAGCTTTGGTTGCTTCACATCTGCCCTGTCTTCAGTACAATCGGGCAGCTTTGGGAGGAATTATCAAGAAGAACGAGCCAAAAGTATTTAACACCTTAGCCCACATAAAAGATGCTTTTCTGGAAGCATGGAACTCCGTAGGAAGAGTTGGTAAAACGGGTTCCGACGTGTTTACAGGTCATTCTGCACAACAAGGGAAGTGCAACTAAATACTGATTGTCTTTCATTACATGTAACTACTTTGCTCTGTTACGCAAGAACTTGAGCTGTTTTTGATTCTCCCTGGCATTAACGATTACAATTTAATTAATTTAAATATAAAATTTATTAAAAGTCGGTAAATAGGAACGTAAAGTGTCAGTAAAACAAATAAAATTTAAATGTATTTTCAATTCATTCCGATTATGAAACCACTATAAGTCTATCAAAATCTGTGCATCTTGGGATTTTTTTTATTGTTATCTAGAACGCATTTAATTCTTCTGATTTCCTGTTCATGCAATTCAGCGGACCGACGTGAGAAAATAAAACTTTTATTCGACGTATTCCATTTGAAAATACTCTTTAACTTCTCTTGTAGAGAATCGAAAACAAAAATATTAATTTTTATGTATTAACCAACTTTTTGCGGCTTTTTAACAGGAACTTAATTTCGCATATTGTTATTACAACCTGATGTAAAAAAAATACTACCGACAAAATTTAACACATTTTTAAGTTTATTTTCTAAAATTCTTGGTCCTTATTTTCAAAACAATTGCCAGGTTAAAATATTCCAATAAATTATAGCAAATTTTCAGTAAATATCCGGCTTTATAATACTTTACCTTTTTTAAGAAGCGTTATTTTTGTTTCCCTTCTTGAGCAAGATTTAAAAAAATAAAACACTCGGCTGTAGCCTATAAAATGTCTAATTTTTATTATATGAGGGCAAAACTTTGTGACGTCAAGGATGCTTCTTAATCAATAAAAAATCGTTTTCATATTTTTTGTTAGTTACGTAGCTTTGCAGTTCAGTTACCATATCTAAGCAAGACAATGCCAATCGCGTTCAATCGGAGTCAGGCGCAAACTTGTCTTGTCGCCAGCTCCAACATCCGTCGGCAGAATCTTGTTATTTGTTCGTGTCGTTAAAAGTAATCGAACAGTTTTGAAATAAAAATTAAATTAATAAAACAGTAAAATTTCGTCGCATGAACAACAATCAATGCAAAATAGTCTGGTAGATCAGAAACTTCTGAAACACCTGCTTACGAAAAATTACTGGAAATAATGGCACATAAAACGCAAAACATATACACACACACATATACCCCTGAGCACCAATACCCAGGTCTCCGGTCAATTGGCAAAGGCTGGTCTGTTCGTTCATTTCGTCCAATTGAACGAACATTGCGGCAACAGTTCTGATTGTTAGTGATTCCTCCGGTCTTTTGCCAAAACAGCTGTTTAAAACAAAAAAGTGAGTAATAGGCGATTCAAAAAGCACCAAGTGAGCGCTTCGTCCAGAGGACGTAGGTTCGATTCCTACCAACGACTCGTGTGGAAAAAACAATAACCAAAAATTATTTCCATTCAACTAAAGGCAACAGCATAAAAAACACACAATACAAAATGATACAGACATTTGCCAAACAAACACTCAATAGCCCAACAAACAAATCCATATAAATACAACATGGAACAAAAAGCGGAATGCGGAATGTGGGCGATTTTGGGTTAATTGATGGTCGACTGTACATTGTCGGAGGTGTGTACAGTCACAACATCAACAGTTAAATTCTGTCTGGTGCAATTCACAGGTCAGGGTCCATCCCTGAGTGCTGGTCAACAAAAAACAAAACGCTGATATCTTTTTTTTTTAAATTGTAACGAACTTGATTTTGCTCATTCCTACAGACCTGCTTTTGCAAAATCTATAATTAAGGGAAGTTCAGATTATAATATTCTGTATTAATAAGATTTTTTAAAGCCTCAAATAATACAATAAATGAAAGCGAGGAAGCAAAATATTACGTGAATGACAAATAATATGATAAGAGACTTGACACCCGATAAAATCTTTGAACTTGTAGACACGTTTCTAAACGCTCCAATTAGACTCTTCATTTGGTCAACAAGTTCATTCAGATCGGTTCTCTTCTATTTTTTTTAATTGATCACCGTCATTTCGCGTTTCGATTACGTTCTCGTATTCAGCTGCGTTCGAATCTGAAAAAACCCCAATCGAAGGAAAAAGAAGAGGAGAAAAGTTTAAACCAGCAGTTTTTGCTGTGAAACAATTTTCTAAACATCGTAATTGTTAAATTGTAAAATGTCAAGTTTAATTGGACCGTGAAAATTATCGACGCATGATTACGGAATTCTTTTGCCAAACCTGCGAGCTCATCCATCGTACTCTTGACACACGTGGTTTCAACAGGATGGGGCGACTGCACAGCCAGATCAGTCGCTTTGGGGACATCCCATGGCCACCCAGGTCGCCCGATCCAACTCCCATGGAATTTGTTTATGGGACTACCTCAAAGAAAGGGCTTATAATAACAATCCCCAATCTCTTGTGGCTTTAAAGGAAGATATTCGTCGAGAAATCGGCTCAATTGAAGCAAATTTACTGCAGCGTGTGGCGCAGAACACAGGCCTCCGTTTTGAACAGTGTCTTCAACTCGACGGAAGACATCTGGATGACATACTCTTTAAAAAATAAAATCCACATTTCCCTTCTATCGTTCAATGCTCTTAATAAAACTTTGTTTCAATTATTACGTTTTTTATTTAAGTTTGAAAATATAAATCTGCTACCAGTCACCCTGTATTATGCAAATTATAATTAAATATTTAAATACATCCGTTAAGTGCAGAAAGTGAGAAAATATATACGGAAGCGGTATTTGTGGCCACACTATTCCAGTGTGAAGAATCCTGTTGCGCCGGAGGCTATAATTTTCAGTTTTTCGCTTGATTTTTACATGAAAATAAAATTCAGTTAAATTTCGAGAAGAAATGGAATCGATAGTGAGAAGAAATGGAATCGGTGTTGTTGTTGGAAGAGGAGAACAACGAGCTCCGGAATACAGAGTCAAGAATTGGAAGGCGGAAATTGGGAGCCACTTACAATCCATGTTTTAAATATGTTTGTGTGAAATAATTAATTTAATTTCGTACATAGATTTCAAGAAAAAACTTCGCTGCCTGCACTTCTTCCGTGGAACGTTTATGAATCAGTTCCCCCGTAGTTCGAGATTGCATTTCTGGACATTCGCAGCGAAGGTATTTCTTTCGCACAAAATCCAGTAAAAGCTTACACTGACGCTCAATAGTACAGAAAATATTATGTGAAAACAGCGAACATGACATGAAAAGAACATAAAGACCCTGAAAGAAGACTATCGCAATTAAATCGCTGTCTATTGAACAAAAAGCGCTCAGTAAAATAATCGCTGAATCGTTTGAAACATAACGAATGTTCCTTACAATTCCTGAGTTTATCTTTAGCTGTAGCGCATGTGCGACAACAATGAATTAACCATGAATTTCTGCCTCTTTCCAGAAGATGAATCCTTTCTCGAAATGTAAAATACCTGCTCACTATATAATAGCGTGCAGTTTTACACAAAAGCAAAGATGTTCTCTTCTTAGGTTGCTCATGCCCCGAGACTCATTTGCAGCTACACTTTTGGTAACCTACGATTTTGTTTTGAGACGGCAATTCATCTCTACCGCCTCAAACAGAGACTGTCCGTTCATTTTACAGCACGACAATGTTTAAAAATTTTGCTTTACAGCATTTTGCCTCTACCAAAATATTGAAACCTTGAGTTAATGCACTCTTGATGTACACTTTCAAACATACCGATATATTCCTGCAAGCAAACTTACCTTAATGTATGTATGTATGTTTGTGCCGTCACCCGAATGCAATAAATTATAGCGACTTTTAATTCACATTCTAGATGCACACATTAGGGAGGAGCGGGATATTTATTTGCTGCGTTCACTATTTAAAAGCAAATGCTCTGAGAGAAATTTTAAGTGCACCCTAATCGAATGAGTGAATTTGATCTACTTGCTGAGATTCGAGTAAAGTTGGATGGTTCGGCAGAGGAGAAAACAATATGTACAGAGATATCTCTCTGTTTGAGTGTTTTATGTGAAATAAATTTACTTGTGTAAAAATTGCAGTTCCTGCAGAACATGTACTGTAAAGGGTTTTTCAACTGGGGCTGATTGATATTGAAACAGTCAATGCTAACCATATTGAACAAGTCAATGTTAACCAAATTCCAGGCGTGCCATAGAATGCAAAATCCTTTAAAAGTTCCTCCACGGCTTTTCACTCTGCCACACAGAGTTCACTTGTTGAGGATGCGTTGCGACTTGGTAAGCCTCGTGGCGGACAAAGTGAGTCCCTAAACCCCAATTTTGCTTGTCAACAATCTCATTCATCCCAAAATACGCTTTATCTCAATTAAAAAAAACGACTTAAACTTAATTTAATTGTAACTAGTCCTCCGTTGGCTAATAAATACAATATTATGCTGCAGTCCAATTATCTTTCAGGTTACACATTTCAGGTTACACTATATTACGAAAAGCATCCTTAGGTGCCCACCGCTAGATATACGAGTATATATGTAAGTATTTTAATTACCACGCTTTCCCCAGGGAAAGGTAGTCAAGATGTAATTTCGTGAATCTACTTAAAATGAAATTATCCACAAAATTTTGCGATTTGAGTGGTTTTTAAGGAATCGATTTAGGGGGCCTTGATTTTTTTTTTTTTTTTTTGGAAAAAAAGACAATTTATCTGACAATTCCATTTTATGCGCTCGTTAGTCCCCGAAATTGATGAAATTGCTGTCGAGAATTATAATTTATAAATAGTTATAATTATTTCCAAACTAAGATCCTATACACAGAACTCCAAGCACAACAGCGTTCCAAATAGGAGTTCATATTGACCAAAATCCTCTTCATTAAAAATACTTGGCTACCACGCTTAAGCGTAATGGAATAAGAATCATAACGTGGGGATCTATGACAGCAGGAGTAGTAGATAATTTCGAATTTAGAGAATCAACAATGGGCAGATTTGCCTACTGGGACATTTTTAGGCTAAATATGAAACGGATTGTAGAAAAATCAGGTTCGCTTACCGACTCATACTTTCAACATGATTATGACATAAGGAACACCTCTGAAGTCCTTAAGCTTTGGATGCAATACAACGCATATACCCAGTAGAGCACTTGACAAAGATCCGTCAGAGAACAATAGCAAGCAAAACAATGGTAAAGAGAGTAATCAATGAGGAGTCAGGAGACGACATACCTGGAGGTTTCTCAAGCTTCAATCCATCCTCGTACTGACCTCTGTTAATTTTTAAATATGTACGAACGTTTTATTATTTATTATTTATCATTTTATTATATTATTAAATTGTTAGTGGTTAATTAAGTTATTCCCAGTACAAAATTCTATCAAAATGTTGCTCCAATGTTGTCGGTTCGGGAATTGTGCCGAAATTAGTTTTCTGTAACATTTCTTAAAATATTGTTGCGAATGTTATCGCTACCTGATGCTAAAGTGTTCTTTAAGTGACTGAAGGTATAAACGAGAGTAGATCTGTAGATGCCTTTGGCCTCCGTAGTTCATTGTCTCCTTGCAGAGTTCAGCGACCTTTAATGTTCCCCATCCACTTATTACGGATCCACCTTAATGTGTGTGAACTCGTTCACATGTCTGTACATGTGTGCCAGGTTTGTGTAGGAAAATATTAACCAAAAACTTTTTTTTTTAATATCTTGCTGTATTTCTAATGAATGTGCACACACACACACACGCCGGCGCCCACACACACACACACAGAAAAACAAATATTTTACCAACTATAAATCGAACAGTTTAACCTCTGGTGTCTTTTCGTCTTTTTGTTTTTCAGATTTACTGCGAAGATTTCACACGGCATCCGGATATTTGTCGCAATGGCGAGAACGATGCCGGCATTACACTACGGACTCCTTGGAAACTTATGCTGGGCCTCACACTGGCTCTGTTTGCGCTGGTCAGCCTTCAACAGAAAACCACACTAGCAAGATAGACGACTGTGTAGTTGGTGTCGGTCCTGCTGCTCGGCACAAACGTTAGAACATTTTTCAAAGTGCGATGAGGTTTTAGGTTTCTGCGATGCGTGGCTCGAAATGTTTTAATGATATAGATATGTATGTATGTAGTATATTTGTTTCTCCAAATGGTGTGTTGAAACGGAAACGGCAGGGGAAGCGGAAGCGGGAGCGGGAGCGGTAACACAATTGCGACTGCATTGATAGATGGGTTGACGACTGTAGCGTCAACCACTCGTACATTTTCGTACATTAGCAGTTAAATTGTCTTCAAATTTTGCCCCTTTAGCAAATTACTCCTTTCCGTGGATAAAGTGCCACTTTTAAACCCCCATTAACGCTAAAGGCAAAGCACCGACGAACGACTTAGCGATTTAGCCAACACCTGCCCCCCCCATAAACTCCTGCGCCAGCAAAACCAAAACAATGTCCAGCCTTTTTTTAAATACACAAGTACGTTTTGATAAATTTATTAGCAATTATACACATAAATATTCACAAATTATAAAATGTTTAAATTGTAAAACAAAAGATATGCACATGTGTGTGTGCGCATACGAGGGCATGCGCCAGTACCTTATGAAGTACGCAATGACATTTTATATCGCACATTTTGTGACCACACCAGGGAAACTGCATGCAATTATATGAAATTGAACATCTAGTAGGGAAAATGTTTTTTAGTTTTATTGTTTTTGAAATTGTTCTTAATATTATTTAACTCTTAATTTAGAATGTACTTAATAATATTATGTTACTACATATATAAAGCAAATACATATGTAATAAAATTTACGGAAGAAGTTTCATTTCAAGTGCAAAATGCTGGGCAATGACAACTGCACGGTATAAGTCAGGCATGGGAGTTGCCGTTATTCTGCACAAACATGTTCTACTTTTTTTAATTTTTGTACAAAAATATAACGAGTTTTTAGGACTTTGAAACAGGTGGAACTGAGCGCGCAACTGGTTGCCCGGTTTATGCTTTTCTAAGCTGACGTTAACGCAACGACGCACTAGGTTGGCGCAACGCCTACATAGAATGTCTAAAACAAAACAAAGCAAAAATTAACTCTCAAAGTACTCAACAGAACAACATATTTTCAATGAAATCGGATGACTGCTATAAATCAAATCGAAAACAAACTGGCACTTGTCAAAGTACTCAACGGACGTTGAAAGCTGTTGTGGTACGTTGCGTTGAAGTCGACATACTCTATGTGACACAGACGACGGACAACGCATGACGGATTGTATGTGCCCCGGCCTTTGGTCACCCTTGCATGTCAACAGTTTAGGAGCAATAAAGAGTTTGTTTTGACAGCTGGCGTCTGCTTTATAAGTTTTACCTTACTTTGGACCACGATTTGTTGCTGTACCAGCGAATTCACCTGCTATGAACCGCTTTAACTTTGGCTTTCAAATATTCTGATAATTAGGAACTCATCGGCTGCTGTTAAGGGCAAAGATGATAAAACTGAATGTTTCACTTCGTTCGGTAAGTCGCTTTCCGTAATTTATACTCTCTAGTCTTTATCTATTGCCGCAAAATTGTAATCAAAAGCCGTACTTAATAAAGCATCCAGTGCGGCTGGCCAAATTTACGAGAGTTTGCAATATGTCAAAAGAAACCCGTGTATTTTCCGTTCAAAATTAATTTATATTCACGTTTATTACTGTTCCCGAAATCTTCGAGAGTTTTCAGAATGACTTTTAGTCTATCACAAACTCTTGAATGTTTCGCGAACCGTACGTGCGGCCTTTTTCCACCTTTCTTTTTCGATTTTCTTATCTGATGCTTCAGGCTCTAGAAAAGCTCAACTTACTCTTCGCACAATCAGCAGCGTTTGTTTTACACACAAACGTACTTTAATTTATTCGGTAGATAATTCACGGCAAATGTTAATAAGTTTTAAAAAATATGAAAGTAAAACAATATATTTTTCATTGATCACAATTTGTCTTAAAAAACAAATTGTTTGGCATACGTTCACATTGAGCCTAAACTGTAGACCTCGCCGAACCGACGACTGTGATTACCAAATGGGCATGACTAGGAAACATTAATTCAATTCGAAACCCTAAACGCAGACGACCTGTTTCTGCCACTATATATATATATGTAAGTATATATATCAATCAAGTTCACAACGTTAAACAGCAGGTACCTGTCAAACAAACAAACAAAAGCAACTGCACACGGGTACCGTGTTACTTTTAAAAATAAGAATTGCTTCTGTAAGGCTCACGACGAAGTCATCCACCCCAAATTTTGTTGTGTCTGCGCAAACATTTGACGTCTTGTTAAAAAGTGCTGCCAAAAAAATACATTTTCCAGGAAGTAAATTTAACATCCCTGTTCCAATTAATTACGATTTGATTTTGTGAAAGCCGATTGAGAAAAGAGAAATTTGAAGGGAACTTTATAATTTTAAAATTATAGTAAAAGTGTTTTTGTTTGTTTTTAGTTCGAGTTAGTGGAATATCTTTGTGGGGAGTTTATTTTTTGCATCGCTTTTGTAACCCGTCCCCAAGCTGCACTCACAATAACAAAAAATAAAACTGGGATACCGGAACCATTTAATATTATTTTACATTTTTGTTATTTTGTCATTATAAAATTTGAGCGCAGAAGTTTATCTATATTGCGGAATTTATGATATAGTAGAGATGCTGAGTAGAGTAGAAGGGAAATATGTTCATATAACGAAGGAACCGAATGAATAATTGCAAGTTTTGTGCTTCCTCGCAAAGAAATGCATTCCGCAATCGCGGAACAGAATGAATAATTAGACCCAATATTTTAACAAAAGCTTAACATCTTGGAATTCAGAAAAGAAAAGCGGTCGGATATAATTTTACACGTATGTACGTTTTCCGAGACATGAACAGGAACATGCGACCCAGAAACCTAAAACATCAGATACACAGATCGGCTGTGGGTGCCTTTAGCCCATCGTTTTGTAAAACCATCGAAACGTGTCTAAAAAAGTTAACCTCAGCCTGCAATAACAACGTTGCCATATTGTTCTTCACAAAAACTTGTCAGTTTTTCAGAAGAATTCATTTTAAAAAAACTGTTTCTTTAAAGAAAAATATAAAAAAGTATTCCGGTTTTTTTGGTTCATTATAATAAAAGAAAAACATATGAATTCTTATTTACATACAAAAAAATATATAAAATTAAAAGTAAAAACATTTCATTTAATTCACCACATAAATGCAACTGAGATCATATTAAGTTATTTATTTGAACGTATTAATTGCACATTAAATCGAATTTCCGTTTCTTTTGGTTGTACATAATTTTGCTCAATTGAAATTATATACATCTTTTAAAAAGTCTTTGGTCCGTAGAATTCCTCTTAGACCTTTTGGTTTTACTTAAACTAATTAAAAAAATTTGCTGCTATTGACAAAATTGTCTAAACTATTGTGTAGTTCTGAACCGTCGCAGCGTTTTGTACCAAATATCAGCCGCTTCTTTCTTCTAACGTGTTATTATATTATTTTTTAAAATTATAGTGCAGATATTCGCGCCACCCACCATCAATACCTTGGATATGGTCCAAGTCCGCGGCTTTTGGTGCAAAACTGAACAATGCTTTTCATTTTGTTTTTTATTTTCGAATCTATGAAAACTTTAAACTAAAAAAAAATCACAGTTGCGTACAAAGAGGACACGCACTTGAAAAAAGTCTTTTAAAAGGGAATACAAAATAATAAAATAGTTACGCTGGAATATAATTATGCCCATCAATCATAAAGTAATTGAATGCTTCTTTGTTCCATTCGAATAAAATTTAAAACTGCTATTCCATTTTGTTTTGCGTAAATATGTTAGGAGAAAAGGAAAAACTATTGGTGATTGGAAAAGCAGCTCGACCTCGGGCATTTAAAAATGTGAACATCAAAGATTTACGAGCATTTTGGAAACACAACAAGAAGGCTTGGATGACTCGCGATTTCATGTCTGAGTGGTTAGAGCAGTTTGACAGAAAAATGTCAAAAGAAAACAGAAAGATATTGTTGTTTTTGGACAATGCAACTTCCCATCCTAAAGATATAAATTTAGAAAATATAAACATTGTTTTTTTGCCTCCCAACACCACTTCAGTTTGCCAACCATTAGACCAGGGTGTTATTCAAAACTTCAACGTCCACTATAGAACTGTGATCATAAAAAATTTTTTGTCAAGCATTGAATTTAATGATTCTGCGAAAACCTTTAAAAAAACCATAAATGTTCTCGATGCTTTATATTTTATTAAACAATCGTGGGAAAAAGTAACACCGGAAACCATTAAAAACTGTTTTGGTAAAGCAGGATTTATTAAAGATTTTGATAATGCAGAGTTAGATGCAGAGGATGATATCCCTTTATCTATTCTTTCGCGATTGGTTAGACAAAATGTAGAATCTATTGAGTTGGTCACTATTGATGAAAATCTTCTAACAGAATCTGATGTAATAGAAGTTGCTGCCGATGAAGTGGAAATAAGCTCATCAGAAAATAATGACATACGTATCGTAGAAGATGACCATAACAAAATATCTTCTTATAAAGCAGCCTTAGAAGAAGTTAGACGTTTAGTGAAGTTTGCGGAAGAAGACTACACAGCATTTGAACCCTTGAAATATTTAGAATGCTATTATGGGGAGAAACTTATTAAAGAAAATGAAGCAAAATTAAAACAAAAAAATATATTAGATTTTTTTCCTAATTTGTAACTTTTTTTGTTTAATAAAAATTAAAATATTTAATATGAAATAAAATTTTAAATATAATTTTTTTTTTATTTCATTCCAATAACCGGACATCTCCACCTCGCGGACAAAATCTGCGCCCACGGAAGGTGTCCGCCTATGAGAGCTTTCACCGTAGTTAAAAAAAATCCAGAAAGATAATGGTATTACTTTTTATTATTATATTAAATCTATTTTTCTGTAAATGCACAAATAAAAAAATCAATTAAATTATGAAATCAAATCAAGAATTTTTTTTAATCAAAAAGCCTAATAAAATCAAGAGGAAAACCTTTTTGAAAAAACCAAGACGAATACCTAATAAAAACTCTGCGCTTCCTTCTTGATTTTTTGAAAGAGAATTACTAAAATAATAAAAAGAAGACATCTTATTAACTTTGTTCTATTGCATTTTGCTGTTCTTTTATTTTCTGTGTGATATTATTTATGCAAAGCACAACTCAATGACAAAAAGCAATATAAGAATCCTATAAAAATCACAGTCAAGTTTACACATAATCGGATGTATTTATGTGAAGTCGCGCATGCGCATGTAAATCTAGTTTTTTATGTTTTAGGACCAGTCTTACATCTGACTATTCGTTCCATTTGGTTTTCTTTCATTAATCGTAAAAATAAATTTTAAATATTTACTAGTGACATTTAGGGGAAAGCGGGTAGACATGGGTTGATTTGATTCTTAATTCCACGAAAAGTTTCACTAAAAACATTCGTACGAAAATTTATCGGAATTTCCATTTTTTTATATAATTTTTTTTGCAAAAAGGTTGAATGTTGAAAAACTCAAAACAACTGAAAAACAAAAAATTTTCTACATTTGGCAGAGCTGTCTAATAAAGCGCTCTTGTTCCTCCGCCTGGTTATTTCCCACTGCATGATTAAATCCGTGTTTAAGCTTTTACAAGTTGAGAGCCGTAATGCTTAGATTATACTAGAAGTAAAAAGAATACAAACCCTGCTGAGGTAAATTCCGGTCCGAGTACTTATTAAAACTTTGAAAGAATGTTCACGGCGTCTGGACAGTAACATTTATAAGGCAAGGCAAGATCATTTATAAATAGAGTACAAACTAGAAACTCGAGATAACAGGCTTTTAAAAACGAACACTTTTTTTGGTCTCAGTTCGATAAATAAAAATCCATTGGGGATGTCGGATTAGTTGATGTTTGACTCAGCATTGTTGAAGGGGTGTGTGTGAGAAAAAATACACTGCTCCTCTTTCCTCCTCGCCATATCTTAGTTCTGGTACAATACACTGGATATGTAGTTCAAAACAAAGAAAACATTCCAGTTCAGACAATTATATCAGAATCCCAGTGAAGTTTCTTCTTTATTTTATAACATCCGCCTGCACCTGCAGTATGTGACTTTTCTTGCAGCTGATTTCGTACTGAAAACTCGGTTGGTTTCACAACTTGATGTGTAAAAAATATTTTATGAAGACACACGCGTAAAGTACGAGGTTCAGACTTCATGCGTTAAGCGTCTCTCATTCTCTTAAGGTAAAGCACGAGGTATATCATTTTGTTAATCATTCCTTAATACGCTGCGCGCCGTTTTATTTGTCAAGGGAATACATTTGCGTTTTCGTGTTTTGGACACGCAGCATACAACTGACTGGCCTCACCCAAAACATACACAAACTTCGCAAATTGAACACGATCACTCGCAATCAGACTTCCAATGGATACGCGGCTTTCCTTATGACATTCGCCAACAGCCTTTTAGTCTCCAAGGAAGGAAAATGCTTGGCAGGGGTATAATAGCAAGGCCACACCTGCAATATGCAACCATTTAAGAAAGTCGGTTGAATAATTGACTTCTATATTTTCGGGTTGCTATCAATTAATCTAAAGGTCCCGTAATAGGCTGTATTTTTTCATAAACTATAAAAGACGGCGCCATGTGTATGTATGTAAGAACCCGAAGATTATTAGGCATAAGTAGCGTCCTGACAGTCAAGTCATTAACAGCGATGCACACTGCGTTATGATCGCAAAAAACTAAGACGGCAACATCCAGGCAAGCATGAAGAAGGATATATCCGAAGTCGGGTGACTGACTATAACTTTTTCTTTTGCTTTGATATGAAATTTTAATTTAAACGAGAAATGCCTTAAGGTTTTCATAGATATAAATGCGAGTGGACAAAAATTAATGAATGTCTGCATGCAAATTTACACAGATATAATTGAATGGAATGAAACGCTGGCGAAGGAGGTTCAATTACGAACCACAGAAAAAATGTCCTAAAAGGAATATTATTGAAAACCTTGCGATTTTCCTCAGCGTTGCCTCTCAGCTTTTTATAACCGAAACGCGCTATTTTTAAATGCGCTGAACTAAATTTGAATAACAGTCGGTCCAGACTCGTAAGTATATTAAAAAAAATTTAATATTTATGGAACACAATTAAAAAAATCTTCACATTTAGTGGAATATCTAGTTTTTTGATCTCAAGTGACGCTTTATTTCTTATTTGTGTGTTAAAATAATTCATTACATTGAAGAATCTTTCATTGAAAGCCAAATAAGTTATTGACAAATCAAAACAACTTCAAAATATTCTTCTTCTTATTTAAGACGCACATTTAGACGTAAACAAATTAGCAACGTACGTTTTGAAAAGGAATCTTTTAAGTTGTGTTTCGAACATGGCAACACCATTTCAACCCCAGGCGAACTTTCTTAAGTCGCCTTGACTTCAACTCAAAAATAGTTAATAAAATTAAGTACTTTTTATATAACAAAAATTGTTAACTTCAACACGTGTCAAATTTTTTAAACTAAAAAGTGAATTTCGGAATAAAAAATTAGTGCGTTTATAAATCTTAAGAAAACAAAGATTTGTTATCCTTTCGTGTTTTTCCTATAAGGCGCTCAGCAGTTCTTTTCAGTACTGCTTTTTCTTGTCTTGTCACTATTTAGGCGACGTCAATATCGGAGTCAGTTACGCAGTAAGTGCTAATAGAACGCGTCAACAGCAAATAAACTCCATTTGTCCACAACTTTCGATAAGTAAAAAAAATTTTCGATGTCAATCTAGACGAAGAACAAGCCTAGAACTTGGATCAGTTTAGATAAAGCGTGAGTATTTAAACAAGAAGTTACAAAATCTGGACAATATTATTATTCCAATGATTGAAAATTGTCTCCAACCAGATGAAAGTTACTGCAAAACCCAATCACTTTTTTGCGCAACGTCTTTAGGTTATTGTTCCATGAAATTGTTACAAAAAAGTTGTGCCAAATTTGTCTTGTTTTACCTGGGACAATTACGGAACTTGTTTTGATTTTTCTTTTTGTCCTATTCGAGAGCCCTTCCATGGATCACATTGGTCTGTCTTTAAAATTAAATAAAACAGACTGTGCGAGATATCATCGAAATTTGTGAACGGTGTGAAATGTCCGTCAGCCTCTGGTGGAAGAGTCCAATATTCCGTGGCGCTCACGACTGGAGTTGACGACTAGAGTTGCAATTATTTTTTGTTATCTTTCATCAAGCCGCTAACTTTCATGTAGGGAAAAGCTCTCGCTTCATCGTAAATATGTCTCAAGTGCCTTCCCTTCAAGCATTAAATCTCTTCTAGAAAACTGCGTGACATTCACACTAGTAAAAAATGTGCTGCTTCACTTGGTTTCAACATCGATCTCTTCTTTTTTAACCTTAAAAGAGGAAAAAACGTCCTTTGTCAACAATTTCGAGGCATCAACACAAACATTTTACAAATATTGCTTTATTTTGAGTGGCATTTTCTCGCTAAAAATATCTTGGTCTGGACCCACAAAGTCGGTTTGGTTTTTCCCAAATAGATTTTCCTTGTTTTTACTGCAATTTAACTTCCCGGATTTCGGAATGAAAGTTAAAAATGTTAAAAACGTTGAAAGAAACTGCTGGGACTGAGTCGTATGTTGTTTAAAAACACACTGAAAGATTGCGGATGATTATGGCGCTGCGGACCATTCGAGTCAATTAAGGTACTTCACTAGATTCTGAACCTAAGGGAAGTTTGTTGTACAATAATAATTTTTATTGAAAAACTTTCGCATAAATTTTGAATCTGCTTAAAAGTTCGTCAGTTTCACGCATGACACGTACTATCGTGGAGGCGGCCAAAATTCGAAGAAGAACTAAGAATTGAACTGAAAAGTTTATGAATTATTGAAATCAGAAATAATCCTTAATACTAATTTTTCGAATAGTTGCGACGGTTCGAAGTTGGTAGTTTATCAAACTAATGCTTTAATTCTTCCGACCATTTTATTTATGTCTACAAATACGGAATTTATGGCTCTTTGAGCTTGAGGTCATGTGGGTCGTGAAGCAACTAGTTGTTCCCCGGCTAAACATTCATGTACAACTATTTTCGTGCCTTATTTAATGGATTATTTAAAGATGTGACTGAAAGTCGCATATGCGACTTACTGTTGGAGAGAGTGTAAGCACTCGGAAATAGATCAATTGTTTAGCGGAGAAGAAAAGCATATACTTTTCATAATTTAACATATTTCCGCAGGTAAGTATGGAGATTCTTCCAACATTAATTTAATTTTACCCTTTGCAGTGCCCAGGCAGACCGCAATGCGAGCTCTATTCGATTAAGGGGGGCAAAAGCTGCAGCAATAACTTATTCATGCATGTGAATAATATTTACGATTAAATTAATTTTGTTTTACTTGCCCAAATGCACATACTAGAGATCCGTATCAAATAAGTTGTTGTTGAACACCCGAAGTTCTCTTGTTTTTCGATTACAGAACATTTTAAGATTTTCAATCTTCGAGTACATTGAAGTGTGTAGCCTCAGACAAGTGTGATCTCTAAAAATTTACCTTGCAAATGTTATTGGTGCTGCATGAGATACAGAGATAAATTGGAAATTATTTAAAAACTTGTCTAAAAATCTTTTCTTATAATAATCTTTGAACCAGGACTATTTAATGAACTTTTTACATTAAAGTCATCAAGTATTAAATAAATTAAAAATAAATATTAATTGGACACGTGAAGCCTCTAGTTTGTTATCTGTAGTTAAGCCGAATGCATCCGGGTATAATAATACAACAAAATCTTAGACTGTTCATACAAATAGATGATCGTGTATTCAGCAGCTGCAAGTAAGAGGTATAACAACAAGGAGCTCAATTAAAGAATTTGTTGTACTCGAAATGTAAAATTTTAATAAGGGTTCATGCTTCTTCACTACATGTTAACTTCACATATAAAAATATAATTGCGCAGGCCTCTGTTATACACCTGCAGCCACATGTCGTCATATAGGGACGTAAGAAGACTTTTTGAATACCTGTTCCTATGCGTAATCACATAGCAAATGTCATAACGATCTTTTTTGCGCTGTGCAACTTTGCTGGAGGACATTTTGACGAAATATTTTATTAAACAAGTCTGGAATTTTTCATATTAAACAACAAAACTATTGTCCAAAAATGAAATATTTTGGCGCCAAAGTACAGACTTTGCCCAAGGTGGCCTTTCCTTTTTCTGCGCGGATCTGAAAGGGCTGGACAGCGAATCCAACGAGATCGTTAGCAGGTCACACAGATCGCTAATTGTGTCTAAGGGCAACCACTCAGTCTTTAATTTTGTTTCTGTTTTGTTTATGACAATTTGTTGTGGGTGCCTCCAACAGGGTCCTAAGGCTTTGCCTATCCAGCCATTTTCATATCCCCCTCTTAGCCCCAGAGCTTACCCTTTTTATTCGTCCTAATTTAACAATGCAGACAAAACTACTCGATCCTACGACCTCCGTACTGGTGGTCGAGCATTCCTCTAACTCATCTATCAAGGCAATCCTCTCGTATCGATCCAATTGATGTAGTGAAACGGGGCAATTGCCCCGTAGTTCTTGATTCTTACATACATGTATTCCTTTTTAATTCTTGCTTGACTACGACACACTGCCAAAAACGCCGGCAACAAAACAAAAAACACGTGTGAAAAATGGCGTTGACTTGCGTTGACTTGCCTTGACGATACATCTGGTACAATTGCTTACACTGTCGAATATGAAATATAATTAAGTCAATGGTGCAGGGAAATACGCTACTGGGTAAAAAACAATTCCTATGCCAGATCTAAAATTGTACTGACACTGAACAATATACAGTTCAGCCGACCGTAAGAAAATGTTACAGCTTCATTGCCGGACGGATTGCGGATAATAATATCTGTCAAATTATTGTATGGCAAAAATTGTCAGACATCGCCAAAAGTCTTAAAACTTTTTAAGGTGTTGGTAGTATCCCAATTGAAATATTTCTCTGACAATGGAGTCCTTACCGGCTGCCTTCATTCTCATATATCACATAATAAAACAGAACTTACACATTTTAATGGCAATATTGTGGTAATATGTGGGTAGCAGGAAAAGGCGTATGAATTATAAAACTAAGGCGTATAAACAGGCTACAAGAAACGAACCGTTATACGTCCGTCCTCAGTCGTAAAGCAGTCACCGAAATTACTTTTTAAGGGCGGTCAGGCTTGTTGTTGCTGTGTTCGTCTTACTGACGCTGGTTGACTGATTCATCTCGGATAACTGTATTGTTTCACGGTTCATTTGAGGAATTTCAGAACGGACATGCTACTACTTAGTATGTAAAGCCATGGGTCGTATAAGTTGGGCAAAGAGCCTTTTATAAAAGTCCGTTAAAACCATCAACATCTTCCTTGCCCGCTCATTCTGTTCAGTTATAACTTGTAAAATTACTTTGCAAGCTTACGATTCCCTAAAGAAATGCCCACAATGTGGATTCTATAGAGCAGAGTACCAACATTATTTTACGCAACTTCACAAGAAACATGGACTAATAAAAGCATAAAATCTGACTTATAACACAAACATTAAGCAAAATATTTCCACTTTGTTTGTTGAACCCTCCGATGAGCGGTAGCAGTTGAGACTTTATATGAAGTACAAGGGTCTGGCCAGACCCCAAATGTTTACAGCTGTAATATATATACATATGAATATAAGAACCGTTAATTGTGGTTGGAAATAATAAAAGCTTTTAAAGATATAATTAAATAAGACTATTAACTGCAAGCTTTGGATTTATCAGCTGAGGAGAAATGAAAGTTTTGTTTTTTCTTAAAATATCTACGAACGCCACATTTCGATCCATCAACATTTTAGCCAAATAATATGACGAAAAGAAGTTATCAGCAAAAACCGTTCTACCGCTGCCCATATATTTTTCCATGAACTTCATCACTACACGTTCTCCTTGATTAATTTTTCGCTGACCACCTGGGGGGTGGTTTTCCCGCATAATATTAAATTAATGCCATATTTTGCAGGTTTACTCGGAATATACTGAGTAAACCGAGTTCGTCCGCGGTACGGAAATAACTGTTCATCCACTGTTAGGTGGCAATCCGGAGAGTACGCATTTTCTAAAATGGATATCATCATGAGCCATACTCGCTCGTTGTTTACTCTTTCCACAAACGAAAAGACCTATTGGTTTTTCTATTAGTTACTTGGTTGGTACTGTTCCTCGCAATGGGCCCTTGCGAGTATATGTTGCCACGTTATAGGCACGAACCCTTCCAGAAGGTGGTGGGTTTAGTATTCCAAACCTTGCCGTCTTTGACTCATACATCCCATTTTGTTCAACTCTTACGCTACATGATGAAATTTGTATTGGATTTTGAATATTAGCAACAGGCAGGGCTTCAATCAAATTTTCCGCTTCATCATCGCTATCATCCAATACGCCTTCTAACTCCATTTCTGGGTCAATATCGGATGCCTCATTCACACTTATAGGCATATAGTTTTTATCTGCGAAATAATCATTTGATTCAAATGGATCAGTGCTTGTCCCATAAGTTCCTTAATTTCCTCTTCAATAAGTTTTCTTTTGTCGTGGTGCCCGTTTGGAGCACTTTGTCTACGAAGTAAATACCTTCCCGTCCCATCTTCATCGTTTCCAATTTGCTCCATTTTAAAGAAAAAACTACAAATCACACTTTAAATATTTTAAAACAACACGTACACACAGGGTTCTACACATTAACTGAAATAAATATTCGTTTTCCTCATAAAAGCTTCATTGTTTTATTTCTAATGGTGTCGTTCAGTACATATGTAAAAATATGTGGGTCTGAACAGACCCATATGTGCATATTTCCCAAAAGCAGCTTAAAATTATTTTCTTCTTCTTTGAATATATTTAAAAATTAACTTTTTAGGTTTTGTTGCAGTCAATACAAAATGTTTGAGGAAGTCATGAAATCGCGTAATTCATCCACCTCCAGTATTGGAACCTATTTTGGCAAAATTAAAAAAAAAACCTTATTGCCATTTTTGAGACGCAACAGCTGGAGAGCTACAATTAAAAAAAGCAAGAATTCACAATAGTCCATATAGAAACTGAGCTGCCAGCTGGCTTAAATTTGTCACATTAAAAATAGAAAATGGGCACATAGTGCTGATCCCTTGACTGAATTAAGGGGTACAATTTTTATTCCACATATACATATGTATATACATATATACGCGTATATATGTACAGATATGTACGTGTGTATATGTAAATATATGTTTTCGAAGAGAGTTATGAAAAGAACTTGAGTTTTCAAATATGTCAAATATTGTTTCTTTAAGTGAAAAATAAGGCCCAGCCCTTCCCACTCGCAAATAAGTATTAAGAAAAAACATAAAAGTGCTGCTTCTGTTGAGTTCTTATGGGGAACTACTTTAGATACATTTTATAGCCTTTGGCAAAATTTTAGGTCAAGAACGGTACTTTTGCACAACTTCCAAGTTCCAACACTGACGCAAAACTATAGTCGTATAAAGACTTTATAATATATGCAGCCAAATAAAGCTTTTATGAGTAACTCATTCCACAAATGTACATGCATTCACACATACATACCTACATACATACATGCATAAACAGAAGAACATAAACATGTGCATGTGCACACACACACTGGTACGTTTTAGAAACAAACCGAGAAATGATAATATATTGAACAAGATGTTGCCATAAACCACATGCCAAATGCAAATGCATAGAATTGAACAACATAATGTCCAATGTACCACAATTTCTGGTGGAAACGAACTGTGACCCAATACCGTTTTTTTTTTATTTCAAGATAACTAACCATTTCCACATCAATTTAAATTGTTTTTAGCATGGCCTAATGCAAATACTTTGGCCAAAGGCAAAAAGAAGAAATTTAGATAATATTAAGTGCACATGTTTCTTCATAAGTACGCCCTTGCACACACACACACACACACACACATGCATACGTACGCGAGTGTGTGAGTGCGAATGTGGGTATGAATATATCATATTTGAAACGTGGAAACGGTTTAAAAGTTTTCACTATAGTTGTTTGTATGTGAAATGCGTTGAGCCATATTCGTGGCGCAGGTGGCAGATTTGACGATTTATCGTCATTTTGACGACTTTTAAGAACGCAATTTTGCGACATTTTTCACTACTCTTGAAGTAATTAAAAAAAGATTAATAACAGCTCTTGGAATTAATGATAAAATTTGTATTCTGAAAATACTTATTAACAAGTAGAAGTTCGTCTACGAAGTCCGATCTAAAAGCGCATCCACAATCAAAATTAAGAAAGATTTTGTTTCCGCGATGTTGCAAAAGAATTTATCTATTTTGTCGAAGACAACGAGCGATCAGAATTAGAAACAGAATTCAGGAATTCAGGCAATTAATATGTTTCCTGACAAAGATATTAAACATTTAGATTTTTGGAATAAAGTTTTGGAAATGCAAACGGAGCATCCAAGTTTCTTGTTTGCCACCTTGACTAAATTTATTACCATATTCTCTAGCAAATGTGGAAAGAGTAAGAAATTCAGTTGAAATATCTTCTTTGGAACCCACATTATGTTACGTTATATTAATTGAAACTAAACCTCTCAAAACTGATGTTTCTACCCACACATACAAATTTATATGTGTTCAGAAGAAATGTGAAGTTTTTTAGCTTTTAAATATAAAATGTTTTGCTAAGTTTGGACGACTAAGGTTTGGACGATTTAGTTCCTCTATTGGCTGGCAGCTTTGGTAGTCTTGCTTGATCACTCATACGAAAAGGGTGTGTAGATGAGTGACCAGTTCGACTTTGGTCACACATATGTACATACCATACCCCATAAAGTCTGCCTCCATCTCACATATTTTTTTCAATTAATCTAAAAACATAAGAGAAATGAACAACTCAAATAAAAATTTTTCCCTAATTTATTTATTTCATTATTGCTAAAGAAAAAGAGTTCTTCTTGCTTTAATTTTTGTTATAACGGTACTTAAATATAACAACAAGTAAATGCTGCAATTAAATAGTCTGCGTTGACTTCGTTTGCTTGTATCAGAATACCGTTATTCTTTTGTTTTTGTGCACATGTTTTATTTTTTAAGGTTAAAATTTAAATAAATAAAATGGAAGCGAAGCATCTTTGACTTTGGCTTTCATTTTATTTATTGCTTAGTAGGTGTAGCAGAGTGAAAAACAATTGCTGAATTCTGGAAAGAAAAGCTACTGAAGTACTGGCCAAACTATTGTGAGAAGACATTCATCAACATGGCAACAATTTAAGTTGGTAGAGTGTCATTGCATTTTATTAGTAAGTCGACGTAAGCGTATAAAAACCTCATAAATAAGCCTCCGAAGTTTTGGAAACAACTTATGCTTATTCCCTGAGCAAAGTAAATTTTCTATTTTCGGGATAGAAGGCCACCAAATTACATATGTATTTATGCATGTATGTATGTATGTATGTTGCGAAATGTAGCAACTGCACTAGACAATAAAAATCAACTCAATTCTTCTCAATTTCTTTCGTTGTTAATTATTTTGTAAATATTATTTACTGGTTTAAATATTTAATTACTGTTATTTCAAAACAGAAACAAGAAAATAATTTAATTTATTTTGTGTTTTTATATTAAATGCAAGGTGAACGCAGGTTTTATTGGCTATAGACATACATACATACTTATATATAATATATACTGGACATTTGGACATGATTTCAAGCCAGCATCTGCCTTGATGGCTATATCTGGAAATGGATCAAATCCACTTGAGTGCAAAGGTTGACGATTCAGTAGCGTCCCTATGTGGTTGTTAGGTCCCACAGGTCGCAATTTCCTATAAAATGCCGCACGGCACAAATCATAAACCCCGTGCTTAAGAGCTCGGGCTATCTAATACCTTTGTTTTATACTTTTCGCAGAAGGAGAGACATTACTAGACTCCTGAGTTGGTATCCCGAAATATACGAAGGAACATCAGGCCTTAAACCAGCTCGCCTGACATTCGCCCCAATCTAATTCCTTGCATAAAACAGACCTCGCGAAAGGCAACAGCGCCTCGAAGATACTCTTTTTCCTGCGACCCAGAAAGCCAAAACGTCCTGGTCCCCGTGAAGAGCATGCATAACCGGAGTCATACATGAACTTCCTAGAGTTTTGGTTGCCGTGCCAACCGAGGGGCCCCTTCCTTTTCTATATCCCGAAATCAGAGTGCCCTGACTAGCTTCAAACATCAGCGCTTAACCTGTCCCCGGGGGGAATATATACTGGACAGAATGGAATTGATTAAAAGTCACAGCAATTAAAACAAACGCTTGCTGGACAGTTCAGACTATCTAATACCTTCTGGCAGTAATTCCTCAGACAGTTAATGGAACATTATGCCTTAAGCAACTCGCTTGTACATTCCCAACCACTTAGTTCCTTAGGAAGAAAAAATCTGTTGGAAGACAACAGCATCTCGAGGACATCTCTTCCTGTGTTTTTAGGACAACACTACTATGCCCAAAAATATCCTGGGGGCATGTTGGTCCTCATTCTGCTGATTAACTTTTGGTCAAGGTTTCAGAAGAGCCTGTCTAGTCGAAGTCATTCCTAGAGTTGCCGTGCTAACACTTTCTCATCTAAGCCCCGAAAAGCAGAATGTCTCAGTTCGATATACGCCAAGGCTTAACCTGCTCCCCATGTGAAAAAAATTATACATCAATACATTTTAACTCCAAATCCGTTGGCACAGAAAGCATTCTTCACTCTGTACCCACTTCACAGTCTTGTAACCTGTAAACCTATGTCGCCGACGACATTCAGTACACAGTTACTACCGTTTAAAAAAGGAACTATAACCACCAATTCAAACGTAGTGGAAAGGCAAAGGGAAGTCACCTCTGCAGGACATTCGTTTCTTAAATTCAACAGTTAAAATCATGTGAAGGGGACTGTGATGGCTAGTGGTACTTCTCTAAGAGCTGATAATATAAACAATCAAAGCTGGCTCCATTAAGCCAGTGGGAGGTTTTCTGTGGAAGTGAACAAAATTATACTTACTCTCATCAGAGCATAGTATTTCATCCCAAAAACGAACAAGTCAATTTTAAATTCACTTGCGTCCTCTAATCACATCTCAGAGTGATTAAAGGGACATTGTGCTTACGCCCAGCTACGCCCTTTATAATCAGCCTAGTAGCAGAACTCCTCTAATGTTCATAAAATTCAAGTTCTTAGCAAACTCATGTTGAACTTAAAGAACAATTTCTTGTAAATAGTATTTCTTCTTTTTGTACATTTATTATTATATGGTTTTAACAGACTTTTATAAATGGCTCGGCGTCTTGTTTATACGACGCAGGCTGCTGAGAAATCCCTCAAATAAGTCGTAAAACAATACAGTTATTCTAGACGAATCAGTCAACCAGGGCGAATGAAACGCAAAAGTCTCGAAAGCCGCGAGAGCCGCTCTTTGACAAAACTTAATTCTAATAGAAGTGACGAACACATGACATGTGTGTTACGAATATTATTTATAAATTTTAGAACCCGCAGTCAGTGCCAAATTTAATTTTAATGATATCAGTGTAAGAGTTACAAAATGGTCTTTAAAACAATGATAAAGTTAAAAAGGGCTCAGTGCGGGACCAGTGCAAAAAAAGGATGTGGCTGAAGTGACAATAATCTGAGCGAAACATACTGATATTAAAAAATATTGTCGAACAATATCGCATGATTGCGGACAACAATATTGCACGTGAATATTTCTTTTCCATATAACCACATATTTTTCTTAATTCTGCAATATAGTTTATTGCCATAAATACCCATTTTATCTTAAAGACCATTCCCATTCGGCCATAATACTATTGTTTCAGTAAGCATGTTATAATCAAACTTTACTATAGTATTTATTTAAAAAAGAAAATCAAAATTTCTATATGTGTACGAGTATTTAAATTGCGTGTTGACTGAAAACTTAAACAGGAACTGAATCGTATCACAGCCAACGTTTCTGAAAGCACTAAATAGCGACGAAAGTAATTTTATTCAGTTAATAAATGTACATACATACATATGTAAATAATTATATACATACATGTGTTAAAAACAAATGCCGTGATCTTATATATACATACATACACACAAGTTATATTTTTAATATTGCACAAATAAAATGTTTGATGTTTTAAACATTTTATCTTTGCACAAACATTAAATAAAATGAACCCTTTATTTTTAAGACTTCAACTTAACACTTTGATCACCATTCAAAGACTGAACTTTATTTTCTTTCTTTAATTCTTAAACTAAACGACATAATGAACTCTTAAAATATAACCGTTATTTAAAAACTAAAATACTAACAACAAAATATAAGAATTAAATAATGATATACAGCTGCAATATTTACTTTAGAGGAGAAATCAAGGTGAACATCAAGGTCGTTAACTTAACTAAGGAATAAGTAATTTAGTAATAAAGCAGTATGTGAATAACTAGAGAATAGAGAGAACATTAAAATTGGGAGTTCATAATTGAGATTAATCCAATTGTAATTAAAATAAAGAAAATTTTAGTAATATATAACTCACATATGCCTGTACATACATACATAAATGCATATGTACATTAAATTACTATTATTAGTCTTAACAAAACAGTTGTTGCAGGCACTATTGTTTTGGCGCTCAACCATATTGCAATTTTCTTAGGCGTTATATAATTATTAAAATATCGCCAATAATACATTTATGTTTAGAGGAAACCGTGTTTCAACATTCAATACTTGTGCTTCGCAAGTACAAACAAATGTAACAATTTATAAGGTACTACATACATACAATACAAACCTATATTATTTTTACGCAATCCACGCCAATAATCAGGTTGCACGCTCACAGACGATACAATTGAGTTGTGATGTAAATAAATACATATTCAATTTGCAAATAACGTTGGGATGTTTGCAACTTGGCATCTTAACTATTTTCTCCTTTTACTCCCCTAATGTAGAAACATTCACGTTTTAACACTGACGTGGTGCAAATTGGTTACCGTCTATTTTGCGCCCCCACTTAACCCAATGTGTGTTTTCTACATTTGATAACGAAAAAATATGTATGTAAAACAAGTGCAGTGAAACCTTTCATAACCGGATACTCATCTTCGCGGTATTTTTGTACGGTTATCAGAGACGTATAAATTTTTTTTGTTCTAATTTTGGTTCTACAAAACTTGAATGTAATTCCATTAACAACATGATCCCTTCGAAATCTTCTTCTTCTTCTTTTGGCGCTACAGTCCGTGGTGAACCTGGGCCTCAACCAACAAAGTTTTCCAGCTGGCACGGTCTTTAGCCAGCGTTCTCCAATTTTGCACACCAAGTTGGTTGAGGTCCCTCTCCACTTGTGTGCGCCATCGGTTCCGTGGGCGTCCTCTACTGCGTTGTCCCACAGGTTCGGAATCGAAATACACATTTAAATTAAATGCATTCGTCAAAATTTTGTATATAGCCTCTGTTTTGTTAATTGATTAAGAGCCTTCTCTCGGAACTCTCGTAATTTAGAATTTTTAGTTGTGCGTAGGAGAATTAGTAAAAAAGTTGCTTGAGGCTGATCTGATATCTCCTGACTAAATATTTTATTCAAAATCAAACATAATAAAAATCTGCTGATTCTCCACTTCGAATTGTCTTTGAATTATAGAGTGGCACATTTAAGAATTTTTGTATGCATTTTCATTCGGCGCATGAACTTTCCGTGTAACTACAACATGGCGCGCTTAGAGAACATGTGTTGTTAATTCTTTTGTACCCGGTTCATATCACACTCTTATCTTCAATGCACATAAAAATTAATTTTTATTTTTAATTTATTTGTTGTAACGATTTATGTGCCCCACACATTCACTCAAATTTCTTATCAAAATAATATGTTCGATTTTTAGAAAGATTTTCCAGTGGAACCAAAGGCAATTTAAATAGCATTGTTGCGCCAAATTCTAAACTTGCCCTGTGTTATATCCTGCCATCAACTTTAATGTAGAGCAAAGTTATAAGCTGTTGTACAATTTAAATTAAAAAAAGTTCCGAAAATATTTTGTCTGATTTTAAACGTATACGACCGTCACTTGCGTAATCGTAGAAGTACCCACATGTCTTTAAATCTGTAGGCAATAACACCCCGGGAAATAACCGTGCGTACTCTGCTGAAGGCACTCAATAGAATTAAAGATGCTTAGAGGTCATAACATGGCGATGAGTTCAATGAAATCTTAATTTCGTAAAACATAACGCTTGAAAATGTGGTAATTTAATCGCGTTTGGTTAGGAAAATGTTGGTGGTGAAGGATGAAGAGAGCGCAAGATTTTTTGACAGCGTGTGTGAATGAGAAAAACTGAATTGATATGGAATACTTTGAGGAGGCAAGAAAGTATCCTTTTGCTATTTCACTTCTAATGTTGAACTCTTTGTTAGACTTTTGCTCCTTTTTTTTTTTTTTTTGTTTTTATTGGAAAGTGAAACATTTTCTTCCTCAACAAACATATGTAAATCGAAACAGTTTATACGACGCGCGCAACAACTAACAATATAGAGAATACTTTGATATATATAATATAATAATACAGTTGAACTTCCATAGTTTGAATCACCATTATCCAAACAAAAAACTTCAAGTTAGAGAGACTTCAAGTTATGGAGTAAGTTTCGAAAGTTTTGCATATAATAAAAACATATTTTTGACTAACTTTTATTCCTTTTTACTTGAATGTTGAAAATGTGTATTTTATTATATGTATATTAAAGTACTGAGTACTGGCTGACTGTTAGCGGCATATCTGCAAATTTTTGCTTAATTGAAAATTAATGTCAGCATAAAAAATTCAATTTATAGAAATTTTGAAAGGCTTTGCATGTTGTACCATTATTTTTCTTCAAGTTAGAGAGAAATTCGAGTTATGAAAGTTCAAGTAATAGGAAAAAATTTGAAGGAATTTACCTGCTTGCCGCTGTTGCCATGCGATTTGCCTCAACTAATAGAAATTAGTTCAACTGTAATTCCAAACTTCTCAAATAATGTAAATGCAGACATTTTGGAGGGCTGGAGCAGGAGTAATACAAAGAAAGATGGCAACGTTAGATGGGCCACTTAATATCAGCTATGACTCAGCCCCATAGATCCGCATGCAAATAAAAAAAACTGTTTGTATTTTCTGCCGCAAACTGTTTTTAAGGCAAAAAAGTCAAGAGTGCGCGAAAATAATAATGATATGAGGAAAGGAGAAAATTTTTATAACAACAAATTCATAAAATAAAGTGTGTGTTTGCCTTGACATGTCCCAAACTGGGACACTCTGCTTTCTGGGGTGTCACTAGGGGCTGGGTCATCTCCGATGATTTAGATGAGCAGCATGGCCAATTTTCGGAGATCTAAATATTCCCAAAGCTTCCATGCAAACGACAGCTGTTTTGGTAAGGAGCTGCATGTAATAGTGGCCTGATATACCTTGGTATGATTTCAGGCTACCGACGCAGCGGCTTTGACTTCCTCGACTGTCCAGCGAATTGATAACAAAGGGAAGGCCTAGATAGCCGGAACTCTAACACACAGCACAGGAGCTTTTGATGAAGTCAGCAAACCACAAGAAGCTGGAACCTGTGTGCGCCTTGCACACAGCCACTAAAGATTACGCCGTTATGGAAGATGCGACTAGACAACGGAAAATTAAACGTTGTTGCCACGGATTTTTCACGAAACAGTAATCAAATTGTTGATGCTAAATTGACCAAGTACATTTATCCAGCAGCTTGTAATATTCTGAAAACACCACACGGTTCCTCGCATCGACGAAATATCTAAATCAATACGATATGAAGCGAGTTATAAAACTTGTGACCCATTTGGCAGAAAAATGGTTCCGGTTATCTTACCTTTATCTTGGCCGTTTCCTAATAGTGATAAAATAGTTGGATCTAGACTTAAGTGAATTGCACTATTTCAAAGTGCATTTTTTGACAAATGCATCAAAGTCATTCGTAGTGTTGCTAATTGGAACGAATATTTAGTGCGACTTGAAATTAGTCCTGCAGTAGCATAGCAAATTTGGATACCTGCAAATAAACCCTGGTAAGAGAAAAAGGAAAAGTCGTTGAAAAAATTAAAATTAATGTTGAAAATTGTATAAAGTCATGAGAAGAAGAAATTCATTATAAAGCTATTTTAACAGGAAAACATATTGTTCTGGTTCAGATTACACTTGCATACATATGTATGCTTCTCTAGTTAATTAACAGATGAAGAGTTGATGAAATTTAAAGGCCAATAATCGGAAGTTTCAAAAATAAAGCGTTAAACACAGACAGTGTCGACGGGCAAATTTTGAAAAGCTGATTTTTTAATGTTTGCAAAACATTTCGCAAGAATGTCCTTGGACGAAGTATTGCTGTTTATCTAGTCCAATCAGCATAAAGCACACAAGCAGGGATAGCCAACAACAATATTTACATGTCGTAACTAGAGACTCATTTTGCGGTTTCCCGAAAAATATAAAGATTGAGAACGATTTTTTAAGAAAGTCTATTTTATTAGAAATCACATTCATTAGTTAAAACTGTTTTAAAAGTATATTAAACAAAAAAAATTATACATACAAAAATCCTGACGTTTTCAAAAAAGTCAAAAATTAAGTACAAACATAAAAATAATAAAAAATCCTTTTCTAACGAAAACTGTTGGTTTTTCAAAGTAATTCTATTCTATTTAATTAATAAAATCAAATACATGAGATCAAACTATTTTATGCAGGTATGTTAAAAAAAATAAACAAGTTCAGTTTTTTTAAAAGCATAACGTTAACAAAAACATTTAAAATTAATAAAAAACATGTTAGTAGAAGATAAACAATTAATGTGTGTATAAAGGTAAAAAATTATAAATATTAGTCTTTGGTTCTCAAGTGTGTTTTTAAAACACATAAAGCATTAATAGATTCATCTGAAAGCCTATTTCGAAGTTTATTCACTAAATGTCCTGTCAGAGAAAACACTCGTTCACTTTCAACAGAAATTGCTCGTATTGTTAAAAGAGTATCAAAGAATCTTTCAAGGTTTTCTGTTTTTTTACCAGATGCTTATTTTGGTTTTTCATTTACATTACATATTGCATCATTTAATTTTTCCGCAAATGTCTTTTCCTATACAATTTCGCTTTCATCGCTGCTTTCAATTTCTTCTAATTCGATTACTTCACTAAAAAGACGGCTGTAAAGTTGTTCTGCATATAGAAAAACAGGAAAAAGATTGTCCAACAGACGTATAAAGTGTTGCGACTTGTTGCAATAACGTATTAACTATAATATCGGCTCTTAATAAATTCATATTACGGCGACAAAGTATCTCAAATACTGTGAAGGCAAATATGCCTTCAACGGGACTTTCTTTTACAAATTTTTCCATCACGTTATTGTGGTTGCTATGTGGCTTTTGAAACTGATGTTATATTTCATTAATCTTGTTTCCATTAGATTACGAATTTCAATAGCGCCGCACTTTCCGGGTATATAAACCATTCCTAAGTTGTGGAAAGTCTCCCCGTTTCCCTATAAACACATATTTAAGTAACTTCGCTTTTTATACTTGTCCATTCATCCATAACTAATGAGAATGTACATTTATTTATATTTTAATTTTGCTTCTATCTTGTGTTTTATTTCACATTTAACTTAAAAAAAAAGCTCAATTATCAGATTTTCGGTTTTTGGCAGAGCAAAACCTCTAAGAAGCATTGACTCTCTATTAAAAGAACTTCTACTTATGGATCTTATAGAAAACCCATTAACTGCAGCTAATTTTGAAACAACTAAGCTCATGTCGTCATTCTTATGACTTGCATATTGATGTAATGTACCCTGTGTTTTTCTGACCTTTTCTGAAGGCTCTTCCCACGATACCACTTTATCCAGTTGTTTATTATGTATCCCTTTTAAATGGCGTATAAGCCCACTCGTGCTCTTGCCTTTGCATGATATTAGTTTTGCACACAACTTGCAGGCTGCGCCAGCTAATTAAAAAGTTGTTACGGATCATCTGTTTTCGAGAAGGTTCTTCAACTGTAACTAATCTTTTGCAATTTATAGCTCTGGTCAATCGTGTTTTTGTTGATAAAATGCAAACTGATGTAGTTTATGCTGATTTTAGTGTTACCGCCACTGTCGATTAATAGTTATCGAATCTTAAGTAATCAAGCTGACCGACTACTTTATCAATTGTTGGAACTATCTGTCAGTAAAAAAAGGGCAGCTTTTTATCGGCAGACATCTTTTTTCTCAGTGTCTATTTTTTGGCCAGCAAGGCCAATTGGACCGCCAAAGAAGTAACAAGTTTTTATAATATTGTTGCGCTTTGTTTTCGCACTAAAAAGTATGTAGCAACCATATTTTTATAATTATCTTATACATATATATTTTGAATTAGGAATTTCAACAGCCAAATACATATGTGTAAAACTAAACTAAAATTTCTGTTTTATTTGGAGTTCCCAATCTGGTGAAAACTTGGCGCTTGGGCTAATTCCCACAACAGAAAGGCTTTCGATAAAGTTAACCATAAATTTCAGGTAACGATGGGGTTTATGCGAAATTATTTATATTAGATCGCTTCATACCTTTTCAATAGGAAACAAACAGTTTTATTCCTATTCCAGTAACATCTGGTATTCCTCAGGGAAGTCATCTAGGTCTTTTACTGGTTTCTTTATTTATTATGACCTCATTCATACTAATGCACGATTATGATGTTAAGCCACTTTCTGGCTCCGAGAACTACCATGATCATACAGATCTCTACTGGGTTTCATAAAATGTTGGGCGATACAGTTTGACAACCCCTACGAGTATATTATGAAGCAACAAATTACAGCCCTTGTTTGTCCTGTTTTGGAATATGGCTCAATAATATGGGACCCATTATATCAAATCTATATCAATGTAATTGAATCCGTACAAAAACATGTTTTATTACTTGGCCTTCGCAGATTGCAATGGAATCCTCTGTGCCAACCTTCCCATCAAGCTGGGCTTGTGCTTATTAATCTGCCCTCTTTACGTAGCAGGAGAACTACGCTTAATATTATGCTTGAACTAAATATAATTAAGGGTGACATTGTCTGTAATTTTTTGGTAGAGAATTTATCTTTATATGATTCGCAGCGTCCTACGCGCCACTACTCTCCACTCTCTATTAAATCATTTAGAACAAATTACGCCATTTCCAATGATAAAAAAGTACAGAAAAAGTTTAGATTCCTTAAAATTTTTACTACTCGCAACCTAGAATTTTGTATAAAATGAGTTTATTGGATAAATTTGAAATATTTTTTATATTAGAAAGTTTTCTATTTCTTTCTATAAATTATTAAAACAAATGACAAAATATGGGTACATAAACATATGTATATAAATTAACTCGCAGTTAAAAGAAATTATGTCGCATACAACTAAAAATCTTCGGATTTTTTTCATGAAATAGGAAAAAAGTCGTTTTTGCTTATTTTCCAATTGTATTCAATTCAAGGTTCCTTTCATGTCTACTATTCGCCAGCGCATATGGGGATATATGACAGACAATCGTTTCCTTGGTTCGGTTGAGACAAAACTTTTTTAACCCTTCAGATGTATTAAATTAAAGGAATATACAAAATTTCGTGATGGTTGAAGTGTTTTTTCTGGGCCTTATGACATTTTTTTTACCTTATGATACATGAGAATGACTCGAATTCTTACACCGAAATTTTTTAAGTGTTGATTATCTTTGATCAATTAAAATAAGTGGGTCAAATTTTAGCATTTTATAACAACACAATCTCTTTTGGGACGTTCGTTATATAAATACACTTATCGCTTTTCCGGTTATAGTTATAACCAGATGTATGTAGAATAAGTGCACCAATCATTGGTCTATTTTATATGCCAATAGAGTTATTTTAAAATTTATTGGCTCATGTGCCAATCAACTAGAAAATCACCCTTATTTGGACCAATCAAATGCAACCCTGATGCGGCAATTATGTGAAAGCCTCATAGGTAACCGCGCACCAATATAAACCCTAAAAATATTTATTGTGTTCTCGTGCGGAAATTAACCCAGAAAATACGAGCCAATATAATTCTTTTTAAATAAATTTTCTTCTTGCAACACTCCAGTTTTTTTGTTCGTAATTATAATAAATTTTAAATGTTCTAAATGTTATATTTATATTGTAGTTTTAATAATTTTAATATGGACTTCGATGGCTCTTGAGTATAGTTATGGATTATTCGATGTGTACTGAACTTGAGTACTGCTCCCTGTCTCAGCAAAAGAAAAAGCCAAGTCTAATTTCATGTTGGCTCTGAAGTGCTATTCAAGATTTAATACTAGCAATAGAAAAGCACCCATGTGCTTGGCAATACTCTTCCCAGGACTACAAAGATCGGCGTAAAAGGCAGAGCGCGGAGACTGTAATATCAAATAGGTCAATGTTAAAGCAGCACGTCTAAATGTTAAAAAAAAGATTAAATTCTTGTCAGGGAACATAAAACATACAGGCTCATTGGCTACAGTGGTCTGCAATGCAGTATATCACAAAATGTTTCCCTCCCTGAGATGACCAACCTAAACAAAACTGAAATGTTTCAGCGAGCAGTGAAGTGTTCAGAGGCTGAAGAAGGCAATTGGCGTGCAATAGGGATGTACTGAAATTGGCAAGAAAAACCAAAGGACAGCCAACAAATTGCACTTGGAGCTTGTGAAAGCCGTTATGGAAGCAGCTTTGGATGCAGAGTAGGAGAATTAAATCTGCATAAGTCTGTTTGATTTCTTTTTAGTTTTTAATATTGAAGTGTTTGTTTTTTAAGCCTTTTATTTTGTTTTGCGAGTGAATTTTCTATTTTTATTATTAGTTTGCTCTTTCTATTTACATACATACATACATATTTATGTGATTTACATTGAAATTTATTTAATATGTTCATAGTTAGTGAAACTAAACTTATGTGATAAATAAAGGGCATTTTTTAACTTTATTTATTTATTTATTTTCTATTTTTTTATTTATTTCACAGCATAACTGTAAATTATGGAACGAGTAAGCAGCTTGTACATACAAATCCATATACTTACCTACACAAAATCGCTGATCCACTGCATTATACACATACATTGTATATTTAAGCCGCCAGCGCAATTCACCGTCTGCTGACGTAAAACAATTTTCATTTTCTCATGAACAGACTTTGCTTCGGTACTTATACATACAGTGAACCAATTAAGTTTAAGTACACTCAACAGCCGGAAAAATAAACACATAAATATAATTATATGTATATCAAAAATATATATATATATATTTTTGTGTATATATATTCGTAGTACATTTAAAAAGGAACATAAAATCAGGCTTTTCATTGAAATAAATATTAAGAACTATATAAAAACCACATAAAAACACAGTAATATCGTTAATTCACGCAAAAAAGTTTAAGTACATCAACTAACCAAAAGTCAAAACGGTAAAAACAAAAAGAGTTTGAGAGAAAGTTAATATTTTGTTGGGCCTCCACCTGCATCAACAACGGCTTTTAAACGTCGACCGATGCTTCTCACTAATCTTTTAGTATCGCTTTGTGTTAATTTAGCCCATTCGGTTTTAAAGGATTTCTTCGAGGTAACGCTCTGTTTTCCAATCCTTTTCTCCAGCAAATCCCAAATATGCTCAATCGGATTCAGGTCCGGAGATTGCGGGGAGATTGCAGTTGCTTGCAATTGTAGACCAGCTATTGCTTAACCAAATACGACGTGTGCTTGGGGTCGTTATCTTGTTGGAAAAGGAATGAGTTTTCATCCATCCCCAATTGTGACGCACTTTTCTTGAGATTTTCGCGTAGAATGTCAACGTATACACGTTTATCTATTGTACTCTCAATAAATACCATTTTACCCACACCATCCCCTGCCATGCACCCCCAAATCATAACGTTACCCCACCGTGTTGGACTGTTGGTACTATATTTTTTAATAGCATGGCTTCATTAGATTTTCTACATATTTTTTAGCACCATCCGGTCCAAAAATATTTTAATATTTGACTCGTCACAAAATATGAAGTTGTACCAAAAAGAAACGGGCTTATCCAAATGCTCCTTTGTAAGTCCAGCGGGTTCTTTTTGTTGTTAGCCGATATTAGGGGCATTTTACGAGGAATTCGCACATTGTAACCAGCTCTGTGGAGTACGTTTTTAATGGTCTGAAGTGGACGCTTGTTTGTGTGCTTTCCAACAATTCATCTCGTATTTTCGGAGCAGAAATTTTACAATATTCCTCTCTTTTCGCTCTGAGAGTTTTTTTGGACGACCACATCGGTTTTTTTGTGCAAGCTCCCATTGTTTCTATACAAATTAATTATATTCTGTACTCTAGAATGAGGTTTCCCAATAATTTGACCAACTTCACGCAAAGATTTATTTTCCAAAATCAATTTAACTATCAATTTCCGGACTTCGGTTGATATTTCTTTACCTTTACCCATTTTGTCAGCTTAGGAGTAACATCTACCAACATTACGAGCATTAAAGTGATGAAGTGCACTGCGACATTCTTTACTTAAAAAATAAAACAAATTACAAACCATTGTTTTTACAAAAACAACAATTCTACAGTCTATGATTTATTGGTGTACTTAAACTTTTTTGGTGTAATTTTTAGCACTTCTTGAAGACTTCGACTGTATGTACTAAGTTTTGGAAAAGTAACGGGATTATAACAAATTTTGAAAGTACCTGTTGCGGGTGAAGCGGCCCAAGCTCAAGATAGCCAATGTGGATTTTAAACACAACAAGTGTAAGAATTTTAGAAAACTTTAATTCTTTATTCTTACGCTTTGATATGTTAAAATTCCTAAAATTATAAATAAATTTACAATTTATATACAAACTTATACAAACTTACATACTAAACTGCTGATATACTAACTTTTATGTATGGCTACTCCAAGCGAAGCTTCGTAATCCTTATGACCTGAACGAATGAATATCTTCAATCTATGTAGGTGTTTTATATACCTATGTATGTGGTCTCGATTAAATATGGCCTCATAATTATACCGCGTGGAAAATTAAAAGGAATAATTGAACATTTTGCCATGCTCATCTCTCTACATATCGATAACAGTAATGTCATATTAGCGATTTATGAGTGGCGGTAACAGTAATGTCATATTAGCTATTTATGAGTGGCGGTAACAGTAGTGTCATATTAGCGATTTATGAGTGGCGGTAACACTCCCCCACAGTATGGCGAGATTTCGAAGACTTACTCTACTTTCTTTCAGCCACGTCTAAAACCGCTAATTTTGCAGCAGGTCTTTCTAAAACGCCACAAACTGTCAAAACTTTTGCCTTTCGTACTTGTCCATCTTCGGATTTGGCAACTTCGATGACCTTTCCTTTTGGCCACACGTTTCTCGGGTTATTTGGATCAACCACTATCACTAAATCTCCCACAGATATGGGTTTGGCCTTTTGAAACCACTTCGTCCTACACGTCAAAGTAGGCAGGTACTCTGTCACCCATCTCTTCCAAAAGATTTGTGCATATTGTTGTGAACGCAACCAACTTTCTTTAAGTACAAGACCTTCGTCGTCGTACGATGCAAGGGGTTTTAAGCCACTGGAGTTGCCAAGCAAAATATGATTTGGTGTGATCGCTTCTTGATTTTCGCTTTCTATTGGCACATATGTAAGAGGACGGGAATTTATAATACTTTCGACTTCAGCCATCATGCTTTGCAGCATTTCATCGCTTGGAAACCGTTCTGTTTTAATATTGTAGAGTACAGTTTTTATGGATCGAACTAATCGTTCCCATGCTCCTCCCATATGAGGAGCAGAAGGTGGGTTAAAGTTCCATTTGGTGTAGGACGTTGTAAAACTTCGTATTAGCTCGTTCTTGTCCACCTCTCTTAAGGCTTCACGCAACTCTCGATCAGCACCGATAAAATTAGTACCATTGTCGCTGAAAAATTCTCTTGGGCTGCCTCTTCGCGAAATAAACTTACGTATTGCCATGATACACGAACTTGTATTAAGCGAATAGACGATTTCAATATGAACCGCACGTACCGTTAAACATGTAAATAGCGCACCGTATCTCTTTTCTTTATGTCGGTTAACAGTGACAAGCATAGGACCAAAAAAGTCAAGACCCGTGAATGTGAATGGTGAGAGATACGAACCCAGTCGAGCCCGAGGTAATTTTGCCATCTGCGGAATCTCCGGCATCGCAGTTTTAATTTTACACATTTGACACTGCTTAATGGTTGATTTACAAACGGTTCTCAATTTAGGAATATAGTATTTTTGCCGCAATTCATTCACCACTGTCTCAAGGCTACTATGACGGTACAGATTATGGTAATGTAATATTAAAAGGGTTGTTAGGCGGCAATGTTTAGGCAAAACGGCTGGATGCTTCAGTTCCTCCGGAACATCAGCATAATCAATTCGGCCACCTACTCTCAAGACACCTTTATGATCCAAATACGGGGACAATTTATACAAAAAATTTGTTTTTGTTAATTTATTCTTTTGTGATAGACAATTTATTTCATTTTGGAAATATACTTTCTGCGTATCTTTGATAAGAGTCAGTTCTGCTTTGAGCAACTCAATTTGAGTTAGTTCCTTTCCACAGGAAGGCGTGATATCTCTGTTTCTACGGCAGTAGCAAAAACGAATTACGTATGCAGTTGCCCTTAATGCTCTGCACCACTGAGAAAATCTTTGTAAGTTTATAAGTTGTTCTATACTTCGTGCCGTTAAATGGCACTCTTTCAACTCGAGCTTTGTTTCCAAAAGTTGTGTATTGGGTTCCCGCCATTCTTTCTCTGGCAACTTTAAAAAATCAGGGCCGCTAAACCAGCGCCCTGTATTCGATAGATTAGGTTTATTTGTGCATCGTGTTGCTTCGTCAGCTACATTCGTTTTTCCTGATATCCAGGACCACTCGTCCACCTCTGAAATATCGAGAATTTCACTTACACGAACTGCAACGAACTGGTGATATTTTCGGTGGTCGGAGCGTATCCAGCTTAAAACTGTTCGTGAATCTGACCAGAGTGTTTTTCGATTTATCTTAACGGTATGATGTTTTTCAATATATTTAGCAAACCGAGCACCAATAACAGCTGCCATCAGCTCTAAACGTGGTATCGATAAAACCTTTAGTGGCGCCACCCTAGTTTTTGATCCAATAAGTGAAATAGCGATTTCGTCCCCACAGCACATCCTAAAATACGCTACGGCGGCATAACCGTTTTCGCTTGCATCCACAAATACATGCAATTGAACATCTAGGTTATTATAGTTTTTCAATGTTTTAAGATAACAACGAGGTATATTTACATTTTTTAAATCTGGTAAAAGCGCTAGCCAGTTTTTCCACCTTAATTGTTGATTTACTAGAATATGTTCGTCCCAGTCGATATTGCTTCTCCAAACTTCTTGGAGAACTATTTTCAAATACATAAGGAAATTTCCTACAAGCCCTAAAGGGTCATAAATGCTCATTAGAGTTCTTAAAATTTCACGTTTGGTGGGAATTTTGTTTCCGAGAAGAACTTCGCTGTTCAAGACAGACTGCGACAGTTTAAAGGTTATATTGTCCTCCCCAGGGTTCCAAAATATGCCAAGTACCTTTTCTGTTGCTTCGCCTACACTAACGTTTAGGCAAATATTGGTCAAAGGGTTAGAAGAGTTCAATTCTTTCAAAACGCTATCATTATTCGAACACCAGTTTCTAATTTTGAATCCTCCCTCACTATGAATGAATCGCACAGTTTTAGCCAGTTCGGCGGCTTCTGCAGGAGTATCCGAAGAAGCAAGAAAATCATCTACGTAGTGGTTGTCTTTGATGGCAGCAGCGGCTAAGGGATACTTGGCTTCAAATTTTGATGCGTTGAGGTTTTTAACATACTGAGATATGCACGGAGCGCAGGAGGCACCGAATATCATAACCTTCATTACGTACACTTCGGGTTCTTTGTTGTCGTCGCAGCTGCGCCATAAAAATCTTTGCGCATGGCAGTCTTCATCGCGTATATAAATCTGATGGAACATTTGTTCGATGTCACCACAGATTGCAATTTGCCTTTGCCGAAAACGAAAAAGAATAGCTGCAAGAGAAGACAGCAAATCTGGCCCTTTGAGCAGCATAGAGTTAAGTGAAATACCATTTGCCTTCGCGGCCGCATCCCAAACTATTCTTGTTTTATTCGGTTTGTTTTTGTTAAATACCGGAAACATTGGTAAATACCATACATTTTGTTTATCATCTTCATTGTTTACTTTGACTATGTAATTTCTTTCAAAATATTCAGAAATTGTTTTTTCGAAATGTTCAAACAACTCTTTATTTTTTCTTAGAGTTTTTTCGAGACAAATCAGTCGTCTCTTCGCCATATCAAAGCTTTGTGGAAGTGTAATATTGTCATATCGCCACAGCAAAGCTGTCTCGTAATGGCCATCGCATCTTTGTTTCGTATATGTTTCTAGCAAACTTAATGCCCTTTGGTCATCTTTTCCAAGAGCTGGAGTATAGTTACTTATCCCTGCTAACTCAGTTGTATAAAACTGTTTGAGTAAGTGAGTAAGAATTTGGTCGTTTTCACCTTTACACTCGCAAGAGTAAAAATTATATTGAATTTGGGCCTTTTCTCCAACACTGGAGTTGCCACATATTAGCCAGCCGAGGCGAGTATGTAAAGCGACGGGTTCGTTTTTCTTGCCTTCTTTAACACGAGTTGGCACACATAATTTCAAGTTATTTAATCCTAAAAGTACATCTGGTACAGCATTTTCAAAATCGGCGATGGGTAGCCCTTTAAGGTGCGGAAATTTTTTACGTAACTTTTTATAATTAAAGCTCTGACTCGGAAGCGATAGTTGTTTAACCGTACGAACAGAAATAGAAAATTCAGTTTTATTCATACCTGAAATTTTCATTGAGACTATTTTTGAGTCTTCTTCGTTGCGACCTATTTCACCTGTCCATTTCAAGCATAGAGGTTGTGACTCACCATTTAAATCTAGTTTATTAATTAATTGTTCATTTACCAGACTTACAGACGAACCCTCGTCTATAAATGCAAAAGTATTAAAACAGACTGCTGTCGACCAGTCATATGTGGCACTAAACAAGGGCCATTCTTCAGGAGTGCCGGTAAAAATTGGAAGCTCTTTTGGTACTGACTGCCGCGTGCTTATTTGTTGTTGCGAAAGCCTGTGAGAAGGTAATATAACAGGTTGGAGGTTTGATGGGTTCATGGAAAACGTTGAATCCATGTAACCAAATTGTACAGGTGTCTCTAATGTGTGATTTTCTGCATTTACGTTGTCTGAATTATTACATAAATTTGCCGTTGTCGGCTGGTTTTGGCAATATGGTTTAGTAGTGTTAGGCATTTCTTGCGTTGTTGTGGCTTGTGGTACAAATGTGTAAGGTGGCGTTTCAAACTGACGAGCTGCGGAAACTATATTTTGGTGTGCGGTTGCAATAGCCGAAGTAGGGAGTTGGATTTGATTATCTAACCACTCATGTACAGATCTGACAGCTGAGTGTTTATTAACTGATTGTGCGTCCTCGAAGTCATCTACTGCTTGTTCGAGAATTTGGTATTTCTTTTTAATGAAATCTCTTTCAAGTTGTGTCTCTTCTTGTAGACGTCGTAGCTCAAGAGCTTGTCGGCGGGAGCGGGAAGCGGCCGAAGAGCCACTACGAATGGAAGAGGCAGAATCGATCGTGATTTGATGTTGTACCGTACAATTTTGGCAACTCCACGTAGGTTGGTCTTGATTGCTGCTGAGATTGACACATGGTAAATGAAAATTAAGATGGCACTTGCTGCATTTTATAAATTTTTCGTTGTCTGTGGACTTGTTGCAAATGTTACAGTTGTTCGGTGCAGGACTTAACTGAGTTGGTCGTTGACGACTTAGTGGTTGACCCTGTGAGGGAGTGGAAGGTTGCATTCTGTTAGGACTTACGTTTTAACACCCAAGATGATTCCTTCAAACGATCCGATGAGGCACATAAAAGAATTTTAATGTTGCGGGTGAAGCGGCCCAAGCTCAAGATAGCCAATGTGGATTTTAAACACAACAAGTGTAAGAATTTTAGAAAACTTTAATTCTTTATTCTTACGCTTTGATATGTTAAAATTCCTAAAATTATAAATAAATTTACAATTTATATACAAACTTATACAAACTTACATACTAAACTGCTGATATACTAACTTTTATGTATGGCTACTCCAAGCGAAGCTTCGTAATCCTTATGACCTGAACGAATGAATATCTTCAATCTATGTAGGTGTTTTATATACCTATGTATGTGGTCTCGATTAAATATGGCCTCATAATTATACCGCGTGGAAAATTAAAAGGAATAATTGAACATTTTGCCATGCTCATCTCTCTACATATCGATAACAGTAATGTCATATTAGCGATTTATGAGTGGCGGTAACAGTAATGTCATATTAGCTATTTATGAGTGGCGGTAACAGTAGTGTCATATTAGCGATTTATGAGTGGCGGTAACAGTACCCTTTCAATTTTATTAAAACAAAAGAGTCGGTTTTATTAAGATCAATATAGATCAATATAGTGAGTATTTTTAAGTGACAACAAGGTGTACTTAAACTTAATTGGTTAATTTATTGTATATAAAAACGTGCGGTGTGTTCTACTGCATTCACGTCAGCCAAAGGAAATGCATTTCTGCACGAACCAGGAAAAAACATCGTTGTCATCATAACGATCAATTAGCGTTTAACAAAAAAATTTGTACAGCACATCAAGCCAAAGTTGTCAAAGTAGTTTTTTCTGTTTTAAAGGTCGAGAAAATATTTGAAAACGTTTTTGCATAACGGACCAAAGCATTTTCTTCGATACGTCGAGCTCTAGATAACCCATATGTAGTTCAATATTGTCTGACTAGGAGATACAATTTTACTGGGCTACGGCTTTAGCAAATGCTTCAACATGCAAAAAGCATCATTTGCTACCAACACAAGTGGTACGTTTGTATCTAGATCACCTTGAATGCAACAGTTTTCGAATACTCCACCATATTAAATTTAAACGCTACTTCATCCCATTTTCTTAAGGTCTGTTTACATGGTAATACGACGTCGTAGCATCAAAATATTATGAAATTCTCACCGAATTTAAAAAAGTCTGTTCTAATTATTTTCCAAATGTACACGGACGTTAATTATACCGTCCGCCAAAAAGCCAAAGCAAAAATATTAGTGGTGCGAATTAAATAGCTGATGGTTATTGAAAAATTTTTTGGAGGAGACAATACAAAAGTTTACGTTTAAAAAACAATTAATAAGCAGAACAAAGTCAACAAATGCCTTAATAATGAATTACGGTGTATAAAAAGGGACAAAATAACGAAATATCTAATTGCAACATACAAAACCACTGCAGCAGCGTGGGCCAACAACCAATCAATGAGAAATTTATACAAGATTAAAATTGAAAATAAAAAATGTAAATAACAAATGCGAAGAGAAATAAAGGACTTAATGACAAAGAGAAACCGAAATGTGATACAATCTGTGATATTTAACAACGACTGCAATGAATTTAACGAAATAGCTAATAATTTCAATAAATATTTCGTGGATAGTATTTAAATTATAACAGACTCAATTGAATATGTGCAAGATACCAATCAGATACCTATGGAAAAGGTCAAAGATCAGTCAAAGATTTAAATTTAGTGCAGTAACAATTTCTGACCTTAAAGATATAGTAAAAAAATTAAAAAAACAAACCGATTACTGCAAAATATCAATAAATATTATTCTCGACAATTGGAATAAAATAAGAAAAGTTTGAACGAAATTTTAAATAAATCATGAATAACAGTTCCCAGAAAATTGGAAAGAAACTATGGTTGACCCAGTTAAAAAAGTGGCAAAATCGCGACAGTGTGGGGAATATCACCCGATAAATACGTTAAAAACATGTCAGAAAATATTAGAAAAAGTTGTAAAAAATCAGTTGGAAAATTATATGAAGAAGAATAAGTTGTTTACAAGCCATCAATCTGGTTTTAAAAAAATTAAATTTTTTTTAATTAAATAAATAAATTTAGTGTGAAATCTTGGCCTTAATTTTGACTTTAAAAGAGCGTTCATGGCAAAGACCTCAACAGGGCCGGCGCTTCTATGGAACAGTATGAACAGTTTGACGGGGCGCTTAAATTGGAGGGCGCCAAAATCTAATTAATAAAAAAAAATTTAAAATTTTTTTTTTTTTAATTTAATACCGAAATTCTGCAAAAATATTTTTTTCACTGTGTAAAAAAATATGTTAAAAAGGAAAAATATAAAATTTTTTGTCATTGCACAGAATTTGAACACTGTTCAAAGGTAATATAGAAAAGAAAAATATCGATAACAACCCTTCCGTTTCTTATATGAAAAAAAACCCCTCAAGCACAGCAAATTTTTACTGTTCATAAAGAATTTTTCAATATCGATGATATAAAAATATAAATTTCTCTTTCTTCATACAAAATTCTCACCAAAATAAAATAACATAAGTTTCTCTTTTATGTTAAAGGAAAAATATAAAAAAGAGCTGTTACTCTATTTATGACAGGCATGGAAAATTCAGTACTTTGCTACTATTTTCAGTACTTTTCCATTCTCAAAAGTACCGTAGTACCCCCGCGACCAATATAGTACCTTTTAATCATTCTACCTTTTTAATGTTTTTTTTTTATTTATTTTAATATGCAACACAATAAATTTTAATAACATTGGAAACACTTTCTTTTGATGTTTTGCAAATATACTTTGTGGTATCGAAATTATAAATTTTCCACAATACTAAAAATGAATGCACAATTTATCGATATTATTATATCTAAAGGAAAGCACAACATTAGAGGTTTCGCGGTGAAAAAAGTGATTTTTTAAAAAAATAAAAAACAAACATCAAAGATTAAAATGGAGAAAATAAAATGTGTGCATCATTAATGTTTCGCATTTTTTTTCCTTTAAGTCCTAAGACCGCCTACAGAAGGTCTTTACGAAATCCACCATAAATGCGTCAAATTAGTGTTTTATAATTAAAAATTAAGCTATTTCTAAATTTACTAAATTATATGGAAAGAAACTTTTTGTATGCTTTGTACAGTTTGGGTGCAAAAAAGTAGGTTTCCATCACGATAACTTCAAAAAACATCATCTTATCTTGAAAACAAATATACGGATTTTGTGAAATTTGACACAAAGCATATTCTTGGCATTAGTATCAAAGCGTTTAAGTCTAAATAAGATATTTTGAAGTTAAGATGCTTTTCGCCCAATTTTGAACAAAAGAAAATCACGACAACTTCTTAAGTGTCAGCATGAATAATGTAATTTTAAGATTATAGTTATGTCTTGGTAAGAGAAATAATTTATATCCATATATATTTTTTTTATGCATTAGTTTGCGAGATCCACAAAAATGTATTTTGGTCCCTATCTCCCCAAATAGGCAACAAAACAAAATTTTTTTAGCAATTATACCATAATGACGAATGACGATTTTTTGTTCATAGCCCCATACATTTTGACGATTTTTATGGCATCTCTTAATTTTACTTAAAAAATTTAAATTTTTTGATAATTGTGTATCATTCTTAATTCAAATGTGTTACCAAATAAGAAAAAAAAAAGATTTAATGTCGCCAACACAATTATAAAAACTTCAATTTAATCACCTCCCACCCCCCGCCATTTGTAATTTTAAATTAAATAATAGATATTCTCATTGGTTCATTGATTTTTAGAAATTTTCATTAGATGTAAACATATTTTGGAAAAAAGTTAGTTTATCAAACTCATCAACAAATCATGAACGAAAATTTAACCAAATAAACTTTAACAAAGCCAAAGTAAAAAATTCATTGGAAAGGATATTTTAAAAAAATACAGTCCCTAAATAATGCAAATATATCGAAATTTTGTGTTGAAGATTATTTATAAAAATGACAAAATAAAACTATTTTAATTTTGGATAAATATTACTACTTTTAATATAAAAAAATTTACCGCGTTTGGTGCTTGAACTTTTTTAACAATTCGGAAATGTTTTATCACATTCATTACAATGGAAGTATCTTTACGCAGACCGTTAGATCCTAACCAAACTAAAATGTGTATTGTGTAACTGGAAGTTGGGTTTTTTAATGTATTTAGTTGTGACGATTTTTTTGAAATTCTTGACGATTTTGACGATTTTATTTTCAAATTTTGACGTTTTTCAGGGGTGGGTCAGACAGGTTATATGAGAAAAATAATGGTAATTTTCCCAAATTAGTAGAAGCCATTGCTGAATTTGACAGTCTTCTTTCAGAGCACCTACGACGCATTACCAATAATGAGACGCAAAACAAATATTTGCATAAAAGCATTCAGAATGAGCTAATTTCAATCGTTTCTAAAGTTATTCAAAATAAAATCTCTGATATGATAAAAGGAGCAAAATATTTTTCGATAATTGTTGATTGTACTCCAGATCAGAGCCGCAATGAACAATTATCACTTATTGTTAGAGTTCTTCATAGAAATCAAAACAAACATGAAATTAAGGAGCTTTTTATGGGTTTTTTAAAAGCAACAGATACTATGGGTAAGGGCTTAACGAATTTAGTTTTAGATCGACTAACTTCTCTAGGATTTTCAATTAGTGATTGCAGAGGACAAGGCTATGATAATGGCTCAAATATGAAGGGAAAAAACATTGGAATGCAAGCTCAGATTAAACATTTAGAACCCCGAGCATTTTTCGTGCCATGTGCATCACATTCAGCTAACCTGGTCCTTCTGGATTCAGTTCAATGTTCCCTTCAAGCTGTAAATTTTTTTGATACTGTCCAATGTTTATATGTATTTTTTTCTAGTTCTGTTTCAAGATGGGATATTTTGAAAAAGAATGTGAAAACATTAACTCTGAAGCCACTCTGTACGACAAGATGGAAAAGCCGTATAGAAGCTTTAAAACCCTTAATGTGTAGTTTAGGTAATATTTATGACGCTTTAGTTGAAATAGGAAATGACAAGGATAAGGACGGCATAACAAGAAATAACGCGAATAGTTTATCTCTCAAAATTATTCAATTTGAATTCATTTGTTCATTAATTATTTGGTATAATATTCTAGATAGAATTAATATATTTAACAAATATTTACAAAGTCCTGCTATTTGTTTAACGACGGCAGTAAATATGTTAGAGGGCACAAAACAGTTTTTGACGGACTTAAGAAATGACGAAAAATTTCAGGGGTTTATCTTTCAAGCTAAAGAAATAGCTTTAAAATTAGATGTTTCACCAAATTTCCCTGATGCTCCAAGACGCCCTAGTCGAAAACCTCAACTTTTTTCGTACGAAGGTAGAGACGAAATCATATCAAATCCTGAACAAAAGTTTAAAGTTGAATTTTATTTTCAAATCCTTGATCAGGCAATTCAATCTGTTAGCGAAAGATTTGACCAAATTTCGGAACACAATAATATTTTCAAATTTTTGCATAATATTTCTGTGGTTTCATTAAATGCTTCTGATCTTTTAAATAATTGTCTTTCCCTTGAAAAGCATTTAACTTTCCATTCAAATTCTGATATAGTAGGATTAGATTTATTGGATGAAATTAAAATATTCCAAAGTATAGTTTCAGGAACATTAAGCCCTATAGAATCATTAAATTTTATATTTGAAAAGAAATTAGACCCGATATTACCAAATCTAGTTGTAGCTATTAGAATTTTATTGACAATACCAGTAACTGTAGCTTCCGGGGAACGTAGCTTTTCTAAATTAAAAATTATTAAGAATTATTTACGTAGTACAATAGGACAAGAAAGACTAGTAGATTTAGCTAGAATATCTATAGAAAGTGAATTTCTGAGCAACTTAGATTATAGTGACTTGATAGACGACTTTGCTAAAATCAAAGCTCGGAAAATTAAATTTAATTAATTACTTAATATATTTTTTAAAATTTAAAATTGCACGCTTGAATGTTTGTGCTTTTTATTTATTCAAATATTTTATTAATTTTTTATTATTTAAATTCGTAGTGACTTGATAGACGACTTTGCTAAAATCAAAGCTCGGAAAATTAAACTTAATTAATTATTTAATATATTTTTTTAAATTTAGAATTGCACGCTTGAATGTTTGTGCTTTTTATTTATTCAAATATTTTATTAATTTTTTGTTATATAAATTCGTAGTGACTTGATAGACGACTTTGCTAAAATCAAAGCTCGGAAAATTAAATTTAATTAATTATTTAATATATTTTTTTAAATTTAGAATTGCACGCTGGAATGTTTGTGCTTTTTATTTATTCAAATATTTTATTAATTTTTTGTTATTGAAATTCGTACGCTGGATTAGTACGATAGCAATATTTATTTATTTTTTATATTTTTGAGGACTATGCCTACGTGGGATACCTCGGTAAAAAAAATGCATTGCATATCCTCTTGGGTGATGTGGAAACGGATTATTTACGGCAAATGAATGTTTCCGCCGCTGGACCTCAAGTGGATTAAAACATACTTAAAAAACAAAGACAAATTACTAAAGTTAATGGAATAAAATCTCATACCATTATAAATGATTTTGGTGTCCCACAAGGCTCAATACTAGATGCCTTACTGTTTATAATATATATTAACGATATGCCAAATATACTAGATAAATGTGAAATGGTACTATATGCAGACGACACACTAATATAAGTGGAAGGGTCGACAAGTGAAGAATGTCGAGACAATGACAAAATAATATTAAAAACGCATAAATTAAAATTGAATAAAAAAAAAAATACTAGAAATAAATGTGAATAGCGACACAACATTCAAAATCATGATAAAGTTATAGAGACAGTTAAAAGTATACAATACCTTGGATTGAAAATAGACCAGGAAATGAATTTTAAAGATCATATAGAATACATGTGCAGAAAAATTGGGAAAAAATTGGCTTTTTCAAATGAATCAGAAATAAAGTATTTATAATGACAGCAATAAATATTTACTATACAATTATAAAAACTCACTTTGAACTCCGATCAACAATATAGAGATGTACATATATTTACATACGTGCTGGAACGATTTACAATTAGAAAGACTAGAAAAGTTACAAAATCAGGCGATGCGGACTATTTTAAAATACATCAGATATACATCAATACGAGCTATACCAGATACAGTTAAATGGCTAAATATTGAACAGCGACTGAAACTTAGTTTTATACATAAAATTAAATCCAGAATATATGTATATGCGACCAAATCCAATATGTAGGTGAGATACAACCATATCAACTAAGAAATGCGGAAAACTTCAGGCTAAGGAAAGCAATACAAAGACCACTATTTTCTAAAGGGCTCCAATTATTCAAGAAGACACTTACAAATGACATAAAAACGAGCCACACGAGATTGTTTTTAAAAGAAAATGTGTGAAATATGTTAGGAATGATAATTAAAATGTTTTTATTCTTCCTCTATTTATTTAATGGTTAATTTTATCTTATTTTTATTTTATGTAATTACAAATCATAAATGGAAATTTTTTAAGTATTATAAATACTAATAAATAAATAAAAAATTTGATAAAACAACACAAAAACAAGTTTGTTGCATTGACTTTGGTTGTTCTTGTAATTAGTGCTGGCACCTTGAATACATTCTGTTGGTGCTGCCCCTACCTCTGGTGTGATGCGAATACATACGATTCTGAAATGGTTTAGAAAATAAACATTTGCCGACCGCTTCTCACATTTTGTATCCGTATTCTCACAATAAGACTTTTACACAATAAGACTTATTTCATTCCACAAACTTTTTTTGGCGGGAAAACACACCAGTTCACCGTAGGTCCGGCCCTTCAATTTTTAAAGTTGATTTATATTATGCTGTTTTGATTTCCTTTGTTGTGTACGTACATATTTATACTTCAATACAATCAGGTCATAAGTATTTGCATACGTACTCGTGCACGAATTCACATACATAATTAGCAAAACATTCAACAGTAACAATTGAAACTGTATTTTTATAATGAAGTTCTTTTTTATGACTTTGTCATTTAATGAAACTTCACTTGACTTCTTTTTAAAATTTATTAAATCGTCCTACAACATTCAAAAAAAGAGGATCTTTGCGTTCGCAAGAAAAATAGAAAATTCGTTTTATTTTTCTGCACAAAGGTCTGTAAGTGCTGGTTCACACGCATCAACTTTTGTTGCTCAACTTTTTCCGTTGATTTCATCACTCTCATTGAAGCAACAAAAGTTGATGCGTGTGAACCGGTCCTATAAAAGCTTACAGAATTAAACAACACCTTTACAAAAACGTATGTATATGTAAATGAAGATACATATGTACATACATTTATTAATACGAGTATTTAGCATTAAGGTACCGGTAGGTACTAATTTTTCAGTGCTTTATAAACTGCTGCACAAACACTTGGTACAAAAAGTGAAATGGCGAGAGGGGCAATACGGAAGAATACTGATGGACTTTTAATGCTACCACCAAAGGTACGAAATAAATGTCTCACAGCTAAACGTTCATGTTTCGAAACAAGCTTACGGCTTTTTGTGTGTCAATGGGGACATTAGCTGCAAGAATTACTTAGAGGTTTGTTCGTCCATACGTATGACATTTTTAAGTAAAAACTTTGATTTTCGACTCAGTGCTCAGTGCTTCTTTTTGTGAGCCACTCAAATACTTCCTTTAACACACTTTTTTCTCATTTTTCTCGGATTCTTCTTTCTTCATTTTTTTCTCATTTTTTCTCATCGGCCGCAATTTTCTTTTGAGAAGAAGTCATTATAACTTCAGTAAATGAGTTTTTTTAGATAAGACATTTTAGTATTTAAGATAAACTAAGTAATGATAATTAATTCATTAGTGTTAAGAAAAATATATATTTTCTAATCACTTAAGGGCGGTAAACCCCTTATTCGCGCGATAAAATCTTTTTTTTCGTGTGTACAAGTCGTAACAACAATAAAATTTACGAAACACATTCTTTTGTGTTCACATGGCCCAAAGTGAGCAATCGATTTCTAAATTATGGTGAATTCACGGATTTGTTTTAATTAGTTAAAATACCGCGACCCTTGTGTTAAATTTAACGACCCCCACCACTTCTAAAAATCGTTTGCCGCTTATTGTTTTAATATAAAACTTTAGGGCAAATTTAAGTTTTATTTTAGGGGGTCAATGAAAATGACACTTTCACACGGCTGGCCGACCGAGATACCCAACTTCTTCTGACTGTGAAATTTCATGGTTTCAGAAATAAGAAAATAATTGTAAACACGAGTTTTCGGTTTCTAACAACAGTGTGTTAAAAAATACATGTGTATGTATGTATGTATGTGTATATGTACATACATATGTTTTATAGAACTAAAAATAGTAAAGGAAATAAATGTCTTGCGACAAAAAAAAATCCGAAAGACATGAATTATCCCAACAGACAATAAACTTAATTCGGTTTTACTTCTGACATTAAAATGAGTTTTTTGAATCAACACAATTTTTTAAAGTCATGGATTGCAGCCGAAATGAATCAAATAGCGGTTGTATTTTTATTCAGTTCTTCGGTTTTGCAAAAAACAGCGACCGTGTGAAAAACGAGCCGGGTGTGTGCATGAACAATCAGGCTCTTGTGTGTACAAAATACGTATGGATGAATGTATACACACACACTCTCAGATGTACATACATACATACATACATATATACATACATATGTACGTGTGCATGAATGTTGGTAGCACATTTGGCATAAAGATAGACGACTTTAGGTGCTTCCTTTTCACTGTTTTTAAATAAATCTTAAATGTTAAAACTCATCCCAAAACATAATCATACGTTTATTTATCATTTTTTATTTCTTTCCAGTCTTTTATTACTTTTTTGTAATGGGTGTTAGTGTTATTCTACGCTTGACATTGTACAAAATGAAAAAAAGGGTTTCCAAAACAAAGAAATTGCTTGCGGCTGTGGAAGAAAATAAACTTAAATACTTATAATGCAAATTGATGTTCATATACATATAGAGGTTATATGGTAGTTCTCATTATTTGGACTATAAGCCATACATTTTTGTTTTTCTTGAAGCGTTCTCACAATGTGTGTACTCAAAAATCGGACTTTCAAAGAGGTTATTCCTCTTAAATTTTTTTTTTACAGTCAAAAGTGGTGGGTTGGTACAGGCTGGTATCAAACGTACATATATTCATTCTAACAAGAAATCAACAATCAGTATTTTACTGAAAGAGTGACATTTAACCCCAATGTGGCCGTTATGATAGTGATAGCGAAAGCTGCTTACGCGATTCTTTGTTAAAAAGTAACAATTCTTACATTCGACGGTTGACCTAAAATATTTTTGATTGTAAAAAATGTTTATTCATATATTCAAAATAGTAGTATATATAAAAGGGTTTTACTTTTTCCGAAACTGTTCTGTATATACTTGGTCAGTATTTACATATGTATGTATATACAGCCAGGTTCTGCATATCACCACGAAATGAAAGTGAAATTGATTTTAATTCCACATAATCGATTTTATTGTGTTCTGAAAATCGTATGAAACAGTTTTATAGTGCGGTTTTTTGTCTTGATCAGTTATTTGCAACAAGTTAAGAAAAAACAAAATTTTGTTGTACTGTGAATTAATTTCATTAACAATAATAGCATGTGACAATTAAAAAAATAAACAAACAAAATTTTAAATTTCTGTGCAAAATTATTTTTAATAGATTTAACGTGTTTTAAACCACTAATAAAAACCAATCTGCGTTTGTTATTTCTATTTACTTGTTGGATAGAGAAAAAGAACGAATGGATCGTTCCAATCCTTTTGAACCACAATATAAATTATAAGTTACCATTAAAATCGTAGTGGAAATTATCTTAAACGAAGAAAGAGATTTATAGCATATTTTAGATTAGATAAAGAAGGCTTTTTAATGCTGTTAATTGAAATATCAACCAAAGTGGCCGAAGCAACCATCCAGTGATTTTACAATTAGCTACGGCACTTCGTTACTTTGGACAGGGGAGCGCACAACAAATGATTGGAAATGATTCTAATCTTGCTATGGGAAGGAGTACCGTGTCAAAAATTCTGGACAACATGTTTGATTATTTACTAATTACATTTCGTTTTATAGCTTATTTAAACTATTTACAATAAACTATTTCATATATTTAGTTTTATAAACCATTTAAGCGATTTCTAAAACACCAAATAGATGAAAGACCGTGCCAGCTGGAAAAGTTTGTTGGTTGAGGCCCAGGTTCACCCCGGACTGTAGCGCCAAAAGAAGAAGAAATGGATGAAAATTACACTTTTGGTGATTTTTTGACAAAAAGTGATTTACAGAACCTGGGTGATAGTAATCAAGACTCGGGCTGAACAGCACTCCATCTTTTCGATTCAAGAGAAGTCTTCTTAAAGTGGAGATAGAAAAATGGATGGGAAAATATTGGGAGTGTACTGACATTGTACATTGCAGAAAGTTTCTGGGCTTTAATGCTGGGAGGGCCAAGGTAAAACTGACTAGGAAAAGCCGAAGAACACCGTTGGCGCACTTACAGGACATTGCACCTACTATAACCACCTCTAAGGAATAGACGTTTCCAACACAGACTCTGCGGTTGTGGAACACTTGATTACCATCTGATTATCAGTGAGATACATATATGTACATACATATACCGTGTATATCTGCATGTCGCATTGAGATTATTTTATGTTTGGCGCATGGCTACCCTTGCCAGTGCAAAGTGATATATTGCGTATGTATGTATGTATGTATGTCATGTAATTTTGATACAAGCCAAAAACAAAATTTGTAAACTTTGCAAATTTCAAACGTACATACACACAAACGCAGCGTTTTTCACTTTTATCCTTTAAATACAGCTTTGTAAGTGTAAGCACTCTCGTGCTGAAAAAAAGTTATTGTTTTCTCGGTATTATTTTTGTAGCAGCCAAAGTTAAATTGTTTGAAGCAAACACACTAAAAAAATATTAAAAAAGATAAATAAACACTTGGGTATAAGGCAGATTCATAGCAAGACTACCAATTCTAAATACCAGCAAATAATAAACAGAAGCAGACTGCGAAATAATGGAGATTTAATCCCTCTTAAGTTGAAATAAACTTGCAGTTACTTTCTACCTACCTGCATGCTTACCCTCATACACACATATGTACAGACATATGAGTCTATGTATGTATGTATGTGAGGACAAAGAGTGACGATATACATACATATGTACAGGTGCATGTGTGAAGACGTATATTTTAGGCGTATAAACGAAGTCATTTACATATAGCGCCCAGAATGGATAGAAGTTCTTAAAACTTAGATAATAGATACATACTTACGAAGCTTCGAGAGTTAATCTGTATCCAGACATGCCGCGGAGAAATGTGCACATACATATCTACTTCAACAAAATACTGACTCTACAGGATGGTTTGAATATCAAATACAAAATGTTAAACTTTGTTCCTTGACAATTACAAAAAAAAAAGTCATAGGCGAAGTAATGCCGCCGAACCCCAAATGTCGGTTTTATTGTCTTTTTCTATTATTTTATTTATTTCTTCCAAAACTTATAATGAGCAATTATTTTAAATTTTTTCTTGACGACTCCTTGAAAACAAATAGTGTTTAAGATTGCGTGCAGCCAACGCCACAGATTTCAATTTTTGTGAAAATCGACAATCAGTATGAAGGCAAAACTCGATCATGTAACCGCAGTGTAAGATATTCGTGCACTGGTTGTCAAATTTAAAATTTATTTTTAACATTTTGTCAAAAAAAACTTAAAATGATGGCTCCATTGAAAGGATTTTAATCATTTTTTAAGTGCGGCCATTCCTTGTAAATACAACTTCTATTTTCCAATTCAATTCTTTATTTATATAACATTTGCCCTTATGAATTTACAACATTTTCCATACAGAGTTTAGGCATTTTTACCTTTTATACTTAAATATTACATAACAATTATTTTATATTCATATACGATTTTATATTTAATTTAGTGGTAGGGAGAAAATTTTCAAAAAACCCTTTTATATTTTATTTTTTGGGGGTTTTAGATAAAAAGCTTAATACTAGTGATAAAATTACGATGAGATGATCTCATTGAGGTGAATACAACTTCTAAATTTACTTTGCAAGTTATTGTATAAACAAATAAATTCAACAATAGAAGAACAAGAAAAACGAGTGGCGACAAAGAAATATTGGATATTCAGGGGTGTCATAGAAACCAAGAATGATTAAATAAAGATTACGCCATCACGCAGCCATAAAAAACATTTCTGCGCATGTTGGAACTTTGACGTCACTCAAGCTGTGTTCTTATTGGCCAATAAAATTCAGCTGTAGAACTATTATGTTTGTGTAAAAACATGACAGTGGCACAAATTGTTATTTTTCTAACTAAATTTTTTGAAAGCAAACAAATTCTTTATAAGATTCCATACATAGATTTTCATTACTTTTATTACAATATTTCACTACTGCTGCAAATAAAATATAGTTTTCAAAAAGAACATCTTTTATAGAGACGGATAGAATTAAAAGACAAAACATAATTTCAACGCTCGTTTTTAACTTGAAAATAAACTTAAAACTAATTAACTTTCCAGAATTCATATTTTCTGTTTCAATATCATACAAAGTAGTGAATAGCATGTCTTCAATATCTTTCAAAATCCTCTTGCTAAAGAGCCACATTTACAGGCTTCACTCTTTTGCAAAATATTACTCATAACTTCTTTCGAGCTTCTTGAAAACACAAACGTTTTATTGAAAATACGCTAAATCTTAGGTTTTAACATAATTTCTCACTTGTTTTTTTTTGCTGTTACTTTGTTTGCATTATTTATTTTATTATAAAATAAGACACGAAATTCGTTATATATTAAGTACCGATGAAATACTTTTTTTTAGAACTCTCTGAGTAAATTAATTACAGGGCTGCCAACTAATACAAAATACATACATTTTTTGTAAGAAATTATAAATTTCTCATATGATCATGCGCAAGACGTAATCTTTATTTAACCATTCTTGATTCCAAGTCGGTTTTGATGTTTATTGGTTTTGAAAACCAATATTGGTTTCATTTGGTGTCATGAACAAAACAAAACAATATTCGAATCAGCTGTTGTTCACATTTGTATAATTGTGTACAATTTTAGTTATAATTCTTTGGACAAAATATAAAGTTTATTTATTAAAAATAAAAAAAAATTGCGTTTTTCATAAAAAAAGAAAGAAAATAAGCAACGCTGTTGTTTTATATTTGCTATTGGAGGAACAGTGTTCGGAAAAGTGCAGAAGAAAAACATTGCGAGATTGTAGCAATCCGCTTGAGTTGTCGGAGACAGCGTAAGTATATTTTTTAAAAAGTGTATAATGTGCGTTCATATTTAAAGCCGCTTGGCAGGTTCATAGAATACCACCGACTAAATAAATTGTTGTCGTTCTAAGATTCTGCCAATGTTACAACTTGCAGCTTCGTTGCGGTTTTTATCTGAAGGGGTATATCAAAGAGCTGTTGGAAATGACTCTGGCATATGTCTGGGTAGGAGCACAGTGTCAACCAGTTGTTCCCAAATAGAGTCTACGGTTGGTAACATTGGAATTCATGACACCAAATAACTTTTTTAGTCGTTTTCAAAACCAATTCCAATAATATTGGTTTCTATGATTGAGATTACAAGCAAAATTAATCACATTTATGTTGACATTTAGAGTTACACATATAAAAACGTATAAAACTATAGAAATATACAAAATTTAACAGATAAAAAAATCCAGATTTAGTCTATCTTATATTTACAATAACAACAACTTAAGTTTTAGTAACTATTAAATATAAAGTTTAAGCATTAAGTTGAAAGAAAACAATAAAAAAAAGCAACAGATAATAATAACAAAAATATTGATTTATGTAGATAAAAAAAATTAACTTCTGAAAGGTAGATCTAACACATGATATCTTTTAAGTCTTCGAATTTCATCAGTATCGTCTAATAACACAATAGCCAGAGGATTTACATGATTGCTTAGTCTTTTTAAATATTTTTCGCTGTATGAATTTATTACCTCTTTAACAGTTTGTATATTTAAATCGTTATGTATGGCATCGTTGGGAATATACCAAGGAGATTGAACAATAAGCCTTATAGTTTTTGACTGGTACCTTTGCAATATTTCTATATTTGAGGCACTTGCTGTTCCCCAAAGTTGAACTCCATAAGTCCATATAAGCTTTAAAATAGCTTTATAAAGTTTCAGTTTATTTTCCAGACTTAGTTGAGATTTTGGACCAATCAAGCAGTTAAGTTTCCTATTTGTAATATTTAATTGTTGCCGTTTTATTTTTATGTATTCTTTCCATGTTAATCGCCGATCCATATATAAGCCGAGATATCTAACATAATCCTTTTTTAGAATTCGGATGTTATTTATGGAAACGTCAGGCCAATCACCTTTTCTAAGAGAGAATGTTATGTGTACAGACTTTTCAGCATTTACTTTAGATCTCCATTTACTTAACCATGACTCTATTAAATTTAGTTCGTTTTGAACAAAAGAACTAGCAGCAACTGGGCAATTGTTTGCTGCTAAAATAGCAGTCATCCGCATACGTGTAAACATTCACAAGGTCCAAAACAGGCATATCAGCCGTAAATATTGTATGCAATACAGGCCTTAATACACTACCCTGAGGTACTCCTGCTCTAATCATAAATAAATGAGATCTTTCATCTACAAGTCTTACGTAAAGGAAAATGATGATTTAAACGAAGAATTGATTAAAAATTTTGGTTTTTTTGACTAACTCTGTGCAACTCCAGCGTCAATATTATCATATCCAGGAGACTTTTTGGTATTCAGATTTTTGATTTGAGTTGCAACTTCATATGGAGAAATGTGTTTTATGGGTAAGCTCATCTGATAGGGTGCATCCAAAAATCTCGATATCTCTACGTCTTCTACGGAGTTATCAAATTGGTGAACAGAAAATGTATTATAGAGGTGGTTCGCAAATGATTCTGCCTTTTAAATGTTAGTTCGTCACTATCCTTAAAAGGAGGATTTCTTTTTGACGGATGCTTCAGGTATTTAATTGCCTTCCACAAATTGTGATCATTATTGTTTGAGTTATTAATATTGTCAAAAAATTCACCGAATGATTTGTTTTTTAGGCCAGTTAAATGATGTTTAAGGTTTCTTGCTGCTTGATTAAAACGCCACTTGTTATAAGAACTTCTGCTTATCTGCCATGCTTTTCTTAATCTCCTTTTATTTAAAATAAGTTCCCGTGTCCGTGAAGAGATTTAAGGAGCACTTTGCGGAATAGTAAAACTTTCAGCCGGATTCGATAAAAAAGCAGCTCCTGAATTATTTTTGTAAAATTTTCAACGGCTTCATCCAGCTCAAAATCATTAGATATTGCAGAGTTTATATTAATGTTTATATCTAACCAATATGAGAACGTTTTAACTGTTACAAGCTTATTGCCTTTTTTTATAAACTGAGGCGAGGAGTTATACGTTAGTAAAATTGGGGAGTGGTCTGAGCTGAGGTCATAATTATCTAAAATACCAAGTTGATGAGAAGGTATTCCAGAACATACAAAAAAATCAATTAAGTCAGGAATTTTGAATGAATCAGAAGGCCAATATGTAGGTTTTCCAGTTGAAAGAGCAGAATAATTTTTAGAAAGCAGACACTTATAGAGCTCTGAATTTAGGGTTAATAAGACGTGAACCCCACCAAGGATGTTTCGCATTAAAATCTCCTCCAACTATAAAACGAGTCATCGCAATTAATATTATGACGAGGAGGAAAATAAACTGCACATAACGCAACAGAATACATACGGCAAATAATTTTAATACATGAAGCTTGGACACTTTCCTTAATAAGATGGTCTTCTTGATGATATTTTATAGACGATTTGATTAAAATTACAGAACCACCATGAGCCCTTTCATTAGGATGATTGGCACTTATCAGATCGTAGCCTTTAATTTTAAAAAACGACTTACTTGTGAAATGATGTTCAGAAATAAGAAATACGTCGATGTTGTTTGACTGCAAAAATACTTCTACCTCCCTTAAATGGTTTGAGAGTCCATTGGCATTCCATGTTTCTATACGAAGATCTACGGACATAATTTACTGCATAAGACTGTCATCATATTTAGAAGAGAGTTTGTTAGTTCCATTTGCTTTGTTAATAAAGTCTCAATTTTTTGAAGGCTCGTGCAATCATTGTTTGAATTGTATGTTCCTTTTACAGCACATTCGAATTATGTTGAAAACTTTTATTTTGAGAAGACGGTTCATGTAAAGGTGGAGCATGTTGTCTGTATTGTTGAAAATTCAATATCTTATGTTGAAGTTTCTTTTTCAACTCCTGATGAACAATTCATACCCTATAACTAGCAGGATGGGATTCATTACAATTAGCGCATTTGGCAGGAACAGTCTTACTTTTGGTACGTTCAGCTGATAAGTGATTTTCTCCACACTTGACACATTTGTATGGCTTATTGCAATAGGAACGAGTATGACCATATTGTTGACATCGATGGCATTGTGGAATGTCTCTAGTTTTCCGGGGAGGCTCAATAGTGATGATAGCGTTATTGATATGTTTTAGACTGTAAATTTCCTTATTGTTGTCGCTTGGTTCAAGATCAAGGAAAAACACACAAAAGGGTTGATTGCTAATGTTACTTCTAATATTGGAAATATTTCGCACTTTGTGGCCACAATTTTCGACAAATGATTTAATATCATCAATATTGGTTGAGTAGTGTAAATTTTTAACAACAACTCTGTATGCTCTTTCTTGTTTTGTTTGAAAAGTGTAAAAACTTATCTTTTTAAGCTTAAGATTGGAAACAAAAGTTCGGTACGCGCTTATGGACTTAATCATGACTCTGACTTGGCCATCTTTAAGAGACTTATAAGAAAACTGCTCTGAAGAGATACATCCGGGATATATAACGGAGGTGGTTTAGGGTCAGACGGATTTGATTGGGAAGTTGATGGAGCTGTATTTGAATTATTATTATCGCATTCATCATCAGAAAGAACAACAAATCTATTACTTGAATTTGGAGAATCTTGAATCTTACCGATTTGTCTTCTTTTGTTGACAAATAACAATGGGGAGTTGGTACGTTTTCTTGAATGTGGAACTGTTTGCCAACCAATTTCACCGTCCTTTTGACTACCAATTTCGCTAGTACCGACGTCGGCAGCAATGGTAGCCATTCTTGCGAATTTGTTTTCCTTACTTGCAAATTGGATTTGAATATAAACACAACAGCAAAAAGTGAAATAGAAAAAAAAACTTATCAATATTGATGTACGTATGTATGTATTATTTAAAAATTAAAAAAAAAAATTTTTTTTTATTTGAAAAAAATAATTTTCAATGCCAGACGACTTTACTTGACAAGAAACACAAAGTGAAGCCGAAAAAAAATAAAACAGTTAATTTTAATTAATATGTACAATGTTAATATGTATGTATGTATGTATGTAGATATATTAATTAGAGTTTGTTATATACATTTTGTTTGAAAAGTCAATTATTTTCGTCTCGGTGTCATTTCCTGATTTCTGTTTTAAAAGTTAGTCCTGCATTTTCTTTAATTCATCCATTTACTTTTTATCGGGCGTAAATGTTTTGATAAGTGTAATCACCGACTTCAGAACATCCAGTAACTTAAAAATTTCTTGGATTTTTTACGTTTTTCACAAATACATATGTACGAGTACATAAAGAATACGAGCTTTTCAACTCTAGTTAACGCTTAGAAATTCGTTGGTAAATTTGATTCATATTTTGTTATTTCCATGAAATATGTACATATATAAGTAAAGGGTGGTTAAATTGTATGGGCCGATGTTGAATGTGAACCACACCTAAACGCCAAGTTTTTTTCCGAATTTTATTTGACATTTCTCTATTTCAGACTTACTCAATTTGAACCATGGAGAGATACACAATCCAACAACGCGTTAAAGTTATCCAGACTTATTATGAAAATGGGAGTTCAAATCAAAATGCATATCGTGCACTTCGTAATTTTGTTGGTCAATTTCATCGTCCAAATATGCGTACAATCGCAAAAATCGTGGAAAAATTCGAGCAAACCGGGTCTGTAGAAGATGTGAGAACACCAGTGCATGCTCGTACAGCTCGTACTGCAGAAAATATTGCTGCTGTTCGTATAATGTTCGCGATAGTGTGGCTGAAGAGCCGTCCACCTCAACTCGTCGTCGTTCCCAACAATTGTACCTCTCACGCTCGTCATTGATGAACATTATGCATAAAGACTTGCATTTACACGCTTACAAGGTGCAATTGGCTCAAGAACTAAAGCCTCTTGACCATTCCAAACGTCGTGAATGGGCAGAATGGTGGCAAGAAATGGCAACAGTGGATGATCAATTTTCGAAGAAAATCATCTTCAGTGCTGAGACACATTTTCACCTCAGTGGATTCGTCAATAAACAGAATTGCCGCATTTGGGCGAATGAGAATCCAAGAGTGATTGTCGAAAAACCAATGCACCCACAAAGAGTGACTGTTTGGTGCGGTTTATGGGCTGGCGGCATCATCGGGCCGTATTTTTTCCAAAATGAGGCCGGTCAGGCAGTTACTGTGAATGGTGTTCGCTATCGTGAGATGATAACGAACTTTTTATGGCCCGAATTGGAAGATATGGATGTGGACGATATGTGGTTTCAGCAGGACGGTGCCACTTGCCACACAGCTAACGAAACAATGGCTCTTTTGCGCAACAAATTCAATGGCCGTGTTATCTCACGTAATGGCGATGTCAATTGGCCGCCAAGATCATGTAATTTGACACCGTTGGACTTTTTTCTTTGGGGTTATTTGAAAGAAAAGGTGTACGTCGATAAGCCAGCAACAATTCAAGACCTAAAGGATCAGATAATTCGGCACATTAACGGCAAAGAACCTCCATTATGCCTCAGCGTCATCGAAAATTTGGACCATCGGATGGAGGTGTGCCGCCGAGGTCGCGGCGCCCATTTGGCCGATATATTGTTCCATACATAATTGAGTAATACCAATACATCATAATAAAATAAAATTACAATAATTTCCTAAATAGTTTGTGTTTTATTCAAAATCAACATCGGCCCTTGAAATTTAACCACCCTTTACATACAGTGTTGGAAAAAATAATAAGAACGATTACTCGTGTGGTTATGATCTGTTTTATCCTTTCCAAAACTGTTATGATATTTTTAGCAAGTACTAGAATTGCTAAATTATAAATCAAAGTGTTATTGCTAAAAGTTCGCAAGACACTGAATTTTTGGTGAAAAAAATAATAAGAACGAAAAGTTATTTCATATAGAAAAACTAAAAATCCGTTTTAAATTATTTTGTGAAAAGTAAGTGAAATCGAAGAGTGTTTAAAATCAATTGATTTTAACAAACAAACTATTTCAAAGGAACAATTTTGTATACTTGTTTTTTTATATTGTCAACATCGTTTTTGTTTTGTGGCTGAGAGATGTGGCAATTAGTTTAAATTGTAAAAGTAAAGTAATCGTTTCTATAAGAAATGTGTGTTTAAATTTTTACATATTGTAGCCCGTAGTATACTGTCTCGAATGTAGGATTTTGCGAGAAAAATGTAAGGAGATTTGTTAAAAGAAGAAGAACTTGAGGAATCTGTTTCGCTTTTTGGATTAAATTCAAAGAATTATGTAAATTAATCGAAATATTTATCCTACGATTACATTTGTTTTCGCATCGTCATAGAACTGCAATAAAATGAATAATATGAGGAGGGGAAATAACTACAGTATTTAACGCTTATACATATTTCAAACTTTGCACAGATTTTCGGGCTTATAAGCCAGAAATGCATTTATAAAATTCGCCTAAATGCATCAGTGATGCATGAATAAAAATAAACTGCAATTATTTAGTAGTTCCATTTAAGCGGCGGATGCGCCGGTCTTGGCAAAGTGATCGCTATATATGTATGTATATAAGAGAACAAAATTAAACAAGATATGTGACGAAAAAAAAACCCACCTAGTGTGTCAAAACAAGTTTTTGAGTAAAACGCAGTTTAAGTTTCTGATATATTGTAATTTAAGTTAAAAATGTCATCCTTAATCAAATGAAAAATCTTATAATTTAAGCAAATTCTAAAAATGTAAAATTTCTCATCGAACTAATTACTATTTTCATAACATTTTGTTTTCTTCTTAATACAAAGTATTACAGTGTAAACTGGTTTTAAATGCTACGGATACAGATTAGATATTAAGCGTTACCTTTGGGGTACGGTTTTGTTACTTCTGTTACGCTACGTCTGTTTTGGAGGATGAAGTGTTTGTACTGCAAGGACTTACAAGTAACTATTGATACAATAAGTAAAAGTACAACACTATAGGCTTTTTATTTACATATGTAAATAATCTCTTTATTTATATACGTTCATATGTATGTATATACTTGTGTATGTAGACATGCGTAAATATTTACGTACATACACAAAATTATCTAACTACTTACAAATGTATGCATGGATGTATGTATATCTCAGGAAGAATTTGCAGCGTCTGACAGCGAATTTCGTTCCGAAAAAGCCGTAATTTTTGGCAAAAGCAACACCATATTCATATCTCAACCACCGTGTTCACCAGATTTGGACTTCTGTGACTTTTTCCTATTCCCAAGATTGAAGAGACCCATTACAATAATTGCGGAGACCAAAACCGAATCGCTGAGAGAGCTCAAGGACCCACCAAAAAGTGCATACGAGATTCGAAAATTGGAAGAAACGCTGACACAAAGTAGAAATTGATGAATAAATGATTTTTTTGAGAAAAATTAAAATCTATCTTATTTTTGAACATGGAGTTTCTTTGTGTTTCTTGTCAAGTAAAGTCGTCTGGCATTGAAAATTATTTTTTTCAAATAAAAAAAAAATTTTTTTTTTAATTTTTGAATAATACATACATACGTACATCAATATTGATAAGTTTTTTTTCTATTTTACTTTTTGCTGTTGTGTTTATATTCAAATCCAATTTGCAAGTAAGGAAAACAAATTCGCAAGAATGGCTACCATTGCTGCCGGCGTCGGTACTAGCGAAATTGGTAGTCAAAAGGACGGTGAAATTGGTTGGCAAACAGTTCCACATTCAAGAAAACGTACCAACTCCCCATTGTTATTTGTCAACAAAAGAAGGCAAATCGGTAAGATTCAAGATTCTCCAAATTCAAGTAATAGATTTCTTGTTCTTTCTGATGATGAATGCGATAATAATAATTCAAATACAGCTCCATCAACTTCCCAATCAAATCCGTCTGACCCTAACCACTTCCGTTATATATCCCGGATGTATCTCTTCAGAGCAGTTTTCTTATAAGTCTCTTAAAGATGGCCAAGTCAGAGTCATGATTAAGTCTATAAGCGCGTACCGAACTTTTGTTTCCAATCTTAAGCTTAAAAAGATAAGTTTTTACACTTTTCAAACAAAACAAGAAAGAGCATACAGAGTTGTTGTTAAAAATTTACACTACTCAACCAATATTGATGATATTAAATCATTTGTCGAAAATTGTGGCCACAAAGTGCGAAATATTTCCAATATTAGAAGTAACATTAGCAAGCAACCCCTTTGTGTGTTTTTCCTTGATCTTGAACCAGGCGACAACAATAAGGAAATTTACAATCTAAAACATATCAATAACGCTATCATCACTATTGAGCCTCCCCGGAAAACTAGAGACATTCCACAATGCCATCGATGCCAACAATATGGTCATACTCGTTCCTATTGCAATAAGCCATACAAATGTGTCAAGTGTGGAGAAAATCACTTATCAGCTGAATGTACCAAAAGTAAGACTGTTCCTGCCAAATGCGCTAATTGTAATGAATCCCATCCTGCTAGTTATAGGGTATGAATTGTTCATCAAGAGTTGAAAAAGAAACTTCAACATAAGATATTGAATTTTCAACAATACCGACAACTTGCCCCTCCTTTACATCAACCCTCTTCTCAAAATAATAGTTTTGAACATAATTCGAATGTAACATTCCCAGATGCTGTAAAAGGAAAATACAATTCAAACAATGACTGCACGAGCCTTCAAAAAATTGAGACTTTATTAACAAAGCAAATGGAACTAACAAACTCTCTTCTAAATATGATGACAGTCTTATGCAGTAAATTATGTCCGTAGATCTTCGTATAGAAACATGGAATGCCAATGGACTCTCAAACCATTTAAGGGAGGTAGAAGTATTTTTGCAGTCAAACAACATCGACGGATTTCTTATTTCTGAATCTCATTTCACAAGTAAGTCGTTTTTTAAAATTAAAGGCTACGATCTGATAAGTGCCAATCATCCTAATGGAAGGGCTCATGGTGGTTCTGTAATTTTAATCAAATCGTCTATAAAATATCATCAAGAAGACCATCTTATTAAGGAAAGTGTCCAAGCTTCATGTATTAAAATTATTTGCCGTATGTATTCTGTTGCGTTATGTGCAGTTTATTTTCCTCCTCGTCATAATATTAATTGCGATGACTCGTTTTATAGTTGGAGGAGATTTTAATGCGAAACATCCTTGGTGGGGTTCACGTCTTATTAACCCTAAAGGCAGAGAGCTCTATAAGTGTCTGCTTTCTAAAAATTATTCTGCTCTTTCAACTGGAAAACCTACATATTGGCCTTCTGATCCATTCAAAATTCCTGACTTAATTGATTTTTTTGTATGTTCTGGAATACCTTCTTATCAACATGGTATTTTAGATAATTATGACTTCAGCTCAGACCACTCCCCAATTTTACTAACGTATAACTCCTCGCCTCAGTTTATAAAAAAAGGCAATAAGCTTGTAACAGTTAAAACGTTCTCATATTGGTTAGATATAAACATTAATTTAAACTCTGCAATATCTAATGGTTTTGAGCTGGATGAAGCCGTTGAAAATTTTACAAAAATAATTCAGGAGCTGCTTTTTTATCGAATCCGGCTGAAAGTTTTACTATTCCGCAAAGTGCTCCTTAAATCTCTTCACGGACACGGGAACTTATTTTAATTAAAAGGAGATTAAGAAAAGCATGGCAGATAAGCAGAAGTTCTTATAACAAGTGGCGTTTTAATCAAGCAGCAAGAAACCTTAAACATCATTTAACTGGCCTAAAAAACAAATCATTCGGTGAATTTTTTGACAATATTAATAACTCAAACAATAATGATCACAATTTGTGGAGGGCAACAAAATACCTGAAGCATCCGTCGAAAAGAAATCCGCCTTTTAAAGATAGTGCCGATCTAACATTTAAAAGGCAGAATCATTTGCGAACCACCTCTATAATACATTTTCTGTTCACCAATTTGATAACTCCGTAGAAGACGTAGAGATATCGAGATTTTTGGATGCACCCTATCAGATGAGCTTACCCATAAAACACATTTCTCCATATGAAGTTGCAACCCAAATCAAAAATCTAAATACCAAAAAGTCTCCCGGATATGATAATATTGACGCTGGAGTTGCACAGAGTTAGTCAAAAAAACCAAAATTTTTAATCAGTTCTTCGTTTAAATCATCATTTTCCTTTACGTAAGACTTGTATATGAAAGATCTCATTTATTTATGATTAGAGCAGGAGTACCTCAGGGTAGTGTATTAAGGCCTGTATTGCATACAATATTTACGGCTGATATGCCTGTTTTGGACCTTGTGAATGTTTACACGTATGCGGATGACTGCTATTTTAGCAGCAAACAATTGCCCAGTTGCTGCTAGTTCTTTTGTTCAAAACGAACTAAATTTAATAGAGTCATGGTTAAGTAAATGGAGATCTAAAGTAAATGCTGAAAAGTCTGTACACATAACATTCTCTCTTAGAAAAGGTGATTGGCCTGACGTTTCCATAAATAACATCCGAATTCTAAAAAAGGATTATGTTAGATATCTCGGCTTATATATGGATCGGCGATTAACATGGAAAGAATACATAAAAATAAAACGGCAACAATTAAATATTACAAATAGGAAACTTAACTGCTTGATTGGTCCAAAATCTCAACTAAGTCTGGAAAATAAACTGAAACTTTATAAAGCTATTTTAAAGCTTATATGGACTTATGGAGTTCAACTTTGGGGAACAGCAAGTGCCTCAAATATAGAAATATTGCAAAGGTACCAGTCAAAAACTATAAGGCTTATTGTTCAATCTCCTTGGTATATTCCCAACGATGCCATACATAACGATTTAAATATACAAACTGTTAAAGAGGTAATAAATTCATACAGCGAAAAATATTTAAAAGGACTAAGCAATCATGTAAATCCTCTGGCTATTGTGTTATTAGACGATACTGATGAAATTCGAAGACTTAAAAGATATCATGTGTTAGATCTACCTTTCAGAAGTTAATTTTTTTTATCTACATAAATCAATATTTTTGTTATTATTATCTGTTGCTTTTTTTTATTGTTTTCTTTCAACTTAATGCTTAAACTTTATATTTAATAGTTACTAAAACTTAAGTTGTTGTTATTGTAAATATAAGATGGACTAAATGTGTATTTTTTTCTGTTAAATTTGGAATATTTCTATAGTTTTATATGTTTTTATATGTGTAACTCTAAATGTCAACATAAATGTGATAAATTTTGCTTATTATCTCAATATAAGATAGATTGCAAAATAAATAAAATACAAAAAAAAATAAAGTTTTTTTTCAGGTAGTTCCAGGTTACATTCAGTTTTCAAGGGGGCATTTTCAATTCACCTCAATAATATTCAATGGCGCTGAAGCATAAATTATTGTAAGAAATCGATATTATAATTTAATTTCCGGAGACTACTTATACGATTTCGTTTGTAAAATGCATGCAGCGTTTACAATGTTCACTCCGACTTTTTCGTCTTTAGGTTTATTAGATTATTCACAACCAGTTTTCTCTCAACTCAGCTCAAAACCAAATCATTTTATTTTCATAAACATACGTCAGTTATGTTATATATGTCGCATTATGATATTATATTTTTTCCACTTCCTGTGTTAGTTTTTATTGCGATATTTGATAAAGCTGCCATATTATTAATCGAAAATATTTATTTATTTGGCGCACAAATATGATAACATCACATAATCTATCACTTAAACCAAATTGATGGACTAAGCTTAGAAAAGCTATTAAGTTTAATAATCCTAAGTAAAACTAGACCCACCTGTGGTTCAATCTATCTCGTTAACTTCCGCAAATGTACGTATGTACCGCACGTAAATGAAGTGTAGTACCGCACTTGCAAATTCCACTCTGTTAAGTGAACAAAATGTGAAGAAAACCAAACTTTCTAGTCCTGAAATGGAACTATGAAAAACTATATTACCACAACAATGTATCACATGTAGTAGTACAAGTATTTATAACCCAGTTTCAGGACTAAAAGATGTATGTGACAGAATTTAATAAGAGTTTTATATGTATGTATGTCTGTATATTTACTGTTCCAAGGTTTTATGCGGAGTCAACTTCAATAGAAAAATTAGAACAATGTACTATACACATATTTATGTATGTATAATTATAAAAGGGAGCAACATTGACATTGTAAAAAAAGGTGGCCATCCGGCATTTATATTCAACAGTACGTACTATGACTCATATATTTTATTCGGTGTAAAAACTTAATATAAAAAATTGTAAAACACAATAATAATTTCCCTTTAAATATGTTATCAAATGCATCAAATTTAACGACAGAGTCCAAAGTGTATAAATTAAAAACTTTGTAATTTCATTGAAATCTGTAAAAAATTCAGCCACAGCCTTTAATATTTTAAAAAATATATCATTGAATACTTCATTTGCATGATGATCAAGTAGCCGTTTGCACAATAAAATGTTTTTTTTTAACTAATATTTTTCTATCATCTTATTGTAGTTTTAAAGTAAATGAACACTATGCAAATACCAGCAAGTGTTTATGAGTCCATGAAACAAGAAACAAAGATAGCGCAGATCTTTTGCTAAAAATTTTGTCTACTGCGCATGACGTCACAAGTGACCCTCATTCATTGTTTACATAAAAAAATGTATTAGATTTGTTGTGAAAATTTTAAAATGTGTGAAGAAATTAAAAAATAACCAATTAATTAATTTTGTTGTTAATAAAAACGAAATTGAATAATGTAATTAGCTTATATTTTTAATTTTGCTTTGTGTGACTAAGAAATAAATGAAGATTCTATGGAATTCAGCCGTTGGTTTAAGATACTTACTTACATAAGTACATACATACATATATACTTACTTTTTTAGCACATTTCAAAACATAATAATGAAATAAATTAATTTAAAATTTGTTTAATTTTCTTTTACGTGATCTCACGTTTTCTTTCAAGTGTTGATTTAATTTTTTAATTTAAAGTTCATACATTCGAGAGCTAAAAAACAGTGCTTTTACTTTCTCATCACACTCAATTTGATGAGCCTGTTCCATAAGAAACTTTATGTAGCCTTTTCTAACAGGTAGGCCTTGTTCATTTTCTTTCTCAAATAATTGGTTCAACCCCATCATAACATTTACAGTTGTTTCTGTTGACTTTGATAGTCCTCCATCAGACAAATGGTCAACCCAGGAATATGTTGGTTCACTTCCATCGTTTTCTTGTACGGAAATAATAGCAAGATTAGTCTTTAATTTGAGGCAAAAAGAACCTGCTAAAATATGCTCATGACGATCGTTCTTCTCGGCAACTATTTTACGTGTTTTAAATAAAGTTTTTCTTAAAACCTTTTTATGGAATTGCATATATACTTATATATGTAGTATGTGTGTATTTGTACAATTGAGAATTTTTTAAAATAACTGATAACCAACATCGTACATATTTCAACTTATTTTCAATATCATCTGCTTTAAAATGTTCCATACAGATGCAGCCAGTCTTTGTATTTACATATGTATGTACATACAGTTTGTAAAAAAAATGTTTTCAATACTAAAGAAAATTAAAAACTTTAAATGAAACTTTAATTTTTAAGTAAAACTTATAAATATATAGATTTTTTTTTGGTTCACAGGATTTTAGATGTTTCTAAGCATATTTCAATAAAAAAATAACAAAATTAATTATAATAACAAAACAATAATCGCAATTTAAAAATATACATATATCAGTTTGTAATCTGTAAAATAAATGCTTTCAAAATTGTACGAAGTGCGGTAAAATGTTTTCTAAATTGGAAAAAAATACATTTTGCCAGTTAGAACTCTGTGTGCCCACCTTGAACATCAACTTCAGCTTCCAGACGTCTACCCATGGAGCTAATAAGTTTTCGTATATCGTATTCTGTAGGTATTTTTTCCCACTCTTCTTTTATACATAAATGATATTAATTGGTTTTTGTTTTTCGGAAACCTTGTTGCGGCTTTTTCTTTAAATGGACCCACAAATTGTCTATCGCGTTGAAGTCTGCACTTTGTGCTGGGGTATCAATTACTTTTCTGCAATTATATAATAGCCAGGATCTAGCAATATATGATTTATGTTTTGGGTCGTTATATTGGTACTGCTACTTTAATTCGTTTTTTAAAATATTTAGGTAGACTTCCTTAGTCATTATATCATCCAATATCCTTATTTCCCCAACACCCTTGCTTGATATACAACCCCACACCATAACGGACAATTTTCCGAACTTTGCTGTTGGTATTATATTTCTATTCTCTAAAATCGTCAGAGGCTTGCGCCAATCTTTTTTAGGCCCATCATCGTAGTAAAGCATTACCTTCGTGTTATCACAGAAAATTACGTCATTCCAGTGTTCCAGAGGAAATGAAATGTGGTCAATTGCAAAATTATATACATATGTATCTTCTCAATGTTTTGCGCGCAAAGCAGAGGTTTTTTCTTGGCCACTGTTGAAGAGTATTAACGGTTTCGAACCGCCTGATGAGAGATATCTACTCCACATTCATTATTGATGTCAAGTGCTATACCTCTGGTACTTGAATGAGGATTTTTGACAATAATTTTTAAAATTTTCGTTTCGTGTGCTTGGTTTTTGTTTAGGTTCAAGTCTACCTTTTTTTTCAGTATGGTAAATAACGTTGTATACCGTCCTTAGGTTAAGGGAAAACATTTCAGCAATTTCTATGTGAGATTTCCTTTTTTAATAGTGAAAATACCAACTGGGTAATATTTTCATCGAGTCAATGTCCTGGCATTGGTTAAACTTAATTACGTGATCACATGTGTGCGGGTACTGAATTCATTTGATCAGTAAATGCCACCTGACATTATTCATTTGCAATATCATCAGTAAAAAAAAACATACTTGTAATAACTGTCAAAAAAAAAAAGATTTTTGTAGCATTTGGCTTTTTGAAAACATATTTTTTACACCATTCAAAGTAGGTCAAAATTGTTTTGAAGGGTTGTTGTTGTAATGTATGCGTTTAGTACTCAAAATTCCGCCGCCGTTCTGTCGATAAAATGCAAAAACAAAATATAAATAAACGAAATTTGTTGTTGTTATTATTTTTTAAGTGAAATTCCTAAAAAAAAAGTTTGCTTTAAAAACAGTTTTTTTACAAACTGTATGTATGTACATATGTATGTATTAATAACTACAAAATTTTGTTCATTGTTTTAATAAATTAGGTGTTACCACACACACACTTCATTTTGATTTTTAACTTATTTTATTTTTTATTTTGTTCACAATTTGTTGCTTCTTCGTTCATTTTTAATATTAAACCAAAATGCAAACAACATAACGGACCTGCGCACTGCGTAATCTCTTTTATTTGATTCATGACACACATTTATACATACATACATATGTATGTATATACATATGTATATATAAAAAACGAATTAGACAAGAGACTTCAATCATGTGTCTTTTACGAGAATGTGAAAAAATCCAATCGTGTCGTTTTGTATTTCGTTAAAAATAAAACGTTTAAGAATTCAATGAAACACTTAACATTTTTAAGACCAACGTGACCATCATAAAAAATGTTAGATAGTTAATTCGTATGAACGAATGTAAGTGGTTGTGTTTATTAATTTAAAAGGACCTGTTAACACAAGAACTTTATTTGCAGCAGGGGTGTATTGGGATAACAATACAATGTTGACATTCTACTTGCTGACATATCAATAATAGAACTGTATTAATTATTACAATGTAAGTATGTACCTAATTCTGTTTTTACGAAAATTTTACTTAACACGTTACCAAATAAATACTTCATTGTGTTTTAAGGCGAGTTGATTTAACGCGATCTAAAACTGTATGTATTTTTAACAGAAAAACGTTGATTGCTCTTGGAGGACTTTAAATTAAACACATAGTTGACACCACTAAATCGAATCAGTACGAAAAACAATACGATCAAAACAGGGATATCCCTTCTTTATATCAAATATATTTAGTTGAAAGTAAGAGTTTAAGAATGCAGTCAAATTTTATTGTTAATACATACATATGTACATTGTATATGTCCAATATGTACATACATACATATGTATGTATATTAAAAATTTTAATGATATAAAACCATGTTCGCATATACATATGTACATATATACATACATACATACATATGTATATACCCATTAAAAAATAGGATCATCCAAAGAGTAATCTTGGAGCGCTCCTTTGCGAGCATAAAACTCCCAACCTCATTGGATTTTTAACACAATACTCCCTTTGATCTTGAAAATGACGACAGAGGGAGTAATCGTTTTTGTCTCCTAAAAGAGCATAAGGGGACACATTTTTAACAATTTGTTACTATACCCGTAGCTTTTCGCTTAACAGTTAAATATGTTTGTATGTCAAAGAAAAAAAACCAAAAACGAACTGATACATCCCTCATTGATCCATTTGGAGTGTTAAGCGAGGCATAAACAACAAAACAAAACAAAAAGTTTCGATAGCTCGCTTATTACTCCAAATAGATGAACGATTATGGATTAATCCATATATTTTTTACTGAGTACATACTAAGTATGTATGTAGATACATACATAAATTTTAAATAAGAAGTCTTTTTTCTTCTTATGTTCTGTTTAATCTGACAACTTTATTCAAAATCAACTTAATTTATACTTAAACTACTGAAATTATTTGTTTACAATAACTGAGCTTTACTGATAAAATTAGGATTTGTTTATACCTACTGGTGTGGTCTTTTTAGAATATTTTGTTTACAATAATCACAGAATAGAAAAGAACAAAGAAAATCAGAATCTACTCTTTTTACTATGGGATATTTTTAATAAGTAATTGAATTGCTACGTTCGCAAAAACTGGAACGAAGGAATTCAAAGAATGTGTTTATATTACTATTGGATATTTTTGTAACGCAATTGCATTCTTGTTGTTCGCTAAAACTCATACATACATAAATACAATTTCTTATCAAACTCATAGAGCTACATACACATGTATGTGATGGAAATCGAAAGCAAATCGAATCCATTTTAAAAGTCGTGTTATAAATTAGCTTAAATTGGCGACAGCAACAATGGTGGGCGTTTTGCCGTGTAGCCGTGCTGTCGTTAAAATAATCGTTTCCATAAGAATGTGTGTGTTTTAATTTTGACTTATTCTAGCCGGTAGCCTGTTGTCTCGAATGTCTTTAATGCATCAAAGTAACCAATTTAGGTCAAGGCCAATCAAGGTTGCCAATTTAGTCGTTTTCCGAATAGACCTTACGGGTTTTTTCTCATGTAGACATACATATGTATGTAGCTGTTGAGTATTTAAATTTTTTTTGCCGTTTTCCTATTAAACATATTCACCCCTATTCTGCGTTTCGATTAAGTCTCCGCATTCAGTTCCGTTGCAATCGAAAATTGGTATTCTGCAGAAAAACGGAATCGAAAGAAAAAGAAGAAGAACAGGGTATGTTTAAATTAGCTTCTTTGCTGTGAAACGTGTGAAATAGAAACAGTAAAAATAAACAATTTTGTAAACATTTTAATAAAAAGCCAAATTCAGTCCACTAAAAAGTAATAAATAAAATTAATAAACAAATAAAAACGCTAATTCCGCTGGTATTTGTTACCAGACCCGTCAACTGAATAACTTTTTCCTCAAGTGAGCTAATACGCTGTAAGCGGCATGAAACTCCTCCGGTGCTCATCATTTCTTTTTTGTTTGTTGACAGCTTCCGTTTGATGTAGCTTTTCCAGTCAATCCAAACCTATAAATTTATATTCACCCCTATTCTGCGTTTCGATTAAGTCTCCGCATTCAGTTCCGTTGCAATCGAAAATTGGTATTCTGCAGAAAAACGGAATCGAAAGAAAAAGAAGAAGAACAGGGTCTGTTTAAATTAGCTTCTTTGCTGTGAAACGTGTGAAATAGAAACAGTAAAAATAAACAATTTTGTAAACATTTTAATAAAAAGTCAAATTCAGTCCACTAAAAAGTAATAAATAAAATTAATAAACAAATAAAAACGCTAATTCCGCTGGTATTTGTTACCAGACCCGTCAACTGAATAACTTTTTCCTCAAGTGGGCTAATACGCTGTAGGCGGCATGAAACTCCTCCGGTGCTCATCATTTCTTTTTAGTTTGTTGACAGCTTCCGTTTAATGTAGCTTTTCCAGTCAATTCAAACCTATAAATTTATATTAATTTCTGTAATAATTATACGCAAACCATACCTATTTTTCTCCATGCACTGGCATTTTTTGTTGGAGGACCTAGTGCATTGAGGATTCCTGCCACTTCCTCCCAGAACGCTACTACTTCTTCCTTTGAACGTTGATGGTAGCCAATTTTTCATACTGCTCTGGTGTTGTTGTTTTTGACCTGTAATACATATAATAATAAAAAAAACATCAGATTCGGGTACAAAAATTAGAAAAACAAAAAAATTAGTTTAATTAAATAAATTAATTAAAAATAATTTTAAGTGTTTTCTAATCGTTTCTGAACATTTTATCTCATTTTCTACTTACATTTCTTCAATTTTAAACTTTTTAACTAAAAAACACAAATAAAGAAAACCCCTCCGTTAACAAAAAAAAAACAACTGAGAAAAACGGAGCTCCGTTCGTAATGCATAATACATACAATCGAAAGAAACTGAGCGGAATCGAAACGCAGAATACCAAAGCTGCCAAACGGAGAAATTTACGATCCGAGTCGAAACGCAGAATAGCACCCATTAATTATTTTCTCGTTAGCTCACGCGTTTTATGAAAATGTATTCGTATTATGCCACCGTGTCTCATAAATAAAAACAACCGTCTTCTTCCAATTTAAATGATCAACTTCTATATTTATTATTTTCTTTCCAAAAACTTATGCACAATTTTTAGGAACAAAACATAAGCGGTAAATCTTTATGTATGTATTTACAAATTTACTAAGTAAATGAAAATATGTAAATGCATGTTTGTATGTATGCATGTTTGTTTGTTCAAACAAATGAACAAAGTTAACGTCATTACTATGTTCATATGTAGATGTTTGTGTGATTGTTTATCGCAATGCAAATATATGTACATACAGACATACAAATGAGCCTTTAAAATTAAAAACGGTAAGTTCAATAAAATTGACAAACTGGTCGCTCATAATAAAAAGTTTAATAATTAGAAATAAAATTAATAAATTTAAAGTCTAAGTCTAGTGCGATGGGCACTAAACTGGACTTGCTGACGGGAGTCTCCAATCTTATCTAGTTCTAAATATAAAAAATTTACTTGTTGCGTTGTTGCTTTACACTAAAGTATGTGCATTTGAATTACATCTTTCGCTTGATCTTGAATAAATTCTAATAAAATAAGCTGGTAACAAAAAACTCAGCGCCTGTTTGTTACTTTTGTCTAAACATTAAATAATTAAAACCACTATTTGAGCCATTAAAAAACTGCCCAACCTTTTGAAATGCTAAAGCTGTGGTCTCTCATTGAAAAAGGCGATAATCAGTCTTGTGATTAGTGTAATGAGTTTCACAAGATAAAGTTAAATCAAAATGTTCTTTGAACACTGTTCGTTCAGTTTCAGGAAACAAAAAAGGGGGCAAAAATGTGGCTGTTAAAAATTCATTTTGCATGAGCAATTACTTAAAATACCAAAAATAAAAGAGCAAAACTTCCTTTACGATTTTGCGGAAATTGAAGAATATATTTTCGTAGATAACTGTACATACATATGTAGGTACATATGTATGTATGTATATGCAAGCAGATAAGTTTTATTAAAATTTAATTTAAAATGAAACTGTATAACAAGCGATTTCTGGTAACAAGTAAAAGCTGAACAAAATATCCATATCGGGATTATAACAAAGCTCGAACGGAAAGTCAAGTAATTGTAAAGGGAAAATGCATATATGTATATTAAAAATTTCTGGCAACACTGCCTTGAACAGCAATAAAAGAGGATTTAGACGGTAATACACGCAGTGTATTACTCCCAGAACTTCTAGGGGTTAAATCGTCAAGAACTACAGATTTCTGTGCAAAAAATCGTTAAAATCGTCCAGTCATTTTAGAAAATCGTTAAAAAAAAGCCAAATCAAATATGTATATAAAATTTTTTTATATTTTAATTGTTTTATTACAAAAACTATAACAATGGTTCAAACTTATTAACTATGCTTTCAACAAATATATACACACACACATATATATATATATATATCTTGAAAACCATTAAAATTAAAACAAAAGTTAATAAAACTTAAAATGAAATCAGAACATACATACATATGTTTATGTATATTCATTTTTAAAACAGATGACTTATAAAAAAATAATTAAGATTTTGGTTATAAAAACATTTTATGTACATACACATACCACTTATATATTAGAATTTAACATTTTTAACAAATTTGAAGTGATTTCAGTGTCATAGCAGCTTGACTTTTTAAATTTTAAAGAATCGTTATGTAAGCGATTACGAACTTTGGTTTTATATAAATTTACCTAACTAAAATATGGTAAAATCATTATATTGCGAATAAAATTCGTTTAATTGAACACAAAAATATCGTAACCTACCAAAAATCGAACTGTAAAAATGCAATACTAAAAAAAGTTGTCATATACATACATATGTTTAGAAAAATCGTCATTTTTGGACCTAAAATCGTAACTAGTGTATTTTGAGATCTGTTTGGCAATTATTGCCGTGGCAACGTGTAGACCGCACGAATATGTGTTTAAACAACATCAAAACAGTGCTGAATCAATTAATAAGAAGTGTGAATAACTATAAATAAAAAACTTGAAGTAAAGTAGAAATCTCAATAATTCGTAATAGACCGCTTTACCACCGCTATCTCCAATTTTTTTTGCAATGCTGTTGTTCTGTTTAACCTCTTATAAATCGTAATTGGTAGTTGATAACCTCTTATAATTCGTAATGCTAAACAAATGATTCCACAAAAATCACATAAACATACTAGGCAGTGTTATTGTATTTACCGTTAGTGTTTACGGAATTTTTTAAATGAAATTTTTTAATATTTTCGTGGCCACTTCGCATTGTTGATTTGAAAGAAGTGTGTTGCAAACGAGTGCTCGGCTTGAAAATGGCAAACACACGTACGCATAAAACGTTATCAGTGTTGCCAAAACTATACAATTTCTGCCATAACAAATTACAAACTTTTTTACAACAACATTTGATATGCATGTTTTTTATTTTGCTGAAAGCTAAATAAATAATTGTTTTTTTATACTTATTGTTGTTTTTTGTTCTACATATGCATTTTTTATATATTGTTTTATTTGCAATCTATTTTACAATTAACATAATAAGTAAATTTCATGTCTTTTAAATAACAACATAACATATGTATGTATATTGAGTTTCCTAAAACCCAAAAACAAAATAAATACAAGAAGAATTTACTTTTTAATTGAAATGCAGTGTAACGAATTGCAACTTTTTCTATTTTCGGAAGGGTAGGTCAAGTACATGTAGTCTTTTACGTCTTTGGATTTCATTGCTATCGTCATAAATTGGAATGGTTACTTAGTCTATTTAGGTATCTCTCACTGAAGTTATTTATTTCGTCCTTGAGCAATAAAATTCGAAGATCTCTGTGTATATTTTTGTTGCTCTTAAACCAAGGCACATTTGTTAAGAGTCTTAGGGTTTTTGACTGGTATCTCTGTAGTATCTCAACATTAGAATTACTTGTAGTTCCCCACAGTTGGATGCTATATGTCCATATCGGTTTAAGTATTGTTTTGTAAAGCAGAATCTTGTTTTCTAAGCTTAAGCTTGATCTTGGGCCCAATAACCAAAACATTTTTCTTGTTTTTAAATTAAGTTGCTCACGTTTCTTTTTTACATGCTCTTTCCAAGTTAGTCTTCGATCGAGATGAAGCCCTAAATATTTTACAGTATTGCAACTTGGTATAATTGTGCCATTTAGGTAAACAAGCGAGCAATAATTTTTTCCCCGTTTAATTCGAATTTTTCTTACATTAAACTGCCTAAATCGAAATCTCGATATATTGAAAACGCCTTTAATTCCTAAAAATTTCGAGGTCCCTTGCGATTACAAATTAACGGTTACATACATATATATGTAAATACATACGTAAGTATATACATATGTATGTATGTATGTACGTATTAGACACCGACAAAAACGCACAACCTTCTCTATCAAAAACTGTAATTTTATGTTGGAAGATATTTATTTATGTATGTACATACATACGTAGTAGATTCTCCCTCAGTTACGCGTATGGAGTTATTTCAGCGGACTGTCTTCTTTTGCGAGAATTAATTTTGTACGCATTTTAAGGTAGGGTCACACGACCTGTGCCAAAACTTGAACAATGCCTGTGCCGAAAAAAAGTACAAACTCCAAGTACCATGATCAGTTAATATCTGAATGGCAATTTTTCCTAATGCTATTCGCGTCTGGGACGATCTACCTACAGTAACGTAACCAATAAGCAATGCTACATACATACACATTTTAAAAAGCTTATCTTTGATTACTTTTCTTAACTAATTTTGTTTTTCTTTTCTCTCTTCTTTTCTATGCTATGTATGTACATATGTATGTATATTGTTATCGTTGAATTCAATTTGAAGATACATACATATATGAAGCAGTTTAAGCTCTTATTGTTTATCATAAAATAACATACAGTTAAGGAAAAAACTCTATATACACCCCCTTATTTTGTGTTTTTAAGATATTCGTAAGACAAATTAATAAAGCGTTTGCATTAATATTTAAAGTACCAAAAACAAAGTTTATTTACAAAACAAAAAGATAATTCAAAAGCATAACCATAACAGAAATAACAAAAACAAAAATGCATGAGAAAAAAGTCTACATACAGTCGTAAAAATCGAATACAATATTTAATTTATTTTAAATAAATAAAAGAAAATAATATATTTTTAATATTTTGTAGGACCACCTTGGGCTTCAATAACCGCCGCAAGACGACGTGACCAAATTCTGCGTAATACTGGGCCCAATTTCCGAGTTAGGACATTTTTCAGGGTTTCACGATTTCTGATATCGTATTTGCGCGCAGATTTTTCCAAAACGTCCAAATGCTCAATTAGATTGACTGGGAAGGTGTATTGAGCTGTCTTGGTGCGTAGTATGCTTGGGATCGTTGTCTTGTTGGAAAATCCATTGTTTTCTCAGGCCCAAGCTTTCCACAGATGGCTTCAGATTTTGTTCCAATATGATCTTACACTGATATCTGTCCATAACACCTTTAACAAAAACCAATCGACCAACTCCAGATGCCGCCATAGCTCCCCACACCATAACACAGCTTCCACCATGTTTCACAGAAGGTATAATATTATTGGGATCAAGTGCAGTGTTCGGTTTTCGCCAAACCTTGTTTCGACCGTCATTCTCAAAAATATTATACTTACTTTCATCGGTAAATATAACTTTCTTCCAAAAATCCATTCCTTTCTGTAATTGTGCCCCACAAGTTAGAACGATCGTGTGACACACTTCCAAATAAAAAGTTAAAGTTTTCAAAGTGATAAGACAACAGCACACCCTTCATTACTCCTACCTCAACATTCTAAGCAATTATTTTAACATGACGATGTCATTGAAGCCTTGCACATTTCAATCTTGCTTACGCATACTCGTAACTAATCAGAAACGCTACTTCAACAGAGTCTAAAAAAGCTAATTATTTAACAGCCCAAAAACACAAATATGTACATATATACATACATATGTATAAATATGCATGTATGTAAGGGTGTTTTTTATTTAAATCATAATAAAAGAAAGAAATATATTTTTAATATCAATGAAACGGGCTTTATTGGAAAGAAAATTTTACGAAATTAATGTTTAAATATGATTTCTGCCGATAACTCGTGACTTAACGACGTGACGATCGTTTTTGAAGGCATATGGGCCAGCCCATAAAGCGCACCAAACAGTAATTTTCTGTGGACGTACCCATTCAACCAGAAATGGGATTCATCAGAAAATAAAATTTTCAAAGGAAATTCAAAGTCAATATCAATTATTTTGATTTGGTGTAACTCGATTCATAATGAATTTTCAAAGCAAACTTAACAAAAAACGACTACCAGCTGTTGACAAGGTGTTAAAATAAAGCAGTGATGCCAACTCAAAGTTGTGACACTCTAAAAAACACGCTTAATAATAAAATTGCCAAAATAAACAAAAACCTCGTTTTTTAATTTTGTAAACATTTTAAACTCGTTTCGATTAATAATTTTTTAACAAATTTACGTACGTACATATGTAGGAATTAATTAAATTTCTCAATCAGTTCTCATTAAGGAGATACTAAGTTTGTTCCCGTATTCAACACTGGAAGCCCTCGGGATCCCAATTTTACCAAAAACTGTTTCCGTACTCAAATTCTTAGCACTTTTTCTTTGGGCAGATTGGTAAAACCGACAGCAATCTGTTTCAAAAAAATTTATTTAAAACTTGAATAAAAATTCAATAAAATAAACAAAAGAAAATGTGAAAAATTTAAGTATCTGCTTTAATTTTATTTCCGTTATTAGAAAAATATTGTAATATGTATGTTTTTATTTAGGCGTAAATACTTCATTTATTAAGAATATGAATGTTACAGCGATGGCAGTTGGAAGTGAATTTGAAGCATTGACTGCGGAAATAGTGGAATCATCGAGAAATTCAGATGATGAGATTTTCGACTTTGTTGATCAAGACTCTACTCACGAGGAATAGTTAGTGCTTGACGCTGTAAAAGCTTCTGAAGGTAAAAAAAGAAACAGCATCCCGAATTACTTGGAAGAAATATCTCAAAACATTTATTTATATAACAATCTATACGAAATCTTCGTTATAACAACCTTATGACAGGATAAGCGTTTACCGGCTAAATCTTATTATTAATGGCAGAACAGCAATGTTTGAGCCCAGAGGTAATAAAACGGGCCAACGAAGAATAAGAATCGGCTGAATTTTTGCACATAAAATGGGTTTTTCTTAACCCTTCTGTTATATCCTTCCTCATAGCTCTTCTGTTTACAGCCTTGGTACAGGTGTACCAATAAATACTTTGTATGGAAAAAGTTATTTTTTATGTTGAAAAACAAAAAGATTCTATATAGCTTTCATCACAAACCTTTTATTAAAGTTGTTTTTAAAGACATACATAAGTGAAAAATTAAAAGTGTGAAAAGAAAGTAAAGCAAATTCATGAAATATAAAAGTATTAAACTCTGTACGTTGAAACTTATTCGCATTTTTTGCATATATGAGGCACTTTTATCACTGATCACACACAGTTTACTACAGCCTTTTAAAGCGGTAAAACCTGTTGGAGTATATGGCAACACTTGCCTGCATAACTGGTGATCCTTCCATCATGTCTATATCTTCTTCTTCTTCTTTTGGCGCTACAGTCCGTGGTGAACCTGGGCCTCAACCAACAAAGTTTTCCAGCTGGCACGGTCTTTAGCCAGCAGGCTTCAATTGTGCACACCAAGTTGGTTGAGGTCCCTCTCCACTTGTGTGCGCCATCGGTTCCGTGGGCGTCCTCTAATGCGTCCCACAGGTTCGGAATCGAAGATTCTACGGGTCGGAGCAGTATTCTCCATGCGCTCTACATGGCCCAACCATCTTAGCCGTTGGATCCGTAGGCACCTGGTTAGGCTCATGTCGCTGTACAACCCGTACAGTTCATGATTGAATCTTCTTCTCCAGAAACCATCAACGCAAACAGGGCAGAAGATTGAACGCAGAACTTTTCTCTCGAAAATACCAAGGACTTCCTCATCCGCCTTCGACACCATCCATGCTTTTGCGTCATAAAGAAGTACAGGGATTATCAAAGTGGTATATAGTGTCAACTTGGTTTTTCGAGAAAGGGCCTTACTACTCAATTGCCTCTTGAGCCCAAAGAAACAGCGATTGGCAAGAGTTATTCTGCGTTTGATCTCGGTACTGATGTTGTTTATACTGTTGACTTGGGAGCCAAGGTAGACGAAGTCCTTCCCTACCTCTTTATAGCTTTATTTTTTATATTTAAGTTATAGCTGCCTATGGTGATGTTCTGGCCCAGTCGTCGGTGTTGCGCGTCCTTTTTTGATGACAGCACCGCTAGACCCATTTTGGCCGCCTCCGTTGAAATACCAGCAAACGCTTCAGTGACGGCTCGCTGTGTTCGACCAATCACGTCAATGTCGTCAGCGTATGCTAGCAGTTGCACGGACTTTTGGAAGATTGTGCCTCTGTTGTTGGCGTGCGAGTTTTGCACGATCTTCTCAAGAATTATGTTAAAAAAGTCACATGACAGTGCGTCGCCTTGTCTATATCTATCTTTCCATTTTTTCTCTAAAAGCACGTGTAGCACTGTTGTCGAAGCGAATAAAACGATTAATAGCAAGAAATCTCTGACGTGTCTTGGTAGCTCGAAATATAGGAAACCAATCTGGTTTCCAAAGCTCAGCGGTGTGCTGGTAGTTAGATTTTGTGACACCTGCAGCAATCAGAAGTCCAAAGAACGCATAGATTTCAATGTGTGTAATAGTTGTCCACTTCCGGGGTAGAGCGCGATGTTTCGATTCATTAATTTTTCTGAAAATTTCTCAGGTTTTCTATTTGTCTCTCTGACAACTACCTTTCGGTAATTATTTGCTTGAAGATTTCGTTAAGAGAAAAGCTTTGTAGACGCTTCGATGGGCCACCTTGTTGACGAATTATGTTATGTAAACGTATTTTTGTTGCTGATGAGAGCCTTCTTGCACCATTTTGTTTCATCTTCATCATCTGCGTTGAGCTCGATATGAATATTTGCATCTTCATCCGAAGCCTCTTCCTAATTTGGAAAATAATCAGAATGTTCATCTGAACCTGCTTGAAATGGTTCATCGTTATTATTTGGTTACATGTTTTCCCTTATCGTCCAAATAAGAATCTAATTCATCACACCATTCCTGCCGTTCTTGTTCATTCATTCTTAAAAATTTCTTTGACGCTTTCATATCATTTCAAACACAAAAACGAAGGCTTTTCATACAAATATGTTCATGGTACAATTGTACCAAGGATGGAAAGAGAAGTATATATACAATTTTGCCACTCCCCTTCTATGTTCAGCCCATATAAATATAAAATAAATGGAATTATTCTAATCTGAGATATATGTATGTTTGACGCATTCCAAAAGGCACAGCTCTGAAAATTCTTATGTAATATCAAAAACTTACTTTCAAGATTCGAATTGGTACAGCTGTACCAAGGATGTAACAGAAGGGTTAAGCAATAAGTATTTTTGTAAACAATTTGTTTTAAAAACCTCTACAGAATTATATTATATTTTTTTGCAGTTTGTACTGATGGGCCAGATTGAAAAGGAAATGTAACAATAAAACCGATCTATCAATATTTTCATTTGATTTTGGAGTCTTCCCATGATTATTGAGTTTTAAAGAATTCTCCTTTATTCCAAAACTTGCCAACTTGCCTTGGAGGTAAATTTTTCGATAAAGAAAAGAAACCACATACAAATTAAATTTTCTGTTCCAGGTTACTATTTGCTGAGGGACTCTGCATATCATTGCTCCCAACATCTAGTTAAGCCCTATAAAGATATGGACTGCTCAAACAAAGATTTAGGCCATTATACTACTGCAAATTAGAAGGTGCCAACAAGCTACATACATACATATGTATGTATGTATACCATTTTATAACAACTTGTTGTGTTTTGCACAATATTGCGATTTGATATTTTGTTCTGAAAATGGGGAAAAAGAACTTTGCTTGTCAACGATCTGCGGAGCCATCTAACGGATGTGCTATCAGCAACCAAATTTGTAATAACCTAAAATAAATTCAAAATAACTTTGGTTTTTACGTAAAACTATAAAAGAAACCAAAAGAAAAAAATGAAAATAAGTTTAATTTTTAGTACTAAGGAACAAATTAATACTTAAATTAAAATTAAGAAATAAATTTTATAAACATAAGAAATATTGGCTAAAATATACAAAAGTATGTACATATGTATATAAAATATACATATGTATGTATGTTTATACTAAAAAGTAATGTAATGAAAAAAAAATCTTTGGTAGGAACCGAACCTACGACCTTTGGACCGTTGGTCGAATACTTTACCAATCCATCCATCGAGGCACTGTGTAATGCAGCATAGTTTACTTGTAGCAGCGCTCCAATCCGCTAAATTTATTTTCAATTTGAGCGGGATGTAGTTGTATCATTCCACTGTCATTCGTTCTCAAATTATTTTGTACAGTTTTTTTGTTTTGACGTGAATGCTTTTTCCAAATTTTTGCTGCAGTTCCTTTATTAAAGACATTAAGTTGTGCTTGCGCGTCGTGCCAATGTAACTTCTCATCAGAAAAACGCTTTTGCCGAAAAACGATTTTGAAAAGCGCAAAACAATTTAAAAAAATAACAGAAATTATGATTTTATTGTTTTAGTCCGGGGACACATTGGACAATGCAAACTACACAATTTGGAGACACATTCTTCAGTTTTTCTAAGCCTGAACCCAAACCGACATAACAACCGTTTTTATTTTTGGCTTAATACGACAACAGAAAATTAATTGCCTTACGTTAGTATAATATTGTAACGTATGGACAACTACTTATTTACATATAAGATAATAACCAGGACGTTACTTGATGACTTCTATGTAATAATGGAGATGCTAAATAGTATGATATTGAAAAGTGAATTTTTGGATAAGTGCACCAATTTGTTTTAAATTGTGAAGCGCAAAAATTAATTTGTGATCAGCGGTTACTTGTAAAATTGAACAAAAAATTGCCAAACGAATGGAAAGGTAAAACTTATGGAGTAGTCAATTTGAAAAATGAATGTATTGTGAATTTGAAAGAGAAAACGGAGCAATCATGTAAATACAGTTTTCGATTGGCACAATTTTATTATTCTGAACCTATTCAGCATAATAAAAATGTGAATAATTGTTGTATATCCGGCAATTCTGAGCTGCTATCCTTACACAAGATTAAAGAAAGAAAAAAATTAGTGACCCATGAAGCAATTAACAAAGAAGACGCAGAAAAGTTGTCAAACATATTTTCTACTGCCCATGACGTCACATGAGATCGCAATTATTTGTTTACATCAACGAAATGTTTGCAATTTGTTGCGAAATACTTCAATAATTTGAAAAATAATTTATTTTATTTTAAAATAACTAGAAAAGAAATTAATAAATTTTATTTCGTTTTGTTTCATTAAATTTGTATGTACATATTTATTTCGACACAGATTTATGAAAATTTGTCTCCTGGCAAGACAGGAGACCAAATTTTGGCCAAAGATAAATATAAAAATACAAGAGTGAATTATTCCCGTGGTTCAGGACAATATTCACAATTTATTGACTTGGATCAAGCAAATTATCTGTCACACTTTAGCGATATGGACTATGTATTAAAACCGGCGACGGTTTAAGCCCCTGTGATATTATGTTCAATGAATACTTCGATGACTCTTGCCACTCCTCGGATTAAATGTTGGCATAGGCAAATACTCATCCAGCAACAGGTTGGATGCCTATTGAGACTTACCGTATATGTACAACTTATTACTAATGAAATAAATTAAAAAAACTTGTTTGTAAATTGTTAAATCAATTTATAATTTTATTGAATTTTTTTCGTGATTTCGCGGTTTGTACTAAATTTTTATTTAATTTTATTATTTTAAAACACATGAGAGACCTAAAAAAAGCGTGTTTATTTTTTTTTATTACAGTCAACTTCATAGGCCTCTTCGATTAGGAGCTTTAAATAATCCTTTCATATGAGTAGGTTTTCTCCATTGCGCTTAGCGAATATTTTTTCTAGTTGTTTTATAGAGCCCATAGTTTCTTTTTTGGGCTTTGTCAAGCCGCCCTCTGACAAATGGCCAATCCATGTATATGTCGGTTCACTTTCATCGTTTTTTCGGGAAATGCCGGGAACACTGTGCAAATGTAACCCGCAATATTGCCAAGCCATCATAATGCATGCCTTTAAGTTCGTCGCCTGGTTCTTCCATATAAACATCAATATTAAAATTTTCAAATATTTTCCCTATAAAGAAACTTTTAAGGTATGACTTGGAAAAAATGTATTTAAAAAAATTACCTGTTATAGATTTTTCACACATTTCTAAGCCTGGAGTATCATCATTTTCAAGATTTACATCATTCGAAATTATTCGCCCGTTTCATCCAAGAATATACGACCTTAATCGGTATTTAAACTCCAGTTGATCTGGATAGTCATGCAGACCTCCCTTAGCGCGCATCACTCCGACCAAAGTTGCTAAAACGTCTTGATTAAAGCGATACGTAAGAATATATTTCAAGTTAAATCGTCATAAAGTCCTTGAATATCATTGTTTGCCTGAATAATTCCTGTCAGAAAATTTTATTTAAGTATTGCAATTAACTACTAATTTTTGTAGCTCTAAAGAAAGGCCATAAGCGCGCAACGCTCCCTTGCATCAGATATGAGAACTTTGACGTTCATGACATCAAACCAATCATTTGTCTGAAAAATTATTCAATATTTTGTTCGGTTTAATTTAAAATATACGAATATAAACAGCTGTACCAATTTAAATAGTTGATGACATTCTTCTCAGTTTAAACACTCAAGTAATTTCTAGTAACTTAGCAATAATTTCCTTACGAACTGCTTTTTTATTGATAATAAAACCTTCATTTATGAAGTGATTGCGTAGAAGTTTTATCATATGAGGAACGTCTGCAAACACAAAAATCTTTTCATTGTCAAACAGAAACCTGAACGTGGAATAACAAATAGAATAGATTTTATTAAAAATACATATGTATGTATGTTTCTAAATAAATTAAGGTATCATGGTTTTTCCTCTGAAACTTTAAGCTCATTAAATAGCCCTCTGTTACTGCCCCCTAAGTCATAAACAATAGCTGCAACAGTGTAATTGCATGACTTCAGATAATTATTGAAAATATCAGCAGTCATATTTGTAGAATATTGGCTGCTTCCATCTTCCTAGTAAGCCTAATAAAAAATTCTTAGTATGTATTAGAATTTGACATTTGAATCTCTTGATGTACTGACTGACCTCTTATCATTGCAGCCTGGGTATAGATCACACGAGCGAGTGTTGTATCGGAGGTCTTATCGTAAGAATAGGATTTTCGAATTTTTGCCTCATCGAAACTCAAAACACATATTTTTTCCGTTTGTGTCATATGTTCCGTAGCGGAAAGAAGTTTAAAAACTGGTTCTAATAAGCCGGGAGTGATGTGCACTAGAGTGGACAATATTTATATGGAATTATTTTTGTTTTTTGTAGGAGGTGGTTCGCCCCCTAATTTTTTTCTTTTGGGCACAAATAACATATTTCCAAAACTGTAGACTGTTTGGTCAACGTTAAGGCGTGGCACATGCGCCCTCAAGTTGACAAGAAGGGATTTTGCACAATTTAATAAGAAAAAAGTTATAACTTCATTATTATTTATCAAAATTTATGTTAAGTATCGATATTATATTTAATTTTGACTATTATTTTAATGCGTGCCCCTAAAAAGGCGTGGCACCTTATATAATTTAAGTAATATGTACGAAAATATGTAGTTTTTGCTTCAAAATATGATGGAATCTTACATATGTATGTAAAATTTATTTCCTAAAAGTCATTAAATAAATGCCGGCAAATTGGGGCGTGGTTGCAAGTCAGGACTACTCAGATGATGAAGGACAATTGACTGAAATAGACAGTGACGAGCTTCAAGACAATTTTCAACAAACATCTACTGGAAATGTGGGAAAGAAACGTAAAATGAAAAACTTTATAACACCCAAGCTTGTTGCGACTCTGGACAAGTGTAAAGTTAGCGACAGAGATGCTGTTCGAATTCTCATAGCCACTGCTGAAGCATTGGGCCATGATTTAAGTCAGTTAGCAATAAGTAAAACTACAATTCGAAATTGCCGTAAACAAATTCGATCTGAAACAGCTATAAATTTAAAGGAAAAATTTCAAAACATTTTACCGCAATCCATTACAGTACATTGGGATGGAAAGCTGTTACCATCATTAACTGGAAAGGAAAAAGTAGACAGATTGCCAGTTGTTATTACATCTACAGAGACAGAGCATCTACTTGGAGTTCCTGCATTACAGGCTGGTACAGGAAGGCAACAGGCTGAAGCAATAATCCAATTATTAAAAGAGTGGAATTTGACAGACAAAGTTCAGGCCCTGTGTTTTGATACAACAGCAACAAACACGGGAAGACTTCAAGGTGCTTGCGTGATATTGGAACAGGAATTAGGAAAAGATCCTTTGTACTTGCCCTGTCGTCACCACATCTACGAAATTGTATTAAAGAGCGTATTTGAAAAAAGAAATTTGTCTTCAAGTGGACCAACTTTGTCAATTTTCCAAAAGTTTAAAGGGTCCTGGGCGATGATAAACCAAGAAAATTTTAAATTTGGAGTTGATGACGAGAAGGTAAGTCAGCATATTAGCGTTTTCGAATTAGAAGATCTAGCCACGTTTTTCCGCCAATATTTAAAAATAAAACAGCCTAGGGCTGATTATAAGGAGCTTCTGGAATTAAGCCTAATATTTCTTGGGGAGCACGATAGGAATTATAAATTCAAGTCACCAGGAGCATATCATCACGCTCGTTGGATGGCCAAGGCGATTTATTCATTAAAAATGTTTTTATTCAGAGAAGAGTTTGTCATGTCGTCAGATGAAATAGACGCCATACGCGATGCTTGTTTATTTATTGTGAAAATTTATGTAAAAGTCTGGATAGAAGCGCCAATAGCTGCCAAAGCGCCTAATCAAGACCTTCTTTTTATTAAATCTCTTTTCGCCTACAAAAATGTCAACGAAAACGTAAGCAATGCAACTTTGGGAAAATTCCGTAACCATTTATGGTATTTAGCAGCAGAAACAGTAGGTTTTTCGTTTTTTGATGAAACCATTACTTCTGAAACAAAAACTCGTATGATAAAGAGACTTCGTGTAGAGTCAGAAAATGAGAGCAAGCGGCTGATTACTGATATACAGGACTTACAATCAAAATCAATTGAGGACTTCGTAACCAAAAATACACTTCACTTCTTTGAACGTTTTTCGATTGCAACCGATTTTTTCCAAAAAGAACCCTCCCAATGGCAGAACGAGCCAAGCTATATACAGGGCGTAAATATCGTCAGTAAAATGAGGGTAGTTAACGATACTGCCGAACGAAATGTTAAATTAATGGAAGAACATAATAATTCATTATCAATAAATGAAGAAGAAAAACAATTTATCTTACAAATTGTAACTGATTATCGAAAAAACTATAAAGGTATTAATAAATCAGATCTCATGGAACACTAATCTATTTGTGTTTTATTTTAACTTGCCGGCATTTATTTAATGACTTTTAGGAAATAAATTTTACATACATATGTAAGATTCCATCATATTTTGAAGCAAAAACTACATATTTTCGTATATATTACTTAAATTATATAAGGTGCCACGCCTTTTTAGGGGCACGCATTAAAATAATAGTCAAAATTAAATATAATATCGATACTTAACATAAATTTTGATAAATAATAATGAAGTTATAACTTTTTTCTTATTAAATTGTGCAAAATCCCTTCTTGTCAACTTGAGGGCGCATGTGCCACGCCTTAACGTTGACCAAACAGTCTACAGTTTTGGAAATATGTTATTTGTGCCCAAAAGAAAAAAATTAAGGGGCGAATAACATGTTATTCAAAAAAAAAAAAAAAAATGTTCACTCTAATGTGCACTTTTTGAGCCCATGTTTGCAAAGTACGTACAGCAGGCCAAGGGAATTTTTTTTATACATTAGTTTATAAAGATTGGCACTCGCTGAGTATAAAGTAATACCTTGGGTTATATCTTCCTCTGTCCAATTTGTGCGCTTGATTCCTGCTTTCAGTTTTGCTATTTGCCCTTTGGCAAAAATACCTTAAAAGTTTCTTAATTCGGTTAAGCACATTTTTAAGTTTTTCAATTTGTATTGGAAAATTTTGCGCTCTTTCAACTTTTTCTCCTCCAAAGATTTCACTTCAGAAATTTTCTTTTTGTTTCTTAACGAAGGCGTTTTCTAAAAACAACAATATATGTATATTGCTATGCACTATGCAATTAATTAAAGTGTATTTTCTGGCATACATACATACATATGTACATATACATGTTTGTATATGTACGTGCATTTTATTTTTTTAAGTTATCAAATTCGTTTTTATCATCACTATTTGCCACGTTTCCTTTATCGCACTAATGTTCATAAATCTGCCTTTCGACGAGAACTTCGCTGTCTTTACGATGCACATTGAACATTTTACATTTTTAACATTTTACCATATGGCAAAGCAGATGCTGCATCGTGTTCCTTAATAAGCTCTTGAACAGTTTTTTTGTTTCCTCTCCTCTGGGCTCGCTGTTCACGTTTCTTATGACGATCATCCTTGACATCACATATTTTACGTATAGTAGGAGCTGCACCGCGCTTTAAATAAAGTTTTGTCGCAAAACCTAATTGTGAAATAAAATAATAGTTTCTTAGTTTACAAAATAACTCATAACTTACCAGTTTCATATTCCATCTTATCAAAATCATCTGCCTTGAAATTTTCCATACAAACGCGAGGATGCTTTGTGTTTATCTTTTTATTGCAACAAAACTTAATCCACTGCTTTAATAGTTTAGGATCAGATGGAAAGGAAAAGAAACTTGTTTTACATTTGTCTTTTTTACTATTCTTGGAATTTTTCACATCACATTTCATTTTAATTTATTTAATTTATTTAAATTTTGTCTAACGTGTGCTGTTTCTTCATTCGCTTTTGCTATTACAATAAAATACAAAGAAAACTTTGTACGTCACACCTACAGCTGACTGATGTAAACAACATAACGGACATGCGTAATCTGTTATTTTTAATTCATGGTCTAGCCTAAGTCAACATTTTGAAGGAAAAACAGCCCTCTTTGATTGATTGCTGCTGCATGAAAGTTAATAAAATACAATTGTAGTGTTACATTTTACAATGTCTATATCTCTACAAATAGCGTACTTTGATTCGAATGGTTTTATTTAAACATGCTTCTATTCCCCATCTGCTAAGAAGTTTGGCGTACCTTTTTTGCTCTTACTTCGTTCTTCAATGCAAGGGTAAACAAGCTGTTCCGAAAGTCGAGATAAAATTTTTTTCTTCTTCATAGACATACTGTGAGCATCAAAATAATGTACAAAGAATCACTGTAAAGTATACTGACGATTTTAAATGGTAAAAATACCGTTATATTTTGATTTCTCCAATAGTTTTGTATTAAAAATGTGAGTTAATTTAAATTTACCTTTTTTTAAATGGGAACACAAACTTCCATTGATGTTCGAGAACTTCTGAAAAAATATGTCGAGAAGTTAAAAGTTTGCGTGCAATCGGTTTCATTATTAACACAAGCCCTAACCCCATTAAAAAAAAATTGATAGAGAAAAACTTGTGGAAAAACTGCACAGGTGCTGGCAGGCGGAACATTTAATGTGGGGTTCCATTCCGATCAATAGTACGTGATGGATGAAGGAATAATCCAACAGGAAGTGCTGTAAAAATAGGAGAGGAACTTTCAGGAGCATCAGGTTCTACCGTAAGCACCAATACAATTAGACGAGCTCTACATTAAAGTAGGTGACATAAAAAAAGCCATTCATTTCAGCAATCAATCAAAATCGACGTCTTGAGTATGCAAAAAAAAAATATAAAAACAAGGACGGTTCCTCCTGGAACACCGTTATTTTGAGCGGTGAAAGCAAATTTGAATGTTTTGGACAGAAAAAAACCCGTAAAAATATGGAGCAGCAAAAACAACAGATTTCCGAACAAAACTTAATACCCAGTATGGTGCTGGTGTGCGGGTGTATGTTGGCGAGAGGGCTTGGAAATTGGTGTTCATTGAAAGTACCATGAATAAAATCAATTATTAAAAATATTGAAATATTAAGTGTTTTTCTTAATACAGTGCATAAGTATGTATGTAAGTAAGTATGTATATTTACATATCTGAAGAATGATTGTTTCTTGTTTTTATCAGAAACAACAAGAAATTTAAAAATAACATCTGAGACCTGTCTTTGATTACTAATAAATGTATATGTATATGTATGTATGTACATATGTACACTGCGTTTCACTTGAGTAGCACACCGTAGAGATTGAAATTCTCCTCCCTATATCTTTGTAGGGTATAAAAATAGCGGATTGTTTATAGTTTGCATTTATAGTGCTATTTATAGCTTTTAATAGAAAATAAAAAAAAACATTTTTTAATTACAACTTAAAAAAGAAAATTAATCGAAAAATACTAAAGAAATTCTATTTCACTAGAATAACACATGTTTTAATAAATGTAGATCAAATGACTTTTTATTAAGGATTTTAATTGTGGCTTATTTTTTATAAAAATTAAAATTTAAATAGTAATGTATTGAGCCTCCCTTGTTCAAAATAAACTCGCATATCCTGTCAGGCATGGTTAAAAAACTTGTAAGAGTAATTCCTTGTGATGATTTTAGTCTTTAAGAGGTGGCCAGGTTAGATTAATGGTGAAGACAATAGATTCCTACAGAAAAACTATAAAATATTTTGAGAATTCAAATATAAATTTTCATACCTACCAACTTAAACAAGAAAGGTCTTACTTATCAAGGCTGAACTTTTACTTAAAGATCATCAAGTAAGATCTGTTATAAACGCTAAAAGCCGTGTAACAAAAGAACCACTTTCTATGTTTTTCGTCGACTTGGAACAAAACCCAAACAACAAGGAGATTTATAATATAAAATACTTAAATCATGCTGCAATTAAATTTGAACCCCCCAGAAGAACTAATGACTTAGTACAATGTTATAGATGTCAGCAGTTTGGGCATACAAACAAAAACTTATTATAAAAATGAATATAGGTGCGTAAAGTGCGGTAAGGACCATCCTACTTCGGAGTGTAGAGGCACCACCACGCTGTGTACACTGTTTGTTAAGTCATACTGGTAGTTATAAAGGTTGTACAGTTTATCAAAATATTATTGCAAAAAGGTCTAATAGGCAAAGCGTACACTGATCTGGTCAAAGAAATACATATTTTAACATAAATTCAAAGGAATATCCACAGCTGACCGGTAACTCAAATAAACAAACTGACCAAGCCAATTGCAATGTCTGCAGATGTAATAACAAAATCAGGTGCAGATTCTCGTATCGAAAAACTGGAGAGAATGATGGAAAGTCTGATGAATATGATGAGAAAAATAATGGAGAAGTTATGGAATTAAATATGAGAATAGCAATATGGAATGCAAATGGTCGTTCCAATCATAAAAACGAAACAGAAATTTTTATTAAAAACAATTATATAGATATATTTTTAATTTCCGAAACTCATTTCACAAATAGATCTTTTTTTAAGATTAATAACTACGATTTAGTAGTTGCAAACCACCCTGACGAAAGAGCTCATGGAGGATCAGCAATTTTAGTTAAATCAAACATCAAATATGAAACGTTAGATCCAATAAGAAAGCCACATTTACAGGCTGCAGGCATTAAAGTCATATGTGACAATAGAAGTATAAACATACTTTCAATTTACTTTCCACCAAGGCAATAACGGTGTTCCAGGAGGAACCGTCCTTGTTTTTATATTTTTTTTTTGCATACTCAAGACGTCGATTGATTGATTGCTGAAATGAATGGCTTTTTTTATGTCACCTACTTTAATGTAGAGCTCGTCTAATTGTACTGGTGCTTACGGTAGAACCTGATGCTCCTGAAAGTTCCTCTCCTATTTTTACAGCACTTCCTGTTGGATTATTCCTTCATCCATCACGTACTATTGATCGGAATGGAACCCCACATTAAATGTTCCGCCTGCCAGCACCTGTGCAGTTTTTCCACAAGTTTTTCTCTATCAATTTTTTTTTAATGGGGTTAGGGCTTGTGTTAAAATGTGAGCAATACGAAAACTTTTTTAATAATCTTGGGCCAAAATTTATTGTTGGTGGGGACTTCAATGCAAAGCATCCTTGGTGGGGATCACGTTTAATAAACCCAAAAGGAAGAGAGCTATACAAGTGTATTACAAAAAACCGTTTTTCTTCCTTATCTACTGGAAATCCTACGTACTGGCCAAGTGATCCTTCAAAAATTCTAGATCTTCTGGATTTTGTAGTTTTTAATGGGGTACCTCAAACGTTGTTAGATATAGTAGATGTAGAAGACTTAAGTTCTGATCATAACCCTATAATTGTCACATTTAGCGCAGTGCTGCGAAACATTCAAAAAAAATTTTAAATTATTAACTCTAAGACAAATATGCAGACTTTCACACAATATGTAGAGCAAAATCTGAATTTAAATATACCAATTGCAAACGATCATGAATTAGAGGATGCATGGGAGATATTTAATAACCTGATACATGATGCAGCTTTCTTGGCAACGCCACAACAGATCGAAAATCGTGGTTTAAATGTTAGATTATCTACAGAGTTAAGAGAACTGATTGCGCACAAGAGGTATTTACGAAGGCTAATTTAAATCGAGCAACTAAGCACTTGAAAAGTAGTCTAAGGGAATACAAAAATAATTCAATTCAAAATTTCCTAAGTCAGTTACACATAACAAAAAATGACGAACATAGTCTTTGGAATGCAACAAAGTATCTGAGAAGACCCACCAAAAGAAATACTCCAATAAGAAATGATGATAATGGAGACTGGTGTAGAAGTGACAAAAACAAAGCAAATTTGTTCAAAACTTATTTGGAAGACACTTTTGTTCCATATAATTTAAGCAATCCATGTGATAGAGATCAAATTCTTGAGTTTCTTGATGTACCTTGCCAAATGGATTGGCCCATAAAACATATAGCGCCATCAGAGTTACAAATTGAAATTAATAAGCTTAACAATAGAAAATCTCCTGGTTACGATAATTATGACTCTAAAGTTTTGAAATCTTTACCTCGAAAAGCCATAATTTTCCTCACAATGATATACAATTCAGTACTACGATTAAACTGCTATCCATCACAGTGGAAATGTGCTAAAATCATTGTGATACCCAAACCTGATAAGCCTGATCACCTAGTCTCGTCATACAGACCTAGACTTATGTCTGCTACCTACATTTTCAAAAATTTTTGAAAGACTTTTTATTAAGAGGTTACTACATTTTTTAGAAAGAAGAAACATAATTCCTGAACATCAATTTGGTTTCCGACATAAGCATGGTACGCCAGAGCAATGCCACAGAATTGTTGAAGTTATTTCCGATGCTTTAGAGAAAAAATTATTTTGCTCCGCTGTATTTTTAGATATTCAGAAAGCCTTTGATAAAGTGTGCCATGAAGGGTTGCTATACAAGCTAAAAATGTTAATTCCTGCACCTTATTACTTGCTACTCAAGTCATATCTCTATCAAAGGTACTTTTACGTAAGCGTCAATGATGAAAGCTCTAATTTTGGTGCAATTGAATCTGGTATTCCTCAAGGCAGTGTTTTAGGCCCAATTCCTTATACAATTTATACATCAGATATGCCAACTATTGATGGTTTGACTATTGCTACATATGCTAATGACACTGCCATACTGGCATCTCATGGATTGGCAGCAGAAGCTTCTAGGATGATACAGGAACTATTGAATTTGCTGCAAAATTGGTTACTTAAATGGAATATAAAGGTTAATACCGAAAAGTCGATTCACGTGACCTTCACTTTAAAAAGAAATGATTGTCCTGCCCTCTCGATGAATGGATCCCCTATTCCCAAAAGTGATGATGTGAGATATTTAGGTCTCCATCTTGACAAAAGACTTACTTGGAAAAAACACATACAAGTGAAACGTAATCAATTAAATTTGAAAACCAAAAAAATGTTTTGGTTATTAGGACCATCATCTACATTGAGCTTAGAAAAGCTTGAATTCTGAAAGCTGAAGAATTGAATTTGAAGAAAAAATTGAAATTCTACAAAGATATCAATCCAAAACTCTTTGCTTAATTACTAATGCTCCCTGGTTCATCAGAAACAACAATATTCACAAAGATCTTAGCATCGCAATGGTCAAGGAAGAAATTAATCGTTTTAGCGACAGATATCTAAACCGACTTAGCCATCATTCCAATGTGCTAGCCATCAATTTATTAGACGATAGCAACGAAGTGCGTAGGTTAAAAAGGGTACATGTACTTGACTTACCTTTTAGAAAATAATATTTAAGATGTATATATTTATGTAAATAGTACAGCTAGTTATTTTATGTTTTTAATTATAATTAAATTTGCTTATTATTTTAAATTTTGTAAAATAGATTGCACATAAAACAGATTACAAAAAAAAAATATCCTGTCAGGCATTGACTTGTTACAAATTTTTTAAATAATTGACAGAAATTGAAGTCCACGCTTGTTGAATGGCCTCCATAAGTTCGGCTTTTGTTGAAAATTTCATATTGGAGGTTAAAAACTGGATCTCACAGGTGTCATAATAAAAAATCGCAACCCACACCATTACCCCTCCGACTCGAGTGTGTAATCGATTCAAGTGGTGAGTATCCTTCCTCAAATCGTGAAAATAATAGTTGTAGCCATCAGGGCCGTCCAAATTAAACTTCTTCTCATCAGAAAAATCAACGCGATTCTACTCGTTGCACCATTTCATGTTATCTCGGGAAATTACAACCGCATTTCTTTCCGTGCAGAGTTAAGTGATGTTTTTTTCTTTAATTTGAGACGTTTCAGGTGATTTGCCCCTAAAATAACACGCTATACAGTAGTCTTGCTAGCATGGACTCCTATTTTTGCTTTAATTTTGTCCACAGAATACTGCGAATTTGAAGCTTCTCTCAAAATAGCACTTTTGTCTGCGTCCGAGAAAACATGGCCTAACGGACATAGTTCGTCTTTTTGAATAAAATTAGATATTACTTTCCTGCTTTTCGCATTTTTTTTTTTTTGATATTTCAGTAACGGAAAGCCCGCAATCTCTATATTTTTTTTCATTTATTCGTTGTTGGGCAAAGAATTACCGCGACCCATTGTTATGGTAAATGGAACTAATTTGTTTAAAAAAGTTAAAAAAATTATTTATTTATTTATTATAACTCGTGGTCAATCTTTTTACTTGTAAATCAAACTGAAACTGCAACGTGCTATTCAAGTGAAACAAAAAATACCCTGCATTTTTGAAAAAATTTAAATCAAAGCAACAAAAACAAATAACATATTTTTTGCAGTGATCCAAATTTGATGAGGAATATAAAATACGAACAAGTCCAACAAAGTTAAGAATATTCATATGTAGATAAGCAAATAAAAATGAAAATAAGAGAGTGCGCTATTCAAGTGAAACGCAGTGTATGTATGTACATAGATATAATAAATAACGCATATAACATTCCAAAAATTAATTAATCATATACTATGTATGTATGTATGTGTGTATGTATGTATGTACATACATGCATTAACTGATACAAAATCATAACATTGAAGTAAAAACAAAACTGTGCATACATTTCTGTGAGTACAGAACACATTCCAAAAATATCTTATTGCATTTACAAAATATCACGAAGTACTAAACAAAAAGAAAAGCTTTCTGAATCGCTCCCACAATCATAACAAAAGCTTTCTTTGAACTTTTAAATAGAATTACCATCTGGAATTTTTATACTATAAGCCCAAATTTAAAATAAAATCTTCAAAAATATCTTATTTAAATAAAAATTGTAAAGACGAATGTAATTATAGAAACATGATATGCTGCCGGTTATGTCACGGGCTTCGCCATTATAAATGCTGTGATTATTGCTGAAATGAGTGTAAAAGAAATGGTGTCAGTTTTTACCGTTTTTCCTAAAGCACTAAAACACGGTTTTTGGAAATGTAGAATCAGGTCACGAAAATGTTCACTTATGGTGCTCTATTTGAGGAATTTATATTTATATATAATAGGAATAGTCTTGGAATAATCTAAGCCTCCACAATCATCTGCAGAAACGACGTAAGTCATTAAGAAATGCTAATAAGGACAAACGGATTGATAACCAGCTGTCTAGTATCACCGAATCACCATCAAATAAGGCTTCAGTTAGTAAAAGTCTTACTAACAAGTGTTCTACTTCATTAAATACTGATCTGTCAATTTCTGCTTCTTGTATGATTCATAATTAAATCCTGGTGTTGAACAAAATGAGAATATTAATCACTCACATCTTATGGTTTCTACACCTTCTCTATATAAATTTGCTTAACACTCAGTCTTTAAGACCATTTACAGTGGTAGTATAGTAAAACCATTGAAAATTATTTCTCCAAGAAAAACTATATTTGCTACTCGTTTTACTATAGACGTTGAATTATATAAAATCTAAACTTGGCATAGAGCTGTTCCAAAATAAAATAAATGCAAGAAATAGAGCCTCCTTTAAAATAATTGTTCTTGACATTACGTTTGATAAAATAGTGAATCTAGAATTTTGACCAAAAATACTATTTTCAAAACGTTGTACTCTTATACATATACATATGTATGTACATACATATGTCGGACCTGCTTAGAAGAATATGCGTTCGTGTTAATGAGTTGTAGGCCTTTAAAGCACGCGATTCCCTCACCTCAACATTCACAAAGGGACCTGGCGGTCCCCTGATCAATTAACCGTCAACCAAATTGATCACATTGCGATCGACGGCAGACACTCCTCCAGTATTCTTGATGTCCGAACATTCCGAGGAGCCAACATTGACTCCGATCACTTCCTTGTTGTAGCCAAGGTAAGATCACGGATATCAGTAGCAAACCGGAGTAGAGCACGACCACAACAGTTTGACGTCGCAAAGCTACAATCGCAATCGACCGCTGGGAAATATGCCGATCTAGTCTCCCTTAAGCTCTCAGAGAGTCCAGCCCTGCCAGGCGAAACAACCGATGAGGAATGGAACCGTTGCCAAAACGCCATCAGAGATGCTGCCTCTGATGTATTGGGTTTTAAAATGCCACCCGGAAAAAACCCATGGTTTGACGACGAGTGCAGGCAGGCACATTCAGCGAAGCTAGCAGCGTATAAGGCGACGTTGGAGAGAAGGACGAGAGCAGCTCGTGAACTCTACGAACGGAAGAGAAGGGAAGAACACCGGCTTCTCAAAAAGAAGAAGAAAGAGCACGAGAAGCGCGCGATCGAGGAACTGGAGAGGTGTTACGGCAGGAATAATATCCGAAAGTTTTACCAACGGGTAAAACAACTATCCAATGGATATAAGCTTCGGACAGAAGCCTGTCGTGACGAAGAGGGACAAATCGTAGTAGAGCCGCAATCGATGCTGAGAATCTGGAAGGATCACTTCTGCAGACAGTTTAACGGCGAACAAAACACCGATTCCATCGCCAGGCAGAATATTCCACTACAGATAACGGACGATGATGGTAGAGAATTCCGTCCCCCCGACCTGAATGAAGTCAAGATAGCAATATCGAGATTGAAATCAAACAAAGCTGCAGGAGCGGACGCACTGTCCGCGGAACTATTTAAGGCAGCCGGAGATGACCTGGTTGGGCGCATGCACCAGCTCATCTGTAAGATATGGTCGGAGGAAAGCATGCCCGACGAGTGGAATCTCAGCATCGTTTGCCCGATCCACAAAAAAGGAGACCCCTTCAACTGCGCCAACTACCGAGGAATAAGTCTCCTGAACATCGCCTACAAGATCTTCTCTGCCGTTTTGTGTGAGCGCCTGAAACCATTCGTGAACAGTCTGATAGGTCCTTATCAGTGTGGTTTCAGGCCGGGGAAGTCCACCATCGACCAAATTTTCACACTACGGCAGATCCTGGAAAAGACCCAAGAAATGCAAATCGACACCCACCACCTATTCGTTGATTTTAAGGCCGCATATGACAGTGTGTATAGGGACGAGCTATACGAAGCCATGTCTAGTTTTGACATTCCTACTAAACTCGTCAGGCTGTGTAGGATGACGATGGAGAACTCTCGCTGCTCCATCAAGGTCGGTAACGAATTCACCGAGACCTTCAATGTCAGAAGGGGATTTAGACAAGGCGACGCACTGTCATGTGACTTTTTTAACATAATTCTTGAGAAGATCGTGCAAAACTCACACGCCAACAACAGAGGCACGATCTTCCAAAAGTCCGTGCAACTGCTAGCATACGCTGACGACATTGACGTGATTGGTCGAACACAGCGAGCCGTCACTGAAGCGTTTGCTGGTATTTCAACGGAGGCGGCCAAAATGGGTCTAGCGGTGAACGAGGGCAAAACGAAGTATATGCTGTCATCAAAAAAGGACGCGCAACACCGACGACTGGGCCCGAACATCACCATAGGCAGCTATAACTTCGAGGTAGTGAAGGACTTCGTCTACCTTGGCTCCCAAGTCAACAGTATGAACAACATCAGTACCGAGATCAAACGCAGAAGAACTCTTGCCAATCGCTGTTTCTTTGGGCTCAAGAGGCAATTGAGTAGTAAGGCCCTTTCTCGAAAAACCAAGTTGACACTATATACCACTTTGATAATCCCTGTACTTCTTTATGGCGCAGAAGCATGGACGGTGTCGAAGGCGGATGAGGAAGTCCTTGGTATTTTCGAGAGAAAAGTTCTGCGTTCAATCTTCGGCCCTGTTTGCGTTGATGGTTTCTGGAGAAGAAGATTCAATCATGAACTGTACGGGTTGTACAGCGACATGAGCCTAACCAGGCGCCTACGGATCCAACGGCTAAGATGGTTGGGCCATGTAGAGCGCATGGAGAATACTGCTCCGACCCGTAGAATCTTCGATTCCGAACCTGTGGGACAACGCAGTAGAGGACGCCCACGGAACCGATGGCGCACACAAGTGGAGAGGGACCTCAACCAACTTGGTGTGCAAAATTGGAGAACGCTGGCTAAAGACCGTGCCAGCTGGAAAACTTTGTTGGTTGAGGCCCAGGTTCACCACGGACTGTAGCGCCAAAAGAAGAAGAAGAAGAAGGCCTTTAAACACTTTTCATTAAGTATTGAAGGCATTAAAAGATATGTTATTTTATTTGTATGTCAATAATTTGCATTTAACATACATGCATACATAATATTTATGTACATATGTATATTTATAAAATCTCTTCATATTGTTCCACAAAATTTAATTATAAATATACATACATATGTATGTATGTATGTATGAAATAAAATAAAAATGGTGTGAACAGACTTTAGTTGTCTCTCTAACTGGCTTAATACGGCCGATGCCTTCACATAGGAAGTAGCAGCGTACCTGACATGAAATTCCTCAAATAAGCCGTAAAACTCTAGTTATCTGAGGGAAGTCGGTCAGCCAGTAGGAGCGAAACGCAAAACTCTCGAAGCAACAACAACAACAAACATGCCGTTTACAGGTTGAAAAGAAAATTTTACGAGTTGAAAGTAATCAAAAAATAAGATTGTTGTAGATTCATTTGCACAATAACGAAATGCTTCTGTGTGAGACCGCCAGCTCCCAATTCTGGAGAATATTTCCTGTGTTGAAAACTGAGCAAATTTTGTAAGTAAGAAACTTCATGATGCTACTTATTTCACCGGGCTTTACTTTTTTTCCTGTAAATGAGAAAGCTGTCAAGCCATAACATTAAACAGTGCAAATCATGAAAAAACTATGTATGTATCTGATATATTTTTTTTTGTATTTCAATAAATTCCTATTTATCTTACACACTGCTCACATAAATGGAAAGAGATAATCAGAATGAAAGTTTCATCTTATTGGGTGATAACTTCAACAATATCGGCCAACAGGCGGTCATTGATGTTCTTGGTAATTTGGGTGTTGAAAAATCAATCAGGCATTATTCTAGGCGGATACCCGACATGAAAGAAAATATCTAGACAAAAGCAGGACAAGCTTGATTTCTGCAATATCGCTCTTCGTCCTGCTGTATGTATCACACGTCACGGGGACTAGCGCTTAAACTTCCCATTACACTCAACACGACAAGCATGTCGACCCAAAACCATGACGCCACGTCAGAATATTGACATACATATATACGTCGTTCCTGATTTAATTGATTAATGTATCCACACAACTACTTTTCTTAGAAAATTGCTAAATGGGGAAGAATTTCACACCAGTTTTGAATCGTTAGTACAGCCGCTACGCTTCAACAGTCAGAGGTCATCAATATAGGCATTTGTTTGTGAAATGATTTCGTCGTTGGAGTCAATCTCTTCAAGTTTGGGAACAAGAAATAGTCACTCGCCTGGGGAATAGGGCGGAGGAGGTAGCAATTCCTAGCCCAATTCAGGGATTTTGTTCATGGAAACTGCGCATGCCACACGGTGCGTCACGGACTTATTGACTCGTATATTTAATCCTACCGAACTGTCGACGCAATAAGTATTTTATCTGGATTTAACCAAAACAAAATTTTATTTTTCCTTCTCTTAGAATATATCTCTCAACTTCACGCTTTTCTCCTCTTGCTTTCTTAGTTTGCAATTACAGATACAGAAACCCTTGTATAACGAACCTGTTCACAGAAGAGCGGTTTTTATTATATACTTATACATATAGTATGTATGTACATATGTGTATTAAAATTTTCAGAGACAGTTACTAATGAATGAAACATTAAATCATGCAATGGGACCATTATAGGCAATTGCACAGGTATGCGAGATGTAGCCCGTTCAAAATTACCAAAAGTCATACTCATAAAATTTTGAATGAATTCGAAACGTATGTACTACATACTTACATATGCATTTAGTTTAAATTTTGTATACAAAATTTTCTTAAAATAGATTTGGAAAACATTTTGCTTTTTATGAATATTAACGATATAATTCACTGATCTTAAACTATTTCTTAACTGAAATATAAATATACACATACTTAAAACCAATATGTTTTGTTTTTAATAAAGCCATTGTTTGAAAAAATATGAAATTGTTTTCATTTCACTTTTCCAATATTTTATTGTTCTTTTATTTATTCTAAATTTCATGCCCGCTTTCTTACTCATTTAAATGTATTAAAATTATTTATATTACTATAAAGTAGATAAATTAACGCTTCTCATTTTACATAGAAACATACAAACCCAATTTCGCTTTGCGTTCAAGGTACAAAGACTGATGAACGAAACTTTCTGAAAGTTTTTCATGAAAATAATTCGTTCATCTTTAAGTATGTGCATTTGTGTTTGTATGAACTTCTGTCTGTACGCCTTTTTGGTGATTTTCCCATACTCCTCCGCTGCTATTTGCTTCGATAATTCAATACCATTAAACAATGCAAAACTTTATGTATGTATGTATGTGTTTCTTCATACCTGGTTATAAGATGAAATTTACCTGAGTTTTTTTTAAAGTATGTAAATGAGTATGGCATAAATTTTCCAAATTAAATTTGTTAATGCATATGAAAGCGTAAGGAAGTTATATTTTTTTACTTGAATTTTGATTTCGTTTAGATATTACAAAGAGGTGCCTCTAAAGGCGACAGACACAATCGAACTGCTCGCCCGCAACCTTGCCAACAATTAAAAAAAAATTATTTCCATCAACTGGCATAAACTAACATATTTGACTAATACTATAAACATGCTTGTGAAACATTTTGATCGTGTCTGTTCCGCTTAAGAAATTTGAGGAATTTTTCCTAATAATAGTTTCCTATCAAAAATTATTTTTCCTTAACAAACGTTCCTTAGCAGGAATAAAATATTGTTTAATAGTACAAAAGTTATGACTTTTTTTAAAATAATTAATATTTTTCTATTATTTATTTGTATCTAAATAATAAAGTCACTTTGGTTCCAATCTTTAGAATTAGGCTTGTCTTTGTTTAAACTTCTACCAACCTAACCAAGGGGGATGGTTTATTCTTGAAGGTGGCACAAATGTCAAGTTGACAGGCAAATTAATGCGAGCGTAACTCCTCTTTAGGCGATGCAAGGTATTCCGTATGACTACTCCACTACTTCCCAGTAAGTATCCTGCAGGTATGTTAGCATCACGATTCGTTTGGTCATGTATCATTTCAATGTAATACTCAAATTCACTGGATTCGCTATTAAACTCGGTTATTATGACAGCCCTGGCTCCGGCTTCCTCTGCATTGATAGTCTTTGATAGAAACGAACATTGCCTGGAATAAAAACAAAAAATATGTTCGTTATAACAAAACATATGTATTAAAGCTTAATTTTGTATTATGTATTATATATACATACATAAATACATACATAAATACATACATATACTAGAACCGAAATTATTTTGTTTACGAAAATTTAATTTCGTTTTGAAGTAGGTTCAGACCATTTGAAACAGTTTTACAAAAATAACTGCCATAATCAGGACGTCGTAAATCTGGGCAAAATAAAATTAATTTCCCATCTCCAACAGATTTTGAAAACCATATCTATATTAAGTAAATTGCTTTATAAATAACTAGAGCCGTTTATCGATAGATTGGCTGTCTAAATCTTATATTTTTATTTTATTTAAAAGATATAAAATGTTTTTAAAGATTATTTAAATTTTGTCTCTTTTCCACTTCATACTTCAATGTTTTGTACTTAAAAGAAATGTGGTTGATAACTGAATTAAGCCTAATCACTGAACTGAATTAAGCCTAATGTACATAAATATGACTTAATGTTGCAATTACATATTTTAAGTGTTTTTATTGCAAAAAGGTATTTGCTATTTGTATATACATACGTTTTAAGAGAACATTATCAAATACGAATCATGACTCATCGCTGACCGCAGCAGCTGCGACCAACGATCGCAAAACATTTAGATTTTAAGCTTTTTTTCAATAAACATAGAAGTGAAAAGTATTTATTTTTCTTTGGTTAAATTTCATACAATCACATGTACATATATACATACATACAGATGCAGTATGCAAAATATTGTAACTAAATCAGCTGCCACAGTCACAGTTTCGTTTTACTTTACGTTTCAAGATTAAAATTTCGGCATTTAATAATATGTTACTGCATACATGTATGTATGTATGTATGTACATATGTGTATTAAGATAATAATTATTATTATGCATTTTTGCTTAATAATGAATAGTAAACGTGTAACACTCTATTTATAGTGTAGTAACACTCTATTTACTATTTTAAACTAACGGCTTTCAGTTGTATTTACAACTTTTTCTCTATCAACTTCGATGTTTATGTATGTACATACATCAAACGAATTTAAATTAAATAGTGTATTATATTACATTTATGACAAATGCTTACTACAGCTTTTTCACCGCAGCGCAGTGATTTCGTAAAAACTAGATCTATAACGGTATTTGCTACCAAGCGTGAAAACCGCTGCTATATTATTAGTACTAATATATAGAATAAAATAAACACTTACCCACGATCCATCAGAGCCACATTGCCGTGTACAGCGTGACTGTTTTTTAACTTTTCACAACCATTTGATGGTATTGTAGGTACTAACGCAATTCCATTCAACTTTTTTGAAAACGCTTTTCCGAAGTTCTTGGCTGGTCGTAGCCTATAAGTGTATTCTAGCGAGTATGGATCTGTTATTTCAAAAAACACGTCTCCAGCAATAATGTCTTGTGTTGTAACAATGCTATTCAAAGGGGGATGATGTCCTTCACCTATAAAAATTATTTCAAATTACATATGCCTGTACTTACAGCTATGGACGGAGAAATAGCGCACTTATCCACAACAATATGGAATGGTTAATAATTTGATATATAGATAAAATTACACATTTATTTGGGATTGATATTTTAGTTTACTTCAGTATCAACGAAAAGAAACCAAAAAAAAAAAAAACTTTAGTTTATCACAATTTGAACTGGACAAAGAAATAGCGCACTTATTTTGATTTCCTATAATAATATGTATTTTTAACAAAGTCATTTTAATTGTGTGGTGGAATTATTTACCTCATTAATACCTTGTTGAATAACCATTATTTAACAAAACTGCTTCACACCTGCGAGGTAAACTTACTATTTACTTGTGGCATCTCTCCAAAGGAATAGAGTTCGACTAAACCGCCCAAAGTTCATCGCAATTCTTAAATTTTTTTGCCCAACTTTCACCTTGACATTGTTCCATAAATTTGTTATGGGATTAAGGTCCGGACTTTGTGCAAGCCAATCAAGAATAGTAATTTTTTCTTTGGAGATCCAATTTTTCTTGGATCGTCATCGTGCATAAAAATCCATTTCAGAGGCATGAACTCAAAGCAATATGGCTTCATTGTATTCTTCAGTATATTAAGGAAAGAAAACTTATCCAGATTTCCGTTTTTTCTTTCTATAGGCCCAACTCCATACCAAGAAAACGATCGCCACATTTTCAGGTTACCACCACCGTGCTTTACTCTTTTTGTAGTATAACGGGGGTTGAATTCTGGGTTTTTTTCCTCGATGAACAAATGTTTTTCCGTCAGGACCAATCGTATTAATTTTTGTTTCATCAGTGAAAAGTACTAGTTTCCAGAATTTGATGTCCTTGTTCTTATGAATTTTGCAAACAACAAACCGGATTTTATATTTTTTTTGACAATAGTGTTTTTTTTTTTATACTGACACGACTATAAAGATTATTTTCATTCCGGCGTTTTCGTACAAGTCTACTGGACACATTTAACCCAAATTCTTCATTTATTTCCGTCATTATTGTTGGATCTAGCTTACTTTTTCTAACGATTGGCTTGTCGTCACGAATTGTTTTCTTTCGCGCTGCCTTCTTCCGATTTTTCCTCACATTAAGCAAATTTGCATCCGAAGTAACGCATTTGATGACATTGAATATCAGCTTTGTAAGGGATCCAATTATTTTTGCAATTTTTGTTAGTTTTGTACCTTTTTGGTAAAGGTCCCAAATAACCTTTCCTTTTGAAGGGAACAGTGGGTCCTCTAGCCATTTTAGTGCACAAAATTAAAATTCAATAATATTTTTGTAGAACTAGTCGAAAATTTACCACCAAAATTTGTATGAACTCCTCTTTTTATAATCAAAATAACACTGCGCTTCTTTCTTTGTCGAACCCAAAAACTTTATTTTTAATAAAATATGACAAAAAGAAAAGAAATTTAAAAGTTAACGGAACTCTTCCAAAGACTTTTCGGAAAATCAAAGTAGGCCAAAATAATAGCATAGAAACACATAATATATTCATTCCAATTTTTATTGTGATTCGACTTTTACTATGTAGTGCGTAGGAGCGCTATATCTCCGTCCATAGCTGTATGTACAAATGTTTGTACAAACGAGTATAAGTGAAGTGATTAATTAACGGTTAAAGTACGGCCACGAATATACTATTTTTCTAAACCTAAACCCACAGCTGCTACACACATTTTTACGCATTTATAAATTAAGAGATTTACAGTGTTTTATACATCTGCACAATTGAGGCAGCTACTACTAAATACTGCTTATTTAAGTGTATGAAGCAGTTGGTAAAACTTTCAAAAACGTTCAATTATAACAATACGCAAAATCACACGATTGAGTTAGGGCGTTTCTGAATCAAGGTAGCGTCATATAAGTATGTATGTATGTATATAGGAACAAAAAATAAGCCTTCATAAGCAATATGCTTCATGAAAACTCAATTATATTTTAAATGGCAGCAACATAAATTTGTATATATTGCAACGTACATACATACATACGTGTGTACATGTACAATGTACCTATTAGGAAACAGATCGCAAACTGAACAATTATTGAACATTCGTTTCACTCTGGTTCCACTGCCTAAAACTTTTTCGTATTGAAGTTACAAACTTGGGACGCTGTTCTCATACTTTACCCTAAAAGACTAAACTTTATGATGTATGTTTTTGTGTTAAATATAAGAAAAATAACAACCTGGTCCAGAGTAGATGTAGGAATGACAGTTTTTCGTCCACGCTACTCGTCTATGGAACTCAATACCATCATCTTTGCAATGAGTTAGTAATACAACGCAGTTTAGGAAAGATACTTTTATGGTCAAATTTAAATAATATAAAATACATGTATAACCTGTTTTATTTAAATGGTTTTAACAGTCTTAATGTTTAATATTGTATGCTTAATTTTATTTAAAATTGACTTGTTTCATTCTCTTATTTTTATCTTTAATGTTATAGTATTGTTGTAGGACGAATATATAATTGTTACAAACTGATTATCATATACTATAGTTATAAGACTTTTGTATAGGAATACTAATGCAATAAAATAAATAAGCAAATAAACAATTGAAGCACTGTTTGTTTTTTCTATATTTGTTCAGAAACGAATAAAATGCTGTTAGTAAAAACATTGCAAGGTTCTACTCCTCAACAGAAAAAGTTTAAAAAGGATGCTGGAAATCATGTTAATTGAAATCACGTGATTTCTAAAAGTAGAAAGCTAAGCAACTATGTATTCCAATTTTGTCTTAGATTTAAGCTTAATTTTTGTTAAAGAGTTAATATTTGGAGAAAAGTATGCAGTTTTTTTATTACATATAAACCAGAAAGAGCAAATAATTAAAAAATGGGATTTTATTGATAAGAAATTTATTTTTAACTGTAGGATTGTAAGATTGGCCAGGAAAATGTATTTTGATACTGCGCATCATAATCAATTAACAATGTTTTAACTTCGGAATTTTTTGAAATCATATGACGAAATGTTTGTAGTCAGAAAATACCTTTCGTATGATTCATATTGCTTTTATAAAATATGATTTTCGAAATCCCCACGTTTATGTTTGATACGCAAAATAGTTTGATATGTAGTTCCTGAAACTAAAACTTCTTGTACACAATTGGAGTAAATAAGTAAACGTTTTCCGCATTTTTTTCTTTTATGCAATATATTGATAGTCAATGCATTAAAAATACTTTATTAATTTATGAAAAGCGGAAAGTCAATCTATAGACGGAGTTAAACAAATTTTTAGATATATGTATGCATATGTACTTACGATGTACATATAGGATATGTATGTATAAGTATGTACATTAAATCCTAGACTAAAATTTATGTACATACATATGTAATTATTATAAACAAAACGTAAAATTTCTTGTAAGAAGGAAAATATTTATTTGATTACTATTTAATATTCCATAAAGTTAATTTATGAAATATTTTAAATAGGTGCCGGGTGACGAGACCATTTGCGCACGAAGGAGAACTTAAAGTTATAATAACAATAGTAACTATTTAACTAAAAAATAAAAAATTTTGACGTAATAAAAGCTAACCACCCGGACAATAGAGCACAGGGTGGAGCAGCAATACTAATAAAATCATCAACTACTTACAAATTCGCCGACGAAATAAGACAGCAAAGTCTACAAGCTGCATGTATTAAAATATTTTGTGATTCGACTTCCATTACCATTAGCTCTATTTATTTTCCTCCAAGATATTCTGTAAAGTGTCAGGAATTTATAGAATTTTTTAGGAAACTTGGGCCTAGATTTATAGTAGGAGGCGACTTCAATGCCAAACATCATTGGTTGGGTTCAAGATTAATAAATCCTAGAGGCAGAGAACTTTTTAGATGTATCGGCAATAACAACTATTCAGTTTTATCTACGGGTAGTCCAACATATTGGCCTACAGATTTGACGAAAACTCCGGATTTATTGGATTTTGTTGTATATTATGGCATACCAAATAATTTACTACAAATAACTGATAGTTACGATCTAAACTCTGACCATTCGCCACTTATCCTTGATTTGAATACATTTTTACATTGTCACTTGAAAAGATATAAAATTTTGAATAGTAAAACTGATCTATCATCATTTAGCACCTGGTTAGAAAGAACTGTCAGCCTCAATATTTCAGTAAAGTCTGCATCGGAATTAGATGATGCGGCTGAAACTTTCAACAATTTAATCCATGAAGCTGGATTTCTATCTACACCATCAACTGATACCCGTAATAGCCAAAACCAGGTTTATGTAACTACTGAAATAAGAACTATGATCCAAAATAAAAGGAGACTAAGAAGAATATGGCAAATGAGTAGAAACCCGAATGACAAACGAATCCTTAATAGGGCCACAAAGGATCTTAAACTTCGGCTGACTGAAATAAAGAACAAACAGATTGAAAATTTTGTTAGTAGTCTCAACGTTACAAGATATGATGAACATTACCTGTGGAATGCCACCAAATATTTAAAGCGTCCAATCAAGAAAAATACACCTATAAGAGACGAAAATGGTTTATGGTGCAGAACAGATCGAAGCAAGGCTGAAGCATATGCATTACATTTATCAAAAATATTTCAGCCACATAAAATAAATGATTGTACTTCTACAAAAGAAATCTACGAATTTCTTGATAGTCCATGTCCAGTAGATTGGCCAATTAAACACATTTCACCAAATGAAGTACGGGAGGAGGTTGCTAAGATTAATTGTAAAAAATCACCAGGATACGACTCTGTATGGATGGAAAAGTAGTCCAAGCCTTGCCTAAGAAAGCTGTTATTTTTCTTACGCTTATATTTAATTCAATGTTGAGGCTAAATCATTTTCCTTCGCAATGGAAATGTGCGGAAGTGGTAATGGTCCCTAAACCTGGAAAGCCAGAAAATGTTGTAACATCATATCGCCCGATAAGTTTGCTAGTCACATTCTCCAAAATATTTGAAAGGATATTTCTTCTGAGAAGAATGTTACCAATACTAGGAAAAGAAAATATAATACCAGAGTACCAATTCGGGTTTAGACATAGGCATGGCACACCTGAACAATGCCATCGTATAGTAAATTTTATACGGTATTCCTTGGAAAACAAAAGATATTGCTCAGGTGTATTTTTGGATGTACAACAAGCATTTAATAGGGTCTGGCATGCAGGCCTACTATATAAGCTTAAAAAACTACTTCCAACACATTTTTATCTAGTACTAAAATCTTATATCAGCGAAAGGTATTACTATGTTAAGGTCAACAGAGATTTTTCTGGAATTTACAGTGTCAAGGCTGGAGTCCCTCAAAGTAGTGTGTTAGGCCCAATTTTATATACAATTTTTACATCGGATATGCCCTTAATAAATAATGTACTAGTTGCAACTTACGCTGATGATACAGCGGTATTAGCTGCTGACACAGACTCGGACGTTGCGTCACTATATCTTCAAAGAGAGCTTGATGAAATAGGAATTTGGTTAAATAAATGGAAGATAAAAGTCAACACTGAAAAATGTTTACACGTAACGTTTACTTTGCGTCGTGGAAACTGCTCACGTGTATCAATTAACAACAGTGATATTCTGCAATCTGACACAGTCAAATATTTAGGTCTGCACATCGATCGCAGGCTTACATGGAAAAACCACATTAAAGCTAAGAAGCAACATCTTAACTTGAAATTCAAGCGCCTATTTTGGTTACTAGGTCCCAAATCCAAACTAAGTCTCGAGAATAAGGTAATTTTGTACAAAGTAATGTTAAAACCAGTATGGACATATGGTATACAGCTGTGGAGAACGACCAGCAATTCTAACATTGAAATTCTACAGAGGTTTTAGTCTAAAACATTGAGGTCCTTAGTTAACGCTCCATGGTTTGTATCAAACAAAACAATTCATGATGACTTATCAATTCCGATGATTAAAGAAGAAGTTAGAAAATATAGCGAAAATTACTTGGAGAGGCTGAGTAACCATTGTAACCCATTGGCAATAATGCTACTAGATGACACAAACGAAGTAAGAAGACTGAAAAGGAACCACATATTAGACTTGCCATTTCGAACCTAATCAATTATACATACATAAATAAAATTCTGTGTACATACATATATGTAAATATTAGTATAGATAAAACTTTAAGATTTTGTATATAATGTATATATTATAAATTCTTGAAATAACTTTAACAATTTTTGTTTGTATATTGTTGTTCTTATTGCAGTTCAACAATAAATGTTATTTTCTTATTACTTATTTTATAAAATTTGCTTATTATCCTTGGATAGATTGTAAATAAAACGAAACAAAAAAAAAAATCTTAAAGAGATAGAAAAATTTAAATATGTAGATAAAATAAATGTTAGAAAAATATATATCTATTATAAGTAAGCATTATAGTAGGAGAGGTTTATAATACGAATGACGATATAGTAATGTGAGGAAAGCCGGGCTTAAACGTTACTGATACCGGGGATCTCCATATCCTGAATAGATTTTTCCCGGTAGAACAATTTAGAATCTCTTCAAGAAGCGAGTCGATTTTCGAACTGGGACAATATGTATTTTAATGTTGCAATGCATTTTATGTCGGATGAAATAATTGTCACACTTAAAAACAAACTTAAAACTTATAATTTAGTGGCGTTTCCTTTTTTAATGTAATACTTCGCAGAATCTTCTTGTCATTGCAGTAAGTAACTAAATTAATCACCCGATTCAAGTTGGACTCTTCCCGAAAGAGTCTGGAAAAATGTTGTAAATAATCATGTGTTTGACTTCATTGTCGTGCTGATTATTAGTCATAATCAAAATTTTAACGTTAAATAAATATAAGCTTTCCAATACCTGTAGCTGCAGTAAACAAAGCGTTACAAAAAACATGCTTTCCCATTAATTATACTTATGTACATACATACACATGTATATACATTGATTATAATTCATATTATACGGGATTTGAAATCTAGGTGGATAAACAAATATTAAGGCGCACAAGAATCTTGATCGCTATTTGGCACAAAAATATTGTATATCTGCTTCAAAGAGTTATTAAATTCGGCAGAAGAGTCACAATACTTTTAATAAAATAAATCATTTCCCATTTCGACTCTGGAACGAAAAGTTTTAATCGCGAAAATTAAACAAAGTTTGAACTTGAACTTTATAGAAAAAATAGATACTAATATTCCTATTACGTTTTTGGTGTAAAATAGAATTTATACCATGACAAGGGAATTGGGCGCAATCTTTGAAAAATAATGGCTCGTCTTCATCCCACAGCTATTTATAGCTTGAGATTCGCATGGTGAAATTGCTGATTACTACTTGAGCACTTATTTTATGCATTTGCTTGTACATATGTATATATGTACATACATGTGTACATACATAAGTATATGATTTCAAATGAGTTCATTACTACATCTTTTTTGTATTGTGAAATATAATTTGGGCTAGTGCGAAAAAATAAAAATATTCCAACTTTTTTCACCAGCAGCTTATAAATTCTGTTTTTCAATGTTTAGCATATACTTTTTATTTGAAGTATGTATGTATGTTGTATGTGCATACAAAATTTAAAAAAAATAACGTAATTCAATAAGTTGTATTTCAATTTTTATTTGTGACACAGTATACTTCACGGTATCAGTATAATTTCAAAGTTTGTACCTACTTTTGTAAATTTTAAGTTAGAAAACTAACTTCTTTTGGCTTTGACTGCGATATCCTACTGAGAACAACAACAAAATGCTTTCAAAATATCAATGTTTGAAAGGGGAAGTTGATGTCAATGGTCGAACCTAATGATGTCCAAAATTATTTCCAGATATCTAATTTGATGCAATGCTAACGAGACAAAGGAACATCCGAACTTAAAAAAAAACACTCGTTAGCTAATTACTATAAGGACATGGACACGCTAATATTTATAATATATGTATGTATGTATACTTATATTATTTACTTACATACTTAAATATGTATGTATAATATGTATATTGTTTTTATGTACATACATACATAAATACATATATTTTTTCTTTCTTACATATAGCATATTATAGCTGCATACAGCCTTTTGGCATAGCAAGCTCATTCGACATTAAGATCGGTTTGATGGCTTAGCAGTAGATATTTTTAATAAAAAATGCATCTACCAAATAGGTGATGAGTTTCCTACAAAACTTCACCTAATTCATTTCAAAAACTTTATAATATTGTTTATTAATAACAAAAATATAAAAAAGTACTAATTCGGACTATTCAGTAATCCGAACATTTGAATTTTTCGGACAGTTTAGTCATTTTTCCTCTATATATAGTCCGGACAAGTGTTTTTTTCACAGTAAAATTTGTAAAAATACAAATACAAAATAAGAATGTATTTGTGTGTAAGCAAGAATTAAAGAACGTTTTTTTCACTAAATTCGGCATGGCAAAATATTGATCGATTGAAGCATTGATAAAAGTTGGTCCAAGTTGCTGCCAAAGCTATCCGTCGAAAACGAATGGGAAGATGAAGACTGCCTATCTCTTGTTCAATTAAAAGCCAGAGTTCCACTGTGTCAGGATATGAATAGCATTATTCTACATTAACTACTCTTAACACGTCCGATTTCTAGTTTCTGCATTTCTACAATCGGTATTTGGACACGGGGTGAAAATGAGTTTGCTTACGATTTCTCGGATGAAGATATAGTCCAATCAGTAATTGCCCACCAAAATATTGAAGAACTTGATAGTTCTTTGGAGGAGCCTGAGAATGCTCAAAACACAATCTCAAATAGAGATGCAAACGAACTATTTTCAAAGGCTATTTTATGGGCTGAGCAAACCAAAGCGACGGAAAAGGAAATTTTATTTTTAAGGGAATTAAAAAATAGAGCACATAAATTACATAATGATATATGTATTCAAACAAAAATAAATTCTTATTTTTCAAAGTTATCATTTTTGACCACTTTAAGTATTTTTCTTTATGTCTTCTGTGAATTAATTAAACACAAATGAATTCTTGTGTAGTTTTTTTTTCGTATTACGATTAAGTTTTTATTTTAACTATAGGTCGGACGATCCAATATATGTATCAACAGTAGCTGAAACTATATATGTATGTCTGAATTAGAGAGGTTATAGTGTAGTTCATTTCAGAGAACAAAATTATTGGCACACTTCGTTTAAAGCATAAAGATTTAGAAAATATGTTGCAAAATGTAATATTTAGTTGCGATCCATTTTGTTTCACAACTGCCTTTCGTCGCTTAGAAATAGAATCCATCAACATTTTTGTAATCTATGACCCAATATTTTGCCACTCTTCAACCAACTAGAGCTTGCTTCAACTCGTTCTTTTTAGACATTGGGCGCTTTTTAACTCGTCTATCTAGCTCTTCCCACAGATGCTCTATTGGGTTGAGATCGGTAGGTTGTGGTAGGGTATGTGAAACATTGTATGCAAGCCACATACGTACAATATAGGCCGAATGTTTGGGAGCATTGTCATGTTTAAAAGTGAATGAAAATGGTAAATTCAACTTTTCGGAAATATATAATTTTGTCCATTATTTCTTCTAAGAACACCAGTTCACCAACACTTGCAGCGGACTTACAACCGAACACAATCACGCCCCCACCACCGTTTGGCGACCGTTAGAGTCGAGTTAGAGAGAAAAATATTAAACTTGCATTCATCGGAAAATCCCAGAAATCATGTGGCGTATTATATACGGCTTTTTGGTTTATAGATGAAATAAACGGCTTACGTCTAGCAACACGACAGCTGTAGTTCGCCTTGTGAAGCACTCTTCTTACCGTTGTTGCATGAACGTCTTTCCCAAACTCTTCCTTAATCTCTACAACAATTTGTTTTGAAAATGTTTGAGGACATGCCTTCACTTTTATTATTATCTGGCTGCATTCACGTTACTTAAAGATCTGTTTAGCCCTTTCAAGTGTTGATGTTCCCTGGAAACGTTGCACGATACTGCCAATTGTATAACGGGCTCTTTCCATCATCTCTCCCACTTCGGCATATGATTTTCCTTGATTGTGCAAATGAAGGATGGTTTTGATAATATTAGAAGAATCTGATTAAGTGCGCCAATAATTTTGTTGCTTGAAATGAAGTACTTTTTATTTTTAATACACAATTGTATAAAGTTGTTGAAATGAATTAGGTGGAATTTTGGAGGAAACTCATCAACCTATTTGGTAAATGCAATTTTTATTAAAAATATCTACGACTAAGCCACCAAATCGACCTTAAAGACGAATGAGCATCCTGTGCCAATAATTAAGTTCGACACTGTAAATATGTATGCATAATTCTACCCATGTACATATGTATGTATGTACATATATGTACATACAAAAGATGGTCTTGCAAGTTATATAAAGAAATATTACCAAGCCAAAGAATCAGGGATTTAAGCTTGAGCCAAATCACAATTTAGGATTTATAATGTTTGTTTGATAGTAAGAATTCAATTGAAAATGTACATTTTTTTCAATTGGCGTATATGTACATACATATGTATGCATGTATGCACTTGTGTATATGTATGTTGTATTGTTACCCAAATACCCAAGCACAAGTTTGTTGACCGTCGCCACTAAAATCAGCCAAAGCGCGCTATGAGGATATATTTTCTCCATTCTTGAAACATTAGATAAAAGTTACTCAATATACGTTATTTTCATGCTGAGACATCCGACCGAGTTTTTAACACACAACTTAATATTAGATAAACAAACTTTCAACTCTCAGCTGTTGCACAAGATGGTATTAAGAGTTCTAAGATTCTGATTACAAAACCCTCAAACCCCAACACGGGGAAAGAATTACACATTTGTTTTTGGGTATTTAGTGCTTTCTTAAAAAAACTAGTTATAGGTATCCTTTCCGAGAACTGTGGAGGATTAAGGAATAAAACCATCAAACGTACTAAAATCGTTGGTACCGCTTTTGCAGGGTATGTACATCCAAAATGGTCAGAAAAACAGTTTGTCGATTTCTCCCAGTACTGGAAAACTGTCTCATACAAGTTTAGAACACTTATATATGTGTATTACAGGAAAGTTTAAAAATCAATATTGATATTTGTGACCACTTTTTAAGATACCCATTTTTAAAACTTATCCCTTCATCTGTGTTCTTTCGCAACAGTTTGTCTAATTTCTCTAAAAGTAAAGGCACTAAAGCTCAATGTGTGTTCCCCGAATTTTCCCCTGATTTTAAATTCCCAAAATCTATTTTCTGACGATATCTTGGCACCCGTGGAAATTAATAAGGAACGAGGAAAGAAAACTTGGTATCACATGTAATTTTTTTCGTAGAGCTGCATACATCTGAGAAGTACGCGAATGTTTTCACTTTTTGGCATCAGGGTGAGGCTAACTTGCTCGCACTTTCAATTCGTTATACCAAAGACTATAAATATATACATATATGTATATATTTAGTCTAGTTTTACTTTCTTAATCGTACTCGGCAAAAAGCACGAGTATGTGTAAATGTGTGTATACATACAAGCAATAAGAATTGCTGTGTGTTAACAACAAAGCAATTTGAATGACATATGTACATATGTATGTATCTTTCTTATCAATAAGAATTGAACATGTAACTTGTTACTTTTGAAAGCAACTTAGTAAAAGCAAGCTTTTCTTAACTTATTAATACGCATGTATATAAATATATATACATACATATAGATACATATGCATATAAGTAGATAATTACAAAAAATTGGAGAGTTTTATAGATGGGACGTTAGCATAGTAAAGTTACAATTTTACCACACATATTGACATGCTTATATATCAAAGCGAATTCAATATACAATCCGCCTTGTTTATAATATATGTACTACCAAGGCGTTTTAAGCTAGGTGGCTGCAAGGCGACAATTAGTACACAACAACAAAAACCGCAGGAATTTTTTTAGTGTAAACTTTCGGCATTAATGTCAAAATCTTAATTCGCTTTGGCTATTCAGCTGACAAAAATAATGAAAAGAAATGGAAATAAGATGGAGTTCATCAATATATCAATCAATACAAAAACAATTTGATATTTTATTTATTTCCTTACAGCAGAACAAACATGGTCGAAAAAATTGATGAACTAATAATGAAAGGTAAGTCAACTGTTCTTAATATATTGTGGAATTAATCTTCTCTTTTTAAGGTTGCTAAAATGAATATCAATTACATTTATTGCAGTTACAAATGCAGCAGCAACAACAACCATTCATAACTGTTCTGCAATTTCTAAAGGAAGAATACCGACAATTATTGCAACTTCAAACCCGCACATAAAGCCACAAGCAAGTTAGTAATGTTCCAACAGGCCATATTCTACTACACAAAACACATTTATACATATAAATAGTTTGACTTCTAATCAGCAACTGTTTCCATGGTATGTTTAGCGCTTTTAGTAACAGCTCTATAATTTCTGAAGGAAAGGAATGAATAACTAAAGTTGGCAATTGTAGCCGTTGTTTGAAATCTTAATCCCGCAAATCTTTTGGCAGTTCTTTTGAACGCCTGCTGATAAGCTGATACCCTTTCAGCTGTATATGTAAATATAATAAAGGGCTATAGGGAAAATATTATTTTGGAAAAGGACAGTAAAAATATCCTTTTACAGTATGTACCGATGCAAAAGTAACTTCCAAAGGACGTTGCTTTGGAAAGGGGAATGCACATAAAATTCTGTCTTCAATTGAAAATCTTAATCATGAGCCGTTCAAATGATCACACCAAAAAACTAAAGGCAAGGTAAATAGCAAAATATTAATTTTATATATTTACAACAACTGAAATACATAAATAAGAAAATCTGTTTTTGCAGGTTTTTCTGTGTCTTTATGGGAACGATTTCGCAAATGTTTAAGGCCAGCTAATAGTCACCTTGATCCTTTAGAGAATAACGAAGATGTCAAAAAAAAACCTGTATTGATTATGACAAAAATATGCTGTCATTAATCAGCATATTAATGATAAAAAGTAGCGTACATGCTAAAGGGGAATATTTTAGCATTGACATTTTAACGCAGTTGCATACCAAATGCCAGGCTATGCATAGCGATTTAAATTTTCCTGTTTTGGAGTAACTCCAAATATATGATACATTATAGTAATATAGTAAGACAAGAAAGAGGAGATATTGAAAACGCACATGGTCTAAAAAATAGGTGAAGTAATAGAGAAAGGCAAGTGCATCTACCACTCTTATATATCTCTACAGACTGTGGTATTAATTTTCTACTGTTTTAGGGTGCTATAAATGCAATTTAGTTGGATTTGGAGCGGCTACAAATGCAGCAGAAAAAACAGCAACATTGCTCACGCACAAACCCACAAGCAAGTCAGTACTGGTTCAACAGGCCATATCGTTCATCACCAACCGCATCAACAATCCCCGTATTCATACATACAAATGCCAGGCAACACTCGCTGCTGCAATTGTTTAGAGGAGCAGAAATATGGGCAGCACATTTCGAAATAATTGCAATGTAAATTATTTTCCGTTCAGAGTTTGAAATTACAAGCAGTAGTACGTACGTACATACATATGTATTTAAATATAATTTTATTTATGTGTTAAAAGCTAAACTAAAAAATATAGACGCTGCTTCTTTGTATAATATTTGTCTCCTTTAATTATGTTAAAAAGTAATGATTAATAAATTAAGATAATAATATACAAACAAGTTCTCTTTTTGAATATTTGTGTTGCCCCTTAAAAGGTCCAATTTGGCCTTAAAAATACCGACTTTAAGAAATTTTTGAATCAATATGGTGATCCTTAAAAAGACCGATTTTAGGCGTAAAAAGGCAGTCGGAACATAAAAGTGATGTTGCTTTCAGTTCTTTACCACAACTCTGGCTTCATTTGCGCCTTTTAACATCATCTTGTGTTAACTTAAGAAAGTTACCACTACAAGACAAACACATTTTTTGTCGTATTTTAGAAAAATTGAACATTTATGATATTGCAAAAAGAAAACTTATCGGGTTAATTAGTTCAAAATCTCAACTAAGTCTGGAAAATAAACTTAAACTTTATACAGCTATTTTAAAGCCTATATGGACTTATGGAGTTCAACTTTAGGGAACAGCCTCAAATATAAAAATATTGCAAAGATACCAGTCAAAAACTATAAGGGTTATTGTTCAATCCAATGATGCCATACATAAGGATATAAATAAGCAAACCGTTAAAGATGTAACAAATTCATACAGGGAAAAATATTTAAAAAGACTAAGCAATCATGTAAATCCTCTGGCTATGGTGTTATTAGACGATACTGATGAAATTCGAAGACTTAAAAGATACCATGTGTTAGATTTACCTTTCAGAAGTTAATTTTTTTTTTAATTTAAATCAATCTTTTTATTATTATTATATTTTGTTTTTTTTATTGTTTTCTTTTAACTTAATGCTAAAACTTTAAATTTAATAATTACTAAAAATTTGAGATGTTGTTATTGTAAATATAAGATAGACCAAATATTTCTATAGTTTTATACGTTTTTATATGTGTAACTCTAAATGTCAACATAAATGTGATTAATGTTGCTTGTTATCTCAATATAAGATAGATTGCAAAATAAATAAAATAAAAAATTTTAAAAAAATGTATATTTCAAAAGAATATTATCTTTTTATTTCTAATTTTTTTAATTTTAAAATTAAATAGGCTTTAAAACATACTAAGTTTGTTAGGCAAAAAGAGGTTTTTGACTATAAAATTAAACGAGTAAAATATGAATACAAGTATTTTTGATGTTTCGCAACATCATCTACCACTTCAGGGCACCAGCTGTGACTTTCTAAAATATTACAATTAGAAGTTATTCACTCAGTAAACTTTTTTTAATGAAAAATGTTCCAAAAATTACTTTAAAAAATTTGCTGTTGTCGTTTTGGATTTTTATTAATTCGAAATAAAAATGATGAAAAAAAACCTTTTTTTCATATATTGAAAAACTTTAACCTTTTAATTTTAAAATGCGTTTTAAGCCATAATTTTTCCTTAACCTTGTTTAGATTCTGAAATAAAATTGGCTAAATAAAAGCATTTATAATATTTTTTATATATTATCAAATCACATATAAACAGATTATGGGATAAGTTCATTATTTTATTTTTAGTGCATGTGGCGTTTTTATTTTTCGTAGTGCTCCGGCAGCATAGAATTTGTAAAATTAAATAATGCGGTAGCGCCGCTTTTATGTACCAGGAGAATAGTGATTGTAAAGAAAAGTGAATAAATAACATACGAGATGTAAACAAAAAAAAACAAAGTTTCAACAAATTAACTATTTTAGCTTAGTTTGATAGATGTATAACTCCAAAATTAGAACAAATCAGAAAGTGACAACTCGTCCGCTGAAATTATACATATGTAGGTCCTCTATCAAAAATAAAAAAATCTTTGTACGTAATTTTTTCATTTGGGTTTTATAGCCAAAAACTTTTTTCGCGCCTTTTTCACTAAAATAAAGTTTGCTGGGCGTGTATCTCGTGTTCAGAGCCGAATCAGGAAGTGACAACTGGTGCCCTAGAATGGTACATGTGTCCACTATAAAATATCAAAAATCCCTAAACGCACATATTACCATTTACATAATTTTTCACTAAAAAATTTCTGAAAAATTATTTATTTCACTAAAAAAATTTGTGAAAAATTATGTAATAGCCAAATAAGTTTTTGGCTATAAATAGTGAACATATCATATAATATGTTTGTATGTGATTTGATAATATGTAAAAAAAAATTTAATTCTTAAATTTAATAATTTGTATTTCAAAATTAAAAAAAAGAAAATTAAAATTTGTGACGTACAACTTAATTTAAGATTTAAAAGATAATATTTTTATAATCAATTAAATAAATATAACAATTAAAATAAATGTATATATAATTTTTGATTTATATAATATTTTCGCTGCATGCATATGTTTTGTATATATAATTTTTTTTTTGCCTTTCATAATTTGAAAGGTCCTAGGTCGAAATATATATTACTTTGTCAGTGAAATAATATAATTGAATAAAAATAAAGTGTTTTACGACAAATCAATTGATTTTCATAAAAACTGCAATTTTTTCTATGTTTAAATTATTTTCTAGCTAAAATTCATATCCCCTTTATAAAATTTGGGATTTTTTAATTTTAAAATATTCAAGCGTTTTTACTGCAGTAAAAATAGTTGGCATAACTAAACGCTTGTTTTTAATGCAAAAAAATAAAGTACCTTTCTTGCAACCCTGTAAAAAAGTTGACAATTCACAATAGTTTGTTTTCTTCTCATACTTAATTTTTTGTTCATTTTTCAATTATTGGAGAACAGTACAAATATAGTCTTATAGGAATATTTACCAAGTGCAAAGAGTTCAGATATAACCTAGTACTGAGATTTAATGTGCGAAAATTTTTCAGCAACTTTACTTATTTCATACGAAGTAGTTGACATGTACCCAAGCCCATATTTTTTTACTTTGAATAGCAACAAAAAGTGGCAAAAGAAATATGCACTTTAGATATGTACATATGTCGCAATTTACACTGCTCGATTGCTATTGATGAGAAAGATACACATTTCTCGTTGAAATTGCTTTGTTGCTCACACGCCGCGATTCATATTGCTTGTATCGTATGCAAACACTCGTGCTTTTTGCCGAGTATGAATAAGTAAGTAAAACGAATTGAAAGTAGAAGCCAGTCCGTACTTATCTGATGTTTCCCTCACTCCGATGCCTAAAAGATAATCAGCTTAGCTGAAAGAAAGCTTCGTGTGAATGCCCACTATGAAATACATATGTGCATTTGTGAATGTATGTACATATGTATGTATGTATGTATATGCATACATATGTAAATGGTAACTTAATTATTATTATTATATGTATGTATGTACACATGTAGTAATGTAAATGCAATAAAACAGATTACTTAAAATTAAAATCAATTCATTTACTATTTAATGACTTCCATAAAACTTATGAATTCATTTCATATGTATTTATATAAAGATGTATTATGTTTTAAATTTTATTTTTAAGTATGTACATATGTATGTAGGTATGTAAATTGGAAATAAATTAAAAAAACTGGTCGGCTGTTTCTTCAAATTTCATGCCAAAAAGCTATGCTTATGTTATTTCGCGGCTGAAAAAATACATGCTGCCAGAAACAATTTGCATTATAAAACATGTTGTCAAATACATATATTTTGCGTGTTTTTCTTTTAAAGAACTCTGTACTGTTTTTCCAAACTTATTTTGCAAATATTTCGTACGAAACCCTTTTGTTTGACAGAATATCGCTTTAAATTTTGGAATCAGTATCAGCCTATATTACGGAAGTTAACGATTAAAAATTAAGTTCCGTCAAAATAAGTAAAAGTTTTCATGTTAAAATTTACAGTTCCAGCTTCCGGTTTCTTATAAATGAAAAATTGACAGCACTTGATAAAACAAACAAAAAAAACAAGCTCTTTTTTACAATTATTGTTTCTTTCATCAATTAATAAAAAAATGTAGTGTCATAAGGGCTTAAGCAATTCAGTATCCTCTCTCTTCCATTTTGATGCCATATTTTCACTCTCATAAAATATTTACAATTAAATTTGTCAACGCACGAACATGGTACATATAAAGAGTCAGAGAACGTAAACGATTTTGCAAATGAAAGACGATTGTCAGATATAAATATGATCACAAAACGCGTTTCAAGTACATGAAAATCTATACTCGTTTAATTTTACCTCACCCCGTTGTCAAAAAGGTAATCAGCTAAGCTATAAGACTTGCATTGCGTGAATTGAGTCTAATTGTCAACGAAAATTATTGCCAGGAGATTATTTTCACGTTTAGTGCATTATACATATGTCAATATATTCAATGATGTGGAGAGAAAGGGTTTCTTTAGAGTCTAAGGAATACGCTATGTTAATAGTATGCAAATGCTTAGACATTTTATGAAAGCTTGTGAAAATGTATATTTTTGTAGCAAAATACATACATTTGAGCAACTGAAATCGAACAAAATTGTGCGCTTTTCCGTTGTCTGTTTGCCGTCTCTTGGAAGTAGATTTGGAAATAGATAAAAGTTTTTTTTTGTTAAAAAGACAGTGAGAATTGGTAAAAAAAAACATTCTAATAACAAAATTTCAAACACAAGGAACACTTTTTCGCACTTTATATTAATTTGAATGCTTTAGAAACTACTATTAATAAGCTGGTGTGTTTAAATTACTGTGAAATTTTAAGTTTCTATCAATAATCAAATATTTTTTTATAAGGGCCGTAAATTCTTTATATTCGTATGTATGACGAAACCCCGAAAGCATTACTGTAAGGAATCTAAAAAAATACTTGGTGAAAATGAGTTGTCGATTAGATTTAAAATTTAATGCTTTTAGCATTCAGATTGTTAAAACTTAACTTGAAAGAATGAATTCCGACTGAAGACCTCACCAAGAAATTTTTTAGCACAATTCTAAAACTTTTAAAGTTCTGAAAGTTTGATACAAATATTATCAAAAGTATTTGAATAAAAGTACAAAAACATGCGATATTATTATACTGAAAAAACTTTGTTTCCAAAAAATCTAGACATTTAATACAATGTTCGGCATTTCCCAACACAAAATAAAACACAATAAAGCTTCGAAACTACATATTCTACTATGGTTTTAGGAATAAAAAACTACACGACCCCCTTTGTCAGAGCAATTTTGCAATGAAGTTTGACGTATGAATTTGTGGATTTAATAAAGCAGCCTATTCGAGCGTAATCATAAATATTTCCTGTAAATTTAGCTGGTTGCGTATAAACTCGCTTTGAATACCTTTTACAGATTTTTATTCCAAACAAAAAAATATTTATTTTGAAAATAGCTTCATTATGGTGCTATACACACAGTTAAATTGATATATATAATAATAAAATATTAACCTACAAAAAAAAAACATTAAGAGCTGCCCGCAAACATACAGACACTTAATAAGCAAACAAAAATCAAAAAGGCAATGAATTAATTTTTTCAGGAGGAATTTTATATGTATAAAAAATTTTAATATATTTTACGACAGTTACATTTCATTTACCATTTCTACCGTTGTCTATTACCTTACTAGCCAGGATATTTAGTGCTATGTTTAAGAACACAAAATAAATCTGAAGTTATGCTAATGTAATGTTGTGTTCAATAGCAGCCGTGTGTTCCCAACCTCCCAAAACACACAGACTAAGAAAACCATAAGGTTTTTTTATATAAATTTTGACGAGTGGATTAATGAAGGTTTGTTTTATTTGGGCGAAGTTAAATACCAATGAATAGCCCAGGTTTTATGTGATGGTACATAACTATCCAATCTTGAGTGATATGATATTGATGGCAAGTGGAGACAGCAAGTATGTGAACAGCGTCTTTGCGACGTACTACACTTACGTATGGCATCACTGCAGTTTAAACTTGGTAGCCCTGTTGCGGGGCATCGTTTATAATTAGTCAAGTAGGAGGCACTTTTGATTGAACAGTCGGTAGCCATTTCGATTTGTATTAAGTGTGTGGAGTGGTGAAAGAAAATTTCACCGAGTCTGAAAACTTTGCATTTAGTAGTTAAAGCATAGGACTGTTGCAACGAGTTATTCGTTTTTGAGATTCGTCGACACATACTAATATGTCTATGACTTCCACGTGCTACAATTGTAACCGTCCGGGACATTTTGCCCGTGAATGCTCTGCTGGTGGTCGAGGTGGTGGCGGTGGTGGTGGAGGCGGCGGCGGCGGTGGCGGTGGCGGGCGTGATGTTAGGCGCGGCCACTTTCGCGAAAAATGTTTCAAGTGTAACCAGTTTGGTCATTTTGCAAGAAGCTGCACCGAACCATCTGAGCGTTGCTATCGTTGCAATGATATCGGCCACATTTCTAAGGACTGCTCACAACCAGACAACCCTACCTGTTATAAATGCAACAAGGTTGGCCACTGGGCTCGCCAATGTCCTGATTCATCAAGCGACCGTGGATCGCATACCTCTACGTGCTATAAGTGCAACCGCGTTGGACATTATTCCAAAAATTGTCCGGATACTGCAAAGACTTGCTACGGATGCGGCAAAAGTGGTCATTTAAAACGCGAGTGTGAAGAAAAAGGAAGTAACTAGGATGCGGCCAAAAACGAGGGGTCTCCATCTTACCAAATCGACACTTAAAATAAAAACAAAAAAACTAATAGAATCCCAAACTCAGAAGACAAAACGTCATCCTTGAATTCCAGCTGGGCTTAGTTAGCCTAGCAAATACAATTATTTACTATATTCCGTATTTTCGACATCATATGCAAAAAAAAAAAACAGTTTCAACTTTGGACGTATTATCTCAACAAGCAAATCAATTTTAAAACGAAGAAAAGGTGTTTCATATTCAAAATGTTTGAGAATTGCTGTGAATAAATCTCGATGCTGCTTCTCTTGGCCAAATCCTCAAAATCTGCTTTTTTAACATAAATGCAAGATAAAGATGCAGGACAGTGGAACTACGAACAACAATGCAACCATTTCAGAAGTATAAAGTTATATTCAGATTTATATATATATTAACAAAAATTCAAATATCACTGATTGTTTTTTAATTGTAAATTAAAATACTGGAGCTGCTGATTTGAGAACATGGTTTTTCTTAAATTTGTTTATTATTCGCTAAAGTCCTTAAATTCATACTAAATATAGTAAAAACGGGAGAAAAAATACATACATATTTAGCTTTTTAAAGCTAAAGTCATACAGCTTTATTTCGAATTGACTGTGCATGCCAATTTCGGTATGTGTAAGCATTCTGAGTCACGGGTTGCATTCTTTTTTTACTTTTACAACAAACAGCTGTTACGCTTGTTGCAGGATTTTCATGTGGTGCTAGATGGTTGTAGTATTTTGTATAAAATTGGAAATGAGCACGATATTAACACTTACTAACGTGCTTATGCATATAATTAAGGAGACTAGTCATTTATGTACAGTCACTGAGGGTTCACTTCCCATTTCTGCTTTGCTGCACAAAAAAAATTTCATTCAATATAAAAAAATGGAGTGATATGAGGAATGTTACGTGTTCCAGTGAGACTTCTTTTCATTGTATTGGAATATCTGCAATTCTTTTTTGTGGAATAAGCTGATGCATTTATATATGAGTATATACTATCTGATTTAGGTAAAAAAAAAAATTCATCGTGAAAATCTCCCAAAAGAATCAGGTTTTTCGAAAGAAAGAAAAACAACTTTTTTTGTCAAATTGATTTTTTACGCACATATACATATGTATGTGTGTATGTGCATACATACATCCATATGTGTGTAGATGTGCATATTTACACGTGTTTTCTAACAAACATCCTCGCAATAAAATTTACATACATACATATGTACATACATACAAATATTATTTTATTAGTTATGTACGTACGGTAATTAAAAAATATTAACTAAAATTGCTTAAAGGATATAGATCGAAGTAAATGCATATACATACATACATATATTCAAAATCAAGCACCTGTCCCCGGTGTCGAGCTGAAGCATTCGCTAACACAGAAAACTGAATAAAAGCAAATAAAATGTTGGAAATAACTAATATGAAGGAATGATGTATGTATGTACATACATACATATGTACTTGGCAAAGTAAAGTTCACGAATAGTCTAAATAATTTGTTTGCCCTTCAAGGTACTGAAAAGGCTAACATTTTTGGTTTTTTGGATGAAGTTCTCAACATGCTTTGGAAATCATGTTTATTTTTTATAAACATGACACAAATTTTCAAATAAAATAATAAAAATATGAAAGACCAAAGCAGCTCATAGTATTAGTGAAAACCAAAAATTTTTTTATGAAACTTAGAGCAAGCATTTGATTTGGTCTATCCCACTTAACAATTGAAAGCAAAAGGAAGTTTCGTTGTCAGAAAATGTTAAAATTTGCGAAAATGTTGCTAGTTATTGTAGAAAAATGTTTCTTAAAAATTAATTTTCAAAAGTTCCATTATTTTTTATTCTATTTCCCTATTATGTAATTATAAATATAATTATTAAAAAACTTAAGTTGTTTTACTTAATATTTAATTTTTATTGGATACTTGAACTTTGTCTTTGTTTTAGCTTAAATTTTCTACAAGTAAACATTTTTATAACAAAAATGTGTTAAAAGCTTAACCCACAATACTGATTAAAAAAGTTGCATTACTTCTTTAGAAAAGCTTTGGTTTAATAAGAAAATTAAAATATTACAATTAAATTTGAACTGTGCTACCAATTTCCCTCCTTTTAATTTTTTGGTACAAGTTTTTATTTGGAGTATTGTTCGGGTTTTTAGTTAACTCAAGAGAAACGCCAAATTGCTTTATATTCTCGTATGTACATAGTACGTGCAAATAACCCAACTCATGTTAACAGCTTCTGTTAAAAGAGACAAAATTTGTGCCCAAAGAAATGCATACATAAACAGTTAATAATAATAATACCTGCTAATAATTTTTCTAAAATTAACAGAATTTAATTTTCTTTTATTTTAATAAATCCCTTATTTTGACATTTTAGTAATAAAAAGGTTTTTCACAAAGAGTTTTAACCTACTATAGGGTGAACGGGCGTGCAAAGTTGAAGATGTAATTGAATATGTCTTTCGAACTATTAATAACAGAAACGAATTGTATATCAAATTATATATATGTACCTTCTTAAGCGTGCCCTGGGGTAGCATATAACGGCCTTAAAGATTTAATTAAAAAATTATTCAAATAACTAACTAATGAGCCCACAAAATTTCTGTCAAGTTTTAAAAAAACTTGTTAACTTATCAAACTCATAGAGTTACAGTGGTTGCCATATAATTAAAACATTTGTGATTCTAGTAAATTATTCGTTTTATTTTCAAAATTAAAAAATTTAGCAAAACTGAGTTTAAGTTAATCTAAAACTTAAACAGTCTCCAGTACAATTGTTAAATTGATAATTTAAAGTTTTATAAAGAAAAAATATGATAAAAATATTTTATTGTGTTGGCGATATAATTAAAACATTTACTATTTTCATTTTTATTGCAATATTGCTTATTTTTTTGCGCTTACCGTCAATATTTCGTGGTGTACCCTTTGTTTTTAATAACATTTAAACATCTTTTTGGCAAACGCTCAGCTAAGTGACTGCAGAGATTAAGGAATAGCGTTCCAACACGTTTCGATATTTTGCCACAATTCATCAGCATTTTTGGGATTTTTGCCTTCCATCCTCTTTTCAACTTCACTTCACTTGTTCTCAATAACCATTCTTAATGGTTTTGATGGTATATCTGGGATTGTGCTGCTGGTTAACTGGACGCCATACATCCATCTGATCCCCATCGGCAAAACTTGGATTCGTCGTTCCATAAAATATTTTTCCAAAAACTCATTGGTTTATTAATATTTTGTTTTGCAAAACACAATCTGCATTTTAAATTTTTTTTGGAGACGAGTCTTTCGCTGTGCGATGCACCCTCGAAAGGAGGCGTTATTAAGCCGATGTCTAATAGTTCTAGCCGATATATTAATACCATATGATGACTCTAATTCAATTTTTAACTGCTTAGAACTTTTAAATGGGTCAGCTTTAGAGGCTCTTACGACTATTTCATCTTCTCTAGCTGTGGTTTTACGAGGTTTGGGGGCTCTAGGTACATTAGAAGTTCTTCCAAATGTGTCAAAATGTTTCATTGCATTGTAGATTTTTACTCTAGAGCACCCAAGTAACTGTGAAATCTCATTTACCGTCTTCCCGGAGATTCTGAGCCTTCCTTTCTTCCTCCGAAAAACTCCGTCCTTCTCCCATACCTGATAACTGATTTTTCTATACATTTAAGCTGATACCATTTAAAACGTACTCACCAATAAATGTATAAATACCAAACAAAATAAAATATGAAAAATATGCAATTAATATAGCAACACTAAAATGTTTTAATTATGTGTCCACTTCCAAAAACAGCACTTTCACTAAATAATGATTTATTTTGTAAGAAAACACAGTAGCAAAGGAAAATAAAGAAGGAAACAAGTGTAAAAGAGATCAAACTTATCTTTTCAGTGGAAGAGTCCCCTCCCTCTCCAGCCCAAGGAATTTCAAAGTTGATGGATTTTAATTAAACTTTCAGCGCGTGATAATTGGAGCTAAAGAATCATAAACATGTGTTTTTTGTGTCCGTACGATTTGTATGTCCTTAGAAACAGGACCTACACATATCTTGGGACTATGCTTAGTCAAAAAATAACAAATTTCTTCCAATAGTAAAAAAGATAACAATTTATTTCATATTGCAAAAACTAAAAAAATTATTGATAATATAAAAAAACAAACACAATTTTCTTTTGGTGTGCATAGCAAAGCTTCTGCAACTCCCAGACGGAAAAAAACAGATCCTTGACTGATTTGCGTGGCACGTTTTTGGATTTGCCGTCAAAACGGTACTCCATACAAGAATTTACAACAGCCAAATACAGACAGTTGAGTGGTACTTTTAAAGTCCACTTTTTTGATTTTAGCCATGTTCTGTTGCACTCCATCATTTGGTCGCAAATATCCACTCCACCCATGTTTTGATTGTAAATGTTAATGAATAAATATTAATTTGGCATCGATTTCTGGCAAGATCAACTATGGACTGAACCTTCCATAAATAAATTTATCGCGTTTCTTCTGAAGTTTCAGCCGTATCAACAAAATGCAGGCATTTGCGCAAAAGATACAATCGATTTCTTGCCATCTTTTCAGACACAATATATTTGCCAAATTTCTGCTCCCAGTACATTGGCAAGCGCGGAAGTTTAACGCAACCAAAATATAAGCGAGCTCCATATAATTGTTTAATTTTAGTTCAGTACCAAATATTTTAAGGTGGTACATATTTGTGTACTGTGCCGCTTGATGAAAATGGTCATCAGTAAAATAGCATTCAAAGTATTTGGCAGAAGAGAGTATGTTGGCTGGTGGGAAATATCATGTAGTATTGTATTTATAGGGTTAAACATTCCCCTTTTCCATAATAATGGCCCCGTTTGACAACCTCACTATTGGTCTCAGCATTATTTCTTCTTCTTTTGGCGCTACAGTCCGTGGTGAACCTGGGCCTCAACCAACAAAGTTTTCCAGCTGGCACGGTCTTTAGCCAGCGTTCTCCAATTTTGCACACCAAGTTATTTGAGGTCCACTTGCGTGCACTATCCGTTCCGTGGGCGTCCTCTACTGCGTTGTCCCACAGGTTCGGAATCGTTTTGTTTCGTTTAATTCTGTATCCAAGCTGTCATCATCGTCAGAGTATGGACACTGAACACGTATTTCATTCTCAAACTCATCCGATGAACTGTCCTCTTCAACATCCGACAAATCGCAAAGTAATTGAAGAACTTCTTCTACATCAGGATCGTTCTCCAAATTATACTTTTTTGCAGTAATGACGATAAACTGACTTAGTAGGAACCCATACTAAACATATGTGTAGGCACATATTGTGCTAAGGAAAAGTATAATTTTATGTGCATTTTTAAATATTTTCATGTAATTGAAATATTTAATGCCTTCTTCACCAATAAATTATGAAATCTTCATGTATTCACGTTTACTTAGCAAAAATAATGATACTTACATTTGTTGCCTCCCGCACTGCAAACATGATCACCTTGCTTGAGCTCATACACACAAATACTAAAAAAAACCGCACAAAATCATATTTTAGAATATACGGTAAATTTACCTACACATTTGTGTAGGCAGGGCCGGAAAGGGTTAAAATATCGAGAGATAGTTAATAAAACCGATCAAATAAGGGATCATAGTTATGTTTTAATTACGTGTCCACCACTGTATCTGATGGAAATTGAAATCAAAATCGAATCAATTTTGAAAGTCGTGTTTTTTAAGCTTCGGAATAAGTGAATATAATAAACTTTAACGTAGTTTATAAATGTTTCTCTATCAAAATGATTTTAAAACAAAGATTATTTCAAAAAGTATATCAAATCACCAACTGTTTTGTAGCTGAGGAAAATATAAATTAGTTTAAATCTTTGTAAAAAATAATATAAAATAAAACAAACGTGTCTAAGTACAATTAAGGTTGAAAAGTACAGTCTATCAAGCTATTTGGTACAATTTCAACATTTTCAATGCCATCCCTGATCTTACATATGTATGTAGCAAGTTGAATTGAATTCGCTTTATTACATATTTATACATGTATCTCTTCTTTTATAAAACTATATATACTAAATATATATGTATGTACATATGTAGTACATACATTTCACCTTCAAATGTAAGTTCTTGTTCTCATTTTCTTATAATAGATCTAATTTCAACTTAGAAAAAGGTAGACTTCTATTGATGCTTGCAACTTTGTGCTGTTTTGCTCTCATGGGCTGGAGTACATATCTACATACATACATATGTATATGTATGTAGCTATAAAGTAAATAACAATGTACACAAGTCTTACTTCTTTTATTACTTTGTTTTATGCTCGTTCGCAAACAAAAAAATGTACATTGCTAAATTTGTAGGCAAATTTCGTAACTTCGAATTTCACTGCATATATTGCCATTCAAAAAATTGTGGCAACCATAGAAAAGTATGTAAGTCCCGATTTAGAGTTGCGAAATTGAAAGACAAACATTTTTCTCTTCTTTTTTGATCTTGATTAAACCTTTTACAGTCTCGAAATTCATAGTCAGAGAGAAATTTTTTGTTCATCCTCTTCGCTCTTTTTCGCTGTTGATGGGTATAGAAAGTAACACATTTTTTTACTAAAAATTATATCTAATTCATTTATTTTATTATATTAAAAATAAATCTGAAACAAACATAAGACACTTTCTCTAAAAACAAAACAAAATTCATTATAATTTTAATGGCATGCATTATAATCAATGAAAAACTCGATTTTGAAATTTTTGTTAGTTACGCCCTTTTGCATTTTTGCTAACGATGTATATGTAGTATGTATGTATGTTGAACTTCGATATTGAATTTCATTGTTACTTTCTTTATATTTTCGTGTACATACTATGTATAACATGAATTTGTATGTACATATGTACATATGTATTTTAGGACTGAAATCATATATCGCACCCTAAATACAAAAGGGGCCCAACTCAAAATTTTCCAAAACTGACTTTTTTCCATAAATTAATTCAGAATACACATCTCTGACTACTGCAAAAATTTCTTTCACATCACTATCTTCTTTAACTGGAAAAATACAGTTATGTTAAGTGTGTTGCTTCTGCACGATGAACTAAACATAAACAGTTTTTTGTCTCTCCTGAAAATTTTAGTATTTTAAGTTGTGCCCCTTTTGTATTTAGGGTGCGATATGTATGTTTTTTTAATACATAACTTTTTAGTTTAAATCGGAGAAACATCGGAAAAAATATGTATGTATATGAATGTTATTTAGTTTGACTCTTGGGTTGTTAGGAGTGGATAAAAATGCGGATTCGCGGGAAGCATTTGTACATTGCTCTACAGCTTCATCTACCTCTCCACCAGTTTTGAGCCGTGTGTTAAATCAACACTGATTAAGCAAGTATTGAAATAATGGGGTGTTATAATATGGGATGTTATAATATTGGTTTTATGTGGTTTAATATTTACGGAAGCGTTGTAATTAATAAGTATAGGGATGTGATCGGAACTCAAGTCATCAATACCTTTTATGTTTAAGCGATTACTTGGGATACCCGAAAATACTGCAGGATCCACCAAGTCGGAGATCTGATCGCCATAACTGCTTATATTCTTTTGTATGAGCCAGAAAGAAAATAGTTTTCATGACAAAAAATTTGTAACAGCCTGAAATAAAAAAATTGTGTGAGCTGTGATGTTGACATTCATGTATTGATTTTTATTATTTATGTATATTAAAACCGTTGTTGTAAGTTCGGTTGTTATTTAAATTTCTCTTCTTTATATACATACATACATATATGTATATGACATACATAGCATACCATGAGGTAGTTGCTCATGCATTTAGTGCAGACGTAAATGTCTGCTAACTGCATATGAGGCTCGATTCATGGAATTGCTAGTGTTACTCGATATTATGCTTAGTATTGCTTTTTAATTTTTGTATTTTGAAAATGTTGTATTTGAGTACTTTACTTAAGCTAAGAAAGTTTTTGTGACAATAAAAATCATTATAAAACCAGAACTCAAACCGCAGGGTTTTATTTTATATGTTGCTTATTTATATACATATGTACATATGTATGTATTTACTTCACAGCCTTTCTTCCACAATAAGATTTTGTGTTGTTTTGACATTAAATTGCTGCAAAATTTTCCAACTTCTTTTCCTCCTATATAGTATGTATCATTTTGTGTCTTGTCACCGCCCTTTCAAGTTATATACATATGTATGTACATATGTACTTCGAAATCTAAACAATAACTGGATTCACCACATATCATCCAAATTTATTAACCATGTTTGATTTGTTTCTTTAACATATGTACATGTTTAGGTAGCTTCGGCCCTTGAATTTTTTCATACTTTTATCTACATTTCAGTAGTATCAAGGTCACCTAATAAAGGGTGTTTTTTATAGAGTTATAGAACTTTTAAATGGAATAACACAAAGATCAATTTTTTAAATTGATATGAAATTTACTTTATTCGAATGATAATCTTCTAGGGTTATAGTTCATTATAGTTCTGGCACATAACCGCCACGCCTGGCTCGAACGAAGTCTAATCTGGAGGTCCAATTTTCGATGACTTTTTCCAACATTTGTGGCCGTATATCGGCAATAACACAGCGACTGTTGCCCTACAAACAGTTAATCGTTTCGAGCTTTTCGGCGTACACTAGCGACTTTACATATCCTTACAGAAATTAGTCTAGCGGCGTTAAATCGCACGATCTTGGAGGCCAATTCACGGGTCCGAAACGTGAAACTATGCGGTTATCTTCAATAAATCAATTGTGGCACGAGCTGTATAACATGTTGCGCCGTCTTGTTGAAACCACAGCTCCTGCACATCATGGTTGTTCAATTGATGAACGAAAAAGCCAGTAATCATGGCTCTATAGCGGTCACCATTGACTGTAACGTTCTGACCACCATCGGTTTAAAAGAACGGTGTCCCAACATACACTTGAGATTTCAATAAATTGCAAAATTCATAATTCTTGTTTGTAAAAACCAAAATATAGCTGTCTTTTGCGTGTGTTTGTAGATATATATATACATATATATATATATATATATATGTATGATATGTCTCGGTATATATAATTATATATATATATATATATATATATATACCGAGACATATCGTAGGTGTTACTCTACTCGACTATAGAATGCAATATATGTATATGATATAATATACATACATATAATAAATAAATTCAGTTGGCTGAATTCTTGTTCGTTGTTTGCTATTAAAATACACCTTCTGTCAAATTTATGTCGAATCAGAAATACTTTTTTGTTCGCAGTTTGACTTTGGAATTCGAAGGAAAAATATACTTTTCTTTTACATAATTTCGCGATTGAACTTCGTTTAAATTACCTGAAGTAAATGGGTAATCTAGTTATATTGACGTTGCCACCGTTGGAAGATTAACGTGTTCTTAGCCGCCATTCACAACATTAGATTGACGCCGGCAGACATTTGTAATCTCCTTTGTGTTACTGAAAATTATATTCTGCTTTCAGTTCATTATAAATTCCTTGTTTAAATTAGATATGGTTATTTGTTGCTCAGAAAAACAATAGGATAAAGAACATCCAAGAACGGGCAGAAAGTGATATTCTATGAAATATTTGGTGCTTAAAAAATGTTTTTTGTGCGTAGTTCCTTTCAATAAATCGATCAAAGCTTCCTCTTATTGATGTAAACAAGAAAAGGTAAATATAATTCTAAAATCTGCATACATATGTACATATATAAGTATGTTCGGTTGAAGGTACATATAAATATTTTTTCTTTTTGTTAAAATTTATTCTTGATACTCTATGACGTACAAAAATAGAAAACACACAGTACAATGTATTAAGAGACAAAAATCCATTTACAAGTGTTAAAACTGCAGGAAAATAGTGTTGGTATGTAGTATGTTTGCGCATATTATATATATGTATGTACAAGTGCATATTAATGTTCGTTGTGATTTGTTGACAGTAACGTTATATTGATTTCAATACCGAAAGATGTACATATGTATGTATGTATGTATGTACATATGTAGCTGCCTATCAATTTTGGGAAAGTGACACAATTATTCTATTTAAGGCATAGACTACATGTTGAATGCCATTGGAGAACAATTTTTTAAGTTATGCAGATTTGAATTTCAGCAGTCAAACATAAATAGTGTCATATGTATGTATGTATGCCTGTACATACATATGTACACAGTTCACGTATTTCTTTTATGTATTTCACATTTCGCAATTGATTTTTTTATACACAAAAGGTACATACATACATACATATTTTGTGAAATTTTTTTTTAACTTAACGAAAATATATAAAACGAAGCGATGCTAAAGTAACATAAACAACAAAGCTTACTTCGCACCTATTTTTCTGTCCACATGTGTGTATACACGCAGTCTTATAAAGTCTGCCTTTACTTACACCCATTTAGCAAAGCAGTGTAAAAACAACGACATTTGTTCAAAATACCATGATAAACACCAAACCAATCATTGTGGAAAAGATTTTGTAGTAACATGTATAAACTCTGCCCGGGTTAATAGAACACTGAATGTGGGTTCGAGAGAAAATCGTTTCACACACGATAAAAAGTGTCCATTGCACAAAATTAAATTAAAATAGTATAAAGAGGATGAAAATTAATTTCACCGAATAACAACCCATGATTTTTAAAGTGATTTATTCTATTATACAAGCTGCGTGTTACAAATAACTTTGAACAACTGGAAATACTTTCTGAAGTAGAAAAACTTGAATTCAAAATACCCGATTTTGAATTTTGCGATAAATTTTTTGAAGTCATAGAAGAAATCTGTGAACAGACACTTTAATATGGATTGGTTTCCATAAAAGGCAAATAGAAAGAACACTAATTGATAACGAAATGAAGCAAATCACAGAATCATAACAGAATGACTAAAAATTGAAATTAGTTATAGGTATTATAAAAAAACAGAAAAAAAAAGAATAATAATATCGGACCACAAAATACTTGAAGTGCTAAAAGGAAGGAAATATTGAACGATTCAAATACAAAAAGACAGGACTTAGTAGAGAAATATTTCAATGTTAAACTTTGATGAAAACAAAGATTTTCATGAACACTTTTAAGAGACATTTATACGAAGTTAAAGTATGAAACAAACAAAAAACAGCGTTAAACAACACTCAATTGTACACGTGCAATATACAAACCGAATTCGGAAAACGGACAAAATATTTAAATTTCGTGAAATAACAATATGTGATCGTAAAATCCTTGTAAAATAACTTAAAAATAAACCAGACTTAACAAAATGTCTGCCCAAAGTATTCTTCATAATTGGAATACGACGAGTCGGATGTTACAAATATTAAAAGTAGGATGTTACAAATATTAAAAAATGGTTAAAAACGCTCAAACTAAAGGGAAATGAAATCGAAATTAAACTAATACAAATCAACATAGAGAGTGAAATAGGTTTTGATAGTAATTACAAAGTAATGTTGAGACTACAATTTAAAGATCATGTCGATTGTAGCCGTAAAAAGATTGCTAGAAAATTGGCTTTTTTAAAAGAACAAGATAAAAGATTTCGATAACAACTGCAATAAAATAAAGTACATCATTTTGGCGAAAGTAAAGTTGTGGTAAATATCTCCAAGGCATTTAATGCATGCCCTGTTTTCCGCACTTGTTATTTTTTTATATCGACTTTTCTCAATGACCGCACTATTCGAGTTGTAATAGATGAGGTCTCATCTGGAAAGTTTAAAATAAATTCAGGTGTACCACAAAACCAAAGAATATAAATATACAAAGATGTTTCGCTTCCATACATTGTGTTGCTGCACTAAATTTTTCTACTGGACGTAGCAATACTCCACTTTTTCCAAAGAGAGCACTTTTATTCTCAGAGTATTTATCATTCTCATGTCTTACCAATTCAATGTGTACGTATGAACGTGTGTGCATTTAAAATGTGTATACATATACATATGTATATACATATGTAAAATTTGTAAATTGAATTGTATGTGTTTGTCTGTTCGCTACGGAATTAACAGAAGAATGTTAAAAGCAAAAAGCAGTTTTGTTTTAACACAACATGAATATCTGTATCCACATTTATGTGCAAATAAGTTACGGAAGATCAATGTTACCGATTGAGTTATTGTAGGGCAGAAATACATATGCGTTTCATTGGTCTGCTGTTGCATGTATGTATGTATGTAAATAAGCTTGGACCGAATTTAAAATTACTTACTTTATTATTTATTATATATGATTTATATAATGAATAATGAAAGTGAAAATAAAATTTTGCAAAATATTTAAAAGAAGGATCAACAAATTTATTTCTGCAGAAAAACATTGGTAGTTACAGGACACTTTCGGTTTTCGCATCTAATTAAAAAACAGACCTGTCGCAGAAACTGAATTTTCGCGAACCCAAAAATTGTAATTGTTTCTAACAACATTTTTTTATTCATACATATGTACATATATTTTTAAACGAATATCTTGTCTTAAATGCCGTATGGATGTAAATAAACGACAGCAAATTTTGACATATCTTTCAGAAATGTTCGTTCATACAAAAAATCCATCCGATTTGTCTTTCTCAATGTGTAAAACTCACATAAAAATCTTCGGAAAAAAATTTCTGACTGCAAATAAATAAGAAACATTAAAAAACTATTGTTGAACAATGCGTACATTGTACCAAGAATACAATATATTCCTTTTGGTTCGAGGAAAGTAACGCATGCTATAGCCACAGGATAGAGATGCTTAATTTATTAGTCCTCATATTATTACGAAAGAATTCCTCGTGGGAAACGTTTAAATACAAATCTCCAAGTGCTGAAAAACCTAAAATTTTGCAACAACAAACAACATAAATATGAAGTCATATAGGAAAGTTTAATAAATAATTTAAATTTGCAAAACTTATGCAAACTTTCGTTTTATTATAACTTCGTCTAATACATACATATGTATACTGATGTAGTAGGTACATGCATGCGAATAAAATATGAAATTCCACCCTATTGTATGTGCACGTATGAATTCTCTAAAAAATTTAATTTTAATTCGGTGCGAATCGATATATTTGGAATCGCACTACAATAAATCATGTAGTTTCACCCTACAAGAAAAATCATCGGTCACATTGGTTTACGTATTGCATTTGCACATAAATTCTATGAAAATCGGAAACTTCAGTTTTTTCATATTTTTACTTGAATGTGCTTAAAATGTTGCTCTCTTTGTTTCTGATCTCTCAGTAATTTTTGTTTTCCCTTGTGAGAATAAGTTTTTCAGGTTGAGGATAAAAAATTCTGCAGTCTTGTTATAAGATAAAATTGCGGGGACTAACCCCATTTCCATATGACAAATAAGCACCTCAAAGCAAGTTTACCGTCAATAAAAGATGTATGTACATATTGTACATTTCTGAAACACTTTTAGTACAGCAAGGAGGGTTCATGCAACCTGTATCTATCACAATCTCCATGCTAAACTAAAATATATGTAGCTAAAATCATATTTTTGCACTCTCCTTTCTTTTTTGCGAAAGTGGCACTATACTGTTAGAACCGCGTACCGCCCAGGTCAATATCCTAAATTTCTACCCACATGAAGTCCGTTATTATGTCGTGATAGCGAACACGATTCGCAGTGGCCGAACTCATTTTCGAAGAAGTACGGTTTGATGACGTCGCTAGGCCATAAACTGCATCAAACAGTAACTCTTTGTGTATGCACAGGCTTTTAAACACTCGTGGATTTTCATTTGACTTGTTAACGAATTCACTGAAAAGGATTATGCACGAAATACATTTTGGCTTGAACACCCACTTAAAAAAAAGGTTCAACAATCTTAACGAGCTGTTCAACCGTGTACCTCTCCTTGTTTGAATTTGTCAAACACTGAAACAAAGAAATGTTAAATTAAGTTGGACAAAAAGTTGTGACTCTTTGTACTTTCGACATTTCCGATCGTATCATGTTGTTAGCATCTTAAAAGGTACTTCCACTGAATGACTAATTGTTAAAAAATTTTTAATACGATTAAATGCATAAATTTGAAAGCTAGAAAAATAAGCATTATAGTAGCAGCAAATGCTAATGCAGCTAATTCTCAATCTTAATAGCTCGAAAAATTTAACATATATGTATCTAAACGTTAAAATGAAATCATTTGTCGACAATAATCCATACGTCAGTCGAATTGGCGGCAGTGGATTGAGTTTATAATTACATAAATTAACCCCAGACTTTTTGTTTTCACATGAACGTTAGGCCTTAATTAACTCTCCCGTACATTCCCCACCATCTGGTTCCTTACGAAGAACAGAAATTTGGTGCAAGACAACAGCACCAGCACCTCTAGTATAGTTGTATCACCAAGCGTAGGTTTCTACGCCGATATTTTTTATAGGTATAAACTACAGCCAGAACGTTTCAGCGAAGTAGGCACCTTAATCTCTGACCAGCACCGAGATATTACAATGCTACCCCGTGGTCCTCGTTCTGTAATTGAAGGGTTTATAAGAACTGGTTTAACTGAAGTCATACTTGAACTTCCTAAAGCTTTGGTTGCCGTGAAAACTCTCCTCAATACTCCGAAGAGTAGTTTGCCCCAGTTTGATATACTTATATGAAGGCAAACCTGCTTCTGGAGGCGGTTTGAACAATTGTAATACGACAATTTAATTGACGTAGTAAGCTCTAACAGTAGTCCAACAAAATATACATCTTCTAAGAGTTGTTGAAAATTGAATTGAAGCTACTTTTATTGACCTGATTTTCTTATAAACTGAATTCTTTAAAGAACAATGATGATCGCTGTTGATGTTGCGCATTGGATGTGTAGGTTCTTAGAATTTGTCTGCATAATATTCTGGTGCATGTTCCATTTACTTTTTTTTTTAGTTGTTAGGCAAGCATTTTTGGTGCACTTTTAAAGCGGTCATTCTTAATAGGACGTTATTTGTATGCCATCTTTCTTAGTTAAATACCACTGGCATCCTACTCTTAACTTGTTTTCAATTCATTTTAAGACGATTTTTGTGTAGATGATTTATGTATGTTCCGGAGAAATATTTTAAAAATTTACAGTTCCTGATAAAAATAATTCATTCTTTAATTATCAATTCCTTTTGACATTTTGAAAATCACGGAATGTGTATTTGTTTTTTTGTGCCTTATGGGAGATCAGATATATGGACCGATCGTACTAAAATTTTCCCAACATTTTACTAGGGCTCTGGAATAGTTTATAGGCTACATTTTTCAACCGTGCCCACACTTCTAAATTATGCTACCACTTCCACATAGTTATTTTTTAACGCGTTTTATAATATAGACCAATTTTTAAAAATTCTTTTGAGTTTGGAAAAGCTTTACAAACATTTATTTTAATTGATGGAGTTAGCGAAATGTGAGACTAAATTCCTTTGTCGATTGTGGACCAATATATTAAAGTATAAGTACAAAAAGTTAAAAAGGGTCTGAAACTGACTCATCTTGTTGTTTTGGAAAGAAATATTGACTACTGAAATAAGTTCGTATTTAAGGAAAGAATTTGAAAGCTAATTCATTACACAAGAAAAGTAGCTAGAAGTTTCATTTAATTTTAGTAATCATGAAACAACCGAAGAATATGAAAATTTGCCACCTCGGCTTTCATTTGGAAAACCATAAATACAGATTCTGCAACAACAAATTCTGACTACATATGTACATAAATCGAAACAATCTGCATCTACAGTATCAATATGGGTTTTTTCTATCGGTTTGCAATTCTAATTCTGAATTTAATCAGATTTCATGACAACCCTGAATAAACTATAGCGCGGTGTTGAGGTATGAACGCCAATTAAGTAAATAAAATGTGCATCAAAAAACTTTTTCTTATTATTAATTTGTCTTATTCGATGTTATATTCTTGAATTCAGGTATAAATATTAACATTTACTTTTCTCTGTCCAATATTTAAAATGTGAGAAAATGTTGTTCGCATTTTGTGCCACGATTTATTCTATTGTCTTTATTATCATTTAAGTAGATTTTTAGTTGTTAACTATTATATCGGACCTTGTTTGTTACCTTTCGATTGCGCTTTCAAGATATGAGATTCCTTATATTAAAGTTTTTAGCTGAACTGAACAACGTATGTTGCCTGAAGACACCACATCATCAATCAAAGATCAAGACTATATTTAATTAGACAGCAGTTTGAGCTAAAATAACGAACGGATCTACGGCTAATTCATTAATGGCGATGGGGATAAAAATAACCTAATTTTTGTTTAAAATGTTCATAAAGCCATTAAACGGAAAACATTTTAATAGGCTCACATTAGCTGATAACGAATGATATTTTAACCATTGAAATGAATTTTGAAGAAACATGTTTTCAAATCTGTGTATGAGTAGAAAAGTTTTTTGGAATTCTCTCGGTGAAACATACTGAATAAAACCACAGCACTAAGTTTAATTTAGGATAATAAATCACTTTCATTGTACTTTCCTTGAAACTATTAACATTTATTTACCGATTTGTTCTTTTATTTTTAGATGAAAGCAAGCACCAATTGTTACCAGAAGTAATGTGTCACACAGAGAACATTTCCAATCAGTCAGAAGTTCTAGGCAACAATTTTTAATTTAACCACAATAAAAATAAAAACAAAATCGCTATGATAAGCGCTTTATTTTCAAGACTTATAATGTAAGTATTCAAAAAATAGTTGAACGCCCTTTAATTTATCCTAAAGTGCTTTTATTTCTTTTTTTAAACTGTATGTATTGGTTTTTACCAATACATGCTTTCAGAATGGGATAATAGTAAGCGAAATGTACTACCTGTAAAAATGTAGTTTTATGAAAATTTTACGTTTGAAGATCGCTTAAGAAAATGACGTTGTCAGTCAAATTCTCCGTCCTCCAACTGGTTCAAATTGACCTTTCTTTATCATGACACAAATTCTTTCCTAATTAATGATATCTCACAAATTAAATAATTGTATTCTTTTTAATTACAATTTCCAAAAATTTGTAAAACCAAAATAAAATATAAAAAGTTGTTGTTCAAATCAGTTACAAAAATGACAAAGAAAATAAAACTGAAAAATTTTCATTTCGATCTTAATACGAGGGCGGATCAATAAGTCCGTGACTTTTTGAATAAAACACATTTTTTTTGCAAAACAAAAATTTATTTTTCAACATAATCTCCTTTTAACTCAATACACTTAGTCCAGCGTTTCTCCAGTTTTTGTATCCCTTCCAAAAAATACGATTTTTTGAGCTCCAAATAGGCATTTGTTTGGTCAATAATTTCATCGTTGGAGCTAAATCTAGTTCTACCGACCCATTTCTTTAAGTTTGGAAATAGGAAGTAGGAGGTACCAACTCGTAACCCAATTCATAGAGTTTTGCCATTGAGACTGTACAAGTGTGCACTCGTGCATTATCTTGATGAAAAAGAACTTTTTTCTTGGCCATATGGGGTCGTTTTCTTTTTAAATCCTCATTAAATTGGTCTAATAAGTTGGCATAATATTCGAAGTTTATTGTTTTTCCCTTTTGAAGGTAATCGAAGTGGATTATCCCGCGTGCATCCCAAAAAACTGTTGCCATCACCTTATTGGCCGACAAACTTACCTTGGTCTTCTTCGGAGCAGGTTCACCCGAAGAAACCCATTGTTTAGACTGCTGCTTCTCCGTCTCCGGATTACAGTAATGGATCCATGTTTCATCCACAGTTACTAAACGCCACAAAAACTCATTTGGGTTGCGGTTAAACAACACACAACACACTTTTACGTTTATGGTCAATTGAGAGCAAACGCGGCACCCATCTTGCAGACAACTTTCTTAAACCCAGCTGATCATTTAAAATCGAAACCACACTGCCATATGAAATGCATGTGGCATCAATAATCTTACGCACTTTTACGCTTCGATCGGCCAACACCATATCGATGATGGTGCAGAGTCCCCATACTATTTATCGACCTTTTTCTTGGTTTGATTGACGGTTTTTTTCGCAAAAAATAATTTTTAATGAGCACTCGAAATTCACTTTTTTCCATTTTTAGAAAAATACACGAGGTTGTATGTTTTGAACAGCTGTTAAACGCAAAGTAAATGACGACACTTGCTCAAAATTGGACAGTAGTCTATTAACAGGTGGTACTTGATGGTACCAGTGTTACATTTCATATAACTACGAGAGAAGTTCGAAAAGTCACGGACATATTGATCCGCCCACGTATTATAACGTTTTGTTATATATATATGTATGTACATGTGTATGAAATTCGATATGTTATATAAAAAAATATTCAAGCAATGCTTTCATTTAAGAAAGGAAACATTATTAAATTATAGATTTATTTTTTAGATTATATTATTATAAGACAATAAACCGACTTTCACGAAGCGAACAGAAACGTTGCACCTTAATTGATAATCTTTTTTCCGGTGATATCTTAAGTTGGCCGTTGCCAATATTTGAGATGGTATGCCAATGGCTTCCTTTGCACACAATATAAATATGGCTTTTCGGACTATCCTTCTTCGAGATCAGTTTTACTCCCCTTTTGGGTGTTGGTATCACTTTTAGTGTAAGAACTAGCATAACCTATTGTTGCTTGCTCTTCTGCAAACTGAAGTATTTTTTATTTAATAAAAATGCTGAATATGTATATTTGGCGAAAAAATGCAGCCCTGTGCAATTAAACAATGTTCTTTAAATTGAATTTTCAGATTAGCAAATTCTTAATAAAACGAATGTTTTATTATTATTATTATTTTCTAGTACTTTCAGTCTGTTGGTATAGAATCGACCAGAGATATTAAATGCAATTGCCATTATAATTTTGTAATTTTCTCCAAAAATCTTCCGGATCTACCAGTTCCCGCCTTAGAATCAAAATTCTGCTGAGGGGTGCACCCAGTGGCCACTTTTCGTAAAAATGCGGAATTACAAAATTTTGTAAAACTTAATAACATTTCCTTTCCCTTCCATTTTGATTATATGATCTGTACCATCGTGACAGAAAAGGCCCATAAAAATATACGAAAACATCTTAATTTTCTTACTTTAAACCTTCAGCCCTCTATCAATTTCATCAGAGTGCAATAAATTAAATTTGTACATTGCAGCTTTGACCAATGAAGACTTCGTCTGGCAAAGTCAAGCAGTTATTAGCAGTCTTTCGTGGGAACGAGACTCACTTCTTATTTTCCACACAATTTTTTTGACGGTATCTCGATGCCAAACAGCAACTCTTTGATGTGTTCACATCAAGTTAATGAGCAATTTTATTCATTAATTTACCTCGTTCCAAATCCTGATGAAACTCAATTTTTTTTTAATTTAACAATAACAGATTATCTCCTTTTATTTTTAATACGTTACATTACCCTCCATGAGCATTTATAACTTTTTCATTTTATATGTGCTAAAAAATCTTCTATTATTGGATAGAAAATTTTATGACATTAATGTTTAAATATGATTTCGGCCATATGGCATCACGGCTGGCCGATTTTCGCAAACTCTTCGCTTCATTTGCGGCCGTATTTCGCCAATAACTCTTCGAATGTTGATTTCTAAGTGCTCAATTTCCTCCGGTTTATCGACGTAGGCAAAAATGACATTGCATGGCCCCAAAGAAAATAATCCAATGGGGTTAAATAACACGATCTTGGTGGCAAAGTAATTGGACCATTAAGTAAAATTTTTTTTATCAAAAGTTTCCTTAAGCAAATCAATTAGACAACAAAAGATTTTCTGCGAATTTAGTTGAAATAGAGTTTATACGGTTTTAATCAAGCGGCGACATGTTGGGTTAGTGGCATCTTTAGGTAGTGCTGTTATGCGTCCACTTTTGTCGTATATCCTGACTGTTTTGTAGTTAACAAGTTTTTATGAGTAACATGTTCCAAGATTTGTCTATACACAAGTTTTTCTAAAAATTTTGCACATACGGCTATATTAGGATTTGGCAAAACCATCGAGTATTTGCTGATAATAGGAAAATAACATTTGCGTTTATATCGTCATAGCTCATAGAGTTAGACTGTACTTATTAGAAGCTGTGGTGTGTTCATCCTTGTGGGGGCATGAGCACAGATAAGACTGATGTTGAAGAACTTGGACTTTATGGGGATTGTACCTAGCCTCTCATCCACCGAAGTGAATCTAGAGACCATGACAGCTAACGCTTTTTCCATTCCATCGCACTTCCGTCAAGGCGGTAATATCGGCTTTGTTCTTTTGTAGAATATCCACCAATGCACCTTCTCTCTAAAGAGTGCAGACATTGCAGGTACAGATTCGCAAATCATGATCCTTAAAACGTTTGCGGGTGTTGTCAACATTAGGGGCGTCCATTATTCCTCTTCTTCTTCGTTCATGAAAACATAGTAGATGAGTTTTTTGAAGGGTGGGTTACTAGCCTAACCCATGTTTTTATAGTTCTTGTGGGTGAGCCATTGAATACCAAACGAGGTTTAAGACAAAGAGAGAATCTATCGTGGAGTTTTTTAATATTCTGCTGAAAAAGGTCATACGAGACGCAAACGTGAATAGAAATGGCACACTATATACAAAACAACACATGTTATTCGCTTATGCCGACGATATTCACATGATGGGTCGATCATTGCGAGCAGTAGCTGCCACCTTTCGGAAAGTCCAGAGAGAATCTTGCAAAGTAGGTCTGGCAGTAAACGGGTATAAAACCAAGTTGATGGTATCAACGCACAAGACGCTCGAAAGACTTGGGCAGGCAGTGGAAGTTGGAAACTACAACTTTGAAGCAGTTAAAGATTTTATTTACCTCGGCACTGCCGTTAATAGGACTAATAACATAGGCAATGAGATAAGAAGAAGAATAGTAATGGCTAATATATGCTTCTTTGTTCTAAGTAAGCAGTTTAAGAACAAAGCCACTTCTCGACGTACAAAAATCACGCTATACAAGACAGTGGTACTGCCAGTGATGTTATATGGTTCAAAAGCATGGGTACTTGCGAAAGCAGTAGAGGCAGTACTTGGACCAGTCCGGGTTGACGGAGAATATCGGTGTCGTATGAATCATGAGCTGTATGAGCTATATACCGACATTGACATAGTTCAGCGTATTAAAATACAGCGTTTACGTTGGCTAGGTCATGTCGTGCGAATGGATGAAACTGCTCCGGCTAAAAAGTCATTTAAAGATGAAGTGGGTGGCGGCGCACACAGAAGAGAAAGACCAAAGCTCCGATGGAAAGACCAGTTGGAGGAGTACATCTCCAAACTTGGTGTCAGACATTGCAGCAGAAGCGCAGAATATCGAGATGCTATTCTATTTTCTGCAATAGCCATTGAAGATTTCTTTTCAAGTTTTATTCTTATCTTTGACACTATTTGCTTTTTCTTGCTGCGTCACAATTCCGAATTAGCTACTTACATATGTAGGTTTAATTGGTCGCGAATTGTCTTGCTTCTAATCAAAAAGTGTTTATTATATAAATATGATATAAATTGCAGTATTTCATCTATTTTCTTTTGTTACTGGCAAATATTAAATCTAAAAGAATATGGGTTGTGCTTATAAAGTAAGTTGGCGTATGCCTTTAACAAGAACATTTCTGTTCAAATCTCCAGCATGAGTATTTCATTTCCTGTAGTTCAAGTTCGTGATGAGGGTTTTGGTGTACTATAGACACGTCAAAGGGTCATTTTATTCGCATATCCGATATGCCTATTTAAAAAGAAGCTCTCCATATCTTGGTAAAATTCGAAATAACAATTCCAGATAACTATTTTAGTTATATCTAGCGTTTCTCAAGAATATATATGTATATATAGTAATAAGCAATACAAAAACCAATAAATCGAAAAACTGGGAATATGTCAACATAAAGCAATTGAAATGCGAAATAAAATGTACTGTACGATGGTCCTTCTTACACCTTTTAATGATATTTGACTGTGCAGTGCTGTGCAATGTTTTCAAATCGATTTTTTTTAAGTTATGGCCCTAATGTTTAAACAAAATTCATATGTACCTATGAATTTGGTATATAGGAATACATAAAAGTCATTCAACGGAAATTTTTTGTTGTAGTGTCATGAATGCTTTGCCTTATGCAATTTACCATATCCATATGTATGTATGTACATATTCGTACATTCACTAATACATAGAAATGCAGAAATTTTGTGCCTTGTATAGCTCAATTTTGTGATTCCTATTTTAAGAATTGGAGTGCATCTCTGTAGTACTGAAACACATTTGTTTTCTTCTGTTATAATATGTTTGTTCTTAATCGTATAAAGTTCTTGTAAATTTAGTTCTGCCGCAATTGTATTCTTTACAAACATGCAAGAACAATTCGAAAGACATTTGCCTTGCAATGCATTCAAAAGATCAAGAATCGCTCGATGTGCAGTCTCATTTTATTTATAATTCCTTTGCACATTAAAATATTTTGAAACATTAAATGAAAAAAATACCTCGGCAATATGTTAGCAACGCAAGGAATTTATAAAAAAAACCTTCATCCTGAACCATGTCATGGATCATTAGAGAAATTTAGTAACAATATGTTGGCACTAATGGACGCAGATTACTTAAAAGAAGATTTTTCTCAAGAAGCAGACGCGGAAAATTTAGCTTTCAGTTTGCCTGCAGTTTATCGTATTTTGAAACTTTTTAGAAATGTGCCCTTGCCTCGTTTATCTCTGACTTCAGCGAGCCTATGTTTCATGTTTACTATTTTTATTTCGCCTCGCTATTTTGCTGAAAAATGTATTTTTCCTGCTTTCAGATTATCCTTTGGCACCCTTTACCCAGCTTATGCCTCCTACAAAGCAGTACGCACAAAAAATGTAAAGGAATATGTAAGTCATTAACAAAAATTTGTTTAATTTTTCTTTTTTAATAATTTTTCTTTTGATTAGGTTAAATGGATGATGTATTGGATTGTTTATGCATTTTTTACATGCACTGAAACATTTACCGATATTTTCCTTTCGTGGTTTCCGTTTTATTACGAGGTCAAAGTAGTAATTGTGTTGTGGCTTCTATCACCAGCAACCAAAGGGAGTTCAACTCTATATAGAAAATTTGTTCATCCAATGTTGACACGTCGCGAACAGGTGCGAGATCATTACATGCAAATAATTGAATCATTTTATTTAAATAAGCAAAAAATTCATGTTTAAGGAAATTGATGAGTACCTTAATCAAGCCAAAGAACGTGGGTATTCTGCTGTATTGCAACTAGGTTCAAAAGGTGTAAACTATGCAACTAATGTCATTATGCAGACGGCTATCAAGGTATGTATTTTTAAATCCGTTTTTTATAAGTGTTAATTGCGTTCAAATGAGCAGTTAAAGATTTATAAACAATCTACATTCAGTAGGGTGCCCTATAGGAACCATAAGTGTTCCAATACAAAATCTCATCTCTTTGATTATTGGTCTATAACAGAAGCTACTAAACACGAACCTACAAAGGGCATTCCTCCATATCAACCATATAAAATGAATAATTAGTGACAGTCATCATATTATCTGTATAATTGTTTTTCCCAAATGCCAAAACTCGTAAAAGCAAAATAATTTTCCACAAAGTAATCACATAAAATAAATGACACCTGAATACTTGACATCGCACAAAAGTTTGCAGCTTTTAAAAATATTAACTTTTTGGTTTCTCTATATTAGCTCAGCTATATGTAAGTAAGAATGAATTTATAGTAAAATGTGTTTGAGTTATTCTTATGCCATCTATTAAAATGTTCAAATAAAATGGTAAAAATCTAGTTCATCTTTTAAGTTTTTCTCTTGACATATTTTTAAACTTGTCTACGTTTGTTTGTTGCCACTTTCTTATCCTGTAAACTTGGTACTAGTTGTAAGATTTTAATCATTCCAAGGATTATGTAAATGTATTAATAAAGTATGGTTGGACAAAGCTTTTAAAGAGCTGTGAGCTCTCCCAGAACATCGCTTCTCGATTCGTATTAAGCTGCTTCTAGATTACTGAAATATTTCTAAGCCACCCTTATTTGCAGAAGCACATGGTGTATCCGAATATTTCAAGTCTATCTTCTTTTAGTAATTATTCATAACTGTATTGTATCGTGAAATGCTTCAACATGTTGAGATAAACTGTGCGTGACAAAACAAAGAAGACACAACCATTTAAAAATGTTTAAATGTGATTAAATAAATAGTTGTTAATAAACAATTCATTGCGTTTTTATTTGTTTTCAATGTTGGTGGTAAAACAGTAACACAGGCGATGTTTGACATATTTTATTACATATCAGCTTAGATTTGAGCAGAACATTTGACATGAATTTTCTCTGAATAAGCTAAGAATAAATGAATGGTAAAGTTCGGGGAGAGTGGGTCAAATGTATCGGAAATTCTTTGTCCGTTATTCTTTAATACTCATGTTAATGAAAATTAAAATAATGAAGTTATGTAAAGTTTTCGAATATTGTTCACCAAATTATCTCTTTTGTGGTTCGAGTTATACTAATAGACATTTTTCTCATTCGCTTTTTGAACTTAAACAATTTCCTCACACTTCTAATTTTGGCTTTCGTTCTCGTTGGTAAAGGTGGTGCATTTATAAAACAGCGTTTCATTTATATGAGGGTTGAAAAGGTGTTCAGATTCATGACGGTACCGACTTTTTTATTTCTTCATAGCAATTAATGTTATTTAAGCTTTGTAAAATCATTAAAAACGTTTGGTATAATTATAGCTGCCAAATAGTATTAACTATCTAATCAACTGGGCATTTTCTTTGACTTACAGATAATAAATAAAATGGTTATAGTATGTTTTTGTTAGAGGCATAGAATAATTTTGTAATAAAACAACAAATTCAATTGAATGACCAACATTTTATGTTTTATGTATTTAATGTTTAAAAATAACTTTTGGTGTATGGCATCCTCGCCGATTGCGCGTTATGAACGTCATATTGTCAGCCAATTTTACAACACTTACAGCGTTGACTTCTAAGTGATCGATCGTTATTAGTTGATGACAAAAAACTAGTCCAAAGCTGTCAATTCACAGGCACATGTCTTGAGATAATTCGGTCCCTTGGTTCAACAAATTGGTGTTTTCAAGCGCTGTGTGGTATGTTGCTCAATCCTTTTGGATTCATTTCTACGCCAAATGATTTGATTCTCATCCGCTTCACCGAACATACGATACAAAAGTAGTTTGGAAAAATGCTACTTATTTCCTGAAAAGCAAACTGCTTCGACTTTTGTTCATTGGACATTCATAAAGATGTACTAAGAAGTGTTCTGCACTAGTATTAGTTCTAGAAAATTTCATAAACTTTCATTGCTGACATTATTTCATAAAAATTTGGTTGAGGATTAACTTTATCCTTTTTATACAATTTCATCTAATTGTTCAATCTTAAATACAGTTTTATTGTAAAGAAATACATTAACACAGAAGTGTCATGTGTATTGATTGATTTAGTCAGATCGGGCAGTAATACCAATGTGGTCCTTTAAATAATTGCACATAAGTTATTTAATAAAGTAAAATCTAAAAAAATCTTATACTTGAAATAAAATAGTGAGAAGTTGCAAACATTTTCTAAAGTGAAGTGGACAAAGTGACAGCTTAACTTTCATTCTGGTAATGTCTATCGAATTTAATTTTTTGGGTCTACGTTTTTTTTTATATATGAATAAAAAAATCAATTACATACATACATGTATCTAAAAAAATGGGTTTTGCTGCATTCCACACCAAGAAATGCCAACTAAAAAAATATATCTATTCATATTTAGCCAGGCTAGAGGTGGCTAGAGGTAAAATATTTATTACAAATTATATAGAACTTTAAAATTCGTAAAAACAAATACTTATCTATAGTAGTGAAACTTCATATTCTGCTCCAGTTATCTTCTGTAAGTTTAATAGCAAAATCTTCATCGTCAGGTATTAGCTTCATAGTTGGGAACAATATGAAACTAATGTTTTGCTCTAAAAACAAAATTCACTGGACATCAATAGGCATGTCTTATCCTGTCTTATTCACAAGAAAACTTTTCTTCTTTCTTTGCAATCAAATGTCTCTATTGTAACAGTTTCTCTGTGAATGTTTCTCAGTTTCTGTAATGAATTCTGGGATTAAACGCGAATTTTGCAACGTATTAAAAACATTATAATCGTATATGCCCTGCATTAAGCCTATTAATTAGCCTTCTAACATCTTCATTCCTTTTGCGAATTAGGTAAGTCATCCGCGTTTTTTTGTAATAAATAAATAATTAGTTGTACACTAGATTTATCGAAGATAGCTATTCCTAGAAAGGAATCAATATTAATGCAAACCGCGAACTGTATCCTCAACGATTTTATCCTTTTAAAGTCTGTAGCCTATATTGTAATCTTGATGACATTCTATCCGTCTAGCAAATTTCATGACACCTCAATGAGCAGTTTTTGCGTTATCGAAAATCAGAAACACACAAAATTTTCCCATTCGCAATATTAGTATGATTACTATGAGCGTGCCCGAAAACCAGTACTGATACAAAAAAAATCAAAAGAGAACATGTATATCTGGCAATAATAGTGGAACAGAATGTTAGTTTATTCATGCGTATCAATAAACCCATTGTAAGGGCGTATTTCTAGTGCTGAATATAACGACAACTATTACTTGAAAAGAGATCAGAGTGAACAACTGTTTAATTCGATGCTTGCCTTTACTGGTTTTTGGTTATTTAAAAATGGCATAAGCATTTGATTGGTGATTGAAAAAATAATGTGACGGAAAGTTTTAAATTTAGTTAATTTTCATGTCCCACTATCAATAGTACTGATGACTTTTGTGAAGAAACCTCCAATTGAATGCAATATAATAGTGTCTGGGAACCATTAAGATAAAAATAGATCAACCGAAAAGAATTATTCGAAGTTTAATCACGGCTGGGATACGAGTAAATGATCTTAAATGGTGACAATTTTTAGTCAGCCCTTACAAATGAAACTCTGCGTCTTGGAAGTAATTGCTAACAACTTTGGTAGAGGTTTTCAATTTATTTAAAAAAATGTGTATGGAAACACATCCGCGAGGATGTCACAAAATACTTAGTTCATCGTTATCATGATTAGAATGTTTGATGAAATAAAAACAAAATTTCGAATGAATAATATTTAAAAAGCCTTTTTCTGCAGCAACAATATTTTATCCCAAAAAACTAAAATCCCATCAAAAGCATTATAAGTTCGGGAAGAATATAGTTTTTGTTAAACTAATTCAATTTATAAAATGTATTATGGAAATTCAATGCTACTCACTAATTAAACCAATATTCATTGATAACTAAAATACGCCTGTGGATAATTAGTGTTAAATATTAAACAACATAAAGATACGAGTACATTAACATTCTCTTTCAAATAACTCTGCCTTGAAATTGTTTGTGTTCCATTTTTTTATTTTCTTTTATCAAATACGACTAATTCTAGTTTCTAATTAAAAATTTCCAATTCATATTGACATATTTTTCAATAAAATAACAAAATATAGTGGTATCGAGTTACTCTGAAACAATGAAGCTGAAATTTGAAGTTATATCGGACAGAAACCAGAAAATTTTTGCAATTTCCGCTAAGAAAACCAATGATAAAACTTATAATGTTTCTTAGAAGAGAGAGGGAGAGAGAGAGAGGGAAACTAATTTCTATAATTTTTGACATATAAGTTTAACTTAGAAAGTAAATGAACACGTATTTTCGATTTTCAAAATACAGTACAAGCTCGATTTTCGCGACTAATTGAAAATCAGACCTGATAACAGAACCCAAAATTTTATTGGTAAATTTTGTGTAATTTTTGAAATTAGATTTATTTTTATTGATATATTTACATTTTAAACGTTTTTAACGAAATTTGAGATTTTGAGTTGGTTTTTTGGTAAATTATTTTTTAATATAACAGCTGAAGTGCGTATTCCATATAGTGCTGTTGTCGGCTTATCATTTTCCAAAGCCCCTTGTATGCATACGTTTAGCGATGTTAAAGCATCGTCCACTTTAGTTTTGTTTTCTTCATGGCCACTATCGTATAAATCCTCCGATTCCGTGTCTGATAATTCCATTTGCTCCTCATTACTTTCCACAGGAAATTCTTCTTGAATCCAGTTGTTTATGTCAGCATTTGTGAAAAGATGTTCCATATCAGTTTGAGCTACAAGTGTACCAATAGTTGAAAGATCTTCGTTTTCTTCCTGAATTATATTTTGTAAAATATTTAACGGCGTGTTATCCTCTTTACTCCGTTCCATGATTTTCGGATATTGGACTTTGATATTTTCTCCCAGGACGTAGCTAGAATCTGAACTGCATTTTTAAGATTGAAGTTTTTTAGTTTGAGCTCCAAATTTGTTCCCTTCTCTCCAAGCAAGTGGGTGAGCAGTTGTTTTTTGCAATTTAATTTGACCAAGTTGATAATATTTTTATCTAACGGTTGAATAAGAGCAGTACAATTGGGTGGTAGATTCATTGCTATAATTAAACCATTGTCACTCTTTAGTTCTTCAACTGGGCACGCACGTTGCGTTATCTAAAAGCAAAACTGCTTTTTGCGGCAGACCCTTTGAAGTCAAAAACTCGGACCTAAAAATGTTTACATATGAAAAACCTACTTTTGTTAATTCTGAAAATTAACTTACGTGGGAAACAAATTCGTGATGGAACCAGTCCTTGAATATAAATGATGTCATCCAGGCGTTATTTCTGGACTTGTATAATACGGCATTATGGGAAAAGCATTTAAAAGCGCGTGGATTTTTCCATTTCCCAACAACCAACAATTTTAGTTTGTCTGTGCGATTCGCATTTGAACAGGACAGAAAAGTTATTCGCTCTTTAGATATTTTTCTTCCTGTAGCCGTTACATGTGAGTGTGATTTGGAAGCATCCTGTAATATAAACCGGAATCGTGGGCACTGTAGATCTGGTGAAGACTCAACCTATGCTCATCAACATAATCCTTAAATTCTTGCGCAAATGGATCAATAAGATGGTGTTTTGAAGGCAATTTCTCGCCCGTAATAGTTAAAACTCTAATTCCATGTCGACGCTTAAATTTCTTCAACCATCCATCACTGGCATTGAAACCTGAATTGGTTTTGTAAACTTTGGAATAGAAATGACTGGCTTTTGTTCGTAAAGTCTCTGCTGATATTGGAACATTTTTTCCCCTTTGCTTTAAAACTTGTAACCACTTGTAAAAGCGTTTTTTCCATTCTTGGGTGCTCAGCATTCTTTATAGTGCACCGTTTGCCAAGTTCACTTTCTGTTGGCCGTACGAACTTTTTTAATGAATCTTCTTGCTTTATAATGCGATAAACCGAAGACTTATGCAACTTGTAGTTCACGAAAATGGAATTTATGGAATTTCCACTTTTAATTTTTTTTTAATCTCTATTTTTTGAGAAATTGTTGGTTTTAACTTTTCCCATAGTAAGAGATATGTTTACACAACAAATGACCCGAATAAACTGAAAAAATTGAATACAAAAATTATTTTAAAAGGTTAACATACCAAAAGACGGGGATTTCCATTTTTTGGATATAGACATTGTAATCAAACTGTCGCGATTAAAGAACCTGCAATGTTAAAAATTAAGCTGTCGCGATAACCGGGCCGTCGCGATAATGGGTAGTCGCGAATTCCGAGCTTACACTGTATAATATATATATATATCAAATGTCTTCGTCCAAATTGTTGAATTTTTTTTTGTATGATACTTCATTTGATATGGAAAACCGTACTTTAAACAGTGCCTCAGGCAACAGTATTGCAATTTAGAAGTATTTTTTGGGTTTCTCGCTGGATAAAGTTTTTTATTTCAGTTTTACAGTTCTTTCTTATATTCCTGTATGCTTCATTGCGATGCATCATTTTATAAAAACTCCGCACAAAATATTCTGTGAATAACAGAAACTAATTTTTCAATTTTCATTATTTTTTAAGCTTATAATTTTCTTTTAATTTATTTTGTTTAATTAACTTTTATTGCTTTCTTTTTCATTTTCAACCAACATTAACCGTTAACTCATAATGCTACATATTGCACGTGCACGCTTTTATTAGACTTTAAATTTTGGCTTAAATGCTCCACACCAACAAACTGATATGCTGCCATCTTCTCAGTCAGATAATGCCATTTATTCTCGAAGCACCAGTAGCCAACAGGATGAGCTTGACGCAGCCAGTTATACGCAGTGGATACAGCGATCTAATTCATTGGACGCAATAGTTTCTATGCACGTTGAGTATTCCGAAGACGATGATCAGCTGTATGATGCTTTCAATGATAGAGAAGCTTTACCTCTGGAAGACAATGGAGCTGCACGAATCCGAGACCGCCCAACAAGAAAGAAAGATGTAAAAACCGCAACATCCAAACGCTCGAAAGTGTCGAAACACCAATCAAAAGATACAACGACTGCAATACGTCCACGTCGTAATTTACGTGATCCTACACCGGACACTGATGTTGAAGTTGAATAACAAAAAATACTACTGCTCGATCTCCTTTCCTCTCGAATCTTATGATTTTTTAGAAACTGCCAAACTACTCAGTAATTTGTATTACATGTTTAACATACATATTTCTGACGCAAATTAAATTCTCATTTGTTGTTCATTTAAAAGAAAATGATTTATAACCAAAAAGATTACGTTTATTAAAATTTTATTTTTCACTTCATTTAATATTACTTACATTTATATATACATTAATTTTTTTTAAAAACTAATTACATAAATACGTATTTATTTTTAAACAAAATAACAAAAATTAAAAACAAGTTTTTTTTTCTCAGACTTATTTATTGAATTATGGATAGAATATAGAAAAGATGTACATACAGTGCCGGTCAATATAATAGCACCAGTTGCAATATTCTGATTCGAAAGATGTAAAAATTGCACCTATTTATTATATTATATTATTTTTTTGAGAGTAAAACACAGTTACATTTTTGCATTATTATCAGTTATAACAGATCTTTTGTCAACACTTATCATTTCGTGCAGTCAAAAAAATAACACCAGTAGGCTTTTTTAATTTGTTTTGCAAAATTTTGTGAAAAAAAGTGAAAACGGAAGGTAATAAAAATTTTTAATATACTTTCTTTAAAATCGTGAAATAATTTTATAAAAATTTTATAGTTATGGGTTGCGGAAAGCATTGTTCGCCGGAAAAACGTGAACTAATAAAAAATTCGCGTACGAGGGTAAATCGTATTCCCAAATAAGGGAATTGCTGGCCTGTTCCAATAAAATGATAATAAATGTCCTAAGATATTTTTTTTTTTTTTTGTTTCGTTTTATTTACAATCTATCCAAGGATAATAAGCAAATTTTATAAAATAAGTAATAAGAAAATAACATTTATTGTTGAACTGCAATAAGAACAACAATATACAAACAAAAATTGTTAAAGTTATTTCAAGAATTTATAATATATACATTATATACATACAAAATCTTAAAGTTTTATCTATACTAATATTTACATATATGTATGTACACAGAATTTTATTTATGTATAATTGATTAGGTTCGAAATGGCAAGTCTAATATGTGGTTCCTTTTCAGTCTTCTTACTTCGTTTGTGTCATCTAGTAGCATTATTGCCAATGGGTTACAATGGTTACTCAGCCTCTCCAAGTAATTTTCGCTATATTTTCTAACTTCTTCTTTAATCATCGGAATTGATAAGTCATCATGAATTGTTTTGTTTGATACAAACCATGGAGCGTTAACTAAGGACCTCAATGTTTTCGACTGAAACCTCTGTAGAATTTCAATGTTAGAATTGCTGGCCGTTCCCCACAACTGTATGCCATATGTCCATACTGGTTTTAACATTACTTTGTACAAAATTACCTTATTCTCGAGACTTAGTTTGGATTTGGGACCTAGTAACCAAAATAGGCGCTTGAATTTCAAGTTAAGATGTTGCTTCTTAGCTTTAATGTGGTTTTTCCATGTAAGCCTGCGATCGATGTGCAGACCTAAATATTTGACTGAGTCAGATTGCAAAATATCACTGTTGTTAATTGATACACGTGAGCAGTTTCCACGACGCAAAGTAAACGTTACGTGTAAAGATTTTTCAGTGTTGACTTTTATCTTCCATTTATTTAACCAAATTCCTATTTCATCAAGCTCTCTTTGAAGATATAGTGACGCAACGTCCGAGTCTGTGTCAGCAGCTAATACCGCTGTATCATCAGCGTAGGTTGCAACTAGTACATTATTTATTAAGGGCATATCCGATGTAAAAATTGTATATAAAATTGGGCCTAACACACTACCCTGAGGGACTCCAGCTTTGACACTGTAAATCCCAGAAAAATCTCTGTTGACCTTAACATAGTAATACCTTTCGCTGATATAAGATTTTAGTACTAGGTAAAAATGTGTTGGAAGTAGTTTTTTAAGCTTATATAGAAGGCCTGCATGCCAGGCCCTATCAAATGCTTGTTGTACATCCAAAAATACACCTGAGCAATATCTTTTGTTTTCCAAGGAATACCGTATAAAATTTACTATACGATGGCATTGTTCAGGTGTGCCATGCCTATGTCTAAACCCGAATTGGTACTCTGGTATTATATTTTCTCTTCCTAGTATTGGTAACATTCTTCTCAGAAATATCCTTTCAAATATTTTGGAGAATGTGACTAGCAAACTTATCGGGCGATATGACGTTACAACATTTTCCGGCTTTCCAGGTTTAGGGACCATTACCACTTCCGCACATTTCCATTGCGAAGGAAAATGATTTAGCCTCAACATTGAATTAAATATAAGCGTAAGAAAAATAACCCTAATTAGCCCTAAGATATGAGCACAAAGTTTGAATCCCGTGGTAGGAAGCGAGTTTTGTCACCTTTATTAGTAAAACGGTTGGTACGGACGACTAAAGCAAATCCTTTTATAAGCAAGCGTGGAAACTATTCGCCGCAGACTTCGAGACAACAGCCTCAATGCCTGTAGTCGTCGCAAAAAGCCGCTCCTTTCCTCTAAGCGTGTTGCTAAACGGATATCTTTTGCTAAAGCACATCTAAATTGGCCAATGGTTCAACGATCTCTTATCAAGGTAATGGAGTGGCCTGCACAGTCCCCAGATTTGAACCCTATCGAAAACCTGTGGACGGGCATGAAGAAGGGTGTATCTACAATAAAACCAACAACTGTTGAAGGGCTCTGGGAGGCTGTGCAGAAAATTTGGAGTTCCATCAAAGTTGAAAGATGCCAGCATTTAGTGGATTCCATGGGAAGGCGTTGTGCCGCGGTAATAGCAAACAAAGGGCACGCGACAAAGTATTGAAACCATACAATTAATTTATCTAGAAGATATCTCAGTGAAATTTGATTTATGTTAAGTGAATGTGAATTTTTGATTTATGTTAAGAAAGACCACTAATTTTTGTCAAAACTGAACTGAGGTGCTATTATTTTGACTGTGTAATTTTTAAGTTTTTTGTTTATATTAATTAGCGTATATGAACTGTTGAAAAAAACCAAATAATTTTCTTATGATAATAAACCATTAACATCAAAGAATTTATTATTTTGTTTTGAGTTGAATCGGCCGAACAGTTAAACAGATGTAAACGGACTCAGTATAAATTTGTGCGTGGTGCTATTATATTGACCGCAGCTGTATGTATTTCATTCGTACCTCTTAATAGAATTTCAAGTTGCGGAAAAATTAATGAAGTCAAATCTTGATTTTTCTTTTTGTACGAAATTTTACCAACTACATTTTAGAAAAAGCAGTGCAAGTGATGTCAGCTTTTTCGTGGCGCCTCCTGTGCGAACTGAGCTTTTGAAAAAGCAGCATTAAACCCTTTAAATCTAACATAGAAGTAAACTGCTGTATAGCCTTTTATAAAATATGGAAAAATGGGCGCCACCACTTTTTTCAAAGGACCCCAATTTTAAAAACTATTGAAAATATAATTTTAATTTAGAACGTTAATGTTATTTTTAAATGCTAATGATTGTTGGCATATTTATTTCATTATTGTTTGAAATGATGTGAAATTACGTAATACTTTTGGACGATGCCACACTATTTTGCGGCGATCGTAAATTCATTGAAATATTTAGAAAAGCATTAGACGCTTTGAAATATGGCTTAAAACTATTCTTGCTACAGCGATCTTAATGAATATTGCCATTAAGATCGCCGGAGGCATTGTTTCTGATTGGATTTCCCAAATTTTACAGTGACAGTCAATCACTGCTAAATTAACGTCTAAATGGTAAGTTTCCCCCGAATTTTTCTTCATTCCATGTACTACTCTATTCCACATAAAATTTCGCCGGAAATATTTAATTTGTTTTCTTTTCCTAAAATATATTGGAAAACATGAAGACTGAGAAAAGGAAGATATTACAAATGTAGTGACAACTCTTTTGAATAATACCGCTAAAGAATTCAAAGAAAGTTGTAAAGTGTGTTTTTTTATGGAGGTATAGAACTTTTAGTTTGGCAACACGTTTTTAACTGGCGGCCGTTTTGTCGGCTGTCAGGACATTTGTGTTTAATTTGTTTTGGCATTTCAATTCACATGAGCTCACTTTTGTTTGAATGGATACGTCAATAAACAAATCTGCTATATTTGGAGTGATGATAAGCCTCAAGTGTACGTTGAGACACCGTTACATCCACAAAAAAACGCACTTTAAAAACGATGGTGGTCAGAACACTACATTCAATGGTGACCGTTATAGAGCCATGATTACTGACTTCCCATTCATCAATTGAACAACCATGATGTGCAGGAGCTGTGGTTTTAACAAGATGGCGCAATATGTCACAAAGAAATGTTTGGTAACTGCATAGTTTTACGTGCGACTTAACGCCGCTAGACTGTTTTCTGTGGGGATATGTGAAGCAAACGATTAACCACTTGGAGGACAACATTCGCCACAAATGTTGGAAGAGACATCGTAAATTGGACCTCCAGGTTAGACTTCGTCCGAGCCAGCCGTGGCGGTTATGTGCCAGAAGTCATATATAAACTATAATGCTAGATGATTATCTTCCGAATAAAGTAAATTTCAAATCTATTTAAAAAATTCATGTTTGTTTTATTCCATTTCAAAGTTCTATACCTCTATGAAAACACCCTTTACAAAAATATATTACAAATATACATACTTAATGTTTTTGTAGAAAGTGCGCACATTATTTGAAATTTTTGATACTTTCTCTCTTCACCAAGTTCGTTCAAGGTTTTAGCTATTAACGTGTTTAGTTTCTTGTGAAGAGGCATAAAAAGTGTTTTGGCTATTTTGTATAAAAAATGTAATTAGTGCTCAAATACACTGTGGTTGTACTCTGAACCAGAAAAGTGTTACAAGAAAATCGAGAAGTTGTGAATGACGGCGCACGCCCAAAATTATTGAACTTTAAATTGCTTGTTCGTAATTTCTTGACCAAAACCAAAACCACCGTAACCATATCTCAGTCCCGTATTCATCCGATTTGGATTGGTACAGGTCAGAACTGCTTGAGGATTGGCAAAAAATTATAGCACATGGGTATTCTGTACATCAGAGAACTGCTACTTTGAAGGGGACAAAATAAAAGTTGAATAAATAAATATTTCTTGAGAAAAATTTAAATTAGTCTTATTTTCTTAACAGACTTCGAATTTATCCGATATCGAAAAAATGTTTTGGCAACTAAGGATCGATGCGATAGGCGCGCGTCTTATCTAGCAAGTCGTGTGTTAAAACAACTTCCAGGGGATACATTTTGAGTAGAAGACTCAAATAAGCTTTGTATTGCAGATAGTTTTCATCAAAAAACTCAAGACACTCTTTGCCTTGCAAACTGACATGTCCGGTCAGATGGTACATCAAGAGAATATTAGTTCAGCATGGCTTTTCATCTTTCTCCACCATATCCTGCTTCGGATATCAATGCAGATCACATAAATATTGAAGGGAGCTTCTTATCGGGTCATCACCTCGAAGTGCGTCTGAACTCCCATTTGGGTTCTAACTAAATTTTCATACTTCCCTCATTTGCGTCGAACCCAACATCATTCTCTTACACTCTGAAGTTGGCTTCGCAGACTTATTATCTATTAAAACTTAGCATTTCCTTTTTTTGCATCTATGCTGTGATGGGGATGTGCGTGGCTCAATGCAACTTGTGATCGTGGAAACACCTGAGTGCTAAAGGAGTGTTTAAGCTCGCTGGCAATCAATTTTCTGGTGATTTACGAGAATATCAACTGTTAGGAAATGAAAATTGTAGACTTAAAGAATCACTCTAACTCATTTTGATTGGGGCAAACACACTTTTAAAGTTGTCACATCTACAGCCTATTCAACAAACGGTACAACGTTTTGCAATCTCAAAACAAATAATTATTAATGTTTGAAATCCATGTCCAAATGGAGGCATCAAGAACCAAACTAACCAAAAGTTGCATAGGATTTTCTTCCATTGATCATCAGATCAGAGCGTGGTATACTGGTCAGATTTCCACATTTTATTATTATTTGCACAGTTCAGTTCCCTAAGACTCATTTTTCACCCACTGTTTAAACTTTAAATCCATTTGTGAGTATCCTCAGAAAAATCTTTAGTTTTTGGGACTGCCACTTACTTCTTTGCGTTATTAAAAAAAGCGTTTGTAAAATCGGCTACCTAATAAACTTTTATTTCTAAAAAAATTAGCAGCATTTGTAACTAAAAGTTATAGTATCACATATACATTGTGACTAATCCATCAATCTCTTAGACCGTTTAAATTGATTTTACAATTAAATTAAAATGAGTGAAAATCAGGAATCGCTTCTCCTTATTCAAGAATTATATTTTTGAATATAAAATCAGCAGAAGATTGCACCAAGGTCAAGTGGAAAAACGATTGTATACACTAGAGGACAACTGGGTAAAGTTTAAGGCATCTCACGATATATTGAGGCATTAAAGAAATACAAATATTTTACAGGGAACTTATGTTTAGAATACCAGGAAGAATGCATCAACGCCAATTGATCTCCTTAGAGGAAACTAGAAATAGCTCTGTCGATAACAGTATCATGAACCAATCTGTAAGCAATTCTTCACATTTGCTCTCTTTGCCGAAAATTAGCCCGCCGACGATTTCGGGAAATTATCATGATTGGAGGCCATTCCATGCTTTGTTTGTCTCTTAGATATAATAATTATAAAAGTCATTTGGTACTTTAGTGTTCAACTATCACATCAAGACTGCCTTTATTCTCTTTTCCGTCTAAGTTATACGTTGTTTCCTACTCTATGTTGTTAACAACGCTCTCAGAGATAATTAACAAAATTGAGTTAATCTGGAATTATGGAATTCATGTTAAACTTCCCAACTAACTTAATAATTAACTTATCTAATTTAATAAACATCATAATTATGTCTGCAGTACTTTGTACTTATCGTTTGTATGTGTGGACTCATCATTACACGTTCCAAAAAGCCAAAATTTTCGGAATTAAGATTTTTCTCAGTATTTGCCAAACTCACTCTCAGCAAATTTACGTCAATTATTGACATATTAGGCCTACTTCGCGTCTGCGGGTTGCTTTGTTATGCTCTTATTGATGCCAATGCAAAACATCCGATACTCTTGCCATTCAAGCCACTAGTTAATAAACTTCTAATTGTGGAATCGTATATCATATGCGTATAATTGTGGCAGATTACTGGATGTTGTGAGGTATCCGCTGTGCAAGAATCAAAGATAAACAGCTCGACAGCATATGGGTCAACTTCCAGCTAATCCGGCGAGTTCTGGAAGGTTGATTTTACACTGAGCTGAGCAATTTAAGGGCTACATTCATTCATATATGTATCTTCAAGTTGCTTTAGATTATTCAGTTGATGGGTTTGTGATTCGGTGCGGTATTTGTTCTATGCTGAGGGGTGATTGTGGCACCAACTTTAACTGATAACTTCAAACCTCTCTTCATTCAAAGAGCTCTCAATAATTTTAGCAAATGATGGCCTTCAGCGGAAGTTTAAACGGCCTTCCGAGCCAAATTGTGGCGGAAAGTGGGAATCCAGTACCAAATCAGAATTCTCAGAATCATTGGTGGCACTGTTGTAACTTTTGAAGAGTTATCAACACTTCCAGACTGTTCTTCTTTGAAGAACGTTATGTGCCTGATGTATCTGATGATCCACTGCAATTACGGCAGTGCACTCCACGTTGAACGCAGTACCTGAACCATCGGTCCTTGGCCTATCACTTTCAAGATTGTAGCGTCTTTAATTTATTCAACAAATAATGAAATGCTTTTGTGTGAGTACTTGCAACGATTTAAGCCTATGTCCAAATAGAAGCAGCAGGAAAACTCTGTCCAAAAGGGGCCATAGACTACTTAATTAGCCACCAATAGTAATTTTCACAAGAATGGGTTGAAAAATTATTACTAAATATGTGCACTTACTCTTTTTTATTTTTAACTCCAATTTCTGATGCTATAACTTCATTGGCTGGACTGAGAATAACTAAAACTTGACTGTTTCCCATATACCAAAAATACTGCATGAAATAAGTGTGTTTTCTTGCTGTTTCATTGTGCCTCTCTAAACCTAAGAGTATTCGTCTAAATATGGCGGAATGTTTTACTGTTTTGCACTACTATGCGGTAATAACACTCAATCGGTTTCATAACATGTTTGGGTTAACAATACGCCGTCTTATGGAAAACTTACGTGTGGGCGACAAAAATGCGTTTTTCTTTTCATTAATAAATACATGAAATTTCTACTGAAACGCCGGCAGTCTACATACATATATACGAGTAGAACTCGGAAAATGTATGGTCTCCACTTCTTCTTTTATATTTATATATAATTTCTTTTATATTTATATATAATATAAATGATATTTTCTATCATTAACATATGTACATGCTTACATACGTAAGTGAGATATAAAAATACTTGTTGAGTTTTGTTCATAAACTGTCATATATTAGATTATTCTTCATCTTATATACTAAACATGTTAATCGTAAAACTAGCCTAGAATAGTCTAATAAGTTTCTTTTGCTAAATGCTTACTTTGTTTTAACAGTCTTTGCTATTCAGAAAAAGATATTGCTGCTCTTATCTTTTAAACGTGTTCATTACATGCCTTTGTTAGTTAGGATATAGTATATAAAATAAAGCCAGGAATGTCTTCATATTCTTAGCGTCAACAGAACTGTACATTATTTCTACATATTAAAACTTAAAATGTTGCTTGATTCCAAATTGCTCGGAGTATATGTTGTTTGCAATTATCACCGATTTGACACAATCGTTACTGGTAGTTTCGACTTTTTCTTATTTGCCGGTGCAGAATTTTCTATAGGGTTGAGATCGGGTGACAGTGGGGGATACTCCAACTTGAGTATGCTGCTATTCCTTTGTTATTTCTGCAGTGTACTTTTCGGTGCTATGCGCTAAGTTTTCCTTGAAAATATTGAGGTAATCTCTTTTACTCATAGTATGATATCAATTATCAGAATTTTGTCTCCAAATTTTAGCTATTTTTTTTAGCAAAAAATTTCAAATTTACTTTCGTTCCTAAAAAGGACATTGCTCTAAAATACTTTAGAGTGATTTTTATACATACTTACGCTTTCTTCCTGGAATTTGTCCGTGCAACCCATGTGCATGCAAGGCTATAGTATGTACTTTCCTAGATCTAATATCCTGAGCATTCCGACATATTTTCTGATATTTTAAAAACGCTTTCTGTTGGGTTTCATTTCAACTTAAGCATAAGGGATCGTACTTGAGTACTATTTAGCTATCAGTTTTTGCTCCAATAGTTTTCTGTTCATTTGAAATTGCTGCACAGAAATAATGCACGTAAAATATTGATTAGATATGAGCCAGATATGAGGAACAGCTGATTCGAACATGGGTTTTATTTGTATTCGAAGTTAACAGGAAATTAACGTAGGTTCTCAAAAAAAGCTACAGCAACTACAAAACTGAAAACTAATTTCAGTGGCGTAGCCAGTTGCCAAAAAGGTATTACAGATAGCAACTGGCTACTAAAGCTGGAAACCTCAGTTGCTTTTTTAAGCAATTTTGGCAACCGAGAATTTTTGGTTACCGTGTGAGTTTTTAATACAAATTTCAGTGGTAGATAAAAAAGTGAGTAAAGTTAATTTACTTTTCAGCATTAGAAATTAATTATTTCTTTTTTTCACATTTGAAAATGGTTAAAATAACAACCAAGCAGCAATTTGACACCCTAATAAGGACAGATTAGAATTGTCTTTTAACTATTTTCTAATCGATGCTGCGTTTTGTATATTTTTTTTATTTGTCATCAAAAACAATTCAATTGATTGAAAGCATTTTTATTGTTATTTTCTTTTCAATTTAAAACTTTTGCTGTTTTTCACACAAAAAATTATATTGTTTACATTTTTTATGGTTGCTAATGTGTCAAAATACCATTTTTGGCAACTTTTGGTAGTCATAATACAATTTTTGTTTTGCCGAAGGGCAACGCAACTGTAGTTCAGTTGCTACCCATATTCCAGCCATTAAGCAATTCACATGAGTATATGTATATAGAAAACTATTACATACCGGAATATCTACAAACATATAACACACATATGTATGTATATACATACATACATACACACATACATGTAACACATTCGTGCATGCAATGAGTTTTGCCAGTCAGTAATGACAAGCATTTATCGAAATCCATCTGATTTAACAGAAAACTTTAATTTTTAATTGTCCAGAGATGTATTCAGCCTTAACTTTCCGTACGAACATACATACGTACATATGTATATACATGGTATATGCATGTATGTACATATATACGGATACGTATACATATGTATGTATGTATCTTCTTCTTCCTTTGGCGCTACAGTCCGGGGTGAACCTGGGCCTCAACCAACAAGCTTTTCCAGCTGGCACGATCTTTGGCCAGCAGGCTTCAATTTTGCACACCAAGTTGGTTGAGGTCTCCACTTGTGTGTGCTATCGGTTCCGTGGGCGTCCTCTATTGCGTTGTCCCACTGGTTCGGAGTCGAAGATTCTACGGCTCGGAGCAGTATTTTCCATGCGCTCTACATGGCCCAACCCCCTCATAGTGAGTTTTACCCGGTCTTCTCAAGAATTATGTTAAAAAAGTCACATGACAGTACGTCGCCTTGTCTAAAGCCTTTTCTGACATTGAAGGTCTCGGTGAACTCTCCATTGTCATCCTACACAATCTGACGAGTTTGGTAGACATGTCAAAACTAGACTATGCACACTGTCATATGCGGCCTTAAAATCGACAAATAGGTGGTGGGTGTCGATTTGCATTTCTGGGGTCTTTTACAGGATCATATGTATGTATGTATATTAATAGTATATAGGCAAACACATACATATGTAGATATGTAGAAATTTGCTGGATTGCTAACCGCTGAATTGAAGGCTCCCACTGTGTGTTTCTGGAATGTCGAATGTTTTGAATAACAAATTATATTGTATAAAAAGTCACAAAATATAATCTTTTGATTGGCAGCAGTAAAAGTTTCATAAAGAAACGGTTTTACAGCACTTTTTCCTGCTGGAATTTGGTAAAATTTTATCTAATTTAATTCTTTCGATTAGCCCCAAAGGAATGCGTTATGCGAAAATATATTTTTCGAACTCTAAAACAAAGTTAAGAATGCAATTGAAAAACTAGAAATATTTGTTGTTCTAAGGACTTACTTATTGCATTCAGCATTAAAAGATAAATATTTAGCAGAAAAATCATACCGAAAAAATGTACTAATAAGATTCCAAGTAGCAGAGAAAATCTTACACATGAGTGAGCAAAATAAAACTGAATCTAGCGTCGCATTTACAAAACAGATTTAAGACTGCCAATTTGATCTCTGCCACAGTCGCTAATTCAATTGAAATCTAATTCAAAACTTACATACATACATACATACGTACTGACATTTAGCATCCTTTAACTTCCACAACGAAAGTTTGGTATGTACATACATATGTATGTACATATGTGAGTAAATTGGTTACTTGCACCTGTTTTATGAATTAATCATTCAAACAAACATCTTAAACTTTTCACAAACTCAAAGCTCGAAATTTAAATTTTTTTCTCTCAAACTGTCAACTTTTATATATACAGTCCTGCGTTTTTTAGTCCAAAATGAAGAAAATTATAGTTTTAGGTTGTACTAACTCCGAAGTGAAGATAGAGTATTTAAATAACTTTACATACATACATATATAGTTAATTACGGATACAAGTATGTACGAGTATGTATGTGTGCACTTCCTTATATGTACTTTCTTTGGCTCTGTCAAAATTGATCGGGTTTTAATGTATGTAGGATATTTTTTTAAATTATATTGTTAACAAAATTTTTATATATATGTACATATGGACGTATGTACATATGTATTACCAGATAAAAATATTTTTTCACATTTGTATTTTATTGTTATTCTTAACAGGGTGGTGGAAATTTAGTACAAACCATCAGGCGCAGTTACAGCCTAAGTGATCTTTCCGAACCTGACGTTCATCGTACCGAAGATGAGGTATGAAGGTTTTTTAGTAACACCTATTAAAAATTAGGATTTCTCCATTGTCGTGTGACTTTCCGTTTGTTGTTGTTCCTTAATACAGATCGATGATGTTGTAACTATGCGGCCCCAACAACGAATGATTCGCCAACGCCTAAACACACCTGTCGGCCGATCCATTTCAAGCACGCGGCATTCCACTGGCATGTACTTCACTGAAGTAGATGTTGCTGCTAAAAATTCAGGAGAGTTCAAGTATGTATTAAGTTAATATTCTTATAACTTTCTTTTTGTTATAGTGACATAAATTTAAACAATCCAGTTACAATGTTCGATCCTCTGACGATATCAGCTCTGGATACTCCAGCGCTGAACCTATTTCGGGTGGATTGAGTCGCACATCTTCCATGACAAATGCTTCTAAGACGAGATTAAAAGCCAAACGCTCAGAGGTAAAAATATATAAAAATATTTTAATTCTCTAGTTAAAATTCCAACAGCGCAGAATGTACTTACTGCGCTTTTTTATATGAATATATGAAGATTTATATAATTCCGGCATTAAATAAAATTTAATAATGGCATAAACATGTAATTTTTCTAACTTTCTCTTTTTAAAAATCAAGTTTCACGAGATTTGTTGAGGCACAGGGCAGCAAAAGCTCTGTAGTTTTTTTCTGGAAAAAATTTTACTGTATCTAAGTTTATACGGTGCGATTAATAAATTTAAGATTTTTCTTCCATTCTGTCACTAACAGAATTCGGACGAACTAAGTATCTGTAATTTAATTTATGTATGTACATATATACTGCATACATACGTATTTATACAAAACTACTCTATTATCTCAGCAATAAAGCAGCTCTGGGCTAAAGAACAGCTCTCCCTATTTCCTAAGTGCGGTCAGGTCTGATCTTGTTATTATACATTTGAGAGCTTTGCGTCTCACTCGCACTGGCCGACTGATTTGCCTCAAATAAGTATATTAATTGTTTTGCTGTTCTCTCGTGGAATTTCGTGGTAACCTCTCTACTGCTCTCTTGGTCAAGGCATAAGTCGTGTACAGTTAGTCACAGAGACAACTAGAAAAGTACTGTTAATACCACTTTTCCACGTTCATTCTGTAAAGTGTAAGTTGAGAAAACAACTAATCTACTACGTCCCTGCAATTTTATACTTTTGAAGACGATATTTCAAAATAACAATACTTTGTTTGGTGCTACGAAATGTTCCTATATCTTCGAAAGATTTCGTTAAAAAAAGCTAAACATTAAAAACACAAAACTTGTTAATAACTTAATTTTTTTTTTGCCATTTTTTAAGAAACGAAATTAAAGTTATGTACAGCCGTTTGTTAGGTCTTACAATTTGCTGGCAATGTAGTGACAGTGTAAAATGGCAACCAGCAGGTAAGTTGTTAATTCAGACGATTGTAAGAAAATCTGATCATATAATTGCCAGACATTTGCGTGACAATAAATACAATATGTGTGCAGGCACTTCACACGATTGTCAGATCGGGCACCGCCAGAAGACCTGAAGCATTCATATGCATGTGTCGAAAGTGTTGCCAATGTAAATATTTATCCCACAATGGCGCCGTTATCAGAATCATTAATTAATTATCGGATGTCTGGCAATACTATAGTTTTACAATGGATTGACAATGCTTTTTCTGAAATAGTTGTAAACCAAAAACTGTCAGTTCGCACAGATGAAAGATCTGACAACCGTCTGTACATACATATGTAGCTTAATGAAGATGCTCTAGTCGTATATAGTCCGCCAGTACGAAGATTATAAAGAAAAGAGTAGAAATTCTGATATCTCCAGAAAAGCGCCACTTTAATGAAACACAAACACTCATAAAATAAAAATTCAAATTGAGGTGTATGTGCACTACTCTCAAAATGTTTTTCTAGTTCTTATTAAACTTCTCTTTTTACTCTGACTCCATTTCTTTATATTCTGATTGTTTTCTATGCAAACAATTTCAATTGAATGGAGTAAAACAATTTTCAAGTTTATAACTACCACAAGTTATTCCAAAATTCCAAATTATAACCGTATGCTCAATATATGAGAAGTTCCATGCTCACCTTTCCCTGCTTGACTGTTTTCAAAAAGAAAATTAGAACTTCTTCCGTATGACAGATACCGTGCAGCAGAAATCAGTAAAGTTAATGGTAAAAAAATTCCAGTGTCTTAAAGCAAAATATTTAATAATAAGTATTTTCTTTTATTTTTGCAACACCCATTTTACGAAGAGTTACACACAAAATTTGAACATCCCAATAAGAATTACACGAGTTTCACTTTTTCTCCTCAACTCACTTGAATGCTTTTCGTTTTCGGGAAATCTTTTCATTTGGTCTTCAGAATGAGTATTTAAATGAAAATGAAAAATGTTTTGAAGGATCCATTTCATTTGACACTTACCCTTATATGTGCTTTTGTAATGTCCTTTTTTGGGTTGCGACTAAACTGTTCTACATGATTAAATAAAAACATACATTAAAATAGAAATGTTCGGCATAAATTCATATGTTATTGTATTAATTGTTCACCAGGACAACTCTTCCGCTTCTAAGCTCCCAAATAGTGAGTTGTCGGAATACCTAGATGAGCATGAACAAACGTGCAATTCGCCGTTTGCCCTTCAAAACCTTGATGTACAGATGGACTCATTATCGAATGAGCCATCGACTGCTACAAAAAAAGAGGAGTTTGACGTCGGTCAAATCGAAAAAGATTATTCAAGTGTGTCAGATGACGTTCATTTGGCTCAAAACTACCAAGCTAGCGCAGAATATATGTACCAAAATGAGAACTTGGTGTTACATGAAAATATAAATCTCAACGAAATGCGCTTAAGCCTAGAAGAGATAAACGATCAATATCGGCAAATAATCGGTGGCGATTATAAACAACGTCCCTACTTTCATAAGAAGGGAAAAGCTCCACAACCTCCACCTTTACAACAACAATTAGACTCGAAAAATGAAAAAAGTATTTCCCCCTACATCTTTAAGGAAACCGAAATATGAGTAAACAATACGGTAAATAAACGATAACCTGCTGAAAAGAGCATTTCTCCAACAAGTTCAGAACATGCAAAATGGAATGCTTTTTGTTATCACAAGTCCATCTGTAAATTCATTTGTACAAAGCTTTTTTAACAAATTCATAAAGTTTTTGTGATTACTAAAACTTTCGTTACTTAACAGGTTGTTGAAAATTTCGTATTACTAAATTTGTTTTTTTGGCGCAATACATTCGTGTATTGTATCGTATGTATGTATGTATGTATGTACTCGTATATGGAATGCATTTCTCCAAATAAAGCATGTGCCGAAATTTTATGCGTTGCATTTTCTTTCTTCATATAATACGCACGTGCTGAGATAAGGTTTTTTCTTTGCAGGACAAATTTTCGGCCAGTTGTACAACGCTACCTCGGAGCAAAAAAAATGAGAAAGCCAGCGCAGGGGTTGCAGTTGCCAGAGCACGTGTCAAGCACGAAAAGTAGTTACATCAATACAACCAACTCTTATTAAATAATAGTATTTAAAAATCAAATAAATATTCAATAAAATAAATTAAATAAAAAGAGTTTAATGTTAACTAACCATTATAAATATGCATGTCTGTAAATAAAAGTGTGAAGTAGAACTGGACTCAAATCACGCGAATCATGTAAGCCTGGACATATATTTCTGGTTCTTCGGCAGATGAGTTGGTACAGTTTTCAACCAATAGTCTCGTTCGTTGTAGGTTCGACTCCAAAGAGTTTGGATGTTGCTGCAAACAAGCAAGAGAATTAATTCACGGTCTTATGCATAATCCCTGCTCTTAAGATTACCATTGCATGAGTAGAAAATGAGCAGCTTAAATCAGCGCTTGAGGGCTTCACGTAGGCCGGAGACTTGTCGACCTTTGAATAAAAGTAATTAACATCTACAAGAACAGAAAATTATATACATATGTAAAACAAAGTTACATTCACATTTCAATGTTTCTGCTTATGTATGTATGTATGTATGTGTATGACGAAGAAATGTACCATCAACGACGTCACGCTAACGGCTACGAAACAGTCGACTTATCAATTTGCTGTTTGTAAAAATGCTAACATTGCCTAATGAAATCTTATCGTTAAAAGATATTCTAAAAATCGAAATAACTCAAATCTTATTATGCATTCGCACTATCCCACTTACAAGTATTATTTTTTTGAATTTTTGACAAGTCTTAATAGAAAGCAGTATTGGCGAAACTGTCCTTAATTACCTACCATAAAGGAAAGGTAGAACCGAGTTGGCTTAAGTTTTTTATTAGGGAAAACGCAGTTAATAATTATTTAAAAATCTGTGTTTATAATTATTTCAAAAATATTACTTTTATTGTCTCATAAGATAAAACTCGTACAGCACTTTCTGTTTAAGAATTTTATTAAATACTACCTTTTCGAGGCAATCACTTATTCTCATTTGATGCACTCCATGACCAGATTTTCAATTGGCCTTATACTTATAAAAAGCTCCTATAACGCACGAAGACATTACTTTTCCTAGCAACATGTCAAGTACGAATAATGTTGAATATTTAAATCAAATATTCAAAGAACCAATTAGTATATGTATGTACATACATATGTAATTGTGCTCCACGAAATACACACGTAACAAAATTCCTTCCCTTCTACAAAGAAAACAAATTGTTTGTTGTTTTTTTTTCATTTTTATTCTTGTTTTTTAATGCTAAGAAGATTGAATTTTGTAAAAATCAAGGAGCGTAAAAAATCTAAGAGTTCAACATATTTTGGCCCATTTGACCCGTGCACGAGTAATTAACTTTTATATATTTATACATATTTTATTTTTATTGTCCGTTGTTTGTTATGGATTTTTTGGTGCTTCTTCCGAAATGTCAACAAACTATTTAAAACTCTTCGAAATTAATGAGAAGTACTAAAAATGTTCCACCAGTTCTTTATTGTGTTCTCTTTTTAGGGATCGCTATTCAGAAATCTTCGCACTGGCTTTTAATTTTCGCTTGCCTTGTCCAGGAGTGTTTCAAGAAGCTTTTAATACTTTTCCGGAAAATAATTGTGTAGTTTGGTGGTGCAGACCTTGCTACGTCATGCGTATGTAACGAAATACGAACAGATATCCTGGCTTTAAGTTTCCCATTAAATGATCAAAAAAAAGAAAAGAATTTGATCGAACAACAGGACTTTTTTACTTGTTTTATCGGAAGTGGAAGGTAAATTGGAGCAAGATGACAAGCAATCACGTTTTAATTTAAGATCAGCACACAAAACAAACAATTTAAACAAAGTCCTGCAATAAGCCTTCATTATACTTATGTATGTATATAGAATAAGTGCTACAAAAATAATATTGCTACTTTTACTTTCGCGTCATTGGCATTCACATAATCTTTACTTTTTTCTTCAAAATGTCATATTTTTTATTACTTTCTTTTTTCATTTTCAAGCTATAAGTACATCGCATGTATGTACTACACACATACTTACATATATACAAATGTTAGCATTTCTTAAAGAACTGAATTCATTTACATAATTGCTTTAAAGCTACACAGTTTAAAAACTAAATACATAGTACATATGTACAATATATACATAGTACATATATAGCTGCTTTGTTTTGTGTCTCTTCCAGCTTGATACAAGCAGAAATTTCGTAGATGCTACCCTACTCGTCAGTAGACTTGAAACTCTTTTTGGTAGTATTAATATGGGGATTCCAACATAAAGACTTCCATACATTGAGCGGCTCATGCATACGCTACCCCCGGCATTTCAGTTCGTCGATTGGTACGCTACATCAAAAGAGTGGTGTTTCTGGTGTTTCCATCCCTGGAAAAGAGAGAATGTATGTGTGAGAGAGGGAGTTGTCTGATAAAGAGTGACCAAACTGGTAAATTTAATTATATTTGTGAACGTGTGTGTGAGAACTGGCGCAATCAAATGTTTACGTTTATTTGTTTACATTTGATTATTTTTTTAAGATTAGAATATCATATTGTAAGGTGATTGACATGTTTTGTTTAGAAAAAAATATTAAAAATTATTATAAAAGCTATGATTTTAATGAATAAGGAAACAATTAATCAATAGCAGTGAGGAAAATTTAAACATGTCCGGTAGAAGTAGCCCCTATAACACATCCTTGTCCTTACCCAGAGGACAAAGAAAAATGGATATAATTTAACAACATCATTCTCATCAGGAAATGGACTCAGATTACTGACAACAACAGAAGAACCTCAGCTGTTTATACATCATCATCAGCAGTAGCAGAAGATGACGATGGTGTGGGATACAATCGATGGGAAAGACAACAAGAAATAACTTCCACCACCACAAGAAGACAACAACAACAAGAAGATCATGATCCCCACCAAAAACATCAAGGGGAAGATTATCTAATCCACCACCACCACCACCATTAACAACAAGAATATTATCATCCCCACCAACATCATTAAGATCAAGATTACCTAATCCACCACCACCACCATCATTAGCAACAAGAAGATCATCATCCCTACCAAAAACATGAAGATGAAGATTATCTAATCCACTCCAGGCGGATGACGATGATGCTAATAAAGAATTTCAATTAGCATTAGCTACTAGTAAGTACAATGAAATTCTTGAAAATAGGGTAAAAGTTCAAAAAATTTAAGAGAAGTCGAAAAATTTTATTATTAAATGGTAAAAAAAATTTAATATTATAAACAAAAACAGGTTGAAATCAGGAAAAACATTTTAAACATTTCTCTGAGGAAACAAATAGCGACAATTTAGAGAGTTTGTATGAGCTCATTTGATTGTCCTATTTGTTTTGAAAAAAATTCCGTAGTATTTAAATTTTTGCCGTGTTCACATAATATATGTATGTGATGATTTTTTACAAAGGTGGAGAAGGGTAGAATGTCCTAATTGTAGACAAAGATTTAAAGCAGTAAGTGAAGTGTTAAAAAAGGAGAACAATATTTTTTAAATACCGTTTATTATACAACTCTTTTTAAAGTTCCTGATCTGCGTTCATATAGTGACATTGGATGTGAAGAAGATTAAAAAGTACAAATATAAAATTTAATTTAATAAATAAATATGAAAAATTATAAATAAAAATAAAAATTTTAAATTTAAAACTGTTTTCTCTTTTAACTTTAAGGGTTTTTTTTTCATAAAAATAAACATTTTTAATTTAAAAAAGTTTTCTCTTTTAAGTTTATGGAAGTTTTTTTAGGTTATATTAAAAAAATAAAAGAAAGGTTCTTTTCAGATTTTATTAAAAAATAAAAAAAAATTTTATAAAAAAATAGAAATCAAAAAAATTTTTCCCTTTTAATTTTGAGGGGTTTTTTTGGATTTATTATAATTTTTTAACGGATTTTATTAAAAAATAAAAAAAAGTTATACAAATTAAAAAGTTTTTGTGTTAATAAATATTCATCGTAAAATGATTGACACCCACAAATGTTTATTGATTTTACATGATTAATTTCACAATAATATGTACATACATATGTATAGTATTATTAATATATAAAAATGGTTGACTTATATTTTTAAATGTCCTTAGTTCGTTTATATATTTCAAAAATAAATCTTTATTATGTTCTTCAATTTGATTACTATGTTTAATCAATAATTCCTCCAATTCAGCTGATGTTACCATTTTCAAATAAATAGTAGTGATGATTATTCTGACTAGTGGATATATAAAATAAATTTCTAAATATCTTTATTTAAATATAAATTAATAAAATTTCTAAATAAAACTAGATTTTTTCAGCATATATTTGATTAACATTATTGTTGTTATTATTTTTACATACAATTTTAATATTTGGACAATTTAAATCGTTCGAATTAATTATATGTACATCTATTTTTTCGTTAATGATTTCTCTCAACAATTTAACTTTTTCAAGTCCTTTAACGTAAACAACAGGGTATTCTTCATTTCTTTTTTTCATATTTATTACTATGTATTTTGTTAATTCTTTTAATGTAGTATCACCATTATCCCAATGTAATCCATGCAAGTGATTGTATAACCATTTATTCGTAATTATATCTTTATTAGTTAATGGTGATTTAATAAGAAAAGTTTGCATTTCAAAACCATCAAATCAAATACAAACTTCCTTTTGCATACAATTTATTATGTATGCAAAATCCTTGAACATCGATGACTACAAAATTTATCCTGTTTATCCATTATCCTTTTTACTACTGAAAATAAAATTAAGCATTTTGTAAAAAACAAAAAACAAATCTTGAAAATAAAAAGTATGTTACCTTTCCATTACCCCTCACACTTTTTTTTTTTGGATTGTAAAAATTAAAAGCATTTCGTTTTTTATTTTTTAAGTTTACTCCTCAAAAATGACTTCGTCCGGCAAATAAGTGTATTTATTTGGTTAAAAGACAATGTGATTTTCTAATTCTAGCATCGTATTGAATCCGTATTTAGTAGATTTCTTAAAATATTTGATGATGTGGATCCTCTCGTTAGGCGGAATTTTTGCTCAAGGACGATATCCTTCCTTCCTATATTTTTTTGCGAAATATTTAAAAATGATAAGGTATAACTCATTTTTGTGTTTTATCGTTCAATTCTATTAAATTTTAAAATACAACTGATAATACGTTCTTGCTTGCGCGGCTTTTTAAACTTTAAATTTGTGTGATGTGTGTGTGTGCGTAAACTACTGAATTTATTAGTTAGTTTATTTATTAAACGTTAAGATGTCTATAACATTGACACTAAACCGATACTCATCGCTACTTGCTGCCAACTATTTTCCACCCATTGAACTTAAACAAAACTATGTTTGTGGAGTAATAACCTTCGATACATAGCATTTAACTACTGATCATGAACAATTTATTTTATATTGGAAAACATGAAATACAAATTCTTATAGGATCATATGAATTTTCTGATATATCAGATTTTATTGTTAAAAAATATAATAAGTTGAACAATAAAGAAACTCTTACTATTCAAGCAAATTATTAATACACTGCAAACTTTTATAAAAAGCTCAACTGATCCAATATACATATATATGTACTTCGATAAAGAAAATTCGATTGGCTCGCGCCTTGGTTTTAGCAAGAAACAGTTATCGCAAATGAAAAACATTATGCAGACAAAACAATAGATATAACAAAAACAAATACTATTACCGTTGAATGTAACATTGTTAACGGATCACATATGAACAACCTTTCTGCTTATCCCTTCGTCAGTTTTCACTCGTCGTTAGTCCTGGGTATAAAATAACAGAATCACCGGCTAACGTCATTTATTTACCTGTAAATACGAGTTCGATAAACACTGTTGTTCTGAAAGTAGTCGATCAGGACGGAAAACTAATAAATTTACGTGGTGAAAAAATATCTATAAGATTAAGGAATGATTGTATTTGATAAAAATATAATAAATAATCAACCAACATTAACAGCATCGGCAATACAACAACAACAACAACAACATACATCAAAACATATAGTTAAACATTCTAAAAATAAGAAACCCACATATAAAGAAATAAATTCACAACAAATCAAAACTCTTAGTAAAATTAATCGAGAGTTTTTACAGACTTTGGGATTACAAATTAAAATAAAATAAATCAAAATCATTATGAGTAGAATAATTAACATATTAGAAAAACCACAATTTGATAATTCAGTTATCAAAAAAGAATATCACAGTTATATATCCTATTTACAATCATATAATAATAATGATGAAACTCGTATATCAATTCAAAATCAAGATTTATACGTTCTACCAAGTGGAAGTTATATACACGTTGAAGGACATGCAACAAAAGAAGATTCAACAATTTCTTCGTCTATAAATCGTCTAAACAATTGTATGGCACATCTTTTCTATGAAATTCGTTATGAATGAAATGGTGTAGAGATAGATCGAACACAACAGCAGAAATGAAAATCTATGTATCATTAGGCTTGGACAAATACGGATGATATTACACTTGTTAGTGGTTATTTCAATTTTTGTATACCATTAAAAATTCAACAAAATAATAGTTAATGCTAAACATGAATTAATTCTTCCAAAAAAAAAATCCAAAGATGACAGTCGTATAGTTATAGTTGTTAAATTTACTTTAATAACTGAAAAAAATATAAAATTATCTATTTTAAATATTATATGGAAAGTGCCGCATATACAACTTTCAGATGTCTACAAGCTGGAAATGTTCAAAACAATCAATAATCGTCATCCTTTGAATATATGTATCCTTCAGAAGTTGGAAGTACTATCCTTCTCTTCAAGTACCACTGTATTATGGAATGTTAAGCTCGCTAGCGAAAATGAAAGACTTCGTTTCCTGCTATTAGCTTTTTGGGATAACAAAAACAATTTTATACATTGTGATTTAACTGATGTCAAAGTTCATCTCAGCTCAGATATGTATCCTTACGATGATTTGAATCTGAAATTTGAACATAATTGTTTGGCTTTACTCTATGATATGTATTTAAAATTTCAACAAAGCTATTATTCACACAGCAAAACACATGCATTATTAACAAGAGAAAATTTTAAATCAACTGCACCAATAGCTGTTTTAGATTTAACCCATCAAAATGAAACACTACAAAACATACCATCTGATACATCTTCATATTGTTTAATTATACATGATAGAATGTTTGAATACATACCTCTCACAAATGAAGTTAGAAAAATATTATAAACATCTAAATTTTTTTTGTTCTAAATAAATAAAAAAACGCTGATTCGCATATATTCCATTCTTCAAATAACCCTAAACAGTATAGTCGGGTGCTGACAAGCCCATGATGACTTTTGGCCCAATCTGGGCAAACAAAGGCAGAAACTGTATGTTTACTCAAACTTTTTTCTTGTTCTCAGCTGCTTTCATTTGCTTGACAATAGTACGAACTCATATCAAAATTTGAGCAAAAACAAGCAATTGAAAGACTCCTAAGCACTAGTTAATCCTTCACCAAAAGTTCTTAATTTTCAACGTGATATACACATACATGTTTATGTATGCATGTACCCAAATGTATATGTGTGTAATTACTACACACCGGTCAGCTTTTAGAAGCAGAGCTCCGTTTAAAGATTTGATGCCACTTTACACAATTTGTGTGACGTTGATCACTGCCATCAAATTTAAAGCATACTCTTAGGCAGTAAAAATTGTCTTCTAGTTCTATTTTATTGAAGCTTCATATTTTTAAAAGAAAACAACTTTTTTCTTGCTCATCGGATTTAAGAAAAAATAGTGGCAATAATATTAGCTAAGGAACTCAAGCTAAGTATGTAAAAACAAATTATAAAAGATTGCCCGCTATGGATAACGAGAGTAATATTTAGTAGACGTTTGGACCAGGGAAGTCATTTGAATCCTCTTGTAAAATTCCAATGCTTGAAATGTACTGAAAGTTTGGCCAACTAATATTTGTCCTCTAGATACAATATTCTGGATAGCACTGTCTTCAAAAGTTGAAATTTTTTCCACAAAGCCTCGTATTCGCACCTTCTTTTATTATTCGAAAATCGTTTAATTAAGAACTTATAATTCTGTTCTTCGCACCTCCGTTGTATTGTGTTTGGAATATTTCCATTCATTACTTATTTTTCATGTTTGTTTTGGAAATGGTAAACCATATAGAAAATGCATAGGAGGAGTAGGTCTTGTACTTACCTTCTTCAAAAATAGTTTGGTATTGATTGGTAGTAATTTTCTACTAAAAGGACTCTTAACCTGATTGCATTTACCTACATAAGTTATAAGATACCTTCAATTATTAAAACTTACACCTACATAGATACTTTATGTTACTTTGATTTTTTGGACTGAGGTACAACAGTATAATTATTTCAAGATATTTAACACTTTGTAATTCATTGCTTATTTCACCATCAATATAGACACTCATTGGCTAACCATTTCTTGTGAAATATGGCCTAAAACGCACAAATTTAGTTTTACGTGCGCTAAGGATTAACTTATTATAATATCTTAGAAACTCAGATAATATTGCAGCATCATACTCAATTTGATTCCTAAGTACTTCTTCATATTTGTAATTGTACAACGGACAAATATCATCGGCGAACATAAAAACTTTTCCATTAAATAATATATTCTTGACGTCATTGATAAAAATTTTAAATAGTAAAGGACCAAGTACACTGCCTTGAGGAATTCTTTAAATAGTTGTCAAATATTTTAAGTGATTCGTCAGAACAACTTTCATTTTTCAATTAGCAATATATGATCTACCAAATCAAAAGCTTTTGACAAGTCAAAAAATACTCCTGCAACTCCTTTATAACCCGCATCAAGACCGCTACACACATAATCAATAACATTGATGACAGCTTCAGCAGACCCACAACCTTTTTTAAACCCATATTGACGGTCAAATAATAATTTGCTTATGTCCAGATACTCAGTTAACTGTTCGGAAATTACCTTTTCGTTAATTTTACCAATGACGGAAAGAAAAGACATCGGACAAAAATGTTCAATTTTATTTGTTCCAGGAAATTTAGGTATTGGAATAATTTTTTGGTTTTTTGAGAACATCATCCATCATTTTGTTAAATATTCCTGTTAGTATTCCCAAAACAGTTGACTTGCAGACTAATAGCATTTTAGGTGTAATATTATCGTAACCAGGCGTTTTATTAACGTCCAAACTATTCAGAACAGACTCTATGTTAGAGTTATCAATAGCATGGAAGTTGACGGTGGTTGAAACAGGAACTAAGCGCGAAAAAAATTTTGTATTGTCATTATGATCCATCTGAATAGTTTTTCTTATTTCACAAATTGAGTTGTGAAAGAAGTGGTTAAATGATATGGCTTTTTCATCATTTGAAATAAGAACCTCATTGTTGATGTTTATAATTTCATTCATTCGATCGTTTTCCCTGTCTAAAGTCTCGTTCAAGAATCTCCTGTCACCACAGTATTTATCCAAATGATACGTTTAATAATTAGATTTTGCAAATGTTTTTCATTTTTCCTACGTGTTTTAAACAATTTATTTTTAAAAGCTATCAGCGAAACTAGTTCATTTGACATCGAAGGACACATTTCATGTCGTACATTTTTCTTACTAATTGTACCTTTACAACTATGTTCTGCCGCCACAAAAAGAATTTTGACAAATTGGTCACATTGTTCAGACGAGGAGTTTGTACTTGGTATATTTAGATTTTCATTTAAATACATACCGAATTTTCTCTAATCTATCCAGTTTTCCTTTTTACGCGTCACTTCTCGCCGACAAAACTGAGTATTTATTTGACAAAATATTATATTATAGTCAGATAATTATTTCTGGATTGAATTAACCAGTATAATTTCAGCACAGTTACCAAATACACAGTCAATACACTCACTGGTCTAGTTACTAACTTATGACAAGAAACAATGTTGAATTCTAAAAAGATGTCCCTTAGAAATTTGCTTGGTCTATCTTCAGTAATCAAGTCGACATTAAAATCTCCAACAAAAATGCAGGATGAGTTTTTAACCTTCTCAAGTAAATCTTGTAGCAAGTCCGCAAACTTTTGTATCGTACACTTTTGAGACCTATACAGCGATGTTATTCCTAATGGCTTATTACTTATTTTAATGTTCGGCAGTAACAAACAAGTTAAGTCCAACAAATTTTTGCTCTGAGAAAAAGTTACATTATAGCTTATCTGTTGAGATACGTAAACTGAAGTTCCTCCGTACTTGTCACTTCTGCAGCAGTGCTCAGCCTTATATCCCTTAATCGAGTACAAATCAACACAGTTAATATCGAACCACGTTTCCTGAACCACTATAACCTCAAGTAATAATGACAAAGTAACTAAGTCAGATTTAAATTTATTAAATTTTTCAATAAATTAAATACTTCTTGCATTAAGCGATAATACATTAAAAGACTTATTTTTATTGAGGTATGTATTAAAAGAATATATGTATGTACGTTAAAAAAATAGTTGCAAATCATAAACAGTAAGTATTAACCATATTGAAACATTTTTACTTAATTATCTAATTTAAAGATTCAAATTTATTTAGGCAGATCATTATCAATTTCAACAGCTTCATCATCATCACTATTTGCATCTCTACCATTGCCATATAAGTCAACAACAACCAACGATTTTTTTTAATAGCTTATCAACATCATCAAAAGATCTTAACGAAATTTTTTTTGATTTTTTTTTTGCATAAATATTTCCTCGTTTGGCGTAAACAAAATTGAAACCAACTTCTTTCAACGATTTAGCATATTTCATAAGATCCAATGATTCCTTGCATAGAAAATCGATCGCAAAAACATTCTTAAATTCAGGTACTTGTTTTAATTTAGACTTCTCACGCGGAAACAACTCTTTCGATTTTTTATTTGCAAATTTTACGTAAATAGACTCTTCTCCATTTTCATATTACGGTTTAAGAAATACGAGTACACATCTTCTAAATCATTGTTACAACATTTTTGCACCTATTTTCTTCGCAATGTTCAACGCTGCATTATCTGCACTCAATTTGTCATCATTTTTAATTCGATTTATAATGCAGTCCGTTTGTATTCTTCAATTTGTATTGTTTCGATTCCAAACCTGTGGGACAACGCATTAGAGGACGCCCACGGAACCGATGGCGCACACAAGTGGATAGGGACCTCAACCAACTTCGTGTGTAAAATTAGAGGACGCTGGCTAAAGACCGTGCCAGCTGGAAAAGTTTGTTGGTTGAGGCCCAGGTTCACCACGGACTGTAGCGCCAAAAGAAGAAGTTTGTATTCTTGTGTTGTTTAACAAATAAACAGATGATTTTAAAGTTTTAACCTCTTCTTTCTGTTCGTCGTTTTGTTTTTTTTAATATCTTTATTTGGTTCTCGTTCTTCTTCACACTCTTCAAAATTAGGTCATACTGAGACGACATGAAATGAATTGTTTCTCTTATTTCATCCAGTTGGTTTAATTTTGTTTTTATTTCATTTAAATTTTTACACTATATATTCTCAATTGGCGCAGAAAATTTGCACTTGTATTCCATATTCGGATTTTTTAAAAGCTCATCATATTGTTTTTTATCTACATATTTGACTGCAAAGTGCATGTAAAGTTTTTCTACAGCCATCACACTCCAGAGCCTCATTATTTTCTAGTACATCTGTTTTACATTCTAGGCATATAGTTCTATTTTTACTTTTAATATACATATATTTACCAGAAAAGCTTCTGTAACGTATTGCATTATTTTGTACCGCAATAACATTAATACCCCAAAATTCATTAAAACATACATACATATAAGAAGAGACGAGTGCAACTAACGAGTTATTACAATCATGATGACAGTCATGTATCAAAATGTTGTATAAATGCAGCGTTAAAACAGAACCTTGTGGAATACCACATGAAATATTTCCCAAACTGGATAATGAATCCAATCGAATTCATCATGGTAGGCTTTCTCGTGGGCAAGTGAAACAGATACGGTGCACCACATATCCCTTAAGTTCTTAATGACATCAATGTGGAATTCTAAAAGTGAATGGGCTGTAGAGTTACCTTAATCTGATTTATACCAACATTCATTCTTCATTCTGTAGGAGGCACTTGCTGTGTTACAGTCTGCGATCTGATCAAGTTTGAATTATTTTAAAAACACACATTAAAATTTTAGTCCCTAGTAAGGAAGGGCAACGCCTTTATTATATTTGCGATAGCAAGGTGAAAATTATATATGTATGTATGTGGATGCCCAGTATGCAGGCTCATGCCACGATTCTCTTGCCTGGCACGTAACTACAGTAAGACAAGTGTTGCAAAACACTGAAATTCTTGTGAAAAATGAAAAAAGTATAAAAGTCCTGAAGCAATATTTAACACCAGACACACAAAAGCTTAAAAATCGTTTCCGTTGACTTCTAGGTGCCCGTTAACTTCATTATAAGCCTGCCGAAAGCAACTAAAAGTGTTAATGTTTGTGCTGCTTAACATAATATTTGCATTGAGTATCATAGTTTGAGTGTAGAGGATGGCATAACAATAGATAATGAGGGAAATAGTAGTAGTTTCTCTGCTTAGTAGAGAAACAATAAATAAACACGAGTATTTTGTAATTCCAATTCATTCGTTTTATTATTCATATTCATTGAAGAATAAGGAGTTTTCTTTGTGTTTCTTGTCAAGTAAAGTCGTCTGGCATTGAAAATTATTTTTTTTTCAAATAAAATTTTTTTTCAATTTTTAAATAATACATACATACGTACATCATTATTGATAAGTTTTTTTTCTATTTCACTTTTTGCTGTTGTGTTTATATTCAAATCCAATTTGCAAGTAAGGAAAACAAATTCGCAAGAATGGCTACCATTACTGCCGGCGTCGGTACTAGGGAAATTGTCAAAAGGACGGTGAAATTGGTTGGCAAACAGTTCCACATTCAAGAAAACGTACCAACTCCCCATTGTTATTTGTCAACAAAAGAAGACAAATCGGTAAGATTCAAGATTTTCCAAATTCAAGTAATAGATTTGTTGTTCTTTCTGATGATGAATGCGATAATAATAATTCAAATACAGCTCAATCAACTTCCCAATCAAATCCGTCTGACCCTAAACCCCCTCCGTTATATATCCCGGATGTAACTAATATTAAGGATATGACACAATACTTCTCAAGTATTATCTCTTCAGAGCAGTTTTCTTATAAGTCTCTTAAAGATGGCCAAGTCAGAGTCATGATTAAGTCCATAAGCGTGTACCGAACTTTTGTTTTCAATCTTAAGCTTAAAAAGATAAGCTTTTACACTTTTCAAACAAAACAAGAAAGAGCATACAGAGTTGTTATTAAAAATTTACACTACTCAACCAATATTGATGATATTAAATCATTTGTCGAAAATTGTGGCCATAAAGTGCGAAATATTTTCAATATTAGAAGTAACATTAGCAAGCAACCCCTTTGTATGTTTTTCCTTGATCTTGAACCAGGCGACAACAATAAGGAAATTTACTATTGCTATAGTATCATCACTATTGAGCCTCCCCGGAAAACTAGAGACATTCCACAATGCCATCGATGCCAACAATATGGTCATACTCGTTCCTATTGCAATTAACCATACAAATGTGTCAAGTGTGGAGAAAATCACTTATCAGTTGAATGTAACAAAAGTAAGACTGTTCCTGCCAAATGCGCTAATTGTAATGAATCCCATCCTGCTAATTATAGGGTATGAATTGTTCATCAGGAGTTGAAAAAGAAACTTCAACATAAGATATTGAATTTTCAACAATACCGACAACATGCTCCACCTTTACATGAACCGTCTTCTCAAAATAAAAGTTTTCAACATAATTCGAATGTGCTGTAAAAGGAACATACAATTCAAACAATGATTGCACGAGCCTTCAAAAAATTGAGACTTTATTAACAAAGCAAATGGAACTAACAAACTCTCTTCTAAATATGATGTCAGTCTTATGCAGTAAATTATGTCCGTAGATCTTCGTATAGCAACATGGAATGCCAATGGACTCTCAAACCATTTAAGGGAGGTAGAAGTATTTTTGCAGTCAAACAACATCGACGTATTTCTTATTTCTGAATCTCATTTCACAAGTAAGTCGTTTTTTAAAATTAAAGGCTACGATCTGATAAGTGCCAATCATCCTAATGAAAGCGCTCATGGTGGTTCTGCAATTTTAATCAAATCGTCTATAAAATATCATCAAGAAGACCATCTTATTAAGGAAAGTGTCCAAGCTTCATGTATTAAAATTATTTGCCGTATGCATTCTGTTGCGTTATGTGCAGTTTATTTTCCTCCTCGTCATAATATTAATTGCGATGACTTTGCAAATTTCTTTCAAAAACTTGGTCCTCGTTTTATAGTTGGAGGAGATTTTAATGCGAAACATCCTTGGTGGGGTTCACGTCTTATTAACCCTAAAGGCAGAGAGCTCTATAAGTGTCTGCTTTTTAAAAATTATTCTGCTCTTTCAACTGGAAAACCTACATATTGGCCTTCTGATCCATTTAAAATTCCTGACTTAATTGATTTTTTTGTATATTCTGGAATACCTTCTTATCAACTTGGTATTTTAGATAATAATGACCTCAGCTCAGACCACTCCCCAATTTTACTAACGTATAACTCCTCGCCTCAGTTTATCAAAAAAGTCAATAAGCTTGTAACAGTTAAAACGTTCTCATATTGGTTAGATATAAACATTAATTTAAACTCTGCAATATCTAATGGTTTTGAGCTGGATGAAGCCGTTGAAAATTTTACAAAAATAATTCATGAGGCTGCTTTTTATCGAATCCGGCTGAAAGTTTTACTATTCCCCGGACACGGGAACTTATTTTAATTAAAAGGAGATTAAGAAAAGCATGGCAGATAAGCAGAAGTTCTTATAACAAGTGGCGTTTCAATCAAGCAGCAAGAAACCTTAAACATCATTTAACTGGCCTAAAAAACAAATCATTCGGTGAATTTTTTGACAATATTAATAACACAAACAATAATGATCACAATTTGTGGAGGGCAACAAAATACCTGAAGCATCCGTCAAAAATAAATCCTCCTTTTAAGGATAGTGACGATATAACATTTAAAAGGCAGAATCATCTGCGAACCACCTCTATAATACATTTTCTGTTCACCAATTTGATAACTCCGTAGAAGACGTAGAGATATCGAGATTTTTGGATGCACCCTATCAGATGAGCTTACCCATAAAACACATTTCTTCATATGAGGTTGCAACTCAAATCAAAAATCTAAATACCAAAAAGTCTCCCGGATATGATAATATTGACGCTGGAGTTGCACAGAGTTTGTCAAAAAAACCAAAATTTTTAATCAATTCTTCGTTTAAATCATTATTTTCCTTTTCAGTGGAAATGGGCTGAGATCATTATGATCAAGAAGCCCAGCAAACCTGAAAATGAACCAACTTCTTATAGACCTATTAGTCTACTAAGTGTTTTTTCGAAGATTTAAAAAAAAATCGCGCTTGTCCCCTATTCTTGGGAGTATACAAATTATTCCGGATTACCAATTTGGATGGCACTCCTGAGCAATGCCATTGAGTAATTGGCATTATTCGTAAATCATCATAATAAAACGGCAGCAATTAAATATTACAAATAGAAAACTTAACTGGTTGATTGGTCCAAAATCTCAATTAAGTCTGGAAAACAAATTGAAACTTTATAAAGCTATTTTAAAGCTTATATGGACTTATGGAGTTCAACTTTGGGGAACAGCAAGTGCCTCAAATATAGAAATATTGCAAAGGTACCAGTCAAAAACTATAAGGCTTATTGTTCAATCTCCTTGGTATATTTCCAACGATGCCATACATAACGATTTAAATATACAAACTGTTAAAGAGGTAATAAATTCATACAGCGAAAAATATTTAAAAATACTAAGCAATCATGTAAATCCTGTGGCTATTGTGTTATTAGACGATACTGATGAAATTCGAAGACTTAAAAGATATCATGTGTTAGATCTACCTTTCAGAAGTTAATTTTTTTTTATCTAAATCAATATTTTTGTTATTATTATCTTTTGTTTTTTTATGGTTTTCTTTTAACTTAACGCTAAAACTTTATATTTAATAATTACTAAAACTTAAGTTGTTGTTATTGTAAATATAAGATGGACTAAATCTGTATTTTTTCTTTCTGTTAAATTTGGAATATTTCTATAGTTTTATACATTTTTATATGTGTAACTCTAAATGTCAACATAAATGTGATTAATTTTGTTTATTATCTCAATATAAGATAGATTGCAAAATAAATAAAATACAAAAAAAAATATTCATTGAAATACAATTTGTATTGAGTCGTTAACAAGAATTTTGTCAACAAAACCAAAGCCAGTCTAAGAGAATATGGCCGTTTTTTTTTGAATTCGATAATGCCAAATTTTATCCCTTGTTAACGATATTGTCAAAGGCAATGCCGTTAGAGTGCCGTCAGCATCACTTATGTATGTACATATGTCGACACAAATCACAGCATTACGTTTAAACTTCTTACTTATATACACACATACATATAAAAGGGAATCCCCTTATATTTCAACAACTGGCTCATTTCTGAATATGGAGATGAATGTTTCAAATATAATTTACTTTTGCGATTGACTTTAAGCGTATTAAAAATTTGAATAACAAATACTAAATACGTAAGTATGTAGGAATTATAATTTAAACTCACGAAGCTTTCATAGCTTTATATGTTTATTATTTATTAATTTATTTTAAAAAGAGAGATTATAATTTAGTGGTTACAAAATTTCCAAAAAGAATAATTTATTGAATTAAGTTAATGTCCGTCCGAAACACTTTTAACATTATTCTCACAACTTAAAAGAATTAATTTCTTTTAGGCTACTTTTTAACAACTTTACTCAACTTTCACAAGCAAACAACGTTTCTTCGAGAACCTTACTTAAACCACTGCGCTCACAACTTGTTCTGCGTTCGTCTTTCCTTTTCTGTATTGTACTGTAATAAGTACGCAGGTGTTGCATTATTTGGTACGACGGTGTTGTACTTGCTATATCTGTCCGTTAACCAGTGTTCCCACATGTATGTATGTACATATATAACATAAAGGTGTGGAAAGACTTGAAATTCAAGCCCAAAAAGAAGATTATAAACAAGAAAGCAGAAGCAAGAGCAACTGTAAGAGGCTGTGGCAAATGTAATGCAATTCGAAGAACAAGTAAATCCAAATGGATAAATGGGAGGATTCGACGAAGAAGTTGAGGCACTGCTAAACGAGGACAACTGAAAGTGAAAAAAATGCAGAAGTAGCGACTCGTTCGGAAATTAACATGAATGAGGATATGCCGACGTTTCGTCAAGGGCTTTGTCTTCCAAAAAGTAATAAATCCGCCAAAAATATATAATAAGGTTATTACGGAAGCAAACCGGAATGCAGCAAGAGCAATGCTGCCATTTATAATCTATTAAAGTTTGTTTGTACATGTGTATCTCGTTATCAGAGAAAGAGGTTCGCAGCAGAAAAAGAATGGTTAAAAGTATTTGAAAGAAGAGTTAATGGGTTTTGATGCCTCAATAAAGAAGAAAAAACTCGAAAGGAAAAGCAGCAAAATTCACGCAATTATTTTTATTTCTTTTAATTTTTATTTAAATGCCTTTGTTTTTTATGTTTGTGATGGATTTGACGTCCTTATATGTATGTACATTAGAGTGGACATTTTTTTTTTTTTTTTTGAATAACATGTTATTCGCCCCCTAATTTTTTTCTTTTGGGCACAAATAACATATTTCCAAAACTGTAGACTGTTTGGTCAACGTTAAGGCGTGGCACATGCGCCCTCAAGTTGACAAGAAGGGATTTTGCACAATTTAATAAGAAAAAAGTTATAACTTCATTATTATTTATCAAAATTTATGTTAAGTATCGATATTATATTTAATTTTGACTATTATTTTAATGCGTGCCCCTAAAAAGGCGTGGCACCTTATATAATTTAAGTAATATATACGAAAATATGTAGTTTTTGCTTCAAAATATGATGGAAGCTTACATATGTATGTAAAATTTATTTCCTAAAAGTCATTAAATAAATGCCGGCAAATTGGGGCGTGGCAAGTTAAAATTTTAAACTGCTACTAACAAATGCAGCTCTGTGCTAATTAGTTGCGATCAAGCAAACTTATATTTTCATAGAAGTAGCAATACTGGAATAACGGTATCTAGTACACATGTGCTTTTGTTAAGCTAAAAAAGAGCGTTGATAATGTGTTGTTATACATGCAAATGTGAAAATATTAATTTGATTTGATTGAAAGATAAGGTTTATAAAATTGGTAAGTTTAAACAACAAAGTGCTCGATATTTTCAAAATATAATAACATATTTAATATTATTAATGTAACTCAAACAGCAATGGAAACAAGAGCAAATGAAAAGTTATTTCTGCTTGGGCACGACGAAAGTCAAATCATTGGGTGCAAGTTACCATCAAAAGGGCAAATATTAAAAGTCCTTTTTTACAATATGCGGAAAATTAAGCTCAATCTTCGTCCGAGTGCATATCTTGTAATTAAAGAAGCAGAAGTACTCTGGGATAAAGCACGTATTCCCACAAGCCAGAATATTCGTAGCGTTCAGAAAGTGGAAGCTCTATATCATCAGTGGAAGACACTTCAAAAAACTTGTAAGCGCCGTACAGCTCTACAGAAGAAACGTGAGCACGATTTTGTGGAAGAATTAGACGATTTGTTTGATATCGCTCATGGTGATGCGTTAAGTATTATTCAAATCGAAGAAGATAGACTATTTCTACTTAATCAACGGAAAAAAGGCAGACCAGGTGGTATGATTGGAAGCGATCGAGCACTTTTTGAAAGAGAGAAAAGAAGAAATATGCGTGAAGAAAGAGAACTGATAAGGCAAGAAAAGTATCACCAGGAGCAATCTCAAAATTTGGATGCAAGTCAGGACTACTCAGATGATGAAGGACAATTGACTGAAATAGACAGTTATGAGCTTCAAGACAATTTTCAACAAACATCTACTGGAAATGTGGGAAAGAAACGTAAAATGAAAAACTTTATAACACCCAAGCTTGTTGCGACTCTGGACAAGTGTAAAGTTAGCGACAGAGATGCTGTTCGAATTCTCATAGCCACTGCTGAAGCATTGGGCCATGATTTAAGTCAGTTAGCAATAAGTAAAACTACAATTCGAAATTGCCGTAAACAAATTCGATCTGAAACAGCTATAAATTTAAAGGAAAAATTTCAAAACATTTTACCACAAACCATTACAGTACATTGGGATGGAAAGCTGTTACCATCATTAACTGGAAAGGAAAAAGTAGACAGATTGCCAGTTGTTATTACATCTACAGAGATAGATCATCTACTTGGAGTTCCTGCATTACAGGCTGGTACAGGAAGGCAACAGGCTGAAGCAATAATCCAATTATTAAAAGAGTGGAATTTGACAGACAAAGTTCAGGCCCTGTGTTTTGATACAACAGCAACAAACACGGGAAGACTTCAAGGTGCTTGCGTGATATTGGAACAGGAATTAGGAAAAGATCTTTTGTACTTGCCCTGTCGTCACCAAATCTACGAAATTGTATTAAAGAGCGTATTGAAAAAATAAATTTGTCTTCAAGTGGACCAACTTTGTCAATTTTCCAAAAGTTTAAAGGGTCCTGGGCGATGATAAACCAAGAAAATTTTAAATTTGGAGTTGATGACGAGAAGGTAAGTCAGCATATTAGCGTTTTCGAATTAGAAGATCTAGCCACGTTTTTCCGCCAATATTTAAAAATAAAACAGCCTAGGGCTGATTATAAGGAGCTTCTGGAATTAAGCCTAATATTTCTTGGGGAGCACGATAGGAATTATAAATTCAAGTCACCAGGAGCATATCATCACGCTCGTTGGATGGCCAAGGCGATTTATTCATTAAAAATGTTTTTATTCAGAGAAGAGTTTGTCATGTCGTCAGATGAAATAGACGCCATACGCGATGCTTGTTTATTTATTATGAAAATTTATGTAAAAGTCTGGATAGAAGCGCCAATAGCTGCCAAAGCGCCTAATCAAGACCTTCTTTTAATTAAATCTCTTTTCGCCTACAAAAAGGTCAACGAAAACGTAAGCAATGCAACTTTGGGAAAATTCCGTAACCATTTATGGTATTTAGCAGCAGAAACAGTAGGTTTTTCGTTTTTTGATGAAACCATTACTTCTGAAACAAAAACTTGTATGATAAAGAGACTTCGTGTAGAGTCAGAAAATGAGAGCAAGCGGCTGATTACTGATATACAGGACTTACAATCAAAATCAATTGAGGACTTCGTAACCAAAAATACACTTCACTTCTTTGAACGTTTTTCGATTGCAACCGATTTTTTCCAAAAAGAACCCTCCCAATGGCAGAACGAGCCAAGCTATATACAGGGCGTAAATATCGTCAGTAAAATGAGGGTAGTTAACGATACTGCCGAACGAAATGTTAAATTAATGGAAGAATATAATAATTCATTATCAATAAATGAAGAAGAAAAACAATTTATCTTACAAATTGTAACTGATTATCGAAAAAACTATAAAGGTATTAATAAATCAGATCTCATGGAACACTAATCTATTTGTGTTTTATTTTAACTTGCCGGCATTTATTTAATGACTTTTAGGAAATAAATTTTACATACATATGTAAGCTTCCATCATATTTTGAAGCAAAAACTACATATTTTCGTATATATTACTTAAATTATATAAGGTGCCACGCCTTTTTAGGGGCACGCATTAAAATAATAGTCAAAATTAAATATAATATCGATACTTAACATAAATTTTGATAAATAATAATGAAGTTATAACTTTTTTCTTATTAAATTGTGCAAAATCCCTTCTTGTCAACTTGAGGGCGCATGTGCCACGCCTTAACGTTGACCAAACAGTCTACAGTTTTGGAAATATGTTATTTGTGCCCAAAAGAAAAAAATTAGGGGGCGAACCACCTCCTACAAAAAACAAAAATAATTCCATATAAATATTGTCCACTCTAATGTACATACACACATATGTACATATTCAACTATCTCTTTGCTCTGGTTCTCACCGGATTTCCTTATATTTTTTTGTTTGTTATTAGGAGTGCGCTCTTCAGACTCCAGAAGATAATGGACTTACGCCCATTATTGTATTTTATTTCCAATCAATAAACTTCTGCAATTTAAACAAAGAATTTTATTTTCAAAATGAACTATTTTCTTGAGTTGACAAATAAAAATTTAGATAATATTTTCCGAATTGCTGTTGACTCTCGTAAAATACAATTATCTTCTAGTAGCAATAAAAACAATAAATAAATGAAAGCAACTTGTTTTTTTTATTAATCATCCATATATCTTAATTATATTTATAATACAGTGGACGTCCATTAGCACGAATTATGTATATAGTGTCAGGCGTTTTCGTATGATTGGAAAGTCCGTATTATTTACTGGATTGCAAGTTCTAAAGCTTTACCATTTTACTAACATCCATTAGCTTCTCTAAACTCTTCCTGTTCCTTCTCAGCAGTGGAATTTTAGTACACCTGTAGCAGCTGATAGTTGTGCCTGCTCTTTTTTTATAATACAGGTTGAGTTAGATAAAGAAATTTCAATTTATCTTGTAAATAAATGTTTATCTTGCGATAAAAACGTATTGTACGTATCAAATTTCTAAATTGTTCTAACACGGCACACAAAATTCCAAAAATTCATACTAACTGATTATTTCACATCGATCGCAGAAAAAACCAAAAGAGAAAAATTTGTACTTCAAAGTAAAAAACTAAAACAAATTATGGAATACAGTCTGTGTCAGGCAATTGCCGAGAGAACAACGTTTTTTCGGAGCTTTAGCTTTAATAGTTATCGATAAGTGTCTGATCAATTGATTTTTTGCCTTTCTTCGTTTGGAGATTAAGTTTTATTTTCCTGAGTTATATATACATATATATTTTTTGTACTTATCGCTAAATAAATTAGTATAAGAACAGTTTAAAGTTTAACAACATGAACGGGGTTCATCCCCCGAACACCAACAACCGGTTTAAGGAGCTTGCCTCCGATCCCGGGAGATACAAAACCAACAAAAACAAAAGACCGCGTTCTGAAGACTTCGTCCCTTTGCCACAAGTATCTATTGACAAGCAATATCGCCCACGCTACTTGGTTGCATCAACTAGATCCTTAAATGAGAATACAGAAACACTTGCTCTGTCTTCCTACAATGTGGTTTGGAAGTCAATGAACTGAAAAGTGGGGATCTTTTAATTAAAGTTCTCGACAGCAAATTGCTGAAAAGTTCTTGAAGGCGACATATATTGACAGCATTCCAGTAAAAATCACCCTTCATAAAACGCTGAACACAATACAAGGTAGGATATTTTCTAGAAAAATTATTGAAATTACGGAAGAAGACCTGCTGGAATCTCTAAGAGATCAGAAGGTAATGGAAATTCGCAAAATCACTAGAAAAGATGGCGACAAAGTACTAGCTACAGGTGCAGCAATTGTTACTTTCGACCTTTATTATCGTCCCGAAATTTTAAAGCTTGGCTGGGAAAGAGTGACCGTTAACGAACACATACCAAACCCAATGAAGTGCGTAAATTGCCAGAAATTGGGTCACACAAAAAAACGTTGCAGAAATGTAGAAAATTGCAAGGACTGTGGTTTTCCAATACCTCATGACTTGTGTTCCCGAAAGTACTGATTAAATTGCCAAACTAAAGATCACACATCAAATGACTCCGACTGCCCAACTTTTTGGAAGCACAACTCCGTCAACTATTTACGTATAACAAGAAAATGCACCACACGAGAAGCTTGGGAACCCTATAACCAAAGTCCTGAATTACATACACTAAAACCTGGACCAAGAAATATAAAAAAACATATGCTCAAATACTAAGTGGTGAGAAACCAAGTGATGTGATACCGATAACTACAATACTACCTGCACAAACGATAGCAAAACCTGACAACGCCCAAAATAAGAAACCAAAGGATGATTTAAAAACTTTAAAAAACTCGAATATAACAACTACAACCACTCACAATCAACAAACGCAATTAGAACTTCAATAAAACAACAACAAACATTACAATTTGCTCAATCAGTAACACTGAATAACACACCTTCAACATCTTTATTACACTCTCCTAAAATTAACACAAACACCAATAGACAAATTACAGAAAATGAGAACACACTCAGCGATGACTTTTTTCTCCCATAACACACTAAATGATAACTTGGAAAAAATGGATCAAAATATTACTGATGAAATGATGATAAACGATACAAATTAAGGGTTGGGTTTAAATAGCCCACCAAAAATAAATATGATTAACCCAAATAATGAAGAATCACCATGTACAAGACAAGAGACAACAAATTTCCAGATTTAAATACAATAATAACGCCAAAAACATTTAAGAAAACGCTGCCTAAAAAGTCTAGCTAAATAATGGACTTAGGCCTAAACATTAACCTCCTTCAGTAGAACATCCAAGGCTTCGTCAACAACAAGTACGCTTTAGAACAACTTGTAGCCAGGCATCAACCTAACATAATAGCATTGCAGGAAATACACATTATTAACAAAAACTTGCATCTACTACACCTACCTGGTTTCAAAATTTACCATCGGGTATAGCTGTTCTAGTTAGGAACAATTTGAATGTGGTTCAACAGTCTACTTCATCTGGAGACTTACTATTTCAGTCTATTACCATTAGTTGCGGTCGGCAACTGCAAATAACAAATATCTATAAGGAACATTTTTATCGATAAACCGACTCATTAGTTAACAACATAACGCTCCCCAACAACACACACCATCTCATACTTGGTGACTTAAATGCCCAAAATGTCTTGTGGGGCTCAGGTTCCAATTCTTCGCCGATAACAGGGGATTGGTGATCCTAAATGATGGATCTCCAACTTTACTCAGCACCAGATGTACACTCACTGCAGTCGATGTTTCAATGGCCAGCGTGGACTTGGCCCTGCAATTAACTTGGCGTTGTTTACCAATGCCCGAAGTTGGTGATCATTTTCCAATCAAAATCACAAACAAAATAGACAGTATGAAAAAACTTTACACAGCACGCTTCATGGAGGACAAAGCAAATTGGTTACTCTTCAGACAAAAAGTAGCACATATAGCCGAATACTTTAGGAGCTCTGGCAACATAAATAAAGAAGCATCACTCATCAAACGAATCCTCAGGAAAACAGCGAATGAAACAATTCCCCTCAGTCGCCAACCACCTAGTAAAAACAACCCAGCTTGGTTCAACTCTGAGATTGCTAAACTAATACGACTGAGACAGCAGAGTTGGAAGCTGTTCAAAAGGCATCGCAATCAATGCAACTGTTTGGAATATAAAAGAGCCTGTGCCAGAGTTAAAAGGGAGAGTAAAATTGCAAAAAGGCTAACTTGGGAAAACTTTCTCAATTCCCTAAATACAGCAATGGACGTTTCTTATTTGTGGAGAAAAGTAAACAATTTAAGATCTACAAGAATCAGCACCTTTCCAACAATTTGCGTTAACAATTCGAACGTATCCCATCCCAAGCAAATTGCTGACCACTTTGCCCTGCTTTGGAGTTCAATTAGTTCAGATCAGGCTTTTGGAACTGAAATTATAGAAGCAAAGAAAAATCTAAATATAGATTCGTTGCCAAACTGTGGTCCTCTTTTTCCAATATTGACTCGAAAAGTTAACTTAGCTGAACTGAACGACATTATGGGGACTCTTAGGGATTCAACGCCTGCAAATGACAAAATAACATATTCTATGGTTAAAAACTCTCCAGATGCTCTGAAAATTCGACTCTGTGACTTGTACAACAATATTTTCGACATTGGCATTTTCCCACACGACTGTAAAACTGCCGTTTTAATACCAATACCTAAGCCTGGAAAGAATCCTAACAATTTAGAAGGCTACCGTCCAGTTTTACTATTACCAGTGCTTTCGAAAATATTTGAATAAATTTTGGCAAAACATTTCTGGAAATATACATACAAGACAAAATATATCAAAAAACCAGCACGCTTTCTTGCCAAGACATGGAGTGCATACCATCTGTCGCCATTTAAAAGAAACATAGTATTGTTATTTCGGAGGATATTGAAAAGGCATTTGATAGAGTGGTATTAACATACATAATACACGAGCTTTATGAATGGGGCATACATAAAAGAAACCTTGAAGGTTTTAATGTCCTATGTTGGCATTTATGCTGATAACATTTTCGCTGTTGCGTCCGGTAAGTCAGAGTTAGTTAGTACAAATTTAAATAATTTTGACACCATAGTTCATGACTGGGCTAAAAGTCGAGGAGCAGCTGTCCCGGTAGAGAAAATTAAGTTGCTACATGTTTGCAGGAAAAAGAATTGCACTCCCACAACTTTCTGTTTGAGAAACAATAACCAACAAGTACCTGAAAAGTTAAGAATTTTGGGCATTTTTTTCACAAAGAATCTGCTTTGGAACACTCACGTTAAGCAGTTATCAATCAAACTGAGTAAAACAAACAACTTGTTAAAGCTTATTTGCTCACATGGTAAAGGGCCACACATCGAAACCACTATCAACATTTGCCGAGCTTTAACTTCAGGTATACTACTTCATGGCATAACAATTTATGGTTAGACATCTAAGAGAAATATAGCAAAAATCAATACCTTACTCAATAAGTGCTATCGATCTGCATCAGGCCTTCTAAGAGCAACACCTATCAAATATTTTCAAACGGAAGCAAAATTTGCAGAATTCCAACAACTGGTGGATAAAACATCAGTTGGTCTGGCCTCTAGAGCAATCGCCATAGCAGCAGATGGTCTACATGAATTGTTTTGGGAACATCTTAATAATCCCTCGTGCGTTTCAGGATATTCTATTGCGAACATAATTGCTTTGTTAAGAAAAAACAAAATATCTATACCTTCTAAGCCGATCACCACTAATTGCGCTGGCGCAATAGGTTTGGTTGATAACAGTCTTAGAATCTACAACAAAAACACCACCAACCCAATATGTTTTAGGAAAATGTTGGCTGAGAAAATCTCACTTCATTCACCAAATACAACACTCTATACCGACGGTTCATACTGCGACAGCAGGACGTCATATTCAATTGTCAGACAGATATCCATTTCTGTTTTTGAGGTTGTTCATGAAGCGCGACTGCCAAATTATACTGGAATCTTTATTGCTGAGATTGCTGCTATAAGGCGTGCCATACAATATGCATTACAGCACGGAGGAAAAACCTTAATCTGCACAGACAGCCTCAGCGCCACCAGGGCTCTGATGAAAAATAAGAACGTAACATATAATGACATGCTTTACCACAATGGAAACAGAAATATTGTAATACTTTGGATCCCATCGCACATCGGGATTCAGGGAAATGAGTGTGCATATAATGCTGCAAAGGCAGCGCTGAATTCGCCTCTATGCACCGAGACACCATGTTTTCCGAAGGCCTTATGGAATCCATTTAAAGCAGCCTTTCAACAGCAGAACCCATCATCTAGCAGACCCAAATACAATAAGAATTTTAGCAGAAGCCAATGTATTATGCTGGCGAGGTTGAGAGTAGGTAAAACCGTGTTCAATACAAGGCACTACTACGTACGGAAAGATCCACCAAGATGTGTCTTCTGCGACGTTACTTTAACTATCCACCACATACTAGCTGAATGTCCTGTTTCCAAAATTGACGAACCTTTCGACAAGATTCTAGATTGCTCGTGTAGCGAAAACTTACCCGGAATACAAATAAGTTTACGGAAACATAATATTCACGAAATTTAGGCCTAACCTCACAACTATTTAATTTCATTAATTTCAAAATCTTATACATACACATACATAAGTAGGTATGTATGTACATACAATTATAGATTTACCTCTTATGAATTGTAATAATATTTATTTTAATTCAACTGACAAATTGTTATCAGACACCTAATGTAAAATATTTTTTGAGCGCATATGGTCTGGCTACCCGGCGCCTTTAAAAAACAAATATATTTTATAAATTTACTTTGTAAAATATAGCAGAAATAAATAAATAATTGAATAGCAAACATGGCAGAAACTACTTACATACATATGTACATATATACTACTGACTAATAATGTACGAAATATGACAAGGAGATTAGTAAACTAATAAAAAAAATTGTGTACTGGCATTCCAAGAAATCATCTGTTTAAATCAAATCGCCAGTACTCAAGTAAGCAGTTGCCACAGACAAAACAACAATTTTTAAGTTGGATAATTCGAAATTTTTACTATCTTCCGCTGAAAGAACAAGGAAAGATGTTTTGTTTCACTTGTGTATAACTTTATTGTTAGTTTTGAAGGTCAGCTTAAGTAGAAAACATCAGTTCACTTCAGTGTGTCCTTGCGAGCTGAAATCGCCACACTTGTGATTGTGAACGCCAGAACACCTATCATGCGATTTGAGCTCGCATCGGAAGGGTTATCTGAAATACGAGTACCAAAACATGCCTGATAACATCAGTACTCCTTGGGTGCTTTGAAAACGATAGATAGTTTAATTCTTAATCATCAATTTGACATTAAAAATAATTGAAGTTTTTTAAATGTATTTCTAGGAATAGGAAATAATATGTTTACTAAAATTTATTTAATATACTTACATATATTGAGTGTTCAGTGCCACATGGAAACTGTTTCTTTATTTTTTTATATTTATCTGGAGTGTGTAGCTAATTTAAACTTACATATGATATATATTATAGGTCGGTTGAAATCGTATACCTTTGGTACTCGTATTCGTATAAAATAGCAGTGGAACGACATGTTTCCTTAATTTTTGCTAATTTGAATGCAGAAAAAACCAAGTGGATTAAATTAAGACTTCAAACCTCTTCGGATGACAATTTTATCATGTTTGAGGATGGTAAACGCATATGTGATCCTTCGCCTAGTGTTCCAAAAGAAGTTTTCGAGTAAAACGCAATTTAAGGTTCCCTCTCTGTGTTGCATTTTCATACTGTGCGCGTTGTCATTGAATTGTCGAAACACACTAATGGGTTTTTACTGTTTTATATGATTACATTTTTAAATTACTTTCCGACTTGCGAACGGTTTCATATGCAAATTCAAGGTTTTTTACATACAATGCAAGTTCAAAATAAGTGAATTGACACAGTAGGTGGGTTTTCGAATGCAGAGTTACTTATATGAAATGCAGGCGGTAAAATATGTAATCAAAGTAAAATACAAAAACTCATAGCTCTAGCGATGGGATGGATAATTGATAATTAATGCAGTCATTTGAATTACATACATACATACATACATACATATGTATGTACATTTAAGAATACAAGTATGGCGTTTATACGGGAACATACAAACACATAAAATTTAACAACACTTCAAATTATGTAAAATAAGGCTTTGAGGACAATACAAATTTTTCCAAAAGACTTTCACATACAAGAACTATGCGGTAAAGCTTATAAGTAAATTTTGCATATTCATGTTTTGTACACATACAGTCTGTCAATAATGAGTTTGCACATTGAAAACAGACACGTTAGTGAATTCATGACATTTTTGTTCTAAAAAAAAAAAACTTTTTTTTACATATTTCATAAATTTATATGTATTTACGGAGATCATGCTGAAAAAAAACGTTGAATATGTTCAAAACAAACAAAAAATACAACAAAAACAATTTTTACTTCATTTCACACTGTCAATAAACATATTGTACATATCATGTAACAATGAAACAAACATATAAATCCTTGCATAATATAGGCTACCCTTAGAAGCCAAGTCAGTTAAAACTTAAATACAAGCGTGTGTAATGGGAAAGCAAAAAGTGTTACGTACATGACAAGTAATATTGTAAGAGGTTTGACAACTCATAAGACAGTTCATTTCCCAACTGACGGAAAGAAAGCCTTAACCTCGAGCCGATTATCTTTAGAGAATGGAGTGAGCTACAATTAACCGAGTAAACACTCGTAATTTCAATTCGTGTTGCTCGCATATTCGAAGTTGTAAAATATGTACATATTGAATGAATGTATTCATACGAAATGAGGCAATAAGACTTGTGCTGTGTCAACGCGAATAAAATTCAAAGAATGAAATGAAATGTTGTACTATTATTTTGCTTTTAGTGAATTAAGACCATTTGTGCAAATTGACAGGAAACTGATTACTGCTTCGCGCTGCTTCTCTTTGCCTATAGAATACGTACAAGGGACATACATTCCGATTGTCGATTCCCTAACTTTAATTCCTCATGTGCAGGAATCTAGGGATTGTTGGCTGTTTCGAAAATATTTTCCGTAGTGTTCAAAAATCTCTTCAGGATTTATCTTTCAGCCCCCCGATGAGATTTTTGAACCTGAAGCTTTATAGGTCCCTGTTCTTTGGCTTCATTGAAAATGGTACTAAACACTGAAATTCGTTTTTTTTTAATTAAAAATGTAAATCAGTTGAATTTGCTCTTGAAAAAACCAAATAATTTGTTGCCGCGTTCTTCCACTTCAGTGGTGTGACGATACTGCCTCCTCGTGGCGCCCCTGGATAGCCCCTACAGCACCCGCTTAGAGGTGAACCAAAGTGTGCAGCGAATCCCCTCTGTCCAGGGGTCTAAACCAGGACCCGGTCCTCCAGGTTTCGGGGGTTGTGCGTGGGGGTAACTTCCCTACCGTGTAAAAACACAAGAGTTTTGATGCAACCACAAGAAGAAAATATAAATATGGATGACTTTATTGCTGACGACCAGGAACAACGAAATAAGGGTAAGGATTTTCGGTTCTGCACGTGGAATGTCAGGTCCCTGAACAGACCACGTGCAGCCGATGAACTTGCCGAGGCCCTGGAAGCCTACAAGGCTGACATCACCGCCATCCAGGAAGTGCGATGGGATGGGCCGGGCAAAAAGAAAGTGAGAAACTGCGACATCTACTACGGTGATTGCTACAAAGAGCGGCGACAGCGCCTGTTTGGATGCGGGTTTTTTGTTCGAGGCAGACTTAGGCAAAGAGTCCTAAGCTTTAAATACGTGAGCGAACGCCTCATTACAATCCGCATCAAGGCTAGGCTCGGCAACATTAGCCTAATCTGCGCCCACGCCCCTACGGAGGATAAAGATGACGACAGCAAGGATGACTTTTATAATCCCTGGAAAGAACATACGATCAATGCTCCAACTACGACACCAAGATCGTCCTAGGAGATTTCAACGCAAAGCTGGCCAAGGAAGACATCTTTGCTAGAGTCATCGGGAAACACAGCCTGCATGACGACACATCGGATAACGGACTCAGGCTGCTAGATTTTGTGACGGGGCGAAATCTCACTGTAGCAAGCACGCGATTCCCTCACCTCAACATTCACAAAGGGACCTGGCGGTCCCCTGTTGAATCAACCAAATTGATCACATTGCGATCGACGGCAGACACTCCTCCAGTATTCTTGATGTCCGAACATTCCGAGGAGCCAACATTGACTCCGATCACTTCCTTGTTGTAGCCAAGGTAAGATCACAGATATCAGTAGCAAAACGGAGTAGAGCACGACCACAGCAGTTTGACGTCGCAAATCTACAATCGCAATCAACCGCTGGGAAATTTGCCGATCTAGTCTCCCTTAAGCTCTCAGAGAGTCCAGCCCTGCCAGGCGAAACAACCGATGAGGAATGGAACCTTTGCCAAAACGCCATCAGAGATGCTGCCTCTGATGTATTGGGTTTTAAAATGCCACCCGGAAAAAACCCATGGTTTGACGACGAGTGCAGGCAGGCACATTCAGCGAAGCTAGCAGCGTATAAGGCGACGTTGGAGAGAAGGACGAGAGCAGCTCGTGAGCTCTACGAACGGAAGAGCAGGGAAGAACACCGGCTTCTCAAAAAGAAGAAGAAAGAGCACGAGAAGCGCGTGATGGAGGAACTGGAGAGGTGTTACGGCAAGAATAATATCCGAAAGTTTTACCAACGGGTAAAACAACTATCCAATGGATATAAGCTTCGGACAGAAGTCTGTCGTGACGAAGAGGGACAAATCGTAGTAGAGTCGCAATCGATGCTGAGAATCTGGAAAGATCACTTCTGCAAACAGTTTAACGGCGAACAAAACACCGATTCCATCGCCAGGCAGAATATTCCACTCCAGATAACGGACGATGATAGTATAGAATTCCGTCCCCCCGACCTGAATGAAGTCAAGATAGCAATATCGAGATTGAAATCAAACAAAGCTGCAGGAGCGGACGCACTGTCCGCGGAACTATTTAAGGCAGCCGAACCAGCTCATCTGTAGGATATGGTCGGAGGAAAGCATGCCCGACGAGTGGAATCTCAGCATCGTTTGCCCGATCCACAAAAAAGGAAACCCCTTCAACTGCGCCAACTACTGAGGAATAAGTCTCCTGAACATCGCCTACAAGATCTTCTCTGCCGTTTTGTGTGAGCGCCTGAAACCATTCGTGAACAGTCTGATAGGTCCTTATCAGTGTGGTTTCAGGCCGGGGAAGTCCACCATCGACCAAATTTTCACACTACGGCAGATCCTGGAAAAGACCCAAGAGATTCAAATCGACACCCACCACCTATTCGTCGATTTTAAGGCCGCATATGACAGTTTGTATAGGAACGAGCTATACGAAGTCATATCTAGTTTTGACATTCTTACTAAACTCTTCAGGCTGTGTAGGATGACGATGGAGAACTCTCGCTGCTCCATCAAGGTCGGTAACGAATACACCGAGACCTTCAATGTCAGAAGGGGATTTAGACAAGGCAACGCACTGTCATGTGACTTTTTTAACATAATTCTTGAGAAGATCGTGCAAAACTCACACGCCACCAACAGAGGCACGATCTTCCAAAAGTCCGTGCAACTGCTAGCATGCGCTGACGACATTGACGTGATTGGTCGAACACAGCGAGCCGTCACTGAAGCGTTTGCAGGTATTTCAACGGAGGCGGCCAAAATGGGTCTAGCGGTGAACGAGGGCAAAACGAAGTATATGCTGTCATCAAAAAAGGACGCGCAACACCGACGACTGGGCCAGAACATCACCATAGGCAGCTATAACTTCGAGGTAGTGAAGGACTTCGTCTACCTTGGCTCCCAAGTCAACAGTATAAATAACATCAGTACCGAGATCAAACGCAGAATAACTCTTGCCAATCGCTGTTTCTTTGGGCTCAAGAGGCAATTGAGTAGTAAGGCCCTTTCTCGAAAAACCAAGCTGACACTATATACCACTTTGATAATCCCTGTACTTCTCTATGGCGCAGAAGCATGGACGGTGTCGAAGGCGGATGAGGAAGTCCTTGGTATTTTCGAGAGAAAAGTTCTGCGTTCAATCTTCGGCCCTGTTTGCGTTGATGGTTTCTGGAGAAGATTCAATCATGAACTGTACCGGTTGTACAGCGACATGAGCCTAACAGGGCGCCTACGGATACAACGGCTAAGATGGTTGGGCCATGTAGAGCGGATGCAGAATACTGCTCCGACCCGTAGAATCTTCGATTCCGAACCTGTGGGACAACGCATTAGAGGACGCCCACGGAACCGATGGCGCACACAAGTGGAGAGGGACCTCAACCAACTTAGTGTGCACAATTGGAGAACGCTGGCTAAAGACCGTGCCAGCTGGAAAACTTTGTTGGTTGAGGATCAGGTTCACCACGGACTGTAGCCCCAAAAAAAGAAGAAGTAGTCCGTTATCATCTCGAAGATCTTTATACTCAAACAAACCAAGAAGGGTTGTTATTGCCATTTTTATACACCAGATAGCTCGACAGGTATCTGAGGCCATGATCAGGGGTGTCCTGAAACCAAGTCTTCGTTAGTTATCTTCGAATGCACACAAAACCAATATTCGAATCAGCTGTTGTTCACATTTGTATAATTGTGTACAATTTTAGTTATAATTCTTTGGACAAAATATAGTGTCTATTAAAAATATAAAAAATTTCAGTGTTTTAAATAAAAAAGAAGGAAAATGAATAATGCTGCTGTTTTATATTTGCTATTGGAGGAAGAGCGTTCGGAAAAGTTCAGAAGAAAAATATTGCGAGATTGTAGCAATTCGTTTGCTCTGCCGGAGACAACTTAATTATATTTTTTATAAAGTTTAGAATGTGCGTTCACATTTAAAGCTGCTTTGCAGGTTCATGGGATGCTAGCGACTAAGCAAAGAAGCTTTTCCAATGGTCCCAGACGCAACAAAAATCTTTCCCGTTCTAAGATTCTGCCAATGTTACAACTTGCAGTTTTGTTGCGATTTTTATACGAAGGGTCTTAACAAAGAGATGTTGGAAACGTCTCTAGCAGATGGCTGGGTAGGAGCACAGTGTCAACCAGTTGTCTCCGGTTGGTTTACTCCTCTTTGTAAAGCATCTCGGAAGGTCTGGATATTTTTCCATAAACTCCACGATTATGGAGCTTTGAGTTTTATTTTTATGTTTTCCTGTTAGCTGCTTGGTTTTTTTCAGAAGTAAAACCGATAATATTGGTTTCTGTGACACCTAAAACCAACACTAATTCTGTTTCGAATATAAAACCGATAATGATGGGTCATGAAGCCCAAAATAACTTTTTTAGTCGTTTTCAAAACCAATTCCAATAATATTGGTTTCTATGACACCCCTGTATATGTGTGTAGCCGTGAAAAAAGTACATATAATGGCCCCGATACGATGTTCTGCAAGACATTTCTTTTCTTTTGAAACTGCTGGCAAATTCACTTAACATTTACATGATGATTTTTGAGACATCTTCTTTAATGTTGATTTGAAAAGTAAAATATAATAGTAAAATAGCAAATTAGGGTGAAAGGTTATATGAAATACAATGCAAACCATTTTATTGCTTAAGTTTGAGCTGGATTGGAATAAAAGATTTAATATTTCAAGAAAAATATGTAGTATTCTGTATTACTTGCAAAGATATGAACCAAAAGGGACATAAATCAAATTAAAAAATGATTTTGGTAGTTTTAGGGCTTTTAGAGTTTTGTTGGCAAGAACGCTTTATTAAATGAAGGATTTTCAGTATTTTGATGCAGTGCATTCATAATCATTAAAAAAAATCTAATTTGCATTCTTTGTGGCTCAGGGCTTTTTGATTACAATAACTCTTTTACTTGGAAGATACTTCAGAAACTATTTCTATATTGCAGCAATCGAGACTTATCCAAATATTCTTTACAGACATGATGCTGCGAACAAAGCACTATTTTTGCTTCTAATAATTTTTTTTAGAAATGTTAAATGAAAAATTAGAAAATTCCAGACATGCAATATTACTCCGCTGTACGATTTTCATAACCACATTCGGGGACTATGCGGGTACATGGAGCGAAAAATTACTCACGATGAAACGGGATCACGCAAATCATGTGAGTGCGGTCAATCTCTTCTTCGTTCTTTCAAATCCAGGCAAAATTAATAACAACTTCATGTTAATTCTTGATTGCGAAAGAGATTGTAAAACGAATCCATAGCAATTGTTATGAAGCTAAAGTTACTCGCAAGTTTTTAATAAAAAAAAGTTCAAAGTTGCAAAAAAAAATATTTTTGTTTCAATGTGGGCTCTTGGACATGTACCTGGTGAAATTGATTTAGGTGGCACCTAAAAAGTGCCGAGTCGTGCAACAACGAGTAAACAATTTTACCCATTAAAATTGAGTTTTTTCTGGGCCACAGTTTTTATAGCTCAATATTCGGTCAATGTGAGCTCTTATCGCTTACATCAACAAACATATACATATGTATGTATTGTATATATATTGACTTTCAGAATGAAAAGCAAGTCCAAGTCGGTGGACTTTTTTAAAGAAAAATAAATTTTATTTATTTACGATTGTTTACAAAAAGCTTTTAAAAACAGTATAGTATATATTATAAAAATGGTTTTATTAGCTTTATTTCCACTTGTTTTCAATTTTTAAGAATTACAAAGATGTCGTAATAAAATTTTTGAAATGCGAAAAAACTTCACCCAATATTTTGGCAAAGAGTTCGAAAGAATAATAGAAAGCTGTTCCAAATTGTTTCGTTTAAAATTGAATAAACATATTCCATTCACTACTCGTTGTCGATTCGATTTTAATGAACTTATAATTGTGATTGCTGGCTATGATTAATTTGCACTAGAGGAATGGTTACATTGTGGAGGAAATTTTTTTTATTAATGCTTAATCTATGTTATTAAAAATATTAATATATATATATATATATATATGTATATATATGTATGTAGGTTTTAGTTTTAATTGTCAATATTATTTATAAGTATTATTATTCACCTTAGTTTACAATTCATAAATATGTTTTAGTATTATTATTATTGTTATTACTTTTGTTATTATATTATTTTTACATGCGACTACCCAGCTTAGATGTTTCTTCAATTCATTGTGTATTCTTATACATAGATATTTATTTATGTATGTATGTATATAAGTTTACAATTGAGCGTTCTTATCTATCTTAAATAATTTGCAACGGTCTGTTGAAAACTTCGTTAATAAATATTTATTAGTGTTTATAGTTTAATTAAAATACACAGTGCAAAATATACACGCAGTGCTCACATTTGTATGTATGTGTGCATTGTGTTACAGCTTGCGTTCACTTACATTTTTATACTATATACAATAACTGCACGAATGCACGCTTAGTCAGTTTGTTTTGCAGTGAAATGCGATTCTGTAATCGCATTCAACTTCGCAAGTGTTTACTGCATATAGGAAAAATCAAGGGATTTGTTCGGGTCAGATATGATCGATGTATTTTGTCCTTTAACTATTTAGTTTTTGTCTTATTTTTGAATGGATTATGCACAGAAATCTAGTTGGTGCGATGCACAACAGGACATTTGTTTTATTAAATTCCGACACCTTCATATTGATTACAATTTCAGTTAATGAAATTGTTTTAAAACAATGAAAAGTTTTTCCTGCTTCGAAAGGCAAAGGCATTTTAGGAAGTTCGATTTACTATTTCACCAAACGAAGGCAACAACGCCGATTTTCATGTACATATGTATTTTACTTGTATTTGGAAAGTCATGTGAGCAATAGATTATTTTTGTTATCAAAAATAGTAAGTTTTAGACAGGAACAACAATCGTATTTTTGTGTTAATTAGTTAATGTCTATATTTGATCACAACTTAAAATTATTAATATATTTCCATGGGCTTTTAACAAAACGCCTCTGGTCGGTAAATTTCACCAAACGGTTCTATTTAGTACAGTTTTGTTTCTAAGTTATAATTATCATTAAGGCTGGATTGATGCCCCGCCCCTCTTCCTGTTTCGGTTTATTAAAAGTCCGCAGATTTGTACATAATTACTAATTATTATTATAAGATTTTAGAAAATAAAAAATGAGCAGCGTGTTGAGACTTGCACAGCACATACATACAAACGTACATTTATGTACCCTCGTATGTAGGTTCGAATAATAAAGTCGAGATAAGTGTTAAGTTCGGTAAGATTGAAAAACAAATAATACTATTTATACAAAAAATAAATGCAGTTTTATGTATGTAAATAAATAAATACTTATATGTTTGTACGTAAATGCAGAATTTAAGTTTTCCGTTATCTGGGTAGCTTTCACATTTAAATATGTAGTATGTAAATATAGAAACGTTAGTAGAGTATATGTATGTATGTTAATATAATAAATAGTTGTTGTAGATGAGTTTATGTTGTAACTTCATGTCCGGGTAGTTTGTTTTAAGTATGTGTGTATGCGAACACAGATTTCTATCTATTGCCATGATTTGAAAATACTTAAGTATTTGAGAAATGGAATTGATTAATATTCGTTTTTAGGGTATTTTTTAACGTTTACAAAAAGAAACTATTCATTCTGTTGTACATATTGTGAATGGCAAGAATTATTTTCTAACAGAACACTTTTAATTAAGGAATAATTAGCACAATATTCTTCAAATTTTCGAAAAATTCTAAAATGCTTTTCAAAGTATAACTAGAATAGTGTTTTCGAAAAGTTCACCGACCAGCGGACACAAAGAATTTTGAAACTGTTATTTACAGCAGTGGATTGGCAAACAATTAGAGAAGCTAAACGTGATATTTCCGTTATTTTCTATCCGTTGTCTTTTTTTAAAGATTTGAATTTTATTTTTATCGCTAATGTTATTCTTTCGATAATTTATTCGCAGAAAAGGCGATGTAAAAAGACGTTTGAACAGAAACGTTATCCGCGGACCGATCGCAAATGTTGCATGATAGCAGTTGTTTTGACTCTTGTCTGGAGCATTTTAAATTTGTTTGTTTCAGAAATACAAATTATTATGCTACTTTAACATTTTCCTAATAGCAGTACTTGTGTTCTCCATTTGCTTCTTTGTGAGTACTTTGTTAACAAAGTTTGCAAATATAAATGTCTAATAAATAGTGCAGAATAAATGCTTGTAGTATAAGTATTTTTTCTTTATTTTTGTTGAAGTTTGAAGTATAAGGGAATGGGCAAAACAAAAAAATTTATTTCTGCGACTTAGTAATTTACTAACGTGTTCGATGTTTAACATCAATTTGCTGTAATATTTCTTAACAAAATAGTAGTACTTCAAATGTTTGACTGCTGCTTTTCTTTACTAGAATTGAAAAGCAGAAGTAGAGGGAATTAAATACGCAAATCACTGGCTTTGTTTCCACTCATTCTGTAGTATTAAATTGTATTCTTTCGGTTGTTTAGAAGGTTTGTCAACTAACAGCCGTATGTACAGCCAAAGGACTGGTTTGAAATGATCACATATGACACAAAACTTTACACAGTTTCAGTAGGAGATTTCAATATAATTTTAATTTATAAGCAATCATGTAGTCTGCAATGATTTTGGATGTAAAATTTTATGGAAAATATCACTGCTTGTGTTAACTTCGTGCTAGGTTGTTTTATTAAAATATAACCAGATATTTAAAATTATTCTTATTTATGTACGAGTATATAATTCGTAAAACATGTTTTCTATTAATTAATTTTCCTTGAAAAACCTGGAAATAATGAGTTCAAGTAAAATGTATGCAGCTATACAAATGTCCGGAATATTGTGAAATTTTGCTTTGTAGGAAGGAAGTACGTCGATAAGAAAGAACACATGAACATTCTTCAAAATTTCCATTCAATGTTAAAGTATGTGATACGAGTATTTTAAAAATGAAATGCAATAACCATAGTTCTGAATGTAAAACATTGTTTTAAAGGGGTATTCAATTGCGAGAGAATAAACAATCGAATACCCTTGTTGTACTACCAGTGCATTAGACGTAGTTGATCAAGAATACGTTGCTTGAAAAATGTTCCGAGCATTCCAAATACGGTTGAAATTGCCGCAATTCCCATCATGGCCTGCATGATGCAATGAATGCCGGATAGATCTTCATCGTTCTGTTTTTGCCGATGACGCTGTCGATTGTGACGTCGTTCTTCATATTCTCTAAGTCTCTGGAGACGTTCAAGCTCTTCGTCGAAATGTGGAACTATTGCCAAGTTTACAACTTCAGTTTTCGACAAAATGTCTTCGGTCATCGCATCATTATTGTCAACTATTTGCTGGTTGCTGTTCATTTCCGTTTTAATTTGATATTCCTTGCCTCGTGAACGTTCATCAAGCATTGTGTTATCACGACTGAAGTCAAAGTCATAATTGCGTGTACGTGAAGATGTTGGATAATCGGCCAGATTAACCTTTGTAAGGTAGTGTAATGTGTTTGTTTCCGAATTATCCGCATTCAGAGCTGGCAATGATCCTGACATTCCTTCTGTTGTTGTGGACGAATCTTTGATTCGAAATTGTTTAAATTGGTTCTTTTTAATACCCAAAACTTCAGAAAGTGGTCGGTTTATCATTGGTAATACTGAATCAGTTGGTCTTATAATGAAAGAACCGGTAGTAGGGGCAGCATCAGGAGCTGGCAAAATTGCTGCCTGCTCTTCTGTTGTCATTTTTAAATCTATATTGTTTTTGATGTTGTTATTATTAGACGATGTTTTAGCATCGGATTCATCATCAGTGTCGCCCATTGAGTCTAAGTCGCTGTATTCACTACTATCACTTGAATCAGCATGAATTGAGCTAGTTTTCTTTCTATCTTGAAACTGGTCATTGACTTTATTTAATTTTTGTGTTGTGATGTTTCGAATTGGTTCGTACTTAGAGTTTTCTGAGTCGCCGCGATAAAGCAGGGCAACCTTGCCATCGGGTGTTAAGACGGGTGTAATTTTGGGATGGGAAGACGCTAAACGATGACTGCTTTCGGGGTCTGGCGATAGGGCATCAAAATCTGTGAACGATGTTGACTTCTTATCGGCATTTTCAATATTTTTATCATTGACATGACTTCCACTTTGCTGATACACTATACCAACTTTGCCTAAAGGAGTAGATATTATCTTTATAGCATCGTTGGTATTTTTTCTAAAATAACGACCATTTGATCTCCGTTTTGCGTTGAAAAACCCATCGCTATCATCGTCGTCATCGCTTTCGTCATCATTATCTTCATCATCGTTAGCAAAATTGCCACTGCTTTCTCGCAAATCAACTTCCGTCGCAACAACTCCGACCTGACTATTTGAATGATCTGGAAACAACTTTTGTTGCTTTTGGCCAAAAGAATTCATGTAGTCAGATCCTAACCTGTGGTCAATATTTTGTGTATGCGAACTATACAAACGCCTGCTGCTTTCGAAACTTCCACTTCCTTCATCATTTGAAAAATCATTTTTATTATGAGACCGCAGTTCTTTAGGTCTTTCAACAGCAATTGCTATACGTTCGTCGTCCTCATCATAGCCCATATCTTCTTCATCATCTAAAATTCTTTTTCCTTTGTTTGACAGTTGTACTAGTTCTTTTGCTTCTGGCAATAATTCTGGCTCATCGTCCTCATTACTATCGTATATATCAGAATACATACTATCATCTTCGTCATTATAATAGTCTGTGTTTGGATTAATTTGCATTGGCGTTTGTCGCTCGTCATTGTCAAAATGTTCTTCGTTGCCTTCAGTCTCATATTCGTTCATGTAATCATTTATATTTTCCTTGCGGCTGTTGTCGTGTCTAGCATTTGCACTAAATTTTTCTCCTACATTACTTTTACTATTATTATACACGTTTTCGGTTACCTTAATACTACTATTACTATCGCTACTAATTATAATTTTATTCATAAAATAACTATTACTCTTAAAACTACTACTTAATGTGGTGATATTATTACGTTGTTCTAAATTTGTTTCTAAGCTGCTGTTATATAATTGGGTAGTCGCATCTTTCAGTCAGTAGCATTTTTTTGTGCATCCACACTTTCTTACAATATCAAGATTTTTGATATATTTTCTGTTACTGCTGCATACCATTCGCACCTGTAATAAAAAACATTATATTAAATTTTAGGATAAGAGGTACAAAAATTATGATTCTTGGACTTTTTTCTAAAACATTGTTTACCTTTCGTCTTCGAACGATTTTCGCTGCGCAACACTGATTTCCGCATCCTCCTACACATTTTGCATACTTTAGTGGCTGACGAGATCTACAATCATTTTCCGTATAATATTCTCTCACTTGTTCTTTGCGACATGTAGAAGTAACTGTAATTAATTATAATATATTATATAACTGCTGGCCAAACGCTCTACTTAAGGATTTTACTCCCGCAATTTACATATATGGCAATATGATAGTTTAAAATTTTCGAAGTTGTTTTTTAATTAAACTCAAAGGGTCTGCTTTACTAACAGGCACACAAACGTTTTCATTCAAAAGGATTCCGAAAGATTTAACAAAACGATTTGAATACCTTAGATTTCTAAAGGAATAATTCTTTCAAATATAAGCAAAAATTTTAAGTACATCCATAAAAAGCAGTTATTTGATAATCCTTACATTGGATCGGCATTTCGTCCAGCCAGTTTTAAAAATTTTTTTTGAGCAGAACATTGATTTATAAACAAGAAAGTTATTATTATTTACGGCGACGAATAACTTTTTAAAAGCTATTTAACATAGAAACAGATTTTTGTCATGTCGAAAAGAGATTTTTTCTAGTCTTAATGCAGCCCATATTTTGTTATATTTTTGTTTCTGGGTTTCAATGTTTTGTATGGCCAACAAATTGAATTGGATCATGAAGTAAAGCCGGCATTTTTCTTTAATTTACAAACTTATGTAGTAAACAAAGCTCCATCATCGTAACTATGGATGTACAATGTTTCCATCACAATTCAGTCTCTACTGAATTGGAGTAAATAGAAATGTGGTTTGAAAAAACTAGAAAGATTTTGGACTCATTTTAACTAGATTAAAGGAGTCTTTGCTTTTTACTTTTACTTTTTAAAAAGTCACAGAAAACTTCGTATTATGTTTTCAACTTGTCATTTTTCCATTGAGAGTTCTAAAATTGTCAAAAGATGTACGTAGATGGAACTTGAGATAGAAGAATCTTACAAAGCTATACAATCACATCGATTTTCGGTACTGTATAGCTGTTACATATGCCGAATACGTACACATTTTTGCGAACTTACGGCAGATGCTGGCTATTTTCGTATACATACATACATGCATATGTATGTGTGTATGTCTGTATGTTCATATGTATGTATGTAAATATGTACACATGTTCTTTAAGAACTTTCTTTGTAAGAAATGAAAAATGGCCCAAAATTGTATTGTTTCAAAAACGGTTCAGTTTGCAAGCGTTGAACTGCCAAATGTGTTGGGAGTCCTGAACAAACAAAATGGTCTTCAATTTAAGAGTGATAACAACAAAATTTGCTCATTTTTGTACGGGATGAGATAATCTATTGTTAAAGCAAAGTTTTAGACGAATAAGCTTAATTTGTGGAAGTGTTAGTACTGTATGTGTGAAGAAATGAATTAATAATACCAGTGTTCGATGGGGCCTCAAAGATAGTGGCCTCACCTTGTTCGCAATATCTTCCTTTTTGTCCGTTTTTACATCTGCAGTGATAACCATCACGAGAGCTTAGGTTTGGAACGCACCGGCTTCCTCGCCGACATTTATTGTTTTCACATGGATCAGCCTGCGAAGTACATACATTAATTTAAGGTTATATTTTCTACGATCATTTTAGTTTTAGGCAATCGATTTACGTACTTCTTTGCTTATATGTGGCGTTTCGTCCATAAAATCTTGCTCGTCGTCTTCCTCAGGATTTTCTCCTTCCAACAAAGCGCAACCTGGCGTGATCTTTTGTTGGCGAGCAGCATTTTCAAAATCAACCATTTTGTGATTTATCCATACTTCTCTCATGCACCCCTTAAAGCTTGTTAGATTGCGGAGCTGCCAATTTTTGTACGCCTGCTGGGCAGGCTCAAAGGGCAAACCCCCCAAATAGAGCGGTGTTGTAAGCTTAAGGAATTCATTCGAACCATCATTTATAATAGATCTAGCTAGTCCACGGTCAACACGTAACGTAAAATTCTTTTTGATTGAAAGGAGTTCAACAGCGTGGTATTTGCCATCAGCTACCATTTCGAAGCTGTACATTGTCGATACAGGATAGTTACCGACGTCATAGCTAACTCGTATCCTGCCATTGAAGAGCTCAACAGCCCAGTGCGCATCTTGGCCATCATACATTAGTATGCCATTTTGTTCGGATGTACTAAAGACAATTGTTACGTTCGCCTCGGGCTTTGTACGAAGTGGTTCCAGTTCAACAAAAGAGTTGTTATGTACAAAGCTTATGCTCGTTAAATATTCGCACCATTTTCCCGTGTAACCAGGGTGACATTTGCACAAATAATCTGATCCAGCAGGATTTGGTTGGAAGCACACGCCGTGCTTGCACTCATGGTTTTGACAAGGAGAGGTTTGAGGATACATCATAGAAACCATATTGTGACCTTCGCAATATTTTCCCGTAAAATCTTCCGGACACTTACAAATATAATCGTTTATTCCGTCTACACATGTTCCACCATTCTTACATATATGGTTCTGACAGTCATCAATGTTATCAGTGCAGTTAACACCATGAAAACCTGGCATACAATCACACGAGTAGTGTGTAAAGTGGTCTAGGCAAGTGGCTCCATTTGCACACGGGTTGAAATCTTCACTGCAAAACTTTATTTTGATATCACAAAACTCTCCTGCAATTAAAACAAAATATATGTATGCACATACATACATATATACATATGTAAGTATATGTATATTGACATATCGTTACCTAAAACGCAAAACGCCCTAACTAACAAAAAACTCAAAATCGATTTTTTTGCAAATTCCGATGTATCTAACCAAAATACATCACCACCAAACAAATCATAGTTCCACGTACACAAATAGCAACTTTATTGACAAAATAAAAAAGCCATTACTACAATATTGAATATCGTTTAAGAATGTTTTTGCTTCTCCTGTAAAATTACTAAAAATTTTAGTTAGGGCGTTTTGCGTTTCAGGTAACGATATACAATTACAATATATAAAAAAATTAATAAAAGAAGTAAATTTTATTGTCAGTTTTGTGAAATTATTCACTTTATTTCCTATTCACTTACGTTTCAGTCGATAAAATTCCGGTTACGATTACAAAATAAATAACGAGGCAAAAATTTTAAAATTTTATTTTATTCAGAAATAGGTTTAAGTGACTCTCAGTTGCTTGCTGTTATTATTTTGAAGGAAAAAAAAATTTATTTTGAAGGAAATCTAATTTGCAAAAGTAAAAGCAGAAACAATTCTTTTTTTTTATAAAATACAAGCCAAAGTTTTTTCTTTGGGCCTATTCTGGCAAGGCTACAAAAGTCACCATGGTTATGATTTGTAACTAAAGTGAGAAATATAGAAAATTTCAAGGCCGACAGTTTCTGTTACAAAAGATAATTAAATTATAACTTTAAGATCGAGAGTATTAAAAAATCTTAAATTCAATTTAGTTGTGAATAAAATTATTTTTCGTAATTTCTCTCCCCCTTCGCATAAGAAGTGGAACGTTCGGAAAGAACGTAACTCCACCTTTAGAAACACTAGTAATCCTTTCAGCGTTCCCTATTAAATTTTTCAATTATATTTTCGCTAAAGTAAAAAAAATGTGCTACGACATATTAAATTATCAACCTCCCTTCGACAACTACCAGATGTCCGTTCTCTTCGGGCTTTTACTACGCTATATTGCTACACTCATGATTCATACCAAAAGTACATCGGACCAAGAAAGGCTGACAAGAATCAATACTTATGTTGGCTTTTACACCAGCTACATGACGCTCAAATGACTTGGAAATAAAGTTTAATAAAGTCCATGCCACGCTCGTAAAGCAATCGGGCGGCCGTTTAGAATATTTATTTTTCATTTCTTGATGTTTCCCAAGACACAGAATTTTGAACTGCAGCCTTGAAAGAGCTGCCGATATAATGAATTATTGTCTACACGTATGTATACTTCCAGTATTAGTGAAAAGTGTTTCTTATGTTGAAAATTAAGAAACTTTGTAAATGAGAATTTGTGGTTATTTGGTTATTAATTGTTTATTATTTATGATAATAATATAAAAAAAGACAATTTATGTATGTGAAAACGTTGTTATTTAAGAAACTTTAATAAGATACAAAATATATAAAAGAACAATTTATATTTAATATATTTACGGTCAAATTGATACTTTTGGCGCTTTTGAGTGAAGTTTTTTCTATGCAGAGAGTTTTAATGAATTTTTTGCAGCTGCAACGGCTTCTATAGTGTGAGATGACACAATTTACACGCTTTAGGGCTTTTCAGGGACATGATTAGCTCTATCAAGTTGTAAACCTAAAATATTTGCACGACTGTTTGAGGTAAAATCTAGATATAGAACTGCGATGGCCATTTCAACAATATAATTGAACAAACTCGCCCACCATTTTTTGGCATGGATGCCAATTCAATATAAGGGTATAGATTGCCCCTTGTAACCCCACAAGCCTTGAAACAAATAAGGAATTTGTATGTCGTCTTTTTATTTCTGTTCCGAACACCATCTTTTCACTTTTCCCACTGGTTTGTTAGAACCGTACTTGGTACCCATTGTGCAAACACTGTTGTATGTCCATCGAACTAGTAACAGTTCATTATTTTGATTAACCAGTCGATACTTCTTAGTTCGCTTTTCGATTATTATAACAACAAAAATAATTGTAATTAAATCGTATGATATTGTATATAATCCGAGGCCTTTCCACTACTAAATAATGAAAGAATAAGTAAACTAGTGTCAACAGTTTTTTTTAATAATTCCCAACAAAGTCATTGTTAATGAAAATGTACAACATACATACTTTTATATGGAATATTTCTTGGCAGTATTTTGATGTAAAGAAAAATCAAATAATAGATTTTATTTACTACTCATTTTTGTTCTTCTTGTAGAAACCCTGCGGATGATCAACAACTTTGATCGAAATACTGGTATATACATATAACAAAATGCAAGAAAAATCATTGAATTTTTTTTAATTATTTGACCTAAAGCCGAACTGAGAAATAGAAAAATATATCAAAAATACATAAAGTATTACATGTAAATGATTTTTTTTTATTTTTAAAATAACACCTAATCAACGAAGTGCAATATTTTCTGAGCTGCTTATTCTGGACCATTATTTTCAAAAATTCAGTACTACTTTCAAGTATTAGGAATTTGAAAATGCTATTAACTTACCGGTAAAACCTGGCTGACATTCACATGTGTATGACTCGATGCCGTCTATACACGTGGCATTATTTTGACACTTTATTTTTCCTAAACAGTCGTCTATGTTTGTTTCACATCGTGCTCCTGTATAACCTGGGGCGCATTGGCAACTAAAGCGTCCTTCCTCTAAGACAGTACAAGTGGCATTATTTCTGCACGGATTTCCATAGCAAGCGTCAATCATAAATTCACAATGCTTTCCATGAAATCCAGGCTGACAAAGACATTGGTAATCTTTGTAAGGCAAAGGAACACACTTTGCTTTGTTTTGACAAGGATACGTGAAGCAAGCATCGCATTTTGCCAGTATTTCGTTGCTGACTTTACTTTTACATACGAAGTTATGAGATGGGGTAGATAAAATCAGTTTGTCTTTCATATAATCAGGTTCTGAGCATCGCGCTATTCCTGGCTCGACATAATCCAATTTAATCCAATCGGAAAACCATTTAAGCGAACAGTCACAGTACAACGGGTTATTGCCTAGAGCACTGAAATTTAAACAGATTTAAGTAAATTAGTTTGAAAGTGTGTTTTACTACACTTACATGTGAGTCAAGGATTTAAGATCTTGAAAGGAGCCCTCTGGCATCATCGATATTTGGTTCCCATGTAATGAAAGAACACGAAGATTATTAAGACCGCTTAAAGCGAATCTTTGCAGACATTGCAGGTTGTTATATGAAATTATTCTATAATAAAAAAAATATATATTTATAAGTATTAATAGACGGTGATTTTGGCCAGCGTTGTTTGCTTACAATGTGGAAAGCTTGGTCAGGTTGGCAAACGTGTAGTCCGACAGCATTGTTATCTGATTATTACTTAGGTCTCTGCAAAAAATTTGGACTTTATAAGACGAAAAAATTGAAAAGCAATTATAATATATGCTTACAGTCTGACAAGTGACTTTAAATGACGGATACGTTCTTGCGGTATTATTGTTATTTCGTTAGACTCTAGATACAACTCTGTTGTTTCACTTGGTATACCTCGTGGAACTTCGGTTAAATTATTGCGAGAGCATCGCACAACAGTTCCAGTACAAGTACACATGGGTGGGCAATAGTCTTCGCCTAGACACCCATCATTGTTGTCAAGAGTACATTTGAACTCATTGTGTGGCAAATCTTTAATTTGAACGTCCCGCATTTTGGAAGGTGCAACACAACGTGCAGCTCCACCATTTAATCCCTTTTTGCGTAGCCAATCCGAAAACCATGCCAGATGACAGTTGCAATTAAAAGGGTTTGAAGCCAAATTCCTAAAATAAAAAAGTAACAGCAAAACAATAACAACATAATTGAATTTACAAAGAACTAGATTATACCGGTGCGATTTTCTACACCCCCGCACCTTTCAAAACAAATTTAAGTGCAAAAACAATTTTGAAAAGTGGTCCACAAATGACGCCTAATTAGTTGACAAAACACATGTCTTTCAGAAACCTTCATATGCATGAAGAAAGTAATGTTTTATGAACTTTCAGTAACTAAAAAACAAGATGTACGACATAGTACTCGCAATGTTCATTAATTTTCAATTAAATGAATATCATAATGTTTTATGTGGAATTTCTTAATAAAATCGTAAGCCACATTAAAAGCCTTCAGTTCGAATAAAAATTTTCTTCAAATAAAATTAGAAATTTTACCATTCGGTTCTGTTATCGCATTTCTTCAATTCCAAATTTTTTAAACCTTAAGGCCTTGTTTTACAAAATGTCGGATTATTGATTTCTCTAGTGGAAAACCATAATGTAATTGTTGACAATAATTAAAGGTAACTAATAGTTTGTGTGTATACAAGTTCTTATATTTTCTTATGCGATATTAAGCAAAACGAGTGTGTGTCTCTCTATAAGTAGTTGTTTTCAATTAACAGTTATGAATTTAATGATTAACACGTACAATTTCTTTCATAGAAAACAATCATGTACTCTTATAAAGAGAATCAGGCAGACGCAATAATTATGTTAAGTATGTTTTGTAAAAGTTTTTTTGTTTTAACTTACAGCGTGGTAAGGGATGTTAAGAACTCAAAAGATCCAGGCATTACACATGATATTTGATTGTCAAATAGGTTTCTGAAATTAAAGCAACGCCGTTAAATCTCTTTTTTATCAACAATTTAAGCAAAAAAAAAAAACTTACAAAATCTTAAGTTGATGTAATCCAAGGAACATCTTGTTGGATATTTCTTTTATTTTATTTTCAGCCAGGTGTAAGTCTTGAATACGAGAAGCTCCTTCAAAAGCATTTGCCTCAATTGAAATAATTTTGTTGTGTTTCAAGTTAAGCTTTGCCAAATTTGGAAGTCGGCCAAACAAACCATCAGACTTGATTCTTTCCAATTCATTATCATTAAGCAACCTTTAAATATACATATTATGAACGTAGAATTAACATTTTTCTATGTAATTGGAATATTTAGTTCTCAAAAACTTACAGTTCCGTAGTATGCAGGGGAATATCCCGAGGAATTTCTTTCAGGCCACGTCCAGAGCAGTCAACGATAGTGCCATCGCATTGACACATTGATGGGCAATCCGTGTCCATGCGACACTCTCCAGAGAGTTTTATTCTCATTTCGTCCCAGGAACCTGCAGGTATTATTCATTAGAATTTAAAAATTTAAATTCTAAGGTTTTCTGATTTCAACTTACATTTGAATTTTTCATCCCGCAAAGTTTCAATACGTCGCCGATGCATTCTCTTTGGGGATTCACATCGAGCACCACTGGTTTCAATTGGATTTTTATGTAAGTAATCAGCCAACCACCTCAGATTACAATCGCATACAAACGGATTTTTTGCCAGATGTCTATGAATAAATAATTTAGAAGTCGTAAATAAGAGGAAAAACTGTTTTAATTTAGATTGCCTGATGTTTTCGAACGGCCTAGTCGGTGAAGAGAAAAATGTTAATTTTGGAATTCTGACATCAACATACACTAGTAGAAGACAAGTAGCCAGCAATCATTTAAAGAACTGATCGTACACGCACGTTTTTGAGGTATTATATTTTGTATTACTGAGAAACTTAGAAAAATACAAAGGACATTTAACAATAGTTAACCATTGCATATAACCAATATAATAAGTTTTCAACAAGCGAACAATTCCTGGCGTTATTCTAGTTCTGAATCGCGACTGATTAGTCAAAGAAAATACATGTATCTAATTAGAACACACGTGGCCAGTTCACAGGTCTGAAGTGCCAAATTACTTGCTTGCTTAAATTATTTCTCTGAACTACACCGAACTGACACCCAAGTTTACAAGTGATATCGTAGGTTCAAAACCAACATCATAATTCTTGTGAATACGAGTACGTACTTGGTATTGGTTGTTTATGATGTTTAACAAATTTTTAGATATACAATATATATGAACGTAATATTGACTATTTTTAAGAGTTTATAATACACATGTATATATTTTAATCTCTGTTGAGTGTTTCCACTAAAATACTAAACAAGTTACAAGCGTATAAATTGTAGTCTTCGCTTCATTAAAACAACTTGAAGTATGCAATTCTTCCATTGCCCTGCGGTTATCAGTTACATAAAATGTATAAATTTTCCACTTGTCCTCTCCGGGTTTATATTCTGTTTAATATTTACAGCCTCATGCAATAAAAGTTTGTTACATAACCGCTGGCTTGAAGTAGACAAATTGAGTGATGGTCGATAAAGGACGATATACAATTTTTTATACATATTTGGCTGGGATTTTTTTTTTATTTTTTGTGAGAATCATTTTTGGGATTTTATTTAAATCATTTAATAAGTTCCATGAGAAGCCCTAAGTAGATTTGCTCGTTCGGTTATTGTTAGCGAAACAATAGTGACGTCTCTAATTGCTTTTATTTGGATTTTATTATTTAACGCTACTAAAGTAAATTGTATTACGATTAAGCCTTTGAAAGTGTTGGAAACTATAGACAGTAAGAGTTTTACGTTAAACAAATGCTTACAGTGTCTGAATACTTTTCATTGCGTCAAAAGTTCCATTTGCCAACGTCTGAATGTTGTTGTCATAGAGAGATAACAGGCTAAGGCTATGTAAGTCACGGAAAGCATCCTTTCGTATGCATGAAATTTCATTAGCGTTGAGAAGCAGCAGTTGAAGCGAAGTAAGTCCTTTGAACACTCCAGAGGGCAAATCCTTTATTTTATTACCATAGAGAACGCTGTAAATGAAAAGAGCTCTATTATTAAAATTGTATTAAATAATTTTTTTAACTGGTTTTTAGAGAAATTCTCTGCAATATTAATACGTTATAAAAATGTTAAAACAAATATTTTTTTCATGATGATTCATTTTCGTGGTTGTATTTCGTTGATAATGATATAATTCATATCATGATTCCTATAATGTCGACGCCTGCAAAAGGTTTTGTGTGTTTTTTGATGTTTATTTTCCATATCTTCCTTTACACCAATTTCATTTCTACTTTTTATTTAAATGTAGCATTTTGAAAGTCAGTAAAATGTCATTGGAAATTATAAAAAGAGTCGTAAGGAGGGAATTAAAAAAATCCATGGCCCAAAAATCATTTTACGAATTAGACGTGTTAAGGACTCAGCTCCCTTATTTTCCATAAGACCTGGATATAGTGTTTACTAAATTCTCAAAGTTTTTATAAATTGTTAAGCAAAACAATTTTCCCATCTTTTTCAGATTTTGTTTTCAGTTTCCAAACTTTCGCGTTTTTATACAATTTTGAAGTTTCTTTCAGTTTAAAAGATTTGAAATAAAAAAAAAATGGGAATTTTTTTTTTAAATTTTTTTGCATATTGTGAGTACATATATTGTTTTATTAAGCATCCAATTGCCGATCTTTATTTTAAAATTCGTCTTCGAAATACTTTAATTCGATTTCTTAACATTTTCATTGGATGCACTATTTGCAAGTTCAAAATAAGTTTTTGGATTCCCTAAGTAGTTTTGGATTAGACACACCTTTTAAGTTAAAACCATATCGCGTTTGTTCTTAGTTTTTTTTACTTTACTTACAGCGTTGTTAGAGACTTTAGGCCGCTCAATGCATCATGATATATTCTGGAAATGTTATTGTTTGATAAGTCAATGCGCCTTAAACGTCTAAAATTTGCAAACGCTTTTGATGGCAATTCGGTGATGAAATTTTGCTCCAAACGCCTGAAAGCAAATTATAAACAATTATGAATTTGTGAATTTTTGCTGTAAGGAAACTAAGTACTATTTACTACAACATTGTCTTGAAAAAGTTTGTAACTACTTAATTGCCTTTTATAACAATTAACACGAATTTAATTTATTTTTCGACTTGGTACCAATTTATATTTATTTATAATAAATTCTTTGGTTATCTAAAAATATCACTCATTTAAGGTTTTTTTATAGTTACACTCTAGTTCAGAAATGTTTAGGGAGCTTTATTATATAGATATATTTTTTTGTTTATTGATTCAGCGAATTGTTTGATTGCAAATATTTGTTTAAGAAGAAAACATTTTTTTAAACTTCGTGCTTCAGGGAACATTTTCTGTTGAATATGCAAAAGCAGTGAATGATTTTTTCTTCTTTATTTGATTTTTTAAACATGGCATTTATACGATTCATTAAATTGTTTCATGGCACTAAATTTAAGTTCTGGTGCCACAACACGGAAATTTAAAATTTAATTTTGTGAGGTTTAGTTTTGGAAAGTCAAGTTTGTCCTTTATTAAAAGTAAAGAACAATAATAATGATAATATATACATACATATGTAGCTTCCTTATAGATTTAAAGATTTTCTGTCTGATTTATACAATGAGAATATCTTACTTAAACTTCGAACTTAAGCCCGTAAAAACATTTCGCTGGTAATAAGGAAATTTCGTTGCTGTGTATAACGTTTTCCTTACGTCATTTTATAATACAGACAAATAATAATATAATTGTGTACGAACATAAATTTTACTTACAGTTCAGTTGTGTCGTCAGGTAATGTTGCAGGAACACTTGTCAGGCTCTTCTCCCGACAATCTACAATACCATCTGCACATCGACATGGATGAGGACAGCTGTTTTCTAGACCACATTCGAGAGGCGCATTTTCTGTTAGACCTTTTAGGAGAATAATAAAAGTTGCTTGAGAATTCTATGCATGTTAAGTTGTTGGATTTAATTAAACTCATGGAAAATTTTAAAATTTTTAGTTTTAGAGAAATGATTGAAAACTTTATAACGCGGAAAATATTGCCAGCAATATTTTGAAAAACATTTTTCTCAACAGGAGTCTTACAAAACATAATTTTTAGTTTTCAAATAAGTTTTGTCTCATTTTACTACTAGTGTTATGAAAGAACAAGTTTTTATACATTTTGGACGGTCTAAAGCTTAAATAAATAAAAAGTTCAAGTTAAGTAGTCGAAAATAATTTACGAAAATTACCCCTTGTCCCATAATATCGAACCTTCCCATAATGTTAATCTTAGGCAATATTCTGAAGAACAAATAACTGACCTGGGCACTATTTATAAATTTAATTTGGCGAGTTCATGTATCATTCTCATCAATTATATCCGACTTATGGCAATTATGTAGGTCGGTTACATTGCGCTTAATTAGTATTCTGTTGCGACCGTTGACGAACTTTTATCGGACAGGCGCTAAATTTATTTTGAACATTTAACGGTTTAAAAAATATAGGTCATAAAAATGTTGATTTTAGCGAAACCCATTTAGAGATTTCAAATATTCGTACTAACCAACAATTGATTTTTATATAAACAGAACTATGCAGATTTTGTTTGGGATCGTCAGGAATTTCATTCAATTTTCAAATTTTAAACCTTTTTTTGTAGTCTTATAAATTGACTCAGAAAAAGTCTCCTTATTTTTAAGATACGTTCCGTTTTTATTAAAGCTGCAGATCTTTATACGAATATGTCGACACTTCGTAACGGTCACCCTACTCATAAGTGAACTTGAAAACCTTTTGAAAAACTGTCAGCTGCCTTCAAAAAGACAGAATTGAAAAGAAAAATAGTGTAATATTATTTTCAGAGCACAAATAAGATTAGTTTTCCGTTTTGCCGCTATGTTAATTTGCGGACGTCTCTCTCTTCTATTGCTTAGTATTCAAAGTCTGGCGGAGAACCCCAATTTTGCCTGAAAAATCATTTTGAGCAACGAATGAATTTATATGTATGTAAAAATCTAAACTGCTGTCATTGAATCGATGCAATACGTCCATAAAAAGTAACAATTTGGTGCAGATTTTGAGCCGACAACGTCAGATTTTTTTTTTTTTTTGCAAACGCCGCAGGCGATCAGTGCAAAATGGTGCTAAATGATATCTTTTGTTCCAAGTTCAGGGATATGTTCTGCGATATGAAATTTTTGTGTGTCCTTTGAATGCGACTTGTCGTTTCGTCTTGTTATAGCCATACGACAGCAAGATTAATAACCGCTAGATCAAATATGAAAATCGTTTTCGAAAACATGGGCCTATAACTCCGCCATTCTAAGAATTGAACCAAACAACAATTTCCTGTGTATGTAACAGTTTTTTCTTCTTGACAAAAACTTGCGGATTCAACCAAAAATTAGTACCATAGTTGAATAAAAATTATGCAGCACTTTAGCAAGTTTACGGTGCTCATAATCATCCATCTAAGCAACTACCTCGATTTATGACATCTTTTACTTGTTTGGATAATGTTTCTCGAGAGAGAGAGATTGGCCTGCATCCGTATAGCACACATCTGGTTCAATAATTAAAGCCTGCGGAAGTTGAACCAGATTTTTACGGTCAAATCATTTTCAGCCATGCGGCCCAAACCTGGTGTAACGAGTATGTAAAAATGCTGGATAGTTGTTTTTGGAGAACACAATCATTATGACACTTCATTACATAAAGGATACAAAATCATTCAATGCTGCCTATTCTGTTTGTACTTTACTCGATTTTCACTTTGCCCAGTCGGTATTTCGAGATCTTATCACTGTTAGTAGTCTGAAATACATCTTAACACCTTTTAAAAATAAAACCGACATCAAATTTAAAGTACATAAAAATCAAAAGATGTACAAAAAAAAAAAACAAATTCAACGTTTTTCTTTTCTTGAGCACGGGATTAATATTCAAAGGATGCTGATCCTAATGAAAAATTGGATCAGCAGCAATGAAACCCATGTAATATTGCTTAAGAATTTATAACCAAATACAAACCTGAACACTTAAACTCTTGGTCGTGCAAATCTGCAACGTTTTGGCCTTTGAGTTGAGAAGGTGATTGACATCTCGTATAAGGAGCCAGGCGCGGCGAGCCACGTAAAAAGCGAGACAGCCATGACAAATGACAATCGCAAGACAAGGGATTGTCTGATAACCGTAATGCTCGCAATCGACTTAACCCGCTAAATATGTTGTGAGGCAGTGTGGTTAAATTATTGTTGTTGATAGTGCTAATGAATGTAAAATAAAAAAGGATTAATAGTAAAAATCATATGATGAAGTAGAGTTTACACGAAAATACAAGTAGTTAGACCTGCAAACAAACTGTATAGAATGAACCAGCCGTGTAAGAGGAAAACTTGTTTAGACTGGATCTTAAAGCTAATAACAAGCAGTAAAACTGTGGATTAAGGACGTACGAAATTTATTCAATAAATAAACAAAAAACAAATGTAAATAATTCAGAACTTTAATCGTATGTAAGCAAAAAAAAAAAAAAAATACTTACTAAAACTATGCAACATTTAACAGCAAAAACAAAACAAAACACAGAAAAGTGATTGCTTTATGTACATAAATATGTAAATATCTTTACGATTGTTTTTAGATCTTTCTTTATACTTCGCAATTTTTGTGACCTTTCTAGTCAGCTATTTAAACACTTTTTCGAAAGATCCAACATATTGCATTATCATTAGTGTCGAAATGAGTACACTTCTTCTTACCGAACCTTAACCGGAACCTCTGTAAATTTTTCAGATAGACCACGTACCTGAACTTTTTTAACTTGGCGATTTACTTATTGTGTTTTCTGACTGTATATAGGTGACACCCTACTCGATAAGTAGACTGACGAGACCCTTAAAAAATATGTTCACACATTCAACCAAGGCGACTTAATAATAAGTGAAGAGCTAAGCGGATAACTTTTTTGTTTATGTAGCTTCCCTCGGATAAATAAATAGTTTTGTGCTGTAGATTTTTTTATTTAGAAATTAAATTTATGCTATAGAGCATTAATGCCATTAAAATCATAATAGTAATGCCAATTCTTGCCCAAAAATATACCTTGTGATGAGCTCGGCAATATTATTTTATTTTGGCTTTAAAATTAAACAAAATTTTTAAGTTATCGCCTTAAGTAAACAGAAAGCAAACTGCAAGAGATGCCGCTACTTCGAAGAAAATTTCGTATCACCACTTACATGCCTAGCGCAGGGTTAATGGATGCCACATATCTTATCATAGTATTTGCCATTTACATACATTTTTCGACATTGGCACGTATTATTTGAATTTTTCACAAGTGTTAATACAAAGTGTTAGTGTGAACTACTGTTTAACAATGTTAGCAAATTTAATTACACCACAACTAACGTTAGTATTTTGGCGTGGGCCGAGACTGTTCTTTCTTTGTTGTAAACAAAACAGTGGTAACTGCAAAGTTACAATTTATTTTCAAATATGTTTATCTTAATAGCATTATCTATTCTTGTCAATAATCTTTCATTCGGGTGTGATTTTCAATACGAACATTTAATTGGAATGCATGCAAAATGTTTTATTCTTCTGTTAAATTGCATAAAACATTAATGACAATAATGTGTTAATACTTACAGAATCTCAAGATCAACCAGACCCTTAAATGCGTGCTCGTCGATACAGGTTATTTGATTATTGTCGATCTGCAGGTTCCGTAACGATTGAGCTCCCTTAAGAACTCGTTTGCCAACAGTTGCGATATCATTATGTGACAAGTCCCTAAACAAGATCAAATGTTAAAAATAAAAGTTAATAAATGTGTACGTAAATATGAATGTTATGTAGTGAAATTAAATTCAAAAGTTTTAATAAGCTGGTTGAAATGGTCTTCAGCCTGATAAAACAATATCGTAAACTGTAATAAATCAAACTTCAATTTAACATATTTGGTTTTATTTTCTGGCCAAAAATAATCAGAGGCATACAAGTATTTGTGCGCATTTGCATACAAAAACTTTTAATGCGCAACTTCCACAACATTATACTTTTTTTGCCTGAAATAATTTTAATATCATTTGAATTTTCTGCTGTTGTTGCAAAGTTTCTCCCAACAATTGAAAAGTTGATATTTAAGACCCCTTACTGCTTCGATTTTGAGGCATTTATTATAATCAAAACCTAATTTATAATCCATGAGCTTTAAAACATTCACATTGAAAATTTTCAATCATGATCAGACACAGTTAAAAGAATGTGAAATCTTTCGCTGTAAATTAAAAAAAAGAAAACTTTTTTGAAAGGTTGGGACAAAAATGTCTCTTTGTTTTCTTGAAATTTTTAAGCTTGGACATGAAACCTTAAAAAACAATGTTTAAATGGGTGTTTTTTAATTTTTTTTTTTTAAATTTGATGACACTACCATAAATATTACTACTAATTAACTTGATAGAGTCACATACGAATACGTACATATACATATAGTACGAGTACCATGATGGGGATATCTCACCAAACACAGGATATTGTGTTATGATTTTGAGTAAAATTTTTGCAAAAATGTCAACAGGAATTTTGGGAAATATCACTATTTTTGGTGAGGATTTTCGGGGCTCATGCAAACTACTAGAAGAGAATTTTTTAATTTAGTTTTACAAGCACTACAGCACTACGGTCCAAAGATGCTGGCGGTTCTGCTTGTGCACAGAACGATTTTTTTTTAGCGATGCAACCAAACCAAAAAATCGCAAACCCATTCAGTATGAATAACAACAGCTCTTCTTAGAATAAATACATACATATTTACTTTAAGAAGATTTTAGGTTGTTGTGACAAATTTGTTATATCATGTCCAATGCTACGGCTTCTGGCAATGAATTATTTTCGGCATGCGTCAATGCGTAATTGAAAAAGTGTGTATGTACTGCTGGTGTCATGTGTAAAACTTACACTACTCTATTTATATACTTACATTCATATAAGCATTTGTATGTAAAATTTCAAGGGCCGATGTTGATTTTGAATAAAACACAAACTATTTAGGAAATTATTGTAATTTTATTTTATTATGATGTATTGGTATTACTCAATTATGTATGGAACAAAATATCGGCCAAATGGGCGCCGCGACCTCGGCGGCACACCTCCATCCGATGGTCCAAATTTTCGATGACGCTGAGGCATAATGGAGGTTCTATGCCGTTAATGTGCCGAATTATCTGATCCTTTAGGTCTTGAATTGTTGCCGGCTTATCGACGTACACCTTTTCTTTCAAATAACCCCAAAGAAAAAAGTCCAACGGTGTCAAATTACATGATCTTGGCGGCCAATTGACATCGCCATTACGTGAGATAACACGGCCATTGAATTTGTTGCGCAAAAGAGCCATTGTTTCGTTAGCTGTGTGGCAAGGACGGTGCCCTGCTAAAACCACATATCGTCCACATCCATATCTTCCAATCGGGGCCATAAAAAGTTCGTTATCATCTCACGATAGCGAACACCATTCACAGTAACTGCCTGACCGGCCTCATTTTGGAAAAAATACGGCTCGATGATGCCGCCAGCCCATAAACCGCACTAAACAGTCACTCTTTGTGGGTGCATTGGTTTTTCGACAATCACTCTTGGATTCTCATTCGCCCAAATGCGGCAATTCTGTTTATTGACGAATCCACTGAGGTGAAAATGTGCCTCATCACTGAAGATGATTTTCTTCGAAAATTGATCATCCACTGTTGCCATTTCTTGCCACCATTCTGCCCATTCACGACGTTTGGAATGGTCAAGAGGCTTTAGTTCTTGAGCCAATTGCACCTTGTAAGCGTGTAAATGCAAGCCTTTATGCATAATGTTCATCAACGACGAGCGTGAGAGGTGCAATTGTTGGGAACGACGACGAGTTGAGGTGGACGGCTCTTCAGCCACACTATCGCGAACAGCAGCAATATTTTCTGCAGTACGAGCTGTACGAGCATGCACTGGTGTTCTCACATCTTCTACAGACCCGGTTTGCTCGAATTTTTCCACGATTTTTGCGATTGTACGCACATTTGGACGATGAAATTGACCAAAAAAATTACGAAGTGCACGATATGCATTTTGATTTGAACTCCCATTTTCATAATAAGTCTGGATAACTTTAACACGTTGTTGGATTGTGTATCTCTCCATGGTTCAAATTGAATAAGTCTGAAATAGAGAAATGTCAAATAAAATTCGGAAAAAAACTTGGCGTTTAGGTGTGGTTCACATTCAACATCGGCCCATACAATTTAACCACCCTTTATATATGGATGTGTGAATGTAGATACATACATATAAATGTTTGTAACTCAAAGTATAAATGCTAATAATTCCGAAGTACAGATAAAATAACTATTCTAAATATTATATGTACATACATATGTAAATTTACAAGCTTCAAAAAATAAATTTAAGCATATTTTTGTTGGAAACAAAATGTTTTTTCTTAGCAATTGCAGGAATTTTGGGAATGACAAATTGAAAATTTGGTATAAGGTCTGAAAAATAATTAGGAAGTCTGCGATAGGAACAAATATTTGAACCGTTATCGAGTGATTTTATTATTTGGCATAATCTTTGTTGCTCAGAATTTGGCTTTTAGCAATAATGTTCGTATTGAAAAATACTGAATGTAGATATATACATATGTATGTATGTAAGTATGTATATAAGATTAAGGTTCTAGCAAAAATTATTTCAATTAAAAATTTCCGATATAGAATCGCAATTATTAGAAAGATATAAAAACGAATTGACAAATATTTGAAATTAAATAATGCAATTGGTTAAGGGAGTAGTGGATTTTGGAAACTACCTCGCAAAATTTCGACAGGGTGCGGTTTTATAAGCGCTTTAAAGTTTTTCTTTATAATTAAGTTTATTTCTCTTATGCGGAAAACCCCTAGTTCAGAAAGCTAAGGCATTTTGATTTCCAAATGCATGTTATGAGTAATAAGAAGTAATTTAAAGATATTTAAATGTGCAAAACACGTTTTTAAATTTTTTTTGGTTTAATTATAGTGTCTTTTGCTTTTAAGTTATCGTCTTAAGAAGATTGGCGTAAAAACATTTGCATTTGTCTAACAAACACTCGCACTCACTTCGGAGGGCATAGAAAGAAGGCATATGGAAAAAGAAAAATAAAAGTGAAAACCCCGTTCAACCATTAAAAAGTTAAATTCTCCCCAATTCCTATTCTATTTTTAAATTTTGCTGTTAAGTTTTTGCAACTTATTTTTAACATTTTATAAGGAGTAAAAAAGTTGTTTCATTGTAGTGAACTGTTAAAACATATTTCGTTTTAGTGAACAGTCCAAGTGAGTGTTAAGATTTTGTTCGTTTCAGTTTATTCAATATCGTTAACTTGGGACTAAATTCAGATTTTCAACTATTTCTTATGTTTTCTTGAACTGGCATTTAGAAAATAGCTCACGAACATACACTAAACTGCAAATATTGTTTCTTTCATATTTAACTAAATTATTTTGTAAAACATTTCGTTTATTGAATTCAAGCAGATTTTTTAAGATTATTTGTTTATATTCTGAATCTACAACAAGTTGATAATTAATGAAAAATTGTTAATGCCCCATGGTCCACAAACTTCATAATTATTTATGGAAATTTACAAAAAAAAATTAATTAGTATGGCCGTATTAATAAAACAATGAATTTATTAAAAACTTATTGAACGACTTTAGGAACAAACATAATACAAAATAACTGAGAAATAATATAAATAATTAATAACTCTTTTCAAGTCTACAATATCTTTATGCATTACAAATATACAGCACGGCAGAAACGAAACGGGTTTAAACGTTATATAACTTAAAACGATGTTGTTTTAATATTCAGGATCCAGCCTTATTGAATAAGGAACTAAAATAATTTTTTGAAATTCCACGATCAATTGTTTTAAAGCTTATCGCAGTGTTTTCAGTGCAAGAACTAGACTATTAGGGTCAATGGCAAATCGACTGATTGCACATTTTGGATATCAGAGCACTGTCAGTACCTCCCACGAACTTGATTACAGCAAGCGCCTCTCAGTTTAGAAAATGTTTTTTGGTTGTGGAGAGTGCGTGTAAATCCAACAAGGTTCAACGCAGCTTTATCAATTACGAGTAAATTACATGTGTACATTGCCATTACAAGCTCATTTTATTACGCCGTTGCTTTAAAAGAATAACCCCAAGAAAATTCTGATACTATAGACAAATCGATGAATCAAGAAGCACATCTATTTAAATTAAATGATATTAACCGCTCCACACTCTTTCCCTGGGAAATATTTGATAGAAAGTGTGTACCTGAGAAGAAATTCGAGCGATGTTTCAAGATATCATGGAAAACACACGACAATGAGCAGCTAAAATTAGCCACTTACATGACGGCATTTTTCACAAATAAATTAAATAAATCATTCCTGAAGTCTGTAGACACAAAACTTAATGAAGTTATAGACTGATTGTTCAAGCCATTTCGATGCTGTTGGACCAGCCAGTTGAAAATACCATTTTCGTTAATGCTCGTCACTATCAGGGTTCATACCTCAAACTTTGTTCGCTTTTTTATTCGAAAGTTTTTTAGTTTTATTTATTTTAGAAGTTTCTACACTTTAAAAATTAATAAAATATATTCGTTATTCAAATACATTTTTTATTTCGAAAATTATAGTACGTTTTCACACAAGTGTTTTGCGCTCAAGTACATGTGCTTTGCGCAAGACATCGAGCAATAAACATGTTCTCCTACACAACTGCTTTTAATCAATAATAAAGAAAATACATTAAAAATACATTCGAAAAATTACTATTCACGAGTAATTTGTTATAAGTTATAATTAAGAAAATATGATTTTCCTTTTATTCAGAAGTATTTAAATTAATTTTATAATTTTTTTTTTTAAATAAACAATAAATTGATGGAAAAAATATGTATATGTATGTATGTATGTACATCAAACTTACTCCGAAAATTCGAAACTCTTTCATATTTCACTCGAAGCTATAATTTTTTTTTAAGAAACAGGCTATTTCAGAAGCCCTTCGGCCATCATCACATCATAAAAGGCCTAAGTTACACTGAAAACATTTTTCAGGAGAAGCAAGAAAAAAACTAATATGAAAAACTATACAAGTAAAATTTTTGTTCAAGTTTAAGCCGAATTTTGTTTACGAAGATATTAATATTTGAAGAAAAATGTCCACTGGTTTGTATTACTCGCAGCGATATGAATCGCAAAGGGCATATGTCGATTTAAAAAATGGTTTTGGTAATCTTATGGCTTTTGGAATTTTATTGATTAAAACATTATTTTTATGTGTACGAGTTTAAAATTTTCCAAAATCATGCATTTGGATACGATACATCATAATTATCTCAAAATCGATTTTGAATTTCATTCAATCGATCAATAAAATTTGCATTCGCAAGTCGACTCCTTGACCTTGACCGCCGCGATTCTGGGTTTTTTAATGTTGAAGTAGTTTCTTCTAAAGCTACACTCATTTTTAATGGTATCTTTGCTAATAATTTAAGGGACTAATATCTTCAATACCGCTACAGACGCTGAAGCACCATTCAGCTAAACAAATGCAAACTTTGAGGTTTTACGAGTATGTATTTGAAACCCCATGTAGGTATAAACTTGATGATAAATTCAAGCAACCGAATCAAATAATTTTCAGGCAGCATTATACTACATTCATTTGGCATGGCTTTTTCTTTTATTTTACTTTTTACTTAGCAACCGATTTAAGAAAGATTGCATTGCCTCATTAACCGGTTAATTTGGATTTATTCGATTCTTATTTTTCATACTCGTATTCTGGAATAGAAAATAAGTACAAATTTCACGATTAAGGTAGTTCATCATTCAAAAGAAGGGTGATTGGATATTACTGGTATGGGATTTCGAATTTGTCGGTGCGCTGACCCATAAAGCATTAATAGTCGATGATAAAACGTGTACTTTTTCTTTTTACAAATAAAATGTGAGTATTAGGAAATGTTATTGAATTTTTTAATACAACTAAGCAAATATGGATAAGGGGACTATTTATATTTAAATTAATTATTTAAAGCGTTTTCGTACTTACAATCTCAAAAGACTCGCTGAACTTGTGACAAAGTTATCAGGTATTGCCTTTAATCGATTGTTGTTCAGGCGTCTGCATAGAGTTGTCATTTTTATTCGTTTTGAAGTGTTATTGTGTGGATTATTATTTATTCCATATTTCAACATGGAATATTTGAAAAAAAAGAAATTAAAGAAATTAATTAAAATTAAAAGTACAGAAAAAATAAAAACTAAAAGGTGATTATAAAATACGTAAGTTATTTTTAATAAGGAAATAAAGCTTCGAAGCAGTCGAACAAAAACTTGTTTGCAAGAACCCAGCTATTTACTCGTATGTCTAAAGTCTATAACTTTTCTGCGTTTCTTGCAGTTTTCCTTAATTCTCAGTTAAGATGTTACTCCCTTACAAAATATCTAAACGAAAATGTGCTCGTCGTCGCACGGCTCCGGCAAGTTAGCAGAGTTTAGCATAAGATGCAGTTGTTGTTTTTGTTTATACTTAACAAAAGATAACATTAGAACTCTGTATGGCGGTCAAACATAAAACTAAACCTCAAAATATGAGTATGTATGTATATGAAAATATGTTTAATAATTTTTGGCGATAGTCATTCATTAGAGTTATCGTTTAATGCAAAAAAAAAACAAATAACTTTCTTTCAAAAATCAAAAATTTTTGCAGACTAGAAATAAAATATTTCAAATAATTATTCACTTATCAATTTATAGAATATAGAAATCATTCAGGCCAGCAAGCACGCTACAAAGTTGCAATCCTTAAGGAAAACTAAATGATTTTGTTTAAATTATGTTCATGAGCATATGTACACATTTTTGTATACATACATACATATCGATACCTTAATATAGAAAAGCCCTAACTCGTTTTTTTCTCAAATCGAATTTTTTGTGAATTTCGAAAGATGATCTTCCAACACATCATTGGAAAAAAATTTACGTTATCCGACTAAAAATAACAAAAATATATGCAGTTGAAAAAGTTTCGCTACTACAAAACTTTAATTTTTATCAAGCTTTTTGTCTCTTCTGAAAAGTTAGGAAAACGTTACTTAGGGCCTTTCTATATTAAGGTATCAATATGTGGCTTAGAGTAATAAAGAGATTTCCCAAAAAAAAACTATATTAATAAATAATTTTTTAAGAATAGTTTCGCAGTGTCTAGTGTCAATGTGAAAGATAACTACGAGTAAGTTTAAAAAAATGTGATATTCATTGTGCTTAAAGACAAACTATTTCAACAGTCAATATCCTAACAAGGATCCAGCAAAGACAAAAAGTGCTGCTACTGTAGAAAGTGTTTACCTCTTTTAACCAATTTGCGAAATGAACAAAAATTACGTGGAAACGAACAGCTTAAGAAGTGTTTCTCAAATTCAATAATAATATTATAGAAAAATCTGCAGTTGCGTTAATTGAATGTTTGTATTAAATACAATGCCTAAACCCAAAATCTAAGAATATCATGTAAATTTTCCCCTAAAACTGACCATTCAAGGGTCAATCACACTAACAAATTAAAGTTAAACTGCCGTTGTGGAAAACTTATTTAGTTTGTAACCATTATTAGAAAGCTATTTAATTATTTGCCGGTAATAATTCCAGGAGTTCATTGGTTAATATGGCAGACAAAACTTTAGTTGTGCAGGATGTTCCGAAACCTACAGCAAAGGTTCATTGGCACAGCAGGGACTAGCGTGCCACCGGGATGCCTACATTTGCCCAAAAGCTCTGACTGTGCTTCAAAAATAAAATTATAGGAAAGGGCTTTAGTAATCGCTGATGATAAACGTAGATGGGCTTTGCAGTATTTTCGAAAATTCAGTTGTCTCTGAGGTGCTGTTGTTTTGCAACAGATACCTGTTTTCATATAGAACTGGATGTTGCGGAATGGTCAGACGAGTTTGGTTAAGGGCTGTTGTCTCTGTAGTTTCGGGTTTTCAGCGCGATTGCCTATATTTCCTCATCTATTCGATCCACTGGAGGGGTTTATGATATATGCGGAGACACCATATTACAAGCCAAGTCCTGTAGCCGTTGTTAGACGTTGAAATGTTCATTACTCTTATTTTATTAGTTTTATGTATTAATCAAAATCGCAGCCGCCGTCAATTGCTTTGCAATAGAAAAATATTGTCTACAATTTCAAAGCGTTGCCCCTACAGGTCAAAAGATAATTAGGATATCAGTTCATGCTGTCATATTTGAATGCTGGCACAGGCTTGTGAAAACTGCAGCATTCCCTAGCGTAAGATAAGTTGTTTAAGAAATATATTTTAATTTTCAGTCATAAAGCAGCTGTGCGTCATCGATATTGTTTTTTAAGTGCCGTCAGGCTTTTTTTGTTTCCGGCTTTCGAGAGTTTTGCGTCTCACTCGCAGTGGTTGGCTGATTTACCTCCGATAGCTGTATTGTTTTACAGTTCAGAGACATTTATAAAAGTCTGTTAATACCATCATGGGCATATGGTCTTGCAAATTTACTTTGCAAGTTATAAAACAATAAATAAATAAATCAAATAAATATTTTAGTTTGTTTTCTAGTGGCAAGAAATGGAAACAAATCTACTGCAATTATTTCAGCGATATTTAAGCATTTCTTTTTTTAAAATACTGCATTAATCCTATCGAATTGTAAACGGAATTAGAAATTTCTGATAAATTAAAAATACTCGTAATTAATTTCCGCTAATTATTTTCTCTGTGGCGACATTCGCATGTCACTGCATAATACAAATGCATTTGGAACTAACTTTTATATTCTACTAAATCAAAGCTTGCCAGATAATAGACAATGAGTAACGTTGATGTCTACGGACATGAGTTGGTAGAGTTGTGGACCACTCTTGAGAAAAACCGGTTACAAATTTCCCGAATGTATTTTCACCATTGCCAGAATGCAGTATGCGTTCGGCTCAGTTATCAACTATGTCCAATTGAAACTTGGGTGTGTGCAAAAGATTTACTTGAAGACCTTTGGAAGAAGTATTTTTCAGCAACATATTAAGGAGAGTCATTTTTTACTTTTATTACTTATATAGAATGAACTTCCACTATGACTCTGTTTATTTTCAATATCGCCACACTTTTAAAATTATTGTATATAGTAAGAATTCCTAAAAAAATACCATAAAGGAAAATATTAGCATTGAAGATAGAAAGGAAGTAGAAAAACAAAGAAAATGTATAATAATAATTTGAAAAAAAAAACAATTAATCAAATTGGCGCACAGTATCGCATTTCACAACTCAACTATTCTGGCTTTAAGTTAAGTACTATACATATACATACTTAGCTCGGACATGTGGTGTTATGTATAGTACTTAACACTATAACACTTATAAGTTATCATATCACAACAAAAAATTCAGTTGTACCGTCAATAATGTTGATCAGCTGCACGGAGAGAGACTTGAAACAATTCCTCACGGCTTTGAGTTAAATTTTACAATAAAATTGCTTAGGGCGGCATGTGGATCGTCAATCGCTTTTGTTAAGGTGTCTCTGTAGCACATTAGCATTTCATCTCTCCGCTTTCTTCTTTCTTTCCATTAGTTTCATTGTTTCTTTAAGTCCGATGCACATAGAAGCCGTCATGCGTTGTACTTTGCCTTTTTCAATGACGCAATAATGGATTAGGTTAGCACAATGAGTACTTTTACTAAAATCACTAAAAAATGCAAAGTACAACGCATGACGAATTCCATGTGCCCCGGTCTTTAGGGTCGTTAATTTTATTTTTAATTAAAATTCTTTTTAGTTAGACAAAATCACCACAAATGCCACATCCAATACCAAACTGAGGTTTGGTAGTATGTATTCCACGTGCAAGTTTTACTCAATGTGAACTGATTTTATAAAAAACACCCGCCCCCACTATTTTCAGAACTAAATGCATAACTATGAGTCTTATTTCATATATATGTGACCTTCTCCGAGAAAAGGGACCTAGTGTGTGAAAATGAAGTTTTGAGAAAAACGCATTTAAAGTTTCATAACGCATTATCACTTTGAACACATCTTCAGTTGGGAGATGCGATATGGTATGGTTAGTTATGATTGGGTGCTGACTTTGGTGACGTCATGCTTATGTGGTGACGTATTTTTTTGGCTTTTAGTGTGACAATACAATACGCTTCAGTCTTGTGCCAACTGTATAACGAGACTTATCAATATCTCAAAAGTTGTTTCGCAATTTTGTTTCTTTTGTAATTTTGTCACTAAGCTGATGTTAATTTGAAGTAATTTTCATAAAAATTGATATTTCTGACAGTTTTGATGATGATTTAAAAAGACTAGACGTTATCTGAAAGTGTCGGTGCTAATACTTCGGGACTAACTGAAAATCAAAGTTTTTTGCATGATGTTTCCGAATCCAATATTATATCCAAATTGGAGGAATCCGTTGAAGATATACAAGAGTCGATGAACATCGATTTGATGTACGGAGAAAAATCCGAAGCATGTTGTTCGAAAGAATATAATAAAATAATTCCAGAAAATCCTGCCGGAAAAAAAACGAAACTGTATGTAAAGAACTAGTGGACTCGGAAGAAGAAAGATTTAATCTGCGATTAACGGCTGAGCTACCAAACGAATTACCTCCGCTCATTGCACCAAGCGGTTTATCATTAGATCGCAAATGGTATTTGTATGAGAATGTCAGGGTCTTATGTACTGATTCACAGAAACGGGATTTTGTACAAAATCCAAAAAAATTCGAAGACTGACGAAGAAACAATTAAAACCAAAAAATCAAAAAAAATGAATTTTAATGTTTTTCTCATTTTTATCGATTTTCCCAAGTTCGTTTTGTACGTTTTTATGGGGTAAATAAATTTTTATCAGAAATCTAACTCAAATTTTCGACGGCTGCAATTTTTTGAATCACGGTATTCGATCGTAATTTATTTTACATACTACTATTTTTTACATTGCTGTCAGAATATAACAATAAGAAAAACAAACAAGGAGAATAAAATATAAAAAAAATCGCGAAAATTTAAAATTGCGTACAAAATTTAGAAATTTTGTAATTAAAATGGATCCAAATTTTTTTTGTATTCTTCATCTTCGGAATCGGAGGATGAGTCGAATATTGCCATTATAAGAAGAAATATTCGTGACAAAAGCAATCCTTTTTAATTATCTAAAGTTGAGTAAGTTTTGGTTTTTGAAGTCAATTATTTAAACTAAATGTTTCAACATCCGTAGATTTAATATATTATATATATAAATATATATGTATATATTTAATTACTTCTTTCTTTTTTTCTTGTTTTGTTTCGCGGCAAAAAGCTAGAGTTTATTTGTTTTCGATAGTAGATTACCAATCGAGTGCAACTTCTAGTATACACGTTTCGATAACGATTGCCGTGATCCACGTTAACAACATTTCGATGACAAAGTACTCGATTTCGAATGCGGTGATTTGCCCCCTGAGTGGGACTCTTGGCAAACATTGGGTAATTTTTGAACTTTAAGATCGCTTTTATTTAAATTTCGCATACATGCGAGTACTATACATATGGTGCATTGATTTTAAAACAAAAATACGAAATTTTTTTCTCAATAAATCGATTTAAATGGTTATTTTATGCAATAAAAAAGACAACATAATTTACGTGTCACAGTAAGGGAGAGGTTGTAAATTCTCTGCAGTGTCTAAGGGAAGTGTACATTTCATGATGCGAATTTTTCGACCTTTTTATTATATATTATTGATTTAAAATTGGTTGAGCTTTTTTATAAAAAAATTTAAAATTTCGATATTCTTTTGCGAATTTTTTTCAGCAAAATTCTTTTATCACCATTTTTTTTATAAAAATGTCGAAATTAGAAAAGTAAATTCCCTCACAAATCATAAGAAAATTTAACACAGTTAATTAAAAAATATAGTTTATTTAAAAAATATTAAAAACCTTTTTTTATCTACAGACATAAATACCGAAATATATATAACATTTCCAACACGTCTGTAACACAGAGTACATTTTGATTGCTTAAACGCACCATAAATATTTGTTTAAAATGATATAAAAACATAAAATATAACAAAAATACAGCTGTTTCCGTGAGTTTTCTAACTGTCTACACGCTGACATTTCTTTGATACTACCCTATTTTTCAGTAGGCTTGAAATGTCTTTGTGTAGACAGCTCACAAAAATAACAATATTTTTTGTTTTTAAATTCTATAACTTTAAAGCAATGAAATAAACTAAGTTTTTTTTATAAAAAATGAACATAAGAACAAAAAACGGAGGAAAGAAAACAAATACTTCTGCGGACTGATTTAGAATAAAGTATCCAAAATATCCTAAAACAGTTGTCTTGTATGAGTATAACTGAAAAAAGATATTGAATAGACTAAAAAAACAAGACTTTAAATCTGAAACGAAAGCAGATTTTGAGGATTATTCATATGAAATATTTCTGTTTTTCAAAGGTGGGAGGATAAAAAATTCTTCTAATAGTTCCCAATTATTTATTGTACTGTTATCTTGCAGATATTTAAGTGTTTTAACTTATTTTAACAATAAAGCATTATCGTCGTCAGAATAACTGAAAAATTTGTATATGCTATATACATATATCATTATTTCACTTTTTTTCGATTCAATTTTCATATTAAACCGTTCGTAAGTCTCAAAAACATCGGAAAGTAGTGTGGAAATACAATAATAGAACGTCGATAGTATGAAAATGCAACACCGAAGGGGAAACTGAAATTGCGGTTTACACAAAAACTAGGTGAGTTTTCTTATACTTGTGACCCTATATACTATGTATTTATGTTAACTCAAAATATAAAAAACATCGACGTCAAACAAGAAGCAAGATTTTTTACAATTTTGTATTCATTCACCTTTTGCGACCATTTTCCAAAATTGTTTTGTTTATCTTCTGTAAGAAAGCGCAAATAAAGTGTTTAAGTGTAAATAAAAAGTGCAAAGTATTTAATTAAATTGTCAAACGGAATTTACAATCAAAATTGATTTTTCATGTTAAATGAAAAAATTCTGCTTTGGAGATACTCGTAACATAATTTTGTATGTATGTATTTCTTGAAAATCTAGACGGCGGGTAAGTGTTATCCCTAAGGCAATCAGTGCATCCCAAGCACGAAGAATGAATTTCAAACCCGACTTACACAATATCGTCACATTTGTTTTTTATACAGGAAATACATATATACATACGAGTACATATGTATGTACATATATTAATTGAAACACAAATTAAATTTCAGCAATTTCATTGAAAACATTGAAAGTTTCAAAGCGGAATACATTTTGAACATTAAGAAGAGTATCAGTCAGCTTACGAAACAAAATTTTAAATTTCATTTAAATTTGCCGGGAATATAGCGGATAAATGCTGTTTAACTTTTCCAGCGTCCCATTTTAGTTCGTCTTCAATCCTATCGTTTAGAGAGACTTTTTAGACGCCCTGTACAACGTATAATACGAGTAGCATTAGAAACAGCAATGTCAATTTATCACTTCGGGATAGACTTATCCCGTTCTAAAAGATAAAGGGTTATGTGGACATTTTTTGCTTTTGGTTCGATATGGTTGTATTTTTGTCGTTCTTCTGATAATATCGATATGTTAACTTAGGGGTAGCATTATTATTATTGCTTATTTTGCTTTGTTCATTTCGTTTACATGAGAGCGCTTTTAACATCTTGAATTTATTTACAAATAAAACATAATTTCAAAAGCGATAATCCTTGTTGTTTAAGCCTCGAAAATGAAGTGTGTTAAAGAAATAATCCCAACGAAACATATAAAAGGTCACAATATTATATAGATAGCGATTTATGGAACGGAGATGCGGATGACCAAAAATCGCAAACAAAACTACAAGTATATCTTTTAACTCCAACCCTTTTCAGAGCGTTCTTCGCGTATTGTAAAGCTTTTTGAATCCCAATAGCTGGAACCCTTGATTATAAGAAGATGTGTAGCAGAAATTATCTTCTTATAAAGACTACCATATACATAAATATGTAAATTTTAAATTTAATTTTTGTATAAAATGTTCCTATTATCTACCTATTTGTACTATAATATATCCCGAATATAACTCCTGAAATGCCGTTACCAACAACATGCTGCATGTGTATCCCATTTGCAGCGAAATCAAATAATTAGCCCCTAAACCCCAACATGCACTACGGAGAAAACATTTTAACAAGAGCAATTGTGTATTAGATTCCGCATGTCGGATATGATCTCTGGATTTATTCGAAATCTTAAGTCTACATAAACAAACCAACCACGGGTTAACCTTTGGAAGGAAAACCTGCAGCAGTGCTAGAAAGATCGATCGGAAACTAAATCCTTTCGGCAATTCAATGCTAAAAGTAATTGTTAGAATCGTCATTCTTCGTTTAATTTTTTATGATCAAAGTCATAATTAAAAAGAAAAAACCTAAAGCTTTTAATTTCTGGAGAATTTTGAACTTTTTACACAGATCTTTCCACAAATTCTACTAATTTGTATCTTCTTTACTAGGAATTTCATTTCATGAGCGTGATTTACTATGATCTGCTCTATCCAAAAACAAGCCCAATATTGATATTAAATGCGTTCCTAGATTTTCAAAGTATGCCTGCCTGAGCAGAATTCTGTTTAGTCATTGAGTTTGTATCTAGTGTTAGAAATTAAAAAATGTATCTTCATATACACATAAGCATTTACATACATATATTAATCAGAAATATTCTTAAATACTTACAGCCTCTCTAGAGAAATTAGATCCTGAAAAGAGCCCTTCTCTATTGTGTGTACTTGATTATCAGTCAGTTGCCTGGAAATACATAAAAAGAAATAAGTAAAAGTTTAGTAACTTGTAAACTATGGGTGCATGTCGCCGAATGGTTGCTGTTTTGCCGTAAAAATCAAAAATCTGTTTGTGAGAAGGACGACACAAAACAGCATGAGAAATCCTGTTTTGATTTTAATTATATTTGTAGTTATTTTATAATAAATTAACCACCTTCTATAATTCGCCATTGCCTATTTAAAAAAAACAGCTCTGATGCGATAAGAGTAAATCGTTTTCGGAAATACTTACAAAAAATTTGCATTTGTATTTCTCTCCTACCGAATACGAGTTTATTTCGTCATTACGTAGTGAAATTTTCTTGACAGATTTAAGTACGGGTTTACCTTGTAAAAGTACCTAAGATTAAATTTAAAATATGTATACGAAAGTTATTGTTGAATAACAGTATTGATTTAAAGAGCTTCAAGAGATTCAGTTATAACCGTCCTTTTTTCCGTCCTTCGAATTAGTGTTTATATGAAATTAAATTCTTTTTACCACATTAACAAAACAACTGTGCAAAAAGTTCATAGTATTACTGATCCTTGATCATAAGTTTGATTTCCGTCATCACATTGCACTAACTATTGATAAGGCTTAGCGAATTCTCTGACTCTTATAAGATAAAACAACTGAATACTTCTTTGGTTCGCCACATCCTTGATCTCCATTTAGTACTGCTTAAGGAGCGATAGTTATACTACAATATTTGAAAACTGGATTTTCATAAAAATAAATAAACCTCAGCCAGTTTAGAATTTTATTTTTCCGATAACCGATTTCTTTATGTCGGCTAACCGGCAATAAAAATTAAAACGTTTCTATTGGAATTTACTATTTTTTTCCAAATTCTCACACTCTTTTTTAACTGAAATAAATTTTGTAAAATAGATTTTTTATAGTCATATGCAGTAACAGTTTAAATCAATATAAGGTAGAATTGCGTAATTACATTTAGAGCTCTACAGAAGTCAATACAATTAAATCACGTGTAATCGTTCAGAGAAATCATTGATGATCAAACAGTCTAATGGGCATATAAGATACCATTACTTACATCTTCTATCTATTATGTAATATCTATCTGTATCTGTAATATTCTTCAATATCTGTAATATTTTTCAAAAATATTGCAAATTTTATGTAACATTTTTGAAAACCCCATTACACCGACATAAGCTAACTATAATGTCTCCTTGAAATTTAAAAATAATTGTTTCAAGTGTTTTATATTTTTTTTATTAAATGTAATTTTTGAACAATTTTCAATTTGTGTCAACAGTGCCATCCAGACCTACTTTTTATTTATGTATGTATGTATTATACTGTGTTGTTTTTGCTCTTGTTTTTATTTGAAAAAATGTTTAGCTATTGTTTTTTCATCAGAGTCTTTGTAGGAATTGAACCTATGGCCTCTGGACTGTTGGTCGAATACTCCATCAATTCATCCATCGAAGTATATACAATCTGAATTGGAGTCTATATATACATACAAGGTGGCGCAAAAGTAATCCTCCTATCAGAAAATGCTATAAATTTTGCGATTGGCCCCTAATGTCAGTTCTGTTTTGACATTTGTGTAGTAAACACATGCGAAATACACGTTAATAAACAATGTTACGCTACACTGCTGCGGAACGCGCAATATTGGTGACTATTTATTTGACCAATAATCGGTTGGTGACTCTGGCACAACGTGAAGATTTGCTAGCCGTCCAACGCCTACTGGTGAAACACTGCGACGTTTAGCCGCTCGCCTCGAAGATACTGGCACAACACGAGATGCTGCCAGGCGTGGCAGACCCCGGAGTAACCGTTCTGCAGAGAATATTGCTGCTGTAGCTGACGATGTCATGGAAGCGCCGTCGACATCGACCAGACGACGTGCCACGCTAATGGGTGTCAGTCGACGGTCTTTACAGCGAATTTTGGTACAAGATTTGAAGATGTTTCCGTACAAAGTCCAGACGGCGCATCAGCTGTTAGCTGCTGACCACCAATCACGTCTAACATACGCTCAAGCCATCCTTAATCACCACCAAGAGGAAGATGATTTTTCATCAAAAATAATCATGAGTGATGAGGCTCATTTCCATCTAAGCGGGTACGTAAATAAGCTAAATTTACGCTTCTGGGGCACTGAAAATCCGCGTGTAACCCACGAAGAGCCATTACACCCGCTCAAAGTCACTGTATGGTGTGCTGTTTTCGCTGGAGGAGTTATCGGACCTTTTTTCTTCGAAGACGTCGCGGGCCAAACGGTTACTGTGAATGGTGAGCGCTACAGAGCAATGATCAACGAGTTCTTTTTGCCGCAACTTGATGAATTGGGATTGGAAAACATGTGGTTCCAACAGGACGGTGCAACGGCACAAACTGCACGTGCCACAACTATAAACGATATGCTGAAGGAAGCATTTCCCGGGCGCCTAATCTCCCGTTTTGGCGATTTGCACTGGCCAGCAAGATCGCCTGATTTGACCGCTCCAGACTTCTTTTTGTGGGGCTTTTTGAAGTCGCGGGTTTATGTCAACAAGCCTCAGACTCTTGCAGACAATATCCGTCAAGAATGTGAGGACCTATCGCCGGAAGTTTTGGACAAAGTGATGGAAAATGCCATAAAAAGGGCTCAAATGACAATGAACTGCGGCGGCGGCCATTTACATGACATCATATTATCGACTTGATGTAAAAAAAATTAAAAGACCAAATAAAAATAATCCACAAGAAGAATCAAAGTTTTTCATTTTTTTTTTTAAATTACAACCAAAAAACATCGGAAGGTTATTTTTGCGCCACCTTGTATATGTATACATATGTTCCATCCAAGGCCTTTTTTGATTAGCATTTATGTAGCGCATTCGTTTGACGTACAGTAGCAGGAAAGGCTGTTTGAAATGAAATGCACACATGAAATGCACAATAAAAGTATATTTTTTGTATTTAACCCAACTTCCAACCACTGAAATTTTTTTTTGAGAAAGAGTTACATAAATATACCCTCTTCTGATTCAGTCAGCACTGAATTCCAATGCTATACATTAAATATACTTTCAGGCAAAGGGTAACGGACATGTTCTAGCTTGCACATAAGAGACCTTGACTGTAGATTCGTCGAAACGGTATTCTTAATTTTATTTTCCGTACTTCAACTATACACTAGTTTGCATCCGCTGTAAAAAGAAACCTGAGACACATCTTAAGATGTTTTTGAAAATTTCAGAACAAAAAACATATCACAATCTAGAGCCCGTCCATCCGAACGAGCTTTCACACTATACTGGAAGTTGTCATATTGGAAATGGTACAAGTCAAATATAAGAAAAATTTTGAAATGTTTTTTATTTAATAAAAATTAAAAGAGAAAATATTAAAAAATTATTTTTTAACGTATATATATGTATATCGTTGGGATTTAATTGAGATGATGTGAGACGTATTTAACTTATTAGTTATTAGTTTTGTTGTATACAATGAAATAATCTTTGTGTACGTTGGAGCGTATGGAGTTCAAACTGACATTTTCTGAAGAAAATGTCTTGGGATTTGACAGCGAGGATTTTGAGAATCGAGTCTCAATTTGAATGAAGACTGCAACCTTTCTTTGTGGGGAAGGTACATGCAAGTTTTTTAAGCCCTAATGTTCCCTGATGATTTCAGCCTACGAACTAAGGCGCCTCGTCCTGCTTTTGTTATCTGGGAAATTACAGGCAGAAGAGATGAGAAAACACAGGCTCTTGAGCAAGAGGTTTGTGTTATGTGCCGCCACCACACAACACAAAAAGGTGCCACATATGTATGTGTGCCTGGTAAGCCACATGGGGCGCTGACGAACTGATTATAAGTTCACCAAGTGGATTTGATCCACCCTCAGATTAGGCTATAATGGCAGGTGCTGACGTAAATCTTTTTACATGCATATGAAATATGACCGAAAAAACTAATAAAAAACTTCCTGCGAGTAAAATAAAAAGCAACCAGTTCATTGATTTTGAGAGTACAGCTCGATACTGCTTCCACATAGTTTTTAACATATTTTATAATATAAGCGGACATAACCTCATCATTTGTGGACAATTTTTTAATGTTTTTTTCTGAGTTCACAGAAAAATCATAAAACATGCGATGTATCTCCCAAAGTTTAAAAAAAAGAGAAATGGTTTTGGTATTGGGAGTGGTTTAGTCTTTGAGTTTTGTATTTTTCTCTTATGTCTCACCCCTAATGAAAATTTTAAATCATTACTTTTCAATAGAAGTTTTTTTTTATTAATAATCAATAATAATATTTTGATAATAAAAGAAACAATATTATGAGCCAATAAACATTTAAAAAGGCCCATGCTATATTTAAAAAGCAAACTTGATAAGGCGTGTTTTTTAGTTATTTATTAGTAGAAACAATAAAGTTCTCCACGACATTTTTAAACTTTTATCCTTTCTACAAGTTTATTTTCAGGTTCACTTTGAAACTTTTTTTTAATTAGTTGAAAATTAGAAAACCACTCACATTTCCAACAATTTAAGCAGAATTTATAATAAGTAATTCTCTTAGAGCAGTTTTAAAAACTATTATTACGAGTGCATACATACATATGTATGTATATGCACAATTACAAATAAAAACTAGTGTGATAACACACAGGCATGAAAACAAATACGCTGTGGTGTACACAAGTAAAGCGAGTGTCACAACTTTGAGTTGGCATCACTGCTTTATTTGAGCACCCATTTAACAGCTGATAGTTGCTTTTTGTTTAGTTTGCTTTGAAATTTCATTATGAATCAACTTACACCAGAGCAACGCGTGCAAATTGTTGAAATTTTTAATCAAAATAATTGGTCTATTCGTTGATATTGATTTTGAATTTCCATTCAAAATTTTATTTTCTGGTGGATCCCATTTCTACTTGAATAAGTAGAATTGTTGCATTTGGAGTGAGGAGAAACCACAAGCTTTTGTCGAAACACCATTACATCCACAGAAAATTTCGGTTTGGTCGATTTATGGGCTGGCGGAGTCATTGGCCCATATGTCTTCAAAAACGATGATGGTCAGAATGTTACTGTCAATGGTCAATTTTTTTTGCACCTCAATTAAGTGGCATTAAATTGCTGATATGTGGTTCCAACATGGCGGAGCCACATGCCACACAGCGGGCGCTACAATTGATTTACTCAAAGAAACTTTTGATGAAAAAATAATTTCACGTAATGGCCCAATTAATTAGCCACCAAGATCGTGTGATTTAACCCCATTGGATTATTTTCTTTGGGGTTATGTTAAACCACTGGTCTGCGTCGATAAACCACTAACAATTAAACACCTGGAAATCAACATTCGAAGAGTTATCGGCGAAATACGGCCGCAAAAAGTTGTTGAAAATTGGTGTTCCAGATTGCGCCTTCTACGCGCCAGCCGTGGCGGCCACATGGCAGAAATCATATTTAAACATTAATTTCATGAAATTTTCTTTCCCGTTTCATTGATATTAAAAACATATTTCCTTGTTTTATTATGATTTAAACTTGCGTCTCTCTATAAAAAACACATTATGAGACTAAACAGGTCTGAGGACGTACGAGTAGTGAAAAATTTCGATAGGTGCTACAGTATTTATGTCTTTTTATAGTCATTGACTTTCACTAATAAATAATGTACATACACATGTATTTTAATCCAACAAATGTTTTTAAAAATCCTAAGAGGAACACGATTACTACGCACTATTTTACATCGCACTGAAAAAAGACTCGGAAGCAAACTTTGTTGGTATTGCGTAAATTATTAAATACCAAACCAAAGCACTCACATACCTAAACACATAAAACCATTGAGTAGTTAACGGCAATGACACACATAAGCAGACAGAAAAAGCTTTTCAGTCCTAATGACTGAATGATGCCCAATTTTGGATAATCGTTTTTTAAATCCAATTTGTGGGTAGATATAAAGAGTGTAATACTAAATACGCCCTGATAGGCTTATCCCGTGTCATTAGTAACCTCCTTCTATAGCAATCAAAGCTTCTGAATTGTTAGGTTTTCATACTAGGATAGACAGCAGTTTTTTCACTTCAAAGTCCTGACTCGAAGTGTTCACAGCCGATTGTTTTTTTACAATAACTATTCTAAGGTTTCAATATAATAGAAAGTTAAGAGATGAGCCCGAAAAATTGAGTTTTCGACCGTAATATATGAACATTTTACTAGATTATGCATATATAATGTACGAGTAGTTGCTGGTAAAATATATACATATTTATATATGTATGTACATTGAAAATTGAACAAAGTGGCCACAGATGTATCAAAAGCCATATATGATTTCACCGCCAAACGGCTCAAACGATTTCAAAAAAATTTTGAATGAAGTAAAAATACTTCTAGAGCCACTAAATTCCAAATTCCGACAATCAATTTACGCTCCTCTTAAACTAATCAACCAAATGAAATTCTTAAGATTAACGTCGATTGATGTATGTAAATGTAATTCTAAAGATTAACATCGATTGATATATGTATGTATATAAATCTGATAGGAATATCGGATATGAGACTTAAAAACTGACTAACCTAAAACGAGTATCATGCACGTGGAGAACTAAAACGCAATTCATGACTTTTCAATACAAACCAACTGCATTCAAAGAAATATGCATAGAACAACATCGATAAGTCTTTACTTGGTATGCGGCAGTAGCAGATAGCCGGTTATAAGGAGCACTGCAACAACAAATATTGCAACTGCTGAATTAGTATGTCCATGAAATACAAAAGATATGTTAATTTTTTGTGCATTGGTAAACTCATGGATGTCAGTACCGTGTAAAATTATTTTCAAAATCCTATAAAAAATCACACTCTCTTATTCCAAGAACTGTCACCTTCGAGGAAATATTCGCAAAAATTTTATTTTTTCACTTACAATTTTCGTTTTATAAAATTTTTTCTTTATGAAAGAAATCACTTCTACATACGAATTTTTGCCACATGCCCACCCAACAAAAGATGCTTCTTAATGCTTCTTGAAGTGAATGTGAAATTGTAAAATTTAAATTATTGTTTGGCGTTAAAAATTAAATTTTATTATTCAATTATGATGAAAATTGAAATTAAAATAATACTCGTGTACAAATATATTTTCGAAGAAAATTCCAACACTTTTTAAATAAAAACAGGGTTGATATCAATTTTAAAATAAAATAAGAAAAATATCGAATAATTAACATAAAGGACACTTATACTTACAAAACTCTCAGTTTGGTCAACCTTTGAAAATCAGACTCAAAAATCACAGTTATATTATTTCCCTGTAAGTCTCTGTAAAGAAACAAAAATTAACAATAATAATATTATTTAAATTATTTAAGTATTACAAAATATAAAATGAAATAGTAAGTAAGCAAATTAACATGTGATTACAAAATTCTCTTTAACTGGGGTTAATATGTGAAAAGCACATTATTATTTAATAATAACGCAAAATTAATTCAGTTTTCGTGTCTGGAAAACATGTTACAAAACATTTGCTTTAAAAATTGTTTGTATTCGATTATAAGAACAAAAAGTCCATGTTTTCAAAAAACAACCGATAAATGTGCAGCACGTCGTGTACTCCACTTTATTTCACTTCAATATCGCCATTATTAGAAATGAAAACGCCATAAGCAACAAGAATTTGAATTCAGTTTCGCTTCATTTATGTTTGCCAGTTTCAAAACTACGAAAATATCCATTAAAAAAATAAAAATATTTGAAAACAATTTTTGGAAAATTTCTTATGAAAATTTTTAAAGAAAACACATTTCGAACTCATTTAACATTTTGTGAATATGGAGTGTAGAACACAGAGAAACAAAAACGTAAGCGTAACTCTGCATCAAAGTTTTTTCGACCTATTTTCATTAAAGTGAAAAAATCGGTATTTGAATAATCTCATATCTAGTGTCCAATTATACGTTTGAACCACTGTATATGTACTTAAAAAAAATAACGAAAATTCGACCGGTCGCGGTCTGATAATTTTAATATTGGTTCTACAAAAATTGGTCCGGCTATGATAGGTGTCAGTTAATTGGAGGTGCCCGTTATTTACAGATTAAACTGAGTTTGTCATTACAACACTATCATTATCTGCAGATATTAATCATACGTCTGTATGTTAACGACATTCACAGTATTTTTGCTCGCAGTTGATTTCTTTTTGCGTATGTAAAAAACCTTCAATTCTGATCAAAGATATTGGAAAGTAATATATAGATGCAATTATATTGTATGAAGGAGTAAAAACCCACTTAGTGGTGAAATGTTTTTCTATAAAATTTTCGGTATTTTTGTGAACGTATTAAATTATAACATAATTATTTCGATCGCAAAATAATCTACGATTATGCAAAACAGTTTATTATTTTCTCTTTTTAATTGTCACAAGAACTTAGTATACATACAGTGGCTCAAACGTGTAATTGGACACTAGGTATGAGATCATTCAAATACCGATTTTTTCACTTTAATGAAAATAGTTTGAAAAAACTTTGATGCAGAGTTGAAGATTAAACCTTTACTTGTTAATTATTCTTCATAAATACTGCAATCTTGTGTCATGACGTACTTGCGGAATAAAATATTTAGTGGTTATTCTTGACCAAAAAATTAATTTTGCCGAACATGTTTCTTATGCAATTGATAAAATAAACAATGTTATACGATTGTTGTGTCCTTTTCTAAATTGAACGTCATCTGTAAGATAGTAAGATCACATTTTTTAAATAAATTTGTATGTCTATATTGTGTTATGGTAGTACAGTATGGAACGACGTAGCAGAATGCCACATAAAAAGGTTTCATATTGGTCAGAACAAATTGTCAAACATTATTTATAATCTTCCATAACACTTTCCTACCCCACGTCTACATTCTATTAATAACATCGATACAGCTGAGGCTAGAATTGCAAAACTAACAAATAATTATAATATTCGATGTGAAATGTCTCAACACGTACATATATATTAACAGATTAAGTTTTATCTTAAATTAAAAAACTTTTTTTAACAATAGGTTTTTCTTACTTTTTGCCTAAATCTTTATTATTTTAATTAGCAATTTCATGTCCATATTACTTATTGTAAATTTTCTCGTTTGCCACTTGAACGCCTGAACTCTTTAGTTGTTATAATATCACTGTAAGCACCATGTCTATGTTAAAGGTTAATTCATTTTTACAGATTTACATTAAATATCTGTTTTAAAATGTAAATAAATAAACATTTAAAGTTAACAACAAATATAAACCTCTTTTATGACAATGCCTGCAAATGTTTTGTAAAAATATACAACCGAAAAAAGTTCTAAATATGGTAAAATAATATATTTATACTCGTGTATTAATATGACAAACGTATAATAAAAGAACAATGTGGCTGTTTATTGTGATGTTGTGGTCCGATGTGGCAGATAGTACAGAGTCCGTGTCTAATGTGATTATTTATTTTAAGCACGTGTAAAATTTGCACGTGTAAAATTTGACAGTTCCTGAAGAAATTAACTAGATGGCGTTTCGGCACTACCTTATACAGCGTTTCAGGGATAAGTCTATACCGCATAAAAAAATTATATGCTTAATTCCAAAAGTGAACATTTCCCTAAATTCATTTAATGCTTTGCGCATTTTCATAAGATTCCGCCAGACTCATAAATGGGTTCTAAATTTGGCAGCGGTAAATAAAACAATAAACAAATAATCTTCCCAGTTAAATGCACTCATGAATTAATTAAAGTATTTGAAATGAACAAAAAACAATCTTTTATATATCTGGACTCAATTGATTTGTTTATTGTTGTTTCATTTCGATATATATGTAAGTATTGAAACTACATTTTCCACGATTTCATGCCTGACGTAGTTAAGGGAGTTCTCTTAAATGTGCCAATACAGCATTTACCTGTTTTTTCGAGAACGAGTAGCGAGAACGTATTCATCGCCTTCATTTTGAAAGAAATGGAATGACTTTAAATGTGACCATTAGGTTGAAAATTAGCCTACCCATTGGGCGAAATATTGCGGCAAAAATGTGATGACATTTCTGAACAGATCGAGTTTGTTACACAGCGTTGTTCCTGTGAAGGAATATTAATAATCAAATCATTAGACTTATCACCAAATTTAATAAAGCAGAGAAAAATCTGAATCAAACAGAATAACTAAAGCCTTTCAACGTTTCCAAAGAAACGAAAACTCTTCAGTAGAACAAACATTAGTCATTTCCTCAAAACTTAACTTATGTATGTGTTTTATCGTTCCTCTTTCAAATACCAATTTAAAGTTTAGTTTTTTTTCTTTTTACTCGTACGTCTATAAAGGGGTTTAGTTATCTCCTGCACTTACATACATTTCGAAAAAAAATTTTACAGTAGATATTTTTTTCTAGCCAAAAAGGTAATTTTCGTGTTTCTAAGTCGATTGCCTTCTCAGCTCCGAGGAATTTTTGGCTACATACGTGATTGTGAGTAAATTCGAATACACGGTTTTTCAATAAAGAACATCACCTCCAAGCTGACTGTGCTGCGTTTGAAAGGGGCACCAATTTTTGGCGAAACATCATCTTTACCACAGAAGAGTACTTTTGGATGAATACAAGCACGAGCTTCACCAGGAGGCATACACAAATAGATAACGAATGCTTGGTGTAGATTTTAATGGCGGCAGGGCGGTTATATCCAGCATCGATGGCGGGAATTGGATACCGATATCCCCCGGTTATGTTAACTTTAACCGATGCCCTTATGGTTACAACAACCGATCCCACTGCTCAAATTCAACCGTATCTGGGCGAAGATCATTGAAAATTAATGAAAAACCGTTCATTATGATTTTGTAACTAGAAACATTCCAAATACTTTTAACATAATAGTTAGTTTAAACTATTTTTTGTTTGTTTATTTATTGTGCAATAACTTATCATTAGACTGCAAATAAACAATAGTGGCTTATATAATCGAGTGTACACTGTGCCACATTCGAGCACTCCAGTACATATCGATAAAAAGTTTTTGCTCCTTTTTAAGAAAATTTATTAGTAAGCTATACATTTTAATAATGATTATAAACATGGATTAGTATTTAGAATTTTTAATGTGGGAAAAAGAACAGAAAAAAAACACTTTAATATATATAGATTAATTAAAATAGTAAAGGTTAAGGGTTAAAAAAAGAGAAAAAAAATAAGTTTAGATAGTTCATCGGTCGAGCCACCAGTATCTCTTGATGTTCAAGTTTGGCAGTATATTCTTATCCTTCAAGTACAAACTCATATCATATCTTTTATTCGCAACTGTGATTTCCTTGCCATTTATTGCTTTAACATTTGCTCGTCTATAAATATGGTACAAAATTGGTATGCCTACATGGTTCTGAATATATCCTCGGCTATCTAAGTAAAAAAAAATGCTTCCGGAGGCACATATCCGTTCTTTCGTGCTTCCTCTATATATTCTTCGCTAACGTAGTAGGCAGCCATAACCACGGTATTATATATTATTGCTTTGTACTCGACTGTTTTTAAAATATGATTTCTGATTAGGTGAATAATAAAATTATCGATTATCAAGGTGAATACCTAAATATTTTACAAGAGGCTTTCTTGTAATATTAATATTAGAGCTGGACTTGACTGCGAATTCTTTCCAACGTTTTCTTATATTGTAGTTACACTTTCCAAGAGAGAGAGGAGAAATAGAATGGTCTCACATTTATCAATATTCAGCTTCATATGCCAATCATTCGAATACATATTTTTCACCCATATAAAACAAATCTTGTAAATTTCTGTTAATTTTCCCTATTTTATCATCGGAATGAAAAATTATAATGTTATCTGCAAATGATACATTGTCGCAGTTCCAGTCGATATTTAATATTAGATAGTGTGCAGCATGCACTGTGGAGTGCTGAAATTTAAATCGAAATTGTCGATCATCGAATAGAGTGTTATTTTTGCAAAATTCAACTAGATTGTTGTATACACACATTTCGTATATTTTGCTAATATTTGGTAGCAAATACTACTAAAGCTGTTTTCCACGCGCGAGGGAAATATGAATTGTTTAGCATATTGTTAAAGAGAGTGCAGTATTCGAATATGATTTCCTTTGGAATATGCTTTAAAATAAAATTCGGGGTATTGTCTATACCGGAGGAAAGTTTTTTTCTTTAGGTTGTTAAATATATGTAAAATTGAGACTTTGGATATAAAATAGAGTTCTTCTAAATCATTTGCTTTTTTGAGCGAACTAAACTAAACTTACATCGCAAACCGTTGCACAAAATATTACTCTGAGACCAAAATGCCTCAATTAATGAGAAGACATCAAATAAAATGAGCAACAAAAAATCGCACCACTCAATATATTCGATGTGGATCCCAATGAACTTGTAGAATTTATTACAAGTGGCCTAAAAATCAATGAATTTAAAATTAAAGAAATTAAAAATAGCAAAATGTCCTTGTTTATGACCACTATGAATGACTTCAACAGAGTTAAAGCTTACCTGCAAAAAACCAAAACAAAATTTTTCACATTTACTCCTAAAGATGAAAAGCAAAAACTTATTTATTAAAAGGCCTACGTGGCAGTACAGAGCCAGCAACTATCCTAAGCGAACTAAAAAAAATCGAAAACGAAAACTTTAAATTTATAAAAGTGCATCAATTCTCAACTAAAAATTCAGTAAAGAATAAATAACATGTTTCCATGTGTTTAGTCCAAATAAGCTCTGAAATAATGTGAACAATCTAAAAACAATTAGGGTTCAATTACGTTCGTTAGGAGGCCCTAAGAAAACCTGATATACCGCAATGTAGAAATTGCCTGGGTTTTTTTCACAGTGTAGCGAATTGTTTTTATTTTACTTCAAGTTAAGTGCAAAGAGCAACACGTAACTTAAAATTGTTCCTTAAGAGAGATTCCTAAAAACGAAAGAGAACAAATATTTTGTGTACTGTACAACAAGTACGGTGATCCAGCATCATATAAAGGATGCCAAAAATATAAAGAGCTCCAGCAGAAACTTAAAACCAAAAAGGGAGGGATGGATGAGAAAACCGTTAAAAATACTGCACAATCGTACATCATAAACCCAAATGTTTCTTTTGCTAATATTTTAAGAAATGATAATATTCAAAATACTAATAACACTAACTCAATTAATGTAGTACTAGAAGAATTTAAAAACTCAATGCAGATCCTAACTAACCAAATAATAAATTTACAAAAACAACTAAACTTACAAGCATCAAGAATATATTCTATATTCTCGATGTTAGAAAACAATGGTATCCCAAACAATCGCAATCTCTCAAATTCTGAAATAGATGTTTACCTACTTAAGTTGGAAGGACTTATAAACACGGCTATTGAAAAATCGGTCCCAAAGTTTAAAACTGTGGATTCAAGTGAAAAATTTTCGAATTCAACTACATATTGAGAAATTGAATCTGGAAAAAAGTAAAAATTTTAGTAAAATAAAACAATACAACAGACTTGACATACATTTAACACAAAGTGAAATAAATTTACTAAAAACAAAACTGAAACTGATAAGGAAACTCGTTAAAGATAATTTTACGCTTACAATTAATAGGCATTTCTGGGACCGGTTGGTTAGCCTAGGCCGTCGGAATTTAAAATGTATTTAGTGAAGGTAAAAAAGAATTTAGATTTCAACAATCTTTATCTATAGATACCTTAAAAATTGATCAAGACAATGACGCTTGGTTCAGATTCACTGGTATTAATACAAGCTGGTTAGAAAAAGAACGAGAGAGCAACAAACTAATTATTAAAGATCCTGACAAAATACTAATCACAATTGGAACGTATTTAGAATCAGTTCATTTTTATAAAGAGATTGATCCTGATAATCCATTACATATATATAAGTATGTTGATAGATGTTTTCCCTCATTTTTGGAGAGAAAAAATTAATATGAAAACAATAATTCGACTATTACTACGTTTAGTTAGTTTAAACTAAATCAGAAATTAATTTGTTTTCTTTATCGAAGTTTGTTACAGTAAAAGGAATTGCAATTAGTTACGAAATCTTAAATTATTTAGGCATTCCTTTTTTTTAAATTTTAAACTGAGTATAAATTTTTATTTATTTTAACGTGAGTGAAAAGGTTTTAAATATTGGTCGTATGTAAATATTCGTGTTTAGAAAACCCTTGTTTTTATGCGTGATCATGAGAATTAATAATTTTAATGGGAGAAACCCACAAAAAAAGCCAAGAACAGGTCATCTGCAACTATAAAACTGTAATTTTTCTAAACCTAGTTTTGGGAGCACTTGGGAGTTTTCATCGTTTGAACGAAGAAACAGTGTCAACATAAAAAGTAAGCACTAAGTTACAGACTATATCAATTGAAAATAAGACATTGTCTCACTTTAAAATCTTGCGAACAATCGCAGCACATCAACAATCAATGAAAATGTTCGCAAACTGAAGGGAATTGTTACGGAAGATCGTCGAGACATTATTAGAGAAGTCGCTGAGAAAGATCAAGGACGTTCCAAAAATTGCATATCAGTAGTCCTTTGAAGATTGGAAAATGCGCTGACACTATATATGAGGGCAACTATTTTGAAGGGACAAAAGAGAAATTGATGAATAAATGCTCTTAAAATAAAAAATTGAAAAAAATAAAACATGTAATAAGTTAAAATCAACGTTTTTAAGCTGTTTAATCTTATATACTTATATATATTTATATGGAGGCACTTGTTTTCCTATTTATTTATGTTTCACCGGACAAACTCCGGTATATCCTTTTTTATTTGTTTTAAAATATTTTGACCGATTAAAAATATTTTATTTACTTTTGCCTAATACATTTTGATTTGCCCGATTTTTGGTCAAAATTCTGATATTAGAAATAAACAAATTTATTTGTATTAAATTAGGATTGTGTGGCCAATAAATAAAAAAAGATTAACATAAACATAAAGATAAACATTTCTCTCAATTCAAGTTTAAAAAAATGTTACAGCCGATCAAAAAAACATTTCAAAAATATTATTATCTTTTAACGTATCAGTGGAAAAATTAATTTCTCAACTTTTTTCGCGACTTTTTTAGTTTCGAAGATCAGGATGCAAAGATTTTCTAGCACTATACGGAATAATTCTACTTGTTAACATGGCTGCCGCGGTGTTTCACAGATCGAGGGGTAATAAACAAACCGGTGTTATCCACACCACTATGGGATGCATCAACAATATTCTCAGTTGTTCTTGAGCGAAAAGCACGACTTCGATTCTTCACATTACTAACTAGTGCCAATAGCTTTTTTTGTGCTCAGTTCTTGTTTCTCACCCTTCGAGTAGTAACAGCTTTGCTCATGACAACTGTTTTAAATCGGGTATTCATATTGATACACCCTGTAGACGAACATATGTATGTGATCTAAAAAATGTAGGAGATAGAGTCATTTATTCTTTTATATCTTTTATAGGTAAACTGATGGAATCTTCTGACTTTTCGTATTGTTTTCAAAATTAACAAAATTTATAAAAGCAGTACCGTTTTTCAAGCCAGTTAAAAAAAAATCTATACAAGAAAACAACAATTATGAACGTTTCGATAGATAAGTACAACTGAAAGCTTAAGTCTTTATGTAGTTGGTCACACAAAAGTGAGATACACATAACACAATAACGGACATATAAATCCGGCGATAACCCGATTCATGTGTTCCGAAAAGCCTAAATATACTGTAGTTCAACAGAACAATTTTTCGAAAAGCAACATTCTTAAACAAGATAAAAACTGTGTTGCTAAAAACAATAGCACTTGTGCTTTTTCTGTTCAGAAAATCTGATCTGATCTGATTGAGTCTGCTTTAAAAAATCCCTAACAAATATTTAGTTATTGTGTGCAGTTTTTTTTTTTATTTATTTCGTGATTACGGAAAATTTGTCTATTAAAATGTGCTTTTTTATAAATAATTTTTGGCAGTTTTCTTTTATTTTTATGTTTATTTTAAAGGCTTAAAACTGACTATATGAAATTTATTAAATTTAACTTCTATCAGCTTTTGATGCAATTTTGTTTGAATTTTCGGCCATTTTAGTGTATAAATTTAAACTTTTTATGTCGAACAGAGCTACGAGTACTGCAGATTCGTGTCTGCGGTTAAACATTTTTGTCTTTATCTTCACGCATATCATGAAATTGTATACAGATATGTACACATATGCACATAAGTTCCAACAGTGCCTACCCTATTTAGTACAATGTGTCGGCCCAAAATCGAAAAGATGAGAATTTTTTAAATACAATTTTTAACGTAACGTTGCCCTTTACATAGAAACCTAAAAAGGGTATATTTGTAATACATTTCAATTACAAAACTATACCACATACCAATATTGTACGAAAAGACAACTTTATAATTAATTTAATACAATATTGTTCGCAATCTGTTGAATGTAACATAATAATGGTTCCTCTAATTTTTAAAGATGGAATTTTTTCCTCCTGAAGTTTTTCTTTACATTGACAGTACAAATAACATTCAAGTTACAAATGGCACTCCTGTCTTCTATAAGACGTGCTCATATGAAAGTCTTTAGTACCTTAAGTACCTGATAAATATAAATTAAGTACATTCGTTTAGTTCAAAAAACTATTTCCCGAAATTTGCAGTGTTTATCTGAAAAATTAGTAGCAATTTTTGCAAAATATTTTTCATATGCACGTAATATTTTTTTAAAAAATTCTCTTTCCAATTTATAGTGTTATACGTTCCCTAATGCTAAATGCTTTTAAATTTTGTGAAAATCTAAAATTTAAACAAAATGCTAGACCGCTCGTTTAGCGTACATCTGATTTACAAGCAAACAAACAAATGGCATGTCTCCACAGAATGTATCTAGCCATGCCTAACTGATTAAACTAAAGCTTTATCTATATATTTTCACATGTATGGAAAGGATGGAGGGGATTCTTTTGTTTCGCATGGGCAGTGTTGCAGAAGGAACCTTGTTGCCTGAGTAATCTTACTGAGATTACTATAACAATAGACATGCCGCCTGTTACAATATATACCAAGCAATCAGAACTAGATCTAGAGAAAGTCCTCAGCTTCAAATATCTGGTCTTCTCTAAAGGACATAGCAAGTAGTGTTAAAGTAACACAAACGCTGTAGCGCATACACATATTTAATATGAACATAAAGAAAGTATGTATGTATGTACTTGTGTATGTGCACAAACATATGACATACATATAATAATATTTTATAAAAATCGGCAGCTTAACGCTATTAACAAGAGCAATACTTACAGTCTTTCAACATCTGCCGATATTTTACGAGGCACCTGAGTAAGTCCCCGATGCGAACAGTCCACAGTTAACCCATTGCACGAACAAACGCGAGGGCAGCGGGATTCACTAATAGCTCCTAAATTTCCGCCTGGGATGTGTATTCCTACCGAAGAACCTCCAAAGGGTTCTGACGACACCATTCGATGAAAACATGACAGGGCCACAAACGTGAACAGTATTCGCAGAAAGGTCCCTTTTGTACAAGCTTTTGGCCACTTACAGCGCGTTTTTCCTTTACTCCGCAATGGGGTATGGTGTGTCATTATTTATCATTAATATATAGTTTTTTATGTAAGCACTTTTTATAAATGAAAACAAAATCGGTCATTTACTTTTTAGGTATACACAAATTTTTAATTTTGTTTTACTTAAGAATTCGCATCCTTTAAATATTTAGAGAAATCACAACAGTTGAGCAATTTCCATTCACTTTTTATTTTTTTGTCCCATTTAATCTTCAGAACTTTTCTTTTTAGTTTTTTAGTACTCGTATGTCTTTTACAAAAACATTTAAAGTACGTCCACTAGATAAATGTTTTGAAAGCAATTCTGATATTGGTGCTGGAAATAATTGATATTTTTTCTTCCCCGAATTTTATTGCTGCAGTCAGCATTCGCTGTAATTTCTTTTAATTTATATCGCAACCGTTTGAAGTACGCATAGCATTAAAACTAACATTTGAAATGTTTCTTGGAGTGGCACGAACTCAATGCACACTAGCCCTTGTGCTCTCATTATAGATCTTTCTCAAGTAAGTTTGGGTATCTAGCTGAAAAAGAGAGATTTAGAGAGCGAAAGGGAGAGGCAGAGTAATTGAGAAAGTGAAGAACGGGCGTGATAGTGATTGGCAAGTGTAGGAGGGCGAGACGATAGCCATACATTCGAAATGGAAGATATTAATGATCTGCTGGATGTGCGTCTGGTGTTTACAAGTAGGTAGTAGTCGAGTATGGTTGCCTGTGGAATGCCAAGAGTAGTAAATTAAGTGGTGGTTGCACGAGAAAAAAACAAATGTTATCCGGAGTGTTTGATAATTGTTCTTTATTTTTTAATGCCCGTAGGTACACGTCGAAGAACATCTGAAAAAAAGCAAAGAATATGATTTTTAATGATTAACAAACAGTTGTATAAAGATATTTTTGTTTGCATTAAATTTTACAAAAGCGAAGGCATTTACGCACTTGTAGTTGCGATTGTGTGCAAGTTTTGAGTTGTAGTCTTTACAATTACACGTACCACTCACATATTTATGTACATACGTATGTAGATACATGCATATGTATGTATGTATGTATGTACGTTTCCCCTTTTTTACGCAAAAATAGAATTATGTGTATTTGGAAACACAAATTTATAATTATTTGATTAATTTGGAGAAGCGAATAGGTTCATGCACTGAATTATAAAACTGAAAAATAGGTGAACAGCTACACAGCGAAAATTATTCCAATTATCTAATTTAAAATAATTTGATTTAGGCTAAAGTTCGTACTTGTTAAGAAATCATTTCTGAATAGTCGTTCTTTCGAGGTTTATTTGTTTTGCGTTTTTTATGCTGTGTGAAAAAATAATTAAGTTACACACTTGCCTACTTTTCTCTTGAGACTTCAATCAATTTTTTTATAGATTTTACTGCCACCTAAACAGAAATCAAAACTTCGCTTTTATCGATTACTTACAACTTATATGCTACGTTTGTTTCCTATTATTTTAAGATAAAATTTTGTAATCAAACTGGGAAAAAATATTAAAATAATATTAGAAACTCTGTTCGAGATACGTAACCATGCTAAGTGATACGGTTCTGAGAAGATAGTTTGTGCACCTCTTTTTACCAGACTCTAGCCATACTATTTTTTTTGGTAAAATGGTAACACCGTCAAACCATTTAATCAGTTCTTTGTTATTTTAAAAATGAAAGAATGCAAAATATAGAAAACAAATCCGCAAATGTGAGTAGGAATTTTGTTATATCAATACGCCGATAACTTTCTGGGGAACAGTTTACATTTAACTTATTTCTTTTATTTTTTATTAATGTAGCTAAAAGCTTTTAAATAAATTGCTTGATTGATTGATTAAGTACAGAATTGGCAGCATTTAATTTTTATTGCTTATTAAAAATCGCACAAAAAATTCTTAAGCAAGCCCACGAATTTTTTTCTTTTTTATATTTATACAGTTTTGAAGATTTTTTTCTTATAAGAACCCCCAAGGAGTACTGTAAATTAGGTAGTAATTGAACTTCTGTTAACAAAAAAAAATGTTAACGAGTCCATTAAGCGACCATTGAGTATGTTTGTTTTACATATGTATGTTTTTTATATTGTATTGAAAAAAAAAACAATGGACAATAGAGAGGCCTCTAAGATGCGTTTTACATACAGTCCCATGTTTGTATATACATAATAAATGAGTCTAGACATTCGCCTTATGCACAATAATGGGATCCAAAAATCGTCTGAGTTCATTAAGTCCTTGCTAATCTTGAAAACTAATTTACTTTTTAAATGGATCGAAATTTATCGCCTATCCGTTTGTCGTGTTTCCTCTAAGTGTATAAATATTACATTGTTTATGAAACAAAAATTATTTAAATTTAATTTGCTGACCGAAGACAAATTAGACGAATAACAGTCGAAAGCGATGCCAGATATTGAAACATTATGAGAGAGTGCGATGGGAAAAGCCAGTATTTGATATAATACAAAAGTTCGAATGCGTACGAGTGGAAAGGGATATAAATAGGATACATCGGCGAAAGATAAATATCGGTATATATTTTTAAAACTGTTGTAGTTAAAGTCAACCTTTATGTAAAGTTTAAAAGCCTTGTTTGTTGAATGTTGAGGGCATCATTAAGCAGTACTTCCCCTTTTCTTACGAGTAAATCCCTGGTCATGATGACTTGAATACATATACATACATACGTATGTACATCCCTCTTGCCAGCATTTTATTTATTGGTATTCCTATACAACAAAACTTACGAGTCTTACAATTATAGTATAGGATATGCCTTCAATGTTGTGTAATTAAACAAATTCTTCTCTTTATATTAGATTTGATCTACTTCTAGCCACAAGGCCCAATATTTACCTTTTCTCGCATTTACGTTTTCTGCACCCAAACCTTTTTTGTATGATGTATTGTCTACCTTAAGTTCTGTATTGGTGAAAGAAGTCGCACAAATTAAATTCTCATAAAACAGTTCACTACATTTTTATAAAAACATTAAATGCGTTCCTCAATTTAAAAATAACGTATAAATTTAAAAGTATGTACATATGTACATGCGTATTTACATCTGCATTATTCATATAAAATCACATGTGCACAAATATGCAATAATCCAAAAATTATATTCTAAATTCTATTAACAACATTTTCTGCAACAGTCTCCCCAAAATATTCCAACTGATTTTCATTATTATAACTTACCCAGAAGCTAACCACCCAAAAACGATGCCAGTCTTCAAAAACTTTGCATATCATTTATTAGTACTTTGTTCATCTCCCGAAATCCAAAATAAAAAATAATAAAAATTTCAGTTCCTGGTGGCTCTTTCGATATCTTGATTAGTATTTGAAATTATATTGTATGAAAGGTTTTTAAATTGGCAACGCTCTATTTTTATGGTATATGTATATGTGTATATATAACCTGCTTTTTTATTGATGATTACTCTTTGGTTTGGGTTTTGGAATGGGACAACGCCAACCCACATGAGTTGTGTGCCTCGATGAATGTGTTGGCAAACAGTAAAGAGTACTGCCATCCTAGCAATTAATTCATCTAAACAATAATCTATATTAATGTAAAATAGAAGAAAAAAGCCAATAATGGGTTAATTGAGGTTCGACTCTGCAATGTCGAAGGTTTCACACTGGGCACTAAACCGTAGGAACAACATCAGTTATATTCTGACAAATAGAGTAAAATAAAAAAGTGCAGATTGAAATCAGAAACGTTTGCAAGACACTACCCCCTCTTTCCTCCTCCCGATAACTTATTTTCCTAGTTTCGGCAGGCTGCAATAACTCAACAAGAAGTTACAGCTTGGTGCCAAATACTTGCAAAGTGATGTAAATTCAACACCTAGATCGTACGACTTGAGCCCACTTGACTTTTTCTTATGGGGTTTTCTGAAGTCAAAAATTTATGTCGAATCTGTACGGCAGACCCATTTAATTCTATGGGTGTGAAAATAAATTTTAAAATTTTTAACCCCAGACTCAAACCTGCAATATTAACATACCTCTGTTAATTAAGTAGCAGAGCTCTGTTAAGCCTAAAAAAATTTATATTTTGCAATGAAAATGCATTCAAAACTAAAAAATTAGTAATAATTATATTAAAAAATAAAATAATATATTTCTAATAACATATTCTATAAAATAATGCCATAAAAATTTAAAATCATTAAGGAAGACTATAAAAACTTTTTTGAAGAAAGTTCATGAAAATTCTTGGAAATAACGGCAGATGGGCGAAAAAAAATTATTGGAGAACACTCCTCAGGCCATCGCTATGAATGTCCAATATTCAAAAGTAGCAAAATACAACGTATGCGCATATACATACATACCTACATGAGTTTTCTCAAGTTTTTAAGTGTTGTCAATTACTAACTAGTTACATATGTTTCACAGTTTTATATACATATGTATGTAAGTGTAAGACAGCTTATCACTAATTAAAGTTCATAACTTGAAAATTTGATAGTTTATGATAAAAATAGTAACGGTCTCACAATATTTTAAGCCGGAAGAAATTTTAAAAATATATAAATATCGAAAATCAATTACAAACCATTTTCTGAAGGAACACTGTGCAAAAAAAGCAATAAAATTCAGCGGTAATACGCTATGCAGGGCGAACTCATATCAGATAAAGTTACCGGTACCAAGGTGAATTCATTTTCACTATGTGAAAACACATTGTTTACTTTTTTCTCGAAATACATTTTTCAGAAGTTGCTTATTTTTTAATCATATTAATTTACATATATTTCTACATGCATATGCTTATATACTTACATATGTATGTACATATCCTACAAGTAAATTAAAGAAATGTTTTTACACATTAACCGCACAAACAATAACAAAATACCATGTGCTTTTCTATTGCCTACTGAATTTGAGTTTTACCTATTAGAAATGAATTCGCTTTCGCCAGTACAACTAATCGACGCTTCCAAGAACAATTTTGCAGACATAAGGTAAGGTAATAACAGGTAGTCTCGCTGTAATTCGCTTTGAAAAATGTCTTGTCCGGAATCAGTTGCACATGAAAACGTATCATTTTATGTTTCAACATAGACACAATATAATGGACAAAAAATTTTGTTGTCATAAGTATTTGATTTATAAAACAATTAGTGTCATTTTGTTATTTCTTACTTTGAAAAGGAAAAAATAAGTTAATCTTGACAAACTAACAAAATCAAATGCAAGCAGCAAGAAATAGTCATCTGAGCTGTCAATTCGCTTTGGTCAGAAAAAGATTTTACTTTTGTAGAAAGATTTACTTTTGACACACAGTCGTAACTAAAACTTGAAAAAGTTATCCCCACTTTATCAAACTTAGTTTCAAAAAAACAAATAAAATTTGTTTACAATTTCCTTCAAGCACGATGATGGTTTCTTATGCATATGTACATACATAAATAAGTAAATGAAATACATATGTATGTATGTACATACTACATAGTTTTCATGTAAAAGTATTCCTGAAGAAATGCGAAATATCGTATAAAATATTATCAGTTTTGTAGATAAACATGAAAAAAAGACACAAAATTAGGATAATTTTAATTTAATTCAAAATAGATTTTTGTTTTTTGTAAAAATATTCTTTTACGGCTAAAGCCATAAATTCCCAAAAAAGAGCAAAAAAAGAAAAATTGTATTACTCATCTCGCGTTTCAAAGTTTTCAGTTTCCTTGGCATGACGAAAATAAGAATATTGTGCAAAACTTAAAAAAATACATGTGCAATGAAATTCAAGACAACCGAAATACTTTTCAACTCTAACAGTTTGCTAAATTTTATAAGAGCTTCACTGCGAGCTTTGAAAAAATAAATCGAAAATTTCAATCACAATAACTTATTGGAAGGTATTTTAAAACAATTAAATACCAATAAAATAAGAAATTCAGATAGTGGAATTCCAAGAATTGGTTCAAGAATTTGTTGCAAATTCTGCCATGCACAATAATTGATAATTGGTTGTTCAAACGCTAATATTTATAATATTAATTTTCTAAATGGTCCATGTAATTCATATAAAAAATGGCTCCATTAAATAATATTATATTGTTATTAATTACAATTGATTTAAAACCATATTGTAGATTTAGGGAAAAAAGTTTAACTCTTACTTATGTATTGAAAAATTTAAGTTAAACCATCTGCTTGATGATATAACAAAAGTATTTCGGAAATAAAACCTTCAAATAGAATATAATTTGGGCTTAAGCTTAAATGATGATGATGATGAAATGATTTGGCCACGTATAAAATTTTTTTTATTATTACTCCTCAAGAACAGGAAGCCCGGAATACACTCGATTCAAGGATATAAGTAGCCTTTCTGTACTTTGGACTTTAAGGAAGAAACTAAGATAAAATAAGTTGATTTCTAATGGCTTGGAAAGACTTTCGCAGGGTTCTGGCTCAAGTACTGTCATAAAGACAGCAAAAACGTAAACATTTTTAAAATATTCATTTGCGCTACCGCTGCAGGGATGTGTGCAATAAAAAGTTAATTTCTGCTTTAGTTTTATGCAATGTTTAAAACAAAAAGATTTTTCCGCTGGAAACAACTTTTAGTGTTCTTTTTTCCTGCCAAAAAAGCTTTAAAAAATTGTTTTTATTTTCAGTTATTTGCTCGTATACTGGACATCAGTAACTGAAAAAGAATTTTATCCTGTCTCCCTCTTGATAATGTGAACTTTAGTAAACTTGAAATTTTTTCTGGGCACTTGAATTTCAAATTATGCACAGTTCACTGTATCTTTGTTATGAATATTTTTATCTTACTATTTACAACCAAAAATATAGTGTCCGAAATATGTGTTCTTTTATGTTTCTTTTAGTAATAGCTTAATATTAAGTACAAAAGATTTGTAATTTAAATAAATATGTTACAGCTCTGTGGAAAAAGTCTTCTACTTCTTAATAACGTTAAATAACAACTCGCCCTAATAGAAAAAGTTAATTCAACACGAATTTTTGAGGCGTTTTCGGATTTTCTCCTTTCTTGGCTGGTTTTCGTTACTTAACGTAAGAAGCATTTAAACTCCTATGAAGAATAGACAATGTAAATTTGAAATCCCATTAAACAACCCTCGTCTACAACTCTATGGCATCTTTTACATTAAAAACGGTTGCTTGGGTTATTTGTTCAGACTGAACTCAATTACTATCGGTCATTCCACATTTTATCGTATCGTTTTTGATAGTTATTTGGTATTTATTTGCTAAGTAAAGACATTTGTCGGTCAACAGAGAGCCTCAATTGATTGATAACGCAAAATGCAGCAGTTGTAAGAGCCGCTGTACTTGTAGTGGCGTATTTATTTTTGGTACCACTTAGGAGCTTTGTTGGAGTCCAAACGTCGCAGAAAATATGAAATCCGTTTTATTACTATTTTTTAGATGCAAAATTTGGATTTATGAAGTAAAATGATTTTTTTTTAAATAGAAATGTTGGTTACTTCGGTGATTTGGAACATTAATATATCCTGTTACTATAACCTGCAAAAGCTGAACAATCGTGTAATCTGATAATCACTTGATACAAAATTATTATTCCTCTCTTTGTTTGTTTTAAATTCTTCGTTTGGAAAAGTTTCAGGCCATGATTGAATGTATTTTATACGGGATTTTACAAATTTCTTTGGGTATCTTATAACTTCACTTTTTTGTATCGAAAAGCTGCAGATGAAGAATATCAAAACTGGACTTTAAAAAAGGCATAATATGCCGCGTGAGTATTCCAGCTTTGCGTTTTTATTAGATAAAGATAAATGTAAAGCTATTAAAAAAATTCTGCTCAGCTTTTACGATATTCCTTCTAAACTGTTTTAAAAGTCTTGAGCCATTGAAGTAAAGGGAGTTTTTTATAGAGGTATGAAACTTTAATTTGGAATTTCAACGTGAATACACTGACGCGTGAAGAAACGCTTCAACATTGTCTAAATATATTTTGAATATTTTCATAAGTGAATTTTGTTTGAATGGATAAGTCAATAAACAAAACTGTCGCATTTGGAGCGATGATAGTTCCCAAGTGTATGTTGAGACAGCGTTAACCCCACAAAAACTGACAGTTTGATGAAATAATTGGTCCGCACCATGCTGGTCGGTACGTTGCTATAAGGCCATGATTGCTGACTTTTTGGTTTATCCATTGGACAACTATGATGTACAATTGATTTATTGCAGTTTCACGTTTTGGATCAGTGAATTGGCCTTTAAGATCGTACGATTTAACGCCGCTAGACTATTTCCTGTAGGGATATGTGAAACCGCTACTCTACGCCGATAAGTCCGAATTGATTGGCCATTTGGAGGACAACATTCTCCGCGTTATTGCCGATATACTGCCACAAATCTTGGGAAAAGTCATCGGAAATTGGACCTACTGATTAGCTGTGGCGGTTATATGAATTCGCACCAATTCGCACATTTAAGAATGTATGCCCTCAATAACTACGCCAGCTCCATATTTGCAGTAATCGATATGGGGTATAAGCCTCAAAATTTTGCCTAACTGGATAGCGCAATCCATTAGACCAAAAACCGAACAAAGCAGTTATTAGTGGTTTATGTCTTGGAGCTTCCAAAATATGTTTTTTATCCATAAAATTTTGGATGTCGGTGGTCGTGAGATCCTGTGTTAAACATTAAGGCATGTATTTTTATGCAAAATATATCATAATAACACATATGTATATGTATATTACCCAATTATATATTCGACGAATATGACAATAATGGGCTATATCACCAATATTCTCAGTATTTCATAAGCGAAGTGCACTAAATTCGATTCTTCACATTATTAACTTGTGTCAATAGCCTAAACTTACAATTGCTGGCCAAAAGCTACTTAACGATGGCTTAAAAATTATTTAGATCTGCGAACGGTGACCGTGAAATTGTTAACGCTTAGGAAGTGAATTATAATAATTTTGTTGTTGAGTCGTATAACAGTTAATTATTTAAAGCAGTTCACTACTAGTGTTGGTCCACAAGTCCTTATGACTCACTTCCAATTCAAACTCGCTAAATAATAACAAATAAATAAAAAGCTAAATAATGACAATGCCTTCATATAATCTTTCTAATATTTATATATGTACATACATAGTCTTGTCTAATCCGTCGACTTTAAAAAAAAAAACAAGTATACACCTTGATACGCAAATATAAATGCTTTAGTTTTTTTAGAAAGTTCTTCAAAATTAAGTATTGTTTAAAATTATATTTCTTTAATTTTATTTAATCGAGACTATTTTTAAACACTATAAGTATGTATGTATGTATGTATGTAGTTGAAAATCCACTTCAGCTGATGTCCAACTTAAAGCAATCTTTTGCGTGTATAGTGCTCAGAAAACGCGATTTTAATTAAAGTGATTTAAAATTTCTTAAAGCATAATTTTTAATGATAGAGTTAAAAGGTCTTTCAAAAAGAGTGTTGTCCTGATTTCATTTTTTTAATTGGTCCAATAGGTGATAAAAATACATTTTTCATTAGACACATATTTATGTACATATAATTGTACGGCCAAAATCAAGTTAAAAACTCATATTTTTCAACTCAAATGGGCCAAATTAGCTAAAAAACAAAACTTCTTTTAATTGCCTTAATGAAGGCAAATTCATAACAGGTAAGACTGACAGCAGGGCTGATAACTTTTTTATATATCGGTAAGTTCTTCAAGAGAAATAGTTGTATATTTTTTTACACTTTGCATGATTTAACATAATCACTTGTGGTATTCACCAAATTTTGCAGACGCACTCACGAGTTTACCTGCGTGCAATTCGCCTTGGACTTAAACGTATTTATTTTTCGCCTTAGCCACTTGTAGAACAGTAACTTATTTTATACATTTTTAAAAATTTGTATTTATTTTCACAGGTGTACGTACATATTGTAATAACTATGTATGCATATCGTAACACAGTCAACCATATTCACTTTGGCAGTAAAATATCCATGTTGGTACATTGTTGCAACTTTATGCACATTTTTGCGACAAAAACAATTAAGCTAACATTAACTTAACATCCATATGTACTTATACAGTCATTTTTTACATCACTAAACCAAATTTAAAATAAGTATATACATACTTCTATACATGTAAGGTGCTATTTGTTTCATAGATATAATTAATTTTGAGAAAAACGTATTAATTTTTGTTTTCTTTTATTTATTTAATAAAAGGCACAAATATTTAAAAGAAAATAGTTTGAAAGGTAAAAATAATACATTTTTATAGGTACATAGTTGCATTCTTTAAAAACATAAATAAGTGACATAAAATCATAATTTTCGTAGATGTGAGGACGTTGCAGCAAATAGACATTATGTGCGTCCACAAACAATGTACAAGTATTTAAATTAAAGAAACTGTTTAAGACTAGTCAAAATTGTTTCTACCTATGTATGTATGTAAATGTAGAACTTTTTATTTCAAAAGTAATAGTACTTACTAATTAATATGTTTCTATTAGCAGAAGAGTTGATTTTTTTCAATATTCCTTCAAAGCGAAAAGGTTAAAAAGTATAAAAATGTTTATTTACCCGAACAAAATTCGAAATAGGTAGATATCGAATAATTTAGTTCTGTTTTCAACTTCAATTTCTTCTTTGTCCTCTGCAGTAAATGACTACACACACACATATACACCTATGTACATATACATATACAGCACACGACTGAGTGTATTGCGATGGGTGTGTATTATTCGGCGTTTTTTAGGTAGATATGTACATACATATATACTCTTCAAACTATCTTTTACGTTGTATTTTCTCAATTTTGTTTTTGTGCAAACAACCACTTTTTATTTAAAATTATTCTGAAAACGACATTTTTTAATTATTTAAACATATTTACAGATTCAATATTAATCTTTTCTTTAATATACCACACATCCACATTCTTTGATTTTTTACTATAGGGTTTTTTTTGCCTTTGGTAATTGTGAATGGTATACACAAATATTGATGTAAATAGTTTCAAACAAATTTTGATGCCACTTTTTGTTTCAATTTACACAATAATATAACTTTAGTTTTAAATTGAATTCACAATTAAATTGAACATTTCAAATTCGATATAATTATATACACAAATTTGTATTAATTAAAAAATTTAATTCAAGACGAAATTATTAACTTGAATAGGTGTCTGTAACTCTCATTTCTTTTTTAACCATGAAAATTCAGGTTTTTCATGTTGAAGAAAAAAATGTATCCACGACTAACAACAACATGCACATATGAAGACGGAGAGAAAACTAAATGCAATTTGCAGGCAACGGTGCCACCCGTTTTTCTAAAACCATCAGCACTTACGATAAAATGAACAAACTCGTCGAGACTTAAACGATTGTCTGACAGAGACAAACTTTTGTCCTGACATATATCATTGATTGATCATTTATTTAGCATCTATATTGTTATTCTAAATATCTTACAATACAATATGATATACAGAAATTTTTTTAAATTTTTAAACACAATATAAGAATTTAACTAAAAGGAATAATATATAGACGAAAACTAGAGAATTTGAAAAGTAAACTAAATTATTAGTTGTTTTAGGTATGAAATTACTTTACGTTTGAAAATATAAATATTAGATTCATCTTTTAATTCCTGGGACATTTTGCTAAATTTTTTAGACCCTTGTAATGTAATATTCGTCGACCAAAGTTTGATGAGACAAAGTTGATTCTAAAGTCATTCCCATTACTCTGACATCTGACGCATTAATTAAATACCGTTACATATACCTAGGCAACATAGCACTTTCTATTTTAAAAATAAACAATAGTGCGTTCACAAGAAATATTTACAGCCGTTATAGTTGTTAACTTCTAAAAACAAAGCAATTTTTTTCGATATCTTCATACAAATGTACTCAAAATGTGTAATAAAGTTAAGATTATCATTCACTATTACTCCCAGGTATTTGATTTCGTTCAGAGCTTCAATATCAACATTTTATTTCCACACTTTCCTTTAATTATCATTGCTTTTGTTTTATTTGAATTTACATTGCATGTCAGCGGCAAACATACATAAGGCCGGAGCACATAGAATTCGTCATACGTTGTACTTTGCCTTTTTCAACTGACAGCTGAGTAAATAAATACAGGGTTTGTTATGAGCATTGTCACATAGAGTACGTCGACTTCAACGCAACGTATCAAAGTTCAGCAACTTTCAACTTTTAACGCACGTAGGGAACTTTGACAAGTTTCAGTTTGTTGTGTTTTATTTGTAGAAAATTGTTTTTGTTTAATTTTTTTTGTGCAACGTTAAAAAAATAAAAAAATTTAAATGGAAACTAAATTACTGTAAAAAAATTTAAAGTAAATTATTATAATTGAAATAACTTTAAAAAATTCATCCGTCTCCATTGAAAATATGTTGTTCTGTTGAGCACTTTGACAGTTAATGTCTTTTTTGTTTTGTTTTAGATTTTTTATGTATGTATACATACGTTAACAACGTACTCATTGTGCCAACCTAATCCGATGATCCGTCAACGTTAGTTGAAAAAGGCAAAGTACGACGTATGACGGAGTCTATGTGCCCCGGCCTATACTTTCCAATGCGTTACAACTCTTGGCAAATCATTTAGATAAATGAGATATAGATGTATCCCTAGAACTGCTCCTTGAGGAACTCCAATATCCACATCTTTTGCTAACGAAAAATATTTAATGCATTTTGTTTTCGGAGATCTATTTCGTAGATAACTTTTGAACCATGATAACTGATTGCTCTTTACACCATATTTTTCTAATTTCTCTATTAATAATATTTTTGCCTTTATTAAATCTAACAATACGGCTACCACATACCTCTTCCTTCCAATTTCAACCTTCCAATCTGTAATCACCAGAATTTAGCCATATGTATATAATAAGTTTATAGTTTAACCAGTGGTAAACATTGTTGCTCCATATAGCCAAACTGTATAATTGTATTTTTCAGATATATGTGAGAACAGTTTGATAGGTCCTTATCAATGCGGTTTCAGGCCGGAGGAAGTCCACCATTGACCAAATTTTCACACTACGGTAGATACTGGAAAAGACCCAAGAGATGCAAATCGACACCCACCACCTATTCGTCGATTTTAAAGATGAATATAACAGTGTGCATAGGGACGAGCTACACAACGCCATGTGTAGTTTTGACATTCCTACCAAACTCGTTAAATTGTGTAGGATGAAGATGGAGAATTCTCGCTGCTCCATCAAGATTGGTAACGAATTCACCGCGACCTTCAATGTCAGAAAAAGCTTTAGACAAGGCGACGCACTGTCATGTGACTTTTTTAACATAATTCTTGAGAAGATCGTACAAAACTCACACGCCAACAACAGAGGCACGATATTCCAAAAGTCCGTGCAATTGCTAGCATACGCTTAATTATTAATTAAAGATTAAAGATTAAACGCAGAATAACTCTTGCCAATCGCTGTTTCTTTGGCCTCAATACGCAATTGCGTAGTAGGGCCCTTTCTCAAAAGACCAAGCTGACACTATATATGACATTGACCATTCCTGTTCTTCTCTATGGTGCGGAAGCATGGACTGTATTTTCGAGAGAAAAGTTCTGCTTTCAATCTTCGGCCCTGTTTGCGTTGACGGGTTGTACAGCGACATGAGTCTAACCAGGCGTCTACGGATTCAATGGCTAAGGTGGTTGAGCCATGTAGAACGCATGAATAATACTGCTTCGACCCGTAGAATCTTTGACTCCGAACCAGTGGGACAACGAAATAGAGGACGCCCACGGAACGGATGGCACACGCAAGTGGAGAGAGACCTCAACCAACTTGGTGTTCAATATTGGAGGCTGCTGGCTAAAGATGGTGCCAGCTGGAAAAGCTTATTCGTTGAGGTCCAGGTTCACCCCGGGACTGTAGCGCCAAAGGAAAAAAAGATATATGCGCACAAGCAAATTAAAACTGATAAGTTTATATTTATAAACTTTTAAAACAAGAGAAAAAACATGTTACCGCAATGAAAAATAGAATCTGGTATTTAAATGGCTGTCTTAATATCAAGGGTGGGTAGTATTTGAAATAGTTGAATTTTAAAAATTAATTCGAAATACAAACACCTACTTTGTATCTATTTGTCTTTCAAATATACGAATCGAAAAAGTATTTTGTATTTTTTTTTTTTTTTGTATTTTATTTATTTTGCAATCTATCTTATATTGAGATAATAAGCAAAATTAATCACATTTATGTTGACATTTAGAGTTACACATATAAAAACGTATAAAACTATAGAAATATTCCAAATTTAACAGAAAAAAAATACACATTTAGTCCATCTTATATTTACAATAACAACAACTTAAGTTTTAGTAATTATTAAATATAAAGTTTTAGCGTTAAGTTAAAAGAAAACCATAAAAAAACAAAAGATAATAATAAGAAAAACATTGATTTAGATAAAAAAAATTAACTTCTGAAAGGTAGATCTAACACATGGTACCTTTTAAGTCTTCGAATTTCATCAGTATCGTCTAATAACACAATAGCCAGAGGATTTACATGATTGCTTAGTATTTTTAAATATTTTTCGCTGTATGAATTTATTACCTCTTTAACAGTTTGTATATTTAAATCGTTATGTATGGCATCGTTGGAAATATACCAAGGAGATTGAACAATAAGCCTTATAGTTTTTGACTGGTACCTTTGCAATATTTCTATATTTGAGGCACTTGCTGTTCCCCAAAGTTGAACTCCATAAGTCCATATAAGCTTTAAAATAGCTTTATAAAGTTTCAATTTGTTTTCCAGACTTAATTGAGATTTTGGGCCAATCAACCAGTTAAGTTTTCTATTTGTAATATTTAATTGTTGCCGTTTTATTATGATGATTTACGAATAATGCCAATTACTCAATGGCAATTCTCAGGAGTGCCATCCAAATTGGCAATCCGGAATAATTTGTATACTCTCAAGAATAGGGGACAAGCGCTTCAAAATTTTTTTTTAAATCTTCGAAAAAAACACTTAGTAGACTAATAGGTCTATAAGAAGTTGGTTCATTTTCAGGTTTGCTGGGCTTCTTGATCATAATGATCTCAGCCCATTTCCACTGAAAAGGAAAATGATGATTTAAACGAAGAATTGATTAAAAATTTTGGTTTTTTTGACAAACTCTGTGCAAATCCAGCGTCAATATTATCATATCCGGGAGACTTTTTGGTATTTAGATTTTTGATTTGAGTTGCAACTTCATATGGAGAAATGTGTTTTATGGGTAAGCTCATCTGATAGGGTGCATCCAAAAATCTCGATATCTCTACGTCTTCTACGGAGTTATCAAATTGGTGAACAGAAAATGTATTATAGAGGTGGTTCGCAGATGATTCTGCCTTTTAAATGTTAGATCGTCACTATCCTTAAAAGGAGGATTTCTTTTTGACGGATGCTTCAGGTATTTTGTTGCCCTCCACAAATTGTGATCATTATTGTTTGAGTTATTAATATTGTCAAAAAATTCACCGAATGATTTGTTTTTTAGGCCAGTTAAATGATGTTTAAGGTTTTTTGCTGCTTGATTAAAACGCCACTTGTTATAAGAACTTCTACTTATCTGCCATGCTTTTCTTAATCTCCTTCTAATTAAAATAAGTTCCCGTGTCCGTGAAGAGATTTGAGGAGCACTTTGCGGAATAGTAAAACTTTCAGCCGGATTCGATAAAAAAGCAGCCTCATGAATTATTTTTGTAAAATTTTCAACGGCTTCATCCAGCTCAAAATCATTAGATATTGCAGAGTTTAAATTAATGTTTATATCTAACCAATATGAGAACGTTTTAAATGTTACAAGTTTATTGCATTTTTTTATAAACTGAGGCGAGGAGTTATACGTTAGTAAAATTGGGGAGTGGTCTGAGCTGAGGTCATAACTATCTAAAATACCAAGTTGATAAGAAGGTATTCCAGAATATACAAAAAAATCAATTAAGTCAGGAATTTTGAATGGATCAGAAGGCCTATATGTAGGTTTTCCAGTTGAAAGAGCAGAATAATTTTTAGAAAGCAGACACTTACAGAGCTCTCTGCCTTTACGGTTAATAAGACGTGAACCCCACCAAGGATGTTTCGCATTAAAATCTCCTCCAACTATAAAACGAGGACCAAGTTTTTGAAAGAAATTTGCAAAGTCATCGCAATTAATATTATGACGAGGAGGAAAATAAACTGCACATAACGCAACAGAATACATACGGCAAATAATTTTAATACATGAAGCTTGGACACTTTCCTTAATAAGATGGTCTTCTTGATGATATTTTATAGACGATTTGATAAAAATTGCAGAACCACCATGAGCCCTTTCATTAGGATGATTGGCACTTATCAGATCGTAGTCTTTAATTTTAAAAAACGACTTACTTGTGAAATGAGATTCAGAAATAAGAAATACGTCGATGTTGTTTGACTGCAAAAATACTTCTACCTCCCTTAAATGGTTTGAGAGTCCATTGGCATTCCATGTTGCTATACGAAGATCTACGGACATAATTTACTGCATAAGACTAATATCATATTTAGAAGAGAGTTTGTTAGTTCCATTTGCTTTGTTAATAAAGTCTCAATTTTTTGAAGGCTCGTGCAATCATTGTTTGAATTGTATTTTCCTTTTACAGCATCTGCGAATGTTACATTCGAATTATGTTCAAAACTATTATTTTGAGAAGAGGGTCGATGTAAAGGAGGAGCAAGTTGTCGGTATTGTTGAAAATTCAATATCTTATGTTGAAGTTTCTTTTTCAACTCCTGATGAACAATTCATACCCTATAACTAGCAGGATGGGATTCATTACAATTAGCGCATTTGGCAGGAACAGTCTTACTTTTGGTATATTCAACTGATAAATGATTTTCTCCACACTTGACATATTTGTATGGTTTATTGCAATAGGAACGAGTATGACCATATTGTTGGCATCGATGGCATTGTGGAATGTCTCTAGTTTTCCGGGGAGGCTCAATAGTGATGATAGCGTTATTGATATGTTTTAGACTAAATTTCCTTATTGTTGTCGCTTGGTTCAAGATCAAGGAAAAACACACAAAGGGGTTGATTGCTAATGTTACTTCTAATATTGGAAATATTTCGCACTTTGTGGCCACAATTTTCGACAAATGATTTAATATCATCAATATTGGTTGAGTAGTGTAAATTTTTAACAACAACTCTGTATGCTCTTTCTTGTTTTGTTTGAAAAGTGTAAAAACTTATCTTTTTAAGCTTAAGATTGGAAACAAAAGTTCGGTACGCGCTTATGGACTTAATCATGACTCTGACTTGGCCATCTTTAAGAGACTTATAAGAAAACTGCTCTGAAGAGATAATACTTGAGAAGTATTGTGTCATATCCTTAATATTAGTTACATCCGGGATATACTCGTATAACGGAGGTGGTTTAGGGTCAGACGGATTTGATTGGGAAGTTGATGGAGCTGTATTTGAATTATTATTATCGCATTCATCATCAGAAAGAACAACAAATCTATTACTTGAATTTGGAGAATTTCAATGTTACCGAATTGTCTTCTTTTGTTGTCAAATAACAATGGGGAGTTGGTACGTTTTCTTGAATGTGGAACTGTTTGCCAACCAATTTCACCGTCCTTTTGACTACCAATTTTGCTAGTACCGACGCCGGCAGCAATGGTAGCCATTCTTGCGAATTTGTTTTCCTTACCTGCAAATTGGATTTGAATAAAAACACAACAGCAAAAAGTGATATAGAAAAAAAAAACTTATCAATAATGATGTACGTAGTATGTATGTATTATTTAAAATTTTATTTGAAAAAAAAAATAATTTTCAATGCCAGACGACTTTACTTGACAAGAAACACAAAGAAACTCATTTTGTATTTGAGATACATACATGTAGCTTAAAAATAAATACTTACAAAATTTTTCATTTAAACCGAAAATTGCTATAAACTATGATGGGTTTTATGAAACAAGTGACAAATTTAACAGAGCTAAGTGAGCCAATCAATTCAGTGAATCATTTTTACAATATCTTTCTTTGCTTTCCTCTTCGTTCATGTTTTACAGTTAATTATATTTAATATACCTTTAAAATTTTTGTGCCAAACTTCATTGATAGATTTACAGATTTTTTCAGTTAAATATAGATACATACATACATATGTGCATGCCCCACAGGACGGAACTACTTTCGATTCTATATATACATACATATATACCTAAGATAAAAATTTCTTGCATTATTTTGAGTATGAAAATGAGTAATTCTTTGAAATATTCAATTATATTATTTTATAATTCCAAAATATGTATGTGTATTTTTTTTTTTCATTTGAAATTCATCAAGGCCCTGAGTTAGATTTGTATGTAATACATATGTCATCATTTGTTATTTCTTTGCCTTGTTTTTGCAAAACGACTTTGTATCTGTTTGTATTAATTTTAAAAATCTAGTTCTTAATTTAATGGAATATGAATTGAACGTTTGAATACTTTTAAACAGTTTGGAAATGTACCGCAAAACTCCATCATTTATCGTTCAATTTTCGAAATTCTTTTATTCTATCTAAAGAGGTTTCGCTTGCAGATTATTTAAATATTTTTATACCAGACGGTATAGATCTGCACTATAACTCCGTTGTTTGTTCAACCAAATAATTGTGACTTTTATTTCAAATGGTTAGTTTTGAATATGTTTCGCCCCAACCATCTACAAGACCTGCACCAATTACTCTTAAGGGACATGAGGCTGTTGCTGATGTCGATGTAATTCTGCATTTTGGAATTCATTTCACTAAATTTATACTTTCGCGTTTGTCACATGCGTTGTGTATGTAACTGCACAAGTAGACTAAATAATAATAATAATACAGTCATTAAAGTAAAATTCAAATACAAGCTTGTGGAACAATTTTCAATCGGATGCGTACTGAAGGTGTCGTTACAAATATTTTGTGCTGCGGGTAAGTATTTATACACAAGAATGTGAATTTAGGAATCTTACTTCTAGAATAATTAATAAGTTATCGTAAAAATATCCGGTTTGTTTTGCTTTTTAAATGGCAGCTTCGTCTACCAAAGGTTAGCTGACCGTTTAAATGCTATATAAAACAATCATACAGATAAAATTGAAAAAAGAATTATTTGTCAGAATAGTGTTGGAGTATCAAAAAGTATAAATAAAAGTTTAGTCAACTTCCACATTAAATGAGTTCCCGAATGAGTAAATATTTAAAACAAATTTTAGAAATAAAATTTAACTAAATTGTTGAAAAAAGGCTCAAGCGTTTCACGTCCAAACAAAAAAATCTTACTAATACTCGTATTTCTTCTCACTGTTTGATGGACAAAAGTATTACCGTCCGTTAAAGATGAAAGTACAAGTTGCTAATAAGTCGTCTTTCATCTGCACCAATTTATCGTACTATTATTCTTCATTCATATTTTATTTTAAATTAAATTTATTTTATTATTTTTTTTTTATTATTTTTAAACGTTCTATCAATAACAATTTCTTTAATTTGCATACTTTAGCTTACTTCCGATATTTTTCACTACTTTTATTAGTTCTTTTGTTATTTTATTTCTTTATATTTCGGTAAATTTTACTTTACTTTTGATATTTTTAATTTTTTATTAGTTTCTTTTTTAATTTGGTTAAAAATTGCTTTAATCCCGTAATTTTAAAATTTTTCTTTAATTTGAATAAATTGTACTTTATTTGTTTTTTTTAGTAAGTTTTTTTATTTAAAATTTTTTCAATGCTAAATAATCGAACCAGAAAACTTGGTCTTGTTCAAGAAAACTATATTTTCTACTTTTGATTTTAAAATTATTTTAAAGCCTAATTCCTTCGGTCGTTTCATTAATGTATATTATCAACTATCAGTTTAGTGTACGAAATATGTAAATCATCGGCATTAAGAACAGAATTAACAATTCCGTAGTTTTCAGAACACTGGCGGTTTTCGATAAATTCACAGATTGATTCCTAACGGAAACTTATGCGTTCCTGTCAGTTTTCTTAAGTTGCCTGGCTTATAATAAATTAATCAAATCAAACCGGTGGTATTCTTCGCTATTAAGGCGAATTCATTTTAATGAATTCGCCACATCTAGTACGAAATTTGTAAAACACAAAGCGTTACCAGAGCAAATTAATCTGAAAAGCTTTTGAGAAGATACAGGTGTACATAAGCATAAACAATATTAAAACTATGTTTTTGTAAATATAACGAAAAATATATACAGTGAAAGCTCCCTTAGCGGACAGCTGTTATAAGGGGACATCGCTCCAAAGGCAGCAGTTCCTAAATCTTTAGAACCGATAACATAAGCCTGAACAAAAAACATTCTCTAAAACGGACGCTCCTATAGCCAGCGGCGGACATGAGAATAACACTTTTTTAGCCAAACCATTCTAATAAGCGGAAATTTAAAAAAGAAATAGAATATGTAGAGCTAAAAACTGTAGTAAAACTGTCAAACATTAAAACATGGTACATTAATAATTTTCAGAGTTTTTCCTATTTTTATTGTGTAAGCTGCATATAAATCCATTATAGAACTGCAATAATAAAAAGTTTCTTATCAAGCTTTGAAGTTAACGATTCTGCGAAAACTTTTAAGAAATCCATAAATGTTCTCGATGCTTTGTATTTTATTAAACAATCGTGGGCAAAAGTAACATCCGAAACATTAAGAACTGTTTTGGCAAAGCAGGCTTTATGAAAGATTTTGATAATGCTGAATTAGACGGAGAGGATGATATCCGTTTATCTATTCTCTCGAGATTAGTAGACAAAATGTAGAATATAGTAGGTTTACAACTATTGATGAAAATCTTCTAACAGAATCTGACACTATATAAGTTTTGGTTGATACAAGCAAGACCATAACAAATTATCTTCGTTTAAAAAAGCCTTACAAGAAGTTAGACGCTTATTGAAATTTTCAGATGAGCCCTTGAAAAATCGAAAATTCTATTATGGAGAAAAAATTATTAAAGAAAATTAAAACAAAATAATATATTAGATTTTTTTCCAACTTTATAACTTTTTTTGTTTAATAAAAATAAATTAAGCATTTCAAATGAAACAAAATTCTAAAAATTCTATATTATCCCATTCCAAAAAACGGACATCTCCACTTCGCGGACAAAATCTTCGCCAACGAAAGGTGTTTTTAAAATAATTTTTTTTGCATTCACCTGAACTGCCCATTTTTATTTTTATGTAATATACCAGCACATTGTTTGATCTTATAATGTTGTAAGATCTGACAACTGTATGTACATATGTACATATATATGTATGTACATATGGCATAAAACATACATATAAATATATGCTTTAAAACTTGTTTACGTCCATACTCCATATATACATAGAATGTACATACAAACATATCATACCATATCTAAGAATAAAAAATAGTTGTCATTCATTGAAAATGATGCGATTTTAAAAACTCTAAACATTTTTTACGCAATCTGCCCGCCTAAATGAAAACAGAATTCCGTAGAATAAAAATGTAAACGTTCACAAAGTGAAGAATATCGCCCATTACACCATTACGTAAATTAATCTATTCTTGCTCTCACGCTCAACTTTGAACAAAAACATTCAATGCACAAAATACATAATATATACATAAAATTCATGCTCGAACTTACATACTTACAAACATACATATGTATGTACATATATGGACGTTAAAACATATTAACATAAACTGTGTACATCCAGTTAAATACATCCCATTAAGCAAAATCACGACTTTTCGGAATTTTATTTTTCAGAATAAAATCCTCTGGATGATTTTTCGGACACGGGCATTTTAATGCTTTTGTGTATTTACAATCACCTTTTATAAAATCAGCTGCAAAAAACGATTTCGTTTTTTGTCTTGCAATTTCCTCAGCCCATGAAAATTAACACATACATACATACATACATAAACAATTATATACAATATATAAAAATCTACCGGTTTGGTACGTGCTTAATTCTCGTGAAACGTGGATGTTATAAACTGCAGTTTTGAAATTGTTACTGAAACACACACATATGCGCATATACATACATACATATTTACATGTTTGTGGGCGTGTGTGTGTATATGGAAATCTATTTTGATTTTGCTTTATACTGTCTAAATTAAGCGTCACATGTACATCATTTAAATAAGTATGCATGTGCATACATATGGTATGGTATGTATGTATGTTTGTGTGTGCCTGACAAAATTTTTCATGTCCTAATTAAAAGCACGTGGGCACTTAGAGTTTGGAACTACCAGAGCTTGGATGGGTACTAGGAAAAATAATTGACGTCTTTCTTTAGTTTTTTGCAGCTTGATAAAATGTACTACATACATACATACATATGTATGTATGTACATATGTGTGTATATCAATAGGAGACAAAATTAAATATTTTGCCGCAAGAGAAAATACATACAGTGGCACACAGCTTATTTCGTGCAGATGGAAAGCAAAACGTTTTATCGTTGTAGAATTAAAACTAACGATGATATTAAAACAAAATTGTTGTAAAGGTTTAGCAATATATTCTTATAATAAAATGGGTAAAAAAAAAATTCCGGGAAATGTATCTTCTTTTTACAAATATCAAAAAAGAACATTTCTGAGAGAAAAAAGCTCACAACTTATTTCGTGCAGTGTCTTTTAATTCTGATTCTTTGCAAATGTATCGGCCATGTTCTGAAAAACGCATTTCGCTTAAAATTTTCGTTTTCGATTTGAAAAAGCCAAATAGGTGTTCTCAAGAACGCATATCGCTGGACGTTCTAGTTTTCGATTTAAAAACGCCAAACAGGTGTTCCGGGAAACGAAAACGCTAGAAAGCTGGCGTTTTCAAACCGCTAGTGTATGCTGAAACGATCTGGTCGTTTTTATTTAAACTACACTCGAAAGAGAAAATAAAATAATGTAAAATTTAAATTTAATATGTTTTGTTTTTATTTGAAGAAAAACTTTTAACATTTTTTTTACTATTTTAATTAAAAATATGCAATTTAAAATTTTGCTTTGTGTTTGTCAATTGTCGGTATCATTTGTTTACTTTTCAACTGGCGATTTATGCAAACAGCTGGTCAAATTGATCTTCGAAAAAAATTTAGTGCTAGCGGTGTTAACTTTAAAATTACCTATTCGGTTATTTCTTTTCAAACTTCTGATAATATATTATTTGAAATTTATTAAGTTCGCATATTTTTATTAAAAAGTAGTAAACAATCCTTTATAAAAGATCAAAAATAATTTAAAACCTGTTGCAGCACCTAAAAACATTTACGAAAGCTAAAAAATTATACAAGATCCTATTTGAAACCGGCTACCCGTGATGAAACGTTCCAATTATTCGCAAGTGTTTATATGTAACATCTCTAAACAAAAGGAAGAAGCATTTGTGGTTATTGCACTGATATTTTACAAATAAAATAAATAAAATTAAATAAAAAAGCTGCCTGTTACCGTTTGACAATAAATATTAAAATTTTAAATACATTCATATAAGTGAATACGCTGAAGGCATTTTAATTTTAAATATTTTTCATAAAATTTTTTATTTTAATCATAAAAATAGTCGGTTTAATTAAAAACTATTTCAAACAAAATTTATTTTTTGATAATTCATTTAATTGACGAATTTTTTTTTAATAACTTTTTCTGTTTTTATTTTTTGTTATTATAAAACATATGTTTTTTCTTTGTTCGAACACAATTTCGAAAAAGGCAAAACGCCAGCAAATCGCTTCGTTTTCAGAACATGGTTAAATGCGTTTTGCGTTTTAAAAACGATTTGCGATTTGAAAACGCAGCGTTTTTCAGAACATGGGTGTATACCTTCATTATACAGTACTGTTAATTTTTATATATGTTTTTTCTTTCTTTAGCTGTTAATAAACGAATAATTTAATTTAAGACGCATCAAAAAAGAAACGAATTTGAAAGATGGGTCCACGTACAAGTTTCGAGAAGCGAGAATTAGTTTTAATGCCTTTTAGGAATAAGTCGGCGTAAAATAGCAAAAATGGTAGATTTGAATTCCTGTTCAGTGCAATATATTATACAGCGATACGTACGCGAGAATCGAGTAGCAGATAAGCAAAGAAATGCGCCTAATAAAATGTTTACTGACGATGACAAAAGGATCATAGTTCGCAAAGTAAAGGAACACCCAAAAATATCGGCACCAAAGTGGTGGTGGAGATTGAAAATGAATTGGTTAAGAAATGCAGTGCTGAAACAGTACGCCGTGTGCTGCAGGAACAGGACTTTCACGGCCGAGTAGTTCGCAAGAAACCGTTCATTTCGAAAAAAAAATATACAATGTCGGCTTAAATTCGCTCAGGACCACGTGACCAAGCCAATTACATTCTGGGAAGACGTTTTTTTTTGCTGATAAGTCAAAATTTAATATTTTTGGCTCAGACGGTATAAATTACGTGTGGCGTAAAGCCAATACAGAACTCCAAAATAAACACTTAAAACCAACTGTCAAGCACTGTGGTGGCAGTGTGATGGTTTGGGCTTGTATGGTTGCCTCTGCAGTTGGCAACATTGTTTTTATTGAAGGAACAATGAATAAAGATATGTATTTAAACAGACAAAGACAATTTGTTACAAAGTCCTGATGCTTTGGGTAAACGTGATCGTTTTCGGTACTACCAGGACAATGATCCCAAAACATAAATCGGGTATTGTACAATCCTGGTTGATATGGAACTGCCCACACCTTATGATGTTTTTTTTTAACAAAAGTATATTGCCTGGTCAGCTCGTCTGCTGGTTTTTGCACCACCTTTATGTTGTTGTACGTTGTTATGGATATAAATACATTTTATTTGTAATTGAGGTCGCTGATTGGCCGTTATTAAAATCTTTTAAATGCTCTGAATATTTATTTCGTGCCATTTGGTAGATTAAGTTACGAAAAACGTTCAGAACAAGTTTGAAGCCACGGAAACAACTCAAAAATTAATGTAAATATTCTCTATACGCGCTTAAGTTGATCTTTGAAAAAATAACGGCATTTGTATAAGTAATTTTCTATTCTTTTAAATATAATAATTTTTTCTATAAAATAGGAATTGTTTTCAATGTTATTGTAAAGGTTATTATATGGCCAATAATGAGTTAATAAAGTATTGTAAATAAAATTAGTTTGTGTACGTCAAATATTTTCACAAGCATGCTAATAGTATTATTGTAATTTCGCTCTAGCGCTACCCTTTTTGTGTGCCTAAATACCCCATTGATCTATCTCTTATAACGCACATGCTTTGAACCATTTTAATGTGCGCTGAAAGGACAGGAGTTGCAATAATTTTCCTGTGTTCACTTAACAGAATTCTCCGTACTTACATACATATGTGTGTATATTAGCTAATTATGAATGATTAAGAGACAAAGGGCCAGGAGAATTAAATTTCCATACACATATGTACGTTTCTTGAAGAATTGTGAAGCCCAGCTCCGAGCTGCTTCATCTGAATGGGTCAACAAACTGACGGTTAGTTACAATTATCGATTTAGTCGGCATTTCAGTGTTGAGTGCTTTTAATATTCTGTTATTTTTTTGAATAAATTCTTATAGTGCAAAAAAATGAAAGTTTTTATGTATGTACATATACAGTACGAGCTCGGTTTGCTCAAGCGAAAGGAAACCGGGGTTGTTGCTTTTAGCGAAAAGTTGTGATAACCGACCACTAAAAATCTTATTTAAAAACACCAAAAATGTTATTCTTTTAACATTAAAATATCACTTATAAAGCAAAATTATAAAATTAACATTTTACACAGAAACAAAAAGCAAAACAAAAAATAGTCTTACGTATTTTACACGTGTATATACTTATATATATACAAAGTGGCGCAAAAGTAATCCTCCTATCAGAAAATGCTATAAATTTTGCGATTGGCCCCTAATGTCAGTTCTGTTTTGACGTTTGTATAGTAAACACATGCGAAATACACGCTAATAAACAATGTTACGCTACACTGCTGCAGAACGCGGGATATTGGTGACTATTTATTTGACCAATAATCGGTCGGTGACTTCGGCACAACGTGAATTTTGTCGCAGATTTCCTAGCCGTCCACCGCCTACTGGTGAAACACTGCGACGTTTAGCCACTCGCCTCGAAGAGACTGGCACAACACGAGATGCTGCCAGGCGTGGCAGACCCTGGAGTAGCCGTTCTGCAGAGAATATTGCTGCCGTAGCTGAGGATGTCATGGAAGCGCCGTCGACATCGACCAGACGACGTGCCACGCAAATGGGTGTCAGTCGACGGTCTTTACAGCGAATTTTGGTACAAGATTTGAAGATGTTTCAGTACAAAGTCCAGACGGTGCATCAGCTGTTAGCTGCTGACCGCCAATCGCGTCTAACATACGCTCAAGCCATCCTTAATCACCACCAAGAGGAAGATGAGTTTTCATCAAAAATAATCATGAGTGATGAGGCTCATTTCCATCTAAGCGGGTACGTAAATAAGCAAAATTTACGCTTCTGGGGCACTGAAACTCCGCGTGTAACCCACGAAGAGCCATTACACCCGCTCAAAGTCACTGTATGGTGTGCTGTTTTCGCTGGAGGAGTCATCGGACCTTTTTTCTTCGAAGACGTCGCGGGCCAAACGGTTACTGTGAATGGTGAGCGCTACAGAGCAATGATCAACGAGTTCTTTTTGCCGCAACTTGATGAATTGGGATTGGAAAACATGTGGTTCCAACAGGACGGTGCAACGGCACACACTGCACGTGCCACAACCGATATGCTGAAGGATGCATTTCCGGGCGCCTAATCTCCCGTTTTGGCGATTTGCACTGGCCAGCAAGATCGCCTGATTTGAACGCTCCAGACTTCTTTTTGTGGGGCTTTTTGAAGTCGTGGGTTTATGTCAACAAGCCTCAGATTCTTGCAGCTCTTAAAGACAATATCCGTCAAGAATGTGAGGACCTATCGCCGGAAGTTTTGGACAGTGATGGAAAATGCCATAAAAAGGGCTCAAATGGCAATCAACTGTGGCGGCGGCCATTTACATGACATCATATTCTTGACTTGATGTAAAAAAATTAAAAGACCAAATAAAAATAATCCACAAGAAGAATCAAAGTTTTTCATATTTTTTTTAAATTACAGCCAAAAAATATCGGAAGGTTATTTTTGCGCCACCTTGTGTATATATATATATATATATATATATATAAGGCTAAAAAGTGTAAAATTCAAACAAAAATTTCAATATTCTTCCCCTTAAACTAAGGGTTAAAATATTTTTCATAAATATATATAACTCATATACATATATATATATATATATATATATATATATATATTGGGAAATCGCAGCTTCCTTGATTTCTTGAAGAGCGATTAATTTTTCATAAGAAATTTCATTTTCTGTTGTCCACTCTTAACTTGACTTTTTGTTTTTGTTCAATTTGTACAGCTTCTACAATTTCTTCGTCTGAAGCGTCTATAGCTCCATTTTCCTCTGAATAGTCTTCTCTGATCCATTCTGCAAAAAATTTAAAATGGATGGTGTAATTGAAGCCTGTTCTTCTGCTATCTGATCCCGTAACAACATCTATGGTACATCGTCTTCGTTCAGTCCATTGTTCATTTTTTGACATTAAAACGTTCCAACATTTCTTAATGGCGAAGGTAGAAACTTTGTCCTTTGCGCATGCATTAGCTAAAAGAATAACTTCCATACGAATATTAAAAGCTTTAACCATTTTTTTATTATTCCCATATTTATTGAAATGAAACGTATGTATGCATGTACATATACATATGTATCTATTCCTTAATTTACATACTTTATGTACCGTTTACAGGACACAACTGAGCGACGATTTTAGAAAATTTAAGCTGAATGCACTAAAAAAATGTTAACTGTTTTCATACACTTTTTCTAGCCGTGCCACCCGTTCGTATTTTGTACACAGCAGATAAACATTTTACGGACTATTTTAAAATAATGCAATATATGTACACAGGTGTGTATGTATGTGTGTGTGCGATATTTCTTAAAACAGAATTAATTTTTCTGTTCAAAACGGAGCTTTTATGCGCTTATATTATTCTCTTACAATTACAAAATTATAATGTTTCTATTAAAAAGGATCTACAAGAAATCATTTAACTTTGGTCTGTTTACACTTTCTATTTAATTTAATAAAAACAGCTGTGGCCATTTGCCCGAGTTGATTATATGTAACTATAATTGTTGGTGTTACCAAACGAACTTAAGGGCACAAGACTCTATAGGTATAATACCCTATCTATGGCCAATATGTATGAATATTTCAGCCATGACACAAAATGCGAAAGCCGTACAAACTCTGAAATGGCAAACTGCTTAAAAATATTATAAAATAAAATAGTATAGTTATATTACATTATTATAATCTGAAATAAACTTAACAGTTGCAGACTACCAAACTGTTTTTTAATATGACTTATGCCATTTTCGGTTCATACTTCTGCGAATAATACAAATAGAAAACTGGATATTCTTCTGCAAAAAATAATTCTTTAATAAAAATTAAATTAAAAAGTAAAAAAAATTATTTACATACATAATTTTTCATATTAAGAGTTTTTAGCTTAACTTAGAGCTTTTATGAAATCATATGACGATTTGAATCTGTCAGGAGAGATTCGCAGAAAGTGATATTTAACTGTTTTTTGTGATTTACCGATATCAATTCCTTTCCATCATTTACGAGCACAATTATTGACAAAACCTTTTGATTCGTTCGTACTTTAAGCAAAGTAATAATAAAATGGATGTCCTAGAAATTTTTTTTGGCAACAAATGCGGGTTTTGTTATGTTTATTTAAATGACCTATTTATTTAAAAGAAGAAATTCCACTTCTTGTTTCAATTTGCCTCGTTTTTCTTTCAATTCCATTTTACATGTGAAAAGTTCTTGGTCGTAAATAGACCGGGGAAGGTTACACCTCTGTCTTGCTAAGTTTAATGGAACTCAGCAACTTACTAAAATATTTTGTGTAAAATAGATTGCGAATTCCTTTTACATAAGAGAAATATAATTTAAAAAAAATTAATAAAACAAACTACAACATTATTTTTAAATCGCTTTAAAGCGAATATATATATGTATATATATTAATATATAAATATTTTTTATTTTTTTACGGTAATAAAATATTTGCTTGCGTTGAATTCGTAATATATATTTGTTTTATCCAGTTCGAAGGCTTATTTATTATGTTAACTGTGTTCAATTCTTTTTTAATAAAGCAGATAAAAAATATACGAATTAAAAAGAATTCAAAATAAATATTTGTATAATAAATATTATGGTCAACGAAAATGCGGCTGCTGAAATTCCAAAAAAAATCCATTACTGGAAACATGTACATATGTATGTATGTAGAACGCACTTTCCAAGCACTCGAAAAAGACAAACGATGTCATGTCATACATATTATAGTATGTATATATCAGGTATGTGATGGAAACCAATTTTTTTGAAAAATATCGTCTTCAGGAGGTGTGACGAAAAATGATCGATTTGGAAAATATTTTGCGGACAATTTTTTGATAAGTGCCTTTTGAAAACAAACCAAACTATTATATAAAGCACAATCAGAATGAAATTACCAAACAAAAATATAAATAATAATAATATAAGATATATGATTAAGGAATTTTTGTTATGTTTTCCAAACGGATCAAATTTTGTTCACCACAACCTTTTTTCTTTTTTAAAATGGAACTATTATCGAAATTGGTTGTTTTTTTGTTTGTTTGTTAATAATGGTTTCTGGTCGTGATCTATTTCGAAAATTAAGGCCGCTATCCTTTAAAACTGGCGAGCAGCATAGCAGCGTTTTCTACCAATAGGTGCACATTTTGTTGGAGGAAGCTTGCGAATTGATTGGAATTGATGCCCGAAGTTCTTCAAGAACGAGATAATTTTAATTAGTTAAAGTGGACAATGAACTGTTTTGTTCGGAATTCATGACCGTGCATACATACATACGGTTATGAGCGCGTTTACAATTTGCTAAATTTCTGATGCCAAGTATTCATTATTTATATTTTCATGTCCATCGGCAATCGCTGAACTTAGATTTGGCAGTTCAGCGTTTTGCACCAGATTTTCAATTGAACGAAAATTGGACTCATAATGTAAGTGTGTAGAGCGCGTAACCCTTCTCCTTCCCAGTGACGATGATCTGAGGATCGTTTTGACATCCTCAGCGGTAAATGGGCGATTATGAAATTTGTGCGACGATTTCCTGCGATAACTGGAATTGCTATTATTTGAGCTTCCGGACAGGGGTTGTGAAATTGTCTCTTTAATGCGATTTTTGTTTAAAACTTGTTTGCGACCCAAGGAAAGGCTTCGTCCATAAATTAAATTAACAGAAGGTCTGCTATCAATTTCCACAGACTGACTTATGTTTATGGCCGTCTCATCTGCTGTTTCTACCAAGTTATTGGATGTTGTACAAGACATCTGGTCAGAGCAAGTTTCATTTGGCAGAGACAGCACCGGTCGTCTCAATGGCTCAGATTCTCCTAAAATTCTGCAAGAAACGAGACTATACACACAAATTCGTTTACACACAAAATATGGCGCTCACCGTCTGACACTTCGTCTAATGCTCTGACGTAAAATCTTTGCTAGTTTAGCCCCCGTTGCTGTAGAGTATGAAGGCGGAGGAGTATATTTAGGAGGGGCGTCATTTTGGAATCGTTCAGCCGGACAGTTGTCGCCGCTTTCGTTGTTTGAGGAACTTATATTTCTATTATATCGTAAATTTGTTTGCAATCCTTCGTCTTCGTCCATTGGTCTATACAGCATTTGAATTCTCTGAAAACAAATTGGGAAATTCACATTATGATGTGCAATTTTTTAATGTACAGAGTTAATTTTAAATTAAACTACAATTTTTAGGCAATGATTTTATACAAATATGTATGTATATATTTTTTAAATGTTTACCAAATATTAATACTTAATTTAAAAAAATCTAATGGAGCTCTTTTGGGACAAATTTTGAATATTTTTAAAATCTAAGATTTTCTAACATGTCCGTATTCACTTCATAAATGTATTTGACATACTTTCGCGTCTTTTTATATGATTTACATTGTAAATTTGTTCTTGTCCTTTCTTTCTACTACATAAAAAAGAGTTGATAACTGAAAACCATCTTCCTTTACAGAAAATTTGTTTAAACACACGAATTGAAAAGCCTTCGAATTTTTTCTTATGTCAGTTTTCTTCGCCGGCCCACATCATTTTACGTCTGTAGATACTAAACTTATGTGCTGACTCTTTCCCTTTTAAACAAAATAAATGCGCTGTTTCCATATTATTTAAAGCGCTCTCAATAGTTTATAAGCAGAATTTTAAAATTTTGGTTCCAAAATAAAGATTTTTTCATGGACTATAGAGAATTAGTTCCTCACATAAATCGACGAAAAATGTCTCATTCAAAACACTGTAGATTTTCTGTTTAGGTGGAGGATATTTCTACTTCTTTATTTTCAATATATGTATGTACATATTTACATATAAATATCTGTGCAAAAATATATGTAGGTGTGTGTACTTACGTCTAAAATGTCAGGAGGTCCTGAAGTTAAATAACGGTACATTTGTACTATAGCTGTAATCGGCACAAGAATAAGGAATCCAATCTGCGTTAAAGCAGCTGTTTTTCTAGACCAGTAGTTGAAATAAGATTTGCCCCGCCAATAATAAAACTGGTTAGACTGTGAAATTTTATACTCAATTATGGCCAACGTTATCAGACCAATAGGAAGCAATACATTCCAAGATAATGCCAAAAATGCGGACATCGAACCAGACATTTTTAGATCATTTACAAGATCGTCACCATTATATGGCCGACCACGAATAAGAAAAATTCCAAAAATTTCAGCACACCATAAAACTGGAATAAACCAAGCACCTCCTAATAAAAGGTCCATGTAATAAAGTAATGAAATTCCAACTTCCGTAACAAATGGTATTCCCAGCAGCAAACCGGTAACACAACTCATCAAAACTGCGCTCGACGAGTTGCCTAAGGCGCATGATATGGGTTTCCACAGCACACATAATTGCGACAAACCAAAAAGGAAAAATGCAATGAAGATGATTAATGTCCAAATCCAAGATATTTCCCCAACAGAAACGGTTACTGCGGCTGGCAATATTTCAGTGATGAACCGCAGCACCTGGTAACCACTTATATTGGTGGTATCCGTGTGACGTCTGAAAACTTCTCCAACTACCGTGGAATAATGTGGTACAAACTTCGTTGGGTAGGACAAAGGGTTACCTCCGCTTAAAGACTTCAGCGAAAATATTGCTGCATATTTTTCTGGGACTTCTGCAAAGAAAATGTAAAAACTCTATTAACAAAATTGTTCTTCTGATGCAGCGTATCTTTTGAGCTATCTGAATGAGCCTTATATACAACTCCAGAACATTGATTCGACATACAGCGGCAAGAATTCTAATTGCCAGAATTCGTAGTGGGTAAACTCGCCAGTACAACAACATGACTTGGTTAAACAACCTATTAACAAATGTCAACATATGACACAGATGGATTCTATTAATTTGGCGCCAGCCTATTAGTTTTATCTGAAATTACTACAAGCTTACAAACTACTAAAAAGTGAATGTACATAAATATCTAGAAAGAGGTAAAAAAGCAGTTTTCATAAGTTTAAAAAAATTAAACCAGAAAACACGTATTAGCTGAACTTAGTAAAAAACAGTTTTTTTTCTTCCTAAACAAACATCTTGATTGTAAATTTTTCCACCTTTTATAATTTTTCTCCCCTATAATACCCAAAAAGTGGGACTTGAGGTCTTTTGGTTTTTGTGAGATAATACAATTTCTCTTGTTCAGGTTTTTTATACATACAATAGAAACAAAACATTTCATTGTGTAGGATTTGACTAAACAAGAAACTAACATTGTTTCTACAAAATTGTCAACACTTGGTAGGACAACTCTTGTTCATACTGTCCACTAGACATACGCAACGTTTCTTTGGTATTGCATATCATGGCTGTTGTATTTCTGACATTATTCGTTCAATTACTATATCGTTCCTAAGATTCTCTACGGTGGCCAAAAAATGCAGACCAAATAATCACATATCCACCATCGTGCTTTTCGGTGATTGGTGTGTACCTGAGGTTATGTTGCGTGTTTGGAGAGCGTCTTACATAATGTCACTCCAGAAGACATTTTTCCAAAAAAAAAAAAAAAAACGGATTGTACGAGCGAATGAGCTTCGGAATTTATGTTGTACAATACATCGACGCCCTTTTTTCCTTAAGTCGTCTTTTTAAATGCTTGTGATGAGATGTTGATACCAAATTCTGTTGAGACTTCCCTTTGAATTTCAGTTCAGATATTAAAAGCACCCGCAGCTGTATAAAAAGTGAGTGTTTTTTTATAGGGCTGTTGAATATTTATCTATGTCGCATTGGTTTGAGTATGACTCAATGAATTCTGTCACACGCTTTATTTTTGGATAAGATTTTTAATTAATTTTCATACTTTAAACAAATAAAACGCGTTCCAATGCAACATAAATGAAGTGTACTGGTCTAGAACAAATCTTGTGAAAAAGACGTCGCAAAAGAGCACAAAACTATTCTTTTACGTTATTGAGAATTTAGTTTTTAGAGGATTTCTCATTCCTTTTTTTAACACAAAGACGATGCAGTGATAGGTAGTAGCTCGTAAATGTGGTCATAGCATGAACTCGCAAGTGCCGATGACACTTTTCCAACAAATCTTCATTTGCTCTGTCGTTGTGTTGTTGTTTAGTTGCCCAGCATGTTTGAAGCACCAACAAAAACAAAGAGAGCAAATTAATGCGTCAATTTATCAATAAAATAAAACATATTTGTTAAAGACGATTTGTGTTTAAATAAATAGTGCAGTCGTAAGTCTGCTCTGGGCTGAAGAACAGGTCTCGTGTCATCCTATTTTTTAAGCGCGGTCGGGGTTGTTGTTATTTGCCTTCCAAGAGCTTTGCGTCTCACTCGCACTGGTTGACTGATTTGCCTGGTATAACTGTATTGTTTTACGATTCATTTCAGGAATTTAGTGTCAGCCACGTTGCTACTTCCTATGTGAAGACATGGGTCGTATGAGTTAGACACAGTACACAATTATTCGAAGAGTTCAAGCTCTTAACTTTTTTTTACCAACCGAAAGAAAGATAGCAGGATGACTTATTTCGCCGTTTCGTTTGCACAGATTGCAATTAGTTAAAATGGGAAATAATATTTTGAGTTAAAACTCATGCACATGCACACATACATATATATTCCAAGCTGCCCATTATTTTATGTGCATAACCTCTCAAAATTCGTTTAAATTTTTACCATATAAATATACTAACACAGTAGTTGATCACAAAAGAAAAACGGTGCTTAGAACTTGTACTTAGAAAATAGTACAAAACAAAATGCGATTCACTATTTTTCGTCGGATGACACGCCCATATGCGAAAATATGCAAAAACCCGCGGCCACAATATTTTTTTAATTTAAAGAGGGATGAGGGACACATCACTAAAATTCTACGTGAAAAAGAAGTTTTTGAAAAACGTGTGTTTTAAAAAGGTCAAAAAAGTATTCTTCAGCGATTTTTTTATGGGCTCATATTTTTGCAGCTTTTGTTATTTAATTTGGTAGAAAATAAGTTAAAATTTAATGTTTGTAGGGCTTTTGGAAACTTCTGCCACAATATCGCGAATAACTTTTTGGATAAACTTAAGTTTTCTTTTATGACTTTGCAACCACAATATATGCAATGCACGGACACAAACAATAAATCTCGCCAAAAAAACAAAAAAAATTTTTAGATTCATAAAATTTAGAGTGTTATCAATAAATTTTGTGCAATAAAGCTTTAAAAAAAACAATAACTTTTTTGATTTTTGGCCTATGAGGGAAACCACTGTGCGTCGTCGGCAAAAAGTAATGTATAATTCATTCCGGAGTTAATTGTTGCGAAAATTTCAGGAACATCTGGTCTCCCATAAGGTACAAACAAACACACATTCTACCTTATATACAGTAGTTTTCCGGTTTAACGAACCAGTACTTTGTCAGGCCTGTTCGATAAACTGAAAAGTTCGTTATATGCCATACTTATGTCTAATACCCATGTTATGAATAAATAAATAACTAGAACCGTATTATTTGCCGTTTACTTTGAAATATGTATGTTTTGAGATCTGTATAACATATTAAAAAACATTGAAAAAAGTACAATTCATTACACTGGTAGCATGAAATCTAAAATAATTTTAATGAAAAATAGGTTCAAATCCATTTTCAGTTACCTTGAAAATTTTACATAAAAAATTTTAAAATTGAAATCTCTACTATAAACCTCTCTGTGAATTTCTTTGGCATTGAATTGAAGGATTGCACCAGAAGCAGGCATGTATGAATGTTGTTGTCGTAGAAACCAAGAAAAAATTTCTTACTCCATTCTTGGAACTTCACCTTGTTCCAAATCCAAAGTTTTGTACTTTCGGCATTTTTTATAAGACTTTGTTTTGATTTTAAAATCGTTCATACTGTCGATTTTCTCAAGCCATACTTTTTGCACAACTCTACAACTCACAAGCCATTTTCGTAATCATCCACAATTTTTAGTTTTTCGTTTAAAAAGTCTTTTCCTTGTACTCATTTTTATTTTCACACCACGAAAGAATATGCGTAACTGATCATTGCAGCATAATCAAACAAAAATGCTACATAAACAAAACCTTCACTTTGTTTTTAGTTAGAAATTACTTCGCATTATGCTTTTTTAAACTAAAATTTTGAATCTTATTTGTTCGCTAATTTGAGCACAAAAAAATATTTTTTTGTTTGCTATATACGGTACTCAATGGAGCAAAACGGTGTGTTCGTTAAATGCGATGGTCGCAAAATCGAAGTTTCGTTAAACAGAAAACTACTATACATACACATATGTATATAGATACAATTAATATTTTTGCTTCGACTTTACTTATACCATCCGTGTAAACATGACAAATACTTACAACCGAATTTTGTTCTTTTGTGTAAATACGGAGAGAATTTCATAATATATTGATTCTACAAAGCCGTAATATTTTGTATTACCATGTAAACAGACCTCTTAGTCTGTTACTTAAATTAAATGTAAATGTTATCAAATTGGGTTGGCTTCTGCTCTTTGCAACTTTGAAATATAAATCGTTATAGCCAGATGATAGTCGTTGTATAAAAGTTAGAACGTTTTTCTCTTAATACTAATTGCTGAATTTTTCAAGTCTACCACTTATACATAGAAATGTGTATATAAATGTATATATTGTTTTATATATTGTGGTCGCGAAAGGGCTAATTGAGTACATTCTCACTATTAATGAAGCCTTTAAGTTCATTTATAAAACCAAATTTCTGGTACTTATTAAATTTTGAATGTTTTTTTTAGGAATTTTTTTTTAATTTTTAACTAATTGCAGCACTAATTAAAATTTACATTGCAGCCATGATAAAAATTTGGCACTCAAAGCTTTATCGCGAATTTATATGTTCAAAAGCTCAAACCTAACAAAACAAAATTGGCTTTAATTTTAGATTTTTAAAAAAAGCTGATGCGTAAAAACATTATTAAAAGAAAAAAATATTTACCATAAGATCCAGGAACATAAACATAGTTTAGATCTTTCAATATCTGAATTGAACAAAGGCCAACTATAGCAGATAAACATAGTCCAAGAAGTGTAACGAGAACGACCAATATGGCGTCTTTCCGAAGCGCTAATTTAGAAGAGGTTTTATGTTTTCGACTTGATATCGCTATAACGGATGCACCAAAAAGACCCCAGGTAAGAAAAGTTTCTTGAGTCGCTGCTGCCCATGATTTTGAATTGACCAGAAAGTCCTCGAATTCGGAAGATCCAAACACGTCCTGAAAATAAATCAAATTTGGAAAAAGCTTTTTTGTTCAGTGCCTACGTTAATATAACCAATTATTACGTATTTGTATTTAAATATTATTAACACTCGATTAACATCATGTAGATTATTTGAAGAAATACTTTTTCTTCTTCCTTAATGTAATTGGGAATTATTTAAATTATTTCGCAAGTATATAATTATTACTTTCGTTGCAATATTTTCAAAAGGCTAAAGTATAATAGTGTAAATATTGTATAATTCGTAGAATGCATATATTTTTCTGTTCATATACGAAAATTAATTAATTAATTTGTCTTCTCAGTATATACTGACGTTTGGCATTATATTTGCAGGGCAGCAATCTCACCATTATTATATCAATAAGACAAACGAGACAAATTTTGATGATTTTAAGCTTAAGCCCACACAGATTGTGTGACGTCTGACGTTCGTACATGCCCAGAAAAATTAAAAAAAAATTATTTGATTTTACATAAGTAGATGATATTGTGATTGTACCCAGCTGGTGAAAACTATTATTTGTTTCTTACAAAATATTATAAAATACACATTTATTTTTCTTCCCCTACGTATGTATGTGTCCTTTATTTTACTGGCCGGGAACGAAGGTTTCCAACTGATTTATTCCTTTCTATTGACGTATTCTGTTTGTTATTTTATATTATTAATTAAGTTTAAATACATCTTAGTGAAATTTCATATGGTGGTTATGGTTATAGCTGAGGTATTTTTCAAGTACGAGTAATGCGTAAAAACACAAGTTCATCAACAGAAAGGGTGCTCTAAATTTTTTACATCATTATGTAAATTTAAATAAAAAAATTGCCAAATTTTCTTTTTAAACCAACCGTAGAAACAGTCTGTATTTAGAATATTCACTATTTGTTGCAATCACTATTTGTTGCTATTTTTTCTTCCAAAAATTGTAAACAAAAAGTGAAAGTAAACAGATTTAGAAGGGTATAACGATTACAAAACGTTTAATATATTTTCCGATAATTTCTGCTGCTTAAGTTCGCTTTTCATTTGCCGCGAGTAGATGTCGGCACCTTTGACTACCATGTGGTTTTTTTGGGGACGATGCCTACGTACATACACGAAGTTCTCCAAATGGTAATGCAGTAGCAAAAAGTTATTGTGTGAATTTTGCGCTAACGCCGTTCATAACGATTATAACCGATCTCTTTTGGCTCATGATTTTTTATGGACGTAGACGACGACATATGGTTCCAGTTGGATGGCTTTACATGCCACACGCCACGATGCACATTTTGCATGAATAATTTGAGGGTATAGACATCTCTCGCAGAGATGGCGCAAATAAACCACGAATGTCACATAATTTGACTCCTGGGGAGTTTCCTGAAGTCACAGGCCCAATAGACGTCAACCGACCTTTCTTAAAATCAACATAATTGAAGACATCGCTCAATTTCGGATATTTTAACAATGTTATCTTTCATGCAAAGCAACATGGAAGGGCCTTTAAAAAGGAATTTCGTATTATACATACATTCCATGCAACATCTTATTGAAAAACTCTTCATTTTACTTTGGGCCAGAAACTTGGGCAAAATAAAAGGAATTCCATATAACCACTTAAAACTATTTACTTACACCTAAAACGTTTTAACTGTTTACATACCTGAAGTTTAACAATATCAACGACGCACAATAGCTTAACTGCGGTCCCTGCTAGGAAGACAATTGGCAAAACTCCGAGTAACAAAATTAATTTTCCAAATGATTTAAGTCCTTTACACAGTATCAAAAACACTGCTGCCCAAACAAAAGCCAAGTAATATGCAATCTGCTTCAATATAAAGTCATAAAAAAGATCAAATTAATTAAATTGGAATATTATATACATACATATATGTACGAGTATATATATATACATATATTATATAAGCATGTGTGCAGACCAGTTAAATATTTTATTTACATACGTATTTGTTTCTTGTAACATACGGTTATTCTGTAATACAAAACAAGACTGGCATCATTGAATTAAAAAATAATATGATCGTAAATAGAACACAAACATACATATATAAATATTTACATACACATGTATAGTACATATCATGCACAACAACTTAACATACAACTAATGTTGAATTAACTCTTTTTTAGGCTCTCTTGTCCTATCCTTTTTTAAGTTCACTGGTATTAAACTGAGTGAATCGTGCACATGAGAGAACGTATTCCCTCAATTCTACATCATTATCAGTAAGATTACTTACACAGAAACTTAATTTAATAATAAATACTTGTTCTATATGGACATTTCCATGGTCACTGATGAAAATCTCTGATTTTTGCTAGAGCTTTCCAAATGATTACTTGGAGAACTAATACATAAAACTTTCCGTTCTTATCTACAACAGTTTGCAAAATATTCAACCATTTCTGTTTTCCCTGTTATATTCTTAACTTTTTTTCAGGCCGCACAGCACGTACAACTTTCTATGTAAGTATTTCATTTCTAATTTCTGTAGTGCTTAAGAAATTGAAGGTGTTACCGCAAATTGTTCCAAATTGATTTTTTTTTTTTTATCATTCACATTAGCAAGAGTTAATAAAAATAGTTCATGTACTGGCAGCATTCCACTCATTTGACCCTCCCATAATCACAAAATGTTCATACATTGAAAAATGTTAAAAATTGTGTATAGCAGGATATTAAAATAAAAAAAATATAACTGATTAATACGAAATTGATTTTAATTTTTTATTTTAATGTTTATTCTTATAGTTAGTTTTTTATAAGTTTGTCAAAAAATTCAGGAGTACGGAAAACATTTTTCAGAAAAGTCCCAAAACGTTAAGAAAAAGTTTCTTAAATGTATCGAATATTTGACAAATAGAAACATATTTAATTGGATACAGGATGTCAGAATTAAAATTAAAAATCGGAGTAATACCGAAAAAATTAACTGCTTTCTATAAAACTAAGCAGATAAAAATATAAGAACAAGTAATAATTGTAAAAAGAAGACCAAAAACAATTCAAATGAAAAACTTTCTTGCTACCATGTGAGACAAACCATATTTAACTTCTTTTATCGGCGCTAAGATTAAGAACCCTACACATTTTGAGTTTTTCATAATTGCTATGAGTCGAAAGCTGTTCTTCAGGCGAGAGCAGCTTTCCAAAAATTATACTTTAAAAATTTTTAAATTTGTTTACAAATTTTTTGCTAAGGAATAAGGATTTGTATTCGTTTGAAATGAAAACGAATATAAAAAAATTTTACTATTGTATCAATAACAACTTAAAGCGATTAAATAAAATCAATTGCTTGAATACTTTGGTTTGGCTTTTTGAAACTTTTGATATACAAATCGCTGCTAATGCGGCATTTACCTACATTATAATTTAAACTCATGTCATTTATTTATCTTTTGAAGTTCTTTCATTTCATTTCATTCAAAAGTTAAATTTAAAAAAAAAAAAATGTACAATGTGTACACAAGTCAGTCAAACTGAAAAAGAATAAAACGTAACAGCCAATAAAAAGAAAGTTAAAATCAGAAAATAAAAAGACATGAAGACAGCAAAACTTTCTTTTATTTGCACTTTTTTAATAACCAAAAAAGCCATTTGCATAAGAATTCTATTCTGTTTATTGAAAGCGAATAAATAAACTTAGTAGGCATATCCCAATTATATACATTATAAGAGGGGAAAACTTAAAAAAATCTTATTTGGAACAGAATTTTAAAAGCTTTTTTCGGTAGAGCGTAAATATTAAAAACTATTTCGTTTTCAAACTTTTTAGCAAGTCTACGAAGCAAACTGAATAATAACTTATTCACTTTATGAAAGATATATGAATGATATGATTTATGAAAAAATATATTTAAAGAAAAATTTAAGTGGTAGCATCTACAATACTTACGCGATCGTTTATACCAAGATCACCATTCTCAACATTAATTTTCAGTAATTTCGTCCTCTGTAAAACGTTAACGTTGAAATAATATGGAATAGTTTCTGTTATATTGAAGCTAGAATGAGATGATTCCCGATTTCCTACAGAATGTATAGATTCGGACCAAGCATATGATGATTTGTAAAGGAAAATATCCTGAATAAATTTTAGTAGCCAGACCACTGCGATCGTGGAATAAATTGTGATAAAATATTGCACTAAAGTTATTGATATTCCAATGCCAATACATACTGGGCTTATTTTCCACATCAAAATAGGCCCAGCTTCGATTTTCGCTCCTAAGCTCATTTGCAGCCATAACAAGGGTATTCCAAAAATGATCGAAAGTATGCAAAATTGAATCAGGAAATTACCGCCATAAGTAATAGTAAGATTAGCAAAACGACAGGTATTGAACAATCCGAGAGTACACGAAGTTAAAGCAAATGTGCGGCTATAATCATGAGGCCAATATGAGTTGAATCCATACTTCAGAGATGGGAACACAGTTTCAGTGTCCACTGGTTGGGGAGTCTGATTATCGCTCTCTTGATTTGTGGTATTGTTCAGTGTGTTCGAAACTTCCGAGATTGGTAAAGACTCGCCCGAATCTGTGCTGGATTCAATAGAAACTGGTGTTGTGTTGCGCGAGGTTCTCGTTGTACTTCCATCTGAGCCCGTGTATACCATGTCATGATGGCAACAATCATCCGGAATGCTATTCGATAGAGTGACACTGATTGGTCTGAGATTTTCATAATTAATACGCGTAAAACTTGGTGCTGTATCCCTTAAATGTGATGCAAATGTTGAAAAGCGCTCCGCACGCCGGCCATACTGACGTGGCCTATCACTTTCAATATTCGGCTGTTGTTCAAGTAAATTCTGAAATATTTGTTCATTTGTCAAAACTTGCCCGGAAGTGTTTTCGGTAGCAAGTCTCTCAGAAAGGCCACTTTGTGGCAACACTGATTCTTCATTATTAATCGAGCGATGTGAAATGTCTCCGTTCTTATCAAAAAATGCATTGAAATTGTTTTCACCGTGCCGATAGTTTTTTTTTGCTATTTGGTTATTCCACGTTCTTTGAATAGACGCAGTTTTTTGCTCGGGGGCTTAAAATAAAAACAAGATATGTTGCGTAGATTAAAATATGATCGATCTTTCTATTGATGATAAATACTTATACTTCACATAAATATAAATTAACTCCTTTACTAAAGTTTTAAATCGAACACTTTTGTTTTGTAGGCGACTTGTTACTCATGACCATCTTATTTTTTCGCTTAGGATCATGCGCGCTCACAATAGTCTCAAAAATAAAAACAAAACAAAAAATGATATGTATATTGTTCGACCTTATTCAACTAAAACGGTAAACGTAGAGGCTTTTTGAATTACAAATGACCACAAGTAAAAATAACGATAGACCAGAGTTCCAGCAACCACTATTAATTTCAAAACTGTACTAAGTGTTCTACGATCGCATGATACGATTAAATTAAGGTCCTCTAAGATGTGCTCCGCAACATTCTGGGTACAGTGGGCTTGATTTCATTTTTTATTAACGAACAAAAATCTAGCCCAATTGCTGGTATATGTAAAAGGGCTTTAATTATAATACGAACAATGAGTATTGCAAGTGTGTAGCACATGTTGAAGGACTGCAAGGTTCCTTGAATTTGGCATGTAAAAATAAGCTTTTTATTTGTTTTAACTTACATATTGTATGAGTATGGCCAGCGGTAGTTTTTCTTAATTTCGAGCATCTCTCAAAGTGGGTAGCGTTACTTTTTTTCATGGCTGCAGCTGGTTTTTTAAAACTTAAATCTTTGCTTTCTTCAGCTGAACAACTCTCTTCCATCTTTTCAAGATAATCGTCCAGCTCTAATAAACATTCTACAATATTAACTTGTTCAAGGTCATTTTTGAGGCCGTTGAAAGAAGAAGCATCGTTATGGTCACTTAGAGTATCAGGCGGATTTTCAAAGGCACTTTGTAAGCTTGAAGACGCACTTCTCATATCAATTAAGTCTCTGGTAGGTTTATTGCAATTATAACATTCCATTTCGGATGGTGTTGAGTTCTTGGAAATATCGTATAAAGCGTCTGGTGAAATTTTGTTTAGACTTGAAAACGATGCTGAATTAGAGCTTAATGTTTCTTTGCGCGGATTTTCCAAAGAATCTATTGTGAATTGATTTTCAAGGCCACCGTTTTTTGTAGTTTCACTAACACAGAATGTTCTAAGATGCTGATCTGCATATTTCTCTTCAGATGAACTCTGTAATTTATGGCTACTCATTTTGATCTAAAACGGCAAGAAATAAAGAAACATTTTTTAATAAATACATAAACATTAATAATTATATACATAAATATTAATAAATATAAATTTAAAAAAACCAAAATAACTTTGTTTACTTTTTCAATTATGTACATCAATTGGTTTTGAATAGGCATTGTAGTTCAGGTTAAATCAATAAAAAATTTCGAGTTGAATCAACATTATTAAAAATTAAAACATTGGCATAAATACTGCTTCGTGAAGCTGCATGCGGACATTTTAAACGTTTTGCAGTAACAAAATCAAAAGAAGCTGGTGCCTAATGTTTCCCGATAGTGTTGAAGTAACCCTCATGCTCACTTTTCATTCACTCAAATACATGATGTTTTTCAGTTGCAAAACTTCGGTCACTGTGTCAACTTTCAAATCGTTATTGGTTTGCCTTGCAAACTATGAAAGCATGGCTGATCAGCTTAAATACTTGCACAACGTGTGAGCCCATGACCCACACACTTTGGTTTCTTATAAAGTGCTGCTTTTGCGTTTTCCTTAATATGTGATTTTTTCTTGTAATTTTCGTCGCAAGTACTCACAACAATCTTTTTAATCTTAAGCTAAAGTTTAAGTTTATGCAAAAAGTCAGTGCACAAAAATTAATTTTTTCACAAAAGATTCTAAGCCAATCAACTTAAAATGTGTTATTTGAACTAAAACAATTTTACACGCAATTAGCAATATTTTCTGAGCTCACACTTTTTTCTGCTTGCGGTTTTCCACAGCTTCACAAATTTTAGAATGTGATAAGCTGTGTTTTCACAAAGTTTGAAATGAAACCATATTTGTTTATCGACTGACTTGTTTAAAATTTACAATATTTTTCATCACTGTTGAGAAAATTAGCATACTCTTACAAATTATTGTTTTGTAACGAAATATATAACTTTCTCACATTCCACAGTGGGGCGAAATCGATAAAATGGAATGAATACAAATTTAAATAAATAAAAATTTAAGAAGCAATACCAGCTTCTTAAGATTATGTAAACATCTGTAAAACATAGAGTTGTTCTGAAAATAATGCAATTTTATTATTTAGTATGAAGGCACATTTGATTTTTACTTCTGAAGCCATACTTTGAAATCTTGTAACATATGGGCCAGGTTCAAAACGTTGCTGTAGAATGGTTGAACACGTAAGCCCTGGAACAGAAAAAATTGTCAAACTTGGGAAAGTTCGTTTCCGAAATACATCAGTTGTATCCCACTGTAACCCAAGATCTTTATAACATTTATTGTAGTGATAAGTTAATTTTACTTAGAAAAAATAGCTTATTCTTATTAATTTCTACTTTCTTTCTATCCCCTTTTGACCGTGTTCAACCTTAAGTGAGTACTGCCGATTAGTGTGCAAAAAATTCAAACTCGAATTTGAAAACGTTATTTCAGTTGTTTACGGGACTAATTCAGTCTGTATCCTTATAGAAATAAAAAGCGTCCTCTGGTTACACAATTTGTTTACACTTGGAGCTTAGATTCTATGCCTTTACTTTGAATTCAATTGTACTGCAGAAAATATTGCTGCTGTTCGCGATAGTGTGGCTGAAGAGCCGTCCACCTCAACTCGTCGTCGTTCCCAACAATTGCACCTCTCACGCTCGTCGTTGATGAACATTATGCATAAAGACTTGCATTTACACGCTTACAAGGTGCAATTGGCTCAAGAACTAAAGCCTCTTGACCATTCTAAACGTCGTGAATGGGCAGAATGGTGGCAAGAAATGGCAACAGTGGATGATCAATTTTCGAAGAAAATCATCTTCAGCGATGAGGCATATTTTCACCTCAGTGGATTCGTCAATAAACAGAGTTGCCGCATTTGGGCGAATGAGAATTCAAGAGTGATTGTCGAAAAACCAATGCACCCACAAAGAGTGACTGTTTGGTGCGGTTTATGGGCTGGCGGCATCATCGGGCCGTATTTTTTCCAAAATGAGGCCGGTCAGGCAGTTACTGTGAATGGTGTTCGCTATCGTGAGATGATAACGAGCTTTTTATGGCCCGAATTGGAAGATATGGATGTGGACGATATGTGGTTTCAGCAGGACGGTGCCACTTGCCACACAGCTAACGAAACAATGGCTCTTTTGCCCAACAAATTCCAATTCAAATGGCCGTGTTATCTCACGTAATGGCGATGTCAATTGGCCGCCAAGATCATGTGATTTGACACCGTTCCGGCGCCAAGATCATGTGATTTGACAAAGAAAAGGTGTACGTCGATAAGCTAGCAACAATTCAAGACCTAAGGGATCAGATAATTCGGCACATTAACGGCATAGAACCTCCATTATGCCTCAGCGTCATCGAAAATTTGGACCATCGGATGGAGGTGTGCCGCCGAGGTCGCGGCGCCCATTTGGCCGATATTTTGTTCCATACATAATTGAGTAATACCAATACATCATAATAAAATAAAATTACAATAATTTCCTAAATAGTTTGTGTTTTATTCAAAATCAACATCGGCCCTTGAAATTTAACCACCATTAAGGGTTTAGCAAAAGAACATATTTTTCCAAAAAAAAACATTGTTTTTCAAAAATAAAAATATTAAAAAAAGGTAAATAAATATTTTATTGCAATCCATCGCAAAGGAGTTCAAATATCGCTTTCATACATGAGGATCTTAACGCTTTACATATGTACATATACCATGTATGTATGTATATGCATACACATACCCAATAAAGTTTGCGTTCACTCTTAGAATTTTTATAAGTGATACAAAAACACAATGTAAATGTTTAATTAAAATAAAAATGTCCACACATATTTTATTAACATGTTTTTATTCAATAAGCAAAAAAAAAAAGTTCAAATGCCTCTTCATATTTTAAGTAACGGGATAGATAGGAGTAACTCAAGTATATTTAGAAACAAAAAAGTCTGCGTTCAGTTAAGATTAGAATTGTACAACTTAAAAATTATTTATAAAAATTGGCATTTAATATATTTTAGAGTAGCCACGAAGCCTGTATGACACTTCGTAAGGACTCTACTATTTATTGTTTCCTGGCTAATCCTTTTTCCAACAGATCCCAAAGATATTCAATAGGATTGAGATCGGACGATTTGGGTGCTGTTTCAAGCTGTCTGGGTGTATTATACAATAAAAGTTGGAACCAAAACGTCGTTGACAGGTTAAGTTTTTCCGCGCTTTGCTTCAAATTATTTAAAATGTTTAAGTAAGCCCATCTGTCCATTGTCGACTCAATAAATTGCAGATGACCCACACCAGAAGCCGCCATGCATCTCCATATTATGACCCCACCTGCGGTCCTGTTTTACAGTACCGACAAGACTTTGTTTTTCAAGCGCATTTCCTGCCTTACGCCACACAATTAGACGGCCTTTTATGCCAAATAAATATAATTTACGCTTTTAAATTAATGAATTTTCTTTAATCCGAAAAAAGCACTTGTTTCCAAAATTCAGGCGGCTTATTTATGTAGTTATTAGCAAATTCAATGCGCTTTTGTCTGTTAACAAGTGATATATGTATGTAAATGGTTTTCGTCCTACAACCGTACCATGATACTCTGCCTTACTTAAAATTTTTCTTGCGGTTTCAGCACAAATATACTTCTTAAGAAATTGATTGACGTTTTCAACAATTTTAGTTGATGTCATCCTTGGATTTATCTTTGCCATATTGACTATTTAATGCTCTTCCCGAGTAGATAATATTTTTAGACGGCCGGACCGTAGCTTAGATGCTAAAACTTCGGATTTTTTGAAATTGTCAAAGACCTGCTGGAAGTTCTGTCAATATTCTGACCGATTTTTCAAAAGCTCTTCCCATCTTTCCACAGTCTAACAATTGTTTTTCTTTCAGAAACACTAATTTCTTTATTTTTGCCTTCCATACTTTTTAACAGGGTTAACTTCAAGAAAAAATTGCAAAAGTGTGATTGTTTAAGATTACTGAGCATAATAAAGAATGAAAGTGATCAAAAATAAGAAAGAATTTTTAAAAAGAGTAACGGAACTGTAATAGCAAAGAAAATGAACGCAAAATTTCTTGGTATTGTCATTCATACGCTGCTGCACCTATTTATGTATATTCCGTTATAACGAAAGTGAAGGGACAAATTTTGAAAATTGCTTTTTTTTCTGTTGTAAAGAATGTAAGCAAGAAATATATGAATCAAATTTTATTTTAATTAAATATTTATGTTGCATTTTTGTACCAGTGAAAAATATATGTATTTGCGCAGTACACTTGTAAAGTTTGATATGTTAATCGTCCTAAATGGAGTTATAAAAATTCCAGTTAGAACAATCAAAGGGAATTCATAGGGAATTAAGCTCGCCAGAGTGACTTCAAGATAGGTAACATTTGTTAAATATTCGCGAATCGCTCTGTTGCCAAGTTACACCTAAAATAGATGCATACTTACGTATATCGCTAAAATAGGCTAAAAAATAACTAAATTTAAATGTTTATAAAAAATATTTATGTATCTGCTTTTATATGTATTTCATTGCGAAGTTCTCCTGTAAATTACAAAAGAAACTTTATGTACTAAGCAGAAAATTCATCAATTAGTTAAATTTTATAAAACAATGGCAGAAAGCAAGAATTAAATGAAAGAAATTTAATATATTAAGGCCGCCAACTTAGAGTCCGCCGTGCGTTGTACTTTGCTTTTTCACACGCACACCCTAAATTAATTCATTTACCAATTCAGTTTTTGTTATTTTTTTACGTTGCCCAAAAAATAATTATTATTTTCGTTACTACTATAAATCAAAACAAACAAAAAATTGACTGAAAGTTGTCAAAGTACACGACGTACGTTAAAAGTTGCCCAACTTTGATACGTAGCTTTTTAGTTGACGTACTTTATGTCACAAAGCTCATAGCAAAACTTGTATTTTAACTTAGTTGCCAGTTGAAAAAGGCGATGTATACATACATACATAAGGACATATCTACATATAAAATGTGAAGTTAAATTTTTGGCAAATTGGATTTTGACGTTTCTCATACACATACTAAAAACGTTTTGAGACTAATTCCACTAAATATTCCTGATCTGTTGACATCTAATTTGACCTGATATGCAGTGCCATTTTTTATTTTTGTTGAAAAAGCCACAGGTTTAATATTTTTAATCATAATTTCAAACGGAACAGAAAAAGGAAACAGAAAACTCGACAGCACAGGGAGACTAAAATAGAAAAAAATAATCAGCTTCCCCTGTTAATTTCATCTGTTGTGATTTCACTAAAAACGCAGTAAAGTTTTATCGAAAATATCAGAAACACTACTTTTGTCACATAGCGAATGTCAAAAAAACAATTACAAATATGCATGTGCATATGCACGGACATGTATGTATGTGTATAGTACATGATTTCCCGTTAGATGACGTTGTTTAGCCTATGCAGTGGTTTCCAATTCTATATACATATGTATCTGCAAATCATTTATGGCTGTATTGGTATTATTTGTACCATTAATATTAATAATCCAAACTGAGAACATTTTACATTTGGAAGATGAATATGAATGTCATTATCTGTAATGTGTGGAATTTGAAGCAACTTTGTATGTAGATATAATAAATGAATAAGTAATATTAGAACCAATCAACAATCTATTGAGTGTTTTTAAGAAACCCAGAAATTTTTTGTCCTACTCCTTTAGATTAGACAACTGTCACCTTTTTTATCGCTTGCCCATTTCAAAGAAAAAAATGTATCAATATCCCCAATAAGAGTCGCCTAACTTTTAATCAAGACTTTCCGCCAGCGCTGTCAATTCGGTGCGTTTCCCACCATTTTCAGTTCCTTTTAAAATTCTCGATGTGAAAAATTCCTTAGGTCGCGCGCTTTTTTAAATTTCAGTGCGTTTTAATTTTTGGTGGCACCAAATGTTTCAGTGTGAGAGAAAAATCTTTGTACGATCTAAATACAATACACCTGTTTCAATACCATTTCATTCAAAAGTGCAACATTTTTACAATCAATTTTATAGAGCACAATGAGAACAACAACTAATGATGTCCAAGACGTAATATGATTTGCACAAGGTAAAACTGTCTACTTGTAGAAAAATTGTATTATATAAAGAAAAAGGAATATTTCATTATATGAAATTATCTGTCCCTTTTAGATTTTCATAGTAGGTATTGCTAAAGTAAAAACTGCTGTTGAGTCTTTCAAACAGGTTAGCAAAAGCAAAGTATTGTAACGATCATTGTTCGTTTTTTATAAAATGCGCTGTAAATAAAAAAGAAATTGTAACTTGGTATGGTTTTTTTAAAGGCGCGTTTTTTTCTCCATTTTGGTGCGTTTCGAAATTTCAAAATTGATAACGCTGCTTTCCGCAGTGTTTACTTCTGCACATGACCAATTAAAAGAAGAGCAAAAAAATAAATAATATTATACACCATCTTTCTTCAACTACCCGAGTTCATACATATGTAAGTATATAGTATAAATCGCATTTAAATGTCTTTGATTGAAATTGTTGAAATAATAAATGGTCAAGTTTGCGTAAATTGTCCTCTTGTAACGACCCTGAATAAAAATTGGTCTACAAAATTAGCTAAATTATATAAATCACAAATCATATACTTATGTATGTACGTAGTCTGCCGATATATATAAGTGTAGCAGATTTTTTTGACAAGCAAAGGTTTTTGCAGCACAGTTTTGAAATACAAACTACCTATTATTTCATTTAAGTTATCCACACAAGTGCATGTGTATACACATTCATACATATGCAATACGTATGCAACTAGTTTCTTCTTTTTTGTTTACATGTCCCATATCACTACTGTTTTTCTAATGCATACGGTTTTATTAATATTCAAGAGTTGCATTCATTAATATTAAACGATTTTCACTTTCTTGTGCATTTCCAATGGTAAATCCAAACAAACAAAATTATAAATGTTGTGAATTTTTAGACTTTTAAAAAACACGAAACACAACGCGAAGAAACAGGCAATTTGATCAACTTTAGTGATGGTATTTCACCGATTTTTAAACCAATTTTACTGCAAAAGCGAATTCAAGCATTTATAGATTTAAGACAAGGCGAATTCATATTTGTGAGCAGGGTGAATTCAATCATTTCAATGCAGTTGTAGTGTAATGAGTACTAATAAAAATAATGTTAGACATATATATATGTACATACATATGTACATTGAAATTGTATTCACATATTATTACCAGAAGACAGGCAGAAAACAATTTTTACATCTTTAAGTGGCCATTACCAATTTTAATTGAATGCAATTTGTTTTGAAAAAAGCCTAATTTATGATATATGTATACAGTGGCTCCAACGTATAATTGGACACGACGTATGAGATTATTCAAATACCGATTTTTTAACTTTAATGAAAATAGTTCGAAAAAATTTTGAAAATTGAGAGTTGAAGATTATTAAATCTTTAAAACAATGTATAACACTTAGCATCTTTTGTTCAAAACCATTTTTAAAATTAAGAAATAAATTAAATATATTATGTTAAATACCATATGTTTATATACAACTTTTGATTTCAATATTGTTTTTTTTATTTGATTTTTGTAAGCTGTGAAACTTTTGGATTAATAACAAGTTTGAGAAGAAATTCAATACATGCAAAAATGCGAAGCGCAATGCTTGTTTCAAATTTAAAGCACAAATATACGTACATATGTATATGTTAGTTAAGAAATTAATTTAAGAGCCCTAACAATAACAATGTTACATACCACGGCAATAACGTCGGTCAATTTTGGTGTATTTTTACATATTATATATGTATGTATGTAAACAGAATGCGTGTTCGAGAAATGCCGCCTCTTAATAAAGTTGACTGTTTTTTTTTTATTTGTCAGCCAACACTATTCCGATGATGGATACTATATCAGCAAGACTTGTTATTTTGTTGATAGATTAGCCGATAAGAATAGATTTGCTACTGAAGCATAAAATTGTGCCTGCAATAGAGAATCTGCGATCTCGAATCCATTTTGCGTTTCTTATAGACTACATATTTCTGTCCGTTTATTTACAAACAAAGCATTCATAATTTCTAAACCAAAAATTACTTTTCTTTCATACATCAACAGGACAGCCTATGCAATTTGTTAAAATTTTGTTGACTTCTTATTTATGAACATATGTATGTGACCTTCGCTGAGAAAAGGGACCTAGTGTGTGAAAATGAAGTTTTTAAAAAAACGCATTTAAAGTTTCATAACGCATTATCACTTTGAACACATCTTCAGTTGGGAGATGCGATTTGGTATGGTTAGTTATGATTGGGTGCCGACTTTGGTGACGTCATGCCTATGTGGGGACGTATTTTTTATCCCTTTTAGTATGACAATACCTTTGCTTTTGTTGCTGCTCTGTACACATTGTAAAAATAACTATAAGAAAGGAAAAGAATAAAGTGACGCTTCAGTCTTGTGCCAACTGTATAACGAGTGTTATCAATATCTCAAAATTTGTTTCGCAATTTTGATTCTTTAGTAATTTTGTTACTAAACTGATGTTAATTTGAAGTAATTTTTATAAAAATGGATATTTCTGACAGTTTTGATGATGATTTAAAAAGACTAGACTCGGTTTCTGGCGATGATGAGATGAAATGACGTTATATGCGATTAACAGCTGAGCTACTAAACGAATTACCTCCGCTCATTGCACCAAGCGGTTTAACGTTAGATCGCAAATGATATTTGTATGAGAATGTCAGGGTCTTATGTACTGATTCACAGAAACGGGATTTTGTAGCTCCTAAACCGAGTGAACCCAAAGTGAAAAAAAAAATCGAAAAATAAATCTGAACCTGCCAGCAAGAAAAAAAATCGAAGCACCGGATCACGAGAAAAAGAAAGCTGAAGTCAAAGCGCCGCAAAAAGAAAAAACTGAAATTGTAAAACGGATGAAAATCGAAGTACCAGATCACGAAACACCGAAAAAAAGTCCAAACTCTAAAAAAAATCAAAGACTGACGAAAAAAAACAATTTATAACAAAAACAAAAAATAAAATTTTAATGTCATTCTCATCGATTTTCCCAAGTTTGTTTTATACGTTTTTATGGGGTAAATAAATTTTTATCAGAAATCTAACTCATTTCATTTTATTCTACACCTTTTTAAGTCCAAATCCGTTTTTTGCACACTAGGTTCCTTTTCACGGAGAAGGTCACATATGTATGTATGTATGTACATATGTAAAACGTCTGAAATCTTCATCAAAGTTAACTTTAAAGTTCGAACAGAAATAAAACCTTGACACTAGGAAAATTAAGTTCTGTTAAAGAATGTGCGTAAAAGAACCAGTTGTTACTTTCTGATTTACTCCAATTTAGGTATTATACATATATCAAACTAGATAGAAATAGTCCCATTGTTGAAACTTAATTTTTTTCATATTGTTTATATTTCCTATTTTATTACCTTTTCATTATATTCCCTATCCCCTTGATACATAAAATCGGCGCTGCCACATCATTTAACTTCACAAATTCTGTGCTGCCGGAGCACTACGAAAAAAAACGCCACATGCACTAAAAATAAAATAATATAATGAACTTAAGCTATAAACTGTTTATTTGCGTGAATTGATATTTATTTAAAAAACTAAGTATGTTCTCATTTAATCATTTATTTCAAAATCTAAAAAAAACATAAGAAAATAAAAGTTTATAACGTAAAACGCAATTTAAGGTTAAAAAGATAGTATATTTATAATTAATAAAAATTTATAAAACTTAAAATAGATTTAATTATTATTTTTGAATTATATAATAATAAATCCACTGCATGCATATCTTTTTAGTTATTATTTTTTTATTGCAGGCTTTATTTATTTTAAAATAATCTAATTGATTTAAAATAAAGTGTTTTACGACAATAATAATGAATAAAAGATTGAAATAATTTGTTTTCTAAATAATTAAGACTTTTCCGACACTTAAATTCTTTTCTAGCTAAAAAACATATTCGCTACATAAAATTTGCGACTTTTAAATTTGTTTTTACTCTAGCAAAGATAGTTGGCGTCACTAATAAGTTTGTTTAATGTAAACAAAAAAAAGTACTTAATTAGTAACCCTGTAAATAAATTTGCCATTCACAATGGTTTGATTTCTTGTCTCGATTTTTGTGTAATTTTTTTAAACCTGAATTTATTTATACAAAGTACACGTTTCGTCAGAAATGAATTCGGAGGAATGTCGTTTGAGAACCTTCGATAACTGGTACAACACTGGTCCTACTATATTTATTAGAACTCTAGCAGCTAATGGGTTTTTTGCAACTGGAAACTCATTTGAAGTGGAATGCAATTGGTGCCACTGTCGATTTAGTGTTTCAATGATAAACGAAAACATACAAGAGAGCCACATGACCATGAATCCCAACTGTGATTTTATTATTAAAAGACAAGGTTGTGGCAACATACCTTTATCACACGAATCACAACACCTTGAAAATGACTCTGAAGCAAATGCCTTTAATAATGCTTTGGCTGTTAAAGAAAATTCCACACTAGATTTATTAACTGAAAAGGATCGCTTGGCTACCTTTGCGAATTGGCCGGTGAGAAAAATCAAATCAGAAACAAAATTTTGAGTTATTTAGTATACATATGTAATTATGTGTATATGTCTATTCTTTTAGAACCCGAACATTACACCAGAATCATTAGCAAAAGCGGGATTCTTTTATTTAAATCGGTCGGATGAAGTTCAATGTGCTTGGTGTAAAGGAGTAATAGCAAAATGGGAAAAACAGGATAACGCATTCGATGAGCATCGCCGATTTTTCCCAAACTGTCCGCGCGTTCAACTTGGGCCTTTAATAGAGATTGCCAATGATGGTATAAGAGACTTAGGAGTACAGCAAATCTCAGCGCCAAAAAATCCAAAGTATACATCTTTGCATGCTAGGCTCCGTACTTACTCAAATTGGCCTATACCAGAAATACAAAAGCCAGAGGATCTAGCCCAAGCAGGACTGTATTATCAAAAAGTCGATGATCAAGTTAAATGCTTTCATTGTAATATGGGCTTGAGATCATGGGAAAAAGAAGATGATCCTTGGTTTGAACATGCAAAGTGGTAAGTGCAATACAATTTACTATGTTGAAGTAATATTTTTGCGTTCAATATGTCTCTGTACTTTTATTAGAATAGAATAGAAGGTATTTAGTATATATTAGACATGCTGCGCTTGAGCTTGATACAGAACATAAACTATGTATCTATACATGAAGAAAATTTAACATAATTAAATTCGTAGAAGACTCACTCATCGTAAGTCTTCTAAAGTCCATTTTCTAACTACGGCTCCTAACAAAAAATCTACCTCACAAAATCACTTACCATATCATTGTCGGTCCCCAAATCCAGTGCCTAAGCATTGACTCAAAATTTACTAATACACAACCAATCAGAAATGCCTTTCACCAACAAATAAAACCGTAGGTCAATGGCATATACAAAAGAGTTGCACTAAGTAAAGTGTTAAAGCAAACACAGACATGCGACAGTCCGCTTTTTAATGGAAAGAAATAGAAATTTAATCTATTTGACTATGGATATACACACTGATACCGTTTAGCTAGTAAGGGTCTAAAAAATTTATTCGGGTCTCCTATCAAACCGAAGTCCACAAAAAATGAATGTAAAATAAAACTGCTAAAATGTAGCCTCGAAGGTTTCATAAATTTAATTGATTGTTTAACATCAGAGAGTTCTCTTAACATCACAATAAAAACAACAAAGCAATCTTAATTCAAAAACTGGAAAATATGATGTATTTCTTCTCAACACCTTCCAAGTTAATCCAAAGTTATCTTCGTGTCACCAGAGGTGTACCGCAGTGTTCTATTCTCGGACCTCTTCTTTTTTCCGTCTATGCAAATGACTTATCCAATCAGTTGAAGCACTGCTGCGTCCGAATGTATGCCGATGACTTTCAATTGTATATAAGCATTAGGAAAATTAACTTTCCAAAAAAGGTTAATGAAGATTTAAAAAGTGTTTCTGTTTGGCCTTCTAGTATTGGCCTTAGTCTCAACCCAAAAAATTGCAATGTATATTGTTTCATAAAAGATTGCAAGCGATAGCCGAAGCACCAAAAATATACATTGATAACCACAAAATTCAAATTGTGCGGAAAGCCAAAAATCTGGGTGTAAATTTTAAAGATATCTTAACAAGGTCAGACCACGTTTCAGCCGTCTGCGGAGAAACTTTTTCAATGCTTCTAACTTTGTGGCTGACTCAATATTGTACACTATTCAAAATTAAATTGCTACTGGCGAAAACATACCTAATCCCAAAATTGATAAGCGTGCGAATTATTTTCAAATTGTGATGCAATCAGTAAATCGAGACTTAATATGACATACAACAATATAACACGATATGTATTTGGGCTCAAGTCTTATGCAACCGTTAACCGATTAGCTATTACTCCAAACAAATTTATGTAGTTAAGCTGGATCAACTGTTAAAAATAAGAAACCTGTTAAAAATAAGAAATTCTTACATAAAGTCATAACCACACGCCAGCCTGAAGATCTTTACAAGCGCCTCAGTTTCAACAGATCAGATAGAAACAGATCCATAATGTCTATTAGACATCAAACATTAATATCGAATTGGCAATTCTTCATACCTACCATACGTCTCTGGAATACAATCTCACCAAGTATTAGAAATATTAGCAGCGCTTCACTGTTTAAAACTAGAACTTTTCATTTTTATTCTTGACCCCTTTCAAAAATTATGAAATAACATTTAAAGATTTTTATTTTTGAGACGGTTTACATCATGTAATTTATTAAATCTTATTAAATTTTTCCTTTTTTTTTAATTTATTTGTTTTCTACCTGTGTATTTATTCTAACTAATTTATTATCTTATTAATTAAACAACACTTATACTTCTGCTATGCTAAAACTTAATGTTTGTTGTAGAAGCTTAAAGAAAGTAATAAATAAATAAATAAAAGTAGGGCACGAAAAACTACAAAAAAATTTTATGCATATACATACTGTGAAGAATTTATTTCAGCCCTTAATAGACAGCAGACCATAGTTTAAAGAATATTCAGCAGATTTTTAGAGGAATAATATCGTGTTGTTCGGTTGTGAAAAATTTAATAAATTAGTAAAATGTGCATTATTCTTAATTTAATTCCTTTTATAGGATCCCAATCTAAGCGAATATAATATCTAAATGCTATCGTAATCAATAATAATCTAACGTGCTTTAAATATATATGTATATTTTCTAAAGGTACCCAATGTGTGAATTTGTACGACTAGTGAAAGGAGTGGATTACATAGAGGGGGTCCAGGAACGTACTAGAAGAGCTCAAAGCTCAAATAATGATGCTTCAACTATGACAGCAGACGAAGCTATGCGAACGGAACCTGTGAAACTGGCGCTTAATTTGGGGTTGAACGCTGAAAAATTGTGTGATATGACTCAGAAAAAAATCGTTGAAACCGGTCGTCCATATGAAACAATTGACGAATTACTTGAAGCATTTTTTGACGAACAAGAAAATTACAGTACTTGTATAGAAAACAGATTGCAAGCTTCGAGTGAATTCTGTCAAAACACTGTTTCGAATACAAATTCTGCAGATGTTCAAACTATTACTTCTAACGATACACCCAGATGTGATACAAGCTTAGAAAATGTATTGAACAAAGCAGCTTCTGCGTCAGCCTGTTCAACAAGCACATCTGGAAACAATTTAAAAAAATCAATTGAAATGTTTAATGCTAAAATAAAAATTAACCAAATAGAAAACAATACGCCAAATTCAAACGAAACGTCAACTACAGACCGTCAATATTTGGAAGAAGAAAATAGAAAACTTAAAGATGCTCGTTTATGTAAAGTTTGCTTGGATGAGGAGGTCGGCGTTGTCTACTTACCATGTGGCCATTTAGGTAAGCTTTCAAAATATAATACGAGTTCGAATTGGGTTAATATTTCTCTTATTTGTTTATTAGTTACATGTGTTCAATGCGCACCAGGTGTTAGCCAATGCCCCATGTGCCGGACTAAAATAAAAGGTTTTGTTAGAACCTATCTCTCATAGATCCAATGTTGCTCTCAAGGTTTCTTAACCTAAAAGTATTTCAAATTAATATTTAAGAAAATGTTTCTCCTTTTTGTTATTTCTTACGAAAAACTATTTGTCATTAGGAATTTAATAAAAAGAATTGTTTTTTGTGTTATAAAAGTAAATGTTCATAACTTTTTGAGAAGAAATTTATTCCTACTTACCTGTAACTGTTAAATTTTGGTCTCATTATGACAGAAATTATTTTTTGAAAACATAAGTGCCATAACTTTCTCAAAGTTAATCCGAGATTTTTCTGCTCGCTGATACATATTGTTTAAAACGGAATCCTAACATCCACTAATTTTAAAATTTTGCATGCAAACCCTTACTTACCTAATTAAAATGCTCATCAACAACAAGATTGATTATGGCCGATTTCTATATGGCAACACGTCAAAAGCGAAACTAAAGACACTAAATACAATCTACCATCAAGCAATCAGAGCCAGCATATATTCTACTTATTGAATCAGATCTCGCACCTTTGGAAGAAAAAGTTTCTGAAACACCCAATAAACTGCTCGTCAAGGTACTTTCTTTCAGCAATTCCATTGCAGATTCTGATATCGCGTCCATAATGACATCAAAAAAAGAATCCAGAGCCAAATCATCACTGTATAAGATTATTAATAAAAACATCATCAACTACAGAGACAAACTCTGTACATACAACCCAAAATGTGCAACATGGTTGTTTAAAAAAGCTCATGTGGTATGTCTCTATCACATTACAGGAAGCTAAACAGCACAGCAAATGACATTGTATATAAAAAACTGTACAATGATCTGAAAATAACTCTTGGAGGACCTAACTGGCAATACCTCTATACGGATGCCTCGAAAGATCAATGCGGTAATGTTCTCATGACCAAGTTACTCTCTAGTACATCTTGCGTTTTTCTATCGGAAACTGTTCGAATCATTCGAGCCCTACACATAACATCTAAAAAGGAGAAAAATGACAGGAAATGACATCCGACACTGGCTGTAAATTTGATGGACAGAGACGTAAGTGCGTGAACAAGTCGTGGGGCATTGCAGCGAATTGGTTTTGTGTCAGCAATCAAAGAGAAAAGCCCAGCACACTCTGACACAAGCATAAAGCCGCGTTTGAAGTTTTGCAAGTCCTAGGAAAATTGGACAAATATGGACTGCAAGCGTTTGGCCCGACGAAACAGAAATAAATTTGAAGCAGAGTTATAGCCCCAAATACAAAGTTAAAGCTGTGAAGTCGTGGTTGGCACAAGCAAAATTTCAAGCTTTCTTAACCCAATCGACAGTTTGTGGGTTGTAGTGAAACGTGGGTTCGGTGCATTTGAAAGAGTTAAAAGTATGCCCAAAACGTGTGAAAAACGTTATTTTATATATAAAGTGCAAGTGAGTGTATTGAATAAAATTAATTTTTTTCTTTTGTTAAGTGGGCTTTCATGATTTTTTTAATTCAATTTCATGCTTTAAATTTGGAAAAATGGTTTTACATTTAAGGTTTTATTAAATAAAAACTGCATTCATTGCAAACATGCACATGATTATGCTCAACACTGCAGATCAAATCAATAATTTTTTTCACGTTCCTGAGGCATCATCGTCTGTCGCACGTGGTACTATTCATAATTTGCTAATTTAATGAAAAAATTCTATAATTACTTTAGCTTTTTACTCTGCTTAAGTTATTTTTAATGCTTATGCTGAATTTGACAGACTTACTGCTACATATAACACTATTTTCGTTTTAAATTCAACAATTATTATAAGTGTTGCATACATACATACATACGTACGTACGTATGTATGTGTGTATATCTAAAAATGAGAACATATACATATGTATGTAGATACGTTACTTTTTCTTATCTACTATCAAACGTTAAGGAGTCATTTAAATAGCAAAAGGGTGTGTTTTAGACACGGGATTGAGAGGATGACAAAAACTGTGACCAATGCAGTGTTAGTTCAATGCACAAAGCCTAAGACCGAAGATTGAAGAGTTTAGCTTTATTTTTGAGACCCCTTGAGTTGATTTGATATGCGCGTTTGAGACAGAGTTCAACGATTTACATACATACATATGTACATACGTATGTAGTTAAAAAGCAATTTCAGTTAAAGTTGTGGGTGAACCCTCAGACAATTTTATGGTCAACGATGTCCACAGTTCTGGAAATCTATTGGAATACTTGTATCGGGGAGTAAGTTTTAATGGAAGCAAATTACTTGTGGATTGTGTTTAGAGGCCCAGAGTCATATACGATTCTATACGAAGATTTAATTATTTATTTGTGAGCTACATACATATGTAAAGATTTAAGCTAACAAGAGTAAGCTTTGACTACTAACGCCTTAAGCTACGATGTATTTTAAATGTAATAAAAGTCTAAGGACTATTGTTTGAATAGGATTGAAAAATAACGTTAGTAATTTTAGAAGAACATACAATAAGTACCAATAGTTTTACAGTTATTTTCATATACATACATACACAGATGGACAAAAGTCACCGTCATTTGGTATCTAGAAGATTATAACAGCTCCCATGCCCAGAAAATAATGGAATCGGAAAAAGTAGTATATTTAACAAAAACTATTATTTATATAAATTCTATTTCAGTTTAAAAATAAGTCTAATTCAAGCGTTATTTAAACGTCACATGACCAAAATGACAGAAAATAAGCCCAGATATTACCAAAAAATTGATTCATTCGATGCAGAAACGTTTGCAAGCTGTCATCAAAAACAATGACAAACATACTCCATACTAAAATAGTTTTAGCCCTTTAATTGATGAAGTACTTTATTAAATGACGGTGACTTTTGTCCACCAAAAATGCACAGCAATCGTTTTATGCCATTTTTTTTAAATAACGCTTGAATTAGCCTTATTTTTAAACTGAAATAGAATTTATATAAATAATAGTTTTTGTTAAATATACTACTTTTTCCGATTCCATTATTTTCTGGGCATGGGAGCTGTTATAATCTTCTAGATACCAAATGACGGTGACTTTTGTCCATCTGTGTACATATCTTCTTGCATTCGTCCGTGTGTGTATATTATTTTTTTTTTAGAACTTTGTGCTTTGTGAATGATGTGCTCTATGGAAATGAAATCAGTGCTGCAATAAGAGCGCTTATTAGTAGTGGAAGGTTTGATTATGTGTTTGCGTGTGAGAAAAGTGTGCCGACGTCTTAGTTTTATATATTTTTGGCAGTGTAGGGAGTTCAGCGATGCGCAATAATTTAAATTCAAGTAGTTTTTTACGTTAAACGTTAAATCTTTGCTAATTGATTTGTAGCATTCCGATACTTTAGCCCATAATTCCGATTGATTATTTAATGTTTTATGGATGTGGGTTGAATTATCATTTGTATTGAGGTTTGCAGTTAGAATTAGGAGAGTTCTAATAGCAGATATTACTACCATGTTGCAAACTCATTACCTTGTATTCGACAGTGTTCTGGAATCAAAAATATTTCGAGTTCATGATATTTTGTTAAATATTCGCCTTTTGAAGCTGAGTAAACGTTAGTGTTGTGGATATTACGAATCGATTGTATTACAGATAGAGAATCTGAGCAAATTGTTGTTTTTCTTGTTGTATTATTAAAAAGTTTTATGGCTTGTTGTATTTGTCATTTGTTGGAATACTGAAGGTAAAAATAGAATTATACTCCTTATATTGCCTCCGGACTTCATTGCAAAGTTTTGTTAGCTGTTGTGAGAATTTAATTAATTGTCGCGAAGTTTTAAGTTTATTCCATATTCTAAATATAGGTGAGTCCGTACGACTGGTGAGGTTTTTTAGAAGATTAAATTTAGCAATGTCTCTTGTTGTCTGCCGTGTATTGAGACTAGCTTCAAAGATTAAGTTGTGAATTGGTGTAGTTCTGAAGGCTTTGAATGCGATTCTTAGTGCAGAGTTCAAGAAAAACTTAATTTTTTTCAGAGAAGATTTTGATGAGAGACGGCAAAGGTGATGGCAGATGCCAATGAGTATAAATTGCAGTCAAATTTTTTGTTTTAAAAACATTGGATTATACTTAATCTTTGGCTGAAGGCTTTTGCAATATGCCGAGTATGTCCAGTTAGAGATATTTAAAGATGTGTTTTCTTCTAGTGTAAATGATCCGGTTGAAGCTTTGGGCGTACAGGACATTTTCAGGCAACTGTTTGCATTTCTGAAGCGACAGTTTTGTACCTGAGTTATTTAACCAGTTTTCAATTTGGCTGACTATCGAGTTTATATTTATTTATTACTCCGTTTTTAGGTTTCCCCATTTTGTTATTACGTAGAAGTCGTCTGCATATGCGCAGAAAGAATGTTGTTTGACGGATAGAAGACTTTCACTGAGTTTATTATAAGATATGAGAAATAAGATGACTGAGAGTGTAGGCCCTTGCGGTATACCTTTATTTAGTCTATGTGCTTGGGAATAATTGTTGTCAATTTTAATTCTGCTTTGTCTGTTCGATAAAAAATTTTAGGGCCTATTGCCTATTCTGTTGGTGAATGATAGTATGGGTCCCTATTTTCTCGAAGGCTTTGGAGAAGTCAAGGGATATAACTGAGGAGTGGTTTTTGTGAGAAAGGGAGTCAGTAATTAGGTGGTCAATAAGTAGAAGAGCGTCAGAAATAGATTTGCTTTTTCTAAAGCCAGTTTGAATTGGGCAGATTAGTTTGTTTGAGTTGATGTACCACCATAAACGGTATGCTTTTATTTTAGCAAGTATTTTTGATGTGCATAGACTTACAGAGGTAGCTCTATACGATTCGAATTCAGTCTTGTATGTGTTAAGTTTTGGAATCGGCTTAATTGTACTAAAATTAAAGTATAAAGACGAATAGGTTTTGTGTTATTATCAAGGTTTTTCTTATCATGGGATAAGATATTCTGCCTATACCTGGAGTTTTTGCTTTCATTTCAACAAGGGTGGAGTTCTGTTCAATTAGGGTATATCTTTTTCAATAATTTGCGCTTTATCAGAGGTACGAAAGAATAATTGGGAGGTTTAAAGTTGATGTTTGTAAAAATTGAATTTTGTGAAAAATTATGTAATCCCATTCCTTTCACCACTATTTTGCAAACTGCTCAGCAATTTTCTGTTTATCGGTGAAGAGTTTATTTGAATTGTCAAACGCCAAATTTTATTAGTTGGTTTTAAGGGATTGATATCTGCAGTGGTTGAAAATTACACAATTCTATTGTGTTATATACTGATATACTAAGATATTTCCTCTCTAATTGTCTGTTCCTGTGTTCTAGCTATTAAAACCTCCAACTATTAATCTATAAGTAATGATTGATTTAGGGTTTCTCATGATCACGATCATTGGATCGTATCATGTGATCAGCTGTGCTCGTTGGGTTGGCTCAGTTTGATTAGTTGGTTTGACTAAAGATGTAAGTTATTGCTGTTGGGGTGTTTGCCACAACTATGGCATATTTTAGGTAGCGAGCAGTTGTTTCGTAACCGTAGTGTAAACAAATGTACCTTATTGGATTAGGTATATGTACAAGGTGGCGCAAAAGTAATCCTCCTATCAGAAAATGCTATAAATTTTGCGATTGGCCCCTAATGTCAGTTCTGTTTTGACATTTGTGTAGTAAACACATTTGAAATACACGTTAATAAACAATGTTACGCTAGACTGCTGCAGAACGCGGAATATTGGTGACTATTTATTTGACCAATAATCGGTCGGTGACTTTGGCACAACGTGAATTTCGTCGTAGATTTCCTAGCCGTCCAACGCCTACTGGTGAAACACTGCGACGTTTAGCCGCTCGCCTCGAAGAGACTGGCACAACACGAGATGCTGCCAGGCGTGGCAGACCCCGGAATAGCCGTTCTGCAGAGAATATTGCTGCTGTAGCTGAGGATGTCATGGAAGCGCCGTCGACATCGACCAGACGACGTGCCACGCAAATGGGTGTCAGTCGACGGTCTTTACAGCGAATTTTGGTACGCTCAAGCCATCCTTAATCACCACCAAGAGGAAGATGATTTTTCATCAAAAATAATCATGAGTGATGAGGCCCATTTCCATCTTAGCGGGTACATAAATAAGCAAAATTTACTCTTCTGGGGCACTGAAAATCCGCGTGTAACCCACGAAGAGCCATTACACCCGCTCAAAGTCACTGTATGGTGTGCTGTTTTCGCTGGAGGAGTCATCGGACCTTTTTTCTTCGAAGACGTCGCGGGCCAAACGGTTACTGTAAATGGTGAGCGCTACAGAGCAATGATCAACGAGTTCTTTTTGCCGCAACTTGATGAATTGGGATTGGAAAACATGTGGTTCCAACAGGACGGTGCAACGGCACAAACTGCACGTGCCACAACCGATATGCTGAAGGATGCATTTCCCGGGCGCCTAATCTCCCGTTTTGGAGATTTGCACTGGCCAGCAAGATCGCCTGATTTGACCGCTCCAGACTTCTTTTTGTGGGGCTTTTTGAAGTCGCGGGTTTATGTCAACAAGCCTCACACTCTTGCAGCTCTTAAAGACAATATCCGTCAAGAATGTGACGACCTATCGCCGGAAGTTTTGGACAAAGTGATGGAAAATGCCATAAAAAGGGCTCAAATGACAATCTGACAATGACAAAAACTGTGGCGGCGGCCATTTACATGACATCATATTCTCGACTTGATGTAAAAAAAATTAAAAGACCAAATAAAAATAATCCACAAGAAGAATCAAAGTTTTTCATTTTTTTTAAATTACAGCCAAAAAAAATCGGAAGGTTATTTTTGCGCCACCTTGTACAAGTTAAACGAATTTAGTTGTAAATGATTGAAAACAACTTTATTGCTGAAGGGTGAGTTAATAACTGAATTTTACAATTCTTACTTAAACTAAAGAGACTTAAACCGCAGCCACCAAATTACGCTGCGCCGCTGTCGCTCTGCTAACATTTCCACTGTGCTTTGTGCTGTCTGCTGACTCTGCGGCTCGTGTAGAATATTTGGCTGTCCACTTGTAGCCAAATTGTGAAATATCAAATATGCTGATGTAGCGGCTCGTGTGGAATACAGGAGTGTGGGAAATGGTTGGTTGTTTGGCTTCACAAAATTGTGAAATATCAAATATGCTGATGTAGCGGCTCGTGTGGGGTTTTTGGTTGCTTTGATGCAACCAACATGTGGGAATATGGGGACACGAGGGTTCCTCATGATAACTTACATACATACATATATTTTTCCGTAACCTAAGAGAATGTGGTCAAGGAGATCAGATTGAGCAAATGTGCGAATAATTAAACCGACTTCCTTGAGTTCGCCTTTTGCTTTTCTAAAAATCTTTTTAACTTCAGTAAATTTTGCCAAATTGTTTAGCCAGTTTTACTGCTATTTACGTACATTCATGTAGATACATACATACATACATACATATATTGTGAATATACTCATGTAATATGTACATATTTACCCAACCAACATATTGGCAAGCGTTTTGTAAATTAAGATTGCAGCAATCTTGCATAAATAACACTTTTGCGAACGTCGTTGACAATTTGCTTGCAAATGCAAGTGTTTCATAAATTTAAGCAAAACGTGTCATTCTCGCCGTTAAAAATTGCGCTAATAAGTTGTGTTAATAAATTGTGTTAAATTGTTGTTAAAATTGTTAAATTAAGTGCGTTTGATACTTTTAATTATCATTTGCTATTAAAAAAGGTAATTATCTACTTGTTTAATGTTTGCAGCAAAAAAGAAGAAAACTGTTGTGCGCAGCAGCACCGAAATTTTTGAGCATCTATGGAACGGTGCGGCTGCAAGTTCTGTAAGTCCCCAGAGTGATTTTGTGGAACAGGAGGTTGTGCCTGAAGCACAAAATAATTTAGATTCCTTGTTGCCAAACGAAGACTATATTTCTGAACACGAGAATTATATTTCTGAGGAAAGTGAGAACTCGTCGCCAAGTCCAAGCACAACAACAACTTCCTTGGATAGTGCAACGTCGTCTGGTAAGATATTTATTTTTAAAGGATACTTTTAACTTAACAGCACACCACTTTTCTAATATTTGTTTTATATTTTTTTCGGCAGCAATTCAATCATTAACCAGCAACGCATGTCAAAAGGCTATTGAAAAGGTGGAAGAAAAAAAAGCTAATATTGCTGCGCCTAACAGAAAATGCTGTAAGTGAAATACGTTTAATAGGTTTCTAGTTACATTTTTATATTCATATTTAAATTATATTGCAGAAACTTTCGCTGAAAATGGAGGCAAGGAAAAGGACTTTGTGTTTGCCTCTAATTTAATATTTCCAGTACGCAAAAAATCGCATTAAAATTAAAACAACAAAAAACTAAAATACTAAGTATTAATGATTTTTTAAATGAAACAGCAATGAAGTTCCTATTTTTATATTTTAATTTAATATTTTTCTATTAAGAAAAAAAATTTAATATTAAAAATGATTTTTTAAATGTATCAATAAAAAAACATATCCAAAACAAAGCAAATGTTTAAAACGCTTACTAATTTCATTAAATATGCGTGTTTTTTAAGTATTTAGAAAACGTGTAATTACGTTACTTAAAAAACATGTCTTCCAATCGTCTTTTTAACGCTTATAAAGTTGGGTGCTTTTCGATTATAAACCCCTTGCTTTGATGTTTTTTGTAAAGGTCACAGCAACGTTTTATCAGTGTTTTGCTTGTACATATTTGACGCTTACAAAACTCTTATTTTTATATGAGTTAACACCACAAAAGTTTCCACCCTTTAACAACCAATCTTTCGACAAGACCAAAACTGCCAAGTAATCATTCATTCTTTTGATCAACAACATTTGGGGCACATGCCAACTTAAGTTCAATAACAAGGGAAATGCACTTCCGCCACCTGCAGTTAAATTTCCAGAGAATTAAAATTCATTTTTATTTTGTTAATTCTTAATTTTCCAAAGAATTAAATGTCAATTTATTTTTGCCAATTTTTACTTTTCCAAAGAATTGAACTATTTTATTTTTTATTAATTTTTATTTTTTGTCAATGTTCCGAAGATTTGTAGTATCACGCCACCACCAAAGGTTTGGTATTTAAGCATTGTAAAAACTTCCATTCAGTTAGTTATAGAATTATATTAGTTAATAGCGATCCTTAAATTAAAAAGTGAAGTTTAAAAAGTGCTCCTTAAACTAATCCTTAAATTAAAATAAAAAGTAAAATTTTAAAAGCTGATCCTTAAATTAAAAGAGTGATCCTTAAAAACTAAAAGTTATCTATAAACTGATCTGCAAATTAAACTGATCTTTGAAAACTAACTCCTAAAAGGGAAAAATTTTTAAAAGTGATTAAAGTGATTCTCCAAAAACTGATAAAAAGCGTGATTTTTAGGAAAAAAGAACGCAAAATCGCTACAAAATAAAAAAAAGTAAAAATCTAATGTACGGCCACTTAGTAGCCTTGGCAAAACGATTGGTATCACGTACCTGCCCGCATTAGTGAAAAAAAGGTGATAACTAAAGTGAACACATGCTGCTTGACGACACGCAACCTGAAGAGATAAAATTCAAAGGGGTATCATCTTTTGCTATATTACCCATAAACGAAGAAGGGAAATCACCAGGAGTACAAGAAACACCAGAAGCCATAGAAAAACTCAAGGCGGAGATCCGGTATAGAGTAAGATTTATGTTAAGAGCAAAAATTTACAATCCAGAAACTAAAACATATGCAAAACTATATGATTTAAAACCCTCTGGGCATTAAAATTTTTTTTGTTGATACTGTAAGAAAAATGTCAAATCCAAATAATCTGATCCGACCACCCGTTATTCCCGCGAATCCTCCTCAGAACATTCAAATGAACATGGACGACTTAACGACACTTATTTCAAATGTTGTCACAAATATTTTCAGGCAACAAGGACCTCAAATGGTTCAGGCGGCTCTAAGCCCACATACTAATGTGCAAAATGTTAGCGACCAACAGATAGTCGAAAGACATAGGAATAATTTACAGGACATGGACAAAATTCCGGACGTAGTCAAATGCTTAAAGGAGTTTACAGGTCAACCTGGGGAATATAATTCATGGAAAAAGAGTGTAGACAGAATTTTAGAAATTTACGAACCGCTTAAGGGAACGCCCAAATACTACGGCATTTTCAGCGTTATCAGAAATAAAATTACAGGCAACGCCGATATTTCACTAGAGTCATATAATACCCCACTGAATTGGGAAGCCGTTTCAGAATGTTTAATTGTTTATTATGGCGACAAGCGAGACTTGTCATCATTAAAATACCAGATGACAACTCTGGTAGAGGGTAACCAGAGCATACAAGATTTCTACCAGAGAGTATACACTCATCTGTCACTAATATTGAATAAGATAGGATGCTTACAAACGAGTAATGAATCACTTAATTTAATTACAAAATCTTACAGAGACAAAGCCCTAGACACCTTTATAAGGGGTCTAAATGGGGACTTACCCCGTCTATTAGGAATAAGGGAACCAGTGGACCTACCACAGGCCCTCCATCTTTGTCTGAAACTTCAGAATCAAAACTTTCGAGCAACCCATGCTCACAATACAACAAGAATTGCACCATCGCATTTGCCTCCAAAACAAAACTTTGAAAGAAAAGATACAAATAGATTCTACCCTCACTTAGCTTACATACCACAAAGTAATCAGCCAACATGGCAAATCCTACGCTACAAAGGATTTATCAAAACAATCCACAAAGGCCACCTAAGCCTCAAGCACGACCAGAGCCCATGGACGTGGATCAAAGTATGCATTCCCGGCATATAAATTACATAAACAGACCTCACCGCGATAACTTGCAAGGGAAAAGACCTGGTTCAATTTCATACCCCCAACAAAAGAAACTACAGAGAACATTCCACATTGATACAGAGCAAGTGCAGTCAGGAATACATGAAAAAGAATATATTGAGCCAACAGACATTCATTTTTTAGTTTAATAAGCTCTTCGTTACCTTATTTTTAGGTCAAAACGGAGAGCGGAAGCATTCTCAAGTTTTTAATAGATACAGGATCAAGCAAAAATTATCTCCAGCCACACTTGGCAAAGAAAAAAATTAAAAATAAAGCATCATTCTATGCAAAGTCAGTTGTCGGTGACATTAGAATTACTGAACACACAATGGTGAAACTTTTTAACATAAATCGAGAAATTAAATTCTTTTTAATGCCGTCCCTTAAGACTTTTGATGGCATCCTCGGAAACGATACCCTTAGAGAATTAGGAGTCGTAATTCACACAGGGTGTAGTTCTCCCCTCCCCTGACATTGGGAAATGGGAAAAAAATAAACATTAAGCAGCTTCCATCTGCAACAGTAAATAATTTAAATATAAATAAAACATCGCCCAACAAAAAAAGAGTATGAATATTATTACAAAGAAATTTCCTAAATTATTCATGGAACCTAATGAAAAGCTAACGTATACCACTAGAGTTGTGGGAGAAATCAGAACCACAACGGACACTCCTGTGTATACTAAAGCCTACCCCTACCCTGCATCTTTGAAAACCGAAGTAGAGAAACAAGTAGGAACGATGGCATTATAAGACCATCTAGATCCCCGTACAATTCACCCGTGTGGATTGTACCGAAAAAAGCAGATGCATCGGGAGAGAAACAATACCAAATGGTGATAGATTACAGAGAATTAAACGCAGTAACAATTGCGGACAAATATCCCATTCCGGAAATATCCGAATTAATATCTCGACTTGGAAGTAGCAATTATTTTTCTGTACTCGACCTGAAAAGTGGCTTCCACCAGATTCCACTCAAGGAAACTGATATAGAGAAGACAGCTTTTTCTGTTAATAATGGTAAATATGAATTTACACGTTTGCCATTCGGCCTCAAGAATGCACCCGCAATTTTCCAACGTACTCTTGATGATATATTGAGGGAACATATTGGGAAATGCTGTTATGTTTACATAGATGACATAGTAATTTTTAGCAAAACAGAAGTAGAACATTTCTCGCATATTCAGCAAATATTTAGAACCTTGGAAGATGCCAACATGATGGTTCAGCTAGGAAAATGTAAATTTTTTGAGGAAAGTGTTGAATTTTTAGGACACGTAATAACTAATAAAGGTATAAAAACCAGTCTTAAGTGTGTGTTAAGCAAAGAAGCCGTAGAATCCTTTAGGAAAATTAAGAATTCACTTATTTCCGAAGGCATTGTGCTCGCTTATCCAGATTATCAGAAGGATTTTGAATTGACAACAGACGCTTCCAACTTTGCGCTTGGAGCAGTCCTGTCCCAAAGCGACAGACCAATATCCTTTATATCTAGAACACTTAACAAGGCAGAGGACCATTATGCTGCCAACGAAAAAGAAATGCTGGCCATCATTTGGGCCTTAAATTCACTGCGAAATTATTTGTATGGCTCAGCCAGAATAAAAATTTTTGCGGACCACCAACCGCTCACGTATGCTCTTAGCAACAAGAATACTAATAGCAAAATGAAAAGGTGGAAAGCAATTCTCGAAGAATACAATTACGAGCTACACTATAAACCAGGGAAAATGAACGTGGTAGCAGACGCCTTATCTAGAAGACCTCCACAAAAATCGTTCGTGCATACATTGTCAATAGCGACAAACTCAGATGAAAGTTCATCACATGGATTGATACATAGTGTAGAAACCCCCATTAATGTATTTAAAAACCAATTGTTCCTAAACATTGGTACAACTTCCACGTACCAATTTAAAATAATATTTCCCACGTATCATCGGCATATAATTACCGAGCCATTCTACTCCGAAGTAGATAGAAAAGTTAATAGATATTCTACGACGATATCTTAACCCATCTGTCATAAATTGCGTAAAAACAAATGAAAGTATAATGGGAAAAATACAACAAGTATACCCACTACATTTCAGTAGGTACAAAGTTAGGTTCACTCAATTCAAGTAGAGGATGTAATAAATAATCAAGAACAAGAAGATATAATAGTCACAACGCACAACAGAGCTCATAGGAATTGTAGGGAAAATAAACTACAAATTTTAGAAAGATTTTACTTCCCCGCCATGGCAAGGAAAATCAAGAAAATCGTTAAACAATGTGCAATCTGTAGAGAAAGTAAATACGACCGTCGAACAAACCAACCGGAGATTATAAAAACTCCTATTCCAACACACCCTGGCCACACGCTGCACATAGACTTATATAAAACCGATAATAAGCTAGTTTTGACTGCCATTGATAAATTTTCCAAATATGCCCAAGCACTCATAGGCAAGTCCCGATCAATAGAAGATATTAAAGAACCCCTCCGCAAGATACTTTTTTCCTTTGGGGTACCCAAAGTTATCGTTATAGACAATGAAAAATCGCTCAATGCCGCATCTATCACATTTATGGTAGAGGACCAATTGGGTATACAGATTTTTAAATCACCTCCCTACAAAAGCTCAGTAAATGGACAAGTGGAAAGGTTCCATTCAACATTGTGAGAAATAATGAGATGTTTAAAAAAGGAAACAGGTACATAACACATTTAAAGAACTTCTTGACCGATCAGTCTATGAATATAATTATTCAGTACATTCTACCACGGGAAAAAGGCCCTTAGAAATTTTCTTTGGTAGAACGGTTAGCACAGATCCCAAGCAATTTGAGGAAGCAAGAAAAGATAATATCGAAAGACTCAAAGGAATACAGGAAAGAGATCTACGATATCATAATAGGAAAAGAAAAGAACCAAGAACTTATGCTCCAGGAGATATTATATATGTAAAAATAGACCAGCGACTAGGCACAAAATTAACTCCTAGATTCAAAAAAGAAGTAGTTAAAGAAAATAACACAACAACAATTGTGACAGAATCAAATAGAGTGGTTCATAAAAGTAACATAAAAAGTTAGAACTAAAAACATTTTTTTTTTCCTTTTAAGGTAAACAATGACGATGTATTTGACACCAATTATTCTACTGATTATTACGACTCCAGGACAAGCTACGAACGTACAGGTATTTGATTACAGTTCAGCACAAATAGTTACTATCAACAACGGACTAGCAAAGATTCAGGACGGGACATTCAGACTTATTCATCTAATTAAACTTGATAAATACGAAACCTTTCTGACAAACGCCTATAACTACATAGAAGCACAGATTCCTAAGAACAATGTTCTTTTCCCTATATTAAAACAAGAAACTCAACAGACAATGGACATACTACAAACACTAAAACCTTCCAAACACCTCCGACTAAAGAAATCAATAAATGCCTTAGGAACGTTGTGGAAGTATATCGCAGAGTCACCTGATCACGAAGATTTGGAAATAGTTAATAAAAATTTATTAAGATTAAATGATAATAATAATGATCAAGTAGTGATCAATAAACTTTTTAATAAAAGAATAAATAACTTGACCCTACCAGCTGAGAAAATCACAAATAGCATAAGTAAAGAGGACAATGGTATACAGGAAATAATTATAGACAAGCAAAGCAAGATTAGACTGGTAAAAGAACAGCTCATTAACATTAGATGCGCCATACAATGGGCAAAGAATAAAATTGTAAATTCAGTGTTACTAAATGAAGAAGAAATTAAATTAGCCATACAAAAATTAAGTGAAGAAAAAATGCCGTTCAATAATGCAGAAGAGGCATTATTAGAAATATCAGAGATAAATGTATTAAGTAATGAAATGACAATTGTTTATATGATAAAGATTCCACTAACGTCACAGGAAACATTTGAAAATATAATACTGAAACCTGTTATAACTAAAGAAAATATTGTAATTAAGATAGATTTTGAGGAAATATTAAAAACTAAAGATAAAATCTATGGAGTCGAAAAACAATGTAAAGATTATAATAGAATTAAAATTTGTAATAATAACCAAATCATAGACTTAAGAAATGAAACTTGCATAAGTAGAATTATACACGGCTTAAACTCCACCTACACTACCACAAACGGACATCATATACTCCGAGTAGATGAAGTAAAATCAGGCGTGTTTCTACTAAATAATTTCAATGGAAGTATTGAAGTCAACTCAGAAAACCGAAATATAACGGGAACCCAGCTTATTAATTTCTACAATTCGACAATCAAAGTAAATGAGAAAATCTATAGTAATTTCGAAGGCATCCCCTTGGCAGCTATGCCAGCTATCCTCCAACAAAACCCATTCAACAGATATCACATAGACGTACCATCGTTAGATTCATTAAAGGAACTGCACATCAGAAATACCAAGAAGATTAGTAACCTTAACACTCTTACTATAACATCTGGAACGGTATCAGTTAGTGCCATCACAATCACAGTTTGTATCATCTTAGTCTTATACCAGCTTTGGAGGAAAAACCAACTAGAAATCATCACGAAACAGTCACCCACAATTCCATTACCTACCGAAACCAATTTGGATGAAAAACAACCAACGTACGTGAGCTTCTCTAACCTGTCGTACCCATAATACGCTTGAGGACAATCGATCTAAGAAGGGAGGAGTTAACACCACAAAAGTTTCCACCCTTTAACAACCAATCTTTCGACAAGACCAAAACTGCCAAGTAATCATTCATTCTTTTGATCAACAACAATTGGGGCACATGCCAACTTAAGTTCAATAACAAGGGAAATGCACTTCCGCCACCTGCAGTTAAATTTCCAAAGAATTAAAATTCATTTTTATTTTGTTAATTCTTAATTTTCCAAAGAATTAAATGTCAATTTATTTTTGCCAACTTTTACTTTTCCAAAGAATTGAACTATTTTATTTTTTATTAATTTTTATTTTTTGTCAATGTTCCGAAGATTTGTAGTATCACGCCACCACCAAAGGTTTGGTATTTAAGCATTGTAAAAACTTCCATTCAGTTAGTTATAGAATTATATTAGTTAATAACTCAGCTCCGAAAAGAGCTTAAATAAAATAATAAAAATAAAGAAATAAAAAAGGAAAAAAAAAAAAAAAATTACTCTTCTTTTTTTTAAGAGTTTCATACAGAGGAAACTCTAACTTATGTAAATGCTGGCTGGGTATGCATGATTACAAATTTACTTATGTATGTACATACATACATACATACATACATATGTTGATCGTTCGGTAAAGAGTTTTGTATGGCAAATGACAATTGCTACAAGTTTTGCTTCAGACAAAGTTTCCAACAGAACTTACAACCTCCTGCTACTGCGATACGACCACTTTGCACATTTGAGGTATCTCCATATACACTAGTTTGAAACTCTTTTCCAAGTATAATACCTATTGCTATTAGCGCGTGTGCTTTGTCATCACCTTAGAATTTTTGGCACGCTGCTTTATGTCAATAGACAATTATAAACTGAAAACCATTAAGAATTGTCTACGACGGCCAGTGGCAGTGAATTCTGCATCGTGTTCCAAATACATATGTATTTATGTGAATAATATATGATACCAGTGCGGCTACAACTATAGCGTTAAAAATAAGAATAGCGACCAGCGAGTTGATCTACGCTGGCAAATATATTCGCCCAACAACTTATCCATGTTATCGACACCTCCTTTAGACTTATTATAATATTTTATAATTTCGGGCTTAGTAGTCCAAGTGTTTTTTACTGAGGGCGTAAAATGCATGTTTTTAGTCGTATATCTGATCGTGTGCGAGTCTTTTTTGACTCTTTTTTCAGTCATATTTGTAATTGATTACGAAAAGAAATATTTTTCGATTTAAATGTTTAATTTCTTCAGTTTAAAATTATATAATAAATAATTACATAAAAATGTTTAGTAAAAAAAAAAATTGTAGTAAAAGAAGGAATTAAATTTATAAAAAAATAATAATAGTGGTATTCATAAATCTTTGTATATTTTGTATAGTGTCTAATTTTAACACAATAGTGTTAAAAAAAATTTTCCACACCCGATATTTTACAATTTGTTTTGTATTTTCAATTCGTTTGTTTGAAAAACACACAAATATGAAAATATATAGTGAGTTTATAAATTATTTTTGTCAAAACAATAAATATAAAAATTAAAAAGAATTAAAATGAGTTAAAATATAAAACGAGGGTGCGGAAACTTTTTTTCTAACAGCATTGTGTTATTATTAAACACAATAGGAACTTTACAACAAATTATGAATACCAGCAAAAATACCAGTAAATAAAAAAAATCAGTTTTCAAAAAGTTACAAAAATATATTTATAAATGAAATTTAATTTGGATGTTTTCTCTTAGTCCTTCGCATGTACAAAATGCTTTTGTAGCCCAGCGTTCATATCTTTGTCTGTGTATTTGAATTTGTGATGGGAAATAGCTAAGACGAAAAATATTAAATTTGATTTTTTTTTCATTTTAGACAATTAGACTTGCAATTGAAGTATCCCGATGCAAAAAGTGGGCTCGAAAATGATCCAAAATTTTTGTTATTCCAAAAAATGGGTTTAATTGGTTAATTTTTGACCCCACTTTTTAACCCTTTAATGTGAGATTAGGCAGCAAAAAAAAATGCGTGTCCATTTAATTTTTATTCTCGGGATACTTCCCTTGTTAGACGTGTATCTACCTTTAATTTATTATTATTAAGTATATCTTTTCCGCACTTGGCTTCCAGCTGTATAAAGAGGCCAATTCATCAGAAAATACTTTTCGAACAGCTGCTCTTATATATTGTGCTGGTCCTTCACCTCCTGTTTTTGCAATGAACTGTTTCTGAAAATTTGTTTTCCCGATTAAAAATGTAAGATTTTAAAAATTCCTTCAGCTTAAATTCTTATTTTATAATTTTTAAGATTTAGTCTAGGTTTACAATTTCAGAGTACTCTGCACTCCAGAGTGGATTTTATTCCTTTCCCTTTCGCACTTACATATTTTTAGTATCATTCTATCACTATTTTTAGAGATGGTAACCTGTAGTTCAGAGTACTCTGACAATGTATATGTGGCTTTATATGCTTATTTATACGTCAATATTTAATACTTACATAAAAATTGTCTAAGCTTGTCTTCATCTTCTTGCACTTCGTAATCAAATTTTTCTACATCAGCCAAAGCGACCATAGGAAATTTTCGCAGGTCACTTTGTTTATCGAATAATACGTTGTCATCGTGGTGTTTTCTGTTTTCAAGCTTAACTGCGATGACCTCTTCAGTCAATTTGGTTAATGATCGCTTATTTCCGTCCTTCAATTCTTTAATATCTTTTTTCATATCTGAAATTTCAGACTTCAAAGATTTAACTTCTCCGAGCAATTGAAGTACAAGATTCTGAAGGTTATTTTGTTTAAATGAAAAAACAATTGATTTGATTTTTTACTTACAAGTTGTTAAATTACTAGTTGGGGAGTACTGAAACCCTCCAGAGTTAAATACATTATTCTGCGACATTTTAAAGTAGGGGTTTGAAAAAGTAACTGTTGTCTAATGAGTCCCGTAGACATAAAACTTTTTTATTATTTAATTCAAAATAAACTTTTAAAAATTATAATTTAATACTTCAACTTTACACCACGAGATGATCACTGACATTAATAAACTAAAATTTACAATATTCTAATATTTTACGCTTGATTCAAAGCTGGCAAAAACATATCCCGTTACAAATAAAAATAACAGAACTAAGATCAGTTTTTAATCATCTAGATTAGCAAAACCTTATTAATAAACAACTTCAAAGCAGTCATATTTCAAACCCCTCTATGATCCATTTTCGATTGCTGTATGTTTTGTTATTGTATTTTCAATAAATCACTTTTTAAGCATAAGCACGCATCATTTTCGAGTGTTTTTTCAAGCGCGCAAGAGATTAATCAGTTTTTAATCGTGAAAAGTACTCGAGTACATACATACATATACTCAATTTCATACTGCAATATAAGACTTTGTCTTGTATACGAAGCATCGAAAATAATAATAAATAAATAAATAATAATAAATCACTAACTTAAATTGGAAACTCGTTTCATGGAACTAGAACTAAGGAAAAACTGAAATCCTATTAGATGTTTTTAATGGACTGCGTTGTATGCCGGCACATACATGTAGCAAAGGTTAAATTAATCACTTTTTATTAATTCAATTATTAGGTAGATATAATATAGTTTTTTTTTATAGTTCAAATTATTAATAGTTTAATGTAATAAATATTTGTTTAATAATGTCGTCCGATTTTAAACAACTTTTCAATATTGATCGTAACAACAACTTTTCGACCTTGATCTTAACACCTTTACTCCTTTCTTTCTACGTGATAGTTAACGACTGCCCCCCATCCTTTTGTTCTTTCTTTCTGGTGCGTAAGTGTAGTATAAACTAGTATGTAAAAGCGTATCACTCTATTCCTTCGTCCCACATACATATGTATGTAGATTCATACAGCTTGTAAACAAAAAGTTTTCAAAGCAAAACGGTTTCGCAAATTTTGCTTTAAATAAAGAATAACAACTTTCATTTATTTGTATTTTGTTTTTGTATGTATCTGTTCTTTTGAATGTTGTCGCCAATAACGCAACAACACTGCAAAACGACTTTTACCTACTTGGAATGATGTAAAACAATATTTTTAAAAAGACAAAGGCAAAAAAGCTTTATTTTTCCACATTTATTACATGTACATATGTATGTACGGTGTTGCAAGTAAAGGATAGGTAGTAGCATTTACTCATCAAATGAATTCAGTACGTCCAACAAGTCATCATGTACTTAAATTTAAACGTTGACAGGTAATCGACTCGACCAAAAGATCACTCTGCTAGTGTATTTTAACTATTACAATGGCAAATCCCACCAAAAAATTGCAGAAAGAGTTTCCTTTAACCTAAGGAGGGTATACAACGTCATTAACTATGCGGAAAAAGAAGGAAGACTTGAACCTAAACAAACACCAGGCAGGCCTGTTGTTTCCGCGCAAAACATTGACAAGAGATATAATTTAGCAATTGACCAAATTTCATTTCCTCTGGAAAATTGGGTGATGTAATTATCTGTGATGAAACGAAGATGGATGGGCCTACAAAAGTTTAACGCAAGCCTCTGACGGCCTTAGAAAGTAAAAATATAATACACAGCAAAGTTCGGAAAATTGCCTGTTATGGTCTGGGGTTGTATATCCAGCAAGGCTGTTAGGGAAATATGAATCTTGAATTATATAATGACCAAGGAAGTCTATCTGAATATTTTAAGAAACTGATTAAGTTATAGTGCTCGAAAATTCGGACTTGTTGATCCCGAAACCCCCGAAAAGTTAAAAAATAAATTTTAACAATATAACGAGCCAAAATATATATAAGCCATACATTTGTAAGTCCTGGCTATTATATAATTGCAGAAAAGTAATTGATACCTCAGCACCAAGTCCAGATTTAAGCTTCTAATATATATTTCAAGGCAAGGCAACATTAATATTTAATTATCCGGCAACGACATATAATTATCTATTCCTTATGTTCAATATTTTCGGCTTTGAAAAACACATCTACTATGAAAAAACGAAGAAAAAGAAGAATAATGACGCACCATAACGAGATATGAAACGAGATCTGAATTTTGTTTGCGGATTCGCTTCAGGTCAAATAATTATTAAGGAAAAAAACATTGCATTTTTTTAATTATTTGACTTAAAGCCAGACTAAAAAATTTAAAAAGAATATTAAATAATGTATGTATATATACATATATACAAAACACCTCGACCCGTGAATTTTTTTGTATTTGGGAATACACAACAGCGTCATAGAAAATTTGTTGGTCCACTAAAAGAAAAAAGTCGGTAGAAGTTCTCCGAAAAATAAAAACCAATTAATAACATTTATAAAAAATAAAAAAACTATATACAGAAAACGATTTATAAAAACTTATTGATTCAATGGGTAGACGTCTGGTAGCTGATGCTAAAGGTGGGCACACAAAGTTCTAGCAGTTAGTACAATTTTGATAACATTTATTTTAGTTTTGTTAATAGAAATAATTTTATTTCTTATTGAAATGTGCTTAGAAACATCTTGAATCCTGTAAATTATTGTAAACAAAATATAATAAAGTAATAATTTTGCTTCAAAATTAGACTTTCTCTTAAAGTTTTTAATTTTATTTAGTATTGAAAACATTTTTTTACAAATTATACATACATATGTATATATTTACTTTTTTTATATAGTACATACATTCGTAAATATTTTTTTTATATATTTAAATTTTTTTTTTATTAATACCTCTGTAATTTTAATTCCATTTTTTTGTAAAGAAACAAAAAATACTTTTTTACCTACTTTTAGTTTGGTAATTTTTTTTTTTTACGTAATGAAGACAAGATCCTAGTTGCTGGTGCTTCCTATTTTTAGTTATAATTTTACATTATTTTCAAAATTGGTATCATTGTTTTATTTTAGCACCCTTTTAACAGCTGATAGTTGCTTTTTGTTTAGTTTGCTTTGAAATTTCATTATGAATCGACTTACACCAGAGCAACGCCTGCAAATTGTTGAAATTTTGAATCAATTCGTCAAATAATTGTCAAACCCATCGTGCACTTCTTCCATTTTAGGGCGTACATAATCGTCCTGCAGAGCGGCTAATTCGAAGAAAAATAGATAATTTTCGGTCCACATTTACTGTTACTGATAATGTGCATCCCGTGAGACGCCGAATAGTGCGCACTGGAGAAGCTGTAACAGCTGTACAGGAAACCATTGAAGATGATCCTAATCAATCAATCAGTGAACGGTATAGGAATATGATTCGAAATTTTTTCGTACCTCAATTATGTGGCCATAATTTTGTTGATATGTGGTTCCAACAGGACGGAGCCACATAGCGGGCGCTACAATTGATTTACTCAAAGAAACTTTTGATGAAAAAATAATATCACATAATGGCCCAATTAATTGGTCACCAAGACCGTGTGATTTAACCCCATTGGATTATTTTATTTGGGGTTATGTTAAGCCACGTCACTTGTCTACGTCGATAAACAACAAACCATTGAACATCTGGAAATCAACATGCGAAGAGTTATCGGCAAAATAGTGTCGCAAATGCTGCAAAAATTTGTTGAAAATGCTACGCGCCAGCCGTGGCGGCCACATGACAGAAATCATATTTAAACATTCATTTGATAAAATTTTCTTTCCAATAAAGCCCGTTTCATTGATATTAAAAATATATTTTCTTGTTTTATTATGATTTAAACTTGTGTCACTCTATAAAAACACCCTTTATAAAATTACACAGGCTCAGACATATTCCCATAATAAATTTATATAACAACCAAAATTATCCTCAATTGTTTGTTGTGAGTGACATTTGAGTCGTAAAACTAGTGAAAATCTTTAACTGACGAAATAAATTTAGACATCCTCGACTCATAAAAACTCACATAAAAGTAAAAATAAAAGTTATCTTATTAAAAAAAACAAAACAAGTGAAAAAAACATATATTTATTTTATGACATCTTAGGATGCTCTAAAAGAATAGTTCTCTTTAAAAGTTTAGTGCTCCTCTTATATACATACATATATCCGGATTCATATTTGGAATTCAATATTGTAAATATCTTGTAGCCTAAAGACTTTACCGAAATTTCAGCTTTTTTAAGGATTTTACCAAATGTTTTTTAATTAAGGGTTAAATATCTTTCTCGCAGACCTTTTTCTAATGACTTTTCCATGCATCACCAGTAGTAGGTTATATAACGGCTCCATTTCTAATAAATTGCCAAAAAAAATAGTGGATTCAACCTTGGAGAAGTTCGAAGTATAATAATAAATGATTTAAATTAATTCAAAATTATAGACGAAACTTATGTGCAATATTTCCAAAGATGTGAGGATTATATTTGCTGGTATGTTAATCGGTAAAGTCGTACTGCTTTTCCTCACATATTTCAGGTTCCCAGGGATAATCTACAATGGAAAGCAACATTAATCAAGTGGCATGTTCCAAACTGTCTGTGTGCTTTAGACGGAAAGCACATACGTTTGCGACCAAGTGGAACCGTACCTGTATCATACTAATTCTAAAGGAAAATAAGTTTTCAACGCTCGCACGCTTTTAGCATTTGAAACAATCGTTTCAGCGGTTTTTTTAGCGCCAATGAATTCAAAAGTGGAAACGCTGAAACCAATTATGTATGTACATATATTTGCTGTCTATACTTTTCACAGCAACATATTTGCTCGCAACAGAAAATACCTACATACATACATATGCTTGTACATATACATAGATATAGCACAAAAAGGTTCATTAAGTATTTCAATAATAAAATATTTCATAAAAATTAACTCAAGAAAATTAAATTGCTAATTTTAAGCTGGTAATCACAGTGTCTGCAGAATTCAATCCTTCATATCTCCATGTACATACATATATGTAAGTATGCACATACATATGTAAATATTCACATAAAAAGTAATAAAAGTCAATCATTTGTTGCAGCTTTAGATCTCATTTTTAATAAAAAATTATAAATTTTGTTTAATATTGGCGATGTTTCGCTAACAATTTTCTAGCATTGTCAGGAAAAATTATATATGTATGTATGTATGCATTTTATTCCAATGGAAAGAAAACTTTCATTGGTGTTGATAGTTGAAGTTTTATTGAATAAAAGCTTAAGAATCTAAATGAACAATCTGTATTTATACTAATTTGGGTGATCGTTGGTTGCAGCTACTGCGATCAGCGATCGTGCCATTTTTAACAAACAAAAATATTTATATTTGATTTCTTTGTTTTTGAAGAAGTCAATTATGTTGCAGAAATAGTTTAAACTTATAAACAAAAATATTTATATGTAATATTCGTAAACAACTTATTCATAAACAATCCAAAAAGAATCTGTATTATTTCGGGATACTTATGCATAATGACGCCGTTGTGTAAAACTCCCCGGATTGATTCCCAAAACACAATTAATTGTTTTATTTAATATCTTTTTGGATTTGAATTTAACAATCAAGTACCCGATGATTATAATTATTGCGACTATGATTACAATGTAAATCAATATATTAGTGGTTTTTTTATTGTATCTTAACTCATTTATATGTCTTATATTTTTAATATGTTGATACGTTAAATTTTATAATGTTAGTTCTCCATCAACGTTAATTTGTATCTCTTTGAATAAACTAGGTATTATTACATCTTTGCCATAAATCTTTCTGTCATACCATTTTCCAAAAATCTGTACTTTACATTGTTCTATTTTTATAAGAAAGTGGTCAGTTAAGGTCACAGGTATCTTATTACATGTTTGATTTATAGTTACATTGTTCATATTTAAAGCAAAAATCAAATTAGAACTTACTTCTATTACATTTGTAGACGGATTTTTCCGATATGTACATTGCATTTTTTTATAATTCAATAAGTTCTCAATACACATATCTTTTAACATTGTTAAATTTTTCTTGTGGTTTTTTTCAAAATAGATAACATTATCTTTTGAGATATATTTGTGCACTTTTTCATTCAATTCTAATTTGTTGTTATTGGGAATAGGTTGGATAAATAAGGTGTTATAAAATTCAGACGGTAATTGAGGAATTTGGATAATAAAAAGGATATTTCCTTCACCTGTTGCCAAAGTTATTCTAATATTTTTTAGTTTTTCGAAAGTTATGTCATGTTTCTCTATCTCTTCATCCGTTAGTATATTCTGACTCAGAAGTCCCAAGCTTGATGTCAAAAATGTTTCCTCGATTATTTTTTCTAATTTTCATATTTGAAAGGAAATCTTTGTCCTTTGTATTTTAGTTCGTCTCTTTCAGTCTGATTATTAATTGTCACATATTCTAAATACGTTTTTTTACTCTCCATTTCATATAATTTAGATAACTTTGCTAGTTGTTCATCAAAGTGTTGGTTTATATGGATTTGATTATTAGACTGTTCAATTACGTTATGTGTGTTAGTTTCTATGATTTTCAATCTTTTTTCTATTTCTTGTCGATGTTCATCATCCATCGTTGCGGACAAGTATTTTAGTCCTGTTCCCATTATATTTATAAGCCATCTTTTCTGTCTGTGTGGAATAAGCGGTCTTAAAGACTTTCTTAAATAATGTAGCTCCTGGATTATAAAATCATCATTTTTGGTATTATTTTCTAGTTTCTCTATATATTTCACATATTTTGTAACATTGAATATATGAACAACATTGTGATATTCCTTTATAAGGTGTTTTTTACCTACACTAACAATAGTAAAACCGTTTCCTACACTTAGGTCTGTAAACTCAATTTTCTGAGCACAAGTCGCGTGAAATATCGTTGTCATCACCAGTACCGACCAGAACGTTTTCCGTAGACATGGTATCAATAAAATCCGTCAGTAGGATCAACCAATACATCCAATTAGCTGAACGTATTTTTTGATCGAATTAACTGATCTTTATAAACATTTTGGTTCTCATTTAAATATCTTTTGTTACTAATTTTTTTCAGAATAACTTTTTCGTGTCTAGTATCCGTTTTATTCGCTCTAAAGTCCTTTTTGAAATTTTTATTTACTCTCTGATCTTTTCGATTTCTTTTAAGATATGCTAACTTTTTTGTTTTCTTTGAATCAATTACTTCATGAATTCTCTCATTTTCTGTAGAATTATCTGGAAAATGAATTTCTATTGGTTTTTTACGAGTTGTTAGGTGAAGAGTATTGTTATAAGCAAAATTTGCTTGAATGGGTAAATCTTTGGTATAAATTATATCAGATGTTTCTTCTCTCTTTCGCAGGACCCTTATAATTTCGTTAAGGCTACTATGAAATCTTTAAATATCTGAATTTCCTGTGTGACGATAAGGAGTAGTAAAATTTCTGGTGTTCTCATCAAATTGAAAAGTATAGTATAATGTTTTATAAAATTAATGGGGTTCTTTTTTCAATTTTCGTTACAAGGGCATACTTAGAGAATTTATCAATCATGGTTATGTATGCATTTTTTGTATCTAAAAACCATATATCAGCATGGTAAATTTTGTAGGGACCAGTAGGAGTTTCTGTTTTTTCAAATGGAAGTTTAATGGGATTTCTTTCTATTTTATAATTACAAATCTCACAATTATTTATAATCCTAGCAATTTCTTTTCTTATGTTTGAATAGTTATATTTCCTTTTCATTTCCATATATGTTTTCTCTATACCCGGATGGTTATTTTCATATTTATGGTGTCTCATTATGACTTCCAACTTTCTTTTATAAAATTTTTGGCAACAAATTTAATTCTGCACTTTTGTCTATTCTTTTTAATACATCTGCGACTTCATTATGTTTACCTTGTACGTGGTTTATATCAAACTCATATTCGTTGAGCTTAATTTTCCATCGTATCATCTTTGAATTTGGTTCCTTTAAATTGGATAACGAAATTAGAGGTTTATGATCTGTATGTAGCTTAAATTTTCGTCCGTACAAATAATGTCGGAATTGGCCACAAGCCCTACTGATAGCAAGCAGCTCTTTTTCTATTACGTTATAATTGATTTCATGTTTATTAAGTGTCCTCGAAGCAAAAGCTATAGGGTCATTATCCTGAGACAGCACAGCACCCAATGGGAAGTTGCTGGCGTCTGTAGTAAGTGTAAATGTTTTTTTCGAAATCGGGATACTTTAATACCATATCCGAAGTCAGTATTTTCCTTAACTTATCAAAGGACTCTCTATAGTCGGTGTCATTTTCGTTCATCTGTCCGTTTTTTTGAGTCTCAAAGTGAGAGGTTTAACTTTTTTAGCATAATCTGGGATGAATTTTCGGTAATATCCACTTAATCATTAAAATGCTTGAAGTTGTTTCAAAGTCTTTGGAATAGGAAAATTTCTTATACACTCTATTTTACTAGTGTATGTCCTTATTCCGTCCGCTGTTACAATGTGTCTAAAAAAATTAATCTCTGATCTCAAAAACTCACTTTTATTTAGTGAGACTTTTAAATTGGCTTCCCTCAATGTCTGTAATATTTTTTTTTAAATTATACATACTATGTTCCTGAAGGGAAGTACCAAAGATCAATGTGTCATCCATATAGATGACACATATTTTTTTAATACAGTTTTTAAGTACATTATTCATCATTCTGTGAAACGTTGCTGGGGCATTTTTTAACCCAAATGGCATACGTTTGAATTCATAGTGCCCATCATTAGTAGAAAATGGAGTTTTTTCCTGATCATTTTCTTTAACTTCTATTTGGTAAAATCCTTTTGTCAAGTCTAATGTAGAAAAATAGTTCGCCCGTCCTAGCTCATCTAGTACGTCGTCAATAATGGGTATAGGGTATTTATCTTCCCTAGTTGCAGCATTCAACTTTCTAAATTTTATAACTATTCACTATTCTTTATTTCCCAATTTGTCCATTTTCTTGGGAACCACCCATATTGGGGAATTATAGGGTGAGTCACTTGGAGTAATTATCCCCTGCTCTAACATTTCAGTTATTTGTGTTTTAACTTCTTCCCTATGAATTTGTGGATACATGATGACTTTGTGTAAATTGGTCTATCATTGTTAGTAGGAATTCTGTGCCTAACTTCATTTGTAAAGGTCAAATCGTCGCCTTTTTTATAAAATATATCTGAAAACTCTTTTAGCAGATTTTTAACCTCAATTCTTTCTTCTTTATTTAAATGCTCTAATCGCAATTGTTCATCCATTCCCAATTCATCCATATGATGTAATTTGGGTAGATTTTTTATTAATTCTAAGTCATATTCTTGATCATCTTCCTTTTGTCCCTCAAGATACAGAGGAAGTTTTTTTGATTTATTATAATGATATGCTCTTCATAATCTATTATGGCATTATTTTCTTTTAATAATTTAGATCCAAATATTCCATCAAACACTGGATGAAAATTGCATATTTTAAACAACTCATCTTTTTTAAGATCTATCTGCAAACTATTCTTGGAGACCTTAGCTTCTTCTTTTATCGCCAGAAATCCTGCTGTTGTTTTTATTTTCACTGGTTATGCCAATTTAATTATTATATTTTTGGACAATGATTTTTCCTAATAATATTCTCAGTAGAGCCTGTATCTATGAGAATTCTTGTTTCAGTTTTTCCTCGTTTGAATAAAACATAGGGCAATCCAAATTCGGTGGATCTCCCTTCGTGGAGGCTGCTTGTTGAAAATTTTGAGGTTTATGCCTGTTATTTATATAATTATTCTGCCTACGTGTCTGTCCGCTTATATCCATCGGTACTGGTCTTGCATGTTTGTTTTGTCTGAAAAAATTGTTTCTTCTGGGGTAAAAACCATTCGGTCGAATGAAATTATTTCTTTGATAATTTTGATTAATTCTTGGAGTTTGGGGATTGGATGGGATTTGGAAACCTTTTCTATTATTATATATTGGCACTTTATTAACTTTTTCCTTGACACTTATTTTTTCAATTAAACTTGCCTGTCCCAGCTCATGAAGAGCCACTTCAAGTGAAGCTGGTTTCAGGGCACAAAGCACTGTTCTTAAGTTTATGGGTAGCTTATTTATAAAAACTTTTAATGCTACTTTGTTATTATGATCGATTTCCGACGAGTTTCCGTCTAATCTATGTCTCTGATTAAGCAGGGACAACTTTGCTTGTATAAAATTATAAAATTGTAGTACGTCACCTCTATACTGGGCGCCTCTTAGTTCCTCATATAAATTTTCAGCTGAAGATAAACCTCCGAAATTCAACTCTAGTAAGTTTTTTATCTCCACCCATCTGGATGAATTTCTAAGACTATTTTGGCTTTACCTTTTATTTTGCGCTTTATAATTGTTAAGAACATCCGTTGTGAAGTAGGACTATACTCATCCATTGAAGCTACGACATTATCAATGCTTTCCAGGAACGGGTAGAGTTCTTCTTTTCTTCCATCGAAATCTTGAACTAGGCTCAGAAACTTCAGAGGATCAATATGTCTTCCCGCCATTTGTTGCGGCTGTTGTTGAAGTTATGCTGCTTGTTGTTGTTGCTGTTGTTCCATTGCTGATGATTTTTCTCGATTACTGGAAAATATTTCTCTCCTTTTTAGAGATCCGAAATATTTCTTATCCACCTTGCTGCTTTATTTCAAAAAATTTTTGCAAAACTTCGTTCGAGCTTGCAGTTACTCTTTTTAGTAGGATATGTAAGTATAACTCTGTAAGTTTCTCAGAATTATCCTTCTTCGTAAAATGGTTTTTATCCTTTTTCGCAGGATATTTTCTATCTTTTTTGTAGGATATTTTTTATTCTTTTTCGCAGAATATTTTTATCCTTTTTCGTAGAATATGCTTTATCCTTTTACGTAGGATGTTTTTTATTCTTTTATGTATAGAACTCTGGAGGGACTCGTAAGTTTCTCAGAGCTATCCTTTGTGTAGGATCTTTTTTATTCGGATAGATAACTGCGCCAATTTTATTCCAATGGAAAGAAAACTTTCATTGGTGTTGATAGTTGAAGTTTTATTGAATAAAAGCTTAAGAATCTAAATGAACAATCTGTATTTATACTAATTTGGGTGATCGTTGGTTTCAGCTACTGCGATCAGCGATCATGCCATTTTTAATAAACAAAAATATTTATATTTGATTTCTTTGTTTTTGAAGAAGTCAATTATGTTGCAGAAATAGTTTAAATTTATAAACAAAAATATTTATATGTAATATTCGTAAACAACTTATTCATAAACAATCCAAAAAGAATCTGTATTATTACGGGATACTTATGCATAATGACGTCGTTGGGTAAAACTTATGTACATCCAAAAATTATATGCATTATCAGGAAAAATGTTTGCTTAAAATTAGTTCAAACGCAAAAATATTACAAAACAAAGCACTACGATCATGGCGGAAGTTCCAAACTTTTTAATATATTTCATAAATTTTCTATAAAAAAGATCGCAAGCTGCAGCTTGTTATTAATTATATAAAAAAATAAAAATATATGTGTAAGTCTATTTAATTAAAGAGTATTGCTGTAAATTCAGATTTAGATTGCAGGGAAATATAGCTACATAGTACATACATATGTATATACCATATACATACATATGTATATATGGTAGTCAATAGTATCTTTAACATAAGCATTTTAAGCAGTTTATGTGCTTGGTCTCACGTTCGAATGCATTTTTTAAAAAAATGTGGCTGTTCCAACCACCTAAGCTTAGGGATGTGTATATCAGTTCTTTCAGACCCACTTTTGCTCTATTCTACTGTATATTTATAATTTCCTACAGGAATTGTGTTCTCAAAACTTTCCATTTTCGCCTTAATCAAATTAAGGAATTGTTCCTTCTCGTTTTTGCATTTCTGTTACACAATTCCGCTGACTACAAATACAAGTTTTTTATGGACCATTCGATGTAGTTGACGATTCCGTATAAATTCCTGGTTATTTGAGAATTTTATTTACATACTACATACATACATATATACGTATGTAAGTATAAAAGCAAAACTTATTCTGAGTTTATTTTTATTATTAATATGCAGAGCTTTAAAATAATCTTGTCCTTTGCACAATAAAATGTATTTCCTCCAGTTTAATATTTTGTTAACCGCAATTTAATCACAAAAATCAGTCTTATTTACAGCGCAGCAACGAGTGAAAAGAAATGGCAAAATATTAACCTGCGGCTAACTTCATGTACGAGTACATCATTTGCAGATTGAATGAAATATGTTGGGAGATTGTTGAATATAATTTCTCAAGAGGTTAAAAATATAAGCACGTACTGGGAATTTACTTATCTAGAATACCCAGGTGAGAGATACCAGTTCGCAATGGGATAATTGTTTTCCGATTTGAAGGACCATGAATAAAATATGTTGGGGGATTTATTTTCCATTTCTTAAGAGCTGAAGAAATTTTAAGGATGGTTATAGTTGCAAAATAATTGAAATAGAGAATAAGAGTAAACCAAAACCGAAGTAATTAGCAACTGGGTTTCAACGTTTGCTGGGAAGCAAAAAGTGAATAAAAATGTGGAAGCAGGAGATGCCTATCAAATAAGTTTTGAACCCAAAAAATTTTATTGTTTTCAATTCATTTGACGCGAAGGCTTTCAGAACGCAATTAAACTTAACATTAATGTCAGGTTATTTTAACATTATATAATATTATATTCAATGTATATTAAGGAAAAGAACAAATGGATTGCAGCAAAGGCACGGGAAATTTAATGCAATTTTAAACCCCTTAACGTTAGCCATAAGACAGAGAATAGAATATTTATATATTTTGGAGAGTTTCCGTTCTGAGTTTGTTTTTACTTATTTGAGTATTTTATTTATGTTTGTAATAGGATCTATATAAAAAATAGGACCACGATATATGTAAGTGGAAAGAATAGTTTTTAAACAGTTATTTCAGAGATATTGGGGCAGATAGAAAATTACTGATTTGTTACGCGAGAAAAAAGCTTTTATCTGATCCCTGGGTAATTGATGAGTAACTTGTAAAGTTAGAGATTAGTAATCTAAGGTAGAGATAAGAATTTTATTTAATGTTGTAATAAAAGAAGTATAACTGTAAATAGCGGGTCAAAATTAAAAAAATAACGTTATAACACGAAATTAAAAGTTTAAAACGGCAAATAGGTTCATTTCGTTATCCTAGGAAATAAAAGAAACTTGTTTGAGTTTCATATGGTATAACATTTGTAACTGTTTACTATAAGTTTTATTTTTTGTTGTTTAACTTGCAAAAAAATTTAATGATACAAATCATAATTTAAGATTACAATATCCGATATATTTTGATGCATTTTGTAGGCTACAGAAGAAGTAAAGTTTATAAATACAGAATATCGTACGCTCAGAATTGTTGGCTTGGATGTTGTTTTAAGATATTAAAAGTCTGAATGAAAGTTAAGGAAATAGTCTTAAAATAAAGCATTCACTCTCATTGTAAAATTGTTTCGCAATTTGGTAAAATTTATTTTGTTTACGCCGTTTAGGAAAAATAACAGGTATTTTCCTTTCCTTTGCATCATATTCTCAATAGTTTTCAAAATAAACTTTACGTTAATGAAAATCTCACTAAAAACACAAATATTCCGAATGCTAAAGGGTGGTTAAATTGTATGGGCCGATGTTGAATGTGAACCACACCTAAACACCAAGTTTTTTTCCGAATTTTATTTGACATTTCTCTATTTCAGACTTACTCAATTTGAACCATGGAGAGATACAGAATCCAACAACGTGTTAAAGTTATCCAGACTTATTATGAAAATGGGAGTTCAAATCAAAATGCATATCGTGCACTTCGTAATTTTTTTGGTCAATTTCATCGTCCAAGTGTGCGTACAATCGCAAAAATCGTGGAAAAATTCGAGCAAACCGGGTCTGTAGAAGATGTGAGAACACCAGTGCATGCTCGTACAGCTCGTACTGCAGAAAATATTGCTGCTGTTCGCGATAGTGTGGCTGAAGAGCCGTCCACCTCAACTCGTCGTCGTTCCCAACAATTGCACCTCTCACGCTCGTCGTTGGTGAACATTATGCATAAAGACTTGCATTTACACGCTTACAAGGTGAAATTGGCTCAAGAACTAAAGCCTCTTGGCCATTCCAAACGTCGTGAATGGGCAGAATGGTGGCAAGAAATGGCAACAGTGGATGATCAATTTTCGAAGAAAATCATCTTCAGTGATTAGGCGCATTTTCAGCTCAGTGGATTCGTCAATAAACAGAATTGCCGCATTTGGGCGAATGAGAATCCAAGAGTGATTGTCGAAAAACCAATGCACCCACAAAGAGTGACTGTTTGGTGCGGTTTATGGGCTGGCGGCATCATCTGGCCGTATTTTTTCCAAAATGAGGCCGGTCAGGCAGTTACTGTGAATGGTGTTCGCTATCGTGAGATGATAACGAACTTTTTATGGTCCGAATTGGAAGATATGGATGTGGACGATATGTGGTTTCAGCAGGACGGTGCCACTTGCCACACAGCTAACGAAACAATGTTCTGCCGTGTTATCTCACGTAATGGCGATGTCAATTGGCCGCCAAGATCATGTGATTTGACACCGTTGGACTTTTTTCTTTGGGATTATTTGAAAGAAAAGGTGTACGTCGATAAGCCAGCAACAATTCAAGACCTAAAGGATCAGATAATTCCGCACATTAACGGCATAGAACCTCCATTATGCCTCAGCGTCATCGAAAATTTGGACCATCGGATGGAGGTGTGCCGCCGAGGTCGCGGCGCCCATTTGGCCGACATTTTGTTCCATACATAATTGAGTAATACCAATACATCATAATAAAATAAAATTACAATAATTTCCTAAATAGTTTGTGTTTTATTCAAAATCAACATCGGCCCTTGAAATTTAACCACCCTTTATTAGGAGTGTGGCCGCGGCGACAAAAAATTTGAAGGCTAAATCAGACTAAAACAAACATTTGGAAATGCTAAAAATATTAATTTATACTTTATACCATTATAATGTAGTTATTTTGCATAATTTGCCGGTATATTTGCCTGCATAATGTTTGAATAAAGCAAAGTTGTTTAAAAATAGCAAAATATATATAAATTTATTGAATATTAGCTAATTAGGAACAGAGAGATTCAACATACATATGTATGTAGTTATTGTTATATTATTAATTATAAAACAATTAAAAAACAACAAAAACCATTGGTTTCTATTCAACAGCAAATCTAGTTACATACTAAAAACATTATCGTATGAATATTTCTCCTCAAATTCACAAGAGTCACTTATAATATCATCAGATCGGTTGCTATCATCACTAGTGAAGTCAAAGACAAAGTATTTATTGTCGTCCTATTTCTAATTTTGGTTCTTATCAGATTCATAAAACTAAAAACACTTTCAACTTCAGCGTTACTAAATGGTAAAACCAAAAATGTCATCACAATTGGACCTAGCTCAGTGAAAGGATTTTCATTTTAGCGTTTTCACACTCATATTCATTCAGTAGTTGTTTTGTTGGTTTATCCATTCGTACGAATTCAGCTTTTGCCATTTCTGTTCCAAAGACGTAATTTCTTCTGTTGTCAAGTCTACCCTTTCTCCTTTAAAAGTTTCTATTAATTTACATTTATGAGGTTTTAGTCTGTTTTTTAAAGAAAAAAATTGTGATGAGTATTAGTTGTATAGTTGATATATTTAACAGTGAAAATGCTGAAAGGGTCACGCTGGCTATTAGGCTTAAAGAGAAAACTTGTATCGTTAGTACTTTTACTATATGTGGCTTTGCGTTTATCACTACTCAAGATAGCATTTTGCGAATTGATGATATCAAGTATTTGCATTTTTATCATTCCTTTTTATATTTTATGTATTTAACTTTTCATATTTTCTTCTTAAACTCCTTTTTATGTTTTACCTGAATTGTTTATTTTTTTTTTGGGCTGCATTGCTTTTAACTTTGATGTTGAACTCTAGTAGTTTTTATTACTGAGACTGTGTTTGCTTCATGATCAGGGCTTAAAACTAAGTGCATAATTTTTAGCATATATTTGCATCATCTGGAACTGATATTATATGATATCAGGTTTCAGGCTTCCACCAGTTGTTCCAGTCCCAGGCTTTAGTTTTTAAGGCTTTAGGCTCTTCTAATAAGTTAACGAAGCATCCCTTTATTACTATTCTTGAAGATATTTCCATACAAGATGAGGATGTGACTATTATTGGAGCCTTCAACTAATATCTCTAATGCCTTATTGGCGCTAAGGCACCAATTTGAATTTTGAAATGTTTATATGAATATAATAATAATAAAATTTTACCAAAAAATATGCTGCTATAGACAGCAAATCCAAAACGATGGAAATCCGTAAAACTGACATTAGTAAGCAACGTCACAAAAACGTACTCGTTGGTGTTAATACTTTGAACAACAAATTTGTGAACATCGGTATTCGTGTGCTATCTAATAAAATTTATATTGACCTGTGTCCCAGTTCGAAGTCTGTCGAAAAGTAAATTAAACGTAGCTGATTCTGATGACTGAGACTCTAAGCTTTTAACAAAGTCAAGGAATTTCAACCTACAACCATTCTTCATTTCCTATCGAAAGTGATGAAGAACCTTATAGCCAACCAAATTGCAAATATCCGTAAGGAAATAACTTTTCATCTGATAGGTGACCACATTCTTCAAGAAAAAATGTAATAAGTAAGTAGCATATTAAAATAATTGCTTATAGAATAAATACAATTTATATGCCATAAAGTTCACAATTCAACCATTAAAAATAGAATTATATAATCCTAAACCAGTTATTGGTATTTTTGCAGAACGAATTTTTTGTTTAATGTATCACCGTTATTTGATAAAAGTAATTTAAAGTCTGCGCAGTCCATTTGCTATTAAAACTGATTATAAAGTAACCACTTTCAGTTGGGACTTTTCCGATGTCCGAAAGCTGTTTGCAATAGAATATTAGAAGTTGGCAGACACGAATAAAACTTTACAAGTTTCATTGTATTTTTACATTCAATATTTTTTATGATATAACCAAAAATTTCCACCCATTTGTGTTCCACTCCTCAATTTTGTCTGCATCTCAACTCAGTTATCTGAGCTAAACATTTTTCAATAGACTGCCTGCAAGGAACTCTACTCGAAAAGACCCAATCAAAATGTTAAATACTACTAAATGCTGCTTCCTTCATTGATTTAAATAGTAAATACAGATGTCATAAAAAGTAGCAACTATTTCTTTGAACTTAAACCCATAAATTTTACCCGTCAAGTCTAGTGCGGCAAGATTATTTTCAATAACCAATGATGAAAACACTTCACCTTTGCGTGCTTTTAATTTTAAGTCAATAAAAACAAATGCGATAAGAAATAACAATTCAATCAAAAAAGGGTAATTGTTTTATTTTTAATTTTAAAAGACATCGTGGGCAAAAAGAACTCTCCTCTTTAAAAAGGTCGAATGGTCACCGTACTAATAGGTGTTTAGTTGCTCTAAAAGCAAGGCGCTGTACTATAGCTCTAGGGGATATTGTTGAAGATCTTAGATCAGGATTAGATGAAGATATGCTTAGTCGTTTAATGCTCTTAGATTATAAGTAAGTCTCTTAGGGCATATCATAGATCACTGAATTGTAATGCAAAAGCTTCAAAATCAACTTTAGTTTTCTAACTCAGCCTCTAATCTCCTCTCCTTATACGGGTGCGAAGTTTTGTGACGGCAACGATAAACGCAAAATCAATATTGCTACCAGTAGATAGGACGACGGAATAAAACTTTAGCTTGTTCTGATCGGGTATTTCATATCAAATTCGAACATCGGTTAACAGTAAAACGGCTGATATTTTTACGAAAGGTTATGATATCTGTTATTATTTGCCACTATTGATGCTTAACGTGTTTAAATCAATGTTTCAGAAAATTAAGCAAAGTTCGTCACACTGAAGTTAATACGTTTTGCTTGCATCAATTACTTTTAATTTGTGGCATGCTGCCAGTAAAAAAAAACATTGTTATTATTGTTGTTGAAATAAACATTGTACTAAATTCAGAATGGGCACTTTATGTAGTTAATACGACTGTAATTTAGCAGCTCAGGTTTTTGCATGAAAATGTTTTATTGTTATTTATTGATATAAAACAGGTACATACATATATTTATTTCTGTTAATATAATTGTAACCAAAAATAAACTGTGTAGTAGCTACCTAAGCTCTCAACTCCGAATTTTTGATTATATTAGAGTTATTAAACTATTTTCATAGTCTAGTCATTTACAATATCATTTGGTTCTCACGTGAAGAAATTGATTGATAAATGTGATGTGTAAATCTTAAATTAAAAGCAAATTATCTACTATTAAATGATGTTTCCTGTGGATCTGTTGTAGAACTATATAAGTGTTCAAAGCAGTTGGCCTAAATTTTTATTTTAAATTTGGCGAAGCTTTAGCAACAAAATTCGACTTTAAAAATTAAATATTAAAAAGATTTGGTAAATTTAGCCCACAAAACGTAATCAGCGGAAAAACTAATAGTTCAGTAGATAGATACCAATATAAGTAAAAATGTTACCAAACAAATATCAAAGTTTTGATAACATGAATTCGCAATTTCCAGCTATTGCTGATGTGGAAACAGCTCTTATGAAGTAAATACATATGTACATATTTAAAATACAGCTTAAATGTGTTAAGTGTTACAAAAATATCTTCTTACAACAAGTGGTGATATTATTATCAATAATATATATATATATTTGTAGTGTGTATGTCACTTATGTGTTTCGATACTGAGTTTTTTTAGTTATATTATAGTAAATCTTTGTAATAAAAATGATATAAATTTATAAAAATGTGTCATAGTACAAGAAAGTCAGAAAAGTACAACCTTTCAAGCTATTTGGTACAATTTTAAAATGTTCAATGTCATCCCCGATGTGAAGCATTTCAAGAGTACATCTCTTTTTGTAATTGTTTTCTCTCGGTGAGCTACTGATTGTTTTAATATCAGATTTGTGGGACGCCAAGCACGTTTTTAATTTTGTTTGTGTGGTCCCAACGTATACTTTTGGGCATATGTTGGACCCGCCTCCATTGCATCTGATTTGATAAACTAAATTCGACTCTTATTCTTATTTTTCCCCTTTTGGTTACGTTTTGCTAAATAATTGTTAATTTGTGTTCAGATTTTTAAATGTTAAAAGGTTTTTTTCTTTATTATAAATATTGGATTTGACTATTGATTTGCATATGTATGATGTATGTATATGTTTTTGGAGACTTTAAGCCTCTTTCATTCTCTTTTATATGTACGTGTTACTTGACCTATCAAATCCTGCACCGTTTTCTTTGGAAAGTAGTTCTTCTTCTTTTAATTTTATTCACATTTTTCACGTGAAAACTATTGTCACTAATTTGTAAAACTCTCGATATGAAGTTTTTGGTGGTATTTATTATGATTTTCTTCAGATGTTTCGATTAGGAATTAATAAGTTTTTGACACCAGTCTCATCTTAGGGTTTAATTTTACTTATGCTAACCGAATCCAGATAGGGTAGTTGGATGTTATTTTCCAGTTCCATAGTAAATTGAGTTGGTTTGTTGAAACCATTCAGTTTTGCTAATATCCCTTCAACTCTAACTAATGCGAATGAATTATAGATTTGCTCAGACCCCATCTATAACAGCTCTTATATTGCGATTTCTGAGATAAGTGGATAAAAATCGAGAGACAAGCACCATGCCACACTTTTTCGAACCTCTTAGAGATATAAAGAGCAACTACTTCACTTTCGCTGAACTTTGTTGTCTTCCATCAGTGTATGGGAACTTCCAGAATTGTTTTTTTTATTATTATTTTTATTTGTACAAAGTTCACAGTTTTATTGAAGCCTCAGCAGCCCTAAAGGCATTATTGAGGCAAGATGGCAACAAATACAAAGTTCCGCTTATATTATATGTATATATGTGTGTACATACATACATATAAAAAATAAAATTAAAAGTGTTCAAAATTATATCATATCTACAATAAATAACTAATCGAAATATGTACATTTTATAACCCCAAATTCAAAGAGTTGAATTGGTGTTATCTGAGAAGTTCTTCTATATCATGTTTAAATAGTGAAATTCTTTTTAAAGTTGTCAGGTGTAGTGGTAGTACGTTATACTCTCGAGGTCGCACGTGTTCAATACGCTGTTTGGTCAATTCCAGTCTACATCTGGCAATGGTTAAATTACTGCTAGCCTGGTATTAAACTAATGCTGGTTCTGATGAAACAATATTGTGTGACGTCCAATATTACGTAACCTTTTATACATAAGCAGTAGCATTTGCAATTTATGTATATAAACCATGAATTGGCAAAATAGTTTGATAAGCAACTTCATACACAACCTTGTAGGATAAGTAATTGGTAGATTGGACGCAATCTCTGCAGAGTTTTTAGTGCGGATGTCTTTTTCTAACTATACACAATAGCACTATTTATTCTTATAAATTCGACCAATAGTGCAGCATCCCGTTCCATGCACTCTTTAGATGCATACGCAACTCACCATTTAGATGGATTGTGAAGAATTGAGAGCCCACAATGAATGCGGGACACCACATTCAATTGCTTTCATATCGTTCTTATGTAAGTTTATTTTGACAAATTGTTTGCGGTTTTTGAGATAATCATCAAAAAGTGCCAAAGCGCGTCCACATATGTATAGCATAGTATAGAAGTTTATCTATTAAGATATTGTGATCTATTAGATCGAACGACGAGAGAGGTCATCAAATATGCCAGCTATACCTTTGTAACCCTCATCCAGTCCTTTGGAAATGAAATTTACCACATTTGCGACTGCTTCGTCAGTACCACAGTTTTCAACTCAAATGCATCTTTCTGCTTAGGAGTTGGAGTAACTTGATGTATTTCCAAATATTTAGATAAGTTCCTTTATTTACCACATTGTTGAAAACTCTGACCAGATAAGGTATTAGCTCATGAATAGATTTTAAAACAAGTGTTGGAAATATGCTATCATGGCCAGCACTTTTATATGGTGTTACATTCGATATAAAATCAAAATCTCCTGAAATGAAGTATGTGCTCACTATGTTAAAGAAGTGTGTTGGGTCGCAATAAAATATTATTTTTCTTTTATAAGTTGTGTATTCTTCTTCTTCCTTTGGCGCTACAGTCCGGTCTGAACCTGGGCCTCAACCAACAAGCTTTTCCAGCTGGCACGATCTTTAGCCAACAGTCTCCAATTTTTGCACAGCAAGTTGGTTGAGGTCCCTCTTCACTTGCGTGTGCCATCGGCTCCATGGGCGTCCTATATTGCGTTGTCCCACTGGTTCGGAGTCAAAGATCCTACGCGTTGGATCAGTGTTTTCCATACGCTCTACATGGTCTAACCATTTTAGCCGTTGGATCCGTAGACGCCAACTTAGGCTTATGTCGCTGTACAACTCGTACAGTTCGTGATTGAACCTTATTCTCCAGAAACCATCAACGCAAACCGGGCCAAAGATTGAACGCAGCAAGAGTTATTCTGGGTTTAATCTCAGTACTGATGTTGTTCGTGCTGTTCACTTGGGAGCCGAGGTAAACGAAGTCCTTCATTACCTCGAAGTTATATCTGCCCATGGTGACGTTCTGGACCAGTTGTCAGTGTTGTGCGTTCTTCCTCTATGACACCATATACTCGTTCGTTGCTAGACCCATTTTGGCCGCCTCCGTTGAAATAACAACAAACGCTTCACTGACGGCTCGCTGTGTTCGACCAATCACGTCAATGTCGTAATGAAGTTGTGTATTATTTTAAGCTCCGTATCTGTTATTGTTGAATTTGCTTTTAATCTCTCCTTTCTTTCTTATGATGCATTTTTTAACTTGCAAATTTAACATTCATTCTATACGAATTTTTGTAAAGTTTTCAGTTTGTTGAGAACCATTAAAGCGAAAGAACACAACATCATCGTTTATTTTATTCTGAAAATCATCTTTGATTATGTCAGCGTTATCCTTTCTCAACTTTATGAGTTCTTTTATTTTACGACCTAATGTTTTGTTTAAGAAATCCCAACTCTGGTTAGGATTCTGATTTATTTCTCTCAAGTTGTCGGAACAAAAACTATTCATTGACTTAGGCAAAGCTTTTTTAATTACCTTGCATCTTTAAAGTATAATTCGCCAATACATTTTTTTTTTGCTTTTAACAGACCGTTCTTATACTTTATAAATTTTTCCAAATTTTCAGTTATCCACGTTGTAATTTCATGCTTTAGATTCCTCTCAATTTTCTTCCTGATAATACAATGTTGTCCGCGATTCTGCAACTTGATACATATCTTCTGGAGGCTCGCCAGCTTCACCTATTCTGTGCAAATTTTCTTGAACATATACTAGGGCATCATGGATGACATTAGGTTGTGATCTGATAGTTTACATTCCAGGCTGTCTATATTCGAGAAATTACCAATATTACTGTACACATGGTCAATACATTTTTAGCTTGCAATATATCAATACATTTTTAGCTAGCTTGTGTTATTAATGTATGACAGTTTTCAAAGCCATAGTTTGCGAGCAAATTTATAAGTTCATCAATGTTGGAATCACCAAACATAATACAAGGGGTTAGACCATATGTAAGTAAGTTATCGGATAGTGAGCACTTTTGTTATCTGTAATACGATACTATTTTAACACTTTTTCCATTACTTTTGATGCTATTTAGGGTTATGGATATGAATGATATCAAAATGATTTAAACCTAAACAGTCATAGATTTCGTAATCTAAATTGCAGTTTCTGAAAACACCCATCATTTCGACAGCAGTGTACGGCAATATAACCAGCAATATTGTATAACTGAACCAAATCTCTTTGAAACCATGTTTTTTGAACAGCACCAATGAGGGGTAGTCGTGGGAGCAAGCTAATTAGGTTTTTAATCGAAGAAATACTTCTCATATTAATTGATAACACATTAAACAAGGATTTATAAGAAGAATTAATAGTATATTTAAAAGAGTTTATATTGGAAATATGAAATTTTTGCCAAATACTATTCCTAGAATAAGTTTTATCTTCACGTTGTTGCGTACGAGGTCAAAATAGTCACAACTTTGTTTTACGACAATGCGTAATAAGGAGCGTTTCTCAGTTTTAAACCTGATTTTAGGCACCAATTCTGTATATAAATCGCGTTTTTTTTAGAGTGTCACAAACCTGAGCTGGCATCACTGCTGTATTTTCGCACCCATTTAACAGCTGATAGTTGCTTTTTGTTAAGTTTGCTACGAAATTTCAGGAATCGACTTAGCGACCATCGTATGCGCCGCCAATTCGGCGAATGGGCTGAAGCACAAATTGATATTGATTTTGAATTTCCATTCAAAATTTTATTTTCGGATGAAGCCCATTTCTGGTTGAATGGGTACGTAATGTCACATTTGAAGTGAGAAGAATCCACAAGCTTTTGTCGAAACACCATTACATCCACAGAAAATTACTGTTAGGTGCGCTGTATGGGCTGGCGGAGTCATTGGCCCATATGTCTTCAAACACGATGATAGCCAGAATGTTACTGTCAATGCTGAACGGTATACGAACATGATTCGAAATTTTTTCGTACTTCAATTACGTGGCATTAATCTTGCTGATATGTGGTTCCAACAAGACGGAGCCACATGCCACACAGCGGCCGCTACAATTGATTTACTCAAAGAAACTTTTGATGAAAAAATAATATCACATAATGGCCCAATTAATTGGTCACCAAGACCGTGTGATTTAACCCCATTGGATTATTTTCTTTGGGATTATGTTAAATCACTTGTCTACGTCAATAAACCACAAACAATAGAACACTTGGACCTCAACATTCGAAGAGTTATCGGCGAAATATGGCCGCAAATGATGCGAAAAGTTGTTGAAAATTCAACGCCCCAGCCGTGGCGGCCAGATGACAGAAATCATATTTAAACATTCATTTGATAAAATTTTCTTTCCAATAAAGCCCGTTTCATTGATATTAAAAATATATTTCCTTGTTTTATTATGATTTAAGCTTGTGTCACTCTATAAAAAAAAACACCCTTAATTTAAGGCTTTTTGAAAATATTTCTTTTGCTCTGTTATTATCTTTGATATTGTGTTATTTTATTCCATTGTGCGAAAGATAAGTCCTGGATTGGTAGCCGTGTACTCTTACATGGAAAATCCGATTTGTTAAAAAGCTTTTTATTAAAGAGAACATGTATATAATATTTTCCACTCTGCTAGTTATTGGAGAGCTATATGAATTCCAATACGTTCAAATTCTCGTTATCCTCCAAAATTTGGTGGACCGAAATTTTAATTATCCTGTATTTTTATGTCATTTTAAACGCCAATGGCATGAAAATGATAAATATGATAAACGCAAGATTTTAACAATCAAAGTAAATCGTACAGCTTGCGAGTTAGTCGCTATAACATTCTGTCTCTTCAAAACCCATACCACCATAACCCAGTTCTGGTACAACGCAGTGTATATGTGGGGGTCGGCCCCTGAGTACTGGTTCCAAAAAATAATATGTATGTAGATAAAGTTTACAAATTAGTTCATAAAATATATTCAAAAAGGCGCCGGTTAACAGGCTCATATGGCTTAAAAGCAGAAGTTACTAATTTACATACAGGAATAAAAATATTTAATAGTTTCGTTAAAGTAAAGGAGATAATTAGGAAGGTAAACGATAAAAACTAATAATTAATAATAATTTTATTTTTTGATTACCTTTACCCCTTTCATGCTCTATTGCTGAAGACTTCTTGTTATTACCTTTGCACTGTAAGATTTAGTATAGTTTATAGCTTTTGAAAAACAAGTTATTTCCGTAACATGAATTAGTTCTAAAGCTCTCTTAGCAGCGCAATCTACACTTTCATTTCCGTGGATTGCAATAAAATTACCATATATCACCGTAGACACCGTTGCACTCAGGCTATCAGTGTAGATTACGCCCTGGTCGACGGTAATATAAATTGATGTTCTAATAGATGACATTTCTGCCGTTAGAATCCACATGCGGTCAGGAAGGCCATCTTCTGTTATGGAAAGAAATTGTGGACTAGAATTAAGTAATACTTTTGAATATTTATTCATATTAATTTCAGTATTTTCCAACAGATTTTGAAAACCTAAAAATTTGGCCCCATTTTTCAACTTGTCTAGTGAAGTTGTGCGAAGCTGGCCAATCCGAATCTAAAGCAGTTGTTTAAGCAGGTGAAGTGTTGGTCTCATTTATGTTTTTCTTTATCGTCGAGCCGTAGGTTTTAATACCATGTAAGATTATAAATACATCGCTTAGGAGCGGAGTATGTATGTATATACATATGTACATATATGTTACTAGTTTCGTTTAATTTGTTAGATAATTGTTGAACTTGGCAGTTCATAACAGATTTTAAGTAAAAAATAAACCCGAAATTCTCGTCCGATTTGAAGCTTCATAAATCTACATAAATACCGACATAATCTATTCCGCGTAAGCTTTATACAGCTTATACATACAGAGAGTTTGCATATACATAAGTACACTATACAGAACCACGGATTCCGTAATAGTAACCATCAACTTTTACTGTAATTCCGCGATTTTGAACGGAGTATTTTATTATAAACGTTAATATTATCCTGTCATTAGCCTTTGAAAGGACTGACTATGCTTGCCATTTTTAAGCCCTCTAAACTATTTTATCTGGTAACAATAGTGCGGTTTTCCAGTCGTGAGGGCAAGTACTAGAAGCTAATATGTTATTCGCAGAGACAATATAAGGGGCGTGCTTAATAGTGCTTTGAGTAATTTTATTACGTGTTGGTTAGGAGCCTATCAGTAATTGCTCAGTTTCTTTATGTTCTCAAACCCCAATCTTTTACGATATAATTTAGTACTTTTGAAAAGCCTGCTTTATATTACCAATATTCAAAATTTTTTTGTTTCTAATGATTTCAGCGTTAATTAAGGAAATTTTGCCATGTGTTCCTCGTTACAGTTTTACATTCTTTTTTCAATTTTTGCGAAATTTTTTTATAATTAATTATATTTGCGTTATTACGTGTACCTTTCAAAAACTTCCATGCTTCACGCTTTAGACTAATTAGCTTTGAAATTTCAGAATCGAACCAAACGGAAATTTGGATGCTTCCACATCTAAAATATTTTTTGAAATTAAGTCTCCTAGTAAAATGTGATGTGCATTTGCACTAGTCGAAATGAATTTCAGTATTATTTTGATCTGCATAGCTGTTTTATGTGCAGAACTTTGTTCTCAATCAAGTTGTGTAAGTTAATGTACCTCTCCATGTAAACATTCATTATATAGAGATCTACATACATACATACATTTGTTTGCTTTAATAATCATTGTTTGGAAAAATAGATTATTACTGGATTTAATATGGCCAGTTATGTTTAAATTATTCTGCACTAGGATAGCATTGTCAGATTTTGCATTATCGTTGTTATGGTAAAAAATTCGATAGCCAGGGAATGAAACAAATATAGTACATATGTAGATCAAAAGCAAAACGAAAGTATTCACACAACTGAAATTATTAGACCAACATCTTATTCTCCGTTTTTCCACTACGCCAAAATACCTCAAAGGCTTTTGATTGTGTACATACATACATACATATTTATTATATTTTTCCTTTACCAGCAGAAAATACACACTCGTAAATTTACTGCTTGGTAGAAAGGCATGATGAGAACGTCGACTAGTTTTACCAAGGTTGCTGAGCCTTTATTTTTTATAAAAGTTACCATCGCTGCTAATCTACTACAATTTTAGAAATAATACACTGTTTTATAACCCTGTTTATGTTTTAGTACATAATAGTGCATGACTTTAATGTGAAGTTTTTATCAGTAGGAAATATATATTTTATTTTTTACTAATATACCTATAAAAAATAATTGTAATGCAAATATTCGAAGATATTAATAAAAAATATTAAACAGTGACTAAAATAACTGATACGAAACTGAATGTTGCGGATATGCTTTTTTCGTATCGTCATAAGTCTGGAGTTTCATGTTCTGCTGCTGGTAAATAAAGTGCATATGAAACAGGATAAACTTTTACAAAAGCCTTATAAAACGAAAAGTGTTAACCATCTACGCCCTTATATTATAAAATCTTTGTTTTTTGTGTCTAATTTTCTACCGTCTTGAAGTAAACTGTTTCGTTCGCACCAGTACTCAATGTGCATGGTCACGACTAAAATACATTTGCGATCTCTCTTTTCCTTGTATGACTAAGCGCCATTTTCAATTGATTTTTTTTTGTTTAGGTGTCTCATCATTCATTCTACAAAATAATTTTTTAAAACATTTTTTAGTTATTGAAGTGTTTTTATTTATATGCATTGTAGCATTAAATATTTTTCATTTAGTTACATTTTTGTTTTCAAAATAAGATTTATTCATTGAATTACAATTTGATGCTTGGCATGTGTACATAATTAAATTTTATGAAAATGTAAATGAAGTGCAAGAAAAAAATACATGTGTGTATGTTGAAAAGTATTAATAAAAGAATTGCATACAGTATAACTATGTGGTAAATATAGCAAAACATCCTTTTATATTTACATACATTCGTAATCTAAATTTATGCTTCGGGAATCAATCATATTTATTCAATATTTTGTAAAAATCATCCAATCTCGGCACAAATTCATAAGTACGGATGTGTGTGCTACATATATGCAAACAAACCGTATGTACAAATTGTCTGCATTTGCATGCATGTTTATGTGTACGTGAGTATGTCTAATAATCTCCACAAATGTGCATTCCTTATTAGCTACATACCTTTGCAAAAAGTAAACAATAAATAATTAGTTTAGTGTTTTCTATAAACACCAATCCTATAAACCAATCAGAATACAAAAAAGAATTATTTGCACTCATACATGTGGACGTTTTAAACATAAAAAACTGATATTCAGAAGGTGAAAATCAATTTCTTAAATCAATACGGTTGCTCGGTAAAGAGCAATCATGCATACAAATAATTTATATTATTCAATCCTGAATCCTTAAATTGTGAAATATTTGTTTATAATAATACACAATTTAAAGCGGTCGGGTCCGCTGGAAACTGCTATGGGTATATGTTTTAGAAATAATGAATCTTTATTCATACCTTGCCAAACCTATTCTGAGGGACTCCACAACAAAGCATATCCCGGATATGGCACACTGGATATCTAGTAGGTATTGCCAGCAATAAAATCTGACGAGTTTGAATGTGTCGGATTTGCATAATATAAGTAGGTACCTCCCGCCAGTAAATTTGAATGTACATATAAGTAAAAAACTTGTTTCAACAAACAAAAAGCAAAACAATTCAGTTTTTCTACAAAACTGCTGGGAAAATATTTCAACAAAATCTGAAAAACCTGTGTAGGGGAAAAATATTTAGCTAACAGAGTCAATGGTGAAAATATCAAAAAAAGGAAAATTTTTGAAATCAGTTATGTTAAAACTCGTTCTATTTTACCGTTTACTGTGACTGACACACATACTAAGCAAAGGAAACAAAATTTTGACAAGCGTATTTTTACATTTCATCTGCTGGGACATTCCACAGTCCGTAAATTATTGGCTTAGATCCAAAGATTTGTACGAGTATATAATGTTCAATATATATTTGTACTATGTACTTAATAAGTGCAAACAATAGACATACATACATATGTATTTTTTTTTTATTATTAGAAGAATAAAAAATTCCGGCTTAAACTTATTTTAACATTAAACAGTATTTTAACGCATCTTAAATTTGATTTAGTTTTTTACTTTATCTTTACTTATTTTATTTTTTCTTTAATCTTTACTTCGTTTTTTGTATACTTTGGAACCTATTTTGTGCTCATTATAGCAAATTAAGTTACCTTAAAAAAATTATGAATAACTGCAATCTTTGTATCAGAACAGGCAAGTTTTTTAATGGCAGTATTTAACTGTCGAGTGGACAAATACGTAAATTTACTTACGTCTACTTACACTACGCTATTGTACAGATAAGATGAAATACCTCTTAACTGGCGATTTATGTATGATGACGACCTAACCTCGTCTCACGTATAATGAAAGGCCACTACTGTTCATCTTATTGTTTAAAGTTTTGTTTTAAATAAAAGATAAACTTATTGGTAATATGTTTTTAAAGTTATTCAAATCTATTGACATCAAAGTGCCTTATAAAAAGCCTTAAAATAAATTACTATAAATTTTAGATGCATCATTCTTTCGGCACTTAAGTTTTTCTGCACATGTAATTTATATTCATAATTCCGTGTATTGTAATTTAACAAAGACTCAAATTTAATCTGTAAAATTATCTCAATTTCAAAAACAATTTGTAGACACAAAATTTGTTAACAATTGGGTTTAAGAGGAACCTTCTATATACGTGTAAGTGCAAGCTGGAAAAAATCAATACTCTCATACTTTCTGCATTTGCAGACTAATTTTAGCTCAAATGAAAAGACAGTTTTGACTCTTACTGAAGTTTAAATGCCAATTGGAAGAACACCAGACTAACGGATTTTATTATAATTTGTATGTTCTATTTAAATACTTTGAACATATTTATTTCATATTGTTCCTCATGCGCAAATCAGGATGATGTTTGCTGGCCTGAACACATTTTTCATATAAGAAAAGAAGTAATGAAGTGCCATGGGTTTTTGAAACGCTGAAAAGGCACTGGGCTCTCAAATCAAAAATTCACAAATATTACTCCATTATTCCCTTCCACGTATCCCAATGATACAATGGATGTACTTAGCGGAACGTCATGAAGACTTCAAAACCAGTTTATAACCAAAACCAGGATAAGTTTTGGGAAATTGAATTGTGAAAGTGATAAAAATGAATTTTCTGGAGACAATATATCATTCATATAAATTTTCTCCCAGGAAACCAGGAAACAGGAATATTAAGAAAACGATGTTTGAGGATAAATTTAAAATTTTTTAACCCCAGTCAAAAACATGCTGTAATGACACACCTCTGTTAATATAGAAACATGTCTGTTAAGCCTACACATTGAAATTAAAAAAAAAAAATGATAAAATTAAAAATGTAATATAAAATCATTCGTGAACCGGAAATTTATAAAAAAAGCATATAAAATTCGGCTTATGGAGTTTCTTAGAAATAGCAGGAGATGGCTAGAAAAAATACAATGTCATAAGGATATGCAACTCTAAAGCATTAGCAAATAACCAAGAGAAAGCTTATCAAACAAAAAAAATTGGTATAGAAAATTTTGAAGCACAGTGCGACCATGTTTTTAAATTAAATAAGACCAAAAATTTTTTCTTCAATACCGGTATTAAATATTTCTTAATTTCTATTTATTTTTAGAATTTACAATTACAACATTTAATAAATAACTACTATATGAACAATTACCATTTATAAAAAATGAGGATATAGGTTCAATGATACTATATGAACAAACATACATGCTTTCATATGTATAACGAATTAAGTTTTATATTAACAAATATCGTTTTGGACGCTCTTTGGAACAATTTCAAATATAACTTATTGTCTACATGAAGAGAAGATAATCTTTAGAATTTAGTATGTCGTTTATCAACAACTTAAAAAAAGTTTTCCATTTGGGAAGTGGAGAAGCCAAAAAGAAGCGTCATGGCAATAATATAAAAATGGACACAGACCCTGCGGAGATTTGGGAAATCGTTGGTGAGCTCGGTGACGGAGCATTTGGAAAGGTGTACAAAGCTCAAAACAAAGAGACTAGACAATTTGCCGCAGCTAAAATGTGCATTTTGGAGGCTATTGCCGACCTTAGCGATCACATGGTGGAAATCGACATACTATCTGAGATAAAGCATCCAAATGTTGTTGAGCTTTATGAAGCATTTTACTTAGATCTAAAATTGTGGGTAAGTAATATAGTATAAAACCTTGACTTGCCATTTCCAAAAAAGTGATAAGATTAGTAAATTTTTTTATGATGCCACCTGTTTTACTTTTCATTCTATAATTTCCTAAATTATATGTATGAACAAACACAAAACTCTTACAAAATGGTGTTATTCATAAAATATCGGCACTACCGCGTTTAATGCTACACAAATTTAAAAATTATTGAATGAAAAACGGTAAAAAACCAGCTATATATATGTGTGTAATATAAAAAATAAATTTTGGTTCTTTTCTTAAAATTTATTTTATTTGCGTGTGTTTTATGCAAAAAGAATTTATTATCGGTTGAAAGTGTAAAATTCAAGTGTGGAAAATATGTTTTTTGTTTTTAGTTTTATTAATATATACATGTACATGTGCATGTATTTTTAAAAAATAATCATGCTTTAACTTTTAGTTTTTTTAGTTACTGTTTCTAGGAAATAATGAAAAGAAAAGTTGAAGCGATTGACCCAGGACGAATGCTTTGAGTACATTATCATACCATTTTTTCCAAAAACGTGAAAGTATATTTGTTTAAATGAAAGGCCAATATTTCTTTTTGGTGAAAAATATGGTTAAATATGAAATTGTTTTACATGAAACATTAACATTTAAACTCTTAAGATTGGACAATAAAAAATAAAGGTTGCAGTTCTTGGTCATCTCATAAATCAATATGATATTGTTACTTTCTGTAGGTTTCGTTAGAATTAAAGCTCCTTTTTCCATAAGAAAACCAACCTATTGCGTCAAATTTCATGATTTTGGAAAAAGCCTTATATTTTCATATGAAACCGCAGGCAAGTCTCAAAATGAGAACGCGCTCAGTATGAAAATGTAACACAAAAAACATAAATTGCATTTTGTTCAAAAACTTATTTTCATACACAATGTGGGTTTTCTTACCCAGGATCACGTATTCTTTTGATTACAAGATATATAAAGATGCGCACAGATACTTTTTCGTATTATCGATGTTTTTTGTTGTTGTAATTCTGTCTTAATAACTTCACAGGTATAGAAAATGGAATGTGTGTTTGTTTGTACCTTAGTGGATGCCAGACCGATCTCCCTAAATTATAAGCCATGTTTTCTTCGCCTACTTTTACGCTCAATTTTTAAATAATGTTACCCCTTCCATATAGTTTTTAACAGATTTTATAAGTCGAAAATTTCCCTTCCCAAATTAGATAATTTCGCCATTTGTGCACCAATTTTCAAAATTCTTTTTGCTTATTTGAGGCCTACTAAAATCTTAAAATTTTTTATGGAAGCAAGCTTCCATAAAAATCTTTTAAGCTAGTCATATAGAAAGAACAGTAAAAACGTGAAAAAAAGTAAATAAAGCGTCGAATTTGGATTCAATCATTTGATCCGTACAAAATATTTCTCTTCGTTTTGTACTGAATATAACTAATACCCACAGTCATACCGTCGTCTAAATTTTTTTTGTTTGCTTTTAGCTGATGTAATTGAAAATTAAAGATGTGCATATTTTTCCTATTTTTATTTAAGATAATTAAAAGAAAATATTAAATAAATTAATTAGTATTTTGTTAAAACATATATTTTTTTATATTAATATTGATTTTTAGATGCTGATTGAATATTGTGATGGCGGTGCGCTTGATAGCATAATGGTTGAGCTGGAAAAACCTCTAATTGAAGCGCAAATAGCATACGTTTGCAAGCACATGACAGAAGGGCTAGACTTTCTGCATAAAAACAAAGTAATTCACCGCGACTTAAAAGCCGGCAACGTGTTGCTTACAATGGAAGGGGGAGTTAAATTAGGTAATTAATTGCCTTTATATTTTTAAATACATAAAAAAAATTCAGTGTTGTTAAATTTTTTGTTTAGCGGACTTTGGAGTGTCAGCGAAAAATAAACACACTCTTCAGAAACATGACACTTTTATTGGAACTCCTTATTGGATGGCACCCGAATTAGTCCTATGCGAGACATTCAGAGATAACCCTTATGACCAAAAAGTTGATATATGGTCTCTTGGTATTACATTGATTGAGTTGGCTCAAATGGAACCACCAAACAGTGATATGTCACCAATGCGAGTTTTACTAAAAATTCAAAAAAGCGATCCACCAAAACTTGATCAACCGTCCAGATGGAGTAAAGACTTTAATGACTTTTTAAAGATAGCTCTTGTCAAGGTAGATATGAAAATATTAAATTAACAGGCAAATTGGTAAATACCAATTTTGTTTTGCTAAGTTAAACGGCTTACTATTGATATAAAACACTATATTTTGCTCAGTTTCATATACGAGTACATATGTACGCGTCTATGCCTTTTCTCACGTTGCAAGCAAACACCAAAGTGTGAAATATTGGTAATTTTTAGTTGTAGACACTGTAAGAGCAGATAATCAATGGGGTGTACTACCGGTTTCTAAGCTCCAAACAATATAAGTACATAGTGCGTCCGCAGTTCGTAACTTTTAATATAGCCTAGATTATAATTAATCAATGGGTCTTCACGTAGAGAAACTTGGCAAAGACGTTTAGCTTAGAATAATGAATTTTACCATTTTTAGTTTCCTACAGGACTTGTTTTGTAACAATGCATGCATGCTAAATATTTTGTTTGAAAACGACTTAAATTCATCATTGTATGTATGTATATTTTTGTCAAATCTTCTTTGTGTGCAAAAAAAAAGCAATTGTAGCACTCTCTGTTGTGAAGTAATAAGTGGAGTTGAGCTCAACACTATTGAACTATTCACATGACAGAGCTAAGTGAGCCGAGCAATTGAGGGACATCTTCTAGGTCACTGACTTATGTACATATGTTTCTTTACATGGTCTTCATTTGTTTTCTTCTTCATTCATGTTTCTTTTTTGTTAGTGTTAAAATTTATTCCATATGCAAGTAGCAGAAAGTTAGAAACACATTCTCTTAATTTCTTTATGTAATATCCATTTTCATAATTTCAAAATTTCTTTTCATTTGTATGCGCTTATTTTTTCACTTTCCGTCCATTTGTGTATATTAGTTTAATTTTTTTCTTTGAATATCTGCTTTTTGTCATGTAAACTGAAACGGAAACTATTTTTATTTACTGAACTATTGAACTAAACGACGCATATAAAATGTTTTCAAAATATTTATTTATTCATCAATGTCTATTTTGCCCTCTTTAAAATAGTTCCTCTAAGGTATAATACAATTGTGCATCGTTTCTTCCAATCCTTGAAGCAGTTCTGATATACACTTTTTGGTATGTCCTTCAGCTGTTTCAGCGATTCCCTTTTTATCTGTTCAATCGTCGCATGCGCCATGTTTTCGTGGGCCCCTTCAATATATTCAATACATTGGCGGGGCATGATTACGGTATTGTTTTTGGCCACAATATACGCTCATGCCTGTTTTTTTTTGTAAAAACTCACCAAATTGGAAGAGATCTTCGCAGTCACACGCTTCATGCCCAAAAATTCTGCTGTTATAATTCTCCATAATAATTTTCTTCACTTTCTCAAAATTTTCGTGGATCGCTAATGTTTTAAAGCGTTCCTCGTCATTTACATCATATTGGCCTTCTTTGAAACCCACTTTCAACATTTTTCTGACTCACCGTATGCCATTGTTAACATTTGAAGTGGTTTTGCGCTTAACTCCAAATTCAAATGCAAATATTTTGGTCCCCGATCACTCAAAGCACCTTTAAATTGTGTGCCTATCAAAAACTAAACACGCTAAATAGCTGGAACTGTCAATATATGAGTATGTTCGAGACGAGTGTACCAACATTAAAATACGGCAATTGAATGCACTTACCCTTTGCAAATCGATCATATTTTTGAACAGATTTCGTATTTCACTAAAAAGCGCGTTCTCTTAAACAATTTTTGAACCCAACTGTAGTGACAAGCTAACGAATGAATTTTTTTTGTTATGATTAGGACCGCTGTTTGCAACAATGAAAACAAAACGTATGGATTTTTTATCTATAACAGATTTTGTAACCCTATTAATTTAATGCCATGTCTTAAGTTTGTGACAGGAACAAGTGCGATAAGCGAGTATTAGATAAATTTTGTGTTTACTTGTATGCCGAAATTAAATTTAAATTTCTAAACTGTGTTTGTTTCCAATTCCTTAACTCATTAATGGTATAGTGGATGATATGTACTTAAGTAGAAATATGGTGTTTGCACGGTGCTTTTTTCCAAGGGATGTACATGAAAACAAATTTTATCATTTCGGAGTTGACATTCCTGGCTTATATTTTACATATTTTAAATGTAAAACTTATGAAAACCTTTGGTTGTTGTAGATTTATTTCGTGTGACTATTGAAATACAGCCATACACTTTTTTAATAAAATATTTGCATGTATTAAATTTTTGAAATAAATTAAAGCACTCTTTAATTTCTGTTTTCATTGCAAATTTTAAAAGACTTGAATTCTTGGCGAAAACTTTCGCACATATGTATCTTTGCCGACCACAGTACGTTGAAAAAGTGTTTTTAATCTTTTTATTAAACTGTTCGGGGTACGAGAATCTTACTGAAAGTTCACAAATTTTTAGCCAAGATGCTTCCAGATAATTTTAAAAGGCACAGGAAAAATACAATACAATTCATAAATCAAAGAGATATGCCATAAACTTAAAAACCACCACATAGATTTTGATAAAAGTTGAGAGGTATTTTCTATCGGCTGTTAGGGTTTGTCATATTTATGTAAATATAAAGTTTATCTGTATTTGGACCAAAATTGTTCAATTATTTATTTATTCCGCCAACAATATTATCGAAATATAGATGTTTTTTATACAATAAAAATATGATACAGGAACAAACTAAAGAGGAACGTGCAGTAGAAATTGAACTAAGTGGATACCGAGTATCACGTTTACGAGAAACCAATTGAAAGCTACAACTCGCTGTCTTTTAAGTGTTTGTAGTATTATGGTGGTAGAAGTTTTAATTTTCAAAAAGTACACCATTAGTACATACATATGTAAGTACACAAACTTACGTAAAAATGTATGTGGTGGTTTTTAATGTACATTATATATGCATTTACAATACATAACACTTTGAAGACGAAGGTGTCTTACTGGAAATCGGCAAATAAAAATTAAATTCAACCGGGAGAGTTATAATGGAATTAGTTGTATGTGTGTACAAATATGTGATATGTATTCGACATTTAGGAGAGCGAATTCATACAAATAAACAAAAAAAGAAACAGGCCGCGATTCGAGCGTGGTAAAAATGGAAACGAAATTTAGCACAATTTTGTAGTGCATTTAAGTTTAGTATTTTTCCTTACAATTTTAGTTTAAAATGTGCTTGGTTTTATTGAAAATGTTCTGTATTTTTAAAGGCATAATCTAGTTCGATACATGATGTTTCGAAATTGATATTATTCAATTGTGCGATGACTTTGAAAAAAATTTTTTTTAAAGATGGAAAATAAATACTATTAACATAAATAAATTTCTTGAACTAAAGGGTGGTTAAATTTCAAGGGCCGATGTTGATTTTGAATAAAACACAAACTATTTAGGAAATTATTGTAATTTTATTTTATTATGATGTATTGGTATTACTCAATTATGTATGGAACAAAATATCGGCCAAATGGGCGCCGCGACCTCGGCGGCACACCTCCATCCGATGGTCCAAATTTTCGATGACGCTGAGGCATAATGGAGGTTCTATGCCGTTAATGTGCCGAATTATCTGATCCTTTAGGTCTTGAATTGTTGCTGGCTTATCGACGTACACCTTTTCTTTCAAATAACCCCAAAGAGAAAAGTCCAACGCTGTCAAATTACATGATCTTGGCGGCCAATTGACATCGTCATTACGTGAGATAACACGGCCATTGAATTTGTTGCGCAAAAGAGCCATTGTTTCGTTAGCTGTGTGGCAAGTGGCACCGTCCTGCTGAAACCACATATCGTCCACATCCATATCATCCAATTCGGGCCATAAAAAGTTCGTTATCATCTCACGATAGCGAACACCATTCACAGTAACTGCCTGACCGGCCTCATTTTGGAAAAAATACGGCCCGATGATGCCGCCAGCCCATAAACCGCACCAAACAGTCACTCTTTGTGGGTGCATTCGTTTTTCGACAATCACTCTTGGATTCTCATTCGCCCAAATGCGGCAATTCTGTTTATTGACGAATCCACTGAGGTGAAAATGTGCCTTATCACTGAAGATGATTTTCTTCGAAAATTGATCATCCACTGTTGCCATTTCTTGCCACCATTCTGCCCATTCACGACGTTTGGAATGGTCAAGAGGCTTTAGTTCTTGAGCCAATTGCACCTTGTAAGCGTGTAAATGCAAGTCTTTATGCATAATGTTCATCAACGACGAGCGTGAGAGGTGCAATTGTTGGGAACGACGACGAGTTGAGGTGGACGGCTCTTCAGCCACACTATCGCGAACAGCAGCAATATTTTCTGCAGTACGAGCTGTACGAGCATGCACTGGTGTTCTCACATCTTCTACAGACCCGGTTTGCTCGAATTTTTCCACGATTTTTGCGATTGTACGCACATTTGGACGATGAAATTGACCAAAAAAATTACGAAGTGCACGATATGCATTTTGATTTGAACTCCCATTTTCATAATAAGTCTGGATAACTTTAACACGTTGTTGGATTGTGTATCTCTCCATGGTTCAAATTGAGTAAGTCTGAAACAGAGAAATGTCAAATAAAATTCGGAAATTGGCGTTTAGGTGTGGTTCACATTCAACATCGGCCCATACAATTTAACCACCCTTTAGTAGAAAATTGCACTACTTGGTCATCTTTGGTCATGAGTTTGTAGTTAAATTGATTAAACTGATCTCAATACTTCTCTACAATATTGCAAATTAGTAAATATTAATAAGTTAATATTTCGGACACAGGTGGTTTTAAACCAACAAGTGCAAATTATTTCATGATTACTCTTATGAAAAAGTGAGTTTTCAAATCTCTTATTTTATTGTTCCTTCTGTAAAATTGAAAAATGTTGGATGTGGTTAGAATTTGGCTCAAAATATTTTGATTTTAATTATAATATTTTTTAAAACTAAGAATATTTTTTTCTAAAGGATCCACAACAAAGGCCAAGTACTGAAGCCCTACTTCAACATCCTTTCATTTGCCAGGAAATTGACGCTAAGCCCGTAAAGGATCTTTTATTAGAGTACAGAGCTGAAGTTGTAGAAGAAGTTGTTGACGACGAGGCAGAGGTAAGTAATCGCACATTCTGCATTTATGTTTTTGTATGTTTAAAGAAAAGGTGTTTCAGATGGCAATACCGGTACAGATGTTATATATTTGTTTATTTATTTAAGTTTGTTTTTAATCCCAGAATGAAAAGAAATTAGAAAAAGATTTGAGATCGTAAACATTAATAGGAAAATTAAGAAATTCAGACAAACTTTTAGTTTTATTGATTAAATAGAAGTCTGCACTTCAGTGTATGAATGTTTAATTGAAAAATTTTATTTTCTTATGATTGGATTTTGATTTTAATGCTTATTACTAATATTATAGTACTTTAAGTTAATTTAATTAATGTTTTTTATTCAACCTAAAAGGAAACAGCAAAGGAATCTTAGTTTGTTTTAAAATTTTTCGTCTGCAAACATGACGCCACTCAGTCTAAATTCAATCCTTTATAGAAACTATTGTTGGAATTTTATGTGCTCTTGTAGCTTCTTTATTTTTAAATAAGTTTTGATGAAATTTTTGTGCTCGAGGTTGCGACTTGAAATTTCAGATTAACGGAATCTGAAAATGTTCTGAGTTTTAAATTAAGATAAAGCAAAGAAAAATATTTTTAATATCAATGAAACTATCTTTAGTGCATAAATAATTTTAAGCCATTCATAGTTAAATATCATTTGGGTCATGTTTCCGCCACTCCGCAACTTATTCAATTGTGGTATGTTGAGTTCTTAGTGTCGTTTTGAAATCTGTCAACGAAATTTGTGGTTTTCAATATATACGAGTAAAGTTTCCTGAGGACATGTACTTTGTCAACTACTATAAATGATAGTAGCTGGAGAGCGTCCGGTAAAAGAACTATCGATCGCCTTATCAGGACATACATATACAAACGGAGGGATTTTTTTAATAATCTCTAATTTTTTTAAATTAGAATCAAAACAACGCCGATTAAGCAGAGCTTCTTCGTGGATTAGCAGAATCCACAGTGTTACGAAAAAAAGTGATTACTTGAATTGTCTAAATTAAACTTTATTTCTCAACGGTTCAATTAACAGTGAAACTTACAGTTTGCATAGTTGTTTTAATTCTTAAAAACATTTCTGTATCAACAAAGTTGTCCGTTATTAAGAACAACAAAATTATTATCTTAATATATACCGACAATACTGTGTTATGTATGTTTGTACATGCACAAGCAAGTGTAAGTACAGAAATAACATTAATATAGTTAAATATAGTGGATGGAATTAATGATAGTGACGACACTTTAATTAGACGTTTTCCTTCAATTTTTCTTTGGTTTGTTCTTCCAAATGACCCGAAAAGCACAAAACCGGAGTGGTTAAATGAAAATTAATATCGTAACTCGTTATCAGATTGCGATTTAAATGAGAATTGTCTTTGAATTTTTGTCTTAAAAAAATCGAAAAATAATAACCATATGTTTATAAATCATTGAACTGATGTTCTCCCAACTCCCTTTGTTGGCATTGTGAATTTTTCTGCACTCTCTTTTCCAATCTTCAAATATTGACAACCACATATATTTCTACAAACCAGGTTATACAGTGCGCGCTTTGCAGTCCAAAACTGCCGAAAAATGGCATTTAACAGTTTCATTTTCAAATACATTTTTGCATAAAAATGTGCAATTTTGATTGATGATTTTAGAGATGAGTGTTTTTTATTGAATTATACTGATATATTCCCAAAGGAAATTTTTCCTCCCTTTTTACTCTTTCTCCAGAAACTTTTCTTAATTGTTTATATTAAAAAATTTAAGCTCATTAAATGGCTTCAAAGCCATACTGTGTAAAAAGAAATAAAAAGAAAATATATGTCTGTTTTTGTGTGTTTTCCAGTTGTCAATATACCGTCTGTCCTTAAAAAGACGATGAGATTTATGTTCATCATGAAGCTTGTGTTTGGCAAAACAATGTTTATGTCTTCAGGCAATAAAACTTCGTGATAGTTGTTGACTTCGTCAAACTATTAAGGGACAGTTTACACTATTGCCAACAATACAATTGAATTTTGTGAGAAAGGAATCTAATGTGATTTGTTGTAAATTTAAAAAACTTAATACACCATAACATTTCGTTTTCGAGCCATCACTCCTCAAGTCTAATGGAAAGTAAAAACTAATTGCCACATAAAATAGAGCTAAATAAAGTAACGCAAAATTGTAGTCTGAAGTGTCCTGAAACAGGACACAAGTTTTTTGCATATTTTTTATGATACTATTTTGTTGAAGCAAATCTTATTACTGCTAGAAGTATTTGGTTTTCAATTAAGTTCATTATACAAGCTGTGCTTACAGAAGGCTGTAAAAAGCGACAAAGTTTTCTATATTGGCACTCGCATATTGTCTGCGTCAGATGTTTATAGTAACAACGTGGAAGATACCAGGTTTTATGTGGGAGTGTTACAGGAATTTCATTCTAATACAAAATCCGTTTTTTCAACATTTATTGATGGTTCCATAATTTAGTCACAAGAAGTAATTTTTTCTTACTTTTAAAAAGATGTTTTCATTTTGAACATTTTACACATGCAACAATATGGTGGCATATTGTTAAAAATTACATTTTTGTTTTCCGATTACTAAAATATAAAAAGAAACAGTGCATGTTTTCCGAAAGTGGTTTTATTTTTGAGTTTGACAACATTCCAGCGAAAGAGCGACGTGTACTTACAAAACATATGCCTAATTTCCGTTGAGAAATTTTTCGTTTTTTCCGTTATTTATTGCATGCTGACGTACTCAAATAATATCAGGTACAAGTAGAGACAAACTGAAACACACACGTATTTCCACTTTCAATCAAATGAAATGAAACATAATTTTTTAACAAACTTAAATTTATCCGTATTCTTTGCACGCCGCTTAACATTTATTTGATTCATAGAAGCTTAAGCGTCAAGCTAAAAGGCGATCTCTTTATCAGAGGGTTGGTAAGTTTTCCGTAGTCCTTTTTTTATCATTTCGTAATTTTAAGTTCGCAAATCAACACCTTTTGGAAAAGATTTCTTAGAGAGAATTAAAATTAATTTGTATTTACAATGAGTAAATTCTGGAGGAAGCAAATCTGGGTTTTAAGTTCAGAAGCAAAAGTATATTGTTGCACGCCGTTTACTTAAAAATTCATTAAGAATATATTTTTAAACCGGTAGCCGTCAAGTCTGTCAAGAACGCAGATCTAAAGCTTCAACAACGGTTACCAAAAACGTTTGAATTTTATTCGCACCCAAAATGTTTTATGGTCCGATTAGAAATAGCAATTTTTTTAATTGACCACTTACATGTGTATATTTTTTGCGAAGACGGATTTTTGCAGGTTGCTCTATTAAAGTAATCTAACTTTTAAGGAATCAACCTATTAGTTTACAAACATATTGTACATTAACAAAAATACAATACTTTGTGGGGGGCTAGAGTAGTTTAAGTAAGATTTATATAATTTATAATATTTTTAATTTTAATTATTTGTTCTTTTCACTAGGCAGCTTTAGTCCTCTCAAATATAATATAAATAATGGCGTCTAAATCGAAGAAAATGTTATTAAATTAGATAATTTTTTGTTAGTTTTTTTTGGATATATTCCAATTTGAGTTTCATATCCAGAGTAAATACGGAGCGGAAAACTAAATTTCGCTTAAAATGACAACATCGCAATATGGATATACATGCATGTACTACATATATCGCTAATGTGAATGCAAGCCTAATTCTTGTATGAGCGAACTAGCCGGGTTTAGGCCATACAATTACTAATGTTGAATGCATCAATCTTCCACCTTTTAGTCACATAAAATTTCTATTTGGATGTACATATAAATATGTACATACATATACAAACAGCGCAGAAAAAAACCATAGACCATGCGTTAAATTACAGTTATACCAAAAAGTTTTTGTGTTTAAATTTTAGTTCAAATTTGATTGCTAACAGCTGTAATTCTTTTTCAATAATTCTACGTATTCGCACGTGGCCTTTTAATGCGACTGAAAGTGTTTTACTTTCATCAAGTACAACAAGTTCAGTCGTGTTGAGTCTACACAATCAGTCCTATTCTAGATATTTTGATGACATATAATAGAAATGGACCTTAACTTATATATTTTCTTCATTATTAACTAACAGAAAACTTAAATCTTGCTTATGTGGAATATAATGTGACATAAAGAAGTGGTAACTTAAAATGAAAAAAACTATATTCGCTAATTTTGTGTATTGCCAGTCTTTCGTCGAGATCTCAATTTAGAGAACAAAGCCTGTGTCACATACATATGGGAAAAGAAAATGTTTGAAACCGACAGAAAAAGATGGCAATGCAGAAAAAAATCGCTTGCTATTTTAATTCCATTTTTCTTTGATCAAATATTTTTGTTCACGGTTCAGCATTTTAATTTTAAAAGTCTTAACGCTTCCATATATGTATAAGTATATATTAAACAGCTGTTATAGTGTCCGTGAATCTTGTGTCACTTCTAAAGGTGCCAAACCGCGAGCATTCATGGACATTATGACACTTTTAATGACATGCCATCGGTTTATAATGTATATAAAACTTGTCAAAAGCAAAAATTCATTGTATGCATCAGCAATATTCTGTTTAGTATGTTCAATACAATACTTTAACCCCCGTTTTAATTTTATATTATTTATCTTCTCCATATAGGAACCCCGCAACTCGGCGATCCCACTCGATATGTACGATGATTCTTCATCTCTACAAAGTCAAGATATTGAAAAACGTAAGTATGCTTGTTGTGTTTATTTACCATATGATGGACCAATGCACAAGGCATTTGTCGTGTTCCTCCACGGAACATGCTTGGGAAAATTGGTAAAAAGAAATGTAAAAGTGTAAGCGAAGTTACAGTTTTTCGTCCGGACGAACGCTGATATGGAATATCGTATCAAACTGACGTATCAAGTCAAACTGTGCTGACATTGTCATTCAGTAAGGTATTGGCAAGACATTAGGAATCGTTTAACGCCAATCATTCGTGTAGTTTCTTATTCTTTTCGATTCAAAACCAGCAACAAAACAAAGAAATGTGCGAACCGAAGAGAATATTACTGCTAGGGCGAAGTATTGAAAAAGACATCGAAATATCGATTCGTCGTTGTTCCCAACTTATTGGTCTTGTCTTCAATTACATACGTGGTTAAGTTGGTTTGAAATTGGCCGAAGATGAACATTTTTTTTATCAAAGAACTGTGTTTAGTGATGGAACTCATTTGTGGTTAAATCTACGAGATTATAATAACAAGAATTTCATTCCAACAATATTTCTGTCTGGTATTTATCACCATTTCCTCATGCCCTAAAAAGAACACTGGATAAAACCATTTTTTAAAAAAGGTTGTTTGTTAGAGGCATAACATTTTTTTAAATCTAAAACAGAATAAACTCAATTTAGTGAGATTTTGATTGATATTACGATTCGGAAATTACACGGCATTTAATATTTAAAAATAATTTCTGGCATATGTCTTCCGTGATTTCGTCCTTATGAGTAATGCCGTGTCGACCCAACTTTATAACACTTTTTCGAGCATAGCCGGTCTTAAAGTGCGAATGTGGGCTGGCTTATTATAGACCAGAAATTTATGTACCCCCCATAAAACGTAACCCAAAGACGTCAAAATCACACGATTTAGGTGGTCAATTCACGTTCAGGTGGATCTTGTCTTTCTTCACAATTTTCTATTTAGCGAACGGGCAAAGGCCGAGTTGCTGATAACGGCGTTGAATCGATTAATTAGTCCTCTGCCACATCCACGATTACATCAGCAGTCAATTCTTCTCTACGCAATGTACGTGCTCTTGATTTGGACGAATGTTACCCAGAACTTGACGAAGTGATCTGTAAGCAGAGCGCGAATTATTTAAATAAAGTTCTACGATTTGTATACGTTCGTCCAGTGTAAGTCTTTGCATGGTAATTTGCCAAAGTATACGTCCGCTTTATTAGTATGAAAGCTTATCTCTATCAGAACTTCTATACCTTCAAAAACACACTTTCGTCCAAGTTGTATTTCCATCAATGTCCGTTTTTCGTGGAATCAGTACAATTTTTGTTGAATGAGGACTTTCATAAGGATTTTCCACATTCAACGAATTCTTTGTTGTGTATCATGATATATTTATTGAATAAAAAACTTCAGCAATCTCCTATATATTTTTAACAAAATGTTCTTAAACAAAAAAAATATTTGCTGGAAAGCATAACTTTGAGAAAATTTACAGAACACTTTATTTGAAACAATTTTTCTTTTCTTCCTCAAGAAAAACTTTTTCCAATTTTTTCAATTCGATTAATCAGGGAAATTTTTGTACATTTTTTTCGCGGAAATAGTTTTGAAAATTTTGGATGTGTGAAGCCTTTTTGTTTTGAAATTAAGAAAAAATGCATTTATTTATATTAATTAGTACCGGATTTAACAGTTGTTAATCTTTACAATCAATTCTAGTTTTTGGAATTATGTATCATGTAGTTTTTTAAATCAACATAAATCGTATATTTGGGGGTAAATAGTTGTGAATGAAATCCGAAGACATTTAAAAAAGTCCTATAAAAATATAAAAGCATTCTTCAAAAAATAATTTTTGAACTTCGCGGACTGCGTACATTCGATTATCCTTTTTGCACAGTTTCAGCTATTTAGCCTAGCATTTTTAGTTCGTTTGTGTGGGGCATAAAAGATACAAGAGTTGCATAAAATGTTATGTAAAAGGTGGAGTGGAATGCTCCAAAGCATTTGAAATGTTACCAGGGGCATACGGTGATTGTACTCCGAGTCAGAAAAATGTGAATAATGTTCCAAAAACCCATACGTCAAGCAAACGCCACATCGGGTACGACAATCCTTGTGAAACTGTGCTGGCGACAAGAACGACAGGGAGTTTACATATTCATTGGGTTTACATTCAGACAAATGACGTCAATAAGACGCAGATACGGCTATTCGTCCACCCAAAACACAGAAGTAACCAATAAATAAAATAATCACTCTGAAATACGTTTGTTCATTTGTTAATTTTTTATCAAATATCTTTTGACATAAAGTCAAAGGGTTCCAATTCGCGAGTATATTCGTTTTAAATTTAAACATGTAGAGTTCAACGAAAAGAACTGAGTATGTTTTCCTAAAAACGGCTGTGTCACCACGTGCTAAAAATTACAAAAAAATAATACCTCAAACGTTCTGTCACCGATAAAAAATTTAAATCATTTGCATTTTTTATTTTACTAATTAAAGGATTCAAAATTAAACACTTAAAAATTAATTTTCTCTTATTATATTTAATTATAGTACCAGGCACTCCCACTTCCTTATCAAGAGACACATCAGACGAGTCTCAATTCAACAATTCAAAAAATATACAACATTCAGTCAACGAAATTTTGGTTGAACAGCCTTCAACAATTATAATAGCAAACAAACTCAAAATCAATGAGGATGAGTCAGAGCTAGAAAAAAATATTAAATCTTCACCCATGGTTTCAAAAAAATCGCAGCGTCCCCAACAATTGCAAAAAATACCGGAAGATTTAGTCATTGCCGATCCTGCTCCTTCCATTCAAATTTCATCGGATGTCGATAAAAAGGTAAGTATCAACTTATTTCCTTCATAATTATCTTCTTAAATAAAGAACCAACAAAATTTCTGATCACTTATTCTTGTTCCATAAAAATTTCCTATTTTATAAATTATAAAATTTTTCTGTTGCTCAAATCCAACGGAATAACTTGCAACTGGTTACCATTTGATTTTTGAATTAATCAAAAACATGATCGTTCAGATCGGTTCAAAATAAAAATGTAAGGATTTATCTTAATCAGTACGTACATAATTTGTGAATAAAGCTACTGAATCTTTTGAAAAATAAATCGTAATAGCCGTAAGTATACGTGCGTAGGCAAAGTGGAAGGTAAAAAGAAGACTTCTCTTTCGTTTTGCGTTTTGAAAAACATTATTACAACGATTTTCTTTAAATTCTCGTTGCTCGATTCTACATATAGAAGCAATCGCGCATGCCATTACGTATGGAATATAGGATCATGCAAATGCACGCATTGCATGCAACATCTGTGTCTTTAGGCAAACTCACAAGAAAATGTGTTCAGAAGTCAAATCGTACACCCAAGGAAAATGTATTAACAAATCTGATATATTAAAGCAGATTTTGATGTAAAGCTGTTTAAATTTGGGGTAGTATTTCTTTACGCAAACGACCTAAATTTGTTTCAATCTTTTAAAAAGCACTCATGCTTAGTGTTTGTTTTTAAGACTCGCGTTGAAGAAATGCACACATATTAAAACAAGGCCGAAAATGGTAAATATTTATACCTATTCCCTGTGCGCGAAATGTTGGAATTAAAACAAGCCGAAGTTTTTCCTGTCTGACGACTTTATTTTAATAAAAACGCCGCAATTCCATCTTCTTTTAAATTTCCTTCGCGAAATTTCTTTAAGACAACTTATTAAAAACTGGTTCAAATCAATTAAGTATTGCTTAAAATTCTTTTCTGAAATAAATTCCTAAAAACTTGAAGCAATAAAAGAGGACCAGCATTGATTTATTGTTCGCCTTAAGCTAAAATTGCACTATAACTTTTTGTGTTTGTGTATCGAAAGTTTTTAGGTGTTAAATATTGTACTTATACACGTATTTAGGGGTTTTTCTTCTTCTGTAAAATAGAAAAAATTTATACATATAAGGCCATGGATTTTTGTAATTTTTTTGTGAATAATTCTTTTAGGCAAAAGTTAATGATGCTTTCTTTTGTGTAGGTAATTAAGAGAGAGAAAGGAAAGGCTCCCCCACCGCCAGCTGTAATTAAGACAAAAACAAAGCCATCCGACACGCCAACCCATACAGACAATGAAGAAATTGCTATGATTACATCGAATATATATTTGCACGATAGCTATCAGCCAGATAATATAATAGCCAAAGATGAGGAATCGAAGCAGCCCCCATCTCCAGCATCCTCATCATCAGCTGTTTCTATTAAATCCACTTCTTCTTTGAATAAGGGTATAGAAGGAAGTGGAGCCGGCTTAAGCTCAAGCACATCGATGGTAACTATAAATAGCGATTTATCATCAACTTCCCCCTCGCCAAATCAACAAGAGCAATTAGGAGTTCCACAAAATATATTACCAAATAGTTTGGAGTCAGGAAGGGCTCAAATAACAGTTGTGACAAGTACACATCCTCCTGTTATTATTGACAGCTCAGTACATAACCCCACGCAGATTCAAAATGACGTTATTATTGTTTCCAACAGCCTCAACAAGAAAGGTATAAATGAGTCGTTAACAGATGAGGATTACCCCTCGATTGATGATAGCCATGCTGAGTCTGCCGTCCAATCATCAAATAAACATACTTCAATGATTGTGACATTATCAAATGATGGTGGCTCCAAAGAGGAGACAGATAAGGCTGTCCTAAGTCGTAAGTTTGAACCTCAAGGTAGAAAGCTGGACGAGAGCGAAGTTTTAATTGTCAGTTCGTCTTTTACTAACGAAAATGATTCGGTATATAATATTTCTTCAGAAGATCCATACGAGATGAACATAGGGCAGCAAATTTTAGATACCAGTCACGTATCAGTTGTGACTGTAGGAGATGAAATACATGTAAAAGACAGCAGTCATCTACGGGAATCCCCTCCTCTAGGAGTACTGATAGAAAAGGGACATAACGGCCAAATTGTTAATAATCAGCATCTTAAAATTTCCGAAGCAGATGACATTAATGTCATTGTTAATCGTACTCAAAAGCAAGAAAAATTAATATTTCAATCTGGCGAAGAGAGCGAAAGTGGTTCTATCCGTTCAAACACGGGCAGTGAAAATCGAGCTGTTCGACGTGGCTCAGAAGTTAAGATATCAGTTTCTGCAGATAAAAGTGATGCCGAAAGTATTTCTACCACAGCTAGTCATGACAGTCGTATTGAACTTGAGGTAGATAGGAAGGAGGTACAAGAAGAAGACGAAGTTATTATTCGCCGTAAAAAGCCTGCTGCTGGTTACAAGGGATATAGTAGCTCAGGCCTAAGCAAAGAAGAAATTGAATTGAAAAATCTTCGAAAGAAAACCAGGAAACGTACACGCAAATTTGAAATTGATGGCGTTCAAGTTACAACAACAACTAGCAGAGTTATATACGGAGACGAAGACAACGGCCGTTTTTATGACGATCATGTATTTCGTAAACAGGAGCTACGGGAGTTAAAAATGCTTCAGAAGCAGGAAAAGAAGCAGCAAACTGACCTACAGCTTAAAGAGCAAATAAGTAAGGAACAACAGGACCGCAGGTTTGATCAAGAGCGAGTATCTTTAGAAAAGACTTACGAAGCTGATATGGAAGCTCTTGGACGACAACATAAGCAGTTAGTAGAAAAAACAGAACAGGCTCAAGAACATGAGTTACGCTCATCATCAAAACGTATTCGCGCCGAGCAAGAAAAAGAGCTAAAAATTTTTAGGGAAAATCTGAAACAAGAAATTCATCTGCTTAAGCAAGAGGTTGATCTTCTACCAAAAGACAAACGCAAAGACGAATTCAAACAACGCCGATCAGCCATGGAGCTTGATCATGAGGAAAAGGAAAGAACATTTTTAGATTCACTTAAAGAAAGACACGAGCTGCTTCTAAGGCGTATTAGTGAGAAGCATCGCGATCATCTTGCCACAATTCATCGAAACTTTTTGCAGCAAAAACAAAACGCAATGCGAACACGTGAAGCACTTCTTTGGGAGCTAGAAGAAAAACAACTTCATGAACGACACCAGCTGTCAAAACGTCACGTTAAAGAAATGTGTTTTATGCAACGCCACCAAATGATTGTTCGTCACGAAAAGGAACTTGATCAAGTGAAACGAATGCTACAGCGGAAAGAAGAAGATCTTATTAAAAAACAAGCACTTGAGAAAAGAGCTCTTCCGAAAAGAATTCGTGCCGAAAGAAAGGCACGGGAGTTAATGTTCAGAGAGTCACTTAGAATATCTTCAAATCTTGATCCAGAAGTTGAACGGGAACGTCTAAAAAGGGTAAGTTAAATTAGTATATACATACATACAAAAACATGTATACTTTTGTGGTATAATAATATCGCCTATTTCGTAATTTTAGTGCTGCAGGCTCAGGCTTAGGTTTAAGAAAACTTAAATCTTCAAAGATTCCTTTCGTTAAATTTAACAAAATAAAATCCATATACAGGTTATATTAACCTACGATCCTAATATTATCGTAAATTTCATATTAATTGTTTTAATGATTAGTTTATTAGACGTTGAGCAAACTTTATCGACAAGGCGCTTGATTACCATAATTGAAACAATCGCGGTCCTTACAACAGATTAGTTCTTCGGAGGAAAAAATATTCGTTAGCAGTTTGTTTGATGACTAAAATACAGTCACATTATTAGCATTTTAATAACATATGTTTTTGAACTTATGCGTTTTACTGGAAAAACGTTTAAATAAAATAATTCAAACTCAAAATAAGCTTAATAATAGTTTAGACTACACATGTTCGAATAACGAAATTATTTTAATTTGTTTTGAAAAATGGGAAGTCTATAATATTACTATTAATGAACATTCTATAAAATTGTAAATTTTTTCTTAATAAATATGTAGATTGCCAGCCTTTGACGTATTTGAATAAGCAGTTTGGGAATTTGCTTGTCGTTGGCACAAGTTTCGAACCTTAATGTCAATATTTGAAAGGGCAAACATTTTATTTGGAGACTGGTGAACTTGAGTTAGTTAGAGATATCTGTGTGATTTATTATATAAGCCTCCGTAACAACAAAAAAACGATATGAACTTATACCACATTTTTGATGGAAGTTTGTTTAAGTTTATTTGTACATATTTTGTTTGATTTTTGCTTTCTTCTTTTAGTTCCAAGAACAGGATAAGAAGCGTTATACTCAAGAAGAAAGACGTTTTGAAATCAAACATCAAAAACAACTGGAAGAGTTAAGAGCGACAAGAGAAAGTACAATAAGGTATGAGCAGAAATTATTTACAATTTTAATAGTACAGGTCAAACTTCCACGCCATTTAAACGATTTGTTTGTTCAGCTTTGTGTAAATTCTCTTATTTATTTATTTGTATTTTGAGAGCTAAATGCAAAATTGTAGTGCAGTTGCCAGATTGAAAATTTCTGTGTTCATAAATCTTTTTTTAATTTTTTTATTTATTTAATTAGTGATTGCTATAGGACATACAATTTAGTAAAAGGAAATAAATTCAATACAATTAAACATATAAATGAGCTAAAGTAAATAATAATATTATGTTTTATAACATTAAAATTAGATGAGAAATCAATAGCACAAAACAACAGCGTAATCTTCTCCAAGGATCATAAATTGCAAAGTTTGTTCGATAAGTGGAGACATGAAGCAAGCTGGACGATCGTAATGATCTTTGAGGAATATTGAAGTTTAACTCATCTAATAAAAAATCCAATGGTATATTTCCATTAATAAGATTCATGATACATTGAGGATGGCTCTGCGGCTTTTAAATGTTGACAAGTTAATATCAGCTATGATGAGTGAGAGGGAAGGGTGAAAAAGTCTAGATGAATATCTTTTAAAGAAACTGCTTTTGTACGGATGTCCTTGGGTTCTTGAGTTTTGTTGGCCATCGATTAATAAATGCTAAAACCCACGGACTTTGTTTACACTCAGTGAAATGTGCCGAATAAAACTTATCTTTGAATCAAGCAACCAGTTCGAATTTTGCAGCTATTTATTACATAATACTGAAGATTATCTCTTCCTCTAGAGCAGGGCATATGTTTGTATTTGGTAAGGTTTAGTTCCATTAAATTGTGAGAACATCATTCATAGAAGTTATCCAAGTAATTTTGAAGTTGGATATAATTCAACTTCTTTTTCAAACTCAAAAATATTAGCGCCACATTTCGGAAAATGTAGTTTTATTTCGTCCTAATCTTATAAATTTCACTTGATCGACAAAACCTTCGCATTTGATAAGAACGAAAAAGTTTCATCTACTACTCGATAAATGTTTTTATTATTTATATTGAAAGATGATCATATTAGACTAAATATATAAAGTTTAATTTTTAAGCATCAGCGTCGCAGTGATCATTTTTTGAACCTAAATGTGGGTGTGTAGTGACAAAATATGTACTCAATTATTGCATATTTTGTATACAGAATTTATATTCCTTCCTTATGTGCATGTAAATACGTACAGTAACACGATATTGAATGTTCAGAAGGCCCTGGAAAAAATTTTCTTATGAAGGGCACTCGTTACCAACGTTGCTCTACTTTTCAGCAGTAGAATTACTATGAATGTCAACTCCTTTAGTGTACGTGAATCTCAAATCTTCTTTATATTTAGTAATTTAAACGATAATAATATATTGTACGTATCTTAAAATGTGATATCCAATCTAAAACCAGCTAGTACACATCGAATTATTGTCCTATGTACTGTCATCAATATTCAAGATGAATATTCACACAATTTAAAAAGGTTTGCGAGTCTATTGTCATAACAGTATTGTGAATGTAAATCCTGCGTATGTGCCATATCTTCTAAACGTGTTACGAACCCAGCTTTCTTAAAAGGGTTTGAAATTGTTCCTTAGTGACGCTTTAAGTTTCGTATTATTTCTCGATTCATTTGCCTGTAGGGATTAAGCCATATTTGGAGGGAAAAAGTTCAGTGCTTCTTTACTTATACAGTTGGATGGACTGGACTGTTATCTGCAAGTTCTAAAAAAATGTTTTGACTTTGAAATTTTCTATTCAGCTTTAACACCTCACTTGGCACCCCATATCGTAGTATATTTCACAGCCCCGTTCCAAATGTTTTAGTGCTTTTAAAAAATGTAGTTTCCTTACATTTACAATAAGAATAAGTATTCTTGAAGACAAAAGTTTAAAAAACACACCTGCAGTGGTTGAATGTTATAATGAGACGAATGTGCTTAAGTCGACACTTCCGAAAATATTTTCGCGAAGCTAATGGATCACATAAATCAATGAAATTCAGGTTAACTTTTTAGTATGACATTTTATTGAAAATATAAAAGAGATATTCATTTATTATCGATAAAATAAAAAATGGCGCAGAACATAAATCACTTTTATAATCTGCAGACAAAATAACTTTGGGACAAATGAAAATAATGAAATAAAAAGTAGTTAATGGGGGTGTCATAGAAACCAATATTATTGGAATTGGTTTTGAAAACGACTAAAAAAGTTATTTGGTGTCATGAATTCCAATGTTATCGGTTTTATGTTCGAAACAGAATTAGTGTTGGTTTTAGGTGTCACAGAAACCAATATTATTGGTTTTTTCCTGAAAAAAAACCAAGCAGCTAACAGCTGACAGATTTCATTTGTGCGGTTTTATTTTTGTATTTAAATTTGATATTTTGTATAAATATAAGTAAATTTTATATTAAAAAAGGAAATATGTATGTATGTATGTATATTCTTATGGATTCTAACATTTGCTTACCTATGTAATAAAACTCCATAATCGTGGAGTTTATGGACAAATATCCCGACCTTGTGAAAGGCTTCACAAAGAGGGGTAAACCAACCGTAGACTCTCTTTGGGAACAACTGGTGGACAATGTGCTCCTACCCAGACATATGCCAGAGTCATTTCCAACAGCTCTTTGATATGCCCCTTCAGCTAAAAACCGCAACGAAGCTGCAAGTTGTAGCAGTGCGGAATCTTAGAACACGAAAGATGTTCCTTTATTGCGTCTAGGACCATCCGAAAACCTTCTTTATTTAGTCGGTAGTATTCTATGAACCTGCCAAGCAGCTTTACATATGAACGCACATTATACACTTTATTATATAAAATATACTTACGCTGTCTCCGGCAGCTCAAGCTGATTGCTACAATCTCGCAATGTTTTTCTTTTGCACTTTTCCGAACACTCTCTTCCTCCAATAACATATAAAACAACAGCATTGCTCATTTTCTTTCTTTTTTACACTTTATATTTTGCCCAAAAAATTATAAATAAAATTGTATACAATTATACATATGTAAACAACAGCTGATTCGAATATTGGTTTTGTTTGCATTCGAAGATAACAAAACCTACTTGGTTTCAAACTGGTTGAAACCAGTATTGGTTTTCAAAACCAAGAAACATCACCCCTGAATATAATTTTATATATTGTACAAAGTTCAGGAATTTGTTGGAAGTATCTTTTATTACTGCTTTCAATCGATTTAGCAATTATTCAACAATTTTTCTACTTACTTTTTTATTTTTACAGTATTCAAATGATATATTTTCCCAATTCCTCCTTGTGAGCTATATTTTTTGCTATTAATTTCTTCTAAATGACTATACACGTGCACTATGAGATCGATATCCATCAACTGTGGTTGGGCTTCAAACACAGAGTATTCTCTATAATACGGTTTCTAACTTCATACGACTTATGTTAAGGTCATTGTCCTGATAAAACCCAGTTTCTCAGCTATTTCTCCAGATCTATGAGCGCCCATTTGATTAGATTACATTGTACTTGCTTTTATCGGTAAATATAATTTTGCTCCAAAACCAAAGGTTCTTATTTTTGTGTTCTTTAGCAAAATTTACACGTTTGAGTTGGTTTACCTTGTTTATGTAAGGGGGGCTCCCAGCTACTCGGCCATTCTAATCGCCCTTCTTTAAAATATGAAATAAGCAAATTCAGCAAATTGAGCTTTTCTTGCTATCTGCAAATTGAAAGAAGTAAAATGCATAATTGTGTTATTAGAATCTCCTTTTTAAAAGAAAAAAGTTGAAGAAATAAGGGAGCAGTGTCAATAGTTGTTTATATGGATAAATACTTCTGTATGTACGTACATATTCAAGAATTTTTTATGCTCTGTGTTAAAAATGAGAAAAATACAAAAAACAAAACAAAAACATTTTCCAACCTTTTATTTTATTTACTGAAAAGCCAACTTCGGCAGCGCAAAATCGTCAACTTTGGTGTTAACTTTTTTAAACCAAACAAATATCGTTAAAATAAGTTAGAGAGTTGCACTACAAGGATATCTTGTTTCGTAAAGAAAATTCTGCGTAAGCTTTTTTGGGAAATGTTGGCTGTTAACAATGTTCCATTTCTGTGCATTGACAACGTTTTTCCAACAAAAGGAACATTGAAGACTCTTTGGTTTAGTTTTTATTGTCAAAGAAAAACAGGTTAAGCGCTAACGATTTCAAACCCAGTCAGGGCTCTCTGCTTTTGGGGAATAGAGGGAAAGGGTTCCTCGGTTGGCACGTTAACCAAAACTCTTAAGAAGTTCATGTATGACTTCGGTTATGCATGTTCTTCGGAAACTTTCACTAACGGTCAACTGGCAGAACGGCAGGAAGAAGAAAGTGTTCGAGGTGCTGTTGCATTGGACAGGTAATGTTCCTTTGTGTATTTCGGTATTTTGTGAAGGAAGTCGAGGCACCTGAGTGGTGGGTAGCATAAAATCCCAAGGGAAAATTAAACCTTAACCAGAATTGCCCGAATATTCCCTACCATCCAATTCTTAAGAATAAGATAAAGCCGTTGAAAGACAACAGCACCTTGGGGACATTTGGATTACCAAAAATTGACACCGATTATCAGTATCTTCCAACGTTCTTCCTACATTATTAGGTTTAAACCGCAGTCCAAACGTTTCAGCCAAGGTAAGCACCTCAGTCAATTTCCAACACCAAAGGCATTTCGGGGTTGCATTGGTACATTGAAGGTTTCGGAAGACCTGACATTAAAATCTACTTTAATCCTAGACATTATTTGTGTTTAGATAGACTCTTGGTAACTATATCAGTTTGATCAGTACGACTGCCAAGTCTAGTCTTGAGTGGTCGACTGGTATTCATTTAAATTAGCAAAGTGGGAATTCTCAATCTTTCAAGATACTTGAAGTCAAGGATCAAAAGTGGTAGAGATACTGACTCCATACTGGCAATGACAAACTCTTATTTGTTCACCATCCCCGACGAACTTCCATGCTAAGAAAATGTTTTACTTTACTTTAAAACTTCAAACAAAAAGCCAATACATCATCAACAAATTTATTTATTTATTAAGCGAATAGCTTTTTGCATTCTTACTGACGAAACATCATTCCAGTTGTTTAATATCGAACGGACTTTGAAAAAGCTTAACTAAGTTAATTCCGCATTTAAATTTTTCAATTTCCCTTTTTACATTATACACCCATTTATAGACGTCTGCTGTTTACCGGCAGTAAGTTCAACTAATGACCGTATGTCATTTTCTTAAATGTAACATTGATGATTTCCAATTTGCAGAACTTTCACAGCCTATGGCGTCATCATATCGCACCCTAAATATAAAAGGGTCAATTCAAATTTTCCAAAATGACTTTTTTCCATAAATTAATTCAGAGTACACATCTCTAACTACTGCAAAAATTTCTTTCACTTCACTATCTTCTTTAACTGGAAAAATACAATTATGTTTATTTTTAAGTTTTTTGTCTCTCCTGAAAATCTTAGTATTTTGAGTTGTGACCCTTTTGAATTTAGGGTGCGATATACCTACAGTATTGCAACATCGTCGGCGCCAACAAAGTTTAACGTGTTGGGTATACCTCATGGTGGGCCAATTTTGCCACTGTTAAACAATCTGGACATACTTGTACTGATTTTGCTTTGCATCAAAGTTTGTTGATTTTATGTCTCACCACCACCACCACTAACAACATCAAGTCCAACGGACTTAGACTCTGTACTCTGTCTTTGGCACTATTGATTTTTTGTAATCACTGCCAATTGTTTTATTGACGGAGGTGATGATGAGTTCAAGAGGAGTTTTATTTTTGAAACTGTCGTTATGGAAAGGTTTTTTATATAAATCGCAGTGCTTACTTCGTCTATAAATACCTTCCAATTCCGTCCAGTTGTGCAGTTCTTCACATCGGTTATCAAAATGCTCGGTAACAGCTAAAACCTAAGTGTGGAACTGGCAGTATTCGCTCATTACGAAAGTTTCCAATTATTTGATTCTTAGTGTTGTTCGAATAATTTAATATGCTAATTAAAACTGAATAACTGAAAGTTTGGCATTCTATACTTCGGTAACGCTGCCAATTTCTTAAAAAAATATCCCTTTACTGATCTAGAAGCTAAAAGAGGCTGGCAGGAACCTGTGTTCTTCTAAATGAAATTCAGTCATTTGCAGTGTTGCATTCATAAAGGGTGGTTAAATTGTATGGGCCGATGTTGAATGTGAACCACACCTAAACGCCAAGTTTTTTTCCGAATTTTATTTGACATTTCTCTATTTCAGACTTACTCAATTTGAACCATGGAGAGAGATACACAATCCAACAACGTGTTAAAGTTATCCAGACTTATTATGAAAATGGGAGTTCAAATCAAAATGCATATCGTGCACTTCGTAATTTTTTACGGCACATTTTCACCTCAGTGGATTCGTCAATAAACAGAATTGCCGCATTTGGGCGAATGAGAATCCAAGAGTGATTGTCGAAAAACCAATGCACAAACAAAGAGTGACTGTTTGGTGCGGTTTATGGGCTGGCGGCATCATCGGGCCGTATTTTTTCCAAATTGAGGCCGGTCAGGCAGTTACTGTGAATGGTGTTCGCTATCGTGAGATGATAACGAACTTTTTATGGCCCGAATTGGAAGATATGGATGTGGACGATATGTGGTTTCAGCAGGACGGTGCCACTTGCCACACAGCTAACGAAACAATGGCTCTTTTGCGCAACAAATTCAATAGCCGTGTTATCTCACGTAATGGCGATGGCAATTGGCCGCCAAGATCATGTAATTTGACACCGTTGGACTTTTTTCTTTGGGGTTATTTGAAAGAAAAGGTGTACGTCGATAAGCCAGCAACAATTCAAGACCTAAAGGATCAGATAATTCGGCACATTAACGGCATAGAACCTCCATTATGCCTCAGCGTCATCGAAAATTTGGACCATCGGATGGAGGTGTGCCGCCGAGGTCGCGGCGCCCATTTGGCCGATATTTTGTTCCATACATAATTGAGTAATACCAATACATCATAATAAAATAAAATTACAATAATTTCCTAAATAGTTTGTGTTTTATTCAAAATCAACATCGGCCCTTGAAATTTAACCACCCTTTATATTCGTGAATAGTTGCAATTTCAATCGTAAAACATGTGTTTTAACTTTTGCTTTACTTCAGTATCATCTTTTTACATTTACGCTTTAATTTCAAAAAAATTTCGCTCTCTACTAATTGGTCTTTTCTAATTTTGCAATCAGCCGCTTAAAAGTCCAGAAAGTGGCGAAACTTCCTTTCGAATTGGCCTAGTACTGAACACAAAATTAGTCAACTTTGGTGGTGTAAAAAGCACTAAATTTTAAAAGGAAAGTGAAGAGCCTTTTTAATACGAAGTTTTGCCTATATAATATTGCAGTTTTTTGATTTGATTTTTTACCGCAACAAAACTTTCCTATTCGTAAATTAATTTAATAAATTAACCTTCACGGGACTAGCAAGTACAAATAATGCATCTGATTGAATTGGTTTCGGAAGACGTTTGACCATTGCGCACATGAGTTGCTGAGAACATTTTCTGAACTTTCTAAAGCTCTTAATGCTTTCAATTTTTTTCATTAAAAAGTAAACAAATGGCCAAAAAAATTAATATAATCTTTCTGTTTTAGGGAACTGGAGCAGCTACAGAACGAAAAACGGAAAGCTTTAGTGGAACATGAACATACTAAATTAACCCAAATAGATGAACGTTTGAAAACCGAACTTCGGGAGTGGAAGGACCAACTTGTACCGCGTAAACAGGTAATAATATTTGTTTTGCTTTCATCGCTGTTTTCAAATGCGATTTATTTTGTAATATTAAGTTTCTAGATTTTAATCTAAATTAATGTATATTCTAAAAAAAAAAAAACAACAACAAAATTATAATAATAATAATAATGATAGATAAAAGTTTAAATGTTATTTACTTTTCTCTTCTACAATTTTCCCATGCTGCCATTTGGCTGTTAATATTTGGATAACATGATTCTCCCTTTTCAACTTAAAAATTGTAACATTGCTTTAAATTAATACTACCGCTACTAACAAACTGTCGACATGATTGCATGTTTCCTGTCGCCGTTAAAATATGTTTGCTTGTAATATTCTGATTTAATAACACTGATCAATACTAACGACCATCAGAATTTCATGAAAATGGTTTATGATATGTATATTGCGTTTGAAAAACGAAGCGGTATTACAACAGACCAGATAACTTTTGAAGATGAACTAGCATTAATGAAACTACCTCTTCACTTGGTTGGGATTTTTAATGAAACACCACGCTCAGTACCAAGGGGCACTTTCTTGGGGAATTCTAATCAAATGACACGATCGCGGACTCTTTCAATGTTTTCCTCCAATGTTAGCACTAATTTCCGCGGTTCCGTGCCAGATCTTAGTCGAAGTGTTCCGACAACTCCAATGTTAACATTTAAAAATGAGCGAGTCTTGAAACACAGCTCTTCATCAATGCCCCGATATCCGGATAACAATAGCAAATGGGCATTGGAAAATACCACTGATAAAGCGTCTTTGCAATTGCCAACCGAACTTCCTGTCGAGGAAGATGAGTTGGTCCAAATTAGAACTTCCTCATTTCCTTCGGACGCTGAGATCATGAGCGGAGAAAATCCATCGAAATTATTGACAACGTTTTTGCCACCACGATCCTCAAATTTCGCAAGTATTTGTGAAAGTCGTGACGATATTGTGTCTGATCGTTTTTCAAACAAAACTGGGCATTCAATTCAAATGCGCAATCAGCCCAATTCTTCTATTCTACATTCGTCATCGTCTTTTATAATTAAACGACCATCATTTGTACCAAACCGAAATACAACAACAATTGAAAAGCTTCACAAAATGCCATCACTTGCAAACGACACTCACCAGCAGGAGTCTATGAGTAGAAAAACCAGTATAGCCGGGCAAAAGGCTGCAGAACTACTCGCTGAGGTTCAGCCGACGCTTCGAGCATCAACAAAATGCGACAAAAATTTCATTTCTTCAGAAGAATCTTACGATGGCTTAATACTAAATAAGACTCCAAAATATGCTATCCCCAGAGTTGTTGCCAATACAAATGAAAAGAGAGAGCAAACTTATTTGGACTCATCTAGTGCTTAACTTAATCAACATACTTAAATGTTTGAAAATGATTTATTAATTTTTATTTTCGTTAATTGTTGTTTTTTTCTTTCTTAAAACTTTACCTTTGTTTTCATTGTAAAATGTTTATTTACATATCTTAATAAATAAAGTGCTAATTATTCAGAAGTGTGAACGTAAGAAACGTATACATACATACATACATACTTACATATGTACAATATTTACATTCATTCATTCATTTACGCCCACCCATATCGGAAAAGCATGACAAAGCGCCGCGTCGTCAACTAACTTTCACATCAATTACATTAACATATTTGTAAATATTTATAGGCGCCTTACAAAATTTGCAATCATTCGGGTCTGCGCTGAAAACCACTAGATTCTATCTATTAAAATTAATTAAAATTGTCAATTAAATTGTTTCTGCTCTGTAGATCAGTGTGATTTTTTACTTTTCGAAAACAGCTGATCATTATTTTTAACTATTAAAAGCATTCCCATACAAATGAGTGTCTTAAAATCTGAATAATATTATTAAAGTACTGGATAAGGTTTTCATAGCAATTCACTTGTAAGTGCTAACAATGTTTCAGCATGAAAAAATAAAATATGTATGTATGTTTCTGTCATTTGAGTGTCCTATTGCCGCGAACGTATCTACAAAATAGTAATGGCAAATAATTCTAAGCTTTGCTCGAATCGAATTTACATTCCGATCCGATGTAGTCCAGCAAACGCAAAACGCCGTTTTACGAACGCCCCAAATACACGAACTGTCTTACCAAATGCAATTGTCTCTGTCCCAAATACAAGACGCCAAGTTCAGCACTCACTGTTTCACTTTTAAATTTTAAGTTTTATATTGAACGAATAAAGTAAGAAAAATAAAATTAAAAGCTTTTCCTGTAAAGTCCACAATAAAAGTTGTACCTTCTTTTCGACTATTCTTTTCTTATGAAAAGCTAAATATAAACATACATACATATAATATAAATGTAATACATAAGTAGCCATAACAATCATATATCACATACGAGTACATATATTTGATCAAGAAAATAATTTAGTAAATTAAATTTGCATAAACACACACTAAATTACTTAACTGGTTGTCTGTAAGATTGTACCAATTATGATGCTTCTTGTACTAAAAGCTTCGTTTGTCCCAAAAAACCAACTGCCAATTGCATTTGAAAAGGCCCGCGACCCGTTTAATCAAAAGCCCATTTTACGCTTATAAAAGCGAATGGTTGTACTACAGCGCTGCGTTTCAAATCCGTGTTGGTGTTATTAAACTGCAACCTTATATTGAACCCCTATTTAGCCAAATAAATTTTATTAACAGATTCTTTCGTTAATAAGATGGCAAACCAAATATAAATCGATGAACAAATACGATTGGTGGCATTTTTAAGATGAAAACTTACGTATATACTCGTATAAATTTTAGCTTCCACTTAGATTTTGCATGCAAATAAAATCCTCTACCGTCGAATTGACAGTCACAACAACATGATATGTGGTCCTATTTTGGGACAGTACCGAAGAAAGTTCATACATCAGACTCTAAAATCGATTTAACTGATTGTGAAGGCGGAACAGAATGTCAATCAATTGAAGAAGAGAAAAGGTATATAAATGCACGGGTATGAAAAGGAATAAAACTGATAAATTTAATAATAAACACGTTTTAAAAAAACTAATGCTACGAGTATAAACAACTGTTTCTTAGCAGAGTTTGACAATATTTTTTCCAAAGATCACGAAGAGCTTGGACGAATATTTAATATGGTGGACAGTTCACCAGCCATCGCTAGAACCAGGAAGGCCTACTTTGAACACAAGTTTCTGATAGTACTTATCGAAACTTGCAAAAGCTCGCTTGGGCCTTTTTGGCTGCTGCTTTACGAATTAATCTGTTTTGCATTTTCTACACAATAATGCTGGAGACAGGACAACAAAATGGCAATCGGTTTACGACATACATATATATGTATGTATGTATGTATGTATAGATGGAGAAATATTACGCTTTCTTTGATTAAATGCTCAAAATCAAGTTTCAGATGCTATAAATTCGAAAGGGGATTTTGCTAGTTTCGATTAGTACCTTCAAAAGCTGAGGTCAAACTGGTTTTCATATCAGACATCTGCAACCAGTGCTAAATTTTCGCCCAACTGGAATTTCATAGTTTGCTTCTAACATTCAGTTGTATGTCCTTGTTGTTGCGTCGGAACATGATTGTACTGATCGTGTTGTTTAGTGTATGAAGCGCGCTCGTAGAGGAGTTCAAAGGGAACGTGATGATGATAGCGCAGCATATTAGATACTCAATTGTAAAAGTAACGTGTTACTAAGTTTTTTTCTGTGAAAACAGATTGTTTGTAAATATCCAAATTTGTTTAGCATCAGTGTTTTTCACATATAAATATGTACTTACTAAACAAATGTGTTCTCTACGTAATCAAATATTTTGTGTTCTCAGGAAATAAAAAAAGGCTTTTATATTGTAAATAGAAGGTGAATGTACATTTTTAGGTGTTCTCATATCTTTCTTCCGGTCACTTATTTTTTACTTTTAAGTGGCTCCGAGAGTTTTTGTTTCGATTAGCATCAGATCAAGACGGTTGCACATTTTGTGTGATGCACTGTGCAGTATTTGATTTTTGTAACAAGGTAGGACCTGTAAAACATGTACGAGTACATACTATCTGTGTATGCACATATTTAATTTTAATGGAACTAAAAAAAGGAAGATTGGAAATATGTACATACGTATGTATGTATGTATATATGTGTAAGTCCAAGTCCTATAACTAAGGTGAGCTTATTTTGACACACGTACATACATACATATGCGTAGAAATACCTTTCTGAGCACATATATTATGAGTTCTGCTGGTACTGTTTGGCACTCGTGTTTGCTAAGGGCCGCGCCTGGAAAACTTGGGTCAAGTCGTTTTCGACGATTAAACCAATGTCAAAAACACAAAAACTTCTCGGTTTGTTTTATTGAAAACGTGGATTTTACAGTATCACTTCGATATCACTCATCAGCTATCAGGTCTTATCCATTAACACTTCACACTTCCAAAATCAGTTTTTCTCATCGAACAATGATTTTTCTATATTTAATATAATTCAACTATCGTTTTAGCTTGACTAACGATACCATATCACTGATGTGTGTAGCCAACCGTTCAGATGCAATTCTAAAAAGAAACCGATTCTAGTATATGGCACATCTCACCTAAATAGCTGACGTGAAGATTGTCACCAAAATTCTGAAACCACCGAAAAAGTTAAACTATCAGTTTATGTGACTATAATAAATTTAGCAGTTATAGGATGCTCAAAGGATCTTCTGAAGTCTTTACCTGAAGAGGTTGACATTAATTGCGCTAATAATTAATGTTCACTATTATTTGTACTATAGTGACCGCAACCCACGACTACAGTGCAGCAACACAACACATCCTTCTACCAGCCAATAAAAAATAGTAAAGGGATCTTCAAACGTTTATACGAGTGTGTTTGCAAATGCAAAACAAAAACGAAATAGAAAGTAGAACCTACTCAGAAGATGTACTTTATATTAAAAGTATGTGACAAAAAATACATTCATATGTGCTTTGAACGAAATTCAACTAAAACAAAATTGATATCTTTTTCGAAATTTTATTTCGCATGCAAACCTTCCAAGTTCTTTTCTCATTCCACAAAAATTCCTGGGTTCTTTACAAAAAGGACTCCATAAGAAATGTTCATTCATGTTAAAATAAATTTTGATTTTGTCCTTATAAAGGGTATTTCTGTTGACGCGGATAGATGTTGGTGACATGTCGCGTTGGTGGCGGCTGTCCAATCTGTTGTTTATTATTCAGCTACTGAGGCCAAAGCACCATGGCAAGTTATACGATTGGGCAGCACGTCCCAATGATAAAATTTCATTATCAATAGAAAGTACCAAGTTTGGTCGAAAAATTGTTTTTAGCGACGGGGACCATTTTTAGATGAATGGGCATGTTAGCAAGTGAAATTGCCGACGTTGAAAATGTCGAGGTTTTCCAGGTGTCAATGCGTCCACAAAAAATAAAATCCAACCCAATCTTGCGCCGTCACCATAGCGAGCGCTACAGAAATATAACGAAATGTGGTGCCAGACTGCGGACGCCACGATGCACATTCTGACAATGCAGAGATGACGTGAATTGGCCACTAAGATTGTATGACATAATCCCATTACACTTTCTCTTGTGCAGTTTCCTAAATCAACTGATGTCCTTTAAGCCAACATAACGCAAGACTTCGCCAAATACATATATAAAGTCATGCATGAATCTTATATGTACATGTATATGTGTATGTACGAGGGCTGCTTAAAAAATAAGGAATAAGGAATTTTCAAATTTCGCAAGATTCGTAGACTCGTTTAAGGTTTTTTATGTTGCTACACTTATCTCGAAACTGTCCGTAAGTTCACATTTTCAGCAATTTTGCGTGTTTAGTTTGTTTGTGAGAGCCATTAAAAATACAAGAGTCTTGAGTGTTCGGCGATTTTCTGCCGTGGATCGAAGAATTTTCATAAAAATTTTAGTAAATTAAGTGCTTAAAAGCACTTGAAATGTTAACATTGGCCTGAACTCTGAGTCAGAAAAATATTTAAAAGTGGTACAAGTTAAAGAAGGTCGACATCCACCACCGATGATAAGTTGAGAAACTGAAGAAAATTATTATGGAGAATTAGAGAAGTTGCTGAGGAGGTCGCAATATCGGTTGGTTGGTATACATTTTTTTTCGAAAATTTCGGCGAGTTGATTTCAAAATTGCAGAATGTAGAAAAAATCCCATGAGCGTAATTTCCTGGCCAAAAACAACTAACATTGTTTTTCGGCAAAAACCAACACCGTAACCATGTCAGAGCCACCGTATTTGGTCCCCAGCAATTTTCTTCTGTTTTCAAGATTGAAGAGAACGCTAAAAGGACTGGGGTTTTGCGGCAATTGAGGAGATAAAAACCGGATCGCTAAGAGAGCATACCAAAATGGGCATATCGGAACTACTTCGAGGGTTGGAAAAAACGCTGGCACATCTGACAAACATTAAATTGATGAATAAATAAACATTTCTTTGGAGAATTTATTATTTAATAATTTAACAATTAACATTTTTAAAAAGTATAAAAACTCAGTGCAATTTTGGTACATAATAGCGAATTTTTCGCAAGGGCGCAGTCTACGCTCTTGGGTTTTGTGTGAAAAAAAATCTCATGAGATTTGTTCAAAAATTTAATTCAATATATTGTGTGTTCAAATGTCAGAGCACAAGCCATTTCAAGTGCTTTTGAGTCTTTAATTCCATTTTTTACACAAAATTTTATGCAGATTTTTGTAATTTTATTTCCTTCATTCCATGTGACCTGAAATCAAAAAATGCGATATGTTGGCGTTAGAGGTAAATACGAGTAAATAAAAACTCGTTCAATGTTTTCCAGGTCTTTGCACGCCTAAGCATTTGAGTAGAGCATTCAAATATTAAAGAAGTAAGATAAAATTGTGGACTAACAGCATTTTACAATTATGCGCGTCTTAGTGGTTTCGATATCTTGTAGACCGAAAACTTCCAATAACTTGAGTAATTTTTCCATGTGGAACTAACATCTGCATAACTTATTGTATTAAATTTTTCTAAAATCCTTTCCATTAATTTAACAAAATTTGTTAAGCAGTGACAACTTATCCTCAATAAAGTTTTATAATTTTCTTGTAATATGCATTGTTATAGCGCTTGGAAGAGTCATTCTTAAAGCAACTGGAGGAAATGGAGTCCATGTATGGTGGGGCTCTTCTTGTTACAATGCCGTCGGAGTCTTTGCAGCGAAATCAGTTTACGGAATCTACCCGGAGCAGTATCTCATCGTATTCGGAAGGCTAACAGTGAACAATGGTCGTTATGTTGTTTGTTACGTAATAAATTGGTAACGGAAAGCAAAAAAAAAAAAAGCGGGAAGAAAGTCTGTCGAACAGAAAATTAATTAATATACCTATATATATTTTTAAAATTTTATATACTTAGAATAAAAGTATCAATATTATGTATTTAATGTACGCATTTTGTTATACATAGATTAACGTGTATTTAAAGAACTAAATATGTATGTATATTGATTACGTTACTATTGTAAATAATAAAAAATCTATAGCAATAAATAAAAAACAGCCAGATTACACCAATAATGACTGCACTTCATTCTGCCACTACAAGTTGAAGTTGAACCTAAATAGAGAGTTGTCAAGCGTTAAGGAATCTGACAATGGGGTAATTGCAAGTGGTGCAACACGATCCAAAACATGCTGCATAGAATATGCACTCGTTTGTCGCGTCCACAACAACCGAAACCATTCAGCGCCGCCAGGTGTGTTGATTTTTCGGCAAACATAGAATTTTTAGTTTAGACTTTAAAACAAAATACAAGACTATAGGGAGTTTGTTTTGGAAACAGGACTTCCTAAAGCATAACAAGTTTAATGAGGTACCAAAGTTTTGGCTTTATTAGCTCACAAATTTTATGGCCTTTAAGGCTTAAGAATAATTTCTGGCACACGGCAACCGATCATTAAAGTCTTCCACCACCGTCGAGCGCACCTTCCCACACTTCGCCGTGTGAGTGTTGGCTCCTAAATGAGATTTGACGCAGTCCAAAAGTGCCAAATCACACGAACGAGGTGGCCAATTCACAGATAAATTTGTTTCTTATAATTTGAAAAAGTATACTGACAAAAAGTTAAAGACGCTTCATTAGTATGACAGCTGGTCTGACAGTTATCTCTATTGGAAGCTCTGTACACCAAAGGAAAATAAATCGTACTATTCTAATTTTTATTGTATTTGTACGTTTTGCTTTCATAATTAATCATTAAATTAAATCAAATCAAGTTTACAATAGCGTAATAAGAAATCGTTAACCAAAGCAAAACTTTCTCTAGTTCCATTATCATTACGAAGTTCCCATAAATTCACTTGAACGTACGTACAGAGATCCAGCGGGTGTTGGGTTGTTTGCAGAGATTGCTTTCAATGATGAACTATGTATGTATGTCTTCCCAAATAGGAATAACACATCACTTGAAAAGCAGATATTTTATTTGAAATTTGTAGATTGTGATAAATAAATAAATTACCTGGCATCTTTTATCTAGTTAAATTACTTTACAGTCATCTTAAGTAAATATTTACCGTAAATACTGTATTTTTCTTCGTATTTTTGTATTGTTTTCTGCCACACGTTTCAGTTGCACACGTTTCCAAAACTCGAATACGTCCGGTGCAGCTGTTCCCAACTGTCTTTTCACAATTGACCACAAATTCTCAATTGGATTGTGGTCGGGACTTTGCGGAGGCCACTGCATTACTCGAAAAGTTTGCCTAGACAATTTTGAGGCATGTTTAGGATCTCCATCCTGTTGAAACACAACTTTTTCCTCGTGATATGTGTTTGGGTCCGGAAGCTGGGTCTCCAATATGCCACCGCGTGAAACCATGATTTTGCCTCCACCGTGGTTGACAGTTTGTTTAATATGGTGTCGTTGAATATTCTCTACCTGTCGAAGCCAGTAATACTGTTTATCATGAGACTGGTACTGATTAAATTTGGACGTGATATGTGTTCGGGTCCGGAAGCTGGGTCTCCAATATGCCACCGCGTGAAACCATGATGTTGCCTCCACCGTGGTTGACAGTTTGTTTAATATGGTGTCGTTGAATATTCTCTACCTGTCGAAGCCAGTAATACTGTTTATCATGAGACTGGTACTGATTAAATTTGGACGTGATATGTGTTCGGGTCCGGAAGCTGGGTCTCCAATATGCCACCGCGTGAAACCATGATTTTGCCTCCACCGTGGTTGACAGTTTGTTTAATATGGTGTCGTTGAATATTCTCTACCTGTCGAAGCCAGTAATACTGTTTATCATGAGACTGGTACTGATTAAATTTGGACGTGATATGTGTTCGGGTCCGGAAGCTGGGTCTCCAATATGCCACCGCGTGAAACCATGATGTTGCCTCCACCGTGGTTGACAGTTTGTTTAATATGGTGTCGTTGAATATTCTCTACCTGTCGAAGCCAGTAATACTGTTTATCATCAGACTGGTACTGATTAAATTTGGACTCGTCTGACCATATTACGTTCTTCCAGTCACCAAACGGTCCAATCTTTATCTGGCCTGAGGAATTTTAAACATTTTTATGCGATAGTGCAGATTTAGGTTTTTTACAGCTGAAATGTAACGAATGTGTCTTGCTGTCCATCGGCTAATATTTTTGTTTATTGCTGGGGAAGTTTCCTTTGGGGTTAAAAACGGGTGTGCTTTCATGTTTCTCATCAGTTAAAAGTTTTCGGCACTCTAACAACTACTGATTGGCTTTGATTAATCTCCTTAGCGGTCACACGTGATGAGGAGCCTTTATTTCCGCTTTTATAATCGGTGCGCCATAGTTTCATCATTGTTTTGGAATATATTATCTTTTTTTCAACTTTAAAAAATCAATTATGACTTAAAACTAAACATTTTAATAAAAAAAACTAAAAAACAACAAATTTTAAAGTAACGGTATTTTTCCAATAATATAGTTGGGTGCCCTTGTGAGCAAAACTGAGTACATACAAATTTCTGTCATGTTCTGTTGCTTTTTATTAATTATTTTGAGAGCTATTCTGTTAAGAACTTGATAAGAAATAAAATGAAAAAGAAAATTTAAAATCAAATTGTTATTCCTCTTTTGATGAACCTATCAATGCGGACAATGCAAACTTGCTTCCAAAGTAATGTTGGAATCAAACAGTTTGAATTTTCTTAAAAACTATTAAGGAATCACAGATGTAAATACTCTTTTTGCGATAAGTTGTAGAATCCCTTTCCTATCTTTTCATAAAAGCCAAGGCAGTACAGGAGTTATTTACTGTCTTAGTTACATATATGTTGGTTAAAATTAATTTTGGCACCGAAAGAACTCCCAAATCTATATATATATGTATGTATGTATGTACACTAACTGAGTGCAAATTACACTGAGCAACATCATAGGGATAAACAGGTCTGCTTACTCTTGAGAATTGAATATATTTACATTTTATTATTAGTCATTTCAGAAAATCCTTTTCGAAATCCGCGCTGAAGTGTAGACAATAGGGGGGAGTTTGGTGGTACCTAAGTATTCATAATATTAAGAAAGCAATTTGATTTCCTTTTATTAAGGCTGGAGCACAATGTGCAGCTGGGCGGGAGGCGAGAAGTATGTATACTTCTCTCTGTTAAAAGTAAAATACAGTGGTGTCAAAAGTATGGCAGCACAATGTGAATCTTAAGCAGAAGTTGAGGCGCAAAATTCGAACATTTTAACTATTTTACACGGCAACTACACAATGGTTTGCATACGTTTTAGAAAATCGCAAATTTGTGATTTTATATTACTTGTAAAAAAATGGAAAACATTGCGGGACCAATTTGGTCCCGAAAATGGCAAACGACTGCGGTGAGGCCAAGGAGCAGAAGACGTTGGGTAAACTGAATGGAAATTTTTCGAAAAGCTGGAGTTTTTGAGCGACTTATTAAGCTCAGATCGTAAGTGAACACTTAATACAGGTGCACAGAATACTTTCAACATAATCAATCTTATTTTCAGGTCAACCGGCAACTATGACAAAAAAAAAAACATTACAGCGGATTGCTCTTCCACAGATTACACCGAAAAAACAGTGGCGGACATTATAGAATTCGATCCATAGGCAGAATCTTCGTTGAAAAAGAGAAATATTACAGATGCTGCCGCCAAAGAATCACCAATAGATCAATTTTACCCATCTACGAATTCAATTTTTACGAGTTTTTCACCTTCGACAAAAATTTAAAAAGTGGGCGGGCCTGCGATGTAGAAAAATACCTTATTATGACATTGCAGTCAATAAAAAGACGTATATCGGAGAAGAGGTAGATGACTTGTTTTGTGCATCTTTGGTTAAAAACCTAACAAATTTCCTCTAAAGGAAGAAAATAAAATTACAGTGGAGCTTTTGAGAATATTGAATGAAAAGAGGAATAACAATACAGCCGCTTAAAATCCGATTTTGAAGTTTTTTATATCAGTTTAACATACTTATGTATGTATGTATACATACATATATGTAAATATTATATTTTAATTAAAATTGAAAGAAAAGCATGTAATTATTTGCCCTATTTATCGTAAAATTGGGAAAGAGATGTTGTTCAGCTATTTCTTCCCTTGCATCTTGTTCCATTATTACTCTACTGGTCCTCGGTAAATGTACGTATGTATGTATGTACTCGTACTGTGTGATGATAAATACATTCCTTTATTTTGAACGGCCTTATTGTTTCTGCAATAAAAAGAACTTATGTATGTATGTATGTATGTACATGTGTCTATACAAATGTATGTAGAGTGTATGTATGTACATATATTAAAACTCAAAACGCAAGTGTTGAAGAATAAATACACTCCAGCAGAAATAGCATTTGTTTAAGATAAATTCAGATTTTATTACTATTCAGTACAATTAAACGTGTTGCTTGCTTGAAGACAGGAAGCAGAGAGAGGGAGCTAAACAAAAAGTTGATTGTCAAAAGTGACATACTAAAGAAATTTAGAACTTATGACATTTATTTATATGTAAATCAAATATTACAGTGCTTTAAGTCGAACTCTGTTCATTAATGTTTTCAAAAATATTTTGAAAGCGTAGTTTTTACCAGTAAGTATGTACAAACATACATATGTATATCGTAAAGTTAAAAAGAAAGGCCTAGTCCATAACATTTGTACATAAGACAATGTTTTACTCTTTAACACTTAAAAAAAATTAAATACGCATAACGAAAAATATATGTATTTGGAACAGTTACACTGTACTAAACAATATTAAGAAAATGAAGGAGAGGGGAGTCGTCCAAGTCTGAAGTTATTTTCACAAATTTGTTCAAAGCAGTGCATGAGTCTTAGACTTGAACTCAATTTGCGACAGTAAAATGCGCCAAGTCGTGCACAAAATACCAAATGTATTTTCAATCATAGTCTTTGTTGAAGTTGTCCTTCTTTTGCTCTAATAGCGGTCTTCGGAAAGGCGGCATTAAACTTAGTCGCATTCGAAAAGCGTTGCCTCCAACAATATACAATGCTGTTGATTTGTTGGAATTCGGCAAGCTTCTAACTCAAGGTGCCAGCAAATCGTTGTTGAATAGTTTTACCCCAATTGCAGATAACTGAAAAATGCGAAGTAAGAAAAATATATGCTGAGCATTTTTCTTACTTCAGCCTCCGCCTCAGACTTTACTTCAACCTCAGCTGTACATTGTGTTCCAGCCTTTAGTGTATATAAATATACAAATCGATTCACACGTTTCAACTTTTGCTGTCAGTACTGGGATACTCGCTTGTGTTTATATGCACGAAGTTAGCTGCATGCTCGTTTTTACTCAGTGTAGACCAGTTCTTTCGATCTTCAAGCAATTTATCTCAATAGTAGCATGAAAATGATGCTCAGGTATTGAAATAGGATCGACAGGTATTACATTCGCTAGCTTTTCTGTTACGTCCTTACTCATAGCTTTGGTACAGTTGTACCAATAACTAGTTTCTATTGAAAAAGTTATATTTTACGTTGAAAAACAAAAATATTCTATATAGTTTTCATCACAAACCTTTTATTAAAGTTGTTTTTAAATACATACATAAGTAAAAAATTAAAAGTGTGAAAAAAACGTAAAACAAATTCATGAAATTTAGAGGTATTAAAATCTTTACGTTGAAACTTTTGATGCACAATGCTATGCTGGGCATATACCGGATAACTGCCTTTTGAGCAAATCTGACCTGTTTTACGATATCTTTTATCACTGTTTACACACAGTTTACAGCAGCCTTTTAACGCAGTAACACCTGATTAAGTAGCTGTGGTGGCAACACGCCTGCATAACTGATGATCCTCCATCCATCATGTCTGTGATGGCATTTTTGGTAATCGTTTGGGCCATAATATTTTTATTGTTAATACGACGTTCCAACTCTTTCTGCACTAGCTGCTTGGACAGCAAATGTAAGATATCGCGCCGAGCTTTCATTTTATTAGATTGATGAAAAGAATTATAAGTAATGTGCGTAGCTAAGGCAGCTCCGCCCAAAATATTGAAAAAAATGCGTACGGCCAGCGTCGAGTTTTACGTTTGCAGGTATATGTTCCTAGCATTTGGTCCATAGAATCTACTCTGATTTCGTATTTATTATAACAATATATGGGGCTTCAGGCGATGTTGAAAGTAGTAGAACACATTTTTTTTTTTGGAACACAGCTTACCAAGGACTTATCATTGTTGTCGAAAATCTTCAGGAACACAAGTCTTACTGTTTCGCAAAGTTCCCACATATGCTAGGCCGTTCGACATAAGATCTTTGCACAGTGGAAGTAGCGAAAAGAAATGATCGCCTACAACGAATAATAGCAAGAAATCTCTGACGTGTCATAGTAGCTCGAAGTATAGGAAACCAATCTGTTTTGCATAGCTCAGTGCTGGTAGTTAGATTTTGTAATAGTTGTCCACTTCCGGGGTAGAGCAAGATGTTTCGATTCTGTTGTATATATTTATAAAATTTGGCATCCCTATAAATTATAAGTAATCAGGCACTTGTCAAATAAACAAATAAAACCTGGCAGTTGATTGCTGAATAACAAGTGAATAACACATGGCGCAGCCGGTAATTTAAATGGTAAATACAAGGGGAAAAGCAAAAAATAAAAGTGAAAACGTTCAATTAAAAGAAGAAAATTCAGATGAAGAAATCGTAGACGAAAACGCAGAAATGGCTACAGAAAAAATTACATTCAACCCGGTTGATGCCCGTAGACCGGACCCACTTTCTTTCGACGGGAATATTCCAGAAAACTGGAGAGTATTCAAGCAGAATTTTGATGTTTATGCCATAGCTACTGAATTAGAAGACCGTAGAGAGTCACAAAAAATTGGTATTTTTCTCAACACATGTGGTGCAGAAGCAATTGAAATATTTGGTACGTTTGATCTATCTGAAGAACAGAAAAAGCAATATAAAATCGTGGTAGAAGCTTTCGAAGCTTATTGTACTCCTAAGAAAAATAAAGTGTATGAAGCCTTTAAATTCAATTCTCGAAAACAGCAAGATGGTGAGTCTTTTGATTCTTATTTGTTGGACCTCAGAAAGCTTGTTAAATCTTGTGGATATGCAGACTCGAATCGTATGATACGGGACAACATAGTTATTGGTACAAATTGCTCAAAACTAAGGAAGAAACTGTTAGGAGCCTCTGATTTGACTTTAAACAAAGCAATTGAAATTGCCCGTGCATCAGAACTAGCTGATAAACATGCCAACGACATGTAACACTAACAAAATAAATTTTCAGATGCAGTAAATGTTATACAGCATAAAACGAATAACGGAAGAGTAGATGGTAAAAATATTGCTTTTAGCAGAAATTATAATCAAAAAACACTGAACTATGATGAAAACAGAAAAGCTAGAAATAACAGTAACCGTAAATTTTGTAAAGGCATTCATGAATTTAAAAAATGCCCTGTTTTTGGCAAAAAGTGCAGTAACTGTGGGGCGACTAAATCATTTCAGTGTTGCTTGTTACTCTCAAAAAATTCGTGAAATAAGAGAAAATAGTTTGGAAAGAGAAAATGACGATTTTTTTCTACACAACATAAGCATAGATTAAACTAGAAATAGGTGGTATGAAAAAATTCGTGTTAATAATTGCTTGATAAATTTTAAATTAGACACTGGTGCAGATGTCAATGTATTGCCATTACGTTATCTGAAGTATATGAAAGACATACGTTTAGAAAAAAATGGCATTCCCCCTAAAAGTTACAGTGGAAATGATTTGGCATTGAAGGGTATCTTGAGTTGCGTGGTTATGTTTAAGAATGAAATTACGTCATTAAGGTTTTACGTAATAGATACACCATTCGAACCGCTATTAGGACTAAATGCTTGTGAAAAATTGGAACTGATTAAACGTGTAAGTCCGTAAAGCATTTGGAAAAAGAAATGTTCATTAAAACTAACATTGATGTTTTTCAAGGCTTATGGAGGTTGCTTTGTTACAGACTTAGAAATAAAAGTTAAGTCTAACTCTACACCTGTAGTTAAGCCTGCTAGAAGAATTCCATTAACATTGTGTGCTAAAGTTAAAAAGGAATTGCAAAATATGGTTGAGAGGGACATTATTGAACAAGCAGATGGTCCCGTAGAAAAGGCGTCCAATTTGGTTATTGTGGAGAAAAAGTCAGGTCAACTTCGTTTGTGCATTGATCCTCAAGATTTGAATAACGACATCTTGCTGGAGAATTATACAATTCCCTCCTTTGAATCTATTTCGGCAAGGACAGCGAACAAGAGGTACTTTTCAGTTTTAGACCTAAAAGAAGGATTTTGGCAGGTATCTTTAAGCACAAAAGCTAGTGAACTTTGTACCTTTAGCACACCGTTTGGATACTATCGATTTAACTACCATATAGAATAAAAACGACTACCATATAGAATAAAAATCGGACCGGAAGTTTTTCAAAAATATAATGAACGAAATTTCTATGGTATTCCAAATGTGATAGTATTCATAGACGATATACTTATTGCAGCAGATACAGACGAAGAACATCATGAAATACTAAAGCAAGTCGTAGATCGCGCACGTAAGTTAAATATAAAATTTAATATTGATAAAATTCAGTACAAAGTAACCGAAGTTAAATATTTAGGAAAAATAATATCACTCGAAGGTATAAGATGCGATCCAGACCGGGTAAATGCTATTATGAAAATAAATCCACCTCAAAATAAGAAAGACTAACCTTTCGGAAATTTCAAAGCCTTTGCGAGATTTGCTTAAAGATAGCGTTCTTTTTGAATGGCACAAGCCTCATGATACGTGCTTCAATAAAATTAAAGCGATTATTGCTAACGCGCCAACTTTGGCTAGTTTTGATGAAACAAAAGAATTAACAATTGAAACAGACGCTTCGAAATTTGGTATTGGATGTTGTTTGATGCAAAACGGTAGACCAGTCTCATTTGCATCAAGAAGTCTCACTTAAACGGAAATAAACTACGCCCAAATTGAGAAGGAGTTTCTTGCTGTTGTGTTTGCTTGCAGAAAATTTCATTATTACGTGTATGGCCGTATGATTAACATTAGAACAGATCACAAGCCTCTCATTGAAATTATGAAAAAACTATTTTGTAACATACCTTCTGCTAGACTTCAGCGAATTAAATTATCGTTATTAAAATACAATTTAAAACTGACCTACGTTCCAGGTAAATATTTATATGTTGCAGATTTACTATCTCTATATTATAATAAAGATGAAAAATCTACTGAAATTGAAGACCTAAATGAGTTTGTGCATACTGTAAATATCGCAGATGAGAGACTTAAGAGCATTAGGGCCGAACTAGATGCTGATGAATGTTTACTTGAATTAAAAAGTTTTGGACAAATCGAAATAACATTTTTATGGAAAATGGTTTGTTATTTTTCAGTAATAGAATAATTGTACCAAAAGCACAACGAAAGGAAATTCTAAATCAGCTTCATATGTGTCACTTCGGTGTAGAGACAACAAAAACAAGAGCGCGTAATTTAGTGTATTGGCCCCACATGGACATTGACATTGAAAATGAGATAGTTAAATGCTTGACTTGTCAAAGACATCGCAACTCGAATATAAAGGAACCTATGATTTCCCATGAAATACCATCACTACCTTTTAATAAAATTGGCATGAATATTTGTGAATATTTATCAAAATCCTATCTTATCGTTTCAGATTTTTATTCTAAGTTTTTAGGCATCATACCAATTGCATCTAAAACAGCGAAAGAATGTATTAAACATCTAAAAGTATGTTTCTCCAATCATGGTATTCCTGTGGAAATTATATCAGATAATATGCCGTTTAATCATATGAATTTCGGAAGTTTTGCAAAGAAATTGGAACAAAACTAACTACCACCAGTCCCGGGTATTCTCAAGCAAATGGATTTGCAGAAAGATTTGTAGTTATCGCAAAAAACCTTATAAAGAAAACAGTAGAAAATAATGGAGAGTTATGGCTCGCACTCCTTGAGTACAGGAATACACCTCTTAAAGACACTATTGCTTCTCCAGACACTTGTCAAATAAACAAATAAAACCTGGCAGTTGATTGCTGAATAACAAATGAATAACACAGATTCATTAATTTTTCTGAAAATTTCTCAGCTTTTCTATTTGCCTCTCTGAAAACTACCATTTGGTAATTATTTGCTTGAAGATTTCGATAAGAGAAAAGCTTTGTAGACGCTTCGATGGGCCACCTTGTTGACGATTTATGTTATGTAAACGTATTTTTGTTGCTGATCGAGCCTTCTTGCACCATTTTGTTCCATCTTTGGCCGTGAAGAAATCACTATTATCGTCTTTAGTTTGCACAGTATCAAATTCAATGTCTTCCTCTTCATCATCATCATCTGCGTTGAATTCGAACATGAATATTTGCATCTTCATCCGAAGCCTCTGCCTCATTTGGGGATATAATCAGGATGTTCATCTGAGCCCGCTTGAAATGAAGCTAATTTATCACACCATTTCATCTGTTTTTGTTCATTCATTCTTAAAAATGTCCTTGAAGCTTTCATATCAATCACATCTTCAGCCTCATTATTGTCCAAAAAAAAAAGACACACCAGAAGCAAAATTTTGGTTATACAACACCTAAATTTATTGAAACCGTCCATTTCAAATTCAAACTTTACAATGAAAAGACATAAAAATAAGTTGAATTGACGGATTACCAAAAAATACAAATGAAAAAAACCCTAAAACAGAGGCTTTTCATACAAATATGTTCAAGGCACACTTGTACCAAGCATGGAAAGAGAATTATAAATACAATTTGCCACTTCCCTTCTATGTTCAGCCCATATATATATATAATAAATATAATTATACTAATCCCAGATATATATTTGACGTATTCCAAAAGGCACAGCTCTGAAAGCTCTTATATATCGCACGCTAAATACAAAAGGGTCACAACTCAAAATTTTCCAAAAGTGACTTTTTTCCATAAATTAATTCAGAATACACATCTCTAACTACTGCAGCAATTTCTTTCACGTCACTATCTTCTTTAACTGGAAAAATACAGTTATGTTAAATGTGTTTCTTCTGCACGATGAACTAAACATAAACAGTTTTTTGTCTCTCCTGAAAATTTTAGAATTTTGAGTTGTGACCCTTTTGTATTTAGGGTGCGATATGTTAACGCAGAAAACGTTGAATGCCCTTATTGCAAACCGTTTCACAATAATTAAATTGCTGACACAATCGCAGACAGGTAAATAAAATTCTAAAGAAATTCATATTACAAAATAACAACAGCGCGTGTCATTTTGATTACCATGCAAATTAGTATTTAGTTTAAGTTTCATATGAACAAAATTAATTTCTTAAGTTTAGTTACATTTTTGAAGTGAAACAATAAAGTTGATTTTTTTTTAAAACAAACTTACAAATAAATAATTTATAATATCAAAAACTTACTTCCAAGATTCGAGTTGGTACAGCTGTCCCAAGGATGTAGCGGAAGGACTAGGCTGAACAACGAATAAATTTATTTGATGGAGATAAATACTGGATAAGCTATTGAAAATTTCTTCAGTAACATTTGTGTAGGTGTGTAATAATAATGTTCAGCAGGAAATTCGCTTGTAATATCGGGTAAATTAGAATCGCCAAATACAAAAATTAAATACCCAGTATTAGTTTTCAATGACACTAATTAGATTGGCTATATTCTGTTTGTACGTGAGGGACTGTAAGGATAAATGACATAAAAATAAATATAGTTTACCTTAAATCCGACTGCGGTTAATATCAAAAGAAAGATTAACTTTAACGTCTTTCATAGGATAAAGATTAGAAATAGGAATTAATACTCCTCCACCTCTCGTAGTTGTAATTCTGTCTCAACGAAAAATGTAAAGTTTATCGCAAATTTAAATAAAATAATATTTCTATATTTAAAATAATTGTAGTATTATTTTTGCAGATTTCGGTGAACACAAAATCTTTTTTATTGAAATAGCTTTGTAAATATAGTATACTTATGTATATCGTTACCTTAACTCGTTTTTTCTCAAATCGAGTTTTTGTAAATTTGGAAAGATGATCTTCCAACACATCATTGGTAAAAAATTGACGTGATCCGACTAAAAATAACAAAAATATAAGCAGTTGAAAAGTTAGGAAAACGTTAGGGCCTTCTATATTAAAGTATCGATATGTAAGTTAGTGTCTTTTGCAATCCACCATGATATCGGAGAAGCTTGTTAGTTTTTTTTTTGAACAGTTGATGCATGAAGATGGAGATCAGCCATATTTTGTAAGCGAACTAAAACATGAAGACGCGCTAAAACTACTTATTGGAAAACATAAGAAGGGACAAACATTTTGAAAGATGTTATGCTTCTCTATTGGGAATAAATGTTCTAATTAAGTGTGGAGTTAATGTAAATTAAATGCGCCAAAGGAAACTCAACACATATTTTCTACTAATATAAAAAAATCTTGTGACCTAAACAAAGAAAAACATGCTTTCAGATAACGCCTAGATTAAGATATACATATATGCACTTATGCAGAGTAAAATTCTGAACAAAATAATTAGTATAAACAAATATTAAGTAAAACCTTTTAATTCAGACTTAATAATATACATATACTATATATCTATATGTATTTGAATAAAGAGGCACAAATTTCAGTATAACGAAAAAAATATTTTTTTATCCATCCACCCTTATCTTTTTTCTATTCAGTTTGAACCATTTAGGAGCCCCTTAATTCTTCTCGAATGTATTCTTACGTATCAAAAGTTTGTAACAGCTGGAAGACGACAAAAGACGTCATCTATATGCGTCGGTTGGTGAACCAAATATTTATGTACAGGATATAAGTTTAAATTTTTCAAAATTCTCATTGGTTATCAAAAGCTAATTGGTAAAGTATTATAATATCTGCGAAATATTGGCATACACTGTCATATCAATTTTGAACACTGTTAAATCTAGGAGCTTTCCAACTTCTCTTCTTCTATTTTGTTAAAAGGACGCAAGACGATCAAATTTGCTTAAACAGTATATTGTCCCAATCCTAAGATCGAAAATATTAATTTGAAACCAGTGAATGAAATACAGAAAATACAGACAATTTCATACTCGTAAACGTTCTTAGTAAAAAAATTAAAAGTTTCTTTTATTCGGTTTTTACAGAACAAAACAAACAAAAAAATACTTTTAAGGTGATAAAGTTACCAAAGAAAACAATTGACTATTTTGTCGCCTTCTTCTTTTGACAGCGTTACATATGTATGCACGTACAACTGGGACCAAAGAAAGAACAATATGCATTTTATGTTGAGCAGGAACCGTAATGGGTGGTTACGGTATTATGCCCTTATTTTTTGCACAACCAGAGTTGATACTTTCACTATTTTTAGAAAGGGAAATAAAAGTGAAAATTTTTCTAAATGGATGAAATTATTCAAAGCTTTTAATGACTGGGTTTTGTTGTGGGTCAGGCAAAATTTAATAAATAAATTTAATAAATTTTTCCAAGTACGTATTGTTTCTGGAACATTTAAGGATTAAAAGTGGAAAGAATTAGTTGAGAAAATTCTTTGTTTATTTCGTTTTCAAACGAATATATTTCATTTAATCCTCCTTCAAATGGTTGTTTTATTGTTAACAGACTTGGAAGCCAATCTCAAAGAGTGATTTGAATTTATCAAACACTAATTTTATTAGTATTCCACTATGCGGCAACACGGGCGTATACACAAAAAGAAATTTCTTCTATATGTGAATGTGGATTTTTAAAGTAAGGAGCCAATAACGGACTTTTTTGTTCCTCTAATCTTTATTTGCCTCGATCGATGAGTTGGTAGAGTATTCCAATCTGGTGGAAAACAATATCCAAAAGTTTGTTCAAATAAAAACAATAGCAAAAAACACATAATACCCAACCCAGAAATCAAAATCCATATAGAAACCTGTAATATTGAGTTGGTCGATGTTTGACTCAAGGGCATCCGTTAAATTCTGAGCAACACATTACACCTTCTTTTCTCTTCCCTAACCCAGTTCCGGTACAATGTCCTGCATATGTGCGGCTCGACCCCTGAGCACTAGTCACTAAAAGTCAATATCAAGCTTAAAGGTATATTTTTCAGTAATAATGTTTTATCGTAATAAAAACGTCTTCAAGTGTCAAAAGGTCAGATCGTTGGAAAACAGTGTTTGAGTCTCAGATGAACAATTTTAACATATTTCGTATGTATTCATCGTACATCTATGTACATATGTACATACATATGTACAACGTGTATGTATGTATGAAGATGCGAACTTTCAGTTAATCATTCTTTTATTTGCATTTAAGTGATATATTGCAAAGATTCTTTCCATTTAAACCAATGTTATTGCAACTTGAGCCGTGGAACTTGATAACAAGGATTGTATTTTTACAAAATTGTAAATACACTTACTACCCTTTGGACGCGGTCGAAAATGAAAATGTTGGATAAAAAACATGTTTTATTTCTCACATAATAAAATGTATGTATGTATACATGTGTGTGTATGTATGTATATGGACCGTAAATACTAACAGAAACATTTTAATTCAATCAATATGTCAGGTAAGGAGAAAATGTGTTGACGAAATTTGGGAATAATTCAACCAAACAATTGCGTTAAAATGTTAGTATAGAAAATTGTTATCAAAACTAATGATGTCTGCATTTAGTTTTACTTTTATTTCACAAACAACAAGCAAAAAGCAAATGGACGGTGTAAAAAGTGCAAAGCAATTAAACCCAGTTGGTAGGGGAACAAAGAGAAGTTATATAGGATATGTCGATATTTGGAGACGGAATTGAATGCAGCAGGGCCACCATCGAAAGTATTGCAGAGTGGAAGAAGTTATAAAGTTATAAATAATTGTTTTGATTTTAATATATGAAAACAAACAATATTCCCGGACGTAACAAGGTACTTCGTGCTGACGAATGTAAAATAGTTATAAGTAGAATAAAAAATTTTTAATTAATTAATAAACTCGAAAGTGATTGTATTAATTTGGTAGTTTTATACATATATATTTTTAGTTTAAAATTGTTTTTTTTTTGTATATTGAATTGCTTTTTATTTTTAAGAAAATGTGATAAAAGTGCACTTAACTATTCTGTTTTTTAATTATTCATTGACAAAAGTTTTAATTATAAAAAAGCATGCGATTTAATTACAAGAGACAAATACTGCGAAGAGACTAGGGACAAACCATCCACCTTTTGTATTCTAAGACTGTTTCCAATTTATAGACCCAGTGTTACATTTGAAGTGTATGCAGAGGTTGTGCAGCTTCCTAGCACCAAGAATGCACCTCCATATATTTTTTAAAACGCCATATTACGGCACTTATAGTTTCTTTGTGCTTCTTGTCAAGTAAAGTCGTCTGGCATTGAAAATAATTTTTTTTTTTCAAATAAAATTTTTTTTCAATTTTTAGATAATAATTCCATACATACGTACATCATTATTGATAAGTTTTTTGTTTCTATTTCACTTTTTGCTGTTGTGTTTATATTCAAATCCAATTTGCAAGTAAGGAAAACAAATTCGCAAGAATGGCTACCTTTGCTGCCGGCGTCTGTACTAGCGAAATTGGTAGTCAAAAGGACGGTGAAATTAGTTTGCAAACAGTTCCACATTCAAGAAAACGTACCAACTCCCCATTGTTATTTGACAACAAAAGAAGACAAATCGGTAAGATTCAAGATTCTCCCAATTCAAGTAATAGATTTGTTGTTCTTTCTGATGATGAATGCGATAATAATAATTCAAATACAGCTCCATCAACTTCCCAATCAAATCCGTCTGACCCTAAACCCCCTCCGTTATATATCCCGGATGTAACTAATATTAAGGATATGACACAATATTTCTCAAGTATTATCTCCTCAGAGCAGTTTTCTTATAAGTCTCTTAAAGATGGCCAAGTCAGAGTCATGATTAAGTCCATAAGCGCGTACCGAACTTTTGTTTCCAATCTTAAGCTTAAAAAGATAAGCTTTTACACTTTTCAAACAAAACAAGAAAGAGCATACAGAGTTGTTGTTAAAAATTTGCATTACTCAACCAATATTGATGATATTAAATCATTTGTCGAAAATTGTGGCCATAAAGTGCGAAATATTTCCAATATTAGAAGTAACATTAGCAAGCAACCCCTTTGTATGTTTTTCCTTGATCTTGAACCAGGCGACAACAATAAGGAAATTTACAATCTAAAACATATCAATAACGCTATCATCACTATTGAGCCTCCCCGGAAAACTAGAGACATTCCACAATGCCATCGATGCCAACAATATGGTCATACTCGTTCCTATTGCAATAAACCATACAAATGTGTCAAGTGTGGAGAAAATCACTTATCAGTTGAATGTACCAAAAGTAAGACTGTTCCTGCCAAATGCGCTAATTGTAATGAATCCCATCCTGCTAGTTATAGGGTATGAATTGTTCATCAGGAGTTGAACAAGAAACTTCAACATAAGATATTGAATTTTCAACAATACCGACAACTTGCTCCTCCTTTACATCAACCCTCTTCTCAAAATAATAGTTTTGAACATAATTCGAATGTAACATTCGCAGATGCTGTAAAAGGAAAATACAATTCAAACAATGATTGCACGAGCCTTCACAAAATTGAGACTTTATTAACAAAGCAAATGGAACTAACAAACTCTCTTCTAAATATGATATTAGTCTTATGCAGTAAATTATGTCCGTAGATCTTCGTATAGCAACATGGAATGCCAATGGACTCTCAAACCATTTAAGGGAGGTAGAAGTATTTTTGCAGTCAAACAACATCGACGTATTTCTTATTTCTGAATCTCATTTCACAAGTAAGTCGTTTTTTAAAATTAAAGGCTACGATCTGATAAGTGCCAATCATCCTAATGAAAGGGCTCATGGTGGTTCTGAAATTTTAATCAAATCGTCTATAAAATATCATCAAGAAGACCATCTTATTAAGGAAAGTGTCCAAGCTTCATGTATTAAAATTATTTGCCGTATGTATTCTGTTGCGTTATGTGCAGTTTATTTTCCTCCTCGTCATAATATTGATTGCGATGACTTTGCAAATTTCTTTCAAAAACTTGGTCCTCGTTTTATAGTTGGAGGAGATTTTAATGCGAAACATCCTTGGTGGGGTTCACGTCTTATTAACCCTAAAGGCAGAGAGCTCTATAAGTGTCTGCTTTTTAAAAATTATTCTGCTCTTTCAACTGGAAAACCTACATATTGGCCTTCTGATCCATTTAAAATTCCTGACTTAATTGATTTTTTTGTATATTCTGGAATACCTTCTTATCAACTTGGTATTTTAGATAATTATGACCTCAGCTCAGACCACTCCCCAAATTTACTAACGTATAACTCCTCGCCTCAGTTTATCAAAAAAGTCAATAAGCTTGTAACAGTTAAAACTGATCTGGAGTCGTTCTCATATTGGTTAGATATAAACATTAATTTAAACTCTGCAATATCTAATGATTTTGAGCTGGATGAAGCCGTTGAAAATTTTACAAAAATAATTCATGAGGCTGCTTTTTTTATCGAATCCGGCTGAAAGTTTTACTATTCCGCAAAGTGCTCCTCAAATCTTTTCACGGAAACGGGAGCTTATTTTAATTAAAAGGAGATTAAGAAAAGCATGGCAGATAAGCAGAAGTTCTTATAACAAGTGGCGTTTTAATCAAGCAGCAAGAAACCTTAAACATCTTTTAACTGGCCTAAAAAACAAATCATTCGGTGAATTTTTTGACAATATTAATAACTCAAACAATAATGATCACAATTTGTGGAGGGCAACAAAATACCTGAAGCATCCGTCAAAAAGAAATCCTCCTTTTAAGGATACTGATGGTTCATGGTGCCGATCTAACATTGAAAAGGCAGAAGCATTTGCGAGCCACCTCTATAACACATTTTCTGTTCACCAATTTGATAACTCCGTAGAAGACGTAGAAATTTCGGGATTTTTGGATGCGCCCTATCAGATGAGCTTACCCATAAAACACATTTCTCCATATGAAGTTGCAACTCAAATCAAAAATCTAAATACCAAAAAGTCTCCTGGATATGATAATATCGACGCTGGCGTTGTACAGAGTTTGTCAAAGAAAGCTGTTTTATACTTAACGAAAATGTTTAATTCAATTCTTCGTTTAAATCATTTTCCTTCTCAGTGGAAATGCGCTGAGATCATTATGATCAAGAAGCACAGCAAACCTGAAAATGAACTAACTTTTTATAGACCTATTAGTCTACTAAGTGTTTTTTCGAAGATGTTTGAAAAAAATTTTTTGAACCGCTTGTCCCCTATTCTTGAGAGTTTAAAAATTATTCCCGATTATCAATTTGGATTTAGGCAAAATCATGGCACTCCTGAGCAATGCCATAGAGTAATTGACATTATTCGAAAATCATTTGAGGAAAAGAAATATTGCTCCGCTGTATTCCTGGATACTCAGCAGGCATTTGACAGAGTTTGGCAGTGTGGTCTTTTATACAAATTAAAGAAACTTCTCCCGTCTACATTTTATGCATTCTTCAAGTCATACCTAAGCAGCAGATTATTTTACGTAAGATTCGTAGATGAAAGATCTCATGTATATATGATTAGAGCAGGAGTACCTCAGGGTAGTGTATTAAGCCCTGTATTGTATACAATATTTACGGCTGATATGCCTGTTTTGGACCTTGTGAATATTTACACGTATGCGGATGACACTGCTTTTTTAGCTTCAAACAATTGCCCAGTTGCTGCTAGCTCTTTTGTTCAAAACGAATTAAATCTAATAGAGTCATGGTTAAGTAAATGGAGATCTAAAGTAAATGCTGAAAAGTCTGTACACATAACATTCTCTCTTAGAAAAGGTGATAGCCCTGACGTTTCCATAAATAACATCCGAATTCCAAAAAAGGATTATGTTAGATATCTCGGCTTATATATGGATCGTCGACTAACATGGAAAGAACACATAAAAATAGAACGGCAACAATTAAATATTACAAATAGGAAACTTAGCTGGTTAATTGGTCGAAAATCTCAACTAAGTCTGGAAAACAAACTGAAACTTTATAAAGCTATTTTAAAGCCTATATGGACTTATGGAGTTGAACTTTGGGGAACAGCAAGTGCCTCAAATATAGAAATATTGCAAAGGTACCAGTCAAAAACTATAAGGCTTATTGTTCAATCTCCTTGGTATATTTCCAACGATGCCATACATAACGATTTAAATATACAAACTGTTAAAGAGGTAATAAATTCATTCAGCGAAAAATATTTAAAAAGACTAAGCAATCATGTAAATCCTCTGGCTATTGTGTTATTAGACGATACTGATGAAATTCGAAGACTTAAAAGATACCATGTGTTAGATCTACCTTTCAGAAGTTAATTTTTTTTTATCTAAATCAATCTTTTTCTTATTATTATCTTTTGTTTTTTTTTAATGTTTTCTTTTAACTTAATGCTAAAACTTTAAATTTAATAATTACTAAAACTTAAGTTGCTGTTATTGTAAATATAAGATGGACTAAATCTGTATTTTTTTCTGTTAAATTTGGAATATTTCTATAGTTTTATACGTTTTTGTATGTGTAACGCTAAATGTCAACATAAATGTGATTAATTTTGCTTATTATCTAAATATAAGATAGATTGAAAAATAAATAAAATACAAACAAACAAAAAAAAAAATATTACGGCACTTAGAATGGTTTCATTGAATTTCATTTCAGCAGAATCATCATGTGAACGGTCACGGCTACAACGCGTATCCTGCGTCTCCTGGTACATAAAGTCATTACTAATTTAGGAATAAATTCTGTTGCCATTTTAAATCTTACCAAGTGGCCAGTATTTGGTGCTGCCTCTTAGATATTCTTCCTAAAGATGAGTTCGCAATTCGCTGAAATTCCAGTTACACGGTTCGTGACACGCACACACCGGTGTAAGAGGTGTCAAAGTACTGAATCTTTAGATCATGAACACACAACTGGCAACTTTAGTCCTCGTTAAAAATTATTCATTTACGCACAAGAAGAGTCGACTATATGAATAGGCCGAGGCCAAGTTATAGCCGAGAAAGACCTCCACCATCAGTTAATCAACCACAAGGGAAAATTCCACTGAATTTCCATATAGACTCCGAGTATCAACAATACGAAGCAAATATAGAAAATTTGGATGACCAAGAAGAACAAACTTTAAACGATTACCTAGACTCGACGCAAGTACCACCACAGCTCGACAACCAATATCTAGAATTTAAATATATTCATTTTTTAGGATGATGACCTCTTCCTTGCCATACATAGAGTTCACGACGAAGAGCGGTAAGACCCTGAAAACTTTAGTTGACACAGGCTCAACCAAAAACTATATCCAACCACAATTTGTTAAAAAACCCCTAGCGAATAAAGAACTCTTTTAAGCAAAATCAGTAGCAGGCGATATAGAAATCAGGGAACACACTTTTGCTAATATGTTTAAATTAAATGATAACATAAAATTTTATTTAATGCCTACATTGAAATCTTTTGATGGTATTTATTTAGTAGTATCAAATATACTTTTACAATATTTCAATATTTCAATATATTACATAATTTAATGTATATTATCCTTTTTTAAGAATTTAACAATTTTATTTTTAAAGACATTGGGATTATTTTCAACTTTAATGTTGTTTGGAAGACTATTATATAATTGAAGTCCTTTATAAAAGATTGATCTCTGCATCCCCACATTTAAAGCTCTTTGTATCCTAAAGTTTTCAGCGTTTCTTAGCGGGGGTATGGTTGTGTTTCTCCAACAAAGCTCAGTTGTTCGGTTAGATATTCAGAGGCGTTACCAGTTTTCATTCTTTGTAAAAAAATAAGAGTATTCATTTTTAGTCTCTTTGGTATATCAAACCATTTTTACGTTTCTAGCATGAGGTTTATTGATGTGTAACGACTATATTTTAATATTGCACGAATAGCTTTATTTTGCAGCTTTTGAAGTCTATTTATTTGGTTTGTTGTACAACTCGTGTATAATATTGCCGATCCGAATTCAAAATGAGGTTTTATTATCACATATATATTTATTGCTGTTAGTATTGAGATTTTATATCTAATACGGTTGAAAAAGCCGATTTTTTTACCGATTTTTCTACATATATATTCAATATGTTCTTTAAATGTTAACTTTTTATCTAAGATAAATTCGAGATATTTAATTTGATCGACGTTCTCTATCCATATTTATATTTATTCTTTGTTGTTGTATCGCAACTAGTGTGTTTTTACACGGTAGGGAAGTTACCCCCACGCACAGGAGCGGACGCACTGTCCGCGGAACTATTTAAGGCAGCCGGAGATGACCTGGTTGGGCGCATGCACCAGCTCATCTGTAAGATATGGTCGGAGGAAAGCATGCCCGACGAGTGGAATCTCAGCATCGTCTGCCCGATCCACAAAAAAGGAGACCCCTTCAACTGCGCCAACTACCGAGGAATAAGTCTCCTGAACATCGCCTACAAGATCTTCTCTGCCGTTTTGTGTGAGCGCCTGAAACCATTCGTGAACAGTCTGATAGGTCCTTATCAGTGTGGTTTCAGGCCGGGGAAGTCCACCATCGACCAAATTTTCACACTACGGCAGATCCTGGAAAAGACCCAAGAAATGCAAATCGACACCCACCACCTATTCGTTGATTTTAAGGCCGCATATGACAGTGTGTATAGGGACGAGCTATACGAAGCCATGTCTAGTTTTGACATTCCTACTAAACTCGTCAGGCTGTGTAGGATGACGATGGAGAACTCTCGCTGCTCCATCAAGGTCGGTAACGAATTCACCGAGACCTTCAATGTCAGAAGGGGATTTAGACAAGGCGACGCACTGTCATGTGACTTTTTTAACATAATTCTTGAGAAGATCGTGCAAAACTCACACGCCAACAACAGAGGCACGATCTTCCAAAAGTCCGTGCAACTGCTAGCATACGCTGACGACATTGACGTGATTGGTCGAACACAGCGAGCCGTCACTGAAGCGTTTGCTGGTATTTCAACGGAGGCGGCCAAAATGGGTCTAGCGGTGAACGAGGGCAAAACGAAGTATATGCTGTCATCAAAAAAGGACGCGCAACACCGACGACTGGGCCCGAACATCACCATAGGCAGCTATAACTTCGAGGTAGTGAAGGACTTCGTCTACCTTGGCTCCCAAGTCAACAGTACGAACAACATCAGTACCGAGATCAAACGCAGAATAACTCTTGCCAACCGCTGTTTCTTTGGGCTCAAGAGGCAATTGAGTAGTAAGGCCCTTTCTCGAAAAACCAAGTTGACACTATATACCACTTTGATAATCCCTGTACTTCTTTATGGCGCAGAAGCATGGACGGTGTCGAAGGCGGATGAGGAAGTCCTTGGTATTTTCGAGAGAAAAGTTCTGCGTTCAATCTTCGGCCCTGTTTGCGTTGATGGTTTCTGGAGAAGAAGATTCAATCATGAACTGTACGGGTTGTACAGCGACATGAGCCTAACCAGGCGCCTACGGATCCAACGGCTAAGATGGTTGGGCCATGTAGAGCGCATGGAGAATACTGCTCCGACCCGTAGAATCTTCGATTCCGAACCTGTGGGACAACGCAGTAGAGGACGCCCACGGAACCGATGGCGCACACAAGTGGAGAGGGACCTCAACCAACTTGGTGTGCAAAATTGGAGAACGCTGGCTAAAGACCGTGCCAGCTGGAAAGCTTTCTTGGTTGAGGCCCAGGTTCACCACGGACTGTAGCGCCAAAAGAAGAAGAAGAAGAAGACGTTCTCTATATTTTTGTTATTAAGTTTAAATACTGTTTCATTGTTTACATTTACTTGCATCACTTTCGTTTTGTTTTCGTTTAATTTTAGTTTATTCATTTTAAGATATATATTCACATTATTCATATCATTTGTTAAATTATTTTGGCATTGCTCATCAGATCAAATGTATCATCTGCGTAAAAAACCGCTTCGCAATCTTTTAATACATTAGGCAAATCATTTATACATATAATAAATAAAAGTGCTCCTAGGATTGAACCCTGCGGAGCACCAAATTCGTTATTTATTGTGCTTGATGTTACATTATTTACTTTAACCATTTGCATTGTATCATTAAGGTACGATTTAAACCACATCAACTCTATACCTCTGATCCCATAGATGTAAAGTTTTTTTTACCAAAATGTCTCTGTCAATAGTTTTAAAAGCTCTCTTGAAATCCAAGAAAATTGCGATAACCCTCTAGCTCTTGCCCCTATTCTTCCATCTGTTTACAACATAGCTAACCGCTGTTTCACATGACAATATTTTTCTGAATCCAGATTGATATTTCGATAAAATGTTGTTATGCTCCATATACATAAGTCTCTAGTTGATGTTTTACTACCTTTCCAGTATCTTTTCGTATATTTTAAGTGTATTTATTGGACGAAACTCTTCACAATTTATCGTTTTTGATACCTTTTCGATAGGAGTTATGACTGTTATCTTTCAATTATCAGGAAAAATGTCGGTTTCCAAAGAGCTATTTATTATATTCATTAGGCTATTTTCTATAGTGTTCCAGTTATCAAGTATAATTTTGATTGATAGCTTGGTGAAGTCTGGTTTTCCATTCATTTTGTTACATATTTGCCTCATTTGTATTAAATTTACTGCATGGAAATGGAAAGTTGAGTTTATCGCAGCGACTTGGTTCTCATATTGCACTTGTTCTATATTTGTTCTAATTCAGCTAATATTGTCGACAAAATAGTCGTTGAATTTAGTAGCTATCCTATATTTATATCTAATTTCTTCTTGATTAAATATCACGTCCTTAGAGGTTACTTATTGTGCTGGTAATAAATTTATTTTTTTCGTATTCGATTGTATTTATATAGATGTTTCGAATTACTTTGCAATTGATCCAATCTGTTGTTGTATTATTCGTTTTAGCTATTTGGTATTTTACTATTTTTTCTCGCTTCATATCTCTTAGCTCTTTGAGTTCTTTCTTCATTGCTGCTAGCTGATCTGTAAATTGCCATAACTATAAGTGTAATTTGTTTATGTTTTGCTAGATATGCACATATCCAGTATTTGGACTCATCTGATTTTTCACATATAGTTGTTATTTTCCACCCGTTATCCATCCAGTTATATATTTATTTTTCTTGCTGTCATAAGTTTTGCGTGAATTTCGCTATCAACTTTAATTAATTATTCTATTATATTTTTTAGTTTCATAACACGTAACGACTTGTACTTCACTATTTTTCAACGCCTCATTTTGTTTTCTAATTTTTTCTACCAAATCTGCTTCAGTATATTTAAATGTCAAATCTGTTATTATTAATTCCATATCATTTTTATTCGGTACTTTTATTTCATAGTTTTCGCTCATTTCCAATCCCGCTTTTTATTTTTTCTCTTTCTCGATCATTTTTACTTCGTATTATTATAGTTCCATTATTTCTATTTTCAATATTTGTGATTTTTAGTCCACTACGGTCTATCTTACTCTTTAAGTCGTCTTTGGTTTTTTGTAACTTTTGTTTCTGTTTTGGTTTAATAATTATTGTTACTTCTGTAATTATTTCTGGCAAAATTGTTTTGGACTTCACTGTTTCTGCAAACGTTGGTTTGTTTTGCTTTACACTTGTTTCTTTTATTTATTTTTATTATTTCGCTTCATGCTATTTTCTTCTATTGTGGTACATATTTACTTATTTTTGTTTCCACTTTCAGTTATCGCGCCACATAATTTTTTACTTCATGAACATTTCTTTCGCAAATTTTTTGGGCACTATAAATTTTTGTGAGTCTTTCCTCATATCTCTTTTCAATTGCCTCCAATAGTTGTTTGATTTAATATTCGTTCTGTTTCAGTGACACATTAAATTCAGTTTTATATTCTCTTAGGTAGTAGGCAACGAGACATTACAAGAACTTGAGGCAGTCATCCATACCAGTAAAAATTTCTTGCAAGTTAAATACGGCGTTAAAATCAAAATCAAGCTTTCACTCCCCTATTAATTCTATAGAAATCCATGGGGATAACTTAACACCATTACAGAAAGAAACACTAAACTTTTCGCAGACCCGGACGAAAGCTTGACATTTACAACGAAGGTAGTCGGCGAAATACGCACTAACACGGACACCCCTGTCCACACCAGACTTTACCCTTATCCAGCATCGTTGAAAACCGAGATTGAAAAACAAGTTGATAAAATGATACATGATGGTATCATTAAGCCCTCACGCTCTCCATACAACTCTCCCGTGTGGCTAGTCAGCAAGAAACCTGACTCGAAAGGCAATAAATAATATAGAATGGTAATAGATTACAGGAAACTCAATTCTGTAACTATTCCAGACCGTTACCCAATACCCGAAATAAACCTTGTAACATCTCAACTAGGTTAAAATTCTTTCTTTTCTGTTATCCATCTAAAAAGCGGCTTCTAACAGATACAATTAAAACCAAGCGATCGCGAAAAAACCGCGTTTTCTATTTGTAATGGCAAATTTGAATTTACTCGGCTACCCTTTGGCCTTAAGAACTCGCCATCAATTTTCCAACGAGCCCTTGATGATATTTTATATGAGCATATAGCAAAAATTTCCTATGTATACATCGATGATATAATCATCCTTAGTAAAACAGAGCGCGAACACTTCGATAGGGGGTGGGCCGGTGCACTCAGGGCAAAGTTGTTGATTGCTCTCAACTTGGCGAGAAGCCAGCAGCGATTCCTGAAAATGGACTGTTGATATACTGCCTCCTCGTGGCGCCCCTGGATAGCCTCTACAGCACCCGCTTAGAGGTGAACAAAAGTGTGCAGCGAATCCCCTCTGTCCAGGGGTCTAAACTAGGGCCCGGTCCTCCAGGTCTCGGGGGTTGTGCGTGGGGGTAACTTCCCTACTGTGTAAAAACACATTAGTTTCGTTACAACCACAAAAAGGAAATATAAATATGCTGACGACCCTACCCTATTGCTGACGACCATGGACAACGGAATAAGGATAACGATTTTCGGTTCTGCACGTGGAATGTCAAGTCCCTGAACAGACCATGTGCAGCCGATGAACTTGCGGAGGCCCTGGAAGCCTCTAAGGCTGACTCACCGCCATCCAGCAAGTGCGATGGGGTGGGCCTGGCAAAAAGAAAGTGAGAAACTGCGACATCTATTACGGTGATTGCTACAAAAGCAACGACGAGGGTTTGTAATTTGAGGTAGACTTAGGCAAAGAGTCTTAAGCTTTAAATATGTGAGCGAACGCCTCATTACAATCCGCACGACCACAACAGTTTGACATCGCAAAGCTACAATCGCAATCGACCGGTAGGAAATTCGCCGATCTAGTCTCCCTTAAGCTCTCAGAGAGTCCAACCCTGCCAGGCGAAACAACCGATGGGAAATGGAACCGTTGCCAAAACGCCATCAGAGATGCTGCCTCTGATGTATTGGGTTTTAAAATGCCACCCGGAAAACCCCATGGTTCGACGACGAGTGCAGGCAGGCACTCTCAGCGAAGCTAGCAGCGTATAATGTGACGTTGGAGAGAAGGACGAGAGCAGTTCGTGAGCTCTACGAACGTAAATGAAAGGAAGAATACCGGTTTCCCAAAAGAAAGAAGAAAGAGCATGAGAAGCGCGCGAACGAGGAACTGGAGAGGTGTTACGACAGGAATAATATCCGAAAGTTTTACCAACGGGTAAAACAACTATCCAATGGATATAAACTGGTTGGGGGCATGCACCAGCTCATCTGTAAGATATGGTCGGAGGAAAGCATGCCCGACGAGTGGAATCTCAGCATCGCTTGCCCGATCCACAAAAAAGGAGACCCCTTCAACTGCGCCAACTAACGAGGAATAAGTCTACTGAACATCGCCTACAAGATCTTCTCTGCCGTTTTGTGTGAGCGCCTGAAACCATTCGTGAACAGTTTGATAGGTCCTTATCAGTGTGGTTTCAGGACAGGGAAGTCCACCATTGACCAACTTTTCACAATACGGCAGATCCTGGAAAAGACCCAAGAGATGCAAATCGACACCCACCATCTATTCGTCGATTTTAAGGCCGCATATGACAGTGTGTATAGGGACGAGCTATACAAAGCCATGTCTAGTTTTGACATTCCTACCAAACTAGTCAGGCTGTGTAGGATGATGATGGAGAACTCTCGCTGCTCCATCGAGGTTGTTAACGAAATCACCGAGAAGTTCAATGTCACAAGGGTATTTAGACAAGGCGACGCACTGTCATGTGACTTTTTTTTAACATAATTCTTGAGAAGATCGTGCAAAACTCACACGCCAACAACAGAGGCACGATCTTCTAAAAGTACGTGCAACTGCTAGCATACGCTGACGACATTGACGTGATTGGTCGTACACAGCGATTACAGTCAATGACGCGTTTGATGGTATTTCAACGGAGGCGGCCAAAATGGGCCTAGCGCTGAACGAGGGCAAAATGAAGTATATGCTGTCATTAAAAAAGGACGCGCAACACCGACGACTGGGCCAGAACGTCACCATGGGCAGTTATAACTTCAAGGTATTGAAGGACTTCGTCTACCTTGGCTCCCAAGTCAACAGCATAAACAACATCAGTACCGAGATCAAGCTCAGAATAACTCTTGCCAATCGCTGTTTCTTTGGGATCAAGAGACAATTGAGTAGTAAGGCCCTTTCTCGAAAAATGAAGCTGACACTATATACCACTTTGATAATCCCTGTACTGCTCTATGGCGCGGAAGCATGGACGGCGTCGAAGGCGGATGAGGAAGAAAAGTTCTGCGTTCAATCTTGGTTTGACCAATACTTTAATACAGGAAATATAGTTAGAATTTTAAAGAAATATATGTATCCATCCATTATTAACGGAATAAAAACAACAGAACCTGTCATGGGAGTAATACAAGAGACACATTAGGAATTACAAAGTCAGATTTACAAATAAACAAGTAACTGATGTCAGAAGTGAACAAGAACAAGAGGAAATAATCTTGAGTTTTCACAAGCGTGCGCACAGGAACGCAAGAGAAAATAGAATACAAATACTTGAAAATTATTATTTTCCTGCCATGGCCAAGAAGGTGGAAAACATTATTAAAAGATGCGTAATATGTAAGGAGAACAAGTACGACCGCCACCCCATTAAGCAACAGATACAAGCTACACCTGTACCACGATTCCCAGAGCAAATAGTTCATTTGGATATATTTTTAGTCGGAAAGGAATTGGTACTGACTGTAATTGACAAATTCTCCAAATTCGTTATTGCAAGGCCTATAAGATCCAAAGCAACTGAAGATATAAGGCAACCCTTGAGGGACATTCATTTCCCATTCTGTCCTGAAACTTTGGTTATGGATAATGAGAAATCGTTTAACTCGGAGTCCATTAAATTTATGATTGAGCATGAGATGAGGATACAAATTTTTCGAACAGCCCCATATACAAGTTGTTCTAACGGACAAGTGGAATTGTTCCACTCTACTCATTTCAGGAATTATTAGACTCCTCAGTAAAAGAGTATAATTTCTGTATTCATACGGTTACAGGAAGAAAATCTATGGAAGTTTTTTCGGTAGACGAGTTAGCACCAATCCGGAGCAACTTCAAGAAGATAGAAACGAAAACATAAAAAAACTGAAAGAAACACAAAAAAATTGCCTTAACTATCATAATGCAAATAGGGAACCACCAAGGGAATATTCAGAGGGAGACGAAATATTCATAAAAATTAATCGAAGACTAGGGAATAAGTTCTCACCTAGTAGGTATAAAAAGGAAATAGTTGCTCAGAACTACAATACAACAGTTAAAACTAAATCAGGCAGAATAGTCCATGAAAGCAATATTAAACACACCTAAGAAGCATATAACAGACTAATATCTCTTTCTACAGGACAAAAAAGAAAATGATGAAAATCTTATCGGTAATCGCTGCGCGGACATTAGTGACGAGTGCTCAGCAATTGGACGAACAACATCTGACTAATAACAATGGGTACATTCCCATTAAGACTGGTGAGATAAAGACCATTGATCACTACGACAAAATTTTACATTTCATTAATTTAAATACATACGAGGAAACGATGGACCTTATCTCTACAAACATAAATAATTTGAACACTGCAACATCTGAAGATAATCAGCTCTTGAACACCGTAAAATGAAAATTTCTCTTGCTTAATGCAAAGATAAACAACTTACACATTTTTCATAGGGAAAAACGCGGACTCATTAATGTATTAGGTAATGGACGTGGGTTCAATGGACAGCGATGACGAGAAAGAAATAGGAGAGACTATAGGAAAAATACAGAACAATCAACGGATTACTAACAAAACTACGAATAAATTAATACTTGTAAGCAGTTTTTTGGCAGAACACATTAAAAATATAACAAGCCTCACCAAATCCTTATCAGTGATTATATTAATAAATTTAAAAATGAGATTCAAAATAAAATTCAAATGTTAGACGATGAGATACAATTTATGCAGCACACATACAGAATTAGTAATGATATTGAACAATCACATAGAGGACATCGCACGAATTATATTTTCATGCAATTTAGGCGTAATTCCTACCGATATATTAATACAAAAAGAACTTGACTTAATTACAGACTTTGATAGCTATAGTAAAATAAGAGTCGCAGGCTTTTTCAGAATAATAATATAATCTTGACACTATTTATACCTTAATTCTCCCCTATTTTACTATCTGGAAAAATTTTTGAGCCATTGCCAAACACATTAAACAAATCAATAGTTCTAAACCAATATGAAGTATTAACGGATGACGATAATAATATTTTTGACATAAATGTAAAGGATAATTTGGAAAAGAACTTAGTTGCCTTAAAAGATAAATGTATCACTAATATCCTAGAATTTAAGGAAGCACAATGCGAGTTAGGAGACTTTGAAGAATTTCCAGTAAAATAAATTGTACACGAAATTATCATATTAAAACATTTTGAACGAAATATAACTCATGAATGGGGTAGAAAGAAGATAAAACAAAGTGGAACATTTCTAATTAAATTTGCAAATTGTAAAATTAATGTATTGAATAGAATTTATACTTATGTTAATATGAGGGCACACGATACTTTTGACCTACCAAACTTAATCATAAAAATCAAAGAAAATAATGTAACAACCCTTTATTTCAGACTCGAAAATCTATATCTAAAGCAACTACAACATGAGAAAAATATTAAGATTCTAGTTCATAAGAGTAAAAATAGTCATATCATTAGTCTAAGCACGTAATCATTGTTATAGCATTCGTAATTATTATTAATTATAGGCAAAAATGGTATAATTTGTCGAAACCACAAATAATAACAAGTGAAAAAAGTGGACCATTTTTGCAAATTACAATCGCTATAAGAGGGGAAGAGTAAACGTAGACGTTTATTAAGAATAGAACAAAGTAAAATAAAATTATTAAAATCAAATATGGAAACCTTCAATTTTTGCCAAGTTGTTGCAATCGTTTAAAAAGAAATTATAAAGTTTATTGCACCTTAAAACATCGCGTCATAAACATTAAATGCAATCGCTTACATTGACTTTTCTTAAAAAATCGTTTTTACCATTTCTTGAGAAATAAGTGCAACAACTTATTAAAATCAATAATCATGTCACTTTTAGAATTAAGTCTATTAAGCAAAATATAAAATATAAAGTTGATGAAAATGTAATTTATGTAGTTTTAAGTTTCAATTTGACTTTAATGAAGGGCGGTCACGCTGACCGAATAAATTAACAAAATTGTTTTTTTTTTATTTTCCTAATTAAGGAAGCTGCTGTTGGCAGATGCAATTAACTGTTATTGAATTTTATGGGACGTTTCGTCTTTCGCCTTTTCATTCTTCTCTTTCCAGATAATCTCTCATTTGTAACTTTTATTAAATTTGATTTCAGATTTGTTCATAACAAATTCCCCAGAATTGAAGGTGGACAAATTTTTATACAATATTAAAAAAGTTTCGAAGGATGTCGTCTTTAGTATTTAGTTGAAAATGTTAAGTAATGAAAAAAACAATGTTTATTTGAGCTGCTGACACACAACATGTAACATAATTGGACACTTGTCGTTTAGTTTTTTTCTTCAAAATATTGCTTTTTTAAAGTTCTTGCTGGCAATTAGGGCGTGTTCTATTCTCTGACATCAGATGGTTTTGTGACGACAAAAAATTCTGCCTTAAATTCGTGCCATGTGGGAAAATTTGATGGCTGTTGACTATAACGATATCATTAGAACTCCCAAAAAAGCACTTTACTAGAACAATTGTCTTTTTATGGGTTTCTGTCCTTTTTTAACATATTTACATAGAAGTCCCACACACATAAAACTAAAGATCCAGGACGATAAACTTTAATATGTACGGCTGAGCTTCTGCGAGTCCTTAAAATTATTTTATGGCTGTTATAAGACAGAACTTCGCGATTTCGACATGGATTTTAGTTTCGAATAAACTAACCTAAATATATGAAACGTTTTATATATAACATTTAAGTCCTTAGATTTCAACTGCCAGTTGCACTTTTTTTTTAAATATGAACTACATATATTTTCGATTTACATTTAAGCGTAATCAAAGAAATGGAAAAAGGAAAAAGATTTTGCATGAAGTCGGCGGAGTTTTTAGCATCTTGTTTTTAAACTTTTACATGCACACATTGTAGCGTTATGAGATCAAATATGTACATATGTGCGTGTTTTGTACTTTTTCGCTTTGAAGCTTTAATTGTTTACCTGTTGAAACAATTATTTATGTCATGACTTCCAGGAGTCAAAGTTCTATAAGTTATTAAAAATATTCGTAAGCTGTGTAGGTCTCAGCTATTTCCAAAATTAGGAGCAACTTTTGAATTGTAGAATCAAAATTTGTTAAATAGCAAATAATCCTGAGTATATAAAATCCCGTCCAATGTGGTTGTTGTAATTTATTGTTTATTTCAATTTGCATCCATTTCTCTAATTAGATTAGTGGAGATTTTACAAAAATCTACTCATGAACCGGATTTGGCTTTGGCGTACATGGACTATAAAGATAAAAAATAGTTTGCAAACAATTACAGTTAAAAAGAAATCAATGAATTAAATGAAAGAAGAAATCATTTTAGTTGTATGTATGTACATATGTATGTAGATACACACATACATAAACTAAAACTACTCGTAAATAGCGGAAAATTATGTTTTTATATCATTTGTTTGTGTACACGAAAGAATTGAGGCATGTCGTTCATTATTTTTTGCAGCCACACAAACTATAGTGTTATTCCTTTAAATCCCACATACCGGGGATGCCATTGAACATTTTAAAACGGTACCAAATAGTTTGAAAGATTGTACCTTGCTGACCTTAATTGTACTAAGACACATTTTTAAATATACATACATACATATGTATGTATGTATGTGTATTATTTTTTGACATACATAAAGAATATAATGAAAAAGGTAGATTAAATTTCATTTGTGCTATAATATAAAAATAAACAATTTAGTATTGAATGTGTATAAACTATTTAGACATACAGACATTTAATTTGTCTTCTTTTCGTTCTCTTGCTAAGAAACGCGAACATTTAAGCAGGTTGAAATGCATTCTGTGTTGTAAATTGTATACATCTGTCAAACTGGTAACGAAATATAAAAATGCAACAAACTCTTTAGTAACTAATTATGCAATAACTTCTTCGTTACAAATTGCGATGTAATATTGAACTAGAAAGAGTGGATAAAGCAAACAAAACAAGTACATATTGCACGATACAATAAAATGATTGATGTGATGAGTTGCCATATAAAATTCCAAAACTGGGGAGATCGATTACTTGTAATAAATATGCTATTGGAGTATAATTGTACTTTTCGTGTTTGAATAGTAGCAAAAATGGTCCAATTGTATCAATTTTGCCATCCCTGCTAAACAGTCCTGGAGATGCACATAGATTGTGCATACGGATGTGTGTGTGTGGATGGTAGAGTATGAGAATGTGGGTTAATGTGTACAATATATATAAAAGCTGAAAAATCAGCAACGTAAATAATTCAACGGAATGCACATTTCACCCTGTATGAATTTAACGTTCATACGAGTGTGTGTGTGTGTGAATCCTTTTGGCATCTTGATAAAACGTTCTCTCTTTACATCTTCCTTCAGTCTAGAGAGAGTTGTGAATTTGATTAGATTATTGTATTGTAAAAAATTAAGCTTTATAAAATTTTTTAAATAAAATGTGGAACAATAAATTGGAAAAATTACGCGATTAATTTAATTTGTAGTTGGTTATTAATATTTTACTTGCGGAAATGTACTTTCAGGAAGGAAATGAAACATATAAAGTTTAAATGAATTTCCAAGTTTTAATGTGACGCCCTTAATTTGTGATGTGTTTCAAAGTATACATTTTTATGTATGGACCAGTTTTTATGTACACAAATACAAACACACATATGTACATATGTGCATACAAGTATATTAAAAACTGCTGCTTTCAACTTAGACTCTGCGTTATTCTTTGACAGCAATACTAAGAATTTTGTATCTTAACATTAAAGCTATAAAGTGCTAAAAAATAGAAACAGTTTTTTTTTTAAATATATGTACGAGTAGAGACAGATACATATACAAATGTGTATATTGCTCCGACATACATTTACATACATTCATGTGTATAGATGGAATGGTTCTAGATTTTGGTGCTTGCGAAAATAACGAGTTAATGAAAGGCAAATATGCTGCCTTCGAGATTTTAAAACAAGACTAACGCTTATGCTGCACCTACTTAATTGTGTAAGTATTGGAAAAGCGAAACCAAAATAGAATACGAAATTGGCAATGGATTGGTGTGGCACACATTCCTTCGCGGAATGGTCACTCTTTTAATATTCATATTTCACACGTAAATTTTTTATACTTCAAGATACTGTGTAAATACGTACATACATACATACATAATTTTACATTGGGCGATTCTTGTCCCTGACAGAGAGCAGAGTAAGAGAGATAACGGGGGATACAAGCTTTCTGGTATAGCGAGTCGCAAGTGAATTTCTGTGATGGAATTGACATATAAAGTAGAATAACAGTTTTGTTAGTGCCAGCGTTGCCATTCTAATAGAATCAGACTAATTTTTTGTTTGTTTTAAATTCAATTTATCGGATTGACGTATCAACTATTTTTTCTGCTAGGAGATCCCACACGACCACGGATTTAACGATCAGAGTCTAGACTTTGCTCTCGTATATTAGAAACAATTAATGTTGATTGAGGGAGTGGTTGTGATATTTTATTTTAAGTTATTTACACACATACATATTTACATACATACATATATAAAAATTGGTCTTTCGCAAACTAAGTAGATTTATTATACATACATTGTGTGGTGGATTTGCTGACAAACCTGTTCGGGGCACCTTTACAAAGCAATAAAAAGTGTTCGGATTCTGTAGATGCAAAATATTTAACAACAAGAAAATAAAAGCATCTGTTTAACAAACGTTCGTCAAATTTCTTATCAAATTTGTTCTCTGTATTCAAAAATGAAATATCTGATGATCAGAATTCGACAACAACTACAAAAACAAGATGAAAATTTCCAGAGTTAATTTTAGTTATTTAAGTAATTACTGTATTTCAAAGTACAATCACTTGCAATGATGACAGTTACGATAAGAAAACATCGTGGTTAACAATGGTTTACCGTCCGTTTTCCAAGTTCCTGAGATGCGGTGGGATAATAATAATATTTAAAGTATATATTTTTGGATAACCAAGGCTGTACTTGGTTTCAAACCATATTCTTTGGTACAGAAATAATAGCAATGAGCTCCTATCAAAATAACTAATATTAAATATGGAGACGAAATAGTATAAAAAGATACTTCTCATGTTTATATAAGTATGTTCTGAAAATCTCAAGGTTGCAAATCAGATGCTATTTTAAAAACATGTCTGGTTTTGTACAATTTACGCTGTTTTTGTGTTCGGTATGATATTGTTTTAACGAAATCACAAGAAAACAGCTGATTTATTTAACTATTTTGCTTACAAAATATTTTATACAAAAATTAACTGAACAAAAAAGTGCCAAAGCTTCGTGACCGTTATTTGCACGCTTTATAGATGGGATCTGAAATTTCGAAAACCCTAAACATATTTTTCAAAGGATTTTAGTTCTATTGACGACATACAGATCGCCGGAAAGCACACAAAAGCCCCCTAACTAGTTTATTTTTTTATATATCAAAGCGGTTAAATAAACTCAATTATTTCTATTTTGCAAACTAAGCAAAGTAAAAAAGAAGAAATAGGTAATATTCGGTAAGAAATGCTGTCTATTTTTAATAAACGTGAAAGATTGTCATTCTTGAATTTGTATTAAAAATAACAGTAATATTCGACAATTTGTTTTCGATTATAATCAAAATTCAAGAATGGAAATGTAGGTCTTTTCGAACAACAGACAGTAGGAACCGAAGTAAATATTCGTCTGCAACTGGTAAGAAATCCAAACGCAAGGAAACCGAGAAAACTAGAATGTGCAGGTGGGAAATGCCTAAAAACGAATGACCGGAATGTGTAATATTATACAATCAGCAAATGTGTATTTTCAATAAAATCAAATAGTATAAGTCCAGATGGGCTTAACATGTAAGTTTTTGAAAGCTCTCCAATCCAAACTTTTACTTTATTCCACTCATCAATCAATTCTTCTACGCAGCTCAATTTTCTGATGGTTCGGAAAAATTCCATTGCCAAAAACAAAAATATTATAGCCCGAGTCTTTGAAAACTATCTTAGATCTCAATTTAGTCAGAATTTAGTGACCAGTTTAGTACTTTTGGATCATGGTAAGCCATTCCATGTACTAGTAGTTCTTTAAACTGTATTAATTAAATTTCAAAAACTATTTAATTTTTCAAGTTATTTTTGTTCTCTTATAAACTCTTATCATTGGAGCAGATGTCAACGTGTTCATCTAAATAAGCATAGTTCTGCATACCACACATTAACATTTCATCAGTTCAGCATGACAGCGAAGCTTCTGCTATAAAAACAATAAGACGATTGAAAAATCGATTAAAAAAGAACTGAGGTTAAGGTACATAAGATAAAAGAATAATAAAGAATTTGTCATTTCTTTCCATTCAGGGCATATTGTATACTTTAAAGGAGGCATTCAAGGATTCTGAGACTTTAAAAAATTTAACTGTACGTAGGATAAAAGCAACAGCTGTTACCGAGCCCGTTTTTAATCACTCCAAACGCAAAAAAATGTATAGTCCCAAACTAAAAGACGGGCAAATACACATACCACTTTTACAAAGACCTGTTAGATCCCTTTTATTTCTTGCCCGTAGGAGAAAAAATCTAGTTAAATACATGCAACTACAGCATATAAACAGATAATGTATTTTGTTTAAACAACGGAATACCTCACGAAGTGTGACCAAAAATTAGCAAAATATTTGATATACAATGTCTTAGGGACTGATAACGAGGAAGAGCAAGAGCAAGAGAAATTTTAAGTCTAAGTAATTATCTATATTTATATATATGTATTATATACATACATATATATATATATTACTTAATCTATGATCTTGTAATATGAAACGTAAATGAAATAAATACTTTATTGAAATGCAATATTTCAATCTCATCATCATCAACACATATGGATGTATCTCAGGGTAGTTGTTTGTTTTCTAGTAAATTAGTTCCTAAAAATTTGTTTGTTGTTTTGGTTATCAACAGAAACATTTTACAACTGACCCATTTTCACGTTAAACGTATCTTTTCTCAATTTAGTCCTTTTTTTGTTTTCAGAGTTGCAACTATATTTTCGGGTAGGCACTCACAACATTTTGTTGCCTGGCATAACCCGATGGTTGTCTCTTACGTTGATCGATTTTTAGAACAATAAGACTTTTTAAACTCGTGTTTTAGGTTATGAAAGTTTGAAGATCCTGATGGCAAGGAGTCTATTTCGACAACATTAGATGGAAAGTCCTCAAAAAAGTATTTAAAGTTTTTGTTCTGTTAGCAAATTTTAATATTATTTTTGAACCAGAAAATTCTAGTCTATATGCATATATACATATGTATGTACATAAATTAAAACATGAAGTACTAAGTTTTTAAAAATTTACATGTAAAATTATATGCGATTAATATATTAAAGGGATACAATATATGGGAGCTTGATGATACAAATGTAGACTTTTTCGTTAAGGAAAATGATATACATATTTGACAGCGCAAAAATCGATTTCCTTATGCAGATGAATTGTTTTTTCCAAACTTAAAAATTATAATAACGTTTCTTTTAATTTGGCGCCTTTTAATGGTTCAGTGGAAAAAGTTTTGGTAATCAAAGTTAAAAAAAATGGACTTAAGCAAGAAATTGTGGTGAGTGTTTTGAACCAACCAAGGAAATGTTGAAACAAAAATAAATAATAGATTTTAAAACAAGTATCAAATACATAATATTTATGAACACATGTATGTACATACATATGTAATAATAATATGTACATATGCATGTAAATTATATTTGTATCAGGTCAAAGAAAGACAATACAATTTATTTATATTATATACCAGGTCAAAATATTTATTCATATGTATGCAGCTTTCATGTACTATATTAAAACTTGTCTACATACATACATAAATATGTGCATACACATAATTATGCATAGTTATGTATGTATACATGTATATGAAGTAAAATTGTATAAGAATTTATATACTTTGAATGATGAATAAATTTTTTATTCATAATGCGCCCATTGCACTTTATTTTGCTATAAAATTTTAATATTGTGATAACATATTTTTTAAAAGACTTTAAAAGTGCAGCAGCTGCAACCGTTGCACAGTGGCACCCGTAGAGCAAACGAGGTTGCAAAAATCAAAATTTTCATGTGCGCCTGCGAAATTTTAAATGAATCCATCTTATAGTAAACTTTTCAACGATCTCAAATATGCTACTCTTAACAATATCAGATTTTTAGTTTAGAAGACATAACTGTTCAAAGTTAACCAATTTTCGGATTTAAAAAAAACACACAATTTTTAGGTAGTTTGATCCGATTTCAGGTGTAATATCACGAAAACTAGGCAACGAATAGTATTTTTTTTTGTTTTTAGTGATTGATGTGCTTATTAAATGTATAACAATAAAAAAAATTGTGCTGTTTGCTTTGTGTTTCTCTAGGTAAATCAGTATTTAAAAACTATCCATTTTTTCACTATTCTTCAACTTTGACGGAAAATAAAAAAAATTTACCTTTTTTTACCTCCGCCATATTTTCAAAATATGTTCTTTAACTAGTCTTTTACATAACTCAAAAGGTTTTATCTGCCTTTACGTGCCTATTTGGCTTCTACAGGTAAAAAACGTTAAAAAGACATGGTTGCAGAAATTGTATGGCGGGCATCCCTTACATGCCTTGACTGACAGTTACTTTGATGTAATAGTTTGAAAATTGCATTTTGAGTCAGTTGTCTACCTGAGAGCCTCTGGCGAAAAATTTGGTCCTAATATTCCGTTACAGACACAAGATGCACAAAAAACTACTCATTGAAATAAGCAGGTACGCACCTCACTTAAAAATTATTTTTGGCGTACATATGGTGAAGAACAATACTGACTTATGGTACAGGTAGGCACAAATCTCATTTGGCTACGTGCATAATATCAAAACTGTATAATTCAGCCCAAATGCATATGTATGCATGTAACAGGTACATTTGTAGACATGGTAGCATAGGCCTATATATTGCAAAACAAGCTTAATGCCTGCATTAGTCTACGACTGAAAGTTGGCGAAACAAGTATTGAAAACATGGCGTTGAACAATTTAAAACTATTTGAACTGTTTAGAAAGTCAATTACACCAACGTGTTTCGCGGAAGCTGCTTTAGAAGAACTCGATAGCTTATACGGAAATATTGAGAGAAGCAAAAGTATAAAAAATAATCTTTGTATGATACATGCCAAAATTAAGACAAAATGGGTGAAATGCAATCGAACCATTAACATCTTCAACTCCAAATACGAGGACTGGCTTAATGAAGACACCATCCTGGATATATTGGCAGTAGATAAACCCTCCACATCAACCAGAGGAGAAAAAGGAAGGCCAAAAAAAAGTATGGAGGAGTGTTCAATTTTCACAAGAAAGAGGAAACTTGCCGATGCCACCAATGACTTGACCACGAAGGATTTATCGGATGCGCTGTCTATTAAATACATAAAGGATAGTGAACGAGTTAGGTCGCAGATTACAAAATCTGTTGCTGATGCAAGCCCACTGCGACTAAAAAGGATTAAGGAAAGCATTCCCACTCCCACAAACGCACATATTAAAAAGTATAGTTCCGAAGAAGCCTTGGCTCTGTTTTTGGACTTAGAACTTTCCAAAGAGAAATATGAGATACTACGGGCATCTTTAATGCGACACGGGGCTGACCTTTTCCCCGGATACAAGCATATTACGCAAGCCAAAATAAATTCACGACCATTGCGTACGGAGTTTACGGAAGTCTCTGCGAAAGCCAATCTGCAGGATCTTATGGACCATACAGCAAAACGGTTGTTGGAAAGTCTTCCTGAAAATGAGGTGGAAATTCTTCCTCAGAAACTAACATTGATCAGCAAATGGGGCTGCGATGGATCATCCGGACAAAGCGTTTATAAGCAAAGGATATCTTCCGATGACACTACAATATCTGACGGAAATATGTTTATGGCATCTGTTGTTCCATTGCGGCTAAAATCTGATGTTTCCCTACACTGGAAAAATCATCGACCGTCATCAGTGCATTATTGCCGACCAATAATGTTTCAGTTTGCAAAGGAATCGGCAGAACTCATAAGGACCACGGTGAAGGACATTGAAGAACAAATAAGCAAGATTAAGCATACAAAATTGCAAATTGGAGAAGGAAAATATATTGAATGTAGTTACGAGTTCCACCTGACCATGGTTGACGGAAAAGTCGTAAACGAACTGACAGGAACAACCTCAACATTGACATGCCCGATTTGCAAAAAGAGTCAGAAGAACTTCGGTAATTTAAACGATTCTACAAACGAGGAGAATTACGAATATGGAATGTCACCATTGCACGCAAGGATAAGGTGTATGGAGTTCTTGCTAAAACTGGCGTATACCCTACCACAACAAGATGAAAACATCGATGAAAATACATCAATTAAGGATAAGGAAAAGATCAGAAAGAAGCAAATAAAGAATGCTTTTTGGAAACAACTTGGACTAAAAGTAGACTGCCCCAAGTGTGGATACGGTAACTCAAACGATGGAAACACTTCAAGGAGATTTTTTGCAAATGATGAGGCAGTAACTAGAATCACTGGAATTGACAATGAAATCGTCAAAAGATTGGGAACGATCTTGAATGTTTTAAACTGCCAAGAAAGTGTTAATTCTACAAAATTTGGAGAATATGCATCGGAAACTGCATCTCTTTTAGCAAAAATTTATCCACAGAAGAAGTTGACCCCGACCGTCCATAAAATATTGGCGCATGGCAAAGATATAATTGAGTACCAGTCTTTGCCAATTGGAGAGCTTTCTGAAGAAGCGCAGGAGTCTCTTAACAAATTTTACAAAAAATATAGATTGCAGAACACGTTCAAAGCATCAAGGGTGAGGCAAAATGAGGACCTCTTCAACATGTTAGCAGCATCTTCCGATCCACTTATTTCTTCCCTGCGGCATGTGAAGACACGAAAAGAACTACAATGGAATTATACTTTAGAAATGATTAGTCTTTTAGATATACCTTCTGTTACGAATTGTGATGAATATTTTACAGAAAATTCAAAAAATTAATTGAAAAAAAATTTGTTTAATTTGTTGGCTAATAACTTTAAAACAGAAAAAGCTTTCAAAAGAACTAAGAAATATAAGATTGGTAAAAATAATTTGATTTTGTTACCATAAAATAGATGAGTTAGAAAAAAATTAGAGTTTAGAAATGATTTGTATTTTAGACATACTTTGTCTTACCAAGAAAATGAATATTTTACAGAAAATTGAAAAAATCATTTAAAAAAAAACTCTTTTGTTGTAATTTTTTAGGTAATATCTTAAAACATGAAAAGCTTACAAAAGAACTACAAAAAAATATAAAATTCTTAACAAAAATTTTTTTGTTACCAAAACTTGGATTTTTTCACAAATTTTAACTTTGAAAACCCATAAGTAAGCACCTATAAGGTGTAGCGTCCACTCCAACCGCTCATTTTATAGGTTGAACAATTATCTATGACATGCAATTTAAATTATTCGATTATCTTGTTCGGTTCAAAAGATATGATTTTTGCAACGAAAAAAGTCAAATGGCGCCACTGTGCGTTGGGATATTTTGCCCATCAAATTTTATCTACAAATTAACTAAATAAATCACTTAGATACAAATATAAAATCAAAGTTTGCTGATGGGCGCGATAGAGATGAATAAAACTTTTTTGTCAATCTTTGCTATATTCCGATATTTTAAACACAATATGAAATTTTGCAATAGACGGTGCATCGGGGTATTCATCATACTTTTTTACGAATTGTAAGCGCAACCTGAACTAATTTTATTTGTTGAAAGAGCTGCATTTAAAGGAATTTTGTTTTTTAAGTAATTTATGATTTATTTAAACAAAGTCTATTGTCAAAAATTCCTTACATAATATTGAAAAGTTCTAAAATTGTACAATTGTATTATTTGAACAAAATATGTGTACATATGTATGTATAATGAAACCTATATTTATTTAAGAATAAAACTATATTTCGTTTATTAACATTAATGTTCGAAGAAAGATCTATAAAATTACACATGTAATTAAAAAAATATCATGTTTTTAGAAATGGATCTGAAATAGCGAAGTTAGAACGAAAAGTTTTATATATAGCGGATAAAAAATTGATTGGAGTACTGGGAATATTGCTATTTAATATATAAAATAAAATTTACTTTGGCATAACCCTACGGCTGCTTAAAGTCGAGGACTGCTGCGATAGTAGTACACGTTTCTTAAGAAATATATAAGTAATATATTTTTAACAGATGCAACGCGATTCACATCTTTACTTGTGAGGTTTCTAGAAGTCGATTGGCTATGCCAATAAACCATTTCACAAGTTGTGCAGGAGTCATTAGAATTTGACTAGTCGGATCTATGCCCCACACATTTAAACGGTGGTAAATTTCGTACAATGGCATAAGTAGATCTTTTGCATAAAAATTAGAAACTTCACACGTACAATACTTTCTTCGAGTTCATTTTAACATCTAACTTCCCTTATTGAAAACCCATTTATTTCCCAGTGCCCAGTCAGTATATAAAATATTTATACTGACTGGGAACTTTACGCGCAATGGCACGCATCTATCACCAATAATGTCGCTTCAACCATATAAACTGCGAACGCTTCTGTATTTAATGTACCTATTTGGTATATCAAGATGGGTATCTGGGCATTCCATGAATTTTACCCAATACAATCTGTGGTCCTTTTTGCAAGAATTATTTTTTGCCCGTTTTGTTTTCAGAAACTTCTCATCACTTTGTTAAATAAATTTACATACGTACATAGTTATGTACAATATGAATGTACATACATATTTGTGCCAGCACAAGAAAAGTACTAAAGATATTTCGGTCACTGCTGCCTCATCTCCATTTGATTAAAGAAAATATTTCTATGACTCTTAATTAAGACATTGTAACGCACATAAAATTTAAGTCGTGTCGCAACAGGTTTGTAAGTCGGAAAGTGCAGTTTTTTGTCACGTTAAACTGAGAGTTATTCAGTTGCTTATATATCTGAATAAAATTTGTTTCAAAAGCAAATGATGGGAAGCTAGATTTCAACGCATAACCTACATATTTACCGTATTTTATTCCCAAATTTTATATAAATATTGCAAAAGTTTGGTTTCTTTGTAAGATATAAGCCAGAAAATAAAGCATTAAAAATAGTAATTGATTCATGCTAGAAGCACAGCTGCCACGAGCGACTGCGACGAGCGATTTCGTCCAACGCCACGAATATTCCCGACCAAAGAAATTCGTCGTCATTATAATGAGCAACCAAAGTATTTGAATATATACAAAATTATAAGAGTTTTTTTTAGTTTTTAGTTGTCTCTGCATTCTCTACTTCATCTACCAGATTCAGATCATTTACAGTAGCGTAGAAAGCTTGTAAATTTTGATGAAAACTGAGAAAAGTTTTATGTATGTGTTGTTTGGGGTGGATAATTACATCCTTATTAAAAAACTTACTTTACGTTTAATATCCACTATGAAGCAAAACCAATTATTAACGGAATGTACATACAGTAAGATATTATGAAATACCGAAATTTTAATATACATACGTACGCTCTAGCCTACTTTAAACCTGAAGTAAAACGAAACTATAATTGTGACGATTAGTTACATTTGTGGCTAATAAACTAAAACTATAGGAAGTTCGTGAATGATTTCGGTTAAGATGTTCTTCTGAATTTTACAGCGATCAATCCACAACCGGATATTATAATCTTAAAGCTGCAGGTCTTCGATACATCGAAGAAAATATATCGGACGTACCAATGATATTCTGATCTTTTCTACATATTCCAGGCTTCTATTCGATGTCATTGTACTCAATTAAAGTAGCAAACTCAGTTTAATGACGTACTAGGGAGGTCATTATGTAATATTATTTTTATTGGAAAAGTCCTTTACGTAGTTTCCATAAAATTAAATCGCAACGAGCCAAGAAAATACAAGTTATTGTTTCATAAAAAATGACTTTAAATACTCAGCGCAAACTTCTATTGAAAAGTAATAAGTTAAAGCATTAATAAGCGTACTCTTCACTCCTTTTACTTCGGCATTCTAAGTCCATAATGATTTTAACACGAGGAGATCATTAGAGCCACGTACTTATCACTATATCTAAAATATAACTAATTTTTTTTATTAATTTTATGTTGAAAACGCAGAAATAAGTTAATTAGTTAATTACGGAAAGCGTATTCCCGTAAGGGCGTTCTGCATGGATTGAAAAAAATGGTAGTCAGAACGGGCAAGGTCTGGGCTATAAGGCGGGTGAGCCAAATCTTCCCATCCACTGTTTTTTATATAGTTTTTGACCGGTCTTGTAGCAGTGGGCCGAGCTTTTTCATGATGAAAGATTATGGCCTCGTGTCTGGTCGAATATTCTGGTCGTTTTTCGTTGGTCTCTTCAAACGAATCAATTCTCTTCGGTACAGGTCCCCTGTGATCGTCTGGCCCGATTTCAACAGCTCATAATATAAAACACCCTTCTAATCCCACCAAATACAAAGCATTGCCTTAACGTCATGGATATTCGGCTTCGGCGTTGATTTGGCTGGTTTTCCGGACTTAACATATGACTTTTTGAGCTTGGGGTTATCGTAAAGTATCCATTTTTCATCACAAGTAACAAAATACTGTACAAAAATGACTTTGTGGCGTTCAAGCATATCTTCTTATTCTTTTGGCGCTACAATTCGGGGTGAACCTGGGCCTCAACCAACAAACTTTTCCAGCTGGCACGGTTCTTAGCCAGCGTCGTCCAATTTTGCACACCAAGTTGGTTGGTTCCTCTTCACTTGTGTGCGCCATCGGTTCCGTGGGCGTCCTCTAATTCGTTCTCCCACAGGTTCGGAATCGAAGATTCTACGGGTCGGAGCAGTATTCTCCATGCGCTCTACATAGCCCAACCATCTTAGCCGTTGGATCCGTAGACGCCTGGTTACGCTCATGTCGCTGTACAACCCGTACAGTTCATGATTGAATCTTCTTCTCCAGAAACCATCAACGCAAACAGGGCCGAAGATTGAACGCAGAACTTTTCTCTTGAAAATACCAAGGACTTCCTCATCCGCCTTTGACACCGTCCATGCTTCCGCGCCATAGAGAAGTACAGGTATTATCAAAGTGGTATATAGTGTCAGCTTGGCTTTTCGAGAAAGGGCCTTACTACTCAGTTGCCTCTTGAGCCCAAAGAAACAGCGATTGGCAAGAGTTATTCTGCGTTTGATCTCGGTACTGATGTTGTTTATGCTGTTGACTTGGGAGCCAAGGTAGACAAAGTCCTTCAATACCTCGAAGTTATAGCTGCCTATGGTGACGTTCTGGCCCAGTCTCCTTTTTTGTGGTTCGGGCAAACGATGCTGAGATTCCACTCGTCGGGCATGATTTCCTCCGACCATATCTTACAGATGAGCTGGTGCATGCGCCCAACCAGGTCATCTCCGGCTGCCTTAAATAGTTCCGCATAATATCAGACATGCAAAATTGCCTTTCAAATGTCTCTCGGCTTCAATTCATACCAGACCCAACTTCCTTGCTTTTGAATGAATCCCAATGCTTTTAAACGCAGGGAAATGGCCTGCTGTGTAGGTTCCAATGATCATGCAAGTTCTTTTTGCGTTTGAAAACAATCAGGCGTCTCTTTGTCTTTTGTGTCGAAATCACTACTTTTGAATCGCTCACAAATTTTTTGAGTTGGCCGTAAGCTTCTACCAACAATCGATAACTTTCAGCGGCTGTTTTGAATGAAATGAATGAAGGTTATCAGACTTCCCCGCGAAACATTTTTTTAGGCACAAAATTAGACATTATTATGGCAACTTAAAAAATATGTGTTTACAATTGGCGTCTCTCGAATACTGAATTATAATGACAGTTGGTTACCCTCTAAAATACCATATTGACACAAACCATATCATAACTATCACTATGCCATATGTTGTTCAAATCGACATTATGTACATATGTATACTTTTTACCATTCTTTTTTTTGGCAGAGAAGCCGTCCTGGTATTAAAACGGTGCAGGACCAGACACTCCGAGCTCGTCACAATAAAAAATTTCTCATATTTTTTACATGTTCCTATCCAGCAGAAAGGAAGTTAAAGAATGTTGTCGTTACGATTCGCAAAATTTGCCGATGACCTTCTTTTTTTTCTGAACAATAATTATATCGAGTATTTTGTTTACCTCATTTCATGGTCTTCTTCGAACAATTTATAATTCCTCCCTTGTTTAATTTCCATTTCATTATTTGGCAAAGGACTTACAATTTGTGGTGTCTTCCTCCGACCCAAGATTGGCTGTGTTCGTTACCCTTACTCGGCATCTTTAAGAAAAATTTCATTACCTTCCAATATTCTTTCGCATTAAATCCTGATTTACTTTCAATCAAAAATTTATTCCATCATTTTGCCAACGTATCCCGTTTAACTTTGTTTTAGGAGAGGTCCGCTGACCGTTCTATACTTAGTGCTGACAAGAATTAAGATTTTAGTATAAACGGATATTGACTGGTGCAAAACAGTGTCGCGCAGAGATTTCTTAGCATAGTAGATTTTTCCGCGTCTGGCATTCACATGAGCTGACCAGCTTAAGTTGCTATTCAAAATAGTTCCCAGATTTTTGGCATTTGACACTGAACACAAAATAGTCATCTCTTCAATAAAAAAAACTTGGAAAAAACCACAGTATTCATGGTCGACCCTTACTGCAGGTCCAACAAAAAATTAAAAAATAACGGATTTCGATGCGCAAACCAAAATAAAACCTTTTTCCCGTTATTAACCTTCTTTGGGAGCAGCGATAATTTTGTAAAGAAAAGGTCTGCCAAGATTTTTCAATTCAGTTAAAGGTTTTCCAACAATTATAACTAAACAAACTAAAAATGTTCTTATGTTTTTGGATCGGACTATATTATAACTTTATTTGACGTCTTGATTTCCTAATTGAATATGTACCAAATAAGGATAAGATTTAGAAATTCCATTTATTTCTATTTTTCAGATTATAAAAATAAAATCATAATGACTTCCTATGTAAGTTTGGCGCTTGCTGCTCATGCCCCACCGAGTATATTAGAGCCACTCGTACCATCCTTTAGAACGACGAGTACTACTTCTACTACTACAACATATGTTCCTTTCTTATCGAACACTTATATCAATGGCATTGCAATATCTGAAGATATCGACAACATAACATCCAATATTTTGTATAGAAACGAGACCGCTTCCAGTCAAACGAATATAACAGGTGCAATGGACAGCCGAGGACTACGATACTCTCTGTCATCGATGATTCTAATGGGGGTTATTGCCGGAGTTCTTAGCTTACTGACTGTGGTTGGAAATGTCATGGTGATGATTTCATTTAAAATTGACAAACAACTACAGACAATTAGCAATTATTTTCTGTTTTCACTGGCAATTGCTGATTTTGCGATCGGATTAATATCCATGCCGTTGTTTGCGGTATCTATTATTGTGGGATACTGGCCCTTGGGACCTCATGTTTGTGATACGTGGTTGGCTCTTGATTATTTGGCGTCAAATGCATCAGTACTAAATCTCCTTATCATAAGCTTTGATCGCTATTTCAGCGTTACTAGGCCTTTAACATACCGGGCAAAGCGAACAACAAATAGAGCTGCTGTAATGATAGCTGCAGCCTGGGGAATAAGCCTAATTTTATGGCCGCCATGGATATACAGTTGGCCATACATTGAAGGTAAACGTACGGTTCCGCAAGATGAATGTTATATACAGTTCATTGAAACAAATCAATATATAACATTTTTAACGGCATTGGCAGCATTTTATTTTCCCGTTACAATCATGTGCTTCCTTTACTATCGCATTTGGAAAGAGACAAAAAAGCGACAAAAGGATTTACCTAATTTGCAAGCTGGAAAGAAAGATGCATCCAAACGGTCAAACTCAAGGTAACGGAAGGTTTGAAATAATAACTAACAATTTTTATTACCTAGAAAAGTGCTTCAGAGTAGTATCATTTTGTTTATCAATAGTAAAGCAAATATTCAATCTGCGGGTAGGTCTAACGAAGCTTATTAAGTGAATATCTCTCTTAAGCCAAAATTCATAAGAAAATTAGCTTATTAAAGATTTCTGATCACTTAGTTTAGACTGATTTATGGAAACACGCAAAAACCTGGAACTGTTTGCAGTTCCTTAGAAGTTTGTTTAATATTTTAAGATATACACGTACATACATATACATATATCCTTCATCAGCGATGTGCGTTTCGTTGTTAAACCAAATAACATAATTTATACATAATATTTTGTGCTATTGTAGATGCGCAATTTTAAAGTTTTTTCCTTTTTGCAACAGGATGTTCATATTTTAAGCTCGTTTGAGGCATTTTCGTTTCTACTAAAATGGAAAACGTGTCATTTTATTTGAAACCTGCAATTAAGTTTTTTCTGTAAAATTCTCCATTACTAATTGTGAGGTATTTACACTTTACACGAGTAAGAGGGTTTTACTTCAATAATCCAAATTAAGACACTTTTCAAATGTGACATTTTAAGGTTTCTGAAGGCGGCTTATTTATTATTGAAAACTTTTAACTCAAGGGAAAAGATTTTAAATGGAAAGCCGGATAGGAACAAGAAAATTAGAGTGACGATTAATCATCAAATATGTTGCAATTATATTCGGGTTACACACATTTCTTACTATTGTAATCTCTTTTAATTTTGTAATTTTAGTGATGAAAATCATGTGATAAATCATACCGGAATGCTGTCGATATCCCAAATAGGCGATAACACAAACGATCATGATGTTTGGAGGCGTCCCAGATCTGAATCTTCCGTTGAAGACAATGCGCAAATTCCAAGTTTTATGTTCGAGACTCTTCTCCATGAGATGCACTCCCGAAAATCAAGTGTTAGTACACATACACATACATACATATATACATTTTTAAAACACTTTGAGAGCAACTTTATTTTAATTTACATTTAGATAAAGAGCTTAAGGAACCAAAAACGGACATATCCATGCATTGGCAGTATTAAGGAATGGTGCATTGCGTGGTGGCACTCAGGCCGAGAAGACTCTGATGACTATCCATATGATCAAGACGATCCATCTGATATTGCGTAAGTCCAATTACATGATACACATATCAAGATGAAACATATCACATGCCTAACGTTTGCTTTGTATTATTTTGCGTTTTTATACGTGTGAACTTCGAATCACCTTAAAATTATATTTACACATTCACCCATACAAAACATTTCACAAAACAAAGAGCAGGCCAGTGTTTAAGCTCTTACTCTTAATTAGTTTATGACAATAAAATAAACTAATTTCGGAATTTCTTTTACATTGGACGGTTTTCTGGCCTTGTCATTAAGAGAAATAAAAGGGATTACAGATATTGTGATGATGATTCCGGACGAATTATAAAGTTGCGTTGCTTCAAAATTCAGGTCGAAAACGTTTTGTTGTCTACAACCCATCAGATTCATGTTCATAAAAGTATTTCTATTGTCGACATTGTATGAGTAGAATCTATGTATGTACATATGTCTTCGGCAGACGCACTACGTAGAGAACTGAGTTCAGTTCTCTGGACATTCCAAATAGATGGAAAAGCAAATTAACCTACAAATCAGAGGCTATTCTCGTAACAATTTGTAATGTGTTAATTTCGAAGTTCAAATAAATTCTTTGCAATCATACGATTACCTAAAATTATATAAATTTGGTTGCCGTAATTTGGTGCACAACGATTAAGAGGCAATAATTGGCGTTCCAGTTACATGATTGTGATGGTACGCGGCAACTCTGAGAAACAGCTTTTGTGTTCAAATATTTATGGCCAGTTTTTAACTTAATATTTAAATACGAAATTAGTTAATTTTTCATTAAATTTAAGTTGTATTTAAATATGGTTTCATTTTTCAGTCTCAAATTGCGTTTGGTCTTTAATTATGATAAAAGTATGGTAGCACTATTAAATGTCAATAAAATATAAACAACTTCTTCATTTAACAGCTGCTTACTATTTAGTGAACTTAGTATTAAAATATTTTGTTTTCAAAATTTTGTGGTTTCGAAATGTTTGCCTGAATTTGCTATTAAATTCTCGCTCCACATCCTTCCACACATTCGCCATTTGTACTGCACCAACTCGATCAGTCTTTGTGCACTCGATTATGCTGCTGTTTTTTTTTATCAAATAATGAAAAAACTTTAATGCGCAATTTTCATAATTTGCAGAACTGTTAAAATCATATTGTAATATAAAAAACTTAAGTTTTATTTAAATGGACGAAGTCACTGAATTAAGTTGTATTTAAATATGATCTATAAAATGAATTCGATATTTAAACAGAACTTAAGTTTAGACACCGTTTAATTTTTAAGTTAAAAACTGGCCTTTAATAATTTACAAATCTAGAAAAATTAATTTACTGCAGTTAAAATGACCCCAGCTGTCGTCTTTCGCCTATGAAAACTTCACTACTCGTTGCAAAATGACACTTTTTCTTTTACAGGTGCCACAAAGAGGAAAAAACTTGCAGTGGTGCCTAGACCAGCTTCGTTCTAAATTTCCCGCCATGCCAATAAATATAAATATTGGTGCAATTAAAATACGGTCGGCGTGCCAGGATTGCACTTGATTGGGGCAAATAAGAAAAATATTGCCATATGAACCAATAAATTATGAAATCCCACTATTGGCGCAGAAAGTAGGCCAACAATTGGTGCATTACAGCAATCGTGTAATCCTACCTTTCAATGAAATCACTCTTAATTTTTATTTCGACAACGCACTATCTGCATATGTTGGTAGCTGCACACCTACTCGCCGGTCTATCAAGAATATGTTTTTACAATAAATAACAACAAAGTTATTGATTGACTTTGAAAAAGTAACTGATGTTGCATTAGAATAAAGTTTTTTGATACAAGTTTATTCAGGAAAGTGTTTACTATTATATGGTCAACAAAAACAAAAGATTTGAACTATTATATAGAGATAAAAAATAAAAAATATTCCATTATGCATTTCAATGTCAAGAAATTGTTTTTACATTTACAAAAGTTATATAAAAACTGTATATGATGTGGTTCAATATTTGGTGTGAGCTTCATTAGAGCTCATAACGGCTTTTAGCTTCTTTTTCATGGATCTTATTAATTTTTGCTGGTCATACTCATTTAGAATTTTGTTCCATTCTTCTAATATTACACTTTTTAATTTACTGCGGTTTTTGTGATGTCTTTTTGCAACTTTTGTCTTGAGATATGACCGTATATTTGCAATAGGGGGTTCAAGTTTCGACTTTAGGCTGGCGTGTCCATAATTTTTTTTGCAATTAAAATAAAACTTGAAATGCGTCTGAATACCCTTCATTAACTGAATTTTTTTTCCTTATTTGACAGTGGGCATAACATTTTGATTTCCTAAGGCTTTTAGAGGCAGCCACCATACCCTGCTTTGACCATCATTATGACGCAGCATTATTTTAGCCTGGTCCCAATATTGGTTTTTGTTTAGCTTTTTTCTTATCGTTTCGTGTGAAACAGTAACATCAAGTTTCTTCTGAAGCTCGTCTGCAAGGCCTCTGGTAGGCATTTTTAGATTTTTTCAACTTTTCTGTTCTAGTCCGTCAGATATTTTACATGGACGACCAGGTGAAGATATCAGCTCCAATCTCTGCTCGCTCTTAGCCTTATTTAATACGTTGTTATCAGTTTTGTAACGAAAACATATTTGCGATTTCTTGGACACTTTTGCGCGTGTGGTGGTTATAATAAACCAATTATATTATATCCTTGGCCGTAGGTAGGCTTTTTTTATCGCAACCGTTCACGCATGTATTCGCAGACTGAAACATTACAATTTTTAAAATTTGCTTAAAGCAGCACAATGTTAGGAATAAGTAACGGTAAATTGCAATAAAATAAATTGCAAAAACAATCTCTGGACATACAGTTATTGGTATGTATTGTTTTTATTTAATTTTTTCTCAATTACATCCATTATAACTTTTGTTTTTGCTAAAGCACCTTGGGGAAGAATGTAAACAACGATATCAAATTGCGTTTTATCTGGAAATAATAAACAATTTCAGATTTTGGAAGAATTAGGATAAAATAACGTTTTTTCCATTTTCAAAACAGTTCCTTGACAGACTTTAAAAGATGGGTAAAAAATATCATGTTCTGCATACTCAGAATGCCAGAAATCGTCTTTTATACTGGGACATATAGTCCCAATAAGGATTTTCGGTGGGATATATGTATAATACCAATAAGCATTTTTCGAATTGAAATCGAAATTAATGTCTTTGATTGGCAAGCCGAAATTAAAAAAATAATAATTGTTATAATATTATGAGATTTTAAACAAAGACTTCTATTGAATCCGTTCATCGAGCATACGCCACTGATAGTAATTTGAAGTTGGTTTTCTCCCCTGGCCGGCAGTTCTCAGTTGACTTCACTTTCTGAATCCTCAAAGTCCTCCCCAGAGTCTGACACTTGGCACATAATACGTTCAAAACACTCAAAAGTAAGCTTGCTTTTTGACATCTAGAATGGGTGTTGGGACAACTAATCCCACACAAAAACATAGTGGGACAATAGATCCCACCTAAAAACGTATTGGCACGATATAACCCAATTTTATCAAATCATTTATAAATTGTTTTTTATTATCATTAAACACCTCAAATCAAATTTAATTAATTAATCAAACACTTTTTCATAAAAATCGTCATGATTTTAGTACGCAACAATATTTTACAACTAGTTTTAGCAGATTATAAGTCCAAACTGCTCTCATTTCAACGATGTTGCGCATAACATATGTACATAAAATCTAATTTAGCGGCAAATCTAATTTGTGACTGAACCCGAACTTTCTAAGTGTTAAATCCTTTAATTCCTGTTTCTCATCAGATACCCCTTCTATAATTTCTGGTAACAGCTACGTGATTACTTTTGCTTGTAACATGTCAATTGGCTCATGTTTGCGTATTAATTTAAGCCGGGCACTGGAAACTGGAACAGGGGAAGGCCAAATAAATAACCAACTACATAATTTAAGAACTAGAGTTCATTGTACGGGTTTTATATGCATTATGCGTGAGTAAATTATAGAGCGGATTGTCAAGCAGAGTATGTATTTGTTTTTGATCGGTAGTGAAACCTCAGACTGGTTCGATAAGTTCTATTATGGCTCTAAGAGCGAAAACAGATGTTATTAAGGACACAGCACTTTATTTAACTTATTTTCCATAAAACCTCTTAGAAAAACTTATATAATTTTTGAAATAAATTGATTCAATAGAATCGCAAAAAAACCCCTTTTGCTAAGAATTAAATATTTTTTGCACTTAATATAGGAAAAGTATATTTATTAAAAAGGCTTTCTCCTAAACCAAGAGATATAGTCAACATAAACTAGCAACATCTTCAGAAAATGTTTCACCGCTCTTCGCATTTCCATCATAAATAAGATTTTAAAATTTTCTGTTTGATTGCATTACCGGGTTGGGATGCACACAATCCTTACTCTTGTTGATAGGCCTGTACTCTTCCGCATTAAGTTAAGTGAGTTGCTTCTTGTACATACGTAAATATATGCCAGCTTTGCGCTTGGAGACAATTTCTCAAAAATGCTTGATCTAAGTCGGCGAACCCCGGAATCAAAACGAAACCAAATTTTTAAAGTTTATCTTCCCAAATCGTGAAATTTGAAAATTAACCTTATTTTTTTAACAGATTCAGATTATTCATCGTTACCGTCCGTTGACTAAGTGGCAATTTCAATTATTTTTTAGCTGTTTGTGACTTTTTGTTCTCAACGAATTGCAAAGTTTCTTACTCTTAACTTTATTTACAAAAAATTGTGAAGGAGAACGAAAGCGGCCTAGTTCGACATTGTTGTCAATAGACTATTCAACTTTTGTACACCTTTTTTTGCAACATTGAAGTGAAAAAAATATTAGTCAACGCGCATTCATCCTTCAGAAATAAATTGAATGTCTTTCGAAAAAAGGAATAATCAGTAAAACAATCCATTTTTTTCTTAATAAATAATTTTTTGCGATAGTACCAACGTAAAGCAAAGTAAAACGGGGACAGGTACGTTTTATTTGGGGGGGCCGACCCCTACATATGCAGTTGTAGGACAACTGGGTTAGGAAGGAGGAAAGAAGAAATAGTGTTTCGCTGTATTTGTTTCTTTATTTGTTCTGTATTGCAGGGATGAGTGTGACACAATTTACTTGATGCTGTTTTGACTGTTCAGTGCCCAGTGTACATACCTTGGACAATGCACAGTCAAACACATATCCCCAACATTGCGTTTCTATATGTGTTTGTTTTAGTTGAACAAACTTTGGCTACTGCTTGTCACCAGAGTCTTCGGTAGGAATCGAACTTATAACCTCTGGACTTGGTCGAATACTCCACCAGCTCATCCATCGAGGTTCCGATGTATGTTTACTTTTCTTCAATTAAAATTTTTTAATATTATCACTAATAATCAGATTTCTTTCGTGAAATTATTCTATATTTCTTGGTATTATTCTATAGATCGGAAACGCAAGTTTAAATGCCTTAAGCGAGACAAAGAGGCAACACATAAAAATCATTAAAAGAATACGACTTGATCTATATACTTATGTATGTTTGAATATAACACGAAATTTTAGCCACTTTTAAACAGTTTTTAACGGTAACCCTGGTTGCAATGTTACGAGATTTTATGTTTCTTTTCTAAAATTTACCCAATATAAGATTTCTTTTTTTAAACGTAAATCATTTATCTACAGATAGATGTGCCTCTGGACAAATTCAAGTTGCAGTTTCTATAACAGGATTGGTATTGACATACGTACAAAAAATAAATAGAGACGTACATATACATGCATTTTCATACATGTACCGACACCATGGCTATTGCATAGTCCCGGAACTGATTTTTAACAATGAAGACAGTCCTTCGCCTTTCACTTTCGTAAACTTGATTGATCGAAAGGCGAATCTGCATTTGCTTTTCATAATATCCTACTTATTCTTAAAATGTTTTGGCAACGCAGTATTCTGATTTTGTGCGGCAGGTTCCTGATTGTTTGGCTTAGAAAACTTATTAAACTACAAGTTCTGTAAGAACAATAATTCCAAAAAGTTCAATTGATTTTATTGCATCTACGGAGAACTCGTGACTAATATTGCACCGCGACTTGTTACACTCTTGGTGAATTCTGGACTTACGTTTAGAACAGGCAATCAATGTCGACATGGAATGATGAGAGCGTCAAGATAAAAATTAAAGTTATGCAGTTTCAATATTATATATTTAATTTTTCTAATTCATGTGCATCTGCTTTTATTCAATAACGCGATTTGGCTACAAATATTTGTGAAGGTAGTGATTTACAGGTTTTAAGAAGTGATATAGCGCTTATTGGTAGTTCAGCAAGATCTCTTTTCAACAAATAAAAAATCTAAAGAGAATTTCTTTGTTCCTCTTAAGGCAGTTAATTGTTTTTACAAACCTTAAGGCCGGGGCACATAGAATCCGTCATGCATCGTACTTTTCAAAACAAAAATCTAGAATAAAACAAAGAAGTCATTATCTGTCAAAGTATTCAACAGACCAGCATATTTTCAATGGAGACAGATGAATTTCTGGAAGTGGTTTAATTTTTTTACATTAATTTAGTTTCCATTTAAACTTTTTTAGTTCTTTTTCACGTTGCACAAAAATAATCAAATGAAAAAATCTTCTATAAATTAAAAGAAAACAAATTGAAACTTGTCAAAGTACTCAACGCACGTTTGAACTTTGAGACATTGCGTTGAAGTCGGCGTACTCTATGTTACAGAGTTCATAACAAACCCTGTATTTTAATGTGGTTTGCTGCTGGTGCTGATTAGCGCTACTGCCTAAAATTGCAAATGTAAAGGCAGGATCACACGATTGCCGCAGCAATTCCACATATTTGTATACTCTAATCATGTGATTGCACAATTAAATGGACCGTGCAGCAATCGTCTCCAATCTTGGGCTTAGATTGACTAACTAAATGCAACCGTGTGAGTACTTGATATGAAAACGAGTAGCAATTGAAATGCCAAAAATGTGGCACAAGAAGTGCAGTAATTCAAGTGGACAACACATTTCAATATTTTTCAAGCCCAAAACATGGCGCTATTAGGCCGGTTAAAGATTGTTTTTCCCATTACAAAATTCTTTCGTTTTATACAATTTATGAGTATAAGTCTTTTTGTGTGAAAGTTTAGAGGGTTTATATTTGACTAAAACAGACTTAAACAAATTGACCAAAGAGGGATTCTCTCTAAAAATGCTCAATACGAGAACATTTGTTTTATTTTTAATGCATTCTCTCTTTTTTATTACCACACAGATGTCCATCTGGTATGATGCGCGATACATACTCATTGGGCGGAAGTATAAGCGGTGTACGCCCACCAAGCATACTATTACCGGATGTATCGCCCATCCCGCTGCGGCATCCACTCACACCATTATCTCAAATTCAAGACATAACATCCGTAGGTGGTACTCGCGAATCGCGACCCTTATGTGGTAACAAAATTGGAACTCGCTCAATAAGCCAGGAGTCTGTGTACACAATACTAATACGATTACCTCCTGACGGCGCAAATACAAATAATGGTGTCGAGATGACACCATCTATAAAAATGATACATGAAGACTTCCCCATTCCTCCTATTAATTTAGCTCCTCGTCGACCGCTGCCGTCTCGCGACTCCGAATATAGTTTACCTGTTGGCCGGCGTATGTCACATATCTCGTCTGATGTCAGAATACCCTTAAACGCAAAAATAATACCGAAACAGCTGGGAAAGTCCATGCATGCGACAGGCAGAAATGTGGGAAAGAAAAAGAAAAAATCCCAAGAAAAGCGCCAGGAATCGAAAGCTGCAAAAACTTTATCGGCCATACTTTTAAGTTTCATTATTACGTGGACACCATACAATATCTTAGTACTGATAAAGCCTCTCACCACCTGTTCAGATTGTATACCCAATGAACTCTGGGAATTCTTCTATGCTTTATGCTACATAAATTCAACCATCAACCCCGTCTGTTACGCGCTTTGTAATGCATCGTTCCGAAGAACGTACATACGTATCCTTACATGTAAGTGGCATTCTCGGAACCGCGAGGGCATGGTACGTGGCGTTTATAATTAAATGTATGTCTGAGGCATACAAGTTTAAGTTACAACTGCAATCAAACATGTAATAACCCAAGACTCAAGTACTTACTGGAAAAAATGTTATTAAGAAAAGGATATTAAATTGTCAAACTGTGTGTATGTGAATACGATACTATTTAAATTACATACATACATATAATATAAGAACACAATGATACATTTAATTTTATTGGTAAATCCAAACAGTTTGTTCACCTCAGTTGTATCGCGCCACCAACAAATAAAATGTTACCCTGCATAAGAAAACCCACCTAGTGTGACAAGTCTTTGAAGTAAAACGTCGCTTACGTCCCCTCTGTGTTGTACTTTCATACTGTGCGCCTTCAGTAACTGCATTTTCACATTTCTTTTGGATGTTTATGAGACATGCTAACGGTTTCATATAAAAATTAAAGGTGTTGTACAAACAAAAACAAAAGAAAGTGAAGTCAAATTGGCTTATCCTGCAGGATCACATGCATGTAATATGTATGTGTACGCACTTTTCTAATAAAATTTTTTATATACTTACATACACACATGCAAACATACTTAAAACTGTGGATATGTATTTTGAAAAATTTATTTCTGTTGATTTTTTCTCAAACGAAAAGAAAAGCGCGCCATTTTTCTTTTCTTGCTCTTATGAAGACCAAGTTTCAGCATTACAAAATTGAGCACTAAAATTATTTATATTTTTTGCAAAAATTCTTCTACATGCTTGGGAATTTGACTTTTTTTGAATAGATAATATCTTGTCTGACTTATTTCACTTTCTGATTTCGCTTTGTCAAACATCGCATGTGGGTCATTTGTTAATAACGCCAGTGACCTCGTATGGTCTTTCTTTAGCTGTGAAGTTATTGTCGCTTCATACCATTTAGGTTATGTCACTTTTAAAATAAATTAATTAGGCAAATACTTAAAGTGAACTTTCTGCAAAACATACAAATAAATGAGACAAGGCATAAAAGAAGAGGTACATCTCCTCTAATTAGTACTTGTTCTAAATTTTTCGTATGTAGACGCCGTTTTCAAATAAATGACTTTTCGGAGCACTTATTTCAAACCTGGAACTGTTGCATACAAACTTTTAAAGTTCTCATTTCGAACAATCCTTAAACATTTCCCCTCTCCAATCAGGAATTTCATGGGAAAAAACACGAAACCGGTCATTTTTTGCCAGTTTAACCATGAAATGAAAACGAAAACTTACGCCTAAATACGTAAGTTCATGTGAACTGTATATGCTATATGGTCAACGCGCCTTAGTGCTAAAAAAATTAGAATAAATGAGATAGAATAACATATTATTTAAAAAATAGTGCATGAAACAGAGCATCATTTCAGATACTTGCCCCGAAACACAAATAGGATGGATTGAAAATATTTAAATGGACATTTTTCTTTTCAAAGAAACCTATAACACAACATACAATATATTAATTAAGAGTAGTTCTGAATAACTATAAAACTTTGCCTTAAGATCTGTCGAAAACTCAAATACTACGCAAGTGTAAAAGCAAAATGTTATCTGAAGGACAAGTACTACAGAACCGGATGACATCCCAATAAAACTTCATCACTTTCAAAAATGTGTGTAAGTGAGAAGCTTTTTCTTTCGATCAGGGTTCTATTTTTACAAAATGCAAGGTGACTCGTCGGCCGCTTCAGCAAAAACAGCAATAAAGTGCCACATGATGTTTTTTGCTGTATTTATTGTATTTACAATTTCGAAGTCAATCATCAACCTCCGTTAGCCTCAACGGTTTTCTCTTTGGGGCGATAACGACTCCAACAAACCTTAAATCATTCAGCCCTTTACTACAAAGCAAATAAAAGTAAAAGCTGGCGCATACAGAATACGTCATGCGTTATCCGTCGCCGTTTTAGCGCCCGGATTGCTCAACTTTGATACGTTGCGATGCAGTCGACGTACTTTGTGCGGCAAAGCTCATAACAAAATCTGGATTTCAACTTAGTGGTCAGAAACAGGCGACGAAGAATGGCGGATTCTTTGTATCATCCTGCCCTTAAGTTCTTCACTTTGAGGTTCTGTAAGCCGAACTCCTGTAGGCTTATTCGCTTTTAGATCGGGTAAGCGTACCTGGCCGAAAGTAAATCAAATGGGCAAATATCCTAAAACTCACTGACCAAACAAACAGCACAATAACCATTTAGTATTTGTGTTTTTTTATTTGTGTTAATAAAACTATTAAATTTTAATAAAGTTTGCTCCAAGCATAAGTATACGTGGTATGTTTCACAAATTATGTGAATATTAATATTTCATGGTACATTCCATTACCTTTTTTTATGATGGTAGACTCCTCTCGGACATACGAATAGTTTCACCTGTTTAGCATATTTAGTTGGTTTGAGTGAGGGCATAAAAGTTAGGAACATCTTGCGCTGTCGCAAAATATGGATCAAAGAATTTGTATAAAGTTTTGTTTCAAAAATAGAATTAAGTACTCAAAAGCTCTTGAAATATTAACAGCGGCATATACAGTGCCTGTACTCCGAGTCAGGAATATGTTTAAGGGTGGTGCCAGCTTTCAAGGAAGGTTGAGAAGATGTAAGTGACGACGCTCGTGCTGGACACCCCAGCACATCAGAAAAGCAAATTCTTATGGACAATCATCGTATCACTATTAGAGAAATTGTCGAGGATATCGGCATATCGATTGGGTTTTGTCATGTAATTTTGTCGAAAAATTTAGGCATGAAGTGTGTGGCAGCACAGCTTATCTCAAATTGCTGAACCAGTCCTCCTGCTTCCATAATTGAAGAGTTCCCTGAAAGGCGGAGTTATCAGATCAGAAATGCTTCGAGGACGAAAGGGAAATTGATGAATAAATAGATATTTTTTTGAAAAAAATTAAAATTCACCTAAATTTCTGACAGATCTTTCTTCTGCAGCGGTGGAGCTGATTTTTATTCGAACTTTATTTTAAATTGCGGGTTGCAGAGCGACCTAACTGAAATTGGTGCGGCTGTTCGCCAGATATAAATACTGGTGGTGCAACACATCTCTCTTTGGTTTATATATGTATGTATGTTTGTGTATAAGTTTGTTCTAAGTATTCTTTTTTTTCTTTCCAAATACATATCCAACGCCTTTAAGAGCTGAAATGTGTTCACGAGTATGCATGTATGTGTTTTACATACATACGAATGTATATGAATCCTATAAGATGACTAAAGGTTCAAAGAATGGGGAATCCAAAAAAATAATACAGATACTTAGATGTGGTTTATATTCAACAGCAGACAAAATATTTGTCTACTTGAAAGTGATTTTGAGCAGATGGCGGCGCATATTTACACATTGACTATTTTGTTATTTAAGGTTCAATTGCAGGTGCCAGGACCATAATCGGTTCAAAGTGACGTTATGGGTTGCAATTTAATCGATTATAACTGAATTGCCATGACGCGAAGCCAATTTAATTTTGTATATTTGCCAGGCGCACCTGACTATCGAGCTGAGCGATTTGTTATTGTACATTGGAGATTAGCAAGCAAATGACAACATAAACAGCTGTTTACAACTGCAGCAACTTTAAACGACGGCAGTAAAGATTGGTGGAAATTTTCAATTGAAAGCTCTCAAAAATCTCAATAGTTTATTGTTTGTTAAAATAAATTATTTTTAAGCGAAGGGCGAAAAACGCAACAGAAAACAATGTATGAAAAATATGTAAATTTACTCGTATCACCATTTTGCTCTTTTCTCGTAAGAGTGCACTTTCCGATGCGTATTTCACAATATGTCGGTACATTTGTTGCAAAGTTTTGGCATGATACGTTTAATTGAACTTTTTACATCCCATAGTGATATCTTCTCTTAGATGGATAGACTACTTTTCATTTCGAGCGCGCTACATCTTGGCAAACGATTGACTTTTCGCAACGTCAGTAAATTTTGTTATTTTTAATTAGATCAAGCTCCGCCATAGTAGAATTTCAGAAGACTTTATCTATTATTGAACTAAACACGCACACTATTTTCATTTACACTTTCGGCTCATCTCACAAGCACTCATGATATAGTTTAAATAATAAGTGACTCAATGGCTGGATGGCAGGCAGCCCCATTCGAAATGTTTCTGGAACAATGTGGCAGCCTAAAGTCGTTCAGTTCCCGTAATTTACATACATACATTTCCGTTACTAAGGTCAACATGTCACCACACTGTATCACATTTTTGTTAGGCACCAATAACCCTTTTCGTAACACTGCCGCCCAGTTCAGCCTGCATCTCCCGGTTAGGTCAAAAGCCATATGTTTTTTAATACTCGTAGTTGTTAATTTTATATCTGCGACAGTCCCGATTTCCCATCAAAAAGTAGATACATATATATGTATATACGAGCATGTACCCTAACACTGTAAGTGGTGTAACGGGGGTCGGGAAGGGATCGCGTGGCGTTTATAGTTAAAAATAAGACACCAAATTTCAAGTTACAACAGCAATTTAAATTATATAAAAAACCCAAAATTGAAGTACTGAAAATAAATGTAATTAAAAAAGTAAGTTAAAATTATCTTAAAGTGCTGAATACGATACTACTTATCTTAAGTTATAAAGAAAACTATGCATTTCTTTTTAGTTGTAAATCTATTCGTGTTAATTTAATGAAATGTTTACCACAGTTTTACCAGAACCAACAATTATATATGTAAAACGTATGTACATACCTATATTGATTTTTTAATAAAAATTGTTTTATATTTACGTATTTGAAAAAATTTATGGAACGCCTCGTTCTTTTAAATAATATTTTATGGACCTGAGTCTTGAAGAGATTCGTGAACAAAGACTTGAAAGAAATTATAAGAGATAATAATAATAGTAACTTTGATATTTCATTAGTTATTATTATTATTATAGAATAAGCAAAATATTTTCGCTTTTTCAGTCCACTTGACGCAAGTTGTTGATATAGTTATTGCAATAACGCAGATATCGATAACGCGTTATCGATTACGATATCAGCATTTGTTTAACAAATCTTTGTTTTTTGGACTGGTTGCTGGTGTTGAGCAACAGGAGGATGCATTTTTGTGCCAGTTGGATTTGGCTATTGTGGAGCGCACTGTCTTCTGCTGAAGATGATGTTGTATATATTAATATATATAGTGGCGAATCTTCAATTTCTTTTTATTTCAAAATTGTTGAGTATATCATTTTGTCGTTTTAAATTTTTAAACATTTTTCTTATAGCTCTTTATTCTTAAGGACTGCAATTGAGCCATATGGCAGTTCTTCTGTGCATGTCAGAATTGGACACTGTCGTCTCAATGGAATATAAGTTCCTACTCTGCATTTTTGAAAGCGGATGGCTATATCGGTTGGAAGACTGTTTGAGGCAAATGCGGCTTCGCTAATTCCACATAAGTAGTCATTTGAAGAAACTATTCCCGTACGAGGTGTCTTCTTCCGTTTACTTTCATTTTTAGAGACAGCGCAATTAGTTTAATGAGATTGTGTAAATTTTTTGTCTGGTTAAATATAGAGCCGTAGAGCAGCTTTTTGCATTGCCAGACTTCGCTTTACAATTTATAAACAAAAAATATATCGATTTTTTTCTAGCTATCAACTCATATATGAAGACAAAATTATATTATAAATTGTACTGTTAAAGCTATAAAGCGACTCAAAAAGCTCATTTGTTTGAAAACTTTGGGTTTTCTCTATGAAAATTTTAAGGCATAAATCGTTGTAACATAGAAGCCACATCCACACCCATACAGGATCTTCCGAAAAAGTGAATGTGAGCTACAACTGTGGATCATACAAGTTGGATCCGAATTTCGAAATGCGGAATTAAATACATACGCACGTCATGTTGTTACAAGCCCCAAATTAAAATTTGTGCAGTCAGGAAAAGTCTTACTGAAACATTCCTCATATTTGAAAAAACGGAGCTCAAGATTAGTTAATGATATGTAATCAGAACACATTTTCTTTTAGAAATTTTAGTTTTTGCTGATGATAATGTGTCTTCTGGAGAAGACGCATTTCTTGCAGCAGTATTATGTAGGATCAATCAGCTGCAACTCAGTGACTTGAAGTTAAAAGTGGACAAAGTTGCTATACTAAGCAGAAAATTTATTCATTTATATGTGAAGTGTGGTCACCTGTAACTCAAAAAAAAAAAATTATTCAGATCTCAAATCAGGCAACATTTTGAGCAGAAGCTGATGTTTTTCACATTTCATTAGTTCAAAAAGGCGAGTTTTCTTCCACTTTAAGTGAAGTCGAAATCCAAACATACCGGTATAGTATTCCATTACTCCCACTGAGTTATAGTATCACAGAAATTTAAAGTAACTGGACCTAAAAAGCGGTATGGAACAACAGAAAATCATAACATGAGACTAATAATATTTTTATATGTTTTTTAAACGTAAGAAAACAAAATAAAGCTTCTAGGGAAATCAGTGAAATAGCAAAAAAAAATATTTACAGCAATGCAAAGAAAAACTGAATCAACGATCCGGTCATCAAGCTTATTAATATTATGGGTCCATTTTCAAATTAAATATTTACCCAAAAAAATAAACTGAAATATGCCGTTTATAACCCCAAGACGTAATAACCTTATAATACCCAAAATCATCCAAAGGCATAAATGTAATCAAAAATCTTAAGGATGCGAAATATCACCAGGTTTACTATTTTTAAATGGCTACAACGAAACATTCTAAATTAATAACGAAAAAGTAAATTTAAATGGTACATATCTAATAAAATTTCACAACACTACAATCGCTATATAAATGACTATGATGAAACCCCTAACAGCTAAGATCAGTGCACCTAACCTGATCACCAATTATGATCCCATTTTCGATTCGATCCCAGCGATATTTGTATTGATTGTGCGTTTTGTGAAGACATAATTATCCCTCCAATATGGACGCTGGAAGTTGAGAGGGGAAGGTTTAACAAATTAATTTATTTTTTATGAATCCGTTTATCTTATGATTTGCTTTGTAAACAATTTTAACAACTTTTGTTTGCAGAATAGTTCGTTGAAGTTTTTAAGGTCATTTTAAGAAGTACTCGTAACACATTCTTATTATTAGAAAAATGCTGATTTTACGTCTGCATAATTAAATGTCGCAACAATTACCTTTTAACTATTAACAACAAATGTAAAATTCAAAGAATTGTATGGTGTTAACAGAATTGGTTTTTGTGGATTTATTTTCTGTATACGAGTAATAAAGAAATTTACACCTTGACTGACGTAATCAAGTACTGGAACCAAATAAACTTAATTATTTATGACTTGTATTCCACTTACAAATATCTTCCACTGTAATTGATTGTATTAGTAGCGTTGTTCGAGGGTATAATATCTATAATTATTACGATATCGTAAAATAATGCTTGCAAAGACGTAGCGGCAAATGTGGCAAACATTTTGTCTAAACAGCGTAATGGTCTTAAAATATGTTATATAAATGTTGCAAGTCTTAATAACTAACTTGGAGATTCTGGTTTGGTATTTGATGATTCTGGTTCCAGTTGCTGACATTTGGTTTGATATTTCAACTCCGCGCATTATATAGAGCCGACAGAATGAACTTTGCTGGAGGTGTTGCAATATATATATAGAAGAAATAGTTTAAACTGTAATATCGTTTATACCTCGAAAGATCAGAAAACATTGCCAGGTCTTAGTTTTATAATATATGATTTTTAAATTAAAAGATCAGTCGAAACTTTCACTTATCGTGACTATAAAGATATAATCCTTTCGACATTAGAGGAAGATTTTCTCCAACAAAATGTCTTAAGTTTGTTTGATCGAACATTACCCCTTGAGAACTAAAAAAACAGTCCTTCAAGAAAATACTGGTTCACACAGGAAAAAAGTTATTTTTTTATTGAACGTGATTTCGCGTATTAAGGGTGGAAATACCCACAATAGATTTTTAAACGGAAAAGTACTCGCGTGATTGGAGCTGGTAAAAGTTGCAATAATAGCGCTAGAAAAATTTCTAATGCTAATGAACTTAACGAAAAATTTATTAACAATGAGACACAAGTTTTTTCGACAACTACCAATCAATTCATTTCTTGATACCATTTGCCAATACCTAAAGCAAAAAACAAAACCCCTGCACTATTCTGCTGATGGCGGACAGTTATACATGAGTAGCAGGAATAGGGATTTAAACAGGGTCTTTAATTGGGCACCGTAAATGGCTTCAGCCTAAATCCTAAAAAATTGCCATACGAAAAAGGACAAGTAAAATAATTTTAAGTCCTAATACTGGATACACACAATGCAATGTGTTTCTTCTTCTTCCTTCTTTAGCGCTACAGTCTGGGATGAACCTGGGCCTCAGCCAACAAGCTTTTCTAATTTATCACACCAAGTTGGTTGAAGTCCCTCTTCACTGGGGGGCGCCATCGGGTCCGTGGGCATCCTCTATTACGTTGTTCCACTGGTTCGGAGTTCAAGATTCTACGGGTTGGAGCAGTATTTTACATGCGCTCTACATGGCCCAACCACCGTAGCCGTTGGATCCGTAGACGCCTGGTAGTTACAGTGATGTTTCGCCCTGTCACGAAGTCTAGCAGCCTGAGTCCGTTCGGCTGTGTCGTCATGGAGGCTATATTTTCCGATGACTGTAGCGAAGATGTCTTCCGTGCCCAGCTTTGCGTTGAAGTCTCCTAGGACGATCTTGGTGTCGTAGCTGGGGCACTGATCGTATGTTCTTTCTATTGATGGATTATAAAAGTCATTCTTGCTATCGTCATTTTTATTATCCGTAGGGGCGTGGGCAAAGCTTTGACTACTGTTGAAAAGTGTAGCCTTGATGCGAATTGTTATGAGGCGTTAGCCTATGTATTTGAAGTTTAAGAGTTTTGGCCTAAGTCTGCCTCGAACAACAAACCCGCATCCAAACAATGGTTTATTCATTCTTTCTAACAATCACCATAATACATGGGGCGGTTTTTCATCCTCGCTTCACCCAGCCCATGCCACAGCACCTCCTGATAGGTGGTTCCAGGGCCTCCGCAGGCTCTTCGGCTGCAAGTGGTATATTCAGGGACCTGACATTCCACGCGCAAAACCGAAAATCCTTGTCCTTATTTCGTTATCCAGGGTTGTCAACAGTAGAGCCATCCACATCCGAAGATTGTTGTTGTTTCTGAACTATTCGTAGAGAAGTTACTCCTACATGCAAACCCTACTGCATTTACTGATACTGGCATCTTGCCAGGTTGAAAGCAATTAAGAGTTTTGCCCTGGATACACTGGCCCATGCCCATGAATAATAATAGTCAACTTTCAAGCATTTAATGATTATTTTATTAGAATAAATTGTCCACTTTTCAATATTGTTATATTGTCTTTATACATAAATTAATACATGTATGTATAAGGAGCATTTCATCTTCTGAAAAATGTAACAAATTTAAAATAACAATTGCCAATTTTTCTAAACGACCCAGCATTATAGCAATGCAAGAGGCAAGATTTTGCGCTGATTTAGTTCAGATTTACAATACACCGGACTAAGAGATAATAGTTGAAGTTTGTGAAAGCAAAGAGTATTTGGATACAATCACAATATCGAAAGCTGACTTTATGATAAATGGGAACTTTTTAATTTACAACATTTTTTAGATCGCAAAGTGTGATTTAACAAAATTTCTTAGTTTTATTTAAAGTTTGTTGTCAAAAAATTACACATTTCCGAACATCGTTTGGTGACTCGAAAAAAATGTCTTCCAATATTAGAAAGGTACTAAAGGGTGGTTAAATTGTATGGGCCGATGTTGAATGTGAGAAACGCCAAGTTTTTTTTCCGAATTTTATTTGACATTTCTCTATTTCAGACTTACTCAATTTGAACCATGGAGAGATACACAATCCAACAACGTGTTAAAGTTATCCAGACTTATTATGAAAATCGGAGTTCAAATCAAAATGCATATCGTGCACTTCGTAATTTTTTTGGTCAATTTCATCGTCCAAATGTGCGTACAATCGCAAAAATTGTGGAAAAATTCGAGCAAACCGGGTCTGTAGAAGATGTGAGAACACCAGTGCATGCTCGTACAGCTCGTACTGCAGCATTGCTGCTGTTCGCGATAGTGTGGCTGAAGAGCCGTCCACCTCAACTCGTCGTCGTTCCCAACAATTGCACCTCTCACGCTCGTCGTTGATGAACATTATGCATAAAGACTTGCATTTACACGCTTACAAGGTGCAATTGGCTCAAGAACTAAAGCCTCTTGACCATTCCAAACGTCGTGAATGGGCAGAATGATGGCAAGAAATGGCAACAGTGGATGATCAATTTTCGAAGAAAATCATCTTCAGTGATGAGGCACATTTTCACCTCAGTGGATTCGTCAATAAACAGAATTGCCGCATTTGGGCGAATGAGAATCCAAGAGTGATTGTCGAAAAACCAATGCACCCACAAAGAGTGACTGTTTGGTGCGGTTTATGGGCTGGCGGCATCATCGGGCCGTATTTTTTCCAAAATGAGGCCGGTCAGGCAGTTACTGTGAATGGTGTTCGCTATCGTGAGATGATAACGAACTTTTTATGGCCCGAATTGGAAGATATGGATGTGGACGATATGTGGTTTCAGCAGGATGGTGCCACTTGCCACACAGCTAACAAAACAATGGCTCTTTTGCGCAACAAATTCAATGGCCGTGTTATCTCACGTAATGGCGATGTCAATTGGCCGCCAAGATCATGTGATTTGACACCGTTGGACTCTTTTCTTTGGGGTTATTTGAAAGAAAAGGTGTACGTCAATAAGCCAGCAACAATTCAAGACCTAAAGGATCAGATAATTCGGCACATTAACGGCATAGAACCTCCATTATGCCTCAGCGTCATCGAAAATTTGGACCATCGGATGGTGGTGTGCCACCGAGGTCGCGGCGCCCATTTGGCCGATATTTTGTTCCATACATAATTGAGTAATACCAATACATCATAATAAAATAAAATTACAATAATTTCCTAAATAGTTTGTGTTTTATTCAAAATCAACATCGGCCCTTGAAATTTAACCCCCCTTAATATCCTTTCACTTGCAAAAATTGTCATACACGTCCTACATCGGGAACATCTTTAGATGACGTATTCAGCAATGTAGTGGAAGATATTATCGTTGATACACTTGAGTGTTCCATAACGGATCACAATTTTACATCTTCTAAACTCAAAAGCCAAGCTAATAGTTCAGAATATATTCAAATATTCTCTCAGAACTTTTGGATTGACAGTAGATATCCCTACAGATACTGGAGGAACTATGAGTAATATAAGAAATGCATTACCGAACTCGACTATAGCAAAAAGTAACAAAAGTTTGATTGGGCATAAAGTCGTCCTTTGGATAAATACAAAATTTGCATTCTCTAATGATCTACAGACAAGAACTATTAAAAACAAGAAGGAAACAAAAATGTGATAATCTAGAGAAAAGGCTAAAAATATCAAGTAGCGTAATTAGGAAATCTTATACGGAATCAATGAACCAGAAAAATTTTGGTAAGCTTTTGTAGGAAACATTTGGCAGAAACATAAAACCAAACCGAGTATTAAAAACTTTAATAAGGGCTTAAATCTGGATGATAAAATAAGAAGCAACTTTTTTTCGAATTCAGCTTTTTTTGTACAAATGAACTAGAAATTGTGGAATTTCACCGAAATATGATGATTTCTCCACATCTTCCCGACATATCCAAATGATCTACAAGTCGCAAAAGTAATTCTAATACCAAAAGAAACTCACGATAACCAAATAGATAAGTTTCAACCAATAGCCGTACTTACAGATAGAGATTTTGTCGTTCATCAACATCTGTCATCATATCATAATGACAACAACTTATTACACAGATGTCAGTATAGATTTAAGAAGGGTTGTGGTAGCGAAGAAGCAAAGTAACATTTGCGAAGGATTGGATAACGGTTTCAGAGGTGTTGGACTCGTTGAACAAGGTGTTCCACTAGGAAGGCCCACTTTTATTATTTTAATGACACAGAAAATCTTGGCTTGTTCGGAAATTTGTCTTCATATGGCGATGATGTTTGTCTTCTTTATCCATATAAACATGAATACGCTTTAAAAGCGCAGACTTAAAGCTTGTTTAACTGATACTGAAGTGTTCAGTATACATATTGATGGCAAAGCTTTATTTTGGAGTTTAATTTAACGTGGGATATGCATGTGCAAATTGGAAATCAAAAATTACTCCAGCTATAGGTTTAATTTATAAATTTAAAAACAAATTTAACATAAAACCAAACTCTTACTCTACCAAGCGTTAATACAAAGCCGCTTAAGTCCAATAATTTATGGTTATAAAAAGAGTAAAAAACCATACAGAGTTAACCACAAAGACTTCAGAATAAAGATTTAAAATTGTTTATAATTTGCCATTCCGCTACGCTACAGTAAATTTATATAAAGATATTGCAGTTTCAATCCTGCCAGTTTACGGGCTCTAAAAACTGCAGCTTTTGTTATAAGTATGTTCCTAAATAGCTGCATAATATTGGCTACCACACAATGACATACCCAAGGAATCAAACCACGTAAGCACCAGAAATAATATATATCTTCGAATCGCCCTGTGTATATTAAAAACTACTAAACAGCGTGTGGATCACATGGACAGCTTCGAATATAACAACCCTACTCAACACTTAAGATATATAGAGAGAATTTCGATCTTTAAAAGGAAATTAAAGAATCCTTATTCCAAAATTTAGAAATGCTTCTCTGAAAAAAGTATCGTACTCTTCAAGTTAATATGTATTAGAATACATACAACTAAGTTTTTCGATTTTAAACACTTCATTCATTCATTAGCTTAATTAGTTAGTTTTATTATTTATTAGTTTTTTACTTAATATTACTTTATTTTTAGTATCCTGCTCTTTAACGTTATGTTGTTACTGTTTAATTCCTCTTGAAGATATAATATTTAGTTCAAGCACTTATTGTTCATCACAAAATAATGCTAAATACTTAATTTGTATTTTACGCAATCCTGTGTTCTTTTTAAGACACTAGTTTCATTACACAGGATAACAAATTAATAAATAATTTTTTCCAATTTCGAAGATTCCATTATGTCTGTCGACGGTAACAAGGTTTTGATTTTAGACCCATAGTTTCTTACGGCTACATATAAAAAAAATTGACGCGCCCTAATGCACTTACAGTGCTCCCCAGCTAATTTATCATACAAGCAGTGTTGAAAGCGCAAAATCACTATAACTAATAACGTAATAGTAATATAGGGCTGAATTCTTCCTCCACACCAACAACTAATTATTTTAAATATTAAAATTATATACATAAGTATTAGTTTTTAACTTGCAAAGTAATCTTACAAGTTATAGCAGCAGAGAGTGGGAGGAGCAACGTAGACAATATATCAAATGATGGTGTTAACACTTGTTTACAAACGAAGATCATGCAGACGAATTAATGTTCTTTGTAGCTTTTGAGTTACAAAGGTGATTTTCTAAGGTATTTTTTTGAAACTACCATAATATTTTACAATATATTTAACAATATTCAGATGTATGATAAACGCGCTATTGAATTTTTATGTACAAAAAGGGCATGCTTAACTAGTGGAAAATGTTTTCAAGATGCAATATTTGGAATTTGAATATTAAGGGAGCAGCATGATGTGCAATGCACAACGACGGACGGGATACTTACGAATATTTAAAACGGGACAAAACACGTATTTTATATATAAAATTGGTCCAACTAAGATGAATACTATTAATGTGTCAGAAAGTTTTATTGAGTGCTTATTGAGTGTTGTATAATAGATACCCTTTAAGACTTGGCGGTTACGAAATTCAGATAAAATACATTTTTTGGAAAGCAAAAAAGGCATTCAAAATGAGCTTAAATCAAGAACTGCAGTAATAGTTTATCACTTTAAGTGTGGTTTCAGCAATACGACCAAGGGAACCACAACTCGGCAATTTTGTCTACACAGTGATGTTGCAGCATGTTTTGAGAAGTCTGTCCGATTGGCAAATTTTTATTAAAACTTCAAGGTTGAAACTTTTGTAAAACAGCTGAGTCATAAGAGGAAAAACAAAATTCAAAGTGGAAAACTTATGCTTTTGCATCTTCTTTGTGGGGTAGTGTAACACTTAAGAAACCATTTTGATGCGATTTTTCAAAGTCGCACTGATTTTTTTGAGATTTTCTTGTGAAATGAATCGCACGACTGTGTATGATAGTGATCTCAGTCAAACAAAAAGTGGTTGAAGTTTGGATAAATATATAAAACCTGAAACAAATTGCCGAACGGTAAAAATACCTATTTCGACTTCGTCCGAAGACCAATTTTCGGAAGTATAAAATATTATTAATATATTTCTGTTTTTTTCATTTCAATAGTTGTTTTTTATGTACTTTTTGTATGCATTGTTGTTGTTTTAAAATGTAAATGAAACGGAAATGCAAAAGAAGGATTTCATGGGCTTATAGAGCGAGATATATGTGTCATGGATATATGAGCTCTTTCACTATTGCGCAAGTATGTTTTTCGATTTTATTAATTTTTTCTGAAACTCGCTTTTATGGTCTCATACAGCAATTTAGTTGCGCAAGTTTAATTTTCCTCCACTTCAATTTTCTTAATTTTTAATGTTTTATTTTTTTCATTTTGATTGTGAATGTCAGTGAACTCGTGAAATTTGTAAACGATGGAATTCAAAAGAAAAAATAATTCAAATAGAGACAATTCAGTGGAGAAGCGGTTAATATAGATTCCGATGACTTAACCACTTCTCCAGGTTAATATAGATTCCGATGATAGTGATAAAGAAGATTTCCTAATTAGTTTTTAGGTCATAAGTGCCTCTGAGATTTGCTTTGAAATTTAAAACAAATATTAAAGGCTCATCAGATTTGTGCAAGAATTTTGCTTCTCCCTAATAGTAACGCCAAGTCTCTATGGACCAAACCTTGGAGAAGGAAAAACATTTGACGATACTTTTCATTCTTAAGAGGTGTGTTGTTGACTTGAATTAATAGAGGCAGATATAACGCGTTCTAATACATAATAGATGTGACACTGGTGAGTGTAATAGTTAAAGCCTATTTATTAGTTTGGTGATCTTCGGCAGCTGTCTCAGAAGTTTGTCGGCTAATTTTATTACGTATTGAAAACCTTTAAAGTGCAAAAGTGTTTTTCAATTTAATTTCCCCGCAGTCCATTTGAATGGGACGCAATTATCAAAGGTATCGCTGCAATGCAGCTATTACTTGATTGCACCTGGCTTTCTAACACAATTATAAATGCGTTAATAACATAATTTTTATGAAGAAAGGTGGGGCTGGATTAAGTCTAGTTGCATTTTTTAATGACGCCAATTATAAATATTGCCGGAAAAATGAGAACCCAAAATACAATCTGAGGGGTGTAGAAGAGATTTGCGTAATGAGACAAACCCTCCGGAGTTGCTATAAATATTGTGAGTATATAAAGATTCTATTGTATTGTATATAATGAGAATTTTGCTTGTACTATTCAAAGATTCGAAACATATTACAGGCTGAATAAGACGACTTTTAAATATCTGCTGGACGTGTTGACGTCGCACAAGAATGCGCAGCCAAGAAAGAAAGGTCGTTCGCAATATCCCCTCTTGTGAAACTAACTGCAGCTTCACAACTGTTTAACAAGTGCTTCTTATTTGGACCTGCAATTTTTTTGTGTCCCACTTTCATCGTTTGCCTACAATAAGGGAATCGAAAAAGAGACAATTTTATAGAATAGCTGAAAAGGTTATAGGGAAACAATTCTCGGGTAACTGTTATTCGAAATTGGGCTGATTGTACCTTTTCAGAATTAACAATACTGGTACACAGAGTATCAGTGAATTGAAAAGAGAAATTAAATTTTAATTATTTGTCCTTTTATATAATTTTCAATTAAATGATAACAAGCAGAGTTCACTGTACAGCAAATATTTTCATTTATTAAAATTAAAGGCACAAAATCAATATGGAGTGGAGCCAAAAGATAAATTAATAATAATAAATATTATTTTTTGTTAAACTAAATCAATAAAATTGCATTTAAATAAATAAATAAATAAATTTAAATAAAAAAACGCGTAACCCGATTTTATTCCCGGGGAAACTATTTTTAATTAAAATAAGAAATCTAAAAATACAAAACAAACTTGTAAACATTTTTCACATTATGCCGAGGATGTGCGTGTGTATGTAAATACACATATGTATGTATTTATATTGGTATACATACGTATGTATATGTACATATGAAAAACTACTTCCAGCCAAATGTTAAATACATGCAAATAAGGCCATCTTCGTCAAAAATGCCTTCTAAAGACAATTCTAAGCGGCCTTTGGCAGATAATGCACAAGAGGTCGGGTTTCTTTGCGATTCTGGCTTCCGCATCAAACACCGGACCTGCCAAATAGCATCATCTGGATCTCCGGGTCTAGTTGCTTTCATTGTTACCACAACATATACATTTGTACATACTTCTAATGGCTTTGCGCCCTTAATTTCTACAAGGAATCTGGATTCGGTTGTGGCTTTCCAAGCATCTTCTACTCTGTACGCAAGAAGTGCTCAGTAGCGTGCACTTCCTGCATACACTGTGTCCTGAAATTCTTTCATTTTTATCTTATTCCTTCCGCAGTAAGAGCACTGTCCATCTTTTGTCATTGCATTCAATATTGTATGATTATAACTATTGGGCCGAACCTTGAAAAAGCACTCATTTTGTTCAACCAAATTAGGAAGTTTTTAACCACAGAATTCATTGGCATCACAAAATCAAGACAACACACAGAACAGAACAAATCGCCAAGTACGAGCATGTCTGTACTCCACTATCACAAGTTTGTCCATCTGCAAATCCACATTGCCTCTCTCATCTGCAAATGCAAGATTTGGTCAAAAGACTTTCGCAACTTAGTTGCCCAATGTGAAAGTGCTTCAATAGTTTTGCACACAATCATTTGGCTTTGGTTTGAAACGACAATTATTCGAAAATTACTACCACAGTTATGGGACTACGCGGGTTAAAGGAACAAGTATTTGAGAGCGTTGAAAAAATGTGAGCAACAAGAATCTGATGTTTTTGTTTCTTAATATTATTTTCGGAAAGTTTCTAGCTCTGCACGGAACTCAGATTTGGTGGAAACCTGATAACAAGTTTTTATCATCGGGCTGTTGATTAAACACGGGCAAATCGTATTTGCTTATATTTTCTATGAAATTGGAAACGCGCACATTATGCCTTTTGTGGCAAGTTTCTTGTGGGCCGATTTCGTTTTTCGTCAAAGTTTAAATAGAAGTTGGCTGTAAGTATCTGAGTTCATAACTCTTTGGTTTTTGAATTTTGAACGCAGTCATAAAGAAGAGTTAATACGTTCTGCTTTATAATCTCTACATTATGGTCTTACTCGTCGTAAATATTATATGAGCGAAAGTAAAAATTGTCCGCATCTGCTAAATTTAAGTTAAGGTTCAGTCGTAAGGCAGCTGCGGTTCGAAAAACAAGTCTCGCGTTACCGTTATTATGTGTTACGGTCAGGCTAATGATTGTTGTTTGATTTTTGCGTCTCACTCGCACTGATTCATTGGTTTGCCTCAGATAACATTCCTTTTTTACGATGTGAAGGCATGGCTCATGAGGCAATTGATTGACTCAAGGTAATTGATAGAAAATTTCAGAAAAAATAAATATCTCACCGTAAACCTGTAGTTACTATATTAGCATGTTAACTTTGAAATGTTCTTTCTCGAGATATAACTCGTCATCATTGATAAATAGTGAGAGTAGCAATAACATTTCCTAAAATAAATACATATATAAATATTATATTGATGAAATAGTTTACTTGACCTATTAAAGTTGTTCTTATAGTGCAATAATTAATAATCTTAATACAATTGCTGATATTGAAGGACCTGTATTACCTGAAAGAGTTAAAAAAGGCATTAAAATTTAAGGAGTTTCTTGTGGAACTAAATTATTAATTCAACCAAATAGTATAAAACATAATCATAAAGGAAGAGCTAATGATAATGCTAATATTCAATAGATTGTTCTAGTAAAAATACATGGAAATAATCCCATAAATTATGCAAAATAAGGGAACCAAATAGATATAAGACACATCGGCAGTAATCCGATCAACATCTTCCATTCCAATTTTGAACTTAGCTGGAACTTTCAAATACTATATATACAACTCTCTCACTTCTCTCAACTATTTGTTTTATGGAGTTAATCGATTTGGCTTGCAAGCCATTCATTTATAACTTTGCAAGTTATAAACTAGTAAATAAAATAAAACCTGGAATAACATGTGTTTGCGACAAACACAAGTATGTTTAAATAATGAAATTTATATTGTCGTTATTAACAATATTTTTGTTTCAGAACTTCTTTTTATTAAATTCCTTCACTTAAAATCCGGTTGCTTTAAGTGACTTGAAAAAATGCGTTTGTTAATCTCTTAGTATTTCTTATCTAAAACATTTCATATTTCACCAGATTAATGTGATGGAACAAAAAATTTCATCATTTCTCGATATATAAATATTGTGTCTGCGTTTCAATGCAAAAATCGGCACAACGGAGAATAAGTTTAACGACAGATAGTTCTCGTGTTTTGTGTGAATTTACATCGTCAGAACTCCAGTTATGGCCTCAGGAGTATTCGAAATAAAAATTCTTGAACCGAGACCGCAATGAATACTTCACATAAAATTTAATTTATAATAATGAAAATTTAAAATAAGTTGACAATTTATTGCTAACGCTATTATTGTTGATTTCGGTAATAACATAAAATCACAAAATATGAGGTTATATGGCACGACATCGGAATGTTATATTTTCTAAACAAGATTGTTGGTTGCAGTCATGTACAATTCTCGAATATATAATGCTGGTCCTAAAATATTGCCACGTCAGACAAGCAGTTGGTCTGTACTATGTAGATATATATGTATGTCCATTGACCTGCATCATGTCAACATATACTCGTAGATACATATTTATTTACATTTTTCAGCCCTAGATTTTTGTTACAACATTATGATGCCACTCAGTACGAAAAGAAAAATTTTGAGGAAAATTTCGGTGCTGGTTTGTTAATTGTGTAGACAGCTGGGATTATTAAAACATCAAAATTATTGTACTATTAGATACATACAATGCAATTACAATCTATAATAATCTAGATATGTACGCATGTATGTGGAAAGTTGTAGGATTCAGACGATTTTGGTACAATCTCAAAACAGTTTGGCTAAAATAAAGTGGTAGCAGAGGCAACGTTGATGACAACTTTTGGGTAACTTGCGGTCTTCACTAGCCGTTGGCTTGATATGTGTACACTGTTTAGATCGCGCTTGAACTGGCTATTTTGGTGTCCCGTCCATGTGGTGGCATTGGTTCTCTTCAGCAGTTTGAGTATTAATGCTTTTCCACGAACGTGAAGCACTGTGATATGTTCGAACCGGTCCATCAACAGGATGTTACCATGTAAAAGAATGCGTTCATATTAAGCCCGTTGATCGGCTGACGTTGTTTTTGTGTTGTGTTCAAATCGATAGTGCGTGAGGACGTAGTGTAACATACGAAGATCATACATCCCAGTTGGCTAGGATGACAGGATACATAAATTCGAGTATGTCCGCAGTTGGTGATGAGTAAAGAAGCGACTATATCAGAGCAATTTGCTTTAAAAATATGTTTGCAACTAATTTTTTGTTCGTTTGTTTTGTTTTGCTTCGTTTGGCAACATCCGTGATTTATTTTTGAACTTCAGCAGTTTTTGAAGTTTCCATAGTCTTAACAACTCATGTAAAATCCGCACAATTTAGGTGCAGCATGTTTTTTCCCCAAGCAAATATAAATCAGCTGTTTTTTTTTTTTTTTTTTGGATAAATTAAAACCACGCCAAAAAACGAAAACGCTCGTGGTTTGCAGAAGAGCATCAAATCGTTTGCGTGATTTTAAAACTACGTGATTTTCAGAACAGGCCTAAAACACATGAAGAACATATTTGCTGCGACAAAATAAAGCAAATTTGGAGTTGCTCGCATAAAAATAAGACTTCTGTATTTATAATTAAAAAAGGTCGACGAAAAATAAATATAATTTGGTTAGAAAAAAACTAAAGTAACACTTTTAGTAACTTGCATGTGCTACTTAAATGCGTAACTGTCGCAAATAGTTTTTGTGTTCACTTAATGTAATTGTAGCTATCTAAGAGTATCTTTGGAATTGCTTAAGGACTTGAAATATTATTTGCTGTGTATTGACAGTAGCTTAAGCCAGCTTATGCATATTATAGCTGAGGCTTTGTTCTAAAAATTCGTCCATAGTGTAATGTTACAAAATTAGTGTTAAAAGCGAACGACTTGGCCAGCTGGGATATTCGGCTTGTTTATGCATGTGTGGATTCAAGACAAATATAGCGCATTTTTTCGTTAAATTCTTAATAAAAATAATGATGAGGAAATCAATGATGAGAACAATCGATTTTAGCTTTCAAGTCTTCTTATGTAGAGTAAGGTATGCCACAACATCTTTGAACGTGCGCTGAATGGCAAAAACAATTGCTCCAACTAAATTATTTGAAAACAGGAATAATGCCAAATGCGGCATACAAACGTGCAGTGTGGCTGCTTGAGCGGTTATGTGGTAAAAACAATGCTTTTTTGCCGCCGTTCAATCGCTATTATAGGAGTACTTTCTTTGTAATTTTGGCGTTTCAAACAAGTATTTATGTATTACAATATTTCATATACATAAGTATGAGTAAAAACACGCACATAAGCCAATGTATTTCTCTGGTGCTTCTACCAGTTGCTTTTTACTAACCCCCTTTGAAAAATTGCAAACTTATCATGTTCACATAAAGTACTTTTAAAATACACACACGTAGATATATGCAGATTATGATGATTATGACAGCCATAGGAATTTCCCCAATTTTTCGAAAGAAAATAATAAAAATCTTCTGGCAAAGTGGTACAATATTCCTACCACGGGCAATTATTGCCATGAACGCGGGTAGATTCCATTGCCAGCTTGTGGACCACATGAATATCTGTTGGAATATTAACATATTCGACAATAATTGCTGCAAATAATTGAGGAACAGTGGGCTTTCGACACAAGCTGTCAAGTTGAATTGTCATTTATTTTTTTTGCACCAAATCAAGACAAATCCAGTCGCCAAAAGTTTGGTAATACATAATGAGAGGAGGCGTGCATGTAATAAATACTGTGGAATGGTTCTTCTTTAAGTGGGTTGGGTAAAATTTAGGTTAGTCTTTTGAGAATTTTTAATTTACAATGAGTATTTAGAGATAAAGGTCTTTAAAATAATAAATTTATTTAATGGATTCATCCTCTCTGGGGATGTCTATTAGATGCTTCAGTTCAGATAAAAACTTTACAAAAACTTTACATAAGTATTTACTTTACATAGGGGGAATGGGCCAGTGCACTCAGGGCAAAGTTGTTGATTGCTCTCAACCTGGCGAGAAGCCAGCAGCGATCCCTGAAAATGGACTGGTCAAGCTGACATACTGCCTCCCCGTGGCGCCCCTGGATAGCCCCTACAGCACCCGCTTAGAGGTGAACCAAAGTGTGCAGCGAATCCCCTCTGTCCAGGGGTCTAAACCAGGACCCGGTCCTCCAGGTTTCGGGGGTTGTGCGTGGGGGTAACTTCCCTACCGTGTAAAAACACACTAGTTTCGACACAACAACAAAGAATAACTTTGTTGGTTGAGGCCCAGGTTCACCACGGACTGTAGCGCCAAAAGAAGAAGAAGAAGAAGTATTTATTTATTTTCAGAACTCATTCTTTAGCACTTAATCAGAGCAAATTCATAGGCAATACAACTCAATTTTTGTTCGTTCTGAGAATAATGAACGTCAAAAGCAAACATTTCACTTTTGAGCTGTTGACTTAAAAATAATGTTGAGAATAAAATTTCAATATAATTTCAAATAATCAACTGCTCTCACAATTTAACCTTTTGCGACTGCACATGTGATGAAAATGTTCAGTTTAAAATTATTTAAGTGTTCGCCACCTAGAATAACCAATCGCACCAAAACAAGCGGAAATGTTATATCTAATTAAAAACCACTATTTCTGGGTTACAATTTTTAGGTTATTTTAAAAGCTTTTTGTATATGATTAACAAAAATTTCGCTCAGTTGGATAAAAACTTAATGCAAAAGAAAAAAAAAATTATATGAGCAAATCCCCTTCCGAAGTCAAGATCTTTTCGCTGTTTTGTTTGAACTGTACAATTTAAACCCGAAAATAGATGTGTTACATACACATTTGCTTTCTTTGTGCGTCTATTGCGCAGGTGTAACCCGCACCGCTCGCCAGTAGATTTAAAACCTTTTCAAAAACTTTAAAAAGACAATGAGAATTAAAAGAAAAACCTTCTAGTATTAACTATATCTTAAAACAAACCTTCTTTATCTTTATTTAGCTTTCAAAGCGAGTTATGATTTACATACTTAAGTATTCGATTATATAATTTTTATAGTCGTAACAACCGTTATATTGAGCTCTGCTTAAAAAAAATAACACGCAGTGGCTTGATGGTCAGTTGCCCATTTGACAGACAGAACAAGTCATTTTTTCAAAGCGAATTGTTATTAATTTGCCTTGACTTACATATAACTTATAATGTTAACAATTAAATAATCCTATTTAAATGGAACTTTGACATACTAATACATGCATAATCGTGATGTCTTAACTAAGCTTAGACGCTGTCTTCCTAATATGGGCAATACATGTTTTTAGTGTCAAACTTTTAACTCTTTTGCAATTTGCTGGAAGAGTTACTTGCCCAAGTGAATTCCAATTCAAATATTGAAATTCTCGTGAAAAAATGCATCAAATAGTTGCAGAAGCTTCAAAGCGCTAAATAAGTTCAAGCTTTTGAGAGCTGTAGCCACACTGATCGCATATGAGAACGTAAGAGACTATCACACGATACATGCTTCCTACGCTTGGGCACGCATGCGTCTTTTGATTATGGGCGAGGGATGCAACAAGCAAGAGATTTCTGTTTTATTCTCGTGTTAAGAAAAGAAGATATGGAATGAGATAATAATTCGTATGCGATTTTTGATTTTTTATAATTTTTCAAGCCGAACTCCGTCAGCTGTGGGTAATTCTTAAAAGTCTTTCTCTTTAGGTTTTGCTTGAAGTTAAAGTTGCAATAACATTTCTGGAAGGATTTTTAAAGTGTAATTTTACAAACTGCAACAACGAAGAATCGATGCCTGTGGCACAAATTTGTTATGGTACAATGAGCGACCGCTTAGGACCTGCTTACACAAACATAGCCGTTGCTACCCGCCCTACCTTTCCTTGCAATTCTTCATAAGTTTTGTTGCTTAAACGTATTCCAAGTTTTAGTTAAAGCTTAAAATATCCTCATAAGGAAGTTCAATTTTTTGCTCTGAAAATGAGTTTTTAAAGCCTTGTTTTTGCCAAGAAGTTTATCATTATTTCTAAGTTATATTTTCAGATGGTGGGCTAGAGCCCCCGTGTATGTCTATTTATTTATATACGACTACGCACACGATTGGACAAATTCTTATGTTACAATAAATTGAATTCTGTAACTAGAAATTTTCACTTAAATCTTGTCTGTTGCCATTGAACTTTTCCCTAAATGTCCGCTACATTTAGAAGGATTCGAAAAATAATTATTTGGCGTTACGTTGCTTTTGAACGACAAAGTACTGAAAAAAAATTGAAATCAAATAAGAATAAAGTTTTATACTCAATAAAACAAATGCTACCAGTCGAGCTTAAGAATTTAAAAATATACGCAAAAATATGACTTGTCGGTACTTTACAAAAACGTGAAGTGGGTCTTCTCTTCAATAACGAAATGGTTTTAGTTGTTGGACTGGTCTCTTTACACAAAACTTTTTTTAGGATTCCGACTAATATAAATTTATTTTCTAAATCAGTCTTTTTTCCTTTTTTCAGCCTTAAAATCTCGGATTAAGTTATATGGCCAGTTAGTAATTTTTTGGTTAAAAAATAAAAAGAAAATATTTAAATGTTATTTATTATTTTTATATCGACTTATTTCCATATGTTCAGCTACATATATCATACGAAATGTGTGTTCGTTTGTGCCTTATAGGAGACCAGACCTCTGGTCCGATCTTCCTGAAATGTTCACACTTTTAACTGGGACTGGGAATAAGGCTCATTCCTCAGCAACGCCCATTTTTTTAAAATTATGTTGCTCCTTCCACATAGTTTTGAGCAGAGCATGACTTCGCCATTTGTGAACCAGTTTTCAAAATTCTTTTTGCATACGGAAGAGGCCCACTAAAATTTCGTGAAATAAGGGGGGGGGGCGAAATGTGTTTCCCAAAAAATGGACTAGCAAATTACTTTGTTGTTTATGAATCAAGTTTAATTATTCTTTGCGCATATGGAAAACGTTTCTTTGCTTTGATTTATTGTTATTGAAAGTTATTATATTTTTTTAACGAGTAGCGAAAAATAGGACTTTTTTAGGCTTTGCAAAGATTTTTCGAATAACATCACTGTCGTTGCATCTCTGTAGTTATAAGTGTTTTGCCATATTTGCAGTGTCAAATTGTTTCTCTTTTACTCAAGTATTGTTGACGTCCGAGAGAGGCTTAAACATAAGAATAGAAAACAGCTGAGCTCTAAATTTCACCTGCCATTAAGCCGCTTTGACAATAATTTTGTAAGTTATTGAAAAGCATAATGATTTTTTTCTCCAGCGCTACGGGCTTATGACTCTCTCTCACTTGCCCAAACTTAGTCAAACCTACAACATATGCAAAATAAAATAACATACGATAATTTTAAACTTAAGCAACCTATTTTCGATTGCTTTGATTATTTAATAAGTTTGTTTTTACTTGTTAGATTGGATTTTAAGACTAAAACGGACAGATAGTTTTTATATTCGTTAAGACCCCTTCCTAGGAAACTGAAAAATTCTAGGCTGTTGCAGAAAACTGCCGGCATCACCAGCTAAAATACCGTTTCACTCACTAAATTTCAATTTCCCAAACCATGAAAAGTTATTTTTCCTCTACCTGGGAAGTGCCACACAAAAATTATTAGCGAATGTGAACATTAAACTATTACTAAATTAGAATGGCACATGTTTGTTTGTGTGTGTGTGCATTTACATACGGAGGTATGTATGTGCTTGACAGATGATACTCTCCTTTTAAGTTTGACGTGCGTTCAATTTAGCGTTCGCTAGTCTTAATAGTTTGACTTCTGAAAATCGTGCCAATAAAGTTTCATCCTAAAAGCTGGTTACAGCGTAACACCGATTCTTGTGTACCGATTTCTTTTCTCTAGTCATAGTCTGGCCCCAAAAAAATACTTTTCTGACTTCCTGGGTTTGATTAAAAACATATTTATAAATAGATTTTTCTGAAATTTAAATAATATTATTCTGTAACAAATATTTATATAAGAAAACAAAACATTTGTCTATATAAAAAAGTGGCTAAATAAAATTTGGTGTCTTAGATGAAATCATGAAAATATTGTAATAAAATAATATAGACTTCTTTATTTATTTACGCATCAATTATGGACAAAAAACTTCACAGTTATACATTTGCTTCAAATTTAATAGGTCCAAGTACTTCTTATAAAAAGAAGTTGTTTCATATACAAAATAAAATTTTGTGTGAGAAATTCTACTTCCTCACCGTCCTGGGTAATCTTTCAGAGCTAGAACAGTGGGCCTGTGATCTTCTATATAGCGATATATTAAGAGGTAAATGTCGTAAAATTTTATGCAGGTTTTTCTATTAACAAAGAATAAAGTCTTACAGATAATATTGAGATTTAGTTGAGTGGACATGGCCCCACACAGGGACAATATTATTACAGTTGGATTTATTATTCATTATGTATTTATAAAAACTTTTTATATAATTTAACGTCGTTGACTTCTTTCAACTTCGAAATTGCAAGTCATAGTTCTGAAAGATACTTCAATAAATGCACTATTATGTAAATATATTAAACTCTCATATATGAGTCTACACTCAAACTACCAGGTCACCAAACGTCAATTAGTAGAACGTGCAGACACATGCTCCTGGTATGCCTTGAAAGAGAAGGCCATGCATATGTATGTGTTTCACCTATTACAGTTGATCCACCATCAGATTAGGCCGTATTGGCCGGCCCTGATGTATATTAATATCACAGTCTGTAGATAGCCTGTAGATAGCTTTTAGCATAAGGTGGATTGTAGTGAAAAACAGACAAATTTTTTTATTTTTATTGAACTTTAGCGACTTTAGTTCCTTGTTATTACGTCAACTTTTGTTAAACTTTTATACATTTTTTATTTAACTGAAAATGTTAAAATATAAGAAATAAAAATATAAATAAAATAAGTCTCAATTTGTGGTCCAACATCAATAGCCAAAAATTAATACAGACATTGCAACCAATCAGAATTTACACGTCAATTTTCAAAGTTATTTGCTCACTCTTGTGCTTAAATTTTCAGCCTACAGGTTTCTGCAATATAAAAATGTTCTTATTTAACGGAAGGAAACAAAAGGAAGGAACTTGGGAAGGCAAATTGGAAGAAAAAAATAATATTAATAATAAGTTTTTTATAACTGTTAAAAGAATTAAGCCAGATTACAATTTGATTGCGGTTGCTTCATTAGTTTGTTTATATTTTTTATTTTATTACCAATTGCGATTGTTTTATTGGCCTCTTTAATTTGAAAATATTTGTTAACGAAACTAGACTGGAGAATGCCAACAACACATTGACATCACAAACTGAGGCAAATTAAGCCGTTTGCTGCACCAGGAATACTTTATTTTTGTCCTTCGATTAAATTGATTTTAATGTGAATTAATAACACTCGTAATTTAAAATTGACGAGTACATCGCGGATTGGCTACGGAACAGTTTAATAAATTTAAAAATTATTATTCGGTTTTTATTAGACATATTTTTGTTATATTTGGTATGTAAGTATATACATATGTATGTATGTATATAAAAGTTATGCATTGCAAAAGATGTATGTGAGGCCGTATGTAAATGCACAATGAAAAAGGTTTCATGAATAACTTTCTTACATATGCGACTTTCCGTTACGCTACTTTTGTACTTTTTACCAGAATCGGAAGTGGGGGTTGAACAAAAATATGTTCAACTGTGCGAGTTGGACAAGTCCTTTGCGCAAAACAATTTTTTTAGGATTTGGCTTAATAAAATTTGTTTTGCAAGTTTTCAAATTAAGAAATCGTTTTTCTTTTAGCCTTAGAATATGACGTTACGTTATATGGCATTACGTTACTTAATATTTTTTTGGTTAAAATATGAAAAATTATATAGAAACTTTAATTATTATATGTATGTATATAAATATATTTCCATTCATATATACATACAATATATATAGATGTATTATTTTATAATAGATTCATTTTAAAATGTAGTTTCCGCTGATTTGATTTGCATCTGTTCGCTATATGAAAACAAAATGAATTTTATGTATTCAAGGACGAGTATTTTTGGCAAAGTCTTCCACATTTCGAGTATCAAAGTTGAAAACGAGTCGATTTACTCTGAGGAAAGGTACATAAAATTGACAGCACCTTGGCCGTAAAAACTCGCGAAATAGTTCCACTCTAATATTTTCCTTCCTTTTACTGATTTGTTCTATTTACTTCGTTATGTTATTGTGGCAAAAGCATGTTCCTTTACGTGGATACTCTTTTTCTAGTTTTGTCCCGGCTTATCTCTGGGCAATTTTAATTTCTCCCACCAACACTTTTCATCGAAGATTCTATCTGCAGAAACCAGAAATAAAATAAACGTGCACCAGGCAAGAAAATTACTTACATTCTGGCGTTATGTTACACGCGTTCAAAAATTAATATTAAACTAAATATTGATTCCATAGGCGGGTCCCTTGGTCAACTTTTAATTTTTCGGTTAATTATTATATTTATTTCCAAACTATTATCAGTGATCTTACGACAATGCTTATTAAAAGACAACTAACTTATATGTACATAATATATAATGGGTTTTCCAATAGGGATGATATGATTTTGAAGTGACGTTTCGGTCATTTGTAATATTTCATGATCTGTCATTTGTTTTTCATTGTATTCAGTAGTGTTTACAATTTCTTTTGCTTTTGACATTTTATGGTCGTAATAATCCAATATAATAGTCCAAGTGTGCTCGCTCTTCGTCGAATTATTGAAAATTTTGAAATTGTGATATTGAATGACCTCCAAGAAGCTGTGATTTAACACCATTAGACTATTTTTTGTGGGGTTATTTGGAGTCATTGGTCTTTCGAAATAAACCAGACTTTCTTCAAGCTTTACAAGTCAATATTGAATGTGCCATTCATGACATACGATTTGATTTAGTGGAAAAAGTGCTCGAAAATTGGGTTCATCGAATTCGTTCCTGCAGAAGCAGTCGTGGAGGCCATTTGAATGACATTTTTTTTAGAAATTAATTGTATCAATTGTACTTCACACTAAATAAAAAACTTTTCAATTTCTTTAACAATAAGTGTGTTTTTCTTTAAAGAAATCATATCAATCTTATTGGAAAACCCTTTATTACAATATATACATACATATATTGTATTTCAAAATATATTTCAAAAATAAATAAGTTTATTGGACTTGGTCCATATTTTACAATAAACGAAATATATTAAAAAATTTAAAACGTAAATTACACTGTTTACATAAATAAACAAATAGTAAAATTTATATACATATATGTATGTATAAATAAATAAGTGATAAAAAAAAATGAATTTCCAGAACACTATGGGCATTCGCAGTTTCGAAATAAATTGCAAATAATCTTTGAACCGAAAAATTTTGCATTGCAATAGGTGGTACATGTAGATAAAAATTGGAAGCGGGACTTATATATTTATATGGATATTTAGCCTCCTCCTTAGACATGCAAGTTAAGGTTTCTCATACATTTTTATCATTTTATTTACTTAAATTCCTTTCTTCAAAATTAAATTCATAAATTAAATTTCCCACCAAATAAGCTGACGTTATGTCTACAAATTCTAAGGTGTAGTATTTCAACATGTTGATGCAGTTTCAAACATATTGAAAAACAAAAGTATAAAATAAAACGATGAGCTTGCTAAAAGAAAAAAATAATAACTTTTAAACATAAGAAATTTTTGTAAAATAAAAAGTTAGTCTAAGATTGAAGGTTGACCTGATTGGGCAACAAAAATAATTTTTTTCCAAAATTAAGAAGCATAAAAATTAATTGGCGCCCAACGTGGGGCACGCGTCTCGAAGTTATATCCTGAAAAGAAAGAGTAAGGATTCGGTCGCAAGTGCTACAAATAAATAAGTATTCTAGTGAGAAGAAAAAATTTTTAATAAAAAAACATAGCTTCGAATTTTTAGAATAAACGAAGTAATTTTTAAGACAAACTTTAAATTCAAAACAAAATAAGAAGTCCTATAAAAGTGGAAACATTTTCAATGAACATAAATCAGAGGAAAAATCAAATGTGAGATTGCAAGGTTTATTTCCATAACTTTTAAAAGTGTTTAAGGATAAAATAAAATGAATGTAAATTGTTATACAAAGCTATTAAATTAAATAAAAAAAAAAACAACAATTAATTAACTAATTAAATTAAAAAGATCTTCATGAAACGGCAATCGAATACGTTGTAAAGAACAGTGCAAAAAAATATTATCGAAACCAGAGGCGAAACATAATCAAACAGTTGTATAATCTAATGCAGTAATAGCATTCGACAAATACCCGAATCAGATGTGAAGCTCATTATCTTGGAAGGAATAGCCAAAAACATCAGGACATCCAAACTACAGTTAAAGAAGCAACCCTATCAACAGTGACCAGATTATTTTAGTAGTAAGTGTAATAAAATGTACTAAAATAAAATATATAGAATACGAATTGTGTGTTAAACGAATATCAAAGAAAAAAAAACCGAATATTTCTGTAAAAAGAATATATCTGTTGTAAAATATTGTGGTAGTATAATACATTATCGAAAAGTTCAAGAATTACAAAATAAAAGAGTTTTCACGAAATAAATTTTTGTAAAATACCAGGTAGCAAACTGGATCGGACAGAAGAAATAAGTAATCTCATTGACTCATTTAGGTCACTTAAAACTAGCAGAGACATGAGTACACAGGAACAAATTAAGGAGCTGATAAATGCTCAGATAGGCCCATTACAGACAAGGATAAATGAGTTGACATTGAACCTCTGGCGATTAACAGGCGCAACCTCAGTGACAGAATACAGGACACAAACGATTGACAATACAATTAGGTGTGAGGAAACGTTAGACGTTATTAAGTCTTTACCAACGTTCGACGGAAGGAACTCATATGTAAGCTGGCGGGAAGCTGCCACTAATTCTATGAAACTTTACGTACTAAATAGCAGAAAATATTATGCTGCCCTTACGATAATGCGGAACAAAATAATAGACGACGCTAACGATTTATTGACAAATCATGGAACAGTACTTAATTTTGAGGCTATCCTAAGCAGACTGGACTTCGCTTATGCCGACAAGCGTCCAATACACATAATTGAGCAAGAACTGAGCATCATGAGACAGGGACAATCGACCATATTGGAGTATTATAACAAGGTAAATCAAGGACTAACTTCCTTGATCAATAAAACTATTATGACGCATGGAACAAACGCCGACTTGACAAACGTTCTTAATAACAAAAATAGACAATACGCCCTTCGTGTTTTTATAACAGGACTTAATGCACCTCTCTCAAATATTCTTTTCTCACTCGCACCAAGTGACTTGCCAAATGCGTTAGCCAAAGCGCAGGAACTAGAATCGAACAACCTTCGCGGAACATTCGCGCTGCAGTTCAATCGCAGTCAGATACAAAATAACAGCAATAATTATAATAAAAACCAAAATGTTCTAAGATTAGCTCCCAGCAGACCGCAACGATTCTCAAATAATTTTCAAAATCGAGCTGAACACAACCACCGTCCAGCACCAGAACCAATGCAGGTAGATTCCTCTGTAAAAATAAGGCAAGGACCAGCAAATAATTCTTACCAAAGTCTTAATAATCGTAACACTTTTCAACAAAATCGTAATTTTGTTCGTCCATTTTACAATGAAAGGAGGGGACCTTTTGGTTATAACCAGGGGGTGAAACGTGAATTTCCTTCTAGTGCTCAACAAACTATACGGCCACAGCCGAAATTCCAAAGAATAAATAACATAGTAGAGAATGCTTTTTTAGAGGAAGGATTGGATTGCCCTTCTTCTACCGAACTAAATTAGACGGTAGCAAAGTAAAAATTTTAATCGACACAGGAGCAACTAACTGCTACTGTAAAAAGGGCATGTTGCCCAACAGACAAAAACTGGCGATAGGGAAACGAGTGAAATAACTCATTATTATGAATCAACAATTTTCGGTATTAGGGAACGTTTTTATGAATTGGACAATTTAGAATATGAAATGTTAATAGGAATAGTCCTTTTAAAAAAAGGCAAATGCTACAATAAATCTGGAAAAGGAAACAATAACTTACGGAAAGAAGGTAGAAAGAATTTATGTAAATTCAAGTGAATCAGAAATTAAGGAGACCTCCTTTAATAATATTTTGGACATTGACACGCTAAGAAATAATATAATAAATAATATAGCAATAATTCATTCTGATATAAATACCGTACTACCATTTCGTACGGATGTAAGAGCGGAGATAAGAACAATTGTTGAAACCCCAATATGGGGTAAACAATACCCATACCCCTTTTCCGCCAACGCTTTCATAAATAATGAAATAAAGAAACTATTAGCAAATGGAATTATCCGCCAAAGTAAGAGCCCTTATAACTCTCCTATTTGGGTAGTACCAAAGAAGGGTGCAAATGAGGACGGGACGCAAAAAATGCGAATGGTCGTTGATTATAAAAAATTGAACGAGCAAACAATCGCGGATAAGTATCCTATACCAGACTGCAACGTAATTCTTTCAAACTTGGGAAGAGCTAAATTCTTCTCTACCATAGATCTAGAATCTGGAATCTGGAATCCAGAGGATATTGAAAAAACGGCATTTTCCATAAATAACGGAAAATACGAGTTCGTAAGGATGCCATTTGGCTTAAAAAATGGTCCTGGAATTTTCCAGCGGGCCATGGATAATATTTTACGGGAATATGTAGGGAAAATATGCCACGTCTACATAGACGATATCATCGTTTACTCCGAAAGTTTAGAAGCCCATATTGAGCACCTACAAACTATAATTAAAAGATTAAAAGATTCAAACATGAAAATATCTTTGAAAAAATCCGAATTTTTTAAACAGGAAGTTGAATTTTTGGGCTATATAGTAGGTTACAATGTTATTAAAACTGACCCAAAGAAAATACAAACTATTTCAGAATTTCCCAAACCAACAACGCTCAGGCAATTAAGAAGTTTTTTGGGTATGACGGGTTATTACCGAAAGTTTATATCAGGCTACGCATCGATTGCAAGACCTCTAACAAAATATTTAGCTGGGGAAAATGGAAGAATTTCCCAGAATATGTCAGAGAAAACTGAAATTAAATTGGATAATGCAGGTATAAAAGCCTTTGAAAGGCTCAAAAAATTATTAATAAATCGGGTGGAACTCGCACAACCTGACTTTTCAAAAAAATTCGTCCTCACAACGGATGCCTCTAATGTAGCAATAGGAGGGGTATTAACGCAAGAAGGTAAACCAATTACTTTTATCTCAAAAACACTAAATTCAACGGAGCAAAACTATGCCACAAACGAGAAAGAGCTCAGAAATTACCTCTATGGTGCTAAAGATCTGGAAATACATACCGACCATCAACCGTTAACCTTCGCAGTTTCTACACGAAACCCAAACGCTAAAATTAAAAGATGGCGGTCGTTTATAGAGGAATTCTCACCGAAATTAGTTTATAAACCAGGCGTTACCAATATAGTGGCAGATGCTTTATCAAGACAAATTTTGAACAACTTATCAGATAGCTCATCAGTCGAAGGAACACAACATTCTGCTGAAAGTAGCGATAATAACTTTATACCCGAAACCAGAAAGCCATTGAATGAATTTAAGCAGCAAATTTTGTTGTCTAGGAATAATTTTACTATTCATGAGTCAATCACAAACTTCAACCGGACTCGACATATAATTGAATATGATTCCCGAGAGAATCTTTTAACAATATTGAAAGAGTTCTTACAACCAAATTTGGTAACAGCGGTATACTGTACGCTGGAGGACTTGTATGATTTTAAGGAAACAGTAAGGAATGTTTTTTCTAACAGGTTTGTCTTCACACAAATATTTGCTGTGGATGTTATGAATACAGATGACCAAAAAGTTATTACTGAACAAACTCACAACAGAGCCCACAGAAATCATAAGGAAAATTGCAAACAAATATATAGGCAATATTATTGGCCAAAAATGGCAGACAGTTTTAAGGAATATATAAAACATTGCGATATTTGTAATAGATCGAAATATAACAGACATCCGCAAAAAGTAAAAATAGGAGAGACTCCTATTCCCGAAAGGGAGGGTGAATATCTTAACTTGGACATTTTTTATGCCCAGAAGCTAAAATTTATTACGTGTATTGATTCCTATTCAAAATTTTTGGTAATTAAACAAATCGATGATAAATTAAACTTAAACGAAAAAGTTATGGATGTCTTGCAAAGTTTTCCAAACGCGAAGAAAATCACTTTGGATAACGAACCAGGCTTTACAACAGTCCAGTTTAAGTCACTGATGCAAAGGTTAAGAATAGAATTGTATTATTGTACCCCTAGACACAGTACCACGAACGGAATAGTGGAAAGAGCTCATTCTACTTTGGTGGAGCTGGCGAGATGCATTAGAGAGGAGTACCATGTGCTAGATGATTCTGAATGCTTCTACAGAGCAAGTCAACAATACAATAAATCAGTTCATTCGGTGACGGGTGAGAAACCGACAGATATTTTCTTTAATAAAATTACGCATGACAATATAGTAGACAAACTTAAAAACGCACAGGAAAAGATGCTGCAAAAAAGTAAGGACAGTAAGACAAAGACGTATCAAATCAATGACTAGTCTACGAAAAGATAATTGGACAGAGAAACAAACTTGCACCTCGTTTTAGAAAGCAAAAAGTTAAAGAGGACTTGGGGAACAAAATCAAAATACATTCACGAGACAGAATAATTCATAAAACTAATATTAAGAATTGAATTTCAAATCTCTTTCAGGATATGGCGAAATTAATAATGGGATTTCTTGCAGTATTGCAAATTTGCAAATCAGAAGTACAAATATTAGATTACAGCAACTCTCACTTAATAACAATTCATCTTGGTCAAGCTCGACTACAAGATGGAAATTTTAAATTAATTCATTCCTTGGACTTGAATAAATATGAGGCTACTGTCGATTACCTTTTTTCTGAAATTCAAAATAAAATACTTAAAAATAGTTCAGCACTTCCATTTTTGCTGCACGACATACGACAAGTAGAGGACCATTTAAGGAAGCTTAAACCTAAAAGGAAACGGTCCATAAATATTATAGGGACAGCTTTTAAATGGATAGCCGGTACCCCAGACCACGATGACCATCAAATAGTTACAGACAAGATAAACGGACTGCCAGCGAATAATGAACTCCAAAGAATAATCAACAAAGACGCTCTCGAAAAAATAAACATACTTACCAATACTACAAATTCAATTTTAAGGACAGTTAAATCTTTAGAAGAAGTTCGAAAGACTGTGGAGGAGACCATAACAAGTAAAATAAAAATTATTAAGGAAGAAGTCACGAACATAGAATATGCCTTACAATGGGCAAAGGTAGGTGTTGTAAACTCATTTTTGCTGTCAGAAAAGGAAATAGAAGAAGTTAGAAAATTTTTGGATTCTGAAAAGTTCCCTTACAACAGTCTAGAAGAAGCTTTAGGTTTTGCTGATATCAGAATAGCTACCAGCGATGCTACCATAATATATATTGTAAATTTGCCAAGTTATAAGTAATTTTATTTGCGAAAAAATGTTAATAAAAACAGTAAAGAAAAATAATGAAATTATTAAACTAAATACTGAAAATTATATTAAATGTAAAAATGAAATATATGAAATAAAAGGAAAATATAACCAAGTTAATGATCTAAGCATTTGTTGTAAAAATAATGTTGTAAATTTAAGTGACACTAAATGTATAACACAAATCCTGTCAAGCAAGCATCATAATTGTAAAATAATAAACAATCAATATGTCCCTTCGGTGGAAGAAATCTACCCAGGCACAATTCTCTTGAATCAATTTAAAGGGTTCATAAAGTTTGCACAAACAAACCCTTATGAATTATCGGGCACTTACCTAATACAATTTCATAATGATACAATAGAAATAGCGAATGAAACCTACATCTCAAAAGAAGTTTCGTCTTTCAAACCATTACCAGCTGTACTACAGCTTAATGGGAATGAAACACAAATCGAAGAAATGCTATCATTAGAGATGATAAAAGATCTCCAAATAAATAATGTTGAAGAAATTAAATCAATATCCACCAAACGAAAATGGATGATCTCTGTAAATACGATAATTTTTATCCTATTGTGTTTCAGCATGATTCTAATGATATATAAGTTTAAAAAAGTTTCAAAACCAGACATAAAAATAACTAACGTCATTGGTGGAGAACAAGGGGACTCTAAAGATACAGAATCATCAAATCTTGATACCGTTTTTACATTCGAGGTCAAACCCGAGTTTCGCAGCACTAATGATCTGCCAGTCCTGTGATCAATCGGGACGATTAATTTTACGAAGGGGGGAGTTAAGGTTTCTCATACATTTTTATTATTTTATTTACTTAAATTCCTTTCTTCAAAATTAAATTCATAAATTAAATTTCCCACCAAATAAGCTGACGTTATGTCTACAAATTCTAAGGTGTAGTATTTCAACATGTTGATGCAGTTTCAAATATATTGAAAAACAAAAGTATAAAATAAAACGATGAGCTTGCTAAAAGAAAAAAATAATAACTTTTAAACATAAGAAATTTTTGTAAAATAAAAAGTTAGTCTAAGATTGAAGGTTGACCTGATTGGTCAACAAAAATAATTTTTTTCCAAAATTAAGAAGCATAAAAATTAATTTGCACACCCACCCTAGTAACAAAATCAATTGTTCTGGGAAAGGCACAAGTTAAATTTTTAAGTTTTCTACTTCATATAAGGACTTTACCACAAAAGTTAAAATGACAAGAGACTGATAATTAAAAATACTCTCGAAAAGCATAGTAGTACTCAAGGCCCTGGGCAGTCGCACTTTCAGATCCAGGACGGTCTTGCAATGTCACAACGGACTGTACAGCATAAAGACTTTTATTAAGATTACTATGATATGGTGTTCTGGAAATGAGGGGCATGGAGGAAACTACGGAACAGATATCTATGCCAAAGGGAGATTTTCAATACACTCATTCTATCTTTTGGCTTCAAGTTTCCTAAAAGGCGAGATAGACAAATATATAATATGTATGTATTGGAACGACACCGATGGAATTGAACATTACAAAAGGTCTGCATGTTTCGATGGCTAAACGCACCCAAACTAACTAGAAACAGGCTAAGACCACTGTGTGGGTCCTTCACATGATATTATGCCTGTATCCAACACAGACACCAGCAGATTATTCACTCAAGAGGAGAAGCCAATGGAACAATTGATTATCAATTGTATAGCACTGAGACACAGGAAATTGAGGCTTCTTTATTTCTATATACTCAAATTTAATCCAGTGTGCCAAAAACCAGGATAAAATATATTTCTCGAGAGTGGGACTAGGCAAGATCATTTTTTTTCCAAAACCCCCTAGATACGGTCAAAATCACTAAAGCTACTCTCGAGAAGCAGTAACATATACTACAATATCACAAATAATTGAACACTGTTTTGTTCTGTCACCATATTCAAGAAACTAAAAAAAATTGTTGACTAACTGCCACCTGTTCAACTGACATTATTTAACAAACAGCTACTGACTTGCGTCTCACTGTCTTTCAGTTCCTTAAAGGGGATTTAGGCGGTAGTACAAGTCGCAGAAGTGGGTGGTATCGTCCAAACTTAATATGTAATTCAACTAAATACGGATGAATATTTCAGAGTCGTACGGCTCTCATCGTTCTTTAAAATTTTTCAAATTCCTTCACTCATTATTATATCAGGGATGTATTTTTATATCAACAAATAAAGCAGACAAAGCAGAATAACATCTGTGAACAACTGAAATAAAAAAAGGCGCAAACAATAGAAAATAAAAATAGTTTTTTGTGCAAATTTACCAATAGTGTAAATGTGAAAAAATTTGTCGTAAGATCTTTATAATACAGAGATAGTTGCATATGATTTTCTCCTTAGGTGTGCGTACGACTTGCATTACCGTCTAAGTTCCCGTTCCCGTAACAGCAAGAATACTGGTAAAAAGTCTGGAAGTGTTATCTGTATTTGTTTATGAAAAATAGTGTAATGACGACCTCGTGCGCCTTTTTAAAGAGAGGACTTATACTACGTCTGTGTCTTGTATGACATAATAAGGAAAGTGTAAAGTTTTACAAAAGATGACTTAATTGTTATGCGAAAAGAACAATCATATATTTCTTTTTCTAGGCATTTTTAAAATTAATTTAATTTTTGTTATTATTTGTTTTTTTCTTCTTTATTTTCCTTCCATTCAGTTCTGAAAGACATTTTAATCAGCATTTAGTTGCGATCGGTTAAATAATGGCGGTCAAGAAAAATACATATTTCTCTAACTGGTGGCTGAAATCGTATCCAAAATTTAGTTGGACTTTATGTAATCGGCAGTTAATCTTTATCGTTTTGCGGTTGAAAAATTGGTAGAAACTTTTTGTGCAAAATATTCTTATTAAGAAAGTTTTTTCATGAGTTAGAAAAAACTTCTGTTTTTACGCTACATAAAAGCGGGAAAAGATTTCTAATTTTTAAGCGCATATAAATACATAAACTTTAAGCGCGGCTAACTATATATATATAGTTAGAGATATATAGAGATAGAGATAGATTTATACTGAAGTTAAAAAAGTGGATAATGTTAAACTTTCCGTGTGGAGAACGTGTTTATAATTTTTGTATTTTGCTAATAGGAACGTGACATTTTTGTAGTAAATAATATGCGAAGGTTTAGACAGAGGAAAAATAAAGTTGAAGCAATTCAGAACAGGTTGCATGTGAAGAAAACATGGTTTTTTAATTATCCGGAAATTGTGCGGAATGAGCACTTTCGTACAGCTAATGCCTAAATTTTTGGGAAAAACAACCCGCAACTGTGGCACCATATACAAAAAATAATGTTTTATTGTCATGAGATATTCTGTTATTCTGTGCTTCGAATACTCCCATGAGATGTACTCGTACACCAGCGACGCCGAAACACATCACGTGGAATTTATTTACTTTACAATAACAAAATTTAAATACACATGTGTATGAGTTAACAATCGAATTACCTTACAAAAAGAACCTATTGATTATACTCCAATATACATTACACAGCCCTGACGTTGCCGTACAAAAAGCTAGAGTTCAAGTTTTTTTGATCCATTTCCTTTAAATCTGTATATCTGGTTTGAATAACTTCAGAAATATTGTAATATATTTGTTGTGCTCTCCTTCTGTGGGCAGTTGTATGCAGAGGGCTTGAAAATTGTGGGATAAGGGAAGAGTGTTCAGCTTCTAGGACCCTCAGGGAAAATACTTTATGTAGTTGAATGTTGATATTTGTGATGAAGACACGCGCATCAGTTTTTCTTTATAAATAAATAATAATCCTTATGTTTTTATCAGTATCACTTATTTTCTTAAGGTATTTGTCTTGCAGTGCAACTAAGAGACGGAGGTATTTATAATGAATTTAAGGACTGCTCTTTGGACTTGGTGAAGCAGCATCGGACGCTTTCTATTGTAGGTTGTTTGAATGGCACCTGGGCAAACTTTATTCATAAATACCCAGGCCGTGTTACAGTTTGGATAGTATGGTACTCCATAGCACTCTCTCATTGCGATACACTTGATAAGAAGTAATCAGGCATGGTAAAGACAGGAAATTGTGTAACTCTGCGCATATCTTTTATTCTCTTTCCCAGTGTCTTATGATGTTATCTACTAAGTTTATACATTTTTTTTGCAAGTTCAACAGAAATCGGGGTTTTTGGTTGGGCTAACATTCGGATATTTTCCATAATGCGCTATAGAGTCGTATCCTGCAATCAACCAGCTGATTTGAAATGTATCAAAAGGCACATTTTCACATCTATTCTGCAAAAGAAAAGATGTAAAAATTGGACCAAGAATTCTTGTTGATTCAATAAAGTATTCTTGTATAAAGAGTCTGTCTGCATCACATAAAGTATTTGTGCAAATGTGTAGATATGAGGTGCTTTCAATAAGATTTCGTCCCCGGAATCTTTGCTCCATTTAAAGATACTAAAGGAAAGTCCATCGGACTTACTTAAGCCGAATAATATCCATATGTATGTCTTTAGGTCTCACTCTTTCAACGAGTAGACACGGCCTAACTCTGTTGACAGATTCTTTATACCAATATGTAAAAAGTTTATTGAGAATGCAAAACGAAAATTTGATTTTCTTTTATCTGTCTCGTGTATCGAAATAATTATAAATTTTTTCTCGGCAAATGCCTGCAAATAAATTTATAACAAAGGGCGAGTATATGTTGAAAAGGCACGCAGTAAGCTTTTTGTGAGGTATTTACTAAGTTTCTTTTGAAAGAACTTTGCATTTCATTATATAGAATATAACAAGGTCCAACCTTCAAGCCTCCTGCCGCAAAGATCAAGCAGAATTGGAACAATGGGGTCGGTTATATTGACTTTAGGGGCATCGGTCGTTTGATTAGACCTGACTACAGGAAAAAGAAAAAGTCTAGTGGGATCAAATCGAACGTTATTGGTAGCCAATTCACGTCACTTCTCGAAGCTTTCATGCAGAATATGTGTATGTTTTAGAATGAAAACTCGAACCAAATTGCAGACAAATTTGGGTCAACTGTGCTTGTATTCAGAAGCTCGATATTGATGGACAACATATTGATGTTGTTAATTTATATTCCATTATGAAGAATTCGGTGAGTTCTACTTTGAGATAACGGAGGTTTGTTGTATGATTTGGTTGTACAAGTACTTTCGAAATCTGCATCAAAGGCCAATCGACAGAATGGGGACCAACATGCTCCGCTGATTGAAGTAGCTTTAGGAAGTGTGCTTAAGGTCTGATGCTCCTTTGGAATTTGAAACACCCAACTGATTCCTTGGATATCTTCAACTCTCCAAGGTATTCCTGACTGGAGGGATAAGATATCCCGAAATTTCGAAAAAGGTTGCCGTGTCAGGACTTCATACGAAGTTCCCACCAGTTTAGTATGGGGCGGTGCTGAGGCCATATTTCATGCTGAAATTTTTCCTTTCCTGTTTTCCTAACCTTTCAAAAATATTGAGTAGGAACTTTATCTGACGGTGTACCAACCGTACTGGGGTGCATTAGTTAACAGTTCACCAATTTCCCAATTTGTCTAACACAATCGCCTTGCTCGAGCGATTGGGCTGTATAATACCTTGTGCTAGTAAATTGTCAGACAGGTAAAGCACGACAAAGCTACCGAACTGACAACTCGAAACGTTCATCGAACATTAGGCCTTAACGAATGTAACAGAGCCTGTACAAAAACAACAAAACCTCGAAGATCAGTAAAGTAGTCTGTCTACTCCAGTATCTCTCCGAGCCTCTTCATGACCAACGGCAGAATACCAAAAGGCATCCTGGGGGCTTGCCAATTGACCTTTGGTGAAGGCATCAAAAGAACATGTAAGTCCAAATCACTCATGAAATTCCTAGAGTTTTGGTTGCCGTGCCAACCGAGGGACCCCTTCTGCTCTATACCCCGAAAAACATAGTGCCCTGGCCTTATATACGCTAAGGCAAAACCTTACAACTAGAAGTGGTCGGCTGCAGGGAAAATTTTTGAACACTGTGGAAGAAAGTCTACACAACTAATTCCAATAAGTTTGCAAGTTACGCCCACTTGGAAGTTTTTCGTTTAAGAAAATATATTTCTGCTGAAAACCAGCGAAGAAATGGGAGATGAATTCGTTGCAGCTTCATATAAGACCAATCTAACGTTAATATCTTTTCCACAGCAATATCGATAACTGCTGTCAGCAAGGAACAGTTGTGTCATATGAAAAGTCCTCACTAGGTATGTATGTATACGAGTTAAGTGGTTTCGATTTCAACTGATTAGAGTTGTAAGCCATAAGGGGGGCATTAAGCTCCAGATGACTTAACTTGATCAAAGAACTGCAATACACATGGGATAAGGAAAACTGTACTCAATGTGTACTGGATCAAAACATCTGTATGCAGATTTTTCCAGATCAGAAGATGTCATAAAAAAATATTGAAGTTGCACATTGACCGAACATACATATATTTTAACAAATGGAAAGAGTTTTAGAGAGAATTTTGCTTTCGAATCGAAGATCGTGGTAAACTCTTCAATTTTTATAATTGTTGCGAGTTTATTTTATGATGTTTGAAAATACGGAGGAAATTGCCGACATTTTCCTGCTGGTCCCAAACTTATCAAGCCACTTTGTAGTCGAACCAGGAGTTAATTTTGAATTTGTTTTCTTGTTTTTAAGTAGAAACCTTTTAAGAGTGGGAACGGTTTGCATTGGAGAAAGAATGGTGTAACAGAATCGACTATTCCCGTTTAGTTTTGCGTGACCCCAGTTCAATAAAAAGTTCAATAAAAAGAAGTTTGTAAAAATTCTTCTGCTCTCAACATTAATTGAAATCTTCTTCACCTTAACCTCAGTATTCACTTGTGTATGTGTGTTATATAAGAATGCGTTTGCGACTTACAACTTTATTAAGTGGTCCTTAATTTTTGCAAATTTTAAAAAGCTTGTTTTTAAAATCGTAAATTTTTCTTGCTTCTCTCATACGATAGTGCAACAATAACACAATACCCCATAGTGATACAACTTTATTTTTCCAACTGAATATAAATTCTTAGCCAAATTAGACGCTGTCAATAATAATAACTATTAACAATGAATTCATTTTTCATTTCGTGGTCCAGAAAGAGTAAAAAACTGCGTTGTTTATTGTAATTTCAAGTTGATTTCAACGATGAAATGATGTAATTTCGACATTTTGTTTAACGAAAAAGTAGAAGAAGTAGAAAAAACTACTTCCACGTCTTAATTACGAATGTTTTAAACTGTTTAATTCTTTTTAATATTTCATGAGCCAACGTAACAAATAAAGTGCTTTTGTATTGAGTAATTAATTCCATAAGTTGTTAACGGTCATCCTGGAAATAATCGTATATAAGAACACTGATCTCAGTTAAGAGTTTCAACTATTTAGCAGTTGACTTTGTTTGTGACCAATTTTTGAGTGAATTTTGAACAAAATCAGTTCCTGAGCGATGATTGTGAATGACGTCAGCGGCGATCCACATTTGCTTAAAAGAGCCACGAATCACTTGTATATGGTTACGATATCGAAACCAGAGGCTAATTCAAGGACATACAAAAGGGTGCATTTCAGAGCTGCTTCGATGATTGGAGAGAAGGCTGCCACAAGTGTATTATAAAGGGTGGTTAAATTTCAAGGGCCGATGTTGATTTTGAATAAAACACAAACTATTTAGGAAATTATTGTAATTTTATTTTATTATGATGTATTGGTATTACTCAATTATGTATGGGACAAAATATCGGCCAAATGGGCGCCGCGACCTCGGCGGCACACCTCCATCCGATGGTCCAAATTTTCGATGACGCTGAGGCATAATGGAGGTTCTATGCCGTTAATGTGCCGAATTATCTGATCCTTTAGGTCTTGAATTGTTGCTGGCTTATCGACGTACACCTTTTCTTTCAAATAACCCCAAAGAAAAAAGTCCAACGGTGTCAAATCACATGATCTTGGCGGCCAATTGACATCGCCATTACGTGAGATAACACGGCCATTGAATTTGTTGCGCAAAAGAGCCATTGTTTCGTTAGCTGTGTGGCAAGTGGCACCGTCCTGCTGAAACCACATATCGTCCACATCCATCCAAAAAGTTCGTTATCATCTCACGATAGCGAACACCATTCACAGTAACTGCCTGACCGGCCTCATTTTGGAAAAAATACGGCCCGATTATGCCGCAAGCCCATAAACCGCACCAAACAGTCACTCTTTGTGGGTGCATTGGTTTTTCGACAATCACTCTTGGATTCTCATTCGCCCAAATGCGGCAATTCTGTTTATTGACGAATCCACTGAGGTGAAAATGTGCCTCATCACTGAAGATGATTTTCTTCGAAAATTGATCATCCACTGTTGCCATTTCTTGCCACCATTCTGCCCATTCACGACGTTTGGAATGGTCAAGAGGCTTTAGTTCTTGAGCCAATTGCACCTTGTAAGCGTGTAAATGCAAGTCTTTATGCATAATGTTCATCAACGACGAGCGTGAGAGGTGCAATTGTTGGGAACGACGACGAGTTGAGGTGGACGGCTCTTCAGCCACACTATCGCGAACAGCAGCAATGCTGCAGTACGAGCTGTACGAGCATGCACTGGTGTTCTCACATCTTCTACAGACCCGGTTTGCTCGAATTTTTCCACAATTTTTGCGATTGTACGCACATTTGGACGATGAAATTGACCAAAAAAATTACGAAGTGCACGATATGCATTTTGATTTGAACTCCGATTTTCATAATAAGTCTGGATAACTTTAACACGTTGTTGGATTGTGTATCTCTCCATGGTTCAAATTGAGTAAGTCTGAAATAGAGAAATGTCAAATAAAATTCGGAAAAAACTTGGCGTTTAGGTGTGGTTCACATTCAACATCGGCCCATACAATTTAACCACCCTTTACAATGTCTTAGAAGGGGACAAAATAAAAATTGATGACGAAATAAATATTTTTTAAGAAAAGTTAAAATTTATCTTTCCGAATAAGCTCTAGTTCGTAACAGTTCGTAACGGTTAGACTTAATCTTTACATCCGGACTTCTGGTTTTTTACTGGGAAATGTTCAAGGCAATACGTAATTTATGCCGAGTACTCGCAGCTCTTCAAAAGTCTGGGAAAATAGGACCAAGGGAAGAGCCGTACATTTAAAGTAAAGGTTTGTGTCAATATGGTTTATGGCGTGCGTTTTTGTCAAATTTCTACAAGAGTCTGCTGAAGTCAGTATTGAAATTGCAACATTAGATGCTGAGATTTAAGAAATATCTTTATATATCGCACCTGTTCATCAAAAGTAACACAACTCAAAAAATTCTATTTTCCACTTTTTTGAGGGAAACAGTGTATGATTACCATATCTAACCACTGTAAAAATTTTGGTATTGTATTTGTAATATTTCCTGAAAGAAATGCCGTTATGTCTTTCTTTGCGTACTCATATTACTTTGCGTAGGCAATTAGTTTTTTTGAGTTGTGTTACTTTTGATGAACAGGTGCGATATATGTATGTGAACGTGTATAGAGATGTAATCGTCAAATACTGCCATGTTTGAGCAGGTAAAAACGGTAATTGTACAATTCTTTTCTTTCTATTTATCGAGTCGATAAAAGTTCTGTGGTAAGTATTGAGTCAAATAGATTACTATAAGTTAATAAAATATTTACTGTAACCCAAGAAAATGGGTTTCTTAACTAAAAAAAACTGTGCCTTATAAAAGGTACACACTTACATACTGCATTTGTTCGCCCAAGATAGACGACATATGGAAGTACTAGCCATTTGGTTTTTGTAGAAGCAAAAGTCTACGAATTTCTGTCGGTTTAGGCTTAAGGTTCAGTTATAGATGACATAATTGTATGCCCAGGAAACAGCTGGGATTGCGTTAGCAATCTAATCGATTATTGCTGCCATAGCCATAGCGCCATGAGCATAACTACCAATTGGGTTTCGTTTTTCTGTCATAAATTAAAGAGCTGATATGGTGATTGGTTGCAGTTCTTGTCAATAACACAATCCTGAAAATAAAATAAATCGATCACTTGTGAGTCGCTTATCAAAATTATATGTTCCTTAAACGTGTCCGCTCAAATGATTATCGCAAAAATTAAGGATCTACTTATCTGATAAAATACAAAAGATTTTAATAATTTGTTCAAATAAATTTTGTAAAACTTGATTTCTTCGATTTAATATGCAATTTTTTATTATACAATAGTTGAAATCGTATATGAGCTTTGTTGATATAAGTATGTACGACCAGTATTATTGTACAATAATTGCCTTTGGACCCTTCGTTTATAAGAACAACTTCGAACAGAAACTACCAAATGAATATTTCGTGCCATATTTACTCAAATATTACGCAACTGCTGGAACAGGGGAAAGAATGATTAATATGTTCTCATATATGCACAATAATATTGACAATGTTTAGAAAGTGTTGCAAATGCAGTTTTATTTTTGCCGTTTCTGAATTAAAAAATATATAAAAGTGTATGTGTATATGAAAACAAACATCAGCTGTTTGTAATTATGAGAGCACTGATCGTGAACTCGACGAACATAAAAGAAGGGAAGAGCACCGGCTTCTCAAAAGTAAAAAGCAAAACCATGAGAAGCGCGATCGAGAAACTAGAGGGATGTTACAAAAGGAATAATATCCGAAAGTTTTACCACCGTATACAGCAACTATCAATGAGTATAAACTTCACCAGAAGCCGGTCATAACGAAGATGGACAAATCGTAGTAGAGTCGAAAATCGATACTGAGAATCTACTTCTGTAGACTATTTACCGGCGATGAAAGCACGAATACCGCTATCAGGCAGAATGTTGCACCTCACATAATAGACGATGCTACTAAAGAATTCTGTCCCCCATTTTAAATGAAGTCAAGATAGCAATATCGTTATTAAAATCGAACAAAGGTGCTGGAGCGGACGGTCTGTCTGCAGAACTGTTGCAGGTGGAGACAACGTGGTTGGGCGCATGCACCAACTCATCTGTAAGATATGGTCGCGACGAGTGGAATTATAGTAACCACAAAATAGGACATACCTTCCACTTCTCCTAAACATCACCCACAAAATCTTCTCTGTCCGACCCCTTTTGTGAACAGTCTGATAGGTCCTTATCAGTGTGGTTTCAGGCCGATAAAGTCCACCGCTGAACAAATTTTCTCACTACGGCATCTGCTGGAAAAAGCCCAAGAGGTGCAAATCGACATCCCCCACCTATTCGATAATTTTAAGGCCGCATATGACAGCGTGCATAGGAACGAGTTATACAAAGCCATCTTTTTGACATTCCTACCAAACTCGTCAGGTTGTGTAGGATGACGTTTGATGTAGTGAAGGACTTCGTCTACCTCGGCTCCCATGAAAACAGAATAACTCTTGCCAACCGCTTGTTCTTCGCGCTCAAAATGACTAGTAGAGCCCTTTCTCGGAACACCAAACTGACAATGTATGTATAACACCTTGATCGTTCTGTCCTTCTCTAAGGCGGGGGAAGCATGCAAAATTTCAATAGCAGATGAGGAAGTCATTTGTGTTTTCGAAAGGAAATTTCTGCATTCAATCTTTAATGCTGTTTCCGTCGATGGTTTCTAGAAAAGAACATTCAATCAGTAACTGTGCGGGCTGTATAGCGACATGAGTCTAACCAGGCGTCTACGGATCCAACGACTAAGATGGTTAAGCCATAGAACCTTCAACTCCGATGGAAGAAGAAGAATCGTAACGTAGCGTTACGGCTAACTTGAACTTTACACTTTGAAGTCGACGGACTTTATGTGACAAAGTTCATAACAATCCCTGTATTTGAACATATTTGTTAGAAACAGGCGACGTATTCTATGTGCCCGGCCTTTACCCGTAATTTTTTTTAAAAATTTCAAATTAATTAATTTGTAAAAATATTATTGTTTTTGATGTGAAATAGAATTTTTAGTTCAGGTCTTAATTACAAAATAGTCAAAGCAATACAACATATTAATTATTTATTTAATCACATGAGTGTATGTACATACATATATGTATATTCCAATGCACATGCTCCCATATTTTTGGAGTTCATGTGAATGCATATTCATTAATGTATATGATTCATGTATGTATATGTATATATGTGCACAAAATTAATATTGCGAGATTTCTCTGGTAATTACAAGATTGAGTTGAGTCTGACCGATGCTCAAAAAGGAAAAAAAAGATATAGCTGAGCCGAAAAGATGACCACATAAGGAATAGAAAATTATGTGTCGTTACTGGATAATTAAATATACAATGTTGCCAGCCTTGAAATATATATCACTTTCTTACTACAAGGCCAAGGGGACGTCATTGCCATATTCCAATGTGAAATAATGTGCAATCGATTCGTCAGCTGATAAACACCTGAACTTGTGTTTGCTTGCAGGTATGTTGCAGGCACGACTAACGAGTCTGAGCGTTTCTTATACATACATGATTAAAAAAAGGCTTTTTATTTTTAAGTATAACTTTATTCTTTCGATTACTACCAGAAACTGAAGAACTTAAATCTACAAAATACTTATAAATTAATTTTATTCCTCAACAATTCAGCTGTCGTTTTGATGAAAGTATAAGTTTGTTAATTTAGCAATTTTGTAAAATAATAAATATTTACGTACTTGAAAAATTATTAGATATTAATATGTAAATGCTGGCTACTCGATTACGAAATATTATTATTGTCAAGTGAAAGTAGGCAGTTTATTGAACTAATCAAATTGTATATTCTTATTGTTGCCAATGAATGGGTTTCAGTACAGTGTTGACTTAACTCGAGCTTTACAAATTTGATTTTTGGATGTTCCGAAGATCGTGCGTTTTACTTGCAGTCTGCCATTTTAATAAATCATATGCTTGAATCGAATCGGCAGTAGTCAAGTAAACAACTGCCACAGAAAATTGTTAAAAAAACATTTTTAAAATTGATATTATTAAATTTAATAGTTTGAACATGTTTTATTTTACTTGTGCAGAGTTTTATGTTTAGTTTGAAAGTCCGTTTAAGTTAAAAGCAGTACAAGCTTGCGAATTAAAGTCGCAGACCACTTATCATGCGATTTCAACTCACATCACAAATGTTATGCGAAATGCCAGAACAGGCCTTTTGGTTACATACACATATTGTGAACTTTTTGGTTTGATTTGGAAACTATTTATTATTATTGTTTGATCAAATTAAAATTTCTATAAAATATGAGTGACGATAATTGCTTAAACTTCGGTTACGAAGAAAATTATCGCAAAGGATAGAAAGAAAACAATGTTATAAATTACATATGTACGTGGCGCGGGTACAACATTGGTTTGAAATTTGTCCTTAAACATTTTCTGGACGTGTAGCCCATACTAGTTCTGTAAACAGCACATTTGTTGGCAGCTATTAATGGCACGCGCCCAAATCAAATGATGGAAGGATGCGTGTACTGTACGAATATTTCTTGAATTAACCACGAAAATTGCTTAAGCGACATGATTTTCGAGTTTTTTTCCTATTTTATAAATAAATTGGATGGCAACATGACATCATGAGCTCAGTAGTGCCGTTACGAATTTACAGCAAAAACGTATGTATGTATGTACATATATATTGATGGTTCGTTTACTTTCTGGTGACAGTCGCTTGGACTTTAAACCAAAATTTCTTAATATGTATAAAAATAATACAAAGATTTTGCTTATAAAATTTACTAATAATAATATTTATGTGTACATGCATATGTATGTATGTATGTGCGCATGTTTGTACATATATTAGAGAAATTTAGTAAATAAATGTTGTAGGTGGAAATGTTAAAACTGTTGTGTCTGACAGAAGGTTAAGAAACACGCTTTTGTTCCAATTAACGATGCAGTCACTTGATGCGAGGAATTAACATTTTCACAAAAAGAAATCGAAGAAGAACCATCTGTGGGATAGAGGGTTTGTAGAAGACAAAGAGAACTGCTGTTTGGAAAACTCTCAAATAAAATCTTAGGACAATTACAAATTTCTTCGTGAAAGTACAAAGACTTATAAACACTCTGTAACAACAAAACGAAATCCACCAGAAATTCTTAAGGTTACAGCATGATAATTCCATAAAAGATTTGCAGCCTAAAACTGATCATACGTACATACATATGTATGTACATACACACATACATATGTATTTTCTTAACTTAAATTTCGAAATTTATGCATTCTTGTTTTGAAAAGCTTTTCTTCGTTCTTACGAACTAAAAAGAATTTTAGCAGAAAATAAAAATATCTTAAAAACACTTTCCTAATCAAACATTTTATATAAGATAATTGAATTTGAAATTAGATTTTCGGTGTAATTCATACAAATATGTAAATATACATCGAATAAAAAATTAATCATTTTGTAGTACAAATATAAGAAATTATGAGTTTAAGTTTCTTGATCTGAAGTGAGGAAGTCTAGTTCTTAATTTCATAATAATGACGTAAAAACAAATATACATAAATTAATTAGAAACACAAAAAAAATTCGTTTATATAAAAAAACAAAAAAAATTTTAGCTCAACCTACATAAACAATCAGTTTAATAAGTTGGTCATCAGCGTGACAGCGAAAAAAGCTGAAGAACAAAAAATGCCGTCATCCTATAATAAGTGAAAAAGCGTAACTCCATTTCATGCATTGGACAAACCAGAACCTTCGCACATATTTTTGGTTTTCTTAAGTTGGTTTAAGCAAGTGGTAGTAAAAACCTTCTGAAAAATTCGTGTTTGTCGCTTAAGCGTTTGTCAAAGCTAAGAATTTTTTTAATTATTTTCCAAAAAAAAAAAAAGAAAAAATTAAATATTAACCTCTGAATACATCTGAATAGCAGAACAAAACGCGGAGAGAAAAGATGAATAGCGTTACATCACTTTCCATAAATTTACAGGCGAAGCGAAAAACCGTATAAAATGGAAACTTTTTGAGATATTGGGTCAAGATTTTAAGATCTTGACTGAGAAATATATTTTGTATAGAAATTATACGTTTTTCAAATACGCTCAATGCTGTGTATCTTACGCAATTTTGAATTGTTATTTTCTGGACCAAATCAACCTTTAACCTTTATGAAGAAACGAACGCTTAAATAAAAATATTTTCTCAATTTATAATAATAACACAAATTTGTAGCGTTTTTTATTTATTATATTATTTTACCATCATCTATATTGAGCTTAGAAAACAAAATCATGTTGTATAAAGCTATTCTGAAGCCAATTTGGACTTATGGTATACAATTGTGGGATACCGCTAGCAATTATTGAAATTCTACAAAGATATCAATCCAAAACTCTTCTTCGCTTAATTACTAATGCTCCCTGGTTCATCAGAAACAACAATATTCATAAAGATCTTAGCATCGCAATGGTCAAAGAAGAAATTAATCGTTTCAGCGACAAATATCTAAACCGACTTAGCCATCATTCCAATATGCTAGCCATCTATTTATTGTTAAATTTGCTTATTATTTTAAATTTTGTAAAATAGATTACAAAAAAAAAAAAATATATTATTATTATCTTGACACTAACAATTGAAAAAAGGCATTTCATTAACTTTCATAAAGACAAGAAGAAAAAATATATTATTTTTATCAAGTTAATAATAAAGAAAAGATAATCAGCTCTTAATTAAATAGTTACTTAGTACGATCATAGAAGAAATGATAGTCTGCTGGGCCAAATGCTTCAGATCTTGCAAATGCTGCAAGAATAGTTTTCAGTTTGATAAAAAGTTGCACTAAAACTAAAATGGAACATAAATAAGCAAAAAGTTAATTCTTACTTATTTAATTTAAAAAGAGTAGTAGTTTTTCATTAGCACGAGCTGATGACACTTTATTTTGAATTTCTTGAAATTTTGCACACACGTGCAATTTGATGCCATGAATGGCAATCAGTAAAAAGTCATTTTTCTATCTTATGATGAAACAATAACGTATGAGTTTTAGATAATGATATCTGCATACTTAAGTATCTCTTCGTTATCTGTGCACTACTTGGTAACGAATGGCAAATGAACGTGCCTTTGGTGCAAGAGTCATATCTGAAAAAAACTCAAACTGAGAAAAATGCGTTTTCATATTGTTTGAAATCGTATCCGTAGAGCTGCCAATGTTAAAAAATGCAATCACAGTTTTCCTTAATGCGATGAGTGTGTCAGTGGGGAACATTTCTAGAAACTTAACTGAGAAATTTTGAATTATGACTATTCTGCAGCAAAAGCCCGATATGTATTTAGATACCACCGTTAGCCAGAAGTCAGAAAAGCGTAACTAACAAGAATATAATTTTACAGAGGAAGCAAAAAACTTTGTAAAATGAAAACTACACGTTTTTACGAAGTTTTTTCTAATTTCACTTTAAACCAACCACCAACATTTATTTTTAAAGCAAAAAGAGATTTTCAAATTATTAAACGAGTTGTGTTAGATACGCCATTTTGACTTCTGTCTTTCTGAAGCACCAACAGACGTAATTACAATAAATAAGTCTAAACATATAGTTGAGGTATTGTCTATTTCGGCTTAATAATTGATTGTAAAAATAAATTGAATAAAATAAGGTTTAAGATAATGATTTGAAGTTAAAGGTTTTGCATTTTTAATTTGAGTTTCTTATACTATAATTGCGAGTCACACGTCAAGTTTTTTGCTCAAATTAATTTGACATTTCTTTGCTTCCGTTTTTGACAAATTCAACCATGGAGAGGTGCACAACTGAGCAGCGCGTTAAGATTGTTGATGCCGTCTAAGAAAATGGTTGTTCCAATCAAAATGCATTTCGTGCAATGCGTGATTTTTTGGTCATCATAGTCCAAAATCCGGAAAATTGTGCGCAAATTTCATCCAAGCGCGTCTGTGCCTTCTCCGGAAAACATTGCTGTTCGAAAATGAGGTCGTCCAAGCAGTTGCCGTAAATGGTGTTTGCTGTCACGAGATGATAACGGCCTTCGTATGGACAGGATAGTGCCACCTACCACATAGCCAACGAAAGAATGGCTCTATTGCGCGACAAATTCAATGGCCCTATTATCTTGCGTAGTAGCGATGTTAATTGGACGGCACAGTCATGTAACTTGACAGCGTTGGACGTGTTTCTTTGGGGATATTTAAAAGAATAACTGTAAGTCAATAATCCAAGAACAGGTCAAGAGCTAAAGACTGAGATAATTCGGCACATTAACGACATTGAACCTCAATTATGCCTCAGAGTCATTAAAAATATGGACTAACTAGCGTTTGGCTGGTATTTTGTTTCACACACAATTAGCATACATCCTTTTATCATTATACAAAATATAAAGATAATTCTCTGAAAACTTTTTATTTTATTTACAATTAATTAATTAATTAAATTTGTTCAGTTATACTCGTATATTTTTATTAAAATTTTTAGTATAAATTTTATTATATAAACGAATATTTTTAATTTTTTTTTTGCATATTATTTTTTTTTGCAATCTATCTTAAATTGAGATAATAAGCAAAATTAATCACATTTATGTTGACAATTAGAGTGACACATATAAAAACGTATACAACTATAGAAATATCCAAAATTTAACAGGAAAAAATCCCGATTTAGTCTTTCTTATATTTACAATAACAACAACTTAAGTTTTAGTAATTATTAATTTTAAAATTTTAGCATTAGGAATTAAATAATAATAAAAATATTGATTAAAATAAAAGAAAAGTAATTAACTTCTGAAAGGTAGATCTAAGACATGGTATCTTTCGTATTAGACTTTTTAAATATTTTTCGCTGCATGAATTTACTACATCTTTGACAGTTTGCATATTTAAATCCTTATGTATGGCATCACTAGAAATATACCAAGGAAATTGAGGCACTTGCCTCACTCCATGAGTCCATATGGGCTTTAAAATAGCTGTATAAAGTTTCAGTTTATTTTCCAGACTTAGTTGAGATTTTGCACCAGTTGACCAGTTAAGTTTTCTTTTGGAATATTTAATTGTTGCCGTGTTATTTTTAAATGTTCTCCACGTATTAGTCGACGATCTACATACATACATATATATAAATCTAGATATTAAACACAATCCGTTTTCGGAATTCGGATGTTATTTATGGAAACGTCAGGGTCAACTTTTCTAAGAGAGAATGTCATGTGTACAGACTTTTAGCATACACTTTAGATTTCCATTTGCTTAACCAGGACTCTATTAAATTTAATTCGTTTTGAACAAAATAAACTAAAATAGCAGTACAAATATTCACAAGCTCTAAAACAGGCATCTCAGCCGTAAATATTGTATATAATACAGGGCTTAGTAAACGAATCTAAAGGCATTTTAGAGTTAATTTTGAATTTTATTGGGACTCCTGACGCTCTGAATTAGTTTGAGACACATTTTCATAATTTGAATTCATTTTAGTATTTCACAGTCAATAATTGTTTATGACTTATTATTTTCCCCTTTTTCCACTTTGATTATTGTTAATGTTTCACAGTATTATTTTATATGAAAATTAAACTATTGGAACGTAACCCAGCAGTTCCTGCTTGTAGGAGACAAAAGAAGAGTAAATGTGGTAGTTAAACGCTCTTAAGAGAAACTACATATAGCGCAGATAAGTAACATTAACACTAACAAAGAACTAAAACTCCAATATGTGGCATATTCTAGAGCAACAATTATCGGAACATGGCCCAGAGTTCAACAGAACTGTGAGAAATCGTTTTTAAGATCCGAACATTCAACACGCACAGAGTATCACATAACAAGCAACGGCCATAGCCATAGTGCCAAGCAGGTAAAGAAACTGTCATCAATAGCAACAGTCGCCGCAGCTACAACCGGCAACATTAATTACAGAATCACCAGCAACAGACTTCATAGGATTTTAACAAAACAAATTAAATACATTTGAGATTTTATCGCTTTTGATTTAATTGACATAATAGGAAAACAATTACAGTTAGATGTTTTCTTCGGGACGGGGAGAGGGATGTAGTGAATCAGAACTGAACAACCTTTCTACCCGTTAATTGAAGTAACTTGTTAACACAGCAACGATCATATTTTGTGAAATTGCGGCGTCGATAAATTGTGCGATACCAAATCAGTTGGGTCCACCAACTGAACAAATCGTAAAGTAGGATAAATGACTATCCATTATGTATATCTCATTAACTATAAATAAATTAATAAATTGGCCTGTTATTAATTGCTTTTGCAGGACTACTACACAACGCAAACTTTTTTTTTTTTTTTTTTTTTTTTTTTTTTTTTTTTTTTTTTTTTTGTAATTTGTGAAATAATGAAGTTCAATTTGCACGAAACCGTTACTTCCACATGGGTCTGAAAGAGATATTAGTCACGCTAAGAAATTGAATCATCCAATTTAATATTTAATATGAAGTAAATGATATTCTCCCAATCAACGTCAGAAAAACGAGCTTGATAAGTCGTCCAAGCAGTTCTTCAAACAATTTTCAAAAATCATTTCATTATATTTTGTCAGAAAACAATCTGTAATTACAAACAGTTTTTGTTAATAAGAGGGTAAGTTTTTATCGCAGAAGTTTAAAATTTTGTCATCTTCATTCAAGATTTTGTATCTCCAATCGGCGAACGAATCGCGGGAACCCAAAGATATGAACTTCTAGTGCTTTTATTCTATGGTTGGTTACAATTTTAATTACAACAAGTTTTTTAAATAAATAAATAAAATAAATAAGTTCGCCGTCATTGCATTTACAATTTTTGGGAATAAGAATGTTTCGACGGAAAAAATAGCTTTTGAAATGTAGCGCTTCTTAATAGTTTTGTTTGTGAAAAAATTGCGCGTTTAAACGGAAACCCCAAGTACGCATTTTGTTAGTAAATACTTAAACAACTTTAGGGCGTGTTAACTTGTATATAAGTTACATATGCATGTATGAATGTATGTATGAATGTGTAGATTGTTGGATTGTTCATAATAGACTCTTTGGCTTTTTTGCTTTTCTTGTTTGTTAATGCAGTAAAAAATGAAAAGCGTGAGCGCAAGAAGAAAAGTTTATAACGAGCAAATAAAGTTGGTGATTCAAAATCGTTCTGCCGGCGGCAAATTACACTTTCTTTCTTTCCACGTTTCAATTCAATTCTTTTCCATTTATAATGAATGCCCTTTTAAATAAAACATACAATAACTCTTTCGGCTTAGCCAGAGTTCAAACAATTTCGCTTTTCGACTTAAATCTGTCTTCTATTTGTTGTTTAATAAAAACACGGCGTTATTCTGTCTGTTTATGAAAATGTTTGGTCCGTTTAACGAGGATTTTAACGCTGTAAAGAAAATAAGTCTATTTTGTTAGAATAGGGCTGAATTTGGTAATGAGTTGATTTGCTGTACAGTGAACAGAGCAATAATTTGAACTATTTAATCGAAATCCAACCACGTCATATTTGTAAGATTCATGATTCCTGTTTGCGAGCGGCATGAAATGTCAGTACACAAATCATCTGCTTGCGACCTCAATTTCCTTTACAAATTGAACGAAAATTTTAGTTTGGCCGCTTCTTTTAACATCACAGATCTTTTTGCGGTCGAAACAAAGATGATGTTCACACTCTTGAATGTGCCGAAGGGCGCACAAATTTTATTTTTCCGGTTCCGATGAATGTGTTGTTGACACATTTTGAAACAGCGTTCTTTGTTTTATTCCAAAGATTGTACGCTTTGTCACTCTGCATTTCTTACTTAAATTAACTGCACGTGAGCCTTCTCGTAAGTGTTCCGAAATAATTTTTCACAGCCGAAGATAGTGTTTGCAAAGAGTCCGTATGTTGAAGTAATCAGTGGTCGAGGTAAAGTGTTGATATTTTAGGGCGTTCGTGTTAGCGTGAGTACATCGTATAACCAAACTCGAAGAAAAAACAATAATTATGAAAAAATCGTATTTCGGTATTAATTGCTATTAACAAAACGACGACATTTTAGTGTAGTAAAAACTTACATCAACCAGAGATGTGAGCGTGATTTTGTAGCGGTTCATTATCATCACATCGTTCTACTCACCTCTTATTATACAATTTTTTTTTTATCTTCCACCATTACCAAGTCATTTTTTAGTCATGAGTTTTCATGCACGAATTTCATTTTGTTATTTTAAATTTAGCCACGACCAATATGTATGTAAAGTTCTCACTCTCGCTCACGCGACCACAGAATATGGGTGTTTTCACAGAAAAGCGTATTTTCACCTTGAGCGAGAAATTAAAAGTTAATCAACAGAATTTTTTCCTCTATTACAAAAGAGAAATCTTCCAAATTAATTAAATTGCACAGTTCGAAGCTTTTAGCAAAATACCGGGCTCGAAGTTCTTGTTTTCATAATATTCTCGTTTGCTTAATTTCAGGGACATCTCTTTACAATTTACATTCCTAAGCCCAATTGCGCAGTAATACTTTACTTGCAAAACTATTGCTACAACAACAACTAATCATAAAACGCAAAAAATTAAATGACTATCAGGTAACGATAAACTTTTGCTTTGCTTTGTATGACATTCTAATATAACGCAACGATGACGATGGCATTATGGCTTCTGCAGAAGTTGTTCAAAGCGCTGCAGGGAAAAATTAAAACTGACTTGAGATAAGCCTTAACAAAGCTAGAGAAAGAGAATCACGGGTACAGGAAGAGGCTTTTGCCAATAAATCACAATGAAGAAGTAAATGGAACAAATCAGTAAAAGGAAGGAAAATTTTGGAGTGAAATTATTTCGCAAATTTTTACATAAATGCCCTGTAGAGGGAGTAGGAGCAACCCTGAAAAGAAAAGGTTGGCAAATGACAAAAAAAAAACATAATTTTCGTTTCAAGCTTTAGTGGTCGAAAAGTGGAAAAATCCGCAAAAAGTACTCGTTCCTGGAATACATAAAGTTTTTTGTCATACACCGAATACATGTAAATGAAATCAGATGAAACTACATTTTCCAATGAATCTAGTATAGAATAATATATATATGTACATATATGTATATATATATATGTATGTATATAAATAATAAATGAAATGTTTATATAAGTTTCTTATATTTATCTCTTTCTTATTTTCTAACCAACAAAATATCAACTGGAAATTTAAGTATCGCAGCGCCCGGAAAAATGATTTTTTAAATAAAAAAGTTGGAAAATAAATTTCAATTAGTCCAAATCGCAAACAACAAGTTTTGTGTAAAAAGACTGGCCCAATTCGTCAACAATTCAAACAATTTTTTTCTCAAATCCAACGCTACTTCTGTCTACTTTCGTCATGTTTTTGCGTATAATTTTAAATCCTTAGACTTGACTTTTAGCAATTTTCACCGAACATTGAGTTAATTAATCACCTCTCAGATATAAGAAAAAAAACTTGATGTGACAATATTTTGGCGTACAAAAGTCACGCGCCATAGCCAATAAAAGCTGAATTCCTTTCATTTCAGTTATTTATTATTAACTTTTATTTTTGGTTTTCGAATCAATGAAAGTGATTCGACTACGATAAACAAAATATGTACTTTTGTATGCATGTACATACATACATACATACTCCATGCATATGTATGTGCTCAGTTGTATGAAAATTGGCGCTTGTAGGCCTTCACTCCACTTGCTCAATCTGAACTTCTTTGGTTTAAAGTCGAAAGGAACGTCAATGTAAATTCAAGTTGCGGGCTTCTTTTGCTCGAGAGCCAAAAATTAATTCGCTCGAAACAAAACACACGAATTGTCCTTGTGCCAGCCCCAACTGCCAACATGTTTTTGTTGATACATATTTATAATGTATGAAACATTACAATAACCGTATGATCGATCACTTGTTTGCGGCAAATAATAATTATTAAGCTTTAAGTCCACTTTGCTGGCCATAAGGATTTACTTTTAAATAAACCAATTAAAAATCCGGCATAAATTTGTTTACAGTGTAAATATAACCTCTTTTTTATATACGACGTATGGATGTGTGTATATGTGTGTCGAGGTCATGTCTTACGTGTTCCTCTTGGGTGTGCTGTGAACGGTGCGCGGTACCTGATTTTTTGTCCAATATTTTCTCCTACTTACGGCATTTGTTTGAGTATAGGGAGGATGTATTGAGTGAAATACTTCTGAGTGCATATAAAGATATTTTTTAATATATAAAATGCTTGTACATGTAATCCTTTGACTACTTCCGCTAAATAAGATTCTCTAAAATGTATTTTGGCTTCAGAAACGAAACGGAAACTTTATAAAAAGAATTCGCAAAATTAATTGCAATTGTTAAAAACTTATTCCAGAATATACATTTGTACATACGTACATCAGACAAACATTTTTGTGGACATTTGACATTTGGCTTCTCTCGAGACAACGTAATTTTCCATGATTTTTATAGTAAATATAACATTTTAATGCGCTTCTTTCGACAAATTGACCTCCTTCAGATTTTCCCCCAATTTCAAATTAACAAAACGACTTCTTTCGTTTTGATATATATTTTTAATATCAATGTTTGAATGGATAGAATATTTTGGGACAGTAATGACGGCTGGCGCGTACAAGGTGCAATCTGGAGCAGCAACTTTCATCATTTGTTGACAGCAACATTCTGGCCATTATCGTTTTTGAACACATATGGTCAAAACTTCGCCAGCCCATAAAGCCCAACGAACAGAAATTTTCTGTGGTGTTTCGACAAAAGCTTGTGGATTATTGTCACTCCAAATGCGATAATTCTGCTTATTTACGTACCCATTCAACCAAAAATGGGCTCCATCGGAGAGCAAAACTTTGAATGGTTGATTAACGGAATTATTATTTTGATAAAAAAATTCAACAAATTCCCAAGCGTTGCGTTTAAAACTTCAAAAACAACCCGATACATAAATATTAGACAAACACTGATCGAACGGGTTAAATTGGTCGGATCACTTAAATGGACGAAAGAAACCGGCAATTTAACTAAAAACCTATTTGCTTTCCCTTCTTTTTCAATAGTGTTCCATATCGATTCAATTCAACCGAAAGCTAAAACTTCTTTATCGGATGCGTCTTATAATTTCAAAGACTTTTTTGCAGCTTTTGATATCCCAAACGAGATAACAGGTAGCTTTGCTGTTCTGTGCACTGGATATACATACATATGTACATAGATCTGCTTCCAAAAGTACATGAAGTGTGCAATTTAAAGCGAACCAACAACATCTATTAGTACAAACTTCGGGGCGTAAGAGTCTTGGGCTATTGTTGTACGGTTTGACTGGGACAGAATTAGTGAAAATCGGGCAGAGAGTAACAACAAAAAAGTTGAACCAGCAGATGTCAACAAAAGACAAAGAATTTGCGAATCACGGACAAGAGCAAAGAACACAAAATACATTTTCCGACATACAAATAAGTAAATTAATAAAACAGACCTGACAGAGACTACTTCTATGGAAGGCGTTGCGTAACTTACGACCGTGTTCTACTGTCCCATCCACGATGTGTCAAAGAACTCCTGTGTGTTCAGAAGGTACGATAGTCTGACCTGTGTAACAGATTTTGCAAACTTTTATGAAATTTTTTATAGAGTGATAGATTACATGCGATCAGGGCAGTCCCAACTTAAACCAGTCTCAACACGAAAACCTTTTTTTAACAAACTTTGAGAGCTACATCGTATGTTTTATTGTACAACACAAATGAAATATGGCGGGAAAAATATTTTGTTAATAAAGTGAAAAACATATGTTTTTGCATCTTTTTTGTGTGATAGTGTAACACTTAAGAAGCCACTTTGATGCAATTACAGATTTTCCAGTGAATGAATCGTATAATTCTGTATGATAGCATAACACGGCCTTTACCAAACTGAGAATTAGTGTATTTATTATATATATATACTACATATGTACGTATAAATAATGGAAGGAATAACAATAAGAAATGGTGCATAAAAACATAAAATTTTTCAGAGTATCCGGCGATACGTTATAATACTAAGGACTTTTAAGAAGCAGCCATACAGGCGTTGGTTGATTGCCCTCATCCATGGAGGCATGGTAAAGTGTTCGACCAACAGTCCAGAGCTCGTGGGTTCGATTCCTACCAGAGACTCTGGTGGAAAAGCAACAGCCAACAATTTTTTTCAACTAAAGACAATAACAAAGCAGGGGTAACTGTTTAGCATCACGTAAATTCTCATACTCATCCCATAAAAACCAGCAAACCCTATTCTTTCTTTCCTTCTCCACAACCAAGTCTGGTACAATACACGGAGGTTGACCCTTGAGTAGTGGTCCCAAAAAAAAAAAACAAATAAACATAGGACTTTACTTATTTATTGCGATAAACTACTTTGAAGGTTGGCGTCGATTAAGTACAAGGCAACTCGTTGTACTAATCAACTCACAACGAAGGAAAATAGATAGAGAAATGCTTTTGCGGAGTGAAGTATGTGGATATAAACCAACAGTAAAAAGATGGAATTCATCTGAAATACGCAACGATACAGTCACAAACGCTCTATTTATTTTAAATGATTCCCAAGTGATTAGTGTTGAACGCTTTGGAGAGAAATGTTAACTCCGGTGAGGAATTCTCTTTTCGTAAACCACAGAAGGAGAGTGAAAGATAGTAGTAAAAATGTTTCGGAAAAGGCCAAAACTAACACCACAAACGAAACATTCAATATTCAACAGCAGCGAAAGATACTGTCACCAAAACCACCTCATGGACAAGAGCAAATGTACAGTCATTAATTGACATGAACATCACGAATGCCCCCACAAGGTGCAGTCAAAAAATTATATGAGACAATTATGTGTAACGATTTTGTTGGAGATCGTTAAAAAGAACATCAAGGGTCTTCGTTCGCAGTTTTCGTCTGAACTAAGAACAGTGCAAAATGGAAGAATGTTAGGTATAGGGTCGGCTGAAGAATTGTGCACAGGCTGGCTGTTTCAAACAACTTACAATTTTAAAAAATCATTTAAGTATGAGAGGGCGGGGTTCTAATACGGTAAGTAAATTAAAGTTGATTAAGTAATAATCCGTAATTATAAAATTATTTATTTTTTCCAGGAAGACATGTCAGCTTTCAGACTCCGAGCATGCAACAATAAAGAAACCGAAAAACGGTCTTTAATAGATGGAGTTGATGAGGTACAGTCAAATTGGGAAAATCTAAATCCGATTGGTTGGGGAAGAGGGTGGTGTCGGTGTTGGTTGAAAAAGAGTGTGAGGAGCAAATAAACTCTGTATGGGAGGATGAGAGTGTTCTGAAAAAGTACTGGCGAAACTCTAATAAAAAAGGAAGACATATTAACAATTCAAGTCACCAGCCCATATCGTTATCATACCGTTCTTTGTCGCCCTCAGGAGCCAGCTCTTCTCTATCTCTCTGCCTCTCTCTTCTGACACATTTTAGCTTTCTAGAGAGGGGCTTTTTGAACACCATTCCATTTTTTAACAGTGCTTCCACCTGTTATTAAATAAAATATTTCGCATTATTTCATTTTTAAAGAAAGTGCTTTTTTTGCTTTAACTTTATTTTTGCTATAATAAAATAAGTGAACCCGACTGCGAAAAGCAGGTTATCAATTCAATTATGTTGTTTTTAAATAGCCGCAAACTGTTTTTTTCTACCGATAGAACTTATTGTTGGACTGGGTCTGACGGATGATAAATATTTGATGTAGTCTTGAACGTGAACGAAGATTCAGGTACCTCTAAAAGCTGTCACGAAATGTCCAAGCACGTTGACCAATCGGCGTCTTAACTGTTTGGAATTAAATCCTATACTCACATAGTAAAATCAAATCTATACTCCTCGTAAGTAGACAGGAACTGAAACAATGTAAGTAGTAGTGCTATCCTTCAATTATTCCAATCAAATTAAGTGGATTTGGTTTTAAGGTGATATTATTCGACAAAAAAAGAAAAGTCTGCATGGACTAGACGGTTGCCGGTACTATTGACGTGGTTTTAGAAAGGAGCCAAAGTATTTCAAGAAACGAAATTTCGGAGGACAGAATGTATTTATTGCTGACTCTTTCCAAGTTTCAAATTACTTTTCTTCGTTCATGTTGTTTTCGAAAGAGCCAGACAAACAGAAACTGCAAATTAGATTAAGAATAAAATATGATATTAATTCAAAGTTTATAGAAATCCACAATACCTGCTATAAGTATTTTATTAACATAAATATATATACATATATAAATATATATATAAATCCGAAGCAGTAAACTTATTCAAATATTTGTAAAATTGGGCTTGTTCTAATCGTCTACTATAATAACTATGATTATTATTTAATAAAAGGAGTATTTCACTGCCATCGATGTTTTAAATGTAAAAAGCCCAGCTTTGATACAAGAGTCGGACAGTAACCTTTCAAAGAACTTAGAAAACGAACTCGTCACCCATCAAACTGAAGCAGACCTGTCGCACGACTGCAAAGGAATTGATAAAGTTTTCTCTGTAAAGGTCTTCACGTTCGATTTGCAACTTTGTTTGCGAGCCCCTTATTTGAGAAATTCAATTAGTTTTTACAAAAGCCAACTTTGGACATATAACTCTTCAACTGTTCACGACTTTGGAACTGGTCTAAAATCGAAGATAGCGGTTCTTTTCCAGCCATTGTGAGCAAAACTGAGTACATACGAGTTATGTTGTTGTAATACAAATTTCTGTGATGTATTGTTTTTTTTAAATTTATTTTAAGGACTATTCTGATAGAAATGTTTGCAGTGGGCCGCAAATCATACAGCCAATGAATGGTACAAGTCAGATATCGGAATGCCGCAATTGGAGAGAACATCATCCAGCCAGTTACCCGGGAGGATCTTCAGTAGCATTCAGAAAAGTCGAAAGCAAAAAATATCAGTTATGAATATCAGCTGAGAGAAATTTCATGGAGACACTTAATGAATAAAAAGCCTTCAACCATCAGTTTGTGCAGCGGAAATAAGAATTAAGAAATGTATGTATGGAATTATAGTAATTCTGAATAGAAATAAAATTGAAATGCTCGCCCTACTAAAACATCTGTTTGCTTAGTTCAAATTTTTATTGCATTATCCCAATATTTTAAACAACGCTAGAGTTAATAAAACAGTGGTTGACTGTGTATTTACAAATTCCAAATTCTCATACTTCTAAGCCAAAAAAAAAAAAACAAAATGTCTCATGAGCAAAAAGGTGAGTTGTGCGCGCTACATTTTTTTGCTGCTTTCCACCCTGATGATATGATATATTTTACTATGCCGACGGCAGGTCACAGATTGATGGTGTTCAACCATTCCCAGTAACAGAAACGATTTACAATCAAGAAAAACCAACTGGCGAAACCCTTAAAAGTCTTCCAAACAGAACATCACTTTGTTTTAACGCCGATTTAGAATCCATATGAAAAAAACATTTAGGTATTTCTAAAGATTTTATTAAAATTATTATTATTTTTAAGCTCAGAAGTAAAATAAATTTTGTAAAGTTTTCTTCCAACGCCAATTCTTGAGTTTTGACAATTCTTTTCTCGTATCCTTTCAATAATTGTTAAAAAACAGTTTGAATGGCAGATAGTTCCCCCATGGTAAATGTGCAGAAAAAGTTGTGCGCGAAGCCCCAATTTTTGTTTAAAATTCACATCGCTGCTCATCTAATTTCTCTGCCTCATGTGAAAACTTTCCCGCCAGAAACGAGGTACTTACTAGACTAATTCAATACTGGATGTACTTTAAACAATATGGCTGTGTTCTAAGTTTCGACTCGGATTGAGAAAGCAAAACGTTTTGAGTCCCCATAATTCATAAATTAGCGTTCTGAATTCCACATTTTGTTGTATATTCGAAGTTTTTTAAGTTTTTAATAATACTAACAAATCTACAAATACTAAAAAAGAAAAAATGTATGCCGAAAATTCGTGTTTTCTGTTTGAAGGCTGGAGCGCTTTTTTAACATATTCAGTTATTTTTAAACACAAAAGTTTTTCACTCTGTAACGCATTATTGTATTACAATCAATTCTTTTACCGAAGGCTTTTAGTTTGACACAAGCAATAATGAACTTTTATTTATCTTGTTCATTAAACTAACAGCGATTGTTAACAGTTTGTTTTAACATGTGCTGTTATACCAGAGATGCCATTATTGTTTGTCATTCAAATAAATTTATTACATTTGTAATTAAAATTCTGAACGTGTACAGATCGTGGAATTGATCTATGTCAGCACCTGCTTTTAGTCCCTCATCTTATAGTGGAAACAGCACCCCATATGGTGGACTTGTCAACGGCTCATTACCATCTCAACCTATGACCAACACCACAATGTCCCAAGGCAGCCTGTGGGCATGCTAGTCGTAGTTCTGTCAATTGACCTTTTGTGAAGGTTTCAGAAGATCTCCGAAGTTATACATGAACTTCCTAGAGTTTTGGTTGCAATGCCAGCCGAGGTACCCCCTTCCTTCTCTACCCAGAAAAGCTTAAAAAAATAATTGAAATAAAAACAAACAACCCTTGATATACCTAGAAAATAACAAACTAATTTATGATGGTCAGTATGGACTCAGAAAGAGCAGTGGTGCAGAAAATACTGTTGTAAATGTAATCAATTTTATATGTAATGGCTTAGATCAAGGTTTTAATGGTGTGGCTGGTATCTTTTATGATCTGTCCAAAGCATTTGACCTTGAAGATCACGAGATTATGTATGAGAAATTACAATACTATGGAACAACAGGAAGAGAATTAAACATTGTCAAGAACTACTTAAAAAATAGGAAACAATATGTAGAGCTAAATAACAGCAAGAGTTCTCTCGGAAATGTGGAACACGGTGTTCCGCAAGGTACTAGTATTCACTATAACATACGATAGCAAAAATAGCACTGAATTACGAGCTTTGGAGAGAGTACAGAACAGAGCTTTGAAAACAGTTTTTAATTTACCGCTTCTTTCTCTATATAAAGAAGTTGCTAAAAATGTCTTGCCAATAAACGGACTCTACAAGCTGCAATTTATTCTGTTTGTATTCAAGTCAGTACATAACACTGGTCACAATACGTTGCAATTTCAAAGAAATCAGTTATTATTCAATACGAGAAATGGCTCAAATTTAACAACAAGGAAATCTAGGCTTGAAACCACGAAACAAAGAGTTGAAGTTTAATAATTTTCTGCAAAGTATAAAAAACATTAATGTTCTTTCCCATTTTAAATCTTCCGTTACAAAATTCCTATTTAGTCATCTACAAAATCTTGAACTGCTATTGATATAATACCTCTTATCTAAGCATCTTTATTAAACTTATCGTTATATAATATTATTTTATTTAGTTCTTGCTTATAAAGAAGTTAATTTAAATTGCCACTTATGCATCTATATTAATTATATATATTGTCAACTCATCACAATAACGTTCTAATGCACGCTGAGACATTTAGAACTTTGAAATTAGCTTTCTTTCTTTATGAATAAATAAATTATTAAATAAAAAAAATTGTTTTTTATTTAATTGAATAAAAAAACATGTCAAATTGTAAACCAAAATATTTTTTTTAAATTTAAATTATTTATTTGACTGTTATCAAGCACAACAAGATGACTCATATAATGAATGACAGTGCTAGTGCTCAGGCAGACACAGATGCATTTTAATTGACAAATATATTAATAATTTAGATATATAATTTAATTTACATACATACATACATACATATATGTATAATGTTAGAATCTCATTAGTGGGAAGAAAGATTTAGAGATTTAAATATTTAAATAACTCCTTTTTAAATAAATTTGCGTTGCCTATTCGTTGGGTAGTATTTGGCAAGGAGTTCCAAAGACTGGTGGAATAAACGGCACATTGTTGCTGGGAAAGAAGACTAATAACTGAACTATGATCTTACCACGCTGAGATCTGGCCAAAAAATAATTTTGTTGTATAGATCTTATGGTGGTTAGGGCGAACTTATTTTATGCAAGAAAATAAGGCATTTACATGTATGTACATATTTGAAAAGACTTTCAAAAGCCACATTTGATATCCTGAATGAGTATTCTGAGATTCGGTATCACCAACCTTTTCGAAATATGTAGCGTGCAAAATTGTTATAGGCTATTTTAAGGTTGTGTAGGTCCGTTCCGTCGCAATTTGGGGATGAGATATGTTTTTGCGAAGAGCATACCTTGAAAGGGGTAGAATCCTTTACTGCCCATAAGGTACGCAGCTTACTATAAAATCTGCTAGCAACAGTATCAATATGATTGGTTCATGTGAGTCTGTTATTAAAAACTACACCCAAGTTTAATGCCGAATTTTCGAAGTCGATCTCATTGTCATTGATTGTTACTTGAAAATTATTGACAATTCTCCCAGATTTTGATAGGAAGATACATTTTAACTTTGTCGGGTTAATACGCAGATCATTTGCCACAGCTCAACAGTTAATCTTACCTAAATCGTCGTTGATTGTACTTGTGCAGGAGCAATTTCATTTATATGGCTAAAATTGTAAATTTTGTACCCCATCTGCGTACCTCTGCTTTCTACTACTAATAGAAATATCTGGTAAGTCTTTAATGTAGCGGCTGAAGAGCAAGGTCCCAAGCATTGAACCTTGCACTACTCCCTTATTAACATTTGGTGGGTCAGATAAACAGCTATCTAGCATTACTATTTGCGAAGGGTTCGCAAGGTATGATGAAATTAAACTACAAGCAGAAAAATTAAATAATTTCTGCAGCTTTTTTATGAAGATAGAATGATTTATAGTATCAAATGCTTTACTGTGATCCTGAAGTATCAGAAATGCCACCAGATTAATGTTAAGTTTGGATCTTATGTATTCAACAACATCGGCTAACGCTGTTATACAACATCTGCCCTTCATGTCCTCTAGCGTGGTATAAAGGGAATCAAAACCAACAATAGTTTCTTCTCATCTAAACTTGATATTTCGAGAAAAATATATTCAATTTCACCATTGACGGTATTTTTCAATATTAGCTTCCAGGGTACATCATCACGGACATAAACTGCTGCACCTCCACCTCCAGCTTTAGTTTCTATGCCATTAACAAGATTTTTCCTATCGGTGCGGAAAAGTTTCAATCCTGATATTTTGTAAACTGTATCGAGAATGTCTGATGAAAACCAATTTTTAGAGACACATATTATATCAACACCAGCTGAAACAAAAATGTAGGTACTTGTTTTCCTAAGCTTTGTCCATTTAGATGATGATGATTTAGATGACCAGTCCCAACCCTTGAAAGAACTCTAACCATGCGACAAACACAATTTTCGGAACTACTGCTACTAAGATTAAATGTGTGTTATTAAGCTATTGGCAACGCAATCAGGTAAAGAAATAAGAAAAAAGAAGAATAATGAAAAACAAAGATATAAAAAGGAGCTGTACATACAAAAATGATTAGCTGCAAAAAGAATCAAGTTCAAATCAGGAATAAATGTATTTAGTTCATGAGTAAATATATTTAGGTTAAGAAGTAATATGCAGATCATTTCGGCTGATGCGAGTTGGATTTTCAAAATTAGGAAATAGCTCGTATAGTTGTTTAACACCATCGATACGAACATCGCTAACATCGGACAGCACTTTGATTTTTTGTTAAAAGTGTCATCACCAACCCTTTGTTAAACTAATTAAAAATGAGTGAAAACAAATGGATGTGGAATGTGGAACACCGAAAATTCTGAAGTACTTAATATGCATTCTAGTGACTTCGGATTTTTGCTAAGGTATGGCCAGACATTCCGGTTGATAAATCAGGACTGATAGTTAAAATTCTTTAAACTTCAACGAGTATTTACAATTATGCCAAAGTTATTTCTCTGCTTCAAACTGTTAAAATCTGGTCTATGACATTCTAGCAATTTTTCTAGCACATTATGCCGAAAGGTTGCTAATGTGACCCCAATTTACAAAAAGCGTGTGGGTCCTGGAAATTACAGCTCAACTGTAATTTGATCTACACTTTCGAAAATAATGGAAAGTATGATTACGTACATACTACCCTGTGAAGTATAGAAGCCAGGTGATCTTTTAGCATACATGTCGGGTTGCTGTTGGCGGGGTTTGCTGTAATTACTTCAATAATGTCAGTGGTACCGCAGTTTCCATGTCCTTCTCATACTCTATTCTTCATCTTTCTTAATGGCCTTCCAATCTAATTCTTTCCTTTGCACATCATGGCAGTATATTGTATCCGTCTTTTATATCTCAAAAGAAGCATTCAAATGCGTAGTTTTTGAGACGGGTAAGTTTTACCTCACTCCATCCGATTTCCTATATATTTATATCACATACTAGGACGAAAATGGACATGAGATACTTATCTAATCTCATGTTGAGGCTAATGCTTCAAAATCTATTTTTGGAGTTACCTAACCATGTATGGGTTAGAAGAAAGAACCTCACCTTGGATTAAACAATTTTAAGGATATAAGTTTACAAGTTTTTTTTTTATCCCTAAAATGTTAATTCTAGTGGAAGTTCTTTTGCCCCATATATAAGATAAAGATTAGTTCAATAAAACGGACTTGTTTGTGATTAACTACAATATTATATTAATTAAAAGACAATTATAACTGAAAAGTTTTTAAATCAATAGGATAAGGATAGGATAATGCTGCGTTTAGGCACAATAATATTGGTGCAATATAATCCTCAAAATACTGGTATAATGGGATTACATTATTTTCTGTCTAAAAATTACTGTTTGCCAAATCGTGCTCCTTAACTCTCTTCTCTTCTATATTTCTTTTATCCTGAATAAACTCTTGACAGGTATTGAATTTTCCTTGTAACCTAAAACTAAGGAATCATTTTGATTTTTGGCGTTGTTAGAATCATGAATTTTAATTTGGTAGGTGGTAGTACTTCTTTTATAGTCGTCCGTTTAAATTATATTCATATGTTCTTTACAACTCAAATGAGATATTTAGGAGAAAAGTTCATACAAAGTTTTATCATCTGAACAAATCGAAACCGAAATCGAAGACATGTTTATAATAATAATTATTCTAATCTGACTTAAGTAAGTAGTAGTAGTAGTAGTGTAAGTATGTATGTAAATAAAAACTTATTGACTCTAAAACAAAAATTTTTCTATATATTGGCTTTGCTAATTACTTTTGCCTAGAGATCAAACTAAAGCCCCAGCATTCCGGCTGCTGTATGTTCACCTCCTGCAGATAGGTTTTGTAATGGGTCCAGTCATGGGGACAATCATCATAATAACAATATAAAATATCGTTAAATAATAAAACTAAACTCTCTTTTTAATATTAGAGGAATAGTTGGTGAAAATATGCACGTGACCAGACGGTAATTACCTTTGAGAACGAATGGCTTTAATTTAAAATTTCTTAACGAAATATGGCTAATAATAAGTACTCTCCACATTTAAAAGAAAAAATATTAAATGATTACAATAGTGGTAAATCAATTACATCAATTGCAATCAAATTTGGAATAAATTCATGTTTAAGGATATTTTGAAAAATGTAATGCTGCCGCATGCAGATGAAGAAGTGCCACTTAAGTGGAGGTATCAACATGATAACCACCCAAAACACAAGTCTGAGTATGTAACAGAATGGCTCACAAACAACAAGATCAACGTTTTGAGTGGCCAGCACAATCGCCTGATGTCAATCCCACAGAGAATCTATGGGACATTGTAGATCGTAAAATAAATCGGCACAACTGCGAAAATTTAGATAAGCTTTTCCGACAAGTGGAAAATGCATGGAATAGAATTTCTGGTAAAATGTTATCGAGCTTAATAGAGTCCATGCCACGCAGATGTGAAGAAGTTTTATAAAATTAAGGATATGCCACTTAATATTAGTGTAATTAAGTTTTTTGTTTAACAAACTGTATTTGTAATTTAAATGTGTTTGGCTTTGTTATTAAATATAGTATGTGTCACAAGTTAGTGCATATATATGCATATATAATATATTTCAATAATTATTGTTAATTTTGAGTGAAGTTTGAAGCCCTTTTTGTTTTTTATAAGCAAAAAATTAAAAAAGGATATTCAGTATATAAATTATGAAATTCAAAAGAAAAAGCATTAACACATTTTTAACACCATTTAACATAAAGAATTCTCACAATAAAAGTAATTAAAAAAAAAACTATTGTAATAAAAAAATTTCAGCTATTTCGTAGCCGCTACCCTGCTTGTCTCTGAACAAAGAAAATATATATTTAAAAAAATGGACAAAAGCTCAAAGTTGTGGAAGCGTTTACGCACAGACGTCTGAATGTCCACATTAGGTGCTCTTTCTCGGCTGAAAATTCTTTGAAGTGTGCGAACGGTCTTAGCAAAATTTTTAAAATTTTTGAATTTCGAATTTTCACAACTCGTGTGAGGTTTTCCTACAGAACTGCATTTTAAATAATCGGAATAAATATGTCACTAAATTTAAAAAATGCACTCTTACTGAGAAACCCTTTATATGTATGTCATAGCTAACCATATTATGACAACGGAAATCATATTCTAGACCAATTATTGTAACATATGTACGACTATGTATATAAACTTGTTATAATTGAAAAAAAAATTAATGTGATATAAATTTAATTACAGTGTTCAAATTTAAGAGGTGAAGAATACTCGTCGCAAAATCATTCCTTGCTGACATCTAAGGAGCGATATTTTTCCCTCCCTGTCTGGGGGTACCGGTACCTTCAAGTATGCCCAATAAATGTATATTATTTATTGAAGAAAATTTCTTCTTATGAGTCGGCCATTCAAATTCGAAATCCAATCAATCAATAGCTGCGTTGCAAAATGATTTAATTAATTAATAATGTTTCCTTTATTTCCAACAATCATGTCCACTCTGCTGATAAGCCTGCAGGGGCATCTTACCTTGATGAAGTCACCGTCCCTCATAACGCCAAGAAATGTTGACAATTTGTTGATTTCCTTAATTTTAATATTTTGTTCGTTAAGTGGTGTACAAGAGAAACTAGTCCCATAGGTGACGGCTGTCGTGCCCCCTGCTAGAAAAGTATTTTCCTGCTTGTTTATTTGACTTGACTTAACTTCGCAGGTCATTGCAAAATGTAGAATCGTAAAGATTTATTGTAACCCATTCGGTTAAAATGATAACACAGTTAGCAAAATTTTCAAGCCGATCACAAATATAGTTGCGTGGCTGCATTTCTTTCTGCCAGAAATTTTTGGTTGCTACTATCTTGGCAACCGAATTAATGTCGGTTCCTTTCCGCAATCGAACGACTTGTTAACGTAAGGTTCTTGTGCGGCAATTCAAGTTGCCATATGCTTTCCATTAATTTGCTTTCTTGTATGTCTTCGCAAGTAATAAAACTATAAATCTTCACTTGTTTTAAACTTCAATTACATTCACCGTTAAGTAAGAAGAATTTTGCGATGCTATGAAAGATTTCACACTCTCTGAAAGTGAATTTAAAATCTGTACTCCGCATATTACTTTAGCGCCAAAAAAGGAAAGCAAATGGAAAAGCCAAGTGTTATTTTAGAGTGGGCATACGATCAGTGGTTGGGACAATTTTATTATTGTGTACCAAAGCAGCACATTCCTCCGCTATTGGCTATAATTTTCATTTTAAATTTGTAAATAAATAAAATATCACAGAAGCACAGAATCATTTTCCTGCAGCTCCGAAGAACCAACTCCATCTTCTATTTTATTATTATTTTATTTTATTTTAATATTATTATTTTATTGTTTTCAGAGATTATATACCAGCACTGGTCCACAAAAAGATTAGTATTTTTCCATTCGCCACTATTTTGTCTAGAAAAGGGGTTTATCCAAACTCTGGACCTCTTAAAGGTAAATTTTGGATATAGCTAATGTAATACTGAAAACCAACGGGGTTTCATACGTATGTTAAAAGTAGGAAGTTTTAATATTAAGCTCGTTCTGGTTCCTATAACTTCCATTAAGAGTGTTATCATTGTTTTTCGATGTTTTCTTCGTTTTTTCCATAAAGGATATTGAGGAAATAGGACCATCTTTTTCGAATCAGCTCATTAAGAAATAGAAATATTGTCTTAATTGTTTGCGTCACTTCCCCTTTTTGAAAACGGGGTGCTCTACTCATGATGTTTCCCTCCCTTAAACTTGTTCAAAAGCCAACAAAAACAGCGACACAGCTTTCCATTATACATATGGTTGTAATCGTACACACGAATATATGTAGGTGTGGCAAGATGAAGTTGGAAAGGTATCCCATTTGTTAATGCTTGTTTTTCACCTCGCACTACTCCTATATCACTTTAGTTTCTCTCTTCTTAGAAGGAATTTACTTATGGTACATACATACATATGCGTTGTATCGTAATTTTATATACTCGTACATACATTTGCGAGAATGAAAGAAATACAGATTCTCTAAAATAATTTGATGAGAAAAATGTATTTTTTGTTTATATTTATTAATTACGTTATGAAAATAATCAAATATTTAAAAAAATATATAAAGTTAAAAAAAAATTAGAATACTTTACTTTCATTTAAAATATATTTTATTAGGTTATTATTTTATTAATCTTTCTTTTCGATTCCGAATTAAGCGATGTGATTCGAAAGTCACCCTACATCTAGAAAAACTTGTTTCACTTGTTCACTTGCTTTAAGTCCTGTGCCTCGGCTAAATGTTTTTCTAAGTATTTATGTGTAGCAAGTAGTTTGTCACCATTTAATCCCATAAAAACTTCACCACAAGATTTTAAGGAGTCCATTAGTAGTGAGCTTGATGGCTTACTTAAGACTCTTGCACTTATGTGGTTAACCCATGAATATGATGATGTCGTCTAGAGGTTTAATTTATGAGACTTGCAGAATACAGCGTGATTGAATGGGCAATATCTGCTTCTGTAAAGTTTTGCCTTTTTTCGCTATTTTTAAGTTTCTTTATTTGTCCTTCAGTGAATAGACGTCTAAGTGCCTTCTCCAGATTTATGTTTGAAAAACTCAAGCTCTTTGAGACAAATGCTCAATAGTAGTCCTAGATGTGCTTTTTTGCATTTCCAGGATTTTATTCTTATGGCGCAGTATATAAATTAACGCAAAAACAATGCATATATTTTTGTAAACTAAATTTGCGTATTTGGATTACTTTAAAATGTGACCCCAAACAGTTTCTTACCTTTACTGAAAATTTTAAAATTTTTGAGTTAATACCCTCTAATTAATCAAGTGCGACATGTACATTTCGACTTCTAAATTTTGTATATTAAGTTGGAGACTGTCTTCGTTTGCTTCAATGTTGGGCTTTTTCGGTTACTCATCATATGACAGTGTTTCCGTTTCAGTTGCGAAAGCACTGATGGCAACAGTCGGGACTGCGATTGCAAAATTTTAGCAAAAGCATTGTTTGCTGTTCATTGCTTTGTGGAAAAATATAAAAGGAAACAGCTGGAACAAGATTTTTTAAAACCAGACACTTAAACCTTTTAAACGCACTTCACACATGGTTTTTACAATAATAATTATATTTTTACACAATATATTATAAATTTCAGTTCAAAATTCCTGCTCTATAACAAAATCCAATTCATTAATTTTTGGAGAACTGTCACAGAGATTTTTTCTGGAGGTTTGCCAAGTTTCAAGTAACATAAACTTTTTGGGAATTAACCAAGAATATATTGGGTGGTATTATTGATTCCGCCCTGAAAGGAAAATTTAGCGGAAAGAAATATCGATCGATATGAAAATTGCAACTATTCATTCCTGCGGTATTCTCTTTCCGCGAACTTAATTTAACATCCCTGCTTTAAGTGATTATGACTTGATGTTGTGTCAGCTGATGGGAAAAAATCAACAAGTTTTAGATGTGATTTTAGACGCGAGTGTAAAATCTTTTGTTATAAATAAAATATGGATACAATTGCCTTTTTTGGAGATAGTAGTGACAGTGATTCTTTGGACATGCGATTGGAAAGAAGAGTTTTACGCTATAAATCTGGAGATGTGTTGCAGATGAACGATAGAGAGTTGGTAAATGAAAGCTATGCTTACTTGTACAGCTTCCAAGAAAATGTTCGTTTAAACAAGGTAGCGTTTAAATATATTTTGTCTGAGTTAGAATCTGGATGGTCAGGAAGTGGTCGTCAAGGAGCTCTTTCAGTTAAAGATAAACTATGTGCTTTTTGAGATTTTTTGCAGAAGGCAGCTGTCAGCATAGTGTTGGTAAAGATTTTAATGTTAACATAGCCCAATTTCATTAAATCTACCACTGCTTCTATTTGCATTTTATTTGTATATTTTTCTCTTTTGCTCCTATAAAAATAGTAAAACAAAAATCAAACAAATGAATTACACAATTTAACAACACTTTAATAAAAATTTTACATTTCCTTACATTTTTGCTCTTTCCGTTAACTTCCGCCATAAAAATTAAGCGTAAGCAAAATGGAGGAAAATATCTATATTGCGGAATCAATAGTATGGCAATACTGCAGCAACTGTAGAGATGATACCGCAACAACGGAACGATACCGCAGCGACGGAATGAATAATTGCAAATTTTTGCTTCCGCACAAAAAATGTTATCCGCAGCCTCAGAACGGAATCAATAATCGGACCCATTAACTTATCAGACATTAAATTGTTTTACCGAATACAATAATTTGTAATCAACTTTGTGGTACATGAATATGTACCTTAATTAAGTGTCTTTGACATACAATTATTTCATACTAGATGTTAATATATTACTCAGATAGGAAGTGGTTTTTGACAAACATGTGTACAAAGGTTTGGTTTGACTGCTTTAAGAACCATTCGACTGATCCAATGGATGAGTTAGTATAGTATTCAACCAACAGTCCAGGGACTTTCAAATAAACATAATAACAAACAACGTAAGTTAAAACACTCAATAACCCAATAATTAAATTCATATAAATATTAGGTATACAAGTTAATGATGTCGATTTGGACAACATATCGATAGACGCCAAAGTCTAAACATTTTTTTCAATCGCTATAATAATATCGAGTTTTGTGCCTAAGAAAGATGTTTCGCGGGGAAGTCTGATAACCTTCTTTCATTTGAAGAAAATGGCTGCTGAAAGTTATAGATTTTTTTTTTTCGTTTAGTATTGTGCAAAATTAGAAAATTTAACAAAAAAAACTGCAATAAACAATGGTTAATGTTTTCAAATGTTTACAGGTATAAAATTTTTACAGTATAATAGAGAATAATATTAAGTTTTCAATAATTTTTTTTTTTGGCTTTTTTTTTTTTTGTGATAAAATATTGGAACTGCATTTTCATTTTGGATAAATTTAATTTTATCGAGATACAGAAATGTCTCTGGTGGTACAAACCCAAATTTCAGAGTATTTATAATATATTCTGCATTTGCGTAGTATGATGCCATAATGATGTTATTTTCAATACACGACATACATACATCTTATCTTTTCAATTGTGTCTGATGTATTATATAAAACCTTATTTGAGATGTATTTTTCGTAAGTACTTGATTTTGATCTAAATAATGATATACAAGATATTAAACATTTTCGTTCGAAGGCTCTAATATTTTCCATATTAGAAGGTGATATGTTAAACCATATCTGGCATCCATATGTAATAATTGGTCTAATTAATGTTTTGTATATAGTGAGTTTTACTTTTGTGTTAATATACATATTTAGAATAAAACATTCGTTTATACATAAAAAAGCTTTCGTTGCCTTTCTAATGGCTTGGGTTACATGTGTGTTAAAATATAAAAATTTGTCTAAATAAATACCTAAATATTTAACTATATGTTTATTTGGTATATTTGTGTTCGATTTTTTTGGATTCGATACCGAAAAGTTTCCAATTTCGTTTTATATTATTATTACATTTGCCTACTGGAGGTCTAAATAAGATAGTTCTGAAAGTTATCGATTGTTGGTAGAAGCTTACGGTCAACAAGCACCAACTCAAAAAACTTGTGAACGATGGTTTCTGTGATTTAAAATTGTTAATTTTTCACAGAAGACAAGAAAATGCCGTCAAAAAGTTTGAAGCCGAAAAAGTTTGAAGATGAGGAATTGGAATCGCTACTCGACGAAGATTGTTCTCAAATGCAAGAAGAACTTCCATTATCATTGTGAGTCAAACAACGGGCAATTTCCCTACGTTTAAAAGCATTGGGATGCATTCAAAAGCATGGAAATTGGGTCTCGTACGAATTGAAGCCGAAGACATCAAAAAAGGCATTGTTTGGGGATGCTGGGTTAATTAATGTTTGACTCTGCATTGTCGAAGGTACTTACGAAAGATTTTGATGTTCCATACTTTATGTATTTTATTAATTTGTCACAAAGTACAAATTAATTGTTTAGCATTATTTTGTGGAAAACAATAAGGAGTAAAACTAAATATTATATCTTCAAAACGAATTAAACAACAACAATACAACATTAAAAAGAAGAGAAAGAAAAACAAAAGTAGTTATGAAAAGTAATGAAAGATAAGTTTTTTAAAACATATAGCATTGCTGACACTTATGGTTGGTGTAGGCACGTTGTTTCAGAGAAGAATAGCATTAGGAAAAAATTGCCGTTCAGACATTCGCTTCGGTTTTTTGGGGGTATTAAATTGTTAGTGCGATTGAGGATGCTGTACCTTAGTCTTCTGAAAATGACGGCCAACTATATCAACCAGTTGATTATACATGTATGTATGTACATATGTGTTAGGATTTACCACGATTTTACTTGTTCTCTTTCGTATGACAATGCACTTTGAATGCTGTGCATTTAGGCTGAGGCCATTTGGTGTTGCTCAATTAAAAACCCTGTTTAAATTACTACTCCTGCTACGCATGTAAAACTGTGGACCATCAGCGTACATACATACTTATTTTCGAGTGTAGCAACTGCTCAGGTAGGTCATTTGCATATACGGAGCATAATAGAGGCACTAATGTTGTCTGACTATACGTGTGGTATAAAGGAAGGAATTGATTGGCAGTTGTTGTAAAAATTTTGTTGTAAAAAAAAAAAAAGTTTGTGTCTTATTGATCATAAATTTATGGTTAAGTTCATTAACATAAGTAATTTTTCCAGCGCTAACTAACTCGAATCTCGTGCATACTTTTGCAGGTTTGTTTATTTTCAACACAATTATGGAATTTTTCGGCAAAGTAGTTTGATTTGACTTATTTTTTTCGTAACTCTTCATAAAGTTTATGAAGGTCTGTTGTTTCATAATGATAACGTTCTGTAATCAAATTATTTTTTCCGTGTGAATTATTATTTTCTTTGAGGGCTGGTGTTTTAGCTCCCAGTGGTAATTTTTGATCGAATAAACTTAAGGAATTTTTTGCAGAAAACCCAAGTGATCTTCAATAGATGCCAGGCACTCAGTCGAGTGATTTCAAAATCATATATCATAAACTTATGATCATGATTTGAGAAATAGGCTGCGGATAATTCATCATATAGTAATAATTTCGACTCATCGGAGATACAAAACATGCCCAGTAGAGTACTGAAATGTGTAGGTGTATTTGAGTTGAAGTACCCTGCAATGAATATGTATATTACACGATGTTTTTTTAAAGTTATTTGTACTAATATGCCTATTAGGCCTATTTACTCTGCCCATTAATATTTTATTTCTTTCGGTGAGTAATTCTATAAATATGCATATATATGTATATTCTACTCGATTGGAACTGTTATATACATCATCTCCAAAGCGAGCACCTGACAATGTTGTCTGATCGTACGGCGTGCACACGATATTAAAAGCAAAGTTCATTCTGTCAGCTCTATATACTGTGAAACCTGTGTGGATGACAAAATCGCTCGGAGTTGAAATATCAAATCAAGTTTCAGCAAGTGACACAATATCGATTGTGAACTGAACTCCTCAAGTTTATTATTAAGACTTTGAACATTATATGACATCAAGATTTTTACGTTGTTTAGACAACCTTTTTGTCGTAAGGAGACAACATTCTAGCGATAATTAATGCATCTGGAGAAACAGTTTTTAAATGGAAAATTTACTTTATAACAGAAAATAATAAATCAATTTTTGAACAGATATTTAAAGAAATGAGATCAGCCGCATTAGCTGAACTTGCCTGCTGCTTAATTTGTGTTTTCAGTGCTAGTTTTTTACTTTTTTTATTTATTTTATAATGTTATATATTTTACATATATACGTATAAAAAAAATAAAATATTCATTTCTAAAAATCTTTAAAGTAAAAAAATAAGGATAAAATATTTTATTTGCAATATAATTATAATATAAATACTCGTATTAAAAAACTTCAAAATGAATTATTTCAATAATATTCAGCAAAAAAATGTTGGTATGTCCTGTGTTATACAGCGATTCGAAAACAAACAGCATATTTTTCTTGTCATTATCTCTGTATAGAGATAAAGTGGGATATCTTAGCGGTAAGTCAAAAACTATTTGTAGTGCCTTATTTGGTGTCCTTTGCAAGGCTCGCAAATCGGTACTGTGCATATTGCCATAGATTAAAATTAAATAATTAAGATGACTTTGAACTAAGCTTCGTTCTTTCATCGAACTTATATTTAAACTTATACAATATTCCTATTGCTGGATTAATTTCTGAGTTGAGCTCCTGAATGGGCATATTCCAAATTATTATTATTTGTTATGCTTACCAAGTGTGCTGCTAGTCATTTCACACTAAACAAAAATGTTCGGATCTGAGGTCACGACCAGCACATTTACCAACAAGTAGGTTTATAGATATAGTTTCAATAAAATCCTCCACATCTACATGAACCAAATTGTGTTGATATGCAAGTAAGCGAAAATCATTATAAAATCATGCGCTGTGTATTGAGTTGCATCCCTCAAAGTATCCGATATTTGCAGGAAATACTGATTAAATTTCTCACATTTCATCGTCCTTTATTTGTTCATCGTTCGATTTTCTTCATTTCTTTACGCCTCTCCCCAAAGTTGAATTTAAAAATGTTCAACATTTTCAGATAGGCGTAGCACGTCAACTTTCTTCACACACCCTGAACTGTTCGACGAGGTACCCAGGTACTTTTATACGATTCTATGAATAAATACACTGTAAGGTTTGTTTCTTTTTTATTGTAAATTATATTGACAAAAAGTAATAAATATTCAGTTCAATATTTACATGTTTACAAAAAAAAATACACACACACATACATATGTATGTTAATATTTACATTCGTGTGGATATATTATTCATGCACATATTTATATATGATTATAAATTTATTTAGGTTGATCGTCCTGTAAACAGTTTGTGCATACTGGTCCATTTACCGAATGCGAGTCGCAAAATTGGTATAGAGCAATTGCTACAAGTTTTGCGTGTTTTCTTCTGCTTCAGACGAAGTTTCGAACAGCTTTTGCAACTTCCTGCTACTACGAGGCGGCCACTTTTGAAGTATCTAGATGCACAGAAGTATCAAACTCTTTTTCAAATATAATATCTACTGTTGTTCGTGTGTGAGTTTTTGCCATCACCTTAAGATTTTTGGCACACTCCTTTATATTTTCAATAGAGAATTGCACACTGAGATCTTTTAAAAGTTGTCTACGGCAGTCAGTAGAAGTGAAGAGTGCATTGTGTTCCATATAAATAATATATGAAGCCAATGCTGCCACATCTATAGCATTAAAAAATAAGGATAGCGGCCACCGACTTGTCTACGCTTGCAAGTATATTCGCCCAACAACTTGTCCATATTATCGACACCGCCTTTGTTTTATTGTAATACTTTATAATTTCGGGCTTAGCAGTCAAAGTGCTTTCGACTGACGGGGTAAAATGCATGGTTGATAACTACAACTTTCTTTTTGTTTGGCACGTAAGAGCACAACGTCGCCTCTTTGCGAAATACAAAATTTTTAGAAAATAATTGCCTAAAATATAATTATGAACGTGAACAAGTTCTAGGACTTTGTCAAATGAATATGTAATAATAAACTTACCTGTCTTTATGTGACTGCATATTAGCTGGTATGAAACGTTAATTTCTTCTCATTGTTCCAACGAGTGTGAGATTCCACGAATTTAATGCTTTTCAAGGAATGTAAAAAAATTATCGGTTGTGACATTCCTTCCTGCGTTCTTATATGGACTAACAAGATCTAAGACAGTCCTCTCTCCCACATTTGTGAGGCGCTCACTTTCTGTTGGTTTACCAGTATACAATTGGCCATGTAAGGGGAAGGAGTTGGAAGCATCACAAGCCCAAAATATTATTATACCATACTTTTCAGGCTTTGCCGGCATATATTGTGTAAAGCGAGTACGTCCACAATATACATATGTATGTATGTATAACTACTCATCTACAGTTATGCACTCGCCGGGCTTGTAACTTTTGGCGTAAATTAGCATTTAGCAGCTTCACCGGGTTTGGCTTGCGATAAACGAGTTTCAACGTTATCAAAACGTATACATCGTAACAACAACTTAAACCTGGATAAGCACATTGCTGCCCGAAACAATGGCAAATTAATAGGTTTCCATAACTCTGAAATATGCTCTCTATTTGACTTATGCACACCAGCAAGTATCAAAAGGCCAAAGAATGCATTTAGTTCGTCTACGACGAAAGGGGTAAATATGTACAATGTATATTGTTTTAGCGATTACGCTTTTTCAATAACTTTTTCACATTTAAGGTGACAAAATACTTTCGAATATTTGTTTTGGGGTGCACAATTTATATTTTTGGGCTGCTCCACCGCATTATCTTAAAACGTTTCTATTCGGAGTCTGTGTTTGAGGAAATGGCTCCAGTAACCAACACGAACCATCTTTGGCAAAAAATGCGTTTCCACTTTCCATGTCGTAGGAATCCTCATCTGTAGGTTCAGCATCTGAAGCTTCCATTTCTATTTCACTATCTACTCCAATGTAATCATCCTCCTAATCTGAACAAATAAAATCTTCCTTCACTCGATTCACTCCCACACAATAAATTGATTAGTTCTGTAAACCTACATAAATCTTTTATTACGTATCCTTGTATTTGAGCTCATTTTATTACTTATTTCAACATTTTCCCAGCATTAATAAAATTTTTTATGCAAATCAAACTTCCCCGTGTAAATACAAAAGTAAAATGGAAATAATGAAGAAATATTCTGCGAACTCTTATACTTTTGCTTGTAAGGGAATCACCTACCTCAGTTTATTTTCCGCTGATATTTTACATTACACCCTTATGTAGACACGGCTAAAACATTAAAGAAACGTTTGTAACATTTAAAATTTTGTTGCAAAATCGTTTATTTTTCATAAGATTTGTATGAAGGTATCCGGGTACCTTGTCGTACGAAACAAGTGTTTATTTTTTTTTTTGTCAATCACATAAGGGTTAATTAGTTTACTTACTCCTTTTAGCCTATCTTTAATGCCAGATTGACGCAGCTATTTAAAAAAATCCCTATATTTGAGGACATCAAAATATATTCAAAATAATTTGAATCTTCGACCCTTTTCCTGATTATACATGATATCATATTGTGGTCAGATAAATTATTTGTAAAAACATTATCAATTGACGATCCCGACAAAGGACGAGCTACTAATTCATGACAATTTTTGAAGTGATAATTTTCAAGGAAACTTAACAAGTATATGGATGAACTGTTCAAAAAATTAATATTAGAATCGCCGGTTATGGTACAAAAATCTCTTCCATACTTTTCAAGCAAGTTTTCCATAATAAAATTAAAGTTATTTGTTACACATTTTATTGGTGTGCTATTGGTTTTTCAATTTTCTAACGATAAAACAATTCTTCCGTAAAAGTGACCTTAACTACGTACTTCAACATTATATGGAACGTTTTTACGGACAGTAGTGAAAAAGCAATGGACGCTACTAATATAAAATACAATAATAAAAATGCACCTCCGTTGACGTCATCGCCATCCGTATCATCATAAGTCACAATCCCAGACTTCATGGCCCCGGCCACGAAGTGAAGTATTAAAAATATTCTAAAGAAGAATTTAAAAAGGTCATCGTATGAAGCGATGATTTTTGGCAGCAATCTTAAAATTTAGTGATATTTTTCGCTTGAAATGCTTAAGCGTTAGAGCTTACAGAAGTGTCACAAGATCAGTTTCACAAAACGTTTGCTCAGTCTGCAAAGCTAACTGGCACAGACAAATTTTAGCTGGTACACCCAATTAAAGAGTCTTCTTTAACTGCATACGGTCCGGTTCAAAGAGAACTTTTTTGTCTCCGGGCGCTTATTTTTGACCGCTTTTATTATTAAGGCTGTTATTTTTGGTAGTTTTTAATGTCTTATAAAATATTTAGTATTCATGTATTTTATCCTTAAAATAGTCAGTAATCGAAAGGAAAACGAAATAATGAAAATATTTTGTTTTTATAAAAACTGAAGAAAAGTTAAGCAAATTAGAAGCAACTCGATTTACATACATATGTACATATGTATTTAAATATATACAAATATTTTGTTATTTATAAGATTCTTTGGATTGTAAGAAGAAGAAAAGTAAATATATGTAGAAGCTGCCGTACCAGCACAAAATGTGGACCTTGTAGACATCTTTGGAAGTGCTCGTCTCTTAATGTATGAGTATATTTCTGAAAACTTGATATTGAACCGCCTTCAACAGCATATACGACTAGTTCTTAAAGTGCATTCATGCGGAACGTACACTTAAGCTAACGTACGTACGTTCGTTTCTGAGCATACCAAAACAATGTAAACGCTTACCGAAATTAACTGTCACGTTGCCGGAACGTTGCAACCTGTATAAAATAGATTTCGGCACATTTGCCCATTTTCGGTACTTTTGAATTGGTATAATTTTGGTTCATAAAAATAATAATTTACTAATTATAATCCTAATTTTAATAATAAAAATAAGGATAACAACAATAATAACTTTAGTACTAGAAAATAAATAAAACAACAACAAAAAAGTAATAAAAATAACAAAAACAACAAAAACAACAATTATAATAATTTTAATAAGCAAAATTATAATCATAATGATTTTAATAATGAAAACAATAATAATAATGATAACGTATAAATTACGATGTAAAAAACTTTATATCTCTCGAAGCAATTTAGTACTTTTTCCAACAAGAAAATAACTTAACATTGCCCATTTGCGTTGAAAAGTTCGGAAAAAAATCACACGCGAATAAATTATGTTAAGGCCGGGGCACATAGAATCCGCCATACGTCGTACTTTGCCTTTTTCAACTGACACCTGAGTTAAAATACACGGTTTGTTATGAGCATTGTCACATTGAGTACGTCGACTTCAACACAACGTATCAAACTTCAGCAACTTTTAACGTACGTTGAGTACTTTGACAAGTGTCAGTTTCTTTAGTTTTGATTTACAGTAAATTTTTTTGTTTGATTATTTTAGTGCAAGGTTGAAAATAACTAAAAATATTTAAATGGAAACTAAATTAATGTAAAAAAATGTAAAGCAAAATAATAATTGAAATAACTTCCAGAAATTCATCCGTCTCCATTGAAAATATGTGTTTCTGTGGAGTACTTTGACAGTTAATGTTTTCTTTGTTTTTGTTTTAGATTTTTTACGTACACGTTAATAACGTACTCGTTGTGCCAACATAATCTGCTGTTCCGTCAACGTCAGTTGCAAAAGCCAAAGTACGACGATGGCGGATTCTATGTGCCCCGGCCTTTAGACAATGTTTTGTTTATTTTATTGACGTCTGTTACGTTTGTGAAGTGTCTATAACTACACATACGACCATACGTTAAGTTTTTCTCACATCAACATTCGCATAACCAGGTCTTTATACATACATATGTATTATATATTTAACGTTTGTTACTTTTATCCAATCCTCCTATTACTTTACGCCTAATAAATATCAAATGTATCTAATACCATTTTAAAATTAAATAAAGACAAATAACTGTTTTTTATGTTTTTTTGCGGCGATGTTTTTGCCGACATTTCTTAGATCGGTTATTGTCAATAGACTTGAAAACCGTTGCAAAATTCTACAGCTACTTATCATTATACATATGTATGTATGTACATATACATACATATGTATATAATTGTCTTTTGAAGATCAATAGGCATAAAAATTGAAAATGTTTTGAAACCATAAAATACGTTTGTATATATTTGAAGCCGAAACGAGTAATCGTTCTTTCGGATATTATTGTACTGAAAATGTTACTGGAACTAATTATTTAAAAGTTTAAGATCAAAAGGCGTCTTCATTTGTGTGGAAAAACTTTTAATCATTATTTGATTGATAATTGGGTTGTTTTCTTAAATTTCAATATTGTTTGTGTGCTATATTTTTGCGAAAAGCAATATTTGAATTTAAACTTAAAATAGTTTTCATATTTGGGGGCAGAAATTGTGTTCATTTTGCATCTAAAATTCTGGTAATTGGCACAAATCTAAATATTTTTCCCGCCCACGTGATTAGAACCGATTTGCAATTTTAAAGTAGTCACTGTTTATTTGTGCGATTAACTATTAATATAAATATTGTTTCAAATCAACATTAAGGAAAACTAGACAAGAAAAGTATGTGTGTATAAGTACATACATACATATGTAGATAAATTCAATATCCATACTGTTGTATTGCTTGAGAATTACGAATACTTATGGGACGTTAAAAACAGAGGAAGGATTTATATCACAAAAAATTAGGCAAGTACGTCAAGGCAAAAAAGATGATTGCAAGTTGTGGTTACTTGAAATTGAAAAAAAAAACCTGAAGAAGAAGACTCGACCACACAATTTTCGCCAAGAAAATCGATTGCAATTGGTTCCACAGCAGTGACATTGGACATTCCTTGTTGTCGTGTTATAAATTGGAGTACTACAGTTTTAAGTGACAAGAAGAAAATTGACTCAGGTGGCTATAATTAGCATTTTGACGGTATAAGTGGTGTCATGGTGTGCGAAGATCAGAGTTCCAGAGTGCAAAATTGCTGGACAACCTTCCAAGATTATATTACAATGAGCTTCTCGTGTTGTACGTCGTCTTAATTGACCACGCAGATCTTTCAGTTGAATTTTGTGACTTTTCCAAACTGTCTTTGAAGAGGGAGACTGGCTAAAGTAACGCATTATTCCTGGAGTGAGATGTCCTTGGACTATTTAAAGTCAACCCATGATTCATCCACAAACGATTTTTTTAATTTATTTCAAACAAGTTAACTCCCTAATAATCTAATATTCATAGTTCTTGTTAAACTGTAAAATAATGTACTTTAATTTAGAATTATTTAAATGGGTCTAGTCATGTGAGTGGCAAATATTTTATAATTTTTTTAAGACATAAAAATTAAAATATTTTTCAAAGTTTCTTTCAACTCAAATGTTATGTTGAGAAATGGGCCCTTCCGATGGCAATAACACTTTAGCTTAAATCTTCTTACCGCCCGGCCGATAAGTTAGTTGTCTTTATTGCAAAATAACGGGCCGTCGACATTAACAATATTAGAATTGCCAAAGACCCACCGCTACCATCCAGCAAAACCGGTTGCCAACCACTGCCCTTATTCATACATACACACACGTGTACATACATGCATACAATACTTATGGTACGTACAAGTTGTTTTTTTTAAGTACGAATATATGTGTTCTATGCGGGCAGCTTGAATTTCGTTTTGTTTTTATTTTGCTGGTGAGTACCATCGATTTTAACTGGTTTCTTATTGTGTAAAAGCATACAAATTTTCTATTTCCTCCTCTTTTTTGCTTCCAATAACCTGACCGTTAAGTTATACGATAAGTAGTAACTTTCGAGTTCGCAACTGTTGGAATAATATCTACATACATTTGTACATATGTATGTATGTATGTGGTAGGTACGCTTTTTATTTCTTAAACGCTTGTACTTTAAAACTATATACATATGTATATACATACATACTCGTACTATGTGTGTATGAATGTATGTATGAACACATTTTGTTCGCTTTAAATGCTCATCACATACATGGGAATATGAATTCCGTTTGACATAAGTGCATTCAAATTTGTAAGTTGACTTTTTGATTCTATAACTGTGACTGAAATTTGTTTTTACAAGCGGAAGGAAATCCGTGATAAAATTATGTCAACATAACAGGTTTGGCAAAAGTTTGGCCGCTTCAGCTAATCACGTCTACGTCAATTAAGAACCAATTAAATTCTTGTCACGTTCTTAGTTCTTTCATTTGACAGTTTTTGTGTGGTGTTCGATGTGTTGAGTTGCCTTATTATTTGAGGAGTATACGAGTACATACATACATATGTATGTACGTTTCGAACAGTTGCTGCAACATACATACATAGTTTTAACTTTAAAATTTGGTTTTTAGCTTTCAATGCAGTGTTAATGGCTCTACCTCCGATATCTTGATATTGTGTAGAGATCAGTTCAATTTTCTACCACGCGTTCCTCAAAAATGGCAGTCATAGTTTTTTTTTATTGTATTAAAATTGTTATGAAAATTCCGAAGCAAGTTGTTTGTGTTATGACACTTTTGCCACAAAAGATCGACGTTCGTGAAATGCAGGGTTGCCGATTAAGAGTTTGAAAGGGAATTTGTTTTATTTTTGGATACTGAGCCTGATTTTCTTATAGAGTATGTAATTTATTTATTGGACACATTTTAACGGACTATCTTACTACAAGTACAATTATTTTGGTCGCGAAGCTTCACATGACAGCTCCTCTCTTGCGCTTAGCCTTAGTCTTCACGTTAAACTAGACTCTTTGACTTAGAAATTTTTACTATCTTTTTTGCATTCAAATCAAAAAAGAAGTATATTTAAGTTGAACTGATTTCAAATTGGTGTTGGCTTTTATTTGCTAAACATTCACTTACAACTCCTAATCAAACATTACAATGTGACAACATTGAACAGCTGTCTTTCTTTTGTTTACTTTTCCACCAAAATGAAATCTAAATGTACAAATTAGCTTAATTTTTCGTTCGTGTGCACTTTTTACTTTGTGGAAAACAAATAGTTGAGTAATAGAGAAACTGGAAATGGTAAGTTCCAACTAGATGCACACAATTTCGATTAGTTAACGACTAATATTTTACAAATTTTATGATTCCTTTTACCGAAGAGCTTTTCTCTATACAATAAGTTGAGTTTTAATTGTAGGGCCGACTTTAACGTCGAAAGGGTGCTTTAAGTTGTATATGAATGAGATAGAGTTGACTCAGACATCCCAATAACTGTAACAGACTGAAATCAACATAGATTTATAAAAGATAAGAAAATAATGGTCACGTATTTATTCAAATAACACAGCGCGACATAATTTAGTATTTTTCCCGTTGCTTGGAATTTTATATCTGTTAAAGTTTTTAATTTAGTTTTTGAGATACATACAGTTCTATGTCAAGAATATGTTTGCATGTCCGCGATATATACTGACATAGTTTGAGAAAAGCTTTCCCTTTGCAGTAAAAAAGGTAAATTCTCCTTCGTGGAGAGATTGTTTCCAAATCTACCCAGTACTTTCAGAAATATTCCACAATAATATTCTAAAGTTTTCGTCCTTAAAAAATCATAGAAAAGTAACGATAGAACAATGGAACCGATTTTTGACCAGCTGCGTGGCGCTTAATATACATGTTCCACAAAAAGTTTGGCGCAGAGCTTTTGATTTTGTTCACAATTTAGAGAGAGAACTACTTTATAAAAATTGCAATTTCCATGTAATGAGTGATTCAGTCCTTTTTTGATATTTCTTTCAATTGTTGTTGTATGTGCAATCGGGAATCAGCCCAATGCCCGTATGTACATCGAAAGCGCATTAGTTTAGCGTAAGTTGGATAGACCTACGTCAGCTGACCTTAATACAATGGACAAGCAGAACACATTTTTTTTATTGTTGTAAGTTTTCTAACACTTTCTTCAAATACGCCTATTTTATCAATTTTCAAACTTTTCGTTATTTGTGCCGGTAAAAATATCTAAACAAAAATCAGCTATTTGTGGTTTGTTTACTAGACCAAGGAAAAAAGTGCTCACACTTAGAAGTTTAAAATATTTGAAAGGATTTCAAATATAATAGAAAGAGTGAAAACCGCTAATAGCAAATTGAAGGTATTATAGTAAAAGTACCGTTACCGATTTGATCACCATTAAATTCGACACCATTTACGTCTACACCAGTATAGACTGATTTTCGAAAAAATAAGAACGTAGAATAAAAGTAACAACTAAAACTTTCGGTGATGCCTATGGCGGCTGCTTAGGACGCAACGTGATCTTTACAAAATATAAAGTAGATATTAAAAGGTTTACACAATTCTTTTCGAAAATTGTGTTTTTATAAGCACACGTGCTGCCGAACAACTCATCATCCGAAGAAACATCTATTTAACTTTTTTCAACGTATTTTGAGAATGAACTGATTTGATATGCATGTTGTCCTAGTGCCTTCTAATGTTATGCCCGAGGTTGTACTTTAAACGGCTGCCCAGTGATGAAACGTTGGTGGGCAATTAGTTATAAAGCAACAACTATGACTAAGTTGGCAATATGGCGTTTTAGTAATAAGTTGGTAGCTTCCGTGTTGCCATTATTATTATTATCAAACAATAATTGTAACAAATAGAGAAAATTTATATATTGGAAATGCGGTTGCCGTTTTATTATTAACGACATTAATTATCTATCAGAACAGCCCCATATCGTTACACGTTCGTCTTGTAACTAGTGCAAAGCAGGTCGGTTAAACAGTCAATCTCAATATAAACTACATCTATAATATAGTTTAGACTATATTTAAGCTATAATTACTGAACCACATCCGTCCCCTGCTCTAAAAGTTCTTTATTTTTATATACTTTTAATATAATATACATATGTATGTATGTATTTACATTTACACATACATGACATAAGAACTTACAAGTCAGTACTTTTCACAACTTACTGAATTTATTCTAAACTATAGTGTCTTATAATTTCTTTGGGTAATAATATTTAGTAACTTGTTTTAATATCGTGTTGATGAAGAATCATTAACAAATATTTACGTATTTATTATTTTTGGGATAATTTAAGAATCACTGAAAATTTGAATTTTCCTGTTCTAAATCACTCATATCAAACTAAAATTATTATTAAATATTATTAATTTTAAATATGCTTTTATATAATTAATTTGTTGAAAAAGTTCTGTCTGTGTTTCAACTTTGTGCTTCAATATGCGCCAACAGTGTTCGATCGGCTTCAGGTCAGGGAGGAGGTCTATCTAATTGCACCGGCGTATAGTACATCAGCCAATCCTTAACCGAACGAGCGAGCAGTGGTTTTGAAGTTATTTACGTCTAAAGCCCAAATATACACATTTACTTTGGTTTACCAATATGCTCTATTTGTTTGGCGAACTCCAACAAAAATGCAACCGCAAAATTTGTTTTGTTTTTGCTTATAAAGGGTTTCTTGGATTGCATCCTGAATGCGATTGTTTACTCGTTTTAAGACATCAGGTCTTGACCGTACGGTCCAAGGCGCATTTCAACAAAACCATTGTTTTTAAATTTATTAGCGCAATACTGATGTTGGGACTTGTGCGAATACTTTTCTCCCGGTGAAGATCGCACTTTTCCGAATAATGTGTGCGAATATTATTAGTTTTTTCATAAATTAACTAAATAAAACATATTTAAAAGAAAATGTATTGTATTGCTATAATTTTGTTTAATATTAAAGATAATTGGAAAACATGTGCTGTACAATTATTAATATCTCTCACTGTATGTGCAAGAGTTCAGTCCATATGCACAAAAGTATTTAAAATACAAATTTATTTACATATGTATGTAATTACATTTAATGTAATAATTCAGCTGAAAAGAAATAGAGGAATAAATATATGTATATTATTTAGGTAAGAGATACCAGTTATATAATTATAATAAAAATGCTTATAATACAAACTTAAGAATAAGTTTTATAAGCAAACTTTTATGTATATGTGATGGCCCAGCCGCAATGATATCAGAATGGTGAGAAAAATTGGAATCAGCAAAGTTCGTGTATTCTTGTAGCAACGGCCATACAGCGAGGCATGTCTGCGTTTTAACACCGACAACAGAAGGAACTTTAAGCATTTAAATTTTTATGGCTGCGGGGCGGCGCTGTTTTATTTATTATCGCGCTGCAAAGTTGTTTCATAACGGCGAAGTGCGGTTGTACTGCCAATAACGAATCGCTATTAATCAAGGGTTGAAATTTCTTTTCTGAGAGCCAATCGGCGATGGCGTAAGTGCGTTGGTGGTACTTCCCTTTACAATGCGTGTGTAGCTCTATCTTTCTCATTCTACATCTCAGTAAAGTGTGTCTCAAAGGTTTGCAGATTTTGCAAACATTCATTGTTTTGAGGCCTTCAATTCCTAACACATCCCTTTCAAAGACCTCCCATTGCAAGAGAAGTAAAATAATGCTGGTCTAAACTTTTGCACTTTAAATGGGACAAAAACTGTAACTCTAATTGTGTGTGGCGAAATAAAATGTACAGGGCTAACAAAAATTGTGTGCGAACATCCACGATATGGCAATATCGGAAATCTCTTATTATTTAGACCATAATGTTCGGTTTCCCAATTCGCGAATTTGACCAAAAAGGAATTAAACATCAAAAGATGGTTTTATCACTACCGAAATGAAACTTCTGGCATGACCATTCACGAGTTTGCTTGATTTAGTTCAGCTCCAGTTAATTGGCGCGACTATTTGTTCCTAAAAACGATTTATTGGTAAATAATACGTATTTCGTTGGAAAAGTCGGAAAAACTTAGAAAAAATTGAAGCTCTGCAGCTGTAAATGCCATTTACTTCTCCCTCGGCGGGAACGTTACGGAGGTCTTTGAAACAAGGATTCTGGGGAAGTTTTAGGCTCGTGCTTTCTTATTTCAATCCGGGCTTTACTTATGGAGTCAAGATTGACTGGTGACATAAAGACAGAATTTGTATTCGAGAAAAGTTTTACATCTGCTAGGCGCTTTTTGTATGTAAGTTATCGGCGCCCAAGTACAAAGTAGCAGCATACGTATTTTCGAAGCGCAAAGCATGTGGGTCGGAATTTGCAAATCGATTTATATCAACACGTTCAATATTAAAATACCTGTCTCAAAATCATGCAAAGATTAAAGTTTGGTTTCACACAAACCAAGCCTTTGTACTCCTTTCAAATTCGATAATTTGAGACAGAAGTGATCTAAATGTAATTGGTTTTTTATCAGATTTTGTTTTTAGACAAAAGTAGAAAGGAAACGAATGCTTTTGGCATTCCATAACAACCCGAAAGTTTTGGTAGTGTTAGAATGTAATAATTTCAGAAATTCTGCACCTAAAAGATAAACAGGAAATAGACCCTTTAATAGATGGTTGTTATTTGCCATCGGTTCGTCGACGGTGAAAGAAAAATAAACTGACAGCTCTTCAATGCTTTTTTTAAATGCAGTGAAGTTGAAAAGTACGTTGCTGAAGCTCTTCGCAACACAAGTGGTTTACAGTGGTGCTGTTGGGTCCGTTGAAAAACTGGTGCAGAATGTTTATGTGCAACATCCTATTGAAATCTGGCCAAGTTTTTTCCAATCAAGGATTCTTATCGCTACTATTATCGTCCCATCTGGTTCCAACTTTACAGCTATTATGTATTCCCCTGTAAAATAAAGATTTATCCCACGCTTTGCTTCTTCTACGTCTATTAAAGATCTACATAGATCTATAGTATGTCAAACTTAAACCGAGATACTGGCTTTATTACTGACAAGATTTCATTTTCAACGCTTAGAAGTATAAAACCCTTAAGCTTGGAGTTTCTTCGAACATTTTTGACATGTTTGTCTGCCAGTACTTGTCTCGTAAATTTGTACAATTACCACACACAAACACTTCTTCAAAAAACTGCCTTAACAAATGGAACAAGTATTTTATGTCAGAATGTTCCTGGCTTAAACACCAAACTTGCAGCTTTGCTAACAAAAAGTTATAATTTCAGGCACAATATTGTACTTTTTACTGAATTTGATTTGAGAACAATGTTTTTAATACAAAAATTCTGTGAAATAAAGTTTTAGATACACGCGCAGATAAGCAAAATACAGCCTCTACAAACTGAAATTCTGATATATATTGACTATATTGCAGTTGTTGTTAAGCTAAAAAGTAAGCAACATGTTCAGTTATTCCTCCAGAATCAGGCTGGTTTATAAACATGCACTCATATGTTAAACCCATTGGTGCCGCAGTATCTCTTTCAGATGTAGTGTGTGCTTTTCTTGTTGGAAATTTTGACAAACAAATGTTACAGAATATCCAAAAGGTATAGTTTGCCTATGAACTATCGAAACCACGAATCAAAACTACTAGATAGATCAGTCAGATGTACTCGTATGTGTGACGTAGAAAGTTTTCTTTGCATTTTATTGTAATAGCAAAAGCGAATGAAGAAACACAAACTTTAGACAAAATCATTAAAAATTAAATAAATTAAAATGAAATGTGATAGTTTTGTTGCAATAAAAATAGGCATCCAACTTGTAGCTGGATGTTCCTAAACCAATTAGTCAAAATTTGACGTTACTTAGATCAGCAGCAGAATTAAAGAGAAAATTGTTGAATAGAAATAGCCAAAGCCTGATTTTAATTTATCATTGTGCAAAGTTAATCAAACAAAACAGTTCAAGATATCCAATTTTTGAGGTCCTCATGGTTTTCCTGAATGCGTTTTGAACCCATGTGACTCAGTGGTACGTAAAAATTGCACTAGATGGGGATATCTGTTTCACTAGGACTTGAATACACGTTGGTACATATGTGCATACATAGATGACACGATTGTGTTCGGGTTGCTAATCAGTCGTAACCCATTGCTAAGAAATTGGGAAATAGCGATATGACGACTTCAGATTATTTTAAGTATATTTACGGGGAAATGGTGGAATAATAAAAGGAACATTATTACTGTCGTTTTTTCCTGGACTGGCAGAGTAATAATATTTATCTGAAAGCCTTTAGTTAAAACGTCCTCAGGTTCGCAGAATTTCTGCAGTTCATATAATATGCTTTTTGGCAGTAATTTTACTTAAAGGGATCCAGCCACAAAAGTAGGGTCGTGATTTAAGCGAAGGCTTTTTCTGATTACTTTTTAATAAAAACTGACGCCCGAAAGTACAAATATTTATGTCCGAACTATGATAATCTGTTAGCCATCTTTAAATCAAGTCTTTTTCTGATTACTTTTTAATAAAAACTGACGCCCGAAAGTACAAATATTTATGTCCGAACTATGATAATTTGTTAGCCATCTTTAAATCATCTTAGTAAAAAAGAATTCTGTGCAAGATTCAAAAGGATTGGCAATAGTTCAAAGCGTTCGAGTATGACAAAATTAGACTAAGGAAGTCGCTGAATTCGTGCATTAAGGGGACGAATTTGAGCTTGTGACAATAGAGATATTAATGACAGTTTGTCGATTAAAGCTCTGCCTGTATATTTAAAATATTTTGAATAGATTTCGCGTAGTAAAGCTTTTGAATTATAAGCTACCTTTATGTGGCTTCAATATGTTTGGCGATTTGATTTCAGCTGAAATAAAGAAATTGGAACTTTCACGCGTTTGGATTGGTACGTTGTTCATTTTTCACAAAGATGAAGTAACGATTTTTCTTCGCAAATTGCAAACACATTAACTTCTGTGTTTTGTTTAGCTCGATAGAAGTTCCAAAGCAATTAGTGCATTTTTACAACATCAAGACTTTTGTCGACTGTCATTTCCAAAGAAAACTAAGCAGTATCTGATACATCTGATCATCATTACAAAAAGAACATTTTCCTGACTTATTTTTTGCCATGCTCAAAAATGATTAAGGATCCCAATAAAACACTTTAATATCGTAAAGGGTATGGAAATATTAGGATAACCACCAGTGCGAATGCGTGTAGAGGGTTTAGCGGAGGATTTGGAGAAAACGTTAGCTGGAGCTTTAAATGGCTTAAAGAATTTGGATTGCGTTACCTCCATCTGGGTCTCTTGGGCCAGTTTATCAAACTTGTTCGGAGTGTTATAATTTTTTTCCATTACAATTGCTTCAGAATTCACTCATGAATTAAACATTTTTGCAATTTTTAATTTTCTATTCTAAGTCACTTATATCAGGCAAAATGACTTTGCATTCGGTCTCTTTTAAACAATAATGACAGAAAGGAATAAATACTATGGAAACAGACACGAACGTACATGTGTAGATAAGAACACAAAATCTTAGAAAAAGAAAAAACAAATGCTGAAAATGTTATGAATATAAGGACTTGACTGAACACGCTGGGGTGCATATTGTTTGTGGCTGTGGGTTAATCAGCAGATGCAACTGCCGCATTTACTAGTACTCCGGGAACAACCCCTAAATATTTACCAGAATTGAATCTTCCTAATTTGATTTGAATCTTCCTAATTTCGAAGAAATTCGGCTGCGAGTAGTTTATTCAACGGACAACCGAAGAACGAATTCTCTCTGTAATGCGTTGTACGATTCACAGTCCAATCGACCACAAATGGACAAGCTCTGGGCGATAAACGTGTATTACGAAAAAACACTCGGCTTTCGCAAACAAAATACCTGATCCCTTCACAACAAGTAAGTGGCCCGAAAATGAGAGTTGTATTTCATGCCGGCCGGATATAACTGGTGTAAATATTAAGGAGATCGGGTAGAAAAACTGTGCACTTGAATGCTTCTTTTCGACATAAAAAACTTGTGCTGAACTGAATTCATACCAAAAAAATCAGGAGATCTTACGAGTTTTGAAAATGACGCTGTTTACACGACTCCATTCGAAGATTGTGTGAATAATAGCATGGCATCAATAACTGACAGACATAACCTATAACGTATGGACAATGCTGGTGTCATCTGCAAAATAATCAGTAGAAGGTAGTTTGGATAAGAAAATGAGTAGGAGGAAGAACGGAGCCTTGTAGTACCCCTGAACTTATCTTGAAGTCGTCAGATGACATCCCATCTATTACAACTAGTGCAATCGCTGAGAAAACTCGATATAAATGAAGAAAAGCCACCACGGACACTATACTCTTTCAAATTCTATGGTGACATCTAGAGCCACAACAATATGTTCGGCGAAATGATGGATGGACTGGCACCATTTTCCCGACAAGATTGCAAGAAGAGCCCATGTGATTCCAGGTATTCAAATGACCATGCTTTTCATTACTTTATTGGATTGGACGTTAATTTTCAGTGTTATTTACGTCATTTGGATTGGCGTTACATTAACAACCATAGAATACTTGGGAATTCGCCAACATGGTGCCATGTAGTAAAAAGTTGTACCAATGGACGCACACGCTTCGAAGAGCAGTGCTTGAATGCTATCCGGACCAGGAGACTTATTTAAGTATATTGCGATCGGTTAAGCTCCTAAATAATATCTTAGACATACTCATGGATACTCTCCCGAGTCCGGCCAGTGGTTGCTTTCCGGTAAGCAAGAACTGCTGGCAAATATATCAGCTAACAAGTTAGCTCTATCAACTGGGTCAGGAACGCTTGGTCATTCTTTAAAAGAGTTGGAATTGTTAAACTAGAACTGTTTTTACTCTTTTAACGAACGACCGAAATCTCTTACCACCAAGAAAGTAACTAGAAAAGAAATGACCAAAAGGGCAGATAGTGTGCCACAATTTCGCATTTAAGCCAGAGACAGCACGTCTCTGCCCCGGAGAAAGTAAAAACGATATTAATTGACATATACAGATAAGAAATGCGTTCTCAGGCCACGGATGTTGCAGAAACTATTTTTCAAATTTCCTGCCATTACAATAGAGGACGCAATTTTATTCCATCTGCCGAGTTGACGATGTCGCGATTTAACTGATGTTGTTCTGACTGTTCAGTGCCCAGTGCGCATACTTTCGACGCTACACAGTCAAACAACAACTAAACAAACATCCTCAACACTGGCAGGGTGGAGATTAGTAGCGATATAGGGCAAAGGGTGACGCTATCAGTTTAATAGGCAGTGGAAGTCCTAAACTGGCCTACAATTTCTTAGCTGCGACACCGGTTTTAATTACTTTTTTTTAAATTTGTTTTTAACTCTACATTGTATTTGTTGACTTTTTATTTGTTGGGCTAGTAAGTTCGGGTGTTTTGTTTATATATGTATGTATGTTTCATGTTATTGTTCGGTCGAGTGGCTGCAATCTTCGTTTTTTTATATACAAAAGTACGAGAGCACTAAGAAGCAAATTTTTATCGAAAAGAAAACGTCAAAGTGTTTTGCAATTTTAATACGAAAAAGAACATTTGACCAAAAAAAAGAGCAAATAAATTATTACAAAAAATAAACGAAAACTAACTGTTAATGTAAAAAAATCTAATAAAATCCACACCGGAGTCAAGGGTCCAGTACGTCGAGTATGTAGTTGTTGTACAGCTGTTGTACAGCTGATTATATTATGCACGAAGAACCGAATATTTTCTGTAATCAAAGTAGGAGCCGAATGTTTCGAAGTATTTATTTTTAAAATTTTTCAGTGAAGAAAGTTCTTGAGAGTTCCATGATCATTATATAAATGTTCAACAATTTATGGATGTGACAAGGTTAACCATTTCGAACACTCAATTAGTAGTTACTAACAGGCCATTCAAATCATTATTATTAGCACGTTTAAAACAACATTCTTTAAGTTTAGAACCTGAACTCGAGTCAAGGCAAACACTTAATATATTACAGCTAATTTCAATAGTAAGGCGATATACATATCTAGGTTTTCTGGTAAAGTAAGTGGGTCAGATCGATTGGTGGCATTAACGAAACGTGAATGAAACAATTTGCCATACAAATTTTAGCTCCATTAACTTGATAAAAGTAGAGATCAGAAATAATATGTGGCAAATTAAAATCGCGAAAGATGAAAATAAAATCAGGTGGATTTAATTTTATTAAGGCTACAGCATTAATCTCTTCAATATGTTGGTTATAAAGTGAAATGAAGAATGAGAAGGAATATGTGAGCGGGAAACATAAACTCTCAACTGATATATGGACATATCCTGAGAAACGCCGTACGGTTCTGAACAAGGTTAGGGCAAAGAAAGGAAAAGGGATTCGCTGCTCATCACATGCTGTGATGTTGGAACTATCTTCAATAAAAAATGTCTCTTTAAATAACTAGTCCATTTCCTTATTTCATAAATAAATGACACTTTTTTTAAATATATCAAGTACAGCGGTAATACAATAAATGACAAAGGCCTAAATATAATCGGTCTTGCTTTTGTTATGACTGTTGCCTAGTGCCGAGATACTATTATTGCATGAAATTCGTTATGAAAACTGATAGAGAAACCGACTCCGAAAAGCACCACGACAAGTTAAGTAGATAAAAAGATTTTATTTGGCAGCGTGAAAACAACTTTTCTGATGCGTGGGAGATTGTCCAAAATTGATCACTAATTTTATTCTTAACCCAGCTTAAAGTTTTTGTTTATCTGACTACTTCGTAAACGGCATGAAGCGGCATTTCAAACTGCGAGAGAGTCGGCAATAAATACATTAAAATTAAAGTTTTCTGGGATTGGAAATTAATGCTTATGGGATATTTGTATTAAGATTGGAGTCGTGTCACGTTTGTCACTCCTCCCTTCCTCAGAATCAACAATGACCTCATTGTTTTCTCTTTCTTTATTATGTTTGTTATAAACATTACATTTTCTACGGTTTTTAACGAATAACACTATTAAAGCAATCAAAACTAGAAAGCCAATAAAATAATTTAAATTTTTAAATTAACATATTCAATGTGTTTTTTTCAAAACCGGCAAAGATAAATTTAGTTTTACAGTATTTTTATTATAATTTATTGTACTTCTAATTTGATGTCATTTATAGTTATTTTGCAATTGTGTAAATTTATTAAAATATATATTAAGTTCACTTCACTATTTGGTTGAACAAAATCTATGGAGTATTCATTGTGTTTCTTGAATTGACAATCGATCTCATCGTTATTTGAAGGATTTTCGTACGAGTGTATTAAATTTTTGTATATTAAATTTTCTTGCTTTTAAATTCAAATATCATAAATATTATTCCTCCTAAGAAAATCTGGTAAAAATATTATATTAGATATTATATTAATATTAAATATGTACATTTAATATGGTCCCAGCGCCTTAAAGGCCTTGTTGGGATAAGTTGGCAAAATTGACAGAGTAATTGTGATTACAATGACAATGGCAATTACAATAATATTTGTATATAGTACATAATGATAAGAGTAAAAATAAAAGAAAAAGGTAAAAAACAGAACTTATAATATGTGTCTTTTCAATCTATTGAATATACATTCTCTACAAAACGACTTAAACAAATATAGTAGAATATCTCTATAGTCTCTATAGTCTATAATAGTATAAAAGCAATCTGCAGGAAAATTGTTTAATTTTTTCTACGGTTATAATCGACTCTTTGTTTGGTCATTTCCAACCTACATCTTGGTATCCTTGAATTTGTATTATTTCTTGTGTTAATATAGTTGGGGTTTCATGCAAGAGTGAAGCATGATGACATGTGTACGTGGTTCATAGTTTTACAAACGAACATTAATGTGTCTTTATACAAAGATTGCGTTGAAGACCTTAATGGCAGTTTGAATACTGTTTTTATTGCTTCATTTTGGATAATATACAAAGATTTCAATGAGACATTGTTCTTATTGTGGGCATATGCTGATGAAGTGTAGTATAAGTGTGGCTGAATCAGTGATTGAAAAATCATGAGTTTAGTTTTCACATTTAATCTATTATTCAGTTTATACAAAATTCCAATTGCAGGCGCTATTTTCATTTTAAGGTTTTTTATATGTAGATCCCACGATAAGTTACTTTGAAAAGTAATCCCCAGATATTTCATTGAATGCTGAGTTTGGTTTTTGTCCGCATTGATTAGCAAACGGTTGAGGCGTGCATATTCAAATATTAAGGCAGAATCCTTTCAGTATTCGTTTTGAAGACCAAGCCATACTTATATGGATAGAATAAACAGACATCATCCGCAAACATGGAAAGTTTTCCTGTCAAAACTAGATTATTTATGTCATTTAGGTAAACTAAAAATAGTAAGTGGTCCAGGCAACTTATTTGCGGAACTCCGTAAACGACATTTCCCATGTTACTATTTGTGACATTTATGCTAACAAATTGACTCGTATTATGAAAGTGACCTATAATTAGTGAAAGTTCTCGCCCCTGCACTCCATAATACTATAAGTTTACTAATAACTAGATCAACTAGATCAAACGCCTTACTAAAATCGAAAAAAACATTAGCAACACCCATTGAACCCTCATTCAAACCTTTACCAATATTCTGAATTACAGTTAATACAGCATTCTCGGTACTACGTCCTTTACGAAAACCAAATTGGTGTTGGTATAAAAATTTATTTTCCGCTACATAGATATTTTATCTCCTATAATTTTCTCAAATATTTTATCTATTGTAGAAAGGATTGCAATAGGTCTATATTTAACTACGGTCAAAGCATTTTCTACTTTGGGAATCGGAATTATCTTATATATTTTTATTCTGTCTATGTAGACTAAGTTATCGATCATTTTGCTAAGGATATGTGTTATAATATCAACTATTTCAGCCTTACGAATTTTGTGGATATATTGTCACTGCCCACACTCTTGCTTTCGTCCAAATCAATCTCTGTACTATTTACACTGTCAAACCTAAATCGTTGGGATGTCTTTCTATGAGTTCGTAATGAATTAAGACCATCGCCTGGTTGAGTAGGAATTTCGCTCTGTATCTGTTCTAGACATGTAACAAAATAATTATTAAAGCAGTTGGTCTTGGCTTTATCACCCAATACAATTCCACCCTGAGTATCAGAGAGACTAAAATGTGATTTTCTAGTTCTCCCTCTTTACAACAATTCGAATGATGTATGTTGTAGTTATTGACAGTAAAAAAAAATCATTTCTACTTCCAAGTTTTAACATTTTTGAATTCTATGTCGGTAAGGTAAGGTAAATCCACAATTTTTGCATTTCGAGACCACATACATAGGTTACGTTACATAGGAAGCACTTCGATCTGTTAAACATATTTTGATCCATCCATCGGGTGTACCATGTGCTCTATCTACACTAAAATTGCTTTTCGGACAACCGGAAAAAATATTAAACTCACTAAAAAATAGAATAAGATCACTACCAGCACTGAACACAAATAAATTGAGCACAATTACCTCTTTCGCCGTGGAAGTAAAGGGCCTAGAAACAACAATTAAAGCCAGTGGTTTAATAAATGAACTGACCAATTCATCTTTATTACATGAATTAATAATGAAAATGCCATCACATTTTCAACTTAACTGGGGTGAACAAAAAATAAAACTAGCAAAAAATAACAAAAGAGTTAGTTTGACTGAATTCGCTAACTGGATATATGAAGTCGGTGTCTCAGCAAGCAGCATAAATATAGAAAGTGACAGCAGCGCATCAAAGTCAATAGAGCAGTATTCGCGTAAGCCAAAAAACGTTTATGTGCATGCTCATGAAGAACAAAACAAAAAGATCTGTTTAGTGCGTTCTGGCAACTGCAATAGTGTTGAGAAGTGTAAAAAATTCTTGGCTGCGAATAGAAGCGAGCGATGGAACTTAGTAAGAATGTACAATCTATGTAAACTGTGCCTGCGACGTCACTACGGTATTTGCAGTAGCAGCATCGTTTGCAGAGAAAATAATTGTCAAATAAAACATAATACATTGCTGCATAAATCCATGACTGAAGATAGAGAAACAAACGCTACCAGAGAAACTGAAAATAAAAGCAAAAGAGATAATTTACATGCAGCCCATAGGAATGAATGCAATGAAATCTTATTTAAAATTATACCGATAACAATATACGGAAACAATAATAAACGTTTTAATACTTTTGCATTTATAGACGAGGGTTCGTCTGTAAGTCTGGTAAATGAACAATTAATTAATAAACTAGATTTAAATGGTGAGTCACAACCTCTATGCTTGAAATGGACAGGTGAAATAGGTCGCAACGAAGAAGACTCAAAAATAGTCTCAATGAAAATTTCAGGTATGAATAAAACTGAATTTTCTATTTCTGTTCGTACGGTTAAACAACTATCGCTTCCGAGTCAGAGCTTTAATTATAAAAAGTTATGTAAAAAATTTCCGCACCTTAAAGGGCTACCCATCGCCGATTTTGAAAATGCTGTACCAGATGTACTTTTAGGATTAAATAACTTGAAATTATGTGTGCCAACTCGTGTTAAAGAAGGCAAGAAAAACGAACCCGTCGCTTTACATACTCGCCTCGGCTGGCTAATATGTGGCAACTCCAGTGTTGGAGAAAAGGCCCAAATTCAATATAATTTTTACTCTTGCGAGTGTAAAGGTGAAAACGACCAAATTCTTACTCACTTACTCAAACAGTTTTATACAACTGAGTTAGCAGGGATAAGTAACTATACTCCAGCTCTTGGAAAAGATGACCAAAGGGCATTAAGTTTGCTAGAAACATATACGAAACAAAGATGCGATGGCCATTACGAGACAGCTTTGCTGTGGCGATATGACAATATTACACTTCCACAAAGCTTTGATATGGCGAAGAGACGACTGATTTGTCTCGAAAAAACTCTAAGAAAAAATAAAGAGTTGTTTGAACATTTCGAAAAAACAATTTCTGAATATTTTGAAAGAAATTACATAGCCAAAGTAAACAATGAAGATGATAAACAAAATGTATGGTATTTACCAATGTTTCCGGTATTTAACAAAAACAAACCGAATAAAACAAGAATAGTTTGGGATGCGGCCGCGAAGGCAAATGGTATTTCACTTAACTCTATGCTGCTCAAAGGGCCAGATTTGTTGTCTTCTCTTGCAGCTATTCTTTTTCGTTTTCGGCAAAGGCAAATTGCAATCTGTGGTGACATCGAACAAATGTTCCATCAGATTTATATACGCGATGAAGACTGCCATGCGCAAAGATTTTTATGGCGCAGCTGCGACGACAACAAAGAACCCGAAGTGTACGTAATGAAGGTTATGATATTCGGTGCCTCCTGCGCTCCGTGCATATCTCAGTATGTTAAAAACCTCAACGCATCAAAATTTGAAGCCAAGTATCCCTTAGCCGCTGCTGCCATCAAAGACAACCACTACGTAGATGATTTTCTTGCTTCTTCGGATACTCCTGCAGAAGCCGCCGAACTGGCTAAAACTGTGCGATTCATTCATAGTGAGGGAGGATTCAAAATTAGAAACTGGTGTTCGAATAATGATAGCGTTTTGAAAGAATTGAACTCTTCTAACCCTTTGACCAATATTTGCCTAAACGTTAGTGTAGGCGAAGTAACAGAAAAGGTACTTGGCATATTTTGGAACCCTGGGGAAGACAATATAACCTTTAAACTGTCGCAGTCTGTCTTAAACAGCGAACTTCTTCTCGGAAACAAAATTTCCACCAAACGTGAAATTTTAAGAACTCTAATGAGCATTTATGACCCTTTAGGGCTTGTAGGAAATTTCCTTATGTATTTGAAAATAGTTCTCCAAGAAGTTTGGAGAAGCAATATCGACTGGGACGAACATATTCTAGTAAATCAACAATTAAGGTGGGAAAACTGGCTAGCGCTTTTACCAGATTTAAAAAATGTAAATATACCTCGTTGTTATCTTAAAACATTGAAAAACTATAATAACCTAGATGTTCAATTGCATGTATTTGTGGATGCAAGCGAAAACGGTTATGCCGCCGTAGCGTATTTTAGGATGTGCTGTGGGGACGAAATCGCTATTTCACTTATTGGATCAAAAACTAGGGTGGCGCCACTAAAGGTTTTATCGATACCACGTTTAGAGCTGATGGCAGCTGTTATTGGTGCTCGGTTTGCTAAATATATTGAAAAACATCATACCGTTAAGATAAATCGAAAACACTCTGGTCAGATTCACGAACAGTTTTAAGCTGGATACGCTCCGACCACCGAAAATATCACCAGTTCGTTGCAGTTCGTGTAAGTGAAATTCTCGATATTTCAGAGGTGGACGAGTGGTCCTGGATATCAGGAAAAACGAATGTAGCTGACGAAGCAACACGATGCACAAATAAACCTAATCTATCGAATCGCTGGTTTAGCGGCCCTGATTTTTTAAAGTTGCCAGAGAAAGAATGGCGGGAACCCAATACACAACTTTTGGAAACAAAGCTCGAGTTGAAAGAGTGCCATTTAACGGCACGAAGTATAGAACAAATTATAAACTTACAAAGATTTTCTCGGTGGTGCAGAGCATTAAGGGCAACTGCATACGTAATTCGTTTTTGCTACTGCCGTAGAAACAGAGATATCACGCCTTCCTGTGGAAAGGAACTAACTCAAATTGAGTTGCTCAAAGCAGAACTGACTCTTATCAAAGATACGCAGAAAGTATATTTCCAAAATTAAATAAATTGTCTATCACAAAAGAATAAATTAACAAAAACAAATTTTTTGTATAAATTGTCCCCGTATTTGGATCATAAAGGTGTCTTGAGAGTAGGTGGCCGAATTGATTATGCTGATGTTCCGGAGGAACTGAAGCATCCAGCCGTTTTGCCTAAACATTGCCGCCTAACAACCCTTTTAATATTACATTACCATAATCTGTACCGTCATAGTAGCCTTGAGATAGTGGTGGATGAATTGCGGCAAAAATACTATATTCCTAAATTGAGAACCGTTTGTAAATCAACCATTAAGCAGTATCAAATGTGTAAAATTAAAACTGCGATGCCGGAGATTCCGCAGATGGCAAAATTACCTCGGGCTCGACTGGGTTCGTATCTCTCACCATTCACATTCACGGGTCTTGACTTTTTTGGTCCTATGCTTGTCACTGTTAACCGACATAAAGAAAAGAGATACGGTGCGCTATTTACATGTTTAACGGTACGTGCGGTTCATATTGAAATCGTCTATTCGCTTAATACAAGTTCGTGTATCATGGCAATACGTAAGTTTATTTCGCGAAGAGGCAGCCCAAGAGAATTTTTCAGCGACAATGGTACTAATTTTATCGGTGCTGATCGAGAGTTGCGTGAAGCCTTAAGAGAGGTGGACAAGAACGAGCTAATACGAAGTTTTACAACGTCCTACACCAAATGGAACTTTAGCCCACCTTCTGCTCCTCATATGGGAGGAGCATGGGAACGATTAGTTCGATCCGTAAAAACTGTACTCTACAATATTAAAACAGAACGGTTTCCAAGCGATGAAATGCTGCAAAGCATGATGGCTGAAGTCGAAAGTGTTATAAATTCCCGTCCTCTTACATATGTCCCAATAGAAAGCGAAAATCAAGAAGCGATCACACCAAATCATATTTTGCTTGGCAACTCCAGTGGCTTAAAACCCCTTGCATCGTACGACGACGAAGGTCTTGTACTTAAAGAAAGTTGGTTGCGTTCACAACAATATGCACAAATCTTTTGGAAGAGATGGGTGAAAGAGTACCTGCCTACTTTGACGTGTAGGACAAAGTGGTTTCAAAAGGCCAAACCCATATCTGTGGGAGATTTAGTGATAGTGGTTGATCCAAATAACCCGAGAAACGTGTGGCCAAAAGGAAAGGTCATCGAAGTTGCCAAATCCGAAGATGGACAAGTACGAAAGGCAAAAGTTTTGACAGTTTGTGGCGTTTTAGAAAGACCTGCTGCAAAATTAGCGGTTTTAGACGTGGCTGAAAGAAAGTAGAGTAAGTCTTCGAAATCTCGCCATACTGTGGGGGAGTGTTACCGCCACTCATAAATCGCTAATATGACATTACTGTTATCGATATGTAGAGAGATGAGCATGGCAAAATGTTCAATTATTCCTTTTAATTTTCCACGCGGTATAATTATGAGGCCATATTTAATCGAGACCACATACATAGGTATATAAAACACCTACATAGATTTAAGATATTCATTCGTTCAGGTCATAAGGATTACGAAGCTTCGCTTGGAGTAGCCATACATAAAAGTTAGTATATCAGCAGTTTAGTATGTAAGTTTGTATAATGAATTTATTTATAATTTTAGGAATTTTAACATATTAAAGCGTAAGAATAAAGAATCAAAGTTTTCTAAAATTCTTACACTTGTGTTTAAAATCCACATTGGCTATCTTGAGCTTGGGCCGCTTTACCCGCAACATGAAAATGTGATGGCATTTTCATTATTAATTCATGTAATAAAGATGAATTGGTCAGTTCATTTATTAAACCACTGGCTTTAATTGTTGTTTCTAGGCCCTGTACTTCCACGGCGAAAGAGGTAATTGTGCTCAATTTATTTGTGTTCAGTGCTGGTAGTGATCTTATTCTATTTTTTAGTGAGTTTAATATTTTTTCCGGTTGTCCGAAAAGCAATTTTAGTGTAGATAGAGCACATGGTACACCCGATGGATGGATCAAAATATGTTTAACAGATCGAAGTGCTTCCCCCTTTAGAGAACTTTGAAGCCTGACAAGATTTTCAGCGTCTGTAAAACCACAGACTGCTGTCGACCAGTCATATGTGGCACTAAACAAGGGCCATTCTTCAGGAGTGCCGGTAAAAATTGGAAGCTCTTTTGGTACTGACTGCCGCGTGCTTATTTGTTGTTGCGAAAGCCTGTGAGAAGGTAATATAACAGGTTGGAGGTTTGATGGGTTCATGGAAAACGTTGAATCCATGTAACCAAATTGTACAGGTGTCTCTAATGTGTGATTTTCTGCATTTACGTTGTCTGAATTATTACATAAATTTGCAGTTGTCGGGTTTTGGCAATATGGTTTAGTAGTGTTAGGCATTTCTTGCGTTGTTGTGGCTTGTGGTACAAATGTGTAAGGTGGCGTTTCAAACTGACGAGCTGCGGAAACTATATTTTGGTGTGCGGTTGCAATAGCCGAAGTAGGGGGTTGGATTTGATTATCTAACCACTCATGTACAGATCTGACAGCTGAGTGTTTATTAACTGATTGTGCGTCCTCGAAGTCATCTACTGCTTGTTCGAGAATTTGGTATTTCTTTTTAATGAAATCTCTTTCAAGTTGTGTCTCTTCTTCTAGACGTTGTAGCTCAAGAGCTTGTCTGCGGGAGCGGGAAGCGGCCGAAGAGCCACTACGAATGGAAGAGGCAGAATCGATCGTGATTTGATGTTGTACCGTACAATTTTGGCAACTCCACGTAGGTTGGTCTTGATTGCTGCTGAGATTGACACATGGTAAATGAAAATTAAGATGGCACTTGCTGCATTTTATAAATTTTTCGTTGTCTGTGGACTTGTTGCAAATGTGACAGTTGTTCAGTGCAGGACTTAACTGAGTTGGTCGTTGACGACTTAGTGGTTGACCCTGTGAGGGAGTGGAAGGTTGCATTCTGTTAGGACTTACGTTTTAACACCCAAGATGATTCCTTCAAACGATCCGATGAGGCACATAAAAGAATTTTAATGTTGCGGGTAAAGCGGCCCAAGCTCAAGATAGCCAATGTGGATTTTAAACACAAGTGTAAGAATTTTAGAAAACTTTGATTCTTTATTCTTACGCTTTAATATGTTAAAATTCCTAAAATTATAAATAAATTCATTATACAAACTTACATACTAAACTGCTGATATACTAACTTTTATGTATGGCTACTCCAAGCGAAGCTTCGTAATCCTTATGACCTGAACGAATGAATATCTTAAATCTATGTAGGTGTTTTATATACCTATGTATGTGGTCTCGATTAAATATGGCCTCATAATTATACCGCGTGGAAATTAAAAGGAATAATTGAACATTTTGCCATGCTCATCTCTCTACATATCGATAACAGTAATGTCATATTAGCGATTTATGAGTGGCGGTAACAGTAATGTCATATTAGCGATTTATGAGTGGCGGTAACAATAATACCCATTCGTGCCACCTGCATGGCTAATTGGAGTGTTTTTTCTAATAAGATAAACAATCTCATTGAATTCGTTGGATGAATTCGTACATTTCCTAAAATCTTCTTTGCTGGCAGTATTTCTACTCTGTCCTGATTGTCCATAGTACCAAACAAGAACCTCAGACCATTTCCTACAAAATAGGCAAAAAATTATTTCAAACAGATACAGATAATATAGATAGATAAATAGATGCCTATATTTGAAAACATTTTTTTCTATTATATTTTTCATGGAGAGTGTCATAGTTGAAGTTCAGATAAGTTCTATTTATGATCAATAGTATATGATACTTAAGGCTGTTTCCTTCTCCTATTATGGTGTAGCCCAAATAATTGTCTTTTGGATTTACACACATATTTTCATTATTTGATTCTTGACTTTGGCAATTACTGACGCAAATGTAAAGGTTATGACCCAAAAGGCTAATGAATACAATTCAACCACCTTTTAATTTTCAGTTACAATCAACCCTGAAATTATATCATTCTTTCTCTTGAACTGACTCTAATATTTTCTAACATTTCTATCCCTGAACTTAACTGTAAAGTGTTCATCGTCGTCTTCTGTTCTCAGTACTTCTGCGTTCTTAAAAGGGTTATCTTTTTTGTTTCATCCCTTCCTTTGAATCTCTGCACCAACAAAATTCGTATCTTTATTCGTTTTTCTTTTTCTATTTGGAGATTGGTTTTAGGAAAATATTATAAGGTGTTTCGCCGATTGTGGAATGAAATATATTATGATTATAGGTAAACAACGTTTGTTCCATTTTCACGTTTAAAGTGTTTATAATTTCTAATTTCTCATTTAACGTCTTGTGTATTCTTTCTACGTCCCCTATTCTGGCTTAGGCTGTAGTGACTTCCAATTTAACTTTTAATTCTTCACACTAATATTTTTATTTTAAAGTTATACATTTCCTGGTCTTGTTCAATTATTAGAGGGCTGGAGTACTAAATACTCCAAAAATACGTTTCTTTGGTTTCAATCCAATTCAGCGACTTTACTGGTTCAGCCACTGCGAACTTCGAATATAAATTTACACAAGTTAGATTGTATTCTCATCTCACTGTAGCAAGCACGCGATTCCCTAACCTCAGCATTCACAAAGGGACGTGGCGGTCCCCTGATCAATCAACCGTCAACCAGATTGATCACATTGCGATCGACGGCAGACACTCTTCCAGTATTCTTGACGTCCGAACATTCCGAGGAGCCAACATTGACTTCGATCACTTCCTTGTTTTAGCCAAGGTAAGATCACGACCACAACAGTTTGACGTCGCAAAGCAATCGCAATCGACCGCTGGGAAATTCGCCGATCTAGTCTCCCTAAAGCTCTCAGAGAGTCCAACCCTGCCAGGCAAAACAATCAATGACAAATGAAACCGTTGCCAAAACACCATCAGAGATGCTGCCTCTGATTTATTGGGTTTTAAAATGCCACCCGGAAAAAACCCATGGTTTGACGACGAGTGCAGGCAGGCACATTCAGCAAAGCTATCGTTGGAGAGAAGGACGAGAACAGTTCGTGAGCTCTACGAACGTAAACGAAAGGAAGAATACCGGCTTCCCAAAAGAAAGAAGAGAGAAGCGCGCGATCGAGGAAGTGGCGAAGTGTTACGGGAGGAACAATATCCGAAAGTTTTACGAACGGGTAAAACAACTATCCAATATAAGCTTCAGACAGAAGCCTGTTGTGACGAAGAGGGACAAATCGTAGCAGAGTCGAAATCGATGCTGAGAATCTGGCAAGATCACTTCTACAGACCGTTTAACGGCGAGAAAACCACCGATTCCATCGCTAGGCAGAATATTCCACTCCAGATAATGGACGATGAGGGTAGAGAATTCCGTCCCCCGGAAGGACTGTCCACGGAACTGTTTAAGGCAGCCGAAGATGACCTGGTTAGGTGCATGCACCAGCTCATTTGTAAGATATGGTCGGAGAAAAACATGCCCGACGAGTGAAATCTCAGCAACTTCAACTGCGCCAACTACCGAGGAATAAGTCTCCTGAACATCGCCTACAAGATCTTCTCTGCCGTTTTATGTGAGCGCCTGAAACCCTTCGTGAACAATTTGATAGGTCCTTATCAATGTGGTTTCAGGCCGTCGAAGTCCATCATTGACCAAATTTTTACACTACGACAGGTAATGGAAAAGACCCAAGAGATGCAAATTGACACCCACTACATATTCGTCGATTTTAAGGCCACATATGACAGTGTGCATAGGGACGAGCTATACAACGCCATATCTACTTTTGACATTCGTACTAAACTCTTCAGGTTGTGTAGGAAAATACTCGAATGGAAAATAATGCTCCGGCTCGTAGAATCTTCGACTCCGAATCAGTGGGACAACGCATTAGAAGACGCCCGCGGAACCGATAGCGTACACAAATGGAGAGGGACCTCAACCAACTTGGTGCGCAAAATAGGAGGATGCTGGCTAAAAATCGTGCCAGCTGAAAAGTTTGTTGGTTGAGGCCCAGGTTCCCCATGGACTGTAGTGCCAAAGGAAGAAGAAGATTGTATTCTTTATACCACTGCCAGAAGTCCGTCACAAATTTTTCTCTTGTTTCGTAAACAGGACGTGTGATTTTAAATGCCAAAAAAAATCCAATCTACATGGTCCGTTTTACAACAATTACAAAATTCGTGTATTATACGGGATATTTCGTTTCTATAGTTTGGAAATAATATTTTGTTTTACATACTTTTACAATTTTCCCTCTTCTCTGGTTTTAAAATCAGGGTAGCTGCATAATTTTTTCTAAAAGGCTGGTCGATAGTAGCTACCGCATCCATGTAGTTCTTGTCCGAAAAATTAATTTTACTTTCCTTCTTTGTTAAGAGTTTTGTAGTTTTGGAAACTTCTGAATAAATTTTTTATAGAATACAGGTAGTCCAAGAAATTATTTTATTTCCTTTCGAGTCTTTGGGATACGGTAATTTAATATTGCCTTTATGTTATCACGAAAGGTCCTGTTTTATGCTATTTATCGGCATCGCAAGAATTTTCTGTAAAAAACTTTGACCTGCACTAGAACAGCAAAAAAAATAAACAATAATTTTTTTTAAAAATGTTTTTTATTATTTAGATTTAAATTTAGCAGTTGGTTATAAAAAAAATTAAATTCAATGGTTAAAAAAATAAATAAACATTTCAATTGGCACATCAAAGCCTATAACTTAATGTTATAATTTACGTAGCAAAAATTTTAAATTTTGCTTAATTTGCATAATTTGGGGACAAATTGAACACAGTTTTCTTCCTCCTGGGAAGTATTATTCTCAGTTCTTGTGGCAATCTTTCATTGTATACCCGGAATTTCATATGGTCTAGCTCCATGTCTCTTGCCTGATTGAGCATAAAAGTTTTTCTTCTCATTTTTACGTCGCTGTCAGTACACGTTTGACACAAGACTAAGGTATTAATTTTTGTGTCAGTATCCATTTCTTGATAATGGTGAGAAGACGAAATCAACATAAAAGCTTTATTTTTATATGATAGACTTCTCTAGTTTTGCACGGTAAGAAAGAAGGTTTACTTTTTTTAGAGTTCCGGAGCTTCCGTTAGTGGTATAGAGCTAAACCAATTGTCAGCTGTAATGTTCCGGTTCGAGTTTTCGACAACTTTAACAAGTCTCAATACAGACTGAGTTGGTAGGGCCAGTTTCCTTTCCTGTTCATTTAACCCTATGCCGTCAGAATTTTTACCACTATAAATAAAAGCATTGTAAATGTAGCATGTAAATTATAAACTTTCAGTGAGCTTTAACAGTGACACAGTAATATTTTATCGATGCAGAGGTAAGGCCCGGGGGTATATTGAGATTGACTGCTTAGGATGAATTTGTTGAAGAAATTTGAAATGAAATGAAATGACTTGAGACGCTCCGCTCTAGTAATTGAATCATTAAATCTGAGGAAGTTTGCGAACATAGTTCGAAGATCTCCGTCCTTGCATTTTGAAAACTAAAGCGTAGTACAGTAGACCCATGAGTGCTTTCATTTCCATTACATGTGTATCCATAAGTTCTACCTTTGTAGTATTATTAAATTGTGCTCGCTAACTGCAGAGTTTTTGATTAGTATATAGTACTAAGCTTTCTAGCATGTATTCGACAAAGATTTTGGACCAAAGCTGCAAATATCCTTCAAAGGTAGAAGTATGCAGACGACCTGGTAATAACTACCTTGTGAAATGTTGTTCTAGATGTTCTTGGTGACTCTCTTGTACTCCATAAATTCTTTCTTACCTTTATAACAGTCGCTTGTTGGGTCTTGATTGACGGACACCAGAGCGCTGTACCGATCTTCCTGAAACATTTAACTCGGACTCTCAACTGAATTATATGCTACTTTTTTAAGCCATGCCTACTTTACGCCCATTTTTATTAAATTATGTTACTCCTTCCACCTAGTTCTTAACAGATTTTATAATGTAAACGGGCATAACTGCGCATTTGTGTACCAATTTTCAAAATTCTTTTTCCATATGGGGGAGCGCCACTTTTTGTAAAGTAAGGAGGGGCGAGGTGTGTAGCAAAGCACACCCAAGGTCACTTGTCAAATTATTTAAGCTGTTATGACGTGCTCTTACCTATTTTCTGCCATATTTAATGGAACTGATGCATCCCTCAAACATTTTCATTCAATATTTTCTACTTGAATGATTAATTATTAAAATAAAATTGACATGTTTAGCGCTATTAAAATTAACTTTCTTAGCCAAAAAGTTATATATTTTGACATGGACGTTTTTAAAATGAGACAAAAAATGGAAAGTAAGTCCTCAGCATATCTTATAGTAAAGAGTTCGTTTTTAACATTCGATTCGCAGACAGTGCCAGTGCCTATATTATTCATCATCAGCCTCTCATACCAGGACTTACATTCTTGTTTGAGTCCATAAAGGATTTTCTGTTCATTACTCTCTTCTCTAACGTCTTCGGGTTCTTCCCCTTAAAATGTATATTCCTTTACAAATATTACTATGGTGCTACTATCTCAAAAGGATGGGTCTTGAATTAAGCTAGCCCTAAAGACTGATGTTTTTTCCAAGACTAGACGATATTTTAATTGTGCTACATGACAATACTGGATCTTCAATTAAAGAGATATTTGAAATGCACGGAATTTCACAATTTAGACGATGTAATCATTTCGAGGGCTGTGGATAACATCTTGCTAAATTATAGGAAGGTTTGAAGAGGCTACCGGGCCAAATAAAATTTAAAAGATGGGAAATTACACTTTTTCAAAGATCGAATGTGTTGCTTGCGACTTATTGTCGGTTGAAATGGCTCAGAAGTGGGGCCAAACAAAATACCGATAAAAAACCGATTAAAAGGTTTTTTCTGCTTATGCTCCTGTTATGGATGGTTTAATGGATATTTTTAATGCTTGAAGAACTGTAACGGAGTTGACTAAAGCCAATCCTCAATTCGAACGAATATGTATAATTTGGCTTCAATGCTGATGCTTCAAATGTAGGCATAGGAGCCATGTTAAACCAAATTCCGGATAGAGAAAAGCTTATTGTTGAGTTTTTGACCCCATTAGGTACTATCTGTTTCATAGCAATTTACTGTTAAGGTCAGTCATCCTGCAGTAGTGAAGTAGCTGTACAATTTTCGTGAACTAGAAGATCAAGTATCCCGCTGCCTGAAAAGATCGCAAGGTTTCGTTTATACATGTATCGCTCGAGAAATTAGAGCTGTATTCTAAAAATGGAAATATACTTTTTCCCACGCGGTCTGAATGTCTCTCTATACTTGATCAGTCAAACGAGGCGGCGCCTCAACTACTTGCAGTTGCTGCCACATTGCCTGCTCCGACCAGGAACGAAATTTTGAATAAAAGACCTTCCAGACTATAATGATGCCAATGGGAATTGGATGGTAGAGAGGTTTCATTAAGGCCTACTTGATTATCAGGCAAATTTCTTTAGTGCTGGTTTCATATAAGTCTCAACAGACATCACTTCCGCTGGTCTAAGTTTTTGTCCTCATCTGCACGTAACTTTAGAACTTTAGGTACATAATTTGGGGCAAGTAAAGCTTAAATTCCAATTCAAGTCCATGAAGTCACTATTTAATATCTTGTCCATGTCACTTCGATAGTTGGCCTCGATACATCTGTCGATATGTCGATATGACTAAGGGATTTGGGTTGTCTCTAGGAAAATTTCTAATCTTGTGTATGACGTCCAAATGCCGGGAGAGAAGACGAAGAAAATCTTTTATGTTAACCGCATTGCTGCTTAATAAAAAAGGTACTTGTTTTGTTTCAACACTTTGGTCCTATGCCTCCTTTGGTGAATAGAATTGCAAATTTAATTATTATTTAAAATGTTTAATTTGGCTGTTTGCCTGAAGTTCTTCTTACAGACTAAAATTTACAATTCACGTTTTAGTCTCTTTTACTTGAAATAATGTTTCACTGCAATTATACTGTTAAGAACAAGAACAATATTGACAAAAAACTTCACGAAGCAATGCAAGAAAATGCAAACAAATATGGATAACGTTGTTGTTGTTATTGATCAGTAATATGCAGAAAAGCAGATCAACAAAAAATTGGTTAAATTTTAAATTCTTTTTGACCAACAAGAAAATTAAAGTTAAACTGTTATTTTAAGTAAAAACTGAAATGTTGAAAATTAATGTAAACATTAGGTTGAGCCTCCTTAAAATATTATAAAATTATCCTACGAATTATTGCTGTGCAGAAGAAGCATCAGGTGATATGCCAATACGAATGTATGATACGGAAGAGAAGAAAAAGCAAGAAGAAGCATAAAATATGAAAGAAGAGATAGAAGCGTCCGAAAGTTAATAAAAATTATGAAAAATATAAATCGAACAAAGAAGTTTGAATTTAATTAAAAAAGAAAAAACATAAGAACCCTTTCGGTAAAATGTTTTAATGATTAAAAAAACCTAGAAGCACAAATATTTTAGATAAGTTTATGAATTTTTAATTAAAGAACGCAGTCTAACTACAGCTACCAAATAAAGGCTTCAGCAATTGCCCCGTTTCTCATAACCAAGAAGTTGCTTTTTAATATTGCTGGATGTAAGGAGCTTCTTTTTGCAGTAATCCAGTTGGTTGCTATAGAAAACGCCTGCTTTCAAGTTCCAAGGCTAATTAATACATAACAAGTCTGAATGTTCAGCCGCTGGAAGGCCCAATAAATAGTTTGGACTTCATCATTACACCTGGAAAAACATTCAGTGGCGGAGTGTCAAGTGCACTGAATACAACTGATGATTACATTGTTGATGTTTCTCTAACCGAACTCAGAGAAGCCGGCAACTTTACACCCCTCACCAAAAAAAAAAAACAAAATGGATGAAAAAAAAATAATCTTCCCGAGCAGCAATTCAAGGTCCAGCTGTCGCACTACGACGGCGTAGTCTTCCGATTATTTAACTTTAGAGAAGATATTTAGGCCAAAAGTGGCCATTCACTTTTGGCTTGAATAAATTATTTGCATTTTTTGAACTTCCAACACGCCAATCAATGTCTATCCATATCAAGTACATGCATCTCGATAATAATACAACAATACAAAGACAACAGGCATTTTGATTACCAAAAAAAGTGTGGTTAGAAATTATTGTGTTAGCGTTTTCTTACTATTTTCGTTCCTTGGGCTCAGTTAAGATTAACACTTTATAAATAATCAAGATTTCGGTAAAATTTGACCCCCCCCCCCCCTGTTTAAGCTACAACTGCAAAATTTTAATGTTCACAAGGATTCCTATTGGGAGCTGGCATACAGTGTAACTTGTTATCTCCCAGCTAATAATATACATATTTAAAGTTATATAATTAATAAAGCTCAAATAAACACTTATTTTATTGGCATTTTTCTATATTTTATACCTTTTTTCTTTTAAATTTATCTTCACTTTAGAATATACTTACATATGCATGTATATAATTTACATGACGGCACGCAAGAAAAAGTAAAAAAAAATTAAATAAGTTGTAAACAATGCCAGTTATATGGGCTTTTCCATGTGCTTGATGTAAATATATGTACATGTATAACGACTTAAGCCTGACTTTGCTTAAAATTGCCCATCTTTCTTCAGATGAAACTGAAATCTGTTTCAAAAGCATTCCTTCGAAACGTTGCTCAAATCTTGAGTAATTAAGAGTAAGAATCTTGCTTTGCTTATGAGTTTATAATGTGCGTGTAGGGAAGCAAACAAGTTGAAATTCTGGGCTAGTTCCGCCCTTGTAGGCACTGAGTTCACTTTCAAACAATCTATTATAAAAATATAGAACTTCCATATAATAGTTTCTTTCTGGGGCAACGAGAGAATCCATTTACATACATATTTTGCTCGTAAAACTTTCAATTGTTTTACGAAGCGAGAATCTGAGAGATTTCATTGACTTTTATTTCCACGAAAGATAGTAAAAAAAACCGTCATACCTTTTATTACATTTCCCGGGCTTTTTGTTTTTCTGCGTATGGAATTGAAATAATGTTTCAAAAGCGTTGGCGTGGTTCGTGGAAAAGTTCTGTTTTTATAAAAAAAATGCCAATAATGAATTTTAACGTGAATATAAGAAATATCCTTAAAGTTGTTAGACTGCATTTCTGTGACAAAAATTACATGCTTCTTCTTCTTAATACGTCAGAAACATTTAAAAATTTTACATTTCAATTTTAAAAATTTACATATTTATGGAAACTCAACTACATAAGTACAATGTAGGTATGTAGTATATACTTAATAGTAGTATATACTTAAATCGTTAAAGATCTATCAAAGAAGTATGTAACTGAATGCGCCAAGTTACAAATCACAACGTTTAGAGCGATCAGCTGTTTTTAATACGAGTAGTTATACCGTAAAAATACTTACGTATAGAAAAGCAAATATATTGTATAGATAAGAATGTTTTAAAGAGCTAAATTTAATAAATATTTTTCCATTTCTTTTGAATTGTTTGCACGTTGCGACAAAAAATCCATTTTTCTCTTTCCAATAGCGACGAACCCTAAATAGTCCAGTATGACTTTGCAACTTTTCGTAAGCATTATATGCACAAATTCCAAAAACTTCTTAAACTTTCTGAAAACCGCAACTTTACTATTTGAGTAAGTATTATTTTGCCGCAAAATGCATATGTATAATCCAACTTGAAGCTGAGAAACGTGCAGAATGCATAGAGTGCGCGCGGGACGTGTTTTATGAAACGAAACGGCTTAACAAGAGTCCAATTACAACTATGACTTTTCTTTGCATGCGGGAAGTTCGGCCTATTTATTGTGGAAACGAGTTTTAGTTCAAATCATAATTGAAAATACTCCAGATTTTTTGAAATCAGAAATAAAATTACAAAGCGCCGATGAAAGTTTGTACCACAAACTGAAAACTGCAGTTAAAATGATTTTGCAGCCATTTGTGGCTTGCTACAACACAAAATTGTTGAAGTACCGCAGAGTGGAGACAAGGAATAAAAAAGTCGTAAGTGTGGACTCCAACACTATTTTACGGGAGTGCAGGTTTAATTTTTAAAAGCTTATTGAGCAGATCGCATAATTACGAATTTTTGAGAGTCAGAGAGTAAAGTGCAGTGTCGTGCCGTTATTAGTTTAACGTTCAGTCACCTTTCTCTTACGTTTAATAAATTAACGAGACATCCTGTTATTAACATTAACGTATAAAAGAACAAGCGATGGATCTGCTGAGCAACCGGTAAACACCAATGTAAATTGACAGTATTACGAAAATCAGTAAAATAGTCCCAATAGCCACTGTTTTCAATATTGATGTGAAAGATGTAGTTATAAGTTAAATAATGTTTTAGGTAATAAAGAATAGAATACAAAGATTTTGAACACAGGTGGGCAACATAGGGGTCTGCACAATATTTTGAAATATTGAAGAAGATACTAGAGAGTCAATGTGTGCAGTATTATATACCTGTTGCAGTCGATCTCCGAACAGATTAGAGAATTTACGAAGTGCTTAGGTTCAGTAGAGACAAATCGCTGTCCCAGCTGGGCAGAGAGTCTGATCTCAGAGGTTTTAGCTTGCTTCTAAAAGGAGCTGTTGTTACTGGATCTGTGACTGGGCATCAACCCAGTGAACAGGATATTTATAAAGAGGGGAATCCAGTAAACCTCCATAGTAGCATGAAATATAACATCCCGCTAATTTCATGAAAGTAATATTGGTTAAAATTGATTCGATTGTGTCTAGACACAAGCGCTATTATTTAAATTTATTCCTCTTTAAATATAATTCTAATGTCCTTTAGCAATCCCCCTGACATAGACTCGGCTTAGGAGGGTACAGAGTTTTTAGGGACAATACTAATGTAAGAATAACAAAAGCTGTTGGCAGCAGAATTACGATTATCTTCGTGTATTTAAAATCACAACAACGGCTGCTGCTAAGTGACTTTCATCCTTTGATTGGGGTTTCTCATTCTGGGAATTGAATGTAAGGCACTTCCACTGGGGCTGATTATTTAGTTCTTCAATTGATATCCACGGAGGGCCGACTCGGATAGTCGGTGAATCCACCTTCGAAATTTAGACACAATTATCATGAGTGATGTTGCTGTATAGGAGAAAAACAGTACATTTCAAAACGTTAAACTCTTTCAATTGATTCGGAAAATGCTGAGCTTTTGGCTGATTGGTTCAGTCATGCTCACACGCGATATTCTTGCTTTCTTACAGTGTGTTTTGAGGGTATCGTATCACAGAATGCATAACTGTTGACCAATTATGACCAATATATATGGTCAGGTCCCCAAACCCATTTCTGATGCTAGGATGGAAGGAAACTATAAACCAAATTTCAGAAGCGAAATAGGAATAAGATTTCCAATTTCGGTAGAAGTGGAAATTACACTTTTCATGCTCTGATGGCTGGTTTGGCATTCGATAGGAGGAGTTTTAATGCGATGAATGCTTTTTTAAAGGATCAGACTTTTGGGGTAAAGATTGAGGAAGCACTTTCGGAGATCCTTGCGGTGACTACGCACCGCAACCGAACCGAAAACGTGCTTCGAAATTTAAAGGATTATATTCCTAACCTGACGGACAGATAAGAACGCATAAGAGGGTCAAGCACTTAGGAGTCATATTCCACGAAAACTTTAAATGTTATAGGTATAGACATTTCCTTTATAATATTCATTAAGAAGCAAGAACGAAAATACTTTTGACTTCGATGCCTAAATGATGTAGGGCCCGAAAAGATTATCTCAGAGAGAAAAAACTAATCATTTGACAGGTTTTGAAATATTTCATTAATAGTAGTTACCACCGGTCTTTGTTAAATGCTTGTGGTAGTAACCTCTTAAATTTTTTAAATAAGTCTTTCATGCACTGCATCTTCAAAAATAATTTTTGCAACAATATCAGCCGCAGCTACATGAGAGATCAACAAAAAATTAAAGCTTAGGATACAATATATTATAAAAAAGTACTGGCGAAAGACTTAAATCATTTGGGGAGCCAGACTGAGATATAGCTTAACTGGTCTTGAGGCTAAAGTGTAATTTTGACTTCCAGTAGAATAATTCTTCTTCATTTTTGGTGGGAAAATTATTTCTAACCAAATGTTTTACGAGTACTTATGAAATAATGTCATTGGATTCTAAGAAATCTGCTAATTGGTCTTTTATCACTTTTACTAAAACGTGGTAACAGGCTCATTAGCCTACAGAATGTCGGTGCTGTCAGGCTTAATTATTGAGTTAACTTTTGATTCCTTGAAAATTTGGGGCAAATAACAAAGTTTTAGGCTGGGCTGTTTGATAAAGATCAAAAACTTGATTAGAGTAAGGTTTTGTTATTAATGCCATTATTTTATTATTAAGATTTGGACTCTGCGTCGGAAAGATAAGATAGAAGAGAGCGATTAAATTACAAAAGTTTACTTTAATTTTGTTTCGGGTCATTGTCCTGTTGAAACACCCATCGAAGCAGCGTTTCCCGGTGTTTGGAGGTCTTCTTAAATAAAGACTGCTTCTGACAAATTTATTTCTCCATTTGTTTGTTAACCATTCCAAATGTTCTTCGGCAAATTCAAGTTTTTTTTGTTAACGCTTTTTAGTCAAATATGGAACTTTAAGGGCACCCCGGCACAGCTGGACGTGCCCGTTGTTGAAGTGGAAACATACATGTAGGTTTCTTTTCAAATGTTAGAAGATGTAACAAATGGATCCCGTCTTACGTACCGCAGGGCTTTTCGCTCTAAGTGAGAAGTGATTTTGCTTTTTTCCCTCTGTTTTCACGCTTAAACTTATATTTTACCGTATTTTCCACCATTTTCTTAGAACATCCAATGATTTCTACTACATATTTGTCTATAACTCTTAACTTAATTATGTAATATTTGATTACTTTCAATAATGCAGTGTTTGCCCATTTTGTGTTCTAAATTATAGCTTCTTATCCTGATTCTTTATTATTAATTATAATTAAATTATTAAAATTACTTTTTTTTGAAAAACAAAATTTTTTAAATGTCTTAATTTTGTGGAACACGTTCACTGTTTTCAGTGTTAATAAAAAAAGAACCAACATTGAAAATAACGACGTGACAAAATAACGGAGCAGATTTTTCCGTTGTGATTTACGCAGGCAAGAACAGTTCGGAGCCTTTTCAAAAGCTTATAATTTATAAAGTTGCAATGTTTTATATACATACATACATATGTATATACATAATATATTATACATATATGTATATCTATGTATGTACTTATGTGTATGTATACAGTTGCGATCGCCAAAACTAGTACGTACTTGATCATTTTTTCGACTTTTATGAAGACCTTTTGGCAACAGTTCTGGATGTTGATCACGTTGGAGCTCTTCAAGAGGATGCATTGCAATATGTAGCTGGCTACATCAAATTTGTTTTCGTGAATCGATGAAGTGAACAATGGATTTCTGAAGATTTTCAAGTTTCATGAAAGAGTTAAAACCCTCAGTCTATATTTTGTAAGCTCTTGGTACAGGGATTTGCCAGTTTCGAAATTTAAAAAGAGGCTTATGGAACGAAGTCGAACCGTCAACCTCCCAGAAGTAGTTTGTCACACATTTTGTAAATGCCGAATTTATTTCCGCGTGCGGCATTTGAACAGCAAGTAGAAGCGAAGGTTTAAAAGGCTATAATAATAAATAAAATAAAATAGTATAAAAAATGCGTGAAAAGTCATCCATATACATATTTTATCAAAATCGTATTACGTAACATTAGAACAATAATCTGCCGTATCCGTTAGATATCAAAATTGTCTTCCGGTTCGAATGAAAGCTATTCGCTATCAATCAACGGCGACTAAACAACGAAGGAAGAAATTGTAATAATTATTTAAAAATTTATTCATCTCTATAAAAAATGTGCAAAAATGAAAATTAAAATTCTAATAAAACCTTAATTCGAATATAATAAAATTGATAGTTACCATGCACATACGTACATACATACATATATATTTTTATATAAAAATGTGTATGTTAAACAAACGCCACCAATGAGTTGACTTGAGCATATGGTATTTCAAATTTTACGTGGAATGTCAAATGTCAATTCGCCTTGAACTTTTATGTTATTGATATGGCAAAAAAAAATCCGAAACAAAGAAATGCTGCTAAAAGGGCGTTTAGACGGTAACACAAGTCGTGCGTAAAACAAAAGAGAGAATCTTATGAAATTATCTGCGTATTTTAAAAATAAGAATAAAAATCTTACGAAAAATTTTTTTACGCTTACACGATTGGTAAAAGACCAAAAAAAAGTAAAATGTTTACATGAAAATTCATCCCTGATCTAATGTGTGAAGGAATTTGAAAAATTTTAAAAAACGATGAGAGCCGTACGACTGTCAAATTTGCATCCGTATTTTCTCTCTATGTCGTATGGTTTCATTACATATTAAGTTTAGACGGTACCATCCGTGCTCTTCTACTCTAAAATTTGGCTTATCGTACGACTTGTGTTACCGTCTAAAACCCCTTTAATAGTTGGAGTGTTTGTTCGGTTTTAGGGTTTTGCATTCCATTTTTCAATAAACCGTTGGTTGAAATTGTTTATTTGGAATTCAACTTGAAGTAAGACAAAGCAAAATTTGATAATCCACAAACATGATTAAATGAGATGTCAAGTTTCCTTAGCAACGAATTCGACTCTCCTTTTCTCAAAATTTATGTAAAAACCTTGTATAAACTTCTTCATAATTCTTTGTTAATTGCCGCATGTTTTATATATACATACATTAATATATACATACATGCATATTTTAAATGCTTCTTTTGTATTACACAAAATATTTATGTTGCTACACAAACAAGAACCATGGGCTGTAAGCGAATTACGTACATACATACATATATTGTCACGCAAAGCCAATCCATAAAAGTAAATCGGAGCCACGAGTAGTTTAAATATGTATGACTTCCTTACATAGACGGTACTTACTGCCGTAAATTTGCTATTGCATAACAAAACATGGTGAACATTGTGAGCCGATATTCTAGAGAAGCCGAGAACTGTTCTCAATATGAACTGTTATGAAACCGCCCTAGATCGTACGCAGTCTTTCATAATTCTCTTTGACAACATTAGAAACTGTGCAGAAAATAATATTGCTGGCAATAGCTTAGGGGAATACGTATTCGGTTTTGCTATACGGAACCGCTTTACATATGTTTACTTCAAATCTTCTACACACGATTTCTTTCAGTAATTATAACATGACGCTTAAACTATTATTCACAAAAAAATCAAAATCGAGCTAAAACACCATTTTCATTATAATTTTCTTTTATACCGAAAACAAAATGATGAAAACTAAGAGAATGAACTTAAAACAATCCTTTGTACAGATAGTCAACACTTTTCTATCTTCTTGGTTACAAATTTCGTTATTTTGTAGACATTTGATCTTCTGTGTTATGAAGTTTTATATGCCATTGAGCCATATATTCAAAAATTTACTTGTCAAATATTTTTAGAGATAATAATCTATGAACGATTCATCGAATTATAAAATAAAGAACAGTTTCCGCTGATATAAGAAATATGAAATATATCAAAAGCATGGTTTTATATTAATGATGAAAAGTCATCGGATGTAAATTATTAAACGTATTAAACAAAACGTTGCACGCATTGACTCGAATATTCAAAAAAGCAATAAAATCAATTGAAATTTAAACATGTTGACAGCATTGGTGTTAACATATGAAAAAATAGTGGGTTTGTATAATCAGAAACAAGTATTTTTTTGTATCGACAACTCTTGCATAGACGTACATTTAGTTTCTCTTTTTATAATTTAAGTTTCAAGAGATCATTTTCTTTTCTCTTCCCTGAACTTTTTTTGAGACAATATTTATTTTGAATTGTATAACACTTGTAATCGACACTCTGCTTCCATCTAGAGAACACATAAGCGACGCAAACGCACTATACTTCCATATTGAATATTATCAGCCTACGACTTAAATATTTTACAGACATATAAGGAAGTTAAAAAATAAAGTAAATTTAATCATTGTTATCGAAAGCAACTTTTAGCAAAAAATATTTTCCAAAATTAACGATTGCATAAAAAAATTGCGGTCTGCAATTTAAACTACACACATTAAAAAACAACTCTACCAAAAGATAATCATTTTCCAACACTTTAATTGCTCTAGTTGATGATATATACCGTACTTCCTAATTGTCAAAATTGCATGCAACTATGTTAAAAAAAATAAATGTGACATAAAGTGTAATCCTGGATAGAGGAAAAAATAATTTTTTTTTGAAAACTGTTTATTTTGTGCTAAATATGCAGTCTGGAAAAAGTCCAGTAATAGTTGCATTTATGATTCGCGTTAATTTTAGATATTAATAACAGCTGTCGATATACATCTGTGTAAGCGGTCGTAATGTGTGTTCGGTATACGTTGGAGTGCGTGCGTGTGTTGTGTGTTTATTTTTGGCATTAAATTTTTGTCTGCAATACAAAACAAAATAAATAATATATTTATTATATTAAAAAAATAATTTACATGTAATGATGTTCGAAGAGTACCAGCTATTTAAATAACTTTCGGCTGACTAAAACTTATTTTTCTTTTATATTACTGTGGCATCTTGATAGCTTTTAAAGAATGGAGCCGTCTCGCGGAGACTCCCGCTACAATTTAAACTACTCTATGAGTAACATTGGATTGACTTTGGCTGATCATGCGGATATTTACGGTAATCCGTCAGCTTTAAGTGGTAGACCACCGAGTACTGGCATATTGCAAGGCCTGGGTGGGGGCGGAGGCGGTTCAAGTGTTGGCCTTTTACCTCGTTCAGCTGGAAATCTGATATCTAATACACAATGCCAGTCTCTAGGTAATAGCAACCAACAGAGAGGAATGAAACGGGCCGGCTCAGATTGTTACGAAGATACACATCATCGCGTCGGAACAAGCGGCATAACAACTCTACAAGGTATGGATAGCTGTGGAGCATCTTCTAATGTACAGCACAGTGGCCAGCAACAGCCACAAACTAGTGGAGCCGGCGTACAGGATATTGTAGATGAAAGTTTTAATAATTTGCAAAGCAAAAAATCGCCTCCCGCAAACGGTAAAAAAACCAAAGGACGTGTCAAAATAAAAATGGAATACATTGATAATAAATTAAGACGTTACACCACATTTTCGAAACGAAAAACTGGGATAATGAAAAAGGTGAGTAGAAGAGGTCAGAACTTTACTAAATTTAAAAAAATTCCCGCCTAAAAATTCCGAATTATAATTGTACTCCTTCAATTTAATTTTTTTTATCATAAAAAATATAAATAGTGACAATTCTAGCTTTATATACGGTTCGCATGTTGTTTTAAATGTAAAAACTAATTTTTCTATTGATTATTTTAGAAATACAATTTTCTAATTTAGAAAAAGAAAACCCTAATTCTGAAAAAAACATAATTTGTTGTTTATTTTTGCTTATTACATACATACATACATATGTAAATATAAGTGTACATATGATCTAAAACTTTAAATTAGTCGTTCTAGGCGTAAATACAATAAATACTCGCAGGAATTTTTGTATGCAATTGACCATTGACGTATGTATACCTATTAGATAGCGGTTTAACATTTGTTCTGCACATTCAGTCAGATCGAAATATTGTCACGATGTATATCTTCCTATGTTTTTCGTAAATTTAATATAAGACGAAGTACAATACAAATAAGGACTGAGGTACTTTTGACAGTGGTCTTAATCCTTTTCTTTTACATACTTCTTCGAAAGCCTGCGGAAATAATTATTTTGAAAATTATGTACATACATACTTACATCATTTTTAATTTTGAACAATGCTAAATTTTTTTACAGTACACAGTGTACAAGTTTAATTTTTATGTAATGCCATTACTTTATGAAAAAGTATTTAAAGCTCAGCCGTAATAACTGACTATTTAAAAAAAAAAAATTAATTACGAAATGTATTCGTTCTTAGGCCGACCCCCTGTCATTGTTAATTGATTTCCTTGGACTGAAATTCATCAATGTTCCAATATAAATAACTATGTATACAGTTTTTACACAAAAGGTATATCTTTAGCCACTTTTCCAATTTTTACCCCATTTTGTCCAAAGATAGTTCCTTCTGTATACATAGATATGTATATGTACACGAATGTATGCTAAAAATATCGGACTAATCGGTCCTCTTTAGGGGACATGCATAAATATTTAGATAGATGCATTTTTATATAAAACTATATTTTTAGTGAAAATAAGATTTCTAATAATAAAGTATTCTATGCATACGGCCAAACAAGTTGGATTTGCAGGTATAACTTGGCAGCACTACGGCTTACATATTTTTTACAATTCTCGTGGGCAGTGATGCGTGTGTTTCAAAATTTTTGGCAAGCGCGGTATATTTTTGTTGTATGGTTTTATTTCTGTGTTACCACTCAGCTTGCTGAGGTAAATAAACCCTGCAGACAACCATACCTTAAATAAAGAAATTTGCGACGATACGTCGAACCAAAAATAAAATTTAACACGGATCTTTCCATAAAATTTTAATGATTTTTTAGTCTTCAGTAGATGATATAGTAAGAATCGACCCCAAGACTTGGAAATTTAAATAAATAATCGCAAACATTCTGTAGTCCAGAAAAAGTAAATTTTGATGAGGGAAATTTTACCATAAACGAAAATCGGATTTAATGTAAATTTAAATGCAAACTTGGCAACACTTTATTATGTCAAAAGTGTGAAGCATTGCAACAATAATGCGGCAATGAATAATTTTCCGTTACAATTTTTAGTTTTGTTCCAAAATAGAATAAACTAATAGATGATATATTGCTTAAGCTCGTTCAAGGGTGAAGCTGGCACGCCTTAAGCTGGAAATGCATTTAAAAATATTCACGAATGAAAAATTTAATATTGCACAAAACGCATTAAAAGTTCAAAATTAACCAGTTTTGTTCCGCCAACGTGTCAAAATGATTTTAATGTAACTTGTTTAATGCAAATACACTAGTTTAAATTTATTTACAGAAATCTAGTGCATTAACGCGGGGTATGTACTTATTCTAGCTTTAGGTCCGGCGGAGACCTGGTTAGTCATACCTCCTTAAATTCGTTATTGCTTTATTCTATTTAACTATGTGTGTATGTACATACATACATACCTACACAGATGGACAAAAGTCACCGTCATTTGCTATCTAGAAGATTATAACAGCTCCCATGCCCAGAAAATAATGGAATCGGAAAAAGTAGTATATTTTACAAAAACTATTATTTATATAAATTCTATTTCAGTTTAAAAATAAGGCTAATTCGAGCGTTATTTAAAAAAAATGGCATATAACGATTGCTGTGTGTATTTTTGGTGGACAAAAGTCACCGTCAGTTCAGCTCGGCTTGCCTGTTAAAGTAATTTTAACAAAAATTTAAGCCATTCTGGCTCCGTTTATCAGTGAGTTCGTTTAGTATAGTAACTTTAAGACTGATCTGTACACATTTTATAACGGTACTTAATTAAAAATTTTACCGACGCCTCGTGATTGTTAAAAATGAATCAAAAAAGGAAAGAAACCGCAATTGAAGAAAGAAAAATTAATTTAAATGCGTACAACCAAAGCAAGACCATTCGGGAGATATGTTTATTAGTTAATCGTCCACCCACCACCATTACTGCAATAATAAAAAGGTTTAAAGACGAACCAGAGTGCCAATATCTGCCGAGGAGTGATCGACAGTCGGCACTATCTGTACGCAAAAAGCGTGAAATAATAAAAATAGTTTAAAAAAGAGCCCGAAACCCCGCCAGAAATTGCTGCAGCGATAAAGGAAAGCAGTGGTACAGTTGTTCACCCACGTACTGTGCGCAGAGCGCTGAATTCCACTGGTTATAGTGCTAGAGTATGCAGAAAAAAGCCACAGATCAGCAACGTCAACCAAACGAAGCGTCTTTCCTTCGCAAAAGAGCATTTAAGCAGAGGAATAGATTTCTGGGAAAAAGTTATCTTCCCTGATGAAAGTAAATTTTGAATATATAAATCGGACGGACATGTTTTAACGTGGAGAAAGCCGGCCGAAGCATTAGCAGAGAAGGATATACAGTCAACTGTGAAGCACGGTGGTGCTGGAGTCATGGTATGTGGATGCATGTCGACGGCTGGTGTTGGAGAGCTCGTCTTTATAGATGAAATAATGGACAAAGTACTTAATTTGAATATACTTAAAGAAAATCTGCAGAAAAGTGCTCAGAAGCTTGGCATTGAATCAGACTACTACTTTCAACATGACAATGACCCCAAGCACACCGCAGAAATAGTTAGCTTATGGGTCTTGTGGGTCTTGTACAGCACTCCCCTTACCCCGAAAACTCCGCCATAGTCAACCCGACCTGAATCCAATAGCATTTATGGGACCATTTGGATCGGCGGATTCGGGAGCGTCACATTACCAAAATGGCAGAAAATAAGCCCAGATATTACCAAAAAATTGATTCATTCGATGCAGAAACGTTTGCAAGCTGTCATCAAAAACAATGGTAAACATACTCCATACTAAAATAGTTTTAGCCCTTTAATTGATGAAGTAATTTATTAAATGACGGTGACTTTTGTCCACCAAAAATGCAGACAGCAATCGTTATATGCCATTTTTTTTAAATAACGCTTGAATTAGCCTTATTTTTAAACTGAAATAGAATTTATATAAATAATAGTTTTTGTTAAATATACTACTTTTTCCGATTCCATTATTTTCTGGGCATGGGAGCTGTTATAATCTTCTAGATACCAAATGACGGTGACTTTTGTCCAGCTGTGTATGTACATATATTATTTAGTCAGCCTACAATAAAACCAAGCGTTTTAAAAAGTATATTAAATGTATCGTTATACATACATCAATTCGAATCGTTCGGATTTAGCCAATCTAATTATAACTCAAGGTACCTATAAGCAGAAAAATAAAGTTTCGTAAAATATTGCGATCTCTCCGTACTTAAAAAGAAAGAAAACAAGTCTATTGCTTTTGATAGCTTTTTCGAATCATATGTTTCTGTCATAATCTGTTTTTGTATTTTCTAGTTGTCGGCTACATGCCGCAGGTGCTAGACATCTCGTCAGTAGACTTGGAAACCATTGACCAATTTGTTATAACACTCAACTTTGTCTGCAATTGTTTTTTTTTTAAGACAATGAGTATGAATGAAATTAAATCAGTAGTATAAAAAGAGTATTACTTTATTTACTTCAGCCAATACTTTCAGTAAAACAATTAGTTTTGCTTCAAGACATCTTGAAAACAAATTGCTTGCAGCCTACTTTGCAGCTTTAAATTTTTGTAAAATTCGACAACCGGCATCCGTAAAATTTATTTATAATCCTATTTGAAATATTAGTAGTATTTTCATTGCTTAAAAAAATTACAATCAGTAGTCTAATTTTATAAGATTTGGCGTTCATTCTCACTGGTTCTAATGAAATTTAAAACCTTTATTTTGAATGCACTTATAATGTTTTGTTAATTTTTTTACATTGTTAGACAGAGTGTTGTATAACCCTAGCCCTTCATGAAATAACAACAGGCCAAAATCATTCGCAATTCGTAAATTATATTGCTAAACATCGCCTATGTTCAACTACATATAGTTTTTGGGTGAAAATTATTATTAGCATAATTTCTTGTATAAAATATCCGGGGCAAAACTTATTGATGCAAAACGATAACATTTTATAATTGAGCGTATTGCTTTATTTTGCAATCTTGCCAGTTGTTGAGCCGTGTGATATTAAATAAAATATTTTACTTTTTATTTTAAAAAAAAACAATTTCTTTAAATAATATATTTTCAACATTTTAAGTCATTATTATAAAACCCAGCTATTTTATGCTATTAACTTTTTCTATCCAAATTTTTGATTTAAAATGCTTGTAATGCGTTCATGTTTATTTCCATTAACTTTATTCTGTTTCCATTTAACTTTAGTTTATTAATTTTGAACCATTTATTTGTATTATGCATGTGCGGTGTTATATTTTCCCAGCATTCTAATACATTCTAATACTTTTTCTTGCTTTTCTTAGATTGGTCCTTGCTGAACTCTAAGATTATTTGCACGGAATTTGACACTATATTGTTAACTTTCGTAATTTGAATTCTATTTTCTAAACATAATGGAAGCCACTTATTTATGTTGTTGTATATTCTTTTTCATCAAAAGTATTCTTTCTGTAGTGTCGAAAACCCTTTAAAATTCAAACCAAAGCTTATAGTCTTTCCTACTAAATTTTCATATACTTATTATATAATTTACAATTGCATCACATGTACATATTCCTTCAATTGGTTCGTAACTATTTTTCCCATTATTTTCTCACATGGCTTCAGAATGATAATTGGGCGATAATCTTGAGGAAAAAAATATTATTTAACCGTAGTGTTAGGTAGGATTGTGTAATGTTACATTCGCATGTCTTTCCTACTGCATACATTTTAACTTTCATTATAAAATTTTTGCATTCTGCTGAATTTTTTTCTATTGTCATACAAAAGCAACTTAGGTCATATTTTGTTGTGGCTTACATGTATATTTCTGCCTCACCGGCTTTTCGAAATCTTTGTTTTAAACATGCATATAAGTTTAACAACAAAAAATATACATATATGTACGTACATATGTACATTTTTTCGATTTTTCATTTTATATAGCATTTGTATAGCTAAAAAATATGATATACAAAAAATAGGATTATGAGAAAGAAGAACACGAAGACTAAACAACTGAGAATTTTAAAAGTAAACTAAATTATTAGTGGTTTTACATATGCAATTACTCTACGTTTGAAAATATAAATATTAGATCATCTCTTCATTCCCCTGGCATTTCGTTGAATTTTTTAGACCCTTGTAAAATAATATGTTTCATTCGCATTCCTCAGATTATATGGCTGTACATCTGATACATTAATTAAATACCATTTTTTATTTTAAAAATAAACAATACTGCGTTCAACATAAAGCGCTGGGTAATAGACAGTCCGCAATGTTAATAGATATGCATGTGTGTGAGCATGCGGCATTGAAGAATACATCCCATTCCCTTGTTTTGAAGTTCTTGAAGTCTGCTCCTCATTTGTAGAATGCAGTTTAGATTATCATCAACTATTACTCCCAGGTATTTGATTTCGTTCACACTTTCAATATCAACATTTTCCAACCGAACTTTATTTCTAGACTTTCTTTTAATTGTCATTGCTTTAGTATAGTTTGGATTCGCCTTGATATTATTCATTTGAAAATTTTAATTCATTTTTTATTGAATCTTCATTTAAGAAATTTTTGCATTCATCTGAATTTACTACGCACGAATAAATAAGCGTGTCATCGCCAAACATATGTACATACTTTTGGATGCTTTAAAATTCATAACAATTTTTTAGATTTTACTATGTACAATATAAAAAACTAAATAAAAAATACATAAAACTGAAAATAACATTCACAAACTTAAAAACAGATTTTACTATTTAATTAAAAAGTAAGTTACAATATAAAATGCATATGTGTATACATATATTCAGTCTTATATGGACATCAATATACGGTCATGTCACAGAGTTTGATTCACTTCGAAAGCGGAATTAAAGCCGAATTTTTTTTAAAAACGAAACAAAATTTTCGAATGAGATCATTTACAATTATGAATGTCCACTCTGTTCATAAAATTACATATTACTCCATTCCAAAAATTGCTTCGCTTTAAATTTTTTTGAAGTAATAAGAAAGAAAGAAAGTAATATGGTTGCAATTCGTTTTCGATCGGAAGTACTCTTTGACATGGCTGATAATAATAAAAATAACTTTGTGTAGAGTAGGATGAATAAAGTAAGAAAAAAATTTCAAAAATGGCTATTCCCGTGCCAGTTTCATTTCCACCACCACTGCTGTAACTTTCTGCAAAGCTCTCACTTGCTCTGCCGGTTCCATACTTCTTATGGTCGCCACTATCATTTGCCCAAATATTGAAACAAATATACTTACATATGTATTTAAAATTACATTCAACTTACGATCTTGGAATAATGATTTTATCAATAAAATCCATTGCTTGCATAAGAGGCCACTGTGGTCTTGTCTGAAAATCACTGCCGGAAGGGAGATTCTTCTGACGCTTTTCCCTCGCATATATCACGTAGGCGTGCCCACCTCTTTACAACCATTTACTCTAAAAATAGATTTTATATTTAGATATTTAATTGTATATGTACATGCACACTATAGAAACATTAATTTTCAGGACCTTGCCAGGAACTTGCATTTCACTTACGATTTGCTGCCAAATACCTCTTTCTTCTCGTTCAGCTTGTAGGCTATAGTTTTTATTGCACAGGCATTTATTTGCCTGTACAAGCAAAATAAGTTTTTCGTCGTGCATTTCTTCATTGTTATTAATTTTATAAACAACTAAAAATTAATTTAAAGAAAATACTTGCACAATTGCCAATCCTGCTGTCAGCTGTTCAGAACATTGTTGAGCTCTTCGGCACAGTAATGGACAATTATTCTAACATGTGAAGTTGGAAAAAGTACTAAAATGACTTCCAGGGATATAAAGTTTTTTACATTGTAATTTATAAATTATCGTTATTTATTATTATTATTATTATTGTTGTTATTTATTATTATTATTAAAATTATTGTAATATATTATTAAAATTATAATAAACAACGTTATTTGTTATTATTTTTTGTTGCTGCTATTATTATTATTTTTACAAATAAAATTATTATAATTAATCAATTATTACTTTTATGAACCAAAATGATACCAATTCAAAAGTACCGAAAATGGGCATATGTACCGCAATGCTATTTAACTCATATGAGTTCCAGCATTGGCCGACGAATGGCACTTAACGGCGCCGTCAAAATCTATTTTATACAGGTTGCAACGTTCCGGCAACGTGACAGTTAATTTCGTTAAAAGGCGATTTAGACGTTAATACAAGTCGTATTGATAAGTCAAGTTTTTGACTAGAAGAGCACGGTTGCATTGTTTTGGTATTCAAAAAAACGATCGTACATACTCTTGGTAAATCATTTAGATGAATAAGAAATCGAAGTGTCCCTAAAACTGCTTCTTGAGGATTTCCAATATCCACATCTTTTGCAGACGAAAGGTATTTACTGCATTTTGTTTGCTGAGACCTATTTCGTAGATAACTTTTGAAGCATTGACAACTGATTGTTCTTAACACAATATTTTTGCAATTTTTGTAATAATACATTTCTGTCCACAACTTCAAATGCTCTTTTTAAGACTAAAAATACGGCTACCACACATCTCTTAATCGTATCTCTCTTAATTTCATCTTCCAATCTGTAATCACTAGATTCAGGAGAGATTCGCAATTATGAATCTTACTAAATCCTGATTTTTCACAAAATCCTTCAACTTTCTCAAAACATTCAATAAAGTGTTGCTCTGGGGACCTTTGTCTACGGAGTGATCTGTCTACCCCTATCAAACAATAATGCATATTGTGGCAGTATATTTCAATCTTCAACCAACAAGTTTTCTTGTCTATCGCTTTGCAATCTATTGCTTTCCTTTTCTTTGTTACATCTTATTAATAAAAAAGCAGACTCCTCCTGCATGTTTAGATACGCTATCACATCTTATAATAGTAATGCATTTTGATGTTATTTCACTATTATTGATATTTTTTCCTCCAAACATATTATTTCAAAGACCTCCAGTTTTGAGATCCAGGCTTTTCATATATGATGGTTGCTGATAAGAAACTCTTTCTGCCTCTAATCGTACTTTTTTGTTTAATAGAGGGCATTCACTGTCTCTGCAGTCATGGTTGGTATCTACGTCACTTAATTTGTTCACGATTAATGCTTGCTATAGTTTTTTTTACAGTCTCTATGGGTGTGATCAAGTTCACTCCATTTTGGGCATATTTTGTGTTAATTTTTGCAGTGTTTCGCTGTATAGTGGACTCCCCAGCATTTGGAACATCTTATTACAATATTAATCAACATTAATTTTATTTTTTCCCATAATTTGCTGAAAACCTATTTATTCTTGTGTTCTTAAAAGACTTACAAACTTTTCTGCATTCGAAAAGACTACATACGATATTGTTTTGGCTCTTTACTGCTTGAACTACATCATTCTGGTTTAACTCTTCAGTCATTCCCGAAATTAGTATTTTTGGATTTCTCAGCCTCATACCCATTACCCATTTTTTATTTCGTTTGTTAAAACATCTATCATTTTCACTTCTACAGTTTATAGCTACTAATCCCTCATTTCTCTTTATTATTCTCTTCACTATTCTCTTCACTTGCATGTTAAGAGCTTACCTTTTAACCTTTTTGCAGTAAGATCGCTACTTTGGTTGCTTTTAGGTTTCAGTATAACCGATATAGTCCTTGTGGATTTAACTTTGCTCCGATAAGATTCTTTATCAGTGCGTCCTTGGTTGTTTTATATTATTTTGCTTACAATTTAATTTTTTGCTTTATTAACTCGATTCCTTGTTTTATTAACTTCAGCGATCATTTTATTTTAATTTTTTTACAATATTAAATAAGTTCCTATAACTTTCATTTCTTAAACTTATGAAGTTAATGCCTCACGCTCATACTTCGAGAATCCACCACATTTCATATGAAAACATTTTCCACAAAGCCCTCCACAGCGATAGTTCATATTTTAGCATTTTTTTTTAAATATATGTATGTATGTGTGTAATTTGTCTATCACAGAGTAGATAGACTTTTCACATGAATGCAATTATCTAGAGCCTGATTGATGCTTTGATAACAGTTTATGCTGTTCTAGGTATTCTAGTTTCTAAAACTCATCAACATCAACACATTCGCTGGCGTTATATATTTTTTCCATTGGGGTGAATATAGTTCAAGTTTCTAACGCTTTATAATATTTAAACGTATATTGCCTAATTTGTACCAGTTGTAGAGTATTAATTTGTTTGACATATACTTATATATATATTTTTTAGATCTTCTGTATTTATTGCACGTTTTCCATAAAGTTCCTCACAACATAAATTTTATTTACAAAAAATCTATATTTTCATTAAAACTTTTCTAATCGATTATCAGATTTCTAGCCTTTTTTATTACAAGTTCTTTTATTCAATTACGTATTTCTTTTCGACGTTTTGCAATCGTCATTTCGTTGCTTATATGTTGTTGTTTTATTTTCTAATTTAATATTTTATATCCAAACCATCGTTAAGTTTCAGTTCAGGCTCATTAATACCTTGTAATTTGTTCATTCTTTAAGTTCGGGAGTTCATTATCAAAAATAATCTGCTATTTCTACAAAATCTTAGTTTCGTTTATTATTATTATTGCACTTTCAATCATTGTATTAAAATTATTAACAAAAACATTCAGCTTGTTTCTAAGTTTCTAAATCTATTTCTAAGTATAAATTTCTTCACTTTCTGACGGTTTTAAAACACTTTCTTGATTAATAAATACATCTATATTTTCGTGAAATGATGTTTTATTATTAACATTAATATTTGATTAAATATTTTTATTATTTGTTATAACATTATCAATTGGAGTTTTAAATCTTTCTGTTGTTCTGGTAAACTGATTCAGCATTTGTTCTAGTCCTTTAACGTTAAGAATATTTTCTGGTTATTGTATTTTGTGGTTTCAATGTAAAGAGTAGAGATTTGTTTAAAAGAAAATTTCTGGGACTGAAAAAAGGTTAAAGTATGTTTTTCAAGAAGCGCTTATTAACAAGAAACTTCTTAAAATACTGATTGGCCTGGATGCTGCGTAAGTCTTATCAAAGCCACTTACACTCATTACATGTACAGCATAATCTCTCTAATCCGGACAGATATGGTTTCAGTTACTATTCGGAATCGTCCAAATTCCTCCAAAGAAGAAGATGTGGTTCCAACAGGTCGGAACCACGTGCTTTAATTATAGATAAATTCCAACTATAACAAAAATATATCATGCTATCAGAAGCAAATTTGACTAGTATATAATCAATATGCAGCGTTAATGAAAGATAAATAATATTTCGATCACTGCAAAAAATTCACTGTATTGGCCAAATGCATTCATGGCAAAACGCAGAAATAAATCCTTTAAAACAGTAGCAATACATGTAGTTCTATAGGCTTTCTTGTAAGAACGGTCTGAGAATAACGGTGGTTTTAAAATTTTTGCGGGCTTTAACTTAGATTGGAAAAATTATTTTTATAAAAATAAAATTATGAGCACTTTGAGCGATAATATGGTCTAAAGCGAATAATGAAAGAACAACTTAAAACTCAAAGATAATAAATAATAGACACTTGCAATAGCAAATAACCAAAAAGTCTCAGCCAAAACTAATTAAAAGTAAAATGTCTGATCTTGAGTCAGTTGACATTTTTTAAATCTCAAGTTGCAGCCTCAGAAATTTAAAATAACGAAGTAGAACTTATTTAAATAAAGGTGCTTTCAGAGGCGAGTTGATGTTGAATAATAAAATGAGTTATGTGGGAGGTGCTAACTATGTGCGTCGTTTTCAAAAACGTACTAATCAATGACGTCGTCTGTCCAAAGTCCGCTCCGAATAGTAAGTTTTTAAGGGCGCAGACATGTTCTCCTGCAAACTGACGCTCCTTTGGATGTTGGCTTATTTCTTACCAAACCAATCGACTCAAGTTTGGTCACCAAACGTTGAAGAGTCCGTGGTGAAGGGCCACCACGTCGCAATGCACGCAAGGTTTACACCAAAAAATATTCACTTTCATAATAAAGTTATGACATTTGGAACTGCTGTTAAACCCTGTAACATGACATGGGGCAGCAGCGGAAATTGGGATGGTATTAAAAATTTTAAAATTGTACCAAATAGCTTGAAAAATTGAAATCCTCTGACCTTAATTGTACTAAGACACATTAATTTATATTAAGGTTCGTACTGGCTTTTACATCGTTTTCGAGACAATTCTAACAATAATTTTTTTGATGTATTTATATAATAAAAATTGCAAATTTTTGAATTCAGTAAATCTTTTGTTTGGATTGTAGTCTATATTGTACTTTTGAAGTTTGAATAGTACCAATAGCTGAATAATAAACAATATGCCAGACAACCAACAGCACGTCGGGCACTGCCATCCAAATTTTACCTCCGCCAATTGGAAAATAAAATCAGTTTCAATATTAAACTGAGGGTAAAATGGTCGTTGGAAACAGGACCTTTCTTCAAATCTGGAAAGAATCAATTTTGAAGAATACGATCTAAACACCTGCTAAAAATATCAATCAGGTTTCAGTCACGATTGTGAACTGCGAATAATATGTAAATATTAGTCGAAAAACAGCTCTTGGCTGAAGAACAGCTTTCGCATAATTATTTCTTATGTACGGTCAGGTAGTTGTAGTTTGGCCTTCGAGAATTTTGCGTCTCACTCGCAATAGTTGACTGATTTGTCTCATTAATAAATAAATATATATACAATATAGGAAAATGTGGAATTTAGTAGGAGAAATATATTCCTTGATAATTGAATATATTTAATCGTTTTAAAACAATGCGATTTAAAAACGAAAAATATAGCTTTCTACAAATCGCTCTTGTTGTGAACAGATCTTCGATATTCGGATAAATATTTCTCCAATATGATAATAATAATATAGAAGAATAATAGAAGCAACAGCATTTTATAATGAAAAAAGAGTAAAAAATTATCATTGTAAACAATATAACAAATCTGTTTTGACCACACGGAATAAAGAAGATATTCGGTATCAAGATCATCGTATAACTAAGGTAAAAGATACATCCAAATTTTTGTTCGGTTCGTCGATGTAAAGCAAACAATTTCACTATATGACTTACGAGACTTTCTTATCTTTATATTCTTAGTTGAACTGGTCCTCATTATCAACAAACAACTCTTCAATAACTTATATGTCGCATTTTATTGGCTCAGAACTTTACTCGTCCACTGTCCTGAAAATAGCGAGAAAATTGAAATGAAGAAGAAATTATACTGGATATAACAGCACCAGAGGGGAATCTGCAATATTAAATATATGTATGTCTTTGCGTGCAGTTTCCTATATAAATAATTGACATTACAGACGTTTTAAAGGACGGCGATGTTAGACTATTTGGATGTATGTATGTTTATAAATATCTTAAGTTTGAATACGGCTAAAACTAAAAATGTACTATATGATAATACTAAACAACAGTGAAAATGGAAAAGTAATCGAAATTAGATATCTGGGTATAATAATATATTGCAAGCTTAAGTTTGATGCACATTTTCAATATTTTGTGAATAAAATACGGCAAGAAAAGGTTTATCTCATGTACAGAACTTATCACGTTACAAATTAATTAATAAATAAATTATTTGTTCTTCGGTACTATTTCTGAGGACACACAAGTGGGGCTGCTGCAAAAAATGCAAAACAAGGCAATGAGATTTATACTGCGGATGCGTACGTAGTAGATGAATTGAATTGTCTGCGTGTAAAGCAGATCTCATCTTTTTCCACAATGAAATTCATCTATAATATGAAGATGAAAATTATCTCTCTTATTTAACGGAACAAATTAAATATGACCAGATACAGGTGCATAACTACAAATCCAGAGTAACAAATGATCCAGTGGAGGATATTACAACTGAAGTGACCGTTTATTTTCGTTCAATTCAAGTTTGAACAAACAGTAGGGTTAAGAACGGCAACTATTATGATGCTTTTTATTTTTGCTATTTGATGAAAACATCAATGAAAGTGAAACAAACTTCAACTATATTAATTGCTTGAGCTGAAATTAATTAATTTTGGAAAAAAGGAAAGCACAGAATACATCGAAAGTATCGGCTATCGTACAATGCATTTTTGAACGAAACCCGGTCAGTTAAATGACCGCCTTACTCCGTTTATTTGAATGATCCGTGGAATTTAACCCGGTCGTTCGTGAACGACCCAAATCTAAAGCTGACCGAAGAAATCGTTATTATGAGAAACCATTTTCTTGCAATCCAAGTAAAAAAATCATTATGCCATTATAAAACAATATGGGTGTTCCATTTCTCTAAATTGAGGAATAAAAGATTATTAATTGCCATTTACTCTTTGAAATATCGAAACCTTATGCTTGTTCCCATTTAATTATCTATTCGATCTTTCTTGATATTTTTGTGTGAAATGCTGCCATTTGACCATATTTTTGAATTCTTTCACGTGAAATAAAATATTGCAACAAGTGAACATAGAAACTAAAGAAGCAAAAAAATAAAAAAATACTTATCTCAACAAACTTTTTGGCTTAAGATTTTTATATGTTACTTTCAGCTTTGTTCTCAGGTCTCGTTTCATCGTCCTTAACTTTCCAAACGGAATTATGAATTTCACCGGCTTTGATAAAAATTTGTCCGTAAAGAGATACTGTGAACGTATATCAAATTAAATTATTAAATATTATTGCATGAAAATCTAAGCTACAGCTTTCTATTACTCGTATCTTATGAGGTAAAATTTTGTTTTCAGTGTTCAATATTAATTCATATACAATTAAATTTGTTTATTTGTTTGTTTTTTATTTTGTTAATCTTAATGTTATTTTTAATTTATATGCCCACAACTTAACCTGAACTCTGATTATGAAACTTTGTTGTGTAGGAATGAAAGAAAAATAATAAAGATTCAGAAATGAATATCGTTGCTTTTCATTTTCTTTTCTGTGTTCGTACTTTCTAAAACCGTCTATTTCTCCACAAAAATAAGAGTAACTGAGCGGGGCGTTTATTTGTATTCGTTTGTATGTGCGTTCGTTATATATGTGTGCACATATACGCACTTGCGCAAGTAGTTATGGTTAACTGTCTCAAAGATACTAGTACAAATACTGGAACGGAAAGCACTAGTGCGAACAGATTTAAACTCTTAACGGCAGAGTGGTAAAGTTTATGTGAGCGAAAAATTGCAATAGATCGTGGACCTACAATTAAGTCAGTTTTAAAGACAAATTGAAACAAAAATTACTTATTCTATTCAGTTAAGCACTTAACTATTACATATCAACAATAACTTAAAAATATTTTAGCACGAATTTCACACCATCCTTAATATTTGTGTGGACATATTGTAAATAAATATGTATGTACGGGTAATGAGTCATCTGGAAAAGAAAAAAATTAATATTTGTTTCGAAGCGGGTTGAACTTTTAGCATTTAATAGGGTACACTTGCGACAGAAAAGGGTTGCATGAGGTCTCATGTTTTCCTCAGCAGTTTAACTTTATGTACATGACTTTTGTGTTTAGGTCGTAACCATGATGAAACGTCCACGCTGGTGGCAAGTCCTCATAGTCTTTGGTAACATTGTACTGCAGATATTCTTATATAAGTATTTCCGCCAGTAAATTGTACTTCTATTGGAAAAGCGCTGTCTTTTCCTTTGCAAAACATTGTTGGTAATGGTTTAAAGCTTTTAATCCTTTTGCTTGGGACTCTGATAAATTTTTTCACACTAATAACTAGAGGAAATGTTGCCACAATGTTATGTATGTTGTAAGAAATAAATGTTGTTTCTTATACAATAAATATTGCCTTATTTTTCATTAAAAACCTTAAATTAATATTTTTAATTTTTTACCTAAAGTTACTTTATTATGGGTCCGATTATTGATTCCGTTCCGCGGCTGCGGATAACATTTTTTGTGCGGAAGCAAAAATTTGCAATTCCGTTCCGTTGTTGCGGTATCATTTCTACAGTTGCGGTATTGCGATATTATTGATTCCGCAATATAGATATTTTCCTCCATTTTGCTTACGCTCAATTTTTATGGCGGAAAGTTAACGGAAAGAACAAAAATGTAAGGAAATGTAAAATTTTTATTAAAGTGTTGTTTAATTGTGTAATTCATTTGTTTGATTTTTGTTTTACTATTTTTATAGGAACAAAAGAGAAAAATATACAAATAAAATGCAAATGGAAGCAATGGTAGATTTAATGAAATTGGGCTATGTTAACATTAAAATCTTTACCAACACTATGCTGACAGCTGCCTTCTGCAAAAAATCTCAAAAAGCACATAGTTTATCTTTGACTGAAAGAGCTCCTTGACGACCACTTCCTGACCATCCAGATTCTAACTCAGACAAAATATATTTAAACGCTACCTTGTTTAAACGAACATTTTCTTGGAAGCTGTACAAGTAAGCATAGCTTTCATTTACCAACTCTCTATCGTTCATCTGCAACACATCTCCAGATTTATAGCGTAAAACTCTTCTTTCCAATCGCATGTCCAAAGAATCACTGTCACTACTATCTTCAAAAAAGGCAATTGTATCCATATTTTATTTATAACAAAAGATTTAATACTCGCGTCTAAAATCACATCTAAAACTTGTTGATTTTTTTCCATCAGCTGACACAACATCAAGTCATAATCACTTAAAACAGGGATGTTAAATTAAGTTCGCGAAAAGAGAATACCGCAGGAATGAATAAATGCAATTTTCATATCGATCGATATTTCTTTCGGCTAAATTTTCCTTTCCGTGCGGAATCAATAATATCACCCTATTTGTCCACTTGCCATCAGCGATTCGTAAAAAAAGTGGATTTCTGTAAAAAATACACACTGAATGACTAAAAGGTTTTTGGAATTCAAAAAGATTTACGGCACTGCATAGTTGTGTTGATTGAAATGTTTCACGGGTAAAGTACCGTTAATTTGGCACTGAGAGAAGTTGATATCTACGTACATACATTGCATGAATATGTGAATTGCGTGTCTTCGAGTGTACTCGTAGTCCCACCTAAGCTTAACAGATTTTTGCGCGTAGGAGACTGGCTAAAAACAATATTAAGTTATAATATAGGTCGATATTGTCGATATCACATCTAAACGCATGTTGTTCAGCCACTCCAGTATTTGACAAGGTATGACATCCATATGTACATTCCTAAATTCACTTGTTTCGCAGCTGGCCAGCAAATTTACGCAATTATTGCAATATTTAAATTGACAATTCCATTTTATACTGTCGAACTTTGGTGGGGCCTTCAATGAAATTGTATTTCGTGATTGGAATCTCTCCTTATTCTTGAAAAACAAAAAAAAAATTTTAAATTATGAATTTTTATAGAAAAAAAGTTGTTATTTTCGTCGTTCTAGACTTGTTTGTTGTGACTTTAAATCTGTTTGATTAGCGCAGTAATTAGTCTTTTTGAGAGATATGAAATGTGCGACGCGTCGTCCACTGTGTGGAATGTAGCGGAATCCAGCTGCAACTACATCTCGGGCCGAAACAAATCAGCTTCCAGAATTCTGTCCCGCCTGCCTCACTGACGTTGTTTTCAAAAAAGTACGTAGCAATTACGCCGCCGGTGCCAAATCCGCACTTGACGGTAACTTCTTTTGAATGCACTGCCATAAAACGAGAGCAGCACGTGCAAAGTTTACACTAACGAATACCCATTTTGATAATAATGGATACGTCAATAATCCAAATTGCCGCATTTGGAGTGATGATAATCCCCAGGTGTATGTTGGGACTATAGAGCCATGCTAACTGACTTTTTCGTTCATGCGGAAGCTGTGGTTTCAACAAGACGGCGCAACATGTCACACAACTCGTGCCCCAATTGATTTATTGAAGGAAACGTTTCAAAACCGCATAGTTATCGAAAACTCCATATTGGACTACGTCCAAGCCAGCCGTGGCTATATAATACCTGAAGATTATATTTCGAATTTAGTAAATTGCATGCCAATTCAAAAAATTCATCTCTGTTTTATTTCATTTCAAAGTTCTTTACCTCTGTAAAAAACATCCTTTACTATTTTCTTTACAATTGGGATAAGTCTGTCTGACTTTCGAAACAAAATGTTCTATCCTGAATTTTATGTAAGACTTGCCACCCGTTTTGAAAAACGGCCGAGAGATACAGGATTTCAAATTAAAAATTTATTAATGAATTTAATGATTTAAGCACTTTAAATAAAGACTCTTAAAAAGCAATCGACTAAATTAGGTGAAACTTGGAACCTAGACAAATCTCAATCTGGTAGGAGGAACTGATATTGAACAAAGATTAGGACCTAACACAGTGCGCAAAACATCTCTCTATTGAGAAACGATTTTGAGTTTTAGTGAAACCAAAGATCTTATTCGGTAAATAAAATAAAAGCCGACGTTCTTCCGTACCGTTGGCGGTTTCTCGTGGAGTGATAAAAATTTCGAATAGGTCGTCTACAGCCCAAACACCATTGAAATTATAATCATAAATATATAATGATCATAAATATATAACACACAAATGTCAAAGATTGTGCCTTCGCGCTTTTATAAAACTATAGAGATCCAACTATACTTAAATAGATGTTTTACTCGATATTAAAAGGATTTAAATAAAGTGTCAATTGCCTCTACAACTTTTAAGAAATAAAAAAAATGTATGTGTTGTTCCTGCATTCGGCTAATATTAAGACCGAAAGATTTATGTTTTCGATCAGTGTATTTATTTGTTTTAACTTTTTTTTGAGAAGTTTGAATTAACGAATAAGAAACAGTAAATGGAAACAAATGTTGAACTTCTGAGAACTTCGATTATGAAGCCTTGAGAGCTCAACCAGATTGTTTTGAACTCTACTCAACTCCATATTTCACAAACTCATCACAGTAATTTTAAATTTTTGTATTGTAGGAAAGAACATTTTTTACTTCTGGAAGCGATTTCCGAATGTCGGTGAAAACCATTTCCGGTTTTCCTTCCTTCATCTTTGAAATTTTAGTATAACTGTAGCGAGAGATATTATTTCAAAGCATCTGTTAACTCCTTTTTTTTATTTCAAATATTTTTGTCTAAATTGAAGCGTAATAAAGAATGATGTGTGTGTTCTTGTAAATAAAAAAGAAGAATTTCGAGGACAGGAAACGTGCAATAATTGATACTTTTAGAAATTTAAAAAAGGCTCTTGCAAGCACTTCGAAATCATTATTTTGTTCTACTCGAAAAGTTCGTAACTTATTATTATTTAATCCAAAACTAATTTAATTTGCGTTATTTAATTGCTGTTAAATTACTACGGACTTCCGAAAGGTGTGGATATACGAGTACATACTTATTTTTCAAAACTCCCTCCTTTCAGAAAAAGAAGAAGAAAATGTTGGGGTGCTTGTGCCGGTAAATACAACGAAATGTAAAATTTTGCATTCCTGGCTGGATCAGGATTACCTCCATTTGTTTATTTTTGTTCAAAGTCTTCACAATTAAAATTGGAATCACTGTGTTTAACACTTTCCTTGTTTAAGAAAGTCTTTCCAAGATCGTCTTCGTGTCCATCTATCAATTTCCTCAGCGATTTTGCCCACGCCCATGCACCTCCACTAACGAATTTCCCTGCATTATTTTATGACCGCACGCGTTCGAATGCTCTCAGAGTATTGAAGAGAGTAAAACTAACAAAATAGTTTAGCTTGGCTTGGTAATACGTAATTCATATGTAGCCGTACAAACCTTAACTCTTAGTGAAGATGATTACAGTTTTTATATTGGCAGTACAGGTAATCATTTCGCATTTTCACGTGAAATTATTGACGGCATGAAATAAGTTTGCATGCGAGTGAAGATCCCTGCTCTAAGCCCCAATCTACGTTTTGTTAAAATTACAATGCTACGAAGCCTGCGAAAAATAATTAAAATATTACGGGATTCAAAGTGGAATGAATACATGTGTTAAAAGGCTTCCGATATGTGGTTGCTGAATTCCAATCACTTCTGCTCATTTGTCATGCAATATTAATGCGTTCGCTTTCTCAATAGTCGTGCAAATGTGATGCTCCCGAACCAACCCACACCCATGTCTCTTTTCATTGGTTGATGTTTCTCTCTCGACATTAAATGTATTTAAATTTTTTAATCTTTAATTTTAGCGTGTGTGTTTCTATGTGCAGGTACTCGTATCTCGCGAAAAATGGTGACTGTGTTGCTTAGTACAATATCTGGGTGAATTTTTTTTCCCTTCTCGCTTTATTTCAATACGTTTATGAATTTTGTAGATTGCCTTTTATGATTGGTTTATTTGTTTTCAACGCTGGGCTATTTTTCTTTTTTACCTAACTTTTGCTTTGAATACGTTTTGAATATTTGTGGTCGGTTTTGTTTTTCAATCAGCTTCAAACAACATGTTCAGTGTGGGTGCGTTTTCTTAACTGGAAGAATTCAAATTTTAAGTAAAGCTTCAAACATCAATAAAATATATTTGAAATAAGTAAAACTAAGCAGTGAATGACAAATGCAAAAGAACTTGTAAATTGGAGATGGATGTCAATAGAAAACAATCTCTGACAATCTCTTTATATAGACATTTGGTGCTTTGCCAATTTTTTTTAGCACAGGCTTTAATTCGCTGTCGTGTTTATTTTCAGCCTGATATTTAAAGAAATATAAGCAAACATAAAGTTCCTTATTCACGTATCTATCTGAACAGGAAAGTGACCCTGCACTGAACAAAATTAGACACGAAGGCGGAAACCATTAAGAAAATGTCTTTAATTAGAAGGATTTGGTGGTCCTTGGAACCACCATCTTGCCCCTTCACTCTGCCATTCCGCTATTCAACCATAATTTCAGAGGTTGTGTTCATTTCCTATCAAATGTGCTGCATGTTCAGATAAGAAAAGCGATCTCCGCCTTTTTGTTCTATTTTAAAAAGAAAAAAAATTGGAATATTTGGTCATACGAAATATAAAGAAACAAAGATAATACTCATATTAGTGGTAGTGGTGTCTCCACAAGAGGGTGTGGATATCGTTACTCCAAATGCGACAATTCTGCTTATTTACGTACCCATTCAAGCTAAAAGGGCTTTATCGGGGAACAAAGTTTTGAAAAGAAATTCAATATCAAGTTGTGCTTCAGCCCATTTGCAGATTTAGTGGCGAATACGATGGTCGCTTGGCATTAGTTTCTGGTACAAATTGAATCTTGAAAGTTTTTAATCTGAGATTCTTTAGTAAAATCTTCCATAAAGTTTTGATTTGAATTGATTGATTTGGATTGATCGAATTCGTTTCCTGTATGTATGTATTTAAATACATAAAACTTGTTGGCAACTCCACAATTTTCATAAATCTCCAAAGAACTTAAGCGAAGATCCAAACAAGCAATTCGTGGATTCAGTAGACAATTTGCTGTGATATTTTCGTGCAGAATTATTTATTTATTTGTTATTTTATAACTATCAAAATAAACTTACAAGTTCTAACTGCGCAGAATAGGCGGGGTAACCAAGACTTTATGCCCATGATGGTGTTAACAGACGTTTATAAATGTCTTTGTGTCTCACTTATACGACCCATGCCTTCGTAGTAGCCGTAGCCGACATGAAATTCCTCAAATGAACCGTAAAACAATACAGTTATCCGAGGTAAATCCGTCAACCAGTGCGAGTGAGACGTAAAACTCTCCAATGCCAAACAGTACCAAAAAATAATTACCATGATGGGAGAACTGTTCTGCAGCCAAAAACTGCTTTACGATTGATTCTCATCATTTTGTAAATCACAGCCAAATTCATAACAGAAAAACTTGTCAGCACAACCCAAAACAACTCGACGAAATTCTCAAGTATTTATTTAAACCATCAAAAATTCTGCTGTTTAATTTTCTAAAATGGCAACTTCAGCTGTTCGATATCTGATGCAGCGTTGCCAACTCTAAGTCTCTTGAAATTTCAAAATTGACAGCACAAATTAGATAAAAAAAAAATAAAATATGCTAGAAATGAAGTAAGGAAATTGAGGAATATTTGCTACTATAGGCAACGGGTGGCACGTGTGCCAAACTGTTGCCTACCACTGAAAACGTGTGAAAGAAGTTTCCAAACGTACAATTTTTCCACTTGTCGGAAACGTACAAACTCAGAAGCATTCGCATCTTTTTTATTATTGAACATTTTATATTTCTTAAACTTGTTTTAATCAAACCATATATTGTTATTCTTTTTCAGGCGTATGAACTTTCGACACTTACTGGTACGCAGGTCATGTTGTTAGTTGCTTCAGAGACTGGTCACGTGTATACGTTTGCTACGCGTAAATTGCAACCAATGATTACCTCAGAAGCAGGCAAACAGTTAATCCAAACATGCCTTAACTCTCCGGATCCACCAAGCATTGGCAGTGGTGACCAAAGAATGTCAGCTACAGGATTTGAAGAAACAGAACTTAGTTACAATATTGCGGACGAAGACTCAAAAGTAAGACAATTAATTTATGGTCATCATGGTCACGCTCATCTCGGACATCCACAAACTACAGCTTCGCATTATGGTCTCGACCAAAGTATTATGCAGTCGCCTTATAGCGGTGGACAACCTTCCCCTCTTTCGCATTCCCAAGCATACACACATAGTCATGCTCACCATTCGCATATGCCACATGTGCCTCACTCTACCCATTCTCATATGTCGCATTCACATCCGCAACGGTAAAAGTCCGTCCAAAGATTCTTTAGTCCGCAAAATATTATACTATATATTACAATTAGCAAATTGAGTTTTTAAAAAATACTTTCGTAGACGGTAAAACTTATTTCAAACACCAGTTTCCAACAATAACATTTTTCTGCCTCAAAAACCCTTGGAGCAGTGTAGACTAATAACACCAATAATTTAAAGTCCATTTTAACTTAATGTTATAATAATAGTTCAAGATCTCGTTCTTATTTTTATGTAAATTTGAAATACTCTTTTTATTTTTTTACAAAAAAAACAAACAAAAATGCGTCCTCCAGTCGCATGTAAATTTACACATGAGACAAAGTATGTGTATAAAACTAGTCATTTTCGATGCTATTTTAAACCCGATTCTTACATACGCTTAGCTGATTTACCAACTACATACATACATACATGCTTACATGTAAAAAATATAACGGTTATATTCTTGTTTTTATATTTGTAATGTCGACAAATACGAATTCTCATTGATTTAACAGAAAACAAAAAAAGATAAAAATGAAAAGGCTATGAATGTAATAATATGAATGAATTCTTTTAACTTTATGAAATACAAAAATATTATCTTATACATATACATACACACATACATACAATACATACACATATACGTATTTATACACTTTACATAAACAGACTCCTGATTGTAACGAAGTGCCATTAACGCAGAGAATTCTAAAATTTAGAATAAAAACTGCCCTGTCTAAAAAAGCTTTTATTACATTTTGTAATTAAAACGTATAAAATAGTGCCATGATAATAATACAATTACAATTTTAAATGTGCAATAATAAAAATTATTTTACTCTTTATTGTGCATGTGTTGGTTCAATACCATGCAAATAACTTGTTTAAGTTCTAGTTAAAAAGGATGGTGAGTGAGCGTGATCATTTTTATATGATAATTAAATATATAAATTTATAAATTTTGTATGCATGTTTTAGTTCTTCTATAGAAAACTTAATTACATACAATACTTTCGACTTAAACTCTATGAAATATATTTTTAATCGAATACCCAACTCAATACAGAAAACAAAAGCAAATAAATAAATAAAAAAAAAACCCACACACGAATAACAACATGACGTTATTTGTTTTAAAAAATAACATTTAGCATGCGTAGTTAGTTAATTTTTTAAAGTAATTTAATTTAATGTATTTAGATTATGTTTCTGTCAAACAGAAAGTTTTTATCGAAAATAAACGTTGAAAAAATAGTTTTAAGCTCTTGTGTATTTATTGTCAAGTAGTTCCGCTCTGACGGAACACAATATCTTCTTAGTTTTATTTTAATACGTGTGTACATATGTAGTTGTTTATACATCAGGACTATTTGTTCGTCCAGCTTCGACCTGTTTGTAAATGTGTCACTGCGCCGAGTCTGGTGCGCAAGAGAGGTAAGTTTCCATTAAAAATACAAAATACTTAAGCAATAAAAGCAAGTCAGTGAAGTGAAACGCAGTTAATACGAAGTCAAATATTGCATAAGTCATTTTCACTCTACGCGCTTGCGCATCAAATGTTGCGGATGTGCGCGATACCGCCATCTGAAGCATTCTCCAGCGTACTGCCCATCAGACGAAGTGTGAGAGTCCATTTACAAACAGGTTCTGCCATTAAATATGAAAGTAATGTCTTTCACTAATTTGAGTTTGGCGAATTGTTTAGTGAACACACATACTATAAGTATACATCTACATTGTGACAACAGATTTTACCTTATTGTGCATCGTAAAACTTCTGCTGAAAATTAAACATCATTTTCTCTATAAGTAGACAAGTTGAAAATTGAAACAGTCCCAACGCCAGTCTTTTAGCGAATAGATACATGAGAAGGTAAGACTCTTCCAGTGAAACATTATAAAAGCTGGATATTATGTGGCAAGCAAGCCCAGATGTATTTCGCTTATAACTATATTTTTGTCTACATATATCTAAAAAGTACCTAAACTGAGAATTAGTCCTATCCACGCTGTGGATAGTGATTAGTGTTCAATTCTGCCATGGTTCCTTTCAATACAAGGTGGCGTAAGATTAATCAGCCTTTAGGAAAATGCTGTAATTTTCGCAAATAGCAGTAAATTTAAGGCATGGCTCGCTACTCAAAAAAAGGTGATTAGTTTTGTGCCACACTGTACAACAGACTTGTAATTTTTGTGCAGACTACGCATTTCGGAAGTCTTTGTTTCGGAAACTCAGATAAAATGCTAATTCAATACGTCGGATAGGTCTTTCATTCATCACATTACAACAAAAGAATTTATCTCGAAATCCGTAACCTTCCACAAATAGAAATTTGTATGCAGCTCAAAATGAGATTTTTACTGCAAATAAAGCAAGTATTAGGGATTGTGTCTCCGTTGATTATTGTGCTTATTGCGAATGTCAACAACGACACACACACATACATACGAATATATGTAAGTGGGGACATCATCACGTATGCGTTACGCGCATTGACGATTTTGGCTGACTCGATTCGAATTGTTTTTCTTAGCAAGCTTTTAAGTGTAAGAGTAAGAGAAAGTTGGTCTTAAATTTTCTTTACAATATAAAATATATCGTCAATATATCTTGGCGTAGTTGAAAAATGACAGCTGTCGGGCTTAACGTCGTATGTTATTTTTGTCAGTTCACACACATCAAGTTTTATTGCACAAAAGTTTTATTTTTCTACAAAACGGAAATATAAAGAACTACATACAAATAATATAATACTGTTGTTTCATCACTCTGCCACATTATATAAAAGTTGATTTGTGTGAATCCCCGCACAAAAATTCGCAAGTAATACCTACATACATATATTGCAAATGATGAATTCAAGGGATTGCGCTGAATTTTATTATTATGGAATAGCCTGTTATAGAACTGTCAAACAAATGTTTATAAAAGGGAATTTAGACGGTAACACAAGTCGTACGATAAGTCAAATTTTTGAGTAGAAGAGCGCGGATGGTATCGTCTAAACTTAGTATGTAATGAAACCATACAACATAGAGAGAAAATACGGATGAAAATTTTACAGTCGTACGGCTGTCATCGTTTTTTAAAATTTTTCAAATTCCTTCACACATCAGATCAGGGATGTATTTTTGTGTAAACATTTTACTTTCTTTTAATCTTTTACCAATGGTGTAAACGGAAACAAATTTGTCGTAAGATTCTTATTTTTAAAATGCGGAGATAAGTTCATATGATTTTCTCTTTAGTTTTACGTACTACTTGTATTACCCTCTAAATCCCTTTTAAATTGCAAAACAAAGAATACAAAACCTGATCAAATTCTTCTGCATTTGATTTGTGCAAATATATTGTGTGACAATGCTGAGCGCAGTTTTTATATTCATCCTTTTTTGAAGTCTTGCCGTATGAGATTTTTGCTTCCTTATTTTCACTAGTTTGGAAAATTGGCATGCAAATGTAATTGATACCATTATATGCTTACATACATATGTATGCATAAGTACATATGTACTTACGTAAGAACGAAATCACGTTTTACTGAAGTTTTTAAGTATCTTTGATTTTCTGCAAAATTAGAAGATGGCTGCGATTTAGCGTCAGGTTGAAGATGACGTAGGCCAACAATTACTGTTGCAAGATTAATGACAGAAATCGTTCCTTCGGTTCTAATAAAGAGTCCGACGTCCAAGTAAATGTACATACATACATTCACATATGTATGTATTTTTAAAGCTTAAAAAAAGTGTATAAATGAAGCTAAAATTGTTTACCAAATGAAAAAAACAATTTTATTGGAAATTAGCAGCATTCATCCAAACAGGAAAGTTGGGTATCATACGAATTGATTCTGGAACGATATAAAAAAAAATTATTACTTGATTTAACAATTGGGTCCATTAAAATAACCAAAAATTATTTACATTCAACTACAAAATAACAATTCTCAATTATAAATACATACATAGATGCAAATACTCAATAACCCAAAAGCAAAACCATATAAATACAGCCTGGAACAAAGGCCGCAATGTTGGGTTAATTGATGAGTCCGATTATTGATTCTGTTCCGCGGCTGCGGATAACATTTTTTGTGCGGAAGCAAAAATTTGCAATTATTCATTCCGCCGCTGCGGTATCGTTCCGTTGTTGCGGTATTGCCATATTATTGATTCCGCAATATAGATATTTTCCTCCATTTTGCTTACGCTCAATTTTTATGGCGGAAAGTTAACGGAAAGAACAAAAATGTAAGGAAATGTAAAATTTTTATTAAAGTGTTGTTTAATTGTGTAATTCATTTGTTTGATTTTTGTTTTACTATTTTTATAGGAGCAAAAGAGAAAAATATACAAATAAAATGCAAATGGAAGCAATGGTAGATTTAATGAAATTGGGCTATGTTAACATTAAAATCTTTACCAACACTATGCTGACAGCTGCCTTCTGCAAAAAATCTCAAAAAGCACATAGTTTATCTTTGTCTGAAAGAGCTCCTTGACGACCACTTCCTGACCATCCAGATTCTAACTCAGACAAAATATGTATATTTAAACGCTACCTTGTTTAAACGAACATTTTCTTGGAAGCTGTAAAAGTAAGCATAGCTTTCATTTACCAACTCTCTATCGTTCATCTGCAACACATCTCCAGATTTATAGCGTAAAACTCTTCTTTCCAATCGCATGTCCAAAGAATCACTGTCACTACTATCTCCAAAAAAGGCAATTGTATCCATATTTTATTTATAACAAAAGATTTAACACTCGCGTCTAAAATTACATCTAAAACTTGTCGATTTTTCTTTCCGCTAAATTTTCTTTTCCGTGCTGAATCAATAATACCACCCGATGTTTGACTGTGCATTGCCGAATGTATATATGCACACTGGACACTGAAGAGTCAGCTCAATGTGAGTAGAATTCTGACATCCTCATCTCCGCAAAATAGCATAAAACCGCATTACATCCTCTTTCCTCCTCCCCAAGATCTAGTTCGGGTATAATGCACTGTATATGTAGGCGCAACATACGCATAAATATGTATGTATTTGCTCCGAAGTCCATCATTATCGACTTGAGGCTAGACGTTTTCTATTGGGGTTTCATTTGCTATTACTATAGGTCAACATTTGATTTTCTAACTGCAAGCTGAAAGCTGTTTGCAGGCGGTTTTCAAATTATAAACATTTTTAAAATTTGGCACCAAATGGAACAACTCCAAATAAAATGTGTAGAACGCACTTACTTATCTATTCGAACTTACTAAGAAAACTGTTCTTCGATGTGATATTTTTTAATTTTCGAATAGAATATGAGGAGAGAAACAAATTAAAAAACTTAAATTTAAGCGGAAAACAAACAAAAAATAATTTTAAATTGGGAACAGTAAGTTGAAAGTACTTCATATGCAACATTGATGTACGCCATTTCTTATGTTCCTTCTTTTTCAATTCTCATGAGTTTTTAAATTTTCTTCTTTTAACTTATGGTTTTGGTGATTGTGACGATCTATCCATTTACACACCGTTTGCACACATAGATGTTCCTCAAAGTTGAAAGAGTGCTTTTTTCATATTCTGTTGACTTTCCCTTTAATTATGAGATATGTATGTGCTTCCCCGAAAATGTCTTTTCACTGTGAGGAAACGAGTACCGGATTTTGAATGATCTCATCTATTGGGATAAGAACTTAATTGTACTCATTATTTCGTACCAAACGAAGGACCAGGTGGAGTGCTAATAGCGTTACAAGTTAGGGACAGCTTTTTCTGAGTATGAAATTGTTCAAAGAGACCCCTGAAGTACCAACATTCAGTTTTCTTCCAGTCCTCAAGTTCACCTCATTATGTTCACTTCTATATCCATCCTGGTGAATTGAGTTCTTTTCGTCGTTTTTAATAGAAATGGTAAATGATCAACCCCGTAATATCTTTTCTTAATTTATTTGTTTGTTTGTCCTGATCTGAAGTTGTAAACAAAATGTAGTAGAACTGTAAAACTATCGTAATTTAGCTTTTTTCAACATTCTTAATACCAAATACGAACGACAACGACACCCTTAACAAATTTACAACTGCAGTTGCCATGCGGCAAACGTTTGACAAATATTTGTTTTTAACTTGAAATTTTTGATACCATCAAATATTTCATTAAAAAGTAAATCTTATGGCAAACAGAGACAACGACTTTTAGCAGGTTGTGGCAAAAGGCGTTCCGTTTTTGTGTTTTTAAAGAAGTGAAGATGAGGTATTTGGTAAAATACGGCTGAGCAACAGATTGAATGTAAAATAAATACCCTACGAAATGATAGTGGTGCCGAGTTTAATAATAGATATTGAACTAGTGCCTAATGAAAACGGTCAACCGAATTAAACTAAAGACATGACAATCAATAAAATCATCGATATGGAAAATGAGTGGCGATGAATCTGAAAAATAACATGACGATGAAAGCATGACAGAAATAAGTCCGTACTGGTGCATCAAACAACATTTATGTATGTATGAAATCTTGAATGAAGCATTATCGAGTGAAAATTCACGAATGCACCTATAGATAATGTTCATAATCGTCCAAAACTATATAATGCAACAGGTTGTAGATGCCTATTTTCATTGAAGAGAAACAAAGACGGTGCTGTTGAACGATTGAAGGGACAGCAGGTAGCAAACTTCTGCTCCCAAAAACATTGTGCTATTTATTCCTAATTTCTACACTTTTCACCCGCTGTTATTCGCAGAATGAAATTTGTGTAACTAAGCTAGAAAAGTCTATAGACAAAATGCGACCACATCATGTCGGAAAGTTATAGAAAGCTCTTTACAGAGTCAGGTAATCAGGACACCAGGCGAAATGCAAGTTCAACTACATGTTAAATACGTATGTACGTGGATTAAATATTAATTTGGGGTTCTAATGTAGAATATTTGAATGATATTAAGCAAGAAAAATTTAAATTAGTTGAATTAGGGAAGTGGTAGGAAGAGATGAATACAGCTGTTCAAAGGCAAAAATAACAATTCTTGAAATAATATAATAAGGAAAACTGTCGATCGGTAGCAACACCGGTAGAGTGGAAATGGATCGGGAAATTGAAAAACAGTTGACCAAATTGAATAATCATTAATTGGGTCTCTGATGTACATATTTATATTGGCCAAAGACCTCCGACTCAAGTTTAAACTAGTGTATGACTCTTTCAACAACAACGTCATCCGAAATAAACCTTCATAGGTAATATACTGTTCAATTGAGGCAGACTACTTGGAAGCTTAACAAATTCACATAAAGTATCACAACCTTAAGGATTTGTATCAAATTTGTATTGACAGTGCAATTAAACTTTACAATTATTGGCATTGAAGAGGAATGTTGGGGTAACTGTTTTCTACTTGAAATTATTCATATCAACCCAAATATTTAGTTCCCTGTTTAATAACTCTTTGTTTTATTGTGTCTTAATGGTTAAAATTAACCTTATGTATGGATTTTCTCTTTTAATAAAACCTCTTAATTGAAATAATAAGATACATATGTAAAAATTCATGTAGAATCTTTAGTGTGTTTATTAGTGGTCGAACAGGACTGCATCATGGCCAAATTCTCCATAAAAATTTGGTGTAGAATATGAAACGTGAAGTAGAACATATTTCATTTTGGCACTCATACTCTCAGCAAAGGCTACAGGACTTTCATAAAAGCTCATGATTTTTGTAAAAAAAAAACGAAGAGGAAATAAAAAGCCAAATTAAACCAGTTAAATAGCAAAGAACGGTCATCACATCGGTTACCTGAGGCAAAGAAAGCAGTTAAATTCTGATTGCAAATATATGTTGTTATAAAGTGTATTAATCTCTGTGAACTAGGCCCATGAAATGTTTTGTATGTTAAATTTTTTGCGAACGACATAGCTGGGCAAATATTGTACTAACTTTACCATCAGGAGATGATTCATACTACTTGTTTGCACAATTGACAGTTCAATGTATTAAGAGAGAATGTTTTGGTGCAATTTTCAGTTCAACGAAACGTACAGTTAACCTCTATAAGGAAGCCTCATATTTGCTTAATCATTATTTTATAATCGGACGGAACAGTTTCATTATAAATAAAAGCAAACGGGAAGAAGAAACAAATGGATTAGTAAAAGTTATAAGAAAATAATGTTCTGCCCTTTTTAATTAAAATTGCCCAACTCTTACAAAGAGTGGAACGAAGATTTGTGCCTGCGACCTCTCATAAGCTTTTGCAAAACCATTTATGTATATGTGACGTTCTTCGAGAACAGGGACCTAGTGTGTCAAAAAACGGGTTTGGGACTTAAGAGTGAATTCTGGTACCTAAAAGGGTGTAGAATAAGATGAAATGAGTTAGATTTCTGATAAAAATTTATTTACCCCATAAAAATGAACTTGGGAAAATCGATAAAAATTAGAAAAACATTATTTTTTTTTGATTTTTTGTTTTTAAATTGTTTTTTTCGTCAGTCTTCGAATTTTTTGGAGTTTGGACTTTTCTTTCGGTGTTTCGTGATCTGATACTTTGATTTTCTTCCGTTTAAGAATTTCAGTTTTTTCCGTTTCTTCCGTTTCAAAAAATTTCGTTTCTGTGAATCAGTACTTATGTACTGACATTCTCATACAAATACCATTTACGATCTAACGATAAACCGCTTGGTGCAATGAGCGGAGGTAATTCGTTTGGTAGCTCAGACCTTAATCGCAGATTAAATCTTTCTTCTTCCGAGTCCACAAGTTCTTTACACACAATTTCGTTTTTTTTAAGCCAAAGTGGCGGTACTTGGTAATACCTAAAATGCAAAATGGTAATATTTTGTAAAATCTTTCAAAATGAGTATCCCATGTTCGCCACTCTACTTCCATTCACAGCGTTTTTAAATTTATTACTGCTAGATCTATTGACCACATCGTAATAATCTACATTTGAGCGACTATATTCTGGTTTCATTAATCCGAAAGAGCGATCGGTACTGAAGTTGGTGTGGCCAGTTAGGAAGAAATTTAATGATATCGATTCGTTTAAGTTGACAGACGTCACAAAGATCAGTTTTCGGTTTCATAGGCGAGATGTAAGGGCAGTACTTTATCCAAATTTTGTCAAATTTTAATTGTGATTTTATCTTCAGTAAGACAAACTTTCTCAAAACGACGAAAAACAGCACTTTTGTTTCACTGGATAGCAGCAGCATTACTTTACAGTCTTTGTAGTTTGACATTCTACCAGGAAGAGGTATTGCGAATTTTTCAGCAGAATTTTTAATAAATTGAACGATACGAGTAGGTGATTCCGGTGGTAAAACACGCGATTGCCGTTTTGAAGACTTGCCACTTAGTTCATGTTTTCGTTCAGAAAAGCCAACATTATCACTATGTCGAACCGCCGCAAGATTTTGAGCAGAAGGCCTCTTTTTAATTTGTACTTGTTTGCAATGTTTGCGTGCCAATCACTTTCGAGACCTTTTCTTTTGTACATGCAAAGCCCCAGTAGAACATTATTTCAGTTGAGTATCCATTTAGAGTAGACGTTTGTTTCATATATCAATTCGGCGAATCATTTTGCATTTATGTAGATAATTTTGGAAACTTTTTGACGTTTTCTAGTTAATATTTTCTAACAACCCAAAATACGAGTCCATCATATACACATGTGATCAAGGATCAAATAATTTAGTCGGGATATTCAAAGAACTAAGGATGGTCCATTTCAATATTTTAAAACTTGTGATTTCGAATTCGCGGTTTTTTAGTTTCAACCCCTTCGGAATCATAACGAAGTAAACTCTTTATATTACCGGCATTGCAATAATCCAAAGCCACCACAAGGTGATGGGCTTGAGAAACGCTCTACGATTTTAAAAATAAATTTTTCTTCTCTTCAACTTATGCCAAACGCAAAACAAATAAAAAGAAACGAAATTTAATTTCGTTCACACATTGAAATCAGAAGTATTTTATTCCAGTAGTTTAAACCGCTAAAAAATCATTGTAATATAAAGATAATTTTGGACTGTTATCGTGCTCCATTTCGCGTTCTCAGCTAAATACTGTCAAGAAAATTTACATACAATTGGAAATTTCCTGATTCAAAGTAAAGTTGATCCCGAACTAAAGCAATGGTTGCTATAACATTTAGACAAACTAAGGATATTGTGGCTGTTTATGGAAATCTGAAAAATCTAATAAAAATAATAATCGAAATCCGAGTCGAATTTTTCATATATCAAAATCTTTTTCGCACGTTTGTTGTTGTATTGTGGCCAGAATTAAAACTCATTAATTATTGTTGATAAAAATAAGTTTTACTTCATGGTCAGTTAAATTCCTTGAAAAGTACTTAGTACGCAAGGAATTTACTTTTTAAGTGTTTATGACTATTTGGTTATACTATTTATAAGGATTTGGAAAATAAAATTGAATTGAATATAAGTATTTTTTTATATATATAATTATTTTTTGTTAATGATTGGAACATTTTCTCCCAGTCGAATCACACCACAAAAATATTTATTTTTGAACTCAATTATTAAACAAAAACACGTTTAATTTTTCTATTTTCTTTTCTTTCCTCTACGATACACTTGTTTTCAAGTGCAATACAGCTTTGGAAAATTTATATTCAACTATAATAATAAATAAAAATTTACATACACATGTATGTATATACACATGTATGTACATATGTATGTATTGTAAAATATATATGTATGTATGTACGTACATACCAATTCATGCAGTGATGACATGCTAAGATTGTGAAACGATTATAAATCAGGGTTGCAAAATAAGATTATACAGATTGTCCAGGACGGCAAGATAAAAGGATACCTTTTGCAGTTATTGTTATTAAACCCTAAATTATATTGTAAATAAAAATTCAGTTGTAAAATTATACAGTCCAGGTTCAGTTTTTAAGTATAATTTGCAAAAAATAATCTCGGTAAGTTCAACTTTTTAGGTTTTATTAAATTTAAAAGAAATTTTCTCTGAATTTATTTGTTCAGAAACTTGATTTTCACAGTCTCAGCAATAACCCATCTTAGAACTGTTTTCCCCGCGTCAGTGCTGATATCTCTTATTTTTATTTCAATAATGGGCAACAGAAAATGATATTTCTTATGAAAAATTAATTGCTATTCAAGAAATTAAAACTCAAATGAAAATTGAGTCTTTTGCATGTTCATACGTAGAACTCATATACATAAATATTGTACATACAGGTATATTTACTTAGTCATTTATTTATCATCATTATCATTTACTATAATTACACTATCGTACAAAGTATGAAGATTGTTGATATTTTTTGTTTTGTTTGTTGTGTACTTGTGTATGTGTAAAACATTAAATTTGTAATATTGTTTAGTAGGCGACTTCTTATTTGCTAAAAAGATAACATTGTAGTGCTGTGTTCGTATATTAAGTTTTTAGTGGTCGGTTTTCTTTCAGCTGTGCGTGCAAATCGAGCTCGTGCTGTATTAACAAATAGTGACACCTTTAAGATAATTTGTAATAACTTATAAGATGTGGAAATAATTTAATTTCGAAAGGCCTAAAAAGATTGTTAATTGTTGATATCTGAGTTCAAAAGAGTCTGGACAGATGTTACAAACAATCGGCTAATATCTTTTGCTTTTATTAAATTTTTATAGTACAACATCCTTTTCACATTTTCGGATGAATGTGGGATGGATAATGATCCACTAGGAATTCTAAGAATATCACCCAGTTCGTTCTGCATTTCAGATTCATTGATTCAAATTAAAATTAGATAATGACGAGACTGAATTCCGTAAAATAAATATGTGCAGCGTCGTAGACTTATTACAGCCGCAGTACGACAGGTCAGGTTTAAGTTGGGAATGTCTGCCTGGCTTAGGCTTGCGCTTAAAAGCATCCAATCATTTCTGAAAATGATAATCGAAACGAGTAAAATGCCATTTGAGGATTTAGATTTTATAGCATCATTAATATTTAAAATCAAACTCGCTTTTGAGCATATTTTGTTAAAGGAAACGTAATTTTGCTCACGCCTATATCTCGGAAAGAAAAGGGTAGGAATGTTTACAACAAACTGGTTCGAAATTGTTGCAGCTGCTTCAATTTTTGCAAACGGCGTTAAACGTCAGTTTCGACTTAACATTTGCGAATTAAACCGAGCATGAATCGCTGTACTAAATCTTCCGATAGGGTGATTAACTTTACGCTACGAAAAATCTTATATCGAGAGAAATAATAGGAACATTTTCGTCTTCACAGAAGATGAATCGACTCATGTTCGCATTCGTAAATTTATTTTTGTTCATGACCAAAATCACTCTTTTACGGCTTGAAAATGTGGGTGTACTTTGAAGAAGATTATAAACTTATCAATAAATCAAGCCAAACAAACGTAGGCTACGGAAAACAAGTTTTGTATTTTAAACATATAGATAAAGAACAATATAAATACGTACGTATATATGTATGTATGTAAATGTGCACACACGCGCACACACATGTGTGCACATGCACATGGATTTTCGTGTGTTGTGTTCATTGTCAATTCGTGATTCGCAAGTAGGTAGTGTTTATTTCATCAAATATTTATGTTTAAAGTCGTCGTCACCATCTGCTTCCAATGTAACAATTAGCTGAATTCTCTGATTTCATTTGTTGTACACAAACAAAAACAAAATGTGAGCAAATTTAATTTAAAACTAAGTATGTATGTGTGTGTATGTGCACATATGCAATTTATCCGCAGCTACATACAATTGTTTTTGCGTTCAGGAATTTTTTTATTTGTTTTGGGGCTCATTATTTTAGTAATTCTGTTTTCAAAGGTCTGTGAGAAAAGGTATCTGCTCATTGCCAAAGTTGACTTCCTTCCTGCATTCGACTTCCGAAAGTGCTAAGCTTGGAATCAAACAACTATTGGAAGTTCTTCAAATTGCCCATGAAGAATATGATCACAAAAACTTTCAAAATAATAATTAAATGAAAAAGTTGCTGCTCATTTACTCTTTCGACAACATCCAGACCGACATTCGCTTGCTGTCGCTATCAAACGTGTGTTGCAGTATATTTAAATAAAAGTGATAGGAAGGGCACATTTCAAAATGTCCTTGTAGAAGAACAGTTTCCATACCTTTCATTGAAAGCACAAGTGCGGATGACGTTGGAACAGTATTTCATAACGGCTGAAATATATTTAAAGTGCAAATACAGAACGGGAAGAAACTAATTAACTCTACTTCAGATCTTAAGTATAATGTTCGGCCAAAATTAATGTTTCATGGTCATGAACACCTACAGTTGACCCAGAAAGTGAGTGATGATAATAAAAAATTTTATTTTTGTACAGTGAACCCGCGAAACCTTGAATACCCGGAAACACGGACGACTCTAAAACTTCAACAAAAATTTTTCAGTGCACTTGTTATATGTCTTCACTTTCCAATTTTTGGTATTTCCATTAAAAATACATATTTTTGTTTATGTTTGACAGCTTTCAAAGGCATGCAATGAATTTAGGTACTCTGCGACATTTGATCTCTAAACATTGTAAAAATTGTACATCAATTGTGAGGGTTATTAATATGCGATAATGGCTTTGAGTATAAAAGGTGAAACTGATATCTGCTTAATTATATCGAGACTTTAAAAGCACGTCTCATCCAAATCAAAGATCTGGCTTTTTTATTTCAGTGTTGGAGACAAAACGTGATTTTCTTGCAAAAAATATATAAAAATCGCCAGCTAAGATTCACGATGTGGGAAAATTAAAGCACGATAAAATAAAGTTGAGACATGTCTATAAAAAAAAGATAACCAACAAAAATAAGAGAAAGTTTTTTCTAATTAATCACAATACAACTCTGTCCTTAAGAATTGTGGAGCCGATGTAAATAATGGAATTTATTTCATGTCAATATCTGCATTGCAACCTTTCTTTTTGTCACTCGTAGGACATTTCTCTGCCAGGCGCTTAAAACTCTTGTTTCTTGAATTTATCTTTTAAATATTTATATTGTTGCTGGACACACTTGCTAACTATTACGTTTCCACACAAATACAATGTTTTTTTTTAATGAGAATTCATATTAGAATGAAGGTAAACAAAAGGGAAAAAGCAAAAAAATAGAAGTTAATAAAAAGTTTAGTGAGAGAGAGAGATTAATGGGTTCTGCGAATGGTTCTGTATCGCACTTTAGCTGAAAATATTCGTTATGAAATTTGTTAGAAGTCGGATTTTTATCAGAAAGAGCTTTTCAATTCTTATATTATCGATTAATGAAATGGCGGCGTGGACGCCTAATCGTGCTTATATCATATTCTATTACTCATTTCTAACAATAGAACCAGTTCTTTTAAAATGGGCCTTAAATGATAATCGTTATGTTGCACTTGAAACCATCTACATTATTTAGTGCATTCGTGGTGGCACGAAATCATGCATTTGGCGACCGAACTTTAAAAAGGTCTCAATGGTGCTATAAATAGATTCAACTGCCATTATGCCATATGTGTAGCCAGATGGGAAATGTGCCTGTAATCTCTATGAAGATAATTGGAACTATTCAGAAAATATTTCAGAGTGCGTTTTTCCGTTGAGTAATAGATATTCAAAAATAGTAGTGCAAATTTCATTATAGCCCCGCCCCGTGTTCCAGTCAGCTCATCCTTATTTTTATTATTTGCTGCGCGAGTAAAATACAGAAAGTTACCTGCGTATGTGAATGCCTTAAATGACGATAAAACGCAATTGGAAAAAAACTTGAAATTTCGTATTTCGATTTTGAAGTTTTAGGAGTTGATAGCAATTGACGATTGACGGAAGAAACCCAAATCTTAACTCACGTCTGTAATGTGTCCTTTACGGTTACACGACTCGGTGTGGAAGGAATAAGTTTTTAGAGGTATAGAACTTCCGATAGCGATAACTGTCAAACTATTTCAAATCACTACGCAAAGAACTACACGAGAACAACGTTTACAAATCGTAAAAATTTATTTCCAGCTTTCAAGAGAATCAAGTACAAATTGAACAAGACTCAAATAGAAAGAGGTCTGAATCTAAACTAATCTAAATTTCCGCGAGATTCTTAAAGGCGCTTATAAAGATATAATAGATCAGAAATATTTTCTTTTTTTTTAAGCATCATAAAGTCGAATTCAGCAATAAAATTAAAAAAGTAGAAAAGTAGTGAAAGGGCTTTTACTTAGGGCTATGTACTTATGTACATAAGTATGTGTATATAACTCCGTGGTCAGCTGCGCTGAATTTGCCTAAAGACCAAAAAAAAAGAGAAGGATCTGCCATTTAACTTCATAGCAAAAATCAAACAGGGATTGTAATTTCTAATTAAGAGTTGGTCGAAGGTAAACACCATTTTAGGGAGAAACAAATGGCTGTATTTTGACCCGTAGTTGTCTAATAAAATCAGCAAAACTGCATCGGAAAAATATTGTATGATACGTGCTGGTCATATACGATTATTAAATAGTATATACTGCTTGACTTTCCAATTTCTAATTACTAGTTAAAACGTCACACGGTGTTTAATTTCAATCAAATTGATTAGATATTTTGATTATTAACGATTGAAGATCTCTGTGAAATGTCCTTCCTTCAAACGATTTTTGAAAGAAAAAATTCTTTAAAAGTAAACTTTGGAATAAATGTTTGGAAAAAATCAGTCGAAAAATCTTTTTTGTTCGCTGTCTTGTTAAATATTTATTCACTGTTGTTTTGAGCTTGAGATTTCAATATATTCGGTTTGGTAAAATATGCAAAAGTTTATATGAAAACCAATTTGGTATTATCCCAGCAATATTAAACAGCTTTTCTGTGATCAAACACTTCTTAAGCCAAACTCTTTACGACTGCAAATAAAACAAATTATTAATTGCAAATTAATTTAAAAATGTGCTTTAATTTTATAAGAAAAAAGTTTGGAAAAAAGTGAAAAAAACTGTGTCGGGTTATTATAACTTAAAATATGCTATTGTCCGAGCCAGCAATTTCTACGCTTGATTTATCACGCAACATAATTTCATTGAAATTCCCGTATAACAAAGTAACATATAAAATTCAAATATTCATATTATATTCATTCACTGTATTCCATTTATCAGCAAATATTTTCTTGTAATGCTTTCGTGCAGAGCAAACTAAAAGTCTAGAAAAATCTTATTTCTGATCTTTGTTTTTCTAGCAAAAGTAAAACGCTGCGCGAAGAAACTTGTTCGGCACTTCACCTGCATTTTTCATTCTTCCAGAGTCTTATTCCCATTACGTATTCCTCTCTTCAGAAGACTCATTTCTACAATTTTTTCCGTTTGGTTCATGACATGAAAGGTAATTATAAAAGTGAAGAAGTGCTTGTTTGCAGTCTTAAAGCGGTCATCTGTCCAGATTTTCTGGGCTTAGCTTATTGTACGCTGGCTTCAATAAACGATTACCCTACAAATACATGGAGTGCAATGTATGTATATATGCGTACATACATGTGTATATATGTACGTATGTAGTTTTGTATTGTATAAAATTGCATGAATTCATAGAACAACTTCGCAGCTCACGATTAACGATAACAAACTGTGTTAAACAGCCATATGCGTTCTCAGAAATCAGTAATACCGTTTCTGAACATCCGAAAACTTTGAGCTCTTGCTGATCCATTATTTTCTTAACAAGGAATCTGTTTATGAAAACAATTTTATCTATTTTTAATTAAAAAGTTTTTTTTTTCTAATATTATATCCCATATGTCATCCTTATTTGGAATCTTGAACATAAAAAAACCAGTATGTGTGTATGAATGTATTTGGAAATAACAAAATACAGCTCCACTTAGCAGCGATGCCAACGTAGTGTTTTTAATTTTGTTTTTGGTGCTTTTCGATGACATTACAGAAAAAAACTCAAATTTCATGCTCTCCAGAGTTATATTTTTCCAGGCTTCTCTATCATGTTCATTACTGTCGCCAACGTAATAGGATATTGCGGACGAAAGGGCTTAAATAGCATATCTCAATTTTTTTCTAATATCGGGGCGGGCGTGCATATTCTATGCCGTAATCAGGTGCGTGATAGAAATCAATCAGTCTGACATCAAAATTGATCAATTTTGGAAATATGTATGTAAAAAGTCGTAAATAAACAAACTGCCCAAACCGGTCTACAAAATATTTTAAAATAATTGTAAATGTCAGGTTCTGAAAGCGATAAATTATTGTAAAAGTCAGTGCTGAAAAATAATTATTGTCATAATTTCACATTAATAACATAAAATGTGAGTTGTTTTGTTTTCAGTTTTGTTTAGCAAATAATTCATTTGACGAAATAAATATTGCGCCTTTTAATTGCTTTAAGACTTCTTGAAATTCCGCACTTCTCGGTCACTCCAGTGCACAATGTAAATGTTGAACTACAAACATTAAAGGCTTGAATTTATTTATGTATGTATATATGTTCACAATTCTATTGTTTAATAACAATTTGGAAAAAAGGAATAACAATTTTTTCTATATTACCGTTCCAACTACAAATAGTTTTGTTCAACATGACAATGCGTACATTTAAGCCGAAATCGTAACAGGGCAGCTTGTCTGTACAACAACAAAACTCGTCGAAATTCCCAGCATGTCTTTTGCTAAACCATTATGAAATGTCATATAAATACAAAAAATTTACAATTGCAATATTGAAATCAAAAAAAACTGGCAGCTTCACTCCTAATTCGCCTGCTCTGAGGTTGACTTCCGGTGTGTAAATGATTTCTTGACAAATGCAAAAAAAATTAATATTTTCACGCGCAAATGCTAAAATGTTGTGAATACTTTAGCACTTTCTCTACACCAATAATGGCACACAAAGTGTTTGGGGCTTGAACTCCGATCATTACGGCGATTAATACGAGTTTTGAAGAAAATGAACTGACTTTACAAAATATAGACATATGCAGACATACGTGAGCAATTGCGATTTTTTTGCCGTACGTTGGCCTTACTGCTACTGAGCAGTACGATATTCATTCGTTTGTATTAGGGCGACAATGTTTTGTTTGCAAAATACTTTATAGCAAATATATGAGCTTTACATAAACGGCTTTCGATGCCTGGTGCAAAGAGTCTTGCAACATAGCAAAATGCTGTAACATTTCTATTGAAGCCCAACACTGAAGAATTACATTGTTGCTTTTAGTGTTTAGTGCGGTTTTATTGCAACCCCACCAGCAGGAACCTGAATTGGACCGTTGAAGATATTTTGAGTTAAAAGTTGTTATGGAATCGGTTTGTTGGCGTTAATCGGTCCAGGCTCTTGTTTCTTCTTCTTTTAGCTTAATATCACTTTTTAATAATTTTCCGAAACCATTTGAGTAAAATAGTTGGTAGAGAGGGTTCGATTCCTAAAAAGTTCTTTGTTTAAAAACCAAATTAATTTATATGTATTTCATTTTCCATGGGGGCATTTCTTCAGCATTAATTTGCAACATGTACATACATAAGACTAAATTACTTGAATTTTAATTATTATTACTATTGACTTTTTTAAGTAAAGATTGCGAAAATTTGTTGCGAAAAAAATCAGGCTTGAATTCGATATTGTTTTTTTTTAAATAAGTGACTTTTAGTTGAAGGAATACAACAGTATAATCAATTAGAAAAGTAAAGACAACTTGAAGATCAAAATGAATATTCCCTCGTTCTCCAGAAACTTCATCGGTGATCTTTGCACCTTAATAAAAACTTGTTGATTATTGCTGTGAATCTAAAATAAGCAGCTCCTATTTAATTTAAGAAATATAAATATATAAAAAGTAGCAAGACTCAAGCTCCATCTCCAAAGTGATATTTCTGAAACTTTTTTTGCTGACAGCTGAAGTCTGTTCCGTAACTTGTAACCACTGAAATTTTAAAACAGAAAAGTGCCCTCAGCAAAAGCTTTGCAATTGCAAACAGTTGCAGTTAAACGCACCAAATACCGATTGCTGTTGCTGGTACTCAGACTTTTTGAACTCAAATTAAAAAATTTTCTAAAGCAGTATTAAAACTTGTTTTCAATTACCTTTATACGCTATTGTTTCAAAAATGTTGAAGCCATATAAAGAAGCCACCCGCTTTTTTCTTATAAGCTAAAAGCATGCGCATTAGGGTGTCAGCTTTTGCTGCTTTGACTTGGAAGTTATTGAGACTAGGAGAGAAATGGAAATCGTTTAACTTATTTTATTTCGAACTAATTCCGCTCAAACATTTTTCCTTAAATTATTATTTTCATTCCACTTTCTAATTACAAAATCGATCGATCTGTCTTTCTAAGGCGCTTAATTTTCGACAAATATAGAGTTTTTAAAGAACCGGCTGCCAGGAATAAAAGCTTTTAATATAAAATGCCGGAGAACCGATTCTTTGCGGTGATTAATATTTTTAACTTGAGTAAAATTTAAATTTTAATGCGTATCTATTAAAAACAGTCCATTATACCTCCAGTGTTCAACGCATTTGGGGCCGCAACGCTTTCGAACTCACATGTGCATTTGAGATGGCTAAATGTGATACTCGGAAAAATGAGCTCCTTAATGTACATACTGGTAAATAGGTATGTGTGCATGTGTGTATGTGCGTATGATGGTATTTATGAAGTTTTTGTTAAGTTCGGTTTGATTTCAGCTAATAGTGCACACTGGGACAAAATGAGCACTTGTGTATAAGAAATTAATCAGCTATTTAAACGTTACAAGCCAAGTTCAATTTTCGATGTAAAAATCCAGTGTGGCTACTTATTCGTTTCTCTTGCAGTTCTTGGAATGTGTATCTTAAGCATTCGACAGCATGGATCGTGTCAGTGAACACGTTCTCGATATTTTGAATGTGGACCGTTTTTTCCATAAGTTTTTTGAAGATGCTTCCATTTATTGGTGGTTACACTTATTTTCTAATTCTAAGGGCTCATTAAATGTATGTATACACGGCTAATCGCATTCAAACCCAAGCTTAAAGTGTGCGTGTAAATGTGAAACGTTTACGACCCGAGTTTAAACTAAAAAATACAACATTTGGCAAAAGCACATTTCTTATAATTTAGCCTAGTTTGTAAACATTAGATTTAGAGGACAATTAACAAAGGACCAAATCCTGACTGAAAACAAAAATGAGAACAAAAACTTCTCAGAATGTTTATTTTAAAACTAATGAATTTGTATTAAATACAAGTCCCTAAAGTTGATTCTGCAAGACTGCTGCAACTTTTTGTAAATGTGAAAATAAAATACTGAAGTTCATTCTAATTTATTTTTTTTTTTTTGACATGGAAAGTGTCTGTTTCATAATGAACAAAGCTGGGTACATACATATGTATGTATGTATTTCAAATGTAATAAAATGCTTTGAGAATTTGTGCAAACCTACTGCCTTTCACTTTAATGATCAACATTTTAAAGCAAATTGTGACTTTAGTTTTAGTTTATTTTTTACGGATTTACTTTAATAGTTATTTGATGTCAACTTATTGTTTTAGTATAATTTTCTTTGCATATTTTTGTATATAGAGAATTTGTAACTCTGCTTATTCGGGTAGTTCTGTTGCCTTGTTAAATATTTGCATCTTAGATTTTGTAAGAAAACGTTATGGAAAATAATTTCCGACATTGAGCTTTTATATACATACATACATACATACATAAGATTACATTCATATCTAAGTCTTGTAAAGATACTTATGTACATACACATTTATTTCATCCAAGTTGATTGGCACGTGTAATTATTTTATTTTTAGTACTCTAATAGGACAAATATCTTTTTGAGGAGCTGCAGTTAGTACTTATTTATTGTCAGCAATCCCTTATATTAGTTCAATGAAGTCGGACAGGATTCGCTATTCATTCCATTCCTACTGGATATTCTCCAGAAGAGACAGAAAGAAACGGCAACAGATATTTCTATTCGAATGGTAAAGAGTTTTTCGGTAAAAACAATATCTGCTTTTTGCCTGCTCACGGCTGACAGTGCCTCTAAGTCACTGAAACTTTGTGATCAGTCAAACTTTAAATTAGAAATTAACTTTTGCCCAATAAAAATCCGGCGTCAAAAACTGGACATTTTAACTGCTTTTATATAAATGCATACGTCAGTAAAAAATTTAAGCGTATGTAATGTACATACATATGTACATATTTACGTACTTAAGTATATGTGTACGTGTGTATATACTTACATAAGTATCAAATATATAGTAAAGACATACATATGTATGTACATGCACATACTTGTAAACTGATCACTCTGAAAAAGGAATAATAATAATAATATCTAAGTTCAATTTGTTTCAGTTTTTTTGTGTAAAATAACTGTTGTTTGCCTTGTATAAAATACAGATATACACACACAAGAACAAAAACAACTCTGACCGTTTTCATGAAGTCAAATGTTTAAGAAATTATATACATACATACATATATACATACTTACATACATACATATGTATGAATGTATGTACATGTGTATGAATCATACAATGTATGTATGTATGTACATATGTTTGATTTGTTTCTAGTGGTTATTATTTTGTTAGGATTCTTTAGGAATCAATCAAATCAAGCCAGATTTAGCAAATACTTACAAAGGATTCACCTATGCATATGTACATATGTACATTACATTACGTACATACATACATACATATATACATACATACATACTATGTACATACATAAGTATACCAGAAATGAAAATTTAACAAATTGTGCTCTTTTGCCGATATTTCGGAACATTTATTAAGGAAAATTGAAGAAATTCTCAATTTCAAATTACCACATCACAACTTTCTTGGTCATTATTGAATCCAAGTATTTTACGTATTCGTATGAACTATGTACATACATACATACATACATACATACCTACTATATATGAATATTTAATCTCAAGCCAGGGCTGCTAGTTTTGTGAGAAAAAGTCACCGTTCGTCAATGCCGTTTTCTTTTTTGTGAATCAATTATTCCATAGTTTTTATGTACATACATACAAGGTGGCGCAAAAATAACCTTCCGATGTTTTTTGGCTGTAATTTAAAAAAAAAATTAGAAACTTTGATTCTTCTTGTGGATTATTTTTATTTGGTCTTTTAATTTTTTTTACATCAAGTCGAGAATATGATGTCATGTAAATGGCCGCCGCCACAGTTGATTGTCATTTGAGCCCTTTTTATGGCATTTTCCATCACTTTGTCCAAAACTTCCGGCAATAGGTCCTCACATTCTTGACGGATATTGTCTTTAAGAGCTGCAAGAGTCTGAGGCTTGTTGACATAAACCCGCGACTTCAAAAAGCCCCACAAAAAGAAGTCTGGAGCGGTCAAATCAGGCGATCTTGCTGGCCAGTGCAAATCGCCAAAACGGGAGATTAGGCGCCCGGGAAATGCATCCTTCAGCATAACGGTTGTGGCACGTGCAGTGTGTGCCGTTGCACCGTCCTGTTGGAACCACATGTTTTCCAGTCCCAATTCATCAAGTTGCGGCAAAAAGAACTCGTTGATCATCTTCGAAGAAAAAAGGTCCGATGCCTCCTCCAGCGAAAACAGCACACCATACAGTGACTTTGAGCAGGTGTAATGGCTGTTCGTGGGTTACACGCGGATTTTCAGTGCCCCAGAAGCGTAAATTTTGCTTATTTACGTATCCGCTAAGATGGAAATGGGCCTCATCACTCATGATTATTTTTAATGAAAAATCATCTTCCTCTTGGTGGGGATTAAGGATGGCTTGAGCGTATGGTAGACGCGATTGGCGGTCAGCAGCTAACAGCTAATGCACCGGCTGGACTTTGTACGGAAACATCTCCAAATCTTGTACCAAAATTCGCTGTAAAGACCGTCGACTGACACCCATTTGCGTGGCACGTCGTCTGGTCGATGTCGACGGCGCTTCCAAGACATCCTCAGCTACAGCAGCAATATTCTCTGCAGAACGGCTACTCCGGGGTCTGCCACGCCTGGCTGCATCTCGTGTTGTGCCAGTCTCTTCGAGGCGAGCGGCTAAACGTCGCAGTGTTTCACCAGTAGGCGTTGGACGGCTAGGAAATCTGCGACGAAATTGACGTTGTGCCAAAGCCACCGACCGATTATTGGTCAAATAAATAGTCACCAATATTCCGCGTTCTGCAGCAGTGCAGCGTAACATTGTTTATTAACGTGTATTTCGCATGTGTTTACTACACAAATGTCAAAACAGAACTGACATTAGGGGCCAATCGCAAAATTTATAGCATTTTCTGATAGGAGGATTACTTTTGCGCCACCTTGTACATACATGTATTTTTGTATACATTAAATTTGTAATTTATTTTGTTCCATAATATTTTTCTGAATTTTTTATTTTGGAATTCTTTTAAGGGCACGAAAATATAAGCTACACATTGAATTTATGGTTGTCAGAACATTTTCGCAAACGATAAAGGTCACATTTACTGCTTTGATTCACTAGTACACCGAGAGCCGATATTATAGCTTAGCGCTAAGATTGGGGTTAGTTAAAGACGAGAAGTAAGTGTTAAACTCAGGGGAATAATTAAAATGTATGGTAATATTACAAGTAATTTCTCTGGGAATGTCTATATTGTTCATGACATACGAATATGAGTGTTTACTTTTATTTGCAATTTAACAAAATTTGTGGATTGCTTGTGTTCTAGCGTGAAAAGAAATTACTGCAATATACCCATAGAAAGCTATTGTCTAACCAATCACCTATTCAATTAAAATAAGAAAATATGGCATCTTCGGTGCCAAAATATAAAAGTAACAGACGGAGTTATCTTCTCGAAGTAATAATGAAAAATTATTCATTTGCCCTTAACTAACACCGAATTGTGATAACGACTCCTAGTTGTTGCAACGAATCCTAGTCTAGCAACCGCTAGAAAGATCTTAAAGATTTTCATTTATTGCTCTGTACGCCTATCCTAGAAGCATTTGAGTACAAAAGATAAGCAACCGTTCATATATGTATGTATGTGAGTATGTATGCATTTATATATGTACATACATATGCATATGCTAAAAAAAATAAAACAGATTTTCGAAGTAAATTTTTTTGCTTTGAATAGATTTGGCAATTTGTGTATTCACGGGCTTCTGTTTTCGTTTTATTAATCATATTTTACAACAGCATTACAAGTTTGTTGTAGTTCACTTTCAACAGTATCAAATATTGTCAATGACAACTTTGTTATATGTGTTCGCATATAGAATCTTAAAAAAACTGAAATTTGTCAGCTAGACTGTGGAAGTGAAATTTTTCATCTCATTTGGCCAGATTAAATTGACTACTTTGAAATGATGTTGATAGTTTTTTGCCATTGGCTGAACATGCAATTAAATCACGATACAATCGAATTGAATGTTCACACATTCGACTAAACTTTACACCTTTAATCTTGGCTTCTGAATTCTGCAACTCTTATGTAACATTGACTACTTTTTCATGTATTTTTAATTCTGTTAGACTCGTGTCAGTTCAATATCAATGGCAGTCATCACAGTTTAGCGATATGACTTACTTGGCCATAGTTGTAGAAAGTGTACTTGCGTTCTGGAGCTCGCAGAATTGACAGCTCCTTTCAACTCGACTCAGTTCTTTTGGTAACGCCGTGTTTTACTAATTTCTATAGCCGAGTTCATGTTGCTGATGTTTTTACAGGTCCATATGTTTTTATGAAACTAAAATAAGTTCAGGAAATCAAAGCTTTTGAAGTAAAATGAATGATATGAATACATGTACGAATATATCGTTCAAAAGTAGTTCCCGAAATTGATCTAATCAATATAGATAACACAAAATGTTGGCTCCATGAAATAAGTCCCACAAAATAAGTTAAAAAAAAACTAAATAAGGCGCCTATTTTTGGGAACTTACTGCATATGAAATAGGACCCCAATTTTTAAAATGAAATAAAACTGCAATAGGTATTCGAAATAATAATTGTGCAACATAAATAGAAACTTGCATAGATTTAATTGTTTTGCGACAACAAGAGCAGTTACATATATTTTTGCAGCCCATTCGAAATTGCATTTGCCATTAGATGCTTGCATGGAAGAAGGACAATATTTGAAGCTTTGACCTTACAAATCACCCACAAGTTGCCATTTTCTAAAATCGGGATGTCAAAAATGTCATCTGTCGAATCGCCATCAAAAGATTCTTCTTTAAAATGTTCGTTTCCTTCGAATATCATTCTTGAAAGAAAATGAGATACGAATTTTGAATTTTCTGACAATTTACGCTAAAAAACATTTAAAAAAACTCTCGTAAAATAAAAAGAAATACATACATATGTATGTATATATGTATCCATTGTATATATATTTTACTTACCAGGCAGTTACATAAATGGCCTTTGCACGTGGCACAATATTACAAATACTTTTTCTCACAGGTGACTCACAGTCTGTTACGGATATATTTCAAGTTTTAAAATAAATTGAAAATGTAAAAAGCCCCCAAATTTTTTTTATGGATTTGCACATTTGATTCGATTTCTGGGGGTTATTTCTTATTAAATTGTTCTAAGCAAAAACTGTAATTAAATCAAATTGTATACAAATTAATAACGTCGATTTGGACAACGTATCACATAGTGTTTGTGTCAATAATAACAAATATGGTATTTTATAGGATAAACATCTGTCATTATAATTCAGTACTCGATAGACGTCAAAGTGTAAACACACATTTTTTTCAATCGCTATAATAATATCGAATTTTGTGCTGAAAAAAGAGGTTTCGCGGGGAAGTCCGATAACCTTCTTTCATTTGAAGAAAACGGCCGCTGAAAGTTGTCGATTGTTGGCAGAAGCTTACGGTCAACATGCACCAACTCAAAAACTTGTAAACGTTGGTTTGCGCGATTCAATTGTTTCGACAAGGAGAGGTCTGGTCAGCCGAAAAAGTTTGAAGATGAGGAATTGGAAGCATTACTTGACGAAGATTGTTGTCAAACGCAAGAAGAATTTGCACTATCATTGGGAGTCACACAACCAGCCATTTCCCTACGTTTAAAAGGATTGGGATTCATTCAAAAGCCAGGAAATTGGGTCCCAAAGTCATATATAAAGCTCGGCTAACCAGCCAAATCAACGCCGAAGCCAAATATCCATGACGCCAAGGTAATGCTCTGAAAATTGGTGGGATCAGGAGAGTGTTTTGTATTATGGGCTGTTGAAATCGGGGTCAGACGATCCTGTACCGAAGACAATTGACTAGTTTGAAGAGAGCAATCAACGAAAAACGACGAGACCATAATCTTCCATCATGACAACGCTCAAAAAACATCGAAATTTTTAACTTTGTGCAAAAAGTTTTGCATAACGATTAAAGAAATCTTTTCATATTTTAGTGTAAAATTATTATTTTCTTCCTTTTTGTTGTTTTGTTAAATTTTCTCTTAATTAATTTGGTTGTATGTAAGTACTTTTACGAACATTTAAAGGTCCATTGAACTGTCCCCAAACATAAAAGCTCTGCTGCTTACTGAATTTCTGTCAAATAAAACACTATATTCTAATGTTAATAATTGCCTTTGTTATGCGGAAAGGCTCAATAACATTAATATTTAATTAACAACAAGAGCCATGCATTTCCTACCTGTGTTTTTGAGTCCCAAGACAACTGAGAATCGCATCCGTCTATTCCGCAGAAAGTAGAGTGCCCAAGATAAGAACAGGTCAACGCAAAATTTATTTTTCTGCTTTAGTGCCTAAGGATGTCCAGATACAAATATGCGAAATCAACAGAATTATTGGGTCGAATTATTGATTCCGTTCCGCGATTGCGGAAAGCATTTTTTTGCGGAAGCAAAATTTGAAATTTTTGGTTCCGTTGCTGCCGCATTTTTCCGCTGTTGCGGTATCGTCTCTACAATGGCGGTATTGCCATATTATTGATTCCGCAATGTAGATATTTTTATTTATTTTTCTTACGTTCAAATTTTGTAACGAAAAGCTGACGGAAAGAAGAAAAATATAAAATTTCGACGAAATAAATTTGTTTTAGTTTAATTTATTTGTTTTATATGTGAAAAACATTTTTATAGGAATAAAAGAGAAAAGTACACAAATAAATTGCAAATAAAAGCAATGGTTAATTTAATCAATAGAAATCAGGATATTGCTTGTGGGCTTAGCAAACGCGCCCCTGCAAAACTGAAAAAATTCTGTATTAAAAAAAGGCGCTTATCGCTATTTGGAGCAATAATTTTAGCGTGGGTACCATCCACACATCAACACATTTGGAATACAACATTTTTCATGGAAAGCTATTTTCGCCATGATTTCCTCATCTGATTTCATGCTTATCCATTTGCTGCAGAACAAACTCTCTAACTTGCGCTATATTGACAGTAAAATCCTTACCAACACTATGCTGAAAGCTGCCTTCTGCAAAAAACCTTAAACAAGCCTCAAGTTTCACTTTGGAGAAAGTGCTTCTTGCCGATCACTTCCTGCACTTGTAGCCTCCAGCTCAAACATTAATATTTCATTAAACATATATTTATTTAAATTTCTTTATTTTGTTTACTCCGCATCATTCATCTGCAATACATCTTCAGCTTCATATCGCAAAACTCTTCTTTCAACCCGAATGTCTAAACAATCATCGTCGCTACTATTCTCAAAAAAGGCTATTGATCCATATATTTTCAGCGTTTGGTATTTTACTATATTTTAATTTTAAAAGTGTGTTTTTGTGTTCAAAAATTTTAACATATAATTTCGAATGTTTTTTTTTAACAATAGCTGACACAATATCAACTCAGATTTAATCAAAACAGGGATTTTAAATCGATTTCGCGGAAAGCTTATACCGCAGGAATGAATAATTGCAATGTGCATATTTCTTTCCGTTGAAATTTTCTTTCCGTACGGAATCAATAATACGACCCATTATTTTCTGACCTGATCCAAAATAAGCCTAGAGAGGATTTACGACAAAATATTCGCTAAAAACTAAGTAAACCCAGTTACTATGAGAAATTTATTGTACAAATAGGGATTTTTGCAGGTAGAGTACGCAAAATATTATAAAAATCAACATCTTGTTTGGAAATCAAAATCTGCGTCTGAATAACCAACAGTAGAACAAGAAGGGCTTCGGTGATAGCTGGGATCCTTGCGTTCCAGAGAGTGAATGCGATTGCTGTTATTGTCAGATTGTATTTTTTAGTTTGGTCCAGAAAGCCCTGGCCGCAAAACAAATTTCGGTACCGCAAGGTTTCTAGCACAATTGGATTAAAAAGTATTTTAGTTTTAAAAAAGGCAAAATACTACCGAGTTACTGCCGGATCAATAACTTGTAAGTGAGTAAAGAATTGTGAGTTTGGATTTTAGTGGCTAAAAACATTTAATCTTGTCATCCATTTGTCTACCCAAAACTATGCCGGAGGGCCAGTTTATGTTTGGGACCTAAAACTGGGTGGCCGACGTGTGTGACCGTTGCATTGCCAAAAGTTCCGAAACTTTCAGGAAACGTTAATTGTCAAAATGAAAAGCAGTACGCTGGTCTCGGTTGCGGTGCCCACATTAGCTAAGAATTGTTTGTTTGTTGTTTGGGTTGAGATGCCGTTTCGGGGGCACAGATATCTCTCGAAGTGCTTAGGTTAGTCACTTACCTTGCATTCTGACCTCTCTATGGAATTTCCAGCAAAAGGGATGAGATATGCTGATGTTTTCCGAACACGGCAATGATCACGCTGTAACAATTACGATTTGACTAAATATTGGTTATTGTGAGGAAAATTTTTGAAATATGATTTGTATTAATTTATACATCTGAAAGGATTTCAGATATGAGCGAGTCATATTTATTTATTCTATATTACAGTGTTGAGTACAGAAAACGGTGATTCTTGTTTAAATACACATGTACATATGTACATATGTATATATTTGCAACCGCCAAAGATATTTTTACAGCTTAATTATTATATATAATATTAATGTATGTAAAAAGGAACTGTGAAAGAAATTAGCTGTTTAGTGCAAATTCTATTTGACCAAATGGAACTTGTTGACATTAATCATCATCATTAATAAATGGCCTAATCTATCTCTCAGTGGATAGTTACGCGAAGGATTATAGTCTCATTATACCGTCGCAGAAGGTATGGCACAGTTCTGCAGTCAATAAAGTAACATCAATCCGTGTTATTTTGGATATTTTGTGGCGTTGTCTCTTTACAATTTTTTAATATTTTCTGTCTCATTTAATTCAGGAAATACCTAAATATAAGGACTTTATTTTAACAGTATATGGTGTAAACATGTTAATTAAAAAAATATGCATTTTGCTGTTGATGGGTTTCGTATTTATCAATACTCAATGCAATTATTTAGCAAAGAATTTAAAAAGAATCAACAAAATACAATAATAAATAATAATACAACAACATGTTAAGATACTTTAGTAAAACAATTAAATTCAAAAACCTTTAAAGATTAACTTAAACAAGTCCTAGAACAATTGCAAGTTAATAATAAATTTAATGAGTATGTTGCAGACCTTTGCTCAAAATTAATCTCCGATTTAATACAATCCATCAATCTTTTATCCATATTTTTAGGAATCTCAGTGTTCATCGGCGAATGATTCTGAAGAGTCAACAGACAATGAAATTGGAAATATTGGTAGCAGCAACTGCGTTAATGCAGACAGTTTTCGGACGGAAAATCCAACAAATATTGCCAGGAGCAACAGGACAACCCTCAATGACCAAGTGGAGACTAGCAATCGCTTCTACGTCGGGTTAACTACTAAAACGCAAACGGAAGAAAAAGAACAACAGTCACAATCGTCATCATCATCATCATCATCAAAGCCTATAAACTATACATCAGATCTCAAAAATCTACCAAAAAATGTTCTTTTGCAGCTGATTGAGGGAGGACATTTGGAAGTGCACAATGAAGAAGGTGAGTGATATATCATTTATAGACATTAAGCCCGACCTCTTGCCATATAGTGATACTTATAAAATTAAATGTTGACCTAAGATTTAATGGACTTGACAGTAAAAATTCTTCAGTTTCGGGGTTTTGCGACGCAACAACTTCCAATTGGCTTAGACCATGACTCTGTCTGCATAAATTGATATCACTCCAGGTTCAAATATCCTTAATATTTTTTGCTCTATTTTAGCTTCAGACTTTATTTTTTTGAATGATGTCTTGTGAATCGGACAATATCTTTAATTTCATAATTAAAAATGCCGATAAAACCTTTCAAATGCTTTATAGTTATTTTTGCTATTGTAATTATAAAAATGTTCGTCCAAATAAACAGAAAATTGGAATTGGACGCACAAATCGTGGCATAACCTCAATTTTTTGTATTTTGTTTTTCATCTTTTCCGGTATTTCATAAATATACATACATTTAATAAGTTTCGAGTTCATATTCTTTATCTTCAGGATCTTTTTGATTAGAAATACAACGCCAATGGATTTAAAAATTTCTCTGGGACTCACAATTCTCGTTCTCAATGTTCGGCCACTTTATAAGGATTCCAGCCTTCGACATTTCTGTGTTAATTTGGCTAATTTTGCCAGCCCATAGAAGCGGCTTGTGGTTGCTGCATTGCAAGTTTTCAATGTGTTCAAGATTTCCCATAAGCGATTGCTTGGCAAGGTTTCTTGCCTTTCACCGTTTGATTTGCATCGGTTTGGGAGAAAAGTATTTTATATGATTAGCCAATTGTGAACTCCAAGTAGTCGCGATTGCAGAAGGAACATTTGCTTGAAATCCTTACGTTTTGACTTAGGGGACTTATTTAAGAGTAATAAATTTTTAGTTCGAATAACACGGATGACATTTGTCTCCTAGGTTTAGGTCCATGGAACTGATTCTAGTCTCCCAATTTGAGGAAGGGTACATATGTATCGTTGCCACCGATGGTCCTGTTTTTAACATGAAATTGACCATCTGTTTTCACCTTCTATATGTATGATACACAGTTAAAACTCATTTATTTAAGGCGGAAAAGACAAGCCTTAAGGCTTTCTCGCCGTGAGTGTTCAAAAACTATGATAGTCTGACCTAAAAAACACTTGCGTGACAGATTTTTTTGACAAGTCTGTCCCACTTCGAGTCTTTTTAAAAAATATTCATAAAGTTATAGATTACGTTGAAATTTTTGTAAAGCAGCCACCAAAACATTCTTTGTAACAAACTTTGAGAGATAGATCGTATATTTTATTTTGCAATACAAATGAAATATTTTTTCTTGACAAACTGAAAAACATGTGTTTTTGCATCCTTTTTGTCTGATACTGTAACAGTAAAGAAGCCATTTTGATGCAATTTTTCAAAGTCGGACAGATTTCTATAAAACTTTCCTGTGAATGAATGGCACGACTTTGTATGATAGTGTAACACGGCATTAAGTAAAATACCGGGGTTGTGAAAATTTCTCGTAATGTCAGCGAACTACATATAAGAATGCAAAACAGAATAGATATCATTTCGCTCAGTTTAAAGAATCGTTCAATCTCTCGTATAATTCCTTATCGTCTCATTTATTTGCTGTCAGCTGCTCATATTTTTCGAAAATACCAATAGCCAATAAATCTCACGAATAACGTTTTATATTTTAACCTCTAATTTTGTTTCCTATTTCATCCAATCAAAGACAGCACAAAGGCTGCGGCATTTTCTTTCACATTAATGTTTGTGTAAAAGGATTTCGGATTTTTTGTTTTCAGCATAATTCCGTTTTCCTGCTCGAAAACTCTCGTTATTTTCTTACAGCTTGATTGTAAATTATTCAAAACTGTTTTTGCAACCACTTGCTGACGATGTGCTACACTTGATCCCCAAACTGGTAATAAATTAATGACGAAAAAATCTGCAAAAACAAAAATTAAAATAATCGCTGAAACGAAAATAACTTTATTGTTAACCAAAAGCGGCCATTTATAAGGCTACATGCAAATCGATCGGTAAGACCATTATGGAAACTGAAGATTCCAAAATGTCTGTTTTTATTAAATACAGGATTCAAACCAAAATACTTTCTATTAAATATTACTTAGCAGAATCTAAATTTGAATTAATAAAGCAGTCAAAGAGTGACATATTTATTTATACATGAAATATTGTTCGTTATTATTGTAATTTTTTATTGAGCTGTTTAAAGATAAAAAATAATTGCAAATCTTCCCACTCCTTTTTTTTTTTTTTTGAAATTGAAACTTTTCTTCATATATTTGCTCTATATGAAAAGACCTCATACTCTACACTTATGTTTACAATTACCTGATCGAAACGACAAATATCATTTCGAAACATTTCCGAACTCTAAGAAAAAGGTAAGCGTAAATGGGCTGCATACCTTTGAATGTCGAACCACTAAGTACTTACAAAAATTAGGTATGTTGGTGAATGTAACATTAGGATTTTGGTAAAAGCTGCTGGCTGATGATGAGCCTAACCAGGCGTCTACGGATCCAACGGCTAAGGTAGTTGGGCCATGTAGAGCGCATGGAGAATACTGCTCCGACCCGTAGAATCTTCGATTCCGAACCTGTGGGACAACGCATTAGAGGACGCCCACGGAACCGATGGCGCACGCAAGTGGAGAGGGACCTCAACCAACTTGGTGTGCAAAATTGGAGGCTGCTGGCCAAAGATCGTACCAGCTGGAAAAGTTTGTTGGTTAAGGCCCAGGTTCAGCCCGGACTGTAGCACCAAAGGAAGAAGAAGAAACTGTCTGATGATGTGTCAATTTCCAGATATTGATCAAGAAAATTAGTCAAGTTACAGCTGTGAAATTTCCTGCCATTTCACCTCGCACATAATTGTCCGATTGATGTGTCTGAAGATCGTAAATTGTGAACTTTTAATTTTACTTAATAGAAAGCAGTTTTTTAGTGCAATTGGGAGCAGCTATTTTAATACTGTCAAGTCCATCCATAAATCTCTTTTAACTATTTTTTACCCCTGCACGTTTTTCTTTTCACATCTTTTTCGCAACAAGTATTTGACTGATTCTTATTTTCAACTTGGAAGGGGAAATTTCGGGACATATTAATTGTATGTAGCTCAGGAGGCGGTGGTAAACTTTAACCCCTCTCAAGACTAGCCTTATTTTCCTTAATATACATAAAATACTTTATTTTTGCGTTAAACAATTTCCTTTTTATTTTCCAAGTCTTTTCAATTGTGGGAAAAATTTAAGATCTGAAATTATTATTTAAATACAATAACAACTAAATTTATGGCTTTCAAAAACTGTCAGCTACAAATTTTCAGAACTTTTCTTTGATTTAATCAGCACAAGATGAAAACACATTTGTACGTTTGCTACGATCCATGCCCCTAGACCTCCTACAGAGGTGTTGTTCCTTTCTCTTACATCCTCTTATATAAAGAAAAGAAAGGAAAGGAAAGGAAAAGTAGCGCGTTTTTATTTCATTTCATAGAGATGTGAATGTCAGAATTTAACTGAAATTGTTCTGACTGTTCAGTGCCCAGTGCGATGTCTATTCTATGTTGTATTTATACGGGTTTGTTTGTTGGGTTATTGAGTGTTTGTGTTTTATGTGCTCATTTAATTGAGATCTTCGATTGAATAATAGTATTATATTGTAGTACAGCATAAATGAAATAGAACATAAAACCAAATATACAAAATGTAGTATTGGGCAATGCCGGCAACACTGACTTAAAGTTAGAGGAGTGGTTATTTTGTTTATACGGAAGGCTTAATTTATTCTGATGTTTTGGTAACACATTTTTGAGAAAAATTGAATGCAACTGGCGAAAGTAACACAAGACGATGCACTTGCAGACAGACGGGTCGAAATTGGATTTAAAATATATGTAAGTGACAGCGTCCGTCTATAGCTTTCGGAAGCAAAGCTTTTCTATCGACAAGCCTAGCCACGTAGAAGTGCCTTTGTTCTCTCAGCATCTGTTGAAACGCATTAAAAACCTCTTCCCTTGTACATTCGTTAAGTAATGGTAAATTTCTTAGCGGGGTTTCTTCGGCTATCAGTCTTAGACGTCATGGGGACATTTGCAAAGAATACCTACTTGATGTGTTGGCATATTTCACTGAATTTAGCCCCTAATTCAGTTTTTCTTATTTATATTTCTTTTGCTTTTGGAATATTAAAACACGAGAACTCTGTCAGTTGAGTATTTTTCTTCCGATTAACAATTTTTGTAAGAAAATAGACAAAAACCAACAATAACACTTGAGCAGTTTTCGTTTTTCACATTTATTGGACTAAACCGTTATATTGCATCTGCAGTATAAATAGAAAAAACAGCAAAGAACGGTTCAGACTATAGCACTGCATATGTTGTTGCCGCAACTTCCAAAATCCTCCTGATTTCCATTTACGTTATCTGGCAACACTAACACATAATTTTCTGGTTGAACAAATTTAATTTAACGAAAAGTTAGCCACACATACATACATATGTACATGTAACACATTCAGGTAAGATCTCGAACAGGCGCGCTTTGACAGCCATCTCTTATTCTTAAAAGTGGTACCCAGCGGTTGACGGTGCGCAGTGCTCGGGTGAAAACATCACATTATATATATATATTTAGCAATATCTTGGTGGTTTCCATGCCAAAAAGGATGTACTAATTTCTAGTATTTAATTTTATATGTCATTATATTATTTTTATGTAGGAATTTGAATCTAATACACATTTCGTCCAAATTGCATTTGTGTGTTTTATTCAAAACCCCCGTGGAAGTCCTTAGAACTTGCGGCTGGTCTGCCCTGACAGCATATGTATGTATTATAGTCAAAAAGTCAAATAAGACTTGCAAGTGGGATAGTGTGAAAGCAAAATGTTATGCTATCCCGCAATTGGAATGCCATTACCGTGTTCACGTCATGACAAAAAGTTAATGTGATTTCGCGTTATTTAATTTGATCGATTTTATACTAATTACACAGATTGAATGTCTTCGAGAGGAAAACCAAGAGCGAACCAAGAACTTTTTTGAAAAACGTACAGACGTATTGCAATGTAAATAAATATTAAAATACTTTTATGTCAATTAAATCTAAATACATACAATATGTAGGTATGTATGTATGTAAATCTTACTCCCGCACTATTATTTTATTTTGATAGATGTAAAGTGAGTGATAGCGACGCTGTTCGAATACTGCTCAAGCTTTCTAACAAATTGTAATCGAAGCCGCAATTGTTCATTGGGATGGTCTGCCAGTAATTATCTTTTGATGGATGAGAGGAATTACTTGGCATCGCAGCGATCATTTCTGGTACAGGAAGGCAGCCAGCAACGATCGTCCTTGATCTACTTAACGAATAGGAACTCGAAGGAAAAGTGAAAGTTCTGTGGTCGATACGGCCGTATTAAAAAATATACAATGAATAAGAGCGCGTGTGTACTTTTAGAACAGACACTTAACAAAGATCTACTATAACATCCATGTCATCATCACATATTTGACACTTTTTGCGGAAAACTGCAATTTAGAGTCTGGAGTTGAAGAGTTATAAGTGAACAATATTATTGGCAAAAAGCATAGATACACGATTTTGGATTAATTTGTTTAAAGGAACTGCAACTGCAGAAAGATCACAAAGAGGGTCGCTTTAAAATTTGTCATTTCGGATGCCGGAAGCTTTCCATCATGCACATGGTTGGAAAATGTATTTACTTAAGAACCACTTTGTTTTGGCTTACCGGTACTTGAGTGCAATAAAAGATATACTTATGTACATGTGTGTATTTGTTATAAAAATATATTTTTTGGGCTCAGAAGCTCCCAATCAAGATTTAAGTTTTTCGAAGAGTTTAAGAATTTAATAGGTGAAAGTTTAGTTCGCAAAAGCTGCAACCATTTACACTCTTAGTTCCAACCGGCGTTCAATACCGAGAAAATTCACGAAATATCCTGAAGAATGGTCTAACCACAGATCGTTTAATATTGGTTTGAGTACAATTGGTAAATTGCTAGTTGTAGACTATGAAATCACTGTGTTAATGTAATACTAATAAAATAATTTATATTTATTCGCTTCCCACACTAACTGATGTAAAAGTATACTTTGCATCACACACTCCCATTAGCACCAAACTCAAATATTTCTTATAATTATGGAGACAACAATCAATGGGTCATGTTCCGAAAAACTTTTTTATTGTCGCCCTCGACAATATAATCAATATTTATGGGTCGAACACCGGATAAAAAGGTATCCGGCTTGGAAGTATTTTCCCTTTGTCTCCGTACATTTTACATATGTGCAAGAAGTTGAGGACAATAAAGAAATCTTTGGCGTCCATTAATATTTTTAATAACATACATATATATTTTTTTATGTGAAAACCACATGACACGATTTTAGGCATTCTAAAGCGTGTTTTTTAGACTGCCGCAACTTTCAGTTGGCATCACTTTTTTATTTGAGCACCCATTTAACAGCTGATAGTTGCTTTTTGTTTAGTTTGCTTTGAAATTTCATTATGAATCGATTTACACCAGAGTAACGCGCCGCCAATTCGGCGAATAGGCTAAAACACAAATTGATATTCACCCTTATTCCAGTTGTCGTCATCAACGTCGCCGTCATTTTAGAGTCAACATCATTTTGTTTCAACGTCATCATCAATTCAATAACAATTTTGCATTCTATAACAGGATGACGACGACGTTGAAGACTTATCGTTTATGTCAACATATCAAGCACACATCTCTAAATATTTGAAATAGCTGTTTACTTTGTTTATTACTTTTGACGAAAAATGTTATTAAAAATTGAAATGTTTTTTACTTCTGAGATAAATGCAGACTCGAGTGATGATGAAAATTCAAGAAAACAAAACCTCATATTAGAACGGAAGCTTCTAAGACAGAAATTCGACATATTTAACCTACCGGACAGCAAGTGAGCAAAACAATTTCAGTCTATTATTTTAATGATTGTATAATTTATTTTTTGAAAGGTTTGAAAGTTACTTTATAGCGTAGACAGACGGCAGCGTTAATTTGCATTAAAAGCTTACTAATGTGAATTAAAATTTTACCCTGACAGACGACAGTTTTTGCATTTATCAAGCATCTGTTTGTTTGTATACAAATTTTTTTTTTTTGCATTTAGATCGAGATCAAATGGACACAAGGCAGAAAATACGACTAGCAGCTATGCTGTTGGTGAAAAATCACTGTTTATTTGAAAGAAAGCTGAAATTACTTTTGCTGAAACTGTTCCATAATCTAAAAATTGTACATGCACTAGCAACCATAAATCTGAACTTGTTGCTACAAGTTGGGATCGCAATAGGATACTCTGATATAAGGGAAAGGCAATTGTGGAAATTTGTAGGTTTAATATGCATATGTATCTTTTCATAAAGAATATAATTCATATATGGGATTTATTAAAGGACCGCAACAGCACTTTTTGGGAGTGTGACGGGCTGACGATGGACGATAACAGATTTAAAGAAAACTTTCGCCTCAACAGGAATGCTTTCCAAATTTTGCAATAGAAAAAATGCGTTTCATTTGTAAAATGTATTTTTTTTTATCGCTAAAAACAATTAAAATAACTTACCTTTGCTGAATTTGAATCCATTTTAATTTTACAATAATAAGCAATTTGCCAACAGCTGACTGATTGTCGACTGTGTTGCCATATCGAAATAACTAAATGCAGTATAAATTCACCCTGATTTAGTGCATTTACGACACATCTTATACACATTGGGATGGGGATAATTCACAAGTTAATTTGAATTAAGACTGCTAATGCAAATTAACGCTGTCGTCTGTCTACGCTATAAGAGTAAGCAACACTGCTTTTAAATATGTATGTATGTATATTAGAAACAATAACACCTAATTTGAAAAGCGGGATAAGGTCAACATACATTTCCAAAACAACGAAGTTGGCAGCTACGTTAAGATTTTTGGCACAAGGGTCATACCAACTAGGTGTTGGGACTACCGCAACCAATGTTTTCTAAGATTTTGTCGGAAACACTATATGCATTGGAAATGACAGTTTGTCCCCACTGAATTAAATTCGAAATGACGGATAGTGAAAAAATTGAAGAAATTACTTGGAAGAATGCCTCTGCGAAATCCCACTGCCAGAGAGGGATTCTTCTGCAACTCTTTCACTAATTTCTCAAACTGGGTTGCAGTTATTATTTTAAATTTTTCCGTTTTTTCCATTTTCAATTTATTTATGCTTCAAATAAACTCAAGTCGATATGAAAATTGGCGACGACAAATTCAAAGTCGTTTCAAAACAATATCGCCGTCATATTTTCTTGTAGACTGCAAATTCTATGTTGACAGTCATCGATAATATTCGATAACGACAACTGGAATAACAATTTGAAATAAACAAGGCAAAACAATATCGTTTTGTTTCACGTTGACAACTGGAATAAGGGTGAATGATTTTGAATTTTCATTCAAAATTTTATTTTCCGATGAAGCCCATTTCTGGTTGAATGGTTACGTAAATAAGCAGAATTGTCACATTTGAAGTGAGGAGAATCCACAACCTTTTGTCGAAACTCCATTACATCCACAGAAAATTACTGTTTGGTGCGCTGTATGGGCTGGCGGACTCATTGGCCCTTATGTCTTCAAAAACTATGATGGTCAGAATGTTACTGTCAATGGAGAACGGTATAGGAACATCATTCGAAATTTTTTCGTACCTCAATTACGTGGCATTAATATTGCTGATATGTGGTTCCAACAGGACGGAGCCACATGCCACACAGCGGACGCTACAATTGATTTACTCAAAGAAACTTTTGATGAAAAAATAATTTCACGTATTGGCCCAATTAATTGGCCACCAAGATCGTGTAATTTAACCCCATTGGATTATTTTCTTTGGGGTTATGATAAGTCACTTGTCTACGTCGATAAACCACAAACAATTGAACACCTGGAAATCAACATTCGAAGAGTTACCGGCGAAATACGGCCGCAAATGCTGCGAAAATATGTGGAAAATTGGTGTTCCAGAGTGCACCTTCTACGCGCCAGCCGTGGCGGCCACATGGCAGAAATCATATTTAAATTTCATTTATGTCATAATATTATTCAGATCACTCGTATATTTTTATTAAATTCTTTTAATATGAGTTGTTTTACACAAATATAAATACATTGTAAAGTTATTTTTGAAGTGGAATAATATTAAAACTTTTTCAGATGCTGCAGATGTGGCCGTTTTTAAATAAAATGTTTATTCCCTGTTCATGTCGTGGGGAAGGCGCACCAATTGTGAATCTGTCTTAAATTCTTTGTAGAAGCTGTTCGCAATCTTCAGTTATATTTATTTTGAAGTAAATGATTCCAATTGGATGGTATGGCAAAGTAGGGATCATATTGGCAGTTGGATCTTAGTGTTATTATACAATATATTCTACTAACCAACGTCAGGAAAAGATGTATTGATAAGTCGTCCGTGCAATTCTTCAAAAAAGAGTTCAAAGATTATCAAATAAACACACTCGTGATTACGTCGTTTTGTTTTTTGTTACTGAGAGTGTAATTTTTGATCGCAGAAGTGTAAAATTTTGTCTAGACATGTAGATTATGGGCTGGCATAATAATCGTTCAAAATCTCAATTTTAAGGTGCTTGTTAGTTGCGCCTTTTTGTGTATTGTGTTATTTTTACCTCTATATACAGCCAGAACACAAGTGCCATGTTTTTTGTCCTCGGATAATATGCGCTAGTGGGGCGAAAATTTAAATGAAGCCGACTACATTATCGCTCACATTCATTGTCGGGCCAACTTGTCGTACACAAATCTGCGATAGCGGTCGTCTGAATAAAATAGTGTTGAAAAACGCCTATTTTTACATCAAAATCAACATGACCAGATCATTTATTCGCCGATTTTTAAAGACATGCTTTTTTAAGAAGATAAGAGTCATATAGAAACTACTGACTCGATTTAAATTATAAGAAACCTGGTTTTCACTACATTTACAGTTAGAACATCATTTTAGAGCGTGAGCCAAAACAGCTAAAGATAATTCTGTTCTCTATGGGCCCCAAAAAAAATGGAATTAGTCGATGAAAACTACCGTATATTTTTTCACAGCTTTTTCTTTTTTTCTTTGTATTATGAAGATTTGTACAAAATTTAAGCACATTTCAGGTTCTTGCTAAACATAAAAAAAATTCTAATATGATTGTGTTACATATATTTTCTATTTGCACACACATGCCAACAACTAATTAAATGTTGCTTTGTCGTTATAGATGGAAGTGGTCATCAATATGTCGCAATACCTCTGCCATCATCTTCCGTAGGCGGCATGCAGGCTGGATTCGCGAGCGAAAAGGAACTGCTTCAGAAGCAACCATTGCCGCAGGCACATTTAATTTTGCAAAAGGACGTCCTGCCCGAGCTAAATATTAAAGAAGAGCCTTAAGTTAAGTAAAACATATTGTGAAAAATGTATTCGTATGAGTATCAGCTCGTATTTGAATTTAATAAAAATTATTTAAAACATCCAGTCTTTACATTAAATACCGCAACAAAAGTAGCCTGACAGAAGTATTACTTCTTCAAATTAAAATGTTACAAACTGTTGTGTATTCCCAAATACCAATATAATATACATATATATGTATAGATACAGACGTCGCGGCGCCCTCCTTACTCTTCCTGACTTTCTGAGGCCTTTTGTGCCTCAACCGATTCCGTGTTTGCACAGCCCGTTGAAAAGTAATTCCGGCCAGTAGATGGCGTAACCGTGGTATCGTTCCCATAACATATTTTAGCACAATGTCGGATGACAGGTCGCCCTCGATTCGTGTGCGAGAACCCAGTTGTAGCGTTGTGTATTTTCCTGTAGTGCATTGGGAATTTAGCTAATTAAAGTAAATATTCCCCTTCTCATTGCACATAGAGTTCAGGCTTTTCTTAATTGTGGCTACATAGCGCTCGGCTTGGCCGTTCGAAGCTGGGTGGCACGGGGCACAGAATTTGTGTATAATTTATTTTTACAAATTCATAGAACACTTGTAATGTGAAGCTTGTTCCGTTGTCCGAAACTATAACAATTGGAAGACCAAATCTTGCAAATATATCCCGAAGAAGCTTAATGGTTCTTGTAGCTCCAAGTGAACGTGTCGATATCGCCTCTATCCACTAATCCTTAATATGTATCTATCCATAAATGGACCGGCGTAGTCTATGTGCAGTCTTTGCCAGGTTTCTACCAGAACTAATTTTTGGGTCTACAACAATCAGGACGCCCTTTCGCTACTGCTTATATATCCTTGTCGACTCCTCTCCACTCGTCAGGTGAGAATTCTTCTGCATTTTCTCCCTAGGGTAACAATTGTCCCATTTGCAATGCGTCAAAATATTGCCTGCATTCACTGTCCTTTAAAACTTCGGTTCGGAGTTCTTTTTGAGTCACCGGCAACGTTTCCAGTTACCCCATTTGAAATATTTTCTTCCGATAATTCTTTACGGGAAATCGTGATAAAAAATCAGCGTTGCTGTACTCCTTCGTGGGACGAAACTGGATTTCGGATAAGGAGCTTGCGTAGTGTAGTAATCGCACTGCTGACATTGTGGGTCCGCTACCAGTATAAAACGACGGCCGTAACAATATTGGAAAAACTTCTTTAATCCCCAGATTATAGCAGTGGCTTCTTTGTCTATTTGCGAATAATTCCTTTCGGCTTTTGTCAGCGAATGGGACGCAAACGCTATTGGTCTTTCTTCGCCTCGTTGAGTGAGTTGTGAGATGACTGCCCCTAACCCATTTGGTGAAGTATCCCTTACAACAATTAGTGGTAATTCGTTAAAAATTTCCTCGCATTCAGGCGACCACAAAAATTTTACGCTCTTTTGCAGTAATTTGTATATTGGTTGCAAACGACTTGCTAATTTCGGCAAAAATCGGTGATAGTAATTAACTGGCCCTAAAAATGTTCTAGTTTCTGAGACATTAGGCGGTCGAATACAATTTTTAATACTTTGAATTTGATCATTCATTGGTCTTATGCCAAGTTTATCGATATGTGATCTAAAGGGAACTGACACTTACTTTTGTTTAAATGTAATCCATGGGTTCTCAGTCTCTGCAAGACAAGCTTAAACCGTGCTTTTAACTCTTCACAGGAACTCCCTTGAATTTTTATATCATCAAAGAAACAAAAAACGCCGCTTATTCCTTGTAATATTGAGTCCATGACTCGTTGCCATGTCTTTGGTGCTGCTTTAACCCCAAACATTAACCTATTGACAGCGCATGTGCCCATATGCGTGCTTATAGGTTGCAGAACTGATGTTTTTTTTTTTATCAACTTCCATGTGCAAGTAGGCTTGATGTAAATCTAGGGTAATGAAACAATTTCCGCCGGTCATTCTTGCGAATATGTCTTCCTCATCCTTGATGGCCTCATTAATTGTAACTTTGTAGTCGGCACACAGGCGGATATCTTTGTTCTTTTTGACTACCGGCACTAAGGGAACACCCCATTCAGAGAATTCTATTTTTTATGATTCCACTACTCTCTAAACGCAATAACACTTTTGTAATCTTGTCTTTCAGTGCGTAGGGTACTCGTCGGTGTCTTTAAAATTTCGGCGTTTCGTTTTTCTTTAGTTCAAATTTGCACTTATAGTTTGGAATTATGCCTACTGTTGGTGTGAAATATTTTTGAACTCTCTAACTCTTTTCTCTATTTTTTCCTTGCATTGCGCCTCGTGCATGTGCCTTTCAATAACATCTAAATCATATAAACTTATTTTTAATTGTCTTCCGAGTATTGAGTCAACTTGCCCATGAATCGCATTTAAATCCCCCTGTGTGTTCGTGTTCTTATGCATAATGTTAACTCTTGCTACCCCTACATTCTCAATCGTAATGTTGTAGGTTTTAACTCAATGTTTGTTATTCATTTTTTTTTCTCTTTTCTTAGATTTCTCTGTATGGTGTTGATTTGTTAGTATGCGTTCGAGTTCAAGTCTACTGCATGGCCATCCATTTCAACTCCAATGCTATATCCTTGCTCAGGCGAACATCTTGCACACGGCCCCTTTTTTTGTGGCATTGCAAACACCTTAAATTCCATTTGTCTGCTCTATGACTTGTTTTGCCGCATTTATAGCACCTGCCTTTTATTTTATCATACTTCGTTTTTAAGTTGCTTTTGATGCCTAAAATGTTTGAGCCTATTTTTCATCTGATGTATTTGTGAGTATTAACGAACTTTACTCTGGGATTTAGACGACTCAATTGCGAGTGCCAATTTTTCTGCGTTATCCCGCATACCCCTGACCAGTTGCGATCTCAAGTGAGTCGAGTTGGGGGACGCATTACAGTTCGCGCATTTGAAATTACAATTTGTAGATAATTTGTTTAGATCGGCCTGAAAATTTAAGATTGATTCAACTTCTGTTTGAAAATTTGTGTTGCTCAGCGATCTTACTTGGTGTTGGACAGACATGGGCGCGTAACAGCCCTATTGGTTCATTAAACTTTTTGCTTTTGGCGCTATTCGGAGCCGTCAATCAGATAAGTGTATGGTAAAGTTTCGGACTCAAACGGTTTGACCAACCCCTAAGATCCATATAATGTTCAATACGTTGCAAGTACGAATCGAAAGATTCGTTGTCTTCATCGAATGGGTGCAGACTAATGCCATGTGAAGGTGTGGCCGGTTGTGTCCTCGATGGCAGCCCCAACAGCGTATCTGTTAATTTCCTTAACATTTCGTCCATTTCTGGCATTTGTTCGGCATCGAGAACAAAAATAACGTTATGTACATAAAAAGAAATCATTAACATACTTTACATAACCTCAATTTCGCTAGCGTGTTGCAATCCCATCCTCGTCGCCAGTTGTTGTGTATTCCCAAATACCAATATTCACGGGTCGAGTTGTTTTTCTATATGTATGATTATTTATTAATTTATATATATAATTTAAGTAATAAATAATACACAACTTAAATAACGGTAGATTTCTCTTGTATTATGAAAAAAATGAGTTGAGCCTCGACCGATGCTCGAAAGAAAAGGAAGCAAAAAAGGATGAACAGTATGTGTCGTTGCCGGATAATGAATTATAAAATGTCGCCTAGAAATATATATAACACACACATTTATAGTTATCAGAGCAAATTTTTGGTAAATGGATTCCTCTTTTGCTTACTTTTATCCGAATGTGATTTCATTTAAAATTGAATTGAGTACTTTTAAAACTGCTTACTGGTAAGTTGTGACTGCACTTGTAAGAGCGGGGACGCTAAGCAATGCGAAAAAGTGTTTTCCAAAAAGTGTCTATGAATTAAAATCAAGTTGTTTCTTAAATAATAGCTGTAAAAACGAGGCTTTCTTTCGAGCCATGTGATGTTCAGTATAAGAAATTGTACCGAGTAAATACAAGGAGTTTTTTTTTTAGGCCTGGAACTTCTATCAAACCAATAGCCATATTAATGTTTGATTTTTTCGGTACACTTTGGTAGATCAGCGTGCTAAGACTCACACTAGAATAATGTTTACAAAATTTATTTCCAAAATTCGACAAAATTCTAGGCCACTTCGTCATAATTGTCCAATGAGTAGCTAACACGCAATATAATCACCTTTAGTAACCCGTACCGGGCGTACAGATGAGTAACTTCTATAGACGTTAGAGTGGTAGAGGACTCGAACTGATCGATCAGACACCGTTCGCGTAAATTCGGTCTCTTTTTGTCGACTATTTGGAAGATTTTGAGGAAAGATCGTGTCCTACATTCACATAAGGTCCAATTGGTGTGAGAATTAAAACCAGCGGACCAGAATCAACTCGAAGTTCAACCAGACTTTTATTGCAGAGTTGTAGTTTTTGGAAAAACTCCGTTATATTCCGAAAAAATCACTGTTTTCTGCAATTTACATGCGGAAGCGAACGCTGTAGGCAGATCGCTATGCTTTTTTATGCCTCAGGTCATTGCAAATCATTTGGAGTAGAAATGGTTTCAAGAAGACGGCGCAAGATGCTACAGCGCTTGAAATCATGACATTGTTGAGCCGAACCTGTGAATTGGTCACCTCGTTTTTGCTATTTCACGCCTGTAAACTTCTTTTTGTGAGAGCATTTTACCGGATACAGAACCCGAATCACAAATTTTAATCCCGGGTTTTAGAATTTTTTGATTAAACAAACCGGACCTTAAATTCGTTTTAAAGAAAATTGAGCCTTTAATGAAGAGTATAATTCGCTCAACACTTTTATTCAACACGCTAAAGTTAGTTAATATTCTCCGTTGCCTTAAATGGATAGCGAAAGCATATGAATATCCTTAAAGAAATAAATAATTTTTAAATTTCACATTGACAGAAGCAGCGCCAAAGATCCAGTATACATATCTATGTACGATGAAGTACTGGGTACTTTATTTCATTTGGAAGTTTTTTGGTGTCTGGTAGGTGCTTTTGGATGTCGATGAGCTCATCTACTTTGTTATTCAAATTTATGTTTGGTACTAATAGCCTCTTGGCAGCGCTAAGCATAGTGACACTAGTTCCATGCCAATGGATAGGACACTTCCCTCGATGAAGAAGTCATAACGATTGATATGTAGATGTATGGCTCCGGATTGCAGTTAATTCTAATGGTTCCAATCAGTTGATAGTGTTCAGTAGTGCGCAAAAGGAACTCCGTTGCTGAACAGAGCAATTTCACGGGAATAGATGTTTGAGGCTCGAGTAATGTTGACTTAATATACTTAGTACTACACTATATAGCATTGATACATGTCACCCCTAAGTACAGCGCATTTAATGACTTGAAGTGTATTATTGTCTAGTATTCGTCTCGGTGGTTGTTTACAGCGAGGTATTCAATATAATAGCGAGTGCTATAAGGATAACTTTGTAGAATTAAAAATGGTTGTGGTTCAGTTACGAAAATAACACTACCCTGGACTACTGCGCCGTTGATACTCATTATGTTGTATAATTCTAGCAAGTCAGTATCAACAACTGGTAATGCACAACCCATGGGAAGGTGCCAGGTAATTTAAACAGTCCCTGTTCTTAATTGTTTTGGTATATGGAGAAGGACGTATAAGTGGGCTTGTATGCGCGTGAGGGTAACGACTAGCTCTGTCTCAGTTCTTTGATATTGTCGGTAACTAACTGTACTTGTAGAAGTTTTTCTGTTGTTCTCAGCTTGATTTAGAATATGAATTGTCGAATCTATTACTGAGGTTTGCTTTTCTAGTAACGGATGCGGATAGATACTCGTCGTTTTACTTTACGTTGGTTATAGTTTAGGCCATTTGTTCAACCCAAGGACTCCAAATATCCCAACAATATCTTGGCGATTTCTCTTTGGAATTGAATTCCTAAATAAGGTTGCGCCAGGTATTCCAGAGTTTCATATGAATTATGTTACTCCAGCTTCAAGAACATCTTATCTGTCCCAAATCGGCTTCTGATCGTAGCTATCACCAATTTTGTTGCCCCTTAACCTCTGAAGAACAATCTTGGATTAGAAAATCTTTATTGAACAGGCTAGTATTATTGGCAAAAGGAGTGAAATAAAAATTGTACTGAAAACTCCTTTCGAGGCATACGACACTACTTTTCGACATCTGGTGAGTGTTGCCTCCTTTTCGAAGTCGATGCATCATATTCGGACTGTTCTGTGCAGGAATCTTTGAACAAAGCCGCAAATCTATGAATTGGTTTCTTGAAGGTTCCTTCTGCTGTTTTGAAGTCGCAATCCCAAAGCCCACCAAAATAAATGGGCTCTTGGCGAAATGAAATGCGATATAAGCCCTGTCTGATCTTTTGTCTCTCATTTTGTCATGGATCCAAATCGGTCGAAGTATTCAATCAACTTTTGTAGTTTTAAAAGGGCATCTTTCTCTGTCAGCTGGTAGATTTCCCATTTTATTGTTTGAAAAGTATTGCCCTAGTGCATCGTATGCATTTATGGATGATAATACATGTCAGTGGTTTTTCCTTCATAAGCCAAGTGCCTGTGGACCGCAATGCCGATGTGTATCAACAAATGCTTTGCTTTAAACGGTGATGCTGAGTAATTTATCCAAGCAAGAACAATATTTTAATCTGACTAAAAAAGTTTGCATTAATTTGGAGACGAAGATCCTGTTTACTCTATTTGTTAGGTCTACACCTAGTACCGCGGCAAATTGTTTCAGCCGCGGCAGTGTTTGCTTTTTAATAGGTGCAACTTGTTTTGTACTTGCATGTTGCGCAGATGCATCAACAATCGTGTGAAGTTGTGTTTTGTTTAACATTCGTCCACATAACTGATCAGATCTTGGTAGCCATATTTATCCGAATGTCTTAATCGAGCAGTTCGAGGTTCCGTCCACGTCAAAGTTGACCTCCTGGTCTTCAGGTGCAATCCCACTTAGTAACTAGAGATGATTTGAACACCATTCCGATGCTTAAAACTAGCTTCTCTTAGAAGTGACGTTGTACCTGAGGCAATCGTCCACATGAAAATCATCTCGCAATATGAATAGATATGTGGTGAAGGCATTTGGTTGTTAAATCTGGTGGTGAGGAGGTGCGTTTTGAGACGATAATATTTGATATCTTCAAATGATGAGCTGGAGCATCTGGTCTGCGTCATTGAGCTTGTACGCAGTGAAGAAAAATCTATGTATCAGAAACCGCAACAGAACTGCTGTACGATCGGCCAGGTACGTATGATGTCTTTGAGGGAGGACCCGTGTTTCAGCTGATGCGTCAAAAATTACTCTTCATTTTGTAGTGAAACTTTAAGATTTCAGTACGCAACGGTAAAGCATGATGTAGTGTCGTCTTCTTGTATTTCTTCCATGTACCCCAAGGACTCATACTTTCTCATGAATTTGATGGATTGTTTCTCAGCTAAAGGTAGTGTTCGATTTCTTATTTTAAAGAATTGTTGATTTCTGATTGGTGATAAAATTCCGGTCTGATGAACGTATCAATTTTATTCATCTGATTAAACCACGAATCAGCCAAATTAATACTCTGGAAGATTCCAATCTCATGCCTTGTGCCGTGACCATTTCCTCGGTTGGGACATTTTCAGGAACTGTTCACAGTATATATAGAATTTTTGGCTATCTGTCAGGTGTGGAGTTAAGTAAAACATTTTTTTCAATCTCACTCATTATTGCTTTGTGGATCAGCTGGGTTGGGTACACAGATCTTTAAAGGCTACCCTTTCTAAGAAACTGAGATTTTGGCAAATGTACTTGACACTGCTCAAGTCGGCTGATGTACCGTGGAGCATCTTCACTAATATTGCTACTGTAGTGAACGTTGGATGTTATTCACTTCAGCTTGCACTTCGGAAAACCCATACAAGAGGCAACCACTGGTAAGTAGTTAATTGCCATATAACTATAATTGCTGATTTTGACAAACCTAAGGCTCCTCCCTGTGTGCCGCTGCTTGCATCTTTGACGTCTTTGGTTACTCCAATGGATGGTGACGTTGATTGTTGAATTTCGCGGGTATTTAACTTCAATCTCAAATAATTTCTTACAACTGAGTGAGTCGCTCGAAATGTACCAGTATTGGTCCCTAAAATACTGATGATTCTGTTGGATTGCTATAACATCTTCAAACGATTCCGTTGAATATAGTTGATCAATGTACAAAAGCCTTTGAAAACAAATGTAAAAGTTGATTTTGTTGCTGCTAAGCGTCGTGGGGAACGCTGTTGGAGTCAATTGCAATGCTGAACCTTTAAATGCCTAAATGCATTGAACTACAAAAGTTTCCTTTGGGACCCAGAGTTTATGGTTTTAGTTAATTTAGCCCAGACATAAACACCATGCGCTGATGCAAATTGAATTTGACCCAGACCTACTCGTTGTTTCGTCATAATTCCTTTATTTTTGCTTGTCTTTTATACAATTTAATTTCTTAGGCTAAATTAAAATAGTAATAACATTAAAAAGAACAAGTTCAGTAGTTCCAATAAGTACCTTGAATTGCATTTATTGTAACTGTTAAAAATAGCGCTTTCAAAATATTATTCAAAACATTAATGAACAGAGTTCAACTTGAAGTAGTCTAATATTTGATTTAATTTCAAAATGTCATAAGTTCTAAATTTCAAAATTTTTTCCCTCCCTCTCTCTGCTTCCTGTCTTCAAACAAGCAACACTTAATTTTACTGAATAATAATAAAATCTTAATTTATCATAAACAATTACTATTTCTGCTGGAGTGTATTTATTCTTCAACAGTAACATTAAACATTTCTATAAGTGAATTACAGTTTTTTTTTTAAATTATGTTGACTTAATTTGTCTTGTGTTTTTGGTTATTATATGTTAGGACGGAGATAAAAATCTTTTAGAAATGAATTTTGGTGAGTTGGCCTACGCCGAACTATTCTGTGGAGTGTTGAGGAGCGCCCAGAATAGAGGGGACAATATAAATAAACTTTACCTACTAAACTAAAATTACAGTAAAGATGTGGCGTTAAAGGTATTCAATATCAAATTAAATGTGCATTTATAAACGGTACTTTGTGATCTTCAGCTCCTGCAAGAGGTTGGACAACCACATCTGATGTAGTAGACAATATTAAAACTAATCTTAATAGCCTTAGGTATATGAGACACCCAAAACCTATCACAAGTAGAGGCTTTTATTCTAACAGATATCCAAATCACAATACTGACAGGTATCCAAATCAAAATGCTAAGATACATTCAATCCAATATACTAATAGATAACATGTCGGATATCAAAATCCGTAAACTAATAGAAACAAAGTAGAGTCGAACGTGTGACAGAACCCGCAATAACAGAATGTTTTTTATAAATGCTCTCGCAAGGAGAAGCCTCCGAATATAAACCAGCCATATTCTTTCAGAGGCGAGACTCGGACACCAAGAATTCTACTTGATACCAGATCTACAAAAAATATCATTCCACAAAATAATTGGCCGCGAACTTATTTTCAAAAATTAAGACAAGATAAAAGCGAACAGTACTCCTCGGAAGCAGAAAATCTACCTGATCTACCTCATTTGGCGAGTTAGAAAAGTCGTACTGTTATACACAAAACACTTATGTAAATAGGGAAGCGGACACGCCATAAAATAGTATTCGGAGATTTTCTGGAGAGATAAGTTAACATTAATGAAGGAAATAGAACACATAATTCTGTCACAACACCAAAAGCCAAAAAAAACTACACCAGATCATATAGATATTCCGAAATGTATCGAGAAGGAGTGAAAAACTAGATTGACGAAATGTTGTATCAGGGTGAATCGCCATAAAATTCTCCGATTTCAGAAGTTCCTAAAAAAGAAGATAAAGTGGGAAACACGGAATGGAGGATAGTGCATAGAAAGTTGAACGCCGTGACCAGAGAGGATAAATTTTCAATACCGGCTATCGAAGACGTATTGAATAAAAGGAGAAAACCAAATAGAGGTCGATAAATACGCAGAACCCCGTCTTCTGCGCTTGCAATAGCCACTATGAATTCAGACATGCATGTCATTCAGCTTAAATAATGTCCGGGAAGTGTCCCAACGAATGCGCAATATGTTAGTTTTCTGAACCTCGCTGCAAAGCATTTGGTTAATCCATCAAAAATATGTAGCACGCTAAAGTTTCTGTACTTTCTGACTGATACAGAATTATACTGAGGATCTGGAAAGAACATATTTCTCAACTATCCGGTAGCAGGAGCGACGAAAATACTACAGACCTAATCCCAGATGATTGATTGTATTTGAGATTGTACCACTGAGCCACAATGAGGTGAAAACAGCTGAAACCCTTTTAAGGAATAATAAAGCAGCACGACCCGGTGGGTTACTAGCTGAGCTGTTTAAGGCCGGAGTCGACATGCTGCTAATTCGTATGCATCAACTTGTTAGCACAATCTGGCTAGAGGAACGCATACCCTGTGATTGGGACCTCAGCATACTATACCCTGTACACAAGTAAGGAGACAAAACAGTATGTGCCAACTGCAGAGGAAAAAATCTTCTTCCTATCGCATATAAAATATTATCGAGCGTATTGTGTGATAGGTGAAAATCTAAAGTTGGCGCTTTATCAATGTGGCTTTAGACCTGGTAAATCAACCATCGACCAGATATACCCATTACGCCAAATCCTAGAAAAAAACATACGAAAAACAAATCGATACATATTATATTTGTATCGATTACAAGGTCGCTTTTGACAACCCCATTCGTTCAAAGGTGTTTCAAGCTATGTGTGAGTTTGGTACACCTGCGAAACTGGTACGAATCTGCAGGATGACTTTAACTGTCACGTGATCTGCAGTTAAAATAGGAAAAAATCTTTCCGAGCCATTGAAAAACAAACGAGGTTTAAGACAAGGAGACAGTCTATCATGTGATCTTTTTATTATTCTGCTAGAATAGATCGCAAAAGGACGCAAAGGTGAATAGAAATGGCACACTATAGACGAAACAACGCACGCTACTCGCTTATGCGATCATTGCGGGCAGTAACTGCCACCTTTGGGAAAGTCGAGAGAGAATCTGCCAAAGTAGGTCTAGCAGTAAACGGGGAGAAAACCAAGTTGATGGTATCAAAGCACAAGGCGCTGGAAAGAGTGGGGCCATGCAGTTGGAACCTATTGTACAACTTTGAAGTAGTTAACGATTTTATCTACCTATGAGATAAGAAGAAGAAGAGTAGTGGCTAATAGATGCTTCTTTGGTCTAAGTACGCAGTTTAAGAAGAAAACCCCTTTTATACGACATTTATCTAGAACTTTAAATCATAGCGAGACAAATCACAGTCAAGGTTTGGACTTGTAAACAATTTCGGCACTATCTTTATCGGGAAAAAATGCGATTGCAAGCGGCTCATTGACAACAAGGTAAAGAGAACAAAATAGAAGATACTTTATCAAGAATCACTTAGAAAACAGCGGAAATAGTTTTTTGAATGCAGTGTACGCCAAAAAGTTTAAGAAAAGAAAAATGGGTTCGAACGAACATATGATGCAAAAACATTGTGAGCAGATATTTCCTTGAGGTGCGCGGTGCGCTTGTTTTAAAATTTCGGTATATTTTTTAATTTTTTGGTCACATCAAAACAAGATCGACACAAATTTTGGTTTCACTGTAAGAAATAAATCATTGTACAATAAGCAACAGTTTTATAATCTATTTTATGGACCACGATAAGAACAACGGTCTTGTTGTTGTAGATAATTCGTATTATGTAAAGATTTTCATTGTAATTGTTTTTGTGGTAAAAATTGCTGTCGAGTCTGGTAAACAATTTAGCAAAAGCAAAGATCATTGTTCGTTTTCTATAAAATCCGTAGTAAATAAAAATTTTAAATAAAAAAGTATTCTTAACTTGGTGCGTTTTTTTAAAAGGCGCGCCTTTCTCCATTTTGGCGTTCTTCAAAAGTTGACAACGCTGGAGCGAACACCACTTAATTTTATTGAAAACTATATAATACTATTGTAAAGGGTGGTTAAATTGTATGGGCCGATGTTGAATGTGAACCACACCTAAACGCCAAGTTTTTTCCCGAATTTTATTTGACACTTTTCTATTTCAGACTTACTCAATTTGAACCATGGAGAGATACGCAATCCAACAACGTGTTAAAGTTATCCAGACTTATTATGAAAATGGGAGTTCAAATCAAAATGCATATCGTGCACTTCGTAATTTTTTTGGTCAATTTCATCGTCCAAATGTGCGTACAATCGCAAAAATTGTGGAAAAATTCGAGCAATTCTTCGGGTTTGTAGAAGATGTGAGAACACCAGTGCATGCTCGTACAGCTCGTACTGCAGAAAATATTGCTGCTGTTCGCGATAGTGTGGCTGAAGAGCCGTCCACCTCAACTCGTCGTCGTTCCCAACAATTGCACCTCTCACGCTCGTCGTTGATGAACATTATGCATAAAGACTTGCATTTACACGCTTACAAGGTGCAATTGGCTCAAGAACTAAAGCCTCTTGACCATTCCAAACGTCGTGAATGGGCAGAATGGTGGCAAGAAATGGCAACAGTGGATGATCAATTTTCGAAGAAAATCATCTTCAGTGATGAGGCACATTTTCACCTCAGTGGATTCGTCAATAAACAGAATTGCCGCATTTGGGCGAATGAGAATCCAAGAGTGATTGTCGAAAAACCAATGCACCCACAAAGAGTGACTGTTTGGTGCGGTTTATGGGCTGGCGGCATCATCTGGCCGTATTTTTTCCAAAATGAGGCCGGTCAGGCAGTTACTGTGAATGGTGTTCGCTATCGTGAGATGATAACGAACTTTTTATGGCCCGAATTGGAAGATATGGATGTGGACGATATGTGGTTTCAGCAGGACGGTGCCACTTGCCACTCAGCTAACGAAACAATGGCTCTTTTGCGCAACAAATTCAATGGCCGTGTTATCTCACGTAATGGCGATGGCAATTGGCCGCCAAGATCATGTGATTTGACACCGTTGGACTTTTTTCTTTGGGGTTATTTGAAAGAAAAGGTGTACGTCGATAAGCCAGCAACAATTCAAGACCTAAAGGATCAGATAATTCGGCACATTAACGGCATAGAACCTCCATTATGCCTCAGCGTCATCGAAAATTTGGACCATCGGATGGAGGTCTGCCGCCGAGATCGCGGCGCCCATTTGGCCGATATTTTGTTCCATACATAATTGAGTAATACCAATACATCATAATAAAATAAAATTACAATAATTTCCTAAATAGTTTGTGTTTTATTCAAAATCAACATCGGCCCTTGAAATTTAACCACCCTTTACTATTGAACTATTGAACTTGATTATCCTAGCAGCCTCAATAAAAACATTAGTACATTGGGGAAAAGGGAGGAAAGGTCCGAAGGTGTAATGTGGATTTATAAATACAGGCCAGTTTTATTTACATTAATACCTTTTACCCAATGACTTACTGGAAGCCTGCAGAGATCCATTTCAATAATTATCTGCCCCAAACCTAAAAAGTATGCAAATTAGTCCAAGAAAGAAATAAAAAAATTTGTCGTACTTGAATAAAAAACGAACAAATCAAACGGTAAATGGAAATTTCAAAAAAGGCGATAGTAGGGCACATAGAACTAATTTAAGACATGAAAAAGTGATGTTTATAAAGATCAGTAATACGTTGGAACATTTCGCAGTTATGGAAGATATGTGGGGCTACTCACATCCCCAAACGTATTAATTTTATATTGCTCTTCGCTTTATGTCTGTTTGAAAACTTTGACTCTTTCCTTTCATAAATACATACATAAGCACATGAGTAAACTTAAACTATTCATGCTACTATAAATTATCACCAAATATTGTATATATTAAAATTCCCACATACATACATACGTATGTGTACGAAGACAACTCTCGGTAATCGGACGGTTGTCCCAGAGGTTGTTGTGCATTAATTTTAAACATTTTCGTTTTATTTATGGCATTTACTATTAATTTTCCGGACTTATGTATTGAAACGAATTTAGTTGGGGATAACTTTCTTATAAAAGTTTCAGACATTTTTCAAGCACTTATGGAATGAAACAGTCGTTGAAACAACTATTAGAGCAGATCCCATAAATAAATCAGCATGAATTAGTTTCCAGCTCTCTTGCAGTTCGGAGGGTGAAATCTTTGTATGGCGTTCTGAACCACTATTAAATATTCCGAGCAAATGATTTTCCAATAGGATCAAGAAGAGGGTTGAATTAAAAGCTTTGAAATTTGTAAGTAAGAATTTATATTAGGCGATTCTAATTGATGGATTGATACACATTTTCATTGAACTTGCTTTGTTGTTCACTATTATTTTTGTTTGATCGTATACACACATTGACACACATTCGTGCTTTTCGCCGAGTACGAATAAGAAAAGTAAAACGAATTGAAAGTACAAACAAGTTCGTACTCATCTTATTTTCCCATCACTTCGATGCCTAAAAGATAATCAGCTTTGCTGAAAGAATTGTCTCATGTAGTTTCCCACTAAACAAATTTCTTTCCATTTGGCAAGCAAAAAGAATAAGAAATTTTTCACTTAAAGGGGATTCAGGCGGTAACACAAGTCGTACGATAAGTCAAGTTTTTGAGTAGAAGAGCACGGATGGTATCGTCTAAACTTAATGTGTAATGAAACCATACGACATAGAGAGAAAAGAGGAATGAACATTTTACAGTCGTGCGGCTCTCATCATTTTTTATAATATTTCAAATTCCTTCACACATCATTAGATCAGGGATGTATTTTTCTGTAAACATTTTACTTTGTTTTGGTCTTTTACCAATGGTGTAAACGGAAACAAATTTGTCGTAAGATTCTTATTCTGATTTTTAAAATGCGGAGATAAGTTCATATGATTTTCTCTTTGGTTTTACGTGCGACTTGTATTACCGTCTAAATCCCCTTTTAATAATGTTTTGAATCAGAATAAAATTTCTCTGGAGCATCTCTCTTTTACTTGTCACTTGCAAGTTGGTGCTGGAAATATTTCTTCTTCTTCTTCTTTGGGCGCTACAGTCCGGGGTGAACTTGGGCCTCAACCAACAAACTTTTGCAGCTGGCACGGTCTTTAGCCAGCGTCCTCCAATTTTGCACACCAAGTTGGTTGAGGTCCCTCTCCACTTGTGTGCGCCATCGGTTCCGTGGCCGTCCTCTAATGCGTTGTTCCACAGGTTCGGAATCGCTGGAAATCTTTCTGGTTTTTGTTATTGCGCGTTTAAATGGCCTTTTTTAATAATCTGTCGAGTTAATTTATTTCGCATGTTCATATTGTTTGATAGATTTGAAGATTTGTTTCTTTTCGTTCTGAATTTGTTTCCCTGCTTTTAGTTATTTCTTATACACTTTTGTAAATATGTACATATATATATGTATGTATGTACAATATGTTCGGAACGGAGAACTGAAGGTAACTTTTTAATTCCGAATGGCAAATTATTGTTTTTCGCACAATGTTACAACTTTTTAAAGGAAAAAACGACTCCTTATATTTTACATTTGTTCATACATTCGTATGTACATATGTATGTATCAAATTAACGGCATTTTCTATTTTATATACATATGTTTGTATGTATGTATGCGAATACATATGTTTAACTTCACATACATACATACATATACATACGCCATACGTACACTTTTAATGTATTACTGCGTCTGATTTTTAATTCTTCCCTTCACTTTTATGAATGATCCGCCACCGATTTTATTTACCTCATTATTTCTGCTAATTTGAATTTTGTTTTCTCTTTTATAGTGAGATACTTCTTGTTGGTAATATAAGATGCTAATATTGTTTAAACCTTAAGCTGGTGATCTTTTCTACGAGGAACGTTCAAAGGATCATGAATACATTTGCTTGTATTTAAGGCCTTCTTTAATAGTACGAGTAGTTGGTAAAAAATAAACTCATAGAACGAGCCAATCTACGAGAGAAGCAAAAATTATAACTCATCATGTTTAGACTTAAAATAAATAAAAATCAAAAAAGATCAGTAGATTATTTTGTGAAGTTAAGCGACATCTTTGTTTAGAAAATTCGGAAAATTCGTGATTTAGAGTTCTAATTTTAAAGTATATCCGACCTCGAAACAATTTTTTTTAATTTGTGGGCCAATTTTATTCATTTTTTTCAAAAAACCTTCGGTGTTAAGCAATCCTTCTTTATTGTTTCTTTGTGAAATTTTGTGAAGTGCATTTTACACATCATGTCTGCACATTCTTTTAAATTTATACTGCCAAACATAATGATCAGGGTTATCATGTAAGCCGCCTTTGGTTCGAATAACCCGAAAAAAGTGTTCAAGCACGTCTTGAAATAGGCGAGACAAGTAGTACGTATTCGCAACTAACCGTAACTACAAATCCATATAAAGACCCTTTAAGGCTTTATTGAATGGTGTGACACCTATTATTCAAAAACAATTAAATGAAAAATTTAGTAGTACAATTTAACAGCATCATTCACTTTTTTGAAAAGGAACTCTCATGTTTTTTAACAAAGTTGGTTTTTTATTATTTATATTAAATTTTTGTTAACTTTTTTACTTTCAACAACTCTTTTAAAAAAAATTTTTCTTTCAAGTTTTTTGTGCCAAGAATACTTTTCTACTGATATATGTATAAAGTATAACGTCACACATTAACAGCTGTCTTTTGTTTCCAATAAAAAAAAATCTGCGCAATCTGTATTTTATAATTCTTGAGTTGAGCGTCATTCCCCATTTTACTTTATAAATCTTAGTGGTAGGAATACCATTTAAGCTTTGCCGTTGAATGGTAAGAACGTAAGTAATTAATTCACTTTCAAGTTTTTAACAAAATAAATCGGTTTTGATAATTCTATGCCTTGCTTCTGGTTTAAGAAATAAGTATTGCTGACACGTTAAATTATATAATATGATACAAGGGTCAACTTGATACAAGAAAAGTTATAACGTTTCTTATACTTTTTAAATGTTTAAAATAGTTTAGACAGGATGTTCTAGTCGATCTTGGGGACTATTAAGCTGGATTCGCCCATTGTTTCGGAACAAAAAATTTTTTTATATGTAGTTTTACGTGTCTCTTTTTGAGAGAGAGAGAGAGAGAGAGAGAGAGAGAAAAAGAGTTAACTCACTTCGGAACAATTTCAGCTTGAATTGGCTTAATTTTAATTTTTGTTCCGAAAAAATGAAACTGTGCTGCCAACTACTTTAACTCTCCAAGGAAAATTTAACACATCATATTATATGTACATATGTATGTGTATACATATATATGTAATAAAAACTTGTAAATGTTTTATATTGTTTATTATAAAAAATAAAATAAATATAAAAAATTGTGTCATGGATTTTAACGAATCGATTGCCCAAAGCTTATTTCAGAAATGAAAAAGGCGGACCGAGAATGTTTGTATGCCTTGAGCCACAAAAATTACACAAATAACCACATTAAGCAGGATGTGTGGTTGACAATAGCAGCCTCTATTGGAATGGAAAGTAGGTTTAATTTTGTTGGTGAGTATCGAAACCATTCAATAAGTTGTGTTTAATTAACTGGAGGAAGCGAATAGCAAGCGCTTTGGAAGAGTAGAGGATACAAAGCAGCTAAATGCAAAAACGCCGGAAAGAGTGGAAGTGAGCGTTTCGAACTTAAAGGCTTCTTAAAAATGTTGATAATTGAAATGGACCACTTTCAAAAGTTCTGGGAAGATAACGAGTAAGTTCATTGAAAACCATTTGTTTCATATTATTATTCTTTAATCATTCAGACCTAGTGTGACAAGTTACGTAGACTCAAACACAAAGTTTAAGTAATCTTTTTGATGAAATGGCTCAAGATCCTGACGTCGACGATTCACTGATTGAATATACGTAATCCCCGACAGACACCAGTCATTCAAATTTACAATTGTGCTCACCTCTTTCTACTTGAAAGGAAGCTAAAACACGAAAACGTTTAAAGCTGGTTGACGCAGAGATTGCATCGTCTGTACCCCAGCTAGAGGTGATAAAATAGACCCAGTCTTTTTGAGCTTCTTCTTCTTTTGGCGCTACAGTCCGGAGTGAACCTAGGCCTTAACCAACAAACTTTTCCAGCTGGCACGGTCTTTGGCCAGCAGCCTCCAATTTTGCACACCAAGGTGGTAAGAGGTCCCTCCTGCCGCTCCACTTGTGTGCGCCATCGGTTCCGTGGGCGTCCTCTAATGCGTTGTCCCACAGGTTCGGAATCGAAGATCTTTTTGAGCTTACAAGATGAATTTTCAAAAAACGAAAAGAGCGCATTAAAATTAAAATGAATGTCACTTGTAATTGAGCACCACAAATAATTAACTAAGTATTTCAATTTCTTTTTAAAATGTATTTACTTTGTTAATCCTTTAAAAATGAATTCAGTTTTGTTAACTCTTTTTAAAATGAATTTGCTTTTGTTCACTCTGTAAAATGAATTCGTATTACTTTTATCATTTTCAGCTGCTGTCAAAATAATAGCACGACGGAATAATAAGGACATCCAACGTTAAAATTCAATAACGAAATCGAATATAAAAAAAATAAAAAGTGTTTTGTATGTAATTTACTTAGCTTTCATTTTCGCTTATCCTAGAAAAAAAATTCTGAGTGAATCCAGCTTTAGATTGAAACTTAGGGGATGGTATTGATGACATTACCAATAATTGTGGTCCACGTGACGCACAGCAAGGAAATTGACTTAAAAATAGGAAACGAATTCAGCATGATAAATGTGGGACATTTATTTGGAAAATATTCTAACCTTCTGCATACTTTTAAGTTTTTAAATATGAGAAAAATATTAACGATCGCCACACCCGTGAATAAACTGAATGATAAATTGCTTAGAAACACGACTAAGAAGTCTTACTACTCACCGACAAAAATAAAGAGTTCTTATAAATCTTTTTGGTACGACAATGAAATACCTTTGAAGAACAATGGAAGCAATGAAATAAACCAGCATTTTGATGAGCAACTGGCAAAACTTTCGAAAACTTATGAGTTAGAAGAGGAGAAAACTTATATGGAATACAAAAATACATATAACGAAAAAGTTGGTGAAAATCCTGAAATCGAGAAGTCACATTTGAATTATCAAACTACTGAACTCGAAAGGATAATCAAAAGTTGGCAGAAATAATAGTTATTAACATCTTAGCAGCTTGGACTCTTCAGCCAGAAAATTAATTAAAAAGTTACTTTAATTTACTGACAGTTCCTTTCTTTTCTTTAAAACATTAACACAATTAAATTTCTTATACTTTTATTTCTTCTTAAACTTTTTCTCGAACAATTGTTTTTATACCAGAATTTCTGTCTTCTTCTAATATAAGTCAGTATTTTAAATCAATTTCTTTACATATGTAAATATATAATGAAACTAATTTTAAGAAAAATGTTTATTAAAAGATATTTGTATAGAAAATATTCTAAACGGAAAGAAAATGTATTGCGCCTATCGGAAAGATCCCATCGCATTTATTAATCTCGAAATAAATTTGTCTTGCGAAAATAAAAAATACGGATTATATAAGAGAATTAAATGCAAATATATTATTATTAATGTTGCAATTTTTTATCATCGGGTATTTAACTATTAAGTGTCAGTTTAAAAAAAGGTTAATACGACAGTATTTTGTTTCCCAAATTTCCTTCAGAATTTGGAAACCAACGTTCGTGAATTATGAAACTACGTACGTAATTGAAAATAACGCTCTCAAATATAAAATAACATCTCATTTCCATGTCCTATTTACTTAGTGCTTCTGAGGGTGAATCCAGTCTAAGTCTAGACCAAAAAATATCTACATATTTAGCAATATATTGGTAGGTCTACAAGGGCCGATTATTGCTTTTGGTTGGTTGGCCTGAAAAGGGCCGATGATATGATGCAAGTGGCATTTCGAATGCAATTCCATCCGATTGCTGAGTTGAAAGCAAGTCCTTGCATAGGTAATTATGAAAAATGCAACATGCTTTGACCAGCAACTCAATTGTTTGAATTTGAACCTCCATTGGCTTGTGGATTATTCTACATCTTGTCGCAATTCTGCCAAGATTCAATTCAACTGACATTCCTGATGGGCTGACAAAGAAGAATTGCGGTGGTTAACCTGCATTAAATAGCTCAATGGTCAAAGTGTACAATTTTTAAAGATGACAGTATCAAGAGCGCTGTCGTTTGAACCAACATCCATAAACAGAAATCTCCCACTGACATCTACAAAAAAAGTCGGAAATTTTATCCTGACCCACTTTCCATCCACTGCCCCCAGTGTATCTAGAAATTGCCACAAACGATCGAAGCTGGACAGAAACTGTGCATTTCAATGCACAAAATGTGCATTGAAATGAACCAAGAATAGAAGTTTATGAGCCTTTCTAACATATAAATAATCACTACCTTATGATTCAATAACGCCAGTTAACATTGTTTTTTTTTTTTTTGAAGTACGACTAAAAGTAATTGCCAAATAAAGTTATGCATTGGCCAATCGAATTCATTCACCTATTGCGTTCTGTCCAATTTTATAATTAACCTTAAAATTACAATATCAATAAGTTGTGGACTGTACTTTCAGGAAATTAAAAAGATACTTCGTGCAATACTCTCCCATATGAAGCATTTGCTTCTCAATTTATATATTTTCTCAAAGTCGGCGATATTGGAACGTGAGACGTTGCACAACTCTTTCACTTGCCAAAAAGTATCACCATATCTTGAGGTTTTCGCTAAAAACGGATTAATCCACATACATACATACATATATCGAGTCCTTCCTAATTCATTCGCGGAAATTTCAATTAAATCACAAACTTGTTTTTTAAGTAACCAAAACACGAAGCCTGTTTCTTTACACTTACTATTTTCTAACAAAAGCGTAGTTTTTTTATTATTCTAAACAAAAACAACTTGTACAATTTTCAGTTAAAACAAAAAAAAAATCCCTCATCGCCCATTAGGCCTTATTGTGGATACGTTGGCAAATTTATACTACATCTACAAATAGGTCATTCAAATAACACTAATAAAGAAACCCCCTTTTATGGGTTCTTAATATGATAGATTGAGTAGAGTTTACTTATGATGATGTACGTACATCACAAGCGCTTCAAATGTTGAAAACAAATATTCTTTGAGAGATTTTTTAAATAATGGTATTCTATTGCAAGATTTTACTTCCAGAGGTAATTCATCAAACGTGACGACAACCACGTAGTCAATGCGTTGTTTAGATTTTCGCAGCCTACATCTTGGAGTACGTAGGTTCGAATTCTTACGGGTATTGAAATTCATTTGATTTTCTTGAAATGAAAAAGTAGTGCGTCCAGTGTTGTGAAGGGATATAAAAACGTATTTTAAAACTTGCCATACACTGGCTATATAGTATCACGGTTGAAATAGTAATAGGCGACTTGTGAACACACCTTATTTTGGATACGTTGAAGAGATTTTAGTTGCACACTTCTCTTGTTAGAGGCATAAACACCAGGTAATTAATTTAAATGTGACTGAATTAATGCCTGATAAATCGTCAGTTTTGCTTTAGTGTTAAGCTGGCGACTAAATTTATATTTATATATATGCCTATAGCCGGTGCAATTTTCTCTTTTACATATCCAATATGAATATCCCAGTTCAAATTTGATTGCCCAGCGATACCCAGGTAGTTGATGGAATGAGGTTCTTGTACTCCTATACCATCAATATAAACTGAGAAATTCGTATTGTTTGTTTGTGGCTGAAATCGTTTGAGTCGGATTGAGGATCAATTTTTTTAGTCCGACAATTTCAAAAGTCAGTGATATATCTCTTTCAATATTCGTTCTCAGTACTAAACGGCAAACATATACAGTTGACCCCATACATCCAAATTTTTTAAGTCATTCAAATAGAGTGAAAACAAAAGCGGGTTCACTTTAAAATATAATTTTCGCAAAAATTATATTTTTTCTGCATTCTGCTTTTAATGCCGGCGTCACAAGTACGACAACGATCCGAAAAATACATTGGAATTGGTAAAAGACATATTGTGAGGCAATAGGATTCTAGTGCTACGTAATATTTATTACTAAAGAGTTGCCAAGGAACGGCCTAAAACAGAGCCGAACTGACAGTCATTGAAATCGGAGTCTACAATTGACGATATAATTGTGTCCACGACACGCACATATGCAGAAGCAAGGCCTCTATAATTCACAGATGCAAATTGCAAAAACTAAAAATCGAATTCTTGGGTGATTATGGCGCACCGTATCAAAATACATGTTCGTGGAAAATTTTGCTATCCTACAGTAGAAAAAAGTAGTTATTGACTTATGCCCTTTTCGGTTCATACCTCTCTAAATAATACAAAAAAGCTGGATCTGGACCTCAGTATTAATTCTTTAATAAAAATTGAGCTTAAATTAAAAAAAAATAAATTGTTTTAATGTAATTTAGAGCCTTTATGAAACCATATGACGGCATATAACTTGGTTTTTCAAAATAAACACAATACAATACCGGACTGAATGTTTAAGTTTTCATGTAATTCACCAAAGTGAAGACAGTTTGGAAGTTTCGATTATGGAAAAGTTGCGTTTGTCAGGGCTTACGCTAACCGTGGCTACACTGTATTTGGGTTCAGAAGTCAGCAGTAGGCTAAAAACTTTGTTTTATAAGAGTAGGGTGCAAAATTATATACGAGTACAATATTTTCTTTAATAAAAAATACTGGAGTTGGAAGCAAAAATCGTACAAGTTTAATTTTTGATTCATTTGATTTTGTAAATAAGGATATAGGCGCACAAACGTTATACAATTTTAATTTAGAAAATATATCGGGTTTTTGGGTTTTATAGCTGTCTGCCTTTGGTAAAACTATGCTATTCCTCAGAAGACTTGAAGCTCTGAATACATCTTCAAGCCTCTGACTTGTCTGTTAAAGAGCACTAACAAGCAAAGTGTTACAATAATTTATTTATTTATTTTACAAATAAATTTGTAATATACAACCATTATGCGCTCTTACCGAGGAATCAAACATGTACAATATACATATAAAACCTGTACTGGAGTTATAAGCAAACAAAAAGGACAATTTGAATTCTAGCTTCATATGTTGTATTTTTATAGTCATCATAATGTCCTCGAATGTTGAAGATTTTGTTAGGGTTTCACCACAGTGGAGGCATTTCGGGGTATCAGTGTTTTCAAAGCAGGCTTTAGAGTTAAAAACACGTTTTTTTGTACTTTGATGTAATTGAAACTAGATTAAGCAGGTGTTTCTTCATATTAAAAGCATTGTGATAGGTTTTGGAAAACTTGGGATTTCTATAACTTGATTCAAGCCCACAACCTTCACAGTCATGCAGCTTAATTTTCTACCACCATAGTAACGGCCACAGAAATTTAAGTTCCAACAACTTATGGTTTTAAATTGCATCGGATGATCTTGACGCTGTTTTCCAGCAAATTACAAGTCTGCAAAGTAATTTCTCTCGTGAAGCAAGTGTATGAGAGCATATACATATGTATATATGTATAGGTACGTTTGAGCAGATTTTTAATTTTTTATATTATACTGTATAGTCTTAACAGCTATTTCATTTGGTTCCATTATTATAAATATGTGCTGAAATAACCCTGTCAAATGCTCTGCACCAGACTGCTTTCCACTTTGAAAAATTTGGCGCAAAGTAAGTCTCCTCAAGTTTTCCAATCACGATAGCAAATTATTGTTGAATGTAATTTTATCAAGCGATGGTGTAGACCCCTCAAATCATTCCAGTCTTTAAATGTTCTCTGTTGTAAAAATATTTGAGACAGAACTTAATGAGGACCAGTAAGATGCAAAATCTAGCGGGTGTCTTATGCTGTTGCCAACCAGATAAGTTGTTTGAAAACTCCTGATACGATTTCTCTTGGAACTTTTGTATGTTTCCTGGCATGACGTAATCCATGTCAGTTGATTTTCCAAAAACTCATTTTGGCTGTGATATTTGATAACCACCTCATCTTTTTTTCAAAATTTTAGGACTAATAAGAACGTTTAGATATGGAAAATTTTTATAGACTTGTGTAGATGGTGATTCGCCATTCTCATCCGTGTTATTATTCTCGTTTCTTTTAGGATTTATTAGTCCTAAACTTTTACTTATATCGTTTCTTTCGTGACCTCCTCGTTGGTGAATGTTTTAAAAAAAGGACACAGTTAAGTCGTCACTAAAAATGCTGTCATCCTCAGAATAACTGTCATTATTAGTCGTATTAGAGATTTGTGCTGTTGCTGTATTTGTGTTTATACTAAAGTTATTGTGGCTTGGCCTATAACTGACAAATGCTGCTGTCGTCTGCAAAAGAATGGATAGGGTGAGAAGTTGGACTCAAAAGGCCATTAAGAAAAATAAGAAATAGTGATTAAATAATCTTTACGTTTTGAATGTTTGTAAAACTCTGCTTTATTTTTAATAATTGGTTTTCTTAAATACTAATGGCTCATCAATGATTACATATATGCATATGTGTGTATGTATATAAATACTGAAAAGAGACCATTAAAATCTTGTCTCTCATTTAAGAGTAACACATTTGCTAAAGTAATAAACACAAAATATTAAAATTTTACACTATCAGTTAAAGCGGTATATGAAGTACTTTTTCTTTATTAATTGCTCTCAATTAATTATCTCTCTAGTTTTAAGCGTATCTCTTTTAATATCTAAGCTTAGTCTTGTTTCTGGTTTCGCTTTGTTAAGCAATCCCCATCAAAGAGGAAAGCGTATTTAATTTGTAAGAATAAAACCATATATTAAATATTAATAAATTTTGATATTGAAAATATTAAAAAAAGGAAAAAGTAATTAATAAATTTTGATATTGAAAATATAAAAAAAAGGAAAAAGTTAATTGGCGCCCAACGTGGGGCAGTTGAGGCTAAATCAAACTTATTCGAAACGGACGTGAAAAAATTAATGTCCTATAAACCATTTAATAATTAATCAAATAGCCTTTTTTTAACATTAATAAAAACCAATACTGCCAACCCTTAAAAAAAGCATCAAAATCACGTGTTAACAGTTTTACTTAAAATGAATTGATCATAAGCATATCAAAATTGTAAATGATCCCTGACGAAACACATTAAACCTGCGTAATAACTAAGAATCGGTTGTTAAATGAAATTTGTATGAAACTTATACCATAACTTTATATGCTAATGAAATTAAAATATATCAATTCAACCTAAACTACATGAAATATTGTTAAAAGATCGACTTTCATAAGGTAAATTTATTATTATTATCTTAAAGTAACAAAGCTGGGATTGGTTTAAGTGCGAATGCAAAACTTAGAAAAAATAAACTACATACGTACTAATAAATATAATAATCCTAATAAAATTAAAAACTTGGCTAAAATCTTAGAGCTGCACTTAACTAAAACAGTAATTTGAAACTTAAGGCTATAAATTGGAACTTGTGTAAAATTAAAAACCGTTAAAGGTTCTCACTGATATAAAAAATAAGCAATAAAATTTACAAAAAACTCAATAATCTGCGGTGTAAAAGGAATATCAAGAAAGTAATAACGGTATCGAAATTCTTTGCAAAAATTGAGACTAGACTTAAGAAGATAAATTAAAACCCAACTTAAAAGCATGCAAGACAATGAGAACAAATTGTTAAGAGAACTTGGAGATCAAATGAAGGAATTCGGAAAAAATTCTCTTAATTTCTAAGAAGGCGTAACTACTACGAGAATTGCCGCTTGACAGGGGAATTTAAAGAAGAGCAGTACATGGATCATAAATAATCTAAGTATTAAAGTTTATTAGAATGTCGAGAGCATAATACTTTAGTTTTAATAATTGCGCAATATTATCTCAAGATATTTTCTTCTAAATTAAATATTTATGACATACAGTAAATTACTTATATTTAACTGTTGATTCTCGCATTCTTGAAACTATAATAGCCTATAATAAATTTTTTTTTTTGTTTTAAGCAGCGTTGTTAAAACTGTTGATAACAATTTATGTAAATAACATTAAAGTCCTTATAAGCATCGACGACTTGATATCGGATGTGAATGATCTTACTATTAGATTTGAGAATATTTTTTTGAACTCCGCGAAAATGGATGCTAATACTGTGCAAGCCTTACTGAGTACAGCTTTAACACAAGCGACTGAGCAGGCAAGTCAAAATTTTCAACACAGTTGTACGATGAGGAGGATTCTCACCGGCAGCACTATAGAGCAATTCGGTATTCCTTGAATTGTTGTCTATAGGCCACTGAAATGTTCGATGGCAAGTGATACTTACGGGCAATGCGAATTTACGTTCGTGGTACGCGAGCAAAATTAAAAGGGATGATGACTTTATCACTTCAACTTTAACAATGTTTTCTTTATTTAAAATTCTTTTTCTTAAACCTAACAAAAGTGTTCTTATACTTATATAAGGATCATTGGTGTTGTTGTTATGTTTGTTTCTCACTTCCAATGAGCCAATGCAATTCAGCAATATTAATGTAACAACAAGTAATATAAAATTGCGTTATTATTAAGAACAACAAATACAAGCATTAAGAAATTACATGAGAAACAAATCATTGCAAATGGATTCATAAACAAAATAAAGATACGGTGGGCCTGCATGAACAAAATTATATCAAATTAATTTCAATCAAATATTGTATTGACATTAATGTTATACGATGACCTAACATGTCGGCCCCATTGAAAGGACACTTTCAAGATGATGGAAGTGGTGCAAGTCTGTGGATAGGGCGTCGTATAATTCCCTTTGTTGTTTTAATATCTACAACTCGTATGCGATCATCTCTTCCATATACCACGTTGATGATTTCACCCATGAGCCAGAATATTGTATTGACATTAATGTTATACGATGACCTAACAACAGTATTAACGAGCTTACGAGAAGGTTATCAGTATTAGAAAGCCCTGTAGAAGTTGAGGAGTATAGGGCTATAAGTATAAGGGTAGGTGTAAGGTGCAGTGAGTCCCTAGACATAGTGAAATCTATTCCCGAATGCAGTGGGGAGGCGAGCAAATATATCTCGTGGCGTCAGGCAGCAATAACTGCCCACAAATTGTATGAACCTTACGAAGGCAGTTCTACATATTATCAGGCTGTAGGAATTATTAGGAATAAAATTGTAGGATCCGCTGATTCGGTACTTAGCTCATTGTGTTAAATTTAAAGGCAATACTGTCTAGGCTAGACTTTTCGTTTGGTGATAAAAGATCCATATTTACGCTAGAACAAGAGTTATCGACATTAAAGCAGGGATCTCAGAAAATAACCCAATTTTACGACGCGGTTGAAAAACAATTGGCGTTAATTTTAAATAAGGTGATGATGATCAATGAAGGTAACCCTGCATTAATTGATGCACTTGGTCAGAAATGTAGGGAAAATGCATTGCGTGTATTTATTTCTGGGTTACGAGGTCCAATGTCGGATATTCTATTTTCATGTAAACCTTCTGATATGCCTTCTGCTCTTGCGCTTGCCTAGGAACTTGAAACCAACAACGCGAGATATAATTTTGCAACAACTTATTGGAGTAATTCAGCCCAAAGCGTTATTTATAATCCCCTGCATTATCAACCTGTTGGGCAACCTCATTTTTATAATAGACTAATACAACAAAACTTTCCCCCTAGATATCAGTTCAACAATAGATGTGAATTACCATATGACCACAGAAATGGCAACAGATATGTCGGTCCCTTCTTGAATTCACACCAGAAACCTGCCTATAATAGAAATGCTGATGGAGCGCAAAATTATGATGCTAACTATCGTCAAAGTGTTGAACCAATGGAAGTTGATAGTAGTAATCGCTTTAGTCATCAGCGTCAAAAACGACCGGCTGATAGTTTTCGCCAAAATATTCCAAAGGCACAAAGGGTTCATCATTTAAATCAACAATATCCTGCGGCAGCCCGTTTTGAATACGCTAATGATAATCCATCGAGCTCTAATTTCAGATACTTTTCACCTGAGCCTCAGCTGTCTTATAATGCACAAACTCAACTATCTGAAGACGATATACATGACGAAGTTAATTTTTTAGAGCCAAGTCCTTCCTACTGTACATAAAAAGATCTATCGGTAGCAGGACGTTAAATATATTAATCGACACCGGCACGTCAAAAATTATATTAAAAATCTTTCGTTTCTAAAATCAATCAAATCACTGGAGAAACCTTTTTTTTTAGTAAATTCAGTTAATGGAAATTCGGAAATTTTTTCCAAATGTGTAATACATGTACTGGGCACAACTGCTGATTTTTTCATTTTAGAAGATTTGTCGACCTTTGATGGCATAATTGGCTATGATTTTCTGAGTAAAATAAAAGCGCAAATTAACTGGAAGTCTGGCATACTAAAACAACAGAATGGGGAGGAAAAGCTGTCGTTCCTTTACTGCAAGGAAGTCAATCATTTGATCAGTTCCAAGCTTTCTAATATACCACCTTACTTAACTGCGAAGCTCGAAATGGTCTTAGAGGCTAACAAAAGAGTATTTGCAGATCCAATAGAGTCCCTTCCTTTTGTCACCAACGTCGTTGCCACCATTAGAACTGAGGACCAGGAGCCAGTATACTCAAAATCATATCCTTATCCATTGGCTCTAAATGATTTTGTTAATAAAGAAGTAGCGGATTTACTGCAGAATAAGATAATAAGACCTTCTCGCTCTCCGTATAATAATACTATATGGATAGTTGATAAAAAAGGTTGTGATGAGTCGGGGATGCCCGGATGGATGGATGAAGAAAAGGCTTGTAATTGATTTTAGAAAACTAAATTCAAAAACTACAAGCGATCGGTACCCGATACCCGATATATCGACCATATTGTAAAATTTGGAGAAATCCACATATTTCACTACTCTCGATTTAAAGTCCGGTTTTCATCATATTAACTTGGCGGAGAATGACAGGGAAAAAACAGCGTTTAGCATTAGTAATGGGAAATTTGAGTTTTGTCGACTTCCGTTTGGGCTAAGAAACGCGCCTAGTATCTTTCAGCGCACGATAGTCGATGTTTTGCGTGAAGAGATCGGAAAGACCTGTCATGTATACATCGATGATATCATAATCTTCTCACCATCGGCTGAAGAACATATTTTTGATATTGATAGAATCTTGCAGAGACTTTATGAGGCAAATATGCGGGTATCACAGGAAAAGCCAAAGTTCTCCGTAGAATTTTTAGTTTCGCAGGATGGTATTAAAACCTGTCCGGACAAGGTGAATAATATTCTTAATTATCAGGTCCCCGAAACACTACGCAGTTTAAGGTCGTTTTTAGGGCTGGCAGATTATTACCGCCGCTTGCGCTTATAACCAAACCGTTTACAAAGTATCATCGCGGAGAAAATGGCAATGTTTCAGCAAAATCTTCCCGAAGTGTTAAAATCTGTCTTGATAATGAAGCTCTTGGCGCATTTCAAAAGGTAAAAAATATATTAGCGTCTGAAAACGTGTTGTTGCTGCACCCAGATTTAAATGAGGCATTCGAACTCACTACCAATCGATAGCGTCATCTAGTGCTATCAGTGCTGTATTAGCTCAAAATGGCAGACCCGTGACGATGATCTCAAGAACTTTATCTGCCACGGAAGAAAACTTCTCCACAAACGAGCGAGAGCTGCTGGCTATTGTGTGGTTACTTCAGAAGTTAAGGAACTACTTGTACGGCGCGAAGAATTTGAAGTGATTCAAGGAGCGTGGACGCATCGATTGGTTCTGATACTTTATCCGCAAGTGAGGGACCAATAGGATCGGCGACTTTAACAGCATCGGAGTCGTCCACCACTGTAACAATTCATAGCGAAAAATCTTCTACAGGAATTATCAAAACTGTCATATAACCCTATCAATTGCTTTAAAAATCAGCTTGTTTTAATCGAAGCATCATACTCAGCTTTAGTTTCGGAGACGGTTTTTGTTAATCAGGTCAGACACTTAATAAATTTCAACAAATTAACAGAATCTGATAAAACTATTGAGAAAAGCTGTCAATCCAAGTGTTGTTAACTGTATTTACTGTGATGATCATACCTTAGGACAAATACAGAATGATACTGAAAAGAATTTTCCATCTATCAAATTTGTTTTTAGTAGGAAAATGGTAATAGACATTACAGGGTTGTTAATCCACCACCTTGAAATAGTATCGAACACACATAATAGGGCACACCGCAATATTCGCGAAAACTTGAATCAAATTCTTAGAGAATACTATTTTCCGGGTATCCAAAATAAGTTGCAGGAAGTAGTTTTAACCTGCAAAACTTGTAAAGAATCGAAATATGTCAGGCATCCAAAGAAGGTACGGATTGGAAAATCTCCTATCCCTGAAAACCCGGGTGAGCTGCTACATATAGACATTTTCTCGACGGATAATACACATTTTGTCACTTGTGTGGACAAATTTAGCAAGTTTGCTCTAGCTTTTCCGATTGCATCTCGATCAATTGTAGATGTCAAAGCTCCATTGCTGTCAATTATGAATTTTTTTTCAAAAGCTAAAACTGTGGTATTCGATAACGAAAAAGCTGTTAATTCGGAAACAATCAAGTCTATTCTCGCAAATCAGTTTAGTGTTGAAACATGTTCGGTTCCACCGGCGCATAGTACGAGTAACGGCCAGGTCGAACGTTTTCATAGTACTTTAGCAGAGATTGCAAGGTGCCTAAAGGCAGCGGAAAAGTATGATGATACGAGAGAATTGGTTCTTATTGCTGTCTCTAAATATAATCAGACAATACATTCGGTAACTGGGCTTAAGCCGACCGATATCATTCACTGCATTTCTGAGAAGCTAAGACTATCTGTTAAGAAGAGGCTAAGCATAGCCCAAGACAGAGATTTGACTTACCACAACGCTTCCAGAGTAGTTAGGAACTTTTCTCCGGGAGACAAGGTATTTGTAAGAACTAACAGAAGGCTTGCCAATAAATTTAGTCAACGTTTTGTGGAGAAAATAGTTCAAAAGGACATGGGAAGTTATGTTCTGATATATAACCAACCTGTTCATAAGGACAATTTACAATAGGATTCTTCATTGTTTTTAAATTAATTTAAATTAACCACGCTGCAGATTATGTAAAAATCATAAACTTATTTAAAATAAATAGATTAGCAACTAATAAACTAATTTTACTTATTTCAACAGTCGAGGACGACTGTTTGTAAAGAGGGAGGGTAGTTCAAGCGGTATATGAAGTACTTTTTTCTTTATTAATTTCTCTCAATTAATTATCTCTCTAGTTTTAAGCGTATCTCTTTTAATATCTAAGCTTAGTCTTGTTTCTGGTTTCGTTTTGTTAAGCAATCCCCATCAAAGCAAAATATATTAAATATTAATAAATTTTGATATTGAAAATATTAAAAAAGGAAAAAGTTAATTTATACAAATAACAAAAACAAAAACTCACACAATTTCAAACAAAAACAATTTGTCACAATACTGAAAAAACAACAACAAAAGTTTAAGATTAAACGTGCAAGACTTAGTGAAGATGTTAATAACGCATCATGGGTAAACACAATGCCTAAAAAAAATAAAACCAATAACAATGCAATGCATGCAAACTCCTCAAATTACTTTTCACCGTTACAGACTATTGATGATGATATTATTAATGATGAAATAATAGTAAAAAAAACAACTAAAGTTGTTGTACCACCTATAACGATATTAAAATGTAAAACAGAAGAAATTAACATGATCTGCAAAGCGAACAATATGAAAGATTATGCTATTAGGAAAATTTCAATAGGACTTAAATTATTTTGTAAAACCAAATCCGATTTTGATAAGGTTTGTGAGTTGCTTACAGACAACTATGAATTTTTCACTTATGCAACAAAGAGTGAAAAACCGTATAAAGTTATAATATTTGGTATCGACAAACTTGACCCCCTGATTGTTAAGAAAAAGCTTATTGATATAGGATTGAAATGCTTGGATGTTAAACTCGTCACAATAAAAAATTATTACTATGCTGAATTTATATTGTATGTCGTATATCTTCAACGTCAGTCGATCACAATTCAAGGTGAGATAGGAGTGTCAGAGTGCCAGGAAAAGTAAAGTTACGCAATGCTACAACTGCCAAATGTTTGGACACGGTTCTAGCAAGTGCAAAGTGAAGACGTTTTGCGCAAATTGTGCAGGACGGCATAAAACGGCTGAATGCAAAGAAACCACAACAAAATGTGCTAATTGCAATGGGCCTCACAAGTCATTTCCTGATGATTGTCCAAGTAAAGGAAGTTATATACAAATAAGGCAACAAACACAACCAACACCGCGACGCATGGTTCGTAATCATGCAGCTTTGAATGCTGCCAATTACAGTAGAAGTTTTCCCAATACTTTACGTCAAATTGCACCTACAACCCCAGGAGCATGGCAGACAACCAGCAACAGTAATTTGGGCAACAACAGCAACATTAATAATTCTAACGTTTTCTTCACAATGCAAGAAATAAAAAGTTGAACTTTTGAACTTATTACTAATCTTCGTAACTGTAGAAGCAAAGCTGATCAGTTTGAGGTAATAGCCAACCTCGCCTGCAAATTCCTCTCATAATGATCAATGGTCTAAATATCATCACTTGGAATGCTAGAGGCATTCGCAACAAATGTCTAGAATTATTTCAATTCTTAATCAACCATAATATCCATGTGTGCCTAGTCTCGGAAACGTGCCTTAAACCTAATTTATCAATAAGACATAATGAATTTTATACGTACAGAAACGATAGAGAATGCTCCAAAGGTGGTGGAGTAGCGGTAGTTGTTAAAAAAAATGTTTCTCATAAATTACTTCCTATTGTAAACACTAACCTTATTGAAAATATTGGTATAAAACTCTTTACTAATAATGGTAGTTATAATATTTATTCGTGTTATTTCCCAGGTGGTTCGCCAGGTTCCGACAATAATAGAAAACTTCTTTTTGCGTCAGATATTCGAAAACTCACGATTAACAGAGGGCAAAATTACATACTTGGTGGGGATTTCAATAGTAGACATCAGAATTGGGGGTGCAGTAGAGCAAATTGCTGGGGAAATATTTTGCATGAAAAGTTGGAATCATACGAAATAGATATTATGTACCCAAATGATCACACATACGTACCTTCTGGCCCTAATAGATTAGGCTCTACCATTGATTTTTTTTAACAAATACACCCAGAACAATATTACCAGCAATTGTTATAAGCGATCTAAGCTCTGATCATTTGCCAGTTAAAATATCGATCACAACTAACGTAAACGCTATATCTTTATATATGTATGTTAGATTTTAGTAAGGCAAATTGGAAAACTTTTTCGAGGTATCTGAACCGACATATTACCCTACCAATGACAAGAGATATAGTACTTGAGGAAGACATTGATTCTATGTTAGTGAACTTCAAAAACCTTGTAAACGATGGAATTAATACTAGCGTACCAAAAAAGTTTATTTCATTTCAAAGAAAATCATTGCCTCACTATGTGAAAAATCTGATTCAACAACGAAATACTACAAGCCAAAATTGGCAACGCTTTAGAGACTTAGAAGATTTTTACGTAGTGAAAATACTTAACGGAATTATTAGAGATGGAATAGAAACATTTAGAAATAAATCGTGGGGGCATCTTCTTTCTACTTTAGATACTGGTTCTCTTCCTTTTTGGAATCTCACAAAAATTTTAGGGAAAAAAAGGAAAAACATCCCGATTCTAAAGCAAAATAATTCCCGTTTTACAACAAATCTTGAAAAATGTCAACTACTTGCCCAAACGTTTGCTTCGAACCACGCAATATCAAGCAACCTTGGGGACCCCGAAACGATATCCCTAGTCAACAATACACTGCAATCTTTTCAATTGTCATAGCTAAACATGTATAACCTCTTTCTCTCCCTCCGTAGTTTTCGAGTTCATATTGGCTCCGTTTGTTCTACAAGTTTCAGTGTCCCAGCCGGTTGCCCACAGGGCTCATGCCTCTCCCCGATACTGTATAATTTATATACATATGATCTTCCCCAACTTAAGTATTGTACATTATCAATTTTTGCTGATGATACTGCAATCCTCAGCTCTGATACGCTATCTGTGGATGTTATTAACAAAGTTGCAAAGAGCAGTAGTTGAAATTACAACTTATTTTAATAGGTGGAAAAGTATGTTGAATAGTGACAAAACACAAGCAATATTTTTCACAAAGAAAAGAAAATCTTGTTATATCACTCAAGTATGTATTAACTTAATTAATAATTCAATTTCATGGGAACAAAAATTATAAATCGCAACTCGAAATTAAATATAGTAAACAAAAAACTCATTCTTAAAGCAATTTTTCACACAGTTATGTTTTATGCGGCTCCAGTTTGGGCAAATTGTGCAAAATGTCACATTAAAAGGCTTCAAGTTGCTCAAAACAAATTACTCAAGATGATTTATAATCTTCCTTGGCATTTCTCTACTAATAGACTACACGAGCTCGCAAGCATAGAAATGGTGGAGAATAAACTAGATAGGCTCTCTGATAACTTCTATCTGCGTTGTAGTAACTCTGAACATGCGCATATTAATGGATTAGTACCACCTTAGTAGATCTAAGCTCCTAGAATAAGTTTTATCTAAAATCATTTAAAAAAAAATTATTAAATAGGTTTTTGTATAATTTTTTCCTCCAAACTTTGTATATATGTATATAAAATTAAAACATAAATTAAGATAAATTATTAAGAAGAAAGAGATAGAAATCTTGAACTCTTTGTTTATTTATATAACATTAAAGAAACACTGTAAACATTATCTACCAATAAAAAAAAAAGAGCAAATATAAATTTTCATACCTATCAACTTAAACAAGAAAGGTCTTACAGAATTGTTATTAAGGGCCTTCACCATACCACACCTACCGAGGATATTAAGACTGAACTTTTACTTAAAGATCATCAAGTAAGATCTGTTATAAAGCCGTGTAACAAAAGAACCACTTTCTATGTTTTTCGTCGACTTGGAACAAAACCCAAACAACAAGGAGATTTATAATATAAAATACTTAAATCATGCTGCAATTAGAGGAGAACTAATGACTTAGTACAATGTTATAGATGTCAGCAGTTTGGGCATACAAAAACTTATTGTAAAAAGGAATATAGGTGCGTAAAGTGCGGTAAGGACCATGCTACTTCTGAGTGTAAAAAAAGTTTAGAAGCACCACCACGCTGTGTACACTGTTTGCTAAATCATACTGCTAGTTATAAAGGTTGTACAGTTTATCAAAATATTATTGCAAAAAGGTCTAATAGGCAAAGAGTACACTCATCTGGTCAAAGAAATACATATTTTAACATAAATTCAAAGGAATATCCACAGCTGACCGGTAACTCAAATAAACAAATTGACCAAGCCAATTGCAATGTCTTATATGCAGGTGTAGTAACAAAATCAGGTGCAGATTCTCGTATCGAAAAACTGGAGAGAATGATGGAAAGTCTGATGAATACGATGACAAAAATAATGGAGAAGTTATGGAGTTAAATATGAGAATAGCAATATGGAATGCAAATGGTCTTTCCAATCATAAAAACGAAACAGAAATTTTTATTAAAAACAATTATATAGATATATTTTTAAAATCCGAAACTCATTTCACAAATAGATATTTTTTTAAGATTAATAACTACGATTTAGTAATTGCAAACCACCCTGACGAAAGAGCTCATGGAGGATCAGCAATTTTAGTTAAATCAAACATTAAATATGAAACGTTTGATCCAATAAGAAAGCCACATTTACAGGCTGCAGGCATTAAAGTCATATGTGACAATAGAAGTATAAACATATTTTCAATTTACTTTCCACCAAGGCACACAGTAAAATGTGAGCAATACGAACACTTTTTTAATAATCTTGGGCCAAAATTTATTGTTCGTGGGGACTTCAATGCAAAGCGTCCTTGGTGGGGAATACGTTTAATAAACCCAAAAGTAAGAGAGCTTTACAAATGTATTACAAAAAACCGTTTTCTTCCTTATCTACTGGAATTCCTACGTATTGGCTAAGTGATCCCTCAAAAATTCCAGATCTTCTGGATTTTTTAGTTTTTAATGGAGTACTTGAAACGTTGTTAGATATAGTAGATGACTTAAGTTCTGATCATAACCCTCTAATTGTCACATTTAGGGCAGTGCTTCGAAACATTCAAAAAAAAATTTAAAATTATTAACTCTAAGACAAATATGCAGACTTTCACACAATATGTAGAGCAAAATCTGGATTTAAATATACCAATTGCAAACGATAATGAATTAGAGGATGCATTGGAGATATTTAATAACCTGATACATGATGCAGCTTTCTTGGCAACGCCGCAACAGATCGTGGTTTAAATGTTAGATTATCTATAGACTTAAGAGAACTGATTGCTCAAAAGAGGTATTTACGAAGAATTTACCGTCGAACAAGGAGTCCTGCGGATAAGGCTAATTTAAATCGAGCAACTAAGCACTTGAAAAGTAGTCTAAGGGAATACAAAAATAATTCAATTCAAAATTTCCTAAGTCAGTTAGACATAACAAAAAATGACGAACATAGAAACAACTTAACTTGGACGTGGTCAGTGATTTAAGTTGTATTTAAATTTGATCTATAAAAACAAATTTTAATTAATTTTAATTTTATTGAATTCGCTGAAAAATTATTATGTTGCACTTTTTTTGTTGTGTGGGAAAGTTTTTTTGTTAACGGGGTGACAACATTTGTGGTGTTAACTTATACAATGAAATAAAATAAAGAAATCAGTATAAAACCAAGAGCGTCAGCTTGAAAAGAAATGCGAATAGACAAATTCATGATTATTACGGTTCTCGAAATAATCGAGAGTTGGTAATAGATTAATCTCGCCATTGGAAATTTTGCTTGTGCGTTCAACATGATTTACATATATTCTTCGATTGAAAACAAAATTTTAAAATAAATTGTATAAAATTTTTTACATCGCACTTGCTTACGCAATACGAGCTTAACCTGGTGTGCTTTGCTTTATGGAATAAACAGAGTTTTGAAAACGGGATTTTGAATTGCAAAGTAACTGGATAGCCCATTTGTTGGCGGACAATTTGTAACACCATCTCGCAGCTCTAATGGCATTGCAAATTTGGCACTTGAATTCCATTGAATGTCAGAACGATAAACAACGTTACTGTTAGATTATAATTAAAGTTTTAAGTTGTTATACGAATTGTTATTATATAATCCGTAAAATGCACATAAAAACCACAATTTCTTAATTACACAGTATTGAAATTGTTAAAAATATCTATGTGCTTATGGTTTGTTGAAAAATACTCAAAAAATACAAACAAAAAAGCATATTGAAAGAGATTGGAATTGTCCGTCTATAATATGCACATACATATGTACCTGCATACATACTCGTATACAAAATGTGTATGCAATTATTTGCAGCGTATCGGTAGGACCGAACTATCGACGCAGATACCCCATGTATAGCAGCACGCATTTTTAAACTGAGCTTGAACTATTCTTGTCACCACCTCGGATTGTTACGATATGTATCGGCTCATACATCCTACAATCGGTAATGTAGAGACATAGAGTTAATTGGTAAATTTTAGGTCTTCTATACTCTAAAATGTCAAAAGCATTGCAAACTCTTGGGTCAAAAGTATTGCGATGCTTACATTTTTGTTAACACTAACCCCGGCATTTAAACTTTTCAACATTGGCTGAAAGCGACACTAAAGTATTTTGAACAGAACAATAAACTTCTCTGGAGAAGCACTGCATTTTGTTTGGTCAGCAAGATTTCTGTATTGATTGCCACTTTTTTAATAATGATTTATTTACATTCACACTGAGGAGACACCAAAAAAATGAATTATTGCGGATTTTTCTTAAAAAATAATCCTGCTGCTATACTTTAACTGCACTTAAATAAGAATCGTTATTTATGACTGAAGAAATGAAACACAATTTTATTTCATTTCATCAATTCAAATGAACTAATTTTTGTTTTTAAATACGGAGTTATTAAAAGTGGGTATAACTGACGAATATTCGACTTTAAGTAAAATAATTGCGAACATCGTTTCACTTTAATTACTTAAATTGGAAAATTACTTCCACAGACTCTGTTAAAAAAATATATAATTTGTTTTTTACGTCCATATGTATGGAATTTTAAGCGAACGGTGAAGACTTGCATATACAGATGTCATTATCTTCTGTCCTGACTTGTTCCTTACGGAATTAGTTCACCTTGCTATGCGTTAAGGCAGATTAGCTTTAATAAGCGGCTGCATTGGTGAACTCATTCATAACTGGATGCAAGTGAATTACCATATGACCATAGAAATGGCAACAGATATGTCGGTCCCTTCTTGAATTCACACCAGAAACCTGCCTATAATAGAAATGCTGATGGAGCGCAAAATTATGATGCTAACTATCGTCAAAGTGTTGAACCAATGGAAGTTGATAGTAGTAATCGCTTACGTCATCAGCGTCAAAAACGACCGGCTGATAGTTTTCGCCAAAATATTCCAAAGGCACAAAGGGTTCATCATTTAAATCAACAATATCCTGCGGCAGCCCGTTTTGAATACGCTAATGATAATCCATCGAGCTCTAATTTCAGATACTTTTCACCTGAGCCTCAGCTGTCTTATAATGCACAAACTCAACTATCTGAAGACGATATACATGACGAAGTTAATTTTCTAGAGCCAAGTCCTTCCTACCGTACATAAAAAGATCTATCGGTAGCAGGACGTTAAATATATTAATCGACACCGGCACGTCAAAAAATTATATTAAAAATCTTTCGTTTCTAAAATCAATCAAATCACTGGAGAAACCTTTTTTTTTAGTAAATTCAGTTAATGGAAATTCGGAAATTTTTTCCAAATGTGTAATACATGTACTGGGCAAAACTGCTGATTTTTTCATTTTAGAAGATTTGTCGACCTTTGATGGCATAATTGGCTATGCTTTTCTGAGTAAAATAAAAGCGCAAATTAACTGGAAGTCTGGCATACTAAAACATCAGAATGTGGAGGAAAAGCTGTCGTTCCTTTACTGCAAGGAAGTCAATCATTTGATCAGTTCCAAGCTTTCTAATATACCACCTTACTTAACTGCGGAGCTCGAAATGGTCTTAGAGGCTAACAAAAGAGTATTTGCAGATCCAATAGAGTCCCTTCCTTTTGTCACCAACGTCGTTGCCACCATTAGAACTGAGGACCAGGAGCCAGTATACTCAAAATCATATCCTTATCCATTGGCTCTAAATGATTTTGTTAATAAAGAAGTAGCGGATTTACTGCAGAATAAGATAATAAGACCTTCTCGCTCTCCGTATAATAATCCTATATGGATAGTTGATAAAAAAGGTTGTGATGAGTCCCGACTCATCCCCGGATGCCAAAGAAAAGGCTTGTAATTGATTTTAAAAAACTAAATTGAAAAACTACAAGCGATCGGTACCCGATACCCAATACATCGACCATATTGTCAAATTTGGGGAAATCCGCATATTTCACTACTCTCGATTTAAAGTCCGGTTTTCATCAAATTAACTTGGCGGAGAATGACAGGGAAAAAACAGCGTTTAGCATTAGTAATGGGAAATTTGAGTTTTGTCGACTTCCGTTTGGGCTAAGAAACGCGCCTAGTATCTTTCAGCGCACGATAGACGATGTTTTGCGTGAAGAGATCGGAAAGACCTGTCATGTATACATCGATGATATCATAATCTTCTCACCATCGGCTGAAGAACATATTTTTGATATTAATAGAATCTTGCAGAGACTTTATGAGGCAAATATGCGAGTATCACAGGAAAAGTCAAAGTTCTCAGTAGAATTTTTAGTTTCGAAGGATGTTATTAAAACCTGTCCGGACAAGGTGAATGATATTCCTAATTATCAGGTCCCCGAAACACTACGCAGTTTAAGGTCGTTTTTAGGGCTGGCAGGTTATTACCGCCGATTCGTTAAGGACTATGCGCTTATAACCAAACCGCTTACAAAGTATCTTCGCGGAGAAAATGGCAATGTTTCAGCAAATTCTTCCCGAAATGTTAAAATCTGTCTTGATAATGAAGCTCTTGGCGCATTTCAAAAGGTAAAAAATATATTAGCGTCTGAAGACGTGTTGTTGCTTCAACCAAATTTTAATGAGGCATTCGAACTCACTACCGACGTGTCATCTAGTGCTATATTAGCTCAAAATGGCAGACCCGTGACAATGATCTCAAGAACTTTATCTGGCACGGAAAACGTTTTTTTTTATCTCCACAAACGAGCGAGAGCTGCTGTCTATTGTGTGGTCACTTCAGAAGTTAAGGAACTACTTGTACGGCGCGAAGAATTTGAAGTGATTCAAGGAGCGTGGACGCAACGATTGGTTCTGATACTTTATCTGCAAGTGAGGGACCAATAGGATCGGCGACTTTAACAGCATCGGAGTCGTCCACCACTGTAACAATTCATAGCGAAAAATCTTCTACAGGAATTATCAAAACTGTCATATAACCCTATCAATTGCTTTAAAAATCAGCTTGTTTTAATCGAAGCATCATACTCAGCTTTAGTTTCGGAGACGGTTTTTGTTAATCAGGTCAGACACTTAATAAATTTCAACAAATTAACAGAATCTGATAAAACTATTGAGAAAAGCTGTCAATCCAAGTGTTGTTAACTGTATTTACTGTGATGATCATACCTTAGGACAAATACAGAATGATACTGAAAAGAATTTTCCATCTATCAAATTTGTTTTTAGTAGGAAAATGGTAATAGACATTACAGGGTTGTTAATCCACCACCTTGAAATAGTATCGAACACACATAATAGGGCACACCGCAATATTCGCGAAAACTTGAATCAAATTCTTAGAGAATACTATTTTCCGGGTATCCAAAATAAGTTGCAGGAAGTAGTTTTAACCTGCAAAACTTGTAAAGAATCGAAATATGTCAGGCATCCAAAGAAGGTACGGATTGGAAAATCTCCTATCCCTGAAAACCCGGGTGAGCTGCTACATATAGACATTTTCTCGACGGATAATACACATTTTGTCACTTGTGTGGACAAATTTAGCAAGTTTGCTCTAGCTTTTCCGATTGCATCTCGATCAATTGTAGATGTCAAAGCTCCATTGCTGTCAATTATGAATTTTTTTTCAAAAGCTAAAACTGTGGTATACGATAACGAAAAAGCTTTTAATTCGGAAACAATCAAGTCTATTCTCGCAAATCAGTTTAGTGTTGAAACATTTTCGGTTCCACCGGCGCATAGTACGAGTAACGGCCAGGTCGAACGTTTTCATAGTACTTTAGCAGAGATTGCAAGGTGCCTAAAGGCAGCGGAAAAGTATGATGATACGAGAGAATTGGTTCTTATTGCTGTCTCTAAATATAATCAGACAATACATTCGGTAACTGGGCTTAAGCCGACCGATATCATTCACTGCATTTCTGAGAAGCTAAGACTATCTGTTAAGAAGAGGCTAAGCATAGCCCAAGACAGAGATTTGACTTACCACAACGCTTCCAGAGTAGTTAGGAACTTTTCTCCGGGAGACAAGGTATTTGTAAGAACTAACAGAAGGCTTGCCAATAAATTTAGTCAACGTTTTGTGGAGAAAATAGTTCAAAAGGACATGGGAAGTTATGTTCTGATATATAACCAACCTGTTCATAAGGACAATTTACAATAGGATTCTTCATTCTTTTTAAATTAATTTAAATTAACCACGCTGCAGATTATGTAAAAATCATAATCTTATTTAAAATAAATAGATTAGCAACTAATAAACTAATTTTACTTATTTCAACAGTCGAGGACGACTGTTTGTAAAGAAGGAGGGTAGTTAAAGCGGTATATGATGTACTTTTTTCTTTATTAATTGCTCTCAATTAATTATCTCTCTAGTTTTAAGCGTACCTCTTTTAATATCTAAGCTTAGTCTTGTTTCTGGTTTCGTTTTGTTAAGCAATCCCCATCAAAGAGGAAAGCGTATTTAATTTGTAAGAATAAAACAATATATTAAATATTAATAAATTTTGATATTGAAAATATTAAAAAAAGGAAAAAGTTAATTTATCGCAAAATATTTACATATATTCTAGTACAAGATAAAAAAATATGAGTAAAAATAAAACTATGTTTAAAGAATGTGTAAAGAAATAATGTAGGGGAAGCAACGGTCCCCTGCGGTACCCCTGAATTGATCTTGAACTCGTTTGATAAGACGTCATCTATAAGAATTCTTATAGTACGATTTCAGAGAAAACTCGACAGTTGTTGGCTTTCCGGAAAGTTGGAATTACTTGCAAATAGGTTGGCTTTCTCAAAAGCTTCAGTGTATATTTGATCTTCTTACAAAAGAGTAGAAAGAACTTTAGTTCTAAGGCGTTGAGCGTAAAAAGACTTTTGACACAGGAATTTCTCGCCTTTTGCATAGTGAAGCCAAATACTGAATGGTTCCTCTCCGGATCTGACTGCATCCGTGCATTATTGATTAAACCAAGATTTTTCTTTGGACTTAACTGAAGTTTGCTTTGATAGAATGTAAGTGTTCTTTCCAAACAAAATTACATTTACAACCAGAGTTTACAATTCGTTGAGATCAGCCAGGCGCTACTTTTCGTAAAAATATTTTAAACCTTTCGTTGCTGTTCGTTAAACATTGGGATATTCAGATATCGAAAAGGAACCGGAAATGGTACAATGATCCAAATTACCGAGAGGTGCATTTACACTCACTTCGAACTTTCGAGGGTGTGAAGCTAAGAAGAGGTCGAGGATATTACTGTCGTCTCCTTCAACACACGAAATGTAAGTTGGTTCATTCATATTGGCCTTTTGGAGTTGTGTGACTTGAATGGTGAGCCAGGATAAGTTGTCAAAGTTGAAATCACCAGCACCAAGTGCTCGAAAAACTCTCCAGGATTTTCGAAACTCAATCGGAAAGGATGCCAATTCACATTCACATAAGGCGAAAATATCTGGACGATGAAGCCAAATGTGCTGTTATTCTGTTGGTTTTAGTTTCTTTTTTTGCGCTTGTTTTTTTTTATTTTATTTCTTATAAGCGTCGATTCTTAAGTCTTGGTTTTGTTATTTATTGTATGTAATTTTATCATGTTATTTGTTATTTATTTAAGTTCCCTGAGTCTTACCGTGACAGCGATCGCGATCAGACGTGTATAGTGGAATATATTTTTTTCTTAAAACCAAACATACCAACAACTTAAATATTAAAAATTTAATTTAAATAAAAATAAAAAACAAAAGAATGATATAAATCTGCCTTCAAACTTTTCATTTACAATAAAACAAAAGTATTGCATTCTTAAATAAAACCAAACCAAAGTGTTTTAAGTACAAATTATTTGTTTGTATTAACTAAGTCTTTAATGAAATGAAACTCTATATCTACGTACCCTTTTCGAGTTCGAACTCTGCTGTTGAAAATGCAACGCAGTTTTGCTTCTTTGAGAAACATGCTACAGGATTTTGACCATACTAAACCATCATCTATTGTTCGCCCAATCTGTATCAGAAAACCCATTCTAGTCTTCCTTTTCCTTTTGTAAGTATTAGCCCTCTAGCTTTGTTTTCCTTTATATATCTTAGTAATGTCTTAGCAGCTTTCGATGCCTTGTTTTATATCGAGATGGGTTCATACCCAAAAATTTGTTAGCCTCTCGTAAATCCTCGCCTTGCCTCGAATTCCTTTTCAATTTCTTCTATTATTTGCCATGGACATAGAGCAACACCCAGCAATCACTTTTGTAGTACAGACAATAGTCGTATACTGATCGATTAAACTCTTTCTTTTTGCAAAATTGTCAATAGTCTCATTCCAGAATGTTGCTGATTCATCTAAACCATATAAGGTAGGTTGTATCTTAAGGGCTTTTTTCTTACGTGTAGGATTTATGTATATTTCAGTTTTAAGTTTACCATTTAATTGTCTTATTGAGAGGTTTTCATTTACTGCTTTCGAGGAAAACATTCTTATTGTTGAAGTTCGTGCAACCGGTGCGTAGTACACACCCCTGCTTTCGTATCCTTTGAGTAGGAAACCTCTTGCTACAAGTCTTAAAAATCCACTTTGTATCTGTAGATCTTTTGGAGGATTTCCTCTTTCCACATTTTCAATGCTTCTAATTCTTCTTCCATAAATTTATTTAATACTCCTTCTCTCTTTTTTCATTATTTGCATCATATTCGCTTTCCGGGCCTTTATCTAATTCTTTGTTCTCCTCCTGTACTGATTGTTTTTTTTTAATTCTAATTATTGTTGTCTTTTTCATTTTTTTCTTTTTCTCTTCCATTTTTAAGAAGGCATACGACATCTCTTCTTTCTAATACTTTACGCTGTTCTTCATCCCACAGCCTGTATCCAGTAGACGTATATCCGATCATGTTGTACTTTTTGCTTCACTTGCTTTTAGAGGTGCTGTAGGTTTTTACTGAACGCTTCGCTGCCAAAAATCTGTAGGCACTTTAATTTATTCTCGCCCTCTACAGGTATACGGTTTAATATATATGTAGTGGCAGTCGTTGGTAGGCAATTGCCGTGTTAGCAACGTACTTTTTCTTTGCGGTCGAATCGTGCTTTGTCTTCACTTGATCGATTATATACACACATACATACGTGGAATACAGTTTACTACTTTTGTTTTTATTTTTCGTAATTTAACTTTTTTCTTTTTTGCTTCTGGAAAGTAAATTTACCGTTGTTACAAAAAAAACTTTAATATTACTTTTATAAAATAAGCAAAAATGAACGGGACTGACCCTCCCAACCACAACAGGTTCAGTATTCTATCCACACCCTCCTCCAAAATTGCACCGAAAAATACAAACGGGTAAGAGTGGACGATTTCGTTCCTCTACCTGAAGTTACCAGAAATGATGACCACATACCGCGTTATTTAGTTGCAACTGCACTCCCAATGTCTGATAACAGTGAACCTAAAACTTTATCATCATACAACGTTTTTCAAATAGGAAAAGGCCTCAATTTTATTTCAAAAGAATATCTCGATGTCACCGAAATGCGTAGTGGTGATCTAATGATCAAAGCGACTAATTTAAAAGCAGCTGAAATATTTGTTAAAGCTAAATACATTGATATCGTTCCTGTTAAAATTGAATTTCATAAAACTCTTAACTCTATACAAGGAAGAATCTTCTCCAGGAAAATAATTAATATACCCGAAAACGAAATTATAAAATCTTTAGAGAATCAGAAAGTGGTTGATATCCGTAAAATAACAAAAAAAGATGGAAATAATTTCGTTCCTACTGGTGCAGCTATAGTCACATTTGATTTAATAAATAGACCAGACTTTTTGAAGTTAGGCTGGGAAAGAGTTCGGGTTGATGAATACATCTCTAATCCAATGAGATGTATTAACTGCCAGAAACTGGGCCACACAAAAAACAGATGCAGGAATGTTGAACTCTGCAAGGAAGGCTGTCTCCCTCCCCCTCATGAGCAGTGCACACGCAAATATTGCATCAATTGCAACACAGAAACCCACACATCATATAGCCCCATGTGCCCAACGTATATTAAGCATAAATCCGTCAATAAAATTAAAGCTGAGAGAAGGTGCACCGTAAGAGAGGCATGGAAGGTTTTCAATGAGAGTCCCACCTTGCATACAATTAAACCATATGGTAAAAATTCAACAACTTATTCTGATATAGTAAGCAGCAACAAACCTGAAAAAAGTAATCCTCAGACATCAATCGAATCAACGAAAGCAAAAAATTCTGCAACAACAACTTTGAATACAGCACAAGAAAATAATAACTCATCCAATAACAACAGAAACAACAACAACATTACAACAGTAAACATAGAAAAAATTCCTCAAACTTTAAATGAACAATCAATAACCTTGAATAATGACAAAGTCACAGTAAATAATTTAAATTCCAACAACACAAAAAATTCAACCAACACAAACAGTAACAATGACAATTTTACGCATAATTCCACACATATGGGAAGTTCCATTTTCAATGAAATTTCCACAAATTCTAATAAAAAAATTGATAGTACTTTTACCCTCGAGGCTATGAATGTAGATTCCGAACCTTCTCAAATTTCAGCAGATAATTCAATAAATGAATGTAGTAATGCATCAAATGATTTGAATTTATCTCCTTGTAGCAGCTTGTATAAAAAGTTTCCAGAGCTAAATGTTTTAATTACACCAAGAACTTTTAAGAAGACTCAAACTCACACAAACGAAAAATCGAGCGTTTAAATTTTAATTATATTGGTCACCATGGATTTTGGATTAAAAATTACTATTCTTCAGTGGAATATTCAGGGTTATTTTACCCATAAATACGCGTTAGAAAATTTAGTAACAAAGCATAAACCTAACATCATTGCTCTTCAGGAAACCCATATTACAAACAGAAACAAACAATTGTTACATTTTCCAGGCTATAGACCATTTCATCATAACAAGTGTTTTGATTATGGTAAGTCTGGAATAGCTTTTCTTGTTCAGAACAACTTATCCGTATCAGAACATATAAAGTCTACAGGGGAACTTTTATTTCAAACAATTACTATTAAGGGCAATAGCAATCTCAACATTACAAATATTTATAGAGAATGTGACGTTGTCTTAACTAAATCGATGGTAGATGAAGTAAATAGATTTAACGGTGAACACCATATAGTTCTGGGTGATTTTAATTCTCAGAATATTCTATGGGGATCTCAAACAACATCTCCTAATGGTAGTATTTGGGAAGACTTTGCCAATGAATATGAATTAGTGGTTTTAAATAATGGCTCTCCCACTCTGTTTAATACACGTAACACACTAACATCGGTTGACGTAACAATGAGCAGTGCGGATTTAGCCCCGCTTCTAAATTGGATGACGCTGCACACTCCTGAAGTTGTTGACCACATCCCAATACTAATAAACAATAACAAAACTGTTTATAATCGCCGCTTTCAAACTAAATTTCTAGTAAATAAAGCTGATTGGTCTACCTTTAGTTGTAAAGTTTATAATTTTATGACAGAGTTTCCGGAATCGATAAATATTAATAAAGAAGCTGCTAATGTAAAAAGGATACTACGAAAAGCTGCTAATGAATCTATTCCACAAAGCAAAAAGACTAATATGAGAAATTCACCCGCTTGGTTTAACTCGCATACAGCTAAACTAGTTAAAAATAAACAAACTGCTTGGAATCTTTTCATTAGGCATAGGAGTATTACAAATGCAATAAATTACAGGAAGGCCACTGCCATAGTTAAAAGAGAATCTAAAATTGCTAAGCAATTAGCGTGGAATAATTTTTTGAATTCTTTAAACCCTACGCTGGACGTTCGTACCTTGTGGTCAAGAGTAAAAAATTTGAGAGCAGAAAAGATAAGTCATTTTCCAGCAATAATGGATGAAAATACGATCTTAGAAGACCCTATTGCTATTGCTAACAGATTTTCTCAGTATTGGTGTTCGATTGGAGCTGACAAAGCTTTTAATTCCGAAATAATTTCAAAAAAATATTCATATACTACTACACTCTTTGCTAATACTATTTCCGATGTTAACCATTTTACATGCGAAGACTTTTCATTAGCTCAACTTCATGATGTGCTCAGTAAAGTAAAAGGAACGACTCCGTCAATTGATCGTATTACTTATTGCATGATTAAACATTCTCCAATTAATTTTAAACGAAGATTACTTCAGTTATACAACAACATCTTACATTTTGGCATATATCCACATGACTGGAAACTTTCACTTCTTGCTCCAATTCCAAAACCAGGAAAAAATCCCAATAGGCTTGATGGATATCGACCTATATCATTAATCCCAGTGTTGTCAAAAATCTTGGAAAAATTAATAGCATCTAGATTTTGGAAGCATTTTATAAATAAATAAAATCTCTAGCCATCAACATGCCTTCCTACCGAAGCGTGGTGTTCATTCACTTTGTCATCAACTTGAAAACACTCTAAAAATCAATTTATCAAAAAGAAAACACAGTGTGGTATTGTCTGAGGATATTGAGAAGGCCTTCGATCGTGTTGTGTCTATCTTTGTTTTGGACGAACTTCGGGAATGGGGTGTACCTTTCCCAATGATAAAATTACTTTTTTCCTTTTTGTCAAATCGTACGATAATCGTAAAAATTGATGGACATTTTTCCGAGTCGCAGGTTTTGGACAACGGCATCCCACAGGGATCACCACTGTCGGTCGTTCTATTTTCGGCGTACGTCAATTCTATAGCCAAGTCAAAACAAAATCTTCCAGGCATCGATTTTGTCGGTATGTATGCAGACAACATCTTTGCTGTGTCATCAGGATCACCAGATAATGTTGCTGTCAACTTATCGTGTATGGATGCAGCTGTGCAAACTTGGGCTTCTGCCCGCGGTGCTACCATTCCCGTAATAAAGTCTGTACTTCTTCATGTTTGCCGAAGAAGGAATTGTTCAAACCATAATATCACTTTCGGAAATGTTGATAAAACTTATGTGAATAGTATGAAAACTCTTGGTATTACTTTTACGAAAAATTTATTGTGGAATGAAAACGTCAGAATGGTTATTGTGAAATTGCGTAAAATTAATAACATAATGAAACTCATATGTTCAAAAAAGAAAGGTCCACACATTGAAACTGCCATCGACATATGCAAATCTTTGTGTTATGGTTTGGTTCAATATGGTATCACCATCTATGGATGGACATCTAAAATTAATGTTAATAAAATAAACGCTGCTTTAAACGACTGTTTCCGAACTGCAACTGGCCTTCTAAGGACAACTCCAATTATATCTTTAAGAGTTGAATCCAGGTCATCTGACTTTGTCACTTTACTAAATAAGAGAGCAGTAAGTTTGGCGTCTCGTTCAATAACAGACCCCAAAGAAAGTCTCCATAAATTATTCTGGAATACTATTAATACTAGATGTAGGAATAAAACTTGTGCAATCAGAAAAATTGTATTTCTTCTAAAAGAATTCGATATTCCCCTTCCAAAGCAGCCAAAAGATTGTTTCGGTATTAATAAAAATGTTATGGCAGACTTCAGTCTTGCATCTTATAACAAAAAATCCACTTCTCCTGAAGTTTTTAAAACACTCATCGCAAATATGTCATCTACTTTCGCTGCCGAAATGGAGCTTTATACAGATGGCAGTTTCCAAAATGGCTTAACCGCTTACTCTGTTGTAAAATATTTTAATGAGTCCAACTGGTCTATAATCAAACAAAGCCTGCTGCCACCTTCTGCTGGTATCTTTAGTGCTGAGCTTGCTGCTATCGAAGCAGCAATTTTTTATGCGATTTCTCAGAATATGAAGGCAATTATTTTCACTGATAGTCTCAGTGCGGTCAAGAACATTTTTTACAATAAATATGGAAATTTTGACAGTTATCTTAAAAATCCTAATATTCATCATCCCATTCTGATTTTGTGAATACCTTCGCATATTGGCATTGCTGGTAATGAACTTGCAGATAATGCAGCTAAAGAAACAATTAAGCGACCCCTGGTCTCTGAGATTCCTTGTAATCCTCAGGTACTGACTAACATCTTTAAATCAATGGATAAATGTAAAAAACACCAAGAATGGGAAAACTCAGTCTGCTTTCTTAGACAACATAATTCATCTTTCTTAAGACCCAAGTACCATAGGAGCTTTACCAGAGCACAATGTATCTTTCTTGCACGCCTAAGAGTTGGAAAAGCCTTGTTTAACTCTCAACATTATTTCAACCACACTGAGCCTATAATGTGTAGAACCTGTCAACTGGTAATGAATGTTTACCATATACTTATTGAATGTCCAACTTCCAAAATGGCCAATACACTAACTATTATTCTTAATTGTTCAGATTTTCGTCAATTATTAAAAATCAAACAATCACTATTAAAACAAAATATTTACGACTTTTGAATTTAGTATTTTAGTTTATCTTTCTTCTTCTTTTCATATATAAATAACTACAATATTGTATATACTTACTTTCTTCTATTATAACTTTTGTAACAGTATTATGCGCGCAATATGGTCTAGATACCCTGCGCTTGTCTTTGTATATATTTTATAAATTAATTTATAAGGTATTTTCTTTAAATAAATAAATAAATATATGTAGTGGTTTTTGCAGCTTCACCCCAAAGTTCATCATCAACGTTATTTTTATACATCATGGCCCTTATTCTTGGAAATAGTGGACGACAGTACCTCTCACATGTTCCACTTAATTGGTATTGCAGCTTCTTTCTTCTTCTTCTTCTTCTTTTGGCGCTACAGTCCGTGATGAACCTGGGCCTCAACCAACAAAGTTTTCCAGCTGGCACGGTCTTTAGCCAGCGTTCTCCAATTGTGCACACCAAGTTGGTTGAGGTCCCTCTCCACTTGTGTGCGCCATCGGTTCCGTGGGCGTTCTCTAATGCGTTGTCCCACAGGTTCGGAATCGAAGTCGAAGACTATACTCAGCTTTTTTAATATACCTTTTATATATATCCATATGTTTCATTCTTATTGGTACGTAAGTATACATTTTTGTAGTTAGTACCTATAATCATCTATTATTGTAAATATGTACCTCTCGTTATCCCACACGATGGCGGAGAAATTGGACCACAAATAGCTGCATGAATAATTTCTAATGGGTGGTTATTCTTTAACCTGTTTGTGTTAAAGGCAAAACCTTGTTTGTTTTGACTGAATGCATATCTCGCAACCGGGCATGTAATCGTTAGACATTGTCATCCCTTCAACCATTTGACACATCTTCTTCAATTTGTCTTTTCTGGCATTACGCAACTTGCGGTGCCACTCCATGTAGTCAACAAAATAATTTCTTTCTTTCTGTTTGTCCCGCTTCTTTCCCTGAAGTAACACCCTTTTTCTACATGATTTTATTTTTTACAATTTTACATATTGTAGTTTCTTATAAAAGCAGTCTTTTTCATTGTGATTCTGTAATTCTCTTGATGTTTTGCGTTGGAAACGATTTTTGTTCTTGCACGTCTGCATTTTGTTAAAATACGCTTCTTTTGTCTCATATGAGGCATTAGTCGGCCTTTTTTTCTGCGGTTAATAGTCGAGCAGTGAGATTACTTAGTTTTCCGCGACTTTGTTGGCTGATAAAATGCTGTTTTAAATGTCTTATAAGTGTTGGCTAATGTTGAAAGTATGCCAATGTTTCACCAATGTTTTTTAACTTGAGTACAAGATTTTCAATTCCACTTACTTACATGTCTTTGGATTTGTTGTATGTGTATGGAAATAAGTCAAATTTGCTGTTCGGCTGATTTTGCAAAAACTTGGCAAAGTTTATCAAACATTTGTTTTACGGTTGCACAACTGATTAATATTCTGAACTTGAGCATCCTTTTTCTGATCTGGATTTTGTTCTTATTGTCGACTACAGTTTCGAATAAGTCCTCACTTTTCAGTCAAATATTTATTTCAAATTTCCACGTGAAATTTTTGCTCATTGTTCTCGTTGTTTGTCCATGTTGTCTAATTTTTTCTATTAAAGATTTAGTCTATAATCGTTATAAATTTTTCAAAACATTTACTTATCTTAAGTTTGCTTGCCGCATCCCGGGTTCATAAACTCCTAAAGGATTTGGCTTCGTTTTAAACAAACACGTTTTTTCTGTGTAGTTTTAGTGGACTTTTCTTAGTTTAATGTTTTTAGATTATAAGTTTATTTATTTCTTTTAATCAAGAAAATGTCAATATGACAGGTAATCATTTGTTTATACATATCATGATAGGGTTTTAATTTCATGGCAACATTGAATAAGATGTAAATTTTCATAGTAGCTGAAATTTTCTAATACAAAATTTTTGCTGTTTTCGTGCCTCCACTAAAGGCCGAAACACCTTTTTGGTATTTGGTTGGATATAAATTATTCATGTATTTAGCTTTAAAACGAATAATAAACTTAGTTGTTATAAAGTTAAGACATAGTTTTTTGACGCTTGCGTTAACAAAGTTTAATCAAAAACAATATTAAACCCTATTCCTGCACACGGAAACCCACCTAGTGTGTCAAATTTCATGTATTCACTTCTTTTGGGATTTGTATAAAAAACCCTTCAGTTTCTATATGAAACCGTTCGCAAGTCTCGGAAAGTGAAGTAAAAATGTAGTTATATAAATTAATATTTATTTCGATCTCAAACGAATCTACGATATATGGAATGTATTCTTTTCTTTTTTAATTATCACAAGACATTAAAACAAACATTCAACAATGAAATGAGACCGCGCACAGTTTGAAAATGCAACACGATGGGGTGACTTCAACTGCGTTTTACTCAAAAAGTTGTTTTCACACACCAGGTGGGTTTTGATATGGAGGGTGACTTTAAAATGTTACTTACTTACATGTACATAATAAAATTTACGGCAAGTGTCGATGGCAGTGAACTAAAAAATACATCGGCGAAATACTTTTAAATAAATTTATATGCAGTTTATTCTTTTAAATAATAGTTTTGCACACATAATTTCTGTGGACTTTCTTATATAAGACCCCTTTTCTTTTTGTAGTCTTCCAAATTTAGCGACCTCTTCGTTGCAGTCTCTGCAACTTTTGGCACTGGCTTGGGAAGATTATTTACAGTGTTAACTAGAAAATAGAACAAAAAAATATATCAGTGTGTTTAAATATAAATGAAAAATATGCCACTATTCCATAAACCGCGACAAATTGTCATGTTGTCACACAAAATGAAATAAAAGCTACAAGTACATCAGCGTAATTTGCTTAGTATAATTGTGGTTTTTAACGCTGGTAGTCTAAAAGGCCAGAAATATAAAAGGAAACTTACTTATTCTAAAGAATTCAGATGGTGAAGAAATTGTTGATGAGTATGAAAAATTTCAATGTTTTAACAAATTTTTTCTACAAATTCCAAAATCAATGAAACATTAAACATTTTTCACCTTTAATTTCAGGCGTAGTACAATGTGTGACATATATAATCTTTCAATAAATAAAACTCCAGGGCAGGCTGGCTTCTCGCCCAAATACTTTATTAAATGTGTTCAATAATTATCACTACATTTACTTAATGTACAATAAAATAATGCAATATTATTTGAACTTCAGAATATCCAGAAGTTCTAAAAATAGCTAAACTTGCTCCAATTCCAAATATATTAAACACTAAAAAATTGGTAAAATTTTTGAAAAAACAGTGCACCTACATCTTTTAAATTATTTGGAAAAGCATTTGACTGTGTTGGCCATGAGATCATATTTGAAAAGCTTCAATTAGGGAATTCGAAATGTCGAACTAAAAGTTACCTGACAAACAGAAAACAACTTGTAGAGTTAAATAACAGTGGAAGTTGCATGTGGGCCTCATTTTAGTTTCGATTTATATAAACGATATTGTGAATCTTGACTTGAATGGAAGAGTATATCCACATGCTCATGATAATTTCATGATTTTTGAATACTGCAGAATATAAATAAATACAGATAATGACAAGATCAGAATCTTTGTATAATGCGAATAAACTTTTGAGACTAAATCGGTAAAATATTTGGGGATACTATTGCAGATTAACTTGAGATGGACGTCACATATTGATCTCCAGCAATAGGTTTTTTATAGAAAAATATTCACATCCATTTGAATTAAGTTATAATCATACATATATGGATTTAAAAACAGTGTAGAACTAATTGTCTTTAACGAAAGAAGGCAAAAGAAGGCAATGGAAAATGTTTTTAATGTACCAACCAATTACATAACTATCCCTTCGTGCAAAGTTTGCAAAAATATTTTATCTGTGGGAGGAATATATAAACTACGCCCATTAATATTTCTGTTTAAGTCCTTAAACAATATGGGCTACACAAAGATACATTTTGCAAGGTCTTGATCTTTCATAAAAAGATATAATTCAAATCTAGGAAGTACAAGAATTGAAACTACAAAGCAAAAAGTGGAACACATGGGCTACTTAGAATACTGCTTATAAATTCGTATATATGTATGTATTTATCTACCACACAAATTCTACGTATGTACTATGTATTATAACTCAAGTTTAAACAGTAGGGTACAGTAGCAACTTGCCTCAATAACGTAATATGAATGAGTACTTATAATTCAAATAATAACAATATTTTTAAATATTAATTATTATTGCATTTGAATCAATGCAAAAAGAAATGGAGTCCGCTACTTTCCTTCGTATAAAGCTAGACTCGCTCTTATTATAAACTGCCAGCTTTGAGTAGGCAAAAATCTATATTAAATATTATGGTTATTTTAAATGTAATTAATGTTATTGGCATTTCTTCATCGAAAATATATATGTATGTATATTTGTGTTCCGCAGCGTCCTACACGCTACTACTCTGCACTGGCTATTACATCGTTTAGAACCAGATATGCTAGCTCGGATCCTTTTTAAGAATGTGCAGAGATTTCAACAACTGAAAATTATTATACGAGTATAACTTCATTTGCATTTACGTATAATACCAATTATTGTAATAACAATATAAATAAATAAATGTGTATAGCGGCATTTTTTCGAAAGTTTTATAAAGTTAAAAACTAAACCATAACGAACCTGGGACTGACACATCTAAATCGATGTCAAAATCATGCAGTGAGTAAAGGTTATAATTTTTGCGGTCGCAATTCTGTTCGCTCTTTTCAACTTCTTGGAATATTTCTTTATCTTTGGACTTAGAAGATTTATCATCATTTGTGTCATCAAGCTCTTTCTTTTCATTGGGCTTTTTGAAACCCATACGCGGCTGTGTTATTCTTCGAGTAAAAGGATCTGATATACGCAATCCCTTATTTGCCCGTGCTTCTTCTAAAATCGCTTTTTCAGCATCTTCAACGTTGCGTTTTCTATTTCTATCATTTATATATGATATCAGGCTTATACTGCTAGATCTCTTTTTATCTAATTCTGATGCTTGACACTCTAGTTCTTCTATTTGATGACTTAAATCTTGTGAAACTTCGTAGTCTCCGCGTAACATTGCAGCGTCTCTCTCTTTCATCAAGCAAGTTTTTTTCATAGCATAATTGGTAGGTCTATTCCGGAATCTATTTTTTTCTTCTATGATTTTTTCAACATCCTCATCTTTAAACTCAAAATTTAAAGCTTCTTTAATATCAGCAACTTTCTTTTCAATTTGATTTAAGGTAGGCATTTGCACGTTTTGCTGTAAGCACATTTCACGCCACTTTGAAAATTCACTCTCCGAGAACTCTTGGTTAGAAATGAACTCGAGTCGAAATACACGCTCCTGATTACCATGCTTCAGGCGCAACCCTTTATTTGTTCGGGATTTGCCTAAGTTATATATTTTTGCAGTTTCTACCACTCCAACAACTTCGGCAACACGATATACAGGTTTTTGTCCGTTATTTCCAATACTTATACGAACAAAGCAATTAAGTACAGTTCGTTCGAATATCGGTAAATTAATAAATCGTTCCATCTTAAACCGTGATAGACGTACTTTATTTAAATCATCTTTTGAGTTAATAAACCTTGTCTGTTGTTCCTCTGCTTCGCCGTCTTCCGATTCACTAGAATATTTACTGCTATTGGAGGGCGATCGTTTCTCCGATGGCTTTTCCTCGTCTTCCCAATCACTGCTCCCTGAATCATCAGAATAGATTTCCGATGCTTTGAGCTTTACTGAAGATTTTCCCCCTGTTACACTTTCCAATTCATCTTTCTCGTCCTCCCTTTCCTTCTGAGCCTGACGTTTAGCCTCTTCTTCCTCTGTAATAGAAACAAATATTTTTAATACAAAAAATTGACAACAAAAGAAAACCCCTACGAAAAGCTCGAAAGTTAATCAATTTTGCCTCTAAATGGATAAAACTACTCTCCATCTTAAATAGATTGTACAATTTATCACGTATTAGCATCTTAATGTTTTGTGAAACTTAATCACCAAAAAATTACAAATTTTTTGAATGACCTCATTTGAATGTTCGCTAAATCAATTGTTTCTTTTAATAAATATTATAATTTTTAAATTTATTAAATTTGTAAGATTATCATTTTCTTTTTTACTTTTTTTACATCAATGTTTAATCTATTGATTATTACGGCATTAACTTTTAAAATTTCATGCCTTTGTTAATGGACTAATTTATTGTCTAGAAATTTTATTTTATTTTTAATTTAAAATAATTAATTTTAGTTAAAATAGTTTAAAATTGCAATGTATTAATATGCATTAATCATTAGGAAGTATTAAATTTCTTCTGTCATTTAGTTTGTTGAAATTTATTAAGCAAATAGATCATTTTCAGTCCTGGTCTATATAAGTACAATAATTTGGAAAACACATAAGTTCAATCACACATTCATATGAAAATTAAGCGATATTAAAAATTCCGACGCGTTAATGCGAGCTTGTAAATTGAATCAATCTAATAAAAATTGCAAAAATTAGACTTAGGGATTACTCGTATTTGCTTCAGTTCGCCACAAAACAATTGGAAGCAAGTGATGGGATCGACATTATACCCAAACATTGCTATTAGAATGACATGAACACACATGAAAAGAAGAAAATATAGTCCTTATCTTCTTCCATGATGGCATGGTGTCAAAAATCGTACTCATCTAAGCACTACAATATTAGTGTTTGCCGGTTTCTTTATTAACATTAAACAATAAAATGGAAATGAACAATTATTACAAATAATTGTGAATAAAATACTCAACTTTTTATGTAAAAATTAATAGTTTTTTGCATTTGGCTTCAAAAGAACATAAAAAAATTGTATTTAACTACTTGTAAGTTAACAAATTGTAAATGAACCCAATAAAAGGATAATTCATTGTAGTGCCAAAACCAATTTGTCTACAACCTTTTAAATAGTAACAGCGCCAGCTCGAATTCAATATTGTTGCAACATGTTTGTTATGAAGGAAGTTTTAAAGTTGATCTAGTGTTCTATAAATTACGAACCTTTAAAACACAGGTTTAATTTGTAGAAGTAACTTCAGTGTGTCTAAGTTACAATTTTTGTCATAGAAATTTTTTTTCGAAATATTGTAGTTGTTTCAACAAAGATTTGTTATAAATAAATGCATACGAATTTTAGCTGCAACAATTAACTAATAAAACGAAAGAAGGATCAAAAAATGTATATTTTAAGAAAGAAATTATGCAAACAATATATTTTTTGTTTTTTAAACAAAATATTTTTACAAAAACTTTTCTCCGACTTAGTACAATAATGTACACATTGGACTGACCAACATTTGCATTATATACCGAAAATAACATCGAAAATTTTCACCAAAACCTAGGAGTCGAAATACTAAAAATTTTTAGAGTTGTATTTGCGAGGAATATATTGTCACAAGTGAAGGACAAATATAGCAGAAAAAAAATTAATAGCTTTACAGTCCTCGGACTGATTTGAAGACTATACGATTCCTCTTCAGACTACGACACATGCGACTTAATACGGCACGCATTTGCTTTACATTGTTTTTTGAAGATGTCATTTCTATGATCTTTTATTTATTGTAAATAAGTCAGAGCAAAAAGGGAAATGTTGGTTTATTTTCGATATCAAATTTTGTAAAATCTAAAAGCAAGAAACCTTTGGCTTTCTTTTCTTTAAAAAAGATTTTCATAGTTTCGACTAAGAAACAACTTTATGCCCGATACAAATTCATTTATTTTTGTAAAAACATGATGATCATGCAGTAATAGGTTGTTTATACAAAAATACTGTTTATGAAAAAAATCCATTGTTTAATAAGATAATAAGTACCTCGCTTTGCTTTTCCTTCGCGTTTAGCTTTTAAGAGCGCCATGGCATTGCTGCGCTTGTCATCTGTTCTGTTCATTTCAACGTTCTTCTTTCTTTCCTTTGATCTTTCTTTATGATCGAAATATTCAGCTGATGTACTAATTTGGTCATCGCTAGATAAAGATCTTACTAATAACTCAGGTGGTAGGATTGAGCCAGCAGGAGGGGAAACAATTTCCGAAGATTGCAAGGAATTTTGAACCTTCTGTGTATCCTTTTCTTTCTGATCGTCTATTTCGCTGGAAACTGGATCTTTTTCTTTCTTTTTCTTGGATTTTTCTTTTATTTTTTTTTCTGCTTTTGGCTTTGTTTTAGCCTTTTCACTTCGTCTAGCTAATTTAAGTTTCTTTTCGATTTCCCAACGGGTGCGCATAATATCCCTTTGTTCAATGCGCTTAAAAATTTCTGTTTCCCTTTCCTTTTCAGAAAGGCATGAAAGACGTTTGCGATCTGCTTCATCGCCCATTAAATTTTCGTCATATCCATCGTCAAACTCAGACTCAGAACTGCTTTCAGATGGCGAACATGACTCATCAGAGTTGTTGTTGGAGTGATCATTCTTATTGCACTCTACTTCAGATTCAATAACTTCGCCATCCTCCTGATCGCTTGTTTGTACCCTGGGTAAATCTTCTTTCTCGATTAAATTTTTATTTTTCTTATCGGCATCAACCATTTTGTCAACATCTGTATCTGTATCAGAATCTGAAGCCGATAACGCTGAAAATACCTGCCCTGTACTAATTTTCCTTTTGCGCTTTTTTACCATAGACATCAGTTCCTGCAATAAGCAAAATTTGGAAATTTAATCAAAATGATAACTTCAGGTTATCCACCTCTATCAAGAAATGTTTACATTTTAATGTTTATATTAGTAATATTGTTTTTAATAGAGGAATAGAACTTTGAAATGGAATAAAACAAAGACGAATTTTTTTAAATTCACATGAAATTGTGAAGAAGATTATCGAAAGATAATCTCCTGGCATTATAATTTAAATATGCCTTCTGGCATATGACCGCCACGGCTAGCTCGGGCGTAGTCTAATCTGGACGTCAAATTTTCGATGACTTTTTTTAACATTTGTGGCCGTATATCGGCAATAACGCGGCGAATGTTGTCCTCCAAGTGGTAAATCAACAAATTTATGCCGCCTTTCTCCGAAACTGCATTTCCCAGAAAGGCAACCTGGCATACTTGATTTCGCACTTTCAATATATTGAATTAACGGCAAAATAAATGTTTAAATAAACTAATAACGTGGAAATATATAACAACTATAGGGCTTTCAAAGAAAATTGGAACAGAATTTGCTTTGAAAGGTCATAAATATTACTGTTAGCACAGCGAACTTAAAAGAAGAGATTCACTTACGGATATAACGATTCGATTCACTCAGGTTATTTTAAATCTATTCAACCTTTTCTGTCTACTTCAATTTCGCCTCAATGACATTTCAACGTGGTGCCTAAGTAGCTAACAGCTATTTTTACCAAAAAATATCTGATTTTTAATGCAAAATTAGTTCAGTTTTTTTATACCGTGTCTTCAAGCAAAGAAAGAGTTTTGAAAAGCTATACAAACGCCTCTGCTATGATACTAAAATTATATTACCAATCCATTCTTTGTTAGGATTCAGTTCAAATTAGTCATCTGCTTAAGTATCTAGTGTGTTGAAACAAGAAATTTAAAAATTCTTACACAGACAGTATTTCACTTACTGAAAAAGATTTGTTTATTTTTCGCATTACAGCAAAATGTTGCAAATAGATATAACTACATACTCGTATTTTCGGCCTTTTTAAACCAAGCAATTGCATAAGAATTACCAATTAAATCTACATTCATAAATGTTAAATCACCAGTAATTATTACTCTCTCAAAAATTAAAACTTAGAACTTTTCAAAAAATGCATTATTTTAAGATTTAAAGCATTAATCAAAAATATTTTCCTATACATTCTTCATATAAGCACAACACCGAAAGTACAGGGTTATTTATGTGGAGGATTTTCTAAACAAAAACCGCGTTAGCCCAAAAGCAAAGAGTTTACGTTTATTGTGCAGTAATAAAATAGTATTAGTAAATTCTTTATTTGTTATTTTTGATTACAGTTTATTTTCTAAACTCAATATGGGGTCATTTTCATTTCTAGTAATTTCAGTTCTGGCGGGTTGAAAGCACTTTTGCAAATTCTCATGCAGAAAATGAAAATCATTCACGAAGGTGAAGTGGACTGAATATTTAACAAAGTGAGTGGTGATAGATTTTACGAATATGGAGAAATTTGCAAATTTTTTCTATTACAGCCTGCCATAAAAATATGAATTCGATATTGTTTCTTTAATTTCCTAAATGATAAAAAATTTGTGTTTATTAATTTATGTGACACATCAAACTTCTAACTGCAAAACACAAACGAAAAGTAGTGTTGAAAGTGATAAAGTTCAAGAGCAAAAAGCAATTGAAAAATCTTTTTTAAAAGGAACAAAATAGTTATATTTATGCACGTAATTATAATAGATTTAAATATTAAACACATTATTAATATGAAACACAGTATCAGGTAAATAGTGAATTGGTTTGAAACGACAATATGAACAGAAAAAATTATAGCAAAATAAAAATAGTTAGCAAGATGGAAAAAAAGTCTTGTGAATGCCAAAGTCAAGATATCACTTAAACACTTTAAAGAGTATAGAAGGTAATAGATAATCGAACAGTATATTAATTATTTAGATGGCAAAACATAAATTCTAGATCAATAAAAAATTTCCTTACAACGAGTCAGTAAATTGTTCTGAATGTTTTCTTTTAACTGTTCGCAATTATTTTTATTGTTTGGATCTGTCAACTAATAGTCGAATTTGTTTTTACTACTGCTTTTCTGCAATGCACGTTAAGCCTTTGTTGAACCAAGGACACAAAGAAAAGGAATAAAAATAAAATTGAAAGTTATGAAACTCAAGAAAGAGGTGGCGATTTGCTAACCAGATTTTGTAAACACTTATTTCATATTAAAACTTGTTGAACAAAAATATCTAAAAAGCAAACTTCCAATATCTCTAACCTGGGTTCGATCAGAGTATAGGGCACTTTTTCAACAGAATTTAATCTTTGATATGCATGCACATACAGTGTACTTGAAAGTTTAATCGATTTTTAGCCAAATCGGTGCAAATTTTTCAGAAGTTATCAAACTGATAGTCCCTACTTCAAGGCAATGCGATACATACATACATATGCATATGGGCATACAAAAACATTATATCACATAAAAATAACTTAAAATTAAGGATTTCTTTTAATTTGGTGTATACATACAAATATGCTTTAAGAGAATACACAGCCAAGTAAAAGAATGAGCTCTGACACTGTAAGCTTCAGTTTTTTTAATTATATTTACAGAACATAGGTACATACATATGTATGTGAATAAAATGTGTCCACTTAAGTATTTTAAGAAAAATGTTGACAGTCTTCATTAAGTATTTTTTTAGGAAAATCACAGAATATTTTGACATTTCAAAGTCGAATAAATGCGTTTTACCTATAATCGTTCATTTCATTATTTAATATTACATTCTATGTATTTTACCATAATAAAAAATATATACTTAAGTGTATGCATACAGAGTCAATATTTGTTGTTGATTCACTATCACTTGAATCCAGTTCCACTAAAGCATTTTTCCGTCTTTTTCCCATGTTTCGTATATTTTCCAAGACGATCCAATATATTTAATAAACTTAATATACGTTTTCTTAAAATTCTTTGATTAAAAACGTAAACCTTAAATTTAGATACAATGCTGATGGACGTCAATGCCTACGAAAATTTGCTGTTGCGGCTTCTGAAAAAAGCAGTAGGCGGCTGAAACTCATATAAGCCGATTGTACACATCAGTGCTGCCATTTATTTCCCAAAAGGCATATTTGCTGAAAATGGGTCCCAAGTTTTATATATATATACAGATATATATATATATATATATATATACGTATATATATATATATATATATATATATATATATATATATATATATATATATATATATATATATAATTAAATATATACATGTATAATTATATATACACACACATACAGTTAAAGAAAACGTCTAAATACACCCCACAATTTTGAAATGTTAGGAAACTTTTATATATAATCAGATAATCAGAAAAATTGATATGCTAATATTTAAGGCACTAATAAATAACTTTATTGACAAGAGAAAAAAATAACAATATACTTTTATAAAAACATTAATAACAAAAATATAACAAATCGACAAGAAAAATATGTATGTATATACACTGTGGTAGCTGCACGGAGTAACTAGAAAATTAATAACAAAGAGGTAAAAACAACTGTTATTTTTTATTCTAATTAGTTTTAAAATCACTGTGGTCAATTCATTTTACAAGTTCAAGTGAAAAAAATAATAATAATAAAATAATTTTAGCCATCAAAATGGAAGTTAGAAAAGAGCACCCGATCTCTGTTAGAAATATTGTGGTCAGGCAGCGAATAAATCTTATGGCGAAGTTTCCAAAATAGTAAACCTTAGTCGCGCAACAGTACAGACAATACTTAGAAATTATGAAGCAACTAAGGCCACTGAAAATAACCAAGCTCTGGCATAACTAAGAAGCTTTCGAGATGTGATGTTAGCAGTATGCTGAAAGAAGTGAAGGGTGATCCAAAACTAGCGGAACACCTTCAAAATTGTGGCAATGTTACTGTTACACCGAGAACAGCTATAAACGTTTTGCATGACAATGGTTTTAAAAAAAGAGTGGCCCGAAAAAATACTAATTTCCGCGAAAAATCGTACGCTTCGGCTTGAGTTTGCTCGGCCACATCTTAACAAAGATGTTGACTTTTGGAAGCGTGTGATATTTACTGATGAAAGTAAGTATCGCTATCAATATTTGAGTATATTGGAACAAAATCTGAAAACATCTGTTGATAGCTTAAGCCTTGGTAATCCCTCGATTTTCCAACAAGACAACAACCTGAAGCACTCACCACTCACGTTGTACGAGGCTGGCTTCAAGGCAATTATATTCTTCACCCCACATCACCTGATTTGAACCCTATTGAGCATATCTGGAATGTTTTAGAGAAAAAGGTGCGAAAATATGATATAAGCAGTCGTGAAACCCTTAAACCGGCTTTTCTTCGAGAATGGACCGAAATTACGCCTGATATTATCGAAAATTTTGTGAATTTAATGCCCCGTCGTTTTCAAGCAGTAATTGACGTCCAGGGCGGATTGACCAAATACTGAAAATTATGTCTTTTATTTCCAATTCGTTACCCTTCTATTTAATTCTGTTGTTGTATTTAAATTTTTTCCTATGCATTTTAATTTTTTGTTGTTATTATTTTTACAAGTACAAATGAATTAGTTTTTTATTTTAAAAATGAGCTAAGGTATTGGTGTCTTAAATAGTACCAAAAAAACTTTAAAATTTTTTTTACACATTTTCCAAACATTCGAATTTGGCCAGTGTATTTAGATTTTTTTCTTAAACTGTATATAACCGACGATAACTCTTCTTTCGAAAATTATCATTTATTTAATTTTTCATATTGTTTGGTACTATATAATATAATATTTAATTTAAAAAAAACAGTATACATACTTATCTTGTTTTGTGTTTTCTGTCTATTTGCTGATATATCTCTGTCTATTTGCTGATATATCGTAGAAGCACATCAGTAGATATGAAAACCTATCAAAATATATTCAAACATTTAACCTTATATTAAATTCTTTTTAAAAGGTAAACGAGGTTTAAAAAAGAAATGTATATTTGTAAATAGGAGTCAGTATCTTTTTATTTTTCTTTGCAACTTTTATGAAACGATTGAAAATAAAATGAAATATTGAAAACAACTGAGTTTACTTAAGCCGTAATGATACTCTTATTTTCAACTTTTTAAGATTTTGGGGAACAAAGCGAAGAATTCAGCTGTACTGAAAAAAATTATGTAAAAGTTCAACATCTAGTAGATACGAGTTACAAGCGCCAAAAAAAAAATGTAAGACGTGTTTGCTTAAGAGATATTTGGAGCTTAATATGTTACAGTCAATTAATGATTTTAAATCAAACCGTAGAGAGCGGTTGTGTTTTTTGTGTCAATAATAAAATTTTTTAATATTAAAATATTTTTCAAATTACAAAGGAAAAAAAGAAACAAAAAAAAAACACCAAAATAAGCAAAATAACAATAAAGAGATTAGTGCAGTCTTTCAAGAATTATTAATACGACAAAGACGATTGTTGTGCTAATAATACACAATCAAACTTACTTCCTCAACTTTAAAAATAACAATGTTTACTGAAATGGTAAGTCTTAGCAGTGGCGAAACTATAGGTCAATGTAATGATCAGAGTAGTGATACTGAATTGTATTGGCAGAATGTTCTTACAAAACGAAAGCATGTTGATTCAGAAAACGCAAAGCCAAGTACATACATCCAACAACAGGTATGCATCCCTTGATATTGATGATGAAGAACCAGAAAAAAAGTTCAAAAAATACCAAAGCCTCCAGCAATTTACATACCAAACGTTGATAATATAAATCTTATGGTTAAAAAACTTGTAAAAGTAATTCCTTGTGATGATTTTAGTTATAAGTCTTTAAGAGATGGCCAGGTTAGATTAATGGTGAAGACAATAGATTCCTACAGAAAAACTATAAAATATTTTGAGAATTCAAATATAAATTTTCATACCTACCAACTTAAACAAGAAAGGTCTTACAGAATTGTTATTAAGGGCCTTCACTATACCACACCTACCGAGGATATTAAGCCTGAACTTTTACTTAAAGATCATCAAGTAAGATCTGTTATAAAGCCGTATAACAAAAGAACCACTTTCTATGGTTTTCGTCGACTTGGAACAAAACCCAAACAACAAGGAGATTTATAATATAAAATACTTAAATCATGCTGCAATTAGAGGAGAACTAATGACTTAGTACAATGTTATAGATGTCAGCAGTTTGGGCATACAAAAACTTATTGTAAAAAGGAATATAGGTGCGTAAAGTGCGGTAAGGACCATGCTACTTCTGAGTGTAAAAAAAGTTTAGAAGCACCACCACGCTGTGTACACTGTTTGCTAAATCATACTGCTAGTTATAAAGGTTGTACAGTTTATCAAAATATTATTGCAAAAAGGTCTAATAGGCAAAGAGTACACTCATCTGGTCAAAGGTCAAATACATATTTTAACATAAATTCAAAGGAATATCCACAGCTGACCGGTAACTCAAATAAACAAACTGACCAAGCCAATTGCAATGTCTTATATGCAGGTGTAGTAACAAAATCAGGTGCAGATTCTCGTATCGAAAAACTGGAGAGAATGATGGAAAGTCTGATGAATACGATGACAAAAATAATGGAGAAGTTATGGAGTTAAATATGAGAATAGCAATATGGAATGCAAATTGTCTTTCCAATCATAAAAACGAAACAGACATTTTTATTAAAAACAATTACATATATAGAAATATTTTTAATATCCGAAACTCATTTCACAAATAGATGTTTTTTTAAGATTAATAACTATGATTTAGTAATTGCAAACCACCCTGACGAAAGAGCTGATGGAGGATCAGCAATTTTAGTTAAATCAAACATCAAATATATAGATATAGTAGATGACTTAAGTTCTGATCATAACCCTCTAATTGTCACATTTAGCGCAGTGCTTCGAAACATTCAAAAAAAATTTAAAATTATTAACTCTAAGACAAATATGCAGACTTTCACACAATATGTAGAGCAAAATCTGGATTTAAATATACCAATTGCGATCATGAATTAGAGGATGCATTGGAGATATTTAATAACCTGATACATGATTCAGCTTTCTTGGCAACGCCGCAACAGATCGAAAATCGTGGTTTAAATGTTAGATTATCTACAGACTTAAGAGAACTGATTGCGCAAAAGAGGTATTTACGAAGAATTTACCATCGAACAAGGAGTACTGCGGATAAGGCTAATTTAAATCGAGCAACTAAACACTTGAAAAGTAGTCTAAGGGAATACAAAAATAATTCAATTCAAAATTTCCTACGTCAGTTAGATATAACAAAAAATGACGAACATAGTCTTTGGAATGCAACAAAGTATCTAAGAAGACCTACCAAAAGAAATACTCCAATAAGAAATGATGATAACGGAGATGTAGAAGTGACAAAAACAAAGCAAATTTGTTCAAAACTTATTTGGAAGACACTTTTGTTCCAAACACTTAAGTATGTAATTTAAGCAATCCATGTGATAGAGATCAAATTCTTGAGTTTCTTGATGTACCTTGCCAAATGGATTGGCCCATAAAACATATAGCGCCATCGGAGCTTAACAATAGAAAAGCTCCTGGTTACGATAATTATGACTCTAAAGTTTTGAAATCTTTACCTCGAAAAGCCATAATTTTCCTCACAAACCTGATAGGCCTGATCACCTAGTCTCGTCATACAGACCTATAAGTCTGCTACCTACGTTTTCAAAAATTTTTGAAAGACTTTTTATTAAGAGTTTACTACCTTTTTTAGAAAGAAGAAACATAATTCCTGAACATCAATTTGGTTTCCGACATAAATATGGTACGCCAGAGCAATGCGACAGAATTGTTGAAGTTATTTCCGATGCTTTAGAGAAAAAATTATTTTGCTCCGCTGTATTTTTAGATATTCAGAAAGCCTTTGATAAAGTGTGGCACGAAGGGTTGCTATACAAGCTAAAAATTTTAATTCCTGCACCTTACTACTTATTACTCAAGTCATATCTCTATCAAAGGTACTTTTACGTAAGCGTCAATGATAAAAGCTCTAATTTTGGTGCAATTAAATCTGGTATTCCTCAGGGCAGTGTTTTAGGCCCAATTCTTTATACAATTTATACATCAGATATGCCAACTATTGATGGTTTGACTATTGCTACATATGCTGATGACACTGCCATACTAGCATCTCATGGATTGGCAGCAGAAGCTTCTAGGATGGTACAGGAACTATTGAATTTGCTGCAAAATTGGTTACTTAAATGGAATATAAAGGTTAATACCTAAAAATCGATTCACGTGACCTTCACTTTAAAAAGAAATGATTGTCCTGCCCACTCGATGAATGGGTCCCCTATTCCAAAAAGTGATGATGAGATATTTAGCTCTCCATCTTGATAAAAGACTTACTTGGAAAAAACACATACATACAAGTGAAACGTAATCAATTAATTATAAGTAATTTGGAAACCAAAAAAATGCTTTGGTTATTAGGACCATCATCTACATTGAGCATAGAAAACAAAGTCATGTTGTATAAAGCTATTCTGAAGCCAATTTGGACTTATAGTATACAATTGTGGGATACCGCTAGCAATTCAAATATTGAAATTCTACAAAGATATCAATCCAAAACTCTTCGCTTAATTACTAATGCTCCCTGGTTCATCAGAAACAACAATATTCATAAAGATCTTAGCATCGCAATGGTCAAAGAAGAAATTAATCGTTTCAGCGACAGATATCTAAATCGACTTAGCCATCATTCCAATATGCTAGCCATCTATTTATTAGATGATAGCAACGAAGTGCGTAGGTTAAAAAGGGTACATGTACTTGACCTACCTTTTGGAAAATAATATTTAAGATGTATATATTTATGTAAATAGTGCAACAGTTGACAACTGTTGTTTACTGAGCTGTTTTTTTTTTTTAGTTATGATATGTTTTTAATTATTATTAAATTTGCTTATTATATTAAATTTTGTAGCATAGATTGCAAATAAAACAGGTTACCAAAAAAAAAAAAAATATGTTACAGTGATGTTAATTTCTCAGATTTATACCCGAAAACACTTTCTAATCTAGTGATTTTTCTGAAAATATGATGATGCATACATTGTTGCCACACAAGAGGTAAGCAAACTATAATTTTTTGTATACAGAAATAATTTTTATGCAATTCTAGAAGATATCTCTTTCCAGCATTTACAATTTCGTTAAACTATTGGTATACCGCCAAGTCTATCATTAAAAAGGGATTTAGACGGTAACACAAGTCGTACGATAAGTAAAATTTTTGAGTGGAAGAGCACGGATGGTATCGTCTAAACTTAGTATGTAATGAAACCATACAACATAGAGAGAAAATACGGATGAAAATTTTACAGTCGTACGGTTCTCATTGTTTTTCTACATTTTTCAAATTCCGTCACACATAATTAAATCAGCGATGTATTTTCATGTAAACATATTACTTTGTTTTGGTCTTTTATCAATGGTGTAAACGTAAATAAATCTGTCGTAAGATTTTTATTCTCATTTTTAAAATACGGAGATAATTTCATATAATTTTCTCTGTGGTTTTACGTACGACTTGTATTACCGTCTAAATCCCCTTTAATTAACAACGTCAAATAATTTGTTTTATTATATCTTACCAAACAATTTTTTGTTCATTCCACTAACTAATAAAGCATTAATCTCAGGTTTAATAAATTTGTTTTATTTCAAAATAGAATGTGGTTTTCCAATTCTTATTTACGGCCTGAAACTTTTGCATTAACTGTGCGAGTAACAGCTGACACACCTTCCTCGAATTTTGTTCGAAATAACACGTTTGCATTGTTGAACATACCATCTTTAAGCGAAACTACAATAAATTGTGACGCATTAAAATGTGCTTTTAGCATATTTCCAATGTTTTGCGTGTGAGACATATCGAGCGCTGCATCAACTTCATCTAGAATGTAGAGAGGAGCAGGTGAAAACTTTAACATGGCTAAAACTAACGAAAGCGCCACAAGAGATCGTTGTCCTCCAGATAATTCCCCCAAAGATTCTTTCCAAACGCCATTAAATCCAACCTTAATTTCAAGACCTATAAGTTGATTATTTGTACCAACTGGGCTCAGATAAGCTTGAGCGCCTTGTAACAGTGAGCTAAATATGCTGCTAAAATTGTCATTTACAATTTTCCAGGCCTTCTCCACCTTTTCACGCTTTTTCTCGTCCATTTTACATATTATGTGCTCAATTTTTTCTTTATCCTGCTCCACAATCTTTTTCCTTCTAATCGTTTCGTGGTACTGTTCTTCTTCACGCTCAAGCAAAACCATGGCTTTCAGGTTAATGCTCCGTTCCATTTTATCTTTTTGTTGCACCATAGCCTTGAGCTTTTCGCCGGCTTCAATAGGATTCTCCTTGGAGTAGTCATAACGCGTATTTTTAATGCCAAAAAAATCCTTTTCTTCTTTTATCCATTGGTATTTGTTTTCTAAGTTTTCCAACTTCTTCAAGCTGTCTTTATTGTCACTACGTACTTTATTTATCTCATTCTCTTTTCTCTTAATTTCTAAGGTTAACTCCTCAGTATTTGCTTTGAGCTTTTCGCACTTCGCGTAACAATGCTTTAGTTCTTTGTTTTGTGAGGATATTTTTTCTTTTTGATCTTTGATTTCTTTTCTTAACTGTTCTATTTGTTGTGTCGTAGCTTTATTGCTTAAGGACATTTCATTAAACTCTGTTTGTTTCTTCAAAATTTGCTCTTTTGTTTTTTCCACAATATCTTTAGAATTTTTAATATCTTTATTTAAAGCCTCGATTTCAAGTTGCAAGGTTTCATATTGTTGTTCGTACTTTTTCCAGCTGTTGCTTGATTGCTCTGCTTTAGCTTTTGCTAATTTCATGGCTGCTGTGGCCGCTTTTAATTCTCTCTCCCGAAACCCTTTGCTATCAGCTATTTTCGCTTCAAGTTCTTTAACTTCAGCCTGTGAAGACTTTTGAGTTTCTTTCGCGTTTGTCAGTTCGTCGTCTAGCGATTTGATACGCCCTTTTAAAGACAAAATTTCTTCTTGTTGTTGATGGAAACTTGTTTGCTCTAACCGCTTCTTACATGCCTCCAATTCATGTTCTTTTAACTCAAGGCATTCTTTTATTTTATTATACGCCTTGGCTTTAGTGTCTAGGCTCAACAACTGTTCATCAATTTTTAATAAAGAGCTTTTAAAATTTTCTATTTCTTTTTCCACACTTTTTATTTCTGCAAGCTCCTGAAGAATATTCCCACCTTTTGGCTTAGACCCACCAGAAAGTGTTCCATCTGGATCAACAACATCCCCATCAAGGGTAACTGTCCTACAATGTATATTGCGATGATAAGTTACCTTAAAAAGAGTAAAAATTAAAAAGAAAAAATCTTTAATTTATTATGTAAAATATATGGTAAAAGCATATTTGACAACGCTACTAAAAGGCGCGATTTTTTAAGAAACAAGCACTTTCTTTAGGGTGTTTTAGTTTTAATAAATGCTAGCCGTTACTACACTATAAAAGTAATAAAAAAATTTTACACCGTTACAAATATATTCGCTGTTATTAAAATTATGTTCAAATATCTAATGACAAAAGTTTGTATAAGTACATCTTGCACTTGTTGCCCTATTTATTTGCAAAATTTGGCTTTCTAATTACTTAACTTTCAATTAATTGTCAAAAAAGACATCATGTACCATTAGCCTTTATAAAAAAAAAGTTTACATATTGAATTTATAATATGGCTCCTAGAGGAAAAGAAATTTCACCCGATCTAAAAAATCTTATTATAAAATATCCCAAAGATAGTAAATCCTACCGCGAAATCGGACGTATTGATGGCAAAAGTCATGCTACAATACAAAAGGCAATAAATAAGTTTAAAAATACGGGGGTCCGCGAGTGTTTAATAAAGCTGATAGCCGAAACATTGCCCTAAAAGTAAGACATAATCCTAAGATTAGTGCACCCAAACTAAAAAATAATATGGAGAATGAAACTGCAACGTACAAACGATACGAAGAGTTCTCTGTTCAGCTGGTTTTCGTGGTAAAAACGTTAGAAAGAAGTCTTTCATAAGCATGCAAAGCAGACGCAAGCGGATTGAGTTCGCCAAAGAATACCAAAATCGCGACCATTCATTTTGGTATAATGTGATATTTTCAGATGAAAGTAAATATAACATTTATGGAGGAGATGGACGCGAAAAATATGACAAAAAGCTAACGACGAGTTTAATCCGAACAACACGAAAGGTACTGCAAAACATGGTGGAGACTTTGGGGTGTATGTCGGCAAATGGGGTAGGAAATCTAATGATCATAGAAAGTATAATGGATCGGTACTGTTATTTAGACATACTAAAAAATAATTTAAAACAGCAGCTCGCTCTAAGCTCGTTATTAATGATATGTACATTAAAGGTGTATAAATACTTTTGTGATGTGTAGAGATAAATTAGTTTCATTTTGTTGCAATAATTGAATTGTTTATGCAAATTTTTAATTTTTGGTTGCATTAGTGAATATAAAACGGCTTGCTTTCAACAAAATAAAATTAAATTTATCATTTTTCTTAATGGTGTCATATTTAATTAAAAAAGAATACTGATGCTATTGATACACACTAACTTTAGTGATTAACTGGATGTAAATATAGTCACCCAAAAACAAAGTGTGGAATTCATCAGTATAAATTCGAATACATTGCCGATTAGAAATAAGCATTAGTTTTTTATTGTTGGTAGGGTAGCCCTCAAGATTTTATCCCATCTAATAAAGCAAACCAAATATTTTTTCACAGACATAAAGGTAATGATATTCAAATAAAATTAAAAAATTTTCAGCATTTTAACAAACAAAGAATAGAAACACAACCATAGCAACATATTTTATAAAACATTTTGTAAGAAAAAAACATATAACTAATATTTAGTGCATTTTATTTTCGATGAAGTAACTTGACTCCGCTTGGTGATAACATATTTAGGGCAGTTTTGTAAAAGGGGTTTCAATCGACGCATCATTTACAAATGTCGATTGAGTAACACGTCCAAATGAACGCTCGTTAAGGCAAACTTGAATCCATTTTATCGCATATGCGGTGTCCCTTCACGGTCGGCGCATTTTTTGAGGATGAACGACGGCAACGCGCTCGATGTTCGCCAAGCGACAATGCATCCACTAAAAGTTTTTGTTTGGTTCGGAGTTTGCGTCAGCGAGTCGACCATCACTAACCCACACAGGTGTAGGACAGTTTTTAGGATTGCTCTAGGTGTCATACAGCGGTCGCCACAACGCAAATTCGGCATGAACGATTTGAGGGTAAGATCAGTTTTCGCAGAGGTAATGTGAGTTGACTATCAACGAATTTCTTCCCTTGAAACAACAAACGATAGATTATTTCAAAGCCAACTTTCGATGCTGATGTGACGAAATAAGACCATGTATCGATAAAGGGGTGCAACGTTGAACCCACTGGATGGCGTTTATAGGGCGCATTCACCATATTTTTAAACCTTGAACGCCATGAAAGCTCACAGACCAACATTTTGGTCATTCGATAGTGTATCATATGTACTGTTTAGTTCTATTTAATGATTTCAGGAAAGCCTGACACGCCCACGCATAACAGACTATTGCAAATGTTGGAGAAACCCGGTATTAGAGGTAACACGTTAAATTGGTTTAAAAACTACCTTGATGGTAGATTTTACAAAGTGAAAATATGTGATAAGTATAGTGACGAAGTTTCAGTTGGATGTTCCACAGGGTTTTAAACTCAGATCTATATTGTACATTATATATCTGAATGGCATGTTGAATAAACTTGAGAGAAATACATTTGCTTATGCAGATTATACTTCAATAGTAGTAGCAGATAAAGATATTGACATTGCCAAAGAGCGGATACAGAAACAGTTGGACACGGCAACGAGATGGTGTCACGACAATGGGCTAACCATTAACGCACTCAAAACAAAAATAATGCACATAAAACCACGCCATCTCACAAGATCAATAATAAATATAAAATTCCACAGCAATGGGCCTTCATAAAAACGCGACAAAACCCGGTAACAACCGTTGATACTTGCAGCACAATTATAGAGTTGGTTGAGACATATAAATACTTGAGCGTGCATGTCGATAGCACATTCAAGTGGAAAACACACATCCAAAATTTACAAAAGAAGGTAAGAAAATCTGCCTTTATGCTTTTTCATTTAAGTTACTGCTCTAACTGCAATGTCCTCAGGCAACATTATTTTTAATTAGTCGAATCTTGCATTAGGCTCGGCATCACAGCATGGGGTATCTCAACACATGTTAGAGTAACAGAGAATACTCAAAACCAAATCCTTAAAATTATTCAGAAAATGTTTATTCCTCAAACAACACATAATAACAATATACTCGTACGCGATGTCAACAGCACTCCACGCAACATAAAAAATTACAACAATACATCATAAAATACCGTTAACAGCACAGAACAAAACAACGTAAACCACACACAACACAACTTAGCGACCTATCTATTCCAACACGTAGAACCAACGTAACGCATGAAGGCAATAGCATCTTAAGCAACAGTACAATGAATGAAATAAAAAAGTTTCCACAAATCTTTCCACAGAACTAAGGTTCTAAATGTGAAAAGTATTGAAAAGAAAATTCTTTTTGACATTGGCGAACAAGTTTCACATGCATAATAGATATCTCATAGTTATTGGCCATGGCTAAAACACAAGTCTTCGAGCACAAGGAAGATTCGAAGTCAGGAAATTTCTTAACGAATACGCACAAATGAGCTAAGTGTCACGTTAGCAAAAATGTTTAATAAAATACCGATTCATATTGCCAACGGGAATAATGAACTAAAAGGCTTCTGAAAAAATTCTTTATGTGCTCGCAATGAATAAAATATATTCATTTATACACACAATATATGTATGTATGTATATGCATGTTTTAATTAAATTTTGTTCATCCTGCTGACAAGCCCTTGGCTTAGCGGGTCTAAGCATTATTAGTATAAAATAATCATTCAAGTATTGAAAATATTTAAACTGTTTTGAGTTTTATAATGTATGTCTGTAATCGAGATGGTAGCACCCTGTTTCTCAAAAGATTGATTTGAATAAAAAATTGATTGAATAGTCGAATTTTTTTTTTTGCTTTATATCATAACAGTACAAGCTGGCTGTGTTGAATATACACATGTACATATGTATGTAAGTATATATCAACATGAGGTTGCATCTTCCTATACAACAAAAACAAAAATTGATTACATGATCCATTCCTCGACTACAACCGTATAGAAAACGAAGCAGTGGTATTCATGAAATAATTCATAACGTACTTCCAGCGAAATATAAAAAAATATTTTTTTCCTATCAGTGTTATTATGATAACAGACTACAAAGATTTGTATATAAAAAATAGCATTCAAACTGCAATTAATTTCTGGCTTAACCAACAAGTCGATCACTGTGCAACTTGGTGGAAGGACTCACTATAATTCTTGATGGCATTATTATTAACATAAGCAGTTAACAAGATGACACTGTTAACTTCACTAATTTTCTTTTCTCTTGTCACCACTTCTGCACAAATGAAAAATCGGCACTGGTTCTATTTCAGTAGTACTGAAGATTGGTTGTAAAAATGTTGTTTGGATAAACTTGCTTGCTCAATTTCTCTGTGATTCTTTCTTACATTTGGTTTTAAACGTAATTCTACCGCCACCCTAAATATTGTAGTCCCTTTGTTCGCTTTTTCCACAACAAGATCATAATTAATATGTTCATCAGTCGTAACGCAACTCTGGGCTGAAGGACAGGCTCGTTTTGTTGTTTGGCCTTCGAGAGTTTTGCGTCTCACTCGGACTGGTGCACTGATTACATCGGATAACTGTATTATTTTACGGTTCATTTGAGGAATTTCATGTAAAGGCAAGACACAGAGAATTTAAAAAGAAGACTGTTAAAACCATCATGGGCATATGGATATCGTTACCCGTCCATTCTGCGCAATTACAACTTGTAAATTTACTTTGCAAGTTATAAAAAAATAAATAAATATCTTCCCTCTCGGAATCTACAATCATAATTCAATTATGTAACACTTACAAACTTCAATCAGGTCATCCTCTTCTTCATTAGATGGCATTTGTTATATTGCAACACGCTGTTGGGAATTATTAGCTTCGACTTCCACACAAGTTTTTTTTTAGGTATACACAACCTTTCTTTATTAAATGGAAATCAACGCGCTATCTAATAGCACAGACAAAATTTGTTTAAAACAATCATGTTTATTACGGTTTTTGAAAACCTCCCAGATATGTAATAAATTAACAAAAATATACTCGAATTTCCTTTAATCTATTACAAACTCTCGAACAAACCAGAAGAGTTTATGAAATATTCTTTTCCAAATTGAAAACATAAATGGCCATTTAATCAATGTACACGTTGCCATAAAACAAGATTCACATAATAAGTGTTTTAAAAGATAACATTGTAAACTATTAACACATCTATTATCTAATAAAAGTGGAAAATTTTAATTTGATATCTTTGCTATATATATATATATATATATGTACATACACAGCTAAACAATATTATACTTAAAAAAATAATTTAAAAATAAAAATATGATATTAAGAAAACTTAAAACAAAATGTTAAATTAAAACAAAACATCAAACCCAGATACTATTAAACCCTAGAGAAAGCAAGTATTTTTTTGAGGTAAATATTTCCTTTGTTTTATATAAACGTGGATATTGAAATAGCAACTCTATTGATGACCTACCTGTCTTGCAATATCTAAATTTTTGCATATTAGAGTGTGACCGAAGACAAATTTTATTACTGGATCAAAGTAAGGATCATATTCAATAAGAGAAAGCGCCGAATCAACATTTTCATTTCCCACTAGACTTTTAGCGAAATTCACCACGCTCGCATTAATGGCACGAGAAGATATTTTGTTGATTGGAATTATAGTCACACGTTGTTGCAGTTGACCTTTTTGCAATATTTTTTTGCTTGTAATATCATCACTTGTTGCATGACTATAGAGCTGTAAGAAATAAAAAAGATAATTATAATATTACTGTCAATTGATCGATATCCGTAAGAAGACAATTAAGTTGCACGAACGTTTTTGTTTATAATCAAACGATGTTTAATAAAAAATGCTTTTACAAAAACTGTAACAAAATAAATCCTTATTTCAACTTTCGATTCGGATCATAAATTTATCCGTTTTGCATTTTTGGTGTGCGTCATCACATTTTGTTGCAGATTGTTTACGATCGTAGCTACGATTTGTAATTTGAAAAATTGATAACGAAAGTCCTCCAATTTTTATATTCAAAGATTACAAAAAGTATACACTCATACAAGTTAAAATGTAAGTACAAAAATGATAAAATATTTCACTTATAATTTTATGTTATTTTATTAATTTTATAATTTATAATAGGAAGTTTGAAAAATAATTTATATACTATATATTTACTAAATTTTTTTGTTTGTTCTTAAATACTCGTAATAAGATCTAAGCAATATAAGAAGCTGGTAAATTTAGCGGAAACAAAAAAAGACATTGCGTGTGGATACCATAAGCGGCCGAAGGAGAAAGTAGAGACATTCTGGGAAGAGGTTTCAATATCTCTGAATGCATTATGGAGTTTGTGTGCCACAAATACCAAATCAACTAAGTTTTACCACTTCTTCACTTCACCACACTTGACTAACGTTTTAATTTAATGCAAATTGATTCAATACTTAATTTCTATTTATTTTTATTATTGCATCCAAATTTTTTGGAGCCAAATTTCACTTTTTTTTTGAATGCTTTCAAAGTGACTGGTGTAGACTCATAGTACATTTCTACATTAAAACTCTACCTGTCCTATGTAAACAAAATAGACTGTACGAATGCTTCTGGACTACACCAAAAGTATTAGCAGAAACTGTTACAACAAACAAACGCACTTAGTGGAAAACGGTTGTCGAATTATTGGAAACAAAAATTTCTTAAAAGCTTTAAATTCTGAACATCACGATTTATACCCGAAACTTAGTTATGATGTTATGCCAACGCTTGCCGTTAGCTTTTCGTCTCCTATTAATTCTTTAGTAATAGTACTGCTTCTTTATAATAGTACAGCCAAACATACACAATATGTAATTTAAACCAAATTGAAATTAATTTTATTGGCGTTTGGATATTGGAAAACAATATTTAAAACAAAGTAACCTAAACTTGATTGAAGTTATCAGCACTTTAAATGGCATTAATTTGCACACACTTTATATACATATACATTGAACTTGCGCTAAAATATCGTAGACGAGTCAGTATTCGTAAATATGTATTATTTATTAGGAACAAGCGTTGTTTTGTATAGTCATTTTAATAACGTATAAAGGTAAATTTTACACATACTTTTATGTTTTATCAATCTGATATATGTATATAAATTTTGTAAAGAAATATTTATAATAATATTTGTTAAAAGTCTACTAATAAATCATAATAATAAAGATTAATAGAACACTTAGAATTAAGACATGGTTGGTGCCAACAAGTTTAGTCCGGCAGTAATACTTTGAAAAAGAAATGAAGTCATTATTGTCGTGACACTCTTTACATTCACTGAGAATTCTGGAAATAATTAATGTAAAAATCATGTCATAAACAATAGGTAAAAATTGATATGTATAACGAAGCTTTCCAACTTCATGTTCTCAACTAGTATCAAAAAGAAAATGCAGAAACTTGAAATGCAATTTCGCAGTGTTAGGAAATAGAAAAGACTGCATCTTTCGCCTTTTTAAATACGAGTACATACTTGAATTCCATCATTTAGAGCAAAATGTCAGCGATTGGTTTTATTTTCTGTAAAATCCATGTAACTCATGACAAGTAGCAGAACTCTTAAAACTTATGAGGTATGTAAAAAACTAGTACTGAGATGATTATTATATTCGTTTCAACAAGCTAATAGTACTAACAAAACGAACAACGGACTTGAATATAGATTAGAGAAAATAATGAAACTTTACTAAGTTTTTTGTAGATGTTGCATCAGTAAGGGTTAGAATTGTGTTTAAATACTTATTTATTTATCAGTTTTAAATTATTAAAAAAAATTTAATTTTATGTGATTAGAATTTATTATTGGCGCATAAAACTTAATTCTAATCAGATTGTTGAAGTTACTTTGAAGAATAATTGGTTTAAAACTAGTCTGGCCTTACAAAGGGTATCCAAATTGGCCTAAAAGAAACAGATAGAATCTCATAGTCTGTATTTCTATATTTATCTATATATTTTAAAGTCAATAGTTTTTTTTATTACGCTTAATAATTGAATGGGGAATTTATTTAAAGTGTCGCCACTTCTAGAAAGAAAAAAAGAGGCCAATTGGAGTCAGTGTATTTTGGAGTAATGCGTTTGCCATTTTTTTTATGTATGTGTTGTTACCCACGAGGACCTGGTTCTGCTTTGGCGAACATCTCACCAAAGAGTAATTAAGAGCACAGGAATCAACAAGTAGCATTCTCCTGCTGGTCTTGGCTTCGTATCCGAGGAAGAGAGCGTTGCTTACGGTGGTCTAAAATTTCTTGTTCGGGTCGATAAATATTTCTCAAGGAATGCCCCATGGAGCAGATTTTGACTTGGATTTCAGCAGATATGTACCGGGTTTAGTAGTGAACTGGATAGTGCAGAACTATGGTGACTTGAATTAAATACTTATGCCCTCAGCTTGGGAGTTTCGGGCAGAAGGAAGTGGATAGCCTGAGGTCTTCTGTTAGGGTTTTGTATATGATACGAGAATGGCATGGTAAAAGCAGTTTCGACTTGTATGTGTCTTGTACAAGCAGGCGATGAAAAACCGGTGACAAGTTCATACATGGATTATTCCATTGTAGCATTAGGCCATCATGTCAGGTACCAACTTAAACCAATTCTGCATGTGGCTCTCGTGGTGCTGTCGTCTAGCAATGGATTTCTGTTTTTGTAAAGAACTTTACGGCAAGTATCATCAGGGAATGGGTCAAGTCCTGATGTTTTTTTAAAATTTCGACCTACCAAATTCAGTTGCCTTGACTTCTGAGTTGTCTAGGGAATTGCTTACAGGAAAGATTAGATAGCCCAAGCGCTTCAGTAAAGGACCTTGTAAATGTTTTCACCTGTGTGGTGATCTTTTGGTTCTCTTAATAAATAGTAGAATAATCACGAGACATACATTTTAGCGTAACTTTAGGTAACTACTTTCGATTGCGGTACTTATGTACATACGTTATTCGGATATGGAATTGTTTAATTTCAAATCGTAATAAGTTGGTTTTTTTTGTTATTGTTATTGAGTTTTATTTTTTTTAATGTAAACTAATTAAATTGAAGAAATTGCAAGACTTTACTTAAAGCACAAACAAAAGCATTGCCTACAATAGAATAACGTTAATAATAAGTCTACATAAGATAAATATTTCTACTCAAAACCTTTTACGGACCACCAAATTTAAAAGCTCATAGTTATTTTTCAAAGTTTGATTAATTCGTTTGATTTCGATAGTTAAGTATCTAGGTATGTGTTTGCAATAGGCGGTATTAAAAACAAAATAATTTTAGCGAACTTTACTTAGTGAAATATAAATTTCTATTAATAAAGCAGTGCAAGAGTGACATTTATACTTATATTTGTTATATATTTATATTGGTCTTTAAAATAGGTTGACATCTCCTGGACCAGCAGTGCCAGAGTGACATTTATACTTATATTTGTTATATATTTACATTGTTCTTTAAAATAGGGTGACATCTCCTGGACCAACTGTCCACCAGGCGTAGCACACTGTGCATTATTTTAGTATAGGGTGTCCGCTGGGAAGGTATACTACTTTTTTTGTTTATAATTTTTGATTAAATGAAAGAGAATGGATCTGATATTGATTAATGTTTTATTTAATGTCGGCAATTATGTATGAAATACAATATCAGATAAATGTCCGTCTCTGTTAGCCTCACAAATGAGAGCCCTTTCGAGCACATTTTTCATTACATTCTCACACATTTCAAGTGGTATTTCATTAATTTCATCATTAATGAGCAGCAGTAATGTTTTCAGCCGATCTTGCAGTACGTTGTGGTCCATGCTTGGGCCTATCACCTACAGACCCTCTTTCTTCGAAATCATTCACTACACGATAAATAGTGCGTTTTGTTGGCACGTTGTTTCTCCCAAAAATTTCACGTAACTTTCGCATTGTTACAGTAATCGATGATTGATTTCGATAAAATGTTTTAACGATTAAAACACGTTGGTTTATCGAATATTTTTCCATAATAAATTTGCCACGTGTCTACTTCACGACTGCCAAATATGAACTGCCAAGGCTAATGTTGACCAAAATGATGGCAAAACAAGGTAGTATACCTTCCCGACGGACACCCTGTATATTCTATAAGCTTGAGTATGACTCAATGCATTATACACCCTCTTTCTGGAGCAGTTTATATAGAAGCAATATCACAAACGGTGCTTTCTCTCGATCTCATTTTATAAGATTTTATGTTGCTGCTCTTTTCGGCATCAATTACTTTTTTTAATTTTTTAATGGAACTTTTCAATTGTAAAACTATTAAAAAAATTACCAACTTTAAGCAATAAAACTTATGAAAGTATAAAATGTTGAAAAATATGTCCAGGTCAGACATTTCTTGCAGTTATTAAAAATATTTAAATAAAAAAGCTAAAAATAATATAAAAATAACGGTACATACTGATAATGCCATACGGTGCACTTTTGGGTAAGATTTTAAATTAATTTTCGTACTTTAAACAAAACAAACTATTTGAAGCTGACCCAATGTCCACCATTTTAAGTAGCCGTTTACGAGAGTGGATTTCTCATTGCAAGTTTGTCAAGTTGCGTAAATATCAGGATATATTAGAAGGAAGAAGCAGTACTAGGTCCCAGAGAAATTCGTTTTCTGCAAGTTTAGACACGAAAACTATATATATAAAAAATAGATTATTACGAGTGGGCATTGTCAACAGATGCAGTATCTCCCTGTGATTGTCGGTGAACACCCGAGCCGATAAGCCAAAATGTTGGATTCACCTCCACATAACCTGTAAGAGCAACGGGAACAGCGGACGGTGCTGCAAATATTCGAGCCTTTTTGTAACGACGCATGAATACCGTCTCCCTGGGGATAACTAACGTTTGCAGTTTTTCTAGTAAAGTACATATTTATGCAGCGGATTTCGAGAAACTGCTACTTCAAACTACGTTAGAAAACTAAAGCAACATGACTCGCACCTCAATGAGGCATCGACTTCCATTTAAAAAAATTTTCTGAGTATTTCTTGTTATGATAATTGATTTAGTGAGCGAAATGGGACAAGGGTACTTATTGCGAACCCTTAAGCATATTTATATTTATTTTATAAAATGAAATGATTAAGAAAAGTTCTAGTGATTTCGAAAATGAAAAGCTTGATTTTATGTATTTAACTGATTGAAAATAGTTAAAAATAAATAAATAAAACTGAAATTTGTAATTACTTACACTTCCTCCGGCTGTTATCATAAGCGCTAAGCAGTAGCGTTCATCGATAACGTTAAACAATTTACCAACCATTCCATGCACTTTTGTTCTATCAAATCCGGGCTCAGGATCACGATATTGCAATGTGTAACGATAGGCATTTCGTCGTTCTAAAAGGAGTTGACGCTTCTTGATTTCATTTTGAATATTTCTTTTATCGCCTTGTAGTTTCTCATAATCGCCATCTACGTATTGAACACCTTCCATATCTTTTTTTAATTTTTCGACATCAGCCGATAGTTTTTCAAATAAAATTTTATCCTTGTTGTAGATGGAATCATTGCTTTGAACTTCGCTTTCCTTTTGTCGCAACACCTTTCGACAATGTTGCAACTCCATATTTGAAGTTTTAATAATAGTTTGAGCTTCGCTTAAGCACTGGTTTGCCTCTGAAATGAATTTGGGTTTAAAAATAAAGTATGGCTAAATGCAATGTACTAGTTACTTATTAGCTGATCTTGAAGAGATGACGCGTTACCGTCAGTATTAGTCGATAGCCCCTGACTTACGGCTTCAAAATTTTTTTGAGCTGCTTCATATGCTAGTACGTCGCGTTTCTCTGAGTCTTTAAGATCCTGAAATAGGGTTTTGCTTTGAGCCATTTCTTCTTCTTTATTCCTTAGTGTTATTTCATCCTCTTTTATATTATTTAGCAAAACACTTAATTTCTTTTCTTCCTGTTTTATTTCTTCTTGAGAAGCTTTCTGTTTTCCGCACAATTTCGCTTCCTTTTTAAGTTCCAGTTCCAATACTTCTGTCATTTCTTTAAGAGTGCTACTGTTTTCCGTTTCGATTTGCTTTTGCAGAACATTTATTTGCTCGGTGATTTCTCCATGCTTAACGTTGTTATCCAATATATTGTGTTTGGCCTCCTCAATGCGCGTTGTCAGTCGCAAAATATTTTCCTGAATTGTTTTTAAAGCCTCGTTTTGTTTAAGCCATCTGAATGATACGTGAATTCTGGTTAAATATTCAATATCACGACAAATTTTTTGAAATTCCAGATGTGCAGCTCTTTCTCGTCTTAACTTTTCCAATTTCGGTTCAACTTCTTCTTGCAAAAGAGTATTTGTTTCTCTAACTTTGGCATCTTTTTTTTCTATAAGTTTGGTAGTGGCTTCACGTTTCGTTTCGTACATGCTGGTGCCTGCAGCTTCCTCTATCATAGAAAGTATCTAAAGCAGGGAAGAAAACCGATTATTACGTTTTAAATACAAATTGAAAATTAATAAAAAAAAGGAATTCTTATAGCATGCTCCCCAATTACGAACATTAACGATCGGCAGAATTTTGAGTTGGCTCAAATCATCACTTTTCTGTCTTTCAAATTGTTGGCAAACGTTCGGCATCTTAGGACAAGCGCTTAATCCATTATTATAATACATATGTATGTATGTCTGAACATAAAACTTAATGTTGAAGTATCACCCAAAAACTAGATTTATAAAAGCAAAACAAAAATCGCATTGCTTGCATATATTTCAATTAATTTAAATTTAAATGAAATCCAAAATTATTTCATAAAACATTTGTGGTTATAAGGATTAAAATTTCAAAGAAGTTTCTGGTGGAACCAGGCAAGCTATTTATATCGTTTAACGCGTGTTAACTTTGGTGAAGCAAAATTGATTCATTGGCACCAAATTTCCCACCATGATTATTGTAAACATTTCACTGACACAAAGACCAGAGAAAGTAACCTTTAAGTATTATCTACAATTGATTCAAATGGTGTTATTAACTTATTACCCCAAAGTTTTCTCGAAATCGGGTGATAAAAAATTCAAAAACGTCCAAAAAGAAAAATTCCAGCTTAACTTCTTAATTCATACTTGCTGTTTAATAAAGAATATATATACATATATTTTCTGTAGCCAATTTTGTTGGAAAACATTACTGGGCTATAAGAAAAAAATACAACACAAAAAAGCGTTTTTTTAATATTTCATTTGACAATGTTTTTGTCTTCTTACTTTATTTTAAATTATAGCTTTCAAAAATACAATTCTTATTTATTTATAGTTCGCTACAATATAATTTAAATTGTAATAAATCTTGATAGTTTAAGCACTAGTAACTGAAGACTATCGGCTTTCAAAAATACAACATTTCTCCTAAAGCGCATAACTTTAATTATAGACTTATATACATACAGATATAAATTATTATTGTAGTTTTCCAACTTAGTTATGAACAATTAATTATTCGTAAGCTTCAAATAAAACACGTCCTCTACTTTCAACAATTTATTTTCTATTGATCCACAAAAAGTAGCTTAACGGCTTTAATTTGATCACTTATCTCAACGTACGACATTTACATTCTTAAGACGTTAATAGATATGAAACACAAAGCCATATAAAAAAGTACATTCCCAAATCACATACAATCATGTAACACAATATTAAGATGTTAACGCATGTATAGGACATAAATACATACATAAGTGTACTGATAAAGGCAAAATTTTAACCAAGTTAAAAAAAAGCTGAGCTCACAAACTTTTTTCCCAAAATACACTATTGAGAATCCATACTTCCTTTAAGTTACAAAACTTTTCATCAGTTTCCGACACAAATTCTTGGCTAATTAATTATTTCCATTATTTTAATTGAATATTTTTCTTTTTAAGTGGCGTGATAATTTTTTCTAACAACTCTCAAAATTTACCAGTTTTCATCACACATTCTGAAAACAATCTGTTTATATATTACAGTTCATTCTTACAATGTACATTATGGTGCACAAAATACAAAACCATCGGATATTCGCGCTGCACAATGCTGATCCTATTCGAATAGTGCTTAAAAATGTTCAGTCCAAATTTGAGCACAATCGGTCAATATTTAGAGGTTACGATAGTTTAATGATTTTTCGGTGTTAGATAGAAATATATTATTATATTATATATGTATATACAATGATTTTTTATGGTGATATTCATTGTTTATTTAAAAATAAAAATATTTAATAAAACAAATAAATAAAGAATTAATAAAACTGTATAAGTTAACACGATTCAAGTTGGGGTCCAAGCTGTCATTAATTTTTTTGTTCTTTTCTTTTTAATTGTAAAATTATTTTAATGCGGGTTGGTGACCTAAAAAGGCAATTTGCTATTAATTTTATTTTTAAATCGCGAAATTATTTTAATATTGTGCTTGCATTGATATATGCAAACAAATCATTTCATACAACGTCTGACTTGAGGAAATGAATTTCCTAATAATTTCAAGTTTTAGTTGGAATAAGCAAAAATATACAAAAAAACTTTGTAATAATTTTAAGTTTTACTTTTAAGTAAAAGAAAAATGTTGTCACACTCAATTTTAGTCTTTTGAAATAAAACATAATCATGTTTTAGTTATAAAAAATTGCTTTGGACAAGCCCACGTAAGAGGTTAAATAAGTGCTTTTGACAAGCTTTCGATCAACTTATATTAAGTACAAATTATAATATATCTTATTATTTTTTTAAATTATCGATAGCCATTTTTGCAATATTAGCTTTACAAACACCGGGAAATTTTTTTCTATGGTGACCAACTAATCTAAGCAAATATTGCTTTTGCTCCTCACTTTTCTTAATTGAGCTATTAAATTGGGTCACCAAAGCAACACCTCCTTCTGCACAGTCATTTACAACTTTTAAAAGTTTATCATTTTCTTTAGTCGACATAAAAATGGCATCGTCTTTCCACTCTGTAGAATCCTTTGAAAGAAATAACTGTGCCTTTTCTGGTCCATCATCGCATACTTAGTAAATTAAAAAACATTGTTGACCTTTTGGTAACATAGGACTCAAGTGGATTTCTATGGTTAAATACTTTTCCGCCCAGTCTCTTTAAGCCTTTAGCTTTTGGTGGTAGCTGGAGATTTTTCACCAATGTTTTTTACTTTCATATGTAGCTCTGGAATCGAAAAAGGCAAGCCCGATTAAATATTCAGAAATGTCTATGAAATTCTTTTACAGCAGCTTAAACAATTTTTTTATTGGGATAGTTTTCGAGTTGTTTAAGGAGGTTTTGGTCATTAGACTTACAAACAATCTTATTTCGGTAACTGCTTTCTTTTCCTCGTCTGTGAGATCAAATTGATTTTGAAACATACATATTTTTATGCAATAGATCGCCTTCGTCATCCAACGAGCCTGGTGCATAAAATTTAGACCAGCAAGAAAATTTAGACAAAGCGTAAGGAGTTCACGGTAATCGTCCCTTGGCTGTTGACTTTTGATGACATCGGTATAATATTCGTACATTTGCTGTTGGAGTTGAAGCAAGTCACTTGTTTGGAATAGAGTATCATTTCCGACTCTGAAGTTTTCTTTATCAATATTTGGCCATTGATTTTTAAGCCTTTAAATCTTCGGGTCCTCCGCTTGGGCCAAAATACTATTTGAAAACATTAGAAAGCATGACCTCAAACATATGATGGCAACAAGCAATCCATATTAGGTCTTTATTTAATCCTTTTTCAATTAAAGTACATGCTTGAAACCAGTGTTGGAGGCGGTAGTGTCAAAGCATAGTCCTCGAATTTGGTTCTTTATCGACCAATCGGTACATCCACCGAAACAAGCGTTAGCATGTTCTACACTGGTTCCTTTTGTGATCTTCGGAACTGCTAAAAGTTTTTATTTTCCATTGCCACTGATGAGTATAGCAACACTATCGACTTTTTTGTTTTCATCAGAATATCGGGCAATAATTTGCTGTCCCAGTACAATACGACTGGATATTGTAAAGAGAATGAGTCCTTTTCTGATATATTTTTTCTTATATCGTGTCTTTTTTGTTGTATTGTGGTACGTAATAAGGCAATTTCGGATACAGGTATACCTAACGCTTGAACTGCAGCTCCAACAACATACATGGTATTCCGATCAGATGTGAAAGCGATTTACCTGGGTACCTGCCAGTGTGGCCTTACCCCACGGTGATCCTATTAGCGGTTGGATATAATGCGTCCTCCACCGCTCCCAGGCCTTACAGAATGCCACACCTGAGTACCAATTCGATCACATGCCATTTGGAACATGATTTCCCCCTTGGTTTGGAGTGGAGCCTATCTAAAACTCCTTCCGATCTATGGGTCACGGCACGCGGTTGCAATGCAACTCCACATTCGAGTCCAACTTGAACTTTCCCCGCGATTTGGGTATCAACCATAACCAACATGTGGAACTCCGAAGGGCCTCACCATAGCCGTGGTACCAGAAGTTAGCCTCTGGTCAGACCTCGTAGCCCTAAAGGACTACTACCAGTTTTAAGGTCCAAATAGCTCCAGGGACTGGTTCCCCCCGCAACACTAAAACAGCAACTACATCAACCTCCGCTACCCACGAAAACCAACATTCCTCCTCCTGAAAACTTCGCGCGTAAATACGGCCAAACCTAAAAAGTCCGAACGTTACCTAAGGCCCTACTATAAACCCAAACACCACTTCCCCTACAAATCCCCATGTCCACTAAACTCCTAATGTCATCATAGTCCGGGCACTCAGTCAATATGTGCCATACGTCCTCTAAACCCCCCGCCACACCTACAGTCCGGAGTTTGAGACAGGACAAAGCCGAAATCCGGGCGTCCATGTACAAAAGTCACATCACTTATAAAAGCATAAGCAACACGCCCCCTGTCACTGTCATCCCAACGCACCTGTCACTTACAAACAAGACATTCCATAAGAAGCGTCTTAGCCCCCCCAACATCACCGACAATCATGTCAGAAGCCGAAATCCAATCCCGCTCCAAGAGTGGCAAACGCCTCTTGATCTTAAAAACAAGTCAAGACCGTTAAGTCAAGAGGAGGCGCACCTAGCAAAACTTGCAAAGCGTCCGTCGAGACAGTCCTACATACTGGCATGCAAGCCAGTAGGTATTTCGATCAGAAAGATCAGTATTGGTCAATAGATCCAATAAAGTCGTTTGTAAAAACAGATTTCATTTTTATTGATTTAGTTGCATTTTTTTCGCGAAACTTAACTTCTTCGTGCGATGAATCTGACTCACTGTCGGAAATGAAGGATTCTTCAGCGTAGATAATCCAGCCACTTTTTCAATAGCTCGTTGACTTTCAACATTACGCAATTTCCTTGACTCAATTTCCATTCTTTTTTTCTCGTGCGATCTTCTTTCTCCTTTGACATTTTGTCTATTCCCGACATGCTGCAACTCATATTAAAAATCGCACACAACCAACAATCAAGTACCACCTTCTCTTTTAATGTATTTATTATCAATGAACTTCGCTTTTTTTTTACTTTTGCAACAACAATCAGGAGATGCCCCTTATTAATACAGTATTTTATTTTGATACGAGCAAAGTAAGTGCATGAAAGAAAAATAAGAAATTCTGAAATTTGCTAACATATACTCGTTTCTTGTAATTCTACATTCAAAATACGTTAAATAATTATATAAAATAAATAATTATATAATTTTAACGAATATAAATCTAGTAAAGATAAAAGAAACGCGTGAAAAAGTATCTCCAATACATAAACAAGTACAATAATGATAAGCCAGTAGTAAATGCATGTAATAAAATATGTGAAACATAAAAGTCGCCATTCATCGCGACCTCTAAATATTGTCCCTTTGAGCCAATTTTTAGTATACACATACATATATTTTAGTAAAAGAAACAAAATCAAGCTTGTGGAGAAATTATTGGACTACACTTTTACTTTTCCATACAAGCGTGGACGAATCTTCATCAAAAACGTTTAATTTTAGGCGTGCAAAGACAGACATACAGGCAGATTTTTAACATTCATTGTTAGTAGGGATTTCTTTTGCTTTGGAAAGCTTCATCAGAAGTTTTCGCTTTTGTAAAACTACAAATTGTACATTTTTTAATCTCGTTCTCGCTTGCTTAATAAATTACTCCAGCTTTATAGAGACTAAATCACTATCCTCATTTTGAAAATGTTTCAATACAATCAACAAAAAATAATTGTAAGACACAGTCTCCTACAAGCCGTCAAAGCGTACGGTTGTGTGGTTCTCTTATTGTGAAGTAAAAGCTCTCAAATTTTTTTTATAAATTAATTTGGAGTAAGAGTGTTGGGAATTCTTATCAGGAAAAGAAAAAGTCCAAAGATGGCTCCGTGGTCCGGGTAAACTCTCCAATAATCGATTCAGGATTCTAGGAAATTTCATTAAAGCTAAAAAAAAACAACAAAATTTACCCTTTTTCAGATATTCCGACCCCACCTCATACATCAATCTCAATGCAGTCCCAACATACATTTCAATTACTTCTAAGAGTGCAAGCAAGGGCTTAATACAAACTGAGCTCTTTTGCTACTTGATGATACATGATTCTCGCTCGTAACGAACGTATCGCAGATAAAATTATTAAAATGCAAATCTTTAGCAAATATGTGCCCTATCACATACAAATTTCCCGACGAGCTTAATTTTGTTAAAGGTTTTATTCTTTGCCCAATGTTTAAAACACGTTCCAGATACAGGAGATGAAAGATCAGAAATTAATCGGCCTTTTTAAATTCACCAGACCTTGAGCTTTAATATGTGGATTTAGCTTGGTATATCTGCAACGTAGACTACCAATTCCATGCGGTGCAAAAGCTGCCAGAAGCTTGAACACACTTAGGACAACAGCAAATTTAATTGAATGCGATCACCACCTCATGAGACATGTAAAAGAATTTTTCATCTAACTGCCGCGGTGCCCCGGTGATCATCTATCCATGGATAATCATTGTCCACAATTTATAAAAGCCGAAAATTGCTGCACCATAGGAGAAACTCGCTGCAAATACAAATAAAGCAGTTCCACACCAAAAAATGTGGAAAATTCATGCGAGTATCGACAAACATTTCAAAACAAATTTCAAACGAACAACGTACAAGTTTTAATTATATGCTCCCAAAGAATATTATGGCAATATAAAAAACAATTTTTTATAGTCCCTAAAACGGCTCAGTATCCGTTAATAAAAAATGTAGGGGCTAAACAGACTTATTACAATTACTAGACCCGAAAAATATTAAAATAATTTTTGAGAAGGAAATTCTTCAAATAAACTTAGTATATATTCAAGAAAAATCGTAAGAAACCGTCCATGCAATAGTCTAAAGTATTCGGAAACATTCATACGAAAACCAATATTATGGACGAAGCACACTTTTGTGAAAGTAAAATAGTTAATTTTAAGTACAGCTGCAGCCATTTCATAAAAGTAGTAGGCATTAGCAGCGCATCAGTCGGTGTTAAACCAACACATTTTTCTAGATGTTGTTCCCCAAAAAAGTGTTTATAGTTCAATCATGAAATATTTTTAATCATAACTGGATATTCTTATTTAAAGAACACATATGCGCATTACATCGGTTTCAATTAGTTAATTTTCTGATAGCGTTGAGTGGACTGTAGTGCTTACTTACCTCTTGTGGTTTCATATTTAAAACTTTTGTAATGCGACCTTGCATAATTAGGAAATTGGGATTATTAACATTAAGTTGTACTGAGCAAAAGAAATCAGATACTTTTTTGTTCTGTACTAGTTTTCCATTTATTAAATATTTGTTTTTTCCTCCCACAACAATCTGTCTTGTTACGGATATTTCTCTGCACTTCTCATAACCCAAAGGGCATTGAACAGGATTGCTGTTGTCAAATATTAACGTTACAGTTGCTTTAGTAATTCCTGCTTGACCACTCTTATAAACCAAATCCTGAAGAGAAGTTGCTCTGACTTGGCCCAAGTTCATTATTCCCAAAACGAAGCATATAGAATCCAATATATTTGATTTTCCAGTCCCATTTAAGCCTGTAATAGCCGTGAACTCTGGATCAAAGCCATGAATTTCGGTTCGCTTTCCATAAGATTTAAAACCATCTATCACCACAGATTTTATGTGCATGGCGCCAATTTTATTGTTATAGTTTTACTTTTTTTAATTGAGAATTTATTATTGTTTATTCGCGGCACAACAACAAAACAAGCTACACTAAAAAGTCGTCGCCGGTTATAGAACATTTAATTGTCGCCGGCCCTACTTGGTGTTTACATTTGTCAGACTAACGAAATATTCAAATTTGAGCCAAAGCGAATTTAGTTCGCCTTGTGTTCAGCTACATACATACTATACCGGCCGTTTATTTGAAAGGAAACACATACGAGGCTAAATGGATAACTTTGTACTAACTTTAATAGTAAGTGAAGCTCTTTTAATAAATTACTTTTCACTTGCTTGTATAATTAATACATCGCTTGTTTTGGCAGCACTAATGAAACAGTTGCTGGTTAAAATTATACAACATTAATGAGAACAACATGAAATTTGCCAAGTTGGTGTTGGATGTTTCTGCAATTGTATAAAAATTGTATTATAAATATAACCGCTTTTAATAAGTACTGGTAATGCTGACACTGTTTATTTTAAAATGCAATTGTAATCGCTTGGAAAAGTTTTGCTATTATAAGGTAAAATTTTGTTCCTTCTATATAAACCTACGACAGATCTAATATTATGTTTCCTTTAAATTGCTTGTTGGTAAGTTACAGTTAAAATGTCAATGACGGCATAAAATCTAAATACATGCTGTGCCGGAAACCCAAAACGTGTTTTTGCTAGTTTCAATTAGTACTTTCAGATATTAAAGTCAAAATAAAGTGTATTTTTTTGTGTCGCACTGTTTCATGTAATATTTCCAGTAAGAATCCATATAACACAAGCCCAAGTAATGAATTCGCTTTGATTTGACGTAACGTTAAAGATGTCGTTACATGCTAATACAAGTATTTGGAGCTGTACATTTCTATCGAATGAAGAAAATCTTTCAATGTAAAAGAAAAATCTATTCACTAAATAGGGTAGTCAGATTTGGAATTCGGAAAAACAGTACACCTGGGACAAAAAAACAGTACAATTAAGAAAAAACAGTACATTTTTTTTAACGAAAAAATATCTATTTATTCAAGTCTTTACATGCTTGGAACTATTATTACACTAAATAGGGTAGTCAGATTTGGAATTCGGAAAAACAGTACACCTGGGACAAAAAAACAGTACAATTATGAAAAAACAGTACATTTTTTTAAAGAAAAAATATCTATTTTTCAAGTCTTTACATGTTTGGAACTATTAACACACTAAGCAAAAAATAATAACTTAAAAAACACTTAAAATATATGAGATCTTAGCCAATATTACTTTTTGCACAAAGCTAAATTCATTTTAAGTGTACATATCTGCTGTATCAAATGTAAAATATTTTTATAAATACAGTCATAATAAAAGGCCTTTTGGATTATAAAAAAGTACAAAGTCTAAAAAACAGTACATTTGTGTACTGTTTTGGGTGTTCTGCATAAAACAGTACAATTGAAAAAAAACAGTACATGTACTGCTAAAAACAGTACGTCTGGCACCCCTATCAATAAAAGAGAAAATAAAGTATATTTATTATTAATTTAAACTGAAAAAAGACTTTGGGCACAACATTTGGCAGACGAGTGGTAATGACTTATTTTTTCAAATATTCTGAAAAATTACGTTTATTTTATTAGAAAAATTTCATGTTTTTGTAAACGTTGTATAATTATGTATAACCATTAGTAATTTTATTCTTTTTTTTCGCTATTACCTTTACTGCCCAACGATTGAGTCTACTTTATCAAATCGTGTGTCCTTAAACAAGCCGTTGTGGTTAAATTTTCTTCTAAACTTTTTAAGGAAAAACTGATGGCTTCTAAATCAAAATGAAAGAAAAGTTGAAAAAAATGATGTGTTTGTAAATGATTTTCATGATATTATGACCTATGAATCGTTTTTACTACGCCAAATCATTAATATCAATTGGGCATCAATGTATTTATGAAAGAAATGGCAGAGTTTGTTGCATAAAATTCCACATATTAATTGTTGTACAGATGATGACAACCATGGTTGATGATTTAGAGAGTATAATTTTTTCTTAACTTCGTACCGAAATGATTAAACTTTTTGGCCTGATTGGTATTATCTACATACACGACGAATAGCCTAAATATTGTATTATTATACAAAGTATTGAGGGTGTGAATATAAAACGGTCAAAATAAGTGAATTTGAAGAAGAGAAATCAATTTTAAATATTATTGTAATAAAACAATTTTGTATTTTCATTATTTTAAAAAATACACACGAATGAACATTTTTATTACTTTTATAAAAAATGCATTCTTTTTTTTTATAAAAATTATTATCTTTAAAGTAGAAATATGTACATCATCGTGTTTTATTTGTATCGCGAAACTTTCGAAAACCATCCGATTTTGAAATTTTTTTCAACTTGTCCAGCTTTTTCAACAAAGAAAATAAGTTATTTTAAAATGTTTGGGTGTTTATAAATAGCAGTCTCGGTTTGACAAAGAGGAATGTCATTTACCCGACAATTCGCCGAGTCACCTACAGATGACAAAGTTTAACGGTATTTTTAAGCATTAAAACAGACATCACTGATAAATATAAAAGGGACGGTAACACAAGTTGTACGATAAGTCAAGTTTTTGAGTAGAAGAGAACGGATGGTATCGTCTAAACTTAATATGTAATGAAACCATACGACACAAGAGAAAATACGTATGAAAATTTGACAGTCGTACGGCTCTCATCGTTTTTAAAAATTTTTCAAATTCCTTCTCACATCATTAGATCAGCGATGTATTTTCATATAAACATTTTACTTTGTTTTGGTCTTTTACCAATGGTGTTAAGCTTAGGCTCGTTTGGCTTGCCCAACTTTATAACACTTGGTGATTCACCAAGTTATTAAGATCTTTAGGGGTTATAATCCTAGTAGTTCAAAGGATAATTCAAGCGGTAATGGTCAAGTCAGTTGTTCAAGAGGTACACAAGAACAATGTAAACTGACTTATTGAACATTAAATCACACGATGTTGGCTTGATGACTGACAATAGTTCACTCACAAATTTTATTGAAAATGCATTGTAAAGGGTGGTTAAATTTCAAGGGCCGATGTTGATTTTGAATAAAACACAAACTATTTAGGAAATTATTGTAATTTTATTTTATTATGATGTATTGGTATTACTCAATTATGTATGGAACAAAATATCGGCCAAATGGGCGCCGCAACATCGGCGGCACACCTCCATCCGATGGTCCAAATTTTCGATGACGCTGAGGCATAATGGAGGTTCTATGCCGTTAATGTGCCGAATTATCTGATCCTTTAGGTCTTGAATTGTTGCTGGCTTATCGACGTACACCTTTTCTTTCAAATAACCCCAAAGAAAAAAGTCCAACGGTGTCAAATCACATGATCTTGGCGGCCAATTGACATCGCCATTACGTGAGATAATACGGCCATTGAATTTGTTGCGCAAAAGAGCCATTTTTTCGTTAGCTGTGTGGCAAGTGGCACCGTCCTGCTGAAACCACATATCGTCCACATCCATATCTTCCAATTCGGGCCATAAAAAGTTCGTTATCATCTCACGATAGCGAACACCATTCACAGTAACTGCCTGACCGGCCTCATTTTGGAAAAAATACGGGCCGATGATGTCGCCAGCCCATAAACCGCACCAAACAGTCACTCTTTGTGGGTGCATTGGTTTTTCGACAATCACTCTTGGATTCTCATTCGCCCAAATGCGGCAATTCTGTTTATTGACGAATCCACTGAGGTGAAAATGTGCCTCATCACTGAAGATGATTTTCTTCGAAAATTGATCATCCACTGTTGCCATTTCTTGCCACCATTCTGCCCATTCACGACGTTTGGAATGGTCAAGAGGCTTTAGTTCTTGAGCTAATTGCACCTTCTAAGCGTGTAAATGCAAGTCTTTATGCATAATGTTCATCAACGACGAGCGTGAGAGGTGCAATTGTTGGGAACTACGACGAGTTGAGGTGGACGGCTCTTCAGCCACACTATAGCGAACAGCAGCAATATTTTTTGCAGTACGAGCTGTACGAGCATGCACTGGTGTTCTCACATCTTCTACAGACCCGGTTTGCTCGAATTTTTCCACCATTTTTGCGATTGTACGCACATTTGGACGATGAAATTGACCAAAAAAATTACGAAGTGCACGATATGCATTTTGATTTGAACTCCCATTTTCATAATAAGTCTGGATAACTTTAACACGTTTTTGGATTGTGTATCTCTCCATGGTTCAAATTGAGTAAGTCTGAAATAGAGAAATGGCAAATAAAATTCGGAAAAAAACTTGGCGTTTAGGTGTGGTTCACATTCAACATCGGCCCATACAATTTAACCACCCTTTATATAAAGAAACAAAATGACAAAAACAAATAATAAAAGAATACAAAATTCACAAATACAAATAAGAAGTAAAAAATTGGTTTCATAATTAATAAAAACAAATTGCAATACAATTAATAATAACGCCAAGTTTTAAGCCGAAAAATGACACGGAGAAGTTTTAGCAGGCCGGAAACCGTTCACTCTTCTGCTGCACTAATTATTTTCCCACCGGTAGCTGAACACAGATATGGATTTCATAACTGTCTGGCTGGTGAATTAAAGAACACATTATTTTCCCACTGACCGTACAGGCCAAACAGATATTAAATTTCTCCAACGTCTAGTCTAGTTATTTCATTTAGCGCGTGTAAATAAATATTTTATTTCAATTTGGCTATAAATTATGCAGACGCAGTAATTCTCACGCCAAAATGTGGGAAGAAGAAGAAGAACGTAAAAAAGAAGTACGGATTTTGTTCAAGTATTATTAATTCCATTGAGAGTTGTTTTTATTTTTAATACAAAATAAAAAATAAAAAAACTCAAAGGAATTAACATATTGAGGCCCCAAGGGGATTTGAAAGTGCGAATAATCTCCGGCGATTTGTTTTGAGGTGGGTTGTTGGTTCCAACGAAACATTCCAGTTGGATCGTAAAGATGGTTGGGGTGCTTCGGGGAGCGGGTCCCGTCTTCTCTTCAACCTTTGTTTTGCGATCAGGACAACTATCACTGCTAAAATCAAACCCAGTCCAACATAGCTAATTGTTAAGCTATGCACTTTATGGGTTCTTGCTAGTGGAACTTCTTGTCGTTGTGCCCTGACCTCTTCCTATAGTTGGGTTATCTTTTCAATTGTGGAAGTATATGACAGGGGTTGTGTCATGTTGCTTACGTTTTCTTGGAGATGAAGGAATGACATCCCATTGCTTGTATATGATGAATGCAAGTTTGATGAGATGGTTCGATGCCCGTATATGGTAATAACATCATTTTTCATGGCACATCCTGCTGGAAGCGTGAGCAACCCGGTACCTTCCAGCAATTGAGAACTGCTTTCACCCTTGCATACTTGACTTAGTTTTAGTTGCTGTTGAGTTGCGAGCAGCCACTGGTTCTTGTTATAAAGTTGGTACCATACGTTATTGCTGCTCATCAACTCTATGTTGCAGCTTGAGTCGGATTCATTGTTGAATAAATGTATCTCACAGCGACAAATTGAGAGCCTCTACGATATGCAGCTTGAATGTGTGGGCATAAGAAAATGTTATGCTCAAGTCCATTGCATGTACTTAGCTTCGAATCATCTAGAAGGAAATATTCGTCACGATGAGCGTTGAGAGCTCTGGCAGAACTGATCTAGGTCGAGAGATTGAGGACAGGTGGCAACGTAGTTGTAGAAATAATATCGGTTTGATTATTATTGTGACTGTGCAAAGTAGCTTCTTTAAAAGTAGAAATAAAATATTTAACTGACTGCATAACTCGTGTTGTGGCTTTATTTCTAGGGAGTATTACATTGGCGACGAGTGGTAAATATGCGTAGAGGAAAAAAAAACCTCAGGCTTCCCTCGGTTTTGATAAAAGGAAAATTTTTTGTAATGCAATGGCACATTATATTGTGTGTGAGTTTTTTCTTCTAGCGATTCTATTAAATTGGATCAATTGTGTGATCGGAAAGACAGCACATTGAATTGTGAAATCGGAGTCACACTAAATTGTGCAATTGGAGTCACATTAAATTGTGCAATTGGAGTCACATTAAATTGTGCAAGTGGTGTCACATAAAATTGTGAAATTGGTGGCATATTGAATTGTGCTCCGATATGTACATATATAAATCACATTAAATTGTGTAACACGAGGATATAAAGAGATTATTGTCTGTTTCCTAGGCGTTAATTTTCTGAAGCACATTTAATTGTGAAGTTGACAGCACATTCAATTATGACGTTGGCAGCATAGTCAATTGTGATTGGGCACACGGTTTTAAGATCGAAGATTTCTTTATAAAGAATAATAATGGCCGACATAAAACCATTTTTTTGTGATGCGATAGACAAAGCTTTGCTGCGTGCGGAGTGGGAGAAATGATATCGATCCTTTAAGCTGTATTTGGCATCGGAGGAAATAGTCACCTCAGTTAAAAAGAAGTACAAGTTGCTTCATTTGGGAGGCCAGCAACTGCAAGAGGTGATATTTAATATTCCCGGCGCTTTGGTCGAATACGATCCAAAAGAGGATAACGATGTGTTCACGGTGTTGGTTCACAGTTGGATGAATATTTTTCGCCTAAGAGAAATTCGACATTCGAAAGGCATTTGTACAGGAGTCTTACACCATGGAGAGCCTTTTAACAAATTTCTATTGCCCTTAAGGCAACAAGTTGCGAAATGTTTCTTCGGATCGACAAAAACGGAAATAGAAGAAATATTTATTAAGGACAAAATAATTGACTCGTGGGCTACCCTTGAGCTGAAAAAGAGGCTATTGGAAAAGGCACAGAGTTTAAACGAAATAATGGAAGCTTGTCAAATTTATGAGCAAATTAACAAACAGTCTCAAAGTTTGCTGGCAAGGGGCAATGGAGAGACAGTAAATAAGATCTCATTGAAGAAGCGGTTTATTCAGAATTCGGATGCGGAGTGTTTTAGATGTGGACGAAAAGGTCACATCGGCAACTCCCTGAAGTGTACGGCTCGAAATTTAAAGTGCAACAAATGTTTTCTTGTTGGCCATTTTGCTCTCAAATGCAAAACAAAGAATTTTAAAAGGGGATTTGACGAAGGGAGTGATGGAAAGCAACGCCACATTAGACCGACAAAAGTACGGTGCATTCAGAAGGAAGAAGGAAAGGGCTCAGGTGATGGGGACGCATTGCGCGAATTTGACTGCTTCAAAATCGATGACAACTGCAATGGGGGACAAGCATTTTTAATGGTCATCGATTCCGGTTCACGGTTTTATCTGGTGACTGAAAAAGACTGGACGATGCTGAAGAATAAAAATGTGGTCTTATGGAATATTTGATCGAATTCTTCAAACCAATTCAAGGCATATGCCTCAGATCAGGTTCTCAAAGTCATCTGTGTGTTTGATGCTCCGATTGCAGTAAATAATGATTCGGAAATGGTTGTTACATTTTATGTAATTGAAAATGGAAGTCAGTCATTATTAGGTCGTGAGACATCGGTGAGACTGAATGTATTACGTCTTGGACTAGATGTTAATCATATAGAGAATGTAAAGCCATTTCCCAAAATGAAGGGTGTACAAGTAAAATTGTTTATTGATCCATCTGTGAAACCTGTACAGCAACCACTACGACGCATACCAGTAGCTCTCGAAGAAAAAGTGGCATCTAAACTTGAGGAGGCAATCAGTCTGGACATTATCGAACCTGTGGTTGGTCCAAGTCCATGGATTTCGCCGGTGGTGATTGTGTTTAAAGAAAACGGTGAAATGAAGCTATGCATTGATATGTGTCGAGCGAACGAAGCAATTTTCAGAGAAAACTACCCCTTACCAACTTTCGACTCTTTCATGACAAAATTAAGAGAAGCCAAGTACTTTTCAAGATTAGACCTTAAAAGCGCATACCACCAGCTTGAACTACATGAATGCAGCCGCTTTATATATTTGTTGTTATATAGTTGTTATATATAACAACTTTTATAACGCATAAGGGGTTATTTAGATATAAAAGGTTAATGTTTGGCGTAAATTCGGCGCCTGAAATTTTCCAACGTATGCTAGAAGGACTCTTGGCAACCTGTAGTAATTGCCTGAACTATATAGATGATGTTGTAATATTTGGCAGCACGGAGGAAGAGCATGACAAAGCCGTGAGAGAAGTACTCCATGTATTTAAGGTACTTAATGAGGACAAATGCGTTTGGAAAACTCAAAAATTAAAATTTTTGGGGCACATTCTCTCTGATAAAGGTTTCACGGCAGATCCAGAAAAAAATTAAGGTAATTACAGAATTTCGAGCTCCAAATACTAGAGAAGAGACTAGAAGTTTTTTGGGTTTGATCACGTACATTGGGAAATTCATCCCTGACTTGGCAGATGTTACTGAACCATTGAGAATCTTATTAAAATCGGACGCAAACTTTGTTTGGGGCCCGGATCAGGCGAACGCTTTTCAAACTCTCAAAACGCAGCTATCTCAAATTCCCAACTTATCATACTTTGACCCAAAGAGAGGAACTCGCGTGGGGCCACTGGCCTTGGGCGCGGTCCTGATCCAAGTTGATTCCAATGGCGATCCAAAAATTATATCTTTCGCTAGCAAGAGTTTGTCTGATGTTGAGAAGAGATACTCACAAACGGAAAAGGAAAGTTTGGCTTTAGTTTGGTCAGTAGAAAAGTTCTACTACTACCTAGCGGGTTTGGAATTTGAGTTGGTGACAGACCACAAACCACTGGAGGCCATTTTCAGACCAACATCTAAGCCTCCGGCCAGAATAGAACGATGGTTATTACGGCTACAATAATTTAAATTCCAAGTAGTTGATCGTACTGGAAAGGAAAATATAGCTGATTCGGTATCTAGGCTTTGCAAAACCTCAGACACAGGTTCATTCGACGGAAATTGTGAGGAGAAGATATTTCATATTGTGGCAAACTCGATCACTCCACCTCTACCGATCACCATGATAGCTAAAAGAAGTGCGGAAGAGGAAGAAATCTCCAACAATATTGCACATGTCAGAAACGAGTCATGGGAGTCGGATAAATCGAGTATTTAGTATCCATTTCGGTTTGAGCTCTCGGCAATTGGAAGTATTCTTCTGCGGGGCACTTGCATTGTAATATCTAAGTCACTGCGAAGTAAGACACTTCAATTAGCTCATGAAGGACACCCTGGAGAGTCAGCTATGAAACGCAGATTAAGAGCCAAGGTCTGCTGGCCGTTGATAGATAGGGAAGCAAAAAACTGTGTGTGTCAACATACTTATTAGGGCCACTTCCCAACAATGAGTACGTTCTGGTACTAATAGACTACTATTCACGGTATCAGGAGGTAGTGTTTCTGAAGAATATATCGTCCGAGAAAATTATAAGGGCTATGGAGGATATATTTTGTAGATTGGGATTGCGAAAATCGTTGAGAACGGATAATGGCCGCCAATACGTTAGCACAGAATTTAAAAATATTTGTAAGTTGAACGGAATCACACAAATCACGACGCCACCGTACTGGCCGCAGGCCAATGGAGAGGTGGAGAATATGAACAGGTCCCTGGTCAAGAGATTAAAAATTTCCAGCGTCAACAAAAGCAACTATAAACAGGAAATACGGAAGTTTATATTAATGTATAACGTCACACCTCATGGCACGACAGGATCACCTCCATCTGACAGAGTTATCCGAGAGAAAATTCCAAGTATTCAGGACATAGCAGAGGTAATAATTGACAAGCAAGAGATTTGGACTGCATAAATAAACAAAAAGGGAAGAAAAGAGGGGATAAAAGACGGAAAGCAAAAGAGCCAGACATAGCTGCTGGGGACAAAGTGCTGCTCAAGAATGTCGTCTTTCCGCATAAGCTTACAACAAATTTTCATGTAGCAGAGTATGAAGTGGTACACAGAAGTGGAAATATTTGGTAATGGGAAAATATTTAAGAGAAACATCAGCCACGTTAAAAAGATACCGTCATCGACAATGTCGCAAAAATCATCGTCACCAGTTATGGACTCGTCACAGACATCGGCATCGACATCGATTAATACTCCGCCACCAGGTCATGGGGATGATTCTCCAGCAGCTTTGGTCAATCAGAAGACCCTGGAATAAAATTAAAGCTAAAAAGAATGGGAGGGATGTGGCAGCCCTGATCTAGGTCGAGAGATTGAGGACAGGTGGCAACGTAGTTGTAGATATAATATTGCTTTGATTATTATTGTGACAGCAGTGACTGTGCAAAGTAGCTTCCTTAAAAGTAGAAATAAAATATTTAACTGATGGGATGAACAAGGTGCAAATAATGTGCTGAGTTGAGATTGCTGCGTGAGCGGTGACTACACCATATAAATGAATAATGTCTGCAACTTGTAGTGTTAGATCTGTTCGCCTTTATGTTATCGACTTCACCCGAAAATTGTTGTCGAGTCAGTAGAATCGGACTAATTCGATCATGGCAAGTGTCCGCTAACAACGTGGTCGTAGATGTGTGCATTTTTTGCAAATCATTAGCAATTCTAAGTAACTGAGTGTCCAAGTGATAAAATGATTTCTGTTCGATGGTAGCTGTGAGGTAGAGTAGTTTGTTTATTTTACCATTAATTTTTTCGAAGTTATTTTGCGTGCATTGTTCAGACTGCTTCATGAGATTGAGGGTCGAGTCGAGAAACGATGTCTGATTCCACAGAAGGCTCTGCAAGTGGACTTCGTTGGTTTTTATACTATTAATAGTATCGGTAATTTCTGCTGCATATTTGGAGTCTAGAATGCCAAACAAGGAGCTTGCTATATTTCCAACGATGTTTATTGCTCCTCGTCGCTTCCTTCTTATAAAATTTTCCAAACCATGCTCCATTTCATCTCTGAGAGCTTGAAAATGGGATAGAAGTCCGTTGCATTGATGATAATGGGATGAGTAATCGCAGGCTCTTTTCAGAGCAGATGTACCATTCGTTAAAAGCTCTAATTCGTTATAGAACGGTGTCAGCTCAAAATAAATAAGGAGCTTCCAGTCAGCGATGACAGGTTTAACTTGGCCAATATTTTCGAAATGTAATCCAGGGTTGCTGGTGATTTGGGTGTACGATACTTGTTGACATGGAATTAGAGGGAGAAATAATGCTACTGATATTAGCAGACCTGTTGCGTTTAGAGTACAACGCTTTGAGGGTGGTTCATTTATGGTTTTGCTCTTGGGTGAACTGTCTCTTTTTCGTGTTGGTTTCTCATCTGTTGTTTCATCGCTAACATTTGTTCCTGCTCCCTCCACAGGAAGAGGAGCCAGCAAGTGATACCACCATCATCTGTTCTGACAAGTCCGTCTGGACCGGGGTATATTTCAGTTACTTTTCCAAGATGCCATTTCATAACTGGTGTCTTGTTCTTAACTATAACTATAGTATCCCTTTGCAAATTTTGAGCCTTGGTTTGCCACTTGTTCCGTTGCTGGAGTTCACTGAGGTATTCCTGCGACCATCGTTTCCAAAATTGATGTTTTATATGTGACACTAACTCCCATCGTTTTGTAAGAGTTATTGAAGTGTACCTGGCAGTTGCATCCACTTGTGCTGTAAGAGGTTCACCAATCAAAAAGTGGCCTGCTGTTCGTGCAGCCTCATCATTCGGATTATTCGGCAACGGTGCAATCGGTCTCGAATTAAGGATTGCTTCGACTTCTATGATCACGGTTTCCATTTCTTCATAGGTCAGAGACGCGTTTGCTATTTCTTTAATAAGTAACCTTTTTGCGGATTTGACTGTAGCCTCCCATAGTCCCCCGAAGTGCGGGGCTCGTGGAGGTATGATTTGAAAATTGGTGCCTTTGCTGGCACACTCTTGTTGAACCTTTTCTTGAGCACCTGTGGCGAAAAGAGCAGTTGACAACTCTTCTAATTAATTGCGAGCTCCCACAAAGTTTGTTGCGTTGTCACAGTAGAGATGCTGACAGTGACCCCTTCGGCCGATGAATCTGTAAGGTCTGTTACAAGCTCCAGATGAACTGCCTTTGCCGAAAAGCAACAGAATACTGCAATACACGCCTTTTGGGGCCGTTTTCCTCGGGTTTTAAAGTGAACCCAGATTGGACCACAGCAGTCAACTCCTGCATTAATAAAGGGTCTTGCAGGAAAGTTTCCCATAATTTGCTGCAGAAGTTTTGGTTTTGATCGTGCACATTGCACACATTTATGCACAGTTTCCGGAGCCAAATGTTTGCCTTTAATTACGATTGCTAGAAGTGCTCCAGGGCCTCAATGTTTGTTTTCACTATGTATCGACTCAAATATTAGTTTACTTATTGTGTCGTTATAAGGAAGCAACATTGGATGTTTGGCATTGAACGGTAACGTGGATGCTTCTAATCTGCCTCCGACTCTTAGAATGTTATATTCGTCTAAAAATGGGGATAAGCTTTTTATTTGATTCGATCCTTTAAGTTCCTTTTTCTGTTGCAGCTGTTGAATGTCTTCTGTGAACGTGCATAGCTGGGTGGTTCGAAAAATGTGTTGGGTTTGCCGTTCGGGCTTGAAAGTTCTGGCGTTTTTAATGAATCTTAAAATGTATCCTATGATACGTTGGAGCCCTTTTAGTGAATTTCGGTGGTTGCTGCTGTGCAAAAAGTTTTCACTATTGACAGCAATGAGTGAGTTGTAAGATCTTTGCTTCTGCTCAGGGATCGGCAAATTAGGATCTAGGCCAAAACTGGGAGGCCAATGTTTCTCGTCTCCATGCAGAAAAAATGGCCCATAGATCCATTGTACTGTAACTGTTGTGGATCCGATCCTCTTGATATGATGTCCGCTGGGTTATCTTTAGAACTTACATGTCGCCATTGCTCAGGTAGCGTGTTTTCTTGAATTGAGGCGATTGGATTCGACAAAAATATGTGAAATGAAGAAGATCTAGAATTTATCCACGATAAGACTATTTTTGAGTCGGACCAATAGAATGTTGGCGTTGTATTCATATCCAAATCTAGTTTCACTTTTTCAGCTAAGTTAGCACCCAATTGTGCGGCACATAGTTGCAGTGTAGGCAGCGTTTCTGCTTGAATGGAGTTATCCGTGATTTCGCACATATCAAGTATACTCTTATTGTTTTGTTTGGTAGAATTGTTCTCACATATCGGTAAAAACATGAAGTTGAGTCTTGCTAGGAAGAACTCCTTTATAGACATGCCGATGCACCTGAAAGCTTTCCAGTTCACTTAGGTTGCGTCGAAAGGTTCGCCAGCTTGAGTCAAATTCTGAAAGAACAGCCTCGTCCCATGAAAGATTCAAGGTCCATAATTCCTGGATAAACATTTTTGCAACTACTGGCGACAGTATTCCTAGTAAATCAAATATACGCGCCAAGTCTGACGTGACTGCTCTTTTAGTCACGGCTTTAATTATTTGAATGTTGACCTTGATTTTAGGTAGGTCATCTTTAGGTACACCAATCCCAGTGTTTTCGTGTAATCATTTTCGTCTGAGAAGTCAAGACTGACTTCCTGGTCATAACTGGGAATGTTGCTGAGCAACTGGGCATAATTAGCGCTCTATTTTCGTAGATGGAACCCGTACTTATCCAGGACGTCTTGCAGCTGGCACTGAGTTTTTAGGGCAGTATTCAAGCTATCAGCTCCACCCAACCCGTCGTCGACATAAAAGTTCTTTTCCAAGAAACTGGCTGGTAAAGGAGCTTGCATCTTATTATCCTGGATTACTTCCTTCAAACATTTGATTGCTAGATATGGTGCTGGTCTAGTACCATAGGTAACGGTATTTAATTGGAAATAACTAATGGTCTCAGAGGCATGATTTCGTCAGAGGATTATCTGGTACTGTCGGTCCTTGGGGTGGATATAGATTTGGCGGTACATTTTTTCGATATCTGTTGTGAATACGAAACGTGACAGCCGAAACCGCAATAGAACCGTAAATAGATCATTTTGTGGTGGTGGCCCAGTGTGCAGAAGATCATTTAAGGATTTTCTTGAGGACGTTTTTGCTGACGCATCGAAGACTACTCTGAGTTTAGTTGTACTACTTTCGGGTCGCAAAATTCAGTGGGGAGGAATGAAGTAGTTATGCCCCTTTACTTCGTCTATATTGATTTTCGAAATGTGCCCCAGTGTTACGTAGTCTTTCATAAATAGCGCATATTGCTCCTTCAACGAAGCGTCTTTGAATAATCGACGTTCTAGTGCGAGGAACCGGTTGAAAGCAATACTATATGAGGACCCTAATAAAGATTTTTCAGCACAAAACGGCAGTCGTGCTATGAATCGACCTTCATTGTCACGTGTGGTATGCTGATTGAAATGTGCTTCGCACTGTGCATCATAAGGTGATAAATTTTACTCTCTTCCGTCAACCTCCTCGAGTTTCCGAAATCGCTCAATAGCTGTATTCATTTTATCTTCTTCAGTTAAAACTGCGCAGATTGATGATGAGAGCCGTTCACCAGATACCTTTCCCGATACGATCCATCCAAAAGTTGTATTTTGTAGCAGTGGAAGGTCCCTGCCTAATGTAATTTGTCCGATGGTGAGTAGTTGGTGATAATATTTTGCCCCTAACAAAATATCGTTTTTTTCTGGACGGTTGAAGGTGGGGTCCGCTAATGCTAAGTTGCGAGGAATTGACCACCTGTCGATTGTAATCGATTGAGCGGCTTGAGGGGAAATAATTTGCGGCAATACGAATGCTTCAAGCCGTGTTGAGAAATTGTTGAGCCGAGATTGCAGCGTAATAGCGTAATGTTGACTCGTACGGTTTTTTCCAATACCGTTGATTGCAACAGAAGTAGTTCTTGCTGGTTGTCCAAGCCGGTTGACTAATCGTTCTGTGATCAAATTTACTTGTGATCCTGAATCAAGGATTGCCTTGCGTTCAGTTTCCAAACCATTAGCCTTGACCTTTACCAAAGCTATTCCCAGTAGAACATATGGTCTTCTATTAGTATAAATTCCCGCCATGCTTTCAACTTCTGTTGGTGTGCTGACTAGAGATGTCGCGTGTTGTGTCGAGGAGTTGTTCGTTGTACCTGTTTCATTGGCTGACTCTGTTCCCCCCCCCCCCCCCCCCCTTGATTTGTTACGTTTCCTGAATATTGAATTCTTTTGTGGGGCTTGGTCCAAGTGTACCAGGGTGTTGTGCATTTTTCCACATTTCTGGCAGCGGCCTAAAATGTTGCACTGTTTGGTGAAATGATAGTGATTAAAACAATTAACACACAGCTTATGTTTCTGTATTAAGTTTAGTCTGTTTGCAGGGCTTAGCTGGATGAATTCTCTGCATCTATACAATGGGTGACATTCCTGCTTGCAAACTAGGCATCGTTGGTTCTCATGGCGGGGATGTGCCGTAAGCGTGCATGTTTTGCTAGCAGGAGAATTAGACTTCTCTTTGTGTCGCATTGCCTCCAGAGTGTGGAAGTAGTTCTCCAGAAAGGTAAGAAATTGGCTGACTGGTTGCATTTCCTTCGGGTTGGTGATCGATTGTTCATATTGAGTGTATACAGTTTTGTCCAACTTTTTGACCAGAAGGTGGAGTAGGAGTGGATCCCATGTCGAGATTTCGAGCCCCATATTAGAAAGGGCTACCAGACATTCCCTCGTTGTATCGTGCAATCGATTAATGGCCATTAATGTACCGGATTGTTGGTCTAGGAGTCTCTGAACCGCAGTTGCCACTATTAGTTTATTATTATTATTATTATCATACCGATCCTTTAGTAACTGCCAAGCGGCTTTGTAATTGTCTGCAGTAACAGCGAGGTGATTAATAACCTTCGCTGCTTCACCAGTAACGTTGGTCTTTACATTTATGTGAGCGTCTGACATCTGTTACATTTATGAACAGTTTTCGTGTGAGCGTCTGACATCTGTTGTTCATGAACAGTTTTCTTAAATAAGTCAGAAAACGATGTCCATTTCATATAGTCACCTTCAAATTTATAGATAGTGATTGCGGCTAATGGGAGGGGAGATGGTCCAGCCATAGTCTCTGTGGATAAGTGGTGATTTTTGTTAGCCGTGATAAGCTGGATGATCGCTAAATGAGCGGCTTGTTCGAGGTGGATGTATCTGCTTATGTCATAACCAACGAGGTCTGGATCAGGATATTTATCTAACACTTCTTCATTAAGTAGTTCTAGCTGCTGCCATAGTTTGGTGATGGTAGCCCATCCTGACCTGCCTGCAACTGAATTCTTTCTAGCTGTCTAGCCAGAGCTGCCATCTTTCCTAGGCTGATTAAACCATCGTGGCTACTTGTAGGTTGTGGTCTCGTGGATGGGGTTTTTTTTAATGATTTCGGGTTGGTCGCTCCCTTTTGACGGTGGGTCATTAAAGGCTTTGGTGATTGCTCCATTGCCTTGGTAAGTGAGCTCGTGTTCCATCAGCGCTATATATTTATATGCAATTGACTGGATTTGATTATAGCGGTCTGCAGTGAAGTATTCATCCTCCATATCAATATCGTTTAGAATCCGTAATTTGGTATCTGCCTCCTCGAATTCTGTCCAAGCTGTGGTCAGCCGTGACAATCGTTCTTTGTAGTATGTTGGGGTTTTGCGGCTAGCTGGGTCCTTGGTAAAGATAAAGATGATGGTGGCGATACGCTCGCCGGTCTCCTTCAGTTGGTGTAGAAGCTGCTCTGCGGTTCCCCTATATCTTTGTTGATGCCTTTGGGAGGTAATTGAGAGTTGTAGTAGGCTGCTTGTTGGTTGTGATGCAACGTTGTCTGCGATTGGGCGCCTGTACTTTGTGGTTGGCCGCTGTTAAATTGAATTGTTCGCTTGAAAGACTTAAGGTTTTCCTAAACCCGGTGTCCTGTCACAGTGCAGGCTTGGTGATTCACCAAGTTATTAAGATCTTTCGGGGTTATTATCCTAGTAGTTCACAAGGATAATTCAAGCGGTAATGGTCAATTCAGTTGTTCAAGTGGTACACAAGAACAATGTAAACTGACTTGTTGAACATTAAATCACAGGATGTTGGCTTGATGACTGACAATAGTTCACTCACAAATTTTATTGAAAATGCATTGTATTTAAAGAAACAAAATGACAAAAACATATAATAAAAGAATACAAAATTCACAAATACAAATAAGAAGTAAAAAATTGGTTTCATAACTAATAAAAACAAATTGCAATACAATTAATAATAATGCCAAGTTTTAAGCCGAAAAATGACACGGAGAAGTTTTAGCAGGCCGGACCCCGTTCACTCTTCTGCTGCACTAATTATTTTCCCACCAGTAGCAGAACACAGATATTGGATTTCATAACTGTCTGGCTGGTGAATTAAAGAAGCACATTATTTTCCCATAGCACATATTTTTCCAGATATTAAATTTCTCCAACGTCTGACTAGTTATTTCATTTAGCGCGTGTAAATAAATATTTTGTTTCAATTTGGCTATAAATTATGCAGACGCGGTAATTCTCACGCCAAAATGTGGGAAGAAGAAGAAGAACGTAAAAAAGAAGTACGGATTATTTTTAATACAAAATAAAAAATAAAAAACTCAAAGGAATTAACAAATGGTGTAAAAGTAAAAAAAATTTGCGTAAGATTTTTATTCTCTTTTTTAATATACGGAGATAGTGTCATAGGATTTTCTCTTTGGTTTTACCTACGACTTGTATTACCGTCTAAATCCCCTTTAAATACTATTTATATACAGGCAACACATTCTTGTATATCCAATTTAATTTGGCAACGCTGGAATTTTATTAACTAGGAAATTTTTGAAGCTCGTTAGGTAGTGTTTTTGATTTCAACAAACTGGTAAATCTTAAGGTAAATTTATGCGAACGTACTGTAGTAATGTGCTGTTTGTTATTGGTGTATGCCCGCTTTGTTTCATTGGTGTACTTGTATTTTTGACAGTGTATTTTGTAATATCAGTTAGCTTTAAGTTTCTGTATATATATATATATATATCTGTCACTGTCTTACATTTACATAGCTTTAAGTATATATATATATATATCACTGTCTTACATCTACATAGCTTTAAGTTATTTTGTATATACATGATGGTTGAGTTAATAAAGTGACTTGAAAGCGTAAAGTCGTTGTGTTTTCTTCCTACAGTTTATCAGAAGTGGGATTACCCTTAAAAAAAAAAAAAAAAAATTTAAATAAATTTTTATTTTGTTGAAAGGAAGACATTTGGGAGACAAAGTTGGTTACATGTTTGGGAAGTGAGGAGAACCAATTTAAACATTGCGTGTAAGAAAAAAAAAAGAGGTAAAAATTTGTTCCCGTTAGCGATAATTTGCTGTACAAAACGAAGAACAAATACATACAGAATTTACAACGGCAAGAAATTGCGAAGTTCAAAGGAAATTCGATAGAAAAGGAAAGAATAGAACACTAGAGACAGAAAGAAGAATAACTACAGAAAAATCTAGAAGAGAAAAGACCTTGGTTTCGTGTGCATTTTGTTACTAACGAAAAATAAAGTAGAAGAGGCAGCAAACAAGAATGGAAGAAGTCAACCCGAACAAGTACACGGCTGCGCAGCTGCGAGGATGGCTGCAACAACTTAATTTGCCCACCGCTGGTACGAAAAGTGCGCTTGTTTTGCGACTCAATGAAGTTCCAGCAAATGATAGAGGGGTATGTCCAATTGAAAGCATCATTGTCACTAACACAGTAGAAGAGATGAGTGATGGTATTGAGCATGTTGAAACACAAACGAGTGAACAAAGTCAAATGATCGAAAATGACCAAATGAGTGCAGAAAATGAGACCACGCAAATGACAGAAAGAGTGCAAATGACCGGTGAAATCGCAGCAAGTGCAGATTGGAGTGAAATTAACTTTAATCAAATGAGAAGAGAACTTGAACTTTTGAAAAGAGAAAAAGAACTTTTGATTAAAGAAAATGAGTTTTATAAGAGAAAAGATGAGTTTGAAAAAAGTCGAATGAGTGTTTTATTTAATGACGTTCAAGATGAATGTAGAAATGTGTATAATACAAGTTTGAACAACAACACAAACGGAGCAAATGAAGTTTCATGCAATAGTGGTCGAAACGTAAACAATAACGACAACATTATGTCGTTGGGTTTACTTAAAGATTTATTGCCGAAATATGATGGTGCAGTTTGCCCAGAAGTATGGATTTTACAATTTAAAAATATTGCAAGAAAGTATCCTGTGGATGACAGTACCTTGAAAGCTTTGTTGATGTGTAAGGTTAAGGGAAAAGCTCAACTGTGGCTGCATTCAAAATCAAACTATGTTAATGAGGAACTCGATGTCTTGTTTGCAGAAATGTTAAATGTATTCAGTTCAAAAGAAAACAAACTAGTAATGCGGCGCAATTTTGAGGCATACAAATGGCAGTACAATGAAAGCTTCATGAATTATTTTAATGAGAAAGTCTTGTTGGCCAGTAAATTCCGAATTGATGAGGACGAACTTGTCGATAATATAATTGAGGGCATACCTGATGAAAATTTGAAAATACATGCCAAATTACAATGTTACAAGAATAAGGCGCAGCTGCTGCAGGCATTCTCCACGATTCAGTTACCAGTCCCAATGTCATCGAAGACAACAAAAAAGAAATCAAGTATAGATGCTACAACTGCAATTCAGTAGGACATTTTGCTACCGATTGCCGGAAACCAAAGAGGGAAGTAGGTGCATGTTATGCTTGTGGGAGCTTGGAACATCGTGTTGCAGCGTGCCCTGAACGAAGAGAAGCAGTGTCCAAGGTGAACGAGAATGATTATTTAAGGTATTTTAAGTTTAGTACTAATGAAAATTTCAATGATTGTTTTTACATAGAATGCCTAATAGACACGGGGAGCCCCGTCAGCTTAGTTAGGAGGTCAGATGTTGCGGGAAAGATAAATTTTACTGAAATGTCAGAAGTTGACTCATCATTTTTTGGAATTAATAAGAGTAGATTGAAAACTTATGGAAAATGTTTATTTTATGTTTTTTTTGAAAATAAAAGAATTGAATTGAAGATGATTATTGTTGATGATGGGTCAATGGTGTATGATTGTATTTTGGGCAGGGATTTTTTGGAAATGGCAGGATTAAGGTTGATAGCGGGGGTTGGCCGAAATGATGACAGGGTAATGGATTATGAATTTGAAAAAGTGCTGAATATGATAATGTCTATTGATTGCGGGGAGAATGGCGGAAACCAGCTCATTGTGGGTGAAAATGTGAGTTATAAGGATAGAGAAAAGTTGGATGCAATGTTTTTGGGATGTTATTTACGGCCACAAAGACCAGTTGAACCTAGGGTGAAGAGTAATATGAAGTTGATTGTTGAAAATCCGAAACCTTTTAGTTGTACCCCTAGCAGATTGTCCTATGATGAGAGGCAGCGGTTACAGGTAATTTTGGATGAATACTTGGAAAAGGGTTACATCAGGCCGAGTGAATCAGAATTTGTTTCGCCTATTGTTTTGGTGAAGAAGAAAACGGGTGATCTTAGGCTGTGTGTGGATTACCGTGTGCTGAATAGAATGACAGCCAAGGATAGCTATCCTATTCCCTTGATAGATGATTTGTTGGATAGACTGGCGGTGTTGCGGGTAAAGCGGCCCAAGCTCAAGATAGCCAATGTGGATTTTAAACACAAGTGTAAGAATTTTAGAAAACTTTAATTCTTTATTCTTACGCTTTAATATGTTAAAATTCCTAAAATTATAAATAAATTCATTATACAAACTTACATACTAAACTGCTGATATACTAACTTTTATGTATGGCTACTCCAAGCGAAGCTTCGTAATCCTTATGACCTGAACGAATGAATATCTTAAATCTATGTAGGTGTTTTATATACCTATGTATGTGGTCTCGATTAAATATGGCCTCATAATTATACCGCGTGGAAAATTAAAAGGAATAATTGAACATTTGCCATGCTCATCTCTCTACATATCGATAACAGTAATGTCATATTAGCGATTTATGAGTGGCGGTAACAGTAATGTCATATTAGCTATTTATGAGTGGCGGTAACAGTAATGTTAAATAAAGGGGGGAATGGGCCAGTGCACTCAGGGCAAAGTTGTTGATTGCTCTCAACCTGGCGAGAAGCCAGCAGCGATCCCTGAAAATGGACTGATCAAGCTGACATACTGCCTCCCCGTGGCGCCCCTGGATAGCCCCTACAGCACCCGCTTAGAGGTGAACCAAAGTGTGCAGCGAATCCCCTCTGTCCAGGGGTCTAAACCAGGACCCGGTCCTCCAGGTTTCGGGGGTTGTGCGTGGGGGTAACTTCCCTACCGTGTAAAAACACACTAGTTACGACACAACAACAAAGAATAACTTTGTTAGTTGAGGCCCAGGTTCACCACGGACTGTAGCGCCAAAAGAAGAAGAAGAAGAAGAAGAAGGTAACAGTAATGTCATATTAGCGATTTATGAGTGGCGGTAACAGGCGGGTAAGAAATATTTTACGAAATTGGATTTGAGAAATGGTTTTTTTCATGTGTATGTTGATGAGGATTCAGTGAAGTATACTTCTTTTGTTACTCCGTTAGGCCAATATGAGTTTTTGAGGATGCCGTTTGGTTTGAGAAATGCCCCCTCAGTTTTTCAAAGATTTGTAAACAGAATTTTTTCAAAAACATTTTCTTGTACTGAGAGAGGTTTTTGATAAATTAGTGGAGAATAAGTTGGAGCTAAGACTGGACAAGTGTGAATTTTTACAGACAACTGTTACATATTTAGGATATAAAATTGATGGCCAGGGTATTGGAGCGGATGATCGTGGACTCAGTGCAATAAAAAACTTTCCGTTGCCGACAAACGTACATTCGGTACAAAGTTTTTTGGGACTTTGTTCTTACTTCAGAAGATTTGTCAAGGACTTTTCTTTAATGGCTAGACCATTATATGATTTGACTAGAAAGGATAGAAAATTCAAATTTGGGACGGAGGAACTTGGAGCTTTTGAGCTGTTGAAGGAGAAATTGATGGGGTCGCCGGTGTTGGCTTTATACGATCCAAAGGATGATACTGAATTGCATTGTGATGCAAGCAGCGTAGGTTTTGGAGCTGTTCTTTTACAGAAAAAGGAGGACGGAAAAATGCACCCGGTGTTTTATTTTTCGAAGCGTACGACGGAGGTTGAATCTAAATATCACAGTTTTGAATTAGAGACACTTGCAATTATTAACGTTTTGAAAAGATTTCGAATATACTTACAGGGAAAGAAGTTTAAAATTGTCACGGACTGTAATTCACTGACAATGACGTTGAATAAAAAAGAACTTAACCCAAGGATTGCGAGATGGGGTCTTGAACTGCAAAATTATGACTACGTTTTGGAACATAGAACTGGTTCGCGGATGCAACATGTGGATGCACTTAGTAGGTGTTTGAGCATAATGGTGATCGAGAGCAATACTTTTGAGGAGAATTTGGTCATATGTCAGAATAAAGATACGAAATTGAAGGGCTATAAGTGTGAACTTCAGAGGAAACAACATAAGTTGTTTGAGATGAGGAATGGAGTTATTTATAGGAAATCGAATAATGACGCTTTATTGTTTTGCGTGCCGGAAGACATGGAACATCATGTTTTTTATAAATACCATGATGAGATTGGTCATGTGGGGATCGACAAAATGACTGAACTTATCGCTAAAAGCTATTGGTTTCCGAAGATTAGGGAAAAGGCGTCGGTTCACATACAAAATTGTTTGAAATGCATAGCATATTCTTCGAAACACGGAAAGGAAGAAGGATTTTTGAATAATATCCCAAAGCCCAGAAAACCGTTTGATATGGTTCACATAGACCATTACGGGCCCGTTGATAATGGTAGGACACTCAAACATATTTTGGTTGTTATCGACGCTAATACGAAATTTGTGAGACTTTATCCGACGAAGACGACGAATACGAAGGAGGTTATTGGTCATTTGAGGGACTATTTCCGATGTTACAGTCGACCGAGGTATGTCATAAGCGATAGGGGTACTGCATTTACATCTGCAGAGTTCCGGGAGTTTATGGAGGAAAATGGGATCAAACATGTGAGGGTTGCTACTGGTTCCCCGCAGGCAAATGGGCAGGTTGAGAGAGTGAACAGGAGTATTGGTCCAATGATAGCAAAATTGGTACGGCCTGAGGAGAATGTTTTCTGGGATATGGTATTGGATAAAGTTGAATACAGCCTTAACAACACTGTTCATAGGGCAATAGGCGAGCATCCGAGTGCCATGTTATTCGGTGTCGGGCAAAGGGGTAGTGTGATGGATTTTTTAAAGGAGACTTTGATTGAGGATGTACAGGATGTCAAACAAGTGGATCACGGTGAGATTAGAGACAGGGCATCAGTAAGGCAGAAGACATTGCAGGACTATAACAAGAATTATGTCGACAAACGGAGAAAGGCACCTACGAAGTATTTTGTCGACGACTATGTTATGGTGAAGAATTTTGATTCACACGCTGGTATATCCCGTAAATTGGTTCCGAAATTCAAGGGACCATTTAGGGTATCGAAAGTTTTGCGGAATGATAGATATTTGCTGAAGGATATAGAGGGTTTTCAACAATCTCGTAACCCGTACAAGGGTGTATGGGCAGTTGGGAATATCCGCCCGTGGTTCAAGGGTCGCGGGTCACGGAGTTAGTAGAACCGAGATCAGGGGATCTCGTTGTCAGGAGGGCCGAATTGTAGTAATGTCAGTTAGCTTTAAGTTTCTGTATATATATATATATCTGTCACTGTCTTACATTTACATAGCTTTAAGTATATATATATATATATCTATCACTATCTTACATCTACATAGCTTTAAGTTATTTTGTATATACATGATGGTTGAGTGTGACTGACATGAATAAAGTGACCTGAAAGCGTAAAGTCGTTGTGTTTTCTTCCTACAGTACACTTAAGCTTTTTTAGTTTTACAAATTTTGTGGTTTCGAAATGTTTGCCTGAATTTTCTATTAAATTCTCGCTCCACGTCCTTCCATACTTTCACCTTTTGTTCTGCACCAACTCGGTCAGTCTTTTTGCACTCGATTATGCTGCTGTTTTTTACTGTTTCCAGCAAATGTTCACTTGCAATGCATTGACCTTTTTTTTAAGTAAATTGAACTTCATCTGAATTCATTGTTTTAATTGATATTAATAATAACACAATAGCACAATGTTTTTATTCGCAGCGAGTTTATTTATTGAATGTTTTTTTTTTATCAAATCAAGAAAAAACTTTAATGCGCAATTTTCATAATTTGCAAAACTGTCAAAATCATATGGTAGTATAAACAACTTAAGTTGTATTTAAATGGACGTGGTCAGGGATTTAAGTTGTATTAAATATGATCTATAAAAATGAATTCGGTATTTAAAAAGAACTTAAGTTTAAACACCTTTTAATCTGGCCCTTAGTAACAAAATTACAATAAAACCAAAATTGTGAAACAACTTTTGCGATATTGATAACACTCGTTATACAGTTAGCACAAGACTGAAGCGTATTGTATTGTCACACTAAAAGCGAAAAAAATACGTCACCACACAAGCATGACGTCACCAAAGTCGGCACCCAATCATAATTAACCATACCAAATCGCATCTCCCTGAAGGTGTGTTCAAAGTGATAATGCGTTATGAAACTTTAAATGCGTTTTTCTCAAAACTCCATTTTCACACACTAGGTCGTAGATGAATTTGGAGCTTAAATTTATGAAAAATTGTGTAATAATTATTATTATAAAAACCGCATGTGAAGTGTTCTTAAAAGCTTTAATTGCAAAAAAAAACTTGCTTAAAAATTTTAAGGAAATTGTAAACATAAAGAGCGCAGTGGGCAAATGCATGCAAAACGATGGAACAAAATCATGTGAGAAATTGTGTTAAATACTAATTTTGTGCAGAGATCAAAAAATGTTTGTGGTTACATTTTAAGATAATTTTATAAATTTCGTTGCAAATGTTTATGGGCTAATTATGAGTTAATGCCCTCTTGTTGATCGATATATCCGTCAATTTTTAAAAAGTTCACAAAATTTATTATTATTATTGCCTGCGGCTTATAAAATGTGAGACATTGTTGAAAGTATGTACGCTGGACACTGAAACAAATTTCTATTCCATTGCCAGGCTTAGTGGCAAAATACAAGCAATTAATATTTTATGGCAGTGATTGTCAAATGAAAAAAATAATATTATTTGATATATTGATGACAAAAGAAGTACAAATTACCTGCTCAAAATAATAAATACTTAAAAAAAACATTTAGTGGAAGCAAAGGACGTACAGAAGAGCAAGTGAAGAAGTGAAACTTTTTTTAGATGTAGGATGTATTTTGGAATAAGATTGTTTATGAGGAAATTAATCAAAATTTAAATAGCCGAAAAAAAGTTTAGTAAACAAATTTTTATAATACAACGCCTTCATTCCTAAGGTCTGTCTAAAAGTCCTGGCGTTTATAATGCACTTATTTATTTCAGTTTTATTTAAAAAAATCAAAATGTATCATTAAATTCAACACTCACTTGTTTTATGATTTTCATTTAATAAAATTTATTAATTCCTTTTTGTCTGTACATTTTTTAAAATTATTTTCTCCTATTTTTCGACAGGCGAACTAAGACTTCGACATTCAAAGAAAGTATTTACGGAAACAAAATCCCTGTGGTATATCCGGTATTGTGTACAGTGCAAACGAATGGAAGGACAAAATTATTTACTTGGGAAGAACTTTTTGTAACAGTATCTGTACCCGTTCAACTTCCTGCTACGAAAGTGAAACAACCACTAATGATGCATTAATGAGCATAATACCCAAACTGAGTAAATATAACTTAATTCTTACATATGGACATACATAAGTGCAAAATTTATATATTGTATTTTGTGATGTGATCATTTATTTTGTGGCCAAAATCTGCCCTTTTTAGGGTCAAAATCGGTCTTTTTAAGGACCACCACATCGATTCAAGAAGAGATTTTTTTGTTTCTTAAAATTCGTCCTTTTTAGGGCCCAACCAGGCTCGCCACATACACATGTACATTTTTATATATGTATATATATTGTTATCCTAATTTACTACTCATAGCAGTTCAGCTCGCTAATACAACAACAAAATGTGTCGAAATTTGAAGCATGATGTTGTTAAATGGTCGACAAATAAAGATTCTTAACTCAACTGTTGATATCCAAGAGGGATAAAATATTAAAAAAAAATCAACTGCTCTCTCAATTTCAACTATCTTTAGAAATGTATTTATTAATTTTTGGTTTGCATTCCACGATATTGTTGCGTCAGTTTCATTTCATAAAAAATCATTTTACAATCAGAAGTAGTGTCTTAGCTTTCGATTTGGATTGTAGAACTCAACTTTGAGAGATTTTCGTTTTGTAATTGATGAAATTTTTTGGCGATTCAATCCAAAATATTCAAAGAATATTTAAATAACAAAAATAAAGAAGATGGTAGTTTAGTATAACTCTCCCTTAAGTTCCAGTGCGATTTTTCAAACACATCTTGCTTTTTTATTATTATTTTGCCACAAAAACTTATATACAGACATACATAAATTCGGTTACACTATTTTTAGTGAGTTAAAAGCCTTTTCAAACGTTGATGGTTCTTGGACACAAAGAAAATAAAATATTTTATGGTGAAAAATGCGCAATTTCATTTCTGAAAGAAGGAATGTAAAGTAAAATTAAAAAAGGTCTAATATTTAGGATTTTTGTCTTTATTATTATAAATATCTATGTATGTATGTATGTAAACTCGCAACAGAAATTGCATACAAGAGAGATCTTATTCTAAAGGATACTAAAGCAATAAAAGCCAAATCAAACAATTAAATTACTGCTTAAAGTACAGGACTATGTACTCGAACATATAGTCTTACTTTTCTGCTTTACGTTTTCTGTTTTTTGATAGGAGAAGACAAGTTACCATCCAACTTGCATCCAGTTATGAATGAGTTCACCAATACAGCCGCTTATTAAAGCTAATCTGCTTTAACGCATAGCAAGGTGAACTAATTCCGTAAGGAACAAGTCAGGACAGAAGATAATGACATCTGTATATGCAAGTCTTCACCGCTCGCTTAAAATTCCACACATATGGACGTAAAAAACAAATTATATATTTCTTTAACAGAGTCTGTGGAAGTAATTTTCCAATTTAAGTAATTAAAGTAAAACGATGTTCGCAATTATTTTACTTAAAGTCGAATATTATTCAGTTATACCCACTTTTAATAACTCCGTATTTAAAAAAAATTAGTGCATTTGAATTAAAATTGTGTTTCATTTCTTCAGTCATAAATAACGATTCTTATTTAAGTGCAGTTAAAGTATAGCAGCAGGGTTATTTTTTAAGAAAAATCCGCAATAATTCATTTTTTTGGTGTCTCCTCAGTGTGAATGTAAATAAATCATTATTAAAAAAGTGGCAATCAATACAGAAATCTTGCTGACCAAACAAAATGCAGTGCTTCTCCAGAGAAGTTTATTGTTCTGTTCAAAATACTTTAGTGTCGCTTTCAGCCAATGTTGAAAAGTTTAAATGCCGGGGTTAGTGTTAACAAAAATGTAAGCATCGCAATACTTTTGACCCAAGAGTTTGCAATGCTTTTGACATTTTAGAGTAAAGAAGACCTAAAATTTACCAATTAACTCTATGTCTCTACATTACCGATTGTAGGATGTATGAGCCGATACATATCGTAACAATCCGAGGTGGTGACAAGAATAGTTCAAGCTCAGTTTAAAAATGCGTGCTGCTATACATGGGGTATCTGCGTCGATAGTTCGGTCCTACCGATACGCTGCAAATAATTGCATACACATTTTGTATACGAGTATGTATGCAGGTACATATGTATGTGCATATTATAGACGGACAATTCCAATCTCTTTCAATATGCTTTTTTGTTTGTATTTTTTGAGTATTTTTCAACAAACCATAAGCACATAGATATTTTTAACAATTTCAATACTGTGTAATTAAGAAATTGTGGTTTTTATGTGCATTTTACGGATTATATAATAACAATTCGTATAACAACTTAAAACTTTAATTATAATCTAACAGTAACGTTGTTTATCGTTCTGACATTCAATGGAATTCAAGTGCCAAATTTGCAATGCCATTAGAGCTGCGAGATGGTGTTACAAATTGTCCGCCAACAAATGGGCTATCCAGTTACTTTGCAATTCAAAATCCCGTTTTCAAAACTCTGTTTATTCCATAAAGCAAAGCACACCAGGTTAAGCTCGTATTGCGCAAGCAAGTGCGATGTAAAAAATTTTATACAATTTATTTAAAAATTTTGTTTTCAATCGAAGAATATATGTAAATCATGTTGAACGCACAAGCAAAATTTCCAATGGCGAGATTAATCTATTACCAACTCTCGATTATTTCGAGAACCGTAATAATCATGAATTTGTCTATTCGCATTTCTTTTCAAGTTGACGCTCTTGGTTTTATACTGATTTCTTTATTTTATTTCATTGTATAAGTTAACACCACAAATGTTGTCACCCCGTTAACAAAAAACTTTCCCACACAACAAAAAAAGTGCAACATAATAATTTTTCAGCGAATTCAATAAAATTAAAATTTGTTTTTATAGATCATATTTAAATACAACTTAGATCACTGACCACGTCTAAGTTAAGTTGTTTCTATGTTCGTCATTTTTTGTTATGTCTAACTGACTTAGGAAATTTTGAATTGAATTATTTTTGTATTCCCTTAGACTACTTTTCAAGTGCTTAGTTGCTCGATTTAAATTAGCCTTATCAGCAGGACTCCTTGTTCGATAGTAAATTCTTCGTAAATACCTCTTTTGCGCAATCAGTTCTCTTAAGTCTATAGATAATCTAACATTTAAACCACGATTTTCGATCTGTTGCGGCGTTGCCAAGAAAGATGCATCATGTATCAGGTTATTAAATATCTCCAATGCATCCTCTAATTCATGATCGTTTGCAATTGGTATATTTAAATCCAGATTTTGCTCTACATATTGTGTGAAAGTCTGCATATTTGTCTTAGAGTTAATAATTTTAAATTTTTTTTGAATGTTTCGAAGCACTGCGCTAAATGTGACAATTAGAGGGTTATGATCAGAACTTAAGTCATCTACTATATCTAACAACGTTTCAAGTACTCCATTAAAATCTAAAAAATCCAGAAGATCTGGAATTTTTAAGGGATCACTTAGCCAGTACGTAGGAATTCCAGTAGATAAGGAAGAAAACGGTTTTTTGTAATACATTTGTAAAGCTCTCTTACTTTTGGGTTTATTAAACGTAATCCCCACCAAGGACGCTTTGCATTGAAGTCCCCACGAACAATAAATTTTGGCCCAAGATTATTAAAAAAGTTTTCGTATTGCTCACATTTTACTGTGTGCCTTGGTGGAAAGTAAATTGACTTTAATGCCTTTACTTTAATGCCTAAGACTTTAATGCCTGCAGCCTGTAAATGTGGCTTTCTTATTGGATCAAACGTTTCATATTTAATGTTTGATTTAACTAAAATTGCTGATCCTCCATGAGCTCTTTCGTCAGGGTGGTTTGCAATTACTAAATCGTAGTTATTAATCTTAAAAAAATATCTATTTGTGAAATGAGTTTCGGATATTAAAAATATATCTATATAATTGTTTTTAATAAAAATTTCTGTTTCGTTTTTATGATTGGAAAGACCATTTGCATTCCATATTGCTATTCTCATATTTAACTCCATAACTTCTCCATTATTTTTGTCATCATATTCATCAGACTTTCCATCATTCTTTCCAGTTTTTCGATACGAGAATCTGCACCTGATTTTGTTACTACACCTGCATATAAGACATTGCAATTGGCTTGGTCAATTTGTTTATTTGAGTTACCGGTCAGCTGTGGATATTCCTTTGAATTTATGTTAAAATATGTATTTCTTTGACCAGATGAGTGTACTCTTTGCCTATTAGACCTTTTTGCAATAATATTTTGATAAACTGTACAACCTTTATAACTAGCAGTATGATTTAGCAAACAGTGTACACAGCGTGGTGGTGCTTCTAAACTTTTTTTACACTCAGAAGTAGCATGGTCCTTACCGCACTTTACGCACCTATATTCCTTTTTACAATAAGTTTTTGTATGCCCAAACTGCTGACATCTATAACATTGTACTAAGTCATTAGTTCTCCTCTAATTGCAGCATGATTTAAGTATTTTATATTATAAATCTGTTTGTTGTTTGGGTTTTGTTCCAAGTCGACGAAAAACATAGAAAGTGGTTCTTTTGTTACACGGCTTTATAACAGATCTTACTTGATGATCTTTAAGTAAAAGTTCAGTCTTAATATCCTCGGTAGGTGTGGTATGGTGAAGGCCCTTAATAACAATTCTGTAAGACCTTTCTTGTTTAAGTTGATAGGTATGAAAATTTATATTTGCTCTTTTTTTTTTATTGGTAGATAATGTTTACAGTGTTTCTTTAATGTTATATAAATAAACAAAGAGTTCAAGATTTCTATCTCTTTCTTCTTAATAATTTATCTTAATTTATGAAATTTATATACATATATACAAAGTTTGGAGGAAAAAATTATACAAAAACCTATTTAATAATTTTTTTTTAAATGATTTTAGATAAAACTTATTCTAGGAGCTTAGATCTACTAAGGTGGTACTAATCCATTAATATGCGCATGTTCAGAGTTACTACAACACAGATAGAAGTTATCAGAGAGCCTATCTAGTTTATTCTCCACCAGTTCTATGCTTGCGAGCTCGTGTAGTCTATTAGTAGAGAAATGCCAAGGAAGATTATAAATCATCTTGAGTAATTTGTTTTGAGCAACTTGAAGCCTTTTAATGTGACATTTTGCACAATTTGCCCAAACTGGAGCCGCATAAAACATAACTGTGTGAAAAATTGCTTTAAGAATGAGTTTTTTGTTTACTATATTTAATTTCGAGTTGCGATTTATAATTTTTGTTCCCATGAAATTGAATTATTAATTAAGTTAATACCTACTTGAGTGATATAACAAGATTTTCTTTTCTTTGTGAAAAATATTGCTTGTGTTTTGTCACTATTCAACATACTTTTCCACCTATTAAAATAAGTTGTAATTTCAACTACTGCTCTTTGCAACTTTGTTAATAACATCCACAGATAGCGTATCAGAGCTGAGAATTGCAGTATCATCAGCAAAAATTGATAATGTACAATACTTAAGTTGGGGAAGATCATATGTATATAAATTATACAGTATCGGGGAGAGGCATGGGCCCTGTGGGCAACCGGCTGGGACACTGAAACTTGTAGAACAAACGGAGCCAATATGAACTCGAAAACTACGGAGGGAGAGAAAGAGGTTATACATGTTTAGCGATGACAATTGAAAAGATTGCAGTGTATTGTTAACTAGGGATATCGTTTCGGGGTCCCCAAGGTTGCTTGATATTGCGTGGTTCGAAGCAAACGTTTGGGCAAGTAGTTGACATTTTTCAAGATTTGTTGTGAAACGGGAATTATTTTGCTTTAGAATCGGGATGTTTTTCCTTTTTTTCCCTAAAATTTTTGTGAGATTCCAAAAAGGAAGAGAACCAGTATCTAAAGTAGAAAGAAGATGCCCCCACGATTTATTTCTAAATGTTTCTATTCCATCTCTAATAATTCCGTTAAGTATTTTCACTACGTAAAAATCTTCTAAGTCTCTAAAGCGTTGCCAATTTTGGCTTGTAGTATTTCGTTGTTGAATCAAATTTTTCACATAGTGAGGCAATGATTTTCCTTGAAATGAAATAAACTTTTTTGGTACGCTAGTATTAATTCCATCGTTTACAAAGTTTTTGAAGTTCACTAACATAGAATCAATGTCTTCCTCAAGTACTATATCTCTTGTCATTGGTAGGGTAATATGTCGGTTCAGATACCTCGAAAAAGTTTTCCAATTTGCCTTACTAAAATCTAACATACATATATAAAGATATAGCGTTTACGTTAGTTGTGATCGATATTTTAACTGGCAAATGATCAGAGCTTAGATCGATTATAACAATTGCTGGTAATATTGTTCTGGGTGTATTTGTTAAAAAAAAATCAATGGTAGAGCCTAATCTATTAGGGCCAGAAGGTACGTATGTGTGATCATTTGGGTACATAATATCTATTTCGTATGATTCCAACTTTTTATGCAAAATATTTCCCCAGCAATTTGCTCTACTGCACCCCCAATTCTGATGTCTACTATTGAAATCCCCACCAAGTATGTAATTTTGCCCTCTGTTAATCGTGAGTTTTCGAATATCTGACGCAAAAAGAAGTTTTCTATTATTGTCGGAACCTGGCGAACCACCTGGGAAATAACACGAATAAATATTATAACTACCATTATTAGTAAAGAGTTTTATACCAATATTTTCAATAAAGTTAGTGTTTACAATAGGAAGTAATTTATGAGAAACATTTTTTTTAACAACTACCGCTACTCCACCACCTTTGGAGCATTCTCTATCGTTTCTGTACGTATAAAATTCATTATGTCTTATTGATAAATTAGGTTTAAGCCACGTTTCCGAGACTAGGCACACATGGATATTATGGTTGATTAAGAATTGAAACAATTCTAGACATTTGTTGCGAATGCCTCTAGCATTCCAAGTGATGATATTTAGACCATTGATCATTATGAGAGGAATTTGCAGGCGAGGTTGGCTATTACCTCAAACTGATCAGCTTTGCTTCTACAGTTACGAAGATTAGTAATAAGTTCAAAAGTTCAACTTTTTATTTCTTGTATTGTGAAGAAAACGTTAGAATTATTAATGTTGCTGTTGTTGCCCAAATTACTGTTGCTGGTTGTCTGCCATGCTCCTGGGGTTGTAGGTGCAATTTGACGTAAAGTATTGGGAAAACTTCTACTGTAATTGGCAGCATTCAAAGCTGCATGATTACGAACCATGCGTCGCGGTGTTGGTTGTGTTCGTTGCCTTATTTGTATATAACTTCCTTTACTTGGACAATCATCAGGAAATGACTTGTGAGGCCCATTGCAATTAGCACATTTTGTTGTGGTTTCTTTGCATTCAGCCGTTTTATGCTGTCCTGCACAATTTGCGCAAAACGTCTTCACTTTGCACTTGCTAGAACCGTGTCCAAACATTTGGCAGTTGTACCATTGCGTAACTTTACTTTTCCTGGCACTCTGACACTCCTATCTCACCTTGACGTAATCGATTATGGAATAATTTTGTCTCTGCTCTCTAATTGTGATCGACTGACGTTGAAGATATACGACATACAAAATAAATTCAGCATAGTAATAATTTTTTATTGTGACGAGTTTAACATCCAAGCATTTCAATCCTATATCAATAAGCTTTTTCTTAACAATCAGGGGGTCAAGTTTGTCGATACCAAATATTATAACTTTATACGGTTTTTCACTCTTTGTTGCATAAGTGAAAAATTCATAGTTGTCTGTAAGCAACTCACAAACCTTATCAAAATCGGATTTGGTTTTACAAAATAATTTAAGTCCTATTGAAATTTTCCTAATAGCATAATCTTTCATATTGTTCGCTTTGCAGATCATGTTAATTTCTTCTGTTTTACATTTTAATATCGTTATAGGTGGTACAACAACTTTAGTTGTTTTTTTTACTATTATTTCATCATTAATAATATCATCATCAATAGTCTGTAACGGTGAAAAGTAATTTGAGGAGTTTGCATGCATTGCATTGTTATTGGTTTTATTTTTTTTAGGCATTGTGTTTACCCATGATGCGTTATTAACATCTTCACTAAGTCTTGCACGTTTAATCTTAAACTTTTGTTGTTGTTTTTTCAGTATTGTGACAAATTGTTTTTGTTTGAAGATGTGTGAGTTTTTGTTTTTGTTATTTGTATAAATTAACTTTTTCCTTTTTTTAATATTTTCAATATCAAAATTTATTAATATTTAATATATTGTTTTATTCTTACAAATTAAATACGCTTTCCTCTTTGATGGGGATTGCTTAACAAAACGAAACCAGAAACAAGACTAAGCTTAGATATTAAAAGAGGTACGCTTAAAACTAGAGAGATAATTAATTGAGAGCAATTAATAAAGAAAAAAGTACTTCATATACCGCTTGAACTACCCTCCTTCTCTACAAACAGTCGTCCTCGACTGTTGAAATAAGTAAAATTAGTTTATTAGTTGCTAATCTATTTATTTTAAATAAGTTTATGATTTTTACATAATCTGCAGCGTGGTTAATTTTAATTAATTTAAAAAGAATGAAGAATCGTATTGTAAATTGTCCTTATGAACAGGTCGGTTATCTATCTGAACATAACTTCCCATGTCCTTTTGAACTATTTTCTCCACAAAACGTTTACTAAATTTATTGGCAAGCCTTCTGTTAGTTTTTACAAATACCTTGTCTACCGGAGAAAAGTTCCTATCTACTCTGGAAGCGTTGTGGTAAGTCAAATCTCTGTCTTGGGCTATGCTTAGCCTCTTCTTAACAGATAGTCTTAGCTTTTCAGAAATGCAGTGAATGATATCGGCCGGCTTAAGCCCAGTTGCCGAATGTATTGTCTGATTATATTTAGAGACAGCAATAAGAACCAATTTTCTCGTATCATCATACTTTTCCGCTGCCTTTAGGCACCTTGCAATCTCTGCTAAAGTACTATGAAAACGTTCGACCTGGCCGTTACTCGTACTATGCGCCGGTGGAACCGAACATGTTTCAACACTAAGCTGATTTGCGAGAATAGACTTGATTGTTTCCAAATTAACAGCTTTTTCGTTATCGAATACCACAGTTTTAGCTTTTGAAAAAAAATTCATAATTGACAGCAATGGAGCTTTGACATCTACAATTGATCGAGATGCAATCGGAAAAGCTAGAGAAAACTTGCTAAATTTGTCCACACAAGTGACAAAATGTGTATTATCCGTAGAGAAAATTTCTATATGTAGCAGCTTGCCCGGGTTTTCAGGGATAGGAGATTTTCCAATCAAAGTTTTGCAGGTTAAAACTACTTCCTGCAACTTATTTTGGATACCCGGAAAATAGTATTCTCTAAGAATTTGATTCAAGTTTTCGCGAATATTGCGGTGTGCCCTATTATGTGTGTTCGATACTATTTCAAGGTGGTCATCAGGGTTGTTAATGTCTATTACCATTTTCCTACTAAAAACAAATTTGATAGATGGAAAATTCTTTTCAGTATCATTCTGTATTTGTCCTAAGGTATGATCATCACAGTAAATACAGTTAACAACACTTGGATTGACAGCTTTTCTCAACAGTTTTATCAGATTCTGTTAATTTATGGATTTATATCATGCGCATGAGATCCCGTTAGATGGCATAGCTTGTCCCATGCCAGTTCTGTAAATGTATTTCCAAATCATATATTGAAAACCTTAATCTGTATGATTAATATTGATGATCCAAAATCCGAGTAATTTACATTTAGAAAATGAATATGAGTATTATAATATGCGCTGTGTAGAATTTGAGGGAACTCTGAATGCAGATATAATGGACAGATTTTTTCATCATACATAAAATTCATAATGTATTTAAGAAACCTATAATTTTTTATATGGCTCGTTTTTCCTAGAATATGGAAGAAAAAAACGCATATACGAGTATCTTGCTTTGTAGGTGTGCAATAAACGAAGACAAAATGGGACACCCTACCCTATTTCCAAAAAAAATAATGGACCTTTTCCATATCTAAAAAGAATTTTTAAAATTTATTAAATTTATTTATTTATTTATTTATTTAAAATTACAAAGTAAATTTTTTTTTGTAATCTGTTTTATTTGCAATCTATTTTACAAAATTTAATATAATAAGCAAATTTAACAATAATTAAAAACATAACATAACTAAAATAACAGCTCAGTAAACAGCAGTTGTCAACTGCTGCACTATTTACATAAATATATACATTATTTTCCAAAAGGTAGGTCAAGTATGAGCTTTTAAATTTGGTGGTCCGTAAAAGGTTTTGAGTAGAAATATTTATCTTATGTAGACTTAATTATTAACGTTATTCTATTGTAGGCAATGCTTTTATTTGTGCTTTAAGTAAAGTCTTGCAATTTCTTCAATTTAATTAGTTTACATTAAAAAAAATAAAACTCAATAACAATAACAAAAAAAACCAACTTATTACGATTTGAAATTAAACAATTCCATATCCGAATAACGTATGTACATAAGTACCGCAATCGAAAGTAGTTACCTAAAGTTACGCTAAAATGTATGTCTCGTGATTATTCTACTATTTATTAAGAGAACCAAAAGATCACCACACAGGTGAAAACATTTACAAGGTCCTTTACTGAAGCGCTTGGGCTATCTAATCTTTCCTGTAAGCAATTCCCTAGACAACTCAGAAGTCAAGGCAACTGAATTTGGTAGGTCGAAATTTTAAAAAAACATCAGGACTTGACCCATTCCCTGATGATACTTGCCGTAAAGTTCTTTACAAAAACAGAAATCCATTGCTAGACGACAGCACCACGAGAGCCACATGCAGAATTGGTTTAAGTTGGTACCTGACATGATGGCCTAATGCTACAATGGAATAATCCATGTATGAACTTGTCACCGGTTTTTCATCGCCTGCTTGTACAAGACACATACAAGTCGAAACTGCTTTTACCATGCCATTCTCGTATCATATACAAAACCCTAACAGAAGACCTCAGGCTATCCACTTCCTTCTGCCCGAAACTCCCAAGCTGAGGGCATAAGTATTTAATTCAAGTCACCATAGTTCTGCACTATCCAGTTCACTACTAAACCCGGTACATATCTGTTGAAATCCAAGTCAAAATCTGCTCCATGGGGCATTCCTTGAGAAATATTTATCGACCCGAACAAGAAATTTTAGACCACCGTAAGCAACGCTCTCTTCCTCGGATACGAAGCCAAGACCAGCAGGAGAATGCTACTTGTTGATTCCTGTGCTCTTAATTACTCTTTGGTGAGATGTTCGCCAAAGCAGAACCAGGTCCTCGTGGGTAACAACACATACATACAAAAAATGGCAAACGCATTACTCCAAAATACACTGACTCCAATTGGCCTCTTTTTTTCTTTCTAGAAGTGGCGACACTTTAAATAAATTCCCCATTCAATTATTAAGCGTAATAAAAAAAACTATTGACTTTAAAATATATAGATAAATATAGAAATACAGACTATGAGATTCTATCTGTTTCTTTTAGGCCAATTTGGATACCCTTTGTAAGGCCAGACTAGTTTTAAACCAATTATTCTTCAAAGTAACTTCAACAAACTGATTAGAATTAAGTTTTATGCGCCAATAATAAATTCTAATCACATAAAATTAAATTTTTTTTAATAATTTAAAACTGATAAATAAATAAGTATTTAAACACAATTCTAACCCTTACTGATGCAACATCTACAAAAAACTTAGTAAAGTTTCATTATTTTCTCTAATCTATATTCAAGTCCGTTGTTCGTTTTGTTAGTACTATTAGCTTGTTGAAACGAATATAATAATCATCTCAGTACTAGTTTTTTACATACCTCATAAGTTTTAAGAGTTCTGCTACTTGTCATGAGTTACATGGATTTTACAGAAAATAAAACCAATCGCTGACATTTTGCTCTAAATGATGGAATTCAAGTATGTACTCGTATTTAAAAAGGCGAAAGATGCAGTCTTTTCTATTTCCTAACACTGCGAAATTGCATTTCAAGTTTCTGCATTTTCTTTTTGATACTAGTTGAGAACATGAAGTTGGAAAGCTTCGTTATACATATCAATTTTTACCTATTGTTTATGACATGATTTTTACATTAATTATTTCCAGAATTCTCAGTGAATGTAAAGAGTGTCACGACAATAATGACTTCATTTCTTTTTCAAAGTATTACTGCCGGACTAAACTTGTTGGCACCAACCATGTCTTAATTCTAAGTGTTCTATTAATCTTTATTATTATGATTTATTAGTAGACTTTTAACAAATATTATTATAAATATTTCTTTACAAAATTTATATACATATATCAGATTGATAAAACATAAAAGTATGTGTAAAATTTACCTTTATACGTTATTAAAATGACTATACAAAACAACGCTTGTTCCTAATAAATAATACATATTTACGAATACTGACTCGTCTACGATATTTTAGCGCAAGTTCAATGTATATGTATATAAAGTGTGTGCAAATTAATGCCATTTAAAGTGCTGATAACTTCAATCAAGTTTAGGTTACTTTGTTTTAAATATTGTTTTCCAATATCCAAACGCCAATAAAATTAATTTCAATTTGGTTTAAATTACATATTGTGTATGTTTGGCTGTACTATTATAAAGAAGCAGTACTATTACTAAAGAATTAATAGGAGACGAAAAGCTAACGGCAAGCGTTGGCATAACATCATAACTAAGTTTCGGGTATAAATCGTGATGTTCAGAATTTAAAGCTTTTAAGAAATTTTTGTTTCCAATAATTCGACAACCGTTTTCCACTAAGTGCGTTTGTTTGTTGTAACAGTTTCTGCTAATACTTTTGGTGTAGTCCAGAAGCATTCGTACAGTCTATTTTGTTTACATAGGACAGGTAGAGTTTTAATGTAGAAATGTACTATGAGTCTACACCAGTCACTTTGAAAGCATTAAAAAAAAAAAATTAAATTTGGCTCCAAAAAATTTGGATGCAATAATAAAAATAAATAGAAATTAAGTATTGAATCAATTTGCATTAAATTAAAACGTTAGTCAAGTGTGGTGAAGTGAAGAAGTGGTAAAACTTAGTTGATTTGGTATTTGTGGCACACAAACTCCATAATGCATTCAGAGATATTGAAACCTCTTCCCAGAATGTCTCTACTTTCTCCTTCGGCCGCTTATGGTATCCACACGCAATGTCTTTTTTTGTTTCCGCTAAATTTACCAGCTTATATTGCTTAGATCTTATTACGAGTATTTAAGAACAAACAAAAAAATTTAGTAAATATATAGTACATAAATTATTTTTCAAACTTCCTATTATAAATTATAAAATTAATAAAATAACATAAAATTATAAGTGAAATATTTTATCATTTTTGTACTTACATTTTAACTTGTATGAGTGTATACTTTTTGTAATCTTTGAATATAAAAATTGGAGGACTTTCGTTATCAATTTTTCAAATTACAAATCGTAGCTACGATCGTAAACAATCTGCAACAAAATGTGATGACGCACACCAAAAATGCAAAACGGATAAATTTATGATCCGAATCGAAAGTTGAAATAAGGATTTATTTTGTTACAGTTTTTGTAAAAGCATTTTTTATTAAACATCGTTTGATTATAAACAAAAACGTTCGTGCAACTTAATTGTCTTCTTACGGATATCGATCAATTGACAGTAATATTATAATTATCTTTTTTATTTCTTACAGCTCTATAGTCATGCAACAAGTGATGATATTACAAGCAAAAAAATATTGCAAAAAGGTCAACTGCAACAACGTGTGACTATAATTCCAATCAACAAAATATCTTCTCGTGCCATTAATGCGAGCGTGGTGAATTTCGCTAAAAGTCTAGTGGGAAATGAAAATGTTGATTCGGCGCTTTCTCTTATTGAATATGATCCTTACTTTGATCCAGTAATAAAATTTGTCTTCGGTCACACTCTAATATGCAAAAATTTAGATATTGCAAGACAGGTGGTCATCAATAGAGTTGCTATTTCAATATCCACGTTTATATAAAACAAAGGAAATATTTACCTCAAAAAAATACTTGCTTTCTCTAGGGTTTAATAGTATCTGGGTTTGATTTTTTGTTTTAATAATTTAACATTTTGTTTTAAGTTTTCTTAATGTCATATTTTTATTTTTCAATTATTTTTTTAAGTATGATATTGTTTAGCTGTGTATGTACATATATATATATATATATATAGCAAAGATATCAAATTAAAATTTTCCACTTTTATTCTCATAGATGTGTTAATAGTTTACAATGTTATCTTTTAAAACACTTATTAAGTGAATCTTGTTTTATGGCAACGTGTACATTGATTAAATGGCCATTTATGTTTTCAATTTGGAAAAGAATATTTCATAAACTCTTCTGGTTTGTTCGAGAGTTTGTAATAGATTAAAGGAAATTCGAGTATATTTTTGTTAATTTATTACATATCTGGGAGGTTTTCAAAAACCGTAATAAACATGATTGTTTTAAACAAATTTTGTCTGTGCTATTAGATAGCGCGTTGATTTCCATTTAATAAAGAAAGGTTGTGTATACCTAAAAAAAAACTTGTGTGGAAGTCGAAGCTAATAATTCCCAACAGCGTGTTGCAATATAACAAATGCCATCTAATGAAGAAGAGGATGACCTGATTGAAGTTTGTAAGTGTTACATAATTGAATTATGATTGTAGATTCCGAGAGGGAAGATATTTATTTATTTTTTTATAACTTGCAAAGTAAATTTACAAGTTGTAATTGCGCAGAATGGACGGGTAACGATATCCATATGCCCATGATGGTTTTAACAGTCTTCTTTTTAAATTCTCTGTGTCTTGCCTTTACATGAAATTCCTCAAATGAACCGTAAAATAATACAGTTATCCGATGTAATCAGTGCACCAGTCCGAGTGAGACGCAAAACTCTCGAAGGCCAAACAACAAAACGAGCCTGTCCTTCAGCCCAGAGTTGCGTTACGACTGATGAACATATTAATTATGATCTTGTTGTGGAAAAAGCGAACAAAGGGACTACAATATTTAGGGTGGCGGTAGAATTACGTTTAAAACCAAATGTAAGAAAGAATCACAGAGAAATTGAGCAAGCAAGTTTATCCAAACAACATTTTTACAACCAATCTTCAGTACTACTGAAATAGAACCAGTGCCGATTTTTCATTTGTGCAGAAGTGGTGACAAGAGAAAAGAAAATTAGTGAAGTTAACAGTGTCATCTTGTTAACTGCTTATGTTAATAATAATGCCATCAAGAATTATAGTGAGTCCTTCCACCAAGTTGCACAGTGATCGACTTGTTGGTTAAGCCAGAAATTAATTGCAGTTTGAATGCTATTTTTTATATACAAATCTTTGTAGTCTGTTATCATAATAACACTGATAGGAAAAAAATATTTTTTTATATTTCGCTGGAAGTACGTTATGAATTATTTCATGAATACCACTGCTTCGTTTTCTATACGGTTGTAGTCGAGGAATGGATCATGTAATCAATTTTTGTTTTTGTTGTATAGGAAGATGCAACCTCATGTTGATATATACTTACATACATATGTACATGTGTATATTCAACACAGCCAGCTTGTACTGTTATGATATAAAGCAAAAAAAAAAATTCGACTATTCAATCAATTTTTTATTCAAATCAATCTTTTGAGAAACAGGGTGCTACCATCTCGATTACAGACATACATTATAAAACTCAAAACAGTTATATATTATTTCAAAACAGTTATATAATATTTTCAATACTTGAATGATTATTTTATACTAATAATGCTTAGACCCGCTAAGCCAAGGGCTTGTCAGCAGGATGAACAAAATTTAATTAAAACATGCATATACATACATACATATATTGTGTGTATAAATGAATATATTTTATTCATTGCGAGCACATAAAGAATTTTTTCAGAAGCCTTTTAGTTCATTATTCCCGTTGGCAATATGAATCGGTATTTTATTAAACATTTTTGCTAACGTGACACTTAGCTCATTTGTGCGTATTCGTTAAGAAATTTCCTGACTTCGAATCTTCCTTGTGCTCGAAGACTTGTGTTTTAGCCATGGCCAATAACTATGAGATATCTATTATGCATGTGAAACTTGTTCGCCAATGTCAAAAAGAATTTTCTTTTCAATACTTTTCACATTTAGAACCTTAGTTCTGTGGAAAGATTTGTGGAAACTTTTTTATTTCATTCATTGTACTGTTGCTTAAGATGCTATTGCCTTCATGCGTTACGTTGGTTCTACGTGTTGGAATAGATAGGTCGCTAAGTTGTGTTGTGTGTGGTTTACGTTGTTTTGTTCTGTGCTGTTAACGGTATTTTATGATGTATTGTTGTAATTTTTTATGTTGCGTGGAGTGCTGTTGACATCGCGTACGAGTATATTGTTATTATGTGTTGTTTGAGGAATAAACATTTTCTGAATAATTTTAAGGATTTGGTTTTGAGTATTCTCTGTTACTCTAACATGTGTTGAGATACCCCATGCTGTGATGCCGAGCCTAATGCAAGATTCGACTAATTAAAAATAATGTTGCCTGAGGACATTGCAGTTAGAGCAGTAACTTAAATGAAAAAGCATAAAGGCAGATTTTCTTACCTTCTTTTGTAAATTTTGGATGTGTGTTTTCCACTTGAATGTGCTATCGACATGCACGCTCAAGTATTTATATGTCTCAACCAACTCTATAATTGTGCTGCAAGTATCAACGGTTGTTACCGGGTTTTGTCGCGTTTTTATGAAGGCCCATTGCTGTGGAATTTTATATTTATTATTGATCTTGTGAGATGGCGTGGTTTTATGTGCATTATTTTTGTTTTGAGTGCGTTAATGGTTAGCCCATTGTCGTGACACCATCTCGTTGCCGTGTCCAACTGTTTCTGTATCCGCTCTTTGGCAATGGCAATATCTTTATCTGCTACTACTATTGAAGTATAATCTGTATAAGCAAATGTATTTCTCTCAAGTTTATTCAACATGCCATTCAGATATATAATGTACAATATAGATCTGAGTTTAAAACCCTGTGGCACATCCAACTGAAACTTCGTCACTATACTTATCACATATTTTCACTTTGTAAAATCTACCATCAAGGTAGTTTTTAAACCAATTTAACGTGTTACCTCTAATACCGGGTTTCTCCAACATTTGCAATAGTCTGTTATGCGTGGGCGTGTCAGGCTTTCCTGAAATCATTAAATAGAACTAAACAGTACATATGATACACTATCGAATGACCAAAATGTTGGTCTGTGAGCTTTCATGGCGTTCAAGGTTTAAAAATATAGTGAATGCGCCCTATAAACGCCATCCAGTGGGTTCAACGTTGCACCCCTTTATCGATACATGGTCTTATTTCGTCACATCAGCATCGAAAGTTGGCTTTGAAATAATCTATCGTTTGTTGTTTCAAGGGAAGAAATTCGTTGATAGTCAAGTCACATTACCTCTGCGAAAACTGATCTTACCCTCAAATCGTTCATGCCGAATATGCGTAGTGGCGACCGCTGTATGACACCTAGAGCAATTCTAAAAACTGTCCTACACCTGTGTGGGTTAGTGATGGTCGACTCGCTGACGCAAACTCCGAACCAAACAAAAACTTTTAGTGGATGCATTGTCGCTTGGCGAACATCGAGCGCGTTGCCGTCGTTCATCCTCAAAAAATGCGCCGACCGTGAAGGGACACCGCATATGCGATAAAATGGATTCAAGTTTGCCTTAACGAGCGTTCATTTGGACGTGTTACTCAATCGACATTTGTAAATGATGCGTCGATTGAAACCCCTTTTACAAAACTGCCCTAAATATGTTATCACCAAGCGGAGTCAAGTTACTTCATCGAAAATAAAATGCACTAAATATTAGTTATATGTTTTTTTCTTACAAAATGTTTTATAAAATATGTTGCTATGGTTGTGTTTCTATTCTTGTTTGTTAAAATGCTGAAAATTTTTTAATTTTATATCATTACCTTTATGTCTGTGAAAAAATATTTGGTTTGCTTTATTAGATGGGATAAAATCTTGAGGGCTACCCTACCAACAATAAAAAACTAATGCTTATTTCTAATCGGCAATGTATTCGAATTTATACTGATGAATTCCACACTTTGTTTTTGGGTGACTATATTTACATCCAGTTAATCACTAAAGTTAGTGTGTATCAATAGCATCAGTATTCTTTTTTAATTAAATATGACACCATTAAGAAAAATTATAAATTTAATTTTATTTTGTTGAAAGCGAGCCGTTTTATATTCACTAATACAACCAAAAATTAAAAATTTGAATAAACAATTCAATTATTGCAACAAAATGAAACTAATTTATCTCTACACATCACAAAAGTATTTATTCACCTTTAATGTACATATCATTAATAACGAGCTTAGAGCGAGCTGCTGTTTTAAATTATTTTTTAGTATGTCTAAATAACAGTACCGATCCATTATACTTTCTATGATCATTAGATTTCCTACCACATTGGCCGACATACACCCCAAAGTCTCCACCATGTTTTGCAGTACCTTTCGTGTTGTTCGGATTAAACTCGTCGTTAGCTTTTTGTCATATTTTTCGCGTCCATCTCCTCCATAAATGTTATATTTACTTTCATCTGATAATATCACATTATTCCAAAATTAATGGTCGCGATTTTGGTATTCTTTGGCGAACTCAATCCGCTTGCGTCTGCTTTGCATGCTTATGAAAGACTTCTTTCTAACGTTTTTACCACGAAAACCAGCTGAATAGAGAACTCTTCGTATCGTTTGTACGTTGCAGTTTCATTCTCCATATTATTTTTAAGTTTGGGTGCACTAATCTTAGGATTATGTCTTACTTTTAGGGCAATGTTTCGGCTATCAGCTTTATTAAACACTCGCGGACCCCCGTATTTTTAAACTTATTTATTGCCTTTTGTATTGTAGCATGACTTTTGCCATCAATACGTCCGATTTCGCGGTAAGATTTACTATCTTTGGGATATTTTATAATAAGATTTTTTAGATCGGATGAAATTTCTTTTCCTCTAGGAGCCATATTATAAATTCAATATGTAAACTTTCTTTTATAAAGGCTAATGGTACATGATGTCTTTTATGACAATTAATTGAAAGTTAAGTAATTAGAAAGCAAAATTTGCAAATAAATAGGGCAACAAGTGCAAGATGTACATATACAAACTTTTGTCATTAGATATTTGAACATAATTTTAATAACAGCGAATATATTTGTAACGGTGTAAAATTTTTTTATTACTTTTATAGTGTAGTAATGGCTAGCATTTATTAAAACTAAAACACCCTAAAGAAAGTGCTTGTTTCTTAAAAAATCGCGCCTTTTAGTAGCGTTGTCAAATATGCTTTTACCATATATTTTACATAATAAATTAAAGATTTTTTCTTTTTAATTTTTACTCTTTTTAAGGTAACTTATCATCGCAATATACATTGTAGGACAGTTACCCTTGATGGGGATGTTGTTGATCCAGATGGAACACTTTCTGGTGGGTCTAAGCCAAAAGGTGGGAATATTCTTCAGGAGCTTGCAGAAATAAAAAGTGTGGAAAAAGAAATAGAAAATTTTAAAAGCTCTTTATTAAAAATTGATGAACAGTTGTTGAGCCTAGACACTAAAGCCAAGGCGTATAATAAAATAAAAGAATGCCTTGAGTTAAAAGAACATGAATTGGAGGCATGTAAGAAGCGGTTAGAGCAAACAAGTTTCCATCAACAACAAGAAGAAATTTTGTCTTTAAAAGGGCGTATCAAATCGCTAGACGACGAACTGACAAACGCGAAAGAAACTCAAAAGTCTTCACAGGCTGAAGTTAAAGAACTTGAAGCGAAAATAGCTGATAGCAAAGGGTTTCGGGAGAGAGAATTAAAAGCAGCCACAGCAGCCATGAAATTAGCAAAAGCTAAAGCAGAGCAATCAAGCAACAGCTGGAAAAAGTACGAACAACAATATGAAACCTTGCAACTTGAAATCGAGGCTTTAAATAAAGATATTAAAAATTCTAAAGATATTGTGGAAAAAACAAAAGAGCAAATTTTGAAGAAACAAACAGAGTTTAATGAAATGTCCTTAAGCAATAAAGCTACGACACAACAAATAGAACAGTTAAGAAAAGAAATCAAAGATCAAAAAGAAAAAATATCCTCACAAAACAAAGAACTAAAGCATTGTTACGCGAAGTGCGAAAAGCTCAAAGCAAATACTGAGGAGTTAACCTTAGAAATTAAGAGAAAAGAGAATGAGATAAATAAAGTACGTAGTGACAATAAAGACAGCTTGAAGAAGTTGGAAAACTTAGAAAACAAATACCAATGGATAAAAGAAGAAAAGGATTTTTTTGGCATTAAAAATACGCGTTATGACTACTCCAAGGAGAATCCTATTGAAGCCGGCGAAAAGCTCAAGGCTATGGTGCAACAAAAAGATAAAATGGAACGGAGCATTAACCTGAAAGCCATGGTTTTGCTTGAGCGTGAAGAAGAACAGTACCACGAAACGATTAGAAGGAAAAAGATTGTGGAGCAGGATAAAGAAAAAATTGAGCACATAATATGTAAAATGGACGAGAAAAAGCGTGAAAAGGTGGAGAAGGCCTGGAAAATTGTAAATGACAATTTTAGCAGCATATTTAGCTCACTGTTACAAGGCGCTCAAGCTTATCTGAGCCCAGTTGGTACAAATAATCAACTTATAGGTCTTGAAATTAAGGTTGGATTTAATGGCGTTTGGAAAGAATCTTTGGGGGAATTATCTGGAGGACAACGATCTCTTGTGGCGCTTTCGTTAGTTTTAGCCATGTTAAAGTTTTCACCTGCTCCTCTCTACATTCTAGATGAAGTTGATGCAGCGCTCGATATGTCTCACACGCAAAACATTGGAAATATGCTAAAAGCACATTTTAATGCGTCACAATTTATTGTAGTTTCGCTTAAAGATGGTATGTTCAACAATGCAAACGTGTTATTTCGAACAAAATTTGAGGAAGGTGTGTCAGCTGTTACTCGCACAGTTAATGCAAAAGTTTCAGGCCGTAAATAAGAATTGGAAAACCACATTCTATTTTGAAATAAAACAAATTTATTAAACCTGAGATTAATGCTTTATTAGTTAGTGGAATGAACAAAAAATTGTTTGGTAAGATATAATAAAACAAATTATTTGACGTTGTTAATTAAAGGGGATTTAGACGGTAATACAAGTCGTACGTAAAACCACAGAGAAAATTATATGAAATTATCTCCGTATTTTAAAAATGAGAATAAAAATCTTACGACAGATTTATTTACGTTTACACCATTGATAAAAGACCAAAACAAAGTAATATGTTTACATGAAAATACATCCCTGATTTAATTATGTGTGACGGAATTTGAAAAATGTAGAAAAACGATGAGAACCGTACGACTGTAAAATTTTCATCCGTATTTTCTCTCTATGTTGTATGGTTTCATTACATACTAAGTTTAGACGATACCATCCGTGCTCTTCCACTCAAAAATTTTACTTATCGTACGACTTGTGTTACCGTCTAAATCCCTTTTTAAAGATAGACTTGGCGGTATACCAATAGTTTGACGATTTTTTTCTTATTATTTTGTATTTTTAAATTTCTTTATCAGTATGTAGTACTTTGTTTTTGTTAAATGCTCGTGAAATGTCAAAGAATAAATATACTTCTTAACTGTTGACGTCCAAGAGAGACTAAAACATAAAAAAAATAACTAGCATTATGCAATTTTTTGTTATTCTACAGACATCGCCTCTGGTCGATGAACAGTGCTAAGCCTGTAATAACACTTACGTTAAACACAAAATTATCAGGGCTTGAAAGAATGAAATTGTAAATGCTGGAAAGAGATATCTTCTAGAATTGCATAAAAATTATTTCTGTATACAAAAAATTATAGTTTGCTTACCTCTTGTGTGGCAACAATGTATGCATCATCATATTTTGAGAAAAATCACTAGATTAGAAAGTGTTTCGGGTATAAATCTGAGAAATTAACATCACTGTAACATATTTTTTTTTTTGGTAACCTGTTTTATTTGCAATCTATGCTACAAAATTTAATATAGCAAGCAAATTTAATAATAATTAAAAACATATCATAACTAAAAAAAAACAGCTCAGTAAACAACAGTTGTCAACTGTTGCACTATTTACATAAATATATACATCTTAAATATTATTTTCCAAAAGGTAGGTCAAGTACATGTACCCTTTTTAACCTACGCACTTCGTTGCTATCATCTAATAAATAGATGGCTAGCACATTGGAATGATGGCTAAGTCGATTTAGATATCTGTCGCTGAAACGATTAATTTCTTCTCTGACCATTGCGATGCTAAGATCTTTATGAATATTGTTGTTTCTGATGAACCAGGGAGCATTAGTAATTAAGCGAAGAGTTTTGGATTGATATCTTTGTAGAATTTCAATATTTGAATTGCTAGCGGTATCCCACAATTGTATACTATAAGTCCAAATTGGCTTCAGAATAGCTTTATACAACATGACTTTGTTTTCTATGCTCAATGTAGATGATGGTCCTAATAACCAAAGCATTTTTTTGGTTTTCAAATTTAATTGATTACGTTTCACTTGTATGTATGTGTTTTTTCCAAGTAAGTCTTTTATCAAGATGGAGAGCTAAATATCTCATCATCACTTTTTGGAATAGGGGACCCATTCATCGAGTGGGCAGGACAATCATTTCTTTTTAAAGTGAAGGTCACGTGAATCGATTTTTCGGTATTAACCTTTATATTCCATTTAAGTAACCAATTTTGCAGCAAGTTCAATAGTTCCTGTACCATCCTAGAAGCTTCTGCTGCCAATCCATGAGATGCTAGTATGGCAGTGTCATCAGCATATGTAGCAATAGTCAAACCATCCGTTAAACAAACAAACCGTATAAAGAATTGGGCCTAAAACACTGCCCTGAGGAATACCAGATTTAATTGCACCAAAATTAGAGCTTTCATCATTGACGCTTACATAAAAGTACCTTTGATAGAGATATGACTTGAGTAACAAGTAGTAAGGTGCAGGAATTAAAATTTTTAGCTTGTATAGCAACCCTTCGTGCCACACTTTATCAAAGGCTTTCTGAATATCTAAAAATACAGCGGAGCAAAATAATTTTTTCTCTAAAGCATCGGAAATAACTTCAACAATTCTGTGGCATTGCTCTGGCGTACCATGTTTATGTCGGAAACCAAATTGATGTTCAGGAATTATGTTTCTTCTTTCTAAAAAAGGTAGTAAACTCTTAATAAAAAGTCTTTCAAAAATTTTTGAAAACGTAGGTAGCAGACTTATAGGTCTGTATGACGAGACTAGGTGATCAGGCCTATCAGGTTTGTGAGGAAAATTATGGCTTTTCGAGGTAAAGATTTAAGATGGATTGCTTAAATTACATTACTTAAGTGTTTGGAACAAAAGTGTCTTCCAAATAAGTTTTGAACAAATTTGCTTTGTTTTTGTCACTTCTACACCAGTCTCCGTTATCATCATTTCTTATTGGAGTATTTCTTTTGGTAGGTCTTCTTAGATACTTTGTTGCATTCCAAAGACTATGTTCGTCATTTTTTGTTATGTCTAACTGACTTAGGAAATTTTGAATTGAATTATTTTTGTATTCCCTTAGACTACTTTTCAAGTGCTTAGTTGCTCGATTTAAATTAGCCTTATCAGCAGGACTCCTTGTTCGATAGTAAATTCTTCGTAAATACCTCTTTTGCGCAATCAGTTCTCTTAAGTCTATAGATAATCTAACATTTAAACCACGATTTTCGATCTGTTGCGGCGTTGCCAAGAAAGATGCATCATGTATCAGGTTATTAAATATCTCCAATGCATCCTCTAATTCATGATCGTTTGCAATTGGTATATTTAAATCCAGATTTTGCTCTACATATTGTGTGAAAGTCTGCATATTTGTCTTAGAGTTAATAATTTTAAATTTTTTTTGAATGTTTCGAAGCACTGCGCTAAATGTGACAATTAGAGGGTTATGATCAGAACTTAAGTCATCTACTATATCTAACAACGTTTCAAGTACTCCATTAAAATCTAAAAAATCCAGAAGATCTGGAATTTTTAAGGGATCACTTAGCCAGTACGTAGGAATTCCAGTAGATAAGGAAGAAAACGGTTTTTTGTAATACATTTGTAAAGCTCTCTTACTTTTGGGTTTATTAAACGTAATCCCCACCAAGGACGCTTTGCATTGAAGTCCCCACGAACAATAAATTTTGGCCCAAGATTATTAAAAAAGTTTTCGTATTGCTCACATTTTACTGTGTGCCTTGGTGGAAAGTAAATTGACTTTAATGCCTTTACTTTAATGCCTAAGACTTTAATGCCTGCAGCCTGTAAATGTGGCTTTCTTTTTGGATCAAACGTTTCATATTTAATGTTTGATTTAACTAAAATTGCTGATCCTCCATGAGCTCTTTCGTCAGGGTGGTTTGCAATTACTAAATCGTAGTTATTAATCTTAAAAAAATATCTATTTGTGAAATGAGTTTCGGATATTAAAAATATATCTATATAATTGTTTTTAATAAAAATTTCTGTTTCGTTTTTATGATTGGAAAGACCATTTGCATTCCATATTGCTATTCTCATATTTAACTCCATAACTTCTCCATTATTTTTGTCATCATATTCATCAGACTTTCCATCATTCTCTCCAGTTTTTCGATACGAGAATCTGCACCTGATTTTGTTACTACACCTGCATATAAGACATTGCAATTGGCTTGGTCAATTTGTTTATTTGAGTTACCGGTCAGCTGTGGATATTCCTTTGAATTTATGTTAAAATATGTATTTCTTTGACCAGATGAGTGTACTCTTTGCCTATTAGACCTTTTTGCAATAATATTTTGATAAACTGTACAACCTTTATAACTAGCAGTATGATTTAGCAAACAGTGTACACAGCGTGGTGGTGCTTCTAAACTTTTTTTACACTCAGAAGTAGCATGGTCCTTACCGCACTTTACGCACCTATATTCCTTTTTACAATAAGTTTTTGTATGCCCAAACTGCTGACATCTATAACATTGTACTAAGTCATTAGTTCTCCTCTAATTGCAGCATGATTTAAGTATTTTATATTATAAATCTCCTTGTTGTTTGGGTTTTGTTCCAAGTCGACGAAAAACATAGAAAGTGGTTCTTTTGTTACACGGCTTTATAACAGATCTTACTTGATGATCTTTAAGTAAAAGTTCAGTCTTAATATCCTCGGTAGGTGTGGTATGGTGAAGGCCCTTAATAACAATTCTGTAAGACCTTTCTTGTTTAAGTTGATAGGTATGAAAATTTATATTTGCTCTTTTTTTTTTATTGGTAGATAATGTTTACAGTGTTTCTTTAATGTTATATAAATAAACAAAGAGTTCAAGATTTCTATCTCTTTCTTCTTAATAATTTATCTTAATTTATGAAATTTATATACATATATACAAAGTTTGGAGGAAAAAATTATACAAAAACCTATTTAATAATTTTTTTTTAAATGATTTTAGATAAAACTTATTCTAGGAGCTTAGATCTACTAAGGTGGTACTAATCCATTAATATGCGCATGTTCAGAGTTACTACAACGCAGATAGAAGTTATCAGAGAGCCTATCTAGTTTATTCTCCACCAGTTCTATGCTTGCGAGCTCGTGTAGTCTATTAGTAGAGAAATGCCAAGGAAGATTATAAATCATCTTGAGTAATTTGTTTTGAGCAACTTGAAGCCTTTTAATGTGACATTTTGCACAATTTGCCCAAACTGGAGCCGCATAAAACATAACTGTGTGAAAAATTGCTTTAAGAATGAGTTTTTTGTTTACTATATTTAATTTCGAGTTGCGATTTATAATTTTTGTTCCCATGAAATTGAATTATTAATTAAGTTAATACCTACTTGAGTGATATAACAAGATTTTCTTTTCTTTGTGAAAAATATTGCTTGTGTTTTGTCACTATTCAACATACTTTTCCACCTATTAAAATAAGTTGTAATTTCAACTACTGCTCTTTGCAACTTTGTTAATAACATCCACAGATAGCGTATCAGAGCTGAGAATTGCAGTATCATCAGCAAAAATTGATAATGTACAATACTTAAGTTGGGGAAGATCATATGTATATAAATTATACAGTATCGGGGAGAGGCATGAGCCCTGTGGGCAACCGGCTGGGACACTGAAACTTGTAGAACAAACGGAGCCAATATGAACTCGAAAACTACGGAGGGAGAGAAAGAGGTTATACATGTTTAGCTATGACAATTGAAAAGATTGCAGTGTATTGTTGACTAGGGATATCGTTTCGGGGTCCCCAAGGTTGCTTGATATTGCGTGGTTCGAAGCAAACGTTTGGGCAAGTAGTTGACATTTTTCAAGATTTGTTGTAAAACGGGAATTATTTTGCTTTAGAATCGGGATGTTTTTCCTTTTTTTCCCTAAAATTTTTGTGAGATTCCAAAAAGGAAGAGAACCAGTATCTAAAGTAGAAAGAAGATGCCCCCACGATTTATTTCTAAATGTTTCTATTCCATCTCTAATAATTCCGTTAAGTATTTTCACTACGTAAAAATCTTCTAAGTCTCTAAAGCGTTGCCAATTTTGGCTTGTAGTATTTCGTTGTTGAATCAGATTTTTCACATAGTGAGGCAATGATTTTCTTTGAAATGAAATAAACTTTTTTGGTACGCTAGTATTAATTCCATCGTTTACAAGGTTTTTGAAGTTCACTAACATAGAATCAATGTCTTCCTCAAGTACTATATCTCTTGTCATTGGTAGGGTAATATGTCGGTACAGATACCTCGAAAAAGTTTTCCAATTTGCCTTACTAAAATCTAACATACATATATAAAGATATAGCGTTTACGTTAGTTGTGATCGATATTTTAACTGGCAAATGATCAGAGCTTAGATCGCTTATAACAATTGCTGGTAATATTGTTCTGGGTGTATTTGTTAAAAAAAATCAATGGTAGAGCCTAATCTATTAGGGCCAGAAGGTACGTATGTGTGATCATTTGGGTACATAATATCTATTTCGTATGATTCCAACTTTTCATGCAAAATATTTCCCCAGCAATTTGCTCTACTGCACCCCCAATTCTGATGTCTACTATTGAAATCCCCACCAAGTATGTAATTTTGCCCTCTGTTAATCGTGAGTTTTCGAATATCTGACGCAAAAAGAAGTTTTCTATTATTGTCGGAACCTGGCGAACCACCTGGGAAATAACACGAATAAATATTATAACTACCATTATTAGTAAAGAGTTTTATACCAATATTTTCAATAAAGTTAGTGTTTACAATAGGAAGTAATTTATGAGAAACATTTTTTTTAACAACTACCGCTACTCCACCACCTTTGGAGCATTCTCTATCGTTTCTGTACGTATAAAATTCATTATGTCTTATTGATAAATTAGGTTTAAGCCACGTTTCCGAGACTAGGCACACATGGATATTATGGTTGATTAAGAATTGAAACAATTCTAGACATTTGTTGCGAATGCCTCTAGCATTCCAAGTGATGATATTTAGACCATTGATCATTATGAGAGGAATTTGCAGGCGAGGTTGGCTATTACCTCAAACTGATCAGCTTTGCTTCTACAGTTACGAAGATTAGTAATAAGTTCAAAAGTTCAACTTTTTATTTCTTGCATTGTGAAGAAAACGTTAGAATTATTAATGTTGCTGTTGTTGCCCAAATTACTGTTGCTGGTTGTCTGCCATGCTCCTGGGGTTGTAGGTGCAATTTGACGTAAAGTATTGGGAAAACTTCTACTGTAATTGGCAGCATTCAAAGCTGCATGATTACGAACCATGCGTCGCGGTGTTGGTTGTGTTTGTTGCCTTATTTGTATATAACTTCCTTTACTTGGACAATCATCAGGAAATGACTTGTGAGGCCCATTGCAATTAGCACATTTTGTTGTGGTTTCTTTGCATTCAGCCGTTTTATGCTGTCCTGCACAATTTGCGCAAAACGTCTTCACTTTGCACTTGCTAGAACCATGTCCAAACATTTGGCAGTTGTACCATTGCGTAACTTTACTTTTTCTGGCACTCTGACACTCCTATCTCACCTTGATGTAATCGATTATGGAATAATTTTGTCTCTGCTCTCTAATTGTGATCGACTGACGTTGAAGATATACGACATACAATATAAATTCAGCATAGTAATAATTTTTATTGTGACGAGTTTAACATCCAAGCATTTCAATCCTATATCAATAAGCTTTTTCTTAACAATCAGGGGGTCAAGTTTGTCGATACCAAATATTATAACTTTATACGGTTTTTCACTCTTTGTTGCATAAGTTAAAAATTCATAGTTGTCTGTAAGCAACTCACAAACCTTATCAAAATCGGATTTGGTTTTACAAAATAATTTAAGTCCTATTGAAATTTTCCTAATAGCATAATCTTTCATATTGTTCGCTTTGCAGATCATGTTAATTTCTTCTGTTTTACATTTTAATATCGTTATAGGTGGTACAACAACTTTAGTTGTTTTTTTTACTATTATTTCATCATTAATAATATCATCATCAATAGTCTGTAACGGTGAAAAGTAATTTGAGGAGTTTGCATGCATTGCATTGTTATTGGTTTTATTCTTTTTAGGCATTGTGTTTACCCATGATGCGTTATTAACATCTTCACTAAGTCTTGCACGTTTAATCTTAAACTTTTGTTGTTGTTTTTTCAGTATTGTGACAAATTGTTTTTGTTTGAAATTGTGTGAGTTTTTGTTTTTGTTATTTGTATACTGACTCTTGCTTTTAATTTTAAATATGCACTTTATCACAACTGACTACTGCAAGCATGAATCGTGAACTCAATTTATATTTGAATTCTCAAAATATTTTATAGTTTCTCTGTAGGAATCTATTGTCTTCACCATTAATCTAACCTGGCCACCTCTTAAAGACTTATAACTAAAATCATCACAAGGAATTACTCTTACAAGTTTTTTAACCATAAGATTTATATTATCAACGTTTGGTATGTGAATTGCTGGAGGCTTTGGTATTTTTTGAACGTTTTCTTCTGGTTCTTCATCATCAATATCAAGGGATGCATACCTGTTGTTGGATGTATGTACTTGGCTTTTCGTTTTCTAAATCATTTACTTTTTGCTGTTCACGTTGTGGTGAATCAACTTGCTTTCGTTTTGTAGGAACATTCTGCCAATACAAATCAGTATCATTACTCTGATCATTACATTGACCTATAGTTTCGCCACTGCTAAGTAAACATTGTTATTTTTAAAGTTGAAGAAGTAAGTTTCCTTGCGCATTATTAGCACAACACTTGTCTTTGTCGTATTAATAATTCTTGAAAGACTGCACTAATCTCTTTATTGTTATTTTCCTTATTTTGGTGTTTTTTGTTTTTTTTTAATTTTTTATTTTGTAATTTGAATAATATTTTACTTTTAGAAAATTATATTATAATTTTTTTTTGTTTGTATTTTATTTATTTTGCAATCTATCTTATATTGAGATAATAAGCAAAATTAATCACATTTATGTTGACATGTAGAGTTACACATATAAAAACATATAAAAGTATAGAAATATTCCAAATTTAACAGAAAAAAAAATACAGATTTAGTCCATCTTATATTTACAATAACAACAACTTAAGTTTTAGTAATTATTAAACATTTTTTTTATTATTGACACAAAAAACACAACCGCTCTCTATGAATGCTAGATTTAAATTCAAAGTAAATTTATATGTAGTTAACTTTTTGGGGTCACATGTTGCTGCCTCCTTATTTTACAAAAAATTTTAGTGTTCATTTTAAATACACATATAAAAAGAGTTTTCCGAACTGTTCCACTATTGACGAAGTTATGCTCGTTTTATTATAAAAATCTGTTAAAAACTATGTGGAAGGAGCAATATATTTTAAAAGGTTGTCCTTATAAAGGTATTATGAAAAGTGATTTTATATAAAACTATATTAAAACCTAAAACAAAATATATATGTATATACGTTTGGAAGCACTATTTTTTGCTGGGGTGTAAAATATAGGTTTCTTAAAATTTTTTTTTTCTGGATGCACGCTTAAATGTATCTTCGATAAAAAAGGTTTAAAAAGTCTGAGAAGTCAATATATTCCAGATTTATTCCTAATTTAGCCCGGAGAGTTTATATGTTACGTGCGATTTGCAACCCTGCAATAAAATTCTCTTTGACAGTTTTCGTTGTAGATCAAGAATTTTGAGCTTAAATTTATTAAATATAGTGCAAAATAATAATAGTTTTTATAAAAACCGTACGTGAAGTTTGTGTAAAAGCTTCAAGTGCAAAAATAAAATTTGCAAATTCATGCAAAACGACGTGTGGGAAATTGTGCTAAAAATTACTTTTGTGTTTGTTTTTAATAAATCTTACTTTATCTGCTTCTTTTTTGCAATGAACAACAAAGAATGTTTTGAATAAAATTTTGCGATCGGTCGGACACCATTTTACACTGACCACATTTTCGTGAAACGTGTGAAATGAAGATATTTAAAATTTTAATCTTTTATTTATTCAGCAGTCAAAAACAGATTTAAAAAAAAGACGCAAAAGTGAAAAATAAGTATTGAAAAATTAATTTTGAAAATAAATTAATAATTAGATTAGTTGTTGCTTTTGAATTCATTTCATCCAGCACAGCGAAATAATGAAGGCCATTCTGGAAGAATTTTGGGTAAACATGAGCATGAACGTTTCTCGAAAGGTTTGGGTGTTTGTAAGTCAAAATATGTACAAGAAATTGTAATTATATACACACACATAATATCTATGCATACATATCTGTATTTTAAGAATCGCTATAGATTTTTTTTAGTGATGGATGCAAAAGTGAAAGGATCATCTTTCAAAGATGTTGAAATATGTTGAATTTTTTCCAATACATTTTTATATGAGAAGATGTTAACCTTTTTTCAAATTGATGAAAGATGTAAGATGTTGATCAGTGGAAAAAGTCTATAAGGTACAAAGGGCGAGAATTTAGTCACTGCATTTTCAACATCAGAAGTATTTTAGGTTTTGCAGTTCCTTATTTAAGGATTTAGTAATAAATCAACTTTGAAATTATAGAAGTCAGTGCTATCGCAGCTGAAACGAAAACACTACCATATGAAAAAACCGACACGAAGTAAGAAATTGCCTCAGTGTTATGTCTACATAACTTTGAAATGGCAAACTGTTTCGTGGCGTCAGTTGACCAACATACGCAGAAAATTAAAATTTTGTATTTCTGTAGTTTTTGTAAGTTCAGTGTTGTTAATTTCGATACATTTTGGGCACTTTTCAAAATTTTTTGTATGAAAAATTCCTTATTTGGGGCGCGGTGTGCTTTGTTTTAATATACTTGACAATTAAAATAATAAGCAAATTTCATGACTTTTAAATAACAACATAACATATGTTGAGTTTCCTAAAACCCAAAACCAAATTAATACAAAAAGAATTTACTTTTTAATTAAAATACAGAGGGACGAATTTAAACTTTTTCTATTTTCGGAAAGGTAGGTCAAGTAAGTCTTTGGATTTCATTGCTATCATCTAAAAGATTGATTGTTAATACGTTGGAATGATTACTTAGTCTATTTAGGTATCTCTCACTGAAGTTATTTATTTTGTCTTTGACCAATAAAATTCGAAGATCTATGTGTATATTTTTGTTGCTCATAAACCAAGGCGCATTTGTTAAAAGTCTTAGGGTTTTTGACTGGTATCTCTGTAGCATCTCAACGTTAGAATTACTTGTAGTTCCCCACATTTGGATGCCATATGCCCATATCGGTTTAAGTATTGTTTGTAGAGCAGAATCTTGTTTTCTAAGCTTAAGCTTGATCTTGGGCCCGAAACGAAAACGAAAACATTTTTCTTGTTTTTAAATTAAGTTGCTCACGTTTCTTTTTGACATGCTCTTTCCAAGTTAGTCTTCGATCGAGATGAAGCCCTAAATATTTTGCAGCATTGCAACTTGGTATAATTGTACCATTTAGGTAAACAGGCGAGCAATAATTTTTTCTTAAGGTGAATGTAACATAGACAGACTTTTAATTATTAACTTTGATATTCCATTTTTGAAGGCAATCTTGAAGAAGATTCAATTGATTTTGTTGCAATTCGGAAGCTATTACCGGTGATTCATTGGCGGCTAATAAAGCAGTATCATCTGCGTATGTAGCAATAGTTACATTTTCAATTGTTGGCATATCTGCTGTAAAAATTCTGTACAATACTGGACCCAGAACACTGCCTTGTGAAATACCTGCATTAATGCAGCCGAAACTTGAATAATTATCATTTATGCTCACAAAAAAGGATCTGCCCTGAATATATGCTGTAAGAAGCAAATAAAATGGCACTGGGATAAGGGTTTTCAATTTATATAAAAGTCCATTGTGCCAGACTCTGTGAAAGGCTTGTTGCACATCTAAAAACACTGCAGAACAATACAATTTTCTCTTTAAGGCGTATGAGATATTATTGACAATTCTATGACATTGTGCTGGTGTGCCATGTTTATGCCTAAAACCGAATTGGTAGTCTGGTATAATATTTTGTTTTTCTAAGATTGGCCTTCATCTCTTTAAAAATAGCTTTTCAAAAATATTTGAAAAACTTGACAACAAACTGATTGGTCTATAGGAAGCAACGTTATTTTCGGACTTACTTGGTTTTAGTACCATTATTATTTTTGCATATTTCCACTGCGACGGAAAATGGTTTAGCCTTAAAATAGAATTATAACTTATTGTGAGAAAAACAATTCTTTTTTTTTTTGGTAAAGATTTTAAAACCTTGGAATCAATATTATCGTAGCCAGAAGTTTTGGTATTATTCAATTTATCAATGGCTTTTTCTACTTCCCCTGGGGATATCGATTTAATGGGTTTAAAATAAATGGGTTGAATGTCGATTATAAGTGTTCCTTAAAAGCATTAGCTTTGCTGTCGTGTGGCCTACACCAGCCACCATTTAATTTTTTTATTAGGATGTTTCGTTATCAACAGTTACCACATCCAAATTCTTTAAATAATTGCTTAATAAATCGTTTTTATAATCGTTTATGCGCTTTTTTAGTTGTTGACATGCTCTGTTAAAAGTGGTTTTATCAAATATGCTTCTAATGTTTTGAAATATTCTCCTTAATCTCCTCCTAGGAGCAATAGCTCACTTATTTCAGCCGATAGACGAACATTATAATCGTTTGTTTGCTGCTGCTGTGGAGTAGCTATAAAAGCTGCTTCTTGCATCAAATTGGTGAAAGTTTCAACGATATCTTCCAACTGATGCCCATCATTAATTTGTAAATTTAGATATAAATGCCCTTCTATCCAGGATGTAAACTGTTGCATATCTGTTCTTGAAGTAAGTACTTTAAGATTCCTTGTTAAGGTTTGAATAACTAAGTTAAGTGTCAAAACTACAGGACTGTGATCCGAGCTTAAGTCAGCACAGCCTGCTATGTCCATAGATGTCCTTACTATGCCTTTAAAAACGAAGAAATCCAGAAGATCGGGCATTTTCTGTGGATCACTGGGCCAGTATGTGGGACCACCTGTCGATAGTGCAGAATATTTTTTTTTGCAAATGCATTTATATAATTCCCTCCCATTTGGATTTATCAAGCGAAATCCCCAATAGGTAGGTTTTGCATTAAAATCGCCTCCACCAATAAACCTTGAACCGAGTTGTTTAAAAAAGTTTTCATATTCCATACATGTAACGCTATGTCTGGGGAAAAATAAATAGAAGAAATACTAATTTCATTATTATCGCATGAAATTTTTACACCAGCAGCTTACAAAAAAGTTTCTTCAACTGGAGAATATATTTCATATTTAATATTAGATTTTATCAAAATAGCAGCACTTCTATTAGCAATAACCAAATCGTTGTCTTTTATTTTGAAAAATGTTCTATTCGTAAAATGAGTTTCTGAGATTAAAAATATATCAATATAATTAGTTTTAATGTTTCTACTTCATTTATGTGACTTTGTACTCCATTTGCATTCCATATTGCTATCCTTAAATTTATTTGCATATTTTGGCCATAAGCATTGACTTATATTCATAAAATTTTGCATAATTTTTCAAGTCTTTCCAAACGACTATTTTCATTTATATTAGATCCTTTAACAGCATCTGCATATGACAATCCACTATTTGCTTCACTATTGGTACGAGTATAATTATTCAATTGAGGATAATCAATATGATTCGAATTAACATAATTTTTTTGGCTGCTTAGTTCGTTGGTTCTCAGTGGTGGTTCAATTTTGACAACAGCATGATTTATGTATTTTATATCATACATAGTTTTATTACTGGGTCCTGGGCCCTATTCCACAAAAGAACTTATCAACTTTTCACTTTGCACTTATCAAATTTTTCGTCAATTTGCAAAACTTTATGTTCTTCAGAACTGTAAAATTTGATAAGTTATAAGTTGAAATTGATAAGTGTAATTTGCAAAGTCTTCTCAATTTTTATATTCTCTTTTTTTTTGCAAAGCAAAGTTTGATAAATTTGTCAAAAAAAGACATTATAGAGACCGAATTAATTTTTCGGGACTACAAAGCTTTAATTTTAAAGCAAAGCGCAGTCTTGCTTTGTCGGCTGAAAATCAACTGCTACTGTGCTTACATTGGCTCGGAAATGGCTGCCAGTACCATGGTGTTGCAGCTATGCATGGTGTTGCAAAATCAACAGTTTGCAGAACCATCCATATACATATGTAGTTGTCGACGAATTAATAGACGTTTTGTCCGATGACGTCAGTGGTATTGCTGAAAAAAATTTTATGATGGATGGCACAATAATTAAAATTGATGCGCCTACATTACACGAAGAAGAATATGTGGACCGGCATGGAAACCACTCATTAAATAATCAGTATTTCCATAATTTTTCGAATTTTAAAAAGTATATTAATAGTTTGAATTTTAATTCTTTAAACATTATTAGTTTTAATATAAGAAGTGTTTCATCTATTGATAAATTCAACAATTTTGAATCAATTTAGTCCAATTTCCAAAACTACCTGACATAATAGCATTACAAGAAACATGGTTCAATAACGACATTACTCAAATATATACGATTCCTGGTTTTGCTTGTATACACTGTTGCAGAGAAGATGGATGCGGTGGTACATCAATATATATAAACAAAGAAATTAATTTTACTATCCAAACTTGTAAAAGTGAGAATTTTGTTGAATTTATTGCCTTAACCTTGTTAAATTTCAAAATCAAATCTAAACCATTACAAATTATTTCATATTATCGTTCGCAAAAATGCAGTGAGTCAATATTTTTTGATTTTCTTGATAATTTATTAGATGAAATAGCTCAAAATCTATTAATAATAGTAGGAGACTCAAATATTGATCTTTTAAAAGGTTGTTCAAGTTCTGAATTAACCTATATATTTCATAATTAGGATTGTAATGATGCTCACACCCTAATAACAAGACCAAAGAGTAAAACTTGTATAGATCATATATTCAGTAATTTATCAGATACGCTGTTTGTTGATTCAGTCGAATGTAACCTTTCTGATCATAATTTATTATCTTGTAAATTGAAAAGTAACTTTAGATGTAATTCTAACGCAGAGATCTAATTAAAGCAAATTTATTAAATAACTATTTTATTTCAGTTGTCAAAGAACTTAAGCAAAAAATCAGTACTTTGCCAGGAGATTCTTTTAATTCACTGAGGACGCTTAGTGCTTCATGTCATCGGTTCATTTTGTATGATATAAATGAAAATGATATCATTAACATCGTTTTCAAAATTTGTAAAAGAATGTCTTACGGTGGGTGCTTTTACCTATATTAGTTGAAATTTTTAACAAAATTAAAAATACTTCGGAATATTCTGACATTCTAAAAATTCATAGAATCATTCCTATCCCTAAAACAATTGCTGCATCAACTATTAAACATTGCTATTCCATCTACAATAGATAAAATTTTTGAAAAAATATTATATGATAAACTTCTTATATACTTAGAAGATAATACTATATTGTATAAGTACCAATTTGGATTTAGAAAAGGTGTCAGTACGCAAGATGCTGTCTTAAATGTAGTAAGATATACTTGCAAAGGTTTGGATTCAGTGGAGTTGCTGGAATGTTCTTCGATTTTTCTAAGGCATTTGATCTTGTTGATTATGAAATAAGCTTACAAAAATTAAAATATTACTGTATTCAAGGACGAGAGCATATCTTATTTAAAAATTATTTTATTACACATTTTAGTACACATTAATCAGTGTAAAAGCTTTACTGGGACAGTTGAATACGGTGTTCCGCAAGGAAGCGGCTTAGGTCCGTTATTATTTTCAATTTACATAAATGATTTAAAAAATCTAAATCTAACAGGTCAAGTATTTATATTTGCCGATGACATTTGCTTGTTTTATCCATTTAATTATGATACAGTGTTGAAGACGCAAATAGAAAAAGATGCTACTTTATTAATGAAATTTGCTCGCTTAAATGGATTATTACTTAATTCTGAAAAGACAAAATGAATCAGATTTAGACCTCGTGCAGTAAACGCAAATAATAATTTCTTTGTATATGTCGATGGCAAACTCATATATGAATCATATTCGGTCAAATAAAGTAACTTATCCTGGGATTGTCATATTAATAATGTGAAGAGCCAAATAGCTCCAGCTATCGGTATTTTATACAAATTTAAAAACAAATTATCTGAAAAATCAAAATTAATAATTTACAATTCTTTAATACAATTGCATCTAAACTATTTAGTGAGTGTTTTTGCTTTTAATAGAAATAATACAGCTTTAAAGTCGTTGCAACGTTCTCTAAATAAAGCATTGAAGATTGTTCATAATTTGCCAATTACTTTTTCAACACTTACGTTATACAAAGATGTATGTGGAAAAATCTTGCCAATTAATGGCTTATATATACATATATCAAGTTCTAGTATTTGTATTTAAAAGTCTTCCCAGCGAAGTTGATCGTACAATTCTATTTTTTGAAAACCAGACACATTTATACAAGAAATTTTTCTAATTTAAGAATTCCAAGATGTAGATTGGAAAGAACGAAACAACGTATTGACTATATTGATGGTAATTTTTTTAATAATCTACCTACGGAATTAAAAACCGTTGAAAGTGTTTCAATATTTAAAAGATTGTCAAATTTATATCTTTAATATTTCCTTTTTATAATTTTTAAACATTTTTTTTAATAATATTTTTAATATAATTGTATGTTAAGCTCAAACAGTTGTCAACTTGCCTCAAAAATGCCTTTATGGCGCTGAGGCCAAACAATATTATGTAAAATATTTTTTCTTGTACAATTATTGCCTAATAAATAAACAAATATTTATTAAAAAAAAATGTGATGATAATATGCGGGTCAGACTACACATTTTACAGCATGACTCAAGGGTGCTACGGAATTCGGCTATAAGTCAAAGATTTGACAATGGATGGAGACCATTTCCGGATGCTGTTGTTTTGGGTGATAGTGCTTACGGACTGAAAAACTGGTTGATACCACCATTACGCCGAAATTCAATCGTTGCCACAAAAAAACACGGCGCATAATTGAAAACAGTTTTGGCATTCTTAAAGAAAGATTCCCGTGTCTAAATTATTTGCGACTGAAGCCTGAGTTTGCAGGAAAGGTAGATATTGTTTGTGCCATCTTACAAAATATTGCCTGCAGCATAGGAAGGAGTAGTGAAAACACGCAACGCATTGAAGACACTGAAAATGAAATCGATGAATTGGATGTGGAAAATGCTGAAGAAGAAAATGATGCCCTTAATAATATTCTCTGCTGTAAAAATAAAATTGTTTTTTTGGCTATGACCTTTTTCCGCTGCAAAAGCGTTGTTTTTTTCGAGGCATTTTTGGGGTATAAGATTAAAATCTTAGAGAATAAATAATATAAGAAGTAAAAATATTGAAATTCACTTATAGTTTATATAGAAATAAAAGTATTAAAAAAAAAATAACAAAAAATACAATGTAGGAACAAAAAAAAACTAAGTAAAAAAATAAAAAAAAATTTAAAACTCCTCAAAAGACCGACGCCCCGGCATTACCAAAATATCTGTAGTTTCTGCCGCTGCAATTTCACGCGTTATGGCGGATGCTGGACGTTGGAGCTCCCTCTCCAATTTCAGGCATTGAAGTTTCCTGTAGTAAACTTCAACCTGCAGGAGCTCCAGCCGACATTTCTTCTCTCTATCTAAAGTTTCACTTGGAAACTTGGTAGAGTTGTTCCTCTTCCTTGGGTTTGGAGGTGGGTGGGCAGGTGTTTCCTCTGTCATCGATATTCTGGAATCAGACTCAGCTAATAGTACAATTTCTGAATTTCCATAGCTTTCTGGCAAATTCAGTCCATCTACCACAGCTGAGTCTAATTCCAGAATATCGAGGATTGCCAAGTCCACTTCATCCATAACGCTGTCCTTTCCATCTGCAGACTCAGTTTTTCGGGCGTTATCTCTTTTACTCTGTAAATTAACAAAATTAAATTATTTGAAACAAATAACATACTGTATATTTTTTGACTGTACACAATGCAAATAATTATATTGTACGTAAACCGGTTCTTCTAATCAGAAGAGTTGTTTAATTTAATGCACCGTTAACTCACAACAACAATGCGTATGATGATGATTTATGTTGTTGTTGTATATAAGATGCTTGTTATTTATTTGCACTGCACAATATTACAATTAATAGAAATTCGAACAAAACGAAATGAATTAAATACATATAATTATTTGCTATGTGTAAGCAATAAATTGTTTTACTTGCCAATGTCCGACTCTTCCAGAGCCCAAATAGACAGTCCCTCGCATAGGTCCATGTTTTTTGGGCCGATGTCAGTTGGAGGGATTGGGCTTTTTTCAAAACTTCTTCCCCAGCAGTCTGTTTATCTAATTTATTTACCTTCAAAATTAAATGTAAACTTTAATATACATATATTTACAATAATTTTATTAAAAAAACTTACTTTATTGTTTTGAAAACTGCAAATAAAATATGTTTTTTTCTTCAATTACTTGTAACACGGCAAGTTTTTTTTTCCATTTGAATTTTGCGGCTCATTTTAAAATGTTTTTTAGTAAAAAGTGATAAGAGAGAAATGCAAAGATGATTAAATGCTTTGTGGAAGACTTTGCAGAAGAGCGCAAAGTATTTACAAAAATTTGCTTAATTCAAAGTGAGATTTGCAAAGAATATTGTGGAACAGAAACATTCTTCACTTTGCCAAAAAAATGCAATTTGACAAGTGCAAAGTGAAAAGTTGATAAGTTGTTTTGTGGAATAGGGCCCTGGTTGCATATCTACAAAAAACATTGAAAGTGGCTCTTTTGTTACACGACTTCTAACATTTGTTACAGATCTAACGGAGTGACCCAAACTAATAAGTTCAGCTTTAATATCCTCAGATTGACGGATGTAGTATTTTAACAACAACTCTGTACGATCTTTCTTGTTTTAGCTGATAAGTATGAAAAAAGATGCTTGAACTCTCTAAATACTTAACGACTTTTCTGTATGAATCAACGGACTTTATCATCAACCTTACTTGACCTTCCCTTAAAGACTTATAACTAAAATCAGTGTATTAGGTACAATTTCACTTAATTTTGTTATCATAAGATTTATACTTGCTGAATTGTCATGAGTATCAAACACAGCAAACTTGTTGCTATTGAATGATGTAGTAGGATTATCATCTGAATTTATTCGTTCATTTTTTTTTCGGTGACTCAATCCGTTTGCGTTTATTTGTTGTTACACATTGCCAATTTTGTTCATTATTGTTAGTGTTTTCTTTAGTTTTATTTACATCATCTTCCCTATTATCACTTAGGTTTACCATTATTATTGTTGTTGTAATTAAGAATGCACTTTTTGTGTGCATTCCCGCACTAAATTCTTTTTGGAATTTAATAAATGTATGTATATTGTTTCTTTTTTGTCACAAGAATAAATTTGCTTTTATTTTTAGGTATGAAATATTTATACATACATACATACATACTCGTACACATATCAATTTACATACATACATACTCGTACATATATGTATGTATGTAAATTGATATACACGAAAATATTTTATAATTTTTATTTTATTATATTCTTTTTTTATTATTTTATTGATTAAAACACGTTCGCCTTCTACGAAAGTTTTCGAGGTTTTTTCATTAGAAAAAAAATTATACAGTAAAATACATCTGTTTCATTACCATTTCATCAAAAAGTGCAACATTTTTATAATCAATTTTATAAATAATTTGTATTATATAAAGAGAAGCAAACGTTTCATTATATGAAATTTGTTGTCCCTTTTAGATTTTTATAGTAATTGTGTTTGTGGTAAAGGATAATACTGAAATATTATTAATTTTGAATCGTTGATCTCTTTTCAAAAAGTTTTGTATAGAATTTATGAAATTATTATGATTATAATTATTATCCTCTACAAATGAACACGAACAAATTTGTTTAGCTTTTTTATTTTTGTTAAGTTTCGTTTATTTTCTAAAAATCCTGAACTGTAAAATACTGTTTCACACTTTTCATGCAAAATGAATTCAATGAACGTGTTAAGTAAAAAAGAAATTCCAAAATTGGTCATTTTTTTTATGGCGCGTTTTTTCAATTTTGGTGCGTTTTGAAATTTCAGAGCTGTTCAAGCTGCTTAAGTTTGTGTATGTATGTACGAGTATATAAATGCTTTGATCATTCTCGTTTGATATTTGTTTCAAATTTTTTTTAGTGCTTTCTCTACAACTCAAGAGGATTCTATTTATATTGTATATTTATGTACAATAAATAAGCAACTACTTCTTTGAAGAAGGTGGGTACTTTTTTGCTTTAAAATTTCGAGGCAAATAATTATATGCTTAAAAATTTTTAAATTTGTTCTTCATGAAACAGTCAGATTTATCGCCACTCTAGGCGAATTGCACATTATAGGGTTTTCCGTCCATTAAAGTAGAAAATAATAACTCGTTTAATGCAATTCATAAAATACCTACATACGTACATTTTTTTCTTAATTTTAGGAACAAATATTTTTCCTAGATTTTCTAAAATTTTAAAAAAGTTATCACAAAGAAAGTCAAAAAGTTATCACAAAGAAGTGCAAAATGCAGAGTCCGAAAAGATTTTTTGGAAATCAGACGGACATTTTGCCTATCGGAGTAGTCAAGTTTTGCTATTTTGGAACTGATTTTCGTGAAAAATGTTGATAGTTGAATAATGATTTTAGCTTCATTCTTCGTACGGAAGTTGCGTTTTTGCTTAAATTATTTAATTTATTTTTCGGACGGGCAGTTTGTCCGCTGGTTTTCCAAAATCTTTCAAAAGTTTCACGATATTGATAGATATTCTTCTCTAAAGAGGAAAGAATTTCAAAAATCAATTCTCGCGGAGCTATTTGAAAGTTAAGTTTAAAGACGGAAAATTTAACAATTCAGCACGTTGACAGATCCTTTTCAAAGTCATTTTGGTAAAATTTATTTTTTGGACCGACAAAATGTCTAACCGATTTGCTATTTGTTTACGCATTTAATAAAATAAAATGAAAATCGGTTCGTAAATGTCGCAGTTATGTGGCAATTTTATTTATTAAAATAGTCATTCATCCAAGAACGTGCAAAAGATAATTTTCCTACCGAAATAAAAAACAAAACAATACCAAAAACGCGTTTTAACAATAAAATTTTGTCATTTACGTCTACTGCTCAATCCTGTAACTTGCCGTGGTGATTAGAATCAATGATATATTTTTTTTTGAATTTCCGACACTTACCACTGGAATTTTATTTTTTTAATTTTTTGCAGATAAAATTTAGAAGCTATCCGGGAATAATCATTGGCATTATTTAGATATTGAAATTTGACTTAAATATTAAAATCTTTTGGTCTTTAGTAAAATATTTAAAATTTCCTTATTTCTTAGCAAGGAAAAAAAGCACCAAATTAATTTTATTTATGGTCAAAATAGTGAATATGAAAAGCTATTTTTTCTATTATAATTAAAAATAAATAAAAACATACTTGTAATAAATAAATTAAAAAAAATTGTTGCCTCAACTAAAATATCAAAATCAAAATAGAAAGTAATTTTTTTCTATCCAGAAAGGAGAGAAGAAAAACTTTTATATTTTATATATGTGCTTCAAATTTTCTTCTAAAACTTAATAGTTTTTTCATACATACATATGTATAAAAGAAATAAAAAATCAAGAATTCTATATATAAAATCTACGACTGGCTTAAACCAACATTCTCTTTCGACAAAACCACAAAAAGCAAATAGTCTTCAGATCAATGTGGAAAGAAATGAGAATAAGCTAAAGGGCAAATTATCTGAACAGAATTAAATGAGAGTGAAATTTTACTTGTTTGTGACGCGCATGATACATCATTTATAACGTTTGGTTTTATTTAAGTGCAACAGGTACCTGTTTTTTTTTTTTTTTGTTTTGCGACTAAATGAACTGTCGCAATACTTTTATTAAATGGAACACTGCTGAAGTTGCGTCTGGAAGTTATTATGATGATTAGACATTTATTATTATTATTAAGTTCAAATTGTAATTAAGTCAGTTCTAGTTTAACATTAAAACAATAAAGTACACTTCAGACTTCGTCTCTGAAGTTATTTTTAAAAGTAAACAAAAATAATTTTTGTTTAATTTATATTAGAAAAACTGTATGACCTCCGTTTGCGTTTACAACGGCTTTTTGCCGCTTTTTTATCAAACTCAATAATATTTGCAGGTCAAATTCGTTTGGAATTTTATTCAATTCCTCCATTATGGTACTTTATATCGGTTTCAAGTCTGGACTCGGAGCAGTCGGATACTTTTTTGCAGTTCTGCAACATCGTCCTTGTCTTGATATATAATGTGAATAGTAGATGACTTTCGTTCATTGGGAACATATGTATATAAGTTTTACCCAACGATATTATTATGAATAAGTACCCCGTAGTAATATGAATTCTTTTTATTTACATACATAAAATACAGGTTCTTGGAAAATGCTATGACAGGGAAATTTGTGATGAGGATACGGTAATAACTAGTGTGTTTAGATGTCGATGAAGAACTAACATTAGAGAATTTAACGTGTCAGCATATTAGAAACATAAGATATATAGATGAGTTAAGATATAATCAAAAAACAACTAATATAGTCATTTACATTGCAATCGTAATCGCAACAATTTTAATCATTGGGTACTTGATTGTTAAATGTTCAAATCCAAGCAGATAATAAATAAAACAATTGTATCGTTTACCAAATTTCCTTCAGAAATTGGGAACCAATCTTCGTCCGGGGGAGTTTTAACCAACGGTATTATTTTGAATAAGTACCCTGTAGCAATATGAATTCTTTTTATTTACATATATAAATGCTAATGAATAAATATTTTTGTTTATAAGTCACCCATTGATTTCTTGAAATTTGAATCTTTCATTATTTGGAATCTTGAACAAGTGTTTTTGTTTATAAGTTCAAATTAATTTTGCTTAGAATATTTTTGTTTACGAGTAACTATTTACAACGTAAGTCCAATTCAAATTGATTTTCTTCAGAATTTGCTACTTAATCATAAATGACTCTTTTTGTTCGAAACAAAGAATCCAATTTAGACTGGTTGTGAACTCATTTTGCTTTAAGAGAATATCATCAAATACGTAGTAGCTGCGACCCGACGATCGCTCCAACTCGAATAAAATCACCTTGTTCATTTAGATTTTAGCTTTTATCCAATAAACATAGAAGTGACAAGGTCGAGAAAAGTGTATCTTTTTCTTTGGTTAAATTTCATAAATATACAATTCCGGAAAAAAAAGTGAACTGCCAGTGTCGCTGTTAAGCATAATTTTTTAAAAGAAAAGATGTAAAATAAGTAAAACCGATTTTTCCAATATTAAAAAAATTATAAGTTTTAACTCTTTTATTTGTTCAAATTAGTTTGATGTTTAAATCAGATCTAAAATAAAATTTCGCTCTAATTGAGTCAAGGGATTTATGTATAAGTTGACTGAAAACCCGGTACCTATTACTTAAATTCTAACAAAACAATTATTAATAACATAATTTTTTACACAAATAAAGAGCAATATATCAATATTATTGCGGTATAAAACTTATGCAACTGATATGACTTCTGCGATGACCCCACGTGTCCATGATACATTGCAGCTGGATTATCACCTGAAATAAAGCAAAAGGTTACTTATAACTTTAATAAAAAGACATCGTTATAAACTATTATTGGACTCAAACTAAATACAATTGAATTGAATTATTACTTATTTTTAAAAGTAATTCTTAACTAAACATATTCCTGTCACACTGTGATATTTGAGGGCCGGAAGCAACGTATGTCATACCCACTACCATTCACAAGTGGCTAAACGAAATCGTTCTCAGATTAAAGTCGTTAAATCACTAACAGGAATTACATTCTCGGAAACAACAGAATTTAATTTCCAACACAACGACATCCATACAATAACATAAATACGCTAAGGGCGGGTCTTGCGAAGGCTTCGAATGAATATGGCTTGTGCTAATAATATTTAATATTATTTATGGGTGGTACGTTGTCAGGGACAAAATTAAAATAAATTTAAAATACAGTGATTTCATTAAACAAATGAAGAGACTTTATAATAAGCGGGAGTGTAAGCATCCTAGATCCCACTGACAAAGTAAGCTGCTTCCTTCTCGAACTTGTTTCCTTCTCGAACTTGAATGATGATCAGCATAAGTGGGCAAATATCGAGAAAAAGTTTGCCAGCCATATGACTCATACGTGAAAGTACTAGAGAGGTTCGGGGTGTTCACGTATTCGTGGTTTCCATGAGAGTGGATGACTAGGATTCCAAAAAGAGTCAGCTGTTTTGCAACCTTAAATCGGAATTATACATTCAGAACAGGTTATTATCATAAGTTTCCTCGGACATGTAGTGCGTTACATATACATATCTATGTAGTTACATACATCACCTTGATATTGAGGAAAAGCTCGTTCGTGCAAAAATTAATTTTATTATTATTAGTCTGATCTGTTACGAAATTAGAAATTGTTTTCATAGTTGCACTGTTCGTCGCTTATTCTAGTTATCTGTGATTTGCTAGAATACGAAATAAGACATCAGACCATATTGTTATTACAATTAGGAAAGTATTTAACGTAATTGGCTTTACGATAATCCGTTTTTCTGAGTTCAGACGTGTGGAAATAGTGAAAAAAAACGATCAGACGTTGTTTTGAAGTGAACGAGGCTAACCGGTCCCAATACCATTTGTTGGACTTTGGCACCATATTTCTGCTACCGATTTGATCATTGGAACGCTTAAATACAAAAAAGGCCCTGGTGACCAAAAATCATAATAACGAAAAAAAGTGGCAGACAGATTAAGAAAGGGGAAGATTGGACCAAAATATTATGATAGAGGCGCAACGACATTACCGGTATTAATACTGGTTGATCGTAAGATATTTAATGGCCTTAATTGGCGATAGATCTAACTGTTAGATAATATAGAAAACAGAGGCTGCTTATTGCATGAACTGAGGCTAGAGATCTACACTTCTTCCAAAAGTTTCGCTTATGTGCAGTCTTATCAATAGTCTTTTGTATTATATACGATTCCATGTTCCATATCGTTCCATATATACATATATATGTATGTATGTACACTATTAACATGTATACCGACATTTTTTACAAAAACCATATACATATCTATTTGTATTTTGTAGGTTCTGCGCTGGATATTTTGTACTAAAGAAACGTTTTCAAGAGGTGAAACTATAGTTCAGTTATGGAACAGTTTCTCCAATGTTTAAAACTTGAAATGTTACATATGTATGTATGTATGTTTGTAGAAACACAATTTTTCATCTGTCATACCTTTAAATATGTGAACTAACACACTCGCAGGTTGGGTATTACTTGCTACACAGGTGTAATTTCCAGAGTGTTCTCGTCTCGTTCTAGATATAATCAGCTCTGATGACTGGAAATCTGTAAAAAGAAAAAAGGATACAGTAAGACATGAGTTCTGTCCATATATATATAAATAAATATGTGTTGGGCTTTTATACAACATGTAAAAAGTGTTTGCAGAGTCTTCGATAGCCCAGTTTTCAATTAGGCTGTGCCCATTTTCTTTCTTTTAATTATTGGATCAATTTTCATTTATTTTTTTTGCGATATTTTACATGTGACCCTCACGATTTTATGTTATTTACTCTTTCGTGTTCATTTTATCCCATAATGGAGGCTCCATTAAAACGTCATGAACTATTCGAAAAACAAATACGCCTTACGTCCTGATTAATTTTGTAAACCCTTGGCCAAATACATACGAGGTCTGTTCGAGATCTGAGGTGAACTTGAAAATTTCGTGTGTAACATACATTCGATTATCGAAAAAAATGGACCAAAATGGAAAACGGAATTAGGTACTGAAAAGCACTTGAAGTAGTAAAAGTGGCGTACGGTGATATTGTTCTCTGAGCCACAAAAATGTCATGTTTACAAATGCTACAAGCTTTTCAAAGAATATCGAGAAGGTGTGGATGACGACACTTGCCTTATACGCAACACCACATGAACAACCTATGAAAATATTGATAAAGCGAAGAAAGTTATTATGGAGAATCGTCGAATCACTATTCGACAAATTGCTGAGTATGTCGACACATCGCTTGTCCATGTCCATTGCGTGTGGCACCAATATTTTTTTAATTTTGACCGAAGTTAGATACCATTATCGTATTTTCTTTGCCAAAAGATCGGATCAAAACTAATTTAAATATATAAAAGCCAATCCCGTGAAAGTCATAATCGTGTTGCAACTAAATATAATTTGGAAATCTGAACAGAGTTATAATCTGCTCAGTTCAGTTTTCATCTGAATTTTTCGCAAAAATTTTAATAAAACTTATATTCGTTTCAGTATTTATGTATGTACTCGTCTGCATTTACTGCTTTTACCTGGTTCGGTTGAAACATTAATTCCCCGGTCAGCGTCGTAGTTAATCATTCGATTATCGTGATACCAAAATATAAACTCTGAATTCTCTGTGTTTTGCATTACATGGCACTGTAATCTTAGAGTTGAGCCAGGCGTTAGATACCTGATATTTGGTCCAGAAATTTCAGCCCGAGCTACTATAAAGAAAAGGAATTTAAAAAAGTTTTAATTAATTCAATTTGTTCAAAAACAAACTATGGATAAAACTTTGGAGTGCCTCAATATATGAGTTTGTAGAGTGTTCGTCAACAGTCAGTCCAGAGGTCGTGGGTTAGGAATCGACTTTTTGTTTATATATTGAAGATAAAATAATAACATTAATTATAAAATATTGTCTGTATGTGATTTAACGACTATTTAGAAAAATAATTTGAATACATAGAGCAAGTGGTTACAAAATTAAATAGTATTAGGAAAACGACAGAGCATATATGTATGTATTTCACCTATTTTACTGCTATTTCAAATATGTAACCCGCAAACTACAATAAGTACGACAACGTCTTAAGCTATTTTGAACAGCCGGACCAAGAAAAGTAACTCATCGGCTTGAAAAGAAAACATTGCAAATACTCGTAAATAATGTGGAAATGTTTCCATCAACAATTAGAATTTTTGTTTTTGACATTTCACGAACATATAGAAAAAAACTGCATTTTGTTCTTGTACTGGCGAGTGTACCTGCTATGAACCCTTGGCTATATACAGGGTTGTTAAACGTCAGGATTTTACGTCATATTGAAATGTTTAAGTTATTCACTACAAATCGCTTCAGCACTCGACATGTTCGAACAGTTATAAAGCGCGGTTTTTTAAGAGTGTTACAACTATCAGTTGGCATCACTGCTTTATTTGAGCACCCATTTAACAGCTGATAGTTACTTTTTGTTTAGTTTGCTTTGAGATTTCATTATGAATCGACTTACACCAGAGCAGCGCGTGCAAATTGTTGAAATTTTTAATCAAAATAATTGTTGTATTCGTCAAACTCATCAAACTCATTTCCATTCAAAATTTTATTTTCCGATGAAGACCCTTTCTGGTTGAATGGGTACGTAAACAAGCAGAATTTTCGCATTTGAAGTGAGGATAATCCACAATCGAAACATCATTACATCCATAGAAAACTAATGTTTGGTGCGCTGTATGGGCCCATATGTCTTCAAAAACGATGATGGTCAGAATGTTACTCTCAATGGTGAACGATATAGGAACATGATTCGACATTTTTTCGTACCTCAATTACGTGGCATTAATCTTACTGATATGTGGTTGAAACAGGACGGAGCCACATGGCACACAGGGAGTGTTACAATTGATTTAATCAAAGAAACTTTTGATAAAAAAAATAATTTCACGTAATTGCCCATCAAGATCGTGTGATTTAACCCCCTTGGGTTATTTTCTTTGGGGTTATGTTAAACTACTTGTCTACGGCGATAAACCACCAACAATTAAACACCTGGAAATCAACATTCGCTTTATAAGTATAAAAAAGTACTTCCACAGTCGATATGTCCGAAATGTTTTTGGTTTGAGTGACTTTAACTTTTAACAATTGCTCAAGTTTTAGTGCAGTCTGCCGCTGTCAAAATTTTCTCTTGACGCAAATGATAATATTTTGGTTGCTTTAAGCATATTTTTTCCAATATCTGATGTAACTGATACTGTTTGCTTTAGAAAAATTCCATATTTTTTTAAAATTTTAGTGATGTTTGCGGTTAGATTTTTCCTTGAACTTGTTACAGTTCTACCATCCCCAGGATGTGGGATTTTATCTGGCTACTACTTATGAACTTAGCACTAATGCCGAAAATATTTCTGCAGTGCTCTGCGGTTAATCATTGTCGATTTTTAATCAATTTATTTTTTAGTTCCGCAATTATGTCTTTTTTTATATTATTTGCAACTACAGGGTGGCCCAGAAAGACCGAAGTGGTGTGAATTGCTTATAACTTTTTATTTAAGAGATATTTTTTTAATTTTTTTTTTTTAAATACATTAAATTTATGGGGAATATTTTTGGATTAGTTATTAAAAATGATATCCCGCAAGTGGTGGCCATATTCTGCTTCGCACAAATGTGCTCTTTCCAACACATTTTCCATGACCTTTCGCAAAACTTCCGGTGGTATGTTGTTAATTTCTTCTCGAATATTGGTTTTTAACTCCTCAAAAGTCCTAGGCTTATGGGTGTGGACAGTTCGGTGTCTGCCGGGACCAGGAAGGTTCCTTACTGCTCCTTGTTCTCGAAAATTTGCAACCAGACGGTTTATTGTTGACTGAGAGGGTGCAACCCGCACATTAAAGTGACGACGGTATGCACGCTGAGTCAACACAATGGACCGTTGATTTGAAAAGTAAATTTCAACAATTTGGGCACGTTGTTCAATTGTGTATTGCTCCATTATAAATTATCCAAGTCTTCTTTACAAAATACTGAAAAGAAAAGAAAAAATTATAATAAAAAAGTTATAAGGAATTCACACCACTTCGGTCTTTCTGGGCCACCCTGTATTTAATTGCAAAGTTTTTTTGGAGTTGTGTCCATTTAAAGATATTTGCCTGGCGTTGGAATCCCTAAGACCTTCTCAGATGGGCATCAATATATTTCTTAGTAACTGCTTCTTATTGATTTCAATTTTTATTTTCATTCGGCGTATCAATTTTGTAAAACTCACCGGAGAACTTTTGGACGAGTCTATTTGCTGTCAATTTTAATATTATGCAACCTCTGTAAAGGGGTTTTTAAGTGTAATTTTATTCGTTTTACATGTAGCAAAAACCTCATGCACAGTTGTTAAGGCCACAAAGGTCTTAACTGATCTGATCACAAAACCTTGGTCAGTTGGGTTTCTCCGCTTCACTGAGACGTACATACATATGTACACATACCAAGGCTAATTTTCGTTGAACGAACTTGACGTTGTATTGTTCTATTCTTTCTTTTTTTCTTAAAAGTACTCGGCAGGTTCGTTCAAACTGTCGAAAATGGCTACTTTGTTTTCTCTTTTTACTACTTCTATTATTACTGAACTGAATTTCTGCAGCACAAGAGAAGATCGTGAACTCAAGTCTATCGCTTCCGATCCAGCACAAATAAATTGGTAGGAATAACTTGCGAACGTAGACCGAGATTTGAGACACACACGCCCTCAAAGAGGACCAGACACCCACAAACCTACATAGAGTCAACAGGTTCGTTCCATATTTTTTTAAAATTTGTTTAGAAGAACCAGGAATACTTAATTTTTTTCGCCTTCGTAAAAAAAATCCGTGTACATATGTTTGTCATTTAATAGAAACTTACATTTCTTCTTAGAATTCCCTCCAGTTTGTCATTAATAAGGAGAACGAAATTAAAATTCCCTTTGACTGGCATTGCTGAAGATCCTTGTTATTTAGAATTTCTCCTTATTCATAACAGTTCTTCGTTCATGGGTGTTGTAATTTGTTCTCTTCGTGTCTTCGTCTTTCCATAATAAAACAAACTTAAACATTTTATTTTCCATCGTGAAGAGTGACTTTTATTAATTTGTGTAAACGTGCACTTTGTAGACAAAATCTTTGAAACAAATAAAATTATTTCTGAAGCATTTTTTTAGAATTCTTTGAAACTTCAGACGTAAAATAATTTTAGTTTGTTATTAAAATCGATTGTATGTATATAATTTTTTTTATTGACATTTTTAATACATTTCCAAAAAATTTCAGTTCATTGACCCTAATTTTGCGAACAGCTGATAAGGAATTGAATCATTCGCATAAACCAAAGGTAACTCTGCACACAATTGTGTGAATATCTAATTGTATTGAAGGTCAATTATTTTCAAATTATTTAAAGTTCGTTAAAAGGATAACTATGATTAACAGGATCATTATGATCTTAAGCAATTCATATGCTTAACTGATTCAATTATAGAGTTTGAGGTAGACTTAAACGCTGACGCTTTTCCAGTGGCTTCTGTCCATGCTCTTGATATTCACCGTTCGGAGTTGAAATCCGACTAGACTTGCGTTTAAACAGCCTATGATCAAGTATTAATTAAGGTGGGAACCGATTCAGTTGAAAAAACTTCAACAGCGAGAGTGAAAGCTGAGGTAGCTAAGGAAATTGAGTCAACCGAGGCAAGATACAAAGGGAGATATTCTATTTATTGCAAGTGCCTGCAGAAATTGTGCGAGATTGAGGAGGGTCTTAAAAATCCTTCAGTCCATTCCTCACAATTCGAAGTTGAGCCACTCCACCGCGATTATGCTTCTTGTCCTACATTCCGGGATATTTTTACTGCTGTAGTCGCTAAATCCAGGGCTAGCAATGTAACAAAATTGTTCTATTGTTGTAGTAAGAACAAGTCCACTCACAAATTAAGGCTTTGATTTGGCATGGAATGACCTTTGTTCACGCTACGAGAAAAGCAGAGTTCTTATCGACAACTTCAGAGAGATATTAATTCCTGAATATCTACTCTACAGGTATATGAAATCGGCGTAGAAAGTCTGGTAAGATTATTATTTTATAATGCTTTAGTACATTAATGTTTAGGCATAAAATTAACTAGAATTATCTCTGCGTCCTATTTCCTCTGTACTTTAGATGGCCCAACGAATAAAAAGTAAGTCCGATGAACTTTTTCTCATATCAGTTAAAGATTCGTCGTTGTTCACCGCGTTTCAGAGAGTAATTTGCATTGTGCTGTTTGCTGTTTTTAGTGACTTTAATATTTGGTGCTCTTAAATGTTGTTTATAGCAATTAGGTATGTACGAGTATGTACACATACCTCAGTGCATTCGAGGACAAAAGATTACCAGAATTCTAAAAGCAGCAAACAGTTACAATTTAAACTGTGGTTTTATAATAAAGTTCTTTTCATTTTACTTTGTCATACTTTGCAACTAAAAAACCATTAAACAGTCGTCCGAAAAAATTCGAACATAGAAAATCATTTCTTCGTAAGAAAAATAATTTCGTTTTATTTTTCCACATACTTATAACCTGTAAAAAGGCTTGCAGGATTAAACAAAGTCGATACAGCAACATTTATAGACAGTCCACGTCATATGCAGGAATATTCGCCAGACGCAATGTCACACACATATGTATGTGCCGGTAGTAGGATCGGCCATATTGTTCATCCCCGAAGTGGGAGAAAATGGTATCCGAACTGTCTTCTGGTCAAACATCGGTACATCTACGTGACATTACGTGGAATTATCAATACAAATTCCTCATGCATGGTCTATGGAAAGTGTATAAAAAGGTATCCAGCAGAATTGCTTCAAGAAACAATCTCTGGTGTTGATGGATATCCGCTTTATCGCCATAGATTAATGGACGAAGGTGAACAATCAATTACACTAAAGGTGCAAAATAATGAAGCTGACGTCGGATAGTAACATGTTGCCCACTGCTTTCAAAAACGTACAAAACGCATGTTAATGTCCAGTATTGCAATTGCGTCAAGGCAATTAAATATATATGTACATATATTTGCAAACACTTAAAAAAAAGAGACCGGATATGGTAGTGTTTTCATTGCAAAGTTCAAACGACGAAATTACATCATGCCGATACATCAGCAGCAAAGAAGCTGTTGATGAATTTTAGGATTTCCAATTCATGAACGCCATCGAAATGGACTTCGCCTTCATTTAGCGGAAGTTAATGCACAACAACGGGCTGCAGCCACAATAGCTACAAAGTTAACTTCCTTTTTTCGATGTGTCCACCAATGATTCCTCTGCTCAATACTCAAACTCCAACTTGCTTTCCATCCCAACCAAACACACTTTGGAATACATATAAAGCGCATACGAGTCAAGACATACTGCATCCAAGAGAATTACAATGACGAAACAATGGTATTTTCAGACGATAATGATAATGAGGCTTTGATTCTACTAGAAGACAAGTGTTAGCAATCAAACAACAGGACACTCAAGTACATATGATGCAAACCTACTAACCTTACAGCAGGAACAACACTCGGCATACAACACTTTAATCACAACAATTACTAATGAAAGTGGTGGATTGTACGTTATTGATGCACCAGGCGGGCGTTGATTTTGGATGAAACTCGAACGAAAAAAATAATGTTACACTAGCCCTTGCATCGTCCGGCATAGCAATGATGGCAGTTAAATTACCTCTAAAATCACAATTGTCTGAGACGCTCACATGGAATATTAAAAAATACTCCTGCATGCAAATATTTAAGGTCATAGTATGGGATGAATTCACAATGGACCATAAAAAACCTATAGAGGGTTTTGTAAGCAAAAAAGTTAATCGGAGAAGCAATAATTATGTTAGCCGGTGATTTCCACCAAAGGTATCGATTATCGTGTTGAGTTTCCCAGCATTTCCACCACATTTGCTGCAACTCAAAACTTGCAGTAAAAAAAATGCCAAACATCTTAATCAAACGGGTAAATTTAAATAAACAAGTGTGTTGTTGCCTCGCATTCCCACGATACCAACAGATTTGCCATTTGATTTCAAGAGATTGCAGTTTGCTGTTCAGTTAGCGAATTTTTGCAACCATTTTTCAACATTGCTCACATTTTTATTTGCTTGCACTGTCAGCTTTCGTGCACTTGTGGTTTTTTGGGCTGAGGCGATTTGTTGGCCTCCTTATGAATAGGAAGTACAATATATTACACCAGATTTGACCAGTCACCTTGCGTCAATTTTGGTACATGATTTATGTGTATGTCGGTGCAAGGACGTCTTAATTAATACAAATTCGCTGCCAGTAGTAAGCGATTACTGTCAATATTAGTGATGGCAATGTCATGAGTCAGCTGTTAACGCCTCTTATGTATGCCCTTGTTAATAAGTCTGAATGCTTTAAAAACAATTTGAAATTTTGTGCGATTTTTATTTACTATTTTAAATACATATGTATGTACGCACAATATATATATCAGGCTTACTAACTTCAGGCTTGCTGGTTATTCCTCAATGTGTACCGTCTGACAGTGTTTCGGTTATGTACTAAGGACTGATAGTTATCTTTCGGTCGTTGTTATTGACTTTCTAATAAGGATAATATAGTCCATAAAATTATTTCAAACCGGTTTTCAGGTTGGCCTGCACGTACTTACATGTGTCTGTAGTTTTTCGCTCCCATATTAGAGTAACTGCGTAATTCTTTGGTGAAAATTGAAGGAATGTCAAATGCTGCTCAGTGAAAAAGGTCCCGGGCAAGGACAATGGCATTGTTTTCGCTACGAAGGCACCGCAATATTTTTAGTTAAATTTTATTAATCTCAAAATACCGAGGGTTATGTCATTGTTCTATAGGTAAGACTACAAACATATACATATGTAAGTATATGCGATGAAAATTTTGAGTGTTGCCCGAGTATCTTTTCTTCCGCAGAAAGTCAGTCTGACAAACCACCGTGGAAAAAACAGCTGGCGTCCGTTATTTAAAGACGCTTACAAACAAAAGCCTGATAACATATTCGATAATACAACTTACCTACAACTGACAAATTAAAAAATATTGATGTTGGAGGGTGCGTTGACACTTGGCACTCATATACCCCGGAATCCCGCTCTTGCACAAATTTGATTTGCAAGGTCCAATCCTAAAATGAACAAAAACACATAAATGCATAATTAATTATGTATGTATATGTATATACACGAAAATATATGTAAGTATATAATCCCAGGAAAGCTGCATAACTAATGCGCAATTTTAAAATGAAGTACGACTATCGTTAAGTATGAGATATAATACTTAGAAAACGTTAAGGATCTAAAATTATACTTTGTTTTCAGATTAGGTGTTTGTATTTTTATATATGTTTGTATGAGTAGTCTAGTAAAAGAACAGCATTTTTAGAAAATTGATGAAAGCTCTTAGCCCTGAAACCGGACTATCAAAATTTATGCCGCCGCAATTTTATTGAAGTTGTAATATAAATTTCCGCTTCAGGACTAGAAGTTTTAAGTTTTCTACAATTCCGTTCTATAAAGAAGTGGACTATTCATATAATCGGTAGTTGTGAATACCTTTACACTCACGAGCTATTTGTTTGTGATTTTGCAACCCATTTGCTTTTTCGAGTGTATTCCATCTTGAGCTTTTACGACAAAACCTGTGTTGTTTGTATGCGGAATGTTTTGATTTACCTTTACTTTTGTGCTTCTACAAGGAGATGAACATTTTCTCTTCGGTACTTAACTGCTTTTCGTTATGAAAATTTCGGAGTATTCAGTGACCATGGGAATTAACAGCAGGTCCAGAGTGCAGCTTCCGTAGCTCTATATATGTATATGGTTTTATATCTACAGGGTTTATAAAAACATACTTTAATTTTCTTGGGTAAAAATATTGGATACTTTAGAAATCTTGTTGAGAAGACCAGGTCCAAAGAGAGGCAAAAAATTGCAGATTCTTCCCTAGTGATATTAACACTATATCGGAAATGGTATTGAAGTTTAAGCTTATCCAGGGATTCAGAAACTGAGTTTTGTATGAACGTTAAACACGTGGCAGAAGTTCAATAAGTGAAGAATGGGAATCTTTTTTCTACAAACGATGGAGCAAAGTAGAACAAAACTTTAACCCATTTTTTTGCCTTTTTTAACATCGAACCCAAACCGGGAAACCTTTTTGCTTTCCAGAACCACATAACCTCCAGCTAATTTGGATTTCTTTAAGTCTGGATTGAGAGATTATAATGGACAGCTTTTAAACCCATTTTCAACGGTACTTTCCAAGCTTACTCTGGTAAGAACCGTGTTATGAAGGCGATGAGTTGGATTTTGTTTCAATTTGTTGCCATTCCCTAACGGGTTTCTCCACTCAACTTTTAATGGTTCAAGTACACTATCAGCATATCAGCAAGTTATAGTTAGCTTAAAACGTACATTATGTTTATTTATCCAACTGTGCACTCAAAAAGAATCGTTTCACTGATTCCGACTCACGGAGAAACCAGCTTTCTAGTAGCCTATTTATTAGGTCTTTTGGAGGCTGTACATATGGAAAAACCACTACTGGTTCCATAGTCTTGCCATCAGCCGAAAATACTGAAAGAGTTGTTGCACTTCCTCTTTCATTGCCTTTTTGAATGGCATCCACATTGTGATAACGTTTCAGTGCTATAACTTTGCCAGTATTTGTTATTTCATTAATCCAGCTTCTTATATTTTATTTTGCAATGATTCGAGCAACTGCAAGTTTGATTTGACTTTTGTTTAGAGTGAAGTCTAGTTGCATTCTGTTTGACACATCGATTGTAGCGTCTACCAACATTGCAAATGGTGTTAAAAGATATTAAACACGACACATAATATATAATAATGAATATCCACGTACATTCCGCCTTTTAGAGTCTGGACGTCGTCTAGAAAACGTAGTCTGTCTTTATATTTATACATATATATGTATGTACATTTTACAAATAATAGCATCGCTTCCTGCTTATTTTTGTTTGTTTATAGCCTTTATAAGAGCGGCGGAGTTTTAAGATTTCTTCCTGCGTCATCAGCTACTAATAATAAGAGATATTGATAAAGAAGACAGAAATCGTGACAAAAATACATTTACCTGCTATTCCGAAGAGTTTACAAATTTAAACTTACAAGTCTTGATTATAGTGAAACTTTTTGTTCAATTTTTTTTTTGTATTTTATTTTTTTTGCAATCTAGTTTTTCATATTAAGATAGTAACAAAATTAATCACACTTATTTTGACACTTAGAGTTACACATATGAAAATATATATATCTATAGAAATATCTTAAATTTAACAAAAAAAATATCAAGATTTAGTCTATCCTACAATCGATAAAAAAGGTAAAAAATACAAACAAAATATCAAATACGCAAAGTAAAGTCTTACTCGGTGGTAGTGGGTAAAATACAAAAAAAGAAATTTTATTAAAAAAAGTTGCACCGATAATTAAGAAACTAGTAAACTTAAAAAAATTTTATTTTCTGGTAATGCCTTTTTGATTAAAAAAGTTACACCGATAATTGCGAAACTAGTACAGGTACAAATATTGTATTTTCTGATAATGTCTTTTTGAGTGCAGATGTACGTGTGTAAAAGGCCACGATATATGTATGTTACCATGTTACCCTATAATTTTTTTAAATAAATGATTTACTGTCATATTGAAAATGATTCACTGTCATATTCTCTTTATAAAAAAACATAACCTAAGAATAATTACAATAAAGCAGTCCATTAAAAAACTTAAATAACCAAATCCTTTAACAATGTGAGCATTTATCTGATTGCAACCAAAGTTTTTTGGTAGTTCTACTTCGTAAATATGAAAAGTAAGTATTTAAAGAAATTGTCATACTTATACTGACAGCGTACTGAAATTAAGCTATTCGGGCTAATGTACATTTTCATTAGCATATAGTGCCAAAATAGATTTAGTTTTATTTTAGCTCTTAAATGGGTAATTCCTTGCCCCACGCCGCACTCCTTATTTTATAATTAACTTTGTACTGCAGCACATTATTTAAAACTTACATCTCTTATATAACTTTTTTTTTACTCCTGGTACTCACTTATTTCATTTTCAAAAAAGTAGGGATACCTTTAGTCATACCGCACGTCACCCAGCGAAGTAAGATGTCAGCTAACTTTTCTAGATATTTGAGCCAATTCATTGCTCAACTACTAGGGGAAGAGCTTTAGAGCCAACCTGGATCGAGTCAGCCTAAAAGTGCCCTTTGTATGTCCACGTTTTAAAGACATAAAATCCACTAAAATATGTTGAAAATTCATTTGTAAAATGCATCCTAAATATCCAAAAGTCTGTACAGTATATGAAAAGTGAAATCAAATAGACTTTTTTAAGTGAAAAATACCGTTGATCTGAATTTTCTTATTATTTTATAAATGTATTTTTTCTTTAATTTAATTTTATTTAATACTCCTTTAATATGACCAATTTAAAGTTTTATAGCAATATATTAAAGAAAATTTTCTACAATATAAGAAGAAATTCTTAATTTTTGAAAAAAAAAATTCTAATGCGCTCGAATAACCTGCGAATGTGGTTAAGGGTTATTTCAGCCTAGAAGTATTTCTCAATCGAGCCCACAGTTTGAATTGAAAAAATTAGGTTTGGCGTCTACCGCTAGCACTTGTCGTTGGTGATTTTACAAAACGGGTAAGAAAGAAACCGTCCTGAATTTCAATATTCTTTTGTTGGTTCATATGAGAATTAAATGAAAATGTGGCAACAGCGGCATTTTTTATATTATAAAACATATCATGCGGAAACCGACAAAGGCAACAGCGCATCGCAAAAGAGAATTATTGTGTATTGAATTGAGTCACATAAACAGGTCTTCAAACTGCGCATCGCAAGAAGACGATGCATATAGCGGAGAGCAAGTCCACAAGTGCCGTGAGTTAGTGCGATTATGTCCTACATTTTGGATGCGCTGTGGAACACTATGAGGTGTAAGATTGGCATTATTTCGAAAATATAAAACGTGTCGCCGATTTTGATAAACTACAGCTCCGTCTGAGTTTTTCTTCAACTAAATCGGGTTTCGTTTTTAGTTTTTTAAGCGAGATTTAGTACTTATTCATATTTCTCTCCGTGTCATTTTCCGCTTAGTGGGTTATCAGTACGGTGACCATATTTTTCAATGAAAAAAAGGATATTCAACTTGAAATAAAAAATTTTTGGTATTAAGCTTTTGTCTACTTCCATGAATTCTAGGCAAGTAATGGGTTTTGGTGGTTAAGACCTCTACTGAATGTATCCCGGGAGTTTTCCCTGTTCGTTTGGGAAAACGCTCAATGCAGGAAATTTTATTAAGTATTAAAGTTAAGTGAGGGGAAACTGCTTGGTAAAAGCCATTTATTGGTGAATTGCCCTGTACCAGTGATAGTAATTGGTATTCTAGTGCCTTAAAATTGCGTAAAACATCACTATGGTGATGCGATAGCTCGCCATTCGAATGGTGTGTTATATGCTTTTTAAAGCTGCGTTTATTTATTTAATTTTTTATTGTCGTAGTGTAGGCGTAATATTTTGGGGTACCCCTGGACCTATCAAACAAGGATAACATTTTGTTGATACTTATTCTCTGGGAAATAAACTCGCGGTGCTTTCCTAAGAATTCCCTTACGCTTTTCCCTATATTGGGAACTCCCTCTAAGTCTTCTAAATTATCGTTCTGCCGTCGATTACTTGGTCAGGAAGATTGGCAAGTTCTTGCGCCGAATTAATAATATTATTGATAAAGTTAATTCTGTTGGCGGTTATAATTTATTTTTTTGCGTAAAACCGCTGGCCGAATTTCTCTTTACGAATTTCTTTCTAAATAATTTTTAGTAAATAAAGGTTTCACAAAATAGAAAATTGTATTGATTTTAAAATTTATTTACTATATTTTATTTTTTTATATTTTACTGGGCTTATTACTATATTTTCTCTCATAGATAATTACTAAATTCGTTTATAAATTTACAAGAAAAAGCTGGTCTTAGTGGGTACCAGTAATGATGTTGTTGTTCCTATTAAGCTGGTTTTTTGAATGTTTTGTAGCTATAAAAAGTTAATTCTTAAATTTTATTTTTAGGACTTTTCCGATCACTTTTTTGTTAAACATTTGATCGTTGACACAAAATACTAGAAGTTTTATAATCCTAAAAATATCCGCATTGCCATTGTCTATTGCTTTGTTTAAAGTTACTATTTTTAGTTTTGTTTAAGAGAAATACTTAAATACAGACGTAATGTCAGCAACTTAAAGTTGTAATTTTTAATTTTGATAAAATAAGTTCAATGAATGATATTGATCAGCATAAATTTTAAGTGGATAATAAGTTTATTAACTGACATAAGTACATATATATACATATACGGATATGTACCTTAGTAAACTAGTCATTGTGATGTTGTAAAAGTACACTGTACAAAATTAAGTGTACTAGTTATATGTATGCATGTACGTTAAGAATAGTAATAAACAAGACCTCCAATGGATTTAATCCAGGAAGTTTATGCGGAGGCTATACAAATATACGAACTTATACGGGTTTTCTAATTTACAAAAAGAATTGATGGTTAAATATTGAAGCATATCTAATTTTCGATATGCCACTAATAGTTTAATTCTTTGTGTTGTTTTGGTTATAAATATAGTAAAATATAAATTTTTTCATTTGTTGTTATTCAAAAAAAATGTTTGCTTAAATTAATATCGTTTTCTTTTACTGTAAAAACAAGTTCTTGACATACTGTATGTACATATATTTAAATTTAATTGCCACTCATAATATACATATATATACATATGTATATACCAAGGTAGATTAAGGCCCAGTTTTAACTTCATATTTTCATAAATAAAAAAAATTTGTTAAATTCCATTTAGGCTGCATTTAAATACGGTTATTTAGTCGCTGTTGTTTAGTTGCGATTAAAGTATGGCAGCATCATTTAATCTCCAAAACAACAGCTGTTTGTTATTGAACAAACAGAAGTGTTTTTGAAAACAATCGCTAAGAATTAATTTCTACAAACATATTGCCTAGCAAATAATTAGAAAATCTATATCCTAGTATCTGCTAGAAGCGAAAACATGTGTATGTAGGAATATGAGTGCTTCGTTTAGATTCTGTTGGACTTACATAAATAAAACTTATATGCCAAAGGTTGGGCACCTTCGTGGTGAAAAAGAAATCATTTTATGTACATACTACATTTTTTTTTTTCCTCGAAAAATTCCAAAGGAAATATCAAATGAGGACATATTAAAAAGACTTAATTATTTGTGACCCTGTTATATCAAATATGACAAAAGCAAAACAGAAAACAACTAATAATTTGGTTAAGGAAACAATTCGATTCCGATTCGATTGAATCAAGTCTCGATAATGAAGAGTATACCCCTGATGATGATAATGATATTTACATATGTATATCAATTATACAGATGAAGATGATGATGAATTGAGATGTTTTAATAGTATATTTTTTATATTCCATTTTTCTAATATTACATATAGATGTGTTTCTAAGTAAATAAACGGAAGATAAATAAAATTGCTTTAATATATTATTAAAAATCTATAAATTCTGCTTCTTAAGCTAACATTAGAAACGGGGAAAGGTAGCTCGAACTAATTTGCAATTTGACTCGTAATCAGTAATTACTTTATGTGAGGAGCACCCCTACCTCTCACCTACCGAATAACTTTTCTATCCAATTTCATATCCCGTCTTCAACACTTTTACTGTTAAAACTTTCTAGACAACTGTGTGTTAGGAGAACCCCTGTCCCCAGTCATATTTCACCAATTTTTCTTATTAAATTCGAAGTTTGCTCTCTCTAAATAATATTAGGAAGGTAAATAAAGTTGACGCATATATAAATATACATAAGTATTTAGTTTTGAACGTGTGCAAAGAAGTGAGAAAAGAGAGCGAACTGTACAGCTGCCTTAAGGCTTGCGGGCGCACTTACTGTTACTTACCTCTGAATGTTTGAGATGCGTTGCACTAAATCTTTCATCGCTACTGTATGCTGTAAGGCCAACTGTCAACAAGTGATAATCCTTTTTTCGTATCCATGACACCTAAAACGAAAATAACAAAGTTTTCTATATGATCTAAATATATTAATGGCGAAGTAAAAGAGCCGAAACAAAATATTTTAAAATCTATAGTTAATAAAAACAATTGATTTTATCGTTCAATAATTCAATTTATCATTCGCTTTGAATGAACAATAAAGCTAATGAAAGAACTAGCTCAGGAAAATAGGAGGGGTCCGTACAGTCACCTGAAAAGAACATTTTCAAAAACCTGAAAAATATTTGAAGTGAATTTAAATCGTAGTTATTACATATAAATAAATGATTTCGAAAGTACTCCTATATTTTACATTGAGGTTGATACGCTAGCAGCATTCTGATAATCCGATTCTAGTTTACTGCGAAAGGTATCGCTCTCGCGAAATCCACTCTCCCGTGATAAATTTCCTCTTCCTAACATGGAGGATTGTTGGGCAATTCTCAATGGCTTACAACAATAGGTGTAGCGGAACTGTTTCATCATTTCTGCTGATGACAGGTGCAAAACTGTATTTTTAACACCCCAAAGGACTATTAATTGACATGTGTGCCTTTTGGCTTAAAAAGCAACCCATATCCCGCCAAATAATGAGTTTACCCCGATTTTATAAATAATACATGAGTTGTCTATCCAGATGACATATTAGTTTCATCAACATCATTAAGTGAGCACATTCCTGACTGACCTGAATAAATATCCAAAAGATTTTCAAAATACTATATCGAATTAAAAATCAATAAATTTTTTGATGCGATAATATAAGTTCTTGGGACAATTAGTTATACTTAATAAGATTGATGTTATCTATTAGGATCAGTTACCAGGATTTCACAGCAGATTTATCAAAGACTAGAGCAAAGTGGCTTTGCCTATAATATGTAAGTTAAAGTAAAGGTGTTCAGGGTCACCCAGTTGCTTTCTGCTTAAGATCTTTAAACCGGCATGAGTTCAACGGCAGTACAATTGAAAAAGAGATTACAATTTGTTGAAGAATATAGAGAAAGCAGAGAATTTAAGACATTTAAATACAAACTCTTTATTGAATACTTAAGTCAAACACTAAGAAAACTAGTTTCTCAACTCATTAAAGATAATACTAATAATTTAGCCACTTGGAGAAAAAAAAGTTAGGAAAAATGGGGAAAAAGAAAGCTCTTACAAAAATCAAATCAATAAATTCCGAATTTCTCTACCTATCTATTATATATTGCGATTTGTGCAGTCACCTGGGATATAAAATTGTATTTTAGGAGTTCTTCCATCACTACGTAGCCAAGAATTTGTTTACCACTTTGGTTCCACCAGAACTTCTACCATGTATTGGACCCTCAATATGCAGTAATTCAAATAAAATTGAAACGGTTCCAATAAAATTGTTGTTATGAAATTGTAAAAGCGTCATCTTCCAGCGGTGAGTGTTACCTTTCTGTTAAAACTCACATGTATTTTTATGGATCTTTCTAGTTTCAATACTTCTCAACTTCGTATGCATTTATTATGCTCTAAAAGCACTATGACTTTTGATCTAAGTGTTTTGACAGCTGTCTGCATATTAAATACTCGTGCGTTTTGTACGCTCTTAAAACTCTTCTCTCTACCAGTGCTGGGTCACAACCAAATATTATTTTTCTTTTACAAGTTGTGTATTATTTTTAAATAAATTTGTAGATGAAAAACATTTCATTCCTTTAAACTCCCTATCGGTCATTGTGAAATTTGCTTTTTCTCTCTCTCGTTTCATATAATAAAAAAATTAACATGATCTTTCTTTTCATTCTACTACACAAGGAACAACTTTTGTTTTTTAAATTTTTTCATTGGCGACCGTGACAGGACGGTTATAATTATCGTTTTTGCAACAATTATAATTAATTTTTTTGTCAAAATAAGTGAAGGGTTAACCTTTTGGACAAAAAAATTGGATCTTCAGATTTATATCCCCATCATATTTCATACAAATTATCTTCGAGACACCACATTGGACATCATTTCATTTTCATCAACATAAAAGGATTCATCGTAACATTCATCGACAATTCAAGTAAGTGCGCTAACCGAACATCGCCATTAAAGGATCATCTTCGTCGCTGCCACTCATCTCTGATCGTCCAACCTCACTCATCCAACAAATAAAATTATTTCATAGTTGCTGCTTTAAATATCCAGGCCAAAATTCTCATGTGCACTTCTACATCAGGGGGCAAATCCCCGCATTCGAAATCGAGTACTTTGTCATCGAAATGTTGTTGACGTGGATCACGGCAACCGTTATCGAAACGTATCTACTCAAAGTTACACTCGATTGGTAATCTATTATCGAAAACAAATAAACTCTAGCATTTTGCCGCGAAACAAAGCAAAGATACAAAACAAGAAAAAAAAAGAAAGAAGTAATTAAAAATGTAAGTATTTTCCTAATATTTTCTTAAAATTAGTTTAAAAAATATAATTTAAATTGTTTTTAGGGAAAGTGAATATCAAGACAAAGATTGCCCAGTAACTAGTGCAAAAAAAAAATAAATAATAGAAAAATCGCTCCAGAACCATTTTGATCTATTATAATTACAAAATTTCTAAATTTTTTACACAATTTTAAATTTTCCCGAATTTTTTTTGTTTTTCTTGTTTGTTTTAATTTTCTTATTCTTTAAATAAATATTCTTTGTTTTCGGTTTCGCCTATTTTAAAGTCAATCGCGGGTTCTTCGAAAAAGATATTACAAGGTGGCGCAAAAATAACCTTCCGATGTTTTTTGGCTGCAATTTAAAAAAAATGAAAAACTTTGATTCTTCTTGTGGATTATTTTTATTTGGTTTTTTAATTTTTTTTACATCAAATCGAGAATATGATGCCATGTAAATGGCCGCCGCCACAGTTGATTGTTATTTGAGCCCTTTTTATGGCATTTTCCATCAGTTTGTCCAAAACTTCCGGCGATAGGTCCTCACATTCTTGACGGATATTGTCTCTAAGAGCTGCAAGAGTCTGAGGCTTGTTGACATAAACCCAGGACTTCAAAAAACTCCACAAAAAGAAGTCTGGAGCGGTCAAATCAGGCGATCTTGCTGGCCAGTGCAAATCGCCAAAACGGGAGATTAGGCACCCGGGAAATGCATCCTTCAGCATATCGGTTGTGGCACGGAAGTGTGTGCCGTTGCACCGTCCTGGTGGAACCACACATGTTTTCCAATCGCAATTCATCAAGTTGCGGCAAAAAGAACTCGTTGATCATTGCTCTGTAGCGCTCACCATTCACAGTAACCGTTTGGCCCGCGACGTCTTCGAAGAAAAAAGGACCGACGACTCCTCCAGCGAAAACAGCACACCATACAGTGGCTTTGAGCGGGTGTAATGGCTCTTCGTGGGTTACACGCGGATTTTCAGTGCCCCAGAAGTGTAAATTTTGCTTATTTACGTCTTCCTCTTGGTGGTGATTAAGGATGGCTTGAGCGTATGTTAGACGCGATTGGCGGTCAGCAGCTAACAGCTGATGCACCGTCTGGTGTACGGAAACATCTTCAAATCTTGTACCAAAATTCGCTGTAAAGACCGTCGACTGACACCCATTTGCGTGGCACGTCGTCTGGTCGATGTCGACGGCGCTTCCATGACATCCTCAGCTACAGCAGCAATATTCTCTGCAGAACGGCTACTCCGGGGTCTGCCACGCCTGGCAGCATCTCGTGTTGTGCCAGTCTTTTCGAGGCGAGCGGCTAAACGTCGCAGTGTTTCACCAGTAGGCGTTGGACGGCTAGGAAATCTGCGACGAAATTCACGTTGTGCCAAAGTCACCGACCGATTATTGGTCAAATAAATAGTCACCAATATTCCGCGTTCTGCAGCAGTGTAGCGTAACATTGTTTATTAACATATATTTCACATGTGTTTACTACACAAATGTCAAAACAGAACTGACATTAGGGGCCAATCGCAAAATTTATAGCATTTTCTGATAGAAGGATTACCATTGCGCCACCTTGTAGATACCTTTGCAGCAGTGGCTCGTTATTATCGATAGGTTCGGAACGAGAAGTCATGGATTCTATATATATCCACATTCTTTTATCGAAAATTGATCGAGAGTCTTAAGCCGTTTACGATGAAAGGTAAATACCTGCTGCGATTATAGTCAGGCAAAAGATCATTTCAGCAGAAGTTGCCCACGAGTTATGAGTTTTCCAATATCACGTCGCTTTGATTTTGCTGAAGCCTCTTGTACTTGCATCGATAGCCTTCGTAAGAGCCATATGGTAGCAAAATGCCAGTCAACATCTCGATTTCGCTTATGCCGCATATCTCATCACACTTCCTTGCATAATTCAAATTGGAAATCACTATCGTATCATCCACTTTCGTTGAATTCATCGTCACAACGACATTCGTCATCGGGATGATCATCAAATATTCAGTCTGCGCATGCATTTCAACCCTCATTTGAAGCTTCGTTTCAACTATCGTCATAGTCAATGAAATCATATCTGGTAGGACAAGAAACTTCATCAACGAAGCAAACAAAAGCGCAGCGTCAATTCACCTAACAACAAACTCGGCTTTTGTAAGATACAGTCGTCGTTGTGTCTTACTTCCTACAGCCATCATAGTAGTTCGAGATATTTTTGGAATTTTACAACCCTGTAGAGCTCTTTCAGACTCTTATTCTGAAATCAACTTGATCTTCCAGCAGTTAAAATTTCCCCAAGAAATAGCTGGCACTTGAGAAATACGTTCCCAATTGAAATATAAGGTCAATGCTACTATCAAATCTCGTATCTCAAATTTCGAACCAACTACAATCTTTTCGGTCACAAAATCTATCTCCCCACAACAGCCAGCGGACCGTATGGAGGTAGATTGGATTATTCCGGCCAACTTGCCACTTGCAGATCCAAATTTCAATGTCCCACAGCGTATTGGCTTGCTTTTAAATTCCGAGATATTTTTTCATTTGCTGTTAGAAGGTAAAATTTAATTAATACGACTCAAGGGTGTATAGTGGGAAGAAATATAGAATTTAAAGAACCAAATTCAACTTTGTTATTCCACGTCACCACCATTCAAGAATTAGACTCAATGTTGCAGACATTTTGTAAAAATAAACTCAATAAGTCTGAAGAAGAAGATCAGTGCGAATTGAATTTTATCGAAAATGCTGTTTTTTAACTCGTTTGAAATTCTTGACGTCGTTTTTTGTCCATCGATTTTCTGCGTGAATATATTGAACTTGGGCACATATCAATCGCTAATTCTTCTTCTTCTTTTGGCGCTACAGTCCGTGGTGAACCTGGGCCTCAACCAACAAAGTTTTCCAGCTGGCACGGTCTTTAGCCAGCGTTCTCCAATTTTGCACACCAAGTTGGTTGAGGTCCCTCTCCACTTGTGTGCGCCATCGGTTCCGTGGGCGTCCTCTACTGCGTTGTCCCACAGGTTCGGAATCGAAGATTCTACGGGTCGGAGCAGTATTCTCCATGCGCTCTACATGGCCCAACCATCTTAGCCGTTGGATCCGTAGGCGCCTGGTTAGGCTCATGTCGCTGTACAACCCGTACAGTTCATGATTGAATCTTCTTCTCCAGAAACCATCAACGCAAACAGGGCCGAAGATTGAACGCAGAACTTTTCTCTCGAAAATACCAAGGACTTCCTCATCCGCCTTCGACACCGTCCATGCTTCTGCGTCATAAAGAAGTACAGGGATTATCAAAGTGGTATATAGTGTCAACTTGGTTTTTCGAGAAAGGGCCTTACTACTCAATTGCCTCTTGAGCCCAAAGAAACAGCGATTGGCAAGAGTTATTCTGCGTTTGATCTCGGTACTGATGTTGTTCATACTGTTGACTTGGGAGCCAAGGTAGACGAAGTCCTTCACTACCTCGAAGTTATAGCTGCCTATGGTGATGTTCGGGCCCAGTCGTCGGTGTTGCGCGTCCTTTTTTGATGACAGCATATACTTCGTTTTGCCCTCGTTCACCGCTAGACCCATTTTGGCCGCCTCCGTTGAAATACCAGCAAACGCTTCAGTGACGGCTCGCTGTGTTCGACCAATCACGTCAATGTCGTCAGCGTATGCTAGCAGTTGCACGGACTTTTGGAAGATCGTGCCTCTGTTGTTGGCGTGTGAGTTTTGCACGATCTTCTCAAGAATTATGTTAAAAAAGTCACATGACAGTGCGTCGCCTTGTCTAAATTCCCTTCTGACATTGAAGGTCTCGGTGAATTCGTTACCGACCTTGATGGAGCAGCGAGAGTTCTCCATCGTCATCCTACACAGCCTGACGAGTTTAGTAGGAATGTCAAAACTAGACATGGCTTCGTATAGCTCGTCCCTATACACACTGTCATATGCGGCCTTAAAATCAACGAATAGGTGGTGGGTGTCGATTTGCATTTCTTGGGTCTTTTCCAGGATCTGCCGTAGTGTGAAAATTTGGTCGATGGTGGACTTCCCCGGCCTGAAACCACACTGATAAGGACCTATCAGACTGTTCACGAATGGTTTCAGGCGCTCACACAAAACGGCAGAGAAGATCTTGTAGGCGATGTTCAGGAGACTTATTCCTCGGTAGTTGGCGCAGTTGAAGGGGTCTCCTTTTTTGTGGATCGGGCAAACGATGCTGAGATTCCACTCGTCGGGCATGCTTTCCTCCGACCATATCTTACAGATGAGCTGGTGCATGCGCCCAACCAGGTCATTTCCGGCTGCCTTAAATAGTTCCGCGGACAGTGCGTCCGCTCCTGCAGCTTTGTTTGATTTCAATCTCGATATTGCTATCTTGACTTCATTCAGGTCGGGGGGACGGAATTCTCTACCATCATCGTCCGTTATCTGTAGTGGAATATTCTGCCTGGCGATGGAATCGGTGTTTTGTTCGCCGTTAAACTGTCTGCAGAAGTGATCCTTCCAGATTCTCAGCATCGATTGCGGCTCTACTACGATTTGTCCCTCTTCGTCACGACAGGCTTCTGTCCGAAGCTTATATCCATTGGATAGTTGTTTTACCCGTTGGTAAAACTTTCGGATATTATTCCTGCCGTAACACCTCTCCAGTTCCTCGATCGCGCGCTTCTCGTGCTCTTTCTTCTTCTTTTTGAGAAGCCGGTGTTCTTCCCTTCTCTTCCGTTCGTAAAGCTCACGAGCTGCTCTCGTCCTTCTCTCCAACGTCGCCTTATACGCTGCTAGCTTCGCTGAATGTGCCTGCCTGCACTCGTCGTCAAACCATGGGTTTTTTCCGGGTGGCATTTTAAAACCCAATACATCAGAGGCAGCATCTCTGATGGCGTTTTGGCAACGGTTCCATTCCTCATCGGTTGTTTCGCCTGGCAGGGCTGGACTCTCTGAGAGCTTAAGGGAGACTAGATCGGCAAATTTCCCAGCGGTCGATTGCGATTGTAGCTTTGCGACGTCAAACTGTTGTGGTCGTGCTCTACTCCGGTTTGCTACTGATATCCGTGATCTTACCTTGGTTACAACAAGGAAGTGATCGGAGTCAATGTTGGCTCCTCGGAATGTTCGGACATCAAGAATACTGGAGGAGTGTCTGCCGTCGATCGCAATGTGATCAATTTGGTTGACGGTTAATTGATCAGGGGACCGCCAGGTCCCTTTGTGAATGTTGAGGTGAGGGAATCGCGTGCTTGCTACAGTGAGATTGCGCCCCGTTACAAAATCTAGCATCGCTAATTACGAAGTCTTAGATAAACCCCACTATGTGATACCCCATCATTCAGTTTTGCGCCTTCAAAGTACTTCAACCAAATTAAGAGTTATTACTGACGCGTCGGTTAAAACCTCGACAAACATTTCAAACCAGGAACAGCTCTTTAAAATTAATAACGCAAATATCACTAAAGCTCTCGGAATGTCGCGGAAGATAGATGTATGTAGATGTGTTTTATTTTAGGCTTGATTTCGAAAAAATTTAAAATGCCATTAAGCGCAAAATCACATCAGTAGCTGCTAGAATTTTTGATGTTCTTTAAGCCCTATAATGGGTATCGCAATGTATATCGCAGAAAAATTGAATTCTAATAATAAGAAATAATGCAGATTGATATAGAACTAATAACAAAACAATATCGTTACTCAGCATCTACCAAACCCCACCATGAAGGAATCCCTTTGTTTTTAAATGAACATGATATAATAATAAAAAAATAAAAAGAAAACAAGAGCTACTAATCATCGAAGACATAAACATCGACATATCAGAAGAAAACTACACTACAACAACATCTAAATATGATGACGAATGATGATGGTCTGCAATGTTTAATAGATGCGAACACGCAAGAAGACGTAAAACGCAACACGAACATCTGATCATCTGTTTATAAAAACAAATAAATTAACAACAGAAGCAAATGCTACAATAATTACAACAAAAATGTCAGACAACTACACACTCACACAAAAAAACGCGGTCTCCACATAGAAGATAGGCTCCCTATGTCAATCAAGTCGAAATCCCCGTTTACGTAGAGATGAATCCAGACGACGAATTTGAAATTCATGGGTTTTCGGACGCCTCGCTGTTTACTTACGGATACTGCATGTACATTAAAACTAATAAGTTGAATCTACATCAAGTGAGATTAATCATTGCAAAATCAAAGGTAGCGCCTGTAGTTCAACAATCTTTACCCAGGCGGCCAGGTGTGCCGCGTTACTATTGACCGGATCTGGGAGAAAATAAAGAATCCCTTCGAAGGCAATTATAAATATCGTACATATTTCTAGTCAGATTCAAAAACTGTTCTAAATTGGCTTAAAAAGCACTCGTCATCATATGTTAGCTTTGTCGCTAATAGCGTTTCAGGAATTCAAAATATCACCAATAATATACCTTGGCAACATGTGCCATCAAAGCATAACCCTGCAGATATCGTGTCACGCGGCTGTTTTGCTGATGAATTAAACTCAACAATTTGGTTCACAGGTCCAGAATTCTTAACAAAAGGTAAAAAACTAACAAAACTGGCCCAAAGGGTCCGTCCCGAACTTCCTTCCTCGGAGATGAGAACGTCAACATTTAACAAAATTATACACATTATCATTTATGGACATTCATCGCCTTTTTCACAAACACAAAAGAAACTCAAGTGTAACGACAGAAGAACATCAACTGGCCTTTTGGAAAGTGTTTCACGATATTCAACAAACCGCCTTTAAGGAATAAATTGGTCACTTAAAGCCGCTAAATATTACATCCGTCATTACAAAAGCTATCGCCTTTTTTGCAAGACGTCCAAAGGTACGAAAAACCGATAGCAATAATCAGAGTTTGTGGCAGACTATCAACTCGCAACTACGACAGCAAGTTCCCAGCACTTCTTCCAAAGGCTCATGACTTTACATTTCTCTACGCAAATCACCTTAACCTAAAGCACTTACATGCGGAGCCAAAATCATTTCTCGGAATTGTACGGCAGCAGGTTTGGGTAATAAACGGTAGCCAGATTGCTAGAAAAGTAGTCCGAAGCTGCGTGCACTGCTTCAAATACAAACCTCGCCTTTTGCAGCAAATTATGGATACCGATCATCGTCCTTTTCTCATTTGTGGTGTAGATTTTTGCGGCCCGTTCTATACTTCTATACAGAATCATGGGTAGGCCGCCATACAAAACAAACTTTTAGTTTTAACCAGTGTTAGATATCTTTTAAAGCAAAAGATAAAATAGTTCAAAGCTAGACAAATCAGAATGAAAACGTTAAAAATAATATCACTCTTCAAAGAAATGATAATTTGTTAATGATAAATTTATATTGTCACTTGCAGTAAAGCAAATTATGCCGAAGACATTTAAACAATGAAAGTTATGGGAATAGGAACACTTCGAGTGTTTTCAGTTTATATAATATTTCAGTTCCATTAATGTGCTCTGTATTCTACCAAATATGTACATGTGTACAGTTATTATTTTATTTTATAAAAACATCAACACGTATAAATATCACGCTGTATTCCTTGAAATGGAATTATTAATATTAAGGAAACCTCAATTTTTTATATAACGGTGGCATCTTGACTTAAGGGATTCTTTAATTAAAGATTCTAACAACGGGTCTTTACTTAAGAAGTTGCTACGAAGTTGTGAAGTTGCATAAAACGACTCAATAATTTTAAAGCCATGTGATCTTAGACCGTCAGAATAAATTCCTTTTTCTAATTTCTTATTTTATTTATAACTGTTTTTTTTTTAATTTGGTTTTTTCAATTTAATTGTATAAATCTTGTGAATATTAGTTTATATCCTTCCGTAGAGCAATTAACGTAAAGCCAAGCACGGAAACCATCATGACAAAGACCGATAAGGTACCTGCAAGAGCTTTTATGGGAATTGTGTTGAAGAAGTCCAGCATGTAAAATTAATATAAAAAACTTTGTAACGTGGAAAAATTTGAAAGAAGGTACAAATTTAAACAATGAGCCGCCTTTTTCAACTGAAAACTAAGTTGAAATATAGGAAGAAGGAAATGTCGACTCCAACGTACGAATGGCGTTCTGTTATTATTACGTCTACATTACACTTACAAACGAAAAAAAGTAAAGAAAATTCGACTTCAAGGGGAGGTTAAATTCAAACCTCAGATTCTAGTTTACGATACAGAAGTATAAGTCAGGCGTAGGGATAATCCAATGAACATTCAGATGGCGTTGGGCTCATTACCGGAGCTGCTATTGGTAGGTACGAGGGAGTTTGTTGTAACAGACGGTGCTTTTCCAACTTCTCAACATTGAGTTGGTAACACTGGTTTATTTGACAACCGATTTAACAACTGATAGATATTTTTTCTTTGGCATTTAATCCGAAGACCAACACTTGCAAATTGCCGAAATATTCTGCCTAAATAAGAGTCCTGTTCGGCACGCTTATCGCTCATCTGAGGGGCTAATTCGAATGATTATGGATATTGAAGATGGCGCGTATACTCTTAATGATAACGTGCACCCTGTAAGACGCCGAACACTGTGCACTGAACGAGGTATTGCCGCCGTTAAGAAAATCATTGAAGGAAACTCACATGACTGCATTTAACTTTGCTTTCATCAAGATCGGACACAAATATCTCCAGCCCATCAGATCTTGGCTTACGAGATTCTCAGATGCGAGTTTGTGCAAGAATTAAAGGCAATTCGGCCAATGTGTGGAAGTCCAAATTGATTTTGATTTTATATACAAAATTTTCATTTCAGTAATTAACCTCATTTTGGTTGGGTTCCTAATAAGCAAAATTATCGCATTTGGGGTACAGACAAATGACAAGGTTTTGTCCAAAAACTATTATAGTCACATAAAACTACGGCTGGATAAACTGCATGCGCCGGCGGAATTGTTGATCCAATGGGGAATAATGTAGAGAAAAGCTTAAAATTTCTTACCACACGAGATACGAGTATGTTTAGGTCTACAAGGAAGTAGCGTGACAGCAAAGCTGGATTTAAAACGCAAAGAACATGGGGTAAACAATTAACTCAAAGAAACTCTTGATGAACGAATAGAATTTTATTTAAGTAAATACATACGTTTTAACACAGATACTTACCACGCATTCCCCTATATGGTGAACAACACAAGAAATGTGTGCAGTGGCGCCAGATTGGGTTGTAACAACAGTTGAATTTTCTGTTCCAAAATACATCGGCGTATTATGAGCAGGTGTGTCTATTGTCTCAAGGGTGTTGTTGGTATAGGAATTGTGTTTATCGTTTTGGTGAGCCAAGTCTATAACTTTATGAGCTACAAGATTACTTGATAGTCGTTTCGGCTTGTTCATGTGGGACGAAACGGCAATATTTTGACTTTCGAAATTTGACCGCCTAAGCTTATCCGCAAGCTGTTCATCGTGTACGTTACTTTTATCTGCGCGGTGATTGCGATAGCGTTGGTGACTCTGATTTTCAATGGTTAATTTTGAAGTCGATAAAAACGATGCGATAGGTGTGTTGCTGTATGAGCTGTCAGAAAGAAAGTTCTTCGATTTGATACTGTTAAAGATTTTTTCATTGTCATGAATATAGTCCATTTCAACGTATGTTGTTAAACCTAAAAATTAAATTGAGAAAACTAAAATTAGTATAAAAAGTTTCAGCATAATTATTTACGAACAAGAAACAATTTTATTATCTAAAACATTTAATCCTAGATTTCTTCTAGAACTTAAATATACGCGGTCTTGTGCATAATAAGAAACTCTCACGAAGCTAAAGTCTAATTATAACACTCTAAGAAGCTCTGAATAGCAAATTCTTGCCAACGAGTTGCCCTATATCTGCCAACTTGTGGAAAACAACTGTTCTGTCTCAGTTTGTTTTTGTTTTATAAAAATTTTGCGCGCAAAAATAAAAAAGGGAAATTTTAGACCTTTGCGGGAAGGCCATCGATTGCACGTATGTATGCATATGCGTATGAAAGCTATAGACGGCAACGATGCCCAATTATGTACATACATATATGTAAATCGAAAGGGGCATTTCTCTCGAAGTGTACAGGAATTTAAATGAGTAAGTAACAAAAGGAGGTATTTAAATTCATTTAGAAGTTGCTTGGGACGTTTCATTAAAAGTAGCCGATGTTGTTGTACACACGACTCACGAATTTTTAATGAAAGCAAATTAAAGGAGAGGAAAGTGCACTCATGTGCTGATTAACTGGAGGCGGTGGTTACAAATCCACTAATTGTTTGTTTACACCTGTGTCGAGCCCAAAATATAGAAAGGAGGAAAATTGAAAAGGCTTTTCGGTTTGCAAAAGCAGATTCCGAATCTTTTAGAAGCAACGGAAAAATTGTAATTGTGTCTCTGGCCGTTATCCATAACTTGTCGATAATTTATAATGACGAAACATTTGTTCTAAATTATAAAATATGAAAAATGAATGCAAAAAGCAAATTTCACACTTTGAAATTTAACAGAATTGCAGCGGGTATGAAAATATATCTCTTGTTTTGAGCTTTTCTTAACAAAAATAAAGAATGTACAATATAACATAATTAATTAAACTTTATTATTGTATATTTATTGACGATAAAAACTAAGACCTACAACAATTCATCTGAGTTCATAACAAAACTAGGAATAAAACAAAAATTTATAAAAAACAATTTACTGTATCTTTCACAAAAATATACTATGGGAGCATCATATATAATACAAGTTAGTGAAAACCACTTCTTCTTTTCTTGACTTTCTAGCACTAATTTATTTCTTATTTCCGAAATGTGATTAATGCTTTAGGGATATATTCAGAAGAAACTAAGGCGTACCTGAAATGTATTTCAGTAAAATTTTGTGTGGAATATTTGAATTGAAACACGTTTAATATCCATTTAAATTTTTTTAATATACCCAGCATTCTTCCCGCATTCACTTTGAAATTTTACACTTCATGTTTCTACTTCCTTTGAAGCCTAATGGAAACTTTATTTCCTTTATTTTACCATCATCCGTTTTTTAACACTTCTAAGCCAATCTCTTGTGAGAATATTTGCGAATAGCCATCGTATAAATTAGTATCTATTTACTTCAAAGTATTTGGATGGAATAGATATCAACTTTTAATCCGGTGTTCTTTTATGCGCAGAAACTTTATTAACAAGTTGATGAATACTGAATTTCTCTTCGTCTTGCATAGATTCCTGCGTTCTCTATGATTTCGAATTTGGCAAAAGTCAGTTTTGATAACAAATCCTAACAAATTTGTCATAACCTAAACCTTTCTTTTTTATCCATTTTTGAATTGTAGTCTGACGATTTTGAACAATTTTTGACTTGTTTGAATTTAGAGAATGAGATTTCTCTTATTATGAAGGAAAATCTTCTTCTTCTTCTTCTTTTGGCGCTACAGTCCGTGGTGAACCTGGGCCTCAACCATCAAAGTGAAGGAAAATATGAAATGTGAAAAGCATGGACGAGTTGAGCAATTTTAGTGGAATTTTTTTACAACACAGAGTGACATGGTTCATTTTCAGCGTTCATTTATTCAAAGTTAGCATCCGTTTAAAGCTCATTGTACATGTAAATGCGAAGGCTAATCGACATTCTAGTTGGCAGCTCATTGTGTATAAATTGTGGATAATTAATAATTATAAAGCTGGAAGTACTTAAACGCCAACAATTGTAAAATACAATTAATTAGTAATGCAAGCCAATTTAAATCTGCAATTTCTGAATTTTATAAACAGTATTAATAACATTTTCTAACTTCTATATTATTCCATATTATTACATATGTTTGGGGGAATGGGCCAGTGCACTCAGGGCAAAGTTGTTGATTGCTCTCAACCTGGCGAGAAGCCAGCAGCGATCCCTGAAAATGGACTGGTCAAGCTGACATACTGCCTCCCCGTGGCGCCCCTGGATAGCCCCTACAGCACCCGCTTAGAGGTGAACCAAAGTGTGCAGCGAATCCCCTCTGTCCAGGGGTCTAAACCAGGACCCGGTCCTCCAGGTTTCGGGGGTTGTGCGTGGGGGTAACTTCCCTACCGTGTAAAAACACACTAGTTACGACACAACAACAAAGAATAACTTTGTTGGTTGAGGCCCAGGTTCACCACGGACTGTAGCGCCAAGAGAAGAAGAAGAAGATTACATATGTTTGCTCTATTAGACTGTTTCTGACTATTATTGATTTTTGTTCTAAACTTTATTTATTTTTATATTTCTGACTATATTTGATTTTTATTTCAAACTTTTTTTTTAAAATAATTTATATATGTTATTTGCATATATATCTGTAATATAAGACTTAGTCTTGTTGTATTGTGTGATATATGACAGGTTACACAACGCACGTTGTAGAAACGGTTTCTTTCAGTTGTTTTTTATTTGTTTACTTATTTGAACATTGAAAAATGGATCTACTTTCCCATGATTCGCAAATTTTTTAATATATTTATTTAAATAAAATACAGTGGACTAAAAAGTTCGAAGTTAACCACCTATTTGCAACTTGTTTGAAAAACACCAATTCAACTTTTTTGACAGAAGTCCACATAATAATGAAAACAAAATAGAATTTTTTTTAAATTTAAACAGAAATAAAACTTGATGAGAAATAAATAAAACACAATTTTGCGAGGAGATGTAGTAGAGAAGAGAAATTTTTTTGTAGAATTGCCGTCTTAAACATTGGGAATATAATATAAATTGAAAGGAAGCGCATCTTATTGATTTTATAAAAGACCAGATTTAATGACAGTTGCAGTTGAAGAATTTTCAAGTGAAATAATATTTAAAACAATCCATAGAGGTAGATCAAGCCGCCTTTTATGACTGAAGTAATTGAAAATTTGATCGAAAATATTCCAGATTACACTCTAAGCACTCAAGCGACAATGTGTTCAATACAATTCGTTTGCGAGGAAGGCCAATTATAAATAAGAAGGCAGGTATTATGAAACATAATGCCTTCAGGACAGTGTTTTCTAATGTGGCAAAACTGATTGTAAATAATGAAGAACTGTTTGACGAGGTTTATCGGAATATGTTTCTCCGATTCGATTGTGAATAGAATAGTGAGTTACGGTTAAGGAGAATAAAGAGCCAACTGTCCGACAAAACTTGCACCGTTGTCCAAATATGAGTATATATAAAAAAAAAACATTTTTAAAGAACAGGAATTGCGTTCCTAGGCTACCTACAGCTTCTAAGTGCACAGTCTAGTATATAATTGCAAATGTACACTTCAACACCACAACTTAACGCAGAGTGGTCAAACTTAGTACTCCCGAAGACCTACTAATTGTTTAATAATATTAAAAACAACAACAAAATAAAAATCTACAGCAAGGCTCCATTGGACACCAGTAACAGGCTTTTTATTTTATTTTGGTTTATCTGAAATGTCTTACGATATTTCGCGCTTCTGTTTGAACATGGACAAAAATTGTTTTTTTTTCCTATCATCATAAATTCGTTATAATAATCTTCATCATTGCTACTATTATTGTGGTGAAGATTAAGTAGCTCCATGCACACTGAGTTATTTCGTGTCTTCTCGTGCTTGTCTTTAGTGGATCGGAAAACTAATCGTATTAAATAAACATGTCGTCCCAACTGCACTTACGCACGTGAAAAATATTTCTTAAAACTTTGAGTCAATGGCTTTTTTTTCAATATTGTTGACATACTTGCTGCCGGTACCACATTAATATACTACATACGAGGGTAGCGCGTTTTGTACAGATCATTCTATTCTTATTTCAAGTTTAAGTTGTTGGCCGTTTGTTTCATACATTCGATCAAGAGCTTTTAAATGTTGAGCAAATGGCCGCGGATTTTGCCACATTGCTTTCTTCTCACAAACTAACTTGAGTGGTACAATTGACGTCATAAATACTGAAGGCAATAGATCGGAAATTTGCATCCCTTCACAAGCATGTTTCAATTTTTGGATTTTTTTAAAGTTAAGCATCAGCGGATTTTTCATTTTGCATGTAGCATTTTTGAATAATTCTTTTAGTAGAATTCAGTATATTTCATTATTAACGTTTTCACACATTTTATTTAAAAAAAATCAGTTTGTTTCCCATATTATATTTTACCATTCGAATAATTATACAAATCATGGCCATCACAGAAACAGCAAGTCAAGGCGAACCAACTAAAAAAAACTTGACTCTTTTGATCCTTCGACTTCAGCATTTTTAAAGACAAAAAGACATTATGAATTCAGAAATGGAAATCAGCCTAACATGTGGAAATTTCATTCCACAATTAATATATCTACTTAGAAAGAGAATGCCATGAATTTGTTTAAGTTTAAAAAACAAATTTGTCTGTAGAAAACAGCTATAACCTCATAAATGTAAATTAATAGAAACTTTTAAAGAAGAAATGGTAGATACGTCCTTTCACTGAGTTTGTGATGAAATCTTTGCTTTTACCATTCAGTATGGGTGAAGTTGAAATCCGATAAAAACCAAATTAGAAATTACATTAACATTAAATACTATTACATGTCATTAAATACTATGAATTTATTGCTTTACATAAGATGTGGATTAAAAAGGCAAGACTTTAAAATCACTAGTGATCTCGTGCAAATATGCGAAAGAGATCTAACGACATTGTAAGTGACTCTTCTGAAGCTGAGGAGGAATATTCATATGACGATGTTTTTGGTATGTAATTAGATTTGCTGTTGAATAGAAACCAATGTTTTTTATTATTTTTTAATTGTTTTATAATTAATAATATAAAAATAAGTACATACATATGTATGTACATATGTGGAGTCTCGATATTGAATTTCATTGTTACATACATTAGTATGTATGTACATACATATAATAAGACTGAAATCAAATATGTATGTTTTTTTAATACATAAATTTTTATTTTGCTATTGTATTTTTATGTTGCCTTATTCAAGCGTTGTGCAGGTAAACATACTGTCAGATTATGCAAAATAACTACATTACATATAACGATATAATTATTAAAAAATACAGTTCATATTTTTGCCATTTTCAATTTTTTGTCTTAGAATTTTTAGAATTATTTTTAGCCCCATTTGACGCCACGGCCACACTGACGCATGTACGAGTACGAGTTTTTAATATTCACACGCCACGTCGAAATAAAGCGAGTCGAGAGCAAAACGTTGTAGAACATTCAAAAGCAAGTTGAACGGTTTCCAATTCACATGCAATTTAGGAATAATCCACTCTTCCTTTTTAAACACCCCGTCCAAACTTTTTCTGACATTTGAAACCAATTTTTCAATATTTACAAGTGGTACGTAAAATTAATTGGGTGATGTTCTTGATTGACAAAATTCAAAAGATCACAAAGAACTGGAATAAAAATCCAAATTCTAGGGCTTAGGCCTTGATTGCGGGTATTGAAAATATAAGAAATCAAAAAAATGTTTGATTCTTAGAAATATCTTTAGATGTAAATACACACATGTATATATATGTGTATACATATGTATGTATGTATATTATTTATTTATTTAATCAAAGTACTTTATCCTTAACAGATCCGTATAGAAATAATTTTTATAAAAAATTGCAGTTAAATTAGTCAACAGAAAACTTACTTTTAACATAGTGCGACGATATATTGATGTCGGGAGCTTTATTAACGCAAGTCGACTGCAGTACGAAGGAAAATTAATGTCATAATTCCACGGGTCCCACGAAGACAGAACAATCAGGAAACTTTTTTGCAAGCCGTTTTATAATAGCCAAAAGTCGTCTTCCAGTTACAGTTAAAGTAATATGCGAAATGACGGCTAACTTCGGATCAAGTAATATCCCAAGATCACAGATAGAATCAACGAAGTCCAACTAATGACCGCCAACAGTATATATTACAGACCCTTAAAAAACGCATTCACTTACAAAGAAATTATCCAGATTTCTCTGGAGATGAACATGATTAAAAGTATAAAGAAGTTGAGATGGGCTGGAATATACTATTGTTGAAACAAACAGTTTACTTCCTAACCAGAAAATAGAATCTTATCCAGTTCAAGCTCTCAGGAGACATGGCAGCAAATTTAACTCCAATACAAGTAGTGTCGGGTCACTTTTTCTGCCCGCAAGCGCAATGAACAACGTTTGTAAGATAGATGAAGAACCTTTGTTCCAGTCCAGCATCCTTTTTTGAAACCATGTTGACAGTAATTAAGGTTTATGATGGTGGAGAAAGTCAGTTATAATCTTTTCAAATAATTTAGGAATTGCGATTAATTGTGCTATGTCTCCATAATTAGAAGTATCCGACCTGTTTTCTGATTTGATTTACGTCAGCACCAGCCTTTATGGCCTCATCTGACGGTGGACCAACTCCACAACGTGCACTTGTAAACTGTTCACCACCACTCCCATGTGGCTTACCAGGCACACATAGGTGACAACTTCTCGAGGTATGTAGGGGCGCCACATAACACAAAACCCTATCTCCAGCTACCTAATCGCTTTTGCCAGTAATTCCCTAGACAGTTAAAGGAACACTAAAGACCTGAGCTGGTAGCTCGAACTCTCGCCATCTAGTTCCTTAAAGAGCAGAATCTGTTGCAAAACAACAGCACCTTGAGGGCATTTGGATCCCCAAAGTAGTCAACCGACAACATATTACAAAGTACGTTACATTGACTAAAATCTGAACTATCATATTTAAAGACTGACGAGTAGTTGGGATCGTGAGTAGAGCCATTTTTCAGATTATTTAGAGAGTTTCTGTATAAAAGTTGGTTAAGTAAATAAATTATGTTCATAAATTATAGATAATCCATAGAATGTATGTATGTATGTACGCATGTACATGTGATTTTTAACACTGTTATCAACATTTACATCAATTCGAAAATTATACAAAATTTTTAAACGTTTCTATTGAATTGCTTAAAGTTTTTTTATTGTAGTAATAAACAAATGAAAAATAATGGACTTACCCTTGTGGAAGTTCGTTAAACTGATGATAATTATAATTGTTGCTCGCAGTATTTTTTCTGATGTTTTTAAATTTAATGTTTCATTCAAACACATATTGAATTGATTGAATAATGTTCTTCGCGCACTTTCACGTTTTTATATCCATTTAAAGTTCATTTTGAAACAGTTTATTTCGAATATTTATTTAATCGAATAAAATAAATTCGTAACTGTATATCCATGAATACAAAACGAATACATAAGTATGTACACATGTATGTACAAATGTATGTATGTATGTACATATATATGTATTTACACATCTTTTCTCATCAACACTTTTGAACCGTATTTTTGTGTGGCCGGATCGAATCGATTCACAACTTCAAGAGGTGCTCCAGGATCATTAATACTTAGAGTAAGCATTTTTGACGGCAGACTTCAAACCGAAGTGGGAGGTCTAAAAATCAAATCCAGAATGACGCAGCTATTTGCAGCCAACGAAAATCGGTTCACATTTGTACATACTTACATACATCTGTCTGTAGTACACCTGTATTTATATGTATCTATGCCACAAAATTAATATTAAAAAATGAACCAATCTAAAATATGTTGCATGCGTGGCGCCCTGTCAGAATTGCGAGTAGCAAATTATAATAATTTTTAGTACATAATAATAAATATACACAACTTGTAAGTAAATGAATTACTAAAAATATTTTTTATTGGTTTGGACTCCTACATACATGGGTTAGGGGAAGGATAAAAGAGGGAGTAACGTTTGTCAACGTTTTTGATTTCAAATCCTTTTTATATTTATTCCAGTTTGCAGAGATAAGCATATCAGAATTTACCTTCCACAACGCACAGTCAAACATCAAATAACCGAACATCTCCCCTAATACGGATTTGGTGCTTTTTTGTTTGTTGGGCTATTCAGTGTTTGAATTTATGTATGTACGTATGTATAACTGTGTATTCTGTGTTTTCTTATGTTATTGTTTAGTTGAGTGTGGCGCACTTTTGGTAAATGTTGTTGTTATTGCTCGGATGATGAGTTTGGTGATATGTTTTTAATTTTTTTAAAGAAATCGATCCTACGACCTCCGGACTATTGGCTGTATACTTTGCCAGCTCATCCATGCAAGCCGCACCCTTTTCTTCGTGATACACTAAATTCATATTTGTCATCAGATTCTGAGTATTTGTGTAAATTACGGTTGTAGTGCACATAAGTAAATTTTTAATCACATGTCGTTATAAGATCCTTTGTGATCAACATGACAACGACCTCGGACACACCGCAGAAATCGCAAGCCTTTGGTTGCTCTATAGTAGTCCAAAAATATGACATACTCCGCCACCATCTCCCTATCCTAAATTTTCATAAATTTTTACTTAGCAAAGCTTAGATTTATAGACTTCTGAGACTTTGTTTTTTGCGTTATCAATAAGAATCCCGTTGCTTTTACTGTTTCTAAATTTCATAATCTTTTTCCCGATATCATTTCTACATATGTTAGTTTCATATAAGATCAAATGAAATGGAAGAAATTAAAATATAATATGTATTTAAAAACATTTTCAACATACATACATATGTATCTTTGTTTCACTTTCTGCTTGTAGAACTATGACTCCAAGCGTACATATATATATTTATCGCAATTTTTCAAAAGAAGAACAAAATACATATATATGCCGATGATAGTGGCTGTCGCATATTATGTGAGTGAGATTGTGTTTTGCGGGTCGATCACTGTTTCTTTTAGCTGAGAAGTTTTAACACCAACATGTTTTTCAAAGCTAAGTTTTTGATGCAAAATTATTCTAAAAACAACAACACGTCGGCTTACAAAATATAGTATAGATAAGCTAAATACAAGCCCTTCAATTTTAACGTAGAGACCACATACATACATACATATACCTGCTTATATTTGTGTCTGCACAGTAACGTACAAAAGTTATATGAAGGAAAACGAGAACATTTTTATGAAATACAGTGAAACTAAAATTATTAATGTCGGCCTGAACGCTGGTACTCCAGGACCTTGTTGGCGTACTCTATAGAAAAAAAATTTGCCACTTAAACCTAAAGATACTAAAAGAATGTGTGACAAAACTGTATTCCTCCAACGTTTCATTATAAATACCTTCGAATTATATATTACAATACTGTAAGAGCGTATTAACATTCAACTTATGTATATAAGTGCATATATACATATATTATATTTTGAGCGTGCGGCAACAGAGACCACAAAAATAAAGTAAATGACAAAAATAATTTTGTAAATTGACAAAACAGTTTTTGTAAATGGAAAATTAGCGTCAATTCTAATATAAATATATATAATAAAGAGTAGAAAGTCTTCTTTGAAAACGGAAAAATTTTTAACGATCAGAAGAATCTTGAAATAGAAAATAATTATCACACCGCATTCTAAACATTATTTATTTACTAAAATACATTCAAAGTACATATTCCTACTTCTAAATGCGGACGGAAATGGTCATAAGGTGTGGCACGATGTTTTAACGTACAAAATAAATTTAAACTTGCCTGCAAACATTCATAAGCTTTTAGGAAGGTATACGCCATTATGGTGTAAATTTATCGAAAAAGAGGGTGATTCGAGCTTCACAATGAGTGTACTGGATCTCATATATTTGATACATTCCTCTGACATGCCTTAAGGCTTTAAAATTCACACCTCAACTTTTGCAGATGATATAGCATTCCTCAGCGTTCATGACAACCATCAACCAGCAACACCTAGATTACAGGAGAATTTTTACAGGCTGGAGAAAAGGCTAAAACTTTGGCAAATCAAAGTTAATGAACAGTAATGTGTGGTCATCCATCAAAATCAACAATAATTTAATTCTGCGGCGCAGTGAAGTCAAATACCTCGGTATTTAGTTCGACCGCAGGCTGACATATAAAAGTCCCATGTTAAGGTAAAACTAGTTGAAATGCAGTTAAGAGCACTGTAAATATCGAGAAGAATGTAACGGCGAGTTTGGTTAAGGCTTGATGTTTCTGGAGGATTTTGGGTTACCAATTCAGGTGCCTTGTCTTCCCTTGCCTTCTAAGGACTTGCAAAACAGAAGGGGTTTCTGATTTGTGCCGCGCAGCACTTAATAAAAATTTGCCAACTGTGTTAACCTCTGCAGTCACATGGGGCGTTAGTGAACCACCGCCCAGTTCCCTCATGTGAAGTTGATCCACTGCCAGCTAAAGCCGGCAAGGCAAGTGCTGTTATAAATTCAATTCCGATATCTAGCATTGGAGGGAATTAAAATATATTTTGTTGCCATTAAAATTTGGTTTATTTTTTGAAGATTCCATAAGTAATGAAATGCAAGAAAAGCTGGACGAAGCTTAACTGCGATTAACCGGCCGGGCTTTCGTGGCTCGTAAACATCCTTTGCTATCGGCCCTAGCATACATGCATGTATATTTATATATATGTATAGATACATACATATATACTTATGTGCATATAGAAATAAATACAAGTTTTAATTGAATTTTTTATTTGCTGCATTCTCATATTTTTCTACACACATACATACGCACCATTTAGACGTGATAAAATTTGTGTAAGAAAAAAGTTAACCTAAAATAGATCTTTTGGAAGATGACACTGCTGTTGGCGCGGTGGTGACGCGATGCTTTGGTCTTGCGGTGTCAGGCAATGGTCCAGGCAATCTTGAGTTTGTGAAAAGAACGATGGATAAACATACATATTTATTTACGGAGATATTTGAAGCGCGAGAAGCTTTTTCAATACATTTGTATAAAATTCAATCGTATAAAGAGGTACCAACAATAAAGATAGGACCGTGTATTATTACAGGTTTAGACAAGGCGTTCAAGCTTGTGAACTAAATTATTGCTTTACTTTTGATTTTATATATTAATATATTGTTGATCAGTCGTAAAGAAGCTCTAGGTTGAAGCACAACTCAACAATAAGCATTCAAAATGAAAATTATGTTTCTAATTGCACAATATCTAAACAAATAACAAACAGCTCGTTTCAAATAAAACTATTTTCATGTGCCAGCATGTTTTTGTAATCTTGCGCTCATAACAGTTTTATGCAGGTAAATATGTACATATGTATATTCATGAGTCACACAAAAGTGCATCTGCGCATCTACATATGTATGTATTTGTGTGCATACATTCCACACATATTTCCTACAAACAGGTGCTTGCGAAGTGTTTCATAGTTTATTGTTAATGTTTTTATTTTAGATTTAAGAATCGTAAAAAGTTCACATACATATAAACGTTATGTACCAATTCCAAAATTTTGCAGAAACATGAAATCATAACGACTCGATTTCTGTCATCTTTGGGACCATTCTTATCGATATTTGGTTTTGAAGACAGCGACAAAGTGCTATTTTAAGCAGTTTTTAAACACTTCCTATTTCTGGGGTATTTAAATACCCATTTCATAAGAGGGTATTCCACAGGCATCAATACTTAACCCTACAATTTATCGCGAGTATTTAAATTGTTTCTACAAGCCTTCAATACCTTTAGAAATACGAACTGTGCTCTTTAATAGATCATTAAGCTTTGGTTTTATTGCTGTTTAGTTCAAGGATTCTTCACATAAAGCAATACATTCGATTACAGTACAAGCCGCATTACAGTTTCGTATCAGTTATTCCATTTGCAAATATTCCATCTGTCACGATGAGTAAGTGAGGTAAGTTTGAAGGGGAAAGAAAACCCAAGTTTTGTGCTATAGAAAGAGCTTTATTTATCTGTTTTATTCGATGTACTCCTAGTCAAGACGAATTCGTCAGTAGCAAAACTTTGAAAGGATCTGATAATTCAGATGATTCAATGGTTCTCCGCTTGCATTACAAAGAATGCTCGATCGTAGTATTGATGCAGTACGAGTATATTCAACAAAGTTTACAATTTGTTAACAATTATTTTACCCCGATTATCCAGCGAAGATTACAAACTCCTTCCTTTTGATTAATATATCACAACTTAAAAGGCACAACAACTTCGTCTAATTTCGTAGATGTGGCTATACTTTTTACTATCTGTCTTTGCCTTTTTCGAAAGCAACTGCTAACAATTTTCACCTCTTCTATTAGTTGAGTTTTTTTTATTTATGGTGGACATTCCCGTAATTCTTACTTGAACGGTCATGTTTCTATTTAATTTAATCCATTTAAATTAAAATTTGTATTTTTAACTTTGTTCATATATGTACATAATTACATGCATACATGTACATATGTATGTGTATATTGTATTTTTTTCACTGTATCTTAGGACTTTTTTAAAATCATATAACGATATTTAACGGCAATATCAAGCGTGGGTACGACCCCGACAAAGATATTGAACACATTATGATTCTATATAGAGCTTTTTGGGAACACTTTTTTGCAATAACAGCCGTAAATAAACCCATTACGAGAATGAAGAGTTTGTACTAAAGACAAATTATTAAAATTTATTTCAGAAGCTGAATCTTGGCAGATGTTTTTATTGATAACGCCATACGGCGTTAAGGCCTTGTTGATGTAAGAAAAACTTAACGTACGGTCGTATGTGCACTTATAGAAACTTTACAAACGTAACAGCCGTCAATAAAATAAACAAACATTGACTAACATAATTTATTGGCGTGTGATTTTTTTCCAAACTTTTTGGCATAGTGATGGGCAATGTTAAGTTATTTTCGGCCGTGAAATTTGTAAAAGGTACTAAATTGGATTCGAGAGATAAAAGTTTCTTACATTGTAATTTATTCACTATCATTATCATTTTTTTTATTATTAAAATTATTATGATTATTATTTTTAATTTTAAAATTATCAATTTGTTGTTATTGCTATTATTATTTTCAACTGCTGAAATTATTATATTGTTGTTATCATTAAAATTAGTATTATAACTAATCAATTATTACTTTTATGAACCAAAATGATACGAATTCAAAAGTACCGAAAATGGGCATATGTGACGCTGCATTAGAAAACCCACCTAGTGTATCGAAACAAGTTTTTGAGTAAAACGCAATTTAAGTCTCCCCCTCTGTGTTGCATTATCATAGTGTGCGCATTCTGATTTCATTGTTTAAGTACATAAGTAGGATCTAAGTTCTTGTTATAGTTGAAAAACCCAAAGAATAAATTGTTTTGCATATATTTCAGAGTTCTTTGAGATCGAAATACTCGCAATTATTAAATGCATTAGTAAAAACACCATAAATTTAATAGACAAAAAATGCACCCACTACGTGCGTTATTACTGTTTTATATCACACTACTTCCGATGTTTTTGAGAAAATTGAAGGTTTTTTACATATTTCACAAATCCAAAAAAGTGAATTCATACAGTTTGACACACTAGGTGGATTTTCTTACGCAGGGTCTTATGGAACTAGCTGACAATTAAAAGGATTTCTGGCAATACCTCATGTAAAAATTTGTGCTTGTAGTTGAGAATCTAGGGAGCAATAGACACACAGATCTACGCATGTCTTGCTATTGTATTGGGTGTTTTTTATTGAGGTATAGAACTTTAAGTTGGCATCACTTTTTTAACTGGCGGCCATTTTGTCAGCTGTCAAGTGATTAATATTTAGTTTGGTTTGCCATTTCATCATGAACAGGTTGATAAAAGAACAACGCTTGCAAATCGTGCAAATTTATTTCGAAAATAATGGTTCAGTTCGCGAAGTTTACCGCAAGCTCCGTCCATTTTATGGTCGACATAATCGTCCATCAGAGCAATTAATTCGGTTAACCATGGATCGTTTTCGCACTACGTTTACTCTATGTGATAATACGCATCCGCAGAGACGTCGAACAGTGCGCACCGAAGAAACAATTGCCGCTGTAGAGCAAAGTGTTGAAGAGGACCCGAATGAATCGATTCGCCACCGTGCACAGCAATTGGAGCTTTGTCCATCAACTTTATGGAAGATTTTGCGCAAAGATCTTGGCTTGCGACCTTACAAGATCCAGCTTGTGCAAGAATTAAAGAATTAAAAATTAAAGTTTATTGAAGGAAACATTCGATGAGCGCATAATTTCGCGGAATGGACCTGTCAATTGGCCACCAAGATCGTGTGATTTGACACCATTGGATTATTTTCTTTGGGGATATGTGAAGTCGCTCGTCTACGCCAACAAACCAGAAACGTTAGGGGACTTGGAAGCCAACATTCGTGGCGTTATTGCCAACATACGGCCCCATATCCTCGAAAAAGTGGTTGAAAATTGGACCTGTAGAATTGGCTTTATTCGAGCCAGCCGCGGCGGCCACATGCCCGAAATCATATTTAAACATTAATGGCATAAAATTATCCTTCCAATAAAGCCAAATTGATGGACATTAAAACGATTTTCTTGTGTTTTATTTCATTTCGAAGTTCTACACCTCTAAAAAAACACCCTGTAGTACAATGAAACTAAATTTTGTAAAACGTCGTGAAGAAACCTTTCAGTTTCGCACAGACTAGCTGTTTACGCTGTAAAAATAATTTTTGTAAAATATCGACTTTGATGAAGAAAACGATGTAAAAAAGTATTGGAAACGGAGTTCATTTGGGACATTTAGTTTTATTTACACAAGGTAGTACAAATTAAACGTCCAGTTTTATGTTTGAATCATTTTTTTACTAAGTGAAAAGAATCGTTTGCAGTGACTGACGGTCAGAAGAACTGCTTGCACTTTGTAAGGGAACATGTGCAAGTCTTTCACTCCACCTTCACTGGGGACTCCGTCTGGTGATGTTCAATTGCAAATTATAGAGTCTTCCCATAGGGTAATTAATCATTCCGTATAAATCCTTTCTACGTCTTTCTAGTTACTTAGTTAATTTTAATAACATTGTTTGATTTTATCTCATTATAAGTGAAAACACAAACATTAAGTAATTTTTTTATTAAAATAAAGTTGGCAATTTTTTTATATTTGATGCAAGGCACTTCTTCTGTCCCAAAACTTCATTCCACGTAACGATGTCACGCGTGATTCGAGTTTTCAAATAATTTCTGAGTTTGTTTGTAATTCCGTTCCTATTTTTTTTCTTTTTCATGTCCAGAAAATTCGCCAGATGAAGGGTGATGTGTGTAATTTATTACTGAATTTTTTTTTTAAACTACGGTGTTTTCCTATTATCTTTAAACCGATTTTTGAAAGCGTGGCCCCGTAATAACTTTTCCTGAACACAGCCGACTGAACCAAGTCCATCCTTGTCGGACCATTGTCCATATGCTTATTTGTGGAAGGATTCTCAGAAAATTTTTTTATTTATTACAATTTATTGTTCATATAAAGTTACACATGTTTGACGCACTCGTTATGGAACTTAATAAATGATTTGGTCGTATTTTTGTGCACTTTCTAATTTATTTATTATCTTGTAATTTTCTGATCATCAATTCAAATTGACTATTTTTTTAAAAAATTAAATAATTAGTAACAGTTTCCTGACTCCAAAAATTCTTTAACCATTTTTGTTTTGTTAACCCCTCAATTCCTTTTATTTTGTTAACTACATATGCAAACAATTGTATTGTATGTTTTACGCATTTGTATGTGTGTAGATGCTGTCGAAATGCTATTTTAGAACATACGAGTACATACATACATACATACATACGAGTATATACTTCTATACCCGTCAAAACAATAACACTATTAGCTGTGTTGAAAACATTATTATTTTCTAAGACTTGAATTTTTTAGGTCTTTAACTTGATTCAGTATTTTTAATAAGTCCAAAAACACACACACACTCACACACACATGTATATAAGCGATTGTGTCAGGAATGAATTTCCCATCCAAATGCACACATGAATACACTTACAAACGTGAACACACATGTCTACATTTTTGTCTGACGTTGTCTTTACACGAGTACGTAATTGCGGTAACACTGATGAAACTTGTTTTGCATTTCAGAGGTAGTTTTAGCATAAATCTGCATTACTGAAAAAAATATCTACACGTACACATACATACATGCATGTGTATGTGTGCATTCATTTATCAGAGCCTTCCACTTTCGATATTGAAGTAGTAAATATAGATTCATAGTCAACAATTATTCGTTATTTGATTTTTAAAAACGTATGTATGTACATATGTAAGTTATTAAACCGATAACTCTGGTTTCTCTTGTTTTCTGCACTTCAAATATCACAAGAGTTTTTCGCGCAATAATAATTTATAAATTCCGCTAGCAACCGTGTTTGCTTCGCATTCAATAAATTTCTGTTCAGGTCTAAACACATTTAGGTTATTTCACATATGTACATGTGTCCTTACAATCCACATTGCATATTTTAAGTGAAAGCGTGCATACGTTGAATAGAGAGCACATAAATGCGCAGAGCAACCCCAGAGCTTTCATTTATTATTGCATGCAATATTTGTTTCGAGCCCATGCGCACTGGAACGCGCTTATTCGAACTGGAACAATGTGGCAGAGTGTAAACATTTTTCGTTCATGTACGACTACGTGCATACAGTGAACTCCAAACTGAATCCGTTGTTCCTGAAGGTTGTTAAAGCTGTAATAACACTTAGTTTATCGACTTTTTAAGAGTTTAATATATATATATATATGTGTGTGTATGTATTTCAATTAAAAACATTACTAAAAGCGAAGAGTGCAGCTACACAGAAGAAAATCAAAAGGTTTCAACATGTTATCGACAAAAAAACCGTATGACAGTAAATTCTTCTTTATATATGTATGTTAAAAGGAGCAGGCGATAAAAAATGTAAGCAAAACATTTGCTTATTTTGCTTATTTTCGTTTATAAGCCCGAACGGAAGAAAAGCGGAAAATTGCTTAATTTGGGCATTAAAAGCGCATTAATCAACACTTTTAGTGTTTCAAGCTGGAAATGTCAGTTTTAATTTGAAACATTTTACATGTTTTTACAATAAATTTTTGACATTTTACTATTTTTCTTCATATATCTGAACTCTTTACAGTTGGTAATTTTTTCTAATGGTCTCCAAAACTTTAAGAAAGAACAACAAATTTAGTGTCATAAGGACTTCAAAAATATTTGCTTAAGTCACAATTGGAGCTTTTTATATATACGAATGTGTTGTTTTTTTTTTTTTTGAATTAGCATGTTTTTAATTTGATATAAAAAAGGTAAGCAAATGGTGATACATTTTCCTGTATGCAGAAATAATTTTTATATAATTCTAATAGAAAGCTCTTTCCGACATTGGCTGTTTGAATATCTGATTGAAAAAAGTTGTCATTACGGCTTAAGGAAATTAATTTCAATAAGAAAATATTTTATTGCGGTTTCAAATAATTCGAATCAAATTCCTTTAAGCTGTAGCCTACCCAATATCTCGAAGAAAACATAAATCAGCTGACTACAGCTTGGTGCATTGCACATGCATATGTATTGTATACAATATGTCAGCTGGTCACTCCAGTCTGAAAAATAAATTTATACTTTCAATGATCTCCCTCAACTAATAATTTACCAACGTAATATACGAGATCTGCTCAAAAATTAAGGTAACATTTTTCCAATCCTCGAAAACATTCTTATATGCACTTTTTGGTATATTGTTTTATCTCTTCAATCGTCGCCGTTCTTTCATTAGCCTTTTCAATTTTGGAAACAGAAAAAACTCACAGAGAAATTTTAAAAATTTCAAAAAAAAATGATGATTTTCCACCACAATTTTTTTCACTTTCTAACCATTTTCATCGGTGGTTGATGTGTCGGGCGTTCAGGGTCAGTATCGTCATTCACATCTTCTCGACCTTCTTTGAAACTTGTATCACTTACACTTACACTCAGAGTACAATTACATTTGCCACTGCTAACATTTCAAGCACTTTTGAGCACTTAATTAAATTTTTTAAACAAAATTTCTTCACATTCTTGGACCCATTTTTTCAGCAGCGGAGGAAAATGCACTTTATTTTTTGAACAGATCTCGTAGGAAAATTCTTGCTTAAGTCCCAAAAATTGCAAAAACGAACTGAAGTATAAAATGCATGAGCCAAAAATATGACGCAGCGTCAGGGTAACGAATGATGGTAAACGAAACAAAAATATTCAGAAAAATTCTCAACTGGCTTGAGACGCTTCCAAAAAAGTAACATTCTGAGCGCACCTTCTTCTTTCTCTCCTGCATGGAATAATTTTTTAAATTACCTACTTATGTAGGTAAAAATATTCAAATGAATATAGAAAATATTTCCAGTATTTAAAATCAATATCTGAGATAAACAAATTTTTGGAATTTTTAAAATTTTTCCGTTTTAAGGCGTTGTTTTAAGGGGTTTCTACAGTTAATTAAATAAACAGTAATAGCTTCTGAACCAATTTCAAACTGACGCCAAAAGCGATATCTCTAGTGATGATGAAGATGTGGAAAACATTAGCACTGAATATCCAGCCAACTCGTCTGAAGATAAAGAACATGAAATTGACAACATCCTATAAAGCAATAAAAACATTAAAATCTTTTTCTTTATTTCTCAGTTAAATATCACTAAAGCGAAATCTAATTAATACGAGACTTCACGCCAATTCTAGTCGATTTTGACTAGATTTACAATACAAAATAAAATCTAGTTCGCACAAATTACAATAAAAGTGCGCAACTTTCAGTTTGTGAAAAATTTATTAAATTATATTTGTTTGATTAATATATTTAAAAACAAGAGTGCAAATGAATACAAATTTAAACAAAAGTTACACGCATTCAAGAAAATAACTTTGCTTTTAGCCAGCTGCTTTCGTTATGAACTGAAACCTTGATATAGTACGTCTGAAAACAGAGGTATATAGATTTGAATGTAGAGTTTAATTAAAGTCTACTAGATTTCGCTTTGGACCATAAGTTACATTGCACAATTTTTTTTTACTAAAAGTAAACAACTTTAATATGAATCATTATGCTTGTAAAACCTTTTTCTTAAATTTAAGATTAATTAATTTTTAATAAAGGACTAAGATTTGAAGAAAAATATCAAGTTTTGTATATAACTTACAGATACATGAACCGAAAAGGGCATAAGCCAAACAAAAAAATATCTTTGGTAGTCTGGAAGGTAGAATATCTTTGCTGAGGACGTTATTTTTAACTGCAGGAGTGAAACATGTATTTGTATAAGGTGAATTGGGACGTTTTTAAAATCCTGTGACGAAATACATCAAAGGAACACCAACCAATCTAAAACTTGTGATTTTTTTTATCCATTTGAATACAGACATACTCGTACATGCAATGCAGATAATCTGCAAATTTTAAAAAACTGTTAATGAAAAATCAAATTACTTTGCGTTATATTTTAAAATTTTCAAATAGGAACATATTAATAATAACTGCTTGCTACTCTCATGGCAGTCCGTTATGTATCAGCTTATGAGAGAGTATACTGTTAAGCTTGCCACCTATACGTTTTTTCTATCAAAAAAATTTGTGAATACGCTATACGTACGCTTTTTATAAATATTCAAAATTATACGCTTTTTTTGGTTACAAAGGTTTTTTGATATAAATATCTCTGTCTATTGCAGTTACGGTAATAAATATCCTCTAAACGTCAAATAATATTTTATGAAATAAATAAGTAACAAAACCGATCGATATTTAATATTATTTCTGTACGCAATATGTCAAATGTCATGTCAAAAAATTGATCGAAGCAGCAAAATCGAACAAAAAATATAAATATAAAGCTTTACATTAAGTAATTGGCTATTTCTATTTTGTTAATTTTTTTTTTATATTTGAATTATGTTTTTAAGTTAATTGAAGTACGACTTTTTTTAATTAATTTTATTTTGTTATTATTGTTATCGTTTTTCTAATTAGCTCATATAAAATGAATAAAAATATATGACTAAAACATTAGTTTTTTTTATTTATTTTACTTCAAAATATATGTATACGCTTTTGGGCATATTCAAAGGTGGCAAGCCTATATACTGTACATTTATGTATGTTTCAGGCTTGACTTCGTATTTTTGTTTACAACTACAAATACAAGCATTAAGATACTAAGTAAGAAACAAATTATTCCAAAAAGGATTAACCGTTCATAAGCAAAACAAGATACAGTGGGCTTTAACGAGCAAAAATTATATCAAATTATAGTAAGAAATTAATAGGAATGAACATATTTTCCACTCTGGAAAATATTATTCCTTTGTCGAATTTGCATAAGAACTTTTCTCATCTTAAAAACGAAATTGTGCCCAAAAAAATCATATATTATTAGCACGCCCATTCTTAAAAGGGTCTTGAGACACATTTTCTCTTTTATTATAGTCTCACGTGTTCTTTTCAGAATGTTTGATTGACATTTGGAAAAAAGTAACCCGGTCTATTAGAATCCTTTGCAAACAACGGTAGCAATTATTTTGCTGAAACTAAAACCAAGTTTTACAAACAACAATGATCAATAATACAGAAAAAATGTATCCAGTAGTTTGTGCCTCCAATAATACCTATTAAGATCTAAAAGCATAATTAAGAGAACGAGTTGCTGCGGATTAGGCTTTTATCACGAGAAATTAAGCATTTGGAGTCCAACCAGAGCACCAAACTAATATGAAACTTTGGGAAACTCTATATAAAATTTTCCAGCTATCTACTGTACGTCCCGACATTTCGTAAGGGCTGCCCATTTGTCTCTGAGAAGACAAAATTAAGTTTTACAAGCAACAAGAATACAGTTACACTGAATTATGGTTCCTTTAAATTGAGAGCTTTAAATGCATTGAATGCACTCAGTTGTTTAAAATATTGTAGCAAACAGCTGAAGCGCTTTTCGCAACAGTACACCGCAGAAGCATCAAGGAGCAGAAATTATGTCATGTACAACATGTTGTTTAAACATAATTTTATTTTTAATCATATTTTTTTATTCTGTGCTAAAATATAAATATTTGAGATAGTGTTAAATTTTAATATTTTGTGTAAATTTAGGCTAGTTTCAAAACTTAGCAAAGACTCTCGTGAAAAAAAAACAATTCTCTGCATCAATAACATCAAAAATACACAAAACGCAATAATACATACATAAATACAGGAACCCAACAGCCCAACAAACAAATCCATATTAATATAACATAGAACAAGAGACGTAATGTTGGATTAATTGACGTTTGACTGCACATTGTCGAAGACATTCACACTGGGACTGAACGATCAGAACAATATCAGTTAAATTCTGACATCCTCATCTCTGCAAAATACACAGAATCAAAAGAAAATAACGAATATTACGACAGTTCACTTGTTCTATGCTGAAGTTATTACAATTTCAGCAAATTTGAAAACGTTCTCCTTTTGTTCAAATAATTTAAAAACTGGTTAAACCAGTGGATTTGACTATGCAACAATAACTTCTATCGCAGTGGTGTGATCTTTCTCTTTATGCAGAAGAGAAACTTGGAAATTGTGAAATAAGGACTTCAATTAAGTATAATTTATCACACTAAAAGTTAAATATTAAAAATTAATTAAATTTTATGATATGATTAAATTTTAAACTAATTTAAAGAAAAAGAATTCAAAAGCACACGAGTATCCTCCGCTCACTACGATTTGTTTTTCAAAAGTTACTTGATATATGAACAATAATAGTTTGTAAATCATCGCTACATTAAAAAAGTTGGAGTAAATATTTAATATCAATGAAACGGCCTTTATTGGAAAGAAAATTTTATGAAATTAATGTTTATATATGATTTCTGTCATGTGGCTGCCACGGCTGGCGCGTAGAAGGTGCAACGTGGAACACCAATGTTCAACAACTTTTCGCAGCATTTGCGGCCGATTTCCAGGTTGTTTGTGGTTTATCGACGTTGAGAAGTGACTTAACATAACCCCAAAGAAAATAATCCAATGGGGTTAAATCACACGATTTTGATTAAAAATCAAATTTGAAAGCAAACTAAGCAAAAAGCAACTATCAGCTGTTAAATGGGTGCTCAAATAAAACAGTGGTGCCAACTCAAAGTTGTGACTCTCTAAAAAAAACGCGTTTTAGTTACATACATATGTATGCAGATCTCTAAACCAAACAATTGAAAGCCAAGGTGACTCTTTAACAGGTGAAATTGAGAGCGCCGCTGATCCCTCTTTTTCATTTTTTTTTTTGTTTTATTGGCGAGTTTATCTTCAGAAATGAAGAGAGAACTTGCCCTCTGTTTTTGACGACTTTAGTACAGTGATGCTCAGCCCATTGAACAATTGTTTGAAAAATTTTACTCTTTTGAGGACTTTTATTCATTCATTGTTGAACTGTCCTAATTTTTTTTACAAGTATAACATTTAAGCATTGTTGTTGGACGAAGCCTAGCAAACAGACGCGTTTCAATTACAAATGAACACAAAAAATCAAGGTTTTATTAAAATTTAAATTACAATCATATAATAAGTTTCTAAATCTTAACTAACTTTTTGTAAGTGTTTGGCATTAGATATGTATGCAGGGTAGCTCTCACCAAACATCTTAATTTTTATTTTTGAACATCAAACAATCTTTGTTTGTTTTAACATTCATATTTATGAAGTGATTTCATTGTTTTAATCAACTTTTTAAAAGCAGTGATTAAATAAACTACGAAACTTCATGACCTATTTTTATATCTTATTTATACACCCCTGAGAGGAATGAGAGAAAATTTTAATACAAAACTGTAAATTTGTAGAATATAATAGAAATACTCCAAACATTTTTGGAAGGCAACGTAAAAATGTGTAGATATTTAATAATAATGTTTTATACACAAAAAATACGTAGAATGTACATAATATGTGTGTACTTCATGTATATTTATGTTTTTTGTTCTCAAAATTTTAGGCTTTAATCTCATTTTATGTACCACATATGGGGTAGCGTTAGAAAAGTACCACCCATGCTATATTTTGTCCCACAAAATTTATTCTGAAGGATTTAGATTTTATGTGCATATAGGCCAGAGTTGGCAAATTAGAGGCTGAATTCTACTTTTAGTTGTTTGGTATTTATTTGGGGGGGGGGGACTTAAAACCGAAAATTCTTTGGGGCTTCTGCTAATAAATGTTGACGATTTCTGCAGCCGAGATTGGCAAATGTTTAATAATATTACCTCAACGTTTAATATGGTAAAACATAAATTACGAAACATCTGTTGAAATTTGATTATTGCTTTACTCTAGATTCGTATAAGTCTAATGAAGAAATTGATGTTTTCGAATCTCTATATATACATATTGTATTTACATGTGATATGACCGCGAATGCATATAATAATAAGTAAAAACTTTAATTACGCAACGAAATATTCTTAGGGTATTTTCTTTTTTTTTTTAATTAAAGAATTTGGGAAGTTATCGTCTCTGTTGGTAAATCAAGATTTAGTACCTTTATTTACCTGCAATAAAACAATAATCGCCCCACAAAAAAATAATAGTCTACTTACATTAAAATTACTAACAAATAATACTACTACAGACGTATAAGGTAATAATTTTAAACTATTCAATAAGTTTTATAGAAATACATGGAAAACATTTTTGAAATAAGGAATTATAAATCTCGATTTTTAATTACGAATGTTATGAAGAAAATTGTAATATTCGTAATAACTAGTACTCGTAGCGAAAGATATAAGAAACGTTTGATTAGTATAAAGCCGTAATGATGCTACTCGAAGTTGCAACGAAGAAAAATTTTAAATTCTAAATTTGGAAATGAAAAAAGGTGGGAAAGTTTAAAATTGAATGTAGAAAAATTAAAATTTTACATCGGGGTCGGTTTCCTTTGATTGCGGCGCATATTTATAGCGAAATACAGGTAAAAAGTTTGTTCATATATTTAAATAATAACAGTAACAAAAGCGTTCATTGTGCTATAAAAATTCTTCCTGTAATCATAAGGGAATGTGAAAATACGAAGGCGTTACTTGGGGAAATTATTCGGATGTTTATGGCTGTGGAGTTCTTAACAACTATGCCCCACAGCTCAAGCAACACTAAGAAGCAGAAAGTATAGTTTTCCCATGTTTATGGCTATCGCTTTTGGTCTCGTTCAATATTCATTTGGGAAAATTGTTTGGGCGTCGAACCAGTTAGTGGTGCTTCGAACCAAATTATAAGTCGAAACTTGTAAAGATTCGATGTTTGCGGCTATTATTATTTAAAAGTAATGTACTTCATTCAAGGCGCTTCCATTCCTTCTAGAACATTAACAACGCGGTATTTTTCGTTGCTTGCGTTAATTCATGTGTTAAAAACATTTTTAAGTTTATTTTTAGTATATACATACATACATATAAACGCAGGTATGTAGATATGTATGACAGTGGGTATATGGTTTGTGTTTTCGTTTGAATTCGCCTTGCATTTCCTTCTTATTACTAGCGCTGCCAGATGTAAAATTTTAAAGAGCTTTAAACAGCAATTTTAATTATAATTATTTTTCTTTTATTATTAATTGCTTGATTGTTCAAGCAAAAGTGATTTCGTTTCTGGTGCGAAGTTTTTGTCGTGTTTTGATTTGCACGTATATGCAATACATACATACATATATATGTAAATATTACTAGAGAAGAACTAAATGTGGAACCACATTCACATAACTTTTTTCCGAAAACTTACAAGTTACTCTAATTAATTATCTGTTGTGCAGCAATTGTCTCTTACTGAATTTTTCTAATAATAATAATTATATAATTAATTTCTGCTAGTTTTTAAATAAGAGTTACATATTTCGAAAAAAGTATTAGTAGAAATAATATTGCGAAGTTGGTATGATCGCCCACGAAATGCTCTTTGGCAGACAAACCCAAAAACAGGTAGTCGAACTAGTTTTAAGTAAATATTCTGTAAATTTATCAATTGAAATTTAAGTGAATGATTTCAAAAGTTTAAGCGCAGTATTTCATTGTTTATTTAATAATTATAGTAGGATAATACAACATAATATAGCAAGAGCAAGTCTTATAAAACAGTATTGAGTACATTTTTATGCTTCATTAGGAAATTGTTTATTTATTTTTTATATGACGGTTTTAACAGTCTTTTTTTTTATAAGTTCTCCATGTGTAACTTGAAGCAGTGTAGCCAACATGAAACTCCTCAAATTAACCGTAACAATATTGTTATCTGAGGAAAACTAGTCGACCAGTGCGAGTGAGACGCAGAACTCTCGAAGGCCAAACAACAAAAACAAGCTTGACCGCACTTAAAAAATAATTACGATGACGCGACAGCTGTTCGTCAGCCCAGAGCTGCTTTACGATCAGCATCATTAGTTATAATTATTAGAATCAGGTATTTATAAAGCAGTACTTCTATAAATTTGAATTGGAGGGAGCTTGTGGTACTTATTCGTTTGCGTATAGGTGGGTACAGTTTTATGCAGTAACACGAGTGCGCGATACTAGAAAGTTTTCAAATGCGATATTATATAAGTAGATATGTATGTATTTGCATTGCAGAGTGGGAGGAGCTGAAATTTCTTTTAACTCTAAAGGAGCTTCTTCCTTTATTTTTGCTCCTAAAAATGCTAATAAATCAAACGTTGATGAAATTGTTCATACGATAATTTATTTTGCGTGTGAAAGCCAGAAAATAAAAGAAAACAGACGGTTGGTCTGATCTGGTTTTAAGAAAAAACACTGTTGAAAACGTGTGTTTCATATTATTTAAACAAAAATATGGAAATTACGCATAGAGACCTCACTAAATTATTACGCAGGGATAAGAAGAGCTCTCCACATGCTAAATTAGTTGCTACCAGTTACCGCTCTAGAATTTGGAAGAATTCGCAATAAGCTTAAACCTTATACAATGTATATGATGTTTTGAATCCCGTAATAGTTTAAAATGGAGTATGTCACTGTGTTCTATGGCCCAAAACTAAGTTGGAGTGTATCTGCGTTTTTCGGTGTCATTTCTAAAGTGATTTTATTTACAGTGTAATCATTCTTAAAAAATTTCCAGAAGATAAAATGGAAAGTTTGTAGTCATATGAATTTTTTTATGGTATTAGCATTAATATCAATATATATTTTTAGTGTTCTTAAAAGTTTGACTTTCTGAAAATTATTAACAAAGTAATGAGGGTTTTTTTTTCATTTTATATAAGAACACACATACATAATTACCAACTTATTTTTGTACATAAATGTATTTCCATCCATATTTCTTTATTATTTGTTATTGTTATAAAAATTAAATATATTGATCTCTGTTTTTAATAAAGTTTTTTATGTGGCTTAAGTTAAGGACAGAGATACTTACGTAAGTACTCAGCTAAATTTTGGTTTAAAAAAACAATCTTTTAGCATTAGTTAATGCTTTTGGTAGTCCTGCAAAAGACCGACAGTGTTGTTGGATCTAGTTAAGAGTAATTAATAATCAACAAATAAATAATGCAAATTCAATGCCGTTTTATTCCAGAGTTACCGAAACTTCATTTGCGATCTGTTTCTTAATCTTTGACCACTGGAATGCAACATCGCCATCAGTAACTAAATAGTGTTTGACGTTTTCCGTGACACCATTTGCAAATCGAATCATTTCATGCTGAATTTTTGCTGCATCAACAACTGTCTTTAAAAATGACAACGTCTGAAGCCCTGCCATTTCCTCCAATATCAATGGACAGGAACTTGCTATTCGCAACCACGACTGCTAGCAAGACAGTACTAAGGAATCCTTTAGAATTATGAAAATTATACCCTTCGTGGTGTGGGTTCTTGATGTGAATACGGAACAAATACTCCAAGGGCCGGTAGGAATCTCCAGTAGCCAAAAACCGAAGTGTAACCGCAACACGCATGTGAGAGGTAATTGAGCACCTCAGGACAGTATTTTGTTTTTTTTTTATTTATAATCAACCTTCAAAATAATAAAAAAAAGTCAAAATTGCACATGAGTAAATATGTATTCAAATTCAATTGCATCTTTTAACACTTACCAAATTAAGGAGAAATTCAAACTTTTTAATATGCATTCTGGAAAAGTTTGAACACTCACTCAATCGTACCCCCTATGAAGTCCTTAAGAAAGCTACGAATCTTACTTCTTTGCAGAAATGGCTTAACCCAATATCTTCTTTCAGTAATTTTATGTTCTAAGATATTTACGTGTTCACCACCGGCAAATACATATTTGACGTTTAGCAATCTAACGGCGTTTTTTTTAAATCCTTCATTTTAAATAATCCTTACTTAAATATCGGAAAGAACAATACAGAAAATTATATTCCAAAGCTCCCTTTAATCAAAAAATTTATTATATTCTTAAATTGTGGAAAAAATTTAAACCTCAAACAGAGGTTTCATTTGCAATTAAAAGAAATTTTTATTAAAAAACAGGTGTAGTTGACTGCATAGACGGGACACACGTTCCAATTATTGTTAACAATAACAATATTTTTAAGGCCATTTTAAAAGTTTTAGGTTTGCGCTCACAGACTTTGAATTAGGTACATTGAGACGCATTCTCCGGGGCTAAGCCACGATTCACTGACCTGACATAAAAGTGAGCTAAGAAAGCAATTAAGAAAGCGAAAGAAATTAGAGGAAGAACCAGAAGGCTTTACGTAAATAGAATTTTACATACGCAATTTATTACTATTTTGATACCAGAATCCAATAAACTGCAGTTTCCGCTGCTTTCCACAATATTTGTGATCGCTTCAATATAGAATGGCATGAAATTAATAAGAGCGATGAAATGGTACAACATTATCTTGATGAAGAGACTTAAGCGATTCAAATATCCAATTAAAAATAACGCAGCAACTTGTTTAACTTTCTTTTTTTTACGTTTTTTAATAAAACTTGTATATACAGAAAAAAAAAAAACAATTTTAATTTTGACAATCCAAAATTTTAGGTTTTAAGGACGAGACACATAGAATCCCTCATTCACAAACACAAGTTAATTCCTTTTCCAATTCTACTTTTTGATTTTTTTTCCACTTTGCACTTACTACTATACTTATATAATTCAAAACCCAGAAAAAATTGACTGCAAGTTGTCCAACTTTGATACGTTGCGGTGCAGTCGACGTACTCTATGTGACAAAGTTCATAGCAAAACCTATATTACAACTTGGTTGTCAGTTGGAAAAGGCAGAGTATAACGCACGACGGATTTCATACCCCCTGGTCTTTAGCCTAGTATAGCTTATGTATATAGTTTGGCATTGCTTCATAGCAAATCAATATTCAAAAATATTGATTAAATCTTATGAAAACTTTATGCATTCTTGGACATATATGCTTACATAAATATAAAATATTTTCTGGCATTGCAATACGGAATTCTTATCAAACTAATTATAAAACTATGATCTGAAACTTAGTTTTTGTAATCTAAGTTTCGAGCTCAGCTTTTATAACGCATGAAATTATATGCAATTCAAATACACAAATACATACATACATACATAAATATAATAAATGTACATAAAAACGAAATGGAAATGCATGTACATATGTACATAATTAAGGGAAAACCAATTAAACTTTTTTCAAATAAAATTGCAACCTCTTCGGTTTTCTTTTCTTAACATCGAGTTCGCTTTTTCGAATGTCTGAAGGACCTCTCCTATATTGATCTTTCTTTTTGAGTTGCTCTCGATATAAATTTAATTTCCCTTCCTTAGCTTGAAAGGCTTGTCTGGTGCACAACTCTTTTTGCATCAGCGTTACTTCTTCTGCAATCTTTGTTTTCCTGATTTTCTAATCAGGGCCAATGTGTCATTCTAGCCCACCGATTGTTCCTTTCTGAAATACTCCAAATCAGCAGCTTTTCATCCAGCAAACTTTGCCTAGTAAAGAGTCCTGTCACCGGCTTGGTTAACCTTGCATTTTCCTTACGTAAACATACTGAGCAAATGCAAAGTGGTAAAGATATGAGACGGTGGCAAATATTTTCAATGCAAATAAACTCAAAAATATTTAATAAACATTGTTAATATTCAAAATAGGCTTCTTAGCAAATGCTTTTTGCCTTATGTTTTAAACACGTTCTTGTTCACTTTATTTGATTTTGTTATTTTCGATTACTAAAAGTCTATAAAAAACCACAATGAAGTTTCATATTTACAAAAAAATGTTATATTATGCCAATTCTTATTACAGCTTTACCATTCCATTAAACTTTTAGAAACTTTAAGCTACTTACGCAATATCTTAAAGTATCTCAATTTAAAGTATTTCCACCCCGAACCTACTGTAACTTTGTATTATTACTCCTTGTGACTAGTTCTTTACATACATGCATATATTATATAAGCTGATCCTTGATCAATTTCTATCTTTGTGTCAGACATCTTCAAACAATTTCAAATTTAAAACTCATCCCAGCCAAGGGTTTTAAATGTGTATTAAAAGTCTTGAAAATTATTTATTTATTTATTTTATTTATTTATTTATGTAAAAAAAAATACAACAATACTAAGTCTTATATTAGAGCATTGCTTAGAGACTTGGCACACATATTTTGGCACTACATTAATATACATATAAATTATTAAAGGAGAAAAAAAAATTTAAAATTAAAAATATAGTTTTAAATAGAAATCAAATATAGTCAGAAATAGAAAATAAAGAAAGTTTAAAATATAAATAAAATATATATTATAAAATAGAAATAGAAAGATAAATAAAGTTTAAAATAAAATTCAAATATTGTCAGAAATACTCTAATAGAATAAACTTAACTATATGGGGTAATATTGAAGTTAAAAATGTTATTAAAACTGTTTATATAATTCAGAAATTGCAGATTTAAATTGACTTGCATTACTAATTAATTGTATAGAAAGGGGAAGTTGGCTCCAAAGACGTATGGAATGTATAAACAAATGTTGCTCAGAAGCGGTCTTGTTGTGCTTGATGCTGTTAATTTTTTGCCTCTGCTAGATATTGAGAAGGAGAGTCTTTGATGCAGATAATTAGGCTGTTTGGTATAAACAATTTTATGCAGGAAAAGAATAACTCTACATTTTAGTAGATTATTAAACGTCATATTATATATCAGTGTCGCATGTCTTCAAATGCTGCAATTTCTTTTAATCCCAAATATGTATCTTACAATACTATTATATGTTATATTAAGTCTGCGTTTGCTCACACTATCACAACCAGCAAATAGTTCGCAGCCATACATCAGGCTCGGCAGTATGTAGGTCTTAGCTAGCAACATTCGAATATGTGGTGGAGTATAGTGTTGCGACATCCATAGGCTTCTTAACATCCCAAATGTCTTACCACAATTACTTTTGATATGGTCAGACCAATCCAGTTGTTTATTAAAAATTATGCCTAGGTTTTTCGCGGTATCAACAAATTTAATTACCTCGTCATTTATTTTTAATTGTGGTAAATATGTTGGGAATTGCTTTGTGTTGCCAATAACCATAGCCACAGATTTTTTAGGGTTTAAACTAAGTCCATTAGCAGATGCCCATAAATATATTCGCTTTAAATCTTCATTTATTAAGTTCTTACAATTAACAACCTCTGATACGTTGCAGCGGATATAGAGCTGCACATCATCTGCATACATTTGGATCTTACAGTGTTTAAGTTGTATAGGTAGATCATTTGCGTATATTGAGTACAACAATGGACCACGTATCGACCCCTGTGGTACCCCTCTAGGCATTGTGCAAGAATTGGATGTGTTTGAGCCGTAGGTAACTGATTGACTCCGACCACTAAGGTAAGAAGTTATTAGCTTTAAAGCTGTTTCTGAGAAATTACACATGTGTTTAAGTTTGAGGCCAAGAATACTGTGTTCAACTGTATCAAAGGCCTTGGAGTGGTCAAGTAGAATTAGAAAGGATACTATATTACGTTTGTCTATTTGACTCCTGATTTCCTCCGAGACATCAATCAACGTTGATATGCAACTATGTTTCGGCCTAAACCCAGATTGTCTAGCAGTAAGTAAAGAATTTTCATGCAAATATCTGTTTATCTGCACATGGGTAAGCTTTTCGAAGACTTTAGATAAAAAAGGCAAAATTGCTATGGGCCAGTAGCTCTTGTCAGCTTTAGAAATTGGTATGATTTTTGCATATCTCCACATAGATGGATATATAGATGTTGTAATAATAGTATTAAACAAATGCGTAAAATACAACAAGGTATACGGTAGGGTAAGCTTTACAAATTTCGGATGCATTCCATCATGCCCAACAGAGTTAGATTTTATGTCACAAAATGACTTAAACACCTCTTCCTGCGTGAAGTGAGTGAAGTTAAAACACTCATGCTCTTGATGGTTTGAACAGTCGATGCTATTTGTGTTGTTGTAAAAGTTAATGTCAATAGCCGGCATCTGTATGTTTGTAAACTGTTGATTTAGTCTATTAACGTCAATCGCATTGTTCTCTGAAGACCTGTCATTAATAATACCCATTTTTCTTATCTCAATCCATTTGCTCTTAGAATCAACAGCTGTTTGAAACTTGTTTTTATAAAAATTCATTTTAGATATTTTTATATCTGAATTAACATTGGCTCTAGTATTTCTAAAAATTTCGTAAAGATCTGGGGTTCTAAACCGTTTCCACCTCTTATATGCACAGTTTCTAGCTTCAATCAGAGTTTTAATTTCCGTTGTAAGGATTACTAAAACGTGGATTCCTGCAATTTTAATGAAACCAAACTGGCTCATGCGTTCCTGAAACCCGAGACAATCTGTTGAACTTGAGTCACTTGTCTCCTACATATATGCGTTCGCAAACATACATCAGAAAGAATGAATGCTTAACTTCATTTACAGTGGGACTATTTGTTTTATAGTTTGGATGAGATTTGAATGCATATTTTTTAATTATGTGAACTTGTTAAAGAGATATTAAGAGATTTTCTTTTCCTGTTTTTTTTCTTTGTCTCGGCAACCTGGCTGTGCCTTATGGGCTCTAAAGCGATTTCATCTGATTCCAGTCGACTGCCAATAATCTGCGTTTGGGTTGTGACCTAGTGAAATCAAAAAATTCTCTATTTCTCGGAGAAAACTTCGTACCATATAATATATTTGTGTCTCCATTTCGTCAGATTATAAGGTGCCAGAACGTTCGTAGGTACCTCAATATTCGACATTTTTAAAATGAACTTTAAACTGCACGTGTAAAGATTCAAGCAACTTGTATGAAAGTAATATTCTTCTTCCAAAATTTTTTATATATGTACGTACATATTAAGGCCACAATGGCCTTAACTGGTCCGATCGCAAAACCCTTGGTCACTTGGTTTTCTCCGATATATCTTGAATATTCTGCAGCATGTATAGAAGGTAATTATCCAATCTCCTCCAAAATAAATAAAATAATTCCACACCTTCACGCAACTGTTTTTATTTCTGTTCCTTTTTGTCGCACAACAATTCCGGTTTGGGTTTATTTCTGTCTGAGCAAACAAACTACTTCGATTTTGTTTCAACCGCTCAGAAAATATAGTATATTAACGTGCAGAGGTAAATGCAGCCTTGCCCATACCTTTATTTTAACACAAGACAAAAAATTCAAACCTTCGGCAAGTCTTTGCTCCGACGCTGCAACTTCTGTTGATTAATTTCAACAGTTTTCGTTTCGTTTCGTTCACATCATTGCTTTTAAGTATGGATGTGTGTATGTGTTTCTGTGATTATTGGTTTCGTTCATACACTTAGAGCCAGTTTTAAACTTAAAAATTAAACGGTGTTTAAAGTTCTGTTTAAATACCAAATTCATTTTTATAGATAATATTTAAATACAACTTAAATCCCTGACCACGTCCATTTACTAAATACAACTTAAGTTTTTTATACTACCATATGATTTTGACAGTTCTGCAAATTATGAAAATTTCGCATTGAAATTTTTTCATTATTTGATAAAAAAAACAGCAGCATAATCGAGTGCAAAAAGACTGACCGAGTTGGTACAGTGCAAAAGGTGAATGTGTGGACGGATGTGAAGCGAAAATTTAATAGCAAATTCAGGAAACATTTCGAAACCACAAAACTAAAAACAAAATATTTTAATATTAAGTTAACTAAATAGTAAGCAGCTGTTAAATGAAGAAGTTGTTTATATTTTATTGGCAGTTAATAGTGCTACCATACTTTTATCATAATTAAATACCAAATGCAATTTGAGACTGAAAAAATGAAACCATATTTAAATACAACTTAAATATAAGGAAAAATTAACTAATTTCGTATTTAAATATTAATTTAAACACTAGCCATTACATGTACGTCCATATGTAGTTGAAAATAATTTTGTCTTCTGCAAACAACGTGAAAGTAGTAAAATATTCCTAATGTTTTTATAAAGCTTAAGGCGAATATCCCTCGTTCATACGAACATATGTATGTATATAAATGCGAATAAATTTAAACTGCTATAAGGCAAATGCCATTCACAATTACTTATTAAGTTTTATAGAATACATGGAAAACATTTTTCATATGAGAAACGTTTGATTAGTATAAAGCCGTAATGATGCTACTCGAAGTTGTAACGAAATTAAAGCCATATTCGTATACGACGTCGAATACAAATTTTAAATTCTAAATTCAATTAAATTTGAAAACCAAAAAAATGTTTTGGTTATTAGGACCATCATCTACATTGAGCTTAGAAAACAAAGTCATGTTGTATAAAGCTATTCTGAAGCCAATTTGGACTTATGGTATACAATTGTGAGATACCGCTAGCAATTCAAATATTGAAATTCTACAAAGATATCAATCCAAAACTCTTCGCTTAATTACTAATGCTCCCTGGTTCATCAGAAACAACAATATTCATAAAGATCTTAGCATCGCAATGGTCAAAGAAGAAATTAATCGTTTCAGCGACAGATATCTAAACCGACTTAGCCATCATTCCAATGTGCTAGCCATCTATTTATTAGACGATAGCAACGAAGTGCGTAGGTTAAAAAGGGGACATGTACTTGACCTACCTTTTAGAAAATAATATCTAAGATGTATGTATATATTTATGTAAATAGTGCAACAGTTGACAACTCTTGTTTACTGAGCTGTTTTGTTTTTTTTTTTAGTTATGATATGTTTTTAATTATTATTAAATTTGCTTATTATTTTAAATTTTGTAAAATAGATTGCAAATGAAACAGATTACAAAAAAAAAATCTAAATTTGGAAATGAAAAAAGATAGGAAAGTTTAAAATTTAATATAGAAAAATTAAAATTTTACAGCGGGGTGGGTTTGCCTTTGATTGCTGCGCATATTTATAGCGATATACAAGTAAAAAGTTTGTTCATATATTTAAATTATAACAGTATCAAAGGCGTTCATTGTGCTATAAATTTTTTTCCTTAAATCATAAGGGAATGCGAAAATACGAAGGCGTTACTTGAGGAAATTATTGGAATGTTTATGGCTGTGGAGTTTTAAGCAACAATGCCCCACAGCTCAAGCAACACTAAGAAGCAGAAATTATAGTATCCCATTTTTATGGCTATCGCTTTCGGTCTCGTTCAATAGCTGCTTGATGACATTCATTACTTTCAACTACACGAAGTTCACCTTAACATTACGATGGTATCCTCAATAGACACGAGGTAAAAAGTAACGGATACAATGGCCTCCACAATTCATAAAATCCATATGAACTTATGAGTCACTGTCCTTTACACAGCATAGCAATGAGAATAAAATTATAAAGAGTGAAAAAATGTCATGAACTCGCCATTAAAAACTATAAACTCCCAAAAAGCAGCGTCGTTGGCTTCAAAAGCAAAGCAAATGTGTGGAGAAAGATTAGATGGGTTGCCGTTTAAGGCCGACAAAAAGGAGTTAAATAAACGGTATTCTGGTTATGATGCAAATATTTTTACCTTCTTTGGCAAAAAATCTGCATGTTCTCAATTTAAACAAGCGCTTTCTTTAGTGGTTTGAATGGAACAGAGCGTCCTGCTTTATTATAAAATATCACTTAGCCTAATTTAACAATAGCTTTTACGATCTCTGCTTAAATTAATATTAATACTATTTCAGTTTCTCTTAAAACTAAGTTTCACAACAACCTTCCATATGGTACATACATACGTAGCTGCTTACTTCACTATATACAAGAATCATACTTCTCACAGCAACTAAAATCTGCAGCTGCTTTTATTGTAACTGTGCACTTTTATCATTAGTAGCGGCCAGGTTGCCAAATGTGCGCCCTTTTGCTTTAAAATTTTGCCGTTTTGACCCATATTTTTTTGGATAAATTCTCTGCTTTCAATTGTTTTTTTTCTGAGGTCTTAATTTTATCACATTACAGTCATTTCCGGTTAATTATTCCCGCAGATTTTTTATTCCAAATTTCCAGATTTTGTAAAAAAATTATGGCAACGCTGGTAGCGGCTCATGTAAACAATGAAACAATCTTTGGTCAATACTTGGAACAAATTGGAGAAATAAGAAGGTTCGATGGCAATGAGTTCGCGCTGTGTTGTGTGAAAATGTCCTGTTATATTCATTAATTTTGTTGACTGTATTTTGACACGAAATTGAAGTGGATGCAAAGAAAATTATTAGGGAAATACACGTTGCAATCGGAAAAATGTCTAAAATTTTTTGCATTCAGTGATCTGGTGGAAACAATTCGTTTTGGGAAATGAATCACATTTTTGCGTTTTACAGGTCTTTAGTATTAATGTGAGTAAAACGTAAAAAGACTCTTAGCGCAAGCATTTCCCAAAGTCGAGCAAAACATATAATATTTGTGTTAACAGTATCTGCTGAAAACTTACATATTCGTTGCCAGTAAGGGACTCAGAAATCTTTTCGCAACTTTTTTTTTTAGTTTTTAAAAGCATCTGCAAAGTGTGTAGATATTTTCAATTGCAAATTCACGCCAAATCCAGCGAAACTTTATGATTGATAGAATAAAAAATTCGGCAAATAAATAATTTCGTACAAAGAAAACTTCAAGATCATGTGGCTTAACCTTCAATTAATATGAGGATATATGAAGTATCTATACAATTTTATAATTTAAGTTTGAAATTAAGGCTGGATTCTCCTTATTACGTCAGTAAATGAAAAGAAACCGTTTAAAGCAATGACATAAAATGTTGAAGTAGTTACAACAATCGCCTTGAATTTTTATTCTTCGCGTAAGGCTTTCCGGATACAATAAAATATCGGTTGAGTGCGATAGATTACTGATTTTAGATGACCGTTATTCAGTTAAAAGTTTCGCTTTGTATTCCCATGTTTGGACTTAAAAAATGTCCTAAATTTTAAGGACTTTGTATTTAATTGTGAAGTATTTTAAGAATTAAATTTTCAAATTTCGTCGGCTACGTGCATTTATTTGATTATCGTTTTTTCTCGATTACTATATACTTATATTTTCATAATTTCAGCTTAGTTTGTTTTTGAGAGGCACACACGGGCTCTCGAACTGTTTCTGTATGGTTGCCGTACGAGAACTGTGTACTCGAATGGATCTGTCATTAAAATTATTTTCCAAAAATTATTGGAAAGATGCGAGAAAGTGTAGGCTAATTATGTGTAAAATGTTCCACAGGAATTGTCAAAATAGTTCGTATTCCAAACCACGAGAGATGAGAAATTTTACCAAATAATAATAGCAAAAGTTATACACACATATCGCACCCTAAATACAAAAGGGGCACAACTCAAAATACTAAAATTTTCAGGAGAGACAAAAAACTGTTTATGTTTAGTTCATCGTGCAGAAGCAACACACTTAACATAACTGTATTTTTCCAGTTAAAGAAGATAGTGATGTGAAAGAAATTTTTGCAGTAGTAAGAGATGTGTATTCTGAATTAATTTATGGAAAAAAATCAGTTTTGGAAAATTTTGAGTTGTGCCCCTTTTGTATTTAGGGTGCGATATGTAGGTATTTTTAAATATATACATACATACATATGTATGTCATGTGGAGTCCAAATCAACTTAAAAAGTGAGTAATCAAGAAAGTTAACAACGCGAATAAATTTGCAAAGAATAAATTTTTAGTTCATATTTTCAATTTTAATTTGTATTTAAGAGTCTGTTTTATTTAAAACTATATTAACCCGGGCGCTTTGCTACCGATCACCTCTGCTTCCACTCCCTTAAAAAAGGGGGTTAGGGGGGAGGTATGGTTGAAACAACAAAGTTGAAAAATAGGGACTAACCTAATGTATACAGATATTTCTCACAACTAATTTGCACTTTGTTCTATTTGACAATTTATTTCTTGTTTTGATGTTTCGTTTTTATTAGGAATTCGATGAATGCGAATATTCCCATAAAAACGGAATTAGTGTTGTCTAGTTGTGGAACTATGAAATATCCAAGTTCTAAATGAGCTATAACTGGAACAGTTTATAAAAAATAAAGGCCTGTTCTGAAAATCACACGTGTGATTTTCTAGAGTTCTGTAAATTACTCTCTTTTTGTAGTTTCCGTGCTATTCTCATCGGTCAAAAACACAAGCAACCAGCTGTTTTCTTTATTTTGACATGCAAAGCCACTAAAATTTTTGTAGCGGAAAAAATTAATAGTTTTAAAGTAATTGTTTTAAATAGAGCAATCAGTTGCATAAAAAACTTAACAAACAAAACATTAACTATATAGCTACTATAGAAAAATCGAAGAAATAATAAAGTGATTTAAAATAGTTGTTGCCAAAGCTGAACGTTTTGAACTAACAAAATTTTATACACAGTACACCTGTTACCGCCACTCATAAATCGCTAATATGACATTACTGTTACCGCCACTCATAAATCGCTAATATGACATTACTGTTACCGCCACTCATAAATCACTGATATGACATTACTGTTATCGATATGTAGAGAGATGAGCATGGCAAAATGTTCAATTATTCCTTTTAATTTTCCACGCGGTATAATTATGAGGCCATATTTAATCGAGACCACATACATAAGTATATAAAACACCTACATAGATTTAAGATATTCATTCGTTCAGGTCATAAGGATTACGAAGCTTCGCTTGGAGTAGCCATACATAAAAGTTAGTATATCAGCAGTTTAGTATGTAAGTTTGTATAATGAATTTATTTATAATTTTAGGAATTTTAACATATTAAAGCGTAAGAATAAAGAATTAAAGTTTTCTAAAATTCTTACACTTGTTGTGTTTAAAATCCACATTGGCTATCTTGAGCTTGGGCCGCTTCACCCGCAACATTAAAATTCTTTTATGTGCCTCATCGGATCGTTTGAAGGAATCATCTTGGGTGTTAAAACGTAAGTCCTAACAGAATGCAACCTTCCACTCCCTCACAGGGTCAACCACTAAGTCGTCAACGACCAACTCAGTTAAGTCCTGCACTGAACAACTGTAACATTTGCAACAAGTCCACAGACAACGAAAAATTTATAAAATGCAGCAAGTGCCATCTTAATTTTCATTTACCATGTGTCAATCTCAGCAGCAATCAAGACCAACCTACGTGGAGTTGCCAAAATTGTACGGTACAACATCAAATCACGATCGATTCTGCCTCTTCCATTCGTAGTGGCTCTTCGGCCGCTTCCCGCTCCCGCCGACAAGCTCTTGAGCTACGACATCTAGAAGAAGAGACACAACTTGAAAGAGATTTCATTAAAAAGAAATACCAAATTCTCGAACAAGCAGTAGATGACTTCGAGGACGCACAATCAGTTAATAAACACTCAGCTGTCAGATCTGTACATGAGTGGTTAGATAATCAAATCCAACTCCCTACTTCGGCTATTGCAACCGCACACCAAAATATAGTTTCCGCAGCTCGTCAGTTTGAAACGCCACCTTACACATTTGTACCACAAGCCACAACAACGCAAGAAATGCCTAACACTACTAAACCATATTGCCAAAACGTAAGTAATGACTTAGTTTATACGACAAAAACAATAACTCCGCCCGTATGTACAACTACGTCATTCGTTAATAACATGTCTTCATTTATTAATGACCCAACAACGAACCGTCAGCAGCCGACAACGGCAAATTTATGTAATAATTCAGACAACGTAAATGCAGAAAATCACACATTAGAGACACCTGTACAATTTGGTTACATGGATTCAACGTTTTCCATGAACCCATCAAACCTCCAACCTGTTATATTACCTTCTCACAGGCTTTCGCAACAACAAATAAGCACGCGGCAGTCAGTACCAAAAGAGCTTCCAATTTTTACCGGCACTCCTGAAGAATGGCCCTTGTTTAGTGCCACATATGACTGGTCGACAGCAGTCTGTTTTAATACTTTTGCATTTATAGACGAGGGTTCGTCTGTAAGTCTGGTAAATGAACAATTAATTAATAAACTAGATTTAAATCGTGAGTCACAACCTCTATGCTTGAAATGGACAGGTGAAATAGGTCGCAACGAAGAAGACTCAAAAATAGTCTCAATGAAAATTTCAGGTATGAATAAAACTGAATTTTCTATTTCTGTTCGTACGGTTAAACAACTATCGCTTCCGAGTCAGAGCTTTAATTATAAAAAGTTACGTAAAAAATTTCCGCACCTTAAAGGGCTACCCATCGCCGATTTTGAAAATGCTGTACCAGATGTACTTTTAGGATTAAATAACTTGAAATTATGTGTGCCAACTCGTGTTAAAGAAGGCAAGAAAAACGAACCCGTCGCTTTACATACTCGCCTCGGCTGGCTAATATGTGGCAACTCCAGTGTTGGAGAAAAGGCCCAAATTCAATATAATTTTTACTCTTGCGAGTGTAAAGGTGAAAACGACCAAATTCTTACTCACTTACTCAAACAGTTTTATACAACTGAGTTAGCAGGGATAAGTAACTATACTCCAGCTCTTGGAAAAGATGACCAAAGGGCATTAAGTTTGCTAGAAACATATACGAAACAAAGATGCGATGGCCATTACGAGACAGCTTTGCTGTGGCGATATGACAATATTACACTTCCACAAAGCTTTGATATGGCGAAGAGACGACTGATTTGTCTCGAAAAAACTCTAAGAAAAAATAAAGAGTTGTTTGAACATTTCGAAAAAACAATTTCTGAATATTTTGAAAGAAATTACATAGCCAAAGTAAACAATGAAGATGATAAACAAAATGTATGGTATTTACCAATGTTTCCGGTATTTAACAAAAACAAACCGAATAAAACAAGAATAGTTTGGGATGCGGCCGCGAAGGCAAATGGTATTTCACTTAACTCTATGCTGCTTAAAGGGCCAGATTTGCTGTCTTCTCTTGCAGCTATTCTTTTTTCGTTTTCGGCAAAGGCAAATTGCAATCTGTGGTGACATCGAACAAATGTTCCATCAGATTTATATACGCGATGAAGACTGCCATGCGTAAAGATTTTTATGGCGCAGCTGCGACGACAACAAATAACCCGAGAAACGTGTGGCCAAAAGGAAAGGTCATCGAAGTTGCCAAATCCGAAGATGGACAAGTACGAAAGGCAAAAGTTTTGACAGTTTGTGGCGTTTTAGAAAGACCTGCTGCAAAATTAGCGGTTTTAGACGTGGCTGAAAGAAAGTAGAGTAAGTCTTCGAAATCTCGCCATACTGTGGGGGAGTGTTACCGCCACTCATAAATCGCTAATATGACATTACTGTTACCGCCACTCATAAATCGCTAATATGACATTACTGTTACCGCCACTCATAAATCACTGATATGACATTACTGTTATCGATATGTAGAGAGATGAGCATGGCAAAATGTTCAATTATTCCTTTTAATTTTCCACGCGGTATAATTATGAGGCCATATTTAATCGAGACCACATACATAAGTATATAAAACACCTACATAGATTTAAGATATTCATTCGTTCAGGTCATAAGGATTACGAAGCTTCGCTTGGAGTAGCCATACATAAAAGTTAGTATATCAGCAGTTTAGTATGTAAGTTTGTATAATGAATTTATTTATAATTTTAGGAATTTTAACATATTAAAGCGTAAGAATAAAGAATTAAAGTTTTCTAAAATTCTTACACTTGTTGTGTTTAAAATCCACATTGGCTATCTTGAGCTTGGGCCGCTTCACCCGCAACAACACCTTTTATGTGATTTCAAATCACTTTTATAAAATGTGGTTGCTAGAATAGCTCCGTATATAAGAAATATGGTACTACAGAACACTAGACCCGGACCAACAAAGTACAAGTAAAATGTGCATCAGATGCAGTGATAATGCCGATTACTTAGACAATTTGTTGGAGAACTATTTTCTGTTCTAGACAAATGGAAATGTGTTATATTCGCTGTAGAAAAAGAAGACCAAAGTATGGAAAATGTTAAAGAAAAACTAAATAGAAAAAAAGGAGTTGACGCCAAAATAATGTTGTATGACAATCCTCAAAGAATAGCAGATGGAGAAAGGAAAATTGAGTTAATTAAATTTTATTAATAATCCTTAATAAAATTGAAAGCAAAGGAAGAATATGTATAAAGTGGTAAAAAGTGCATTTTAGAACGCGATCTGTCTCAAAGAAAAAAACAAATCAGACTCACCAAAAGCCCGTTGTGCATTACAAACGTAAGAAAGTATCTTTTTCAGTTTTAATTATCGGTATAGTTGGACCCTGCGAAAATTAAGGGTATATACTCATGTATGTACACCCGTATGTACATATATAATATATACAAGCTTTAGTGCCAAATTTTCTTAAATAAAATACTTAAAAGTTAGAAAAAACTTCCACATATTTGACTTCTTGCAATCACTTACGTAGCGAATGTTAATGATTTTGCAACATCCACCTTATAATTATATACATACATATGTAGATGCACATATTGCGACATACATATGTAAATAAAGTGGACAATTCTTGCAGCTAAAGTAAAGTACAAATAATGATAATTCAATAAAGATCATATACATGCATACAAGTATCAAGTCTACTTTCAAAAGCAACAATCCCAGCCAGTCCCGAGTAATTCTACAACTTTGTTTACTTTTCTCTCATTTGACAACGAATGTTTTGTAAAACAATAATTAATAATAATAATTTACGAAAAGAAAATAAGGTTCAATCAATACAAAGTAGGTAAAATTAAATAAATGTTTTGTTCAATTTAATTGAAATTCAGACTCTTAGACTCTATTAGAACAAACCACTTCATAATCGCAAAGTGATTAAGGAAAGAAGAAAGAAATTAAGACTCTAATGTCTTACATTAGATAATGCTGTTTCTGACCAAATGTTTGAAATTGTAAATGATCTAATACGAATCATCAATCGTAGTCCACGTGCTTGTTATATCTGTAAACTTGAGACGTTGAAATTTTTCTGTTTGTCGGGATTTTATTATATTTTAGATTTTTTGTGTATTTATGTACATATGTGGAAACTTTTAAAAGCGCAACCATGCGATGGAACCTGAGCAGCTGAAAAAAAAAATCTTGCACGTTTCATGATTGAAGATACTATCAAATCAGCAATGACAAACAAATCGCGAGATATGCGCCAGCAACAGCCTTTAAATATCAAAGTAGCTTCATTGAGGATAGCAAACAAATTGAACAACTGGGTAATCACGAGCTGAAGGCATGTTTATGTAGATGGCGGTGGCAGCACAAAGAAAAATCTTTGTTGTAGTTAATAAATTCGAATTACATTCTATTTACATTTTGCTGACGACAAGTTTTTAGAGAAAGGCCTGCGCAAACATTCTTTTATTGTATATATATATTTACATACATACATACATATATCTTTTGAAAAATAATGCTTCAGGTAAATTCACATTATAGCAAAAATATAAGCAATTTGCTAAAGCATTCCTCGAATTGTTGAGGGATCTACGAGTACATAATGTTTGGACATACAAATACTACATAAACACTTGATTTCGGTTCCAAATATATGGCGGCGAAGTTAATTTTTTTTTAATTTTTTTTTTTTAATTTTTATTTAATTAAAAATATACATACATATGTATGTATGGATATGTACACATGTATATAAAACTAAAACAATATTAAAAACATTTATTAAAAACTTGGCTGGAAAACGAAGCATTTTCTATTATTCATCATTGTCACACTTTTGCAACAAGATTTTGATATTCTAAATTTAATGGCTAATCCAGTATCCGTTGGCTCTTTTTACAGATCCACTCTATTTGGCACAAATTGGTAAAGTGGCGGTATTCGGCTATAAAACATGTGACCAAAAAATGCATTTTTTACAAAATTCTCCTGAACAACAACAAATAGAAATTATTGTATGCTGAAGTATGTTAAGCGGTAAAATATTTAAATTGAGTTTAATTAGGATGCGATATGATATTACAGGTACACATCTTGCAAACATTAGGGGGCTTAGCTCTGAACTGAGCTATATTATTATAATTATGAATTGTTATTGTTTATTGTTATGCGGCTACTAACAGAAACTGTTTATTCTTAAATTTTACAAATTTAAATTTATTCTCTCAAAATTAAATACTAACGTTAGATTTATTGATGTCTTCTCTAACAATTGTTTCTATTTTCTGGAATTTATTGTGCAAGTGGTAAATGCGCGTTCTTTTAAAATAAAATTAAATAAAATTTACTTTAACTTTGTTATATTTCGGAATATAATCCAATTTGTTTATAGTGTTGTTTGAGTAGTTAAAACGGATGTAAGTGCACCAATATTTATTTAAAAATAACATTGCATTTATTCATAACTTTTGTTAAAGATGGGTCGAAATAAACATTGTACCAACGCAGAACGACGAGTTACAAATAATCGATGAAAAGAAGGAAAAACTCTAAATTTCATTGCTAAAGCTCTTGGGAGATCTGAATTTTGCATTAGAAATGCTTTAAAGTGGGCAAAAAACAAAGATATACGGAGTAGACCACGAAAAATCTCTTTAAATACTGATTCCCTTATAGCATTAATTGACCTTTGAAATCTATTGTGATATTTTAAATGACGTGATGCTCCCACACGCCGCCGAAAACAATCTGGTACCAAATTGGCACTCCCAACAGGAAAATAATCAACACTCGTCAAAATTAATTAAATCTTGCCTGAGTGAACACGAAGTGTTCTCTTTGGAATAGCCTTCTTAATTCCTCATTATTTTGATCACCACTGTATACATATATACACATGTATATTTTCCATAAGAATCACTCTTATTAAAATTATTGGTTCTTGTAATGGTGCCATAAGGATCATTCTTAATAGAATTATTGGTTCTTGTAATGGTGCCATAAGGATCATTCTTAATAGAATTATTCCTTTACATTTGTTAGAACTTTTGTATCCAATTGCCGATAAGGATCACAAACGCAAATTTTTCCGCTGGTGTAGAAAAATGTTCCGCCTGTTTGGCTGTTTATCTTTTCCCATAAACGTTGGTGGTTTGTGTTTTTGTCTTCATTTTGTTGCTTAACGAACATTTTAAGAGAAAAAATAAGACTTTCAGCCCAATTCTAAATATTGCCAGGGAATTGAGCTCCCTGGGAACATTATATGTATATATGTAAGAGACATACACTCTAATAACGTCCCTTAGAAATAGAGTAAGAATCAATATTTAGAGATGAGAATAATTATAAGAAACTATATTGTATTAAAATTTGAAACAAAGGGTGAGAAACATTGATAACCAACCCTTTAATATAAAACTATAATGTTACCACATAAGATAAAAATTTATTTAAAAATATTTCTAATGCATTAAACAAGGCTGTACTCCACATATTTCATAAGATAAGGGTTTATGTAATCTAATAGTGGAGTGCAGCTCACCAACTGATAGGACAAACGATAAAACAATACTGATAAAGCCCAGACTAGTTCTAAGAAACTCATGTTTAGTTCTTAAAATTCAATTTTTAAATAAAGGGGCAAGCTGAAGAAGACTCAAACACAACTAACGTTGTGTTTAACTTGTATGTATGTATGTATATACAATATATCCCAAAGATAAAAACGTTTATTCTAGACAACCGAGGAAAGGAATAATAAGGAAGAGACAATCTCGATTATTCAGATTCATATGTTTTTCTCCGGTTGTTTTATTTGACTAAAAATTTGCAATTTTTAAAAATATTAAATTTGCAACGTGAATAATAAGCAAAACGTTTATTTAAAAAGTAAATAAAAATGTTTAGTGGGGTGAACCTGTGAGCTCTCAAGTGAAACAGCAACACAGAAATTAACAAAAGAGAGGAAGGAGAAAATTGCCTGACCAACAAACCATTGCCATCAACCAACTTGAGTTGCCTCAAACTTTGCAAGTATCTATATGACAAATTTATTCATTTTATTCCTGAAAATTTTGCTTTTCGTATGTTTGGGAAATACTACTGGGTAAACAAAGCGGCCTTCATATATGTATGTATATACGTATGTATGTGTTAGATGTGCTAAGATCCCACAGTCATACAAATTTTAGGTATAATTGCATTGTAGTTAAAAGAATTTCCAATTTTTTTCAGTTAATGTTTTCCGACATCTAAGCAAAGAAAACTGATAATTTACGAGGATATACACATGTATGTATTTCAGAATTTTTAAAAAAATAATAAATACTTACTCGGTTTGAAATTTTTGGCGCAATTTTTCCCAAATTTTGCCATAACATTTTACTTATTTGAGATTCGTAGTAACTGTTCTTTTCTCTGGGAAATGGGAATATGGGACAAACTTCCAGGGAATTGTAATTTAAAATTGAGGTGTTTATTTTAATTCTCATTTACAGGTTATAGAAATTTTCACTTAAAACAAGATATAAAAGGCCATTTAGAATTTTGTAATAAGTTTGATAAAATGCTAAGAATGTTGAAAACTTTAAAGATTAGTAATCATATAAAGAATTTAAAATTTTCTTTTTTTTAGATGTATCAACAAATTATTATATTTGCCAAATTGCTCTGAAATGTTCAAACCCTCTTTTAGTTGAATTTCCATACTAAACAATAAACATACATACATACATACACAGTTCGTTTTCCATTTTAGGTGTGTCGTATGTAACACAAAATTGTGCATTCATTTTTTAAACAAAAATGTAAGCAAATTTTAGGTCAAATGAAAAATTGAACATGCATGTGCGTGCTGAAAAAGGTTTTTAAATTCCTTGACAATGCTAAACACCTGCGCAACATACAAATATATGAACATATGTATGTATTTTCTGTCCTTCATGAAAACATACATACATACATACATATGCATGTATGTACATACTTACGTTGCCTCTAGCTGGTGGTATTAAATATTAGCACCCTTCTTATTGTATTTTTCTTAAGTATTTCTCTCGTGAAAATAATATTAAATAATAAACTCTTATACTACATATCAAATAAAAGTAAGTACATACATAATAAATTAAGGAAAAAAAAGCTATTAACTTAAGGAATGTATGTACATATGTATTTATTTAGTACAAAACCAAAGTATTAAAATTTGACACCGACAAACAAAGCAAAACCTTCTCTATCATTTTATGTTCTAAGATATTTACGTGTTCACCACCTGCAAATATGTATGTATGTACATACAAGGTGGCGCAAAAGTAATCCTCCTATCAGAAAATGCTATAAATTTTGCGATTGGCCCCTAATGTCAGTTCTGTTTTGACATTTGTGTAGTAAACACATGCGAAATACACGTTAATAAACAATGTTACGCTACACTGCTGCAGAACGCGGAGTATTGGTGACTATTTATTTGACCAATAATCGGTCGGTGACTTTGGCACAACGTGAATTTCGTCGCAGATTTCCTAGCCGTCCAACGCCTACTGGTGAAACACTGCGACGTTTAGCCGGTCGCCTCGAAGAGACTGGCAAAACATGAGATGCTGCCAGGCGTGGCAGACCCAGGAGTAGCCGTTCTGCAGAGAATATTGCTGCTGTAGCTGAGGATGTCATGGAAGCGCCGTCGACATCGACCAGACGACGTGCCACGCAAATGGGTGTTAGTCGACGGTATTTACACCGAATTTTGGTACAAGATTTGAAGATGTTTCCGTACAAAGTCCAGACGGTGCATCAGCTGTTAGCTGCTGACCGCCAATCGCGTCTAACATACGCTCAAGCCATCCTTAATCACCACCAAGAGGAAGATGATTTTTCATCAAAAATAATCATGAGTGATGAGGCCCATTTCCATCTTAGCGGGTACGTAAATAAGCAAAATTTACGCTTCTGGGGCACTGAAAATCCGCGTGTAACCCACGAAGAGCCATTACACCCGCTCAAAGTCACTGTATGGTGTGCTGTTTTCGCTGGAGGAGTCATCGGACCTTTTTTCTTCGAAGATGTCGCGGGCCAAACGGTTACTGTGAATGGTGAGCGCTACAGAACAATGATCAACGAGTTCTTTTTGCCGCAACTTGATGAATTGGGATTTGAAAACATGTGGTTCCAACAGGACGGTGCAACGGCACACACAGCACGTGCCACAACCGATATGCTGAAGGATGCATTTCCCGGGCGCCTAATCTCCCGTTTTGGCGATTTGCACTGGCCAGCAAGATCGCCTGATTTGACCGCTCCAGACTTCTTTTTGTGGGGCTTTTTGAAGTGGCGGGTTTATGTCAACAAGCCTCAGACTCTTGCAGCTCTTAAAGACAATATCCGTCAAGAATGTGAGGACCTATCGCCGGAAGTTTTGGACAAAGTGATGGAAAATGCCATAAAAAGGGCTCAAATGACAACCAACTGTGGCAGCGGCCATTTACATGACATCATATTCTCGACTTGATGTAAAAAAAATTAAAAGACCAAATAAAAATAGTCCACAAGAAGAATCAAAGTTTTTCATTTTTTTTAAATTACAGCCAAAAAACATCGGAAGGTTATTTTTGCGCCACCTTGTATTTGATGATTAGCAATCTGATGACGTCATTCTGCTGGCGTTATTGATTGTATCAAAATAAGAGACTGCGCGTGTGGTCGCTATGTTAAGGTTTAATGCAATATATGAAACGGATGGCAGCCCGGCAATGCAGATAACATTTTACGATCATGAGTGTAATTAAAATAGTAATAATTGTAGAAAGTTATAATAAGAAAAATAAATGTTGTTTGTCAACATTTTCTGAAACCGTAATTGCGTTTCTTTTGTATTTAAACTAATTTCGCCAATTTATAATTGAAAATAATAATACCATTAAACATACATATGTACATACATATATATGTATGTATGTAGTAGGTGTAAATATGCTTTTGCTTCACATACTTGTGCGTGCCCTACCCTACTAGCATCTGGAAGATTGTTTTATCAAAAATCACCTAACTAAGTCTTGCTCAAGTACTTTTGACGATTAAAAACTGATTAATCACTTGCCCGCTAGAAAAAAGACTCGAAAATGATTCTCGCTTATGCTTAAAAAGTAATTTATTGAAAATACAATAACAAAACATACAGCAATCAAAAATGGATCATACAGGTGTTTGAAATAAGACTGTTTTGAAGTTATTTATGAATAATATTTTGCTCATCTAGATGAGCGTAAAATATTAGAATATTGTAAATTTTAGTGTATTAACGTCAGTGATCTCGTGTAATTAAAATAATTTTTAAAAGTTTATATTAAATTAAATATATTACATTAAAATTAAAATCTCTAAAAGTCTACTTAAGAAAGATCTACTTAATAACAATTATTAAAGGTAGGTACACGTCTAACAAGGGAAGTATCCCGAGAATAAAAATTAGTTAGACACGAATTTCTTTTGCTGCCCAATCTCACATTAAAGGGTTAAAAAGTGGTGTCAAAAATTAACCAATTAAACCCATTTTTTTGGTATAAACAAAATCTTGGGTAATTTTCGAGCCCACTTTTTAACTCTTTAATGTGAGATTGGGCAGCTAAAAAAATAAGTGTCCATTTAATTTGTATTCTCTATAATATATCTAAGTTTCATTAAGATCTGATAGTTTGCATCGGGATACTTCCCTTGCAAGTCTAAAATTAAAAAAAAATTAAAATTAATATTTTTCGTCTAGCTATTTCCCATCACAAATTCAAATGCACAGCCAAAGATATGAACGCTGTGCTACAAAAGCATTTTGTACATGGGAAGGACCGGGTGACTAAGAGAAAACATCTAAATTACTCGTAAATTTCATTTATAAAAATATTTTTATAACTTTTTGAAAACTGTGAATTATTTTTTTATTTTAAAATGGATTATTTATATAATTATAAGTGGGATTCATAATTCTTGAGTGTTAAATAATAACGCAATAGTGTCGGAAAAAAGTTTACACACCCGGTATGCATATTTTACAATTCGTTTTTTATTTTAACTCATTTTAGTTTTTATATTTTTTGTTTTTGACAAAAATAATTTATAAACTCACTATATATTTTCATATTCGTGTGTTTTTCAAACAAATTGAAAATACAAAAGAAATTCTAAAATAAGCATACAGGGTGTGGAAACTTTTCTTCTAACACTATTGTGTTATAATTACACACTATACAAAATTTACCACGAATTACGAATACCACTATTATAATTTTTTTTATAAATTCAATTCCTTTTTTACCGTAATTTTGCTTACTAAACATTTTAATATTATTATTTATTATATAATTTAATAAGAATTTAATTTATATAATTTAATAATAATTTAATTTATATAATTTTAATAAACTGAAGTAAATCATAATTTGAATCGAAAAATATTTCTTTTTGTAATCGATTACAAATATGACTGATAAATAAGTCAAAAAAGACTCACAAACGATCAGAAATACGACTTAAAAATTAGTCTAAGAAGACTCGAAAATAATTAGAAATACAGCTAAAAAATTACTCGGAAAAGAGTCGCAAATCATTAAAATATATGAGTCATAAATAAGTCGAAACTGATAAAAAAAAAGCGGGTAATAAAAGACTTCTCAAGAAGATTCGCGGGTTAGGTACCAATTTCTTCCGAGAAAACAATAGCGTAGAGGAGTCATAAATGACTCGAATATGATCAATTTTTTTATAAAATGCGTGCAGGGTGTGTACAAATGTGTGTATGTATGTAAATACATACATACATATGTATGTATAAGTCATGTTTAAAAATATTGTGCTATTTTAATTTTTGATTTCGCTCAGAGAACGCAGTTGTTTTTATTTTTTCCACTTTCTCTCCTACAACATTCCTCAAGCCTTCCATTTTTAATTTTTCTGTACTTGCAACAATAATTTCTTTCACATGGGTTGCCTTTACATATTAAATCTGCATACTTGTACTAGATACTACGCACCAGTCTATTAATTTATTACGCCTCTTACAAAACCGACTTCTTCGTCTTTTTTATTTTTATTTTTAGTTATGCGGCAAACTGCTACGTTGCGTCCATTTCGGCTACAACTAAAGCGACGAAAGCCCTTTTGGACTTGTGTCCTTTATTTTTCTGAAGAATAAAGCGCACCGCATTCAGTCATTTATAATTACCTGCAAAATTTATTTGCAGCTGAAGCATATCGTCCTCAGATTTTAACTGATCTCGCAGTGCCTATTTTCATGGGGTCGTACTTTAATTTATTGTTAATCTTGATATGATTAATTGACGCAACAGTCAACCAACAAGTTGTATGCAGGGAAGCAGCTGTACATACATACTACATATGTACATACATACATATGTATGTACATATGTAGTGCGTGCTGGTGGCACCCATGTGGATAGTACAATACAGTAGTATGCGCAGTTAAGTACAGGGGTGTATCAAATATTGTTAAGGCGGCAAAAGTACTGCGAAGGAGTTCATTTTCAAAAATGGGACTCCAATAGCAGGCATCTGTCTAGTAACAAGTAGCTCACTCTAAGCACGTGGCGACGACGAGCCAGGATGGTGGCTGGTAGTTGGCAACCCTATCCTAGGATGCATCTAGGTAATCATTCGAATAAAGAAACTATCGATGACATCATTTAGGACCCGATAACGGATTAGTAAAGCTGGAAGGCTGAGGACGCTAAGAAAATTGCTGAAACTTAAAATTGATATCAGTAAATTGAAGTGGCTGGGAACTGGTGAATTTAGGTCAGCTATGGTAATACCGCTATTTAACGGGGAAAGCCGGACAACCATTAGAGCGCGGTGGGCTTTATCATATGCAAAGGAATGAAAAAATCTTTACATTCATACAAACCTGTGTGAGATAGAATAAGAACAGATCGCTTCTATAGCAAAATTTTTTACAATAATACTACATACTTATAATAATAATAATGCTTACATACTTATATACATATGTATGTAGCTGCATATAAAATGATTGATCGGCTGTTTCCGTAAAATATGCAAGGATCTGTAGTACTTATCTCAAAAATCAATGAAATGCTTATTCTAACATTGGTGCGCCTGTTTCATAGAGGCTTTTATTCAATCGATATACGCGACCATTGCCATCGTAAAATCCTTCAGCCTGTTCCAGATATACTTCTTCCTGAAGTGTACCATACAAACAGGCTATTTCAACTGGCCTTGAATCGAGTTTGACCATTATCTTGCGCAATTATCTTTGTTTCATTTTCTTGTAAAGATTTTAATTCGTCAAAAATTACATTTTTTCCATCCTTCCCTTCGCGGTGACCTTATCTGTGTGTGGCGCGCTTGTAAGTTTGCCATTAATACAAAATCTCCAGACTTCAACCAATTCCGTGATTTTTTTATCACAACTACTGCGTCTTAGATCTGGTGCTTCTTCTGGTAATTCAACATTTTAATGAAATTTTGTGTCCTTAGCAATATTTCCATGTTTTCACTAGTCACAACAAGAGTTAATACTGAGTTTTTATTCATTTTACATGAAACAGAAGTTTGCCGTCTCAGTGCAGAAGAAATACTTGAGAAATCTAAATTTTAATAACAACTAATAATAATCTAATCTTAAAATTTAATACTAAATCAACCACATTGAACTCATCGCATTAAAGTGAGTGAATTCTATACCAGATCTTCTTCCATTTCGAACGGCGGCAGCAATAAAGGATTTAACACCTTACAAGACTTCATCCTGTTCACAGATTTTATTTAACGATGAACAGTATTGGATTTTACAAAATTAAATTGACTAGTCCCCATCTCCTATACAGGCTCAGAATGTGAAATGTGATTAGCGTATAGAAATACAGTGTACTCGCAATAATATGACAGGGAAGATTATTCATAAATCCGAAATTCCATCTAAAAACGTTTTTCCAACAAAAATAAAAGTTTTTTATGTTAAATATTTTTATTTATTGTGTATTGGCTTTTCTTTTAACATACGCATGTATGTAAGTCGTGTCTCTCATGTTCAAAAACCATTCGTATAATGCATTTTCGATTTTTGGCTACTCGGAGGGCCGCACAGTTTTTCTTTTTCCAGTTCCAATGATAGTATAATTACCACATTCAATAATAGCATTTTTATTTTCTTATTCCACATATTTTTGATTTTTTCACCCCAAATTTATTAACTAAATTAGTGACACGTCCACCTTTTCTTAAATGTTCCAAAATTTTTCTTTTAAAGTTAAAAACTTGAGTTTGTGCATATTAAGGACTTTTCACATTTAATTAAATTTAAAAATTTAATATGGAATTCCAGTTAAATATGTGCACTAACTAAAACGTGTATGTTGGAAATTTTTATTGACAGCTGGGAAATCCCCAAATTATTATGCAGTTGAATTAGAATTTAGCCACTACCCTGTTAATTTGGATTTCAACTCCATGTAGAGAAATAAAGTCCTTAAAAAAATAAGCTGCTCACATTTTAAAGCGTAGTGCTTAGTTCATATTTTAGAGTATTCAATGGAAGTAAAAAAGTGTTTATATTTTGGGGTGTTCTTTTATTAGGGGGTTCATATTATCGCGAATGCACTGTATGTACATGCATTTCATTCACGGCATGTCAATGAGTTAATGTTATTTTGTTTTATTTAATTTTTCTGTATTGTAGATGGCAATTACTGCAATTCCTGACCAGTTTCAAACGTTACTGCTGCTCACCTATTGCTGAACGAAGTATCATCCTGTTTCGTATTGCCGATTCATAATTTTCATTGTATTTGATTTCTCGATACCCACACACTCTCTGCACTGCTCTCTAACAAGATTCAATAAAAGTTTTCAGAGTTGTATAATAATGTAAACTGCCGTTTACAAAAAAATTTAATTTATACAATTTTTGTACAAAACAAACACTAAAACTGGTTTGAGCTCATGTTTTATCTACTTCTTAGCTCAGATTTATTTTACGGTAGAAATCGCCAGCGCGCGCCCTCTTACGTGCAACTTTTACAGTTTCAGTTTTCCGCACCATAAACCTCTAACGAATATACTTTATTATATTTATAATCTTGCCATACATCTACTGTACAAAGCTGCATAATCGAAATCTACAAATTCACAGATTTCAGTCATGAAGCCACCACGGCTGGGCGTACAAAGCTCAATCTGGAAATTTTTCGACGCACGCCAAAAAATAATTTTCTATGGATGTGTAAAGCGTTGCGACAAAAGCTTATGGATTATCCTCCCTTATATATAAATATACATATATATACATTTATATATGTAAACTCATTATCTCGTTGTTTTACTGAGTCCGACTCCTTTATTAGTAGGCGGTAACACGAGTCCGCTCCCTTCCACACGATAAAGCGCCAGCTTTACTTCAAAATACCTATCTTTTTGTATCTGGAAAAATTATATATTTTTTTGTTTTTCTTTATTTTCACAACCACAAGAACCAAACCTATATTTTCCTCAGCCACATAAACATAATACCGAAATCCACCTTTCACCTTTTCCAATGCATATTATTCAGTTTTTACTTCTTAACTTCATAAACCCATATCCCAACCTATACACATTTTATTCTCTCAACTGAATCTATCTATTAATTTCTGACGGTGATTTGCTTTTACTTCCTAAAGCCATCTTTGTTTTCTATTTTAAAATTTAAGAAAAAAATCCTTCTAACGGGACCTAGTTTACTTTTAACATCTTCAAATATTTTTATTTCTTTACAAAAATTTACTGAGTAAAATTGCAGTTAGAGTAACATAATTTACTCTTGGTAATTGGTAATAAAATTTATATACATTTGATATATGCGAGAGGTAAAAATTATAACGTACGTCAAATAGCCCTGCAGGGTTAGCATCTGAGCAGAGCAGATAAAAACAATATCTTTAAGGTATGATCTTATATTCTATCTTTCGAGGAGTGACTCAGAGGCAGTTATGATACTTATTGTTACCCTTGAGCTTGATAAAGGGCCATTTGACTCTTGCATTTTCAAAACATCACTGTGATATACATAAATGTACATGTATTTATATTATATATATTTATATATGGTTTCAAATATCGCACTAAATTTCATAATCGGTATTTTGAATATTCTTAACAAGAAGCTTAAAAAAACGAAACGAATGGGGTTTTTGTTATGTTATACTGTGACTTCATCGCAGGTGAAATTAACATTTAATAAAACAAAATGATTTAGGACTTCGTCGCACCAGTTAGTTTAACTTTCATTTTCAATTGTTTAAAAACTTTTTCAGTTCTGTGAATTGAATCCAAACAAATTTCTCGGTTTTAAAACTAATTTACATTTTTCATGTTTTTTAACGGAATTCACATAATTTTACTCGACTAAACATATTTGGTCGAAAATAAAACGAATGTGCTATTTTATTCAAGTAAACCACTGAAGAAACATAAAAAACAATTAGGATTTTAAATCTTAGGCCTCTTTCATTAATTTAAACAAATATATTTCTAGTTTAGCACATTCAATTCATTGAGATTTTTAGTTCTTTTCTCTTATTTTTATAATTTTTCGCAAAAACAGATTCTGTTGACATTCTACCAATTCTCATGAACTCTGGAAATGTTAATACACTTCACTAAATTTTTATTTTCGAAGCCGTTGTCTAAAAATCATTAAAACTTGCATATTGTAATATTATGTACTTCAATACTAGCAAAGACCTTTATATAAAATCACTTTAAACATGTTTTAACTTAAGAAAAATTATTAATAAACTCAGGAATGCTTATATAAAACATTTTGCTACTTGTCCTCCATTCTCTTCTTTTTATAAAAATAAAAACTCTTGAAAGTTACAGCAGGTTAAATTGTAGTTTATGGTTAAACTACATTTGTAGTAAATTGTAGTTTATGGTTAAAGCCGGGGGAATGGGCCAGTGCACTCAGGGCAAAGTTGTTGATTGCTCTCAACCTGGCGAGAAGCCAGCAGCGATCCCTGAAAATGGACTGGTCAAGCTGACATACTGCCTCCCCGTGGCGCCCCTGGATAGCCCCTACAGCACCCGCTTAGAGGGGAACCAAAGTGTGCAGCGAATCCCCTCTGTCCAGGGGTCTAAACCAGGACCCGGTCCTCCAGGTTTCGGGGGTTGTGCGTGGGGGTAACTTCCCTACCGTGTAAAAACACACTAGTTACGACACAACAACAAAGAATAACTTTGTTGGTTGAGGCCCAGGTTCACCACGGACTGTAGCGCCAAAAGAAGAAGAAGAAGAAGGTTAAAGCCATGTGTGTTCATCGAAAAAGCTGCTAAACCTTGAAAAGTTTAGCAGCAAATAAGGAAGACTTAAAAAGGAAGCAGAAAAATACTATAATTCGGGAATATTCGTTATACGTGTGTACAATATTAGCTATTCGCGTACCATTGTGCTTTTCGGTTTTGAATAGTAGCATAAAAGGTACTGTAGTACAAATTTTACCAACACTGATGCCCGTATTGGAATATATCAACACGAATTCGCCTTTGGAATAGATAGATATTTTATATGAATTCGCTCCTAAGGCGAATTCAATATGGTGACTTTGACAGTACAGGGTGAAACAAATTTTGTTTATAAAAATGTTTGCGACATTTCACTAAAGAATTATTTAGTGCTTGGTGCGAAATTTTAGTTGTGAAAAAGATTAATTAGAATTTTAAAAACTATAAGTAAAAACATAAAATATATGTAACTAATAAAATAGACTTTTTTGTGATACCATAAATGTGCAATTTTGTAAAATACAAAAAAATAGTGCATTTTATCAAATGCTGTATTGTGCACAGTGCCAAGAAAGTGGTTCCTTACTATAGTTATCACAAGACGCTGTTAGAAAGCGCAAATGGAGCCAGATTTCTGGTAAGGAACTAAAAACGAAATCATTTTTATGTTCCGACCACTTTAAAAAAAAATTTTGTGCCAACAAGGGGCAAAACTGGGAAGAACTTTGTGCTACAGAACAGAACAAGTAGAACAACCACTATTTGGACAGAATATTCAAACTGAGTAATTATAATGTCGTTTTTACATGCATAAGCGAAAAATTTATATTCTTGTGATATGATTTCCAAAAATCGGTCCTTTTAAGGATCAGCGCATTGATTCAAAAAGAGATATTGTTCGTTTCTTAAAATAGGACCTTATAAGGGCCAACACAAAGATTCAAAAAGACATCTTGTTTGTACAAGTTATTTTCGGGTATCGAGCCACGATTTCCTTTTAAATTAAACAAGGGTTTTCATTTAAATTTAATTTTATTTAATATAATTAAAGTTGCAGCACTAAAACTATTTCTCCAGATAAATTGTTGCTCCACTATGTGGGCTTGAGACTTAAGACTAACTTAAAAATTATTATTCATAAGTAAAGAGACCAACTACAATTTGTTTTATGCTTAGCCTGCAAAACAAAGTTAAACAAAATTCATGCAACGGACCAATCACACTCAAGAATATAATGAGGTGATTTTGTTCCCACAAAAATAGCAAACGATAGCAAACGCTATGTCTGGACATTTGACACCCCTTTGTGTTGGTCAAATTGTGATTCAGAACTTTAAACATATGAAAACTATAAAATGGAAATTCAATAAATATTTGAAATTTCCAATGCCAATGTGTGGTCGATGCACTACTGATGTTAACTACTCCCCCCTTTAAGCTGCAGACGTCCCCGTCTGTTCGAACTCACGAATAACATTAGTGATTTCAACTTTCTTCTGCCTTTTTGCTATCCAAAGCAAAGCACAAATTGCGATCACAAGAACGAAAACCGAGGCAGAGGTTAAATAGGATCCTGTGACCTTGGAGTGCCAGCGTGAAATCTCGTTCCTATTTTCAATGTTCAATTCGTTTAGATATGGGAGTGACAAGGTGGGCAAATATTCTGAAAAATTAACCGTATATGCCATAGGTGAACCAGGCTTTATGTTAGTAATTTTACGATCATTTTTAAATTTTGATGCATTGACAATAAGTTCATCTTCAAATGTAATTAGGTATGTGCCTTTAGGAAGGGTTTTGTTTTCGTTTTGAATATTTATGTGCGAGGATTGGTCATTTATAATGGTTATACCATCATCGACCATTACTAGGTATGGAATCTCATGCGCGGAATTCGTTTTACATGATGCAGTATTATTGTTCAGCAGGCTTTTGAGACATAAATTCTCTCTGTCTTTCAATAGTTGACAAAATGAAGTAATGGATCTCTTTCTACAATCTTTTAGCATAAGGTATGCGTTTCCGCATTTAGCTATGTTGGTTGTTTCAAATGATAAAATTTTATGCTCGTGAATAACCGGGTATATTCTTTGTAATTCACAATGTAATTTAATTACAGGGAATTTAATTAAAAATATTATTACATCCTTATTTTGAACTACTTTTAATTTTGAATTTGCAATAATATCACTTACACTTACACTAGAAACAATTTCGGATTTTAACATAAATTCTACATCTTTGGCATCCAACAAAATGGGATTTATAATTTGGGCTTTAGCCAAAACTACCGATAGTGCTATGTTGTCCAGTTCCCTAATAATAGCTCTATTTCTTATGATTAATAAATCATAGAGATGACCTGTATCTATTTCCTGAGCTTTAGTGTTTTTGAGTAGAATGTTTACTGTTCTCGTTAAATTGTTTATTTGGGCTTGAAGTTCCGTATTTATTATTGCCTGTTTATTGTTTTCTAATATCAGTTTGTCCTGCGTATTGGTAATCCCGGTAAAGTCATCGTAATCAGGGGTTCCCGCGATGTATTTAAGTGCTTTACCAATTAAATTTATGCTACGTGCATGCCTGTGATGGACGGTTAGTGTTTCCAGTGTTTTTGTGATCTGGTCAAGGTCAGCTTCCAATAACTTCCTCATATGGGACTTAGGGAATAGATCTAGAAGTTTTTCTGTTTCTCTGGTGAGCACGCCGAAGGAAGTCAAATTGTTTACATGAGCAAGAGTCTCAAAGTCGCTAAAGATGGCAACATCTCCATCTTGTAAGTGTATGTAATGGGAGGCAGTGTAGTTAAGAATGGTGGATGATTGGCAGATTGCCAAGGGTGTCATCAGGCTGTAACAAGAAGTTTAATATTGTCTTTATGAACGATTTTGTAGTCAATTTTCAATGTAGTTCCTAAATCTTGTTGAACCACTTTTTCTGCGAAAGCTTTGCTAAATTTGTTACCTAGTCGTTTGTTAGCCCTAACATAAACATTATCTCCTGGGTTGTACGTTCTAGAAACTGTTTTTTTATTATGATAAGCTAAATCACTCTCCTGTTTTTTTGTAATTCTTCGGCAAATTTCCCTTCTTAGATCCTCAGGTATTGCTTGAATTATATCAATTGGTTTCATACCAGTAGTAGAATGAATCGATCTGTTATATTTTGAGGTGGTCAGTAGCACGAGATCAACAGAATCATCAGCAATTTCATCAATTTTTAGGCATCTAGCGATTTCCGTCAATGTGCTGTGGAAACGTTCCACCTGTCCATTAGACGTACTATGAAGTGGAGGAACAGGATTAATATCAGCGCCGAAGTTATTTTTAGCAAGGGTTTTAATTGTTTCGGGATTAAAAGATTTTTCATTATCACATACCAACAACTTGGTGTTTTTGAAAAAGTTCAACATTTCCAAAATAGCCCGTTTTATATCGATAATAGCTCTTGATGCGACAGGCTTGACGATGGCAAATTTTGAAAACTTGTCTAAGCATGTTAGAAAAAATTGTTTGTTTGTATTAAAGATGTCCAAGTGTAATATTTCTCCAGCAAAGTTTGGTATCGGTGTTTCCGATATTCGCTGTTTCTGAGGATTTCGAGTACTTTTCTTCATGGCATGTTCTACAACTAGATACTATTTGCTTCAATCTCTTTTTTATGTCGGGAAAGAAATAATCTTGAAGAACTTGAGTCATATTTTCTTTAACTGACCGATGCGCTCTGTTGTGCTCGGTGACAAGTATATCTAGCTGGTCACTAGGATTAAAGACGTCGGTTACGTATTTGGTAGTATAACGGAACTTAACTGAAGGATAATTTGTTATCAGTACATGTTGAATTTGGCCTAGGACATTTAGGTCACAATATATTGCATTCACGACTTGCGGGTTAACAGCGACTCCAATTGAATCAAGTAGATCATCGATAGTCTGGAAAGAAATGCGATGACGAATGCGATTTTTAAAAACAATGGTGGTTCTCTTTTCCACATTATTTTCTTCATCAATAATAATTTGATTCCTGAAGGAATTGACTGGGTTCTCGACAGTTGGGATAACCTCAGTGAGAGAAAGCTCGCTAGCGCAACCCTGGATGGAGGTGAGAGACGTTGAGTCCGTAGCTACGTGTAGAAATTGTCTTGATAACGCGTCAGCCACAACGTTATCTTTACCAGGCTTGTAAAAAAATGAAGGTGAATATTCTTCTATAAATGCTTTCCAAAGCTTTATTTTAGAGTTCGGATTTCTTTCAGAGACAGAAAATGTTAGGGGTTGGTGATCTGTGAAAATATTAAGATTTTTCACACCATAAAGATAGTGTCTGAGGGTTTTAAGTGCCCATACTATCGCTAATAATTCCCGCTTGTTAGTGGCGTAATTTTCTTCTGTGGAAGTTAATGTCCTTGAGATCATTGTTATAGGGCGACCGTTTTGTGAAAGAATGGCCCCAATTGCATGAGAAGATGCGTCCGCAGTAAGATCGAACGGCTTTTCAAAATTTGGGTATAAAAGAAGAACATCCTCAGATGCAAGAAGCTTTTTTAATTTTTCGAAAGCGGCCAAGGCTTCCTCATCGAGTTGAATTTTGACTAATTTAGATTGTCGAGTACCCACGTGTCCATTTTCTCCTCGCAAGTATTTAGTAAGCGGCTTAGCAATGACGGCGTAATCCTTTACAAACCGTCTGTAATATCCCGCAAGACCCAAACAGGATCTTAAGCTCCTTAAAGTCGAAGGGGTCTCAAATTTTACTATTGACTCAACCTTCCCTGGGCATGTTTTAATGCCTTTTGTTGAAACAATAAAGCCTAAATATTCAACGGAAGTTTTAAAAAATTTTGATTTTTCCAGTGACACTCGCATGTTTGCGTGGAGTAATTTCCTCAGAACCCTATTAACATCTTCAACATGTTTTCGCGCAGAGTCGGAGAAGACGATAATGTCGTCTATATAGACGTGGCATGAATTTCCTATCTCATCGCGTAATATACCATCTACGGTTCGCTGAAAGATGCTAGGCGCATTCTTCAGCCCGAATGGCAGGCGACAAAATTCATACTTGCCATTATTAATACTAAAGGCAGTCTTTTCGCGATCGCGTTCTCGCAGGTTAATTTGATGGAAACCGCTTTTCAAGTCTAGTGTTGTAAAGAAACGTGCCTTCCCCAGATTTGACAGAATTACGGATGAATCCGGTATGGGGTATTTGTCAGAAATAGTTTTTGAGTTAAATTTTGTGAAATCAATCACAAGGCGCTTATTTGGTTTTCCTTGTTCATCTATTCCCTTTTTATCCACTACCCAGACAGGGCTGTTGTAGGGAGATCGTGACGGTCTAATTATACCGTCTCTCAAGAGCTGTTTTACTTCCTTATTGACGAAATCAATCATACTTATGGGATATGACTGGTACCTAGAGTAAATAGGTTCTTCATCTTTAGTTCTGATTGTGGCCGAAATATTGGTGGTGTAAGGAAGAGCTTCATCAGGATTAACAAAAACAGCCGAGTTTGCATGAATAACTTCGTAAAATTTGTTTTCGACCTCCTTGGGGATAGCTTCGAATATCAGATTATGCACTGCATTCAAATTTAAATATTTTAATTTCTCCTGGCCTCTTTCGAAAAAAAGTATGCCTTTAGCTGTGTCTATGACACCTTTAATGTCCCTGATGAAAACAAAACCCAAAATGCCGTCAAACACTTGTAGATTTTGAAGCAAAAAAAATGTTTCGGTCCTATCAAAAATGTTCATAAGAGTTGCGTGCTCAATTCTGCTGGCACCATGTACAGATTTCACAAGGAATGGTTTTGAAATCTTTTTTATACCTTTAAGATTCTGGAAATTTTTTATGTAACTTTTAGTAGCTCCAGTATCAACCAAAAGTTTTATAGTTCTGTCCCCTATTGTTCGTTCAATGTAGGGAAGAACTGCGTTCCCCCTAAAAAATTAACTTCGTCCTCGAAGGATGCATTGTCCGAATTCTGATTGTCCTGTGAGAAATTCCTACAGGTTGCACCACTTTCTTCCCCGTGGTTAAGTAGGTTTATTGTCTGCATCTTGCGAAAATTTTGTCTGTCCGAGTTCGCTTCCCTTTTCCAGCCATTTTGTTTCTGAAAATTGTTGGACCTAGCCGTACGCATACTCACGTCTGTATCCAACACCAAGTTACGAGGTTGAGAATTGAAACCTTGAGTATTTGAGGGCTGAGCATTGAATTGGGAAAACTGGCGAGACTGCGCGTTAAATCGCTGATTGGTGGGTTGTTGTATTTGATTATTAAAGGGTAAATCTGGTACTTATCGTTTTAATTTGTTGCCAAAAGGCTGATTATTGAGAAATGTATTGTCACGAGTAGTAGATCTCGGGTGCATTTGCGAAAAGTAGTTTTGCTGGACTTTTCCAAGCCCATTGTTATAAATTGCAGCAAAATTGTATCTATTTTGATTAGTTTCTAGTTCTTGTGCCAATGCCAAAGCAGATGGCAAGTCAGATGGTATACACGAAAATAGAGTGTCACACAGGGGTTTTCTAAGGCCTGATATAAACACTCTCAATGCATCCATCCTATATTTTTGATTAAGTGATTGAATCAGAGCAGCGTCTCCCTCATGGGACATTATGACCTTATTAACTATGAGGGTCAACTTACGCTCAACGTCGTTGTAAAAGTGAATGATTGGCCTTTGTCCCTGCCTAAGGGTAGAGTTCCTGCTCCAACGTATAAATCGATGTCTTATCTGAATACGCAAAATCTAATCTGGAAAGTATGGCCCGAAAATTCAGAGGTGTGTTGTAGGTGCTTAGAACGGAATCAGCGCTCCCCACGACTTTGTTTCAGAGTATGGCAACAGCTTGATAATACTTTGAGCTTCCTTGGTATTTTTCGAATAACTTGTGAGCTGTAACGGCTGCCTGACGCCAAGATACGTACTTAGAAGGTTCGCCTTTAAATTCGGGAACGGACTTGACTAATGTTTATTAAGCTCATCGACCATTCCCTGAAACTGACTACGAGTTTGCTCTGTTGCCACCCGAATGGCAGCGGTAAGAAGTGACTGTAAGCTGTTAGCGTCCATTGTGCTACTATTTCCCTCCCTGTCACTAATACTAAGATTTTCTAGTTGATCTAAGAGCTTTTCTGCTTCCTCAGTCGAATCTTTAAAAGAAGTCATATACCAAATATATCAAAACAGAACACTATTGGGCACAAAATAAGACCCACAGGGCAAAAGACCAAATTTATACCAAAATCCGTTTACAAAATGTACCAACTAATTTAACATTAAATTCTTCACTTTCTAAATTTATTTTCACAATTTTACTTTTTCTTTTAAAATTCTATATTTTAATTCTTTTGTTTGTTTGTTTAATCAGTTTTTAATTTCTTTGCATTAAAACTAATATTCTGATTTTTATTTTCTAAAAAATTTTATTCAGCTTCACGCTTACAATCTTCACAATTCAAGTGCTTATTACTTTTTCTTTTAATATTCTATATTTTAATTCTTTTATTTGAATTTATTTTCACTTTTTAGTTACTTAAACTTAATTTTCAAATATTTAATAGTTTTAATTTTATTGCTTACGTAAATATTAAATGCATTCCGCAGCCGGCTTGGATGATTCCTTTTTATCTCCTCTGAGTTACTTGAGATCCTCTTCTCGGCCACTCTAGGGAAAAGTGTAGGTTCTTGCTTTTGTTGGTCACTGCTGGATATGATAGCACAGAGTTTTTTTTTTAATGTTCTTATTTTTTCTTTTATTTTAAAATTTAGTGATTGCTCATTTAATCTTTATTTATTCTTTTGTCCTTTTATTTTAAAATTTAGGGGTTGACCATTTAAAAAGTATTTTATTTATAATTAATTTTTGTATGCCCTTTTATTTTATAATTTAGGGGCTGTCCATTAAATTTTCATTTACTTAAATTTTTAGGAGTTAACACTGCATTAGTTTTATTAAAAAAACAAAGAGTTAGTTGGGCGCCAGTTATTTTCGGGTATCGAGCCACGATTTCCTTTTAAATTAAACAAGGGTTTTCATTTAAATTTAATTTTATTTAATATAATTAAAGTTGCAGCACTAAAACTATTTCTCCAGATAAATTGTTGCTCCACTATGTGGGCTTGAGACTTAAGACTAACTTAAAAATTATTATTCATAAGTAAAGAGACCAACTACAATTTGTTTTATGCTTAGCCTGCAAAACAAAGTTAAACAAAATTCATGCAACGGACCAATCACACTCAAGAATATAATGAGGTGATTTTGTTCCCACAAAAATAGCAAACGATAGCAAACGCTATGTCTGGACTTTTGACACCCCTTTGTGTTGGTCAAATTGTGATTCAGAACTTTAAACATATGAAAACTATAAAATGGAAATTCAATAAGTATTTGAAATATCCAATGCCAATGTGTGCTCGATGCGCTACTGATGTTAACTTATATGTGTAAATGTATGTTATTATCTTAACATAATAACCATCACTTTTTAAAGTAAATAAAAGACACAAAATATGATTTTAGTTTAAATTAAATGTTACTGCAGTTTCTGCTGCATTTGTAGTAGCAACAAATTCAACAAAATTCCATTTATAGCAATCTAAAAAAAGAGAAAATTAATGCCACAGTCTGTACAAAAGAACTGTTGATGCACTTACCTTTCTCTATTAGTTCACACATTTTTTCGACCAAGAAAGACCAATATCTACTCCTTCTTGTGCTAATTGTTGCAAGTTTCCTTTTCTTTTGTAATTAAAAGGTCATTGCTACAATGATATATATAATATTAATCATGACATCAGATTTGGCTACCATTTTATCATTAATGCTGATGAAGAAGAGCACATTCATCTCAATCATTGTTAGAGTCTCTGTTGGGATCACCACTATTCCCCAGAGAATCAAGTCGACTATAAGCAGAGCATTTAGCAAATCGTTCCCACAAAGACTACAGGAAAAGCTACAACAGATTTTCTTTTTTAGGTCAGTTGTTGTAAATATAATTAATACTTTGCTAATTACCTTGCCCTAAGTTTTTTCTCATCGGTGAACGGCTGATGATTAAAATGGTTATTTGATGAAAAAAATGTGCAACGCCGACTACAAAGTACGTACCCACTGTCCTTCAGAAATTGTAGAGCTGTTAATAAATGCGCCAGGGTTATGAATTGCTGCTGCTTTTGAACCGCAATAATTTGTTAATTTATGGGAACCTTAAAAAGAGACGAAAATTAATACCGCAATATATTAAGAACTGTTGATGTACTTGCCTTTCTTTCATGGATCATAATCAAAGGTTTCCGCTACCTTCATTTCATCGAAAGCAAACACGCAAATTTTGTCATCAGATTTCATATTTGTCGAGTGTTTCATATATTTGAGTGCTTCTCTCAAAATGCCTTCTTCAATCGAAATTTTCGCCAACGAGTAAGGGTAGATTTATGAGGTAGCGGAAAACCTTTTTCATACAAATGATTGTACGCCCTTGGTCCTGCAGCATGTAAACATATCGCGCTTGATGTCTGGCCACTTCCACATAATGTTCCCTGGAGCACTAATTTTTCTCAATTGGCCTCCAGTAAAAATAGAATTCAGCCGCCCAATTGCAATATTGGCTTGCTCGAGCTTTAGTTTTAAGCCTTTAATTTCGGACTCTAACTCGCGAATTCTTTTAAAATTTCCTTGAGCTTCCAGATCAAGAATTGAAGTACTGAAATTTGTTACACACATACATACATACATGCATATGTATGTATTAATAATATTTAAAGTAAATTTACACATTGCATTAAATGGTACAGTTTTTTGCCCGCAGTTACCACAAACCTTTTATCGAAGTGGTCGGAACATAAATGCGATGTTGCTTTTAATTCTTTACCACAAATTTGGCTCATTTAAACAACGTGCCATCACCGGCCAAAAACTTTTTTGCACTGTGCACAATATCTCATAATTAATAAGTTATGTTTTCTCGATATTACAAAATTGCACAAAAACACAAGTTAATTTTTTAAATAATATATATATGGACATATGTATATGTATATATTTTAGTTTTAAGTTTTTTTTTTGTCACAAATAAAATTTCACATCCAGCACTAAGTTCCTTTTCAATAGAAATGCCGAGAACACATTTGTAAACAAAACAAAAAATTTTGACAATAAAGTTGGGAAAAAACGCGCTAAAGAAAAAATAGTCGCCTGAGCTGTAAAAGCCACCTAGTATTGAATTCGCCTTGCATTCACCTAGTTAATTCGCCTTGTTTGCTACCGACTTCTGCAAATTGTGCGCAACTGGCAGAAAATAGTCATCGACTCCGATCTCTGTCTTGTCAACACTAAATTGGTAACAGAGCCTTCTCACTTTCGTTATGAATAGCTGTATTAAATCCAAGAAAATGTAGGTATTAGTAGTATTTATATTGTAAATAGTGTTTACTTTTATTTGAACTTCAGATTTAGAGCAGCATATGACACAGTGAGACTGATGTCAGTTTATCCAAAGTATTACATTGATCCAATATGTAGCAAAAGTCAGCAAAACAATTACAAAGTAACTTCCGAATATAACAAACTAGCGCATGTACCAACGAAACCGTCTAAAAATGACGAATCAATGTCCATTTTTTATGACCAACTCGTTAATAAAATGATCAACTATATAACTAAAGGAGGCAACAAGAAACTTGCGAGGCAACTTCTTGAAGATGGGTTCGAGATCATAAAGCGCACGCAAATCGAACGGACTTATTTGGGAAAGAATCAGGATTTAACTGTTGATCCCTATGCATTAATTTCTCAAGCCATTGAAAATAGTCGGCCTTTGATGCAGTTGACCGCCATCAAGAGAGGTGGGGTGACTTATATGGTCCCGGTTCCTGTTACAGATCAAAGATCTTACTTTATGGCAATGAAATGGATTTTAGATGCAGCTAGAGAAAAGGAAAGAAAAGTACATTTTCCAGAAAAATTTGCTTTGGAAGTAATAGATGCTGCACATGGACAAGGTAGAGTTATTAAAAAAAAAATGGATTTGCACAAACAATGTGAAAGTAATCGAGCTTACGCTCATTATAGGTGGAGTTAATTTTACTTTTTTAGAAATAAAGCATTTGCTGTAACTCGAGAGCTAATGCTTTTGAGATATTCATTCATACAATTCTATTACCAAAAAATTAATAAAAATCAGCTCTGACTTTATGCCATACGATATTTATACAAAATGTTATGTAATTTCAATTTCAAAAATTTAAGAAGCAAATCTTTATTTATGCACATAAAAATCCGCGTAAGACGACTATGTAATGTATTCAATGTCATTCAATATGTATTTGGGCCTGCCAGATTTTTCCAATACTTAGTGGAAACATTCATTCTGTCAAAACTAATTTCAGCTGGTGAACTGTTTTCAAATATTACCACTTTGTCTTTATAATAAGGAGACCATTTTTGATCTAACGTTATAAGACGAACAGGCACCTTCCAGCAGAAAAATGTATTTGAAACCATTGTGCATAAAGATGTACATAGTAGAAGAATCAGACAACATATGCGGAAATGCAATGATGTCCTGAATGAACATTCTACATCCACAACTATGAATACCGAAAACAGTGTATGTATTTACAGGTGTTCCGCGAAAATTCAAGTTTTGTTTGCTGAAATATATGTATGTATATACCTACAGAAGTATATATGTACATATGTATATAATTCAATACTTTTAATGTTAAAAAGTAACAGAAGTAATTTGTTTAACTTTTAAACAAAAAATTGAACAGTCTAAACCAAACAGAATTGAAGAAGTTTAAATTTTATATAAAATTAATAAATATGATACCTAAATAAGAATTATAAAGTTATTAAAAATATTTTCATACATACATAAAAAACAACAAGAGAGAATAAAAAGAGTAAATTTATAAAATAAAAAACCGAATAAATGGTGCCAAAAATCAGTACCAATTTTGATGTGGAATCAAAGAGTTACTTCTTAAAAGAAACAAAAATGTGATTAAGTCTTCGATATTTAACTAAATAGAATATAGCAACTGCGTTCAAATACATATGTATGTATGTACTATGTGCCTATTAATTTTAATGAATATTTTAAATAGAATGCTAAAATAATTAGAGATTCAATTGAAAATGTGCAATGTACATACATATGTATGTAAGTAAAATATATATTTCGTTAGGTGATCATTTAAAATTTGTAGCTAAAAACCGTACTTTGAATATTGTTCTACAATTCTCTATCATAAATAGAGAGAATTCAACAATTACATTGTGTTTGATGTATCCGGTATACAATCATTGCAACAATCTTTGATGCCCTTAAATCGTTGAATATTAAACAGAGACTGAAATTCAAAAAAATGGGGAATGGAGTAAGATTGTGAAAATATGTACATATGTATTTATGTTTTGTGTTGGAGACGTTCGGCCTTATGGCTTACGAAAAACTGATAACATTAGGCTTCATCTTGTAACATTGCGTCAACGCGGCGGTTGTTATTACTCAAGGGAGTTAGTTTATATAATATATTACCAAATTTTTTAAAGACGGAAAGAAATGTCAACATATTTAGGAAAGAATGTGTGAAATTTGTAAGAAGCAATACCTAATTGAAATCTATTGTAATATAAAGTATTTCTAATAACAGATACTAAAAAAAGTAATTAAAAACTCTTAGCCTTTTCCACACATTATATTTTATCTCGATACGAAACTGAACCTGTCGGTTGCAGCGAAAAATACTCATGTCTTGGTATTTGAGTGCATTATGCAATTTCTTTAACTTATTAGTCTCATTAATAAATGGGTTTTTTCAGACGTGGGAGCGGTAATAATTTTAAAACAATTATGGATGGTTATTGAATGAATGTCGTCCGCTTAATGATTCAATACTTGAAATAAATCTACCCGGTGTTTTCGGTAATTCTATGTCATTCGATGATTCATTCTTTTTGAAAGTCAACATATCAAATCTTCGTACCGATAGTAATATAATTGTTTATTAGTTCATTGTTAATTGACGTTTTTATCTTCAAATGAAAGTCCTGAAAAGATTGAATTGCGAGTTAGAAGTGCCCTTAGCCAAGATGGCCAAGAGGCCTTCTAAACCAAATAGATTTGCCCTGTTAAGTGATAAACCAATTCCTGAAAAGTTCTTACTAAACTCATCAGAAAACAACGAATTAAAAAAGTTTAGTCCTTCAATCATACACATTGTCTTACATTCATTAATTCTTCTTCTTCTTTTGGCGCTACAGTCCGTGGTGAACCTGGGCCTCAACCAACAAAGTTTTCCAGCTGGCACGGTCTTTAGCCAGCGTTCTCCAATTTTGCACACCAAGTTGGTTGAGGTCCCTCTCCACTTGTGTGCGCCATCGGTTCCGTGGGCGTCCTCTACTGCGTTGTCCCACAGGTTCGGAATCGAAGATTCTACGGGTCGGAGCAGTATTCTCCATGCGCTCTACATGGCCCAACCATCTTAGCCGTTGGATCCGTAGGCGCCTGGTTAGGCTCATGTCGCTGTACAACCCGTACAGTTCATGATTGAATCTTCTTCTCCAGAAACCATCAACGCAAACAGGGCCGAAGATTGAACGCAGAACTTTTCTCTCGAAAATACCAAGGACTTCCTCATCCGCCTTCGACACCGTCCATTCGACATTCATTAATACTCACCCAATAATCAAATCAAATTATATGAGTCAAGAAAGGCAAAAGAAAAAAGTAATCGAAAGTACTTTTTCCAACAAAGTCAACTATATATTTGAAGAAAGATTTAATCCCAGCTTAATTTAATCCAGCTCGTAATTAATAAGTATCAAACTGGTTTAATAACATTACAGGAAGCGCGGTGCACACAAGACTTTCAGCCAATTCCTCCAAACGGATATACAGCTTTTTTTCATAACCCTCCATCCAACATTAACTCTAAGCAAAGTGTATGTGTCTTATTAAGGAAGAACAGTTCACATAAACATTTACACAACGTTAGAAATAATTATAATTGAAATATGTACGTCTATACATCATATTCACAGTGATATCGCTTTAATTTTCATCAGATAAGTCTTATTCCGGGCAAATATTTTCGACAGTGTAAAAAATGCAAAACTTCTCACAACAGACTTTAATTTTACCAATCTTAGGGAACATATACCTGAGAATAATATATTTATTAAATGATGGTCGTTAATCCACACATAGTACCCTTAGCCGCGTCGATATTTTCTTGTGTTCGTATTACGTACTCTGCAATTCGTCTGGAAATATCTTATAAGAAATGCACAGCGGAAATCATATTGTCATTTTAATAATTTTATTCGCAAATTCAAATATTCGAAGAACACTAAATCGTCTCCGAAAACATGAAAAAAATGTAGCTTGATAGAGTCATCAATTGACAATAATAAATATCAGCCTGGAAGGAATTAAAAAATCGCCTACAGCTGCAAATCTTACAAAAATTAAAACTAAAAATATCGATCGAAAATTGAAGTACATAAGAAAATAAGTTTTAAATACTTTGCTTCAACCATCAACAGAAGTTCTTTCATTGGCCACATTTAGAGTCAAATCCATCGCTACACTACAAGAGAATACTTGCTATTAAAAAGGCTGACCAAACTGTCACAAATTCTTTAGCTGTTGCTAACCATTGGTCTCAGTACTCCAAAGAACAAATTTGTTTTGCACCTTTTCGCTAATTCAAAAAATGAACGAAGAGATTCACATGAGAATGTTAAAACTAACACAAATCCAACTTACATTGAGGGAGATATTGCTTATACTGTAGTTTTTTCTGATTATTCAAAGTTAAGGGATCTACACTAGCATTTGATCAAATATCGTATAAAATGATTAGAAGTACCAGTTTTCACACAAATTATCGTCTAATTATATTATATAATAATGTAGTTATTCCAACTGATTGGAAAAATTGCATCTAGAATTACAATCCCAAAAACTTGTCACTCAACACAAAAGAATATTGTTCAATTTCATTGCCATGCATTAGCAAATTCTTCGAAAAAATTATTGCAAAATGTCTATCATAAATTATTGAAAAGAACTACCTTATTTCTCCAAAATAGGTAGATATCATTTAGGCAGAACTGTAGCTGCTGAGATGCTTTGTTCCACCCTGAATGCTACATAAGTAAAGTTCTTTCACCTCGAAATCACGTTACGATTCTGGCAGTTGACTTGGATGTTCTAGAAGAATCGAAAGTCGGACCAAAAATGTTCAACTATGTACATATGTATGTGAAATTGTACTTTCGATAATTCCGTGTTAAAATTAAATGAAGTATTCTCGTCAATTCATCAACTACACAGCCGAGTTTCTCAAATAATAATTTTCGGTTTTCCAAAGCAGGAAAATATAAAATTCTAGATGTGCTTTTTTCAAAAAATTATTCCTGGAAAAAGCCTCTCCTTGCATTAAAAAAAAAATAACACAAAGAGAAAACATTAGAGGATATCTACCAAGTAAGAAAAGTTTTATACACATCAACTCTCTCACTTATCTGATTGGGAACATTAGTATTTATTAAAATTGATTATGGACTTATTCTCCTTGGTAACTCATCAAATTAAATCTTGACATTGTAAAGCCTTTGTATCACCCCGCTATTAGATCAACTATCTTGCATTTCACACAACACCTTTGAAGAATCTATTTGCATAATCAGGTGCATCATGTGGACGATACTTCGTACAGCTTCAGGAAGCTGAAAATTTTCAAAATTTTGAAAGTTAGCAATGATTTAACTTCTGCCTTAGGTAATCCGGCATGCTTGCTTCCCTTTTAATTCTGTAATATTCTAGCATCTGTTCACACAAATCAAACCCGCCCATTATTGAGTTGTAGTTTTTTATAAGTGCTGGTACTTGGACTGGGCACCGACGCTTAAGATTTTTATTTCAGCGGACCTTACAATCGTTTAAGCCAGGTTTAAAAGGGCTAACGTAAACTATTTATTAAAAAATAGTTTTCCCAAACTATTCGCCCTGGTCGTATGACACTTGTTTCTCCGAGTTCTGTAAAACAAATAACCGAACAACTTGTTTTAGCGGAGAAACAGCGAACCTTAAAAGATGAAGACGGACCCTCTTTTTACAAACGGTTCGAAAAGTGAAAGGGCTACAACGTTCTGTACTAATGTTGATCACAACAGTGATATCATTCAGACTAAAATCTTTCGGATTACATATCCATTTTCACAGCGGAAATCTTGGTTATTAGCAGCGCAATCTACTTATATCGCGTTAAAAACTAAACGGAAAACTTTCATCAGCATCCACATCATATCACTTGGTTTGGCTAAAATGGAACATAATCAACGAAATTCGATATCTGTTAATAACACATTATGGAAGAGTATGGATTCTTCTTCCAGTGCACAATACTTTAATGGCAACACTGTAGCAGATCATGCTGCCAGAACCAGAAAATCCCGACAATATGTATTTACATACATATGTACATATATTAATAAAACACTCGTCAAAATCAATACAAATTGTGGTCTGGTTAATTTCATCCGCACTAAAGGAAATAAACATGTTCTCTAAATCTTCGAATCTGTTGGCAATAAAAATGCCAATTTTTGGTAACACTACAGTGTTTGAAACGTTACCTCTATTTTTAATGTACGTTAGTACATTGCGCCGTTACGGCCGCGTTTATTTAAAATCATAAAATGATTTTCCTCGATTTGTTACAATTAGTTTTCTATATACCTTATTCTAGCTTATTTCTAAAATAAGGCGTGATTTAAATTTCTTGATAATTTGCAATCGCAAAATTTACAAATAATATTAAGTTAGTTTAGACCCAATTGCAATTCTCAATAATTTTATGTTGCAATTGCTGGCATTGACTTGGCAAAAGTCGCAGAGTTGCAATTTATTTGGTTATTGCCCTCTTTAACAATTTTAACAATATTCACTAGTTCAGCAAAAGTTACAATATTTTTTATTTATTTATTTTCTGTTTTTCTTATTTGACAAAATTTTTGCAATATTAATTATATTATTTTTTATTATTGTTACCATAACTTGTATTTAAAAAACAACTTTTAATATACTAGTAATATATAGTATATATTGAAATTCCCCGTTATTATTTTAGCAAACCTAAATAGCTAATTTGAAAAATTAGTGTGATAGGATTACTTTCTGAAGTCGTACTCACAATGTTTTCAATCAATTCTATGTTATAATGAACAAATCAGTCATCAGATTAAATAACCATAAAAATTAAAATGGTCTAATCGCCCTCATTGTTTCTGATTTGTAAATTGATATACATACAAGTTTATTCTTTATTTTCGTGCTCTTTGCTTCGTTTCTGTAGTTCCATATAAAACAACAAAACTGAACGAAAACCGACGTAAAATGCAACAACAAATTGCTCTTTAATGTTTCTGCACTTCATTTTAGCGAACGCTACTTATCTGTCAGTTGGGGTTTTTTTACGAAAGTCATTGCAAATTTTGGGTATTAAGTTTTTAATTTATTTCAAACGTTAACAAAATTTACACTCCCGCAATGCACTGACCGAAAGGGGAATAAATACAATATATAAATATAATATATCGCCACGTACAGGTGAAATTTCATAACGATCTTCCATATTTCTAAGATATTTGCATTTTTGGAAATGATGGAAATTCGTTCAAACACTTAAATCTAATTATAACCATTGCGTTTTTCAGTTGATAAAATTTTTTTCCTGTTGAGATAATGTATAAAAAATTTCGAGTACATTTCCGACATATGGTTTCTTAGAATTAGTTTCTGCTTTAAAACTTCGGGAAATAGATTGATCGGACCTAACACATATTGGTACTGTACACAGTAAAAGCAACAAATTCCATACAAAATATCATGTGAAATTATTTCATTTACTTCTTTATTTCGAAAATATAATATTTTATTTATGCACCACATTAATTATTTATGATACTGTTTTCTTGAATCTTCAAGTTTGAATCTACATTACAAAAGCAACAATAATACATTCCCCAAAATTTTTTAATTTCCAAAATAATATCGATAAAAGGGGCTTTAGACGGTAGTACAAGTCGTACGTAAAACCAAACTGAAAATCATATGAAATTATCTCCGCATTTTAAAAATTAAATAAAAATCTTACGACAGATTTTTTTACGTTTACACCATTGGTAAAAGACCAACACAAAGTAAAATGTTTACATAAAAATACATCGCTGATCTAATGATGTGTGAAGGAATTTGGAAAATTTTAAAAAACGATGCGAGCCGTACGACTGTAGAATTTTCATCCGTATTTTCCCTCTATGTCGTATGGTTTCTTTACATTTAAAGTTTAGACGATACCATCCGTGCTCTTCTACTCAAAAAATTCTACAACTTGTATTACCGTCTAAATCCCCTTTAACAAATTTGTTTAAATATTATCGGGGATTTACATTACGCAATTCTTTCAGCCAAGCTAATTAACTTATAGTTAGTATGGTGAGGGGAAAATAAGGTGCGTACAAACTTGCTTCTATTTTCAATTCGTTTTACTATTATATTTGTGCTGCGCAAAAAGCATGAATGTGTGTACACGATCAAACAAAAATGAGAGCGATACAAGCAGTAAGAATTGCGCTGTGAGAGTGAGAACAACAAAGCAATTTCAATGAAAAAAATTTATCAATCCCATCAGTAAGAATCGCCGAATGTGAATTCGCTTTTTTGTTTTGTAATTACGCTTAACAGCGTAATGAAAAGAAATTCAGACTAATACAAGCCTATGGACACTGATGGCAACTTTTCCAGAGCAAAACGCACAATTTGTTTACAAATGCAATTACATATGTATGTGTACTCGTAATAATATTTACAGGACTATTTTTGTTTTTACTTTTGGAGATAATTGCCCAAGTAAAATCATTCAGTATCATCTTTAATAAGATTGAGATAGAAATGTTTTAAAATTTTGTTCTCTAGCGACTAACACATTTTATATACATACATACAATTCTTGCATAATTACATACATACTATATTCGAAAAAAGTAATTTGTTTTAAATAGCTCCAATTGAAATTATTCAACAGAAAGCGTTTTAAAACTTTTAAATTTATAAAGAAGATTTCGGATAATTTAAGTTGGTAAATAAATTTTTTTCGCAATTTTATTTTCCAAATACAGATTTTTTATCTCTCTTTTTGAGCTTGAATTTATTTGTAAATTTTTACAAATATGTTGGATTTTATATTGAAATGCGAAATAAAAGAAATGTCAAATATTCAACAACTCAAAAAAGCGAATGGGAGAATTACTTGAAATAACCGAGTACCGGCAATTACTTATTTATCGACTTCTGTATTTTAAACTTTTTTAAAAACAGCTAATGTAGCTCTTATCTCATCCAAAAGTTATCTTTTACGAAAAACTTGTAGTTGGGTTTCAATCGAATCCACAGATGTTGTTTGAGGTGAATTGACCCATAGAACGGAAGGAGTTTTAGATAGGCTCCGCGCCAAACCAAGGGGGAAATCATGTTCCAAATGCCATGGGATCGAATCGCTACTCAAGTGTCGCATTTATGCTTGGGGGCGCTGGAGGACGCAAAGCGCTCTCACATCTGTCGAAAATCGGTTCCCCCAGGGGCAGGCTAAGCGCTGACGATTTCAAGCCCCGTCAAGGCACTCTGCTTTCGGAGAATAGAGGGGAAGTGGTCCCTCGGTTGTCACGGCAAACAAAACTTGACAAAGGTAATTGATAAAACAAGGAAGAGTCTCCAGAGTGCCTTTTGGCTTTCTGGGTCGATCATTGATTGAGGTCCCGATCCTTGGCTGAAACATTCTGGTTGTGTTTTAAACCTAAAGACGCAGGAAGAAGAAAATCTTCGGGGTGCTGTTGCCTTGCGACAGGTCTGTTTTATGCAAGAAACTAGACTGAAGGGAATATCAGACGAGCTGGTGTAAGGCCTGATGTTCCTTTGTGTATTTCGGGCTACCAACTCAGGAACCCAGTCATTTCTCTCCTTCTGGGGAAATGTATAAAGCAAAAGGGATTAGATAGCCCGAGCTGGCATAAAATCGTATCCAAACTGTCGAAAATTGCTGCCTTAAATCAGAAATTGTAGACTTGTGATACTGGGTAGCTTGTATAACAACATTTCCCGCACGCCATCTTACACAAATATGAAAAGAATAATTTAATGCGTCGTCCACACTTTTGTTCAAACACGATTCACACTTATATCTCGAGTGTTTCTTACCACATAAAAACTTTTTTCAGTTTTGTTTTTAAAGTGGTTTTCATATGCAAAACCGTTTATGTTTTGTATCTGGCTGACCAAATCTACCATTCGAAATAAGACACAATATATGTATGTATTTGCTGTTTCATTTATCCAATTACCAAAGTTAGTAACAGTAGGGAAGGGTTTAATGGAGACGGCGTATTTTGCCTATTGAATTTTCCTACTGATCGGTGGCTTCGACAATATTTCTTTTATAAAAGTGGGATTAGCCAAATATTTTTGCCCCCTGCTGACTGCAATAACGCGGATAAATTTTTAACTATAGCCATAACTGATATAATTTTCTCTACAGCCTCTTCTTATAAATTGTTCAAATGAACCAAACATAAGAGGGCAAGAATGAAGCCGAAGTTGTACCATACGTAACAGTGTTCAAACAAAGCCCTTTTAAATCATCAAATGGCTTCTCGCGCCAAAGGATCAGTTGATAATTCCTATAACTTTCGCCACCCAACACTTGACGATGCATTTCTCAGTATCTGCAGTGACTGCATATTTATAGCATCGAAAACGGATTAGTGTAGAATATATGTAATTGTTCTTGGATCGTATGTCCCACCATAAGCAAATCGTTTAGACTTAAACGAGCATTTGGTTTATTAGAAGGTCTATCGTATTGTGCTTCTTTACAAACTTTGCATTATTTTATTATTTTATTTAATTTCTCAATCGCTTTCGAAAAGTAATATTTTTCCAAAAGATAAATTTTATTTAGTCCAGCATTTCGTTGGGTTTTTTTTCTGTACTTTCAAAAATTCTTCTTCGTGTCCAAAAATGTCAACCAAATCTTCTACCTGTGTTTGAGTACATCTAACTTTATATTTAGAAAAGTGAAGTGGGTGTATTGAGTATATTTTTGCCATGATACCCTCGGAAGTAAACAATTCATTCACTACGCTGGGATTAACGTACCTTATTTATTTAATGATGTGAGATGATGTGAAGGGTAATTTAAACTGGTACTCATTTATTTCTCCAAAAGGATAAACAATTGATTCTTGAATACATTTATATTACACTCAACTGAAGGTATTAAGTTTTCGCTGTGTATTGTGTATGTTAAAGTGCTGATGGCAACAATTTTATTATATTGTATTCTTAAGAGCGCGTCTGCTACGACATTACTTTTACAGGGTTTATAATGGAGTTCGTTGCTATACTCCTCTAGTATATCCTTCCAACGATTAATTTTTGCATTGTTATTTTTATTACTTAACGCGTAAGAAAGAAGTTGGTGATCCGTAAATATGATTACTTTTGCATGGTCGTAGAAGTAATTTCTTAATGAGTTTAGTGCCCATATTATCGCCAGTTCTTCAGTCTTGTTTAGAGATCGAGAGATGAACGTTATTGGTCTGTTTTCTTGACTTGTAACAACACCGACAGTGTAATTTGAGGCGTCTGTTATGAGCTCAAAGCTATTGTTAAAGTCCGTGTATGTTAAAATAACATCTCTTGCGTCGATAATATTCAGATAATCCCAAAGGAGATGAAAGATCTTTCCATTTGTTGGCCTATAAGAAATTTAAAATTCTCTCAATTTTCTTTGGATTTCCTTGAATACCTTTACAAGAAATGATGAACCCTAGAAACTCAACTTCGTCTTTAAAAAACTCACAGTTGTCGAGTTGCACCTTCATGTTGTTGTTCGTTTGGACTAAATATTACAATATTATGTCATCTTTCACCAATATGTGAAGGCAAAATGTCATCCAGCGCATATTGAAATATAACTGGAGCGTTCTTCAATCCAAATGGTAAACGAGTGGACTCGTATTAAGCATTATTTATTGAGAATGCTGTTTTCTCAATACCTTTAGTTTTTAAGGGTATTTGGTGAAACCCACTTCTTAAGTCCAAGACCGTAAAATATCTACTTCTTTCTAGCTGTACAAGTACTTCGTTTATTTCTGGTAAAGAATATTTGTCTGCTATCGTAACTGCATTAAGTTTTTGATAATCTCTGACGATTATAAATGTTTCTTCTTATTTTTGTCTCGATTTTCTCTTATAGGCTCATTGGATAAGGGTACATTTAAGAATATATTGGATCCTAAGTGTTAGTCCGGATTTTTCCCATAACCTTCGTAGTATGTAACTTAAATTATTCTTTTTATTAGTTATATAAAAATAGAATACAAAATCATTAAACAGTTAAACCTTCTTTATTCCACCACCTGTGACTTAAAACTAACTTGTCTTAAAAATATTCTTATTTATTTCTACTAGCAGCAAACATGATTTTTAGTTACTCAGCAGTAATTTAAAATAAAGCAAAAAATCATTCAAATGCGATTCATCAGTTTTACTTTGCGCGTGTAAAGTAAGTTGATATTTTAAATTTATGAAAACAAATTTTTTTGCAATAACTTTGCAGGCAGACTATGTAAGCAAAATAATTTATTTTTTGTTGATATTTGAGGAGGGTTAATGAACGTGTGAAAATATAAAAACTTAAATAATGCTGTCGCCTTAACTTGTATGTATATGCCAATTGGTGTGTTTTGAAACGATTTTGCTCAAAATTTTGTTTTTGTTCCTGAGTCACGCAGCCAGTTCTGAGTTGAGTCTAAGTTGAGAATGAGTTGTTTGTGGAAAACTTTTTTAGTGTGAATAATGGAATTAAAGTCTTTAAGGGAGGTAAGGTTACCAACAATTCCATGTAAGGTTTTTAGTTCGGCCAGTAAATAATTTGTCCGAAAATATATTTGTTTGTATGGTACTTTATGTGCACCTTTCCTGCGATAGAATTTGCGTAAAAATTTCTTTTTTGGGCTTTGGTTTTTTAACTAAGTTTGTATTATGATTTATTTGACCCAGTATCAATCAATATTTTTATAAACTTTCCATTGTCCATCCTATACTCAAAATAGGGTAAGATAGGCTAGTTTAATCTAAAAAATATCATTGTGTGATGGTCGTTTTTAAAGTCAACTTGATTGTCTATATGGTCATTAAATGATTGTCCACTTGTCTCGTCCTCTATCTTTTAATATCGCCAGTAATCGTCAATTTCGGTTACCTCTTGCTTCTTTGAGTTGTTTCTCTAGGCATACATGTTTGTGTCAGGAGGTGTAGTGATGCTTGTCCTATGTCCAGAGCACACATTTTATTTAATATAATGGATGCATGGATAAATGGAAGTACACTTGTTATTAGAATTCTTGTACTGACGTCCCTCTTATCCGCGTAATGCAAAGTTAGGCAGCGAGAAATACTCTACCAATTTAAGGGTTTATTATAGGAATGGCATCTGCATTGCCAACAATCTTATATCTGAGAATACCAAAATATTGCCTGTTCCTCTTAAGTGCTTATAGATTATCCAGATTTGCTCAACGGATTTCCTACAAGAGCTTTATTTGACAGGCTGTCCAGCGAACTCCGTTAAACACCCAACAACATCTGGTACCCTATCAAAATCTCATAATTGTCCTCTACGTTGAGGATCAATAACTTGATCCCGGTCAATTTGAGGATTATTGTTTGGGCTAACCTGTTCCTGAATAGCTTCGGCAACTATTTCTCGAATTTGAGTATCTAATTCCCTCATATGAAACGTCAGCCGATTGATGGTAGAATCGCTGGCTGAATAACGTTATTAGGGTTAGAAATGTTTTTGTTTTTTCTAGGATAGCAAATTGATAACCAAAGGAATCCTTTTTTTCAGATTTCTCAGTAACTTAAATTTTTCGGAAAATGATTTGTTTTTCCTTTCGCCTTTTTTGTTTAATTATCGGAACTGAATTTTTAGAAATTTCTTTCAAGTTAAACTTTTTAACTTTTATTATCTCTTTTTCAAGTAGTTTTCTTATTAGGTCTTATTTTTAAGTTTTGTTAAACAATTTTTTATTCTTATGTTTATCTTTGTGCAAAATTAACTTTTCTTTATTTTTAATAAATTTCTTACAACACTATTTTGAAACAACATTTGTTTCTAATTTTTTTAAGTGATTTTTTATGCGATGGCTTAGTGGATTTTTTACAAATCTCATTACAACAGTTGTTTTGCTTTTATTCTTTATTTTTGTTTGCTTTCGATTCAAGTTTCTCTTAATAAATTAAAGGTGAAAATAACAATTTTAGGAAGAAGCACTTTAAGTATTTATTGTTTTAATATGTATGTACGTATATAAAGTGGCTAATATTTATTTATTTTATAAGTATTAATTAATTTAATTTCCTTAGGAATTCTTCTGATATTATTTAGTTTTGACAATCTCGTTATTTTAGTGAATAGTCACGCCTGTTTTATTAGTCAAAATATGTATGTATGCATTTAAAAATTTTTTTTTTGTAATTTTTATACAAACTTGTATTTAATTCTAACAATCCATATAATTCAAACAATAATAATTCTTAATTTTTACTTACAAAAATATACAAAATAAACGTTTCATCTTAATTTCCTAAGATTTGGAGTGCAGCAGCGGCTGTTGGCCTAACCAACTCTTAACGTAAGTTTACAAAATTCCTGGATTTAGTAGTGTTCATTGTTGCAGAAGTTTTAATTTTGTAGAAATTATTTTTGTTAAACTAAAAATGTGAAGATTTGTGGCAAAGCAATTGATTCGGTTGAGTGCAGATTGTCGGTTCACAATATGATATCTTACATATTTAAAAGAGAAATGAGAAGTACAGATTTCATATAGTATAGCAAATCATTCTGTGATTACGATAAAGTTCGTGAATTTTTACAAAATAATTTGCCAGTTAATTTAACAATGCTTGATCCATCGGAATTAACCAACAATGTGGTTCACTGTCTACAAGAGGCAGTAAATAACTCTACAGTAATAACTAAATATAGAAAGCAGTTACGTTTTAAAATGACAAAATGGGTTAATAAAAACATTCAGGCTCTATTCGATTAAAAGAAATGCTTTCGAAAAGAAGGCGGAGACATAATAGTAGACAAGAAGTTGAAGAGAGTTTAAAAGGAATTAGTAAGGTGATTAAAATTGGTATAGAAAAAATTAGAGAAAGTTATTATTCAGATAGTCTATTGCATATGACCCCAAAAAACATGGAAGTTTATTAACCCATTTAACACTAGAAACGCTGCCGTGCCGTGTCCCGCGAGTTATATATACAAATCCCAAAACACTTATATACTTACAGATTGACCCTATTGATGATTTCATAGCAAAAATACAAAGTATAAAAACATAAAGCAAACATCATTTCCTGTTTGAAAATTTAAGCTAAATTATAAGTCAATACTATTTTTCGGTCGCAATTCCAAGAAGTGCAACGGCCCCAATTTAACACAGTAATTTTTAATAAATATTGCCAAAAACTGCATACATTGTATTTCCGCTTTAATTCAGATTAATTTTAAAATAAAATAAATTTAGCATAAGTAAACAAAAATTGTAAAACACATTTTTAAGCTAAACTAACAAAAATGCATGTCAACAAGAAGTTGAACGATAATGAACAAAATTAAAATAAAGTAGTCTAAGTTGCAAGGTGTTCGGATGAAGTTGAAAAAATAAAGAATGGTTTTTTTTTAACGAAACAAAAGCTCTCTAGTTGAATCGCGCGTAAGTCTAATCGTCTCGTAACTCTTTTATTGTTTTATTTAGGCTTGTGAAACTCTTTGACTTTTATTAATTTTATGTATAAATATATACAAATTTAATTTTTTTTGAATTGTGTTATAATAATAGTTTGTGAAAAAAGGCGATTTACCTAGAAATACCGCTGGGTCATTTTTGTCCCGTCAGTATTCTAAGCAATTGGAAAAAAATAAAAGCAAATACTATGTACTTATTTAGGCTTTGCAAACTCGATTAAATAGTACATACTTGAAACAAAAAATTACGGCATCATTCTCAAATACACATTGACGAAGAGAAACTTTATGTGGAGTGCAAAAACAAAGTCTCGAGTCTCAAAAATTTGTTTTTGCTTTTATTTTTCATACAAAAAGTAGTTTGTAAAGAAGAGAAATGCCTTGGGAAAAATATTTCTGCAATTTTGTATTTGTTTATAATTGTTTCTAAGAGGAGCATCGTTTACAGTAGTCAGTTGATCTATAGTTTTAATTAGGCTTCATACCATATACTAATAAACGTTGCAATAAATATAATGGGACAATTTTGGCACGGAGGCGTTTAAGGGGAGGACGTATTACTCGGCGTTTCTAGTGTTAAAGCCGAAGCAAAACGACAAGGAAAAATTCTTTATTTATGTATGTATATACATATGTATATAAAATTTGGAGTACAAAAATAGAAAACAAACGCAGTAGCGCGTTTTTTAGTGATTGCTTTAGGTAACATCTAGCTATATATGTATATCTATCATGTATGTACATATGTGAATAAACCCCACCACCATTTTTTACCATGAATGCCGATTGTAATAATATGGATTGATCCATTACATCATCTCCGCCATTCCCTTGTTGTAATTTTGAAACATATGAGTTTTTTCCTATTTTTGGAAACACCATCTTTTTACAAATCCTCATGGTTCATAAGAATCATGATTTGTAGCCATTGTCCAAATACTGTTATCCGTTTAGCGGACCAATAATATCTCTTTATTTTTATCAAACCTATAATCAAATTCAGCTCTTGGTTCTTTCATCATCTCATTTACATTTGTCAGGGGACATTTCTTAGTGCGATTATCTCTTATTGTTCCTGTAGCACGTAAAATCGTACGTACGTAAATCATTTAGCAAGTCACAGCTTGTAACAAAATTATCAAAATAGACTGATTGAGATAAATAGTTTAAAAAAAGATCTCTGAAAACAATTTCAAATAAATATTAAAAAAATTATATAAAATTAAGAAAATTATTTAATTTTGTGAAACAATTGCAACAATTGTTAAACAATTGATGTAGATTTATTAACCTTTTTACTTCAACATTAAAACTATTGCAAGTGTCAATAAATATTTTGTAATGACTGAATGTTGCAAATGTAAAGGTGCGATTCGCGGTGAATCAGGTATAAACTGTATGTAATGTATGTATGTATGTAACAAAATATATCATTGTACCTGTAAATGCTCGGGCCTAGATCAATATTCTACAAAAATTTTGGAAACACAAGTTTGTTAGATTCATGTGTATGGATTGCATACAGTATATTCATAATGTTGATTTAATGTTAAAAGAAATCCAAGATGGGGTCAACAAAAACAAACAAAACCTACCAGAATATAAAACTGAATTTAATATGTCACTGAAACAGAACGAATATGAAATCAAACAACTATTGGAGGCAATTGAAAAGAGATATGAGGAAAGACTCACAAAAATTGATAGTGCCCAAAAAAGTTGCGAAAAAAATGTTCATGAAGTAAAAAATTATGTGGAGCGATAACTGAAAGTGGAAACAAAAATAAGTAAATATGTACCACAATAGAAGAAAATAGCATGAAGGTGTGTAACGAAATAAAAAAACAATAAAAGAAACAAGTGTAAAGCAAAACAAACCAACGTTTGCAGAAACAGTGAAGTCCAAAACAAACTTGCCAGAAATAAATACACAAGTACCAATAATTATTAAACCAAAAGAGAAACAAAAGTTACAAAAAAGCCAAAGACGATTTAAACAATAAGATAGACCCTAGTGGACTAAAAATCACAAATATTGAAAATAGAAATAATGGAACTATAATAATTATACGAAGTGAAAATGTTCGAGAAAGAGAAAAAATAGTGTTGGAAATGGAAATGAGCGAAAACTATGAAATAAAAGTACAGAATAAAAATGATATGGAAGTAATAATAACAGATATGACATTTAAATAAACTGAAACAGATTTGGTAGAAAAAATTAGAAAACAAAATGAAGTGTTGAAAAATAGTGAAGTATAAGTCGTTACGTGTTATGAAACTAAAAAATATAATGGGGGCTATTCTGCGTTTCGACTCGGATCGTAAATTTCTCCGTTTGGCAGCTTTGGTATTCTGCGTTTCGATTCCGCTCAGTTTCTTTCGATTGTATGTATTATGCATTACGAACGGAGCTCCGTTTTTCTCAGTTGTTTTTTTGTTAACGGAGGGGTTTTCTTTATTTGTGTTTTTTAGTTAAAAAGTTTAAAATTGAAAAAATGTAAGTAGAAAATAAGATAAAATGTTCAGAAACGATTAGAAAACACTTAAAATTATTTTTAATTAATTTATTTAATTAAATTAATTTTTTTGTTTTTCTAATTTTTGTACCCGAATCTGATGTTTTTTTTATGTATTACAGGTCAAAAACAACAACACCAGAGCAGTATGAAAAATTGGCTACCATCAACTTTCAAAGGAAGAAGTAGTAGCGTTCTGGGAGGAAGTGGCAGGAATCCTCAATGCACTAGGTCCTCCAACAAAAAATGCCAGTGCATGGAAAAAAGTAGGTATGGTTTGCGTATAATTATTACAGAAATTAATATAAATTTATAGGTTTGGATTGACTGGAAAAGCTACATCAAACGGAAGCTGTCAACAAACAAAAAAAAAATGATGAGCACCGGAGGAGTTTCATGCCGCTTACAGCGTATTAGCCCACTTGAGGAAAAAGTTATTCAGTTGAGGGGTCTGGTAACAAATACCAGCGGAATTAGCGTTTTTATTTGTTTATTAATTTTATTTATTACTTTTTAGTGGACTGAATTTGACTTTTTATTAAAATGTTTACAAAATTGTTTATTTTTACTGTTTCTATTTCACACGTTTCACAGCAAAGAAGCTAATTTAAACATACCCTGTTCTTCTTCTTTTTCTTTCGATTCCGTTTTTCTGCAGAATACCAATTTTCGATTGCAACGGAACTGAATGCGGAGACTTAATCGAAACGCAGAATAGGGGTGAATAGAATAATCTATAATGCAAAAATTAAAGTTGATAGCGAAATTCACGCAAAACTTATGACAGCAAGAAAAATAAATATAGGCTGGGAAATATGCAGAGTATTTAATGGAATAGATATAATAAGGCGGTACAAATGTCATGGATATAATCATAAATCAAGCGAGTGTAGAAATCATGAAATATGTTATAAGTGTCATGGAACCCATAACTCAAAGGAATGCAATAATGAACCTATGTATATCGAAGTGTATAAACTGTATAAGAATGAACAATAAACTGCATTTAGAGTTGTATGAAAACCATTTCACGACAAGCAGATCATGTCCGGTATATCAGAATAAAATTAGTGTGAAAAAGAGAAGAATGGGATTTAATATATAACAACCAAAGAAATTGAGTGCAGTTTAAGGATTAATAAATAATGTTAATCAAGTGGAAGTTATCGCAGAATTACAGAGACCAGAATTCATCATCCTATCTGAAACACACTTATCCAGTAAAGTAGAGGATAGAGAATACATACTAAGAGGATATGACTATTATGGCGTAGTATCAAACTCAAGTCGAACTGGAGGGGTTATAACGTATTTTAGTAACGGGTGGAAAATAACAACTATATGTGAAAAATCAGATGAGTCCAAATACTGGATATGTGCATATCTAGCAAAACATAAAGAAATTACACTTATAATTATGGCAATTTACAGATCACCTAGCAGCAGTGAAGTTGAATTTTGTAACGCGTTTGAAGAAATTGTTGAGGAAATATGTGAAAGAAATAATGATGTTATTATAGTCGGAGATTTCAATATTGATTGGATGAAAGAGGGAACATATAAGAATAGAATTCAACAGACAATAAACGACAACGGATTGGGGCAAATTATAAATGAATATACAAGAATCACAGCAAATACGAGATCTTTAATAGATTATGTCATAACAAACAATGAAAATCTAATGGCCGTAGTCAATAATGAAAATAAAATAGCTGACCATGAAACGATTGAAGTATCGTTGGACATTATTACGCAAGAGCAAACAACTAAACGAGAAATTGAAATATTTAAATACATAAGGAGGTTATTCAATAATGAAATATATGGTGCTTTAAATTACAATGCCAATATCGATGTAAATAATAATGTACGCGTCTTTGACACTATTATTGAAAATACAATAAAAAAATTCACAATCAGGAAAGAACTCAAAGAGAAAAACAATGTTAACAAGTGGTAAACCACTTGTGTAAACAGAAGAGCTAAGAGATATGAAGCGAGAAAAATAGTAAAATACCAAATAGCTAAAAGGAATAATACAATAACAGATTGGAGCAATTGCAAAGTAATTCGATACATCTAGATAAATACAATCGAATACGAAAAAAATAAATTTATTAACAGCACAATAAGTAACTCTAAGAACCAAAAATCGATGTGGAGAGAAATAAAAAACCTAATACTCAGGAAAAACAAGTCTGTGATAACCAATTTGATATTTAATAAAGAAGAAATTAGAGATAGATATAGGATAGGTACTAAATTTAACGACTATTTTGTCGACAGTATTAGCTTAACTAGAACAAATATAAAACAAGTGCAATATGATAACCAAATCCCTGTGATAAACTCAACTTTTAATTTCCATGCAGTACATTTAATAGAACTGAGGCAAATATGTAACAAAATGAATGGAAAACCAGACTTCACCAAGCTATCAATCAAAATTATACTTGATAACTGGAACACTATAGGAAATAGCTTAATGAATATAATAAATAGCTCTTTGGAAACCGGCATTTTTCCTGATAATTGGAAGATAACAGTAATAACTCCTATCGAAAAGGTATCAAAAACGACAAATTGTGAAGAATGTCGTCCAATAAATACACTTAAAATATGCGAAAATATACTGGAAAATGTAGTAAAACATCAACTAGAGACTTATGTATATGGAGCATAACAACATTTTATCGCAATATCAATCTGGATTCAGAAAAAAATTCTCATGTGAAACATCGGTTAGCTATGTAGTTGACAGATGGAAGAATAGGGGCAAGAGTAATAGGATTATCGCAATTTTCTTGGATTTCAAGGGAGCTTTTGAAACCATTGACAGAGACATTTTGGTAAAAAAAAACTTTACATGTATGGGAACAGAGGAATAGAGTTGATGTGGTTTAAATCGTACCTTAATGATAGAATGCAAATGGTTAAAGTAAATAATGTAAAATCAAGTACAATAAATAATGAATTTGTTGTTCCTCAGGGTTCAATCCTAGGAGCACTTTTATTTATTATATGTATAAATGATTTGCCTAATGTATTAAAAGATTTCGAAGCGGTTTTTTACGCAGATGATACATTTGATCTGATGAGCAATGCCAAAATAATTTAATGAATAATGTGAATATACTTATATCTTAAAATGAATAAACTAAAATTAAACGAAATCAAAACGAAAGTGATGCAAATAAATGTAGACAATGAAACAGTATTTAAACTTAATAACAAAAATATAGAGAACGTCGATCAAATTAAATATCTCGAATTTATCTTAGATAAAAAGTTAACATTTAAAGAACATATTGAATATATACATATGTAGAAAAATCGGTAAAAAAATCGGCTTTTTCAACCGTATTAGATATAAAATCTCAATACTAACAGCAATAAATATATATGTGATAATAAAACCTCATTTCGAATTCGCATCGGCAATATTATACACGAGTTGTACAACAAACCAAATAAATAGACTTCAAAAGCTGCAAAGTAAAGCTATGCGTGCAATATTAAAATATAGGCGTTACACATCAATAAACCTCATGCTAGAAACGTAAAAATGGTTTGATATACCAAAGAGACTATAAATGAATACTCTTGTTTTTATACAAAGAATGAAAACTGGTAACGCACCTGCATATCTAAAAGAACAACTGAGCTTTGCTGGAGAAACACAACCATACCCGCTAAGAAACGCTGAAAACTTTAGGATACAAAGAGCTATAAATGTCGGGATGCAGAGATCAATCTTTTATAAACGATTTCAATTATATAATAGTCTTCCAAGCAACATTAAAGTTGAAAATAATCCCAATGTTTTTAAAAATAAAATTGATAAATTCTTAAAAAATTATGTACATCAAATTATGAATGTATGTACATCAAATTATGTAATATGTATATTAAAATATTGTAAAAGTATATTTGATACTACTAAATAAATACTACTACTACTTTGTGATTGGCGGGGTTCGTCGATAATTTATCAAGAAGCATTTTGACGACTTTAATACCCAATGGGTCAGAAACTGAGTTAGTTGATCTGCCACAGTAAATATGTATATCGAGAGTAGCAGTATCCAGAGGAACTTGCTGTGACCCAATTTTTATAGCCAAACCGAACTGGTTTGCCTTTTATAAACTGCTTTGCTGAATGACGACCATAATATTTAACTATAAACTCGTCGATAGCAGTATTTTCGTGGAAAACGCCAAATTGGTTGAACTTTTTGATAAAAAAAACTCTGAAGGTTTACGTAACTTGAACATTTTGTCGGTATTCGTTCTAATCCGACCCGTTTTACCAGATAATGGCTCATTATCACGGCAATCTTCATCATACAAAAGAGTGCCGACTTTGCGAACAAAAACCTCGAATACTCCAGGAACGTCATTTGGTAAGATTGAGAAATTTATATTGTCGTCATCAGTAACAACACTAGGTTCTGGTGCAAGTATGGTCAAGTCATACTCAAAGCCATCGTTATACATTAAATACACTTAGATTTTACTTGGGGATTTCCCTGTTTATGTTCCACTATAAAGTGCGGCCAACGTTTTAACAACTAAGACTGCATAGTCAGCAAAAAATACATCAACTGACGTTTTCGAGCCGTTTACTCATTTGTGTTTGCGTATATTAGAATATTATACTTGTAGCCATTGCACCCAAATTGGCCGAGGACTATTTTATGCGTTATAAAATCAGATATACATACATATATAAAATATCAAAATAAAAATAATTTTGTGTGATTCGTTATGTATTAAATTTGATCAAATAAAAGAATTTATGAATTTAAGCTGTACACAGAAAATTTAATTATTGTTAACTAAAATCTACCTCCACATCTATGTACATATATTATTCACCAAACTAAAAATAAATAAAATTTATTTGTTCTACGTTGCTTATAACCATAGGTCTTCCAAGGTAATTATTATATAATTATACCCCCTCGATAACTAAATGTTCCCAAACTGGCATGGTGGCCGTAAATGGGTCAATCGTGCTTTAGGGAGGGAAAACTATGGTCCAACCATTACCCCCCCCCCCCCCCCCCCCCCAAAAAACTAAAATAAATACTAAGCTGATTACCTTAACAATTATTTCTCAACATGTGTGTAAAATTTTAAGAAAAATATTGAAACCAAAACTTCGGGTCTTTTCAATTTTCTAAAAACGTTTAATACAACCAGCCAGCGTTTTGCATTTACTGATATTAGAGAAGTGCAAATTAATGAAATTATTCTTCAGAAGAGCGTAGGCTTTGAACCTAAGGTTTTAAAAGAATGCAGCTCTCAACTTTTGCCACTTTTAACAATTATACACAAAATGATGAGTTGTTCAATGTATCTTAATATTTTAAAGGTTCATAAGGCAATACCGATACCAAAAGAAGTGTTCATGGATGTATACCAATTTCAGTTCTGTCAGCGGAACATAAAGTTTTTTAAAAGTACTTTGCGATAAACTTTCTACCAACATATTTAGATGACAATAATTTAACGTATGATTATCAATTCGGTAATATATAATAAGCATAAATAAAGAAAGTTTCATTGGACCTATTTGTCATGGTGTTCCGCATAGTAGTGGATTGGGTCTATTGTTGTTCTCGATCTACTACATTAACGCTCTAAAAAACTTAAAATTATTTGGCAAATTTTTTATGTTTGCGGATGATGTATAACTTTTCTATCCTTACAAATATGACTTGTTATTAAATACCATTATTGAAAGGGATTCTGCATTATTATATGAATTTGCACGTTTAAATAGTCGGATTGTTAATTCTAATAAAACCAAAGTAATGCGTTTCAGGCCGTACGACTTAAATGATAATTGATTTTTAAATCACTGGTTCAATCGCGCTTAAATTATCTTGCAATTGTTTATGCACACAACAAAAACAATCACTCATTTAAATCACCATTTCATTCTCTAATTAATTTTAATATCGTTTGCATTTAATATTTCTCGCTTAACATTTCATTTAAATTTCTTCACATTTTTTCTTAACCACACCCACTGTAGTTTGTAATAATTTTTTTATCCCAGGCCTACTGTATTTATTTTGATTATTAACCGTTAGTTTTAATTTTTAATACATATGTATTTGTTGCTGAAGGAAAAAAAGAAAGGCAAGTTTTTTTTTTATTATTGTTGTTAATGTATTAACACTTAAAATTGTTTTAATGTAAGTGAGAAACAAATATTACAACAACAAAAGTGAGGCTTATGTTCTTGTTCTATATGTATGTATGTACATATAAACATTTGTAATTCTTTTAGGCTTAAGTAAAAAGTATTTTTAAAGTATTATAAAATCTGCAACCAAGCGAGGAAGATCTCATAATTTTTGATCCACGGCTGCAAATTATAAATAAGTTTTGTCAAATCACTGCCGAAGGAACTTTGCAGTGGCAATGTATGTACATACATATAACAATTTAAAATTAACCAAATTGTTCTATATTGCTGCCGGTGGGCAAAAAGCTCCTCATTGTACAATATGGTTTATATGAATATTAAGTATTAGTATTTGTTTTGTTCACCAGATATGTAGCCAACACCATTTTAACACCAGATATAAGTACATAAATACATACTTATATTAAATTTAAGAACACCCCGTTGCAAATTAGGTACCACTAAACAAAAAATAAATTTTCTAGGAAGTATTAAATATAATAGCCTTCTGTTCTTACAGCTGCTGAGGGGCCTTGTTTCTGCAACTTCTTGGGTTGAGACCTCGTGATGGCGACGTCCTGCGGTGCAGGACGATTTATGCTTTTGTTTGTTAACACAATTGTTGCAACAAATTTTATTTTAATTCGCTAATTAAACAAAATTAAATTTTGTTTGGTATTTAAAAATAACTTTTGCACTGTTATTTATTGTTTTATTTCTGATTAAGAACTAACTTTTAAAATTTATCAAAAGTGTTAATTAAAGTTTCTATTGGAATTTATTTTACAACTCAGTACAAATATTAACGGTGTTCTCAATAATAAAGAGAACGAATTATTTGCGTTTGGGCTAAAGTAAAATTTAATATAAAATAAATAAACTGTTTCACAAAATTTGAAGAGTAAAAAATATTTATTGTGTTCCACTTGCAACGCGGATAGAATTTCTGAATAAGTTACAAAAATGTCTTAAATTTGATTAAATTAGAAATTGAAGGAAATAAGGCAAATATTTTTCACACTTGTGAGATCTGGTGATGAATTTGAAGTGCTCTCCCCTCCTTAGATCTCTTCTGCAAAGCATACAACGGCAGCGTGGCGTCTGAGACAGTTCTCTAAGACCCTGGGCCACAATACAACTTTTATTTGTATGTATGTTTGGTTGTTAAAGCTATATAGTTAAATTGTTTGAAGAAGATGTTATATTGTTTAACACAGTTTGTTTGAGTGTTTTTATGTTTTATTTTATACAATAAAAAAAAAATTATTGTCACACTGTTATTGTCACTTTGCTTTGTTTTTTTTAATTGTGGTTTGTTTTAAATATTTTAAAAAATGCCACTTTTATAAATTGAAATAAATGATCAACTTGTGGTGTTCCTTTTCCTAATGGTCTTTAGGAATTGATCAATGCATGAAAACTATGGGTTCAGCAAGCGTTTGTTAAATTAAATAAATTTTAATTTAACTAGATTTATGGCAACGTAGAAAAACTATTTTGCGAGTTAAAAAGACTGAGTAAACACGCAGATGGTCAGGGCGGTAAAGTAAGACTACGATCACTATGAAGCTCTGCACAGAAATTCAAATTGTTGAGCCTCAAGTTCTTTCTTCCTTCTTCTTACCAGCTTAATTTTAGTTAAATTTATATATCTGTCATACTAACTACGTTTTATGCCACAAAGTGTGACTATGAACTATGTATGTATGTAAATATAAATATATAAAAAATTAAATGAAATAGTTGTGTCGGTAAAGCATTTGCAATGTCGTGATCCGATGATGAGTTATTATTTTTTTATTCACGCCTTGTGCATGTTTATGAAAGAAAGAATGCGTTAATACTGGGTTCATTTCCCTGTTTATTTAACTGCGTAAAAGAAACTTGTAGATTGGAAATATAACAAATAAAAATCAAAACAAAAAAAATAAACTAATATGAAAACATAACTGTCGGAATTGTTCATTTGGATTTTCCCACGCCTTTAATTTCAATTTTTTGTTTTTTTTTTTTTTGCTTTAGTTTGATTGGTTCCCATAATTAAAGGTAGTGCGCCACTAATTTCATGTAGGCGTATTGAATCTCACGCGTGTTATATAAAATAAATTCTTAAGGCCGGGGCACATATAGGGTGTTTTTTATTGAGGTATAGAACTTTAAGTTGGCATCACTTTTTTAACTGGCGGCCATTTTGTCAGCTGTCAAGTGATTAATATTTAGTTTGGTTTGCCATTTCATCATGAACAGGTTGACAAAAGAACAACGCTTGCAAATCGTGCAAATTTATTTCGAAAATAATGGTTCAGTTCGCGAAGTTTACCGCAAGCTCCGTCCATTTTATGGTCATCAGAGCAATTAATTCGGTTAACCATGGATCGTTTTCGCACTACGTTTACTCTATGTGATAATACGCATCCGCAGAGACGTCGAACAGTGCGCACCGAAGAAACAATTGCCGCTGTAGAGCAAAGTGTTGAAGAGGACCCGAATGAATCGATTCGCCACCGTGCACAGCAATTGGAGCTTTGTCCATCAACCGAATTGTCCGAATTTGTCCGAATTGGATGGCATGAATGTGGATGAGTTGTGGTTCCAACAAGACGGCGCTACATGCCACACAGCGCACGTCACAATCGATTTATTGAAGGAAACATTCGATGAGCGCATAATTTCGCGGAATGGACCTGTCAATTGGCCACCACGATCGTGTGATTTGACACCATTGGATTATTTTCTTTGGGGATATGTGAAGTCGCTCGTCTACGCCAACAAACCAGAAACGTTAGGGGACTTGGAAGCCAACATTCGTGGCGTTATTGCCAACATACGGCCCCATATGCTCGAAAAAGTGGTTGAAAATTGGACCTGTAGAATTGGCTTTATTCGAGCCAGCCGCGGCGGCCACATGCCCGAAATCATATTTAAACATTAATGGCATAAAATTATCCTTCCAATAAAGCCAAATTGATGGACATTAAAACGATTTTCTTGTGTTTTATTTCAATTCGAAGTTCTACACCTCTAAAAAAAACACCCTGTAGAACCCGTCATACGTCGTACTTTGTCTTTTTCAACTGACGTAGACGGAACAACGGATTAGGTTGGTACAATGAGTACGTTGTTAACGTACATATGTATACTAACATACATACATAAAAAAATAACTAAAGGAAAGTAAAGAAGACATTAACTGTCAAAGTACTCAACAGAACAACATATTTTCAATGGATACGGATGAATTTTTGAATGTTATTTCAATTATTATTTTGGTTTAAATTTTTTACATTAATTCAGTTTCCATTGAATTTATTTTATTTTTTTTCACGTTGCACAAAAATAATCAAACAAAAAAAAGCACTACAATAAATCAAACCAAAACAAACTGAAACTTGTCTAAGTACTCAACGTACATTAAAAGTTGTTGAAACGCCTGTATTTTAACTCAGCTGTCAGTTGAAAATGTCAAAGTACAACGTATGACGTATTCTATGTGCCCCGGCTTTTAAATTATAAGAATTTTAATTCTCTGCGCAACCCCATTATGCTGACGTATTGCTTCTCATAATTAACTAAAACCGTCTTGACATTTAAGTCGCCGCGTGTAAAACGTAATTTTTAGTTGGTATACTTGAAATAAATAAATTTAACAATAAGTTGGGGTGTGCACAACTTCATTCAGTTCTTAATCCTAATAATGGTTTCTTTCAGTTCGTTGCAAACAGAGAGAACTCCTAAAGAATTAGCAGAAAAAAAAGATGAAAAGCAAAAAATTCTGGATGAAAAATTCCGTCAATCTTCATGTCCCATAAAGATAGAAAGTATTAGCAATGCTCAGGGAAAAGTAATAAAATACTTCTTTCATCCGCGCGTCTATCCATCACTAAAATTTAAAGCCAACTGACTTATTTTGTCAAGCACAATTGGAGGCGGTCAATCGAGTAGTCGTAAAATTAAAATATTAGCGGAAAAATACAAATCCACACAAACATTTAGAACGTTGAAGTGTTTATGTGATCCTATGCAGTAAGTACCTGGACGATAAGGCGATAGTTTAATTCAATTCAAAGACATAAATCTGAACTGACGCTATTTTTGCCTAACTTGTTCTTACAAGCACTTGAACCTGAAGAACACTAATCAATGAAATAAAACACTTTAAATGCCTTAATACCATCATCTACATTGAGCTTAGAAAACAAAGTCATGTTGTATAAAGCTTTTCTGAAGCCAAACAATTGTGGGGTACCGCTAGCAATTCAAATATTGAAATTCTACAAAGATATCAATCCAAAACACTTCGCTTAATTACTAATGCTCCCTGGTTCATCAGAAACAACAATATTCATAAAGATCTTAGCATCGCAATGGTCAAAGAAGAAATTAGCGACAGATATCTAAACCGACTTAGCCATCATTCCAATGTGCTAGCCATCAATTTATTAGACGATAGCAACGAAGTGCGTAGGTTAAAAAGGGTACATGTACTTGACCTACCTTTTAGAAAATAATATTTAAGATGTATATATTTATGTAAATAGTGCAACAGTTAACAACTGTTGTTTACTGAGCTGTTTTTTTTAGTTATGATATGTTTTTAATTATTATTAAATTTGCTTATTATTTTAAATTTTGTAAAATAGATTGCAAATAAAACAGGTTACAAAAAAAGACCATTGACACTATTTTCTTTATTTTTCATTCTTATATACTAAATTCTTTTACAATAAATTAATTTAAATTGCTTAGTAAGTAGAATGAACAATAATTGCTGAACTTTTCCTTAAGTTAAAAACATTAATTTCCGTTTTGCCAACAACAATAGTTAATGAACTTAAAAACGGAAATTAGGTAATGGTTTTTAATAAAAATAAATAATAAAAACAAGAATTATGTTGATGTATGTATGTATGTACCAACAGTAGCCCTTTTTTAATTGGCTTTAACTGTAGAATACTAAAAAGGTGGAAGCCATTGACAAATTTACCAGTTTTTTGACAAATGGCACCGCAGTGACATCGCTTTCTTTATTGCTAGACAAATTTGGTTAATTTTTATTTTTCATCATCTTTATGAAATACAAATTCTAAAAAGGTCGATAACAGCTGACCATTATGACAGCTAATTACTTAAATGACGCTGAATTAAGTAAATAGAAAAAATAAAAGAATTTATTTAAACAAAAGTACATTTTTTCTTTCGTTTTTATGTATAACGACAGGATTTTAAAGTTTTAACAGTTTAAAAACAATCAATTTCGTTTGTCAAACACATTGACAAGCCTTCTTAGTTTTTCATACAGAGAGAAACAGCTGTTATGAAAAAAAGAGAAAAGTATTGGAACAAATTTATTTATTGGTAAACTATAACCAAGCAAAATTTTAGCTTCAGGTGTGAAGGAGCTATAAGGTTACCTTAGCTAGAAGAGCACAGATACGCGCATTAAGTACATTCTGATACCAAAGTACATATGTATGTAACTGCACAAAAATGTGAGCTTAAGAAAAACTCACGAACTTAATAATTTCTTCAAATAGAATGTTGGTTTTATTAAAATAAATAACTAACTTCAAAGAGTTCTAATAAACAGAAGTTTTGTTCACACTTTTTTTACACCACACAGCGCATTTCAGAAAAAAGAACAATGATCGTGGCAATACTTTACTTTGCTAAATTGTTTACAGAAATTTTTACTATAAAGGCAATTACATAGTATGAAAAGATACATTTCATATAATGAAATACCTTTACATCATACAAATTATCTACAACAACAAGACCGTTTTACTTTGTGCATATGACTAGGTACGTTTTAAACATCATTACTTGTTTGTTGCTCTTATTGTGGTCTATAAAATGATTTTAAAAATGTTGCACTGTTAAATAACATGGTATTGAAACAGTTGTATTTTATTCTACAAATTTTTTTTGTCACGCTGAAACAAAAAGTTGTATTGAATTTACTTTGGTGCCACCAAAAATGAAAAACCCACCGATTGATATGTAAACATATCAATCAATAGCTTGAACATAAACAGTGTAAAGCTAATTTGAGTTATGCCCTCTATATATTCAAAAGCACTTACATACATACATACATATGTATATTTTCCATAGACAACCAGTTAAGAATACGTATGTATGCAAAAAAAAAATGCTTATAAAGACCTCGAGCTAAAATTAAATTTAGTTTTTAGTAAAGAAGAAGAGTACGCCTTTGAAAAAACGTGATATTTGACATTTTCAAAATTTTACACATGGGTTGAAAATCAATTAATATTAAATTGAATAAATACTCCGTGTAATTTTGATTATAATTTAACTTATAATGGCTTATCCGCTATCAAGGCAATTGCATCCAACTATGATATTATAATTTTATGAATTGCTTTTTTTGATTGGTCGTTAGATTGTTCCCTATTGGGAACTCATTTCTAGATCATTTCCTAACGAGTTCAAATTCGGTTGATACGTTTAATCCCAATTTATTACTTAAATTTCCTTTTTATTTTCAATTAAAAATCTTGAACTTTAAACTTGTTTTAAGACAACCGCGTATATTTACATCTTTCAAAAATACTAATGGCCAGTTTTTAATATATACGAAATTGGTTAATTTTTCCTTATATTTAAGTTGCATTTAAATATGGTTTAATTTTTTCAGTCTCAATTTGCGTTTGGTATTTAATTATGCTAAAAGTATGGTAGGACTATTAAATGCCAAAAAAAATATAAACAACTTCTTCATTTAGCAGCTACTTACTATTTAGTTAACGTAATATTAAAATATTTTGCTTTAAAAATTTTGTGATTTCGAAATATTTGCCTGAATTTGCTATTAAATTCTCGCTCCACATCCTTCCACACATTCACCTTTTGTTCTGCACCAACTCGGTCAGTCTTTCTGCACTCGATTATGCTGCTGTTTTTTTTTATCAAATAATGAAAAAACTTCAATGCGCAATTTTCATAATTTGCAGAACTGTCAAAATCATATGGTAGTATAAAAAACTTAAATTGTATTTAAATGGACGTGGTTAGTGATTTAAGTTGTATTTAAATATGATCTATAAAAATGAATTCGGTATTTAAACAGAACTTAAGTTTAAACATCATTTAATTTTTAAGTTAAAAACTGACCCTAATTGTAATCTATTGAAGGTGAAGTTACATCAAAAATAAATTAACATTTTCAAGAAATCAAGAAATTGATAATTTTGTGGAAGAGCTTTCTTCGCTTATAAATTAAGTAATTGATAATCATAATCAGAAAATTTATATAAAAAACAAACGTATTTTAATTTGAGACAAAATTAAAAAATTATATAAGGTACACTTTGCTTGGCAAAAATAATTAAGGACATTAAAGAAAAACACTTCAGATAGAACACGGCAAAGCTATATTTTGTTATCAAAGCAGATTTATCTGATTAAAATTATTATTAAACAACAACAAACTCAATTTGAACAAGCTAAGATTTTCCAAAATCGACTTTTTACAGGTCCTACTGCATATAAGAAGATTTATAATATTTTAGGAGTTAAAAAAAAATTTTTATTTACAAATTAATTGTGGTCGCATTGCATCTGCAAAATCTTTTTTTTCTGCTTATATATTCTGGCTCAATCCGAAATAGTGTTATTTCTGATGTGGAAAACACAATACAGAACAGTTTTTGCAGATTCCAACTGTGAAATTTGATTGCCGATACAAGATCGTCAACTGTGGACCGCGTGAATATGTGTTTGAACACATATTCAGCAGTTATGTTTGAACACAGTCTGTCAAATAGTGTTGTGATTTGTTTGGCACTCAATTTTATTGCGAAAAAACCCCTCAAGACGAAGTTGAATACTAAAAAGTCAAAATAATTTTAAATAATAAACTAATATATTGCATATCAAATAAAAGTAAGTACATATTTTATTAACCCTGCTTTTAGGTCAAAATAAACTTACGAATCTTAGCTATAGGACCATTTTGGTCCATATTATTATTTTTTTGTTTTTGCTTTTTATAATAGTCTACAAAGGAATGGACCTATTTTCCATATATCTTTGGGACCAATTGTCAATTTGTTTTGAAATAAAGAACAATATATCAAAAAAATACAAAAATATTATTTCTAATAATGGCCGAATTTTGAGAAAAGTCTACATATGATAGTACAAATTTTATAAGTAAGCCTGTTATAATGTCGAAATATATATACATATGATGCACACAGTTTGTCGTTGAAGCGTTTTAATAAGTTACCTTTATTTTTGGTATTCCCCTTTGTAAGTTTGCATATCATTCGCGGTAGTAAACTTCAGTTTATATTCAGTGTTTGACTTGTTTACTTTGCTAAAACAATGGAAAATCGACGATTAAACTGCAATGAGATTGCTGACATTGTAAATGAAAGCTTCTCTGATATATCAATTTGTAGTATTGTGGACGAGAATAGTGAATATGAAATCAGTGAAAGATATTCTTCTGATTCAGAAAACGGGGAGGACAGTGGAACTTTCGGTTGTGAAAAAGAATTTTATGTTGCAAAAAATGGAATGCAATGGAGTTCAACTCCATTATACCAGGGTGTAAGAACGACAGCTGAGAATATCTTATCAGCAATCTTTTCAAGATGCCATGATTTATTCGATTCGTTTTTTGTTATTTTTTCCTCAAGCAATGGAAAAAATAATAATTGAAAATACAAATAAGTACGGCAGGTTGAAATTCAACAAGAAATGGAAAGATATCGATACTTCGTGCATACATTTCTGTGCTAATTCTGGCAGGAGTTTACCGCGGAAAAAGTGAAGATGTGCATGGTTTATTTGATGCACGTTTTGGTCGTCCTATTTTCTGGGCAATAATGAGCGAGAATACTTTTCATATGATATCAAGTGCTCTTCGATTTGATGATGCTATGGCCCGAAGACATAGACCTATTCGAGACTCTTGGAATCGTTGGGAAGTTAACCTTGCAATGCTATACAACTGTCACGAAAATGTGACTATTGATGAACACTCGATAGCTTTTCGTAGTCGTTGTTCTTTTATGCAATACATGCCATCCAAACCTGCAAAGTATGGTCTTAAATTCTGGCTGGCTGTAGATTCAAAATCCAACCGTACCTGGGAAAATTAAAAAATGAGCTGCCTGAACAAAATCAGGGGCAACGAATCGTATTGTATCTCACAGAAGGTTTAAAAGGTGAAAACATTACAGCTGATAATTTTTTTTTTTCAAGTTTTAATTAGGAAAGAAGCTTTTGGAAAGAAAGTTGACATATGTATGTTGGTACAGTCCGAAAAAATAAAACATTTATTCCACCCGAGTTGCTAATTTAAAAAAAAATCCCTTATACACCTCCATGTTTGCTTTCAATGAAACTGCTGCATTGGTTTCATATATTAGCCATAAAAATAAAGGTACTATTTGCATAAGCACCATGCACAAGACTGCAGAGATCGATAATAAGATCAAAAGAAAAAAACAGAAATAGTTTCCTACTATAACGCTACCAAAGGTTTCTCGTTACTTGTTAGTGTTTCATTAGATATGTAACATTTTGATAATTTTTTCAGGAGGTGTTGATACCATCGATCAAATGATTGCATACTACAGTGTAAAAAGAAAAACAAATCGATGGCCAAATGTTGTGTGTTCCAATATGATTGACATATCCGCGTTGACCGCGTTTATATTGTTTTCTGAAATTGATAATTCGTGGGTGCTAGTGTACAAAAATTGTAAGAGAGCAGAATTTGTACGGCAGTTAGCTTTATCTTTAGCTCAAGACTACATGACTGAAAGATCTAAGCACCCTACAAATAAAGTTTCAGCTGAGCTTCTTAGGAAATAATTAAAATAAAAATAACAGCATCTAGAAAACGTGGAATCTGCACCTAAGTGCGACAGCAAATGCACCATATACAACAAATTAATACATTTGTAAACTCCAATGAAAGATCATTTGCTCATCATGTAGTAGTAGAAGATTTGATTTTTGAACTTATTTTTAAATTATTTTCATATAAATAAATAAAAAAAACAATAACGGACCAAAATGGTCCTAAACCCAAGATTCGTAATTTTTTATTTTTCTAACTTCCATTTCATTATTTAGGGTGGAAAGTTTTTCAGGAGTAATAAAATGTAAAAATACCTCAATAGCAAACGTTTTAACCCATTAACGCCTTCTGTACTATATATAGTACACCACTTTAAAATGATGTAAAAATCGCCTTATGCAATTTTTCACTATGACAACGTTTTTTATCTGTCAGAAAGAGCTTATGCAATATGAATGAAGCGAAGAGTATAAAAGTAATGAAATAATAGGGCGGGTAATCCCCGTTTTGTACAAGCTTTATTTTTTCGTGTTGGCGTGTCAGTGCTTATTTAGTTTATTTTACAAACTTTGCCTTTGCAAAGTGACAAAAAGTATTTTTTTTAAACTACAACATCATGCTAGCCATCAATTTATTAGACGATAGCAACGAAGTGCGTAGGTTAAAAAGGGTACATGTACTTGACCTACCTTTTAGAAAATAATATTTAAGATGTATATATTTATGTAAATAGTGCAACAGTTAACAACTGTTGTTTACTGAGCTGTTTTTTTTAGTTATGATATGTTTTTAATTATTATTAAATTTGCTTATTATTTTAAATTTTGTAAAATAGATTGCAAATAAAACAGGTTACAAAAAAAGACCATTGACACTATTTTCTTTATTTTTCATTCTTATATACTAAATTCTTTTACAATAAATTAATTTAAATTGCTTAGTAAGTAGAATGAACAATAATTGCTGAACTTTTCCTTAAGTTAAAAACATTAATTTCCGTTTTGCCAACAACAATAGTTAATGAACTTAAAAACGGAAATTAGGTAATGGTTTTTAATAAAAATAAATAATAAAAACAAGAATTATGTTGATGTATGTATGTATGTACCAACAGTAGCCCTTTTTTAATTGGCTTTAACTGTAGAATACTAAAAAGGTGGAAGCCATTGACAAATTTACCAGTTTTTTGACAAATGGCACCGCAGTGACATCGCTTTCTTTATTGCTAGACAAATTTGGTTAATTTTTATTTTTCATCATCTTTATGAAATACAAATTCTAAAAAGGTCGATAACAGCTGACCATTATGACAGCTAATTACTTAAATGACGCTGAATTAAGTAAATAGAAAAAATAAAAGAATTTATTTAAACAAAAGTACATTTTTTCTTTCGTTTTTATGTATAACGACAGGATTTTAAAGTTTTAACAGTTTAAAAACAATCAATTTCGTTTGTCAAACACATTGACAAGCCTTCTTAGTTTTTCATACAGAGAGAAACAGCTGTTATGAAAAAAAGAGAAAAGTATTGGAACAAATTTATTTATTGGTAAACTATAACCAAGCAAAATTTTAGCTTCAGGTGTGAAGGAGCTATAAGGTTACCTTAGCTAGAAGAGCACAGATACGCGCATTAAGTACATTCTGATACCAAAGTACATATGTATGTAACTGCACAAAAATGTGAGCTTAAGAAAAACTCACGAACTTAATAATTTCTTCAAATAGAATGTTGGTTTTATTAAAATAAATAACTAACTTCAAAGAGTTCTAATAAACAGAAGTTTTGTTCACACTTTTTTTACACCACACAGCGCATTTCAGAAAAAAGAACAATGATCGTGGCAATACTTTACTTTGCTAAATTGTTTACAGAAATTTTTACTATAAAGGCAATTACATAGTATGAAAAGATACATTTCATATAATGAAATACCTTTACATCATACAAATTATCTACAACAACAAGACCGTTTTACTTTGTGCATATGACTAGGTACGTTTTAAACATCATTACTTGTTTGTTGCTCTTATTGTGGTCTATAAAATGATTTTAAAAATGTTGCACTGTTAAATAACATGGTATTGAAACAGTTGTATTTTATTCTACAAATTTTTTTTGTCACGCTGAAACAAAAAGTTGTATTGAATTTACTTTGGTGCCACCAAAAATGAAAAACCCACCGATTGATATGTAAACATATCAATCAATAGCTTGAACATAAACAGTGTAAAGCTAATTTGAGTTATGCCCTCTATATATTCAAAAGCACTTACATACATACATACATATGTATATTTTCCATAGACAACCAGTTAAGAATACGTATGTATGCAAAAAAAAAATGCTTATAAAGACCTCGAGCTAAAATTAAATTTAGTTTTTAGTAAAGAAGAAGAGTACGCCTTTGAAAAAACGTGATATTTGACATTTTCAAAATTTTACACATGGGTTGAAAATCAATTAATATTAAATTGAATAAATACTCCGTGTAATTTTGATTATAATTTAACTTATAATGGCTTATCCGCTATCAAGGCAATTGCATCCAACTATGATATTATAATTTTATGAATTGCTTTTTTTGATTGGTCGTTAGATTGTTCCCTATTGGGAACTCATTTCTAGATCATTTCCTAACGAGTTCAAATTCGGTTGATACGTTTAATCCCAATTTATTACTTAAATTTCCTTTTTATTTTCAATTAAAAATCTTGAACTTTAAACTTGTTTTAAGACAACCGCGTATATTTACATCTTTCAAAAATACTAATGGCCAGTTTTTAATATATACGAAATTGGTTAATTTTTCCTTATATTTAAGTTGCATTTAAATATGGTTTAATTTTTTCAGTCTCAATTTGCGTTTGGTATTTAATTATGCTAAAAGTATGGTAGGACTATTAAATGCCAAAAAAAATATAAACAACTTCTTCATTTAGCAGCTACTTACTATTTAGTTAACGTAATATTAAAATATTTTGCTTTAAAAATTTTGTGATTTCGAAATATTTGCCTGAATTTGCTATTAAATTCTCGCTCCACATCCTTCCACACATTCACCTTTTGTTCTGCACCAACTCGGTCAGTCTTTCTGCACTCGATTATGCTGCTGTTTTTTTTTATCAAATAATGAAAAAACTTCAATGCGCAATTTTCATAATTTGCAGAACTGTCAAAATCATATGGTAGTATAAAAAACTTAAATTGTATTTAAATGGACGTGGTTAGTGATTTAAGTTGTATTTAAATATGATCTATAAAAATGAATTCGGTATTTAAACAGAACTTAAGTTTAAACATCATTTAATTTTTAAGTTAAAAACTGACCCTAATTGTAATCTATTGAAGGTGAAGTTACATCAAAAATAAATTAACATTTTCAAGAAATCAAGAAATTGATAATTTTGTGGAAGAGCTTTCTTCGCTTATAAATTAAGTAATTGATAATCATAATCAGAAAATTTATATAAAAAACAAACGTATTTTAATTTGAGACAAAATTAAAAAATTATATAAGGTACACTTTGCTTGGCAAAAATAATTAAGGACATTAAAGAAAAACACTTCAGATAGAACACGGCAAAGCTATATTTTGTTATCAAAGCAGATTTATCTGATTAAAATTATTATTAAACAACAACAAACTCAATTTGAACAAGCTAAGATTTTCCAAAATCGACTTTTTACAGGTCCTACTGCATATAAGAAGATTTATAATATTTTAGGAGTTAAAAAAAAATTTTTATTTACAAATTAATTGTGGTCGCATTGCATCTGCAAAATCTTTTTTTTCTGCTTATATATTCTGGCTCAATCCGAAATAGTGTTATTTCTGATGTGGAAAACACAATACAGAACAGTTTTTGCAGATTCCAACTGTGAAATTTGATTGCCGATACAAGATCGTCAACTGTGGACCGCGTGAATATGTGTTTGAACACATATTCAGCAGTTATGTTTGAACACAGTCTGTCAAATAGTGTTGTGATTTGTTTGGCACTCAATTTTATTGCGAAAAAACCCCTCAAGACGAAGTTGAATACTAAAAAGTCAAAATAATTTTAAATAATAAACTAATATATTGCATATCAAATAAAAGTAAGTACATATTTTATTAACCCTGCTTTTAGGTCAAAATAAACTTACGAATCTTAGCTATAGGACCATTTTGGTCCATATTATTATTTTTTTGTTTTTGCTTTTTATAATAGTCTACAAAGGAATGGACCTATTTTCCATATATCTTTGGGACCAATTGTCAATTTGTTTTGAAATAAAGAACAATATATCAAAAAAATACAAAAATATTATTTCTAATAATGGCCGAATTTTGAGAAAAGTCTACATATGATAGTACAAATTTTATAAGTAAGCCTGTTATAATGTCGAAATATATATACATATGATGCACACAGTTTGTCGTTGAAGCGTTTTAATAAGTTACCTTTATTTTTGGTATTCCCCTTTGTAAGTTTGCATATCATTCGCGGTAGTAAACTTCAGTTTATATTCAGTGTTTGACTTGTTTACTTTGCTAAAACAATGGAAAATCGACGATTAAACTGCAATGAGATTGCTGACATTGTAAATGAAAGCTTCTCTGATATATCAATTTGTAGTATTGTGGACGAGAATAGTGAATATGAAATCAGTGAAAGATATTCTTCTGATTCAGAAAACGGGGAGGACAGTGGAACTTTCGGTTGTGAAAAAGAATTTTATGTTGCAAAAAATGGAATGCAATGGAGTTCAACTCCATTATACCAGGGTGTAAGAACGACAGCTGAGAATATCTTATCAGCAATCTTTTCAAGATGCCATGATTTATTCGATTCGTTTTTTGTTATTTTTTCCTCAAGCAATGGAAAAAATAATAATTGAAAATACAAATAAGTACGGCAGGTTGAAATTCAACAAGAAATGGAAAGATATCGATACTTCGTGCATACATTTCTGTGCTAATTCTGGCAGGAGTTTACCGCGGAAAAAGTGAAGATGTGCATGGTTTATTTGATGCACGTTTTGGTCGTCCTATTTTCTGGGCAATAATGAGCGAGAATACTTTTCATATGATATCAAGTGCTCTTCGATTTGATGATGCTATGGCCCGAAGACATAGACCTATTCGAGACTCTTGGAATCGTTGGGAAGTTAACCTTGCAATGCTATACAACTGTCACGAAAATGTGACTATTGATGAACACTCGATAGCTTTTCGTAGTCGTTGTTCTTTTATGCAATACATGCCATCCAAACCTGCAAAGTATGGTCTTAAATTCTGGCTGGCTGTAGATTCAAAATCCAACCGTACCTGGGAAAATTAAAAAATGAGCTGCCTGAACAAAATCAGGGGCAACGAATCGTATTGTATCTCACAGAAGGTTTAAAAGGTGAAAACATTACAGCTGATAATTTTTTTTTTTCAAGTTTTAATTAGGAAAGAAGCTTTTGGAAAGAAAGTTGACATATGTATGTTGGTACAGTCCGAAAAAATAAAACATTTATTCCACCCGAGTTGCTAATTTAAAAAAAAATCCCTTATACACCTCCATGTTTGCTTTCAATGAAACTGCTGCATTGGTTTCATATATTAGCCATAAAAATAAAGGTACTATTTGCATAAGCACCATGCACAAGACTGCAGAGATCGATAATAAGATCAAAAGAAAAAAACAGAAATAGTTTCCTACTATAACGCTACCAAAGGTTTCTCGTTACTTGTTAGTGTTTCATTAGATATGTAACATTTTGATAATTTTTTCAGGAGGTGTTGATACCATCGATCAAATGATTGCATACTACAGTGTAAAAAGAAAAACAAATCGATGGCCAAATGTTGTGTGTTCCAATATGATTGACATATCCGCGTTGACCGCGTTTATATTGTTTTCTGAAATTGATAATTCGTGGGTGCTAGTGTACAAAAATTGTAAGAGAGCAGAATTTGTACGGCAGTTAGCTTTATCTTTAGCTCAAGACTACATGACTGAAAGATCTAAGCACCCTACAAATAAAGTTTCAGCTGAGCTTCTTAGGAAATAATTAAAATAAAAATAACAGCATCTAGAAAACGTGGAATCTGCACCTAAGTGCGACAGCAAATGCACCATATACAACAAATTAATACATTTGTAAACTCCAATGAAAGATCATTTGCTCATCATGTAGTAGTAGAAGATTTGATTTTTGAACTTATTTTTAAATTATTTTCATATAAATAAATAAAAAAAACAATAACGGACCAAAATGGTCCTAAACCCAAGATTCGTAATTTTTTATTTTTCTAACTTCCATTTCATTATTTAGGGTGGAAAGTTTTTCAGGAGTAATAAAATGTAAAAATACCTCAATAGCAAACGTTTTAACCCATTAACGCCTTCTGTACTATATATAGTACACCACTTTAAAATGATGTAAAAATCGCCTTATGCAATTTTTCACTATGACAACGTTTTTTATCTGTCAGAAAGAGCTTATGCAATATGAATGAAGCGAAGAGTATAAAAGTAATGAAATAATAGGGCGGGTAATCCCCGTTTTGTACAAGCTTTATTTTTTCGTGTTGGCGTGTCAGTGCTTATTTAGTTTATTTTACAAACTTTGCCTTTGCAAAGTGACAAAAAGTATTTTTTTTAAACTACAACACCATAAGTTATTAAAAAAATCATATAATAGTTTAAATCATTTAAAGTTGTTCGTACTGTAATATAAAAAGTGTTGCTGTACTAAGTTTAGTACACTGGTCGCTTGAGGTAAGAAAAATTAGTGTAGTGAAACTTTTTTTTTCTTTCTAGTTGAAGTTTTTTTGGGTTTTTTTTTTTTAATTAGATACTTTTTATAAACATTTTTGAAAAATAAAGGCTTCGAAAGCATAGAAAATGGCAAACCTACGTATTTTTACGCGCAATAAAAACTATTTTGGCTTAGCAACCAACCTAGTGATGATGCTTCGACCTGATCCAACTGTTATCACCGATGAAGAGGAGGGTGCAGACGACGACTTATATGGAAACAAAATACCTCGAGATGTTCCCGGTAATATAGAAGGTACTAAGAAAAATGCTTCGACCGTTGAAGAACAATGTAGTAGCGATGATCACGGACCCCTCACAATATTCGCATCATCTACTTCACGGAATGTTTCAAAGAGAGTTGAAACTGTTTTCAGTCTACTCCAGACCAAACATTTGTTGAAGCACGACGTGCTAATGTTTCGGATATCCTAAAAGACATTAACCCGGTGAAAATATTTGAGCTTCTTGTTGACGATGTAGTGCTTGAGGTTATTGCATCAGAAAGCACAATATATGCCGGACAAATAGGCACGACAATATTTTTACCAAAGAGGAACTCTGTAAATTCTTGGGAATACTTATATTTACCGGATATCAAAAACTACCCAGTGAAATATCATATTGGAGCGTAGATGAAGATGTAGCTGTGGCATTGATTTCAGATTGCATATCACAAAACAGATTGTTGGAAATTAAAAGAAACCTGCATTTTGCAGGTAACTCTATGGCAACAAACTCTACTGATAAGATGTTCAAAATATATCCACTTTGTGATATTTTGCAGAACAAGTTTTGTCGATTCGGAATGTTACCAATAAGTCCAAAAACACATCGTTTATTTTGATAACTATTTTACCAACTACAACCTGCTTGTTGACCTCAAGAGCCTTGGATACAGATCTACTGGAACCTTACGCGAAAACAGAACGAAACGATGTCCATTGATTTCATGAAAGGATGGGATGGGGATGATTATACTACATGATGATCATATGTATCAGCTATCGTTTCGTAGGCATATAGCACACTCGTATTTGAGTGAAAAAGAACAATAAAACTAGGCAATCGTCATCTAGAATTCTATAAAAAAGCATCTGTTATAACCCTCCAAAAAATACCAAGCACACTTAGATGTGCCTGAAAACGCTATGTATGGAAAGAGGACCACTCCTAAGCGCCCATTGTACTAAACTTAGTACATCTCTAAAAACACAACTTTGAATTATTTTCTGTTTGTTTTTATTATATAGTATATTAATAATAGTGTTATAACACAGAAATAAAAAGTTGAATTAGTAAAATTGCGCACGCTTTTCATTTGGGTGTTAATGGGTTAAGTTGATATGTTGAACCATTTCTTAGCCAAAGCAAAAACAAAACAAAAATTGACCAAAATGGTCCAAACCTAACAGCAGGGTTAAGAAAAAAACTATTATTATTCACTTAAGGAAGGTATGTATGTATTTCGCACAAAACCAAAGTATTAAAGTTTGAAACCGACAAACAAAGTAAAACCTTCTCTATCAAAAACTGTCAGTTTATGTTCTAACATATTTACGTGTTCACCACCTGCAAATACATATTTGAAGATTAGCTTTCTGACGAGTCATTCTGCTGGCGTTATTGCTTGTATCAAGACTGAACAGATTGCCCGTGTGGACGAATTTTTCAGCGATTATTCATACATATGTATATGTATATGTATTCTAAATTATCAGTAGGGGCTTAAAAAATTTCACTCGACTTGTCATGCTTTACTAAAATTTGAAAATGATGTAGCGAATAGTTTGAGAGATGAACACTGTACTATACTAGTTCCTCTCGACATTCAATAGACCTTTGTCCATGATTATCAGGATGCCATAATTTTCAAAAGGATTAATATTAGTTTCACACCTCACATTATTAAGTAGTTTTCATTTGGACATATGTATTTAAATGAGGTTAATAATTTTTATAAATTTAAATGCTTGCAATAGTGAAGCCATTTATTTAAGGAATACTTCTGGAAAAGGCAAATATTTTGTTATTCCTTTTGTAGGCAATTTTAAATATTTGGGAATTTATTTTAAAATTTAAGTCACTCCAAATTTCACTTAGTAAAGACCGCAGTACTATCATTTCCTTTGAAAGACTGTTTAATATCAGATATTTACCAGAAAAGACTACAAACTTATAAATTAAGCATAAGGCTGCTTTTTATGTACGCATTTTCGATTTGGTTTTCAAATTCGTGAGCTTTGTGTTAACAATCACTTTGAGCGAGATCATAAAAAATATTGTAGTGAATATTTAGACTATAATTTAACTAAAGTTAAACCAATGAAACGCTTTATTGACTCTTTCCATAATTTCGATAATGTTGTGGTTAAAAATATGTTAAATGATCAAGTAGGTTTCAATTTTCTACATTCCAACTGCTACTCACCCATAGGCTATGTGGAACACGACGCTGAATGTATAAATAATCCATTACCGAAATTTTTTACAACAACAATTCCGGGTGTTCACAGAGGTTAATTAATATTATATTAATTTTTTTTACTATCTTTTCATTCTTAAGTTTAGTTGTTTTTAAACACAATGTGCAGGGAGCAAAATATTCTCAAATGTTAACTAAAATTCGCAAAAATTCAAAAAGTTTGTTGCTGTAAAACAATTTATATTAATACAAAACTTAACTTCTTTATTCAAATCGGTTCAGTACTTTACGAATAATACGACTATCAAATTACACCTAACAACATTAAACAAAACACATACATATATGTAGATATATATATAAATATATGGATTTGGCTTATTTTAAATCGTTGGGTAATGAATAAAAAGGCAATTTTCGAGTTAGTCAACAAAGTTTGAGCAAAAGAAATTCAATTTTAAGCTACGTATTATTTAAATGGCTATGTATGTTCATACACACACATATAAGTATATATATATATTAACTGGTGCATAAATTAGTGCTTGGTTTATCATAAATAATTCTCTAATTTCTAAAACGGAGGCTTAAGTTACAAATTGAATATAAACTCTATATATCTCTCTACTGTAATATTAAGTTTTGGCATCGAAAACTGAGGAACAAAAAAGTCCTCCGTTTCTGCATTTCATAGTGAAAACAAGCAACACTATTTACGTTTTTAATGGAATGTTTCTATTTCAGATCCATTTGATTATTTGTACTGCTGAAATGTACAAATAATAAGTTTGGTTTTTTCATGTTGACATTTTTTGTGACGCGAGAAAGAGAAAAAATTGGCTCTGGATGGCCTAATGCTGAATAAGAAATAAATTAAAATTTAAAATTTTTAGAGTTACACAAGTCTAAATCTTAACAGAATAAAGAAATATAATATTAAAATCAATGACACGGATGTTATTGGATACAATTTTATGACATGAATGTTTAAATATAATAACCGACGTACATATGTATATTAGGCGTAATCTGGAACACCAATTTTCCTTGTTTATCATTAACAGTAACATTCTGACTATCATCCTATCACTATAAAGCGCACAGAACAATTGTTTCTGGGTGAAATGGTGAAATTTTGATAAAAGCTTGTGGATTATCCTCACTCCAAATGCCACTATTCTGCTTCTTTGTGTACCCATTCAACCAAAAATGGGCTTCATCGAAGAACGTCATTCTGAATAGAAATACAATAATTTGTGCTTCAGCCCAAAGTGCAAAGTGCTGCTCTGGTGTAAGTCTATACATAAATACCAAATCAAAATAAACAAAACTAACTGTCAGCTGTTAAATGGGTTGTCAAATTTGTGAAGTTCTAAAAGGGGATTTAGACGGTAATACAAGTCGTACGTAAAACCAAAGAGAAAATCACATGAAATTATCTCCGTATTTTAAAAATGAGAATAAAAATCTTATGACAATTTTGTTTACGTTTACACCATTAGCAAAAGACTAAAACAAAGTAAAATGTTTACATAAAAATACATCCCCGATCTAATGTTGTGTGAAGGAATTTTCAAAAACGACTGTACGTACGACTGTAAAATTTTCATCCGTATTTTCTCTGTGTCGTATGCTTTCTTTACACATTAAGTTTAGAGGATACCATCCGTGCTCTTTTACTCAAAAGTTTGGCTTATCGTACGACTTGTGTTACCGCCTAAATCCCCTTTAAAAAACACCTAACACGAGTTGACAATGTAAGTACTTTGAGCACTACAACTAAAATATGAAGTTATATTGAAAAAAGTATGTCAATATTGAAATTATCAAAACGTTAATTCTAGCACAAATTTGCTTAAAACTGTTTTCAATTCCTTCTGGTTATTCATGAAACATTTTTTTAGTTTTCATTAGCACAATTAATTTTCTGTGCTGAGAACTTATATTCCAAAAAAAACTGCGCTTCTCATATCTCGCCCGCGTTTAAGTAAAATAATACTCTGGCAGCATTAATGTGAGGTATCTATGATTGACAAAATCGCAAGCACATGATTGTGTAAACAATGAGCCATATCAAAGAATGGTAGAATTCATTCATACAGATTCATCTACATATTTTTGATGATCTACCTATAGAACAGATTTTAAATGCAGTTGTGTTGCCAAATTAATATTTTGTGCTTTGTAATTAATTAAAGACATGTTTGGTATGAAATAATTATTGTTGTTAAGATTTCAAAGCGGTTATTTGTTATATGAAATGCAGTACTTGCCGGACGACAAGAAAATTATTGAAGTACTTATTGTGTTAAAAATTGTGGTCTGGCAATACGTCTGACTTCTCCAAATTGTGAAAAAATCTATAAATCTTGCGGAAGCAATAAACAGTTTCTGGACAAATAAATTTTTTGATAGAAAGGAATAATTTGAACAAAGTGTTAACAAATATCTTATTAGTAAACATAATAAAAGTTTTTGGTGATTGTTATTAAACTACACACATTTTGCTTGTTCGCATTGTTTTGATTAATCCCGATGTATACCTATGTAAACATACATATAAATATGTGTATATATTTTAGTATGCAGTTTTTAAATGTGTATAGTATCTAATCGCTGGAAAGTTTTCGCGAGTGATTTTACAATGTTCTGAGAACATGAGAAAATATAGATATTTTAAAATCATATATGTTCATGTTTGTTAAAGTTAATTTTAATAATAGTAAAATGTTTGACATAATGAAATACACTTCAGGGAGTAATAGCTAAAAAGCAGAAATAAAAAGAACTGGATATGGAATGGAATATAAGAAGGTACTTATATATGTATACTCATTTGAATTTTTTTAGTAAACTAATTTTCTTCTAAAAAGAACTATTTTTGTCAGACACGCCTATTTTAGCAGGGCTAAAATGTTATTTTGTTGTCTTTTTTACGGACACAGGCCCAAATAAATAATAAGTAAGCCTCAAATAAAAAAGTTTAGCCATGTGAAAAAAATATTATTCCTCGGAAACCATTGCTGTGATTGCTTGAAATTTTAATGTAAATTTTTAAATATTTATAATACATACTTCAGAAAATATCGAGCCAAGAAAATCCTTTTGGGAGTACCTAAGAGATGGCGACCAAATTTCAGAAAATAGCTTAACCCATTCGCCGAGTTGATATTCTTTCTTATGTACACACAGACAGAGTGCAGCATAAGTCAAGCTACCCCATCAAAGTAAACCCATCAGTTTTACAAAAATGGAAACAGAAATTAGTTTTTCTTCTATTTATTATTTTTTATGCTAACTCTTGTACAATGGAAAACAAAAAAAGATATACATATGTATGAATCCTGTATACAAGAAAACAATAAAAATGTTGCGTTGAAAATTTTGGTAACTTCATGCTTTGCACAGCCAAAGTCTTGGCAAGAAAAGAAATAGCAAAAACAATTTTATAATAAAATTAGAGCAATTTCAAAATTTCATTTCAAAAAGTTTGTGATAAAACTGAGCTTAGCGATGCATTGCCATTAGCAACCACAAAATAAGCAAATCTTTATCCGAAATAGCCAATATAATGAGTCGAAGCAAACCAACTTTAAAAAAACTTATTATTAAAAATAAAACAAACTTGTATTGGATTATACAAATAACAAGGAAATAAAAAAGCCGATACATATACATATATACATACGTATGTACATGTATCGGCTTTTCCTCTAGACTTTTGAAAGTACGATATATGGCAAATATTGGTATCAATCTAAAGCTTCTTACAAAATTTTAAATGCAAATGTTAAGAAAGGAACACTATTTTTTTCGAAAAAATGTAATAAAAATTAAACTGAACACTTAGCACCCTTCGCCTTCGCTAAAAAAGGCTACCTCTTCTGTAGTACAATAAACGACGACAGTTTGTGTCAACATACAGACAAACAGTTTGTGGTTGATTTTAATTCTAAAGCTTCTTCAATAGCTCTCAGATCTCAGATAGATCTCAGAAGAAAAAATGTTGACAATTGCAAAAAGAGTTCTGTTTACACATGATCTGATTTTGAAGAATCACAATACCAAAAAGGACACTTGTTTTATTTAATAGAGTTAATCTTGTTTTAAAACATATCTATACGACTACATTTTTGGAGGCATGTCATCTCCTATAAGAGGTAGATGTGTTTTTACGTGGCGGTTTTTGCAAAAAAAAAAATTGAAAACTCGGCGACAAAGTCGTGGATTGCGGCTGTAGTTTGGCATTATCGTTGGTGTTATTATATATTTATTTATTTAAAACATATTTCTATTTTAAATTTTGAAACGGAAATAGTAACGTCAAAGAAACGTTCTCTTTCTGTCATAATTTTTATCATAAAATTTGGACTAAAACAACAATTGAAATAACTATCATAAACAATTTAAAATTTTAGTTCCTGAAAACTGAAGAGTCATGGTCAGTTCCTAGATGGCTGATTTTAACGCATCTTATAAGCATCTTATGATTACAAATTTAAGATAATAAAGAATAAATCTTTGAAAGCTGAATTAAGTGTTTCTATTTACAGAAAAACGAGTTCGTGCATGAAAAAAACGTTTGCACTCTATTGGTGGATCTTTCAACATTTAAAAGTTTATCCAATTTGTGGAATTCGATAGGAATAGGGCAGTTTATTTTTTCATTGGATGTAATTTACCATAAAGTCCATAATCTATTTTGTTTAATATGATGAATTTCCTAATGTGTTTTAAGTTATTTCCTTTACAAGTATGTAATTTTTTAACTTGAAAGTGCAAAAAAGTAAAAAATTTATTTAAGAGAAATTAAAGGAAATTCTGTCCAAAATTGTAGCCGAGATATAAAAAAAGCAGGTACAGTACGCAAAAAACTTAATATCAATAAAATAAAATACCAAATGTAACAAATAAATACAAACTCAAAACAATTGGGCTTCGGAATAAAGTAATTTCTTCAAAAGATTGAATACAAAATCATTTTGACTCGGATGGTCTTGCTATGTTATCTACAAAATTATATAAGGAGTCTTTTTCGAAGAACTCTCGGGAAGTGGTATCATGGCACAAGGACGCAGAAAGTAACTTGGAGTTCATGTGTATACTTAAACAATTTGAAACAAAGAGCCGCAAAATTTTAATTCTTAAGTATTATACGCCCAACCTGTCGAGTAAATAAGTAAAATGTAATTATTCGATATCCATAAATATTATGTACAAAGTTGCAGTTAAATTCTAGTTTTGTAAAATGCATCAAGACTTGCTTCATAGAGAAGGAAAGTTTTTAACGTACAGCGAGGTTTCCTTGTACATTTATTTTAAATAACACGACGTAAATAAAGTTATGCTTATACTCGTTTTACTTCACACGCACGACATTTTATAAGCAGAGAACTCCTGAACACTGCTGAAGGGTGGGCAAACTACAAATCAGTTAGAAATTTGTACAAGATTGAAATGAAATGAAAAATATAAATACATTAACAATCAAATAAATAATGCAAAGGACCAAAACAAATGTGGAGGGAGATAAAAGACTTAGAGATGAAGAAGAACCAGAATGTGATACAATTTGTGATATTTAACAACATAGAATGTAATGAAAATAACGAACTGGCTAATAATTTCAACAAATATTTTGTGGATAGTATTAAAATAATAACAGATTCAATTCAATACGTACAATATATCAATCAAATACCTATGGTAATTTAAAAGATTTAATTTTAGAGCCATGACAGTTTATGACCATAAAGATATAGGAAAAAAAATTAAAAAACAAACCGGATTACTGTAAAATATCAACAAAAATTATTCTTGATAATTGTAATATAATAGAAACAATTTTAAACGAAATTATAAATAGATCATTAGAAACAGGACAGTTCCAGGAAAACTGGAAGGAAACTATGGTTTTAGAAAAAAATTCATGTGAAACGGCAGTAAATTTTGTTATTAATTTGTGGAAAAACAGAAATTATATAGGTATGGCGTTCAGGGCAAAGTGCTCAAGTGGTTTGAAACACCTAAAAACCGCAAATTACTAAAGTTAATGGGACAAAATCGGAAACCATTATGAATGATTTTGGTTTCCCACAAGGCTCAATACCAGATGCCTTACTGTTTATAATATATATTAGCAATACGCCAAATATACTGGACAAATGTGAAGTAGTAGTATATGCGGACGATACCCTAATATACACAGAATGGACAAAAATGAACAAATTAAAATTAAATGAAAAAAATACTAAAGTAAAGAAATAAATATGAAAGCGATACAACATTCAAAATTAACAATGCAGTTATACAAAAAGTTAAAAATATAAAATATCTTGGATTCATAATAGATCAAGAAATGAATTTTATGGATCATATAGAATACATACATACATATGTAGAAAAATTGGTAAAAAAAACTGAATTTTCAAAAAAAAAAACTAGAAATAGAGTATCTATAATAGCAGCAATAAATATTTGCAATACAATTATAAAATGTCACTTTGAATTCGGATCAACAATAATATATACATACATGCTGCAACGAATCGCAATTGGAGAGACTACAAAAGTTAGAAAATAAAGCAATGCGGGCTATTTTAAAATGCAACATATATACATACATTCATACATCAGTACGAGTAATGATAGATAGACTTAAATGGCTAAATTTAAACAAATACTGAAACTAAATACTATTGGTTTCATACATAAAATTAAATATGGTAACGCGACCAAATCAAATACATAGTATGTCGGAGAAATGTAACCATATCACCTAAGAAAAGCTAAGGAGAGCACACAACAGCAATGCAAAGATCACTATTGTATAACGTTCGGCAATTATTCAACACACGAATGACATGTAAAGGCACCGAACTATACAGTATTTAAAAGAAAATGTGTAAAATATGTTAGGAGTGGTAATAATTAAAGTGTTTTATTCTTATATTATTTATATTATGTTTCATTTTATTTTTTCTTGCTTAATTATAAATCATAAATGCTAGAAGAAAATTTTAAAGTATTACAAATACTACTAATAAACAAATAAAAAAAAGTTGTGTACAAAAGTGCCGAGACGTTTTTTATTAAACATGAAAAAACTAGAAATAAATTTCACTGCAAAAAGATTGACTCTTTTCGACTCTTTAATTTAAAAATGTCTTTTTATTAATACATAAATGTAAATATTTACATATCGTTTTGTTTAATTTTTTAAGAATCACTATAACAAGTTAATATTGCGTATTCAAGACTTAACTTTGTGAGACTAAACAAATATTATTGTATATATTATGATATTTGTAGGTTGCCAAATAAATCTAATACTTTTAGTACTCCATATAATATGCGTAAGTCTTGTTGGTCTTATTTTATAAAATGTTATTACACGGACATACATACATATATATTTAATATTGTTTATTATTTTAATGAATGTACTATTTAGTCAATATTTAACTATTTGAATTGAATGAATAGTTATTAAAATTTTTCCACTACATTTAGTGTAATTAGTTGTTAAAATTGATTCATGTTCTATTCACTCTTTAGCTGTCCTCGTGAATAGCACAAATAATGCCAATCCCTTATAAATTAAACTATTTTGTAGTGCTACACGTCTAAAGAAGGATAGTTTTAAGCCATAAGCTGCAAATGTCCTATTATCCTCACTTATCTACACATAATACATTATTTTTAATTTAAAATATGTATAACATCTTCTTCGTTTTGCACTTAACAGAATTAACAAACTTACCTTTCCTGAAACCAATTCTCAATGCTCTATTTTATATTTTTTTTTGTAAGACCTTCATTGCTCTTCAACTAACCAGAATTATGGAGCAATATTCAAAATGCGTCTTTCATATTAAACTATATATCATTATCACCATATCATAACTAATATACATACATCATACAGAAACTAAACTCTGAACTTTACATTCACATGTTTATCAAAGGTTAATGTATTATCGCAATCAAATATTTCAGCTCACATTTTCTATTTCCTCATCTTCAATCTTCATGATTTACGTCTTATAATCATACAAATTCTTTTGTTCACATTTAGTTTTAATTTGTCATCGCTGAATGCTACGGAATAGGTGAGGATAGCTCGTAAATCATTTTATAGCATCGTCAGTAAAGTGTTATCTTGAAACAGTCTACTATCAAGTTCGGATTAATGACTGCGATTTTTAAATCATTGAATTTTTCTATTATGTTTGTATGAGGTTCAAAAGCAATTGACTATTAACAGGATACACTGATGCCAATATTTTCAGAGCGGAAAACATTTTTCATTAACTTTACTACTAACTGTTTCTGGCTGTGCATTTTTCTTTTGTACAAATTTCAGTTATAAGTAACCGTTTTCATTTCATTTATTACAAAATAATAAAAAAATTCTATGGACTTACTAAATAATATATTATTTTTAACAAAATTATACAGTTTAAGTTCTTTATAAAATAATGAAGTCACTACACTTAAGTATTACAGAAAGATTGCATTTTAAAATACATCTGGAGCTGTTGATTGTTTTAATATCAGATTTGTGGGTCTGCAACCTGGTGTTTAGATTTGATTGTGTAGTGCCAACATACCGGCCCAAAAGTATACGCTGGGACTACACAAACAAAATTAAAAACGAGGTTGCCGTCGCACAAAGCTGATATTAAAAAAATTAACAGCTCCACGACGCAGACCATTGTGCAGTAACGGGAGAGAAAACAAATATTGATAATGTAAAAATATTGCAAAGAGAAAACAATTACAAAAAGAAATATACTCTGGAAATGCTACACATATCATCGTATTGAAGGAGAAAAGATTGAACTACAAAAAAGACATTGAGAGCTGCGCGCAAACATACAGGCATTTAATAAGCAAACAATAATCAAAAGGACAATAAACTTCGAGAGACATTTTTTATATAAGTATAAAAATATGTGTTTTAATTACTTTAATATTGACATAAATGTAAACATTTTGATGTATGTATGTATTTCTTTATTTTGTTGTTGTTGTTTCAATTCCATATTAATGGTAACTTGCGTCACTTTGTATTCTCTTTGTAGAACCCTGAAGATGATCAACGATGTTGATCGAAATATTGGAAAATAAATGAAAATTAATAAAATCATTGTATTTTTAATTATTTGACCTAGAGCCGAACTTGAAAATGTGCACCAAATTCAATTTTTTCCATTTTATTCTCAGAACGTGCTGTAGTCTGCTATCAACGGGTGCCAAACACAAACTATGTAGTCATTGACAGTTGTCTGTTGACAAGCGCAGTGTTGCCATTTCAATTAAGAGGCGCGAAATTCATAAAGTCACGGACTTATTGACCCAACCTCGTGTTTTGAGAAAAATTAAAATTTAACTTATTTTTTTGGACAGACTCGGTACATAATTGAATATGAAATTATATGAATTACCTCCAATTGTTAAACTTAATATAATATATCTAAAAAGCGAACAATAGTTTAATGTTTATTTTAATTTAACTCTTTTATATTTTATTTATTATATGTACAATAAGTACTTACATTTAATATGGACCCAGCGCCTTAAAGCCCTAAGTTGGAAAAATGTACGGAGTACATATAATAATCGTGATAATAATAAAAAAAAAACAATTACAATAATATTTGTATATATACAAAGAAGCACATATTCAATCTAACGGAACTTTTGCAACTTTTTTTGCTTACACACTTAGTCCCAACCATCAAACCTTTAAAGAAAGTGCAGAAATCTTAAATCGGTTGCTAAAACACTGCACCTATTCATGTGAAGTGAAGTGTACACACATACATACATATGTACATACATATGTATATAACTATAAGAGTAAAAATAAAAAGGTAAAAAACAGAACTTATAATATGAGTGTTTCCAATCTGTAAAGAATCTACAGGACGACTTAAACAGATATTCTACGGATTGCTTTTAATTCAGCAGCTAAATTGTTATTTTTTTACTACCGTTATAGTCGACCAACCAACCAACAGCCTACATCTTGGTATTCTTAATTTTTTTTATTATTTATTGTGTTAATATACTAGTTGGTTTTGAGAAAAAGTGATAGCTTGATGACCTATGTTTATTTTTCTTATTTTAGGTTTATTCAGATGAAATGTAGTATAAGTGTGATTGAGTCAGTGATTGAAAAATCATAAGTTTAGTTTTCATATTTTTTATACAAAATTCCAATTTCAGGCGCTATTTTAATTTTAAAGTATTTTATATGTAGATCCCATAAATTACTTTGCAAAGTAATCGCCGGATATTTCAGTGAATGCTGTTCGGAAATGGTTCTGCCGTCAATATATACTCTAAAACTATTGACTATCTTCATAGAGTAAATTTAAGTAAATTAAAAATAGTAATGGACTTAGGCAACTCCCTTACGGAAGTCCTTAAACGACATTTCCCATGTTACTGTTTGTGACATTTATGCTAACAAACTGCCTTTTGCTATGAAATAACTTCTAAATAGTGTTCTAGTCCTTGCAGTCCATAACGTTTACTAATCATTATTTGATGGTCAACTAGATCAAACGCCTTACTAAAATCGAAAAAAACACCAGTAACACACATTGAACCGTCATCCAAACCTTAGTCTGTCTGGGTAGACTGAGTTAACGATCATTTTGTTAAAGATATATGTACATACTTATGTATGTAATAATATCAACTATCTCAGCCTTACATGTTTTACCGAGCTTTCACATTGTGAGATCTGCTCTGATTATGTCTGTAAATGTAAAGTTCCAAAAGAGGAGAAAAAGACACTTGACTAACAAGCCAACAAACATTTTTTTTGTATGTCTTGACATACAGTATATTATTTTTTATTTATTATTTTATAACTTCCAAAGTAAATTTACACAGAATGGACAAATACCATGGTGGTTTTAACAGACTTTTATAAGTGTTTCTGCGTCTAACTTATACGGCACGGCCCACGCCTTCACATAGAAGTAGCAGGATGGCTAACATGAAATTCGACAAATGAATCGTAAAACAATGCAGTTATCAAAATCAAATAGTTCAACAATTGCGAGTGCGACGCAAAACTATCGGAGACTGTTTTACGCACGACTTAAAACTGAAAAATTAGACAAAGTGATATTAAAAAATATATAAAAATATATTTCTGGAACAAAATTTTATGAAATGAAGTTATAAAGATGTAAAATGAACATACTCATAAAATATGATTATAGATACTGGCCTTTAAAAAGCTCATGAAATTTCTTAGAAATTGTTATGAATGTCATAACAATTGGTTTTTTTTGAATGTTTATGAATATCCAATAATCAAAATCCATAAAAGTTTGTTTTTTTTGGAGATAGGAATGTTTTCAAATTTCGACTTTTGAAATCTGAAAAGGTACTTTGCTTGCTTTTGCATTTTGTATACATTTATAAACTTCTTAACAAGGCAATTTGTTCCAGCGACTTCGGTAGTGAGGATGAAAAATTTTGTGTCTTCATTGAGTGAAATTAAATCAATGTGGTCGTTGATCTCGAGTGAAAAGATATGAATTTCGAAAGTCAAAATAAAGTATATGAAAAGAAAACTAATAAAGTTTTTGTTTTCGATTACAGCAAATGTTTTTAAAAATTCGTTAGATAAGTATGTATGAAATAGGCTTTTGCATAAGTACAAATTACAAATACCGTCAACTCTTCTTATTGCTACGTTCTCTTAACAAATACAACGGAGTGTTGTCACATGACAAAATAAGCAAATTTGAGAGAATCAAGAAATAAGCAAAGCAAATATCAAAACATATTTTTATTTGGAAGCAAATAAACATTATTTGAAACATTTGGTATAATACTTGAATATTTTGTATTATGTATTCTACATACATACATAGATACATTTCTACATGTGTATTATGTATGTAAAAAAATATTTAAGAGAAAAAATTAAAATATATACATATACATATGTACATACATACATACATCGTGAAAAAGTCTGTAATAAAAATTATTATTAAATAATTTGAAACTGAAAATTAGACATCGGCTTCCTGATTAAAATTAATTTTAATAAAGGATAACATAAATAAATGCAATTTAAAAAAACTAACAAATTCAATTTGTGAAACAATCATGCTGTAACAGCAAGAAATAGTTTGACTTTCCAAAAGTAGGAACAGTCATCTTGCCACATAAACCCGCATGGAAAGTTTCCCCTAGATTCTTTAGTCCATTTTTCCCTGACTTTGGGAAAACTCTGCTGTGCTGATTTCCATATGTACATCCATGACAAAAGGGAATTTCGCTTGCAATGTTTTTAAATTTTAAATCTTGAATAATATTGTTTTCTCACATTTCGTGCCAGATTGTTACAGATTCAGTTCATGGTACATTTAAAGAAACATCTATAAAAAGTCCTAAATTTGTTCTGTATAACTTGTTATCCCGCAGACCAGAAACGATCATCTCATCGTCATCAAACACTACCTTCTTACATTTTCTTGTTGCTCGGATACTAACAAAACATCTTTTATGGTGAGTATGTCACCTTTTGCACGACATATTTCATTTACTTGTACATCAATATCACCAACCCCACAACGTTTAGTTTACCTCCGTCTCCAACTCGTACTTGCCACACACCATGTTCATATTCTACATAAAATACATACATATATTTTTAAATTGTCTTTCTTTATTATCGGATTGTTTAAACTCTCTCTAAGGAGAATCATTGGAATATTTAATGGAGCAAATATTGTATGCACAACCTTATCAGTTCAGAAATATGAACAACTTCAGAACTAAAATACTACAACTTTACAACATATTAAAATTTATTTCACCACGGTATTGAAATAATTATATTTATATAATCTCTTATTTCTTTAATATTAATTACAAAATATTCCTTTAAGTGGTCACATGACTGCACATCATTAAAGATCACAATGGAATGGTTTTGTTCAGCCCAAATCTTTAATGTTATTCTCCAAATGTTCATGTGTATTACGCTAGGTTTTTTGTCGAGCCCCAATTTATCATTTTTTATGACAGCTGCTGCATACATACATACATACATATGTATGTGAACAGAATGAAATATTTGGTAATATTTAAATCTTATTTAAGTTACGTAAATAAAGTAATTCTCATGGGAAATGTCAGCTCTGTTGTTAGAACAGGATTTTTAAGACATATAAATTATTTGAGGAAAATTTAAGACTTTTGGTAGCTTTGGTGACATAGAACTAATGTAAGTGAAATGGACATTTGTGCTCAATTTACAGAAAAACTAAAATCATTTAAAATTGAAATTGTTCCAAAATGCAAAAATAATGCATTTTGAGTATGTTTTAAAGTTTAAAAAATTAACAAAACCAAGAAGGTGCTGCGTGGCGGAAAGGTTTGCCTCAAAACTATGCAGCTTACATCCAGTACATCCATACATATATGTATATTTATAGGTTTTTGAAAAATTAATAAAAAAAAAATAAAAGAAAAATATCAAAAATCATAAAACTTGAACGTTTAAAAAATAACCAAATAGAGAAGATGCGCTCTTGTTTCTTGTTGTTTTCTAGGTAAAGTCTCTTTAATATTTGGTAGTTTTTTTTTGCATTATTATATATTGCAAATAATATTTTTTTTAATTGGCCATAAATGTTCACTTATCTTGCACTACTTAAAATCGTAAATTATTTCCAAACAATTTAATATCTTACAAATCACATTTTTTTAAATTAAGCTGTTGTAGCTAATATTTTAATACTTCAAATTAAAACTATGTTACTAAAATACCATGTTAAAGATATCAAAGAGATGGTAGAGGACATACTTTTATGTATATGTTATTAATTTCTAAGTATTAATTTATATACATTTTTCCTAAATAAAATTTTATATAAATTTTGTTTAAAAAAATTTTATGTAAATTTTCTATACATTGAAAAAAAGTTAAATTTTCACATTCAGTACTTTTTCCTTACAAATAAGCGTTTTCTTAGATTTTAGTGAGTTTGTAAATACTACAGTTGATAACACTGTTTGATAATATATCGTGTCGCTCCATATAGTCTTCGAGGTATCGCCCTCGATTATTTAAAGAATTCCGTCCTCAGAACACGATGAAACACAACTGTAGGAACATTTCTAATTTTTACTCGTTTTTTATTTGTATCTTCTGAAATTCATCCTCTAGAGACATTTCTAATGTACGGGTGGAATTGTCAAAAAATCTTTAAGGCAGTTATAAAGTCTACCAATTGCATCCGCACATCTTTTTTTCTGGAAGTCACTCTCTAAAGAAATGATGTGTACGAAAATTTATGTTATATTAATCAAACCTATTAAATCACCAAAACTCGATCTCTGATATCTAAACAAAGCGCGAAGATGAGTTGTTAATGTTAATCTATGTTTAAAAATACATTTGTTTTAAATTTTCGATTTTTTCAACAAAATGTAATCTATTTTAATTTGACTTTTACTATTTCTAACATTACAACTTTCCGGATGGACTGCGATGAATTTGTCATATATTTTTAGAAAGAGAGGGAAAAGGAGGTTATAAAAGACACAAAATCATGTGCAGTTGTTTTTCAGAGTCTAATATACATCGGATGCAAAATAGGGTCTACTTAAAATATAAAAAAAGCGCTTAGAGCGATCAGCAGGTCATTTAGGACGTAAACGACATTTTTACAATATATAGGTATACAACTTTAAGTTGGCAACACGTTAGACTGACGCGAGAACAACGCTTTCAAATTGTGCAAACTTATTTCGAAAACTATGATTCTGTTCGAAATACGTATGGCGCGAATTTTGTTTAGCGATGAAGGTCACTTTTGTTTAAAATTATACGGCAATAAACAAAACTGGCGTATTTGAAGTAATGATAAGCCTCAAGTGTATGTTGAGACACCGTTACATCCAGAAAATCTTGACTGTTTGATGTGCTTTATGGGCTGCTGGAATCATTGTTTCGTACTTCTTCAAAAACGATGCTGGTCATAAAGTTATACAATCTCTGGTGGCAGGCATAGAGTCATGGGTACTCACTTTATCGTTCATCAATTGAACAACCATGATGTGCAGGAGCTGTGGTTTCAGCATGACGACGCAACATGTCACACAGCCCGTGCCACAATTGATTTATTGAAGGATACGTTTGGTAACCGCATAGCTTCACGTTTCGTACCCTTGCGAATATATGTGAAGTCGCTAGTGTACGCCGAGAAGCCCGAAATGATTGACCACTTGGAGGACAACATTCGCCGTGTTATTGCTGATATTCGGCCACAAATGTTGGAAAAAGTCATCGAAAATTGGACTTCCAGATTGGACTACGTTCGAGCCAGCAAAAGTCATATTTAAATTATAATGCCATCTTTTTTATCTTTTGAATAAAGTAAATTTCATGTCAATCTTTGTTTCATTTCATTTCTAAGTTCTATACCTCTATAAAATACACCCTTTAGTTGGAGAAGAGTGAAAACAGAGACCCTTCGGAGAAAATTTGATACTTTTATCCCATTGGGGAGTCGAAAATTGCACAAACTTGTACAAATTTCAAGGAGTAAAATAAGCAAAACTTATGGACGGATAAAAACTCTTAAAGGCAGAATTCCAATGAATGTTTTTCAAGGAAAATTTTACAGTGTGTTTTGCACAAAAATGTGCTTGTAATCACCCTTATTGTCACTTCTGTACTCAAATGGAACACTTTTAGATCATGTATGTATGTACGAGTATATATTTTTTAATGACACTTGTTTACTTCCACAGAGAAACATGGCGTTCGTTACACTGTGTTATTAATTCATCCCGAGTACTTACCTCATCAACTCATTTTTTTTTAAATAGAGAAAATTTCAAAACATTGTTCCGCCTTGAGCTGGGACTTAGTGAACAGAGTTGCGGGAGATAATTAACTTGTGAATTTTCTTCACAGCCTTTTAGATAGACTATAATTAATATTATTCTGATTCAAATCACTTCAATATTCACATGTTCCAGCATATTCTCCAAAATTCTGTTTTATTAAAAAGCGATATTTTTACATATTTTCCATTTCATATTTTTCATTTTGTGCTCCATCTTATAAAAACTGGTTTGTTGTTTTACGAGTAAAAAAAAATTCTACAAAGTTGCCTTGAGTTGGACAAATTTTTTATTTGTTTACATTTAATTTTTGTTTTCACAACTGTTGTAAATACATGTGACCAACTAACAAAATACCACCACACTTTCAAATGATTACTCGTTAAATTTTTGGTTTTATAGATTTACAACACCAAAATGTGTACATGGAAAATTTGTTACCAATTTAACGAGTAAACAGTTAATAAATGTAATGTGAAGTCAAATTCACGAAAGCGGTAATATTTCATTTACTTTTACAAATTAACATGGCGTCTTTTCTCTATTTTTTTTAGGTTGAGAAATGCACTAGGAGAGATGAACCAAGGCAAAGCAATATTTTATTGAAGGAAAGAATCGAAAAATGTAATCTGTCAAAAATATCTGAGTCAAAAATTCTGTCAATAATAGAGTGCACAAATACTGCGAACATTGAAACTAAAAGAGAACTAAAAATTAATAGAGAAGGTATTTAATTTTAAAATTTGTTTTAAATAACCCTTCTTTTAATTTTATTTGTTCGAGTCATTTCATTTTAAACTGTGCGGCAATGATTTGAAGTTAATTGTCGTTTTCTTTGTTTTCATCTTGAAGGATCTGTGACTTGATGCGTATGAAGATAAATTTTAAAATTGATTGCCTTTTCAGAAACTAATTGTATGTATAGAGCTTTATTGAAGTGATAACATATAGTTTTTGTACTCTAAAAATATTAGGGAAGTTCTCCAAATGGAATTATGACTTGTGATAAATTGCACATGAATATTGAAAAAACATAACTAAAAAATATTATTGCTAAGATTTCAAGTCACAATTTCTTCTATTATTAAAAAAAAAAAATCGTGTGTGTGGCCGGCTGCTTTAGTCAATTGACAATTACTTAGCAGAGCTCAAAAAATTAAGAAATTTGCTTAACATGGAACTTAAAGGCGACAAAAATCTGCGCATTTTAATGCTGTTTCATTAGGATAATGGACAACAGGTATAACCTAATTCGAAAACTTGACGAACATTTTTATTTCTCTAAAGGAATATTGGGGTAAAAAATTGTAGCACTAAGAGTTTTTTCATGAGTTAGTAACAAGACGGGAGGAACTAAGAAATCTGGCATTTAAGTGCATCAACAAAACTTTTTTTTTACCAATTAATTTTTGAAAGCGTTTAGAAGTGCATAAATCCATAATTTTTTTATATATGTATTCACTCATGTGCCAAAAAATATACATGTATACATATACTGGCTAATTAAAGAGAAAGGAGAAAAATGGGTTAGTCTAGTGAAAGTGATATGTAGTGTAGTATTACGATGTATGTAGACGGTAATACAAGTCATACGATAACTCAAATTTTTAATATTTCAAAAAACCATACGACATAGAGAGAAAATACGGATGAAAATTTTACAGTCTCGCATCATTTTTAAAATTTTCCAAATTCCTTCCCACATCATTAGATCAGCGATGTATTTTTATGTAAACATTTTACTTTGAGTTGGTGTTTTACCAATGGTGTAAACGTAAAAAAATCTGTCGTAAGATTTTTATTTAATTTTTAAAATGCGGAGATAATTTCATATGATTTTCAGTTTGGTTTTACGTACGACTTGTACTACCGTCTAAAGCCCCTTTTACCGATATTATTTTGGAAATTAAAAAATTTTGGGGAATGTATTATTGTTGCTTTTGTAATGCAGATTCAAACTTGAAGATTCAAGAAAACAGTATCATAAATAATTAGTGTGGTGATATTTTAGAAATAAAGAAGTAAATGAAATAATTTCACATGATGTTTTGTATGGAATTTGTTGCTTTTACTGTGTACAGTACCAATATGTGTTAGGTCCGATCAATCTATTTCCCGAAGTTTTAAAGCAGAAACTAATTCTAAGAAACCATATGTCGGAAATGTACTCGAAATTTTTTATACATAATCTCAACAGGAAAAAAAATTTTATCAACTGAAAAACGCAATGGTTATAATTAGATTTAAGTGTTTGAACGAATTTCCATCATTTCCAAAAATGCAAATATCTTAGAAATATGGAAGATCGTTATGAAATTTCACCTGTACGTGGCGATATATTATATTTATATATTGTATTTATTCCCCTTTCGGTCAGTGCATTGCGGGAGTGTAAATTTTGTTAACGTTTGAAATAAATTAAAAACTTAAATACCCAAAATTTGCAATGACTTTCGTAAAAAAACCCCAAGTGACAGATAAGTAGCGTTCGCTAAAATGAAGTGCAGAAACATTAAAGAGCAATTTGTTGTTGCACTTTTCGTCGTTTTTTCCAATCCGCGAAGCAGTTTTGATATACACTCTTTGGTGGGTCCTTGAGCTTCCTCAGCGATTTGGGTTTTATCTCTTCAACCGTTGCAAAAGGCCGTCCTTTCATTGATCTCTTCAATTATTGTTTCAATATTTTGGATTAAGATTGTTTTTCATAATGGAGTTCTTGGCTTCCCCTTAATATAACTTAAGGATTTTATAAAATTACGACCGTATGCTTTTTGTTTTAAGTCTCGTCTGAACTCAAATATTTAATGAATCATTTGAATAAATTCAAAAGTTTCGTTTTACCAACAACCAACTATTAAAATTAACAAAAAAAAAAATGGTAAACAGTATTAACAAAGATTGCAGAGCTATTTTAGCTAATGCCTAAATTTTTTGACTTATTTAATATAAATACTTAAAAATAGGTTAAATCTATTTCTAATTTCAAGACTAATTGGCATCACTGGGTAATACAATTATAATATGAAAAAATTAATCGAATTTGGCAAGACAAAGTTTTTGCACCAGGACAATGTGATAACATTGCATTGGTGGAAAGAATATTTACAGTTTTGCAAGGAAACATTTATGAGTAGTGCTTGAAATTGGTCTCTTTACGTCTCTTCAACTATTTTCCTTTTCCAAACCTGAAGAAATGGTTTGGCGGAAATAGGAGTCATTGCAGCGATTAAATCGTATCATAAGCAAATTTTTCGTATATGGCAATAAAGGAGATTTTGTTAAACTGCTGTTCAGTTTTGGACCATTATCGTCTAAGAACGTGTAGCAATTCGTGAAATATGCAAAATAAGTTTTAATTCCGGTTTAAAAAAAGATATGCTTTATTTTATACGAATTTTAATACAAAAGCCACCTTTTCAAAGCTCAAGAAATAAACTAAGAGGAAAGATAATATTGAATGTGGATATAAATGCTTAACTGTAAGCTAATCATAATTTAATTTTGTATGTCCCTGTTAGAAGTTAAGTAAAAATAAGCGTAAGGTTGGTCTGCTAACTGCACCAATGTCCTTGCGGCAAGATAAGGAGCACAATTGATCGGCAGCTTTGTTTGGTGTCGTAATCTACAAACAAATCCAAATAGCCACCACCATGTAATTAAAAGTACAAGATTAGAATGTATGGTGGGTCCAACGAAAAAAAGGTCATTCACACTAATGCTATATTTGCCATTGCAAATATGTACGTATGTACGAGTACATTGCCGTAATATCAACTATAATGTATAATCCACATGTTTTTACATCACAAGAAGCTAAGATGAAATTATTCAACGCCCAATTCATTTCTGCAAGAAAATCATAAAAGTTGATTTTATTAGGCACTGTGTTAAAGAATTTAATGAATTTGAAGACACTCACTTGGGATTCACTTTACAACGTTCAGTGTGATCGTATCGAGTTTGTTCGCAAACATATCGTGTTGTTTATACCATGAAATACTTATGGCAGTTCCATATCAAACTTACGATGTTTTAAATATAGGTTGCAGTTGCAGTGAGTCAAATTACAAATCTTTAAAAGTAAACAAAAAATGCTTAGTGTTGCATTTCTAATTAAACCATTTGCAAGCAAAATCACATTTTTGAGTGACGTTTATTTCATGGAATGTGGATTATAATAAACAATAAGAGTAAATAAATATATCATATATAAAGTCCCATTTTACGAGTCAATTATAAATTCTATTCAGAATTAAAGGTAATTTTTTTAAATTAAGTTATAAAATGTAAATACGGAAAAGTCTTACTGATATACATACATATTTGTAAATTTAAAAGCTTTAACTACGCAGACTGGGTGTAACGAACACCATACGCCCATGATGGCGTGGGAAGTAGCCTAAATTTAAAAGTGCTCAATTGAACCTTAAAACAATAAAGCAAATTAACCAGTACGAGTTAGACGCAAAACTCTCGAACAACAGCAAACGGCCTGACCGCGGTTATAGAACTACTGCGATGACGCGAGAGCTGTTCTTCAGTCCAGAGCTGCTTTACAACTGGAAAAGTTTTAATACATAAATTGTAAACAAAAATCTTACTTTTATAAAACAAGAAGCAAATTAACCTCTAATGTACCTCAACATCCCTTCCTCGAAATAATTTTTGTATATCTTTCATCAAAACTTTGCTAATGCTGACTTTTTCGAAAAATTTTAAGTACATCTCATGAAATTCTTGTAATTTTCTTTTTATTGGTATATTGGTATGGAAGGGTATATTTTTTAATTTAAGAAACTGAAATTAATTCGTTTTGCCATTACCTAATTATTTACATATACAAGAAAACTGCTAAAATATTCACATATTTTATTTAATTCATTTCATTTTGAAATAAATTTCTGGTATCCGAATGACTATCACACTCTTGTATATTATAATTACCACTCTTTAGCAGTAAAAACATATTTGGCGTAAATTTCAATTTTAATTGTAGGAGTTTTGTTAAGAAAAAAATAAAATCTCTGATCATTATATTTTTTTTAAAACCGTTCATATTAAATCTGTATTTGTCTCCGTCAGAGAAGTTTTTCAGGGATACTAGTATCTAAAACGTCTATTGTATAATAAAAATTGTTACAATTGAACACTATAAAGGTTTTTTCATGCAGAAGTGTTCCTTACACTTTCTTCAGTTTCTCACTTTTTAGGGTATTAATTCCATTCTTTCAACAAATACTCATTGCTCAGAGCTCAGAGAACTTCAGCAAGACTTAGCTAAATATTAATTAATATGAGAAAAATTTTTTTTAAAGAAGTGTCCAAAGTTCACAAAATAATATAAGGTTGGGCACCAGGTGATAATAGAAAAATATTTTCGTCTAGACATTTTGTGTGCTAAGAAAGAAATACAGGCCATTAAAAAATGTTTTAAAACATATCACAGCCACTTTTCGCATTAATGTTTAAAATATGACTAAATACCAACTAAATAGTATATAATAAATGCCAGTCTAAATATTTTTTTAACACGAATGTCTATTTTAAAGTTAATTTTTGAGGCTTAGCCTGCCAAATTTAAAATTCAAACACTTTGCACCGATCATGATACGTACAAGCAATATGTTGAATTGAAGATATAGTCTGCATGCGTAATAACTGTTTCTACTTTGTCGTAGACATTGGTTCTGGTGCGTTTGTCAAGTTCTGAGATTACTACATGAATCTTTTATAATATAAAATTCTTTAACAGTTAAAAATTATTTGATTTCTCTAATGTACTTGGGTTCGGAGACTTTGTTAATAGTGCTAATTTTTTCCTGGATTGCAAGTAATAGTTGGTTCTACAGCTTGAGTGCCTGCAGTGTCGCAGTGGCCAACGAGGACAGCAAGACACTAACCGGGACCCTATCATTACATCAGTGACGGGTTTTTCTAAACGCAACCTGGCTTTCAAGAGTTTGTCCTCCACCAGATTTCCGGACACTTTGGTACATAGAATAGTTCCGGACTCGAATTCTTGACTTTCTCACTTAGAGATATTCAGCATTCTTGAACCCATCTGGACGTCTTAGAAACATTCGCTACTCCATTTCTTATAGCCCTAATTTTAGCCCGAGTCAGGTACCATGATTTTCTTAGCATAAAGCTAATCCTTCCTTGGTATTTGGGATAAACATTACACCACCAACTCCCAAATTCGACTAGAATCAATGTATTTCTATTACGTCAAATTGGGTATTAAAGTTTGTGAGCGGTAGCCAATATTTCCTATTTATTATTCTACTCATTCTTGCAGCATACTGCCTTTTTATCTCAGGTCGAAAGCCTTTAGCCTCGCCAAGTTCGTGGCCATTTCTTTCAGCTGGTACCCAATGACTATTGCAAGCAAAGATCTTGGGTACTTACATGATACTGACACACTGTCCAAAACATCGTGGATCGAAGTCCACCAGTCATGAATTTAGCTGGGTGTTCGCCCCATAATAGATATTATGATCCTATTTGCATATAAATTTCATAAGAGAGTTATAATCGATGTATAAATGTCCTGGACGATGAACCGATTTATTGACGTCCTCAGATATATGTCAAATATCTGCTTGAAAGTTTTAATCAGAAACACACTTGCAGTCATATGGGGCCACATGATGATGCCAATCACAAACATTGGTATTAGCCTTGATATTATGCGTTCTGCTTTCCGGGACTCTACCACCTAAATTACATTTACAATATTTCATTTTGCGATTACATTTTGATAGTCTTTTTACTATTATTTCCTCAAGAGCAGTAGCAGACACGAAAATATTATGTAAATATTCGCAAAATTTATTACTTATTCTTCAGCACAGTTGATATGAAACTGGAACATTCTTTAATCTAAGTGGCACTATCTAGTTCAAACTATGCTTCTGAAATGTTTGAAAATTCTTGAGTTCGAAAACAGATCTTTCTCTATCGAAATTCGTATGCTAGAACCTAATTATCTCCTACGGTATAAAAACATGTTTACAATTTTACTGAATAGACTGTTTGAACTTAAATTTTTTAACTTTTGCAATTCTCAGTTTTTATATGATTATATAACGCTATATATGTACATTTTCTGTCAGCTATGTAAATTTTCTGTTTTGCATATTTTTTCTTTAGCTAAAAATTAAGTTATTTTGACGACTGAAATCGTGTTGATTTATTTATCTACAATGTGATCATAATATACTCGTACATATACAGACTGTTAACAATGACAGGTTTGAAGCAAACACGGTTATCCAAATTTGCCAGCAATTTATGAAATTTTTCATGGTGAAAAATGTGTGCTAAAAATGTACATTATAAATTTCGAGGTATTCGCAGAGATCAAATTTTGTATTGCCCATAATCTCTTTTCAAAAACTGTTTCTTAGGTATGTTTTAAGATTTAGTTTTTCAAGTATGAAATCAAGTTTGTTCACATATGTAATTTGTTTTTGTGCAAAAAGTATTTTTTATGAGAAAACCTAAGGCACAACAATTATAGATTATTTATACAAAAGTTTTATTTTTAACGTATATTTTCAGAATTAAAGCTTAATGGCGGTAACAAAATTTTACAGATATCTAGCGAGGGAATAAGGGACTCCAATTTTGAATATGAAGAAGAATGGGATATTGGTGGTATTCCAGAACTATTAAGTGAACTAGATGCAGATATAGAAAATTCCTTAAAAACTATTCAAACTTCGAAATATGAAGATGTCAAGATTCCAATAAATAACAAACAAGAATTACTGCAGACATTACAACAAAAACATTGTGAAGAAGATAAGAAATCGAGAAATGTTAGCACTGAAACCAATGCTTCTTTAGAATTGGCGTTAGTCGAAAACGATTTTGAGAAAAGTATTTCAAAGTCGAAATTTACAGGATTTTCAAAAGGGGGACATCTCATCTCGAAGTCTATAAACTCTTTTTCGCATTGTTCTACATTTTGTAGAAATATTGGCCAGCAATTTAAACAAACAAAAAAATTGAGGAAACAAAGCTGCTCTGTCAGCATGTCATCTCAAGCCGGAAATAATGGCAACACAGGTATTATTGTAAGTGGGACTATAAATTCAGCTTGTAGCCAGAATAGCTCTGGCTCTAACAGCGGCATTAAACCAAACAATAAAATGTCCATTGATCATCAGGCTACATTAGACAAAGGCCTAAAAATGAAAATAAAGCGAACAAAACCAGGCAGTAAAAGCTCAGAAGCTAAACATGAAATTGTTAAAGCTTCGGAGCAGCATCAAAACGGATTAGTTGGGACGGGAAATAATGTTTGTTCAACAACTCAAGAAGATTTATCGAGTCTGATGACAAATCAATCAGGTTCATCTAATTCTCAAAACTCTAACGCGGGGGCAAGTAATTCTCAAGGTAGCGCAAATTCAAGTAGCAATAAAAAAAATATGGGAGGTGGAAATAACCAAAACATTACATCATCAAACAATGGAAATATTTCTATAAATAATGCAGTATCTATAACCAACAGTGCTTCCCAACCGCTCTCGCAAGGCACTAAACGAGGTAGCTCTGGCCACAGACGTGATAAGATTAAAGAAAAATCTTCGCATTCCAATCGCACTGCAATTGAAAAAAGCTCAACGGCAACTACTGACAAGGAATCTACTGAAAAATGTTTTTGCCATTGTAATAGCGCAGAAAGTAATGTTTCTACTTGCTGTAATAATTCCTGCAACCGAAAGACTGAAAATAACACACGTTTACCAGCAAAAAATATTTGTGGTAGCATTTCAGTAGTACCTCCTGGCGTTTTTACGCCTTCCTCTGACACTCCAACTTCTGCTGCAGTATCAAATCTCTTAGCAGTAACTTCAGCTATAAGCACATCCATCATAACTCAAACGGTATCAAGTTGTGTTAACTCCAATACTCCAGGCCCTCCAAGTAAAGACACTTCTACGAGCAACGTTTCGAATGTAAAAATTTCTTCTCATATTGCAGCACAATTAGCGGCAGCTGCAGCTTCCAATAACCCCACAAGCGCATCATCTCTTTCATCTTCTTCATTTATAAATGCTGACATTAAGCTTTCTTCATCCAGTGGTCAGCCGCAAATTGTAAAACAGTTATCGCCATGTCATCCCATTTCCACTCCGGCGACCAGCAAAAAGACTTTGCCCGTTTCTTCTGCAGCAGGAATAGAAAAATTAATCTCAATTCCTAATATTAAAACTGAAAATTCAGAATCTCCACCACCAAAAAGAGCGAAGCAAAATGACAACGATTCCACAGCATTAGCCATTAATAAGGAAATGGTTGATATTTGTATAGGTACGTCTGTTGGTACTATTACAGAACCAGATTGTCTAGGGCCCTGCGAACCCGGAACTTCGGTCACACTAGAAGGAATAGTCTGGCATGAAACAGAAGGAGGAGTACTCGTTGTTAATGTAACATGGCGAGGAAAAACATACGTTGGAACATTATTAGATTGTACCCGACATGACTGGGCACCACCAAGGTAAGCTTTAAATACTTAAAGACTGTATTACTAAAAATTGGATTTATTTTAATTAACTTTTGGATGTGAATTAAAGCAAAACTGTAAATAATAGTTCAACACAACTGAAGACGGTAATTGAAAGAACAAATTTAATTATCTCAATAGGTCTTTTATACGAATACGCTACTTTTCGGAAGAGAAGGCTCTTACCAAATCCTTATTTTTTTTTTACAATATGTTTGTGGACCGAGTTTGAAAATGGACTGTGCTCGAAATTTGATCTGATAAAGGAAAAAAATTGTATGGACCAATTTGTAAATTGAAGGTTGCTGTAATTTAATCTAAAGAAAGTTTTGGAATTGGGGCAGTGATTTTCATCGTGCCACAGAAATCTCAGAAGTTTTTTTGTTTGTTTGCAATGCATTCAGGTGGGCATCAGTCAATCTTTAATTATTTTTTTATTTACGCGAGTTTGAAATCACAATATAACTATCTGCAGAACATTTGTGCACAGATCTTACCATTATTAAAGACTCAATATTTTATTGTATCTAAATGTTATAAGAGGCAAACAACTGATAAATTCAAGGGAAAAGTATTTATATAAGTACATTGAGCTAAAAAGTTCGTTCTGTGCTAATTGTTCTAATAAGATTCTTAGAGAGATATTTTACGATTAAAGTTTTTTGGTGGTATTCATAAAATATCCTTACTAAACATATCAAGCACAAACTAGTTACTAAACAGTTTCGGTTTAGTAAGCGTTTAGTAAAAAAGCGTATTCATAAACAGTTTAGTAACTAATAAATACTTCATCGAGGTTTTAGACAAAAGAGTGGCAGCACCTAAATTTTCATTTGTTATTCAACTTTTAATGCTGTATTTATGCCGATTACCAATTACTAAATTAACCTAAATACCTTATGTTATTTTGCTTGTATTAAGAAAAAATATATATTTAACAAACAGATAATACTAAATAAATATGTTTACTTCTTTTAGAATAGCACAAAAATTAATAATGTTAACGTTAAATTCACATTTTTTAACGTGTGAAGTAAAAGTATTTGAATAACGAGTTATGCTTTGTTTGTTTACATATCACTAGGATATTTCTCATAATTTTTTTAGATATGTATTGCAAAATTAAATAAAGATAAACTATTCGGTAGAGAAAATGGATCGAACTTCCTTTTATACATTTTTGCTTTTCGTTTTTTCTGGAAAATATTTCTTATATCTTCTTTTTAATGAGAATCAAAATTATAAACGTTTTTTTAATAAATTTTCATGTACTAACCCGTTCTTTTTATTAAATTTAATGCTTCCATTTTGCATATTTCCTATAAAATTTGAAGAACTTGAAAATATACAATGTAAGCACAGAAAAATGCAAAAATTCTCCGATAATAAGAGCTTAATTGATGGTCGAGGCAATATTAAAATTTGTACGGCTTAATAACCGCTTACTAAACGTTTAGTAAGTTAATAGTCGTTTATGAATACAGATTTTTCAAATTAAGACTAATAGCTGCTTGTAAGCATGTATTAAGTTTTTATGAATACCACCATTTATATATAAGTATATTAACCCGGTGTGCTTAGCTACGCGCAGGTTGTGCTGCTCCCAATTTCGATACCCCAAAAGATGTTACGTCCTCGTAGGATATCATTATTTTTCAACCATTTAAGAGATGACTGATACTACTCATAAGATAAGATCATTATTAGGAGGGCTGCGTTATAAGAAATGGTACAATAATTTTTATATGCGACATTTAAAAAGATGATCTAGCGCCAGCCTCGTTAATTCGGAGTCTACTGGCAAATATTTTAGATGGAGTACGTTGCAGCTCGAGTTTATTTGTACAACTTTCAGATTTTAATGTGTTCTGACATCCAGAATGGAGTGGAATTTACACGTTTGACACCAGCCCATACTGTCCTTAACTAGAAAGCAGTAGGCAAAGCATATTTAAATTTAAAATTTTTAAAGACGCAGGAAAATTTATGGACCTATCAGATGATGTATCTGGTTACATCACGTGTTTGCCGGCAGTTTCGACCTTTGGGCAAATTACGTACTGCACTTTTAACAGAAGATGGATGGATTTCGATTTAAATGAATACTAAAATGATGAAATCGGCATCTCATATGTGTTTTAAGGGGAAAATGTGCACGTAACGGCTTTAAACATAATCGTTTCTCTTTAACAAATTGGACATGACTTGCTACAGTCATTCTGCTAAATGTTGGACAATATTCAATATGATGATTTTGTGAGATTCTGCATAGGGTTCTTTTTAGTAACGCTTAAGTATGATCGGACTAACTTAACTTTTAATTGTGTTTCGGATCTAATCGTCTGAAGTGGGTAAATGATCCAAATCATTGGAACTTTCATTTCATCAGAGCCTTGTGCTGTTATTTTTCTTTTTACTTCAAAATAGTTTTGATCGGATAGTGCAGAATGTCTAATAAGCATGGCAGGTTCACTTTTCAATAAGCATTTCAAATATTAAAACTTCTGCGAAGCACTTAATGAATAGCTTTAAACAAATAAAAAATTATAAAATTCCGATCAATTTCCCTCAAATACTGGTCTGTTCAGCTTACGGATACTTACATCGGCAAACTGGTCACAGTTATTTGTTGTTTGCGGCAGAGAACTTGGAGCTGGCAGAGTCGAAGTTTGTAGCGCAGATAGTTTTTTTTTTTTTTAAAGAGGGACTTGTGATTCCAGTAGCTTATACAAGACATCTTGTTGAGCAGTTGTAGAGTTTAAACGCTCAACTAAAATGTTTTATGAATGCAGCCTGGCATTTATTATTCCGCAGTACTTTGTTTTCATAATGAAATATCAGTCTTCTTCCAAGTCAGTATTGTCACTATGAGCACTCATTGTAATATCCAATAATCAGAGTAAGCTATTGTAGTCGAATAGTCCATTGAAAACTATTAAACAAAATGATATTACTTTTTCACGGTTTTCAAAAAATGCCACCCACAAAACGCGGATTTCTTAGCCCGGGTATAATAGTTGCAAAAATCAAGCTGCTTTTTTTAAATAATTTACGAAGGTTGCATGGCAAAAGGGTGTTGCTTCATACTACGAACGATGGCGGGCCAAAAATCGGCCTGCAAAATACATATGTATTTAACAATTTGTTGACCGGTAAAATGAGAGTTAAAGCCATTAAGAGCGTACTAATACCTGAACTAGAATGTCTGTACTGAATGCAATAGTCACATTCCCAAATTCTTTTCAAAATATGGGCACTTTTTGGAAACACTTTCATCTTTTTATTGCATTCTAAGATTCTTATGACTTTTAGGTGAAGTCTATAACTATACAATTCCTGCAATTTGTAGATAGTCAACGAGTCAGGAAGCTAAAGGCTCGGTTTGGAAAATCGAATTCCTTAATTTGTACGACATCCTATTTTCTTTTAATTTTTGCCATAGTCTTGTTATTTTATACACCTGTTAATTCCGTTTATTCACAAGTTTTTCGTTGATGGAGGAAATCAGGAAATTTGTCTTCAATTTTGGGTACTTTGGTTAAAAACCCTTATTAGCGCAAGTCACTCTTTGTACCTTCATAGGTCGGAAACGCTCATGTAGTCAGATAGTGGCTGCTTTGCCGCAATATCGCACTGCATTACATCATAGATAAGATATTCCAAAGAAAGGATTTTGACAGCGTTTATTTCAAAACGTGGTTGTTCGAGTGCTAATGGGGGATTAGAAAGCCATTTCAAAACCCTTTCAGCTGACCGTCACGTTAGTAAATGTTTGGTGGGACACGTGACCTCTTTGATACATACTTATTTATGAGATATTTTTCTCAGTTCGTGGAAAGGCCTAAACAGTCTGCATTTTAAATTTCAGATTGTAATTAAAAGGGCACGTTGCTGCTGAAACTTTTAAAAAATTGCAACTTAGGTTTTTATTAAGTCAAATGAGCAAATTAAAATTAATTTCCTGAATTACTTTATATGAGTATTTACCATTTTATTACCATATTTAAGTGTTTCATTTATGTCTTACTAGGTTTTGTGATTCACCGACTGAAGATTTGGATGCTCGCACTCCCAAGGGCCGTGGGAAACGCAACCGAGCAACAACTACACCAGACTTAAGTAATTTTACAGAAACGCGAAGTTCGGTGAGTTAATTTTAATAGAAAATATATTATTAATTTCTGTTGGGATAATTTAAATTGTGGAACTGTTAATTAACAACTCTAATGTCTATAGAGATATCTTTGAAAATATGTAAAGTTCGAATAAGATTTCTTATACATACATATACAACAAATCAAAAAGCAACAACAATATGTCCTAAAATCCAAATCAATTTTAATAATTCACCGTTTTTGAAAACCAATAATAGTACTATTTGGTGTCGGTTTTATTATTTTACTAGGACGGGTCAATAAATCCGTGACTTTTGGAATGAAACACCGGTTTTTATATAAAAAGTCTCTTTATTTTCCAACATAGTTTCCTCTTAGTTCTATACACTTAGTCCATAGTCTTGTTTCTCTAATTTTTGTTCCCTTCCGAAAAATATGATTTGTCGAGGTTATCCAAATAGTCATCTCTTTGTCATTGGAAGCAAATCTCTTTCCGCCGGCATTTTCCGTTCTTTTACGGTCACATCGAAAGTCAGTAAACCACTTCTTTGGCATGAAAATGGACATGGTACAGAGTCACCATAATATTTATCAAGCGTAGTCTCTGTTTGAGTGATGCAAAAATAATGCTTAATGCTATTAAGAGGCGGGAAACTCATAAAGTCATGTTCTTATTGACCCGCAGCTTGCAAATAAAACCATTGTTTAAATCAGCTGTTTTTGTTTTTTTTTACAAAATTTGGGGCGTTGTGGTGTTTAAACTATTTAAAGAAAATAATAAATATATATGTAAAATGATATCCACCGTTGTAGTATTTGGGGGACTGCAGCAGTGCATTTGAAGTCCCAGATACTGCTTAAAAATGCTATTAAACTTAAATAGTATATTTTTATATACTATTATTTAAAGCTGTCTTACAGAAGATGGTTTACCTGTTACATTTAATTCCACTGAAGAGTACTTGTCACTTTAAAGATTCCATCAATGCTACAGTTAATAGCCGGCACATCTATTTTATAATTCAGTCAATTGTTGCCAAGGGAATACACAGTTGGCTTATTTCATCTTGAGGAACTTTCTTATGATCAAAGCAACCAAAATGAAAATCGTCATAGCAGCCCTTCTCCCTTCAAATCAAAATAAGAAGTTCGAGTATGGATATTCTTAGTAACAAGATTAGACTCGTTATTGAACCCTCCCATTTGTGAGGTTTTGAAAAAGAATGCATGAGCCAAAACATTAGTCCCTTGGGATAGGTACAAACAGTCAAATAGGTAGGAAAACGGAACAAACTCACAAAACGCTCTACAACGGTTCCTGAGTGATTTTTTTTTCTGGACATATCTGCATACGCTCCTTAAGTACGCTCTACTAAAAAATATTTTCATAAATTTAGCTTCCACCGACCTAACTAACCCCGATATGTTTTCAGAATATCTGTAGTGCGATTCTCTAACTTATTTTATCGATAATTCTTTAGTTAATAAAGTTAACGATTTTATTAACACTTTTTAACACAATTCGTCAGCGTTTAAAATCAGCTGTTTTTATAAGCTGACTGATTAGCGTTAAGTTAGCACTAAAGTTTGTGGTATTTATTTTAACAACAGTGTCTTTAAAATTTGTATTACAACAATTTTGAAATTTTTTAAAAACTCCCAACTACATTATAATAAACATATTTATGTATCTATTTCTTCTCAAGGCACATTTTTCTAACTTAGTTGCTCCTTTGTTGCACGGCTTCTTTTGACAGCAGTGTTATTTGGTATTCTACAATAAAAGAATATGAGCGGAAATATTTATTTTTTTTATTTATTGTTTTATAACTTGCATAGAAAACTCACAAATTATAACTGCACAGAATGGGCGGGGTAACGAAGACCATATGCCCAAGATGGTATTGACAGACTTTTATAAATGTTTCTGTGTCTAACTTATACGACCGACATGAAATTCCTCAAACAACCCGTAAAACAATATAGTTATCCGAGGCAACTCAGTCAACCAGTGGGTGACGAGGTGGGACGCAAAACTCTCGAAGGCCAAACAACAACAACAAGCCTGACCGCAGATAACAAAGAATTATGATGGCGCGAGAGCTGTTCTTCAGCCCAGAGCTGCTTTACTACTGAGAGGAAAACATTTTTGTGTTTTTTATTCTTCTTTTTTTCTTTTTTTCATTTTTTACAAAGATGCCACGGAATTTTAAATTGTTTTAACTACAACAAAAGGCTTTAAAACGAAGTTAGTGAATCACACAATCGTTAGTGCAAACCGCAATTATTGGTGTTAAGTTAAGCTCTTTTAATATCGTATGGCACATTTAAGGGAACCTCGGAGCATTCAAAATCTTTTTAAAATTATTATTCAACCCATTAAAGACTAAGGTAGCGACCAGGGAAGATCTGAATTGATTGAAATAAATAAGGGATGTAAATATTCTGCAAAAAAAAAATTATTTTTTTTAATAATATTGCAAATTGCTAAATTTTAAACAATGTGTATATATTTTGTTATTTTTGAGCTTTTTTTCTTGCTTGCGAGTAAGTATAGTATCGCCTTATGTTAATTTTTAAGGTTGATAAAATATACGTATTTTTTATTTTACTATTAGATACTAAATTAAGTTCTCATGACTATTTAAATTCTGATGAAATTGAATTTTTGTATTAAGTTAAGGAATATTGAAAACATACACAATATACATAAGCAAGAATATACGAATAGCAAGTACGAAAGATGTGAATGATCATACAGTCAAATGGAAATATAAGCAACATTTCTTATAAACAAAAGATATCAGAAATTTTTTTAGTTCGCATTGCATTTTGGAAAACAATTGAATATAAAGTTGACTGTTTGAATATATTTATAAAATTGACGAGCAAAGTAGCATCTATGAAATGTCGGCATATAAAGGGAAACACTGAAAGAAAATAGAAAAAATTGTATAGTTTTAAAGTTTAATCGCCAAACAATCTGAGTTGTTTGAGTAATACTTCTTAAGACTTCTTTAAATTATGAGTGGAAACGGTATCAAAACGTTCCTTAAATCAGAGAGTAAGAAGCTTAAAATATTTTAAGCAATTTTGTACTCATTAAGTTTTTAGAGGTTCGGTGTACATATTTCTCCCATAAACACTGAGATTTAATCTATGGCATGTTCAGCGATTTATAATAGATGCTAATATTTTTGTGAACTATTTTTACTCTATTATTTTTCTTTCAATGTGCTCTTGTGGCTCCTTTGCTATAGCATTTAGCGAAGATTTATTCTTGAAGGTTTTGCATTTTAAACATATTATTTGTTGCACATACATATATTGTGCTTACAGCAAACACTCAACCATATCAATATTTTATATGAAATTCAATTTTTGTTTCTTTCTTATATTTAAGATTTATTTCTCGCATTCTCACGTACATTCCAAATTAAGAAATGGCTCAAATAAAGGAGGTCGTGCCACTTCAAGAACAACAACGGGAGTAACACCGCTAGACAAAAGTTGTAGCGGTTCATCGCTATCTTCAGGAAATAATGGTTTAACACCAAGCTCTTCGCCGACGGCGTTTCTACCTCCTCGTGCTGAAAAAAGGAAGTCAAAGGATGAATCACCACCACCTGTTTCGTCCGATAATGAAGTTGTCGGCAATAGCTCAATAAATCCAGGTAATACTTCGATTTCAAGTAGCTTTAACGCTGTTGTAAGTCAACCGCAAAGTTTAATTAATCCTGTAACTGGGCTTAACGTACAACTAAGTTCAAAAAAATGTAAAAATTCGTCTTCATCCTGTGCAGTTTCTCCAGTGCTACTTGAGTGTCCGGAAAATGATTGCAGCAAAAAGTACAAGCATGTCAACGGCCTACGTTATCATCAATCTCACGCTCATGGAAGTACATCATTGCTTGATGAAGATTCTATGGCAGAAACAGAGGGGCATATTACACCCCAACCTAGTCCTTTGCCATCAACACCTCCACCTTCCTTTACATCTAATTCTTGCGATTTAATACCAAATAATCAAGCAGCAATATCTTCACAACCAACAGCACCACCAATTTCTGAAGAATCTAATAAAAATAAAATGAGCGATGAAGCAAATATGTGCCAGCAATTAGAAACTGGGGACAAAAATTTTGCTACTGAAAATGTATCATCATCATCCTGCGAAGACCTTTCAACATCAACAATTTCGAGCAGCGTTATTTCATCTCTTCCGTCTTCTACCGAAAGCGCACCTATCCTAAAAGCTTCTAATGAACAACAAAAGCAACCAGCTGACATGACAGATAATAGCAATTTAAGCACAAATAATGTTTTTTCTTTTGAGTCAAATAACCAAGCGATTCTCCAAAATCCAACAGGTAAGTCAAAGTAAAATTGCCTTGGATATAAATAGACATAAGTACATACAGTTAGTCACTAAAAAAAGTATACAGTAAAAGCATTTTTGAAAATGGTACTCAAAGGCGCTGTTCTTTAAGAAACCAGGCCGTTTTATTTTTAATAAATGCTAACCTTTACTAAACTTTAAAAATAATAAGAAAACTTTACACCGTTACAAATACATTTGCTGTTATTGAAATTATTTTAAAAAATCTAATCACAAAAGTTTGTATACACTTTGCCTTGTTGCACTATTTATTTACAATTTTGTCTTTTTAATTAAACATATACCATTAGTCTATACAAAAGAACGTTAAAATATCGAATTTATAATATGTCGCCTAGAGGAAAAGAAATTTTATCCGATCTAAAAATCTTATCACAAGACATCAAGAGATAATAAAACCTACCGCGAAATCGGCAGAGCAATACAAAAGATAATCACCCCTATTCTGCGTTTCGATTAAGTCTCCGCATTCAGTTCCGTTGCAATCGAAAATTGGTATTCTGCAGAAAAACGGAATCGAAAGAAAAAGAAGAAGAACAGGGTATGTTTAAATTAGCTTCTTTGCTGTGAAACGTGTGAAATAGAAACAGTAAAAATAAACAATTTTGTAAACATTTTAATAAAAAGCCAAATTCAGTCCACTAAAAAGTAATAAATAAAATTAATAAACAAATAAAAACGCTAATTCCGCTGGTATTTGTTACCAGACCCGTCAACTGAATAACTTTTTCCTCAAGTGGGCAATACGCTGTAAGCGGCATGAAACTCCTTCGGTGCTCATCATTTTTTTTTTGTTTGTTGACAGCTTCCGTTTGATGTAGCTTTTCCAGTCAATCCAAACCTATAAATTTATATTAATTTCTGCAATAATTATACGCAAACCATACCTACTTTTTTCCATGCACTGGCATTTTTTGTTGGAGGACTTAGTGCATTGATGATTCCTGCCACTTCCTCCTGGAACGCTACTACTTCTTCCTTTGAAAGTTGATGGTAGCCAATTTTTCATACTGCTCTGGTGTTGTTGTTTTTGACCTGTAATACATAAGAAAAACATCAGATTCGGGTACAAAAATTAGAAAAACAAAAAAATTAATTTAATTAAATAAATTAATTAAAAATAATTTTAAGTGTTTTCTAATCGTTTCTGAACATTTTATCTCATTTTCTACTTACATTTTTTCAATTTTAAACTTTTTAACTAAAAAACACAAATAAAGAAAACCCCTCCGTTAACAAAAAAACAACTGAGAAAAACGGAGCTCCGTTCGTAATGCATAATACATACAATCGAAAGAAACTGAGCGGAATCGAAACGCAGAATACCAAAGCTGCCAAACGGAGAAATTTACGATCCGAGTCGAAACGCAGAATAGGCCCCAATAAATATGTTAAAAAGTACGGGAACGTTAAAAATAAACCGCGTTCAAGTCGTCCACGTGTGTTTAATGATGCTCATAGCCGAAACATTATCCGAAAAGTAAGACAAAATCCTACGATTAGTGTACACAAACTTAAAAGTGAAGTTGCGAAGTTGGATCAGAAGGACGTTAACGACGGGATTAATCCGAACGATACGAAAGGTACTGTGAAACACGTTGGAGGATTAATAATGGTTTGGTGAATATGATCATAGAAAGTATAATGGATCGTTACTGTTATTTAGACATACTAAAAAACAATTTAAATCAGAGTTCATCTAAACTTAGCATTGAGGGATCATTTATCTTCCAACAAGATAATGCCCCCAAACATTCTGCTCATATTTTAATAGAATGACTCCTCTGCAACGTTCGGAAACGGTTAAAAACATCTCCCCAATTTCCGAACGCTATTCCAAATAAACATTTGTGGAAGCACCTACAAAATCAAATTAATAATTGAGATGAATTCAAACGCGCTCGTTGATGAATGGGGAAAAATATCGCCATCAGAAACGCTAAATTTAGTTATATCAACGCCTAAGCGTCTTAACGCTATCCTTAATCCAATTAAATATCAAAACTTTTTTTAATTAAAAGTCGTTATTAATGAATTATTGATTAGTTCATTCGGCGTCCTGCAATTGAAATAAAGACATCAACATTTTCTTTGGATTGTCTGCAAAAAAGATTGCAGATACAAAACAGTCCATACTGAGAAAATAAAGTGTGCTTTATTTTTTTTAAGTAGCCATTTAATGCGTTGAGTTCTGTTCAAAAAATAATTAATTTAAGTACTAAATATACCCTTATTTAAACCCCTTTGACTCAATTCGTCTTGTGTTTCAAGTTTGGTTGCATTAATGCAAACAAGTAGTAACAATACACCTTTAACGCTTTAACATTAATTTTTGCCCCATTTTTGCCCCGTTCACGTCTAATATTTAAATATAGCCTACAGTTTTTTAAAGACGTACAGAGTGATATGTTAAAAATTTGGGGCTAGATTTCTGACACATCCACTTGTATACAAACATACAAGGAATGCAGTAATTACTAGATAATAAGCAAGAGCTGATAAATATGCTATATACAATTTTGATCAGTACGATTTTATCAGCTGACAATATCAGTTTTACGCAATGATTGTTAAAAAAAAGTGAGATGTTGTCACGTCGGTCCCTCGCTTTTAAGTCTACACCAACAAGTATATAATACTTATGACAAAGTTTTTACCTTTCAACGAATCTTGGTTGTCTTGCCTAATAATTATTATTTAATACAAGAGACAATGATGTATTTTTCGAGTTTTTGACTTTTAAACCCAAAATAATGAATTCATTAATTTTTCCCTTTTAATTTGGCTTTTTTTTATTAATGCAAATGCGAAATTCAAACATTGTTTTAATTCTGTTTGCTTTTTTATCTTTGTTTTTTGAGTTTTAAGCAAATTTAAACGCACTGCATTAAAAATTGGATCTTAAACCTATAAAATTTTAAAATTGCGAAATAAATAACAAGAGTTTTATAAAATAGATGTTGAATAATCCGTGTTTTTTTTAATTGATTTAATTCTATTGAGTTTGAAAATGGTTCTTATTGTTAATGTTGGCTGTGTACTCATACAATACTTAAATACATTAATTTTGCTGTACATAATTTTTAAGACCATGTGTATATATTTTGCAATGTAAAGCTTTAAAGTAAAAATGCTTGAATAAATTTAAGTTAAAGCGGCCACTTCGTACGATCGTTCTTTTTAACTGTTTCTTCGATGTTGATTTATAAGGCTTTATTTGAAATTCGACTTAATCCCCGTTTATCGATTCTCGATTTATAAGTTGGTAGGGTATTCGACCAACAGTCCAAAGACCTTAGGTTCAATTCCTACCAAACACTGGTGAAAAGAACAATAGCCAAAATTCTTCATATGCAAGTAAAAACCATAACATTATGCACAGCGGGCAATGAACAATCAGAACATCATCAGTTAAATTCTGACGTCCTCATCTGCTTCTCCTCCCCATAATCTAGTTTGGTACAATGCACTTCGTATATAGAGCTCGACATGGCATTACTAATCGAATCGAATGGGAATTAAATTTTAAAGTTGTTCAATATAATTCAACGAAGTGGTAGATACAGCTTTTTTGATGCCTCCGATCAAATCGATTTTTGTGTTGTGTTATTTTCCTGGTTCAATGAAACTTAGGTCTGGCGAGTATGGCAGTCATAGGCCATTAGAAGAATATTTCAGAATCAGACTTAGCTTTGAATTTTCTTAAAAAGATAAGGCTCTTGATCCTTCCATTTTATGCGCTTGTTTAAAACGAAAGCTATTTTAATCAAAATTAAAAAATGATAATCGTGGTTGTAAAAACAAGCGACATAACTAAAAGTTCATTTGCAACCGCTTATCTAATGGCTCAAAATAAGTCGAAGGAAAATAGTAAATCAAATTTAAGGGTTCTTCTATCTCGCCTTAATTGCTTGTGAAATAGATCAGACATAATGGTTACAAAGCAAGACAGTTTACGAGTTTTCGTGCACACCAAAACAGAAAAACAAAAAAGAATAAAGCGAAGGGCGATGCTAACCTGAGACGAGCTGTGTGTATGTTCTTTACAGTATTCATTTTCTTTAAAATATTGAACTCGGTACACATTTTTTATACTTCGCATGTTTTTCTTGTCACTTTTCGAGGTGGCTGTTCCGGATATTGCATAAAATGTTAAAATTGCGCTCTGCTCCGTATTTAAATTACTGTATTTCAAGTCAACGAAATAGTTGAGTCTTTGGTTGCTGCTCAATATTGAATTCAGTGACTTTTGAAAAGCAAATGTAATACGATTAAGCTCACAACGTAGATTGGTACAATACTAATATAAAATTAACTTGCAAATGTCGGTTTCACCCCGATTACACAAAAATCACTTTTTCTTTTATTGCATTGTTGTTTAATTTCCTGAAATCTTGTTAAAAGCCATTTATTTCTTTGTCTTGCACGGCGTATTTGAGTTGCGGAAAAGTTGGTGAGTTACATGTGACCGTATCGTTCATTTCAATGGATTTCAATATTTATTGATGGTTATTTCGAATATAATACTCCAGTTCTTTTCTAAAGGTTACGAGTTTCTCGAAATAGCATCTCGGCCTAGTTGTACTGTTTCTTAATATAATTTGATCTCTACCTTTTTTTCACACATTTGTAATTAGTTCCTTGTGAATAAAAATATTATAATAATATATAAAAGCTTTAGGAGAAAAAAATTACTTAGTATTTTATTTTAAGTATAATAATCGGGAAGCTTAAAGTCTTTTGTTGTTTATGAAAAATATAACACAAGTTATTAGGAACAAATTTAAAAATTACTGTCAGGGCCAGTTTTTAACTTAAAAATTAAACGGTTTTTAAACTTAAGTTTTGTTTAAATACCGAATTTATTTTTATAGATCATATTTTAAATACAACTTGAGTTTTTTATACTACCATATGATTTTGACAGTTGTGCAAATTATGAAAATTGCGCATTGAAGTTTTTTCATTATTTGATAAAAAAAAAACAGCAGCATAATCAAGTGCAAAAAGACTGACCGAGTTGGTGCAGAACAAAAGGTGAATATGTAGAAGGATGTGGAGCGAGAATTTAATAGCAAATTCAGGCAAACATTTCGAAATCACAAAATTTTTAAAGTAAAATATTTTAATATTATTTTAACTAAATTGTAAGCAGCTGTTAAATGAAGAAGTTGTTTATATTTTATTGGCAGTTAATAGTGCTACCATACTTTTATCATAATTAAATACCAAACGCAATTTGAGACTGAAAAAATTAAACCATATTTAAATACAACTTAAATATAAGGCAAAATTAACTAATTTCGTAATTAAATATTAAGTGAAAAACTGGTCATTAGTGTTATTTGTTACATAATATTATGATATGTTAGTGTTACGCAGTGCATGAAATTTTTTTTATCACATACAATTATCTGTTCAGTGAAATAAGCAAGACTTTTACTTTCCATTTTTAGCAAAATCAGGAGTCTTGCGCTACGGACAGACTGAGTCTAAGAATAATAAAGGTTCCTGTTCAATACCTCAGACATCCCCAAATGAAGTTACATTGCAATCGGAATCTATTGAGCTCGATTCGTCTAAAAAGTGTTTAAATGATAATCAAGGACTGAACAATGCATTTTGTACAGAACCAGCGGATAACAAAATAGACCTTAATCAAAATCAACACAGTATTGTACCAAATAAAACGTCATCTGAAAACTCAACTGCAACAAAATGTAAAAAAGAAAGAAATTTATTAAATGATTACGAATCTGATAAAACAAATGCTTGTAATATAGTATCTCGTGAAGATGTTCAAAGCCCGGCATATAGTGATATTTCTGACGACTCAACACCTATCAACGAGCTGGATCATATAGACAAACAAGATTCATCAAAAAACTCAAATTTAGTTAAAAAATCGCAAAATCTTGAATTAAATCCATCGGCAGATTGTCCCTCGAGCCAACCCAACATATCTTCACCACTTAATAGTTATGGAGTATATCAATTTTATCAACAACAGCAATTTCTTGTACCACCTCCTGTAGAACAGTCACAGCAACAGTCTGCAAAAAGCACATTAAATTCCGCAACTATATCTCCGTCATTGGCTCAACATCAATCTGTTCCGGAATTTAATTCCAAAAAAGATCAATTAGATATATTATCCAAGGCAAACCTTAATCAGCCACCACCCACTCAACATACCCAAGAAATAAATAAGGATTCTAATCGAACAATATATATTTCCGGGGGTCAAAGCGATAGCGAATTATCGAATGCAGCGTCAAATGGGGCAAACACTTTAAATACAGCAACGCCATCTAAACCTGTTTCACATTTTTATGCATTTAAGTAAGTATTTATAGATAAGATTGAAGTGTATACATATATATACATAATACATTAACTTTGGTTTCAGTCTTAAATTTTGAATTTTCTGTCAAATCATCTTTTACATTTTGCTTTGCGCTATGTACTTGTCTTATAGGTCGATTATGGATCGCAACTGAACTAAAGTTCACTTGCCACTCGGCAACGAAACTGGCAAAAAATTTGGATTATGTAGGGCAACCCTTCTCAGTTGATAAGAAATCATCAAAAATGGTATTTTGACAGAACAATAGCGGTTCTCGCTCTTTGTATTATATTTAAAAGTATTTTAAATTTCTAAATGTGAGCAACTTTTTCTTTGGTATTGTAAACAAACCGAAACAGCTGACTTGTGTTTAGATATTTTTACCGACACAAATAAACACAAGAACTTTTCAGTTGCTGTTTCGTGAAAAGAAATAAAATCTTAAAAAAATTCCTAAAAAAACAGCAAAAAACAAAATTATTAACCATTTGATTTAAAATGCAATGATCACATCAATGCTGTTGAAATGATAAAGTAATAAGTTACATATACTTATATACATACTTATTTGTTAATAAAAAAATTGAGCAATCTTTTCACTTCCTCATCAGCCCATCTTTAATTCGTACTTTCCATTTTTTTGATGTGTTCGATTTTTTAACTTTAAGAAATATTTATATACATACATATATTTACTTTATTAACAGCAAAAGAACAATGTGGCGCCAAAGTGTCAAATTGCTGCCTGATTGTTATTTTAACCATTTTCAAATCCGAAAACAATAATCAATTAATTTCTTATACTTAAAAGTAAATTAACTTTACTGGCATTGTAACAGCAACAGGTTGCCACCTTTAGTAGACAGTTGCTATCTGTACTATTTTTTTGGGAACTGGAAAGGAAACTGAAGTTCGGTTGCTATCGATAATCGAGATGTTAATTATTTAGGTAAATTTTGACAAGAATAAAAATTTTCATTATTTACAATATTTACAAAAAATAGACTTCAAAAATGACTGCACCCGAAATTTTAAAGCGATTAAAACATTCACACGACATCCAGCGTTGGACATACATACATATGTATGTATATAGTGAAGTTTTCTAAAAAAAAAATCTAAATCAATCCCTTAAAAAATTATAAAACGGCCATTGTTATTTTTTTATTAAAAATGTGGTCTCTTGGCCACGGAATCAAAAGCATTTTATTTAAATATCTGAAAATTGTACTAACTCTAATTTCTTTTATTTTTATTTCTGGACTATTTATTAAAACGCATCTTAGAATACTTGTATTAAAATTTGTTCGATATGTTAGATATTTTCAGAACGTTATAGCTTGAAACCCGTATTTTGTTGCAAAGTACATCTGTACAAAAAGTCACGCTTTTTTTGCTGCTGCTGGAAAAAGTCTCAAAATGCCATTTTAAGGTCGAGATCAAATATCTTTTTGCTAACCGTGTTTTACGTGACAGTGTTAATAAAGATCACTCTGAAATTTCTCACTTTATTATCATTTCGTTTTGATTTTTTAGGATTCAGGGGATTAATCCATTATTATAGGCCCACAAAAATACTCTTCTTTTGTTCATTCATCTTCTATTCAAAATTGGTTTCCTTGTTGCTTATATACAATTGTTTTCTTGTTACTTTTTACACAATTGAACAATCTTACACCGCCGTGTTTTTGCTGGTAAATAATTTGCTTAAACAGAGTAAATCATAGATTATTCAATTGAACCCTGTGGCACTCCTCTATTCTCGCGAAGTTTACCATTTCTTTAAGTTTCTCTGCAGAAATATGTTGTGATCGATTTGGTCCAAAGCTTTTTAAATGATCTAATTTCAAGATTTCAGTGTGGAGAAGTTTGAAAAAATGTATGGGCGCACTGGGATTGTGATTTCAGCAACCTCGCGATGAAATAATAATAAAAAAGATAAAAAAATTCAAAACTGACGTGTTTAATAAGTTAATAAATTATTTTTATAGTTGTTGAGCTAAAATAATAATCAATAAACCCATAAGATTTTTTAACCTGTTACATACTCTTATCGGGTCACTATTAGTATAATTTGCTAAAAAAAAAAAACTTGCCTGTTTTACGAAATAAAATGGAGTTAGAATCTGCCACAGCCTAGACCATTTTATTTGATTTTGGGACGCATAAATCAATAAAAAAAATTTTATCGTAGAAGGCAAATCAAAATGATCAAGGCGTGATGATAAGGCTTATCAGTGCTTGTAAGCGAACAGAGCAACAACATATTGTAATTGGTATATACACGTTCTCACTTTTACTTAACGAACATCTTCAGCTACAGTAATGGTTGATTTAATGCCTAATGAGGCAATCATGTGACATCATTGACAAAAATTAGGTGTAATAATCTACCGCAGTTATTTTCAATGAAATATATTTGATATAAGTATGTAGATAGGGAAAAAAATACAAGACACCATAACAAAAGCAGAATCGTAAATCAAAGCGGAATGAGACACTTATCCAATAGCTTCGGCAAATTCATTGCATATAACCTGCGAAGAAGAGGGCATATAGGAACAAGAAACACATGTAGTAACTCTGATTTAAATTCTATATAAATATTTACATTTTATTAAAAAAGAGGAAATGTAAAAAGGGGTTTAATTTAGTTCTCGACAAATCAGATTGGGCTGTCCATGTACATGCATATACATATGTATGTATCTAGGTTGAGAAAAAAACAGGTGTTGTTTGCAAGACGAAAAGGAGTGTAAACAATTGTATTGGATTCCGTTGGTAAGAAAACGTTTTCGGCTACATTATTTAGGACAGTTTCTGTATAACTTCGCCGAGAGTTGTGAATTACTGAGCTCTAAATTTATTGAAGAACATGCATTCAAATGTTTGTTGTAGATGTTACAAGATTACACTCAACACTAAGTTTGTTACAGCACTCGTTTTTTTTTTTTTTTACTTTATTGTTATTAGTAACGATACTCGATGATGTATAGCGTATGAGGAAAGGTTGTGAAGGAGATTCCTAGTTATCCAATGAAATAAACTCATTAAATAATTTGCCGGCAGCAGATATACGGGCATTTAATTTAGAAAATTTATTTCAAATTTCCTTAAATGTTAATCTTTAGTTCTGGGAAAAACGACAATAAGCGATTCCTAATTTTTAGAGGCTTTTACAACACCAATAAAGACCACTTTTTGGTATGGCATCCGCAATTGGGTCTGATAAACCAGTGCCAAAAATTAAACTTGAATTATAGCACAAGAACACAATAAATATTGGTACATATTTTTCTAATTTTACAAAAAAGTGGAACTTAAACAAATTATTAAAAATATATACATAAGTACGTATTCTTCTCACGCGTGAAGAGAATTATCATATTTCTTACATTACTCTGCTCTTTTTCAAACTTTCTTCGATAAGGAAGCCACATTTTGCTACTTCTATATTTTTGTAACAGAAGTTAGTACCTACAAAAATAATTATTTATGATTTCAGTTATATGCCTACTAACTATTCCTACAACGTTGATCACAACTTTGGATCAGATTCTACTATGACGGGTTCGGAGGATATGATGAAAGCTAACAGACAGTCAGATCTAACAAGTCCTAATGAACAGTCACAACAGCAACATAGTGCAGACCTCTACAAGGATGATCATTCAAAGGAGGGTTTAAGTTCTTCGGATGCAGTGAATAAATCTTCCAGTCATCAGGTTAATATGAAATAATATATAAATCTTCATTTAATTTTAAGTTACTGTAGCTTAGTACGTTTTTATTTTGACATATATTTTGTAAAATATCTTAACGTCGCAAATTGAATGCACGTAAAGATTATTTTAAGGCCAACTATTGAATACGTATATAAATATGATTTTTACTTAGCAATTGAACAGCTGTTGTGTTAAAGATAGCAGCTTACGGCAGCCTATTTCAGTTCCCAAAAGTAAATCATATAATGCCTCACAATTGTAGAATATATATTTTTCATGACTGAAATAGGTATGCCCCCTATAAATTTTTGCAACCTATCATATAACTAATAATTTGTTTAGTCTAGCAAAAGGAAAACTTTATATCATATCTTCGTGTTTGTTTAGGTAATTATTTACAATGATCACTTTATTATCAAAATGTGTGCTCGTTGGTGCAATATTTGCCCATTTTAAGGCACACGCGATTTGATAGACAATTATCCGTCATCCGTTCATTAAAGGAACGCCATATTGACCAACTGGCAGGAGAAGTCGAGGCAGTTGTTGATGCCAGCCAGCATCGTTAACGGTGAACGCTACAGATTCTGAAATTGATTTACATTTTATGACCTGCCACCCCTATGTGGCTTACCAGGCACACCTAGGTGGCAACTTCTCATATTACGTTCGGACGGGACTTAACACAATCCCATTACTTGAGAGCTCGGGCTATCTAATGGCAGCAATTCCCTAGACAGTAAAAGGAAGACCAGGCACGTAAGTTGGTAGCCTGAATATTAGGCCTGAACCAACTCGCCTTCTCCACTAGTTCCTTACGAAGACGGGAGCGCTATGAAATGATGTAACCGATCTATTTTGGCTCAAATTAATCCATATGCTTGTAGACGACATATGGTGCCAGTAGAATGACGCTGAGTGCCATGTCGTAGATGCTACATGACTTAACCACCAAGATCGTGTGATTGGATTTGACTTTTTCTTATGGACTTTTGTGATCCCAAAATCTATGCCAATAAGACGCAATCGACCGGTGAAAATTAACGAAGTCATTGCTTGAATTCAGACGGATAAGTTCTTTTTTATTTGATTATTATGATATTTTTTTTTAAAGAAGAAACAAAAGAAAATTTGTTTTCCAGTTTGTTCTGGATGCTGCATCTGGTTGCAGCAGTTTGAATTCACCCGAGCACTGTTTAAGGTTATCAGTCAGAATGTTGCGAATCAGAAAGAAAAGACAAGTTCTTAATTTGCTAATCTAAATTGATTTTGACTTTTTTGGCATTTTTGTGTCAGTATTTTATTTGTTACAATTTTCAGTATAACTAAAGTTATTTCCTGTGTAGTCAATTGTTTTCAATTATTGCTTGAAATATTTTTCAGTTATTATATATCTTGGGTTTTAATAATTAATAAATTTTACATTTTGCAATATTTTCTTATTTTATTTCATGTGATCTAGTTTCAAGTCTTAAGGTTTAAATCTACAAGAATCAATTAGACTTTTTTTATTTGATTTAAACTGCAATAGTGAATAATTGAATGATGTTAATTGTGGTATTTCTGGTATAGTGCATTTTATTATGATATATATGTAGGTACACAAGAATGTATGCTAAAACTGTTTTGGTCGCCTCTACCTGATATGGTTTTTATATGTTAATGTTTTTTGATGGCAGTTTTTCGACCTTTAGTAATGACTCAAATTCTTTTTTTCCTGAAGAAAATACACAAAGAATTTCGAAATGTGATAAACCATAATTAAATATTTTTTTTTAAGAAACGAAAGAGGCTCCGAGTATTTCGGATCAGTGACTTATATTAATAATAACCAATGATTATTAGCCAATCAATTATTCCAAAAAATTATGGTTTAATTTGTTTTTATTTTATTTCATTTAAGATCTCATCAAAACAGTTAGTCAAATCCGATGCGATGGTAAAGACTGATTTTATCAAGCAAGAATCTTTATGCAATCAAATGACGCAGATTCCTCAGCACATGCAAGTTCAGGGCAAAGATCACCAAGGCATAGGTGTTTACACAAACATGTACCAGCGTCACCCCCTGACATTAGCTTCTCAACAGCTTTCCCGCGATGAAGAATTACGAAGGTTTGTATCATATTATATAAAATAATAAAAAAGTTACTGCACTATGACAGTCAGTAGTAAAATAATCAATAACAAAAATTCTAATTAAATCTGGTTCTGGAAAACAAGCTTTTTTTTACTAAAAGGAAGGTTTTATAAAAGTAACGTCATCCTAACAGAAAAAGCTCTTACAATAAAAAAAACTTTGCACTTTTTATCAAATCTGATTCGTTAAAGGGAAACACCACTAAAATGTTTGCTAACAATTTGTGTAGGTGTACTTTGTTTCGAAGATCCGAGGCTTTCTATTTCAAATCTGAATTGTTTCCGGATTACAGTGTATAGACAAATTAAACATGTAAAAGGAATTTGGAAAATTTTAAAATGAAATTAGAAAGTAGTTCTGAATTGGGAAGCATGTTTCCTTGCGCAATCTAAAAATGACGTGTACATATTTTTCTACTTTAACTTTTATCCGCCATTGCTTTAGCCATTTTTCTAGCTGAAATATATATATTGTATAATATTGAACTTTGTGTGGTGCTTTTAGAGTGACATGTTCAAACGCACGGATTGAAAGTTTTATTCGAACTGACTTTTATTCATTACAAATTCACAAAAATTCAATAGTTGTATTGGATAGTAATAGAAAACATTTTTGTAAAATTACTGATTAAAATAGTATGTAGATAAATATGCATATTAATAGGGGCGAAAATATCCAATATTACTCCGCCTTACAAAAACTCAAGATTACCAAAGTATTCAGATATAAAATATATGTGTATAAAAGTTTCAGCTCTTGCTAATATTAAATAATTAAATTTTTCTGTGGTGATTCTGACTCATGGTCTGGAGTTGCGAATGTATAGAGCTTCTAGGTTTAAGTTTAGTCCACAGTTTCTCATACCGTTATGAACAATAAATACCAAATGGTTCCTGGAAACGACTTCCCTTCCTTACTGTAATAAAGAATGAACACATTTTGGTTCGTGCTGAATTTGGAGGTGTACGACCAACTATATTGTTATATTCTCAGATTATCCAATAATTGGGACCACACAGTACGAACCGGTCTACCACGTATAAGTTCTGCAGAGGACGTTGAGCATCATTAGGCAAGAAGCGATATGTTGAAAAAAATGTGTGCCCTGCTTGCAGCAATATTTTTCCGCATAGAAGATTTAAATGTACTAAAATGGAATTTGTTTCCGTTGGGTTAAAAGTTCTGTTTCTATCACGCAAGTCCCTTCAAAGAAACTCAAACATTTTTTTGTCATCCGTACCTAATTTTTAACCGATTGTTTTCAAACAAAAACTTCGTTATATAACAAATCTTTCACTATAACAAATAGGTTTGATCTTATATCGTTCCTTATACCGTACAAATAAGGGCTTAAAGCTTTTCTTGCAAAAACCTGCATAATCTTAATTATGCATACGAATATACATACATATGTACATAGATTATGCTTATTATGTCGACACCGGAAGCATTCTGGATAATTATTATGTCCAATTAATGGAGTAACAATGTGAGCATTATTTGTTTATATAATGAAACTTTTCGAGCATTTAATATAAATGTTTAAATAATATAAGAAAAAAATCCGTTCAGAAAGAAACAGTGATAAAGATTTTATTTTATGTATTGTAGTTTGTTAAAAAAAAAATAATGTAACGTGTGTTTCTTCTTTTCAAATTCATATTTTTGTTGACAAACTTTCTTCATCTGACTCATCTTGTTCAAACTAGTGAGTTCCCTTTATTCGTTTCATTCATATTTTTTTGATTGCTCAAAATCAATCGAAAAATAAATTATATTTAGAATCTCGGTAATAGAGATAAATGAATGAAAAATATAAAACAAATACAAAATGTTCTTTCCCGGATAATCGATGTTGACATGACAAGTTTACACGATTTAGCAGATGTCCAAATAATCAAACTTTATTATCGAAATGAGTGCTTATTAGAGTATCATTTTACTTACTACTCTCCACCGATTGGTGACCCAGTGGCCGTCATAAGCGAGGATCAGCAAGTGGCAATGGAATCAACAAAAATATATTACAGTGAAACTATATCGAAAATATTTTGAAAACTACTACGAAAAATTCAATAAAACGAACTGTTATTGAGTTTCGTGAAATACTCTCTGTATTTAAATTATTTTTCTTAATTTCCATATAGCAAAATATTCGATCAATAAAAATCAAATTTGTACTTATTAAAACTCTTGACACAACGATGTCCAAATAAAATTTAAAGCAAAATGGTAAATTCCCGCTACGAGTATCAAAAGAACGAATTCCTAATGTGTGTGCAAATGCAAATGTAAAGCTTTAAAGTCGTAGTTGGAACTGACTTGATTTTAACAAATCTAAGCAAGAAATTGTTAAATAATTTCGCATAGCGCCGAGTAGTCTTTCTTCAATTTTAAAAATAAAAATTGGGAGGTTATTTGCAGAAACGAAAACTTAAAGTGCAAAAGAATGCGCCTTGTGTGAATAAGAAAACATTCAGAAATGTTCATCTAAATAGTTCACACAAAACATTCATTTAGGAGGCCAGATGACAAAACTCGAAGCTGAGCAGTTCGCAGCACGTCTGGGACACAAACACATTTTAAAGCCTTTATAATTTTAAAAAGCCTCATCATATTAGATTTCCAAAAGTAAGGGGGAAAGTGCCAATGTAAGTGATCAAGTTTGTTCTCTTTAGAAAGCCTTATTGTCCAGTGTTAAGTTTAGTAAGATAAATATGATGAAAACAGATTATCAATTTTATTTACTGTTAACAGTACAGAGGTGCAAGTTGCTCGCTATCGGCCAAGTTAAACGAATGGCCACAGAGCGGACGAATCGGTGCACTATGAACGATTTGAAGGCATGATTATCTTTCACAGATTGGATTTTCTGAAGTCGGAGGTCTAAGCCAATAAGCTTTTAAAGTCAACACTACCGCAGCTATTGCTCAAATTCAGCCACATTTGTGCAGCAGAATCACTAAATGTTATTTTCCATACGTAATGAAATGTATGGGCCTTTCAAATAAAGAAACAGTTTTGTCAATTCCTCACACATATTTTATTTGTCTTTGCATGAACTTTGTCTAGCTACTGTTAATATAAATAATTTTTTCCCTTAAATAAATTAAAAAGATCACCACCTGCCACAATTATAAAAAAGGTGGTTATAATGAAATATTTATGTATAAAATGCAGAAAAAGGTTAATTGAACAAAATAACAAATTCTCAGTAACATAATTTTGGTTTCTGTCAAAACATACAAGATTAAAAACACGAAAATTTATGAATTGTTGAATAACTCCAACATTTTCTTGCCATTCTATAAAACACTAGTTGCAAATATTAAACGGATTAAAGATTTTGGAATGAATAAAGTAGTTAAATTATCATACAGTACTTTTAAAAAAATATTTTATTAATTAGATAAAGTAAAATATAATATATTTCTATATATACACTGTGTAAAGAGTAATACGTTTAATTTATTTATTATTTTTAGGTACTATATATTTTCTGATCAGCAACGACGTCAAAATGCTTCATCTCATAATGTTATCAACCAGCAAATGCAGAGTATGCCTGGAAATCTTCTGTGTAAAGAAGATTCGCCATCTTCCCAACAACATCCAGTACATAATCAGTCGCAGATGAAGATTAAAGGAAATATGCCGCTCAATATAAATAAATCTGCGATTTCAAACACCTCTAAAGATTCGCCAAAACACAAGCACGAAGAAGAAATAAAGGTGATCAAACAAGAAGGACAAAAACCAACTATGGAAACTCAAGGTCCTCCGCCACCTCCTACATCACAATATTTTTTACACCCATCGTTTTTAACATCAGCTCCATTTGGATTCGATCCAAGTCATCCTATGTACAGAAATGTTTTAATGCCAGCTACATCACCATACAATACACCATCTTATCACTTGCCAATGCCACGTTTCCATGCGCCTGAAGATCTTTCCAGAAATACGGGCACAAAAGCGCTAGACGCACTGCACCATGCGGCGAGTCAATACTATACAACTCATAAGATCCATGAGCTAAGTGAAAGAGCTTTGAAATCCCCCAGTAACTCGAATACAACTAATGCACCAGGGACTATAAAAATTAGTAACTCCAGTCCGAATATTGTCTCAACTCAACAGCCAAACATTGTCAGTCATTCTTCACAAAATCAGTCTTCAGGTGTTACTCAAATACCACACAATTTGGCGTCACAAACTCTAAACATTGCAAACAAGTTAGATGTACCAGTTCAAAAACCAATCGGAAGTGTCCCCGGGGTCACTGGAACCACACCAAACGAGTCACAAAAATCACAAGCAACTATAAACACGCCTGTTGCTTCTAGTTGTGGCAGTGGAAATGGGAATAACAATTCCTGTACGACTATAAATGGTGGTACCGGTTCGGATTCAAGGAGTCCTCCACCTCAAAGACACGTTCACACTCATCATCATACTCATGTTGGTCTTGGATATCCAATGTATCCTGCGCCGTACGGCGGTAAGTGAGCTAATCATAATTTTACCAAAACTGTTATTAGCAGAGACTTCTGTAACCTCTTCCGCGCCGGAATTAATACACAACACGACTACACCCATCTATTTAGTTAGCATACGGTTTTTCTTTGAGCAAAAGAAAGTTGCTACCCCATTTAACTGACAAAAGAGAAACTCAAACTGAATTTAGTTAAAAATTTTATAATTTTATACTCAAATGTGCAGCCCTGTCACAGTAATTAATCGAAATATGTAGCTTTAGTTACGAATTCGTTTTAACTTTTTTTTTTCTTGCATAATTGATTTACTGCATTGAAGTGCTATTTTCTTATTTTTAAGTTAAAGCAACAGTTATTAAAGAAGATAATAAAATAAAACAAAATCTCGCAAATAATTGTTTTTAAATTAAATGAAATAAAACGAAATGCCTGGAACTTCAATTGTTACAGTGTTGTTGCTCACCAATCTGTCATGTCTTTTCTAGCCAAGCAACTTTTGCTTGGTAGGCTACAGGAGTTTAACCACTCTGTCGAGAAAGGTTTTTTCCTGGTGGTGTCTTACGCATAAAAAAGTATATTGTTTAATAAAATTTTTAAATAATTTCCAAAAATCTACAACTCATATATACATACATACATATATTTTTCTATGCACTCTCCCACAAGTGTTCCATACTGGGCAGGCATTCATACAATATTATGGACTGGAATATTATTTTACCAACGTCACCTTATTATTTGTGCTGAGTTGAGACTTGAGATTGATTAAAATAATAATCTGATAGCATTATTAAATTTGTTAATGATATATGTAACATGGCAGTGAAACGTTAGCCGTTTATCAGGTACCACACCTAAATATTTACTACTGTCAGACCAAAACTTGAACCACTCAATATTTTAGTGTGCGTATGTAAATTTGTTTTTGTTGGAAAAAGTTATATTATGACTTTCTATTTATTTTGATTTTCCATTTGTTGTTGAAGTAATAGCACAAATTATTAAGCCTAGACTGCACATCATCCAAAATAGTTTGTGGAGCCACAGCTTAGCTGTAAATTGTGGTGCCATCTGAATAGAAGTCATAACTACATGTCTTTGTTAGAAAAGAAACTAATTTTAACACGAATAGACGGAAATCCATATCATATTAATTTATAGGTGAGATCTATTTACCAAACTGTATCGAATGCTTGTCAATACCGAGCATACAAAGCAACTAATTTTTTGTTTCTTAGCTTATTCTTCTTAATGAATTGAAGGTGGAGTACGTTCAACTTCTTGTGTAATATTATGGAAAGATGTAAAACCTCAATCAATAAAATGCCACTATTTCATTTTAATAATCTTTTCAAAAACTTTGGCAATACTACTTAAGAGGCTTGTGGGCGGTAGCTGCATCATAAATTGCAATTGTTGCTCGGTTTAAAAATTCGGATAATTTTTGCAGTTCGCCATGATTTAGGAAAATACTGTAAATATGAGCAAGCATTGAAGATTTATTAAGAGCTCATTTTCAATTCCACCTACGCGGTAAGATTTTCGAGGCTTTAAATCGATTCAGATGTGACGAGACAGACGAATAAAATTTAGAATTATAATTATGCCTTATAGGGGGTGCATAAGAATTCTACTAAAATAATCATCTATGCTTGTAGGATTTGTAATACTAGTATATAAATAAGACTAAATTTATCCGAAATATCTTATCCAATACACTTTATTAATGTTGAACCTGTATGTGTCTCTGGCAAGTCGACAGTTTGTTTTAAACATAACGGGAAGGTGATCCTCTGAAAGTGTGTTGAATGCATTGTAGTACGAGATAATATTTGGAATATTAATTAGTCAGTACGTCTACAGCTCGTAGTTGTTCCCCTCTTACATCCACAGCTAGGACGCCCACTATTAAGATCTCCACATAATTTGAAAATACTTTAAACATTTTCATAGGTCATTCTATATGGGCAAGAAACGCTCTCAAACTTAGATCTGTTATTCAACCACGTTGTGTTAATACTTTTTGTAACTATAAACTTAACTATAAAAGAACTCGAATCATTTTACCACGAACGCTCCCAACCTTCCAAAACATTATTTTGGTGGAATTAACCATTATATTAAACTATTATTAGAGCAAAGATGCTTAGTTGTTAGTCGGGTAATTACATTCAGTAATTTCTTGCTTAAAAAACAAGTTATTACTTCTTGTGCTTTTAATCTTGTAACTTGAGGTGAACTATTGTTGTAATAAATTGACGGTTTTGTTAGATTAGAAAATTCATTGATAGTTGAAGATATAACTCTATTTGGACAAGAGAAATCGAATCGAATCGCGTTTCCACCACAGTTTGTACACTTTGAAGCATTTTGGTTCTTGCATGCATTAGTTTTTTGATTTCCAACATAATATACATATACATTTAGATCTCACATTACAGCTTTTTTACCATGCCCGAACACGTGGCAATTGTAACATTGAACAACTTCTTTTCTTTTTATTTTGGTATTTTCATCTTACTATAGTACGAAAAGGACATTTATGGTTTAGTTTTGTTTAGTTTTACACAACCATTATCGAAATAGACAACATATAGTGTAAATGTAGTTTTTTAATGTTCTTCTCTAAAGGTTTTCTTCAATTTAAGTCCCCGAGCAATTACTTCAGTTTTGCCGTCGAGTTCAAATAGCACTGCTTTAAAGGAGCAATTACTTCTTGAATCGTGTTGAATTCCAAAAGAATTCCAAATTTTCAGTTCTTTAATTTCACATAAAGCATCAAAATTAAATTAAAATTATTTTAATTGCGTAGTTCGAAATAACTTTTTTTTAACAAAATCTTGCGAATGCTTTCGCCAGATTGCGCAATAACTTTTATTGTTAGTATGTGTACCTTAGATTTGTTGTTCCCTCTTTGTTTCGTCATCAATAGCTTGAAATGGGGTACAATAATTGCCCCTTTTCCCTTTTGATTTTTGCATAAAACGCCCAGCAGAACTAAAATTATATAACAACATCCCTCCCATTCGAAATTGGGTAAACAAATTTGTAGAGACGGAAGATAAAAGAACCTAAATCTAGAAGGTCCCTATAGGTTAATAAGTCTCGGATTCAACACAACGAGTCGTCATTGAAAATTGTAAGGTTCGACTATTTTTTGGAAAATAAATTCGCAAATAATTTGTGACACCCTGTATAAAGATGCATGAAAATACAGAGAAGTTGATAGATGCGTTTTAATAAAGAAATTTTGTTTAAAGGAGAGCATTTACAATTTGCTTTCCGGAAATACAAGTAGTTGTTTTTTGCTCTAAAAAATTTCGATTAATTTTTCGCATTATCTTTTATGAATTTTATTTTAATTTCCTTTCTTTTGTTCTCGTTTTAGCTGCTGTTCTTGCCAGTCAACAAGCGGCTGCTGTAGCTGTGATAAATCCATTTCCAGCTGGACCCAATAAATAAACACTTTCGGATTATTTTACTTTAGCTACAGGATAGAATGTTGGAGTTCAAAATATAAAACATATTTAGAGATGGAAATAAGTTATAAAACATATACTAAATGTTTGTATGTTTAACTTTATATTGCTAAAATTTAACAGAACATAAGAATATAGTTTATTTATTTTCAATCAATTTAAATTTTCAACCACAGCGCAAATAATTGACGCCGAATTTATGTTCCACTATATTAAATCCTGAAAATACAGCAATGATATGTATGAATTTTGCTTTGTATTAAATTTAATAAATAAAATTGTTTTAGTAATTTATCACACATTAAGTGGATTTCATTAAAACATGCCATTTGCAAAAAAAATAGAAATGCCCTCACTTCGGTTCGTTAGAACATACCCACGTCCGTTCTGCGCCAGTTTTTCAATACATATAATCGTATAACAAGAACTCACTTTTATATGAAAATTACCACCACCAAAATTACAGTGTTGTATAGTTTGTCTATTATTTTGGTAGCTTTGTTCATTACTAACTGCAAAAAAATTGTACAGAGGTTAACAAAAGCGTTACCATCGCTGAAACATTTGGAATTTACGGCAAAATGTTCCAAGTTTTCAACTACGCGTAAGCATAGATAAGCGGCAGCATAGTATTTTGTTGCTGAGGGGTTGCTTTTGACCATTTGGCATATAAGATACAAACACGTATCGTACCTATACATACATACATAGGTATGTACATACTAAATAAAAATGTAAAGAATATGAAAGCCATTTTCAAAATTAAATGAATAATTAATGTACATACATACATATGTATATACATATGTGCTTCAATCTGTCGATGACTCCAACATCCACAATTAAGGTGTTGATTGACATTCGTCACAGCCGTTCAAATACTATTATTAAATCCACTGTAATTACAAAAGTTAAATCAAGCTGCGGATTGTTCTTTAATTGCAGAATGTTTTCCTCCGAAAGAAGGATGCGTTACGAGAATTTATACATTGTATATGTGTAATAGTGTAAATCTGTTACCAATCGCTCTAAGACTCATATGACACAATTGCGATACAATATCTCTGCTATCGATATCCATTCAGACTCACATTTGCACGGCTTAAATCAGAATGTGTGTGTGTGTATGTACATATATGTATATGTTGTTTTTAAAGATTCAACACACCTGTAAATATTTTATTTATAATGAAAAGTGTGTTGTCTTTGCAAAGTGGAACAGAAGTGAAACACGGCGAAAAAAATAATATTTCCCCCTTCTACAGTTGAACACGGTTGCTTACACTACACGCACTTTGAAAGGAGGCGTTTGTTAGTCCTTTGCATAAATCTCGCACCGAAAGATATTTGAACAATTTTGTAGGAATCGCCAAATTAAATGCAACACCAAAGATGTTTGAGAAACTTGTAACTTACTATTGTGCATATATTTGGCATCGTACGTCTTCATTGCTTTCGATATAAACACGGTTTTACAACGACAAATAATGTCTTAGAACTAATTACATATGTACAATTGTAAACTATAAATAATTATTTCTGTAGGGCCTTTGACAATGTTAATCATACTCTTATGCTGCATAAATTATCGTTTATAGGCTTCAGTGACCCTGCATGAAAATGGTTAAATTTTTATTTGACCCAAAGAACTCTACAAGTCAAATTTATAAAAATCTCATCTAAAAAAATCCAAGTACATTCTAGTACTAAACAAGGCACATATGAAGGAAGTTAGAGTATAAGAAATAAATTTTGAAACAAATTGAAGATTGAGTACATTGTATGCATGTAAAAGAAAACATTTTGAATAAGAGAACTATTGAACTGAGCAAAACAATGATTTCATGTGCCATCTATTGTGTAACTTAAGTCCAATTTTATGAACCAAGTGGTTTTGTTTGCTTTCTTATCAATTATACATTGTTATATATGTTCTGAGTTTCAAGTGGTCCACTATATTAAAATTCATATCATTCCTATCACAAATTGTGTTTTGCTCAATTTTATTTTTATCTAACAGCTTTCTTATATGCTCTTTCGAATCTAAATTTTGCTCCTTTGGCATAGTCATAATATATATTATGGAAAGGAGAAATTCCACTTCAAATAATTGTTGAAATTTATTTGAAAGTTTTGAAAAAACTACATATGCAGTTCTTATGGGAATTAATTGAACTGATACTGCTGACGGTGTTGTACTAAATCATTATATAAGATATTTAAGCCAAGTCCGATTATCCCAATCTGTCTTGCCTATTGATAGGCATCGTATGACCGTGTGTATTCATTAAAGGCTCTATGGCATTATACTGAATTGTTATAGTTACGAATTATTTGGTCAAGTCTCAAGTTATTGCAATTACAATTTTCAGCCTAAAGCTACATTTATTCGAACGTACACTCAAGATAACGTATGTACGTTTCAACCTGTATAAAATAAACATTTACGGCGCCTTTAAGTGACATTCATAAGCCAGCGCTGGCACTTATATGAATTAAATAGCAATGCCCCACATTTGCCCATTTTCGGTACTTTTTAATTCGTATCATTTTGGTTTATAAAAGTAATATTTGATTAATTATAATACTAATTTTAATAATAAAAATAATGATAACAACAATAAAATAGTTTTAGTAGTAGAAAATAATAATAACAAAATAATAATAAAAATTACAACAACAACTACAATTATAATAATTTTAATAATAAAAATAATCATAATAATTTTAATAAAAAAAAACTAATAATAATGATTATGTATAAATTACAATGTAAAAGACTTTATATCTCTAGAAGCCAATTTAGTACTTTTTACAATGTTTCGCATGTACGAAAATAACTTAACATTGCCCATCACTAGGCCGAAAAGTTCGGAAAAAAATTACACGCCAATAAATTATGCATAATTTGGTTTTGTTTTTAATTCCAACACACATATGAGAAGGGCAACCTCACCTGCGGAAAAATTAACGTTGGCATTGCGGTTCCCTGCCTGCATGTAATATAAAATATCTTGGAATTCATTTCATTTAATACAAAATTTTAGCACTTTGAATTATCACAAACGAATATCTACATGCAATATTGTGTGAAGCAATCTCTGAACAGCTGAGAAATACATGTATATACATACATATGTATAGTATATTTGATGTCAAGTTAATCAGCCAAGTTGCATTGCTTTTACTTATGTACATATGTATGTATGTAGTATATTGCACTGTATTATAATTATATGTCTGTATTTACATATACATATGTATATATGTATATCTATATACATTTGTATTTTAGTTTCCCAGGGTGACCTAATGTAGAAAGCAATATGTAGAAAATTTGCACTCAAATAATGATGGCCTTACTGCCTGGTTGCTTTGGATGACAAACGCACCAAAGCGTAAGAATAGAGCATTCTTCCATAACTAAAAAGGCACAAACAGTATAATTTTGGAGCCACTTGTAGACTAAAAATTTATCTGTGTATACAGTGGGCGCTCTAAAAAAGGTGTGTTCCTTCAAAGGCAAAACTGTTATGAAAGAAAAAAATACTATTGTTGGAAGTGATCGAAGCCTTCCTTCCATGTGATGAAACCATAACCGCATCATGATAATTCTAAAAAAAACGCTGTCGAGCACGTGTTTGATATTTTTTTCAATCGGTTCAGAGTTTTTAAGAGCCAGTGAGTTTAAAAGTGGAAACGGCGGAATCAATAACATTTATTTTTCGTATTTTACATAAATATTTGTTTGCAACAGATGATACTTTTACAAAAATCATCGAAGATTTTGCATCTGAAAATAATAAAAATTTAGGCAAAGCATGTAATCTTTGAAAGAGTGATGCAGACTTTATACACCAAGAGTTTATGCAGGACTGGATTGGATTGGATTCCATACGGGTACATACGTATGTGTGTATACTTGCATGCATATGTACATACATATACATAAATGTAAGACACATAATACTTACATTCATACATACATATGTATGTATGTAAAAGCAACATTTTATACTGATAAACCAACAAACAAAAATTGAGGAATAACAAAAACTACTACTCGAAAATGTTTGACACACATACCTAGGCAAATATCTGAGGAGTTTCGAAGAATAATTGGAAGACGAATGGGTATTTTTGTGGAACCTAACGACACATTGGGGGCTATTCTGCGTTTCGACTCGGATCGTAAATTTCTCCGTTTGGCAGCTTTGGTATTCTGCGTTTCGATTCCGCTCAGTTTCTTTCGATTGTATGTATTATGCATTACGAACGGAGCTCCGTTTTTCTCAGTTGTTTTTTTGTTAACGGAGGGGTTTTCTTTATTTGTGTTTTTTAGTTAAAAAGTTTAAAATTGAAAAAATGTAAGTAGAAAATGAGATAAAATGTTCAGAAACGATTAGAAAACACTTAAAATTATTTTTAAATAATTTATTTAATTAAATTAATTTTTTTGTTTTTCTAATTTTTGTACCCGAATCTGATGTTTTTCTTATGTATTACAGGTCAAAAACAACAACACCAGCGCAGTATGAAAAATTGGCTACCATCAACTTTCAAAGGAAGAAGTAGTAGCGTTCCGGGAGGAAGTGGCAGGAATCATCAATGCACTACGTCCTCCAACAAAAAATGCCAGTGCATGGAAAAAAGTAGGTATGGTTTGCGTATAATTATTGCAGAAATTAATATAAATTTAGGAGTTTCATGCCGCTTACAGCGTATTAGCCCACTTGAGGAAAAAGTTATTCAGTTGACGGGTCTGGTAACAAATACCAGCGGAATTAGCGTTTTTATTTGTTTATTAATTTTATTTATTACTTTTTAGTGGACTGAATTTGGCTTTTTATTAAAATGTTTACAAAATTGTTTATTTTTACTGTTTCTATTTCACACGTTTCACAGCAAAGAAGCTAATTTAAACATACCCTGTTCTTCTTCTTTTTCTTTCGATTCCGTTTTTCTGCAGAATACCAATTTTCGATTGCAACGGAACTGAATGCGGAGACTTAATCGAAACGCAGAATAGGGGTGATTACCTTTCAACATAAATATAATCGCTACGATTTTTACGGAAAATTAGGGCCTTATATATTTCAAGCTTTGCCCATATCCAATGGATATAGTGGATTTTGTGAATAACAAAATTCAAAACCTTTTAGAAGATGGCATCAGCCGACCATCTAGATCACCCTATAATAACCCTGTATGGGTTGTGGACATTAAAAGTACTGACGTATTAGAGAATAAATAAAGCGACTTGTAATATGTTTTAGAAAATTCAACTCTAAAACAATTTCCGACAAATATCCCATTGCCAACATTCCATTCTTGAGTGTATGTGAGTGAATGTTATTTTTTCAGACTTAGGCAAATTTTTGTTGAGCCCTGATAATATAAATGCAATAAGGAACTATGAACAGCCTACTATACGTTTCGATATCAGATCATTTCTGAGGCTTGCAAGTTACTACAGATGCTTCATTAGAGACAGGTATCTTGAAAGGAGAAAATGGCAAATTAGTGTCAGTCAATCCAAAAAGATTGATATAAAATTTAATGAGCCACAACTTCAAGTTTTTATCAAGCTTAAAGAGGTCTTAACACCCGAAGATGTTATGCTATTCTATACTGATTATAAAAAGCCGTTCGATTTGACAACCAATGCTTCAGTTTTGTCGCAAGACGGAAGGCCTATTAGGATGATTTCGAGAACTTCCAAGGAAAAGCAACCAAATTTTGCAACTAATGAGCGCGAACTATTTGCAATTGGTTGGGCTCTAAAGAGCCTTAGAAACTATCTCCATGCTGTGGAAAGTCTTTATAGATGAGCACAGTGCTAACATTATTTATAATCTTGGTAAAGAGAACTACGTGGCTAATTGTAACGGCAAACGTTCTTGCGTTGCAAAATGTTGCTTTGGTGACCACGCAATAGAAGATGGGAATTCTAATACCTATCGAACATTGTTTGTCTTATATTATTGAACAAGACCCTCAATTGTTTTCGAAATCAGATCATAATTGAGGAAGGTATAGAGTCACCAACACGGTCGTTCATTCTGCTTGAAAAAACATCCAGACTCTTCATAGAACAACTCTAATGGAAAGAGTATTTAATTTTGTAAAGGAAGACGTTTTGCAAAGAACTTGATAAATGATGTTACAAACAAAAAGGGACAAAAGGAAGGATGATGTCGTCGAAAATTGTAAAGTTTGAAAACAGGCTAAATACAGTCGGCATCCACAAAAACATCCTATCATCTATTGGAGAAATTCTACATGTGAGAATTAGAAAGAATACATAGTGCCCTTTCAGAAATTTCCCCGTTTTCTCAAACTTGAGAAATCTGTCAATGACGCAGTATAATTAATTTCTGGCTACCATTGAGTATAACAAAACAATTCATACCGTCACAAATAAACCATCTGTTGGCGTAATTCAATCAACTGATTCAGAACTTAAGAACGATTAAGAAATAGGTTACAAAGAGCACAGGAAATTCAATGACAGCGACTTAATGAAAAAAGGCAGAATCGAATATTCGTAAAGGTTATTTTAAAGACAAATTGCAGATTAGGAAATAAGATTACACAGTACATGTTGAAGCCGACATGCGAGACAACGTTTCCTATGAAAGGGAGTGGGATGAGGACAATTTGAGATAGTTTAATTAATGTTCGTTTTTATAGAATCCTAGGACTCTTATGGTGCTGTTTTTGTTTTTTGCGTTGTATCAGCAACAGCATTTGAGAACTTTTTGGATATTTACGGCACACGACGAATCTTACAATGTATGCGGAGATGGTTGAAAATAGGGCAGATTTGGAATTGATTTATGTCAGCAACTGCTTTCCAACCATATGTGACAGTGAACTAACTCCACAGGAGTGAACTGGTTGACCGCTCACTAACAATTCCAATGTGGCTGACAAGGCTTACACAGGTGTCAATTTCTTACAACATGTATTACAGCACAAATCATAAACCCCTTGCCCGAGAACTAATCCCTTCTGTTTTGCAACTCGATAGAAAGGTAAGGGAGGACAAGGTAGCAGGGCTGGTAGCCCCAAATCCTCAAGGTACAGGCCAGACCAAACCAGACTCGCCTGTATATTCGCTCGATCTTAGTGCCTTACATAAACAGAGCCTATTGCAAGACAACAGCACCCCGAAGACATAACTTCTTCCTGTGATTTTAGGTTTAAACCAAAGGCATAATTTCTCAGATAAGGATAGGCTCTTCAACCTATGACCAGCACCATAATAAGGCACGTAAACACATTTTTAGCCACAATAAATGTTCCTCACAGGAACGCAAGAAGTATAAATATTTTAGATACAGCCCCTAAGATAGTCGCGGGGACAACGCACCATCATGACTTTGAAAACTTAAGAGTTTAAACAACGAGAGGTCGTTAACCCAGAAAATAGGCAGATTCTTATAATCACACACGTGCAGCAGCCAAAAATTACTTAACAGATATTGTCAATCTTATTATTGACAAAACAAAAGGCTAATTAATTAACACTGAGCATTTACGTTAAATCTAATGGAAGTTGCTAATATAAGAGTCTTATTAGATAATAAGTTTTTCCATTTTTTTAAATTAAGTATCCAAAACCAGATTTGGTTTGTAAAAAAGGAACTTTGTACCCTGTTCAACACAACAGTACAATTCATCATTTTGATGGGGCGAACAATGTGGCGGACTGTAGGAGTGAAATTTTGGCATTTTGTAAAAATCTTCTCATCTTGAACCCCTTTTGATTATGACGAAGCAAAAATAAATGGGTCTCTGTATAGAAATCGAAGAAATATTATAAAGAAATTCCCGAGATCCCCAACATCCGCTCTTCTCAACGTTATTGACCATCAAGAAATATTGGGCTTACCGTTTCTTCAAAGATTGAACATATACAAAATATTAGGGAAAAAATAAAAGCTGGACCTTTGCTGTGTAACACTTTTGCTTTCATCATTATGACTTTTGGCTTTGTCTGTTACGGCGCATCAAAAAATATGAAAAACCCGACGACACGTCATTCAAACTGCTATTGAAGATCTGAAGAAGTCCGGCGACTTCTAAAAATTGTGGATGATTACCAAAATGGATTGCGAGTTGTAGGTTTGTGCAAAAAGTATGGCTTAAGAAAATCGCCAGTATGTACGATTTCAAAGTTTTCAAATTTTTCAGTCTTATATAAAATGCGGACAAATTTTGGATTTAAAAATAGGAAAGCCATGAAACAAGGTGAATTTTCAATAATGGAGAAACAACTTTATTTTTTTGGTTTGGATGGATATGAATGTGAACATATTTTTCACTAATATTATATTAGGTTTATGCTACCAGTGCAATGAATTGTACCTTTTTAATTTTTTTAATATATTATACAGATCTGAAAACATATTTCAAAATAAATGACAAATAATACAGTTCTAGTTATTTATTTATTCATAACATGGGTGTTAGACATGGTATATAACGAACTTTTCAGTTTAACGAACAGGCCTGGCAAAGTACGGGTTCGTTAAACCGGAAAACTACTGTAATGGAAAATACGACTTACAATTACATTGGTCTTAAGAATCAGTCATCAGTCTTGCAACGCGCACTTGATGATATTTTACGTAAGCACGTAAATTTTGCTATTTCTATTTAGACGACATTATTATTTTTAGCAAAAGCTGAAGACGAACATTTTGAACACATAGAAAATATATTTGCAGCATATAAAAGGGCAAATGAAACTTCTTACGGAGAGAAGTAGAACTTTTAGGGTCTATTATTACAAGACGGGGCATAAAAACCAATCCGGAGAAATTACAAGCTATAATATAAAGAACTTTCCGTAGCCCATAACACTTTTTAAAGAACTCCACAGTTTCCTTGAAATGTTAGGGTAATACCGGCGTTTTATTGGTGACTGTGCACAACTAGCCCAGCCCCTGCCATTACTTTTAAGAGAGGAAGGAGGTCGTATCAAAAGTTGGACTCTTTTTATATTAAGAAGCTGTTGAACCCTTTAAAAAATTAAATATTCTCTCATTTCTAAAGATACTATTCTGGCATGCCCCGATTTTGAATGAGTAATCATTCAAAGCACTGTTTTGCAACAGTGCGGAAACCCCATAACATTTATCTCAAGACCGCTAAATAAAGCGGAACAGCATTATGCTGCTATCGAAAAGGAAAGGTTAGCTTATTAGCGAAAAGTGAGAATCCATACAGACTACGAGTACCAACCGTTTGCTTATGCCCTCAGCAACTAAATTAATAACAGCAAAATGAAGAGATGGAAGACGATACTTGAGGAATACAATTATGAACTATGTTACAAGCCAGGAAAAATTAATGTTGTGGCCGATGTTCTATCAGGAATCTCCCCCCCCCCCCCCCGAAACATCGTTCCCGTTCAATTCCTTGTCTATTGCTACCAACTGATGATAGTTCCTCCCACAGGCTTACGGTTACCGTAGAAACACCCGGTAACGCTTTTTAGAATCAGATACTCCTGAACTTTAATGTTAATCCAGCATACCAATTTAAAATAGTATTCCCTACATATCACCGACATATAGTTACTGAACACTATTATTCAGAATCTACACTACTCAGCATTTCAAAATGATACCTTAATCCTTGAAACTGAAGAAGGCATTATGGGAAAAATCTAGCAGTTATATCCTTTGCATTTCAGTAAATACAAAAGCAGCGTTTCGCAGATAATGGTAGAGGATATAGTAAATAGTCAAGAGCAGACAGAAATAATTCTTCCGTATCACAACAGAGCTCGCAGAAAACTTTTATTTTCCGGCAATGGCTACTAAAATTAGAAAAAAATTTTTTAGTTTTTAAAACTAGTCCGGCGACTTCGCTTAAATGAGGGAGGAGTTAAGTAAACACTACATTTTCAAGCGGGTGCTTAAAAACTGGAGGTCAACGGCTGATTGCGATTCATTGACAATATATCCCACATTGCGCAGGAATAGAAATGGTAAACAACTATTATGAATAAAACAAAAGACGCAAACTCAGCACAATTCGGCTATTGGGTTGCTTATTATAACTTTGTAAATGAGTTTTGAAGTCAGTGGTCTTGCAGAATTAAATTGAACAGTTGGATAATAAATTGTTTTAAAAACCCTAAAGCAAACCACAGTTTTATTGCATACATATACATGCTCGTACATATGGACGTAAGTATATTACTATTTTTAATTGCATTTTAATATTACAACGATATTTTTTATGGAATTAATTGTTGTAGGAATATTTAAATCCTGCATGAAATATTACAAAAAATTTTTATTACAAGTCGTGTTTTTGAATCTAGTTTAAAATGTCACGTAAGAATAATATGTTAATATCGGATATATCAACTAGAATCATTAATTAATTAATTCTTGCATCTGGCTACAGAGAAGGAGGCAATTCCCAAAAGGAAGAATAATGTAGTTGGTATAGGCGTGAATGTACCACCACCACTAAATTCTATATACATATATATATGCTGAATTTAATGGGATACCGCTTGTTAGAAAAATTTCAGAATGTGTGAATGTATGTACATATGTACATAACGCGCACAAGAAAAGTTCATTGAGGTTTAATAGGAGAGCTCGACTCAAACGGTTTGTACTACGGGGATCTGTATACAAAACAAAAGTTGTAATAATTTTAAATAATGGAAGTAAAGTAGGGTACAGAAAGGCATTGGGAACAATATTTATGAGCTCAAGCGTATTTCAGTTACGCCGTTGGCAGTCTATTATACTAAGGACTTGAAACAATGAATTTTTAGGGGCAGTCCAATATTGGTAAAACAAAAGTTCATACGTTAATGTAACATAAAGGTGTAGATTTCAAGATGATAAACATAAATCTGTGCTGTGTATAAAGGACTGATACATACAAAGAGAAGCGAGTTGAGTATACCAAAGAGTTCAAAAATATCTCAACGCAATTTCTGGGACCTGATACTTTTTTGGTCAAAAAATTAAAACACGTTTTGGTTGTCACATGCAACCACAAGCAATTATTACTTACATATGTATGTATGTATTTGCAACCAAAAAATGTCGGTGCTGCATGGGATGGCCGTAACGAATACTATACATTTAAGACGATGTTAACAGTGTTTTCTATTTGTCTCTGTCACTACTTTTAAACGATATACATACATATATGTATGTAGGTATGCCTTCGCACAGGATGCTGCTGAGTAGTTAACACGGAATTCCAAAAAAGCACCGAAAAACAATATTGAGTACCTCGATGGGCGAGTTGGTGCAGCATTCGACCAACAGTCCAGAGGTCATGGGTTCGAGACTCTGGTGACAAAGCAATATCCAAATATGTTTCAAATAAAAACAATAACAAAAAACACAAACAGAGCAAAAAACGCGATGTTGGGTTAAGTGACATTTTACTGTGCTTTGTCGGAGGTTTGTGCACTGGACATTGAACAGTTCAATCCTACTACTGGTCCCAAAAAAAAAGAAATATATAAGTTAACTACATAAATATACATATTTTATTTGCAATAGTGCAATTATTGGGAAAGTGCGGTTTTGTTGACCGCTTAAACAATAAAAAAAATGTTTTAGCAGTTACAATAAGGAATTTCTTAAGTGCCGCCCGAATAGATAAGGTCGGGGAAAAAAATTAGGACCCGGTTTAGAATAGAATTATGGATAAAGGCTCCCGAGAAGCCGATGCAAAACGGAGGCATATAACGTGCCAGTCTAGTCGAAAGGACATTAAAAGAAAATAATAATAAAAAAAAATTAATGACCGTTTAGAAATGTCTGTGAAACGTTTAACCAACTAAAGAACAAAAATATCCTTTAAAGGATACTTACTAACAAAGTACATATTTTGGCAACGATACTGATTTCGATTCTATCGACACACGCGCAATTTTCGCGGACAAACGACTTTTATAAACCACTAACAAGGTCATTATTCTGTTACAAGGGAAGATAAAAAGTCTATACATACATATGTGCAGCCGAAATGAGAAACGAGGACTAGTAAACATATTAGGAAAAGGACTGAAATACATTGCAGGGTCTACGGACAGCGTCGACGAGTTATTGATAAAAGAAGCTATACCCAAATACAGAAAAAGAAACGAATTACATACCAATACATTTAAAACAAATCTGTAACGTTACCCAGCATATAACTCCAACAGACATTTTGACGCAAGAAAGATTAACTTAATATCCGACCTTGACACCTATAGTAGTAATTTGTCATGGCGACAACATGATATTCAATTAACTTATTCCTCAATTTTCAGCCAATATGGTACCCAAAATAAAATTTGAACCTCTTCCCAATGACATACATGTGTACAGAAATAAATATTGGTAAAATTAGAAAACAAACATTTTTATATTTCAAGAAGCCTAAAAATATTAGAGAAGCCTCTGGTAACAGGAGTTATGCCAGGGATAATAATTTTTATGAAAATATTTCTCATGATTGCAATAAATTAGAAATAAGGCAAAAAGGAACATTTCTTGTATATGTAGTATGTAATTTGAAAATTGTAAAATTAAAATATCCTTTATCATATACGCTAATCTTAATATTAAAATAAGTTATTAAATATGTTATTAAATTCGATTTACAATTAGAAAATCTGTATATCAAACAAATAAATCATGAAAATTACATAAAACTATGAATGGATAAAAATATAAACATTGTTAGTATAAGCACAGACGCTTTAATTTGACTATTATTTTTGTTACTTTTGTAATTCTTTCACTAGTAAAATACAAGCAAAAACTCTACATATGACCAATAAAAAATTAAAAGGCTGTGGCGCACAAAAGCGTTCAGCCATATCATAGAATTTCAGCTCCCTAGATAAACGTTTCGTAGCGTTTGGGAACAGTCGTTTTAATAGGGGAAGAGTTAACTCAAACAAAGTTATCGAACTCTTTTCCAATAAGATATTTTGCAATATATGTATGTACATACATACAAACTAAATTGCAATGTTCCCAAAAACTGCAATTATTGTTAAATGGTAAAATCACGACATCTCTAGATTTAGGTCATTTAGTTTAATATAAATTAAGAAATTTTGTTAAAGCAATTGAGGTCTGATTTAAATAAAGTGCGGTCGTGTTTACCGTTTAAACAAAAACCACGATTTTTTTGTTTGAGTTTCAATAAGGACTTCGGCAAAATGCCGAAGGGGTCAAATACGGTTATTTCAAAAAATAATAAGCTGTCCGGAGGGAGGGTGGCACCGTTGGAGTTATCGATTGTGCGGATTTGTCAGTCACGATGTGGAAACATTTTTTAAGAGTAATGATTCTTACGTAGTTGCTCGACGACAATTTTCTTCAAAGTTCGGTATTCGGCAAATACGTGATGGACGAGAGTGTAAATTTAATTCGTTCGTGGGTGCAGATTCCGCGCATCTGCTTCGGCTATGAATGTCCCACGGCCAGGGCCCAGTCGATCTTCAAGGACTCTCGAAAACATTGAACTGGTTGAAAGCAGTTTACGTGAAAATCCGCGTCTTTCAATACGGAAAAGATTAGCCTCACTGGGACTTCCAAGAGCGATTATTCATGAAATTTTAAAATAGAATCTGAAGTTCCATCCTCTTAAAATTGAAATCGTTCAAGAACTGAAAGTGACTAATTTACGCAAACATTTTTGTGAAACGATGTTGGAGCGTTTTCGCACTGTAAATCCCATTTTTGGAGCGAAGATTCTCATTTTCACTTAAACAGCCACGTCAACGAGCAAAACTGCCGTTACTGGCCTACAAGAACCCGTAACTCTCGATTGAAACATCAAAAATCATTGCATTGCCCCAGGGTAACTGTTTGGTGTACCTTATCTACGAATGAGATAAATATCCCATTTTTTTCGAAAATTCTCGAGACTATGCGACAAATGTCAATGTTGAAAATTATCGACCCATGATTACGGAATTCTTATTGCCAAACCTGCGAGCTCATCCATCGTACTTTTTACACACGTATTTTCAACAGGATGGGCCGACCGCACACAGTCAGAGCTTCGATGAATTTGTTTCGGGAAAATTCCCCAAAAAACTGATTAGTCCCTTTGGGGACATCCCATGGCCACCGAGGTCGCCCGATTTAACACCCATGGTCTTTTTTTTATGGGGCTACCTCAAAGAAAGGGTTTGTAATGACAATCCCCAATCTCGTTGCTTTAATGGAAAATATTCGTCGAGAAATCAGCTCAATTGAACCAAGTTTACTGCAGCGTGTGGCGCAGAACACAGGGCTCCGTTTTAAACAGTGTGTTCAACTCGACGCAAGACATCTGGATGACATACACTTTAAAAAATAAATTCCGCATTTCCATTCTACCGTTCAATGCTCTTAATAATACTTCGTGCCAATTATTACGTTTTTTATTTAAGTTTGAAAATACAAATCTGCACCAGACACCCGTGCAAAAGCTTTCGTAGCAGTAAACCAAAAGCATGTTCATTCAAACGTTTTTTTCTAATACTGATGTTCAAAATTAATTGTAAAGGAAATTCAGATATACATATATATGTACGTCTGTCTGCTAGCATTTGATTTAAAGCTTTTTTTTTGCGATTTATTGGCTTCAGTTTTTGACTGCAACGAATATATTATTGTTATATTCATATACATATATTTTTGTTTGTTTCTTGTTTTCAAACATCGGTACTATTTACTAAGAAACAAAAATGTCTAAGATTAGACAAATAGGTTACACAGGTGAAATACTTGCATTTCAAATTTCAGTTTCTTAACCATACATTTACATAATCATACAAGTTAAAAAAGCTTGATGGACCTGTGGTCAAATTGTTCTGCGGAATTCCAAAAATAAATTTAATCTCCACAATTTATAAAAATTAAATTTAAAAAGCACAAGTTTTAGACTAGAGATCAGCCTCTAAGATCACATTCCAGAGACTTTTGAAGATTCACATTAAAATCCTTTTCTGTCATTTTCAAACAAATGATCAATACGAACATTTACTCGGTTTGACTGTTTGCGCATCTTTTTTCTAAAATTTTCTGGAGCTGCTATGGTATCGACCACCTTTCGACGAGGAACATGCTTCAGCGCAGTCATCCAGTCACCAGTTTTTTTTAAATCTAACATTATGTTGATTATTTGATTGAGGGTAAGAGATTTTCCAGAGCCCGCACCCCATTGCAAATATCGATCAAGAGGTAAACGAGCCACCCTTAAGCCCATTTTCTTAGCTTTAGCCAACGACAAGGGTTCATTATTGACCTATAAGTAACATGATTTAATGATTAAACATGTTTCATAACATGAAAAATCTTACAGTGTCCACTATCGCACCTACTATGTACACATCATCAGGATTGTATTTCTTCAGTTCCGTGTGGCAATGCGGTGTTAAGTAGACCAAGTTCTCTTTGGGAAAAACATCAGAAAAACATTCTCGATGAATATTCATTGGAAAATCTGAATTTAGCATCGTGGGTATATAGCGTTGCAGAGTCTGCATGCAAGTTGATTCTAATTTAACATTACAATAATGTATATCAAAGGGGTCATCATTCGACCGGTTTTCAGCAAAACAAAGCATTAGTTGTTTTGCAGCATTTTCTGCCTCCCTTTTGGTCATGTGGTCGTCATATGAGCAATCCAAAACGATTTTGGGAGAAAACTGCATTGCTCTTATAAGTCTACAATAAATAATTAAGATTTACCCTGTGGAATGATACTTATGTACACCGATATCTTACCTATGATTCATCCAATGATTAATTGTAGAATCATAAACTCTCAGAAACATTGAAACATGTCCTAAACCATAAACTATATGGGGATTTTCCGATCTTTCTTGACGTATCTTTTCTATTCGAATTTGTGAGACAGCAGATTTTTCCTCTTTTTTCTGTCGCTTTGACGCTTTTTTCGCTTGAACTTGCCATAAAAAGCCATAATACTTGAAACGTGCTGATTTAGATGGCAGCGTAAGTACGTGTTCCCAGTGTAACTCTTTAAAATAATCAAGAGAAGGTACACGACGTCCTTCTTGATTTGCAATATCAACTTCTAATTTCAAAATCTTTAGACGTCGTTCTTTTTCATCATTACTGCTATTAGGCGAAAGTTCATGGTTGCGAACATTATCAGTTAATAAGCCACGTGCGGAAAGCTTCGGCAGTTTTGCCGGCTTTTGTATTAGAGTTTTGTTACTTTTTGTAAAGTTGCTCGACGCTCTCGTAATCACACCAATATAAGCACATTGTATGTTGCTTAGCCTGCGTTGAAGTAAATTTGTTGTCAGACGTTTTAACATTTCAATAAAAGTCTATGTACCTATTTAAATCTGAGCCAGAGGGATAACCAATCGGCTATTAGCCGACCAACAATTGACGCCGACAACATCGCAAGCAGCAGTTAAAACATGTGAAAAATCGACGATATGAAAAGAATCATACTGGAAAGCAAAATATTCCTTGTCCAACAAGCAGTTGTTATTGCTTTGAAAAATATTTTGCATGGTGAGTTTTTAAATATACAGTGAATAAATCGGAAAATCGGGCATGTCTAAAATATTTATTAATATAAAGCATTACAAACAAAATACCATATCTTTTTGTTAACAAAACGTATTAAGAAAGATAATTTCTAAGGGCCAGTTTTTAACTTAAAAATTAAACGGTGTTTAAACTTAAATACCGAATTGATTTTTATAGATCATATTTAAATAAAACTTAAATCACTGATCACGTCCATTTAAATACAACTTAAGTTTTTTATACTACCATATGATTTTGACAGTTGTGCAAATTATGAAAATTGCGCATTGAATTTTTTCCTTATTTGATAAAAAAAAAACAGCAGCATAATCGAGTGCAAAAAGACTGACCGAGTTGGTGCAGAACAAAAGGTGAGTATGTGGAAGGATGTGGAGCAAGAATTTAATAGCAAATTCAGGCAAACATTTCGAAATCACAAAATTTTTAAAGTAAAATATTTTAATATTATTTTAACTAAATTGTAAGCAGCTGTTAAATGAAGGAGTTGTTTATATTTTATTGGCAGTTAATATTGCTACCATACTTTTATCATAATTAAATACCAAATGCAATTTGAGACTGAAAAAATTAAACCATATTTAAATACAACTTAAGTATAAGTAAAAATTAGCTAATTTCATATTTAAACATTAAGTTAAAAACTGGCCATAAGTTATTGATAAGAAAAAAGCAAAACATCAATTTTTCTAAGAAATATTAGTGATAAATAAATTCTTAAGGTACTTCTAATAGTGTCGCAACAAACTAACATTCCTATATGCCGACATCTTATAAATATTAAATATATTGAATACTTTGAAAAATATGCGCGAACATTCAATTTTATAATTGTGTTTTTCAATGAAAATGAAAACATTCTTTTCTAATGTTTCTAAAAAAAATACAATAGATAGTCGTACCTTAGTCGTCTTTTTCCGTTTTAGCTTTCTTAGCAACTTTTATATAACGAGTATCTATCGACTACTAGGATTTATTTAACCGCCTTAAAGCTATAAAATTTTATGTTTGAACATATTTTTCCAGTAGTTGTGCTTCACAAGGCGAACTACAAGTGTCGTTTTGGTAGGCGTAAGCAGTTTATTTCATCTATTAAGACAATCTACGTAAGCCACATGATTTCTGGGACCAAGTGCTATTCTCCGATTAAAGCAAGTTTAATATTTTTCCTTCTGACGGTCGTCAAAGGGTCTAGTTGAAGAATGGCCAATATTGGGTCTGAAATTACAAAAAAGTTGGTGGATGCTATTCCTAAGCGACTAGAGACAGTTGTGAAACAAAATGGATCGCAACTAAATATAAAATTTTGCAATATAATCTAAATCTTTAAGCTTTAAATGAAGTGTGCCAATAATTTTGCTCCCTGAAATGAATTACTTTTTTTTGTTATTAACACACAATATTATAAATTTGTTGAAATCAATTAGGTGATATTTTGTAGGAAACTAATCAACCTATTTGGTAAATTCATTTTTTATTAAAAATATCTACGACGAATCCAACAAATCGATCTTAAAGTCGAATGAGCTTGCTGTTCGACACTGTACGTACATATGTATGTATGTATGTAGTATCTTCTAGCAAACCATTGAGAAGAAATCTGCTTTACCAGTGAAAAACAATGGAGGGAATGGGCCAGTGCACTCAGGGCAAAGTTGTTGATTGCTCTCAACCTGGCGAGAAGCCATGGCGTCTTGAATATATTCCTGCATATGACGTGGGCTTCCAATATATGATGATGGAAGAATATATGAAGTACCGATGTCATTAATATTACTTATTCCATCTACGTTACCAAAAATAGTATCACGAAAATGAATATATTCCTCAGCTCGAAGTTTCGCTTGATTAAACCTGATGTATCGTAATCGCTCACTTTCAATTTTCGCATATATATCAACGATATATTGATGAAACAGCTAGCGGCATCGGAGAATATTATTGTCTTCATTGGTACGAAGTTCATCGCGGTCACTTTCTTGCTGGTCTCTGCACCTGCAAAGTAAAAATATAATTCAGACAAAAATTAATTTAGCATAAAAATATTTATTTATTTATTATTAATATGCCTTATAAAATAAATTTAAAAAGTATAACAAAATAGGCGCCGGGTAACTAGACCATATGCGCACGCATTGCATAATATGACTATATAATAAAAACAAAAATTAAGAAACTAAGTCTTGAAATGAACACATGTTCATTTCTGTATTAATTGTGTTCATATTCTTCTTGACGGTCCAGCCGTAGATTGTCAATCCATGCATTATGGTACCAGCTGTCAGAGATTTGCAGATGTTGAGCGCTGTCTCAATATGTGGTCCTTTGTTTCGGTAGCATATTATTTTCAATAAATTGTTGATTTTTGCCAATTTGTTTGTCATATTCTTGATGTGGTTATTTCAGAGGCGATTTTTGGAAAATATTATTCCCAAAATCCTCATTTGGTCAGAAAGTTGAATAATCTCGTCCCTGATGAGAATGGTTCTATCATTACAGCATCGTTTTCTGCAAAAGTGAAGAACTTTCCCCTTACTTGCGGGGATGACAGCTCCTTTCTCTCTAGCCCAGCCATACACTGCACGATCCAATTGATTGAGATTATGACGAACGCAATTTGTACTCCCAGAGGCTACCGCAAAGATGTTGTCGGCGTATATTCCGATATAGTCAATCCCAGGTAAATCTGTTACCGCTGATGCCAAGGAATTGGCATAGATGGGGGATCTCTGTGGTACCCCATTATCCAAAGCGTAAGTTGCGGAAAAGAACCCGTCAACCTTAACAGCCACTCTACGATTGTCCAGAAACGATTTTAATAAATTCACTATTTGTTTGGGAACTCCCCATTTATTCAATGTTCTCCGAGAGCACTAAACAATGTTTCCCATTTTTAATGTTGCGACGTAGTACCTCTTCTAACTGGTGACATATGCTATGGACCCCGTTTCTCGGAATGAAGGCATGTTGCATTTTGGCTATTTGCTTAATTGCAAATTTCCAAAAGCGCTTGGCTATTATTTTTTCCAGTATTTTGGAAAGTACGGGTAGCAAGGAAATGGGTCGATAGCCCTCCAGTTGACTATATTTTTTCCCAGGTTTGGAATGAATGAAAGAATGGCCATTTTCCAGTCATGTGGGAAAATGCCGGACACCAATATATTATTGTACAACTCACATAGTCTAGATTTAAAGACATCAGGTGATTTTGTCTCGGGCTGGGGTTGAACCCTTTAGGGATTTTAACACCTCTTGTAGTTCATTAACCGTTTCTTACCGATCAGCTCTTCGCACTGGCACGTTATCTGAGGCAGATTATCAATTTTGAGTTATCTCTTATCAGAAATAATTCTGGGATCAAAAGCATCATCTGAGCCGAGCGAGCACCAAAATTTGCAAAATTGTCAGCAATATCCAAGGGATGTGAAAAATTATTGTCGTTCGTGTAGATAGTGGCAAAGTTGTTGGATTTTTGCGACCTTAAATTATTGACCCTCTGCCAAAGAACTCGCACATCCAATGTGGAGTTCGAAGAATTTACGAAATTTTCCCATGTAGTTCTTTCTGCGATTTTCTTTTTTAACCCTTGCACAAAGCCTTTTATAGTTAATGATATTGGACTTGTCGCGGCATCTTTTAAAGGTTTTCTATGCTTCCTGCCTTTGTCGTATCAATCCAGATATATCTGAATTGTACCAGACAGGACTGTGTTTATCTTTACATAGACGACTTAAAGGAATAGACTCATTTGCCGTTTTGCGTAGAATCCGTTTTATTTGTGCAGCTTCTTTGTTAATGTTACATGATTCATCAAATTCGGTAATTACTTCAGCAACCTTCTTTTCAAACAATTTCCAATTAGCCTTCCTTTCCAAAAAACGAGGTGAAATTTTTCTCTTTACTGTGTCTATGCAATTAGTAATTTTAATGGGAAAATGGTCTCCCACTTCCGACAAATCCAGCTCAAAGTAGAAGCAATATCCACGCTGCACATGGAAACATCAACAGCAGTTAGTGTATTTTTTGTACTAAGTAAGGTTGGGGAACCATCGTTTAGAACAACTAGGTCCTGATCATTTGCAAAATCTTCCAGTATTTTTCCGTTTGGGGAATTGGAGGCAGAGCCCCACAATACATTTTGAGAATTTAGATCACGCAGATAAATGTGATGGGCCTTTCTAGTAATCGTAATATTATTCATCATTATTGGTGATAAGTTGATGTCATTTTCTCTATAGATATTCGTAATGTGACGTTCCGTATCACAACGGATCACTATTGTCTGAAATAGATCACTACTTGAGGTAGAATGATCTGTAATGTTCAAGTTGGTTTTAACCAGCAATGCAATGCCCGATAGTCATAGTTGTTGTTGTGGTGGAATATTTTGAAACCTGGCAAATGTAGTAGGTGTAAGTTCTTCTGGACTATATGCGTCTCCAGAAATGCTATAATGTTGGGTTTATGCCTTGCTGATAAATCCTTGTATGTTCCACTGGAGAAGCTTAATGTGTTGATGAAAAGACATTATAGTTTTATTCTCCTAATTTGCTCCTTTGGGCCAACGGTTGTGTGTTCTTTAGAGTATTGGGTGTAATTAAAACGTTCAATTGCGGAAAGTTGTTATATATTTGTGTTACTGGAGTGTTGTTTTTATTTGAGCTGTTGGTTGATGTGCTTGGCCTAAGCCTTCTGTAATGTCTTGAATAATCATTTCCTCTGTCAAGTTTTCATCTACATTTGCTGTAAAACAATCGTCAATAGAGTCATCCAATGATAATGATTTCTCATCACTAAATAAAGTTTCATCTTCAATATCTTCCAATAATGAATTAACAGCTTCAGTTGTTGTGGATTTTTGTTGCTTATTAAGTGAGATTATTTGAGAATAGGAGGTTTGAATTGCTGTGAGTGAATTTTGATCTATTTGTTCAGAGGTTGTACATGTATTTGAATTGGCGTTCTTATTGTTGTTGTAGTTTTTCTTTGTTACACATTCGTTTATTGTTGATGAGTTGATGTTATTAACATTTGGGGAAGAGTCATTAGTTTTTGCGGGAGAGTCTTGTATTTGTTTTTGGTATTCACTTTCAAGTTGTTTTGGTTTTCTGTTTGTTTAAATTTGTCTTCCAGGTCGTTCTTTTTGTTATTGCTATTGTTTGTTGTCAGCGAAGAAACTGTAATTTGTGCGTATGTAGCTTTTTTCTTTGCATTAGGGACGCGAGGTTGAAACATATTTAAAGATGGGTTATCATTAAATACTTTCCAAGCTTCACGTGTTGTACATCTTCTGGAAATTCGGATGTAGTTCCCGGATTTGTGTTTCCAGTATGTGGCACAATGTGTGTCATATGATGTATGAGTTTCGATTTGGCAGTTAACACAGTATTTACGATTACATGCCTCATGTTTTTCGGAATAGCCACATTCTCTACATTGTTCTACGCTTTTGCACCACTTTCTTGTGTGTCTCAATCTTTGGCAGTTTATGCACCTCATGGGATTCAGGATATATTCCTCCACTGGAACCCTCTCCCATCCTAATTTCAATATGTCTGGGCGGTAGATTATATCGAATGTAATAATTGCCGCTCCTGTAGCTATTATTTTATCATTTTCTTTTGATAATTTTTCTTACTTCGATGACACTTTGATCCTTGAGGGATGATAGAAGATCTTCTTGAGAGATCTCTATTATTTTCCTGGAAAAAACTCGGCCTTGAATTCAATTCAGGGTTTTATGCAACGCAATTTTGACAGGTATACAGTCGATTTAGTTTGATGTAAGGAACTTATCAGCAGACTTACTATCAGGTACCTTCATCAGCAAATCTCCACTTTTCATTTCTTTGACTTCAAGTCGATCTTTCGATATGAAATCCAGGCCTCTTTCTACCTGACAAACATTATGAGATGGTAGCGGAGGAATTTCCAAACATTCCTTAAGTGATACTGCGGCCGCTACTAAATAGCGTGGTAGGAACAAATTCTTAAGCTCGTGGTCGTTTATTTTTATTCGCTGTGGGTTTTCCGGACGAAGAATCTAATTCCCGAAACCGGTTGTAGTCCAGGGGATGAACCCCGTTCATAGTGAAAAAGGGTCAAGAAACTTTCAATAAAGATTTACCGAACACTCAAAGTTTTGTAATTCAATGAAAAATAAAAATATACCAAGAATGCACTACAAAAAAAACAAGCAAAACCGTTTAACACAAAAACAATAACCAAATATCGGCGCAGTCAAGAGAGAAAAAACACGTTCGCTCACGGCAAATGCCCGACACAGACTGGCATAAAAATATAATATTAGGTAATGACATGTGTAGATTGTACCTGTTGCTGGATTTCGTTGTTTGATATTTAAATGATATCCATCTTCTCCTTCCCAAAATATCAATAGATATTGTAGCGTCGTAAGAGCGTTGAGTGTTTGCAATCGTATGCACTGTGTTGTCTCTGCGTTTGATTTGTATATCTCGACGTTCAAATGCATCGCCAACAATAACAACTGCAACTTCATTAATGGTCGGTGCATTATATCGGCCCGCGTGCTGCCTAGCGGGTACTTTGTCTGCTTTGATGACGATCGCATAGTTGTCCCAAATACCCACAATTGCTCGCTCCTCCATCTGCTCGATATGGTTGTACTGGCAGCGTGCGTTTATTTGCTGCCCTTTATCACCCATGAAGTAGATTTGCAGAAATTTTGAATCAATATCAGGCATCGGTATTAAAGACCCAATTTGATGATACACTTGGCCCTGAATCTTAAAGGTTGATTGAAAATTGCAACCATCCTCATTGTGAACGATTTTTGTTGCTCCAAATGATGTCATTTGAAAGCACGTATTGAATTTGCGAATTCTACGCAAAAACAATTTAGATTGAGATGTACCTCCAGCCAATAGTGCTTTCAATGGTTCTTGCGGCGAATGCAATGGTGGCAATACAACTTTTCCAGACGCGCAGCAGAAACCGGCCAATTCACCTTTGTGAATCAATACACTTAATATTCACTGAAAATGCGACAGGAAAAATATACAAAGACACGGTACAAAAAAATTTAAATCTGAAAATAACGAAACACACTTAATGTAATAAACTGAAATTAGAATACCTACGTGTGGACGTAGTTGTGGCTTGATTAAAATTTGTGTTGTTTTCAATGAATGCAGAAATATTGGATTCTTAATTTGTGGTTTGTATGGGAGGTATCACGCCCCTTTGTACAATCCCGCCCATATTTGCAGCAGCAATTAAAAAATGCACACCAAACCGACGTACGTATTTTGACCAAAAACAAAAATTGTAAAAACAATATACATATGTATGTATGTACATACATATGAACGTATGTATGTACATACATATGAACGTATGTATGTACATACATACATACATACGTTCATAATAAACAAACTGTGACAAAAAAACTTTTGAAAATAGTCAATGGGAATATAAATTCCTCAAAACAATTTTTGCGATAAAAAATAAAACAAATTAAAAAATAAAAGTGCACTGGGAGTGCATAAAGTTTCATTGTTATTGTTGTTGTATTTAAAAGATCAACCAAAACAGTGTATCACTCAAAAAGACAACGGGAATTAAAAACTCCTCAAACAATTTTAACAATAAGAACAAAAACAAACTAAAGAGCAGTGCATAAAGTTTATGTTGTTGATGAAGATCAACAAACACAGTATAGTGCATAAGTGTAGAGACATTTAAAGTTATAATTTATTTAAGAACAAAACAAAATTTATTCTTCTCTTTAATTAATTAAAAACAAAAACTTATTTGCAAAACAAAATTAAAATACATACAAAAAATCTAAAAAAAAATTTTATTAGATTTACATGAAAACTGAAATTAAAGTTGTATGAGTGCTCGCCAAAGGTGTTATTCTGAAACATGGATTTCTGAAGAAGAATCTTTAAGAAAATCTGTGGAGAACCTTCTCTCAACAAGAGAAAAAAACCGCCCCCGTCTGTATCTCCCAATATGGTTGTCACATCAGATGATAGAATTGCTCCTGTCTCAATTAATGTTAATAATCCGAAAACATAAGTAGGTATGGATAGATACATCACAGTTGTGAAGCGGCAGAGAATCCCCAAGTCTGCTCAAGTCTCGTCGAAAGCTAAAGTGCCAAGAGACACTAATTCTGGTAAGCCAACTGAGAGCAATAGATTTTCTATTCTTCAAACGGAAGACACAACTCAATCTAAAAAATCATCTAAGCCTCCACCCATTTATTTAAGAGAGGCCACCTCCAGCGAACTCGTGAAGAAAATAGTTTCGATAATTGGAGAAAAAACCTTTAGTGTTACATTGATTAAGCATGGAAAAATTAGTGAAACAAGAATACAGGTTAAAAGCGAAGACTAGTACCGCAAAATGTCCAATGAGTTGGAAAAAGAAAAAAAAAGTTTCTACACATATCAACTGAAAAGCGCAAAAGGTCTTCAAATTGTGATAAAAGGTATTGATCCTTGCGTAAGCTCTGATGAAGTTAAGACCGGCCTAGAAGAGAAAGGTTTTAAAGTCAAAAACGTATGTATTATTAAAAACCGTGAAAAAATCCTTCAGCCTATGCTTGGAGTGGAATTAGAACCGCGTGATGTGGTTTTAAAAAAGAACGAAACCCATCCAATCTACAGCCTCAAATACCTTCTGCATCGCAGAATCACTGTAGAGGAACCACATAAGCGTGCAGGGCCTGTTCAGTGCATGAACTGCCAGGAATTCGGCCACACCAGGACTTATTGTAAGTTGCCCACAGTTTGTGTCGTTTGTGGTGAACTCCACGGCAATGCACAATGCAATAAACCAAAAAATAGCTCAATAGTGAAAAAATGTAGTAATTGTGGCGGAAACCATACCGCAAATTATAGAGGCAGCCCTGTGTATGCCCATTTTAAGCATTCTATGGTTAAAAAATCATCAACTGCTCCTAAACAATCCGAGCAATCACTTTTCGTCTCGACCAATAGCTTTCCTCAGATAATCCAGTCAACCAGCCACATTAACGCCAAAAGCTCAAAACAAGTATCTTATGCTAATATAGTAAAATCTAGCACAACAAGCTTGAACCCAGAACCCACACATCAAACTTCTGAACCGCATTTTAGCAATATAGAGGCAACATTGCAGTCCCTTGTTCGTCAATAAACACTTTTACGACCTCTATGACCACCATGTTGCAGGAAATGCTGAAAATGCAGTCTACTATTTTACAGGCTATTTTAAATAAATGATTTGCTTAAATATTTGTTTCTGGAATGCTAACGGCATCCGCCAACATAAAAATGAGCTCGAATACTTCCTGAAGGCTAAAGACATCGACATAATGATGGTTGCTGAAACTCACTTGACATCCACTAGCTTCTTTAGGGCTAATGGCTACATCCTATACGATACAAAAGATCCTCGTGGAAGAGCTTATGGAGGCTCGGGAATTCTGATAAAATCCAGAATCAAACATTATTTGATGAACGACACATGCGAGAATTATCTTCAAGCAACAAACATCTGTGTAGAACATTGTCGTAACAAATTAGTTTTTTCATCAATTTACTCGCCGCCCGATATACAGCATCAGAAAACCAATATTTAAATTTTTTCAATCAATTGGGACCTCGATTTCTTGCAGCTGGCGACTATAACGCTAAACACACCTTTTGGGGTTCACGATTAATTTCACCGAGAGGCCGCGTACTATATGACACTATTTCTCGCATGGGCTTAGATGTAATTTCAAGCGGGCATCCCACCTACTGGCCAACAGATCGGCGAAAAATTCCAGATGTTATTGACTTTGGAATAGTCAAAAATATCCCTCTCGAATGGATTCAGGTGGAGCCCTCATTCGACTTGTCTTCTGACCACTCCCCTACTATTATTTCCATATGTTTTCCACAGGAAATTGGATCACTTTTTAATGACTCAATTTTAACAGTGTCGCGAGTAAATTGGCTAAAATATAAAAAATATTTAAGTACACACTGTACGAAAAATACCGCTTTAAGATCGCCAGAAGATATTAAGAATTAGCATCTTTACTAATAACATTAAACAAGCCGTGCAACATGCTACTTCTAGTCATACTGAGGACAGATATTCGAATCATAGGATTTATTCCTCAGAAATTGAAGAACTTGTGTCAGAAAAAAGGAGAGTTAGAAGAGAGTGGCAGCAACTAAGGTCTCCCCAGTTAAAAAGTAGATTACGGGAATGCACAATTCGACTGAGAAATATCCTAGAAATTCACAAAACAGCGAACCTTCAAACATATTTAGAAAGTCTAGATGGTACTCCTCAGTCAGATTATTCTTTATGGCGGGCTACAAGAGGTTTAAAACTTCCAATTCAAGCTAAACCACCTTTGCGAAATCCTTCTGGTGACTGGGCAAGAAATGATTCCGAAAAGGGAGAGTTATTTGCCAACCATATAGAAGCATGGACGGTGTCGAAGGCGGATGAGGAAGTCCTTGGTATTTTCGAGAGAAAAGTTCTGCGTTCAATCTTCGGCCCTGTTTGCGTTGATGGTTTCTGGAGAAGAAGATTCAATCATGAACTGTACGGGTTGTACAGCGACATGAGCCTAACCAGGCGCCTACGGATCCAACGGCTAAGATGGTTGGGCCATGTAGAGCGCATGGAGAATACTGCTCCGACCCGTAGAATCTTCGATTCCGAACCTGTGGGACAACGCAGTAGAGGACGCCCACGGAACCGATGGCGCACACAAGTGGAGAGGGACCTCAACCAACTTGGTGTGCAAAATTGGAGAACGCTGGCTAAAGACCGTGCCAGCTGGAAAACTTTGTTGGTTGAGGCCCAGGTTCACCACGGACTGTAGCGCCAAAAGAAGAAGAAGAAGATTTGCCAACCATCTGAAAAATGTTTTCACGCTAACTACAGCTGGCAATGAAGCTGAATTTCCGCCATCTGTTGGCAGATCCCCCATGCCTCTAAGGTTTAATATTAGAAGTGTTGAAAACGCTATTGGTAATCTGGATCACAAGAAAGCTCCAGGCATTGATAAAATTAGCAATAAAATGCTCGAACAGTTACCTCAAGAAGCTAGAAGAATTGTGCTTTTTATTCTTAATGCTATTTTACGTCTTGAATATTATCCGGCAGAGTGGAAAGTGTCTATGATCACCATGATACTTAAGCCCGGGAAGGACCCCACTAGAGTTGAATCCTATAGAACAATAAGCCTTTTGCCAACAATTTCAAAGTTATTCGAAAAGTTGCTAATGATGAAGTTAACTCCCATATTAAACGATGTAGGATGTATCCCAAATAACCAATTCGGTTTCAAGGCTAAGCATAGCACCATTGAGCAAACACACAGGTTAGTGAATGCCATAAAGACGTCCTTCGAAGACAAAAAATATTGCTCAGCTCTTTTCATTGACGTTTCCCAAGCTTTTGAAAAGCTACTTATACGGCCGAAAATTCATCATTAGAGAAGGTGACTTCTCAAGTTCCCCTCAACCAATCAATGCAGGTGTTCCTCAGGGCAGCATCCTGGGTCCTACTCTCTATTTGATTTACGCCTCTGATATGCCAACAGGCTCCCAAATTCATACTTCAACTTTTGCGGATGATACAGCATTCCTCAGTGTCCACGAAAATCATCAATTAGCTTCGCTAAAATTGCAAAATTATATTGACGAACTAGAGAAATGGCTTAAGTTTTGGAAAATCAAAGTAAACGAACAAAAATGCACTCACGTCACATTCACATTGCGCAGGGAAATATGCATGCCCATAAAAATTAACAACCAAACAATCCCGCAACATAGAGATGTCAAATACCTCGGTATTCACCTCGACCGTAGACTAACATGGAATTCCCATATTAATGCGAAAATGACTCAGATGAAACTTAAAGCAGCGCAGTTACATTGGCTCATGGGCAGAAACTCTACTTTAAAACTAGACTGCAAACTTCTGCTGTATAAAGCGATTCTAAAACCAATTTGGTGCTATGGAATTCAGCTATGGGGTACTGCCTCGCCCTTTCAATGTTTGATTGAAAGAATTCAGAGGCAACAAAATAAAATTCTGTTATCAAGAATACTGGGTATATCAAGAATGTATGATAACAGCAGCTTCATGGTATGTTAAAAACTCCCGAATTCACCAGGATCTAAGGGTACCTCTGATGAAAACTGAGTTTGCAAGGTACGTGACTGGGTATATCAAGAAACTTGAAGTGCATCCGAACCTGACTGAGGAGAAGGGATACCCTTGCAATCATCCGATCGCAAGACAGATAACTTTTCCGAAATTGAACCCGTATTATTAAAATCTTGAAGCTTAGCACTGGCTGGGCTCAAGTAGAAATTTTGTTTTAGTATTAAGATTTGTATACTTATTGTTAGTTTATTTATGAAGATACAATAAATAATCATATGTACAAAAAAAAACCGTTATCAGGAGCAGAAATAATAGATTTTTAATTTGTGGTTTGTATGGGAGGTACCACGCCCCTTTGTCCAATTGGACTGAATTGTAAATCTAAACCACCCGGGGCGCCACCTAAACGCATTCAAAAAAATTTATGCAAATTGGTCCAGCCGTTTAGGAGGAGTTCAGTCACAACACACGTACAGTAGAATTATATATATAAGATGTACAAAACAATACGACAAGACTAAGTCTTATATTGCAACATTGCTTACAGTATTGCCCACATATTTTGGCATTACATCATAGCATATACAAATTATAAAAAAAAAATTAAGTTTAAAAAAAAATCAAATGTAGTCAGAAATAGTCTAATAGAATAAACATAACTATATGGGGTAACATAGAAGTTAGGAAATGTTATTAAAACTGTTTATAGAATTCAGAAATTGTAGATTTAAATTGGCTTGCATTACTAATTAATTGTATTGTAGGGGGAAGTTGGCCCCAAAGGCGTATGGAATATATAAAGAAATGTTGCTCAGAAGCGGTCTTATTATGCCTGAAGCTATTTATTTTTTTGCCTTTGCTTGATATTGAGAAGGTGAGTCTTTGATATACATACATAGGTAATTAGGCTGTTTGGTATAAACAATTTTATGCAGCAAGAGAAGAACTCTACATTTTAGTAAATTATCAAACGTCATATTATATATTTGTGTTGCATATCTGGAAATGCTGCAATTTCTTTTAATCCCAAATATGTGTCTTGCAATACTATTATATGTTACATTGAGTCTGCGTTTGCTCACACTATCACGACTAGGAAAAACTGGGCAGTAGGTAGGTCTTAGCTAATAACATTCGAATATGTGGTGGAGTATAGTGTTGCGACATCCATAGGCTTCTTAACATCCCAAATGTCTAACCACAATTACTTTTGATATGATCAGACCAATCCATTGTTTATTAAAAATTACTCCTAGGATTTTTGCGATATCAACAAAATGGGCACGTAAAAAACGCTGCTCCAGTTTACAATCGACAAGTCAATGAGTGGTAATCAACGTTTTTAAAGTCTCTATACTCTAGTATTTTGGATGGTGCTATGAATAAAGTTATAAGAAAAAAATAATAAATCGTGCTTAGAGATCATTGATGCTGACAGCTGGTCAAATAATTGCAATTTGGAATTGTTGTTGACAAAGCATAGATCTTTCAGTGTACTCGAGTTGCTTGTAAAGTGAGTAGGGTCATTTTTATTTACTAAGTATAGACCAATAGAACTCATATCTTCTATTAGGCTCGTATCTTCCAAAATGTTTGCATTGAAGTCACCAGTCATTATTACATCATTGTAACCAAGAGCACATATGCTAAGTTGCAACAAGGAAAGAGTTAATGGTAATATATTTGTTTGGTTTGAGCAACCTTTCATTTTTATTAATAAGATCAAGGAAAATGTATTCAATGCTACTTATCTCCAACAACATTTTTATATTTTGTTTTACACGAAATACTGGATCTTATATACATGGCAACACCACCGCCAGTAGTTAACCTGTTAGAGCGATACAGATTATAGCCGCTCAGATAGTAGACACTATCTCTAACATCCGGATAGAACCACGATTCTGAGATGCATATCACATCAACATTGGAATTTTCAAAAGCAAGTTGGAATTCATCCATTTTCTTATTCTGAGCATTTAAGTGGCATATTTTAAAACCATCGAAATTCTTAGACAGTATTCTTACCATAAATGTCAGATTTTGCCTAGAGCCAGCCCCCAAATTAACAGAACGTAATGTCATTAAAAAAGTTTATAACAATTTTCGTAATGAAAGCAATAGAGTGTTTTAAGAGCTTAACAGTTTTTTTTATAAATAGTGAAAAGTTTTTGATTTGACAAAAAATTAGTTTTAACAATGACATTTTTATATAACCATTAACATTTAACAAAAAAAAAAAATTGGGTCGAAAAAACTTATCCAATGAACTTAGCTCATCGACTCGTATGGGCTCATCAATTTGCTGTTAATATTGCTGATCCTACACTATCTCTCCTCAATCCTTACAATTACGTTTTCATTGACATAAAATGGGGACCAATATTGAAACCAATTGCGTTCAGACATAATTTTGCGCTTTAACATAGTTTTTTTATGGATATCAGCACATAATTTCTGTCATAGGGGCATTTAAATTTTTTGATTATTGCAGTATCTATAGTTTTATTAGTCTTTTATTTTATTAGCAGAGTTATTATTTCTGTTTATTCTAACACGATAAGTCTCTTCAACGTCAGGGGGATGAATCTGCATTGTTTCGCAAATCTTTCTGTTGATATTATAACAATTTTCATTAGATTCAGAAGGCACGCCATGAATACGTATATCGTTCGGTAATTAAATTTTCCTGAGTTTTAATTTGCGCTTTTAAGGATGCAATTTCGGCTTGTGTACTTTTAAAATCAGCCGCGACTGTTTCTAAAGTTTATACTCTTTTTGAGATGTTAATTAGGTCGTTCTTTATTACATCGAATTTTTTATCTAAATCGTCTAAGAGATCAATTTTACATTCTGTAAGTTTCTTTATCATTACAATTTCGATTTGAGCTGTAAGCCGTTCGAATCGCTTATCCATGATATTAATCATTTTAAAAGGTGAGTCTGTATGTGTATAGCGCACTGAGTACTTTGGAGACTTTCTCTTACACAATTTTGAGCGGGAGTTTCAAGAGATTTAGTTGCTGTAGACTTTAATGGTGTGTTTTGGTCTATGAATCACAAATAATAGATTACGCTTTGGGCAAATCCGTTATGTTGTTTATATCAGTCAGCTGTATGTGTGACGTAGAAAATTTTCTTTGTAGTTTACTGTAATAGCAAAAGCGAATGAAGAAACAACAAACTTTAGACAAAATTATTAAAAATTAAATATATTAAAATGAAATGTGAAGTGAAAAATTGCAAGACTAATAAAAAAGACAATGAAAAATAAGTTTATTTACCTTTCCATCTGATCCTAAACTATTAAGGCAGTGGATCAAGTTTTGTTGCAATGAAAAGATAAACACAAAGCATGCTAGCGTTTGTATGGATCATTTCAAGGCAGATGATTTTGCAAATAATATGAAATATGAAACTGGTAAGTTATGAGTTATTTTATAAATTAATAAATTATTATTTTATTTCACAGTTAGGGTTTGTGACAAAACTTTATTTAAAGCGTGGTGCAGCTCCTTCTCTACGTAAAATATGTGGTGACAAGGATGATCGTCATAAGAAGCGTGAACAGCGAGCCCAAAGGAGAGAAAGCAAAAAAAATAGTTCAACAGCTTATTAAGGAACATGATGCATCATCTGATTTGCCCTATAGTAAAAGTGGGAAAATGTTCAAAGTTCAGCATTAATTTTGCAATTAGTTTTAGAAGAACAAACTGAAACTTTAGTGCATCGTAAAGACAGTGAAGTTCTCGTCGAAAGGCAGATTTATGAACAGGAGTGCGATAAAGAAAACGTGGCAAATAGTGATGATGAAAATGAAATTGATCATTTAAAAAATAGAATGTACGTACATACATATGTATGTCAGAACATACACTTTAATTAATTGCATAGTGCATAACAATATCATATACATACATATATTATTTGTTTTTAGAAAACGCCTTCGTTAAGAAAATTCTGTACAAAAAGAAAATTTCTGAACTGAAATCTTTGGAGGAGAAGAGACTTAAAGAGCGCAAAATTTGAAAATACAAATTGAAAAACTTAAAGACGTGCTTAACCAATTCGAATTAAGAAACTTTTAAGGTATTTTTACCAAAGGGCAAATAGCAAAACTGAAAGCAGGAATCAAGCGCACAAATTGGACAGAAGAAGATACATATAACCCAAGGTATTACTTTATACTCAGCGAATGCCAAACTTTATAAACTGATGTATAGAAAAAAATTTCCTTTGCCTGCTGTACGTACTTAGCAAACATGGGCTCAAAAAGTGCACACCACTACCGGCTTATTAGAACCAGTTTTTAAACTTCTTTCCGCTACGGAACATATGACACAAACGGATAAAATATGTGTTTTTAGTTTCGATGAGGCAAAAATTCGAAAACCGTATTCTTATGATAAGACCTCCGACACAACACTAGCTCCTGTGAACTATGTATGTACAGGTTGCAATGATAAGAGGTCAGTACATCAAGAGATTCAAATGTCAAATTCTAATACATGCTAATAATTTTTTATTAGGCTTACTTGCAAAATGGAAGCAGCCAATATTCTACAAATATGACTGATAAATGACTGCTGATATTTTAAAAAATATTTTTTCAAATCTGAAATCATGCAGCTATTGTTTGTGACTTAGGGGGGAATAAAACTAAAAGTTTCTGCGGAAAAACCATGGTACCTTAATTTATTTAAAAACATATGTTTTTTGGATAAAAAGTATTCTATTTGTTATTCGCCATTCAAGTTTTTGTGTTTGCAGACGTTCCTCATATGATAAAACTTCTACGCAATCACTTCATAGGTGAAGGTTTTATTATCAATAAAAAAACAGTTCGCAAGGAAATTATTGCTAAGTTACTAGAAATTAGTTCTGGAGATCTTTCCATCACCCATAAAATATCCCAAACAAAACTTATTGTCCAAAACATAAAAATGCAAAAGTTGAAACTGGCAACTATACTTTTTTCCCATACTGTAGCGCAAGCTATTATGAGCGCAGCTACTCATGGCCTATTTGAGGGTTTAAACTGAGAAGAATGCCATGAACTATTTAAATTGGTACAGTTGTTTAAATTCATTGCACACATTTTAAATTAAACCGAACAAAATATTGAATAATTTTTTAGACAAATGATTGGTTTGACGTCAAAGTTCTCATATCTGATGCAAAAGAGCCTTGCCCGCATTTATCTTCCTTTAGAGCTACAAAAATATATAATTAATAAATGGTTAAAAAAATGAGGGGGATCGGGCGAGCAACTTTGCTGTCATTTCAAAAATGTAGTTAATTGCAAATAATTTATTCAATATTTAAATTAAATTTTTTGATCAAGAATTATCCATACATATAATTCTATTCAAGGACTTTATGAAGACTTGGTATCACGATTTAACTTGAAATGCATATACTCTTACCTGTCGCCTTAATCAAGACGTTTTAGAAATTTTTTTCGGAGTTATTTGCGCTAAGGGAGGTCTGCATGACCATCCAGATCAACTGGAGTTTAAATACCGATTAAGGTCGTATATTCTTGAGCGAAACGATGGAATAATTTCGAATAATGGAAATGTTGAAAATGATGATACTCCAGACGTAGATATGTGTGAAAAATCTATAACTTGTAATTTTTTTAAATAATTTTTTTCCAAGTCAGGCTTTAAAAGGTTCTTTATACATATGTATGTATGGAGGTAGAATATTTGAAAATTTAAATATTGATGTTTATATGGAAGAAACATATATGGAAGAAACAGACGAAGAACTTAAAAACATGCATTATGATGGCATTTCCCGCAAAATCGATGAAAGCGAACCGACATATACATGGATTGACCATTTGTCAGAGGGCGGCATGACAAAGCCGACGGAAGAAAATATGAGCACAATGAAACAATTAAAAAAACGCATTGAAAATAAGCTCGTGGTCGTTTATTTTTATTCGCTGTGGGTTTTCCGGACGAAGAATCTAATTCCCGAAACCGGTTGTAGTCCAGGGGATGAACCCCGTTCATAGTGAAAAAGGGTCAAGAAACTTTCAATAAAGATTTACCGAACACTCAAAGTTTTGTAATTCAATGAAAAATAAAAATATACCAAGAATGCACTACAAAAAAAACAAGCAAAACCGTTTAACACAAAAACAATAACCAAATATCGGCGCAGTCAAGAGAGAAAAAACACGTTCGCTCACGGCAAATGCCCGACACAGACTGGCATAAAAATATAATATTAGGTAATGACATGTGTAGATTGTACCTGTTGCTGGATTTCGTTGTTTGATATTTAAATGATATCCATCTTCTCCTTCCCAAAATATCAATAGATATTGTAAAGCGTCGTAAGAGCGTTGAGTGTTTGCAATCGTATGCACTGTGTTGTCTCTGCGTTTGATTTGTATATCTCGACGTTCAAATGCATCGCCAACAATAACAACTGCAACTTCATTAATGGTCGGTGCATTATATCGGCCCGCGTGCTGCCTAGCGGGTACTTTGTCTGCTTTGATGACGATCGCATAGTTGTCCCAAATACCCACAATTGCTCGCTCCTCCATCTGCTCGATATGGTTGTACTGGCAGCGTGCGTTTATTTGCTGCCCTTTATCACCCATGAAGTAGATTTGCAGAAATTTTGAATCAATATCAGGCATCGGTATTAAAGACCCAATTTGATGATACACTTGGCCCTGAGTCTTAAAGGTTGATTGAAAATTGCAACCATCCTCATTGTGAACGATTTTTGTTGCTCCAAATGATGTCATTTGAAAGCACGAATTGAATTTGCGAATTTTACGCAAAAACAATTTAGATTCAGATGTACCTCCAGCCAATAGTGCTTTCAATGGTTCTTGCGGCGAATGGGAAAATATACAAAGACACGGTACAAAAAAATTTAAATGTGAAAATAACGAAACACACTTAATGTAATAAACTGAAATTAGAATACCTACGTGTGGCCGTAGTTGTGGCTTGATTCAAATTTGTGTTGTTTTCAATGAATGCAGAAATATTGGATTCTTAATTTGTGGTTTGTATGGGAGGTATCACGCCCCTTTGTACAATCCCGCCCATATTTGCAGCAGCAATTAAAAAATGCACACCAAACCGACGTACGTATTTTGTGCAAATACCGTTATCAGGCTGAATTGTTCGGAATAGGTGAAAACAAATCGAAACGACCAAAAACAAAAATTGTAAAAACAATATACATATGTATGTATGTACATACATATGAACGTTCATAATAAACAAACTGTGACAAAAAAACTTTTGAAAATAGTCAATGGGAATATAAATTCCTCAAAACAATTTTTGCGATAAAAATAAAACAAATTAAAAAATAAAAGTGCACTGGGAGTGCATAAAGTTTCATTGTTATTGTTGTTGTATTTAAAAGATCAACCAAAACAGTGTATCACTCAAAAAGACAACGGGAATTAAAAACTCCTCAAACAATTTTAACAATAAGAACAAAAACAAACTAAAGAGCAGTGCATAAAGTTTATGTTGTTGATGAAGATCAACAAACACAGTATAGTGCATAAGTGTAGAGACATTTAAAATTATAATTTATTTAAGAACAAAACAAAATTTATTCTTCTCTTTAATTAATTAAAAACAAAAACTTATTTGCAAAACAAAATTAAAATACATACAAAAAATCTAAAAAAAAAATTTTATTAGATTTACATGAAAACTGAAATTAAAGTTGTATGAGTGCTCGCCAAAGGTGTTATTCTGAAACATGGATTTCTGAAGAAGAATCTTTAAGAAAATCTGTGGAGAACCTTCTCTCAACAAGAGAAAAAAACCGCCCCCGTCTGTATCTCCCAATATGGTTGTCACATCAGATGATAGAATTGCTCCTGTCTCAATTAATGTTAATAATCCGAAAACATAAGTAGGTATGGATAGATACATCACAGTTGTGAAGCGGCAGAGAATCCCCAAGTCTGCTCAAGTCTCGTCGAAAGCTAAAGTGCCAAGAGACACTAATTCTGGTAAGCCAACTGAGAGCAATAGATTTTCTATTCTTCAAACGGAAGACACAACTCAATCTAAAAAATCATCTAAGCCTCCACCCATTTATTTAAGAGAGGCCACCTCCAGCGAACTCGTGAAGAAAATAGTTTCGATAATTGGAGAAAAAACCTTTAGTGTTACATTGATTAAGCATGGAAAAATTAGTGAAACAAGAATACAGGTTAAAAGCGAAGACTAGTACCGCAAAATGTCCAATGAGTTGGAAAAAGAAAAAAAAAGTTTCTACACATATCAACTGAAAAGCGCAAAAGGTCTTCAAATTGTGATAAAAGGTATTGATCCTTGCGTAAGCTCTGATGAAGTTAAGACCGGCCTAGAAGAGAAAGGTTTTAAAGTCAAAAACGTCTGTATTATTAAAAACCGTGAAAAAATCCTTCAGCCTATGCTTGGAGTGGAATTAGAACCGCGTGATGTGGTTTTAAAAAAGAACGAAACCCATCCAATCTACAGCCTCAAATACCTTCTGCATCGCAGAATCACTGTAGAAGAACCACATAAGCGTGCAGGGCCTGTTCAGTGCATGAACTGCCAGGAATTCGGCCACACCAGGACTTATTGTAAGTTGCCCACAGTTTGTGTCGTTTGTGGTGAACTCCACGGCAATGCACAATGCAATAAACCAAAAAATAGCTCAATAGTGAAAAAATGTAGTAATTGTGGCGGAAACCATACCGCAAATTATAGAGGCAGCCCTGTGTATGCCCATTTTAAGCATTCTATGGTTAAAAAATCATCAACTGCTCCTAAACAATCCGAGCAATCACTTTTCGTCTCGACCAATAGCTTTCCTCAGATAATCCAGTCAACCAGCCACATTAACGCCAAAAGCTCAAAACAAGTATCTTATGCTAATATAGTAAAATCTAGCACAACAAGCTTGAACCCAGAACCCACACATCAAACTTCTGAACCGCATTTTAGCAATATAGAGGCAACATTGCAGTCCCTTGTTCGTCAATAAACACTTTTACGACCTCTATGACCACCATGTTGCAGGAAATGCTGAAAATGCAGTCTACTATTTTACAGGCTATTTTAAATAAATGATTTGCTTAAATATTTGTTTCTGGAATGCTAACGGCATCCGCCAACATAAAAATGAGCTCGAATACTTCCTGAAGGCTAAAGACATCGACATAATGATGGTTGCTGAAACTCACTTGACATCCACTAGCTTCTTTAGGGCTAATGGCTACATCCTATACGATACAAAAGATCCTCGTGGAAGAGCTTATGGAGGCTCGGGAATTCTGATAAAATCCAGAATCAAACATTATTTGATGAACGACACATGCGAGAATTATCTTCAAGCAACAAACATCTGTGTAGAACATTGTCGTAACAAATTAGTTTTTTCATCAATTTACTCGCCGCCCGATATACAGCATCAGAAAACCAATATTTAAATTTTTTCAATCAATTGGGACCTCGATTTCTTGCAGCTGGCGACTATAACGCTAAACACACCTTTTGGGGTTCACGATTAATTTCACCGAGAGGCCGCGTACTATATGACACTATTTCTCGCATGGGCTTAGATGTAATTTCAAGCGGGCATCCCACCTACTGGCCAACAGATCGGCGAAAAATTCCAGATGTTATTGACTTTGGAATAGTCAAAAATATCCCTCTCGAATGGATTCAGGTGGAGCCCTCATTCGACTTGTCTTCTGACCACTCCCCTACTATTATTTCCATATGTTTTCCACAGGAAATTGGATCACTTTTTAATGACTCAATTTTAACAGTGTCGCGAGTAAATTGGCTAAAATATAAAAAATATTTAAGTACACACTGTACGAAAAATACCGCTTTAAGATCGCCAGAAGATATTAAGAATTAGCATCTTTACTAATAACATTAAACAAGCCGTGCAACATGCTACTTCTAGTCATACTGAGGACAGATATTCGAATCATAGGATTTATTCCTCAGAAATTGAAGAACTTGTGTCAGAAAAAAGGAGAGTTAGAAGAGAGTGGCAGCAACTAAGGTCTCCCCAGTTAAAAAGTAGATTACGGGAATGCACAATTCGACTGAGAAATATCCTAGAAATTCACAAAACAGCGAACCTTCAAACATATTTAGAAAGTCTAGATGGTACTCCTCAGTCAGATTATTCTTTATGGCGGGCTACAAGAGGTTTAAAACTTCCAATTCAAGCTAAACCACCTTTGCGAAATCCTTCTGGTGACTGGGCAAGAAATGATTCCGAAAAGGGAGAGTTATTTGCCAACCATATAGAAGCATGGACGGTGTCGAAGGCGGATGAGGAAGTCCTTGGTATTTTCGAGAGAAAAGTTCTGCGTTCAATCTTCGGCCCTGTTTGCGTTGATGGTTTCTGGAGAAGAAGATTCAATCATGAACTGTACGGGTTGTACAGCGACATGAGCCTAACCAGGCGCCTACGGATCCAACGGCTAAGATGGTTGGGCCATGTAGAGCGCATGGAGAATACTGCTCCGACCCGTAGAATCTTCGATTCCGAACCTGTGGGACAACGCAGTAGAGGACGCCCACGGAACCGATGGCGCACACAAGTGGAGAGGGACCTCAACCAACTTGGTGTGCAAAATTGGAGAACGCTGGCTAAAGACCGTGCCAGCTGGAAAACTTTGTTGGTTGAGGCCCAGGTTCACCACGGACTGTAGCGCCAAAAGAAGAAGAAGAAGAAGATTTGCCAACCATCTGAAAAATGTTTTCACGCTAACTACAGCTGGCAATGAAGCTGAATTTCCGCCATCTGTTGGCAGATCCCCCATGCCTCTAAGGTTTAATATTAGAAGTGTTGAAAACGCTATTGGTAATCTGGATCACAAGAAAGCTCCAGGCATTGATAAAATTAGCAATAAAATGCTCGAACAGTTACCTCAAGAAGCTAGAAGAATTGTGCTTTTTATTCTTAATGCTATTTTACGTCTTGAATATTATCCGGCAGAGTGGAAAGTGTCTATGATCACCATGATACTTAAGCCCGGGAAGGACCCCACTAGAGTTGAATCCTATAGAACAATAAGCCTTTTGCCAACAATTTCAAAGTTATTCGAAAAGTTGCTAATGATGAAGTTAACTCCCATATTAAACGATGTAGGATGTATCCCAAATCACCAATTCGGTTTCAAGGCTAAGCATAGCACCATTGAGCAAACACACAGGTTAGTGAATGCCATAAAGACGTCCTTCGAAGACAAAAAATATTGCTTAGCTCTTTTCATTGACGTTTCCCAAGCTTTTGAAAAGCTACTTATACGGCCGAAAATTCATCATTAGAGAAGGTGACTTCTCAAGTTCCCCTCAACCAATCAATGCAGGTGTTCCTCAGGGCAGCATCCTGGGTCCTACTCTCTATTTGATTTACGCCTCTGATATGCCAACAGGCTCCCAAATTCATACTTCAACTTTTGCGGATGATACAGCATTCCTCAGTGTCCACGAAAATCATCAATTAGCTTCGCTAAAATTGCAAAATTATATTGACGAACTAGAGAAATGGCTTAAGTTTAGGAAAATCAAAGTAAACGAACAAAAATGCACTCACGTCACATTCACATTGCGCAGGGAAATATGCATGCCCATAAAAATTAACAACCAAACAATCCCGCAACATAGAGATGTCAAATACCTCGGTATTCACCTCGACCGTAGACTAACATGGAATTCCCATATTAATGCGAAAATGACTCAGATGAAACTTAAAGCAGCGCAGTTACATTGGCTCATGGGCAGAAACTCTACTTTAAAACTAGACTGCAAACTTCTGCTGTATAAAGCGATTCTAAAACCAATTTGGTGCTATGGAATTCAGCTATGGGGTACTGCCTCGCCCTTTCAATGTTTGATTGAAAGAATTCAGAGGCAACAAAATAAAATTCTGTTATCAAGAATACTGGGTATATCAAGAATGTATGATAACAGCAGCTTCATGGTATGTTAAAAACTCCCGAATTCACGAGGATCTAAGGGTACCTCTGATGAAAACTGAGTTTGCAAGGTACGTGACTGGGTATATCAAGAAACTTGAAGTGCATCCGAACCTGACTGAGGAGAAGGGATACCCTTGCAATCATCCGATCGCAAGACAGATAACTTTTCCGAAATTGAACCCGTATTATTAAAATCTTGAAGCTTAGCACTGGCTGGGCTCAAGTAGAAATTTTGTTTTAGTATTAAGATTTGTATACTTATTGTTAGTTTATTTATGAAGATACAATAAATAATCATATGTACAAAAAAAAACCGTTATCAGGAGCAGAAATAATAGATTTTTAATTTGTGGTTTGTATGGGAGGTACCACGCCCCTTTGTCCAATTGGACTGAATTGTAAATCTAAACCACCCGGGGCGCCACCCAAACGCATTCAAAAAAATTTATGCAAATTGGTCCAGCCGTTTAGGAGGAGTTCAGTCACAACACACGTACAGTAGAATTATATATATAAGATGTACAAAACAATACGACAAGACTAAGTCTTATATTGCAACATTGCTTACAGTATTGCCCACATATTTTGGCATTACATCATAGCATATACAAATTATAAAAAAAAAATTAAGTTTAAAAAAAAATCAAATGTAGTCAGAAATAGTCTAATAGAATAAACATAACTATATGGGGTAACATAGAAGTTAGGAAATGTTATTAAAACTGTTTATAGAATTCAGAAATTGTAGATTTAAATTGGCTTGCATTACTAATTAATTGTATTGTAGGGGGAAGTTGGCCCCAAAGGCGTATGGAATATATAAAGAAATGTTGCTCAGAAGCGGTCTTATTATGCCTGAAGCTATTTATTTTTTTGCCTTTGCTTGATATTGAGAAGGTGAGTCTTTGATATACATACATAGGTAATTAGGCTGTTTGGTATAAACAATTTTATGCAGCAAGAGAAGAACTCTACATTTTAGTAAATTATCAAACGTCATATTATATATTTGTGTTGCATATCTGGAAACGCTGCAATTTCTTTTAATCCCAAATATGTGTCTTGCAATACTATTATATGTTACATTGAGTCTGCGTTTGCTCACACTATCACGACTAGGAAAAACTGGGCAGTAGGTAGGTCTTAGCTAATAACATTCGAATATGTGGTGGAGTATAGTGTTGCGACATCTATAGGCTTCTTAACATCCCAAATGTCTAACCACAATTACTTTTGATATGATCAGACCAATCCATTGTTTATTAAAAATTACTCCTAGGATTTTTGCGGTATCAACAAAATGGGCACGTAAAAAACGCTGCTCCAGTTTACAATCGACAAGTCAATGAGTGGTAATCAACGTTTTTAAAGTCTCTATACTCTAGTATTTTGGATGGTGCTATGAATAAAGTTATAAGAAAAAAATAATAAATCGTGCTTAGAGATCATTGATGCTGACAGCTGGTCAAATAATTGCAATTTGGAATTGTTGTTGACAAAGCATAGATCTTTCAGTGTACTCGAGTTGCTTGTAAAGTGAGTAGGGTCATTTTTATTTACTAAGTATAGACCAATAGAACTCATATCTTCTATTAGGCTCGTATCTTCCAAAATGTTTGCATTGAAGTCACCAGTCATTATTACATCATTGTAACCAAGAGCACATATGCTAAGTTGCAACAAGGAAAGAGTTAATGGTAATATATTTGTTTGGTTTGAGCAACCTTTCATTTTTATTAATAAGATCAAGGAAAATGTATTCAATGCTACTTATCTCCAACAACATTTTTATATTTTGTTTTACACGAAATACTGGATCTTATATACATGGCAACACCACCGCCAGTAGTTAACCTGTTAGAGCGATACAGATTATAGCCGCTCAGATAGTAGACACTATCTCTAACATCCGGATAGAACCACGATTCTGAGATGCATATCACATCAACATTGGAATTTTCAAAAGCAAGTTGGAATTCATCCATTTTCTTATTCTGAGCATTTAAGTGGCATATTTTAAAACCATCGAAATTCTTAGACAGTATTCTTACCATAAATGTCAGATTTTGCCTAGAGCCAGCCCCCAAATTAACAGAACGTAATGTCATTAAAAAAGTTTATAACAATTTTCGTAATGAAAGCAATAGAGTGTTTTAAGAGCTTAACAGTTTTTTTTATAAATAGTGAAAAGTTTTTGATTTGACAAAAAATTAGTTTTAACAATGACATTTTTATATAACCATTAACATTTAACAAAAAAAAAAATTGTGTCGAAAAAACTTATCCAATGAACTTAGCTCATCGACTCGTATGGGCTCATCAATTTGCTGTTAATATTGCTGATCCTACACTATCTCTCCTCAATCCTTACAATTACGTTTTCATTGACATAAAATGGGGACCAATATTGAAACCAATTGCGTTCAAACATAATTTTGCGCTTTAACATAGTTTTTTTATGGATATCAGCACATAATTTCTGTCATAGGGGCATTTAAATTTTTTGATTATTGCAGTATCTATAGTTTTATTAGTCTTTTATTTTATTAGCAGAGTTATTATTTCTGTTTATTCTAACACGATAAGTCTCTTCAACGTCAGGGGGATGAATCTGCATTGTTTCGCAAATCTTTCTGTTGATATTATAACAATTTTCATTAGATTCAGAAGGCACGCCATGAATACGTATATCGTTCGGTAATTAAATTTTCCTGAGTTTTAATTTGCGCTTTTAAGGATGCAATTTCGGCTTGTGTACTTTTAAAATCAGCCGCGACTGTTTCTAAAGTTTATACTCTTTTTGAGATGTTAATTAGGTCGTTCTTTATTACATCGAATTTTTTATCTAAATCGTCTAAGAGATCAATTTTACATTCTGTAAGTTTCTTTATCATTACAATTTCGATTTGAGCTGTAAGCCGTTCGAATCGCTTATCCATGATATTAATCATTTTAAAAGGTGAGTCTGTATGTGTATAGCGCACTGAGTACTTTGGAGACTTTCTCTTACACAATTTTAAGCGGGAGTTTCAAGAGATTTAGTTGCTGTAGACTTTAATGGTGTGTTTTGGTCTATGAATCACAAATAATAGATTACGCTTTGGGCAAATCCGTTATGTTGTTTATATCAGTCAGCTGTATGTGTGACGTAGAAAGTTTTCTTTGTAGTTTACTGTAATAGCAAAAGCGAATGAAGAAACAACAAACTTTAGACAAAATTATTAAAAATTAAATATATTAAAATGAAATGTGAAGTGAAAAATTGCAAGACTAATAAAAAAGACAATGAAAAATAAGTTTATTTACCTTTCCATCTGATCCTAAACTATTAAGGCAGTGGATCAAGTTTTGTTGCAATGAAAAGATAAACACAAAGCATGCTAGCGTTTGTATGGATCATTTCAAGGCAGATGATTTTGCAAATAAGATGAAATATGAAACTGGTAAGTTATGAGTTATTTTATAAACTAATAAATTATTATTTTATTTCACAGTTAGGGTTTGTGACAAAACTTTATTTAAAGCGTGGTGCAGCTCCTTCTCTACGTAAAATATGTGGTGACAAGGATGATCGTCATAAGAAGCGTGAACAGCGAGCCCAAAGGAGAGAAAGCAAAAAAAATAGTTCAACAGCTTATTAAGGAACATGATGCATCATCTGATTTGCCCTATAGTAAAAGTGGGAAAATGTTCAAAGTTCAGCATTAATTTTGCAATTAGTTTTAGAAGAACAAACTGAAACTTTAGTGCATCGTAAAGACAGTGAAGTTCTCGTCGAAAGGCAGATTTATGAACAGGAGTGCGATAAAGAAAACGTGGCAAATAGTGATGATGAAAATGAAATTGATCATTTAAAAAATAGAATGTACGTACGTATATGTATGTCAGAACATACACTTTAATTAATTGCATAGTGCATAACAATATCATATACATACATATATTATTTGTTTTTAGAAAACGCCTTCGTTAAGAAAATTCTGTACAAAAAGAAAATTTCTGAACTGAAATCTTTGGAGGAGAAGAGACTTAAAGAGCGCAAAATTTGAAAATACAAATTGAAAAACTTAAAGACGTGCTTAACCAATTCGAATTAAGAAACTTTTAAGGTATTTTTACCAAAGGGCAAATAGCAAAACTGAAAGCAGGAATCAAGCGCACAAATTGGACAGAAGAAGATACATATAACCCAAGGTATTACTTTATACTCAGCGAATGCCAAACTTTATAAACTGATGTATAGAAAAAAATTTCCTTTGCCTGCTGTACGTACTTAGCAAACATGGGCTCAAAAAGTGCACACCACTACCGGCTTATTAGAACCAGTTTTTAAACTTCTTTCCGCTACGGAACATATGACACAAACGGATAAAATATGTGTTTTTAGTTTCGATGAGGCAAAAATTCGAAAACCGTATTCTTATGATAAGACCTCCGACACAACACTAGCTCCTGTGAACTATGTATGTACAGGTTGCAATGATAAGAGGTCAGTACATCAAGAGATTCAAATGTCAAATTCTAATACATGCTAATAATTTTTTATTAGGCTTACTTGCAAAATGGAAGCAGCCAATATTCTACAAATATGACTGATAAATGACTGCTGATATTTTAAAAAATATTTTTTCAAATCTGAAATCATGCAGCTATTGTTTGTGACTTAGGGGGGAATAAAACTAAAAGTTTCTGCGGAAAAACCATGGTACCTTAATTTATTTAAAAACATATGTTTTTTGGATAAAAAGTATTCTATTTGTTATTCGCCATTCAAGTTTTTGTGTTTGCAGACGTTCCTCATATGATAAAACTTCTACGCAATCACTTCATAGGTGAAGGTTTTATTATCAATAAAAAAACAGTTCGCAAGGAAATTATTGCTAAGTTACTAGAAATTAGTTCTGGAGATCTTTCCATCACCCATAAAATATCCCAAACAAAACTTATTGTCCAAAACATAAAAATGCAAAAGTTGAAACTGGCAACTATACTTTTTTCCCATACTGTAGCGCAAGCTATTATGAGCGCAGCTACTCATGGCCTATTTGAGGGTTTAAACTGAGAAGAATGCCATGAACTATTTAAATTGGTACAGTTGTTTAAATTCATTGCACACATTTTAAATTAAACCGAACAAAATATTGAATAATTTTTTAGACAAATGATTGGTTTGACGTCAAAGTTCTCATATCTGATGCAAAAGAGCCTTGCCCGCATTTATCTTCCTTTAGAGCTACAAAAATATATAATTAATAAATGGTTAAAAAAATGAGGGGGATCGGGCGAGCAACTTTGCTGTCATTTCAAAAATGTAGTTAATTGCAAATAATTTATTCAATATTTAAATTAAATTTTTTGATCAAGAATTATCCATACATATAATTCTATTCAAGGACTTTATGAAGACTTGGTATCACGATTTAACTTGAAATGCATATACTCTTACCTGTCGCCTTAATCAAGACGTTTTAGAAATTTTTTTCGGAGTTATTTGCGCTAAGGGAGGTCTGCATGACCATCCAGATCAACTGGAGTTTAAATACCGATTAAGGTCGTATATTCTTGAGCGAAACGATGGAATAATTTCGAATAATGGAAATGTTGAAAATGATGATACTCCAGACGTAGATATGTGTGAAAAATCTATAACTTGTAATTTTTTTAAATAATTTTTTTCCAAGTCAGGCTTTAAAAGGTTCTTTATACATATGTATGTATGGAGGTAGAATATTTGAAAATTTAAATATTGATGTTTATATGGAAGAAACATATATGGAAGAAACAGACGAAGAACTTAAAAACATGCATTATGATGGCATTTCCCGCAAAATCGATGAAAGCGAACCGACATATACATGGATTGACCATTTGTCAGAGGGCGGCATGACAAAGCCGACGGAAGAAAATATGAGCACAATGAAACAATTAAAAAAACGCATTGAAAATAAGCTCGTGGTCGTTTATTTTTATTCGCTGTGGGTTTTCCGGACGAAGAATCTAATTCCCGAAACCGGTTGTAGTCCAGGGGATGAACCCCGTTCATAGTGAAAAAGGGTCAAGAAACTTTCAATAAAGATTTACCGAACACTCAAAGTTTTGTAATTCAATGAAAAATAAAAATATACCAAGAATGCACTACAAAAAAAACAAGCAAAACCGTTTAACACAAAAACAATAACCAAATATCGGCGCAGTCAAGAGAGAAAAAACACGTTCGCTCACGGCAAATGCCCGACACAGACTGGCATAAAAATATAATATTAGGTAATGACATGTGTAGATTGTACCTGTTGCTGGATTTCGTTGTTTGATATTTAAATGATATCCATCTTCTCCTTCCCAAAATATCAATAGATATTGTAAAGCGTCGTAAGAGCGTTGAGTGTTTGCAATCGTATGCACTGTGTTGTCTCTGCGTTTGATTTGTATATCTCGACGTTCAAATGCATCGCCAACAATAACAACTGCAACTTCATTAATGGTCGGTGCATTATATCGGCCCGCGTGCTGCCTAGCGGGTACTTTGTCTGCTTTGATGACGATCGCATAGTTGTCCCAAATACCCACAATTGCTCGCTCCTCCATCTGCTCGATATGGTTGTACTGGCAGCGTGCGTTTATTTGCTGCCCTTTATCACCCATGAAGTAGATTTGCAGAAATTTTGAATCAATATCAGGCATCGGTATTAAAGACCCAATTTGATGATACACTTGGCCCTGAGTCTTAAAGGTTGATTGAAAATTGCAACCATCCTCATTGTGAACGATTTTTGTTGCTCCAAATGATGTCATTTGAAAGCACGAATTGAATTTGCGAATTTTACGCAAAAACAATTTAGATTCAGATGTACCTCCAGCCAATAGTGCTTTCAATGGTTCTTGCGGCGAATGGGAAAATATACAAAGACACGGTACAAAAAAATTTAAATGTGAAAATAACGAAACACACTTAATGTAATAAACTGAAATTAGAATACCTACGTGTGGCCGTAGTTGTGGCTTGATTCAAATTTGTGTTGTTTTCAATGAATGCAGAAATATTGGATTCTTAATTTGTGGTTTGTATGGGAGGTATCACGCCCCTTTGTACAATCCCGCCCATATTTGCAGCAGCAATTAAAAAATGCACACCAAACCGACGTACGTATTTTGTGCAAATACCGTTATCAGGCTGAATTGTTCGGAATAGGTGAAAACAAATCGAAACGACCAAAAACAAAAATTGTAAAAACAATATACATATGTATGTATGTACATACATATGAACGTTCATAATAAACAAACTGTGACAAAAAAACTTTTGAAAATAGTCAATGGGAATATAAATTCCTCAAAACAATTTTTGCGATAAAAATAAAACAAATTAAAAAATAAAAGTGCACTGGGAGTGCATAAAGTTTCATTGTTATTGTTGTTGTATTTAAAAGATCAACCAAAACAGTGTATCACTCAAAAAGACAACGGGAATTAAAAACTCCTCAAACAATTTTAACAATAAGAACAAAAACAAACTAAAGAGCAGTGCATAAAGTTTATGTTGTTGATGAAGATCAACAAACACAGTATAGTGCATAAGTGTAGAGACATTTAAAATTATAATTTATTTAAGAACAAAACAAAATTTATTCTTCTCTTTAATTAATTAAAAACAAAAACTTATTTGCAAAACAAAATTAAAATACATACAAAAAATCTAAAAAAAAAATTTTATTAGATTTACATGAAAACTGAAATTAAAGTTGTATGAGTGCTCGCCAAAGGTGTTATTCTGAAACATGGATTTCTGAAGAAGAATCTTTAAGAAAATCTGTGGAGAACCTTCTCTCAACAAGAGAAAAAAACCGCCCCCGTCTGTATCTCCCAATATGGTTGTCACATCAGATGATAGAATTGCTCCTGTCTCAATTAATGTTAATAATCCGAAAACATAAGTAGGTATGGATAGATACATCACAGTTGTGAAGCGGCAGAGAATCCCCAAGTCTGCTCAAGTCTCGTCGAAAGCTAAAGTGCCAAGAGACACTAATTCTGGTAAGCCAACTGAGAGCAATAGATTTTCTATTCTTCAAACGGAAGACACAACTCAATCTAAAAAATCATCTAAGCCTCCACCCATTTATTTAAGAGAGGCCACCTCCAGCGAACTCGTGAAGAAAATAGTTTCGATAATTGGAGAAAAAACCTTTAGTGTTACATTGATTAAGCATGGAAAAATTAGTGAAACAAGAATACAGGTTAAAAGCGAAGACTAGTACCGCAAAATGTCCAATGAGTTGGAAAAAGAAAAAAAAAGTTTCTACACATATCAACTGAAAAGCGCAAAAGGTCTTCAAATTGTGATAAAAGGTATTGATCCTTGCGTAAGCTCTGATGAAGTTAAGACCGGCCTAGAAGAGAAAGGTTTTAAAGTCAAAAACGTCTGTATTATTAAAAACCGTGAAAAAATCCTTCAGCCTATGCTTGGAGTGGAATTAGAACCGCGTGATGTGGTTTTAAAAAAGAACGAAACCCATCCAATCTACAGCCTCAAATACCTTCTGCATCGCAGAATCACTGTAGAGGAACCACATAAGCGTGCAGGGCCTGTTCAGTGCATGAACTGCCAGGAATTCGGCCACACCAGGACTTATTGTAAGTTGCCCACAGTTTGTGTCGTTTGTGGTGAACTCCACGGCAATGCACAATGCAATAAACCAAAAAATAGCTCAATAGTGAAAAAATGTAGTAATTGTGGCGGAAACCATACCGCAAATTATAGAGGCAGCCCTGTGTATGCCCATTTTAAGCATTCTATGGTTAAAAAATCATCAACTGCTCCTAAACAATCCGAGCAATCACTTTTCGTCTCGACCAATAGCTTTCCTCAGATAATCCAGTCAACCAGCCACATTAACGCCAAAAGCTCAAAACAAGTATCTTATGCTAATATAGTAAAATCTAGCACAACAAGCTTGAACCCAGAACCCACACATCAAACTTCTGAACCGCATTTTAGCAATATAGAGGCAACATTGCAGTCCCTTGTTCGTCAATAAACACTTTTACGACCTCTATGACCACCATGTTGCAGGAAATGCTGAAAATGCAGTCTACTATTTTACAGGCTATTTTAAATAAATGATTTGCTTAAATATTTGTTTCTGGAATGCTAACGGCATCCGCCAACATAAAAATGAGCTCGAATACTTCCTGAAGGCTAAAGACATCGACATAATGATGGTTGCTGAAACTCACTTGACATCCACTAGCTTCTTTAGGGCTAATGGCTACATCCTATACGATACAAAAGATCCTCGTGGAAGAGCTTATGGAGGCTCGGGAATTCTGATAAAATCCAGAATCAAACATTATTTGATGAACGACACATGCGAGAATTATCTTCAAGCAACAAACATCTGTGTAGAACATTGTCGTAACAAATTAGTTTTTTCATCAATTTACTCGCCGCCCCGATATACAGCATCAGAAAACCAATATTTAAATTTTTTCAATCAATTGGGACCTCGATTTCTTGCAGCTGGCGACTATAACGCTAAACACACCTTTTGGGGTTCACGATTAATTTCACCGAGAGGCCGCGTACTATATGACACTATTTCTCGCATGGGCTTAGATGTAATTTCAAGCGGGCATCCCACCTACTGGCCAACAGATCGGCGAAAAATTCCAGATGTTATTGACTTTGGAATAGTCAAAAATATCCCTCTCGAATGGATTCAGGTGGAGCCCTCATTCGACTTGTCTTCTGACCACTCCCCTACTATTATTTCCATATGTTTTCCACAGGAAATTGGATCACTTTTTAATGACTCAATTTTAACAGTGTCGCGAGTAAATTGGCTAAAATATAAAAAATATTTAAGTACACACTGTACGAAAAATACCGCTTTAAGATCGCCAGAAGATATTAAGAATTAGCATCTTTACTAATAACATTAAACAAGCCGTGCAACATGCTACTTCTAGTCATACTGAGGACAGATATTCGAATCATAGGATTTATTCCTCAGAAATTGAAGAACTTGTGTCAGAAAAAAGGAGAGTTAGAAGAGAGTGGCAGCAACTAAGGTCTCCCCAGTTAAAAAGTAGATTACGGGAATGCACAATTCGACTGAGAAATATCCTAGAAATTCACAAAACAGCGAACCTTCAAACATATTTAGAAAGTCTAGATGGTACTCCTCAGTCAGATTATTCTTTATGGCGGGCTACAAGAGGTTTAAAACTTCCAATTCAAGCTAAACCACCTTTGCGAAATCCTTCTGGTGACTGGGCAAGAAATGATTCCGAAAAGGGAGAGTTATTTGCCAACCATATAGAAGCATGGACGGTGTCGAAGGCGGATGAGGAAGTCCTTGGTATTTTCGAGAGAAAAGTTCTGCGTTCAATCTTCGGCCCTGTTTGCGTTGATGGTTTCTGGAGAAGAAGATTCAATCATGAACTGTACGGGTTGTACAGCGACATGAGCCTAACCAGGCGCCTACGGATCCAACGGCTAAGATGGTTGGGCCATGTAGAGCGCATGGAGAATACTGCTCCGACCCGTAGAATCTTCGATTCCGAACCTGTGGGACAACGCAGTAGAGGACGCCCACGGAACCGATGGCGCACACAAGTGGAGAGGGACCTCAACCAACTTGGTGTGCAAAATTGGAGAACGCTGGCTAAAGACCGTGCCAGCTGGAAAACTTTGTTGGTTGAGGCCCAGGTTCACCACGGACTGTAGCGCCAAAAGAAGAAGAAGAAGAAGATTTGCCAACCATCTGAAAAATGTTTTCACGCTAACTACAGCTGGCAATGAAGCTGAATTTCCGCCATCTGTTGGCAGATCCCCCATGCCTCTAAGGTTTAATATTAGAAGTGTTGAAAACGCTATTGGTAATCTGGATCACAAGAAAGCTCCAGGCATTGATAAAATTAGCAATAAAATGCTCGAACAGTTACCTCAAGAAGCTAGAAGAATTGTGCTTTTTATTCTTAATGCTATTTTACGTCTTGAATATTATCCGGCAGAGTGGAAAGTGTCTATGATCACCATGATACTTAAGCCCGGGAAGGACCCCACTAGAGTTGAATCCTATAGAACAATAAGCCTTTTGCCAACAATTTCAAAGTTATTCGAAAAGTTGCTAATGATGAAGTTAACTCCCATATTAAACGATGTAGGATGTATCCCAAATCACCAATTCGGTTTCAAGGCTAAGCATAGCACCATTGAGCAAACACACAGGTTAGTGAATGCCATAAAGACGTCCTTCGAAGACAAAAAATATTGCTCAGCTCTTTTCATTGACGTTTCCCAAGCTTTTGAAAAGCTACTTATACGGCCGAAAATTCATCATTAGAGAAGGTGACTTCTCAAGTTCCCCTCAACCAATCAATGCAGGTGTTCCTCAGGGCAGCATCCTGGGTCCTACTCTCTATTTGATTTACGCCTCTGATATGCCAACAGGCTCCCAAATTCATACTTCAACTTTTGCGGATGATACAGCATTCCTCAGTGTCCACGAAAATCATCAATTAGCTTCGCTAAAATTGCAAAATTATATTGACGAACTAGAGAAATGGCTTAAGTTTTGGAAAATCAAAGTAAACGAACAAAAATGCACTCACGTCACATTCACATTGCGCAGGGAAATATGCATGCCCATAAAAATTAACAACCAAACAATCCCGCAACATAGAGATGTCAAATACCTCGGTATTCACCTCGACCGTAGACTAACATGGAATTCCCATATTAATGCGAAAATGACTCAGATGAAACTTAAAGCAGCGCAGTTACATTGGCTCATGGGCAGAAACTCTACTTTAAAACTAGACTGCAAACTTCTGCTGTATAAAGCGATTCTAAAACCAATTTGGTGCTATGGAATTCAGCTATGGGGTACTGCCTCGCCCTTTCAATGTTTGATTGAAAGAATTCAGAGGCAACAAAATAAAATTCTGTTATCAAGAATACTGGGTATATCAAGAATGTATGATAACAGCAGCTTCATGGTATGTTAAAAACTCCCGAATTCACGAGGATCTAAGGGTACCTCTGATGAAAACTGAGTTTGCAAGGTACGTGACTGGGTATATCAAGAAACTTGAAGTGCATCCGAACCTGACTGAGGAGAAGGGATACCCTTGCAATCATCCGATCGCAAGACAGATAACTTTTCCGAAATTGAACCCGTATTATTAAAATCTTGAAGCTTAGCACTGGCTGGGCTCAAGTAGAAATTTTGTTTTAGTATTAAGATTTGTATACTTATTGTTAGTTTATTTATGAAGATACAATAAATAATCATATGTACAAAAAAAAACCGTTATCAGGAGCAGAAATAATAGATTTTTAATTTGTGGTTTGTATGGGAGGTACCACGCCCCTTTGTCCAATTGGACTGAATTGTAAATCTAAACCACCCGGGGCGCCACCCAAACGCATTCAAAAAAATTTATGCAAATTGGTCCAGCCGTTTAGGAGGAGTTCAGTCACAACACACGTACAGTAGAATTATATATATAAGATGTACAAAACAATACGACAAGACTAAGTCTTATATTGCAACATTGCTTACAGTATTGCCCACATATTTTGGCATTACATCATAGCATATACAAATTATAAAAAAAAAATTAAGTTTAAAAAAAAATCAAATGTAGTCAGAAATAGTCTAATAGAATAAACATAACTATATGGGGTAACATAGAAGTTAGGAAATGTTATTAAAACTGTTTATAGAATTCAGAAATTGTAGATTTAAATTGGCTTGCATTACTAATTAATTGTATTGTAGGGGGAAGTTGGCCCCAAAGGCGTATGGAATATATAAAGAAATGTTGCTCAGAAGCGGTCTTATTATGCCTGAAGCTATTTATTTTTTTGCCTTTGCTTGATATTGAGAAGGTGAGTCTTTGATATACATACATAGGTAATTAGGCTGTTTGGTATAAACAATTTTATGCAGCAAGAGAAGAACTCTACATTTTAGTAAATTATCAAACGTCATATTATATATTTGTGTTGCATATCTGGAAATGCTGCAATTTCTTTTAATCCCAAATATGTGTCTTGCAATACTATTATATGTTACATTGAGTCTGCGTTTGCTCACACTATCACGACTAGGAAAAACTGGGCAGTAGGTAGGTCTTAGCTAATAACATTCGAATATGTGGTGGAGTATAGTGTTGCGACATCCATAGGCTTCTTAACATCCCAAATGTCTAACCACAATTACTTTTGATATGATCAGACCAATCCATTGTTTATTAAAAATTACTCCTAGGATTTTTGCGGTATCAACAAAATGGGCACGTAAAAAACGCTGGTCCAGTTTACAATCGACAAGTCAATGAGTGGTAATCAACGTTTTTAAAGTCTCTATACTCTAGTATTTTGGATGGTGCTATGAATAAAGTTATAAGAAAAAAATAATAAATCGTGCTTAGAGATCATTGATGCTGACAGCTGGTCAAATAATTGCAATTTGGAATTGTTGTTGACAAAGCATAGATCTTTCAGTGTACTCGAGTTGCTTGTAAAGTGAGTAGGGTCATTTTTATTTACTAAGTATAGACCAATAGAACTCATATCTTCTATTAGGCTCGTATCTTCCAAAATGTTTGCATTGAAGTCACCAGTCATTATTACATCATTGTAACCAAGAGCACATATGCTAAGTTGCAACAAGGAAAGAGTTAATGGTAATATATTTGTTTGGTTTGAGCAACCTTTCATTTTTATTAATAAGATCAAGGAAAATGTATTCAATGCTACTTATCTCCAACAACATTTTTATATTTTGTTTTACACGAAATACTGGATCTTATATACATGGCAACACCACCGCCAGTAGTTAACCTGTTAGAGCGATACAGATTATAGCCGCTCAGATAGTAGACACTATCTCTAACATCCGGATAGAACCACGATTCTGAGATGCATATCACATCAACATTGGAATTTTCAAAAGCAAGTTGGAATTCATCCATTTTCTTATTCTGAGCATTTAAGTGGCATATTTTAAAACCATCGAAATTCTTAGACAGTATTCTTACCATAAATGTCAGATTTTGCCTAGAGCCAGCCCCCAAATTAACAGAACGTAATGTCATTAAAAAAGTTTATAACAATTTTCGTAATGAAAGCAATAGAGTGTTTTAAGAGCTTAACAGTTTTTTTTATAAATAGTGAAAAGTTTTTGATTTGACAAAAAATTAGTTTTAACAATGACATTTTTATATAACCATTAACATTTAACAAAAAAAAAAAAATTGGGTCGAAAAAACTTATCCAATGAACTTAGCTCATCGACTCGTATGGGCTCATCAATTTGCTGTTAATATTGCTGATCCTACACTATCTCTCCTCAATCCTTACAATTACGTTTTCATTGACATAAAATGGGGACCAATATTGAAACCAATTGCGTTCAGACATAATTTTGCGCTTTAACATAGTTTTTTTATGGATATCGGCACATAATTTCTGTCATAGGGGCATTTAAATTTTTTGATTATTGCAGTATCTATAGTTTTATTAGTCTTTTATTTTATTAGCAGAGTTATTATTTCTGTTTATTCTAACACGATAAGTCTCTTCAACGTCAGGGGGATGAATCTGCATTGTTTCGCAAATCTTTCTGTTGATATTATAACAATTTTCATTAGATTCAGAAGGCACGCCATGAATACGTATATCGTTCGGTAATTAAATTTTCCTGAGTTTTAATTTGCGCTTTTAAGGATGCAATTTCGGCTTGTGTACTTTTAAAATCAGCCGCGACTGTTTCTAAAGTTTATACTCTTTTTGAGATGTTAATTAGGTCGTTCTTTATTACATCGAATTTTTTATCTAAATCGTCTAAGAGATCAATTTTACATTCTGTAAGTTTCTTTATCATTACAATTTCGATTTGATCTGTAAGCCGTTCGAATCGCTTATCCATGATATTAATCATTTTAAAAGGTGAGTCTGTATGTGTATAGCGCACTGAGTACTTTGGAGACTTTCTCTTACACAATTTTAAGCGGGAGTTTCAAGAGATTTAGTTGCTGTAGACTTTAATGGTGTGTTTTGGTCTATGAATCACAAATAATAGATTACGCTTTGGGCAAATCCGTTATGTTGTTTATATCAGTCAGCTGTATGTGTGACGTAGAAAGTTTTCTTTGTATTTTACTGTAATAGCAAAAGCGAATGAAGAAACAACAAACTTTAGACAAAATTATTAAAAATTAAATATATTAAAATGAAATGTGAAGTGAAAAATTGCAAGACTAATAAAAAAGACAATGAAAAATAAGTTTATTTACCTTTCCATCTGATCCTAAACTATTAAGGCAGTGGATCAAGTTTTGTTGCAATGAAAAGATAAACACAAAGCATGCTAGCGTTTGTATGGATCATTTCAAGGCAGATGATTTTGCAAATAAGATGAAATATGAAACTGGTAAGTTATGAGTTATTTTATAAACTAATAAATTATTATTTTATTTCACAGTTAGGGTTTGTGACAAAACTTTATTTAAAGCGTGGTGCAGCTCCTTCTCTACGTAAAATATGTGGTGACAAGGATGATCGTCATAAGAAGCGTGAACAGCGAGCCCAAAGGAGAGAAAGCAAAAAAATAGTTCAACAGCTTATTAAGGAACATGATGCATCATCTGATTTGCCCTATAGTAAAAGTGGGAAAATGTTCAAAGTTCAGCATTAATTTTGCAATTAGTTTTAGAAGAACAAACTGAAACTTTAGTGCATCGTAAAGACAGTGAAGTTCTCGTCGAAAGGCAGATTTATGAACAGGAGTGCGATAAAGAAAACGTGGCAAATAGTGATGATGAAAATGAAATTGATCATTTAAAAAATAGAATGTACGTACATACATATGTATGTCAGAACATACACTTTAATTAATTGCATAGTGCATAACAATATCATATACATACATATATTATTTGTTTTTAGAAAACGCCTTCGTTAAGAAAATTCTGTACAAAAAGAAAATTTCTGAACTGAAATCTTTGGAGGAGAAGAGACTTAAAGAGCGCAAAATTTGAAAATACAAATTGAAAAACTTAAAGACGTGCTTAACCAATTCGAATTAAGAAACTTTTAAGGTATTTTTACCAAAGGGCAAATAGCAAAACTGAAAGCAGGAATCAAGCGCACAAATTGGACAGAAGAAGATACATATAACCCAAGGTATTACTTTATACTCAGCGAATGCCAAACTTTATAAACTGATGTATAGAAAAAAATTTCCTTTGCCTGCTGTACGTACTTAGCAAACATGGGCTCAAAAAGTGCACACCACTACCGGCTTATTAGAACCAGTTTTTAAACTTCTTTCCGCTACGGAACATATGACACAAACGGATAAAATATGTGTTTTTAGTTTCGATGAGGCAAAAATTCGAAAACCGTATTCTTATGATAAGACCTCCGACACAACACTAGCTCCTGTGAACTATGTATGTACAGGTTGCAATGATAAGAGGTCAGTACATCAAGAGATTCAAATGTCAAATTCTAATACATGCTAATAATTTTTTATTAGGCTTACTTGCAAAATGGAAGCAGCCAATATTCTACAAATATGACTGATAAATGACTGCTGATATTTTAAAAAATATTTTTTCAAATCTGAAATCATGCAGCTATTGTTTGTGACTTAGGGGGGAATAAAACTAAAAGTTTCTGCGGAAAAACCATGGTACCTTAATTTATTTAAAAACATATGTTTTTTGGATAAAAAGTATTCTATTTGTTATTCGCCATTCAAGTTTTTGTGTTTGCAGACGTTCCTCATATGATAAAACTTCTACGCAATCACTTCATAGGTGAAGGTTTTATTATCAATAAAAAAACAGTTCGCAAGGAAATTATTGCTAAGTTACTAGAAATTAGTTCTGGAGATCTTTCCATCACCCATAAAATATCCCAAACAAAACTTATTGTCCAAAACATAAAAATGCAAAAGTTGAAACTGGCAACTATACTTTTTTCCCATACTGTAGCGCAAGCTATTATGAGCGCAGCTACTCATGGCCTATTTGAGGGTTTAAACTGAGAAGAATGCCATGAACTATTTAAATTGGTACAGTTGTTTAAATTCATTGCACACATTTTAAATTAAACCGAACAAAATATTGAATAATTTTTTAGACAAATGATTGGTTTGACGTCAAAGTTCTCATATCTGATGCAAAAGAGCCTTGCCCGCATTTATCTTCCTTTAGAGCTACAAAAATATATAATTAATAAATGGTTAAAAAAATGAGGGGGATCGGGCGAGCAACTTTGCTGTCATTTCAAAAATGTAGTTAATTGCAAATAATTTATTCAATATTTAAATTAAATTTTTTGATCAAGAATTATCCATACATATAATTCTATTCAAGGACTTTATGAAGACTTGGTATCACGATTTAACTTGAAATGCATATACTCTTACCTGTCGCCTTAATCAAGACGTTTTAGAAATTTTTTTCGGAGTTATTTGCGCTAAGGGAGGTCTGCATGACCATCCAGATCAACTGGAGTTTAAATACCGATTAAGGTCGTATATTCTTGAGCGAAACGATGGAATAATTTCGAATAATGGAAATGTTGAAAATGATGATACTCCAGACGTAGATATGTGTGAAAAATCTATAACTTGTAATTTTTTTAAATAATTTTTTTCCAAGTCAGGCTTTAAAAGGTTCTTTATACATATGTATGTATGGAGGTAGAATATTTGAAAATTTAAATATTGATGTTTATATGGAAGAAACATATATGGAAGAAACAGACGAAGAACTTAAAAACATGCATTATGATGGCATTTCCCGCAAAATCGATGAAAGCGAACCGACATATACATGGATTGACCATTTGTCAGAGGGCGGCATGACAAAGCCGACGGAAGAAAATATGAGCACAATGAAACAATTAAAAAAACGCATTGAAAATAAGCTCGTGGTCGTTTATTTTTATTCGCTGTGGGTTTTCCGGACGAAGAATCTAATTCCCGAAACCGGTTGTAGTCCAGGGGATGAACCCCGTTCATAGTGAAAAAGGGTCAAGAAACTTTCAATAAAGATTTACCGAACACTCAATGTTTTGTAATTCAATGAAAAATAAAAATATACCAAGAATGCACTACAAAAAAAACAAGCAAAACCGTTTAACACAAAAACAATAACCAAATATCGGCGCAGTCAAGAGAGAAAAAACACGTTCGCTCACGGCAAATGCCCGACACAGACTGGCATAAAAATATAATATTAGGTAATGACATGTGTAGATTGTACCTGTTGCTGGATTTCGTTGTTTGATATTTAAATGATATCCATCTTCTCCTTCCCAAAATATCAATAGATATTGTAAAGCGTCGTAAGAGCGTTGAGTGTTTGCAATCGTATGCACTGTGTTGTCTCTGCGTTTGATTTGTATATCTCGACGTTCAAATACATCGCCAACAATAACAACTGCAACTTCATTAATGGTCGGTGCATTATATCGGCCCACGTGCTGCCTAGCGGGTACTTTGTCTGCTTTGATGACGATCGCATAGTTGTCCCAAATACCCACAATTGCTCGCTCCTCCATCTGCTCGATATGGTTGTACTGGCAGCGTGCGTTTATTTGCTGCCCTTTATCACCCATGAAGTAGATTTGCAGAAATTTTGAATCAATATCAGGCATCGGTATTAAAGACCCAATTTGATGATACACTTGGCCCTGAGTCTTAAAGGTTGATTGAAAATTGCAACCATCCTCATTGTGAACGATTTTTGTTGCTCCAAATGATGTCATTTGAAAGCACGAATTGAATTTGCGAATTTTACGCAAAAAATATTTAGATTCAGATGTACCTCCAGCCAATAGTGCTTTCAATGGTTCTTGCGGCGAATGGGAAAATATACAAAGACACGGTACAAAAAAATTTAAATGTGAAAATAACGAAACACACTTAATGTAATAAACTGAAATTAGAATACCTACGTGTGGCCGTAGTTGTGGCTTGATTCAAATTTGTGTTGTTTTCAATGAATGCAGAAATATTGGATTCTTAATTTGTGGTTTGTATGGGAGGTATCACGCCCCTTTGTACAATCCCGCCCATATTTGCAGCAGCAATTAAAAAATGCACACCAAACCGACGTACGTATTTTGTGCAAATACCGTTATCAGGCTGAATTGTTCGGAATAGGTGAAAACAAATCGAAACGACCAAAAACAAAAATTGTAAAAACAATATACATATGTATGTATGTACATACATATGAACGTATGTATGTACATACATACATACATACGTTCATAATAAACAAACTGTGACAAAAAAACTTTTGAAAATAGTCAATGGGAATATAAATTCCTCAAAACAATTTTTGCGATAAAAATAAAACAAATTAAAAAATAAAAGTGCACTGGGAGTGCATAAAGTTTCATTGTTATTGTTGTTGTATTTAAAAGATCAACCAAAACAGTGTATCACTCAAAAAGACAACGGGAATTAAAAACTCCTCAAACAATTTTAACAATAAGAACAAAAACAAACTAAAGAGCAGTGCATAAAGTTTATGTTGTTGATGAAGATCAACAAACACAGTATAGTGCATAAGTGTAGAGACATTTAAAATTATAATTTATTTAAGAACAAAACAAAATTTATTCTTCTCTTTAATTAATTAAAAACAAAAACTTATTTGCAAAACAAAATTAAAATACATACAAAAAATCTAAAAAAAAAATTTTATTAGATTTACATGAAAACTGAAATTAAAGTTGTATGAGTGCTCGCCAAAGGTGTTATTCTGAAACATGGATTTCTGAAGAAGAATCTTTAAGAAAATCTGTGGAGAACCTTCTCTCAACAAGAGAAAAAAACCGCCCCCGTCTGTATCTCCCAATATGGTTGTCACATCAGATGATAGAATTGCTCCTGTCTCAATTAATGTTAATAATCCGAAAACATAAGTAGGTATGGATAGATACATCACAGTTGTGAAGCGGCAGAGAATCCCCAAGTCTGCTCAAGTCTCGTCGAAAGCTAAAGTGCCAAGAGACACTAATTCTGGTAAGCCAACTGAGAGCAATAGATTTTCTATTCTTCAAACGGAAGACACAACTCAATCTAAAAAATCATCTAAGCCTCCACCCATTTATTTAAGAGAGGCCACCTCCAGCGAACTCGTGAAGAAAATAGTTTCGATAATTGGAGAAAAAACCTTTAGTGTTACATTGATTAAGCATGGAAAAATTAGTGAAACAAGAATACAGGTTAAAAGCGAAGACTAGTACCGCAAAATGTCCAATGAGTTGGAAAAAGAAAAAAAAAGTTTCTACACATATCAACTGAAAAGCGCAAAAGGTCTTCAAATTGTGATAATAGGTATTGATCCTTGCGTAAGCTCTGATGAAGTTAAGACCGGCCTAGAAGAGAAAGGTTTTAAAGTCAAAAACGTCTGTATTATTAAAAACCGTGAAAAAATCCTTCAGCCTATGCTTGGAGTGGAATTAGAACCGCGTGATGTGGTTTTAAAAAAGAACGAAACCCATCCAATCTACAGCCTCAAATACCTTCTGCATCGCAGAATCACTGTAGAAGAACCACATAAGCGTGCAGGGCCTGTTCAGTGCATGAACTGCCAGGAATTCGGCCACACCAGGACTTATTGTAAGTTGCCCACAGTTTGTGTCGTTTGTGGTGAACTCCACGGCAATGCACAATGCAATAAACCAAAAAATAGCTCAATAGTGAAAAAATGTAGTAATTGTGGCGGAAACCATACCGCAAATTATAGAGGCAGCCCTGTGTATGCCCATTTTAAGCATTCTATGGGTAAAAAATCATCAACTGCTCCTAAACAATCCGAGCAATCACTTTTCGTCTCGACCAATAGCTTTCCTCAGATAATCCAGTCAACCAGCCACATTAACGCCAAAAGCTCAAAACAAGTATCTTATGCTAATATAGTAAAATCTAGCACAACAAGCTTGAACCCAGAACCCACACATCAAACTTCTGAACCGCATTTTAGCAATATAGAGGCAACATTGCAGTCCCTTGTTCGTCAATAAACACTTTTACGACCTCTATGACCACCATGTTGCAGGAAATGCTGAAAATGCAGTCTACTATTTTACAGGCTATTTTAAATAAATGATTTGCTTAAATATTTGTTTCTGGAATGCTAACGGCATCCGCCAACATAAAAATGAGCTCGAATACTTCCTGAAGGCTAAAGACATCGACATAATGATGGTTGCTGAAACTCACTTGACATCCACTAGCTTCTTTAGGGCTAATGGCTACATCCTATACGATACAAAAGATCCTCGTGGAAGAGCTTATGGAGGCTCGGGAATTCTGATAAAATCCAGAATCAAACATTATTTGATGAACGACACATGCGAGAATTATCTTCAAGCAACAAACATCTGTGTAGAACATTGTCGTAACAAATTAGTTTTTTCATCAATTTACTCGCCGCCCCGATATACAGCATCAGAAAACCAATATTTAAATTTTTTCAATCAATTGGGACCTCGATTTCTTGCAGCTGGCGACTATAACGCTAAACACACCTTTTGGGGTTCACGATTAATTTCACCGAGAGGCCGCGTACTATATGACACTATTTCTCGCATGGGCTTAGATGTAATTTCAAGCGGGCATCCCACCTACTGGCCAACAGATCGGCGAAAAATTCCAGATGTTATTGACTTTGGAATAGTCAAAAATATCCCTCTCGAATGGATTCAGGTGGAGCCCTCATTCGACTTGTCTTCTGACCACTCCCCTACTATTATTTCCATATGTTTTCCACAGGAAATTGGATCACTTTTTAATGACTCAATTTTAACAGTGTCGCGAGTAAATTGGCTAAAATATAAAAAATATTTAAGTACACACTGTACGAAAAATACCGCTTTAAGATCGCCAGAAGATATTAAGAATTAGCATCTTTACTAATAACATTAAACAAGCCGTGCAACATGCTACTTCTAGTCATACTGAGGACAGATATTCGAATCATAGGATTTATTCCTCAGAAATTGAAGAACTTGTGTCAGAAAAAAGGAGAGTTAGAAGAGAGTGGCAGCAACTAAGGTCTCCCCAGTTAAAAAGTAGATTACGGGAATGCACAATTCGACTGAGAAATATCCTAGAAATTCACAAAACAGCGAACCTTCAAACATATTTAGAAAGTCTAGATGGTACTCCTCAGTCAGATTATTCTTTATGGCGGGCTACAAGAGGTTTAAAACTTCCAATTCAAGCTAAACCACCTTTGCGAAATCCTTCTGGTGACTGGGCAAGAAATGATTCCGAAAAGGGAGAGTTATTTGCCAACCATATAGAAGCATGGACGGTGTCGAAGGCGGATGAGGAAGTCCTTGGTATTTTCGAGAGAAAAGTTCTGCGTTCAATCTTCGGCCCTGTTTGCGTTGATGGTTTCTGGAGAAGAAGATTCAATCATGAACTGTACGGGTTGTACAGCGACATGAGCCTAACCAGGCGCCTACGGATCCAACGGCTAAGATGGTTGGGCCATGTAGAGCGCATGGAGAATACTGCTCCGACCCGTAGAATCTTCGATTCCGAACCTGTGGGACAACGCAGTAGAGGACGCCCACGGAACCGATGGCGCACACAAGTGGAGAGGGACCTCAACCAACTTGGTGTGCAAAATTGGAGAACGCTGGCTAAAGACCGTGCCAGCTGGAAAACTTTGTTGGTTGAGGCCCAGGTTCACCACGGACTGTAGCGCCAAAAGAAGAAGAAGAAGAAGATTTGCCAACCATCTGAAAAATGTTTTCACGCTAACTACAGCTGGCAATGAAGCTGAATTTCCGCCATCTGTTGGCAGATCCCCCATGCCTCTAAGGTTTAATATTAGAAGTGTTGAAAACGCTATTGGTAATCTGGATCACAAGAAAGCTCCAGGCATTGATAAAATTAGCAATAAAATGCTCGAACAGTTACCTCAAGAAGCTAGAAGAATTGTGCTTTTTATTCTTAATGCTATTTTACGTCTTGAATATTATCCGGCAGAGTGGAAAGTGTCTATGATCACCATGATACTTAAGCCCGGGAAGGACCCCACTAGAGTTGAATCCTATAGAACAATAAGCCTTTTGCCAACAATTTCAAAGTTATTCGAAAAGTTGCTAATGATGAAGTTAACTCCCATATTAAACGATGTAGGATGTATCCCAAATCACCAATTCGGTTTCAAGGCTAAGCATAGCACCATTGAGCAAACACACAGGTTAGTGAATGCCATAAAGACGTCCTTCGAAGACAAAAAATATTGCTCAGCTCTTTTCATTGACGTTTCCCAAGCTTTTGAAAAGCTACTTATACGGCCGAAAATTCATCATTAGAGAAGGTGACTTCTCAAGTTCCCCTCAACCAATCAATGCAGGTGTTCCTCAGGGCAGCATCCTGGGTCCTACTCTCTATTTGATTTACGCCTCTGATATGCCAACAGGCTCCCAAATTCATACTTCAACTTTTGCGGATGATACAGCATTCCTCAGTGTCCACGAAAATCATCAATTAGCTTCGCTAAAATTGCAAAATTATATTGACGAACTAGAGAAATGGCTTAAGTTTTGGAAAATCAAAGTAAACGAACAAAAATGCACTCACGTCACATTCACATTGCGCAGGGAAATATGCATGCCCATAAAAATTAACAACCAAACAATCCCGCAACATAGAGATGTCAAATACCTCGGTATTCACCTCGACCGTAGACTAACATGGAATTCCCATATTAATGCGAAAATGACTCAGATGAAACTTAAAGCAGCGCAGTTACATTGGCTCATGGGCAGAAACTCTACTTTAAAACTAGACTGCAAACTTCTGCTGTATAAAGCGATTCTAAAACCAATTTGGTGCTATGGAATTCAGCTATGGGGTACTGCCTCGCCCTTTCAATGTTTGATTGAAAGAATTCAGAGGCAACAAAATAAAATTCTGTTATCAAGAATACTGGGTATATCAAGAATGTATGATAACAGCAGCTTCATGGTATGTTAAAAACTCCCGAATTCACGAGGATCTAAGGGTACCTCTGATGAAAACTGAGTTTGCAAGGTACGTGACTGGGTATATCAAGAAACTTGAAGTGCATCCGAACCTGACTGAGGAGAAGGGATACCCTTGCAATCATCCGATCGCAAGACAGATAACTTTTCCGAAATTGAACCCGTATTATTAAAATCTTGAAGCTTAGCACTGGCTGGGCTCAAGTAGAAATTTTGTTTTAGTATTAAGATTTGTATACTTATTGTTAGTTTATTTATGAAGATACAATAAATAATCATATGTACAAAAAAAAACCGTTATCAGGAGCAGAAATAATAGATTTTTAATTTGTGGTTTGTATGGGAGGTACCACGCCCCTTTGTCCAATTGGACTGAATTGTAAATCTAAACCACCCGGGGCGCCACCCAAACGCATTCAAAAAAATTTATGCAAATTGGTCCAGCCGTTTAGGAGGAGTTCAGTCACAACACACGTACAGTAGAATTATATATATAAGATGTACAAAACAATACGACAAGACTAAGTCTTATATTGCAACATTGCTTACAGTATTGCCCACATATTTTGGCATTACATCATAACATATACAAATTATAAAAAAAAAATTAAGTTTAAAAAAAAATCAAATGTAGTCAGAAATAGTCTAATAGAATAAACATAACTATATGGGGTAACATAGAAGTTAGGAAATGTTATTAAAACTGTTTATAGAATTCAGAAATTGTAGATTTAAATTGGCTTGCATTACTAATTAATTGTATTGTAGGGGGAAGTTGGCCCCAAAGGCGTATGGAATATATAAAGAAATGTTGCTCAGAAGCGGTCTTATTATGCCTGAAGCTATTTATTTTTTTGCCTTTGCTTGATATTGAGAAGGTGAGTCTTTGATATACATACATAGGTAATTAGGCTGTTTGGTATAAACAATTTTATGCAGCAAGAGAAGAACTCTACATTTTAGTAAATTATCAAACGTCATATTATATATTTGTGTTGCATATCTGGAAATGCTGCAATTTCTTTTAATCCCAAATATGTGTCTTGCAATACTATTATATGTTACATTGAGTCTGCGTTTGCTCACACTATCACGACTAGGAAAAACTGGGCAGTAGGTAGGTCTTAGCTAATAACATTCGAATATGTGGTGGAGTATAGTGTTGCGACATCCATAGGCTTCTTAACATCCCAAATGTCTAACCACAATTACTTTTGATATGATCAGACCAATCCATTGTTTATTAAAAATTACTCCTAGGATTTTTGCGGTATCAACAAAATGGGCACGTAAAAAACGCTGCTCCAGTTTACAATCGACAAGTCAATGAGTGGTAATCAACGTTTTTAAAGTCTCTATACTCTAGTATTTTGGATGGTGCTATGAATAAAGTTATAAGAAAAAAATAATAAATCGTGCTTAGAGATCATTGATGCTGACAGCTGGTCAAATAATTGCAATTTGGAATTGTTGTTGACAAAGCATAGATCTTTCAGTGTACTCGAGTTGCTTGTAAAGTGAGTAGGGTCATTTTTATTTACTAAGTATAGACCAATAGAACTCATATCTTCTATTAGGCTCGTATCTTCCAAAATGTTTGCATTGAAGTCACCAGTCATTATTACATCATTGTAACCAAGAGCACATATGCTAAGTTGCAACAAGGAAAGAGTTAATGGTAATATATTTGTTTGGTTTGAGCAACCTTTCATTTTTATTAATAAGATCAAGGAAAATGTATTCAATGCTACTTATCTCCAACAACATTTTTATATTTTGTTTTACACGAAATACTGGATCTTATATACATGGCAACACCACCGCCAGTAGTTAACCTGTTAGAGCGATACAGATTATAGCCGCTCAGATAGTAGACACTATCTCTAACATCCGGATAGAACCACGATTCTGAGATGCATATCACATCAACATTGGAATTTTCAAAAGCAAGTTGGAATTCATCCATTTTCTTATTCTGAGCATTTAAGTGGCATATTTTAAAACCATCGAAATTCTTAGACAGTATTCTTACCATAAATGTCAGATTTTGCCTAGAGCCAGCCCCCAAATTAACAGAACGTAATGTCATTAAAAAAGTTTATAACAATTTTCGTAATGAAAGCAATAGAGTGTTTTAAGAGCTTAACAGTTTTTTTTATAAATAGTGAAAAGTTTTTGATTTGACAAAAAATTAGTTTTAACAATGACATTTTTATATAACCATTAACATTTAACAAAAAAAAAAAATTGGGTCGAAAAAACTTATCCAATGAACTTAGCTCATCGACTCGTATGGGCTCATCAATTTGCTGTTAATATTGCTGATCCTACACTATCTCTCCTCAATCCTTACAATTACGTTTTCATTGACATAAAATGGGGACCAATATTGAAACCAATTGCGTTCAGACATAATTTTGCGCTTTAACATAGTTTTTTTATGGATATCGGCACATAATTTCTGTCATAGGGGCATTTAAATTTTTTGATTATTGCAGTATCTATAGTTTTATTAGTCTTTTATTTTATTAGCAGAGTTATTATTTCTGTTTATTCTAACACGATAAGTCTCTTCAACGTCAGGGGGATGAATCTGCATTGTTTCGCAAATCTTTCTGTTGATATTATAACAATTTTCATTAGATTCAGAAGGCACGCCATGAATACGTATATCGTTCGGTAATTAAATTTTCCTGAGTTTTAATTTGCGCTTTTAAGGATGCAATTTCGGCTTGTGTACTTTTAAAATCAGCCGCGACTGTTTCTAAAGTTTATACTCTTTTTGAGATGTTAATTAGGTCGTTCTTTATTACATCGAATTTTTTATCTAAATCGTCTAAGAGATCAATTTTACATTCTGTAAGTTTCTTTATCATTACAATTTCGATTTGATCTGTAAGCCGTTCGAATCGCTTATCCATGATATTAATCATTTTAAAAGGTGAGTCTGTATGTGTATAGCGCACTGAGTACTTTGGAGACTTTCTCTTACACAATTTTGAGCGGGAGTTTCAAGAGATTTAGTTGCTGTAGACTTTAATGGTGTGTTTTGGTCCATGAATCACAAATAATAGATTACGCTTTGGGCAAATCCGTTATGTTGTTTATATCAGTCAGCTGTATGTGTGACGTAGAAAGTTTTCTTTGTATTTTACTGTAATAGCAAAAGCGAATGAAGAAACAACAAACTTTAGACAAAATTATTAAAAATTAAATATATTAAAATGAAATGTGAAGTGAAAAATTGCAAGACTAATAAAAAAGACAATGAAAAATAAGTTTATTTACCTTTCCATCTGATCCTAAACTATTAAGGCAGTGGATCAAGTTTTGTTGCAATGAAAAGATAAACACAAAGCATGCTAGCGTTTGTATGGATCATTTCAAGGCAGATGATTTTGCAAATAAGATGAAATATGAAACTGGTAAGTTATGAGTTATTTTATAAACTAATAAATTATTATTTTATTTCACAGTTAGGGTTTGTGACAAAACTTTATTTAAAGCGTGGTGCAGCTCCTTCTCTACGTAAAATATGTGGTGACAAGGATGATCGTCATAAGAAGCGTGAACAGCGAGCCCAAAGGAGAGAAAGCAAAAAAATAGTTCAACAGCTTATTAAGGAACATGATGCATCATCTGATTTGCCCTATAGTAAAAGTGGGAAAATGTTCAAAGTTCAGCATTAATTTTGCAATTAGTTTTAGAAGAACAAACTGAAACTTTAGTGCATCGTAAAGACAGTGAAGTTCTCGTCGAAAGGCAGATTTATGAACAGGAGTGCGATAAAGAAAACGTGGCAAATAGTGATGATGAAAATGAAATTGATCATTTAAAAAATAGAATGTACGTACGTATATGTATGTCAGAACATACACTTTAATTAATTGCATAGTGCATAACAATATCATATACATACATATATTATTTGTTTTTAGAAAACGCCTTCGTTAAGAAAATTCTGTACAAAAAGAAAATTTCTGAACTGAAATCTTTGGAGGAGAAGAGACTTAAAGAGCGCAAAATTTGAAAATACAAATTGAAAAACTTAAAGACGTGCTTAACCAATTCGAATTAAGAAACTTTTAAGGTATTTTTACCAAAGGGCAAATAGCAAAACTGAAAGCAGGAATCAAGCGCACAAATTGGACAGAAGAAGATACATATAACCCAAGGTATTACTTTATACTCAGCGAATGCCAAACTTTATAAACTGATGTAAGTTAACACGATTCAAGTTGGTGACCAACCTGTCATTAATTTTTTTTTGGTTTTTTCTTTTTTTTCTTAATTGCAAAATTGTTTTAATGTCATTTTAATAATTTTCGATATTTTTCCAACGAAATATTTTAATAAATTAACATGACACGGGTTGGTGAACTAAAAAGGCAATTTGCTATTAATTTTTTTGTTCTTTTCTGTTTCTCTTTAAATTGCGAAATTATTTTAATATTGTGCTTGCATTGATAAATGCAAACACATCATTTTCATGCAAACGTCTGACTTGAGGGAATGAATTTCCCAATAATTTTAAGTTTAGTTGAAGTAAGCAAAAAAAACTTTGTAATAATTTTAAGCTTTACTTTTAAGAAAAGAAAAATGTTTTTGTCACTTAATTTTTAGTCTTCTTTAAATAAAGAGTCGCTTTTGACAAGCACTCGTACAACTGGCGCTCAACGTGGGGCCAGGTGCTTTTGACAAGCACTCGTACAACTTGTCTCTTAAAATTTTAGTCCTTTAAAAAATAAAGAAGTCGCTTTAGCCAAGCGCGCAAATAATTATTAAACGTGTTTTCGTTAAAAAGGTACTTTTGACAAGTCCTCGAACTTAAACGTGTTTTCGTTAGAAAGGTACTTTTGACAAGTCCTCGAACAACTGGCGCCCGAGCGAAGTATTTAAAAGTTATCCGTGCATATCGCGAATACGTGTAGAGAAAGAGGCCCCTTAGTATCCTGTTCGGAAAAAAGGACGCGTAGAACGCAAGCCGCTTTACCCGCGAATAACGACTATAAAGTCCCAAAGTTTAAATTTAAGGAAAGTTAAATAAATTTACTCTTTCATGAAGTAAAAAGTTATAAAAACATTGAAAAAAAATATTTAATCTTTAATTTTTAAAAATAAATAAACTCCCTCATCAGATAAGAAGTTATGCCTACAAAAAAGTTCGCAAAAATATTTAATCTTTAAAGTGAACTCTTGCATCAAATAAAAAGTTACACCTGCGGAGAAAATACAAAAAAAAACATTATAAAAATAAAACTTTAAAGTGAAATAAACTAACTTTGGATAATAAAAAGTTAAATCTACAAGAAAAAATATTCAAAAATATCATAAATAATTTTTTTTTTAAAAATCTACTAAGCCGAAAAAAAGCTAATATTACAAAGCAAAAATCAACAAGTGACTTTTAAAACAACAAGTTTTCGATTAGAAAAAGGATCTAAGAACTATTTAAAGTGACAACAACCGCCAACGTCTTTAAAAGGAGAATTTAAGAATAATCTCCAAGCAACTAAAACCGCCAACATCCTTGGAAAATTCTGCACATCAACAAATCCAGTTCTACCCTGGAAGACCGAAAGGAGACCAACATTTTTAATATTATTAACCTTCTTAACCCTTCATTCCTTCTCTGCCAACGAGCTGCAAATTTTTAATTACACCTTATCTCATCTCGTGACAATTAATAATGGATCTGGAAAAGTTCAGAACGGTACTTTCAAAATGATACACACCGTAGAATTGGACAAATACAAAAGTTTCATAGACGGCGTGCAATCGCAGATCAGACGTACTATCCCTAAGTCGAATCCTTTCTTCCCACTCCTCAAGCACGAGGTATCCCAAATTTATGATATTCTCGAGATCATAGAACCCAAGGAGCAACTTAGAAATAAGAGATCTATTAACATAATAGGAACCGCTTGGAAATATATCGCCGGATCCCCGGATCACGACGATTTTGAGTTAGTAACAGGATTGTTAAATAAAACTATAGAAAGTAATAATCAGCAAGTAATTATAAATAAAATTTTTACCGAAAGATTGCAAAATCTCACACAAATAACAAATCAAATAAATAATGTAATCAAGATAGACGGTAATTTTGTAAATGCGGCTGCAATCAGCATGCACATAAAGTTAAGATTTATGAAAGAGGAATTACCCAATATAAAATATGCCATACAATGGGCAAAACAAAATATTATAAATTCAGCCCTTTTGAATAAAGAAGAAATAAAAATAGCATTGAATAAATTAGCAGAAGATAAACTTCTGTTTTCATCCATAGAAAAATCACTTGAATTCTCAGGCATTAAAGTCCTGTACAATCAAGGAAAACTCCTCTATATTATTGTAATCCCTCTCACTAGTAATTAAGATTATGTCAATATTATTATTAAACCGGTAAAAAGAATTGAAAGAATTGTAAACATTAAATTTAAGGAATTAATGAATAATAATCATAAGATATTTGGTATTTCAGATGAATGTTCTAAAGTAAATAATATTAAAATTTGTAAAAGCAACCAACTAGTCGACATATCCAATGACACTTGCATCCCACCGCTACTTAGTGGAACGAATTCGTCTTGCCCAATTTCCCACGGGTATCATGTACCCCGTGTGGAGACAATTTCTCCTGGTGTAATCTTACTTAATGATTTTCACGGCAAAATAAATAATGAAACAATTAACGGAACATATTTGATCACATTCCATAACCTAACGCTCAACATAAATGACAAATTATACAGAAATTTGGAAGCTCCCCGTCTGGAAGTTTCGCCGCCGTTAATCCAACAGACACCAGTCGAAGATGAATTCGTAAACCTGTTATCTTTGGAAATGCTTAACCACTTGCATATTAATAACACTAAAAGTATACATGAACTTAAGTTAGACTCTGCAATCACAAAATATACTACATCCTCTTTATTCACCCTATTGCTCATATGCCTGGCGCTAATGAAATTTTTTGCAAAGAAGGGGAAAAATTAGTCGTTCATACAGTAACGAACATAAAGACAACACAAGAAGCGATTGCCTAATACAAATGGCATGAATCAAAGCCACAAAAGATTGACGACCTACCCTACTTTTAACGATTGAGGACAATCGTTTTTAAAGGGGGAAGAGTTAACACGATTCAAGTTGGTGACCAACCTGTCATTAATTTTTTTTTGGTTTTTTCTTTTTTTTCTTAATTGCAAAATTGTTTTAATGTCATTTTAATAATTTTCGATATTTTTCCAACGAAATATTTTAATAAATTAACATGACACGGGTTGGTGAACTAAAAAGGCAATTTGCTATTAATTTTTTTGTTCTTTTCTGTTTCTCTTTAAATTGCGAAATTATTTTAATATTGTGCTTGCATTGATAAATGCAAACACATCATTTTCATGCAAACGTCTGACTTGAGGGAATGAATTTCCCAATAATTTTAAGTTTAGTTGAAGTAAGCAAAAAAAACTTTGTAATAATTTTAAGCTTTACTTTTAAGAAAAGAAAAATGTTTTTGTCACTTAATTTTTAGTCTTCTTTAAATAAAGAGTCGCTTTTGACAAGCACTCGTACAACTGGCGCTCAACGTGGGGCCAGGTGCTTTTGACAAGCACTCGTACAACTTGTCTCTTAAAATTTTAGTCCTTTAAAAAATAAAGAAGTCGCTTTAGCCAAGCGCGCAAAAAATTATTAAACGTGTTTTCGTTAAAAAGGTACTTTTGACAAGTCCTCGAACTTAAACGTGTTTTCGTTAGAAAGGTACTTTTGACAAGTCCTCGAACAACTTGTATAGAAAAAAATTTCCTTTGCCTGCTGTACGTACTTAGCAAACATGGGCTCAAAAAGTGCACACCACTACCGGCTTATTAGAACCAGTTTTTAAACTTCTTTCCGCTACGGAACATATGACACAAACGGATAAAATATGTGTTTTTAGTTTCGATGAGGCAAAAATTCGAAAACCGTATTCTTATGATAAGACCTCCGACACAACACTAGCTCCTGTGAACTATGTATGTACAGGTTGCAATGATAAGAGGTCAGTACATCAAGAGATTCAAATGTCAAATTCTAATACATGCTAATAATTTTTTATTAGGCTTACTTGCAAAATGGAAGCAGCCAATATTCTACAAATATGACTGATAAATGACTGCTGATATTTTAAAAAATATTTTTTCAAATCTGAAATCATGCAGCTTTTGTTTGTGACTTAGGGGGGAATAAAACTAAAAGTTTCTGCGGAAAAACCATGGTACCTTAATTTATTTAAAAACATATGTTTTTTGGATAAAAAGTATTCTATTTGTTATTCGCCATTCAAGTTTTTGTGTTTGCAGACGTTCCTCATATGATAAAACTTCTACGCAATCACTTCATAGGTGAAGGTTTTATTATCAATAAAAAAACAGTTCGCAAGGAAATTATTGCTAAGTTACTAGAAATTAGTTCTGGAGATCTTTCCATCACCCATAAAATATCCCAAACAAAACTTATTGTCCAAAACATAAAAATGCAAAAGTTGAAACTGGCAACTATACTTTTTTCCCATACTGTAGCGCAAGCTATTATGAGCGCAGCTACTCATGGCCTATTTGAGGGTTTAAACTGAGAAGAATGCCATGAACTATTTAAATTGGTACAGTTGTTTAAATTCATTGCACACATTTTAAATTAAACCGAACAAAATATTGAATAATTTTTTAGACAAATGATTGGTTTGACGTCAAAGTTCTCATATCTGATGCAAAAGAGCCTTGCCCGCATTTATCTTCCTTTAGAGCTACAAAAATATATAATTAATAAATGGTTAAAAAAATGAGGGGGATCGGGCGAGCAACTTTGCTGTCATTTCAAAAATGTAGTTAATTGCAAATAATTTATTCAATATTTAAATTAAATTTTTTGATGAAGAATTATCCATACATATAATTCTATTCAAGGACTTTATGAAGACTTGGTATCACGATTTAACTTGAAATGCATATACTCTTACCTGTCGCCTTAATCAAGACGTTTTAGAAATTTTTTTCGGAGTTATTTGCGCTAAGGGAGGTCTGCATGACCATCCAGATCAACTGGAGTTTAAATACCGATTAAGGTCGTATATTCTTGAGCGAAACGATGGAATAATTTCGAATAATGGAAATGTTGAAAATGATGATACTCCAGACGTAGATATGTGTGAAAAATCTATAACTTGTAATTTTTTTAAATAATTTTTTTCCAAGTCAGGCTTTAAAAGGTTCTTTATACATATGTATGTGTGGAGGTAGAATATTTGAAAATTTAAATATTGATGTTTATATGGAAGAAACATATATGGAAGAAACAGACGAAGAACTTAAAAACATGCATTATGATGGCATTTCCCGCAAAATCGATGAAAGCGAACCGACATATACATGGATTGACCATTTGTCAGAGGGCGGCATGACAAAGCCGACGGAAGAAAATATGAGCACAATGAAACAATTAAAAAAACGCATTGAAAATAAGCTCGTGGTCGTTTATTTTTATTCGCTGTGGGTTTTCCGGACGAAGAATCTAATTCCCGAAACCGGTTGTAGTCCAGGGGATGAACCCCGTTCATAGTGAAAAAGGGTCAAGAAACTTTCAATAAAGATTTACCGAACACTCAAAGTTTTGTAATTCAATGAAAAATAAAAATATACCAAGAATGCACTACAAAAAAAACAAGCAAAACCGTTTAACACAAAAACAATAACCAAATATCGGCGCAGTCAAGAGAGAAAAAACACGTTCGCTCACGGCAAATGCCCGACACAGACTGGCATAAAAATATAATATTAGGTAATGACATGTGTAGATTGTACCTGTTGCTGGATTTCGTTGTTTGATATTTAAATGATATCCATCTTCTCCTTCCCAAAATATCAATAGATATTGTAAAGCGTCGTAAGAGCGTTGAGTGTTTGCAATCGTATGCACTGTGTTGTCTCTGCGTTTGATTTGTATATCTCGACGTTCAAATGCATCGCCAACAATAACAACTGCAACTTCATTAATGGTCGGTGCATTATATCGGCCCGCGTGCTGCCTAGCGGGTACTTTGTCTGCTTTGATGACGATCGCATAGTTGTCCCAAATACCCACAATTGCTCGCTCCTCCATCTGCTCGATATGGTTGTACTGGCAGCGTGCGTTTATTTGCTGCCCTTTATCACCCATGAAGTAGATTTGCAGAAATTTTGAATCAATATCAGGCATCGGTATTAAAGACCCAATTTGATGATACACTTGGCCCTGAGTCTTAAAGGTTGATTGAAAATTGCAACCATCCTCATTGTGAACGATTTTTGTTGCTCCAAATGATGTCATTTGAAAGCACGAATTGAATTTGCGAATTTTACGCAAAAACAATTTAGATTCAGATGTACCTCCAGCCAATAGTGCTTTCAATGGTTCTTGCGGCGAATGGGAAAATATACAAAGACACGGTACAAAAAAATTTAAATGTGAAAATAACGAAACACACTTAATGTAATAAACTGAAATTAGAATACCTACGTGTGGCCGTAGTTGTGGCTTGATTCAAATTTGTGTTGTTTTCAATGAATGCAGAAATATTGGATTCTTAATTTGTGGTTTGTATGGGAGGTATCACGCCCCTTTGTACAATCCCGCCCATATTTGCAGCAGCAATTAAAAAATGCACACCAAACCGACGTACGTATTTTGTGCAAATACCGTTATCAGGCTGAATTGTTCGGAATAGGTGAAAACAAATCGAAACGACCAAAAACAAAAATTGTAAAAACAATATACATATGTATGTATGTACATACATATGAACGTTCATAATAAACAAACTGTGACAAAAAAACTTTTGAAAATAGTCAATGGGAATATAAATTCCTCAAAACAATTTTTGCGATAAAAATAAAACATATTAAAAAATAAAAGTGCACTGGGAGTGCATAAAGTTTCATTGTTATTGTTGTTGTATTTAAAAGATCAACCAAAACAGTGTATCACTCAAAAAGACAACGGGAATTAAAAACTCCTCAAACAATTTTAACAATAAGAACAAAAACAAACTAAAGAGCAGTGCATAAAGTTTATGTTGTTGATGAAGATCAACAAACACAGTATAGTGCATAAGTGTAGAGACATTTAAAATTATAATTTATTTAAGAACAAAACAAAATTTATTCTTCTCTTTAATTAATTAAAAACAAAAACTTATTTGCAAAACAAAATTAAAATACATACAAAAAATCTAAAAAAAAAATTTTATTAGATTTACATGAAAACTGAAATTAAAGTTGTATGAGTGCTCGCCAAAGGTGTTATTCTGAAACATGGATTTCTGAAGAAGAATCTTTAAGAAAATCTGTGGAGAACCTTCTCTCAACAAGAGAAAAAAACCGCCCCCGTCTGTATCTCCCAATATGGTTGTCACATCAGATGATAGAATTGCTCCTGTCTCAATTAATGTTAATAATCCGAAAACATAAGTAGGTATGGATAGATACATCACAGTTGTGAAGCGGCAGAGAATCCCCAAGTCTGCTCAAGTCTCGTCGAAAGCTAAAGTGCCAAGAGACACTAATTCTGGTAAGCCAACTGAGAGCAATAGATTTTCTATTCTTCAAACGGAAGACACAACTCAATCTAAAAAATCATCTAAGCCTCCACCCATTTATTTAAGAGAGGCCACCTCCAGCGAACTCGTGAAGAAAATAGTTTCGATAATTGGAGAAAAAACCTTTAGTGTTACATTGATTAAGCATGGAAAAATTAGTGAAACAAGAATACAGGTTAAAAGCGAAGACTAGTACCGCAAAATGTCCAATGAGTTGGAAAAAGAAAAAAAAAGTTTCTACACATATCAACTGAAAAGCGCAAAAGGTCTTCAAATTGTGATAAAAGGTATTGATCCTTGCGTAAGCTCTGATGAAGTTAAGACCGGCCTAGAAGAGAAAGGTTTTAAAGTCAAAAACGTCTGTATTATTAAAAACCGTGAAAAAATCCTTCAGCCTATGCTTGGAGTGGAATTAGAACCGCGTGATGTGGTTTTAAAAAAGAACGAAACCCATCCAATCTACAGCCTCAAATACCTTCTGCATCGCAGAATCACTGTAGAAGAACCACATAAGCGTGCAGGGCCTGTTCAGTGCATGAACTGCCAGGAATTCGGCCACACCAGGACTTATTGTAAGTTGCCTACAGTTTGTGTCGTTTGTGGTGAACTCCACGGCAATGCACAATGCAATAAACCAAAAAATAGCTCAATAGTGAAAAAATGTAGTAATTGTGGCGGAAACCATACCGCAAATTATAGAGGCAGCCCTGTGTATGCCCATTTTAAGCATTCTATGGGTAAAAAATCATCAACTGCTCCTAAACAATCCGAGCAATCACTTTTCGTCTCGACCAATAGCTTTCCTCAGATAATCCAGTCAACCAGCCACATTAACGCCAAAAGCTCAAAACAAGTATCTTATGCTAATATAGTAAAATCTAGCACAACAAGCTTGAACCCAGAACCCACACATCAAACTTCTGAACCGCATTTTAGCAATATAGAGGCAACATTGCAGTCCCTTGTTCGTCAATAAACACTTTTACGACCTCTATGACCACCATGTTGCAGGAAATGCTGAAAATGCAGTCTACTATTTTACAGGCTATTTTAAATAAATGATTTGCTTAAATATTTGTTTCTGGAATGCTAACGGCATCCGCCAACATAAAAATGAGCTCGAATACTTCCTGAAGGCTAAAGACATCGACATAATGATGGTTGCTGAAACTCACTTGACATCCACTAGCTTCTTTAGGGCTAATGGCTACATCCTATACGATACAAAAGATCCTCGTGGAAGAGCTTATGGAGGCTCGGGAATTCTGATAAAATCCAGAATCAAACATTATTTGATGAACGACACATGCGAGAATTATCTTCAAGCAACAAACATCTGTGTAGAACATTGTCGTAACAAATTAGTTTTTTCATCAATTTACTCGCCGCCCCGATATACAGCATCAGAAAACCAATATTTAAATTTTTTCAATCAATTGGGACCTCGATTTCTTGCAGCTGGCGACTATAACGCTAAACACACCTTTTGGGGTTCACGATTAATTTCACCGAGAGGCCGCGTACTATATGACACTATTTCTCGCATGGGCTTAGATGTAATTTCAAGCGGGCATCCCACCTACTGGCCAACAGATCGGCGAAAAATTCCAGATGTTATTGACTTTGGAATAGTCAAAAATATCCCTCTCGAATGGATTCAGGTGGAGCCCTCATTCGACTTGTCTTCTGACCACTCCCCTACTATTATTTCCATATGTTTTCCACAGGAAATTGGATCACTTTTTAATGACTCAATTTTAACAGTGTCGCGAGTAAATTGGCTAAAATATAAAAAATATTTAAGTACACACTGTACGAAAAATACCGCTTTAAGATTGCCAGAAGATATTAAGAATTAGCATCTTTACTAATAACATTAAACAAGCCGTGCAACATGCTACTTCTAGTCATACTGAGGACAGATATTCGAATCATAGGATTTATTCCTCAGAAATTGAAGAACTTGTGTCAGAAAAAAGGAGAGTTAGAAGAGAGTGGCAGCAACTAAGGTCTCCCCAGTTAAAAAGTAGATTACGGGAATGCACAATTCGACTGAGAAATATCCTAGAAATTCACAAAACAGCGAACCTTCAAACATATTTAGAAAGTCTAGATGGTACTCCTCAGTCAGATTATTCTTTATGGCGGGCTACAAGAGGTTTAAAACTTCCAATTCAAGCTAAACCACCTTTGCGAAATCCTTCTGGTGACTGGGCAAGAAATGATTCCGAAAAGGGAGAGTTATTTGCCAACCATATAGAAGCATGGACGGTGTCGAAGGCGGATGAGGAAGTCCTTGGTATTTTCGAGAGAAAAGTTCTGCGTTCAATCTTCGGCCCTGTTTGCGTTGATGGTTTCTGGAGAAGAAGATTCAATCATGAACTGTACGGGTTGTACAGCGACATGAGCCTAACCAGGCGCCTACGGATCCAACGGCTAAGATGGTTGGGCCATGTAGAGCGCATGGAGAATACTGCTCCGACCCGTAGAATCTTCGATTCCGAACCTGTGGGACAACGCAGTAGAGGACGCCCACGGAACCGATGGCGCACACAAGTGGAGAGGGACCTCAACCAACTTGGTGTGCAAAATTGGAGAACGCTGGCTAAAGACCGTGCCAGCTGGAAAACTTTGTTGGTTGAGGCCCAGGTTCACCACGGACTGTAGCGCCAAAAGAAGAAGAAGAAGAAGATTTGCCAACCATCTGAAAAATGTTTTCACGCTAACTACAGCTGGCAATGAAGCTGAATTTCCGCCATCTGTTGGCAGATCCCCCATGCCTCTAAGGTTTAATATTAGAAGTGTTGAAAACGCTATTGGTAATCTGGATCACAAGAAAGCTCCAGGCATTGATAAAATTAGCAATAAAATGCTCGAACAGTTACCTCAAGAAGCTAGAAGAATTGTGCTTTTTATTCTTAATGCTATTTTACGTCTTGAATATTATCCGGCAGAGTGGAAAGTGTCTATGATCACCATGATACTTAAGCCCGGGAAGGACCCCACTAGAGTTGAATCCTATAGAACAATAAGCCTTTTGCCAACAATTTCAAAGTTATTCGAAAAGTTGCTAATGATGAAGTTAACTCCCATATTAAACGATGTAGGATGTATCCCAAATAACCAATTCGGTTTCAAGGCTAAGCATAGCACCATTGAGCAAACACACAGGTTAGTGAATGCCATAAAGACGTCCTTCGAAGACAAAAAATATTGCTCAGCTCTTTTCATTGACGTTTCCCAAGCTTTTGAAAAGCTACTTATACGGCCGAAAATTCATCATTAGAGAAGGTGACTTCTCAAGTTCCCCTCAACCAATCAATGCAGGTGTTCCTCAGGGCAGCATCCTGGGTCCTACTCTCTATTTGATTTACGCCTCTGATATGCCAACAGGCTCCCAAATTCATACTTCAACTTTTGCGGATGATACAGCATTCCTCAGTGTCCACGAAAATCATCAATTAGCTTCGCTAAAATTGCAAAATTATATTGACGAACTAGAGAAATGGCTTAAGTTTTGGAAAATCAAAGTAAACGAACAAAAATGCACTCACGTCACATTCACATTGCGCAGGGAAATATGCATGCCCATAAAAATTAACAACCAAACAATCCCGCAACATAGAGATGTCAAATACCTCGGTATTCACCTCGACCGTAGACTAACATGGAATTCCCATATTAATGCGAAAATGACTCAGATGAAACTTAAAGCAGCGCAGTTACATTGGCTCATGGGCAGAAACTCTACTTTAAAACTAGACTGCAAACTTCTGCTGTATAAAGCGATTCTAAAACCAATTTGGTGCTATGGAATTCAGCTATGGGGTACTGCCTCGCCCTTTCAATGTTTGATTGAAAGAATTCAGAGGCAACAAAATAAAATTCTGTTATCAAGAATACTGGGTATATCAAGAATGTATGATAACAGCAGCTTCATGGTATGTTAAAAACTCCCGAATTCACCAGGATCTAAGGGTACCTCTGATGAAAACTGAGTTTGCAAGGTACGTGACTGGGTATATCAAGAAACTTGAAGTGCATCCGAACCTGACTGAGGAGAAGGGATACCCTTGCAATCATCCGATCGCAAGACAGATAACTTTTCCGAAATTGAACCCGTATTATTAAAATCTTGAAGCTTAGCACTGGCTGGGCTCAAGTAGAAATTTTGTTTTAGTATTAAGATTTGTATACTTATTGTTAGTTTATTTATGAAGATACAATAAATAATCATATGTACAAAAAAAAACCGTTATCAGGAGCAGAAATAATAGATTTTTAATTTGTGGTTTGTATGGGAGGTACCACGCCCCTTTGTCCAATTGGACTGAATTGTAAATCTAAACCACCCGGGGCGCCACCTAAACGCATTCAAAAAAATTTATGCAAATTGGTCCAGCCGTTTAGGAGGAGTTCAGTCACAACACACGTACAGTAGAATTATATATATAAGATGTACAAAACAATACGACAAGACTAAGTCTTATATTGCAACATTGCTTACAGTATTGCCCACATATTTTGGCATTACATCATAGCATATACAAATTATAAAAAAAAAATTAAGTTTAAAAAAAAATCAAATGTAGTCAGAAATAGTCTAATAGAATAAACATAACTATATGGGGTAACATAGAAGTTAGGAAATGTTATTAAAACTGTTTATAGAATTCAGAAATTGTAGATTTAAATTGGCTTGCATTACTAATTAATTGTATTGTAGGGGGAAGTTGGCCCCAAAGGCGTATGGAATATATAAAGAAATGTTGCTCAGAAGCGGTCTTATTATGCCTGAAGCTATTTATTTTTTTGCCTTTGCTTGATATTGAGAAGGTGAGTCTTTGATATACATACATAGGTAATTAGGCTGTTTGGTATAAACAATTTTATGCAGCAAGAGAAGAACTCTACATTTTAGTAAATTATCAAACGTCATATTATATATTTGTGTTGCATATCTGGAAATGCTGCAATTTCTTTTAATCCCAAATATGTGTCTTGCAATACTATTATATGTTACATTGAGTCTGCGTTTGCTCACACTATCACGACTAGGAAAAACTGGGCAGTAGGTAGGTCTTAGCTAATAACATTCGAATATGTGGTGGAGTATAGTGTTGCGACATCCATAGGCTTCTTAACATCCCAAATGTCTAACCACAATTACTTTTGATATGATCAGACCAATCCATTGTTTATTAAAAATTACTCCTAGGATTTTTGCGATATCAACAAAATGGGCACGTAAAAAACGCTGCTCCAGTTTACAATCGACAAGTCAATGAGTGGTAATCAACGTTTTTAAAGTCTCTATACTCTAGTATTTTGGATGGTGCTATGAATAAAGTTATAAGAAAAAAATAATAAATCGTGCTTAGAGATCATTGATGCTGACAGCTGGTCAAATAATTGCAATTTGGAATTGTTGTTGACAAAGCATAGATCTTTCAGTGTACTCGAGTTGCTTGTAAAGTGAGTAGGGTCATTTTTATTTACTAAGTATAGACCAATAGAACTCATATCTTCTATTAGGCTCGTATCTTCCAAAATGTTTGCATTGAAGTCACCAGTCATTATTACATCATTGTAACCAAGAGCACATATGCTAAGTTGCAACAAGGAAAGAGTTAATGGTAATATATTTGTTTGGTTTGAGCAACCTTTCATTTTTATTAATAAGATCAAGGAAAATGTATTCAATGCTACTTATCTCCAACAACATTTTTATATTTTGTTTTACACGAAATACTGGATCTTATATACATGGCAACACCACCGCCAGTAGTTAACCTGTTAGAGCGATACAGATTATAGCCGCTCAGATAGTAGACACTATCTCTAACATCCGGATAGAACCACGATTCTGAGATGCATATCACATCAACATTGGAATTTTCAAAAGCAAGTTGGAATTCATCCATTTTCTTATTCTGAGCATTTAAGTGGCATATTTTAAAACCATCGAAATTCTTAGACAGTATTCTTACCATAAATGTCAGATTTTGCCTAGAGCCAGCCCCCAAATTAACAGAACGTAATGTCATTAAAAAAGTTTATAACAATTTTCGTAATGAAAGCAATAGAGTGTTTTAAGAGCTTAACAGTTTTTTTTATAAATAGTGAAAAGTTTTTGATTTGACAAAAAATTAGTTTTAACAATGACATTTTTATATAACCATTAACATTTAACAAAAAAAAAAAATTGGGTCGAAAAAACTTATCCAATGAACTTAGCTCATCGACTCGTATGGGCTCATCAATTTGCTGTTAATATTGCTGATCCTACACTATCTCTCCTCAATCCTTACAATTACGTTTTCATTGACATAAAATGGGGACCAATATTGAAACCAATTGCGTTCAGACATAATTTTGCGCTTTAACATAGTTTTTTTATGGATATCAGCACATAATTTCTGTCATAGGGGCATTTAAATTTTTTGATTATTGCAGTATCTATAGTTTTATTAGTCTTTTATTTTATTAGCAGAGTTATTATTTCTGTTTATTCTAACACGATAAGTCTCTTCAACGTCAGGGGGATGAATCTGCATTGTTTCGCAAATCTTTCTGTTGATATTATAACAATTTTCATTAGATTCAGAAGGCACGCCATGAATACGTATATCGTTCGGTAATTAAATTTTCCTGAGTTTTAATTTGCGCTTTTAAGGATGCAATTTCGGCTTGTGTACTTTTAAAATCAGCCGCGACTGTTTCTAAAGTTTATACTCTTTTTGAGATGTTAATTAGGTCGTTCTTTATTACATCGAATTTTTTATCTAAATCGTCTAAGAGATCAATTTTACATTCTGTAAGTTTCTTTATCATTACAATTTCGATTTGATCTGTAAGCCGTTCGAATCGCTTATCCATGATATTAATCATTTTAAAAGGTGAGTCTGTATGTGTATAGCGCACTGAGTACTTTGGAGACTTTCTCTTACACAATTTTGAGCGGGAGTTTCAAGAGATTTAGTTGCTGTAGACTTTAATGGTGTGTTTTGGTCCATGAATCACAAATAATAGATTACGCTTTGGGCAAATCCGTTATGTTGTTTATATCAGTCAGCTGTATGTGTGACGTAGAAAGTTTTCTTTGTATTTTACTGTAATAGCAAAAGCGAATGAAGAAACAACAAACTTTAGACAAAATTATTAAAAATTAAATATATTAAAATGAAATGTGAAGTGAAAAATTGCAAGACTAATAAAAAAGACAATGAAAAATAAGTTTATTTACCTTTCCATCTGATCCTAAACTATTAAGGCAGTGGATCAAGTTTTGTTGCAATGAAAAGATAAACACAAAGCATGCTAGCGTTTGTATGGATCATTTCAAGGCAGATGATTTTGCAAATAAGATGAAATATGAAACTGGTAAGTTATGAGTTATTTTATAAACTAATAAATTATTATTTTATTTCACAGTTAGGGTTTGTGACAAAACTTTATTTAAAGCGTGGTGCAGCTCCTTCTCTACGTAAAATATGTGGTGACAAGGATGATCGTCATAAGAAGCGTGAACAGCGAGCCCAAAGGAGAGAAAGCAAAAAAATAGTTCAACAGCTTATTAAGGAACATGATGCATCATCTGATTTGCCCTATAGTAAAAGTGGGAAAATGTTCAAAGTTCAGCATTAATTTTGCAATTAGTTTTAGAAGAACAAACTGAAACTTTAGTGCATCGTAAAGACAGTGAAGTTCTCGTCGAAAGGCAGATTTATGAACAGGAGTGCGATAAAGAAAACGTGGCAAATAGTGATGATGAAAATGAAATTGATCATTTAAAAAATAGAATGTACGTACATACATATGTATGTCAGAACATACACTTTAATTAATTGCATAGTGCATAACAATATCATATACATACATATATTATTTGTTTTTAGAAAACGCCTTCGTTAAGAAAATTCTGTACAAAAAGAAAATTTCTGAACTGAAATCTTTGGAGGAGAAGAGACTTAAAGAGCGCAAAATTTGAAAATACAAATTGAAAAACTTAAAGACGTGCTTAACCAATTCGAACTAAGAAACTTTTAAGGTATTTTTACCAAAGGGCAAATAGCAAAACTGAAAGCAGGAATCAAGCGCACAAATTGGACAGAAGAAGATACATATAACCCAAGGTATTACTTTATACTCAGCGAATGCCAAACTTTATAAACTGATGTATAGAAAAAAATTTCCTTTGCCTGCTGTACGTACTTAGCAAACATGGGCTCAAAAAGTGCACACCACTACCGGCTTATTAGAACCAGTTTTTAAACTTCTTTCCGCTACGGAACATATGACACAAACGGATAAAATATGTGTTTTTAGTTTCGATGAGGCAAAAATTCGAAAACCGTATTCTTATGATAAGACCTCCGACACAACACTAGCTCCTGTGAACTATGTATGTACAGGTTGCAATGATAAGAGGTCAGTACATCAAGAGATTCAAATGTCAAATTCTAATACATGCTAATAATTTTTTATTAGGCTTACTTGCAAAATGGAAGCAGCCAATATTCTACAAATATGACTGATAAATGACTGCTGATATTTTAAAAAATATTTTTTCAAATCTGAAATCATGCAGCTATTGTTTGTGACTTAGGGGGGAATAAAACTAAAAGTTTCTCGGCGGAAAAACCATGGTACCTTAATTTATTTAAAAACATATGTTTTTTGGATAAAAAGTATTCTATTTGTTATTCGCCATTCAAGTTTTTGTGTTTGCAGACGTTCCTCATATGATAAAACTTCTACGCAATCACTTCATAGGTGAAGGTTTTATTATCAATAAAAAAACAGTTCGCAAGGAAATTATTGCTAAGTTACTAGAAATTAGTTCTGGAGATCTTTCCATCACCCATAAAATATCCCAAACAAAACTTATTGTCCAAAACATAAAAATGCAAAAGTTGAAACTGGCAACTATACTTTTTTCCCATACTGTAGCGCAAGCTATTATGAGCGCAGCTACTCATGGCCTATTTGAGGGTTTAAACTGAGAAGAATGCCATGAACTATTTAAATTGGTACAGTTATTTAAATTCATTGCACACATTTTAAATTAAACCGAACAAAATATTGAATAATTTTTTAGACAAATGATTGGTTTGACGTCAAAGTTCTCATATCTGATGCAAAAGAGCCTTGCCCGCATTTATCTTCCTTTAGAGCTACAAAAATATATAATTAATAAATGGTTAAAAAAATGAGGGGGATCGGGCGAGCAACTTTGCTGTCATTTCAAAAATGTAGTTAATTGCAAATAATTTATTCAATATTTAAATTAAATTTTTTGATCAAGAATTATCCATACATATAATTCTATTCAAGGACTTTATGAAGACTTGGTATCACGATTTAACTTGAAATGCATATACTCTTACCTGTCGCCTTAATCAAGACGTTTTAGAAATTTTTTTCGGAGTTATTTGCGCTAAGGGAGGTCTGCATGACCATCCAGATCAACTGGAGTTTAAATACCGATTAAGGTCGTATATTCTTGAGCGAAACGATGGAATAATTTCGAATAATGGAAATGTTGAAAATGATGATACTCCAGACGTAGATATGTGTGAAAAATCTATAACTGGTAATTTTTTTAAATAATTTTTTTCCAAGTCAGGCTTTAAAAGGTTCTTTATACATATGTATGTATGGAGGTAGAATATTTGAAAATTTAAATATTGATGTTTATATGGAATAAACATATATGGAAGAAACAGACGAAGAACTTAAAAACATGCATTATGATGGCATTTCCCGCAAAATCGATGAAAGCGAACCTACATATACATGGATTGACCATTTGTCAGAGGGCGGCCTGACAAAGCCGCGGAAGAAAATATGAGCACAATGAAACAATTAAAAAAAATATTCGATAAGGCAATGGAGAAACCCTACTCATACGAAAGGATTATTTAAAATTCCTCATCGAACAGGCCTCTGAAGTGGACTGTAATAAAAAAATAAAAACCGTTGAAATCGTTGCTACTCTTGATAACCTCATTGCAGTATGCCAAAAGGTAGCATATCCAAAGGAATATAAGGTATTATTGTTGAAGAAACCCATTGAAAAACCTAGTTGCATTTTGAATTTTATTGGAGTGCTTGACTCGCAGTCCAATTTTTGTTGAAGTTTTTATGGAAATAATAAACTTCTTTTTGTTTGGTGTAAATTGGGAAGGTTGATGGGCTAGTGCATTCAGCAGCGATTCGTGAAAATGTGCTGGTCAAGGTGACATACTGTCTCCTCGTGGCACTCCCTGGATAGCCTCTACAGCACCCGCTTAGTGGTGAGCCGAAGTATGCAGCGAGTCTCCTCTGTTCAGAGGTCCTCTAGATTCGGAAGTGAAGAGGTGTTACGGGAGGAATAATATCCGAAAGTTTTACCAACGGGTAAAGCAACTATCCAATGGATATAACCTTCGGACAGATGGCTGTCGTAACGAAGAGGGACAAATAGTGGTAGAGTCGCAATCGATGCTGAAAATCTGGAAAGATCACTTCTGCAGACTGTTTAACGGCGAGGAAAACACCAATTCCAGTACCAGGCAGAATATTCCACCCAACTAAATGGACGATGATGGTAGAGAATTTCGTCCCCCGACCTAAATGAAGTCAGAACAGCAATGGCGAGACTAAAATCGAACAAAGCTGCAGGAGCGGACGGATTGTCCGCGGAACTGTTTAAGGCAGCCGGAGATGACGTGGTCACCTGTAAGACATGGTCGGAGGAAAGCATGCCCGGCGAGTGAAATCTCAGCATCGTTTGTCCGATCCACAAAAAAGGAGACCGCCTCAACTGCGCCAATTACCGAGGAATAAGTCTCCTGAACATCGCCTACAAGATCTTCTCTGCCGTTTTGTGTGACCGCCTGAAACCATCCCTGAACAGTTTGATAGGTTCCGCGGAAGTCCACCATTGACCAAATTTTCACACTAGGGCAGATCCTGGAAAAGTCCCAAGAGATGCAAATCGACATCCACCACCTATTCGTTGATTTTAAGGCCGCATGTCTAGCGTTTGCTGGTATTTCAACGGAGGCGGCCAAAATGGGTCTAGCGGTGAACGAGGGCAAAACGAAGTATATGCTGTCATCAAGAAAGTACACACAACATTGAAGACTGGGCCAGAACGTCACCATAGGCAGCTATAACTTTGAGGTAGTGAAGGACTTCGTCTACCTTGGCTCCCAAGTCAACAATATAAACAACAGCAGTACGGAGATCAAACGCAGAATAACTCTTGCCAATCGCTGTTTCTTTGGGCTCAAGAGGCAATTGAGTAGTAAGGCCCTTTCTCGAAAAACCAAGCTGACACTATATGCCACTTTGATAATCCCTGTACTTCTCTATGGCGCGGAAGCATGGACGGTGTCGAAGGCGGATGAGGAAGTCCTCGGTATTTTCGAGAGAAAAGTTCTGCGTTCAATCTTCGGCCCTGTTTGCGTTGATGATTTCTGGATAAGAAGATTCAATCATGAACTGTACGGGCTGTACAGCGACATGAGCCTAACCAGGCGTCTACGGATCCAACGGCTAAGATGGTTGGGCCATGTAGAACGCATTGAAAATACTGCTCCAACCCATAGAATCTTCGCCTCCTAACCAGTGGGAAAACGCAATAGAGGACGCCCACGGAACCGATGGCGCACACAAGTGGAGAGGGACCTCAGCCAACTTGGTGTGCAAAATTGGAGGATGCTGGCTAAAGACCGTGCCAGCTGTAAAAGGTTGAGGCCAAAGTCCACCCAGGTAGCGCCAAAAGAAGAAGAAGAAAATTGGGAAGCTTCGTGCTTCCTTTATTGAATGACTAAACGTAACTGACTAAACTTAAAATAAGAAACGCTATTCTGCTGATCTCTTAACTTATGTAAATATTTATATGTATATAAAATAATACAGTTATTAGAAGAGAGGCTTCTTGTATATAGCTAAGTATATATATATATATATGTACAGAATAGAATTTTGATAAAAAGAGAGAAACAAATATACAGTAAAAGGAAGGGAAAAATATTAGAATTTATGTATAAAAAAAGGGGGGAAAATATATAAATATATAAAAATTCATTCAATATGAATGAACACGGTTTAACAAATTTGAATCCATCCTTAGCTCCAGAGGGTTTAATCAGTTCATGCAGGAGATTTGAATTATCTCCTGGACTATCATATCACGAAAGATACCCGATAATCATCTCATACAACTGTAAATTTTCCAAGCTTTTAATAAAATTTATACATGAAATCAAAAAGCCAAAAATCTTATCAGAATCATGTCTGGCAAATGCAAACGATATCTGTTATATAAAAAGATGTGCCAAACGCAAATTATGGTGGGCTTGCCACCCGAAGGATGTGAAATTTTTCGTCCATTTGCACATAGAGGCATTTGCAGGGCCATTTGACATGAACAGTTACTCCGGACGAGCTTGTAGGTTTTACAAGGGATATGTCTGCATATTTGTGTGTTTCTCAACCAAGGCCATTTACCTGGAGACTACTTCCGACCTTCCTACTCCAGCATTTCTTGTAGCCTTTAGCAGATTTGTATCTCGACGTAGATGTCCCTTCTATTTGTACTCCCACAATGGAACTACTTTCGTTAGAGGCTCCAGGACTTTAGCTAAAGAACTTCTTCAAACAACACAGGAACGAGTGACCTCCAATTATACTCATCAGAATCTAACTTGGCACTTTATACCGGCAGGCGCTCCACAAATGGAAAGTCTCTGGGAGGCTGGTGTAAAGAGTTTGAAGGCACATTTTCGAAAAACGGTAGGATGCCACAAATATACCTTTTGAGAGTTTTCAACTCTGTTGACCAAAGTTGAAACCTGTCTTTAGTTGTGGCCAATATCTCCTATGTCTACTGATCTAACTGATTTAAATGCCTGAACTCCGGGGCACTCCAACTCCAGTGGATCCTGAATCAAAGGTGTCTCTTACTTACTTTCGAATGCTGACACTCGTGTGAGAGTTGTTGATGTATCGACCCGAAAAAGTGTTATAACACAACCTATTGTTAAACTCGTCCGTCTAGTTGAATCTTAAATTTCCCAACTTACTCCCAATTTCTCTATTTATTCTTATCTTCTTTATTCCAGCTTATTACAAAAAAATCCGGTAACGCATTGCCAGAAATCTATACCTCCTAACCGTGTGGACTCTGCAGCCGGCCTCATCGTATTCGAACAACACGTGAAAATAAATACTGCATGAATTGTCGTGCTCAACAACATTTCCAAAAGCAATTGTTTTTCAAAACATGGCCGCAAGCAAGAGTGATTAAATAAAGATTACGCCATCACGCAGTCACAAAAAAACATTTCTGCGCATGTTGGAACTCTGACGTCACTCAAGCTGTGTTCTCATTGGCTAAGAAAATTCAGCTGTAGAACTATTATTTTTTTTTATTTTTTTTTTTTGTAATCTCTTTTATTTGCAATCTATTTTACAAAATTTAAAATAATAAGCAAATTTAATAACAATTAAAAACATAACATAACTAAAATAAGAACTCAGTAAACAACAGTTGTCAACTGCTGTACTATTTACATAAATATATACATCTTAAATATTATTTTCTAAAAGGTAGATCAAGTACATGTACCCTTTTTAACCTACGCACTTCGTTGCTATCGTCTAATAAATTGATGGAGAACTATTATGTTTGTGTAAAAACATGACAGTGGGACAAATTGTTATTTTTCTAACTAAATTTTTTGAAAGCAAACAAATTCTTTATAAGAATTCCATATATAGATTTTCATTACTTTTATTACAATACTTCACAATTGCTGCAAATAAAATATAGTTTTCAAAAAGAAATTTTTTTATAGAGATGGATAGAGTTTAAAGACAAAACATAATTTCAACGCTTGTTTTTAACTTGAAAATAAACTTAAAACTAATTAACTTTCCAGAATTCATATTTGCTGTTTCAATATCATACAAAGTAGTGAATAGCATGTCTTCAATATCTTTCAAAATCCTCTTGCTTGAAATGTAAATCACAAATTTTTTCTTTATCCACATTTACCGGCTTCACTCTTTTGCATAATATTACCCATAACTTCCTTCGAGCTTCATCTTTTGGAAAATCTTAAAACTTTGAAAACACAAACGTTTTACTAAAAATACGCAAAATATTAGGTTTTAACATAATTTCTCACTTGTTTTTTTGCTGTTACTTTGTTTGCATTTGCCCACTGCACATTTTATATTTGCTCTTTTTCTTATCACTTCACTTTATTTTGTTTTTTGTTTTTTTAGTTTTGCAGCTTTTAAACAACCAAATTTAAACACTTTTTGTATAATTTTAATTATTTTAATATTATTTATATGTATTTATTATAAAATATGACACGAAATTCGTTGTTTATTAAGCACCGATGAAAAACTTTTTTTTAGAACTCTCTGAGTAAATTAATTACAGGGCTGCCAACTCATACAAAATACATAAATTTTTTGTAAGAAATTATAAATTTCTCATATTATACAGACTTGACCAAACCGTCATCAAACGGTAAATCATGCGCAAGGCGTAATCTTTATTTAATCATTCTTGGGTGCAAGCACTGCAGATAGTTCCATCACACCTTGCTGCATGCCCATGTGCGGCTTGCTAAAGATTTATTGTCCAAGCGATTAAGAGAAAAATCAAGTTCTCCAAAGCCTAAAACTGCTGCTCACATATCCAGAGGCTCATCCAAGAGTACAAAGTGTGAGGCAATGTCACACAACAGGTCTCAGTCAGCGCCTTCAACATCCAAATCGTCCCTGACTGAAATTCTGTGACAAAATGTTATAATTTTATTACCAACTGTCCTGGCAAAAATTGGTTCTACGACAAGCCATGCACGGTGTTTATTGGATTCCGGGTCTCCTTTTAGTCAGATGTCCAAAAATTTAGTGGATAAACTTAAACTAACTGCTTGCACTCTAAAGGAAGAAACTATCTGTCAAATGGTACTGAAGTCACGATATCATTCTTCTTCTAAAATAGAGGCCACATTAGAGATTTAGATTCTCTTTCCGAATCTTAAAAAGTTTGTTGCGTCATCGTCGATAGACATCATTATTGGTCATTCAAGATGTCGTTATTTCGAGGCTTGGTTTTCCGACAGCTCAAAGCTCTATATTTGGCTGAGTCATTTACGGTCCCTGTCATTTGTTATATTTACGCCCTTATGAAATGCACTTTTACATTGAGTCGAAGCAAAGTATTCAGCGTTTTTATCTATCTATTTAATTTAATTTTTTATACTAAATACCATTTCTTTCATTATATATATCATTTTATAATTATTTTATTATATACTTATGTAGTAATTTTAATACCGTATCTATACTATACTTTAAATTTCTTACCTATGTATTATATGTATTTGAATTTCGAAAACTCTGTAAAATTGTATTCTACAATTTAATACGGTTAAGTGACTATTTTGATATGCACAGACCGGCGTGTGACGCTTCTAATTATTGCAAGTATCCTGCAAGGCCACAAAGACTTAATAAATGCGATCGCAAAGCCTTGGTCAGTTGGGTTTCTCCGCTTCACTGCACGTTCGTTGAACGAACTTCACGTTGTATTGTTCTATTTGTCCCTTTTTACTAAAATTACTCGTCAAGTTCCTTCAAACTGGGAAAATGGCTGCTTCCGTTTTCTCCTTTAAGTACTTCTATTAATCTTGTTGGACTGTGCGTTCCTGAATTTCTGCAGCACCAGAAAAGATTGCGAACTCAAGTCAATCGCTTTTCGCTGCAGCATCGAAAACTCTATGTAGGATTATTGTTTTTAGATATTTGATGGCAAGATGTTGATAACATACGTCGATGCAAGGAATCCTGGAGCAAATCGCCATGCGTTTGTTTGGAACTATAGTTCCGCCGATAATTATTTTAAGCAACAGTTTTTAAACGCCAAAAGAAACACTCGGCTGCTAGGTATGCTTAATAAATTAAAGTATGTACATATGTACAAATGTATGCATTTATGTAATGCTGCAGGTAATTCCGCATATAAACTTCTGCAACATTTGACCCGACCTTATGGGAATCCAATTGAGCAATACCAGAAAAAATTTAAAGAAAACCACTACAAAACCACCAACATAGTTGAACGGTGTTTCGGAATTTTGAAAAATCGTTTTCGGTGTATAATCGGTTCCAGCGTACTTTTTTATAGTCCTGAAAATACAACAAAAATTGTAAGCTTCCTAAGCTAATCGCAGCATTTGTATAAAATACAAAGGTAGCTGGCTTCCACCTCCAGCAGTCTATTACTCACAAAATGTAGCTGTGTTGAAAATTTGCATGAAGATTCTCCAAGCTGTGTTGAAAATTTGCATGAAGATTCTCGCTGCGAATTTTGCGCATACCGTAAGAATTAATATATGTAGCTTTTAATTTGAAATTAAAATTTAATTGTTTATTTATTGTTTTATTCAAATATATACATGTACCCATATGTATGTACACAAAACTTAATATAATAAATTCACGGTTTTACCCAATTATAAACTATTTTTGAGTAAATTATTTTAAATAATTGAATAAATCAGAGACTTTTGTTTGTTCCTCCATTTGATTTATCATCCTGACTTGCTACTTGTTTTCGTAGAAGTGCAAATTCATCTTCATCTCAAAGAACTTGTTGGCTGTGTTTTCTTTTTCTTTGAAAAGTTAAAATGTGTAGTAAAAATGTGTTTGCTTTATTAGACGGAAAAGTAAGAGTAAGGTTTTACGAGTTTGTATTACTACTGCCATCTTACTGCTGGGCCTAGGTGGAGTTACATATATCGAATTAGCCCATAGAATGCTTTTCAATCGATTGTATACCATGAACAAGTCCAGATGGTGCATCTACACATAGCAGATTGCATATCTTATCAATTTGAAATTCCAGGGGCGAAAAAGTTTGTGTACGGCTAGGACCTCCTCCAGTTTCAAATAGATTTTTATTGTTTTCTGCAATATTTTGTTTAGTTCTACTTTTTAGGTCAGCCTAAGTCTGAAACTTATTTATTTTAGGGTCAATTATGTGGGTATATGGTACATATGTATGTATGTTTGTATTATTGCATATTACGAAAAATTTATAAATTACCTTTTTCCACTACATTACTGTTTTTTGTGGAGGTCCCATAGCATTCAAGCTCTGCTCTATCGTGCAATTACATATTGGATTGCCGGTAGCCAAAAGAGGAAAGGCTTCCGGCTTCTCGAACTGTGCGTATGTAGTTCTCTTGTCTGTAGAATTTTGAAATCGTTAATAGATAAATATTTGTATATATAATTATGTATGTACGAGTATGTACATATGTATGTACATTAGTAATATTATTGATGCATATTATTAATTACTTCATGTTTTTTCTTTAAAATGTCATTACTTTTCATATTTCTTCTCTAAAGGAACGTCTTTTGTTTATCGTATTCTTTTGACACTTAATTTTGTTTATTACAGTGATGTTTATTTTATAAGAACCAAAAACAAGTACACTCAGTGGAAATGTTTTTAACTTTACTCAACAATAAATATCGTTAAATAGCTTTTTACAGCCTCTAAGACTTACTTTCCATCAAAAACAAATGAAATCATGAACTCTAAGTAGCTCTATAGGAATTGCATCAGGCTGTTCAGCATAAGCACGTATAAAGCAAATGGATGATACTTAATATAGGAGAATTAAACCATTGCAAAATTAAACAAATATTTATAATACAAGTAAATAAAACGAAGGTATTATTTTCTCGAGTATTTGACTACGACTGACTTTATTAAATTTCAAAATTTTACAAGAAAGAAAATCATTATAAAAAATTATTGCTTACTTCGAATAATTGAAATTAAAGAAATAGTCAAGAAAGTTTTTGTAGTATGAGAACCACTTAAATGTTAACAGTTTAATTCATAAACGATTATTAGCAGTTTAATAACACATTAATAAGCAAAAATCGCTAAAGGTGTATTCATAAATGCTTAATAGCCTATTAAACTGTTATAAGGTACCAAAAAAATGCAAACATTTTATTGTTGTAAATACCATAGTTTAAGCGACTGATAAAATGACATGTTGTCTTTAATCTTCTTCTTCTTTTCGAATTTGTACAAAAGTTGTGTGAGTTCCTTATTTTATTTATTTAGTTGTTCCTCTTAAATGTATTGGGTTGAATAACCCACCACGAGCCGCAACATAAGCAAATTTGTATATAATAAACGGTAAAATAAATTTAGTTGTTCCTCTTAAATGTATTGGGTTGAATAACCCAACACGAGACGTAACGAAATTTGTAAGTTAATGAAATAAAATAATTGCCAACTTCAATATCAAGAAAAAAAAACATTGTTGTTAACTTACATAAAAATAAATACAAAAATTTATTATTATTATTAAAATTAAAGAAAATAAGAGACTGGCATGCAGAAATGTTCTGTCAAGCATTCCACTAGCAAGCCACTTGGGCCCACTTCTTTTTTCATATTTTATCAACGATCTGTCTGATTCACTCCAGTATTGCGATGTAACATAAACATTGTTCGAACTCATCACCTAGCAGCTGAGCAACAACTTCTAGAGAATGATTTAATTTTGTTTTACCAGGCATAATACGGAAACTGCGAGCTACTTTTTTGAAAACTATCAACTTGAAACACCATAACTGCAAAAAGGCGAGAGGTATACTTGGGTGTTAAACGATCCCTATGTAACATACAAATTTATATGCATTGCTCATAAGGCCTTTGTTATATAAATCAATTAGTTTCTGATGTTTTGTCTTTAACCTAACTAGTTTGCCACCTTATTATTATACCGGTAGGCTTTCAATTTTAAGATCCGTACAACTTTGCTGAACAAATCATTTATTTCCAACGTTATTAAGAATGTGTAATGAATTCAAAAAACTTTATAATTTTTTATTATTCTTTTAACCTTCATGCATGCGTGCACATGATTTTTGGATCTCGTCTGAACTGCCATAAATGACACCATGATAATGAGTGATACATGCTGTCCGAAATACTGATACGCATAATTCTACTTTCTGGTATCATCAATGCAGCTCAAGAATATATTTACGTGCCACAGTGTTTAACTATAGAAAGGGGGTCATTTTAAATAAAATTATTCAACAGCGTTATTTCGTCCCACACTACGTATCTTGGGCATCCATGAGTTGCATCACTATCTTTTCTCAGTGTTGCTGCCTAGAGGAATACAAATGATAAACAATGTTTTTGATTAAAGTCCTACCTGTGAAAATATTTCCACTTGTATACATATAACATGCACGAAAAGAAAAATTCTTCAGTCAGTGCTCGGTGCTTCTTCCTTAATTTTCAAGCCATTTCTTTTAGCAGGACCAAGGATTTGTGCGAATCCGATGTGGAACTCCTTTTAGAAAATGAAGATTTAGCGAATCCATTCATCGCCCAGTGGGGGGGGGGGGTTTATTTGTATTGTTATGAATGCATGTGTCATTGAAGAATTCCGAATATTTAGGCCACTTGAAAATTATTAAACATTAAAACAGCGACATACAAACATTATTGAAATTTAAGACATGTCATTGAAACCAAACGTGGTTTATTTATATTGACACTTAGTAAACACACACAGTAAATTACTCGTCATTTGTGCCAATGCACTTAAAGGAATTTTATCAGTGCAATGACACATATTAATCACATGCGTTCATGACACCCTTTTATTTTGAGTATATAAGTTAAGTTTTTAATTAGTAATACGGTCAGTAATAAAGCAATTTTTAAAGAAACCTTAAAACAAATATTATTATTCTACGATTGTATCGTTATTATATTTATAAAGGTAGCTGTTTTTGTGTGTTTTTCAGCAGTATATTTGCCAACATTTCGTTAGTGCTGCCTCGACTTGAAAGCCTTTGAAAAATATGTTCAAACATTCAACTTTATATTCCAAAGCGTTTCAAAAAGTACAAAAAACAGGAAAAAACAGAATAGTCTTCTTGGTACCGTTTTACTTTTCTTAGCAACTTTTATACAATGGATACAATCATCGATTGCTACGATTTATGTGTCGAAGGTTTTAAAAAGCAAAACTGAATTAATTTAATGTAGAGCTGTGAATACAAAAATATATACATATATATGTAGCCGTTTTTTGTGATTGTTTTTTATAATTTTGGATAATAGAAGCCATAAAATGGTTGAGGTGCGTTTTCAATGCTGTCTGATTTTTAATATAGTCAATTAATCTGAACATTTGTTAGTTTTCAACAACTCGAATGAAGAATCGACCTACATAAGTTTATTATTTCGGGCTTCGGCTGTTTAAGATTTTGGGGAACTTAAGGCCGTGTTTCACTATCCCATCTTGTCGTACGATATGCCAAAAGGCTTGTGTGTATTCAAGAAGTTGATAGTCTGGTTCATCTGGAATAGAAAACTTCGATCGCCTTCAACTCCATAAGAATACAAAACAATTTTCATTCATTCTGACCCTACTATCTATCGCAATCTGAAAATAACAAATGTATAGCTACATTCTTCCTCTAAGTGGACCTGACAACGCGATGCCACAACTTTAACGTGTTTCTGGCTCAAGTCTGAATTTTTTGCAGTTTGCGCATTATGTCCAAAGGAGGTTCATTTGAATTATCTAACATTTTCCTTATTTAATGGCTGTACTTGTTGACCAGTTTTACAAACTAACATAACTTTAGAAAAAACTTTCATCTTTCGTAAAATTCTGCATGATACCTTGCGTTCATAACTGTTGACCTGTAATTCCTTCAAAGAAGGAATTAACGTAAACGTCTTTATAAAATTTATTCTTATACTTTCATGCAAACATATTTCTGCTCAAACGCATTATCATCAACTCAGTGGAAAAGCCAATCTCGGTTAACCGCATTTATTGCAATTTAGCCTGCAGATCTGAAACCCAAATTGAAATTTTCTGAAGCAAACATTTTTGTGATTTTATTTCATCTATATTATAAATCGGTGTAAGTCAATTCAAAAGAAGAAAAAAGTGATTTCAATTATATTAAAATGACGGAAACTCAGGAATCACTTCTTCTTAGTTGTTAAGTCACTATACTCATTTCACTAATTTATGTTAAATTTATTAATTTTATTTCTATTATTAAACTTTTTATTATGAGCCACCTTAATGTTGACAATTTTGTCTAGGTTATTGAACTTACTGTTTTTACTTTTAAAAACAGGTACATACAAATATGTTTGTATGTACCTGTTTGGATTGCAATAAACAATCACACAAACATCTACATATGAACATAATAATGACGTTTACTTTGTTCATTTGTTTGAACAAACAAACATGTCTGTACATATTTTTTTTTACTTATTGGGCTCCGTTAATTTGTAAATACATTTTTTACCGCTTTTGTTTTGTTCCAGAAATTTTGCATAAGTTTGTGGAAATAATACAAAAATATATAGTTGATCATTTAAATTCCAAGAAGACGGTTTTCATTTATGAGACACGGTGGCATAATAAAAATAATTTCTAAAATAAAAAAAAGACTTAAGAAGTGAAGTGACTACGGAGTCTTATCTAACCCCATTTATTTTAAATTAATTAGTAAACCATTGTTATAACTTACGGGCAGTCAAACTAGGCTGTCCTCAAAACATTAGTCAAGAAATAAAAATAATATTTATAAAATCAATCTTGGTGAAGTTTAACGAACTTTCAAAGGAAGATTGTACCAAAGCTCAAGTGGAAACACGATTGTCGAATCTAGAGGCAAGCTGGAACAAGTTTAAGGCATCCCACGATAAATTGACTCGTAGTAGGCTAACAGAGGAGGTAAAAAAAAATATTTTACAGATGCTTTATACTCAGAATGTGATTATATCTATATCAACGCCAAGTCAGCAATGCTGACCTGCTTAGAAGAAATTCGAAGCAAACTCATTGATAACATTATGCTGAATCCATCTGTAAAGTTTTCTTCACACTTGCGTTCTTTGCCAAAAATCAGATGTCGAAAATGTTTACTATCTTAAAAGCAGACTCAAATGCGAAGCCCTTCAATGTATTGCCAATATGGCAGTATCATCCTGAATTTTTCTGCGCCTTGGAATTTTGTATACACGGTATGAAAATACTCGGATGTTAGTTAACTCTCATATGGACGCCATCCTTGAACTACTACGTATTCAACAAAAATTAGCTGCAGACTTGCAACATCTTTTAGCTATTGTAAAAGTGTCACTAGGTACTTTAAAAGTTTTAGGTTCACCCGTGGACCAGTGGGACAATATTATCATTTATATGATTGTCTGACGCTTGGACTCCTCCTCCTACGAAGCCTGGGAGGCAGTTGTTCTAAAAAACCTGGAAAATTTTCAGAATTAGAAATCTTTCTGAATGGTCGCATTCAAGTCTTAGAAAGCGTAGAATCCAGGACAAATTCATCTAAGCCTCTTAAAAAATCAAGTGCAACTTCACATGTATCTACATCTACAAATCAAAATCATCCTGTTGAGGCTTTCAATAAAATTTTAAAACAATCATGTTCACTGCAGATCTGCCTGTTTATAATTTACTTTGCCTTGCCTCTAGTTACAATGTTTTGCTTACAATAACAAACATACATATGTACATGCAAGCAAACATTTATTATATGACAAAAGCGTACTGTTACACCTTTTTATAATGATCATTCACTTTGTACATTTTGTCTTCTTTAAATAAAACCTATTGAAATTTGTTTAGTGATGGCACCCAGTGGATTTTTTTTTTTTAATAAATATTTGTTTATTTATTAGGCGCAAAGATACCAGTCAAAAACTATAAGGCTTATTGTTCAATCTCCTTGGTATATTTCCAACGATGCCATACATAACGATCTAAATATACAAACTGTTAAAGAGGTAATAAATTCATTCAGCGAAAAATATTTAAAAAGACTAAGCAATCATGTAAATCCTCTGGCTATTGTGTTATTAGGCGATACTGATGAAATTCGAAGACTTAAAAGATACCATGTGTTAGATCTACCTTTCAGAAGTTAATTTTTTTTTTTTAATCTAAATCAATCTTTTTCTTATTATTATCTTTTGTTTTTTTTTTTATTGTTTTCTTTTAACTTAATGCTAAAACTTTAAATTTAATAATTACTAAAACTTAAGTTGCTGTTATTGTTGGACTAAATCTGTATTTTTTCTGTTAAATTTGGAATATTTCTATAGTTTTATACGTTTTTGTATGTGTAACGCTAAATGTCAACATAAATGTGATTAATTTTGCTTATTATCTCAATATAAGATAGATTGCAAAATAAATAAAATACAAACAAAAAAAAAAAATTTATTAGGCAATAATTATACAAGAAAAAATATTTTACATAATATTGTTTGGCCTCAGCGCCATAAAGGCATTTTTCAGGCAAGCTGACAACTGTTTAAGCTTAACATACAATTATATTAAAAATATTATTAAAAAAAAGTTTAAAAAATTATAAAAAGGAAACATTAAATATATAAATTTAACAAAATTTACTAAAAGGTATGCTTTAAATTAGTGTTTCTATTGAATTACTCAAATATTCCTTGCATAATCTTTTAAAAATTGAAATACTTTCAACGTTTTTTAATTCTGTAGGTAGATTATTAAAAAGATTACCATCAATATAGTCAATACGTTGTTTCGTTCTTTCCAATCTACATCTTGGAATTCTTAAATTAGAAGAATTTCTGGTATAAAAATGTGCCTGGTTTTCAAAAAATAGAACTGTACGATCAACATCGCTGTGAAGACTTTTAAATACAAATACTAGAACTTGATATATGTATATATAAGCCATTAATTGGCAAGATTTTTTCACATACATCTTTGTATAACGTAAGTGTTGAAAAAGTAATTGGCATTAATTACTTTGTAAATTGTAAATCTTGATTTTTGATTTTTCAGATAATTTGTTTTTAAATATAAATAAACCGATAGCTGGAGCTATTTGTCTCTTTGTAACGTGATTCCTAAGTATTTGACCGAATATGATTCATATATGGGTTTGCCATCAACATATACAAAGAAATTATTATTTGCGTTTACTGCACGAGGTCTAAATCTGATTAATTTTGTCTTTTCAGAATTAAGTAATAATCCATTTAAGCGAGCAAATTCCATTAATAAAGTAGCATCTTTTTCTATTTGTGTTTTCAAGACTGTATCATAATTAAATGGATAAAACAAGCAAATGTCATCGGCTAATATAAATACTTGACCTGTTAGATTTAGATTTTTTAAATCATTTATGTAAATTGAAAATAATAACGGACCTAAGCCGCTTCCTTGCGGAACACCGTATTCAACTGTCCCAGTAAAGCTTTTACACTGATTAATTTGTACAAACTGTTTCCTATTAATAAAATAATTTTTAAATAAGATATGCTCTCGTCCTTGAATACCGTAATATTTTAATTTTTGTGACATTATTTCATAATCAACAAGATCAAATGCCTTAGAAAAATCGAAGAACATTCCAGCAACTCCACTGAATCCAAACCTTTGCAAGTATATCTTACTACATTTAAGACAGCATCTTGCGTACTGACACCTTTTCTAAATCCAAATTGGTACTTATACAATATAGTATTATCTTCTAAGTATATAAGAAGTTTATCATATAATATTTTTTCAAAAATGTTATCTATTGTAGATGGAATAGCAATGTTTAATAGTGGATGCAGCAATTGTTTTAGGGATAGGAATGATTCTATGAATTTTTAGAATGTCAGGATATTCCGAAGTATTTTTAATTTTGTTAAAAATTTCAACTAATATAGGTAAAAGCACCCACCGTAAGACATTCTTTTACAAATTTTGTAGTGATGTTGTCAAAACCTGGTGTTTTATTTGATTCCATATTGAAAACGATGTTAATGATATCATTTTCATTTATATCATTCAAAATGAACCGATGACATGAAGCATTAAGCGTCCTCAGTGAATTAAATAAATCTCCTGCCAAAGTACTGATTTTTTGCTTAAGTTCTTTGACAAACAACTGAAATAAAATAGTTATTTAATAAATTTGCTGTTATTAGATCGTTTGAAATAATGCTACCATGTAAAGGGTGGTTAAATTTCAAGGGCCGATGTTGATTTTGAATAAAACACAAACTATTTAGGAAATTATTGTAATTTTATTTTATTATGATGTATTGGTATTACTCAATTATGTATGGAACAAAATATCGGCCAAATGGGCGCCGCGACCTCGGCGGCACACCTCCATCCGATGGTCCAAATTTTCGATGACGCTGAGGCATAATGGAGGTTCTATGCCGTTAATGTGCCGAATTATCTGATCCTTTAGGTCTTGAATTGTTGCTGGCTTATCGACGTACACCTTTTCTTTCAAATAACCCCAAAGAAAAAAGTCCAACGGTGTCAAATCACATGATCTTGGCGGCCAATTGACATCGCCATTACGTGAGATAACACGGCCATTGAATTTGTTGCGCAAAAGAGCCATTGTTTCGTTAGCTGTGTGGCAAGTGGCACCGTCCTGCTGAAACCACATATCGTCCACATCCATATCTTCCAATTCGGGCCATAAAAAGTTCGTTATCATCTCACGATAGCGAACACCATTCACAGCAACTGCCTGACCGGCCTCATTTTGGAAAAAATACGGCCCGATGATGCCGCCAGCCCATAAACCGCACCAAACAGTCACTCTTCGTGGGTGCATTGGTTTTTCGACAATCACTCTTGGATTCTCATTCGCCCAAATGCGGCAATTCTGTTTATTGACGAATCCACTGAGGTGAAAATGTGCCTCATCACTCAAGATGATTTTCTTCGAAAATTGATCATCCACTGTTGCCATTTCTTGCCACCATTCTGCCCATTCACGACGTTTGGAATGGTCAAGAGGCTTTAGTTCTTGAGCCAATTGCACCTTGTAAGCGTGTAAATGCAAGTCTTTATGCATAATGTCCATCAACGACGAGCGTGAGAGGTGCAATTGTTGGGAACGACGACGAGTTGAGGTGGACGGCTCTTCAGCCACACTATCGCGAACATTATACGAACAGCAGCAATATTTTCTGCAGTACGAACTGTACAAGCATGCACTGGTGTTCTCACATCTTCTACAGACCCGGTTTGCTCGAATTTTTCCACAATTTTTGCGATTGTACGCACATTTGGACGATGAAATTGACCAAAAAAATTACGAAGTGCACGATATGCATTTTGATTTGAACTCCCATTTTCATAATAAGTCTGGATAACTTTAACACGTTGTTGGATTGTGTATCTCTCCATGGTTCAAATTGAGTAAGTCTGAAATAGAGAAATGTCAAATAAAATTAGGAAAAAAACTTGGCGTTTAGGTGTGGTTCACATTCAACATCGGCCCATACAATTTAACCACCCTTTATATCACTAAGTTTAACAACATTTTCTTTCGATCGACCAAGTGTATTGTTTATAAATTTCCAGCATTTTTTTGTGTCATTTCCAATCCTACTTAAATTGTATAGTAATTATCTTTACATTTTCTAACTGCTAGTTTAATTACCTTACTTATTCTTTTTAAATTGGCATCGTAATTTTCTCCGTTTTTTGATCTACGCCTTTGTTTTAATAATTTGTTTTTATACAAAATTAACTCTTGAAGATTTTTGTTAATCCATGCGGCTATTTCAAATTTTAATGGTTTTTTAACATTTGCTATTATTTATATTAGAGTTATTGACAGCTGATTCGATAGTAGATATGAGAGAATTTGTCAGAACAAATACATTAGTGGACGAGAAATTAACTGGCAATGTACTTTATAAATATCATTAGCCTGTAGTCGCAATAAATTTTCGAAATCTCTGTGTTAGTATTACATCTAAAGTTACTTTTCAATTTACAAGATAATAAATTATGATCAGAAAGGTTACATTCCACTGATTCAACAAAAAGCGTATCTGATAAATTACTGAATATATGACCTATACAAGTTTTACTCTTTGGTCTTGTTATTGGGGTGTGAGCATCATTACAATCCTAATTATGAAATATACAGGTTAATTCAGAACTTGAACCACCTTTGAAAAAATCAATATTTGAGTCTCCTACTATTATTAATGGATTTTGAGCTATTTCATCTAATAAATTATCAAGAAAATAAAAAAATATTGCATCACTGCATTTTTGCGAACGATAATATGAAATAATTTGTAATGGCTTAGATTTGATCTTGAAATTTAACAAGGTTAAGGCAATAAATTCATCAAAATTCTGACTTTTACAAATTTGGATTATAAAATGAATTTCTTTGTTTATATATATTGATGTACCACCGTATCCATCTTCTCTGCAACAGTGTATACAAGCAAAAGCAGGAATCGTATATATTTGAGTAATGTCGTTATTGAACCATGTTTCTTGTAATGCTATTATGTCAGGTAGTTTTGGAAATTGGACTAAATTGATTCAAAATTGTTGAATTTATGAATAGATGAAACGCTTCTAATATTAAAACTAATAATGTTTAAATAATTAAAATTCAAACAATTAATAGGAAATACTGATTACTAACCATTCAATAATAATAAAAAATAAAACTTTTACTTTAATGTTTAATAAATAAATTAAATATTTAGGCACAAGACATTTAAGATGCACCACCATCTGCTTCACTAAAATCCTCAGCTTCATCTAGCCTTGAGTGGATTAAAGATCTTCTACCATTACGATTGTTGGATGTTGCGTTCAATAATATTTTATCAACTTCATCCTCATCATGAATAAGCTCTTGTTTAGATACTTCACTTTTTTTGGCAAAAACATTTCCATTTTTTACAAAAATATATTGGTAGCCTATTGATTTTAAGGATTTAGCATAACTATACAGCTTCATAGTTTCTTTACTATTAAAATTATTTATAAAAATCTTTTTTGTTTCATCATTTTCTTTAAGTTTGGCTTTAGAAGTCATGAATTTGTTTTTATTTTTTTCATTATTTCTATTTTTATTTTTTAAAAAATAAGCGTCTTCAACACTGTTATTTTCTATTTTAACACCAATATCTTCAGAAATTTTAGAAACATCATCTAAAGCACTCATTTTATCTGTAACTTTTAAACCACTGATTATACAATCATTTTTTAATCTGTGTTCATTTAAAATTTTAACAGAAAATTTAAAAGTTTTTATTTCAGTTTTTAATCTCTTGTTTTTTTTCTCAATTTCATTTATTTTTCTTTTATTTTCTGCCACATCTTTAAACACTTCATCAAATTTGGCTGACATGAAGTTTATAGATTCAGCCAACTGATCCAATTTTTCAAGTTTTTTTTAATTCGGTTTTTATTGAATTTAGTTCTTGCCTTATGTTGTTTCCTTCCTCTTTACAAAATTGACACTCTCAAATTCTCTTCTACTTAAGCCAGAACACTGAGAGTGGAAGTATTTTTTACACTTGTCGCATTGGATAAAATTGTCACTTTCTTCCTTAATCTCATTTTCGCATTGATCACAAATCAAAATGTTTTTATTTATAATGCTGCGGCGAACTGCTTTTTTAGACATATTTTTATACTTCAAACACCAGTGTTTTAGTTGTTTGGTTGGTTTTTAGGGACAGTGAAATAAAACACATACATACATAATATAAGTAAGAAATTTAAAGAATTGTGGTTTTCTTAAGCAGATAACATATAGAACTGACTACAACAGAATTCTTCGAACAAAAGTTTTTTTTTGAGTAACTAATTTTCTCCTTTCAAATGACCGCGTTCCACTTTGTCACCTCTAACTCTTTTTTTCATCGGCTCCGTTTCTTCTTGGTTTTTTACACAACAGTGTTTATAATTTTATCTCTTTTCAAAACATATTATAGCCCTTAAAAGAGCTTTTTTTACAGTAACAAAATCATGTTAAGTGAAAACATTGTGAACTTTCCGCCATCCCCTTCGTCATAGATGTCATTTTCAAGTTCTGTTTCAGATTCGTTGGTACCGGTATTAAACAAAATGCATTTAACAGCGAAGAGAAAGAAACTAATGATCAACGATCATATAATTTTCTTAAGATATACTAGAAAACCATGAAGTTATAAATATACATATTTGTTGTGCAATAAACTCATCTTAATAACAAATTATTTAAAATTTTCTAAAAGAAATTAAAAAGGTATTTGAAATAATCGATTTAAAAGAAAAGTTTTGTTTTCAGAAAAATTAAATTACCTTTTTTCATAAATATATATAAACGCATTTGGTGCAAGTGGCACAACGGAAAAGAGGCATACAATGACAGTATATTCAGTATATACAGATTTTCAGAAATTCAGAAATAACATGCAATCCAACCAAACCAAAGTTAACTCCAAAATGGATAAGAGGCATTTAAAGCTCCGCAAAAGGCATCCGCCATGTTATGTGTACAGTAATCCTTTCTGGAGGATTCAAAACTATCACTTTTATAACATTTGTTTTTATGTTTTCTTATTTCATGATTATTTAATTTAGATTTAAAATATTCGAAAAAAACTCACGGTTCCGATTGAGACGCAGTTGTATATTTGCCTTTTGTTTATGTATAAGGCGTTAGCATGACCCGGCCCGTTTTCCTGGCCCTAAGTATTTTTTTATTTTGAAAAAAGAATTAACATCAATAATAAAAATTAATAACAATTTTTTTATAACGTAAACAAACGATCATTAAAAAGTTTTCTATAATGTATTGTACAAATGTACACGGAATTTTTTATTAATTTAAACTCACCGAAGTAATGTTGGGTAAATGTACATATATACAGTCTTGGACAATACATATTGGACTAGATTTGTGCATATGATCAATCAACGAAATCTATGAAACTATGAATGATACGCAGCAACAGTTTTATTAAAATCGTAATAAAAAAAGAACAAAGTTTTAGAAAACCAGGTTTGCCTTTATACATTGTTTCAAATTAAAAATTTATTAAAAAAAAAACCAAAAGTCGAAATTTCAAAAGACGAAACATATTGGACTCAATAATGTTATTAATATTTTGTAAAGAATCCCTTATTTTTAAGCACGGATTTGCATCTTCTTGGCATGGAAGCAATAAGATTATCTATAATCTTTGTATCTATGCCATTCGAAGCACTTGATATGGCCACGAATAATTTATGTTTGTCTACGACACCTCCCTCGTGATTTACCTTCCTTTTTAAAATTTCTCACAGATTTTCAATGGAGTTAAGGTCTGGTGATTGCGCCGGCCACTCCATAACATTCATTCCTTCAGTTCTAAACCAATCTTTGACACAGCTCGCAGTGTGATTCGAGTCATTATCCTGTTGAAATTGCCATGACAGGGGCATATTCTACTCAGCGTAGGGTAACATCACATTTTTCAAAATTTCTGGATACATGAACCTATCCATAATTCCATTTCTTTTGTGGAGTGGACCGACGCCTCCACCAAAAAAAAAAAACATTCCCAGACTATAATGTTTCCACTTCCATGTTTTACGGTCCCCTTACAGTATAAAGGGTCTAATCTTTTGTTCGCTGGTCTACGTACTCGAATATTTCCATCCGAATGTTTTAAATTAAGCTTCGATTCATCAGAAAATAAAACTGTTTTCCATTTTATGCGAGTAATCCGGTTTTTCTTGGAAATGAATGGTTTCTTTGCAGCACGATAACTTTTAAGCCCAGCGTCACAAGCTCTTCCCTGAACTGTCCTGCTACTTACGTTTAGGTTAAGTCCATTTACAACATCAATAGCCGATTTTTGGGGATGTTTTTGTAGTTCCCTGACAATTCTTGAGTCATCTTTGGCTGTTGTACAGATTGTTCGGCCACCACTGTGAATATTTTCAACTCTGTCTGAGGTTAGTTTGAACTCTGTCTGAGGTTAGGAAGATTTTTATTATAAAGCTGACGCTTTGTTTGGCAATGCAAACTTTTCAGATATTTTTTTTGGCGATAAATCATTTGGAAATTTTTAATTAATAACTTTTTAATCTCTGCATTATATTGTGTTCGAGCCGTTTTTTAAAACAAACTGAAATCAATAAATTATTTACTACTAATTTCTTAATTGTCGACCTCTTACTTACTGTTATGCTGGACAAGAGGCAGCTGAATTATTTTATAATTTATAATTAATCTTCGCTAACTATATTCCCACATTGGAATCATAATGGAGGTATACCGTTGCATTTTTCTTGCTATATGTTTTCCATTGATATTGGAACATAAAACAACAACAAAATACCAACTGATATTTTTTTGTTTGCTTAATTTTTGAAGTTCAAGATTTATTATTGGAAAGTTTGATTGCAGAGTTTATGTTGATAATCTCTGTCAAAAGTCGGTTTTTTTTTGCAGTCCAATATGTATTGTCCAACACAGTACATACTTAGCCATTAAAATCTAAATTCATGTTAATTTTATGCGAAATCCATGCAGTAGTTTCTGAATTTATCGCTTATACATATACGAGCACAAATATGTCTCAATGTAACTGCACCCACAATGTACTAACCCACAATTGTCATTAAATCAAAACATTTTACTTTTCAAACACAGAATTTGTGAATTTTGATTTTAATTTACCTTTAGACTCGTATGTATTTCATAAATATTTTCTCTATCTATATCTCAAATAAGACAAAGTTATTGTTGCTTCGTTGTTCTTTGGTGTTGCAAGGCAACATTTTTTATGACTTTTTATATCTCTCCCCGTCTTGATATCAGTTTGTTTAGTTTTTTACATATAACTCAATAAACACTGTTGATTTCTAATTTCATTCTTTAGCTTAACTGAATAATTTTAATTAATATATCCATATAAAAAATCATATTTTATGGATTGGGATCATGAATAAAATTTAGTTTTCTTTCTTTTCTTTTAATTATTTTTGGCCAATAAACTGCCAAAATATGCATGTTTATACATACATACATATGTATATGGTTGATTCTGAGATTACGGGCTAATTTGCTATATTTGTATTTAAAAGGGAAAAAAGAAATATATTCCACTTTATTATTTACTTCACAGCACCGTTTTATAAGTCTTTTGCTGTCTCTGAAATAAATTTTCCTAAAATTGTTTTTTTTTCAAAAAATTGCTTGCTAAAGTGTTAAAGTCATTACCCGGCTGCCCCTAACAATACTTTTCTTAAATATATACACTATTTTTAACAAAATTGTTTTTAATATTTTAATAAAATTATTTTATAATAAAAAAAAATAATATTAAATTATCTCTTTTTTCATGTAATCTTCTTCTTTTGGCGCTACAGTTCGTGGTGAACCTGGGCCTCAACCAACCTTTAGCCAGCGTCTTCCAATTTTGCACACCAAGTTAGTTGAGGTTCCTCTCCACTTGTGTGCGCCATAGGTTCTGTGAGCGTCCTCTAATACGTTGTCCCACTGGTTCGGAATCGAAGATTCTTCGGGTCGGAGCAGTATTCTCTATGCGCTCTACATGGCCCAACCATCTTAGCCGTTGGATCCGTAGACGCCTGGTTAGATGTTACAACACCAACCATTATCCCCATAACACGGGTTAACATAATCTAAAAAACATATGTATATGCATATATACATGCATTCATACATATGTACATTAATTCAACCTACTTTATTTTATTTGGCAAAAATGCAATTTAATTTTATTTTAATATATTTAATTCCAGACATGATTCTTGGGAATTATTTCCAAACCAATTGCATTTCCGTTCTCATAATGAAAATGCAATTCAACCTACTTTATTTTTACAAATTATTTCATCTTTCCTTAGAATTGCAACATATGTTTGTTTTGTTCCCAACACCAATAACGGAAACAAAACACACTTATGATTAGTAGGCAAAACCCGATGAAATGAACATTTTTAGTTAATAAGCAAATTGTAATGAAATGAACATTTTTAGTTAATAAACAAATTGTAATTTTAGAATATAAGAAAAGAAAGAGAATAATAAAGTTCAGTTGTGAAAACACAGCCAAAAGACAAAAGTCTTTTAAATTTTTTTTAATTAGGAAAAATCCTAAATCTTTACTGTTAGGCTCATGTCGCTGTACAACCCGTACAGTTCATGATTGAATCTTCTTATCCAGAAAGCATCAACGCAAACAGGGCCGAAGATTGAACGCAGAACTTTTCTCTCGAAAATACCAAGGACTTCCTCATCCGCCTTCGACACCGTCCATGCTTCCGCGCCATACAGGGATTATCAAAGTGTTATACAGTGTCAGCTTGGTTTTTCGAGAAAGGGCCTTACTACTCAATTGCCTCTTGAGCCCAAAGAAATAGCGATTGGCAAGAGTTATTCTGCGTTTGATCTCCGTACTGATGTTGTTTATACTGTTGACTTGGGAGCCAAGGTAGACGAAGTCCTTCACTACCTCAAAGTTATAGCTTCCTATGGTGACGTTCTGGCCCAGTCGTCGATGTTGTGCGTCTTTTCTCGATGACAGCATATACTTCGTTTTGCCCTCGTTCACCGCTAGACCCATTTTGGTCGCCTCCGTTGAAATACCAGCAAACGCTTCAGTGACGGCTCGCTGTGTTCGACCAATCACGTCAATGTCGTCAGCGTATGCTAGCAGTTGCACGGACTTTTGGAAGATCGTGCCTCTGTTGTTGGTGTGTGAGTTTTGCACGATCTTCTCAAGAATTATGTTAAAAAAGTCACATGAGTCTCGGTTAATTCGTTACCGACCTTGATGGAGCAGCGAGAGTTCTCCATCGTCATCCTACACAGCCTGACGAGTTTGGTAGCTCGTCCCTATACACACTGTCATATGCGGCTTTAAAATCGACGAATAGGTGGTGGGTGTCGATTTGTATCTCTTGGGTCTTTTCCAAGATCTGCTGTAGTGTGAAATCATCATCATCTCTAAGCGGGTGCTGTAGGGGCTATCCAGGGGCGCCACGAGGAGGCAGTATGTCAGCTTGACCAGTCCATTTTCAGGGATCGCTGCTGGCTTCTCGCCAGGTTGAGAGCAATCAACAACTTTGCCCTGATTTTATTTTATCAATTAATATTTTTATGAATGATAATATTTTGGCCCTCAGGTTTCACATCATTCCCCTGTAAAATTGTATATTTGCTAAAACTTAATTTTCCGAAATATTGGTTATTTGCAATAATTTAAATTTGAAAGAACATTATGTTTTCGGCGTATGCTTATTGGTCATTCCACGGTACTGTTTAAATAACAAAGTTCTGAATATTTTATAATATTTTGTTTTTTTTAATTCATTTTAATTATCAGATTCCAAGTCAGGCAAATTTATTTAAAATTAAGTACTTCAATTATGTTGTTTTTTAGATATTCGTCATTCCCCTGTCAAAAATATGCACAAATATGAATGATGACTAACAGGGGAATGATAATTTAACGCAAGTTACTGAAGTGTAATTTTTTGAAGTTTCATGATGCCTAAAAATAAAGCAAAAAGTATTGGTGGCTAAGCGAGAGGCAGAAAAAAAGCGATATAATAAGATTAAAAACGACCCAGTTAAGTATGAACAGCAAAAGCAAATAGAGAAATTAAAGTATTTTAAGAAAAAAGAGAAAAAGTTAGTAGTAGTAGTTAGTGACATCACCGTGGTTAACAATTTTTTGCGAGCTTATTCTTTAGCAGTCTACGATAACGATAATGGAAGCAATACACCAGAACCAAGTGCATCTCCTGAGTCGGCAGCTCTTCACCTTCGAGAGAAATTTCGAAAAGATAAACTGTGGGCAGCAAGAAGCAGGAAAAGATATTCATTCGTATATTGAAAAGCAAAAAATGTATAAGAAAAGATATAACAGATTAAAGGCTAAATGAAACCAAGATGTGAGGTAAATAAAATTTCAGTTGCAGATTCTGAAATATCTCATAGTCTGGAAAGTACAAAAAATATTTTGTTCGCAAAAGTTCTACGAGATCAGTTAGCTTACAATTTTACAAGTATGAAATCAGATCGAGAAAGGCAAATGTTCACAAAAATAATTTCGGGTAAAATAATTACAAAATTTAGAATGCAAAATCAATGCTCTCGATTTTTAAAATACAAGAGAACAGCAAAGGACTATATCAATACTTCATCTTTGACCTATTCACGAAAAGATAAATTTAACACCATAAAAAACAAAAAATCAGTACAGGAGTTTCTTGAGCTTGATATTAACAGCCAGATTTGTCCTGGCAAGCGTGAGTTTGTTCAAAAATAAAAAAAACTCAGGTGATGTTATTAGATCTGTTTGTTGCAGAATAGAAGAAAGATGCTTTTAAGGTTGTGTGATTTGTGTAAAGAGTTTAAAGTTACTTTTAAGGACTTTGTAAGCACGGAACCTACATACTACTTCAAATGGGGATGTAGACAAGAAAAATATTGCGATAAGCGAAGCAACCAAAATAAAACTGAGACAAGAAATCTGAAACAAAAAATTGAATGCCAACTGCAGGATATACTCGTAGTACGCACTTTTGAAAAACAATTGCCTCTGTTTTTTAATCACGAAGGTACGAACAAGCATCAGTTTAACGTAATCCAAAACTTGAAAGAAAATCTTAAAGAAAACGATGTATTAATCCACATGAACTTTAACGAGAATTATAATCTGAAGTATTCGGAAGAAGTGCAAAGTTTCTACACGCCGTTGTTTATACAAAATGTCGACAGTTTTTGTACCTTGTCTGAGCCACTCCTTCACAATGTTTTTACCACATGGGCTCACTTACAGCCAATTTTGGATCGCAAAGCTTCAACAACAAAAACGACGAATACACATTTTTGAAGTTACGGTCCAGCGACACAATAGAGGAACAAAACTATGTTTTATTTTCATGACAACGAACTCCGCGAGTTTTATCCTCGAATAAAAAAGTTTACTACAGTGAATCTGGTCACGGAAAAGGTGCTCCCAATGGCATTGGAGGAACTGTTAAACGAACCGCGGATCGTATTGTTGCGCAAGGTACCGATTTGATGAATTTAAATATTTTATTGCAGAAACTGGGAAACAATTGCCCGGGAATTCTTTTTTTTTGTAATAAAAAATATTGATATTGAGGCAAAGTCAAAAGAAATTGAGAAAAAAAATATTTTACCATTTCCTGGCACTTTAAAAGTGCATCAATTTTGTGGTAATCATCTGTCTAGTCGCTTAAAAATGAAAAGTTTAAGTTGTTTCGGTTGGGAAGATTGTCATCACTTTGAATTAGGAACTGTCGATTATCACCAGAAAAGGAGAATATTTAATTCCTACAGCTCACATGATTCTTTGGCAATTCAAGTGAAGATGATAGCGACAGCGTTCAAAAAGTGCATAGTCTGAAAACTGACACTTTCATACTATTTAATTTTGCTGAAGCCGATAACGATAAAAAAAAATGTAGGTAAAAATTATCTCATATTTTTTTAAATTATAATTTCTTTTTTTAACAGATATGCCATTTGTCAAAAGGACTCCACGGATGACAAAGTTCAAATTGCAACACTTCTAAGGCGAACATCGAATATCTTTGTTGTCGATAAAAGTGATATATCTTACATTTCTTTATATCAAGTTCTGGGTATATTGCCAACACCAATCGTTCTTGTGCACGAATGTGCGGTTAAATACAAGTTTCCATACAAAGTAGACAACTAATAACTATTAATTATTAATAGTTTATAACATACTTGCTTAGAATAAACCTTTTTATAATCCTAATAAACGAACCGAATTAAAACAATTGATTTTAAATGAAATAAAGTGATTTTATTTGTCATCGTCACTTCTCTGCCCAATAAGTCATTACCCGGTGGGACATATTTTTTATTTGCACATACACATACATTATTTGAAGGATTAAAGCTACATACTTGAAATACTAAATTCTGCAAAAAACTTAAATGCCGGAAATGTATGTATGTATTTCTAATTTAGCTGGTAATCTGAGAACCAGCCATATGTATACCCAAAGGCAGAATCCACAAGAACCACAGATAAGAAAAAATTGCTATAACAAAAATTTAAAGAGATGGAGCTTTTGTTTATTTTTTTTTCTCTTTCTTTCATCGGTGCTTTTTTTGTAATCTAGCAAGAAAATCTGAAAACTGTAAAAATATAGAAATAAAAAAGAAATTCCAGAACAATAAAAAGGCATAACATTGTCTATTTTGTAATTTTATTAGAACTCCTTTCCTTCTTTCCTCTTCTAACTGCGCTCTATACCGATATTTTCGAGAAAATAGACGTTTGCTCAACGTAAAAGGATACTGTTATGAGTTTGCAATGTTTTTCACAAACTATTTTTCCAACAAGTAATGAAAGGAAAAGGCTTGGGACTAACCACTTATTTGTTGATTTTATTTTTCGCAACTAACTTAAAGAAATCAAAATATTGTTGAAGAAATATACAAAGATATCCATTCATGCACATGTACTGCACTTTAATAATTACATTATGTACTGAGAGAGAAAGAGAGCAAGGTAAAATAAATAATGCGCCTGCCCAAATACGTACATAAATATCATTTGCAGGGACGGACTGCAGTTAACAGATACAATTTAAAAAAAGTTTGATTGCGTAAGTCTCATGTATGAACTATATGCTGGTGCTGTATGAAGGAACGGATTATTCTGATGTGATCGAACAAAAATGACCGGTCACTAAAATATACGATTATTATTATTAATTATTCAAGTTATGTCCTTGCGACTGACCTCAACTCCCACATCACCACATATAAATAGTTATGAGGAAAAAGCACCCTATTTAATCTCTCACGCTTTGTGGACTCAAATTCCTAGACCAGTTTCATATCCTATATAATTATGATCTTGTAGAGCTTATATTTGAAATGATTCATAAAGACCACAAAAATTGTGGAGCGCAAACAATCTGTGGAGTGGAAAGACTTAGTTGTCTTCAAATACAACTCTAAACTTCAATACAACTCTGAACTAAAAAATCAGCAAATACAACTCGTTGGCAAATGGTGCCTCATCTTAAACACAAATTTTAGAGAACATGGTGGAAAGACCACGGATATCAGTAGCAAACCGGAGTAGAGCGCGACCACAACAGTTTGACGTCGCAAAGCTACAATCGCAATCAACCGCTGGAAAATTTGCCGATCTAGTCTCCCTTAAGCTCTCAGAGAGTCCAGCCCTGCCAGGCGAAACAACCGATGAGGAATGGAACCGTTGCCAAAACGCCATCAGAGATGCTGCCTCTGATGTATTGGGTTTTAAAATGCCACCCGGAAAAAACCCATGGTTTGACGACGAGTGCAGGCAGGCACATTCAGCGAAGATAGCAGCGTATAAGGCGACGTTGGAGAGAAGGACGAGAGCAGCTCGTGAGCTCTACGAACGGAAGAGAAGGGAAGAACACCGGCTTCTCAAAAAGAAGAAGAAAGAGCACGAGAAGCGCTCGATCGAGGAACTGGAGAGGTGTTACGGCAGGAATAATATCCGAAAGTTTTACCAACGGGTAAAACAACTATCCAATGGATATAAGCTTCGGAGAGAAGCCTGTCGTGACGAAGAGGGACAAATCGTAGTAGAGCCGCAATCGATGCTGAGAATCTGGAAGGATCACTTCTGCAGACAGTTTAACGGCGAACAAAACACCGATTCCATCGCCAGGCAGAATATTCCACTACAGATAACGGCGGATGATGGTAGAGAATTCCGTCCTCCCGACCTGAATGAAGTCAAGATAGCAATATCGAGATTGAAATCAAACAAAGCTGCAGGAGCGGACGCACTGTCCGCGGAACTATTTAAGGCAGCCGGAGATGACCTGGTTAGGCGCATGCACCAGCTCATCTGTAAGATATGGTCGGAGGAAAGCATGCCCGACGAGTGGAATCTCAGCATCGTTTGCTCGATCCACAAAAAAGGAGACCCCTTCAACTGCGCCAACTACCGAGGAATAAGTCTCCTGAACATCGCCTACAAGATCTTCTCTGCCGTTTTGTGTGAGCGCCTGAAACCATTCGTGAACAGTTTGATAGGTCCTTATCAGTGTGGTTTCAGGCCGGGGAAGTCCACCATTGACCAAATTTTCAGACTACAGCAGATCTTGGAAAAGACCCAAGAGATGCAAATCGACACCCACCACCTATTCGTTGATTTTAAGGCCGCATATGACAGTGTGTATAGGGACGAGCTATACGAAGCCATGTCTAGTTTTGACATTCCTACTAAACTCGTCAGGCTGTGTAGGATGACGATGGAGAACTCTCGCTGCTCCATCAAGGTCGGTAACGAATTCACCGAGACCTTCAATGTCAGAAGGGGATCATCGAGAAAAGACGCACAACATCGACGACTGGGCCAGAACGTCACCATAGGAAGCTATAACTTTGAGGTAGTGAAGGACTTCGTCTACCTTGGCTCCCAAGTCAACGGTATGAACAACATCAGTACCGAGATCAAACACAGAATAACTCTTGCCAATCGCTGTTTCTTTGGGCTCAAGAGGCAATTGAGTAGTAAGGCCCTTTCTCGAAAAACCAAGTTGACACTATATACCACTTTGATAATCCCTGTACTTCTCTATGGCGCAGAAGCATGGACGGTGTCGAAGGCGGATGAGGAAGTCCTTGGTATTTTCGAGAGAAAAGTTCTGCGTTCAATCTTCGGCCCTGTTTGCGTTGATGGTTTCTGGAGAAGAAGATTCAATCATGAACTGTACGGGTTGTACAGCGACATGAGCCTAACCAGGCGCCTACGGATCCAACGGCTAAGATGGTTGGGCCATGTAGAGCGCATGGAGAATACTGCTCCGACCCGTAGAATCTTCGATTCCGAACCTGTGGGACAACGCAGTAGAGGACGCCCACGGAACCGATGGCGCACACAAGTAGAGAGGGACCTCAACCAACTTGGTGTGCAAAATTGGAGAACGCTGGCTAAAGACCGTGCCAGCTGGAAAACTTTGTTGGTTGAGGCCCAGGTTCACCACGGACTGTAGCGCCAAAAGAAGAAGAAGAAGAAGGTGGAAAGACTAGCTCAGAGAACTGCATTGTCGCAACAAGTGTAAGGAATAATCAACATGTCTAAAACCAGGATTCATACATAAGCTCACTAGGAGCTGAGCCCGTTGTACCATGTGGTGTCACATTATACATTAGTATAAACTTTTGAATCTCCTCTTTGTAATCGCGCTTATTTGCCGCAGCTATTTTCAACCGTTTTACCAAAGACCTGTTCATATTTTCTACTTCGCCGTTTGCCTGAGGCCAATAGGGAGGTGTTCTGATCAATAATATGTTATTCTCGGCACAAAAAGACTTGAACTCATCGCTGACGTACTGTTTTCCATTGCCGGTTCTTATTGTTTTGGGTAAACCAAGTTTAGAGAAAATGTTCTTCATCGCCTTGATTATAACATCAGAAGTAATGCGTTTCAAGAACACAACTTCTTGGTATCGAGAATAGTAATCAATTAGCACTAAAACATATTCGCCATTAGGCAACGGTCCTAGAAGATCGGTAGCCAAAAATTGCCAAGGCTCATTGGGAAATTGGTGTCTTTGCATTGGGGTTGGATTAGAAGGCTGTGAAACCAGGAGACAATCACGACACGCTTTTACGAAATTTTCAGCCTCCCTATCAATTAAAGGCCACCATACCTTAGAACGAAGACGACGCTTCATTACCGACTCCCCAGGATGGCCCTCATGAGCCAACTCTAACACTTTTGGTCTTAATGATTTTGGTATTATGATACGGTTTCCCCGCAACAACATTGAGCCAATAGCTGATAATTCATACCGAAAAACATAATATGGATTCGTTATGTTTGAATCCCAACATTCATTCTCCATGCTGGAAATTGCATCGCAAATATCCACGTCCTTGCCACTTTCCTTGCTAATCAGGGAAATGGTTAAAGTGGCAGGAACTGAGTTTTCCACCACATGGAAAATTGACTCCTCGCAAGTTCCATCAAACGAGTCCTCATCAGAAATTTTACAGAGTCTGGATATTGAGTCCGCTATATTATTTTTTCCGGAGCGATATATTACCTTGAACTTGAAAGCCTGCAATCTAAGTAACCACCTCTCGATTCTAGCAGGAGGTCTTGAAGTCGGTTTGAAGATAGCCTCCAGAGCCTTGTGGTCAGTTACTAGCTCAAAATCCAACGCAGCTAGATAATAATAAAACCTTTCTACCGACCAAACCAAAGCCAGGCTCTCTTTTTGGTTTGAGAATATCTCTTCTCAATGTCAGATAAACTCTTACTTGCAAAAGAAATGATTCTGGGTTCACCATTACCATTGAATTGCAACAAGACTTGCATCAGCTATTACTCGTGTTCTTAATTTTGGATCGAAGTATGAGATTCGGAATTTCGGATAGCATCGTCTTCAATTTACTAAAAGCTTCCTCTTGTTTGCGACCCCACACAAATTTAGCATCCTTCGTTAACAGTATCCTGAGAGGTTCGGTCATAAATGCTAAATCTGGTAAGAACTTTCCAATGTATGTTACTAAGCCCAAAAAACTGCGTGCTTCCTCTTTTGATTTTGGAGCTCGGAATTGTTGTATGACCTTAACCTTCTCAGGATCTGCAGTAAAACCGTCTGCAGAAAGTACGTGTCCCAGAAACTTGAGCGTTTTAGCTTTCCATACACATTTTTGCTGGTTAAGGGTAACATTGTTTTTCTTCAAAACATCTAAGCCAGAATTCAACGCTTTGTTGTTGGACAGGTTTTATAGTATGATCTATAGATAATGAAACCTTGATACCATGTATTTTCGGAAAGGGCTGCTGTTTTTGGCAGCATATGCTTTAAAATTGTTTGCTGAATGTGACCGTATATTCCACATCACAGCCTCTGATTTGTTCAATAGATTCCAATCGTATTCGCTTATAAGATTAAAACGACACCCGGAGTCAATAATCATTGCAATTTCTTTTCCACCAATAATGCAGCTTATGTTTTCGTCATTATGCCCATCATTCCCAATCTTGAAACAACTGAATTCGCGAATTTCAGAGGTAAAGTTATCTTCGTCTTCAATGTTTCGGACATTAGCAGTAAGACGATTCCTTTTGTAGGTTCCGTAGCTGTTGTTATCAATTTTTCTTTTCTTAGTTCTACATCTTATTGCAAAATGTTCTAGCAACGAGCACTTATTGCATTTTGCATTCCTGGCAGGACATTCAGGAGAATTTGATAAGTGCCCTTTTCTTCCGCATCGGCTACACTCAATTTGGGAATTTGATTGAACATTGAATTTAGAGGAAATTTTGTTTACCTGCTCCTTTTCAGTGCACAGCGAAATGCTACGAGAAGTCTTATTTATCTGCTCATACACTTGGCATGAATCAACAATTTCTGTGAGACTCTGTTCCTTTTCCAGCAATCTCTTTCTCAAATCAAAGGGTGCCCATGAATCTATTATTTTATCCTTTATTGAAATTTCCTCAATTTCTTCCTTAGTGTTGCCGAATGAACATTTTGCCACTTGCTGGCGCAACCACAGCAAAAATTTGTTGAAATTCTCGCCCTCAATAAGACTTATATTTCTAAACAAATGCCTCTCAAATGTAGTATTTCTTTTTGGAGAGAAATATTCATTTAATTTCGCTACCAATACATCATAAATCTTAACATTATCCTTCCCGTCACTTTCCACAAGAGCCCAAGGAATGTTGAATATTACTTCTTGCAACTGGGGGCCACCTAAGTGCAAAAGTTTATTCTTCTTCTTGACATCATCAGTAATTTCTTCCGCAGCCAGATAAAATGTAAAGGATCTCAACCATTTTTCCCATTCATGTCGAAGAAGCGACTTGTCAATTGTATCACAAAGGAAGGGTCTTATTACCTCCGCCATTTCACCAAACGAGCAACTGTAACAGTAAATGTTAATATTAGTATTATCTGGTCAAGCTGACCTACCAAATGCAACACGTGTCTACACCTCTAATCTAATCTAATCTAATCTAATCGGTAACATACCAATATTATAAATTCGTTTCGGTAATCCAATACACGCAATTTAATGCCCATTCACTAATCCAAAAACGTTTAGTGAAAGTCTGCCGCAATTTAATGCAATTTGTGGTTTTCTACCACTTAAAAAAAAATCAACCAATTTATCGCAATTTAATGCTAGATATCAAATTTTATAGTTTACCAATCGTCGCCAATGTAATAACCCGTGTTCAATAATAAACAAATCACCTTAATTTACATTTATAAGAAATTAGCTTTTATTTCATTTGTCTTATCTTCCTCTTGTTTTATTATCGACTACAATACTAGAACAGAGATGAGTTAATCCATCTCGATAAAGATCAATGTTGCCACAATTATAAAAAAAAAACCTCGGAGCGCCTCTTAATTAATAAAAGAAAATTTAACAGCATTTAAATAACCAAGGAAAATGTTTTAAAAATTCCAGGTGTATTAAGAAACCATAAAACAGCCAATTAATTAATATCAAGAATTTCTAGAATTTCTAAAAGGGCAGAGTAAGGGATAGATAAATGGTAAGAAGAGGGTTTACATTTTTTCACAGCTACTGCACTGATATACACAGCTGTTCTTTTAGTGTAAATTAACCTCTTAACAAGCTAGTGTTTCACGGACATTTGGTGTTTGAACAAATTAAAAGAGCGCGGCGACTCAATCACAAAACTTACCGGTTAGTACTGGGCGCTGCTTTTATGTGAATAACTCTCAAATAACTTGAGATGGTGTTAAAGGCCAAATTGACCAGGGAGTATGTGTCCCAGAAATAAATATGTAAAAACTGTCCCATTATGCAATGCCAAGATGCTTGAAGTATTTTATTTTGTCTCTTTAGGAAATGATGTACTGTCTCACGGTCAAATAGGAGGCAGTAAATTTATTTGTTATACTAGTATATCTTTGAATGTCATGTTTGAAACTAGTTGTCGTCCAATTGAAAACAAACATTAGCAGACTCTTTAGAAGTTTTAAGAAACGCAAATGTTTAAGATCTTATATTCTTAGTCACACAAGTTGCAGATAGAAACAGACTGACACGGATAACATTGCTGAAGGAAGCTAACTCGAAACTTGTGCGTTATCGCCTGAAATTAAAAGGATTTGGTAGAAATCTAATATTCAGTTTACACTCTAAATACGAAAACTGTTTACCTGCACACGATAAGTAAATTGGGGAATGGTTCAAAACTATATCAAACACTGAATTAATCACGGCACAAAAAAATGCATTTAAAAAAAATTTAGAGGAAGTTTCACTACTAGTGTTAAAATTTAAGCTTTTGGTATATCAATCGAAGTCAAATGTAATCTGGAAACACAAGTTGCAGCCGTTAGTTTTAAATTTACCATATCGCACCATCTGTACAATTTTCAAGAAATTACCTTCTTGAAAGGTTTCATCCGAAATTACCAGAATTGGAACGAAAAAAACCAAATTCATCTCCTTTTTTTTTGTTTGCGGCGATTTCCTTGCATATATCTTTCTTGTGGTCAACGGTTAACGTTTTTCAGAATGATAGAAGCTCTTCAAAAATGTTTGAGCACAGTGTAAGTGGTCCACAAACCAAAAGTGGGTTACAAGATGGATCACTTTGTGCGTTGATAATATTAATACGCGATACTGTAAATGTTAGCACGAACTAAAAGTACTATGGGTATGAGTTATCAACAGGACTCAACTCATACAGTCGAAGAGCTGGTTAATAAAAGTCGAGCGTTTTGAACAATCATCTGCTTCTTAGAACTCGTTTGTAATTGAAGCCATCAGATCTTCAAAGTTCAATTCAGTAAATGGAGATTATATATAGAGATAAAAATAACTTTTTTTATCGCATATGAGCTTACCCTCTCACTGATAATCAAAAAATACATAATTTATATACGCTAGAGCGCCTACTTGCGTCGTTTCGATTTGCATCGGTTGTTAAAAACTGGAAAAATTCAATTTCCGTCGTTACAACTTCACCCCGATTTGCATCGTTTTGATTTCGATTTGCGTCGCTAAAAACGGTTAATTTTTTAATGCATCTACTTTTCATGAATATATGTACATATATACATGAATTTAATTTTTGTTATATTTTTTCTTAATTTATTGTTTTGTTATTTCTTTATAATAATTATGAACATTTGTTGAAGTAAATGAAATAATTAAAAATGTATTCATGCTCGTTTTTTTATCAAAAATACAAAATTTTGTTGCTTTTTTTGAGTATTTTCCCCAATAAATTAAATTTCAGTGAATTTATATAGAAAAAGATGATTCGATTTGCGTCGTTTCGCTTTGTGTCGCGTTTCTCCGGTCCCCATGAACGACGCAAATCGGGGCTCTGGTGTATATACATATAAAAAGCGACTCTGCCCAACATTCAAGACACTTCACAGATGCTTTCCAGTTAGAACAGAAAGTGCGATAGAGGGATAAAGCCACAAAGTACAACTGGAACTACAACTAGAAAATAACAAGCAGCAAAATAACGTCCAATCATCAACATGCATTCTTAGAAGATAAATTGCGTAATGGAAGAATTTTCATAAGCATCAACAGAGAATGGTAGATTGATTTAAGATCTAGGAATAATGTGTAGTATATATAAGTTGCTTGCATCAATGGTAATAATGAGTACATCTCGAACTTTAAGACAGCAATCTGAGGTTCCACTGTGCAACGGCACCACAAAAAGAGTGGCAAATACCTAACGTAAGCAAACTGCCATAATTTTTCCTACAGTAAGTGGTAGAGTAAATACCAAAAGATATATGTTTCTTTATGCAATAAATAAATGTTTTTTCGTGACGTTTAAAAAATAATTCAACTTTGCACTTAATTTTTTATTAAAAAAAGGGAAATATTTAATTTTTTCATTCCAATATATTTTCCCAATATTATTTAAATATTACTTGCAAAAACTATACAAAATAGTTCCATTGATATGATTTTTATTTGTTTTTTTTTTTTAATTTTTTTATGTTACGTTTTCATTGTTTATATTAATTTATTTATGTATCTTTTTTTCCGATTTGTGACTTCAAATATCGCCAGTTTCCATTGAGGTATTAATATCATCAACAATCTTACCCATAATTTGCCGATATGGTGAGTTTTGTTTAAATGCCGTTTCTAAAAGCGCTGAATCTCCAAAAAATTCAAAAACGTCATCGATGCGATTGAGTGATTTTTCTGTTAAGTGTCGCCGGACAACTCGTTTCAACGATGCATGTGATTCAGCTATTGAATTTTGCAAATATGGCAGGTCAAAACTAAAATCAACTTCATAGAAAGAGATAAATGATAATTGAGTGTTCTAAAAAATGAAAATAATTAAACAACGATTTACATGCATGTATTTAAGAATATTCTCTTAAATTAAAATACCTGAAACTTTCGTTTAAATATCTCCACTTGTTTTTCTTCTTCTTCATTGAATTGATTGTTTTTATGCAAAACTCCAATTTTTATAACAATTTTTATTATATTCTTAATGATTTTCTCCGCTTTAACCTTGTTCCCACACTGCAAAAGAAATAAACAATTTCTTTTATTTAAACATTAATTAATAAAAAGTTTAATTAGTAAACAGCAGTTTGCAGGGATATAGCTGTGAGTTGACTTCTAAGAAGTCCACATATATAGGGTGTTTTTTATTGAGGTATAGAACTTTAAGTTGGCATCACTTTTTTAACTGGCGGCCATTTTGTCAGCTGTCAAGTGATTAATATTTAGTTTGGTTTGCCATTTCATCATGAACAGGTTGACAAAAGAACAACGCTTGCAAATCGTGCAAATTTATTTCGAAAATAATGGTTCAGTTCGCGAAGTTTACCTAGATACTTAGATGCTGATTTTCATCGCAAAATTTTGTTCAGTGATGAGGCTCATTTTTGGTTGAATGGCTACGTCAACAAGCAAAATTGCCGCATTTGGAGTGAAGAGAATCCACATGAGACCCTTGAGACGCCATTACATCCACAAAAACTGACTGTTTGGTGTGCTCTATGGGCTGGTGGAGTCATTGGGCCAACATACGGCCCCATATGCTCGAAAAAGTGGTTGAAAATTGGACCTGTAGAATTGGCTTTATTCGAGCCAGCCGCGGCGGCCACATGCCCGAAATCATATTTAAACATTAATGGCATAAAATTATCCTTCCAATAAAGCCAAATTGATGGACATTAAAACGATTTTCTTGTGTTTTATTTCAATTCGAAGTTCTATACCTCTAAAAAAAACACCCTGTACATACATACATAATATTAATATGAGTACTACAATACAATATAGTGTAAGAATTCCCAACATCCTTTGTCACTTGCTTGTGTATTTTTATAATGTTAAGTGTAAAATAATTTTTAATCTTATTATGTAATTTTCTCGTAAGCATGATAAAATTTAACGTTCCCTGCCGTTATACTCGAAATTAAAGGCCCTAAAATAAACAATAATTGTATTCCGTTTACCAGTTTATTTTGACGACTAACTAACAAAATACTTATAAATGCATAATTTCAACAAGGATACGAGAATAGAAGGTAGTTCAATTCCACCTTTTTATTGTCATACTCCTATGAACTTCTTGACTTTTAAAGGAATTTTGAAAAGTGTTAAAATAGCAAAGGGTTTAAAGCTGTAGTATTCCATTGAACAGTAACGAGCACATTTGAAAAGTTGTGGGCAGTATGAAATCATTTTAATTTGAGTAAAATAAAGTTGCGCTATTTGCTCCTATAATGGAGCAATATAAGACAGTTTCGCAAGGGCTCTGAAGTGAGAATAGTGGTTATTGGTGTTTTCGTTTTTTACAATAAATTGAAATATACTTTGCCCCGCAAGAATTTTTGTGTTCGATTCTAACAGATATAATTTCCTTTCACAAAAAATGCGTTGCACGAAACATAAATATATGTAACATGTTTTGTGCTTAACTTTAGTTCAGCAAATTTAATGTCAGTAAAAAAGTCTTTTCTACCAAAAAAGCTGTTTACGAGTTCAATAACTTAAACCAATATATTGTAGTACTTCAACAAATTGTGCAAAACAAGCCGCAGTATTTTTACTACTGGATTTCCAAATATTTTGGTTAATATTGACACTGTTTCAGTAAAAGCCATGTTTCACTACCCTATCTAGTCGCACGATGTCTCAAAAAACTCGTGGGTGTTCAAAAAGTACGATAGTCTGACCTAAAAACACACGTGTGTTACAGATTTTCAAACTTTTGAATATTTTCATAAAGTGATAGATTACGTGCGATCAGGGTTGAAACTTTTGTAAAGTAAAGTTGACAAAGTGAAAAGGATATGTTTTTGCATCTTTTTTGTGTGATAGTGTAACACATTTTGAAGCGATTTTTCAAAATCAGACAGATTTCTGTCACATTTTCCAGGGCATGATAGTGTAACACGGCCACTGTGAAAGATATGGTATACCGGAAAGACTAAGAATTTGTTTGTGAAAGTACTTTAACCTTACAAGAGAACATACTCAAGTCTTATATTTTCAAACTTAAATAAAAAACGTAATAATTGACACAAAGTTTTATTAAGAGCATTGAACGATAGAATGGAAATGCGGATTTTATTCTTTTAAGAGTATGTCAACCAGATGTCTTCCGTCGAGTTGAAGACACTGTTCAAAACGGAGCCTTGTGTTCTCCGCCACTTAAACTTGGTTTAATTGAGCTGATTTCTCGACGAATATTTTCCTTTAAAGCCACAAAAGATTGGGGAGTTAGATCGGGCGACCTCGGTGGCCATGGGATGTCCCCAAAGCGACATATCAGTTTCTCGCCTGGCCTCGAAAATTTTCAAAAAAAAAAAAATGATTTTCACGTAAACTGCTTTCAACCAGTTCAATGTTTTCGGGGTCCTTGAATATCGACATGGCCCTGGCCGTGGGACATTCATACCCGAAGCAGTTGCGCGGAATCTCTGCACCCACGAACGAATTAAATTTACACTCGGTCCACCATCACGTATTCGCCGAATACCGAACTTTGAACAAAATTGTCGACAAGCAATTACGTAAGAATTATTACTTTTAAAAAATGTCTCCACAGCGAATGCGCGATGCCCACTCGACCACTGCGACATCGTGCCTGACAAATCCCCACAATCGATAATTCCAACGGCGCCACCCTCCCTCCGCACCGTTTATTACTTTTTGAAATAATCGAATTTAAAAATATAAATTTGCCATCATTATACACCCTGTACAACGCAGCGAATATCTAGCCTTAAGTATCAAACCGTTATAATGAAACGTTCCTTCAAAATTTTAGCATTTTCATCGGATATACATATGTATCTACATTACATAGCTTATACAAAAAAATGTACATCTTTAGCTGTACAGATATAAATAAAAAATTATACGCCAAGAGAGTTGACATCCCAAAAGACTTCACAAGCTTCAGTATTATTTTTCAGCGATAAAATTTTCTACCAACCAGGGTTGCATTTTAAAAAATACAAATTGACATCCATTGTAGCGTATCCAACTCGTTTACTCGTTATAACAAGAGGAATCTGATAAACAGATCAGAATCTGATAAACAGATTCTTCTTGTTATTTTCTGTTTTGAGATTTTATTCATTCCCGGAAGAGTCCGCTCAGTAAGCGAATTCTTCCAGACTGCAATCTGAACACAAGTTTGTTATTATCTCTGTAGATACATACATATATGTACATACTATATGTAGGCATGTCTCACAAACAGATCCACTACGCATACAGAATTAAATGCGACTTTACAAATACATATGTACATACTCGTATGTAAGTATATTCGTCTTAGATTGGGAATCTGCAACGTAGACAAAACTCGAATGTTTAAGTTAAGTTTAAATTTTGAAATAAATAAAGAGACAGTCTTAAACTCACAGTCTTATTACGGTTGTTCCTTAAGACGTGACTATATATGTAGATACATATGTACATGTGCAGAGCTTTCATTTTGCTGAGTACAATAAGAATACGAATTATGTTAAAAAACCGCAAATTCTGTACATAAGTTTCTCTCATTATATTTACAATGAATAACAACATTGAAGCCACGATTTGTTTTTGTTATAAAATAAAAGTAATGTTATGACCATTTTTGTAAAATGAAATCAAAAGTTAAAAAATATATAAAATGGTATACAAATACATTTAATTAAATTTGTAGTCCGTTCAAATATTTAAAGTTTTGTGGATTATTTTTAGCAAAAATATTCTACTTGATGGGACCACTTGGTAGCTTGCTTGCATATCGTGCCCAGGCCGCCCCAATAGTTGATCAAATAACTTCATAATTTTTGGACCGATTTTGAACATATTATTTTTGCCGGGTTAAGTTAGTATACTTATGTATATAAGCTGAATGTTAATATTTTTAATTTATGAATGATAAATTATTCATTTTCATCATCTGTAAAATTTGCATAACACATCGTTTACAATTTGGTAATGTTTAAGCCGAAAGTATTCATCATGAAAAGTTGAAGGATTATTGTTTTTGTCACACATACTTTGAATATCTTTAAATTTAAATGACAAAATTTTTAATTCTTTGACAACTCTTTCGTGGTTTTTATGTAACGCACCAAGTTTAGAGTTTCCTTTTTATTTAAAATATTTATTAAATTAATTTTACATAAAAAGTACAATATTTTTTTAATTAAAAATGTCGTGATTTTCGGTCGTTACAAAGTTGTTTAAATACTTTATAGTTTGATTTGTATTGATAAATGGAAGGTAATTAAAATTAATTTTATGAACATTTAATTATTATTGTTTTATTCTAATAAAGGCGCCGTTGTTAGCGCCTCAAAAAAAAAAAGAAAAATACTATTACAAAATACTAAGGGGTACCCAGAACTCAACTTCACCAGGTCTTGTTTATTGTCTTACTTCTACGCCTTCTGATTTGGCAGACCACAGCTAAAAACAAAATAATTTCAGTTTCCAGACAGAACTGAAAGACTATCTCAAGTCCCTAAAAATTTTATTCAAAAGTATATTACTAATACTTACATGAAGCTTACATAGGCGATATAAGTTGTCCAATAACGATGCTGTTGAGCCATCAATAAAAGTCTTTACTATGTTTTTTGTAGCCATGCGAGAAAGTATTTTCTTCTGCGCTCGCAGTCCAAGCTCCCTCGATTTAAAGACTCCATCAGTCATAACTTCAGAAAAGAGAAAATGTTATCAACTTAGTACTCAAAGAAGGTATAAATACTTAATGTTATGTGTTCAGGTAAATTTAAATTTAATGCATCCAAAAAGCGAAATCTGTTACCTGCTCAACAATGTTAATTTGGTGAATTTTCCCTTCAGGCGAAATATACCAAACTAGATCACATACAAGTATGGAATAAATTTTTAGTTTTTCCCAAAAAGACTATTACAAACTATTCCTATTAATAAAAAGAGGACTTTTTATAAAATCATATTTTTTTTAACCAAAAATGGAATATGTGAGATCCCCGAAGTATTTTAAAATCCCCTAAGAAGTTTGATAATTTCAGCTAAATAAGTAAGATTTCTTAGAAGAAAAATCACTGCTTTGGGGAGAATGCGGAATAGTATAAACATCCTACCTTATACAAATTGTGTTCCAGGGATCTTTTCAAAGAACACAGTAAGTAGGACTTCTGAAATGATTTCGGAAATGTATTTCAAAAATTCTCTTTTTTATTTTTAAGGGAATTCCTTGAAAGGAGAAGTAGATATTTCGGAAATAGAATGGTACACGTGCATACATAGTAGAAAAGGTACTCCTTTATGCAAAGTAAGTTTTCTTCAGCCACATTCTCTATGTTACGGAAAAGTTTTCGAAGAGTTAGGTTTAAAAATAATGTAGTTTGCCAGACAACACTGACCGTCAAAGTAAGAACAATGCTCTGTGGTCTGATAAAACGAAGATTAGTTTGTTTGGATCTGATAAAAAGCCGTTTGTGTAATGATTTGTATTACCAGTGCACCGGTGAAGTACCCACTTTGTAATCTTTAAGCCAATTAAGAGTTCGATGGTATCATTTAAGAAGCACATGAATATATATTTCTTATATATATTTCATATGACCCTATATTTGTTCCATTTATTTTATTTTCATAAGGAAAGCAGAATTTGTTTAATTAGATAACCTGCACAACTTGAAAATATAATACATATGTACATACTTTTTTATTAATGCAAATGAAAATTTGAGAATAAATTCAATGTGTAGTGTCCCCATTTTTAATGATTGTATTTTATTTTGCACACGTTGCATTGTCCAAAACTCACTTTCAGAGAAAGCTAAAAATATTTATTTCTTTGACGACTCAACTTCGTGAGGACAGCATTTTGGCTCTTAAGGAATATATGTATGTACATAAAATGTATGTAAATGTTTTTAGAAACAATACGATTATTCCGTCGTGTAAGACGAACCTTTTGCTTTTGTAAAGCTGGACAATAATTTTTGTTGTGTGGCGGAACTACTTTTGTGGAAAATATGATCGGAAAACCAGAAGTCGCTCCAAGTATTGCATACAAATTTCCAGATAAGTATAAAGGTCGAAAGCACCAGAATAGGTCAAGAATTTGAAAGAGCATTTTTAAGTGCTGGTATTGCAGCTTGGACCAAGTCATGTAAATATTGCATTCAATTTCGCCATTTAATGGTCTTAACACTAATACACTCTTTATTTTGTTTATATGGTTTCTTATTTTCTTAATTTATAATAAAATTGTTTAGCTGTTAGATATTGTATTATTTCAGTTTCTTAAACATTTTTATACAAACAATATTTACTGAAATTCCTAAATCTAGTAATAGAACATAAGTTCCTATTTACATTAACACTGCAACTTCGGATAATAATTTTCTATGTAACGCAACATCTCGAGATTCAGAAAAAGTTATTTGCAGGCATTAAAAATCGCTCCTATATGTACAAAAAACTCAGGCCACGGTACTCGTGTTGACCAGCTTATTGCAAGAGGCTGCAGCAAAGTTTAATTAACATATTTTTGTAAAGCAAAACAATGAACCCGATGAAAAAATAAAAGTATACTTTTATATTTTTGTTATAAATTACGAGCCGTGAATGCTTTTCTTGGAAGTAGTCATTTTCATTTTTATTAAAATGCAGTCAATTCCTAATAGTAATACATTGTTTGGATTTTTGCGTTCAATTGTGTTCCGAAATGTGACCACGCACAGAAACAAGTAAACACCAGCTCTTGTAATATTTGTTTATCATCGTGTGTGTTCTGTATTGATGTCCTTAGAATTGCTTTAAAACTCAAAGTAATTCTTCTTAATTTACCTTCCAAATTCCAGAAGTCAACACTCCAAAGCAGAAAACACTCACGTATTCCCTCGGCTGCCATATCTTTGTTTTAAATGAAGGCATAAGAAAAAAAATTGCAAAAAGTAAAATATAGGAATACATTTTTGTTATTACCAGGGATACCGGAAATTTGCTTTAAAAATTATTATATGAGCGGTAAATATGCCGTAAAATCGTCAAAATATAAAACGTGCTCCTTAACGTAAAAAGTAACAAAAGTTCTTCAAAACATATGTATATGTATGTACATTAAATGGCTGCATCAAGACATTCATTTATGCGTCTCCGCATTTGTTTTATTTCATTGCACTCTATTACATAGTAATTTTTGCAATGAAATATATATAATATATATATATACAATAAAAGAATGAGTATTCTGAGAAGAAAACCAAACACAATACTCCACTTGATACATAGTAAACCAACACAATACTTTACCTGCTATTTCGCAATGAATTATAAACTCTGTTTGCTTTCTGGAAATGTTTTGAAGTACACCAAGCCAAATATACTTTTTTTTATTTCATTGCATCGCCACTGCATTGTCATTGTTCAAACGGCAATTAGGGTGGTGCACAAAAATTGTGTTACCTTGCATATGTATAATATGTATTTATTTTAACAGATATCAATAAACGGCGCCCTAATGTATGTACGCAACTAGCCTATTCACACACAAACATAACCAAAGAGTTTTTTTCATTTGAAACAGCAATGAGTACTCATTTTAGTATACTCTGAAAGGTAGTACTTTTGTTTTGCTTATAAAATGTTGTTGATGTCTTGATGTTTTGTTTCGAAATGAATGATCGTAGAAGTACTAGTTTGTTTTATTGGTAGCGAATGTAATATTTTACGCATTCACTATTAAAGTGAATGTCTTGGTATGCCATTTAAGACATTCATTGCAGATGTTTAATGTGCATACATACATAATACGTTGCATATCTAAGAATACAATTAAATTTGCAACAAAACAGCAGAACAAACATTTATCATTCAACTTCAAAAGTAACGGTTTTATTTACTAATAAGTTTTAGCATCCATACATACGAGTATATTGAACATCAGTCATAATTCATACCAACACTTCTTTTCTTTTTTTATAAATTTAAAAATGTATGTGAAGAAATGCTAACACATGCAAAAGTGTGTGAATGTCAACCGTAAACCATAAATTATTTGAAACTAAGCCAACTACATACATACATACATATGTACGTACCACTTTTGGTCAATATTTGTTTGTTCATCATGTTTTACTTATAAAAAAAAGGCTACTTCATATGTCCTATAAGCACCTTTGTTTTCAAAAATTTCATAAGCGCAGTTTGCAATGCAATACAGATATTAGTAGTGCAGTCAAAAAGCAATCAGGGCACCAATTTTAAATTGGATGGCTTTTTGAAAACAAAAATGCAGCATTCACAAGTATAAATTAATTTCCTTGTTGTTTTTCCACAAAAACAAATGTCAACGCTTTAGCTGACCTTTTTCTTTCTACCGCTAAGAAAAACTGCTAAATCATTAAATTTTTTGTCAAAAGCATTGCTATGCAGTAATGAACTTGCGTCACTGTCACAACTAGGTCTACTGTGTTCACAACCACTGCGCATTACAAGCTTCGGTGATGAAGCCCGCCTAAATCTTAACGAAAATATGTTCTGTATCCATGGCATTATGTACATTTACATACATGCATACATATGTACATACATACATAACAATACTGCCTCGATAAATTCCAAGCAGTGAAACAAGAATATTGTACTGTTATAACGAAATATTGTGGTAGATAAGAATTTTTAAAACAAAAACATATACATACATATATACATACATATGTATGCATGAATGTATATATGTATGTATTTAAATACATTTTATAACTTAAACGTTTCGAAGCTAATGTTTGCTATTTTGCAGAAACCGTTACATTAAAAATCGCAAATAAGAGCATATTTGTACACATATGTACATATTTTCAATTAAATTATAAAAACGATTGCAAAATTTTAGTACATATAAACAAATTTATAGGTATGTACATATGTATGTATGCAAGTACATAAAGGAATTATAAATTATTACATATTAAATATTTATTTTTTTATACTTTAACAAATTCTCATCAACATTTAATTATTATTTTTTATAAAAAGATTTTTTAAATACAATATATGTACATAATTTTGTTCTGTTTTAATCTAATTTTTAAGTGTGTTAAGTAATTGAAGCCTTTTACATTATTGTTATGGTTGTTTTCCTTCATCTACATACATACATATTTCATTTAGTCGTACAGATGTTCTGAAGCATTACCATTTCCAATTTTATGTACTTATAAAACTAAGGGTATGGAATGAGCATGCTCTTATTGATGCACATACATACATATGTACGTACTATGTAAGTATGTGCACCTGTTGCTATTTTTTACATATTTTCCCGTATATGTATGTATTCTATATGAACTTTAAGTTTTACTTCTTGATTTATTATAAATCGAAGTTACTCAAACTTGTCATGGATCTCATACATACTTACATACATATGTATATAATTTCTCAATTAATATTTTTTGTCGATAGTTTTCAACGCTCTTTTAAAGTCTAAGAATGTAGCCAGGATTTTCCTTCTCTCGTCAAATTTTTTCTGCCGTTTAACGCCTGTATCACAAGAACTTTTTTTCCATAAACGGATTTATGTATTGTATATTTTGAAAATAAATTACTATCGTCGATATATTTGTGCTTTACGGGTTTGTCAAGTATTTTTTTGCATGTTTTCTTCGCTTCTTCTTCAAATTTTCTCGTCTTTGTTGTCACTTTTTTAACTAGGTTTACCATAATTTTCTTCCTATTTTCTGGGAACGATTATATTTCTAATAATTTATTTATCATTTCGATTAAAGTTTTTCCTATTATATGCCAGTCATCAAAGATAATTTTAATGCATTTTTAGGCCCTGAAATTGTTATTGCACTACACTTTTATGTTTGGTTAGTCATAAGTATTTGGGTGGAATATATGGATATCGCAATCTTTAATTGATTCCGTTATCCTCAAAATATTTGTGGATATTATCAGAGATTTTATAACATTTTGGTGTTTCTTTATCACTAAGTGTTTTATTTCTCTCCACATTTCTGTTTGATCCTTTGCATTATTTATTTGATTGTTAATGTATTAACGTTTTTCATTCTCAATTCTAACTTTGTACCAAATTCTAACTGATTTGTAATTAGCCGATGTTTCGGTAGTGTTTTCAAATTGGAAATTTGGTATTTTGTCTTTTTTTATACAACGTAGTTCATCATCAAATTGCTTGTTAACTTTATTTTGTCTATTAACTCTCTTTCCAAAGTTAAAATTTTGTACAGTATCCTCCAAAAACATTAATATTTCCGGTTATAATTATGTATATCATTAAATATCACACAAATCTTCCAAGGTTTCATGAAAAATTTCACAGAATTCCGATTCATAGGCACTAGGTGATTTGTAAACTGCCTTTATGACTTTCGATTTTTTCTTGTAGTATACGATTACTCCTCCAGTTCTTGAAGAATTTGAAAACGGTAGTAGTTGAGTATAATGTTGTAGAGTTACTTCATCTTCAGCAATATCTTCTGTCACATGTGTTTCCCATAATATAAAAAAGGTAGGTGCTTTCGTTGAATCTATTATTTCTAAATTATTTAAATATTAAATAAATGAAATTAAAATGAAAAAGAGAAAGAGGGTTTATCCTTTATATATATATTTATATGTATATATAAATATATATATATATATAAATATATATATATATATAAATATATATATATATATATATATATATATATATATATATATATATATATATATATATATATATATATATATATATATATATATATATATATATATATATACATATATATATTTATATATATTTATATATATATTTATATATATTTATATATATATTTATATATATTTATATATATATTTATATATATTTATATATATATTTATCCTTTGTATATATATATACAAAGGATAAACCCTCTTTCTCTTTTTCATTTTAAGTTTATTATAACACAATGGACACTCTTTGCTACAAGTACCACAATTTTCATCTAAGCCCATGGCCCATGTTTAGTTTCAGATTCATGCTTATGCAATTTATGCAATTATTTACTGGTTCTTTATTATATCCCTTGGATCTGTGATTTCTATTTAACTCACATTTCTTGATTTTAAGACTCGTTTTATAAATTACTAATTCCCTTGCATTAAAAGCATATAAAATATATGCATATTTTCTATATACAGTTGACTTGATTTGGCCACCTTAATTGCACAATCATCATATAATTCGCTATATATAGTTTATATCTTCTATTTCTTCTTTATTTTCATTTACATGGCATTTGGAACCATTGTTTTGGATTGCATTGTATCAGCCTATGACCATTTCACTTTGTATGATGTTTATTTCTGCTTAACTTGTTTTACATTTTTGCTCATCTTCATATTTGTTTTCTTCCATTTTGTTGCACATTTCATTATATCTATTTTGAAATTGATTTACACTTCCACACAATTTTTTTCCAAATTATTGACGATCTTTTGCATATCTCTTTTCAATAACTTCTAGTAGTTCTTTATTACACTTTCATCTTCTTCAACGACATTTGAATTCATGTTTGTGCTGTGTAAAGTTTTGTTAATTTTTACTGACATCAGCTTGAATATCTTGAACTGCGAAATAAACATTTTGTATGTACCGCTGTCATCACTTATAAAGGCGCACATAATTGTTTTGGTCTATTCAGCACATTGATATTCTTTATTGCACCTTTTTTAACAGTAAATGGCAGAATTTAACAGATGATTATTAAATTTATTTGTAATATCAAAGACGAAGGCACTTTTTTTTTAAATAGAAAAATTCCACTGCTTCTACGTTTCTTTTCGTCCTCAATTATATAATAAAATAGTGTAGACTGAGGAAAAATATGGTGAAAATGAGGAATTTCAGCACCAATTCTTAACAAGGCGAAAGGACAGAGTATTTATGTACATATTTCAAAGTGAGAGCAAAAATTAAAGTGTTTTAAATGCACTAGAAATATATGGGAGTGTTGGACGGAACTTGTGCCAACAATTTCTTGGATTCCATGGACGATCTATACTTCGACAATATATATGTCGTTTAGACTGGCGAGATATAATATCATAATGTTGGCACTTTGTCTCATATATGAAAAAGGAAAGTAAAACACAGAAAGAAAATCAAGGAAAGGGAGTCGTTCTCGACTTGACGGGAGGTCAAATGTGTCGTAGTGTCACAACAAAACAAATCTATAATCCTGGTGCAATTTCCTTAGCAAGAAGAGTTGCGTCAAAATGTTCCTCTTTACAAATCCACATTCGCTTTCACGAAAGATGCAACACCTGTGTTGCAGATTAGTCATAAAAATGGAAGAACTTTTGTAATAATTAACCTTCCTGATTATTTTCGTTTTTGTGCAAGACATTCACAATTATCGGTATCTCAAACCGATTTCAAAATATTTCTTGGTATTTAAGACCTGTTTCAAAATGTTCCAAAACAACAGCAACAAAACAAAGTAATCTGAAATAACTGAAGTACAAAGAAACAACGTCAACCTTTTTTCAGTTTAAGGCTGACTTCACCAATACTGAATATTATATACTATTGCAGTGTTGCATTGCATACTGGATTTATAAAATCAGCATTTTTGAACTTAGACCTCAGACTTAATATGAAAACAACAATTCATATACAACAAACAACCGATAACTGAAGTAAATGTCCGAATACACATAATCAAACGAGTTGTACATGTAAAATGCAAGGTAGTGTCCCACTATGTAGGCAAATAGCACAATGTGCAACGATTTGGTATGTGCAACGATGGTAATATTTTCGGTTCACATCGGGAAATTATAAATTTTAAAATAATCGCCACCACACTTTCTGTGCCTTTAATCTCTCTTCCAGCCCTCTGTCTTACTGGCGAACCATTTTTGTATACGAGTAATTAATTCTTTACTTAAAAAAAGAGATGTTTCCAAGCAATTCTGTTACCACGTCTGAACCAATCGGTAATTATTATTGGCGCTTTAGTTGCCGATAAAAATTGGCACATTTTTCAAACGTTTATTGTTCAGCGTTTTGTAAAAGAGCGTTCACACTATCTGGGCAGCACGATTTTTGCGCTTGTCGTTAATAATTTAAAAATGTTGTGCGTTGATACTATCGATACACGAATTTTGCAGAAAATCGGTGCAGTGTACCAATAATGAGATCTTAACTTAAGAAACTTACCGCTAAACGTCTTGCTTCAGCAAAATATGCAGCTTATTAAAAAGGAAGTTGCAATGGATGGCAAAAAAAATTTTGCTGCATTTTTAGCTCTCTTCTATTTCTGTTTTTATTTGCACGCTGAATTAACAAAAATAAACTTGTTTATGGTGGTTAGAAGTTGCTGGAATTAATATAAATTTTGTGAAAAGAGTTGTTATTTTAATAATATAATTTTCTGCAGAAGTACAAACGCTTGCAACTACGCTAGCTTAGGGCGATCATAAAGGAAATACTTCTGGAAAAATAATGCGAATATAAATAAAAATATAAGAATATAGACAATGAATTGAGTCAGTTCAACGTGGCCAATATTAAAGGAATTAAGCAAAAGTGCAAAGAAAAATGCTTTATTTTGTGAAAAAAACTGTAAGAGTGTTATTGAGGGCAATTGAAGTTTATGACATCAGACACTCTATAATTGCACTTGCAGGAAATCTTCATTAGACGGAGGTACAGAAATTATGGTTCGACTTATCTAGACCTGGTTACAATTTCCTGCATGTGAAAGGAAAAGAAGACGTACTAACGATGAAAATATGCAGTATATAGAACACGAATCTCAAAATTAGTAGAGACGTCACGACGCAAATTTTGCATTAGCTTTGCGAAAACTACTAAAAAATAAAAAGGACAAATACCTTGATGAAAAAGTGATAGAGAAAGCAGTCCTGATTAAATGAGATTTTTAAAGACTAAAATGAATGCACCGACGACCTTGTTTTTCTCTCAAATCGTTATCCAATAAATTTAGCTCCTTTTTTATATTACATAGTATATAGGAACGTTTTTAGTACCCTATAAGGGAGTTAACCTTCGTGAATTTTTAATTTTTATTACTTATTAATAAGTAATTCACTGAGTGTATATTAGATGAAAATATATAGACAATCAATCGGTGCATCCAAGCGATCATCGCCGGTTTAATCATCAATATATACGCGCAGAGCAAGGTAGCCGTTATTTTTAAATAGCGTTGAAAAAAATTTGAAAATTAAATACGCAGTCTGTTGGAAATATGGGGTTTTGATCAAACTGTATGTAACTTAGCACCGTGCCATTGCAATAAAAACTTTCAAAAAGCGTAATTAAATTTGCAAATAGTTTGAAATGTTTTATCGTATGTTTAAAATTTGGTGAATAGTAAGTGGCATACTCACTTGTATGTTAATAGAACAAAAAACCTTTCATAGTGTAATAGTTTATCGATTCTTCTTGGGGTTGTGATATGACATATGTATTTTGACTTGTGTATCGTCGACAAGGGAAGGAATTTTCTTTGCTGCATTGGAGACTTCCATGACGATTTGATACTGCAAACACAGATGGCCTTGCAATTTCTTGTTTTTAAGCTACAGAAAACACGGCGTTGTGAAAAACTTAGTAGGCGAAACCTTTTGTGGCATTGAGAAGACGATTGCTTAGTTGGCGAGAGGTTACATCACTATTACTAAGCTGATACAGCGTAATATACAAGCATTGCTCCAAGTTGAAAGATAAACGGCCTTGGGGAAATATAAGCCAAACAGGTTTTAATTCACGTAGCAAGTTCTGCAAATTAATATTTGGGTTCTCTTAAAGAAACATAAATGCAAAAATAATAGTATATTTCTTAGAAATATCGAACGTCTTATTCGAAAATTATCAAAAATATATATTCCGGACATTTGAAAACAATATTAAAACAGTAAAACACCATCGGATCTTTTTCCTTTTCTAACTCTGTCTATTTCTCAGTAACAAATTTCTGTTTTTATTTCTAAAGCAACAGTGTTCCCATCCAGCTCAGGAGTTGAATTATTTTGCACTCGTCCATTTTAATTATATCTTCAGACATACATATATTTTCGTTTGAAAATTCATACTAAAATAAGCAAATAATATCATAAGCAACATTTGTTTAACGACGGCAGTACAAACTAACCATATTATGCAGCGCAATGATGCATTTATACATACATACGTTAGTAGGTTAGTGTGAACAGACATTGCCAAATACTTTCCTCTTTTTTCGACAAAGAATTATTTGTTCGCACTAAGTTTTTGCAGAAGCAAACAAGGGAAAATAAAAAAAATGAAATCAATTAAGTTTTTTACATTGTTTTATAACTATTTTAATAAGTCTCTGATCGCAAAAATAAACATATAAATAAATGTTTTAAATTTAATGTTTAATTTTTACATAAGACAAAAAGATAAGTGACAAATACTATGTGATTTCAAAGTTGGAAAAAATAGAAAAAACTTCCGAAATTTGTTGCTCGATCTAACCAATTTTGCATTGTATTCGCTAAATTCTTCCAAATTCCTCCACGAAATATTGCAAAAATTCGTTTCTTATATTTGAACTATCCTGTGGAAAGTAGGTCCGTCGATTAGGAAATTTGACAAGTTTTGACTGTTTTCTTCACTCCGAGGAATATAATAGTCAACAAGGTTTGTGTTAAAATAAAAAGAACTTTGCGTTTAATTAAATAATTGTGTATACATAACAAGCCAGACCTATTTGGCTTGGTTTTGTGTTGTCAAGCTTCATTGAACTGCACATTACTCCTGTTGTTTTCAATTACGCGCCTTGCTTTTGACAGACGGTAACCGAAAATTATTTGATCGGCATTTATGTATATTGCGTGCACTGAAAGATTTCAGTACAGTATATTCGGTGATAAAGCGAAAGCGTCGTCGGCAACAAGAACAAACGGAACAGGCAAAACTCTCAATGGAACTGCTTTCGGGCAAAAGCAAAATTCCAGAATCGAAGAAATTCTTCAGAAACATTTTACCATTCCTTTCGACGTTGTATCTATATTTTACCTTTTTCCTCTTAATGCTGGCCAAATAACTTTCGTGTTTTTTCACTTTTAGAAGAAATATTTTCTCCCATATAAATTTTCTGTTGTTTGACTGATTTGAATATGTTGTGAATTATTGTTTTCCCAAAAATTAGCAATTATGTTTGACAAAAATGTGGCCGCATCTTTATGTTCCAGAAAAAATTTAAGTATTTATGTATAATTCCTATATATATATATATTTTTCTTTCCTATAAAATAATCAAAAATCATTATGAATACAATTCATTGCTTTCATATTTTAAATAAAGAAACTTTAAAAAATGTTTTAACAAATGCTAATGATATGATGCGTATTTTTCAATTACGGATAAAAAGAACGCGATTAACATTCTTTTTGCTTTGCTCTATCCCACTTCACTGTAATTCAAAATTAACATACATATAAGCTTGTCACCTATAGGTTTTTGGATTGTATATAATTGCACAGAAAAATGGATTGAATATTTTAAAATCAACACAAACGCACCTGAATTAATTAAGCTTTGCAAATTTGTTTTTGCAGTACCAGCTAATAATTGTTTTGTTGAACGCATTTTTAGCGTGATGGGAAATATATGGACTGGCGAACGCAATAGGCTTCATACCGATATGGTCAAATCAGAATTATTTATGCATTTTAATTATAAGATGAGTTGCACTGAATTTGCAAATTTTATTAAGCAAAAAAACGATTCAAACAAAAAAATTGATCGAAGCAGCAAAATCGAAGAAAAAATATAAATTAAAGCTTTACATTAAGTATTTGGCTATTTCTATTTTGTTAATTTTTTTACAAAAATTTTAATTATGTTATTAAGTCAATTGAGGTACGACTTTTTTTAATTAATTTTATTTTGTTATTATTGTTATCGTTTTTCTAATTAGCTCATATAAAATGAATAAAAATATAGGACTAAAATATTTGTTTTTTATTTATTTTACTTTAAAATATATGTATAAGCTTTTGGACATATTCAAAGGTGGTAAGCCTACATACATATGTACATAATTACACAAAAATTGGAAAATTTTTATAAATTAAAGTAACTTGCATTGAAATACGTATAGAGTGTCATAACTTTGAGTTGGCATCACTGCTTTATTTGAGCACCGATTTAACAGCTGATAGTTGCTTTTTGTTTAGTTTGCTGTGAAATTTCATTATGAATCGACTACACCAGAGCAAAGCATGCAAATTGTTGAAATTTTTAATCAAAATAATTATTCTATTCGTCAAACTCATCGGCTGAAGCACAAATTAATATTGATTTAATTTAAATAATTTCACGTAATGGCCCAATTAATTGGCCACCAAGATCGTGTGATATAACCCCATTGGATTATTTTCTTTTGGGTTATGTTAAGTCACTTATCTACGTCGATAAACCACAAACAATTGAACGTCTGGAAATCAGCATTCGAAAAGTTATCGGCGAAATACGGCCGCAAATGCTGCGAAAAGTTTTTAAAAATTGGTATTCCAGATTGCGTCTTCTACGCACCAGCCGTGGCGGCTACATGGCAGAAATCATATTTAAACATTTTTCACAATTTCATAAAATTTTCTTTCCAATAAATTTTATTATTCTTCTTCTTCTTCTTCTTCTTTTGGCGCTACAGTCCGTGGTGAACCTGGGCCTCAACCAACAAAGTTTTGATTCTTTGTTGTTGTGTCGAAACTAGTGTGTTTTTACACGGTAGGGAAGTTACCCCCACGCACAACCCCCGAAACCTGGAGGAAATTTTATTATTATTATGATATTAAAAATATATTTCCTTGTCTTCAAGTTGACGATATATACATATGCATGTACATATCGATCGAGCCTTTGGTGCAATACCGCAGTAATTCAAAAAAACGCGAACTGAGAAAAATGCATTCCATTTCATTATTGCAAATAAATATTGTTGGAAATAGCTAGAGGCAATAAAGACATTTTTAGCTGTAGAATCTCAACAGTTAGAGATGGAACCATTATCTTTTTTTCTCTAGATAGATATTTCCCCAAAGATCATTTCTGCATACCCAGCTCAAAAAATTCAAATTTTCAGTTACTACGGTATTGCACCAAAGGCTCGATATATATAATGCTATATGCATAGACATACATATATACTATGTACATACAATAGCTATTAGCTCGTATGAGATTACAGCTGAAACCCCACCCTAAATCATTTTATAATTCAAAACGCCGTTCTTGTGACTATCCCACTACTTGAAATAGGGTTCATGAAGCAATGATGACGATACAATTATCAGACCCTTATATTACGTCTTATATAAATCTTTGGTTTGTCCCATTCTTGAAAATGGATCAATTTAATGGGATCCTTACAAACAAGTAGTATTGAATCAGTACAAGAGCAATTCCTTATTTTCTATCTACGTGGTCTTTCTGCTGAACAAAATAAAGTTTTGTGTACCAACAAGGGCAGTCCATAGCTATCAACTAATAAACCCAGATTGTCACAGATCTATCTATGCTAACAACGATCCCGTTTTGTCGTATTTGCGAAACATTTAACAAATTTTATCATACGAGGTCGAGTCAATAAGTCCGTGACTTTATGAATTGCCCGCCTCTTAATGGAACTGCTCCTGCCACAGGCACCTGTCAGTTGATTTCAAAAAATTGAAAAAACTTCGTGGTTTTAGCCGATCGGAGATTGAAAGTTAGAACGATTTTGGAAGTCATAAGCATCTCACACGACTCAATGGTTTCAATTTTGAATGGTCACTTGGGTATGAGAAAGTGGGTTTGCTCAAAATCGACCACAAACGCAACCGTTTAACATACGCAGTTTCCATGGCCGAAATCCATTAATTGACCTACGAGTTGTCCCTCATCCGCCCTATTCTCCAGATTTAGCTCCGGGTGACGAAATCATTTCACAAAGAAATTACTATTGATGACCTCGACAAGTCATATTTTCTGGAAGGGGGAAAAAATTGGGGAAGCCTTGGACTCAAAAAAGACTATGTTGAAAAATAAAATAACTTTTTATATAAAAACATTTGCTTAATTCAAAAAGTCGTGGACTTGCTGATAGATATATCTGAATCTAATGTTATAAAACGAATTTATTTAAATACTTAATTCTTCTTCTTCGTTCATATTGTACGGATTTACAGTCTTAAATAAATAAATTAAAAAATAAAAAAAAATACATATGGTACATACAGATTGCGAATTTGATTTACATCAGCACCTGCCATTATGGCCTAAGCTGATAGTGGATCATGGTGAACTTATAGACGGCACACCATCATGCCATATGGCTTACCAGGCGCACATACATACACATGTATGTATATTTAGAAGTGGTGTATAATTTGGGGTGCTACATTTTTAATTTCACTAGATGTACTTATCTTCACTATGCATCCGAAAACAAACCACCGCTCTTCTTCAAATGCGTTTACTTATTTATACATATAGACACACACATACGTCTGGTTTTAGGCTTCTCAGACGAAAACATATTTTTACTATTTTTAAATCTATTAGAAATGCTTTAATCAGCCGCGATATAATGTTAAATTTTTAATTAGTGCGATTTATTTTCATGTATGTATGTACATACCTATGCATAATCTACCATGTCTAACGATATACATATGTATGTATTAAAAAAACACGTATTTATGAAGAATCAAAAATGTACGCTCGTGACTTTAAAACATTATATTTTTGAGAAGTCTATGGTCATTGTTCAGAATTTAAGTGGTGGACATATTGTTAACTTTCAAAAATTCAAGTTAAGGTTATTTCTTTTTAACTTTAAGCCATGAATGGAAAAATAAGAGAAATTGAGGTTGACGAAAGCAAAATAATTTTGAAGCTTTGGAAGCAGGGACAAAATTATAGGCAAATTTTTCAAAAACGGGAAAATACATTTCAAACCACGAAGTTGACAGATGATAGAGAGTGCCGAAGTGCAGTGTCTCTTCTTACAAAAACACGAAGACAACAGCAGCCCAAATTACGGAAGACATCCACCAAACGTATAAAGACTATTAGTGCAACTAGTGCCAGTAGGATTTTATTGTAAGAAAATCCGTTTATCATGGCACAAGAAACTTTTCATCTCCTTGGGAAATAGAAGCGTGTTGAATTTGCCAATAAATTTGAAAACATGTAATCAAACTTATGGAAAAAAGTTATTTTTCCAGATGAAAGCAAATTTCGTACATTTGGAATAAAGGGATTGTGTGGCGGAAAACAGGAACTGCTTTAAATAATGAAAATTCGCTGCCCACAGTAAAGCATGCTGGCGCTGACGTAATTTAGTGGCGGTGCATGGCAGCCGGAGCAGCAGGCAATTTTAAATTTATAGATTCAACAATGGGCAGATTTGCCTATTTGGAGATTCGTTAAGGAAATGTAGAGCAAAGTGGCGAAACACTAGTGTTATCCGCTGATTACAGACTCAGAGAGGTTTTGAAATGCAGTGTTTATCCAACACAATGCTTTTTTGATTTATTTTTTTTTATATATTTTATTTTTATGTTTTTACAGTGAGCGTACACTTTTGTCTGCTAAAAATATGTAGATTTTGTATTACCTTAACTATGATCAAATTTAAAAAAAGCATGATGCTTGAAGCAATCTACTTAATTTAATGAAAAAAATGTCATAACACAAAATATAAAATAATTCAGTAAAAAAATTATTTTTGAACAGAGTCCATTAAAAAATAATTTCGTTATGTACGCGTCAAATGCCGAAGTATGACAAGATCGCAAACCTGTGTAAGATATAATACTAGAAAAGAAAGTTCTGCTTAAGAAAAATTTACCCTAATTACATGTTAACATTTGCATCAGGTGTGCAGATACATATAATCTTACATATGTAAGTATATATAAGAATCATGGATTCATAGGCAAGATTTTACCAGTTTTTTTTTCATATCTTTTAAAACTAAACGCGCATTCGTTTTGTATTTGAGTGTTTAGTTTCCATTCAAGAAAGCAGAGAAATTAGAAAAGGTATTACTTTTCTAATTATTATTTTTAAGTTTTGGTTAGCAAATAAATGTCATCTGTGAGGCGCCAAACCATTGCTCTTAAGCTCAGATGAGTTATGCATTAAACATATTCGAGACTGCAGGCTATCGACAACAATATGTCAAAATTAAAACACACATTCTCACGAAATTTCAACGGCACCACAGCTACACGACCACCTCGCTGCTGTCGGTAATTTAAACTGAATTCTTTTTTTCTCAGCTACAATATAAGAAATTATTATTGTAAATAGAGAAAAATATTTATAAAGTTTTCATCACATACCTCTAAGAGTTTGATAAATTAACAAGTTCTAGAAAACTTGGCCGAAAATCATTGCTTGATTATTATTATATATCACGTAATGGTAGCTAAACTTTACCAACAAATAACTCATAATTTTTAATTTGATATACAATTAGCGTGTTAAAATGTAGTAATTACGGCCAAAAACATACAGGTAACTACAGTGGTTGCGAAGTTTTTCTTCGGCTTAAAGAAAAGTCAACGACTAGAAGGCCAGAATATTCCTCGGTATCAAAATTCCGTTTTCCCGAGTCTTCCATCTACATCTATACCACAAAATGATATTGCCGAAGTCCCCAGCAATCAGAAAGTATCGTATGCCCAAACTTTAAAAAAAAACCTGATGCCTAAGAAAACATCGTAGACGAAAAAAACAGAAAATTCTCCACAGCATGAAAGCACTCAAAACTCCATAGACAGTTTAATTCAAGTCATGAATCGTTTCATGTCAAGTATGGAAAACATGATGCAACAAATGATGCAAAATCAAACCATGCTAATGCAGATTTTGATCAGCAAAAAATGAACAAGTTAAAAATATGCTTCTGGAATGGAAACGGCTTAAGCCAACATAAAATCGAAATTCAACAATTTCTGCACTCGCAGCAAGTTGATGTGCTGCTAGTTCCAGAAACTCATTTCACCGTAAAAAACTGCTTTCGAGTTAACGGTTATTATATATATGACACAAAACACCCAAGTGGCAGGGCTTGTGGTGGATCTGCAATTCTGGTCAATAAGGACATAAATCATTACACAATACCAGAATATAGTACAGATCATATTCAGGCAACGTCTATTAATATTCCATCAAGTGGTTTAACCATAGCCGCAGCAATTTACTGTCCGCCAAGACACAACATAGTTAAAGATCAGTTTCTCGAATATTTCAAAATATTGGGTCCAAAATTCATAGCAGCAGGTGATTACAACACCAAGCACACATTCTGGGGTTCTCGCCTTTTAAGTCCAAGAGAAGACAACTCTTCAACGCAATAATGTCCAATAAGATGGATGCAAATTCTACTGGTCACCCGACATATCGGCCTGCAGACCTCAACAAAATTTCAGATGCAATTGATTTTGCGGTAATAAAAAATTTGAAACGTGAACAAATAGAAATGACACCTTCACTGGATATTTCATCGGATCATTCTCCAACTTTTCTATTTCTTTTCGATAGTACGAGTAACCAGAAGGAAAGCAGGTTTTGCTGTCCTAATAAAAGAACAAACTGGCTAAAATATAAAATGTACATTAGTTCGCATTTACCACAAAAATTATCTTTGAAGTCTGACAATGAGCTTGAATCGGCCCACAATCTCTTTTCCCGTATAATGACCAATGCTGCAATGTGTTCCACACCCACAGCTCACACATCCCAAAGGAGGCATTTAATCCAGCACGGGGGAATTGAATCTCTTGTGCGAGCGAAGAGAAGATTAAGATGTCAATGGCAGGAAAGTAGATCCCCACATATAAAGGCTCAACTGAACCACTGTCAAAAAACATTGCGTAACACCCTGAAAACACAAAAGAAGTCTAACCTCAAAAACTAGCTTCAAGATTTCGACCCAACTGAAAAAACTAATTACAGCTTATGGAAGGTGGAAAGGAAAATGCGAAGCCCCACTGCATACGAAACTCCCTTACGTCTACAAAATGGAGAATGGGCAAAAAATACGAACGAAAAAGTAGAACAATTCGCAAGGCATTTAGAAAATGTATTTAATCCAAATGATGCAACCTCTAGTGTAACCCCCTTACCTAATAATGGTGCAGTAATACACCCAATCAAATTCGATTTTTCTAAATTGAAATCAGACCTGAACCCAGGAAAGGCAGCCGGTAGTGACAAAATTACGACTACAATGATAAGTAATTTACCAAACTCTGGTATAAGGAGAATTTTGTTTATATTTAATGCAATGTTGCGAATTGGATACTTCCCTTTATCGCGGAAACAGTCGGAAATAATCATGATACCTAAAGTATTTGAGAAATTATTTTTGGAATCGCTGGTGTCTTACATCTATTCTAACAACATCATACCTCATCACCAATTTGGATTCAGAAAGCAACAACATAGTACTACTCAACAAGAATAAACAAGTAGTTCTCTGCATTATTTATTGACATATCGCAAGCATTTGATAAGGTCTGGCATGATGGGCTAACGTACAAAATTTCAACGTATCTTCCCGCAAACATTCACAATATATTTAAAAGTTATTTATTAGGTAGATCTTTTTACATTAGGTCGGAGGAAATTATATCTTCCCGCAAGAAGATATCTGCTAGTGTCCCGCAAGGTAGTATCTTGGGGCCATTCCTTTACTTGTTATACTCCGCCGATATGCCAACAAGTACAGTGACTCACATTTCCACTTTTGCAGACCATACTGCATTTTTGAGCGTACATAAAAACCCGGTAGTTGCATCCCAACAGCTTCAAGTACATATGGCAGAATTGGAAAAATGGTTGAAACTATGGAAGATAAATGTAAATGCCTCTAAGTGTGTTCATCTTACATTCACTTTGAGAAAGGGTAATTGTACACCTATTACAATAAATGGTTCGGGAATACCAGAACACAACCATGTAAAATATTTCGGTATACATCTTGATAGACGTCTCATCTGGGTTCAGCACATAGCAGCCAAAATAACTCAAATAAAAACCGCCGAGCTCCATTGGCTCATCGGTCCGCAATCAGCGCTTGGATTAGAACTCAAAGTACTTTTGCATAAGGCAATGATAAAGCCGATATGGTTGGTTATATGCCATTTAGCTATGGGGAACAGCTTCGGCGTCTAATGTCGAAAAACTGCAAAGACAGGCAAAAATTTTAAGAACGATCACGTGCGCTCCCTGGTACATCATGAATTGTAACATCCATAGGGACCTAAATATACCCACCATCCGAGAAGAGATTAAAAAGTTGAGCACGAATTATATTACGAAAATCCCTTTTCATCCCAATCCACTTGCGAGAGATTTACTCTTATTTGAGGCGTCTCAAAAGGACGCACACTTTTGATTTGGCGAGGTAATTTTCTTTTTGTGAACACTATACGTTGTATATTGTAGTGGCAGTATAAACACAGTCATTTTTAGTTTAAGATTTAAATACTTATTGTTATTGTCCTTAAGACAGATTCAATAAATTAAAAAAAAATATTAAAAAAAAAATTTAAAAAAACATACAATTAGTTACTGTGTTATTTATAGTTCGAAAGATATATTCAATTACATCTTACACTTTGTTGTAATTTTGTATATTTTAACACTCTTTGAGGAAAAAAATTTTATTTCTGAAACTTCAACATAAACAGTTTTTTTTCTGTTTTTTGATTTAAAAAATGTGAATTGGCATTATTTTGTGTTCATATGTACATATGTATGTATGTATGAATGTATAACATTACTTTTTAAAATGGTTATTGTGAACATGTATGACAGAAGTACACAAAGTACTACTGTAACCAAAATTTAGAGGTGCATAAAAAAAAATGTTGTGTCAATTGTATTGTGCTTTGCTTTAATATGTTTATGAAATGCAATTCCTTCAATGCGAATTAATAAGGTGTGTTCGCGATAGCCCATATAGCTCTTTTTTAGGCGCTTGCATTATGTTCTAGTTAGTTTGCAAAAATTTATGCGCACCACCACAAGCACATCAAAAAAAGTAGTTGAATTCTAAATCTGACACCCTACGTAAAATTTACAATAACAAAATGGGTGATTTTTCAAATGTTGCACTTATTGCCAACTTACATTCAGCTAGTCTGCTTCGCTATTATGGGACATGTGAGTTCCAGTTTTTAGGTTGCACTATAAACGCTAAAACATATCAGTGAGTTCTAGAAAAGGCATTTGCATCATTTGAAAATCTCTCTGATCCATTGCCGTGGACTTTCCAACACGACAACGCCCCAATACATACGGTCCTTTTTTCAAATCATGGATAGAGTCCAACAATATCACACTTTTGAATTGGCCACCATACTCGCGAACCTTAATACAGGGTGTTTTTTTAGAGGTATAGAACTTCGAATTGAAATAAAACACAAGAAAATCGTTTTAATGTCCATCAATTTGGCTTTATTGGAAGGATAATTTTATGCCATTAATGTTTAAATATGATTTCGGGCATGTGGCTGGCTCGAATAAAGCCAATTCTACAGGTCCAATTTTTGATGGACAAAGCTCCAATTGCTGTGCACGGTGGCGAATCGATTCATTCGGGTCCTCTTCAACACTTTGCTCTACAGCGGCAATTGTTTCTTCGGTGCGCACTGTTCGACGTCTCTGCGGATGCGTATTATCACATAGAGTAAACGTAGTGCGAAAACGATCCATGGTTAACCGAATTAATTGCTCTGATGGACGATTATGTCGACTTGCAGTAAACTTGCTTGCGGTAAACTTCGCGAACTGAACCATTATTTTCGAAATAAATTTGCACGATTTGCAAGCGTTGTTCTTTTGTCAACCTGTTCATGATGAAATGGCAAACCAAACTAAATATTAATCACTTGACAGCTGACAAAATGGCCGCCAGTTAAAAAAGTGATGCCAACTTAAAGTTCTATACCTCAATAAAAAACACCCTATATAATAGAGAATGTTTGGGGATTACTGTCTAGAAAAGTTTACGAGTCTGGAAAACAACTTTTAACTTAAGCCGAGCTTATTGAAGCCATTCAACGAGTGTGGTTTTCAATTTCTCTTAATTATTTGAAAAATTTTTATGAGTCAATGCCTAATACGATATACGAGGTTATTCGGAACAAGGGAAGCTCAACCCATTACTAGAAACCCATATTTAAATTTTAATTTGTATAAAAAACTAGCTGAACCCGATGTGCTTCGCTACCCCCTCGTTATAGAATTAAATTAAAAGTATTTATATATTTACAAAAATTTATTTATTTAATTTCGCCGGGTTCAGCTGGAATTATATATTACAAAATCAGCTGTTTTGCAGACAGTTGTGGGAGAAAGAGAATGGGGCTGCCTCCATTATATCGCAAAAGGGGGCGTGCTCCTCCCACTTTTCTTTTGGTACGTATTTCTATTCATGCCAATACCATATATAGCAAATACTGCCGTCGTTGGTCAAAAAAGAATATCCTATTGTGAAAATTTAATGACGATCGGTCCAGTAGTTAAGACTATATTACTATTTTTAATTTCCCTAAAAAGGGACGTGGTCCCACCCACTTTTCTCTTGGTACGTATTCCTAATTATGCCAATACCATATATATATACCAAATATCATCGACTTAGGTCAAAAAATGCCCAAAATATGGCGATTTAAATTTTTGGGTTATATGGGCGGTGCCACGCCCCCTTGTCCAATCAAAACTTCATATAGCCTATTATTCCTTCCAGAGTCACAGTAACATGCTGTGAAAATTTCAGGAAGATCGGTCCAAAGGTTGGCCTTCTATAAAGCACAAACAAACAGACAGACATTAATTTTTATATACATACAGTCTGTCAATAATGAGTTTGCACATTGAAAACAGACACGGGTTAGTTAAAATTGTTCGTGAATTCATGACATTTTTGTTCTACAAAAATATTTTTTTTGTACATATTTCATAAATTTATATGTATGTATTTACGGTGATCATGCCGAAAAAAACTTGGAATATGTTCAAGACAAACAAAAAATACAAAAAAAAAAAATTTTTACTTCATTTCACACTGTCAAAATGTTATGTTTCTCTTTATGTCAATAAACTCTTTGCTCAGCTTGTAGTTTTGATTTTTTTGAAGCTAACGGCGATTTACCGTTATAATTTGCACACATTGTTCATGACAGTGCGTTTTAAAATTAATTTGCCTTGCATATGTCATAAAATTAGTAGTACATTTGAAGTTTTAAAAATGCGAGGAAAAAGATTGTCGTATAATATCATTCAATTGATTTATTATAACCACCAACTAGACAGGAGTGCGGAAGAGTTGTCGGAAATGATTTCAAAAAATAAATAATCATCAAGATCAGCAAGAAAAAAACCACTCCTTTCAGTAGCAAATATAGAAAAACGCTTTTCCTTCGATATTCGGAACGTTCACAGCCGAATGAATATTGGGATGATGTAATATTGAAACGAACATGATGTACTACATCATGTACTACAACGATGGACCATCTAGGGTGTGGCATAAGCCTTTAACATCTCTGAAGCAGCAAAAAATCATCCCAACCGCAAAAATTTGGAAAAATGTCTATAATATTTGAAGCTGCATTTCAAGTCAAGCAGTGGGTGACATTGCTTTTATAGACTCTACGATGGACGCGCATCAATTTTTGGGCACTGCGGACCCATTTAACTAGAAGTGCGAAGAAATTCAGCTTTATAAAAGACAACAAACCAAATTTAAAATTTGATCAAGTCAATGACAATAAACATAAATCACACATGGGAAGAATTTGGCTGTTATATAACTGTCGTCACGTCATCGATACACCCGCCCAAGGACCCAATCTCAGTCCTATAGAGAATTTACGGGTGTTTTAAAAAAACGGGTCGCTAAACGCTTGCAAAAAAATATGGCAGCGCTCAAAACAGCGATATCAGAAGAATGGTAGAAAATTCCAACGAATTATGACCTAAAGAAGTTAATAGGATCAATGAAAAATCGTTTACAATGTTTGGTAGATGCTAAAGTTTTCCATACTAAATATTAAGTTTTCTCAAAATAAATTTAAAACTTGCCCACTGACACCAAAACTGCAAGGAAATTTTTGTGCAAAGAGTTTATTGACAGTGTGAAATGAAGTAAAAATTTGTTTTTGTTGTATTTTTTGTTTGTCTTACATATTCAAAGTTTTTTTCGGCGTGATTTCCGTAACTACATATAAATTTATGAAATATGTACAAAAAAAAATATTTTTGTAGAAAAAAATGTCATGAATTCACGAATAATTTTAACTAAACCGTGTCTGTTTTCAATGTGCAAACTCATTATTGACAGACTGTATGTATGTATATAGATAAACAAAAATTAAAAACTTTAACAAAAATTCATTTAATCGACATTTATTAAAAAAACAGTGAAACAGAATTTGTTTGTTATTTTTTGAGTATTTTTCTTTTTTAAGTTGTAATTAAAAAATCGTTCAATACATCAATATTATTTATCAAAAGCTATAAATAGCACTACAAACGCAAATTATAAATAATCCGTTATTTGTATTTCCTACACAGATGTAGAGCGCACAATTTTAATGTGTATGGTGTGCTGTTCAAGTGAAACGCAGTACATTCGAGATAGCAGGCTACAAAACAAAAACAACGTGGAAAATATAACAAACAAAAATATAAGAAATTGGTGCTTTAAAATTCTTCTTGTTTTAAAATCGTGTTGATAAAGAAATATTTACAAAGTTTATATAAGTTATTATATTTCTATATTTGAAAAGCTTTAAAGAACACTGCTTACAAAATTGATTGGATTTTTGATGAGTTAACAAGCTTTTGAAAACTTGACAGAAAACTGTGGGCTAAAAAGATTATTTGAAAAATTTTTATTTAAAATCTTTTAAGGCTGTGATATACATATGTACATAAAACGTTGTACTCCAAAATGTCATCCCGTGTGAATACATACAACATAATTATTGCCGGTCATGTGGTAGCTAAGCTTTACCAACAAATAGTTAATGATTTTTAATTTGATATACAATTCTTTACTGTGTTATTTCTAGTTTGAAAGATACATACATATATTCAATTCCATTTTCAACTTTGCACAACCGCTCACCCAATAGTAAGCTTGGCTGGCTTTTCCAGAAACATTTTCATGTTTGAAACGTCAAAATGACGAATTTTTCCGCGTCTTTTTTACTTACAATAAAAAATGTGATTTTGGCATTACTGAAATACATTTAAGTGGACCCCAGTAAATGTAGCTGCCGTATTCAAAATAATTACGTAGCTTGATACACGGGATAATTGCAGTTAGCACCATTTGTAGTCAAGAGTTTGTGAAGCCTGCTGTCTCGAATGTAATTCGAGCATAAATTTAATGAATTTAGATAAAATTTGTATTTACATACGTATGTATGTGATTAATTTGAAAAAAATTGTGATTTTGTGCGTGAAACAATATTCATTTATAGTTTGGCTGACGATTTTACCATATTTATTTATACCACAAAAGCAAGATGCATAATTGTAGGCAGCAACTAACTTAGACGTAATTAAGCTCAAGTTTTTCATAATACCTTTAGGACTTAAGATAAAATGCATTTCTCCATGCACATTGTTATGTATTACGTTACAGAACAAACATTTTTCAAAATATGAGAATAATTAGTTGACACCAACTTGCGCTAGTCACATACATACATAGATACGAATGTATCTATGTACATACGTACGCTGTAACATACCTGTTTTGTTTTGTATATCTTCTCCAATGCTAGTTTTGCCCAAGAATGTAGAAAACTAAAATAACGAAACACGTCCAGTTTAACCTTTTTACATCAATATCCTATATTTGCAGATAAAATATATTGGGTGTACAAGACGAAATTGTCTTGCATCGTTTGTTGTGGGTACAAAAGTGCCAAGTCGACTGGTTTGCCGCCGCCAACTTTAATATTCTTTCTCATATAGCGGTGGTGTTTTTCACGTCTACAAGTTGATAGCAATAGCGCAAAATTATATCATTGCATTGAAACAGCTGTTTGTTGTTGCTCATTTAAAAATGTATCACATAGTTTGTTTTTACTTTTTCAGATATACATTTTTATGAGCAATGTGTCAAACTGCTAATTTAATGAACAAAGATAAATACCCATTCATGTAAACAAGAAAAACACTTTCAACAGATTTTTATTACCAGTGTGGCTATAATAGCTCTTTTGGAGCTAAATTTAGCTTTTTATTTTATTGTTTAGCTCGAAATATTTCATTTAGCTCTTATCCTTTTTTTCAGTTTTTTCAACAATGCACTTAGCTTTTTCTTTAATTTCAATTTCGTGTAATAAATTTTATCAGAATATATATATGTTCGTTAAAAAAATAGTCTAGCAACGCAGAAACATCACTGCGGAAGATGTGATCTACAATATAGTGTAATATGTATACAGGTAGCCGCATAAGGGCGACATATACAACATAACATCAAAAAACTAGAACAAAACTGGCAGAACAAAATATAAGCTCAGCATCTCTTAAAAAAGTTTGATAAGGAGGGGAAGAAAATATAGAAGAATACGATGAAATGTTAAATATATGATAGCCAAACATTGCTATAGAAGTTTTAAAAATTTTATTTACAAATATTTTTTATAAACAAAACCAAGTATAATGCAATATTTTTTATATTGAAAAGTTTCTATATTAATTGTAAAGGTTTTTTGAATTTAAGATTTTTTGTACTATATGCAATATAAAAGTAATATTTTTGTGATGTTTTGGAAATTTGTATTTCACATATAAACTTAAGATGTTTTTAAACCCCTGTTATATTTATAGTTTTAAGAACTTTTTCCACATAATGTTACATGTTAATTTTAGTTGAAGAACTTTTTGTTTTTTTTGTTTTCTCTTTAAGTTTTGTTTATGTACAGAATTTTTTCTTAATAAATAATTTTATTTTGTTATTGATTCAATGTTTTTTATTTAAATGAACCAAAAAAATATTTTTATATTATTTATACCTACATAAACACCATTTAAACTATAAAAATATAGAAATAATGAAAAGTTGCTATGCAAGGCTATAAAAAAATTAGCTTTATTTTTTTGCTTTGAAATTCCTTTTTTAGCTCTTTTTTTCAATTCTGACTTAGCTTTATATTATTTTAAAATTAGTCACACTGTTTATTACCGTGAAAAGATACCTTTAAAGGGGATTTAGATGTTACGTAAAACGTAGAGTCGTACGTAAAACCAAAGAGAAAATCTTATGAAATGTTAAAAATAAAAAAAAAAATCTTGCGACAGATTTTTTTACATTTACACCATTGGTAAAAGACCAAAACAAAGTAAAATATTTACATGAAAATACATCCCTGATCTAATGATGTGTGAAGGAATTTGAAAAACTTTTTAAAACGATAAGAGCGTATTTTCTCTCTATGTCGTATGGTTTCATTACATATTAAACTTAGACGATACCATCCGTGCTATTCTACTCAAAAACTTGACTTATCGTACGACTTGTGTTACCGTCTAATTCACCTTTTAGCTAGCAGCCCAGAGTTGTTTCGTTTCATTCAACTCAGAGGCCGGACATTTTTGTTCAATTACAACCGACTAATCCGTTCGTTCTTTTTGCTCACTTTTAACTAACAGTATGGTAACAATTCTTATTGTTCGTGTTTCGTCTTTCTAGTCTGTTTTTACGCAACGAACAAAACTCTAGTTGTAGAACTAGAGGAATGTACACTCGAGTGTGTTTAAGGCCTCATGTTTCTCGCATTCTGGGGGTTTGTGTGAAACAGAAGGGATTATATAGCCCGAGATCTTTAGCAAGGTGTTTATGATTTGTGGCGTGCAACATATTATAAGAAATCAGGGCGCTAGTGAACCGTCAACCAGTTCACTCAAGTGAAGTTGGTCTAGTTAAAGCCGTCGTAGCAGGTGCTGGCATTAAACCAATTCCAAATCTGTTCATGTTTCGCCCAGTCGTTTAAACGCTTATAATACTATATTTTTTGTTCATTATTCAATTTTTGGACTACAATAGTTTACCAAGTGCAAAGAGTACAGATATTTTATTTATTTATTTTATTTTTTTATTTATTTAATTTGAAAAGTAAATTTTTAAGTTATAGCTGCACAGAATGGCATTAACAGACTTTCATAATTATATTTGTGTCTAACTTATTCGATGCACGCCTTCAAGTGGGGAATAGCAGCGTGGCCGACATGAAATTGCACAAATAAATCGTAAAACAATACAGTCATCCGAAGCAAATCGGTCAACTAGTATGAGTAAGACTCAATACTCACGAAGGCCAAACAACAACAAGCCTAACCGCACTTAAAAAATAGTTACGATGACGCACGAGTTATTCTTCAGCCCAGAGCTGCTGTTATGGTCAGTTTTTAACTTAATATTTAAATACGAAATTAGCTAATTTTTCCTTAAATTTAAGTTGTATTTAATTATGGTTTCATTTTTGCAGTCTCAAATTGCGTTTGGTATTTAACTATGATAAAAGTATGGTAGCACTATTAAATGTCAAAAAAATATAAACAACTTCTTCATTTAACAGCTGCTTACTATTTAGTTAATTTTATATTAAAATATTTTGTTTAAAAATTTTGTGGTTTCGAAATGTTTGCCTGAATTTGCTATTAAATTCTCGCTCCACATCCTTCCACACACTCACCTTTTCTTCTGCACCAACTCGGTCAGTCTTTTTGCACTCAATTATGCTGTTGTTTTTGATCAAATAATGAAAAAACTTCAATGCGCAATTTTCTATAAACAACTTAAGTTGTATTTAAATGGACGTGGTCAGTTATTAAAGTTGTATTTAAATATGATCTATAAAAATGAATTCGGTATTTAAGCAGAACTTAAGTTTAAAAACCGTTTAATATATAAGTTAAAAACTGGCCCTTAGAATTCAAATATGACTCTATTTTCCTTTCGGTTTAGCGGCTTCTTATAAACAAAAAGTTGACATCACTTGATAAAATGTGCAAAATTATTGTTTTCTTCTCATGCGTGCAAAATTAAATGTCTTGTTTGCAGTTGTTTTATCGCTTGTTCTTTTTAACATTTGTTGTTTCTTTCTAGCAATTAATGGCTGTAAAATGTCATTAGTGCTTTATCAAGACAGCTATTTAAAACAAAAAAAAAAATTGATGAATTAGAGAGGAGCAAGGAAGAAAAATTAAAAGTAATAAAATTGTAACTAATATTATTTGATGTAGCGGCAACATGTTTGATTTAGCACTTCGAACTTTACTTTCGAGTTGTTTCTTATATGCTTAATAGCTAGGTATTATTTTATTGTTGTTATTTTATTAATATAATTTAAACATTTTTCAAATGTATAACTAATACATATTATACTTTTCAAGTGAGAATCTGATGAAGAATATTCATTTGGTGTTGCATTTATTATATATTAATTTAATAATTAATATATAAATTTAGGTATATGTATAGGAATTTGAAATCTTTTTATTTTTATATTAATTTTTTAACAATAGACAAAGTTCATATACTTATGTGCATATGTTCGCAAATACACACATATGTGTATGAAAAATTTAATTTAATGTTCTCCGCAAAATAAAAAACATTACTTTTGAAGCGTTGGTGTAAAGTAGAGACTGAATTATTATATCTGATTTGATTTTAAAACTTTTCATGGTCAATATGTAAATAATTTGTTAAGTTGTTAAAAAATGTTGTTTCATTCAATGAAAAATAAAAGCAGAAATGAAAGAACTAAGCTCTTTCAAAGAAATTATTTGTTTAAAAAGAAGTTTTAAACTTGAGCATTTGGATCTGGTGACGGCTTTTTAGCCGTGGTGAAGATTTCACATATATTATTAAAGCAATTCTTGCTAGTATACAAAAATTCAACTGAATCGTTTAATTTAAACTCTTAAATGGTAAGCAATGTTATCTGCTTGATACAACTAACGTACAATTTTAAAGATTCCTGTTTACAATGTATGTTACATTTTTTTGTTTGTTATATCTTGGTTGAAGAACTGCCGAAAATTAACTTAAACTTCTAATTCTTCTGTGGAACATGGCTCTTTCGTCGTATCGGACGAAATGATTTAAAAATTGAGGCCGCCGAAACACATATGTCCGTTTTCTTGTTTTCTTTTCCTAGTATTATATTGATTTCTTCTTAAACTTTCAATGAAGCAATCATTTTAATACTATTTTGCTTGAAGACATCATCAAAACAAATTGCTTTAAGATAGCGTGCAGGCTACGTCTTATTTTTAAACTCTTTAGAATTGGCAATAAATATGTGTGAAAAATTTTGAAGCCATTTTGGTCATGTTACCGTAGTGTAAGGCCGCCAAAAATCTTTTAAGTTCGGATAAATTTTGTAAACGGCAACTCTGGTTTTGGTTAACATCGTGTATGGCCGCAAATAATTGCAAATGACGCCGGCATTTGTTTTACAAGAATCTAGTGGCTTCAAACATAAAAAGTTCGTGAGGCGTGATTATTTTGTAAAGGCAATAATTTTGCTTGAAGAACTTAACAAAAATAACTTGAAATGGTAATTTTTAAATTTATAAACTGAAATTGCGTTATTTTAAGTATTCACCTTTATTATGTAGGGCTCAAATGAGAAGACAAGGTCTCCAAGATCCGATGACAATAGCAGCGAGTGTGTGTCGGCAAAGAAATTTCGTTCCGACTCTGGTAAATAAATTTGTTGTTTTTATTTAATATGCACCTAAAAATGTGTGTATATATTTTGGAAGGCACGTCTATATTTTAAACGGATTAAGCATACTCAATATGTAAAATATTTTCTGTAAATAATACTGGGAATAGTAGTGGAAAATCGTATATACATATGTATGTAGATCTGTAATCTTGGTATTCTTTCGTGAAAATCCAAAAAGAGGCTTTCATAACAGATGTTAGTTATTCTCGTAGGAAATAATTGGTTCATCTGTATTAAGACGCCTTTATTTATTCAACAATTTGTTCGAAAGTAAAAATGTTAAATTTTAATTTATGACAACAAAATGAGAACTTCCTACATACTTAAGTACATTGTATGTATGTACAGTCAAAGCTCGGTATAACGAATGATATAATGTTAGACCTATTCGTTATAGTGAAAGATTCGTCATATAGCGAAGTTTTTGTTTCAAAAAATTTTCTGCATTTAGTGTTAATAAAATGAGTTTATTCAATTTAAAAACATCGGAGATGTAAAAAAATTATTTATAGATTATTGCTTTCCATTTCTTTTTGTACATTCTTTTTGAAGATTTAGGAATTCTATATTTATTAAAAACTAACGACAAGGGTATACCACTTTTGTTTTTGTTCTAAATTTTTATTTTTTCATTTAAAAAATTATTTTTCTATTGCCCATATTTCATTGCACTACTAAACTGAACTAACACTCAGTAAACTTCAATTCATACTCATGATCACATAAAAGAGAAAAATGAAAATAACGAATAATCTCATCTTCCTTTATTTTTAATACATAAAATAATTATTTGTTCGTATATACATACATATGTATGTATATTTAGGCGGTCTGTGAGCGTCACAAACTAAAACATTCGCTATATAAGGTAGTTAAGATTACAAAATTATGCACTAGTTATAACGCGAAATCTTTGAAGTGAGTATACATATGTTATACCGACTTTGATTGTACTTATATATGTTGTATGTATGTATACACTAAGCTTATTTTATATTGCGTTTTTTTATTATAGCACAAAAAACATTAACAGAGACTTGAAAAAGAATTTAAAGAGAAAATTTTTTATTTTAACAAACGAAAATTATTTAATGCGATAATTTATTTTTCGATACTAAGTACTTATGAATACTAAAGCCAAGAATGAACAATTGCCACCTGTGTATATATGTATATGTACGTGGTAAACCACATGGAGGCAGTAGTGAGCCGTTGATAAAGTTTATCAAGTGGGTTTGATCCTCCGTGATAATGGCAGGTGCTCACTTAAATTAATTGCACAATCTGTGATTGATAAGCCACATGTCGTCGTTGTGGAGCCATTCACCAAGTATTATCGGTCCACTAGCTGAATCACCCCTTAATTGGTGTTAGTCAATGTCACAGTCTTTACACTCAGGTTGTTTCGCCAAATACTAAATTTCTAGTGGAATAATCCGACATACTGACACAAACTATAGTTCAGCCACCACCTTGCTTTATTGTTGCTTTTGACATTTTTTTCTTGAATTTCCGATAAACGTGCGACATGTCTTCTGAAACGAATGTGTTGAACTTGTATTCGACGAAATTAAATCCGCATTAGGTAGGCATTAAAATACGATATTAACAGATAATTTTGACCTCTCCAAACCGATTTTATTCTGCATAAAATTAGCTGTTAGATGAGAAATATACAATCTTTTTTGTTTTATTGTATTAAAAAACAAATTTTCGCATCAAATAATTTTTCAATACAAAGGATACCGTATTCTATTTAATATTGGCAAAAAACAGTGCTAACAATTGCCATTTTTTGTGTCACTAAAATTACCTCATAGCTGTATGGTTCAATTATAAAATACTTTGTTAAACAAGAATTTTCGTAACAAGAATGTTGGAATTTGTGGCTTAAGGTTTTTAACAGTCTGTTTATGTCATGTATTTGAAAGGAGTATATTTACATAATTAAAAACCATTAAAAACATACGCAACGCCAACATTTCTATCAACAAAAAACCTTTATACATTTTATCTTCTTCTGCTTCGAAGAAAATACTTTTTGAATCATAAAAAGCGTAAAGAAAACAATTCACATCTTTCTCATCCAGTTTTTTCGATATGACATTATAGTCGTACATTGTAAATTGGGAATAAAGCACAGGGAGGAGAGTATAGCGTGATTGATTTTCATAGAGTATAAAATACAAAAAAAAACCTCTTGAGGTTAAAGTAAGCATCGATAAAAGGGGATAAACACGGTAATACAAGTCGTACGTAAAACCAACGAGAAAAGCATATGAAATTATCTGTATTTTAAAAATGAGACTAAAAATCTTACGACAGATTTATTTACGTTTACACTATTGGTAAATTTGCACCAAAAGTTATTATTATTTTCTATTGTTTGCGAATTTTTTTTATTTCAGTAGTTCACATATGTTATTCTTTGTTTGCTTTATTTGTTTACATAAAATTTACATCCCTGATCTAATGATGCGTGAAGGAATTTGAAAAATTTTAAAAAATGATGCGAGCCGTACGACTAAAATTTTCATCTGTAATATCTCTCTATGTCTTAGGGTTTCATTACATATTAAGTTTAGACGATACCATACCGTGCTCTTCTACTCAAAAATTTTACTGATCGTACGACTTGTGGTACCGTCTAAATCCCCTTTCAGTACGGAAAATTTTTACTTTTAATCCTTGTTAATAATATATTGTTTGCTATATTGGTAATACGCGTACTTAATAATAATACGTAATACAAAGCAAATCAATCAATAATCGCTTACGAAACATTTTCTTCGAAACGTTTCAGTTTTGTTGCCATTTTTTTTATCTTCTAATCGTGTGCAGTTTTCTGTTTACGTTCAAAACTATATTATCAAATGCTTTTGATTTAATTTTGTTTTATTCACTGGCAAAGTACTCGTATAAAACGAATGATACGAAGCCTTTCATATCATTTGCTTTCCAACTCTGCTTTTTGAATTCACTGTTAAGCTTAATTGTGCGTTCCTAAAAATTTAATGGAAAAAGTTGTCCTGATCTTTTTATTACGGAATGTTTTAGTGTTTGTATTTTCGTCTTTCCCAAGCGTTATTTGCAGTTTTCTTCAAGTTTTTCATTTCATTTTCTTTTATTTTTTATAAAAAATTCTTTCATAAACGTAAAAAATCTAAGAACCTGTTATGAGAAATGAATAGAACCAGAGCTTTATTTCATAAAAATTTTAAATTTAAGCCTTATAATTACATACATATGTACATGTATTAATTTTTTAAAACAAGACAAGCTTCGAATACTAAATAAAGAAAAAAGATTCCACGAAGCTCATTTTAATTTACGAAACTTTTCCATCATAAACATTTAACGAATTCTGAATGCTGCTTTATTTTTTGCTTTATAACATTTGACAAGTGCAATTAACAATAAATTATGCAATGAAATACTTAATTTAAATTATTTGTTTTTGTTCTATGCCCACTTTTTTTTTTACTTATGGCCACTTAATTGTTGTGTAGCACAAAATTGAGTGTCATATCTTGAAAACTGTGAGCAATAACGTCACATATATTAAACAGATTAAACGATTTGACATCTGACAAAAATTTTACTAAAAATTAGTTTTATCTCACTTTCTATTTTATGATACAGAACACATTAATTTAAGAGCAAAGATATGTACTCGTATATTAGAAAAAGTACAAACAACGATACAAAACAATCTACAAAAGTAGTTAAAGTAAATACATATGTATATTTATCAAGTTATTAAGAAACCGATTAAAGAGCCCCGTGTTATACATATTTTAGGGAATAAATCCATAAGTCGGTAAAATTTCTCCATTTGTGACCGCCAGTTTACTTCAACGGATATTTATATGTACCTGTATCGTGAAATGCAGTAAACGCCTAGAGCGGCATATAAAGTTGCTACTGTTCATCAAATTGATAGAATCACTTTAAGTACAGAAATATCCTAGAAACTCCGATCGGTGTTTTAGTACGACAGAAAGATGTGGGCCGTATTTCCAAATGTAAATATGTATGCATGTAGAGATATACTCGTATGTACATTCTCAAAGATGACCAGCTATCGTTGACATTTTCTATTCGGCCACCAGTTCTCCATGCTTACAAGATTTGAAAAAAAGGTTGTTAAATTCTTTTTAAACACTTTCTTCACAAGGGTGTTTCGCGTAATCCTTTGCCATAATTATTTTTCGAATACATAATTAATTACAAATTTAATACATGTAAAAGAGAATTAATTTTTTATTTTCCGCACATAGAAAACCAATAATGGTCATGCTTGTATTCAAACATTAAGATTTCTTAACTTGGACAATAAAAAGTCCTGCTGTTATATTTCATTATAAAAATTGGTGTGTAGTTTTTTCTGACTATGACGAAAATATTTAAATGTATTCCCCTTGTTTTATACATATAACGCGAAAACTGAAAATAAATTTTCCATATGCTATCCATCTAAAATAGTAACGGTAGCTACGAACACCCGAAGTTAACACGCAACACCATAACGCAGCCTTTTCCTGAGGCTATACATACATATTTGCTGGTTTGTATAACGTTTTTTGACAATATCAAGTTTTTTGGTCAAGTTTTGTTGTACCTCCATATCCTATTTGGGTACATTTTAAGGCAACTAGTTCGTGTAACCATTTTAAATGTCTACTTTTGTTTTGAGACACTTACAATGCTTTGAATTGTTTAACGAATTCTGCCTTATGGTTTTCACGATTAACCTTAATCGGGCAAATGTTAGATTTGAAAATACATATCTCTGCATTTTTTGTTGCCAAAGCTTATTCATGCCAAACTAAAATCTAGTAGACTTAAATTAAAATCTGAAAAGAAATTTATAGTTCACTGTTAAGTTTTTTGACATCTTAGAATATTTGATTTTTCGTGCCATAGATTTAAAAGTCATAGTTATATACTTTTTGGTTTTTGCATTTTGGAACCATGTCAAACGCATCTTCTTATTACAGCTTCTTCTTTTGGTACTCTGTTTAAGTTATGCAACGGTGTATCAACAGCAGGAATATCTGTACATTTTTCAACGTCGTTGAATTTAGTCAAGTTTTAGCTTTCAACATTCATTTTGTTTGCCTTATGAGCTTTTTTGATTACACCAATTTTATTTTCATTTCTAACTACAAATTGTGTTCGAAAGTAACAAAAAAGCAAATATGTAAATATAGCGAGTTTATAAATTGGGTACAAAAACTGTTTTGTCGTGTTTTGGTGTGTAAATATTTTGAATCATTGCGAAATTTATTCATCATACATTGGCAGATATGATATTTGCAATTAATGCAAAAAATTATACTTCTAGTATACATATAGAGTATTATCTTACATTGTTACCATTTACTAACTTAATTGTATAAGCACTTATCTCCTTATAAGCTGTTTGCGCAAAAATATTTTTATGGGTTAAAATGTTAATTTTTTTTTTACGAAAGCCCACAAGTGTTTCATCAGGCATTGGTGGGTACGAATACCTTCGGTAATTGCAAATTACCAACGCTGTAATATATACACAGAAAGTGCAATTAAATTAGTGCTAGATATACATTTGTATACCCACTCGTTCGCGAAATTTGAACTTTATCTCCATTAACACCTATCATAACCATTTATTGTTGTTATTTGTATACACATACATATCTGTGTATGTAGTACCTACTTTATTTACCATATAAAAAAATATATTTAAAAAATATTAAATCCATTTTAGAAATAGCTTTTGGCGTGTGAAGTTTTTTTTAAATCAAATTGAACTAAACAATGTTTTCTTATTCTGAAACAATATTGCGTGTAAGATAGACCCTTGAGGTCCAAAAAAAGTTATAAGGCCAAAGTACATTTGCCTAAGTATGTGAATTCTAACACTGAAAGCAATAATTCATATTATATGTACTTTTATCTTGGCTAAAGACAAGAAACCAAAATAAAAGCAAAATAATATAATTATGGAAATGCAAACATTAACTGCTAATGGAGAGTCTAAAAAATTTTAGGGTAATAGTTAAATCATTTACAGAGCTTGTGGGCTCCGACTGAAATGGATCTTTCAAAAATTTAGTTGAGGTAGATCCCGAAAAGTAATTGAGAAAGAGGAGGTATTATAACTTTATCACAGCATTTTAAAATAGCAGACTAACTGATAAGACAATAATTCGATAGAAATAAGGTAACATAATAGGACTCCAAATGTATTTATTTATTACATTCCTTTTCAAAGCAGTCTCGTAAGATACAAAACACTTGCGCCAGCGTTTTGTCAAATCTCGAACCAGTTCTGATATGTAATTTTTCTTATATCACAGTTAGCTGAAGTATGATTACGGATTCCTGAGCCATGCTCATGCCTCGGCCGTTTTGGTACTTACTTCGCTGCCCCATCCTTCATGCCCATAATTTCCGCAGAAATTGCAAGTCGATACGCCGATTCTCCGCTACAGTTACTTTCTCAACGTTTTCATTGGATGTTGATGTGTGGCGTTTCCTTCACATCTTCTCGACCTTCTTTAAAAAGCTTGTACCACTTGTAAACCTTTTTCTGACTCAGAATAGTCAGCGTACATATGTCACTGTTAACATTTCAATTGCTTTAGGGCATTTAACTCCACTTTTTACAAAAAATTTTATGCAAATTCTTTGATCCATTTGTTCGAAACCAACTTTTATACCTCTCAATATCAAACTGAACTTGCTAAATAGCTGAAACTGTGTTCGAGACCAGTGTGTACCAATCGAACGTTTCTTTCATTTCTGATGATGAAATAGTTGGAGATACTCACTAAACATCAGGAACAGCCACTACGTTGACATTCAAATCAATGATTATTATTGTTTTAACTATTAAATTTAGAATTTCTCAAAGAACTTTAACATGATTAATTTCGGGCCCATAATTATTGTGATTCTCTAACAAATAAAATTTGTATTCAAAAAATGATAAATTTACAGATCTTATAAGCAAGTTGACACAAAAAAAGAGTTCGCTAAAATAGAACAACAAAAATGTACATCAAAAATAATCAAAACTTCTTAATGCAATAAATTTTAGGAGATTTTTAACATAGAGATAGATTACGAATTCATATTTAAATATCATGTTTTAGCAACTGATTTGTGTTTTATTATCATTAGGAAAGGCGATATTTACTCTACAGAGTAAACAAACATCATCTAATGTTATTTTCAACTTACGCTTATATGAGTCGAGAAAACGAAATTTAGCAATCGCACATTTTTCTTTTCCGCTGTTTACGACACCAACCAATGTAGTATTGAGAAATTAATAGCTTATAAAATATATTTTATGTGGTATTTGCAAGTTCTTATCGGACAATATCAAATCATTTGTGATTTGTCATTTGTTTAAGATTTCGATTTTACAAAAGCACGTATTATTTGTAATATCGACAAGTGGTTACCATAATATTTTCAGTATATGCGTTTCAACTTCCATAGTAATTAATATGAATGGATGCAATTCTTAAAAGACTAATTAATAAGCGGAGCCTGATTATTATCTATTTTCTTATTCCAACTAGTAATTTTTGTGTTATGAAGTATTTTCAATTACGAATTATATAAAAACTCAACAAACTATATAAATCTGATGAGAACTATTTGTCTTATTTTGAACGTAAACTCACAAAAATTAATTTTTTTAATTTCAAAGCATACAATTGGAATAGAAAACAATGAAAACAAAACAGAAGAAAAACGTCTCGGAAACATTAGCAGATTGATTTGTTCATCATCGAAGAGAATTTATTATAATAACGTTTAAAATACTTCATACCTATTGACATTTATTTTAAAAACAAGAGAGATTTTCTTGTTTTTACATACATATGTACATATCCACATGTATTAAGGCCCGTGGCACATAGAATATGCCATGCGTTGTACTTTGTTAACCCATGTAGAAACACACACACAGCCTAAATTAATTTATATTTCAATTCAGTTTTTCTTATTTTTTTCACGTTGCACTAATATAATTTTTTGTTTTGTATTTTATTTATTTTGTACTACAAGTAATTCTAACGTTGAGATACTACAGAGGTACCAGTCAAAAACCCTACGACTTTTAACAAATGCGCCTTGGTTTATGACCAACAAAAATATACACAAAGATCTTCGAATTTTATTGGTCAAAGACGAAATAAATAACTTCAGCGAGAGATACCTAAATAGACTAAGCAATCATTCCAACGTGTTAGCAATCAGTCTTTTAGATGATAGCAATGAAATCCAAAGACTTAAAAGACTTCATGTACTTGACCTTCCCTTCCGAAAATAGAAAAAGTTAGAATTCGTTACTCTGTATTTTAATTAAAAAGTAAATTCTTCTTGTATTTATTTTGTTTTTGAGTTTTAGGAAACTCAATATATGTTATGTTGTTATTTAAGAGTCATGAAATTTGCTTATTATTTTAATTGTAAAATAGATCGTAAATAAAACAATATTAAAAAATTTATTTTGCAATCTATCTTATATTGAGATAATAAGCAAAATTAATCACATTTATGTTGATATTTAGAGTTACACGTATAAAAATATCCCAAATTTAACAGCAAAAAATCCAGATTTATATCTTATATTTACAATAACAACAACTGAGGTTTTAGTAATTATTAGATTTAAAGTTTTAGCATTAAACTAAAAACTAAAAATAATAAATATTTTCTTTACTACTATAAATGAAAACAAACAAAAAATTTACTAAAGGCTGTCAGGGTACACAATATACGTTAAAAGTTGAAAGTTTGCTCAATTTTGATACGTTGCGTTGCATTGCACTTTATGTGACAAACCCTGTATTTTAACTTAGTTGTCAGTTGAAAAAGCAAAGTACAACATAATAACACATTGTTCCTTTTGTTTTGTTCCCAGCTGTACGATTGTAATTAAAGCAAAACCCTATTTTATTTCAAAAGTATTTATTTAGGTTTAGCGAATGCGCAAAGTGAAATTGGGGAAATGTTTATGTAATGTTCTGTTTATTTTTATTCACTGATACAAAACAGTGTGTCAAAAGAAGTTTTTGAGTAAAACGCAATTTAAGTTGCAGTTTCATACTGTTACGTTCCCATTTCATTGTTGAAACATGTTAAGTGGGTTTTTACTGTTTTTCATAATTGCATTTTTCCATTACTTTCCAATGTTTTTGAGGCTTTCGAACAGTTTCATATGCAAATTGAAGGTTTTTTACATACAAATCATAAAAGTGCTGAAATGAAATTTGACGCACTAGGTTGGGTTTCTTGTGGAGAGTGGCATATGTCACAACTCAAAATACTAAAATTTTCAGGAGCAACAAAAAACTGTTTATGTTTAGTACATCGTGCAGAAGCAATACACTTAACATAAAAATAGACATAACTGTGCAGTTAAAGAAGCAAGTCACGTGACAAAAATTGTTGCAGTAGTTAGAAATGTGTACTCTGAATTAATTTATGGGAAAAAGTCAGTTTTGGAAAATTTTGAGTTGTGATCCTTTTGTATTTAGGGTGCGATATATTGTACTTTTAAAAACAACCAAGCGACATGCTTTTACATCAGATTTTTTTCAGCTTCAGACTCACAGGTGTTTTACATGTCTGTCAAAGTTGTTATTTTGCAGATGTACAGTTATATCTGACTTGAACCATGTTTGCTTGGGCCGATTGATAAGTACCCTAGAGACGATAACTAACTAATTATTTGATCGTTCCCAGTTACTTGTATAACTGACAAACAAAATGTCAATTTGAAATTTTAACGATGGGGTAACAAAAAATTAACCTTCATTGAGCTTTACTAATACTAATTATTGTGGTTAGAGGTAATCAAAGTTTTCATGAAAGAGTACATAACAAAACAGAACGTGCTCTAATTAAAATTATGGCAGACAACTTTGCTGATTAGATTTACATAAGCAATCATCGCAATCGCAACAAAAGACACACACGTCTGTGGCTGATTTATATACATATGTAATTGAGTTAGCTTAGATCATGTATCATGTGTGAACAGTAAAGTTCAGATTGTATGTACAATATAATCTGCATTTTTGCACACGCATGCAAGTAGGATAGGCCAACAAACGGTGTTATTTTGAGTACACAAGTATAACATTTTTCCGTTTAAAGTACTGATTAACAAAAATGAAAAATCAAAAGGTTTTCGTTTTATAATACAAAAACATGCAGTCACTACTTTTGCGAATGTAATGTAAACTTTTTAATATCTTGTAACTTTTTTAAGTAACTCACTATAGCTACAACTGTTTTTAATTTTTTTCTTTGTTCTTTTTGTTTTTTTTTCTTTCTTTGTTTTTTTATAGAAAGCCCCCGTTATATTACAAAAGAAGAAAAGGCGAATACGAAATAAGTTTAACCATTTATTTGTAAATAGTCCAATTCTTACAAGAAAACTGCACAAAAATTTAAGTTAAGAAAACAAAAAAATGTATTTAAGTGAGAACATAATAAAACAGATATCAAAAAAGGTATTTCTGAAAAAAAGTAAAAATATACATAAATCAAATTTACATACATACATATGTATGGATCAGAGTAAAGAAATAGTAAGCACATACATACATACATACATCGTGTGCTTCCTATTTCTGAACATATGTAAATTTTTTTAAGAAACATATTCTCTACACATTTTATGTATTTATACATACACACCCTGAATAAAACATTGATTTCTTGCTGCAACTGAGAGGCAAGCAATTTTTATTGATTTTTGGGTTTAATGTCCCAGATAGAATAATGAAAATCATTCTAAATATACATAAAACTTAATTGGTCAATATTTTCGTGCTCTTTAGAATAAGTTTGGAAACAAATCTGGTTGACCACACCACCTACAAATAAAAAAATTACGGGGCGTGGTAAAAAATTTAAAAATAAGAAAAATATTAAATAGAAAATGTTTCGGAAGCGTATAGATTTTGGTTTATGCGCTATGCATAATCTTTCTGGATATGCAAAATTGCTACATTGCAGCTTTTACATAAAAAAAATACTTCAAAATGCTACGGAAGTGCATTAGACAGAAATATTGGCGTTAATTTTTTTAATAAAATTCCTGGCGCATACCCGTTGCGGCTAGTAGCACTTTTTCTAATAAATCTGTCTATGGCGTTAATCCCAGCTTGAATATTGGCTTCTAGTGTTTTAGGAGTTGTTGGGTTATCAACATTAACCATTAAAAAATATAATACAGAGGCGTTAAATAACACGAAGGAGGGGGCCAATGAACAGGATCGCTTCTGAAAAGAAAGTTGTCACCAAATTAATTTGCAGTTAATCGATTGTTAAGCGTCCTGCATGGCCAGTTGCATCAACTGTTGAAGTTTAACTGATTAATATTTGGAAATATGAGGCATATTAGCACTCGCCATTCATCGTAAACAACTTTTTTTATTCTTGTTCATTTCGAAATAAAGACCGGTGATGCGGCCAAAGAAAAATAAATTTAAATGGATGTAACCGTGATTCGTTAGCGGCTTGGGGATTTTCATCACTCTAAATACGGAAATGAGCTTCATTACTAAACATAATTCTTTGATCAATATTTATCTTCGGCCAGTTTCAAATGAGCCCAATCAGCAAAAATGCGACGCAGCCGATGGTCGTTTGCTTTCAATTCGTTTAGGAGCTGTATTTTATAGGAACGTAAGTAAGCCAAGATCCTTACGTAAAATTGTCCACGTAGTAGAACGGCAAAGACCAACAAATATAGAATGATGGCAAATCAAAATTTCGACATCTTTGTCTTGCTGATGGTTTTTATTTGAAATAAATAAAATTGGATGACTTGATGACTTTCTAAAACTTATCAAAAGATTTTATATTCTTAAATGGCAAAACATAACTATCGATCCCTACAGTTCTCATGCAGCTAAAAAAAACTTATGAAAACTACACTTCCGAGACTTCTTCCACTTAATATTTTTTTTTTGTATTTCAGTTTTCTATCAGTAATTTTGTTTTTAATTTTTAAAAATTTGTGTCGGACAAGAGTTATTGGAAAAAGCAGACGATTTATGTCTTAGATCTATCATAACTATTGTTCTCTAGCCTTTGCGTTAGTGTAATAAATAAAATGGATTCGTATAAATATAATTGTAATAATTGAAAATATTTTTCTAATTGATTTGTAAATGGAAATACTGTTGATGTGAAACAATACTTGTCTACACAAATAATAAAAGTTGCATGAGCAAAATGTTTGCCGAGCATATCAGTTGTTGCGTTTTGTTCCGACACGGAGCAAGTATGCTAAAACGGGCGAACAGAGGCTGATTTTCACATCTAGTGAATACATTTTTGACATGCATGTTGTCATACCTGATTTATTTGAAAAAAATTGGTATTATAACAAAAAATTTTGCTTAGGAAATTCATATGTCCAGAAGAAAAGTCAGCGAATCTATGTATCTACATATGTATGTATGTACATGAATAAATATAACAAACTTTTTTTCACTATTACATGCAGATGTGCACATTCTTATGTATGTATGTATGTACATATTTATCTGTATTAATACCAAAAAAAAGTACTTTTCAGAGAACAAAATTATTGGCACACTTCATTTAAAGCTAAAGATACATAAGACTTAGAAAATATATTCAAACATTTAATATTTAGTTTCAAGTGCTTTTTGTTTCACAATTACTTTTAGTCGCTTAGGCATAGAATCCACCAACATTTCTTCAACTAAAGCTTGCCTCAACTCATTATTTTTAGATATTGCGCGTTGTTTAACTCGTCTATCTATCGTCTTCCCACAGAGATCGGCAGATTGTGGAGGGTGTGGTAGGGTATGTGAAACATTGTATGCAAGCTATATACATACCTACAATATAATCAGTGAATGATGATTGTACATTCAACTTTTCTGCACTTTTCCAAAGATTTCTTTAAGGATGTCCTAATATATCATTTTGTCCATTATTTCTCCAATATACACCAGCTCACCAACCCCTGCAGGGAACATACAACCCCACACAATCACCCCTCCACCCCCAAGTTTTACTTTGACGCCCGTCAGAGCGAAAAATATTAAATTTGCTTTCATCGGAGAATAGCACTTGGTCCCAGAAATCATGTGGCTTACGTATGTACATATATAGTCGTTGGCGTATTCTAGACGCTTTTTTTTGGTTTATAGATGAAATAAACGGCCTACGTCTAGCAACACGACAGTTGTAGTTCGCCTTGTGAAGCAATCTTACCGTTATTGCATGAACGTCTTTCCCAAACTCCTCCTTAATCTCTACAGCAATCTGTGTTGAATATGTTTGTGGGCATACCTTCACTTATTTGGCTGCATTCACGGTTACTTAAGGATCTAGGACGGCCTGAATGTTGAGCACTTTCAAGTGTTGATGCTCCTTGGAAACGTTGCACGATACTCCCAACTGTATAACGGCGCCTTTCCGTCATCTCTCCAATTTCGGCATATGATTTTCCTTGATTGTGCAAATGAAGGATGATCTCCGAACTCAGATTCTGTTGTTTCTTTCTTTTTGTTAGTCACTTTCAGCAAATTGTTAATTATTTTAAAAAATTTTAACAAATTAACATTGCTGTTTAAAATACTAAACCTGTGAAATTTATAAGATAAAATGGCGTTTAAAAAAATGTTGGCCAAATCAATAATATATTCCTCTAATGATTAAGTGTGTCAACAATTTTGTTCCTTGAAAAAATTTTTTTGTTATTAATAAATAATATTACAAAATTGTTGAAATGAATTAGGTGGTATTTTGTAGGAAACTCATCAACCTATTTAATAAATGCAACCTAAATAATAAATAATTAAGTTCGACGCTGTATATATATAAACATACATACATACACATATAGATTCTAAATTAAAATATGTTCAAACATAAAATTTTATATGTGGTTAAATAAATCCTAGTATTCGATAGATACTCGTATAAAAGTTCTTAAGAAAGGTAAAACGAAAAAGGACGACTAAGGTACGAGTATCTATTGTATTTTTTTAAAAACATTAGAAAATAATGTTTTAATTTTCATTGAAAAAGAGAAATATAAAATTCAAAGTTCGCGCATATTTTTGAAAGTATTCAATATATTTATGAGATGTCGGCATATAGACATCTGTAAAAAACACAAAATATAGTTACGTGTATGTGTGTATTTTTTATTTATTAAGTTGTACCTAAATACAGTTCCAGTCATATATAATTGTTCTAAATTAATTGCTATTAAAGTATGGCAGCATCATATAATCACGAGATTTTTACACATCGTATGACTAGATAGGATAGTGAAAGACGGCCTTTAGTAAGAATTAATTTCGTAGAGCCTGACAGAATTAAAAGCTGATATGAGTATTTTATTTACTTTTTACCATAACAAAAAAGCAGATACGTAAAACCATATGAAGCGGTTGAATTTAAATACGTATCTATGTACATTAGAGTGGTCAATATTTATATGGAATTATTTTTGTTTTTTGTAGGAGGTGGTTCGCCCCCTAATTTTTTTCTTTTGGGCACAAATAACATATTTCCAAAACTGTAGACTGTTTGGTCAACGTTAAGGCGTGGCACATGCGCCCTCAAGTTGACAAGAAGGGATTTTGCACAATTTAATAAGAAAAAAGTTATAACTTCATTATTATTTATCAAAATTTATGTTAAGTATCGATATTATATTTAATTTTGACTATTATTTTAATGCGTGCCCCTAAAAAGGCGTGGCACCTTATATAATTTAAGTAATATATACGAAAATATGTAGTTTTTGCTTCAAAATATGATGGAATCTTACATATGTATGTAAAATTTATTTCCTAAAAGTCATTAAATAAATGCCGGCAAGTTAAAATAAAACACAAATAGATTAGTGTTCCATGAGATCTGATTTATTAATACCTTTATAGTTTTTTCGATAATCAGTTACAATTTGTAAGATAAATTGTTTTTCTTCTTCATTTATTGATAATGAATTATTATATTCTTCCATTAATTTAACATTTCGTTCGGCAGTATCGTTAACTACCCTCATTTTACTGACGATATTTACGCCCTGTATATAGCTTGGCTCGTTCTGCCATTGGGAGGGTTCTTTTTGGAAAAAATCGGTTGCAATCGAAAAACGTTCAAAGAAGTGAAGTGTATTTTTGGTTACGAAGTCCTCAATTGATTTTGATTGTAAGTCCTGTATATCAGTAATCAGCCGCTTGCTCTCATTTTCTGACTCTACACGAAGTCTCTTTATCATACAAGTTTTTGTTTCAGAAGTAATGGTTTCATCAAAAAACGAAAAACCTACTGTTTCTGCTGCTAAATACCATAAATGGTTACGGAATATTCCCAAAGTTGCATTGCTTACGTTTTCGTTGACATTTTTGTAGGCGAAAAGAGATTTAATAAAAAGAAGGTCTTGATTAGGCGCTTTGGCAGCTATTGGCGCTTCTATCCAGACTTTTACATAAATTTTCACAATAAATAAACAAGCATCGCGTATGACGTCTATTTCATCTTACGACATGACAAACTCTTCTCTGAATAAAAACATTTTTAATGAATAAATCGCCTTGGCCATCCAACGAGCGTGATGATATGCTCCTGGTGACTTGAATTTATAATTCCTATCGTGCTCCCCAAGAAATATTAGGCTTAATTCCAGAAGCTCCTTATAATCAGCCCTAGGCTGTTTTATTTTTAAATATTGGCGGAAAAACGTGGCTAGATCTTCTAATTCGAAAACGCTAAAATGCTGACTTACCTTCTCGTCATCAACTCCAAATTTAAAATTTTCTTGGTTTATCATCGTCCAGGACCGTTTAAACTTTTGGAAAATTGACAAAGTTGGTCCACTTGAAGACAAATTTCTTTTTTCAAATACGCTCTTTAATACAATTTCGTAGATGTGGTGACGACAGTGCAAGTACAAAAGATCTTAATTCCTGTTCCAATATCACGCAAGCACCTTGAAGTCTTCCCGTGTTTGTTGCTGTTGTATCAAAACACAGGGCTTGAACTTTGTCTGTCAAATTCCACTCTTTTAATAATTGGATTATTGCTTCAGCCTGTTGCCTTCCTGTACCAGCCTGTAATGCAGGAACTCCAAGTAGATGCTCTGTCTCTGTAGATGTAATAACAACTGGCAATCTGTCTACTTTTTCCTTTCCAGTTAATGATGGTAACAGCTTTCCATCCCAATGTACTGTAATGGTTTGCGGTAAAATGTTTTGAAATTTTTCCTTTAAATTTATAGCTGTTTCAGATCGAATTTGTTTACGGCAATTTCGAATTGTAGTTTTACTTATTGCTAACTGACTTAAATCATGGCCCAATGCTTCAGCAGTGGCTATGAGAATTCGAACAGCATCTCTGTCGCTAACTTTACACTTGTCCAGAGTCGCAACAAGCTTGGGTGTTATAAAGTTTTTCATTTTACGTTTCTTTCCCACATTTCCAGTAGATGTTTGTTGAAAATTGTCTTGAAGCTCATCACTGTCTATTTCAGTCAATTGTCCTTCATCATCTGAGTAGTCCTGACTTGCAACCAAATTTTGAGATTGCTCCTGGTGATACTTTTCTTGCCTTATCAATTCTCTTTCTTCACGCATATTTCTTCTTTTCTCTCTTTCAAAAAGTGCTCGATCGCTTCCAATCATACCACCTGGTCTGCCTTTTTTCCGTTGATTAAGTAGAAATAGTCTATCTTCTTCGATTTGAATAATACTTAACGCATCACCATGAGCGATATCAAACAAATCGTCTAATTCTTCCACAAAATCGTGCTCACGTTTCTCCTGTAGAGCTGTACGGCGCTTACAAGTTTTCTGAAGTGTCTTCCACTGATGATATAGAGCTTCCACTTTCTGAACGCTACGAATATTCTGGCTTGTGGGAATACGTGCTTTATCCCAGAGTACTTCTGCTTCTTTAATTACAAGATATGCACTCGGACGAAGATTGAGCTTAATTTTCCGCATATTGTAAAAAAGAACTTTTAATATTTGCCCTTTTGATGGTAACTTGCACCCAATGATTTGACTTTCGTCGTGCCCAAGCAGAAATAACTTTTCATTTGCTCTTGTTTCCATTGCTGTTTGAGTTACATTAATAATATTAAATATGTTATTATATTTTGAAAATATCGAGCACTTTGTTGTTTAAACTTACCAATTTTATAAACCTTATCTTTCAAATAAATCAAATTAATATTTTCACATTTGCATGTATAACAACACATTATCAACGCTCTTTTTTAGCTTAACAAAAGCACATGTGTACTAGATACCGTTATTCCAGTATTGCTACTTCTATGAAAATATAAGTTTGCTTGATCGCAACTAATTAGCACAGAGCTGCATTTGTTAGTAGCAGTTTAAAATTTTAACTTGCCACGCCCCAATTTGCCGGCATTTATTTAATGACTTTTAGGAAATAAATTTTACATACATATGTAAGCTTCCATCATATTTTGAAGCAAAAACTACATATTTTCGTATATATTACTTAAATTATATAAGGTGCCACGCCTTTTTAGGGGCACGCATTAAAATAATAGTCAAAATTAAATATAATATCGATACTTAACATAAATTTTGATAAATAATAATGAAGTTATAACTTTTTTCTTATTAAATTGTGCAAAATCCCTTCTTGTCAACTTGAGGGCGCATGTGCCACGCCTTAACGTTGACCAAACAGTCTACAGTTTTGGAAATATGTTATTTGTGCCCAAAAGAAAAAAATTAGGGGGCGAATAACATGTTATTCAAAAAAAAAAAAAATTCCACTCTAATGTACATAGATAAGTAGAACTCCAAAATAAATATCGTTTGTTATGAATCTGAATTTACTAATCCTAAAAAAATAACACCAATCGGCAACATCGTTTATAAATGACGTAATAAAGAAGTGTCAAAATTGGCACTACAATTTCCAATTTGGTTTTGTTTTCAATGATCAGAGACTTTTTTTCAGATTTTCTTTTAAAATCTCTGGACTAAATTTTATATCTTTTCTCGGAAACTTTATTGTACCATTGCTTTATTTTTCTCAATTAAATTTCGACCTTAACCTGTATGTAGTCTGCTCTTCTACTTTTACGGTGGTTTGACGATTTTGGAACATTTTTAGTTATCCCAAATATATTTAAATGATTAATGGCTTTTAGTCTCAAGCAGCCAATAAAATCTGAAATTTCTAGTACGTAGTAGGTTACTAATAAGCCTTTTTTTCTTCGGGATATCTTAGTACTTTAATAAGTTTATATCTGCAATTAAGAAAGCATTCGAGCCATTCTCTAACATATTTAAACGATAATTGTTTGGTCAAAAAAATTAACACCGTAGCTAACGATTTTGCGATTCACTAACACTTTTTAACACTATTGATTAGCGTTAGCTTAGCACCAATTATTGTATCTTTGTGGTGTTTATTTTAAGAACAGTGCCTTTACAATTATGAAAATTTTTAAAAACTCCCAACTACATTATAATAAGCATATGTATGTTGTTCGCTTAGTTTTTTCATTCATTTCAGTGTTAAATTAAGCTCTTTTATAATCGTTAAAAGTTAGAGAATCGCGCTCTACTGATAAGGTTGTTGTATATGTAGTCATCTTTTTATATGTACATAAGTACGTCTTAGAACCAAATGTTGAATGAATGTCATTATAATTTTTTAGTATACATAAAGAATTAAATAGGCACCTCTTGAATGCAATTAAAAACTTGTTAGGTTGAAGCTGCACACAAATCACGGTTATAATTTACGCTCCGAACAAAGACCTTCACATTTACTATATGTCCCCGTTATTTACTTAACCTTGTTACTGGTTAAGGATGAATGTTGTATGTATGTCAGTGATACCCAACATATATTTCTAAATTTTGCAATGCACGAGTTATATGCTCTCTCTACTCACACCTAATTTCAAATTTTAAATCACCAAAGGCAATTAATTTTAAGAATGTTAATGGCAGGAAGGTTGGCAAATCAGCCTTTAAATTGTATTACAGTGTAGCGAAACTCAACTTATAAAACGCAATAAACATTGCAAACAAATTAGAAAATCACCATAGATATTGCATTACATTTCAATATACATATGTATGTATATATTAACACTATTCGTTTTAAATAATTTCCGACTTTTACGTTGAATATGTTTTGATATAGACAATGTTAATATATTTCCAGAAATACTTGTCGAGAAGTCTATCCTAGTGTTAGGGTTAAAGCTCGATTTTTTCTCATTTTATATAATTATACTATTATAGAGCTTGTACATATTGTAGATTTCGTAAATCTTGATAAATTTAAACCTTGAGAACAACAAAATGTATACATACGTTTTCAATTTACTAAATTAACAACCTCTACAATACCAAAAACAGTAGTAGATTTACTAGTAAACATAGCACGTTCCTTTATTTACAAGCATGAAACAGCTGGCAGATTTGGCGCCACATTGTTTTTTTTGTTGTTAATAAAGTAAATGTATATAAATAAAATTAAAAAATGGAAAACATAAAACAATGAAAAGTACTAAACAAGTAATCAAAAGAAAACGTGAAAAAAGTTCTAATAAAAGATTTTTTTTATTAAAAAATAAATATGTACATATGTATATGTACCTTCGCACTTTATCATTTTAACAATTTCGATTTGGTCAATGGCATTTTGAACCATTTCATTTTGTCTTATTTCTTTTCACGAAACACCAACTGAAAAATTCTTTTGTTTATCTGTGGCAGTAAAAACAAAGAGTAAGAACCGCTAATATTTTTTAAATCATGAAAAGGATAGCTGTAATTAATTGAGATTGTAGCACATGTACATATGTATGTACATATACCTAAACATTTAATTGGATATTGCTATTTGGAACTTCACTATAAATTGTTACTGCTGCTAAACTTATTAATTGTTATGTTTAAGATTTAATATTAAATCTTAAATTTTTCTTATTATTTTATTATAGTTATTGTTTATAGTGTGTGTATATATATAGTTATTGATTGAAATAATGGTTATTTGTGAATAACAAATATATTTCTTTCTTTACTTGGTTACGGTAACCAAAGACATACCTGAGTATGTATGTAGGTATACCGATATTCACTTGAACTTTAAAATGTTTGTGTCTAATATTAATTTATTTTAATATAGAATTAAAGATATCTATTAATTTCGGCTCAAATTGAGAGATGTTTTGAAGGGTCATAATTTAAAAACAAAAGCTAAGGGTACAATGGATGTTAACAACCAACATTCACGTAGGTATGTACAGTGAACCAATTAAGTTTAAGTGCACTCAACAACCGGAAAAATAAACACATAAATATAATTATATATCAAAAAATATATAATTTTGTGCAAAAAAATTTTAAGTACATCAACTAACCAATAGTCAAAACAGTAAAAACAAAGAGTTTGAGAGTAAATTAATATTTTGTTGGGCCTCAACCTGCCCTCAATAACGGCTTGTAGACGTCGACCGATGCTTCTCACTAATCTTTTAGTATCGCTTTGTGTTAATTGAGTCCATTCGGTCGATAAAGCATTTTTAAGAGATTTCTTCGAGGTAACGCTATGTTTTCTAATCATTTTTTCTAGCAAATCCCAGATTTGCTCAATCCGATTCAGGTCCGGAGATTGCCGGGGGTGTATGCAGTTGCTTGCAATTGTAGACCAGCTATTCCTTAACCAAATACGACATGTGCTTGGGGTCGTTATCTTGTTGGAAAAGGAATGAGTTTTTATCAATCCCCAATTGTAAAGCACTTTCCTTAAGATTTTCCCGTAGAATGTTTAAGTATACACGTTTATCAGTTGTACTCTCAACAAATATCATTTTACCCACACCATCTACTGTCATACACCCCCAAATTATAACGTTACCACCCCCACCCCCTCCCTCCCCCCCCCCCTGTATTGGACTGTTGGTACTATATTTTTTAATAGCAAGGCTTCATTAGATTTTCTCCATATTTTTTAGCATCATCCGGTCCAAAATTATTTTGACTCGTCACAAAATATGACGTTGTCCCAAAAGGAATCTGGCTTATCCAAATGCTCCTTTGCAAAGTCCAGCCGCATCTTTTTGTTGATAGCCGATATTAGGGGCATTTTACGAGGAATACGCGCATTGTAACCAGCTCTGTGGAGTACGTTTTTAATGCTCTGAAGTGGACGCTTGTTTGTGTGCTTTTCAACAATTCATCTCGTATTTTCGGAGCAGAAATTTTGGGATCAGCTTGGACTGCATATACAATATTGCTCTCTTGTCGCTCTGAGAGCTTTTTTGCACGACCACATCGGTGTTTTTTGTGCAAGCTATTATTGTTTCTATACAAATTAATTATATTCTGTACTCTAGAATGGGTTTTCTCAGTAATTTGTCCAACTTCACGCAAAGATTTATTTTCCAAAAATTTAACTATCAATCCGGACTTCGGTTGATATTTCTTTACCTTTACCCATTTTGTCAGCTTAGGAGTAAAATCTACTAACATTACGAGCAATAAAGTGCACTGCGACATTCTTTACTTAAAAAATAAAACAAATTAAAACCATTGTTTTTACAAAAACAACAATTCTACGGTCTATGATTTATTGGTGTACTTAAACTCTTTTGGTGTAATTTTTATCACTTTTTGAAAACTTCGACTGTATGTACTACGTTTTGGAAAATTAACGGGAATATAACAAATTTTTTTAAGACAACACAGTACCCTTTCAATATTATTAAAACAAAAGAGTCGATTTTATTAAGATCAATATAGTAATTGTAAGTTTTTTTAAGTGACAACAAGGTGTACTTAAACGTAATTAGTTCACTGTATGTACATGAAATATCCCAGCTTACCAGGGGACACACATAATGCTACTGTCACACAGTGAACGCCACGATGCATATTCTGCATGAACGATTTGAAGGTATGGTTAATTCTCGCATAGGGGTGACGTGTATTTGTTACCAAAATTTGACTCCACTAACCTTTTCTTGTGGGTTTCCTGAAATCACAGGTTTTCGCCAATGCTCTCTCTCTCTCTTATTTGAAAAGCCTTTGTGATGTTCAGACATATGTAGCTGTGGCTACATCAGTTTTTATTTCATCGATGTGACAATATTATTTGAAGTTGCTTTGTAAAGTTATTCCTAAGTATTTAAAGGAGTACCTACGTGGAAAAATCAATGTTCATGTTTGCTGAATGTGGTCTGAAACGGATCAGTTTGATTTTGTCAGAAGTCAATAATTTAAACGAGCAAATTCTAATAGTAGTGATGCATATTTTCAGTATGTGTTTTCGCAACTCAAATGGTTAAAACAAGCTTATAACATCTGCACACCTACATATGTATGTATATATCTGATTAGTACGATCTATTTTTTGCATTTTATTGAAATAATACCAAGAAAACTTTTGCAATGATTTATTTGCACTGTACTTTCTGTCTGTGTACTTTCTTTAATAAAGTAATTCTTGAACAAAGTACTTCTTAAATCTACATTTCGTAAGATTTAGTCAAAAGTAGGAAGCAAAGCAATTTTGTCGGTGCTTACTTGGTGTAGTGATATGATTTTCTTTCGGAGTTGGAACAATTTTTGGATGCTTTATATCAGACTATTCAGCTGTAATCATTCTGTTTCATCAAAGCACTCTTACAAATTTTAGCGCAAGATTAACGCCTGGGGCTCTATTTTGTTTGAGTTTGATCACAACGCTGTTAATATATTTAACCTTAACATCATTGCAGTGTGAAGTCGCTAACATCTTAAAGAATTGATTGAGCCACTTAGAATTCAGGTTCCTTAATTGCTATGAAAAATTAAAATAATTATTCAAACCATCTGCTTTATTTAAAGCATTAGTTTTTGATCGAATGTTGACAAATTTCTTTGGATCACTTCCACATGTATCATAATAGTTGTCTTCACATTCTTTAATAGCCAGTTTAATAACGTTACTTCACTTTTTTAAAACAACTTCAGTATATTCCTTAACTTTGGTCTACGAATTTTTCCAAACAGTTCTATTGAAGCTGATTGAATGATTAACAGCTGAACAAATTTTTTAAATTGCCCCTTAAATCATGAAAAATGTTGAAGAAAATTATCTCTCTCCATGGGCTTATCGCAATCACAACATATTTTTCCTATCGGAATATGTATTGTATATATGTAATCTGTATAAAGTTTCCCCAAAAAAATACTAAAGATAATTTTTGGATCTCGATGTAAGATTATGAGCACTTTTGCAGTCGTACTTTGAAACATTGAAATAAGTTTAGTGAAAGACGAGCTTTTACTTATATGTTGCGGAAGGCAACAGTTATAAATAGAATATAATTTGAGCTTTTGAATTTTTGCAAAATCAGAAACGCTTCAGTGTAATTTTTATACCATATTCCTTGATTTGCATTGAACTGAGTTAGTAGCTTTTTAAAATGACTAATTTTTTTCGAGACGATACGCTATTCGATTCAATTGCCAATATGTTGGTGGTACTCATTGCATCGTAGCGTTTTATTCTATTACCCGAACTGTGTTGCAGTTCATTCTCATAGTTCTCAAACTCTAGCACGCAACGCGCAATCCAAGGATTAAGTTCCTTCTTAACCAAAGTCTTAGTTAGCGAATTGCAGTCTGCAATGATTTCGAGTTTTCTGGCCTGCAGATACTTATGTATGTATGTATATATATTCGAAAACTTTTCAATGCGCAAACTATGGCTAATGCCTCGAGTTCGAAACTATGGTATTTATATTTATATAAAAACAACAAAGCACAAACAATATTATTAATCCGAAGTTGAACTTTCTCCATTATTATATTTTTAATTTCAGTTCAGAAAGCACCGAAAACTAATTCTTAAAACACCCAATAGCAATTTTTATTGCAAGCAAGCCAAACGTCAAATAACTCCAACTGGAAACGTGTATATTTCAACAAGATTAGTTTGTCGTAAAGAAAATTTTTTTGTTAGTAATGTGGGATTTTGCATACTTCTACCACATAGAAAAATATATTCGGTGCACACACCTCTAATTTTTCAATTAATTCCCATTTTTGGTATCGAAAACGCCTCTGTGCGTCTACGAGTTCACTCCTGTGAGGTTTTTCTACTTTCAAATAAGCCCGAAAGTCAGGTGCTGATATCAATTAATTCCGTAATCTGTAGAAAAATATGAAAAAATTAATTTTTTAAATCCAGCTTTGTAGAAAATCTCTTTCCCGAGAGAAAATCATAAATTAAAGGAAAGGATAACTACCTTTCAGGGTTACCTTACGCAAAACACAGTCTCAATTCCCCAATTTTCTTTCTAACTAAAACTATAGGTCGCACAGACTCTGATTCGCTCTGCCCCTTTGTATCCCTTTTCCAAATATTCGTCTAATACTTTGCCAATTCTACTTTCTCCGCATACAATTAAAACATTTAGCTTCAATTTCTCACCGCAAACTCCAGGTTCCGCGGGATATTCAGGTTGTGTATACAGCTTTTATTAAACATATTGTTAAGTCCTCTCTTATCATCCTACCCGATACAATTTCCAATAGAGAAGTCAAAATGGTTTTATCCCCTATACAAATAGATAAAATGATATCAACCTAAATACTGCCCTCTTCAAGAAATTCTTAACCAATATGCATTAATAAGACATTATACTGTTAGAAACAAACAACCTCTCAAAGGAAATCACTATACCATCAACATTCAAATTCCATTTGAATTACGTAAGTCACAAATAAAAATTGTTATTAAAATTTTTCAAAATAACCGACTGCCTCCCGAAGCTGTCACTGCTAGTCAAGTCTATCAAGCGTTCTAACGAAAATTCAGAACGAAAACTAGCCTTTCGATAAAACTTAAAATACCTTATACATTCATTTAAAAGATGAACCGTTTTCCTTCGTTCGGAGCAAGCTGCAACACAATGACTTAAGCTTCCGCATCGATAGCAGGCGTCCATGTATCGTTTCGGGTTTTTGGCATTCTGAAGTAAGCGTGTAAACTTCTTTCCGTTAACATCGCTTTTCTGATCAACTCTTCTTTGAGACTGCTGTACTGGTCGTTTAAGCTTAATTTTGGAAAATGCTTGTAGTAGTGAATGTGATTTTTCAATGAAGCATCGAAAACCCTCAATTATTTGATCAACCAATTTTATTGGACAATATAATTCTTTTTATAGTAGTCCATAAATTACCATCATTTCAAAAATGCTAGTGGTTGTTAAGAAAAAGTTCACCGTATTGTTATCCTTACGATCAATTGGAACTTTCAAAATCCACCGAGTTCTTTTTATATAATCAACGATTGAACGCAGAAAGTGGTGTATAGTGTCCGTGTGGTCTTTCGAAAAAGAGCCCTACACTCAATTGCCTTTTGAGCCCATAGAAACAGCGATTGGCAAGAGTGATTCTGCGTAAGCAGTGTCGGTACTGGTGTTGTTCGTGCTGTTCACTTGGGAGCCGAGGTAACCGAAGTCCTGCAATACCTGGAAGTTATAGCTGCCTATGGGGACGTTCTGGCCCAGTCGTCGGTGTTGCGCGTCCTTTCTTGATGACAACATATACTTCGTTTTGCCCTCGTTCACTGCTAGACCCATTGTGGACGCCTCCGTTGAAATATCAGCAAACGCTCTCGTTGACGGTTCGCTGTGTTCGACCAATCCCGTCAATGTCGTCAGCGTATGCTAGCAGTTGCACGGACTTTTGTAAGATCGGGCCTCTGTTGTTGGCGTGTGATTTTTGTACGAACTTCTCAAGAGTTATGTTAAAAAAGTCATATGACAGTGCGGCGCCTTGTCTAAAGCCTTTTCTGACATTGAAGGTCTCGGTGAATTCATTACCAACTTTGATGGAGCAGCGAAAATTCTCCAACGTCATCCTTCACAACCTGACGAGTTTGGTAGGAATGTCAAAACTAGAATTGGCGTTGTAAAGTTTGTCCATATGCACGCTGTCATATGCGAATTGCTGGTGTGGATTTGAATCTCTTGGGTTTTTTTAGGATCTGCCGTAGTGTGAAAATTTGGTCAATGATGGACTTCCGCGGCCTGAAACCGCACTGATAAGGCGCTATCAGACTGTTCACGAATTGTTTCACGCGCTTCCACAAAACGGCAGACAAGATGTTGAGGAGACTTCTTCTTCTTTTTTGTGCATCGGGCAAACGATGCTGATATTCCACTCGTCGGGCATGCTTCAAACAGTTCCGCGGACAGTTGCTAATACAACGCACAATGTTGAGGTTCGGGCCAAATTATGAGAGAAAAGATTTCCACAAATAACACACTTATCATCTTCTGCAATCTCTATTGCAAGACACATATATATGCTTGTATGTATGTATATATTTTAGTTTAAATTGCTTCAGCAGGAAACACATTTCAATCTTTAAAAGATGTTTGTCTTCTTTCTTTTGTTCACTATGTAGAGTTGTTGAGATGGCAAGCCTGGGAGGATTTTTATAGCGGTCTTTTAAATTTTGAACTTTGACAAAACTTCGTCGTGGGAAGAAATAGACATTAGCGTAAATATTAGACAAAAACCAGACTCCAGGATATATTAGTTTTTATTGCTGATTTTTTGATAGATCTTCCGAAAGGTGTAATTAATATGGTTGAATAAATATAGCTTAATATTTTTTTTCAAAAATTCAAATTTAACAAAATAATTACCAGAAAGTGAAAATGTTATATCAATATAATTACCGGCTTGCCCTTAATGGCAGCTTAAAGGTTGGCACTGCCAGTAATCACATCCTTTTGTGATCCCAATGTCACCGCTATGAAGTTAAGATCGCGGATAAAGATTTTAAGACTACTAACTACTGCCCATGTTTTACCCACAATTTTAAAGCAGTTATGGACGCATGTATGTACATAATAAAAACCACATGACAGTAAAAATGTTTTCAGCAAGTAAAAATAATGTAAGCATTGTATATATAAAATCAAATAGTACAAGTAGTTACATATATGCATCTTAACAGAAATATACATTTCAGTCACTACTCAATTTTATTTACATATGTAAGTATGTACAACGGCACCAGCCGTACGTGCTGTGTACCAGCAAATTTTTGAATCCAGGAAGTACACTGCTTACGACTATTAATTAAGGTTCTGTTATATTACAAAATAAACTGAAACATCAATGTCTCTGTATAATTTCTTTGAAATAATAAGTTTTCAGTGTCTGAACTTACTGAGTTTGTTGAGGCATTATTTTTGTCTGTATATATTAAATGGCGCATCGCATAAATAAGCAATCGAATATTTTTTTCTGTGTAAGCTCTAAAACTACCTTTTGAATTAGAAAAGATTTCGCAAAGATGGCAACCGAATTACAGGCGAGTTGTCAAGTACCGAAAATGGTAACGTCGACGAATGAAATGATAAAGCAACTAATAAAGAGCCGAAAGTAACTGCAGTTGAACCCTCTTCATAGGCAAGTCATTGATACTACTTATATCGATCACTTATTTCGTTTGTTTTAAGCATTATTTTTCAACGTATTGAATTTAAACACATTAAAATTAATCTTGTAAAAAATCTTAATATATTTTATGGGTATTTTGTTTAAAAAATAAGATATTTCTGAGCCTTTATTTATTTTTTTTTAAAGTTTTCCGTTTAAAAGTTTAATTTTATCTCCTGCACTCGGTAACAATTATTGATCGTGTCGTTAATTCAGTTAATAATATTCAACTCTATTTTAAATTTTTCTATTCCTCAAGAAACTTTCTCATTGCCAGTACCTAATTGCTACTTTTATGCGATGTTAGTACTAGTTAGTATTATTGTAGTCATTCAGAATGAGAGGCGCCAGTACTTTTTTTGCTACTCTTTTCGATGGCTTCACGTAATACTCAAAATAGTCTAGAACTTGGAGGAGGTTCGTCAATGGTATGGTCTTACTTCTAAAAGTTGGAGGTGGTAAACTAAATGGAAATTTTACGGATTGCAACGCGATCCCCTACTTATGCGTACAATCTAACGATCTATAGTCTAAGGCCAGGTTAACAATAAAGCGGCTGCAAGAGATTAAAACCAAATATTTTGATTAGAGTGCACAACCGTGAGACCTCAACTCGTGTTGTCCGATGTGGGGAGTGGGCAAAAATGTAGGTCCCTTTTACGAAATATGTGCAATAGGTTGCAGTAAAAACTCTAAAAGTAGTGACAACAAAAGTTGGTCGCATTAAATAGGTTAGTTTAGTTAGATTAGTTTCAGCAAACCTACTATGTCATAATTAATGTTACTCATTACTTATTTAATTTTAAAACAGTTCCTCCAACCTCTTTCTCTACCATTCTTAAATTTCGTAGATATATTTATTTATTTTTTCATTGCAGGTAAAAGTATTGAATCTAAAATTCCATTCATCTCTCAACCCATTTATGATCTGAAACAAACGGGTGATGTCAAATTCGGACCTGGCACCAGATCAGCTCTATTGGGACTATTGGGTGGTGCTCTTCCAAAGTTGTCTTCTGAACAGCATGATACCGTTAGCAAAGCAAAGAAGTACGCTATGGAGCAAAGTATTAAAATGGTTCTTATGAAGCAAACACTAGCACATCAACAGCAGGTATTTTTTAATTTAAAATGGGATATAATTTTTTATTTTTAAATCTACATGTGCTTATTAGCCGTTTAGATATAAAGTTAACAATGAGGGAATGATATGAGACAAGTTAAAAATTTTTCAGATAATCTAAAACACACAAAATCCAATAAACTTTCGTATCATTCTTGGATAATTTTTGAATTTTGTATTTATTTACCACATCAATCAGTTCTTTTTATATTTTTGGTTATTACTCAATTTTTCTTGAGATAGATATCGACAACGATAAGAAGTTGTCGTCCTGCAAAACTTTTTAATATACTGAACTTTGTATCACCGATAAGATTTTTCCTTCAGGGTTGCGTTTTTACAAAATGCAAATTAACTAGTAGATCCATTGATGGTATGTTATTTCGCTCAAAATTTTAAATGTAACTACCGCATAGAAATGTATTTCAATACGCCTATATGTAACTGCTCAGCCGCCGCTGAACGAGCTTACTCCATGCTGTGTATTTTTTTTAATTAGGTTTTCCATTTTATTTCGGGTGGGTTGCCATGACTACGAAATGGTGCTAAGTTTTTTTACACTCGTAACGTATCTCATTCTAATTTCTTAACACAAAATCTGATGACAGGCTTGTATTATAGTCTGAATTGCCCCTTTGTGATATAGTATTGCTTATTTTCTTGTTATTATTCCTGCGCTATTAGATAAATGCCGTATTGATATTGCTCTTGCTTGTATAGTCATTTCAATTTTGAATGTCACCCTGTGGTTTTGCAAATTCCACTATCCATTCAAAACGTTGGTATCTAAGAAATCATTCTTTAGAACCTTTTGGCTTTCCCATATTAATTTTTGTAAGTTTATCTCAATAATGCATCAACACTGACGGCACTAAGTTTCTTTTACATTTTTTTCATGTTACATTTTTTCTAGGAAACTTTTTAATATTATTTTAAAGTTATCGATTCTGTTATAGAAATCCTTCTTAAATAAATACCTGCATATATGTATATATATACATACGTACATATACTTGTAGTTTTCATTTTCAACAATGATATTCTATATATCATTAGTATCATTAGTAACGAACTTCGGATTGATTTGATGAATTGTTTTAGTATAATGAGTAAGTGCTTATACATAAGTTTAAAATGCGCATTTATGTATGTAGTCCGTTTATTATTAATATAAGTACATATGTGTGTCTTTTTGAGTTCAACAAAAAACCGGGTAAGGTGGCAAACGTAGGGTAGGTGCACTTTCTTTGAGGTATTTGCTGGAGTTTCCAAAAGGATGTAGAAGTTGAATTAAAACTTTTTGTTGTTTGTAAATGTTTCTTCAAAACGGTTTATTAGGTAACCATCGATTAAACCCGTTTGTTCTTTTGTAGAGAAACTTTGGGTTTAGACATGAAAACTTTTCAGAACAGCCCTGAAAGATCTCAAAAGCAGTTTAACAGGATTTTTACATCAGTTCTAGGTGTTTCTGCAGGCCAGCGAAAAGCTTTTCTGTTTTGCAACACTGTTCTCAATATCTCTTTATAATTTCTGCACTGTTTTCAAAGGCTTTGTAATCAATACAAATACAATGTAACATATATTTTATTTAATATTCTGCAAAAAGTTCTTAGAAAACATAATTTCTAACTAACTAAAACTGACTCAAAATTTTTTAAACAAGTCACAAACACAACAAATATATGTAAGTGCGTAAAGTGCAAACATGGGTCACCTATTGCGCATGCTTATCACATCATTGACCATGCAAAATCAGCCGATGGCAACAGAGCCACAAACTCCAAGGCATCCAATCGCACTATTTTTCTATCATCTCAATACGAAGGTTTTCTTAGCACCGATGGCTTTTCCAAGAACCACATCGAATTAACCCAACATATTCATTGGAACAACCAAAATCAAAAAGAACTTCTCATTCGTGCACGAACACACACGTTTAAAAAAATTATTTTTCGTACATCAATAAATATACAATTTTCATTTAAAATCTTAAAAATACATATTTATTTTATTATAATACCGCAACGTATTAAAAGTATTATTATTCTATGCTTTTATTTTTTCGCTACGCGTGTACTCGTGTGCGCAAATCAAGTAAATTTTGTCCGCGTTTTATGTATTTAACATTCTTGGTACATTTAGATATTAGGACTACTTTTGAGCTTAAATTTTACAACGCTGTTCTATTTTTATTTCCAGCAATTGGCCTCCCAGCGGACTCAAGTCCAAAGACAGCAAGCTTTGGCTCTTATGTGCAGGTAAGATTTTATCACGCATGCACATGTGTGAATTATATGGCTATCCAATTTTAATAGTCTTTTTAAGTTTTCGCAGGTATGTACATAAATGTAAACCAAACATTCACACACTTAACTCGTTCTGGTCAATGGAATTTATTAACTTGATGATAAATATTCACATACATATTTATGTATGTATATATATACCAAATATACATCTAGATAACATTAAAAAAAATTGATTTGTGGCCGATAAAAATTAAAAGTTGACTCCACTGGGTTGTCATGCTTTGGATTAATCTTCCGCTTTTGTTCTTTCATTGTTAAGCTTAATTACTGATAGGTTTTCATGAAACAGTACGGATATAAAGTAATACAAATTGCATAAGTAATAAACACTGCTTGCATTTTGTATGTAAACCCATGGGATTTACCTATAGACCGAACTCAGTTGCTTTTATTTAAGTTCGCTGTATGTGTTCTCGATATTAATTTTTAATTGTATTTATGAGTGCAGAGATTTCTATCGGCGATAACAGTGATAGAGGAAATGAACTTCTAAATCAGATCCGTTGCACTTAACTCAAAAACTCGGTGATTCTATTCGTTCTTTTAGTTTCAAATTATTAAATTTGACGATTAAGGTACAAAAGCACAACACTCACTCGAAAGAATCCGCAGATACATATGTATGTATGTACATACATATGTAAATACATACATAAGTATATACAATTGTAACGCATGCCGACTGAAAGCTTGTACATAATTTTACATGCACGTGGTGCGCGTAAATTAAATAAATTTGCACAATTTGAAAGCTTTGTTCAGGCGTTAGTCTATTCATGTTGGGACGCCAAACCAAACTGAACATAAATCACTTAACAGGTTACAAAGTGGCTGTCAGTTAAAAACGTGTTGCCAAATTAGTTACCCTTTATGTATGTATGTACATATGTATGCACATATGTATGTATGTATTTAGGTCTTTGAAAGAATGCTAGCAAGAAAAATATTTCTTCACAAGGACTGTTAGTTTAAAAAAAAATCCAGTAAATAAAACATAAAACGGAGAAATATGTACATATGTATGTATCTAAGCACATACAAACACACATACAAATGTTTGTATAAATCTAAAAGTAATTGGACAAAGTACAAAGTATTTTTGAAGATAAAAATCATGGGGATAATCGGCGGCAACACTATTGGGCAATTTTTCATAAATTTCAGTAATCCTAAAAAGCTTGTTATTATTTGGAATTTATTTGTTTATATCAGTTGTCAACACAAATCCAAGTCTGTGCTATTTATTTAATATAATTATTTTAAAGAAGAATGAAAAATTATTAAATTGTTTTTGTTTTACTTTTTATTTAAATTTCAAGTTTTTATTTATTATTATTTTATACATATATTTTTGTTAGTATATATTCAATTTCTAAAAAATGCTTTTATTAAAAAATTTAAATATGAAGAAATATACATATGTATGTATGTGTTTCTAATAAATGTCTGCAACAAATTAAATTTACCTATGATAACTATGTGTGTACATACTTCCATTTTTGATACTTCCTCGCGGCAACGACGATCTATGCAATTTCGAGATCAGGTTTCTAAAAGAACAAACAATCTGTGCTGAAAAAAGCAAGAAGTTGAAAAGAAATTTATGTGTAAGTCATGATCAAATAGAAAAAATTGTAATGCACAATTATTATACAATTGTGTAACAATCAAATGATTAATTTATGAATTTGTGTGATGAATTTAAATTAGAGCTAATATTATTGCTTAACAAAACAAAAATGTTCAAGTTAAGAACGCTGTTTTACGGTAATATTATTGTGAGCTTTATAAAGCTGATAAGATCTGAATTTTCTATAGTAGTATAATATGTTTGAAAAAAATGGAAATGGAAATGTGACTATATGAAATGATCTTTTCTAATTTTAGGGTCTACGTGGGAAGCATATCGTTCGAACTTAAAGAAGATACAATAAGAGCTGCATTTCTTCCTTTTGGGCCAATAAAATCGATTAACATGTCATGGGATCCAATTACACAAAAGCATAAAGGATTCGCTTTTGTGGAATATGAAATACCTGAAGGGGCTCAACTTGCCTTGGAACAGATGAATGGAGCCTTAATGGGTGGTCGAAACATAAAAGTTGGCCGACCCAGTAATATGCCTCAAGCACAACAAGTAATTGATGAAATACAAGAAGAAGCTAAAAATTTTAACAGAATCTATGTAGCTTCTATTCACCCAGACTTATCTGAAGAAGATATAAAAAGCGTTTTTGAAGCTTTCGGTCCCATATTATACTGCAAGCTTGCCCAGGGAACATCTCTTCACAGCCATAAGGGATATGGATTTATTGAATACGCAAACAAACAAGCAATGGATGAAGCTATTGCAAGTATGAATCTTTTTGATCTTGGTGGCCAGCTTCTAAGGTAAGTGCCACTTAAAGTTAAACTTAAACTCTCTTTAGCCCTTTGTTCACATATTCACGTGTTAAGTATGAATGTATGTGTATATCAAGAGTTGAGATCTCTGCAACACAACGTTCAATAGCCACTTGTTCTCTTTCAACGAGGTATTTAAAAATTAGGCAGACACATGTATTTAGAAGTACACAGAACGAAACAATTTTTACTACAGACACTCTCTTCCCGAGAGTTCTACAACACGATTCACACATTTTGTACAAATTGTCTGGAAAATCGAAGTCAATTTGCATGTGGTGCGCAGGTTAATGTTTTTTGTTGACAAGCGGTTTTGACAGTTGCCACGCCAATCCAATGCTCGAGTGGTGTATACCTGAACCAATTCAAGTTCGAAATAATTTCTCTCAAAGTGAAATTACAAATAAAAAAATTATCTGGAGACTAAAATTTTGTTTGCAAGAAACGGTTGGGTCCGTATATAAGATTAACAAACTTATGCATCAATTATTGTGTCCCTATAAATAATTTTTTTATGAATATGTGTATGTTTAAGTAAGTATGTGCATATGTATATGACTTATTGAAAATACACTTAATAAATACACGTTCAAATGAAGCAATTAGTTCTTCTGAATGGACGGGTTGAACTTATAATGAATCCTCTTCCTTTGTTTCGTAGGAACTGTTTTCATTTAAATAAATTTCATTAGTGTCGGAATTAATACGGCTCACAAAATCGGTAACTTTATTTAGTTCACATTTTATATAGTTGATTCGTATATTGTATTCTCCCAATTGGACGATTTAATTTATTTTGTAGTCTTTATTAGTCAGCAGGTGACATAAAAATGCGTCTCTTTTCTATGGTCTACTTTCATTTATAATGATACAAACTAGACTTCTAAATGAATGTCATTAAAACGCAAATTGTGCATTTATACTAGCGGTAGATATTCTCAGTTAATAGGTCTTGTTGTAGATAATTTTTATTATGTAAAAAAAGGAAACATTTCATTATATGAAATTTCCTGCCTCATTTAGATTTTCAGAGTATTTTTTTTTTTTTAAGTAAAATTTGCAGTTTAGCAAAATAAGTTCAATAAACATTTGAAATAAAAAAGAAATTGTAAACTTGATGTGTTTTTTCTCGATTTTGGTGCGTTTTGAAATTTCAAAGTTGACGACGCTGTAGATGTGCTCATGCATTGCATAGGAATAAAGGCCGTGGCACGTAGAACTTGTTTCTTGAAATCAGTAAAACAAATTTCGCTTAAAAATGTTTATGCAAAAGAAATACAATATTTATGTGTGTGTATGTTTAATTAGCAGTATGCAAAATATTTTGTTATTTTCAGAAAATTGCGTTGTTTTTAATAACAAGAGTGTTTTCTTACTCAAGCTATACATATGTATATCATATGTATGTATGTATGTACTCATAATATTAATACTTTGCCTTTTTTTGTTACAATAGATTCGACCACAATTTTGAGTTAGAAATGAAAATAAGGCTGATGTAATCAAAAAAGCTCATAAGGAAAACAAAATAAATGTTGAAAGCTAAAACTTTACTAAATTTATCGATGTTGTTGGAAACTGTGGAGATATTCCTGATGAATATGAGAACATCAAAAGAAGAAGCTGTAAAAGCCATGGGATGATTTCATGAAAATGAAGTATTCCAAGATGTCAAAAAACCTCACAGTAAACTATAAAATTTGTTTAAAAACTTTAATTTAAACCTACTATATTTTAATCTGGCATGAATAAGCTATTGCCAACAAAAAACAAGTAAAATGCAGTGATACTCGTATGTATCTTCAAATTTAACAACAGTTAGACGATGAATGTTAATTGTGAAAAATGTATGTATGTATGTAGATGAAGCGTTTTAAGTGCCTCAAAACAAAAGCCGACATTTAAAAGTGTTAAACCTTAAAATGTAACCAAATAATATATGGAGTACCTAAAAGCGCTACACAAAGCAATATAAATTAAAGTTTATTAAAAATTTTAACTTTATTCTTTCACAATAAAAATATAACAGTTCAAAAATAATAGTAATCAAAAAGACACGCGCTGTTATTATTTTGCAATACTTGTTACTTAGAATTTATATACCTGCCTGTAACTGTAACAGCAATTTCAATTTTTGCACAAAAGTTTATAATAAGGGCATTCAATGCTTTTTTGCGTTAACACCTCCCCTCTTCACGCCAAGCGTCCTCCTTCAGTCAAAATTTTGGGATATTTGATATTCTGCTGATGCCATTTTTTCCGACAATTCAGGCATGGAAATGTGTACTGTTGAAATCGTTGACTTATTTGTTATTTCCCTGCATAATTTCAACATGATCAGTTGTGCAATGATAGAGGATATCGCAATTAGACAGCATCCAAAATTTTGCCGCCAATCCCTTTGTATGTTTGTCATCGAGCAAATCAATTACTTCAGTATTATTTATTCAACTACAAACTACAATTAGAGGGTTTACTTTTGATTAGGTTTATTATTATTATATCTTTTGCATTGATTTTTCATACCATACATTACATTTAATGTAATTTACAAATTCACAAAAGCCTACTTTTGCCCAAGTACAATACTTGTTTTATTTTTTAATAATGTTAGTAATTGTTCCTTTCTGCAATCGTTATGACCGTAATTTTTTTTATCAATATTGCTAATAGATTTTTGTGTAAGTTCATTAATCTTTTTTATTGCCAATTTGTTAATTACCACTTTTTTATTATTATTTCCCAGCACTTTGATAGTTTTTCTTGTTAGAATTTCAAAATCATCATGGTCGGGGTTGCATACAATCCATTTCCCGGCTAATGCTATGAAGCTTAGGGATCTTTTTGTTGTTGGTTTCAGTCGGTATAAATAACCTTGAAGTCAGTTCGTGATTCAGTAGTGGTGGAGAATATGAGCTTGAGAAATGTCTTTATGTAGAGTTTGTTGTAGGTTGTCTCCAAGTTGTGGATATCCGTTAATGGTGATGATATGAATTAGTTTAAAGTCTTGTTTGTAATTTTCCCAGTACGGAATTAAAGGTCACTATTTGTTAGTTACAGTAGTCCAAAATTTTAACATCTGTCGAAACCGGTGTGAAAAGGAAACTAAAAAGTAATCTATAAATGAATGATTTAGTTCCTGATATTTTTGGGTATTGTCTTGGCTGAATTTGTTATTACTGTTGTGTTCTGTCTTATTTAACTATATTACCTTTCTGTATGTCTTATTGAGTTTAGATCCTATTCTTTAGTTTCCTTATACGAAATATTCTGCCCGTGGGTGATTTTGTTATTTCCGCCCGTCGAACTTGCAAACAAAGAACTTTGGTTTGGTAACCCATTTCGAACTAAACAAGGTTGCATATAATTCCTGTTCGAAACGTCAAAGTATGTGCCTATAAAGCACAACAACCATTAAGTTTTTCTGGATGTAACAGTGTCTCAACATACACTTGAGGATTAGCATCACTGCAACTATGACGTATACATACAGTGACCATCCGTCCTGTATTTTACAGGACAGTCCTGTTTTTTAACATGCTGTCCCTTGAGATTTTTTTGTAAATACAGGACAGTACAATGTCCCTTATTTCCTAATTTGATATGCAAATGTCCTCTTTTTAGCATATACATTGCACGAACATTAATATAAAATTATCATAAAAATCCAACTGTATACTTTCCCTACATTTCCAAAAGTGAAAAATTTGTTTACTGGGATATGGGAAATTTCCTATAATCTTGCACCATTGTGAGTTGTCAGCTTGTTAAAATAACAATGTGAATGATTTGTGGTTAGTAATTTATTTATTTATTTAAATTCACATTTAAAATAGCATTCATTTTATTAGAGATATGGCTCCAACAAAAAGAAAATGTAATTTCAATGATGACTTAAAAAGCGAGTTTTCATTTATTAAAACAACAAGTAGCTCCAATGAGGTGAGATGGGAAAAATGCTTGGCACATTTTTCTATAGCAAATAGTGGACGTACTGATATTAAACAGCATTTGCAAACACAAAAGCATAAAAGAGCAGATTTAGCCAAATCATCAAGTAAAGTTTTAACGAATTTTTTAAGAAGTAATACATTCAATGATAAAGAAAAGGACCTGGCTATTGTAGAAGGTACTTGGACATTTCACAGTGTTCAGCACAATTTTTCATTTAGGTCTAACGATTGCACATCAAAACTGATCAAATCGTGTTTCAATGAAAAATATTCTTGTGCTAGAACAAAATGTGAATCCATTGTTAACAATATTTTTACACCAATGTCATTAAATACAATCAAAGCAGATTTGTCAAACGTTCAATGTATCACAATATATTTAGATTGTTCGAATCACAAAAATGTTAAAATTTGTCCAATATTAATTCGATACTTTCTGCCGAATAAAGGAATTCAGATTAAGATTTTGGATGTTAAAGACCTTATTGGAGAAACTTCAGATATTATTTCAAAATATGTGCAAGAGACTCTTGAAAAAAATGAAATAATTAGTAAAATGATAGCGTTTTGTGGAGCCAGCACAAATTGCAATTTTGGTGGTGCAGCCAAAAAAGGTCAGAATAATATCTTTCACAAAATGCAAAACTTCATTGGCCAAAAACTGATAGGTGTAAATTGCGCTGCACATATTTTGAACAACTGCATACAAACTGCAGCAGAATGCTTACCTATTGATATTGAAGTTATTATTGTCAAAATTTATTCTCTTTTTATATTTATACAGTTAGAATTGAAAATTTCAAAGAAATATGTGAAGATATTGAAATAGAATATAAAAAGTTACTAGGACATAGCAAAACTCGATGGTTAACTTTAATGCCTGCTTTGGAAAGAATAATAAAACTATTTGAAGCTTTAAAATTATATTTTTTGTCTCAACCAAAATGTCCGACAATATTACGAAATTTTTTATGAATCCTTGTGCTGAATTATGGTTATCTTTTGCATATAGCCAAGCTTCAACATTTCATAAAGCTATTCTTAATGTAGAATCACAAAATATTTCAATGCCTGAGGCTTCAACTATTTTAAAAGATTTAAAATTTAAATTGGTCGAACGGAAAAAGGAACTGTTTTTACCCCTTACCGTCAAAAATATTATTCTCGAATTACAGAAAAGTAATGATTTTGATGAAACAATAACTAAAGAACATATAATAAATTTTTACCATTGATTGATGCATTGATTACCTAAATCAGTGGGATAAAGCTTTTAGAGATGTAGAAATTTTAGACTGGATATTGTTACGAAATATGTTATCTTGGGACAAGATTGAAAAAACTTTATCCTATCTAAATGAATTTAGAAAAGATTTAAAAATAAATAATGAAGATTTATTTGATGAAGTGAGCTGCGTGAAAAATTTTGCAAATAATGAAAAAATAGAAGACTGGAGGGTAAAAAATATATCAGTAGATGAAAGATGGATTGAAATTTTTAATCACTTTAAGATAAATGTGGTTGCATATAAAAATATATTGATACTTGTTGAATTTTGTCTATGTCTACCAGCTTCAAATGCTGCTACCGAGAGAGTGTTTTCAATAATGAATAATATTTGGACCACCGAAAAATCGCAATTAAAAGTAAATACTTTAAGATCATTATTAATTACAAAATGCAATTTTAAAATGAATTGCTCAGAATTTAAAGGATTTTTAATTAACAATCCAGATGTTTTAAAAAAATCCATTCTGTGGAAAAATATCATAACTAAATTTAACATTAATGTACATAGTTTTTTTCTATTTTTTTTTTTTTGTTAGCCTTAGTCAAGAAGACTGTTTATAAAACCAAATTTATTTTTTTAAATTATATTATAAAAACTTTTTATTTAACTTTTCATTCTAGTCAAGAAGACTTGTTTTTGTTGTTACTTAATTTTATAATAATAATAATAAATATATTATATGATTATTTTTTCTGTTTTTCTCTTCATTTTTAACATAATTTTGTATTTGTCCTGTATTTTCCTTTCCCAAAAATGGTCACCGTACGTATACATTCAAACAAAAGTGAGCTTCATCGCTAAAGAAAATTCGCTTATGAAAATCGGGATCAACGGCAATCTTGTTTCAAAATAAATTTGCACAATTTGGAAGCGTTGTTCATTTTGAATGCTAAATCATTCATTTTGAAATGCTAAAAGAAACTAAGCATAAGTCACTTGACAGCTGGCAAAATCACCGGCAGTTAAAAACGTGTTGCCAACTTAAAGTTTTATGCCTCTATAAAAAGCACCCTTTATGTCTGCAACTCGTTTTCGTTTCAGAAGTTTCCGGTTGAGTTTGTAGGTATTTGTCCAGTGTTGGGAATTTCCTCCCTCGTAGTTTAGTTTTTATTCCCAATTGTATAGGTGTTTTTTTCCAAAAGTTAATGTTTTGAGCTGGGCGATTCACGTAATTGACAATTCTTGTCCTTATCGAAATGGCATCTCTTTTGTCGGCGTAATGTGGAGCCAAACATTTCAGGATACAAACCCTATTAGGGGCGTGTTATATGACTTAAGTGCGGCATCGGCGCTGCCCGTAAATTTATTTCTAATGTATTTAAAGTTGCGAAGTACTTAGGCGTACCTTTAACTGTGTCTCTTCGGTACTACTGCCAGAGAATTCGCTCAAACATTAGACAACGTCGGGGACTTTGTCTAGACCCGTCAAGTTGTTCCTACATATGTCCTCTATCGTTTGGTATTCTCCGCCAATGTTCGAGTTCGGGTCTATAAAGTCTTCTTCCAATTCCAAAATCTTCCAATTCGGGCCATAAAAAGTTCGTTATCATCTCACGATAGCGAACACCATTCACAGTAACTGCCTGACCGGCCTCATTTTGGAAAAAATACGGCCCGATGATGCCGCCAGCCCATAACCGCACCAAACAGTCATTCTTTGTGGGTGCATTGGTTTTTCGACAATCACTCTTGGATTCTCATTCGCCCAAATGCGGCAATTCTGTTTATTGACGAATCCACTGAGGTGAAAATGTGCCTCATCACTGAAGATGATTTTCTTCGAAAATTGATCATCCACTGTTGCCATTTCTTGCCACCATTCTGCCCATTCATGACGTTTGGAATGGTCAAGAGGCTTTAGTTCTTGAGCCAATTGCACCTTGTAAGCGTGTAAATGCAAGTCTTTATGCATAATGTTCATCAACGACGAGCGTGAGAGGTGCAATTGTTGGGAACGACGACGAGTTGAGGTGGACGGCTCTTCAGCCACACTATCGCGAACAGCAGCAATATTTTCTGCAGTACGAGCTGTACGAGCATGCACTGGTGTTCTCACATCTTCTACAGACCCGGTTTGCTCGAATTTTTCCACGATTTTTGCGATTGTACGCACATTTGGACGATGAAATTGACCAAAAAAATTACGAAGTGCACGATATGCATTTTGATTTGAACTCCCATTTTCATAATAAGTCTGGATAACTTTAACACGTTGTTGGATTGTGTATCTCTCCATGGTTCAAATTGAGTAAGTCTGAAATAGAGAAATGTCAAATAAAATTCGGAAAAAAACTTGGCGTTTAGGTGTGGTTCACATTCAACATCGGCCCATACAATTTAACCACCCTTTAGCTATTTGGCAGTGGTGTGTATAAATTATAGCGATTGTTTCTTTACATTCTCAAGACGGTTATTTATTTAGTTTTCTTCTGATCTGACTAAGTTATATGGGTTAGAGATTTTTATTTACTAGTTATTTCTGAGAGAAAATAATATAAGTAACAATATAAAGTGTTGATACTACTGTTGGCGGCTGCTGTAGGAATAATAAGTTTTTAACAAATTGATATTTAGAATTTGTTTTTATTAATATAACAAATAAAACTTTGAAGCTACGACGGTCCCCTAGCAATCGCAATAGTAACCAATTCTGTTGGTTCACACATATCTACTTTTATTGCTCAACTTTTTGTTTTCTCATGAGAAAGAAAGAAAAAGAACTACATATTGTATATACTGCTAATTCATCACTTTCCCATAAAATGTAAAATTGAGCAACAAAAGTTGATGCGTGTGAACCGGCATATGGTAAATTCTATCTAACTGGCACTAAAAAGAAGTTATTTGCTTTAAATATGAATTTTTCCTTTGTTTTCCTAATTTGTTTCTCTTTCTTCTTCTTAAATATCAATGAATTTTTCAATAATTTGCTAATAAGGACTATTTTGTCCGTCAGAAAAAAATTATTTTTACTTTTGTTTACCAATGGAAATTATTATGTATGTTAGTTTATAGTTAATTTTTTTATTTCACTTTTCCCAAACATCAAACGATGCTTCACTCATTCGATTTAAATTGTTTGTTTTAATGTAATAAATTTTATTTAAACTTTCAATAATTTGCTAATAAGGACTATTTTGTCCGTCAGAAAAAAAATACCAATGGAAATTATTATGTTAGTTTATAGTTAATTTTTTTATTTCACTTTTCCCAAACATTAAACGATGCTTCTCTCTTTCGATTTAAATTGTTTGTTTTAATGTAATAAATTTTATTTAAACTTCGATATCTTACAAACTTCTCTTACGTTGTTGCAACAAACATTGTTGTGACGCTGGTGGGGGGTTCTCTTTTACTTTTCTTTGTACAATAGTAATACAAGGTGTTTTTTTTAGAGGTATAGAACTTCGAATTGAAATAAAACACAAGAAAATCGTTTTAATGCCCATCAATTTGGCTTTATTGGAAGGATAATTTTATGCCATTAATGTTTAAATATGATTTCGGGCATGTGGCCGCCGCGGCTGGCTCGAATAAAGCCAATTCTACAGGTCCAATTTTCAACCACTTTTTCGAGCATATGGGGCCGTATGTTGGCAATAACGCCACGAATGTTGGCTTCCAAGTCCCCTAACGTTTCTGGTTTGTTGGCGTAGACGAGCGACTTCACATATCCCCAAAGTATTATCACATAGAGTAAACGTAGTGCGAAAACGATCCATGGTTAACCGAATTAATTGCTCTGATGGACGATTATGTCGACCATAAAATGGTCCATAAATGGAGCTTGCGGTAAACTTCGCGAACTGAACCATTATTTTCGAAATAAATTTGCACGATTTGCAAGCGTTGTTCTTTTGTCAACCTGTTCATGATGAAATGGTAAACCAAACTAAATATTAATCACTTGACAGCTGACAAAATGGCCGCCAGTTAAAAAAGTGATGCCAACTTAAAGTTCTATACCTCAATAAAAAACACCCAATACTTAGGTAATCGCGTCTACACAAAGACCTCCCTACAAAACGTCTTTATTCTTCAGATGATTGCTTTCCTTTGCTCTGGGATTCTCCTATTTGCGATAGCCTGTAAGGAATGTTTCTATGGTTGTTTTCCCTTCTATGCTGTTTATGAGATGCGTCTTTTTGTTCTTACAATAACTTAAAAATAACTTCTAGTGTTCGTAAGCTACTGCTATTATTTTAGATGGATTGTACTATGAAAAATTTAAAATATTACGCACCATTTTTTATGGCCAAATTAAGAAATCATAATGTTTGAATACAAAAATCAGGGTTCTTGGTTTTCTATGTGCGGAAAATAAAAAAATTGTTTTCTTTTACATGTATTAAATTTGTAATTAATTATGTTTTTAAAAAATAAATGTAGCAAAAGATTAAGGCAAACTCGAAACACTCATATGAAGAAGGAAGAACTTTTCAAAATCTTTTCAGATCTTGTAAGCATAGGGAACAGGTGGCACAATTGAAAATGTTAACGATAACTGGTCATATCTGAGTATGTACATACAGTATGCGACAAAACATATGGATGAAGTTGTGACGTATACTATATTCCTTAATAATAAAGCCAAACACATTTAAATTTTTAATTATTTTATTCAAACCTATGAAATATTATGTATAGAAGAGATTTGCTAAAAGAAAACTAAGGAGAATTTCTATCAACAAATAAAACGTATTTAGCTAATAACATATTCTTTAGAACCGACAAAACAATAGCACAATTATTATAAGAATAATTATAAGAATAATTATAAGAATAATAACAACATAAAATAACGTTGAATAATAAAACAAAATTGAAAAGCACGGTTTTCAATTTTGCTACAGTCTCTCAGTTCAGATATTTTTTGGCCAAAATTCTGATACATCTTATTGTAAATAAGGAATGTGATAACCAAGTTATACCTTCGCATTTTATGACGCCTTGTTAACGAAATCATGGTATGTAACTGTTCAAATTGCTTTCTATTACATCTGTTCTCAAAACCTCTTTTGAAGTTGGAAACGGAGTTTGTTAAAAGCTCTAAAAAAATTTTTGACGTACGTGTTTTATATTTAAATTTCGCTACTAGTCTACCAACAATTAATTTGCCCTTAATATTGTATACTTTGGTGGTTCAAATTTGTTTCTCATCTTTATTACAACCGTTTATAACTTGATTTTAAACTCATGTTATTTTTCTCTTAATAGTCATATTAGTTCGCAACAAACTAATTTTGAAATTGCATTCTAAATTATACCAAAAAGATTTCTTATTGAAAAACTTGAGCTATTTTTCAGGTTACACAGATTTTGTAGAATGTGCTATTGTAACGAAGTTTTGAATTTTTGTTTGTTGTTTTTGTTCTGTACAGTATTGTAAATTAAAAAAAAAATAAACATTAATTTAAAAATTTAAGCTGCAACTTATATGTTTTTCGAAAACTAATCCTAATGTTTTTTTTCTGTATTTAGGGTTGGGCGTTCAATTACCCCACCAAACGCATTGGTGAGTCCAGCGACAAACTCTACTATGCCAACTGCAGCGGCTGTGGCAGCAGCAGCAGCAACAGCAAAAATACAGGCTTTGGATGCTGTTGCGAGTAATGCTGTTCTTGGTTTAGCTTCCGCTACACCTGCTCTTGGAATATCACCACTTGCTACTAAAATATCTAATTTGCCTCTACCCACACCTGTGGCAAATAGTATGCATTCTGCCATCACTTTGCCCAACGCTGCAGCTGCAACATTTATATCCGCTACTATGTTTCAAACGCCTTGTATAGCGCCTCCATCTTTGCAAGCGGTTTCAACCCAAAATCTTAATTCTTCTGTGAAACCAGTTTTAGTTCACCCTTCTACTATATCACTTCCAGTTACTGGCAAACTAAGTACTGCCATACCCGAAGCAAATTCTGTTGCAACTATTTCTGGCCCGATTATAGCAGCAGTTAATGTAAATGCCCCTGAAGGTGTCGTAATAAATGAGAATGATCAAGACAAAATCAATGACAAGCAAGACGAACTGAAAAAAATGATAATGGACGAGGCGGAAACACAAACCTTACAGCAGCAAGAAAACATGTCTATTAAGGGCCAAAGCGCTCGGCAATTTGTAATGCAACGTTTGATGAGACCTCAAGAATCGGGAGTTATTATTTTGCGTAATATGGTTGGACCAGAAGATGTGGATGAAACATTGCAAGAAGAAATTCAGGAAGAATGTTCTAAGTATGGCAGTGTTAGTCGAGTAATAATATTTAATGAAAAACAAACTGAAAATGAAGACGACGATGAAGCAGAAGTAATTGTTAAAATTTTTGTTGAATTCTCGAAGTCCTCTGAAGCTGCACGCGGCAAAGAAGCTCTTCATGGCAGATTTTTTGGTGGTCGCCTTGTAACAGCAGAATTATATGATCAATCTCTTTTCGACCACGGAGATTTGTCTGGTTGAAAAAGTCAGCTAATAATCACAATGTTAAGAGACTTTTCACTTCAAGTTTACTAAAATAAATAATTTTTTTTTATTTCAAAATATGGAAAATAAACACAAAGTTTCAACATAATATAAACACTATATTTTATAAAAAATGCCAAATGATAATGTTAATATTAACAATTAATGTCATCAATGCCATAAAAATACTTCTTGTTTATGACCGGAATTCCTTGTACTTGTTCCCCGTAACCATAAGCGACATCAAAATTGTAGAAGTCTGTGGTCGCAAAATGTATTACAGGCTCATTTGAGATTCTCTTAGCAATCAAATCCTTTGTCCTGTTTAGTTTAGCCATAATTTGAGCCTTCTCAGTTGCCCTGTCATAGTATTCTTTCCTTATTGCATTTAATGTTTGAAAGAGTTCACTCTCAAGATCGACTCTCATGCTACACTTGGCTGAGAAAACAGGTCTTCCACTCCAACACTCCTAAGGTCTTCCTTTGAAGTTCCCCTTACTGAGTGGAAAACCATTTCGGCTCTGGTTTCGTTAGTCATCTCTGACTTTGAGCTTATCATGTAATTTGTCTTTGAGGTCATATGCCAAAACCTATAAGTACCAGTACCAGAAAAGTCCATGTTCTTAATGTCAGGATGTACAATTGATGTCGGAACTGCACTGTTTGGATTAGTCGCACTGAACATGTCTTTATATTCTGTAATTCGTCGAGCAACAGCCATCACAAAATGAAAGGGAAAGAATGCCTTATTTGATGTGCGAGTCGCTCCCCATAACGATATATCTGCAAGCAACCTAAGAACTCCGTCATGATCCCTCTTTGAACCTGCAAGCAAGTTAGCAATTTCATTCACATTCGGAAACAGCTTAAAAGCCTGAACAAATGCTTTCTTCCACGCTTGCTGGCAAGCCCTGTCATTTTGCATGCATTAAAAACGTTCTGCGTTTCTAATAATTTCTTATACATAATTTTAATTTTTTAGTTACATACACAGTGATGAACTACATACATATGTATGAAATTAATTGGCACAGGAAGCTCATTGGATTTTAAGACTTCTTTCTGGACAAGAATGGAAAATTATACACAAAATATAATCTAATTTATCTTGACTATTTTATAGTATTAATTATTAATACTCAAAGTGCGTTGAGTACTTTATCATCGGTTTTATAAAAAATGCCAAATGATGATAAAATGTTAAATTTAATAATTAATGTCATCAATGCCATAAAAATACTTCTTGCGGAAGGGATAGAGACTGACGGATCTGAATCCATCTTGTTCTTCCATACGACGTATGGTTTATTATGGGAAGAACGCGGTTTTCAAGAGCCGTAACCATTAGCGACATCAAAATTGTAGAAGTCTGTGGTCCCAAAATGTATTACAGGCTCATTTGAGATTCTCTTAGCAATCGAATCCTTTGTCCTGTTTAGTTTAGCCATAATTTGAGCCTTCTCAGTTGCCCTGTCATAGTATTCTTTCCTTATTGCATTTAATGTTTTAAAGAGTTCACCGTCAAGATCGACTCTCATGCTACACTTGCCTGAGAAAACAGGTCTTCCACTCCAACAATCCTAAGGTCTTCCTTTGAAGTTCCCCATACTGAGTGGAAAACCATTTCGGCTCTGGTTTCGTTAGTCATCTCTGACTTTGAGCTTATCATGTAATTTGTCTTTGAGGTCATATGCCAAAACCTATAAGTACCAGTACCAGAAATATCCATGTTCTTAATGTCAGGATGTACAATTGATGTCGGAACTGCACTGTTTGGATTAGTCGCACTGAACATGTCTTTATATTCTGTAATTCGTTGAGCAACAGCCATCACAAAAGGAAAGGGAAAGAATTCCTTATTTGATGTGCGAGTCGCTCCCCATAACGATATATCTGCAAGCAACCTAAGAACTCCGTCATGATTCCTCTTTGAACATGCAAGCAAGTTAGCAATTTCATTCACATTCGGAAACAGCTTAAAAGCCTTAGCAATCGAATCTTTTGTCCTGTTTAGTTTAGCCACAATTTGAGCCTTCTCAGTTGCCCTGTCATAGTATTCTTTCCTTATTGCATTTAATGTTTGAAAGAGTTCACTCTCAAGATCGATTCTCATGCTACACTTGCCTGAGAAAACGGGCCCTCTGGTTATTTGGCCTCTTCCCCCAGTTAGGAAATCAGTCTGACTTGCATTAGCTAGCTTACAAACTGAACAGTTTCTGGGCCACTGCCATTCCCCAACAATTGGTTTCCAATCTGCTTAGATGTCTGAAATATGTTCTATCAACCAAGTATCCAAGTATTTAGATCTCAAGTTAACCGGAGCGGCGCTGGCATATGCCAGTGCCTTTTTAACAAATTTCGAATCCGGACGAATTCCTGATTGTAAAATGATATCTGCCCAAACGTTTTCCGACCATTCTAACAATCCCAGGTCTTCCTTTGAAGTTCCCCATACTGAGTGGAAAACCATTTCGGCTCTGGTTTCGTTAGTCATCTCTGACTTTGAGCTTATCATGTAATTTGTCTTTGAGGTCATATGCCAAAACCTATAAGTACCAGTACCAGAAAAGTCCATGTTCTTAATGTCAGGATGTACAATTGATGTCGGAACTGCACTGTTTGGATTAGTCGCACTGAACATGTCTTTATATTCTGTAATTCGTCGAGCAACAGCCATCACAAAAGGAAAGGGAAAGAATGCCTTATTTGATGTGCGAGTCGCTCCCCATAACGATATATCTGCAAGCAACCTAAGAACTCCGTCATGATCCCTCTTTGAACCTGCAAGAAAGTTAGCAATTTCATTCACATTCGGAAACAGCTTAAAAGCCTGAACAAATGCTTTCTTCCACGCTTGCTGGCAAGCCCTGTCATTTTGCATGCATTAAAAACGTTCTGCGTTTCTAATACTTTCTTATACATAATTTTAATTTTTTAGTTACATACACAGTGATGAACTACATACATATGTATGAAATTAATTGGCACAGGAAGCTCATTGGATTTTAAGACTTCTTTCTGGACAAGAATGGAAAATTATACACAAAATACAATCTAATTTATCTTGACTATTTTATAGTATTAATTATTAATACTCAAAGTGCGTTGAGTACTTTATCATCGGTTTTATAAAAAATGCCAAATGATGATAAAATGTTAAATTTAATAATTAATGTCATCAATGCCATAAAAATACTTCTTGTGGAAGGGATAGAGACTGACGGATCTGAATCCATCTTGTTCTTCCATACGACGTATGGTTTATTATGGGAAGAACGCGGTTTTCAAGAGCCGTACCCATTAGCGACATCAAAATTGTAGAAGTCTGCTGTCCCAAAATGTATTACAGGCTCATTTGAGATTCTCTTAGCAATCGAATCCTTTGTCCTGTTTAGTTTAGCCATAATTTGAGCCTTCTCAGTTGCCCTGTCATAGTATTCTTTCCTTATTGCATTTAATGTTTTAAAGAGTTCACCGTCAAGATCGACTCTCATGCTACACTTGCCTGAGAAAACAGGTCTTCCACTCCAACAATCCTAAGGTCTTCCTTTGAAGTTCCCCATACTGAGTGGAAAACCATTTCGGCTCTGGTTTCGTTAGTCATCTCTGACTTTGAGCTTATCATGTAATTTGTCTTTGAGGTCATATGCCAAAACCTATAAGTACCAGTACCAGAAAGATCCATGTTCTTAATGTCAGGATGTACAATTGATGTCGGAACTGCACTGTTTGGATTAGTCGCACTGAACATGTCTTTATATTCTGTAATTCGTCGAGCAACAGCCATCACAAAAGGAAAGGGAAAGAATGCCTTATTTGATGTGCGAGTCGCTCCCCATAACGATATATCTGCAAGCAACCTAAGAACTCCGTCATGATCCCTCTTTGAACCTGCAAGCAAGTTAGCAATTTCATTCACATTCGGAAACAGCTTAAAAGCCTGAACAAATGCTTTCTTCCACGCTTGCTGGCAAGCCCTGTCATTTTGCATGCATTAAAAACGTTCTGCGTTTCTAATACTTTCTTATACATAATTTTAATTTTTTAGTTACATACACAGTGATGAACTACATACATATGTATGAAATTAATTGGCACAGGAAGCTCATTGGATTTTAAGACTTCTTTCTGGACAAGAATGGAAAATTATACACAAAATACAATCTAATTTATCTTGACTATTTTATAGTATTAATTATTAATACTCAAAGTGCGTTGAGTACTTTATCATCGGTTTTATAAAAAATGCCAAATGATGATAAAATGTTAAATTTAATAATTAATGTCATCAATGCCATAAAAATACTTCTTGCGGAAGGGATAGAGACTGACGGATCTGAATCCATCTTGTTCTTCCATACGACGTATGGTTTATTATGGGAAGAACGCGGTTTTCAAGAGCCGTAACCATTAGCGACATCAAAATTGTAGAAGTCTGTGGTCCCAAAATGTATTACAGGCTCATTTGAGATTCTCTTAGCAATCGCATCCTTTGTCCTGTTTAGTTTAGCCATAATTTGAGCCTTCTCAGTTGCCCTGTCATAGTATTCTTTCCTTATTGCATTTAATGTTTTAAAAAGTTCACCGTCAAGATCGACTCTCATGCTACACTTGCCTGAGAAAACAGGTCTTCCACTCCAACAATCCTAAGGTCTTCCTTTGAAGTTCCCCATACTGAGTGGAAAACCATTTCGGCTCTGGTTTCGTTAGTCATCTCTGACTTTGAGCTTATCATGTAATTTGTCTTTGAGGTCATATGCCAAAACCTATAAGTACCAGTACCAGAAAGATCCATGTTCTTAATGTCAGGATATACAATTGATGTCGGAACTGCACTGTTTGGATTAGTCGCACTGAACATGTCTTTATATTCTGTAATTCGTCGATCAACAGCCATCACAAAAGGAAAGGGAAAGAATGCCTTATTTGATGTGCGAGTCGCTCCCCATAACGATATATCTGCAAGCAACCTAAGAACTCCGTCATGATTCCTCTTTGAACATGCAAGCAAGTTAGCAATTTCATTCACATTCGGAAACAGCTTAAAAGCCTTAGCAATCGAATCTTTTGTCCTGTTTAGTTTAGCCATAATTTGAGCCTTCTCAGTTGCCCTGTCATAGTATTCTTTCCTTATTGCATTTAATGTTTGAAAGAGTTCACTCTCAAGATCGATTCTCATGCTACACTTGCCTGAGAAAACGGGCCCTCTGGTTATTTGGCCTCTTCCCCCAGTTAGGAAATCAGTCTGACTTGCATTAGCTAGCTTACAAACTGAACAGTTTCTGGGCCACTCCCATTCCCCAACAATTGGTTTCCAATCTGCTTAGATGTCTGAAATATGTTCTATCAACCAAGTATCCAAGTATTTAGATCTCACGTTAACCGCAGCGGCGCTGGCATATGCCAGTGCCTTTTTAACAAATTTCGAATCCGGACGAATTCCTGATTGTAAAATGATATCTGCCCAAACGTTTTCCGACCATTCTACAAATCCCAGGTCTTCCTTTGCAGTTCCCCATACTGAGTGGAAAACCATTTCGGCTCTGGTTTCGTTAGTCATCTCTGACTTTGAGCTTATCATGTAATTTGTCTTTGAGGTCATATGCCAAAACCTATAAGTACCAGTACCAGAAAAGTCCATGTTCTTAATGTCAGGATGTACAATTGATGTCGGAACTGCACTGTTTGGATTAGTCGCACTGAACATGTCTTTATATTCTGTAATTCGTCGATCAACAGCCATCACAAAAGGAAAGGGAAAGAATGCCTTATTTGATGTGCGAGTCGCTCCCCATAACGATATATCTGCAAGCAACCTAAGAACTCCGGCATGATCCCTATTGGAACCTGCAAGCAAGTTAGCAATTTCGTTCACATTCGGAAACAGCTTAAAAGCCTTAGCAATCGAATCTTTTGTCCTGTTTAGTTTAGCCATAATTTGAGCCTTCTCAGTTGCCCTGTCATAGTATTCTTTCCTTATTGCATTTAATGTTTGAAAGAGTTCACTCTCAAGATCGATTCTCATGCTACACTTGCCTGAGAAAACGGGCCCTCTGGTTATTTGGCCTCTTCCCCCAGTTAGGAAATCAGTCTGACTTGCATTAGCTAGCTTACAAACTGAACAGTTTCTGGGCCACTCCCATTCCCCAACAATTGGTTTCCAATCTGCTTAGATGTCTGAAATATGTTCTATCAACCAAGTATCCAAGTATTTAGATCTCACGTTAACCGCAGCGGCGCTGGCATATGCCAGTGCCTTTTTAACAAATTTCGAATCCGGACGAATTCCTGATTGTAAAATGATATCTGCCCAAACGTTTTCCGACCATTCTACAAATCCCAGGTCTTCCTTTGCAGTTCCCCATACTGAGTGGAAAACCATTTCGGCTCTGGTTTTGTTAGTCATCTCTGACTTTGAGCTTATCATGTAATTTGTCTTTGAGGTCATATGCCAAAACCTATAAGTACCAGTACCAGTACCAGAAAAGTCCATGTTCTTAATGTCAGGATGTACAATTGATGTCGGAACTGCACTGTTTGAATTAGTCGCACTGAACATGTCTTTATATTCTGTAATTCGTCGAGCAACAGCCATCACAAAAGGAAAGGGAAAGAATGCCTTATTTGATGTGCGAGTCGCTCCCCATAACGATATATCTGCAAGCAACCTAAGAACTCCGTCATGATCCCTCTTTGAACCTGCAAGCAAGTTAGCAATTTCATTCACATTCGGAAACAGCTTAAAAGCCTGAACAAATGCTTTCTTCCACGCTTGCTGGCAAGCCCTGTCATTTTGCATGCATTAAAAACGTTCTGCGTTTCTAATACTTTCTTATACATAATTTTAATTTTTTAGTTACATACACAGTGATGAACTACATACATATGTATGAAATTAATTGGCACAGGAAGCTCATTGGATTTTAAGACTTCTTTCTGGACAAGAATGGAAAATTATACACAAAATACAATCTAATTTATCTTGACTATTTTATAGTATTAATTATTAATACTCAAAGTGCGTTGAGTACTTTATCATCGGTTTTATAAAAAATGCCAAATGATGATAAAATGTTAAATTTAATAATTAATGTCATCAATGCCATAAAAATACTTCTTGCGGAAGGGATAGAGACTGACGGATCTGAATTCATCTTGTTCTTCCATACGACGTATGGTTTATTATGGGAAGAACGCGGTTTTCAAGAGCCGTAACCATTAGCGACATCAAAATTGTAGAAGTCTGTGGTCCCAAAATGTATTACAGGCTCATTTGAGATTCTCTTAGCAATCGCATCCTTTGTCCTGTTTAGTTTAGCCATAATTTGAGCCTTCTCAGTTGCCCTGTCATAGTATTCTTTCCTTATTGCATTTAAGGTTTAAAGAGTTCACCGTCAAGATCGACTCTCATGCTACACTTGCCTGAGAAAACAGGTCTTCCACTCCAACAATCCTAAGGTCTTCCTTTGAAGTTCCCCATACTGAGTGGAAAACCATTTCGGCTCTGGTTTCGTTAGTCATCTCTGACTTTGAGCTTATCATGTAATTTGTCTTTGAGGTCATATGCCAAAACCTATAAGTACCAGTACCAGAAAAATCCATGTTTTTAATGTCAGGATGTAAAATTGATGTCGGAACTGCACTGTTTGGATTAGTCGCACTGAACATGTCTTTATATTCTGTAATTCGTCGAGCAACAGCCATCACAAAAGGAAAGGGAAAGAATGCCTTATTTGATGTGCGAGTCGCTCCCCATAACGATATATCTGCAAGCAATCTAAGAATTCCGTCATGATCCCTCTTTGAACATGCAAGCAAGTTAGCAATTTCATTCACATTCGGAAACAGCTTAAAAGCCTTAGCAATCGAATCTTTTGTCCTGTTTAGTTTAGCCATAATTTGAGCCTTCTCAGTTGCCCTGTCATAGTATTCTTTCCTTATTGCATTTAATGTTTTAAAGAGTTCACCCTCAAGATCGACTCTCATGCTACACTTGCCTGAGAAAACAGGTCTTCCACTCCAACAATCCTAAGGTCTTCCTTTGAAGTTCCCCATACTGAGTGGAAAACCATTTCGGCTCTGCTTTCGTTAGTCATCTCTGACTTTGAGCTTATCATGTAATTTGTCTTTGAGGTTATATGCCAAAACCTATAAGTACCAGTACCAGAAAAATCCATGTTCTTATTGTCAGGATGTAAAATTGATGTCGGAACTGCACTGTTTTGATTAGTCGCACTGAACGTGTCTTTATATTCTGTAATTCGTCGAGCAACAGCCATCACAAAAGGAAAGGGAAAGAATGTCTTATTTGATGTGCGAGTCGCTCCCCATAACGATATATCTGCAAGCAACCTAAGAACTCCGTCATGATCCCTCTTTGAACATGCAAGCAAGTTAGCAATTTCATTCACATTCGGAAACAGCTTAAAAGCCTTAGCAATCGAATCTTTTGTCCTGTTTAGTTTAGCCATAATTTGAGCCTTCTCAGTTGCCCTGTCATAGTAGTCTTTCCTTATTGCATTTAATGTTTGAAAGAGTTCACTCTCAAGATCGATTCTCATGCTACACTTGCCTGAGAAAACGGGCGATCTGGTTATTTGGCCTCTTCCCCCAGTTAGGAAATCATTCTGACTTGCATTAGCTAGCTTATAAACTGAACAGTTTCTGGGCCACTCCCATTCCCCAACAATTGATTTCCAATCTGCTTAGATATCTGAAATATGTTCTATCAACCAAGTATCCAAGTATTTAGATCTCACGTTAACCGCAGCGGCGCTGGCATATGCCAGTGCCTTTTTAACAAATTTCGAATCCGGACGAATTCCTGATTGTAAAATGATATCTGCCCAAACGTTTTCCGACCATTCTAACAATCCTAGGTCTTCCTTATAAGTTCCCCATACTGAGTGGAAAACCATTTCGGCTCTGGTTTCGTTAGTCATCTCTGACTTTGAGCTTATCATGTAATTTGTCTTTGAGGTCATATGCCAAAACCTATAAGTACCAGTACCAGTAAAGTCCATGTTTTTAATGTCAGGATGTAAAATTGATGTCGGAACTGCGCTGTTTGGATTAGTCGCACTGAACATGTCTTTATATTCTGTAATTCGTCGAGCAACAGCCATCACAAAAGGAATGGGAAAGAATGCCTTATTTGATGTGCGAGTGGCTCCTCATAACGATATATCTGCAAGCAACCTAAGAACTCCGTCATGATCCCTCTTTGAACCTGCAAGCAAGTTAGCAATTTCATTCACATTCGGAAACAGCTTAAAAGCCTGAACAAATGCTTTCTTCCACGCTTGCTGGCAAGCCCTGTCATTTTGCATGCATTAAAAACGTTCTGCGTTTCTAATACTTTCTTATACATAATTTTAATTTTTTAGTTACATACACAGTGATGAACTACATACATATGTATGAAATTAATTGGCACAGGAAGCTCATTGGATTTTAAGACTTCTTTCTGGACAAGAATGGAAAATTATACACAAAATACAATCTAATTTATCTTGACTATTATATAGTATTAATTATTAATACTCAAAGTGCGTTGAGTACTTTATCATCGGTTTTATAAAAAATGCCAAATGATGATAAAATGTTAAATTTAATAATTAATGTCATCAATGCCATAAAAATACTTCTTGCGGAAGGGATAGAGACTGACGGATCTGAATCCATCTTGTTCTTCCATACGACGTATGGTTTATTATGGGAAGAACGCGGTTTTCAAGAGCCGTAACCATTAGCGACATCAAAATTGTAGAAGTCTGTGGTCCCAAAATGTATTACAGGCTCATTTGAGATTCTCTTAGCAATCGCATCCTTTGTCCTGTTTAGTTTAGCCATAATTTGAGCCTTCTCAGTTGCCCTGTCATAGTATTCTTTCCTTATTGCATTTAATGTTTTAAAGAGTTCACCGTCAAGATCGACTCTCATGCTACACTTGCCTGAGAAAACAGGTCTTCCACTCCAACAATCCTAAGGTCTTCCTTTGAAGTTCCCCATACTGAGTGGAAAACCATTTCGGCTCTGGTTTCGTTAGTCATCTCTGACTTTGAGCTTATCATGTAATTTGTCTTTGAGGTCATATGCCAAAACCTATAAGTACCAGTACCAGAAAAATCCGTGTTCTTAATGTCAGGATGTACAATTGATGGCGGAACTGCACTGTTTGTATTAGTCGCACTGAACATGTCTTTATATTCTGTAATTCGTCGACCAACAGTCATCACAAAAGGAAAGGGAAAGAATGCTTTATTTTATGTGCGAGTCGCTCCTCATAACGATATATCTGTAAGCAACCTAAGAACTCCGGCATGATCCCTCTTGGAACCTGCAAGCAAGTTAGCAATTTCGATCACATTCGGAAACAGCTTAAAAGCCTGGACAAATGGCTTCTTCCACGCTTGCTGGTAAGCCCTGTCATTTTGCATGCATTAAAAACGTTCTGCGTTTCTAATAATTTCTTATACATAATTTTAATTTCTTAGTTACATACACAGTGATGAACTGCATACATATGTATGAAATTAATTGGCACAGGAAGCTGATTGGATTTTAAGATTTCTTTCCGGACAAGTATAGAAAATTATACACAAAATACAATCTAATTTATCTTGAATATTTTATAGTATTAATTCTTAATACTCAAAGTGCGTTGAGTACTTTATCATCGGTTTTATAAAAAATGCCAAATGATGATAAAATGTTAAATTTAATAATTAATGTCATCAATGCCATAAAAATACTTCTTGTTTATGACCGGAATTCCTTGTACTTGTTCCCCGTAACCATTAGCGACATCAAAATTGTAGAAGTCTGTGGTCGCAAAATGTATTACAGGCTCATTTGAGATTCTCTTAGCAATCGAATCTTTTGTCCTGTTTAGTTCAGCCATAATTTGAGCCTTCCAGTTGCCCTGTCATAGTATTCTTTCTTTATTGCTTTTAATGTTTTAAAGAGTTCACCCTCAAGATCGACTCTCATGCTACACTTGCCTGAGAAAACAGGTCTTCCACTCCAACAATCCTAAGGTCTTCCTTTGAAGTTCCCCATACTGAGTGGAAAACCATTTCGGCTCTGGTTTCGTTAGTCATCTCTGACTTTGAGCTTATCATGTAATTTGTCTTTGAGGTCATATGCCAAAACCTATAAGTACCAGTACCAGAAAAATCCATGTTTTTAATGTCAGGATGTAAAATTGATGTCGGAACTGCACTGTTTGGATTAGTCGCACTGAACATGTCTTTATATTCTGTAATTCGTCGAGCAACAGCCATCACAAAAGGAAAGGGAAAGAATGCCTTATTTGATGTGCGAGTCGCTCCCCATAACGATATATCTGCAAGCAACCTAAGAACTCCGTCATGATCCCTCTTTGAACATACAAGCAAGTTAGCAATTTCATTCACATTCGGAAACAGCTTAAAAGCCTTAGCAATCGAATCTTTTGTCCTGTTTAGTTTAGCCATAATTTGAGCCTTCTCAGTTGCCCTGTCATAGTATTCTTTCCTTATTGCATTTAATGTTTGAAAGAGTTCACTCTCAAGATCGATTCTCATGCTACACTTGCCTGAGAAAACGGGCCCTCTGGTTATTTGGCCTCTTCCCCCAGTTAGGAAATCAGTCTGACTTGCATTAGCTAGCTTACAAACTGAACAGTTTCTGGGCCACTCCCATTCCCCAACAATTGGTATCCAATCTGCTTAGATGTCTGAAATATGTTCTATCAACCAAGTATCCAAGTATTTAGATCTCACGTTAACCGCAGCGGCGCTGGCATATGTCAGTGCCTTTTTAACAAATTTCGAATCCGGACGAATTTCTGATTGTAAAATGATATCTGCCCAAACGTTTTCCGACCATTCTAACAATCCTAGGTCTTCCTTTGAAGTTCCCCATACTGAGTGGAAAACCATTTCGGCTCTGGTTTCGTTAGTCATCTCTGACTTTGAGCTTATCATGTAATTTGTCTTTGAGGTCATATGCCAAAACCTATAAGTACCAGTACCAGAAAAATCCATGTTCTTATTGTCAGGATGTACAATTGATGTCGGAACTGGTCTGTTTGGATTAGTCGCACTGAACATGTCTTTATATTCTGTAATTCGTCGAGCAACAGCCATCACAAAAGGAAAGGGAAAGAATGCCTTATTTGATGTGCGAGTCGCTCCCCATAACGATATATCTGCAAGCAACCTAAGAACTCCGGCATGATCCCTATTGGAACCTGCAAGCAAGTTAGCAATTTCGTTCACATTCGGAAACAGCTTAAAAGCCTGGACAAATGCTTTCTTCCACGCTTGCTGGTAAGCCCTGTCATTTTGCATGCAAAGGTTAATTGCAGTTGTCATTACATTTTAAAGTAAAAACGTTCTGCGTTTCTAATAATTTCTTATACATTTAATTTCTTAGTTACATACACAGTGATGAACTACATACATATGTATCAAATTAATTGGCACAGGAAGCTCATTGGATTTTAAGATTTCTTTCTGGACAAGAATGGAAAATTATACACAAAATACAATCTAATTTATCTTGACTATTTTATAGTATTAATTATTAATACTCAAAGTTCGTTGAGTACATTACCACCGGTTTCTCTGATGTAGCATTTTCTGCTTTAGTTTTTCAGATTTTCGAAGTAGTTGAATATAATGCCGATCAATTTCAATTTAATCGAATAATCCAACTTCTTACATTAAAGACATTGCATTTTTAATTTCTGTGATCGTTATTGAAGGATGTAAACTTGAGCCTCTTATTATTTAGGAATAGCAGCGCCCTATAGGACTTAACATCTGTTACAGCAACCCTTATCTGTCCATCTCTTAAGGTTTTTTAGCTAAATATATTAGAATCAGTAACCTCGAAAAACTTTTTATCGTTGCGCTAACATCTGCCACATTTGGTATGAAAATTTTGGGGAGGCTTAGGAGAATTATTAAACGCTTTTTCCGCATCAATAATCTATTATGACTATTATTGTTGCTGTTTGTAAGAAGTTCCTTACTGGAAGTGCTAGCATTATTAGCATTTCTTGATGTTACATTGCTGTTGTCATACCTTAGAGTGTTGGTTAACTTAGCATGCGAATTACGCTGTTTAAATAAATCAACTATTATTAGTTAAAAATAAAGACAACATTATTTGTTTAATGAAATCTTAAGACTGCAAAAACATCTAAAATCTAATATAAGCGAAGCAAACGTCAGTACTTTGTGCTTACGTTGCTGTCGAGCAAAATGTGGGAAAAATAAAAAAGTGTAAATTGAGGTAAGCAACGTAAGTATTTTATGCTATGCACCGTTGAAAAATGACCGGTGCATTTTTCAACCCAAAACTTATTCGTATGAATTCATATTTAACCCCAATTAACGCAAAAAGCTGTCTTTTCCCTATCACTTTCTTTAATTTTAATTTGGTGGAAACCCGATTCTAAATCTAGTGTTTTAAAAAATTTAGCTCTTCCCAAATTTTGTAATGTTGTATATATGTCTGGAATGATATACCTATCTGTGATTGTGTGCTCATTCAACTTGCGGAAACCAATAAGCATCCTTCTCTTAGGCTCACCATTTTTGTCAATTCCTTTTTGTGTACTGTTAACATGGGTGAGTTATGTATATGGACTGTAACTTCTTTAAATTATCCCACCTTTTAACAACTTCTCTATTTCTTTGTTAACGAATTCGAAATCATTCATATTTCCAGGATATTGTTTTGTCCCAATAGGATCTTTACAAGTTGTTCTAATGTTATTGTTATTGTCTTTTATTAACCCATCTATTTATAGTTCATACTGTTTATCTCCTATGGAGTAATTTATTGTGGCTTCGCCGTGTATGGTGACCATTCTTAAAGGGTTAATCCTGTTTCTAATTCCTAATACTAAGTCTTTGTTAATATAATTGTGGATTGCACCACAGTCTGTGAAGATCTTATATTTTTTTTTCTCATCGTCACTCATAGTTATGTAGAGCAACCCGTCTATTAGTTAAAATTTTTATATATACTCTTAGAATTATATTGGAACTTACTGCTTTTGTTAGTTAAGATGCTGTTGTTGCCATCTAAATCTTGAGTAGCCTCTATTCTGTTGTGTTGCACATTTTGTTGTTGATGGAAGGTTCCGCTCTGATTTCTTAGTCTCTTCCTCCTATGTTGCGTTTGTTTGGTATTGCCTGAGGAGATGTGTTCATTCTCATTCCAGCTTGGGGAAATTATGGTGTGGTTGCCAATTAATTTGGCGCTGTCTTCTGTAATATTGTTCGTTTTTGTATGGTTGTCGTGGTTGTACCCTTTGGTGTGATTTCACATGATGGTTTCTATTTTCTTCACGATGGACACTGTTGTACTGGAAGCTTCTATGGTGGTTGTCGTGTTCAATTGTCTACGCGATAATTAGAGAAGTTCTTTTCTTTTGAGTAAAAAAAATATTTTTTCGACGCGATGCGTCTTTCTTTATTTGTGATATTTTCTTAACTAACTCTTCCCAATGATATTTTGTTTTCTTAAGTACTAAAATATTATCTTTGTTCTTAATATTCGTAAGGTAATCATAAACAACATGCTTTTACATTTGTAGATAACATAATTAGGTTTGCTGTTTTGTTATGGTCCAACAAGTGATAAGTATGTTCATGTTGTTTATCTTTACCTGATTGGTTTTGGGTTGCTTATTGTTTGCAATATCTTAAATACATTTCGTTTTTTGTTTTAATGCTTAATCTATATTTTTATGGATATTGTTTACAGTATACATTTTACATTTATGATCATGTTTACAATTTACATATTCCATTCTTAATTTATTTGTTTACATAGGTTCATTATTATCTTATTTCCTAAGGATATTTAATGTGTGTGTGTGAGTAAGTGTGATGTTTTACTTGTGTGACGTTAACTCTCCCCTTCGTTAAAATGAATCGTCCCGATTCAAGGAGTAGTTAATTTTGCCAGTTCCCTATTATAAATAGCTTGAAAGTTTTCTGCGGTTCTGATTTGTCTTAGTGCTACGAAATACTTTATTAATTTCAAAATTACCAATTTTATTAATATTATAATAATAATTGTGAAGAATGAATAGATAAAAGATTTAACTGGGTGTTCCTCAATAGGAATCATGAACTTCTTCAGTGAGTCCAAGTTATTAAATGATAAATTCGATGTGGATGCTAAAATTTCGATTATTTCTAGATTTTCATCATGTTTATTATGAATGGCTTCCAGTATTCTATCGTGTATATTTCTGAAAGTAATATTATTTATTTTTACCTCATCACTATAACTAACTAGTTTAGTTCCTGATACTGTTTGATTATCTATAACATTTATTCCATCCAGGAGGATGAAACCTTCTTCTATTTGCATTAGTTGGGGGTTATATTCCTGTATTATTTTACATTGAGCTTTTCTATTTTCCAATACTGGTTTAATACAATTATCTTGTTCATTGTTTGTCATACATATATTTTTGCTTAAGTAGTTTTTGCAATTTTTTATTCTGATATATTCTTTGTCACAGAGTGCAATGTTTTTGTCTGTTGAAATCTTACCATGTCCAATGTTGAGAGCCGTAAATTTAAATAACTTGCAAAATTTATTTATAACTGGGTATTTGTAAATTGTAATGAATAGTTCTTTAGTTCTTGCAATGTAGATGTCGGAATATTCTAATACATTAATAATTGGTACCGAGTTTATTTCATGTCGAACTATTTCTTTGACATCATCTAGATCTACCGATTCCGTTAAGTATTCGTTATTCTTCGCTGCATTTATTGTCCTAACTAAAAGTAGCAATTGATCATGTATTTCTCTTAGCAAAACGTGATTCATAATTTCTTGACCGTTTATGGAGTCTAATAGTTTTTCAAATCTTGAGTTCATTATTTTTTGTTTTTCATTATTTCTGATTAATTTATTTATTGTTGATTCAATTTGAACTGCTTCATCATGATCAGGTATGCCTGTAATAAATTTTAGTGCCGACCCTAGGAAATTTAATCCTCGTTTAGGTCGATGTTCTTTTAGTTGTTCTATTAGTGTTTTAATCCTTTTCATCAGAATTAATTCTTCTCTTTATATGGTATGTAAATTTTTGTTAAATTTGTGACATGAAATAAGAATTCATATTCATTAAATAAAAATACATCATCTGTTCTTGTTAAAATATATTTTTTTCCTTCTATGTTTTCGATTTGAGTTGTTGCTTCTGGTGTCTGAGGTGACGTTACCAGCTCGGCTAATATCAGGTATTTCAGTATCATGTTCTTTAATTGTGATGTTCTTAATATTGTTTTTATGAACAGTTTTTCCTCCTCGGGTTAAGATCGTGTCCCCACGGCCTTCTTCTACAACTTCTTTTTTAAACCTGGGTTGGCTTTTCTTTCTAACACCTGCAATTCTTACCAAAATTTGGGTGCCTTTTTCGAATGTTCGATGTTTTGCGTGTGTGTTCAACCTTGTGTTCAACTTTTAATACCTTGGTTGATGCTTTACGTAATTTTTCTGTAACTGCTTCTTTACTGTAATTTATTGTACCAAAATGTATTTGCCTTGGCCTGTATCCTGTTACAGTATGTATTGAGTTGTTTAATTCTTTTATAGCTCTAAATATTTCTTCTTTTACTGTAGAGGAGTTTTGTATTTTAAAAATGCGTGTTAATTCGCTAATAGAGTTATGAGCTCTTTCTACTTGTCCGTTTGCTTTCGATCGATGCACTGGTGTTTCTATCTTCTGTATGCCATGTTTTATGCACATTTGTTTAAATGCTGGAGTAACAAAACTTGCTTCATTATCAGTCATGAGCCGTTTGCATTCGGGAAAATTACTGATAATTATTTCTTCCATTTTATCTTCTATTTTTGCTTTTGTTATTATTTCTTGAGCGACTATGTATTTGGAAAATTTATCTATAGTCACAAGATATGTGTTGTTATCATTAAAATAAATATCCGCATGTATATATTCCCTTGGTTGTGTTGGTATATCTGATTCTCGGAGAGGCTCATTAGTTGGGTTTCTCTCATAACGTCCAAATAAACATGCAGAACAGTGATTATTGAATTTCTTGCTATCCTTTTTTATGGTTGGCCAATAGTATTTTTCTAAAATTTCCTGTGTTGTATTAATATAGCTTCTATGAGCTCTTAAATGTGTTTCTTCTACAATTTGTAGTTGATTATTTCTATCAATTACATCTTTTAATTTTCTTGGTGTGTGTACAAAACTAGTACCTATAAATGTTTCCTTAATTAGTGTTGCGTATTGGTACAAATCTTCTATATTCATATGTATAGCTACGGTTCGATTTGGGACCAATATCTTTTTTAGTTCGCCTATCAGGTCATTGTTATTTGAAAAATTAATAGTGTGGCGTATCTTGTTAGGAAAAATCGTGCGTGTTCGTGTTTCGGTAAAATTTGGAGTAGGTACGAGTTCTAACTGTATGCCATATGCATTAAATGGCTGTATGACGGTTTTTATTATATCACTTGCGGAGCTTTCGGCTGAGTGTGCCGTGTCTATAGAGGATGTATTGATTACTTGGCGCGACAAAGCGTCAGCTACGACGTTTTGGTTTCCTGGTTTATATTTAATTTTTGCACCATAATCTTCTATTACGGACTTCCATCGTTTTAATTTGTGGTTTGGATTTTTTCAGAGATTGCGTAGGTGAGTGATTGATGGTCAGTAAAAATTGTCAAATCTGCTATGCCATATATATAATTCCTTAATTTCTGTAATGACCAGATAATTGCCAACATTTTTTTCTCGTTAGTACTATAGTTTTTTTCTGTAGAATTTAACGTACGAGACAAGAAATAAATTGGGTTTCTATTCTGACTTAGTACGGCTCCAATAGCTATGTTGGAAGCATCTGTAGTAAGTTCAAAAGGTTTTTCGTAATTTGGTTGAAATAATTCCACTTGTTCTTTTAATTTTAATTTCAGTATACCTACAGCTTCTATGGCTGCTTGATCCAAATGAATTTTAGTGTTACTGCTTTTATTTTTGCCTATATGTGCGTTCTCTCCTTTTAAGTGGGCTGTCAAAGGTTTTGCGATTTGTGCATAGTTTTGTACGAATCGTCTATAATAACCAGTTAAACCTAAGAATCCTCGTAAATCTTTGAGTGTAGTGGGAGTTGGAAATTTTTCAATAGCTTTTATTTTTTCAGGGTCTGTTGTTATTTTATTGTGCTTAATGATATGGCCAAGGTACTCAACCTCGTGCATAAAAAATTTGGATTTCTCGTCTGAAATCTTTAAAGTGGTGTTATTTAGTGCTTGGAAAACTATATGAATATGTTTCATGTGTTCCTTAGGTGAGTTTGAATAAATCAAAACATCGTCTATGTAGACGTAAACGAATTTTCCTATGAATTCTCTGAGTATGTCATCTACACATCGTTGGAAAATGGACGGTGCATTCTTTAAGCCAAAAGGCATACGTACAAATTCGTACTTGCCGCCATTAACGCAAAAAGCTGGTTTCTCCCTGTCTTCTTTCCTTATCTTAATCTGGTGGAAGCCAGATTCCAAATCAAGCGTAGTAAAATACTTTGCTTTTCCTAAATTCTGTAAAGTAACATTGACATCTGGTATGATGTATCTATCGGTTATGGTGTGTTCATTGAGTTTCCTAAAATCTATGACCATTCGACGTTTAGGTTTTCCATTCTCATCTAATCCTTTCTTGTGCACTGTCAACATCGGGGAATTGTAAGGACTGTAGCTTTTCTGTATGATTTCCTGTTCCAATAATTTTTCTATTTCCTTGTTAACGAATTCTATATCGTTTAAATTACCTGGATACTGTTTAGTCCATATTGGTTCCTTCGTTGTGGTTCTAATACTAGCTTCAATAGTAGTAGTGAATGGTAATGGACCTATACTATTATTTTGTCTCATTAATTCGTTTATCTGTAATTCATATTTGCTATCTCCTATTGAGTAATTTATTTTCTGTGTTTCCTTCGGAACAATAAATAATTTTTTCCCTATGTCTATGACTGCGTTCAATATTGTTATGCCCTCGACTCCTAACATTAAGTCGTAATCATCGTTATTATTAATTTCAAAGAATTCTAGCTCCTGTTCAAACACTTTTATTTTCTGTTTATAATTTAATATTGATTCACCATGCATGGTAATCATTCGTACAGGTCTTATTTTAATTCTAGGTCCTATAAATAATTTTTTGTTAATATAATTGTGGGTTGCACCACAATCTATAAAGATTTTATATTTTTTTTCATCATTATCGTTCATAAATATATAGAGCAACCCGTCTATTAGTTTAAATCTTTATGAATATAATTACGGTTGTATTGTGACTTACTAATTTTTGTTGTAGTGCTGTTATTATCGTCTTCAAGTGGGGCTGCTTCTATTTTATTGTTTCGTTGAAATTTCCGGTTTTGATTGAAGGTTTGATTGAAGTTCCCACTTTGTTCTCTCATCCTCTTTCATGGTTGGCTGTGAAAACCTTGGTAATTTCTTCGTTTTGCTGTATGGCCTGATGATGTGTCCATGGGTTCTGGGTGTAGTTGTTGTATGTTGTGAAAATCTTGCTGAGGTTGTGGTTGTTTGTATGCTGGTACCTCATAATTTGGTCGCCGGTGTTTCTCTGGGATGAACTTGTTGTTATGTCTAAAGCTATTCGTTGATGGTTTATTAGTTTTTTGTTCGTTATTATGGTACGATAGACGTAGTTTTCTATGCTCGTCATCATGCTCTATGGTTCTTGCAACAGCGTAGGCGTGTTCAAGATCCTTAATGGGATTTCCATACAGTGTGGATCTAATGTAGGAGTTATTGATACCATCCTTAAAGGCGCGTACCGCTTCCTGTGTAGCTTCTTGAGTCATGACACTTATAACTTGCTCTGAGTGACCAGACATGGCTATCTTCGAGGTGATTAATGTTAGTGCTTTATTTATTTCGTCATGGAATTGAGACAGATTATTTCTTCCTTGGTGGAGTTTTTTCATCTCGTCCTGCAAAACATAAAGAGGGCGCTGGTCCGCATAAGTGTAATCAAGGCGGTTTCTGATAGCATCAAAGTTGAAAATCGTGTTGTGATTTGTAAGGACATCTGCGGCTGCTCCTTGGATCTTGGTTTTGACAATCGAAAGGGCTTCTGCGTAACGGTTTGCGTTTTTGTGTGATTTAATACCGTCCATTAGACGTGATACGTCTTCTCTCCAAATTCTATATTTTGAAATATTCCCATCGAATACAGGAAGAGCCTTAAAAACATCTAAATTAATATCATTTGGGTTTGTGTATGATATATTGAGAGGCTGCAATGGTGTTGTAACCGGTTGTGCTATCGCTGGATTAGTTGGTATTTGATTCAGCCGATTCTTTAATTCGTTGTTTTCTACTCGTAATGACTGTACGGCCACCTGTAATTCAGCCATTCGTTGGAGGATCATGCTTAATTCTGATTGAGCCATTTCGTCTGGTGGTGATAATTCCCTGTTTTTGTCGAACTCACGATTTAATTTTTTTGGCGTATTTTTTCATGAGCTTCAGTATGACTTTTAGTATCCTTTCTATAAGGACTTAATTTTAAATTTGTTCAATATCCTATTCTATGTAGGATTTGCTGTGCTCCTTGCTGCGACAAGGGGATTGGTCCGCTTTTAGAGTAACAAAATATATGTTACTCCTGGCAGGATCGCCAATTAGAGAAGTTCTTTTCTTTTGAGTAAAAAAAATATTTTTTCGACGCGATGCGTCTTTCTTTATTTGTGATATTTTCTTAACTAACTTTTCCCAATGATATTTTGTTTTCTTAAGTACTAAAATATTATCTTTGTTCTTAATATTCGTAAGGTAATCATAAACAACATGCTTTTACATTTGTAGATAACATAATTAGGTTTGCTGTTTTGTTATGGTCCAACAAGTGATAAGTATGTTCATGTTGTTTATCTTTACCTGATTGGTTTTGGGTTGCTTATTGTTTGCAATATCTTAAATACATTTCGTTCTTTGTTTTAATGCTTAATCTATATTTTTATGGATATTGTTTACAGTATACATTTTACATTTATGATCATGTTTGCAATTTACATATTCCATTCTTAATTTATTTGTTTACATAGGTTCATTATTATCTTATTTCCTAAGGTACATTTCGTTCTTTGTTTTAATGCTTAATCTATATTTTTATAAATATTGTTTACAGTATACATTTTACATTTATGATCATGTTTACAATTTACATATTCCATTCTTAATTTATTTGTTTACATAGGTTCATTATTATCTTATTTCCTAAGGATATTTAATGTGTGTGTGTGAGTAAGTGTGATGTTTTAATTTTGTGACGTTAACTCGATGGCATACGCGTGTTCTAAATCCATGATTGGGTTACCTTATAATGTGGGGCGTGTGAAATTGTTGTTAATGCCATTTTTAAATGTACGTACAGCATCCTCCATTGCATGTGATGTCATGCATTTAGTTGATTCGGGGATCTCCAGACATGGCAATCTTTGATGTAACCACCGTTAAGGCTTTACTCACTTCATCATGAAATTATGATTGCTTTTCCTCCTTGTGTGAGTTTCGTTAATTCATCCTTCAATACATAAAGTGGGCGTTGTTCACAATATGTGTATTCTCATTTATTGATGATCGCCTCAAAATTTAAAATAGTATTATGGTTGAGCAAAATATCGGCTGCAGGACCAGTTATTTTAGATTTTATTATTGACAATGCTTCAACATACCGGTTTGAATTACAATGTTGGCTGATGTTGTCCATCAATCTGGTGGCGTCTTCTCGACATAAACGATATTTATTCTGAGTTCCGTCGAATTAAGAGAGAGAGCTTTAAAGATTTCTAAATTTATTTCATTAGGGCGTTGTAAGTGGCTGTTCTTGGTGGCAGCGCTACGGCTTGTGGTTGGATCAGTGCACTGTTGACTGGTATTTGATCGAACATACTTCTTAAGGCTGTATTTTCCTGCTGCAGGTTCTGGAGTGCCAGTTGCAAATTTGCCATTTGCTGCATTATTAAATTTAATTCTCCTTGGGCCATATCTGTATATTGGGCTTCTTCTTTATGCTCTTCCAGAGTTATATTCTTGTCAAAAATGTTATGCCGTTTGTTAATGGCCATTAAAAGAATTTTGTTAAATTATTTCACTTCACTTTGAATTCCTTTCTATGAGGAATTCTTTGTTTTTTTTTGTTTGTTTTAGAATTCCTGTTCTTTATGCAGGATTTTATTGAAAAATATTTTTACTTTTCAATTCCTTATGTAGTATATTGAGTTTATATCTTGTGCTATGCAAGATTTAAATTACCCTTGCTGCGACAAGGGGTTATTGGTTCGATTGCTCAGAGGATAAAAATATATTATCCTGGCAGGATATCTGAAAGATCTACCAATTCTTAATTAATAAAAAGTTATTCACTTCAAGATACTAACTGTATCTGGAAGTTTTCTTAATTTATTAATATTAAAAACTTAGACTATAATTCTTACAGTTTACTATGAACTGTATTTCTTGTGAACTATCTTTTTTGAGTTTACTTATGAACTGACTTTGGCAAAAATATTTACAACATATTTATATTATATATATATTATATTATATTTAAGAATATTTTGTATTTTTCTTAGTGATAAACATAATCGTTTGAAATATAATATTTTCTATCTTTTAGATAAAATTGCTTAAGATGTAATTTTAGGAAAAATGATAAACTCTTTCGTTACAAAAATGAAAGACAAGTATAAATGATAAAACTATAATATTGTTACTTTGAGTTGACATTTTTGTAGAACTGTAATTTTCTCTGTTTATATCCTAACTTTCATATACTTATATACATACATATTATGTATGTACATCCATCTGTATAAATACAGGACGTACTATGTAAGTACTGAATATCAAATATAAGTACATTTATACATACAATATATACATACATATGGACATATATAAATTAAAGTAATAATCGATGGCTAGAGCGATATATCAAAAAATATTCAAATGGAATATGTACATACATATGTATATATCTATGTATGTGGTGGTCTCATTGTAGTTATTTAAATAAATAACTTTATAAACGTTATTCTGATCTTCAAGAGAAATATTTTACAATTAGCCCCTTTTTGCGTTTTTTCGAAAAGTTTGACTTTATATTGCGGTACAAGTATCTTTTTTTACACCTTTTTTCAAACATTTTTACGCGTTTTGAGTCTCAAAAGCTGCCATCCCTGGTTTATTGTGTTTTGGGCGAAGAAAGTTTTTTTTTTACTTTTTTATTTGAATTTTTTTTAATAATTTTTATAAAAAAAATTTTTTTGCCAGAAAAAATTACATATGTATGTAAATATTGGATTTTCTCCATTTATTTTCTTTTTTTGGATTATTTATTTGAAGTAAAATTTTTCATAAGCGTTACCGTACATTTTTGTATCTCTTTATAAAAAATTTATTTTGTTTAAAGAATATTTAATTTCCGAATATTAAATACTTTATTAAAAGATTTTAACCTTGAACCAATTTTCAATCGCTACATAATGCCAATAGTTACTCCCGAATAGGTCTCAAATTCCATATACAAAAAACTTCAAAATATTAAATTTGAGAAGTGCGCGAGTTACATACATACACACTTCCAACAACACAAATGCCAATAATCTAGAAATAAAGGAATTATTCTATTTTTTACTTTCACTAAATTTTATTAAATTAATATTTTGCCTTGTGTGGAAGTTCAGTTTATTGAACACCAACATAAAAATAATATTATTTAGTCTAAGTTGCATTTTATATTATTTAGCTTAAGTGCATTTGTATTTTTCCTAAGAACTAACTAAAGTTTAAGTAACATTTTTATAATATAAAATATTGTAAATAAATTAAAAGAATAGAGAAATAAATTGGTGTTCAAACTTAAAGGTTGTTTATTTTTTCTACTAAATACGCTCCTCGTATTTATTTCGCGCGAATTTTGTATTCAGGATTTGTCAGATAGTTTTAAAAAACAAGAAGTAATTTTGAACCTTTCTTTTGAGGAGGAAGCAAATCGTTCCAAATCTGGGCTTTTCAACAACATATTAATTTTACAATAATAATTCTGCAGTATGATTTGTATTAAATTTTATATTAAGTGTGTTAAATGATGCAAAACAGGAAATACGTTTTATGTTACAGTTTATTATTTTTTGTTTATTATGCTTGTTACGAATTCATCAATATTGTCTGTTATTATATATGTGTTTGTTTTTGGGTTTGAATATGTAACTTCTCACAGCTCCAAATTTTGAAAACTTGTCTGTTGCCGTTAAAAAAAATAAATCCTTTGCTTACGTACATATTTATCAATGTGTATGATTTGGTTTTTATTTTAAGGAGTTTCTGTGTAATGAAATTTATTTTTAATCGGATGTCTTTCATACTTTACTTGTTGACAAAGGTCACATTGATTAATTACCACTTGGATGAGTTCCATGAGTTTTGGAAAATATATTTTATTTTTAATTTTATTATAAGTTTCTTGTATGCCCGAGTGCATACTCTCCTTTATAATGATATTTGTCTTACTGCTTCCGCTTCGATTTCAATGTCCTGTATTCTCATGGTGCATTTAGTGAAATTAATTTGACTATCGTTTGAATACATGTTTATTAGTTTTTCTTGTACTATATTATAATTATTTTCAGATAGTTCCGAAAATATCCCTATTTTCCCTTTTGAGATGTACATATCTACTAAAAATTTCTCCCATTTGATTAAAGTCTGCAATAAAAATAATCCTTTTCCCATGTACTTCTTTAAATTCTTCTATTTTGTTATTTGTTAGAATTATTTGGGTTTTGTACTTATTCACAATTTCTTCTTTTATAAAGAAATGATCACCTCGGCTGAATGTACTGTTGGCATTGTGACGTCGTCTTCTACGTTGTTAACTGACAAAAAATTTAAGATATTGGTGTGTTCACCCTCCGCTTTTTCTGAAATAGTGTCCTCACTATTTTCTATTCTGCTCAAGAAGTCCGCTACTTTGTTTTTCTTACCCTTCAAGTATTCGATCTCAAATTGATATTCACCTAATTTTAATAACGATCGCTTGGCTGGGCTACCTTTGCGTAATCTTTTACCAATTTGCGATAATATCCAGTTAATCCCAAAAAATTTTTTATCTGTTTCTCAGTTTTTGGCAATTCTAAGTTTTGAATAATTTTAATTTTGTTTGGATTTGGCTTCATGCCATATTTTGACAAAATATGGCCTAAAAAGTCTGTTTCCTTTTTTAAAAATTTACATTTGTCTATTTGTATTTTTAAATTTTTACTTTCGAGAAAAACGTCTCCTATTGCTTTAATGTGTTCAGTTAAAGATGTGCTAAAGATTAGGATGTCGTCTAAGTATACGACGCAAGTTTTATCATTCATCAACTTTTGAAATGTGGCTGGTGCATTTTTAAGGCCAAATGGCATTTTTAAAAAAAAAAACCGTGTGGTGTTACGAATGCCGGAGTTTCCCTGTCCTCTTTCTTTACGAAAAATCTGATGATACCCCTTTGCCAAGTCTAATGTTGTAAAATACTGAGATCTTCCCAGCTTATCTAATATTGAATCGATATTCGGCAAAGGAAACTTATCGTCTATGGTAACTTCATTTAACTTTCTGTAATCAATTACTATGCGATATTTCTTCTCACCTAAGTTGTCTATTTTCTTGGGTACTACTATTAGTGGACTTGAATATTTTGAGTGGCTTTTTTGAATGATACCCTGTTCTACTATTTCTTTGATTTGTTTTCTAACTTCCATCTCGTGTTGGCGTGGGTAGTTTTTATCGCATGCTGAATTTCTGTGGTATTAGTCAATATGTCACCTTCTTTATATAGTAATTTGTTATATCGCTTCAATAAATTAATAATTTTTCTACGCTCTTCCTCATTTGAATTGTCTAATTTAAGTCTTTCTAAATCAGAGTCACTAGCTTCAATGGTAGAGATGTGGTTAAAATCATAAGCGTTATTCAAAAACACGCTCACTTTTCCGTTGAGTGCTTTTTCTCCTCTTTCAATATTTATTTGTGAATTTAAAAAATTTAATATGTCAATACCTATTATGAAATCATATATTTTCCCTCTTAATTAAATTCATCCGGTCCGTCTGTATGCACCTCGTAATTAATTATGCCTTTATTCGTTAATGTATTAAATGTTATTGGGCGCTTCAATTTAATTTTTTTAAAATCATTTATTTCACTACTAATTAAGCTAAGGCTAGCTCCTGTATCTATTAACGCTGTGTATGTTTTATTATCAATATTGAGTGTTATCTTTGGCAGGCATTCTGCGGCTGCTTCGTAAAAAAAACCGTGTTATTGATTTCATCGCAATAATTCATTTCAGGTTCTTCTCGGCTTTGCCTATCAGAGTTTAAGCGATTTTGGCTAAACTTATGACCTTCCTTATCACCAAACAAACTGTCCGTCCGAAAAATATATTAAATATTAAATGCTAAAAAATCGACTTCCGTACAAACAATTGAGCTAAAATCAATAATAGAATTATTATCAAAATGTTTTCATGAAAATCGACTGTCCGTCTGATTTGCCACTATATATTTTAAGAATTCTGCATGTTGTAGTAATTAAAAAAATTGACTCCGTGAAATCTTTTTGAGATAATACTTGCAAAATTATTATTTTTACTTTAATGTGCAATTCGGAAGGAGGGGGAATAATGTAAACGTCGTTTTGAAAAAAACGTTCTAATGATGACATATAATTTTTTCTATCATATACATATGTACATAACCGCGTACAATGTACTGTTACAAAATTTGAAAGCAAAGTACGCATCTTCTGTAAAAAATACATGCATTCTAACGATATATGAGTGTAACGCCGGCCGTCTTGAGTTGGAAAGAAAGCTGACAGAAAGGAATAATTTTCAAGTAAATGATCAAAGCATATACAACGTATGCACATACATATGTATGTATATATCTATATAAACATATATATAAATACATAGATACATATATATATATATATATATATATATATATATATATATATATAAACTTAAGTACTCACAAACCTCTGTACAAGTATACGTACTTGTGAGAGCGGCGCATTGTAACGCTCCCCGTTTTTGCTTCTTTTCGCTTTAAATGCAGTTTGTCTCTTTTCACTGCATACTTATTGTGATATTTATTTTTAACTCAATTTGAGTTATATTATCTTTATTTTTAACTAAATTTGCAGATGTTTTTACTTATGGGACAATGTTTGTGGGTGGATTACTTACTTTGCTTTCAAATTCAAAAGATGCAATTTTAAGTTAACAGTTGCTTAAAGTTAATAAATTATTTCCATTAATTGATATATTCAAGTGATTACAATTATGGGTTAGGATTGTTTTTTGTTAACACTATTATTTATTCATTTAATATATACATATTAACACATTAATTTCGATAACAAAATTGATATGATTGGCATATGTAAGTAAAATTATGTTACTGCAGAATAATTCATTGAATGGAATGTAATGTTTATGTATATATTACAGGGCAGCAGCTTATGAAGTGAAAGTGTTTTATTATGCGTCACGATTGCAAATTGTGCAATTACCAATATCTGTGTCACGGATAGCTCTAGCGTTGATGTCTAAAAGACCACCCCTTGCCCTTATTAGCAGGTCAGTAGCACGGGATGAAAGATCCAAGGTGTTAATTTGAGACAAGGAGTAGTTCAATTGTGGATATATATCGTGAAGCTGTGAGTTTCTTGCGTCGCTATGATTTTACAAGAGATAGTATAATCTCGAGGTATTTACATAGAGGCTTATTGTTATTTACTGGTGTAAAATTGATTTTAGAACCTATATTAGTCCATTCTTCAGCCCAGCTTGGTTTTTCGAGAAAGGGCCTTACTACTCAATTGCCTCTTGAGCCCAAAGAAACAGCGTTTGGCAAGATTTATTCTGCGTTTGATCTCGGTACTGATGTTGTTTATACTGTTGATTCCTGATATCATTATCAGGAATTATTAATAATTTAAATCTAGGGTACATTGTTAAGTTTTCTGGTATGGTAAGTACAAAATGTATTAAATTTCTTTAATCCAAACAGAATTTTTAATAAATTCAAATTGTCTTGCGCTCAAGCGAGATATTGTTTTAATGTCAATAATTTTGGGATTAACGATCCATAATTTAGCCAACTGTATTCCCGTCTGAATATCCGGAACACGCTGTAAGTAGCTTTTGACAGGAAATGTATTTACTGTACTTTGTAATTTAGTAACAAGAGTATTTGTTTTTTTGAGGTAAGGAGGGAAAAATGCTAGTGTATCCACCGAGGTCGTCACCAGCCAGTATGTCGGACTCCGTAAAGTACGTATACCGACTAAAAATCTCCCTTTCCCCCAGGAAAGTTACCCAACCCGGAACTGGTACATATAAATACGGGGTGGTTCCCGATGTGCTCGTAGGCATCTAACTCATCTGTCCGCGTCCGGGCCTCGCATTGTCCTATCAACCCGGTGTTCAACCGCGTCTGTGGCATTCTCCAGATCTCATTTCTTTCTGAGCAAGACCTGTTCGCAGTATCGCTCTCACACATTTTTCCGTTATATTGTCTGGCCTGTATTCGCCTATTTGTGATGGTAGCCCTTCCCTTTCCTCTGCCCAGTGATCGCATGTGAAGAACGTATGCTCGAGATCATCCAATACCTCCTCCACATACAAACAGTAGGGTGTAGCGCACTTTCCCATTCGGTGGAGATATTTTCTGAAATATCCGTAGCCCGTAAGAAATTGCGTGAGATAGTAATTTACCTCGCCACTTTTCCTGTTTATCCATTAATCTATATTGGAAATTAGTCTCATTGTCCATAATCCGTACTTTGACGTTCTCCATTGCAATTGCCATTCAGCGATTGTATTCCTCCTTAGCTCTTCCATAGTGAGAGGTTCGTCGTTACTTCTCCTTAATTCATACCTCCTCTTGCGCTCTTGGGGGTACAAATCTATTGGGATCATACCGGCTATAAGTAATACTGGATGTCCACATATAGTCTGATACGATGCCGTTACACTTAATGCCGACGTTCTTTGCACCGATAGATTGGTCTGTGATCTCCCCTTCACCTTGAGGGTATCCGCCCACATTTCACATCCATAGAGTATAATGCTGTTATTTACTTTCATTAAGAGCTTGCGCCTGCTGGGAAGTGTACCCCCAATATTTGCTAATAACCTGCTGAGCAGTGCCGTTACTTTCGCAACCTTGGTAGTGGTGTACTCTATCTGGCTCAAATATGTGAGTTTCAAATCCAGCCGGACCCCTAGATATTTGAGAGATGTTTGTGCAGTTATTACTTCATCACCAATTCTCATCTCAATCTGCAATGGTATTCGTCGCTTTATGAGTAACAAAATGTCCGTCTTCTGTACCGCTAGTTGAAGTCCATGTACATTCAGCTAATTTCCAATTCTGATCTGCCTTAGCCGTCGTTCTGCTTCCTCCGTATTCCTTGCCGTGGTTAGAGCCACAACGTCATCGGCATAGCCAACTAAGAATGTGTCAGTAGGCATTTCAGTACGAAAGATGCTCTCGTCGGTTGTGTTGTAAATTAATAACCTATCCCGGAAGTACATAGTATCTAATTATGACGAGTATTTGTTGAATTTCTTAGCACACTTAAAAGTGCATTTCCAGCATTAACGTGTTCAATAATACTATATGTTTATGTTACCATTATCAATTCTGTTCTTTATTTCAATTATAGACTCTTCTATTGTTTCCCTATCCTCACTATCTAGGGTTCCAAAAAGAAATTTCAGACCACTACCTAATGTATTAAATAGGTCCCGTTTCTGCCTCTTTATGAATAACTGTTTCTCTTGATCAGTCATATTAAAATATTTTGATATGAAGGTTGTATGATGACTGCAAGTATTCATGACTATTCAGGGGTGTCATAGAAATCAAGTCGGTTTTGATGTTTCTCGGTTTTGAAAGCCAATATTGGTTTCATTTGGTGTCACGAGACCAAGTCGGTTTTGTTATCTTGGAATGCTAATAAGCCCAACATTTTAGCTGAAGGGTCTTATCAAAGAGCTGTTGGAAATGACTCTAGCATACGCCAAAGCAAAGTATCAACCAATTGAATGATGTACTTAATGTTATAGAGCAGTACCCCGGCTCTAGGCATGATGCTTTTGTATGGAATATTAGTAGTGCCACACAACATTTCCTTAGGAGCTATGAATCAGGAGAACGGACAGCAATATTATTGGGCGATTGTGGATATGGCATTGAGCCTGTTCTATTAACTCCATACAGAGATCCACTCTACGACTCAAGAGAGTATAAGTTCAGTGTGACTCACTCATCGGCCCGTAATATTGTGGAGCGAACAATTTGAGTGTTGAAAAGTCAATTTCACCGCTTAATGAGCACTACATTATAATCCTAGAAAATTTGTGAAAATTATTAATACTTGCTGTGCGCTTCACAACATATACAGAAGATACAACGTGCAAAACAATGAAAATGACACCATCAAATTCGTCCCTACGAAGTGAAGGTCAGAGAATCAGAGACGAAATTGCTAACTCCTTATAAAAAACTAGTACAAAATTTCATAAAAATTATAAAAACAAAATAAAAGTTATATTTTATGTATATACGTATAACAAAAATAAAAATTCAATTCAAAGTACACAGTCATTTAAAAGGTACATAGTACTTTTAAAGCTTTAAAAACTTGTAACTAAATGGTCAGTCATAGAGGTACAAACTTTGAAAACTTATAAAGGCTCATTTTTTTCGAATTCAAATTTCAGTATATCGAGATCCAATTGCTTCTTTTTCTCCCCCATTGATATGTAACAATTCATTTTTCAGTTCTTCGACTGCATTTGCGATAGTCTGTTGTTATTTTTCTAGCGCTCTGTACACCCGTCGTAAGCTACTTGCGTTTTCTATTTTTAATAGGTCGTCCAACTTTTCATTCTGCTCCAGAAAATTGTTTTATTTCTGACCAGTCAACTTGTGCTTAGGAAAGGGTCCTCTAGCGGTTACCCCGCCCTCAGGTTTATTTTGCGCAAGCTTTCTTTTGACTTCGCTTTTCCACTCAGTCTATTACTATAGGAAAAAACTACACTTAAAAAACAAGAAACAATTTAATTTCTTGCACACATTTTACATACCTTTATCCATCTATTTGCATCGTTTTGTGGTGGGCCTGCGCTATTTATGGACTCAGACAGTTGTTCCCAAAGCTTTGAGTTTTATTTTATGTCTTTTTTTTTATGTTTATGTTAATATAAAATTTAATTACATTTATACAAAATATCAAATTGAAAGGCAAAAATAAAAGCGCTGCTTGGTTTTTTCAGAAGTAAAACCGATAACATTGGTTTCCGTGACACCTAAAACCAACACCAAGAGTAAGATGCTCCTGGACTCACTTCTGCAGATACCGTTTCACATTGATGCCTGCAATTATTAATATTTGTTACTCTATTTCTCTTAAAGTGACTTTTATATTCTCTAACATTTCTATCCCTAAATTTTACCACAAAATGTTCCCTATCATCTTCTCTTTTTAAAACCTCTGGCCTTTTAAAAGGATTTTTTATTTTATTTAGTCATTTTCATTTATTATCGGTATTGAATGGTTAATTGAGTGGTTGAGAGGTTGCAGGTTGCCTGTTCGACTCTCAAGTAAATTAGCTCTATATCACCTGAAGATTTAAAATTTGTAGTTTTTCGTTCAATGTTTTATGAAGTCTTTCAATGTCACCTATGCCAGTTTTACCAGTGGTAATCTCTAATACAATATTTAGCTGTTCACACCAGTGGCTAGTATTTACATTATTCATACCTTGATCGTGATCAATTTTTAAAGTTTTCAGCGGTCATATAAAATTAATCACTCTTTAAATGCGCCTTTTGTTTCCACCCAGTTCAAACTTGTTACTTTTTCAGCTATTGCAAACTAGGAATAATGTTAATAGTTCTGCTTATTCCGTTGTCAAAAATCGATAACAAATAAATGGTCTCACACCTTCAAGCGAGACCAAATGACCTAAGAACTCAGCTTCCGTCGCACTTCTCAAGTTGAACTGTTAAATTTGCATCTGCCAATCTTTTGAGCACTCTGTCGAGCAATTTGGCGTGCTTCTGTAGAGATGCACTATTATGTCGTCGAGAGACACCAGGCAGTGTTTTCCTACAAGTTCTTCCAGTATCTCGTTCATCAACGTTTGAAATTTTGAAGGAGCATTTTTTAGCCCAAAATGCATCCTTTACCTTTACTCTATCAACAGGGTACATCTCTATCTGATGAAAACTCTTTGCTAGGTCAATCGTTGAGAACTAAACGCACCTTCCTAACTTATCTATGTACATATATGTATATCCTCCATAATTAATTTAATTTAAGATATTTCACATGAACACGCCAATTAATTTTTGCTTCGTTAATTTTTAGCCACTCTCACTACTGATATAAAATCCCATTAGATATTCGAAGTTTTTGCGCATTTTGAAGACCACACATGACATCCGTAGGCCATAATCGGTCGAATACACATTCGATAAAGCAATAACTTATTTTTCTGGTTAATGAATGATTTTCGATTAAGCAGAGGAAAGAGGGCTCTCCAACATCTTACGGCTTTAGTACATGTTTGAAAAATGTGCTCTCTGAAATTCAATTTTTTATCCATGGTAATTCTTAAATATTTTACTGAATCCTGTATTTCTATGCCCTGAATAGAAAATCCTATAGCAGGTATTCGTTTTGGCGATTTATTAAAGGGGAATATTATTGCTTGTGTTTTTAAGTCGTTCATTTTAATTTTCCATTTTTCGAAATAGTTTTTATGAGAGATTTGTCAAGCGTTTTAATAATTGCATTCGAGACTTTGCCAGTTGGTATTAAAGCAGTGGTGTCATCGGCATATAGTGCTGTAGTTTGATCTCTTAATGTTTTGAAATCTGATATATGTATTTGGAATATAAAATAGGAGATAAAACTGAACCTTGGGGTACACCAGCAGGAACTTTGTATACTAGAGGATTTAGACGGTAACACAAGTCGTACAATAAGTAACATTTTTGAGTAGAAGAGCACGGATGGTATCGTCTAAACTGAATATGTAATGAAACCATACGACATAGAGAGAAAATACGGATGAAAATTTGACAGTCGTACGGCTCTCATCGTTTTTTAAAATTTTTCAAATTCCTTCACACATCATTAGATCAGGGATGTATTTTCAAGTAAACATTTTACTTTGTTTTGGTCTTTTACCAATGGTGTAAACGTAAAAAAATTTGTCGTAAGATGTTTATTCTCATTTTTAAAATACGGAGATAATTTCATAAGATTTTTTCTTTTTACGTACGACTTGTATTACAGTCTAAACCCCTTTAAGTATTATAGCATTAATGCCATCAATACCAGGAGCTTTTGAAGTATGTATGTATGTAAAGTATGAACCAGGAATTTAACTTCATCTTTCGTTGTATTGTACTCTTGTATAATATCAGTGATAATTTAATTTCTTAACCATGCAGTGTTTTGATACTTTACCATCATAAATTGATGTTAAATTGCACGTAGTTGCATGGATATTTTCGAATGCATTTGGAATAATATTTGCTTTTTCTTTACTATTATATAGTGGCGCCATTTACCGTTAAATAAATTACCGCTTTTTATTACCTGGTGGCAGTTTTCGCAAAAACTGATGCCAGTTGTTATTCCTGTCTTCTCTCATATGAAAATTTATAAACAAAGTCAGCTGTTTTAGTATCGGCAATATTTGATTACGTTCTTTGGCCAATTAAATACAGACTTAAGTCGGAAATTTTTCTTTGCCATATTTGTTTCTCACCCATGGGGATTCTTTTGGACGCTAGTTAAGGTATAACATATACTTATGTATATTAACATATATTTACACATACATTAGCTATACATTTACTTTAGTTCATAAGATAAACAATTAACATAATCATAATTTCGTTGACAGTAAACAATTATCACTATCACCATATGTAAAAACCCAAACACGTAACAAAGGAGTTATCGTTTTTCGGTTTATCTTAATTCCAGTTTGTAAGACAAAGAATACTGATAAGAAATTATGTATAAATAGCCTGGCGATGCAATTGAGCGGGGAATCCAGAATTACACTCCGCACTGACGTAATGTTAAATTACCTTAGCATTTAAGAAATCTTCTTCTTCTTTTGGCGCTACAGTCCGTGGTGAACCTGGGCCTCAACCAACAAAGTTTTCCAGCTGGCACGGTCTTTCGCCAGCGTTCTCCAATTGTGCACACCAAGTTGGTTGAGGTCCCTCTCCACTTGTGTGCGCCATCGGTTCCGTGGGCGTCCTCTAATGCGTTGTCCCACAGGTTCGGAATCGAAGATTCTACGGGTCGGAGCAGTATTCTCCATGCGCTCTACATGGCCCAACCATCTTAGCCGTTGGATCCGTAGGCGCCTAGTTAGGCTCATGTCGCTGTACAACCCGTACAGTTCATGATTGTATCTTCTTTTCCAGAAACCATCAACGCAAACAGGGCCGAAGATTGAACGCAGAACTTTTCTCTCGAAAATACCAAGGACTTCCTCATCCGCCTTCGACACCATCCATGCTTCTGCGCCATAGAGAAGTACAGGGATTATCAAAGTGGTATATAGTGTCAGCTTGGTTTTTCGAGAAAGGGCCTTACTACTCAATTGCCTCTTGAACCCAAAGAAACAGCGATTGGCAAGAGTTATTCTGTGTTTGATCTTGGTACTGATGTTGTTCATACTGTTGACTTGGGAGCCAAGGTAGACGAAGTCATTCACTACCTCGAAGTTATAGGTGCCTATGGTGAGGTTCTGGCCCAGTCGTCGGTGTTGCGCGTCCTTTTTTGATGACAGCATATACTTCGTTTTGCCCTCGTTCACCGCTAGACCCATTTTGGCCGCCTCCGTTGAAATACCAGCAAACGCTTCAGCGACGGCTCGCTGTGTTCGACCAATCACGTCAATGTCGTCAGCGTATGCTAGCAGTTGCACGGACTTTCGGAAGATCGTGCCTCTGTTGTTGGCGTGTGAGTTTTGCACGATCTTCTCAAGAATTATGTTAAAAAAGTCACATGACAGGGCACCGCCTTGTCTAAATCCCCTTCTGACATTGAAGGTCTCGGTGAATTCATTACCGACCTTGATGGAGCAGCGAGAGTTCTCCATCGTCATCCTACACAGCCTGACGAGTTTGGTAGGAATGTCAAAACTAGACATGGCTTCGTATAGCTCGTCCCTATACACACTGTCATATGCGGCCTTAAAATCGACGAATAGGTGGTGGGTGTCGATTTGCATCTCTTGAGTCTTTTCCAGGATCTGCCGTAGTATGAAAATTTGGTCAATGGTGGACTTCTACTTTCGGATATTATTCCTGTCGTAACACCTCTCCAGTTCCTCGATCACGCGCTTCTCGTGCTCTTTCTTCTTCCTTTTAAGAAGCCGGTGTTCTTCCCTTCTCTTCCGTTCGTAGACCTCACAAGCTGCTCTCATCATTCTCTCCAACGTCGCCTTATACGCTGCTAGCTTCGCTAAATGTGCCCGCCTGCACTCGTCGTCAAACCATGGGTTTTTTCCGGGTGGCATTTTAAAACCCAATACATCAGAGGCAGCATCTCTGATGGCGTTTTGGCAACGGTTCCATTCCTCATCGGTTGTTTCGCCTGCCAGGGCTGGACTCTCTGAGAGCTCTCTCTCCATGGTCGTCAGCAATAGGGTCATCCTTATTCATAATTTCTTGTGGTTGTCTCGTAACTAATGTGTTTTTACACGGTAAGGAAGTTACCCCCATGCACAACCGCCGAAACCTGGAGGACCGGGTCCTGGTTTAGACCCCTGGACAGAGGGGATTCGCTGCACACTTTGGTTCACCTCTAAGCGGGTGCTGTAGGGGCTATCCAGGGGCGCCACGAGGAGGCAGTATGTCAGCTTGACCAGTCCATTTTCAGGGATCGCTGTTGGTTTCTCGCCAGGTTGAGAGCAATCAACAACTTTGCCCTGAGAGCACTGGCTCAGGAGTGTTAAAATTGAGATAAAATAAAGAAATCTCTAACGAATGTTAAAATTAAGACGAATTAAAATTCGTTAGACACATACTTTTTTAACATTTAAAGAAGTAGTTTTCTTTACCTGGCTATCCTGCCAGGAGTAGCATATAACATAACATTCTTTCCATAAAGGAAAAACAAAAACCGGGACACACTAACATTATAAGTTTTATCAAGTACTTTAAAGAACTTGGCCAGTAAAAAATGAAAAAATCCAGAGTCAATATAAAAAATATATTATTTGATTCTCGGAGATCACTACAAGAAAGCGACAAAATGGCCCAAGAAATTGATGTTAGTCTATTACTGCAACAAATTGCCAGTTTACAACTAACGGTCCAAGCACTGGAAGGACGAATGAAACAAATTCCAGTAAAAGACCCAATAGCACAACCTACTGCCACACCAATGACGCCCACTATCCTAGCATACAGAACTGCAAACGAGGTAAATTTAGATGTCTTTAAATCGCTTTCGACATTCGATGGAACAGAAAGCAAATACCGCATATAGCGTAAAGATGTAACACCAGCAGTGAACAGTATTGAAAATGGCATTGAAGCAAACAAATATGCTGAAGCGCTGATGATCATAAAAACAAAAATTACTGGACCAGCTGCAGACATACTAGAAAACCACGACACTCCCCTTAAATTTTAAAGCTATTATATATATAAACCGTCTTGATACAGTGATCAGAGACCACTATATATGCTTCAAGAAGAAATGAGGAAAGTTAAACAAGGACGCATGAGCTTGTCTGAATTCCATGATAAAATCAGTAAGGCATTAACAACCATTACTGCAAAGATATCAATGTCTAATGACACAGCTGCCACCATTAAAAGCTTAACTTCTGTAGCGATGGAGGAAGCTGTCAAAACATTCAAAAACGGAAAACAGTTTCATCCGTTCTACTCTCTACGGAAATCCGATAAGAGATCTTGAGCACGCATATGCAGTGGCTCAAATGATTGAGCATGATGATAATTATAGAAAATTAGAATTATCATACACCAGAAGTGACTCCCAGACACAGCCACAACAACGAGTGAAACGATACCCGCATCATAGTCATCAACAGCAAAACGCAAGAAGGCCGTCATATAATTACCAGCAGCATCATCAATATAACAACTGGCACCCACCACGACGAGAACAGAATGAACAGCCTGAACCCATGGACACATCATCTGGACACACAACATTTCGCCAACAAACACTTATGAGACCACAACAACATTCTTCATCACCACCATGGAAACGTTCGAGAGACGCAAGCGGAAACCTCTACCAATCCATCAAGATACAAAGGAACAACAATTCAACATTAACTACTCATCCAAGAGGAAATGAATCCGAAACAACCAGTATGTCACCACAGGTAGATCTATCTGATTTAGATTTAGTTACTAATAATATTATAGTACAGTATTTATCGGATATAAGAAACTTAAAAATCCACGAAAAAAGTTTCTTATAAGCGTTTCTTTCTTATATACAATTATTTTATATAAAACACTTATTTCTTATATAAGTAGCTATGGCTATAAGACATTTGTTTCTTATATGAATATACGAGCTTTTAATCTTTTTATGTATGTATATACGTAGATGTATGTATGTAAATAGAAAAATAAAACAAATCATGATTGGTAGTTAATTTTTATTTTATTAACCCCTTTAATAAATATATATAAAAAATAAACAACTTCTATTTGAAAAAAAAAATATGTAATAAATACATGTAATTAATTTTCATACGTTGCCGTTGGAAGTTTCTTATATAAATTCTTTTTCTATACATTTTGTGGTTTTGGTGTTTAAGTAAAATGTTCTTTTATCAGTTTTTTTCTTATAAGCGTTTTTCTTATATGAAACCTTTTTTTGTTAGAAAAATCTCTAGACATGGTGTTTTTGAAAATGTTTCTTATAAGCGTTTTGTTCTTATATGAGATGTTCTTATATCCGATAAATACTGTAAAAGATTTGAATTTATAAACGGGCTGCCTATACTAACACTTAGAGAATCAATAGACAGTCCGGCATATAAAAATTTTCATAGACACAGGAGCTACACATAATTATGTAAAAAAGGCTTAATAATAGGGAAAAGAACTTTCTTACCTCCTGAAAAAATGTCCACATTAACGGGTACAGCTGAAACAAATACTATTCAAACATTCAAACTCTGTGGAGTAGAAATAGATTTTTTTTTAAACCACTTTATCAGACTACGATGTTTTGCTTGGATTAGTTAAATTAAAAGCAGTACCTGATGTAGTTAATAATAAATTATAAATATTTCATAGGGATGTTCCACTAGTAACCAATTATATAATTAATAATGATATTAACCATAATTATGATAGTTGCATTAAAAAATTAATTAAAATGAACCATTTACTGATGCTTTAGAACCCATAATTATATTGAAAACTGATGAACCGATATACAAAAAACAATATTCTAGCAACCTAAATGGCCGAGAATTCATAAATAAAACGATACAGGAAATGTTAGAGATGGATATTATAAGACCAAGCTACAGTCCATATAATACTCCATTGATTACCATAGCAAAGAAGGGGCTCGATAAGGATGGCAATCCAAAAAGAAGTATAGTTTGTGATTATAAAAAGCTAAATGATCAAACCATACCCGATCGATACCAAATGCCAGATGCCAGCACCATCATACAAAATTTAGGTAAGTCAAAATATTTTATGACTTTAGATCTTGAATCTAGTTTCCACGAGATATTACTCAACGAAGAAGATCGTCAAAAAACCGCATTTAGTTTTAATGGTGGTAAATACGAATTCAACCGTATGCCATTCGGCCTTAAGAACGCGCCAGCTATATTCCAACGCTGCGTAGATTACATCCTAAGACCCTATATTGGAAAATTTGTCTACGAGCATATGAAGCATATTGACGTCATATTCAAAGCTTTAAAGAAAAACACTCTGAAAGTATCAAGTGAAAAATCAAAATTCTTCATGTCTAAAGTATAATATTTAGGCCATATCATATCACATAATAAAATACATCCTAATTCAGAAAAAGTGTCTGTTATTAAAGAATATCCAGTACCCACTAATTTAAAGTTACTACGTGGTTTCCTTGGAAAAGCTAGTTATTACAGAAAATTCATAGGAGGATATGCAAAAATTGCTAAACCTTTGACCAACTACTTACAGGGTGAAAATAGCAAGGTGAGTAAAACTCAAAGTAAAAAACATAAAATTACGTTAGACAAACTAGCACTTGAAGCCTTTAATAAAATAAAAAATGATTTAGCTACTCAAACCACTTTATATCAGCCGGATCAAACAAAACCCTTTGAGATCTGTAACCACGCCTCTAATTATGAGGTGCGGTGTTACAACAAGAATATAAGTAAATAGTTAGTTATAACTTCCTACCAACCACTGAGGAATTTATTTGGATCAAAAAGATTGAAATCTTAGCAGACCAACTGAATGAACATCGCGCCAAAAGATCTATTAACTTCTTAGGATCATATCGCAAATTCATCACTGGTACACCAGACCGCGATGAAACTATTCAAATTGAATCACCTATCAACACACTTATTAACAACAATGAAAAATAAAAAGTTATTAATTCACGTCTTGAACGGATCATTGTTTCTTTAAGTACAACTCATCTAAAAAATCATTTAATTATTAAAGAAGTTCTTGACCAATTATTCCTAATAGTAAGAACCATTAACGCCGTTAAACATAACGAATATTTGGCCGAAGCTCTAAACATGGATGATTTAAAAGAGGTAATAAGACATCAATCATCTTCCGTACCAATTATTAAAGTTTTAAAATACGCAGACTAGTACAACTACTGTAAATTATACAAAATTACCCCGTTAAGTTCAAAACACGGTAAATTAATTCTAGACGACAACATTGCTCTATGTAACAATAAATATGAACGAATAACTAAGTGTAAGTCTTTTCTTAGCAAAAATATATGCCAAATCAAAAACAACACCGATGACTATACGTTGTCAGTACTAAATAAGAGAAATTCTGAGTGTGATATCATACAGGAGTATAACACACAGTTAGAAATCATAGATGAAGGTTTTATACTCATTAACGGACTTCACATTATGAACAACAGAACTGTTTCAGGAACAAATTTAATTACATTTACCGATGAAGTAAACATAGGCAATATTAATTACAGAAATTTACATGAAAGAATTACGGAAGCCATACATCACAAACACGAAGGAGATTTAGAAATACTCAGAGTATTAACATCCACAATAGAAAATGCCTTCGACAAATTAGACTCTTTAAAAAGATTTGTAATCCCATTGGAACAACACCCGATAAAAACATTTTTTATTATCTTACCAGCTGTTTTTTCAGTAATGATTCTAATATATTTTAGCTTCAATTTACTTAAGGAAGGGAAGAGTTAAGATATAACATATACTTATATTAACATATACATACATTAGCTATACATTTACCTTACTTCATAAGATACACAATTACCATAATCATATTTTTGTAGACAGTAAACAATTATCAATATCACTATTTCTCAGCCAATAAACAATTACCATAATCATATTGTCGTACACCGTAAACAGTTATCAATATCATTATTTCCCAGACAGTAAAAACAATTACAATTATCATATTTTCGTAGGCAGTAAACAATTGTCCCTATCACCATATGTAAAAGCCAAACACGTAACAAAGGAGTTATCGTTTTTCGGTTTATCTTAATTCCAGTTTGTAAGACAAAGAATACTTATAAGAAATTATGTATAAATAGCCTGGCGATGCAATTGAGCGGGGAATCCAGAATTACACTCCGCACTGACGTGATGTTAAATTACCTTAGCATTTAAAAAATCAGGAGTGTTAAAATTGAGTTAAAATAAAGAAGTCTTTAACGAATTAACATTCGTTAGACACATATTTTTTAACATTTAAAGAAGTAGTTTTCTTTAACTCGCTTCCTGTAAAATAATCGTTATACCTTCAAAAGCTGATTCGATGTTCAGTTCTGTGATAACCCGTTTGCTTATTGTCTTCCAGTTGGCCATTTTATATAATGGGACCTTGATTGTGGTTTTAACTACCGAGCCATATATCTTACAAATCATTGGCACGTGATCTGAGTTAAGTGATTCCGGAAATGTTTCAATTTGTGAGGAGGGTAAAGCTGAGTTTGTTAACATAATATCGACTACGGAGGATTGTCTGGATATAACGTTTTGGCTACATCTAGTGAAAGAGTTGGAAGCATATATATAATAATGAGAGCCAAGTTGATGGTTAAAGAGATAATTGCCTGCTGAATTATTTTGTAAGCAACCCCATGTTGAGTGTTTGGCATTAAAGTCACCGAAAATTACAAATTCGTGTGTTGTATCTGTGATTTTTTCAAGGCCATTACCGAAGCTTGGTGTGAATCTTGGACAGTAGGCTAACGTAAATCTTATTATTTTGTTATTAATTTTGATTAAAATTGACATGTTTTCAATAGATAAGGTGGGACATTTTATTAATCATCATAATCTCATGTGGTATAGAGTTTTTTATGGCTATGAGAACGCCCCCACCATGGCTGATGCGATCTTCTATATAGATTTTATAATTTGCCAGTTTAAATCTGTGATTTGGTTTAAGGAACGTTTCATTAATCGAAATTATATATATTTGTTTTTGACGAATGAAGTTTTCTAAGTCTAGTTGAGTCGCTGGGTTAGTTATACCTTGGGCATTCCACTGCATAACTTTAAGGTAACATTTTGCTTGATTATATGACATGTCTAAGCATGTTTCAAAGTACCCTAATTTTGTCGTACTTGGTTTTGTATTTTTCTAGTGTATCGATAGCGTAAAAATATGTATCTAATAATTGTTCATTAGAAATATTATTGCTTTCATCACAATGATGATTAACACTGGCCATTTTGGCATACGATAATTTTTCATTGTTACCTGATTTTCCTTTTGATTGAGAAATTCCTTTTTCCAATGAGGTGACTATATTTTTGGGAAAATTATTTCTTTGCGGTCTTTTATGGTTGGAAACCCCATACATATTGAATTGAATTTTGAATACGGGTAGGGATGAAAATATGCGATTTTATGCCAACATTTATGTAGCTTATGCCATAATGAGGTCAAAGGTCGAAATTTTGAAAAATCACAAAATTTTTTTTTCATTCCATAAATTTTTTTTAATTATAAATACTATAAATAAAACTACTACATATAAATTAGAAGACCGCTTATAATTTGTTAACTATTTTAAATATACAATGCCAACAGTATCAAGTACTGATTTATTTGACATTGCCCACGTCGACGCTCTCAAGCTTATAAGTATTCAAGAAGATAGAGACTTTTTAAGGAAGCAACGAGAAAATGGGCGTGTTGATTGCATCATTTGTGTCGATCAAAATGTCACAAATAAAGAAAAAAGAAAAGCACATAGAATGGAAGATGAAAAACGTCAAAAGGAAACTTATGAAGATAAATATGGCACTTCAGGTAATTATCATAAAGTATTTGAACACACAGTGGATATATTTTTGTACGCTTAATTGCTTGTAGACTTGATTACGCAACGTGTTGAATTTGAGAGTGATGAATCTGGAAATGATGTGGAGGCGATGGATGTAAAACACTCTGATAACATTCCAAGTTGCTCCAATAAGCCGATTCGAAAACGTGAAAAAAACATTTTATAGATGACAGAATGCTAGCTTGTATGGATGCTGGCAATATGTCATCTCCATTAGCTATACGCTTCATCAGTGCAACTGCCAAAGCTTTGAGTCACAATATTGAGGATCTTGTTCGGAACTACACAAGTTTACGTGAACAACGTAAAAACTTTCGTCGCCGTCATGGTAAAGAAATTATTGAAAATTTGAAGGTAATTTTTTTGTTTTACCTAAGTTTTAAGTTTTTCTTTGAGCTTAAGTTTTTTAGATCCCTGAAACATTTGTTTTGCATTGCGATGGAAAGCTACTTCCCCCAGTTGCTGGAAAAGAAAAAGTTGATGGCTTGGCTATTCTGCTGACGTCGGAGAATGTTGAAAAATTTATAGCAATCCCCATCATTTAAGATGGAAGTGGTGCTACAGTCGCCCAATCAGTCTAGGACTATTTGGTAAAGCTAAATATGCTGAATTCATTAGAAATGATATGTTTCGATACAACTTCTGCAAATACTGGCTCTCATAGTGGTGCTGGAACTTTATTGGAACGCAAACTAGAACGCAGCTCATTGTGGTTACCATGTCGCCATCATATTGCAGAAATTCTTCTAAGAGCTGTATTTGAGATTAATTTCGGAAAATCATGTGAGTCAGAGGTGGCAATTTTTGAACGTTTTGCACGGTAATGGAGCACATTTAATTCAAAGGGATACAGCACTTGTATGCTGGATGAACAAGTTTCGAGTGTCCTATCTGTCGAGGAACGTAAAACAAGCAAGCACTTTTGTTTTGAATATTTAGCGAAACTCCACATTTGGCATGATTATAGAGAACTCCTATAGCTTGCATTTATTTTTCTTGGTGGTAGCATTCCCAACTTCACATTTCGTGCACCTGGAGCGACGTCTCATGCAAGATTCATGTCCAAGGCCATCTATTGTCTAAAAATTTATATTTTTCATGCACTCTTTACAACTTCTGCGAGTCAGTTGAATGGAATTCGCAATATATGCATTCTTATATCTTACATCTTAACAAGTCTCTATATTCCATAGTGGTTCAAAACCGCAAATGCAATTGAAGCGCCTAATAGAGATATGCAACTGATAAAATATTGATAAAAATATATATACAGTGCTGTTAGAAAAAAATCGGAATCATCTGTGGTATTTGTCAGAGGAAGCAGTTGCACTTGCTTTTTTCGATCCACATGTTGACGCAGAAGTGAAGAAAAAGATAGTGTCGGCATTGCAAATAGAGTCCGATAAAGACAATCATATCGGTAATGATGTTGTGAACGATACCGCCGAAAGAAAGGTTAAACTAATAACTGACTTTAACAGATGCTTAACACACAACGACGCCGATAAACAGTATTTGTTACATATTGTAGAGGATTACCGTAAGGACTTCCCAAGCTATACAAAATCTTATTTATACCATTGATTTAATTATAAAAGCAATAAGCCAATTTAATAAAAATTAAACAAAAAACATTATATTTATAGTATTTCTTGTTAAATAAAAATGCTAAAATACAAAAAAAAAGAGTATTTTGGTGGTTTTTCAAAATTTTACCCTTTGACCTCATTGTAGCACGGGTTGGCACCATCCAATCAGCCTGAAAATTTGCTACATCAATTTTGGTATCAACTCGCATGTTTTCATTGCTACCCACATTACAGTTTCATAAAAAATATTTTAACGCCAGGTCTAATGTACATACATACATATGTATGTACATACATACATACATATGTATGTACATACATACATACATACATACATACATACATACATATGAATGTATGTATGTACATGTATTAATTTTTTAATTACAGTAATATATATTTTTTTTTGTTGTTTCGTTTTATTTACAATCTATCCAAGAATAATAAGTAAATTTTATAAAATAAGTAATAAGAAAATAACATTCATTGTTGAACTCCAATAAAACAACAATATACAAACAAAAATTGTTAAAGTTATTTCAAGAATTTATAATATATACATTATATACAAAATCTTAAAGTTTTATCTATACTAATATTTACATATATGAACACAGAATTTTATTTATGTATAATTGATTAGGTTCGAAATGGCAAATCTAATATGTGGTTCCTTTTCAGTATTCTTACTTCGTTTGTGTCATCTAGTAGCATTATTGCCAATGGGTTACAATGGTTACTCAGCCTCTCCAAGTAATTTTCGCTATATTTTCTAACTTCTTCTTTAATCATCGGAATTGATAAGTCATCATGAATTGTTTCGTTTGATACAAACCATGGAGCGTTAACTAAGGAGCTCAATGTTTTCGACTAAAACCTCTGTAGAATTTCAATGTTAGAATTGCTGGCCGTTCCCCACAACTGTATACCATATGTTCATATGCATATGCTTCAGCCTTGCTTCGATCTGTTCTGCACCATAAACCATTTTCGTCTCTTATAGGTGTATTTTTCTTGATTGGACGCTTTAAATATTTGGTGGCATTCCAAATGTAATGTTCATCATATCTTGTAACGTTGAGATTACTAACAAAATTTTCAATCTGTTTGTTCTTTATTTCAGTCAGCCGAAGTTTAAGATCCTTTGTGGCCCTAGGATTCGTTTGTCATTCTACTCATTTGCCATATTCTTCTTAGTCCTCTTTTATTTTGGATCATTGTTCTTATTTCAGTAGTTACATAAACCTGGTTTTGGCTATTATGGGTATCAGTTGATAGTGAAGATAGAAATCCAGCTTCATGGATTAAATTGTAGAAAGTTTCAGCCACATCATCTAATGCCGATGCAGACTTTACTGAAATATTGAGGCTGACAGTTCTTTCTAACCAGGTGCTAAATGATGATAGATCAGTTTTACTATTCAAAATTTTATATCTTTTAAAGTGACAATGTAAAAATATATTCAAATCAAGGATAAGTGGCGAATGTTCAGAGTTTAGATCGTAACTATCAGTTATTTGTAGTAAATTATTTGGTATGCCATAATATACAACAAAATCCAATAAATCTGGAGTTTTCGTCAAATCTGTAGGCCAATATGTTGGACTACCCGTAGATAAAACTGAATAGTTGTTATTGCCGATACATCTAAAAAGTTCTCTGCCTTTAGGATTTATTAATCTCGAACCCCACCAATGATGTTTGGCATTGAAGTCGCCTCCTACTATAAATCTAGGCCTAAGTTTTCTAAAAAATTCTTGAAATTCCTGACACTTTACAGAATATCTTGGAGGAAAATAAATAGAGCTAATGGTAATGGAAGTCGAATCACAAAATATTTTAATACATGCAGCTTGTAGACTTTGCTGTCTTATTTCGTCGGCGAATTTGTAAGTAATTGATGATTTTATTAGTATTGCTGCTCCACCATGTGCTCTATTGTCCGGGTGGTTAGCTTTTATTACGTCAAAATTTTTTATTTTGAAAAATGATCTGTCTGTGAAGTATGTCTCCGAGACTAGGAGGATATCAATAAAATTAGCTTTAAGAAATATTTCTACCTCTTGAGTATGATTGGAAAGCCCATTGGCATTCATATTGCAATTCTTAAATTCATTTGCATAGTTTTGATATTAAAAGAGACTTCATATTTATCAACTTATTGGTCTGTTCTATTTAGTTTTCAATTAATTTTTTGAGTTTTTCAAAAGAATTGTTTAATGGATTTAGTTGCTGTAGATTCCGTAAAGTATCAGAATATGAAAATCTTTAATTTCGACTGGTGTTGGTGTTTGCTTTTTGGTTAAGTTGATTTGGGTAATCTTCACTATTAAATATATGTATGTATATTGGCTGGTTTTATCTCTTCTGTAGAGATTATTTTGCAATTTTCTTTTAAGTATTTGTTTATATACTATGCAGCCTTTATAGTTTGCTGGATGGTTTTGTAGACAGTTCACACAGCGTGGAGGAGATTCAATATTTTTATTGCAGTCAATTGTAAGATGCCCTAAGCTACATTTAACACATCTTTCTTCTTTTCGGCAGTAAGTTTTGGTATGAACGAATTCTTGACATCTATGATATTGCACAAGATCGTTAGTTTTTATTGAGGGTTCAATGGTGACAATTGCGCTATTTATGTGCCTAATATCGTATACGTTTTTGTTGCTTAGGGCAGGTTCTAAATCAACGAAGAACATTGGAAGGCGATTTTTCGTTATTCTACTGCGAACATTGACAATGTTCCGAACTTTATGACCATTTTTTTCAATTTCGTATTTAATATCAGTAGTTGACGTAGAATGATGTAAGTTTTTTATAACTACTCTATACGATCGGTCTAGTTCTGTACGAGTTAACATTCTTTATTAGCAATCTTATTTGTCCATCTTTAAGTGACTTGTATTGAAATTCAGAGGAAGGAATAATTTTAGAAAAAGATTTCATCATTGCGCTAATATCAGCAACAAATGGTATGTATATACATAGGTGGTGGCTTTGGTTCATTGTTATTGCTGTTTTCATTATATTCTTCATCCTCGGTATCAATTTCAGTTTAAGATTGGAATGTTGTTTGCATTTAAATGTGCATGCGTCTTTATTGATTTACTTGCATTGTTGTTGTTAACATTTCTTATTGAAGTTAAGTAGTTGTTGTCGATATTTTGTCTTTTGTTCTCGAATATTTTTGGTAATACACTTTGTCGTCGTTTTTTTGTTATTGGCAAAGTAAATACCTGCCAGCTAATATTATTATCTTCACTTGGTTCACTACCATCATCCATCACGAAGGCAGTGTATTTTGTTAGTGTTTAAAAATATTTTAAGTATTGTTCTTTAACAAGACAATTATTTTAAACTTTTTGTACTCTTTGTATTTAATAAAAATAAATGTATTGAAAACTGTGGCTGTGGCGCGTGCAGCTAGCCTCGTACGTCCCGTAATTTGTGCGTTCGCGGCGAAAGTTAGAATGTTGATGTACTTAAGAATGCACATTTTGTGTACATATCCAGTAATATATGAAAGAGCAAAATAAAAAGAAGTTTAATCGAGTACTTTTCGTTCGTAGTGAAAAAAATACCCATACAGTACATACATATGTACTGTAATTTGCATTCAACAATATATACATATGTATGTATGTTCAACTTAGATTTGTCAATATATCTTTTTAACTTTATTAAGATCTTTTAGTACAAAATTAAACCAATGATTTATTTTCATACTCAAATGATTTGTTATTATGTTATAAGAAAAAAAAATAGTACCGAAAAATTTAATTATTTATTTCAATCAATATTCAATATTTCAATATTCAATATTTATTCAATCATTAGAATGTAATACCCATTTTTTGGAACCTAAGAAACCTTTATAATGTTATATTTTAAGTTTTTTATACATCTGTATAAATTGTATATATGGAAATATGGAAATATGTATGTATGTATGTACATATACACATACATACATATATATTGAATCGGTGTTTATGCAGTTGCCATGTCAACTTTTTTTTCCTTGTCTTCTTTAGATGAGGGGCCAGTTTGAGATATGTGAACAACTCTCTCAGTACAAAGCGTATCCAATTTCTTAATCGGAGCAGTAACAGTTAATAAGCCATCGGACGAAAGGGAAGAAATCACGCTGTCTGGGTTAACGTTGCCTTAGAAAAAATAGAGATTACCTTTACATTTATAGAACAACTACTCGTATTTGCTTTTAAGAAAAATAAAGTTTGATACATACTTGGCAAAATGTACCGTCTTGTGAATTGCCTGGACACAAAACCATGTTCGTCTTGTTTTTCCTCGTGCTTGGCCTCTACAATAACAAACTTATCTGTGACTTTTACGCTTATCTCATTGGGAGAAAATTGTTGAACGTCCAATATGATTTCAAATTTTTCATCATTTATATTAAGAGTGGAGCCTGAGTCTTGCTTTTGCAGGTCTGTAGGACGTTGCCAAGGGCGTAAATAACCGGAACGCAGCATTGTAGGCCTTGAGTGCCAAACAGAAGATAGTAAATCATCGCGCCTAAAAAAGAAACAGTTATGTACACAAATATATTCTTAATAAAAACAAATATGACGATGATTGCCGGCGCATGAAATCAAACTATTGTGAATGAGATTTTTGTAAAAAAAGTTGCAAAAGGTATAATTTTTTGTTTACAAAGAAATAAGTGAATGAGTGATACCAACTTTTTTTACGTAAATTAATCAGCCGACAAGATTATTTGTAACTAAATAAGTTAAAATATAGGAAAAAATTATTATTTTAATGGATTACTAGATAACTAGTTGCAAAAAACTTCATTTTAACTCAAAAGTAATATACATAAGTATATTTACTTTAGCCTAGTAGTTTTCAAAATCTTGAAAGAGTAAAACGTATACATATGCATACGTTTGTATGTATGTATAAAATATATGCATAGATTGAAAACAATTATTTAAACTCAAAAACACTAAAAATATAATATATCTAATAGCTTCTCCCGTAACTGTTATGACTTTTAAAATATAAGAAGTTAAAAAAAAATTCAAACATCTGCATGTAGAGTGACTATAAAGTCAAAACGAAAATATGTGCGTACAAGGACTTTTGATAAAATTTACAGTGGACCAACGTACTATTCCAGCCCACCTGTTGTCTGATTCTAAAAACTCCAATTTAGGAGTTATTCACCCAAAAACATTTCTTAGTGAAAAAGGTGCCAAAAACAATGCTGGCATGATCTTCAGCCCGCAGCCTCTAATTTTGCACACCAAGTTGGTTGAGGTCCCTCTCTACTTGCGTTCGCCATCGGTTCCCTGGGCATCCTTTATTCCGTTGTCCCACTGGTTCGGAGTCGAAGGTTCTACGGGTTGGATCCGTAGACGTCTGGTTAGGCTCATATTGTGATTGAATTTTCTTCTCCAGAAACCATCAACGCTAACAGGTCCGAATATTGAACGCAGAACTTTTTTCTCGAAAATATCGATATATAAAATCGATACTGTTTATGCTTCCGCGCCATGGAGAAGGACAGGGATGATCAAAGTGGTATATAATGTGAGCTTGGTGTTTCAGGAAGACCAATTGCCTCTTGAGCCCAAAGAAACATCGAATATTTCAAAACCGTTACCATTTATAAAAATTAATCCGTTGTCCCTGCTTTAGTAGTAATGTTATTTAACCCATATTTTTTTGAATTTGTAAGATTTTGGGGATCAGTGTGTATATATACGTATGTATATATATTTTATTTGAAGAGACTTTAGTTGTACTGAAAGAAACTGTAAAAAAGTTAAAAGTTTTGAACTTAAAAATACATATTTGCTTAAAAGTGGCATTTGGAATTCAAAAAACTACAGTGTTGTTAATTTCTTTAGTTTTATACCTGCATATACTTTTTTTTTGATGTAGCGATTTATTTCAAAATATGATGCATCACCGAATGTTGTCACAAAAAAGTAAACAAGCGTTCATATTTTTTTTTGTGTACAGAAATAATTTCTATGCAATTCTTATACTGCATATGTATGTATGTAGATATCTTAGTGGCAAGAAGCGCTGAAGAATAGTTTTCGAATCATCGTAATTATTTTTTAAGTGCAGTCGGTCAGGCTTGTTGCAGTTGTTTAGCCCTCGATAGTTTTGAGTCTCACTAGACTGATTTAACCTGGATAAATGTATTTTTTTACGTGTCGCTTAAGGAATTTCATTTCCTATTGAAGTTAGACAAAGAGGCATATGTATGTACATATGTATATACGAGTCATGAGCATATGGTTTTCGTTACACACTCATTCTATGCAGTTATAACTTGTAAATTTACCTTCCAAGTTATAAATTAATAATTAAATAGATTATATGTAGATATCTCTTTCTAACACTGGCTATTTCACTGTTTCAATCTCTGATTAAAAAAATTTTAAATAGCTTAATTTCAGCTTAAGCGAGTTTATAGCGCTCATATTATTATTTCAATTAGTTATTGATTGTGTGGAACTGATTTTAACTTCCTTCCTGATAATTTTATTTATGGCTTTGTAGCATCTTCGGAAAAGTTCCCACCTGGTCGGCAAGTGTCGCTTGTTCACATGATATTTGATTATTTAAAAGTACTCAGAACATACATATGTATGTAAATCGTAAAACATACAAAATTAATGTTCTGATTTTTCGCAACTTTTATCAAAACAGCTGTTTGAAACAGCAGTAAGAATAATAAAAATGCTGATTTATTTTTTATTAAAATTGCATGGAATTTCGTTTTTATTCCACTTATAACTCAGTTTTTGAGAAAACTGTAGTCAAATCAAATCTTATTTATGTATGTATGTATGTACATATATGCAAAAGTCTACTGAAACAAAAGAACGAAAGCAAATGTGAGATGCACCTGAAATACAGTAATATATATTTTTTTTTTGTTGTTTCGTTTTATTTACAATCTATCCAAGAATAATAAGTAAATTTTATAAAATAAGTAATAAGAAAATAACATTCATTGTTGAACTCCAATAAAACAACAATATACAAACAAAAATTGTTAAAGTTATTTCAAGAATTTATAATATATACATTATATACAAAATCTTAAAGTTTTATCTATACTAATATTTACATATATGAACACAGAATTTTATTTATGTATAATTGATTAGGTTCGAAATGGCAAATCTAATATGTGGTTCCTTTTCAGTATTCTTACTTCGTTTGTGTCATCTAGTAGCATTATTGCCAATGGGTTACAATGGTTACTCAGCCTCTCCAAGTAATTTTCGCTATATTTTCTAACTTCTTCTTTAATCATCGGAATTGATAAGTCATCATGAATTGTTTCGTTTGATACAAACCATGGAGCGTTAACTAAGGAGCTCAATGTTTTCGACTAAAACCTCTGTAGAATTTCAATGTTAGAATTGCTGGCCGTTCCCCACAACTGTATACCATATGTTCATATGCATATGCTTCAGCCTTGCTTCGATCTGTTCTGCACCATAAACCATTTTCGTCTCTTATAGGTGTATTTTTCTTGATTGGACGCTTTAAATATTTGGTGGCATTCCAAATGTAATGTTCATCATATCTTGTAACGTTGAGATTACTAACAAAATTTTCAATCTGTTTGTTCTTTATTTCAGTCAGCCGAAGTTTAAGATCCTTTGTGGCCCTATTAAGGATTCGTTTGTCATTCTACTCATTTGCCATATTCTTCTTAGTCTTCTTTTATTTTGGATCATTGTTCTTATTTCAGTAGTTACATAAACCTGGTTTTGGCTATTATGGGTATCAGTTGATAGTGAAGATAGAAATCCAGCTTCATGGATTAAATTGTAGAAAGTTTCAGCCACATCATCTAATGCCGATGCAGACTTTACTGAAATATTGAGGCTGACAGTTCTTTCTAACCAGGTGCTAAATGATGATAGATCAGTTTTACTATTCAAAATTTTATATCTTTTAAAGTGACAATGTAAAAATATATTCAAATCAAGGATAAGTGGCGAATGTTCAGAGTTTAGATCGTAACTATCAGTTATTTGTAGTAAATTATTTGGTATGCCATAATATACAACAAAATCCAATAAATCTGGAGTTTTCGTCAAATCTGTAGGCCAATATGTTGGACTACCCGTAGATAAAACTGAATAGTTGTTATTGCCGATACATCTAAAAAGTTCTCTGCCTTTAGGATTTATTAATCTCGAACCCCACCAATGATGTTTGGCATTGAAGTCGCCTCCTACTATAAATCTAGGCCTAAGTTTTCTAAAAAATTCTTGAAATTCCTGACACTTTACAGAATATCTTGGAGGAAAATAAATAGAGCTAATGGTAATGGAAGTCGAATCACAAAATATTTTAATACATGCAGCTTGTAGACTTTGCTGTCTTATTTCGTCGGCGAATTTGTAAGTAATTGATGATTTTATTAGTATTGCTGCTCCACCATGTGCTCTATTGTCCGGGTGGTTAGCTTTTATTACGTCAAAATTTTTTATTTTGAAAAATGATCTGTCTGTGAAGTATGTCTCCGAGACTAGGAGGATATCAATAAAATTAGCTTTAAGAAATATTTCTACCTCTTGAGTATGATTGGAAAGCCCATTGGCATTCATATTGCAATTCTTAAATTCATTTGCATAGTTTTGATATTAAAAGAGACTTCATATTTATCAACTTATTGGTCTGTTCTATTTAGTTTTCAATTAATTTTTTGAGTTTTTCAAAAGAATTGTTTAATGGATTTAGTTGCTGTAGATTCCGTAAAGTATCAGAATATGAAAATCTTTAATTTCGACTGGTGTTGGTGTTTGCTTTTTGGTTAAGTTGGTTTGGGTAATCTTCACTATTAAATATATGTATGTATATTGGCTGGTTTTATCTCTTCTGTAGAGATTATTTTGCAATTTTCTTTTAAGTATTTGTTTATATACTATGCAGCCTTTATAGTTTGCTGGATGGTTTTGTAGACAGTTCACACAGCGTGGAGGAGATTCAATATTTTTATTGCAGTCAATTGTAAGATGCCCTAAGCTACATTTAACACATCTTTCTTCTTTTCGGCAGTAAGTTTTGGTATGAACGAATTCTTGACATCTATGATATTGCACAAGATCGTTAGTTTTTATTGAGGGTTCAATGGTGACAATTGCGCTATTTATGTGCCTAATATCGTATACGTTTTTGTTGCTTAGGGCAGGTTCTAAATCAACGAAGAACATTGGAAGGCGATTTTTCGTTATTCTACTGCGAACATTGACAATGTTCCGAACTTTATGACCATTTTTTTCAATTTCGTATTTAATATCAGTAGTTGACGTAGAATGATGTAAGTTTTTTATAACTACTCTATACGATCGGTCTAGTTCTGTACGAGTTAACATTCTTTATTAGCAATCTTATTTGTCCATCTTTAAGTGACTTGTATTGAAATTCAGAGGAAGGAATAATTTTAGAAAAAGATTTCATCATTGCGCTAATATCAGCAACAAATGGTATGTATATACATAGGTGGTGGCTTTGGTTCATTGTTATTGCTGTTTTCATTATATTCTTCATCCTCGGTATCAATTTCAGTTTAAGATTGGAATGTTGTTTGCATTTAAATGTGCATGCGTCTTTATTGATTTACTTGCATTGTTGTTGTTAACATTTCTTATTGAAGTTAAGTAGTTGTTGTCGATATTTTGTCTTTTGTTCTCGAATATTTTTGGTAATACACTTTGTCGTCGTTTTTTTGTTATTGGCAAAGTAAATACCTGCCAGCTAATATTATTATCTTCACTTGGTTCACTACCATCATCCATCACGAAGGCAGTGTATTTTGTTAGTGTTTAAAAATATTTTAAGTATTGTTCTTTAACAAGACAATTATTTTAAACTTTTTGTACTCTTTGTATTTAATAAAAATAAATGTATTGAAAACTGTGGCTGTGGCGCGTGCAGCTAGCCTCGTACGTCCCGTAATTTGTGCGTTCGCGGCGAAAGTTAGAATGTTGATGTACTTAAGAATGCACATTTTGTGTACATATCCAGTAATATATGAAAGAGCAAAATAAAAAGAAGTTTAATCGAGTACTTTTCGTTCGTAGTGAAAAAAATACCCATACAGTACATACATATGTACTGTAATTTGCATTCAACAATATATACATATGTATGTATGTTCAACTTAGATTTGTCAATATATCTTTTTAACTTTATTAAGATCTTTTAGTACAAAATTAAACCAATGATTTATTTTCATACTCAAATGATTTGTTATTATGTTATAAGAAAAAAAAATAGTACCGAAAAATTTAATTATTTATTTCAATCAATATTCAATATTTCAATATTCAATATTTATTCAATCATTAGAATGTAATACCCATTTTTTGGAACCTAAGAAACCTTTATAATGTTATATTTTAAGTTTTTTATACATCTGTATAAATTGTATATATGGAAATATGGAAATATGTATGTATGTATGTACATATACACATACATACATATATATTGAATCGGTGTTTATGCAGTTGCCATGTCAACTTTTTTTTCCTTGTCTTCTTTAGATGAGGGGCCAGTTTGAGATATGTGAACAACTCTCTCAGTACAAAGCGTATCCAATTTCTTAATCGGAGCAGTAACAGTTAATAAGCCATCGGACGAAAGGGAAGAAATCACGCTGTCTGGGTTAACGTTGCCTTAGAAAAAATAGAGATTACCTTTACATTTATAGAACAACTACTCGTATTTGCTTTTAAGAAAAATAAAGTTTGATACATACTTGGCAAAATGTACCGTCTTGTGAATTGCCTGGACACAAAACCATGTTCGTCTTGTTTTTCCTCGTGCTTGGCCTCTACAATAACAAACTTATCTGTGACTTTTACGCTTATCTCATTGGGAGAAAATTGTTGAACGTCCAATATGATTTCAAATTTTTCATCATTTATATTAAGAGTGGAGCCTGAGTCTTGCTTTTGCAGGTCTGTAGGACGTTGCCAAGGGCGTAAATAACCGGAACGCAGCATTGTAGGCCTTGAGTGCCAAACAGAAGATAGTAAATCATCGCGCCTAAAAAAGAAACAGTTATGTACACAAATATATTCTTAATAAAAACAAATATGACGATGATTGCCGGCGCATGAAATCAAACTATTGTGAATGAGATTTTTGTAAAAAAAGTTGCAAAAGGTATAATTTTTTGTTTACAAAGAAATAAGTGAATGAGTGATACCAACTTTTTTTACGTAAATTAATCAGCCGACAAGATTATTTGTAACTAAATAAGTTAAAATATAGGAAAAAATTATTATTTTAATGGATTACTAGATAACTAGTTGCAAAAAACTTCATTTTAACTCAAAAGTAATATACATAAGTATATTTACTTTAGCCTAGTAGTTTTCAAAATCTTGAAAGAGTAAAACGTATACATATGCATACGTTTGTATGTACAGTGGCGAGCACACATGGATACATGTTTTACACATATGACTTACAAACCAAATAAAACGGACAAAATTTAAAAAATATATATGATTTTGCATTTAAAATGTTCAATAAAATAACAAAATCAAGAAAATATATAAAAATTCATGATTTTCATACGTAAATCTTAAGTTTTAAACAAATTTGTGTAAAATGACAATGTATCCACTTTTGCACGTTGAAGTTCATTTAAGCTGGCATCACAAATAAATGGACAAATGGCGATGAATTTAACTGTTATTTAATTGTTTTTCTAAAAACTATTAAATTAACCAGTTTATAGCATATTAAAAACTATTAAAAAGTTTTTTTTAAGTTTTCTCCAATCTTTTGCTAAAATGTGAGAAAAATATCCAATTTTTTGGAAAACCAAGTAGTTGTAATGACAAGTAATAATTATTCAGGTAGTGAAATTGCCAAAAAGTTGGGAATCTGTCTGTGAACAGTGTTACTGGTAAGAAAAATAAAAAAATTTAGCCCACATACTGCAAAAAAATCATGACCTTGTACGTTTTCGAACCGTGATGCCAGAACTATGGAGTGATTATTGTCCTCCAAACAGGTGAAAACACCCAAACAGGCTACAACTGCTATAAACAAACCCGTGAGCGACTGAACAACTCGAAGAGGTCTTCGCCGAACTGGTCTCATATCAGCCGTTAAACAAAAAAAAGCCTACGTTGTTTCGTCAAAATGTAAAGGCTCGGCTTAAATTTTGTAAAGCGCACAAAAATGGACTGTCGAATACTGCAAAAGGGTTATTTGGTCTGAGGAAACCAAAATAAATAGATTCCAGTCCGACGGGAAGGAATATCACTGGCACCGCCCCTATGAACGCTTAAAAAACACCAAGTCAAATAAGTGTGGAAGTATGGCGGTGGAAGTTTGATGATGTGGGCCTGTTTTACTTGGTGGCATATTGGTTCCTTTGATAAAAATAGAAGGTATAATGAGAAAAGCAGATTATCTGAGCATATTAGAAGCCAATATTCCCGAATTCGTTGACAAAAGTGCTGACCCAGAGGAAGAAGTGATATTCCAGCAGGATGGAAATCCGAAGCTTAGGGCAAAAATCGTAAGGGAATGGCTTTCTAAACAAACATTTCACACCATTTAATGACCAGGGCAAAGCCGGGATCTCAATCCCATTGAAAACTTGTGGGCTTTATTAAACAAGAGGCTTGCCCAATACGACAGTCCCTCGACGCACTTGAATGATTTTTGGCATAGGGTCCAAACGGAGTGGGCCAATATTCCTCATCGGACCATCGAGACATTGGTCGAAAGTATGCTAAGGCGAATAAATAGCGGCATCAAGCCAAAAGGTCTGTGGACAAAGTATTAAAAACTTCAATTTTTCAAAAACGTGCAAAAGTGGATACATTGTCATTTTACATAAATTTGTTTAAAACTTAACATTTACGTATGAAAATCATGAATTTTAATATATTTTCTTGATTTTATTATTTTATTGAACACTTTAAGTGCAAAATCATATATATTTTTTAAATTTTGTGTGTTTTATTTGGTTTGTAAGTCATATGTGTAAAACATGTATCCATGTGTGCTCGCCACTGTATGTATAAAATATATGCATAGATTGAAAACAATTATTTAAACTCAAAAACACTAAAAATATAATATATCTAATAGCTTCTCCCGTAACTGTTATGACTTTTAAAATATAAGAAGTTAAAAAAAAATTCAAACATCTGCATGTAGAGTGACTATAAAGTCAAAACGAAAATATGTGCGTACAAGGACTTTTGATAAAATTTACAGTGGACCAACGTACTATTCCAGCCCACCTGTTGTCTGATTCTAAAAACTCCAATTTAGGAGTTATTCACCCAAAAACATTTCTTAGTGAAAAAGGTGCCAAAAACAATGCTGGCATGATCTTCAGCCCGCAGCCTCTAATTTTGCACACCAAGTTGGTTGAGGCCCCTCTCTACTTGCGTTCGCCATCGGTTCCCTGGGCATCCTTTATTCCGTTGTCCCACTGGTTCGGAGTCGAAGGTTCTACGGGTTGGATCCGTAGACGTCTGGTTAGGCTCATATTGTGATTGAATTTTCTTCTCCAGAAACCATCAACGCTAACAGGTCCGAATATTGAACGCAGAACTTTTTTCTCGAAAATATCGATATATAAAATCGATACTGTTTATGCTTCCGCGCCATGGAGAAGGACAGGGATGATCAAAGTGGTATATAATGTGAGCTTGGTGTTTCAGGAAGACCAATTGCCTCTTGAGCCCAAAGAAACATCGAATATTTCAAAACCGTTACCATTTATAAAAATTAATCCGTTGTCCCTGCTTTAGTAGTAATGTTATTTAACCCATATTTTTTTGAATTTGTAAGATTTTGGGGATCAGTGTGTATATATACGTATGTATATATATTTTATTTGAAGAGACTTTAGTTGTACTGAAAGAAACTGTAAAAAAGTTAAAAGTTTTGAACTTAAAAATACATATTTGCTTAAAAGTGGCATTTGGAATTCAAAAAACTACAGTGTTGTTAATTTCTTTAGTTTTATACCTGCATATACTTTTTTTTTGATGTAGCGATTTATTTCAAAATATGATGCATCACCGAATGTTGTCACAAAAAAGTAAACAAGCGTTCATATTTTTTTTTGTGTACAGAAATAATTTCTATGCAATTCTTATACTGCATATGTATGTATGTAGATATCTTAGTCGCAAGAAACGCTGAAGAATAGTTTTCGAATCATCGTAATTATTTTTTAAGTGCAGTCGGTCAGGCTTGTTGCAGTTGTTTAGCCCTCGACAGTTTTGAGTCTCACTAGACTGATTTAACCTGGATAAATGTATTTTTTTACGTGTCGCTTAAGGAATTTTATTTCCTATTGAAGTTAGACAAAGAGGCATATGTATGTACATATATACGAGTCATGAGCATATGGTTTTCGTTACACACTCATTCTATGCAGTTATAACTTGTAAATTTACCTTCCAAGTTATAAATTAATAATTAAATAGATTATATGTAGATATCTCTTTCTAACACTGGCTATTTCACTGTTTCAATCTCTGATTAAAAAAATTTTAAATAGCTTAATTTCAGCTTAAGCGAGTTTATAGCGCTCATATTATTATTTCAATTAGTTATTGATTGTGTGGAACTGATTTTAACTTCCTTCCTGATAATTTTATTTATGGCTTTGTAGCATCTTCGGAAAAATTCCCACCTGGTCGGCAAGTGTCGCTTGTTCACATGATATTTGATTATTTAAAAGTACTCAGAACATACATATGTATGTAAACCGTAAAACATACAAAATTAATGTTCTGATTTTTCGCAACTTTTATCAAAACAGCTGTTTGAAACAGCAGTAAGAATAATAAAAATGCTGATTTATTTTTTATTAAAATTGCATGGAATTTCGTTTTTATTCCACTTATAACTCAGTTTTTGAGAAAACTGTAGTCAAATCAAATCTTATTTATGTATGTATGTATGTACATATATGCAAAAGTCTACTGAAACAAAAGAACGAAAGCAAATGTGAGATGCACCTGAATGAAAGTAATCGAAATAGTACAATAGTGAACGAAAAACACTCAGTGAAATGTCCAGCCCACTTGGTTCGCGTAGGTACATGACCGTTGTAACGACGGATTCAGAACAACAAACATAGAAACGATTACGATTAAATTATGGCAATTTATGTAAGGACAATTGAACGCGTCTTGCAAAGCAAACAATGGATTTTTAACAGCAAAAATACCTAGAGTTGTGGTTACTGTCATTGAAATGTGTTTAATAAATTGAAACTTAGAATCTATCAATGAAAATACACGCTCTATAGGATGATTTCCCAATGATTAGTTGCATCAATGCGAAATCTTCTGCGGAAAGTTATATGATTTCATGGGGACACTTTTCATCAAGTGTCACTTGCTAAAGCAAATAAGGGAACTAATCATACTCTGCTGAGCTGTTGAAAACTAATTAGAACTTTAAGCGGTGCCTTATGTTTAAAGTAACTATACATTTCTTAAGTTAGCTGAAGCAAATATGCGACACTACATAATCAAATGTGTACTCCTGTAATGTCCTTAGAAACTTTCCGTCATGCTTCGTCAAATATCATTTGTTTAGGCAAAGGTATCAGATACAGATCAGAGATTAGAGATCAGATAGAGATTAACAAAATTCTGGGAATTTGAATTGTAAAAGCGGAATTCTTAAAAAAGTCAAGGCATTTCGAAAAAAATTGTTTTTTAGTTCAACATATGTATGTGCATGTTTTTTGCTATAGCCTACAATTCTTTTCTTTTCAATATTTAACCTAAAGTAGTGTCATACAATATAAGTTATTAATTTTCAAGTAAGTCTTTGCAAATTAAGTGACTACATAAAATATAAATGAAAATAATTTTCCCCATAACCAAGGGTTGGTATTGATGCAATTAAAATACACATGATTATTTTCTGATACTTTGAATCGCAACAATATGAAATTTATGTAAATAGTCAATAAAGCGTTTCATTAAATACAACCCCAACGAGGCTAATGGTTTAACTTTAGTTAAGTTATACATTTATTAGAATATTTCTTATAAACTCGCTCAAAGTGCTTGTTACCGCAAACCCTAAGATTTCCAATTCCTTTATAACCGAAGGTGAAAGTGAAAACCAAATCGAAAATGTAAATACGGTCTTGCGCTTAATTTATTAATTAGGATTTTTGTCTTTTCTGGTAAATATCTGATAATAAACAATCTTCCAAAGAATATTTTAAAAGCCTGTCTAAATTAATTCCTAAATATTAAGGTTTGTCTACAAATGGAATTTGCTGGCCATCAAAGTATAATCAAAGCTGTTTGCTCCTTAAACAAATTGCTTCACTTTTGTAAGCACTTATTTTTATAGCCCAAAATTTATGAACATTATTATCCTCATTTAAGTATAGTATTGGGAACTAAAAAAATGACTAACGATATAGGACTTTTCACACTTTGTTCTGTTCTGAAAGCAAGTTTCATCAAAAAGGCGGCTTCTCTTTCTTTTTTCATTACTTATCTACTAAAAGACGCTTAAAATCATGCTGACCACATAATTTATTTAGTTCATGTAATACTATTTTTGATTTTAGAAATATCATGAATTTAGGTTTGGTGAAGTTTTTTATTTGTATGCATGCACTCGCATACTTATATTTAAGCTTACCTTAGTCCTGTACCAAAATGTTGATCTAGCAGACGTGTTGCGCGCGTTGGAATTTCAAACTCATCCCACCAGTCACGGAACATTAAAGGTACTGCTGACATCTATAATCGGGGAAAATAAAGATAGCGAGCAATGAAACTCTTAAGCGTTTAATAAAATAATATTTCTATATCAATTGTAACTTGTGTAATTTTGTGTTATTTTTGTAGAAACCCTGAAGACGATAAATGATGTTGATCAAAATATTGGGAAATGAATGAAAACTAAGAAGAATCATTGTATTTTTTATTATTTGAAATATACAATATCAAATATTAATAATACATTTATTTAATTATAAAAGAGTTCAAGTTACACCTTTCTTTCATTTATTATTGCAAATTGACTTATTTTCGCTTAGGGAGGCGCCAAACTCAATAGATGTTGATAGATAGAACTGACTTAGTTTTCTTGATAACGGGTTATTATTATTATTAATTAAAACTCGTATTTGTGCTTCGCGGTAACAAAAATCCTTTGTTCGCCGCCATCTTAAAGTCTAAAATTTTATAAACTTATAAATAACTATTGCAAATAAAAACTGAAATGCCTGAAAATTCGATTATGATTTTCGAACAAACAGTATACTCGTATGTAATTTCTGTCCCAAGAAACAATCTGAACAGATCTAGGAAAAATAAATCTAAGAAGTAAAAAGATGAAACGATTTTTATTATTGAGCTCCCAATAAATTTCAGTTCTTAAAATGTTTGTTAATAGTTTTGTAATCCGCCATCATAGGATGGCATATTTATGTTTTCATAAATACATTAGCACTTGCTGAGAACGATTGATGTGGATCTCCTCTGCTATACAAGGGCAGCAACTGTCAAAAGGTTTTGTTGGAAAAAAATAATAATAGTCATGACCATACAACCACCAAATTTTGTTTTACCAGTCGCAGCAGATGAGCAAGTCTCTAGACGATAACACTATTCTTTCGTCGTATATATGTACATATGTATAATACCAGTATTATTATCCTACAAGAACAAACTCAATAAATGTGGCTGTGATCAAAAGCAAATTAGCTGGAAAGGCTTGGGCCCTATGGCAATCTTTCCAAACCTATATAATTCGACAGACATGTACTGATTTTGGAGGAAGAGAGGAGAAAATCTTCAATAAAAAAGGTTTACAAATTATATTATTTCATTATATTTATTCACTCTTGTAATTTAAATCATAAAAAAAAATCGTGGCACACTTACATACTTGTATATGTAAACTTGAAACTATATACATATATGTATATGCACATACATTAAGGTGACAATTGTTTGTAGGCAAAACATTTTTTGATCGAATTTTGAGGGGTGCGGGTTGAAATACTATGACACTTAGTCCGAAGATTTGAGCCAAACCAGACCACGTTTTCCGGACGCGCATCGAAGTCATAGGTGAGATACATAAGTATATGCAAATTTTACTATTTGTATGAACTGAAGGACTGTAAAACTATTTTTTTTCCTTTTTCCTTTCCTTTGGGTGAACGTGATCCACAAACTATATTTTCGCCAAATTCTTTAATATTCTTCATTATTTTGTAGAAATTAATATTGTTCTTTAAACATACATAGTATATGTATATGAAATATAAAAACAGAAATACAGAAATAATTTTAAAAATACATTTAATAATTTATAATAAGTAATAGATATAGAAGAAGGCAAGCAATTTTTAGTTAAACAAAGAATGAAAGGTCGCGAAGGGTGTATGTTGGGAGTGGACGGTAATCTAAAGAAAAAAAGAGGAAAGAAAAATAAATCGCAAAAAACAAGAAAAGTTGCGTAAAAAATTAAGTGACGAATTACCATCAACATCATCAGATAAAACTTTAATTAAATATTATATAACGTCGTTTTAAATTTTTGTTAGAAGTACTGAACTGTGACAACATTTATTTCAGCTTGCAATATGATTGAATTTTCTGCATCTGAGGATGCTGCAACATCAGAGGAAGAATATTGTGTATGTTCGCTAGAGGCAAAACGTATTTTAATTTATATTTTAACGCCAACACTAGCTGCAGTTTTCGACAAATTGATAATAAGTCAGAGAGATGCTGTGCATTTATTGGTGGCAGTTCTTAACGCCATCGAACTTAATACATCTGATTATATTTTGAATCGAATCTCCATAAGTCAGCAAAGAGCGCAATTAAGATTAACGCAAGGTGAAAAAATTATACAAAAGTTTACTGCAAGTGATCAAAATCAGAAGACCGTTTGGCTATAATTACTACGGCTCCAGGCCTAGAGCAAATTATAGATATGCCTGATATTCCCTCTGGGACTGGAGCGGAAATTTCTTCTGAGGCTTATGATGCATTAGAAGATAAACATATTTTGGAAAGAACGGAAGCGTTTGTTTTTGATACAACATCATCCAACACTGGTAGATATTTATGAAAGGTGCATATGTGTTCCTTTGGAGAGATCATTTGGAAGAGAAATTTTATTTTTAGGCTCCAGACATCATATTTTCGAAATTGTTTTAACAGCAGTTTTTACAGAGGCCAATGTTAGAGTATCTTCTCAACCGGACATAACGATTTTTAAAAAATCAAAAACATTGGCCAGTAATAAATACAGATAGTAATGTGCCAGGAATAGGTCACCACGAATTATGGAAATTATAGGCGATAATGTTGCTGAACTTTTAGATTTTGCTTTTGGAAAAATTAACGATTCATTTCCGAGAGATGATTATAAAGAATTTTTAGAGTTAGTATTTATATTCCTTGGTGGCAATCCTCCTTTAGGAATAAAATTCAGAACCGGTGTATTACACTACGCTAGATGGATGGCCAAGGCTATATACTCCTTAAAAATAGTAATTTTCGCAATCAGTTTCCTGAAGTAACAGATTTCGAAATCAGTGCTTTGGTAAAAGAAACTGGTTTTATTTATTCAAATTTTGGGTTTGATTCAAATAAAACGGATAAAGATGCCTTAAATGAAATTATGTTTTTGAGAAAATTGGAAAACTACAAAACAGTTAATGAAAATATTGCGGATCAAGCCATTTCAAAGGTATTAAATCATCGGTTTTACAAACGAAGAATATGTGGGCTTTTGTATGTTTGACGAAAGAATAGACAACATAACAAAAAGCAGGTTAGTGGCGAAGATGTCTGTAGATATATCTGGAAATGAAGGTGAAGATATACCAAAGAAAGAAAACTTAAAAAGTTTCATATTCAGAGACAGCTCTCATATTTTACAAGATTTGTTTTTAAAATATACAAAAAAAGTTTTCAAGAAATTTGGAATTTCTATGGAGTTTTTCAGCAACGATCCACATTCTTGGAGTGTGGTAGGAGAGTACGTAAGAGTGAAACAAGTTATTCAAAACTTGAGTGTTGTTAATGATTGTGCTGAAAGAGGCATTCAGTTAATTCTAGAATACCATGGCAAAATAACAAAAGATGAGGAACAGAAACAACATTTAATGAAAGTAACTATCTTATATTATAACTTGTTTTAATTTTTTTTTCTCTTGACATGGTTTAATATTTTACAGGTGGTACAACAATATAGGCTTCTTCAAAGAGATTTTGATCTGTACATTTTAAAAGGAAAAAAAAACTACCAAATCACCGATCATAATTTTTGTCTTTGAAACTAGAAAAATGTAAAAACTTTATATAAATTGAAAATTTGTATCTTAACTTTTTTTCTTGGAATAATTTTAAGTTATTTTATCAAAAGTCTACAGAATTTGTATACTTGTGTACAATAATGGCATACATATGTTAAACATTTTTGCAATAAAATAGTTTGTAGGTCACTTTGACCCAAAGGAGATTTGAAGGTTAATTCCCAAAAAAACTGGTTGACTGTCCTCTTTAATAAAAATGTACAGAATCCAGATGTTTATGTAAAATAATGTAGAAAATTAATGAGTTTCCCAACGTTGATGCGCGTCCAGAAAACGTTATCCGATTTGGCTCAAGTGTTCAGCAGAGAACTTTTAGATTGTAAATTAGCACTTTTCCTGTTCTTAAAATATGTATGTTGTTTTTTCGTACAGAAAATTTTACGAATACGTTTTAGCTCTGCTGAACATACTACATACCTACTACATGTCCTTAAGACGAATCCATTTTTTATGCAATTTCAATACGTTGTCTTTAAACAATTAAGTATGTGCAATAAAAAGCAAACACACTTTTTTGGTAAAAGTAGCTGAATATGGAAAATCACGCCATACATTATATAAAAAAATATATACAATTTTTAGTTTTAATTTATGAGATATTAATGTTTTAGAGATAAATATGGCGGAGAACAACTTAGTTTTTTACCGACACTGTGAAAGTTTTTTTCAGTTTGTTTAAATTTTGTAAACTGAAGGCCGGGGTAAAAATCACTTATAACTTCTCATTTGCGTTTTCAGCCTTGAAACTAACTTTTTACGACCATTTTACAACAACACTGTTATCATTTTTATTGTATCCACTAGTTGTTTCCATACTCTCAATATTTTTTCGGTTGCCACAATTTGCTATCATCCCCATGAGTGGCAACTATGTACATATATTATATTATATTTAGCCACTTGACATATGTACATCAAGTATGCCTATCTGTTTCTGTCTGTTGTACCAACTATACTTTTATTGGTAATGTACGTATGTATGTCCAATAGTACACTTCAAATAGGATATATGTACATATGTATGTGAGTAAAGAAAAGCAACGACGAAGGCCCCTGTCAGTCAATGTCATTTGCTTGTTCCATTTTGTAGTATATTTTACGAAAACGATCTTGGCTTAAGAGCTTTAAAAATTCAACTTGAGCAAGAATTATGTGAAGCCAAACGGTCGTCGCATAATGTCTGTTTTTGGTAGCCAAAGAAGGTCCTACGCATATGGATAAATTTTATTAAAACTTCAATTTCACATTGTATGATTTCTGATAAAATAATTTTTACCGAATAAAATTATTTACATATTAACTGATTACAATAAAAGAAATTTTGAATTGGAATTTAGAAAAGCGTAGAACATTCTACATATGTATGTGCATACATATGTACATACATATATACATACATATAAAGGTGGTATCAACTTTTTCTTACTTTACTCGAAGAAACGTTTGCCCACGATCGCTTGATACCGTTTGACTATATTATTTTTTTGGCTTTAACCTTGTACGCCTACAAACTAAATTGAGCGCAATTAACATCTGGAAATCAACCTTCGGCGAGTTATTAGTGAAATACGAGCGCATAACATTTACAGTTACAGATTACCACGTACGCGTCAGGTGTGCCGGCTACATGTTTCAAACATTAAACGTCACTTTTTATTTTCTTCGAAATAACTTTAAAATATAAATTCAAATGTACTCTAAGTACGCACTTTTAATATATGTATGTATGTATGCACATACATAAATGTGTTTGTATCACTTAAAATATTGGGGTATAAACTTTACTGTTGAATACACACTGGTACATGTACATATGTAGATACTTATACACAAAAGTACATACATATGTATGTACATAGCACTTACTTCTTTCTTAGAAGTGTTCACGACAGAGATTCTGCAATAATTAGTGCAGCAGCTTTGCTTTCCAACGGTTTTAATATTTTAAAAGATTTTCCTGCTCATAATAATTTTATTTCATCAAAGTTCAAATACTCATCATTCTATAAAAAATCTTTCTGACGCATGCACAAAATTTAATATAGACATACATACATACATTTCTATATACCCCACAAGCAAATGCAATCTTTCCGCATAATCTCTGACTAAAAATTGTGAAACAAAATTTGTCTCATCAAAGTTCTCAAAAATTATAATGAATTCTAATGCGAAGTGTCCTTGCGTATTATATTAGACAAGATAATTTAGAAAAAATTATAATCCATAACATCACTAAAATTTTTAAATAAAAGATATTTCTAATTTATAGAGAGACGCAAATTCATGTACATACATATATACATATGTATGTATGTATATCGGTTATAGTTTTAAGTTTTCTACCACATCAGTTTCACTTTATGTAATCGCGACTTCTTAGGCACTCATATTAATTGAAAGCTCTAAATAATCTCATAGAGTTTAAATTTAGCTATTACCACAAAAGTTTTGTTTTTAAAGAAATCCACTGCCATGACAATTAATTCCAAGAGATTAGAGTTCGATATTCGTCCTCGCCAATACCGAAAGTTTTGTAAATATATATGTATTTGTTTCATCAATTCAATTCATTTTTATTAGTTATTTTCTTAACTAAACCCCATATGTTTGTGGGGTATACAAACATACATATGTGCATATGTATGTATATATAGTATGTAGATATTCAAATTTACATACATACGAACGTATGTATTTATATAGAACTCGTGTGCACCCATTTTGAAGACTAGAATAATAAATATTCGAAAACTTAAAACTGATGGAAGGTAAAATGAGGCAGTTTAATCATGAAAGAATCGAAAATTTTATATATGTACATGTATGTATGTACGATATGTATGTACCATGTGCATATGTAAAAGTGTATGAAAGTATGCATCTGTTTCATCAAAAATATTTGGTTTAGTCTATATTTGAACCACTGCATTTTTGTCGGGTATGTGTATATAAATACAATATATCTACATACATACATGTGTATGTAGATATGTCTATCATGTACATATCTACATACATACATGAGAATCTCGGTACACCGTTTGGCTCATAAAGTGTCAATTAAGTTTATATTATACAAAAATAATATTTTGTTTATTTCCTTATTGGAATACTGTCGAATGAAAAGAACTCATTTTTACAATTTAGCTTATGCTTTTTTATTAACCTATAAAACTGAATTCTATTTCAACAGTTTTTGTTGTTTATACTTTTTATGTTGCGTTAGCATGGTTTGGTAATAGTGTTTCAATACAGTTACTGGGAACTTAAATGTATGTAAATGAAAATGTATGCTCAGTTACCTGTTGCTTTTAGTAAGTCATCAATTTTAGCTTTAACTATTATTAGTTTAAACAAAATTATTGGTTTTGAAATTATAGGTATACTAATTAAAAGTGCAAGTTTTAAATTAGTGTTACTATGAATTTACATGAAAATGAACTTAAGATTTTTCTCTTAACTAAAACGCAGCTAAAATTAGATAAGTTGGCGTTTACATTATAATTAATGCTTGTTTTTCCCCTAAAAATACAATACACACAAGGAAAATTCGAGCATTTCTCCAAAGAAGAGCATAAAATAATAATCAATATATTTCGAATATGGCCACAGTCAAAGGTACATCGCAGAAAAATTAAATAAGTATCAAACTTCCATATGGAAGATCATAACTGTGTACACCCAGGAGAATAGTGTTTAAAGAAAGTTACACCCTGGGCGTTCATAAATAAATTCGGAAAGGATCGATTAACGGATACTGGAAGTGTCAAACTTTGTATTTACTGAAGGCCTGTATCTATTAAAATTGAAGCAATATAAATAAAGCAGACTGTTTAATGTTAATGGATTCAATAAGACACAAGCTAGGAAATTTGCCGACTTAAAGCTGTAGACACTTAGTCTATTGAAGTTCTAGGCAATTTATTTTTTAATCCCAATTTTGAAGGCCAAATTATTAAAAATTTTCATCCGTATTTTCCCTCTATGTCGTAGGGTTTCATTGCATATTAAGTTTAGACCAACCATCCGTACTCTTCTACTACAAAATTTTACTTATCGTACGACTTTAAGGACTAAAACATAGTTCCAATTGTACTACAACGATATATTTTGAAAAATAAAAATTTATAGAGGTTTTTGTAAAAATCGTCTAGAACAGGATCTAAGAAGATTAGAAGAAAATTATTAAATGCCATTTTGCCGATATCAGCGGTTCCTGCCCATTGTTTATACCTGTCATTCCCTTGCAATTGCATGTTCACATAAATTACTTATAAGGGAAAAACTTTAATTTGCGGTACATATATACATATATGTCGTATAAGGCGCGAAAACCAACTGTACTAACTGCACTAAAGTTGTACTGTAATGTAAGAAAGAACAACATAAACCTAACAAAAATGCAAATATATAAGACACAAATTGCGCCATACAAATTAAATACAAAAATAAAATAAGTAACATCATGTAGATGTATGTATGTTAATGTCATTATCTCTCTTAATTATTTATATACACATTTACGTAGATAAATGCATAAATATGTACTTAAAGAAGAAATTATTATTGCTTCCTGCCAACTGATTTCACGTCTGATCTAAACTTCAGAAAAGCACCCTACAATTATTTATATATTGTACACACATACATAAGTATGTATGTAAGAACATAGAAATGAAACGAACAAACACAAACTGACTACTTAATAGGGGATGATATGTCTAATGTGGGTGCAATGTGGCCCAAAGATTTCACACATTTTGTATGCGAATACTTTAATACACTTTATTCAATATTTTATTAATACTAAACCGACTTACCCATCATTCCAATGTGCTAGCCATCAATTTATTAGACGATAGCAACGAAGTACGTAGGTTAAAAAGGGTACATGTACTTGACCTTCCTTTTAGAAAATAATATCTAAGATGTATGTACATATATATTTATGTAAATAGTGCAACAGTGGACAACTGTTGTTTACTGAGCTGTTATTTTAGTTATGTTATGTTTTTAATTATTATTAAATTTGCTTATTACTTTAAATTTTGTAAAATAGCTTGCAAATAAAACAGATTACAAAAAAAAAAAATATTTTATTAAAGACCAAGGCAGTAGAGATTTGTTTATGCAGCCAAGCAATGTAGGAACTTATAAAAAAGTATTGTTTTTTATTATTAAACAAGTTATTTTCTCGCTGTATAGTGTGATTTTTTATAAACTCTATCACGGGCCTTAAAGAATTCAAGTTATTTTCATTAATAGTCGGTTTCAAGACCCAATATGAGTTTCATTTGATATCATGAAAACAAGCAGTTGTTGTTTACATATGTATGTATGATGGCTTATAGTTTTTATTAAAATAAAAGGAATAATTAAAAAATATATGTATGTGTATATGTGTGTATTTACAAATAAAATGAAAACTGCTGTTGCTGCATATTTGCCATTGGAGAAAAGGAAATAATGCCGGTGACATCGTAAGAAGATGTTTTTGTATATATTGCGCCTACTTGGGCTATTTTCAACAGCAAAACCCATCAAATTGGTTTCTCTGATGACTAAAACCGACCTTAATTCTACTTCGAACATAAAACCGTTTTCATGACACCTAAAATATGTGTTTTGTCGGCTTCAAATCCAATTCCGATAAGATAAGCAAAAATACAGAACCAGAATATAAGAAACGAGTAGTTTGCTATAATGAGTAAGAACAAAGATTGTGTGTTGAAATTTTAGAATACCCAGTAGTAAATATTCAATAATGTTACTATTCTTATTTAACAATTTTGTCTATTTCTACAACACATTTTTGTTAGTGTTTCCTTAGATAAGGCTTTTATACCACACGTTTTTTTAAGTTTCAGTTTATTGCCATTTATGTACATCCACAATCAAAACTTATTGTACGTGCAGAATTATTTCTTCTGAAATTTAAATGTATATGTACATAATTGGGAGAATGAAAAAACATGTGTAACAATGTTTATTGTAAAAAGGTTATGGAAGAGACAAAATCGATTTGAAAGGATAGATTTCTTAATACGATGACCTAGTAATATACATACATATGTACATACAATATATAAAAACTTTGAATTATAGTTCTTTGAACAATTTTTTCTAAAGTTCTGACTTTTATTAATTCTCTTTTTTGCACAAGTAAATAAAGAAAATGTAATATAAAATAAATCATTAAAAAGCATTTGCCAAAGGTAATCCATAACCAAAACATAGTTTTATGCTAAGCCAATAGTATTGATACCAGTTAGATTTTATTGCGTTATACTCCGAAGCTGGAACGTCAGATTGGCTAAGTTGCAATAGAGTAGAGTTTTTCTGAAAAGAAAAATTTAATAAATTAATTAATATGGGATTGCATAAAGAAGAGTCTTGCTAAAAGAGCAATAGAAAAAAAAAACTCCCTACTATAAAATCAGCCAAACGTCATCCGAAATGGAAAACGATGTGTGTGTCAAAACGTAAAAAAATTAAATAATAGAATTAATTGACCTGAAAGAAGACATTTCATTTTGTGGTTAAAATGTAAATCAAAAAGTTGTTTAAAAAAATTGAGAAATGGTACATAAATCCTGCAGAAGTTTGAGTGAAATCGAGCTTCTACAACGCGACGGACTGCTAAGATTTCGCTGCAATTTTGCGGATTAACATTTTGACCTGACGTATTTACTTTGTTTAATACTTACATATTTTATAAAATCGGCCCAGAAGTTGTTATGTTACGTTGTGTATCATACACGACTTCGATTTATGTATGTATATAAAATAAATTGCATACATTTTCCTTTTTATATAAAAGGAAATAACAACATAAAACTAAATCATACAAAACAAATTAGAACTTGCAAAACTTCCCAAATTTAGTTTTTTTTTATATATAAAAAGTTTTTGTTTAATTTTCCGATTTTATAACTAAATATTTCTCTGACACTAGTAAAGGGTGGTTAAATTGTATGGGCCGATGTTGAATGTGAACCACACCTAAACGCCAAGTTTTTTTCCGAATTTTATTTGACATTTCTCTATTTCAGACTTACTCAATTTGAACCATGGAGAGATACACAATCCAACAACGTGTTAAAGTTATCCAGACTTATTATGAAAATGGGAGTTCAAATCAAAATGCATATCGTGCACTTCGTAATTTTTTTGGTCAATTTCATCGTCCAAATGTGCGTACAATCGCAAAAATCGTGGAAAAATTCGAGCAAACCGGGTCTGTAGAAGATGTGAGAACACCTGTGCATGCTCGTACAGCTCGTACTGCAGAAAATATTGCTGCTGTTCGCGATAGTGTGGCTGAAGAGCCGTCCACCTCAACTCGTCGTCGTTCCCAACAATTGCACCTCTCACGCTCGTCGTTGATGAACATTATGCACATAAAGACTTGCATTTACACGCTTACAAGGTGCAATTGGCTCAAGAACTAAAGCCTCTTGACCATTCCAAACGTCGTGAATGGGCAGAATGGTGGCAAGAAATGGCAACAGTGGATGATCAATTTTCGAAGAAAATCATCTTCAGTGATGAGGCACATTTTTACCTCAGTGGATTCGTCAATAAACAGAATTGCCGCATTTGGGCGAATGAGAATCCAAGAGTGATTGTCGAAAAACCAATGCACCCAATGCTGGCGGCATCATCGGGCCGTATTTTTTCCAAAATGAGGCCGGTAAGGCAGTTACTGTGAATGGTGTTTGCTATCGTGAGATGATAACGAACTTTTTATGGCCCGAATTGGAAGATATGGATGTGGACGATATGTGGTTTCAGCAGGACGGTGCCACTTGCCACACAGCTAACGAAACAATGGCTCTTTTGCGCAACAAATTCAATGGCCGTGTTATCTCACGTAATGGCGATGTCAATTGGCCGCCAAGATCATGTGATTTGACACCGTTGGACTTTTTTCTTTGGGGTTATTTGAAAGAAAAGGTGTACGTCGATAAGCCAGCAACAATTCAAGACCTAAAGGATCAGATAATTCGGCACATTAACGGCATAGAACCTCCATTATGCCTCAGCGTCATCGAAAATTTGGACCATCGGATGGAGGTGTGCCGCCGAGGTCGCGGCGCCCATTTGGCCGATATTTTGTTCCATACATAATTGAGTAATACCAATACATCATAATAAAATAAAATTACAATAATTTCCTAAATAGTTTGTTTTATTCAAAATCAACATCGGCCCTTGAAATTTAACCACCCTTTACAAGAAGTGAGCTTTATTAGCATCTGGTTGATTTAGTGTATATCGTAACAAAAGTAAAGTACAATGGTGGAATTCAGATGTAGCGAAAATTCGATAAGAAGACTTTTATACGTCTTAGACAGAGCAACAGATGACATTATAAAGCCTCCACAAATAATTTAAAACCAGACTGCAAAAATCTCTATCAAGACACATTTTCCTGACTGCACGATCTTAAGTAATCTCATAACAAAAGGACTATTGTTTTAATAGTTATTATACACGCTTGTTTCAAACAAGTGCAGAATTGCAAAATAATGTTAGTAATTTTAGGAGAATAACGAAAATATATATGCACATATTTAAGTATTAATGTTTTTACAACTATTTTGTAATAATGGGGAGGGATTTGAGGGTTAAGAGTATAGGATCGTTATTGAATACATTGCTCTATGGAAATGAAATCAGTGCTGCAAATAAGAGCAATTATTGGAAGTTGAAAGTGGTATTACGTGTTTGTGTGTGAGATAAGTGTGCCCAAGTTTTATATATTTTCGGCAGTCAAGTATTTTTTTACGTTGATTTTTACCATTCCCATGTTATTATGAATGTGGGTTAAAATATCGTTTGTGTTGAGGTTTGCAGTTAGAATTAAGTTTGTTTTAATAATAATAATATTCATTCTTAAGGTAAAAGATGATATGAGTGTAGATTTAACCAAAAAGAAAAGAAGTTAAGATGTAACTATAAAAGCTTAAAAAGAAAAAAGTTAGTTATAAATTTAATTGAGACCTATTTTTTATGAGCTGATGGCTTATGCTGCCCTTGCTCAATTCATTACTTAGCCTCACAATTTATTCTGCTCATTAATTACATAAATAAATAATAATAATATTTACAAACTACACAATTATTAAATGAAAGAGAGATCTAAAGCATGACTTCTTTCAATTCTTCAGTTTCATCTATGTGTGATTGCCAAGTTAGTTGGTACGATTACTACTTAAATAGTAAATATGATTACTTAGCACTTTCATGTACTACAACTAAAACTTTTTATTCCAAATTTTACGAAAGCCATTTTCAAGTTGTAGGGAAAAGTTTTATTTGTTACGTAATATGGCGCATTTACTATTGACGGACGAGTTTTCGATTGAAATCTTTGTAATATTTCTACGTTGGAATTAGCAGCAGTTCCCCACAATTCTATGCCATAAGTCTGCACCGGTTTTTATATGGTTTTGTGCAATAAAACTGTGTTTTCAATAGAATGTTGAGATTTAGACCCAAGTAACCAGTACAGTTGTTTAAACTTTAAGGATTACTTCTTGCCAGTTCTCTTTCCTTGTTGACTAGATTTTTGAGTGTTAACAGCAATATTCCATTTTGTGAGCAATTGCTCAAGACAATAAAGTTGATTTTTTTTGGAAAACTTGTGTTGGAGCCCAGCCTTTCAGAAATAAGAGTACTCTTAATTGGCAAGTGTGGAGGTTTGTTAATTTTTTATGAATAAATTTTAATGACCATTTAAAATAATACGCCTTAACACACTTTTTATATTGGTAAAGTTTTGTGTTATTTCTTTGTTAACAAAAATTTCAACAAGTTGCTTCATACACTGTCTATGTGTTTTGTTGCTTTTTATTACTTGTGTTGTTTAAATCACCGCAAAAAAACTGAGATTGATGGGTTAATTAATAATGATATTTACTGTCTGTCTTATGTTGTTCTATATTATACACCCATGTCCTAGGTGTATTTGCCCCTAAGCCTCTCATCATCGTCAATGTGTATACTAATTGTAAGTCCATTGGAGTCGCTGATGCGTTACATAGACAAAACTCTACGAGTTAGGGACTACATACGAGTATATGTACGTTGGCGGGCCTTTTTAAAATACTGCGGTGTGTCATACAACTAAAATATTCATCATAACAATATTTAATTCATAAATCTAACTTAATAAATTATATATGGTTTTTCGTAAGTACACGTATGTAAGGTATTCCTGTAGTGATTTTCAAACAATTTAGTCTAATACGTGCACATATTGTAAGCAACTTTAACATTTGTATTAGACTAAATTTTATAAGACACTGGATTTATATACAAAAATAGTCAACTTTAGTACTATTTATAATCTTACACTCGTTTACTTAACAATATGTCATTGCATCGTCAGCCAAAAGGAAAATATTGCAAAACTATTTATCACATTAAATGTGAGGTACAGATATTCGAAAGTTCAAACTTCTAAGATGTAAAAATAACACAAATGTACTGTTTTCAATTTAAAGGACGTCATGAACGTTACATGCACAAATTACATTAATACGAGTATATACACTAATTATTAAAATAGCTAAACTTTTTACATTTGCAACTATTTTCAAAAATTAGTCTCAACAAGCCCAATATTATACTATTATTATACTATTTTATTATTGACTTAGAATCCTCTTTACTTTGGTATATCTGTTTAAGGAATGTGATTTTGTCAACAACATTTCTTACTCGTTTCGTTTTATATTTGTAAGAACATATTTTAAAGTCACAGCCGCTGTTTTTTCACAACAAAATAAATGAATGCGATATTTTCACGTAATGGTTGTTTATTGCAACAGTCTATATTTTTCCAAGTTGTGAAAATCATTCATAGCCATTGTTGCTAGTGCTTTTAGCTTTATGATTTTTTGTAATTTTATTTATAATAATAATAATAACTAATTATCAAGGTTCATCGCTTGTGCTCTGGTATACTAATATTTGATTTTGATTTGATTTTTCGAAATTGGGAGGGTAGGTGTCGCCAATTGCCCGCCACAATAATTGATTAATAAATAACTTTCGTCATTTGTGGACTAATTTGAAATTTTTTTGTACATGGAAGAGGTCAACTAAAATATTTTCAAAATTAGGGGGAGGGGCTCGAAAAAAGGACACTGTTATTTTTCGACGAAAGCACACCGGGTTAATCGACAATAGCATCAATCACCCTTATAGTAGTTGGCGTATTAGTGGTGGCAAAACGCCGGTAAATACGACACCTTTCTGAAATCTATTATAAACAAGTCGGTTTAACAGCACCGTGTTTGGTGTTTTTGCCTGTAGAAAGTGGCGAAAACAGTCGTTAAGGAAAAAATAAACACAATCAAAATGGTAGGAAACAAATTGTGAGTATTAATTAATTTGAAAAATTTTATTTGAATATATTTTTACTTTTGTCGCTTATAATATACATTTTAGGGTAAAAATTACTACACCAGCACAATTTGCAAAAATGGTCGAAATAATAGAAAAAAAACATACTTAGCAAAGGGTATCTAACAAGTTTAAGTGAAATAAACGTGAAGAAGGACGGGAATGAAATTGCAGATGATTTAAATAGCGTTGGACCTCTATTCCGCAATGGTGAAGGTTTGATTACATTATGGGTAGATTTTGAATTCAAATTTAAGAAAAAAAAAATTGTCCCAAGGCAAACCAGAGTCATGCAGTGGAGGCTCTTTTAAGCAGTTTTCTTTGTCCCAACAGTAACTAATGAAGAAAATAAAACTACTACTACAGTGCACTCAGGGCAAAGTTGTTGATTGGTCTCAACCTGGCGAGAAGCCAGCAGCGATCCCTGAAAATGGACTGGTCAAGCTGACATACTGCCTCCTCGTGGCGCCCCTGGATAGCCCCTACAGCACCCGCTTAGAGGTGAACCAAAGTGTGCAGCGAATCCCCTCTGTCCAGGGGTCTAAACCAGGACCCGGTCCTCCAGGTTTCGGGGGTTGTGCGTGGGGGTAACTTCCCTACCGTGTAAAAACACACTAGTTTTGATGCAACCACAAAGAATAAATATGGATGACTTTATTGCTGACGACCAGGAACAACGAAATAAGAATAACGATTTTCGGTTCTGCACGTGGAATGTCAGGTCCCTGAACAGACCACGTGCAGCCGATGAACTTGCGGAGGCCCTGGAAGCCTATAAGGCTGAAATCACCGCCATCCACGAAGTGCGATGGGATGAGCCGGACAAAAAGAAAGTGAGAAACTGCGACATGCGGGTTTGTTGTTCGAGGCAGACTTAGGCAAAGAGTCCTAAGCTTTAAATACGTGAGCGAACGCCTCATTACAATCCGCATCAAGGCTAGGCTCGGCAACATTAGCCTAATCTGCGCCCACGCCCCTACGGAGGATAAATATGACGACAGCAAGGATGACTTTTATAATCTCCTAGAAAGAACATACGATCAATGCCCCAGCTACGACACCAAGATCGTCCTAGGAGATTTCAACGCAAAGCTGGGCAAGGAAGACATCTTTGCTAGAGTCATCGGGAAACACAGCCTGCATGACGACACATCGGATAACGGACTCAGGCTGCTAGATTTTGTGACGGGGCGCAATCTCACTGTAGCAAGCACGCGATTCCCTCACCTCAACATTCACAAAGGGACCTGGCGGCCCCTGATCAATTAACCGTCAACCAAATTGATCACATTGCGATCGACGGCAGACACTCCTCCAGTATTCTTGATGTCCGAACATTCCGAGGAGCCAACATTGACTCCGATCACTTCCTTGTTGTAGCCAAGGTAAGATCACGGATATCAGTAGCAAAACGGAGTAGAGCACGACCACAACAGTTTGACGTCGCAAAGCTACAATCGCAATCGACCGCTGGAAATTTGCCTATCTAGTCTCCCTTAAACTCTCAGAGAGTCCAGCCCTGCCAGGCGAAACAACCGATGAGGAATGGAACCGTTGCCAAAACGCCATCAGAGATGCTGCCTCTGATGTATTGGGTTTTAAAATGCCACCCGGAAAAAACCCATGGTTTGACGACGAGTGCAGGCAGGCACATTCAGCGAAGCTAGCAGCGTATAATGCGACGTTGGAGAGAAGGACGAGAGCAGCTCGTGAGCTCTACGAACGGAAGACGAAGGGAAGAACGCCGGCTTCTCAAAAAGAAGAAGAAAGAGCACGAGAAGCGCGCTCGATGCTGAGAATCTGGAAAGATCACTTCTGCAGACAGTTTAACGGCGAACAAAACACCGATTCCATCGCCAGGCAGAATATTCCACTACAGATAACGGACGATGATGGTAGAGAATTCCGTCCCCCCGACCTGAATGAAGTCAAGATAGCAGTATCGAGATTGAAATCAAACAAAGCTGCAGGAGCGGGCGCACTGTCCGCGGAACTATTTAAGGCAGCCGGAGATGACCTGGTTGGGCGCATGCACCAGCTCATCTGTAAGATATGGTCGGAGGAAAGCATGCCCGACGAGTGGAATCTCAGCATCGTTTGCCCGATCCACAAAAAAGGAGACCCCTTCAACTGCGCCAACTACCGTGGAATAAGTCTCCTGAACATTGCCTACAAGATCGTCTCTGCCGTTTTGTGTGAGCCCCTGAAACCATTCGTGAACAGTTTGATAGGTCCTTATCAGTGTGGTTTCAGGCCGGGGAAGTCCACCATTGACCAAATTTTCACACTACGGCAGATCCTGGAAAAGACCCAAGAGATGCAAATCGACACCCACCACCTATTCGTCGATTTTAAGGCCGCATATGACAGTGTGTATAGGGACGAGCTATACGAAGCCATTTCTAGTTTTGACATTCCTGCTAAACTCGTCAGGCTGTGTAGGATGACGATGGAGAATTCTCGCTGCTCCATCAAGGTCGGTAACGAATTCACCGAGACCTTCAATGTCAGAAGGGGATTTAGACAAGGCGACGCACTGTCATGTGACTTTTTTAACATAATTCTTGAGAAGATCGTGCAAAACTCACACGCCAACAACAGAGGAACGATCTTCCAAAAGTCCGTGCAACTGCTAGTATACGCTGACGACATTGACGTGATTGGTCGAACACAGTGAGCCGTCAATGAAGCGTTTGCTGGTATTTCAGTGGATACGGCCAAAATGGGTCTAGCGGTGAACGAGGGCAAAACGAAGTATATGCTGTCATCAAAAAAGGACGCGCAACACCGACGACTGGGCCAGAACATCACCATAGGCAGCTATAACTTCGAGGTAGTGAAGGACTTCGTCTACCTTGGCTCCCAAGTCAACAGTATGAACAACATCAGTACCGAGATCAAACGCAGAATAACTCTTGCCAATCGCTGTTTCTTTGGGCTCAAGAGGCAATTGAGTAGTATGGCCCTTTCTCGAAAAACCAAGCTGACACTATATACCACTTTGATAATCCCTGTTCTTCTCTATGGCGCAGAAGCATGGACGGTGTCGAAGGCGGATGAGGAAGTCCTTGGTATTTTCGAGAGAAAAGTTCTGCGTTCAATCTTCGGCCCTGTTTGCGTTGATGGTTTCTGGAGAAGAAGATTCAATCATGAACTGTACGGGTTGTACAGCGACATGAGCCTAACCAGGCGCCTACGGATCCAACGGCTAAGATGGTTGGGTCATGTAGAGCGCATGGAGAATACTGCTCCGACCCGTAGAATCTTCGATTCCGAACCTGTGGGACAACGCATTAGATGATGCCCACGGAACCGAAGGCGCACACAAGTGGAGAGGGACCTCAACCAACTTGGTGTGCACAATTGGAGAACGCTGGCGAAAGACCGTGCCAGCTGGAAAACTTTGTTGGTTGAGGCCCAGGTTCACCACGGACTGTAGCGCCAAAAGAAGATGAAGAAGAGAAGATCACTAACTAGAGATACCAGGGCTGATGAAAGGAGTAGTCGAATACTTTTCCTTCTAGCAAAGGCTCAAAATAATACGGAAAAGCAAAGGATATGCCTCTTAGAAGAGCGAGTAAAGATACAAGGAGAATTGTGTACAGATTTAACGAAAATCTTGACTGAAATAGAGAGGTACACACTTCAACAGCATCTTCATTGTTGCTGTTAGTTTTGATACACCAGTTTTTATTTGCGGCTTTTTAATTAAAACCATTCCCATTGAATACAAAACAAGTAAACAATCTGGGGAAAAATATTTTTTTACTGTTGTAAATTATTTAAAAGAAAAAGAGCAAATGTAAGTATACTTTTTGTTTAATAGGAAAATATATTGGTTTGAAACTTTTGTTTTTTTTAAAGACTACATTATTAATTGTAAAAACGAACTACACATTTTCCAAAATAAAAAATTCATCCCGGAGTTTCTTTCGCCATGATTGTTGTCTAGTTGCTAAACTTATTTATAAATAAATAAGTAAGTTTAACTCACAGGTGTACTTTTTTACACAATAAATATAATCAAAAAGTTTAAGGTCTATTTCTCAGCTTGTACAACTAAATAGCCATCATAACGTAAATATGCTTGTGTTACTTTGTCATTTGGGCTCTTCCTTCAGATCTAATGTTTACCACAAACATAACAAAATTTATCTTTGTGGTTTGCGCATTTATGGCACCGAATATCGGTTTTTGGTAAGGATTAGACCTATTTTTAATAGAAAAAATATAATTTTTTAGTAAAACAAAAACAACAAAAGAAAAATTGTACTTCTTTCAATAAAGCTCACACTTATAGTTTACTATATTGATGTAAAACTTACTGCTACATTATTTTGTTTATTAAAAATTTCATCTGATTCTTTTATTTTTTACAAGATTCTTTATATTTCAGTTGTTCTTTCAGATAAAATTAAAAATACTTAAATTGATCATCTCCAGCGGACAACACGGACGGACAATACAAACTAGGAATAAAGGACTTTAAAATTCCATTCACGTGCTTGACCAACTACGTGCTTCATCCAGGAAAGCACCTAGACAGGAAACACATTTTTTTTATTTGTTACACTTTGAATGTAATGATTAGCATATTCAGCATCTACTTTTGTTTGCTTTTCTCTTACAAACTTAATTACTTATGTCACATCTTTTAAAACAAGTTAATAAATTTGCGGAAAAAGGAAATACGTCGTTAGAAGTAAAATTGGATTATTAAGTTGACAACTGTCCAGCTATGCGTTGGGTTCATTAATGGGTTGAATTGAGTACTAACATTTTTATAGAGGCTTTCTTTCGTGTTGTTACAAGACTCTTACCTAAAACTGAAACAAAAATTAATGCTACTAAGGACTATGAAGTTTTCGAAAGGCTTCCCATTTTAAAGAAAAAATGCCATCTAATAATAGTATATTCCAGCTTTGCACGCAAAATTCTGAACGTCCATGATTTGGAAGTTTGGGAGTGGCATGCACAATCTCGCAATCTGATTTTTACAGAAAACCTATGAGGAACTTTGAATTTGAAAAAGCCGTCGTATATAGAGGAAATTGTTATAATTGCCGCTTTCACGTCATCCAGATTGAAAACTGCAGAATGGTTATGCCAACAAGTTCTAAGATGAAAAGATTAATGTGTTCATTGAATTTAAATAAGTTTTTTAAACTTTTTCACCAAATACTTTCACTTTTATTAGTTAATAAAAAAAAACAGTAACCAGTACTAAATGTTAATAAACAAATAAAAGCATGAGAAGAGTGGAATTGGTTACTGTTGTGAGTTTCAGCTTTCTGTTGCCGTATAGCATTTTTTGCTACTAAAGCCAGTGATGCTCATCCCATAGAATAATTGTTTAAAAAAATTTACACGCATTTGTTATGCTCTTTTAAAGACTTTTATTCATTCATATTTGAGACGAGTCTATCGGCATTTGTTGTTGGACAAAGCATAATAAACACAATTACAATTGAACACCAAGAAACAAAAATAAATAAGAAGATACACGTTCACAAAATGAGATGTGATAAGTATTTTATGATAAATTATGTTTTTCACAACAAAACATTTAAGGCGGGAAATGAAAACGTTTTGAAACGAAATTTTTATTCATATCATTATGTAATTAATCGTAAAGAGAAAGAGAAGCTTCTTAATGAAAATAATTTTTTTCGTTGTAATAAGAGAATGGCTTTATAAAATTGAAAATAGTTCAGAAAATCAGAACCTAAAAAGTGGAATATCAAGTTTAATAAGTTTAAATTTAGTCTATATTTATTCTGATCGGATATTCATTAAAGAAATTCTTATAAAGGCTTTCGAAAAGCTAAACTAACTACAGCCCAGATTTCATTATATGTATATATTTCTTTGTCCCGCTTTACTGTAGTTCGGCGCACTTCAGAAATAGGTATATCTATTTAACGTAATATTATTGCAAAATTTCGAATTCTTTTCAATATATCTAAATTAACGGACCCACATTAATGACGTTTGTAAACTTGTATTCGTTGTGTAGATGGCAATTACAACGTTTTCGAAACAATGTTCACCTTTGAACATTTTTATGCAAATGTAGCAGGCAAACAAACTTAAATTCGGCCGTATAATGTATTACTTTATAATTTCTCTACGTTTGCATATCAAAGATTAAAATTTCTATATGTACATATACATACATATGATAATTTGATACCACTTTTCTCTTTCGTTGTCATTACGTGGGAAAAAATTGTAAAACAAAACTCATATTACAAATATCTTTTAGTTTGTAAGATTTGAATTGATTTACGCCAGCAGTCTCCTTTATGGCCTAGTCTGACGAAGCACCAACCCCACTTGTCAACGACTCACCACCGCCCCCATGTGGGGTACCAGGCACATACATATGTACATGTGGCAACTTCTCGTGTTAAAGGAAGACTAAGCTAATGCGGTGGTAGGTCGAAATCCTAAAGGAATATCATATATACAAATAAACTTGAGTTCGAAACTTACCGTTTCTTCCAGGTTAATAACTACGTTTGAGTAATGATCTGCAGGCCACGACTTTAAGCGCCATTTGAGCGTTATACATTTCTCTGGTACTAATTCCTCGAAAAATCCGTGCACATGACCCCCATAAAGATCAAAGCTTCAAATTGAAAAAAAAGAAAATAAAAAAATATATGTAAATATATATATATATATATAAGTGAGATACACACTACTAACATACCTTAGCGAACTATAACAGAACACTTAAGAAATAAGCATAGATAATAATAGAAAATATTAAACTAAGAATCCATAAACAAAGACTCTATTCTAATTATGATAAGACCCTTATTTTTCACACCATTAAAGAAAAACTATTAAAACAAAGACTCTATTCTAATTATGATAAGACCCTTATTTTTCACACCATTAAAGAAAAACTATTAAAACGAAGACTCTATTCTAATTATGATAAGACAATATCTTAAATCAATAACCAACACTTAGTAAGAATATCATCATTTAGTTGTAAGACGATATAATGTTAAGAACACATCATAAACTAATAACTAACACCTAATGATAAGACGATATCCTAAATCAATAACCAACACTTAGTAAGAATATCATCACTTAGTTCTAAGACGATATTTCTGTACTTTATTTTTCTTTCACACGCTGATAAAACCTAGACTAGATTTAACATTTTCATTTCTAGTATTTAAGAAAAAACTTGGAAATAAAATAGTCAGTTTATGAACAAAACTCAAGGAAAAAACATACTTTTGTTTCTTTATTTCACTGGCGCAGTCGGTAGGATCTACGAAAAAGATCCTTAAACGAACCTACGAATAAATTAGTAGAAATTTTTTTTTTTTAATAAAATAAATACAGTTTATTCCTTCAAAGTCCAAAGGAAAATAAAATATATACACAACCCAGTTTAGTTTATGGAAAAAATTATCTCAGACTTAAAACAATTATCAATCAACGCCAACATGAACAACAACACTCACAACGCAGAACAGCAAATTGAAAACCTGCTATTACAAAAACGCTTTGGAATGGACAACCTGAAATTAATCCATCCGTTTTCTGGACAAAAGGAGGAATTAGCGATGTATATTGGAGCTATAGAAAACATGGTGCCAAACATAGCTGCCCTACCATCAGAGGACCGCATTCTATTTTTTTAATTGCATACTAAGGACGTTGAGCGGTGCTGCTCTTAATGTAATCAGAACGGAACAGCCGGAAAACTGGAGCAGCCTAAAAGTAGTATTAATAGCCGAGTATGGTGAGCAGAAACCAATTTCGACATTAATTTTTAATTTAAGTAATATTAGATTTAAGGGTAGTGTTAAAAAGTTGTGTCAAGAAATTAATGGGAGAGGATGTTTAACTTAGAAGAAGTAGATAGTAGGAATAATACGAATAACAACGATTTAAATTCATTATTTAGGTTAAATCATTTAAACGAAGAGGAAAGTAAAGAAATTAAAACATTATTAAAAAAATATAAAAATATTCTTCACAAAGAGAACGAAAATCTCAGCTTTACGCATAAAATAAACATAAGATAAGTACTACACATGAAGATCCCATCTAAGTATGTGGAATCCTATAGATAACCAAAGGTACATAGAGAAGAGGTTGATAGGCAAATAAAAGAGATGTTAGAGCAAAACATCATCTGCCATAGTAAATCAACTTATTCAGCACCTAATGGTATACCCAATACAATTGATAGACGAAATCTTGGACAAGTTGGGTAGGTCCACTTACTTTACGACACTTGATCTTACAAAAAGGTTTTACCAGGTAGAGGTTGAACCTAAAGACAGGCATAAAACGGCATTTTCGACACGAAATGGGCATTATGAATTTCTGCGAATGCCCTTCGGATTAAAAAATGCACCAGCTACGTTCCAGAGACTGATGAATACAGTACTGGACGAGCTAATTGGGAAATGATTAATTACGCATTAAAAGACGATACAATCTATAGACTGAAGAATAATAAAATTACATTAGAAAAAAAATGAATGCATTAAAAATTTAATGAACAATAACAAAACGAATTGTCAATACATTAAGAATACCCTACCACATATATCCTTTAGTGAGCCAAATATAATTATAACAAAAAATTTACAAACCCTTGAAATTGAACAAAATTGTAATAAACTCAAAATTAAGATTAAAGGAAATAATATTATACGATTTAACAATTGTAAAATAAAAATTAATGACTTCGAAATATCTACAAAACAAAAGGCAGAAGAAATCAATGTATTTACCACCTGCAAAAGATATTGAAAATATAGTCAAGGATAATATATCACTACCTGAACTTAAAAAACATATAGAAAATGTTAACACTAAGACCGATAACTATTCCTTAAGCCTATTAATAGTTATTATATTAACTCTTATAATAATTTTAGGAGTATTTATCATATTTCAGAAATACTTTGTAAAAGAAAAAACTAATAATATAAAAATTATCAATGAGGACATTGAATTATCTAAGGATGGGAGGAGTGAGATACACACTACTAACATACCTTAGCGAACTATTAAAGAACACTTAAGAAATAAGCATAGATAATAATAGAAAATATTAAACTAAGAATCCATAAACAAAGACTCTATTCTAATTATGATAAGACCCTTATTTTTCACACCATTAAAGAAAAACTATTAAAACAAAGACTCTATTCTAATTATGATAAGACCCTTATTTTTCACACCATTAAAGAAAAACTATTAAAACGAAGACTCTATTCTAATTATGATAAGACAATATCTTAAATCAATAACCAACACTTAGTAAGAATATCATCATTTAGTTGTAAGACGATATAATGTTAAGAACACATCATAAACTAATAACTAACACCTAATGATAAGACGGCCAGACGGGGGAATGGGCCAGTGCACTCAGGGAAAAGTTGTTGATTGCTCTCAACCTGGCGAGAAGCCAGCAGCGATCCCTGAAAATGGACTGGTCAAGCTGACATACTGCCTCCCCGTGGCGCCCCTGGATAGCCCCTACAGCACCCGCTTAGAGGTGAACCAAAGTGTGCAGCGAATCCCCTCTGTCCAGGGGTCTAAACCAGGACCCGGTCCTCCAGGTTTCGGGGGTTGTGCGTGGGGGTAACTTCCCTACCGTGTAAAAACACACTAGTTACGACACAACAACAAAGAATAACTTTGTTGGTTGAGGCCCAGGTTCACCACGGACTGTAGCGCCAAAAGAAGAAGAAGAAGAATGATAAGACGATATCCTAAATCAATAACCAACACTTAGTAAGAATATCATCACTTAGTTCTAAGACGATATTTCTGTACTTTATTTTTCTTTCACACGCTGATAAAACCTAGACTAGATTTAACATTTTCATTTCTAGTATTTAAGAAAAAACTTGGAAATAAAATAGTCAGTTTATGAACAAAACTCAAGGAAAAAACATACTTTTGTTTCTTTATTTCACTTATATATATGTATATGTATAATTGAACCAAGACTTAAGAAACAAAAACCAATCATTGTATGCTGTTTGGATTTAATCAAATTTGGGATTGTTAAAAATAAAAAGATAAAAAGTGCATACATGCTACAAAAGATCTTGTTGGCAACTGTTGAAAGTGAATGAATTTGTAGTTGTCTTAGATACATCCATATGTACATGCATAGATGATTAAGCACACTAACAAAAATAAGAAATATTATTTATTTTGTTCATTTTAAATTTCAGTAAAGAACAAGAAAGTAACGTCATGACGACGATTGACATAAACACCGTTACGTACTATTGCTTGAGAAAAAATTCCTTACAAAAAGCGTTTCTCTAATAACAGCTTTTTTTATAAATACTTCCATTATTAATTTATATTATTTGAACATGACCTAACTTTTGCTTTTATAAAAAACATTTATCAAAAAATTCAATATTCCGATAATACCTTCTGTTTATGCCAAAATGTCATAATATTCAAGCAATGTTCGAAGGCCATTGACAAAGTTTTCATGGAAACATATAAATCTAAATAATAATAGAAAAGGTACCGTGGAAATATCTGTTGACAACATCTCCAACAGAGAGGTAAATAATAAACAAGGTTTATTTTAAACACTAACTGGCATAAGGTAAATTTTTTATAAAACTTTATCTCCACTACTACACTACATCTCCTTTCAAATGTGATAATCCATCTATACAGGCTTCCGTGTCAGTTGACAAAGTCTTGGACTGTTTATTTTGGCTGTACGGTGGGATTCAGGTTTGCTACTACCTTCTCCAGGTGACTAAAAATTCGATTAAGTTGTGTTGACTTGCATTTTTGAAAGAATGTGTCTAAATTTTGTACGCTTAGAATATTACCAAGTAGCAAATTCCCTCACAAGAACCTGCTATGCCATATCGCACCCTAAATACAAAAGGGTTACAACTCAAAATACTAAAATTTTCAGGAGACAAAAAAACTGTTTATGTAAAAATTATAGTAATATTTAAAGAAAATATTGTTCCATTATGAAAAAATTCAATATTGAAGAAGGTCAATTTTATATTGTTTGCGAAAATAAAATAAAATTTTGATTTATGACTCTTTAACTCTTTATAAAACTTACGACGATCACGATTATATAATCAAAAAAGGCACATAAATAAATTAAACTGAATTATTTACAAAATAAATTGAACTCACTTTTTCCAACTAATGGAGCACAATGCAAAAAAATATACCACGAAATTTATCACTTTTTACAGTAATAGAGGCAGAACTCAAAATAAAACTCTTTATTTGTAATAAAAGTAATTAGTTGTTCTTGAGCACATTAACGCAAACCAAAATAATTCTATTTAGTTCATCGTGCAGAAACAACACACTTAAAATTAAAATAGATATAACTGTATTTTTCCAGTTAAAGAAGACAGCGATGTGAAAGAAATGTTTGCAGTAGTTAGAGATGTGTACTCTGCGATAAATAAACATAGAATTTTTGCACCGAATTAATTGCTGGCATGCTCTTCAAACAGAACCATTGCCAACAATTTGGCAGTAGTGGGACCTCTGTAACATTAGGCTCCCAAATTTTTATAATTTTTTTGTAAATGCTACATTTACTTTCACATTGTTACACCAAGTTGAACATAACTCGAATATTGCTTATTTGTCAATCAATATCGGGGACATATCTTCTTCGGATTGACTGCATGCTACAGATATGATTTCGTCGCAGCCATAATATGGGTGTTCTGCAAAATATTTCACGGTGAAACTTTTTGATTGGAAAGCAACCAAATCATTTTTTACTGCCAGAAAAGTACTTTTGATCAACCAGTATCCTTTTCCGCATTACTGCAGATTTCCTAATTTTTGAAATAGCGCTGCATTTTTTCGTCAAACAAAAACTTTGAAAATAATTAAATTTTGTTGAAAAAATTAACATTTTTCCATTTTAAATGGAAGTTGTACTCGCGTAACCTTTCAAAGGTCTTGAACACATTTTCGGACAGTTTTTCCCATGTTGATAATTGTGTGTATCGTCGATATGCGCTGTTGTATCATCGCTGTCTGCCATGAAAGACTCTATTAACTGCTGAAATGCATCCTAAACGCTATTAACTCGTGGTGCCAACCGGTTAAACATAAATATATGTATGTTTAATTACGGCTATTAATAATTACGGTTATTTTGGTGTAAATATCTTCTGTTGTATGCAATGGATATAAATGAAGTGCCAGTGATTATCAAAACCTGTGAAAAGTTACCATAAATTCCTAATTTTCTCCATGCATTTTTACCAGTTACTCACAAATAAATAGCAATAAAATAGTAATAATAACAAATAATGGTAATAAAATAAAAGCATTAATTTCAAATTAGTATTAAATATACTATAAGCTATTCTTGCCTAACATTATAGTTTCATAAACTTTTAAACATGTAAAATTCAAGGAATATTGCGATTGATTTATGACACTTTTATTGCATTTGAAGACTGCTATTTTGACAATATTTTATTTTCTTCTAGACATTTTTAAGTTGCTTTTAACATATTTATAGGCTGAACTTCTTGTTTTGTTAACTTTTTCATTGGAATAACCGTCGATCCTTCTTTATTTATTATGTTCAGCAACGAATTTCCCAATATTGTCTAAAGTAATTCTTGTTGTTACTTTATTTAATTTGGATTTATTGCTTTATGATTTACATCCCAACATGTCAATTGCACAAAATTTTAAATTATTCTCCCTCACAGGACCATATTGCATATTTTCTGTGGTACTTCTAATTTTTGTATGCTATATATAATAAAAATTATAAAAGTTATTAGCGGTAACATTATTATCTTCATATTCTAGTAATTGTTTGAATATCACATTTTGTATCACAGATCGTTTATTTAAAGAATTAAGTTTTTTATTTCTAACTACGTTTGTTTTTTGTATCTACTTTATTTCCTTTATTTCTCCATTTATTTTGTATTGCACAGTATTATAACTGTTCCAGGCTTCAATAGTACAGGGTATTTTTTGTAGAGATATACAACTTTGATATACAATAAAACAAAGATGAAATTTTTAAATTGACATAAAATTTACTTTATTCGAGAGATAATCTTCAGATATTATAATTTAAATATGACTTCTGGCATATGCTCGCCTCGGGTGGCTCGGAAGTAGTCTAATCTGGAGTTCCAGTTTTCAATGACTTTTCCAACATTTGTGGCCGTATATCAGCAATAACGTGAAGAATGTTGCCCTCCAAGTGGTCAATCATTTCCGGCTTATCGGCGTAGAATAGCGACTTCACATATCCCCACAGAAAATAGTCTAGCGGCGTTAAATCAATCTTAGGTGGTCAATTCACGGGTCCGAAACGTGAAACTATACGGTTACTAAACATTTCCTTCAATAAATCAATTGTGGCACGAGCTGTGCGACATGTTGCGCCGTCTTATTGAAACCACAGCTCCTGCACATCATGGTCAGTAATCATGGCTCTATAGCGATCACCATTCACAGTAACGTTCTGACCACCATCGTTTTTAAAGAAGTAGGGACCAGCTTATAAAGCACACCAACCCGTCAGTTTTTCTGCATTCAACGGTGTCTCAACATACACTTTCATCATCCCTCCATATACGGCAGTTTTGTTTATTGACGTATCCACTCAAACAAAAGTGAGCTTCATCGCAAACAAAATTCGCTTATGAAAATCGGGATCAATGGCAATTGGAAGCGTTGTTCAGGCGTCAGTCTATTCATGTCGAAACCAGACTAAACATATATCACTTGACAGTTTAAAAGTTGGCCGCCAATTAAAACCGTGTTGCCAACTTAAAATTTTATATCTCTATAAAAAACTCCTGATTTTCTGTTGCTTACGTGAGGTACGCTTCATGTTAAACTATTTATTGCTATACATAGTCTATATGATATTTTTGACTGAATTTTAAATGCACGTATTACAATAAAGCTCTTCGTTATTTAACATTTCATTATAGCTATTATTAAAACTGCTACTTTATTTAAAGGCTTTAAAGCTATAAAACTTAGTATGTAAAATATATATGGAACTGTTTTTCTAGCTGTTTACATTCCAACATTTCGTAAGCGCTACCTTACTCGTAAGTAGACTTGAAAACATTTGTAAAAAGTAGTCAAACATTCAACTTTCTATTCAATTGACTTCAAAAATACAATGATAATTAAAAGAAAAACGTTCTAATAATATTTTTGGAAAAACACGAAAAACAGAGTAGTCTTCTTTTAACGTTTTACTTTTCTTAACAATTTTTATACACCGAATATTCATGGGTTACCAACTATTATGTTTCAATAGTTTGAAAAGCAAACCCCAAGTATTTAAACAACTAAGTTAAATTAATTGCACAAACGCTATATAATTTAAAAAACAAAATAAAAATGGTTTTAGAGAGTCCTATCTGTCTAAGTTCAATGTTTTCACAAAGCTTCTTTCTTTACACAAATTAACTTCCAATGGGTTCACCTATCTCGCAAATAATTGCAGATATTGTAATGGAGAAACTTCTGAATGAAACGTTGGAAAAGCTGGAGTATAAACCACGTGTAATCACAAAACACTTTTCACTATAGTTAGAGCAGACAAAGTCGAAACGACATTAGGAGAACTTAATGGTTTCAACAAACAAACTAAATTTACTATGGATAAGGAAAACAATAACAAACTACGATATCTAGACCTTTGAACAAATAAGACGTGCATTAAGTGGACGCTATATTTTTAATTTATTTAAATAATTACAAATATATTAAACATTTTTCTACCTAATAATTGATAAATACAATAGTAAAGCTCGTCGTAGTATAATAAATAAAAATAATTTGCTTTGCAACCACTGCGAATATAACATTAGAGATAGTAAAGAAACTTTAAATCTTCTTAGTTACGCCAAATCGTCGAAAGCTGTTGGGTATCAATATGTTTATGTACGAAATCAAAGAGTTTTTTGCAAATTAAAAATCTAGTCAGAAGCTTTTAAGAGATAAAAATGATGTTGGTAGATTATTATTATTATTAGAAGCAACAACAAACAAGCAATGGAAAACAACACCAGAAGTAAATGTGATGTGTGTAATGGAAACATAAGTGAAGATGGCGGCAATGTGGTTGATTATGTATCATCTTGACGAATTAACTCATTCTTTTGCACAAAAAAGCCTAAATATTTTAGCAGTTCTCACGCTTCGTATTAAAGTACCATTGTAGTGCTTATACATATTGTAAACTTAGTAAACTTAGTACGTATACGTAGTAAGTTAATTTATTTACAAGTATGAAAGAGCTGGTAGATTTGGACTCATATTGCTTTTTTCCTTGTTTCGGTTTGTTTACAAAGAAAAAGTCGCTCACACCTAGAAGTATTATATTAAAGTATTTTAAATATAATAAAAAATGAGTGAAAACCGCCATTAAAAGAAAACGTGAAAAAAGTTACAATAAAAGATGGGCTGGTGAGGAAGTCAAAGATTGCTCGAATTTTTTTATTAACAAATAAATATTTATATGTATGTACCTTCGCAGTTTATAATTTCAACAACTTCGATTTGATCAAGTGCATTTTGAACCAAATGATTAATAATTTTGTCTTTTGCGGTTTCCTTAGGCATTTTATTAAGATTTTATTGCTTTTCACGCAACAACAACTGAAAAATTCTTTTGCTTCATTTGTGGCGGTAAAAATATCGAAACAAAAGTCAGCTGTTTCGGTTTGTTTACAATACCACAGAAAAAATCGCTCACACTTAGAACTTTAAAATAAAATTATATTTAAAAGCATTTTAAATACTTTTGAAAGAAAGAAAGAAATCTCGTAAGAGGCATAGCGTTCAGGAAAGGCTGAGCCGGTTAAGCAAAGTAAGAAGTGTAGGAATGATTACTAAAAAGATGTTTGTTGAGGGCAGGTAATGATTAAAAAAAAACATGGAAATTTATAAATAGTAGAATGGGGAGAAATAGAGAATCACATTTTAATCTCTCTGATACTCAGGGTGGAATTGTATTGGGAGATAAAGCGAAGGCCAATTGCTTTAATAACTATTTTGTTACATATCTATATGGTATATATGTACATACATATATGGAGGAAAGTTAATTTGATTTTCTTAAAGGATGTAGTACTGAGGATGCTGTATTAACTGTAATTCAGAATATTTGTAAAGGTTTGAATGAGTGTTAAATGGGTGTTGCTGGTGTTTTTTTTTCGATTTTATTAAGGCGTTCGATCTATTGTAGTTGATCATCAAATAAAGATTAGTAAACTTATATATTATGGAGGGCAAGGACGATAGCTTTCACTATTTAGAAGTTACTTTCATAATAGGAAGCGTTCGATCTATTGTAGTTGATCATCAAATAAAGACTAGTAAATTTATATATTATGGAGGGCAAGGACGATAGCTTTCACTATTTAGAAGTTACTTTCATAATAGGCGGCAATTTGTTAGCATAAATGGCAGAAATAGTAACATGGGAAATGCGTTTACGGAGTTCCGTAAGGGAGTTGTGCCTAGGTCCATTACTATTTTTAATTTACTTCTATGACCCAAATAATCTAGGTTTTAAAATAAAGCACTAACTTTAATTAACAGTATTCAAATTACCATTAAGTTTTCTACGATATCTTTCTATAAAGACATTGTCAAAACAATATTACCAATTTACGGCTTACATGAATATCTAACATTATTAGTTATACTTTCACTGCCCAAGCTTAAGTAAAAGCAATCAGTAGAAATATATTTGTTTAAGTCGTCTTGTAGAGTTTAAGGTGGTGGGACCATATTAAATGTAAACACTTATTGTACATCTGATAAATAAAATAAAAAATAGCAATTGTTCAGCAAAACAAAATCAAAGTTGGAAAAAGAAGAAGAGTCGAATTAGGTTTATCAAATTAGCCGCAATGGAGACGGGTCTGACGTATGCCCAACAGTATACAAACAAAATGAAATGGAATTGGGGTCCCACAAATCTGATATTAAAACAGTCAACAGCTTAACGACGCAAAAAAAAATCAGAAAATGATACACATTATCAACGTATCGAAGGAGAAAGGATTAAACTACAAAAAAAGGCATTGAGAGCTGCGCAAACATACAGACATTTAATAAGCAATCAAAAATTAAAAAGACAATGAATAAATTTTTAACAACTGGACAACAATCCTGGGGAAGTAAACTCCTGGAGGAATTTTTTTAAAATATAAAAAGATTTGAATTTAATACTAAATGTGAATATTTTGTGTTATGTATTTATTTCCTCTGTTGATTTTGTGTTAAATTCCATATCAACTGTTAACTGTTATAACTGTTAACTTGTGTCATTTTGTGTTCTTTATGTAGAAACCCTGAAAATGATGAACGATGTTGATCGAAATATTGGGATATATGTAAATGAAAACTAAGAAAAATCATTGTAATTTTTTTTTAATATTTGACCTAGAGTCTTTTCGAAAATAGTACACTTTATAGAGAAAAAAATGTACTATTCATCGCACATAAGGAAAGCAGTTGTTGGCAAAAACACCCGTGTCACCGAACTGCCTATAGCTATTGACCCAGACCGAGAAGATATTGGAGAAGAAACTTATTCCTCAGAACTTAAGGAACTAATAAAGAAAGTACAAACAATAGTTGCGTTTTTTAAAAGATCAGAATCAGTTAGTACTGCTCTAAATGAAATGCGAAATGAAAAAGTTGATTAAAAATTAAGAACAAAACAAAATTTCTTATATAAAGCAATGAAAGTAGGGTTGGCCAAAAGTCAGCATACAAAATGGACTTTTTTTTACACATTTGCAGCTTGCAATGCTTAACTCGTTTTAAAACATAACACCTTCCAAAATTTGTGGCTGTATTGCTACAGTTTCTGCAACAACGTTGGCTTTGAGTTCAGAGACTGTGTCGAGCTTGTTCAAATATACTGACATCTTCATATAACCGCAAAGAAAATAGTTGGATGCTGACAAGTCTGGCTAACAAGCCGGAAAACTAACTGCCGAATTTCTGCAAATTATTCACTTCAACAATTTGACTTAGAAGTTCCATTGCACTTAAAATGAGCCCATAATTAAGAAGCTGAAAACTTTAAGTGGCAAAGTTTTTTCCATACCTAGTGTCAAAAATTTTCAATTTTATAATCTAAAATAAAAAATATACAATGTTGGACTTTATTTTAGCACATACCTGGCGGTAATTTTATAATTTAAAAATTTTGTAACATATGAATTATTTTTATTATTGTGATATTTTAATATGTATATTAATCTCGGTGGGAAGAATATATGACGTTGTTACTTAAATTTTTTTCCGTTTGTAATATTTTTTTAAAACGAAACCTAAAAAAGACTTGAGACAGTAATTTAGCACAAATTAACAAAACATATTTCCAACAAAAACTAACATTAACTATACAAAACGCTTAATATTTAGTAAGAGGCTTGGTATGCAATACCACGTTCCTTTGGTATTGCATACCAAGCCTTTTCTATTTCCGACCATAAATCGTTTAAATTTTTGCGTTTAACAAGAGTAATGTGTTGCTCCACATCGTTCTCTATAGGATTAAGATATAATGGTTTAATAATAACTTCACACGTGCGGCTTATGTTGTACAATACATCCACACAATTACGTCGTCTTCTATTTGTTTGTGAAGAGACATAGATGCTAAATTTTGTTGAAACTTCCCTTTGCATTTCAGTTAAGGCTCTATAAATAAAGGATTCCTCTTTTCGAGTGGTCTTTCTAGGACTAGCGCAATGTGGAACATTTTTGTGCGTCTCATTGATTTGATATACCTCAGTGCATTGTAACCCATCTTTCTGTAGCAGTTTAATATGGAAGCAATATCACAAACGGTGCTTCCTCACGATTTCATTTGATGGATAATCTTACGCTGCTCCTCTGTGTACAATTTACTTTTGACCATACATATCTATTTCTTGTTTTCAGTTTCTTAATAAAGCTTTTCAATTAGGGCATTAACAAAACTTACCAATTTAAGATTTGAAATAAATAAAATGTTGAATTTCCAAAAAAAAATTTGCTATTGCTAAATTAATAGTCGACATTAAACACTTCTTTCAATAAATAAAAAACTTAAATAAAATGGGCAAAAGCGAATAGAAGTTAACGGTACATACTGATCACGCCACATAAAACCTTTCGTGTAAAATGCACACTTAATTTTCATACCATAAACAAAATAAACCCATTTCAATGCAACATACATGAAATGTGCTAACCTTATGTCCACCACTGTATATAGAAAAAAAAGTTTTTAAGCCCCATGGTTAATTTTAACCGGCTTCGTTAACTTAAGCTTTACTGCATAGCGGGATTTTCGTCTCCATGCCGTTGTTGTGGCATGGAGACGGGATTCGCTAATAAATCTCATCTGCACAGGAATTAATGCAAAACTAAACCACTACTTATTCAAATAAAATAAACAGCACAAAGAAATCAGAAAAATATATGCCACATATATACATAAACATAATATTAGCAAGTTATAAATAAATTTTGCCTATTCAAAAATATCTATTCAAATGCTTTCTAAAGATATTAATATATTGTACAAACAGTTGTGTAGGTACATGTATGTATATATGTAAGTATGTATTTATAAATTATTTTGGTAATTGCGTTTCAAAATTTTTCCACTTAGTCCCTAATATAATAATTCCCAACGCAACTTCAGAATTTAAATTGAAAACAATGCCAAATTGGAAAATATTTTGTTCTTTAATGTTTAACTTTTCAACGTACTTACATATGTATGTATGTACGTAGGTGTTTATAGTTTATATTTGTATAAAAATAACAATTTAAAAATTAGTTTCAAATTTACTATTATACTATTTCCAATTTAAATTCTGGTGTTGCTTTTTGAATTAAAAACTTGGGGGCCTAATATTATAATACTTTTAAATTTCGCATCACCTTATGTTGTTTTCCTTTTCTTTTGTTGATGTACATACACATCAATTTGTAAATACTTCAAATAGAAAAACTTACTGTCCACCAGGTTGGGCATCAACATTTGCAGGTCCTCTTGTAAATACTTCCACCATTGACTTTTTGGTAAGTACATCATATAAGTCCTTTGCAGTGCATTTAAATTCATCTGTAATACTTATTGAACGAACTTTTAATATGCACCCCGAAGAGGAGTTTAGAGTTGTTGCCACAGGTTTGGATTCTACCGTGTTGAACTGATTCTTGTTTGTCGATTTTATATTATTTTCAGCATTAGCGTTCTTTATTGGCAAAATTAAATTTTTGGAATATTCTTCCTTTAATTCCGTAACATAATCGCCTAATATTTTTCGAACTCTTTCTCTGCCTACATTATACATGAACTGCTTTAAAATTTCTGAGGTGTTGTTAGATTCATCAATAGTAATTGTTATTTCAACTTCTTCCAATTTGTTTTCCTCAGATAAGTTCGGTATCGAAACTTCTCCTGTATAATAAGACGAAGAATCAGATTTTAGAGCACCTTTCCATTTAAAAACGAGCTCCCATTCATAGAAAAATATAAGTTTTCCTTTTCGATTATTTGCTGTTGCTTCGCCTGAACATGTTTTCATATCTTCTATTGTGCACACAATTTCTTCATTATCTATTTAACGATACAAGTGTAAAGCATTGATTTATTTGAGAACATTATGAATAAACCGTATACAAAAATTACCGTTAAAGTATTATTTAATAATGTATCCTTTATACAAAATACTTACTTCATGTCTACATATTTTCAAATTTTTGAAACAAAAATTGTTTTCAAAGCTAAAATATTTTAGGAATTTTACTTTAAATAAAGAATAACAACAATAAATTTAATTTATTTGTATTTTGCATGTTGAGTAATAAACGCATGTATTACAGCAACAACACTGTAAAACAATTTTTACCTGCTTTGAATGGTGTAAAAAAATGTTTTCAAAAGGCAAATGCTACAAAAAATCTTTATTTTTTCCACAGTTATTACAAGTATGTTTTTTTCTGATGGCATTGCAAATAAAATAAAGGTAGATAGCATTTACTGATCAAATGAATTCGGCACGCGCACATATGTCATCACGTCATTAAGTTTAAACAATGCCAGGAGCTAGTATTTTTACTATTAAAAAAGAAAATCTCACATAGAAATTGTTGAAACATTTTCTCTTAACCTAAGGACGGTATACAGCGTTATTAACCGCGCTGAAAAAGAAGGTAGACTTGAACCTAAACAAACACACAAACATGACGAAAATCTTCATTTAAGTACCAGAGGAATAGCACTTGGCATCTATAATAAATGTGGAGTAGATATCTCTCATCAGACGGTTCGAAACGTGCTGCGAAACCGTAAATACTCTTCATGAGTGGCCAGGAAAAAACATCTGCTTTCCGCGCAAAACATTGAGAAGATATATAATTTTACAATTGACCACATTTCATTTCCTCTGGAACACTGGAATGGCGTAATTTTCTGTGATAACACGAAGGTAATGCGTTGCTACCATGATGGGCCTAAAAAAGTTTGGCGCAAGCCTTTGACGGCTTTAGAGAATAAAAATGTAATACCAACAGTAAAGTTCGGAAAATTGTCTGTTATGGTGTGCTGTTGTATATCAAGCCAGGGTGTTAGGGAAATAAGGATCTTGGATGATATAATGACTAAGGAAGTCTATCTGAATATTTTAGAAAACGAATTACGTAGTAGTGCCGGAAAATTCGGATTTATTGATCATGAAAACCCAGAAAAGTTAAAATATAAATTTACCAAGGTAACTACCCAAAACATAAATCATATAAAAAAGGCGGAAGGTCTCCGAAAAACAAAAACCAATTAATATCATTTATAAAAGAAGAGTGGGAAAAAATACCTACAGAATACGATATACGAAAACTTATTAGATCCATGGGTAGACGTCTGGAAGCTTTAGTTGATGCTCAAGGTGAGCACACAAAGTTCTAGCGGGCAAAATGTCATTTTTAAAATTTAGAAAACATTTTACCGCACTTAGTACAATTTTGAAAAATTAATTTTACAGAGTACAAACTGATATAGTTTTTTAAATTGCGATTATTGTTTTGTTATTAGAATTATTTTGTAATTTTTTTATTGAAATATACTTAGAAACATCTAAAATCCTGTGAATTAAAAAAAATATAATATATTTATAAATTTTACTTAAAAATTAAAGTTTCATTTAAAGTTTTTAATTTTCTCTAGTATTGAAAACATTTTTTTTTACAAACTACATTCAAGTACGTTCATACAAATGTACATACATACATATGTATATGTACATATACATATATATGTATGTATGTAATTTTACTTAACAATCGCCTTGTGCACGGCTTTATAATTACTCACCTATTACAACGTTTTTAAAAAGATGACTAAATCTTTCCTTTGACCATGGAGTTGCATTTTTCTCTGTCCAGTGCCAGTTATTTACATTTGTAGCATCTGGACGCTCCTCAACGATCCACCGTGGATCACCTTCACCCCACTTCGCCATTAATAATAATAATTTGCTTGGATACACGAAGAATCCACAAAAAAACCTGATTTAATTTATTCCACTAAATGATTTTTCCAGAAAAACTTAATAACATAACCTAACAATGGAATAATATGCACTAAAGTTGAACAACTATTCTCGAATACTTACTATCAAACGATATACAAATAACTAATGCGCATACACTGTTTTATGCGTGTGCATAAATCAAACCTATTCTCTTTAACATTTGAAGACATATGTAAACAAGTTCTAAGTGGTGAGTTTTTCAATTTAAATGTATTGTATGTTAATACTACACGTTTAAATTTAGGGAAAATACATGATTGAGTTTTTCTAAGAAATGAAACTTCTTTTTATTTGTGATACACCTTCAATATAATTCTAATTTAAAACTTATAAATACTAAGTATTAGTGTGAAATTTAGTTCTTGAGTCAGAATTGCTAATGAATTAAATGGAAAGATATATGAAACTTGTGTTCACTGATTTACAAATGTTTTCCTCACATCAGTAAAGTTATAAAAAAAATAAATATAACATTTAATTATTGAGTCAGAATTGCTAATGAATTAAATAGGAATATATGTATATAAAACTTGTGTTTAGACTATTTCGTTCAATTAGCTGTTTTCACGCTTCGTATTAAAGTACTATTGCAGAGCTTGTACATATTGTAGATTTAGTATTTTATATTTAGATTTCGTGCCACTTTCTATTGAGAGATTGGTTAGACATTTTTTATCAACAAATAAATATTTATAAGTATGTATCTTCGCATTTTATCATTTCAACAACTTCGATTTGATCAATTGAATTTTGACACAAATGGTTAACAATTTTTTCTTTTGCGGTTACTTTAGGCATTTAGGCAACACCAACTGAAAAATTCTTTTGTTTATTGTGTGTTATTGAAACAAAAGCCAGCTGTTCCGGTTTGTTTACAATTCCAAAGAAAAAATCGTTCACACTTAGAAGTTTACAATAGTATTTTAAATATAATACAAAGACTGAGAACTGCTATTGATTTGTATGAATCAAATTACTATTGGGTATTTAAGTTGTCGGGATTAAACTCCTATTTGGATAAAACTCCTATTTATTTATATACATTTTCGTTTAAGGATAAAGTTATGTTTTACAAATAATCTTTGGGGCAAAGTTCAATTCAATTGGCTAACAACATATACATATGTATGTATATTACAACCTTATTAATTTATTTTTTATTAAATGTAACAAATACTTTTATTTTTAACTGATAACTGTGATAGAAGTAAGCAATAATAAAAGGAATATTGCCTAATAATAGCAGATATTAAATAATTGAAAATTATTCAACACCAATATAAGCGGATAAAGCAAAGTTTTTACCAAGGGTGGAATTAAGATATCAATTGTTGAACATTAATTAAAAGCAATGCATTGGTTTTTAACACCTTTCATACCAACCATTTATGGGAAAAGACATTGTTGTTGAACGCGCATCACAAGTTAAACTAATCTGCTATTATTGTGAAGGAGTGTCGATAAAACAAAAAGTTGTATAAGCATCAACTTTGACTTATCGTACTACTTGTGTTACCGTCTAAATCCCCTTTAAACGGAGATAATTTCATATGATTTTCTCTTTGGTTTTACGTACGACTTGTATTACCGTCTAAATTCCCTTTTAATAAAATAATGAAAAAAAATCACCATTTACAATAGTGTTATATCTTCTCATGACTTGAAAACTCAGAATTCACATAGGCAATTCTCTCTGGTAATCTAATTAACTTTTAACATCAGAGTGCGGGAAAATTAGAAGAGTACTAACTTGACTGTACTTTCAATTCTTTCTTCTTTCTTATTCGTACTCGTCATAAAGCACACATTTGTGTATAAGATCAGACAAAACAGTTTCAGGGAAAAAAATGTAGCAATCTCACCAATAAGAATTTCTGACAAAAATGTCCATTGATTAGTTATGTATATAAATGCTATTGTGACACAATTGGCAGTGTAAACGCACGTTCATCGATTTTAGTTTAGCAGTTTTTTACAAGCGTAGTGTTATAGAAAATGTATTTGACATCATTCATGTTTTTTGCTTGGTAAACATAAGTTTGAATGAATATAACTCTTGCAGCTCTGTGTGAGATAGTTGGAACTTTGTAAAATAAAATTAATCATTATCAAATTTTGAGTTGTCCTTGTTTGTTTGTGGATTAAGTGTTAAATAAAGCGGTAGTTATTTTTTGGTCGTAATTTTTCACCGTTATATTTTTTAATAAAAATGTCATTAATATGTGCTAGTAAGTTTTAGTTGAATATTGAAATATTTTAGGTTATGTTTGTGCCAGTACATCTACATACAGATGTGTGTATTTTTCACTAATTATATGCATGTTTTTAACTTTTTAAGTAACAAATGAAGTTCCGGATGTACCTGTAATATCACCACATTCTGGAGCTATTTTTGAGAAGAGAATAATAGAGAAGTACATTTTAGAAAATGGTGTTGATCCAATTTCTGGAAAAGATATCAAAATTGAAGATTTAATTGAAGTTAAAACACCGCCGATTGTTAAGCCTAAGCCACCAACAGCTACAAGTATACCGGCTACATTGAAAACTTTGCAAGATGAATGGGACGCGCTAATGTTACATTCCTTCACGCAAAGACAACTTTTACAAACTGCACGGCAGGAGTTATCTCATGCGCTTTACCAACATGACGCTGCTTGTCGTGTCATCGCACGTCTGAACAAGGAGGTAGCGGCGGCTCGGGAAGCATTGGCTACGCTTAAACCACAAGCAGGCGTTGGTGCTGCAATAACACCAACATCTATACCACAACCTGCGATTGCATCTGAAGCGGCCGGTTTAGCATCACAGCCAATTGAGCAGGCTGGTATGAGTGCAGAAGTGATACAAAAGCTTCAGGATAAAGCTACTGTTCTTACTCAAGAAAGAAAAAAACGTGGACGAACAGTTCCAGAAGATTTAGTTACACAAGACCAAATTAAGGCATTTCTTACAATATCTTCTCATCCAGGTTTGCATTCAGCTTCGATACCTGGTATATTAGCTCTGGATATTAATAGTGCTGATCATAGTAAAATTTTAACGGGAGGAAACGACAAGAATGCAACCGTTTTCAATAAAGAAACAGAGCAAGTAGTTGCAATACTTAAGGGCCATACAAAAAAAATTACGAAAGTAATCTATCATCCAGATGAAGATACTGTTGTCACTGGTTCGCCTGATATGTCAATTAGAATCTGGAACGTGCCGACTTCACAGACGCAATTACTATTACGGTGTCATGATGGTCCTATAACTGGTCTGAGCTTGCATCCGACAGGCGACTATATTCTCTCTACTTCTTCTGATAAACACTGGGCTTTTACTGATATTCGTACGGGTCGCCTTTTGACAAAGGTTTGCCATTACATATAGATTTACGCATATACATATCTATGCTGGTATTATACATTGTATTAATTTCGACAGGTTATTGACACTGCAGACGTTGGCCTCACTACTGCTCAATTTCATCCAGATGGACTAATTTTTGGAACTGGAACGGACGACTCGCAAGTAAAAATCTGGGATCTCAAAGAACAAAGCAATGTTGCCAATTTTCCTGGCCATACAGGACCTATTTCGGCAATTTCGTTTTCGGAGAACGGTTATTATCTTGCAACAGCAGCTGATGATTCCTGTGTTAAGTTATGGGATTTACGAAAACTGAAAAATTTTAAAACAATACAACTAGACGATAACTACGAGGTTAAAGATTTATGTTTTGATCAAAGTGGTACATATTTGGCAATAGCAGGTACCGATGTCAGGTAAGCAAAAAAAAACTATAAATTTAAAATACAAGTCCGCTAATTAAATTTGTACTAAAAAGTAATAAATTGAAAATTGGCATATTGATGGAAAATAATTTTTCATGAAAAAACATTCAACAAAATCGTTTCAATACATTTTTTCTTAATTTTTATTGTAAATTAAGTAAGTGTTACAATCGTTACGGAAAGAAATGATTATTTGTTTCTATTATTACATTGACATAAGTATTTTCTTCGGTAAAACACAATTTAACACGAAGTTTTCTTAAAGTATAAACACAATTAAAAATATATTTTAATTTTTAAATTGTACAGCTTTAAAGCAATTAAACAAAGTCAGTTGTTATTCAAACTCGAAATGATGCAATTGTTCCGGTCATAATTTGCATACAGGCCACTTTAAAAATGTTTACGCATGAATAAAAGATTTGGTGTCTACTGGTTTTTCGTTTCTGTTTTTGAGTACATCACGTTCTTTGACAAATTACGTTTTCATTACTTAAAATTTCAATAAATTCCCATAAGAATTAGTGCCACCCAACACTAGTTTGATCGAAAGATTTGCAATAAGTTTTAAAATTATACACAACAAATTAATTTTTTAATTTCCTGCGATTTCTGAGAGCACAACACAAAAGAGTGTTATAAATCAAAAGGTAGTGGTCGCCTTAAGAAAAATAAAGTGTTAAAATATTATTCTGTTTTTCGAAAAATATTACACGGTATATATTTTCTGATTTTTAACACTAATTCAAAATATGTTTGTTAACTTTCGCTAGTTAAATTGATAGTTGTAATAAAGCTTTCAGTTAAATTAAAAAATCAACTTTTGTGTCCCATATCAAACTTTTGATTGTAACTTAACTACACAAAATATTTGTTGTAATATACATACATATAAATATGTGTACCAAATTATCAGAATAGGGATAAAAAGAACCAAATTAACACATCATAAAATAATAAAATAAAAAAAATAAAAATGAAAAGCTGTTCGTTGCATACAAAAAAAGTTGAAAATAGTTTTTATGAAAACGAAAAAAATGTGAAAGATTTTAATTTATTGGACAAAATTGCGCATAAAAACAATTCTACACTCATGAATTAATAAGTATGTATGTAAATAAATAATTTATAAGATAATGGTTAATTATTTCATATCTTGCTTCCTTTTCTCATTAATGCACTTAGTGCTGAAGTGTAGAAGTGTCCATTGATTTGGCAATACCTCAATTTGAATACTTTTCCTTTATAATTTTTGAAATGTATCATTTTATGTTATTTTTTTTAACTTAACGAAGACCATATGATGGTTTTAACAGTCTTTTTTTTTGCCAGTGTCTCTGTGTCTAACTTGTACGACCACATGGGAAGTATCAGTGTAGCCGGCATTTTTGAAATGTACCGTAAAACAATACAGCTATCTGAGGTAAATCAGTCAACCAGTGCGAGTGCAAACAATGAAAAAAAGCCCGACCGCACTTAGTCCGATTCTCTAACTTTTAACGATTTTAAAAGAGCTCAATTTAACACCAACGATTGTGGTTTGAACTAATGAATGATAGTGTAATTCACTAACTTTTTAACACCTTTTGTTGTAAAGGGTGTGTTTTTATAGAGTGACACAAGTTTGAATCATAATAAAACAAGGAAATATACACATTTTTAATATCAAAAAATATGACTTCTGCCATGTGGCCGCCACAGCTGGCGCAATCTGGAAAAAAAATTCAACAACTTTTCGCAGGTATTCAATTGCTTGTGGTTTATCGATGTAGACAAGTGACTTAACACAACCCCAAAAGAAAATAATCCAATGGGGTTAAATTTCGCGATCTTGGTGGCCAATTAATTGGGCCATTACGTGAAATTATTTTTTCATCAAAAGTTTCTTTGAGTAAATCAATTGTAGCGCCCGCTGTACGAAACGCGTGCGAAACAATTTCGAATCATGTTCCTATACCGGTCACCATTGACAGTAACATTCTGACCATCATGGTAATGATGTTATTGTTAGAGAATCGCACTACAGAGCTGCTTTGGTGATGCTCATGCTGATGGTGATTTTGTTGAATTTATTTTTTTTAGTAACACAGTGATACTGAGTTAGCATTTTATACAGCACTTTAATTCATAAAAATTTGAGTTCGGTCGCTTGGTTTTATTAAGCAGGGATAAAATAAAATACACGTATCTTGAGCTGGTTCACAGCAGAATTATTAACAGGAGCTAAAATCTGTAATTTATTAATATTATAATACATACACATGTACATTTGTAGAATATTTATTTTTGTATGATATATACAATACATACACTTTTGCTTTTAGGTAAACTTAAACCAACAGTTGAAAAGTGAATAAACTTTAATTATATAAAGTTCCAAAATTCCACATGAAGTGTGAATGTCTTACATGTGATTATAAAGAAAAAAGTTGCAGAAATGTCATCAACTCTATTAAAGCGAATTAAAAGTTCTAATTTTCCAATGAGTTGAAAGAATATTTTTTCGACGACTATGCGTCTTTTCTTTATTTCTATATTTTCTTAACTGAAATCTGCAATATTAAAGTAAGGGCTTATATGCTAAACAATATTCGTCGTTAATTCTTTATCTGTTTAAGTCTGTGGACAGAACCGTATATGTTATCTTAAATTTAGATATAATGTAACCTTCGTTGTTTACAATGTTTAATGTCTTTGTCTAATCACTAATTTTGTGTTAACAACAAAAGTATATTTTATTACGTATTTACTGTTTGTCTCAAAGAATAGATATACAAAATATATTATGTGCATTTGTGTTCACGTACTTATATGGTACGTGGTTAAAGATTATTACATATATATATCCCAAATTATTATTTTATGATTGTTTATTCTTATTTTATTTTCTTAAGCAAATAAATGCATGTTTGTTATTCTAAATAATATTTTGTCTCTGGCAAATGAGGAACCGTTACAAGGTTTTCTTAAACTGATTTTATATTGTTGTACTACGTTTTATGTCGTGTTAAAAATATGCTACACGACGTAACAATTTGATTTGGGAAAAACTAAACCAGCTGAAGAAAGAAAGTTAATCGAGTTCTTTTAATTCGTAATGATGTACGTAAATGTACAAACATACATCATTTGCATTCATTATACATACTTATACTTAACTTACAATTTTCAATATATCTTTTTTTCTTAATTTATATTGTTAATTAAAAGATGAAACAAATGAATTGTTTTCATATTCCAAAATCTTGCGGGTTAGTGGGAATTTACTTATTATAATCTTATTGATGAGATTGATACATTTTTTTCATTGGAATTGCTTTGTTGTTCAAACAGAACAATTCTTATTGCTTGTATCGTTCTTATTTTTGATTGATACACATTTACACACATTCGTGCTTTTTGCCGAGTACGAATAAGAAAGAAAAGAAAATGGAAGTTCAAGTAAGTTTGTACTCATCTTGTTTTCCCCAAAGACTAAAAATTAATCAGTTTAGCCGAAAGAATTACATACTGTAAACTTCCATTTAGTTATAGTTGCCGTAGGATTGTACACACTAAGTTTACGTTTATATTGCGAGAAAATCTTAAGATGCTGTTTTTTAGGCAACTAAATACGCTCTGTACCTAATGACAAATTATACGGGCGTAGTCTAATCTGAATGTACAATTTTCGAAGACTTTTTCCAACACTTGTGGCCGTATATCATCAATAATGCGGCGAATGTTGCCCTCCGAGTGGTCAATCGTTTCGGGCTTATCAATTGTGGCACGAACTGTGTAAGATGTTGCGTCGTCATCATGGTTGTTCAATTGGTGAACGAAAAAGCCAGTAATCATGGCTCTATAGCGGTCACCATTGATTGTTACGTTCTGACCAGCATATCTTTTTAAAGAAGTACGGACCAATGATACCACCAGCGTGTAAACCTCACCAAACAGTCAGTTTTTCTGGATGTAATGGTGTCTTAACATACACCTGAGGATTATCATCACTCAAAATACGGCGGTTTTGTTTACTGACGTATCCATTCAAACAAAACTGAACTTCATCGCTAAATAAAATTCGCTTACGAAAATCGGGTTTAACGGCAATCTTGTTTCAAAATAAATTTGCACAATTTGGAAGCGTTGTTCAGGCGTCAGTCTATTCATGTTGAAATACATGAATCACTTCGCAACTGACAAAATGGCCGCCAGTTAAAAACGTGTTGATAACTTTTATACGTACATATGTATGTATGTATGTACATACATATATACATACATACATATGTACTTACATACATACATATGTACATACATACATACCTACAAGCAAAATTAAAGTATACTGTTACAGTTTTGCATTTTGCTGTATATTTCAGAAACTGGTGAAATTAGGCATCTGAAGCAAATTTAAACGTTTATATGTATGTATGTATAATACCCTGTTCATATACATACATACATATGCATACTTAACTGTTTAAAGATGAAAATGATCATACAAGCACAATCAAGCAAATTCAATTAGCAGTTTACAGTTGCAAAAAAAGATTTATTGCACTGGCCTCATTCCAGCCTATCGTTTTTTTTGCATTTTGCACCTACATATGTAATTATGTATTAAAACAAAAATATAGTTGTTTTATATACTTTGTATTAATAAATTTAGTATAAAAACTTGAGTTCAACTTTTGTATGCTTTATTTCTTTTCCTGATATTCGTACAAAATTTTTGCGTACTGAACACATTTCTTACAAAGTTGCACTTCAAGTTTAGTGTAATATTTATAACAATTTAGTATTATGTAATTGAATTTTGTATGAAGTATTGAGCTCAATATTGGTATTAATTGCGAAATTTGTGATTGAGGTGGATATCAACACAGAATAAGAAGCTATAAAAATGTTTAAAATGGTTTTATGTTAAAAAAATAATTCCATTTTAAATATGTACATACATATGTACATATGTATATGCAATCTATTATTAAGTAATTTTTTAAAAATGGTCTGCGCCCAACACCTAAGCTGGCAGGTCCATACAAACAAACAAATAAATAAACAAACACACATCCTCTTTTATATTACATATACATATGTATATGTATAGATTAAACATTATAAATAATTAGTAAATGTTCCAGGTTTCTTCAAAATAATGTGGCTTGATGTGAAATTTGTTGCCTTTGTTCTACATAGTAGTGTATATACATAACTGTACATACGATACATACATACATACATATGTATGTATATACAAACACATGACTATAGTCGAATCTGCGTTTAACAACGTTGTATCCATTGACTTTATGATATAGTGTTGATAGTTTACATACATTAGTATCCTTGTACATTGTGATCCTAGAACAGCAAAGGTATTTTTTACCATACGGATGGCATATTTATAAACAGCAGCATTTTAAACTTTGCAAAATTTAACATTTTTTTTTGCAATTAAATGGCGTTTTTAATTAATTAGAAAATATATCTCGGAAAAGATTTAATATCTGATTTGCCTCGGCTAACTGCATTATTTTGCGGTTCATTTGAGGAATTTAAGGTGGGTGGGCTGCTACTTCCAGAAACATTTATAAAAGTCTTGAAACCATTATGGGCATGTGGTTTTAGTTACCCGCCTATTCTGTGCAGTTATAACTTGAAAATTAAGTTTGCGGTAGTTTTGTTTCTCTTGTTACTGATTATTAAAAAATTCAATTGCAAACTAACGATTGTTAAAATATTTCATTTCCGAACAAGTGGTCTTGGTTTTTATTCATTGCAATATTTGTATAATTCAAGACACAATATATACGTACAATTTTTACTTAATAAAGATAGATTTTTGTGAAATAGCCTTCCGGACAACGTAACCAATAGTAGGTTCCTCAAAAAGGAAGAAAGGGAGGAATTTTTCAGAATTACATACTCTAACCAAACAAAAAAGGCGTAGAAAATATTAGTACAGAATTAATTCGATATATTTGCTTCTGGATGGAAGTCTGCTTGTAGTAGTAGTACCTACCTCAGAAAAGTTCTTGAAAACAAAATCACTAGCAAATTGATCCCAAATTACTTGTAAGTTGATGATAACCTCAATTCGGTTAAAGGTGTCATTTATGCACCTTGTCTAATACAAGTTCCTGAAAATTAAATCATACAAAAAATAAAGATCTGATTGTCACGGATGTTTATAAGTTCACTAAGCCGAGCGAAGGCGGCAAGCACCGAATACCAACCGGCAAGATGATCCTAACATTTAACTTCCCACAAGGATCTACCTTGCGTGGTACAGATGCAAAGCATATCATTACATTCGCAACCCGACGAAGAGCAAAAATTGCCAACTGCTTGGCCAGACTAAGAAATCTATGCGGAGGAAATGCAACTTGTCCTGACTGCAGCTTACCACCACACATCAAAAAAAATGTACTCGGTTATTTTGCATTAATTGCTCTGGTGAACACTTTTCACCAGACGACATGTGGCCACGTTTCCTTTCCGTTTAAAAATTAATATAATAAGGTCTGAGCTCGTCGCAAATCAAAGCAGTGAAAATCGAAGTCGCGGACTAATAAACGTCACAACCCATGGCGTCAACAAAAGCCAATAAAACTATTGGGACTCTAGCCGAAGAGAATAAAAATACTAATAATTTTATTTATCCATTAATTCATACTATTGCAGTGAAATATACTCGGATTTTCAATAATTATCATGAGCTTCAGTTACTCTTATGGGATGTAATCCCACTGTCATCTGTGGCGAATGAGGAACCTCAGTGTATACCATTTTCAACGGAGTATGAATCTGAAGTGTGTCCGCTTAATTGTAACCTTGAATTGAAAATATTATGGAACGCATCATTGCCACACGATTATCCTGGTTCTTAGAGAACAAGTAGCCTGCAAAGCAAAAAAAAGCTGTGATAACGTCCTAATGCGCATAGACTACTACATAATCAAACTCAAAGAAACAGAATATTCGCGAACATACCACCCACCGCCAATATCATAAAGTTTATAAATATGTAAATTTTAGAATAAGAAAATATTTTTTATGCAGATAAGAAAGTGTTTTATTAAATCGTAGATAATTTTTTCCAATTTCTTCGATTCCGAACCTGTGGGACAACGCAGTAGAGGACGCCCACGGAACCGATGGCGCACACAAGTGGAGAGGGACCTCAACTAACTTGGTGCGCAAAATTGGAGAACGCTGGCTAAAGACCGTGCCAGCTGGAAAACTTTGATGGTTGAGGCCCAGGTTCACCACGGGCTGTAGCGCCAAAAGAAGAAGATGATAATTTTTTCCTTCAATATTTTAATTATTAAGTAATAAATTGGCTACGAAAGATACATACATACATATGTATATACTTTTTAATATTGTAATTTATTCATTATCATTATTAAATTTATTATAATTGTTGTTTTTGTTATTTTATTATATTTTGTTGTTGTTATTATTATTTTCGACTACTAAAATTATTATTGTTGTTATCATTATATTTATTATTATCATTTGTATTTTTAAAACTAGTATTACAATTAATCAATTATTACTTTTATGAACCAAAATGATACCAATTCAAAAGTACCGAAAATGGGTAAGTGCCATCATTGGCTTACAAATGTCACTTAACGGCGCCATAGAAATCTATTTTATACAAGTTGAAACAGTCCGGCAACGTGACAGCTAATTTCGGTAAGGGTTTGCATTGTTTTAGCTTAAGTGTACGTTAGCATAAATGTACCTTTCGGTAACTTTTACGCAAGCTATTAAAAATAATTAAGATATTGTTTTTATCGAACTTAACATAATAAAGTCATGACATACATATACATACTTAAATAGTTAATTTATAAATACTACATTTACTTTTCTATTTACAGGGTATACATGTGCAAGCAATGGCAAGATTTAAAAGTCTTTAATGATCATACGGCTCTTGCTACTGGCGTGCGTTTTGGCAAAAATGCTATGTACCTTGCATCAACAAGTATGGATAGAACTTTGAAGTTATACTCAGTTGATTAAATTGTATTTTGAAGTTTTTAATATTTTCATTATAATTTTTAAATATAAGAAATACCAACACCCACATAAATAATGTCTAATTTTAGATTTTGGATTTTTGTACGTAATGCAATGCAAATTATATACATACATACATATGTAATTATACAGATTGCGGCATAAATCAGAGTATCCCAGGTGAAGAAATTTGAAAAATTTTGCAAAAAAAAAACATAATTTAAAATTTCTTTTATTGTTATTTAATAATCGAATTAATATATAAAGACCCAGTGTTATCAATAGTAAACATTTTCAATATACGTCTGAGTTCTGACCTTAATGGCGTTGAAAAAGAGCTTTTATAAAACAATAGTAAACAAAATATCGATGATACGAGTTGAATACTGTATTTCTCACTTTGAATTGGTCATATCTAAAAGAAATATTATTTTAATATGCTTGTATACACACACATACATATGTATTTGCCATTAAAATGATTTTCAGTATTATTGACTGAAAGATTTTAAATTTAAAACCATATCTAACTAAGTGGTAAAATAGCTCCATCCTGCTGAAAGCCAAATATAAAGGACAATTAATATATCAGAAAATGTTTCAGAATGTTCAGGTATTAATTAAACGACTATATAAGCGAGTTTTAAGACCAACAGTATATGAGGTGTTGTCATGCAGCTGACTGGCACATAGGATTCTGCGGGCACAAGCTAAAATGAAACTCCCACGCCAAAGAGAACACTTACAGGCAAGGAAAAAAACTCTACATACACCCTACTATTTTTAGCTTCTAGAGGTAATATTAAAAATAATTTTGATGTCAATGTTAACGACATTAATAAATAATAATGTTGGAAGAAAAACAAGTTGGAAAATATTGATAATTTATAAACTATTGGCGATAAACATTGAAATCGGTGGGAAAAAAGTCTACATACAGCATTGGCCACTCTTAAAATGAATAAGAAAATGTAGGGGAAATTGCTAAAATAGTCAAATTAAGTCGCTCTACAGTGCAAGCTATGGCAAAAACCAGAAAAACATCAACAGTACCGAAAAAAAGCCACGAAGGAAGACCGAAGAAGCTTTAGAGACGCGATGTCAGTAGTGTCCTTAAAGAAGTCCAAAAGATCCAAAAATAAGTGCCCCGAAATTAGCCGAATACCTTGCAAGATGTTCGAATATTACTGTTTCATCAAGAGCAGTAATAAACGTTTTGCATAATAGCGGCTTTAAAACTAGAACAGCACGCAAAAAGCCATTTATTTCAGCCAAGAATCGTCAACTTCGCCTGGACTTTGCTAAGGCACATTTACAGAAAGAAATGGATTTTTAAAATAAGAAAGTTATATTTACCGAGAAAGTAAGTCAAGTATGTAAAGAAAGTAAGGGAATGACGGTCGAAACAAGGTTTGCGAAAACCAAACACTGCACTTGATCCCAAAAATATTATACCTACTGTAAAACATGGTGGGGGCAGTGTTATGGTGTGGGGAGTTTATGGCGGCATCTGGAGTTGGTCGATTGGTTTTTGTTGAAGGCGTTATGGACAGATATCAGTATAAGACGATATTGAAACAAAATCTGAAGCCATACTGCGCATATTGTTCGAAACTGGCTTCTTTATCATGCACCAATCCTCACCAGTGACCAGATCTCAATCCAATTGAGCATATTTGGGGCGTTTTGGGAAAATCTGCGCGCAAATATGATATCAGAACTCGAGAAACCCTGAAAACTGTCCAAACTCGGAAATTGCGCCCAGTATTACGGAGAATTTGGTGATGTCTAAGCCACGTCGTCTTCAGGCGGTTATTGAAGCCCAAGTTGGTCCTACAAAATATTAAAAATATATTGTTTTCTTTTATTTCTTTAAAATAAATTAAATATTGTATTCGATTTTTAAGACTGTATGTAGACTTTTTTCTCATGATTGTTTATTGTATTTGTTATTTCTGTTAATGTTAAGCTTTTGAATTAGCTTTTTATTTTGTAAATAAACTTTGTTTTTGGTACTTTAAGTATTAATGCAAACGGTTTATTAATTTGCCTTACGAATATCTTAAAAACACAAAATAAGGGGTGTATGTAGAGTTTTTTCCTTAACTGTATGTATAAATTTTCACATGTTTATTTAATATTAAAATTAAGGTTATTTGTCTGGCTGGCTATAAGACGTAACGTTTATTTTTTTTAGTGTTTTCGTCGGGTTCCTGGCGCAGAATGATTTTTGTAAAACTAAAATGATTACTTGTAATTTACTTTAGAAGTTGCCAGAAAACATTCCGTTAATAAATGCACTACATAAATACTGTTTTATTTCTCTTTTAAATAAACTGACATACCTACATAAATAATATAACTTTACTAATACACATTGAATTTGTTAATATACATACATAAGAACATATTCAATACAAACAAAAGCAATTGCAGTTACAAACATTTTAGAGTTTCAAAAAACAATACCAAAGAGATCGAATTAAAGGTCTGTAGCTTTGCATATGCTCTCCCTCATTATCAGGTTGCCCTAATATGCACATTTTGGTACGCCCTTGAGCGTCAGCGATTCGGTTTTTCGACAACTCTTTTTCTTTCATTACAAGAGCTTCTGACCATTTAATTCCATTTTTTCATTTAGCGCGAATTAAAACACTCACGTATTTTTAGTTGAAAAATTTAAATCGACGCGACCCTCAATTTCAAAAATGTGTTTCTTATACATATTAGATTTTCTATCATAATTTTCAAAATGTTTTCACTGATTATGTATATCTTACTCAATATTTTAGGGTTGTTTACAAAAATACAATTCCTTTGTAACTCAAATTATTTATCAATTATTCTGTGTAAAATTGTTTATTATTTGTTATCTGCGGAAATTACTTATTGTTTGTTGTCTTAAATTATTTAACATGAGTCTACACACCAGTTTCTTTTTAATCTGTGAAAAATTTCTTCTTACTTCTTATCTTAGAAGATGTATTTGTTGTTATAGAGAATGTATTTATTAATATACATATATTTATATTTATCAATATTACAAAATAGGAATAAAGAAATGTATGTATGTTTATGCATGGACGTCGTTAACTCTCCCCTGGGTTAGACGATATCGTCCCGATCTCTATTTATTTTTTCTATCTGTTGGTTGTAATAAATTCTAAAGTTTTGCTCTGTGCGCTTTCTCTTATATATTAATACGTACTTAAATATTTTGAGCCCGATATAAAATATTCCTGAAATTATGGTTATGAAAAGCAGTGTATAGAGAGTTGAACGTATAGGATGTTCTTCATACGGAATGACTAATTTTCTTAGTGAGTCGATATTATTAAATGCATTTTCGCGACCTGAGATGAGTATTTTTATGATTTCAAAATCTTCATCATGTTTTGTGTGGATTGCTTCCATGATTGTGTCGTGTATATTACTGTAAGTATTATTATCTATTTTAACCTTATCAGTATACGTTACTAATGTTATACCTGTTGTAGTGGTATTGTCAACTTGAGCACCATTCAATAATATGGATTCTTCGTCAATCTCGACTAACTATTGGTTATATTCCTGAATAACTGTACATTTACTGCTTCTATTGTTAAATAGTGGGAGTATACATGTGTCGTTGTTTGTTTTACATAAGTATGTATTTTCCTAAATAGTTTTTGCAAAGATTAACTCTGACGTAATTTTTATCGCATTGAGAAATGTGTTTGTCCGTTTGTATTTTTCCGTGTCTAAAACTTATAGGTGTAAATTTAAAAAGTTTACAGTATCTGTTAAGTACTGGGTATTTATAAATTGTAATAATTAAATCATCTGTCCTAGATATACAGTCTGTCAATAATGAGTTTGCACATTGAAAACAGACACGGTTTAGTGAAAATTATTAGTGAATTCATGACAATTTTGTTCTACAAAAAAATTTTTTTTTACATATTTCATAAATTTATATTTATTTACAGAGATCATGTCGAAAAAAACTTTGAATATGTTCAAAACAAACAAAAAATACAACAAAAACAAATTTTTACTTCATTTCACACTGTCTAACTATTCTCCATGAAACTGAAAACATTTCCGACAACTCTTCCGCACTCCTGTCTAGTTGGTGGTTATAATAAATCAATTGAATGATATTATACGACAATCTTTTTCCTCGCATTTTTAAAACTTCAAATGTATTACTAATTTTATGACATATGCAAGGCAAATTAATTTCAAAACGCACTGTCATGAACAATGTGTGCAAATTATAACGGTAAAGCACCGTTAGCTTCAAAAAAAAATCAAAACTACAAACTGAGCAAACAGTTTATTGACATAAAGAGAAACAAAACATTTTTGTGCAAAGAGTTTATTGACAGTGTGAAATGAAGTAAAAATTTGTTTTTGTTGTATTTTTTGTTTGTTTTGAACATATTCAAAGTTTTTTTCGACATGATCTCTGTAAATACATATAAATTTATGAAATATGTACAAAAAAATTTTTTTTGTAGAACAAAAATGTCATGAATTCACGAATAATTTTAACTAAACCGTGTCTGTTTTCAATGTGCAAACTCATTATTGACAGACTGTATGTACGTCCGCGTATTCTAGGATATTTATTATAGGTACTGAAACTAATTCATGTTGTATTATTTGTTTGATGTTGTCCAGACTTAATGATTCTGTTAAGTATTTGTGGTGTTTCGCAGCTTTAATTGTCCTAACTAGTACTAGGAGTTGTTCATAAATTTGTTTAAGGATGACAGTTATCTAGTATATTACCTTTTAGTGATTCAATTAGTTTTTCGAACCTTGAATTAATTAGGCGTTGTTATTTATAAGTACATTTATTGCCGTTTCCATCTTGATGAAATAATCCTGGTCTGGGATTCCTGTAACAAATTTCAATGCTGACCCTATGAAATTTAAATATCTTGTGTGTCGTTTGTGTTCGTTCAATTGATCTTCCAGTATTTAAATTTTATTTACCAAAATCGCATCTTGGATGGTGGTGTTATATTGAACTTGACGAATTTGATTATATGCTGTATCTTTGTTAAGTTCGTGACGTGAAATACGTATGAGTGTTCATCGTATAGAAAAACGTCATCAGTCCTGGTTAGGACTATTTGTGATTTTCCAGATTTTTTATTTCTAGGCTTGCCTTGGTTTTTGGTATGACCACTACGAGTAATATCAGGTAGTGTATCATCTTTGTTGACCGTGTAGGTTTTAATATTGTCCTTGTGAACGATCGCACCCCTCGTGGTTAAGACAGTCCTCACGGTCTTCTTTTACAGTATATTTAGTGTATCTGGTATCGTTCTTCTTTCTTACTTCTTTAATTTTTAACAGAATTTGTTCGTTGGCTACAATGCTTTGTTCCTTGGTTTAATCTTTTTAACACTTTTTCGGAGGCTTCCTTCAATTTTTTATTCTGTTAAACTGGACATCGATTGGTTTTAATCCTGTGACTGTATGTATGGTATTATTTAATTCTTTAACTGTTTTATATATTTCTTCGGTTATTGTAGTTTCATTCCGAATTTTAAATATTCTTGTTAGTTCAGATATTGTGTTGTGGGCACGTTCCACTTGTCCGTTTGACGTTGATCTGTAAACTGGCGCTTTTATTTTTCTGATACCGTTTTTTATACACATCATTTCTACTGCTGGTGTATCAAGACATTTTTCGTTATCTGTCATTAATCGTATATAATTTGGGTAGTTGTTGATGAGCATTTCTTCGATTCTTTCACTAATTTTCTCTCTTGAATCGAGTTGTCAATGGCAGTTAAAAATATTTTGTTCTCATTAAAATATATATCCATATGCACATACGTTCCTGGTTCTATTGGTATGTCGGATTCTCCTAGTGGTTCTCTCATATGGTTTCTCTCATATATACCATATAGACATGGTGTGCATATTTTATTGTACATCTTGCATTGTTGCTGCATCTCTGGCCAGTAGTGGTTTTCAAGTATTTCTTGTATATTATTTCTATAGCCTCTGTGTGCCCTCTTATGTACATATATTTTCTACTAGTTCAATTTGTTTTTCTTTTTCTCGCAAATTATTAGATTAGTTTTATCGGTGTATACTAATTTGGTGTTGCTGAAAGTATCTTTTATAATGGGACTTAATGCATAAATTTCTTCTCTTGTGGTATGTACTGCATTTATTTGTTTGGTTGTAATATTTTTTTTAATTCTGTTATGAAGTTCTGTTCAGTAGTGAAATTGACTGTACGTGTTCGTACTTCATTTATCTTTTTATTTCATACGAGTTCTATTTGTACAGGATATGAGTTTAATGGTTGTCTCACTTGTTTCATAGTTTCCGTATATGAGCTATCGGCAGAATGAACCGTGTCAACAGATCATGTATTTATTCGTCGCCTGGATAATGCGTCAGCTACTACATTTTGATGTCCTGGTTTATATATCAGTTTTGCTCCAAAATCTTCAATTATTGATATCCAACGTTTTGGGTTTGGATTTTTCTCCGATATAGAGTGAGTTAAGGATTGATGGCCAGTGTAAATAGTGAGATCGGTAGAACCGTAAATATAATTTCTAATTTTTTTTATTGCCCAAATGATTGCTTCTTCTTATCCGTACTATAGTTTTCTTCCGTTTTGCTCAATGTTCTGCTGAGGAAAAATATCGGTTTTTTCATTTGGCTAAGTACGGCTCCAATAGCTATGTTGGATGCATTCAACTGGTTTTTCATAATTTGGTTGAAAGAGTTCAACTTGCTCTTTCAGACATTTTTTTAACCTGTTGAATGCTTGTATTGCGGGGTCGTCAAGGCTTATTTTTGTCGTTTTACTTTTGTTTTTACCTACTTGTCCATTATCTCCTCGTAAGAGAACTGTAAGGGGCTTAGCTATGCCAGCGTATCCTTGTATAAACTTCCTATAAGAGCCTGTCAGACCCAAAAAACCTCTTAGGTCTTTGAGTGTTTGTGGTAAGGGATATTTTTCAATTGTTTCAACTTTTTCTGGACTTGTAGCAATTTCGTTATGTTTGATAACGTGTCCCAAGTATTCGACTTCTGTTTGGAAGAATTTGGACTTTTCAACAGATACCTTAAGTGTTGCTTGATTTAATGCACTAAATATAATATTGATATGTTCCATATGCTCTTCCGGTGTTGAGGAATATATGAGCACATCATCAATGTAGACATATGCAAACTTTCCAATATATTCTCTTAAGATGTCGTCAACACATCTTTGAAAAATAGCAGGGGCATTTTATAGTCCGAACGGCATACGCACAAATTCATACTTGCCACCCTTGACACAAAAGGCAGTTTTTTCTCTATCCTCTTTTTTATCCTAATCTGGTGAAATCCAGATTCTAGATCGAAAGTCGTTAAATAGTTTGCCTTTCCTAAATTTTGAATGGCCATATTTACATCAGGAATAATATATCTGTCTGTTACTGTATTCGAATTTAATTTTTGAAAGTCAATGTCCATCCGCCGTTTTGGTCGACCTGTCTCATCTACTTTTTTCTTAGGAACAGTCCAAATGGGTGAATTGTATGGGCTATTACTACGTTGAATTAATCCCTCGTACAATAGTTTTTCAATTTCTTTGTTTACGAAGTCATTATCCGCTATCGGATACGGGTATTGCCTTGTCTGTTCTTGTCCTAATCGTGGCTTCAATTGTTGTGGTGAAGGGCAATGGTCCTATGACATTATTATCCCTCATCAGCTTATCTATATTTTCCTTATACTCCAAGAAATTTAACGCTTTGTTTATTATATACGGCCGACGTTCCATGCATAGACATAACCGTCATACGATTTATTTTTCTTGTATAATTCAGTTTTATTGACTTTTTAATGTAATTATGGGCTGCTCCCGTGTCTATTAATACACTGCACGATCTTTCTCCATCATTCATCGTTATGTGAGGTAACCCGTTCCTTAGTTTAAATTCTTAACAGCTAGCTTATTTAAATTACCTGTTTCAACAATTAGACTGTCGGCGTCATCTTGCGAGGTGATATTATTATTTCTCATCTGTTTGTTTTGTTGATAGTTACCGCTGCGCTCTCGTTGTCGTTTTCATAGTTGATTATGATAGTGATTTGGTTCAGTTTTGAAGGCGTTGAAGGGTGTCGGTTGACATTGTTTAGTGTGACCGGAGATGGTGTCCATTGGCTCTGGGCGTGGTTGAGGGTTGTTGTACCTCGGAATAAACTCTCTTGGTGGAGGTTGATACCTTGGTTTGAATTGTTGTGGTTGAAATCGTGGCTCAGTCATCTGCATTTTCTGCGGTTGTTTGGAGTCATATGCCTTTGTTACTGGTTTTTGCTGGTATAATATTGTCTGTCACTTCATTAATAATGTTTTCTGTTTTTTCTGTTAATGTCACTGTCCTTAACTATTTTCTGTCTTTTGCTTGTAAACCAATTAATCTGCACTTTATTGTTGAGCGGAATATATCATAACAGTTTCGATGGCTCTATGGATTAATTGTTTGACTGATATCCCTTTTTCTAACTTATACAGGATTCTAAATTTTTCCGCTAGCGTACCTTGAAACCTTTCAATATCCGCATTGTCCGTACGACTATTGGGTTTTGTGAAATGTAGGTCTATATTTTCCTTATCCAAGAATTCTTGTTGTTCAATAATTGTAATATGGTTTCTATCGTGCAATAAGTATTTTGAATTTTTATCTATTAAATAAATTTATATTTATAAATTTATCTATAATTGTTAAAAAGTGGTTTCCTTTCATGACATACATATGTGTACAATTTCATTTTTTTTTATCGGCGTGTCTGGGAGACTGGGTCTGATTGGCTTCCTATCGTACTTCACCTCTTGATAAATTTCGCACTCATTTATAACGTTCATAACGTAAATATACGGTCTAAAATAACCACCACTCCACTTAATCGTCAGAAATTCCTTGTCCGTTGCGAAGTTATTTTTTTCGTGCCTATTCAAAGTTCCCGATGTATAACATCCTGCGTATCCTGCGATACCAGCGCACGAATTGCGTTGGACGCTTCCGTTGTTAATATAAATTGTTTCAGGATATCTCGGAATGGGATGCGATATTATAAGTATTTTTCAAATGATTCAATGTATGTTTGTCGGGCATTTCGTATTTATTTTCACTCCTTTTTAAATATTTTGTTATGGGTTGACCCACCCTCGCGTAATCCTTCAAAAATTTTCGATAACCAGTCAATCCAAAAAAAATTTTAATTTGTTTTTCAGTTGTTGGCAATTCTAAATTTTCAATCACTTTAATTTTATTGGGATTTGGCTTCATGCCGTCTTTTGTTAGGTCATGACCTAGAGTGGCCTGTTTCTTTTCTCAGGAAATTACATTTATCTATTTGTAAATTCTTACTTTCAAGAATTGCGAAAATATCCTATGTTTCGTTAATGAAATACTGAAGATCAAGATGTCATCCAAATTTAGGGCACAGGTTTTATGAATGTAAAGGTACAACGTATACCTAACAACTATTTACATATATTATTTTTTAATTCTTTGTTTACAATCTACCCATTTAAGGATATTAAGCAAATGTGATATACTAATACATAACCATTTTGTTGTACTCCATTGAATACAACAATAAATTCATGAACATTATCTATTGATAGTATCAAATCAAAATAAATTTAATTCTATGTAATGAATAAACTATAATAGTAAGTATATAATACGATTACATAAAGCATTAACAAGAAAAAGAAAGTCATATAAGTTGAAAAGTTTTTTACATAAATATTTACAATTATGAAAGATAATTCCAGAATATGATGTCTTTTGAGTCTTTTTATTTCTTCTGTGTCATCAAGTAGAGCTATCGCTAATGGATTAATATGCTGACTGAGCCTCTTAAATAGTTTTCAGAAAACCCTTTGATTTCGTCCATAACCCGCGGTATGGAAAGATCCTTATGGATTGAATTATTGGAAACAAACCATGGAGCGTTGACCATTAACCGCAGAGTTTTTGACTGATTGACTAAACAATATTAATCCTAGACAAACACATCTGCGAAAATAAATAGAAGATTTTAAATTACTTAGTTAAATATTGGTCCTAAACCCAGGCACATTAAAAATAGATTATATATAGATTATAAATAGAACTAAATAGCTTAAATAGAACTCCTATGTAAACACAAGAAATATGTAATTAGTGGCAATAACTACAGATAACAGTTATTCTGCGTTAACTCGCGTGTGGCACTTATGCTTAGCGACTTAGTTTTGTCGGCATTTTAATTGTATCAATGTCGTGTACTTTACGATTACATCAGATTGACCGTTCGGCATTAAAACAACGCCATCAGTGAGGTCGTAGTGGTGCCACATTACTCCACGATGAGTATATCACCAATTGCCCCAATTAGAATTTCGTCGATTACTGTAGAAGATAGTTTGATGAGTGTTTTGGTAGTTTACCATATCGAACGCCTTTTGAAAATCAATAGGAACAAGGTGGAGCGATTGCCGCATTTCATTTATTTGTTCCATGATAATACGTAAAGTAGTAATGTGGTCTATGAAGGGTTTGTGATTATGGAATCCTGCTTTTTGGCGGCGAAGCGTATCACCTTTTTCACTTTCTATACGATTGAGTATGATTTTGTAAAATATTTTAAGGCATTTTCAGTTTCAGTCAAGATATGCTTTTATGTGGACATTTCCGCCTTGCTGCCAGGCCGTAAGGCGTTCAGTACATTCATATAAATACACAGTAATTTTGAGTTGCCACATGAAGCAGCGGTTAATGCCGGATCGGTTGTTATATCTGCCCATTCGCTTCACTGACCTATTTAGAGCTTCATATTCGATTTGTGCTAGTTCTGCTTTTTTTACTTCGCCTCTCACGTTGCATTTTTTAAAAATTCTTTCCTTGTTTTACGTCTATGAAAAGATCTCAGATGGTGTCAGGTTATGTCAGCCCTACGCTTGTTTCGCACATCCTGTAAACTGTTTTTCCACATCTTGCTTATGCATATATGATCAATCTGATTTTCGGTTCGGCAATCTGGGGAAACCCAGGTGACTTTATGTGTCCGTTTGTGGGGAAAAAGGTTGTTGGAACTACACATTTCTGCAAACAGTTCACCGTTTTCATTCTTAGTACCTATGCCACGTTTACTTTAATGTTTCCTAATGGTATACTGTTAAGCGTACCATTTAGTTTGCTGTAAAAATTTTCCTTTTCCTTTAATGGTGATGTTTCTGTGGGAGCATAACATAAAATTATTGTTGTATCCGTACCTTAGTACGAAATGCTGCAGTCATTTTCGCAAACCAAATTGCTTTTTGCCAAGATACATTTGAGACTGTATTCCCGAAACACAGATTAATGTTATTTATTATTTTATTAATTAAATTTTATTCAAGCCACATTAATTTGTTAATTTTATATTAATTGGCATTTTGTAGTTTATAGAAAAAAAGAGTAGGGGAATTTTTTGTAATTCCAAGCATATATATTTTGTTTTAATATAATTTTATATAAAACTAATTAAAAAAACTATGTATCTAAGCACTTTTCGTAAAACATTTAAGAGCATTTTTTCACCATATTTTAGTAAAAAGCCACGGTAAAAATTCTTATTTTTGATCTAAAGGTATTTGAAATCCCTTTCAATTGTATGTATTTCTTCAGCAAAAAATGTCTGGGTTTCGTAAATACATTATCAATTTTAGTGTTGGTTGGGTTGAAATTTATTTTATCCTTTATACCAACACATCGGTTAAATATCGAAATCCTTGGCATATCTAAGCCAGATGGCCAAACTACGGCGAGCACAAGCTAACGACTGGCCAAGTCTTTGTTTATTCCGGACTACCATCGTGGCATTGGCTTTTTGCTTTATGAACTTTTTCACATGAAGTACGTCAATTCAACGTATCTAAGTTGAGCAACTTTTAGCGTATGTTGAGTACTTTGGCAACTTTCACTAAATTTTTGATTTTTTTTTTGATTTATGTACATATAGTAGTAAAAAAATATTTAATATATTTTGTCCAACGATTATTTTAACGACCACCATTGTTGCTGTCCCCAACTTAAACTAATTTCTCCAAGCTACAAAACAAAACAAAGACTAAGAATTTGGTGTTTTGAAATTATCTTTGCTTTAAAAACCTTTTGATACAGAAATATTAATAAAATACGTATAAATTATTATATTTATTTCAATCAGAGCTTTACAAACACGACATTCAAAATTAATTCGATTTTGCTTCCGATTTAATTCATAATTTTTAATTTGATACACAATTCGTTACAGTGCTGTTTATAGTTCGAAAAATATTTATATTCAATTACATCTTCAACTTATGCTCTCAGGATAAAGTAAGAGTTGCCGAAAAAAAATCTTGTAATGTTTTATCCTTTAAAAGTGTTTGTGGGAACATTTTTTATTTCTGGAACGTCAACAGAAACAGAAAATGTGAATTAGTATCACTGAAATATATGTAAATGCATTGCTCTAAATGTAACTGCCTTCTTCAATGTAATTACATACGTAGCTGGCAGCTAGCAGCATTTGTAGTCTGTGTTCGTGTAGCCTGTTGTCTCGAATGTGTTTAATGCATTATATTAATTGTACTTTTATTTTTATAATATTCATTATTTAATTTCAATCTACAAACCCGTTCCGTTTTTAACTAAGTACACAAACACATGAATTGTAGTTTCTATTTTTATGACTGAGCAGCTTTACAAGAAGTCAACTCTGATCTCATATCAGTCTTTATGAAAATTTAATGATTTACACTGAAATTGTACAATGTTTTTATTTTTTACCAGCTTAGAAATTGCTTCGAGTTGTGTCAATTATTCACATTAAACTGGCGATTTGAATAAGCAGCTGATCAATGAGATCTTCGAAGAATTTGTGGTGTCAGCGTTGTTCAATAAACAAATTGTGTAATTGGTTATTATTTCTTTTATGTTAAAGAAATAAATAAAGGAAAACAATCTTCCAAAAGTATACATATTAAGAAATTTGTTAAAAAAATTTTATTTGTGTATTAAAATGCATATCTATATACATACATATGTCTTTACATATACGCATATGTATACTTACGTTTGCTGTGGATCGGTGTATTAGAACACCTGGATTGCAGCTTCTTTCAAGCTATTACGCTTAATGTAAGGATTGTTTGACTTTTTGCTTCCTGTTCTTTTTACCTTTCTAACGGTATTTTGTTTGTTTTGTTTTGATAAAGCACATTTTTCCGAAGTTAACAGCAATCAAAACGTGTGAGTCTCAGAACTCCTAAAAATGAATTCGTCGATTACGAGTCGTCTGGCGATTTGAAATTTTGTATGTGAGAACATGCATGATATAATTTATTAGCACGACATGCTTCAAGCTGGCCCCAAAGCCTTTTTTTCGATCAAAATACCTTCATAAAATCCGAATAGAAAAAGGAATGTGCAGTTTTTCCCTCTTCGAATTAAGCCTCGTGTTTTAATTTGCCTCTAAACGGAAGCTACTTTTTACCTTAATATACATATCGATACCTTAATATAGAAAGGCCCTAAGGAACGTTTCCCTAACTTTTCAGGAGAGAGAAAAAATTTAAGTTTGGGAGTCGCGAAACATTTTTTAACTGCTTATATTTTTGTTATTTTTAGTCAGATCACGTCAATTTTGTTACCAATGATGTGTGGGAAGATCATCTTTCGAAATTTACAAAATGTCAATTTGAGAAAAAACGAGGCCCTATGCCTTTCTATATTAAGGTAACGATATGTACATACAAATATATTATAAGAAACTAAAAGATTAAATTAAAAAAATGTGTTGTTATATTTCAAATGTTATTGCCTAAAAAAAACATGTCAATTGAAGGAAAGCTTGAAATGTACAAATGAACTTCTTTAAGCATTAATTAAAAAATAACTAAGCATAAGTAACAGATCAATTTTTTTTGAGGTTGCAAACAATTTTTTTTAAACACGAAAAATTTGTCTCTTCTCGTGATATAGGTTTTCGTGGTGCGCCGGCGAAATCATATACGGTTACATCATTTATAGATTTATATATCTTTACCAGTCTACTAACAAAGGATACATTAATATAGCATTTTATGACTTGAAATTTGTTTTTACTCTTTACTTCGAGTATAATCGTTTATCATATGATTTTTAAACTTTCTTATTGGAAAACTTTAATGTTTTAATTATGTACATACATATAAAATAAGCATTTTGGAGAACGTAGTATTTGTTGCTTTTGTTATGCACATTTTAACTTGAAGGTCAAATAGAACATTGTGGTTTTTTGTAGTACTCTCACCATTCCTGGTTTGATAGGCTGTACTGACGTGACTCATGTGGCAACAATAGCCCCATTAGTTAATGAGGGTACTATTTTAATTTTCCATTTGCAGACGATGGTGATTATCCTTTGGATACTTACTTAACACATTTTCGGTCAATAATCGAAGGTACTCCGGAAAGTAACTTCAACAACATACATTCAAATCCGTAAAAACTATATTAAAGCGCAAAAGAACCCGTGATGTCTGAATGCAATTGGTTCCAATAGTAGTTCCCCATTTTATGAATGAAAACTTAACTCCAGAAAATCACAGAATCTTTTTTCGTGTATATCGATTGAAGAGAGATAATTTAATATCAACAGCTTTTACAAGTCGTGGATCTGTTTACATAAAATACCAGCAAACCGATGAGCCCATACGCGTCGATGAGCTAAGTTCATTGGATAAGTTTTTTCGACCAGGGGAATATAATTTATATGTTAAATGTTAATGTTTATATAAAAACGTCATTGTTAAAACTTATTTTTTGTTAAATCAAAAACTTTGCTCTATTTACAAAAAAACTGTTAAGCTCTTAAAACGCTCTATTGCTTGCGTTACGAAAATTGTTATAAACTTTTTTAATGGCATTACGTTCTGTTAATTTGGGGACTGGCTCTAGGGAAAATCTGACATTTATGGTAAGAATACTGTCTAAAAATTTCCATGGTTTTAAAATATGCCACTTAAATGCTCAGAGCTTAAACAACAAAATGGATGAATATGATATGCGTCTCGGAATCTTGGTTCAATCCGTATGAGATAGTGTCTACAATCTGAACAGCTCTGACAGGTTAACTACGGTGCGGTGGTGTAGCCATGTTTATAAGATCCAGTATTTCATGTAAAACAAAATATAAAAATGTTGTTGGAGATAGCATTGAATATTTTTTCGTTGAGCTTATTAATAACAATGAAAGTTGCTCATTGGAAATATATGTATGTATATAGACCAAACAAATATATTAACATTAACTCTTTCCTTGTTGCAACTTAGCATATGTGCTCTTGGTTACAATCATGTAATAATGACTGGTGACTTTAATGCAAACATTTTGGAAGATACGAGCCTAATAGAAGATATGAGTTCTATTGGTCTATACTTAGTAAATAAAAATTGCCCTACTCACTTTACAACCAACTCGAGTACACTGATAGATCTATGCTTTGTCAACAACAGCTGTCAACATCAATGTTCTCTAAGCACGATTTATTATATTTTCTTATAACTTTAATGCCTTATCCAAAGCACTACCCAAAATACTAGAGTATAGAGACATTAAAAACGTTGATTAGCACTCACTGTATGACGACTTGTCGATTATAAACTGGAGCACCGATTTTTACGTGCCCACTGTTAACGAACAGCTGAGTTTTCTTCATCATCAGAAAGAAGAGGGAACTCTATGAGATATATATTCCTATCAAAAGAAAAGTTATAAGAAATGAAAAGCCGTCGCTTACAATTGAGATTAAAACTTTGATTAAAGCTAGGAACTATGCATATAAGAGGTGGAATCGGTTTAGAACGAGATTTTTAGAAATGCAAGAGCCAATGTTAATTAAAATATAAAAATATTAAAAACATGTTTCCAACAGCTGTTGACTCTGAAAGCAAATAGACGGAAATAAGAAAAATGGGTACTATTAATGACAGGTCTGCAGAGAACAATGCGATTGAAGTTAATAAATTAAATCAACAGTTTGCAAACATACAGATGCCGACAATTGATATTAACTTTTAACTCTGTTTTAACTTCACTCACTTCACGCAGGAAGAGATGTTTAAATCATTTTGTGACATAAAATCTAACTCTGTTGTTCACTATGGAATGCATCAGAAGTTTGTAAAGCTTACCCTTCCGTTCCGATCCGTTCCGTTCCCTTGTTGTATTTTACACATTTGTTTAATACTATTATTAAAACATCTACATACCCATCTATATCGAGGTATGCTAAAATTATAGAAATCCCAAAGCTGACAAGAGCTACCGGCTTTACACACTGCTAGGCAATTTGGGCTTAGGCCGAAACATAGTTGATTGATGTGTCGGAGGAAATGAGGAGTCAAGTAGACAAACCTATTATTGTATCTAAGCTAAGACCTACCTACTGTCGAGCCTCGTGTATGGCTGCGAAATTTTTGATAGTTGTGATAGCGTGAGCAACGCAGACTCAATGTAACATTTAATAGTGTTGTAAGACACATATGTGTATGGAATTAAAAGAAATTGTAGCATTTCAAGATATGCAACACAAATATATAATAAGACGTTTGATAATTTACTAAAATGTAGCGTTCTTCTACCAAACAGCCTAATTACCTACATATGTATGTATGTATGTATGTATATCAAAGACTTAGGTTCTCAATATCAAGCAGAGGCAAACATAATAAGACCGCTTCTGAGCAACATTTCTTTATAGATTATATATGTATGTATGTCTTTGGGGCCAACTTCGCCCTACAATACAATTAGTTAGTAATGCTAAGGGTCAAAATAATGTAAAGGGTTTTTGTCATAGATTTTCAAACAGTGTCGTAACTGTTGGCGTTTTTGCTAACTTCGATACAATTTTTAAAAAACGCCTGGGTTTAACACCCACAACAAGGGTGTTAAATTAAAAAGATGAGAAAAAAAATTAGGCCGTGTTTCAATACCCATCTAGTCGTACGATGCGTCAAAAAACTCATGCGTGTTCAAAAAGTATGATAAAAACCACCTTTTTTAACAAGTCTGTGCGATTTGCAAACTTTTTTGAAAATTTTCATAAAGAAATAGATTACATGCGATCAGAGTTGAAACTTTTGCAAAACAGCTAAGACTTAAACCATTCCCAACACCAAACCCTTTTTTTAAAAAACTTTGTGAAATACATTGTATGTATTATTTTGCAACACACATGAAATATGGCAGTAAAAATTTGTTGTTGACAAAGTGAAAAACATATGTTTTTGAATCTTTTTTGTGTGATAGTGTAACACTTAGTAGACTCTGTATGATAGTGTAACAAACATGTTTAAAAAGACATCAATATACTTTTATGTTGAGGATAAAGCACATTGCAATTAATAGTATATTTGCACTCCACAAAAGTCCACAGCAACCTATATCATTAGTCAGGCTGTTATTACTTTTTTATGAGTATATTTCCCAATTTCATTTTGTGGGAATTTTTTTTATATTTATAGTGAATGCAGGTTAATATTTATGTATTATATGTACATATGTATGTTATAAAAAATAAGAAATGCTCTTTACTGAGAACGAGTCGAATTCATTGCTAAGCGAATTTGACAGCTCAAGAGATAATTTTTTGCTTTTACAAAAATGTAAGCGGCGTTTTAATCGAAAGTTTACTTATTCTGAGCAAGACCAAATTTACTAATATTATATAATAAGTTAAAAATATTTGAAATACAAACAAATAGACATGTATGTATGTATTGTATTTATATAAAGTGTTATTTGCTGTACAATTAAAGGCGTTTTCACTTTTTTCCAATCCACGCAAAAAATTCGCAAGAGCAAAAGGTTTATTCTTACTACTGCCTTGTATTCACCTTGACTGTATTTCTAGATTTTCGAATATATGTCTGCACATATGTATGTGCTATATTTTCTTGATTCTCTTTTAAAAGACGAATAAAATACGGGCACATTCATCATTGGCCAGAATAAAAAAATAATAATTACATAGTATTACACTAGTCTAAAAACCATTTCTACAGTTTACTACTGACTGGTGAGAAAGATAGAAAAGAACAAAAGTTATTTTTTACACCAAATTTATTGGAAATGAAGACATGTTTTCGTCATTGATCTCTTCTTATTTTCTACTTTGAAAACATTGGGTTAAGTAATTTTTAAACATCGTCAAAGGAGCATACAGCATTCATAGATTTTGTTTGTTTAACAACAATTATGTGTATACATGTGAATGCAGTTCCAGATGGTGTGTTTATTGTTTTTATGATGCTATTAAGGCATCCTTAAGTGAATCTTTGCTCTTGCTGGAATCATTTGCGTTGTTAGCACTGTTCAAATTTGTTGCCGGAGATTTGCTTGAGAGTGTATCAGCATCACTTGCTTCTTCTGTTGTGTCTTCAGTTATTGTTAGATCTTTGATACTTTCGTTGTTATTGCTGCTTGAGGAGTGATTGTGACTGCCACTGTTGTAGCTACTGTGTGTATTAGTTCTTTCATTGTTAGAGTTAGTGACGTTTCTGTTGCTTAGGCTGCTGTCACCAGTTGACGGCTTTGTTTCCGTCGACGTTGTCTCTTCCACTGAGTTTACTGTTGATAACGAACTACTTGACGTGCTTGCGATAAGGACACCAGAGTATTTAACATCATTTATTTCCAAATTCACTACTAGCTGCTGTTCACCATTCGAGTTAGTACCTGCAAGGATAATCAACAGCGATATCAACCAGGGAATGAAAGCAGTATTTATGTATATGTGCTAATACAAATAAATAAACAAATGGGAATATGGGCTCTACTTGCATAAGTTGATTTGGCTGTTAATAAATTAAAAATACTTCTGCTCTTCCGCTAACACAGAATGAAAAACTTTCCATTATATTTGAAAATTAAATGATTCTGTAATATTTTATTTAAATACTCATACTAGAAGTTAGATTTTAATAAAATTTAACTAATTCTGTACGATGCTAACACCTAGGCTTAAATATTTGTAAATATGTTGTGGACTGCATGCGTCCAATTAGTTGAAACTTTACATGCTCTTTATGTATTCACAATTAAGAGTTGGTACATTTTTAATTGCAGACATTTAATATACAAAAGGGACTAACACATAAAATCAGCTTAACTGATTAACTAAAAGGTTTTTCACTAATTTTAAAATAAGTTTTATTCATTAATGTTAAATTTTGCTAAACATGTAAGCATCTGCGATAATTTTTTTAATGTATGTATGTGTGTACCTGTGTATGTATGTATTTATACATAGCTAATTTTTTGTTGATTTCGCCAATTCAAATTTGTGTTCCAATTTTAAGAAAAAATAAGTTTTTAAAAGAAATACACAAAGAGGCATGAAACTAACCAATAAATATTTACTGTAAAACAAAAATCACCTCAAGCTTTTTATATTTAATTAAAAAATGTGTACAATTTGAAATACCTCTATGTATGTAGTACATATATGTGTTTCTTTTTCTATTTATTCTTTAAGTAATACGTGTGAATTTACTGTACCAGAAGAGGCATAAAAATTATTTTTTCAATATTGAGCTCCTTATGAAATAGCGTAGAGCAAACCAACAATAATTAAACAAGAAAGAATATGTAAAATGAAATTCATCAGTTTTTGGGCACTTCAATTGGGACTAGGAAGATTTTGTAGGCACTCAAGAAGCAAAATGAAATTACAATCAGCACTGGTGCATCAGCACTGGTGGCTTTGACACATTTTCAACTGGTATTTAGAGCCTGCATCTACACGTAACATGAGTATAGAGGAAAATACCAGCTTTAGAATAATCAAAATCATTACTTACCGTTTCGTGTTACGCGAAACTGCATACCAGAAAGGAGGGACAACGCCTCGAATTGGTGTAGCGAAGATGAATTTCTCAACTCAATGTTTTCAACGCATTTAGGAGCGATAGTGTTCGTACTTAATGTGTTATTTTGAGCATAGGTCTGTTTCGCTAAATGAGGTTTTTTAGTAGACACGGGAGAGATTTGGCCATTTCCAGCTGAGGCCGCAGAGGTGGTTGGGGAATTTTCTATGGCCGAATCATCAGACTTGTCATTGTGAACGCTGTTGGTGCTGCCATGATGAATAGCTGCTGTAAAGGAAGAATTTTTTGTAGGTTTTCATTCAACTAAATGTGTGTTTGTCATTTTCACCTTCATTATCGGATACTTGGTTACCATCTTTATAACTGCAATTTGCAGAAGAAGTGGCAGCAGCAGGTATTCCATTTATACTGGAAGGTAAATAGAAACTCGCAGGAAATCCGGAACGTTTTGATGGTGGTGGGTGGTGCAGGAAATCGCTATGCTCTTGAACATCCGGGCTCGGTTCACGCTCTCGCTCACGTTTAATAGTGTTGAAATTCAAGGGGGACTCCGAAAGGTTTAGTACATCGCTGCTAGAAAAATAACAAGAGTAAGAAGGACCTTTGTAGTTGCGTATGGTTCGGGACTTTGCTAAGTTAGACTTTACACGACGTTTTTACTTACCGCTGTGATTCATTAACACATTCAAGATTTCTACCATTATTTATTGTTCCCCCACCTAATGGTGAAGTGTTGACTGAAGCGGGTGGTGAAGTGTTGTTATGGTACATCTGCCATAACGCTACACGTGACATTTCCAAAGCATTCAAAGCTTCTCTAGGACTTATTTCAGGGCTTTGGGATCTTTGCCGCTGTTGCTGCTGCTGCTGCTGCTGCTGCTGTTGCTGATGGTGTTGCCGTTGTGGCGACAAGCTCATTGTACCAGAACCGCTGTTCATTTCATTTTGTTCTTTTTTAACCTGAATTAGTTTCAAATATTCGATCATGCGCTGTTCAATTTCCTGTGTTACTACGCTCTGCACTTGGCCGAACGAGGGTGTCATCAGTCTATGGTGTGCAGCAACAGCAGCCGCTGCCGCCGCTTGCTGATTGTTAGCCGCATGTGTTACTAAAGCTAAGGGAGACATTTGTTGCAAACCGGTCGGTAGTGACTGACGATTGATTTGAGGCTTCAATTTAAAGAAAATTATACACTTGTAAGTACATATTAGGTGCTTTATGTGTCTACTTACCATTTGCATTTGACCGTGCATTGCCTCATACTGACCATAACTGGATCGTCGGCCCTCACGCCGATTTCCGTCAATTGCTGCTTGCAATTCAGATGGGGAACTTAAATTATTTTTTTCGCATTCATATGGATACAAATACTTCATATATCTGCAATAGAAAATGTAGGGGTATGAATAATTACATATGTATGTTTGTATGCGTGTAGTATGAATTTATAGCTGAGTATGTGGTGTGTGCATACATAAATATGTATGTGCATATGTGTGTTAATATGTTTATAATACAAAACATATGCAAGCTAATAACAAAAACGCGTACTTGGTTTTTTCTACTTTGAACTAACGCGCAATTGTTTCATAAACCTTAAAGAAGGTGTTAGATTTAAATATTTATATTTTGTGTAAAAACATTTTGGCTTTCAAAAATTTCAAACGCAAGGTCCGCTTATTCAAATTCAAATCTTTGTTTTTCCCATGATTCATTAGCCACTTCGTGGGGTCGTACATTAATTTTGAATGATACAAAATTTCAAGAATAAAAATCTATGCACATACATATGTAGTATATTTGCTAAAGAATTTAAAAGGATGTTTTTGTAACAGCTGCGAGCTGTTTCTAAAAGACAAGAAATTTAAAAAAGAAGCCTGAAACTTAATTCCACTTAAATGCCGGATAATCCAGTGAGTCTAAGTTCACACACAGCATATTTAACTCGTCAAGTTTTGTTAAATTTTCTTCTGAAGCTGCTCTCGCGTTAATTTTTTTAATTTTGCAATAATTCGTAAAACTGTGTCTTTTTTCCCTAAAAAAACATATTTTTGAAATTTGAATTCGTTTATGTTTGTACATAATATTTTAAATAGCTTCATGACGAATTCGTTGTGTAGAAAAATAAATCTAATATTTTGGAAAGGTACCATAATTTAAACATATTGCGAGTCTGAGGAAAAGTTCTGCTCCTGTAAAAATTTCCGTAAACCACGTCAAAAGAGCCCCAAATCTGCAGAGATTTCATCAAAGCCTAAAATATTTAAGGATGATAACACTGGACAGCTTAGTGATCAAACCAGATTTTCTATTCTTTAAACGGATAAGCCAATAACGCATGAGAAACCGTCTAAACCACCACGAATTTATTTGAGGAAGCTTAACCCCAATAAATTGCCAAGATTAATTTCGGTTAAATGTGAAAATGACTACCGAAAATTGTCTAATGCACAATAAAGAGAATGGAATTTATAATTATCAGCTTAAAAGCGCTAATAGTCTTCAAGCTGTAATGAAAGCTATTGACCCTTGTGCAGATACTGGCGATATTAACGCCGGAGTTCAATCGTGACTGTCATTGCGGACGGAGGTGTTCGGCGAATAATTATTAACGTTTATGTACATACATACATCCATTTAAACAAAAAACTTCGAGAGAATAGACTCTCCATGCCAATTATATTTGTGCACAAATAATGAATGAGCTTTCAGTTCGGGAAATATTGAAACAAAATTAAATTATATCAACACAAACGATTGCAAAATTCTTGATAAAGGTAATGAAAATAAAAAAAGATTGGCGGTACAATGAGCTCTTCAGCAGAAAATTTATTGTAAAAAACAATTATTGGTCAGTTCCAGCGGACGAAAATAATTACGATAATGATTTTTATTAAAGAATTCCAAAAATGTATAGAAGATAATGAGATAGCAGCAACATCGAAAAATGCAAAGGCAGCGCAGCAATCACTAATAATAATTCTGAAATCTGTACCACAAATAACAATAAAAACAGGAACAAATATTTTTAATGCGGAATCTAAAAATCTCATTGAGTTCATTAAAGAGGTTCTTAAGATAAATGAATTCAAAATAAATAAAATCAATAATAACAAAAAAGTACTTTATGCAAATTCCATGGACAATTATTGTAAAATTAAAGCATATTTAAAAAAACAAAGACAAAGTTTGTAACTTAAACAGCCAGAGAGATTAAACAAAGATCTTACTTTGAAAGGGACTGAGCATTAACATTGACCCTCACGAAATATTAAAGGAGCTTATGCAGCAGCAAAATGATAAAGTTAGCCCATTTAAAACTAAAGGGCCTACAAATAGCGTACAAGCTTGACCTATTTCAATTATAAGCGGATGGCAAAGTGTTTTCCATAGCGCAGCCAACTTCTACCTACCAAGACGACGTGCCAAGTGCGGTCAAAATCCCGAAACTGGGAAATGTACCAGAGAAGGAAAGCGAAAAATTTTACTGTGATGTTTGCAACAAGTTTGGTCATCCATCGTCCTACAAAGTTTGTGAAAAATATAAACAATTGCAGCAAAAAATTAAGGCCAAAAAACAGAGAGCCACTAATATACAAACAATGAATTTGCAAATGCAACAAGTTTCGGCATTTATTACAAATACTTTAGATCAACTTCAATTCAAATAAAGAGCTGCAAATATTTGGCTCTACGTTATATCAACAGAAAAAACTGCAATACCCTTGAGCAGGAACAGTCACAACTTTTTGAATCGATCAAAATCAGAATTGTATGTCTTGGCAAGGGACTTGAATTGCAGACATGAAAAATGGGGAAACAACTCAAACAACCTGCAAGGGATTAAATTAAGAGAATGGCTGTTAGACAATGAAATTGAATAAAGGACAGTATTATTAGCTCCACACAATCTATCTCATCCCCTATGTGCCTCGTTTCTAGATATTTATATTTTATATTCCAGAAGTATTTTCGAAAAAAAAAACAAATAATTCAGTAAACTGTACCTGGGCACGCTGGAGTATGATAGCGACCATAATGCAATCAAAATTACTCGAAATCGAAAAGGACAATGTTCCTGCTCTGATAAGAGTAAAGTCGGACAAAATGTATTCATACAAAAACACAAAGTGGAAAGTATTTTGTAAAATTTTGCTAAGAGACTTAGACAGTGCTCAAAATGTATCAAACGATACAAACCTTTCTAATGCCGAAATATTGTAGATTTTTGTCTACTTCATATAAACCAATTAATCCACAATGCAATAGAAACAGCTGTTCCAAAATACGTTCACAATTATAACTTGGCGACAATCATTAAAAAGTACAACCGTCTGGAGATTATTCTGTCACAGGATAACATATCCTTATTAAGGGGCAGGTTAAAACTAATTAAAAATCTTCTAGATAACAACTTTGCTATAGCAGCTAATAACTGTTTTGCTAAAAAATTGCTTACAATTAATCAAAAGAACTCTTCTGCAATGTATAGTGAAGTTCACAACTAGTTGAAAATTGTCTTGGTAATGAGATAGTAACAATCCTGAAAACTTACGAGCTGCCAAATATAAGTGAAGTATTTGAAAGTTGTATGAATTCGGAAAAACAGCTCGATTGTGATACGACAATTCGGTTTTAAGCACAAACATTCTACAATTCACGCTATACATTTGCTCCTATCAAATATTTATAGGCATTCAAATAAAATTCTGGCAACAGGCGCTGGCCTAACAGACTTGGAAAAGGTATTTGTTAACATCTGGATTGCAGGGTTAATTTACAAAATATCTTGTGGCCTGTAGGAATATGCAATAATAATATAAGGAAGACACGGAAATCATTCCAAATTTACGTAGACAAATTCCTATATTTCAATCACCACATTGAAGCACAAATAACAAGAGCCACGAAAGCATTTTTTAATAATAAAAAACTATTCTCTTCCAAATTTATTAACACTACAATTAAGGTTATGCCTTATCAGTCCCTAATAAGACCAATATTAACTTACGGTTGCCAGAATTGCTTCAACATTTTCCCTTCATATATCTAAAGAATAAGACTTTCAGAAACAAAATGTATTAGCAGTACAGCACAGGTTTAAGCAAGTCGTATCAAAGTGATTATACAAATTATGTTTCTAGTAAAAGGTTATATGAGCTTGCAACAAAAAAGCAGGATTGACTGATTCCTAGTACATTTAATAAGAAAACACATCATAAAGAGCGCTGCAGGGATGGAAAACAATTTAAATGCACCCTAACATGTTAGCGAAAGATACATAGAACTAACATTGCCTAGAGGCCTGGCGACGCCAGAAGCATCTTTCATGTAATTATCGAGGACGAGAAAGCATACCTACATATTTTCTATCACATATGTATGTATATACTTATATATGATAATTCCAGGTTTGATACAAGTAGCCACCCTAAGGATATTAATGGCAAACCTAATTTAAAAAATAAAAAATGTTGGTGGCTTAACAAAATAAACAAGCAAATTCTTTTTTCTTAAAATTTTTTCTCGCATAGAGAGAAAATAAGTCTGATAACGTTGTACACATATCAATTTAAAATTAAGAAAAAAAAACTATATGTTTATATATATGTATATATATATTAGTTCTAAGAAAGACTTTTAAATGTAATACTATTTTAAACTTCTAGGTGTGGGGGAATTTTTCTGTGGTATTGTAAACAACCCGAAAGAGCTGACATTTGTTTCGATATTGTTATGTTTTCGATATTTTTACCGGCACAAAAAATAAACAATAGTTTTTCAGTTGGTGTTTCGTCAAAAGAAATAAAATCTTAAAAAATGTCTAAAGAAACCGCAAAAGAAATAATTATAAACCATTTGGTTCAAAATAATCAAAACTTATCAAATCGAAGTTTTTCAAATGATAAAGTGCGAAGGACATATACATATTTATTTGTTAATAAAAAATGTCTAGCAAATCTCTCAGACAGCGGCGCCAAATCTGTTTACCGCGTAACCATAGTTTACCGCGTCATCAAACAAATTTCTTATGCTAATGTGATAAAAACACTCTGATCAAAATTTTACAAAGTTGAGGCAACTTGTTGAATCTATAATCACTTTTACAACATCAATGATCACTATGAGACAGCAAATCCTAAAAATGTAATCCACTACATACAGGCTATTTTAATGCCTACACGAAAACGAATTTGAATACTTCGTGATGGAAATGTAGATCGATGTAAAGTTGATTGCCGAAACTGACTTGACGTCGACACTATCCTTTAAAATTAATGGCTACGTACCCGTGAATGAGCTTGTGCAGTTCCGACAATTATAATAAAAAGCAGAATTAAGCATTATTTGCTGAGCAATATCGTTTCAAGCGAAAAGTGTTTGGTTTAAAATTTTCATAACAAATCCGTTTTTTCATCGTTTTATTCTACGCATAGATAATAAATATCTGTGTGAAATCCAAGAAATTGTTTCCCTTAAAATATATCTTGAAAATTTTACTCGTACTCGTCAGTCCGATTATTCTTTATGGCGAGCGACCAGAGGTATAAAGAGACCAATTAGAGTTAAGACGCCATTTAGGCTAGAAACGGGTGTTTTATTTTAATGGCTATCAACATTTGGAAAATGTTTTTGCCGTAAACACTGCCGTCATTAGCTATTAGACCTGTATCTTACAGACTTACTACTCGAGATGCTGACAATGGCTTCACAATGTAACGATCAAATCATTACTAAAATGCTTACCTCGGGTAGCAAGAAGGACTAATATTATTTTTTTACGTCTTGATCATTATTCCACCGATTGGAAGGTGTCTATAATAAATAAAGTAGAATCATATATATATATAGGTAAATAAGTCTACTGCCAACAATTTCAAAGCTGTTAAAAATTGCTAATGATGTAGATGACTCCATTACTGAACAATGTCACTTTTGCAGATGGTACAGCACTCCCCGACGTTCATTATTACCATCAATTAGTATCACGTAATTTGCAGGGACTTACAAACTGGAAAAGTGGCTAAAACTTTAGAAAGTCGAGGTTAAAGAACAAAAATGTTCCCATGTTACAGCCACACTGGGTAGAAAGACATGCTCACCTATTAAATTAAGCATTTGATTGATTCCGCAATACAGTGAAGTCAAACACACACAGCGGTGTTCACCTCGATCGTTGAAGTCTGATACATACATACATTCAAACCCTCTTGCACGCAATATCCTTAACTTTAGAGGCCGTACTCGGGTGAGAAGGGAGATAATTTTGCCGCCACCGAGCGCAAGGTAGATAATTTTACCGATTTATTGCTTATTTTTGTCTACACTGGACTTAATACATATACACACACATTTTTTTAGCACTAAGATTGCATACTTTTTGTTAGTTCTCTTTTCGAAGATTCGGTAAATAATGACGTGCAACAAAATCTCAACGCAATGCAGTCACACTGTTGTGCTCGTTGTACAAATTGAATAACATCCATGTTTTTGTTAATTTGTTTGATGGCAGATAGAATTTCATCTCCGCAACGGCTTACACTCAAACACAGAATACTGCTCTGACCGCGCATAGTGTGGCTGGCGTTGGTGCCAAAAACAACAGCAAATGAAAAATGAAAGGATACACGTACTCGTGGAAATTGCTTAAGAGATTAGTTAGAAGAGCAATGGTGCCTATGACTTGAGAAACAATTATTGCACACAACTTTTTCTAAGGTGTACTTATAAACGACTATTGAAATGATTGAAAAAAGTAATAAATTATAAAGTCAGAAGTGATTGAACTTCTTTTAAATAATAAAAAACAAGAAAATAATGAATCGGTGGAAGATTTCAGTGCTAGTATTCCTAGAAGCAGGGCAAAAATGGTTGCAAGAAAACGGAGAAAGCTTTGCTTCTTTTGTAAGTTTAACTCTTTTTCTATTTACGCTACTATGAAATCGATTCTTTACTTTTTTCCTTATCACCTTTTTTTTTGGAAAACGAACTGTCAGCTGTGGCAAAGGCACCAAATTTAATAAAAAATTGTTGGAGAAAAATAATAACTGATGAATTAGGAGGACAACTATGCTGGAAAGGTACTGCGGCTAAAAAAGGGTGCGTAATCTATCAATTAAAATATGTAATTAAAACAAAATAATAATAATAAAACTCTAAATTTCATAGATGCAGGTATATCAGTTGGTATTACAGAGGACCAGTTTATTAAGGCCACGCAAACGTTCTTCCAGTTCGCGAAAAATCGTATTAAACAGCGCTTAAACTACAAAAATAATTAAAAAAATATAAAAATTTCATTTATATATTGCATTTCATATACTGCATAATAATTATTTATTTTATTAGTAACTGAATTATTACACTTAATTTGATATGTATAAAATTACATTAAATATTTAAAGACTCTTTACAAATAAACTGAAGAAAAATTAAATCAAGATTTGTTTAATCTGGATAATATATTTGGGAAGCGTATTCTACATTTAAATAGAAAAGCTTATAAAAATATTGAGATAGTCAGCTTTTCTTTACAGAAGTTAAAGAAATATTTTCAGTAAGTTTATACTGCAATTGCACAATAAGTTTGAAATAATTGTACACATGTAATATTTTCACGAGGGCTCCGTTTTGATTCTACAATTCTACAATTGTTACGATAATCTTTTCCAATATATTGTACAATATTTTTCAAGCTCAAGGGTTGCAGTAGGGTAACCTTATTACAATATTTTTCTTAAGCTTATTGGTATGCTGGGTTGTTGTAAAACTCTTATTAATACTTATGCACCTACATATGTATTTAATATTTCTTTTAATAATTCTTTTAATACATACATACTATTAAACGAATGGCTTTTTCTAATGATTCCTTTTCGTTTTCGATTTCGATCAATGCCTGCTTTTGTGATCCATTCCAGAATAATTTTTACATATTATTTGTTAATATCCTGAGATTATAACAGTGCCCAGCTAAGCAGCAGAAATCGGCAGAGGTCCATGTACGGAGATGAATGAAAATATGAATTTCGTATGCCACGATTACACTCACACGTACAATTTTTTTATTACAAGAAAATATGTAACACACCCGTTCTCCAGAGCGAGAGCAGAAACTAGGCTGAAAAGTTGGGGATCTTCGTGCAAAGTAATATCTGATAAGATTTTTAACACACACAACAGGCCTGACAATGCTTAAATGCTTAGACAGTCTATTTAGAGGGTTTTTGTTATGAGAGTGTGGTTGACTGAATGGGATTTAAAGTGCTCCATCGGGGATTTATTTGTCTTCATGTCAAAATGTGAAGGTAATTTTGTATTAATTAATTTTTTCGCCTCTTAGATAGCAATCACTCTTTAGAGGTCGCAACTTGCATTGTCTATATCCGCCGCTGTTTATCGAATTTTTATTTATCTGCTTATTTTATACGCTTATTTTCCATTTTCAGTTAGTGGCACGATACATTTTTTGACATCCGCACCAAATCTAATGTTTGCTTTAGCAGAAAATCCAATGCAAGTCTTAAGTAAATGTAATAGTATAAACAGCTCTTAAGCCATATATTTTGTGTAAGACGTGTGCGAAGTACTTACAAATATTTTTTTTGCACGAATTACATTTATGCGCAGGCCTTATAAAAAAATTAGAATATTGTTTTAGATCTATTTGTATCGTACGTGAAAATCTAGCCATTTAATTTGTACCACAAAACGTATCCCTTTTCTCCAATGTGCTGTGGTAGCGTTAATTTTCCGCTCCTTCCAGGTAAATTTAAAGTTTTATCGATTTATTTATTTGTAGTCTTTATTTACTTTGCTTTTGGGGTTTGTTTATAATTCATCAACGCATACATGCCATATTTTGCATTTAATTTAATAAACACTTAAGAACTCAATCAATATATGACTTGAATGTTTGCTTATAAATGAATACCTATTCGTATGTATGGATGTGCGCACAAACGTGTTCTTGTAAAACGATTCAAGAAATTGAAAGCCACTTTTTCTTTAGAAATCACTTTGAATTTGTACAGTGAAATGATGTTAAAACGGAAAACTTGGGATAACCAAACTATGTATACGAAAAGGCCAAGCTGATTTAGTCTGGGACAAGAAATTCGACTAAGAGTATTTCTAGAAACTATTCATACAGCCTAGGAGTATTTCATCTACAGGCCGTTTTTGCTACAATAATTATTTAAAATACATGTAGTTTTTGTTAGCTAAGTTGAGGTCATTAAGAAACCATAAAGTATTTTATAAATTTTATATTATTTTGTTCAACAAACAGCAGCTGCAGTAACTCTGTTCCATAACTCGCAACATTTGACCAAAAACATTCGAGTTTCAAAAGTTATTCAAAGGATTAACAAATTAAATTAAACCTATCGAAGGATTTAGCAGTGTTTTTCTGCTCATTTGGCATTTGCACTCCACCGCTTTGAAGCTGGTATATGAGAAAAAGTTATACAGAATTAAAAAACATCACAACATCATTTCCGGAACATTAATGAACATTTGACGAACCAACTTGGGAAGGTGTACTTGGATCCACATAAGCCTATGCATTGATATACTTTATTAATTGTTATATACAATATATTAATACTCTTAATGGTGAATTGTATGATAATTAAAAAATACAAATTTGCAACAAGAAAGATTATAAGTGTTTTTTTATTGTAACCTGTCATTGGCCCCAAGAAATTGAATTGTGTTTTTGTGAAAGTTTACAAAATTTAAAAAAGATATGCTATCACTAATTGCTAGTTTAATTGCGGACTTACTGAATCGGGCTATCATAACGTGACACTTCGTCTAAGTGCCTGGACTGCAATATGAAGCCCATTATCAAAAACATTCCAACGATGGCGATGAAATGAACATTTTACACAACCATAAAATTTCATTTTATGGATTTCGGTCACCTGAGAACTGGTTGCAGTGAAAGTCGTCTCTACAAAATTGCACTCGTTCAATATTTTGCTGGTCCTACGAATAGGCAGGAATTAAAATACTTTTTCACTAACCGTCATTCGGAAAAAAGGTTTTAATTATGATATACATATGTACATACATAGTACAATAAAATTGAACAATAGAACATAGGAACAATAAAATTGAAAGGACGCAACCGCAGTTGTTGATAACGGTTGATTTATTTGAATACTCTTGAATTCTTTCCTGCACAGTGGGTACGGCTTCTTCAGTGCACACCGTTCGGCGTCTCACGGGATGTACATACATATATGGGTATGTATATTATCATTAAGAGTAAACGTCGTCCAAATTCATTGTTCCATTGTTATTCACATTATCCGCTCCGAAGTACGGTAATGTATGTGAGTTATAAAATTTATGAAATGCACGATATGTTTGACGAGCTGAACCATTGTTTTGATAAAAAAAAAATCCAACAATTTGCAAACATTGCTCTAGTGTAAGTCTATTCATAATGCAATGTCAAACCAAACTATAAAAAGCAGTGAAACGGGTTGTCAAATAAAGCAGAGTTGCCAACTCAAAGTTGTGCACCTCTACAAATCCAATATTTTTATTTTATTGCAAAATAAAGCAAAACTAAATACATTACAAGCAAGATCCCAGCAAATTTTACAAGTGCCATACTTGAACCACTTTTATAGACATAAAGTTAAGAGTTGATTTACATAATTTTTCAAAATAAGAGATATAAAATAATTTTAAAATAAATTGTTTTATAAATGTAGGAAAAAAGGATATTCCTACTAGCTGGCCGTTGCCACGTGCAAGTATGTGGTATATGTAGACTTTTATGTACGTACGTAAAAATTAAGAAGTGTGCTGGTGAAAAAGTGTGACCTGTGTTAAAGTTCTCGAATTTGCACTTACATGTGGCAAGGGTGAAACTTCAATAGTTTTAACATAATTTAAATCTTTTGTGAAATTTGTGAAATCTTTCGTTTATATGTATAAGCGCTATAATTTACATTTTTATCCCTTTTTTTATTACAATATGTACTGAGGTCTGGAAACTTATAAAATGTTCACTTGCCAAAGGAAAGATGGTAATATTTATCATTTTGACTGATTTGCTTTGTGTTTATTATTTTAGAAATGGGAATTGTATATTAATTTTTATCTACTTTTTTAAAGACGGATATTTTAGAACCTGGAGCTGCGAAATCAATATAAAAAAGGAGGTTTTAAAAATTAAAATTTATATTTAATGGCGATTTGCTTTCTTTGTTCAAGAAAATAAAAATATTTGTTACGAGTACAGGTTTAATGTGCAGATCGTTTCTGCAAATGGTATTATAAATTACTAACATCGTCTGCATTTAAAAGAAGTTTTGCGTGCCACTATCTGAAGTGTGTTTCGCAACTAGCTAAAATGAGAAGACAAAAATACTTAAATTTCACTTATTTTCATTTTACGAATGCATTGAAGCGATGCTAATTAGTTTTTAGGTGACACGAAGCCATGTTTTCATGGTGAAAAATATTTTGAGTTTTGAGTTAATTTTTATCACTTCAAGGAAAACAAGTACGTCGAGCGATGGTTCAAACAATCACCCCAATCATGAACCTCAATTCCACCAGAATTTTTTTTCTTTCCTTATATTATATAGTAAATAAAAATCTCCTTGGGAAAAATATGTATATTTCTAATTTCATAAATGGATGTGCAAAAACTTAACTATGACTAAAAGAGGTACACTTAAGTTCATTTCTACAAAAATTTCACAATTAATACTTATGTATGTACGTATGTACTCGTATGTATATCCAGGCATAGGTTCCAATTCAAAACATATCAAAAGACTGTTAGTCGTTAAGATCTGAATATAGAAGAATCAATTAGTAAATACTCTTGATATCAATTAGTTGGTTTTTTATTTCTGATATCTTCCTCCACGAAGTTTATACATATATATATGTACATACATATGTATGTATGTATATTAGCGTTTTTCGGGACTTTATAATTTCTAGATTCGCCAATGTTCGAAACTAGTTGTTTATTGATTCAATCCTTTTATATTTCTTAGAAAATCTTTTTAACTCTAATATTAACTAGAAGTTCAACCAGAACAACTCTGAAATATTTGATGCAGCAAATACTATGAAAGGCACTCTATATGCCTTTCAAATGTACATACATATGTACATACTTACACGTTTATACAGAGCTCACGTTCGATGCAGAAATTTATTAAAGGAGATTAATTCAAGTTTATTTAATTTTTTCAATATCATAATCTCATTTCTAAACTGTTAAATTATTTCTCGAGAGAATTCTTTTATGCGGAAAAATCCTGACGAATATTCATGATCAGGCTGTGTTATAATCACATTTTCCCTGTAGATGTTTGTGGCCTTATTCACAATAGAGAAAATTCAGTTAATTAAAAGCTTATTAAACGGGTTCTGTATGGAAATTTAGCTTATTAAACCTTAATAAACAAAACATATTTTTCTGAACTTAATTAAATTAGCGGATGGAATTATTTTCTGGCCTTAAAGAAAATAAAAACAAATTCGAAATAGAGCTTCAAATAGAACTCAATTTCTTTTTTCTTAATAAAAAAACGTGTCGTAAGACAATTTACTGTGCTTTGTCAGCAATCGAAGCTACAATTATGTTTTTCTGGCGAAGAGTTCTTCAAATCAGTAGCGTTCGCTTTAGAAAGATTCGACTATACTATTATTTATTTTCATAATGGTAAAACAAAGATTCATTTCGCTCTTACGTTCTTGTACGTCTGCCTACCTTGCTTTAACTTGCACGTATTTTTATTAAATGGTATGTACATACATATGTATATATTCATAATCCTTTACGGCTGTTACAGAAAGGTTTTGTATTTGTTTTATGTTTTCTGTGGACGATGCTTCTTCATGGCTTTACTTTCTGCGAATTATCAAGTAAACACAACAGATGAAAGGGAATGGTTTCATCAACTCACATTAACACCAAACAACGTGAGACTTTAGATGCTAATTATCGTAAGCATGATTACGGATTCATACATTTACAACTACATCAACAACTACATGTATTAGGGTTGCTTCTTTTCTTGCTATAAATAGACACGTGTTTTTCAATGTTTTGCCTATTTTTTCCCGAACTCATCAAAATTTTCGAATATACACTTCGTGATTAAAGAGAAATAAATACAAACTTATGCGCCCCCTAATGCTACAATCATGAGTCTACACATTTCAGATTCTTCATTTATACTACTTAGCATGTGAACAAATATTGGATATTTTTTGCCCTTGCCTTCAATATTATAAAAAAAAATCCTTTTTCAATAAAAAAACAGAATGTGGCCAAACAATTATTATATCTGTAGTTTCAAGAATATCAAACTAAAATTACTGAATAAAGTGCGAATAATAAATCCAGTTAAACTCCAAAGAAAATTTTACAAAAGAGCAGCAAAGTTTTTGAGGCATTAAAAAATGTATTTTAATGAAGTTTTTTAAATAAAGGAATGACATGGACGGAAACTTCTTTTGATATGGCAAAGTGTCACAAATCGCAAACCCACAAACTCACTCTGTTTCAGTCTAGTTAGACACCTTGAACAACTGGCCAATACCAGCACCCTTCTTTCGATGCATCTCGGCGAGATGTTGGTGCACGTTCTGATTACTAACCATGGGTGTAGGTACCGGAAATTATGAATTAATTTAAAAATACTTATGTATGTTTATGTAAATAGAACTGATTTTAACTTCTAATTCATTAAAATTTACTACTGCCTCATAGATATTGTTACGCCACTGTTAATAATATCCACGAAAAGTTTGTAAACGTGACGACCTATACTAATTAAAAACTTCTTTTTTTTAATGTCAAAATTTTGTACACCTACTTATAAAGCGTGTTTTGTATAGAGTTATAAAACCTTCAGTTGGCAATCCGTTTTTAAATGGCGGCCATTTTGTCAGCTGTCAAGTGATTTGTATTTAATTTGGTTTGGCATTTTAAAATGAATAGACTGACGCCTGAACAACGCTTCCAAATTGCGCAAATTTATTTTGAAACAAGATTGCCGTCGATCCCTATTTTCATAAGCCAATTTTTGTTTAGCGATAAAGCTCACATTTTGTTTGGATGGATACGTCAATAATCCTCAAGTGTATGTTGAGACACCGTTGCATCCGGAAAAACTGACTGTTTGGTGTACTTTATGGGGTGGTGGAATCATTGATCAGTAGTTCTTTAAAAACGATGCTGGTCAGAGCGTTACAGTTAATGGTGACGGCTATAGAGCCATGGTTACTGACTTTTTCATTCATCAATTGAAAAACCATCATGTGCAACAGATGTGGTTTCAGCAAGACAGTTCCTCAAATGAACCGTAAAACAATACGGTTATGCGAAGTAAATCAGTCAACCAGTGCGAATGAGACGCAAAACTCTCGAAGGCCAACAAGCGCAAGCCTGACCACACTTAAAAAATAATTACGATGGCGCGAGAACTGCTCAGCCCAGAGTTGATTTACGACTGAAAAAATAAATAATTTCAGTGAGCTTGAATTTTGCATTTGTAGGACATTTTTATGCATTTTATATATGTATAACAAAATCAGAATTTTTTCTGAAAAAAAAGAAGTCCAAAGTAATAGCTCCTGGTAATTACCCCAAAAAGATTTTCAACGAAAGTTAAAGCTGTCAAAAGCTAAAGTTATCTAAAAAATAAACATTGCATTAATCGAAATTTATTTATAACCATTACTTTGTGTTCATATTCTTAACAGTTGCCAGGGGACAGCGACGAAATATCCGCTAACAGACGTACTGCAATAATTTAAATAACTTTTTATTACTTACACTTATGTATGTTCAGTAACAATCAGGATGTGTTAGACGTTATATTAAAAATTAGTGATTTTTATCTATATATTAAATATATTCATTTTGGAGGCAAAAGATAGCGAAACAGCGTATAAAGAAGATAATATTTACGTATCACATTCCTAGCATTTTTTATTTTCACAACTTTTGCTTGCAAACAAGAATTAAAATGTTGAACTTCAACCGGCTGTTTCAGAAAAAGAAATTATGTATTTTATTGAACTTTTATCAATAATGTTTTGAAACAAAAAAAATTTTGTATTTTATTGGACTTTTTTCAATAATGTTTTGAAAAAATTTTAAATCTTAGACAGTCGTTACTAGTTTTAATCTCTTATAACTATTTTCCCAAATACTGTATCTTCAGTCGAATCTCATTCAGTACATACATATTTTTATTGTACTTTTATAGGCTGGAAATTTTAAGGAACATAAATCGAAGGATTTTTCTTTTTGGAGAAACATGATTTTTGTTAATAAAATCAAGTTTAAGTTATTTGGTTCTGACGGAAAAAACAAATGATACTCAGTTATGATTATACTCAAATGAGTATAAAAAACTGGAAAAATACTTATTGAGATTTGAAGACACACACGCTGTGACACAAGCTTATTTACTATATTTCGTCATTAGTCAGCTAACGCTGAAATTTCACAGCGTATAGCATATTATGCCAACTTACAACTTTTAACTATTTCTTTTTTGATTAAAAATACATGTAACCTGATTCTTCTATCAAAATTAAGTTCGCTGGTTAATTTGGAAAGTGAAGAGTTACTTATTTTCCATATTTAATGGAAATGTCTTGTACAACTTTTTTTTTGTATTTTGTGATTTTTTCACTCATCGACAAAATGTACATATGTATGTCATTGTTTAATTTTTCTCCACCGGGACTAACAGAACCTTGACTAAAAACATGGATGCAAAAATACTCATTTAAAAACAAATGTACATTTGACACATTTATCGTCTATAGTTTTGAACAAATGCAGATTTTTGACAACTTATGCTTCGCTTTGACAGTATAAAGTTTTAGAAAAATAGCTTATTTGAAAAAAAAAAAAAAAGAAACCCTATACTCGATGGATTAGTAGATTATTCGACCAACAGTCCAGGGGTCGTAGGTTCGATTCCTACCAAAGAAAAAAAAAAACAATAGACAACAACCTTTTCAAATAAAAACACAAATGCAACACAAAAACACGGAATGTTGTGTTAATTGATGTTTGACTGTGCATTGTACACTGGGCACTGAACAGTCAAAACAGCATCAGTTAAATTCTGACATACTCATCCCTGCAATATAGAATAAAAACAAACAAATAGCGACACACTACTCCTTTTTTACTCTTCCCCTAACCAGTTCTGGTACAATTCACGGCATACAGGTAAGTAGTGGTCGACCCCTGAGTACTGGCCCCAAGAAACAATTCAAACTTTTAAGATACATACGTACTGAGTGCAAATGTGCACGTATTTAACAAAAATACAACTTTTTAATAGAAAAATATTTTGCTCAATAAAAGAAAACCTTCGTTTTATATATAAACGCAAAAACAAACTCGACTAGATTTAAATACTCATGACATATATCCAAAAAATGGAGTTGAAGTATATCCAGCAAAAGGTTACCTTGTCATCTCAATACTCTCAAACTTCTATCACGCTTTACTTCGTAGCTTTATTAGCCACTTACATTTGAAAGATTCGCCAATGTATCCAGGGTGCAGATCGTCAGAGACACAATTAACCAAGCGTGTCCAATTTTTTGCAAACTTAAAAATAAGCGTAAAAAGCAATATTGTCGACGTTAATAGTTTACGCAATTTTTATTTTGCGCTCTCTCTAGACTTTTTAATATTTCATAATTTTTTTGGAAAACCCCCAAAATAATAGAAAAGTAATCAATTCGACGAAAACATTAAAACTACAGCGCATTTGAAGTTACTGTCTTTCGATGATGTTGAGGGTTTTGATAATTGACAGCGATTTTTCTTGAGGTTGAAGACTTCAAAATAAATAAGTGATTGAAAAGGTCTTGAAGATATGTATGTAAAGGCATATATATATATTGTACATACTTGATATTGTTGATGGATCTAAAAATTAGGAACAGTTTTAGGTGAAGTTATAGGTCTGTGTGATATTATCAATGTATAGAATATTATAAAACCAAGTGCGACAGCTAATTCCATCAAATTTAACGGCATTAAACGATATACATACATACCTACATACATATGTTATGTAATCTTTTGTAGACGAGTGTGCCGTCATCAAAATTATAGTGCAATAATTATAATCTTTTCATTCAACGGCAAAAACTTCGAAGAATAGGGTTCCTTGAACGATATTGTATTTGAAAGTGATCGACTATATTTTGTTAATGATCCTGTTCGATTAAGTAAGTTCCTTGAATGACGTGAACAATTTATTTCGCCCGCTTCACGCTCATTTTTTATTTTAAATATATTTTTTTATTCTAAATATGTATATATGTTGTTGTCATTAATTTTCTACCAATAGTTATTTTTTGCGATATATACAATTGCTGTACACACGTATTGTCTGAAGCAATACTCGTTATACATAAGTCTCAAAACAGTAATGCGGCAAGAACTTGCCATAGATCAAGGACAAATCATCAATTAGAATACATTTTTGTTGAAGTGATAGTTTAAACGTCTACCACATTGATTAAAACTAAAAAATTTTTATCTGCTATTATGCTACGATATATGATACATTGGGCTCTTTTAGACTGACATAATAATATGTAATTAATTTACTAGGTCAACAAGTACATTAGGTGATATAATTTTCGTCAGCAATAATAAATATAAATGCAGATTTAGAGTTGTGCATTAAATATAAAACACGATTTTCTATAGCAAGTATTGGAAGGACTTTTCACAATTTATCGGTCTTATGATTTTTGTTGTATATATTTTTTCTTAATATTTCTTAAAATACAAAAATTTTAGATAGTTTAAGGGTTTAAAAAAGTATAAAAAAAAACATTTTTTTAGACCAAAATAGCCAAATTACTTTCTTCACAATTTTTATAATTACATACATACATCAAAGAGTTCCCAATGTGCTTAGTTACTTGTCTTTTAACTTGGAAGTTCTTTCTAATTGACGGCCCAGACAAATTTTCCCCGAATTTTTGAAGATAAAATTGCAACAAAAAAATCATTTTAATACCAATCTATACTGGGCCTAACTTACATACACTCTTCAATTAAAAGAATAACTGGTGACATAGTTATGGCTTTTAATTGCTTTTGAAAAGGTAGTGTTAAAATCATTTAAGGAATATCAACCAAATTTAAAATTTTTAAAATTAGTTATTTTTGCTTTAGTAGACAATTCACAAATTTTATAAAAACACAATTTTTTATGAATAGTTGGACGTTTTTCTTTTTGAGAGTGGGAGAGAGAGAAACAATGAAAACTTATTTTTTTGGCAACAACATTTGGCCAATGTTTAAGAGCTGCCACATCGTATTATATGTATGTAAGTAAGTATATCCTCTTATATTAAAAGCACAGCGTATGCTTGTGGTAAAAGTTAATTGTTTGCTGTCTTCAGCCTATTTACAATAAAATAAAAATAGTTATTCAGTTTTTTAGTTTACAATTTGGCTTAAGTGTTTTTTTATTTTTATAAACTTAAGTGCAGTACAATTTGTTATCAATGAAGCTGGTTCTCATTATGGAATTTTAAGCGCTAATGCAAAAAACATCAAAAAAACTCATTGCTAAACGTGTCTTACTTTGATTAAAAGACTGTACGCGTAAATATGTAAATCTTTGACAAGTTATTGAAAGCCCTTGTACTCGTAATATGTCTATATGTAAATAGACAAAAATATGTGTGTATTCATACATATGTATGTATGTATCTCTGAAACAAAAACTCAATGCTTATGTTTTTGAAGTCATTGACATTTCATACCAATCAGCGCGAGACTAGACAACGAGCAATTCGAAAATTTCAAAATAGAAAAATAACCTACCAAACCGCTACACCAGGCAAGCAAGGTTCGTCTTACACCGACCACCTTCTATAATTTTATGCAGTTTTATTACTCAGTTACAAAAAATTTTCGACGAAATTGATTTGAAACCGAAGTTTTAGCGTACATACATTCATATATGTATGTTTATATATACATGTATGTATATATGTATGTATAAGTACATACACACTTTTCCTCTTTTACTACTCATTTGTTTTATGCATGCATATACATATGTAAGTATGTACGTGTATGATTACACATGCATACGTATGTACGTATTTTTTATATTCTGGGTGTTGGTCACGGTTATAGGCCGAGACATAGAGACGCATAAAAATGAAGTTTGAAACAAGATTGACTGGCTGACGAAGTGATGGTGGAACTTACTCGTAAAACACAAAATGAAATTCAACCACTACGCCACCCATCCAAAAACTAAAACTGCTTTTGTAGCATTTTATTTACAATGTTGCTCTCGAAAGTATAAACAACAACAGCAAAAACAAGGCAAAAATATTAAACTATAAATAATGTATTATATTTTACTAGACATATTCAGTATTAAAAGAAACTTTGTTAAAAACACAAATCAACGAATTTGAGCCTTTGCCAATCAGCACTGTATATTCTACCTGTCTCTTTTTCGCAATAACTCACACACTCATACTAATTAAATTAAATAAGCGTTTTGTTAGCGTACGAGTTACATACATACATATATGCACATTGATGTATTACACGACTAATTTTTAGCCATTTTCATTTTTTTAGTTCGTTCGCATTACAAGAACGATTCAAATACTGGTGATCTTGAAACAGAGTTGTTACTATTCATTAGAAACGACAAAGAAGTAGGAATAAATCTGCTTACGTGGTTGCTGAACTAAAAAAATATCTATGACGCGGGTAGATGTTGTTGGCATGCGACCGCTATGCTGGTCCGATGTGGTCTGTCTAATATGTTGCTTATTGTTCAGTAAATGATGCCAGAGCATCATGAAAATTTACACGATTGAGCAGTATATCCAAATGATGACTGCGTCCCGAGGCATCTGGAATTTATGTAAAAAAATAATCTTTAGGGCAAAGTACATTTTTGGATGAATGGTTATTTTAGCAAGTGAAATTGTCCTTCATGGCACGAGTCCAACCTGCTCGAGGCTCAAAATTGTACCCACAAAAAGTTTCTGTCTGATGCGTAGTTTGCGGCGCCGGCGGCATTGATCCGCATTTTCTTTAAATGAAGCTGGTAAAACTGCCTGTTTCACAAATGGCCTCGGAGCAAAGGTTTTCTTCTCCATGATATGACAAACACCGGTTTCGACTGCTAAGACTTTTTTGTCGTAGTCGGCTTTCCATCGGGGCATATGTTTTCTCCTCCATAGTGTAAAAATAATCGGTCTTAGGCCGGAGTAAAGGCCAACTAAAAAAGGGGGAAAAATGCTGCAATCGAAAGAAAATGAACCAAAGTGAATAATTCACTTTAATCCGTTACTTGTTGTTCAAAGTACTTACGAACTTTATGGTTCGTAATATCACGGTCGTGATATGTTAAGTCGCTAGTCTACATAGGCGGTCATATTTAAATTATAATGCCAGCATATTATATTTCGAATTAAGTAAATTTCATGTCAATTTAAAAAGTTCATCTTTGTTTTATTCCATTTCAAAGTCCCATACCTCTAAAAAAACATCCTTTATATGTACATACATATATACCTACATACATATGCTTTTAGAAATTAAAAAATGAAAAACGCAAATAGGAAGATGTGTACATACTCGTACATACATACCATTGGTACATGTATTCAAAATTACTTAATTTAATCCGCTGCAAAAGTTATAAAATTAAAACTGCAAAGTCCACGATGAATTTGTTTTTGTAAAATGGCGAAATTTTATTTCAAAAGTAGTTCTTGATATAAGAAAAATTTTCCTTTTTTGTTATAAAAGCGTACACTTTGTTAATATGGAATTAAGTCAAGATTTACACATATGTACGTATAAACATTCGTTGTCATTTGTACAAGTTATTACAATGTAAAGCTGTTGCGGCAAACGCTGCTGGCTTTATTGTCTTTTTGCTGCTGTTACATTTTTATTATTTAATATTTTTATTGCTTTTAGACAATAAACGTCTGTTTAAAAAATAATTTCTTTGTGGTTTGTCATAATCCGCCATCTTACTTTTTCTATACGTTAACGAAGTACGGTGTGGAAGAGAATGGATTTGTTGTGTTTGCTTAGAAAAAACTCAACGTACTATTATAATTTATATTGCATGTTGTTATTGAAATGGTTATTTTTGTTCAATGAAAACAACTTGTGTAAAACGCGTTTGTGTTATTTAAGCTTGCACCCATTTGCAGAGGCAGAATGGAATGAATAGAGGAAATTTGTGGAACTTACTGTGTGCGTAGTGTGAATGCAGCACTTGTTATGCTCGATGGAAGATGAAGTCCTTTAATGATTTCCTGCCACAATTTTTTGTTAATAACATCAACCAGTCCTCCTCGGGCAATTACCAAGTTATAAAGCTCGTAAAGATCCAAAACTGATTTCGCCATTATTGGCAATCGGTTAATTGGTGTTCCTAAAAATGTAAAAATTAATCATGTATGTAAATCATCGGAAAAATGTAATAAAGACAAAAGAAAATTAACTTCAGACAGTTAAACTCAAATGTTGCTAAAGCTTTATTATATAGAATATAGAAAATATGCAGATATGCATATGTATATGTATATACATACATAAATTACAAGTGGACACGTACGTATGTATGTGTAAATACACATACGAGTATGTACCACATAAATACATACTATATCCCATAACTCAAGTTGGACGCTATTTTAAAAATCTTCAAACAATATCGGAATACGTAAAAGTTAAATTCCGTTTCAAACAGTATTATTCTGGTATTTATATGTATGTATGTACGTACATCTCGTAGCATGCAAACAATTTTAGTTAGTGTAACACAGTTTATAGTCATATCCTTGTAAACCTGTATTTAATATTCAAAGAGGCGTAAACCGCTTAAATTGTTACCGACGCAATAATACATACATATGTACATAGAAACACATCACTGTTATTTGAAGAATTAGACTATAACAATTGAGCAGCGCGTTAAGATTATTGAACCCTTTTACGAAAATGGGCGTTCAAATCAAAATGCAACGAAACAATGGCTCCTTTGCGCGAGCAATTCAATTGCCGCTAGGATCATGTGATTTGGCACCGTTGGGATTCTTTCTTTGCGGATATTTAAAAGAAGAAGTGTATTATTGTCGTCCGCTTATCAAACTTTGCATTAACAATCTACATTCTCTCATATTACCTACATTTTGCTTTTACACAATATGATTTTCTACATTCTACAAAAATTTATGAAAGTTCTAAGCACCGTGTACAGGGGTACCTCCAACACTTATTTTCATTAATGGGTGCCTCGATGGATGAGTTGGCAGAGTATTCAACTAACAGTCTAGAGGTCTTAGGTTAAATTAATACCAAAGACAAACACGGAGGGAAAAAAAACCAAAAAATATAATAAAAAAAAATAACTGTACATCATATTACCATCCAAGCAATCAAGAAATAACGAAAACTGAATTTCATTAAACTGGGATTTAGACAAGGCGACACACTGTCATTTGACTTTTTTAACATAATTCTTGAGAAGATCGTGCAAAACTCACACGCCAACAACAGAGGCACAATCTTCCAAAAGTCCGTGCAACAGCTAGCATACGCTGACGACATTGACGTGATTGGTTAACCACAGCGAGCCGTCAATGAAGCGTTTGCAGGTTTTTCAACGGAGGCGCCCAAAATGGGTCCAGCGGTGAACGAGGGCAAAACGAAGTATATGCTGTCATCAAAAAAGGACGCATAACACCGACGACTGGCCCAGGACGTCACCATAGGCAGCTATAACTTCGAGGTAGTGAAGGACTTCGTCTACCTTGGCTCCCAAGTCAACAGACAAACAAAATCAGTAACGAGATCAAACGCAGAATAACTCTTGCTAATCGCTCTTTCTTTGGGCTCAAGAGGCAATTGAGTAGTAAGGCCCTTTCTCGAAAAACCAAGCTGACACTATATACCACTTTGATCATCCCTGTCCTTCTCTATGGGCGAAGGCGGATGAGGAAGTCCGTGGTATTTTCGAGAGAAAAGTTCTGCGTTCAATTTTCGGCCCAGTTTGCGTTGATGGTTTCTGGAGAAGACGATTCAATCATGAACTGTACGGGTTGTACAGCGACATGAGCCTAACCAGGCGCCTACGGATCCAACGGCTAAGATGGTTGGGCCATGTAGAGCGCATGGAGAATACTCCTCCGACCCGTAGAATCTTCGATTCCGAACCTGTGGGACAACGCATTAAAGGACGCCCACGGAAACGATGGCGCACACAAGTGGAGAGGGACCTCAACCAACTTGGTGTGCAAAATTGGAGGACGCTGGCTAAAGACCGTGCCAGCTGGCTGGAAAAGTTTGTTGGTTGAGGCCCACGTTCACCCCGGACTGCAGCGCCAAAAGAAGAAAGAGAAGAATTACATTCAACTAATTGATGTCGGACTGTGCAGTGCCGAACGTATGCCAACTGTTGGTTAGTGAACAGTCAGAACAACAGTTTAATTCCGACATTTTCATTTCTCTAAAATAAAACCAAAAAAGTGAATATTAAAAAAAGTTAAAAACACTACTCCGCCTTTCCGTCCCTCCATAACATACTTCCCTAGTTATGGTACAATGCACTGCTTCTATAAGCGTTGTCTCCCAGATCTGGTCTATATACATATATGTATATGTATATTATAGTATACATTTAAAAAGCTTGTGGTGTTCATTTCCTTTTTACGTACATACACACGAGTACATATACTTTTTAAGATAAATAATATGAAACAATGGAAATATGAACGCAATTGATGGATCATCGGGAGTTAGCGAATTGAATTGCAATTTTTTGCGCGTAACAAAATCCTGCAGACTTTAAGGCGGAGTAGAACAGAGATGAATATATTAACTTCCAAAAAAATTCCAACCTGCGACAGATAGATGTGTTATACGATACAGTTATGTTACATGTACACAGTTATCTAGATATATACACATAATTGAATAAAAACGAAACAAAAATTATATTAAGCTTTAAATGTATACATGACTTCGCCGGTTTTCATTGGTTTCGTAAGCAACAACAAAAGTTTATATTTTTCTACTGTTTTTCTAACAAATGACAGAACAAAACCCAGAAAAACATTATTTGACATAATTTTTCTGTCTCGTCTTATCTCTGTTCTACTTTGTGCTTGTACGTTTTATGTTCCCGCTAATTTATTTTCAATTTGATCGCAATTTTTTTTATAGCAGAAACAGAATTTTTACCACTAAGTGTTCGAGAATTTTTTTTCAACAGATTTATTTTATTGCACCTTCATTCATATGAACTAACTATAAATTTTCAAATTTTAAATCTAAACGTTAAATCATAGTGCAGCCAGCCAGTGCCAGACGAAAATCAGATTTCAAATATATTTGATAGTAACACAAATCTCCGGTTAATTCATCTGAGAGCAACAGTACCACTCGTAATCAAACGAGTGTGTCAGGGCTGTTGTAAAATATTTCGGGCGAGCGGGTTTGAATGTGCCTCCAGTTTGTTTAAGTACTTTGCCGCATGGTTTGAGATTTCACATTTAACTAGTGGGACTTGAAGATCTTTCTGAATATTCCTGTTTTTAACGTACCAAGTAACTGCAGTTATCATTCGTAGTTTTTTATTTCGATGGCGCCGAATTTTCTCAATAATTTGTTGGAAGAATTGGTGCCAGGATATTACCTTGAGAGCCGACAGCACCAATCGGTTGGGGGCAACTTGAAAAGTCTCGTTCATTGGCCTTAAACTGTGGGCCGATTATCTATCATTGTAATAAGTTATGAAAATTCAGTGGCAAGTTCACATTTAGCTTGGATAACATGCCCTCGTGGAAGAGAGAAATTGGTAATATATTTTTAATAGCCCTTTTCGATAAAAGAAAACCTGTTCACGAAAAAAATATTATAAGAACAATACCAACATATTATCTGGGCCTCCATCGGTCACGAAATATTTATTTATTGACAATGGCAGGTAAAAATTATAGACAATTTCAAACAAAGTGTAAGAATTTTTATCATCAGCTATTGAACTTAAGAAAAAAGTATACAAATGTATACTTTTATACAAATGTATACTTTTATCTTAAGTTTAACTAATTCTTAATTTCTAATAACTTCTTCGTACATTTGTCGTCATTCGAAAATATACATGTATGTATATGTCGTTCACTCCTAAAAAATTATAATAAGGAGAAATTAATGCTTGGATGTAATAGTCACATCTAGAAATAAATAAAAAAATAATTTTTATTGAAGCACAAACTCCATCACTGCCAATGCCAAGCCAATGTTTTAACATGCAAATAAAGACGGCATATAAATTAATTTCTAAAATATGAACGCTTGAGGAAAATAACATTCGTAAAGCTAGAGACACATTTTGGGCGTATTTAAAAAGGAAAAAACAAGAAAATCTGCAGCTGAAATGATACGTGGTCTGTTGAATGCATATGCAGTGTCTGTAGTGGGGTTTCCGGCAAATGCGGGCAATTATAGGGAAGACAGATCCCGACATTGTACTGCTTCTTGTGTAATAATCGTTATATAATTTAATTTTTTCTGCTGTTTCCTAGAGATTATATTGCAATCAGCAATTTTTGATATTGATTTAACATATTTTGAATAAAAAAAAATTATTTAAATTAAGAAATAATTTATTGGAACTTTAATACTAAAATTGATTTACTATTCGAAACTCAGCAATAGCAAAATTTAATTAAATGGCTGCTTTTAGCAAAATAAGCTTTTCAAAATGCAGCCACTTCATTTCTTTCATTCGAAATAAAATAAATGCTCCACTGCAGTAGAACATTGATTATAACCTCAGGATCCAATAAAACATATGTAATGCAATATGAAATTGGTTACAGCCGGCAGATATGAATACCCTCATTTCGAAACATGTGAAAGTTTTTAATTCATGCACTTTTACGCATTTGCTGTATGTACATACGTATGTTTATGTACATCTGTATGTGTACGTATATAGTAATTAATAAAGTGCATGAGTTTTTGTTTCAGCTGAGGATATTCACACATACATATGTACATTCATTTCATTCCATTTTAACTTGAATAGTTTTATTAGTAATAATTTGATTTTCTGAAGTCATCGATACATCAATTATAGCTTTTCTATTTCTTTCAATGGTCCGAATGTCTCAACATTACTCAAGTTTTTAAAATGGAGATTAATGGAGATACATGGACTTTTACCATATTGGCTACACAAATATACATATATATGCAACGGAACAACGTTAAATTGCTTTAAGTCAATTCTGAATCTGTCCAATATTCCTAAGCAATTGACTCGCTTTTTTCGATGTGAATGGCGCCGGTTGCACCCAGATACATCTTAGCCGCCTTCTTTGGGTGGTAGAAATTCAATGTTTTGATTACTCTTATTTTGTTGTTGCCCACGCACAAAGTCGAAATGACACGTTCCATTGGTCAGTTCTCCTTTGAAGTAGTCCACGCTTGGCCCCTATATGCCATTGTGAATAATAACAATGAAAAATTGTATGCAAGTGCTCGCCATGTCTACATATAACATTTTATAATTCTAATCGAATTAGATGGTGCCGATACCCAAAGATGCTTATCAGAGCTTGTTGCCTTCACTTCTTCCATAATTGTTAAACATTTCACTTGCTAATAGAAGACCAAAAATTCAACAGTTGGTTAGTAACACGTAACAGTTAAGGTGAAGCTCTGGAAGCACAAAAAAACAAGTACTTATTAATTAAAAGCTGCCCTAGTTGTGGCACTTTTGGAATAAATTTGACCCGACACATCAATGTGTATTGCATTATCTTTGGCTTAACTCAAAACAAGTACGTAAGTCTATTTTTTAGGTTGATATTCAGTTTCTTTTCATTTTTTTAACAAAAAGCTTGGTTGTTATAAAAAATGTGAGAAATAGAGGCAACAATACGATTTGTAAAACTTTATAAGAAAGCAAACAGACTTAAATACACACATATGTACGTATGTACTAACACTTCATTGTCACCACACACTAAACGTGACAATAACGACAAAATGAAAAGGCTCTTCGAAAGTTTCTTCAAAATATAATTAATGATCTCTTTTAACTCAATACTGCTTTGTTAAAGAAGATTTAATAAAAAGAAACTAAGAATTTCAAATGCCGAGGTGACCTGCTTTGATGTACATATGTATTTGTGTTCTTGTAATATGGTAATAAGTATATATGCAAGAATGTTCTTCTTAAAGAATGCATATCAAGTTATCAGAGCAAAAAACACATTTTATTTTCTCTTACAATTATATTTTCGTTAGATACTTGATTTTTGAACCACCGCTTAGCGTTGAAAACCATTAAATATGTACATACATATGTATGTATATCTTTTGATCTTGTCCTCTTTTATTTAATTGTTGCGGCCTATGACCTTGCAAAAGTTTTTGGAAACATTATATTAACAATTACTCCAATCTTTCGCTAACGATTCGTCATTTCAATGACAAAAAATTGTGAGTTACAAAAAAATTTTAATTTTTAAGTTAGAAAATCTTTTTAAAAAAAGTGTGCGTTGAAACTGAAAATTTCCAGATTTCCTTCGACATCCCATACTTTCCATAAACTGAATTACCAATAACTCAATTTCATAATATACCGTTTTGAAGTTGTTTTCTTATAAACTGTAGAAAATAATGTCAAACCAAATACTTTTATTCTAAATTAGAAACTAGGATAAAAATAAATAATAAAAATATAAAACTAATCATTCAGAACGGACAATTACGTACACATGTCTGCATACATAAAGTATTGATAAAACATGAAGACTTATTGGGAGTACGAACAAAACGTACACATGTTCGTCTATTTGTATGAATAGCCAACGATCGCATGGTATTCATGTTGCGAAGTCAGCTGAATTGGTCTTCAGCATGAGCTAAAAACTTCACGTGTACAACGAATAATTTGTATGAACACCAAACATTTTTTGAACGCACAGTTTGTCAATTGTCTTCTTCAATTTAATTGTTACACATTTACTTTGTATGTAAATGTCGAACATAAAATTAATTACTTTAGTCATTGACTGATAATTGTCATAAAAATTTCAAACAATCACAGCAAAGATCGGTCCATCAGGTACTCACATATATGTAGAAAATATAATGAATTATAATAATTTCATTGCAAATATGTATTACAAATAGTGGAATTTACGCCTTTCGCTATTAAACTAATGAGTTCAAATTATTACAGCTTGAAGTCGCGTATCCATTTATTAACAATTTCCATGTTTCGATACTCTTTTGTGCTTCTTCTTCAGGAATGGGAAGTTAAATAATTAAGTTTGAAAACCTACAATATGGCGAATATATTTGCAGTTAGTGTTACATATAGGTTTTTACTCTCAAATTAATGTTTTTTCAGCTCAAAGTAAATATTTTTTAAATCAAATTGTATTTTGCTTAAAACAAATTAAATTCTACTCAAACCCATTAATAAATTATTTGCAACACAAATTTCCAATCCAATTATTTTTTTAAATTCAATTTATTTAAATCAAAATTCATTTATATATTAAAGTTTTAAAAATAAAATTTTAGTTTCCGATTACATTTCTCCTACTGCCTTTTTACTATACTAAACAGGAAAGTATTCCAGCAATCTCCCGTAAAATAGAAGGAAAACTCTGCACCCTCTAGCACACAAAAATTTACATTAGAAAAATATCTGATAAATATGTAGTACTTTTCTGTTAAGAAGTTCAACTTTATTATTTGTTACAAAGCGCCTTGTTTTAATATGAAGATCAATTAATTTTATTGAATTGTGTTTCTTTGATTGCTAAGAAGGTTGAATTGGTCACTCTGTTTTAACTTTGCAGTTGAGATTATTGTAAAGAGGTGTTTTACTAGTTATCAACTTGGCGTCACATTTGTGAATTTTAAAAATCGTGCCCTAAAATACATTTCAAAGTATGTCTTCTGTTAACATCGTATACGACTTTTAACAGATACATATGTATCTCTCTGGAAGAAAGCGTATGGGAGATATCAACGCATGAACATGGGCATACCAGACGTGGAAAATACGACCATATAAGCTTAGACAATTTGATCAAATTTTACGAAGCGTAGTTGACTCCGCTGAAAAATCTGGCATAAGTAACAACACTGCTACGTCAATTATAAAGCGATACAAGAAGAATGTTGTTATAAAAAAACGTAGTGATCGACTTCACATCAAATTGTATGCAGAAATATTGAACAAAATTGAATCGAGAATCGAAAGCAACCCGTGCATAACATTAAGAGGCATTCGTGAAAAGCTTCCAGACACATACAGTGTGGAGTTAAGTACAACAAGCCCACACACTGCATTAAAAGTTTTGGAAGTTACATTAAAAACTGCCACAATTAACATAGATCGTCTATATAGTGATGCTACAATTCAACGACATACATATACCATATGCAGTGAATTTTGCTCGAAATGCACCAGAAATATGAGAAAAAATAATTTCCATTGACGAGTCCGGTTTCACATATTAGTTTTTCTCCATCTATACTCCTATGGTTAATCCAATAGAAAAAGTTCTTTCAAAAACTAAACTCTGTGCTTCAATTTCGCTGGCGGATCCAGAAAACAATATGGTCTTGGTTATATCTATTAGGCGTTCTGTAAAATATGTAACACTTGCAGATTGTAAGAATTATGTTGATATGACAATGAATCTGCCATTAGCTGCATCTAGAGAGCTTTTGGAATAGACAAATCACAATATGTACAAAAGTTTAGCGTATTAAAATAAAATTTATTTGCATCAATTAGGTAAATTTAATAAATAATTTAAAATTTTAAATAAAACATTTAGTTTTCTAGAAAAATTAGATTAATTTAAAAAAATTTATTTTAAATAAAAAATGTTTTGAAAAGTTAGATTTGTGTTGAAAATAGTTCATTTTGTTTCTAATAAAGTCTTATTTGTTTTGAAAAAAATTACTTTGACTTAAAAATACTTAAGTTTGATTAATTAATCTGAGAGTAAAAACCTATATGAGGTTTGAATTAACTAGTTTATTTGAAATTAAAATGACTTTAATTAGAACCCACATTCAAATTTAAATGTTTGTCGTCTGATATCGAACGTTATAGTTCGGCAGCAGTTTGAAGGACAAACAAATCATTTGAATTCCGATATTTCGCGATTGGGAGAATTAATTTGCTTATAATAAGTTTTCTGTTATTGATAATGTCGAATATTCACGTTCGATCCTGTGAGTCAGGCCTTAATTTCATTTAAAAAAAATACAAATACGTAAGAAATACATATAAGCAAAACAACAACAAATTAAGATGTGTATGTGTTTATTAATATGTGATGTGCTCTCTTTATTTCCATTTTAACGTGGCACACAATATCGAAACTCTACTGTGTGTGTACATACCTATGCACATTAACACAGACTGTAGTCTATGGCGAAGTATTGTGTGTGTAAGTATGTGTGCATTCATGTTCTGCTTTGTGTTGTGTTTATTTTGTTTTTAAATTTTTATGCTAAATTGAACTATAATAAATTTATAACAAGGTGTGCATTTACTACACATGTAGTATATTGAAACTGGGCGTTTTCTTTTGTATGAAAGAATATACAATACTTTGGTCTATTCACATTTATTGAAACTATTCTAATTGCTTCTTTAAAATCTGACACCCTTACATACATATACATACATATGTATGTATGTATGGGAATACTGTGTTTTTCTTTTGCTATATCATTACTTTGAACATAATATAATAAAGAGTAATTGGTAAACTTTTTATAAAACTTATTTTGTTACGACTAATTATGATTATATTAATATTTATCATGAATAGCTTTAGCTCGTCAGTGTATGTATGTATATACATACATACATATGTACACACGCTCGCAAATTAGAACCATTTCGTTTCTGAGAATAAACGTGAACCTTGGTAAACCATCCATCGCTTGCCCAAAACACCTTCTCTCCTTTATCTAGATATGCCTGCGAAAAAATTATTTTAGAATTCTCCAGTCAGTTCACTTTTTTTACGCTGGTTTAGGAACCACTTATGCAGATGATTTTCCAGTTTGCGAGATTGCAAAGTCTTAGTTGCTGCATCATGATAGGCGTTGGAAAGAGCGTCGAGTATTGCGTTGACTTGCTACAGAAGTAGCCACAACAAGGAAATTTCCTTGAACACTTTTATCAACTTTTTACAAATATTTTTGATTTGTCATTAACGGACGAGGTATACTTTTTACGTTTATTTGGTCTATTTTACAAACCAGTTACTTATTTCAATTCGCGCGTACATGCTTATCAATTGCAAAGAAAAAAATTATAATTTATGTACCACACACAGAAAAAGAGAATAGCACTCATTTGGTATTGACATTGCATACAAAATATTTTTATTTAGAAGCGTTCAATACTCAAGCTACAGATTCTAATATCTGGAAATTCGAATTATGTACTGACAAATAACATTTTTGACTTACTCTATAGTATATTTATTTTTCTTTTGTTCCAAAATTACTATGGAAACAGTTGAAGCGACAAACGAATAGAAAGTAGATTTTTATACATACATTCATATGTAAGTATGTGTACACATATATTTTTCATTTATTTATTTGCAAAGTATGTTTGTACGAAGAGAGCGGGGTTACGAAGACCATATGCCGAATAAGTTATTAGCAGTATGTATTTACCCAGTCATTTCTGCGAACGGACAGAACCTGTGCCTTCACATAGGAAGCATCATTGTAGTCAGCGCGAAAAGAACGAAAGAACCGCAAACAATACAGATATACATATGAGACAAATAAGTTGACGATGGCAAGTGAAATGCAAAAATGTCGAATGACAAACAGCAAGCCTAACTAACTCGGATGTAATTAAAAACAGTGGAACCTAGTTGGTTAACTAGAAAAAACTCCAAATAAAGGCTGAATTGCAAACTTTTGCTGTACGATTTTGAGGCCAATATGGTGCTACGGGGTACCGCTTCAGCATCAATATTGAAAAATTTCAAAATCATTAAAATATAATTCTCTGTGTGATCACATGCTATGTTAAAAACTCACAAGTTCACAAAAACCTATGCTGAATTTTCAAAATACACGACAAGCGCAGTACCAGCAAATATCAGGTATTTGGCGGCTTTACTTGCGTCTGCTTTGACACATTGTTATTGTTGGCGGTTAAATGTTTGCCACAGTCGAGGAAGTTCTGCCTGCAAATGCGTATGCTTTCATTTTGTTTCCTGATAAATATATGTATACATATACATATATTATAGTTTGTTGGGTGAGTTTTTAATGAAATACTTGCAATAAATTTATCTTTTTATTGAAGTACTTGCATGAATCGGCTGTTTGGCAAATATTTTATTTATTATGCTAAAACAATCACAGAATGTTGAATGACATTTCTACGTGTCATCTTAGTTTTAGTTTTAATGCAGAAGGTTTTTGACTTAGAAGTTTGTAGCTCAATTAGTTCATCGTCAAAGAAACCCATTATTGAATTGAATTTTGTTATTTCCCTATTCTGCCGTCGAAACCACAATTTTATCTTCTTTTTCTAATTTCTTAATATGAGTTTTCCATTTCGTAGCTACTGGAACTACATTTAAAAATAATTTTATTCTTTCAGAATTTGTTACCTGACTAATATCTTTTTTCATATTTATGTGTCCATTGCCCCTCCGTAGAAGATATCAGTGGTATAGACACACAAAGTTTGCTGGAGACAGAAATATTAAATTTATTACCGAGCGATAGAATCCAATTACACGATTATCGCTGTTTGAAACATGGTTTTTGCGTTTGTCTCTAATTTTAATGTTAAGTATGTATATGCATATATGTACATATGTATGTAGTAGTAAGTGTTACCAATTTGAAATGGTGGCCAAAAAAATGTTGTGTACTAAGACGAGTTGAAAACCAAGAATCAAGGATTCAAGACAGCGAACAAGCTTTGCAAATTTTGTTTAAAAAATTAATTACAGCTAAAAAAACCCATACATACATACATGCGTGTGTAATTTTGCAGTAGTATTATATAAGTTTTTAATTCCATCAACTAAAATGTTAAGGGGCGCGTTTGTAAAAGTTGGTTAATTACAGAATTTTTTCGTTATAAACTGACAGAGTTTGTTTATCCTGGTGGTTAAATCGTTTCTATTGTGGTGTTTTTGTCAAGTTCGATAAAAATTTTGTCATCTGAGTCTAGCATATTCGATTTATATCACCACTACAACGGTGAACAGTCAGTCCAATGCTAACAATATTCTAGTAAGGAATAATTTTATCTCTTTAAAGCCTGTGTTTTCAAGGTAAAAAAGCTCAACTAGATGTCTCCTTGTCATCGCTGCATCATACACTAAGCCCTGGCTAGTATCAAGTGTCCCACTTTACGGCCAAATAATGTTTCATTTCAGAGCATGTTCAAAGAAGGTGAAAGAGCGGTTACGCTAGTGAACAAAAGCAATTTTTATTGTGTACAATGCGTACAAAAATACAGAAAGACGTATCTGCACTGCAAATTTAGCGAATTGTAAAGAATTATACAGATTAGTATTTGTTTGTTCATATTCTGTTACTTACATACCTTTTCTAGAAGTTGTTAGGCAGTAATAAGAAGATTGTGTCGGAGAAGTGCAAAACACGCCCGAACGCAAAGTGGGTTTATCATACGATACTGCATATAGCCGGTATTTAATAAATAATGAAACCGTTACTCTTTGCCTTTCATGCTAAGTTTTATATTTAAAACATTGTTGTGATGTCATTGAATTCAACCTATAGTTTTTGAACAGTGTTTTAAATCTAAGCTTGAGATTATTTTTGAAGGATTGTTTGTCAAAACATGTTGTACAAACATACACTCGTTGCTCAGAAGTAACCGCAATGTAAGTGTAGCCGTCAATGCTCTACTGTTAGCAATAGTAATTATTTAGTAACATTTTGGGCAAAATGCCCGTTTTAAATGCATATGTAAATGAATCGGGTGCAGGTTGTAGTTAAGATTTTTTAGGAACTTAAGTTTGGTTTTATTTAGTTATCTTCTGTCGTAGTCTTGCCTGGCCGTCAGACAAAATCAGTCAGCACTTGGTTAATTCATGTTTCAAATATTAATTACATTAAATAATATTTTGTAAAAAAAAGAGATAAAGTTCACATCTGTTTTTTTTTTTTGAAAAAATATGGCTTGTCATTTCGTTAAATTTATCAACTATTGCTCACATTAATTAATTAATGATTTCTGACACTTCGCGATTCCATTGATTAGTGAAGTTTTAATCTGCTTCCTGTCGTTCAAAATGCTCGCGAACCTTAACGACTGATATCGTGGGACAGACCGTTAATCTTCTTACAAAATATCTTCTTTATTGTTTTTCAAAATAAATGCTTTAAGCTAAACTTTAAAATGGAAGTTCTTGTCCTCATGCCAAATACTAAGAAATCAATCCAATAGTGCTCATAATGTATTTTCTCCGTAGGCCTAATAAATGTATGTATGCGTGTACAATGTAGAATTACTAAAGGCCTCCAGATATTTTGCAGCTACTTTAACAATTTTTATTAATCTAGTAAAAGAAAATCAAAGATATTTAATTGTAGAAAAAAAATCGCGAGTCAACTAATTGTGCTTTTAAGAATTTATCGCCCAAGATTCATAATTTGGCTTAAGAATTTTAATCACAAAATGCATTAATTACGAGAATGGTAAGAGTTCGAACAGATTATTTTTGGAAATTCCTTCGTGATATGGATGCAGGTATTTGTTAATGTGCACTTAATGCAAAACAAGTACTTATGAATGTGTTAAAATTCATAGGCAGAACTTTTACACACCGCGTTGGTTAAGTTATTCTGATGGAGCCTATTATACAGGTGGAATTTTACGAACTTTGGATTGCACTCATTATATTTAGCCAACTTATTTACGGCTCATATTGCATCAGTTTTAGCTAAAAGGTCAGGAGCTTAGTAAACATTGGCATCATTTTTACCGATAATGGTAAAAATGGAAAAACTGGGAGAGAAGAAGCACTCAACTTTTGCGAACCTCTACTGTATTGCGATATGTCAATAAATCATACATGATATAAAAAATATAACTGTAAACAATATTGATTGACTGGAAATGAGTTAAATGTGATGACTTCTTAATCGAGAAGCTTTAAAAAAGCAAGTAAGGCTAGTGCCTATTTGTGTACATTATAAAAGGATTTTTAAGAGTCGAACCGTATTCCCGGAAAGTATTTTATTATGTGAAGACCAGATAATCTCGCTTGCTAAAGACTTTTTTAATTGTCAGATTTTTTTTTGGCCTTGCTGATTGTGACAAGACACGTGACCCAAACAAAGGTTTTGTGTCTTCAAATATCTAGCACATCGAATGCTTGAATAACATTTAACTGAATTATTTATTAAAAAGCTGTAGCTTAATAACTCTAAAATTTCACTTAAAACGCATTTAATTTTGTTTTCGGAAAAAATAATATCATTAAATAACCGTCGTTTTTGTGAGGAAAATATAATAAAAAAATTACATCTTGTTTTCGTTGAAATATTATAGTTCTATTCAATTTATCAATTTAAACAGAATCTTTGAACAATATCGAAAGCCATGGGATGCATAATTTACTTCGGTTTTAATACTGTTGCTTGCCAGGAATATTAATTATGAAATTTTTATGCTGCCCTAATGTTTATTTGTATGTATGTATGTACTATATCTTCTCTTTAGTAGAGCACATGTACGAGCAAGCGAGATCATTCAGTATCATTAAAACGATTTAATGATCTTAAGTAGATCTTAAAACACCCTCACACGTTGTTGTTAAAAGCAACAAAAATGAAAACAGCAACATGATCAATAATACCAATAAAAAATCGACAAACAATAAAAAGAACAAATAACATGAGCAACAAATTAACGAGTAAAAAAATAACAATTTATTATAAACAAAAAAAAAAAAGAAGGAGTCTGCAGTTTCATTACGATAAACGTTTTTTTTTTGTTGCACTTTATTTATTTCGTTTTTTTTGTTTTAATTTGATTTACCAAATGAAATGTTTGCAAGACGTTTTTTATGCTACGTTTATGGGCTCTTTTTTTCGTTTCTGAACATTTTTTCAACATCTTTCAAAATATTTAGTGATTTGTGCTCTACTTAAAATATAAAAGTGTACGATATGTGGTGATACGAGAAGGAACACGGGTATAAAAGGATTGGTGGACTATGAACATATGAATTCAGTTAAATGGTTTCGTTCACAGTTCGTGTTATATTGTTTTAAGAACTGGCCTAAAGGTATCAATCAAAATTAATGTTTCTGAATGTTATTAAAATAAATCAAGGCGTGTATGTAGATATTTATGTGTGCGCAATATTAATGATGAATTAAAGAAACTAAAAATCATTGTTCATCAACGAAGAAAAAACGCAGTTTTGCTTTATCCGAAAGTAATTAAAAAAACAAATTTGTTTTTGTAATTATGCACAATACAATATAATGTTCTGATTCATATGAGAGGTTACTCTCTTTCTCTTTTGCATTTAACATTTTGCTATAGCCGCATTGCTAAGAAAAACTAATTGCTTTATTTTTGCCCTCATAACGATATTGATCTTCGAAGTTTGCATGCACTCAAAAAGCCAAAAGAAAGGAAGCTGATTCAGATTGTCACGTTATGGACTATAAATGGTGCGCAGATTCCAATTACTGGTGTTGAGAATGCTTGCGCACATTACCGTGAAGTACTGAAGTAAATAGTTTACTTCCCGGCAATGTAAGTTAGTTGAGGTTGTACAGGATGCGTGCTCGGTCTCTTTGCGATGCTTGATCTCGAATTAACGAGAAAAAGGAAAGAATTGCAACAGATAATTTTGTGTTTAGTTTTATCAGATTAATTGTTAATTTAGTTTTATTTCAAGCCATTTTAAATTATTTTAATTTTATAATTTAAATATTTAAATGGTTTATACTAAAACAAGTTGACTTTTCTCCCAAAAATCTCGATGGGTTTTGATGAAATTTTGTGTTTGCTTTTTATGTGAGTTCAAAAAGCTCTACAGTTGTGCTCATATGTATATGACGGATCAATTATTTTTGAACGAACATAGATTTGAAGTGCAACAATTTGGGTTTCCTCGAAAACTCCAAAGAATACAAAAATTTGTTCTACAAATCCCTAATATTATTATCAAAAAGGTAAGACTTCAAAATTTAGAAAACAGCTCGAATTCCGGTACGATAATACTTAAGCCGTAAAGACACTTACTTTTTCCAACTTAATCCGAAATCGAAATAGTGAAACAGTTAATTCTGGAAAGAGATATCTATAAAAATTAAACAAAATGTGTTTAATTTCTTAATGACAACATTCGACGATGCATCATCATATTTAAAAACGATTGCTAAGATACATATATAAAAAAATGAAACATTGAGGTATAAAACTGAAAGGATCTTTCAAATTGTTGCTTATGCATTTGTGCAATATTTTGTGGTGCGATAAAGCTTTCGTCGTCCTTATTTCAGGAATTTAATTTTCAAAACGACTTCTACATTCGGAACACACGTTCAAGGATATATTCAAGAGTTTTCCAAATTTGTCTGATGTTTCATTAATTTCTCTGAAGCTATTAGCGTAGAGAGACGACAGCGTTAATTTGCATTAGCAGTCTTAATTCAAATTAACTTGTGAATTATCCCCATCCCAATGTGTATAAAATCTGTCGTAAATGCACGAAATCAGAGTGAATTTATACTGCATTTAGGTATTTCGATATGGCAACACAGTCGACAATCAGTCAGCTGTTGGCAAATTGCTTATTATTGTAAAATTAAAATGGATTCAAATTCAGCAAAGGTAAGTTATTTTAATTGTTTTTAGCGATAAAAAAAGAAATTTTACAATCGAAACGCATTTTTTCCATTTTAAGATTTGGAAAGCATTCCTGTTGAGGCGAAAGTTTTCTTTAAATCTGTTATCGTCCATCGTCAGCACGTCACACTCCCAAAAAGTGCTGTTGCGGTCCTTTAATAAATCCCATATATGAATTATATCCTTTATGAAAAGATACATATGTATGTATATTAAACCTGCAAATTTCCACAATTGCCTTTCCCTTATATCAGAGTATCCTATTGCGATCCCAACTTGTAGCAACAAGTTCAGATTTATGGTTGCTAGTGCATGTTCAATTTTTACATTATGGAGCAGTTTCAGCAAAAGTAATTTCAGCTTTCTTTCAAATAAACAGTGATTTTTCACCAACATCATAGCTGCTAGTCGTATTTTCTGCCTTCTGTCATTTGATCTCGATCTAAATGCAAAAAAAAAATTTGTATACAACAAACAGATGCTTGATAAACGCCAAAACTGTCGTCTGTCAGGGTAAAATTTTAATTCACATTAGTAAGCTTTTAATGCAAATTAACGCTGTCGTCTGTCTACGCTATATATTAATTCATAGATAATTTTTATTGATCCCGAAATTATTTTTTCAACTTTCACTACATGAAAGTTTAAAATCCATGTTTTCAAAGGACTTCCCTCACCTTAGCAAGATTGCACCATTTTGAAACTATTAAGAATTAATAAGAAATTTGTTTAATCAAATAGAGTATACTTCTGCCAGTCTTAAAGCAAAATCTTTCTGCAACTTTTCCTAATTATGTTTTACACATGCACATACTCACATATGTATATGTACATATGTATGTATGTATAAAAAATGTAAATGAACACTTTAAAATTAAAAAAAAAATACCTATTCCGCGCATAATTCGAAGTTTAAGGAGAAGCCATGCTAACACACGCATATGAATCTGAAATAAGCTCAATACTCAATAAAGAATTTACATACATATGTACATATACTTTAAGAAATTATGAAATAGAATTGTAATATTTATGAAGCTTATATTTCACCAAGAGAAAGCTTCTTAATTATAATTGAAAGACACAAAGCTTTCCATTTTCGTATACATACATAAACAACATCTACTCAGCAACCTTACCCACTGCTTTCACCCAATCTGGTATTCGTTGTTACGACAGGAAAGCTATGATGACCGATAATACTTTCAAAACCTGTTAACTAAAATTCACCTTATATGGCGCCAATAAAATTTTTCACAGAAATAAATACTCGTAAAGTAAAATGAGCTTCACTGAGAATGATTTAATGATCAATCTTGGCAGCCACTGGAATGAATGCGAATCGGATTATGGAGCAGATGCCAACGCCATGATACAAGCTAAATCAGCGTGCAGCGGGCGTACCAACTTTAAAATATTTTGCACAGCAGCACCCCGTTTCTGTATTTCTCGAATCGAAAAACTTTTCCCATGAAAAAAGGAAATTGAAGAAACAACGATGTAAATTAAAACAAAAAGCAGAGTTGTTCACACAACTGTTGCCGTATGTTTGACGTGTCATTAAAATTACTTTCCAAAATTAATGGAAAGATGCGAGAAAAAAAATATGTCTACATACATATGTAAGTACATACTTATAAGCAAAACGACGTCAGAAAAAATATAAAACATACATACATATGTATGTACATACAACATACATACTTATGTACATATACATACATACATACTTATATGTAGATATGTATGTATTTTAATTAGCTTAAAAGTAATTATTGTTATAAACGAAAACAATTTCTAAGTACACATCCACATCAGCCGCAATTCTGTCGATAACTATCGCGAAAAAATACATTTTTTAATTGATATTTTTAATTTATGCTTAACTTTCTGTTAAAATATTAGTCATAATTAATATTGTGCGACAATTTATTTCTTGTTTTGACGTATCATTCTTATTTGATATTAGATCAATGCAAATATTCCAGTAAAATGGTAACTAATGTTGCCGCTTTAGCTTCTAGTCACAAGTCGAGAAGCAAAGAAATTTCATACTAGTTTGAATAGAAAACGTTTGGAATAATAAATCAAAATGATGATGATGGCTGGAGTTGAGTTTTACTCCACTCGGGAAGAGTTTTTCTTAGTGTATTGCAATACACATATAGCTTATTTTATTAAGTTTCTAAAATCAATAACTATACTATTAATGTGTCCACTTGAGGTTATATCTGGTTCGACTGTTTATGTAACTAATATGATATAACTATTCCAGTTGTTTTTCTTTTTTTTTTGTTATACAATTAAATTAGTAGTTGTTTCTGATTCTGCAGCAACAATCTCTAACACAGTCCCAGGACTGAAGTATACTATTGAAATCATCGTTTAATATATAAATATACTATGTACATGTGCACACATATCTCTATATAATATTACGAGTATTTGTTTCTAAAAGCTGGAACACAGAAAGAATGCTAAAAACTATATTATGTCTAGTGGAGGTGTTAGCTATGCTTCTGAAAGAGAGCATACTCGTACACTGACGTTATGGACTTTTTTAGAACTGAAACTATATTACGAATGCCTCTTGAATTCCAAGTGATGATTGTTTATAACCCCAAACTGATCGAGCGGCTTAATTTCCTGAATTAAAAGGTGTTCTCTGCTGCTGATATTATTTGTATTAAAATAACTGCTGCGTTCGGCACATTTTTACGACCGTGTTTAGAAAGCTATTATTTTATGTTAATGGGTTAACAAAATTGTTGTTAGGTTTACGTAGTAATTTGCAAACTACTATGCTTTACATTGTGCTGTTTTGTGGCGCAGTTGGCGCGGAAAGCTTTGCCATTACATTTAAGTGGTCCATGGTCAAACATTTGGAAGTTGTAATATTGTTTAACTTTGAACCTGTTAATTGGATGCGAGATGATTTTGTGATTGATTATGATGCTCACCTAAAACATCCATATCGTTCCAAATTTCTCTCTTATAATCGAAATTTGATGTTTTGTAAGAGAAAGTCTAAAGTACGTAACTGAAGTGCACGTTCTATAATATGTTATTATTTTGTTTCTACTACAAAAGAGCAAAAACGTTAGTTACGTGGTTTTACATTTCGGCCGACGGTATACATTATTCATAGCTGTAAGTACTTATATTGACAAGCTTTATTTCTAACAAATTTAGACCCGAATCAATAAACTTTATTTTTACAATAGCCGGGTCACATTTGTTTATAAAAAATTTAAAGAATTACTTTAACTCTACACGACTTTTGTTGTTTTTGCAACAATAATGTAACTACCAGTCGGACAACGCAATAGAGGACGCCCACGGAACCGATGGCGCACACAAGTGGAGAGGACCTCAACTAATTTGGTGTGCAAAATTGGAGGCTGCTGGCTAGAAATCGTGCCAACTGGAAAATATTGTTGGTTGAGGCCCAGGTTCACCCCGGACTGTAGCGCCAAAGGAAGAAGAAGAATGTCACCACCTACTATTCTTTGAACTTGAGTTAGGCTCATTGTTGTTGAGTTTGAATTTTTCTAATTTAATTATGAAATACTTGTTGCGAAGCTTTTGTATTTACAGTTGTTACATGAAAGAGGAATGGAGAAGGGTATTAGTTTTATTTGTTGACACATGTTTAACTCTTCCTTTTTATGTTATTTCGTCGTTTGCGCCATTTATATGCGATTCAAAAACTTTTGTAAATGCTTTAACATTATAAATAAAAACACTTTATTTTTTGATTATTATTATTTAATTTAAAATTTTGTTGTGCATAAAAATGTGATGCACTGAAGAGAACAATGAGGAAGGATCTTCTTCGGTGGACACGAACGCCGTTTCAAAAGAGATTAAAAGAGGTTTTACAGCAAATGCTTCACAATACGAGTATGAGTTTGCATTATATTTACGGATGTGCATTACCTGCATCACCTCGTGGCGAAAATTTGATATTGCGTTTACTGCACAATATTGATGTTGTGTACAAGTTGTTAGAAATGTTAGTTTTTATTATTATAGAGAAATATATAAATTTAGCGCTTCTTACTTCCTTTTGTACATGGATTTATAAAGTTATTCGCGGACGTTGCTAATAATCTGTACACTTTTTCATTTATGCTGCCAACGCATTATATAAGAGGCACTACTACTAGTATTTTCGTTATTTAATCCCGTTGCGAAAAATTTTAAGTTTCTTCCTCGCAACTACTTCAGCACATTCGCAACGGAATTGCCTTAATTTTTTTTACAAAATCTGAAAATTTGGAATAGAAAAAACTGCTTTTCAAGTGAAAAAACTGTCCATAACAGAATATTTATTTAAAATATACTATAGTTAAAGCTATAATAAATCGGAATAAAATAATGTATGTATGTATTTTGTTTATATTGTTTTATACATATATTCATATAAATATACATATGTATGTACATATGTATATGTATATAAGTAAACGAAAATTAAAGAACTGCACGACGGCTTAAATAGTACGTATTTTATGTTTTATATTTAAAGCCCATAAAATTAGACGCAATATAGAAAAACACAACTCTTTGCATTTGATGAGGAGCAAAAACCAAAAAATCTGCACAATTTGCATAAAAACTGGTTTTTAAACTGGACGACTTAGAATAAATCGACAATAGCGTCGGGCTTAGATGGTCAGCAATGCAAAGCTCATGTCAAGGTGCCGGAAAGCCAACTGCAGCCAAGGAATCGTAAATTACGGGCCCCCATCAAAAACGAAAATATCTTCTGTTACAGTAAAAGAGAGCATATCACTGACAATGCGCATCGAATTAACAACGTTAAGTGAATGATTGTCCAGTTTTTTTACTGGCTGTCCAGCTCTAACCTGGATATAATACGATATGCTTAGCTGGCTGATTTCATGTTTTTTACGACTATATAATGACATATGTATGTATGTATATACACATGTATGTACAATATGTATATGTGTACATATGTATACTCTGTACAGAGATGGACAATACTTTCTGTACTGGAATATGGAAGTGTACCGTTACGAAGTATTTGTTGACAGTTTTCTTGCTTAAGTATTTAGTTTTTTACAAATGTGCGTAAACAGAAGGGAACTGACGAAACAAAATTATTATAGAGATTCGTATATAGGAAAAATAAATCCTATGGCGAAGTCGGGAAAATATGAAAAAGATGCCTATTTATTGTAATTCGCAGAGTCAGAACGATTAAAGATTCTACAAACTTTAAATATGTTAACTGTTAGATATTTTATAAAGCGAAAGTATGCAAGTATGTACGTATGTAACTGCAATTTCAGTTTGAGCAATAATTGTTAAAAGCTGGATCTCATGAGAAAAAAGTTTGAATTACTTATAGACGCTTGCTTGCTGGAAGCTCTCACTTTGTCATTTTCTTACAATATTTTTCCAAACGATTGTGTTCCCATCTCCCCATCTACGTTCAACCTTTTTACTATAGTTTTTGCCAAAATTTCATTTAAGAAGCGTCAACATTTTTAACAATGAATTCGTTTGTCGGAACTATGGGAAAGCTGACATTAAGCTCATTAAAATTTGTTTAACACAACAGATGTAGTTACAGTTGGATCTGCCAACTATTGTGTCGAAACGTTCAGCTCGCTTAATTTCACCTCTGACTTGATCGGACAGATTTGCATAAAATAGCACTTTACAATTGCATTTTAGAACTTTCTAAAGTTTTTCTAACGCACATGAAGTTGTGATGATGCTGCTTACTCAAATGTACTGATGGGCGGGCAATGATACTTTTCAATAAACATTTCTCCGGTAAGCGTAATAGAAAATAACGCGGGAAATTAAAAAATAAGAAATAAAATTTGTTACAAGTTTCTTCAAGTAAGAAGATCTTACTTCTTAGAAGTGACTTTCTTCGTCAAAGCTGTTGTTAAATGAATTAAAAGCTAATTCAGCTGGTTTTAAGTTTAGAACAGAGGCTGTCTTCCTAAATGCATTTTGCTTTGCAGTAATATATTGCGGCGTGTTCGTAAATGCAACCGTGAAAATTTTGAAAATGTATTCTGGTCCGATGTGCAAAACTGGTAAAGTGGTGAAGAAGTAGCAAGAAAGGCCAAATAAATTTAGATGCAAAGTAAATACAATTCGCAGAACAATGGCGGCACAAGAAGATAACAAAGTGATTTTTCTTATAATTTAATATACCTGTTTCTAGCAAGCTTGCGTTTCCTTGATCGCACAAATCTAATTTTTTTTAATAATACATACATATATGTATACGAGTATGTACTCTTCCGCCATTGTATGCTTTACTACGAATGACACAATGCAACTAAATGTTCTTAAGCGATTTCAGTTTTGCAAAGTATTAGTATGCAACGCATTAAAAGAGTAACTACACAGAGTATCAGCTTAATATTAACACTGTATTGATACATTGGAAATATACATTAGGAAGGCAACCAGACATTTGTTTGTTGATTTGATAGTAGCGCATTTTTCATTAAAAATAAATTAAATAAAATTTGCTTTTATTCGTAGCAGCTTAAATACGAGTACTCCACAGACACGTTGAAACTACGTAAAACAATGAATTATATTATTTATACTTTAAAGTTGTTCTTCTATTCTTGTAATTTCATAGCAACCTTTAACAATATTGCTTACTGTCAGAAAATGGCTTGGGAATTCTTTTTTTTTTTAATAAAAAGTTAATTTTTGGCAACACGCGATTTTAAAAATACTACCGCAGGCAGCAGCGATGTATCATTGTTCCACCCAGCCTTATTTTCCAGCAATAATATGTAGACATCAGAGATTGTCGCCTCAACCATATACTGTCTAGTTGCTTGCATTCTCGTTTCAATAAGTTGTGAAGTATGCATGTATGTATTTAATACTTTATTATGGAAAAGGCGTCGATTGACGTGAAAACCAATATGTTGTGATGGTTGAGCTGTGTCATGGGTCAAAAGTGCTTTTACTGTTATTCAAATGCGTCGATAGTGCTTCCCTATAATGAAGTTACTCCAGTACCCAATATAATCAAAAATAAGAATGAAAAGTTATGTAAATCAATGAAATTCAATACACTAAATAAATTAAAAATGTACGAGTACATCCAGAAAAGGGAGTCTTACGTAGAAATGTACAGCTACATGTGGACGTGTGTATGCAGGCGTACGAGTTATACAAGTATGTGTGTGTGTACAAATTTCATGACTTGTTTTATACTGTTCAAACGAGGTAATCTTTTTTAAATTTAGTATTAATTGTGTTTTACATTTACGTACTCGCACATACATACATACACATGTAAATATGTAGATTTTATACATTTAAAGCGCCCACCCTCAGACATTAACGTGTCACTTTCATCATTATTTGATTCGAAAGAAAAATAATATGCATTTAATAATAAAAATAAAAAAGCAGCGGTTGCAGGAACAGAAAATTCTGGAGTATCGTAACGCCATCGTCAACAAGATGTGAAACATGTGTTCGATTGTATTCGTAATGGAATTATGGCAAACCAAAATAGTATTTTGAAAATACCAACAACGAAACTGTTTGTTATTTGAATTTTTGTGTCGCACAAACCTACGTATGTATGTACATAAATCTTAAACGTACTCGTACATACATACATATAACCTCTTATCTTATATCATTTATATACAATGTTTGATAGAGCAAAAGCTAAAATGAAGTCGTTAAAGAACAAGTTATTAAAAGTTTATGATCAGCCAAAACTTTTAGACGTCAGTAAAATAAAATATATTAATTTCTTCGACATAGCAGTTCCACGAAGTAAGTTTAGCGTCCCTGTTTTATGAGTTATTTTTATGAGCTGTTAAAAATGTGTATGCAATTTTAAATATATCTAAACGTTGTCCCACGTTGTCGAACGTTAACTGAAAACTTCGATACGTCGAAAGTTATTAATGCACGAGCGAGAGATGAACTTGGCAAAATAAAATCCATCAATTGTCTGTTACCAGTGTTTTGCCCTTCACCGTTAATGTTCAATATCATGGGAGAGGCAATTAGTAAACTATCAGAATGCGCAAAATATGGAAATATAGATACAGGACAATTGGTCTTTGGACATCCGGCTAAAAAAGTCTTCGTACAAATCTGAAAACGTACTACAGGTGAACGATGAAATGGGCACATGGCACAAAGACGGAAGTGACACAAGCTTTGGTTTCGTATCTATTGTAGTGTTAAAATTTAGTTCAGTTTCAGAACACGTTGGAAGCTTTTTTAATAAGGCGTCGCTTTGTACTTCTCCGCGCCAACTACGAATATGTGTTATAATAGTGCTGCAAACTGCTGACGAGATATCTGTGCTCAGGTTTTCATGATCTCAGGGGTCTAGTTCTATTTGATGCCGGCATTGCCAGTATTTTAATATATAATTACTGCTGGTTGCTTTAAACTTTTTAAAGAAATACATTTTTAGAAAAGTCGGCAAAAAATATAGAAATGGCAAAGATAATTGCAATTTAACATGTGCTATTTTCCTTTCCGAACTAAATAGTTGAAAAACCGGAGCAATAATTCATCAGATAATTATTAAAGCACCCATTACTACTATTTAGTTAAACTGAGTAACGAATTCAATTTATTTTAAGAAACAGCAGCTACCAGGAGTTTCTTTTGTACGGCCAAAGAGTAAACCATCGCTTATGATTGGCTATAATTTAGGGGTAGTTAAAATGTTTCTCCTTTTTAACAAATCATGTAAACCCTTACTATTATCGTGAGCGAATATGCTAATGCGCGAAAAATTCAACTGTAGACTCGTCCCCTTCCTACCATAAAAACAACTTAATATGGTGTCTACTCTCTATTCGTTAAAACGCTGATGAAAGCCAACAGCATTAGGTGCTTGAAAAGTGTAATCATAACTTTTAATAGAATATGTTTTCTATTATAATAACCTAAGCCGGTAGGGCAAATGGTTGCTCATGAATGGTGTAGCGTGCGCGATAGCGCTAATTGCCCATATTTTCTTTATTAAATAGAATGAAGTTTTTAACAAAAAGGTTAAATAGTAGTTGCAGTAAGTGAATGATTTTGAGATACAAATATTGTTCTTCTTAAACAAAATTAGAAAGAATGTGGCATTCGTGGTATTGAAATTTTGAAAACTAAATCTTGGGACTTTTAAATTTAAAAGCAAAATATACGTTTAACCATGCAAAGTACCTTTCTTTAAAAATAATATCAAATTGATATTTGAAAAGTAAAAGTTCAGCAAACTTCGTTTTGCTGAAGCTTTGCAAATTGAAGTCACTAGCCTTGGCCTTTTACCCTTTGTAAAAAAAACGTGAATTAAAATACACAGAAATTTTAAAGAAGCCCACTCTTGGATCTCCAAACTCCTTGTAGAATCTTTTCTTTTAATGGATAGCCCTATGCAGCATTTTAGCACACAAATTATATAATACTTTAATAGAAATAGTGTCAAAAAGAAAAAAGAATTTAAATTAAACGCTCCCAAATGCTGCAAACGCATTGGAGAAAAGTTAAAAGAATGTGTTTTGAATTTTGGCTATAAGAATACATACATATTTCTGATAAAACTGAACTGAATGACGAACAGCCTAGTGGACTACCAGAGCAAATGAATGACTGTAAAAGTGACGAATGCTTCAAGTGTTGATCATGTCATTAGCAATCATGTTGACGTTGATGTGCTTGAGATTTTAATGAAAATGTTCATTTCATTTCTTCCCCTAATGATGAAATGAACATGTACATACATATATAACTACATACACTTGTATGTATATACTTCGTCATATGCATCGTTTGTCTGTGTGTGTGCTCTCTAGATTGGTTATATGGACAACCATCTAACAGAAAGGAAGAGAGCGAACGAAATGGTAATATCTTAAATATGCACAAATATGAAAATGAAGCGCTCCGCAAGTGCTGCGCGCTGTATGAACATGAGAAGGTACCAAAAACGAATATCCCCTTTTAAATACTTTTTTATTATAAATAAAACTACTGAAACACTAAAAACCAAATTGCAAAGTTGATAACTTAAATTTTTAATTTAAAAATATGTATGCAATTTTTGGAAGTCAATACTACTGGCGTTTATTTTCTTTCCTCTCGATCTAGTTTTTTATGCAGTATTTGATTTTATTTAAAGAAAGGTACGTTCTGTGGATAGATTTAATACAGTATTACCTCCTGGAAAACGTTTCGGAGTGGAGCACGCGGTACGGTTAATGGAAGTCGTTTGGAAAAAATAAATGAAAATAATCGAGAAATCAGCGTAACAATTGGCTTCCACGGTCATGTACTTTTTGACATCTCTCCATTATTTCCTGTGGAGCTAAGTTGGGCGTATGACCGCAACTGTACTGATCTTTCGAATAAAAAAATTATTTTTGATTGTCATTGTTTCAGAAAAGCGTTTATTAGAATAAGCTCTTCTTATGTCCGTTACAAAGAACTTTATAGTAACTTAAGTTTGTCTTCATCATATCGTCTTACAGTTTGTGAAACTGCTCCAAGCTTTTAGGCAAAATTCGGAATAGTTTTGAGGACGAAAAAACCGGCATTTGTTCGGGCATTTGTATATGATTAACATTTTAACATGATTTTTGGCCAAATGTTTAATCATGATTCATTCTTCTTCTTCTTTTGGCGCTACAGTCCGTGGTGAACCTGGGCCTCAACCAACAAAGTTATTCTTTGTTGTTGTGTCGTAACTAGTGTGTTTTTACACGGTAGGGAAGTTACCCCCACGCACAACCCCCGAAACCTGGAGGACCGGGTCCTGGTTTAGACCCCTGGACAGAGGGGATTCGCTGCACACTTTGGTTCACCTCTAAGCGGGTGCTGTAGGGGCTATCCAGGGGCGCCACGGGGAGGCAGTATGTCAGCTTGACCAGTCCATTTTCAGGGATCGCTGCTGGCTTCTCGCCAGCTTGAGAGCAATCAACAACTTTGCCCATCATGATTCATACGATAGTATTAAACCAAGACAACTCAAGTGCCAAAGTTTTTGAGAAACTTTAGAAAATTGGCGTTCTTGATAAAAGTCTACTAAAAAATTAAATGACTAAATATTTTAAGTTTTTAACGATTCATTTTATTGTTTTCTAATAATTTAATCCATATATGGATAAAGGACAAGCTAAACAAGCAGTGCACCAAGGTGGAGGATAGTTGAGATACACATACCTGCAGTTTAATAGAAATATTTCTCTGTAGGGATAATTTGTTAATGGCTAAATAGTTCTTTTTTATGAACAATAATAAAACAGTTTGCAGTTTTTTCTTCCAGGTAAAACACCAGGAAAGTTTAGTTCCTTATAACAACTTTCTTACCTGCTATGCAAACAAAAGAAGAAATAGATATATTCCTAAAATATTAATAAAAAAAGGGTACTTTTATAATGTACTTCGCGCCCTATATTGCTTCGCTTTACGGTATTTCCATATTATATCAGAACGTTTATATGTATGTGATGTTGATTATTTATTTATTTATTTTGTTAGTTATTTTTGAAATGAGAAAATGTTGTTTTTGTTTAATGTAAATTAAATGCATTTATAAATAATTTTATGACCCGTCATAACACTCATAATAAAAATGCATGAATTGTATAATGATGCGACAGACGCCTTTAAATAAACAGAAAAATCTTCATTCAATCTTACATTTATTCATTCAGCGTTTTTGGCACGAATGGCAACACATTAGTATTAAAAGAATTTTGTAATGGGTTCGAAAATATTAAAAATTCTGAACACATTAACATGTTTAATTGATATATGTACATACATGTTTAATATATGTACATACATATGTATACATATATATACGTATAGAAATACATATAATCTGCACCAAAATTGCAGGATGGAGTTACAACTGGGAAATTAAAATAAATTTGAGATATACTATACCAAAACTTCATATTTTAGCAGGAACTCCACGGTTATATAAGATATTAAACGCGGAAATGTTAGATGTAAAAGCCAGAACGACTATAAACCAATAATACGAATTTCCAAACATTTCGATATATGTATGTACTTCTTTTTTTTTAATTTATTGAATCTGTCTTAAGGACAATAACAATAAGTACTCAAATCTTTAACTAAAAATTGATATACATATACTTCTTGAGTATTATTCGTACTGGTGGACAGCCTTGGTATAATCATATGTGTATAATGTCTAGAGACGCAAATATGTATATAAAGGGTGTTTTTTATTGAGGTATAGAACTTTAAGTTGGCATCACTTTTTTAACTGGCGGCCATTTTGTCAGCTGTCAAGTGATTAATATTTAGTTTGGTTTGCCATTTCATCATGAACAGGTTGACAAAAGAACAACGCTTGCAAATCGTGCAAATTTATTTCGAAAATAATGGTTCAGTTCGCGAAGTTTACCGCAAGCTCCGTCCATTTTATGGTCATCAGAGCAATTAATTCGGTTAACCATGGATCGTTTTCGCACTACTTTTACTCTATGTGATAATACGCATCCGCAGAGACGTCGAACAGTGCGCACCGAAGAAACAATTGCCGCTGTAGAGCAAAGTGTTGAAGAGGACCCGAATGAATCGATTCGCCACCGTGCACAGCAATTGGAGCTTTGTCCATCAACTTTTGTCCATCAAAAATTGGACCTGTAGAATTGGCTTTATTCGAGCCAACCGCGGCGGCCACATCCCCGAAATCATATTTAAACATTAATGGCATAAAATTATCCTTCCAATAAAGCCAAATTGATGGACATTAAAACGATTTTCTTGTGTTTTATTTCAATTCGAAGTTCTATACATCTAAAAAAAAACACCCTGTATATATACATATGTATATTTTTGTATTTATATTAAAAAAGGAAAATATTACACTTACCTCGCTTTTGCATAAAAGAAAATAGATCGTCAAGGAATTCTTTACGTTTCGGATCATCGTTGATCTCGTACAGCTAGAAAAGAGTCATGAGAAATTTGTTTTGTGAAAAATTAATATCTAATTTATATTTAAATGTAAAGTTATACATACATACAGATGTATGTATGTTTGTAGATATGTATGATCATTAGGGCACCTTCGCAATATATATATGCATATAGTAATTATTTAACACAATAATTCACTGAAAAAGAAAATTAGCACTTGTAGACTTTTAAATTTTCAGGGCATCGCAGCATACTTTTATCTCCACTGTCGGAACAACAACTTGTCCAGTGAAAAGTTTTTGCACCAATACTCATCAGTATGTCTGTGATCCTTAAAAAAGTTCTGAAGAATGTCGCATTAACGCTAAGGGTTGCCCTAATGTACAGACGCATGTAAATTGCACAAACACAAATAAATAAAAATTGATGAACAAAAACTAAAGGCGATGAATATAATCACGAAAAACTCAATAAGCCAATAAGAATACTTGAATAAAGTATTCTACTTTGTGTGAATGACACAATGGGACTATAATGACCATTATAAACCCCCAAATGTCATCATGCCAGTTTTGTAGGTAACGTAAAAAATATATGTATGAAAAGGTAGGAAAAAAAGTATTTGTGCCGTTCGGCTATAAACACTCAAGATAATCAAACAAAACAAGGGATACTCAAATGTCATGACAAAACAATCATTTTGCTTTCAAGACAAGATCATTAGCAGACGGAGTCTAACTTTTTAGGTGTCAAAATAGCACCGTATATGCAGACTGTTTTTGTATTCTCTTTTTTTTACTCGTATTTGCTCACAGGGTGGTAGCACCGGTGGTTAATCAAAATTGTCATTGATGATTGAGATTATCTTGTAGTTTTTAGGTTTTTCATTTTGTTTCCTAAAAAGGTGTGAAATCATACTTAATTTGTATTTAATGTGGTCTTTTGTGATTTGAGTGACAAAGCTGTATTGATACATATTAAGTGCAGACATGAAAACATAAACATATTAAAAAATATCACATAACAAAAGATACACAAGTTGTACGAATTATGAATTTATGGTTTTGTTACCCATTTACACACGTACGGATATGTAAGCAATTCGAATTGTATTCGAATTATATTTCAAATGTAGCCTTTATTTTGTGTTTTGACTTCCGACGGGATTCACTGTATTTGGTGAAGACGACAGTTCACCAGAAAAATTTACTATTTTGATAATTTACAATTTTCTTCAAAAACTGATCGAGTGATTAGTAATAAGCTTGTACGAATAAAAAAGATTCTTCTACTTAATTGAAATGAAGTACGAAAAATCTAAAAGAAAAAAGCTTTAATTTGGAAGTTTTCACAGAAAAAACTGAAACCTTCATTTCAACATATCAAAATTGTTGTTGGTTGACATTATTATTTAAATGCTTTCTAGGCACAAACTTCAATATTGTTTATTTTCGGATTTTACAAAATATTGAAATGTCTGAAAATGAACTGTTAAACTGAAACTGAAACCCATTTAAAGCTAAAAATATTAAAGTTTACAATGTACATATAAGTAAAAGGTTTTTTTTATTAAAGAGAGAATTTTTATATCTTGCTTTACCAGATGTTAATTCGATGCCATTAATGGCGCCATTCGTGGTGGCCACACGATGCAATCTGGAACTGCTATTCTTAACAACTTTTCGGTACACTTCCAGGTTTCTGTTTTACTGCGTAATCGAGTGACCGTACATAACATTTTGTACATACAGATGTATATTTAGCTACATATATGTATGTATGTATGTATTTTTTTGAAATGAAAATAATATGAACACCGAATACGCTAAGAATGGCTTTTTCCAAAAATTGTAGAGACAAATAGAGAAACGAATTATCGCGCAACCAAGAAAACAACATAAGCCAGTGGGGATATCAATCAAAGCAATGTTCCATAGCCCAGTGTACGAAATCGTCGGCTTCTGCACGCCGAAATTAAATTAAAATACAGGGTGTCTGGTGGAAAATTTATATTTTTAAATACGATTATTTTAAAAAGTAATAAGCGGTGCGGAGGAAGGGTGGCACCGTTGGAATTATCAATTGGGCGGATTTGTCAGTCACGAGACATTTTTGGTTGTGGTTGTGGAGACATTTTTGAGATGATGATCCTTACGTAATTGCTCGTTGACAATTTTGTTCAAAGTTCGGTATTCGGCGAATACGTGATGGACCGAGTGTAAATTTAATTTGTTCGTAGGTGCAGAGATTCCGCGCAACTGCTTCGGCTATGAATGGCCCACGGCCAGGGCCCAGTCGATCGTCAAGGACTCCCGAAAACATTGAGCTGGTTGAAAGCAGTTTACGTGGAAATAATTTTTTTTCGAAAATTCTCGAGGCCAGGCGACCAATGTCAACGGTGAAAATTATCGACGCTTGATTACGGAATTCTTTTTGCCAAACCTGCGAACTCATCCATCGTACTTTGCACACACGTGGTTTCAACAGGATGGGGCGACTGCCAGACCTTCGATGAATTTGCTTCGGGAAAATTTCCCCCATAAAACTGATCAATCGTTTTGGGGACATGCCATGGCCACCGAGGTCGCCCGATCTAACGCCCATGGATTTTTTTTATGGGGCTACCTAAAAGAGAGGGTTTATAATGACAAACCCCAATCTTTCGTGGCTTTAAAGGAAAATATTCGTCGAGAAATCAGCTCAATTGAACCAAGTTTACTGCAGCATGTGGCGCAGAACAATGTGTTCAACTCGACGGAAGACATCTGGATGACATACTCTTTAAAAAATAAAATCCGCATTTCCATTCTATCGTTCAATGCTCTTAATAAAACTTTGTGTCAATTATTACGTTTTTTATTTAATTTTGAAAATATAAATCTGCTACTAGACACCCTGTATAAGAGGTATTGATAATGCCCTCTTTCTATCAAGGGTTTCGTCGGAACGCAACTGCAAATGAGTAAAAAAGCAGTGCTCGATAACCTGCCAGCTCAAACGTTCCCGGAGCCTCTAGGATAAAAAGAAAGCTTAAGCTGTAACTGACGTGACATTGCGCTGACGGCAAAAAATTTCATAATCGATGATATCGTTCTATTCGTAACCGGGAAAGAACACATGTAAGACAAAATGAACGACCTCGTCTCAATAGCTGCAAAAGTTGGCCAGTTTATCATTTTAACGGAGCTAAACATTAAAAGAACAGCCATCAAAAACGTCAATAAAAATTTTTTTTTCCGTGTAGCAAGAAAACACTTGACAGAGGCACATTGGGAGGTGTAGAAAGCTTAATAACTAAGGCTAAAAGAGCCTTTCATCAACTATACATTGTTTGGAAATCGTACATGAGTTAAGTTTGTCCTGCTGTACGATTTAGAGATCTGGTATTTAAACGTTTATTCCTCCTGCATTGTTACAGCCCTTACAGTTGTTTTCTTAATGGATTTATATATGAGAACTTTATATTTCAGTGCTATATTTTAGTTATGACCCACAATACACTACAGTTAAGCAGTATTGAACTTAATAGCTGTTATTGTTGCCCCAATATAATGGGAGCAATGCACTTCCAAGTGCTTGGCTTGGTTTTCCACTAGAACCCCGACGGAAAATTCTACCTTCTAATTGGTATTATTGGTTTACCCTTTATCTTCCACTTTTTCCACTAATCCTTCATTCAGATGACAAATTGAACCAGTTGGTTTGGTCTCGCAATCATGGTTATGAACCATTGCGTACAGGGTGTAAGCGCGTGTGTAATCGCATTATTTGTTTGATTCATGATTTCAAAATTATGTTTCAAAGCAATTCAAATAATTACAAATGAAAGAAATCCGCTATAGCTATAAAGATGAGATATGAAGAAAGTTTATTTGTCAACACGTAAGTAAATATTACTCATTATTTCATATTCAAATCATTTAATACTCGTATGCCGACAGATTAACGTAGTAATGAACATAAATACAGAAATGCATACATAGATACCTATGTACATATGTATGTACTTATGTACGTGTATTTAAATTATTAAGACACCGGCATATTATTATAATTTATATAAAATATATGGTTTCATAGCACAGCACTTAAGAAGTAATATTTTTAAAATAATATTGTTGTCGCTAACTATATAAGTCAGCAAGAGTATTGTCATCTCAATTACAAATTTTTCCGTACGTATAGAAGAAGAAGTAATTAGTCATTATAAATACCGAATCAGTGTTTCATTTTTCCTCATTTTTAATATACCTTTATCTACAGTAAAAATATTTTTATGCATATCTTATTTTTTCAGACACATCCTTTTTACTCTTTTTTTTAGCTTTAGAAGACGGTAAGCACTGCGGGTTTGGCGCGTTTTTTCAAAATGAAGGGAAAAGCTCTAAAAGTTTGTGGCGTGTGAAAAAATGCGACCCACTAAATAAAATACTAAATAATAAATAGCTCAAGCGATTATTTTTTTTGCTATCAAAAAAAGTATATAAACTTTTACACAAATTTCTCTTGCAAGGATTTGTATAAAAGCTTTTTAGAACTTAATTTATAACAGGCCATATATGTCGTTTGAAAAAAGACTGCCTTTCACTGTTTATATCGCTTTGGGTTTGGGACTGCGCCAGAAAAATACGTGCAATTAGATTTTCAGAGAAGGTTGAAAAGATGTAAATGACGGCTCTCACCTTAGACGGCCCAGCACATGACCCCTATTCGAGAAGTTGCTGACTAAATTCCATTTAGAGTGTTAATATAAAACTATAACCAACTAATTTTTTTAAAATTTAAGAAGAATTAATACAATTTTTTTATTTTTCCAGACGTGATAGTGTTAGGATTATTGCCAAAGGCAATCAACTCTAACATGGTGGGATTATCCAAAAATAATTATTTATGTAAAGTTGTATGCATTATTCTTAAATAAACAATGGAAAAATGGAAATACCAAATTCTGTTTTTTGTTTTTTCTTTACTTTTTATTTTGACAGGAAGCAGAGAAAAACAATTTACAGAATATTGAAACTTTAAAGTTCAACAAATAAACCTTTTTTGAATAAAAATATTTACAATATTTTATAAAAAAATTTATTTATTTCAATGGAATGAATCCAGTGGAATGAATAGAACATTCGTCATATTGGCACATTAAGAATATTCAACAAAAAATATTCTAATGCCATGTTTTCATAATCGTTAATGATATTCGAAATTTATCTAACGCTTTGCTTTTCACTACACAAACAAAAATATTTGTTTAGTAATATGTATTTCGAAAAACCGAACAGAATTTGAAATAATGGTCAGTTTACGTAATTGTTTTTTTATCTAATTATTTTGTAAACGAAAGAAAGAAACGCTGATTTTCTAAAAATATTGTTGCTTCGATAAATTAAGTTCCAAATGTTCCATTTGACCCAGTGTATAATAAATTACGTGACAAGCCAAGGTAATTTGTAAAATATACGCAATTGCAGGAAACATACCTTAAGCATAAAATATATACTAACGTTTTATAAAAAATACATTACATTATTATATATTTTCCAACTTCCTCACGGACTCGAATTGAAAAATATTAAAGTTATTTTTATTCTACCAAAGACAACAGTATTTTGTGGGGCCCTGGATCAACGCCTGTAAGGCTGTTGCACAAGTTGCTATTTTTAAAATACATGAGCAATTACAACATGCTAATTTTGCTTTTGAGTTATCAATAGCGATAAATCATTAGATGTCATTCTTTTCATACGCAAAGCTCATCCCACGGACAGTAAGTAATGGTTTCAGAAAAGCTGGTTCCAGCAAAAATAGGTATGAAGAGGCCCTTTCTCAGCTTACCAATTGATTATACACTCAATTCAATTTTACTCCGAAGGTAATACAAATTAGATAACGAAGCCTTCTATTAGTGATGAAAGTGTTGAAAACACCAGCACTGAAATAGTAATTGTTTTCTGAGAAACGCTGGCCAACTCCTCCGAAGATGAGCTACAAAATTAATATATGTACATATATATGTATATATTTATAAAGATGTGTCTATGTAAGTATGTATATTTCAATATCAATTAGCGATTGATATACATGCATATCTATACATACATACATACATGTAGATGTGTAGGCAATGGAACCTCTCACATACAGACATACATTCATATGTATATTTACACATACATACATGTGAATAAGCTATTCAGACGTATGGATCTGTGTAGGTACACACATATGCACATATGTATGTATGTATGTACGTACATAAGTATTCAAAACTTAAACTAAACATTGTCTAATGGCTAACTTTTCTTATTTAAGAAAATCATTAACTTCCTTTGAGATATTGTTGAGGTTTTCGTTTTCTTGGCCAGTTTGCGAACTTCCAAATGTATTAAATAAACAATAAAAGGATGAAAAAGCATCTGCCAACAACGTAAACTTGAAGATTTGTTTTTATTGTGTACATAAGGATGTGTGCATGTACATACTTATACACATATGACATACATACATACATATGTTGATTTTATGTTGTCTGAATATCTACATATATTCATATGCATGTATGTATGTATGTATGTATGTATGTATGTATGTATGTATGCTATGTTGTTGAAAAAAAAATAATTATTTTAAAAATGATGAATGTACAAAACGTACAAAATGCGCGGCATAAATCGTGGTTTATTCTGAATATCAGCAGATTGATGAATGCAATAAAAACTACACGCTGTCTGCGAGGAAGCAAAAAAAGAAATAAATAATACAACACATTCACGCATCCATGTACATATATGCAGATGTCCACATGTGCATGTATGTGTAAATACCTATCAGTTTGTCTGTCCGACTGACTAAATCTGAGAGCATGTTCATTTCTGCAGAACTAATGTTGGGGCGGTTATTATAACTTGTTGGGCTTTCTTCTTTTATATTTTCGCATATTTTGTTTTTATATACTTTTGGCTGTGGCTGCGATATTAACCGTTGCACTTTTGTGTTGTAGGCGTAACACTTTAATATCAATCAAAACTTATATCCTGAGACCAAGATCATAAAGTTGAGTTATGAATGTTTCCTATTTTCCATATTTAACTTGATTTTACCATTAAGTTGGATTTATTTAACTGCATTTATATTTTAAGACACCACAAGTTTAATTACCTCTTGAATTTGATCTTCGGATATCAACATTTTTAAATAAAAATACTTTTATTTGTTTTTTTCACTTTTTTTTTATAGCTTCTTATTTACAATTAATTTTTTTAATTTCGCATGAATATTTTAAAATTTTTAGCCACAGTTCACCGCACTTAATAATTCAATGATGTTACATTATCAAAGGTCTTTAATCAACTAAAAATAGAGAGCCGTCGTATGCTCACCCAAATAAAAGTAATAGGAATTCACATAGATACAAAAATACACGACTGCGTACAAAAACGCATTTTTAGATTTTATACGCGCACACACTCAAATTCAAATACAGACAAACACACACGCACTATATGTAAGCATGTACTTATTGTTATTAATATTATTGACCTGTACTCAGAAGTACATCGATAAACTTATGCACGTTAGATAAATACGGACGCACACATAGACGTATTTATGTACATAATCGAAAATGTATAGATAAATTATCGTGCAATGTCCATTGTATACACATTTAGACATTTTAAATATCTACGTACATATATATGTACGTACACTGTATGTATGTTTTTACGTGCGTGTGCATTACTAGTTATCTGTACGACTCTACATACATATGCATATAAACATACATACACATATTCCCATGAATTAATAACCCATCTTATGAGGCTAAACCGCCTCAAAACTCTACCAGCAATAAATTAACCCACACAAATACACACATAATGTATTAAAATGTCTGCATGTATGCATGTATATGGATATATATGTAGATACGCGTGTACGTCAGTAAGAGACACATGTGTACAATGAAAACAATAGACTGAATTATTATAAAACCATATTAATGTGGAAAATTCAGACCAATCATAAACGAATTACTCGTCATTCGTGAAAAGGTATTCATTATTGTGTTGTTATTCGGTTCGGGTACTGTGTACGATTGATAAACAATTCACACGAAGATATTTTCAAATCTCTTTAAAGCATACGAGTTAATAAAATAATACAGTGAAACCTCCCATAACCGCACTCTCAGTTGTGGTATTTTGGCCTGCTTATACGTTCTTTTATTATAATGTTTATTTTATAATGCTGCACTCCATTAATGCAGTGGTAGAGTTCTTAGAGTAGATAGACTCAATTTAGATTTCCACAGTTTCAGCTATTGTGTGTAATTTTGTGATGCCATCCCTTACACAAGGGTTTGAGTGATTCGATGGATGAGTTGGTAGAATATGCAAGCGAAAGGTTTTGCACTTTTGGGTTCGTTGTTAAAACAGAGTTGAAAGCTACTACTTAGCGCCTCTGTCCATGTATGCAAGTTATTTTCAAATTTCTTGTTTTATTTTATGGGATGTATCCGTTATGTGAAGTTTCACTGTAAATACAAATGTTATATATATAGAAAATCGTTTTAATTAATTTAATTTGCTATATTATTTTCTGCATTGTTTTAGGAATTAACTTAAGTTCATTACATTTGGATAACGAACAACTCATGTTACACTTGCCCATAAATCGCTCTACTTTTGCATCGACACATACACATTAGCCTAAAAACTGGATAGTTAAAAGTTTTACACCCGTGAGAAAGAGTGTAAGTAAATTGAGCATTTATGGAGAGCGGCATTTGCATGTGGGATGTGCTGTGTAGCTTAAGGACAAATGACTAACTCAAGAAATCCTACTATTTTTGCCTAAAATTAGTTTCTTACTTTGTTTTTAATTTTGAATTTTTTTATTTTAATACGAAACGAAACATCAGCAATATTTCAAGTTCATATTTGTTCAATTTGAAAGATCCGTCATATGGTTTAAAGTTCAAAAGATGACGATTGTTGTTACCCGCTTGTGAGCAGAAAAATATGTGTATCGTGGAAGTGCCAGGTATGGAATCATAATAACTTTTTTATGATTCTTTTTAGTTAAAAAAGCTTAAGAACTAAATTAAAATACATTAAGTAGGATTTCAGGAATTAGAAGTCATTCATTAAAAGATTTTTACAAATTTACGAAACAAGCGGGCATTTCCAGGCAGCAACGCTTTTTAAAATATATGCAGGTGTTAAATGAAAGTTACCGACAAAGAACATACAATACTGTTATTACGACCCTGTGAATTGAATAATTGCATAGTTGGCATTAAACACTATTGTAAGAAATAAAGAATGCAATAATACATATTTCGCTTACAGTGCGTTTTGCAAAAAAGTGAATCTTTTTTCCCATACCCTTCATGATTTTCGAACTGGTGAATAAATATTTTTTTTAAATTATTGTCCTAGTGTGATGAACTGAAAGAACATTAAGTCATAAAAAAAATTTTAAATTTTATGAAAGCTTTGAACAACTTTTATGTAAGTTGAAACATTAAAAGTAGTTTAAATCAAATTCTCCCTTAGAAACTACGAACACAATGATAAAGAAACAAATAAAATCGTGATTTGGAATTGCCGTTTTCATAGATTTTAGTTCCGACAACACTCTAGGTCAAGTTCCTCTTATTTATGTCATTTTAACAGTACAACGTATTTGTCTGATTTCTTGATAACCGTCCCAAGCTAAAAAAGAGAATCTATTATAAGCATCAGTATTAGCAAAATAATAGTATTATTCCATACCATAAACAAGCAAAAAAGTTCAATTGAAAGCAAAATTTTTGTTATTTAAACTTCAGAAACAAAAATTTGATTAAGCTTACAGCTCCACGGCATTTTAAAACTGAACTCGTACTCGCCTCGGCAAACAGAAAAGCAAATGGCAGTACGTACACAAAACGTACACTACCTGAACCCTAGTACTAAAGCCTGTGTTACGCATGCTGAAATAATTTGTCTAAATACGAGTATATGTACATCTGTTTTAAACCTAAACATATCACTTACAGAAATAGAATTCCGACATTTTTATGCCCACTTTCTTATATACATATGTACCAATCTACGTCCTAAATTCGTTTAATTAATGATATGAAAGCGGTGTTTATTATGGCGAGTGCTTAAAAGTTTATTAAAACCAAGATAATTTAAAAACTAAATTAAAAATTTATCACTACATAACAAAATAAAAAATTAATACTGTCCTAAGGAACTTACTATTAATTGTCTCTATTACCCAAATATTTGAATGTGTAACATAGTAAATCTGACAAAAATAATTTACACTGAAGAAAAGTTTGAGTAAGTGCTAAGATTTGAAAATAAAGACAAATTTCTGGAAAACTGAATCTCTCTGATTGAAAAATTACTTTAACGCCACTTTGCTAAAAGAAGTCTCTTAAATGCAATAAATAAAAGGAACGCAAAAAAATTGTCTTTCAACTTTTCTTGCAGCGGGTGCGTGTTTATGTTTCAAAAATATTTTGAAAACCTCCATGATTCTTTTATTGTGTAGTTTTTGAAATGGCTTCTTTTAACTATATACGTATCTATGTATGTATGTACATACATATATGCAGAGTTAAGGCATAATATTGTTTGTACATGAATATATTTATGTAAATATATGCACATACATATGTATATTTTACAATTATAAAAATTTTCGTGGTCCACATATGGATGATATTTTTTTACACAAAGGTCTTGTCCTATAATTCTAAGGAGTAATCGCTGATTCTTTCGAACCAGCATACAATCTTATTTAATTTTCTTTGGAACTTCCATATCGCTACCCTTTCGAAGTTCTATATATTTCTATATACATATATGTATGAATGTATAAACCTTTAGATTTTAAAAAATTGGACTCAGGCGAAGTTTACACCTCAGTTTAATGATCAAATTATGCGTATTTTCTAAATTGAAATTTGGGAATGTTAAGGGATTCACTCACTTAATTTTTTATAATTACGAACCATTTTGAATAGGCCAATAATAAGACCAGGTCCAGTTGTCAAACCAGAAATTTAAACCTTATTTCAGGAATACTGCTGCCTGGATTCACTAGTTTATCTTGAGGGTATTGATGAAAGAGAAGAACTATATCACTAAATGCAGCTCTAGATTGGGGTTGCTTAAAAGTAATAAACTATTTATTTATTTCATGTAAATATGTGCACATTTCGATAACATTCAATACTTTTATGAAATACTGGGATAGCAGTATTCTTCATTCGTATTAAAAACATGCATATTTTTATCGCTTTCTTCGGAGGCCCTTTAGTTTTCTTCATACTCAAAATAAAACTAAAAATTATTTCCATTGCAGTAACTTCTGCACTATATGTGACCCTGCATGAGAAAGCCCACGTAGTGTCAAAAGGAGTTTTTTAGTACGACGCAATTTGAGTTTCCCCGTCTCTGTTGCATTTTCATACTGTGCGTGGTCTCATTTCATATTGAAACCTTCTATGTGGCTTTTTAATTGGGTTTTCCGATGTTTTTGAAACTTACATACAAACCACAAAAACAAGTTAATTCATGAAATTTGACACACTAGGTGGGTTTTCATAAGTAGGTTCACATATACATTCGTATGTACATAAGCACATAGTTACATACATAGATGCAAATGAGAAGTTAAGAGAAAAATTGTATACCAAAAAAAGAAGAGCTAAAAATAGAAATTTCATTTTACTTTTGTTTGGAAGGAAGTGTTAATGAAGGTAGTTTATCTTTTAAATTACATATGTATGGATATTATAAACAATTTTGCTCAATAAATTTGCAACTTTGTTGCATAAATAATAGTTATTTAAACAAATATAATTATTATTATTGAGTGTATTAAGCGCATTCATGAGAGCTGAAATTTATATCGTCACGTTTTAAGTCGTGGTTGAGTGACAGTATGTTAAAAACTAATTTGTTCTTTTTTCATTATTAAAGACTTAACAACTCGTGGTTTTGACGGGTTGTGTTCCTTCAGCCAGTTTACCTGTTATAAAATCGCTTTCTGCTTTATTATTTGTGAATAAGTATGTATGTATGTAAAGTAATGTGAGTTGTTTTCAAATGAAATTTACTATTGCACAGTAATGGAACACTATACATGCAAACATACACACTAATAAAATATCTAACATTGTTTTAATATTTTCAACTTTTGTGAAACTGTCAGGTAGTATAGGAAACATGTGCCATTCCGATTTAATAGTGCTTTTACCTTTCCTCTTTCAATTTTTTTCTTTGTGTTATCTGCTGCAAAAACTGTGAGTTTTGTACGTATGTATTTGGAAACAATTTCTACGTATAAACAAATTGTATGTACATGCAATACATATGTACGTACATACATACATACTCTTATGAATATTAAACCTTATAACAAATTTTAAGTCGTCACGAAGGAAATTTTTAAAGAATTAGGGCGTTAATCACTTAAACGGAGACATTTGAATACATACATATGTATGTATGTACAGATATGCGAGTACGTAAGCACTCGCATTATTTTTAGTCATGGTATTGACAAAATTAATAAGAAAATCGCCGTTTCTGAGCAGCAAAGATATGCTTTTCCATTTCTTTATTAAATCTATCACTCGTAGTTTTCTGCAAAAAAATATTCTTCTTGATAATTCTGTTTTGTTGCCCAAAGAACAAAATAAAAATAAAGGTGTGCCATAAACCGTTATTCAAATATTATTCCATAAAATTTCAACATCGATTATTTTTCCGTTTAACTACTCGCTGTAAAAACCCGTTTAAATAAGTACCCTCGTACGCATTCGTAAAAACATTCATACTTACATACATACATATGTGTGCAAATATGTGTATATGCAAATAGAAACAGTTTAATCCAGAAATACATATGGACTTATGTCCATATGTATGTATGTGCATACATGCATAAATACAGCTGTATGTACATATATACATACATATGTATGTATGTTCGCAAGTATGAAGTTGTTAAGTAGCGTTTGTGAAGATAAATCGAAATTAAGGTATTTTTGGAACAAGTTTTAAGCAACTCATAATGACACTGTACTTGTTGTCTAATATTTTCATTCATATGCAAACCTCATGTATACATTTGTATGCACGAATTAATGCACGCAAACACACATATGTATGTAAGTGTGTATGTATGCAGGGATTTTGTGTATCCTTGATATTTAATATTTACTAAAATTAATACATGCCAACAAACATGTGCGCATATGTACGTACATATGTATGTAAGTAATAAAACATATGTAAGTATATGCGTACACACACAGATATACATATGTATGTATGTATATCTATCTGAATTTATTATAAGAGAATATGTGCATGCGAGTACAAAGAAGAAACAAAAGTTAGTTAAAACAGATTTTTAGAAAATTCAAGCCGTACGAGCATATACATACATATGCATATGTATAGATATCTATACACATATGTAGATACATACTTACAATGTACATTTGTCAACGAGTAATGAAATACACATACATACATGCATGCACACCATATCCATATATACATACATATGCACATACATATGTAATACTACCTTTAAATTGAAAAGTACGATATTTAAAGTATTGCATTTTATTATTGAAACGCATGTTTAAATATATGACCATATATGTATATATATGTAAGTGTACATCTGTAGGTTTAATATACGAATTCACATTTTGCGTTCCAAAACCGGGCTTGAACGTTTATCAATCAAAAGTTGTTGAGATGAAACTTAGGAAACAAAAGCTTTCATCGTTTCTTGGCTTGTAAAAGATAAAACTTTTCATACTTCAATGTGCATGTATGTACATATGTATGTAAGTACATAAATTAAAATTCAAACAAAGAAATATCTGCGGCTTTTTATTGTTCTGTGTGATTTACATACATATTTATGTAAACATTATTTTTCAGCTAATAAGAAGTCCGTGATTGTCAATGTAGTCAATAAAGTGTAATAATAAAGTTTCTGTTATTGGAAAAACTTTTGAATGTATATGTATGTATGTATGTATTTATGTATATGATTGCATATGCAATTGTTTTTGTTGGCGAGGCCATAGAACTTTACATTCTATACAAATTTTAGCCTTCTAGCTATGACGGATCCGGTGTACTGTTGTATCTTATACTTTATCGCGATCTTATCAGCGCAGGTGGTTTTGTAGCAGCTACGATGAAATTAAAATAGCTTGTATGGGAGCACGTTTCAGATTCTTATATGGATTGCATATGTATTTTTATCGCATTATTACTTAATAAATTTAATATTAGTAGTATAAAAACCTCCTGCCATGGCAGACTAATATGGCCGGAAACTAATTCTAAGGGCTTAACCGCGTCCCCATGTGGCGTGCAAGGTACTCATGCGTAACAATTTATTGTAATACTTCAAAGCTCAACATATCAGAAACTTCTTGCTTGAGAGCTCCTGCTGCTGTAAGCAATTCCCCGTGTAGTCGATAAAGGTAAATCACCTGATCCAGTCTGAAATCCTTAAAGAACATCAGCCTTCCACCAGACTCGCACGATGATCTGCACCACTCAGTTTGGAGACTTAAGCATAATAAGGACTACAAACAATTGAATTTTTGAATTCAATATATTCATTTATCCATAATATGTACCTTTAAATTTAAATATTACATATTTAAGTGTTTAAGATTTCTCTTTTTCAGCTATATATGTACATACATACAAAATTTTTTTTTGAATTTTTTGAAATCTGTTTCCTATTCTTAATGTTAAGGCTGGATTTTCGATTTATAAAAAGGTACAGAATATAGAAATGTCGATCAAGATATTCTCTTAGGTTGACAAAACCAAAGGACTTTGATTCATACATGTTAATAGCATAGAATCAAACCAAACTATAAATAAACGTACATATACATATGTATATATAACACCTCTGTTGTGAAATAAATGGCACCAAGACGTTCATACATCACATAATATTACATAAAAGTTTTAGAAGAATCAAATCCCCAAGAATTGTACATAAACATATTTCATAGCTCTGAAAATAGCAGAATATTTTGATTCACGCATAATTCTTATATACAAATTTAGCTACAATCTACAATAAGAAATCTTGAAGAGTACAGATTAGTTCTTTATATTAGACGATTTTTTTCTTCAAACATGGTTTTTCCTGTAATAAAAATCGATGAACTAAGTACTGGGAGTGCGAAGAATGAGTTTCTGTTTATAGTGTTTAAAGCAGTATTCTTAATGTCATCTCTTACATATAAACTTCTCTTGACCAGGTTTAAAATATGAAGTGGACCATGCTTATAAGATGACCTTGACGTCATCTGGCATATAGTTTCATAATGAAAAGTGCTAGTTTCAGAAAATCTATTAGGACCTGCTATGTTTCTATCACGACTTAAAAACAAAGGGCGCGTGTTATAACCACACCAACCATTGCAATGGTACTCGTACTTATAAATATTTCAAATAAAGCAATGACTCTGTTTTTCTGGCTTATGTTGAGAATAAATGCTGCAGATCAATCAGAAACTCCTGTCCTGCTACCAGCTGTGGGAAAGGCTTGGAATTTTTGCCTCATGTGCTTGTTTCTTGTTTTCCTTTCATTTTGTGAAAATTTCTTATATCATATTGCTCTAATTCTGATGTACGAATACTACTACATACGTAAGCGATGTAATTCCTAAATAGAGGAAGAAGCTCCTGAAATAATATTTTTCGAACATACAAATGTATATAGTAAATGTTTTATTTGTCAACCTATCCATACAGCTGGTTATTCAAATCAAGCATATTACAATATATTTTAGGCTCAGATCATATTTAATAATATCACTTAATGTAATTGTTTTTCCAGATACAGAGCAACAAAAATCCAGTCTACTTTTAGATACATATTTTGAATCTTTCCTCAGCAATCACTTTTTAAATTTTGTTAAAGAAGATTTTACGTTTGATTAAATTTTTTAACTTATTTAAGTGCGTTGCACTTTTATTCGCAAATACTGTGAAAAACAGTGCATGACAGTCCCCAAACTTTCTTTTTGGGCAATAAGTTTAAGTGATGTCAACAGTTTTAATTTTCCGACTTTATATAAATTATTTTATTTCTTCTAAGTTTAACCTTCATGCACCATCACGAAGTGAAGTCACAGTCAGGGCATACACCGAGCTTTCTAATAGGATCAGCATTAGCAATACATGAGTTTTCAAAATTTAAAAAAGAAATATAAATTTATTAATTTTAACTCTATCCTAAAGTGTATACACATAGAGGTGCTTCTATAATAGAAGGGATTCACCATTAACTCATTCCCTTCATTTTCCCACATAAAAAAAATAACGAAAGTGTGTTTTTCTTTTCTTCAATTTAAATACGCTTGAAACAAACAAAGGAAAAAACACAATTATTAACTTTTCTTTAATAAAACCCGATCGTTTTCATTTTTTTATATATTTAAAATGTCAACAATATGTAGCGGGTAAAGCCTTTCAAGTAGCCTCCATATTTTCTCGGAATTTTCCTAAAATCTTGGAGTTTGTCCTCCATACTTTTTAGAATTTCGCTCAGCAAGTTCTCAGTTAGATTGAGAAGACATTTACTGTTTGACCTTGTCAATGCGTGTTTCAGACCATTGTTATTCATAAAATTCGGTAGTAGCGGCATTTCTTCAGCAAATGGTATAATAGTACAATATGTGCTTTTATATTTCTACATGGAGTTGAAAGCCAAAGCCTTTTTAATATCAGTTACAATATTTATAATTTTGTAAGTAATAGTAATAAATAAAAAAATATTTCTACATATGTATATAAATATTGGTCTAAAATGCACGTCCACCCAAAAAAGCCACCGCATTTAGCTGCTGTTAAGGCATACTTTGGATAATGCTTGTGAGCAATATACTTTACACACTCTTCCCTCAGATGCCCATATCGCTTAAGCTTAAATTTATGACCCCAAAGTACGTTTTTATACATTCTAACTGACTTCAGCAGATTTCCTTTTGCAATGTTGCATGTAACATTCTTTTTCCAAGCCAAAGATCTTCCTTGTGCTCCGCCTGTGCCTGCCTAACGACTGTGGTTAAAAAAATAACCAAAATTTTTCCAACTAAAAACAATAACAAAAACCACACAATGATACACAGATAAATAAACAAACTCAATAGCCCAACAATCAAAATCTATATAAACACAACATCGAACCAAATGTTGGGGATGTTTCGTTAATTGATGTTTGACTGTGCATTGTCGAAGGTACATACATATCTACACTGAGCTCTGAAAAGTCAGAGCAGCGTCATTTAAACTCTGACATCCATCCGTGCAATATAAAATAAATACCAAAATAACGAAACACTACTACATCTCTTCTCTTGCTCATAACCCAGTTGTGGTACAATGCACTCGATATGCAGGGTTCGAGCCCTGAGTACTGGTCCAAAAAACTTCGTCTTACTGGTCTGGATGAAACTTCAATGTTAATGCGTCGACTACATTCTACAACCTGGACTTGTCTCGAAATTGGTCTGCAAAAGTTATACGCCTCGATTTATTTTAAATACAACTACTTATAAAAAAGTTCTAATACATCTCATCTGAGTTCAGCTTTTAGATATATGTACATACATACATACATACGTAGTACTTCACACAACTTTAGTAAAACTAAGTTGATTCTGTATACATGTTCGTATTTACACTTACATACTTACATGTGTATGTGAACATTGGAAATAAAATAGTATAATATTATGAAAACATTATTTACTTTTTATTATAACAGGGAAGGATTTTATACATACATATTTATGTGACTCTGCGAAGAAAATCCGCCTAGTGTGTCAAATTCTAAAAATTGCTTTTTGGGTTTTGCATACAAAAAACTTTAAATTTTAATATGAAACCGCAAGTCTCAAAAACATCGAAAAGTAATGTAAAAATGCAATTATTGTATATAAAACAGTAAAAACCCACTTATTATGTGAAATTTTCGATGTTCTTATTAATGTTTAAATTATAACTATTATAATTAATAATTTCGGTCTCAAAAGAATCTACCATTATGCTGTTTTGCATTTTTTTTATATATTCTTTTCTTTTTTAACTATCAGGACTGTGCCGTCCGTTCGACTTGTTTGCCCGAATTCAACTACGTTTTCCTCTGTTTGCTTTATTATTCTCTACTTTTATATCTGTCTCTCTCTCCCAAATACAAAGCGACGTCCTGGCTTTGACACTCCTACATTTATGTACATTTTCATTTCACTGTTCGTTTATTAAAAATTGTCACGAATTTGTAACAACAGTTATTAGAAAGTATTCGTTACTCCGAAAAACTTGCCAGCGGAAAAAGTGAGATACATCGTATAAATATAACTAAGTTCAGGAACATTTATTCATTTATGTATGTGTACAACAACATAAAAATACAAAACAATTGTAACAATCAGACAGTGAAGAAGGTGTTGGCTTTAACGAAGTTGCAATTTTTCGTTTTAGAAGACAGTAAAAATAAATACAAACTACAAAATTTTATATAAATATGTTTAGGAAACCGATTCAAGATTTAGGTTTCTTTGCCTTTCGTTAATTGTGATGATTTCTAGCAATATGATATGGTTCTATTTGCTTCATCATAACTTCTTACTCAAAAATTTTCCATAGCAAATACTATTTCCCTGTGTGTTATCTAGCTATTGATTTCCATAACCTCCTCCTGTTGTATAGCGGAGAACTTTATTTAACTTAACAAACAATTCATTTAATTTTGAAATTTTGGTTTTTGTTTTCAATTGTGTTGTTTACATATGTAGGTTTCCATAAAAAAGTTAAAGTTGGTGCAAATATTCACAAGTTTTTGGTTTAAGTTTAAGATTCATCTGAAAATATGGTGAATTTAATAGCCCTACTCAGTTAATCGAAGCTAGTGTACCCTAAGGCATCATACTAGGTATTTTTTATTTTTAATTTGTGCCTGTGACATACCAACAAGCAATAGAATACACACACGAAATTTAGCAGATATTACAGATTTCCTCAACGTCCAAGACTGTCAATTAGAATCACAAATTTTGAATGTGTTCTTAATCAAAAATTAGAAAAACTAAAGATTTGGAAAATCAAAGTTAATGAGCAAAAACGTACTCACGTTACGTTTATCAAATAATTCCACAACATAGTGAAATCAAAAAATACCTCGGACTCAGATGAAATTAAAAGCAGTGTAACTTAATTGGCACATCGACAGAAATTCCACTCCAAAGGTAGATTCCAAAGTTTCTTATACAACGCAACTCTAAAACCAATGTGGTCCTATGGAATTCAGTTATAATGTAACTCCCCGGCATCGAAAGTTCAGAAAATTCAAAGGCGCCAAATTAAAATTCTCATTATGATTACTGGAGCTCCATAGTAAGTACAAAATTCACGCATTCGCAAAGACCTGAATGTACTTCTAGTAAAGCAGGAATTATGTAGGTTCGCGACACGGTACATAAGCAAATCAGAGCTCCACGCAAACCCTCTTGTACGTAACACACTTAACGGTCTGGCGGAGTGAATATGATTTTACCTTAATACATACATATTACGCTGATAGATTGTTGTCTAGCACTGACTAGACTTAAATGAAAATATTTTACAATAGTATTAAGATTTGAATACTTATTGTTCGTTCATGAATTTCGTTGCAGCAGAAATAGGTTGTAAGGAGGAGGAAAGAGTGAGTAGTGTTTCGCTTTTTATTTTTAATCTACTTAGCAGAGATGAAGATGTCAGAACTTAACTGACTGTTCAGTGCCCAGTGCATACCTTCGACAATTCACAGTAAAACATTATTTTTTTTGAAAAATATTCAGGTGCCGTACCCTAAATATGCAATAGCTTCTCGGAAAAAAGATTCTCTCTTTCGCTATTTGATATTGCAGGGATGAGGATGTCAGAATTTAACTAATGCTGTTGCGACTGTTATGTGTCCAGTACACATATCTTCGACAACGCATAGTCAAACGTTAATTAACCCAACATCCCAACATTTTGTTCTATGTTGTGTTTGTATGGATTTGGTTGTTGCGTTATATAGTATTTTTATTTTATTTATGTACGAGTATCTAAGTTAACTCCCTATTATCTAAGTTTCTAGTTCATTAAACCTTGTGGCGAAGTATTACGTTCGTTAAACCTTTTTCGAAATCTTCTTGCAACGCAGCCAAATTAATGTCTGCGCGTTTTGAATATGATCCGCTGTTAATTATTTTTAACGAATTATATATTAATTTATATAAATGTTAAAACTGTTAAGAAGCTAAATTGAATTAATAAAAATCAACTCAGCTCTAGACTTCGGCTAATAAAGTTGCACCTAACAAAATAGTTTTGTTTCCTCTCTTGACGTATAAGTACACAGCCGTTTAAGCCGGTAATTTTTTAAGAACAAGGAAATCATATTGTTTAACTGGGGCCCGAGCAGAGATCGGCCAGCCCTTAAAATAACTTGGCTAGCGAAATTTTAAATTAAATTTAAGGATAACACATTTTCAAGTCTAAATAAAAATAATATTTCAACATTTGTCACCACAGGGTGAAACCATTATGCCTTAATACGTCAGAAGTCGCCGGAAAAGGACCATCCTCCACCCCAAGGATTATAAACAAAAAAGAACTAATAATGCAATAAATCTGCTTTTGGCTGCAATTTAGATTTAAGTAGAAGCTAAAAGAAAAAGAACTCCTCCATCGCAGTTTAAATTCCAAAAAAATATATTAAAGAATGTAGAACTTTATTATAAAAATAGAGTATCGCGAGCCAAGTTCGAAAGAAATCAAAAATCAATTTTTTTTTAGTATTTTTAGTATTAAAACGCTTGTTCCGTTTTAGGAAAATTTGTTGCTGTTCACGTACAATATGCAATGTTAGCTGAAGGATTATCGTACCTATTACTCTAGAATTGACTTCATCCTACGCTTTGGGAAATCAAAATCACAACGCTAAGCTTAAAAGGTGGAAAGATAGAATTGAGGAATATAATTACGAAATGGTGTATAAACCGGAAAGGTGGAATGTTGTTGCTGATGCACTGCCTCGGCTGGAAACTTAACCAAATTCATTTGCTTAGTGACGCCTTCTGAAGGCGATTCTAAAACAGCAACAGCTGATGATGGACAAGAAGAATGTGGTAGACAATAAATTTTCTTGCTTTTTAATAACTCTTCTTCGCGTTCAGATGCTTTTATAAGGCTCCAGTTGGAAATTTTAACTCCAGATAGAGCCAATTCCTCACAAAATGTTTGCAGCTCTTCTTGTACTTGTATTAACTTTGTTTACCTGAACTATAGCTGGAACTGTAGACTGTGGATTCCCTATTAGCCGTTCTGAAAGTTTATAATAATCTCATTGTATTCTACTTATTTCTTTTCGTTGGAAATGATCAGCTATATTGAAAATGTCTATAAAATGAATGTTTATAATAAGATTGAACTAAGTTTTTCACTTTCTAGCGACAGACCTTTTGTGAAGTCTGGGTTAGCTCTTCTTGTGCCGTAGTATAAGTAATTCACACGTTATTGATTTCTTATTTGTAAGGTGTTTTGCTAAAGTAATTAAATCTAATTGAGTTTCCAAGTTTGGAAACATTCGAGACATTAAAAAACTATTTTGATATTTAGTTAAATTCTTTTCCAACATTTCGGTACTTTTTTGAAAGTCCAACATACTTGACTTGAAAGACATATTGAACGCAAAATGAAACACGGCGAAAAAATATTAAAAATAATTTATAGACATGCATACATGCATTTGTATGTTTATATGTATGTATTGAATTAAATTTCAATGCAATCCTTGCATTTTACATATTTGTGTATGTACAACCGTATTTTGTACCAAAAAAACCGTAATTGGCGGGAAACTAAATTTTAGCGGGGACAACAACACAATAAATATTAGTGCATTTTTAGCACCGCACTGTTGCATATCATGTAGTCATACGATTGCCGCATTAGAATTGCATTTAGTTGGTCAAAATAAGTACAAAACTGGGCGCGCTTGCCGCAGTTGCCATTTATTTAAGCAATCACACGATTCGGACACTAAATTGGCTGCTCTTAAATTCTATCCCTGTTAACAAAACTGATCTGTCTTAGGAACTCCATTACTTATTTGTTTTAAATGCTTTAATATTTATATCCTGTGTGTTATTGAATAAAAAAACTTTTAAAATAACTTAAAATGGAACACATCGAAATCGGGAAAAATTTGGGATATCGTTTTCATACATACATACTTAAGTAAATATGTACACATGTATGTAAATATGTATAAGTACACAGTGACATATACATATGCACATTTCTTTTATTAAGTCGGATAGTATTTTAAAAGTTCTCTGAAAATATCTAAATAAAGTTATAGATGTACATATATTGATATGTATAGGGAGTACATAGATTACATTTACAAACGCAGATATACACATACATGCATATAATAAGAAATACGTCACCTGCAAAATAAAACCACAAAAGATGGCACGGAAAAATAGTATTTAATTTATATGAAGAAAATATGTGCACATGTACATACATACATATGTACATATGTAAGTGCGTTGCATTCAAGTAATATTGCCGCAAACGCATCGAAGTTTGTTCAGAAAGAGCAAAACAAAAAGGAATGTTATCTAGCGCAGTATCTTAAAACTTCAGAAAGTCAACTTCACGTTGTTTTTTCCAAACACACTGACAGATTTATAAAAGTACTCATAAAATTGAATGAATTCTCGGAAATAATTTATGCGATATAAAAGTACGAAAATGGCTTTTCAATTATAATAACTCGAAAAAATCCAGAGGCCAAATTGTAGAAAAATATTATTATCTGTGTGTTAAAAACCCATCACCAAATTGACATTGATTAATGAAAACGAAAAGAAATATTTATACGATACGAGTACATCACAATATTCGTACGTATTAAAGTTCCACTAAACAGAAATGCCCTGTTGGAATTCGATTTAAAATGAAACAAAAATATTAGGAAGTGAAAAGTTCTTACGTGTAGATTTTACAGATACTAAAATAGAGCTAAAGAGAAATAAAAAGAAATGTAGGAATATTTTTCATATTTTATTATTGAATGCAAAAATATGTACATACGTATTCGGACAATATTTTTTGTAAAAAACCCTTAAATATTTTGTTTTCCCCATATCTTTAAGCGCAAGAAAATCAGTCACGAAGTTGGACTATTGTCTAAATAGTCTAACTTAGTCATCATGATCTCATGCATGTGAGGAGAACAATCGATCCAAATCTACCACAAGAGAAATTTGTATGCTCATCATACATATGTACCATATGGAACAGTTTTCGGTAAAAAATAATAATAGAAAATTGCAAAATAGGAGCAGAATAACAAGGTTGTACTTATAAATACCGATGCAGAGATAGTTTTTTGAATAATAACGAAAGTTAGAAAGACATTGAGCCACACAAATTTTATTTGAAAGCGAATTCTTCATTGATTTCAAAAGCAAATGCACTCACAGTCATTCGGTTCAAAAGAACTGTATTAACTCTATCCTGTTTTTGTGCCTGAATTAAAATAATATTATCAGTTTTAGGTGAAATTGGAGAATTTCTCTTTCGACTTCTTTTTATTATTAAGGGTTTAACACTCACTACATGTACTCGTATGTATATGTGACAAAAACTAATTATTCATGCCTATCGCTTTTTCTTAAATTTTTACGACTGGAATGCGTAGGGTTCTGTGGAGAAAATCTTTTCAGCGTGTAACTAAAACTGTTGTTGCAATTAAAAGCTTGCAACCACCCCTATAAGAAGTTATGACGAAGTTCTATGCGGAAAATGCAAATTACAACCCAACCTGTCCCAAACCAGAAGATGTACACAAAAGTTTCATCGAATCTTTTATATGAGTGAATTTTTATTTGATTAAATTTTTTACGTTTTAACATAATAAAATTAGGTCTTGTTAGTCATCTTTATTCTGGAAAAGTATTATTTTTTTCAATACTACTTTTAAAATTCTTAATTTTTTCATATTTATTGTAAATTTATAAAAATATAATTGTATTAAATAAAATTTCTTCAATAAATTGAATGAATTAATCTTCGTCGATTTATTATTTCATTCATGCAGATTTAACATTTGTATTGCTACAAATCGTGAAACAATCACGAAACAAACAACAAAGGTATTACGTAATTCATAGTGAAGTATGGAACACGTGCTTCGAATCCGCAAATGTAAAAAAAGTCTTTACGCGCGTAAGTAAATTGTGTCCAGAAAATAGGCCTTTAATTTTGAGCCAACTCAAAGAGTTCCGACAGGGTTTATTTGTAGATGCATCCATATGTAAAAAGACAAATGTATTTTAGATGGCTCAGGCAATAGAATAAGACCCTCTGTATGTTGACATATTCAACGTGCAAACAATTGTCGCATTGCACAGTGGTTCGTAACGCTTCTGTTTCTGTCTCCAGTGAACTGTTCAATATAACTTAAAGAACGAACCTAAAACTTCTTAGCTTTTGAGTCAGCCCTTTTATGAACTCACGCTCATAAAACTGCTAATGCGTTGATTAAGAAAAGTTAATGATACAAGACTTTTATTTGTTTCCAATTCCAACAAACATCGGGATGTTGAAAAATCTCGCTTAAACAGATTATGTTAGAAAATGCTACTTATTTTTATGTAAAACAAGTATTTGTTCTTTCTAAGAAATTAAAAATGATTTTAAAATTGTGAAAAAAAATCCGTATTGGACGAACGTGATTATCGGAAAGTAGGTATGTTGTATATCCTTGCAAAAATGGAGATTTAAGATATATTATTATCATCATTAACGTTAAGCTTTTTGGTTGACTACAGAAACAGCTCGAGTTTTGGTAGGAATAGTAACCACGACTTCTGGTTACTATTGTTATATGGGATCGCAACATGATTGACAGAACATCCAATAACACGCGCTTTCGCTTTTAAGAATTTCCAATAGAACGGAGCTTTTTTCCTGGCATATTCTAAAGTAGAATTAAAAAAACTTTCTACTCGTATATGTACGAATTTTTTACTTTGACATTTTTGATAAATTTTTGTTTCCGAGGTCAATTGGAAATGTTTTTCGCTGATGACCAGTTTCTATTGTCGTAAATTATTTCAGCAAAGTTCCTAATAAGAATAGTTAAAAACTATAGAATTTTGTAGAAATTCAAAAATATACATACAAACATACATACATACATATGCATATACATATGTACATACATATATATCAAAGTCTGACGGCTGAAAATCGATATTTTTATTTTTTTGTGTTAAATGAAAAATGCATTCAAATAGACTTTATAGATACATATACATATGTACATATACGTATGTATGGATGGATGTATGTACACATATAACAAAGAGAAAATATGCAATCCATTAATACGAATTTGTTAACATACATAATTCGTACAACTCGTTTGGAGTTCACTTTAAACACATTGTCTGAAACCTAATTAAGAAAGTTTTAATTTGTTGTGAAAGAATGTGGAATTTATGATTTAAGTGCATCGATGGATGGGTTGGTAAGGCATCCGATCAACAGTCCAGAGGTGGTAGGTTCGATTCCTACCAAAAGCTCTGGTGAAAAAACAATAGCCAAAGTACTTGTACAGCAGCTTCTTCTATGTGGTGCTTCTATTATCTGTCTTGTAATGAAACCGCCTACGACTTGACACAAGACCATGCAACATAAAATTTTTTAGAGTGCTAAATAATTATATGTACATGTGTACGGGTATATTTTCCCCTCATACTGCGTACTTCAAACCGTAATCTAGAGTAGGCCTTCTTCATTCAACCAAACACAAAATGAGCTAAAATTTTATCTTTTGTAAAAAAATTTAACTTCTAGTTGGAATTCCCCCTAGAAACAGGAAGAAATTTTTGTCTTTTCTTAAAGTTAAAAAGATAAAATTTTAATAAGTTCATTAAATCGGTAAACAATAGGTACAATGTGCCGTTGCAATAAGAACTTCTTGAGTCTAAAGTCATAATTGTGCGAAAGACACAAATAAGTCTACAAACTATTGTATTTAAATAGGAATGTTTATACTAAAGACATGCTCAAATTCATATAGCATTTGGGAGTACAATGTCCTAAATCAGTAGAGCATTTTTATTACCTTTTTATATTTAATACCACTGAAAGTACTCGTTTATTATAAAACCACTGAAAACAATATGCTTGCAAATAGTGGACGCTGAAAATGCAATTCTTTTAGATAAAATTTCAGTTACATATTAGAAACCAAAATATAGTCTTTCAAAAGGATAAGTACATACATATAGTACTAAATTTCATAGGAAGAAACGAAAGTACTTCCAAAAATTTTTAAAAATAAATGCACACATACCTACATACATTCGTATATTTAGGCAATTCCAATTTATAAAATTTACGAAAAGGTCGGCTTTGCAAAAAATTAAATAGTTAGGGATTAGTTAGAACCATTCTAGGTCTTTCCAAAAAATAAGGTAAATTTTCAAATTTCACGGGCTAAAATACCTTACATTAGCGCTATTTTATGTTGGTAAAAAGTAAATTGAATTTTGTGTAAAAAACCACTTGAAATGTTAAGGTTGGCATACGGTGATTGGACTCTGCGCTTTTCAAATAGGCTTGAAAGATGTGAATGACGACACTCACACTGGACGTCCCAAGGCATCACGAATCGATGAAAATGTTGAGAGCAAGTGAATAAAATTGTTATAGAACATCGTCCAATCGGTGAAGTTGCTTAGGATGACGACTTATCGGTTGGTTCATGCCATGCAAATTTTCGGCAATCTTGGACATGATGCGTGTGGCGCCAAGTTCGTTCGGAAATTGCATGCTCGCAATTATTTGGCCATAAACAACACTATAATAATGCCTCAGCCATCGTATTTACTAGATTTGGTACACTTCGGGCGGTACTTGTGCCACAGGGCAACAACACAGTAAGAAAAGAAGCTTTTGTATTATTGTGTGATAATACAATTTAGGCAAAAAATAGGCGAAAATTGGTGAATTGAGAAAAAAAACACTACCTTAAAAATCGCTAACAAAAATATCGAGATAAAGACAAAAGCCGTTAAAAAGTTTTCTTATACTTTGAACCTACATGCGCACGAAATAATACGCTTCCATTGTAGGAGACAAAATTGAAATTGATGAATAAATAAAGATTTTTTCATATTAATTTTTAAACAGCGCACGAACATACGCACCAAAGAAGTATTTGCTGTTTCCCGAATGTGAATATTTTTCTACAATAGTTTATAAAAGCTTTGGCATTTCTTACGTTTTAACAGTTCATATGAAACTAGTCTTTGTATGTGCATTAATTTTTATATAAACTAAAGAATTAAATGCATTTTATATTATTAGTACATTTTTAGTTTTCAAAAAGAAATGCGTACATAGTTTTTTTCTTTGAAATTTAATTTTTCGAAAAAAAGTTCTTTATTTTTATTTTCGGCAACAAAATTAGAACGTTTCCTTAAAAATTACATTTTTCGTCACCCACACAACGTTTTTTCTTTTAATCTGTCATGACATTTTTTAAATCATTTTGTTTTTTCTATCTTGTTGGTTTTTACTTATTGAAATAAAATTTTTTGAGTATGAGACAATACGTCAATAAAAAGGCAAGGCCTTGCACTGCAAAGAAGATGGTCGTTTTTTCTTTTTCTTGACTTCTTTACTTTTTTCGGATTAACCATGTTCTTGTTTTTATTTTAGTTTAGAAAATGTATAGTTTTAATATTTCTGCTACTTCAGCTGTTTTCCAAGTTATTTTTTTTACAAATTATGAGGCACAGCACAGCTAGCTGTTTCTTTAGTCCCTACATTACTCATCAGCACCCATTGGCCCTCAATGAATTCAAGGGAATTCAGGCAACGCTTTTAATGCGCCAATTTTTTTTGTCATCAGCTGTTGTGTTAATAGTTTTATCTGGTAAAAATTATTTTGTATTTATGAAGCCTACGCACATCATATATTGTGCTCCAAGGAAAATTGGTGGTTACCGACAACAACATGGCAAAGTGAACAAAGTAGAAATCAAACCTGAACTGTCCGCCCTACGTGTTGCGTTTATGATTTTATATTTTGAGCTGTGTAACTTGTTATATGCAATTGTACTGATTCTATTTTCTTGACAGACGCTTAGAACACATTATCACTTGGTTGGCACCATTCCGCCCCTGATCTATGCTACTACTTTCCGTCTTCATTTATTTTTGATGTTAGACCCTTAAGTATTTAACATGCTTCACTTGTTGATTTAATGAAGTATGTCGTAGTCCTGAGTAAATCCAAATGTAATGAATACAGTATAATAAATAAATTTTGCGCTGAAATACCTATATCATACATATGTATCTACTTTAGACTTCTTTAAACCCCGTTTACTGAACTGGAACTTTCCCTTACTTTATATATATTTATATATATATATATTTATATATACATATATTTTACATTTTATGTTTTTGAATTGAACGACACGACACGGCGTTTTATTTCAGCCGAAGTACAAAAACTCTCAAAATTCAATACAGCTAAATGACGTGTCTGTCATTGTAAATATTTACTATGTTTTTGCTGTGTGATACTGATTAAATTATCTATCATATGTAAGGCGGTTTAAAATCGGTAACTCTGCTCAAGGTACGGCATATTTTCGGAGCAACTTGGTTGAGAGCTCGTATCTACTTAAGATACAAGTGTGTGTCATGCATTTTTATTCAATGAAGCTGCAGCTTTCTGTCTTTTTTCATTTTAAAGCTAAATTTATACATTAGTGCTTTTGAACTATTTGTGTCTTTGGAATAGCAGCCTCATTCAATTCAATTCAAATCAATTCAAAGTGGAACATTCAAATTCAGAGTTTACTTAAAAGTCCAAACCTTATTATTAATTATTGCTCGCCTTTAATTTGCTTTTAAAAATACTCGTAATATAGTTCAAAATAAAATACTAATGATAAATTACTATTTAACAAAATTGAAAGATGAATTTCGGCCTAAATATTAAAAAGTTTAATGATTTTTCATTCGCCCAAAGCCATTTTTTTGGGGGGATTTGCTTAATTTTTTTTTTTTAACAAAAAAAGTTAAACATTGAAAATTGCTTTTAATTGTTTCGTATTTCTATTTACGAACATACACTGAAAAAAAATTATGTATTGAAATGAAATAACAAGACAGTTCTGTGGAAGTTTAAGTTTTCTCATATTAAGCAGAAGAACAGTTTTTGCTCTGATTATACCAAAATGATTTCATGAAACTAATTTGATTTCGTGAGTTCAGAAATGACTTGAAAAGAAAGAATTTTAATTTTTTTTTAATTTAATATGGAAAATAATTACAATTTCAGTTCAAAAAAGTTTTTTTTGTTTCAATTTGCACATTTGATTTACTCCAGAGGTGAATACCAATTCCACGATTTAATTTAAAAGATTCTCTTAACGTTGGCCTTCGTTTGCAACGTTGTCGTCAAAATGGGCTGAAAGCTTTCAGGTAGTAAACATGTGACAGACGCCGGAGTTTTAAGTGAATTTGGCAAAACATCAGTTAAATATTTATGTATGAATAACACGTTGGCGCAAATTAATCACTCTATCGGAAGATGCTACAGTTTTTGCAAATGGTGGTGTCAGTTCTGGTTTAACATTTTTGACGCAAGCAGTCACAAAATATACGTCAACAAGGTACTAGATCGTGGAACAATTATTTCGACCTGACATTTACCGCTATTTCCAAAAAGTGTGGCATCTTTCGATGATTCACTTTCGCCATCTGACATCACATCACACAATGCTTCGCCTCTATATTTCTTGCACCGACAAATGTTTTACCTGACACAAATAACCTGTAAGAAGATTATTTATTATTTATAAGTTAAAATTTAAGTGAAGCTGGAGCTTGAAATGTTAAGTTGTTATTTTTTAATTTTTAAGTGGAGTGGCTTAAAAAAATGTTTATTAAATTCTTTACTTATTTTGTACACATACATATGTAGTTATTTTAGCATTGCACTTTCTTGTTCTTAATTGCTTTTTGACAGCTACTGAATGGAAATATTTCAATGGGAAAAGATGGAATACTTTGTTTCAAAGTTTACAGAAGCTTTTAACAATTTTTAAATCAAAAGTTCTGCGGCAACGAGGATGTGCGTAAGGATTCTTGTTTTTTTTTTTTTTAATTTATGACGTGTAGTTGTTTGCGAGTTCTTTAAAATCATAATTAAAAAATATAAGAGTTGTCTTTACAAATGAATTAAAATATATTAATACCTGTAAGTATTTTGGAAAATCTTTTTGATAGTTACTGATGTGTAAAATAAAATAGGGCATCAAAACCTGTCAGACGAGCGCATGACAGAATATGTCATAAAATGTACCAATATGTTGCTTTTTCCGTTGCTAGCCAACATTTTTTTACTTCTTATTTTAGGTTATAAAATAGCAGTGATTTACACTTTTTATATACTTTTATGTTTGCCTTGTTTTATAATCACTTGTGCTGTGCGCTATATTTTTATCACTTCTCTGCAAATGTTCATGGTGTTTTCGTTTTCTTTATTAAATTATTATATATATGTATATAAAATAAATTTTTTGAAAACGCTTACATTTTTTTGGGTTGCCTCATATGGTTGGCCACTTGACATACGTCAATATTGCCATATCGGTTCTTATCGTTGATTTGAATGAAATATGTGAGACTAAGTAAAAGAGGAATGAAAGAAATTAGTTTGGAAAAAGATGAAAATCAGCTGATAGAGCGATGAATATGAATTTTTTTAGGTTTTGGTTTAAGATAAGTTAAATGTTTATTGTTACCACGAAAAAACTGCATCGGCTGTATATTTATACATATTTGCCGATTTTCAACGGCTATTTTCTTCAATGAGCAAAAAAGTTTCTTATACATTGTCTGTGTTTTCCTCTGTATACATACAATACATTCAGATCTCAATATTACTGAATATGTTAGAAAGCTTTCTCTCCAGAATTTTGCGTCAATCCAGCGCCAAGACGTTTAGAAGCGGTGATATAATTGACTGAAGAATTATGCGTTTAATGTGAGTTTTTTTCTTTATTTTAAAAATGGTATTACACTTGGTTTCAAAGGTTTTTAATTATCTACAAGTTAATTTTTTTAGAAATTTTTTTAGTTGAAGCCAAATAATCGTCATTTGAATATATTTCGGTGTGACTGACTAGCACAGATACCGCTGGTGCTAAAATATTAATCTTTTTTAAGAATTAAAAAAAATAGATGTGCATTTGTATGCATTTCTAAGTTTCTGGTATATATGTATGTATTAAACAATTTCCGGTATTTTGTACATTCACACGTACGTCACCTTGGCACATACGCAATCAGGACTTAACCGACTCAAGAGACGAAAAATTGTTGTGGCTTTCTGTAGTTTTTTCAACTTAAAGCTTTTCCTCGTTTCTAGAGTAAATTGAAATTCTAGTTAAAGTATTGAACAGTAATGAACTTGTATTAGAGTTTCGATATTAAAAATTTACAATTTCTTGTTAAAAGTATTAAAGTTTGGAAGGTGTTAAGTAAATTCCCCAAACATTTAGGCAAGTCTTACTAGAATGTCGTTCACTTTGTGGATGCCTCCATGCGACAGCTAAAACTCTCAAAAATAATTTAATTCTACAATTTTTTTGAGTGTAATATATACATGTATGTTCATGTATTCGAACAAGACGCTGGGAGTATTTTTGTAGATGTGATTGTTTCCATTTCATATGCGTACATACACACTCGTACATATTTATTTGTTCTTGGGCCTTTTAAACAAATAACTTATCAATCAAAACAGCGACTATTTTTAAATTAATTAATGATGGCATTTCCTGTGCTACAAAAAGACAAGCTGAATGACTGACGGTTTGTCTGTCTGTTAGTGCAGCATGTATGCACATATTCATGCTTGTTAATCTGTATGTATTTGTACAAATAGCCATACATACATATTTACTTGTGCCATATTCAGCAAACACAATTTTTGTATTCTTTATTATTTTGGTTTCAATCCAATTATTTCCACTCATGCCACAGAAATTGGACTCGATTTTATTCAAATTAATGTTCAAGTTAATCTTATTCCGCTAAATGAAGAGTGTTTTTTTCACAAAAAATTTAATAATTAAAATATATATGTATGTACATATGTATATGTATTTATTGAGGTGAAATTCAAGGAGAGGCTACAATAGCAAAGGATTTCATTAAGTCGCTACAGTACGGAGTCAATATTGCGAGGCGGCGGGTAAGTGGGTTTTTCAGTTCCAAAATATGAAAATATTTTATTTGATCAAAAAACATTTATAATAAAAAAGTTTATGTAATAATACAATACATTATGTTGTGTACAAACAGAAACCGACCAACATTAAAATAGCGCTCGTATTTATAACCAGTTTTGCTAAATATTCCTTTATAAGTACGACGGCTGTTCCCAATTTCATGTCGGCCGAATCCTGCAACGAAAAAACACCTCAACTTTGAAAAAAAAACAAAAATATTTTTTATATATTGTACATACATTCATAGTTATTCAATATAAAGTGATTTGGCTTAATTTATGCAATTTATCTGTTTATGGGTCACTTTGACGCGATATAAAACTCTCAAGAACTTACCGTAAACGTTGCTTTGAATCATTCGAACTTTGGCGGAGATATACGGGGTTTTAGGAGTTTTCATTGTTAAATATCCTGACCATGAAAAATGCTTTATTGTTCACTTTGGGGTACTGCATATGGGATACATCTACTTCTTCACCGCCGATAAAAATTTATGATATTAACTTATTTTAATCCTCTTGAAAGCCAATTTTCGTGAAAAGACTACATTGTACAATATTTACATACTCGTATGTATGTACATATGTATTTCACTCATATCTGACGACTTGTCGTCGTTTTAAAGATTCTAACTGCTAAAATAAGTTGCGATGATTTGACGATTTAAGCTCTATTTTCTTACCTCTTAGGGACTTTGAATTGAGTTTGAATTTGACAACTATTATCATTTTCAACTGACCGAGTCTAGTCATTTGAAAGAATTTGTGAAAACAAAGTAAATGATCTCACTAAAGTAAAAAAGATTTAGAACAATATCTGAAATTAACTTTGTGGATTTATGTACATGCAAATTAATTAAAATAAATACTTTATTTTTTATATTAAAAGAAACCATGAACTGTATTTTTTATGTACTACCTCAACAAAATAAATATTTTCTTAAACAAACTTGAATTCTTGACGTTCATCTCCATAAATTTGGATAACTTCAACCCTAATTAAAAAAGGCCAAATATAGAGTTGCCAAAAAATACTGTTATCCTAAACAGTTACAATTCCAGGAACACCACGATATGCGAAATTGCAATAATACTTCACGGGTCTTTTCGAGTTTTTTTTTCAATTTTGATTTGAACTTAATTTTTGTACTGTATAGTAGACTAAACGCATTAATGTCCCCCGTAAGGCAAATGCACTAGATTATACATATAATAACATATATACATATATAGATATAATTCACTATTTGCTTTAAGAATACATCGTTCTAAACAGTTGCTTATTATTGTTGAAACTGTTTTTTTAACAAATTAGTACTTAAGGCATCGCAAATACCTGGTAATAGAAAAATTTCCAGGAACTTGAAATCCTACAGAAAATAAGAATTTAATTTTTGTTTGATCCTTATATCTAGAACTAAAGAAAATTTTTAAATGAGGAAACTAAATATAAAATTCTCGAAAAAGTGAAGCAAAGGAACGAAGCTGTGAAATTTAGCACATGCCCACGGATGTTTAACGAATATTCCCAAATAGAAAACCTTTTGCAAAAAATTAGAAGAGAACTTTCAACTTTTTATTTTTCATTTGTTGTTTGCAAACAACTAAATTAGAAAAAACAGACATGAATTGCTTCCCGGATTTACTAAGACTTCAGGCGTTTAAAACTCGCATTACTTTTAACATCGTGTGTAAAATTTCTGGTTTAATCTTCGTGTTTCTTGGGCGGTCTGCATACAAGACCCGGAGAAATGTAAAAATAATGCAGCAAGTTGGCAAATAACATGTACAATTATACATTAAAATAAAGGCATTAAAACGACATATAAAGTTTTAATTTACATAAATGTTTTTTGAGATGTGTTTTGAACTGTGATATTCAGAGTTTCTATCGACAAATTCGATGCACGGTTTGATTATCTCCAGACTGCAACTTGCAACTCTTCACTCTAGCTGATTTCTTGTGCTTACCGTTGTTTGATCTTGCACAAAAAATAATCGTGTGGTAACCGATATCATTCAAGACCTTGTGCAGACATTAATACATGTTAGTGGTTGTTTTACTTGTACACATTAGCATATACAAGTACAATGACGCAAAATAGAATATACAGGAGATAATCGTAAAATAACTTTTAATGCTTTTTGCATGGACGTTGTGCCGTTCAAACCCTATTAAAACAATACAGTGTAAATGATTAGTCCCCTTTCCCATTTCCTGTACGACAAGATTGTACCTTACATTCAAAGCACAGTAACGTATGACGTCATAATATATATATTTACAATTTACAACATTTATATCTATTTAAGCGGTTAGATAAGTAAATTCGACTAAAATTTGTCTGCTCTTAAATTCTAGATTTGAAGAAAGTTATGCCAGAGACGTGTAACTATAATGTTTGCCTCTAAAAATGAAGCTTTGTAAAAATACTACTGAACACATTCTAAACATATTATAAAGAATACCAATTGCCGGTGCTACTTTACACTTCTAGCATCATAAATATAGATATTCGAATGTAAATTGCTTTGCATATTCATTATTATTCTCAAATATTTAACAGAATGGCAGTGACTTATATAATAATACATAAATAAATAAAATTGCTGTGCATTGTATGGCAGTGCGGAGGTATTAAGAAAATTATTCTTCTACTATGTGTGGAATATGCAATAATATCGTTGGCATATCCGCCGATACGGTGACACGGATTGGAATAGATCTATTTTCAAACTCTGCACAGCCACTGCTTTTGACGTCAAATGGCATGGGGCTTTGGCATCGGTAAATGAGATTAGACAGAACCCACCAAAAACAACATGTATGTATGTACCCTTGACAAACGAAAACAGCTTTGAATGCAGCGCACGATATGATTTATTTAAAAAAAAATAAAGTTTTTTATTTAGTGTGACTCCACGATGTCTTCTGCAGGAACGAGTTCGATGAACCCAATTTTCGGGCCCTTTTTCCACTAAATCAAGTCGTATGTCATGAATGGCACGTTCAATATTGGCTTGTAAAGTTTGAACAGAGTCTGGTTTATTTCGAAATACCAATGACTTCAAATAACCGCACAAGAAATAGTCTAATGGTATTAAATCAAAACTTCTTGGAGGCCATTCAATATCACAATTTCTTGAAATAATCGAATGGCAAAAGCGCACGAAAAGTTGCAATTGGAGAACGATTATTTTGATAATAAAACTGAATATCATCCCTATTGCTAACGCAAAAAACATTAAATGACCTAAATATTGATATTTGCAAGAATTAAACTGCTGTCACATTTGCAGACAGGTAAATAAACTCTAATTAAGAAGTATTGCAAAATAATAACAGCGCGTGTCATTTCGATTAGCATGCAAATTATTTATTATTTTTAAGTTATTGTAAGAATAAAATGAAATTTATAACATCAGATGTAATATGGAAGTGAAGTAATAAAGAATAAATATTTCTTTATTAAACTTAACGTAAAAACTCTTAATTTATACATATGTACGACTATAGTCGACCAGTTGAAGCCATTAATCAATTAATATAAATTGGAAACAAATTCATTAGGACTTTTATGCGCTTTCTTATATCCAGTTATTGTTTGTACGAATCCTTATAAATATACATACATACATACATACATACATATATGTACATGTACATATATAATATACAAATATATGTTTAAATGCACATATTTTTAAAATACATCAATGTATGCCGGTTTTTAGACGATGGGTATTTATGTACGGGTAAGCATTTGTAAGAAACCGGTTCTAAATGAAAGTTTATGTAAACACATGTTGTATATGCTCATATTCATGACTTGTCCTTAGTTTTTAATTTTTCTTCTCTAGGCAATTTTTCGCATCGCATAAATATTCCTCCTTTCTACTAAATTTTACGCAACGTGTTCTTTATTTATATAAATGGATTTTTATCTGTTATTGCAAAAGCTTCATTATGCGCAGAGGTCAATGAATGGATATTTTCGATTGCACACTTCATTTCAATTACAGCAATGAACAACCAAGCAGCAACGACACAGTATCTCTACGCAAAATTTGGAGCAACTCCAACTAAAGCAATGAGGCGCCGTTAAACGCTTTGTTTGTCGACGTGGACAATAATGTAATGTGATAATGCAACAAGTTAGCCCTGGTAACGAAAATAATGAGTCCAGAAAGAAGATCGGGACGTAAGGAGAGAAGATTAAGTCAGCTTAGCAGTCTCATTTTTAACCCTACTCGGTATATTACTATTTAATTAATCTGTAGGTACCAATTTATAAAAAGCATTTCGCAAGCAAGTTGGGAATTCATTTTAAAGCAATCAAATGAACTTTTATTTCAACAATTCGGTGGACATTGGCGGTATTGTAAAACAGTTATATGTATGTATGCAGATTCATATTTATAGTGTTTAACACCCCCAAGGAAGGGGTTTTTTTTACAGAGGTATACAACTTTGAAATAGAATAAAACAAAGATGATTTTTTTAAATTGACATAAAATTTACTTCATTCGAAATACCGCCACGGCTGGCGCGATACGTATTTCGATCAGAACCATGATTTCAAAATAAATTTGCACAATTTGGAAGCGTTGGTCAGAAATGCCAAACCAAAGTAAGCATGAGTCACTTCACTGCTGACAAAATGGCGTGTTGCCAACTTAAGGTTCTATACCTTTATAAAAAACACAATTTATATATCTTTATTTAAGCTGTTACTTAAAATATTTAATATTAACCCTTATTTTCCCACTAAATGTTTGCTTTCAAATTGCATTTACATATGTAGATGCTGTTGTATTAATATATTATTGCTTTATTTATTATAACGTACATACTTACGTTTGCATATTCATTACAATTGATATGAAAGCTTCTCTTATTAATTAATGTTGTTACTAAGTACGAGCTTTTTATAATGATTGGGAATATGGCAAAACATTTTTAAATGATATTTCATTGACGTAGTAAAATTTAAAAATAAACTTTAAATGCATTTATAGCGCTGTGGTGTCTTAATATTCAAACTACAAGAAAGTGTTATTTTTCTGAGAAAAACGAAAAGAAGGCGAAGCTAAAAAAATTAATAATATTAAGTAGAAATTTAACTGCAAGAACTTCAACCTGCAAACAAACAACGTTTAATATAAACTAATTAAAACAAACAGAAATCCGAAATTAGACACCCTAATCAAATTTTTATCTATAACCCTTTCAAAAAATTTAAAAAATAAATGTCAAATATTCTATTATCTATCTACGTGTACATACATACATACATACATATGTATATATAAAACAGAATGTGTGTTTGTTTTTACCGCATAGGAGACCAGCCCTCTGGACCGATCTTCTTCAAGTTTTTACAGCATTCAACTGTGACTGTGGAATGAATTATAGGCTACTTTTTTCAATCACGCCCACTTTTTCGACCACTTTTTTCAATTAAGTTGCTCCTTCCACATACCAAGTTTTTATCGGATATTTATAATAAAAACGAGCATAACTTCGCTATTTGTTTAATTAATATTTACATAATTATCCTACCTCGAAATGAAGAACAATGTCGCATTACCTCTGTTAAAAAGACTAAACAACATTTTCAAAAACATGATCTTCAAATTAATAGCAGCAACAAATCAATTGAATCGAGGTGAAAAATAAATTACTTTATCGCATAAAAGGAAAGTTTGCATCACAAGCGCATGCGTTCACAAATCTGCAATAAGTATTTCATTTACATACATACATATGTATATATTGTACTATTTTCTTCATGTGGTCGATAATATTCGTTGTCCACTTTAAATTTATAGTAAAATTTGCTTTATATAAAACCTATTTTTTTCGTACTTCATTCATAATTTTTTTGATTTCTGTTTGTAACATTTATTTTCCGTATTTAATTGAGCTCTCTAACTGAATCCTGATTTAAAACCCCTTCAACACCAGGTGGTAAAAGATACAGGTTACAAAGTGCCACTGTTTTCCGAATAGGTGGACAAAAAGTACAAAATTTGTTTAACTCCATGACGATATACATATGTACTTCGAACATATGGCGCAGTCGTAGATTACGAAACTGATAAACTTAGAATAAATGGTAGAATTTTGCCATTGATGTTTCCGCTTCCTCGGAAAATTATGTGGATCACTAATGCTGAGTGTGGATTGATTCAGGTAACAGAGCAACTGAATGATTATGCCGATACGACGTTTTAAAGTTGAAATAGAAACTTTTGTTGCATGTACAAGCATTATATGCGTAGCCAGTAACGCGCGATAATTATTATTTATTTGATAACGATTTACTTCACTAAACAGATTCTCAGACTTCATTAATAGGAAAAGTTAGAATTGATCACCTTAACTCTTGAGAAAATATTAGTTTAACGAAAATTTTATAAGATTATTGTAAATTATTTTATGCAACGAACTTAAATTTAAGTTTTACGAATGCAATAAAGTACACAATTATTACCATAGACGACATACCTGTATTTTGAAGAACTTAAAGATAATAATCGCTTAAGATTATTATCTTTATTATAAGAAAGAACTTAAAGATAATAAAAGATTAATAATAATCTTGGGGATTTTTATCTTCAACCACTCAACTTTGGCATTTTTAAAACTAATTATATTCACATAAACTTTTACATACTTACATATATAGGACAGTTCCTATAGCAAACGCTGAAGATCGCTACCAGCCTACAATTGAAATTGCCTTATTTAAAACCAGAACGACAAATTATCCAAAACTTAATAAGTTGTTATACAATGTTGATTATATTTTATCTAACTTTTACTCATTATTACGCCACTTCACCTCAAAAACTATTCCACAAATAAATAGTTTCTAATGAAGAAAAACAGTTTATATAAGAAATATAAAGATGTGGATCCTTAATTGATTTCCGATCATTATCCGTTTGTTTACGTGGGGAAAGTAAAGTAAACGAACTGTTGTTACACAAGCTATCAGTAATGGGATTTAGTATTACAACCCTAATTGAACTTAACTAAGTTTAGAAATGTTTTGTCATTTAAAATAGACGTTCTTTCTGGTGTTCCTCAGAGAAGTCATCTGGACTCAATATTAGTTACGCTTTTTCTTAACGTTCTGCCCTTTGCTGTTTTACACTCTAAGAGTCTAATGCATGCCGAAGATGTTAAAATATTTAAACATTTAAATGATCCCAAAGATCAACTTCTACTTCAGGCCGATGTCAACAAACTGGAAGAGTGATGTTATCCCAATTTAATGTACCTTATCACAAAAAACAAGAAAACATATATCACTACACCGAAACAAGCATTTAAATTCCTGTTACTTCATTAATAGAACAATGCCGTTCTTGAATATGGATCAATCCTTATCTTTCAATCTTTCCTTATTTATTCATATGTATAAGCAATATTAAACCAGTACAAAATCAATTTCTTATTTTCGGTCAAGGCGGTCTTGGACGAAACTCATATATGCTAACATCTTATGCAAGTAGACTTGGACTCATTAAGCTACCAACCTTAAAAGGTCGTCGTTCCATGCTTACACATCTCCTTGGATTAATTCGTGGTGATGTTAATTCCGATTTCTACTAAGTAAAATAAAGTTTTTTGTACCACCAAGGGCAACCCGCAACTATCTACTAATAAGCCTAGACTATCACAGACCTGCCTATGCTAACAACGATACCTTTGGTTGTATTTGTAAAACATTTAACAAATTTCATCATATTATAAGAATTTCTGAATAATGTTATAAAACGAAAAATAATTTGGTATTTAAATACTTAACTTAACTGTTTCATACTGTTTCTTCATTCTGTAAGGATTTATAGTTTATAATGCCTTCAAAATCTCCATACTCCGCTCCTATATGGATAAATCCTCCATTATACACATGTTTAATTTTTCACATAAGTAACACTAGAGAACTGGCCAGACCCCATATTAATGACAATATACAGGGGTGTCATAGAAACCAATATTATTGGAACAGCTGACAGATTTCATTTGTGCGCTTTTATTTTTGTCTGCCAATTTGATATTTTGTATAAATATAAGTTAATTTTATATTAAAAAAGGAAATATGTATCTTCTTATGGATTCTAACAAAACTCAAACCTCCATAATCGTGGAGTTTATGGACATATATCCAGACCTTTCGAGATGTTTTACAAAGAGGGGTAAACGAACCGTAGACTCTCTTTGGAAACACCTGGTTGACACTGTAACACTCCTAGCCAGACATATGCTAGAGACGTATCCAACAACTCTTTGTTAAGACCCTTCATACAAAAATCGCAACGAAACGATTTGCGTCTAGGACCATTCAAAAAGCTTCTTTGTTTAGTCGCTTGTATCCTATGAAACTGCAAAGCAACTTTAATTATGAACGCACATTATAAAATTTATAAAAAATATTCTTACACTGCCTCCGCCAGCGCAAGCGAATTGCTACAATCTCGCAATGTTTTTATTCTGGACTTTTCCGAACGCTTTTCCTCCAATAGCAAATATAAAACAACAGCATTGCTCATTTCCCTTCTTTTTTTATTTAAAACACTAACATTTTTGATATTTTTAATAAACAATTTATATTTTATCCAAAGAATTATAACTAAAATTGTACACAATTATACAAATGTAAACAACAGCTGATTCGAATATTGGTTTTGTTTGCATTCGAAGATAACAAAACCGACTTTTTTTCATGACACCAAATGAAACCATTATTGGTTTTCAAAACCAATAAACATCAAAACCGACTTTGTTTCTATGACACCCCTGATAATAACGAAAACAAACATTAAATCATCTAATTTGAAAAAGTCTGGCCAGACCCAAGGCTAAAGAGTAACCGGGAAAAAGTTAAGCGCATAAATAAAATAATATAAAAAAAGACCCTACGAAATAAAATTTAACCTCCTGGAAATAAAACAAAGTGCAATGACTTTTCTTAGTTTTTATTTATTTTCCAATATTTCGATCAACATCGTTGAACATCTTCAGGTTTATCAAAATATTTCCATTTATATAAAAAATTAAAATTTATTTACATATGTATGTATAAATTCATACCCGGATTGTTGTCCAGTTGCTAAAAACTTATCCATTGTCTTTTAGACTCATGCTTGCTTCCATGCATCTGTGTGAATGATAAGCCACGTGGGGGCGGTCAGATTATGCCCTAGAGGTAGTAGGTTTTCGACGCATTTTATTTAGCTTATATTTCCTTAATTGTACATGTATGGGGTAAAATTTTTCGCAATTGAAATAAAAAGAAGAAAAGAATGTACATATACATGTGTGTACACTTTGTGCATCCTTTTTATAAATAGGAAAACTCCTGTCACAAAATGATGGAAATAGAAAAAACTAAGAACAGTAATTTCACGATCATGAAAAGAATTCACGCAACAACTTTTAGTTTCTTAGAATTCGTTTCATTAGACAACTTGATCTATTTTTTTCAAGTTCTGTTATAAGTATAAAATTAATAATAATAACAAATTTAATGCAGCGTTCAAAAAACACAACTTCGAAAGCTTTTGCCTTTACTTGAAGTCTCAAAGTGAAAAGCAACTTTGAGAAGTACGAGTAGGCAGATATATTTGACGTGCGTCTAAGTTTTATCTTGATGTGACTTCGCACGAATCAAAGCAACAGCTCAAACAGAATAAAATAGTTTTTTTTGGGAGTTATCAAGCACTTTGTTTTTATTTAAATTTTTTTCATTTTATTTGAAATTAAGTCTACAAATTTGTATACAATTCTCACCGACTACTATGTACATATGTTTAAGAAAATTTAATATTATTAATTAATTTAAACCAAACATAATGTTCAATAATGTAGATTTGCATTTAAAGAGAAATTAAGATGAAAATACAGTTTATTGAATGAAGTCTCTACAACTTCTAAAAGAAGTATCAGAATTTGCATAATTTGTTCTAAGTGATTTAATAGAAAGTAGAGCGCAGTGCCGCATAGGACACTGCGGAACACATGAAGGTAAATTCTCCACTAAAAACTTCCATTCAATATTACCATATAGTTATTAAGCTACCGCCTTTATCCATTGCAATCTGCGAAATCAAAATAATAAAAACTACTTTTGTACAGATTTAATTGCATTTTATATAATTTTATTGAGCAATATTCCAAAACAGGACGAACAATAGGTGTAAGTCGTTGTTTAGTAATTTCTTCACTCAACGTTTTATGAAACCCAGTAGAGATTTTGCTTTACTTACAATCAATGTAATATCGAGTAAAATATCTAGGTCACTGAGCGTACAGCCATTTTCCAACTCATAAATGCCCAAAAGATATTTAACGTTTAAGAAGATCCTTCGGAGGAAACATATACTATATGTACATATATATTTGCATTTATTAAGATTCGCCTCCATTAAATTCTCACCACACCAGGAATTGCAGCAATGTACGATCATTGTAGTCGCTATAGCTAAAAATAGTTTAACATCAGCAGGGACAGTAGCTTGAATGAATTTTTATTACATTAGGCAGGTCATTAATAAATAAAGAAAACGACTTCCCTGAGGAACACCGGGTGTAACAGGTATAGATTTAGATGCAGTGTTCTTAAATACAACTTTTCGTTCCTTATTGGAAAGGTATGAAGCAATCCAACTTAAACCATTTTGCGTAAGACCCATACAGTGTAGCCTGTTTACTAGACGCTTATGCTGTACTTTGGCGAAAGCCTTACTAAAATCAGCATAAACTACATCAGTTTGCATTTTGTCAACAAAAGCACGATTGATCAGAGTTGTAAATTGTTAAAGATTAGTTACAGTTGAATAACCTTTCCGAAAACCATGTTGATTATTTGATAATAATAATAATAAAAGAAAAATTTATTTTCTACTCATATTTTTCATTGGATTAGTGAAGTGAAAACGAAATGTAGATTTTTCAACAATCGCCCCCATCACATTGCTTTCACCCAAAATCTAATGAAATTCTTAAGCTTTAAGCTACAATTGAAAAAGATATATGAAGTACATAAAATCTATAGACACCATATATGTATATAATATAAGCCAAGACTTCGTTTGACATACATAAGTATGTACAAAGTGGCGCAAAAATAATCCTCCTATCAGAAAATGCTATAAATTTTGCGATTGGCCCCTAATGTCAGTTCTGTTTTGACATTTGTGTAGTAAACACATGTGAAATACACGTTAATAAACAATGTTACGCGACACAAAGTCCAGACGGTGCATCAGCTGTTAGCTGCTGACCGCCAATCGCGTCTAACATACGCTCAAGCCATCCTTAATTACCACCAAGAGGAAGATGATTTTTCATCAAAAATAATCATGAGTGATGAGGCCCATTTCCATCTTAGCGGGTACGTAAATAAGCAAAATTTACGCTTCTGGGGCACTGAAAATCCGCGTGTAACCCACGAAGAGCCATTACACCCGCTCAAAATCACTGTATGGTGTGCTGTTTTCGCTGGAGGAGTCATCGGACCTTTTTTCTTCGAAGACGTCGCGGGCCAAACGGTTACTGTGAATGGTGAGCGCTACAGAGCAATGATCAACGAGTTCTTTTTGCCGCAACTTGATTAATTGGGATTGAAAAACATGTGGTTCCAACAGGACGGTGCAACGGCACACACTGCACGTGCCACAACCGATATGCTGAAGGATGCAATTCCAGGGCGCCTAATCTCCCGTTTTGGCCATTTGCACTGGCCAGCAAGATCGCCTGATTTGACCGCTCCAGACTTCTTTTTGTGGGGCTTTTTGAAGTCGCGGGTTTATGTCAACAAGCCTCAGACTCTTGCAGCTCTTAAAGACAATATCCGTCAAGAATGTGAGGACCTATCGCCGGAAGTTTTGGACAAAGTGATGGAAAATGCCATAGAAAGGGCTCAAATGACAATCAACTGTGGCGGCGGCCATTTACATGACATCATATTCTCGACTTGATGTAAAAAAAATTAAAAGACCAAATAAAAATAATCCACAAGAAGAATCAAAGTTTTTAATTTTTTTTTTTAAATTACAGCCAAAAAACATCGGAAGGTTATTTTTGCGCCACCTTGTATGAACAAAAGGTTATAGTCCGACGTGTAAATAAAGAAAAGCATTCAAATAAAAGACTGACTTATTTATTATTTTCATCTGATTCAAAAGGTATAGTAAAAAGGCCGTAGCAATGGTTTATTACCCAGTCATAGTCCATTGGACCAAGTCCAAGTTTTCAACATTATCTATAGCTCCTTCCAGGCATACAGAAAAAATGCTATAAATTTCAGGATAATCGCTTCTGCCGTTTAGTCGCCTACAGATTTCACCTATACTAAACCACATTAATTTTTACATATGTATGTATGCGCATTTTTATATATATTGTAGATAAATGTATAAAATTAACTTTCATTAGTCCGGTCCATACCATTAAGTATGTGTGTAATCGTATATGTAACTATAGTGAAATCTCCCTTAGCGGGCAGCTCTTATAAGCGGACATCTCTCCAAAGCGGACAATCGATAATTTTTAGAACCGATACCATAAGCCCGAACAAAAACCATTCTATAAAACGGACGCTCCCATAGCCAGCGGCGGTCATGAGAATAACATTTTTTTGTCCAAAATATTCTAATAAGCGGATATTTAAAAAGGAAATAGAACATGTAGAGCTAAAAACTGCAATAAAACTGTCAGGCAAAGGTACAATAAATAATTTTCAGAGTTCCTATTTTTAAAGTGTTACACAAGTACATATGTATGTGAATGCACATCTACTACAACAAAGCCTTAAAGCCCATTATAGAACTGCAATAATAAAAAGATTGTGATCAAGCTTTGAATTTAATGATTCTGCGAAAACTTTAAAGAAATCCATAAATGTTCTTGATGCTCTGTACTTTATTAAACAATCGTGGGCAAAAGTAACATTCGAAACCTTAAGAACTGGTTTGGCAAAGCAGGATTTGTCAAAGTTTTTGAGAATGCAGATGTCCCTTTATCTATTCTCTCGAGATTAGTTAGACAAAGTGTAGAAAATCTACACAAAAAATAAGCAAATTTTCTTCTCTTTGTTCTTCGACGACATTTCGAAAATTAAATTTTACTATTGTAGTAAGTGTAAACACAAAACAAAATTGTAAGAGTTTCGAGTATTTCGACGAACCTTTCGGTGATAAAACGTATACAATACCTGTGTGCCACTACTTGCATTTTTTAACGCATTCTAGTGAACTCCCAATAACAAATACTATATGTATATATATAATAATCCATCGCGTCTTATACGTAATTTTTTACTGCGGCCAATGCAAAACTATTCAAGAGCCAACTTTGCCATAAGCAAACAATAAAAATTGCTGAGATTTGCGGGAGAAAACTCATAATTCAAACAAAATAAGACAAACCACCCAGAATCCGTAAATATTTTTCTGCTCTTTCTGATTGATTAATTGACATGTATTTCTTCATTCAGAGTATGTTAACCATTTGTTACGTTAGATCTAAATTAATGGAACATCAATTGTTTTCGTTCAGACATAAAAACAAGAAGAAAACGAATCAATAAAATTCGTTTAACGATTTTAATTAAACTCTGTTTCTCTCAGTACAAATCCATTACATTAAAGAGCGTTTCTTTGAGGTGTGAACTTAAACACCTTACGGACATTAAAACACCGTAAAGTACATAAACTACAATTGAACGAAAACAAAATTACCAACTGCAAATTAGTCGACGAACAAGTCATTCATTCACTCGCATGGTCATGAACACTCAAAAAACACACAGTGATAGCCCAGCCAAGCCGTCCATATACATATTTTCGTGGCTATAAAATTAGCATTCCCCTTTGCAGGCGAGAACACAGCACTAATACATCCACGCAAATACCCGTATGCATTAGTATGAGTTTGTACATATGTATGTACATGTGAACTTGTTTTAACACGACTTACACATATGGATGCTTACACGAATAATTAATCTTTGCAAACATATTTTCTCCACAGTGAATATTTTTATTGTTAATTGGAATACACAAGTTAACAACACAATGGTTTCGCCATTTCATTTACGGTTTAATTATATCTGCGTACTTTTTGCTTCTGCTATAAAAAGGATTAGTTATACACAAAATTTGATGTATTTATCTGTACATATGTATGTATGTATAGATGTGTCTGTACACTGCGAAGCACAAGTATGTATACATGTGTATGTGCACCTCAATTTTATACTTTAAGAAGCGTTTTAAATACAATAATTTTACCTATAGAAGTCTATTTCAGGATAGAGGATGAGTTAAACATCAAGCGTAATTCAATTATGCTTTCTTTCGTGGAAAAATTTAAATGCTCGTATCTTTCTTGAAGATGATATCAAGTTCAATATTTTACCGCGTCCAAATAGTACGGCGATTGCAAAACCGGCATGGAAGTAAAATTAGAGTCTGCCAAGTGATAAAAGTTGTTAATTTTCGTAACCAATGGAAAATATAAAAAATGTTAAGCAAGAAATATGCAGCCAAACAGAGCTGTCACAGAAAACAATCTTATCGGAATTGGATTTGAAACTAACAAAAAGTACTTTGGTGCCATGAAATCCATTTTTACCGGCTTTATGTTCGAATTAGAATTTGTACTGGTTTTAGCTGTCACAGACACCGATGTTATCGGTTTTGGTTTTGGAAATAAGGAAAACAGCAGTCGCTTTTCTAATGCATATAAAGTGAAAGCTAAAAGTTCAATTTTTTAGTTAATTTCGCCAACATTTGGATATTTGCAAAGATATAAGTGTTTAAAAGATGTTAAATTAGTCAATATTATTATAATAATTATTGCTGTGTTGCATTTGTTTCATTATACAGTTTTCAGCTGAGGGGAAATCGATATCTGGGGCACGATAAAGCAGAGATAGGATCAACAGGTGGAGGACCGTTTTCCAAATTTAGGCTTATCCGAGTATTTTTTCTTTTTTCGGGACAGGTACTCAGGGATCGACCCCTACACATGCAGTGCATTGTACCAGAACTGGGATGCGGAGGAAATTTTTATTCTATATTGCGGGATGATGATGTTTTGACTGTTCAGTGCCCAGTGTACTTCGACAATGCACAGTCAACCAACCATTACTTAACCCAACATCGCACGGTTTTGTGCTGTATTTGTGTTTTTCGTTATTGTTCTTATTTGGTAGGAATTGAACGTACGACTTCTGCACCGTTGGTCGAATACTCTACCATCGAGTCACGCTGGTATGTGGAATAATGAAGGTATTTACGCTGCCTGCGGTAGTTCAAGCGGGTTTTTGAAACAATAAGATTTACTACTCATTCGTATATCGGATTTGTCGGCATTCGCAATTAACTAACCGACTCGGATTCTACGACACCTTTAGTGTTTTTTCCAATTTTCGAAACAGTTGTGAAATGTATTTTTTAGGTATTATCTTGAACTCTCTCAGTTTTTCGGTTTTTATCTCTTCAATCGTCTCAAATCGCCGTCCTTTCATAGGTCTCTGCAAGAGGTCATGGGAGCCAAGGCCGGTGCATACGGTGACTGTGGGTATGATCACGGTATGTTGTTTTTGGTCAAAAAAAGAACGTGCGCTGGTTTTTTGGTTCAAAGTCAGCAATTTTCAAACTCACTTCCTGCCCAAAATTTCGGATAAAAATGCGTAACATGAACCAACTAATATGCCGACATCCTCAACCACTTCTCTAATAATGATTCCCTAGCAATTTTTGTATACTTTCTCTACATTTTCATCGGTTGTTGATATGCTGGGCGAGCGTCGTCATTCACATCTTCTGCATTTATAAATTATTTTTTGAGAAGGCTTCGTATAGCGAATTTATGAACTTTTTCTGCGTTTAAGGCCCACTTTTTAACTTTTCATTAAAATAAAATTTATTTTTAAGTTATTCTTCAATGAGATTTTTTTCAGTGCAAAGATGAATAACACATAAATGTCGACTCTTTTGCATTTCAGTTCTATTTAAGTCCAAGTCCAACTGGTTCACTGTGCAAACATATGTACATATGCAAAACTTTATTCCACATACATACATATGTATATGTATGCATGACCTTTCGTTTATAGCGGGCACTACGAAATAAATTTTCTAATTATTTGCTAAGCACTAATATCAAAAGTATTATAATTCTAACAAAAATAATTTAAATGGCGGTATTTCTATTGTACGTACATACATACATATCTACAATTATTTTGCTTTTAGCTTTTATACGTTGAATAATCTGTGGCTGACTATGCAAATATTCATCAAGCGAAGCAAAACAAAGTAGATGTTTGTTTGTCTAATTCTATATGAATAGGCAGATGTAAATATGTACATGCAAATGCATATTGGGATAAGAAGTTGACTGCGAGCAACCGTCGATCAAATACATACATACATATATGCATCTTTATATAAATGACTTACATGTACAAATTAGATGCTGAAAGCTTGGAACGGATCAGACGAATAAGCTTTTGAAATTATTACAGGGAAGCATCACGTGATGATTTACATATATAATTTTTTTTAAATCTTCAGTTTCCGACCAGTGTGTATGTATGTATGAAGTCGGAAACGGATAACTTTGCAGTACAGTTCTTCCTGAACTGCAGAGCCAACACTAAGTAAATTACTAAGAGTTACTTGTTACTTCGTTACGAACATAGAAATGTGGAATAAAGTTTTGCAGAAAATCTGCCATTTTGTATAGAAGTGGAAATACTCTATATTTAACTGTAAAGACAATGTGTTACTACTATTTTAATATCATGTCTTTCTGATAACAATAGATATTTAGTAAGGAATAGGAAGGCTTAGGCAATATTTCGCTTGGCCAGCAATAATTGGGCAAGTTATTAAATTTTAAATTGGATTTAACTCTAAGCGGTACAAGTGAAGAATTGCATTTCGATGATGAACATCTTCTGTGTGCCCAGAATTTATCATTAGACTATTATAATTTTGTGCAATTTGATTGTTTTCTGCTTATTTAATCTTGATCGTAACTTTTGCTCAATATAATTTCAGAATCTGAGCACAAGGCCAGCTTTTCCCCTCGACCTTTTTTCGTCAATGCTCTGCTTTGGATATCATTAAATGGTTTCTTCTCAACATCAATAGATAATTACGTGCCATATTTGGCAGAAACAGTATCTTAAGTGATGTTCAAGGGAACAGCTGAAAGCTGTCATGGCGTTGAACATGCTTAGTCAAGTGCTGAAATAAACTTATCCACTCACTCATCTCTGCCACGATTCAAAATAATTTTCACTTAAGCTATATTAATAGCATTTTCACAAAATTCTATGTATTTTTTTTTAATATTTTTCTCAATTTTTTTTTTAATGTCCGATCTTGAAGGATAATCTTAGCACTTTCCGAGAGTCATTTGGTATATTTTACTTGTAACCACTGACAGAAAAATGTATATTAAAAATTTGTTTGCGGTTAAAAAATTTAACATTATGGTTTAGACGGACGAAAATAAAATTAAGTTTCCAATTGTTTTTGAATTTGAATCATTCCATTCCCCAATTTTTCGTATTTGAATAAATATTCCTTTATTTAAATTCTTTAAATTTTGTCAATTGTTACAAATGCAGCTTAGGTTTTTCTAAAAACGCAATAAAATATTATTCCAATTTAGTAGCAGAACGCAATACATTTTGTAGATTTAACTATCTCCATACAATTTACATATCGTTACCTGAAATGCAACACCAGATAACCAACCAAAATGCTACATTTGTTTTTGATTCTGATGCAAACCAACAATTTTTACTGTATTCATACAAATTTTAAGGTTGTTTTGCCATCGCTAAAGTGTACGGTGTAACAGCTGGATATGTTTTTTGACAAAATTTCTATTCAGTGATTGCAACAAACAATTTAAATTATTGAAAACATGAAACAAGTTTCGTGAGTAAACTTAAAATTAGAACTGTTTTCACACATCAATAAAAGCGCTTTACCGCAAAATATTGATGAATTGTCAGAAAAAATAAAACTATTGATTGCCCAGACCGCATGAAAAATGCTAGAGATTTATGTTTAATTACTTTTTATGTACATATACATACATAAATATACGAGTATTTGTTTTATTAGCACCCCTTTTGCAATACTCAGTCATGTGAAAACGAAACTTGTTCGGTCTTTACTATACGTTTTTACGTACACAGAAAACAGGTTTATTAAAACATTAAGATCATGAATGTCCAATCTTATTTCGGGAATATATATGTACATATACATATGTATGTACATATTTATATCTGTACGTACATCTGTAATTTGATGTTTAGACTAATATTATGATGCTGTAAGAAACCGATCTTTACACCTCTTCGTTATTATTGAATGAATGTTATTACTATGTACCACCGTTGTCAACTTTGAAATTTCAAAAAGCATTTTAATAGAATAACAGAAAGAACAAAAAAAGAGACAATTATCCCAAAAAAAGTTTGCAGATTTTAAAACACTTTCAAAAATCTCAACTGAGAATTAGTTCTTAATTTTAACGTTTGCTTTCCAATTCATTAAGTTTTTAAGAAATATTAGGGTGTGAAAGAAATGCATGAAACCGACTCTTAGTATGAGTGTGCACTAGTACATGTTTATGAATAATTTTGACACTGGGAAAGATTATTAAATATTATAATACGAATTAAATTCGAACATTTGTTCTCGCATATGTGTCATCTGAAATTTATAAACTAGAATGAACTGGAATGGGTATTTTCCTAATCAAAGGATGAGCGACCGTTCAAACGCTTCGTGCAAACGGGTTTCTCAAAGGCAGGTTGCATGAAAACTGTTTATGGCGGTAAAGTGCTCGACCAACAGTCCAAAAGTCGTAGGTTCGATTCCTACCACAGACTGTGGGTGTTTCTATAGGCAATCAAAAGTTTTTTCTTAACTTCTCGGCCACTCAATGAAGAAAGTGTTTTTAAAAACTGACTTACTGCTCTTTGTGACTATTACAACGGACAAATGAGTGACATCAATTAATTTTTATTGAGGTAAAAAACGTTACAACAAATGTTTTTCGATTAAATCTGTAAAACCGTCAGCAGGTGGTGTCCCCATTGAAAGGAAATCGTTGTTTGCTTACCAAGGAAAAATTTCGCACTCGATCAATACTGGAACCGATTAATTTTTGTAATTTTCACTAAAATCACAAGCAATTTGTTGGCTCTTTTGCGCACTAGTTCTGATGATAACTTTTTTTCGTCTTCGTTATAAGCAGGTCGGCCGGCCACACATCGAACCGACTACTTTAAATTAGTTTTTTTTTGTGATTTTTAGTGAGGAAAAACTCACACGTATGTTTTGATGAGAGAGCGAAAAGTATCAAATCAGTTTTGATTTCGACTCCGACGCACTAAATAACTAAAACATGTAACCAGCTGAGTTGACTCACAAACTATAATAAAAGTTTCGCTATAAATATATAGAAGCTCTCTTCAAAAGATAAGGTGAATGGTCCAATTTCGTGGGCTACGTATTTGCCTATCAAGACATACAAGTTAGAAATGTTCTGTGTTAGGCGATTTTTCAAAGAATCTGCCTAAGTTTTGGTTTAGAAATTGGTTATGGAGAACCGTCGAATGGTTACTAGTGAAGTTGTTGAGGATGTCGGAATATCCATTGGCTCATGCCATGCTATTTTTGCCGACATTTCGGATTGGAAAAACGGTGGCACAAGTTTATTATATCTGAGGGTAGTAGTTGATGAACAAATACATAAATATTTTTTTTTAAATTCTCCTTGTACTGTGAACAATACTCCAACACTAATTATACATGTTATTCTTTACAGAAGTTTTAAGACTTTATATAGACGGCAACAAAAAAAGATCAAGGAAAACCCTCTTATTTTCCAATATTAACGAGTCTACTACATATAATTGTTCACAAATTCCGTTAGCAAAAACTGTTAAAATTTAATAAAATGTACATGCAGGATTTTATAAAGCCCTGCCGACCAACATGGAATGCTTTAAGTTTGAACCAAACGACTTACCTGTCGAACTTGTTTGTACTGCTCTTCAAAACTCCAGCTATTCTGCTGTGACGAATTTGATGTTTCACTTGATGTAGATGAACTCGATGCAGGGTTAACTAAAAATACAAGCAGGAGAAAAGTTTTCTTATTTCACGATTCCAACGTTTTGAAGTTTTATTATTCTATTATTTTTAAATTTTCAGTAGGACAGTCAACGACCAGGGGCAAAAACTGCGTAAATATCAAACATTTATGCAACAACAGAAAAATAAGAAATATCCACAAGCCAAACTACTGGCGCGAGTAGATCCACCGTGAAACAAACAGCCACAACACAAGTATATTAGTAATAACGCATCGTACGCATACGTACAGTGTGGTAACTGCATGAAGTAGAAAATTAAGAACAAAGAGGAAAAAACAACCGTTATTTTTTTATTTTAATTGGTTTTAAAATCATCATTTACAGAACATAAAAATTAGCGGAAACAACGGCTGAAAAACTTTGAAAATGAAATTTAGTTTTATAAACAATTTAAGTGATTTCTAAAACACCAAATAGAAGAAAATTACACTTTTGGCGATTTTTTGACGAAAAGTGATTTGCAGAATCTGGGTCTATATATGAGTTAAGGAACAAAACATTCAATATTACAAATTTACAATTTCGAAACAAATTCAGTTGATATGGCATTATATTGTTGACCTAAATATAGTTCAACTTAATAACTGCTCAAATCTGCAGAAGCAATTTCATTTCCGCATTTAAAGCACTTTTTAAACCAGAAAACAAAATGTAAATTATTGCGAAACAATTAATTTTAATTGACCCAAATAAATGTTAAACTATGCAAATTTATGTACCTTTAAAAACAATAAGAATAATAATTGTAATTAAACCTAAGAAATAATTGTAAGTTTAGTTTTAAGTCAAGAACTCATAAGAAAAGGACACATAGTGTCTAAATAAAGATTCAATTAATTAAAATAAAAAAAGGATTGTTTTTTTTATTAAAGAAAACAATTACTAAATTATCTTATGTAAGTATTTTATACTTCTTTGAACATGTTCTTGCCCTATTATTTTCACGTATGTAGTTACGTGCAAGACAAAATGTGTATATGTATGTATGTATGAATACATGTATGTATATGTACGTACATAAATACAAATATGTACATACATATTTACGTAGGAAACTTAAATATCTTGATTTTTACACGCTTGGCGTACAAAGTCTAAGCTGTTAACAACTTCGAATTTTAGATTTTGAAATTCTATGCAATTAAAATTATAGCACTGAAGGCAAGTGTTGCACCCAATGGATTTTTATCATCATCTTCAGCGTCGGTATACAGCTCTTCATCACAAAGCACTACATAGTACATATTTGCTTCCGCTTTCCATTTCGTTTGCTTTTTTTTCTCTTTCAATTTTTCTTTTTAGGCGTTCAAGTTTCCGTCTTTGGCAGCGTCAGCAGTGATGGTTTCGGAAAATATATTGGACGTTGAGGATTATCAAAACTTTGTGAGATCGATGCATCAGGGTTTGAACCTGCAGGAATATAAAGCAGTATAAAGATACAGGTATATATTAGCTAGAACTAACTGTAACAGAAGACTTAATAGGATTAAAAGCATTGTTGCTAATGCTATTGTAGAAATTGAAGAACTATGTGTTGGGTAGTTATTGTTTGTGTTTTGATTAAGTTGTTGTCGAAACATAGCCCGTTTCCAAATTATTGTTGTTAATAGATGAAATTGCTTCTGTTTTGTCTTTTTTCCATTTGTAAAACTCCGTCCTCATTAATAATATATGTACCTGATTTTACGGTAATATTATTTATATCTTCTAAAGGGTGGTTAAATTGTATGGGCCGATGTTGAATGTGAACCACACCTAAACGCCAAGTTTTTTTCCGAATTTTATTTGACATTTCTCTATTTCAGACTTACTCAATTTGAACCATGGAGAGATACACAATCCAACAACGTGTTAAAGTTATACAGACTTATTATGAAAATGGGAGTTCAAATCAATATGCATATCGTGCAAAATCATCTTCAGTGATGAGGCACATTTTCACCTCAGTGGATTCGTCAATAAACAGAATTGCCGCATTTGGGCGAATGAGAATCCAAGAGTGATTGTCGAAAAACCAATGCACCCACAAAGAGTGACTGTTTGGTGCGGTTTATGGGCTGGCGGCATCATCGGGCCGTATTTTTTCCAAAATGAGGCCGGTCAGGCAGTTACTGTGAATGGTGTTCGCTATCGTGAGATGATAACGAACTTTTTATGGCCCGAATTGGAAGATATGGATGTAGACGATATGTGGTTTCAGCAGGACGGTGCCACTTGCCACACAGCTAACGAAACAATGGCTCTTTTGCGCAACAAATTCAATGGCCATGTTATCTCACGTAATGGCGATGTCAATTGGCCGCCAAGATCATGTGATTTGACAGCGTTGGACTTTTTTCTTTGGGGTTATTTGAAAGAAAAGGTGTACGTCGATAAGCCAGCAACAATTCAAGACCTAAAGGATCAGATAATTCGGCACATTAACGGCATAGAACCTCCATTATGCCTCAGCGTCATCGAAAATTTGGACCATCGGATGGAGGTGTGCCGCCGAAGTCGCGGCGCCCATTTGGCCGATATTTTGTTCCATACATAATTGAGTAATACCAATACATCATAATAAAATAAAATTACAATAATTTCCCAAATAGTTTGTGTTTTATTCAAAATCAACATCGGCCCTTGAAATTTAACCACCCTTTATGTTTGCAACGTTGTCTTCACTTTTTTAAGGACGCAGCATCTCACTAAATATATTTGAGTCAACTCCCCTTTTGATAAGGTTTGGACTTATAAGATTTATAATATCAATTGCATTATCATAATCCTTATCACCTAATCTTCTATTATTTTCATTATTTTCGGCTCTTCTAAGCGATTTTTGACCCATTTGGAATAATCAATGTTACTAGAATTAAATCGTAAACACGACGTTTTCTAAAACCTTTTTAATCGTTTGTACACGTCAAAATCCGAGGGAACCGTACTTAAAAGAGGACAAAATGTTGTTTTAGAGAGAGCTTTGTGGGTGTTTTCAGGCAGAGCCTGTCGTGTTCTTATAAAGAGCTCACTATTAGCCATACTGGGCAAACCTTTAATATCATTTGGTTAAGTATTTAACTTAATGCAGTCAGAGATCAATTTGCTCAAATGTGAGTGAAACTGGAAAAAAGTACTTGTTTTCTAAACTTTTCATTCCCTATCTCGGTATCGCGTAAATTGAGACAAAAAATATATATTTCCTTTTTCATTTTTGCACTTTTCTGCCATTTATTAGAGAGTATACTGTGCCCACTTTCGAAAAAAAAATTATTTAACATGATTACTTACCAAGCTTCTTCACTAATTTTTCACCAAAAACATGCGCTTCGGCACGTGTTGACAGACGAACACCGGATTTTATTGAAAAACACACATAATACTACTTCTCTAAGCTCAAATTTCTCTTGAAACTAAGAAAGTTAAGACTATTAATTAAGCTTTTTTGCTACTATTTTAATACATAACTGCAGTTATTCTTATTTATTTGAGATTTAAAAACAAAAATGCCGACTACTGGTCGTAAAAAATATTTATATAATGTCTCTGATTTAATTCCAAATATTTAAGTAGTGAAATATACTTACATACATACATATTATGAAGAGTTCCAAATTGCATCATGAGTTCAGTGTGAACATGTATGTATGTATGTATATTTCCATTGAAACAATATGGAAATGAATACTTATATGTATGTAAGTACATATGTATTTCCCCTAGAATAATTAAAAATAGTCATATTTGTTCCGTAGTTTAGTTGCTCATACATATACATACATATGTACATATGTATGTATATGGTACGGTACGTGTGTAGTACATACATACATACATACCAAAAAAACTTTCCAGAAGAGCCGATGTCATGTTATAAAAGATTTTAAAAAACTTCGAGATTGTCACTAGGTGCGTTTTAAAATTCATGGTGCCAGAAATTCCTTAGTTGCTGGACAAAATATCTGCACTAACCATAAGAAATTTTAAAAATGGTGTGTTTTTTTTCCACTTTGGTGTATTTTGAAATTTGGAAGTTGCCAACGCTGTCCCTAATAGCAAAAAGGAAGAAATAAAATTTGCGAATTTCATACATACATATATATATATATGTGTGTCACAATCAGGGATGGCAAATTTGCTTAGATTGTACTTTTCTCGGCACTATTCAAACTGGAATAGTACAATGGTACACTGATGGCATATTTAGTACAACTAAGAAATATGTATGTCAACTCATCATTGCAGTTATTTTACTGTGAATACATGAATATATTATACAGTTTTTAAAATATAAAATGAGGTGAATGAATGGTAGCAACATCTAATATATTGTACCGCATACTTACATATGATTGAATTTATATTACTACGGCTGTGGCACGTCTAGTTGAACCTTTAGAATGAATCAGTGCGGTATATCGCTACCTTAATATAGAAATGCCCTAACTAACTTTTTTAAATCGATTTTTTTTCATTTTTCGATAGATGATCTTATAATTTATCGGAATTACCTCTATATACCGATATTTAAAATCATTTGCATAAAACTTGTATAAATATGTAACTTCAAAGGTATTAAAGCGATGTCAAAAATCTAATTTTTCTGAAATTTCTATCGCTATCCGGAGGCAGTAAAACTTAAAATAATGCAATAAAATTTTATATGCAGAATAACTTTACGATTTAGCATCCAGTGCGAACTTTTTCTTTATATGTAAATAGTTTATACTGAATTGGTTTTTGCTGTATTATAGTTCAAATGAAATTTAATGCACCTTTTTGGTTACATTCGTAATAAGTCCTTGTAATAAAAGTATGTAATTACATTTAAAAAATAAGTCTTAGTGTAATTAAGGTCAGAAAAGGAAAATATCTTAAGAAATTTTCAATGCCATCCCTGATCACAATGTATATGGGAGAGTTTGAAAATATTATTCTCTTTTTGTTGGTTTCGCTCAAAAAAACTGAGAACTGTAATTTTTCTTTTCCCTTGCTACTTTCTTTCATCATTGGAAGAAGCTCAAAATTTCTGTTCGTTTAAAATGTTCCAAGTCTTTATAAATCTGTAGTTTTTGGTTGAACTTAGGAGGAGTATTTCAGAGCTTAAGTGCTGTTTTTTAGTGGACGTTGGTCTTATAAAGTTATTAGTTGAGTAATTTGAAAATTATCTACTACATACATACATACATAACAGATGGACAAAAGTCACCGTCATTTGGTAGCTAGAAGATTATAACAGTTCCAATACCCAGAAAATAATGGAAACATAAAAAGTAGTATATTTAACAAAAACTATTATCTATATAAATTCTATTTCAGTTTAAAAATAAAGCTAATTCAAGCGTTATTAAAAAAAAATGGCATATAACGATTGCTGTGTGCATTTTTGGTGGACAAAAGTCACCGTCATTTAATAAAGTACTTCATCAATTAAAGGGCTAAAACTATTTTAGTATTAAAATAGTGCTACAAAATTTCATGGACTCACTTTTTTTGATTTGTATGTTAAAATATTTATAAAACCGTTCCCAAGTCTCAAAAACGTCGGAAAGTAATATAAAAATACAGTTACATACATATGTATGTATATAAAACAGTAAAAACCCCACTTAGTGTGTTTCAACAATGAAACAAGAATGCGCACATTATAAAAATACAACACAGAGAGGGAAACTTACATAAATTGCGTCTTACTCAAAAAATTGCTTTGACAAGGTGGGTTTTCTTATGCAGCGTCACATATACATACATACTTGTAGGCAGGTGTTGTCATATTTTACCTCAGTGCGGAAATGCAAAAAGTTTTGTTATTACTTACATAGTTCTGAAGTACTCACGTATTATAGATGTATTTTGGCAGGTAAGTATTAAATACTTTTAATTTGTGGTTGAAAAGTTTACTGGACTTCGGCACTGACGGCAAACCAGCATTTTTATTAAAATATACTCGTATTTGTGTCCTATTGGCAGCTACTCTTTCATGCCTGCTTTATATGGCAGGTTTTATGGAAAACCTTTTTCCAGGATAGAATGCAATGACTTCAGTTTTTTAAATAAAAAAATACGGCCGTAAATCGTAAGCAGAAGACGACTTTGTTTTCTCGTGTTTTTGAAAAATATTATTGGAACATTTTCTTGTTATTTCTCATTGTCCATTTAAACACGATTTAATAGAAAGTTACGTGCTTTAGCATGTTTGTCAAAGAGTTTCAAGTCACACACAAAAACGACTGCATATGTATGTGTGTATGTATGTATATTTTTTAACATTATATTTTTTTTGTGATGTAATTTTTAAGTTAAAAAATCGTACACGTTGCTCATGTATCGATATTTGAAATTTACATGAAAAATTAAAAGACCAAAAATTGGGGGATAGCTACGCTGACCATTTTTGGGAAAGAAAAATACAGGACAAATACAAAATTATGTTAAAAATGAAAACAAAAACAGAAAAAATAATCATATAATATATTTATTATTATTATTATAAAATTAAGTAACAACAAAAACAAGTCTTCTTGACTAGAATAAAAAGTTAAATAAAAAGTTTTTATAATATTATAATTTAAAAAAATAAATTTGGTTTTATAAACAGTCTTCTTGACTAAGGCTAACAAAAAAAAAATAGAAAAAAACTACATAAATGTTAAATTTAGTTATGATATTTTTCCACAGAATGGATTTTTTTTAAAACATCTGGATTGTAAATTAAAAATCCTTTAAATTCTGAGCAATTCATTTTAAAATTGCATTTTGTAATTAATAATGATCTTAAAGTATTTACTTTTAATTGCGATTTTTCGGTGGTCCAAATATTATTCATTATTGAAAACACTCTCTCGGTAGCAGCATTTGAAGCTGGTAGACATAGACAAAATTCAACAAGTATCAATATATTTTTATATGAAACCACATTTGTCTTAAAGTGATTAAAAATTTCAATCCATCTTTCATCTACTGATATATTTTTTACCCTCCAGTCTTCTATTTTTTCATTATTTGCAAAATTTTTCACGCAGCTCACTTCATCAAATAAATCTTCATTATTTATTTTTAAATCATTTCTAAATTCATTTAGATGGGATAAAGTTTTTTCAATCTTGTCCCAAGATAACATATTTCGTAACAATATCCAGTCTAAAATTTCTACATCTCTAAAAGCTTTATCCCACTGATTTAGGTAATCAATGCATGTTTGGTAAAAATTTGTTATATGTTCTTTATTTATTGTTTCATCAAAATCATTACTTTTCTGTAATTCGAGAATAATATTTTTGACGGTAAGGGGTAAAAATAGTTCCTTTTTCCGTTCCACCAATTTAAATTTTAAATCTTTTAAAATAGTTGAAGCCTCAGGCATTGAAATATTTTGTGAATCTACATTAAGAATAGCTTTATGAAATGTTGAAGCTTGGCTATATGCAAAAGATAACCATAATTCAGCACAAGGATTCATAAAAAATTTCGTAATATTGTCGGACATTTTGGTTGAGACATAAAATATAATTTTAAAGCTTCAAATAGTTTTATGATTCTTTCCAAAGCAGGCATTAAAGTTAACCATCGAGTTTTGCTATGTCCTAGTAACTTTTTATATTCTATTTCAATATCTTCACATATTTCTTTGAAATTTTCAACTCTAACTGTATAAATATAAAAAAAATAATAAATTTTGACAATAATAACTTCAATATCAATAGGTAAGCATTCTGCTGCAGTTTGTATGCAGTTGTTCAAAATATGTGCAGCGCAATTTACACCTATCAGTTTTTGGCCAATGAAGTTTTGCATTTTGTGAAAGATATTATTCTGACCTTTTTTGGCTGCACCACCAAAATTGCAATTTGTGCTGGCTCCACAAAACGCTATCATTTTACTAATTATTTCATTTTTTTCAAGAGTCTCTTGCACATATTTGGAAATAATATCTGAAGTTTCTCCAATAAGGTCTTTAACATCCAAAATCTTAATCTGAATTCCTTTATTCGGCAGAAAGTATCGAATTAATATTGGACAAATTTTAACATTTTTGTGATTCGAACAATCTAAATATATTGTGATACATTGAACGTTTGACAAATCTGCTTTGATTGTATTTAATTGGTGTAAAAATATTGTTAACAATGGATTCACATTTTGTTCCAGCACAAGAATATTTTTCATTGAAACACGATTTGATCAGTTTTGATGTGCAATCGTTAGACCTAAATGAAAAATTGTGCTGAACACTGTGAATTGTCCAAGTACCTTCTACAATAGCCAGGTCCTTTTCTTTATCATTGAATGTATTACTTCTTAAAAAATTCGTTAAAACTTTACTTGATGATTTGGCTAAATTAGCATAAAGCTTTTGTGTTTGCAAATGCTGTTTAATATCAGTACGTCCACTATTTGCTATAGAAAAATGTGCCAAGCATTTTTCACATCTCACCTCATTGGAGCTACTTGTTGTTTTAATAAATGAAAACTCGCTTTTTAAGTCATCATTGAAATTACATTTTCTTTTTGTTGGAGACATATCTCTAATAAAATGAATGCTATTTTAAATGTGAATTTAAATAAATAAATAAATTACTAACCACAAATCATTCACATTGTTATTTTAACAAGTTGGCATTGACAATTCAATTTCAAGCTGACAATTCACAATGGTGCCAGATTATAGGAAATTTCCCATATCCCAGTAAACAAATTTTTCACTTTTGGAAATGTAGGGAAAGTATACAGTTGGATTTTTATGATAATTTTATATTAATGTTCGTGCAATGTATATGCTAAAAAGAGGACATTTGCATATCAAATTAGGAAATAAGGGACATTGTACTGTCCTGTATTTACAAAAAAATCTCAAGGGACAGCATGTTAAAAAACAGGACTGTCCTGTAAAATACAGGACGGATGGTCACCGTAGGGATAGCGAACGGCAAGCAAATTCTCGTTATTATTGTATTCAGCGGATGGATGAACCTAACTGTCGCTGGCTGCGACTGCAGTTTTGCAAAGGAGCGAATTTAACAACACCAAAAACCAAACAGATTATTTTATAATAAAGTGTGTGTGTGCGCGTTTATTTCTAAAAACGCAGTACTTTGCCTTTACAAACTAATTTGCTTGTATAAATATTTCGTTGGACAACTATTCAGTTGTGTATTAAAAACAACGGTATTAACTTAACGAAGCAAAGCACTGCAGTTAGATCAATGTAAAAAGGAGCAACAACGTTTACATAAGCATCACCAAAATTTAAGTACATAAGACAAAATTAAGGGGGTTCATAATTACGGCAAACAATTTTAAATTCAAATAAAAACAATTTAAAATAAGGCAAATCAAAAAAGTAAATAAATAATGAAACAAAAAATAAAAATGAATTTCTTAATAGTCCCTTTGGTGACTCCTAACAAAAGAAATAAATTAACGTGCACAAATATTAAAACAAACGTATGTACATACTATATATGTACATACATATCCACATACGTATGCACGTGTATTGCTTAAAAATTATAAAACTGCAAAATAAATTATCAGCTATAAATTTGCCTTAACTGAAACAGTAAATGCAATTTGGGACGCAAGCCTCTTTCAACATTCTTCCTATTACAGTAAGAGCCTTTTATATTAGTTTTTACATCCAGATTTATGTTCGGTATGAATTTAGGTTACAATTATGGTACAATTACGAATTTCCGAAGTCTTTACCAAGCGAATTGAGTACCAACTCTAATAACTTGTATTTATGACAATACAAATGCAGAAGATTTGCTTCAATGCTTTAACTAAAAACACCTAAACCAATCAATAATAAATACCTCGAACGTGATGACATTTGAGGTCGATCTGTTTGCTTCTCACGTGATATGTTGAATTTTTCTTTGAACAGGCGGCACTAAGATTATCACTATGTAATAACAAAGGCTCTTCTTCCTTGAATCCCAAATCACAAAGCAGATTTTTAATATAAACGGCCTCTTTTGGTGCAGTAGACAACGCAATATATTCTGCTTCGGTGCTGCTCAGATCGATGATGTTTTGTGTCTTGGCATGCCGTGTAAATAAGATTTTCTGTTTATTGCGTAACTTCTCCAATCTGCGCCTGACCACCATTAACTACTGCGAATTCGTTTTCTATAGCTTCTTTTATAGCGCTTAGGTCTTCCTTCGATTAACTTGCATTTATAATATTTACCGGATCACTGTTGTTTTTAATGTAAACTACGCACTATTCGGTAATGGATTTTGTAAAGCTCAGTTTCTTTAACGTATTATCAAATCAATAGTTCGTCCGCTCTATTTAATGCCGCAGAGCGATTTCTTAAGTTTGAAAACACGATTTGGTTACTGCTTATCTACAAAACTTTCGGGTTATACCATGTACACTTCAGCATCTAGTTCTCCATTTAACTATGCGGATGACACACCCATTGGTGCATATAAGTAGAGTTGGTGTTGCACTACTGCTACTAATAAAATAATGTTGGCAACTAATCTGGATCGTGAACAGCCACTTACATCTGTCCTCGTGGAAGCTCAGCAAATTCTCAATAATCGTACTCGCTTTTCATCGCTGAATCTCAGTACTTGTTGTTGGGACCACACAAAGCATCATTTCGGCTGCCATGGAGAGCTGGGGCATTTAGGATGTAAAGTGTTTTTCCACCTCACCTGAGCACCTGTTTGTGGACTAACAACATACCATTTGATTCTTCAATATTCGTTGTCGTTTAAGTTTAAAAAGTTACTGAAATCAACAATATTCGACAGATCTACTTTATCTTCTCTTCTACACTATATATTTTGTATAAAAATTACATCACGACTTACACACCTGAACATTTTATTTTACACTAAGTTTGTTTCTCTACTAGAGATTTATACTCTTTAATGGAAACGAGAGCAGCCATCGATAAATGTTGCAAAGTATCTAGACCCTGCAGTTGATGGCACGTTGACTGACCCTCAAATATTGCTATGAACTATTTCTGGAAAGGATTTTGCTTTGAGTTCAGATTTTCCAAAGGGTTTTACTGTTATTTACATTTAAATCAACTTCACACACAGGCTCGTTTCCATATTCTTTTATCTCAAAACCTTTCACGACATTGTTTTCCATCATCTCTCGAAATTTAACAAGCCTAGGATATGGGCTTGCCAACTCAGTAAGCTATTCTTTGTATGCATCTTCATTTATTTGTTTCGCCTATGTTCATATAAAAATATATCATTGCTGTTAACACAGCAATTTTTCAACTTTCGATCATTTTGCTCATTGAAATAAAATTAGCCTTCAGATTTTGAGTAGTATTTTATTTTTACTAGCGTGTAGCATCATCACCAACCGCTACGGCCGATTACTTTTAAGCTGTTAAGTTTTGGCAAATATTGATTCTATTTTGCATACACTGTAAAAAGTTGAACATTAGCACACAACAACACTGTTATTTATAGTTTGTAGTGCAGTTAATGATACAAAACAGTTGAGTTCTCGGATATTTGCACTATTAAGCATTTCCTCTGGTATTAACAAGTCTATTTCTGACAGCTAATCAGTTAAATTCGAGAATTCTCTTTATTGTCTACCAACTTCACAGCACACACACACACACAAGTATAATAACTTCTTACATAAATAACATAATTTTTCTCACAGGCTTCTTTGGTTGATGACGGCAGTACATACTTTTGATTTGATTTATTTGACTAGGTTTAACATACATTATTATTGTAGCTGATGTCTTCTCATTTTTTGAGTCAAATCTTGCAGATTCATTTCAATGCTCCAGATAGCATAATTAGACTCATCTAGTTTGTCAATCTGAAAAAGCCATTACATGACGAATCTCCCTCCATCTTACGTACAATATGCGACACACGCCATTAATAAGTAATTTTTTCGTCATTGAAACATACAACTAAATTTTTTTCTGTAATATTTTCGGGTTCGGGCCCACAAACTGTCCTGCTAAATCAATTCCGTCTTACAGCAACTTCAATTAAATTTTATTGTGTGAAGGTTGCAAAAGAGTTGAATTGAAGTTCGCGTATAAAAAAGAAATAATATCAAAAAGGAATTAAGGATGAACATGATGTTGAGTTATTTAGATCTACCAGATCTATCGTAAAACTTTTCCCAAAATTTTTTTTGAAAGGACATCAATGATTTACCCATCTACATATGTATATGTGCAAAGTACTCGTAGGTTGCATGATACTTAATTTTTTTTAGGACATGGCACAATATTTTACAAGTACAAATTACGGCAAGAAACTAATCGATTTATTTCATTACGCGACTGCAGTTAAGAGGCGGAATATGCTTTCGTTCGTTGTGGAGAGTTACAAAAAAGTGAGTCAATGGACTTAATAAGTGGGCTATCCAGAAATATATCCTGATAGTTGTAGATTTGAATTTTGAACAAAATAATTTCTAAATTGTACTGGACAATGAATGAATTTACGCTGAATGACCTCGCATTGAAGTTTCGTATGTCACCTCTGGAATTAATTATTAAACTGAATTCACGAACTGTAAAGTTGAAGTGTATAGTGATGAGACATTGTAATATAGTTCAGCATACACATAAGCACATAGATCGTGAGATTGCGAACTTGTAGCATTTTGTTTGATTTTTAAGTGGTTTAATAACAGTTTCCATTGTTTACGCTATCTGAAGAAAATTGTGTATTGTGACAAAGCTGAGTCCAGATCTGTTACTCTAGTAAGCATATCGTTTGGTGCAGTGTTACGTAGGAATAAAATTTTTTTTAAATAAAAAAACCTTAATAGTTTTTTAACCTCACTTGAGGTGCATAAAGACCTGGAAGCTGCTTGAAACATGTTAAGGTTCTTATAAAAGTAGAGTTAATCGCCAATTTTAAGGTAGCTAATTTAATACTCAAGTGTTTTTAACCAAGATTTTATATACGATATCGACTCCACGATGTATATAACTAATAACGATTTCAATATACATAAGTGCCTCCAAAAGCCAAGTTAAGCAAAAAGATACTCTTATACCGGAACAAAATTCATACTTATATTTTAGATTTATTTAGCCCCACGTAGAACAATAATCCAATTCTGTTCTACATTGACGATATTAACTCCTCCAGATAGATCATCTGCTAAATCATTAACATATAAGGAGAACTTTTGTGGACTTAGTATATTTTTATTGTTGGCGGTAGAATAATTCTTTCAGAGTCCGGCTTGAAGCTCATTTAGAATTATGTTATGGTCGACCCAGTCCACTAAAAGATATACATATGTACATACATATGTAAACGATAATAAATATTTTGCATATAGTGTTAATCAACTTTTTTGATATTTGGAATCGGATGGAAGAATTTTTTTTTTTTTTAAATACGGATAAAGCTTTAATATTAAATATATAAGGATAATTTTTGTTGGTTTCGCATCAAACAACATCATATACCAAAGGTCAAAAATGAAATTCGTTGACTAAGGGGAACTCTTCTGGAACGACTAGAACAACACGCCAACCCATTACCTATTGTTTTACTTTATGACAAATCAGAGACTAGAAGACTGAAAAGGGACCATATTCTAGATTTAACATTTACACATTAATTTTATTTAAATTTTATTTTAATATATTGTCATAAAGATATTATTAATATTTTTTGTCAATATAATTGATTTTGATTGTGTGTTGCTCTCAAAAGAATTCAAACATAACATATGTAAAAATAAGTTGCATTGGGCGTGAAATCAAAGTGCTCTGTAATGCATTAACCAATTTTATTTTTGAAATTTCCTATAGAAAATAAAGCCAAGAGGAAGGTTCTTGTCTATATACGGTCATTCTATAAGGTATTGGTTTCCGCGTTATGGTCTTATTAAAGGACATACCTTTTCCATATAAAAAACAATTATTTTCTTTGAAAACGATCTCGAACTTTTGAATTGTAGTAAATTAAATGGACTAAAAAAGATTTTCGAAATTCTTTGTGCACATGATATGTTTTAATGTCGCGTTGTGAAGATGTGGAAAAAATGGCGTGTGTGTGTGTGTAAGTTGCGTTGCAAGCGCAAAAAGCAACTAAAAGTCAAACTTTTGAAATTCTGCTCACCTTTTGAATCTTTTTTAAAGTTTTGTGAGTATTTATGTACAAATTTGCATATTTTTTTCTTATCTTTATACGCGTATAAAAACACTCACTTCCACAAACTTCTATAACTATCTAACTTTTATCCTGCAAAATACAATTGGAATTGTAATGATAAATCGAAACATTAAAAACTTCGGAACTTCGCTTTAGCAATCAGATATTCTTTCCCAATCCAATGAAAGTTGATAACTACTTGTATACTATAGAGGGTTGGGTGGGCTTCAGAACCTAATACGCATGGTAATGTCCGACCCGTGCGACCATGTCCAATTTTGAACATGTTTACAACGAAGAAGATACCATTTTTTGTATTATAATAATTTTTTTCTACCACATAAAGGAATACAATTTAGTAATAAAGCGAAATTATATAGCATTTATAATCACTACTATTGTATACCAGTACCTTTGCTACAAGAGAACATTAATTGCATTGCATGCGCGTGGGTATCCCTGGTTAAAACAATTTAAACGATTCATTAAATGAAGGTACTCTTAAAATAATAATACAACGAGTCGTATTTCATTGAAATCAACACTCATTGTTGACAGGTTTTAAGTACCGTTTACAAGGTACACTCACAAAAAATAGTACATAGGAAACACTTACCGTCTTTTGTGCTAGGTGCTGGAGGGGAAGTAAACGAGAAGCTGTTGTGACTGCCATTCGAAAGCGATGGTCCTGCTGCAGGCAAAGAAGAATTCGGATTCAAATTTGAATTGTTACCGGCTTGAGCAGTCAGGTTATGTGCAGCATGTGAATAGGAGGCCATAGATGTCGGTGGCAATGTGAACGCCGTATTTATTGGTGTTGGGACCACATTTGATCCAAAAGCAGCAGCGTGAGCCGCAGCATATTCCTGGTCCTGAAAAATAAGTAAAACTTATTTGTAATTTACTTTCTAATAAATGTGAACACATAAAACTAGATTAGCATTATATTTAGTTTTGCAAACATTTCGTTGACATTATTTCTATTCGAAACATAAGGGAAATGAAAACCATCAAATCAGAATTCAATGCTAAAATGGCTTTGCAGTTTTCCGGCATATGTTTTTTTTTAATCTCCGTGCCATAGTTGAGAGAAGGAGAAATCATATAAGAAAAAACAGGAGTGTTAGTGGACGGATTTAATTTATTTTCAAATGAATTGGGTTATTAGATTTGATGTTAATTTAACCTCTTGTTTAATATTTGCAGAAATAGGGAATTTTTTATTTGGCATAATCATTTGAAAATGGTGAAAATAAATTAACGTCTCAAAAGCTCGTTAACTGCCAACATGGATGTTTTGGGTTGGCACCCACAAATACTGTCGTTACATCATACCATATTGCATGGAGTAGTACGATAATTGAAATTTTTTTCCTTGCGAAAGAACCTCATTACATACAAACATGTTCAATTATCTGCTGCATGTATTCTTACGATTTTGTTTTCGTAATTTTGATTCTCTAGATAATTCTTTGTGAGTACCCAAAGGATATTTTGCTTATAGCGTAGACAGACGACAGCGTTAATTTGCATTAGCAGTCTTAATTCAAATTAACTCGTGAATTATCCCCATCCCAATGTGTATAAAATCTGTCGTAAATGCACGAAATCAGAGTGAATTTATACTGAATTTAGGCATTTTGATATGGCAACACAGTCGACAATCAGTCAGCTGTTGGCAAATTGCTTATTATTGTAAAATTAAAATGGATTCAAATTCAGCAAAGGTAAGTTATTTTAATTATTTTTAGCGATAAAAAAAAGAAATTTTACAATCGAAACGCATTTTTTCCATTTTAAAATTTGCAAAGCATTCCTGTTGAGGCGAAGGTTTTCTTTAAATCTGTTATCGTCCATCGTCAGCACGTCACACTCCCAAAAAGTGCTGTTGCGGTCCTTTAATAAATCCCATATATGAATTATATCCTTTATGAAAAGATACATATGTATGTATATTAAACCTGCAAATTTCCATAATTGCCTTTCCCTTATATCAGAGTATCCTATTGCGATCCCAACTTGTAGCAACAAGTTCAGATTTATGCTTGCTAGTGCATGTTCAATTTTTACATTATGGAGCAGTTTCAGCAAAAGTAATTTCAGCTTTCTTTCAAATAAATAGTGATTTTTCACCAACATCATAGCTGCTAGTCGTATTTTCTGCCTTCTGTCATTTGATCTCGATCTAAATGCAAAAAAAAAATTTTATACAAACAAACAGATGCTTGATAAACGCCAAAACTGTCGTCTGTCAGGGTAAAATTTTAATTCACATTAGTAAGCTTTTAATGCAAATTAACGCTGTCGTCTGTCTACGCTATTACACTATGGCATCCAACATTTTGAAGGCGACAACTACATACATAGTAAAAAAGTACATTAAACAAACAGCTGCCGCAACAGTTCGTAAATATTACAGTAGTGTCACTTTAGAGTTTTTACTAATTTAGAGTTCTTTTCTTCACACAATAAGTCTTGTTTATGTGCACCGCACAGAAAAAAAAAACCTTTAACAAAGTTGAAAATATATTTGGATATATCGTCTTAACTATATGGACAGTACAGCACAGTATTAAAAGAAAGCAGCACAATACTTTGTGTACTTATTCTAAAGGCAAAAGCAATACATTTTCATTTGGCCCGTAATATGCTGGAGTAGGTAAAAAATAAAAGAAACGAACGTGTAGAGTGAGCAGTTTTCAACAACATGTAAATACATAAACTTCGCACAATAATATAAAAACATTAATTACTTCTCTTGAGTAGACATGTATGTATGTATATAAATAACAATAAAACGTAAAAATTTCGTTATTTGAAACACCATAATCGATATAGACTAGTCGGCATATTTATTTTGACATGTAGCAATATTGGCTTATCGGTACAAACTATTTTTTGTGAAATTGCTTACATATTACTTTTTTATGCCAAGATAGTCGCGCGTGTAGTGTAGTGTAGAAACTTGAACGGCATAAGTATTTTGACATTTGCTAATTTATTGTTTTTATTTTAATTAAATTTTACACTTTGTTGTCGCTGTTTTCTCACAAGAGAGAGAGATACACAATCCAACAACGTGTTAAAGTTATCCAGACTTATTATGAAAATGAGAGTTCAAATCAAAATGCATATCGTGCAAAATCATCTTCAGTGATGAGGCACATTTTCACCTCAGTGGATTCGTCAATAAACAGAATTGCCGCATTTGGGCGAATGAGAATCCAAGAGTGATTGTCGAAAAACCAATGCACCCACAAAGAGTGACTGTTTGGTGCGGTTTATGGGCTGGCGGCATCATCGGGCCGTATTTTTTCCAAAATGAGGCCGGTCAGGCAGTTACTGTGAATGGTGTTCGCTATCGCGAGATGATAACGAACTTTTTATGGCCCGAATTGGAATATATGGATGTGGACGATATGTGGTTTCAGCAGGACGGTGCCACTTGCCACACAGCTAACGAAACAATGGCTCTTTTGCGCAACAAATTCAATGGCCATGTTATCTCACGTAATGGCGATGTCAATTGGCCGCCAAGATCATGTGATTTGACACCGTTGGACTTTTTTCTTTGGGGTTATTTGAAAGAAAAGGTGTACGTCGATAAGCCAGCAACAATTCAAGACCTAAAGGATCAGATAATTCGACACATTAACGGCATAGAACCTCCATTATGCCTCAGCGTCATCGAAAATTTGGACCATCGGATGGAGGTGTGCCGCCGAGATAGCGGCGCCCATTTGGCCGATATTTTGTTCCATACATAATTGAGTAATACCAATACATCATAATAAAATAAAATTACAATAATTTCCTAAATAGTTTGTGTTTTATTCAAAATCAACATCGGCCCTTGAAATTTAACCACCCTTTAGTAGTCCGCAGGAACTCTTACCACACATTTTTTTTTTTTGCTTTCTTATATCATTGTCATAAAATCTCGAATTTTGCAAAACTCACTTTCCTTACAAAATTTCGTGATATATCTCTGAAGAAAATAGCATACTTACGAGTATATGTATGCACATATAAAACAAGCACCAGCAAATTAAATCCCTATCTCAAATAAATTCTTGAAAACTTAAATAGAAAATAAATAAAAAATAAAATTACATAATTTTGTTTTTGTCTAATTAAATTTTTTCCTGCTCCTATAATATATTAAGCCAACTGTATGTAAGGGGTTGTTCAATTAGCGCGGAGAGAAGTTGGCAATTTGTGAGTTGGCTATTTATTATTCAGTTCTTTTCATAAAACTTTATGATTAAAAATATTGTTCGTTAGTGCAACTATACGAGTGTTGCACACATTTTATGGCAGATGCAGTAAGTATGTTAACAAGCTAAATTGTCGCATCTGGTTATGCAGAGATAAATTGGACATCAAAATCGTGCTATTTAGTACCATTATACTATAGCCGGTCTATGGAAATAAGCTGCAATAGACCGATGCCCTTAAAGCCAATATAACCGATACCATTACTTAAAATTAACCGGATCTGTGCGACAGTCATTGAAATCATTGAAGCATCAAACTATATTATGATTCCATATAATGCATGAGTCTTTCCAATAGAAGAATAATTTCCGCCCCACACATAGCTTGCTTCATAGCAGACACTGCTTCAGCAGTATCTTTATACAAGGTGCTGAAATGCTCTCCACAGGGAAATATCTCATCTAGAGAAGGAGAGGAACTTTTTCGAGCACAATTCATCATGAGGTCTTAATGACAGTGGATATTCTTCCAAGAAATATTATGGAAAAGTTGCGATTCATCGAAGGTAAAAGGAGAATTCATATGTTGCACAAATTGTTAGTTCCCGCATATTTTATATTACAGCTGTCACAGTCAGAAATTTAAAAGAAATGGCAACAAATGACATTTGCTACCTGACATTAAAAATTCACTTCCTTGTTTTTTAGTGTGTTTTCTTAATTGTATTATATTTTGCTATTAATAATATTATACGGCAACTAACAGAGATAAGTCGTCACAAAATATTACGAAAATAGACTTGAAGAATTCGGTGACTGCACGCCATTGTAGCTTGTAATAAGTTAGACAATAGCAAAATTAAATTAAATGGCATCCTACATTTTACCGCTGGTGGACGCAGGTTTATAAAAGTTTTCATTAGACGCTTCTTCACTTTGAAGGATTCATTTATACTCGTAAATTTGCATGTAAATTTTTCAATTTAGATTTAGCAGTAGCTAAATGTAATGCAGAGAAAAGAATACTGTACTCACCATAAGGCCCACTTTTATGTCCCGCACTTGCATTTTCAGTTTCTCCAAAACGTCAGTATGTTGTAAATTCGGAATGGCGTGCAAGTTGCCAATGCCCATAAAACTCCCCAAGGCATTCAATGGATGGCTTGAGGAAAACGAACGGTGATGGCTGCGTGAAATATGGAGTTTTTTAATCGACTATCATAAGAATGTGAAACATATCATATACATACATACAAACATACATAATACATACATACGAGTATGAGATAACAGCCAAATAATTATTTATCAGGCCACTCACGAGTATTTGTGCTATACATTTTAATTATTTTATTTCTTTGAATTTTTGGCAGTGTATATATTTATTTTAACCTTAACCTATCTTTAATAAGCTTTAAAATTTAGTTTAAGTTTTGCAGTTTTTCTAGATTCTGAAAAAGTTAAATATACTAAATACATATGTGCACACATATTTTAGATATAGTAATTTTTCTTTGAATTTTTTTAGGAAAAAATATCTGCCCATTCATATCAATTTGTTGCAAATTAAAATAATGAAAACTTAGGATTCTGCTTAGCAAAGTGCGAAAAACAAGAAGAGAATAAAGTTCATTTTCAGTTTTTCAACATTTATTATATTTTTACACGCTAGAATTGATCAGTCAAGAAGAAACCCAAATTAACACCGAATCTCTATATTTAAAAAAAAAATTTATTTCGTATTTCGAGACTTTCTTACAATTTGTCTAAATAGTATATGATGAAAATTTATACCAATTCGAAATTACATACATACATACATAAAAATATGCATAGAAATTATGAATAATGGGCCATTTCTGAATTAGGTGTAATTATTTCAGACAAAACACTGTCTAAGCTAAAAAAAATAACAAGCTCAGTAATTTTTGTGGTTGAATTACAAAAAATTTGAATACAGGTTCCATATCCGTAAACAGGCACAACATTTCTGATTTGGTTTGTGGCAGACATGTTGAATGTTTGGGCTGTCCACAACAATATTTGTTTTGCTTTGAAGCAACATTTTTCAGGAGTGGGAATGAAACGGAATGGTGGAATGGAAATGTAAAATTATTTTCTATTAACTCAAAGCAAAATTTACGGGTATGAGTAAGAATGAAAACTACTCTTAAGGCCCAGATATTTGGCCGGAAATATAATAAGTAGTCGAAACTGAAGAGTTAACTATTGTTGACAATCCGGAGCAAAGTTCTTGTTATTCAAATATTGTAAAAGATTTTGTCATACGTATATCTATTGTTCTTCAGTCAGAGCTGAAAGAAATGTTGCAAAAAACATTAGACTAGAGATTGAAACTTCAGGTACATATTTCGGAATATTTTCTGTACAAAAAGCCACAAAGTATTTCTTACAAATCTGTGAAATGGCACCACTGGTTAGATGACAAATGATCAAGTGGCACGTTCGAAAAGAGCTTATCATACTAAGGAATGACATCGTACCACCCGATTAAAATATTATTATTATGAATGTTGACATCCAACGCTACACAAATATAAATATTTCTATAGATGAATGAATGTGATAGTAAATTTGCATAAAAAAGCACCTAAAAAACGTCATAAGTGGGTTTTTAGCGTGTTTTTACATCACTTCCGATGTTTTTGAGACTAGCAAATTGAAATGAAAGTTTTTTACTTGCAAATTCCAACAAAGTGAATTCTTGAAATTTTAGTCACTAGATGGGGTTTCTTATGCAGGGTATGTACATATTTATATACGTAGTAGATATCTTTCTATGTATGTATATAAATCGGCAATCATGGACGAAGATTCGTATACAAATATAGCACTTTAACATATGAGACACGTACATATATGTATTATAAGCTGAACAATCGTTACAACCATTGAACAGCATTTTTGTTAGACTATTGGAATTAAGCTCCGGCGAATTTATAAATGAGCACAAGGATACAGGTTTGCTTGTAATATTTTCTTCATCTTTGAACATACATGTGTAAGGGTACATTATTCGGATACAAACAGATTTACGAACTTAATTCCTTTTCACAAACCAAATTTAATTCCTCTGTATTTGAGGGTAAGATGTTGTATCAAATCCCTTAGGCAGCGTGATCCTTTTGTCTTTTAATTTCTTAGCACGTCTACTGCAACATGGATGACGAAGACATCTGTCACTTTTACATAAATGTGGAATAATTATAACATGTTTCCAATTTAATTTCATTTTTTGAATTTAGCAACGAACACAAAACTACAAAGATTTTTGCTTATCGGCACAAGAATTCGGAGTTTTTGATAGGAATAAGTACATGAAATCTGGACTTTTGCTCGCACACTCTACCAACTCATCCGTCGAGGGACTCGTCTTATAAACAAGCATTATTCAAGGCTGAATTGGAACCATCAAAATTAATCTTAGTGCACCCAAATTACCCACCATTAATTAAACATTTTTAAATTTAAAAAAAAATAATTCAAGTATTAGAGCTGAATTGTAACAATAGCTGGAGCAAATTTATCTCAAAAATAAGCAGATCAATGATTTCATTTGATTTGTTTTTAAAATTATCTCTTGGACTGTTAAAAAACTCACCAGAAACTAACACATGTAAATCCGAAGACTTCCTAAATGAAATGATTGCATCCAAATAGTTGCACAATATGATTTTCTGGTGCATTTCACAGAACACAATTTTCCAAAATATTGAGCACATTTCAAATTAATTTTAAAAAACTATTATAATCAGCGAATGTTATTAATCAAGGCGCACTTGTATAAAAAATGAATGAATCAACATTTTATAGTCAGTAACTTTAAGGAGAATTAAAATATGTTAAGTTCTCGAGTAAAATTATTGTACGAGTATGTAAGAGCAAAATGAGTGCCTCGATCTCCAAACTTGATCGCAACGCGTATATGTTTGTATATTTTTTATAAAAGTTATACGAGTACATGTCAGATACACTTTTTGGCGAAATGTGTGACGAAAACATTCCAATAAACCCACCTGCAGCATGTACTTTTACAGATAAGTGGACATAAGGACTGATTTTCAGAATCTGATATGATTGCATTCCAACAATAATACTTCTTCTTCTTCTTTTGGCGCTACAGTCCGTGGTGAACCTGGGCCAACAATAATACTAAATCTATGGAAATTGGGCAGAAGGTGTCTAAGATCACAAGCTGTGAATATTCAAATCAGTGGATAGTAACTTCACAATATACAAACGCACGAAGCAACTACAAACTTATCGATGCTGTCAAAATAAGTCGAATTGACCATTTCATCACAAATCCAATTGAGATTATTGTAACTACCATTTCAGGTGGCCATTACTAAAATATTGCACTTATACCTCACACGTTACAAAACATCTGTGTGCCACCTGATGCTTCTGTTTGATGCAAGACAAATCGTTTGTCCCTATATTCGCCACATAAATATAAAGCCTGCATGTGTGTCCAAATACTGTATTTTGTATATAAATTCCACATACAGTTAAAAATAATAATTTCCGCATATATAAAGAGGGCCCCGGCATAGTCTAGAATAGTATATACCTACTTACGCACCTATGTCTGTACATACGAGTGTTTGACCTGATTATACAATTCTATCCATTACAAAAAACTGCAAAAAATACTAAGTAATATATGAGAATAAATACGCACATGTGAATATGTTAATTAGAGATTTGTCGCTAGAGCTAGAAGTTGATATCATATGATTTTAAGTTGTTAGAAAAAACTACATATTTTTCGTGAAATATTAATTCCTTAATAAAAATGTATATAGCATAAATAAAAAAAAATTGATTTACATAATTTTGCATACTTGTTATTTACTTCCTCCTGAAAATTTCGTCAGTATAACTTAGAGTTCTTATGAAATCATATGACGATTAATAAAATAATACGAAGTCTGTTAAAAATTTATTACTTTTAAATATTAGTAAATAAATTTTTGAGGTAGCAGTAAGAAATTCATTCGGTATGTTTCACCCAAAACAAAACAGAAGAGGAAATTGTCAAACAGTACATCCTCTTTGGCCTGATGAAGATAGTAAAGCCCTTAATATAAAATAAAATATTTGTAACCACCCTAATCGTAATTATCAACATAAAACTAACACAGATTTTATCAAACTTTTATAATACATTTATTTCAATTCATTGAATTCCATTTTCAATTTCATGCTGAACTGAATTTGTTCAATGACCAAAAGTTGTTTTATTTCCTTTTAGTTTTATTGCAACATATTAACAACTTCGCAGTTCTTTGAACTAAATAAAAACTGTACACTTGCTTTTTCACAATTTTTTGAATTTGGTCAATAAGTATTAATATTTGATATTTGACATTTACACATGTTTTTTATTATATGACAACTTTCCTAAACGTTATATATATATTCTGTGTTTGTAAGCAGTTTTTGGAATTTTTTGACTATCCATTTATATTTATATCTGTATGAACTCGTATTTGTACTGGGTTCCACACTGCCATATGAGACTTCTTTTGTATGGGACATTGAAATAACAATAAATAAATAAAATAAATAATATTTATTTTGTGCCAACATCAGAATAAGCAGCAATTTAGCAGTCAAAAAATTTATTCCAAAAAAAAAGTGTAATAAATATATAAAAATAAAATCTAAAATTTGTTTTTTTTGCACTTTTTAATTTGATAACCGATACACTTTTGTTCAACTTTTCACAAGTACGGATACTTACAAGGACAGTCGACTTGCATTTTTAGGTGGAATTCAAAACAGCGAGTATTAAATTTCACCAAGAATTGTTGTTTTCTTAACGCTTCGTTCGTTACTGCTCTTTGTCTTACCAAAGACTATAAATATACAAAGATGTTCTATTTATATATATTAGTAACGGAAGATCAATGTTGCCAATTGAGTCATTGTAGGAAAAAATATGTGTTTCATTGTAAATCAGCTCGCACCTAATTGGCATATTTCAAAGTTATTAGCTTTCATTAAGCGTAATAATAGATACAAAGTGGTTCACATTTATTTTGGATCTTCATGGAGATATTGCAAATTAACAGTTAAGAAATATATTCCATTCAGCTGCAAATTTTTTGGTAACGCCTGTGGAAATAGAGAAACAAATAGTCACAGAAAATGCAAGGAAAAAAAATATTAATAAAGTTTTTAAAATAATTTCCACTGAACAATATTTGTAATTCTCAATATATTTTCCATTTAAACAAGTTTTTTGTTTCTTTACATTATCTTCAACATTTATTTTTGCTGATAGAACAAATTTTGTCTGACAACAAAGAAATAAAAAAATTATTTTTTAACTATTGTTGAACAATGCGTACAGTGTACCGAAAATACAGTATATTCCCTTTGGTTTGAGGAAAGTAACGTATGACTTTTGTAATTCTTGAGAAGATCGTGCAAAACTCACACGCCAACAACAGAGGCACGATCTTACAAAAGTCCGTGCAACTAGAGCATATGCTGACGATATAGACGTGATTAGTCGAACACAGCGTGCCGTAATGGGTCTAACATTGAACGAGGGCAAAACGAAGTATATGCTGTTATCGAGAAAAGACCTACAACATCGACGACTGGGCCAGAACGTCACCATAGGCAGCTTTAACTTCGATGTAGTGAAGGACTTCGTGGTCTTACGCTAAATCATTTCTTACGATTTTACATGACAAATACTTTTATACAGGGTGTTTTTGTCAGAGTTACAGAACGTTGTGGTGTTGTCCAATTAAGGGCACCTTTACGAGAATGTATTCGTTTACTAAAATTATTAGTTCATAAGTTTCTTTGTGTATTAATTGTGGCGCGTGGCTGCGTCCTAATGGAGGTACCAACAACTTTTAGTGATTAACAACCTGCTCATCTTGGCTCATGAAAGCATGTCTTCTAATCGTTCCATTCGCATATAAAGCGCTCCAAACAGTCACTTTCTATAGACTTTTACATATTTACAAAACCCAAAAGTTTATATGATAAATCAATATTAATTTGGGCTTTAGTCTGTCGGCGTAATTAGATTTGCACACAAGGGTCGGCCACCTTTAATTCTTAGACAAGGTGAACCTTGGGGATCGTAGACCAAAATACATTCCCAAACCTTCAATGAAGTGATGAGCACTTCTCTAAGAACGGCACCGGATTGACTGATGGGGTCTTTTCAATGATTTGCTGAACAGCGGCCACAGTTTGTTCTGTGCGGTTGATATTCTTCAGCAGTGATAGCAACGGACGAAATGCACCATAAATTTAGTGAACAGAGATTTTATAACATTTTATATTTATTAAACAGTATTCGTGTGCGTCACCAACTCAAGGTCGTGATCCTGGAAAAAAGACCCTTTCCGTGAGTTGTTATTAACCTTTTTCTATGTTTTTATTTTTATTTATTATAAATTCCTACTGTTGTCAATGCAAACACAAATGCATTTACATACATACTTGTTTTTAAGTACATAGATAAACAAAATTATAATGCGAGATTGTCTTCGAATTGTCCTTCTGGAAGCATTTTATCATGCTGTGATTGCTGATCCCTTTTTCCTTTTCCACTTTAGCTCAATGAGTTTTCACGGTGCACGAAAACAGACTCACTCGCATGTGTGTAGTTGTCTGTGCTGTGATGCTGAAGGATCGTATTTATTCGTCGAACCATATGCTGAAGTCATGTTATAAACAGATTACAGTTGGAAAATCCACTTCTTATATGTACCTTTTTTTTGATCAACCATAAATATGTCCACAAGGCCATTTACACCCTTAAAGAGATATCTCGAGATTTTAGGTACAAATATCAATTTTATTTAATTTATTAATTTATTCAAGTGCCTTATTGCAAATAATTTTTAAAAAGAAAATTGTTTAAAAAGCTTTTAAAACCCATTGAAAAACAAATCGTAGCCGATGGATATTCAAGCTAAACGTAAAAATAATAACTCTTCTTTTTCTGTTTTTAAAACTATTATTAGAATATTTATCTTTTAATTGTCATTGCCTTCCTAAAAACCATTGCATCGCATATAAAGTCAAAAGCTGGAACATATTTCTCAAAGCTTGTAAGGTGCGTCCACGAGTAGATTTGCACATACAGCAACAAAAAATAGTCACCAGAGTGTTAGAGACCAGCTGTTATTAATGCGATTTTTTTTCAATATAAATATTTAGTGAAGTAGTGCGATGCTTCAGCGGTTTTTGTTTAAAAAAACAAAATCTTAGTGCTCTGCTATGATTCGGCAATTTGGAATATTCCAATTTTTGCTTCGTTCTTTGTCGAAGGTATAACACGGTGCTCTTAGCAATATTTTCATGTCTATCAGTTTGCTTGAAAAATTTCGGCACGGAGCCGTTTTGTGCAATGGCCTCCCGTTATGTTTAGTTTAAGGGCATTTGCGATTTGCGATTGTCCCTGAGGAGCTAATGTCTTCCAAAAAGGATAAGAAAAAAACGGTGGCACTAGTGTATTAATATACTTCTCCTTCTCCTGTTAAGCCATCCATTTGTTTGCTTGTTCTGCGTGAAAAGGAGTAATATACGTTTAAATGTCGTTACCTGAAATGCAAAACCACGTTAATAAGAAACAATTGCAAAATCAATTTTTTGATTGATTATGATGCACATCCACAACATTCATGTCCTCTACGATTTTTACTTACCAAATTTTACTGTCGTATATTAAAAATTAGAAATTTTATAACCGAAAATCAAAAGGACGTCACTATATCGCGTCAATAACGTGTATTATTTTGGCTCTACTCTAAAATAATAAATATTTTACTTAATTGCTTTCGCCGATGTATAAATAACGTTCGCCTCTTTTAATAAAAATTTGTTTTGCTATTTTAGTATATTTTAAAAAAAGTGCGCTAATTTTTGTACTTTTGTTGCTTAATCTGCCTTAAGCCCTTTATATTGTGGTTGGGTCATTAATCCTTACGACAGATGAGCCATTGACGTCCTCTCATATATGTGCAATATGGATTGCGGGTTAGTCGATAAGAAATATAATTCAACGATAAACAATAATTTCAGAACACGGTTCCTTGATAAAATTTTCATATTTGCCAATTATAGCATTTGCATCGTCTGATAAATAAAGATATAAACTTTTTAAGATTCATAATAAGAAAACCAACAATTTACTTGTAACGTTTCATATAAAAAACTAACAGATATCATTCATAAGCACGTAATTCATTGCTTTCATCTTATTATAACATATTATAGGCTTTCTTCACTTCAAATCACTCTTTTAAATAAAAAATCAACTTCAATTCACTATTTCCAAAAAATATACTAAATTTGGAAATGATTTGTAGAGATGATAACGGTGTTTTTATAATAGATTTCTCCCTTTTTCCGCTGTGGATTTTACACTTAACACCATCCGTCCATGACTTTGCAATTATCTCTCTAATGAAAACTTTATTAGGGAAAGATGTTGTGATATATCACACATTTGCAAATAGTCCCATCCGTGTGAAACTTATGCAAAACAGTACGTAGAAAAATATATACATATGTATGGTTGAGGCGAAAATATTAATACGTATGCTTCGTTCGAACCGTATAAATGTGTTGTCCCAACAAATACTGTGCTTACATGGAACCAGCCGTGTAACAACATCCACAATATTGTTTATAAATATATGGTCACCCATATTATTGTCATCAGCATTCGTTTCATTTGGTTTGATGTTACTAAAATTATGTATTTTCACTTATAATTCGACAAGAATAAATAGGAATTGGACACATCATTTAAACTTGCACGTGTAATAATAATACTTTGGTATGTATGTATGTACACTAAGGAGAGCTTTAGCTAAATGGATTTTTTTTTTGGTCTTTTAATCTTAACCCTCGATTCGATTGGTGTTAAGATACCGAAAATTTTTAAATTTAGGAGATTGGCACTATGAATACCGAATGATATGTAAATGTAGCCTTGAAATAAGCTGCTGAAGTGAATTAAAATAATTCTTTACTAGTTGTGAAATACGTTTTTTATACAATACTTATTATTTATGTCATGATTAATTGGCCGAACCGAAAGAATACCTGGTAATGATGATACGTGTTAAAAAAAATTAACGATTGACAACAACTGTTTCGCATTTGTTAATAACCAAAGCAGATATTTTACGATAAAATGTAATTTAAATTATTTAATTAATTTTTAATTAACATAAATTAATAAATACATATATATGTTTGTATGTACACATGTACGTTTTCAGCAACCCACAAACTGAGGTCAGTAGGAGGCTCTAGATATTGCGTAAGGATTCCCCAAAACTTCGAAGAAGGACTTTCAGACAATAATTTTCCTTTCATTATATCCAAAAATTTCTTAACCTTTATGGACACTGTTACTCGAGCCATTCCCACTTCCTGATATTTCCCAAAACCAGGCTGCCTGCTAAAAATCGCATTGCACTGAATCCATGGCTCTCTCAGTTCCTCCATTTTTATTGATTGGAGTCAGGACATCCTTTTCAACCACAGCTTTTAATTAAACTAAAAGAAAAATTACATAGATATGTATATCGCTGAACTTACGCCATGCCATTAATATGGATTACAAGCATCTCTTAAGATTTTGCGGTCTAATAATAATCACCTTTTATTTCGAGCCTAATTCAACATACAAATTCTGGAAAACTTATAGCTCCCTTATGAAAATCATATAAAAGTTAAAGAAGATGAGACTCACGACATTAATTAATTAGACAACTTGTTTTTTCCAAAAATTTTGAAGGCTTCACATATGTTTGTTAAAGCTAAAATTCAAAACTATTTTCGTAATAGCTGATACAGTTGTGATAGAATTGTAAGTCGGATACTCTACACGTTTAGTTGCAACACTCTTGTTATTCAAACTTAAAATCATCTTCATGGTAAGTTTTGCTACAATTTTGAGGTTTCTGGGACTTGCGAAATACATTTTACATTTAATAAAAAGGACACGATCGCGAGCAATTGCTTCATAAATTGATTGGTGGCCGAGATAATTATGAAGTGACCAACCGAATTTTGTACATACTATAACTGGTTCCATTTCACCACTATTACTGGGAGTTATTTTTAGTTTCTTCTTTTGAGGTTGTACATATTGACATACTTGAATATGCTCACTTGTGCACTCAGCTGTATATATGTACCTATATTATTAAACAGACTTCGACAAAAGCTTATGAAAAATTTCAATGATACTTGATATGCGCGGGATATGTTCCGAAATTTCGCAAATCCTAGACATGGGTAAAGATCCCAAGACCTTGGTCAAGAGTATACTGTTCGAAGTTGATACTATCTGCTTGAAGGCTTTCAGCTATATTTTCAACTAGCTACCCGAGAGAGTATCACACTCAGCACTCTCATTATATTGACTAGTATTAGGCACGTAGTTATGTTTTCAACTCTCTTTGTTTTCTTATCCTTTCTGAAACAGCAGTTTAGGAGTAATTTATTTTATTTGCTTAAATTTATTACTCCAATTCATTAGTACGGCAACTTTGAAAAAAACCCTAGCCGCAGCATGCGTCCGTCTCCATCTTCAAAATCAATGAACTGAACGCGTGTTTGCAATAACATTTTAAAAAGTATCTTCAAAACCAAAGGTAATCGTTTCGAAAACGGCATGGAAAGTGATTGCTACAACTTTTAGGAATGTTTAATACTTATTGGTCCATAGCGTACCACTCGCACCGAAAGTGTTAATCCTACTTAGTTCTATCGAAGGTAATGCGGTCGCTGGAAGCTCAGATAGACTGTTTTCTTATGTTCTTCTTCTTGAAGGTGGGATGTGCCAGCGCTTTTGATTGTTTTCGGGTATTGCTGGCAAAATAGAGCAATTAAAAATCCTAAATAATGTTTAATAAACTAAGTGAACAACTTCCTATAGAAATGTTGTACCTGGCAGTGGCAATCAGAATAGTTCTTCCCGCGTCCATAACGACGACGATTGTAATTGCAATAAAAGCTAATTTACTGAAACAGCTTTACCCACTTGAAAGATAACGAATAAGTTTTTGAAATTGTTATAGCGATAGCAATAGTACCAGTCCGCCCTGGAAATTTCTCTCTCGAACAACGTCCAGTTTTAAGCCCTTTTTTAAAGTTATGTTAATCTATTATTAAATAAAATAAGCCGTTAAGGGCCAGATCGATTTGATAATCCAAAACTCATTATGGAAACGAACTCCGTTATTCAAATCACACCAATTTCAATATTCGCAGTTAAAATTGAAAAAAAAAACCAATTGTGTCTGTGTGTTATTGCAATTATTGGCAATGCTAATAGTGAAACGTCAACCTGAAATTAACATGACCATAATTTAAGCATTAAAATTCCTTATAATTCCAAAACTACACAGTAACTCTTTAGTTCTTGAAAGCAAAACAAGATGAAGAAATTGAAAGGTTATTTCCGTACAATAAACCTTCTATTGGTACGGAAATACGCTTTACTTACGTACGAGTGTATTTAATTTCAGCGCCAGCTGATCTTTGCTAATCTTTCCGTTGTGAAAGCTGCCGCGATAGAACGCCATCAGCCATTGAATAAAAAAGTAGTTAAAGAAAACCTTGACAAGTTCTTTGCTAATTATTTAAGAATTAAAAAAAGAACTAGTGTTTGAGTCACATAGAAGTTACACCTAATATAACCTTTTATGCAGATACACATACATACATGTGTACATATGTATGTATGTATATGCGTATATTATGTTTCGAAGTCATTAAATTAAGTTTAAATATTGAATGGTTTTTACTGATACACACATACTTACTTTATAACAATATCATTTGTATGATCATGTCCATTCATATCACTATTTGTACTTGCTCCGTTGCTTGCAATGGAAGTATTTAAGCGCGATCCTATTCTGGTGATATGATTGTTTTCAATGGAATCACAGTCATGCATTTCGTCATCCGAATGATCATCATGAGACTGTAAGAAAAAATGTTAAATTGCTTTGAAATAAAGGCTGAACAGCAAATCCAAGTGTTTATTTTATATAAAAAATAAGCGATATTAATTTGCATCATTTGTTGAACAAGCAAGAATATTATGATCGCCATTAATTTAGTTTTCAGTTTTACTTACACATTGTGCCATTGGCGGAGCCTAAACTCTCTTACAACGGAATCATAAGGACGGAAAGATTCGAATGCTTGAATTGAGTGCATAAGCACGCAAAATAGAGTCATCTACAACAACTAAATAGCCATCTCTGACACACGTTCATACTGTGTTTTTCGTTACACGAACTTCGAACTCAAAAATTGTTTTGACAAACGCTCATAAAAATATGACAAACGCTGTTGTGTAAATATAGATACTGCGCACATACACACATACATATGTAGGTATATTTCTTGTATGTCTAATGAAGAAATCCATTTTATATTTTATGAAATGCGATACTTACACCAAGCGAAAAATATCAGATGATAATAATTGTGTCTTTGAAAAACAAAATACCTAAAATCCTGGAAAAGACGGCCAAATCAGATTCAAGGTCGTCAATTAAAAGTTTAGCCAAAATACCCTGCTTTATTTGCCTCCATTTTGGTGGAATAGGCGCATTGAAAAAAGGAGTTTTGAAACTGTCAGTTTTTCAATTTTGAAATTCAGTAGAAAACAAAACTCGCGACATTTACTGAAAAACCACGAAGGTTAACACAATTTCTTTTATCGAATACAGGAAGAAGAGAATCGGGAAGTTCATTGAAAGTCCCAGTTCACAAATACCAGAGAAATTCGTATTTTGACTGAGCATTTTGTTCCTCCAAACGTAGAAAAAATATTCCAACACTCAACTTCGATTTGCCGACCCGGTTTCCGACATAAATTTTAAAGACATGACCAAGGTGACTTGAAAATAAGTGATATATAAACCGAAGGGTAACAAAACTCATTGTTCTTAAAAGAATTATTACCAAAAACTATGGCTTCGTTTTAACATTTTGCATTCCAGTTTTCGCTACATTAATGGAAATACTCAAATGTCGATATATTCATAGGAAAACTAAAAAGTTTCATAAATCGATTACCAATTGTACCGATCGGTAATTTTTAAAATTAGAAAAGTAAGCAAAAACCATGCTACCACATGAGCGTTAAAGCACAATATCAACAATGCCATAAAAAATAAATAAAGCTTTTAAATAATGATTAAAGGCGAAACTGACAAAAGGTTTTAAATTGACTTTAATATTCCACAAGAATGAGAGTAACGAAAAATTATCCGCTGCCGTAGTGCTGCCAATTTGTAGGCATAAACAAACCTTGAGTTCAAGTATTCACACTAACAGAAAAACGCTTACAAATAGATACCAACGGCCCAGTAAAAATATACTTACAAAGTATAATACAGTTTTTAACTCTAATAAAACGTTATATATAAAGGGACTCTTTAATAGATGTAAAGAACTTTGAAATGGAATAAAACAAGGATGACTTTTTTAAATTGACATGAAATTCGAAATATAATTTTCTGGAATTATAATTTAAATATGACTTCTGGCATATAAATGCGACGGTTGGGTCGGACGTAGTCTAATGTGGAGGTCCAATTTTCGATGACCTTTCCCAACATATGTATGTGGTCAATCGTTTCAGGCTTATCGGCGTAGACTAGGGACTTCACATGTCCCCTCAGAAAATAGTATAGCGGAGTTACATCGCACGATCTTGGAGACCAATTCGCGGGTCCGAAACGTAAAACTATGCAGATACCAAACGTTTCCTTCAATAAATCAATTGTGGCAAGAGCTGTGTAACATGTTGCGCTGTCTCTTTGAAACCAGAGCTCCTGCACATCATGGTTGTTCAATTGATGAACGAAAAAGTCAGTAATTATGGTTCTAAAGATGTCACCATTATATGTAACGTTCTGACCGGCATCGTTTTTAAAGAAGTAGGGACCAATGATTCCACCATAAAGGCCATAAAGCACACCAAACAGTGAGTTTTTCTGGATATAAGGGTGTTTAAACATACACTTAAGGAATATGATCACTCCGAATACGGCAATTTGGTTTATCGACTTATCCATTCAAACAAAAATGAGTTTCATCGCTACACAAAATTCGCACACGAAAATCGGTATTATGTTGAAATGCGAAAGCAAACTGAACGTAACTCACTTGACAGCTGACAAAATGGCCGCCTGTTAAAATCGTGTTGCCAACTTCAAGCGCCAAATTGCTTACTACTTTTTATTAGTCACGTTTCCGTATGCAGCCGAAATAAAACGTCAAGGAAATTTTAAAGCAAAAGGCGGTAGGGGATTTGAAAAAACATCTATAGAAATTGAAGTTAAGAACTAGCACATACCATCATTTTAAATTTTAGTGTTTGAATATTTATTTATTTATTCAGATTAAACTTCTTTTAAATTTTTTCATTATTTTGCAATCTTACCAGCTGGCCCAAAAAAAAGTGTCGGTAATTTTCTATAAAAAGAAGAATATTATCTCTCAAAATATCAAAACAGAAGCGATTTTTGGTGAAATTTGGACGCCATAGTATCCTAATTTCGAACCTGTGGGACAAGGCATTAGAGGACGCCCATGGAACCGATGGCGCACACAAGTAGAGAGGGACCTCAACCAACTTGGTGTGCAAAATTGGAGAACGCTGGCTAAAGACCATGCCAGCTGGAAAAGTTTGTTGGTGGAGGCCCAGGTTCACCCCGGACTGTAGCGCCAAAAGAAGAAGAAGAAGAGTATCCTAATTTCACCATAACGGCAACATAGCTAAAAGGGGTTTTCATTTGGTGCTCGTAGATGTTTGACGACCTGTGACCGAGATTTTGTTTTAATGCCGTTTGTGAGTTACTAATACCAAAGCAACAGTAAAAGGACCTTAAATTTAGCCGAAATGTTATATTAAGCGACGATGCCAAATTTTGGATGAATGCGCAATTGCCGTATATGAAACGACGACAACGTATATGAGTTTCACCAGTTGGTAATACATCCACAAAAATTTACTTTGCGTCGGCAGTGCCATTGTTCCGTACTGTTTCGAAAACGACGATGGCAAGGCCATCGCCATCAACGGCGTGTGCTACAGAATGCTGATGGACCTAATTGATATAGATGAAGGGAACATGTGGTTTCAGCAGAATGGCGCTACGAGCCACACAGAGGCGGTCTTTCGCATTACATTATTTGAGCTTTCACAAAACAAAACTGTATGGTTTTTTATAAAAAGTATATTACATAATATGAACTGTTTGACACTGAGTACTTAATTAGATCTGAATATTTCCGTGGTAATTTCAATTGCCATTTCCTTTAATTACACAAACCAATAGTTTGCCATCTGTTACGCTACACTCCTACAAATGGTACAGATATTTTCAAGCATAATGATGTTCATTGTGCCTCCACGTTTTCTGTTAAATATAATTTTTTTAACGTTTCAATTCTTCCCTTTTCCAGTAACGCACGTCTAATATAATACGAATTATGCGAGAAATATAGAAAACTGCAAGATACTTAGACATTCTGGCATCATTTTAATTTGTGGCAATGATTAGAAAATACTCGTAATTAAAGAAAAATATATAATAGATCTGCTTTTCCAAACTTAGTCCCAAAAGAGAAGCATCAATCAGTAGAAAATGAAGTAAAAGAATTAGGATTTTTAAATATAGTCGAGTTGTCAAATGGTAAGCAGGTACTCCTTAGCTTGTGTAATTATATTGATGATTTAATGGTTTTACCAATTTCAGCGGACAATTTTTAGTCAATCAAGCCTAAAAGTAAAATTATGTAGTTCTCGGCGAAAAAAAGATTGCACCCGATTTTGTTTCTAAAGGGCTATTTGGAAATTTATACTTCATGTGATTTTAATGATCTATCTTCTTCAGACTATGATCGCTTACCGCATTCGGACAAATTTTAAGTGTGTATTTTTGATGATGTGAATCAGAAGTGGAGCATCCAACAGAAAAAAAGGTCTCAGCGAATCCATTGAGCGAACATTGGGTATACTTGTATTTGGTTTTGCATCTAGTTCAGAAACGGCAACTAATTGGAACCTAAAACCGATTTAAATTAAGTACACCCTTGTGTATTTGGAAAACTAATTTACTTATTACAGCGATCGAAGTTCATCACCTATTCGATTGTTATTGTTCTTATAAATGTAAGAACGTAACATTTATGATTTTTCCTTTTATATATTTGCTTATTCTGCTTCTTCTTTTGGCGCTACAGTCCGTGGTGAACCTGGGCCTATATATATATATTTGCTTATTACTTTTACATAAACCTAAACATTTTCAACTCCGTCCATTTTTCTAAAAATTTATGTTTCTTATCTAAGCGCAGTGTAAGTGTACTTATTCTTCCCATTATAGATCTTATCACGTATTTTAAGTTTTGTGAGTTGTAATCGCTTAAACAAAAGAGCATTTGGAATGTTTTTACTAAACTGAGTCAGCACCCTAAAAGCTCCCTCGACTTTAAAACTGACGACCACACTGCGGCTTTTAGCCATAGGCTCATTACATTTACGTATGTATTGTCCACATCCAAGTGTTGCTAATACATACATATGTAAGTGTTTATGTATATACACAAAATTCTTTTCAACAGAAGGCAGTGATGTTCATTTGGAGAGAAGCACAGGATCAAAGTAGATGTGGGTAATAACAAATGTAGTGGCGAATATTTGCTGCCCAGACTGGATAAGCTGCAGTATAAAATTTTTAAAATTGGTTAAATTATTGACAAAGAACAGCAAAGTCGGAATAGCAAGCTAGTGATAATGATAAGGATATTTGAATTCTCTCATTGCCATCGGTATTTTAAGATGCAAAGTTAATTTTTACCTCATTTGCGGTTAAAAGTCTTTTGCAAAGACTCCACACAAACCGCATTCAACAAAACTCGAATACACAACAAACCCTGTAAGCGTTTCTATGATCATAAAAGAATATTAGTTGAAAGGTTTTTTCTGAATTTTCCATGCATTCGCGACAGAACGCGTTATAAAAAATAATCAAAAGAGCTTGTATTTTTCACTTGAGAAATAGTGACGAAGAAGTGAGAGCTGTTTCAGTTCAAAAGTTAAGTGCGAACTTCTTTTTATGCGCAAACCCGTTGCCCCATGAAACACCACTGATCGATTTCTTCAAGAAAGAGTTCGGGCAAAGCATTTCTTATTCCGTTGCAGTAAGAAAATATACATATGTAGATTGCGTTTTTATTTGCGTTATTTTTCGAGTGTAACGCAACGTAAATAAACGACAGTTAATGTAAAACGATCGTTAATCAATACCTAAACGAAACAACCGATCGAACATAAAAACTCTATGTTGTATTGAAGTTATTTTTTTCTTTTTTTAATTTTATTGTTGACTGCAAAGCCTTAGACTTTATTACCTTCGCTTTTGGCTTTTCTTGCAAAAAATGCCAACGAAATGTGTCACATGCTGGGCTTACATGACGTTTACAAATATTGTTGTTGATCGCTCATATTTGCGCTTCATATGAGAACAATTCTCGTTATGCTTATTTTATGTGCCAACTCTTGAGGAAATCTGAAATAAAGTGAAAACGTGCTTTTTTCCTAAAAATCGCTTATGCAATTCAAATTGTGTCGTTTTACTGTTTAATGTAGAGCTGCTTGAATAATAAGAAAACTGAGGGATTTATTTTCTTAATCTATAAATGTGTGGATGGATGGTATCAATTGTTTCTAGTCCGCATGTGCCTTTGCTTTCGCTTATACTCGTACTTTGTTTGTACTAAAAGTATTTACAGCGATTGCGGTTTAAAAAATAATAAAGTTTTTGTATCTGCAAATTAATTGTAAGCATTACGATTTTTTAATGGACGCCAAGAAATAGCAGTTTGGAGTTTTGTTGCTGCAACATTACTTTGTACTCCACAACAATATGTATTATTGTTGCTTATGTTTAATCAGGAGAAAATGTCGGCATATAGACAACTGGAATGTACACAAAAACCTGCTTTATTAATTATAAAATTTAAGAGAAAATTAACTAACATGAACAAATTTTTTAACATTTAACATAAAAGCTATAGACATGAAAGAAATCAATAAAAATCTTCTGTTCTGTTAATATTTAAATTTTTTATTTTATTATAAAATTAAATGCCTCTTTCTCACTATCACAATGATAACAACATTTGTAAGAAATCTTGTGGACAACAACAATACACTGTGTATTTTGAAAATACGAGGTCTGTTAAAAAATTAGGCGAATTTTCATATTTCTTAAAACCTATAGGCTATGTCCCTTTCATAATAGTTCCCTCAGATATCATATGTAATACATTTGCGCCACCGTTTTTTCTAAGCCTGCAAAGCAGTTCTATTATACTCTTTTTGGTATGTTTTGGTGCAGTTTCAGGGATTCAGGTTTTATCTCTTTAAGCAATGACGGGTGAAGAGCATTACGAATTTTAGAACATACTTTCCTGCCACAAGCTGCATGCTCAAAATTTCGGAAAATATTTAACCCTCAGCAACTTCTCGAACGATGACTCGATGATTCTCCATAACAATTTTCTTCCAACATGCTCAACAGCTGAAAATGTGAACATAAGTATGTTCGATACGAGTGTACCAATATAAAAATAGATAATTTATTAGTATTTATAACACTTTAAAATTTCCTCTTATCATTTTTGAATGTGAAAATTAAAAGATTGTAATTTGGGTCCCTTCAATGTCATTTGAAGCTGTTTTCATTGCTGCTGCAGCTGCTTTCCTTAGACTGAAGTTTTCCGTATTTCTGAGCTGATATGGTTCTATTTCACCGACCTATTTGGATTGGTCGCATACATATTATGAAGCACTTCCATGCTTAATTTTATGTATAAAACTCAGAGTATTGAGTTTTAGTCGTTGCTCAATAATTAGCCATTAAAGTGTATCGTATTGATGTACATATATCTGTTGCATTTTAAGATAGTCCTCATTGCTTTATTTGGAACTTTTGTAGTCCTCTATTCTATTATTCTTGATCCGAAGTGAGAATTTACAATCGTATTGTAAATATTTATTACTGTCATTATAGATACTTTACTTCTAATTCTATTGAACAAAACTATTTTTTTAACACTTTTTCTGCATATGTATTCTAATACTTATCTATAACTTCATCGATCGTTTTGAATGTTGTATCGCTTTCACATTTATTTCTAGAGTTTAGTCCTTTTTTCATATAATTTCATTTTTAACCCCGTGTTAACATTATTTATATCTTATATATATTATAATAAAAAATTTCTATCGCTCTTGACTTATCATATTGTTTCGACCTTCTTCACATGTTGACCCTTCTGCGTATATTAGTGCATATACCATTTCACATTTGGCGTATCGTTAATATACATTATTATCCAATATTGAGACTTGTGGAACACCAAAATCATTCATAGTATCAGAATTCATTCCATTAACTTTAGTGATTTGCATTCTGTTTTGTATGTATGATTCAAACCATTTCAGCTTGAATGCCATGCATATGTGCATATACGAGTACATACATATATTTTTCTGGATTAATGTTGTTCCATCATTAGTTTCAAACGCTCTTTAAAAGTCTTTCACGTGAACATTTTGTTTGATATTTTGTAAATAACTAATTATTCTCCATACATTTTTCCAACTGATATTTCACTATTTTTTCTAATATTTTTTTAACGTATGTATATATGGTGCGATATTCTTCACACTTTTTCAACTGGGGTAACCATAGTTTCCTTACAATTTTCTTTTTTTCTAATTTTTTACTACATTATTAAGGTCAGAAACTGTTATTGCACTAAATTTAAATCTCTCGTTTGCCATAAGTATTTGAATGCAGGTGTTTAATTCAGTTTGTTATTATTTTAATATTATCCACAAAATATTTCTTAAAGTTTTTAGGTATTTCGTTAATTTCATGACATTCTACGTTGTTAAATATTACAGACTACATCACATTTTGCTTTTTCTTTATCAATAAGGCTTTTATTTCTCTCGACATTTGTTTTTGGTCCTCCGAGTATTTCCATTTTTCATTTCAATTGTGAATAAAGTTCCAACTGAATTGTAGTTTGCCCACGCTTCGGAAGTGTTTCCAAAGTTAGCAATGTGGTATTTTGATATTTTGTATCTTTTTATACAGTGTAATTCATGATGAAACCATTTGTTGTCTTCTTAAACGTAAATTTTGTATTGTTTCTTCCAAAGAATTATGAAACATTTTGATTAACTTTCACATTTTCTTGAAAGAAAATTTTTCTGTATTTTTATTCTGGTTGTTGTTCTATTTAAAAAAAGTCTGAAGTGTTATTTCAAAAATTTCATGATCTGATATTTTATTTTGATTCTTAAGTTCTTAAAGAATTTGAAAACGACATGAATTGATTATAATTTTGTAGAGTTATTTCATCTTCGGCAATATCTTCTGACAAATGTGTTTCCCCGATACTATAAAAAAATCTGGTATTCCGTAGCAGCTATTATTTCTACATGATTTAAATTATTTGGAAGGCCTTGTACGTTCATGAAGAAAATATATATGTATATATACGAGTATATGTATATACATACATATATTCTGTAATTTCTTAACGCTTTTATTCTATTTTATTTTGAGTTTATTGTGATACACTGGATACTTTTATTATAAGTCACATGATTTTCATTCTAAGCCTGTGTTTAGTTTTTGATTCATCCTTATACAATTTATACCTTTAGATACTGTATCTTCATTACGTTCCTTTGATCTGCGGTTTCTACGCCATTTTACAACCATTTCTTGATTTCTACACTGTTTTGATAAATGATTATAACTTTTGCATTTAAAACCTCTCCTTACATCAGTGCCAGTAAAAATTCTGCATCACTCCTTTGTGCATTTATTATTTTTGTGTATGATTAACCAACACTTTTTATATTAACATAATATAGATATTGTTCTGTTATTTTTTATTTTATTACTTTAGTTATAATTGGATTTTGCGTCTCTGTTTTTTCAACAATTTTTTTCCGAATATTTAAACCACATATAGGTTACATGTACAATATATAAAATGCTATTTGCTTGGTCACCTTTATTTCATAGTCCTTATTCAATTCATATTGTAAAGCTGTTTCTATTCGTTCCCTTTCTTCTTTATTTTCACTTTGAATTACTAATAATCTATTTCTTCTTTTTTCTAAATTAGTTATTTTTAAATTGACATAGTTTTTAACAGACCTCGCACGTCTGGACTCGTATCTCAAATTCGTTCATCTCATTTTTGTTAGCGCAGTCAACCGACTTTTGTTGTCATTGTTCTAGCCACTGAAATATACATATGTATGTGTGTATGTGTGTACATATGGGTATAAACAGTTTTACTTACGTTTAATTTCTTGTTCTGAAGCAATGACTTGTTAACTTTGGTGCGTTTTATTAAACAAATTATTTGAAAGTAGTAGGGCAAAAATATTGCAAAAAAAAACTCAAATACTATATGAACAAAATTTAATACGTATGTATGTATGTATGTATATGAAGGCAAAATGGTTTGAATAATATCCTTACAGAAAAAGTACAGATAAAAAAACAGAGCAAACGTTTGTGCAAAATGATGAAATATGTATCAGGAATTGTTGTATACGAATTTGAACTACGCATGTTTTTTGCTTACTACAAATTTGGCATTTTTCATATGTTAATAAACTATTATTGATAAAATTAGTTTCATTACAGAAACTTTGTATATACATATGTATTGTACATACATATTATGTTACCATTAGAGTAATGGTACTCATCATATTCGTGGTTGTTTAAGATTATAATTTTGGACTGTTGAAAGCAAAAGAAAATATGCGTCGCGATACTACACGCCCGCATTGTAATCAGACGAGTGCAAGTCACCCAAAAATTGGGGATTTCAACTTTTATTTAAGAGCAAAAATTGGGGTGAGGTATTTTAACATCGGCACAACTTCTTTCTTTTGGGTATTGGGTTTTCAGAATATTTTTTTCTACCTGTTTTTACATTTATTATAACTGGTTTTCCATAAATATCAAGTAGCTATTTAATGTTTTTAAGCTCAATTCTAAATGAAGTGAGCACAGTCGACTAGTGTTCAACATTCTTTTTATGTCAGTCTGTACAAAATACATAAGACCAGAATTTATGCAATTCGATATTGATCAAATAATAATTATCGATTATTTGGATGCTAATAATGCTAATCTGGGCACAGAATGTTCGGATTACTGTGAACTGTTTCCACTGCCGGAGCAAATCAAGTTTGAAAAAATCGACTTAAAATATTTAACAGTAGTAGCAATAGAAATATCAAAAGGTTTCGAAATCTTTAAAAACGTTTTATTGCGTGTAAGGTATTGAAGAATCTTCCAAGGATACAAAAGTTGCACTGAGCGCAAATCAATGGAATAAAATTTAATCCAAATATTGGTAAAAGTACTCTAGAAATTCCATAACTAATGACATTTTTGGTTTTTGGGTTAAGTTTATTGCTAGCGCTGCGTTGAATCGTTAACAAGAATAAGATCTCATTTAAATAACCATAACCATAAATCTGTCTGTCCAAACAGCTACAGTTTTAATCTCTGTTATATTTTAAAAGTTCTTACGAAATCGGATAGAAACATAATGTAGTAAATTCAGGCCATATGCATATGTTTCCACTTACTCACATTTAAAAAATTGTTTTACCCAATTTTTAACTTCATAATCGAATCTTATTATAAGCACAGAAGTAATGATTATGTACTAGATATCTGATTACAATGATTATGCAACTGTAACGTAAATATTTAGCATTATTATATTATTAACAACAAAACATCTAGTGGAGTCAAGTTTCACGATCTTTGCGACGAATTCACATCTCCTCTGCCGAATGTCTTTTAGAGTGCCTGTTGTGTGACACAGAACACCATCCTGCTGCAACCACTTGTCGTCTTCGGCCATATCGTTTAACTTGCCTTTACGCCTATGGTGCAAAATCTTTACCAGAGAGCAAATTTTTGTAGACGTACTACCATATGATGAAACTCATATGAGTGCGTTGTCACTTGTTAAAATTAAATGTTATAATATTTTCTCATATAGCAACATAAAACATAAAAAATATTTATTATAAAATACAGTACGTTAATCGTGATTTAAGGTACTGAAAAATTGGAAATCTTGCACAACGTGAAACCACTGCCTATCCTACTTAATCTTAATTAAAAAAACACGTCATTTAAATTTATTAACTAAATAATTTTTGTCTGGAAATTTTATTTTTATACTATTTAGAACTTTAAGACAAATCTAATTTATTTACAAACTTAACCACATCAACGTCAAAAATCTAAAATGTATCAGATACTCATTTTTCAGTTTGGAATATTTGCTACTCGGCTCAGTTCAATAATGAATTAGAGCTAAATTAATTAACCGTTGAAAACGAGCTTTAAAAAATTAAAAAATAAAATGGGAGATAATCAAAAATTATTACCAATTATATTTATCCATATATTTATATACAGACATACATATTCATTTTGCCACCTCGAACAAATAAAAAGCGGTAGAACGTTTACGCCAACGTAATTTCCTGTATTTGAAATAATTAAATTTTATACTGCAAACTTCGCTATTAACTTAAACTAATTTCGAATGAAGCCATTAAAACAAAACTCATTAGGCTAAATTATGTATTTTTTATCAAAACAAAATTACTTGTAAGACAACAAAAGTAATTACAATTTAATGTCATTTTCTCACTTCAATTTGTTTACAAGTACATACATACTTATGTACGTCTATATATTCATTAGATACGAATTCGCACATATTCATGTAAATACATTTGTTTGATTGTTTGCTACTTGTATGTACCCGTATTCAGGTAAAAAGAACTTGTTGACTCCTTCCACAGACATGCGGGAGTTATCAGTTGTACTTTAAAATGTTCAACTTTTCAGTTTTCCTGTTGTTGATGCAAAATAGGAACGACATTCTGCATTCATATCTAAGACAGCAAACTGCAAATGGAAAGTTGAAACTTAATTTAGTAAAATAAACCAAATACTAAATTAGAATGAGAATGAGAGATACCAGCAATGCAATCTTATTAAACAGCAGGTCAAGGTACATGTGCATAATACTTTGCAATACGAGTTGCCAAAAATGGATAACAAAGGGTGTTCTTTATAGAGGTATATTACTTTAAGTTGCCAACACGTTTTTGACTGGCGGCCATTTTGTCAGCTGTCAACTGATTTATGTTCAGTTTTGTTTTACATTTCAACATGAATAGACTGACGCTTGAACAATATTGCCGTTCATACCGATTGTCGTATGCGAATTTTGTTTAGCGATGAAACTCACTTTGGTTGAATGGATAAGTCGATAAACCAAATTGCCGTATTCGGAGTGATCATATTCCTTAAGTGTATGTTTAAACACCCTTATATCCAGAAAAACTCACTGTTTGGTGTGCTTTATGGCCTTTATGGTGGAATCATTGGTCCCTACTTCTTTAAAAACGATGCCGGTCAGAACGTTACATATAATGGTGACATCTTTAGAGCCATAATTACTGACTTTTTCGTTCATCAATTGAACAACCATGATGTGCAGGAGCTCTGGTTTCAAAGAGACAGCGCAACATGTTACACAGCTCTTGCCACAATTGATTTATTGAAGGAAACGTTTGGTATCTGCATAGTTTTACGTTTCGGACCCGCGAATTGGTCTCCAAGATCGTGCGATGTAACTCCGCTATACTATTTTCTGAGGGGACATGTGAAGTCGGTAGTCTACACCGATAAACCCAAAACGATTGGCCACTTGGAGGACAGCCACATATGTCCGAGACAACCATCACATTCATATCCCAGAAGTTATATTTAACTTATAATGCCAGATTATATTTCGAATGAAGCAAATTTCATGTCAATATACAAAATACATCCTTGTTTTATTCCATTTAAAAACTCTATACCTCTATAAGAAACACCCCTTATGTGCAAGTTTCGTGCGGTATCGTCTGCTAATATTATTATAAGGTGCAATTATAGCAAACACCCACGTAAGCCAAGGGAACTACCGTTCGGTTTTATATATACCAAATTAACTGTCACATTGCTGGAACGGCTCAAACTGTTTAAAAAGAAAAGTTGTAGCGTTGTTACCTGGCATGTGTAAGCCAGTGCTGGCACTCATATGTGTTGAATTTGCGGCAATTTGCCCTTTCTTCTATAATGTGGTTCTAAAGATTTTGTTTTTTGCTGTTTATATATCTGTTACATGTTTGATATACATAATAAAGTATGTTATCGCATTTTATGTCCTTATGTGCGGCAATAGGCGTCTGTATGGAATAAAATACTTTCTGACTATTTTTTAATTTTATCTTAACATTTTATTGTACTTAGACAAGACGATACAAGGACAAAAAGGCATAAAAAAGGAATTAACACTTGAAGTTTATGTACTTAAGTAAATTAATCTTTTTGAGAACAATATAAATTACAATACATATATGTATATTATTTTATTTCTATTAAGGCTCAACACTTCCGTCGCTTGTTGTGTTTTTATTTATTTGCTGTTTTTATGCACGCACAACGTGTTTGGACTTGCAGTTACGCCTGTTGTATGAATTACGTAAGCATAATGTGTATATTTGTATGTAATAGTGACCCTAAGGGAAAAATTGAGGCCCTCGCTATGGAATACATTTCTAGTTAAATTTCATTTAAGCGCTTTGATAAGTTGATGATATTTCCAACAGTTCAAGTTGAACTGAAGTCTTTATCCTGCCAATATGCGCACACACATACAAACACATATGTAAGTACGGTTGAATTTCGAAGTGGATTTAATTAATCACAATAACATTCCTGCAAATTTTTTCTTGCACAGTTCACTTGTAAGATTTTTAAAATAAAAAATTTCAAGATGTAGGAATTTAATTTATAAGCTGCAGATAGACTAGCAGACTTTCGCGCTATCCTTCTTCGTATTCAATTTTTAAAATGTGACTTCCGTATAGAAATGCATTTTAACACGGTAACCAATTTACGCCATTTCAAAAAGTTGGTGTATTTTTTATGAATTAGATTTCGTTATCTTGTAGATACCTATACACATTCACGGCCGAATGAGGTTTCATCGGGCTAAGTGTTTTTTAATCATGTTTCCCATTAGATTTGAGATGTGATTGTGACTACGAAGTGTAATGGTGCGTTAGATTTTTTAACACTCTCTACAAATCTCATTAGATTGGATTCACACTGGATGAAAATTTTACAATTTGTGTCATAATCTGAACTGAACATTAACAAGAGAACAATCTTTAGACGACACATAACTGTTAACATTAATAAACCAACAGAAAACTGATAGAACATTTTCCAACATTCAAACCTACTTACATATATATCACTTTTCGCTTTTAAAGTTGCTTTCTATGTCCTGATGTCTGTAATTAAAAAAGTTGCCCAACATTGAAACAATATCACGCAATTTCTCCTACGATATATTGTACATATATATGTATGTATGAATCCTTGTATATGTGCACTTGTGCTCATACAATTATGCCACTCATAAGAAATTTATAAAAATCAACTAAGCAAAATTCTTTGTTCAAAAATATTTACATAATTATTTATATGTATGTATGTATACGTACATACACACATATGTACACATGTATGTATAGGAAAAACTTAATTACACGAAACAAATTAGAAAATATAAATAAACAAAAATCCACACGTTATTTCGGCTTTATGTTGCTCACATAATTAAGTCGCTTGAAAAAATTGTGTGGCGTCGTTATCTTGCGGAAAAATTCAGGCTAAAGGTAATTTCTCGGTGTCTCATCCACATACTACCAGTTTTTAACTACTGTAAAGGGAGTCTTCTTCTATATGTAGTCTAGTATCAATTTCAAATACATTAAATTTATAGAACTCCTTCCATATGATTAAATTTTAAAATTTCGATGGTTGTTGTCTGTGATCTAGCCTAGAAATTCCTCCGTTTAGAGAATTTTCTTGTAAACGTCCTCGGACAGATTGTGCCGATATTTTTAATCCTTTTTTGTTGTACATGGAAGTCAAAAATGGGTGTGACTTACTTAAGTCGAACCAATACCGTATCATTTCACCTTTTTTCTAGGAAGATCGTCTCATGTTTTTTAAAATAGGTAATTATTATTTCGACTTTTGAAAATCTTAAACTTTCAGCCTCTCTCGCACAGAAAGTGACGGTCTTATCCATTTGGACAAAGTAATGACTTTACATTTGTAATATATTTCTTTGCAATTAAAGGAACTATTTAAAATAAAATATTAGAGTATTAATAAAAAAAATACTAAAAGTACCGCTTGAAACTGAGATTCTAGAATATTATACATTGCAAATTGCAGAAAACTCAACGAATTTCACTTTGTTTTGAAAATTTGTCCACAAATGGCGAAATTATGTTCATTTATATTATAAAATCTGTTAAGAACTATGTGCAAGAAGTAACATTACTTATCGTAAAAATTTAGCGGCCCATAGGTCTGGTCTCCTATAAGACACAAACAAGCAACCAAGCACACATTTCATTACTTCCTGGGGTCTTTCTAATGTGAGGCTCAAAAGTTAAAGCATTTACCATCAAATTTAAAATTGGAATTTATCTGAGTTCCAAGAGAGCTGGAAAAGTAAACCTTCGAAGACACGAGTGTTTGTCTAAAATAACAGTACGAATATTAATATGTTATTTAAATTAATGCACTCGCCCAACCTTAAGTAATAATTTAATTTCGGGATGGAACTGAAGTTGTACACGTTCGCCTTTGACATAAGGCCTGGTTAATAAGCATGAAGAGTTATGAATATTGTAAGATCTAATAATATACTGGTAATGTACTGACAATCAAAAAATTGTCACCAGAAGGTAAATTGTCAGTTTAGACGATTGTAAGAAAATCGTATAAATTCATTGCCAGACAATGAATTTATTTGCCAGCGAAAATTGTCTCATTATTGTACGGCAAAGATTGCTGGAGGGCGGGTCAATAAGGTCGTGACTTTATGAATTTACCGCCTCTTAAATGAAATAGCAACACTGCTACTGTCAACAGACAACTGCCAGTTTACAGAAGACAATGGAAAAAGTGAATTTCTTGTTCTCATTAAGCATTATTCTCCAGTTTTGGCACCGAGTGACTATTTTTTGTTCCCAAACTTCAAGAAATGGCTCGTCGGAAAGAGATTTGACTCCAATGGCGAAATCATCTCACAAACAAATGATTATTTTAATGGGCTCGACAAGCCATATCTCAGAGAAACGTTGGACTAAACTGAAAGGAGACTATGTTGAAAAATAAAACAACTTTTTATATAAAAGCCTGGGTTTCATTCAAAACGTCACGGACTTATTAACCCGCCATCGTATTTATTGGTAACAAAAAATAGTAAATGGTAATTTATTTTCACAATTTCTTTTGCGTATATTCTTCATAATTATTGTATAAAAATAATCACAAACTTGATTGACACAAAAAAAATCTTAAAAGGAGGAAAATTATTTTAAAAATAAATTTGTCAAAATTATAAATCTTCTACGAGTTTGCCTGAAATGAACATCTATAATAAACACATTCATACTCGTACATGTACATATGATGTATATTTGTGTGATTGTTTATTATCTTATAGACATTTACGTGCATACATACATATGTACACATGTACATATGTACGTTTTACTAAAGATACAAAATTAATCAACGTTAAGGATCCTCAAAACAAGTTTTTAAGAAGATATTAATTAGTTGAGAAACTTAACAGAAACATTTTTAACTTTGCATGAGGCAGAAGGCAAACCTTTACAAATTTCTCAAATTATGTGTCATTTATTGGGGTTTTCAATATCTAAGATCAACTATTCCAAATAAAAGGTATAATATCTTTCTTCACCAACTTAATTGTTTGGTGAAAAACACTTGTTAGTACCAGTAAAACTCCAATATTTAACAACTTTGATATGATATCCGTGGAGATAATGAAAATCAAATACATATACTCATGTACAGAAAAGGTCAAAACAATTTAGATTAACGGAATATAAAGTTAAATGAGTTATAAACTTGCAAAATTGCTACAGTGTTTACCAACTAATATTACAAGTAATTATTATTATATAATATTATAAAACCTTTAAAGCCATTAATATTTATTTTTTTCAGTTTGAAATGCTGTAAAAATAAATTGAAACTTCTAGCCAACAAAATGGCGGCAAATTGTAGTTGCTACGCTAATCATTAGTAAACTTGAAAAATATATGTTCAAAGGTTTTCAACTCTACAGACATGTTTCAAAGGAGGTCTACATCCTTGACCGGCGCCCCATTGCGGATCAAAATACTGAGAAAATTATGGACAATCGTCGAATCACTATTCGAGAAGTTGGTAAGGATAAACTATATACATATATATGGTACATACATAGATAACAGACAATAACAATAGAAAATTTTAGCATACACACACATACATACATATGTATGTAGATTGATGGGGAAATTTATTTTATAGTGAAAAAATGAAAGTAGGTCCATGGAGTAAAACAAATACTTGAACAATTATGTACATACATACATATTATATTCACACAAAAGTAACAAAATTATAATCGATTTCACTAGAACGAACAAATATCTAGACATTTTCATTGACAATAAAATCTCCGATTATGCGAACAAATATAATATAATAATATTTTGATATATGCATTGTGTAAAAAATTAAAAAAAAATGTACAAAAAAACAAGAAGAAGTTATTAAATACCAAGTTCTAAGGACGTAAGTGAGCGATACAGGCATAATTGCAAAACATTAAGATATAAATTTTTAATTTTTAATAAAAATCGAACTGTGATACAATCTGTGATATACAGAAACTTATCACTTACTAATAAGCTTAATCTTTTTTATAACTATTTTCTATAACTAAAAAGGACAGTAAAGAATAAGTAACGGTGTCGAAGGAATGATTTCGTTCGCACTCTGAGCGAAAGAAAACTAAATGGAATTTCTTTTCACTTTCATACAAAATTTGATTTCTCTATTTCGAATGAGTTCTCAACACTAAGAACAAATGTCAAAGCCAAGCACTTGTTGTTTTGTATTCGTCTAGAAAAATGAACAGACATAAAATTTTGTCTACTGAGGACGAGTGGAAGAACAGTCAATGGTAGCCATATTTGAAGAAATTTAAAAAAAACCCAATAAAGTGAAGAATACCTTCCAAGATACATTTTAACAAATAAGAAATTTAAAAGTGAACGTGTTGTTAAAATACATTTATAAAGTTATAAACATACATATCGTTTACTTAATACGAAAAGCCCCCACCCCATAATTTTTCGAAATCGATATTTTTACATATTTCGATAGACCATTACATAATTAAAATTAAAAAGAATTAATAAAACTAGTATAACACTACATTTGTAAAGTGTTTTTAATAAAAATTGCGTTTAATAAAATTTTGTATCAATATTGCATCTTTTTTATTTAGTTTTTTCTTCCTCCTGTAAACTATGAAAAACATCTGTTAGGCCCTTTTCGTGTTAAGTTAACGATTTATATGTGCATGGAAAAAATAATAAGGTTTAATAAATAGGACAAAAGTATGTAAATTTAAAAAAGCTTTCAATTGAAGCAATTGAAAGAAAACTGTACATGCAGAAAGTGAAAGATATAGAACTTCGACGGATCGAAAGACATGGAGCTGAAGGGAAGAAAACAGCTAGGATAAATATTAACATATTCAGTGTATAATAAATACATATGAATACAAATGATGTGATAAACATGATGTGACAAATGTGAAACAGAGCGAAGATAGGTTAATTTTTACAGAAGCAAAAAATTTATGTCAGAAAAACAATATGTTTAAAAAATTAATAAATTAAAATGGAAAAAAAAAATTTAATGAAAATCAACATGAATAGTGAATGTTCCAAGTAAATGAATTGCAAAGTAATAGAAGAAGGAAGCACCATTCTTTATAATACACAAAGAACTAAAATTAAAAGAACATATATTTGTAAAAAGATTGGTGAAAAAATGTATTTTTAAAGGAGCAAGAAATTAAGTTCCAATAAGAAACGTAATTAATATAAAATCGTTCTTTAATAATAAAGCCACATTTCAAGTCCGGTTCGACGATTTAACATACTTGCTGCTCAAAATATAGAGGTAGACAAATAATAGCGGTAGTTCGCTGGATTAGTTGGTTGAATATTCGAGCAACATAGTAGAGGTCTTAGGTTCGTTTGCTATCAAAAACTCTGATCAAAAATAATAGCCAAAATTCCTTATAAAACTAAAAACAGTAACAAAAAACACACAATACACATTGATCAATCTTTTTCTTATTATTATCTTTTGTTTTTTATTGTTTTCTTTTAACTTAAGATTTAATAATTACTAAAACTTAAGTTGTTGTTATGGTAAATATAAGATAGACTAAATCTGTATTTTTTTTCTGTTAAATGTGGAATATTTCTATAGTTTTATACGTTTTTATATGTGTAACTCTAAATGTCAACATAAATGTGATTAATTTTGCTTATTATCTCAATATAAGATATATTGCAAAAAAAAACCCCAACAATCAAATTAATTTTTTTTCTATCAAATTAAATTGTTTTGAAAACAAAGTCATTTTTAAAAACAAATAAAACTTTAATAGAAACATATTAAACTATTTTCAACACAAATTCAAACTCTTTCAGGTCAAATACAATAACAAACAAAATAAATGTTTTATATAAAATTTTATATATGTAGATACACTTTATTTTAACACCATTAAAAACGCTTAACTTTTACAACATATTGTAGTTTGTCTATTGCAAAAGCTCTCTAGATGCAGCTAAAAAATTGTCATATCAACATACATATGTAATTGTTGCAATATGAAAGTGTTTCAGATTCTACGGAACGTCTAATAATTATAACCAAGTCCATATTGTTCTCTGGATCCGCCAGCAGGACAGAGTTTAGTTTTTGAAAGAACTATTGGATTAAGAGTATGGAAGGAGAAAAACTAATATGTGATACCGGACACGTCAATGGACATTATTTTTTCTCATATTTCTGGTACATTTCGAGCAAAATTCATTGTAAAATTCACACGGTATATGTCGTTGAATTGTAGCATCGCTATTTAGACGATCTACAAATTGTGGCAGTTTTTAATGTAACTTCCAAACCTTTTAATGCAGTATGTGGACTTGCTGTACTTGACTCCATGTATGTGTCTCGATCTTTTCACGAATGCCTTTTAATGTTATGCACGGGTTGCTTTCGATTATCGCTACAATTTTGTTCAATATTTCTGCAGATAATTTGAGGTAACGTTGATCACCACTTTTTTTATTAGAACATCCTTCTTGTATCACTTTATAATTGAGGTAGCAGTGTTTTTATTCATCCCAGATTTTTCAGCGGAGTCAACTATGCTTCCCCTCTTCGTAATATTTTTCCAAGATATTCTTTTTATCTAAAGTTATATTGTACGTATTCATATCTCCCAAACACTTTTATCTAAAGAGCTTTCTGTTAAAAGTTGGATACGACGACCATTTCGCGTATTTTTTTATACCAGAATTAGAGCTGCAGTTACTTTCTGCTAGTTTAGATTACGATTTTTAAAATTCACATATGTAACGCCACGTTGATAATATCAACTACAAAATTAAAACAAAGTTCAACCTTCTTTTCAATCAAAGATAACAATTCAATAAAATTAACTGATCTTCTGGGCACTGAAGAGTCAGAAAGTGAACAGGCTCAAATTCATTACAAAAAGTACCAATTAAGATTAAAAACACAAAACTATATATGCATATGTGTATAAAGGGTGTTTTTTATTGAGTGAGACAAGTTTAAATCATAATAAAACAAGGAAATATATTTTTAATATCAATTAAACGGGCTTTGTTGCAATGAAAATTTTATGAAATTAATGTTTAAATATGATTTCTGCCATGTGACCGCCACGGCTGGCGCGTACAAGGCGCAATCTGGCACACGATTTTTCAACCACTTTTCGCAGCGTTTGCGGCCGTATTTCGCCGATAACTCTTAGAATGTTGATTTCCAGGTGTTCAATTGGTGTTAAACGACACGATCTTGGTGGCCAATTAATGGGGCATCTGTGGATGTAATGGTGTTTCTACAAAAGCTTGTGGGTTCTCCTCACTCCAAATGCGACAATTCTTCTTATTTACGCACCCACTCAACCAGAAATGGGCTTCGTCGGAAAATAAAATTTTGAATTGAAATGACGAATAGAACAATTATTTTGAATAAAAATTTCAACAATTTGTACGCCTTGCTCTGTTGTAAGTCGATTCATAATGAAATTTCAAAACAAACTAAACAAAAAGCAACTATCAGCTGTTAAGTGCGTGCTCAAATAAAACAGTGATGCCAACTCAAATTTGTGACACTCTAAAAAAACACGCTTTATATATAATACGCTACCGATTGATGCAAAAAATGAGAAAAAGTTTAGTATTCATTAAAATATGCACATTTAATGTAGAACACTCTTTATCTCATCTTTTTTAATGTCCAATAACACAAGTTCATGTATTTTTACGTGCGAGTAACGTGATAAGATGGGTGAAAAGAAAATTATTGAAGAGTATTGTTTAGTCCATCTTTGCAAAAAGGTAAAACCAATTTGAAATTAAGAAAAAAATCGCGTTTTGATTACTGAATATTTCAGATGGCAGCGGCACTTCTATTATAATTTATATAATAAATGTACATATATACATATATATAATTTAAATAACACTGATTCAATTGATTTTTTTATGTGCGGAAACTCCCCATTATTGAATACAGAAGTTTTTCTAAATAATTTTGCTGTACCATAGTTTCATAGTTTTAAGCTGGGTGAATATAACGCCATTCGAAACCGTCTTATCTCGAATGCAATTCCAAATCCACGGGTTTTATTTAAATCCTCAACATTTACTCACTTTAGCTGAAACTTTATTTCTTAAAGAACATTTCCTTACACTCTTGAGATCTGAGATGGCTGAGCCAGTTTTAAGGGATCTCGTATATTTCATACTCGAAATTATCTTCAGAGTTTTGCTCTGCAAAATAATATATTTTTGTTGGTTTCGAAAAACCATAAATAATTTTAAGCAAAATCATATCCTTTATAAAAAAATATGTAAGAACCGAACTTAAAAAGAATACATTTTTGTTGGTTTTCGTAATAAGTGAATTTCTTACATTAACAGCGTCCACCTTTTAAGTTATTATCAATGTAAAGTGTTGCAATTACATACTTACATACCTATGTATATATATGTACACACTTATGTATGTACATATATTATTTAATGCGTAATAAGTACAAAAAGAATTAAATATGTATGTATGTATGTATGTATGTATGTATGTATGTATGTATGTATGATGTATGAACATAATACACAGTCACTTCAAGCCAAACTGGGACACCACTTACACTTTGAAAATTTTTTACACTGAGAAACAGTAACACAATATCCATGCTTTTCTATATTAACACATATTTAAACATTTTAAAAGGATCAAAGTGTTTATGATAAAGTAAATTCACAGAAGAGAAGAGCTCTAAATATTTTTACTGTCGAAAAAACAGCACACAAGACAAACTCTACGTACAAAAATAAGAACTCTGTAAGTTTTAAGCAACCAACTTCATTGGAACACTTGAAATATTTAGAAATATGCAAGCGTATCCGTTAGGTCAGTTTTTGACAATTCAGTATTGAAGTCAGAGTAGTAATATTAGTAATTAAACATTCCAGAAAAGAAAACGTGTTGAAGAAATTTAAACAATGGTGAACAGAAGCCATTTGACCGAACACGACATCATGAAACGCTTAAAAACTTACAAAATGGTGCAAAATAAGCCGAAGAATGCTCTCAACAAGATATTCTCTGAAGTAGAAGAACACTTGCAGATAAGAAAACTGAAAGCCAATCCATTTTTAATGCTCCAAAACTTGCTGCTAAAGCTGATTCGGACTTAGGAAACAAAGTACATATGTAAGTGCATCATCCATAAGGAATATCTTAGCGTTCTTACATACATATGTATATTTTTAGTCTTACCAAATAATATTATATAACTGGTTAAGGGAGAAGAAAGGTTTACAGAATAATTGTTTTGAAATATTTACATATGTGAAAACATTAAAAAATTTATAAAATAATATAAAAAACGTCGAAAACTGATGGATTCTTTTCAAACGCATCACACTAGTATTTTTTCGGTATAAAGCGCGGAAACGTTATTTCAGTGCGATTGAATTGTCCGTAATATGTGCAAAGCTTTTTGTTGATTTCACATACATACACACATACATATGTACATACATATGTGAATATGTATCCAAATTTTCAAACATTGACATACAGTTGCTCACAAAAATATTTATCTTTTAGGATAGATTTTAATTTTGTTATGTCGTAGTATCTAGTACATCGTATAAAAATTAGGACACATGATAATTTTTTTTCCTTTTATCGCACAGTCTGCCGAGAAAGAAGTAGCCTTTTTTTTGTAAAATATGCAATTTACAGCTCACAAAAAAGATCACCATTTTAAACATTTACTTTTTGTGTATTCCTGCGACGTGATACTAAGAACAAGTGTGAGCTACGAAACCATCGATAGGGTCTAAGGACTAATAATATAACCAGTCGTGTGGCGAACAAAAAACCGTATATTTCGGAGATAAATAGACAAGGACGGTTATCATTTGCTGAGGTCCACGAAACTAAAACAATCGATTTTTGGATGTACTCGTATAATTATCAAAAATGAAAAAACAAATCAAAACACTTTTGTGAGTGCAAAAGCGATTATATATATACAGCCAAATTACAAAAATTAGGAAGGAATTTGTTTCCCGATAAAAAGTCTTCTCGAGAAAAAAATTCTTCCAATTATAAATTCCGAGAAAAATAATCTATAAGTGGCAACGCTGATACCAGTGAAAAGAAAATAATGCTATTTTTGAACAAAATAACTTGCTAAAAAATAATGAATAGCACAGCTTTGCGAAATCTTGCTGAAGAAATTAGAGTGGTAGAAGAACATCTACGAAGTAGCCAAAGGATGGCTAGAAGGCATTTACGGGATTAGTCTAACCCACTTGACCTGCCACAATCATTGTAAGTAAATAAATGCAAATTAATTTTTAATCTTTACGTTTTTTCACCGAAGGTGGACACCAGACAGGCGTTGGTAAGGCCTGTGACGTCTCATTAGCCCAATCAACTTTCAACAAAGTACTTGCGGAGATAGTGTAAATTTTTAAAAGCCATCCGAAAACCAAGGAAAAAAGAGGAACATTTGCTATTGATTTTTACTCGAAGCACAGGATTCCTGGCGTTGTAGTGTGCATCGATGGAACGCACGTCTAAATAATTGCACCTTCGGAAAATAAGCATTGATTGCTTGAAATTTTATTTTATAGAAATATTACTTACTTGTTAATTCAAACTCACTTCTATTTTTATTCATAATTGGAGAAAAAGAAAAAATTTCATGAGGAATTTCGATTTGTAATTGGGCTGATAGTATTTTAAAATTTTCATGTATTTTAAATGCTTTTTAATTTTTTATAGAGAATAATAAAATTTGAGGTCTACTTTATTTACTTTTGAGTAAAACAAATATTTTCATGTAGCATATTTTCTATAAATTCTTTTCATTTCAAAAAAACAAAATAATTATGTGAGCCCCTGTAGATACATACATAAATATATGTATGTATACGTGCATAAGTATGCAAGTAAATTTTGTGACAATTTATACATATGTACATAATAATATAAAAAGTATTTACAGTTTCCAGCTATGGACTTCTGAAAAAGAATCTTTCTACCAAAGCCTTTTCTTGCCTTTTTAGGTTTAAATTACAACCAGCAGAATGTTTCAGACAAGGATGGGCTCTTGAAAAAATTACCACCGCCAGAATGCCGTAAGGCATGGTCAGTTGTAGGCCGGTAAGCTACCAAAACGTGAGCATCAAACTGAGCATAAACTATTTGGCGAACGGATACAAAAAAAAGTATATTAAAGTTAGTAGTTCTGAAACAGTTTCAGATATGCATGTTCTCAATTCAAGGAAAAAAGTTGGACTCAAAACTTGGTGCACACATAAAGGATAACATGCTTTTTAGTTTATGTCAATAAACCTAACAATTATTTGCGGCCCTTCAATGAATTGGTAAGAAAACCTATTTCTGTAATTTTAGAAGACACTCTTAAGGTAGCATACAAATATCAAAAAATGTAATATCAACGAAACCGACAATTCAGGTTAAATACGAAAACGATTTAGGAAAACTGTCTAACGGGTTGAGGAAACGAAATATGGTCTTCAAGTTGCAATAAAAAGTATAGGTCCTGTCGATATTAAGATCGGATTGATGGATAGAAATGTTCTTAACATTAAAAATCGTGAAGAGATCCCTCAGCCCATGTTAAGGGTGGAATTAGAGCTGAGGAATATTTAAAAAAAAATTAAATTCAGCAAATCCATAGCCCACAATACCTTTTGCATCGTAAAGTAACGCATTCAGTTTTTACGCTGCCAAGAATTCTTCCATTTTAAAGCTTATTGCACATTGCCCCCAGATTGTGTTGTTTGTAACGAACTTGATGACAAAGCTCAATCGAATAAATAATAAATCAGCCATGTGCTGAAACTCACATTTCGCAAAAAAAAGCGATTACGATTTTAAGCCACAAAATGGGTGTGCTGGAAATCGCACACGCAAAAAATGTTGCTATTTGAAATCGCAAACAAATAAGGAAAGTTACTTCCATGTCAGTGAACTTGTGTATATTCCAGAATCTTTGCTTCAAACAGCAGGAATGGAACCACACAATAAAATTTACTGTGTTTTTATTTATTGTTTTTTAAAAAATACATTATTTTCATTTTAAAAATTTTCCAATCTAAAAATATACTCCTTTTACGTGATTGCTGTGCTTGACTTGTTTTCTTTAAAATTAGAGATTTCAGAGTGCAGGCTGCTCTTATTCCTGCCCAAAAAATTTTAATTTTACCACCCTCTTAGACATATACATACATACATAATAAAAACGCACGATTTTCTTCTTCTTCTTCTTCTTCGAAAAATGAGAATTGCGATTTTGAAAAAAATAAGTGATATAAAAATTTTGCGTTTTTCAGCACACGGGCGAACAATTTAAAAAAATATAGCAGTTGTGGAGGTAAACATGCTGTTAATTCCAGAGGTTGCCACTATGCCCCCAAAAAGATTTCTTATGCTAATGTGATAAAATTCAATTCAGAAAAACTGGAATCAGTACATTAAAATTTGAATACTTCGGTCAAGATGTTAGCAAGCTAATGGCAGACAGCTTTTTAAGCCCTGATTTTCGTTAATTTAGTTTATTAATTTTAAGATTTTTTAATATTATTAAAAAGAGTGTTATAAAAACACATACTTACATAAAAAAAAAATTGACCCTAGGGTCACTAACTGAAAAAATGCGCTAGTCAATAACCAGATACCCCGATATCTCATGTGGCATTTTGCAATTTTACTTTAAAGATTATTGTTTTAAGTCATGTAAGTTATTTCATTTATGTTAGTGTTGCCATTCATATTTGATGATATATAAAACAATTTTGTTAAATCAGCTAACAATCGAGGAGCACCCATACGAGTACCACTGCAGAACTAAGTTTACGCACATATCTTCAAAGCCAGGAAAATATGCTAAGAACCCTTCTCCGCCCAAGGACTGGTCATAGTCACGGGACGTGGGGTTCGATAAGGAGAAAGACTGGTAAAGGATCTAACATGTCCTTTCCATTTTAGGGGACGCAACATTCGCATTGTTCGCAGTGTTCACATGCGCAAAGAAAAACAAATTCCGTGATTGGATTACCCACAGTTCATGCCAAACATAGAGGAGGCCATTGTCACTCTTTTACAAAATAATAGATATTAGTGCATTGTCTGTACAGCTAATATATTTTGAAAGTAATTGTACTATACCTCATAAAGATATGCAAAGAAAATGCTTTTTGGGGGGCCTAAGTCATTGAAGAGCGACCTACAAACAGACAAATTAAGCACCATTTCTCATCAAAATGTGTCATTGAATGCTATTTGGGTAAATCGATACCCAAAAATATGCGTGAAAATCCGTCGACTTGTAGCCGAGCTTCTGGAAGAAAGCCTATTGTTGGTGTATGTGCGGAATATTATGCTTGATATTAACAAAAAAACTTGAAAAACAAAGAAAAACCAGAAACGTAAAAAGCCAATAAGCGATCGGCATACCGACATCTCAAAATGTTTGGAGTGTACATATGTAAGTTCTTTTGCATGTCGGTATATTGCACAAAGTTTTTTTAAAAAGCACATGTAATAGACCTCAATAGCGACCATCTGAATTTTCATAGCATATTTGCATTAGGAAAAATCGTCAGAAAAAAAAGGAAGTATCAGTTAAAAAAGGTACCCGTATACCCAATTTCTGACCCTAGGGCCATTTAAATCCATAAAGACAGATTGCAGATGCTATTATTTTCGTCCATCTCTCACCATTTTCACAAACAGAATAAGGTGATTTTTCAGATTTCAAGAACCGAAATTTCGAAAAATGCCTCTTAACTATTTGTGGAGCAAGAACGATATTTTATGATTTATGAACATTCATAAATATAAGCGAGATGAAATTCTTTTTTGGAGTTTTTTCGCTCATCTGTCGTTAATTCTAATTCTTATTCAAAGGAATTTTCTTTTGTTAATGCGTATTTTTAATCTTTATATATTATTTGTGATATAATTTTGTCTTATTTTCCTGTTTTAATGTATTTCTGATGTAAAAATTGAATTGTTCTATTTTTCTAGACTTAATGGCAGCCCTTTACAGTAAACGTTTAACATCATCCAACAGCAAAATCTTCAAATGGCGTAACCCATACTTGTATAGTTCTGCGACGTGCAGGTAAAATTACTCTTTACAACTGAACTCTGCTGACGTCTATTTAAGCAGGACAAAATGCATATTATTTATTACACATATACAAAAATAAAATATTATAGGAATAAAAGTGCAAAATCTAACTTAAAATCAAAGAAACTTTTCCGCTATCGAAATAAACAAATTTATTTACTAAGTTACATACGTTGCATTATTAAAATATTCAACGGATGAATTTATTCAGTTTCAAAGACAAACACTCTGTCTTGTGTAATTTTTTCTTTAGAGATTAAAAATTACATAAAAACACGTAGAAAATCTTATTACTGATAATAAAAACAATTTGTACAAAGCAATCGAAGCAAGTTTTTTTTAGAGGATAACAAACACGCATGCATAAAGTTTAGACTCACACAGAGCTATACGGAAGGACCATTATGAATAATTAAAATCCTAGTCCTCACTAACTGGCAGCTAAATGATTTGCGTTTGAGTTCGCATGAAGGAAGTAATAAGTGCAAAGTTTTTGATTATTGAAATCACTAGTTATATACATCCGAATTTTGAAAAGATCTTCATAGTGGCAACGACTTGTAAACATTTTACCTTCTTGAATAAAGTTGAAAGTTTCTAAATAGTTTCAATCTCTCATTAGAAGTTTGCGCAATTTAATTCTTGACTTTTTAATTTTCTCCTTAATTTCTATGCATTTGAAGTATGCTGGGTAATGGCAAGAATGGATGAGTGCCCATCGTACGTACAGTAAACACCAAATATTAACAAAACTCTCTCTCTCTGGCGTCCACACAAACATACATACATATGTTACTACTTTGGCGAAGCCAGCACAGAAGAATGTTTGAGATTTAAACGATTCTCGCCGTCGTTTTTAAATAAAGCTTATTTTGTTTGCGGGGCTAACGAAAGTCAGTTCCACCCCCATTTAACAGTAACCCAAAAAAGGGGAGTGCCAACAACGTTCTGCGCGCAGAATTGAGTAATAAATATTTGTAGTAATGAAAACAATCAGGCGTGTTCTCAAAACCACATGATTTCAAATTACATGTGCTTTTAAAAGCACCCTATTTTGTATTTCGCTGTGACTTTTAATTGTTTGAAAACGTAAGCATTTCTTTGCAAAAAAGATCCCTTGGAACTTTCTTGATTTTAAATTATTTGTTTTAAATAAAACAACCAATTGCATAAAAACTGAGTAAACAACGCAACCTATTGAATTAATTTATTATGACGCTTATTATAGAAAAATCGGATAATAATAATATAATTTGAAAAAATTGTTGACGGAGCTGAATGCTCTAAAATCACAAAATTTTTGTACACAGAAATCCTTCTTGTGATTTCAAAAAACTTTCATAAAATGTAGTTTTCAAAACAGTCCCGAATGTATTGCAATTTTATTTATTTTTTATGTTCTCTCTCACGGAGATTAGTTGAAATAACAATGAAATGTTGGAGGTTATCAAACTCGCGGTATTGGAAGGGAAGTACGAGAATATAGTTGACTTAGATTGGAATATTTTTTCTTGGTAGTAGCCCAAATTGCTAATGAACAGGCTTTGGAAGAATCTGCGTAGCAGCAACAATATAAATTAAATTTACAACTTTATTAAATTTCCACGAAAACTCTACCTGACTAAAAAAGAAAAATATACATAATTCTCTGTAGCGGGGCTGAATGTGCACTATGTTCTACTAAAGTTTGCTTGAATAATCATCGCCGGAAAAAGCTCTTTTACATCAACGGCTTCCAATTTTCCCTAGATCATAAAACAACAACCAGTTTCGTTATTCTAAAATCATACAAACGAGTAGATACATACGTATAAACATGTGGTATATAAAATAGACGCAGTAAATATTTTTAGAGCTGCAGAATAACTTCAAATCGAAAAATTTTGACATTTTCGTAACACATATTTAATGCTGGTACTTTATTGCTTTAAAAATAATAGTGAAACCAAAGAAATCATAAAGATAATTTAAACGCTCAAAGCAGTTACGCAGATATTCAGATTCGTTGCGTACTTACAGTTGATTTTATTTTGTATAAGTTTGTGAGAACGATCTTTGATTTTTGCCAGAGTGAAAAATTAGAGTTTAATCATTTTTCCGTGCCAGATCTTTGGAAAATACAATCTAACCTGCTCATTCGGCCAACCCGAATTAAATAATACCTAATCTGTTAGTCTTAGGGCTTACACTATTTATAAAAAAAATAAAATTCTACTACCAGAAAAATTTCCATTACGTTTCCCATTTGGAGTGGGCAACGGCAATAAAATTACATGTAATTCGCCAGAATCACAACAGTCGCACTTCATACACGTCTAAGTCTTCAGATTGTGAATTTAGGCTTATTCCAGCGAAAACCTCGAAACCAAAATGGCAAGATCTGCTTATTCCCAGATTCAGATACGTATTCGCATTACATTTACATATATTAGATCCCAAGTTGTTAAGCCCAGTTCCAAAGTTAGTGTAAATAGTAATACGTATAATTGGTGAATAATAACCGAGTTGGTAAAGCTTTTCGCCCAGTGTTTTATAAATCGTGATACAGAACATGCTCATGTAGTGAAACTGACGCCTTACTTTATATATTGTTATATGCTTTCATAAAAGGCCTAATTTACATCAAACAATTTTTTCAGGATAGTCAAAACTTTAAATATATGTACATACATATGTATATAGTCAAACCATGTAAATAAAATATTTTTAAGTTTAAGCTTAATTCTTATTAAACAATAAATAATTTTGTATTGCTTGCAGAGATATGAGCCGAAAAAGGCATAAGCATAAGTCAAATTAAAACATGGTTTTCGTAATCTGGGGCTTTCAGAAAAATTTTCCAGCAACATGTACTTTGATAATATATAATTATCCAAACTATTGGTAGCTGAGGGCTTTTTTGAATTCATAAGATGATATAATTTTTATAATATATGTATGTAGTTTACACTTACACGTACGTATTCTCTGAAATAATTAAACCAAAACTGTTACTCTTTATCTTTTGAAATCTAAGTGACACAAATCCGTTGCTTCACTGTCTTATGTTAACTTGGATTAATGACAGTGGTGCGTTTAAATAACAGGTTAGTTAATTAAGTGAAGAAAATTTCAGGTTAATTTGATTTTAAATGGGTCAGTAGGTATTTTAACGTGGGGTAATTATTAGTATTATGTAAGTATATGCATATACATATACATATATATGTGAATATATACATACATATGTACATATATGCATATCAAAATCACCTATAACTTGATAAAAAAAAAATATGTTAGCCTCGCTAAAACCTATTTGTCGGCATTTCATCATTTTACATATACTACATATGGTAAGTAAGATAAAATCTCAATATGTATGTATAAAACGTTCTCATAAAGACCTTAAATTTTAATCCAAATAGATTTAGCGGAAACAAAGTCTCTCAATCCTACGTAACTTGTAAACAAAAAAATATATTTGACACTTTCAGTCTACTTTTAGTTGTTCATTATTGTGGAAGAGTATATAAAAATTAATTCTCTAGTTAAAGAACTTTTAAGAGGTAAGGGGAATGTTCAGAAAATATATTATGTACATATGTACTTGATATGTATTTTAGTCAATCTTTGCTTTGGAAATTTGAATTAAAACACATTTCACATTTATTTTAATTTAATAAGTTTCTGCGAATTATGTTTGTAACAATTACACATGCCGTAATCCTGCTGCTAATCTTGAAGACAACAACATAAAAAAACTCAAATTCCAAAAAAAAAATTAAAAAGCTTCGGAAAAGTTTTTCGATATTGTTATATGCACACATATACGTACATATTTAATTCCTTCACTGTAAGGCTAAGATCTAGTAGCCATGGCTATGATGAAATATTAGAAGAAAATATTTGTTTGCATATTTGCTCGAAACTACGTAAAACAAAAAGAGATTTTGTTTTATGTTCAAACTATGATCAAATATTTGACCATATTTGTTTGTTCAAACCGTTTTCAAATAGTGTGAAATAAAGGAAATAATACTTTCCATTTGTTCAAACAAAATCAAATATTTGCATTAAATAATTGTTTAAGCAAAGTGTAAAAGAATATAAAATTATTTGATATAAAATCAAAATTATGAACGTGGAAGACAAATTATTTGATTGATGCTGTGGAGCGGCATCTCTGGTGTTGGTAATTGAGGAGAAAGTTAAAGGGGAAAAACAGGCAGATCATGGACACGTTGTTGGACTCGTAAAAAGAATGAAGATGTTGTGCAAATTGTTAAAAGAGCTGCAGTCTGAAACACCCAAGCCCTATAGAATTTTTGGTCACACCAACATTTTATTTAGGGCATTTTTTAGTTTTTAGTTTAAATTGATTAGACAAAAAACACCCTTTCGCAAACCAACTTCTGCCCCAGAACGCTTAAGTGTTAAACTTCCTTATTTGGAAACATGGGAAAGCTTTAGATCGCTAGTACATATTCCGAATTCCTTTCAATACTATTTCAGTCATTGTTCCTGAATTTTGCGATGCAGTTTATAATGTTCTAAAGTGGGAGTATTTAAAGGTAAAGTGAACAGGGTGTGCACACAAGCATGAGATTTAAAGATTTAAATTTAGGTGCCATCGACCTCCTCCTCCTCATTCTGGTAGCATTTACTACACCTACAATGGTAAAATATTATATTTCTTCAATTATTTACTTAATTTCAATTCCGTATTTTTTGTAGGTACGCACAATATTCTATTTCTGATGCGACGATTCGATGTTGGATGAATATCTGACGCTGGAGTGTTTATTTTAATGTAAATTTTGTGGAAACGGAACTTATTCTTGGTGAATGGCGAATTGAAGAAATTGACACTAATTCCCCCGGAATGTACGCATATTCTTCTAACATTGTGAAAACACTTCTGCAATCAGGGAAGAGTTTTTACAATACTTTGTGAAGGTGTAGTTCCTTTTCAATATACGTATGTGTTTATATAAACATATGTACACGCTAATGAAAGAAAACTAATAATGAATATAATAATAATAAATTCCGTATTCCAAATATGAGATCATATGTATGTATGTATGAATTTAATCACTAAATAAATCAATAAAAACAAACAAACAAATTTCTACTTTGAGTACTTGCATACGTACATATGTATGAATGAATGTATGTTATCCTCACTTATCATTTTCAACTCGCTCATCAAAAAAAGGAAATAACATTTTAAATAAATGTAAATTTTTTCAAAACGTACTTTAATAAAAAAAAACATCATTCCTCTTTGAAAAAGTATTTTTATTTTCTTGAAGATATCTGCCTTTTTTTTAAAAAAAGAATATTTTTTTAAACACTGAATAGTCGATTTTGCAAAGAATTTATAATTAGTTTCAAAAATTGATAATATTGCACGAAACAGCTGTTATTTACTGATGTTTGCTTCTATAATCGTTAAAATATTTTAACCTCTAGGTTCACATATTGTTCGCATTAGACAAATATCTGTTTACCAGCAAATAATTTTATTTTTCAAAATCAGCTTTTATTTTATTTCAAATATTTCAGAAATCTGAATGTATCTGCTTATAATTAATAAATAATTCCTTCATAAAATTGCGAATGCTGTTAATGATTTATATTCACCCTTATTCTGCGTTACGACTCGAATCGAAATTGTCTGCGTTTGGCAAATTTGGTATTCTATGTTCCGTTCCCCGATCCATTTTAATTTCTTTCTCGATTGTATGTATTCTGCATTACGATCGTAAGTTTTTGCCTGTTGTTTATTTATTGACGGTAAGTTTTTCTATTTTTGTTTTTGGTAAAAAAAAATCTCCAATTAAATAAAATGTGAGTACAAAATGCTATACATATACATATTTATTTTGTAATAATTTTTTATCTTTTTTTTTGGAAATATATAAAATTAAAATAATTATTTCACACATACATATTTAAAACATGGATTGTAACTGTCTCTGAATTTCCGCCTTATTCTGGATCTAGTTGTTCTCCTCTTCCAACGACAAAGCGGCTGCTATCGATTCCATTTCTTCTCGAAATTCAGCTAAATTTTATTTTTATGTAAAAAAATATCACCTACGGCGGAATCTTCACACTGGAATAGTTTGTCCACAAATACCGCTTACTTATTGTATATTCTGTCTGTTTTCCTCTTTCTGCACTCAACTGATGTACATATGTATTTATTTAATTATAGTTTAACATATCGCACCCTAAATACAAAAACAAATCTAAAATTTTTAGGAGAGACAAAAAACTGTTTATGTTTAGTTCATCGTGCAGAAGAAACACATTTAACATAACTGTATTTTTCCAGTTAAAGAAGATAGTTACGTTAAAGAAATTGCTGCAGTAGTTAGAGATGTGTACTCTGAATTAATTTATGGAAAAAAGTCACTTTTGGAAAATTTTGAGTTGTGACACTTTTGTATTTAGGGTGCGATATATTTGGTTTTTATATGTATGTATGTTTATCGCTGTTTTTTCACTTAAATTTAACAATTTCAATGTTTAAAATTTTTTTAGTTTTTCTGTTTCCATTTTTCTTTAGATTATGTTATTTTCAAAATACCATTTTTCGTAACTGAATGAGGCAGCGTAATCGAAATAGATCTTATCTTGCAATATTCGGAAAGCTGGTGCATTTTTGCAGTGACAAAATGGTGGGAACAGAATTGGAATGTGTGCCAGTTCTAGAACTTGTTATTCTATAGTACAGGGCAGACGATCAGCAGGAGTTTCGATGTTAAATTGTAGTTAAAACAAAACGTGTTTTTTTGGACCAGCCACGGTCGACCACTTCATATGCAGTGCATACCAAAATTCTGTTATGGCTCCGCCCCAAAGGGTTTTTTTTTTTAATATTCGTATTTTATTTTTATTTAACTGTTGTTCTGACTGTTCAGTGCCCAGTGTGCATAAATTCGACTTGTGGACACGAGCGATGCCATTCTACAAATAGTCGAGTGAAGGAAAGAAAGTTTGAAAATCGTATGTTGTTTTCTCTGTGGGTACGCAGGAGATTAATTTATTTTTGATTATAAGGGGAAAACATTGCTGTTGTTCGCAATGGTGTGGCAGAACATCTCGACTCGTCGTCGTGGCAAACAATTGAACATCTCACGAACATCACTGATGCGAATTTTAATTAAGAATTTGAATTTACACGCTTACAAGGTTCAATTGACTCAAAAGCTGAAGCTTAAAGACCATTGCAAACGTCGTCAATACGCTGAATAGACAGAAGTGAATGGTGACTTTACAAAGAAACTCATCTTCAGCGACGAGGCACATCCACGAGTGGTTGTTGAAAAGCTGATGCATCCACCAAGAGTGAGGTTTATGGCCTGGCGCAATCGGCCGTACTTTTTCGAAAATAAGCCCGGCCAAGCAGTTACCGTTGATGCGGGTATGTCTACAGTAAAGGCACGTTCTAGAAATACGTATGTATGTATGTATGTATTTCAATTTGCCATCCGTATCACACATATATATATTTTAACATTTTATTTACATACATATAATTTAATATTTTATTTATTTATTTTTACTTATTTACAGGAATTATCTTCTTTTTGCACAATTATTTAAATATTTTATAACAGTAAACATTAAAATTCTAAAAAAAAACATTATCAAACTGAGTTCGAAAATTAAAATCTCTTCGCAGCATAATGGCAACACTTCTTTGTAATGCAAAAAGTAAATAGTCACAATGAAAACATTCAATAGAAAGCTCTTGAATATGTTTTATTTTCTATTTTATTTTTATAGGTTGAGCGCCTATAGCTCTGAACCAAATTTCCTGCATCTTAAAATTAATTATATTTTCCATCGGCATTAGTAGTCCGAATGCGATTTAATTCAAGTCAATGATTTGATGAGGGCGTCTTCTTTGTCCACCCACAAAAGTTTTGCTGCACTGTTCACTACATTTATAAAAATTTAGTTAGTAGCTCCTTTGTTTTAATAAATAACTAAATACTGTTTTAAAAATCTTATGTGGCATTCTTCACAACCTTACCCTTTACGATATTCCAACGACTGCAGCACATCAAACATTTCTTAATATTTCTCAGAATCCTCGATATTCATATTTTTTTATTATGAGAGTTTTGTATGGATTTCAACAGTGATTGAAGTTTGAAATTTCCAATTATCAACGCAAAGTCACAGTTGCGCTTTATTTGCAAATGTTCGTATACGAGTACAAAATGCCTTTGACGAAAGAAAATCATTAACACTCGCACACATACACATACATACATGCATACTGCACGTCCATATACTTTGTATGTTTGTACATACCAACTTCACACCGTAACAAATGGAAAAGTTCTCATATACATACATACATACCAACATACATAGTAAAAATCACACAAAAATCACTTCTTTAAATATGTATGTACATAGATTTATAAATTCTTTTTTATGGCATTTTGGCTGGCAGACTAATCAATAATTTCATCAAATTTGCTGAACTGGTTAACATCGTTCTCGGCGGTTCTGCATATTGCTGATTAAGAAACCATGGTAAAGACATTTCAAGCACTGTCTTATGGCTTTTTAAAGGTGGCTGCTTCTACATATACATACATACATACATATGTATGTACATATGTATGTATGTGCATACATATGTATGTACATACATATGTATGTATATGTACATATGTATATTTATGATTTATACAGTACAGTTATACTTACAAAACAATTTCGTCATTATTTCAAATTTTACCAACGTGTTTGATCACCATTTGCTTAAACTGTGAAAGTAGTGAAGAGTATTTTTTTAAATTTAACTCATATATTAAAGTCGCCAGACTAAAAAATTAAACGTCGATTTTGCATTTTGCAAACATTTTAAACCTCTTTCGAATCAAGCTTTCTTGTGTTAACTAATCTAAATAAGTAGATATTACAAAAAAAATTAAAATAAATTAAATAATTTTTAAAAACTTTGCTTGATGCGACATGAAAGACAAAGGGATAAGAAGCAAAATTTGAGAGCGTTGCAATGCGCCGCTCTCATCGTACTTACTTGGATACGTTTGTGAATATTTAAGTTTGCGTACATACATGCATACATACATACATACATACATGTATGTACAGTCGACGGCTCAATTATTTTGCTAATTGATCTCTTGGCTATTGGGGTGTTTTCGTTCAAGTGCGTAAGATACCGTTACCTCAGCTTAGCTCAAAACAAAGAGCACATCAACAAAAACTCGTACATTTTTAAAATATTTTGTCCATTGTTTTGTGCGCTCTCAAACTGCTGATAAGAATCATAGTAGGCAGTGACTTTTGGCTTCGGCCTCGAAATTATTATTTCGTGCTTGGAAATTATTATTTCTGTTTTTCAATTCAACTTTGTTTGCTTTCTTTTCAACTTAAGATACATGTGTATGTATGTATGTATGTATGTAGTATGTATTTTTTTGTAGAAGATGTGTACTTTTGCTTTCAAACTTCGAGACGGCGAACTACCAGCTTAAATAAATGTAACTGTCATTATTAGTACAAGAGCAGCTACATTTTTTGCCCTTCTCGCGAATTGCACAATGTGGGGTTTACCGGTCATACATATGAATAATGTTCGACCACATTTTTCTTAAGATTTTCTAGAATTTGAGAGGAACTATCCCAAAAATTTTAAAATATTGTACAAGCATTTTGCTACTAACGGGTCCTTTTTATATCTTTGTTTTTGGTATGTATATCCAGATTTTTCTCATTTCTTTACCTCATTGCGTTGCCAATAGCTTAACAACACATGTTCAATCCTAGTAGCAGTAGTTCCGAAGACGGTGTTTATCGCATGGTTAGAGTTCTTTCCAGGGTTGGGACAGCTCTAAACATCATTCATCTAAATGTACAAAGTTTAGGAAACAAACTCGATGAATTCAAATACCTATTTGTTTCAGTTGGTATTGATATAATATGAGTCTCAGAATCTTGGTTTTCATTAGACATTCCAGATGCAGTTTACAAAATGTCAGGATTTAAACTTTTCCGCTCCGATGCTTCATCACCGATATATTTTTTCGAAATATGTATGTATGTATCAAGTTTAGATGGGAAGAAACTATTGTTGGGCAGTGTATACAGGGCAAATAGCAGTATTAGTTTTGATTCCCTTAAAACAACGCTAGAGAACATATTCGTACAATATGATAATACTCTGTATCTTTTTCCTGTAAACACACAACACACCCACGCACTATCATAATACATCCTGCAGTTTCATTGACTTAATACTTGTAAAGCACAATTCTAGTGTTGTCTTGCACAACCAATATTCTGCGCCAATGTTCTCAAAGCACGGCGTTGTCTTTCTGAAATATGACATTTACCCATTTCGGGGTGAGACATGTTTCACATATGGTGAGTTTTACAACATCGATACCGCTGCGTTAAATCATCATATTAATAGAATTTGCTGGGAGCAGATCTATAGTTTAGAAAGTGTAGACGACCAACTAATAATGAAATAAAAACTGTAATAAAAAACGCAATGAACCCTATTCGCGCTGGAAAGGATTCAGACCAGATAATCTTAAAATAATATTTGCATCTGCACGGCGCACAGTGGCACCCGTAGAGCAAACGAGGTTGCAAAAATCAAAATTTTCATGTGCGCCTGCGAAATTTTAAATGAATCCATCTTATAGTAAACTTTTCAACGATCTCAAATATGCTACTCTTAACAATATCAGATTTTTAGTTTAGAAGACATAACTGTTCAAAGTTAACCAATTTTCGGATTTAAAAAAAACACACAATTTTTAGGTAGTTTGATCCGATTTCAGGTGTAATATCACGAAAACTAGGCAACGAATAGTATTTTTTTTTGTTTTTAGTGATTGATGTGCTTATTAAATGTATAACAATAAAAAAAATTGTGCTGTTTGCTTTGTGTTTCTCTAGGTAAATCAGTATTTAAAAACTATCCATTTTTTCACTATTCTTCAACTTTGACGGAAAATAAAAAAAATTTACCTTTTTTTACCTCCGCCATATTTTCAAAATATGTTCTTTAACTAGTCTTTTACATAACTCAAAAGGTTTTATCTGCCTTTACGTGCCTATTTGGCTTCTACAGGTAAAAAACGTTAAAAAGACATGGTTGCAGAAATTGTATGGCGGGCATCCCTTACATGCCTTGACTGACAGTTACTTTGATGTAATAGTTTGAAAATTGCATTTTGAGTCAGTTGTCTACCTGAGAGCCTCTGGCGAAAAATTTGGTCCTAATATTCCGTTACAGACACAAGATGCACAAAAAACTACTCATTGAAATAAGCAGGTACGCACCTCACTTAAAAATTATTTTTGGCGTACATATGGTGAAGAACAATACTGACTTATGGTACAGGTAGGCACAAATCTCATTTGGCTACGTGCATAATATCAAAACTGTATAATTCAGCCCAAATGCATATGTATGCATGTAACAGGTACATTTGTAGACATGGTAGCATAGGCCTATATATTGCAAAACAAGCTTAATGCCTGCATTAGTCTACGACTGAAAGTTGGCGAAACAAGTATTGAAAACATGGCGTTGAACAATTTAAAACTATTTGAACTGTTTAGAAAGTCAATTACACCAACGTGTTTCGCGGAAGCTGCTTTAGAAGAACTCGATAGCTTATACGGAAATATTGAGAGAAGCAAAAGTATAAAAAATAATCTTTGTATGATACATGCCAAAATTAAGACAAAATGGGTGAAATGCAATCGAACCATTAACATCTTCAACTCCAAATACGAGGACTGGCTTAATGAAGACACCATCCTGGATATATTGGCAGTAGATAAACCCTCCACATCAACCAGAGGAGAAAAAGGAAGGCCAAAAAAAAGTATGGAGGAGTGTTCAATTTTCACAAGAAAGAGGAAACTTGCCGATGCCACCAATGACTTGACCACGAAGGATTTATCGGATGCGCTGTCTATTAAATACATAAAGGATAGTGAACGAGTTAGGTCGCAGATTACAAAATCTGTTGCTGATGCAAGCCCACTGCGACTAAAAAGGATTAAGGAAAGCATTCCCACTCCCACAAACGCACATATTAAAAAGTATAGTTCCGAAGAAGCCTTGGCTCTGTTTTTGGACTTAGAACTTTCCAAAGAGAAATATGAGATACTACGGGCATCTTTAATGCGACACGGGGCTGACCTTTTCCCCGGATACAAGCATATTACGCAAGCCAAAATAAATTCACGACCATTGCGTACGGAGTTTACGGAAGTCTCTGCGAAAGCCAATCTGCAGGATCTTATGGACCATACAGCAAAACGGTTGTTGGAAAGTCTTCCTGAAAATGAGGTGGAAATTCTTCCTCAGAAACTAACATTGATCAGCAAATGGGGCTGCGATGGATCATCCGGACAAAGCGTTTATAAGCAAAGGATATCTTCCGATGACACTACAATATCTGACGGAAATATGTTTATGGCATCTGTTGTTCCATTGCGGCTAAAATCTGATGTTTCCCTACACTGGAAAAATCATCGACCGTCATCAGTGCATTATTGCCGACCAATAATGTTTCAGTTTGCAAAGGAATCGGCAGAACTCATAAGGACCACGGTGAAGGACATTGAAGAACAAATAAGCAAGATTAAGCATACAAAATTGCAAATTGGAGAAGGAAAATATATTGAATGTAGTTACGAGTTCCACCTGACCATGGTTGACGGAAAAGTCGTAAACGAACTGACAGGAACAACCTCAACATTGACATGCCCGATTTGCAAAAAGAGTCAGAAGAACTTCGGTAATTTAAACGATTCTACAAACGAGGAGAATTACGAATATGGAATGTCACCATTGCACGCAAGGATAAGGTGTATGGAGTTCTTGCTAAAACTGGCGTATACCCTACCACAACAAGATGAAAACATCGATGAAAATACATCAATTAAGGATAAGGAAAAGATCAGAAAGAAGCAAATAAAGAATGCTTTTTGGAAACAACTTGGACTAAAAGTAGACTGCCCCAAGTGTGGATACGGTAACTCAAACGATGGAAACACTTCAAGGAGATTTTTTGCAAATGATGAGGCAGTAACTAGAATCACTGGAATTGACAATGAAATCGTCAAAAGATTGGGAACGATCTTGAATGTTTTAAACTGCCAAGAAAGTGTTAATTCTACAAAATTTGGAGAATATGCATCGGAAACTGCATCTCTTTTAGCAAAAATTTATCCACAGAAGAAGTTGACCCCGACCGTCCATAAAATATTGGCGCATGGCAAAGATATAATTGAGTACCAGTCTTTGCCAATTGGAGAGCTTTCTGAAGAAGCGCAGGAGTCTCTTAACAAATTTTACAAAAAATATAGATTGCAGAACACGTTCAAAGCATCAAGGGTGAGGCAAAATGAGGACCTCTTCAACATGTTAGCAGCATCTTCCGATCCACTTATTTCTTCCCTGCGGCATGTGAAGACACGAAAAGAACTACAATGGAATTATACTTTAGAAATGATTAGTCTTTTAGATATACCTTCTGTTACGAATTGTGATGAATATTTTACAGAAAATTCAAAAAATTAATTGAAAAAAAATTTGTTTAATTTGTTGGCTAATAACTTTAAAACAGAAAAAGCTTTCAAAAGAACTAAGAAATATAAGATTGGTAAAAATAATTTGATTTTGTTACCATAAAATAGATGAGTTAGAAAAAAATTTGAGTTTAGAAATGATTTGTATTTTAGACATACTTTGTCTTACCAAGAAAATGAATATTTTACAGAAAATTGAAAAAATCATTTAAAAAAAAACTCTTTTGTTGTAATTTTTTAGGTAATATCTTAAAACATGAAAAGCTTACAAAAGAACTACAAAAAAATATAAAATTCTTAACAAAAATTTTTTTGTTACCAAAACTTGAATTTTTTCACAAATTTTAACTTTGAAAACCCATAAGTAAGCACCTATAAGGTGTAGCGTCCACTCCAACCGCTCATTTTATAGGTTGAACAATTATCTATGACATGCAATTTAAATTATTCGATTATCTTGTTCGGTTCAAAAGATATGATTTTTGCAACGAAAAAAGTCAAATGGCGCCACTGTGCGGCGGTAAGTAATAAAATTAAATTTAGGCTGCTAAATGTGCTTTTTACCAAAACAAATGTTCATTTACAAAGACAAATAGAAAGAAATTTGTGAAATTGGAGTGGGTCGAGGGAAATTATCTAGTGACTGCGATGCTGATGTGAACGTACTTAGTAGAAGACTCACTAATGCTAATATCCCTTCTGCAATAGGTAACGTTTACGTTCACTATTGCTTTGTCATAGTTGTTTAAAACAACTTTTAGTTTCCGCTGCGTTGATCAAATCGAAGTTTTCAAAAGCTTTTCTGAAATAAAATCTAAACCAGTTGGTATAGATGGTGTTATTCCACTATTCATAAAAACCTTAATTCCAAAGCTTCAGCCTTTTCTAACATACATATTTGTTCAACTCAATTACTACAATTTTCAATTTGCCCTAAGGAAAGGAATTCTTCCATTTTTGTCTAAGATTTTTGAAAACATTATTTGCAGGCAATTGAATGAATATTTAACAGGAAGGAATCTGCTTTCTGAGATGCAATCTGTCTTCATGAAGGGCAGATGTTGTATAACAGCGTTAGGCGATATAGTCGAAAACATAAGCTTCAAATATGGTGGCGTTTCTGAAACTTTTGGATCACAGTAAAGCATTTGATACTATAAATCATTCCATCTTGATAAAAAAAAAGCTCCAGAAATTCTTTTATTTTTAAAGCTCTGCTTGCAATTTAATTTTATCGTTCCTTGAGAACCGTTCGCAAAGAGTAAAGTTAAATAACTATTTATCTGCCTCACTAAATGTTAATAATTTAGGCAAGATTAACTGTTGGGCTGTGGCAAACGATCTGCATATTAAAACGAAAATCTTTTGCTCAAAATCTGGGAGAATTGTCAATAATTTTCAAGTAACAATCAATGACATTTCGATCAACTTAAATTCGGCATTAAACTTGGGTGTAGTTTTTAATAACAGACTCACATGGACCAATCATATTGATGTTGTTGCTGCAGAGTAAGCTGCGCACCTTATGTGCAGCAAAGAATTCTACCCCTCTTAACATACGTATGCTCCTCGCAAAAATACTTTTATACGGCTGCGAGATTTACGTAAATTGTGACAGGACGGACCTACACAAACTTAAAGTCATACATATATAACAATATTGCACGCTACATATTTCATAAATATAGAAGAAGAATATTCTTTCAGGATATCAAATATAACTTTTGAAAATCTTTTGAAATATAAATGCCTTATTTTCTTGCATAAAATAATTACTTCCAAACAACCACCATATTTATACAATGAAAATATTTTCGCCAGATCTCAACGTTGTAAGAACATAATTCAGTAAAAATATAAGAGTCTTATTTCCTAGCGAAAATTTTCCGCCTACTCAACTAGTCTTTGGAACTCCTTACCAAATACTACCCAAGTCCTTTGAAAAATTTTTTTTCAAAAATACTTGAGAATAAAAATAAGTGTTTCGTAGGGTAACACCAACGAAATGTCGGCATATAGACAGTGAGCGAGTACACAAAAAATAGCTTCCTTTTTTATTTTTGACACATTTTTAAAAAAATAAGAAGAAAGCAGAAGTAAGATTTCTTACCACTTCTTAAGTTAAAAGTTAAACACAAGCGATCCGTCGACAAGGCCAAGTGGAATAGAATATGCTATAAATAAGTGGCATGATATTTCTATACATTCATACGAGTATATAGTACATACGAGTGTGTATGTTCATCTCTATATCAATAAAATAGACAGTTTTCATAAAAAAAAATTATGAGAGTAAAAGTTCATTTCAAACTTGCCTTCGAAGAAGAGTCCTGTAAAAATTAGTTTACATAATTTAATAAACAAAACTGAAAAGCCTGATAGAGACTAAGAGACGATATAATGCAAAACCTTTTGATGCGCGAAGACGGCCACAAACGTTTTAAGCGTTCATCAGTTTTAAAATATCCAAATAAAATAACACAGTTTTTGTAACCTAAAAATATTGTTTGTGCGGAAAATAAAGAATATCCCAAAGGTCTGAGGTGTTTGACAAATGGAAACTCTTTAAATTCTTTCCAGTTTATAATAAGGGTTTCCAGTAGTTTTATCTGTTTGTCTTTGACAATATAACAAAAAAGCGCATTCAAGAAATGATATCTATTCTATTTTCATTTTTTGTAAATATACATATTTTCAATAAGTAAAAATTACAAATATTAAACATACATAAAAATACGAGTAACACTATATATCGTAGAAGCCAAACATTGTGTGAAGTAGTTAACTATGATACATACGAGTACATACATCTCCTCAAAAAAAGTAATACTACGTTTAAAGCAGGAAGTATATAACCTGTACAAGATGACAGCTCTACTAGCCTGATTTGTGTGGATAATTAAGGTCAATGTCTACTCTTTCTTTATCGACAAACACAATAATTTCTTGCTGTATTGTAGTACAACAGCATAAGTGTAGGCCTTGTAGACGTACATAAATACAGCCTGTTTCAAAATATATGATGAATTCAGTAACTAGAAAGTTAATGAATATTGAGATTCTTGGATATTCATTTCTACATTTCTGAATACGTACATACATATATTTGTAGATACTAAACTATTTCAGAATAAGGAGGCGCAGACCTAAGTCTGATGCCAGATATTTGCGGTCATAAATGGACTGTTAAACAAAAATGGCTTGCACGGATGATTTTAATTTTTGTGGTTTGAATTTCTCATATTTCGGCAAAACATTTAACAACAAGACATACATACATACATGCATATAAAATTTAGTTCTTTAAAACATTCTCAGCTCCATGGCAAAGATTTTTCTTAAAAATATGTTTTTACAATTAAACTAGTAAAAAAACTGATTGAATGTTTATAATGCTTAAAAAAGTAGTAGTAGTAGTTGTCATCTTAAAAGCCTTGTCAGTTTGCCGCCAAATTCTTTGGCGAATCGCCAAATAATACATACTCGTACACAGTTATCAGTTTCAAGAACATTCCCAAAATGTTTTCAACCCATGAACAAGATTTTTATTTTTTTTAATGAGTTCTATTTTACAAAAGTTCGCTTCAGAAGCCTTTTCACTAATGGGAATTCAACCAAACGTTACGGTGCTTATAACAACGTAAAAGTAAAATTAAATCCTGATTACAGTTGTAGTAGAATTAACATTTCGCAATATTAATTTGCAAACATACACACAAGATATAGCACTGTATACACTTTTGGAATCTAAGGTTTAACGGTAGTTTTCTTTTTGTGTCGCAATTTGAAGAAGACTCTGCTGTAAACTTAGAACAATTGCGTATCATTCAAAAAGGCGACTTTTAACAAAGAACTTCGAGATTCAGTCATCTTTAATCCTTGTATTTAGTTCTTAGCATAATAATTAATTAATGGAATTTTAGATTAGTATGTTCCTAGTTTTTGTGGGCAATTTAATGTGAAAATGTCAAAGAAAACGACGTGTAGAAGAGAAAAAAGCATAATTGTAGATATTAAACCGGATAGTCTGTAGTTGCTAGTGCTTTAGTTGTCACGATTAATTCTAGTTTTAGTTATAGAAAATTATAAATAAATAAAAAAAATATTGAAGTTGTTAAAAAAAATTAGGATCTTGTTTTTTGACTTACGTCCATTATTCCTATAACCAGTCTACTGTTGATAGAAAATCCATTTATTCGTATAAAGATTTTACTATAATTATGTAACATTGATATTAAGAGCAATTTGTGTACTGAACATTTCACTTCCAACTGTGTAGTCAAGTAATATCAGGAAATAACATTTATGACAAATACGTTCCGATCTTACTATCCAGAATTTTCAAAGACCACTGACGACATAAACTATTTCTTAATAGTTTCTGTGCTGCCACTCAGAAGAGTTCATTACGGAATTCAAGGCTATGAGCATATCTTTTCAAATTCAAGTTCGGAACGTGAAAGTATAAGAATTAATTTGGTTAGCATTAATTTTTTTATTTATACAAACTTTCATGATATACACGAATACAAATAAAAAAAATTAACGCCTAATTCGTAGTCCTAGTATGAATATTTACTTTGCCAAATAATATTGCTTAAGCTGAATGCATTTTTGCAATTAGTATTAATAAATTGTCATGTACTCGTAGATGGAAAGTCAAGTCAGTGTGTGTAAAATACTTACATATGTATGTATGTACATATATGTACATACATTAGTTTTCAGCACTAAATTAGAAAAAAAAATGTTGCGACAATAATATAATATCTTTCGTCTAATTTTACTAAAATCAATTTAAAATCATGTTTTTATCGTGAATTAGTTTTTCTAAACTCTTTGCTTTCTGCTTCCTTTCGGAATTTCTCGATTGTCAGTTTGTTCTACAGCAACGTTTTATTAGCCACATACATATGTATGTATGTATGTGGATATAGAAACTTTCATACCATTCAATAATTATGTGTAAATCGTGATATATGTACATATACATTAAACTAAAAATTCTGGACAAGCAGAAAATGAATATTTTTGTGATAATATTGCTATAGCGCTGCTACCTAGTGCAAGAAGCGTGTGGCTTTTGCTTCGCAATTTGTAACAAATGACAAATGTACGAATGTACGAATTTGAAATTTTATTAAATTATACCACATATATTTCAACAAACAAATTAAATAAAAACACGAATAATTTTAAGAATAGCATTTAAAATAAAATCTAAAATTTGTCCACACCAAAGATGACAACGGACATCCAGTTTCAAAAACCAGTCTTTTGTATGGAATAATTCGTTCCCAGTTTGGTGGCAAAGCAGCCCCCAAAAAACGGTCTATGTACATATTTATGTACATACTCGTATCATGTGTGCTTAGTTTATGAAAATTTTTTAAAGGCAATTTTATTTTTTTAACAAGAAATTTTTAAACAATCTCTATTTAGCTTGCACAGCAATTTCTTTTTCTGTGTTGAGACAAGATTGCCATATTTATTGATTAAAACAATTTTTTTGTATGAAAAAAAGCAAAGAAAAATCAATTTTTACCAGGTATGCAACATTACGGGATGCACTAACGTAAGTAAAGCGAAAAAACTGAATAGCGTAACTTGAACGAAATGTGCAACCGGCTTTACTCCAATTTGAGTGTCTCCTGAAAACAGAACGCAATTTTCTTTAATGGAAAACTTGACATGAGTCAATGTGTTCTACGCGGCGAATTAACTTGACAGTTTCTGTTTTCATTAAAAATTTGCGATATTGTTTTACGTTTATAAACGAAACTAGCATTGTCAACTCGGTGGGTTTTAAAATTGTAGTGCGAAAAACTCCTTAGTTGGTCTGCGATGCACTTTTTTAATTTCGGTGCGTTTTTAAATTTTTGATGGCACCAAAGAAAACTCAATACAACTTTAATGATAGCGTAATGCTAATCACTAGATATGACACAAGTCCAGTTTAAGTTGCAATAATGGAAAAAAAAACTTCAATTGTGACAATAGAAGTGCATGATACATTTGCTTATATGTCTACTTTCGAGTTAAAAAAATTTTTTGTTCTACAAGGTGGCGCAAAAGTAGTCGTCCTATCAGAAAATGCTATAAATTTTGCGATTGGCCCCTAATGTCAGTTCTGTTTTGACATTTGTGTAGTAAACACATCCGAAATACACGTTCATAAATAATGTTACGCTACACTGCTGCAGAACGCGGAATATTGGTGACTATTTATTTGACCAATAATCGGTCGGTGACTTTGGCACAACGTGAATTTCGTCGCAGATTTCCTAGCCGTCCAACGCCTACTGGTGAAACACTGCGATGTTTAGCCGCTCGCCTCGAAGAGACTGGCGCAACACGAGATGCTGCCAGGCGTGGCAGACCCCGGAGTTCTGCAGAGAATATTGCTGCTGTAGCTGAAGATGTCATGGAAGTGCCGTCGACATCCACCAGACGACGTGCCATGCAAATGGCTGTCAGTTGACGGCCTTTACAGCGAATTTTGGTACACGATTTGATGATGTTTCCGTACAAAGTCCAGACGGTGCATCAGCTGTTAGCTGCTGACCGCCAATCGCGTCTAACATACGCTCAAGCCATCCTTAATCACCACCAAGAGGAAGATGATTTTCCATCAAAAATAATCATGAGTGATGAGGCCCATTTCCATCTTAGCGGGTACGTAAATAAGCAAATTTTACGCTTCTGCGCCACTGAAAATCCGCGTGTAACCCACGAAGAGCCATTACACCCGCTCAAAGTCACTGCATGGTGTGCTGTTCGCTGGAGGAGTCACCGGACCTTTTTTCTTCGAAGACGTCGCAGGCCAAACGGTTACTGTGTATGGTGAGCGCTACAGAGCAATGATCAACGAGTTCTTTTTGCCGCAACTTGATAAATTGGGATTGGAAAACATGTGGTTCCAACAGGACGGTGCAAAGGCACACACTGCACGTGCCACAACCGGTATGCTGAAGGATGCATTTCCCGGGCGCCTAATCTCCCGTTTTGGCGATTTGCACTGGCCAGCAAGATCGCCTGATTTGACCGCTTTTAGTCAGATATGGTTAATATTAAATATCGTCATGACATTTGGAAAACAGTTTGTTTAAAAATTAACAATTTAACATGTGAGTACATTAAGTATTTTTAATGAAAATTAGACAAATTATGTTTTCTTTAACATATGTAACTGCTATATGATATACATATGTATATACATATATGTAATTTTAGACAACAAAAATTTTCCAGCAGGAATTTAGACAAAATAGGAGTATGATCCTAAATTCGTGTTCAAGTTTTAGAGTGCACACACTTTGTAGACGCGCTGCTGGAATTCCTATGCAATATCCGGTGGGCATGTCACAGAGCTCAATTTTCTTGGGAAAATGAATTCAGTCCGCATTTTTGTTCTTCAGAAAAACAGAATAATAAAACAATTTTTAAACGAAAATGTTAATTATTTTGTTTATGAAATTAATAATGATTTTATTAAAAAAAAATTTTCGGTTTGAATTCCGTCTTCGAACGGAATTGTATTCCGTTTCTCAATGTAATGAAACTCTGTGGCTTCACTATTATTTATTTTTACGATCAATGAAAGGTTTCGTTTTTCGTAGTTTTTCATACAACGTATGCATATTTTTCAGTTTACATGGTGCAAAACGAGGTACGGGTGCACACATTTTACGCTGCCAATTGCAGAAAAAATAATTCTGGAATTGCATAAATACATACTTATGTACATTGCTGAACAAAATAAAAGAAATTTGTTGGTGCAGTTCTTAGAAGTCGGTGAACTCAGAATGAGAAAAACGTTTACAAGTGGTACCAGATTTTTTAAAAATTTCGAGAAGGTGTCAATGACATCACATCAACAAGCGGTGGAAATTTTGAGAAAGTGAATAAAATTATTATGAAAGATTCTATTCTCGAGGAAGTCGACATATCGGTTGGCTCATGCCATGGCATGTTTTTTTTTCTTGGAAATTTTTCGCTTGAAACATGTGGCAGCGATGTTCGTTCCAAACCTGCTGAATTTTGACCAAAAAACCGTAATTTTTTTTATCGAAAATAACATCACAATCATGCCCCAACATACGACTTTTTCCTCTTCTAAAGGTTGAAAAGACCAACGAAAGGACGGCGTTTGCGACAATTGAGGATATGAAAACCGAATCGTTGAGAGCGCTCAAGGACATGCCAAAAAGTTCATTTCTGACTTACTTATAGAAATGGAAAAAATCTAGCAAAATGTATTACGTCTGAGGGAGACTACTATGAAGGGACAAATTAGAAATGGATGAATAAATCATAGTTTTCTTAAGAACAATCAAAGTTTACGTTATTTTTTTCAGAGCTTGTATCCATCGTTGTCAGTTAGGCGATTTTGAAAAAGCATTTTCTTTCTGTTGAAATAAAAATATAAATTCAGACACTCGCTACGGAACCAAATTTAAATTTTTGTTAACACTGAATAGAGTTTGGATTTAAATTTTAAAAAGTCTACAAGTTAGTAAAAAAAAAACTTCTCTTTTACTTTTTTATAAATAAAGGCTTTTTAAAATAATACATATGTAGGTATTTATTTGTTTTTGCTAATATTGTGGACAACTTTAACGAAAATGCTTGAAACTTTTGAACTATGATTTTAAAAAAGCCGAGTTTCAAATAATTCCAAATCGATTTTTTGGTCATGATACACCGTACTAAAGTACATATTCCTGAAAATTTTACATTTTTTTAATTTGACTTCGGTTAATATCTCGGTAATATTTTTCGTTAAATATATTTCTTTAATAAAAATTAGGCTTAAGTTTAAAAAAAATTGACTTGAATAAGTTTTCAAGTTAAGGGTTTTTGCTTCTCTTGAAAAACTTTTTCCATGTACTCAATACTTAGGGTGTATTTCTACACTAAAAATCATTATGTACCAATTTGTTCAGTAAAGTCATGTTTTTGAAGGGAATCGTTTAATTTGTTTTTTCTACCTGTTTAATAAATAATAACATATTAAAAAAATTATCATAATAAAAACTGTACACAATCTTATTAAAAAAACATATGAAATTTCTTAACTTTGCGTATACAAATTACTTGTGTTTGCAATGTTGTTTTGTAAGCGGGGAAAACGTTTTTAGGTCTTAACTCGTTAATAAAGAGTCGAACTTTTACGTGGTTCGTCATAAAATAAAGTTTCAAGACTAAGTTCTGTATACCAAATCAATGTACATATGTATAGTGGTTTCATTGTGATTGGTAGCAGAATTCGATGACACACTCGTTCAAATGTACAAACCAACATTTCTTAGTACTATTTCTTAATAAAACTGTGTATGGCTGCTGATCATGACAATAAAAATTCTAATTCTCGCTTTGGTGAAACCCCTAGTCATAGCACTAAAGCTAGCATGACTGAATTCGACAATAATACGAGTATGATTGCGTGGAGATTGTAGTATGTGAATTACAAAAATACCATAAGAATATTGACAGACAAGACAATTGTGTAGTTTCAAGCTTTGTTTAATAAAACTGACAATAATATACATATATGTATATGGAAGTATGTAGTGTAGTTTTATTCTAACGTGGGAAGGTGGTATGACAATATTGATATGGGAAGCACTTACTGATCCTGATCCGGCGGTTGACCAACTCCCCTTGGTGAACTGGTAACTTCTGGTGATATATGGGGACGACACGTTACACCTACCTTTTGCTAGAGTGGTCGGCCTCTTGAATCCCTTCTACCTGAGTGGGTAGGCTGAAATCCTCAAGAAACAATAGACCTTAACCAAGTGGCCTGTACATTCTCTGCCATCATTACGAAAAACAGAAATCTGTTTCAAGATTTCTACCACAACATTTCAGCCAAGGTAGGCACCTCAACTTGTAACAAACACTAAGGTGCCCAAAAACAGACCAGGTGCTCGTTCTGCCAATTGAACTTTGGTGAACGGTTCAAAAAAACTTGCGAAAGCGAAGTCATAGAGTTTTGGTTAGCGATCCAACGGAAGGATCCCCTTCTCTCTTCCTTCCTTCTTCCGAAAAGCAAAATGCCCCAGATTGACAAGCCCAAACCTGCTACCCGAGGACAGAGCAATAGTACACGAGTGTTTTTCAAAAATCTACTTTTTGCTTTGGTGCACTCACACATAAAGAAAATTTCCATGCTTGCGCTGATGTAGCAGTGGTAACGTTTGGTAAGATTTATAGGCTCGTAAAATAACTGACCCATACGACACAAGAGAGATTTGTTCGTTTAAGCACTTCAGTCTGTTAAATGTTTGCACTATCTAAGCAAATAAAATCAGAATGGGGAAGTGGTCGCAGCACCTCTGTAGATACTCCAGAAAAATGAGATTAAGAACCACAAGAATTGGTTGGTTGCACTCGTATTTTGCAGACTACATGTTACCCCAAAGCAGGTTCTACTTTTTACTTTTAGTATAAATCTCAACCAACCTCATGTATTCGAAATTTAAAAGTACATATATGTTTGTTTGCCCCTAACTTGAGTATTTAAAAGGCGATAATGAGTATTATTTAATAGTTATTTTTTTTAAATTTCTGGGTGAAATATTAATGTGTTAATTAAAGAATACGGGTAAAGAGCAATTTCATTAGTTAAACAACTAGGCTATTTAAAATATTAAGCTGGCTTACCAACAACAAATAGCATTAATTCAATTATTTTGAAAAAAAAAAATTTAAATGGGTTTTCATTCCAATCTAAGACAACTGTCACATACATAAATATTTTATATCGTTTGTCAGTACAAAAACCTTCGTAAAGTAGATGAAATCAAATTTTAGGATGTGGATGAAATTCGGGTTCGATATCAATTATTTTTCATTAACAGCAACACGACATCAAAAATGCGGTTTTAATTCTGACAGCATACGAGTACATACATATGTAGATACATACATATGTATTTTATAGTATATCGGACACACTTTCGTATTCTACTTACATATCTATGTATGCATATTATACATAAATATGTAAGTATGTATGTATGTACATATGACCTAGTTCCGCAAAGTTTGCATTGCTCCTTGCAATGACAAAGCGGTAGATGTAGCAGCGATGTGAATTGTTTTATATTTATATGTATGTATATAACATTAACTATCTATTTTATTTTTCTTAATGCTGCATTTATAGTTATGGAAAAAAATTAATTTTGCAAAAATTTTGACATTTAAAATGTTTAATTTTTTCACTTTTGAAAAGAATTGTTGGACAAACTGTACATTTTCAATCCGTTAAAAACCTAGAGCTCAACTTGTTCATAAAGGTGTGCTCTCATGGTAATACAAAGCATTACGACTTTGTGGTGAAATTCTCTCCGTAATTAAAAAAAGGAAAAACAAGTCTGTTGTAAATGTTTTACATGCTTACACGAAACGTACATACATATAAGTAAAAACAAAAATATTGGTGTTGCGAATTAAAAATCTGATGGCACTAGAGTTGCCACATAGCCTGGAATGAGCTTGATTTTAGGTACTGTCAAGTGTCAAGATAAAATATAATTTTTACAGTTAATTTTTAAAATTCAAAAAATTCCATATTAAAAAAAATGTATCATCATTTGTTAAACACCAAACCCAAAAACTAATTCTTATTTTTTGCCCAACATCAATAATTCATTGCAATCGATAACTAAAAAAGTATCAACACTTGTAATTTCCGCCAGATGATTTTCCAGATGATTATACCGTATTTTGCAAATTATGCCAAATTGATATTTCTATGTATAAAATATGAAGGAAGTCGATTACACAAACATACCCAAGCAAAACGGCATATGAAATTAGCATTGTCTCAAAAATTGTCACACAGCATGAGCAGAACTACGCTGTTCCGGCAGATTCAAAGGGGGATTCACACATATCCAGGACTGAACTAATGTGCGTTTTTCACAATGTCAATTTAAACTAAGTTCTTCTATATTTTGCGACAGTAAAATTGCTAATAAAATAAGTTGTGGCAGTACCAAAGCAGCAGCTATAACAGGAAACGTATTGGCACCATTAGCACAAGAAAAAGTAGCTGATGCATTAAAAGAAAGTTTTTACTTTTCGGTAAGCAGCGACGCATCAAATATTGGAAACGTGAAAACGTATCCATATGCCGTTCAATATTTCGATGCTGAAACAGGAATACATACATACATCAGAAAATTTTAGATTTTTATGAAGACCCAAAAGAGGCTGCTAAACACATTTTTGGCAATATCGTAAGAATAACAACTGAAAATAACCTTAACATTCCGCAAATTGCAGCATACAGTGCTGATAACGCGACAGTTAATTACGGTGTCCATAATTCCGTGTTTAAAAAACTTAAAGATGTAAACCAGAAAATTGTAAAGGCAAATTGCAATTGCCATGTAATAAATAACTGCATCAAAAGTGTTTTAAATGCTTTATCTGTCGACGTAGAAAACATTGTGATTAAAACCTTCAATGAATTTAGCTCATCAGCTTTGTCAAATGAAAAATTAAAGGAATGTTTTGAGTTTGCATGTATCGAATAGAAGCATCTACTTCGGCATGTTCCCACTCGATGGCTTCCCCTTTTGCTCGCAATTGGCCGATTATTACATTCTTGGCCTGCGGTTAAAAGGTACTTTTTGCAAAAGGGGAAAAAACTACAGAAAAGAACTCTGGAAATTTGTATGGAATGTCAGATACTGAACTCAAGTTCATTTAGGTGAGTGTCAAGCTGGCTGGCTTTTGGGATGATGGCACTGTGCTACAATATTTGTAAAAAGAACATGAAAATTTGCTGCGTTGAATTTGGTTGTTCTTGTAATTATTGCTAACACCTTCAACACATACTGCTTACCATAAAATACACCTCCGGTGTGATAACAATATATGTATAAACAGCGTTGTCAACTTTAAAATTTAAAACCGCACCATAATTGAGAAAAAACGCACCAAGTTTAAAATTTCTTATGTTTATTGAAGAAATTTTGCGCACCTTGCGTCCTTGCTACAAAAAGAGAAAAATTTGTAAACAAATATCGTAAACAATATCGTAATATCGAGCAAAGAAAACGAAAACAAGTGGCATTTAAAAAAAAACGCCCACACACGAAGTAAATATTTTTTTATCATATGACAACATTGTTTGAAAAAGAAATTTTTTGAACAGCTGCGTACACAAAAATTAAAAACATATGTATGTATGTATGTGTATGTAGGAGATTTTCGGTAAATAAAGCTTTTCTCAACACAACATTTCTTTTATTTACATACATACATACATACATACATAAGTACAAAATACAAGAAATGTTTCAATATTTTGATAATTTTGTCAAAATGTATTCGCCATGCTTTAGATTAACCGTGCCACCACAAACTACAAACAAACAACCATACACACTACATACATATGGATGTATGTATGTACATACAAATGGATGCATATGTGTATGTACATATATGCAGAGCCAAAACAGTTGTTTTTCCGCATCAAACTAAATGGTGCTTCGATTTACAAACAAACGAAATCTTTTTATACTGCAGACATCAATATACACAATATGTTTCAACTGCTGGTTGCGGATTACTTGGTTTTTTAAATATTTCTAAAGGAATGACAATCTACATACATACATACATACATACATATGTATGTAAATGCTGAAAGATGTAATAAATACGCACCTATGCACACTATTCGTCATTTAAAGAGCAATTGACATTTGCGTAAGAAAAACGCAAACAATTTAAGAGAAAGAAGAAAATCCAATTTTTTATTGAAGGTACATTCTTACATACATACATACATATATTTACGACTATACGATGGCAGCACTATGACAGCCGGGTACGTTTATTAGAGTTAAAATAAAGCAGAGAAAAATACTTTTAATAACAAGTAAGCTAATTTTAATGGACAAATAGTTTTGTGCAATTAACTTTATGGGAGCCTATGCCCGCTATGGCTGCACCAATCTGGGACTGCAACCCTACACCACCCTTTTCGTTGCATTTGCAGCCACATTTTACTTGATTTCAGGGATGTAGGAGGTTTTGTCTACACGTTTTGCTTTCTAGAAATTTCTAGTTGTGTTTTGGGAGCTACCAAACCCTTTAAGCCCTTATGACAAGAGCTGTGTCGTTGGCGAACGACCGGGTTAAATTGAATGGATCATCCAAATGAACGAAGTGAGACGGTCATTTAACTGACCGGTTTTCGTTCAACAATGCATTGTACGGTTGCCAATGCTTTCGTTGTATTCTGTGCTTTCGTTCATGTTCTGCCTCTTATAAAATGTCCTTCTTTGTTCTAAAACAAATTATTTTCAGCACAAACGATTAAACTAGTTGATTTTTTTTTCATTTTCATTGATGTTTTCGTCACCTGAAAAATGTAAATTTTAATTTGAAAACTCTAAAAATTTCTTCTGACAGAACTTAATTTTTTATCGATAACTTTAGTAAAATTTTGACAGTTTTCTATTTACATATCTTAATATGTACACTAGAGTGGACAATATTTATATGGAATTATTTTTGTTTTTTGTAGGAGGTGGTTCGCCCCCTAATTTTTTTCTTTTGGGCACAAATAACATATTTCCAAAACTATAGACTGTTTGGTCAACGTTAAGGCGTGGCACATGCGCCCTCAAGTTGACAAGAAGGGATTTTGCACAATTTAATAAGAAAAAAGTTATAACTTCATTATTATTTATCAAAATTTATGTTAAGTGTCGATATTATATTTAATTTTGACTATTATTTTAATGCGTGCCCCTAAAAAGGCGTGGCACCTTATATAATTTAAGTAATATATACGAAAATATGTAGTTTTTGCTTCAAAATATGATGGAATCTTACATATGTATGTAAAATTTATTTCCTAAAAGTCATTAAATAAATGCCGGCAAGTTAAAATAAAACACAAATAGATTAGTGTTCCATGAGATCTGATTTATTAATACCTTTATAGTTTTTTCGATAATCAGTTACAATTTGTAAGATAAATTGTTTTTCTTCTTCATTTATTGATAATGAATTATTATATTCTTCCATTAATTTAACATTTCGTTCGGCAGTATCGTTAACTACCCTCATTTTACTGACGATATTTACGCCCTGTATATAGCTTGGCTTGTTCTGCCATTGGGAGGGTTTTTTTTGGAAAAAATCGGTTGCAATCGAAAAACGTTCAAAGAAGTGAAGTGTATTTTTGGTTACGAAGTCCTCAATTGATTTTGATTGTAAGTCCTGTATATCAGTAATCAGCCGCTTGCTCTCATTTTCTGACTCTACACGAAGTCTCTTTATCATACAAGTTTTTGTTTCAGAAGTAATGGTTTCATCAAAAAACGAAAAACCTACTGTTTCTGCTGCTAAATACCATAAATGGTTACGGAATTTTCCCAAAGTTGCATTGCTTACGTTTTCGTTGACATTTTTGTAGGCGAAAAGAGATTTAATTAAAAGAAGGTCTTGATTAGGCGCTTTGGCAGCTATTGGCGCTTCTATCCAGACTTTTACATAAATTTTCACAATAAATAAACAAGCATCGCGTATGGCGTCTATTTCATCTGACGACATGACAAACTCTTCTCTGAATAAAAACATTTTTAATGAATAAATCGCCTTGGCCATCCAACGAGCGTGATGATATGCTCCTGGTGACTTGAATTTATAATTCCTATCGTGCTCCCCAAGAAATATTAGGCTTAATTCCAGAAGCTCCTTATAATCAGCCCTAGGCTGTTTTATTTTTAAATATTGGCGGAAAAACGTGGCTAGATCTTCTAATTCGAAAACGCTAATATGCTGACTTACCTTCTCGTCATCAACTCCAAATTTAAAATTTTCTTGGTTTATCATCGCCCAGGACCCTTTAAACTTTTGGAAAATTGACAAAGTTGGTCCACTTGAAGACAAATTTCTTTTTTCAATACGCTCTTTAATACAATTTCGTAGATTTGGTGACGACAGGGCAAGTACAAAAGATCTTTTCCTAATTCCTGTTCCAATATCACGCAAGCACCTTGAAGTCTTCCCGTGTTTGTTGCTGTTGTATCAAAACACAGGGCCTGAACTTTGTCTGTCAAATTCCACTCTTTTAATAATTGGATTATTGCTTCAGCCTGTTGCCTTCCTGTACCAGCCTGTAATGCAGGAACTCCAAGTAGATGCTCTGTCTCTGTAGATGTAATAACAACTGGCAATCTGTCTACTTTTTCCTTTCCAGTTAATGATGGTAACAGCTTTCCATCCCAATGTACTGTAATGGTTTGCGGTAAAATGTTTTGAAATTTTTCCTTTAAATTTATAGCTGTTTCAGATCGAATTTGTTTACGGCAATTTCGAATTGTAGTTTTACTTATTGCTAACTGACTTAAATCATGGCCCAATGCTTCAGCAGTGGCTATGAGAATTCGAACAGCATCTCTGTCGCTAACTTTACACTTGTCCAGAGTCGCAACAAGCTTGGGTGTTATAAAGTTTTTCATTTTACGTTTCTTTCCCACATTTCCAGTAGATGTTTGTTGAAAATTGTCTTGAAGCTCATCACTGTCTATTTCAGTCAATTGTCCTTCATCATCTGAGTAGTCCTGACTTGCAACCAAATTTTGAGATTGCTCCTGGTGATACTTTTCTTGCCTTATCAGTTCTCTTTCTTCACGCATATTTCTTCTTTTCTCTCTTTCAAAAAGTGCTCGATCGCTTCCGATCATACCACCTGGTCTGCCTTTTTTCCGTTGATTAAGTAGAAATAGTCTATCTTCTTCGATTTGAATAATACTTAACGCATCACCATGAGCGATATCAAACAAATCGTCTAATTCTTCCACAAAATCGTGCTCACGTTTCTCCTGTAGAGCTGTACGGCGCTTACAAGTTTTCTGAAGTGTCTTCCACTGATGATATAGAGCTTCCACTTTCTGAACGCTACGAATATTCTGGCTTGTGGGAATACGTGCTTTATCCCAGAGTACTTCTGCTTCTTTAATTACAAGATATGCACTCGGACGAAGATTGAGCTTAATTTTCCGCATATTGTAAAAAAGAACTTTTAATATTTGCCCTTTTGATGGTAACTTGCACCCAATGATTTGACTTTCGTCGTGCCCAAGCAGAAATAACTTTTCATTTGCTCTTGTTTCCATTGCTGTTTGAGTTACATTAATAATATTAAATATGTTATTATATTTTGAAAATATCGAGCACTTTGTTGTTTAAACTTACCAATTTTATAAACCTTATCTTTCAATCAAATCAAATTAATATTTTCACATTTGCATGTATAACAACACATTATCAACGCTCTTTTTTAGCTTAACAAAAGCACATGTGTACTAGATACCGTTATTCCAGTATTGCTACTTCTATGAAAATATAAGTTTGCTTGATCGCAACTAATTAGCACAGAGCTGCATTTGTTAGTATCAGTTTAAAATTTTAACTTGCCACGCCCCAATTTGCCGGCATTTATTTAATGACTTTTAGGAAATAAATTTTACATACATATGTAAGATTCCATCATATTTTGAAGCAAAAACTACATATTTTCGTATATATTACTTAAATTATATAAGGTGCCACGCCTTTTTAGGGGCACGCATTAAAATAATAGTCAAAATTAAATATAATATCGATACTTAACATAAATTTTGATAAATAATAATGAAGTTATAACTTTTTTCTTATTAAATTGTGCAAAATCCCTTCTTGTCAACTTGAGGGCGCATGTGCCACGCCTTAACGTTGACCAAACACTCTACAGTTTTGGAAATATGTTATTTGTGCCCAAAAGAAAAAAATTAGGGGGCGAATAACATGTTATTCAAAAAAAAAAAAATGTCCACTCTAATGTACACATGTATATCTTTGCACTTGGTAAATTTTCCTCTTACGCTGAACAAAAACTGTAGTGTCATAAGGGCTTAATGACTCATTTGAAGTGACATTTTAAATGAGTTATATCTAAGCGATATTACGGCGTGCAATAAACTTGATGTAAGTTTGATTTATTGGACTTTGTTGTGTTCTAGATAGCAATTACTTTAGAGACCAGCACGTCCGCTTCCTAAATGAAACTATTCTTACTTTTCATTGGATGTAAGGATACGTTATAGTTTTTGGAACTCACAACAAACTTCATCAGATTGCATTCGCCCAAAATCAAATCGAATCTTAAAACTTGTACAATTGTGTAAACTGCCCTTAATGGGCAGTTTTAAAAATAAAACCGGTTATTACAACAATTAAGTAACCATTATTTTTGTTTGTTTTCATGCTGGTATAAATGTTATTAGTACAAATATTCTCATTTATATCGAATAAATTTAACATTTCGGAGCTATAATTATGATGTGTAAATTTGTTCTTTGTCTTCCCGATAAAATTCACGGACCACCCGCCGACATATTTGGAAGGTCCTCGTTCTTCTGGCAGCATTTCAATTGGTGAGCACTGATAATCACTTAAATATTAAACGTTAACGAAAGACCTGGATATATTTATTACTATAATTTGTATTAATGTTCTTCTACAAGCATTTGTAACTTTAATCAAAACTTTTCCATTGTAGAAAAATATTATATAGATACATATTAAGCTTTTTCCATGCTCTTATTGATACTCCTAAGTAGACAATAAAATGCGCTAATATTTGGTTAAACAAGAGAATTGAGTATCAAATATGCTTAGTCAATCTTGGCGATTTCGCATTTGCCTATTTTTAGCTATATTCTACTTAGCTTGCAAAGATACCTAATGAAAAAGGACCAGTGCTGAAAAAGAAAGGAGCCTACTTAATATTTTTTATATCCTTCATTTAATAAGAAACAAATATTTACGAAAATATTAAAAAAATTATGATTAACGCCTTTAACTCGAAAGTGTAAAGTTTCTGTTCAAATAAAGCCTTTTCTGTGTACTAAAAAATGATCAAATTTGAGCAGGTCTACCACCATAATTTTCACACAAATAAAAAACGTGTTTCATATTCTTGACCAATCAAAAGCTTTCAACACGAAGTATTTATTCGTTTCACAATTTTTAATTTAGCACAGTTTTTTGCAAAAATGAGCAACTGCGCAATGGCAGAATACCGCATAACATCGCATGGAATTAAATTTCGATAGTGTAGTAAACGTAAATTGAATTGTATCGTAATTTTTAAGAAAATGTAATAAAATTGTAACAGTATTATATTAGTCTTATTATTTTATTAGTCTTATAATAAACAACAATCTCGCTGTTCCTTGTTTTTATAAAAAATAATTTGATTTATTTTAACGTTCCTCCTATCCAACATTAAACTTAAAGTAAAATTATATTATAATTTTGGTTAGAGGAAGATATTTATGTATTTGTTTACACATAGTCATACATATGTATGTAAGTATGTATGTATTGTACATACTTACATCAAAGTGCAAAAGAGATGGGAAAGAAAAAGCGTGATTTGACTTAAATTGTTTTTAAATGTGTTCCATTCTAAAGAATTTACTAAGCAAATATCAGCTAATAAAAAAAATATTCAAACATTATGAGAAGAGGAAAGAAGGAGTAATGTTTCCCTATTTCCATTTTTATTCTCCAAATTCTTCATTTGTATTAAATTTATAAAAGACACAACAAACATTTCGGTTCAAGATGATGGGAGTATCTCTCCCGTAAGGGTGCGACGAATTTGTGTAAAAGTTGTTGGGTTACTCTGTAACTTTTCGAGTTTCCAAAAAAATTACAGAAATTCGTCAGATTTCCAACGTTATTGGTGCTATTTATGGCACAAATATAAAAATTTTAAAAACTGGTGAAGAGTTACTCCAATACTATATTTAATTCTCTAACCCAAGTCTTTTGTTGCCGTAGCTTGTTTTAGTGTCAGTGTTTTTATTTTCATTATCCTTGAATTTGTGTTAATAAGCCGTTGAAGCAACATCAGAAATGATTGGATATGAAAAATAAGGAAATCCAATCAATCATATTCATACACACTTTCAACACTCTTGCTTTTGATCAACTTTTTCGCACACTTTCATCAAAAATTAAACAGGAATTTAATATTTCGCTATTGTGAGATGGACAAAAGCAAAACAAATAAGATGTGGTTAACAGAGTTCATCTGGTTTGTGTTTGATTATTTACGTACATATGTACATGTGAATATGTGTTTAATAAGCTTTATGGAGGAGGTGAGATAACTTATTTCGTATCATTCGATCTTATCATATTTGCATGAAATGGTGTTACCAGTTTCAGTTTTTCAATGGCGTGGGTGGAGGTTAGTGGCCTAAGACCGCTATGCTGTTTTGTTTGCATCTGCCGAACCAACTGTTTATTACTCAGATGCCAAAATGCTATAACTAGAACTAGTTACGTTGTTGAGCAGCACGTTATTATCCAAAGGCGTGATTGGTAGTGCAGACGAGTTTGGAAAAGGATCATCTTTATCAGTGAAAAGCAGATAAAACTATCATATATGGCCGGAGGCCAACCCAAATTGGGTCCACAAGGTGGCAATGCAGGCACAAAAAATTAACGACTTTTTTAATAATGGAGTACGTCAAATCCAGCAAAAAAACATTAAGCTGTATCTAACAAGAATTGCAATTGTTGTCGATTACGCCGCCAACAGCAATTGCGAATGTTTTCATTCTGTTTTCCGCTGCATACAGTCGAACTTCTGTATAGTGAACATTTACGGCATAAACTCATATACGTATTTAATGAGTTTGTTTAAAAAAAGCATATTCTTTAGCTGAAAACATTTTTTTGTGTGTATGTATATCACAAATTCGTTTGATCAACAGAAATTGTCAATAAATTCTCATTTATAAACTAAGAAAAAAAGTTGGAATGGGGTGTCGAGCTTTTGTATTCGCCCGGAAAGATTTGTATTGCTCACAAAACCCATGCGATCGTCACTGTATTCCAAACTTCTTGTTTTCCATATTAGGTTTCTACTTCGTTGTTTCCAGGCTGCAACACCAGAAATACTAGAGGCACCAGAAGCCGGATTATCTAACTGATCCTTATTCATCAACTGGTCTAATTGTTCTTCTAAAACTGACTCTTCATTGCCTGGCTCTTTCTCATCATCACTGTCTTCCGATTCTTTCAATTGATCTTTGTCTAGAAAATACTCAATTTCGTTTTCGCCGCCATTAAAAACGCACATCAATTCAAGCAAAATAGCTGCCAATTATTAATTTAATCCTATTTGACATTTACACATGTTTTTTATTATATGACAAACTTCCTAAACGTTAATTATATATCTATTCTGTGTTTGTAAGTAGTTTTTGGAATTTTTTTGACTATATATGTATGTATATATCCTAATCCATTTTTATCTGTATATATTTGTACTGGGTTCCGTACTGCAATATGAGACTTAAAGTCTTTTGTATGGGACATTGAAATAGTAATAACTAAATAAATATCCACTTCATGTTCAAAAATATCTAAGAAAAAACATACAAATTGTAACCGTCGATTATTATTTATGTCTTGTAGACATTTGGCAACATAGAAGACAATTTTTCAAAAATATTGCATTTATTCAATAGTATAATAAAAAAAGTTATAATTCACTTGCAGTAATTTTTTTAATCATGAAATTGTTTGTTAACGAACACAAAATCAAATATATTAACAAAAAATTAAAATCACAAAGTAATGCTAGTTGAAACCAGTTGCTTTGTCAAGATCACCTTATTATAATCCCATGATTTGAATATCCTAATCTTTCTTCCGAATTATTGAAGAAGCGATAATGAATAACTATTTCTTGGTGCAAGGGTTCGCTTGTTCATATAGGAATTATCGTTTGGTGTGTTACTGCTTCATTGAATACTCTATAACCGTTTAAAGCTGAAATATATATAATGTTTGAAAAAACTTCTATGGGCCACAGATTCCTTTTACGCTTGTAGCTGTAACAAATTGTCAAAAAACAAACCCAAATTGAGTTCCTTAAAATAGTTTAATAAAAAAATGGAAAATTCAAGATGTTTTAATATTGAGATTAAAATTTAAATAAAGATTCAATAACATATTAATGCTGCCAGATCAGAGGTTTGCAGTGGTTTTGTTCAACAATATTATATCTACCGTATCTACGCCACCTTTTGTAGAATTGTAAAAAGAAATTATCTCTGATAAGCTTTTTTTTATCACTGCCGATAACAGGTTTCTTATGCATAGTACTCACTACAATAGTGCATTTATTATTGTGATTTATGTAGGACACAACAATGTTTTTGCATAGCAGTAGTATCTGTGGCGGAATACTTCGCTTATTTTTGCGTAACGTTGCCACCATTGTAACGACTCTGAGATGAGAAAATTTTTTCCATTGTGGCCTTCTAGACCTTCTATTAAGTCGTTATTTCCGGGATTTTTATGGAGTAAATAAGCGAGCGGTAAAAAATATGAAAACACCATATGTTTTTTTTTTAGGAAAAGAATTTAAGTCCCGAAAAATTTAAATACTGAGAAATAAAAGGTCTATTTGTCAAGCTCAGTTTGAACTTTTATAATTTCATCACCCCATTTTTCCTTAAAATGATGATGACAGCCTTGAAATGACAATGGTTTTAAAATAAATTATTAACATTTAAGAAATTTTGTCATAATTTTTTTACAACAAAAGTTTAGAATAAAACCGAACCGAACAGTTTTTGTTTGTCTTTTTAATTCACAAAAACCTTATTTCTTTAACATTCCATTGACGCTTCGACCTTTCCTTCGCCTTGACGAAGTGTAGCGGCTTTTTGTAACTTGTTCGGAAATAAGTTCTGAGCCCTGTTTCATTAAAATTTTAAACAACTTCGGCTATTTACAAATAAAAATGCTAATAGAAGACACACGAAACAACGGGTAAATCATTTCTTTAACAATTGAATAAATAATAAACATGTTACACTAATGGCCAGTTTTTAACTCAATATTTAAAAACGAAATTAGTTAATTTTTCCTTATATTTAAGTTGTATTTAAATATGGTTTCAGTTTTTCAGTCTCAAATTGCGTTTGGTATTTAATTATGATAAAAGTATGGTATCACTATTAAATGGCAAAAAAATATAAACAACTTCTTCATTTAACAGCTGCTAACTATTTAGTTAACTTAATATTAAAATATGTATGTTGTTTTCAAAATTTTGTGGTTTCGAAATGTTTGCCTGAATTTGCTATTAAATTCTCGCTCGACATCCCTCCACACATTCACCTTTTGTTCTGCACCAACTCGGTCAGTATTTTGCACTCGACTTTCAACAAGACATATGTACATGCCAATTGAAGAAGGATAACTAGGGCTCAAAGTTATTTTTCATTTAAAATTTGGCCTAGTTGTAAATTAATGGACAATTGCTGAGAAAACTCCTATGAAGTTAAATTATCCGTAATGTCGGAAATAAGTTTTTGCTCAACTCATACTCAAGACGTTAAAGTCGTCTTATCGGCTCAAAATTTTGCTTTATTCCTGTCGTGTTCTCCGCCGAATCACTTCACTGTTATTATTATATTATTAATGTTATACGAATAGACCAAGACTAAGTGTTGCTAGATTGTGGAACATACCGCACCATCTTCAAACGTTGCTGAACGCATTCTAAAAGGGCCCATCAGCTTATTTTGATTTTTATGTTTGCTATGTAGTTTCTTGTGAGTTACGGCGCAGCTAAAGAGAAGTTCTTGTGTGAAATTGTCGGTGAACGTTCCAAAAATATTCAAAATAAAGTATAATTGAAGTTCTTGTAAGTATTTACAACTGCAACGTGTAAGTATTTATAAAAAATGTATGTGTGTTAAGGTTGTTTTACATTATGGTACATATTTGTACCATCAGTACGACGAGCAATAAATACCGTTATAAATATGAAGCTGATGGCTTTAGCGACTTAAGACAATTTTCTGGAGGAAGCTCTGCAGAATATTTTCCAGGTAGTGTCTCTAGCTCTAGCGATAAGGAAGATATAGTAGATGAAGTGAAGTCTTTACGAATGTGATTGAAAATGGGATAAGTGGTGGAAGAAAACTTTTTATCGTTTGATAATGATGACAGCCGTAAATACCTGGGTCATTTATAATGATCTCAATCGCCATTCAAGTCGTTTTTAGTTACGTTGGCCAGGAAGGCTTAAAAACTGCAGCCGTTCGTCGATTAACAAAATCAGGCCGAGCATCACACACTGCCAATCGCAATTCAATTCCTGTTGAAGGAACTTCTCAACACGCACTAAAACAATCCGCAAGGAATGCCAACAGCAATTTGCAAAATGTACTTTGCACCATACCATGCATAAATTTGGTGTAAACTCTCTATAGATTTCTTTTTCAATTAAATAAAAAATCAATAAAACATGATATATATTTGCTATACTTCTTTTTGATTTAGTTTGTTTTAACGGACGGTTGGTACTTATTTGTACCACGTAACATGCCGAGTGGTATATTGGTATACCACCAACAACAAATTTATTGCATATTCTTGGGAGTCATAAAAGCGCTACAACAATTTTAACCCCAAATTTTGCTATTCAAAACTCAAACAATATTCTTATTTTTTCATTTTAAATCCCGTTTAGTTGCATTAATAAAACGTTTAAATTTAGTACAATGACAATTGCTAGGAAGTTCTGCCATGCCGCGGACAAGTTACGGAATAGAATTTAAACAAAAAATTACTTAACTTTTTAATAATCGTGCAACTCAAACTACAATTTCAAATAATTAATGAGTCCATGATTTCACGTCAAAATATATAGTACAATAAAACAAGTTTAAGAACAGTGGAGGCTAATTATGTTGGGCGTCCTCGAAAAACGTCAACGCGAACTAATAAGCAAATTAACCCGATTATTGAAAAAAAAAACTTTTTATATTTTCCTAGGACATTGTAAATGAGCTGAGCCTTGGAAACAATTTATCAAGTTTGATGTCATCTAAACATCCGATTTTAGCAAAAAGAAAAAAAAAAAAGAATAAAAAAAAAAAAAAAAAAAAAAAAAAAAAAAAACCTTAAAAAAGATTAGCACAAATTATTAGTTTTGTATTCATTACTTTTTGAATATTTTAGATTGGATTTTGCAAAACCTCAAGTCAGTTGTACTCCTCGAAAATAAAAAACAGTTTTATGTAGCAACGAATCGAAATTCAACTCGTCAAATTCAGATGGGATAGACCACGTTCGAAGACCGAAAGGAAAGCGATTCCATCCGTGTTATTGTAAAGGCAAGATAAGACATGGAGGCGGAAATTTAGTGATATGAACATGCTTTGGAGTGGGCCCAATACAAATGGATCGATGCGTTTATAGGGATATTTCATCCCGCCACATGTTAGAGAACGCTAAGTGGGAAATGCCACTTCGTTGGGCGTTTTAACATGATAACGACTCTAAGCACGCATCGAAGTTGGTCACCGACCGTCTGTCGACCAATGGGATTCAAGTTTTTGATTGGCCAGCCCAATCACCACACTTGAATCCCATAGAGAATCTGTTTGCCATTTTAAAGCGCAGGGTAGGGATTCACCGATTCAGCAATAAGCAGGAGCTGATGAGTTGTTTAAAGTTAGAGTGGTAATCAATACCAAATGAAGTTTCAGCAAATCTCATAGAACCGATGCTAAAACAACATGAGGTCATTATAAACAAAACTTATCACACGAAATACTAAAAGTTGCTTAAGTTTCGAACAGCAACTATCAATTTAATTTTGTTTTTATTATTTTAATTAATTCTAAGAAATTCTAAACTTTAACAGTCGATTAGTTTATTGGCAGAAGTGTCTAAAGGTACGTTCAGATTGATGAAATATTAGAAGAAAATATTTATTTGCATATTTGCTCGAAGCTACGTAAAACAAAAAGAGATTTTGTGTTATGTTCAAACTATGATCAAATATTTGATCATATTTGTTTGTTCAAACCAAACGGTTTGATATCAAATAGTGTGAAATAAAGGAAATAATACTTTCCATTTGTTCAAACAAAATCAAATATTTGCATTAAATAATTGTTTAAGCAAAGTGTAAAATAATATAAATTTATTTGATATAAAATCAAAATTATGAACGTGGAAGACAAATTATTTGATTGATGCTGTGGAGCGGCATCTCTGGTGTTAGTAATTGAGGAGAAAGTTAAAGGAAAAAATCAGGCAGATCATGGACACGTTGTTGGACTCGTAAAAAGAATGAAGAAGATGTTGTGCAAATTGTTAAAAGAGCTGCAGTCTGAAACACCCAAGCCCTATAGAATTTTTGGTCACACCAACTTTTTATTTAGGGCATTTTTTAGTTTTTAGTTTAAATTGATTAGACAAAAAACACCCTTTCGCAAACCAACTTCTGCCCCAGAACGCTTAAGTGTTACACTTCCTTATTTGGAAACATGGGAAAGCTTTAGATCGCTACAGTACATATTCCGAATTCCTTTCAATACTATTTCAGTCATTGTTACTGAATTTTGCGATGCAGTTTATAATGTTCTAAAGTGGGAGTATTTAAAGGTAAAGTGAACAGGGTGTGCACACAAGCATGAGATTTAAAGATTTAAATTTAGGTGCCATCGACCTCCTCCTCCTCATTCTGGTAGCATTTACTACACCTACAATGGTAAAATATTATATTTCTTCAATTATTTACTTAATTTCAATTCCGTATTTTTTGTAGGTACGCACAATATTCTATTTCTGATGCGACGATTCGATGTTGGATGAATATCTGACGCTGGAGTGTTTATTTTAATGTAAATTTTGTGGAAACGGAACTTATTCTTGGTGAATGGCGAATTGAAGAAATTGACACTAATTCCCCCGGAATGTACGCATATTCTTCTAACATTGTGAAAACAATTCTGCAATCAGGGAAGAGTTTTTACAATACTTTGTGAAGGTGTAGTTCCTTTTCAATATACGTATGTGTTTATATAAACATATGTACACGCTAATGAAAGAAAACTAATAATGAATATAATAATAATAAATTCCGTATTCAAAATATGAGATCATATGTATGTATGTATGAATTTAATCACTAAATAAATCAATAAAAACAAACAAACAAATTTCTACTTCAATTGATACGTAAGTAAAGGCACTTAAGTGCTTGCATACGTACATACACACGAACATATGTATGAATGAATGTATGTTATCCTCACTTATCATTTTCAACTCGCTCATCAAAAAAAGGAAATATCATTTTAAATAAATGTAAATTTTTGCAAAACGTACATTAATCAAAAAATTCCTTCTTATTGGAACAGGAAGTATTTTTATTTTCTTTAAAATATGTACCTTTTTTAAAAAAGATTGTATTTTGTTAAATACAAAGTAAATTTTTTGCAAAAAAAAAAATTAGCTGTCATCAATAGGCCGCTGCAATAATTGATTAATAAATAAATTCGTCATTTGTGGAGCAATTTTCATAAAAATTTTTGCATATGGAAAGGGTGCACTAAAATTTTGTTTAATAAAGAGGGAAATTTGCCGCAAAAAAATGTATTACGTTATTTGTGGACCGACTTTCAAAAATGTGAACTTAAAAAAAAGGATTATTAATCTTTCAAAATTCGTTTTGTATATAGAAACTATCCGTTTTAAGGAAACTGTGTGAGAGAATCAAAGTGCCCCAAAAATTGATTATGAAATAACTTTTTTATTTGTGGGCCAATTTTCAAAATTCAAAAGAAAATAACATCTTAAGAGTATCAATATATATTTTTTAATAAACTTGATACTTACATATTTGTTTTTAGTTGAATTTTTTTTATTAAATTATATTCTTTCGCACTGTTTGGATTGAATTAAAAAATTAGTACTTTTTCACTATACACTTTAATTTACAAAAGAAAAAAAAATTAAGTGCACCCTCTCCATATCTTTTAAATGTCAAAAACAAAACAAAAATTTATTTGAAGTTTTCGGTTTATTTACAATTAAGTTTGTATTAAAAGTTTTAAAAGTGTTAAAAAGTTTTGAAAGTGTTACCAAAAGGTTGTAAGTGGGTACTATTTGCAATCTAAAACCATCTAAAAACTATTGTTATAAATAAAACAAAGATACATACATACATATGAAAAAAAAAACACCCTCGCAACGTACTAAAAACCGAGGAGAAAATGAAACATCTAAGCAACGCCTACTACGCTTTAGAATTGAATGATCTCGAGCCTTAACCGTAAGAGCTGCAAAGACGTCAGAGCAACACAATGCACGTTTAGGAAATCAGCGTTCTAGAACTTCTGAGACATCTGTTCAACGTCAAATACGCTCACGAAGGGCACGAACACATCAAGAACAGCTGAAACTGTTCTTAAACGCGAAACACGCCTAGCAACTGAACGATCTCGATCCTCATCATTAGGAACTTCTAAAAACCCAGAGCAAAGCGATGCAGGCCGTATCGTACTCGAATGACACTATTTCCGAAATCAGTTACACTAAAGATGAATTAGTTGCAATTGGAAGTATGAGTACAGTTTGTCAATACTGCAATGCTTAGAAATTTCAAAACGAAGCACTTGGAATGTGCTGCGTAAATGGTAAAATTGCTAAACTTCTTCCACCACCAGAACCACTTCTTTTATAGCTTTCTGGTAAAACAAATCTAATATAGTCCACTTCTGATTGTTTAAAGCAGTAACATTCCTATTGGTAGGAACAACATCGGATTCTCGACATTTTCTAACGAATATACGAAAATATAACTCATGCTTCCAAATGACTTCTTTTGGTGCTACTAAAGTAGTTCGAGCCAACTTTTCGAGTTCAAAGCCAAATATACCACCGAATGGGTTCAATACTCCCAATTCCAGATGAATAAATTCTTACAAATTTATTGCATCGGAAAAGCGAACGACACCACAAAAAAATGCACCAGCGTCAACATTACAATCCAGGTACAAAACAACAAATCGTAGCCGATTTACAAATACTGCTTCATGCCAACAACAGCAAAGATGATCGCCAATTATCTTCAGAAGACCATTAAAATTCATGCTGAGGAAATGCCAACTGGGCTGTTGTTGTAATATTGATGAATGGTGATCCCATTGCGCCACGTTATACTGTTATCCGCCGTTGTGATAAGAGAGCTATCACAATATCTCAAACACATCGCTCATACAATGCCCTTCAGTATCCTATAATTTTTCCACACGGTGAAGATGGGTATCACTTTCAAATATACCAAATTAATCAAACCCCACGTACGCTAAGAACATTATTTTCAAAAATCTTTAGTTATAAAATTAATTATTATTATCGCACTGGCTCAACAACTATTGATAAATGAATTTCTTTATTCAAAGTACTGACGAACATATTTTAAGAGAAGGCATTAAATGAGGTTTCTGGTATAAAAACAGGGCCGAAGATTGAAAGCAGAACTTTTCTCTCGAAAATACCAAGGACTTCCTCATCCGCCTTCGACACCGTCCATGCTTCCGCGCCATAGAGAAGTACAGGGATTATCAAAGTGGTATATAGTGTCAGCTTGGTTTTTCGAGAAAGGGCCTTACTACTTAATTGCCTCTTGAGCCCAAAGAAACAGCGATTGGCAAGAGTTATTCTGCGTTTGATCTCGGTACTGATGTTTATACTGTTGACTTGGGAGCCAAGGTAGACGAAGTCCTTCACTACCTGGAAGTTGTAGCTGCCTATGGTGATGTTCTGGCCCAGTCGTCGGTGTTGCGCGTCCTTTTTTGATGACAGCATATACTTCGTTTTGCCCTCGTTCACCGCTAGACCCATTTTGGCCGCCTGCGTTGAAATACCAGCAAACGCTTCATTGACGGCTCGCTGTGTTCGACCAATCACGTCAATGTCGACAGCGTATGCTAGCAGTTGCACGGACTTTTGGAAGATCGTGCCTGTGTTGTTGGCGTGTGAGTTTTGCACGATATTCTCAATAACTATTTTAAAAAAGTCACATGACAGTGCGTCGCCTTGTCTAAATCTCCTTCTGACATTGAAGGTCTCGGTGAATTCGTTACCGACCTTGATGGAGCAGCGAGAGTTCTCCATCGTCATCCTACACAGCCTGACGAGTTTAGTAGGAATGTCAAAAATAGACATAGTTTCGTACAGCTCGTCCCTATACACACTGTCATATGCGGCCTTAAAATCGACGAATAGGTGGTGGGTGTCGATTTGCATCTCTTGGGTCTTTTCCAGGATTTGCCGTAGTGTGAAAATTTGGTCAATGGTGGGCTTACCCGGCCTGAAACCACACTGATAAGGACCTATCAAACTGTTGACGAATGGTTTCAGGCGCTCACACAAAACGGCAGAGAAGATCTTGTAGGCGATGTTCAAGAGACTTATTCCTCGGTAGTTAGCGCAGTTGAAGGGGTCTCCTTTTTTGTGGATCGGGCAAACGATGCTGAGATTCCACTCGTCGGGCATGCTTTCCTCCGACCATATCTTACAGATGAGCTGGTGCATGCGCCCAACCAGGTCATCTCCGGCTGCTTTAAATAGTTCCGCGGACAGTGCGTCCGCTTCTGCAGCTTTGTTTGATTTCAATCTCGATATTGCTATCTTGGCTTCATTCAGGTCGGGGGACGGATCAATCTTCGGCCCTGTTTGCGTTGATGGTTTCTGGAGAAGAAGATTCAATCATGAACTGTACGGGTTGTACAGCGACATGAGCCTAACCAGGCGCCTATGGATCCAACGGCTAAGATGGTTGGACCATGTAGAGCGCATGGAGAATACTACTCCGACCCGTAGAATCTTCGATTCCGAACCTGTGGGACAACGCATTAGAGGACGCCGATGGCGCACACAAGTGGCGAGGGACCTCAACCAACTTGGTGTGCACTATTGTAGAACGCTGGCTAAAGACCGTGCCATCTGGAAAACTTTGTTGGTTGAGGCCCAGGTTCACCACGGACTGTAGCGCCAAAAGAAGAAGAAGAAGAGGTATAAAAACAGTTGTTTGAGAAAAACTTTAAGGAGAAATAAAAGGAATTGAATAAGAAATTTAATTGCGAAAAGAAAGGAATTGTCAGTAAATTATAAACATTAAATCTCGTTTCTTTAATTACAGGTGAATGAATAGAATTTTTAGCTAATAACAACTATATTAGGTTATTATTGTATAGTAATAAAATAAAAAAATCTCTAATTACAGAGAAACTCAATTGTGTTTATTTAATTTTTGCACAATTCAACCTAATCGCTGCATTAATTCGTAATCAACATTATATGTATACATACTTACATACATATTTACATGGATGAAGCAACGCATAAAAAATTAGTTCGATGAATTTTTACGTATATCGGTTAAAGGGGATTTAGACGGTAATACAGGTCGTTCGTAAAACCAAAGAGAAAATCTTATGAAATTATCTCCGTATTTTAAAAATGAGAATAAAAATCTTACGACAGATTTTTTTACGTTTACACCATTGGTTAAAGACCAAAAAATAAAGTAAAATATTTACATAAAAATACATCACTGATCTGATGATGATGTGTCAAGGAATTTGAAAAAAAATTTTAACACGATGAGAGCCGTACGAGTGTCAAATTTTCATCCGTATTTTCACTCCATGTCGTATGGTTTCATTACATATTAAGTTTAGACGGTACCATCCGTGCTCTTCTACTCAAAAATTTTACTTATCTTACTTGTGTTACCGTCTAAATCCCCATTTAATGATCCGTCAAAATGCTGACAATCACATACAACTGTCGCGAATTATTTCACCACTATAATTATATCCGCTAAAATAGATGAAATTATTTCTGCAGAAATACCTGATGCTAACATTGATCCACACTTACATGAAGTTGTAATTAAAAATATGATTCAAGACCCATGTGGAAGTATCAATACAAATTCGCCATGCATCGTCGATGGGAAAAGTACGAAATGGTGTCAAGAAACAATCTCTGGTGTTCATGGCTATCGGCTTTATCGTCGTAAATCAACAGATGATGGGCAATCAATTACAGAAAAAGTGCAAAACAATGACGTTGATAATCGCTGTATAATACCATATTGCCCACTACTTTCAAAAACGTACAAAACGCATATTAATGTTGAGTATTGCAATTCCGTAAAATGAATTTGATAATTTACAAATACGTAACCATAGGATCGGATATGGCAGCGTTTTCGTTGCAAAATTCAAATGACGCAATATCAAATGGTCCGATACATCAGCAGCAATGAATCTGTTTCGCGAATTTTAGGATTTTCAATTCATGAGCATTATCCGACTGTTGTGCACTTATCCGTTCACCTGAAAAACGGACAACGCGTTTATTTTACAGAATTTAATGCACCACAAAGGGCTGCAGAGGCACTAGGCGCAATCTGGAACACGAATTTTCAACAACTTTGCGCAGCATTAGCGACCGATTTATCGACGTAGACAAGTCACTTAACATAAACCCAAAGAAAATAATCCAATCGGGTTAAATCTCAGAATTCTTGGTGGCCAATTTGCCATTACGCGAAATTAATTTTTCACAAAAGTTTCTTTGAATAAATCAATTTTAGCGCCCGCTGTGTGGCATGTGGCTCCGTCCTGTTGGAACCACATATCAGCAAGATTAATGCCACGTAATTTAGGTACGAAAATGTTTCGAATCATGTTCCTATACCGGTCACCATTGCCAGTAACATTTTGACCATCATCGTTTTTGAAGACATATGGGCCAAGAGACTCCGCCAGCCCATAAAGCGCACCTAACAGTAATTTTCTGCTGATGTAATGGTCTTTCGACAAAAGCTTGTGGATTCTCCTTACACCAAATGCCACCATTCTGCGTATTTAGTTCTTCGAATTAGCCGCTTTGAAGGACCATTATGTACGTCATAAAATGGAAGAAGTGCACGTTGAGTTTGACGAATAGAACAATTATTTTGATTAAAAAATTTAACAATTTTCACGCGTTGCTCTGGTGTAAGTCGAATCATAATGAAATTTCAAAGCAAACTAAACAAAAGGCAACTATCAGCTGTTAAATGGGTGCTCTAATAAAGCAGATGCCAACTCAAAGTTGTGACACTCTAAAAAAAACACGCTTTACAATAGTATGGGATGAATGCACAATCAAAAAATCTTTAGAGGCCCTGGTTCGCATGTTACGGTATTTTAGAATAAACAAAATATTATTCGGAGGACCACTAATTGTGTTAGTCTGGGATTTCCGCCAAATATTGCGACAATTAATAAAGCTCAAGGTCAATCCCTGCAAGTTTGTGGCTTAAATTTGTTCTATGTATGTCCCTTGTAGGAAACCCCAAGGATTTGTTTGTTTATGCTCTGCGTGGACGAGCTAAAAATATTGTATAGCATAGCAATAGTTATTTCTAATAAAATAATTTGTTTAATTATATATGTATGTGAACACGTTTTATTTCATTTCATAATGATGGGCGTAGCAAAGCACACCGAGTTAAACTAGTATTTTTGATTACTTTTGTTCTTAAATATTTATGTATGTACATACGGAGATATTTAAATTAACAAATATAAATAAATAGGAAACAAGAATTGAAATCTATTTCTGTCAAACAAACATAATAATTTTCTGAAACAATCTTCGCAAATTTAGGTGTATGTATAATCTATCTCTTAGTACAAAATCGTTGCTAGATGGAACAAGAAAGTCAGAAGTAGTTATTTCTTTCAAAACGAAAAATTTCTTCTGTAACTCTATACATACATACATGGTTATAAAATCAAGGTGGAAAATCATCAGAAATCGTAGAAATCTTATAAATTACTTCATCAACTCTACGGTGCGCATAATCGTCCAACAAAACAGCGCAACAGCCAAACGTGTGATTTGACATCTTTTGATTACTTTTTGTGGAGCCACTATTGAAGAAATAAGGCCAAAAACCACAGTTTGGATTATTCCATTTGTTGTTTTATTTCACAAAAGAAGTTCTATTTTTTTAACAACAAGAACGGTATATAATTTCATCGTATTTTGAATTATGGAAAACTTTGCTTGAGTTAACGAATTTCCGAATTAGCTATTATTGGAAAATCTTTATAAACTTTAAAATCTTCGATCAACATTTATTTACATATATGGTTTAAAATTGCAAAAAAAAATCTCTATATCACAAAGACAGACATTTTGTCGCCAAAGTAATTAAAAATTCGTGACGGAAAAACTAAAGCCTAAAAAATTAAAGAGCATTTTTCTATAAGCAGATATTTAAACTAAAAGTCCAAGAATTTCTCCAAGTGTACATATGTATGTACAGAGACGGACAAAATTATTCACACATGTTTGATTTTTTAATTTCTAACTATTTTCTCTAATGAGTAAATAAAGGTCCAAGAATAGTTTATGCTAAAGATTTATTTAATTGTGGGAAAATAAAAAACAACAAAAAATTATTCATAAATTAATTGAAAAAAAAAATTTCAATAAAAATCAAAAAGAGCACACATTTTTGTAAGGACAAAATTATTCACATGTGGAGTTATCTGAGAATTACTAGAAGCTAATACCTTGTAGCTAAGCCTTTTCTTTTTAAAACTTCTTGTAACATATTCGGCATTGATTCGGCTAACCTTTTTGTCACCTCCGTTCCAATATTTTCCCATTCTTCTTGAAGGATTTCTTTCAGCTGTCTTTTACTTGTCATATTGTGTGTCTCCAGTCTTCTACCAAGTTCATCCCATAGATGCTCAATGGTATTCATGTCCGGATATTGTGGCGGAGTCGGGAGAATATGCGGTACATGGTGAACGATCCATATTCTGACGTCATGGGTTGTATGCTTTGGGTCATTATCTAGTTGGAAGTAAAAATTATCATCGACACCCAATTTTCGTACGCTGTTTTGGAGGTTTTCCTTCAATATACTGAAATAAAAGGTCTTATTCATGGTTTCTTCAATAAACACTAATCTTCCAACACCTGCTACAGACATGCAGCCCCATACCATGATTCCCCCACCGCCATGTTTCACCGTGGTGATTGTGTTCTGTTTTTCTACTTCGCAATTTCGTTTTCTCCGTACATGTATCCTTCCATCAGATTGCAAGATATTGAATTTGCATTCATCGGTGATTAGTACAGAATTCCAGAACTCTTCAGGTTTGTTTATGTACGATTTTGCAAACCCAATCCGCTTTTTCTGGTTAACTTTACTTATAAGAGGTTTCTTACGTGGTACACGAGAACTATATCCGGCACGGTGCAGTGTTCTACGAACAGTTTTTGGGTGAATCTCAACTCCAGTTTCTTCTAGCATCTCTGCTGCAACCCGAATAGAACTTTTTTTTTGGATATTTTTTATTTTTCTTACAACTTTTCTCTCTTTCTTGACAGTAAGTTTACGAAGTCTACCAGTATGAGTACGGCTTTTTAAGGTCTGTAGCAATTTTGAATCGTTTTATTATACTATAAATAGTAAAACGGCTTCTCTTAACAATCTTTCCAAACTCTACACATGATTTTCATTGTTTCGACAGCTCCAAAATGATTTTTCTTTTTTCCTTCTGCTTACGGCCTATTTTAACAATATTTCTAATTTTTGCACAAAAACTTTTTGAAAAAAACTGATAAAATGAAATTAAAAGACGCCAAATTATAACTGTTAATTTTTTTGTCCAAAGTGATTCCATATTGTTCAGAAGTTTGAACTTTGTAATGCTGCAATTTATGTTGTGTGAATAATTTTGTCCCCCTAAATATTGAGTTAAGTTGTAATTTGCATTCATTGTTTTGTGAGATTTCAACAAATGTTAAATTTGTTTGTAGTTTTGTTAACTGTATTCTTAGACAAATTGTTGTTGTTAACAACATAATCTTATAAACTTATTTTATAAAAAATATATCGCTATTAAATAATAAAAAGGTAGTGTGTGAATAATTTTGTCCGTCTCTGTATATGTTTTCATTGCGAAAAACTGGTGTTTGTTTGATATTGAACTTGCTTTCTCTTTTCGTTATGTATGATTTTAGATTTGCGAACGGGAAAAAATACTTTTCAAGCAAAACAACCCTGTATTCCATTGCGAACAAATCCTTCCCCTTAATCCAACACAAGCTCTGCCAGTCACAAACACTAGAAATTTTCAGCAGGCCCACTCTCACGACGACATGCGCAGAAAGAGGAACGCTTCGTGTACATTTCTTGCCAGTTCTAGTAAGTACGTAAAATAGGTGAATTTTCATTTTTCTCAAATAATAATGCTGGATAACGATTTCAATTTTTTTGCGCTTACAAGGTAGCCTGCCTCAGATATAATAAACTTGTGCCAGCCTTATGCACTTTTGGTATATCCTTAGAGTCTAGGCGATTCTATGTTTAGCATCTCAATCGTCGCAAAACGGTATCTTTTCATAGGATTATTCGATCTTGGGAACAGATAAATGTGTCAGGGTGCCAAATCTGAGGCATGATTATGCAGTGGGAACTCGCCATTAATTTTTGGTTCAAACTTAGCAAGTTTGGACGTCATCAACAGCTCTTCTAACACCGATTCATAGATACTATATAACACTTTCTTACTGTTGAGTCCAAGGCGAGCGTCCTAATTTACATCTTTTTATTTAACAAAAAAAACTCACACAATATATACGATCCGAAAAAATTTTTACCCCCCACTACTTCTACCACGGTATTTTAAGCGGTATTATTAGACGCAAGTATTGGGTGTTTTTTATTGAGGTATAGAGCTTTAAGTTGGCATCACTTTTTTAACTGGCGGCCATTTTGTCAGCTGTCAAGTGATTAATATTTAGTTTGGTTTGCCATTTCATCATGAACAGGTTGACAAAAGAACAACGCTTGCAAATCGTGCAAATTTATTTCGAAAATAATGGTTCAGTTCGCGAAGTTTACCGCAAGCTCCGTCCATTTTATGGTCGACATAATCGTCCATCAGAGCAATTAATTCCCATGGATCGATTTCGCACTACGTTTACTCTATGTGATAATACGCATCCGCAGAGACGTCGAACAGTGCGCACCGAAGAAACAATTGCCGCTGTAGAGCAAAGTGTTGAAGAGGACCCGAATGAATCGATTCGCCACCGTGCACAGCAATTGGAGCTTTGTCCATCAATCGAATTGTCCGAATTGGATGGCATGAATGTGGATGAGTTGTGGTTCCAACAAGACGGCGCTACATGCCACACAGCGCACGTCACAATCGATTTATTGAAGGAAACATTCGATGAGCGCATAATTTCGCGGAATGGACCTGCCAATTGGCCACCAAGATCGTGTGATTTGACACCATTGGATTATTTTCTTTGGGGATATGTGAAGTCGCTCGTCTACGCCAACAAACCAGAAACGTTAGGGGACTTGGAAGCCAACATTCGTGGCGTTATTGCCAACATACGGCCCCATATGCTCGAAAAAGTGGTTGAAAATTGGACCTGTAGAATTGACTTTATTCGAGCCAGCCGCGGCGGCCACATGCCCGAAATCATATTTAAACATTAATGGCATAAAATTATCCTTCCAATAAAGCCAAATTGATGGACATTAAAACGATTTTCTTGTGTTTTATTTCAATTCGAAGTTCTATACCTCTAAAAAAACACCCTGTACTTATCGCTTTCGCTCACGGACAACTAATTCAAAGTGACACTACAAAACTGCCATTAGAGAAGCTCATTACTTAAAAATCCTTAAAACAACATTGGTGTCTGTGACACTTACACCGACATTAATTTTAGTCCGAACATAAAACCGATATATTTTTTGCCGGTTTCAAATCCAATTCTAATAACATTGGTTTCTATGACAGACCCCAGATTATCAAATTTTCGCTTTCTATGGCTGAAAACTTTAGTCGTATTTTCGGAAACTTTTACAAAATTTCAAATACACAATCGCAAAAATTGAAAACATATGTAATTTATTAGTGCTATCAACTGACCTTAGTTCACAGTTTTACCCTTTCGCTGAGGACGAGCATTTTTGCCACAATAGTATTATTTCTGCTAAATGGCCCAATGTTCAGTACAATGTAAGTACATGCAAAAGTAAATTAAAAAATACTAGCATCACATGCAATGCTGGTAAAATCGTGTTTACCTGGACGCATTTTTTCACACGCGCACTAATTTTAACTTTCAAAACGAAGTGATTGGATTAAAGACCGCATACTTATTTTTTATGAGTGTAGAGTTCAAACACTTCTTTAGTTTGTGGTAAAACCGTCACTTTTTAATAGATTTGTTTATTTGTTTTCAAACATACAACTTTATAATTATGTAAATATCTATATTAGGAGAAATTAACAAAGCAAGAGTTGTCATTGATGTAAGACGAAGATGGTGCTTTGAAGTGGGAATATAAAGAGTTTGTTTAAGATGATCGTTTCCAAAGAATTCCACATTTGTTTACAAAGTTAGTTAAGAAATTTATAATTTTTTTTTAATTCATAACAAAACATGTTATTGTTAATCGTATGGGAATTTTTAAATCGATTTTGCTTTCTGGTTAATTGTTGTTTGCTCAACAAATTAGACACAAAATTGTGATGCTTTTAAACATTTCGTGCACAAACGTACACAGCAATTTTCCATAGAATGTAGATATGAATGAATGTAGTTATAATTACATATATGTACATGCATACATATGTACGTAAGTATATCTACATATATACATACGTTCAAATTGAATATTTACAGCCGCATTCATAAAAGACTACAGCATTTTTACAGACTAAAACTAAATTCATAAGCTGCAATAAGCTTGAAAAACGTTTAGCAAGGCCTCTCTGGCCGAAACTTTATTCCTGGTCAAAATGCAACTGTCCGGTTGACCAAATCGTCCGATGTTTACGGACAGGCGCTAATGTTGACCGGACGCTGCTTCAAACGTTTTCAACACACAATTTGCACTTTTTGTTACAATGTTTTCAAAACATCCTTTTGGTGAAATTTCTTCTGAGGAATTAATGTGCATTGATTAATTAACATTATGAGAATTTAATAAATTTCTTACTTACAACTTTAAACATGTCACTTAAACCGACTAATTAAATTTATCTTTTAAAAGAGTATTTATTTCTAAATTTAAGTAAACTATTGTATTATATTGATACAGTAACTGCGCTAAACAACAATCTAACTGAGTACATAATAACGAATAAAGTGAAGAATATGTATAAGATGGAATTCTTGTCAGATTTCTGGACGTATTTACATCCGATTATTAGAACTTTGCTTTTATGAGAGAAGAAGTAGCTAATATTTTAGTTTAAGTTTGTATCTACGCAAGTTATTCTGCTATGATTTTTAAAACTTTTGCTTGAATTACGCCAAAAAAACACGTGAATTGAGAGAAAATTAACAATTAATTTAGGGAAAGTTATGAGCGTTCAGACGTAATCTACTTCACGCGCCATTAGTTCATAATCGAACCAAATTTGACATACTAGAATTCAATTAATAAATTGAGTAATCACGCTGCACTGCGGCTTGGCAAAAGAGGTTGAAGCAGCATAATTTTGCTCTCTGAACGTAATAAAGATTTGATTAGATTCTCTACTTCAAGTGGACCCTATTTAGCACCCGCTCTATATTAAACCCTGAGAAACAATTGCTCTAGAGTATTATTTTACTTTTTAAATATTTTATATTTTACTTAAAAAAGAGAAATTAAAAAACATTGCGTTGACACTAAGTAAATGTATGTATGTACTATGTATGGGCATCGTACGAATTTATCTTCAGGCCTTTTAAATGTTGTTTCTTTCCTTTTGACAAAAAAACTCATTAATGAGTTATATTACGTTTTTCCAGTCAAGTTAGTGCTGTGCCACTTATAGTTACATAAGCATGTACATACATAAATACATATATACATACATACATGCATATGTACTTATTAATTAAAAATTAAAAAACGTATGTACATACATATGTATGTATGTATAGCAGAAAGCTGGGAAAATGTCTGATAAAAAATAGGACGTGAAATTAAACTAAACGTAAGAATGTACAAAGTATAAATTTGTTATTATTATTCATTGTTTGAGTCGCCTTCGACAGCTCCGTGTGTACGTTAAGTGTAGACAAGCTTAATTCCTATAAACTCCTGGCCCATTTACCATATTCCCAAAATTACCTTCTCGACATTGGACTCAATAAAAAAAATATTATAAAAATGTTAGTAATAATATTTGGTAATTTTCAATAGTATTTTACGCTTATATGTATGTGTGGTCATAACAGTAAATATTGTGGCAATGATACAAAATTCGCGAACGAACAGGTTAATGGAACGGATGAACGAAGTTAACCGAGAGTGCCGCAGAATTCCAGAGTTGTTTTTCCACTCACGCCTTCTTCAACTGCTCCACTGAGTTGAAATTGGATTTGTAGAACTTACGAGCAAGTTCTTCATATACAATAATGTTGGGATCTGGGGACTGTGCCGGTATTTGCAGTAACTTTGGACCATTATTAATGAGCATAGTGTGAAGTGTGCCTCGGATCATTGTCCTGGTAGAAAGCAAATTTGCCCAATATATTTAATTTACCGGCATTTAGTTTGCATTTTGTTTCAAGGTGTCCAAATATTGCAATCGGATCATTTTATCTTCTATAAAATTAATTTGCCCTACTCCGGCACCGGAAACACATCCCCACAGCATCACTCAGGACTTAACTTACTGCTTTCCATCTGTCCCATGCAAGTAAAGTTGTAAGTAGCAAGGTTAAAAGTAATAAAATTAAACAGGTTTCCGCAAATATATATTATTCAATTCACTCGCCGTTATGATTATTTGATATCTTTCTTTGATTTATAGCGTGCATCGATCAACAGTTCACTGACATTTCGCATTTATTTACGCTCTCCATGTAATCTTTATTTTATTCCATTGCGAGTTTAATCTGCTCTTTCAACAACACAATTGCATAAGATTCATCATTTGCATAGGAACTTACTCAGCAAATAATATAACGGTTCAAGAGACCGTTTTTAAAACCATAAATCATCTGCATTACGTTTCCAATTTGAATTTTGATGATTCTGTTTTCTTTCTTAATTTTAAGAATGGTTCTGAGTAAAAAATGCTAATTGTTATGACTACTTTAGGTTTTAAGATAATCTAGAAATCTGTATCAAAGTCTTCTAGAGTTATTCCAGTTGAGGTGAAAAAGTGTCTCTTATTCCGGCTCTATTTTTTTATTATTAAAAAAATTATTCTTTTCCATTTTAATATGCATTTCTCATAAGTTTTTGCTCTTCATTACAAATATTTTATGTATTCTAAGCAGTGTTGTAAAACTGAAATTTTGAAATTGTACTGAACGTCAATTAAAACAGTACTTTTTCCCACCAAATGGTACTTTTTGTTAAAATATAAAACAATCATTTATAAAAACAAAATGAACAAACAAATTTTATTGGAATTCATTTATCTACATATGTATTTATATTAAGGGTGACAGATGTGAATAATATTTCTGTTACACATTAGCGTAAGGTACGTTTTTTCAGTATTTTCTAAAGAAAATTAATTGAAATAGTTCAAATTTTTGTAAGTAAGGAAGTTAAAAATTATATTTTTGTACGCATAAATTTACACTGGTAGACTAATTATATTTTAACTTTTACAAAGTTACATTATTCAGATTTTTACATATTTTACATGCTTAGAACTTAGTTTTAAAACAAAGTTTTGAACATTAATGTTTAAAAATAAGGCTCTTAATGTAGTGTTATAAGATAAAGCAAATTTACTTTAAGAGATCATTAGAAATATTATAATTATAACAGCAACTATCATTTGATCTCAAATAAGGTAGTGGGTATTTCTATTAACAATCGTACATTTTGCAACAAACACATGATTACCAAAGTCTGCTATCGAAATGATCACATCACACATTTTAGATTAGCGCTGAGTTGAAAATGTTGGTAACATATTAAAAGTTAAAAATCGCAAAAAATAAAAAAATAGTAAAAATACCGCGGGGGTATTGCGGTATTTTTAATGTGAAAAAGTACTAAAGTACTGAATTTTTCAACACTGATTCTAAGTCCTTATTTGATCTTGTTGTTTTTTTGTTGTATTTTCAATACCTTTGTCAAGTCTTATGCACTAGATATCACAAATCTACGGTCTGACACTGTTAAGTTTATAAACATTAGAAAACACTAATAGAACTTTCATAACTTAAAAGTTTATGAACTTTTGCAAATTTGTATGTACATATGTACATATGTATGCATAATATGTATATTTTATAAGTGTGTCAAAACAAGTTTTTGAGTAAACGCAATTTGCGTAAGTTTCCGCTGTTGCATTTTCATATTGTTCGCGTTATATACATAATTGCATTTTTACATTACTTCCCGATGTTTTTGAGACTTGCGATTGGTTTCTTATGAAAATTAAGGTTTTTACATGCAAAATTAGCTCGTGTCAATTGATTTAAGACATGGTTGAAAAAGTGGGCGTAGACAAAATCTACCAGTTTTCAAGTTTCTATTAACGTAAAAATTCTTATAATTTTTTAAAAATGCTAGAAATAATTTTGCACTATTAATTTGTGACGTGTTAGGATTTAAGATTTACATACATTAAGAAATTATTAAGTTCTTTTCATATTTAAACAATTTCAATATCTTATTTTACACACTTATGTACATACATATAATAGTATGCATGTACACACATACTGTATATACATATGTATGTACCTACATCAGATAAATGTCGTTAGTTATATTATAGTTTATTAATGTTTTACTATTTTCAGTAACTTCTATAGAATCAGTAACAATTAGTTTTAGACTATTATCAATTGGAATTGTTTTTATAGGCTTAAGTCTCCTGCTAAAATTATTATGATGTGTGCCGCCAATACTCTCCAATGTGTCCTCAAATATACTTGCATATGTAATTATAACACATTCATTATACCAAATAATGTAAGCATGAGTATTTCGGTACTACGCCTCGTTAGAAAACACCTAATATGTACTTCTCAATTCATATTTTTATTCCTCTGTTGAGGAATCTGAGTTTCGGATAGTAGTACAACTTTTGCTTTTAGAGTATCAATATTTTTAATTTGAATAAAGCTGTTCTCCTCACCTTTATGCATTCTTTTCGGAATCTTCAGTAATTTCCATAACATACAAATACATACATACATATGTATGTATGTATGCATATTATTTTGGTTTGTGGTTTGAATGGCATTTGTAACTAATTCCCTTATTTCTACATGAACGAATAGAAAAGCATGTGCTAAAGATCATAAATTTTGCTAACAAAAAAAAAGTGCATTTAAAAATTAAAACAAAAAGCAGAAGTGGGCGTTGTCAATTAAAGGTGTATGTACACATATTGACTTCGACTGTGATATGAGCGCAAGTACATATACTAAAATCAGGTGATATGAGATCGGTGACGCCAGTAAATTATTTGTCAACATCAAACCGTACTAAAAACCATAAAATTTTTCCTTAAACATTGTAGAGATTCCCTAAGCGTTTCAGTCAGTTAAATTTGACATCCTCATCCCATATTAACATTAATCCTTCTTTGCTCTTCCCCATAACCCATTTCTGGCACAATGACTTACATACATCCATATGTAGGAGTTCGACCCTTAGTACTGGTCCAAAAAAAAAATTAGCAAAAAAATTTAACTTTTATGCAAAGAAATTTGCAAAGGTATAATGCTCCAATGAAAGCTCCATTTTACTTAAAATACCTTTTCACATGATATCTTAGAAAGGATATATTGAAGTCGACTGTATAAACAACAAACATACATTTATGTGAACATAAAATATGCATAAAATATTTATATGTATGCCCAAATTTCTAAAGCCCTATTTTAGCGCCAAAAATACCTGCATATAAAAGTGGGAGTAAAAACTAAATTTGCCTTGCACGAAATGCAAGTGTATCTGTTCCATAAAGTGCGGAGATTGTGTATATTCTCATCTAATCTCAAGAATGTTTTTTACTGGGACTGGTAAAAATGTTCCTCCTCATAAGGTAAATAAGAGAATAGATAGGACTAGGAATTCTTCGAATTGCATTTATGACATTTTTAAAGGCTTGCAGAAATATGAGTTAGTGTAGAACTTTCCTAGCTGGAACTCAGATGAAATGGGTTTTTGTGTCCAAAATTTGTCTCATCGGCTTCACTCTTGATGGAAGTAAAGGCAAACTTTACTTTAACTGAAATGTTGCAAGGGTAATTAAATGTTTTGAACTATATAGATATGTATTAAGTTTTCTAATTGATTTTCGACTTGAAAAAATATCAAATAATAATAGCACAATCCAACGCTATCTTGCTCCGCAACTGCTATGTTCAATCTTTTAAAATCCTCTTTCTGGTGCAAATCCAATGTAATCTGTGATGAGTTTGCTTCGTTGCGCGTTTTATACGTAAACATTGCGCAACTCTCAAACTTTAACGGCAAAGGGTGAGTATACAAAAACAATACAAATGGTAGCCAAAATTTATTGTCACAGTACCGGAGCGGTTATTACGTGAAGTTTATAAGCCAGTGCGGGCACTCATATGTGCTGAATAGTATTGCGGCACGTTCACCCCTTTTTGGACTTTTATAATGCTGTTATAAAGATGTCACTACTTTGCGATTTTTATATTCATTACACATTTGATATATTTAATAAAGTATATTAACTAACATTTCCTTCTTTCGCGTCTATAATAATGAATTTTTTTACTGTATTCAGACACTATGATACAAAAAAAGCAACATATAATAGCAAGTTTTAACAGTTGATGTACCTACATATGTATGTAAGTATATTAAAGTTTTTCGAAACAAAAATTACATAAATAAATATGATATAAAATCGTACAACATTATAAACTGTACCTGACAGACAAATATAATTTTATTTGCCTTAGAAAAACAACTTAACAATGCCCATCACAATGCAGAGGAGCTTTTGCTTTACAATGTTTTGTTTTTTATTTATTTGTTTGACGTGTGGCATGTGTTTAAAGCTTTTATAACTAAAAAAAACGTCCGTACGATAAAGTACGTTACGTTTTTCTTCAATCAACGTTAGCATAAGCAGCTCGGTGCTTTTCAACAAATAAACACTGAATCACTGTTTTTCACTTTTAATTCTATTGCGTTTTGCAACTCTAAAATTAAACGCATATATACATATGTACATATCTATGTATTAATATTGATAAGCTAAGCTGTGTGCTTCTAACTGTCAAAGACCATAAGAATACAGTGTAAACTCAGACTAAGAATATTCTGTATGCTTTTTGTGTATTTTTTTTTTTTTAATAAATGTCACTAAATTTTTATATAATCCTTGGAAATATATGTATGTACATTTGTATATGTAAGTATGTATATCGCTGTTAGTAAAGCAATTTCGAAACAGCATTTTCTTTCATTTCAAATTGTAGTGTAAATTACAGCACTACGAAAACAAATTGGAAAATATTTCTACTTAATCTGAACCCTGCATTTTGCGTTGAAAAACTGCCATCACTGGTTGTTTGACGTTGATAATCTATAGTACAATCGAGACAGCAGGCTACGGACTACAATCCTGTTGGGATTTTGTGAGCTAGCTCATAATAAAGTTAGTATTTTTGCAACTCATTTACGACTGACTGATAAATTATACTAAAATCTGATGCAGAAGAGAGCTGGTTGTCGCTGCCCTTTGGTACATTAATGTTAAAAAAGAAACATCGAACTGTCCTATTCTTATGCATGTTAAATAAAAATTGTATGTGCCATAAACTAACTCAATATGAGCTTTTGTGGTTATCTGAAACTTATGCAGAGTGAGTGAGAACTGACTGATTCGTAGGACATTGCATGTAAAAACTGAATAACACTTTCCATGAAAATTAGTTAGTTTTTAGTCACTAAAGCATGAAGTACGCTGAAGCTTTTAGATAACGCAAATTTCGGCGGAATATGTCAACATTAAAACACACATTCTTATGAAAACAGTTATTTCAATTGGCTATCGCCAATTTAAACTTATTTCGATTATTCTCAGCTCCAAAACAAAAGTTATGTGGACAATGTAACAAGTGTAAGAAATTGGTCCTTTGAAATTCTTTGCTAAATTATTTTTGTTTTAAAATCGTGTTGATATAGAAATATTTATAAAATTTGTATAGGTTATTACACATACATAAAGCGTTTTTGTAGAGTGTCACAACTTTGAGTTGACATCACTTCTTTATTAGAGCACCCATTTAACAGCTGATAGTTGCCTTTTGTTTAGTTTGCTTTGAAATTTCATTATGAATCGACTTACACCAGAGCAACGCGTGCAAATTGTTGAAATTTTTGGTCCAAATAATTGTGCTATTCGTCAAACTCATTTTCATTACAAATTTTATTTTTGGATGAAGCCCATTTCTGGTTGAATGGGTACGTAAATAAGCAAAAGTGTCGCATTTGGAGAGAGGAGAATCCACAAGCTTTTGTCGAAACAGAAATTACATCCACAAATGCCCAATTAATTGGCCACCAAGATGGGATTAAATCCCATTGGACTATTTTCTTTGGGGTTATGTTAAGTCACTTGTCTATGTCGATAAACCACAAACAATTGAACACCTAGAATCAACATTCGAAGAGTTATCGGCGAAATACGGCCGCAAAAGCTGCGAAAAGTTGTTGAAAATTCGTCGTCTAGATTGCGCCTCCTACGCGCCAGCCACATGGCAGAAATCATATTTAAACATTAATTTCATAAAATTTTCTTTCATCGATATTAAAAATATATGTCCTTGTTTTATTCTGATTTGAACTTGTGTCACTCTATAAAAAATACACTTCATAGGAGCTTTAAAAAACACTACTTTCAAAACATGAAGTTTTTGGAAACTTCACAGAAAATTTGTGGGCTAAATAGTTTGTTATTTGAATAAAGTTTGTTTAAAATCTTTTAAGGCTGTGATACAACAACTTTTTACACTAAAATATCATGCCCTGTACACACACATACATAAACAATAATTATTTACGTTTAAGTAGGTTTGATCGCAAAAATATTACTGTACGACCGATTTTCTTTGATTATTTCTGCCTTTCAGTTTTACCAACAAATAATTTATCATTTTTATTTTGATATACAATTCGTTACTGTTATTTATATTTCGAAATATATACACATACTATGTATTCAATTACCTATTCAATTTTGTAGGCTTGTTCGCTCTAAAGTAGGTGTGGCCGAAAATCAAATATATCAATTTTTTATCCCTTGCTTCTTTTGTATGAACATGTAAATGCATCTCTGTAAATTTAGTTGCCGTCTTTAAAATAATTATGTATGTAGATGGCTGCTCGGCGACAGCAGCATTCAGTATTTAAAACATGATGGTTTCAGGCCTCTTCTCTTCTGCGGCATTAAGTTGCCACTTAAATGAACTGAAAAAAACCGTCATACTTAGTCCTTCTGAAAAGTTTAAAAATTAATGCTATAGAGCGGCGCGTGGACGCGAAAGACAGTTACGCAGCTTACCAGAGCGAATAACTTTTATGCTGCACTCGCATCTACATGCATACATATCTACATATGTAACACTTGTGTCTATTCAATCAAGTATTTGTGTTTGATTTTCCATATATGTATTTAGTTTTCCTTAAAACTTGTTTGAACAGGTCAAGGTATTTGAATTGTTTGCCTAAATATTATTGTTAAATCTAATTACCAATTGGATAAATAAACCAAGTCAAATAATCATACACTCTAATACCACACTAACGGACTTATATACATACATAGATACATACATATATACATACATATGTACATTCGGTTGTAAAATAGACCAACATACTCACCATATCGTCTCCTAGGTCAGGGTCGCGTCCACTAAAACTTGAGCGCCCGCTGCAGTCCATCGTATTTAATTGCATTAGTTATAAAATTTGTATAGATTTACTAAAAAATTGTTGCACTTCTTGTACATGTGTACATGCATGCATACATATGTATGCAATTGTTGTTGTCATAAATATTTAAGCGGTGCCGACAGAATTTCGACTGTCAAAATGCTTACATTCACATATGATCATACATTGAAACGTTAACATTCTTATGTCAACTTACAATAGTTGTATTAGCGTCCGACAGTTAGAAAAATTTTTAACCAAAATTGCACATCCTTTTAACTTTGTAATTGTTATGTACACATAATATATCTCAAAATGGCTTCGTTCCGTCGGGACTTACAAAATGCTTGAGGCAAAGAAATTCCATGAAATTTTGTTAATACGTACACTTGTATATTTCAAATTAGGTAAGTAGTTTTTAAACAACGAGCTACATACATACATACATATGTATGTAATTACAAACACACATATTTACATAAACACTGTTTTTTTATTCAAGTTTTTCTGCACATCACACTTTCACACAAATTTGCATAAAAATTATTTTCTTAACCAAATAACGTTTAAATTTAGTATGTAGTTGTGTTAGATTTCTTTAATTTTATATAATTATTTTTTTCAATAAACATTTTATTAGATCCGCACGTACACCCCAATGCTTTGTTGACGACGATCGAAACCCGAATGAGAAATAGAAGTACAAACTAAATAAAACACATACACAAAAACAAATGAGAAGGGGAAATAAGAATTTAATTCAATTTGAATTGGAAATATATAGAGGAATGAAACAGACACACACATTAATATTGATTATGAACACTCGCCGTATTCTCCTTCTTATCGGATTGAGCAGTACTCCTTCATTATTTTTTTTATTTGGAACAAAAAATTTAATACGTACAAAATGAAGAGTAGAGAAATAAAACATAATTTTCAGCAGAACTTAAAATACAACAACAACACAATGATTAATATAAATTCCATTTGGACTTGTTACGTTGTTGTTGTTGTTTTGTCACGTCTTGGTTTGGCTTGAGTGTTGCCATAAGAAAAGGTCTATAGGTACTTACCTATTATTTTTTTTTATCATAAATTAAAAAGGCAAATAAGGTTTGAAGACTGATTTCAGAAATAAGCATTATATGTACAAATGTACATACATATGTATGTATGTGTGTAGCTTGTGTTATTTCCCAAAACAACCTTATTGGAACAAGAACCAATATCTGTCAAATAGATTTTTAGATACATATATACTATGTACATATGTAAATATACATATGTACATATGTATATGCACATGTGTACATACATATGCGTATATACTTATTTTTTACCGCATTTAAAACGTACATATGAACACACATATGTACATACATACATATGTACACATATTCAAACATAAAAATTGCGTGTTACCATCTTTGAAAAGAGATAGAATAACATTTGGATATGTGGTGAAATAGGAGAGGAGCTTGGCTTGCCGTACAACTTCATAAATACATCCATATATGTACGTATGTATATACATACATACTCCAATTGCACATGTTTTTCCTTTAAGATTTGAAGCAGTGTTGCAGTTTTTTGATGTTATTAGTAAGCCTATAAGTTTTGAAAGCAGTTAGTAGCATTTTTATTACATAATTACTTTGCTTCACCGATGATTTAGGGCTACATATGTATGTATACAGTATGCACATAGTATATCTCCGGCAATTGTTAGCTAAATATAGAAACACTTACTGTGTACGAGTACGTATGTATGTATGTATGCTTGTCTAGCTTCGACTTGATTATCAGACTCAGTTCAGGAAATATCCTGACATGCTGGCATACGTTCTACCAGCTAACCTTTTTAGGATTTTGTTTCCTTTTTTTTGGACCAGTACTCAGGGTTCGGCCCTTACATATGAAGTGCATGGTACCAGAACTAAGTTATGAGGAGCAGGAAAGAGTGTTTTTTTAATATTCGCAATTTAATTATTTATTCTATTTTGCAGAGATAAGAATGTCGGAATTTAACTGATTTTGCGTTGACTGTTAAGTGCACAGTGTGCGTACCTTCGATAATGCACCACTACCAATGAACCCAAAATCCCTAACATTGCGTGCTTTTTCTATGTCATATTAATATGTATGTTTGTTGGTTTATTGAGTGCCTGTGTTTATACGCATTGTGTGTTTGTTATGTTTGTTGTGTTTTTTTTTTCACCAGAGCCGTCGTCAAATTCACCAATTGGCGCTGGTGCACCTTCAGATTGGGCATAAAGGACCCTGGTAAGTATTGTTTTTTTGTGTAATATGCACAAAGCTTTCACATATCCACTTTTTGGTTTCTTGTATTGTACGTTTCATATGGAGTGTTAAAATTTCGATATGTACATACATATATGTTTTATAATGCACGATGTAAATCAAAGAAATTTTTAAGAAAAATATTGAAATTTTAAAATGAATTAGACTACTTGTTCCGAATCTACGGCGGATTTTTAGGTGATTGTTCCCAGGTACAAAAATGCCGTTAATGAAACTTTCTCTTGAATACGCATTCATATATGTATATGTATATATATATAGACATACATATATGTACATACATAAATATACATACATATATATTTACTAATGACAAACATAAATTATTCATAATTTTCTTTTCGTATTATAATTTTATTGAATCTGATACTGTGCGAGTATACATATGTATGTTAACATTTTTAAATTGATTGTAAGTGAAGTAGAAGAGTTTTATAATGTTTTTTTTTTTTGTTATTACAAACATATGGACTTAACCACCGATGCATTGGAAATTTATGTTTTGTTTTTTTTGTTGAATTGAAATAACTTTTTATATGTATGTACATATATATACAAATATTTATTTGCGTTAATAATATTTTTTATGTTTTAGATCGAATATACATATTGTTATTTAAAACTCAGGTCACAGTACACTAAGACGAATATACTAGTACAATTTATAGGTACTCGCTTTCCCATAATATAATAGATGTAGGTATGCGCGTACCATTAAAAAATAATTTCTCATACTCCGATACTGTGAGGAATAAAAAAAGTTTTAGGTTACTGTGCAAGACCTTTCTATGTCATCGCTATACGAAATGAAACTACTGTACAACGTTTCCTTTTCTACCGCCCTGGAACCATATCTGTACATATAAAGTAGAATGTGTATTTGCTTATTTGTTTGCACCCTATGGCAGACCAGACCGCTGGACTGATTTAAGCCGGACTCTCGAATGAACTATAGGCGATTTTTTAACCACGCCTACTTTTACGCCCATTTTTTAAATTCTGTTACTCCTTGGACTTTGTTTTTAACAGATTTTATAATGTAAATGTGTATAACTTCGCCCTTTTTTGTACAAATTTCATTCAATTAATTTGTTGTTTATGGATCAATTTTCAAAATTATATTTCCATATAGAAAAGATCTACTAATTTGTTTTTGGAAATGGGGAGGGATGGGGGTGTATCCCAATTGCCCGCCCCAATAATTGATTATCAAATAAATTCGTCAATTGTGAACCAATTTTGAAATTTCGTTTCCATATTGTAGAGTTTGACCTAAATTTATTTTGAGGGGTAGGGCGAGGAGTGTAGCAAAGCACTCCGGCTTAGTCTAGTTTTTTATATATAATAAAATTAAATTAAAAATTTCATACATGTTGGTCCCTTCGCTAACTCTTATATTTTTTTGCAATACAAGTTCTGCTTAACCTCTTATAAATCGTAATTGGTTGTTGATGACCTCTAATAATTCGTAATGATAAACAAATTATTCGAAAAAATTTACCGTTATTTTTCGGAATTTTGTATTTTTATGGAATTTAATAACATTTTTCGTGGTTACTTTGCTTGTTGCGTTCCAAGGGGTGTGTTGCAAACGAGTGTTCAGCGTGAAAATGGCAAACTTTATCAGTGTGGTAAAAACAAAACATAATTTCTGCCATTGATAATGGATAACAACATTTTGTTAAACTTTTTAATATTGTACAACACTTGTATATGCATGTTTTTTATTTTTATTAAATGCGAATAAATAATTGTATTTGATATGATATCGAAAAGCCCCGTTATTCGTAAGAATTTCCAGGTCTCTTGCGATTACGAATTAATGGGACTCCTCTCTAGTCAAGTGTTTCCTTTATTTAAATATTTCGCAATTGATATTTTAAATGCACATATTTTGTGTGACAAAAATTCAGTTGTAAGTAAAAATAGCACGAAATAACTTTATGTTCCAACATTTTTAAAATTTTAGCATGAAGTAGATGTGTAGGTATTTCAACAAATATAGTTTAGAAGTGGTATTTGATTTCAAGAATTTGATTCATGAAAGTGCGCCGTTGAATATGAGAAAAACTTTCCTAATCGTTTCTAAAGATTGTTATTTCTTCATTTTCTAAAGCAAAAGAAGTTTGTTGTTGAGGAATATTTAGCAACTTTGATTGCTGAGAGTATTGACGCCGTCCATACTAATACATTTAAATACATATCGAGGGCATTTATCCAAAATGGTTTATCTGCAAGACCCTGATTGTTCAGGAGAAGCAAAAAACTGTTTAATTCCCTAACTAGTGAGTATTTAGCAAATCGATCTGTTAAAATGTGATTGATAGGCTTCTAGTAATTCCCTAAAATATAAATTATAAAATAAAACCCGTTATTCGCATTTTTACGGTAGATAAACCATTTTGTCTTAGAAAATTTTCGATGTAAATATTAAAATGAGTAGATGAGTTGAAAAAAATTTTATATAGTGTGAAGTAAAATTTTATGTTTGTGAGTAAAATTTTAATTTTACTGTTATTTTTCACTTTTAAATAATTTTAGGATTGAGAATAATAGAAGAAGATAGGTACTTACTTCAGGTCCAAATAATTATCTCTTTGCTTAATGTTAGGATTTTTATTATTTTTTATTAAATAAATTACATTTATTTTGAATGAATATTATCATAGAAAGAATGATATTCATTAGGTATCACAGATTTCAATTCCTGTAGATGTTTCCATATACTGGTGGATATTGGCAGATATTCTTGATGACGTGATTGTGCTTCTATATATCCCGGTAATTTTTTCATTCGTATTGGAAGATCTTTGTACTCATCATTAAAACTGACTTTGTATTTTACACTACCATTTGGTAAATATAAAAGTGATTTCAGTTTTGAAACAGTTGGGTCATTTTTAATTCTTCCAGGACAAATACTAGAAAAGCGTATAATATTTTTATTTTTGGTTAAAGTAATAAGCTCCTATCCCAATTATCGATTTTTAATATACGACTGCTATGAAAATCTCGCAAATACATTGTAGATAAACACTTTTGCCTTCAAAAAAAAAGTGTGTATGTAGATAAACCAAACCAAAAATGTGAATAAGTCGCGAATAAATAAACATTTTAATCAGAAATTCATACCATCGGAAAAGTGCATCACAGGGAATAGTTTGGCATCAAAAACTTTATGTACTCGTACATTTAGCTGGCATTAGAATTCAAAAGTTGCCATTGGAACATTTTTCAATCTTAATGTTAGTGCAGTTCAGTTGTAAATTTCAAAGAGTTAGTGGCAGAAAATATTACTTTACAGCGAAACCAAGAATATTCCGCTAACAGAACAAAGGAATTAGGGTCTCGGCATTGTGAGAACGTCTGAGCAATTTCAATTGGTTAGAGGTTAAAGTTCAGTTTTTTGCGTGCTCTAATGGGTAACATATTAGCGTAACTGTGTATCAAAAAAAAATAAATACACTACAGCCTATGTATGTTAAAACGAGTTTACGTCCCAATTTTAAGTATTTACAGTGCACTCGTTATAATATGAACTAACTAAAACCAGGCCAGTTCACTTCTGCAAGACTTTTTTCAGATAAAAATTAAGCTTCTTATGTTAATTTTTTATTTATTGCTTATTAGATTTAAAAAGCAACAATTTATTTTGAACAAAGAAAAAAAACAAATTTCTTTAATATTATTATGAAGATCTTCGAATTTTTCTTTTAACATAAGTCCGCTTACAGAGATCTCTTTGTCTCTCATATTCAAAAACCATTGGTATAATTCATTTTCCATTTTTGGGTACTCGGATGGCCGCACAGCTTTTCTTTTTTCAGGTCCAATAAACGTGTTGCTAAAAAAATGTTGGGAATTTTATTTACATAGAAGACAATTGACAACTTAAAGCCAAACAGAGGTAAAATCCTAAAAAAGAACAAAAATTAGCTCTTCACATCTTAGACTAATCGCTGGAAGTAACAAGGTGTTCATATTTTTGCGTGTTCATATTATCGCGAGTGCATTGTGCTGATTTTATAGTAAAATAAAACAAAATCAATGATTAGTACATAAATATGTACATTGTATGTATACCTACATACATATGTACATACTTATATGTATGTATGCATGTACATATGTATCCAAAAAAAAAAAAAACTAAAACATATTGTATATTTTATTATTTAGTGCACATGGACTAGGTACACACCTACATATGTATGTATATGTATGTCCATAAAGTTAAACAAATATATAAAATGTTTTTCACACAGTTGTATTAATGTACATATTTCCTTTGCAAAGAAACTTAATTTGTTATTACTATAACATTTATTTTCTAATTTACATATATAAAACCTAATTTAAACGATGAAGCTCTTTAACGGGATGCATTGATGGGATATCGTCTGATACATTACAATTCCGTCTTATTAGCGCTATATTTTGGCGCAGAATCGGAAATTGTGTCGTAATGGGCGCAAAAAGGGTGAAAAATCTTAACTACTATTGAGCAAAAACACATTTGTTTTGGACGTTATTTAATTTATTGATCGCTTTCCGATTGGCATAAAGTGTTCATTAAGCTTTTACCTGTAGTGGGGTTCATAAAACTCTCGGTGAGGATATTTATACATATGTATGTACATACCATGTATGTATGTATGTATGCCACATTTCATATGTTTTCACACATTTAATTAAAATCTGTATTTTGACTGCCCGCTTTGAGAAAAACCAGAAGTTAAACCATAGACTGAAAATTTTGAAAAATTAGCTTGTATTGCTCTGGCTCCACAGTTAATAAGGTACGAATGTGGGCGGATCCAAGTCTTTTTGTAGTTTAAAACCACACTGAATTAGTGAATCTTATTTTTGTCGTGTTGTGTTTTCTTCTTTAATATGTATGTATTTCAAAACAAAAATATGTACTACATATTCATGAATTTGCAGAAAAAAATTTTATTTGCCACTAAATATTAGTTTTTAATACGTATGTACATATGTATGTATGCATGTATGCAAGTATGTATGTCTAAATACGAACTTTTTCGGCCGTACCGTTATCACTTGCATTAAGAAAATAATTTTTCAATTGCGAAACCGATGAGCTTTCATTTCTACATATTGCATCTAAAAACCACAAGTATACCCAAACACATTAAAATAAAAACAACAAAACAATATGAAATTGAAATATATCTTTGTACGCGCCGTATTTTTCACAGTTTCTGTTCCAATTCCATTTGGTTTCGTTCACAAACTCTCTTTCAAACTATTTCTCTCGTTTTTATGTGTGAGGTCGTGGTTTCTTCAATTCTTTCAACAACCAACTGTGTTAAGGGAAAACCAATTGTCAGTGGCATCCAGAAATAATTGTACGAATTGCGATTTAATGAGATTCGTAGTTCTGTTTTTATTATTTTACAGACAAATTGTGTTTCTGTTATAAATTAATTTGTTTGTCCTCTTTACTCTTTTAGCTTGTCGCAAGCATTCCCTTTCGTTTTTTTTAATTTCACGTGCTTATCAACAATTCGTTTATGTTTGTTTTTGTTGTATAAATATTATTTCATGGTTGCGCAGCCAATCGGAGTTCGTTATATGTTTCACAGCCAGGTGGTTGCGCTATTTGGTTGGTTGTTGTTGCTTTCGTTTCTGCTGGTGTGCTTCTAATTTATTTTTAACAATTCAAATTGGCTATTGTTATCTTTGCCACTAACAAGGAGTATAAACAACATGCATATGTATGTATATACATACATACATACATAATTATTTTGTGCCGATACCTACTGGTGCACATCATATACGTTCATGTATGTGTGTATATACTTATCAGTGGTAAAATTAAATGCTTATAGCATATGTAAGCACTAAGCGCAAATAAAAATATATGTACATATTTATAAATTTACATATGCACATACACATGTATGTAGTATGTATATAAATAAATAAGTATGTATTTATGTATAGGTATGTGTATTCTCAGATACATGCATGCCCACATAATTTTGCCCATTTATATATGTGTACATAACATGTACGTATGTAAAGGGCGGTTAAATTGTATGGGCCGATGTTGAATGTGAACCACACCTAAACGCCAAGTTTTTTTCCGAATTTTATTTGACATTTCTCTATTTCAGACTTACTCAATTTGAACCATGGGGAGATACACAATCCAACAACGTGTTAAAGTTATCCAGACTTATTATGAAAATGGGAGTTCAAATCAAAATGCATATCGTGCACTTCGTAATTTTTTTGGTCAATTTCATCGTCCAAATGTGCGTACAATCGCAAAAATCGTGGAAAAATTCGAGCGAACCGGGTCTGTAGAAGATGTGAGAACACCAGTGCATGCTCGTACAGGTCTTACTGCAGAAAATATTGCTGCTGTTCGCGATAGTGTGGCTGAAGAGCCGTCCACCTCAACTCGTCGTCGTTCCCAACAATTGCACCTCTCACGCTCGTCGTTGATGAACATTATGCATAAAGACTTGCATTTACACGCTTACAAGGTGCAATTGGCTCAAGAACTAAAGCCTCTTGACCATTTCAAACGTCGTGAATGGGCAGAATGGTGGCAAGAAATGCCAACAGTGGATGATCAATTTTCGAAGAAAATCATCTTCAGTGATGAGGCACATTTTCACCTCAGTGGATTCGTCAATAAACAGAATTGCCGCATTTGGGCGAATGAGAATCCAAGAGTGATTGTCGAAAAACCAATGCACCCACAAAAAGTGACTGTTTGGTGCGGTTTATGGGCTGGCGGCATCATCGGGCCGTATTTTTTCCAAAATGAGGCCGGTCAGGCAGTTACTGTGAATGGTGTTCCCTATCGTGAGATGATAACGAACTTTTTATGGCCCGAATTATAAGATATGGATGTGGACGATACACAGCTAACGAAACAATGGCTCTTTTGCGCAACAAATTCAATGGCCGTGTTATCTCACGTAATGGCGATGTCAATTGGCCGCCAAGATCATGTGATTTGACACCGTTGGACTTTTTTCTTTGGGGTTATTTGAAAGAAAAGGTGTACGTCGATAAGCCAGCAACAATTCAAGACCTAAAGGATCAGATAATTCGGCACATTAACGGCATAGAACCTCTATTATGCCTCAGCGTCATCGAAAATTTGGACCATCGGATGGAGGTGTGCCGCCGAGGTCGCGGCGCCCATTTGGCCGATATTTTGTTCCATACATAATTGAGTAATACCAATACATCATAATAAAATAAAATTACAATAATTTCCTAAATAGTTTGTGGTTTATTCAAAATCAACATCGGCCCTTGAAATTTAACCACCCTTTATTACATACATATGTATGTATGTATATATACATAATATGTATATGTACTATATAATTGAGGTGTGGGAATATTTGTGCAAATCAAAACGCATTTTTTCTTCTATATGTACCTACATCCATATGTTCATGTGTATAGCTATTTACATAAGTGAATACATTGTTTACATACATACATATGTATGTATGTATGTATGTACATATGTACATACATATACATATGTACATATATTTGACTGTTCAATTGCATATGCATAATATTTGTATATACATATGTATGTACATATGTATGTACTTACATACCTATGTATGTATGTATGTATGTACATATGCGTATTTTAGTTTTTTTATATAGCAGTTTTTAGACATACATTTGTATGTACATAGATACGTACATATACCATATGTATGCTACATATACATATGTACTAAGTGTATGAATTGAATTAAATTAATTATTTGCTTTTCTTACCGTAAGTTGAAAATTTTGATTAGGTATAAATGAATCTTCAAACATTAAGAAGAATTCATTAAACGGGAATTAAGGAGCATCACAGGTTTATATTTTTATTGCGACCATGTAACTCCCACTTTTCTTATCTTTGTCTTCTTCTGTCTGCATTGCTTGATACGTAAACTTTCTATTTTGTATATTTTCTTTGTTGTGTTTCCTTTGTTTAAACTTCTTACACATTGAATGTCGGCTGTATGATCATTCTATACCATTCACGTACATACATACATACTTATGTATGAATGTGTGTGGTTCTGCTACACCCGTTGAATGTTCTTTTATTCGTGTTTTCCAATTTCGCTTTGTTGTTCCTATATGTAAATCGTAGCAAATTGTCTGTTATTACTGTCGTTATATTTTATTTCGTACATAACGATGTTTTGTTGGTATTTTTACGGTTTTATGTACATATTGTACTCAAGGTGGCTTATATTTTTTTCGTTGGGTATCTTGAGTTTTTAATTTCTGCTAACAGAGGGATGGAATGTAGACTGTAAAATATATACGGATGTGAGTAGATACATAAGTATGTATGTATATGTATGATATTCGTTCCTTTATATGTGTGTGTGATACATACATATCAAGAATGATAGAAATACAGATTGCGCCATGCGCATTGTTCCCCTTAAGATGACGTAGTTTAACCCATGTATGTAAGTGTTGCGTATTCTATGTACTTCTAAATCAATTAGGGTGTGTTTGTATTGAAAACTTTTATTTCTATGATTAATATTAATATTCCAAAAGGGAATAGGTATATTCGGTGTGAGTTTCTTGTCAAGTAAAGTCGTCTGCCATTGAAAATTGTTTTTTTTTTTCAAATTAAATTTTTTAATTTTTAAATAATACATACATACATACATATGTACATACATAAATATTGATAAGTTTTTCTATTTCACTTTTTGCTGTTGTGGTTATATTCAGTTCCAATTGCAAGCAAAGAAAAAATTCGCAAGAATGGCTACCATTGCTGCCGGCGTCGGTATTAGCGAAAGTGGTAGTGAAAAGGACAGTGAAATTGGTTAGCAAACAGTTCCTCATTCAAGAAAACGTACCAACTCCCCACTGTTATTTGGCAACAAAAGAATACAATTCGGTAAGATTCAAGATTCTCCAAATTCAATCAATAGATTTGTTGTTCTTTCTGATGATGAATGCGATAATAATACATCAAATACTTCCGAAATTAATTAATAATAAAAGATAATTACTACAGCTCCAACAACTTCCCAATCAAATCCGTCGGACCCAAAACCGCTTCCGTTATATGTACATACTATATCCCGGATGTAACAAATATTAAGGATATGACACAATATTTCTCAAGTATTATCTCTTCAGGCCAAGTCAGAGTCATGATTAAGTCCATAAGCGCGTACCGAACTTTTGTTTCTAATCTTAAGCTAAAAAGATAAGCTTTTACACTTTTCAAACAAAACAGGAAAGAGCGTACAGAGTTGTTATTAAAAATTTACACAACTCAACCAATATTGATGATATTAAATCATTTGTCTAAAATTGTGGCCACAAAGTGCGAGATATTTCCAATATTCGAAGTAACATTAGCAAGCAACCCCTTTGTATATTTTTCCTTGATCTTGAACCAAGTGACAACAATAAGGAAATTTACAGTCTAAACCATATCAATAACGCTATTATCACTATTGAGCCTCCCCGGAAAACTAGAGACATTCCACAATGCCATCGATGCCCACAATATGCTCATACTCGTTCCTATTGCAAATGTGTCAAATGTGGAGAAAATCACTTATAAGCTAAATGTACCAAAAGTAATACTGTTCCTGCGAAATGCGCTGATTGTAATGAATCCCATCCTGCTAGTTATAGGGGATGCATTGTTCATCAAGAGTTGTCAAAGAAACATAAGATATTGAATTTTCAACAATACCGACACCATGCTCCACCTTTACATGAACCCTCTTCTCAAAAAAACAGTTTTCAACATAATTCGAATGTAACACTCGCAGATGCTGTAAAAGGAACATATAATTCAAACAACGATTGCACGAGCCTTCAAAAAATGAGACTTTATTAACAAAGCAATTGGAACTAACAAGATCTCTTCTAAATATGATGTCAGTCTTATGCAGGAAAATACTCGTATGTCCATAGATCTTCGTATAGCAACATGGAATGCCAATGGACTCTCAAACCATTTAAGGGAGGTTGAAGTATTTTTAAAGCCAAACAACATCGACGTAATTCTTATTTCTGAATCTCATTTGACAAGTAAGTCGTTTTTTAAAGGCTACGATCTGATAAGTGCCAATCATTCTAATCAAAGGGCTCATGGGGGCTCTGCAATTTTAATCAAATCGTCTATAAAATATCATCAAGAAGACCATCTTATTAAAGAAAGTGTCCAAGCTTCATGTATTAAAATTATTTGCCGTATGTATTCTGTTGCGTTATGAGCAGTTTATTTTCCTCCTCGTCATAATATTAATTGCGATGATTTTGCAAACTTCTTTAAAAAAATTGGTCCTCGTTTTATAGTTGGAGGAGATTTTAATTCGAAACATCCTTGGGGGGGGGGGGGGGGGGGGGTTCACGTCTTATTAACCCTACAGGCAGAGAGCTCTATAAGTGTCTGCTTTCTAAAAATTATTCTGCTCTTTGAACTGGAAAACCTACATATTGGCATTCTGATCCATTCAATTTTTCTCAATTTAATACAGTCATGTTTAATTAAATGGAAATCTAAAGTGAATGATGAAAAGTCTGTACACATAACATTCTCCCTTAGAAAAGGTGATTGCCCTGACGTTTCCATAAATAACAACTGAATTCCAAGGAAGCATTATGTTAGATATCTAGGCTTATATATGGATCGTGGACTACATGGAACACATAGAAATAAAACGGCAACAATTAAATATTACAAATGGAAAACTTAATTAATGGTTAATTGGTCCAAATTCTCAACTAAGTCCGGAAAATAAACTGAAGCTTTATAAAGCTATTTTAAAGCCTATATGGACTTATGGAGTTCAACTTTGGGGATCAGCAAGTGCCACAAATATAGAAATATTGCAAGGATACCAGTCAAAAACTATAAGGGTTATTGTTCAATCTCCTTGGTGTATTTTCAACGATGCCATACATAACGATCTAAATATGCAAACTGTTAAAGAGGAATAAATTCATATAGGCAAAAATATTTAAAAAAACTAAGCAATCATGTAGGTACATCCTCTGGCTATTGTTTTATTAGACGATACTGATGAAATTCGAAGACTAAAAAGATACCATGTGTTAGATCTACCTTTCAGAAGTTTATTTTTTATTTTTTTTATTTAATTAAGTTTTTACTATTATCATCTTTTTTTTATTGTTTTCTTTTAACTCAATGCTAAAACTTTAAATATAATAATTACTAAAACTTAAGTTGTTGTTATTGTAAATATAAGATAGACTAAATGTGGATTTTTCTCTGCTAAATTTGGGATTAGATTGCAAAATAAATAAAATACAAAAAAGGTATATTTTCCATCTGGAAGATGAATATAAATGTCACAATCAGTGTGTTAAATTTGAAGCAACTTTGTATGTATGTATGTATGTAGATATAGTCGATAGAATACATTTGGAACAACATATTGAGATCTCTGATTTTTACACTAGACATTAAATTGATAATCTGTTGAAACGTTCGACTTGCCTGATATCGTTTCTCCATGTTAGCGATGTCCTGGTGGTAGCGCTTACCGCGTTCATTGCTGATGGCCCCACAGTTATCCGGAAAGATGTCCAAATGAGAATGTAAAAAGTGGATTTTTAGTTACATGTTACAACCCAGTTCTTGGTAAGACGATAACATATTTTCAATAAGTTTAGCGTACTTGTCCCTCCTCTTATTTCCCAAAAAGTTGTTTGTAACAAGGCTTTTTTCTTTACCTTCAAAAATAAAGTGTTAATTTTTAAATAAATTTCTTATTTGGGGACCCACGAATATACTTTCTTTCATCTTAGCCTCACTTAATCTTGGAAATTTCTGGTGAAGGTATTGAAAAGCAGTTCCATTTTTGTTCATTGCTTTTACCAAATTTTTCATAAGCCCTAGTTTTATGTGCAGTGGTGGAAGTAATACTTTTTGTCGGTCAACTAAAGGCATATTTTGAACATTTTTTTGACTAGGCTGAAGTGACTGACGATGAGGCCACACCTTTTTTGTACCACGACTATCCCATTCGCAAAGAAAGCAACAAAATTTCGTGTAGCCTAATTGTAGTACAAGTATAATGGCAAATTTGCCATTGGTGTTCATCATATTTTATCTGCAGCAAGAGGGCTTCCATATTATCAGAAGATTCTTTCATATAGACTGCCTGACCAATAGGAATCGATGGTAAAATAACTTAATTTAGAGCTATCGAAAAAAAGTCTACATTCGTCCCGTTTATATGTAATGTTAAGAGATCCCATGAAACCCCGGACATCTTTACAAAAAACCAAACTTTCAGTCATGTTTTCGTTAAAGTAGTAATAATAGCGTTTTTATTATAGGCGATATACAATACCTTTGTTTACTAAATATTACCTCACCGCAAATATAACATAAATTGTCGCTATTATTAACACATTTTCGAGACATTTTGCTATAAAATAGTGTTATACTTCTTACTTTAACACTTTTATCGTTTAATTATAGAGAAAAGAGCACTAAAACGCAATATTTTGGACATTTGATACCAACTATAAGTAAATATCAGCGCTATGAAGTTAAATTCGAAATATGTATATCAGTGAAAACTGAAACTAATAAATTAATTTTACTTATCAATTCGTATTTTGCATGGACAGAGAAGCAGAAATTAGTTAAAAATATTTCGGATACTTTTCCTTTTATACTAGTGTAGCAGTAATAATAAAAATATGCATAAATGGTTCTACATATATAATGCGTACAATACATGATAAGATATTTGTGAAACTAAAATTATGTGCCCTCTTACGGATATCGTTCGTTCTCCCACATATGACTCTATATTCGTAAGCAGGCACTTTTACGTTATTAATATGTACATACATATGTATGTATATAACTACATACATATATATATATATATATATATAACAATGTTTGGTGCCATTTAAATAACTTGCGTACATTTTTTACATAATTACAAATAATGTGAATATGTACATATATGGATCTCCGATTAATATATATGAGGTTATTTATTTCTTATTATACCATATACATACATGTAAATACATACATACATATGTAGATATATCGTTCTTTTTGAAACGTAAAGCAGCTCTAGACTGATGAACAGGTCCCGGCTCGTCGTAATTATGTCTTAAGTGCGCTCAGGTTTGCTGGTGCTGTTTTACCTTCTACAATTTTGCGTCTCACTCGCGCTGATTGAATGGTTTCCATCAGATACCTTAATTGCATGGGTCACATGAAGTGAGTCGCAGAGGCAATTATAAAAGGCTGTTAACACAATCATATTTTTGGACCCCCGATTTGCAGTGCATTGTACCCTGACTGGATCATATGGAGAAGGAAAGAGGAGGAAGTGTGTTTTGTTCGTCTCTGTTTTTTTTGCGGAGATGAGGTGTGAGAGTTTAACTGATGTTGTTTTTATTCATGTAAGTATGTACATATGTATAATTGAGTATTGTTGTTATTGTTTAGTGAAATACATACATTCATATATAAAAAAAATTGGTGCAGTTATTTTGTTTGACGAGCATTGCAACATTTTTAGACATCGATGGCCGCAAGAAACGACCCGGCACCTATTAAAAGTCGCTTTTTGCCGGAATGTGATAAATCCTGCATTTTTTTTGTTTTGACAGAGGCTTGTGGTCGATGAAAAGGCTTCCTTCTACCAGGTGCTGGAAATATTCAAAATCTATATATATGGCAAGCAGCTTTCGTTCGTACAGGGTGGGGTCAGTTTTTCTGAGTAAAAGCCCTAAGGTTGACTTTTATCGTCCACTGTAAATTGGTTAAGAATGATTACGTTCATACATGCCTGAAAAGCTTCAACTGTTTCTTCCCTCCAGTCGATTGGTGCGGTGTCGTTTTTTATATTCCTTGAGATGAAGTTTTAATTTACGTTGGGTTTAAAAGACTTCTGAAAACTAAGCATCCAAAGAAAACTTTTTAATTCCCCTGCCACCTTCGGGCAACGGGGAATCGTTTGTAGGATAAACTTTTGTTACTTTTGGCCGAAGCCCTTCAGACAATATCGAATGACCTAGAAAATCGACCTGTGTTTTTCCCAATGACGAAATTTAGAAGTTTACTATTAAAGTGTGTTGGTCCAAAGTAGCGCGTAAATGTTGTTCATGTTCCCGTTCTGCTCGGAAGGGAATCAAAGTGTTGCCAATATAAACAAAAGTGAAGTCTATGCCTCGAAATATTTTATCTACTTGGTGTTGAAAAGTCTAAGCCGCGTTGCGGAAGCCGAATATCGTTTTTTTAAATATGAAAAGTGCGAGCATTGCACCCCTCCGTGTTGGGGATATCATGGCTTATGATTGGAATCTGGTGGAAAGCTCGCTACAGGTCAGACAAACATCTGTTTGACTCTAAACTAAAAAAGTAATATATATAAATTTGTTCGTTTTTATTTAAACTATATACTCTTACAAAATATAGAATAACAAAATTTTTTATGATAACGGTAAATTTACAAAGAAACCCAAAATTAACTCAATATTTTGTGCTCATTGCATAATCGGACCTTTGCCTTGTAATTGACATATGGTAGACAGTTCTAGTTTTGAATAAAAAACTGTCGAAATTAGACAAAATTGGATTTTGAAGGTAAAACTATATGAGAAATCGCTAAACTGATTGGAAAAAGAAAATGCACAAAAGGTTCCGTGATGAGAGTAGGATAGCTATCAAAAGTAGAGCAGGCAAAATATGAACTGAGGGACAACAGCGTTATTTAGTAAAGAAAATTAAAGAAAAGCTTTTTAAACTGCAAAGGAACTGAAAATAGACTTAAAACAAAGCTGTGGAAAAAATGTTTGCTTAAATACCATTCGCAATACGCTGCATATACACATGTACATATGTATGTATTTATATAACTACCATGATAGTTCAAGTGAAATTTGCTGAAGAATATTTGTTAAAAACAGAAGATTTTTGAATTGAGGTAACTTGACGCTAAAATACGTTTCTATTGATATTTTTCATACCTTTCCATGTTCTGCTCACTGACGAGAGTAAATTTAATTTACATGAATCAAATGGCAAAATGTTTTTGTGGCATAAGCCAAACAAAGAGTTTGACCATCAATTTGTTTGGGGCTGTTCGAGTACAGGGGTCGCAATTTGCACTTTATTGAAAGTAAAATTTTCATTTTAAATGAAAGCAGTAATTTTCTATAGGTCGTTGCAATCTGCACGTCTTCAAATCATCCATTAAATCGTTACTGTTTTTCAAAACAGACCAAGTTGTTATATTTGTGTGTCTATGAATCGCTTCTCGCGAATCACTGCCAGTACATTTGTTCCAAATGTATCCAGTATTAATTAATTATTAATAATTATATTTTACTACTAACGTCAAAATCTGAAAAACATGGAAGATTTTTTTCCACCTGACACATACGAGTACAAGGCGGTAAATCGTTCGGATCATTACTATCAAAACACTCAATGTTTTAAATGCATGTGACTTAAAACTCTTTTAAGCAGATAGTTTACTGTCTCAAAATGTTTATCACGAAAGTACACAAATACTGAAGGAACAGCACTAGAAACTTAGACTACCGGCTTAGAATAAAGGTACATATGTATGTATACATATACATATAAGAATTAATTTGCTAAGAGATTAAATATGTATTAAAGCTCGCAGAAAGTCCTATATAATATTAATATTATGAACTGTTGGATGTATTAAAAGATTAATAACATTGTTGGTTAAACGCATCTTGGCTAGTGATTGGCATTCAGAGAGCAGATAAGGAACTGTTAACTTTAACATACGTCAGGAAGAACATTGTCTTTGCGGATCGTTAGGTGTGTTACAGTCAGTTATTGCAATATGAAAATATTTGTTCGTTCGTTAGAGTAACTAACAAAAAAAACTGATTTACGTTTTTATAAAGTTAAAAAACATTTCCTTTCCTTTTTTATTCTTATTTTTGGTTCTTATAAAATGAACATCTCCGTAACAAACGAAAAGAAATGTCAAAATGACATGCGTTTAAAATAATACATATTTATGTATATAAATAAGTAATTTAAAATAATTATTTAAATTTTCACTACACTTTTTATACAACTAACTTTTTACCATTTTGTAAACTTTATAATTATAGCTTAAATTCTTTGTCAAAATATGTTTAGTAGCCAAAAACAACACGCTTTTATCTTCTCCAATAAAATTGAATATGTTTTTGACTGTCTGGATATAAGTCAGCAATTTTCAATAAAAGCACGTTTAACAAACTGCAGTGAGGTCATTTACTAGTTTTTTTGGTGTTTCCACTCAAATGTTTTTTATATTAACATATTGAGCTTATTTAGAACCAAGTGCTGGACATTTTTGTTTATTTTATAATTTCTTTTTAAAGAAAACAACTAAGTTTTTATTAAAAATTAATTCTTTAGTGAAAGCCAGTTGCTTCTGTATTTTATACAAATTTGTTATGCAAAAATGGGCCACAAATCTAGGAAGATACATTTTGTTTAATTAATGTGAATGTATTTACATTTTTAATGAAATATGTATGTATGTACTACACATTGGCAATAACACTGATATGTATGTACATATGTATGTATGTCAAAATTGAATAGATGAAAACTTTTAAATGTTTTTTGAAAACCAAATTTAAAACATTATCGTAGCAATACGACGTTATCGTTGGCAGACGAATCAGGGATTTGCTCGGACTGATGAATTGGTAAAAATGGTTATATCTACTCTACTGATGTACTCTACTGTAATGATGTACTTATTCTAAGCATTACTTCTCAGCTAAATAGTTGCTGGGCAACGGTATAAACGACACGGTTGGTTGTCAATATACCGATTTTGTTACTATGTCGGTGGTTTCATTGCCTTCTATGTCAATATGGATTGGTATCCGCTTTATAATTTAGTTGTATTCAGAACTGTTGAATAATAATTACGATAAAGTTTTTATTTTTTTGGTTTCAATTAGCATCATTATACATACATATGTATATATGTATGTATGTATAATGTGTTTAGTCTTCAAGTTCTTATTTAGTTTTAAAGCTAAGAGAATCAAAAATAGTAGCATGTTGTATAAGAAATTTCTTATCAAATGAGCTATATGTATAATAGATATATTATTTGAGGGATATGTATATAAAAATGAAATTAATGTTGGTAAATGGGCTCAGTATTTCCATGAATTACTACCGAATTTTTTCAAGATAAAAACAGAATACTTCAAATTTCTAAATATTCAAATAAAGTTGCATAATCAGTCTTATATGAGTACAGTAAATGTTAATGTAAAAATGGACATATTTGAGTAAATACAAGGAGACATTTTAGCTGATTCTCAATGCAAGTGGCACTGAAAGCGACCCTGACGCTGAATTAAAAAAAGATTTTAGCATCGCGAGTACTATACCTACACATTGCGCTCCATAGAAGAGAAAACGAAATTTAGTAACCCAATTTTTCATGGCTTTAGTAAAAACTCGTTTGTTGTTCCTACTTTAGAGAAATTAATTTAGAAAATATTGAAGAACCAGTTTCATCGATTCTCAATAAGTTTGTGAATACAAGTAATTTAAAAAATGCAGTAATATGTCTTTAGCACGACAAACGGATAATATTTTGTACACAACTATAAATTTAAAACTGAAAAGTTATCAAACTCGATTAATAGAACATTTTGTAGTAACGAATGTGTTCACACCCTTATTTTAAATGACAAAATTCAGTCACAACAGAGTATAATACTATGCTAATTTTAGTTCCGAAAAAGAGCTCAAGCAATACCAAATCATATCGAATGTGTTTTGGTTGGCAAAGGATTGATGATATACTATATAGCCTTGAAAGAGCTAGACATATTTCTGTCATCATTTGTTTTCGAGCTTTCACTGGATGAAATTTCCTACGATTCTGGAGATCTAACATCTTTCATTGCTGACCAAGGCTCTTTTCGGTTGAAAGTGTTGCCCTTTCGACTAAGCGTCGCACCAAATTCCTTTATGCATATGATGTTCTTAGCACTTTAGGATGAGAGGCTAATAAAAGCTTTTTTATGCATGCTAATGGTGGTAGCGAGAAATATTTTATGGTAAATTTAAGCGGGTTTGATATATTATGGAAATATACTCTGAGTATCAACCTACCAAATGTAATTTTTTCCGACTGGAAGTAACATTTTTCGGACATGGATGGTTTGTGGTCAGATAATAGTAAAATAACAGGTATTGAAAAATATTCCGATCCACACGTAAGAAAATAAATTTTAAGTGGGATGAAAATAAACAAAAAGCTTTTGCAACTTTAAAATCCGATTATGCGTGACTCGGTGGATGAGATGGTAAAACATTCGACCAACAGGCCAGAGTCCTACCAAGAACTCTGAAAAAAAAACAATAGCCAAATTCAACACGCACTACACACACATTATCGAAGGTATGCACATCACCCACTGAACAGTCAGACCAACATTAGTTAAATTTTGATATCCTCATCTATGCACAAAAAATGGAAATGATTTGATATTTAATGAGGGTTGCCGTTGAAAATTTCCAAAAAGTGTCCTTAAAGTAAAATAGGGTCAAGTTTTTGTGAGCAGAAAAATAATATTTATTTTCTTCTTCTTCTTTTGGCGCTACCGTCCGGGGTGGACCTGGGCCTCAAGCAACAAGCTTTTCCAGCTGGCACGGTCTTTAGCCATCATCCTCCAATTTTGCACACCAAGTTGGCTTCACTTCTCTCCACTTGTGTGTGCCATCGGTTCCGTGGGCTTCTTCCGAAGATTATACGGGTCGGAGCAATATTTTCAATGCGCTCTACCCAACCACCTTAGCCGTTGGATCCGTAGACGCGCTCATGTCGCTGTACAGCCTGTACAGCCTGTACAGTTCGTGATTGAATCTTCTTCTCCAGAAACCATCAACGCAAACAGGTCCGAAGATTGAACGCAGAACTTTTCTCTCGAAAATACCAAGGACTTCCTCATCACAGGAATTATCAAAGTGTTATATAGTGTCAACTTGGTTTTTCGAGAGAGGGCCTTATTACTTAATTGCCTTTTGAGCCTAAAAAAACTGCGATTGGCAAGAGTTATTCTGCGTTTAATCTCGGTACTGATGTGGTTCGTGCTGTTTGGGAGCCAAGGTAGACAAAGTCCTTCACTACCCCGAAGTTATAGCTGCCTATCGTAACGTTCCGACCCAGTTGTCGATGTTGTGCGTCCTTTATCGATGACAGCATATACTTCGTTTTGTCTTCGTTCACCGTTAGACCCATTTTGGCCACCTCCGTTGAAATACCAGCAAACGCCTCATTAACGGCTCGCTGTGTTCGATCGATCACGTAAATGTTGTCAACGCATGCTAGGAGTTGCACGGACTTTTGGAAGATCGTGGCTCTATTGTTGACGTGTGAGTTTTGCACGATGTTCTCAAGAACTATGTTAAAAAAGTCACATGACAGTGCGTCACCATGTCTAAAGCATTTTCTGACATTGAAGGTCTTGGTGAATTCGTCACCAACCTTGATGGAGCAGCGAGAATTCTCCATCGTCATCCTACACAACCTGACGAGTTTGGTAGGAATGTCAAAACTAGACATGGCGTTGTATAGCTCATCCCTATGCACACTGTCATATGCGGCCTTAAAATCGACGAATGGGTGGGTGTCGATTTGCATCTCTTGGGTCTTTTCCAGGATCTGCCGCAGTATGAAAATTTGGTCAATGGTGGGCTTACCCGGCCTGAAACCACACTGATAAGGACCTATCAAACTGTTGACGAATGGTTTCAGGCGCTCACACAAAACGGCAGAGAAGATCTTGTAGGCGATGTTCAGGAGACTTATTCCTCGGTAGTTGGCGCAGTTGAAGGGGTCTTCTTTTTTGTGGATCGGGCAAACTATGCTGAGATTCCACTCGCCGGACATGCTTTCCTCCGACCATATCTTACAGATGAGCTAGTGCATGCGCCCAACCAGGTCATCTCGGGCTGCCTTAAATAGTTCCGCGGACAGTCCGTCCGCTCCTGCAGCTTTGTTTGATTTCAATCTCGATATTGCTATCTTGACTTCATTCAGGTCGGGGGGACGGAATTCTCTACCATCATCGTCCGTTATCTGGAATGGAATATTCTGCCTGGCGATGGAATCGGTGTTTTGTTCGCCGTTAAACTGTCTGCAGAAGTTATCTTTCCAGATTCTCAGCATCGATTGCGACTCTACTACGATTTGTCCCTCTTCGTCACGACAGGCTTCTGTCCGAAGCTTATATCCATTGGATAGTTGTTTTACCCGTTGGTAAAACTTTCGGATATTATTCCTGCCGTAACACCTCTCCAGTTCATCGATCGCGCGCTTCTCGTGCTCTTTCTTCTTCCTTTTGAGAAGCCGGTGTTCTTCCCTTCTCTTATGTTCGTAGCGCTCACGAGCTGCTCTCGTCCTTCTCTCCAACGCCGCCTTAAACGCTGCTAGCTTTGCTAAGTGCACCTGCCTGCACTCGCCGTCAAACCTTTGGTTTTTCCCGGGTGGCATTTTAAAACCCAATACATCAGAGGCAGCATCTCTGATGGCGTTTTGGCAATGGTTCCATTCCTCATCGGTTTTTTCGCCTGGCAGAGCTGGACTCTCTGAGAGCTTAAGGGAGACTAGATCAGCAAATTTCCCAGCGGTCGATTGCGATTGTAACTTTGCGACGTCAAACTGTTGTGGTCGTACTCTACTCCGTTTTGCTACTGATATCCGTGATCTTACCTTGGCTACAACAAGGAAGTGATCGGAGTCAATGTTGGCTCCTCGGAATGTTCGGACATCAAGAATACTGGAGTGTCTGCCGTCGATCGCAATGTGATCAATTTGGTTGACGGTTAATTGATCAGGGAACCGCCAGGTCCCTTTGTGAATGTTGAGGCGAGGGAATCGCGTGCTTGCTACAGTGAGATTGCGCCCCGTCACAAAATCTAGCAGCCTGAGTCCGTTATCCGATGTGTCGTCATGCAGGCTGTGTTTCCCGATGACTCTAGCAAAGACGTCTTCCTTGCCCAGCTTTGCGTTGAAATCTCCTAGGACGATCTTTGTGCCGAGCCTAGCCTTGATGCGGATTGTAGTGAGGCGTTCGCTCACGGATTTAAAGCTTAAGTCTTTTTGCCTAAGTCTGCCTCGAACAACAAACCCGCATCCAAACAAACGCTACCTTCGCTCTTTGTAGCAATCACCGTAGTAGATGTCGCAGTTTCTCATTCTCTTTTTGCCCGGCCCATCCCATCGCACCTCCTGGATGGTGGTGATATCAGCCTTATAGGCTTCCAGGGCCTCCGCAAGCTCATCGGCTGCACGTAGTCTGTTCAGGGACCAACAATAATGCGTTCTTACACTGTAGGGAAGTTACCCCCACGCACAACCTCCGAATCTGAAGGATCGGGTCCTGGTTTAGACCCCTGGACAGAGGGACTCGCTGCATACTTCGGTTCACCACTAATCGGGTGCTGTAGGGGCTATCCGGGGGCGCCACTTCTATAAAATCTATAAAAAAAAAACAGTCCATACATATTTAATATATGGAACTATTCTCTAACTTTTACCGATTTTAAAAGAGCTTAACTTACCTCCAATTATTGCGGTTTGCATTAACGATTATTCGATGCACTAACTTATTTTTAACGTCTTTTGTTGAAATTACGTGGAAGCTTTTTTAAAAATAAAAAAACTCAAAGAATTTTATGCGAGGTAGGTAAAACGATCTAAAGTTTTAGTATAATAAATATTTAATAATAATGTGCCTTCAGAAGTATTAATTTAAAATTCTTACTTAATGCCAAGCCTCTTCCACCAAGAAATCCGCTACTGCGTATACCACTTGAAAATCCAATGAGATAATGATTTGGAGTGATAGCTTCGCTCTTTGGCAACTACTCGTATAAGGAAACATACGCCAAGTGTCCAGAGATGCCCTTAATACTTCCTCTCGCAGACCTCTTTCCGGCAGAATGTCCGTTAAAATTGATTTTGTAGACCCTAACATCCTTTCCTATGATCCGCCAGTATAAGGGAAGAAGAAAGTATAACAATCCACTCTATTTCCGGATATTTTCATTCAAGCTTGTTTGCTGACACGTTTTGCCCAGCGTTTTCTTCACTGATGGGAAAGTCTTTCATTTCCGGGGCGCTAGGAAAGGGTTTCTAGTTTTACACAATTGACACACTTTTGTTCATGTTCGTACTGCTCATCCCAACAGAGTCATTCAGAACACTTGACGGATTTCATTGACGATTATTTCATTATGATGGTGGTAGTATTTAGGACGATAAAAATCAATAAGTAAATCTGTTATTCGATGTTTTGTGAGAAGAATTATGGGTCTTTTGACATCAATAGATACTCCATGTATGGCATCGATTTGCACTTTGATAGGTGAAATTCCCCATTCATCCAGGTATGATAAGCATTTGTAAATTAGACTTTTTAGATTTTAAAGCAAACATTTTCTCATAGAACGCGTCTTCTTGAGAAGCTTTGAATATGAACAGCTCTACAGATCTAACGTCAGTGTCCCGTACAATAGTTCATATAATAGTTCATATTAAGTCGACAAGGATTAATAATTTTTCCAATGTATGGTAGAACAACTCGTTGGTTCTACCAATAGGTTTCCCATTTGCTGAATCTGTTCAATGAACCAACTCACATTTCGTGTGTTGAAGGACACTAAAATATCATCCTCGACCTCTGCTTAACTTCACACCCTCAAAAGTATTTCGGTAATTCGGATCATTGCACAATTTGCGCTTTCTTTTCGTTCTCTGAACTCCGCAATCTCTCACTAATACCAACGAAACGTTCAAAATACTTTTACGAAAAGGGACGCTGGGCTCTACGAATTTTTTAGGCACTTCAACTGGAAACTCTGTTTCCCCGACAATAATCTCAATGCTTTGGCGGAAATGGATTCAAATGTAATTTTTCTGGGAATGAAATCTTATATTCCCTCAAAGCAAATTTCGATTAATTCCAAACATAAATCTCGGTTAAATCAAGAATGCAGGGATGCCATCAGATCAAGAGAGGAAGCATTCAGTATCTGGCGTGAAAAAAAGAATGCTGATACTGTTATGCTGTACAAAAAGGCAAGAGGCGCCAAAAATCTCTTTACGAGCAACGCCTTAGAGCTTCTTCTTGCTCGTGGCACCAAGACTTTTTTTTCATTCGTTAAAAGAGTCCGGAAAAATGCTGGTTCCTCAATTCTGTCTTTCGAAAGATGATCAAATATTCACTGACCTAGTTGACAAAGGTAACCTATTCGCTGAGATATTTACAAGTAATTCTAACTTGCCGGAATTCTAATTTGCAGTCAAAAAGGTTCTTGCTGATCTCAACATAAACAAGGGCCGGATGGCATACCAGCTGGTCTTGAAGCAGTGCTTTTCGAAGCTTGGCCCTATCACGTCAATCCCGAAAACGGCAGACGCAAACAACCCTGAACTCCTGTCCATTTCCAATATGTTCTGTGCTTTCCAAAGTATTGGAAAGCATAGTTAATTTCCACCTTATAAAGTAGGGATTTCGTAGGTGTTGCTCTATGGGCGAGATGCTGGCCTTCCTTCGGAAAAATGGTGTAAATCTATACACCATTTTGGTGAAAGTAAAATGATTTCTTTAGATATTCTTTAGAAAGGAGCACCTTTATCTAAGCTTATATCTTTTGACATAATTAATTGTAGCCTGGCATCATCAACTTTCCTCTTACAGCTTCTAGTCGGGACCATTTAAAGATTTTTGCAACCGTATTAAGTTCTCCTGCTCTGTAAAAACGCACTGTTCAGTGGACTGCATATAATTTGTTATGAATATTGTCCATTCTTTTGACCATCCACTAAAAATGGGTAAGTCTTTGCTTATTGCTTGGCGAACTCCAATCTGAGGGTCTGACAAATTTATATCAGCCGCTCCACTTTTAGCATTTCACTGCTGGGTAATGCCCCAGAGATGTAACGTTGTCGTTAAACATAAATGTTGTGGTTTGGCGAGAATTGTTTTGGGTTAATTATATTAGAAAGGTATGGGCCAGAATAATTGTGACAAATATTTGGCAAATGACTTAAAGAAAGGTAAGGTGCTGCTGGTGCGGTTAGAGATGTGGGTGAGTTGTATTTTTTTGGGGTGAAATAACTGATCATCTGCGTTGAGAAAACTTTGACGTTGTGGAAAACATTAAAACTACGCTATGGCCATGTTATGAAAGTTGGCGGCTTTAGTCGGCGCTGCAGATTTAAAGGTACTTGGGAGCAAAGAGCTTTACATTGCCATGGTGGCACTCTGACCGTATTTTGAAGGGAGAGACTAGACATGCCGTGTACAATATTATCATTTAGCTTTAAAGAACTGGGTGGTTATTGGGTCCTAGAAGTACCGGAGGTGGCAGCAGTGACAGATGTCGACTGGTGACTGGTTGTTCTTTGTGAATTAATTTCTTTTTTCTGAGCTTAATAACGAGTCGGCTTTTACCTTTCCTTGTACTTGGCTGTTACCATCAATTAGCTCTTTGGTTTCCTTTACGTTCGTTGCCTCGGCTGTGGCCCAAAAGCAGTGTATGCTTCAGCGAACGCAAACTCCTCTTCAGAGAAGTTTTTTCCACCGTTTGAGGTGGCCATAGCAAGCTGATCCTAGTCTTGGTGATGTTGGTTGATATTTACTTGTTCAAAATAATAAAGATGGTGTTAAGCTTTAGCAAAGTATTTCATTATTTTCAACAAGCATAAGTATTTTAGTAACGTTGAAACGTCGAGAATACGTCGTATTCATGAGCTAAAGTCTGCAAATTAAGTTTCTTGTAAATAAAATACAGATTTTTGCATATATGTATATATGTAAACACACTTATGCACAATAAAGTGTTACTTCTCCGATCTTTCAACTATTTAACAATTATAAAAACGTGGTGCTTCGAACGGCAGGTTGAAGAAACAGGAAGCAAAGGGTATATAAATCTTAATAAATGACAACTTCAAAACTTATGTCTTTTGTCAAATCCAAAGATGTAGAAATCAAAACAAATACAGACATTTAAAAACTGTTAAATTTAAATCTATAAATAGCTGGTTGGTGTTTTTAAAATTTTTGAAAATTGTTATAAAATAAATTTTAAAGGCATTGCCTTTGTAAAGGGTGGTTAAATTGTATGGGCCGATGTTGAATGTGAACCACACCTAAACGCCAAGTTTTTTTTTCGAATTTTATTTGACATTTCTCTATTTCAGACTTACTCAATTTGAACCATGGAGAGATACACAATCCAACAACGTGTTAAAGTTATCCAGACTTATTATGAAAATGGGAGTTCAAATCAAAATGCATATCGTGCACTTCGTAATTTTTTTGGTCAATTTCATCGTCCAAATGTGCGTACAATCGCAAAAATCGTGGAAAAATTCGAGCAAACCTGGTCTGTAGAAGATGTGAGAACACCAGTGCATGCTCGTACAGCTCGTACAGCTCGTACTGCAGAAAATATTGCTGCTGTTCGCGATAGTGTGGCTGAAGAGCCGGCCACCTCAACTCGTCGTCGTTCCCAACAATTGTACCTCTCACGCTCGTCGTTGATGAACATTATGCATAAAGACTTGCATTTACACGCTTACAAGGTGCAATTGGCTCAAGAACTAAAGCCTCTTGACCATTCCAAACGTCGTGAATGGGCAGAATGGTGGCAAGAAATGGCAACTGTGGATGATCAATTTTCGAAGAAAATCATCTTCAGTGATGAGGCACATTTTCACCTCAGTGGATTCGTCAATAAACAGAATTGCCGCATTTGGGCGAATGAGAGTCCAAGAGTGATTGTCGAAAAACCAATGCACCCCCAAAGAGTGACTGTTTGGTGCGGTTTATGGGCTGGCGGCATCATCGGGCCGTATTTTTTCCAAAATGAGGCCGGTCAGGCAGTTACTGTGAATGGTGTTCGCTATCGTGAGATGATAACGAACTTTTTATGGCCCGAATTGGAAGATATGGATGTGGACGATATGTGGTTTCAGCAGGACGGTGCCACTTGCCACACAGCTAACGAAGCAATGGCTCTTTTGCGCAACAAATTCAATGGCCGTGTTATCTCACGTAATGGCGATGTCAATTGGCCGCCAAGATCATGTGATTTGACACCGTTGGACTTTTTTCTTTGGGGTTATTTGAAAGAAAAGGTGTACGTCGATAAGCCAGCAACAATTCAAGACCTGAAGGATCAGATAATTCGGCACATTAACGGCATAGAACCTCCATTATGCCTCAGCGTCATCGAAAATTTGGACCATCGGATGGAGGTGTGCCGCCGAGGTCGGGGCCCCCATTTGGCCGATATTTTGTTCCATACATAATTGAGTAATACCAATACATCATAATAAAATAAAATTACAATAATTTCCTAAATAGTTAGTGTTTTATTCAAAATCAACATCGGCCCTTGAAATTTAACCACCCTTTACATAAATACATATGAACACACGAACACATTTTAAACAAATTCTGAACAATTTATATTATGTATATACTATTTATATATGTATGGAAGTATGCAATCTAAATTTTTAATATGTTTTATAGCAATTTTGAACATAACAATTTGATAAAAACTTCACCTTTATATATATATACAAGGTGGCGCAAAAGTAATCCTCCTATCAGAAAATGCTATAAATTTTGCGATGGGCCCCTAATGTCAGTTCTGTTTTGACATTTGTGTAGTAAACACATGTGAAATACACGTTAATAAACAATGTTACGCTACACTGCTGCAGAACGCAGAATATTGGTGACTATTTATTTGAATTTCGTCGCAGATTTCCTAGCCGTCCAACGCCTACTGGTGAAACACTGCGACGTTTAGCCGCTCGCCTCGAAGAGACTGGCACAACAAGAGATGCTTCCAGGCGTGGCAGACCCCGGAGTAGCCGTTCTGTAGAGAATATTGCTGCTATAGCTGAGGATGTCATGGAAGCGCCGTCGACATCGACCAGACGACGTGCCATGCAAATGGGTCGACGGTCTTTACAGCGAATTTTGGTACAAGATTTGAATATGTTTCCGTACAAAGTCCAGACGGTGCATCAGCTGTTAGCTGCTGACCGCCAATCGCGTCCAACATACGCTCAAGCCATCCTTAATCACCACCAAGAGGAAGATGATTTTTCATCAAAAATAATCATGAGTAATGAGGCCCATTTCCATCTTAGCGGGTACGTAAATAAGCAAAATTTACGCTTTTGGGGCACTGAAAATCCGCGTGTAACCCACAAAGAGCCATTACACCGCTCAAAGTCACTGTATGGTGTGCTGTTTTCGCTGGAGGAGTCATCGGACCTTTTTTCTTCGAAGACGTCGCGGGCCAAACGGTTACTGTGAATGGTAAGCGCTACAGAGCAATGATCAACGAGTTCTTTTTGCCGCAACTTGATGAATTGGGATTGGAAAACATGTGGTTCCAACAGGACTGTGCAACGGCACACACTGCACGTGCCACAACCAATATGCTGAAGGATGCATTTCCCGGGCGGCTAATCTCCCGTTTTGGTGATTTGCACTGGCCAGCAAGATCGCCTGATTGGACCGCTCCAGACTTCTTTTTGTGGGGCTTTTTGAAGTCGCAGTTTTATGTCAACAAGCCTCAGACTCTTGCAGCTCTTAAAGACAATATCCGTCAAGAATGTGAGGACCTATCACCGGAAGTTTTGGACAAAGTGATGGAAAATGCCAAAAAAGGGCGCAAATGACAATCAACTGTGGCGGCGGCCATTTACATGACATCATATTCTCGACTTGATGTAAAAAAAAATTAAAAGATTAAATAAAAATAATCCACAAGAAGAATCAAAGTTTTTAATTTTGTTTTTTTTTAATTACAGCCAAAAAACATCGGAAGGTTATTTTTGCGCCAACTGTTATATATATATATATGTAAATAAGAAAGTGTTATATTATTTATTTCATTATTTTAGGGTTCATATTGTTGAAAAAATTAGAGGAGCTCCTACTAGAAGTATTAAAAAAGGTTTAACAGATTACTTTAGTAAAATCTAATAATAATTTATTTTTTGATATGTTTTCTTATGTTTAATGCACTACGCATAAGCATAACCCTTTTTTATTATTATTAACGCAATCAAAATGTAATAATCTGTATAAATAATGTATACCTCCGAATTTGCTTTTTGAGAATATTTACATACAAACATATCGTTATTTTAATGTAAAAAGGACACAACGAGTTAAGTCCTTTTGAACTTTGTAATAAATTAAAAGATCTTGTATTGATATATAAAAAAAAAACATTGAAAAAAAAAATTACACCGAAATGCGAACTTGTGAATTCTCCAAAAATTCCTACCAACCTACATGTACACATTTGTCAACTGCTGATTACATATTGAGACCCGCTGTTCGGCTTAACTGATTATTACGGGACTGTGAACTGAATAAGTTTGGTGCTGCCATCTATTTGTCTGTTTCATGCATTCTCTTACCCACCGACAATTGATGTTTAATTCAGTTGATTTACAAAATATTACTGCAAAATACATACATTAATAAATAATAAACGTTAGAAAGAAGGTTATTTTACAAATAAAAGCATTTGAACTTAAATCAATCGTAACATAAAGTTCATTAAATTTCCTACACATCATTTTAAATTGCTCGGCATAGCATAAACTGGTCTAAACCGTCTCGATGGACGAATAACATTGAGACGGAGAATTTAATTTAATTTCTTAGCTTTCAAATGATTTACATATATTGCCAGCATTGCTTTTGGGTTTTTAAGAGTTGGCAAAAACTCCATTGAACCAGCATAAATTTCATATGGTAATTGTATGTACTGGATTCTAAATTACAGAAATATATTCTAAGACGGATGTAACAAGGACAGCATGAATTTCTATGTAAAACCAAGAATACCTTGTGCTTCATTTGTTGTTGTTGATAGCTATTTATCTAATAAAGTTAACATTAGCAGCAAAAATGTTAATAATTTGCAATACTGTGAAATTCTGAGTGCAAAATTATGTGGATGCACTTTAAAGTTGTGCTAACCTGTAAATATGATTTTAATTTGGCAATATATTGTTACATACGCGAGCAAAATCATTATAACCATATATTTATCAAATTCATTCAAAGCTTGGTATTAAAACATTCCCTTTAACTAATTCGCGATATAACGAATGGGTAATTGTTTAATATTTACTACCTTATGTAGCGAAGGTTTGCAATATAATGAATGTCTGAATACACATTGAAAAAAATATTTTATATAAACCGTTAATTTTCTACACATGTATCCACACGCTCATGTTTCTCGTTCTTGTCACCCAAGTCTTCCATACGTGCGTATATTAAATAAAATAGAATGGGGAATATCCCGATATGGAGGAAAAGTTGTATGTTGTATTTATCATCAAGAGGTGACTTAATAGAGCCATTTAAAAGAAACCTGCGGAAAATTATACTAGAAGAGGGCTTAACACATGACTCAATTTTGAATGCTGAAGGAACAGGTTTGTGTTGGAAGATGCTTTCAGACAAAAGATTTGTTCATGCTGAAAAAACAATTGCTCCGGGGAAGAAAATATCAAAAAGGGAGAATAACTGTTCCTTCCTATTAAGAGAAATACAAGACAAACATTTATAAATAATTTGTTCACATTTCTGCAGTTTTTAAATACAATAAACATATTTTATTAAAACTAAATGCAGAAAATGTTTTCAAACAAAAACTTCACTATATAACGAATCTTTCACTATAAGGAATAGGTCTGACATTATATCACTCTGTACATACATACATACATATAAAAAACATATATATGCATGTATATGTTTAATAAATTGGACAAGAAAATAGTTCTAAGCATGCAAGTGATAAAGCGTGCATTTTGATATGTATGTCGTAAACACAAAATAATTTCAGTTCGTGTATTTTAAAGACAAAATACAATTTTGAAATAAAGGGTGGTTACATTTCAAGGGCCGATGTTGATTTTGAATAAAACACAAACTATTTAGGAAATTATTGTAATTTTATTTTATTATGATGTATTGGTATTACTCAATTATGTATAGAACAAAATATCGGCCAAATGGGGGCCCCGACCTCGGCGGCACACCTCCATCCGATGGTCCAAATTTTCGATGACGCTGAGGCATAATGGAGGTTCTATGCCGTTAATGTGCCGAATTATCTGATCCTTCAGGTCTTGAATTGTTGCTCGCTTATCGACGTACACCTTTTCTTTCAAATAACCCCAAAGAAAAAAGTCCAACGGTGTCAAATCACATGATCTTGGCGGCCAATTGACATCGCCATTACGTGAGATAACACGGCCATTGAATTTGTTGCGCAAAAGAGCCATTGTTTCGTTAGCTGTGTGGCAAGTGGCACCGTCCTGCTGAAACCACATATCGTCCACATCCATATCTTCCAATTCGGGCCATAAAAAGTTCGTTATCATCTCACGATAGCGAACACCATTCACAGTAACTGCCTGACCGGCCTCATTTTGGAAAAAATACGGCCCGATGATGCCGCCAGCCCATAAACCGCACCAAACAGGCACTCTTTGTGGGTGCATTGGTTTTTCGACAATCACTCTTGGATTCTCATTCGCCCAAATGCGGCAATTCTGTTTATTGACGAATCCACTGAGGTGAAAATGTGCCTCATCACTGAAGATGATTTTCTTCGAAAATTGATCATCCACTGTTGGCATTTCTTGCCACCATTCTGCCCATTCACGACGTTTGGAATGGTCAAGAGGCTTTAGTTCTTGAGCCAATTGCACCTTGTAAGCGTGTAAATGCAAGTCTTTATGCATAATGTTCATCAACGACGAGCGTGAGAGGTACAATTGTTGGGAACGACGACGAGTTGAGGTGGACGGCTCTTCAGCCACACTATCGCGAACAGCAGCAATATTTTCTGCAGTACGAGCTGTACGAGCATGTACTGCTGTTCTCACATCTTCTACAGACCCGGTTTGCTCGAAGTTTTCCACGATTTTTGCGATTGTACGCACATTTGGACGATGAAATTGACCAAAAAAATTACGAAATGCACGATATGCATTTTGATTTGAACTCCCATTTTCATAATAAGTCTGGATAACTTTAACACGTTGTTGGATTGTGTATCTCTCCATGGTTCAAATTGAGTAAGTCTGAAATAGAGAAATGTCAAATAAAATTCTAAAAAAAAACTTGGCGTTTAGGTGTGGTTCACATTCAACATCGGCCCATACAATTTAACCACCCTTTACAAATACTTTCATAGAAAACCTAGAAACTTGTAACAATTTTCATTGGAAAGTCATAGGTAACTCGAAAAACTGGCAAGTAGAAAAAGTAATGAACGATATTTAATTAAGTTTAGGAATGTTTATTTATGTCTACAACAGTATGCAAAAACAGTTGTAACACTCAGAGAGTGAAGATTGTGGTGTGATCAAAAACCAAATGTTCAAATAAATAAATTATAACTGATTATTAGGGCACTAGAAATAAACACAAACTAAAAATACGAAACTAATAAAATCTGCAAAATTTCTAGTGAAGGGAGAAGAGGCCATTTTTGTAAATTTGTTTGTATTCTCACGTTTCAGATTTTTACTAAGAAATATAAAATTTATTCAGGAATATAAATTGCTTTTATGTGAACTAGATATTTTAATGGAACATCAGAGAAGCAGCCTCCCGTTAGGGAACAAACAAAACTTGCTTCGGAAAATAAGTTTTCTACGGGCCATGAAAAACACACCTTTTTGCTAAATTTTATAAATACTTTTTATATATTTCCATGGTTTTCAAGAATTTCAATTTCCATTTGAATTTTATTTTCCAAATCCTTATAAATAGTACAACCAAAGAGTTATATACACATTAAAAATTAAATTTTTTTAATTACGTGCTAAGTACTTTCCAAGGATTGTTAACTTAGTGTTAAATATGTACATTAACTGTACATCAATTTAAAGTATTTTGAAAAGAACATTTTAATTTGGGTCACAATTAAAAGTAGACTCTTATTTATTACCTTAATAGTTTTACCAGAATTCTCCTTCATCACCTCGCTTCAAAATCTTAACAGTGTCCAATAATTCCTCTTCCAGCTCGACATCCTCGATGGACATACCGAGCAAGTCCCTCGCACATAATGTCATTGATCCTTTTCTTAGTTTCTCATTTTCGACCGCCAGAATTTAAATTTTTCGATCAGCATCGGTCAGCCTTTCAAGAAGGCGGTTATTTATCGCCTTCAGTTCATCCATGTCCAGCTCCACACGCTCACTTTTGCTTTTCCTCCCCTTCTTAGAGGATATATCTTCGAGGCTACTACCTTTTAGCAGCTGCTAATTTGGTAGACAATTAACTACAGCACCTGTAAGAAAAGTAACTACACTGCCTAATGTAGGTTTCTCAAAAAACCAAGTTTGATAACTATAAAGTTATAAATATTCTTAGGAAGAGCAGCTTGTATGCAGCTAAATTGTTGTATGTAGACAAGAACATATTTATTATTATAGACTACACTTATTATTATATGTACATATGTATGTAATAATGTTAGGAACAAAATTTTCCACTTCTTTCGAAATTTGCTCCAACGCATCACATCTGGCATGTACGTAGAGCCGGCAATCACTGAAAGTGTGTTCATTAGGTCCATATGAAAAATTTAAATTCAAAGCTGTATTAGTTTATAAAACTATCTATGGTAAGGAGTTTTGCTCGTTGCCAAGTTGACAGATGTGGAAACAATCGAACATATTCATTAACTCTTTTTGCAACATATAAAAAGGTTAATTATGTTATTAATTAATTATATAATTATTCTTGACATATCGACTCAATACCCAAACACTGAATACAATGTCTGCACGCGTTGAGACCATTAAATGCATAATAGAGCCAATTGTCTCACGATACGTAAAAGTTTCTTCAGATTGACTGTTTAATTTTGAAACCCCCTGGCTCCACCAGAGTTCCGGCGTTGTTTTTATTGCTAAGCTCCACTTATCAGACTCCCCTCCATTCAATGCTTCTTCTAAAGTATTTGGTTCTAGTTGGATACTACAAATTTCAGGATTATTTTCAAATTTGTTTTTATTATTATTGTGTCGGTTTTCTAATATATATTATATATGTATATAAATATTATATAGTATATTGCAAATTTCACTGACACTTTCCGTTCATCTTGTGGATGTACTTCTTGTTGTTCACAATTTTTAATTCCAACATTAAAAATATTTTTCTTTACCCTTTTGTTTTTATATTGTTGTTTTATCACATTGCCTTTGTTCATTTTCTTCATGCTCATATTTTTCTGGAGCGTTGCTGTTACCAGTTTTTTTTAAGTATCTTGTTGTTGTGATCCTTGGTTTTGTCGCATTTCTTGCTCTTCATTTTTCTCTATTTCATCTACTATTTCATTATTTTCACTTGCGCTATGTTTTTCTTGTTTCTGACTTATTTCTACTATTTCCCTGACATTTTTGAGATTATTTTCATTGAACAGTACATCCCTTCTTATTATCACATTTCTGCTGGCTGAATCATATACGAGTACACAATAAACTTTACTCGAATCATTGTAACCAGCCATTATGTACATATTTAAAGGAGTTCTTTCGAAACTTTGTTCTTAGCTCTTTGGGAATGTGAACTAATTCTTCACTACCAAAAATGTGCAAATGACTTACAGCTGGTGAATATCCTCCAATACATCCTAAGCGGTTCGTTCTATTCATTAAATATACACCCGTATTTACGATTTTGGCGCTCTATGAAGCCGTTTTGTTGCGGTGCACGTGGTGTACTAAGCTCGTGTTTCATTGCATTTTCATATAGAAAATTTCGTACTGCATCATTGCGGCCCCCGTATGAACGAAGCCTCAGAATAAAATCACCATCAGATTTCACATCAGTATGAAATAATTTGAAATTAAACAAAACATCTCCTTGCCTTTTGAGAAAATAAACGAAACAAAAACGAGAATAATCATCTTTTAATAGCATAAAATAATTTGCCCCATTTATTGAAGGCGTACTCATACAGGTCGGCATGAAAAACTTCTTTGGTCGAGTTCTGGAACTAACAACACGTCTTCAATTATGTGTATTGGACCACTTCCATTACATCTGACATGAATGTCGCCAATGTCTTCAACGAGAAGTTCAAGACTTTAACAGGGTATTCACCGGCCTTAAGATTTTTACTTTCTTAAATAACTCCCTCTAAAAGGACATGTGGTCTGTAGTACCAGAATCGGCAAAGAAAATTTTTGTTGATTTTTGTTGATTTTTGTTCCAAAACAAACAGCTTTTGTATTAAATTTTTTTGCATTCGATTCCTTTATTATCTTCTGAAATATGAAAAATTTAAACTTGTCTAAAAACCCGCTTTCGTCAGCATCAGCGCGCCAAAGTCTTTACTGTCTAACTGTTAGAAATGACGTTTACTTTTATGTTGTAAGGAAAATATATGTTCTTAAACTTAATTAACCATCGTACTTTTTCCAGTTTCCAATAATAATTGATACTATTATTTTTAAATTTGTTTATTAAATGAACAATAATATTTATTACTTGTTTCCAATGCGTACAAACACGTGTATGTATGTGCTTAGTTTTACTGAACTAGTACATACATATGTATGCAATATAATACATTAGAACACAACTCATACATACATATTGATATACTACATATACGTTACTAATTACTAAATTTAAACACATTTTTTTTGGTTTTCTTAATAATTTATTTAACCGAATTCACAGCGCAGCTCACTGAGGTCCGGCATACTATATCTGTGATCAAAACTCAACTTCACTTTTGCAGTTGAAATGATGTAAACCATGAGTAGTCCAACAATGATTATTGTGGTCCATCTGTTCTTGGTATTAGGAAGATCACAGGTTTTGTGTTATTTTTGTTAAGTTCATTCAATGTTTCCAAGGTTAATATTATATATATATATATATATATTATATATATATATATTTTATATATATATATATATAACCTAACCTATATATATGTATATATATATATAACCTAGGCTGTAGGACGGCCGGTATTGTAAAATTTGTATATATATATTTTTTATTATAGAGCCATTATATTGCTTTAGCAGAAGTAGTCCCTGAGAAATTTGTTCTACAGCGTGTTTGTTGGTTGCTAACGTGGCCTTCGCAATAAATTTGTAACGCAAATATCACTACAATTATCTTTGTCACTTTTTTATTTTTATTTCCTTTATCGTTTTTAATACTGTTCAATTATTTTCCAAATTCAATATATTTTTCTCTATTTTTTATGTACAATAATTTTTGACCCGAATTCATTTTCAAGTGAACTTTTGATAGATGCTGCAAGTATTTAGATCTATTGGGTAATTCTCTTAAATCCTTGCAGTAGAAAAGATCCTTTAAAACACAGCCTATTGGATATTTGCACTAAAAGTATTCCTTTTACCCTGGGCATCAGGCCCCATGTTAAGTATTAGCTATTAACTATTAAATTTAAACACTTGTTTTGGTTTTCTTAAGAATTTATTTAACCGAATTCACAGATCCACTCATTGAGATGTGGCTTACGGGATTCGGGATAAAAACTCAATTAATTCAACTTATAATTATACCTTTTCTTAAAAGCAAGTAAACAATTTTAATTTTCAGTACTGATCGATAATAATAATTCTTGTTCAAATTCTACTTACACATAACATGTGATGTTATGCGGAGTACTGCGGAAAATAAACAGCATTCCCTTTGACCTTCAAGTTGAAATATGCGTAAGAAAAGCAACAAGAGTACGTTTTAATCTTAAATATTCTTGATAACGCAGTTGGAAGACGGGCAAAGAAAAAAATTTTAAAAGTGACAGACAATGCAAAAAACCTTCTCTAAAAAATTGTCATTAAAAGCAAAGTGGAAACTTGATTATTACGAGTATCTTCTATTTGAAATATTTGACTTTATTAAAGTTTGAATTGAATGGAAAGCCGTGTTATTTTCTGACGAGTGAAAGTTCAGTTTAATAAATGCGGATAGTACGCTTTTTTGCACTGTGTGGCGCATATTCCTGAAATGGCACCGCATTTTAAGTGACATGACGATATGTGTTTCAACGCGACACCGATCTGAAGTATAAATTGTTAAAGCACTTATGGGAGACAATAGCAATTCCGTCTCAAATGGGCTGATACAATCTCTCGACTTGATAGCCTTAAACTCTTAAGAAATATCAGGCCTTAACCAACTCGGCTGTACATTCCTCACCATATAGTTCCTTACAAAGAATCGAAATCTCTTGCAAGATAACAACACTTCGAGGACATTTAGATCCCTGAGCGTTGCACACTAACATGGTATACGCCAAAGCTCCTTTCTGTGCTTATAGGTTTAAGCTGCCGCCCGAATGTTGCAACCAAGGTAAGCATCTCAACCTATACCCACACCAGGATGCTCAAAGACAATCACATTGGCCACCGTTCTGCCAATTGGCCCTTGTTGAAGAGTTCTAACGTCCTTAACACATGAACATCCTAGAACTTTGCTTGCCATGTCAACCGAGGCAACCCTTGCTCTCTATACCCTGAAAATCAGAATGCTCAGTTTAACAAACATATGTATGTGAAGGAAAAAATGTATACCTGGGGATCAGACACGTTATAATAGTTTCAGTCGCAGATAGACCCAAGCTAGATAGAAGAAGATAGACAACTAGGGTACTCATTAAATATCTTTCTTTCGTTGTCATCAACTTCTTTACAAGTGTAGTATCCAGCCTGCGCCATAGTATCCAACATATTGCAGAAGAATGCAAAAGTCCACCTCCTGGTTGATCTTTTTGTTCTGAATTTTTAAGCCATTTTACCCAAGCAATCGACACCACTAGTGCAATTCTCTAGCTTATTTTAACGATAATTGTTTAGGTTAAAAAGTTAACACCAAAGTTAACGATTTTGCGATTCACTACTCTATTTTCACACTAATAAAGTTCTTTCAAAGGAATTGGCACTAACATTAGCGTTTTTGCTATTCTGTATAGCAATAACAATTCCATATGTCCCGAATAGGACCAGCTTTGTCTTCGACTAATCGAACGCACACTTGGCTCTGCTCGGATGTTATATAGATACATATATTTACATTTAACTCACTCTCTTCTACGTGGAGGTTTTATTTTTTTAATACGCAGTTTTTACATGTGTTTTTGATTATTATAACAGTTTATTTTGTCGTTAATGTACGTTGCTTTGTTCATTTTTAGTTCATTTCCGGAGTTACATATTTTCTATTCGCCTGTAGTTCCTCCAATGGAATTCGTTGTTATACCACACAGCTAAATTGGACAATTGTATTTTATTTTGTTTCATGGCTACTATTAGCCAGTTATTCAGCCAATATTTAAACCACCAGTTATTAAATAATTACATATGTATGTAATACATACACCTTTAATGTAATGTAACACTGCAAAATACTATTTCGTGTGTTCATATGTAATTTCACTTACTACTTTTCAATATTTTATTTTATAATTCCATCTAATAAGGAAATGGAAACAAATGTCTGGAGATACTGTCACATGGAATAACATTAAAGTTTTTAGCGCGACTTCACTTTTCAATCCTTCTACGTCTGTTTCAATTATTGCGTTCTAGACTCTTGGAGTTTTGCAAAATCTAAAGACTTTTACACATTCTAACTGACTATGCTCAATACTGTTCTGTTACCAATAGCTCTAACAATTATATTTTTATCCAGTTGCACACTCATTTCAGTTATCATTATGTTTAGAGCTCCGACCTCGTTACGATAACACATTACGATCTCCTTAATTTTCACAGCTGATAGCCACAATAACTTCATTTGTCTTAGCTATTTTCTTTACTTGGATGATAAGAGCTGATAGTTTGAGTTTTCTTTAAATTCTTTTTTGTTCAGCTTCCTTTCTTGTTTGTTCTAGGACTTTACATTAACGGGTATGCTGGTTGTTCCTTTAAGTTTAATTGCACACGGTGTAAGTTTATTTGTTTTATTTTCAACTCGTTAAGAATGTTCGTTTTATTAATTTCTTTTACCATTTTATCAGCATATTCAGTCAGTACATGCCTTACGGCCTTATCTGACAATGAACCAATTTCACATGAGTAAACTGGGCGACGTCTCACTAATGCTCTCATATGACTTGCTATTCAAACAGATGGGAAATTCTTAAGACATGTAGCAGCTCAAATCCTAAACCCCTTACTCGAGAGTTCGGGCTATCTAATCTTTTCTGTTTTTGAGTTCAGATATGTAATGAAGGACAAGGAACCAGAATTGGTATCCCGAAACCATCAAGGAATATCAGCCCTTAACCAAATCGCGTGTACATTCTCCTCGATATTAATTCCTCACATAAACAGAGCGTGTTGCAAGGCACCAACACCTACCTAACAAGACTCACTATTACTCTTGGAGCCTCTGTTAATCCCCGTTCTAGTAATTGATCTTTAGTGAAGGCTTCGGAAGAACATGCATAACCGAAGTAATACATGAACTTCCTAGAGTTTTGGTTGCGTTGCACTGACGCCACGTTCATCAACGCAAAACCTCCTCCCGGGGACTGGCACTGAACAGTCAAAATAGCATCATTTAAATTCGGACAAACTCATCCCTGCAATATACAATAAACTAGTTCTGGTACAATGCACTGCATATGTAGTGGTCGACCCCAGATTACTGGTCCCAAAAAAACAAGATCAAATAAATTTTTATAATTTTCATTTGTGAATTTTATTAAACGTGATGGTTGCACACAAATCCATAATTATGTATATATGGATAAGTACTTACCATGGTTATATCCGTGATTCCTATAAAACGCTCTAGATTTGGTGGAAAATCATTTTTTGTGTACTTTTTTTTTCGTTTTTCAAATTTTTTAAGACTGCTATCTTCCGTTATACTAAAACTAATGGCTTAGCAACCATAGCCTATAACTAGCCGTATTAATTACTGGTTCAATATCATCATAAGCCCAATTATAGTCCTTAAAACCAATGCTTGGTATAAAAAAGTGTCTTGGATTTGCAATTTCTCTGTTTTTATATAATAAGGAAAAGTGTTAAAAATATTTGTTACTCAATAAAAATTAGGAAAATATATTTAAAATATAATATATACATATGTACATACAATACATTATTCTGTAAACTGAAGCCCAACTTTGCTATCCTGTACACAGTTTGTAATAATTTTCATCACTTAAGTTCATTGTAAAGCTACTTCAGGCTCTCTTCATTCTTTCTTGGAATGCAAGCTCCGGCCACAACTGCTCGCAGTAAATTCTATCAATCCTCACAAAGATTCTTACCAATAATCTGAAAGTTTTTCGTTTATATACATACATATTTTTTTAATTTGAATATGTAAAATAATGTTACTTAAATAAGCAAGTGGGGTAGGGATCTACTAGTGATCATAAAAAGCATAATGAATCGTTACTGTTATTTAGACATACTAAAAAATAATTGAAAACAGAGCATTGAGGGGTCATTTATATTTCGACAAGATATCGACCCCAAACATACTGCTCATATTACAAGAGACTGGCTCTTGTACAATGTTCGGAAACAGTTAAAAACCCCTCCCCAACCTACGGACTCTACTCCAAATGAACGTGTGGGAGCACCTAGAACGTCAAATAAGAAAGCACCAAATAAAAAATTGAGATAAACTAAACGCGCGCTTGTTGAAGAATGGGGAAACACACCGCCGTCAACAACGGCAAACTTACTTAAATCAATGCCAAAGCGTCTTAACGCTATCTCTAAGGCGAAAGGATATCTAAACATTAAATTTACCTTTTTTTATAAAAAAAACCGTTATTGATGATATGTATGTATGTACATACATATGTACATTGCAGGTATATAAATACTTTTGTGTTGTGTAGAGATGAACTAATTTCTTTTTGTTGCAATTGTTTATAAAAGTTTTTAACTTTTGGTTGTATTAGTGAGTATAAAAAGGCTTGCTTTAAGCAAAATAAAGATAAATTTATAATTTTTCATAAATGTATCATATTTAATTAGAAAAAATTCAGATGCTAGTGATGTATACTAACTTTAGTGATTGACTATATGTATGTACATATATGTACATATGTCTTTGGTAAGCTCTAAGTTCTTCATATACATATTTAAAAAAAGTTGCAGAATAGTATAATTATTTGTAGCAAAATTTTCGGCGTTAGACGTTATGGTTTTTTTATTTCAATTAAAATTTCATTCTTAAGATTCCTATTTTATGAATTATTTTATGACTAGGAAAATATTACACAAGTTTCATTGGTTTTACTCTTTTAACAACTTTAACTCGGTGTTCAGTTTCCGGTTCAGCATAATTTTTTTATAGGCAGATAAAAAAAAGGTTGCTTTAAAATTTTTAGCAACAGGAAAATATAAAGGACGAAAAGATTACACTCGCGATTTTCCAGAACATAAATCAAACAAGGAGCAATAGCTTATAGTGGAGTCTCTCAATCTGTCCATTGACGTTATTACTGTCAGGTCGAATCGTGAATACCCTTACATTATATTCGGTTTGCAGAACAAAAATAATAGCCGTGGAATTGAATGATTTGTCGTTATTCATAACAATTACTTCTGGCATATCAACTGAAAGTAACATCTCTCTTAGAGGTTCATTAACATTTTCAACATAAAATTTATGTATGGCGATAAGTACTGCCTTTTTTAGCGTCATAAATATATGTACATATATGTTTGATTTGTCCAGGGAATTGTGGTATAGGAGTCCTTGGACTGTGACTTTCTTAGGATGCCTTTCATATTGGTTTTCTTTATAGTATACGAGTACCTTACAAGGACCTGAGTTTTTTATTTTCGAAAGTGGGAGAAATAAAATTTGGTTAAAAGCTCAAGCTTGTCCTCAATACTGTTTCTATGAGCTCGCTATTCTAGTACTTCTTGATTTTTAAAGACAATTACCAGAGTTCTAGGATATTTTACCCCCGATAATGTCTTAAGTGTTCGTCCCATGCTTAAATGTAAATTGTTAGTCATAACGCCTTCTTTGGGTGAAATTATCTTATAAATCTCCAGTAACATTCCTAAGATTTCGTCCGGTGTGTGTATACACTTGATCACAAAGGGATTCATATACATATATAACTTTTTAAGAGCCGCAGAGTACATTTTAAAATATTAAGTAAAAATTGTTATCTTGATAATAATTAATTGTTTTAAAATTTGTATTTTTGCTAGTGATTTGTTTCACTCTTTAGAAGTCAACGAATTTCTAATAATTATTAAGTATTATTTTGACGATTTGTTTTAATAATTACTAATTTTTTTAATTCTACTACAAGTATTAATGTGTTGTTAATAAGAAAACATTATTAAATGTCTAGATAGAATGGCGTAATCCAAATCAAGAGCTGCAACAACTAGAGCCGGTGAAATTTTCATCCCTATTTTAGGGTGAATCAGCTTTGAAATTGAAGCTTGAACTAGATACCGAAGAAAAAAATTTATTTCCTTGTGCCAGAATGTATAGTGGCATTTTATTTACACAAGTTGAAAATAAGTTTCGCGACCTTGAACGACAGGGTTTTGCAAACAGTAAACGAGCAGAACGAAATAATGCATAAAGGGGAAGAGAGAGAATTGAAAGAGCAACACTAACAAGAAATAAGTTCTGGAACCTATAAAAAATGATGCTGCAATTTAATCAAAAGGTATTTTAACTTGAGTCGTTGCTATCTCCAAGATATTACCCAGAAAAAGTTAAATAGAAAATGAAAAGAGAGAGGAAGGTAGAACAGAAAAGAAAAGAAAAGACATGAAACATGAAAATAAAAATGTGTTTACAGTTAATTTGCAAGCCGTTTTCGTGGAACCAAAGACCAACATCAGCAGTTCATATTATAGAACAAAACTACAGGTGCACAATTCGACATTTTATAATATGGTGAAGAAACACGGATATTGCTACTTAGGGAATGAAACTGAAACTGGGCTATGCTCTATAGAACTTGCAAGCATATGGGTAAACTTGATTGCCCTAAAACAATACATCTGAACGCATTGAAATAATTTTTTACAGTAATATGTGCCACTATCAGAATAGAAAATCAAATGAAAGCTGATTGTATGCATTCCGCAATCTAACGAAGACTCAAAAGTAAAAGCATAGCAAAAAATAACAAGGCCTATTGCGTTATTTACCTCAACTACTCGATTTGTTAAAATTTGACGCAAGTTAAATCCTTTGGCAAGGATTCAGTAAAAAAACATTTTTAGTTTTTTCTGACCCGAAACGTACACTTTAAAATTTATGGACAGTCAGCTCTTTGAAGCAAATTGTTTTGAGAAGTCATGTGATTTTGAGAATGATTGAATGATATATATTTTATACATTTGGCAATGAATATACATATGTTTTCTATCGACCGGAGGTGGCTTTAGAGCGTACAAGAGTTGGATTTGTCATCCGAGCCATCCCCGGAAGTCATATAAATTGTAATGCCAGCATATTGTCTTAGGAATGAAGTAAGTTTCATGTCAATTTGAAAAATGCACCTTTGTTTTATTGCATTTCTAAGTTTTTTATCCCTATAAAAAGAACCCTATTGAAAAGAAGATTGGTAGACAAAATAAAGCGTGAACATTTTTAATTTTCCAAAATTTTAACTTTAAGAATTAAGTAGTTTTATACTTAAAGCAATTATTTGCGTCGGTTGCACAAAATAAATAAATTATTTACGCATTTAAACTTTACGTTCGTCCAATTAATTTTCTTATAATTTATAAGAGACTTATACGACACATACTTACCTACATACATTTATATGGAAATGCAAATACATATGAACGTATTTATTTAAAACACAAAATTTTCTTATAGTTTTCTTTATTACTTTTACCCATTGCGGGCATGAAATGTTTTAAGCTGCACTTATCTATCGCGATATTGTAGTTAATTTCGTATTTCTTACCAAAACATAAATTGAAACATATTTAAAAATTAACTGCTACAAAGACAAACTCGAACAGTTGGAAAATATGGTACTTCTAGTAATTATATTCAAAGATGGTAATTTAGCTTTTTCCGGGAAATCTAGCGATTTTGAAACACATGTAGCGTGAATCTAGCGATTCTTGCTCAATCAACAACAAGCTGTTAAATATAGTATTACTCTTACTTAGTTATAGTACAGAGAAGCAAATAGTGAAATCCCCTAAAAACCGCTAAATATAAATTTAGGCCCCTCATATTTCCCCTATATAGAACATGAAAAGTATTTATCTCTAAGAGCAATAGTCAAACTTAAGAAATATGCTCGGCCAATAATGATAAGTTCCAATCCAATGGCATTCATAATTCAATTTTATACGAAAAATGTGAATCTATTATACATAGATATGTAAATAAATTCGATTTTAAGCAATTACTATTAAATAAGAATGAAACATACATAGATACATATGTATGTATGTGTATATAGACATATATACATACCGATGTAAATACAAACGCATGCAATCGATCATAATGGAAAAAAGTTTAAGAAAATTAAAAATTTTCGCAAGGCGTCAGTTAATGGGTTTAAGTAAAGACGAATGTGTTAAATGCAACATACATACATATGTAAATATGTACATATCTGGTAAAAAATCAGGCCAGAATATAAAGGCTACCTTGTGATGGCATTGGCCACAATACAAGAAGTACGTATAGCAGAAAAATGACAACCTTTTTTTAGAATTACATTTGAACAACATAAACGCAAACCGAGGAATCAGGAGTTTCTACCATTAAAATTGCTGTTGCCTTTCTATCCACATTGGATTTAAAGGAAAAGCCATCAACTACATTAGTCTTAGCGGCAGGGATTTATCTCCAACAAGCTGGCAAGACTTACTCTGCCGGTGCGAGAGATATGTAGACTTTGAGGTTAGAGGATTTGCTATACCCTTTATTGATTGATTGAAAAAATTGCTGATTCTAAGAAATTCAGTTTGCTAATCGATTTATTATTAACTTTTAGCAAAAACAGTTAGTCTTAGCTTTAGTTTTTGAATAAAATGAGAACGATTCATACTATCAGCTTGAAGATATTTTTAAAAATAGAAAACAAATTATTTTTGTTTTATTTGTGTATGTATGTACATACACACATATATATATATTCTACATTTATGTACATATGTATGTATTTATGTAAATATTTTATTTACTATATTGTAAACTCAATTTGTACGGCACAAATGAATGGAATAAACCTTTCAGAACCTGAAATACTAATACATAAATATATATATACATACATATGTATGTATGTATGTATATCCGCTTACGTATGAAATACGGGTTGTGGACGAGCATGTGGAAGTATGTACAGATATGTGCGCGTAAATATATACATACATATGTCTGTAAGCATGTATGGATATATATTTATTCATGTACGCATCTGAAATAATGAGACAATTGTTGAAATTTCAAAATGACAAATTAGAGTTGAACGGCATTTGTACAGATTATTTACTTCTTTATTTTTTTTTAGTGTTTGGGTAACAATAAACATGACAGGCTCTTTGACAGTGATGTTATTATTTTGCACTTTATAATTGTCATTATTTTTCATTAAGGCTTTTACTCATTTCTGATTCAGAAAAATATCAATATGGGTGCATGAATATCATGCGTTTAGGAGCAGATTTTGTCTGCTTTTGTGTGTGTGTGTACACATCTATTTAATTTCATTTCAAGATACCGACTAAATAACAATGACAGCTATTCAGCAATCTTGTAAACACGCATAAACACACATACTTTTACATGTTCACGCAATAAAAATTTGTAATGTAAGATGTAATTTGTGATAAATATCAAAAAATGAACAATTGACCGAGAACCAGGTAGTGAAGTCATTTTTCAAGATTGTTTGAAGTAAGAGGGCAACTGCATAAGTAAAAGGGGTGATAAATGTTGTAATGACCGCAGATTTAAATTACGTTTACAACTACAATAGAATCATTTTATAAAAATATTTGACTTTGACAAATTGCTTTTATGTGGACGTGACCAACATTCGATATGTGCATGTACGTCTGTAAGTACATATGTTTGTATAACGAAAACTCATGAAGCTGGAACTGTTGCAAGTGATGATAATAACAACTATTTTAACGTGGATGGAGGCAAAATTGTTTCTGTGCAGTTTGACTCCTTAAATAAACATATTGGAATACAGAATGATAGCACGAGAGTTTTATATGCGTTCCCTTACCTTATTAGGCTTTAAAAACTACCTACCTAATTTTGCAAAATCATTTTTTTATATTAACATTTTAACTAAATAAAATAAGTGTTTTATAAACGTTGACTTGTTTTGTTATGCGAATCTCGAGCTACAAAAAATAAAAGTACAGATGATTTAATCGACATGAAATGTAATTAAATTTTCTGTCACATTAATTTAAAAATTAAATGTTTATGGATACAATTTTACACTAAACTAATATAAATAACAGTGAACTTCACCAAAAAAAAAGTTAAAATAAAAAAGGTTGTAAAAAATTTTAATATACTTAATGGTGTAGAGATGGCAATACTTAGGAAAGAAATAGTACCAGTAGGGTATCGATACATCAAGTAGTGAAAAAATCCATTCACGTATTACATACTTTCGATTGTTTTAACTTTTCATTTTTTAACTTTTTCAAAAGATTCATCTGATATTCTTAATAAGAGCATAAATTCCTCACAAAAACGGCATGCTTTCTTGGAAACCATTGAATTACAGATTGTTTTGAGGCACATTCGCGCCCAAGAGCGAAGGTTTGTGTATGAAGTGATCAACAGCATTGTGAGCAGAGCTAATGGCGCTGAAGGAGTTCAACAAGAACAAAATGTTGACAAAGAAATCGGCAAAATTTATGAATTTTAGCTTTCGTATTTTCCTTTACCTTTTAAGAAAAATAAATTAAAAAGGTTATACAAACATTAAGAAAATATTCCGACTTATAAATTGTTTCAAAGAATTAAAAATGGATTAGAAGTTATAGTAAATATCTTCTGTTATGCGTGTATGTAAAATCATGGCGAAGCCGGCGTAAACGTAGTTCGAAAATAGCTGATTTGTGGATGAATCGTAGGAGTACATGACGCTATTTCAGCAATTCTATATTCACATTTTTTCGAGCTAATTAAATGCGAATCATACTTATCTCTTTCAATATTACTTTGTGCTTTTCTCAAACATTTCGTCCACGTCGAACTGCTGGCATCCTTCAAGATTGTATAAATTACGTCAAAAACACGAATCTTGGCATCTAGTCGAACGATTACATATAAGCACTTACGTGTTGGAGGATGGCTGTGGCCAGTTCATCCTCTCTAGGATCTCTGCGCAGTTTAGATATCTGGTGGCACCGCTCTACGATATCTATGAGCTGAAATGAAAGATTCTCCATCGTTTTGGGTGTCTGTCGTGTTAAAATCGGTCTTGAGTTGATACTTCGATATAGCAAGCTCTTGTTCGATTTGTGTTTGCTTGATTTAGTGAATAATGAATATCTTTAATACATTTTACTTCATTGTGAAATTCTTGTTTTGTGTTGTCTCCAAAATATTCAAAACTATAAAATTCGACTGGTAGTAATATTATGGTCACTTCGTTTTGCTGAAGAGCCATAAGTATACACAAGCACCTTTTATATGTGATGATGGGTTTGGCTGGTTCAATAACTGTGACACATTTTTCATCACCTTTCGCAACTCCAAATGCTTCTCTTCCTCTGATGATTTAATGTGGCCATTTTTCCACATACTCTCATTCTATCGTAAACATTGAGGTGCTGTAAACCAAATCGAACACTCAAACTACATAATGCAATTGCTTTAGGGTCGTCGTTTTGTTGGAAAATGGATTTCCAACGAAAGTACTTCGAGTAAATGAATATTTTCTAACACCAAAAAAAAATGTTTTTCTTTAAATGTGCAAAATATATATTTCACCGCTTTCCACAATTTGGAAACCACTTCTGGCTTAGCCCTTAACTGTTGGATCAGAACAACGTTCCCAATGCCTGGGTCGAATACAGTTTCTGATGAGCCTAACGAATAACAATAGTATATTTGGCTTTGATTGTTTTAAGTTTTTAAAACCAAAATCAAAGTTAAATCTAAATTAACACATTTCATCATTTGAAAACCACATCTTCACTCAAGTTGTAGGCAGCGTGAAATTTTGTTCCAATCACTTGGTAGCCAATTGAGTAAATTTTTTATTCAAAATGATTAAAGCGATGTTAAGAAAACGATCTCGTGCCATACCGTGAGCACCTAACGTTATTAGGACTAATCATATTAATCGGCATATTTTCGTTTTCCAAATAAAACGATTGGTATACTGGTTTTTGCGGCCTTCTCGTCCGTATATTATACACATATAGAAGGTAATAATGAATTGTTGGGCCAAGCATTGATAACATATTGGAACGACGTGATACGTCGAAAACTGTTTTAAATTTTAATAATTTGCATTGTGGACTTAGTTCAGATTGGTGTGGAGTCAAGTAATATGAGAACGACGAAAAGTTAGTTAATTCGGACATGTGACTCAACAAAAACATATTCATAAGGCCTTTATAATGCTCCTTATCTCCAAGTTTTTTATACAGCCTATTTGAGAACAGGAATCGTTACATATTTCTTGTAATGCGCTTATGCACATTATCATTTCCCTTCAGTTATTTGAACACTTACACAAAATCGTAAAACTGAAGCCAAGTTTTCACTGTTTTACCCAAATGACGGGTTTCGTAGCTATTACTTTTCTCATTGCTGAATTTATCGGCAACGTTCGATTCGAGTAGAGTTTTTTATATACATATAAAGTAACAAAGTTTTATTTGTCTGACCGACAGAATTTTAAGAAATGCATGGATTCTTGGACTTTTGTTCCCACCTGGGTCATCCAACGTTATACACATGAAAATTTTTGGAATCTTATATATATATATACTTAGTTAACGAAAACAGTTATACTTTTAAATTTGTGGTCTCATCTAGGAATTCTAAATAATTAGTTCGTAACTCCATTTTTGCTACAACCTTGTGATTTGATTTCAAACTTACGCTATTAACACTTACTTTTGTTATTGTGATTTAATTCCAGGTTGAATCTACGTGAGCACTATTTTGTTTTCAAAGGCAACTAATACCGAAATCCTATCGAATCTCTAGTTAAGCGGAAGTTAGCAAATCAATCTTGTCCTAGTACGACCGCTTTCGGCCTTCGGGTGTTTTTTATAGAGGTTTATACTTTTATACTTTGAGTTGGCAGGACGTTTTTAACTGGTGGCCATTTTGTCAGCCGCCAAGTAATTTATGTTTAGTTTGATTTGGCATTTCAAAATTAATAGACTGACGCTTCCAAATTGCGCAAATTTGAAACGATATTGCACTTGATCCCGATTATCATAAGCGAATTTTGTTTAGCGATGATAATCCTCAAGTGTATGTTTGGAGTGTTTTATGGGCTGGTGGAATCATTGGTCCGTACTTCTTTAAAAATGATGCTGGTCGGAACTAACAGTTCATAAACTGAACAACCATTATGTGTAGGAGCTGTGATTTCAATAAGACGGCGCAACATGTCACACAGTTCGTGCCACAAAATTATGTATTGATGGAAACGTTTGGTAACCGTATAGTTTCACGATTCGGACCCGTGAATTTGTCTCCAAAATAACGCCCCTAGACTATTTTCTGTGTGGACATGCGAATTTGCTAGACTAGGCCGATAAGCCCAAAACGATTCATCACTTGGAGGACAAAAATCATCGCGTTATTGCCGATATACGGCAAAAGTTATCAAAAATTGGACGTCCAGATTAGACTACGTCTGAGCCAGCCGGTCATATGCCTGTCACAAGATTATCTCTCGAATAAAGTAAATTTTATGTTAATTTAAAAACTCATCTTTGTTTTATTCCATTTCAAAGTTCTATACCTCTACAAAAAAACACCCATTATATGGCGTAATGAAAGAGACTTGAGATTTTAAAAATATTAATTAGGTTTTCAATACATCGTTCATGCGAGCAAGTTAAAAATTTAAGAAAATTGTTCTTAGTCACATGGAATCGCTTAAAACTTTTCTATTCAGTAAGTTCAATAAATCATTTAAACTTTTTATTGGAGACTTCCCATTTACTCTGATTTTCAAGGGGAAGTTTTTATAGCTGCAATATTTCCCACTAAACGGAGGCAACTTTAGATTTGCTAGATGGAAAGACGATAGAAGTGTTATTCCTCGTAACATATCCATTAATGTACATATGTCTGTAACTCTTCCGATTTACTAATATTTCCTGCAGTTTCTACTCCTCTTCGCTGGCCACTAAAAGCTAAACTTTTTTAAATAATTGTAATCTAAAATAATCTGTTGCGAGTTGAATTTTGTGTGCGCAAATTAATCAGCAATTTGATTCTTTTTAACCATTGTTTCTTATTTTGTTCATTATTTCCCCCACCCCCTCCCCCCACCCCCTCCCCCCACCCAAACCTTATTGCTTAATTTGTTTTATAATTTATGTATTAGAAACAAAAAGGCGATGTGCATATTACAAGGTACATGTACAAAAAATTAGAGGCAAATAAATGTTGATTAATTGCTTAGCAGTTAATGACACTTTGCGATGACAAGCAAAAGTTATGTATTTTTGTGTAAATATACATGAGGATGTACATATGTACGAGTATGTACGTATCAAGAATATTCCGGCCATAAAAATAGTTTGTCAGATTGGAACTTCTTCGAATGGAATTATGGTTCAAAATTGTGTTAAGGAGAAATAAGTAAACCCAACAATCTGGTATCTGCTCGAGCGTCAGAAATGTGTCGTTAACAGTTACTACCACTCATACTTATACAGCGAAACTTCGATATAACGAACTTTTTTATAACGAAAAACTCAATACAACGTATGTTTTATTGAGTCCCTTGAGAAAACCTCTTTATTGCAAAGTTTTTCATACAAAAATGCACTATAAGTATAACGCATAAATTCTGAGCAAAAAAGCCTCTATATAGCGAAATATTCATTCAAATGCCTCAATATAACGAAATCAGAATAAATCCTAAATGGTAAAGTCCCGTTATAAAAACAGCGAAGTCTAAATGTATGTACATATTTATTAGCGCATTTGTAAAGCCTCTATACAACGAAATACTCGTACAAAAGACTTTATATTATTTAATCAACGATCTGGATGAGGGGCGCAAGACCTCTTTAAATGTTCTACAAGGAATAAGGATGGCCCAGAGAAATCAACAATTTTAAACTGTTTTGCGATTTGTGGATTTGTGGTGCAACCAAATATTTTGGTTACAGATAATGTTTGCTTCCAGTACAACGAGGAGTGGCTTATTTTAAAAATTCATTTAAAAATTACAGAATAGTTTGATGAGTTTTTTAACTTTGACGATAACGTTGCTTCTACTAGGTCCCTAAACGATGATGAAATTATTACTAGTATAAAGAATCCACAAGATGATGATGCACAGGAGGAAGAGGAAGAAACTGAAGAAATCGAAAATGCTCTTACCGATAGCGAAGCTAAAATAATTGTAGGAAAACTGCAAACATTTCTTGAAGCGCAGGACTCAACATCGCAAAATACGTTCGATTGCTTAGCTTTTGTCGAAAAAGTATTGATAACTGTATTTGGAACTTGCGAAAACACACAAAAATAGCACAATATTTTATTATAACCTAAAATTACCTGAATAACAAAAATGTGTTTTTTTTTTCATTTACCTGATGAAATATAAGCTTTTATTAGCAATCTCATGTTAAATAGAATTTGAATAAAGAAAACTAGTTGTTGTATATATTTATAATATTTGGCATCCCTGCCAAATAAAACCTGGCAGTTGATTGCTGAGTAACAGTTATAACGATTTTTTTCGTATTTCTTAAAATTTCGTGCTATCAAGGTTCGTGCTATAACGAAGTATTTGAATTTATTAACAGAAAATTTAAATACATACATATGTATGTAGATACAAACATATTTACTTTTTCCGTCGTTAGCATAAAACGCACATTTTTGAGGGACCTAAGAGACAAGTTTGTAAGTATATTTGGTTATTGTGTTAAATGAAATAAAATTTATTGCACGTTAATTTTAATACTAGTTTTATTAATCATTTATTAAATCATTAAATTAAAGATTTCGAATTTGGTTCGATTAAAGCACGTGTGACGATTCCAAGAGCGAGGTACAAAGAGATGGAAAGGAAATAGTTTTTTCTTTTCTTCGAGTTGTAAAAACTTAGTCATTCAAAAAGGAGTATTAGAAAATTGCTTACATCATATAGCTTCGACATTTGTTTTCATTTTTGAAAGGATAACTAGAAGCAGTATTTAAAACAACGAATCCAACCATATCAATTCCACTATATCCAGGGACGTCAACATCGTAAGCCGCACAGTGCGGTTCTTGTTCTATGGGTTATTCCAAGAAACTGCAAAAGACAGGATTTTTTGAAATAGGTATTTTTCCAAAATATTCAGTAATAGAGACAATAAATTGTATTTGCTTAGTTAAATGTACTATATGTACATTCATGTGTATGTGGAGGAGATTTGGGTCATACATACATACATACATATGCATATCGATTTCATTATATTTAAAATAAAGAATGAGCAGAGCACATTTTTTCCTCATTTTTACTTTATTTGTTTTTCTTTAAAAACTCAACTTAAGAGGTAAATGAAAAAATTCTGTTTAATTCAGTAGTAAAAGAAACGGAAAGTAATCGAAATTCAATTAGTTTTGAAAGTCTCTCTTGATGTAAAGCCTAGGGAATTTTTTACAGCTTTATAAGGTCACCGCCAGATCTCCTCGAATCTGTTCTAAAACTCATTTGGGCACACTATTCAGCAATTGAATGCGTCTTTCCGGTTCTTGTGCATACCTATTATAAATATAACGGAATTTTGGGATCAGGCAACGGTGGATCAATGTCTCCTGCACATTGTTCTAAATTTTGATAATGAATGATTGAGTTGTCAAAATGCGTGCAATTGAAGTTTATGATCGCTTATATAAAACTTAAATCTGATATATTTACCGCCTGAAAAAGAAGAGATTACATGGATTAAGTATAATTTTATCATTTGGTATTGAAATAAGTGTAATACTCAGCAAATATAATTAAAAGTAGTTACAAATAATTTATAACAATTACATACCGAAAGATTTTGACAAGTTTCAATTTGTTTGTTCAACGTACCTGTTGTAGATGATAGTCGAGTTGGTAATGATTTTTTTAAAGCGTCACACAAATGTCGACGCGGAAACCGGTTAAAGTGGAGAAGACAGACAAACTAATGCAGTAGTATGTTTAATCCTAAGAGGCTTAAGCAGGTCTTCATAGACCTTTTGCTTTGCGTATTATAGTCAAACCCGTCCATGACTTCCTCAAAGCGGCAAAAGTGAACACAATGAACGTAGAATCATACCGCTTACTCGTTTTTTTGTTTGTTTTATTAGCAATAGCAAATGATGGATCAAGCAGGTCTATCGAGACCTACGAACTTCCTATTAGGGGACTGAATGTTTATGGCTAATATTTATGTAATATAGTATGTATGTATGTATGTCGAATGTACAGGTTGAATGCTGCACATACAGTGCTAGTACCGCAATAGCGTCTGTTTTATAAGCAAAAGAAGCGCGTGCGTAAAATCAAGCTGCAAATATTCACCGATAACATTTTGGCATTACTAAAGGCGATAAGACGGCGACATTGTGTTAGATTGGCTTTGGTTTTGTCGACAAAATTTTTATTAACGACTCAATACAAAATTTTAAAGTCACGGTTATTGTTTTAAAATAGTATTTGCAATAAAAAAAATCAAAATTAACCGTGATGTACATTGGGTTACCACAATACTCGTAGTAAACTTATTCTTTGCTTAGACGTGCCCAAAAAGGAGAATGCTGTAATTCTTATCTCAACTGAAGACTACAAAAATATTGGACTATTGGAGTGGACACCATGGATCTGATCCTTGGAGTGTACAAGTTCAAACGGATTGGCGGAACGGCGTGGATTCATTTACCATTCATGTCAAATTTGGGTCATGTAAGGAAGAATCATCGAGAAGAGTCTTCCTTATGGAATTAGCAGAACAGTTGGTAGTCCCTCACATGGAGCAAAGAGCGACAAATCCTATTGTACGAGGTATTAAGCAATGGAATTAGTCAGTATAAAGGTAACCATTTCACGCACTTTTTATATAAATTCTTCAACGTTTTTCCACAGGTAGCTCCAGATTTTACGAAAGGTGACCAACCAATCCACGTCGTGTCTTCTCCAACTCGACAATTGTTCCCACTATGCTACAAAACGGATAAAAAGCCGCCCGTTTCTTATGTCAGTATTTGTTCACTTGCCACCCACAACACGCCAATCATAGAAACTAACAGTGGTATTCATAAAAACTTAATACATGCTTACAAACAGCTATTAGTCTTAATTTGACAAAAATGTATTTATAAACGATTATTAGCTTACTAAACGTTAGTAAGCGGTTAGTAACAAATACAAATTTTAATATTGCCTCGACCATCAATTAAGCTGTTATTATCGGAGAATTTTTACATTTTTCTGTGTTTACATTATGTTTTCAAGTTCTTCAAATTTTATAGGAAGTATGCAAAAATGGAAGCATTAAATTTAATAAAAAGAAACGGGTAAGTACATCAAAATTTATTTAAAAAAAAAACTTTTATAATTTTAATTCTCATTAAAAAGAAGATATAAGAAATATTTGCCAGAAAAAACGAAAAGCAAAAATGTATAAAAGGAAGTTCGATCCATTTTCTCTACCGAATAGTTTATCTTTATTTAATTTTGCAATACATATCTAAAAAATTAAGAGAAATATCCTAGTGATATGTAAACAAACAAAACATAACTCGTTATTCAAATACTTTTACTTCACTCGTTAAAAAATGTGAATTTAACGTTAGTGTTATTAATTTTTGTGCTATTCTAAAAGAAGAAAACATATTTATTTAGTATTATCTTTTTGTTAAATATATATTTTTTCTTAATACAAGCAGAATAACATAAAGTAATATGATAGACATGGTTAATTTAGAAATTGGTAATCGACATAAATGCAGCATTAAAAGTTGAATAACAAATGAAAATTTAGGTGCTGCCACTCTTTTGTCTAAAAACTCGGTGAAGTATATTTATTAGTTACTAAACTGTTTAGGAATACGCTTTTTTACTAAACGCTTACTAAACCGAAACTGTTTAGTAATTAGTTTGTGCTTGATATGTTTAGTAAGGATTTTTTATGAATACCACTGTAAGATATTCACTCTTATTCTATTTAAAAAATATTCGTTCAATTTGATAACGTTTTGTTCAGAATCTTCATTTTCGTTTAGGTATAATTTCAGTTTTGAGTTTGTGCCAACTTCCAATTGATTTCTCTGTCACGTAGGGAGTAAATGTTTTATATGAAAAATTTTATTTTGCACGTTCGGCCAAGAAAAATAACATCTTAGAATGCATACCTCAACACTCAATGTACCGGGCTTATAAGACATTTTCAAAATCTCAAGGACGAAATGGAGACCGGTCTAGAAAACCTCACTACACAAAAAAAAACGAAGGGCGATAGATATCGTTGGCACCGTAGCGAATTCCTTATTTGTTGTTTTGGACTAAAAATATGCTGAGCAAATATCCGACACAATCAATATCATTAAAAACAACCAAGCCCACCTACAAGGTCTACTGTTGAACCAAACATCGTTTCTCAACTCTACCCTTAACCTCATGAAACAGACTGTAGCTCGGACTCAAAATAATTTTGAAAAAATCAACTTAAAAATCAGCGGACTCATGAACCTCACAAACAATGATAACAACCACCGATCACAACTCAGTTTTTCGCTCAGCATCCAGTTAATTATCATTGCAGACAACCTACAAAAAATGCATACATTCATGATTAACTTGTTAGCTGATACTCTCAACTTGTTCTGCTGACCCCAAAACAATTTTCTACTGAAGTTGACAACATAAAGGCAAATCTTGCAGTAATTTTTTAATTTTTAACATTATAAATGTGTTGTATTCTAACCACGGTTGCCAGAAAGAGGTAAATTAAATGTGCTAAGTCGCCAGAAGAAAAATGGTAAAATGTTTAACAGTTCAAAATAGTGGTAGTTTTTGTAAAACTGGTTTTTATTAATATAAGTAGATATGAACAAATTTTAAATTTCAGACATCTATACATTTAAAAAAATGTTTTTATCATCTGTGTATTGTATAAATGTCTTTAACTTTATTTGATATTTTAGATATGTACTCGTAAATATATTTACACACAAAAATTCATTTTATTAAAAATAAAAACCTTTAAAAGCTTTAATATATTTTAATTAAATTTGTTAACAGTATTCAAAATATCGACCTTATTATTTGCATCTTCCCAACAGATTTTTTTACAATATCATCCGATATGTCTAAAGTGTAGCAGCATGCATTGTATAATGTCACACCCTCTCTTATTCGTATAATCGAACATAACAATTCCGTTTTCATTCTATTTCTGAGCTTGCTTTTAAATAAGCCCAGTAAACTGAATAAACGTTCTACTTCTGCATTTGAAGCTAAAAAAGACAGCACAATACGCAACAACTCTTTAAAGGGGTTTTCATTAATCGAGTTTGTAACACTGTACTCTTAAATTCAGAATTCGGTGGTATTCATTTTCGTATCCCATACTTGTTGAGTTGTATAGCCCCCTGACTTTGGGGTTATTCTATTTCACTATGCAACAGTTCATTTTATTTAAAATATCAACTATGGGGTCCTTGATTTGTTTCAACGTATTATCTATTGAAAATATTGTGTTATATATTTTGGAAGCCGACCTTTCAACAAAATTTGTACATACTTTTCAATAATATTTCGAATTTATACCCTAAGTACGGGCTAAGAAGTCGTGAAAATTTATTTTGTCTCCTAAAGATGGATTCACCCATGGTGTCGGAACAAAATTTTTGTTCAGACCAAAATGATTTTAGTCTGAGTTTTCTGAAACACAATTCACCTATTTCGAACATTCTGTCTGGACAATCATTGCTGCCGTATGTAAACAATAGTTTTGTATGCAATATTACAACTGATTTTTTGATATTGTGTTTTTTCAATGTGCAAAAATTGTAATTGTTAAATTTTATTTTTTTAAATTAGTGAAAAAGAAAATTACTTGTGCTATTAGCCCTTGAAACGCATAAAGCATTGCTATAAGCAAAGTGTATAGTACATATATTTAATGAAAATGAAACGAATTTTAAACCAAAGCGATCTGTGCGCTATTTTCACACTTTGGCTCCATTCATGCGCTTAAATGATGTGGAATCTTTTCAGGCTTCTTCATTTCCTCGATAAGTTTTTGAGCAATTAAATTATTTTTTTCCATTTTGCATAAAAAAAAATTTTGCATACATTTTCAATTCCAATAATCAAAACAAAATGCAAATTTTATGTAAATGGGCAACTCAATTCAGCTTTGATATGACAAATTTTACTGATTGGCAACTCAGTTCAAGTTTGTCCGGACAAAATATAAAATTAAACCAATTGAAGCTGAGAGCTGTTAGCACAAAATATTTTTCTTTCTCTCTTGAAGAGAGACGTCAAACTTCATATAAAAAAAATTTTGTCCGGACAAAAATTTTGTTCGGACACCATGGGTGAATCCAGCTTAAAACTACGTATGTACATTAGGTTTACTTTTATGTATATTTCTCTAGATATAACTAAGAAAAAACAAATCATGTTATATCTTCAAGACATCGTTTGTTTGATCATGTAAATCTTTTTTAGTAGACTGAGTTTCCTTTAAAATATTTCTTAAAAATGTTGCAAATAAAGGAATATAGAATTTCGGCTGCACACATTTACACCTCCGTAAAGGTACATTTTTTGGAACGTCCACTTAAACTAACGTACGGACGTTCGTTTTTAAGCATACCAAAATAATGCAAACGCTTATCGAAATTAACTGTCACGTCCACATTAACAGTTAATTGAACGTTGCAACCTGTATACAATAGATTTCTACGGCGCCGTTAAGTGGCATACGTAAGTAAGCCAGTGCTGGCACTCATATGAATTAAATACCAATGCGGCACATTTGAATTGGTATCAGTTTGGTTTATAAAAGTTATAATTGACTAATTAATTATATTAATTATATAAAAAATTATAAAAGTTATAATTGACTAATAATAAAAATAATGATACCAACAATAATAATTTTAGTAGTGCAAAATAATAATAACAACAAAAATAACAAAAAGAACAATTATAATAATAAAAATAATATAATAATAATAATTTTAAGAATAATAATGATAATGAATAAATTACAATGTAATAAACTTAACTTTCCAAGCCAATTTAGTACTTTTTTCAATATCACATGTACGAAAATAGTTAATTGCCCATGACTATACCAAAAAGTTGGGAACAAGCAAAATGAGAGAATGTTTTGTTTATTTTATTGATGCCTCTTACGTTTGTAAAGTTTTTATAACTGCAGATACGACCGTACGTTAAGTTTTTCTTAAATCAACGTTCGCATAACGAACTTCTTTGTCTTATGTACTTATATGTAATAAACTTAACCTACAGAAAAGTTGTAGAAAAGGTAGCATATAATTTTATCTTTTTAATTGTGAGAGAATTTATACTTAACTTGATATTATGTATGTAATTCTTTAAAAAAATGCTTAAAATGCTAAATAGTTATAAAAATAGGCTAAACTAGCATTTAGCATTTTTTTTAAATTCTTAGTGCTAACTAAGAAAAAATATTCCAGCACTAAAAGTGAAAAATGGCAACCCTGATTCTAACGATGCAAAAAAATATATATGTACATATGTATATGTATGTACATATATTATACATACAACATACACATATGTATTTCAATTATCCGTTAATATTCGTAAATATTTTTTTCTTTTAAAATAATTATTGGTCAAAGACGAAATAAATAACTTCAGCGAGAGATACCTAAATAGACTAAGCAATCATTTCAACGTGTTAGCAATCAGTCTTTTAGATGATAGCAATGAAATCCAAAGACTTAAAAGACTTCATGTACTTGACCTTCCCTTCCGAAAATAGAAAAAGTTAGAATTCGTTACTCTGTATTTTAATAAAAAAGTAAATTCTTCTTGCATTTATTTTGTTTTTGGGTTTTAGGAAACTCAATATATGTTATGTTGTTATTTAAGAGTCATGAAATTTGCTTATTATTTTAATTGTAAAATAGATCGTAAATAAAACAATATTAAAAAAAAAAAAAAAAAAAAAAATAATAATAAATCACTCGAGTATGAAAACAAATCATTGCAAGTTAAGATAATATACATACATACATACATATGTATGTCAATGGCACGTCACAAAATGTCGAGAATGGACTCCTAGCCAGTGATGCCATTAGGATACGAAAGATACATTTTTCGTATCTTTTGATGACGTCATGTACCATGTATAATCCTGAAACTTTTCGTATCATTTGAATCTTTACGCAAAATTTATAGAAATAAAACATTAAACTTTCCGTCTCTAACAAAGTTTTTTAAACTTATCATTTTGTTATGAATACTAAAAAACAGTGCCAACTAAATACAAAAATAACATGTATTTTGTTGTTAGGTTTTCTAAGTTCTTCTCTCGTCTGCTTATTCTTGTGTATGTGTGTTAAGGTGAAATTTTTTTCTTTACAGTTAATAATTTCAGACAGGTTTTGTATGATAGTTTTATAAAATAAAACCATTTCAATCTCGAAATAAAAAATAAGAAATCTAAAAAGCTGACTGCAAATATTATATTATATATTTATGTATGTACATACATTTGTATAAACAAAATGAGTGAGTGAATTTTACATTTTAAACAAATTTTATGTACATATGTATGTATGTTTCTATATGGAATTATTGGCATTTCGTTATAATTTACAGGTTATTCTCCAAAAAAGATAACGTACAATTTTAATGATAAATGGCTGTTAATAAAAGAGTACAATGGGCGGTTAATGAAAAAAATTACTAAGAGAAATTCACTTTGCAAAGTTTGTGAAATAATATTAGCATATAAAAAATTGGAATGCAATAAAGAACTGCAAACCAATCGAACAATTCGTTACTTCAAACCATGAAGATCATGCCATCAAAAGAGCCGAAATAAAAATTTGCAAGTTTCTTGCCAACAATAATCTTCCGTTTTCTCTATCTGACTCATTTATTCCATTTTGGTAAATACGCTTCCGCATTCCAAAATTGCGGGAAAAATTCATTTGGGCCGAACAGAGACAACTAATATAGTCACAAGATTAGTTGGACCATCATTCAAACAAGACATAATAAAAATTATTAGTGCAGCCGGAAAATTTTTTAGCATTATAATGGATGAGACAATGAAAAAGTTGAAACTCATTTTTTGGATCTTTTTGAAACAGAAAGTGGGAAAGCTGAAGACCACAGTGGGGCACTTTTAAACTAATTCTGTGCCTTTTGAAATTCAAATCAAATATTATGGCTGGAGCCAATAACTCTGTTTTTAGTCACTTAAAAAAGTCTGTAAAGAACATTGTATGCATTAAATGTAGTTGCCATCTTATACATCTAGTAGCGTCAAAAGATTGTGCGAAATTACCAGGAACAGTAGAGGACATGTTAAGAAGCATCGCAGGACACTTCTGTACAAGTTCAAAGATGATATCCAATCTTCAAGAATTTCAAAATTAAGTGCAGCAGCAACACGATGGCTTTCACTTAAATCGTGTGTTGATAGAACTCTGGAGCAATAAACTGCTTTAACATACATACACTTTGGAACTTTTAAACAATTTTAATCTAATATTCCGGGCGGAAAAACCTCGTCTACACCTTTTGCAATCTGAAGTTGAAAAATTAGTTAAAACAATTGCTAGCAACTATTTAGAATTTAACTATGTAAAGTCAACAGATGCGTTGAAAATAGAATTTTCAAATCCAAATTATTGTTTACCAATTGAAAAAATTTACTTAGGTGTTTTAGCTCATACTTCGCTTGCTACCCTAACAGAAGATCAGCATAAGAAATATGATTTAAACAAATAAATTTAAAATTCGTATTTACCGATGAAATATTTAATATTATAAATATGTTTAATTCAAAGGAAGCTCAATCTTTTAAAGACAAAGATTTAACTGTTGTATATATTAACAAAATTTCGGTCTTTGTTAAATTTTATCGACCAGAATGCTTTGCATAAGGAATGGCGTGAGTACACTCTCCTCAACCACGAGGAGCTTGGATTAAGCAGTGACATGACCGCTGATGAGAATTGGGAAAAAGTACTTAATTAAAAAAATGTTGTTAATGAGCCGATGTTTAAAAATTTGAAAAAAGTAGTTTGTTTAACATTTGTACTTCCATTTTCGAGTGCATGTGTGGAGAGAACTTTAACCAACTAAAACTTATTAAGACTGGTCATCGTAACCGACTCAATACCAATACAATAGCAGCTTTAATAATGATGAAAGAAAACATTAAAGAAGTGTCAACTAAATCGATGATTACTAGTAGTGCGAAGTTGTTCTGAGGAAATATGAACATCTTTTTTATTTTCAGGAAATTTATATGAATTTTTTTATATTTATAATCGCCTTAGTATAAATGCCTCAATTCGTATATTCATTTTTACAAAAATGAATTTGTTTTGTATAACTCCAAAGATAGTTACATATTATTAATTTTAAAGTTTGCTTACTGTATTTTTAAAAATACATACCTGATATTTATGACTTAAATATACAAATATAAAAATTAATTTATATGATATAATTTTCTTTACAATATTCATCAAGTATGAAATAAAAATGTTATGTTAATAAATGTTAAACGTTAAAAATGGATTTTAAAATTTTTTGCAAAATGTATCTTTTTGGGAATAAATGTATCTTTTTGGAAACTAAAATGTATCTTTCTCGAAATTACACTGGCAACACTGCTCCTAGCACTTGTAAAGACTATATAAACATGAAAGGGTTTGGACCTATAATCATGAGAGACTTTAAATTAGAAATATCTGATCATATAATACACAGCAGCCTCCTCAAAGAATCAGAAATTCAAGACAAAGTAAAAACCAAATGTTCGCCACCACAGGATGATAGACTGGATAAAATTGACCATTGGACAATAATGGATAAGATGGGAAGATGTAACCATCCTAACTGCTCAGGGCGAACCTGAATGTGTTCTGAATGTAGATGCAAAGTAAATTTGTGTTTATCTGAACAAAAAATTGTTACTGTAGAATATTTGCTTTTATTAACTTGCACACTAGACCATTGTGCCAAACGGTGTTAATCGCTTTTTCCACATTAAGAACTATCATCCCTGTGGACTGTTTTTTACTTTCCTTTTATGTTTATATTACGGTATAGTGGATGATTGAATTGTGGTGTTTTTGAATCCGTTTTATTCGTTAGCGAAAATCGACGTATTTTCTAAGAGTTGTCAGATAGCTCAATAAGCTTATATGTATGTACATATGCAGGACTGGTCTTTGGCTTGGACTGGTCTTTGGCTTTAGAATCGGAGTACCCTTAGCTTTTTTTAAACAATTGGGAAAGAAGTTAATTTATTTAAAACGAACATTATTTTTTTTGGCATAATCAGTTTTTTAATCAAAACGTTGGAAACATTGCTTAACCCAAGAGACTAAAGCTTCGCAATTTCAGCGGCTGCTTGGATCAACGATATCAAAGAAGAATTTTCGAATTATAGGTCATCGCTTTTAACGCTTTACGCTGCTACTAACAATTAGTGTATAGAGTGCTGATACTCTGACGTTAGGTTGTTAAAGGCTGAAAAAGTATTCGACAGAATACTTTGAGGATTGATATATGTTTAACTATTGAAGTTCCGTCTTATTTCCTAAAACCACGTTTCTACGCTACTCTCGCTTGCATTTTCAATATTGGATACAATTGGTCTGTGGTCGTATTGTAGCACATTGAAGTATAATATTGAAGAACTATTACTAGGAACCATGTCTAGTAGAGCAGTTGTTTTCCCTAAGATTGAATAAAACATTGACAGCGGTATTATTTTTCACACAGTTCCATGAGGATAGTTTGGCACTTAAATCGCCTAGAATAATAAATCTTGTCTATCGTTGCGGTGTATTAAATAACTTATAAGAAATATTCTCCCTTTCAAGTAAATTTTCAAATTGGAGTACACGCCAATGTAGAGATATACCACAGGTATTTCAGTGAAGAATTTTTAGAACAATTTAATTTAATTTAATTTAATAATGAAATAATGACTTGATTTTGGTATGATAATAGAACACTTCTGTAAGCCATTCAGGGCAGTTGTAAGAGCAAGCAGTACTCTATTACTTATACTACAGGCTGGGCCAACTTAAACTGACTGATTTGAAATGCTTATCATTTTTGTGTTTAATTTTTTTTTGCAAATTAAAGTAAATTTAATATAAATTTAAATTTAAGCTAAGTATGAAAAATTACATCTTTTAGGTGGCGTCCATTCTCCTGTTGGCAGTTAATGGCTCTACTACAGATCAACTTTTAGAATACGTCGTAGCGATGTTCTGGATGTGTTCAATTCAGTAGCTCGTCGACGAGTAGACACAGTTGGATCCGTGTGAACACTTTCTCGTACAGCTTCTATAGCTTGTTCAGTGCGAACAGGACGAACAAAATTTCTTTGTAGTTCATTACGTACTGAACCCAAATTCTCGAAACGGGTCATTAAGCTTCTTATCATGTTTACACTGGGAGCCTCTGCAGTATTACAATGCTGACGGTATTTTCTTTGCGTTGTAACAATTGATCGTCCGGAAACATAATAAAATTCAACAATTTTTACACGTTATTCCACTGAGTATGATGACATTATAAAATTCTGTATTATCTGCACACAAAAAATAAAAAATATACAAAAATTATAAGCATTTCAAATCAGTCAGTCCAAGTTGGCCCACCCTGTATAAACACATAAATGATTTACCAAAAGTTTTGAAGGAAGCAAAAGCATGAACATACGTTTGGTCTTATGGTGGATTCATTCATGTTATCTGTCCGGACAAACATTTTTTTACTAAGAATGTCTACTGAGTTCGAGATATTTATTTGGAAAGTCAAAACTGCCGTATGTCAAAAAATTGCTTTAGTTTTGCTTTAGCTCGATATAACTTTAACAAGTTAAGTGTTCAAAATGTTGTAACAAAAATTTTAAAACTTAATTTAACAGTCACAAAATTATTATGAAAATTTTATATACTGGTATGTCACAGATTTTGCACGAAACCTAAAACTTACTTACATACGAGTATGTAAGTTACAAAATTGAAAGATTAATTTTGCTTTTAAAATAAGGTTGAGTTGCTTGCGCAACTACGTCGTTACTTTATTGAATTCAACTTAGAACTAAAAATTTTACAAAATAATTTCTTAATCTAACTTAAGCTTTTCCCCAGAATTGCTTATTTGACGATTCCCACAGGTTGCAGCAATTATTATCTGTGCGCGTGTACGATGTCAGCAAAAACAGCTTGTTGTGAAATTATTTGCAGGAAAACAAGTATCGTGTTTCTGCCTGGTAATTTTAAGTAAACAGTGGCGGAGTTTTAAATGTATGATGTGTTAACTTGTACATACATACATATGTATGTATTTTCTAAATCGCAAAATTTTTGTTTTCATGGTCGCATTAAATTTGGAAGGTATTTTCGCGGGGGCTGAGCTGAATGCCACCTGACGCATGGCAGGTTGGGGATAGTGAATGGCCTTAATATATATAGGTTAGTTGCGAATAAAGGGCGTTGGCTTCAAAAAGCACTCCAGGGCAGCTAACGGGTGTTAGCATTCTCTGCTACACTCACGAGGCGACCAGATGCCGCCCTTAAATATGTACCTTAAAAAATCACAAATTTCACCTTTCATCCAGCGTCTGTATTTGCTGTCATTTTCGTGGTTTGAAATTTCAAATCTATGACTCCATAATACGTTATCGCTTCCCAGACCATAACACCACTTACTCGACTATGGCGACGGTCTAAAACAACATTATTCTTTCCTCAAATCATGAAAATAGTACTTAAACCCATCAGGTCCATCAATATTGAATTTTTTTCATCTAAGAAAACTACTTTATTCCACTCATTCTTCCAAATCATGCGCTCTTTGCAAATATTCCTTACGTTGCAGATTTAATAGTGGTTTTTTCTGCAGTTTAATCCATTTTAAGTGTTTGCTGCTTTATTATCCTTGCAATCGTAGAAATACTAGCTTTATAAAGAGTGGTTAAATTTCAAGGGCCGATGTTGATTTTGAATAAAACACAAACTATTTAGGAAATTATTGTAATTTTATTTTATTATGATGTATTGGTATTACTCAATTATGTATGGAACAAAATATCGGCCAAATGGGCGCCGCGACCTCGGCGGCAGACCTCCATCCGATGGTCCAAATTTTCGATGACGCTGAGGCATAATGGAGGTTCTATGCCGTTAATGTGCCGAATTATCTGATCCTTTAGGTCTTGAATTGTTGCTGGCTTATCGACGTACACCTTTTCTTTCAAATAACCCCAAAGAAAAAAGTCCAACGGTGTCAAATCACATGATCTTGGCGGCCAATTGACATCGCCATTACGTGAGATAACACGGCCATTGAATTTGTTGCGCAAAAGAGCCATTGTTTCGTTAGCTGTGTGGCAAGTGGCACCGTCCTGCTGAAACCACATATCGTCCACATCCATATCTTCCAATTCGGGCCATAAAAAGTTCGTTATCATCTCACGATAGCGAACACCATTCACAGTAACTGCCTGACCGGCCTCATTTTGGAAAAAATACGGCCCGATGATGCCGCCAGCCCATAAACCGCACCAAACAGTCACTCTTTGGGGGTGCATTGGTTTTTCGACAATCACTCTTGGATTCTCATTCGCCTAAAAGCGGCAATTCTGTTTATTGACGAATCCACTGAGGTGAAAATGTGCCTCATCACTGAAGATGATTTTCTTCGAAAATTGATCATCCACAGTTGCCATTTCTTGCCACCATTCTGCCCATTCACGACGTTTGGAATGGTCAAGAGGCTTTAGTTCTTGAGCCAATTGCACCTTGTAGGCGTGTAAATGCAAGTCTTTATGCATAATGTTCATCAACGACGAGCGTGAGAGGTGCAATTGTTGGGAACGACGACGAGTTGAGGTGGACGGCTCTTCAGCCACACTATCGCGAACAGCAGCAATATTTTCTGCAGTACGAGCTGTACGAGCATGCACTGGTGTTCTCACATCTTCTACAGACCCGGTTTGCTCGAATTTTTCCACGATTTTTGCGATTGTACGCACATTTGGACGATGAAATTGACCAAAAAAATTACGAAGTGCACGATATGCATTTTGATTTGAACTCCCATTTTCATAATAAGTCTGGATAACTTTAACACGTTGTTGGATTGTGTATCTCTCCATGGTTCAAATTGAGTAAGTCTGAAATAGAGAAATGTCAAATAAAATTCGAAAAAAAAACTTGGCGTTTAGGTGTGGTTCACATTAACCATCGGCCCATACAATTTAACCACCCTTTATGACTTCTTGTATTATACTAAACAAACGGTTTTTCAAAGTCGAGCTTTATTTGAATTTGTTCGTTTTAAAAGATAGTTTTTGGAATAAAAAAGACTTATATGTATATGCAGTGAAACTTCGATATAACGAATTCCAAGGGGATCCGAAAATCCTTGATATAACGACATTTTAAGAAATACGAAAAAAATTCGTTATAACTATAGTTTTCTTTATTCAAATTCTATTTAACATGAGATTGCTAATAAAAGCATATGTATATTTCATCAGGTAAATGAAAAATACAACACATTTTTGTAATTCGGGTAATTTTATTAGGTTTTAATAAAATATTGTGTTATTTTTGTTCGTTTACGCAAGTCCCAAATACAGTTATCAATACTATTTTCACACATACATTTTGCTTTAAATTTTATTCTTACTTCGTTGTATAGAGTCTTTTGTACGAGTACTTCGCTGTATAGAGGCTTTACAAATGCGCTTATAAATATGTACATATGTACATTTAGACTTCGCTGTTTTTATAACGGGACTTTACCATTTAGGATTTAGTCTGATTTCGTTATATTGAGGCATTTGAATGAATATTTCGCTATATAGAGGCTTTTTTGCTCAGAATTTATGCGTTATACTTATTGTGCATTTTTTTATGAAAAACTTTGCAATAAAGAGGTTTTCTCAAGGGACTCAATAAAACATACGTTGTATTGAGCCCCTGGATAGCCCCTACAGCACCCGCTTAGAGGTGAACCAAAGTGTGCAGCGAGTCCCCTCTGTCCAGGGGTCTAAACCAGGACCCGGTCCTCCAGGTTTCGGGGGTTGTGCGTGGGGGTAACTTCCCTACCGTGTAAAAACACACTAGTTACGACACAACAACAAAGAATAACTTTGTTGGTTGAGGCCCAGGTTCACCACGGACTGTAGCGCCAAGAGAAGAAGAAGAAGAAGATTAGCGGTGTAATGCCATTGTTTCGTTCACGAAGGTAGTTATTTCTTGCCAATATGGGCTTAAGTTATAGTAGGAAATGATATTTCATTGTGACCGCGATACTCGTGTGTTGCCAATACCTTTAAAGTATAAGCCGATATTGGTTTCAATTTTAACGAGCAGAAGTAAACCAAGATTGTGAATAGTGTGGTCATGATTGAGCTTGCCAAGATCCGCTGCTTTTTGGTGACTGGCTTTCCATCCGATGACGGTTTTGTTGATTGTTTTTCTACTTACAATTCATAATGGTCCTCGAATTCTGTGGTTTGTGGATATGATTGTTGTTGTTCTTCTTCAGATTCATCACTGAGCGTTGGGAGTGGAACTAAATATTGAACTGCTCTTTTAAGGATGCCTGAAGCTGTCTGAATATCTGCTGTTCACCTATCAGAAAATGTCCTGGAGTCAGTGCACCTACGTCGATTGAATCATTTGACTTAGGCGAAATGGGTCTGACATTAAGGTAATTTGTTATATTGTCTCAATATAAATCTTGGCAATGTCCACGCCGGAATACTATACTTTTGAACGAATCTATAAATGCCTCAGTTGTGAAGTCGCTCACTAGTTTCAATTGTACTGCTTTTGTAACAAAACAGCAAAATACAGCAATGGTTGCCTTGTGCTGCCGTTTTCTTAAAATTTATAATCTATGATAATTGGGCCACAATATTCGTACTATTAATAAAAGCACGGTCTGATTTGACGCGACCTGGTGGTAGGTTTCTCATTATTTGGTGGAATAACTCTGATTTGGCTCTGCTGTATGTCGTGCATCGATGATGCCATAATTTTTCCCATTATTGGCCAGAAACGTTGCCGAAAAATTTACAACAATGTATGTATGTGCGCCTACTTTAACTATTTGGAATATCAATTTAGAAGTAGGATCATTATATGAAATAAGAAGTTGATGTTTTGAGTCATATGCCAGTGAAGAAGCGTCGAGCCGACCGCCTATCCTAATTAGCCTGTTTTGATCAAAAAAGGGTGTTTGTGTCTGTAAATTTTTGTATGTTCTCAGTTGTATGATTTCTTCCTTAAATTCTGAGAATTGCAGTTATGATATAATTGGAATCAGTGCTTAGTCGCACTGCCTGTGACAAATGGTTTGAGTAATAAAGCGAAGAACATATCAATAATCCGTTGCATTTGTAAACAAAGTCGGGTTCAGTTTGGGTCATTACTCGCGATTCAGACAACTTTGCCTTTCTTTTGAAGAAACGTTGGCGAGGTAATATTTATATAAGTGCTGGATTGTACTTGCAACTTACGTGACGCCTTTGTTCTGACTCGGTTTCTTCTTGAATTGATTAAATTCGATTAAGCCATACCGATGATGAATGAAAAATCATACTGGACTTGTAAATTTAAGGTCACACCTGATTCTTGTGACAAGTTGGGTTCCAAGAGTGGCTGTACATATTTGCCATTATGGTATGGTGTGCGTTTGAAGCTATGCTGAATTTAGCAGAGGGTAAATATACCATGCCATCTTTAAAAACCGATCGAAGTTAAGGCGTTACTTCACATGCCTTTTTGGATGCGTTTGTGATAATTGAAGACTTTTAATACATTTATGTCTGTGGGAAATGTGGTCCATTTAGTGTGGCAGTGATTCAGGCAAAGATTGATCGCAATGTAATTTGAACTCCCACAAGTCTTGAATAAACATTTTTGCCGTTACTATTATTTAAGATAGAATTCGTTCGAATAATGTTGCAAGGACTGCCGTTACTGTCCGTTTAGTTACCCCCTTGATGTTTCCAGTGTTGATCTTAATACTCAGTTTGTTGGTTTTGGGCCAAACAAATCCTAATGCTTTGATGGTGTCGGTCTCTGTGCTCTCAAAATCTAATCTTCATAATCTGCACGAGTTGATCTGGTAATTGTATTGTTATTACTAAGATATTTGGGACGCAAGAGGATACGTAATTCATTTCGATGCTCAGTATGGAGCAACTCTTGTGCCACATAGGACTGTGTTCAGTTGGTACTATACAATGGCCTTGGGGTATTAGCTGAAATTGACGACCTTTAGGAGCAACCAATGCCTGTGTATACGCCAGTTGTGAAAATTAACCTTGGCATTTGAAACCTAACGTATAAAGAACATTTCGCCTTGTAGTGTTCGACCATCATCATTCGAACATCAAATCGTTCAACCAGTATCCTGATGAAGTTTAAGCCCATGTATGTAATACTACCTTGAGCTTAGTGGTTATACACAATGGTTTGGAATGTAGTACCTTGGAGAATGTATGGATTCTCTTTCTAATTTTGTTATGTGTCGCATTGATCCATACTCATCCATAAATTCAGTCTACTTGGCTTTCAATTCCGGATTCTTTTGAGTCGCCTAGAGTATTGGAGCTTTGATGAAGTAGTATTCGGACGATGAAGAGGTCTTGATGGGTTCCAGTTATATATTGTGCAAAGAGATCTTCACATTGTCTGCCGGCCTTCTAGTCGCTTTAACTTCATCCGTGGCAGTTGCACCAACACCGAAAATCATAAGCTTGGTTTCCGGCAACTTAGCGTCTGTTTTATTACCAGGCTTTAATACGATTTGTTCTATAGTACGCCGTCCCATAATCCCATTAATATCGCACCATGAAGCGAACTGCAGTTGCGCTTGCGCTTTTATACTTTTCTAATAAAGAGCGTGTAGTTAAGAGCGTGAAGCTAATAAATGGTAAAAATAAGTTAATGACGTTAATACATAAAGAAAATAGACAAAGGCGTGGGCTAGTCAATGGAATAGGAAGCATGTCGAAATGGTTATTCGGGACGATGGACGACGAAGATAGACAGAGTATACAAAAACACCTTTTTAATATTGATGATATTAAAGAAAATAATAACCAAAAAATGTTAATTAATGATTATTTTAACACAACTCTATATCATTTAAAAATGGTAACAATAAAAGATAGAGAGAAATTAGAAAATGTATTAAACTATATAATAAAAATATATATGTAGTTATAACAACTAACTAATATACAGTTAATAAAAAATAAAATAGAGCATGTAATTTCTGCAAAATATGGAATTGTACATCCTAGTATTCTAACCAATAAAGAAATAGCAAAATATATTTATTATAATAAATTAAAATATACTCAATTTGGCAGAGCATTTTTTTATAACTCCTATCTAAATTTTGGCATAAAAATCCCTAAGCAATAAAAGTAAGTTTCATTTTGATATTGCCAAGCAATGAAAGTGACGAAATTGGCTCTAATATTGAACAAATTTTTGTATTAAAAAATAAAACGTATAAATTTGAAGGAAATAAACACTTAAAGGATTTGAAACTAAGCACTCATTGTCTAATTAAAAATAATTGTCAACTTTTAAAAAACAAAGATTTTGAAGCCTTACAGTTAGATATAGAAACCATTATAGTGAAAAATGCAAATAATATTTATGTTAATCAAACATGTAATTCTGCAGAAATTAGTCTCAGAGGAAACTACTTAATAAATTTTAATAATTGTTCAGTAACAACTAAAGATTACTATTTTTCTAATATAGCTGAAAATAATGAAGAAAGACAAATAGTTCAGTACACACATCCAGTTCAGAATTTAAAAAAAAAAATTCATTTGAACAAAATGAACAACATTATAATGTAAAAAATATAAAAGAATTAAAATATCATAGCAAATTTTTTTAAAATTTTAAGTATAATTATAAAAATAATCATTGTTATACTATTTATGTTTATGTTATTGCTTAGTACTTACATATATAGATAACAGAGCCAAAGTTGATAAAATAGGTGAATTTCTAAAAGAAATTGGTAACTGACCTCTAAGTTCAGTTACACAATATAAATTGTAAATTGTGTTGCAATTATTTCAATTAGCACATTTTAATAAGATTTCCACTTAATAATTTAATGCTGCACAACTTTGCTAGATTTGCTTTTAATAATTAATTGCTGGCCAAAATACAAAGAGCTATTTAACAGTACACTTTTGCAACTTTTACTTTTGTGCAATAAAGAAAAATTCCTAAGCAAGAAACGATAAATAAAAAGTAATAAAACCCTTCACAATGCGATTATTAATGAAAATTATAATATACATAAATAAGAAACTATTGACAATGTAAAATAAAATTTAGTCTTAGTTCTTCCATCAAATAAAAACAGTTTTAAGAATAAAAACTTGCTTGGTTTTTTTAAAGAATTAAAGAACACCATTATAAAATTCGCGTCTACTCTACTAGATCACATGCTGCAGAGTACGATAAGTCGGCGACAACCATTTACTGATTTGTTGAAATATAAACAAGAGAGTCGATATTGACTGGAAGATAAATTAATGGTTGGTATTGACCCAATTATTCATATTTCTCTTAAAGATTTATTTTCAGTTACTTTGCGCAGCGCACTTGTATAATTGTGAATGTGTGTGGAATTCCTAATCGTATTTGGAAGTAGCGAGAATGAAACAAAGATATGAATGGAGTAAGAAACAAAAGCAGGGGAAGGTTCGTCAATAATGTTATTGTTCATTTTACCAACCCATCCATTCGTTCAGTCATTCACTTAGAATGAACACTACGGCAATAACTCATATTTTTTGTGATTTGTACTGACAGACTGAAAAATTACATATTATATACTAATAGTATATTAGGCCATATCTACTAGGCACTAGGTGAAAAGTTTTGTCCATTTTTATATTACGTTATAATCTTGATTGATAATTTATTTTAATAATAATATGTTATGGATTAATTTATAGAGCTGGGCTTCTTTTAAGAGAGTCACTATTTGGATGTTGTTTTTTTTATCGGATTGGATAATAGGGGTTACAGGATTTAGGTGGGTTTGTAAAATTTGATGATGTTGATTTTGAAATGTTAGGCAAGTGAGGAATAAATATTTTGGAAGCGTTACAGCTACATATTTGACTTGGAGATGTACTAGTCAGATATCTGTGCCGTATAGTTTTGAATGTCCCAAGTCGTTCAAGTTTTTTAATTTTTGGGATCAGTACTTTAGATGTATAGTTCGGTGATGATGAGTATTCTGTTATTATCTGTTACACTAACACTTACTTGGTAACTTTTATATTTGTCTTGCATTTCTAAGAATAAATCTCTGAAGATTTAAAGATATGTACTGGATTTGATGTACTCGTAGTTATGAAGCAACATCATCTTGTTGTTCCACAGTTCTCTGTATAACCGAGCGGACCCTTTTTAAATTTAGTAATTTTTCTGTAACTATTCATAATAACTATATAACAATATTTTTATGAAAAGCCCTAAAATGGTAAAGCATAGTTTATCTTAGACAAAAGGATTGCGTTAATAACTGACACCAGTAAGAATGTCTTACAGTTAAACTTTGAGCTTGATATAATGAAATCTATATCTTTTTGAAATGTTATGGTTGAGCAGAGTATTTAATTGCGTAAGAACCTGATATATAGAAAATTTCGTATTCCCGTCGAATTTTCTTTGAATTGCAGATGAAACTTTATAATTCAATGTTTGCATATTACCTCTAAGATATTTTACTGCTTTATTTATTTTGTGCGGAAAAGGCCTAAATCTTATCAGCTTCATTTTTTGGACATTGAGTAAAAGTTTGTTTACCCTTATAAACTTTGAGATAAGGGATGCATCACGTCACATGCATACTTTTATAACGATTAAAAAATACAATCAAACAATTTATATCGTTTACACACATACATATACATATGTATTTTAAATAACAGAGAGCCCAACACACTACCTTGCGGGAGTGGGAGCGGAACCACATTCCAAAGAATAAGTAAAACTTTTATGACCATTACTTTTCACACATTGCATTCGATTACCTAATAACTTTGCAGGAATTGCATAATCCTTCTTATTCCAGCTTTTGATTCATTTGGGGAAATAGGACTATTGCATTTTTTTGTTATTTAGTGCTGAAATTACTTAAGATAGTTTCAAATCATCCGTATAGACAAACTTAAATGGACATTCACATTGGCATAAAGCAGAGAGAGAGAGACAGTTGCACGGATCTTGTGGAAAATACTCAATTCGGTATCTGAAGAAAATATTAATTTTATAAGTCGCTTTGATGTTTCTTGCCTAATATAATATTGCCATATGAATCCTAAAATAACTTCCTTTTTCTTACTTCATTCTACATACATATACATATATTAAAAAACTTCCAGCATTTTTTAACTTCATGCTGAATTTTATACAGATTATCAAGGTATAGTTGCTAATTGAAACAACTATAGTTTAATTTATTATATACCGCTATAATCTTTCTTTAAAATCATAGCAAATTTTTTTGTTTATCCAAAGAGTCAACTCTTGTTTTATGCATCGTTTCCTACTAATTTCTTAAAGCATTTCTGATGTGACTAATGATCTGAAAAGTCTCCTATATAACACGGAGTACTGATTTCCTGAAATGGTATTATGGAATATGAGATAGCTTCTCTTACGCGAATAATAAAATCCTAATTTTTACGAATGAAAATCTTCTGATCCGTTTGATTTTCCACGAAATTAAATTATGGTCCGTTAAGCTGCACACATTAGTGTTACGCAGATTTTTTCTGGTATATGATATATGTTAATTACCCAGGGCGTGCCTCTGACTTATGGCAGTTATCATGTTACCTTAAGAAGTTTGCCATTAATTATAGGGTAAAAAAATTCCTTGCTTTCGCACAATTCAATTTTATATTTTCAACATTTAGTAATGAATGAAGATGTTCCTCCATAGCCATCTACTATGCAGTACCGCTCCGTTTTGTTCCCTGGAACGTTATAAATATGCGTCACTGTGAAACAGCGTTTCTTGCATTGGTATTAAAACAAGTATTTTTAAAAGCTTAGAAATCGTAATTTTAAATTTGCTCAGCTTATTTATACCTGAAATGCTAGTCATATTGACCGATGTTATACATACATATGTATTTAAAATAGTAGAATTTATTTCATTAAGGTATTTACGGAAAGAATTAAACTTCGAATAATACTGATTTTAAATCATAAATAAAGAGAAATAAAATGACGTTGCAGAAGAACTGAAAGGTATACTTATGTATATGTATAAGTATATGAGTTAATTTTATTGTAGTTTTAATTTATAAAAAAGAACAATTTATTTAATTTTTATTATTATTTATTTATAAGACAATATGTGTCTATTTAGTACGAGTTTCTATTATAAACTGAACTTACAATTTTCTAGATTATATTACAAATATTATTTTCTTAAAGAAAATTATATTGTCTCACATTTTGTCTTTTATTCATTTGAGTCACTTAATATTGAAGATAATTTGTTAGTATCGAATAACAATCATTATTTTCTTTAAATTATTTTGCAAAATAAATTATTTTACATTTGGTTTTTTTTGGTCAACAAAAGTGCTTCAAAAGCAGAAGTTCAAATAATAAAATCGCTTCTGTTAGTTAAGCTATTATTGAGTTCAACTATATTTAGGTCAACATAATAATGCATTATCAACTGAAGTTGACTCCAAATTCGTAATTTTTAATATTTTGTTCCTTAACCCTGCTGTTAGATTAAGCCCATTTGGTCCAATATTTTGCTAGTTTTCCTTATAACTTTTGAACAGTGATATATATTTTTTTGATATTTCGGCTCACGTGTGTTATTACTTAAACAACAGTATACTCATAGTTTCAAGAGTCTGACATAAAGCCGGACTTAAATATATAAGAAGTGACTTATCTTTGATTAGGGACCATTTGGTCCAGTGTAGATTTTTATTTGATTGAAATCAAAACACAATTTTTTTTGCATTTATTCACAAACAATTTTTATTTATTGATATTCTTTTTGATTACATACATACTGAACAAAATATTTTTCGGCTAGTTTTGCAAATAAATTTGTCACAAATGGAGCATTTGATGTCACATTTAGACTTGCAGCAACCACATATTCCACGCTTTCTAGTCCCTGGCTTAGAAGAAGTATTACTTGAAGAACCCGTTGAAATTGAAGATGATGCCTGAATTTCAGTCAATAACTGTGCTGAGAACTGTTGTTGAGGCAATCTGCTCCGTTTCGTCATATGCGCCTTAGCCAAAGAAAGTGACAGTTTCTGCAAAAATTCTGGTCTCTTGCGATTTCGGTCAGATGGCGCCCATGAAACATCTATCTCAGAGAAAAGTATATATGCATTCAAAGCGGATATATCTAGCATATTAGCAAACACAATATTCGGCCATCGATTTGTTTTACGTTTTGTGCTGTACGAGCCAATCATTTGTTCAGCAGTATCTACGCCTCCTATGAGAAACAAAATATAATAAGCTATAGAAGAGCAAGAAGATAGCAAACCTTTTGTCGAATTGTAATAAGAAACAATCTCCGGTTTTTTCTTCGATCCACTTTCATCAACTTCGCCTGTTCTGTGCATTGTGCTTATCAATATCGTTCCTTTGTTTTTATGACTGATGTATGATACTAATGTCGCAATGTCACAGAAAGCAAATGTAGAATCATACAACGGGAGTTTTTTTACATTCAGCAATTTCGGAGGAAGGAATGTTTTATTTTGACGTACTGTTCCTACATATGTAAGTTTCCGTTGAAGTAATTTTTTGACTAAATCAAACGTGGTTGGACCTGGCTGAGTTGATATAATGTTCTCAGCAGCAGTTCCAGTAGGCTGAGGTAATGGAGTGGCGCTCCATACCATTTTGTTTTTAGATATAAACAAAGGATCCGTGCTAGTTGCAGCCACGTCTGGGTCGCTATCTGTTTCAGAATCACTTATTTCATTATTTTTCGAATCGCTATCAATATTCGAATCTGAAATATCCGAGTCACTTTCAGAATTGAGTACTTCACGAATGTCGTTTTCGTTCAAGTATCGTTTTGCCATTTTGTTATACAGTATAAAAAAAAAAGCGTGCAGATATTTAGAAAGCAAACCACAAACTAAAATAATCAGTGCAAATTTACATTCATTTTCATAGCAAAAATGTCAAAAGGGGAATCCCACAACTAAGTTTATAGAAATCAGTCAAGACGGATTTGTATTATAAGGTGGCAGCGCGAACAAGGCAAATTGAGAGCTAGGTGACGTTACTACGACAGCTGACTATTTTTTGTTCGTGTTCGTTTTGTTCGATGGGTTTGAGAAATTCTAGGTGGCACGATTCTAAATAATATATATTAATTATATTAACAAGGTAATCAATCAACTTAGATGCAAAATATGGATTAAATATTTACTTCTCTTAAAAAATTTAATATGGACCAAATGGTCTTTTAACGTAGGATTAGTATATTTTTTCTAATCTAACAGCAGGGTTAACATATCGACCCCTTTGCGCGAAATTATGTTATATGCCAATTTTTTTTGAAATTGAGTTCTTGATGCAAACTTGTTCTACATTCAAAGAGACGTCACCTGACAAAATATTGTAGGCGAATTCCACTTCGTTGCTCCAAAAATTGATTGAATACTTTATCGTATGTTAAGCAAGCGAAAGCAGAGAAAAGTAGAAAAATGGCTGTCCTGTAAAATTTGGTTTTTGTAACATAGGATAATTTCGCGCAAAGGGGTCGATATGTAAGTAAGTCTTAATATGAACTTACATGCACTGTTGAACGAGGGACAAACGTAGAGCAAATTTTCTTTGCCATGTCTTCAATAGTTAGACCTTGAACATGATTTGTGGTTGCTTCGTAAAGATATTCATCAATTTTGTTTGTTATACGTACATACACATTTATAAACAGAATGGTATCCAACAATCAATGATTTCGCATCGTTATATAAATAGTTAACATTTTCCGAACTTAAATAATCATTCAGAAAAAAATGTTGTTTGCATTTTCCTGATTGGCGATCATCAGTCTTTCTTCCATTTTTTTCTTCAAATTTAACAATCTCTGTTTGTTTTACTTCGGCACTGTTTTTACCACTAACACCTTTAGCAATTTCAAAGTGTGTAGTGTTGAAATCCACTTTTAACTACGACACCGCTTAGAAAGCAGTCATTTTTTACTTTTGATCAACAGAGACTTTTAAATTTTTTATTTCGATTCTTAATAATTTAGTGTTTTTACAACTTCAATGTTCATTTTGCTATCAGCTATACCTCGTGTGAGTTCATTAAATTTTTTTGACATAATATTTATTGTCTCTTGTTATACACCCAAATAATCAAATTTGTTTAAGGTACCGACGACATGCTTCTGCGTATGTTCTTTTTTAAGTTTTTCTTATTTTTTTATGTTTTTCTTCATGTCTGTCAAAGTTGGTTAATTTACATCAGGTATTTAATTTTAGGTCACAAACGCTCATGTATGTACATTTACATTTGACATCAGCCATGTTTATTACAACAGCTGATGTGCATACATACATATGTACTATATGTACGAGTGCTTGAAAATCAGAATTTATTTTTGGATAAAAAAGACTGTGGAAAGCTAACTTTATAAATTTGTTAACTATTAAGAATTTTTTTCCATTTTAGTTTTACGTCTTCCTGTTCTTTATCTTCTTCGATTTTACTATATACATACATACATACATATGTATGTACATAAATATGCGCGTCATTCAGAAAATATTTTTGATGGCATCTCTAAAATACTGTTTACGTAATTCTTTTTATGAAATTCTTTTTTTGTTGACTACAAGACCTTGAACTTTTATCAAAAACCAATTCATGAATTCCATTGTTTTTTGTAAAGTATAAAGCTAAAAATTAATAGCTCTTGCAAAATTCTTGTTTCAGTCGGCTAATGAGCTGCACAAAATCAAACGCCGGCGAACGGTTGCGAGTTGCATAGACATTTGGTGTCAGATGTTTCAAGCATAGAAATTAGAGCATATTGTAATTGCAACTTCTTGCTCATGTTTGTTACAGAATCAATGTTCTTGAAGCCGCACACGACATGTAGTTACGCAGCAGTGTTAAATTTGACATTTATGTGTGTAAAATATGTTGTCTGTGGGTAACTTTAGTTGTTGCTTTATTTCCGTTTGTTTAATGGGCTGGTAGTCGGAATTCACATTAGGTGATTCTGATTGATGAGATTGACACATTTTTCCTTGAAATTACTTTGGTGTTTACACATGACAGATATTTGCCGAGTGCGAATAATAATATTCATAATTAATTGAGTGCATATATAAGAAAGTGAAAGGAATTGAAAGTACAATGAAGTTCGTACTCATGTTATTTTAACATCACCACGATTCCCCGATGAAAGTAAATTTTGTATATATAAATCGGATGGACGTGTTTTAACGTGGAGAAAGCCGGGCGAAGCATTAGCAGAGAAGCATATACAGTCAACTGTGAAACACGGTGGTGCTGGAGTCATGGTATGGGGATGCATGTCGGCGGCTGGTGTTGGAGAGCTCGTCTTTATAGGTGAAATAATGGACAAAGTACTTAATTTGAATATACTTAAAGAAAATCTGCAGAAAAGTGCTCAGACATTGAATCAGACTAATACTTTCAACATGACAATGACCCCAAGCACACCGCAGAAATAGTTCGCTTATGGGTCTTGTACAACACTCCTCATACCCTGAAAACTCCGCCAATAGCCTTTATGGGACCATTTGGATCGACGGATTCGGGAGCATCACATTACCAGAATGCCAGAAAATAAGCCCAGATGTTAGCAAAAAATTGACTCATTCGATGCCAAAACGTTTGCAAACTGCCATCGAAAACAATGGCAAACATACTCCATACTAAAATAGTTTTAGCCCTTTAATTGATGAAGTACTTTATTAAATGACGGTGACTTTTGTCCACCAAAAATGCACACAGCAATCGTTATATGCCATTTTTTTTTAAAATAACGCTTGAATTAGCCTTATTTTTAAACTGAAATCGAATTTATATAGATAATAGTTTTTGTTAAATATACTACTTTTTATGTTTCCATTATTTTCTGGGTATGGGAACTGTTATAATCTTCTAGATACCAAATGACGGTGACTTTTGTCCATCTGTGTATGTACATACATACTATAATTTATTTATGCAAGGACGATTTTTTCCAAACATATTTCAATCAGTTAATGTTTGTTGCATTTTGTTTACTTTATTCATCTAACAAGTGCAAATATTTAAAAGTACCGAAAGATAAATTATTTTACGAAAACAAACATTTCAAATCGTAGATAAATAAGAACTTGTCTACACCGATAAGCCCGACTGGATTGACCACTTGGAAGACAACATTCGCGCGTTATTACCGATATACAACCACAAATGTTGCAAAAAGTAAAGTAAGTTTCATGTCAATTTAAAAAACTCATCTTTTTGGAATTCCATTTCAAAGCTCTATAGCTCTATAAAAACCATTTAATTCGTGTAGCTCCTTTTGCTATTTTTCTTTTATGTACACACATACATATATGTATATGAATCACATTAGTTTTGTGACTTCCCTCTTATAAATCGTATTATAATAAAAGTGCTTTCTTATACCTTTCACACATTGTTCTGAAATCAGTTTGCTTTATTGTGAGGTCCCAACATCTATGCAGTTGAGGGCATTCGAAAAAGTGTTAATAAAAGTATACATACACATATGGTGAAAATGTAACGAGCAAAAAAGAAGCCGCAATTACTATGTTTCTGAGAAGAACTTTAGGACAAAATTAGTGAGGAGACCAAAAAACTGCAAGTTTGTTTGTAGAACAAATGAGGCATGTTGGAAATTAATACGAAGTAATTGAAAAATATAAATAGAACGCTGACATTCTTCTTCTTCTTCTTTTGGCGCTACAGTCCGTGGTGAACCTGGGCCTCAACCAACAAAGTTTTCCAGCTGGCACGGTCTTTAGCCAGCGTTCTCCAATTTTGCACACCAAGTTGGTTGAGGTCCTTCTCCACTTGTGTGCGCCATCGGTTCCGTAGGCGTCCTCTACTGCGTTGTCCCACAGGTTCGGAATCGAAGATTCTACGGGTCGGAGCAGTATTCTCCATGCGCTCTACATGGCCCAACCATCTTAGCCGTTGGATCCGTAGGCGCCTGGTTAGGCTCACGTCGCTGTACAACCCGTACAGTTCATGATTGAATCTTCTTCTCCAGAAACCATCAACGCAAACAGGGCCGAAGATTGAACGCAGAACTTTTCTCTCGAAAATACCAAGGACTTCCTCATCCGCCTTCGACACCGTCCATGCTTCTGCGCCATAAAGAAGTACAGGGATTATCAAAGTGGTATATAGTGTCAACTTGGTTTTTCGAGAAAGGGCCTTACTACTCAATTGCCTCTTGAGCCCGAAGAAACAGCGATTGGCAAGAGTTATTCTGCGTTTTATCTCGGTACTGATGTTGTTCATGCTGTTGACTTGGGAGCCAAGGTAGTCGAAGTCCTTCACTACCTCGAAGTTATAGCTGCCTATGGTGATGTTCTGGCCCAGTCGTCGGTGTTGCGCGTCCTTTTTTGATGACAGCATATACTTCATTTTGCCCTCGTTCACCGCTAGACCCATTTTGGCCGCCTCCGTTGAAATACCAGCAAACGCTTCATTGACGGCTCGCTGTGTTCGACCAATCACGTCAATGTCGTCAGCGTATGCTAGCAGTTGCACGGACTTTTGGAAGATCGTGCCTCTCTTGTTGGCGTGTGAGTTTTGCACGATCTTCTCAAGAATTATGTTAAAAAAGTCACATGACAGTGCGTCGCCTTGTCTAAATCCCCTTCTGACATTGAAGGTCTCGGTGAATTCGTTACCGACCTTGATGGAGCAGCGAGAGTTCTCCATCGTCATCCTACACAGCCTGACGAGTTTAGTAGGAATGTCAAAACTAGATATGGCTTTGTATAGCTCGTCCCTATACACACTGTCATATGCGGCCTTAAAATCGACGACGGTGGGTGTCGATTTGCATCTATTGGGTCTCTTCCAGGATCTGCCGTAGTGTGAAAATTTGGTCGATGGTGGACTTCCCCGGCCTGAAACCACACTAATAAGGACCTATCAGACTGTTCACGAATGGTTTCAGGCACTCACACAAAACGGCAGAGAAGATCTTGTAGGCGACGTTCAGGAGACTTATTCCTCGGTAGTTGGTGCAGTTGAAGGGGTCTAGTTTTTTGTGGATCGGGCAAACGATGCTGAGATTCCACTCGTCGGGCATGCTTTCCTCCGACCATATCCTACAGATGAGCTGCTGCATGCGCCCAACCAGGTCATCTCCGGCTGCCTTAAATAGTTCCGCGGACAGAGCGTCCGCTCCTGCAGCTTTGTTTGATTTCAATCTCGACATTGCTATCTTGACTTCATTTAGGTTGGGGGACGGAATTCTCTACCATCATCGTCCGTTATCTGTAGTGGAATATTCTGCCTGGCGATGGAATCGGTGTTTTGTTCGCCGTTAAACTGTCTGCAGAAGTGATCCTTCCAGATTCTCAGCATCGATTGCGGCTCTACTACGATTTTTCCCTCTTCGTCACGACAGGCTTCTGTCCGAAGCTTATATCCATTGGATAGTTGTTTTACCCGTTGGTAAAACTTTCGGATATTATTCCTGCCGTAACACCTCTCCAGTTCCTCGATCGCGCGCTTCTCGTGCTCTTTCTTCTTCTTTTTGAGAAGCCGGTGTTCTTCCCTTCTCTTCCGTTCGTAGAGCTCACGAGCTGCTCTCGTCCTTCTCTCCAACGTCGCCTTATACGCTGCTAGCTTCGCTGAATGTGCCTGCCTGCACTCGTCGTCAAACCATGGGTTTTTTCCGGGTGGCATTTTAAAACCCAATACATCAGAGGCAGCATCTCTGATGGCGTTTTGGCAACGGTTCCATTCCTCATCGGTTGTTTCGCCTGGCAGGGCTGCACTCTCTGAGAGCTTAAGGGAGACTAGATCGGCAAATTTCCCAGCGGTCGATTGCGATTGTAGCTTTGCGACGTCAAACTGTTATGGTCGTGCTCTACTCCGGTTTGCTACTGATATCCGTGATCTTACCTTGGCTACAACAAGGAAGTGATCGGAGTCAATGTTGGCTCCTCGGAATGTTCGGACATCAAGAATACTGGAGGAGTGTCTGCCGTCGATCGCAATGTGCAATCAAAATGGTTGACGGTTGAGTGATCAGGGGACTGCCAGGTCCCTTTGTGAATGTTGAGGTGAGGGAATCGCGTGCTTGCTACAGTGAGATTGCGCCCCGTTACAAAATCTAGCAGCCTGAGTCCGTTATCCGATGTGTCGTCATGCAGGCTGTGTTTCCCGATGACTCTAGCAAAGATGTCTTCCTTGCCCAGCTTTGCGTTGAAATCTCCTAGGACAATCTTGGTGTCGTAGCTGGGGCATTGATCGTATGTTCTTTCTAGGAGATTATAAAAGTCATCCTTGCTGTCGTCATCTTTGTCCTCCGTAGGGGCGTGGGCGCAGATTAGGCTAATGTTGCCGAGCCTAGCCTTGATGCGGATTGTAATGAGGCTTTCACTCACGGATTTAAAGCTTAAGACTTTTTGCCTAAGTCTGCCTCGAACAACAAACCCGCATCCAAACAGGCGCTGTCGCCGCTCTTTGTAGCAATCACCGTAGTAGATGTCGCAGTTTCTAACTTTCTTTTTGCCCGGCCCATCCCATCGCACTTCCTGGATGGCGGTGATGTCAGCCTTATAGGCTTCCAGGGCCTCCGCAAGTTCATCGGCTGCACGTGGTCTATTCAGGGACCTGACATTCCACGTGCAGAACCGAAAATCGTTATCCTTATTTCGTTGTTCCTGGTCGTCAGCAATAAAGTCATCCATATTTATATTTATTCTTTGTTGTTGTGTCGAAACTAGTGTGTTTTTACACGGTAGGGAAGTTACCCCCACGCACAACCCCCGAAACCTGGAGGACCGGGTCCTGGTTTAGACCCCTGGACAGAGGAGATTCGCTGCACACTTTGGTTCACCTCTAAGCGGGTGCTGTAGGGGCTATCCAGGGGCGCCACGAGGAGGCAGTATGTCAGCTTGACCAGTCCATTTTCAGGGATCGCTGCTGGCTTCTCGCCAGGTTGAGAGCAATCAACAACTTTGCCCTGAGTGCACTGGCCCATTCCCCCAGAACGCTGACATTGGTTCTTAAAAAGATAGTACGAAGAAAGCACACCTCACCATTTACCTTTATAAAGGTTTAAAATGGAAAAGAACGAAATAAATTTGAAATTTTTAAAATTGTGAAAATTGAAGCTGGGTATCTCAGGGGAGTAAGATATGGCTTTTTATCTGAATAATTTATTTTATGCTATCTTTTATTTCAGCGCCCTCATTGATATGAAAGTATATTCGCTACTATCTTCCTAAATATCTTCATTCTGAATATATAAAATCTCTTCGTCTTCTATTGGGATATTATAGAATTTATGAATGTTGCGCAAAGCACAAAAACATTTATGATTGCAACCACTTTTAACTATGTGTATGGAAGGCACATTTGAAGATATCTAAAACAACTCTTTAAGTTGCCAATTGTTCTGCTACGACACACGTAACAAACTAAATTTATGCAGCATAGAGCAAAATACTGCCGATTTTTACGGTACTATAACGTATGACTGTAAAGCATACACGTAATCGGCTAGCAACCAGCAACTATGGTTGCCGCTTGCATATCTTTCAGTGTAATACGTGTTGACTATCGCTCAAGTTCCACAAAAAAAGCATCGTGGCACGATCTTGGCCCAGATGCATCCACAGTACGTACCTTCTATTATAATGACTTAACCTGATTAATTTAAAATATACGTAAAAACTAATACTTACGATCAATGTGTTTAGGTTATAATATCCCTTTCTGTACCAGATGAAAGTGTTGTTATTTTGACATGGGTTTCATCAAGCAAATGAATAACATCAGAAATTTAAAATTCTTTTAAAAGTGTACTTTTGATGCTCTTGCCTTGGTTTGGTCACGTCCAACTAGGTCCAATGTGTGCAATACCCCTTATAGTATTTTACAAAATATTACACGGCCATACTTTTATATGTATAGGTCATAGGCGAACGCATCTTGAAAACAACCAACTGCTAGGAATGTTAAAACGCTGCCCAAGCGCACTATTTCTGGAATAGAAGCTTAGTTTATATCGACCGTTTCATTTAAAACTATCATAAAGACGACAGAAGGATATACATCTAAAAACAATATGCAACGATCTGAGATCTGCCAAAAACTCTGAGTGCAATTGTTTTGTAACAATTATGCTAAATAAGAACGCTGCTGTCATTTTTACTTATTTTGTACCTAAAAACTCACTTAAAGATAACTGATGAATTAAGTGAACTTTTAGAGATGAAAATAGGAAAACAAATTTAATGTTATAGAGGAATGCAAGCTCATAGTTGCTTCAACGGTACAACACAATATATCCTTGTATTGTTTCAATGAGACCCAGAGTTTTCATTCACACAATTATAAGCCTTTATGAAGCCATATTTACAATACTAACGAACAAGATAACATGCCTCTTAAAATACTGTTGTTGTGGATAAACAACAACTATTAAGCTACAAAACAAGGCGGAAGTGAACAAGGTACGAACACAATGCTATAATCAACATGTATACATTAAGTACAGCAGCTATACTTACATACATATACCGTGGGCTAACTGTCTCTCTACATTCACGATTCTTGAACTGTTTCCTGATTGCTACAATTAATATTTATTTGTCTTCAAACATAAACAATCCATCTTTATTTTTCTAGTCGTAAATTGCTTCCTTAAATATTCTTATGCTTGTGAACAAATGATTAATTGTTTAAAGCGAAATTTATAGTACATATGGACACACTTCTATAGTATGTATCTGCTGATGATAAGGGTAAGAAATTGTAACAAATGAACACTCAATAATTTAACGTGTATTTTTCCTACAACAAAATTAATCTTGTACTCGGTTAATTGCAAAAGTATTTACAACCTTTTGTCTTTGTGAAAATACTTTCTAGATTAATGAACGTGACAGAAGTAATAATGAGAATACTGAATACGAGGTATACTGGCAGTCAGTTAAATTTCGGCAATAATAAGAATTTTCCATTTACAATGTAATGCAATGCTTTCCATAGTCAAGTAATTATTTTGTTTACTTTAGTACGCTACTTAATAGTTAGAGATATATTGTATGTAAATGTTATCTCCGACGTAACGCTTCATTTTTTATCATACATTCATACGTAAAACATACCTTCATATTTGATGGATAACCCATAAGCCCATAACTTTTATACAAAAAAAAAAATATTTGGACTAATAAACAAAAATGAAATTAAATAAGAAATATAATTGCAAGCTATTTAAAATAATTTAGCTCCTACCAAGCAGCGATGGCATTATCAGGAGCTTGGAAAACAGTTGATGAGACTTTCCTGGAAAAATTCTGCAAAAAGGGTTTGTAAGAAAAGTACGCTCTTAACGGAAATGGGGTATACAAACTGGAATTGAAGTTCTTACAAACTAATTTCGCCAAATGTAAATTATTCGAAGTAATATACCAATAGGAAAACCACCCAAACTTTTAAATTAAATATTTTTGTATAACGGTGTTTTATGATTTTGTTTGTTTTATTTTGTCGAATAAAATAAGAATTAAATAGAGGACTTGGTGCTAGATATTACGAACAAGCAGTTTAATAATTAGGTTCGCGAAATCGGAGAGCAACTGTATAAAAACGTGTTTGCCTTGGTATCATTTTATACATATGTATGTAAGTGTCGCTTAGGTTCCACAAACATGTGTTATTTGCTAATGGCGGCAGCGTTGCCACAGTTTTTTTAATCTGCAAATTTGGAATAAAACTTCTATTTTTCAAGTGAAAAAACTGCACATAAATAAAGCCTAATTAATGTTAAATTTAGTATTATTATTATTATACATATAAATATCTACATATACATAAGCCAAGAATAGATGCACGACGGCTGATATGAAAAGTATTTTATGATTTATACAATATTTGAAACCATAAAATTAGGCTTAATGTGGAAAAACATAATTCTGCATTTAGTTAGTATTGCAAAAAAGGGTGTAATAAAAATATTACCTCTCCACTGCTCGCCAAAGCAGATTTCTAACAATGCATGCTTTTTGGAGCTATTAAGCGGAAAATCGTTTACCCGATGCTCTTTTAACTGATCCATTGACTCAATTAAAAAACTCTCTGAATTGAGCAGCACAATCAATGAAACGAACAAACATTACAAAGTACTGATGCCTGAATTTGAATGTTGACATATACTTTTATTTGGGTGTGAAAATTATGTTCTACTTTTGGGAATTTGCAAATGACACTTCAGCGCCACTTTTTTAAAACTTGTTTAATTTGAAGAGTCAATTAAAGGATACCATAAATAAACGCAATTGAATAGGGCTTGACTTTTTCCATTAAATTTTGTTGAATATATTAATTTTACTTTTTTGGGGAGCATTTAAACGGGCAAATAAATTATACAAGGAATAATTAACCGGAAACGACAGTAATGGAATAAAATTAAGACCTCAGAAATAAAAAAGTTGAAAGTAGAGAATTTATTCAAAAAAATATATGTGTGTAGTTAAAAAAAATTTCAAATGATTCGAAAAATTGAAAAATGCAGATAAATCTGTACATTCGGCAACACAGAATGGCAGAAAATATATATTAAAATTTTCGTAAATATACATACATAAATACATATGTTTGTACGTACATACACATGTAAGTTAAGTATTCCTTTAATAGGAACACTAAAAATATTTTTTTCACTTTTTTCCGTGTGGTCTATGACCTCCTTTATTGATTTAAAAAATTACTCTGTTTTGAAAATTACAATTTACTTAATTTATAACTTAATTACTTGACCTAAATCTAAAAGTGGCGTGATATTATACTAAAGAGTTATTGTTTGCTGATGCGTCTTAAAATAATTAAATTAGTTCATAAACCTTTATTATTGTTTATTTTACAAAAGAATTAAAAAGAATTTTATTTAATAAGTTCACAAACTTTTATTATTGCTTATTTTACAAAAGTTAAAAAGAAAAGATTATTTGACTATGTTGGTCAATTCATGTTGTTGTTAACTAAAAATTATTAAATAAGTTCTTTAACTTTTATTATTGCTGATTTTACAAAAGGAGTTAAAGACTTTGATGATCAATTAGTGTTGTTGTTAACTTGTGCGTACATAATAATTTTTTTTAAAATAATAAGTCATCCTTGAGTATGAAGGCAAATAATTGCATTCAGATTTTATTAACAAAGAAAGTTAAAAAGATATTTAAACAAATCCAAGTAAATTGAATTTTGAATGGATATGAGGTACATACGTACATACATATGTCAGTATTTGACTAAAAAGCAGTGGATTAAACTTTTCTCTCCGTGTATACACATACACACATCTGTATGTCTATACTTAAGTATATTTATGAACATACGCATGAATATCAAAAAACCGACATTGGAAAAAACTAAGTCAGTTTATATGTATGTATGTATAAATATGACTTCATTTTGCAAGAACATTCCTACATATTTTAAGAGTTTTTTTATTGCAAATAAAAGAGTTGGCTATTTGTAAGTACAGTACAACCTCTCTAATCCGGCCACTCACTAATTCGGACTATCCAGTAATCCGGACATTTCAATTTTTCGGACAGCTTAGTAATTTTTCCTCTGTAGTCCGGACAAGTGTTTTTTTTCACAGTAAAATTTTTTCGTTATTTTACAGCTAGACAAAAGAAAATAAGTATGTATTACGATTAAATTTTTATTTTAACTGCAGTGCGGGCGATCCAATAATCCGGACAGTAGCTGAAACTATATCTGTCCGGATTAGAGTAGTTATACTGTATATACATACATACATTCCTACATGCATATGTAAATATGCACATTTACATACATACATATATGCAGATTGTGAGCAAAAAATTAATTAAATCAACAGCGACAATCATAAATTCGCTTCACTATACGTTTAAAACAGGGGAGGACCTACTTGGTGACCAGTTACCAAGTTTACCAAGTGGGGTTAGTCCGTCGTCAGATTAGGCCATAAAGGCAGTTGCTGACGTAAATCAATTTAATGTATATTTTATAACTTGCAAAGTAAATTTACAAGTTATAACTGCACAGAATGGGCTGTCGTTGAGCAATTTTCGTTTATTGGTGTTGTACTGTCTAGAAATACTAGTAACACTGGCTTACACAAGAAGTATGGGCCAAATAAATGCAACAATGCATATAAAATAACACTGATGAAATTTAACAAATTTGCTTTGCTGCACAGATTCTGTTGTATCCAATCAGCGGTTATTGTCGTCTCGGCCGTCCAGGTCCACATGTGCAAGTGTTTACGTGGAACTTCCTGCAAAAAGTTTAGCTGCCACTATTTTCTCCAATCAAGGACTATTGTCGTCTGAACAGTCTGGGTCCACCTCTACAACTGATGTAGCCTCGCACGTTACACCTAGAAAATACAATTTATATAATGCAAAGCTCTTCCCACAACTGTTGAAGATGTTGAATACTATCTCAAGTCTAAACTGAACCGCGACGTCGATGTAATAAATTTCGCACATTCAACGCCTAGAAGTGTAACATCATTTAAGCTTTGAGTTGTTTTATGGAGCTTTTAGATTTGTTAATAATATACACAGTATTATAATTTTTACAGAAGCGTAGTTGAAGAATGATGATGATGATGTCGATTGTCAATTTTAAGGTGAACCTTTGGAAATGGAAATTCTAATGTTGAGATTGTTGTAGTCATAAGCAATATATTTCCCCTTCGCCTTTACCAAATGAAACTAATCCAACTCGGCAATCATAAGATAAAGTGTTTCACTCTTAGTGTAAATTAAGCAGGAGGAGTTCAAAAGAACTTTCTGTTACTCTGCCTTCTGGGCTTCCCATTGAATTATGACATTGATTTGACTTCGCACCGTACAATGTTAAATGTAACTTTTGCTTTCTATATTATTGACAGTAACATATGCAGCAATTTTCTAGAAAACATTATAAAATTGAATGTCCTTTGTCGTTATACTCGAAATTATGTTCCGCTTTCGTTGAATTTTATGAGCTAATTGTGCCGCAGCAAATTCCATGATGAGGGTTGCCATTGACGGTATAGTAGTCTTCACCTCCAAGTCAAATGTAAATGTCAAGAATTTTTGTAAAAATTATTTTTGTACTCTAAATAGTCAGCAAATAAATTAGAAAAATAAACAACTATTAGTAACCAGGTTCCTTACTTCTGAAAACAAGAGCTTTGGAATTTGTCAATCGAAGGCAACTGTTTTGCACATATGTATGTACATGTGTATTTGTTAATCGATGTATGTACATACATATGTATGTAAAAGATTTTACCTTGTATGCCATCAAAGTACTCGGGAACTGCTATAGGTGCGTATGCGCCTGGTCATATATCAACACAAGATCAATTCGTTTAGCAAAGCTTTTGTGAATTATGAACGCAATAACATAAACGTATAATTTTTAAATTCGATTTCAGTCTTATAAATAATATTCAAGGTTTTAAAAATCAAATCCTGTATTAAGCAAATTCAAATCGAATTTGGTTTTTAAAAAATCATAAATATTCTTTTCCATACCAGACAAAGCCTTTTAAGTTTTAACTTTTGGAAAAAAGTTGGTAAAGCCTTATGAAAAATTCTATCTTTCGTTAACAAAATCTGAATTGAATGAAATGTATAAGTTACTAAAAAATCGATATTATGAATAAATAATTAATTAATTAATTAGTATTAATTGCAAAAATTTTTATTTGAACTTATAAGATTTTCTAAAACTCTTTAATAATTTATCATTGTTTTTAACATATTGAAAAATTCTAAGTGATTCCTTTTTCCAGCCATGAATTCTCCAATTCCCAATTGACATTATATTTAGTTAATCTTCTAAAATTTTCCTCCTTACAATTTTTGGAACCTTTTTCGAGATTTTCACTCCTTTGTATTCTTTGTTTTAAAATCATACAAAATTTTTGTTTTAGCAAATAAATTCGAACGTAAAGCCAACAAACAATACCAGGTTACGGTGAATTCATTATGATTTGAATTCGTTATATACAGTGGGGTATGAAGTTATAAAAACGACTCTCTTTTTATGATAATGGTATCATATTTTATTGAAAGCTGGCAGTCCTAATTAAAAAACCCTAATCAAGAAAAAGAGGAATTTTTAAATCACGCGCGTGGTCTAAATCTTAAAAGCGGTAAACTCACACGAAAAGCGGTACAACTGGCAACCCTATTATGTATGCTTAAAACATTTTTACTGTTATGTGGTTGTTATTAAATTTCATAGTTCCTGTGCCAATACTAACGGCTTTGAAATTATGGGTAAAACATGGGCAGCAGTTAATAGTCTTAAAATTTTTATCGGCGATATTAACTCCATAGCATTGTGAACATAAAAGCATCTGATCAGTAAAAGTGCCAACCTTTAGGCTGCCATGAAACGGATGCCCTTTCACTTTGTGCTACTTATTTTGTTAAATATTTGTTTTTGAAAAAAATTTAAATTGTATTTATTCAACCATATTAATTACACGTTTCGGCTGATCTATCAAAAAATCAAAATTCTGATAAAAAAAAGACTTGTAAGTTAAGATTCAACCATCAGTGCGTTGGGCTTTCTTAAAATTTCCGGATTTTCAACGATATTGTGGTAAATATTTTTTATAGTAACAGTACAAGAAAACATTTTTCCGTCAGTCAAAAAAAATTCCGTAAAGGGCCTTGAAATTTCAAGGACATATAATTAAATTTAATTTAAATTTGATACGAATTAAATTTAAAAATACACGGTTTGAATAACTAACGACGATACTTTATTTACCATAAAATAAAACACACAAACAACCATTTCTGGAGTAGTTTGTAGTCTAGGATTCAAAGTATATTTCTTCGACTATCAATTTTTATATTCACAAACAATGTTGAAATTCGATGCGACAGTGAAGATATGACGAAATCCGTATCATTATCTTTTGTATCTGGATATAGAATAATTGGAATATGTGTCTGATTAATATTACAGTCTTCGTTCAATTAATAAAAATCGTTCGTCTTAAACGAAGAATAAAAATTCAAAAATAACAAGGAGAAATGACAGACTCGCCGTATGTGTTACATACACACTATTGCTGGGATATAACATTATCCATGAACTGTTCTCAGTTGTTGAAACGATGTGGGACTATTAACAATCACCAACATATCGAAGATCGTTATTTGAATGTATTGTGTAGATGTGACATAATTAGTTAATAAAGTTTTCCAATATAATTATAGGTTATAAAAATACGCTCCCATAATTTGAGATACATATTACGCACAACATTAGCCTGCCAAATTTGTTAAGGGCTTCTTGAATATTTGGCTGAGTCTTGATGTAAAAACTGGTGGAAATCCGTCATATTTTAGTAAATGCTACTCAAATAACATGTAGGTATACCACATTCGAGTATATTGTGTTTATTTCCAAGCTTTGGTTTAGCGTTGCAAAAACATTTACACTCGTATAATCACTGCACCTTAAGACTCTTCTCACCGCTTTGTTCCCCAGCTGCAGCGTTCTTGCGATTTGTGAGTCAACATATCATGTACATACATATGTATGTAATATCGTAGCAAAGTATTGTTACTTTACGGTGTTGTCAATATTTATTACATTTGTTAAAAAATACACTTTCCTTACAAAAATGTTCAAATATATAATCGATATTATTTATAAATTTTAGTTCTAGCCCAATTTTACTATTAATTTCAAAATTTTTGCTACTATTCACTGCGTTTCCATTATTTTGCATTTTTGGACAATATTTGCCGTATCTTTTACTATTTTTTATTTTTAAATTCGGCTTGAGGCTCGATTATTGAAATGGAATGATATTGTTTTGCTTTTATTTATTGTCCAATATTTCGATCAACGTCGTTGATCATCTTCAGGTTTTCCACAATAAAAAACAAAATGACGCAAGTCACCATTAATATGTAATTTAACACAACATTAAAATGAACAGAAGAAAAAGAAAATGCATAAAAAAATACATTTATGTACTCATGTATGTAATAAGAAACATAAAAGGTCAACAAATAGAATATGTTTCTTTATTCCATTACTTTTTGTAGTTTGTTGTCTGTTTGCTACACAAATACATGATTTAACCAATTCAATTCTAATCTTTCGTACATGTACAGTTTTTGGGTCATGATATTTCTATCTGCATATTGTCTCAAAAACTCTTTTGAAGTCCAGAAATATTAGCACAATTTTCTAACTTTTTTCACTGACTTTTCGCATAATTAACTGCTACTTTATATGAACATATTATTTACGGATGCCAGATTGGTATTTGTATACCGTGGCACCAGTATAAAAATTCGGGTTGTATATTGACGTGTTGATTACATTTTCTCATTAATTTTACACTAACAACTGTCTGTTTGAATTACTGGCTATTTCATTTTTATTAAAAATGCGCAGAGATTATTGCATTTTGACTTTCTCTCAAGAAGGGAGATTTATTATTGGTCCTTTCCTGGCATTTCCGGTTTTATCGTTTAGATAAATATTTTTTTAACGTTTTCCTATTTTCAGTTTCTTTAAGATTCTTATTGCTGTATTATTTTTTCACGATTCCCCTGTACTTATGTACACATGCAACTACTTGTATATTTCATTGCACTTATCTCTCTTGTATGTATATAAAGGCGGATGAATAAGTCCGTGACTTTATGAATTTTCCGCTTCTTAATTGAAATGGCAACACTGCTCCCGTTAGTTCACTCCTGTGTAAATTTGAACCAGTTGCGTCATTTAGTTTGTGGTGTGGCAGCCGTTGATAGCAGAATATAAATTTCGTGCACTTTCTAATCACTATGTATTGCGGGAAAAACCACCACCATAACCAAGGCTAAGTTTGATAAATATTATGGGGACTCTGCACCATCCGTTTCCCCCACAAAGAGGTGGTTTACTGAATTTCGATACGCCGTACAAGCCGATCGGAGATTGAAAGTGAGAGAGATTGTGGAAGCCGTAGGCGTCTCAATTTCTTTTTAATGATCATTTGGGTATGAGAAAGCTTTCCGCAAAATGGTTGTTGCGTCTGGTCGCGATCGTCAACAAACGCTCACGCGGTTGCGTGCATTTTCCCTGGCAAAAATCCATGAATTGAGCTACGAATTGCTCTAGATTTAGCTTCAACTGTTCCTAAACTTGCAGAAATGGCTCGGCGGAAAGAGATTTGACTCCAACGACGACATCATTTCACAAACAAATGCATATTTTGATGACCCCTAGAAATGATACTTTTTGGAAGGGATAACAAAATTACAGAAACGTTGGACTAAGCGTATGGAACTCAAAGGAGACTATGTTGAAAACTAAATAACTTTTTATATAAAAGCCTGTGTTTCATTCAAAAAGTCACGGACTTATTGACCCGCCTTCGTATCATCCTTTTATATTACAATAATTTGAAAATTTTGGTAAATTGAGAAAAGTTTTAAATCAGCCCAAATTTATATATTCATACAATATAACAAAGGCTTGATATCAGAGAAAGATGACAAAAACTTAAATAATACTTGCCGTTTTACTTGGCAGTTTTACCAATCAATCAAAAATCTATTCTTTGTATTTTTGGAACTCTGCTAAAATCTTGTAAAAAAGTTTTACGCGCTTTTTATTCGTGTAAATTATTTTATAGGTAAAAAGCGTTACAATTTACACGAGAGAAATTAAATATGTACACAGGGAAATATGTATTTAGCTTCGTAAAATGCTTAGTTCTGTCTTAAGAAAAGACGAAAATCATGGTTAAATTTTCAATTGAATCCTTAATTGTTTTAATTTTTGTTACTGGAAGGCATAAATATGTACATACGTATGTTTGAATATGTGCATATTCCTGTTACAGATTTATTCTGTGTTAAAGTATGTAGTTGAGTGTTGAGGTTCTCTGCATGATTTACTTATTAATTCATATTGTATTAAAATACAAAATTCGTCAAAAAAATTGTACTACATTGTAATTCCACCAGGAATATTAACATGTAATAAGATTTATGAATTAGGTTGGGAAATGTTGGCTACTCGTAAGTTTAAGTTTGAACATGTTTTTTGAATAAGAGAAGTAGGGTAAGTCTAACGGTAAGCTGTTCCAACAACATATTATTCTTACAAGAAGGATACAGCAAATTTAATTGTAAATATTTTGCATGCATCTTTCTTTAAGCAATTAAAGGGCTTACAAAGCACTACGAAGTAAATTTATTAATTTATTTTCATTGGCACTTTATTAAAACGAGTCCCCCTAATGCTTCAATATGCGTTAACTCAAGATAATTTCACTTGTGTGCAAAAAAAAATTAAAAATATATGCATAAATGTTTTTAATGTTCGAATTTTTATTTCTTACTTCCATTCATTGCACTATGTATAAGTATTTTCCCAGTCAGCACGGTTGCCAAAGACGATCTAGGCTCATTCTGAAGCAAGATGTTTAAAATAATAATAAAATTATATATTACTTACATGCGAAATTTTGTTGATTTCCACTTTGATTCACATCTCTTTACTTAAAGACCTAAAACAACAGTCATTAGTAGTCGCACACATTTAACAGGTAAAAGGGCCAAAGTTGCAAGCAGTTTTTGCTGTGCAAAATAAAGAAAAAATTTCTTATGTATCTACATAAATGCAAAATCTGCGGTTTTAAGTCTTAAAAACGATTAGTAATTGTTATAAAGAGTCTAAATTTACATTTGTGAGCAAATTATAACTCGTGTAGACGCGAACCTGACTGAAGTACTCGTTGCACTATATATATAGCTAACTCACAGTCAACTTGCCGAACGGAGAACTAATTTTTTTCCAAAATATAAAAGTATACAGTAAGAAAGTCAGAGCCTTTGTTCTCAACTAAAAAAATGTTGCTATTATAAATTATGTAGACGAAGACAATTTTGGCATTTTCGAATTCAGAAGTCTCTCTATCAACTTGTAATTAAAACAGCTGTTGATTCCGACACAGTTTTCCATGCAGAGTTTCTTAAAACTTTACATAAGGCTGGTTAGAAATACTTTTTAGAAAGAAATAAAATCATCAGTGCGTACATAATGTTATGTTTGTAAATGCGCAAAATCAACGAATCAATAACTAGGCTTTTGAGGGGTTACTATTTTCTCTATAATAGATCGTCTGAGAGAACACATTGTGACTTTCTGGGTCCGTACCCATTAACGTAACTGAAGAATATTACGATTTTTATTTTATTTTTATTTTATATTTTTATTTTATTTGACTAAATTTTAGTCCCTCAAACCTATCATTATAAATGTCATAATTTCTTTGAGAAGAAATGCCAAGTTCATTCATCTCACGTCAAATGAAATATGTACATATGTATGTAATAACTGCTGTTTCACCAATAATAATATGCTAAAAGAGAATATGGAAATTTAGATTCCATAAATACTTTCTGTGCTAAGAAGCGGTCAGCATGTTTCCATAAAATTGTACAGTGTTTGGTCAAAATATGATTTTGCATGGGTCATGTCATAAAACAATTCACGTTCTAAGTGATTCACCAAAATCTATTAGTCGTAAATTCATTCTAGAATTCGTCTACATTCGGAATCAGCCAGAAAATTTAATACACAGAGCAATGGCGTATTTCATTTCCATGCTTTCGTGTGTTGTACCACACTGTCCTCCCACTTTTATTGAAAACGAAATAACTAAGTAGGTTTGCAATATGCTCGCCTTTTTTCAACACACGTGCATTCATTGCATATATTTGGTGGAAGGCCGTGTTTGTTTTATAATTACAAAATTTACCTTGAATCATCAAAAGATTTTTGAGGGATCCTGCCCTCAAAACATGAGGCCCCGAACCACGTTGCACGCAATCATTAAACATATTTCAAAATAATATTTTTTCAAAGTCTGCAACAAACACCTTGTTCACAAATCTTTGCGATAATCCTGAGTAGTAACTAAGGCCTGAATGAAAACAATTTCATCTTTGCTTAAATCTTTGGAAATAATGAACTTTTTGGCCTAAAAATTATTTCCTACCGCTTCGAAGAAAACAATCGTTTTAGGTTCATCATTCTGTTATATTTTAATACCGAATGGGAAAAGCAGTTCATGCATTCATGTAAAACTTCCATTGTGTTGAATATGATGGTTATATACATACGTTTAAAATAAAGGAAAACAAAAAAAAAGTTTTCTCAGATTCGTTTATAATTTTAGTTCTAACTCATACTAAGTTGGTGGAAGCGGTCCTAAAACCGTTTTGTAGTGCAATTAACTTAAGGATTTCTCATAACATTGTAACATGAAAATATCGTTGGTTTGACTCAGATATCTTGGCTTGATCTGTTGTTTCTAAAACCATTATCCCGGTAGACATGTGACATTTCCAACATGATATTATACATATATTTCAATAAGGATTCAGCTAGGTAAAGATTAGTGGCAAATTTATGCTGAAAAGTTGAAAAACATTTTTAATATTATGGATAATATTAAAGAATTAATTTCTTGAGTGAATATGCAATCCGAACTGCATAAGATAAATTTATTAATTCAGTAAATTTATGTACGTATTTCTTTTTTTTCTATACTATCTACTATGGAACAGGTCATACTAATTTTCATTTCTGGGCACCAGCGTCATTAAGCAGAGGCTAAAGGTTACAAGTATATTCAATATGTGAAATTTTGTTACACTGAGACTTACGCCGGACAACGTTCAACAATACACGCATTTTCCCTTTATATCATTTTCGCGATTTTCAACCTGAACCATCGTTAAGACGGTTAACCTGCTAACGGGATTTCGATTTAATGTCAGTCCACTCTTCACTGTTCTGCTAACAAGTAGTTTGCGATTCATGGATTAAAACAACGTGTCAGTAGTTGCCTTTTATGCACGTTTATCCACTGCTTCATTACCTTACATGCCAATTTGCCTTATTTTTCTACATTATTGTTACGCCGTTGCCTTTTTAGATTAATTGTTGCTTTGAACAAAATCAAATTTTAATGCATTAGAGCGAAATATTGAAGGTCATTCTGGAAAAAGATGATGATGAAGAATTTTTGGTGGATATGATCATGAACGTTTCTCGAAAGGTTTGGATGTTTCTAAGTCAAAATATGAACAATAAATTGTAATTGTGTACACACACATAATATCCATGCATTCATATCTATATTTTAAGAATCGCTATGGAATTTTTTTAGTGATGCCAACTTAAATTACTTTAATTAATTAATTATAAGATGTAAGAAGAACAAAATGAGAAAGGAGCATTTTTCAAAGATGTTGAAATATGAGTATGTTGAGTTTCTTTTCCATAGACTTTATGTGGGAAAATTTTAACATTTTTAGAAATTGCTGAAATATCTAAAATGTTGCTCAGTAGAAAAAGGCTATTAATACAGTTTAGCACCGGTCGGACTGGCAAAACGCGTTCTTTGTTGTATTTCAATATACATATGCCCATACTTTCGAGTACAAAATACTTTCAAGTCGTGTATTTCAAGTAAAAATGGTTTTACACCTGCCTTCATGCGTATGTAAGTATTGTACTAGAAATAGATCTTTCAAAATGTTTTGTTTTTTATGATATGCAATTTAAGCAATAATTATATCTATTTAAGAAATGTTCTTTAGAATTTGTAATAACTGTTATTGCACATGTTTGTTACCCAACAAAACCTTTATTTCGAAAAAATTTATTTATGTTTAAAAAATGTATTTCAAAAAAGAAATGATACCGCACCAAAAACCGTATAAATATATCGTATGTAAAAATCTTCTTACTTTTTCACATTTGAGAGACTAATTTTGTATTTCACTCTCGCTGTAAATTTTTGCTCGGAAGGAAAATGAGCGAGTAATTATAATTAAATTTTTGTAGAGTGAGTAAAACGTGCTAAAGAAAATATGCTTCACCGTTTTTGTAGTTTTTCGCTAAGTTGTTCTTTGGCAGTGTTTTAAACTCCTTGTCTCTCGTTTACTTTGATGATTTCTGGTAACTCTGCTTTTTAAGGTCTCCCTTAGTTTTGATAAAATATAACTCAAATACTTTAAATTGTTACATTGCAGCTGATCTAATCTGATTACTACAGAAATTAATATAGGCAAAAGTTTTCTATAATAACTATGTTCTAACTCCTCTATTTTTATACCTGAAAACATATATAACATAACAAGCTTTTATTTAAATTTGGTTTTCCTCTCATTACATTGTTGCTTTTCAGAGGAGTAGTCGACAATGGCCCATTTTAATATGAACGAAAATCAGTATTAAAGGATCGATTTCTTATTTCAAGTTTTTTGGGCAAAACTAAACAAATATAGATACATACATATATGTACTATGTATACATTTGTGAACCTCTTCCACACACAAAAAATGAAAATTGGTCTACAAATGACGAAGTTATTTGATAATTAATTATTGGGGCGAGAAATTTGTGACACCCTTCCCGGTCCACACACTCTATTCTATATACACATATATGTATATATATATATATATATATATATATATATATATACATATATGTATATTAAATCAGAGAAGCGCAAAAACGCCATCAATGAGTAGTATGGCAAATCAATTTCCCAAATTTTTTTTGATTAAAAATTGTTTTTTAATTTACGGTTTGTTGTTTTCTATCGAATAAAATTTACGTTCAAATTACATATAAAGATATGTATATGTAAAGGAGGTCACATATGCATGTATGCATGTGTGTATTTCATTACAATTTTAGCACGAAGTTAAAATATTCATATACAAAACAAAATTCCTCGCATAAAGGTGGCGAAAAAGATTCAAACTCCACTGATAACAAACAAATTGCTGACTGTGTTAAATGAAGTAAACATAAGCACTAACATGTAAAAAAATATATATACATACATACATATATACATAAGTCTGTTCATGTGTATGCATAAAATTGCATTCACCGAAAAACGCATAAAATGCGATTTTTATATTTCAAAAACATTAAAGTTTTGCTGCGGCATCCTTTTTTGATATGAAAAAAATATAAAGTTAAACTGACAAAGGCGAAAAATACTATAAAACTGAATTGAATTATACCGACAACAACCTCATATTTATGTAAGTAATCTTTTTAACTTTTTATGAATCTTTAATAAATCTTTTGTTACTGCAACACTTTATGCCTTCATGCATATTTGCAAAACAACTTTACCACAAGCCGAAAAAAATATAACACATTAATTTGCTTGAAGAGAAATATGTAGTTCGTCATTATAAAATCACTTCAACAACAACAGACGTATGTACATACATACTTACATAGTAAATGAAATTCCCAAAAGGAAATATTTAACTTCAATAGAAAAGGCACAGAAGTGGTTTCTTAAGCATAATAACCCGGCAAAAACTTTGTTTATTTTGTCACGAAGTGATGAAGTAAATTCCAACTTAGAGGCATATACGTACATATACATACAAATGTATAAATACTACTACTATGTACTGTATACATATGTATGCATAAAGCTCAGTATGAAACCCATAGACGTCGGCAGACTACTACTGGAAATGCTGCTAACGGAATTGTAGTCATATGGTAAATAATGAATTATTTCGAAAACGGTACTAGTGGTGCCATTTTTGATTTTAGTGAAAACCTTTTTAAAGTACCGTTTATTTATTTTCGTGAAGTCTTGTTTATGTGAATTTGTAAAAACGACATTTTTTTTTGCTAAAAATGCATATATTGAAAACAGAAATAATGTTCTCTCACAAAAAATATAATTAAAAAGGGAGTAATCACAAAGATTTAGAAGCTTTTAATCAACATTTATTTGTTAAAAAACAAATATTCTTATATTAGCAACACTTCGAGATCGGAGAACTTAGAACTGTCATGTTCCATATTAATAATATTATTATTTCCAATTGAAAGAAGTTATTTGTTATACAAAAATAAAATTTTAGGTGCAAAAAAATCATGACACAGTTTTTCAAAATCGAGATTTTTATATATTTTGATGAATTAAATGATCTTTAATTGAACTATGCAACAACTCTCAACCTTGCAAAAAAAAAACCTGCCTTAAGACAATTCATATCAGATTTACATTTTGCAGGTACAATTTAATTTTTATTCAAATGTTAAATAACCTGATGAAAGCAATTAATGTCTTTTTTATCACTATTCCCAACGAAAGCATATTTCGCGTCTTAACTGAAATTATGCAACGAAGTTACTCAATTTGACAAATGGAGTATTCATATCGCTTGGCACATCTGAATGTTATTTTCCAGCCACATTTCCTTTGAAAAAGCTGTTACCATAAATAATGTATTTACATAAAGTCAGGTTAAGACGGTGTGATTTGCCAGCACCACCACCTCGCTCCACTTAAAAAAAATTTAAGTGGACCTCTTCCATATGGAAAAGCACAAATGACGAAGTTATTTGATAATTAATTATTCGATCGAGTAGGTAAGAGTGTCCTATAGCTCATTGCAGAGTCCTAGCTAAAAAGATCGATCCAGAGATCTGATGTCCTGTAAAGTACACACAAATAAAAAAGCACACATTCATTTCAGTTCAGTTTTATATGCATATGTATGTATGTATAGATAACTTCTTACTTAATTAATTTCCGATTCTAGAGAATATTGACAAAATAATATGTCGAAATTTTGATCTAACGAAACAAATTATGTCAATTCAAGTGATTGTAGTTGAACGAAAATAGTACCAGTGTAATGAGCTCATAAACTCGAAGCTAATCGGACTCATCAAACGTAAAAAAAACTACAGTGTGCACCGAAATATGTTCTATAAACACAAATACGTGATCCAATTTAGTCAAAAAGAGATCACATTTTTACTTTTACTTCATTATTTACTGAAGTCAGAAATGCCTGAAGTCACAAAGCATTAGAAAAGCGTATAAGTACATATGTATATACATACATACACACACATACTCAAGTATGCTAAGCCCACTTTTTATGCAAATTAAATTTGCAGAATACTGGTGTAACTCAAGAAGCGTCATTTCCAAATAATAGATCACGGCTTGGTTTTTCATTTTGGTATGCAGTGGTTAGCAAACATGCTCCAAAAAATAAACAAACAATGAAAACCACCGGCTAAGTCCACCTGAAAACAATACCCATTTACCTTATGCAAAAAATTACTTTTTCATGTTAAATTGAAGTAAAAATATTAACAGTTTGGTTTAACATTTTTTTTAATTTCTAATAAGATAAATTATTTTTGGCGATTAAGTAAATAATTGTTTAGTTATTTAATGCATTAAATTTAACTTTTATTTATACATACAACTATTATTTATAAATTTTGTTAGGAGATTTTCATGGATTCTGCATACATAAATAACTTCTATCATAACAATTATGGAATGGAAATGGATGACGTAATTCAAGGACAGAACCACCTACAATTAAATGGTAAAAATAGAAAAAAATATTTACCGAGTTTTGGAAAACCAAATGGATTGAAAATAACGTTTTCGAGAACACTTTGATTCAAATTGCTCCAATTTTAAGAACCCGAAATAGAAAAGCGGTCGACGAACCCAAATGATGTCGAACATTTCAATGCTGTGTAAGAGTAAAAGAACATTTTTCCCAAAACACTTTGAACATTGATCGACGTCGTCGTTTTTGATGGGCTGCAAAAGCCTTCAAAAGTAAAAGAAACTCGACGGCCTTAATTTTGTTCTTGATTTTCTGCGTCGGGCTGATACTAAACAAAATATTTATTAGCAGAGTGGAGCTTAAAAAGCAGTCAGTGGTGTAATAAAGAGAACATTCGACCACTTTCAGTTTCGGTTTTTATGGTTTACGGCCAAAAATATGGTTGTGCTTGCGCCTAAAATAAATAGAACAATACGAAATATTCGTATGAACAAGATTTTCAGTCGATAATCTCTCGCTAGAACAACAAAATTTTCACAGAGAAAAGGGAAGAAGCCAGAAATGAAATCAAATACAAAAACAGGAACGAACAGTAGATTTGCAAACTGTCTAAATGACTCTCAACTCACAAGCCAGTAACTTATACTACAAGAACCGCTCAGTTACAGATTAACGATTTGTATTTTTTAACCCTAAAAACCAATAACTGACTGCTTTTTGCGGAACGGAGTAAAAGGTGGATTAGGTGCTGAAGAGTTTTCAAGTATTTAGACTTATTTGATTAAAGGAAAATTTCTTTGTGGAAACTAGGATTCAAAAAAAAATTATTTTTATAGTGATGGTTGTACCTATCAAAATCGAAAATAAGCAATGAGTAAATCCGTGCTTAATTCAGCATTGCAACATAATGTTATATACGTTAATACCGTTCAATTTTATAAAAGAGTCGAGTACTTTTAGGCTTATAAGGTAACGGGTATTCATTCGCCCATCAAATAATACACTCCAAATAGTGATATATTCATACATATATTTTAATTTAACAACACATTTTATTACGAGTATGAATTGTTCTTTAATTATTAATGCCTTCAATTTAAAAGTACAAATATATATATAAATTATGTTATTTTTGTAAACAGCAGTGAAAGAAGACTGTATTAAGTTAAAAATTATTTATTTTACTTATTTTCAATAGCAAGGAAATAAGTCTCATGCATTTTTTATTTACAAATACAAATTCAAAAATCAGCAAAATTGAAATAAAATCTGCAAATTGCAAATTTTGTCAATATATCAAATCATAAAGAGCGAACATGATAAGACCAAAAGGAGTCCATTAGTCTGCAAAAGCTATTTTGGAGTTCTGAGTTACCAACCAAAGTTAACTCAGAGCCACATGCCTAATCTGTGAAACGTAAGTACACATGCAAGTAAGTTTCATTTATTTTTGTTGTGTAACTCAAAAGTATATACATACATATATCATTTAAATACGAAATTAAAAACGATATCGTTTGGCATAGATTGTATTTCTATAATTTAAAAAAATACTCGTAATTCAAATGCTCTATAGGGGATCAAGTGTAAAATGTAATAAGTGCGTTATACCAATTGATTTGAATTGTAGAGTATTTATTGTGTTCCGATTTTACTGTGAAACTTAAGTGAAACACTGGTCACATGCCAAAAGTATCTACAATCTTCCACATACATACTTATATACGTGCATAGTATTGCAATTTGTGACATGTGTAAAAAATTGGTGGCCAAGAGCGCATAAGCCGAAAAATGTAACTACTTAAATAAATAACATCTAGAAAAGACATTGCTAAAATAGAGATAAAGGGATTAGAGATTTTTTTTAATAAGATTTACACATAATACTTGCATGGCCAACAGGCCGCCGCAATTGAAATTTGTGGTTGAAATGGTATTGTTCGTATGTGTGCAAGTCAGTGTTAATCTTACTAAAACCTGCCACAATCCTTTTTAATACAACTTCGATTTTCTTGCGAACCAAAGTGAGTGCATACGGCGTATTGTATTTACTGAAGTCCTCCTGAAAACTATAAAGTAGTGCCTCAATTTTCTTCTAAAGACAAAAGTATTAAATTCCTGATTGTTTGTGTCCTGCTTTAAGTCTTAAATACTATTCCTAATGAATAACGTTTTTTTAGCATATGTGTGTATGTGTGTGTAAGTATGCATACATATGTACGTGTGTTTGTTTATTCGTCTTACTGGCTAAATGCGGTGTATTTTTCTGTAAAAATCAATTATATTGACTTTATATTTCACAACAAATATAAAAGACACAAAAAATTTAAATATGAAATGGAAACATTATGAAAGCACATTAAATTGTAAAGAATCCTTACAAAGGACTTTTGTCAAAATATGTGACAATTATACACTTGCTGTCTTAAAATTATTCATCCCCTTCACAAAAAGAAGAAACATTACGAATAGAGCAATGTAATAGAATTCGGCATTTTACGCTTCACTTCATTGCAAGTTATCGATTACTTCGTGGCCCTTATATTTAACTTCGAACAAGTAAAAATTAGTCACAAAGAGAAAGTGTTTACTTACAAGTACACACGGTGCTGCATTCATGTAAGTTTCGCTAATTTTAATTTATAATTAACACTGACCCCAAGTATTATTGTTGTTTCTCTTTCTTAAGAGAATTAGACATAAACTTATATGTATCTTTTGAAAATTTATTCATCCATTTCAAGTATCGCAACACCTGGTCAGCTGAAAATATAAGCAAAACAAGTGCTGTGCATTTGCAGAAGAATTCTGTATTATGAATAAGTAAATAAATTAGTAAGCATTTGTTCTCCTGCTTTAAGGAAATTATTTTCACGGTAGGATATTGCTAGTTTTTGCACTCATTAATATTGTCGTATCAGCTATCCTGGAAAGTATCTAGAACTAAGCTCTCTGTAGAATTTTCAGGATATTTCAGTATACTATAATTGAAGAAATAAACTCTGCAGAGACTTAAGTTTTTTGTTTGTTTATTTTTATGAATATATAACAAAAATCCCTTTTTTCTCCAAATATTTCGACCTGCAACTTTAGCCATACTTTCCCACAGTTTGAAATCACTACTAACACATTGTCTCATATCTGTTTTTACATTTTTAATAAATTTCAAGTGCCACCAGGTTCCACCTCTCAATTTGTTGCATTACACAGTACAACATTTTTCAGCTGATTGATTCGTGACTCAATTCTGATAAGGCTTTTTTGTTTAACATAACTCAAGAACCACTAGTCTGATTTTGCTTAAACAAATTTAGAAAATTCAAGAATTACAATTACTTTCATCTGTTTACATAACGTTTCGCTACATAAGCAACAGTTTCACAGTTATAAATAATTGCATGAAGAAAAAAAATATTTTTTGCCTAAAAAATTTAATTTTTTTCAATTCATAAAACGGTAAAAAAAGTGTCAAGTCCTATTACTTGCACGTAAAGTCGCATAACCTATGAACAAAATGAGACATTAACCATGAAAATCGATGAACGCGTTTCGCTTTTATTCACAATTAAGTAAAGGTATGAATTTAAAAAATTTGCTCGAGATATGCACAAAATGCTTTGGAAAAAACGTTGATGACTTTTTTTCTCAGAATTAAAAAAAAAGTAATAAGCAAAAGGTTATTTGATTTTTATGATTGCAGTAGCAGAGTAATAAGCGCTAATAAATTTGCGTGTACAATTAAAAGGAAAAAAGAAAAGTGCTCTTTTTTAATTATTTGGGTTTTTCCGTTAGTTACCTGCATGATTTGTTTACAGAAATTGCACCCACAATTATGAGTGCTCTTAGATACCTGTCAGTAAAATATTGAAAAATACGTAGTATTTATAGGTAGGTAGTAAATCCAAAGAAATTTGGTAATTTTTGCCTGGAGACGGCAAAAGAGTTTGTTGCACGCTACGAGTGGTACAATATGCCACCTACACTTCACAAAATTCTGATTCATGGAAAAGATATAATTGAAAAGTGTATTTTTTCTGTAGGCTTACTATCCGAAGAGAAGTCGTAGCAAAGACTATAAAAAATATCGCCTTAGACACTCCAGAAAATGCAGCCGAATTGCCACGAACGAAGATAATATGCACCGAATGATGGTAACATCAGATCCCATGATCTTACATTTGACTCCTTCATTTAGCCAGAAAAAGCATAGTGTTCTAAGCGACGAAGTTGAGGCTCTTTTAGAATAATAAATTAAAAATAGATTTAAAATAAATAATAAACTAAATATTAAAAAAATCATTTAAATATTTTTGTTAGTTAGGGCTTTTTACATTGTAGGTAACGCTATACATTTCTCTAACTTTCTTTATTTTAATTACTTTTGTGTATTATTATATAAATAAAACTAAATTTGTGATGAAATCACTACATTTTTTGACAAATATATTTTTTTCCTTACCTCCATACAAAAATCCCAGTGTGCGTTGTTGTGGTGATTAAGAAAAAGGCGCACTGATTTAATACAGAAATATGTACTTTGGCAGTATGTTGATTGAAGTAGTCGAAAAGCGGTAAAAAAATATTCACTGTTCTGCGGAATCAACTTATTGTTGATGTTGATACTTGAACATGTATCTTTGTACAGAGTCAATGTTCATTAATTTTAATTTGCCAAAGTTTTAGCTATTTCTGCAGTCTGTAAATATTGTCCTGTAACTGCTAATTTTGCTATTTCCAGCCCAATCATCAATCGCATATCTCAGGGCGGCACGGAGGATATCTTTGTGTGTACAATGAGTACTGTAACGCTGTTTTGCTTTATATTCCCCATCTACTAAAAATTTAGTTCCAAGTGATTTGAAAATATTATATTATTGAGAATTAACTGAAAATTGAAGCGGCGAAAATACCAATGAATTTCAGAAATCGTCATTAGTTATCCTACTTTTCCATAATTAAGTATTCAAGTTCGTTTTTGTGTTGGTGGATTCCCTTCGCGTTCCAGAATCATATTTTTAAGTAACTCATTTATTTCAAAAAGCGTGGAAAAAATCGAATTGCACTCATGGTGGTGGTAGATGTTATAAAAGTGTTTATAGATTGATCGTTACTAGTTTGGATTGATATGGATTGATTATTCAGGTTTTTAAAATTTTTTTTATCACTTTAACAAAAGAAATTAGTTTTAAGTTTTTTGCATTTGCATGGCTGGTTGATTGGCCTATCAGAGGAATATATCTAACTACTAGAAGTTACTTCTAACTGCTGCTGAAGCTTATAAAAAAAACTGATTACTTATTGATCATTGAATACTGGAAATGGGTATAGATGGTACAGTTACCTCCGCAATAATTACCTGCGCATTAAAGATGACCACTAACAACATAAAGTCAGTTGGTGATAATAATAGAAATGATTAAAGAGTTCAAGTAGTACTTTAACATGAAAATATTTACAATAAATGTTATTGTACAATGAATAATAATTATAATTAAGAGGTATAAATATTTAGGAAAAGTAAACAAAAACCTATTGAAAAAAAAACAAAATATTTTAAGATAAAACTTAGTACTACGTCTTTACGTTTAATCTGTTGATATTTTAATTGGATGCAAGTTTTATAATTCTATTTTTAGCTGTATAACATCATGAAGGCGTAAGCTTATGCCATTGCAGATTAAATATTATTTTTAACAATTTTTGACTAGTTTGAAACCTATTTACATATGTGACAATGAGCAACGTCCCTCCATACGTGAAAGTGTACAGCAATCTTGTAACATTATTTATTACATAGGAAATATGATGACCAAAACTTATTTTTGAGTTAAGAATGACTTAACATCAGATTGCCACTTAACACAATTTTTGTTAAACAGCAGATCTCTGTGTGGACTGACAATTGGCTTTTGTCTTCGAGTGAAGTATGTTTCTTGCGTTTCCTGCGTGTTAATAAGAATTCTCCATTTTGTAATGTATTCTTCTAATATTTTTAAATCATATCTGCGAATATAGATGAAGAGCAATTAGCCAGAGAAGGGAAATCTGATGTGAAAATATTATATAAGATCGGCGAAAGGCATGATCTTTGAGGACAACCTTAAAACTTTTGTTGGAAAGAAAAATTTGGTTTAACATGATCATCTTGTAAATGAGGCCATCATGCGATACACAGTAGAATTCTAATTTAATTGAAACATTTCTCTTGTGGAGTGGAGTATGCAATACCTTCATATATAAGAACGGGTATATTTTGATGCCTCTTTCTTAGGACTTTTGAAATGTTCCAAAAGGTGGAAGAACTTTTTTCTGGAGATGACAATGCATTGCTCCAAGATTTGTTTCTTTCGATAATGAGTTCTTTTTTCATCTTTTTGTTGAGAAAGTTCATTTGCATCTCATCACCACCATGTTGCGCAACCACCGCCCCGGGAAATAGTTTCTATTTGAAATAAAAAATTTTATAGTTGTTGGTATCGGTTTACACTTTTAAGACATATATTGTAGGTTTTAATAGAACATTTGAGTTCTTAGCATTGCGTATAACATTTGTAAACTATTCAATATCACTATTCAAATCGTTCATGTTATCAGAAACAAAGTTGGGGGTATGTATGTTTTGTTTAATGTAATTTTTAAAATGTGTCCAATTCCTTCCGCTAAAATTGTAAAAAAAATATTTTTATTAAAATTTGAACAACGAATGAGTTCTTTTTAACGGGCACTTCTTTTGATAACAATTTTTCTGAAAGTAATCACGCGTCATTCCATTACTTGTCATAAAATCAATCCAAATAATTTTTTGGTTGATCTTGTCATTATTGTGATAGGAATTTACAAGTAATGCTTCACACGACCTCTAATTGGTGTAACTTGACTAGACTAGCATTCTTTTAATTTATGAATTAGTTCAAATGTTATGTTCTTCACTTACACGGATGGGAATAATTCGGCACTGTTATCACTGCTATGACTTGAGTGAAGTGCTGGAAATTGATTTTTGTAGTTGACCAATGAAGTGTGGGTTTTCCTATTAGTAACTCCTAGTAGTAAACTTGCGATCTGGTATTTCTAGACATGAAGCCTGTTTAAGCTCAATATATTTAGCGCGATTTGGATACGTTATTGATGTTGACTGGTGATCACCTCAAAATTTGCAGCAAAATGTTTTAGCACTGCAACAAAAGGAGCAGAGGCCAAACATTTGGCAATAAAAGCATCGTGCAATTTGATTTTTCCTGGTTTATCATCTGTCGCTGGAAGTGCATTGATATTATTTTAGATATGACCATCGATACGTAAGTCACGTCATCGCCAAATTATAAGGCTTTATAGAGCCTATCGTTCTTGGTTACATAAGTGAAGAATGCCAATTTTAAAAATGCCATGTACTTGATCGATTTTACGATATTTGTGTAGTCATTAGAGGAATGTATTGTTTTTTTTTTGTTTTTTGGAGCGATTGCCAGTAGTTATTGTTGTTTGTTACCGTAGCATTGTTATTTGCTTTTTATTTCAGCTGGGAAATTGTTGCCATAACCAAACTTAACTTTAAAAAATTTAAGCTTTGCATTTAATTCTGTAGATGTAAAAATTTTATCCCCGATGTGCTGGACAAATAATCGCGATATGTTATCATCAATGGATCCTGTGCAATTTGCCACATTCCGGATAATTTCAGAGTCATCAATAATTTTTGCCCAGTCATAATGATTATGTAAGACAAATAGATTTCACTAAACTCTGTCCATTTGAGTTTACCATTCGAGCGACACATCGCACAAACAATTTAAATAACATTGAAATATTTTGATTGTTGCCACTTTGTGCTCAATATATAAAAAAAAAAGCTTATAAGTTTTTGTACAAAAAGGAAACCAGTAGTAAAAATTTACATGAGTGCTAGGCCTTACAACTTAATAAAGATTGTAGATTATGATGCGTTTTCATGCTTGAAATGTAACATTTTTTATGCACATTTACAAAAACTTACCTGGCTTACTTTAATTATTTGTTAAATGAAAAAAAAAAAATTTTTATTCACTTACGAGACTTAGTAACCACTCCAATTTGTTAGCTATTTCCACTTATGTATATACTAGACCTGCCTTTCAGAAAGTAATCATTTATATAAATATGATACATAAATAAGTATGTAAAGTGTATGTAAGCAATATTATGTTAATAATTAAGTAGCATATATCATTTTATTTTTCTTGCGTTTTACGTTCATCGGAACTTAATAGTTTAAGTGTTGTAAATTTTTAATTTTTATAAATTTAAAAAAAATTGGGGTAAATACGAGTACATGCATATATACGAAACGAACACATATTCATTTAATTTAAAATATATTTCTGAATATATTCAGAAAATCTTTCACTACAATAAATTTAAAGAATATTTCTTAAACGATGAAAATTAGGAACAAACCAGTTTATTACCAGTTAAATGTTGTTCAATATGTATTGAACGTATATGTAATTGGTTCAACATATTTGATACCTACAAAAGAATAACTTAAAGGCTTAATAATGGCCTGGATTAATGATGATTGTAGAACTTAATTTTATAAAAAAAAATATTTTGGAGCAGAGGAAAAATAACCCAAATAAATTCAAAAAGAACTGAGAGGACTAGGTAAAATTATAAAAGCTGTCCATCGTAAATCTGTGAATAAATATTATCAGGATTGAGCAAGACCCTAAAAAATTAGGTTTCTATTATAATCAGTTTAGACGATCGAGTATGAAAAATTTTAAAGTATTATCAACTTTTTTCTACAAATTCCAAAATCCATGAAGGAAAGTATTCAAATTGACTAAGATGTACACTACAAAATGAGTGGGTGCAAATTAGTGCCATCTAAAATGTTGATAACTTCGCCTATTTATATTTTTTGTACGACATCAAGCGAGGCGAGCGCTTTGCAATTATATATTGTATTTGATGATTCAATGATCGGCATGCATATGACAACTTATGCTTTACTTTTTCATTATTAAAGGCCTTTTTTTATTCCAAATATTATAATTTTTGCTAACATTATCTACATTTACTACTAAATTTACTCAAATTTATCTAAAGTAGGATTAAATGAACATTTTACACAATAACTGTAAAAACAATATTTTCTGCATAGATTTAACATTTTTAGCATTTGGTATGTGTACCAAGGTACATCTATTTGTTTTTAAAACTTAAAAACTTACTATATTATTGAATGATTTCGGCATCCTAGTTACGGTTTTGTTGCAGACTTCTTTATGATTTGATAACGATTCCTCAGTATGAAAATATGTACATATGTATGTGTATGAAGCAGGTATTACACATATAAACGGTACTTTTTTGTTTCGTCAGCTGACTTTTTACCAATATATAATTAAATGATTAAAGAATATGTTTATATATAACATATGTGGATATACAAGTTGGCGCAAAAGTAATCCTCCTATCAGAAAATGCTATAAATTTTGCGATTGGCCCCTAATGTCAGTTCTGTTTTGACATTTGTGTAGTAAACACATGCAAAATACACGTTAATAAACAATGTTACGCTACACTGCTGCAGAACGCAGAATATTGGTGACTATTTATTTGACCAATAATCGGTCGGTGACTTTGGCACAACGTGAATTTCGTCGCAGATTTCCTAGCCGTCCAACGCCTACTGGTGAAACACTGCGACGTTTAGCCGCTCGCCTCGAAGAGACTGGCACAACAAGAGATGCTGCCAGGCGTGGCAGACCCCGGAGTAGCCGTTCTGCAGAGAATATTGCTGCTATAGCTGAGGATGTCATGGAAGCGCCGTCGACATCGACCAGACGACGTGCCACGCAAATGGGTGTCAGTCGACGGTCTTTACAGCGAATTTTGGTACACGATTTGATGATGTTTCCGTACAAAGTCCAGACGGTGCATCAGCTGTTAGCTGCTGACCGCCACTCGCGTGTAACATACGCTTAAGCCATCCTTAATCACCACCAAGAGGAAGATGATTTTTCATCAAAAATAATCATGAGTGGTGAGGCCCATTTCCATCTTAGCGGGTACGTAAATTTACGCTTCTGGGGCACTGAAAATCCGCGTGTAACCCACGAAGAGCCATTACACCCGCTCAAAGTCACTGTATGGTGTGCTGTTTTCGCTGGAGGAGTCATCAGACCTTTTTTCTTCGAAGACGTCACTGTGAATGGTGAGCGCTACAGAGTAATGATCAACGAGTTCTTTTTGCCGCAACTTGATGAATTGGGATTGGAAAACATGTGGTTCCAACAGGACGGGGTAACGGCACACACTGCACGTGCCACAACCGATATGCTGAAGGATGCATTTCCCGGGCGCCTAATCTCCCGTTTGGCGATTTGCACTGGCCAGCATGATCGCCTGATTTGACCGCTCCAGACCTCTTTTTGTGGGGCTTTTTGAAGTCGCGGGTTTATGTCAACAAGGCTCAGACTCTTGCAGCTCTTAAAGACAATATCCGGCAAGAATGTGAGGACCTATCGCCGGAAGCTTTGGACAAAGTGATGGAAAATGCCATAAAAAGGGCTCAAATGACAATCAACTGTGGCGGCGGCCATTTACATGACATCATATTCTCGACTTGATGTAAAAAAAATTAAAAGACCAAATAAACATAATCCACAAGAAGAATCAAAGTTTTTATTTTTTTTTTAAATTACAGCCAAAAAACATCGGAAGGTTATTTTTGCGCCGCCTTGTACATACATATGTACATACATATTTTACCTTGATATATTTTTAATCCCTACGTAGTGAAATCTTTCGCAATCACGATAATAATTGAATATGTTTCGCTTTCTCTTTTGCAGTAAAGTAATATCGACCCACCAAATTTTCTTTGTTGGCTTGAATTTTTTCCGGTGAAGGAATGTATTGTGATCTTTGATTACATCAATATTTGGTTATATAAACTTCTAAATGTAATGCCCATCCACTATCACGCTCCTGAAGTTCGTCCATTTTTGAAAGAATGTCAACACATTGCTCAATATAAATTTCAATAATATCATTTTTTGTCGACGTTAGTTTGGTGTTAATGTAGTTCAATGGTACATGCTTCTTGTTCTTCTTTAACCAACATACAATTTTGTGTAGATGTATCCTTAAATGATAATGCCAATTTTTTTTTAATATACATACATATATATTTTGCATTGTTTGCATCACTTTTGACTCAGTGATTGTATATGGCTTTCCAATTTCCCACAATTTGAAAAATGAATATTACATGTTTTACATTCAAATGAAGAGGTCGGTCGTTCATGGTGTTGCTGTCGCCTATACCTTTTAACAAATATTTCTATTTTATTTTTTACTAATATTGTATATATTTTACAAAGTATTTGAATGTTCTACTTACGTAAGTAATTAATTCTAATTATTATAAATGAAAACTACTGATCATATATACATGCCCCTTTTAAAATCTCTTCACTTACAAATTATAGTCTCTTCACTTACACACTATGTGGTTTTCTTTTCAAATAAATATACATCCTTATCAGACGAGAACAGATCTGACCTGGTACATACTATTTTAAAAAAGTTCCAGATTCCCAATTTTCTTTTTGAATTATAACTAATAAAAAGTAATTAAAAAGAAATTGATTGATATTTATTAAGTTGTATGTTAGTGTATATATGTATGTACATATATTTATCAGATGACAACTATGGCATTCAAGGAATAAAAACAGATAAATTATAAAAACAAAATGTTGTTTCATTTTAATGCAGTTGTATTATGGATAACGCCTAGGCAAGATAGGTTTATTGTGATTGATGTACAAGATCTTTGCATTTCAGCTGATGATTTTGAAATGCAATCTTTGTCATTAAATCAGCATTTAGCTGTTCAAAATTAACAAGTAAATATTATATTAAAAACATAAATGTTTATATAATCATTTACATGGTATACATTTGGATAGTGGTGACTCTAAAAGCGACAATAAAATATTTAATAATAACTATAAAAAAACTGAGTGAAGCAGAAGAATATCCGGTTGGTTATGCTAAAGGATTTGAAAAATTTAGACGGCTAAGACGAAAAAATAGAAACACTCGTATACACAACTAATTTAGGTGAATATTATTAAAACATAAAAACTTTATATAAAAATAATATGAGAGTAAACATTTGTAAGCAACATAATAAAAACAATTGTAATCGAACATGTTCTGTGAATAATGTAATTTTATTTAGAACTTTAATTATTTTATATTTCAGTAAAGATACATATATAATATATAAAACATTATAAAAAAAGTTTTATTTAGTTGTTCGATAATATTGAAAATGTTAACGTCAGCTGAATTGGAAGAATTGTTAACAAAATACAGCAATCAGTAGTGCGATTCTCTATCTATTTTAACGCCAATAAACGCCGTTAAAAAAGTTTAGATAATCGTGTTTGCTATTCTGTATCGCATTATAACACTGTTCGTTATCGTTTAAAATCAGCTGTGTTTTAAAACACACTGATTGTCGTTAACTTAGCGCCATTTATATTTGAGGTGTTTATTTGAAATACTTTGAATTTAATCATTTTTGAAATGGCTTTTGCGTATTTGGGATACAACTTATCACGGCAGCAGACTACTTTTATCGCTTCAGCAGTTGATTGGCGTATTCTCCGTGATGTCGATAACCCGCTACATTTGAATTCAAAAAGTTAAAATCAAAAGTTGATATTCCTAACAAAATGAACAATTTCGAATAATGTTTAAAACTTTTAACCACATTATGACATATGTATGTACATACTTCTTCTAAAGGCACATTTTCTAAATGGAGTTGTGGCCCTCAATGAAGATGCTGCCGATAATAGCAACAACGCGTTTCTCCAAATCCGTGATGGAATCTTGCTTGATTGGCTTATTTCCCGTCAAAGCCTGTTGCATTTTCTTCTCTCTTCATTTCATGCTCGTGCGCCTTTCAAATCTTTCCACACGTTAATGTAAGTATAAAAAAATAGTTGCATAATTTTATTAAATTTACTTGAGCGTCTGCCATTGTTGAACAGTTTTTACTACTCCGCCAAGAGAATTTAGTTCACTTGAAAGTTCGCTCCACAGTTTACATGTTTCATGTCTTCCGTGGTGGTTCTGAAATATGCCACTTCCCTGCTTCGGGTTGTTGAGCATAAAATTGGCTATTTGATTTAACTGCTCGTTTGTGGCCCGGCTTCTTTTGACAGCAGCGTTAATTGACATTCTAGAATACAAAAATATTAGCAAATATTTATTATATTAAAATTTTAAATACGTTTTACTTACCCGCTCAAAATAAAAGTACGTAAAATTTTTTTGGTTTTTCTTCTTTGCCTTTTCCTATTTCGTACAAAGTTGCCACGTATGTGAATTCAAATTCTTTTAACGCACTACAAAGGTGGTATAAAAGAAGTTAGTGAATCACACAATCGTTAATGTAAACCACAACAATTGGTGTGAACTTTAGGACTTTTAAAATCGCTAAAAGTTAGAGAATCGCACTACAGATTGAAGAACAATATTAAGGTTTATTTTTTAAATTTATTGACAAATTAACGATGTTTAAAAACATAAAACCACCGTTTTTATTTGTTAATAATACTATACGTAAATATTATTTGTGAAATTATTAATACAAAATTTTTTAACATTTGTAGGTGCTACTCTTTTTATCAACAATATTTATTAATGAAAACACTTATTAACTTGTTTTTTAAGATAGTTTGAATAAAAAATCGTTCCCGTTTTCTCGATGGGTGCGTCATATATGTATCTGATTGATTGCTTGCAAAAGGGGCACATAATTCGTTACCATATAAGTTAAAAAATTTATTTCTTATTTATTTAAAAAAATATTTTAACTTCAAGATACCAACTGTATCTTGAAGTATTCTTTATTTTTAATAAATTTAAAACTAAATTAAAACTATGTTTTTCATTTCTCAGAGGTTGTACTCTTCTTGATTGAGTTTTCTTATGAACTAGTTTTAGGATGTAGAGTTTTAACTCTATCTTAATGAGTTTACTTATGAACTGGTCAGCAAAAGTATTGCAAAAGTAGTTTTTATACCCTTGCTGAGAATTCTTATAATCTATTACAGTCTTTAAAATATTTTAGTTAGTGATAAAAAAGGTAATTTGTGAAATTGTAGTTTTCTTTTTTACGTTACAGATATGTGTCAATGTATTAATAATAATAAAATTAATAAAGTATTTATTGGAAATTCCCAATATTGATAATTTTTGGTCTTAACTAAATATAATAAAAGTGTTTATGGAAAATTCCCAATATTGATAATTATTCAAAAAATTGCTTATGCTAGTTAAAAGGATAAGAGTATCTCTGTGTCGTTAATGGTTCATTCTAACTCTCTCCCTACTTAAAAAAATGAATCGTCCCGATTCATACTTATGCTGTAACTCTCCCCTGGTAAAATTAAATCGTCTCGATTTATAAGTGATTCATGTTCAGTTCCTGTCTTGCTCTATCTCAGTTATTGCTTTCGACATCTGGAAAAATATTGCCATTCATTCATTCATTTCTGAAAGTAATATTCTTTATGTTGCTTTTATGTACACTTTTTCCCTTTTTTGTTATGATTATGTCTCCTAAGTCGTCTTCCACAATTTCTTTTTTGTAACGTGGTAGATTTTTATTTCTAATGCCGACTATTTTTACTAATACTTGTGTACCCTTTGTGAACGTTCTATGTTTTGCGTTTTTGTTTAATCGGTTAAGCACCTTTTTAGACGCATTTTTTAGATTTTTTATTATATCTTCTTTGTTTACATTAGTTAAACCGAAATAAATGTCCTTTGGTCGATATTTTACTACACTGTGCACTGTATTATTGAGCTCTTTAATGGCCCTGAATATTTCGTGTCTGCTTGTGGAGTGGTTGTTAAATTTAAAAATTCTTGTTAGTTCACTAATCGAGTTGTGCGCTAGTTAAAATACAACACGAGTTGTTAATTGATTGATAATAATTGCAACTTTATTTTTAAGTTTTCCTTTACTTATACTACTTGAATAGTTAATAATTTTGACAAAAACAAAGAAAAAACAATTCTCAGAAAAATAAAAGTGACTTAAAATGTATAATGCAATTATGCATTTTTATTATTAAAATTAAACAAACGAAAAAATAAAAGTGGCTTAAGATGTATAATGCAATTATGCATTTTTATTATTAAAGTTAAACAAACGGAAACAATACTTGGAAAAGTAAAATTGACTTAATTATTCATATTATTAGCTTTCGATAAAAAATTTAAAACAAAATACTTTTGGGAAATTGTTGTTGTATTATAAGTTCAAGTAGAATGTTGATATTTGTGCAATTCAAGCATATCATATATTTAAAGATTTGGACAAGGAAACAATTTGGAAATAATTCTTGGAAGAGGTTAAAAATATTTAGAATAATAAATGCTTACGTATGTGTGTATGTATGTATGTATGTATGTATGTATGTATATATGTGCTCATATCTGTGCCCATTTAGGTTTGTTGAACTCGTATCCGCTGTTGGTAGGTAGTAGCTGGGTGGACGGTGACCATCGGTAATTCTGGTTTGCTGCTGGTTGGAAGGTGACCATTGGTAACTTCTCCCCCCCTAGAGTATAGTGAGGGCCACAAGGAATCTGAAGGTGGTCGAACTATACTTTCTTTAACAAAAGCGTTTGGTGTGTAGATGATTTTAATTTTCTTTGAAAGACATATTGTTGAAATAATAACCGCTGAAATGACAATTGCAATCGATGTGTATGTAAAATACTGATGAGTTGTTGTAGTTGCTGTTAGTGAATACATCGTATTATGGTCACTAAATTGGTAGTCTTTCAATTTTCTCAAGGTAATTTTTTCTGTGACTGTTTCTGGAATAACTTCTATAAATTCAGGTAGCGATATGTTAATATGTTCACTGTATGTTCGCGTTTTTTCTTCGTATATTAAGCCATTAATTATGATTGTACAATTCTCGTAATATAGTATAGCCGTGTTGGTTACATTAAATGGTTTACTGCAATCCGATTCTATCAGAGTTGTTGGCATGTTAATAAATAGTACAAAGTTATCATCTGGTTGGTAAATAGTCTCCACTCTCCCCACATCTTTTACATTACATTTTGGCTGCATTTTTCGTAACAGATTACATACACATGTTGATTTCTCCATGGTCTCACTTCTTGCGGTTCTGGGACAGATATAAGTGTTTTCTAACCTAAGACATTTTTCATCACAATATTTGATATAATTAGTGTTATAAGCTATAAACTTAGAGGTAATAATTTGTCGTGTTATATTAATGGGTAAGGGTATAATGTGAGACAGGGTAAAGTTTTCTCTTTGAAATTTAGGAATTTTTACATTAAATATTATTTTTGAGTTGTTATAATATGCTTGTAATTGCAGGATTTCATATAATTGTTCTACAGAATATGTTTCATGCGTTTGATCATTTATCACTTTGTAAATATTTTCTACTTCGTTATGACTTAAAATGAATTTTGAAATAATATTTAGTTTTGCTAACACAATGCTTTCTGCTATGTTGTTAATTTGGTTTGTTAATAAATCGAGATTGTAGTTAATTCTATTTAAATATTGAATTTTTAATGTTACATCATTTTCTTTGATAATTTTATTTAAAAAAGTTTCTTGTGTATTCTTTCTTGCAATATCAGTTTGCTCTTTATTTATGTGTTTAGTAATGTTATCAAATCTTTGTATCATTTCTGTATTTAAGAAAGCATGTACGTTAAGTGTTTCGTTAACCTTTTTTTCATTTTCAAACAATTCTTTGAGTTTAATATTTATATTATTGGCATCAGTATCATCCATGTTACCTGTTATGTATTTGATTGCTGAACCCAATCCATTTAATAACCCTCTTTTCTGTCTCTTAAAGGGCATTAAATTGTTATTTTTTCCGTTAATTGTTCTAATTTCAATTTTGTAGTACTCAATGAGTCTTCAATTGAAATATTTGTTTCCATTAAATTTAAAGTTTCTTTAATTTTTTCTGTATTGTTAATGTAATCTTCCAGGTCTATTATATGGATTAGGTTTTGGTAGTGATCTATTACCTTAGCATTGCCCAGTTTGAGTTCTATGATGGCCAAATCATCATCTATATTTTGAGTATTCAACCTTTGGGAGTGGACCACAGAAAACCTAAAGAAAAATAAATTAATTTTTATTGTCAATGTCTATATTAGTATTCTTCTTTTAATCTTTGATTTGTGAATCTTCTGATTTTTATTTGAAGTAAGTGTAATTTTATTGTCATTCTGAACTTTATGTTTCGAGAATCGGGGTGTTGTTTTATTTCTTCTGTTTTCTTTTCGATATATGATGTCATCAGGCTGTAAAGCTTTAGGTTGTTCCCTATTCTCATTTAATTTTTCTATTCTGTTCTTAACAGCGGTTTGTAATTTTTCTTTGATTTTTGGGTAAATAGTTTGCTGGTATTCATTTAATTTGCGTAAATAATCGTGTTCACCGTTGAATTTTACCGTTTCATTGAATATATGTGGCCTACCAAAGAATAATTCATATGGTGTTAATTTTGTAGCTGAGTGTATAGAATTGTTATATGTAGGTAATGAGAGCTTCTGAAAGAATTTCCTCGTGTTCTTCAGAAAGTTTGTCCTCTTTTCTTCTAGCAACTATAATTCGATACAACTCCGTCAAAGTTGAGTGGAGTCTCTCAACAGGTGCATTGCTAGAGAACTGTTGAAATGAAGTAATGTGTAAGTCTATATGAAATTGGTTACAAAAATCTTTAAAAATTATGGCGGTGAACTCTTTTCCTTGGTCACATACTATTTTTCTTGGAATACCGTAAGTACTTATGAATGTTTTTATGAACTTTACTATGTTTAAGCTAGTTCTGGCATCGATAGTGAAACCTGCAGGAATCTTGAAAATTTGTCGATAATAGTTAATATCAGTTTCTGGTTAATATGGTAAATATCTATGTGCAGGATATCTAGGGGCTTATCTGGAATTTCTGGTATTTGAAAAATGAGTTTTTGTGGGTGCCTATCATATTTTAGCGTTTGGCACAAATCACAGTCATTAATTATTTTGCTAATTTTATGTTTCATACACGGAAAAAAATATTCTCTTTTTAGGTGTAAATATGTCTCTTCGATACCACGATGATTATTGTTTTGATGGTACTTCCTTATTATTTCATCCTGTTCATCATTATCCATAACATCTCTTGTTCTGAATGTACATCGTATTAAACGATATGTTTTGTTATTAGCAAAATATGTTGAGTATACTTTTTGTACTATACGGAAGACTTCCTCTTCTGAAAAAATTGCAACGAGTCTGTTTGGTTTGATAAACTTTGTAAAAATCTTTATTATTGTGTTTTCATCGTAATTTGGTTCTTTTATTATTCGCTTTAATTTATTTTTAAAAGGCATTTCGACGGTATTGCTTGATTCTGGATGTACTTCGAGTATTAATTGGATTCCAAATTCGTTCAGAGGTTTTTCTGAAATTTCGATACCGTCGTCTAGGTTTTCCTCAGCTGAATGAACAGTGCTTCCACTGGTACCCATAATAGAAAATATCTCATGATTGTTTATATCTGGTATGGCTCTACTGAGTGCATCAGCGTTAGAATTTTGTACACCTTTTTTATAAACTAATTCATAATTAAATTCTTCTAATTTTAGCCGCCAGCGTATTAATTTTGAATTGGGTTCTTTTAAGCCCATTACCCATGTTAATGGCCTGTGATCTGTGACTATCTTGAATTTGCGACCGTAGAGATACGGTCTGAAGTATTTTGTGCCCCATACTATAGCCAAAAGCTCCTTCTCTATTGTAGAATAGTTGGTTTCTGATTCGTTTAATGTTCTGCTAGCATAACAAATGGGCTTATCGCTTCCTATTGGCCCCTGAGACAATACAGCCCCTAATGCATAGTTACTTGCATCTGTGGTCAAAACAAAGTCTTTAGAAAAATCTGGGTATTGTAGTATGGGATCATTGCATAACATATTTTTGCACATTTCTACAGTTTTTAAATATTCTTCTGTAAGTTTTATTATCATTCCTTTTTTTAAGCAGACCGTTAGTGGTTTTGTTAATTTAGCGAAATTAGGAATGAATTTCCTGTAATAACCCAGGAGTCCCAAAAACGATTTAAGTTGTTTTGGAGTTTTAGGAATGGAAAAATTTTTTACGGCAGATATCTTTCCTGGATTTGGTTTGATGCCTTCTGTTGACACCACATGGCCCAAAAATTCTATTTCCTTTCTTAGGAACTCTGATTTATCTAACTGTATTTTGAAGTTCGAGTTTCTCAGTTTTTCGAATACCAGTTCCAAATTAATGATGTGTTCCTGTAACGAAGTCGCAAAAATAATTATGTCGTCTAAATAAACGAGAGAGATTCTTCCCACTAAATCCCTAAGAACATTGTCCATGACCCGCTGGAATGTTGATGGTGCATTTTTTAATCCGAAGGGCATTCTGGTAAATTCATAATGCCCTCCTTCTACTGAAAACGCCGTTTTTGGGATGTCCTTTGGTTCCATTTCGATCTGATGGAATCCACTGGCGAGATCAATAGTAGAAAAATACATACACCTGCCCAATTTATCCAGAAGTTCATTTATATTTGGAATTGGGTATTTATCAGTGATCGTCTTCTCGTTGAGCTTCCTGTAATCGATCACCATCCTCCATTTTTGTTTACCACTAGCGTCTTTCTTCTTCGGTACGATCCAGACGGGTGAACTCCACGGTGAGTAGCTTGGGCGTATTATATTCTGTCTTAGTAGTTTAGCGATTTGTTCTTGTATTTCTTTCTTATGGACATAGGGATATCTGTAAGATTTCGTGTATACAGGTAATTCGTTGGTAGTGGGTATACTATGTCTAATTTTGTTTGAAAATGTCAATTCTTGACTATCCTTGTAGAACACATCGGAGTATTTTTTACATATTTTTAGTAGGAGACGCTTCTCCTCCTGATTAAGATGTTCGCTACGTAATAGACTTTTTATATTAGCATCATCATCTATGTCAGATATACCGAATTCCACGTTATTGACTTCAAAATACTCTTGTGAATTATATTCCAGCCTTTTTAAAGGTTGATCTACATATATAACTTCTGGAAAATCACTCAAGTTTGTTATTTCCATTAAACTGAACCAATCTTGGGCTGTATAAATGCCAGCTGAAATAACTAGTTTTTCGTTTATAAATGTTTCCTCGATTAATACTTCCCCCTTGTTGACATCAACAGGTAATTTAACAAGCATCCTTGTATTTGGCTCAATCAGTATCTTACCCGAACATATATTTGGTTTCTGGTATAGTGGAATCGATGTAAATTTTGTTTCTAATGCCCTAGACTGTAGATTAATCTTGGCTCCTATATTGGATAAATAGTCGATGCCTAATAGACCATCGAAGTAATTATGAAATTTGAATAATAATAACGATAGTTTACTTCTTGCTTAAATTCTTTAAATATTGGTAATATCACCATTTTGTCCACCTTATGTTTTGTTAAAATTGTTTTTATAATCGTTGGTTTACACATAATTTGCAGTTTTTGATCTACATGTTGCGGGTTAATGAAGGATGTAGATGCTCCAGTATCTATTAGAAATTTCAAAATTTTGTTACTGGAAAACCTAACTTTTATGTATACCAATTCTGACCCATGTTTATCTATATCTAGGTAACCCGTGGGTCTTGCGAGGCAGTGCCGTGAAAATTTACCTCCTCTTCTACGTTAGTTAATTCATGTACCTCCCCTACTTCGTTTATATTATTGATTTCATTGTTCTCATATCTCCTACTTTGTGAGCTCGGGCTCGGCTTGATGCTTGGGAAAGGGTTCCTATTTCTTAAGGAAGAGAACCCAGTCGACGTATCCATTGGCACTGGCTGTGGGAACCCGAATGTATTGTCATTGAAGGACATTTGTTTTTGTTGATTATTCCTATTAAATTGACCATTATTAAAAGCAGTTTGCCTAAATCGTTGGCTAAAATGATTATTATTATTATTCTGATTAGTATTGGCGTTTCGCCCATAACTCATGTTTTGTGGAACTGTTGGTACTCGCCCGTTGAAGTTACTTATTTGTTGACCGTTATTATAATATGGCTTATTATAAAATCGGTCTTTTTGGTGTCGGGAATTATATTGCCTATACTGATAAAATCTGTTCGAGGACCCATGATATTGTTGGTAGTATATATTCTGTTCCTTGATACAAAAATTTAATGCCTCAGCTAATGTATTAGGTCTCATAGCCCTTATTGTGGCTCCTTATGGGTCTCTTAGCCCTGTTACGAAGGAGTTAAGGCACATTTACTCATATAATGCTTTTTTGGCGTTTATAACATTTTCATCTCGCTCATGCAATAAAATATTGTTACAAAGAGCGGATTGTAATTCTTATATTTCACCATAGAATTTCTCAAATGCTTTGTTATATTGTTTTAATGTGTGGAGATCTTTTATTAACGAAGCTTCTGATCTTTTATCTGAATAATGAGTTATCAGATTTTGTTTGATGTTGTCCCAATTTAATGGGGTGCCATACATATTAAGCACCTCATTTGCTTGGCCTTCTATTTTATTGCGTATTGCCCTTAACAGAATTTGTCCATAAGGAGTTTTATCTGTTCCCCTGATGAACATGAAGATTTCTTCTACATTATTAAGAAATTCATTTAGTACCCTAGGGTTGCCATCGAAAGTCGGCAATTGTTTAATTGCATCTGGGATTCTTAATGATTGGAATACATTTACTGGTCCTGCCGCAGGTGCTGTTAAGGCAGGATTGGCAGAACCTGGAGTACTTTGATCACTGTTCATATTCGTTGGATTTGATTGTTCAGGAATTGAAGTTAGATTTGTGAGGCTTTTACTTTTAAATATACTATACGGCGAAACCCTTAGTTTTGGCATTTATTGTGTTTACAATATATAATATTATAGAAATAATATGTCTACTTACATTAATGCTAGTAAAATTAGCATGGCAAAAATCATCAATCAAGTTGGTTCACGGATAAGTAAGTGGATCCTTTAGCAAAAGTCCCTCGTTTCTATATTTTTATGTGTTATATTTTATGTGCTGATATTCACTCAGCATGAAATATTTATTGGAAAAATATTTTGTATATTTTTTGTTTCAACTCAGCATAAAAATGTTCTCTTAATTAGTTTTAATATTTGTTCAATTTATTTTGAAATTTCACTGATATTCGCTCAGGAATTTTTTTGTTTGTGTTTTTTTCTTTTCACTGATATTCATTCAGTGTAAAAATTTTCACGGCTCTTTACTTAGAAAATTTTTGAATTATTATATTTTTTATTTTAATTTTCTCTCACTGATATTCATTCAGTGCAGAAAATTTTCCACAAATTTTTACTTAGAAAATTTTTGAATTATTATATTTTTTATTTTAATTTTCTTTCACTGATATTCATTCAGTGCAGAAAATTTTTCACAGATTTACACTGATATTCGTTCAATGTAGAAATTTATTCATCTTATTTTTATATTTTAATTAAATATCTCTTTTTCTTTCACAGTACCGTTTTTACGAAAGTTCTATGTTTTATTCTTATACAGGAGATTTCCACTTACTTAAGCCGCCCGTACGACTGCGCCAGTTAAAATACAACACGAGTTGTTAATTGATTGATAATAATTGCAACTTTATTTTTAAGTTTTCCTTTACTTATACTACTTGAATAGTTAATAATTTTGACAAAAACAAAGAAAAAACAATTCTCAGAAAAATAAAAGTGACTTAAAATGTATAATGCAATTATGCATTTTTATTATTAAAATTAAACAAACGAAAAAATAAAAGTGGCTTAAGATGTATAATGCAATTATGCATTTTTATTATTAAAGTTAAACAAACGGAAACAATACTTGGAAAAGTAAAATTGACTTAATTATTCATATTATTAGCTTTCGATAAAAAATTTAAAACAAAATACTTTTGGGAAATTGTTGTTGTATTATAAGTTCAAGTAGAATGTTGATATTTGTGCAATTCAAGCATATCATATATTTAAAGATTTGGACAAGGAAACAATTTGGAAATAATTCTTGGAAGAGGTTAAAAATATTTAGAATAATAAATGCTTACGTATGTGTGTATGTATGTATGTACGTATGTATGTATGTATGTATATATGTGCTCATATCTGTGCCCATTTAGGTTTGTTGAACTCGTATCCGCTGTTGGTAGGTAGTAGCTGGGTGGACAGTGACCATCGGTAATTCTGGTTTGCTGCTGGTTGGAAGGTGACCATCGGTAACTCGCTCTTTCAACTTGTCCGTTCGCTGCTGATCTATGAACTGGCGTTTTTAATTTTTGAATGCCGTATTTATGGCACATTTGTTTAATGGCTGGTGTGACAAAAGATGCTTCGTTGGCAGTTATCAATCGTTTACATTCGGGAAAACTTGTAGTGAGTATTTCTTCTAACTCGTTTTCAATTCCTGTTTTTGTTTTGATTTCGCGTGCTACTATGTATTTGGAAAATTTATCTATGGTTACGAGGTACATCATCTTATCATTGAAATAAATATCTGCGTGTATAAATTCTCTGTGTTTCTTTATCATGTGTTTCTTTAACAATGCGAATTTGCTCATTCTTATCTAATACGTCTTTTAGTTTTTTAGGTGTATAAACAAAATTGGTTCCAATAAATGCGTTTGTGATTTTTTTTCCATATTTATGTGCATATGTTTTCAATATCTGTGTGTAATGATATAACTCTCTTTGGGGTATGAATTTTTTTTACTCTGTTATTAAATTATCTTAGTTAGTAAAATTAATAGCATATCGAATTTTTCCCGAAAAAATAGTTCGTGTTCTTGTTTCTACCAAATTATTCGTGGGTACTAATTCTATTTGTATACCGTATGAATTAAATGCCGTATACACACATACATATGCATGTTCATAATTTCATATTTGAAGTAATTTTAAATAACTATTTCTCAACTCAAATTGTCCGACTCTGCACTACTTTCGAACTAAGTAATGAAAGTATTTTGTTTATTTGAAGGAATGCCTAATTTTTTTATTTCTTACATAGAGAGATCCTTTTCTACTTATAATAGGTTACAACAATTTTGTTATATGCATATTTTTGAAACCTTCATGAGGTTTTTAAGGGTTATACACTTAAACTTAAACTAGGGATAAAGTTATAAAGAAACAAGTTCATTGATGTGAAAATACTCAGATTGCAGGCATCTGGGATTTAAATTTGAATTAAAATTACTTGTGCTATTTTTAACAATATCCACGTTGGCCAGAGTGTGCAATCGGTGAGTAGATTAATACCAGCGCAAATTGAAATCATTTTTAACAGTTTGTTTTGAGCAACTTGCATTTTTTAATGTGTTGGTCTGCTGATGTAGACCAAACAAGGACATCATAGAACATTATTGCTTGAAACATAGACTGCAATATCAAATTTTTATTTTGTAGGTGATTTCGCGACTTCTGTTTATTAACGCAATCTGCCTAGTTTATTTTGTATATGATGATATACGGCATGTGCTGAATAAATTATGCCTAAGCATTCTACCTTTGCCAACCAGGGTTATATTTTTTGAGCTAACTAAAATGATTTTGTCCTTATTTTCCATTTTGAAAAGTATTAATTTACTATTGCACACGTAAAGAATCTTGCAGACTTCCAATGACAGCCATTTAAAACTGGGGAGGCTGTGGTGTCATCGGACCATGACATAGTGATAGCAAAATACTTATATTGTATATTGATTTTTTGTAAGCATCACTAGAATTTAGTTTATTGTAATCTTTTGAAGGAACTTGAAAATATATTTGCAGAATATTTTTGTGTTAAAATGAATGTACTTTTAGCTTCAGCATTTGAGTAAGACAACTATTTAGTTCAACAAATGGGCTTACTATCAAAAATCCCTAAAGTTATGAGCTTCTATCCAGAAATTGTCTGTCCTTTCAGTCTCTTTCCATTTACGTAAACTAAGATATATTCCCGTTCTATTAATTGTATTTAAATCATCTATAAAGTTCTTTACTAATTCAAAAAAAAAATGTTCTTGTCAGTATTAAAAATGTTATTTACAGCAAATAATGAAAAATTTTGTAATAAACCAAAATTTTTTGACAACTTTGTTCTGACTTCTATTACAAAATTTTTTTTTTTTTTTTTTTTTTTTTTTTTTTTTTTTAATGACTGCCTTGTCGCTCTCACATATATTATTTACCCTACAAACCTTCTCAAAGATATAACTCAGATAACAATACATTTATTATTGTCATTGTACGTGTCTCTAAAGATCCTGTTTCACTATCATATCTATTGAGAGTAGAGTATCCAAAAACTCGTGTGTGTTCAAAAAGTATGCTAGTCTGACCTAAATAGGCCCTGGGTGACAGATTTTTTTGATAAGTCTGTCCGATGTGCAAACTTTTATGAAAATTTGAATAAAATGGCAGATTAAATGCGATCAGGGTTGAAACTTTTGTAAAGAAGCCAGAAGAAAAACAAAGAAATTCAAACAATCAAACCAATGTGTTAAAATTTAAATTCTGCTTTGAGAGATACACTCTATGTACATATTGTTTTGCAACACTAATGATATATTGCGAGGAACATTTTTAGTTGACAAAGTGAAAAACATGTGTTTTTGCATATTTTTTGTATGATACACTATCATCCAATAACTCCAATTTATTTGTAAGATATTTCTCAGTGGCATGTGAAAAACAATTATGTGTTTCTCCTACTAGAAAGTCCAATTTATTTGTAAGATTTTTCTCAGTGGCCGCACAAAAAGCTAACTGCAAAGAGTTGCAAACAGTTCTCATTAAAGTCATATTTGGAAGATTGCACTTTTCTTCAATTTTTCGGTACAAACCGTTATCTGGTCCAGTCATTACTACAGCGTTATCTGTTTCAATGACAACTACGTGTTTAAAGCCTACATCTAAAATATTTAAAAGACGTTCCAATCCCCATAGTATGTTTCCAGCAGAGCCACCGTCTTAGTCTATTTGACCAACAAATGTTTTAGCAAATTTATTTTTTTGGCACTGAAATAACTAATGACAACGCCAAAAATTTTTCAATTGAAATATCGGTGCCTTCGTCTATCATATTGATTGGAAGACCTTTAAAATCTCCAACAATGTTTGCTGTGAAATATGGGACAATAATATTTGTTGGTATATTTGAACGCTTTGTTCTGTGGAACTTAAAATGTGCGCCCTCGTCATCCGAAAAAATTTCTGCACGAATATCGGTCAAATGGTCATTATTTAAAAAAGATGATACAATCAAAGTTAACTGTAAGCTTTTTGATTTGGTTTTAGCTCCCGTGGACCTAACTACAGCCTATGTTGCCTTTAAAAACTTTTACTCGGTTCTATTGTTTTTTCATGTTTTTTTTCTGCGACTATGTCGAAGTAAATTGCTATTTATTTCACAATTACAGCAAACGAAATCTGCCTTTAGTTGATCTTTTGCCGAACGCTGGATCATTCTCTCAAAATTTTCTATGTTTTTTATGTTTGGAAGTTACTAAACTTTAACAATCAACAAATTAATGAAGAACTTACTTGTAATAAAATGTCTTAAATTGACAATGCCCAAGGCACTTTATTGCTTAAAAACGCACAAGAAACAAATCGGTGGGTATAATAAACGCAAAATCACTGATAAATAAGTAAATCTCAAAAATTGTTGCACGAATTCAAAAAAGGCGCATGAAAAGAGTTTGTACCGCTAGTCTTCAGTACGGAGGTTTGATGAAATTGAATGTTTCAAACTGAAAACTTGAGCCAGTATTTTACAAACTACACACCAGACCTTTTAGCAGATTCACTTCGGCAACTGCTAAATTTACCTTATTATGAAATTTATCCAGAAGACAATAGATCAGCTGAATTAATAAAGGAATGCATTGGACATCAGTTACTATATTAATGTCCCAACAGATGATACCCTCTTTTCGATGCCAACACATTCTCGGCTATAGCGTACGCAGAGAAAAAAAAATTATTAAGAATAACTTTTATTGTATACGTTGAAATGTATTAAAGTGTTTTAGTTGCCGGAAATCAGCACAGTAAGCGAGAATTAAAGAATTCAATATCTTATTACAAAAAACTTGAATCAATTTCCTACATAAATAATAAAAGCAAATAGCTGGCCATAATGAAAAACCATGACAGAAAAAAAAGAATTCGTTGTGAGACAGAGGCAGAGAAGGTTGTTCAGAAAGTACTTGTGGATTGATTATTCAATTATGAGCAGAAAGCTGCTCTTCCTAAGAATATTTATAACTTTATAGTTATCAAACTTGGTTTTTTGAGAAACCTACATTAGGCAGTGTAGTTACTTTTCTTACAGGTGCTGTAGTTAATTGTCTACCAAATTAGCAGCTGCTAAAAGGTAGTAGCCTCGAAGATATATCCTCTAAGAAGGGGAGGAAAAGCAAAAGTGAGCGTGTGGAGCTGGACATGGATGAACTGAAGGCCATAAATAACCGCCTTCTTGAAAGGCTGACCGATGCTGATCGAAAAATTTAAATTCTGGCGGTCGAAAATGAGAAACTAAGAAAAGGATCAATGACATTATGTGCGAGGGACTTGCTCGGTATTTCCATCGAGGATGTCGAGCTGGAAGAGGAATTATTGGACACTGTTAAGATTTTGAAGCGAGGTGATGAAGGAGAATTCTGGTAAAACTATTAAGGTAATAAATAAGAGTCTACTTTTAATTGTGACCCAAATTAAAATGTTCTTTTCAAAATACTTTAAATTGATGTACAGTTAATGTACATATTTAACACTAAGTTAACAATCCTTGGAAAGTACTTAGCACGTAATTAAAAAAATTTAATTTTTAATGTGTATATAACTCTTTGGTTGTACTATTTATAAGGATTTGGAAAATAAAATTCAAATGGAAATTGAAATTCTTGAAAACCATGGAAATATATAAAAAGTATTTATAAAATTTAGCAAAAAGGTGTGTTTTTCATGGCCCGTAGAAAACTTATTTTCCGAAGCAAGTTTTGTTTGTTCCCTAACGGGAGGCTGCTTCTCTGATGTTCCATTAAAATATCTAGTTCACATAGAAGCAATTTATATTCCTGAATAAATTTTATATTTCTTTAATTTCTTAGTAAAAATCTGAAACGTGAGAATACAAACAAATTTACAAAAATGGCCTCTTCTCCCTTCACTAGAAATTTTGCAGATTTTATTAGTTTCGTATTTTTAGTTTGTGTTTATTTCTAGTGCCCTAATAATCAGTTATAATTTATTTATTTGAATATTTGGTTTTTGATCACACCACAATCTTCACTCTCTGAGTGTTACAACTGTTTTTGCATACTGTTGTAGACATAAATAAACATTCCTAAACTTAATTAAATATCGTTCATTACTTTTTCTACTTGCCAGTTTTTCGAGTTACCTATGACTTTCCAATGAAAATTGTTACAAGTTTCTACGTTTTCTATGAAAGTATTTGTAAAGGGTGGTTAAATTGTATGGGCCGATGTTGAATGTGAACCACACCTAAACGCCAAGTTTTTTTTTCGAATTTTATTTGACATTTCTCTATTTCAGACTTACTCAATTTGAACCATGGAGAGATACACAATCCAACAACGTGTTAAAGTTATCCAGACTTATTATGAAAATGGGAGTTCAAATCAAAATGCATATCGTGCACTTCGTAATTTTTTTGGTCAATTTCATCGTCCAAATGTGCGTACAATCGCAAAAATCGTGGAAAACTTCGAGCAAACCGGGTCTGTAGAAGATGTGAGAACAGCAGTGCATGCTCGTACAGCTCGTACTGCAGAAAATATTGCTGCTGTTCGCGATAGTGTGGCTGAAGAGCCGTCCACCTCAACTCGTCGTCGTTCCCAACAATTGTACCTCTCACGCTCGTCGTTGATGAACATTATGCATAAAGACTTGCATTTACACGCTTACAAGGTGCAATTGGCTCAAGAACTAAAGCCTCTTGACCATTCCAAACGTCGTGAATGGGCAGAATGGTGGCAAGAGATGGCAACTGTGGATGATCAATTTTCGAAGAAAATCATCTTCAGTGATGAGGCACATTTTCACCTCAGTGGATTCGTCAATAAACAGAATTGCCGCATTTGGGCGAATGAGAATCCAAGAGTGATTGTCGAAAAACCAATGCACCCCCAAAGAGTGACTGTTTGGTGCGGTTTATGGGCTGGCGGCATCCTCGGGCCGTATTTTTTCCAAAATGAGGCCGGTCAGGCAGTTACTGTGAATGGTGTTCGCTATCGTGAGATGATAACGAACTTTTTATGGCCCGAATTAGAAGATATGGATGTGGACGATATGTGGTTTCAGCAGGACGGTGCCACTTGCCACACAGCTAACGAAAAAATGGCTCTTTTGCGCAACAAATTCAATGGCCGTGTTATCTCACGTAATGGCGATGTCAATTGGCCGCCAAGATCATGTGATTTGACACCGTTGGACTTTTTTCTTTGGGGTTATTTGAAAGAAAAGGTGTACGTCGATAAGCCAGCAACAATTCAAGACCTGAAGGATCAGATAATTCGGCACATTAACGGCATAGAACCTCCATTATGCCTCAGCGTCATCGAAAATTTGGACCATCGGATGGAGGTGTGCCGCCGAGGTCGCGGCGCCCATTTGGCCGATATTTTGTTCCATACATAATTGAGTAATACCAATACATCATAATAAAATAAAATTACAATAATTTCCTAAATAGTTTGTGTTTTATTCAAAATCAACATCGGCCCTTGAAATTTAACCACCCTTTATTTCAAAATTGTATTTTGTCTTTAAAATACACGAACTGAAATTATTTTGTGTTTACGACATACATATCAAAATGCACGCTTTATCACTTGCATGCTTAGAACTATTTTCTTGTCTAATTTATTAAACATATACATGCATATATATGTTTTTTATATGTATGTATGTACAGAGTGATATAATGTCAGACCTATTCCTTATAGTGAAAGATTCGTTATATAGTGAAGTTTTTGTTTGAAAACATTTTCTGCATTTAGTTTTAATAATAATATAATAATATGTTTATTGTATTTAAAAACTGCAGAAATGTGAACAAATTATTTATAAATGTTTGTCCTGTATTTCTCTTAATAGGAAGGAACAGTTATTCTCCCTTTTTTGATTTTTTCTTCCCCGGAGCAATTGTTTTTTCAGCATGAACAAATCTTTTGTCTGAAAGCATCTTCCAACACAAACCTGTTCCTTCAGCATTCAAAATTGAGTCATGTGTTAAGCCCTCTTCTAGTATAATTTTCCGCAGGTTTCTTTTAAATGGCTCTATTAAGTCACCTCTTGATGATAAATACAACATACAACTTTTCCTCCATATCGGGATATTCCCCATTCTATTTTATTTAATATACGCACGTATGGAAGACTTGGGTGACAAGAACGAGAAACATGAGCGTGTGGATACATGTGTAGAAAATTAACGGTTTATATAAAATATTTTTTTCAATGTGTATTCAGACATTCATTATATTGCAAACCTTCGCTACATAAGGTAGTAAATATTAAACAATTACCCATTCGTTATATCGCGAATTAGTTAAAGGGAATGTTTTAATACCAAGCTTTGACTGAATTTGATAAATATATGGTTATAATGATTTTGCTCGCGTATGTAACAATATATTGCCAAATTAAAATCATATTTACAGGTTAGCACAACTTTAAAGTGCATCCACATAATTTTGCACTCAGAATTTCACAGTATTGCAGATTATTAACATTTTTGCTGCTAATGTTAACTTTATTAGATAAATAGCTATCAACAACAACAAATGAAGCACAAGGTATTCTTGGTTTTACATAGAAATTCATGCTGTCCTTGTTACATCCGTCTTAGAATATATTTCTGTAATTTAGAATCCAGTACATACAATTACGATATGAAATTTATGCTGGTTCAATGGAGTTTTTGCCAACTCTTAAAAACCCAAAAGCAATGCTCGCAATATATGTAAATCATTTGAAAGCTAAGAAATTAAATTAAATTCTCCGTCTCAATGTTATTCGTCCATCGAGACGGTTTAGACCAGTTTATGCTATGCCGAGCAATTTAAAATGATGTGTAGGAAATTTAATGAACTTTATGTTACGATTGATTTAAGTTCAAATGCTTTTATTTGTAAAATAACCTTCTTTCTAACGTTTATTATTTATTAATGTATGTATTTTGCAGTAATATTTTGTAAATCAACTGAATTAAACATCAATTGTCGGTGGGTAAGAGAATGCATGAAACAGACAAATAGATGGCAGCACCAAACTTATTCACTTCACAGTCCCGTAATAATCAGTTAAGCCGAACAGCGGGTCTCAATATGTAATCAGCAGTTGACAAATGTGTACATGTAGGTTGGTAGGAATTTTTGGAGAATTCACAAGTTCGCATTTCGGTGTAATTTTTTTTTCAATGTTTTTTTTTTTATATATCAATACAAGATCTTTTAATTTATTACAAAGTTCAAAAGGACTTAACTCGTTGTGTCCTTTTTACATTAAAATAACGATATGTTTGTATGTAAATATTCTCAAAAAGCAAATTCGGAGGTATACATGATTTATACAGATTATTACATTTTGATTGCGTTAATAATAATAAAAAAGGGTTATGCTTATGCGTAGTGCATTAAACATAAGAAAACATATCAAAAAATAAATTATTATTAGATTTTACTAAAGTAATCTGTTAAACCTTTTTTAATACTTCTAGTAGGAGCTCCTCTAATTTTTTCAACAATATGAACCCTAAAATAATGAAATAAATAATATAACACTTTCTTATTTACATATATATACATATAACAGTTGGCGCAAAAATAACCTTCCGATGTTTTTTGGCTGTAATTAAAAAAAAAACAAAATTAAAAACTTTGATTCTTCTTGTGGATTATTTTTATTTAATCTTTTAATTTTTTTTTACATCAAGTCGAGAATATGATGTCATGTAAATGGCCGCCGCCACAGTTGATTGTCATTTGCGCCCTTTTTTGGCATTTTCCATCACTTTGTCCAAAACTTCCGGTGATAGGTCCTCACATTCTTGACGGATATTGTCTTTAAGAGCTGCAAGAGTCTGAGGCTTGTTGACATAAAACTGCGACTTCAAAAAGCCCCACAAAAAGAAGTCTGGAGCGGTCCAATCAGGCGATCTTGCTGGCCAGTGCAAATCACCAAAACGGGAGATTAGCCGCCCGGGAAATGCATCCTTCAGCATATTGGTTGTGGCACGTGCAGTGTGTGCCGTTGCACAGTCCTGTTGGAACCACATGTTTTCACAGTAACCGTTTGGCCCGCGACGTCTTCGAAGAAAAAAGGTCCGATGACTCCTCCAGCGAAAACAGCACACCATACAGTGACTTTGAGCGGGTGTAATGGCTCTTCGTGGGTTACACGCGGATTTTCAGTGCCCCAAAAGCGTAAATTTTGCTTATTTACGTACCCGCTAAAATGGAAATGGGCCTCATTACTCATGATTATTTTTGATGAAAAATCATCTTCCTCTTGGTGGTGATTAAGGATGGCTTGAGCGTATGTTAGACGCGATTGGCGGTCAGCAGCTAACAGCTGATGCACCGTCTGGACTTTGTACATCTTCAAATCTTGTACCAAAATTCGCTGTAAAGACCGTCGACTGACACCCATTTGCATGGCACGTCGTCTGGTCGATGTCGACGGCGCTTCCATGACATCCTCAGCTACAGCAGCAATATTCTCTACAGAACGGCTACTCCGGGGTCTGCCACGCCTGGCAGCATCTCTTGTTGTGCCAGTCTCTTCGAGGCGAGCGGCTAAACGTCGCAGTGTTTCACCAGTAGGCGTTGGACGGCTAGGAAATCTGCGACGAAATTCAAATAAATAGTCACCAATATTCCGCGTTCTGCAGCAGTGTAGCGTAACATTGTTTATTAACGTGTATTTCACATGTGTTTACTACACAAATGTCAAAACAGAACTGACATTAGGGGCCCATCGCAAAATTTATAGCATTTTCTGATAGGAGGATTACTTTTGCGCCACCTTGTATATATATATAAAGGTGAAGTTTTTATCAAATTGTTATGTTCAAAATTGCTATAAAACATATTAAAAATTTAGATTGCATACTTCCATACATATATAATTAGTATATACATAATATAAATTGTTCAGAATTTGTTTAAAATGTGTTCGTGTGTTCATATGTATTTATGTATAAAAGATTTATGTACATTTACTTTTATAGTTGTATATTTATATTTATATGTTTACTATACCGAAATTTTTAATTAATTATTATTATTCAAACACTACTACTAAACTCTAAATTCCCTAACTTACTTGTACTTGAAAAAATAAACAACGAAACGAAAATAAAAGTCTATAATAAAACACCAGCATTAAACTCCTGCACGTTGAAGATGCTGGTGACTACGAGAGCCATAACGAAATGACCAAAAAAAAAAACCCACAACAAAAAATCACTGCTACTACTTCTTATACACCCCTTCAAAATATCTAAGTTGACTATGCTGTTGGTAATGAATATGAAATAATTTTGAGTAAACAACAAAAAATACATATATACCTCCAATTACAATATTAAAATGTAAAACACTGGAAATGCTTGAAATCTGCAAAAATTTGGGAATATCAGATTATTCTATCCGAAAATTTTCAATTCGCTTGAAACTATTTTGCAACAGTAAAAAGTGTAATAATCTGTATCGAAATATGAATTGTTCAGATATGGAGCAAAGAACGAAAAGCCATATAAAGATAGATTAATTGAAATGTAATGCATTATAAATACATGTTGATGAGTAAAGGGTCACCCCAATATGAACAATCTATGTATGTATATATGTATGTATGTACATATACACATTGTTTACTTCGAGGAGAAGTCAATAATCATTAATGAGTTGTAATCGATTATATTAAAGTTAAGTGGAAATACCAGAGGAAGAAGAAATCAGGAATAACCCCGTGCCACAACTGTCAAATGCTTGGCAATGGATCTATGCGTTGTAGGGTAAAAACTCTGATTGTACAAACAGAACTAAATTTCAGCAATTGAACGTCGTCCCAATCAAAACCTGCTGCTAGACAAAATTATTTGTATAATAATGCTAACTTTATCAGTGTTAAAAACAGCAACTGTAATGCTGAATTTCCCAACAGCTTAAATCAAGATCTTAATCCTTAATTTGCAAAGATGTAAAAGAAAAGCAGATCCGTTTGAAGTGATTACTTCACCAGCATGCAAAATCCTGTATAAATAACATTATTCTTATAGTAACATAGAAGCCCGGAACATAAGAAACGAAAAGAAGAACTGTTTAATTATTGCTAAGCAAAGATATTCATCTCTGCTCGGTCACTGAAACAATGTTAAAGGGTTTACAGAAAATATCGACACTTAAGCAGGCAGGGCAGGAGTTGCAATTTTGATAAGAAAAATGTGGAACATACTCTTTTACTAATTGTTAACACTTTTTAATCGAAAATATCAGTGTAAAAACAAAAATAAAAAATTGCAACTATGTTAGAATTTACTCGTGCTACTCTCCTGGTGGGTATGCAGGTAGGGATAATACCAAAACCAAAATTTAAGTCTTATTTAAGAATAAGAAATATTTACGGCCGAAATTGGAAAAGATACAGACAGGATTATATGTATAGATACAAAAGAATACAACCTAAGGGAAGCAATAAACGGCTTCAAGAATACTACTTGGAATAGAAAGTTGAGTGCTTTGGCAAAAAGTCCTTCTTCTTTTTCGGAATTTTTAAAAAAAAATTTTAGAAGAAATCTTTCACAACTCCAGTATAAACATTAGAAAAATATACTATATAATAAGAGAAATGTGAAATACTGCCTCAAGTTTTCAGTTTGATCCACTCAATTTCAACCAACCTCGGCATTCAAGATTTTACAACGGAAGTAAACAACGCTATTGAAATTTCTACAAGTTCTGGTTCAGAAAACTATATAAACTTTTCTGTATCAATGGTATTTTCTTTAATAAAGGAGGAAAAGCCATGGAAAAGATGGGATATTGAATTACCAAAAAAAAGGACTAAAACATTACAGAGTTCATAAATTTATGTCTTCGGCTCACTTATTCACTATATCACTTATTATATAACATATACCCCTGAGAATTCCCAGTTTTAAATAGCTGTACAATCTCCATATTTGCAGACAACACCGACGTACTCAGGTCCGGAATTTTTTCTGTTGATGTCATAGAAAGAAGTTGCTTTAAATATAGTAAATTAGTATAATGGAAAATACTTTTAAATGCATAGAAAGATAAGAGTTATTAATTTCAAAGCAATATAACCATTGAAACCCTGGTTGGAAAATCTTACTTTTAAATTTGATTCTAGATGTCCACAATTTGAGAATTTATAAATCAATGAACTTGTCTCTTTATCATTTTATTCCTAGTTTAAGTTTTCATCCATAACCTTTAAAAACTTCATGAAGGTTTTTGTTTGAATTATATAATATATAATATACTCCCAATTAAATAAAATACCTTCATTACTTACGTCCTTCTAACTTGTAGCTAATTTAACAATTAGGAAGTTAACCTTAGTTGGAAAGAAGTGCAGAGTCGGACAATTTGAGTTGAGAAATAGTTATTTAAAATTACTTCAAATATGAAATTATGAACATGCATATGTATGTGTGTATACGGCAACAAGATTGAGAATTGGTATATTCTACAGGAATTACAGCAATCGAACAAACATTGTAAACCAAGGAACGAATCACTCAACTGAGCTGAATAAAGCTTTTTTAAGTTTTTATTTAGCAGCAGTACAACTTAAAATGGCAAAATATATAGAGCACAATTAAACACGCCTTGTGTAACGTCACCGCTAACTAAACATTATTTTAGGACTTTCTATATAAATTTAAAATAATTGATTCTTTACACACATAAACAAAATTATTTCGGATACTATTACCAGTATTTATTTAATTTTGCTATTAAAATACTGCACTTCACTACGATTTAACAGAGAAAATTTGGGCATATAAATATGTATGTACAGTAAGGCGGATCGAAAAAAAAGTTGTGTCTATGGCACTAGAATGAAAGATGTGGGAATGAAGTTTCTAAGACAGGAAACATTTGTTTTTTGCCACGCCCCAAATACAGCTCTTTTCGTTTTCTGCAAAATCTAATGCCATTTATGATATTACGGATCTTTCCCCCTAATTTAAAATTTTTTAATAATGAGTATATTAAAAGGTAGGCATACTAAGTTTTAGAAGGACTTTCTTGCCACGTGCAACATTGTGCCACATTGTACAGTATGTATAGAACATTGTATGCTACTGGTTTACGGTGATATTTGTTATTATGAAATAATTTTTATGTAATTTGGATTAATCACAAAGTAACCGCTAAAGTACGTACTAAAAATCAAAACAGAACCAAACTTCCGAATTTATTTTAAGTCAAGAGGTAGCACCTCTTTTTCACAACTGAATTGATCTTACTGTAAAATTAAATAACTCGTGCTTTTATATTCAGAGACAAGTCAATTAGATGATACAATTCACTAACATTTTAACACAAGCTAAGAAAGTCATGGGCGACGGCATAATTCGCTTTAAATTTTATTAATTTTTATTATGAGTTTAAAAATATAAAGATATCATATACGAGATTTAAGAATAAGGGGACTAATCAAAGTGCAAAAAAAAGTTTGGGCGAATTAAAAAATTTCTTTCCGCTTCCTAATATTCACTGGTCGAGGTGTTTTGTAAATGTATATAATATTTATTCATTTATGTACATATGTATATAATTCAAGTATTAAAAATAATATACATATACATATGTATGTATATATATAATGTACACATATTAAATATTGGTAGATTTCACTTGTAATTACAAAATGTGAGTTGAGTCTCCACTGATGCTAAAGAGGAATGAGAATGTGTGGTTGCCGGATAATTAAATGTGAAATGTTGCCAGCCTTGAAATATAAAACATTTCCGAAAACATATAACTCATAGTCTACATCCCAGGTTTTATGAGGGGCTGAAACATTAAAATCTTTATAATAAAGAAAAAAACATTTCAGCATTCAAAAATTTTAACATTTAATTTCCAATTATTCAGTAGAACGAAATCATAACTGGAAAAAGAAGAAGGGTAAAATTTGGTGTATCAGTTAATATTTCAATGTCGCAAAAAACTGGATTTGCAACTCATTGTGCAGCAACAGGACAAAATTGTGATAGTGCAAACATTTTGCAAAGAGAGAATAATTAATAAAAGATATATATACTAGAAATGCTACACACAGGGTTGCTGTTGAAAATTTCGACAAAGTGTCATAAAAAGGGTATTTAAGAAAAAGGGTATTTTGAAGTAAATAGGGTGAACAAAACAAATAACATTTATTTCACCTAAAATTGAATTTATTAACCTAATTTAATTATAAATCAATGTTAAAACTAAAAAACGATTAACAGCTCTGATTCGGGCGAACTGAGAGAGGAAAGCACGGACTCACAAGTTTCTGTTTTAAGTTTGTTTGTAAGTTTACTTTTAGTCAGTGATAGTTTTGAAAAAAATCGTTAAGCGGAAACATTACTACGCGGCAAAGTAAATATATATGTAACGAATTCATATAGATTTGAATATATATTTTCATCAAATCTATTTTTAAAATTTCCTTTGCTGTTTATATTACTTTCTAGCAATTTAAACTCATGGACAAAAGTTTCTGGTTCGACAATTATGTCTTTGAACTCAGAAACAATTTCTTGTTTGGAATTTACAAAAAGCGGGTCAAAAAATTTCAAAAAATTAAGTTTTTTATTCGTTTATCTATGCTTGATATCATATCCTGACACAATTTTTTATAAAAATTCAAAATGTTAGTTTTTATTTCTATAACATCACATCTTGGATGCAAATTAACACATATTTCGGCCTCTGCATCATGACCTAGTATATATTTGTAAAACAAATGTGTCTTTTGCATATAAAACATTTTCAATGTCTATTTCTACTACTACTACTATTACTACTACTATCTACTATTTTTTTCAAAAAGTTTCTAAAACTTATTAATAAAATTTCTTTGGTCGAAAGATTTTGTTACAAAGATACCAAGGGATAAATTAAAAAAAGGTCATAAAAAAGTCATTGGCACGAAAAGGGTCAAAAGTGACAGTTTAGTGTCACAACGGCAACGCTGGCTACACATTATCTACGCATCGAAGGAGAATACATTCAACTACATAAAAGACATTGAGCGCTGCGCGAGTTAACGCGGCATAACTGTTATCTGCAGTTGTTTCCACTAATTACATATTTGTTGTGTTTACATAGGAGTTCTATTTAAGCAAAATATTATATAATCTGTTTTTAATGTGTCTGGGCTTAGGACCAATATTTAACTAAGTTATTTAAAACCACTTATTTATTTCCACTGATGTGTTCATATTCTGGTGCTTGTCTAGGATTAATATTGCTTGTTTCAAGAATGATTAAATAAAGATTACGCCATCACGCAGCCATAAAAAAACATTTCTGCGCATGTTGGAACTCTGACGTCACTCAAGCTGTGTTCTCATTGGCTAATAAAATTCAGCTGTAGAACTATTATGTTTGTGTAAAAACATGACAGTGGGACAAATTGTTATTTTTCGAATTCAATTTTTTGAAAGCAAACAAATTCTTTATAAGATTCCATATATAGATTTTCATTACTTTTATTATAATATTTCACTATTGCTGCAAATAAAATATAGTTTTCAAAAAGAATTTTTTTTATAGAGATGTATAGAATTAAAGGACAAAACATAATTTCAACGTTTGTTTTTAACTTGAAAATAAACTTAAAAGTAATTAACTTTCCAGAATTCATATTTGCTGTTTCAATATCATACAAAGTAGTGAATACCATGTCTTCAATATCTTTCAAAATCCTCTTGCTTGAAATGTAAAGCACAAATTTTTTCTTTATCCACATTTAGAGGCTTCACTGTTTTGCAAAAAATTACCTATAAATTCCTTCGAGCTTCATCGTTTGTAAAATTGTAAAACGATACAGCTTTTTGAAAACACAAACGTTTTATTAAAAATATGCAAAATATTAGGTTTTAACATAATTTCTCACTTGTTTTTTTACTGTTACTTTGTTTGCATTTGCCCACTGCACATTTCATATTTGATCTCTTTCTTATCTTTACACTCTATTTTGTTTTTTGTTTTTCTTAGTTTTGCAGCTTTTAAACAACCCAATTTAAACAGCTTTTATATAATTTTAATTATTTTAATATTATTTATATGTATTTATTATTAAATATGACACGAAATTCGTTGTTTATTAAGCACCGATGAAATAATTTTTTTTAGAACTCTCTGAGTAAATTAATTACAGGGCTGCCAACTAATACAATATACATAACTTTCTTTTAAGAAATTATAGTATCATATGAGATATGACAGACTTGGTAACCTTTGCGAGGGGACCAAAACGTCATCAAACGGTAAATCATACGCAAGGCGTAATCTTTATTTAATCATTTTTGGTATGTTTCTTATGGTTAACTAATAGTAGATAACACTTAAGTATAATAGCAAACACAGTTAATATAAAAAGTTGTTAAGTATTCTTTGTATCTTGAGTCTCAAGAATATATGTATGTACTTATATTTATAAATAAAGTGCACGTTTCGGTGCAGAAAATGATAAAATATATTTTTTTACTCAGTTCTTGCAAAAGGACTTAACTCGCGCAAACATACAGGCATATAATGAGCAAGCAAAATCAAAAAGACAACGAATAAGTTTCTAGAAACTGGACAGCAGTCCCGGGCAAGTAAACTCCGCGAGAACTTTTTTATATACAAAAGTGTTTTTTTTTAATTTTGACATACTAAATGTAAATATTTTGATGTATTAATTTTTTGTATATGTCGGGTTAAATTACATATGTATGTATGTACGTATTAATGGTAACTTGTGTCATTTTTGTTCTTTGTATAGAAACCCTGAAGATGATTAACAACGACAATTAAAATATTAGTAAATATAGAAAATGTAAAAAAAAATCATTGGAATTTTTTTGAATTATTAGACCTAAAGCCGAACTGAAAAATATTAAGAAGTATAAAAGGTCAACAAATGAACAAATTTCTATAGAATAAATAATGACATTAAAATTATATAATAAGAAACTTTGCAAATCGGTTAATAATATTAATAAAACCTAAACTATCTAACATATTTGAGGAATATGAAAAATTATTCACTGATCCAAACGAAAACGATATACATACATATGTCTCGATTTCCTTTAAATATTCATTACAGAAAAAAATACTCACTATTGATTAAAATTGGATTCCACCACTTTCCTCTTGATGAAAGAGATATTGAGAAATCTACAGAGGAGGAATATTTAGAAAATCAAGATGCAGTTTTTAAACCTAGGACGAACCAACTATATAAACCACGCCAAAACGAAAAGGAAATGTTGATATTTAAAACGTAATCAATAGAAGATCTACGACGACCATTAAGAAACGTTATATTTTCTTTTAGAATACTAACAACGTTAACAGTAAACAACAAACCATCGTTAAATTCTCGTTCAATGAAATCTTTGTAAGAAGATGAATTAAGAATATAAACTTCTGGTTACACCTCCATACAGACATCAGGCCAATGGCCAGATTGAGAGGTTCCGCTCAACCGTCACGGAAATAGTGCGAGATGTAAAAAAATATTAAGCAGCTGAATACACAAGAATTGATAAGAAGAGTGTTAATAATTTATAAAAACAAACACACACAAAATAAGAGAATAATATATAAGAATATTTTAAATATCAGTTTAAGGAAATATATCAGGGTGTTAAGTACTTATACTTATAAATATGAATCTACATACACATATATAACATGTAAATGTATAACATACTGAATGAGTATCACAATTAAAATTTTAAAATTATGGGAAATGAACTTTGGAATTGAAATTTAAGCCAGCAGTAATAAAAGCAAATGAAGGAATTGATATAGGAAAGACTATTATCAACAAATAATATCTATCTTTAATCAATCTATACCAACTTTCGGATTTTCTGAAAGGTTTAAGCAACATAAAATATATAAAGAAATAACTTATCAGTTAAACTACAGTTATGAAACAAGGCGGATTCTTGATATGCCTGTAAATTACTGTAAATTAACTTCACAAATTATCAGTTCTATTTCTGTTCTCTTAATTACTACATTTTTGTCACTTAATAAAGTTTTAAAAATGTTTATATATTAAAAGTAAACATGTTTGTCTTTTTCCTAATGATAAGCATATGTAAGTACATAGTTAGAGTTTTTTTCATAAACACACATCCATATAATATATATTATAGATATATGGCCTCTTTAACAATTTAATCCTTAAACCGAGAATTGAAGTATTTTGTCTTACTTTTCGGTCTCTATTATTTCATTCTTTGTTTAGAATATTTGTATTTGACCTATTTTATCTATGTGTATACAGTATTTAGTTTTATCTTAAATATAGTTTATTCTTTTATGCAGAGCTTCCATCCACGTACTACTTACATATGTAGTACAAAGAAGGCTTTATCATTCATGTACTTACATATGTGCATATATGTATACTTAGGTACATGCATACATTGTACAAGTTGTACTTTACAAAATACCAGAATTTTTGTGCAATATTTGGAACCATGCCTGAAAATTACATCTATTTGCTATGAGTATTTTCATGAGCTTTAGACTGGAGCTCAACACAGGTTTTAGCGTTTACAATTCGGTAATTCCTTCCCATCGTCAGTTGAATTATTTGACTTGGCATCCAGGAAAATCATTTCTGCGTCAGGGCTAGCAGAAATCAACTATTTGCTTCACGGCGAACGCGTTCTCTTACGTGCTTACGTGAAGAAGATCATACAACATATTTATTTCTTCACTTGTTGCATCTTTAAGCTGTGAAAGCAGAAGTATTTTTTGCACACAAACCTCTTAGTCTGCTCAGCTGTCTTTTGTTTTCGCTTCAAAAATGCGGAATATAAGCGCCATTCGGGAGCAGCAAGGTGAACGTCTTTCATATAAGGTATGTAGGCCGCTTGAAAGTTGACATGGCGTCCTTCACACTAGTCCTCCACAATCAAAGGCATCTGCCGTAAAATATTTCCGTTAGTTCAAATATAGTTAATGAAGAGTGGCAGCAATGCAAGATTATTAATGGAGTTATGCAGAGTTGTATTTAAATGAAACTAAAAATTGGAACTAGAATTTAAGATTAGAAATTAATAGAAATAATTAATAAATGAAATATTAAATGATATAATGAAGTAATAAATAATCAATAAAGTGCTTCAGCTTTATAATACGATTGAAGTTTTGTTTAAGTACAAATGCTATTATTTTTAAAATATCCTTTTTTGAAGGCTTGATTGTATTATTTATTCATAAGAATTAAGCTTAATAGTACCTGAATAACAGAAATATGAAAATGGCAAGTAGATGGCAGCTGAAAAAGTTTGTTGGTTGAGGCCCAGGTTCACCACGGACTGTAGCGCCAAAAGAAGAAGAAGTAGATGGCACCACTGAATTTATTCAGTTCACAATCCCCTAATGGTGAAATTTCCTGAACAGTCGACAAATTAAATAATATAAAATTTAAGCCCTTATTGTTATACAGTAGTTTCCACTTAATTGATTCCCGCTTAATTGATTTGCCGCTTATTTGATCCAAAAAAATAACACTGAAAAAACTCAATATAAGTTTTATAGAAAAATTCGCGTTTAAATGAGTCCCGCTTTATTGAATTACCCGCTCAATTGAACCATAAAATAAAAACTATTTGTAAATAGCATACAAACATGCCGCTTAATTGACATTTAAAAATTCTCTTTTTGTTGAAAAATTCAAATAGTCGACTTTTGGTTTTCGTGATGGCATATATTTACAAAATTGAAAAGAATATAGTCGAAAGCTGTTTTAAGCCACAAATTCAGACTGCAATGACCGACTTTTTTAAACCTATTTAGTCATGTTTTGAAATAAATACAAACGTATTTAAATTTACATCAATACATACATATATTCTTATGTATATTCTCGTCAGTAAACATATTGATCTCTTTTTTAATGCAACGAATTAAATTTTAGTTATTTTTATTTACTTATTTTGTTTTCTGTTTTTAAGAGCTTTCACATATTTAGTGTAAATACATATGTTTTGTTCTTTATAAATGAATTAAAATATTTGAACAAAAACAATGCAAAACAAAACGTTTTATTTATTATACATATATGTAAGTATATAAATATTTTACTGCTTTATTGATCCCACTTTTCCCCACGCGCAATTATGCGGAGTTCTTTTAATTGAGCCAGTGAATCAATTAAAAGAGTATCGGTTTAATGATATGCCCGGTTCATTGCAACAAAACCTGTGCATTTTTAGAAAATCAATTAAGCGGAAATTACTATAGTTTATAATAACTTATATTTTTATTTTGTATTAAATAATATATTGTTCTTGATTTTACTTAAGCTATTATTAACAAACGTATCACAATTTGTATCAAAAAAGAATAAGAGTAACTAAAATTTTTATGAAATCTTAGCACATTTATTCTTTAAATTACTTCAAAAACACATGTATTGAAATCATAAACTTATTTAAGGGACTACATCTAAAAGATCAATTTTCTATATAATGCTGATGCCAAATTTGCATATAGCATGTCGCTTTTTCAATTTCAGTTTACACCTGCTTTTAATAAGTTCAGGCCGGGGAAGTCCACCATTGACCAAATTTTCACAGTACGGCAGATCCTGGAAAAGACCCAAGAGATGCAGATCGACACCCACCACCTATTCGTCGATTTTAAGGCCGCATATGACAGTGTGTATAGGGACGAGCTATACGAAGCTACATATGTCTATTTTTGACATTCCTACTAAACTCGTCAGGCTGTGTAGGATGACGATGGAGAAGTCTCGCTGCTTCATCAAGGTCGGTAACGAATTCACCGAGACCTTCAATGTCAGAAGGGGATTTAGACAAGGCGACGCACTGTCATGTGACTTTTTTAACATAATTCTTGAGAAGATCGTGCAAAACTCACACGCCAACAACAGAGGCACGAATCTTCCAATAGTCCGTGCAACTGCTAGCATACGCTGACGACATTGATGTGATTGGTCGAACACAGCGAGCCGTCAATGAAGCGTTTGCTGGTATTTCAGTGGATACGGCCAAAATGGGTCTAGCGGTGAACGAGGGCAAAACGAAGTATATGCTGTCATCAAAAAAGGACGCGCAACACCGACGACTGGGCCAGAACATCACCATAGGCAGCTATAACTTCGAGGTAGTGAAGGACTTCGTCTACCTTGGCTCCCAAGTCAATAGTATAAACAACATCAGTACCGAGATCAAACGCAGAGTAACTCTTGCCAATCGCTGTTTCTTTGGGCTCAAGAGGCAATTGAGTAGTAAGGCCCTTTCTCGAAAAACCAAGCTGACGCTATATACCACTTTGATAATCCCTGTACTTCTCTATGGCGCGGAAGCATGGACGGTGTCGAAGGCGGATGAGGAAGTCCTTGGTATTTTTGAGAGAAAAGTTCTGCGTTCAATCTTCGGCCCTGTTTGCGTTGATGGTTTCTGGAGAAGAAGATTCAATCATGAACTGTACGGGTTGTACAGCGACATGAGCCTAACCAGGCGCCTACGGATCCAACGGCTAAGATGGTTGGGCCATATAGACCGCATGGAGAATACTGCTCCGACCCGTAGAATCTTCGATTCCGAACCTGTGGGACAACGCATTAGAGGACGCCCACGGAACCGATGGCGCACACAAGTGGAGAGGGACCTCAACCAACTTGGTGTGCACAATTGGAGAACGCTGGCTATAGACCGTGCCAGCTGGAAAACTTTGTTGGTTGAGGCCCAGGTTCACCACGGACTGTAGCGCCAAAAGAAGAAGAAGAAGAATATTTGAAGAGCTGCATTTTCGTCCAATGTTGTTTTGTAATGACTTTTCCAAAGTGGTTTTTGTAAATCTGAATTATGTAATACTTTTCCAATCGAAATTTTTCCGTTTTAATTTCTTCTCCAAAAGATAAAAATTAAAATAGTCTTCTTCTAGTTCTTTCTTTTTTTTCAATCCATGCGTGATGATCAATGTCATTACAACTTTATTTATGTATTTGAAAGCAAATTAATTCTTAGTTTGTCCTACACAGGAATCACTGTAAAAACCAGCATTTTTTACGCTGGTAAGATTGTTTAATGCTAGAACAAGGATGACGCGATTTGATTTCCACCTCGAGAAGATAGTGCTTCCTACATAACCAGTTATGTGAACAGTCGCAAAACTTTAAGTTGGTCACATTTAGAACACGAATCTAGGCTGGGCTTTTTAAAATTAATGTTCATGGTTCTGAACAAGTACTTTATTACATAATAATAACACTATAAGTACGTCAAAATGACACAGAAAAACGCCAAGACACGCGAACTTAATTGAGGACCTCTTCTACGGTATACTCCGTTTTAAAATATTTGGTAAAAATCAATAGTTATTTTGAGGAATATACATTAAAATCTTTTTCAAAATTTGTCGAAATTCAACTGTGATGATGTGTGCTACAATCTAATCCAGTTGTGATAAATTTGCTGCATCTTTTCCAACTTGGTATTTTTAGTTATATTTAAATAAAATTTCAAAATTCGAACAATATGAGATTGAACTAAAATTATATGTATATCAAAGCTAACTACTTTGAAAATTCCAAAACTAAAATTTCGCTTAAGCATTCATAACCTAACATGCGCTCATGGTTGAAGATGCACTCAAAGCAAAACATTGATTTAATACACGAGACAATTCAAAATATACATCAATAACATCTCATGATTTTGATCTAATCTTTTACAAGGCCCAAAATTAACACAAACACAAAATTAAGTTTTAGTGTCTAGGCGATTTTATGTGTGACTTTGAAAGTTAAAATTTTACTTACAGTGTAACTATTATTAAAAAAACGATTATAAGAAGCTCACCTTTAAAAAATTTTGAAAGTATTTGTATAATTACTCTCACAACTAGGAAACTCCAAATTTAATTTTATCCTCTGTTAATTTGTTTTGCGCTCCACCTGATCTTTGTTGGTCGCAGAATTCAATTTCAGAAAAGCTTATTTTTTTTAATGATTTATTAGATTTACCCCGATTTCTCGAGAAAGCTTTCTGGGACGTGGCTGGGCTTCGCTAAGCTTATCATCTCTAGAGGAACTTCTCAACTCGTCACGATTTGAAGGTACATAATAGAACTGGATTAAGTGTTCTTTGTTCTGTTCACTTTCGATTTTATGACTACATTCTTTATTTTATTTATTTGACTGTTATCTAGCACAATAAGATGAATCATCTTATGAATGACTGTGCTAGTGATCAGGGAGATACATCTGTAATTTAATTAACAAATATATTAATAATTTAGAATATTTAATTTAATTTATAGTGACAAAAAAAAAACACTTATATATATTAGTTACTTACTTACTTATATAGTACATATCAAAAATAATCGAAATTAAAAAGCTTTAGCAATAGAGGTTAAAACTTTGAAATCATCTGCTTATTTGTTAAACAACACAAGAGTACAAACAGACTGCATTATAAACGGAGTTAAAAATAATGTTGAGTGCAGATAAGGCAGTGTTGAACATTGCGAAGAAAATAGGAGCAAACATTTGTAACAGTTCTTAAACCGTAATAAAGAAAATGGAAAAAAGTCTATTGTAGTGAAATTTGCAAATAAGAAATCGAAAGAGTTGTGTATGCATGTATCATTGCATGTTATGAAATATGCTAAATCGTTGAAAAAAGTGGGTTTCACAAAAATCAAAAAAAAAAAAAAATCGTTAAGATCTATTGATGATGTTGATAAGCTATTAAAAAAACTGTTGCTTGTGGTGCTAAGCGCAATAGTGATGTTGACTTAAAATGCAACGGTAGAGATGCAAATAGTGATGATGATGAAATTTGAATCGTTAAATTCGATAATTAAGTAAAAATGTTTATATTCTTTTAATACTTACCTCAATAAAAATAAGTCTAATTCTTTTAATGTGTTATCGCTTAGTGCAAGAAGTATTTCATCTATTGAAAAATTTAATAAATTTAAATCTGATTATCTACTGTTAGCTGTTCAGGAAACATGGTTCGATATTAACTGTGTTGATTTGTACTCAATTAAGGGATATAAGGCTGAGCACTGCTGCAGAAGTGACAAGTACGGAGGAACTTCAGTTTACGTATCTCAACAGATAAGCTACAATGTACTTTTTCTCAGAGCAAACATTTTTTGGATTTAACTTGTTTTTTACTGCCCAATATTAAAATAAATAATAAGCCATTAGCAATAACGTCGCTGTATACAAAACTTTGCGGACTTGCTACAAGATTTACTTGAGAAGGTTAAAAACTAACCCTGCATTTTTGTTGGAGATTTTAATGTCGACTTGATTTCTGAAGATAGACCAAGCAAATTTCTAATGGACATATTTTTAGAATTCAACCTTGTTTCTTGTCATAAGTTGGTAACTAGACCTGTGATTGGATCTTGTATTGACTGTGTATTTGGTAACTGTGCTGAAATCATCCTGGTAAATTCAATCCAGAACAAATTATCTGACCTTAATATAATATTTTGTCAAATAAATACTCAGTTTTGTCGGCGAGAAGGGACGATTAAAAAGCAAAACTGGATAGATGATAGAAAATTCGGTATGTATTTAGATGAAAATCTAAATATACCATGTACAAACTCCTCGTCTGAACAATGTGACCAACTTGTCAAAATTCTTTCTGTGGCGGAAGAACATAGTTGTAAAACCACAATTAGTAAAAAAATATACGACATGAAATGTGTCCTTGGATGTCAAATGAACTAATTTCGCTGATAAACTTTAAAAATAAATTGTTGAAAACCCGTAGGAAATATGAAAAACATTTGAAAAGAGTGTGCAAAATTATAAAACACTGTAATAACGAGTTAAGGTGTAATTTTTATACGTATCATTTGGATAAATACTGTGGTGACAGTAGAAAAACATGGAGATTCTTGAACGAGACTTTAGGCAGGAAAAACGCACGAATGAATAAACATCAACAATGAGGTTCTTATTTCAAATGATGAAAAAGCCATATCATTTAACCACTTCTTTCACAACTCAATTTGTGAAATAAGAAATACTATTCAGCTGAATCATAATGACAATATACATTTTTTTCGCACCTTAGTTCCTGTTTCAACCACCTTCAACTTCCATGCTATTGATAACTCTAACATAGCGTCTGTTCTGAATAGTTTGGACGTTAATAAAACGCCTGGTTAAGATAATATTACACCTAAAATGCTATTAGTCCGCAAGTCAACTGTTTTGGGAATACTAACAGGAACATTTAACAAAATGATGGAGGATGCAAAATATCCAGATGTTCTGAAAAAACATAAAATTATTCCAATACCTAAATCTCCTGGAACAAATAAAATTGAACATTTTCGTCCGATATCGGTTCTTTCTGTCATTGATAAAATTTACGAAAAGGTAATTTCCGAACAGTTAAATAACTATGTGGACGTAAACAAATTATTATTTGACCGTCAATATGGGTTTAAAAAAGGTTCTGGGTCTGCTGAAGCTATCATCAATGTTATTGACTATGTGTGTTATATATATATATATGTGTCTTGATGAGGGTTATAAAGGAGTTGCAGGAGTATTTTTTGACTTGTCAAAAGCTTTTGGTTTGGTAGATCATATATTGCTTGTTGAAAAATTAAAGCCTGTTAAAGGCTGTTCTGAAAAATCACTAAAAATATTTAAAGACTACTTAAGGAACAGGCAGCAATTTGTGCAAATAGGCCAGGCCAGAAGTTCTGGTATTGGTGTAGTTTGTGGCGTTCCTCAAAGCAATGTACTTGTTCCTCCACTATTTAAAATTTTTATCAATGACGTCAAGAATATATCATTTAACGAAAAACTTTTTATGTTCGCTGATGATATTTGCCTGCTGTACAATGACAAATATGAAAAAGTACTTAGAAATCAAATTGAGTATGATGCTGTTAATCCTTAACGCACGGAAAACTAAATTTGTGCGTCCAAAGTTTCATCTGGAATTGGTATTTTGTGCAAATTTAGAAACAAACTAAACTCTAAAGCGAAAATGTTGATATACCAATTTCTTATACACTCGTACCTGACCTATCTCCCAATAGTATATGATTTTAAATGGAACTCGTCGAACTCAAACGATAGATTTGTTTCAAAGATATGCTAATAGCATACTACCAATAAAAGGCCTTCACAAATAGCAACTATTGTTTTATGTATTTAAGAGCTTAAATGGTTTTGGTTTTAGCACTATAGAGTTTTCTTTCGTTGGTACACATACGCAAAGAGCAATGATGGACTTGAATTTTGTCAGATGTCGGCTCAATGTTACTAAGCAGAGAATTCGGTTTGCTGGTCCAATTGAGTACAGCCAACTACCTGATCGCTTAAAAAATATCTAAGTGCCCTCGACTTTTTAAAACGCAGTAAAAAACATTTTGTTACATAACGTTGAACTGCTTCTTGTAAATTAAAAATATAACGCAAAAATGAAAAAAGGAAATTGATGTATGTTACATTAAATGTATATTTTGTTGTTATAAGGGAAGCAAAACTAATACCGCTTTTGCCCTGTATACGCTGCTCAACAATAGTTTCTTCCCATCTAAACTTGATATTTCGAGAAAAATATTTTCAATTTCACCATCGACGGCATTTTTCAATATTAGCTTACAGGGTACACCATCACGGACATAAACTGCTACACCTACGCCTCTGCTACAGTTTCTATGCCATTAACAAGATTTTTCCTATCGGAGTGGAAAAGTTTAAATCCTGATATTTTGTAAACTGCATCTGGGATGTCTAATGGCAACCAAGTATCTGAGACACATATTATATCAATACCAGCTGAAACAAATAGGTTTCTTGAATTCATCGAGTTTGTTTCCTTAACTTTGTGCGTCTAAATGAATGATGTTTAGCCCAGTCCCAACCCTGTAAAGAACTCTAATCATGCGTTAAATACAGTCTACTGCTACAAGGATTGAGCAACGCAAATTAAGAATAAAAGTATTTAATTAAGAAGAAATATGTACATCACTTCGACTGGTGGAAGTTGGATTTTCAAAATTAGGAAATAGCTTGTATAGTTGCTTAACATCATCGATACGTACAACGCTCAGACAACATTTTACATAAACATTGCCCCGCATGGTGAAAGCGCTTTGTAATAGTTTTCTTTTCGTATACGATTTGCGGTACGAAAAATTTTAAAATTAGTTTTTGTTAAATTTTCGTTGATGAAAGTCTACTATCTGAGCTAAATCCAAGCAATTACAGCGTAAAAACGAGTTCTCTATTCATCTTCTTGCAATTCGTCAGTGTTTTCAGAAAATAGTACAACAATATTTTTAAAACATCGAATGCTAGAATAGATTATTGTTTATATTGTATCTGTAATCCAAATGAACTTCTGTCGAAGCATCTTAAATAAAATTATTTTAAAACGGGACATTTACTTTTTTCTTTATTAACATCTAATGAATTTTTATTTCCAGATATAAGATATCTTTGTAGTTGTTATTTCAAGCCGGGCTTTTGAACGGAATCTGGTGTTATATTGATGAGGAGTGATGGGTTTTAGTAGATGTGTATCATTAAGGTCAGTAAGTTGATATATACTTTTAATATTTAAAACATATAGTTGACGTGATAGGCCTTTAGTGTCGGTGTTGTTAATAGATGGTTGTAGGTTGTTGTTATTAACTTCTGAGTTTTGATGTCTTTCATTTTGGTTTTGATTTTTGTGTAGTATTTTAAGAAGACGGTTTCGTGTCTGTTGAAGTTTCTTACAATGTGAAGAATTTGCACGGCTAAGGGGAAGTATGCTTGTGTAAGTATAGTTTTGTAAGCTGCATGGTTGAGGTGGTACAGTGAGTAACCCGCCTTCCCTATTTTTTTTGCAATTCAGTTATTTGTTTTTCCACTTAAAGCTGGTATGTACGTGTAATCTTAAAATGCGAATGTCTTTTGGCATTCTGGGTCAGTCACTAGTTGAGGAGCCTATCCTTGGCGGAAACGTTCTCTTTGTGGTTTAAACCGACAGACGCAGGAAGAAGAAAATCTTCGAGATGCTGTTGCCTTGCGACAGGTCTGTTTTTATGCAGTGAACTAGATTGAGGGGAATGTCAGGTGATATGGTTGAAGGCCTGATGTTCCTTGTGGATTGCGGGCTACCAACTCAGGAGCCTAGTCATTTCTCTCCTTCTGGGAATGATTCTGGGTTAATGATTTATACCGTGCACCTTATTATAAGAAATTGCCACCTGTGTGAGCCTTGCAAGCCACATGGGGGCGGTAGTGAATTGTCACCCTGTTCACTCAAGTGGATTTGATCCACAGCCAGATATAGCCATCAAGGCAGGTGCTGGCATGAAATCATCTCCAAATCTGTACTCCTAAATATTTACATGAGTTCACTTGTGGGGTTACACTTATCGTTTATGAGAGTATCAAATGCCATCTTTTCTTTGGTTAATTTTTCTAATGCTAATTTAACTTCTAATTTATCCAAAATTATGGAGTTTATTACTCCGCTTTTCGCCCATTGAATGGCGTAGTGTGCATTCATTAATGGCTCTTTTATGAGTCTTATTCGACTTTGCAAACTTAAACCTATTTCGATATTTAAATAATCATTTTTGCCTATGGCATTTGACATTTCATTTATTAATTTCGTCACATTATTTAACCTATCATTTAACATCTGATTAATGATAATCTGTTTATTATTGTTTTCATTTAATTCGTTTATATTAAACTCTAACATTTCAAAGTCATCGTGGTCTGGAGTGCCAGCGATGTATTTCCATGCAATGCCAATAATGTTAAATGATCTTTTATTTCTTGAATAACTCCTTTTTTCATTTTTATTTTTTGTATTATTAACTTTAATATTATTACTGGTACTTTTATTTTTATTATTATCAACATTATTAAAAGGAACAATACTTTGGATTAAGTCCAAAGCTTGTGTTATTTCTTCATTTAGGATAGGATAAAAAAAATTATATTCCTTTACTGATCTCTCTAGTAATTCCTCAAATGTACCATGAACTCTCTCAGTCTTTAGGCGTCGCATGACCTGTTGAAGCGTCGAGTGGAATCGTTCCACTTTCCCATTTCTATCATATGATTAACGAAAATAGATTTAAAAGATTTTTCTTTTACTTTCAGGAAGAAGGAAAAAAAGTATGTCCCTCAAAGGTTGTCTAATAAATTCGGCAGCTCTGGATTTAATCATTTTTACTACAGCAAACTTAGAAAATTTATCTATGGCTGTTAAAACTGAATGTTTATCTGTAATAAAGATGTCAAAATGGACAATTTGTCCAGGAAATTGTGGAATGGGGGTTGGTTGAATCTCTGGTTTGGCAGGATGACGATCGTACTTGTTTTCTTTACAAGCCATGCAATTCTTTATTATCCCATTAATACTAAAGTTTATAGACGGAAACTAATACTTCTCGATTATTTGAATTTTATTTTCTCGGGCATATCTGTGTGCGCAAAATTAAATTTTCCTGCTCCTGCTCACTAGTGACGTCTTCAACTTGTAATTGCGTAAACCTTACCTTGTAACTGTTAAATGAAAAGGATATATCTCCTGAATTTTTCCCATAATGCGCTCATCGGTTTTAATGCAGTTAATGACAGATGGATTTAAGTAGCGTTTTAAAATTCTTAATAGATTTTCTGAATCGTAATATTGCTCCGTAACTATATGTCTATGGTAAGTTGGGAAAATTATTTTAAATTCATACGACTGACTTTGACCTTGATTAAGAAAAATTTGATTTTTGAAAACGTTAATAGGTACTTCTACAGAGTATATCAAATTTTGAGAAGAACTTTCCTCACTGTGTTCACTCGATGTGAGTGTGTTTATTTCGGGTGGAATTCTTGACAAGGCATCGGCGACAACGTTTATTTTCCCTGGTTTATAGTGCAATTGATAGTTATATTCTTCTAAAATGGCCTTCCAACGTTTCATCTTACTGTTATTATTTTTGTTACTTAATGCATAAGTAAGGGGTTGATGGTGAGTATAAATATTTACTTTAGCAGTACCGTATAAGTAATTTCTTAAGCAATCCAATGCCCATATAATTGCTAACATCTCCTTTTCGTTAGCGGCATAATTTTCCTCGGTCTTGCTCTCAAAGGTCTAGATATGAAAATGATCGGTTTATCTTCCTGGGAAAGCACTGCACCAAGGGAAAAATTTTATGCGTCAGTAGTTAATGCGAATTCCTTATTGAAATTTGGATATGCATATGAAATAGCTTCTGAATTTAATTTAATTTAAATTTTTGTAGATTGATTTTTGGACGCACGTCCTTCCACCCCTCTTAAAAGGGATGTCAGGGGTTTAGCGAATTTCCCATAATCTTGAATGAAACGACGGTAATACCCTGACAGACCTAGAAATGATCTTAACTCTTTTAGCGTTTTGGGTGGTGGAATCTTGGATATAGCTTCTATTCTTTTCGGATTTGCTGTAATTCCTTCAGAAGAAATAATAAAACCTAGAAATTCAACTGAGTTTTTAAAAAAATTACATTTGCCCAACTGGACTTTCATATTCGCACTCTCAAGAATTTTGAAAACTTTCTCTAAATCGCGAGCATGATTATCCTCGTTTTGACTGAAAACATTCGCGTAATATATCGTCGAGCGCTCTTTGAAAAATAGAAAGGGCATTTTTTAAGCCAAACGATAGTCTCGTATATTCATATTTCCCATTGTTAATGGAAAAAGCAGTTTTTCTATATCAGATTCTTTTAGCGGGATCTGATGAAATCCGCTCTTTAAATCGAGTACCGAAAAAAATGATCATTCCCTAATTGCGCAAGAAATTCATTGATATCCGGAGTTGGATATCTGTCTGCTATAGTGACCGCGTTAAGCTTTCTATAATCTGTTACAACCCTGAATTGTTTATTTCCGGCTGAATCCGGTTTTTTTTGGAACAATCCATACTGGTGAATTGTATGGTGAACGTGATGGCCTTATGATGCCATCATTAAGCATTGCTCGAATCTGGTTTTCCACCTCAGCTTTTAAAGCCTTGGGGTAAGGATAGTATCGAGTATATACTGGCATATCATTTCTTGTTCGAATTTCTCCTATAACCCTGGTAGTATATGTTAACTTCATATAAGGTTCTGCAAATAAATTTGGAATATTCCTTGTCAATTCGGTAACAACTTTGCTTTGCTTACCCGTCATATGTTCATCCCTTTGATGAATTTTGATTTTAGTTCCGTTTTCAAGCAACATGTAACTATCTCTGGTGTAAATAACTGCTCCTAATTGTTTCAAATTATCATTCCCTAAGATCCCATGAAAAGACTTTATGTTAGGAAGGATGTAAAATTTAAATTTTTTGTCCCTAATATTAAAAAGATTAATAAACTTATGACTACTAATTTCAATGTCACCGGCTACTGATCTTGTATAAAAATTTTCTTGGTTCGGTATAATTATTTTCGAAAGAGATGGTTGTCTATAATTTTTTGTAGACCCTGTATCTATTAAAATATCGAGAATTTTTCCTGTTTCTGTTTTACATCGTACATAGGGTAACGATGAATCCGCTAACCTAAAAAATGTAAGTCGCTAATATCGACTGGTTGTTCTTCTTGGTTCTCTACTGCCTCTTCTTTAATTTGTTGATGATAATTCCGCAAATAATTTAAATTTCTATTTTCTGAGTTGCTATAGAGTTCACTTTCTTCCGGGGTATGCTCCAGATAATACGCTCCATATAGTACATGATTAGAGGCGTCTAAATATAAGTTTCTCTGTATTTTATTTGCTGGGGCATGGAATGATGCCTGTGGTGGCCTTCTACGATAAAAGTCGTTCCGTCTTGGTCGATTCATGTAATTCACTCTCTTTGAGTGAGTACTTTGGTCAACTTCCATAGGATCTGGCCTAGGCTGCGGTTTAGGTGCTACAGGACGTTGAGGGGGAAAATACGCGTGATGGTGATTATTTCTATTATAATAGAAATTCGGGTTTTGGAACGGTACTTGATTGCTAGCCTGAGGACGTGGTATATATGATAATTGAGGGTAAAATTGTTGTTGACTTTGATGATTCCTCTGTTGGAACCTCGGCTTTTGTTTGTGGGTTGGCTGATTAAAAATTCCATTAGAAATATTTCGGCTTCGTTGAGCATAATCAGAACGGAAATTCGGATTTTCAAGTTTGAGGCACAGATGAAGAGCCTATGGCAGATCCACGGGTTCCTTCATGCCTAAAAGACGCGACAAATCTCCAGCAAAGCGTTTATTAAAGCAGGTCGGATAAGATTGTTTGGGTCAATATTTATTGATTTTACTTTTTCTTTAATAAAAGATTTTTATGCAAAATGTACATATATCTTCTTATACAAAAATTTTGTTAAAAATACTACTGATTTGCTTTACTTAATACTAATAAAAATAATTCTCTTACAATAATGTTGTTGTCTGGAACATGTTGATCTGATACTGATGTTGCTTCTTTACTTTTTCAGGTTGCTGTTGCTTGTTTGCAGTTGTTAATTTTGTAATAACGTTGTTGTTGCTTTTCTTATAATATCGTGGATTAGTTTTTATCTTTTATATTTATGTATATGTTAATTATTATTTTTTATGTCGTTCTATTATCTTTAAATTTGTTTCGTGTTAATTACTTGATTTTCTTTAATCTAATATTTGAATAATTTTGCCTTGGCAAAAATGAACGTGATATTTATTTGCAAGTTTGATTCCTTTTTTGCAGCAACCACTTTGCTTAACAAATATCAATGTGCGAATAATTTTGTCCAGATATATATTTTTTTTATGTATCTATATATTTCCTTATGTATTTTTTATGTATTTTTCATTTATATGGATTTTTTATAACTTTCTTTTATTAATCTGTCTTATGCTATTTACTAAAACTAGGATTTTTTTTAAATTTTCAGCCACTAAAAAAAATGTTTTTTGTTCCTGAATTTAATTGTCACTTATTAATATAATAACTTGCACTTATTATTTAACTTATATCACTATTGTGTCCAGTGAAGCGGCTGGTGTACAACACCGTCCCTTTTTCTATACGCGATACTTGGGGCCTCGTTCTTCACAACTTTTGCGAGAGTTTCGACCGCGCGAGTTATATATACAAATCCCAATACACTTACATACTTAAAGATTGACCCTATTGATGATTTCATAGCAAAAATACAAAGTATAAAAACATAAAGCAAACATCATTTCCTGTTTGAAAATTAAAGCTAAATTATAAGTCAATACTATTTTTCGGTCGCAATTCCAAGAAGTGCAACGTCCCCAATTTAACACAGTAATTTTTAATAAATATTGCCAAAAACTGCATTCATTGTATTTCCGCTTTAATTCAGATTAATTTTAAAATAAAATAAATTTAGCATAAGTAAACAAAAATTGTAAAACACATTTTTAAGCTAAACTAACAAAAATGCATGTCAACAAGAAGTTGAACGATAATTAACAAAATTAAAATAAAGTAGTCTAAGTTGCAAGGTGTTCGGATGAAGTTGAAAAATAAAAAATTGTTTTTTTTTAACGAAACTAAAGCTCTCTAGTTGAATCGCGGACACTTGGGCAACCGAAAGGATAATATAACACACTTTCACTCTTACGTGCGGCTACTTAAGGCACACTGGATTGTCGTGGTACGTTTTTTTTAAAGTTCGCGTTATCCTTCCGGTCCCTGCTCGGGCGCCAATTAAAACTCATGAGTTTATTTTTATAAAAAAAAATAAATTTGTTTGGGAGTTGCCTCCTTTATTGCCAAATAAAAACTTAGAACTCACTTAAAATTAACAATTACATTCTTTATATTAAAATTATTATTCTGTCATCAGCAAACATCACCTGATTTATTTCCCGCAATTTCGGGTAACTGGATCAGTAGTTTTGCAACTAGCGGATGTTCCCACAACATGCTCAAATTTGGTAGACGTTTATTACATTATTATTGTTAACAAGTGCAGCGTTAACTTGTAACTGCAATTTTATTTCAATTTATTACTGTAAATTAAATTATTACAAAAACTACTTTATTAGGTCTTAAGTAGGTATGATCGCAGCGGGGCAGTAAAGACAAGTGAAGTCAGTAAAATATTTTAAGTATAAGTTAACTCAAATAAAGCAAACGAACTCTTTAGCTTGACTCATTTTTCTCTTAGTTGCACTTTTTTGCTTTTATTCTTTTACCCAGCAATTTAACAATAAACCTAGTTTTTGGTCATTGAACTATATTTAGCGAAATTGCACTTTTTTAATTATTATATTTTTCTAAGAATACTGTCACACCATATTTTTGCATTTATTTATTAATAATATAAGTTAAGTATTGTAATAATTTTAGTTTTTAGTCTCACTTTTGATATTCAAATAAACTGACTGACCAAAAAAAACATTATTGTGTTTTTTTGGACTTGCTACAGTAAAGTCCTTAACTGGCGCTCGAGCGTAAATAAAAACAAGTCGATCAACTGGTTCCTTAGTAGCACATGCAAAAAAGGGGCATTATGTGTCAGCCTAAGATCGCAAATAAAATAAATTATAATAAAATAATAACAAAATATCCTTAAACGAACAAGGATAGTAAAAACATCATTTAACTTTCAATATAAAATAGAAAGTATTAAGTGGACGTGTAGACAAAATTGAGAAACAGGTTCTGTGAGCATCCTTAAATTCTGCATCAAAATTGTACTACTACCAAATCCTATTGAGGATTATTATCACACTTTGAATACCATCAACAGAAGTTACAACAGCATCAACTGCTTTAACTACAGAATCCATAAAAGAAGGAAAGAAAAAAACATAGGGCATAGTAACAGCAACAACTACTTTGACAACAGAATCTGCAACAGTATCGTTAGAAGCAATTAGGAAAACAGCAAGACAACATTATTGTAAGTTAAATTTTAATTATAACTTGGTAAAATATTACCCTTTAATTTGAGACGCAAAGTAACGTTTTTTAAGAAATTGACAAAAGATATAAAAAAAATTAAAGTAAAAATAGCTAAAGATTTTTTAAATGATCATCAAAGTAGCTAAAATTGTTTTTAAAGTAACTAAAGATATTTTTATGTCAGAATAAGTATAAAAAATGTTTTGAAAAAACACAAGGTAAATTTAAATTAATTGTTAAAAAAGGAAAAAATGGTATAAGTGAACTGAAAATACGAATATAAAGTATCCTAACTAAAAGAAATATATTAAAGAATTTTAAGGAAATTATAACTAATAATATAATCAATAGAGCTGCGATTCCTACGGGACCCTCCAGTTCATAAAAAATAAATATCAATTGAAATATATAAATTTGATAAAATTTTGTGCATTGTAGAAAACAGAAATCCAAAAAATATATATTTTAGTAAAATAAAGGGTTCAAGACTACTATAGGAAAAAATTTATTTTAAACATGTCAAATGCCGAAAATTTAATAAGACTCCCCGTTCTTACTCCAAACGGCAACCGTGCCCCAAATGGACAGATTAACTTAGAAGACTTAAATATCTTGATTGCGAACATAGCGACAGAAATTTTTAGACAACAGGGGCCAGGATTAATTCAGGCGACTCTTAACCCCGATGCAGGACAAAATGTGGACAGGGATCATGTTATAAACGAGGAGTATAGGAACGACTTGAGGGATCTTGAAAAGATATCCGATATAGTTAAATGTTTACGAGAGCTTTCAGGAGCTCAAGGTGAGTTTAACTCATGGAAGAAAAGTGTAGAGCACATTTTAAACATTTATGAAAATACAAAGGGTACTCCGAGGTACTATGGCATTTTAAACACGATTAGGAATAAAATAGTTGGTGAAGCAGACATAGCATTAGAGTCTTACAACACACCACTTGACTGGAAGGCTATATCAAGGTGTTTATCTTTACATTATGCGGACAAGAGAGATTTAGCGACTCTTGAACACCAAATGAACTCACTAGCTCAAGGTAGGTCCTCAATACAAGATTTTTACCAACGGGTCTATAGGCATTTATCACTAATACTGAATAAACTAGGAAGCTTAGACACATCGAACGAGTCTTTGACTTTATTAACGCAAACTTACAGGGATAAAGCCCTTGACAAATTCATACGGGGACTAAACAGGGTTCTCCCAAAGCTTCTCGGTATGAGAGAGCCGGTGGATCTTCCCCAGGCACTTCACTTGTGTTTAAAAATTGAAAACCAGTCATATCGAGCACATTACGCTCATACTAGTGCGAATAACTTCCAGGTGCAACCACCTCCCAGACCACAGGGTCCGAAGCCACAACCTGCGCCGGAACCTATGGAAGTCGATGGAAGCTTGCGTACAAGAAGAATTGATTATGGAAATAGACCAAGGCAAAATTATTGCAGAAACAGGCTTCCACCATCTGTTAACCAACCTCAGAAGAAAATTTCACGCAATTTTCATTTATACACTGAACAACCACAGCACAAAGCAAATACGGATGACGAAACTCTGAATGATTACCGGAACTCTACTCAAGAGGCACCACGGCTAGACAAACGCTGTCTAGACTTTAATGACATTCATTTTTTTAGAATGACGACCTCTTCGTTACCCTACATAAAGTTTAGAAAGAAGAGCGGCGAAACCCTTAAAATTCTGATTGACACATGATCAACGAAAAATTATATACAACCACACTAGACGCTGCCATTCATACAAATAAGAACGTTTTACAAATAAGAAATGGCCTAAGAATAAAGAATGAACAACTTTCGTCTGACTGCCCTTTAAATTCGATAGAAATACAAGACGAACATCTGTCAGAAACACAGAAAAGAAAACTAGGAACGTTGGCAGCAGGTCATGCGAAACTTTTTGCGGAACCTGATGAAAAGCTCACATATACTACCAAAGTTGTGGGTGAGATTAGGACCACAACTTGCTCACCAGTTTATACAAGGTTTTACTCTTATCCTGCTTCGCTTAAGTCCGAAGTAGAGAGTCAAGTGAAAAAACTTTTAAAAGACGGAATTATAAAACCTTCTAGGTCTCCTTTTAACTCTCCAGTATGGATAGTCCCGAAAAAGCCGGACTCCGCTGGAAACAAGCAATATAGGATGGTCATAGACTATAGAAAATTAAATTCTATCTCAATAGCGGATAGATACCCGATTCCTGACATCTCGGAGGTTATTTCTCAATTAGGCGCTAGCAAGTATTTTTCCGTGCTAGACCTTAAAAGTGGTTTTCACCAGATTCCACTAAAAAAATCTGACACCGAAAAGACTGCTTTTAGCATAAATAATGGCAAATATAAATTACCCATTTTGCCATTTGGTCTGAAAAACGCGGCATCGATTTTTCAGAGGGCACTTGATGATATCCTACGAGAGTACATAGGGAGATTTTGCTATGTCTACATTGACGACATCATCATTTTTAGTCGATCAGAGGATGAGCTCTGTGAAATGTTTTTGGGGCTTTGGAAGAATCAAATATGAAGGTACAACTCGGTAGGTGTAAATTTTTAAAAAAAGAAGTAGTATTTTTGGGATATATTATAACACCTGACGGAATAAAAACTAACCAGGAAAAAGTGAAAGCTATAAGAGATTTTCCAGAACCACAGAGCCTCAAACAGTTACGGAGTTTCCTTGGTATTTCAGGGTACTACAGATGGTTCATTAAAGATTACTCAAAGCTTGCAAAACCCCTGACATCTCTTTTAAAAGAGGAGGGGGGACGCGTCCAAAAACAAGTCAGCAAAACTCAGAATATATTTAAACGACGAGGCAAGGGAATCATTTGCCAAAATTAAAAATACATTGACATCGGAGGATATTATTCTTGCCTATCCGGATTTCAGCAAAGATTTCGAATTAGCAACCGATGCTTCAAACTTTGCAGTAGGCGCAGTTCTATCACAAAATGGTAGACCAATATCTTTTATCTCCAGGACTCTGAATAAAGCGGAAGAACATTACGCCGCTAACGAAAAGGAAATGTTAGCCATCATATGGGCTCTTAACTCATTCAGAAACTACCTTTATGGTTCTGTGAAGGTAAAAATATTTACAGATCACCAGCCTCTAAAATATGCCTTGAGCAATAAGAATAACAACAGCAAGATGAAAAGGTGGAAGGCTATATTGGAAGAATACAACTACGAGATGGTGTATAGACCAGGAAAAGCAAACGTTGTTGCTGATGCCTTATCCAAAATTCCAGAGCCGGAGTTATACACGTTGTCCACTGTAACAAATTCAGATGAAAGCTCATCGCACAATTTAATATACAGCGTCGAAGCACCTATAAATACGTTCAAAAATCAAATTCTCTTCAACCGGGACGTAATGTATTCATATCAATTTAAAATAATCTTCCCCACCTACCATCGTCACATCATTACGGAACGGGAGTATTGCGAAGAAAATCTGACATCTATTTTAAAAAGATACTTAAACCCATTGGTTATTAATTGTATTAAGACAGACGAATGGATCATGGGTAAAATACAGGAACTCTATCCATTACATTTTGACAAATATAGAATAAGATTCACCCAGATACAGGTAGATGATATTATTAGTGAGGAAGAGCAGGAGAGAATTATAATAAGCACACATAATAGGTCACACAGGAACTGTAAAGAAAATAAGGTACAGATTTTACAAAGATACTGTTATACTACTTTCCCTCAACAAAAACAAGTACGACCGGCACCCGGGGAAGCCTCAAATTCAGCCCACTTCTATACCGCGATATCCTAGTCAAATAGTACATTTATATATACTTTTGATAGGAAAGAATTTAGTACTCACTGCTATCGACAAATTTTCTAAATACGCAATAGCAAAACCCATTAAGCCTAAAGCCGCCGAGGACATACGACAACCTTTAAGAGATATTCTTTTTTCATTAATATCGGAGACAATAGTCATGGACAATGAGAAGTCATTCAATTCAGAGTCCAATTCTTGATAGAAAATTAATTCGGTATAAACATTTTCAGAACAGCCCCATATACAAGCTGTTCGAACGGTCAAGTGCGTTTTCACTCAACTCTGCAGGAAATCATGCGCTGTATTCGAAAGGAACAGGTGCAACGATCATTCCAGGAGCTATTGGAAATATCAGTGAAAGAATACAATTTTTCAGTTTATTCTGTCACAGGTAAACTGCCTATGGAAATATTTTTCGGCAGAAGAGTAAGTAGCGACCCAATATTGCTGGCAAAAGACAGAAATGAAATAATTAAGAAAATATCTGAAAAACAAAAAACGGACCTGGAATATTACAACAAGAACAAAAATACCCCGAAAGAGTACCTAGAGGGACAGGAAATTTGTGTTAGAATTAATAAACGTTTAGGAAATAAGTTAACACCCAGATTTAGGAAAGAAATAGTAAGCCAAAATTATAACAGTACGGTGAAAACTAGAACCGGAAGAATCGTTGATAAGAACAATATCAGACAGTCATGAAAGAATCTTTTTTCTCTTATTGCAGGACCGAACATGATTGTCTTGGCAATTTTAACTTTGGTACTTACCGCGACCGCTCAATACCTCGACGTACAGGATTTGACCCACAATAATGGATACATACTCATTAAGACAGGGGAATTAAAGACCATTGGACATTATGACAAGATTCTTCACTTTATAAATCTGACAGCATACGAAGAGACACTATCATTAATCGCGGATAATGTAAATTCCATAAACACAGTTAACAGAAGTTTTATTTTACTCCAAGCAAGAATAGATGACCTACATATTCATTTCAAGACGAAATGAGGACTCTTCAATATTTTGGGGAAAGGCTTAAAATACATTACATGGACAGTGACGACGAAATAACAGACACAATAAAGAACATACATAGGAATGCCCAAGAGATAAATGGTACTGTGGGCAGACTCACACATATAAATAACTTTATGAATGAACAAATTAGCAATATCACGCAGCATATTAATAAGCAACAGATTATAGTTAGTAGATACATATATCAACAAGTTTAAGAAGGACATTATGAATAAGATAAAAAGCCTAGAAGACGAAGTAGAGTTTATCGAACAAGTATCCAGTTTAAACAATGACATAGTTTTTCTGAGTAATCACATTAGTGACATAGGACAAATCATATTTTCTTGCAAACTTGGCGTTATTCCGACAGACATTTTGACAAGAAAAGAACTAGATTTGATTAATGACTTTGACAGCAACAGCTTTGCAGTGTTATTCCAAGACAATAATATTATCCTTACCCTTCTTATTCCAAAATTTTCCACCAATATACTAAACAAAATAAAATTTGAACCATTGCCAAATGCATTAAATAAATCAGTAGCCTTGAATCCTTCCGAATTCTTAATGGACAATGCTGAGAAAATTTATGATATAAATGTAAAAGGAAATTTCGAAAAAAAACTTATCTCCATTAAATGATAAATGTATTAAAAACATCTTACAATATAAAGAAGCACAATGTAATTTAAAAACTTTAGAAAACCTGGAAATAGTAGAAATTGTGGAAGGAATAATAATATTTAAAAACTTTGAGGGTAACATAACTCACAATTGTAATAAATTAAAAATTACACAGAAAGGAACATTCCTTATAAAATTTGAAAATTGTAAACTTAATGCTTCAAATAAAATTTATACAAATATTAACCTAAAGATGCATGAAACATTTATATTACCAAATTTTATTACAAAAATCAGGGAGAATCAAAACGCAACAGAAATAGATTTAAAACTTGAGAATTTACATTTGCAGCAAAAACAATATGAAAAGAAAATCCAAATACTAGTAGATAAGAATAAAAATATGCATATAATTAGCCTAATCTCTGATATAATAATTGTAGTTCTTACTGTAACTTTAACAATAATTACTCTTGGTACAATAAGGTATAAACAAAAACTTTTTCTATCTCCTAAAACTAAGGTAATTACAGAACACATCCAAGCCGCACAGGGTGGACCATTTCTGCAGGTTACAGTTTAGCAAAATCGATTCAGCACAATCGACTTAAGCGGGGAAGAGTTAACTCAAATAAAATTAACGAACTCTTTAGCTTGACTCATTTTTCTCTTAGTTGCACTTTTGGTCTTTTTTGCTTTTATTCTTTTACCTAGCAATTTAACAATAAACCTAGTTTTTGGTCATTGAACTATATTTAGCGAAATTGCACTTTTTTAATTATTATATTTTTCCAAGAATACTGTCACACCATATTTTTGCATTTATTTATTAATAATATAAATTAAGTATTGTAATAATTTTAGTTTTTAGTCTCACTTTTGATATTCAAATAAACTGGTCGACTGACCAAAAAAACATTATTGTGTTTTTTTTTTGGACTTGCTACAGTAAAGTCCTTAACTTACATATATAAGAAAAATCCAAAAAAAAAAAATATGTAACAGTGCTTATAACTAATGAGAGTTTATACATATTAAATAATACCGAAAGTATGTATGTATATATGTATGTGCGTATATGAATTTGCATGTAATATGCAAAGGCATGTATAAAAAAACCAGTATTTTGTTTCAATACATTTTCTCTGAGCATAAGTAATTTACTCTCGTTAATGTCTTATGCATCGAATAAAACGGAATTCATATGTTATACATAATATAGTGATGTGTGAATAAATAGCAGTAGGCAATAATACTACCTTAAATTATTCATTAACACCAGATTTGGAACGGTTTGCTTCGTCCTCAAAAAGAAAGGTTTAAAATTAACTCTTTTTTTTAACTCTGACAAATCCTGAATACAAAATTCGGGTGTTTTATTTTTCGGTACACCTTTCGCAAACGTACATAAGTATGTATGTAACTGGCGACGAGGAAAAACAATAAAAATCATTATTGGCATTTTTGAAAGTAATGATTATAGAAGTGATAAAAAAAGGGAGAACTATAAATAAAGTTAAGAAAATTGTGTAAAGAAAGAAAAAACAGTGAATTTGTACAATGTTTCAAATAAAAATATGTATAAAACCAGTGAAAAACGCACTGCCTAAAAGAATTCAAAATAATTGGAAAAAAGGATACAAAGTTACAAAGAAACTAATTAGAAAAAACGTGTTCAAGAACGATAAATTTGTTAAGAAAAATGAAAAGTGCAAACTGTACTTATTCTTTAAAATTAAAATTTTGCTTGAGAATAAAACAGTTATAAAATTCTGCAGATTACTTCATAAAGTCCGTTACCTAAAATATTGAGAGGAAAAAGTGTATCACTAGAAGAACAAAGCCGAAAAAAAAAATTAGCAGAAACTGAATAGAAAAGAAAATATGGAAACTGAGAGGCAAGCCAAAAATTGAAAAAAACTGAAAAGATTACAGAAGTTAACGAATAAATAAATAAATTTAATTAAATATAAAGTGAAACATAAAAACTTTGGAAAGAAGAGAAAATATAACAAAAACTGACATGTGCAGAAAATTAGAAATCAAAACCACAGTCATGCAACAGGTGGAGTGCGTTGTTAATAAAGAAAAACCTATTGTAATATAATAAATATAAAACTTTTTAGTTTTAGTTTTAGTTTTGCATATGACACTTGCTTGCATCTTCGTTGAAACGCGAAAAGATTTTATACCAACAACATTCATACATACATATGTATGTATGTATGTACGTATAATTCGTTGAAAGTGCTGAGTAGAAAAATTACACACATGACATGCAGCAAATAAAAGAAATGTTCAGGTATTCAAAAAAACTATAACGTTCGTTTGTAATGAAAAATGTGAAGCTATTTGAAAAAAGCATACATACATACATAAGTGCATACAATGCGGCGTGATCTAAACCTAAAAAAAAGAAAAACAACACAAAAAAAAAAAAATTTAAGAAAATTGACAAAACGCAAAATAAAATTATTCCGGAAAAAAACTCTACATGTCAGCAGCAATTCATCGCTTTACGGTTATTTAAGCCTTAGTAACAGGACAAATTCACTTAAATCAAGTAACAAAGTGCGAACGTTTAATAGAAAAGTAAAAGAGCAAAAGAGAACATGCTTTTGATTGTTGTCAAAATAGGGATGAAATTATGTCCAATCTGTTAACTTTGCAAAAGAATAACACACATAAAACTTACAAAGAAAATAGCTACTTAAACAAAAATTTCAATATACATACATACATATGTATGTATGTACATACATATAAAAAAACGATCAAAAATTTAAACAAAACAAAGTTTATACTATTATTTAAACACTAGGGTGTTTTTTATTGAGGTATAGAACTATTGATATTGAGGCATAAAATTATCCTTCCAATAAAGCCAAATTGATGGACATTAAAACGATTTTCTTGTGTTTTATTTCAATTCGAAGTTCTATACCTCTAAAAAAAACACCCGTTATAAGAAAAATACAAGTGAAATTTATTGCTGTGTAATGAAGTTTAAAGACGCTGTCTGTATCTAAAGTAACGGAAAAGCGAATGAAGCCGATCCAGTATAGAGCAAACCAAAAGCGAGAAGACAACGACCGGAGAAGCAACCAACGAAAGACAACGAAAAATATTTGATATGTATGGATATCTATGCACATATACTCCCTGTTAACAAAAAAAGAAACATTCACACTAATACATATACATGCATACATAGATACATATTTATATAAAGAAATGTCCTAAATTACATTTATATATAGAACTTTACAGTAAACACTAGCTAAAGAGAAATCTGTAAAACAATTTTATTAGCATTATTAATGTTCAGATAAAAATAAAATTTTAATATATGTATGTATGTATGTAATAAACGTTGAAAATATTGAAAACAAATATACCAAAATTAAAGAAAAAAAATTTCTTTTCCTTGAATATACAGTAATTTCCGCTTAATTGATTTTTTAAAATGCACAGGTTTTGTTGCAATTAACCTGCCATTTCATTAAACCGATACTCTTTTAATTGATTCACTGGCTCAATTAAAAGAACTCCGCATAATTGCGCAGTGGGATCAATAAAGCAGTAAAATATTTATATACATATAGATTTTAATTCACTGGCGTTTTTTTTTTTAACTTTGTACAAAATAAACAAAACATATGATAAAGGGTGGTTAAATTTCAAGGGCCGATGTTGATTTTGAATAAAACACAAACTATTTAGGAAATTATTGTAATTTTATTTTATTATGATGTATTGGTATTACTCAATTATGTATGGAACAAAATATCGGCCAAATGGGCGCCGCGACCTCGGCGGCACACCTCCATCCGATGGTCCAAATTTTCGATGACGCTGAGGCATAATGGAGGTTCTATGCCGTTAATGTGCCGAATTATCTGATCCTTTAGGTCTTGAATTGTTGCTGGCTTATCGACGTACACCTTTTCTTTCAAATAACCCCAAAGAAAAAAGTCCAACGGTGTCAAATCACATGATCTTGGCGGCCAATTGACATCGCCATTACGTGAGATAACACGGCCATTGAATTTGTTGCGCAAAAGAGCCATTGTTTCGTTAGCTGTGTGGCAAGTGGCACCGTCCTGCTGAAACCACATATCGTCCACATCCACCATTCACAGTAACTGCCTGACCGGCCTCATTTTGGAAAAAATACGGCCCGATGATGCCGCCAGCCCATAAACCGCACCAAACAGTCACTCTTTGGGGGTGCATTGGTTTTTCGACAATCACTCTTGGATTCTCATTCGCCCAAATGCGGCAATTCTGTTTATTGACGAATCCACTGAGGTGAAAATGTGCCTCATCACTGAAGATGATTTTCTTCGAAAATTGATCATCCACAGTTGCCATTTCTTGCCACCATTCTGCCCATTCACGACGTTTGGAATGGTCAAGAGGCTTTAGTTCTTGAGCCAATTGCACCTTGTAAGCGTGTAAATGCAAGTCTTTATGCATGAGAGGTGCAATTGTTGGGAACGACGACGAGTTGAGGTGGACGGCTCTTCAGCCACACTATCGCGAACAGCAGCAATATTTTCTGCAGTACGAGCTGTACGAGCATGCACTGGTGTTCTCACATCTTCTACAGACCCGGTTTGCTCGAATTTTTCCACGATTTTTGCGATTGTACGCACATTTGGACGATGAAATTGACCAAAAAAATTACGAAGTGCACGATATGAATTTTGATTTGAACTCCCATTTTCATAATAAGTCTGGATAACTTTAACACGTTGTTGGATTGTGTATCTCTCCATGGTTCAAATTGAGTAAGTCTGAAATAGGGAAATGTCAAATAAAATTCGGAAAAAAACTTGGCGTTTACGTGTGGTTCACATTCAACATCGGCTAATACAATTTAACCACCCTTTATAAACAAGATTATTTACAATATAATATTTGGAATAAAAAATGCATTCAAGGACTACAATAACCTTACCATATGCAATAGAAAAAATTTAGGAAATTTAGACAATGACACTTGCCTAGCAAGTCTGATCAAAAGCGAACCAGCAAAGTGCAGTTTAATAGACAATCGGAATATAACCACCGTAGATGAAATTTCACCCGGAACAATTCTTTTAAATAACTTTAATGGAACGACTTTTATTAACAAAGAACTTCGGAACCTTATCGGTACATTTTTAGTGCAATTCCATAACGAGTCTGTTTCAATATCAGATCAAATCTACAACTCATTTGAAACAGCACAGATGAAGCCATTACCTACTTTTTTACAACCTAGAAATCCAAAGCCAAATATCGAAGAGGAATTGTCATTGAAGATGGTAAAAGAAATGCATCTTAATAACACAGAAGCCATAGATCTACTCAATCGTAAAAATGTGCAGGTATCAATCTTGGACTAGCCTTAACTGCAATATTCGTATCAATCTTTGTAATTGTTAAAACCAGAGTGTGTAAGAAGGAAAATAAATCATTTGTCGTTCCAACATTAATAAGTAACCAGCCCCAGGTACACGTATCTATGCCGGAATTATCGCAATCCAAGGGAAATGAACCCAAAGGTGTAGCAGAAAATACACCCATTTCTTATTTCCAGCCGAACGGGGACGATCGGATTTAAGTGGGGAGGTGTTAATATAAAAAACATTCAATTTCCAAATAAAGCGACTTAATTGCAGTTCATTAAACTTCTGGTTAAAAACTTGTTTATCGCAATTTGCTGACACATTTCCAGACGGTGAAAAACAAATATTATTGCATACGGTAACAAAGTGTGTCATTATTAATTACTAAGCATATTTTAATATAGAATTTAAGCTGTAATTAATTTTGTAAAATAGTTATAAGTTCAGTTGTATTTTAAAAGTGGTAAAATAAAGTTAAATTTTTTTTAATTTAAAAACTTATAAATAAATAATTTGCATAAACGGAATTGCAAAACAAGCAAAAATGATTACTTCAACAAATGAAAAATTATAGATTAAATAGAGAACACTTAACGATATGTTTTGGCCCACCACCAGCCTCATCTTTAATTTTGTTTGTGTAGTTCCAACGTTTACATATGTACATACGCGCAGTTAATTTGATTTGATTTCATTCTGCTGAACTATTAGTAGTTTTGTGTTTAAATTTTCAAATGCTAAATTTTGTTTTTTTTTATTATAAATATTGGAATATTTCAGCCTTTCAAAAAACCCTGGTATATAAACTACTGACTTATATACTATATGTTTTCGGAGACTTCCAGCTTCTTTCATTTTCCTTTTTATGTATCACTTGACCTATCAAGTCCTGCACCGTTTTCTTTGGAAAATCATTTTTCTGATATGAATGATATAAATATAAAAAGGCGAAATAATAATATTTACTCACATAGAATACGGTATTGTCTACCGGACATGTCTTTATGAATGATAATAAAAGATATTTGTAACTTCTTAAAGAAATTTTCCAATATTGTTTCTGATGAATATAAACAAAAACTTAATATTTATTCACGTCTTGAGTATATGAATAATTTTAAACCGTAGAAAAATATATGTGGAGAGCACTGTAAAATATATATCTATTGGTCAGAGAATGCAAAATATGGACCTGACACTTGCTTCAATATCAAACGGAAAACAATGGTTGTAGAGAGAGCAGCTAAAAAGTGTTATTTCAGCATATAAAACCTTATCATCTCATATATGCATTAATATATTTTTCAACAAGTTGTTGATAGTTATAAGTTTCTTGATAACATCCTTCCACATTAATCCTTTTAATGTTCTATGAAATCACTTTACCATAGACTCATATAAAACAATTGAACTTATTGAAATAAAAAGAAACTCAATACAATTATTAATGATTGATCATTTTTAATTTCATGAGTTGTTGAAATTCTTTTTTAAAAAAATTTCTCCGTCTGCTTGCAAATATTTAGGTTTTCTACAATTTTATTTTTACTAAAAATATTTCTCATTACTATTTTTTACTATTAACTATTTCTTCTTTAATTGAAAAAATTATTTGATCATTGACAACTTTTTAAATCTTTTCTTTTGAACCACTTCATCAATGTTCTTCGTAATTGATTCTCGTAATATTTTCATATTACTTATTATTTTTTAAGTTCCAATTCATATACTCCCACTCGTTCAGAAATATCATTAATTATTCTACTCATTTGAAAATGATGCTCGCATATCATCCGCTTAGAATTATTTAACTTCTTTATTCAGTTCTTCGATCATAGAAATTATTTCGTTATTATGATTGTTATGACCAGCTCATTCTGATGCAAGAAGTAGGCGTAATTAAATTACTAATTCATTTGCATCATCGCAATATAAATAGTTAGGATTGTGATTGTCTATGGATTGTAACGATAACACCTTTCCTTATGATATGCAATTTTGGAGAAAATAAATGCTTTGTTATATGCCGGTACTTACATATATGAGTTTGATCCCTTTATTTGAGTGCTTGATTTATAATTTCTTCTGTAGGTATTTACACTTGTTAGTACTTCCTTATGTGTTTTCAATTCCTATGAACTGGTTTTGAATGAAAAATTATATATATAGGGTGTTTTTTATTGAGGTATAGAACTTTAAGTTGACATCACTTTTTTAACTGGCGGCCATTTTGTCAGCTGTCAAGTGATTAATATTTAGTTTGGTTTGCCATTTCATCATGAACAGGTTGACAAAAGAACAACGCTTGCAAATCGTGCAAATTTATTTCGAAAATAATGGTTCAGTTCGCGAAGTTTACCTAGATACTTAGATGCTGATTTTCATCGCAAAATTTTGTTCTGTGATGAGGCTCATTTTTGGTTGAATGGCTACGTCAACAAGCAAAATTGCCGCATTTGGAGTGAAGAAAATCCACATGAGACCCTTGAGACGCCATTACATCCACAAAAACTGACTGTTTGGAGTGCTCTATGGGCTGGTGGAGTCATTGGGCCAACATACGGCCCCTGGACCTGTAGGCTTTATTCGAGCCAGCCGCGGCGGCCACATGCCCGAAATCATATTTAAACATTAATGGCATAAAATTATCCTTCCAATAAAGCCAAATTGATGGACATTAAAACGATTTTCTTGTGTTTTATTTCAATTCGAAGTTCTATACCTCTAAAAAAAACACCTCTGTATTTATTAAATATTAACTTTCTTTTCTATCATTTCTATATCGCCAAAAGCCGTTTATATTAAAACCATAGAGTTTATCAATACTTTTATAATTCAGAAGCAATTCTATGTTTTTTAAAAAGTAAATTACTAATTATTTTATTGCTCATAGATTTTACTCGTTCAATCTGTATTTAACTATACAAGGTGGCGCAAAATAACCTTCCGATGTTTTTTGGCTGTAATTTAAAAAAAAAATGAAAAACTTTGATTCTTCTTGTCTTTTAATTTTTTTTACATCAAGTCGAGAATATGATGTCATGTAAATGGCCGCCGCCACAGTTGATTGTCATTTGAGCCCTTTTTATGGCATTTTCCATCACTTTGTCCAAAACTTCCGGCGATAGGTCCTCACATTCTTGACGGATATTGTCTTTAAGAACTGCAAGAGTCTGAGGCTTGTTGACATAAACCCGCGACTTCAAAAAGCCCCATAAAAAGAAGTCTGGAGTGGTTAAATCAGGCGATCATGCTGGCCAGTGCAAATCGCCAAAACGGGAGATTAGGCGCCCGGGAAAGGCATCCTTCAGCATATCGGTTGTGGCACGTGCAGTGTGTGCCGTTGCACCGTCCTGTTGGAACCACATGTTTTCCAATCCCAATTCATCAAGTTGCGGCAAAAAGAACTCGTTGATCATGCTCTGTAGCGCTCACCATTCACAGTAACCGTTTGGCCCGCGACGTCTTCGAAGAAAAAAGGTCCGATGACTCCTCCAGCGAAAACAGCACACCATACAGTGACTTTGAGCGGGTGTAATGGCTCTTCGTGGGTTACACGCGGATTTTCAGTGCCCCAGAAGCGTAAATATTGCTTATTTACGTACCCGCTAAGATGGAAATGGGCCTCATCACTCATGATTATTTTTGATGAAAAATCATCTTCCTCTTGGTGGTGATTAAGGATGGCCAACATACGGCCCCATATGCTCGAAAAAGTGGTTGAAAATTGGACCTGTAGAATTGGCTTTATTCGAGCCAGCCGCGGCGGCCACATGCCCGAAATCATATTTAAACATTAATGGCATAAAATTATCCTTCCAATAAAGCCAAATTGATGGACATTAAAACGATTTTCTTGTGTTCTTCAATTCGAAGTTCTATACCTCTAAAAAAAACACCCGTTATAAGAAAAATACAAGTGAAATTTATTGCTGTGTAATGAAGTTTAAAGACGCTGTCTGTATCTAAAGCCTAACGGGAGAAGATCAAAAGAAGTAACGGAAAAGCGAATGAAGCCGATCCAGTATAGAGCAAACCAAAAGCGAGAAGACAACGACCGGAGAAGCAACCAACGAAAGACAACGAAAAATATTTGATATGTATGGATATCTATGCACATATACTCCCTGTTAACAAAAAAAGAAACATTCACACTAATACATATACATACATACATAGATACATTTTTATATAAAGAAATGTCCTAAATTACATTTATATATAGCACTTTACAGTAAATACTAGCTAAAGAGAAATCTGTAAAACAATTTTATTAGCATTATTAATGTTCAGATAAAAATAAAATTTTAATATATGTATGTATGTATGTAATAAACGTTGAAAATATTGAAAACAAATATACCAAAATTAAAGAAAAAAAATTTCTTTTCCCTGAATATACAGTAATTTCCGCTTAATTGATTTCTTAAAATGCACAGGTTTTGTTGCAATTAACCGGCCATTTCATTAAACCGATACTCTTTTAATTGATTCACTGGCTCAATTAAAAGAACTCCGCATAATTGCGCAGTGGGATCAATAAAGCAGTAAAATATTTATATACATATAGATTTTAATTCACTGGAGTTTTTTTTTTAACTTTGTACAAAATAAACAAAACATATGATAAAGGGTGGTTAAATTTCAAGGGCCGATGTTGATTTTGAATAAAACACAAACTATTTAGGAAATTATTGTAATTTTATTTTATTATGATGTATTGGTATTACTCAATTATGTATAGAACAAAATATCGGCCAAATGGGCGCCGCGACCTCGGCGGCACACCTCCATCCGATGGTCCAAATTTTCGATGACGCTGAGGCACAATGGAGGTTCTATGCCGTTAATGTGCCGAATTATCTGATCCTTTAGGTCTTGAATTGTTGCTGGCTTATCGACGTACACCTTTTCTTTCAAATAACCCCAAAGAAAAAAGTCCAACGGTGTCAAATCACATGATCTTGGCGGCCAATTGACATCGCCATTACGTGAGATAACACGGCCATTGAATTTGTTGCGCAAAAGAGCCATTGTTTCGTTAGCTGTGTGGCAAGTGGCACCGTCCTGCTGAAACCACATATCGTCCACATCCACCATTCACAGTAACTGCCTGACCGGCCTCATTTTGGAAAAAATACGGCCCGATGATGCCGCCAGCCCATAAACCGCACCAAACAGTCACTCTTTGGGGGTGCATTGGTTTTTCGACAATCACTCTTGGATTCTCATTCGCCCAAATGCGGCAATTCTGTTTATTGACGAATCCACTGAGGTGAAAATGTGCCTCATCACTGAAGATGATTTTCTTCGAAAATTGATCATCCACAGTTGCCATTTCTTGCCACCATTCTGCCCATTCACGACGTTTGGAATGGTCAAGAGGCTTTAGTTCTTGAGCCAATTGCACCTTGTAAGCGTGTAAATGCAAGTCTTTATGCATGAGAGGTGCAATTGTTGGGAACGACGACGAGTTGAGGTGGACGGCTCTTCAGCCACACTATCGCGAACAGCAGCAATATTTTCTGCAGTACGAGCTGTACGAGCATGCACTGGTGTTCTCACATCTTCTACAGACCCGGTTTGCTCGAATTTTTCCACGATTTTTGCGATTGTACGCACATTTGGACGATGAAATTGACCAAAAAAATTACGAAGTGCACGATATGAATTTTGATTTGAACTCCCATTTTCATAATAAGTCTGGATAACTTTAACACGTTGTTGGATTGTGTATCTCTCCATGGTTCAAATTGAGTAAGTCTGAAATAGGGAAATGTCAAATAAAATTCGGAAAAAAACTTGGCGTTTACGTGTGGTTCACATTCAACATCGGCTAATACAATTTAACCACCCTTTATAAACAAGATTATTTACAATATAATATTTGGAATAAAAAATGCATTCAAGGACTACAATAACCTTACCATATGCAATAGAAAAAATTTAGGAAATTTAGACAATGACACTTGCCTAGCAAGTCTGATCAAAAGCGAACCAGCAAAGTGCAGTTTAATAGACAATCGGAATATAACCACCGTAGATGAAATTTCACCCGGAACAATTCTTTTAAATAACTTTAATGGAACGACTTTTATTAACAAAGAACTTCGGAACCTTATCGGTACATTTTTAGTGCAATTCCATAACGAGTCTGTTTCAATATCAGATCAAATCTACAACTCATTTGAAACAGCACAGATGAAGCCATTACCTACTTTTTTACAACCTAGAAATCCAAAGCCAAATATCGAAGAGGAATTGTCATTGAAGATGGTAAAAGAAATGCATCTTAATAACACAGAAGCCATAGATCTACTCAATCGTAAAAATGTGCAGGTATCAATCTTGGACTAGCCTTAACTGCAATATTCGTATCAATCTTTGTAATTGTTAAAACCAGAGTGTGTAAGAAGGAAAATAAATCATTTGTCGTTCCAACATTAATAAGTAACCAGCCCCAGGTACACGTATCTATGCCGGAATTATCGCAATCCAAGGGAAATGAACCCAAAGGTGTAGCAGAAAATACACCCATTTCTTATTTCCAGCCGAACGGGAACGATCGGATTTAAGTGGGGAGGTGTTAATATAAAAAACATTCAATTTCCAAATAAAGCGACTTAGTTGCAGTTCATTAAACTTCTGGTTAAAAACTTGTTTATCGCAATTTGCTGACACATTTCCAGACGGTGAAAAACAAATATTATTGCATACGGTAACAAATCGTGTCATTATTAATTACTAAGCATATTTTAATATAGAATTTAAGCTGTAATTAATTTTGTAAAATAGTTATAAGTTCAGTTGTATTTTAAAAGTGGTAAAATAAAGTTAAATTTTTTTTAATTTAAAAACTTATAAATAAATAATTTGCATAAACGGAATTGCAAAACAAGCAAAAATGATTACTTCAACAAATGAAAAATTATAGATTAAATAGAGAAAACTTAACGATATGTTTTGGCCCACCACCAGCCTCATCTTTAATTTTGTTTGTGTAGTTCCAACGTTTACATATGTACATACGCGCAGTTAATTTGATTTGATTTCATTCTGCTGAACTATTAGTAGTTTTGTGTTTAAATTTTCAAATGCTAAATTTTGTTTTTTTTTATTATAAATATTGGAATATTTCAGCCTTTCAAAAAACCCTGGTATATAAACTACTGACTTATATACTATATGTTTTCGGAGACTTCCAGCTTCTTTCATTTTCCTTTTTATGTATCACTTGACCTATCAAGTCCTGCACCGTTTTCTTTGGAAAATCATTTTTCTGATATGAATGATATAAATATAAAAAGGCGAAATAATAATATTTACTCACATAGAATACGGTATTGTCTACCGGACATGTCTTTATGAATGATAATAAAAGATATTTGTAACTTCTTAAAGAAATTTTCCAATATTGTTTCTGATGAATATAAACAAAAACTTAATATTTATTCACGTCTTGAGTATATGAATAATTTTAAACCGTAGAAAAATATATGTGGAGAGCACTGTAAAATATATATCTATTGGTCAGAGAATGCAAAATATGGACCTGACACTTGCTTCAATATCAAACGGAAAACAATGGTTGTAGAGAGAGCAGCTAAAAAGTGTTATTTCAGCATATAAAACCTTATCATCTCATATATGCATTAATATATTTTTCAACAAGTTGTTGATAGTTATAAGTTTCTTGATAACATCCTTCCACATTAATCCTTTTAATGTTCTATGAAATCACTTTACCATAGACTCATATAAAACAATTGAACTTATTGAAATAAAAAGAAACTCAATACAATTATTAATGATTGATCATTTTTAATTTCATGAGTTGTTGAAATTCTTTTTTAAAAAAATTTCTCCGTCTGCTTGCAAATATTTAGGTTTTCTACAATTTTATTTTTACTAAAAATATTTCTCATTACTATTTTTTACTATTAACTATTTCTTCTTTAATTGAAAAAATTATTTGATCATTGACAACTTTTTAAATCTTTTCTTTTGAACCACTTCATCAATGTTCTTCGTAATTGATTCTCGTAATATTTTCATATTACTTATTATTTTTTAAGTTCCAATTCATATACTCCCACTCGTTCAGAAATATCATTAATTATTCTACTCATTTGAAAATGATGCTCGCATATCATCCGCTTAGAATTATTTAACTATTTATTTATTCTTTATTCAGTTCTTCGATCATAGAAATTATTTCGTTATTATGATTGTTATGACCAGCTCATTCTGATGCAAGAAGTAGGCGTAATTAAATTACTAATTCATTTGCATCATCGCAATATAAATAGTTAGGATTGTGATTGTCTATGGATTGTAACGATAACACCTTTCCTTATGATATGCAATTTTGGAGAAAATAAATGCTTTGTTATATGCCGGTACTTACATATATGAGTTTGATCCCTTTATTTGAGTGCTTGATTTATAATTTCTTCTGTAGGTATTTACACTTGTTAGTACTTCCTTATGTGTTTTCAATTCCTATGAACTGGTTTTGAATGAAAAATTATATATATAGGGTGTTTTTTATTGAGGTATAGAACTTTAAGTTGACATCACTTTTTTAACTGGCGGCCATTTTGTCAGCTGTCAAGTGATTAATATTTAGTTTGGTTTGCCATTTCATCATGAACAGGTTGACAAAAGAACAACGCTTGCAAATCGTGCAAATTTATTTCGAAAATAATGGTTCAGTTCGCGAAGTTTACCTAGATACTTAGATGCTGATTTTCATCGCAAAATTTTGTTCTGTGATGAGGCTCATTTTTGGTTGAATGGCTACGTCAACAAGCAAAATTGCCGCATTTGGAGTGAAGAAAATCCACATGAGACCCTTGAGACGCCATTACATCCACAAAAACTGACTGTTTGGAGTGCTCTATGGGCTGGTGGAGTCATTGGGCCAACATACGGCCCCTGGACCTGTAGGCTTTATTCGAGCCAGCCGCGGCGGCCACATGCCCGAAATCATATTTAAACATTAATGGCATAGAATTATCCGTCCAATAAAGCCAAATTGATGGACATTAAAACGATTTTCTTGTGTTTTATTTCAATTCGAAGTTCTATACCTCTAAAAAAAACACCTCTGTATTTATTAAATATTAACTTTCTTTTCTATCATTTCTATATCGCCAAAAGCCGTTTATATTAAAACCATAGAGTTTATCAATACTTTTATAATTCAGAAGCAATTCTATGTTTTTTAAAAAGTAAATTACTAATTATTTCATTGCTCATAGATTTTACTCGTTCAATCTGTATTTAACTATACAAGGTGGCGCAACATAACCTTCCGATGTTTTTTGGCTGTAATTTAAAAAAAAAAAAATGAAAAACTTTGATTCTTCTTGTCTTTTAATTTTTTTTACATCAAGTCGAGAATATGATGTCATGTAAATGGCCGCCGCCACAGTTGATTGTCATTTGAGCCCTTTTTATGGCATTTTCCATCACTTTGTCCAAAACTTCCGGCGATAGGTCCTCACATTCTTGACGGATATTGTCTTTAAGAACTGCAAGAGTCTGAGGCTTGTTGACATAAACCCGCGACTTCAAAAAGCCCCATAAAAAGAAGTCTGGAGTGGTTAAATCAGGCGATCATGCTGGCCAGTGCAAATTACCAAAACGGGAGATTAGGCGCCCGGGAAATGCATCCTTCAGCATATCGGTTGTGGCACGTGCAGTGTGTGCCGTTGCACCGTCCTGTTGGAACCACATGTTTTCCAATCCCAATTCATCAAGTTGTGGCAAAAAGAACTCGTTGATCATGCTCTGTAGCGCTCACCATTCACAGTAACCGTTTGGCCCACGACGTCTTCGAAAAAAAAGGTGCGATGACTCCTCCAGCGAAAACAGCACACCATACAGTGACTTTGAGCGGGTGTAATGGCTCTTCGTGGGTTACACGCGGATTTTCAGTGCCCCAGAAGCGTAAATATTGCTTATTTATGTACCCGCTAAGATGGAAATGGGCCTCATCACTCATGATTATTTTTGATGAAAAATCATCTTCCTCTTGGTGGTGATTAAGGATGGCTTGAGCGTATGTTAGACGCGATTGGCGGTCAGCAGCTAACAGCTGATGCACCGTCTGGTCTTTGTACGGAAACATCTTCAAATCGTGTACCAAAATTCGCTGTAAAGACCGTCGACTGACACCCATTTGCGTGGCACGTCGTCTGGTCGATGTCGACGGCGCTTCCATGACATCCTCAGCTATAGCAGCAATATTCTCTGCAGAACGGCTACTCCGGGGTCTGCCACGCCTGGCAGCATCTCTTGTTGTGCCAGTCTCTTCGAGGCGAGCGGCTAAACGTCGCAGTGTTTCACCAGTAGGCGTTGGACGGCTAGGAAATCTGCGACGAAATTCACGTTGTGCCAAAGTCACCGACCGATTATTGGTCAAATAAATAGTCACCAATATTCCGCGTTCTGCAGCAGTGTAGCGTAATATTGTTTATTAACGTGTATTTCACATGTGTACTACACAAATGTCAAAACAGAAGTGACATTAGGGGCCAATCGCAAAATTTATAGCATTTTCTTATAGGAGGATTACTTTTGCGCCACCTTGTATTTCACTCGTATGCTTTGGAAATATATGTACATATATATATGTGGTCTTTAATATGTTATTGGTATAATCGTTTAAAATTTCGTTTAACTTTGTTACGTTTTGTTTCATCGTTTCTTTTATAAAACTTTTCCGTTTCAAAGAAGATATTTTTACATATTATTTTTTCTTGCAGCACTCTTAGGTTCCAAAATACTTTTTACAACTTCTTCAAAAAAATCTTGTCGGTATTAATATTCATTATTTCTTCCGGCCTTTCTTTACTTTTATTGAAATATTTATGGTTGGAATTTTTTATGAAATGATTTACTTAATTTATTTTCAATTTCTTTTATAGATATGTATCATTATCGTTGCACATACATACATTGTTTTTCTTTTTAATTTTTTTAGGTGATCATCGCTATTAAGATAAACGTCTGAAGGCAACTATTTCCTTCCGATATCTATAGTAGTTATGCTCCAGCATCCATTAAATAATCCTAACTCTTTTATTATTAATTTGAGTCTCCATAAATGATGAGGTCGGTGAAGCTTCGATTTCAGCTTGTTGGTTTTTATCTAGTTTTTTAATTATTTTATTGGCCGAAATGTTTCTTCTTGGGTATTATCCGTATCAAATTGATTTGGCGTAACGTTTTTTAATTCTGTTTTTAGAATATTGTTGAATTTATTAAATTACAATCTAATTAATTTGATTAATTTATAATATCCAAACGAACTGCTGAATAACTGATCTCATACTGCTTTAAGTCTGATCTGCCTTCTGTATGTATATCTGGTACCAAACTGTGTTGCGTGTGGTTTTGAGCTGTAGCTGTAGATGAGAACATAATATGCTTTGAATTTGACATTTCTTCGTGTTTATTAAATTACAATAAATTCTCTAGACCTTTTCCGATATCGTCCTTTACTCACTAAATCATGCTTACTTGAAACAACAAATCCATATTTATCTTGGCAACATTCGCTACATACACTGTGTTTCACCTGAATAGCAGGAATAAAAATAGCGTTGTTGTGATATATGGAACTAACTTGTTTGCAAAAGTTAAAAAAAATATTTTTTTAACTCGTGGAATTGAATTAACCAAAGTACACTATATTCATGTAGCTTTAGGATTGTTTTTCTGCTTCTATTCAGCATTTGTTTATCTTGCTTTTTTAGCTGTATATTGGAAACTAGTTAAATTTTGCTATTATAAATTTCCACTTTATATTAACGGTCTAATTCATAAAATTTTCTTATTTTACTGTTAAACCATGTAATAATTATTAAACATTTTGAGTTATAAGCGTATAACAAAAATGCATATTCATAAACGTTTAATAACGCTAGTTTAACAACTAAACACTTTACCAATTTCTTCCTTCCTATTGGCAGCCTTGTAACTACTCGTAAGTTGTAATATTTTGTTTAGTGATGTACACAACATTATTCTACTTTGTAAGTAATGGGTTTAAATAAAAAAAATATCAAAAAAAAAATTCTTTAAATTGCTGAGTAAAGAAGTAAAACAAAACTTTTGTACTAATGAGCGAATAAATGTGCTTAAAACCTACGTTTGTTGTTCTTGAAGTTCGGCAAGTATTTCAATACTCAACTGTTAACATTTGTTTGTGTATCACTAAACAACATCAATCAATTTGAAAACACAAGTCAGTTAAATGTACGCCAATCAAGTGAAAAAGAAATTGGAAGAGGCTGATGAAAAAAGTAAAAGGACTACAGTCACCAACTGGTTGGACGAAGATAAAGTAAGTAAGTTTGTTTTATTAATTTGCATACATACATTTATGTTTTTTTGCAGTTGTTGCTAAAGGAGCTGGTTCGGGAAAGAGTGGGTGAAATTGAAAATAAAAACCCCGACGCAAACACTAACCACAGAAAAAAGGCATGGTCGGAGCTTGAAGAAGTGTGAGTAAAGTCTTTCCTTATTGTTACATTACATAAAACTAGTTTTTGTTTTTAAAGTTTTAATAATATGTGCCACGGAAGTAAGAGAAGTTTGCCGCAGCCCAAATCACAATGGTCAATTACCAAAGTGCAGGCAAAAAAAAAAATTTGCAGAGAGCAGGATATTGCATATTTCCAATCAAGCAGATAAAACATTGGCTGAAAGAACCCGATAAGGCATGACTGGTTGGTAACTAACACCAGGAAGTAGGAGATTAAATTCTAATTAGGTAGCAAAAATACTTAAAATAAAAATATATTGAAGAAGAAATGTGATGTCAAAGAAGTTCATGGTACGAAAACTTTGAGAAAGGTGAAACCAAGTGATATTATAGCGGTTGTTAAAATTTCAAACCTTAAAAATAAAAAAGATCTAACATTGTTATACTGGGAATTATGCCAGTGCCAAAAATTGGTGGTTTTTAGAGTAGTTGCACTAATAACAGTCTTATTAGCACTTGGAAGCTTAGCTAGCGGCGGATCAGCAATTGTTAAAACTATAAATGGTATAAAAAGCGGAAAAAGGCTTATTTGTTAAGTCATATAAGAAGAAGGACTTTACTGTAAATCAGTTTCAGAAAACTTCTACCCAATCGACCGTTAATTGACATTGACTTAATAAAATATTGCAAAAATCATAAACATTAGAGGAGTTTTTATGGGAGATTGTCAACCTGAAAAAACAAATAAAAAGGGATGTGGTACTGTAAAATTACATAAATCATATTATAAAAGTTATAACTATAAAAAGTGCTTCGACAGCTTTGGAGATTTAAAATAACTTCATGAAATAACTAATTACTCGTAAACTCCCATTCAACTTTTACCTGTGGGCTTTTATGTACATCGTTATCGATGTACATCGTATGTCGATACGAAAAGGCCCCAACTCATAATTTTTGGAAATCGATATTTTTACATATTTCGATAGACTAGATACACCTCCTCCAAAAAAAATCAGATGAATATAACACTAAATTTGTAAAGTGTTTTAAAAAAATTGCGTTTAAAACTTTTTTTTTTCAATATTGCATCTTTTTTAATTTAGTTTTTACCTCCTCCTGTAAACTATGAAAAACATGAGTTAGGGCCTTTCGTATTAAGTTAACGATATACTACGTATCAAATTTTTATTTACAAAATATGATTTGAAATAAAAGAAGAACGAAACAAAATTATTTTTGTTTCTAAAAATTCTTATTTGTTTATAAATTTTTATTTTAAAATTCAATATCCATCAAATACTTATCACCAGAATCGTCTTTTAAAATAATCGAATTTGGTGTTAGAGATATAAATACATATTTCCATAATAAATTTTTTATCATACAATACATTTTTGTAATTAGATAAACTTTTGCTTTTTTAACTTCTTTTCCATCATCAATGCTAAAGCAATATATTTCAAACTTATGAATGACACCACAGTTTCCATTCTTCATCATTCCTACTAAGATATTTTTAAGGATGGTGTACTCGTCATCTACATATGTCACGTTATGAAGTATGACATCTCTTATCAATGAAAGAATCTGTAACCAAAAAAATTAAGTTTTACTTAAGGAAGCATATATTTGTAATGGAAATCATATATTTTCCATTTTGAAAGCTCAAAACACAAAAACCTATATACATATGTACATAGATTGGTTAATTGTAAACTAAATGATTGATCTTTAACTTAATTACAATCATATTTTAATCAAAAATGTTTATTGAGTTAAACTCCGTCTCAGATATAAAAGACTAAAACCTTGTCTTCTACCCATATTCTTCCAAGAGAATATACCATAAATGGCACTATTTAGCAAATTTTTGTAATAAACAACATATGTATTTATTTTTACCATTTATGTTGCAATCAGTTTTTAGTCTCTGACATGCGGAGGTACTTTATTTTCGCAAAAAGAGAGTAAATAGTTCTGATAATGGTGAACTTCAATTGCTTAAATTAAATGGAACTTCTAAAATGTAACAAGTATTTAGATCATCACATATGGAACTAAACCCACTCAAAGCCACCTTCAAGTAAGCACTGAGATATTGCTCAACCATACAAATTATTTGCATGCAGATGCAATAAATAATTGGATGGTAAATTGATATTGTAGTCAACCATATATTTATTGTTGCCTTTGGATTGTCTTTTAGAACATTGGATAATTCCTCCTGTTATTTATTTATTTCATCAGTAATTGTGATTAAGTTTATTCCTGCAATAGTTTTGTTGTTAACAATGTGAAGTCTAAAAATCTTAAACTAAAAATTACTGTGTTTATACTGCCACTGCAATATACAACTTATAGTGTTCACAAAAAAAAATTGTCTCGCCAAATCAAAAGCGTGCGTCCTTTTGAGATGCTGATAACCCTCAAATCAGATTAAATCTCTCGCAAGTGGATTGGGGTGAAAAGGGATTTTCGTAATTCGTGCTCAACTTTTTAATCTCTTCTCGGATGGTGGGTATATTTAGGTCCCTATGGATGTTTCAATTCTTGATGTTGGAGCGCACATGATCGTTCTTAAAATTTTTGACTGCCTTCTTTGCAGTTTTTCGACATTAGACGCCGAAGCTGTTCCCCATAGCTGAATTATATACAACCATATCGGCTTTATCATTGCCTTATACAAAAGTACTTTGAGTTCTAATCCAACCGCCGATTGAGGACCGATGAGTCAATGGAGCTCGGCAGTTTTCATTTTTATTTGAGTTATTTTGGCTGCTATGTGCTGAACCCAGGTGAGACGTCTATCAAGATGTATACCGAGATATTTTACATGGTTGTGTTCTGGTATTCCCGAACCATTTATTGTAATAGGTGGACAATTATCCTTTCTCAAAGTGAATGCAAGATGAACACACTTAGATGCATTTACATTTATCTTCCATAGTTTCAACCATTTTTCCATTTCTGCCATATGTATTTGAAGTGGTTTGGACGCAACTACCGGGTTTTTATGAACGCTCAAAAATGCAGTATCGTCTGCAAAAGTGGAAATGTGAGTCAATGTACTCGTTGGCATACCGGCGGAATATAACAAGTAAAGGAATGGCCCCAGGATACTACCTTGCGGGACACCAGCAGAAATTTTGTACGTTAGCCCATCATGCCAGACCTTATGAAATGCTTGCGATATGCCAATAAATAATGCAGAGCAGGGGGGTAACTCTCTATTGCGATGCGAAAGAAAATTCGACAACTTGAGGTAACTGTGCAAGAGGAAAACGAAATTAAGAGAGGGGTTTTCCATGCATGTGACATTCCTGGGGTTATTGGAGCAATGGATGGCACCCATCTACAAATGATTCGTCCGGCCAAGAATGAGCACTTATACTTCAATTAAAAATTAAAGAACAGTTTAAACGCTATGGTGGTAAGTGGGTTTTAATGTATGCATTTGGCCTATTAAATCTTACTTTTATATAACATTTTCAGATATGTGATTACAAAATGATTATTAGATTTATTGATTGCCGATACGGTGGCGCAAGCCATGATTCACATGCTTGGGCTCTTTCCTACGCAAAGCGTTTGGAAAGAGGAGAAAAAGGATTTTGGCTGATTGGTAATCATTTTAAGATAATTCTAATAAATACTTTTCTTATTTATTTTTTAATATTCTAACAGGCGATTCGGGCTATCCCCTAGAACCTTGGCTGCTAACTCCATACAGGAACGCAACGGAAAACTCATCCGAGGTATTTTTTAACAAAGAGTTTTGCAAAGTAAGATCTATTATTGAGAGAGCAGCCACAGAGTTGCATTACGCACCAGAAAGAGTGGTTCAAATGATGAACACTTGTTGTGCCCTGCACAATATTTGTGCAAATTTTAATGTACAATTGCCTATACACGAGATTGCTGAGGCAGAAAGTCTAAATGAAGTTGAAATACCTGTTGAAAGCAATACGAATAATGGTGACCAAACAACTATTGCTAAGGAAATTAGGACAATATAAGAAACAACTTGATTTTAAGAACATAACTTTTATTCATAAAAAGATATACATATATATAGTTATGTACATACATACATATAAAAAATTCAACTCACAGTTTTAACAAAAAAATTTATAATCTAAAGTTTTAAAGCATCCTTATGGGGATTTTGAGATCTTTAAATTCAGTTATCAAAAGTTCGTAAAGTAGAAATTGCACTTATAGGCATATCAAAAAAAAAAAATAATAATAATAAAACGAAAATTTTTTTCGGAACACAAAATAATAAAATTGATAGATAACAAAAAAAAAAAAAACGATTAACAAAATTTAACGATTAAGTAACAATATTATAAAATTCAAATGATATACTACCAATGTATACACATATCACAGAGTAAAAATATCATATAGTTTTTCTTATTTCTAATTCTAAAATTTTCTTTTTCAGTTCCAGCTTATCTATTTAAATTTTTTGTTTTTGCAGCTTGTATTCTTTTTTGAACTTAAATTTTCTTTACAAAATGCAACTTTTTTTTCTTCAAGTTCAAAAGTTTTTCTACTATACCTCACTAACTCCTTTAAGATACTGTAAATATCGCCCAAAAGTTTAGTAGATTCCTTGTGGAATATACCTTGATTTTCTACTTGTGTATTTAATAAAATATCACGGTCGTTTTTCTTTGACAGCCGCGTACGTTTCGCAGTCTGTAATCTTTCATCCAAGCAGCTGCGTTTGGCAGCCTGCGAAGATTCCTTTGAGTTGCTGTTTTCTTCTGCATGTTCTATGTTTTCTGAAACATCATGACTGCCACTACCAAAACAGTGCCAAAACATGTTAATGTTGGCAGCCCCTTAACGGCTTCTTCCATATGAAGAAGATTTATAATCCGTTCCCCCAAAGAGGAAAGTGGGCTATATTGTGAGACACCACCACCCGTGCTGGAAATGCTTATTTTATATTTGCGCATTTTAACCATCGTGTGGGTTTTTAGGTCAAACCAAACCTATATGAATAAAGACGCACACATATATATGTATGTATGTATATACATACCTACATACATATGTATATACATACCTACATATATATGTATATACATACCTACATACATATTTATACTGTGTTACATAATTCGGCCTTTTATATAAAATATAATACATTACTTTTTTCCAACCAGCTACATCCCTTACAGGAGGTCCATTAGAATTAAGGTCGTCCGCCACTTTTGTCCACAAAATGTTGGCGCGTTGTTTGGCATTTCCGCACTGTAACTGTCCCTTGGCCAAATCGCTGTGTTGCACCATAAAATCAACTAACAGTTCAAACTGCCGTTGCTGCATCTGTAACTTTTTCGGGGTTTCTCTTGAAAATAAAATGAACAATTTAAATATAAAAATTTGTTTTTGCTTACTTACGTGATGCTTTTCCTTTGCGTTTGATATTGTGTTATCGCAAGATATTTGCGGTTAACAGACAATTTTCGTATTACAGAGTGCAAGAAAAAAAAAATTAGATGCGAAGGGAACATATGAAAACGCAATAAAGGGTACCAATTGTTCGATTAGGTACCAGTTTTCTTTCGCATCGCAATAGAGGGTACCCCCTGCATTAGGGTGTTTTTCGACAATAGAGTATATTTATGATGGTGATCTGTTATACCATAAATATATCCACTTCATTTGATATGTCTTTGAAAGGTTTCGTAGAATAAAAAGATATGAGTTGGCCTTTTTGTTATAAAGGATCTCCGGGGTTGGACAGGTTTTAGATTGCCGAAATAGAAAAGGATTTTTTCTAAAAACGTGCAACGATGTGCGACCGTCATTTGAAAATGTTAAATATTGTGGCACGCATCTGCACATGACAGCAATATTATTAAAAACTCACAGATTTGTTTACCCCGAAAATAGATTTATTACGACACTCTTATTTCCCAAGTCTAGAGAGGAATGGGTGTTATGAGAGGAATTTTGGGGTATATTTGGCCCATGAACTAGTTTCGCCTTTAAAGAATACATGAAATATTTACATAATTCAGTTTTGGATCAATTCTCATCAGTTTCTAAACGGTTATCATTTTGGTCTTTGGATCATCTGTAACAATTTTTTTTTTAAATACATGAATGATATGAAGTTTGCGTGTTTGTACTTACATATTTCAATTAAATCGTCGTCGTAAACAGACTTTTTCCAAACCAATTTTGGCTGCCAAATTTTGGAAATTGCAATGTCTTTACTGGTGGCCGTTGTTACCGCTAAGACAATACCACTAGACCAATATAGCCTCTAATGGAGGCGTTTTCGCATCACATGCTTAGTAGACTTTTATTCCGTATCTAGCTGAGTTGGAAGGGATGTATTGAGTGAACTTTGTTCTCATCTATACATAAAAAGCTGTTCATCAGCTGTGAGCCATTTTGACTGATTGTATCTAATGGATTAACATCTGTGCAAGTTGGTACTTCCCAATATATTATGCGGGAGAAATTTTCTAATAGCTGGAGGTGACTTTGACCACTCCATTCCGTCCTTACCATAAAAGAGAGATATCGAAGTTGGTTCTGCTCTGTTCTCTGTTTCGTTTTCATCGCTTGACACTGTCATTTCATTATCAATTTGCAAATCTTCTTTGACATCAGAAGCTTCTCCACCTATATCATCATCCTCATATTCAATAAAGCTTTCATTTTCAATATCATATGCAATCGCCTCCGCCAAATTTTCAAAAAAAAAAAGTTGGATTGGATGTTAAAACTGTTTCCAAAGTTTGTCAATTTCACAACTCATTGCAATATAAGATCTGAGTGCCCAACATGATCCTTTAGTAAAGTAAAGAAAATAACTGTATTCCTCTTTCTGTATACACACCAAAAACACTATTTTGCTGAGTAAAATATACCAACAAGTATATTAACTTTAGCTGTATGATTAAGAATTTAAAAAATTTTTGCTGGCATTTGCATTGATATTAAAAGAAAAGCTGGCCCAGATGGTTGCAATATGTACAAAATTTCATTAGGCCAATAGCCACGCCCACAATTTATAAATTTGCACTTTCTTGTCTTCCTGTATAAAACACTTTGGTTAAGGAATACATAAAGTTTCGTTCTAATATATTTAATGATTATATAAAAAAATTTTAAAAAAGTCAAAAAATGCCTGGCCCAGGTATACACTTAAGGGTTAAAAACTTTTTTTAGTCGCAAGTATACAACAAATTTGTTACACTTATATCTAATCCACATGAAAGAGTTCTTAAAATAATAGAATTAACATTTTATATAAATACACTTATTATCTGAGTTATCTTTATCGCTTTTCCTGTTACTCTTTATGTTTTAGCGGATATCTTCCACGCAATATCTAGAAGACATTCAAACCGTATTACCAATGCAAGCAAGTCGTCTTCACTTCTTTTTAAAATAACACTTGCCCATTTCAGATGGTTTTGCACCACAGAAAACATACATGGAACTACTTTGTTTCCATTTATTATATTTGGAACTGCTCTGTTACCATTATTAAATGCATTTTATAACAAATGATAAAAGTTTTGCTCTTAGAACTATAAAAATATGCGTCTAAGTGTCCAACTTCACTTTGACGACTTAATTACGTCTGGATTGTTTTTTAGTAAATACTAACTGCAATAATATATGTATGTATATACATACATTTGCATATGAATGTAGATTGTCTTGTACAACTTCTTGATTTGCCCAGTTTAGCAGACGTAAAAGCACAAACGAGACAGCGAATATTAATTCATCAGTAGCATCTTGACTTTAAAATTTTTGTTTGTAAAGTTTGTAAAGATTATTGCTGCCGTCGGATCGCCTTTGTATAATTAAGTCGTTTTTAGTATCAAAACTATACTTATTTATAATTCTGTCCTCTGTTCGCCCTGAAATTGCTGGTGGTGGAAAGTCTATAGAAGTTTATTTACATAAATATTATGCGGGGCAAACTTGTTTAGCTTTTTAAATAACATAATATGACGGAAGGCAATCTGCGTGAATAGAATTCTGAGCTTTGTTCATAATATTAAAAGAAATCTATTTCAATACATGGATTTAAGGCATGCTCAACAGATAACTACCTAACCTTTGTTGTGTTCACAACTTTTTCTGTAGCTGGTTATAACATTAGCCAAAATTGATGGAATTGGTTCATCAACTTACCTTCTTTTGGTCTGAAGTGATGATTTCTCATAATTTTAAGGAAGATTGTTCTTGGAACCGGACGCGAGCAGAATTAAATTAAGTTTTTTATATTGTTTAACACAACGCAAACTTCTTGATTAAATATTTCACTATCTAGACAATCGCACATCTCATCTCTACTATTACTTGTCATAAATTCAATTTCTGTACCTAAGTATTTAATAATACTCAGTGGAAACGATTGTCCACAAATCATGTTACTTTAAGCAGCAGATATTTTATGTTGCTTTTACTCCAGCCACTGGTTGAGTATATCACGAATCTGTCATGGGCTTGACACCAAAAAACATTCACCAAATAAATTCGGAAAAATAGGTGCAATTGAAACGTACAAGGGTATATCTGTCGTCGCTTTCTTAGCGACCCTGGTTTCCAAATCAGGTGATCAACACCAACTCGGGAAGAAATATGCTACAACAAACATCATACAAAAAATTGTGTTGTTATGGCCAATTATAAAAACGTTTCCCGATTGCACTAATTCTAAATTCCGCGGTATCTGCCGAATCAGAAATTCAGCACGAACCCACCCTTTTCAAGAATATGAAGACGAGAAAAATGGTTCTGAATCCACAAACGAAAGCTAAGACACAGGCCAAAGGAGAAGAAAAGAAGTTGCAAATGTGCTCAATCCTTCATCTACTGAATAAATAAAACAACATTTATATTATTATAAAAATTAACAAACATTAATTTTTTATTTCATATTAAAATTTTTTGGAGATTTTTTTCAATAAAATAAACATAAAAAATCACATTTCAAATTCTTTTGACTTTTGTTGTTAATACTAACTAACAATAAATAGTAATCACATGTAAAAACAAAATTCAGAATTTGAACCAAAGTGAAGTTTCAGTTTAAAAAAAAAAAACATGTAAAGTAAATTGAAATGCAGAACCCATCATCGAACTTAAATTTATTCTTAGAGAAATTCTCATTATTATTATTATCTGTGACGTACCTCATTGTATTCAATCTACCTAAATATGTAGATACATAAATGCGAGGTTGGGTGATGAGTCCAACGGTTCGATTAAAAATGTTTCCTCAGCCTCCGACTTTTGACATTATTGTTCAAGTAGCTCACGCTCCTATTCTTTTAAAATATAATATTGTTTCCGGTAAAGTGTACACTACTTTTTTTTCTTATCTTGGACCTTTTTCCTCAGCTAGACAAGACTTATTTCTTGCCCGGACCTTTTGAATGAAAAGAGTAGCAGCATCATCTTATAAGGATTTTATGGAAGACAATTGAGATTTTTAAATTAAATTTTATATATCTTTTATCAGATTAAAAAAAACAAGTTTACTCATTATGGAGATTATAATATTTTGTTATCCCTCTCATTCATGAAAAAGGTGTACCGGGAATCAAAATAAAAGCAGTGGCGGTACGTAAGCAATATTTGTCAGCTTTTAGATTTTTGGGCTTTTGCTATAAATTTTTAGTCTAGCTAAACCTTATTCGTCCTTTGCAATTTTAATTAGTAGCTTTAGTTAGTACTGAAAAGATAAAGCCTGTGCTACTAATTAAAACTATGTAGATAGCATAGAGTACATTTTTAGAAGAAAACTAAAATTTTGTTATTGTGCAATTTTAAACGAACAATATAATACGTCCATATTCGTACCACCAACATAAGTACCTTAAAAAATGAGTTTTCCAATAAAGCAGCCTGGTTCCCGTAGAGCTGTTGTTGCAAAAGCTTATCGCCGTTCTCCAAGTTATAAGCCTGGTTCATTTGGCAGGATCCCCGTTGAAAAGTTGTAGTTGTTTTATATTTTCAAAGAAATGTTTCTCCAAAATTTTGTATTTCTGATTTCGTAGTTCAAATTCTCCACTTTGGCTGTAAAATACCAAATTTTTTTTATTTACGTCTAACTATAAGACTTTATTTTTAATTTCTAAATTTTATATTCTTTATTTGCATTGGATTTTAAATTGTACCTTTTTATATTGTCCTTATAAAATTAGTTTTATATATTATTTTATTTAGTTTACTTTATTTTTTACATATGTACAAGGTGGCGCAAAGTAATCCTCCTATAAGAAAATGCTATAAATTTTGCGATTGGCCCCTAATGTCAGTTCTGTTTTGACATTTGTGTAGTAAACACATGTGAAATACACGTTAATAAACAATGTTACGCTACACTGCTGCAGAACGCGGAATATTGGTGACTATTTATTTGACCAATAATCGGTCGGTGACTTTGGCACAACGTGAATTTCGTCGCAGATTTCCTAGCCGTCCAACGCCTACTGGTGAAACACTGCGACGTTTAGCCGCTCGCCTCGAAGAGACTGGCACAACACGAGATGCTGCCAGGCGTGGCAGACCCCGGAGTAGCCGTTCTGCAGAGAATATTGCTGCTGTAGCTGAGGATGTCATGGAAGCGACGTCGACATCCACCAGACGATGTGCCATGCAAATGGCTGTCAGTTGACGGCCTTTACAGCGAATTTTGGTACAAGATTTGAAGATGTTTCCGTACAAAGACCAGACGGTGCATCAGCTGTTAGCTGCTGACCGCCAATCGCGTCTAACATACGCTCAAGCCATCCTTAATCACCACCAAGAGGAAGATGATTTTTCATCAAAAATAATCATGAGTGATGAGGCCCATTTCCATCTTAGCGGGTACGTAAATAAGCAATATTTACGCTTCTGGGGCACTGAAAATCCGCGTGTAACCCACGAAGAGCCATTACACCCGCTCAAAGTCACTGTATGGTGTGCTGTTTTCGCTGGAGGAGTCATCGGACCTTTTTTCTTCGAAGACGTCGCGGGCCAAACGGTTACTGTGAATGGTGAGCGCTACAGAGCATGATCAACGAGTTCTTTTTGCCGCAACTTGATGAATTGGTATTGGAAAACATGTGGTTCCAACAGGACGGTGCAACGGCACACACTGCACGTGCCACAACCGATATGCTGAAGGATGCATTTCCCGGGCACCTAATCTCCCGTTTTGGCGATTTGCACTGGCCAGCATGATCGCCTGATTTAACCGCTCCAGACTTCTTTTTGTGGGGCTTTTTGAAGTCGCGGGTTTATGTCAACAAGCCTCAGACTCTTGCAGCTCTTAAAGACAATATCCGTCAAGAATCTGAGGACCTATCGCCGGAAGTTTTGGACAAAGTGATGGAAAATGCCATAAAAAGGGCTCAAATGACAATCAACTGTGGCGGCGGCCATTTACATGACATCATATTCTCGACTTGATGTAAAAAAAAATTAAAAGACAAGAAGAATCAAAGTTTTTCATTTTTTTTTTTAAATTACAGCCAAAAAACATCGGAAGGTTATTTTGCGCCACCTTGTATATATACATTTACATAGTTTGCCAGATCAAGTTTTTGAGTAAAACGCAATTTAAGCTTCCCCTCTGTGTTGTATTTTGTGATAATTAAAAGGCGAAAAGAATAAATTGTTTTGCATATATCGTAAATTCTTTTGAGATCGAAAAAATTATTTAATAATTTATTACATTAATAAAAAGTGAAAATTTTATAGAAAAAAAACTTCACACACTTACTCGGTTTTAGTCTTCTATACTATTGCATTTTTACATTTTGGAAAATCCAAAAAAAGTAGTTAAATTAGACACACTAAATGGGTTTTAATTCAGGGTCACATACATATAAATATATATGTATATATAGATACATACAAAGATATATATTTTATTTATTTGTTTAGATTGATACTCTCTTCTCGAACATATCGTCACTTTCAACTACTTAGAATGAATGGGATTTGCTGCTTTCCAGTAAAATGGATCAGATGATTTGCATAAAATATGTGAAGCTTTGCACAATTCGGAACATCAGTAACTGAGGTTGAGAATGTGACGAAAATTGTAATGAAGTTTATGCTATATGATTGTACGAGTAATAAAGAGTATTACGTTGAAGTTATGTATGGCTTGTGAAAAACAATATGAAGAAAACGTCCGGAATTGTGGATAGCAATTCATGGCTTTTGTATTAATATAATGCACCTGCCTTCTCGTCATTGTTTGTTCTTAATTTTTTCTGAAAAAACAACATCGTAATTACGCTTATGCTATCGCATTCACCAGATTTGGCTCCAAAGATTGAAGAAACCCACAGAAGCACAGCGTGTTACGTCGATTGAGAAGTTAAAACCTAACCCTAAGGGAGCTTAACAGCATGCCAAAATGTGCATATCAGAACTGCTTCGAAAGTTGGAAGAACCTCTAGCACAAGCGTATTATGTCTGAAGGGGACGCAACAAAAATTGATGATGGATACATATTTTTATTTAAATACAAGCACTCAATACCCAACAAAAAGTCCATATTGATACAGGTTAGAAAATGTTGGGCTAATTGATATTTGACAGTGCATTGACGAAGGTATGCACAGTGGGCACAGAATAATCAGAACATCAGTTTAATTCTGATATCCTCATCTATGCAAAATGGATTAAAAATCAAATAGCAAAACACTACTCCCTCTTTCCATATGCCCGTAAACTAGTTGTGGTACAAAGCACTGCTTATGTAGAAGGGGACCTCTAAGTACTGGTTCACAAATAAAATATTAAAGATTTGCATTGCTATTCGAGCAGAACGGACGTGTTTTATTAAGTTCGCTGCGTTGAATATTTAAGAAAAAGAAACCAAAAAAAAACAAAATATATCAATCAGATACTTAATTTTGTACGTTCCAACAAAAACTATTCTTTTTACCGTTTTGGTGTATACGAACAGCAACAAAAAGTTAAAAAAATCAATTAAAGTGTGACAAGCAATAAGTGCTACAAAAAACCATTAGCTTAACTTGTTGTAAACTTTATGAGATTAAATTACTCTCCAAGCAGACAAAGGAGGCTCAGTACAAATAGTAGAAATGCTTACTTTGTAGTTAGTTCGCATAGTGATAAGAAGGACAAGAACAGAATCTATGCCGATACAATTCTTAACAAGCACTATTTAACTGCAAAACCAACAAACAACGATTGATTTTCTTGCAAAAGATAAAAATGATCAATCAGACTTACGCTTGATACATAATAAAAAATCGAATGAAAAGGGTGCTATACCAAAAGCGATAACACCAAAGCCAAGTGGTAAAGTGTTAACAGGAATGGATCTTTACATTACGATTAAAAAACGTAAGTCCAGCCCACGATCAACTAAATCTGAGCCAAACCTAAAGCAGCTTATAAACATCATGGCGTCGCAAAATCGATTTGCTCTTCTTTATAAACAGGGAAGTGAGAAAACTACAGTCAAAACTGTGAAGACGTATAAACCACTCCCACTATACCTACGAGAGGCGACGTCTAACGAATTTGTCAACAAGCTAACAAATATCGTAAAGTAAGTAAAGCAAATTTTTATGTTGTGTCACTACGAAAAGGAAACGTGCAGGAGACTAAAGTCCAGGTAAAAGACGAAAATAATTACAGAAGAGTTGTAGACTACCTTGATACTGAGAAAAAAAAAATACTATACGTATCAACTAAAAAGCGCTAAGAGTAGTTATTAAAGGCATTGATAGTTCTGTGCCAGTTAATAGCTTGAAAGAAGCTCTAGAGCCTGAAAATTTTGAAGTGAAATCAGTTCTCACCCCATATACGATTTGAAGTATCTATCAAACGCAAGGGGCGCCCGAAATGCCACAATTGCCAAGAATTTGGTCACACAAAAACTTTTTGCAAACTGACTACGGTGTGAGTCGGATGTGAAGATATACACAAAAGTTTGGAGGGTCCACATTAAAAAAATTACTCCAGCGTGTTAAAATGTACTACTTGCGGCCAAAAACATACAGCTAACTATCGTGGTTGCGAAGTTTAAAAAAAACCTGATGCACAAGAAAACAACAAAGGCGAAAAAAACCAGAAAATTCTCCACAGGATGAAAGCACCGAAAACTCCATAGACAGTTTAATTCAAGTCATGAATCGTTTCTTGTCAAGTATGGAAAACATGATGCAACAAATGATACAAAATTAAACCATGCTAATGCAGATTTTGATCAGCAAAAAATGAACAAGTAAAAAATATGCTTCGCATTAACCACAAAAATTATCTTTGAAGTCTGACAATGAGGTTGAATCGGCCGTCAATCTCTTTTCCCGTATAATGACTGACAATATGTTCCACGCCCACAGCTCACATATCCCAAAGGAGGCATTTAATCCAGCACGGGGAAATTGAATCTTTCGTGCGAGAGAAGAGAACACTAAGACATCAATGACAGGAAAGTAGATCCCCACATATAAAGGCTCAACTGAACCACTGTAAAAAAAAATTGCGTGACCCCCTGAAAACACCAAAGGAATCTAACCTCAAAAACTACCTTCAAGGTTTGGGCAAAAAATACGAACGAAAAAGTAGAAGAATTCGCAAGGCATTCAGAAAATGTATTTACTCCAAATGATACAAGCTCTAGTGTAACCCCCTTACCTAATAATTGTGCAGTAATACACCCAATCAAATTCGGTTTTTCTAAATTTAAGTCAGATATTGAAGACCTGAACCCAGGAAAGGCAGCCGGTAGTGACATAATTACGACTACAATGATAAATAATTTACCAAACTTTGGTGTAAGGACAATTTTGTTTATATTTAATGCAATCGTGTCTCATGATAAAGACGCTACGCAGGTTTCAACATACCGCCTAATTAGCTTGTTGCCAATATTTTCTAAAGTATTTGAGAAATTACTTTTGGAATCGCTGGTGTTTTACATTGATTCTAACCACATCATACCTCATCACCAATTTGGATTCAGAAAGCAACATAGTACTACTCAACAAGTGCACAGAGTATCTAATGTCATTCGTGGAGCGTTTGAGAATAAACAATACTGCTCTGCATTATTTATTGACATATCGCAAGCATTTCATAAGGTCTGGCATGATGGGCTAACGTACAAAATTTCAACGTATCTCCCCGCAAACGTTCACAATATATTCAAAAGTTATTTATTAGATATATCTTTTTACATAAGGTCGAAGGAAATTATATCTGCTGGTGTCCTGCAAGGCAGTATCCTGGGGCCATTCCTTTACTTGTTATACTCCACCGGTATGCCAACGAGTACAGTGACTCACATTTCCACTTTTGCATTTTTGAGCGTTCATAAAAACCCGGTAGTTGCATCCCAACCACTTCAAATACATATGGCAGAATTGGAAAAATGGTTGAAACTATGGAAGATAAATGTAAATGCCTCTAAGTGTGTTCATCTTGCATTCACTTTGAGAAAGGGTAATTGTCCACCTATTACAATAAATGGTTCTGGAATACCAGAACACAACCATGTAAAATATCTCGGTATACATTTTGATAGACGTCTCACCTGGGTTCAGCACATAGCAGCCAAAATAACTCAAATAAAAATGAAAACTGCCGCGCTCCATTGGCTCATCGGTCCTCAATCGGCGCTTGGATTAGAACAAAGGCAATGATAAAGCCGATATGGTTATACGCCATTCAGCTATGGGGAACAGCTTCGGCGTCTAATGTTGAAAAACTGCAAAGAAGACAGTCAAAAATGTTAAGAACGATCATGTGCTCCAACATCAAGAATTGTAACATCCATAGAGACCTAAATATACCCACCATCCGAGAAGAGATTAAAAAGTTGAGCACGAATTACGAAAATCCCTCTTCATCCCAATCCACTTGCGAGAGATTTAGTCTTATTTGAGGGTCATCAGCGTCTGAAAAGGACGCACACTTTTGATTTGGCGAGTTAATTTTCTTTTTGTGAACACTATAAGTTGTATATTGCAGTGGCAGTATAAACACAGTAATTTTTAGTTTAAGATTTGAATACTTATTGTTATGATCCTTAAGACAGATTCAATAAATAAATAAAAAAAAACATATAAAAAAAATATTTTGAACATTTTAACAAATTATTTCGACCCTTTCCTGCTACTTATCTCAGTGATATTACAGATTATCGTCAAGCTGGCTATCAAAATTACTCAATTTGGTTGTTTTAGTTTGTTTGTCTTTAAATAATTTAGTACTGAATATTATTTTTATTACCTATGCTTGTTGCTTATTTTATTTATATCAAGTATTTCTTTTATAAAAATAATTTTATAATACTCAGGTCTATTATGAAAAACGAAAGCAACAGTAAAGCAATTTGAAAACGACAAAAGACGTAATGCAATTGGTAACATTGTTTTGCATTATTGATTTCATTTTATATTTTGTTTCAAGCTAAAACAATAGCTTTCCTTTGTGACGAAAAATGATATCTGTTTGAAATTGCTCTTTTTGGTTTTAATTTTAATATATATGTATATAAAAAAGTGAATAAATTTAAATTGAAGTTGAAGAAACTTGTTTCAAATAAAACTTTGTTATGGTCCGTTAAAGACACCAGTATTAGAGGACGTTGCATTGAAGCATATGCATCAATCCCGACTAATCTTTTAAAACCTCCTTCTGCAAATAATCTATGGCCGTGGTCGTCCGCGTACAATTATATTTAATAAAACTATAAAAATATTATGTAATCGGTAATACTGCACAAATCTATTTGAAACGATAAATTATAACATAAATTCCATATGCTGTTGTTGTTTCTATCATCCGGCAAGCACAATGGACTCGAACTATGGTGCAATTGCTCTCTGGCTCCAACATTGAGTGACAGACAATTTTCCTTGATATTTTTTTATTACTTGAAACAAATACTTTTACTTTCCAGCTATAAAACTAATTTCTAAAGGGTGGTTAAATTGTATGGGCCGATGTTGAATGTGAACCACACCTAAACGCCAAGTTTTTTTCCGAATTTTATTTGACATTTCCCTATTTCAGACTTGCTCAATTTGAACCATGGAGAGATACACAATCCAACAACGTGTTAAAGTTATCCAGACTTATTATGAAAATGGGAGTTCAAATCAAAATGCATATCGTGCACATTTTTTTGGTCAATTTCATCGTCCAAATGTGCGTACAGTCGCAAAAATCGTGGAAAAATTCGAGCAAACCGGGTCTGTAGAAGATGTGAGAACACCAGTGCATGCTCGTACAACTCGTACTGCAGAAAATATTGCTGCTGTTCGCGATAGTGTGGCTGAAGAGCCGTCCACCTCAACTCGTCGTCGTTCCCAACAATTGCACCTCTCACGCTCGTCGTTGATGAACATTATGCATAAAGACTTGCATTTACACGCTTACAAGGTGCAATTGGCTCAAGAACTAAAGCCTCTTGACCATTCCAAACGTCGTGAATGGGCAGAATGGTGGCAAGAAATGGCAACTGTGGATGATCAATTTTCGAAGAAAATCATCTTCAGTGATGAGGCACATTTTCACCTCAGTGGATTCGTCAATAAACAGAATTGCCGCATTTGGGCGAATGAGAATACAAGAGTGATTGTCGAAAAACCAATGCACCCACAAAAAGTGACTGTTTGGTGCGGTTTATGGGCTGGCGGCATCATCGGGCCGTATTTTTTCCAAAATGAGGCCGGTCAGGCAGTTACTGTGAATGGTGTTCGCTATCGTGAGATGATAACGAACTTTTTATGGCCCGAATTGGAAGATATGGATGTGGACGATATGTGGTTTCAGCAGGACGGTGCCACTTGCCACACAGCTAACGAAACAATGGCTCTTTTGCGCAAAAAATTCAATGGCCGTGTTATCTCACGTAATGGTGATGTCCTCGATGTCCGCTTTGACCGTTGGACTTTTTTCTTTGGGGTTATTTGAAAGAAAAGGTGTACGTCGATAAGCCAGCAACAATTCAAGACCTAAAGGATCAGATAATTCGGCACATTAACGGCATAGAACCTCCATTATGCCTCAGCGTCATCGAAAATTTGGACCATCGGATGGAGGTGTGCCGCCGAGGTCGCGGCGCCCATTTGGCCGATATTTTGTTCCATACATAATTGAGTAATACCAATACATCATAATAAAATAAAATTACAATAATTTCCTAAATAGTTTGTGTTTTATTCAAAATCAACATCGGCCCTTGAAATTTAACCACCCTTTACTTTTTTACTATACATATGCACACATTTGTGTTTAGCATTGGCAGACCTGTTTACTTGCTGTGGTTGTATGTATATTTAAAAAAAGGTGCGGAACAAAAAAGAACGAATATACAGTTTAGATAATCCCTCTGTCCGTTCTTAAGACAGAATGGGAAAACTAATAAAAATCTTAATCATCAAAGGACCAGTTTTAACAAAAAACCGCTATTAAGATCTTAAAGATAATGCAGTAGTTACATATACAACAGAAGCGGGATTTAATTGAAAATACATATTTTTCTTGAATTGAATTTTGCAAGAAAATTGCGTTTGATTTGTGTTATAGGCATAATAATTGTATTTGTATGGATATACATATTTGTAGCATTCTCGATTGGTTCACAGTCTTATAGGAAGATGTTATTATTCCAGAAAATTTTGTTCAAATATTTTGCATTAAACTTTTACTTGATGCTTATACTTTGACCTGACTTCCCAAGTATCATGAACACAATATATTTTTGTATCCCAATACTATAATAATAATATATATATATCTATAATAAGGGACCAAGGGGTCCCTTCTGCTGTTTTATACTCTTATTTGAGTAATCTTTAAAGCAAGCTTAGATCGTAGCCAGGTAAATAATTAAGTAACTAGCGTACAATAACTGTAAATATAGTTAAAAATCTTGGTGTTAAGTTTAATAAATAAAATTAGAGCACTCCGACAAAAAACCTTTTAATAACTAATATTATTGTGCGGTTGTGAACTTTTTACAAACTGTGATTATGAAAGCAAAGAAAACTGAAAGTTTCTTCATAATATTATTCGTAGTATGTACATATATACGTACATATATGGTTTTAGAAGATACGGCCATATTTCCTCATATTTTACTCTGCGTTAGTGTTAGTCTTGTAGGTTATTTAGAGTTATGAATTTTACTGTTCGTGCATGAAATTATTTACATCAATATCTTTATGAATGTTTAAGCTTTTCAACACTTCATTAAGGTAAAATACTTCTCACGCTTGAGTGCCGAACAGTAATTTCTAGATACCATTGTTTTTAATCAATCGGAATTCCTTACATACATATGACTAACCATTTGTAACGCTCGCCTACTTTAGAAAAATATTATCTGCCACTGTTCACACGAAATAACTTACACTTATTGTTTATGTTACAGGTAACTAAATTTTGTTCACTTTATGAAGTTAACTTTTATTATATTTAATTTTTTTATGCGTAAAAACTTATTAATTAACTCATTCTTATTTTGACATGTTTGCTGATTATATTGCAGCTCTTTTTAGTCTTACATAATACTACCATAAGTAGGTACTCTTGTATACTGTATTTACACAGTTCTATACTTCAATATGAGATATAAAGTTCTGTGGGTGGAACATCGAAAATAAAAAATACATGTTACATACGTTTAAAAATAACAATGCATTTGATTTTATGCAACTGACGTTCCGTTCAAATCTTGATCGAAATATACATAAGTTTTTAATCTTTTTATCATTTTTAGCTAATTTTCTCTGAGAAACATGTTTGTAAAATATAATTTTCCATTTGTAAACTAATCAATCATTTTTAATTTTCGTAAAAGTTCAGATGAAGTACATATGTATGTATGTTTGCTGGTATGCATGTAAGTATAGATGTACGTATTCGTGTGTTGTAATATATTGTATCTCATTAAATCTTCAACCTGAATGTTATAATCACTTTTCATATCCGATCTTCTTCGTCATCCTCCTCCACCTCACGATGATTTTCTTCCAGTCCTTCTTTGTATCCAGGGTGTTCTGTGATTGTATAATAATTACCATTATAAATGACACCAAGCTCGCGTAAAGCATCTCCTCGTATTGTTGCCTTTATCGTCCAATTATAGCAATCATCAGAATCAGATTCCCTGTCCAGTCGTTCAACGTCAAGGATTTTTGAACTAAGGCGTTCTAGTATAATACCGATATCTTTAATGCTTAAATGTCGTTTCTGGTCGACAGACAACTGGTCAATAAGAAGTAAGAACTTTTCCGTCGCAACTTTTTCGTCTCCAATGATTGTGTTTTCAGCTTCACTTTCAGAACTATCACGCTCCGGTGTAATGTTAAGAAATCGTACATGGCCTTTTGTGGCAGAATAGCAGCGCTGCATGTTGCCACATATCAATGAGTCCGGTGCCATGACCAATGTTGCATGCCCATGTTGAGGTTTTAGGTTCGTTATACCATCTTGAATTGGAGAAGTCGCCACACTTTTGTGAACAGCGATTTTGCGACCCTCCTCGTGCAAGGCACAGCAGTGGAAGTCGCAATCTGCAGTGCTTGGACTTCCTGTTCGGCTTGACGTGTGAGCATGGTGGGTACATTCTGATGTGTGCACGTGGACTGCACCTACAGCACTGTCGAAAGAGCCACCCTGTTTGCAAAGTCTTCTATTTGTTCCAGGTATTACGACTCCTGCTGGAAAAATTACACCACATGGATGATAAGCACTCGCAGGTTCATCGTCAGTAATAACCGTTATGTGTGGACTATTATATCGTCGCTGAGGAGATTGGGAGGATGTAGATTTGCTGTCCAACGGTCCCTGTGCATTAATTCCTTTTTTCGCAGGTGAACAGCTTTCAAGAGAATTGTGACCATTACTACTATTAGCAACGCAACTATTCGTTGAAACTTGACCACTAGTTGCTCCACCGCCCTGGCGCTGGTCCCAGTGTAGAACCACCGTGACTCGACCCTTGTTGTCCATGATTTTCCAAGATGGTGTTTCATCGTGTAACTCTAATGCGTGTATCGTCTCACAGACAATTTTCGGTATAGCTGATATTGCTTAAAGTAGGAATAAAAAGAAAAACTATTACCATTCACATAACAAAGGATTTTAATAAACCTAAAGCAAGGTACATTTAGCACATGTGTAGTAAATTCTAATATTAGGTCAATAGGCATGTATTTGGACAAATTTACAAAATTTGATTTAACCCTCAAATTTGTATTTATTAGCGATTAATTAAAAACAACTTAAAAGATTTGAAAATGTAAGATTTTAAAAAAAATTACCAATCTAGTATCTGTTGGTTCATTGAAAAGTAGTTATTAATCATTTGAATTATTTTTACAAGTATGTATTTATTTGCTTAATAGTAATAAAATAATGGCTTTAAAAATAATAATATTACTACTTCTTTACTAAATGTTGGGGAAAATTTTACTTTCTTCAAAAAAAAAAGGATAAATTTGCCCACGTAAAAATAAAGAGAAATTATTTTCGTGTGTGAAAATCAGATAAAATAGTATGTGTTTAAGTATCATATGTATGAATCCGAAAAAATTGCTCTGTTAAATGTTACATTTAACCGCAAATATTCTTGAGCGTGTGGCCGTTTTAAGTTCTCGTTTTCCTTGTTTAGGTTTAACAGCAAGGCTATATTGTACCTACGCAAACATGTTAACTAGTGAAGTTAAGAATTAACGAAAACAAAATCAAGAAAGAAAATCAGAGTAGCACGGTTAAAAATAATGATAATAACTTTAATCTAAGCGACAGCAGTTCTGATAATAACTGGCAGTGTGTTCCCATAACAAATTATAAGAGGGCGAATTATCAATTGAGTGGCGCTTATTTACCCTAAGTAATTTCTGACATTCTTTATATAACGCCGCTACTTTTAAAATGTTACATCGTTTGTCTATTCTAACATATTATCCGTTATAAACGAAGTTTTGTACTAATTTCAGGGTGATTATTTTCCACTTTCTAACTTCATTTCTGTTAACAATCGTAAGCAGTTTTCATTTAACAAAGGAAGGCCCTTTTTATTTTTCTTGTATTCAGCATGACAGTGGTGCGAAAATGGAATAAAACCTCATTGGCTTAAAATAATATCTGCGCTTGTAGAATACTTAACTCTAATTTTATTTTTATAATTAGAAGCTCACCGTAAAATTATTTAAATATAATAATAAAGCTATAAGTACTTATGTGTTGGTAGCACTGCTTTACTTGACAACACATTTAACATCTCACTTCTGTCTTTTATTTAGTTTGGTTTGACTTGACTGTTCATTATGGATAGACTCAAGAATGATTAAATAAAGATTACGCCTTGCGCATGATATACCGCTTGATTGTGGGGTTGTGGTCCCCTCGCAAAGGTTACCAAGGCTGTATCATATGAGAAATTTATAATTTCTTACAAAAAATTTATGTATTTTGTATTAGTTGGCAGCCCTGTAATTAATTTACTCAGAGAGTTCTAAAAAAAGTATTTCATAGGTGCTTAATAAACAAGGAATTTCGTGTCATATTTTATAATAAATACATACATATAAATAATATTAAAATAATTAAAATTATATAAAATGTGTTTAAATGTGGTTGTTTAAAAGCTGCAAAGCTAAGAAAAACAGAAAACAAAATAGAGTGTAAAGATAAGAAAGAGATCAAATATGAAATGTGCAGTGGGCAAATGCAAACAAAGTAACAGCAAAAAAAAACAAGTGAGAAATTATGCTAAAACCTAATATTTTGCGTATTTTTAATAAAACGTTTGTGTTTTCAAAAAGCTGTATCGTTTTACAATTTTCCAAAAGATGAAGCTCGAAGGAAGTTATGGGTAATATTTTGCAAAAGAGTGAAGCCTCTAAATGTGGATAAAAAAAATTTGTGCTTTACATTTCAAGCAAGAGGATTTTAAAAGATATTGAAGACATGGTATTCACTACTTTGTATGATGTTGAAATAGCAATTATGAATTTTGAAAAGTTAATTATTTTTAAGTTTATTTTCAAGTTAAAAACAAGCCTTGAAATTATGTATGTTTTGTCTTTTATTCTCCCCTTAATATAAGAGAAAATTAAAATAAACCCCCATTTTCAGGTTAGACCACTTAAACGTAGAAAAATTTCTAGGAAAACATACAAATATTTTTTTATGAAGAAAGTGAAAATGTGAATTTCACTCATAAAATAGACACCACGTATGAGGTTCCAATTTATGTAAGATACATATAGGATCTGGAGGTACATGGGCAAGAACTGGATAGGCAAATAAAAGAGACGTTACAGGAAAACAACATCTGCCATAGTAAATACCCTTACTCATCCTGATTTGGGTGGTACCAAAAAACAAGACGCCTCAGACATTCGAAAGTGGAATTGACTATCAAAAAAAACAAAAATAAATTATTAAATACAATAAAAACATAAGTTGTTATAAGTTTTCATAATTAACAGTTTTATTTTAAAATTAGCACTTATATTTTATTTTATTAAAATAATACTCGTATGTGGTCAACCATTTTTAATTCACTCTAAACTTAATACATATGTAATGAACCATACGACATAGAAGGAAAATGCGAATGGAAATTTTACAGTCGTACAATTCTCATCGTTTTTTAAAATTTTTCAAATTCCTTCACACATCATTAGACCAGGTATGTATTTTTATGTCTTTTGCCAAGGGTGTAAATGTAAAGAAATCTGTCGTAAGATTTTTATTCTCATTTTTAAAATACGGAGATAATTTTATATGATTTCCTTTTTGGTTTTACGTACGACTTGTACTAGCGTCTAAATCCGCTTATAGTGGAGATTAGATATAAATCTGAAAAATTCGCTGCGAGCAAACATATTAGCTTCAATATTTCTTGTGTTTGTTTAATTTGTTGATAAAAAAAGTGCTGGTTTTTCTTTTATAAAAAAAAAAAATTATATAAAAAAATTAATATGCTGCTAAATTTTATGCATATTTACTCATTTTACAAAATCCTTAACCGTACCGGATTTAATTGCTTGAAAATAAGATTGAACAACCATTTCCCAACACATATGCAAATAAATGTTTCGTCCGTCCAGTATCTTTTTCGACTTAGGCTTTTATTGCTTGTGACCACAGATTTATAAAACATAATGCGGGTTTATTTGCACCTTATAGAAGACCAGACCTCTGCACCGATGCTACTGAAATTTTAACAATATATAACATAATTGATTAACAAATAACTTCGTCGTTTATGGACCAACTTTCAAAGTGGTTTTCCGTTGTTTTTAAAAGAGGAGGTGGTGGTAGCAAAGCACACCAAACAGGGAACTGCGAGACTCGCTGAGAACAACGTGACAGAATGTGAATTTTGGAAATAGATTTCCAAAATGTCTAAACATTGTTTTTAGTGTAAGTTTTTGCATGGTGATTTGCCAAAGTAAACTGGAAAAATGTCAAACATATTTCATTAATATGACAATTATTTTGACAGTGTGCTTAATTCAAATCAAAACGAAACATTTATAATGTCAGGACGTAAAATGCTTGCAATATGTGTGTGAAAAAACATAACAATATGTTTTTCGAACTTTTTAACAAGAATTCAAAACGCTAATTCCACACTTTAATTATACCGCGATGTAGAATTTTGAAGTTTCGACGCAATACATCGTGTTTTCGAAAGCTTGTGTTTCTAACATATTAACGTATCAATTGATTTCTAAACAATTTTTTTAATTTTATTAAATAATACAAAAAATTTAATCATACGCCTTCAATATGACAAAACTAATAACAACTTATTTACAATTTCTTCCAAACATTTTATGTAACGTAAATACTTTTATTATTCATTAAAGGAGGTTGTTGGTTTAGCTGAATAGATAGTATCATAAAACAAAAAAAAAAAAAACAAAAAAAAAACAATAGTATATTTTACTAGCTCTTCAACGTGTTACATATTTTTACGTTTAAAATACTTTTAGAAGAAAATGTCGCCATTTCCGCTTATCAATAACGTTAGGTAAATACATTTTTGGAGGTACTAAACAAATGAAAATTTTCGCACAAATTTATTTTAAGCATTGTTTTCAAAAATTAGGGTTTGATTAATTTCTAGTAGTAATGACTCAAACTGCATAAATTATTTCTTAGGACAATCGATAAGTGTTTTCTTTCACTTAAATTTTCAGGTAATGAGTCATTGAATAATTTTTCATAGAAATGAAAGTCAGTTAAGAAAGTGATTTCTTCAGAGTAACTCTCTTAAAAGAAGAGTTTTTATTCTTATAACTTCTTTGCAGTTAACAGTAGTAGAAACTTTGATTACAAAAACCAACAACTAAGCTTTTTAAGCCAGGTTTTCCCAACGAACATTTCTTCTTATTCTTTTATATATTGTAGACACGATTTTTCGCTGTCTAAAATCTGGCTATGTTGTTCTTAAATACACTTAAATACGTTGTTTAAACTCAATAACTTTATATTATTTCATTAAGTATAGTAGATGCATATGGATGTGTGTATATGCATGTGTATACACATGCGTACGTAGCATACCACATGTGCATCAAGTCTGATCCAATCGGCTAATTTAGTAGCTTTGAATTTTATGAACATCACAAACATAAATACCAAATTTTTACCCGTTGTATACGCAAGAAGAAAACTTTGCAACAAGTGAGTAAAGTCTAATTTAGCCGAAAGTAAATGTAGTAATGTAAATGAATATATTTAAATCAGTCCTAACCACAAAGTCCCAATCTCTAGAAACTAGAATTTCACTACGAGGTTACATGACAAATAGTAAATAGATAGTATGTATTATTGGCGTGATCAGCTGTTTGTATGTCATAGGCATAGAATTTATTTTGTAAGCAAGTACATTTGTGTATGGAAATTGCAAAAGAAATTGGGTTGAAAAAAAGTTGATTAGAAATCTAAATTAAGTGCAAGCAAATATGTGTAACGATTCATTTGTTTGTTGTCTGTCAATATGACCAAACCTCATGGTGATTTTATTACTGGGTGGATCCAATACGTCTACCAATGAACTGAAATATAATAGACTGCCACGCAGGAGTACCGATCAATTAAATGCCATTTGGTTAGGTACGGAGCATATTTAAAACACCTTTCGTTCTATGAGTCACGGAACCCGGTTGCAAAGCAAATTGGGTTTGAACCACAACCACAACGTGGCTCTCCCCGAAAGGCCTCACACTAATGCAAACAGGAACGCAGCATAATGGCGGCCCCAACACAGCACTACAGGAACACAAGATTAGGCAGGAACAATAACAACATATGCACTCATATTGACCACTTTATCCACTCGAGTTCTCCAACCCATAAACAGAAACCCACGCAGTACTGCACAATTTCGCTTAACGAATGCAAGTTCGTGAATGAAAGCATAGAAAAGTTGCCTTCCCCAACCTGCCTGTAGTCTTATCTTAAATAATTTGCAGGCAAACGTACCCAAAGCAGACATAACGGTCCCATACCATACAGGAGCACCATAAGTTGCACATGCAATAAACAGCTTTCCACTTCCACTAAACAGCTTCAGTCACTTCTAAGAATGCGTCTAATTCTTTCTACTACACTCAGTTTGTTCTTCACGAATATAAGGTAAACCTCATATTGCCTTGTTCTCTGGTTTTTAATCTCTGTCGCATACCGGAGATTAATGCCACCAGAATATATAAGTGGTGAGCGAGCCTGCGCCATCCTTTCAGCAGCATTTTTGTCCATGGCCACCTTTCACCCCGGCTTTTCAGATCAGCTCAAGACTGTTTTTTAACCAGAACGAGCAGTTCCTCCACGTGTGCACTCAAGCCGGGCGATTTCCTACTCCGGACTCTACGATTAGTTTCCTCCACCTCGGACCGTTCTACAGTGGTAGCAGTGGCTGCCTCCATGAAGAGGGAATAGCTACCCACCCTTTCCACTTCCGCAGAAAACGAATCCTGCAACCTCAGCGTAGCAACTTTTGGTTCTCTGGAATCGCTTAGTGAGGAGACCGACATTCTTCCGCATCAGATCCACCTTCTGGGTTCACCATCTAACATTTCCTGGCTTGGTCAAAAGATTGCGACCAAGCAGCACGTCCTTCGCCGTGCACATCCAGCTGTCAATCTGGCCAACCTGAGAGTCAACCCTGGTCCCTAAATGCTCCTGAAGGCTGTTCTGTTGCAGCCTCCCTAGTTCAAGTCATGTATCTGCCCCTATCTTATTACTCCAACACGAAGCATAGTCTGCCGCTGACTTCACCGGTCATAAATCATCACTATCTCCCACCGGCATTGTCACAAACTCTCCACTTAAAGTCATAAAATGACAATACCAGATTATGTCCAATTGTAAAATCAATGTCGGTGGAGCCCAATGGACCGTTAAAAGTGTATAGATCACTCTGCTCGGTTAACACGGAAACACTAGACGTAAAGAGCATTCGACTAAATGCTCCTCAATCACCACCGAGCACAGTTAACCACCCTCATATCTTTAACCACTACTGCAGAATTCTCTGCCAAATTGGCAAAGATTTTTATTACCCCCAGGCAACCATCTAATGCTCCCACTCCCTTGCTACAGTTCCTTCATTACAGCAAAAGACGCACCCCGCCGACGCATCACCTGCCCCAGCTCGCACGTGGATTCATACGACCTCTGAAAGTTCTGCGTTTGCTCGCGGTTTATTTCCATGCCAGCGGCAGAAAGAGATGCACCTATGTACACACATCCGACTGTAATTTACAATCACGGACCCTGTGGTCGAATCCCATACACCTATAACATGCAGGGACTGTATCTAATGTCTTCACGGCGAATCGGAACGACTTGATGTACACGCCAGTGGTCCGCTGTGGCTCCCATCATGGCCAGCTTACTCCTCATGGATCTAGGCCAACGCTCAACAGTCCTTCCGCTGAGGTGCTCAATGGCCGACATCACCACCTTATCGTCCACCACATAAACAGTGACTCCATTATCAATACGGCCCTTCGCAGCACCAACAGTAGTAGCAATACCATCACCCACCACTGGACACGCAGTCCTCGGCCGAAATTAGCTCCGAGTCTGTGCGCTTTATCTTAGGCTGCACCATTGGTGGTGGAATCTTGGGATCGTCAGTGGTGACATCACTCTTGTCCCTCGGTCCCGTTATCTTGCCTACTGGTGACATTGCGACAAAGCAAAGAAAAATTCAAGGCTCCACCTACATACCTTTGAAAACAGCAACCAATCCTTACACAGTAGTCAATATAGAACCCAGATACAATAAGCCGCGTTTTCAACTGTCCAAAAAAGTTTATCCAATGCACAAACACTTCACTTCAATTCAATTTTACACTAACCTCAGTTTTCAAATTGAAACTTGATACACCTGACAGCGGAGTTTCACGCAACAACAATCGCTTTACTTAATTTCAGCGCAGGACGAAAAGTTTTTTATTCGGTTTAATAAATTTGTCCCCTAAATAAAATACCACGCCTACACTCTTTGACCCTCCAATTATAAGTGATGTAAGCAACTGTAGAAACTAAAATAATTCAAAAGCCTGTAAGCAAAGGTCTTTCCAGTCATCCACATTTATTAAAACAGTGGATATTCTTTTGTCGCCGCAACAGAAAATCCAATACGAAGATGTCGCATGTCTACACGGAATATTTTAAGCCGGAGGATTTTGAAACAATTTGTATTATGAAATGAGTGAGTTTTTTTTGTAGTATCTAAACCGAATTAATGTTAAATTTAAGCGAGTCGGTCATAAGGACTTTCAGAAAGAAGATTCTTGAAACGCAGGTCTGTGCCCACTATCCATAAAGTGACTTATGAAAACTGAGCGCATGCTTCTGATACCACTCGAATCCAAAAGGGTAAAAAATTATTGAAGTATCGTAAGGACGAAGATACAGAGCTCATTTTGGAAGGTAAAATATTAAAGTTACCTAATAAAATTACAATTTTCATCACAATTTTTTTATTAACTGCAAAAGTTCAGGAATCTGAAGTTATTATAGAACAGAATCCAGAATATGAAGAATTTTTTGAGGGCGATGAGGAAATCAATAATATAGGTAAATATGTAAGTAAAGATATTTACAACCCTATGCAAAAGTGATTATTGAAATTTCAACGAAAATCTACCTATTAGATTAAGAATCTTTTGTGTATATAGGATTTTAACCTACTTTTTACAAGTATCTGCCATGCGTTACCGTCGCCTTTTTCTACTGACACCTAATTTAAAATACAGATTTTGGTATGAGCTTCGTCATATATAGTGCCTCAGCTTCAACGCAATATATCAAACTTTTAACGTACTTTGACAACTCGCAGACAACTTGTTCTTTGTTTTGATTTATAGTAAGAAAAAGGAAAATATTTATTATTCTTGTGCAACGTGAAGAAAAACAATTAAAAAACTACAAATGGAATATAAATTATTTGAGTGCGTGTCTATGTGATTTTACATTCCTTAACAAAGTACGCATTGTGCCAACCTAATCCGCCGTTGCATTAACGTCAGTTGAAAAATGTGACGTTCACATATAATAACATTGAAATGATATTTCTTCGAACGGTCTTTGTATTAATGGGAAGCCACACTACGAAGCAGTTTTATAATGTGTGGAACATCTGCAGCCTGAAAAAAGTGAATTCTTTATTGTTTGTTAATGGATGTTTGTTGCTACATACGTATTTATTTAAATTATTAAAATTATAATGACTTTTCCTCTGTAATTTACAAAAGCTGCTGACAAAAATGTTTCTTTTAGTGGTTTATCAGAGGATCTGTCCTCACAGTATTCTTTTCGAATTTTGCCTTGTCAAAACTTAAAATACATCTTTTCGCTTTCTTTCATATGTCTTAGTTTAAAAATGAGCCTTTGTTAGCCCATATAGACCTATAAGTATTTTTGTTCAAATATGAGTTTTTTAACTTTTCTGATTAAGGCCAACCTAAAGAACCTAGAAACAATATTAAAAAAAATATTTACTGCCTGGGGAGTTATTTTGAGGCCGTACCATATAGAGTACAGTAGGACTATATGCATACAAAATTGCAAAATTTTTCGATCTTTCGATCTAATAGATGGCAACTAGGTCTAGGCATTGCACGGTGTTTATTGCCTTTAATTATAGCGTTTGCAATATGGCGTCGGAAGTTCAGTAGGCCCACATTGCCACCATTGCACTGACATATCAATGCAGTAGAGAATAATCGGCATATACCACTTTTTTCCTCTAATTCTCTTGCGTAATAAAGATATGTTTTGGTCCGATAAATCAACACCTCCCATGCTTTTATTATAAAGCTGTATGAGATGAGGTTGAGATACCAGTATCTTCTTTTTTGTTAATGGGAATAGCTGTGAGTTCTGCTGACTGATTAATACCAACTGGCTTTGAGCATACCCTCACCATGTTATCATCAGATACGCGATAATCGCAAAAACCTCTCTCCTTATTTTTTAACTCTTTGTTTCCCAATAAGGGACATTTTCCAGTCGTATTTTCTCTGATAGTTCCAGTTACACGCAAACCCTCTCGGCAGAAAAGTTGTGTAAAAAAGGTGGTAATTGCACCAACCCAAGTTGAGTGTATTTAGCATTCGCAAATGTAGACACACCTTGATATGGTTCAAACATCCACCTGATGTTACACCGACCCATAATTTATAACCATATCTTATAGGCTTGCCCCTAATAAATTGCTTGCATCTGTGATGTCCAAAGTTTGGAACCACTGTTTCATCAATGCTATGGTTTTCTTTGTGAGGACAGTACTCAATTAAATTTGCACATAAGAGTTGTAGAAATTAAGCGACGTGAATATTTTAATAAATTAGTGAAATTTTATCTCTAGATATCAACATTTTTCAAATCTGGCGCGTTCAAGTCTACGAGTATCTTCCGAAAACAAATATAAAAACCACTCAAAGGGAGTTTTTTCGTGAGAAGTATGAAAAACAGACAGTCAAGTATTGAGTTACGGATGTAAATCTTGTTTTTTTCAATTATATTTCATAGTACGCTTCCTCAGCACCTCTTGAAATCCAGGTGGCTCTTGATCTTGATGATATTCTTGTGATCTTTCTGCAGACACAGCAAGCTCTGCAGGAGCTCGAAGCAAGTTCGGCGGTAAGTTATTTATGCTGACAACACCTTCATCACATGAGTCTTCATCAGTCTGATCTCCATTTGCGGTATCAGGTGGCAGTACAAAAACATCTGTGTAAATCTTAACCTTGGTTACTGTACTCCTCGTCTTCTTTAAGAATTGATACAATATCATGCAACGTTAATGGTCTGAAATAAAAATTCGTTAGCAGGAATCATTTTTAAAATAAAATAATAATTGGTGAATGTTGCTCGTGCATTGACCTAATGTACCATATACAGTACACTTACTTTAGAAGCCTGTATTTCTCGGTAAATTAACCTATTGAGCTTTTTTTTTTGCAAATTATATTCTACGTACTCTTTCTTCTTTTATATACATATATTACTTGCAAATACCTGAATTAGAAATAAAATAACACAAACCTTACCTTTTGAAAGACTTTGCAAACAATTTTCCGTTTCTGTCGTTGAATTTCACTCACATTTTTTTTTTAAAACTAGTTAAAAATAATTGGTGTTATTTTAAAGGTAAACACAACACTTCACTATGGGAATTAAAACTGAAATCGAAGGTAATTTAATAGGAGGGGCCACGAAATAATTTGGTAAAGTTACTGTAACACATATGGTACGGTAGGTCTATGTGAGTTAATTAATTTTTACATCATCGATTTATAAATTTTCTAATAATTTTTTTTCCTCAAACCTCTTTTTTGGCTGCTTGTTCTCACAAAACCTGTTTAAGGGCAAAATTCTCTTTAAGACAGTATTCTATTATATTAAAAATATGTATATATATATGCATGCATATGCTAGATATAAGATCAATCAAGCGTAAAGTCATATTGAACGACTCTATCCTACTATTATGCATCTTGTTCTTTACAAAACACTCGAACTGAACAATTTTTTGTTCTTACCTTTTGGATTCAACTGGCACGTTCCTTGTAACGCGCTGAGTTTTCGTAAGTCACTTTTCGGATAGTAGGCGGTTTAAAAATCCTTATGACAGATTCACAAAAACTTTACTTACTCATTTTATATTTCAAATTGGTTTCAAAATTCTCTGACTTAAAATATTTCACGTAAACATGCGACATCTTCACATTGAATTTTCTCTTGTGGCGGAAAACATATTCACTGTTTTAATAATTCAGGTTGGAAAAGAAAATTGGAAAAACACACTTCATTTTGATTTTTAATTAATACATTTATGTTTTCTATTCCAATTCTTTTGCACCTTCCTAACCACAAAATAGCGAAACTGTACAATAGTAATTTTGGTTTTTTTATTCATTCATATATTGTCTATATGCATGCAATAAGCTGCATGCCAATCAATTCATAAAAATCAGAATAAGGATTTTGTGTGTCGCAAATTTAAAACTTGTTGCAGTTGTTTATTATGGAGATTAATTAGAAAAACACTTATTTTGAGATCTGTGTAAGTACTTAAAGCCAATCAGGATACATTTTTGAAACTATATACAACCCCATTTTGAAAGTAAACTCAGCTTTCATCAAAAATATCAATAATTGCAAGGCCATTTAAACTAACCTTTTATATGTACATGTGTGTAAGTGAAATACAACGTTAGTTGTGGTTGAGTTTTCTTCATAAACTGATTTTTATTTTAAATATTCACCTTAAGTGCTAAACATGAATATCTTAAACTAGTCTAGGATTATCAAGATTCTTTCTTATCATTAGTGTGTTTGTTTAATATTCCAAAATAAAATATATTTCTTATCCCTATATTTATTTAGGGTGCTATTAGCTTAGTTTCTTAACTAAAATGTTTTTCTTATCTTATGTTAGTTTAAGATATCGCTTGGTGGTGGTTGGTTTTAGGGTATGTTGGTGGCTATCGTGTGTACATATGAGTCGCGGGAGTTACATATATCCCTGATAAGTTTTTAGAAGCGATAAGCAAATAAAATAATATTGTGAAATTGTTTGACTTTATGAAAATTAGTGCAACGGAAAAAAGATATTTAATTACAATTCATTTCCGTTCCCACAAAAATGCTAAGCAAATTTGAAATAACAAATAAATTGCAATTCTGCAATTTCCTAAGGTAAATTAAATTAAAAACATTTTTTAAGAATAAAAAACATTCCAAGTAATAAAAGTGCAAATGATAGCACTTTCAGTTATGAAGATTTTCATAAAGTCAACCAATCAGAATTGAGCTAATGCCACAATTATGATTGAGTTTAAGTTAAGTTTTGAATAATTTGTAAACAGAAGATCAGTTCTAGTTCCTCCATTAAACGTTATACGTGTCGCAATAAATGTCAATTTAACTAAATTCAAAAGTGTCTTTTATTCAAGAAGGGTTAAAGTGCAAAGGAAGAAAACTAAAAGAAAAGGAATTCTTTTTTTAAAACAACCCACAATAAATAAACGTAATTCGGGTGGTAGCGTGTATGTCACTTGTACATATATGTACATGTGATTCGAGTTGAAAAGTTTTAGCATTTGCGGTGTTGAGGAAAATCATTATAAATACTTATTATGGATATAAAACTATTAAATAATGCTTGGCTCCATTACAAAAATTGAATAGCTCTTAAAACCCTCCTACTATGAATTTTCTCCGAAGAAATGGTAGCCTCTATTTATGCCAAATAGTTTTGCACTACAACTTTTACAGAGTTAAAATACATTAATAATTATTTTAATAAAAATAAGTTAACTATCCCCATGCATTTTTTGGAAGTCGGGAAACAAAATTGGTAAAGTGTACAGATAGGTAACTGTGTGACATGTATGCACATTGTTCTGGAGCTGTAAATGATCCAGTAAGTAAGTATTTGAGAAAATTTTTATAGTACTTGTACTCAATATGTGGAAAATTTTTAAATATTAATACATTCAATTTTATTGCACATATTTAAATTATCTGAGTATATACATACGCATACATATGTAGGATCAAAATTCGATGAGAACTGATGCACTACGTTACGCTGTATACGTTCGCTAGAGCAACACAGATGATCGTATGTGTTCCACAAATAATATTTCTTCACATCGTTATATGCACATGAAATCCCCAGGAAACACGTTGACAAACCTTTCAAGTAATGTGGTTCTTTTAAAATGTGATCGTATTTATTAAACTTTGGTTGTGTTAAAGAAGTTACAGCCAAATGTTTTTCAAACATTAGTCGTTTTGGAGAAAGCTTCTTTATATACAATTATTAATAGTGTTACGAATTAAAACATAACAATGTTTAACTGTCAATTTACTTACAATACAATTGTAAAGCAACCGTGAACTTTCTTTCTCTCTGGTCTTGTACTTGCTTAAAACACCTGATCCATAAGTAACCAAAAGCTTCGGCTCCCAAATAGGAAGCCGAGTAATAAGGAATTAAAATAGTCGTTTTATTTTACTTTGAAACTATTTTATAAAATCGTGAATACTCTTATCAAGTCTCTTAATTTAGATAATAAAACCAACAAATCAACAGAACAATATATGGCAGTACAACATCTTTTTCATCGTGTGATATTTTTAACTTGGCCAATTCACAGAAAGAAAATTAAAATAAGTCGAGTTAAGTAATTGTAAACTAGAACATACGTATGTATACAACAGGAGTATGTTGAAATTTGTCTGAAATTGAAAGTGTAATGGGAACAAGCATGTCTGTGTCAAAATCTGAATTTTCTTCCATCCACCGAATTGTTCGATTGCTGATTTTTTTTTTAGTTTAAGTGCATAACTGTAGTAGCTAAGAAAACTGCATACGTGTGATTATCACTTATTTGCCAATGTTAAGGTTATGCCCTTTTTTCGTGCATATTTATATTTTTTTATCAACAACAAGTAAATTTATTGATTTAAATTTTTCTACTATATAGGAAAACATATTATTCTTAGTGGTGACTACAGGATCAGCGAGAAGAAATCAACTTGTTCCGTCATGTACTAAATTTTATCTGTCATTTACCAAACATTTTTCCAGAGTTTGATATTTCATACTGTAAATGCAAAAATAAACACAAAACAACATTCAGCACTTTATTCTAGCAAAAAGCACCAACAACTTTTTTATCTCGTTTAAATCACGCTTTATGTTATTATATGAATATAAATTATGATTAATTTAAAATGATATATTTAGGTTAAATAAAAGCACTATTATTTATATCTACTATAAAAAAAATGGTGACTTTAATTAGAAATTACGCTTTACGCTACTATGTTTTAGATTTTAAAATAAAACACGTTCAGTGCAGTTTAACTATAAAATCCAAATGAAAAATCTGCTATTTGATATATTATTGTATATATTATTAATGGACCAATTTACCATTTCAATCCAGCACTTTTTGAAATACTCCCATTCCGAAGTTATTCACCCAGGACCTTTACACTAAGAAAAGTTTTCTGGGTTTTCTCCTATTTTGAAAAGCTGCACCATAGTCGGTTAAATAACTTAAGTAACTAAAAACTACACGTTTTAGAATTAGTTTTATAAAAAGTATTTAAATAATTGATTTTCATTTAAATTTCTATGATTATCGCTTTTTATAATTTTAAAACTTTTTCCTATTAACCTTGTAAACAAAAAGAAGTAGAGGAATTGTTTTGTTAGGCATGTCGACCGAATCTCTGTGTTAATAGAAGAACATCTCAGAGGAACCGAGTTAAGCTTAGAAAGCAAACAATGTTTTTAGATACAGAATTAATAATTCTTTGTCTTTCGGTGCTGTTAAAAAGTTTTGAAAACTTTGATATATTCCTCCAGACTTACTCTTATTAATAGATCGGAATTCTTCTCATTGGAGTAAAAATTATTCAAAACACTAAAGAACAAAATCACAAAAAACATTGGTAACTGGTATTGAAAAGAGGGATTGGTCAGTGCATTCAGGGTAAAGTTGTTGATTGCTCTCAACCTGTCGAAAAGCCAACAGCGATCCCTGAAAATGCCTGGTCAAGCTGACTTACTGCCTTCTCGTGGCCCCTACAGGATAGCCCCTACAGCACCCGCTTCGTGGTGAACCGAAGTATGCAGGGAGTCCCCTCTGTCCAGGGGTCTAAACCAGGACCCGGTCCTCTAGGTTCGGCGGCTGTGCGTGAAGGTTACTTACCTACCGTGTAAAAACGCATTATTTCAGACACAACAACAAGCTAGGTATATAAATATGGATGGCCCTACTGCTGACGACCATGGAAAACGAAATAAGGATAACGATTTTTGGTTCTGCACGTGGAATGTCAGGTCCCTAAACAGACCAACATTCCAAAGAGCAAATGTTGACTCCAATCACTTCCTTGTTGTAGCCAAAGGTAAGATCACGGATATCAGTAGCACAGCTGAGTACAGCACGGCCATAACAGATTGACGTCGCAAGGCTACAATCGCAATTGACCGCTAGGAAATTCGCTGATCTAGTCTCCCTTTAGCTCTCAGAGAGTCCAACCATGCCAGGTGAAACAATCGATGAGGAATGGAACCGTTGCCAAACCGCCATCAGAGATGCTGCCTCTGATGTGTTGGGTTTTAAAATGCCACCGAGGAAAAACCCATGGTTTGACAACGAGTGCAGGCAGGTGCACTAAGCAAAGCTAGCAGCTTATAAGGCGACGTTGGAGAGAAGGACGAGAGCAGCTCGTGAGCTCTAGGAACGTAAGAGAAGGGAAGAACACCATCTTCTCAAAAGGAAGAAGAAAGAGCACGAGAAGAGCGCGATCGATGAACTGGAGAGGTGTTACGGCAGGAATAATATCCGAAAGTTTTACCAACGGGTAAAAAAAGTATCCAATGGATATAAGCTTCGGACAGAAGCCTGTCGTGACGAAGAGGGACAAATCGTAGTAGAGTCGCAATCGATGCTGAGAATCTGGAAATATCACTTCTGCAGACAGTTTAACGGCGAGGAAAACACCTATACCATTGCCAGACAGAATATTCCACCCCACAAAACGGACGAAGATGGTGGACGAGAATTCCGTCCCCCCGACCTGAATAAAGTCAAGATAGCAATATCGAGATTGAAATCAAACAAAGCTGCAGGAGCGGACGGACTGTCCGCGGAACTATTTAAGGCAGCCCGAGATGACCTGGTTGGGCGCATGCACCAGCTCATCTGTAAGATATGGTCGGAGCAAAGCATGCCCGACGAGTGGAATCTCAGCATCGTTTGCCCGATCCACAAAAAAGGAGACCCCTTCAACTGCGCCAACTACCGAGAAATAAGTCTCCTGAACATCGCCTACAAGATCTTCTCTGCCGTTCTGTGTGAGCGCCTGAAACCATTCGTTAACAGTTTGGTAGGTCCTTATCAGTGTGGTTTCAGGCCGGGGAAGTTAACCATTGACCAAATTTTCACACTACGGCAGATCCTGGAAAAGACCCAAGAGATGCAAATCGACACCCAGCTATTCGTCGATTTTAAGGCGGCATATGACAGTGTGTATAGGGACTAGCTATACGAAACCATGTCTAGTTTTGACATTCCAACCAAACTCGACAGGTTGTGTAGGATGAAGATGGACAATTCTCGCTGCTCCATCAAGGTTGATGACGAATTCTCCGATACCTTCAATGTAAGCAAAAGCTTTAGATAAGGCGACGCACTGTCATGTGACTTTTTTAACATAATTCTTGAGAAGATCGTGCAAAACTCACACGCCAACAACAGAGGCACGATCTTCCAAAAGTCCGTGCAACTGCTAGTATACGCTGACGACATTGACGTGATTGGTCGAACACAGTGAGCCGTCAATGAAGCGTTTGCTGGTATTTCAGTGGATACGGCCAAATGAATCTAACGGTGAATGAGGGCAAACCGAAGTACATGGGGTCATCGAGAAAGGACGCACATCATCGACGACTGGGCCGGAACGTCACCATAAGCAGCTACAACTTCGAAGTAGTGAAGGACTTCATCTATCAAACGCAGAATAACTCTTGCCAATCGCTGTTTCTTTGGGCTCAAGAGGCAATTGAGTAGTAAGGCCCTTTCTAGAAAAACCAAGCTGACACTATATACCACTTTGATAATCCCTGTTCTTCTCTATGGCGCGGAAGCATGGACGGTATCGAAGGCGGTTGAGGAAGTCCCTGGTATTTTCTAGAGAAAAGTTCTGCGATCAATCTTCGGCTCTGTTTGAGTTGATGGTTTCTGGAGAAGAAGATTCAATCATGAACTGTACGGGTTGTATAGCGACATGAGCCTAACCAGGCGTCTACGGATCCAACGGCTAAGATGGTTGGGCAATGTAGAGCGCATGGAGAATACTGCTCCGACCCGTAGAATCTTCGATTTCGAACCTGTGGGACAACGCATTAGAGGACGCCCACGGAACCGATGGCGCACACAAGTGGAGAGGGACCTCAACCAACTTGGTGTGCAAAATTGGAGGATGCTGGCTAAAGACCGTGCCAGCTGTAAAAGCTTGTTGGTTGAGGGCCACGTCCACCCCGGACTGTAGTGCCAAAAGAAGAAGAAGAAGAACTGGTATTGAAAAAAAAAATTAAAATCAGTTTTGCAAGAATTTCTCCAAAAATATATCTCAGTTAAAAGAAACCATTTTTGGTACTCGTATATTCGTATTTCTTGTAAGTACATCGTAAATTTTTTGATGTACACAGTAGTCGACTCATGAAGCTGTTGTAAATCTATACATGTTAAAAGAGATTTTTTGTTTATGTTTAAGCTTGAAAGTTTGGTTCAACCTAATTTATTTCCAAAATTATACAATCGGATTAAATAATTTATTGGTATTTTTAGAATGTCATTACGTTTGAATTCGAACATACTTATTCCACCAGTGGAAATTAATGTACCTGTTTTACTTGGATGAAAATGATCATTTATGTGGCCTTGAATGGTGCTACAATTGGAAGTGAGTGGCTTTCTAATGTTAAATCTTATTCCAAGTACTAAATTACTTTAACATATATACATGTGTTTAAGCTCATACTTATAATTTTGAACCGAACCTCCTCCTCTTTACCTTATATCCATTTAATCCTATCCATGGCATAAGCCATGTTTTTTAGATTTTACTTGCTTCTTTTTACGGCGCCTGCCACATTCTTTGATGACATCATGTTTCTATAACATTAACAACACTAAAAGTGAAATAAGTAATAAACAGTATTGTCAAATTTATTTCACATTTTCAAACAAATGTATAAAACAAAAAACAAGCAAATAAAAAACTATTGCTAATATGTTATATGCCATATGTTGATTTATGTTGCCTGCAAACCCAGAAAATTGTTTTAACTTTATTGCTACTCCAGCTGAGGTGCTGAACTTACAATATTATATACAAGTATTTTAATAATAATATTTTTTATATAAACAAATAAAGCATTTTTAACGCAGTTAATAATTACGTGACAATTGCAGTTACCTTATAAAATCCCACTGTTTTTATTTTTAGGGTTTTGGAAACCCCGTAGTAATCAACATTTTCGATATCAGACATAGGCGAATTTATTCTACTTGTAATTGATTTCTCATTTAAAATCCCGATTATATTTAATTTTTTTCTTTAAGAAATAACACAAAAATGCAGAAATACCCAGAGTCTTCGAAATGAAATACAAAATGGCACGTAAGACCTATAAAATAGTAGATAAACTATTTTCTAAACGAAGGTTAAATGACGTAATATAGAAAAGGTTCAATATTCTTTGAACATAAAAATATGTATATAGGAGTAGTTACTAAGAAATAAGATGCCCTTAATATTGAAAATTCTAAAGAAAGAACACATCCCTTAAGTATTTGAGTCCAGGCAGTCCGTAATTATGGTAAACTTTGTCCGTCTGTCTATGTATTGTGATTAGTCTTATGATTTCTAGCTGTCCTGTAATTACGGGAAATATTTTTTGTAATATTTTATATAATTTATTATGTTTTAATAATTCTTTTAAATATTCTGTTTAGCTACTTCTTTGTACTTGAAAAATTTTCTTTTTTTAATGTATTTATATCTTGGTGCAAACAGTTATTTGTTATGGGCCAAGGAGCGCCAGTTAATAATCTCAGTGTTTTTGAAAGATACAGCAGAAGAATTTCTGCATTCGAATTACTTTTTGTAGACCAAAGTTGGTGTCCATCTCTCCAAATTGGTTTCTGCATTGTCTTGTATAATATGAGTTTATTTATAAAGCTTAAGTCCGACTTTGGTCCAAGTAGCCAATACATTTTTTATTTGTTTTCGTATTTAAAAGCTGCCTCTTTGACATGATGTTTCCTTCACAGTCTCCTACCTAAATGAAGTTTTAAATATTTTACTTTATTGGATTTTTGTATTGAAACATCATTTACATATAATTTGGGACCATCACCTTCTCGTAACGTAACTGTTATGTGAACTGATATCTCATTATTTATTTTTATATTCAATTTCTTTAGCCAAATTTCAAATACGACGAGCTTTCCTAAGTTCCGTGTGGTAATATATGTAATGTCACCATCATAATAAATGCAATATCATCTGTGAAGTAGCTGTGGTTATATTACCAATAGTTGGCATATTTGAGACGGGACCCAGCACACTTCCTTGTGGAATGTCAGATGGTATAGCTCCAACCGATGTTTATTCGCTATTTACGTGAACATAGAAAAATGCGTCTTGAAAATATGACTTGAAAGAAAAGTAATAAGTTTTAGCTTGTAAAGAAGACCACAGTGCCATAATCTATCGAACTCTTGTATGACATGTAACAAAACTGACGAGGAGTACAACTTCCTGCCTAAAGTGTTGGTAATTTCATTAAAAATACAATGACTTTGTTAGGACTTTCAATACTTTTGTCTGAATAAAAATTAATAATCTTCTTCTTCTTCCTCTGGGCATGGTCTTTAGCCAGCATCCTCCAATTTTGCATACCAAATTGGCTGAGGTCCCTCTCCACTTGTGTCCGCCAACGGTTCCGAGGGTGACCTCTATTGCGTTGTCCCACGTGTTCAGAGTCGAAGATTCTACAGGTCGGAGCAATATTTTCCATGCACTCTACTTTCTTAGCCGTTGGATTCGTAGACACCTGGTTAGGCTCATTTCGCTATACAACCCGTACAGTTCGTGATTGAATCTTCTTCTCCAGAAACCATCAACTCAAACATGGCCGATGATTGAACGCAGAACTTTTTTTTTCCAAAATACCAAGGACTTCCTCATCCGCCTTCGATACTGCCCATGCTTCTGCGCCATTGAGAAGGACAGGGATGATCAAAGTGGTATAAAGTGTCAGCTTGGTTTTTCGATAAAGGGCCTTTTCCTTGTGCGTCTTTTCTCGATGACCGCATGTACTTCATTTTGCTCTCGTTTACCGCTAGACCCATTTTAGCCGCCTCCGTTGAAATACCAGCGAACGCTTCATTGACGGCTCGCTGCGTTCGACCAATCACGCCAATGTCGTCAGCGTATGCTAGCAGTTGCACGGCCTTTTGGAAGATCGTGCCTCTGTTGTTGGCGTGTGAGTTTTGCACGATCTTCTTAATTAATTAATGTTAAAAAAGTCACATGACAGTGCGTCGCCTTGTCTAAATCCCCTTCTGACATTGAAGGTCTCGGTGAATTCATTACCGACCTTGATGGAGCAGCGAGAGTTCTCCATCGTCATCCTACACAGCCTGACGAGTTTGGTAGGAATGTCAAAACTAGACATGGCTTTGTATAGCTCGTCTTTATACACACTGTCATATGCGGCCTTAAAATCGACGAATAGGTGGTGGGTGTCGATTTGCATCTCTTGGGTCTTTTCCAGGATCTTCCGTAGTGTGAAAATTTGGTCAATGGTGGACTTCCTGGCCTGAAACCGCACTGACAAGGACCTATCAAACTGTTCACGAATGGTTTCAGGCGGTCACACAAAACGGCAGAGAAGATCTTGTAGGCGATGTTCAGGAGACTTATTCTTCGGTAGTTGGCGCAGTTGAAGGGGTCTCGTTTTTTGTGGATCGGGCAAGCGATGCTGAGATTCCACTCGTCGGCATGAGCTGGTGCATGCGCCCAACCAGGTCATCTCCGGCTGCTTTAAACAATTCCGCGGACAGTCCGTCCACTCCTGCAGCTTTGTTTGATGTTGATCTCGCTATTGCTGTTTTGACTTCATTTAGGTTGGGGGACTAAATTCTCTACCATCATCGTCCGTTATCTGGAGTGGAATATTTTCCCTGGCAATGGAATTGGTGTTTTGCTCGCCGTTAAACAGTCTGCAGAAATGATCTTTCCAGATTCTCAGAATCGATTACGACTCTAATACGATTTGTCCTTCTTCGTCACGACAGGCTTCTGTCCTACGCTTATATCCATTGGATATTGTTCCTCCCGTAACACCTCTCCAGTTCTTCGATCGCGCGCTTCTCATACTCTTTCTTCTTCTTTTTGAGAAGCCGGTGTACTTCCCTTCTTTTACGAACTGCCGAACTGCTCTCGTCTCTCTAACGTCGCTTTATACGCGCCTTCACTCGTCGTTAAACTATGCTTTTTTGCGGGTGGAATTTTAAAACCCAATACATCAGAGGCAGCATCTCTGATGGCGTTTTGGCAACGGTTCGATTTCTCATCGATTGTTTCGCCTGGCAGGGTTTGACTCTCTGAGAGCTTAAAGGAGACTAGATCGGCAAATTTCCCAGCGGTTGATTAGGATATCCGTGATCTTACCTTGGCTACAAGAAGGAAGTGATCGGAGTCAATGTTGGCTCCTCGGAAAGTTCGGACATCAAGAATTCTGAAGGAGTGTCTGCCGTCGATCGCAATGTGCAATCAAAATGGTTGACGGTTGAGTGATCAGGGGACTGCCAGGTCCCTTTGTAAATGTTGAGGTGAGAGAATCGCGTGCTTGTTCGGTGAGGTTTCACCCCGTCACGATTTCTGACAGCCTGAGTCAGTTATCGGACGCGACTTCATGCAGGATGTGTTTTCCGATGACTCTAGCGAAGATGTCTTCTTTGCCCAGTTTTGCGTTGAAATTGATAATTTGGTATTATATTTTTACTTCTGCAAGACTCTTTTTAACAAAACTCTGTCCAATATATTTGAGAACAATGGCAGTAAACTGGTTGGCCTATAGGAGTCATTTTTTTGGAATATTTTTAATGTGGTGAATAGTAATTAAGATGCACTGTACCATTATATGTATACTATCGCTAAGTAAATAATGCTTTTTTTGGTAATATTTTTGCAACCATTCAGTCGATTGAATCATAATCTGCAGATTTGGCGTTGTTTAGAGTTTTAATAAATAGAAAAATGTATTTTGCAGGGCACGACGAGAAAGGCCTTTATTTAATTTTTATGCAGTAAGTTACATAATTTAAATGGTGTTAGGGTTTTCACTAAATTTTTTTTGAACTCATTAGCCTTGCTGATATATGATCTACACCATTTACCATTATACTTTTTTATATGTATATTGCGATTAACAGGACACTTTAAGTGCTTTGTTGCATACCATAATTTATGTTTCAAATATTTACCTACTATATAACTTTTGTATCTCGCCCTGTTAAAGTTGGCTTATTCAGCTTGTTTCTCCTGTTTTAACATATTCTGCGAAAATTTTTGATTATGTCCCTTTCTTCAAGGTAATTTTTACATTACTACATGAAGTACGAGGACACTACGCAGTTGATAAAAAAAAGCTTCCTATATTACGCTATTAAAGGCTTCAATGGCGCCGTCAATTTTATAATCACTTTTGAGGAATATGGTTCAATTCAGTTTACTCTCTAATTCGCTTCTAAAACATTGAACATCAGTTGCCTGGTTTATTATTTTTTTCTCTCTCTCTCTCTCTCTGTCGACATTTAGTTGGCGCTGTATGTGACTAAATTAGGCTGTGATCCGAGCTGCGATCATTCGAATCTGAAATGTCTAAACATGTTATCGGTATCCCATTTGTTATATGAAAATCTAATAAATCTTGTACTTTCGAAGAATCGGTTGACTGAAAAAATGGAATAGTGATTTTCTTCTATACTTTTTTGAAGCTCTTTGCCCTTGGATTCGCTAAACGCTATTCCCACCACGGATGCTTGACAATAAAATCTCCCCCTATAATGAACTTAGTTTCAAGTGTTGTAAAGAAGTCTTCGTATAGTTCGCATTTTATACTGTGTCTTGGCGGGGAGTATGAATAGAAAAAGTTGGCTTTAATATTTTCGTACGAGATGGTTATACCTGCAACTTGTAAAAAAAAGATAGTGGGACTTAGTACTTCATATTTTATGTTTGATTGGATAATAATAACGACACCAAAAACTGCTCTGTTATCTGTATGGTTTGCGGTAATTGTATCATAGTTTCTTATTTTAAAATAGGTTTTGTCTGTAAAGTGGAATTTAAAGTTCAGAAAAATATAAATTTTTTGTTTATGGGGAAAGTTTGTGTTTATATTTTGCCTATTGACTCTAATTAAGACTTGGTAAACTTTACAGCCACAGTTAACTTTGGTGTTACTTAAGCACTGTAGACAGTTTGGTGGAAAATCCGCTTGCTTGGGACATTCAGCTACACAAAGGTCCATTCCTCACACCTTAAAGGTATCCTGCAATACTTTTTTATATGACCATAGAATTGGCAGCGGTGATATTGGACCAAGTCGTTAGCTTTAATTTGTTGTTCGATTTCAACAATGGCGTTGTTAATTGACGTAATGTTGTAAATTTTTTATTATTTTCATTAGGGTCGAGATCGACAAAAATCATAGAAAGAGGTTCTTCTGTCATCTTACTTGGTGACCTAAGAGTAACAGTTTCGCCTTAATGTCACTTCCCTTAATTAGAACCCTAAACGCTTTTTCCAGTTTAAGCTGAAAAGTGTTGTAACTAAAAGAATAATTGTCAACTCGAGTTTGAAAAACATATATTTTGCCGGTGGCTCCATCAAATTTAAAAATAATTGTTTTACATTAAAATAAAGCCCAATAAAAATCATTTGAAGTGTTGAGAACATAAAAAGAAAAATTTTCAGGAAAAAACAAAGTTACAAGAAAAAGGGTTCTTAGAAACACTTTTAATAAAAGACTAACAAATTATTTGTAGTCAATATGAATATGAAATCAAAGAAGAAACAGATGACTTCATAGAATGCGATAATTGCGGAAAAACGTTTAACTCAAAATGATCTGGATTAACAAAAAAAGAGTTTTCGAGATTAATTAATGACAAAGATGAAACATTTGTGTGCAAATATTGCGAAAGAGGAAATGGAGTATTAAGAAAAGAGTTAAATGCAATTTAAACAGAGTTTACCAAATTAGAAAAACTTGACTAGCTGACTGAATCAATTAATTTTATGTCAATAAAGTTTGATGAAGTGTTGAAAGATGTGGAAGATCTGAAGTAGATAAAGAAAAAAATAAATTGAACCCCGAGATAAAAAGTCTCAAAAATTCCATTAAAATATGAAACGACAATTGTATAAAAAATGGCTGTGTTATAAGCGGTAAGCAAGTGTCCAATAACGTAAATGCTACAGATGCCGTCATTGACCCATGAAAAAATATTGGAGATAACTTTGAGCCGACTGATATTGAAGAAGGAAAAATTAATGTCTTCGAAACCAAAATTGAAACAAGATGGAAAAATAAACGACATTTTTATAAATGACTATCATAGCAAAAAACATTAAATTTGTGGAATCAGGCTAAATATTGGAAAGCCCTTGGTTACCAACATGTTTATATGTATTTAAAAAATGAAAGTTGAAAAAGCGATATCTCAAAGCCACAGTTGATACGATGTGAGCATGATGTACATAGATGATATTTTACTCAAAGCGACAAGAAATAAAACCGTTGGTGATAAATAGAAATGAAGTTCTTGAAAGATTTGATGAGGATAATGACGGTTTATAAAATGTATAACGTATCTCTATTTGTTACTAAATTATTGTTGTATTTTAATTTAAATTTAGTAATCTGAGTATAAAACCTTTATATGAATTTTTAAACAAATCATTGATGCCAGAAGTGTTTCTTCTTTGAAAAAAATTAATTAGTTCAAATCTTTCGTAGGTAGTTTTCCGAAATTGCCGGATGGAAGTGCTGTGCAAGAAACATGGTTTGATAGAAGTTTAATGCATCCATATTCAGTTCCTAGTTATTCTGTGATTCATTTTTGTCGTGCTAATGGTTATGGTGGAACGCCCTTGTTAGTTTATAATAACATAATACTTGTATATAATATAACGATGGAACATTTTTAAATAAAAAACAAGCCTATGAAACACTAGTTCTTGTATAGGTCATAGAAGTGCAATTTAACTGATCTTTTAAACTTATTGGAATTAACTCTAAACAATCTTGGTCAAAGTCCAAAATTTTTTAGGGGACTCAAATGTTCAAATGTTGATGTGTCCAATAATCCATATAATGTTGCTTTGACAGTGTATGAACATTTTTGGTTACATAATATGGTCACAAGGCCTGTCAGTAATGCCTGTATTGATCACATCTTAGAAAGGCTTTATATTAATTCAATAGATTGCAGTATATCCGATTTCAACAGTTTATATTGTAAAATAATTAGTAAAATGCATGTTAGCAAAAATATTGAAAAATTCAAAATTCATAGTAACTATTTCAAAGCCTAAGAATATTTAATAAAAAGTTTACCACGCCATATTGTGGATTTCGGTGCTTCTGATTAGACAAATAAACTAATTTCCTGTACGGACGCTGCGATTAAACACTCAGTTACAGTTTCCAAATTTAAAAAATCACTAGGTTTTGAAACAACGCCTTGGATAAATAAAAATGTACATGCGTTAATATTTTTAAAGCAAAGAATATTGAAAAAATTGGAAGACATTTGAAGATATTCCTAATAGGTTAAGCAAAATTATAAAAATTGATAACCGAGAATCTAGGAACAATTGCTATATTGAAAATATAAAGAAGTATGAAAATGATCCGGTAAAGTGTTGGAAATTTATCTATACTGCTCTCGGTCCTTGTAAAACTAATAAGTTAAACTTAATTGACTGTCAAGGTAAAAATATATATTCAGATCCATATAAAAGGAATTGTTTCAATGACTATTTTGTAACTTCTGTTGAAAATCTGAAGAAAGAAATTGAGATTAATCGAAGGGAATTCGTAACGAACTGAATGTATCTCCAAACTTTGTTAAGAATTATCTGATATTTTCAACAAAATGTTACAAACTACTATCATGAAAGATGCTAATATTTGCATTTTTGAAAAATATCGTCCAATTGCTTTATTTTCGACGGTAGATACAATTTTTTAAAGTATTATTTATGATAAATTGTGGAATTACATAGATGAAAATAATATCATTTATGTTTACCAATTTGGCTTTAGACAAGGTTGTGATGCTGAGGAGCAGTTTTCAATGTGGTTCAATAGATGAGGGTTCGATTTTGTGGATCACCCAATACTTTTTGATAAATCTCTGTTTTATGGCGTCAAAGGAAATGAATTGCTAATGTTTAACAGTTATTTTTCACATAGGGAACAATATGTTCAGGTTACTGAAGATACCAGTTTCAAGAAAGTGGAATGGGCCCACATTTATTCTCTATTTATATACAAAGTGTTTTAAGAAATCTAAAAAGAAGATTGTTAAAGGAATCGATTCAAAAATATATTTACTAAGCGTAAAAACTAAATTGATGATATATCCATAGTTAATAAATTCCTCTTAGTTACATGGCATCTGCGTATGCAACTATATATCCCTCAACTTATTTATGTATATAAAAATATTTGTAAAACAAGTTTGCCAATCCATGGGATTCACGAACATCAGGTTTTGAAATATGTGCTTAAATCTTCGCATAACATCGGTCACAGAACCATGTGTTTTACGCAATCAGTCCCAATGAGATAAGGGAAATGCAAATTGTTTCCGAATTCCAAGATGTAGGCTAGAGAAAAGTGAGCAATGTGTTTGGATTTTACGGTTAGTATGACATTTAATCATTTACCTGCCCTCTTAAAGTTCACAAATAGAATTTAAATATTTAATAATAATACAAGGGATGTCTGTTAAATCAAATTTAAACATTTCTGTAAACTTAAAATATCGACTATATGTTTCTATTGGAAAAAAAATTATGATGTTACTATTTAAAGGTAATAATTTAAAATTTTTGTTGTTTGATTTTTATATATTCAAGTTTATAAGACTGCCATCTTGGTCCATTAATGCCTTTAAGGAGCTTTGGCTGTTACAAATGAAATAGTTTATTTTGTATTGTAGTTTGAATTATTATTACAAAAAATAATATTTCCCATGTGAGTCAGTGTATTCTTCATTAAGCGAATCTCGTTTTGTTTTATGCCTTTCTTATATTTTAAATAAGTGCAATTTCAATTAAAACAACATATTTCCCTTATCGCATATTGGCATTATTGAGGATTCGTTGGTAAATTTACACTACATGTACAAATAAATAATTTAAATAATACTATCTTAAATTTAGTTTTGGAAAGGAAAGCCTTTCTTATGAAATATTAAAAATGAAAAATTGAGTAGAGTTGACTTTACATCAGAAGCGCTTCAAGTGTTGAACATAAATATTCTTTAAGAGATGCTTTAAACAACGATATTCTATAGAAAAATTTGATTTCAAAAGGTAACTCATTAAATTTGATTCCACCCACGTAGTTAATGCGTAGTTTAGATTTTTCCAATCTACATCTCGGAATACGTACATAGGTCTGAACTGTTGCGAGTGTTGAAATGCATTTGATTTTGTTTAAATGAAATGGTACTTAGTCCAATGTTGTGAATGGATTTGCAAACGTATTTTAAAAATTGATAGGAATATGCATACATACACTGGTAAGATAGTCTTGGGGGTTTCCCCATCCCAAGGATCGATGAGATTTTGTAACAGTTGGGAAATAGCAGATATTTTACCACTTTGAACTGTTACTATCAAGTTCTAATGGATGTGAATGACAGGGAAAAAAGGCTTTCAGTACTGACAAAGACATTTTGAGTTTAATAGAATGCCTTTCGGTCTAACAGGTGCTCCGGCAACATTTCAGATGACAATGAACACGATACTTACAGGCCTACAGGGCTTGGATTGTTTTGTATATCTGGATGACGTTGTGATCTACGGAAGGAATGTCGCGCACCACGGAGCACTTCCAGATCCAGCTAAAGTGGAAAGCGTGAGAAATATAAATCCTCCAAAGAATATTAAAGAGGTACAAGCTTTACTAGGGTTGGTCAACTACTACCGGAAGTTTGTCAAAGGTATGGCGGAGCTAGCATCATCAATAGCAAGGCTGCTAAAAAAGAATCATAAGTTTGATTGCACAAGAGGATGCCAAGACGCCCTGGATAGAATAAAGGAAAGTATCTCTAACCTCCAATCCTAGTCTACCCGGATTTCTCACAGTCGTTTAGAGTAACCACGAATGCAAGTATCGAAGCCTTGGGAGCCGTTTTGTCACAAATAAGAGATGGCCAAGTCCCCCCATCGCGTTTGCGAGCAGAACTCTCAGTGACACCGAGAAGCGCTACTCAACTATAGAAAAGGAAATGTTGGGTGTAGTATGGGCAACGCACACGTTCCGTCCATACCTCTTTTGTCGATATTTTACCGTTTTCACTGACCATCAAACTCTGAGAGGAATAGCCAATCTAAAGGACCAAACTTCGAGGCTTGTCCGGTTTAGGCACAAATTGTCGGAGCATGAATTCGAAATTGTCTACAAGCCGGGAAAAACCAACTTAAATGCTGATGCGCTGAGTTGACTTCCATTAGAAGACCGGAAAATACAGGTCGTTACCAGAGCTCAGAAAAAGAAGTTGAATAAAAAAATCAGATGAAGCCCGAAGCAAGGAACATTCCTCAGAGGAGAAGAGCGCAGAGGAAAATTTCAGTATGGAAAACAGAAATGCCGGTGCAATTTTAACCGACACAAAGGATATCGAAGAAGTTCTAAGAAGCTTTCATGACTCGCCCCTAGGCGGACACCAGGGTGTCTGGAAGATCATCAGGCGAGTTGGGAGGCAATACAGATGGAAAGGTATGCAATGGGGCATCAAGTATTACATAAGGAAGTGCCAAAAGTGCCAGAGAAACAAATGCGGACCAGTCGGCGAAGAACAAATGGTGTTAATCGACACACCGAAAAGACCATTTGAAAAGGTTTATATGGACATGGTAGGCCCTTTGCCAGAAACTACTGCAGGCAACAAATACATTCTCACCTTTCAGGACGATTTATCGAAATTATTTATTTGTGCACCTAGTATGCCAGACGCGGAGGTAGAAACGGTGGCAAGAATTTTTTACAATGAAATCATAACCAAGTTTGGTATTCCGACAAAATTATCACTGACAATGGCACGAACTTCACTTCGAAGCTCTTCGGAAATGTCAGAAAACTTTTAAGAATAAAAAAACAACATATCACTCCATACCACCCGCAAGCCAATGGTTCGTTAGAAAGAAGCCATCGACATGCATGTGCATAACCATACAGATCATCCAGCCACCCATCAGACTCCGTTTAGAGTGTTCTATGGTTTTGACACGCCTTTACTGTCGAATCTTAAGGCTAGCACTCTTTTATATAATTCCTATGACTACTCGAAAGTCCTCAAGTACCAAATTCAGTGCGCATATGAATTGACATGCAAACATCAGATCAAGGCAAAAGTGCAAGCAAAAGAAAGGTATAATAGAAACGCGAAGCCTAGTATCATTCAAATAGGTGATCAAGTGTTGGTAAAGAATCAAATACGGAAAAGCAAACTATCATCCCTTTGCGAGAGACCATACAAAGTGTTGTCACTTCCCTCCTTAGTTAACGTCCAGATACTATCGAGAGGGAAACTTAAGACTCTGCACCGTAATTTGGTCAAACTTTACAGACAACACTAAAAGAGAAGGTCTTGCCAATAACTTTGTGAAAATACCGTTGACGGGTTATGGGACTACAAAAATATGAAAATACTTACCCAGGACTTGTGAAACCCCTATTCCAGTTGAAGAACCTTGTTATTACCATTACAGTTTTTGAAAGCCCATACCTTGTCGCTAGGGAACTTCATCAAGAGTTCAGCCAATTTGATTGTTTCACCAAAAATAAATTTTTCAGCTACTTTAATTTTAGCAACTGAAAATTGAGCAGGTATGAATGTCTTATAGGTACATTTAGGCAACATTTAATCTAAAACAAAGAAAGTTCCTTTTATTTTTAATCATTCACTCTGAATGTATTCTAGCAAATGAAAGGGTAAAGGGTAAAGGCATACATACATTCTTGAAGCTCTGTTTCTTTGTTCAGATTTTTTCTTTTTAATCTAAGCTGAATCAGCATTTACTGAAAAAGAACCCAAAAGTCGTTCCAATAACCCAACTAGCAATTCAATAATTAGCTGATATACACATTTGCAGAGATCATTATCTATGCACATGTGTATTCAGAGTCTGAATTTCAGACACAAGACGAACACACACACATATAGTAAAATAATTAGATGTAAAAAAGCAACAGTCGTCACAAGCAAAGCAACACATTTGTTTTTGGAAGCGACAGCAATTTTTATGTACATACATACATATATTAAAGTCCAACTTAAATGTTATAGTTGGCAGGTAAAGAATACAAAATTAATGTTAACGCAAATGAAAAATGCAAATTGCTATAGGTGAGGAATGAATATTAGCGTTAACGTAAAAAGAGAATATCTCAAATAATTTTATTACTAGTTATTATATTTAACAAAGAAAAGATAATAAAATTTTAATAATAATTATAATAATAAAATTTTGTAAACGTAATTTAAGGAAGAACTTGTTAAATCTCGTCATTGTTTAATTTGTTTACCTTTAAGTATTTTGCTGTATGCTGGAAAGGATAAATTTTTATGATCTATTAAGCTCTTTTAAATTTTTATATAAATAGTCAATAATATACACATGTATATAATAAATAGTCAATTAAAATCTTGCGATTGTTAAAACTGTTTAGCTTCAAGTATTCTTATGGTAACTAATGATTAAAAGGATTTTTTAAGCTATTTTATATTTAATGTATTCACACTGGGTGTATAAAAATTTTAATGTGGCAATATTGCGTAGACTAAATTTCAAAAAAACAAACTTGTCATAAAATTAAGATATTAATATGCCAATATGAACCGTACAATTATTTCTAAGCAAATATTAATCATAGGTTAAGACTAAAAATTATCCAACTTCAACTACAAGCCAAGAAAATAAGAAGACAGCAAGAAAAACTGCTGCTGCTGTAGTGAAGCCCAAAAAGCTAGACTGTAAGCCATCATTAAACCATCGGTGAGCCATTAATTTTCCGGCCAAATATTTACGTTGCCTTCCCCACTCAAATAATGAGTCGAAGCGTCCAGACGCAGGACGCTTCTCCTTTACAAAAGGGGGAGGGATGTTCTGAGGTAAATTAAATATTTAATATTAAGAATAACAACTTGAAGTTGTGAGTTAAATTATTAAGTATTGCCAATACCAACATAAAACAACAACATGCGGAAATGAATTAACCAAATGGTGTTGGTCAATTGCTACACATGCTGATGGAGCAGTTACAGTAAGCCAGAAACAACAACAACTTAACCAATTGCTGATTGCAACATATGCTGATGATGCAGTGCAGTTCTAAGTGGGCAGAAATAACAACAACTACAACAACAGCAGCAGCCGGAATCAACTATAAAAGTAGCAGGAAAAAGGTGAAATTATAAGAGTGTAGTTGGTAGTTGGAGTCTCAAATACAGAGTGCAGTGGGAGTTCAGTTAAAGTGCAGTAAGAGTGTAGTTGGAGTGCGGTTTCCGTGACAAGAGAAAACACTCTAGAATTGAACATAATAAAAATGAGCAGTATGAAATTAAATTAAAATAAAAACATTGTTTTTATTTTTAACAGTGTCATTCAGTATATTTGCAGCGACTAGCCAACTTTAAAAACAATACCAATGAGCAAATACTTAGCTTCGATTCAGTGGAGGCTAGAAATCACAACGTTATCAGCAATTTCAATGAATATTCGTTCAGTCCCGAAGAAGATGTTGCTTCGGATTATGTACCAGATGGTGACGATGATGTCTCTCCAGACTACGTACCGAATGAAAATCTTAAAAGTGGAAACGAGCCCAAACAAATATAGTACGCCGTTCTGAACTACCCCGTAAACCTGTTAATATACCTTACTTATTTAGTGGAGGCAGACGTAATGATGATGCCCTGCATAGAAGTGATGCTGCGAAGTGGAAAGAAGCCATGGAAAGCGAAATCAAGTCGTTAATTGATAATCAAACTTGGACACTGGTAGACTTGCCTGCTGGAAAAAAACCTTTAAAATACAAATGGGTATTTAAAACAAAGTACAGTGACAAAGCACGACTTTTAATAAATGGTTGCTCGCAGAAACTGGGAATTGATTATCAAGAAACTTACTCTCCGGTCGTACACTTTGATAAGGTGTTTGTTGTCTATTGCAGCTCGTTTTGATCTAGATATCGAACAAATGGATGGAAGAAATTTATATGGAACCTCCAGAGGGAGGTTCATATCAACAAACAAAATCAACATAAAAGGTAAAGTCTCAATAAAGCGATTTACGAGTTAAAGCAGGCAAATCGTGAATGGAGCCGAAAACTTAATTACCCCTTAAAGAAAAGTGGCTTGCAAAAGTCTAAGCTGGAATCGTGTATTTATTTTCATCTGATATCTGATACAACAGTTTTTTTTTTATTGCAGTATGTGTTGATCCTCTCAAACAACAATGAATTAAAGTCTAACGTCAAAAACAGTTTACAGAAGATGTTCTTTATGAAGGATTTGGGAGAGGCTAGAAGCTGTATTGGTATTCGTATAACAAGAAACCGTGAAAAGGGCGAAATATATATTGACCAATCTGTATATACAACGGAAATTGTAAGAAAATTTAATATGTTCGATGGCAATCCAGTTTCAACCCCCTTTGATGCCAACGTAAAGCTGACAACTCCTTCATCCGAAAGAAATGTGAACAGTTTGGAGAGTATACCATATCAAGAGGCCATAAGCAGTTTGCTTTCTTTGATGCAAGGAACTCGGCCCGATACTGCGTACGCTGTAAACTACCTCAGCAAATTCAACAAAAATATTGACAACTCTTACTAGATGGGAATTAACAGTTTTCCGTTGTCTTAAAGGCACTATCAATGTGGGTATTACGTATTTAAATCGTGAAGAATTTAAAATTTATGTTTTTTGCGATGCAGACTATGCTAGCAATACAACAGGTACGTATCATGCACAGGGTACGTATTCCAAGAAGCAGAATGGCTACGTCAATTGCGTAATGATATATGGAATGCTCCTGAAATAAACATTACTCTTTTCTGTGACAACAAAAGTGCTTTAATCTTCGCTGAAAGTGATGCATACCATGGACGCTCTAAACACATAGATGTTCGGCACCACTTTCTTCGTGACAAGATTAATATTGGAATAGATAAAATCAGAAGAAATGGCAGCTGATTTCTTGACAAAGCCTCTAGAAAAAGAAAAACATTTGAAATGCTCCAGGATGTTGGCCCTTTCAAACATTTAGCCATTTTTTAGTGGAGGTGTTTAAATAAGAAAATCTGGCATCATCTTTTATGTTACTATAGTGCATTTTATGCAACTCTATTTAATTTTTTCTTTAAATACATTCCATTTTATTACACTTACTTCCGTTTATAACATTAATATAATAAAGATACGTTTATTCTTACTTGTAAAAATTGTTCTGGAATCAGGTCTTTTTATTTCGATATCCCAACACTGCCCTGCCTAATAACAAGCATATCATCGATTTTTAAATATTTCTGTACCCGTTTCCTGTTTTTTCTTTTTTTTAGTTCGTTCAGTTACTCATCTCTCCATCGAAAACCCAACAGCATTAAAGAAATTTGTTGTTAGTTATTAGATTGGAATCATTGGCAAGACCTACATGCAAAATTTTCGACTTATCAGGAAAGGGAGTCAGATTCAATAGTTTATTGTTCGCGATTCGAAAGTATGTCGTCCACGAGCTAGGAGGCTTTTGCAGTCAGGCTAGAACAATCATTGAATCACTTCAAGGGAACAACTCTATCTTCCTTTGACCTAAATTCAACCCTTTTTCGATAGTCTCCAATAAATCTACTAAGAAGAGCACTGAACAGCTCCAGTCATAACAACGAGAACGTCTTCAGAGGAGCCAACCTGGATTTAATTACAAATTTGAATAAACTATTCATCTATGTCCTGTACACACATGTAAACGCTTTCTCAGAAGCGTCACATAATTCGTGAATTTCCATAGAGTGCTCAAATCCAACCCAGCGATCAATTTGGATGTCAGCAATAAACTCTTTGTCATCAAGAAACTGTTTCCACATCAGTCCAGAAGCTCATAAAATTGACTCGCCCCCTCCGTTTTTTCACTCCAAATTCGCTCCGTTAGCATTTTTGCACTAACTACAATTGGGCGTGACCAACCTGCGGGATTGGAACGTTTTTCTATTGCGGATAAAACTCCTCATTTCGTAGAATTCTCTTATCAAGATTATCGTTCCAAAAGCAAGAGCCGTTGTAATACTAACAATTACTATAATACTAACAATTGTTATTATGATAGTATCAGTGTCGGAAATAATAATCAATAGAAATGGAAGTGTGCACTATGTACTCTGAAAATCTAGAAGTGATTCGAAGAACTGTATTATATCACTATCTGAAAAGAAATAAGACCACAATGCTCTTCAGATCTCAAGCAATGTTACTAATTATATACATATATAAATTTATCTTCATTTAAAAACTTAAATCTGAAGTTTTTGATAAATACAGGTGCAGACATTTCTTTATGTAAACTTTTTGAATTTGAATGAACATTTAATGAATATTGATAAAGAAAAAATTATCAGTTTTACAGAGTTTACTGAAGAAAAGATTAAATCTATAGGAGCATCAGAATTGAAAAATTGTTTATACAATAAAGTTGCAGTTCAAATGTTTCACATTGTTGATGAGAAAATTTCCTATACCAACAAACGGCATTTTAAGGAGAGATTTATTTACGAAATTTTTATGTAAAATTGCATTTACAATATCACTCACCTTAAAGACGGAGAAATTACAATACGTTTGAAATCATGGATTAATAGGGACCTTAACATAAAAATAGGAAAACGATCAGAAATAATCCATCCTATACAATGATATATAAATGAAGATAGTATTATATTAAAAAAATAAATTGAGCCAGGTATACACTTCGTTAATATCATAGTGCCGGGAAACGGCGTATATCATTTAAGAATATTGAAAGAAAGATAATGATGTTATATTGAGGAACATTACGCTAGACTTTAAACCATTAAGAGATTAGACCCTTTTAATAGAGTCAAATACTAAAACGGAAATGCCGGTGAAAGATTTCAGAAAAAGCTAAAATCAGAACTGATAAACATTTTTATATATTATCATAATATTTTTCACTTGGAATACTTAGGATATATTATTAACAAGATTCGAAGATAATCATCAATTTTAGTGTACCCTGATTTTAATCCTTGCGCAATATTCATAGTTTGCCGATACACCAAACACCATTTATTTTTATATGATTAATAGTCTTTCAATTATTAAACATAAGCAGTAGCTGAATACAAAACTCTGATTGGCCTTTTATATCTACTTTTTAGTGCAAATTTCTTTAAACTTTAAATGAGAATTAAAATCAGGTCATAGTATTTCTCTTCAAATTTTCGCTAAACAACAAAATGAAGACATAGTCAAAAACCACCAACTTTTATAAAATATTCTAATAAAAAGTATCCTCATGGATAAAATACATGTTGTTCCAGCTTTCGCGTATATATACTACACAAAACAACTAATGATGTTTGCATTCAGAGCGCTAAGATACCGCACAGCTATGAAACAGTCTTTCAGCCAGGGTTATTACCAACTTCTTATTTCGATCTTCTCAAGTAAACTTAAAAACTACTACTACTAATCACTTAAAGATGAAGAAAAAGGGTTACTGACCGTACTTTAACGTTTCGCCACTAAATTTAATTTTTAAAAGAAAATTTTAATGTAATTATTTAAAGAAAAACTTTAAAGAGCAAAAATATGACCGATATTCAGTGAAATCATCACGTAGTGAATATCCGGCCCAAATAGGTTATCTTGACGCTTAATTTACCAACCCAACCCCAACATCATATTAGCAGCCACAAATAACTGTTCCGACTACTTAACAGCATAATTCATTATATTCAAATCAAGGGAAAATATCAAGAAATTAATATATAATTATAGCCAACGAAAAATCAGTAGTACCTGCATGCATAAAGCATATACTCGCAAATTAACTGGAGATCAAAATATTAATTGCTTTGTGGTATCTAAAGCATGTAAAATTATTGTGAACATCCAAAAATATAAATTTTTTGAAGAATAAGTTTAAACAAATTTAAGTAAAAGTAGCAGAAAAGTTAAATAAACTTATATGGTCGAATAAATCACAAAAACTTGATAAAAACCTAACAATCCCTAGTGCCGTTTCCTAGATCGAAGACGATCGTTTATTCCCTTTTGGTCATAAAACTATTTTCCCATGATATTTTGTTTTATTGAACATAATAATGCAAAAAAGTTTCCACAAGCACCTGTGCAAGGCGGTTTTATAACATGTGAAATTCACAACGCAGCTGATCAAACTTTTGTGTTTTTGTCCAGATTAAATTTTTAGTTTTACATTCGCTTACTTATATTCTATGTATTTCGGCAAACTTTTGCTTTTGCTCCTTAAATAGCTATTAACGGTATTGAACATTCATCCAAATTTATCTGATGAAAAGTACTTCCACTTATCATGCCAAATCAATAAAGGGTAGTATACGAACTAGCTCACGATTCAAGAATACTATTGGTCAGATTGCGTTAGATGACATAAGTAGTTCAACCCAGGCAAGGATTGCCGATTCTATGTATTTCGTAATCAATTAGGTCAATGTTTGTATTGAAAACTCAAAATATTGCAGCAAACCCATTCTTCTCCACAAGTTCAAAGGCAGATCCCACATTTAACAAATCGGATTCTCTTTAAAAAAAACTTTAAAAAATTAAAAACTCTTTAATTCTGGAAAATTATTATCAGCACTCGATAAACCTGGATGGTATAAAAAATTATATATGTGGCCATATATCGGATTACAATATCGTATTGGGACCAATGAAAATCAAACAGCGAATACTTTCACTACCTCAGTTTCATCTTCAGAAACATTACTGTTTTTATTTATCCCATCATACACGGTGGTTCGCCAAGAACACAAGACATTAAGAGTAAGAGCAGTATTCAATGCTTTGAAATGATTGCAGTTTCTATATTTTAGGACCTACCTTATAATGATTTGATCGCAATAATCTTCAATTGGAAAATGTATTAACCTGTATTTAGTGGAGATATCGTAGAGCTATTGGTTAACACTGAGTGTTGCGGGTAAAGCGGCCCAAGCTCCAGGTAACCAATGTAGATTTTAAACACAAGTATAAGAAGTTTAGGAAACTTCAATTCTTTATTCTTACACTTCAATATGTTAGAATTCCTAAAATTATAATAAATTCATTATACAAACTTACATACTTAATTGCTGATGTACTAATTTTTATGTGTGGCTACTCTAAGGGAAGCTTCGTAATCCTTATGACCTAAACGAATGGATTTCCTAAAATCTAGGTGTTTTTATATATGTGGTTTCGATTAAATATGGCTTTATAATTATACCGCGTGGAAAATTAAAAGGAATAATTTAACATTTTGATATGCTCTCTACATATCGATAACAGTAATGTCATATTAGCGATTTATGAGTGGCGGTAACACTGACGATAGACCCTAAAAGAATTTTATTTTAATATAAGTCAAATCGGACTTTCTCGGATTATTAGCACAAAGCAGTCAACTTTGTCTATTTGAACACTAGGTGCCGAATTAAATTATCCATAAACATATGTTGATGACATTTTTATTCAGGAATTTACAAGTGAGAATGAACTTCAAATCTTGATATCGTATATCGAGCAGCAACTTCGTAAGCACAAGCTACAGCTGAGCTAAATTCTAGTTTTTCATTGCTATATTTTATAGAACTCTTCTTTATTCTCGCTTCTTTAAATCCAGCCCGATATTTCAATAGCCATGACGTCCTAAAACTAATATAATTTGAAGAACACAGCAGAGTCAACGTTTGACACTTGATTACTAATTGATGTTGTCAGGAGAGAAACAGAAAATTTCTAAATATAGAAAAATCCCTAACTCGAAGTTAGAGGAGGTCTTGCCTAACTTTCTAGTTAGGTAACATCATTCGCCCTAGAGGCGAATCAGCATCTAGATGTGGTGGGTAACATGTCACCCAACTCCAGTAACACCAATTAATTTCATCTGAGTTAGTTTGGCGTTTATATGAGACTTTCAGTTTAGTTTACAGAGGTATTTACTCTGCTGCGGAACTAACTGTATTGACAGTGCATATGAAATCACCTTCTTTGGTGATATGTATGTATATAGTTTTAAAAAACTTAGGAGTGTTTGCGGGCAAGTTATCTTTATTTTATACATTTGTCGAAAGCTTGGAAAATTCTGAATAAAAAGAACAGTAGAATATTTTTCTTCTATGGTGCTACTTGTATATTTTTTCCGGAAAAAACCGTCATTCCAGCCAAGGCTAAGGTTGATAAATAATATAGTTGGTTCTATGGCAAAAATCCATGAACTGGACTACGAATTGCTCCCTCATTATTTCTTTTTCCTAAGCTTGAGGAAATGGCTCGGCGAAAAGATATTTGACTCCAACGACGAAATCGTTTCACAAACAAATGCCTATTTTGATGACCTCCACAAAACATATTTTTCGGAAGGGATAAAAAGATTCGAGAAACGTTGCAGTAAGTTTATATGATAAAAAAATAAAATAACTTTTTATATAAAAACTTGTAGACATTCCGCATTATTTATGGAGTCAACTTCATCATTAGCATTTTATCGAATAGTTTTTAAATTGTTAGTGGTAGACTTTTTATGCTATACGATTCTACTTTGGTGTGATCCTTGGATTTGCTATCATAATAATCTACACCCTTTGCACTCTGCATACACGAAGAAGCATTTTATTTAATCAATTTTTGAAGTTTTTCTAGGCTTTTAGTTACCAATAGTGTTTTCAAAACCTAGAATATTAAGTCTTAGAGGCACAACAGCTCTAACAGCAAGTGGAGGCAGTTCTGCTGTATTAACAGACGTACTTAAGATTAGAAAATTTTTCAAGTGTTTAACATTCACAAAATCATTTTCCGAAGTTCTTCGATTTCTGAAGAATAGTTTATGTTATACGTAAACAAATTTCTTTGTTCTATGTTGTAGGACACGGACCTTAGATAAAGTTGCTAACTGACACACTAATAACACTTAAAGCACTATATCCGTACAGAGAAAGCCATAGGTAAGTCGTTAAATAGCGATTGAACTTTATTGGGAAAACATATTGAAATAAAAGCAGAAAGAGAGTTTTAAGCAAGTCAGTCATTTACAATAGCATACAAAATAGTGGGTTGGATTTTGTGCTTTATGTTGGTCATAGATGTCGTGAAAGTATTTATAAATTTAAAAAGAGTCCTTAATATTGACTCAAGGAATTTCAAAGTTTATGGATTTTAATGAAACTTTCAGCGCTTGTGTCCGTACGATTTGTATGTCCTTAGAAACAGGACCTACACAAATGTGTAGCTTGGGACAGCTTAGTCAAAAAATAACAATTTGCCTTTCAATAGTAAAAAAGATAACAATTTATTTCATATTGCAAAACCTAACAAAATTATTGATAATATAAAAAAACAAAAAAAAATTTCTTTTGGCGTGCATAGCAAAGCTTCTGCAACTCCCAGGCGGAAAAAAGCTGATCCTTGACTGATTTGCGTGGCATGTTGTTGGACTTGCCGTCAAAATGGTACTCCACAAGAAATTTAGATGAAGTTTTGGACGCTTATGTAACTGGTTTATTGAACTCTTCGAGGAATATAATTAAAAACACTAAGTGTGCCTGCTGGGGGAGCTTAGAAAAAATTACGACTTATTGATAATTACCTTCATAATTGAAGTATTTTTTATGTTACAGTCGTTTTTAGATTTATTGCCGTGAAGTTGACCATAAACAACACAAAAATGAGGAACACTTACGATAAGCTTTAGTGTGGCCGCATTCCTCTACGATAATTTTACTACGAAAAATTATCTGAGGCTTCCGATTAAATGGACTTTATTTTTATATTACTAGCTCTGATTCCACCCTAACCATGTGATGACGGATCCTTTTGCTATTTCTGATGTTAAATACATTCTTAATTTAAATTTCTTCATCTACACAACTTTTTATGTTTTAGATTTAATCCGAATTTTTGTTTTGTTGATGGGGCCGATCTTAATTTCCTAGTCATTTTTGGATCATTCGTTTGACGGATAGCTTATGTGCTTTGATTAATTAGTTTACTAGTGCTATAATCCTTAGATATCCTTAAGATATTTTGCCATGTGATATAATCACTATGTGAGATCATCAGAAACAGGTGCGGATTGAATCTCTTGCAGATAGAAAATTTTGTAGTAAAATCTTCATTAATTTTGTCATTTAATTGCCGTTTTTATGAAGTAAACGCTCTACTAATTTTATCAGTATTCAATCTTAATTTTCTCTGCGTTGTCATTGGTTGTTAAGAAACTTGTATTACTTGAAAACATTTTATTTTGATTCAAAGTACAATCATCGTTTGCCCGTGTTAATATTTCAAGTCCACCTGTGCACTTAATTTGTTGATACATTTTTTTCGACGTCAGAAAATTACCGAAGACGAAAAGCACTTTTAACTTTTATGCCTCTCACAAACAAATAAAGTACCCTAAATATCTCAAACTGTGATTACTGAATTCAGTTCGTTATCAAGTTTTAATATTAGAACCATCATTTAAAAGGTGAGCCAAAATATTAGTACAACATTTAAAAATTACTGGTACGAATTATCAAACATCGTTCGACACTATCAAGCAAAGAAGTACGGGTACAGAAATTCAGGAAAAAAATACGGAATAAAGAAACAAATTTAAGTGAAATAGGAATAGAAAATCAGCAACATCGTTAGTTCAAGCGATTAAGTTAAAAAAACGATAATACGCATAAAATGAAAACCAGAGGTCATAGACTGGTGAGTTTTGGCAGTTTTGATTTGTTTAAAGAATCATGTCATGAATTTTAATCTAATGAATGTGAAACAGAAATTAACTGAAGTTTGACAGATAGTGGAAACTGTGTTACTTGCTAATAAGAAGCCGAAAAATAAACATTTTGTTGTACTGCTACACTAAAATTTGAACAGCATATATGGGATAGGTCAAGTATAATATGTAGAACCTTCTTGTCAAAAAGAAGCTTCATTAAAAAGGCATTTTAAAATTATGTATGTATGTAGATAAATACCATTAGAGCGATTATTTTTAAGTGTAGATATAAAAAATATGGTTTATACTACTGTACATGTTATACTTTTTCTAATAAATAGTTTTAAAATGATTTATACACTCTCTGTACAATGAAGAATTGTAGTAGTGGAGATATTTATTTGGTTTTAGATTATCAATTGAGCAATTGTCACTATGTGGGTAAAGGAGGTGATAATGGTTCATTGTAAATTGTGTAGCTTGAAATCGAATATTAAACTCAATTTGCTTTTTAAGCCCTTAAAAAAATCAACGTAATATTGTAAAGCGAAGTTTATGTAATACAAAATTTTTAACCGAAGTAATGCTAAGAGTAATAGTCAAGAGAATTTTTTTACGAATGTTTATAGCCATAACAACCAGATACAGATTTATTTTGTGAAAACAAAACTGAAAAGCTATACATATGGATTGCCTTTCACAGAACTCATTTGTATAATATTCAATATTTTTGAATTTTTTTTATGAAAAAAGGTTTACATCTCCAGATTTATTTTGGAATCTTTAATATCAATATGTTATTAGTTTGTGTTGCCGTCTTTTTACTCACCAGCCTTTATTACATCAACTCCTGTTGGATACCAACGTTCTCCTTGCCTTAGTAATAAAAGGATTGTATTATTTGCCAAAGTTCGAAAATAATCTCCATCATCAATTTGGGTTCCATCGCTCTCAAGAACAAGACGTACCGGTTCTGAGTCAGGAACGCCAAGTTTATCTTTACCTTAGAAAATAATAAAGGTATGATGATTTGAAAGTAATGAAAGCACGTGTTTGTGACCTACCCTTGATTAATAATTCTTCAAATGTGCCAACAACAACTCCTTTTCGTACGTTTCGCAGGCAGTCCCAAATTTTAAATGGCCTCTTTCCGCGATTTTCCTGAAATATTTAGAGAGGACATTTTTTGAACATTAAAAGTTTGCTTTGCTTTTGGAAAAATCTAATTATTTAAAACTTTATTATTATCAATAAATAATACAAATTTGTCCGTTAAATATTTTAAAATTTAAACTTTAAGTATTTCAATGTATTTTATTCCACTTAGTTTGTATAATTTAATTAAATAATATTTATTTTTTTGATAGAAACATTTTTAATGTATGTTCATAAATAATTTAGAAGCTGACAATGTAATTAACTCTGACCTGATTCTCTATCTAAGCTCTGGGCATACTAATAATTTCTTTCAAACAAAATAAATTGGTTTGTTTTTATCCTCCATGACTGAATCTAGCATTCTATACAATATTTTCTTGTTTTTAGTTTGAATGCTTTTTTCCTCAGGAACCCTGCGATTCTATTTTTGTATGTTTTTTGCCCATATATAGCTTGGATTGTCAAAATATTTACTTTATTAAGTATGCAAGAAGCAAAAATGAATTGTTAAAAACTATAAAAGAAAACTTTAAAAAATGTTGAGTATTGGAAAAAGAATTAGCAATCGATAAAATTATTGTCAAGTATTATGGACTCTTTGTGGCGTAAGTGGATACTGCTATAACTTGGACTTGTATACTGGAAAATCAATTGAAAAATGCTCGTGAAAATCTGGCATTAGTATCCAGAATGGTACTTGACATGTTAGATGGCATGTCAGAACACGCCAGCCATATATATTTTGACAATTTTATTTACTAGCAGAGAACTACTAATTCATTTACAGTTAAAACTCCGCGCTACTGGGACTTTAAGGGAGAATAGATTATCTTCCCGTCCTTTAAAAGATTCAAAAATTCTGGGGAAAGAAGAACGACGACAATTTGTTTTGAGGTTCACTACGAATGTGAAAATATTACTTATCGCAAATGGATAACAAGTGTGTTGAAATTGCCACCAAGTTTTATACAGTAGAACCTTTAAATAAAGCATACAGATGGGATCGAATGGCTAAGGAGAAGAGATACATACCACAACGACTTTTGCTGGAAAATTATAACAATAGCTTTGGTAGAGTGGATAAACATGACTGGTTGGTGGGCAAGTACTCAACGAACATTACAGCAAAAATAATGGCACTGGTGTATTGTCATGGCCATAGTAAATGCATGGCAGATATACAAAGTCAAAGAAAATGACAAGAGTTTGTTAGAATACCTTACATGAAGATAACACAGAAACCGTCTATTTACAGGTCGCGGACGTTTTCCACGAAAGTTTTTGTGGATGTTCGCTATGATAACACAGGTTTTTTTTGAAAGAAAACAGCGAAGGTGACAGGGACAAAACTATTTATCAAAACCAATTTCATTTGGCGTAAAATGTAATGTGAAACAGTGTAAGGACTGTTTGGTTCCTTACCATACAAAATAAATTTCATTTACTTGCGTAAAAAATGTATACCTCAAACTTTCTGTAACATAATTGCTCCCAGTATCCTATCTACATGATATTATTTTTTTAATAACAAAAAAAAAATTTTATATTCTATATGTATGAGAGATATATAATTTTTTATATAGATCATTTTTTAAAATTAAATTAACTTTACCATTTGTGGACGAATTTTCAAAATTCTTTTTGTTTATGAAAAATGTCCATCAAATTTTGTTTTAAAAATAGGAGGGGGAGGACATCGCAAATTGCACGCCAAAATAACTTGGTCATTTGCGTACCAACTGGCCAAATTGTTTTTGCATATGAAAGAGGTTTACTAAACTTTTTTTAAATGGTGGTGGGGGTGAAATGTGTCCCCTAAAAATAGACTATCAAATTACTTTGTTGTTTGCGGATCAATTTCTTTTCCATGTGGGAAAGGTTTTGTATGTATGTATATATCTGTTATTAACTATTATTGTATTGTTACTTTGAACTGGCACTATTTCATGTACAGTATATAAAAGTGCCTCTTAGGTTCCACAAAAATATGTGTTATATTCTATTTATTGAAAATATGAAACATTTGAATTGCTTATAATGTAATAATGACAAGCATGAAGTAATAATAATGAGTATGAAAACAAAATATATCTTTGAGTTTTTAATAAAAAAACTTAAACCCGTATACATACATCATACATACATCATCAACAAATCTAAATTCAACATATTTTTAAATGCAAATGGTGTATGCATGTACATATGCAAATATGCGTATTTTTTCAACATGAATAAAAAGTAGTAAGTTTTTTTGAATCAGGCTGTAGTTAGTTAATTACTTTATTTATTTATAGCATTAGATTGGGGTTAGCGTTATTTAGTTTAGATTTCATTTCCTAATTAACTATTTTACATGATCGTTTTTTAATTAAATATTTTCTTACTATCTGTCGTCTCGTCTTCACTGTCTGATTTACATCAATGATTTCCCTTGTCATTTGTTTGTACTGTTTTCGGTTTCATTGTTGTCAATTTTTTATCTTACCTTATTTGGTCTAGCATTTTCTGCCTTTTTCTGGTCGAAGAGTTAGCCTTTGAGGAATCATTGAGCCCTCGTGACAACATAATTTCACCGAATATATGGTTTCACTGTTTTATGAATTGAGTGACCGTGAATTTGTGTCCACTTAATAGTTACTAGGTCATTAAGTTGTTTTTATATTGGGCCACTATTAAGTGTACATTCTTTAGACAATGCAAAGTCAAACAACAATAAATCCAACGTCTACAAAATTCTGTTTTTTTTGTGCTATGTTGTATTTTGGTTATTGAATGCTTCTATTTATACATATATATAATTGAGTATTGTTTGGTTAAATGTATAGTTTTACTAGAGTAGGTAACGAACCCACGATTTCTGGACTGTTGTTTGAATACTCCATCGAAGCATTTCGTATCAGGTATTCAGCCTCTATCAAAGTCTCTTTTTATTGCTTTGGGAATTTCGGAATATATTTCCTCTTGATTATTCGCGAAGGCTGGTTCTTCTACAAGTTGCCTTATTTATATATCTTATTTTAGATATTCTCTCAACTTTATCAATAATTCTCCAACTTTTCCTTGCATAATTTTGTTAGAATATACACAATTATTCTCTGTAAACATATTGTACTCACATATTTTTTAAAATTTTTATAATTGCGATTAACAAATATTGGGTTTCTTTGGTATTACAATGACTACTAAGCTCTTGGGATATGAAAAGGGTCCCTCCCTCACTGATGTCCTCTATCTTATTTCCAAAAATTGTTAATTGGCTTTGCCACCGACAAATTTCGGCATATTATATTGAGTAATACATCGTTTCCACCGCCTTTAATCGACACATATTTTAATACAGCATTGGCTTTGGTATTCAGCTTTTGTATATAAAAATTCTTCTCCATGATATCTGCCATCCCTTCAGTTTCACGTTCCACACTTGCTGTATTTATAACGAGTTCCTAGTTGGAACTCTTATGTACCATACCGTATGTTATAAAAAATTCTTATTATTAGGTTTCTAATTTTTCAAAGTTCTATTGTGTAATATAAATCCTAGAGGAAAAGCACCCACTGAGATACCTTTACGGCATATCCTGATTCTTCGTCGGAAGAATCGGCATTCCTCACTTGCAATCTGATCTCGAATATAAGCCATTATTTAATGCTTCCACTACAGCCAACAGTAGCTAGAGTATTAATCAATTGACACATAGAAAATCCGAATTCTTAATTGGAGAGTTGGATAGAATGCTGCAATCTATAATCGATTACCATAATTAAAAACTTTCCCTTAAAATTTTTCCAAGAATCTTCCGTAAACTCTTTCATCTTTCACTCGCCCTGCAGCGTATTACCAATCTGCGCGTCAACAACCTCTTGATTCACATACGACATCCTCCGTGAGGGATCGAAAACTGCAATTTCGTCCTACACTATTCCGGAAAATGTTTTCGGTTTGTTATATCCGTTCGCTAGTTATAATATATCTCTGTGATAATCTCTTGTACTCCACGGAAAATATTAATTCGTTTTCCGTTACCGATTCTGCGGTATAACCACACCAACCAATCTTCTTCGTCGCCATTATATCCTATCGAACTTATGTCAATTCCTATATCTAATACTTCCCTACTCTCGTAGGTTATGATTTGGCCGCTTCCTTTTGTTTCTCATTATTTAATGAAGTTATCCCCAGCGTATATTCAATTGACTTCGATAAGAAATCCATACTGAACCCGAAAGTAATTATCGTTAACAAATATCCTCCAAATCATTTCACGCTATGGCTATACAGATTTCAAATTTATCGATCCACGCATAAAATGATTAAATTAATGCTCCAAAGATGTACAGATGAAAACATTTAAATTTTTACGTAAAAAAAATAAAGAAACCCCCATATAAAAATAAAATTAATATTCCAAAGAGGGAGGAAAGAAAGTTGATTTTACATAATATAAGTAAACTAATAAAAGGATGGCATATAAAAATAGAGAGAATAACATAAAAATATAATACGGCGATGCAAAATTGTTGTGAAAACAAAAACAACGATAATAAAGCGAACTACTTGGCATATGTCAACAATACAATAGGGAAGGTACCTCAATAAAAATCCCAACAGGCAGCAAAAAGCTATTTCCAAAGTATTCAGAACCACCACCAGGAACATCAAAAGAAATATCTATACATACATATATTACTGATTATATTCAAATATATAAAAAAACAAAGTTTTTTCCTAGTTGAATATTATACAATAAAAAACTTAACCCTATCCACAATAACAGATATAATATAAATCATTTTAAAATAATTTTTTCTGCAATATTTGTCACAATGTCTTACAAATCTTTAATAAGGGGCGTTTAAAAAGGTTGTCTGTGGATTATACCCACTCAAAAAATGCATGAATAAGTTGTGCACCTTTTAAGAACTGGTTTTTCGAAAAATATTTTGCTACAAGTCGTTCTTAGTTTTATATCAAATAAATTCTAATTTAAATTATCATTTCAGATTGATGCATTTTTAACATATTCCAACAGATATGGAAGCTTTATATGCTTCCAAATGTTACACTAATCCGCGGATCAAAATGTCATTCATTGCTTAAGTTGCAAGTACGCCACAAAAATCGGCTCTAATCGAATTTTTTTTGAATACCTGATCAAAATGTAATCATGTCTTTTTAAACCACGTGAAGATGTTGGCAGCATTGTAATGTTATTGTGGTGTGAAGCCGAATATACCGCGGAAATTCAAATGAATGGCATATATTGAATTCAATTTTTCCAGATATAAGTTATGTTTTCTTTCTTCAGTCGTAAAGCGGAATTATATCTTAAGGTGCTTGTTATTGTACCTATTATGTATTTTATGTGATGTTTCCACAACACAAATAAGCGAATTTTTCCAGACGAGTCGCTTGATTGCCTCGTGGAGACATCACATTACACTTTAATTTTTACAAAAATATATGCTGGGCATTAAATACTGTTTTCTTTTCATTTAAATAAATACATAAATATTTTAAGAGATAATTTATTAATTATTTTTTTTCTATGCATAAGAAAAAAATCTATTTAAATCAGATAGTTCACTTTTTTACGTTTTGAAACAAAAACCAATCCAAGCAAATAACAGTAATATGTTATTCAAATATCATAAACATAGTTTTATTTTGGAAACTCTATGCTGACAGGGACAGGTATCGAATTGATGGGCATATAAAAAAGAAGAACAATGAATTCAATAATGGAATGATACTGATATAAATAGTATAGGAAACAAATTATCTAACGGACGTTTGTACCTCTGAGAGGATGGTTTTTCGGCGAAAGGTTTTTTGGAAGAGAATTACAAGTTTCGAAAAACAATTTGCCTGAACTAACTCAAACTGTAATCTTTGCAAGCAATCTACGTATGTATATAGGAAGCAGCATACAAAATAATTTTGAAACAAAAGATTAGAATTACAATTTACTTGGAATTAAAATAGGAAATAATAATGAACTACCTTCTTGTAGAAAAAACTCTAGTGACAACGTCAACAAAGGAAGAAATCGTAACTATAGTGAAAATTATAGTTATGGTATGTAGGACTAACAATTCAAGAACATTTGAATTCCACATTAATCCGTTTTCGTTTACATAAATATACGATCTGATGTTTATTTTATGTGAGCGACTTGTGCAAGGAGACATCGCCAATTGGCGCAAATATTATCGGCAGTGATTTTTACGTCGATGATTTGTTTACTAGACTTGAAAGCTATCAAGAACTCGAGATTCTTTGCAAGCAGGTCATTAAAATTTTAAGTTTTGATGGTTTTAATCTTACGAAATGGGTGTCAAATCATCCCAATTTTTTAAATACTTTGCAAAATAAAAAATTATTATAGAACGACTCCGATTCATTTAAAGCCCGCACCATACATTGGAAGAATGATTCATTAAAATTTCATTTGCACAACAACTTTTAATTTTATCACTTTCGTTTCATTTGTTTGATCCTCTTGGCCTATTATGCGCAATCGTTACAAAATCCAAAATGTAACTTCAGGAATTTTGGATTCAAAAACATGACCGGGATTAAATCAAATCAAATTTAGTTGTTTGAATTCCAAGATTCGTTCACACAACATTCACAGAAATAATTTAAATTGATAGTTTGGTGACAATTCATTCAGTTCGAGCAAATAGGTGTTGCATTTACATAAGAAGATCCGAAGCAAATTCAATTGCTTCGAATATTTTAACCGGAAGGTCTAAGGTTGTTTATATCTAGACTAGATATCTATCTTTACTCTTTACTTTCATTTCGAATCATGACGCTGAGATTTAGGAATGGTCACAAAACATTTCTTTTTGTCATGTGCCCACAAAACAGAATCCAGTTGATATAGTTTCCAGAAGATGTGACGTTCTAAAACTAAAAAGACTCCAAATGGCCGGTTAGCGAAAAGTTTTAGTTAACAGAGAACCTAAAATTATTAGAATAAAAAAAGACTCATGTAATTGTTAAATGAAAAATGTTCATTGTAAAAGCGCTAACTAGAAGTACTTTGCAAAATGAAGTGCTAACTTCGGCGCATCTGGTTATAGGAAAGGGTCTGCATTCACTGCCGCAAGTATCCGCAGAAGCTGCTGCTGAAGATAAATATGTGAAGTAATGCGATGACATCTAGTGTGCGCTCAAAAACAGACATTTTAGCAAACCTGGTCACTGGACTATATCCTCAGTCTTCAATTCAAAGCGAAGTGGCACGACCAACAGCCCAATCTACAAGCGGGACAAGCCGTTATAATCCACCGGTACACTTGCCCTTCACAGCTCAGCTTTTATTTTCTAAAAAATATTGTTAATTAATTTAACTTGCATATTCACGTATATATGCTTGTATCAGGTTTTAGTTCTTCTTCTTTCTTTAATTCACTCTTGCTATAACTTTAGTAAACTATTTTGCGACAGTTCTTTACTGAGGTTATGACCCCAGACAGCTTCGTTAAGGCATTATTACAGTTTTGTTTAAAATTTATAAAGTTTTCAAATCAGTTGAAAAAAATTCTTTATTGTTGAAATAGAACATAAAGTTATTATTTTAGTGTGGTGCAAATTTAAGTCTACCTGACATGCTAATTTTTTCTTTATATAAAATGTAATTACAAAAGATTCTGCAATATATATATGTATGTAGCAAAGGTTAAATTAATCACTTTTTATTAATTCAATTATTAGATACATAGATATAATATGGTTTTTTTACATAGTTCAAATTATTAATAGTTTAAGGTAATAAATATTTATTTAATAATGTCCGTCCGACTTTTAAACAACTTTTCAATATTGATCGTAACAACAACTTTTCGACCTTGATCTTAACAACTTTACTCCTTTCTTTCTACGTGATAGTTAACGACTGCCTCTCATCTTTTTGTTCTTTCCTTCTAGTGCGTAAGTGTAGTATAAACTAGTATGTACTCAAGCGTTGTATAAACTAGTATGTAAAAGCGTATCACTCTATTCCTTCGTCCCACATTCGGCCATCCGACCCTTCATCCGTCTCGGAGGAACTGCTGGCACTGTCATCAACTTTAGAATAGCACCATAGCTTCATGTGGTCATTACTTGTACTGGTTAAGTTTGGTCCGTCAAACGAAGCAGCTTTTCGGACTTCATAGCGGCATTCCTCTTCACCTTCGTAACTTCATAAGGACCAAGGTATTCATTTGCAAGCTTTTTACCGGCAACAAACTGGGTCCTTTTGATTGCTACCAAGTCACCCTCTTTGTAATCCACATTTCTCTTTCTTTTACGATCATAATTCTTCCTGTATTCATCTTGTATCTTTTGTATTTGTTGTTTACTTTCATATCTTATCTGTTGTCTGTGATCATTAAATTCAGAAATAAGTTCGTTGTCCAGGATTCCCATTAAATCTGTGCAGCTCTCGTTTTTCATTTTTCTCCAAACATAATTTCAAAGGGTGATCGGTTTATAGATCTATGCATAGTACTATTTAACGCTCTTTGGACTTTGTTAACTTCTTTATACCACATTTCCGGTTTTTCTGAAGAAAGCTTTGATAATACTGATATTATTACCCTGTTAACACGCTCAATTTGGCCGTTTCCTCTCGGCACGCCCGTTGTAGACAATACATGTTCTATGTTTTTATTTTTTTGCGTTTTTTTATTATTATGCGTTGTGGGTCACCAAAAATGGAACTCCAACACTCTAGTCTGCTAATGACCTCATCAACACCGGTAGTTTTTGTGGGATATATCCAAACAAATTTGCTAAGCCCGTCTACTATAGCAAGAATATATTTATACTCCTTGGAAGTTGCATCCATGGGGCCCAAATGATCGACATGGATCGTACATAACGGTAAATTACCTTTATCTATGCATTCTAAAAATCCTTCCAATTTACCTTGCTTTTTATTAAAGAGAATGCACTTCATACAATTTTGTATAATTTTTTTAACTTTGCTTTCTAAGTGTGGAATAGAATATCGCTGCCTTATTTGATGAATGGTTTTGGCGATACTAAAATGTCCATTTTCGTGTGCTTTAGTTATTATTTCCTTCTCCATGTTACGAGGAAAAACGAAAACATCTTGCCCTTCGATTAATTTACATAACAAACCTCCTAGTAATTTATAGATGTGGTATGGACGAATTTTCAATATATCAATTATAGCTTTTATACTTTCATCACTGCTTTGTGCGTTTCGTAAGCGGCATTTTAATTCTGATTCTATTCTTACGATGTCAATGGCATTTCTGCTGAGTGCATCGACGTGTTTCATGCGATCCCCTTTTCGATGTTTAAGACTGTAATCGAAGTCTTGCATATACATCACGTATCTGGAAATTGAGTATATTAATTCACTTTTGTCGTAAGTTTGCTTGAAGGCTAAACAATCTGTCACTACGTCAAATTTCTTCCCCAACAGATAATGTCGTAGCTTTTTCATGGCTAAAAATGCAGCTTTAATCTCCAGATGGTAACTATGTAGTCTCGACTCAGATGCAGATGTTTTTTTTACTATAATAATAGACGGGATACCACTTCTCATTAAATTGCTGAACGAGTATAGCTCCAAAACCAAACTTTGATGCGTCTGTATGTAACTCAGTCCTGGCTTCGCTTGAAAATATTCTCAAAACGGGGTGACATGTCAGCCTATCTTTTAATTTCTTTATAGCCGATTTAACCTCATCGTTGATCAGAAATTTTACATTTTTCTTAAGTAGGTTCGTCAAAGGTCGAGCAATTATAGAATAATTCGCAATAAACTTTCTGAACAATCCCGTTAGACCGAGAAATGATTGCACTCCTTTAACGTTATCTGGTTCTAGAAAATTCTTTATTGCTTTTAGTTTCTCTTCGCTGGGTGTCACTTGACCTTCTTCTATGATAACTCCCAAAAATTCAACTTTCTTTTGCAAAAACTTACATTTTTTCCAGTTTATCTCCAAATTATTTTCAGCTGCTACAGAAAAAACTTTTTGCAGGTAACTTAAACCAGTACTTTCATCAACAGAATAAACAATAATATCATCCATATAAATTTCCATTATGCCGTCATTCACCAAGTCAACAAAAATTGCGTTTATAAAACGTATGAACACTGCCGGTGAATTGCTAAACCCAAATGGTGCGTAGTTGAACTCATATATTCCTTGTTTTGTCACAAATGCTGTAAACTTTTTGCATTCTTCTTCAATGGGAACATGTAAAAATGCATTTTTTATATCTAGCACACTGAATACCGATGAGCCAGACAAACAGTCAATTAAATCCTCCATGTTAGAAACCGAAAAACGGTCCTTAAAGATAACTTTGTTTATACGCCTGCAATCTATACACACTCTTTTTGAGCCATATTTTTTGTCTGCTAATACCACTCGGCTACAATATTGTGATACAGATTTCCGAATTATACCTTGTTTAAGCTATGTTTCAACTTGCCCCTCAACTATTTTTTGCTCTGGTGGTGATAAACGGGCTGGCGATGAATAAATTGGATCTTCTTTTTCTAACACAGTTTTCATTTTAATATTGTTTGTTACAGAACGAACTGGCAAATAATTATTTTTCATCTCCTCTATTTGTTTTTTATAAGCGATTGGCGCTACAACACTTGGTTCTTCGTTAACATTTATGCTCATAATTTTTTCGATTTCTTTTTCGTCTTCTGATTTTATTAATGAGTTTTGTAACCTTTCTCATCAGAACAAAACCGGAATTTTTTTAAAACATCAAACCCGATAACAATATCGTAACTGATTACATTGTCTGAGATAACGACAAGATTGTGTTTAAAGTCTATTCCATCGAACTTTGAATCTACACTTATGATGCCAACTGGTATTGTGACCGCACCACCCAAACCGATAATCTCTCTTTCGTAATTTGTAATATATTTATTAAAGTTCTTATTAAAAATAGTTTCTTTTAATAAGGAAATATCCGCGCCACTGTCAATCAAACAATCAAACTCTTTATCGTCTATTATTAATTTTTTCAAGCTAGTTTTTTTCATTGTACAATTCACCTTATCAGCGGTTGTCTTTTTGCAATCCTTTGATATGTGGCCAGTTTTGCTGCACTTAAAACATTTTGGGGCGTCCAAAGGACAAGAACTACGTTTGTGATCCTGTGATCCACAATTGAAACAGCGAAAATCTTTGTTATTGTTATTAGTTTTGTTCGTTTTGTAGTGGTTTTCACTATCGCTTTTACCCCGAAATATGATGTCATATATTTCATATTGCTCTTTAAACTCTTTATAATTTTTTGCACTGTACAAATTTATTTTATTTTCCCGTTTTCCTCTTATTCCGTCAGTCATATATCGTATAACTGAACGTTCATCTATGTCACTGAAGGAAACAATCCGTCGCATATGTAGCATATATGTTCATGTAGAGTTTCACTATCAAGTTTTTTCCGGTCGCGAAGCTGCGAATGAATCTCTGCACTTGAATATTCCTTATGGAATTCCTCAATCAAAAGTTCTTTAAGAGTTTAAGTAAAATCAAAAACCGATACCGATTGTAAATAAATTTGCGGATTTTGTCATTTAATTCCGCGCAAAAACAAATTTTTGTGTATCACTCCAATTATAAGGGCTTGCATTGTCTTCAAAGTTTTTTATCCATATTTTAATTGGCATACCACTGTCGCCCTCAAATGTAGGAATTGTTCTTTCAACCGCCAGCTGACCAATGTCTAGATTTATATTATTATTTTGAGCCATTGTTATTGTTTTTTTATTTACTGTTTCTATTCTCTTTACCAAAATTTCTTCACTTGGATCTTCGTGTATTAATTTTCTTCTTACGTTTGTCTCTAATTCTTCATTACTCTTATAATTTATTTGTTTAATTTTTATATTTTCATTTGCACTTTTATGATCACTGTTATCACCAAAATTTTCTGTGTGTACCTTAGCTTCTTTTAGGTGTAACTCTTGTTTCTTTGAACGTGTTTTTACTCCATCATTGTTCCCTTTTTCTGACATATTTGTGTTTTACATAAAAAATTAAAAATTTTTCTATTTTATTCTTTCCATATTCACCGGTGTTTCAATACCAAATGTATCATTTAAAAAGCTGTTCTTTTCTGTTGTTGATGTAAAAACCCGTTTTAATTATTTCATGTACTTCATGTAAAACACAGTTATTTTATAATATACTAAATTTTCCCAAAATTGTGCACTTGGCATACACAATATTTATTATTAATTTATTTTATATATTTTTTTATTTCTTAACACAATGTTTGCTTTATTTGTAACACTTTATTATCTTCTTAAACTTAATTAATAATTTGCATAGGACGAGCCCCCAAATGTAGCAAAGGTTAAATTAATCACTTTTTATTAATTCAATTATTAGGTAGATATAATATGTTTTTTTTACATAGTTCAAATTATTAATAGTTTAAGGTAATAAATATTTATTTAATAATGTCCGTCCGACCTTTAAACAACTTTTCAATATTGATTGTAACAACAACTTTTCGACCTTGATCTTAACAATTTTACTCCTTTCTTTCTACGTGATAGTTAACGACTGCCTCTCATCATTTTGTTCTTTCCTTCTGGTGCGTAAGTGTAGTATAAACTAGTATGTACTCTAGCGTTGTATAAACTAGTATGTAAAAGCGTATCACTCTATTCCTTCGTCCCACATGCATATATCCCTAACCTTTTGAATAAAAGTTAGTTTTAGCCTCATTTTCCGATTCCATTTTTTCCTCTTTTGTTCTATAAAGCCCAGTTCAAGTTTTCGAATTGTTGAAAATTCAAATAATATATTCAAGAATGGTTTTGTAAGCCATAATAATTTTTATAATACTATGCAAATGATAAAACTTTACATTTGATCAGGGGTTAATCAGGGCAAGGTTCGAATATGGGTACGTATGTTATTCATGATATGCAGTTTTGTATTATTTAATTTCGCTTTTTGTAGAAAGACTGAATGTTTTTATAATTAACTTGTTTTGGATTTAATAATAGCTTTGTAGAACTTGCTCATTTCAATATAATTTTTTTTATTACATTCCATATTTTGCATATAATCTGCAAAGAGAGCCGCCATATGCCACATTCTATTTACTTCTGTTTTTTTGGTTTTTCTGTATTAACATGGTTAAAATGATACAAAGCATGGAGAAGGAAACATTTGATCATGAACAAGCAAATTAAAATTTTATTTGAAAATGTTCGATATGTATGAATGGATATGCAGATTTTCTGAAAATGCTATATAATAAAAAATATATGCATATGTATGGGACCCTGCATTTAAACCCACCTAGTGTGTCAAATTTCATGAATTCACTTTTTTATTGAGATTTGTATGTAAAAACCCTTCATGCGAAACTGTTCGCGAGTCTCAAAAACATCGGAATATAATGTAAAAATACAAATAAATAATACAGTAAAAGCCAACCTAGTATGCTTCAACAATGAGGACGCACACAGTATGAAAATGCAACACATAGAAGCAAACTGAAATTGCGTTTTGCTAAGAACCTTTTTTGAGACTGTAGGTGGGTTCTCATATGTAAGCTCACATATAGATAGCATTAGAATAATGTTCCAATCTCTTAAGATAACAAGTTCTGCGTCTCTTCATATCATCTATTATAAATGATATACGTGGATCTTTTGCTTTATACAGTCTTAACATATTTTACTGGTATTGTTGTGGAGTTTCTATATTTGAATTATTTATCGCCCCGCGTAATTGAATATCATATGTATGTTATTCTGACAGACCTAATTTAAATTTAAGATAAAGTTAGTCTTTTCTCAAGGCACATACTTAACTATTTGACAGTCTCTGATTTAGGCATTTGGATGTTATTAAGATAAACTTAAGTGAACGAAATATGATCAGATTTTTCTGTGTTTATAGTTCAGATAGTTTTGTACATATCTTGAGACTGCAATTGAAGACTCATCGGATGCTTCTATTGCTGTCTAATTAGAATATGTTGAGATTGTTGATTTTTCATAAGTAGAGATTTTTGTTGTATATATTCTATTATAGTCACAAATTTTACTCATCTTACCGACCTTTTTTCCAAATAGGATTTAGCAATAACTAAATTGAAACTTGTAAAGTTATTTTAATTTTAAAAAGTCTTCCTTCAAAATAATTTCCTCTTGTATGTATCAGGAATGACATTAATTATACGTTGACAGGCATACGCGGCTTGAAAAATTCTCTGATATGTTTTTTAAAATAATTCCATCACACTGATTAGTTTGTTTGAAGAAAAATTATTTTCACCTTTGTTTGGATTGCGGATCATGTAGATGGGATATTGAGACAATCTAAAAATTGAGCTGCTTATTAGTGTTAAGAAAAATAAAGCAACTCAAAAAAGTCACGTAAACAGTATCTAGTAATGCAAGAATCCACAAATTAGCTTAGCGTTTTATGACATCAAGCTCTAGATATCAAAATTAAGATAATATGCTATGCCATGAGTGTAAAAAGTTTATGCTCATCATATTAATTGAAGTAAAAGTATTTCGACGAAATCAGTGTACTAACATAAGTATAAATAAGTTCTTAATAACAGTAGATAAGTCGTTATAAGTCGTTAAATAATAGAAAAGAAGTCGAAGATGGCTTCCTTGAGGAACACAAGATGTGATAGAGATTCGATTTTTTTTTTTCACAAAACATTTTGTTTCCCTTTAGTACGGTATGAATAAATCCAGAAATTTCGAGTAAGTCCTATCTCGTGAAATTTCGCCGTCAGGTAAAAGGTTGGCCGCAGTTGAACAGCCTATACTAAAGCCATGTTGATAAGTAGATAATATTGGAGACATCTGATAACACTAGCAATCCTTAATTAATTTCTCAAAAATTTGGAATTGTACCCAGTTCAGCAATTTCTATGTACATAATTCCTAATATCTTTAAATAGCGGGATGATGACAGAATTCCTCTACATATAAAGAAATACATCAAATCCAATTGAATACTTTAAGGGGAGGTACTTAGGTTTCAGCACATTTAATCAGAATACAACTCAGAACTTTCCACCATTGTAGAAAAATTTTAAATTTTTCATCCCATTATGAGCAAATATTTCCTCTAAAAATCGAATTAAAACAGATTGGTTTCCAGGATTTAAGAATGAAAATAAGTTACTTATTTCAGCATCATCATTCACAAAACTACAAAAAGATTTTGAGTTTTTGAGATAGCAACTGCAGTAGCCTTTTTGAATTAATTTACAATGTTCGGCACGAGCAATCAAGTATTTTGCAAAATCTGTGGCTGATCCACAATAACTGCGAAGAACAGATGTGTCTCCACAATCATTTACAAAAATAAAATCTAAAGTAGATGGTTATCGTAATAAATGTCATTTATTCAATAAAGCTTAAAATCATAGACTGTATTTACAACTGTAAATAGTTTGTGGTGTGGAACAGGAAACGCATAAACAAACACAATAAATTAGTCTTTAAAATGTAATTTTATTTATTTATTTGCTGTTTGCGCAGCCATACCTTAAATTCTGCTGATTTAGGTTAGCAACTTCTTATAAAAAGAAACAAAACGTTAAATGTTAGATTGTTCTAATATATGGACATTCGGGAACTGGACATACTTCTTGGGAGTTTTTATTTGCCTGCCACGAACGCTAATGTACCGATGCTCTACAGGTTGTAAGAATTGGCTCGATTCACAATCTGTCGTCGACTGATCCTTCTTAGTATTTTGAGAAATTTAATTCGTCGCTTAACCGTGCGTGCGTGGTGTTCCTTTCATTTCAACTCGTTGGTGCTGTAGTGCGAAAAATTGCGAATGATCAATTCAAACCAATATTTTCAAAGAAAATAACAGAATCGCAAAAGAGGCTAAGTACTCTTAGAAATATAGAAATAGAAATCTGTAAGCCATATTCCAGACATGTTCACAAGATAGTTTCCAATTGAATCATGCTGATGAGGCATATGACTTTTGTAAATAATTTCAGGTGAATTAGAAGTTATGAATATGTTATGAAAATTTTTGTACGCCGAACTTTTATCAAAGTACCTATAAATACAATATCCAGCAAAGAAGTGAATGATAACGAAGCTAAAAAAAACTAGAAATAGCAATTTATACACCTAGGTCCTTTCATAGTGTAGCCACAATCATGTCTATATGTTATATAGTTAGCACATAGCATAACGACGATTTGTATTATTAAATATTTATGACACTTGCAGCAACTAAGGTTTGAGCATAACTAGTAGAAGTAACTAAGTTAGCGGTATTGCAGTTACAGTATGCAGATACTGGAGCACTGGAGTTGTGTGTAAATTCGGTATCGTAATGAATTTGGCGTTATCTACACGACCCGATATTCTTTTATCAGTTACTAAGTTGCCGCAAAGAAACAAGTACCCTCATACAGACCATGAACCTGCTTATAAACACATCTTGAGATACATATTTGAAGAAGACATCTGAATCTTAAATATAACGAAACGGGAAAACAAGTTGAATGGTTGAATAGAAAGTCGTTTTCCGGTTAGGTTTTGTAGCCGGGTGTGTTTTTTCATGTAGCGCAATAGTGTCACTTAGCAGTACGGAAGCAGTGTAGGTAGCAATTTCAACAGCGACAACAGAAACGTCGTACATTTGCTAAATTTTAGATAGTTAAAGTTTCCTCTAAATGGTCCAATCAATATGTTTAATGACAACCAGTATGCTCACTGCTTGGTGAAAAATTCGGTTTTTCATCCAAGACGTAAACAAATTGCCTGACACGGACGATATGAGGTCTGACATTTTAACTAGGAATCTTTGTAATGTAAAGCATAATAAATTTATCAAGTTTAGGTGTCCTGTTATTTTTTGGAAAAGAAAATAATATTTTTGGATTTATTTTAATTTTTGTATTATTTTTCTTTTAATTATCAAATATGTGTATGTAATTTAAGTTGTGTGGAGCAGGAGTGTTGAAAGTAATTGCAACACAGAGTATGAATTGTAATTCAACGGTATCACTTTGAAATACAACACTGTTTTTATCTTTTGGTTTTTCTCTTGATCTCAAAAATCACTCTTTTATTATAGTAGTCTTTATTACAGTAGTTTTGAGGTAATTTTGAATAAACATCTAGACTGAAAACTGTTCGTGTGTTCGTTCTTTATATGTTGTTAACGGTAATTGTGCTTCAAAGATGGTAAATATTTTGTGCATGTCATCGACCTGCATTTACTTAAATTTAATAACATTAGGTTAAAATTGCACCAGTTAAAGAAACCAACTAATATTGAAAAGTAATTGATTAAAAAACCCAAAGTGGTACTTTTGAGACATAAGTCTTCTACATCGGATGGTGAGGATCCTCAGAAATACACACCGGATTAGTTCTACTAAGCCCAAACAAACAGGGATTGCTTATGAATACCCGATCTAGTAATCTTATATTAATATTAAGTACATTATTTTTATGAAAGCTATTGATTTCAATCAGGCAACTAAAAAACTCTTGCATCCATTTATACGGAGCAAGTAGCGTTAAAAATTCAGTTTTATCAGAAGAAAACCATGATGCAGACGGAATATTGAAGCGTCCAAGCAGTGGCCTGCAGTTTTGATTTATTAACAGGCATGCGTTTGAAAAATTTAAGGATTGTTACATTTTAAGGAGAAGTTACTCCTGCAACGATCTCCATGTTTGGATAATTTTTTTTTATTACTTCTTCGGCTGTATAAACTTGAAACAGCATCTGAAACACCGTTTACAAAATTTTATAAATATTACACATTATTTCAGAATTATCTGCAGAAGCAGCAATATGGAATTCAGTGCTTGAACTCTTGATAAAAGTGGTAGGAAGCTTTGTGGTCTTTCCATTCAAATTTTTATACAGTATGTATCACGAGCAGCAATACGTGCAAGTTTCTCCTCCTTGTAAATAAACTCGCGTGAAAACGTATAATTAGCCCAAAAATATCTATTAACAATAGAATAAAAAAAATTCCACTGGAACGATTATTTTAAAAGAGACTCAGTTTATTTCGTAAACTTTAATGTAGTTACGCAGATCCGTGCGAAGATTAGACTTTATATGGCCAATAATTTGTTGGAATGTGGTATCAGCACAATAACGAATGGCAAATATTGTTTTTTTTTTAGGAACAGATCGGAAAGCTTCAGGGGGATATGATCTACTATGTGTTGGTACTTGATCCGCATATTTTCCGCCAATTACAGACAGTAAAGGACGATTAATTGAACCCGATAGTGAAAATATTTACTAAATGGATTCGCTTCCAAAACCTTACGATGTAGAGCTTCAGAACAAACTGTATTATGAGGGCAACAACTTGTCAACAGTTTTTCTTTATTACATTGCGAAGAATTGCAAAATTATCTAAGTTTGGTGGAACTCATCAAACAATTTATTATACATTATACATTTTAGATAGCAGTTTCCCAGGCATAACTAACAGGATATCAAGCTATCATTAGCGGTAACGTTGCGCTTATTATTCAAACATTCCGTTTTGTTTTCTTTTTGGTTGGTTTTCTGTTTGGTGGGAAAGCAAAGTAGCTTCTTCCCAACAGATGGCGTCACAAAAACTAGATCAGTAGTGTAATCGAGTGTTGCAAATATCTGTAAAATAAAGGTAAATTGTACTAAGTGCGGTAAAATGTTTTCTAAATTTTTAAAAATAAAAATTTGTCTGCTGGTACTGTGTGTGCCCACCTTGACCATTAAGCAGACCTTGAGTAGTTTCCAGACGTCTACCCATCGTTTTTTATAAATCGTATTCTGTAGATATTTTTTCCACCTTTCTGTTGTAATTATTATTAATTGGTTTCTGGCTCACGATTAGCAAAAAGCCTGCTTAAGGCTGGACTTTGTACTGAGGTATTAATTACTTTCTGCAATAATATAATAGCCGTATATGACTTATGTTTTGGGCCGTTATCTTGGTAAACTTTATTTTTTAACTTTTCAGGGTTTTCGGGATATGAATTCTCGAGCACTATTAATTCGTTTCTTAAAATATTCAGATAGACTTTTTTGGTTATTATACCACCCAAGATACTTGTTTCCCAACAAATTTGCTGTGTCCAAGTCAAAGCCTTGCGTTAAACATGTTTATGCCCATCGAAATTCTAAAGCATTACCATCGTTCCATCACAGAAAATTACATCATTCCAGTATTCAAGAGAAAATGAATTGTGGTCAATAGCAAAAGCATATCTCTTTTCAACGCTTTGTGCAGAAAGCAAAGCTTTTTTTGTGGTCACTATTGAAGAGTATTTATACTTTTGTAACACGTTTCTTACTGTCTGATCAGAGATATCTACCACACATTCCATGTTGATATCAAGTGCTATTTCTATTGTACGAGTACGTAGTATAACGTTGTTTACCGTCCTTAGGTTAAAGGAAAATATTTCATCAATTTCTTTCGATATTTGCCTTTATAACAGTTAAAATACACTAGCTGAGTAACATTTTATTCGAGTCGCTTTTCTGCCAAAGCTTAAATTTAATTACGTGATCACTTATTCTGCGTACTGATTTCATTTCATGAATAAACGGTACTCACTATCCTTTACATGGGATACCACCAGTAAATAACATAGATGTAATAAATGTGAAAACAATAGTGTTGTTTTTATTGCTTTTGCCTTTTTGAAACAATATTTTACACCAATCAAAGTATGTAAAACATGTTGTTGCTGTAATGTGTCCGCCTTTACTCAAAACTTCGGCGCCTTATTTTCGACAAAGAACACCACTAGTTCCGGAAGCAAAAATTCGAAGCTAAAAAAGAAGTATTACCAATCACCGGGAGCGCGAAATGTTGAAGAGCGGCAAGGTGTGGATTCTCGATTATTCAGATTCTAATAAAGCTGATCATCTTGCATCAAAAATCAGTAAAGAACGTGGCTGAAGAAGTATCTTTACGTCTTAACTAACAACAATGGGCAAATCAAAAGACATCTTAATCAGATACGAAATCCAAAAAAAAAGTGTTACAAGTAATAACAGCAGTTACACGGCGCAGGACTGAGCCATCACTTACAATAATACAAATAACGTATATGTTATTCCTAATCTCATATTAATACATATGTACGTATATATACATACGAGATTAAGAATAACGTACAATACTACCAACATAACATTTATGAATTAAATTCACAATAGTGTTTAAACTAATCATTTGTGAACCTTTTAAAATAAAATACAAACCGTGGTAACCAAAGTATGTACGTATATTCGTTGTTGAAATCGTAAATGAAAGAACATTCTGCTTTTTTTTGGTTTGTTGAAATATATTATTAGGAAGCTTGTTTTTAATTATCATAATTATTTTTTTTTTAAATTTAACAAAACACGGTAAGTTTGAACATATTTTTAAACGGTTTTAAGTCTACTGACGATATATAGATAGCAAGAAAACACACACAAAAACCAGCTACATACATATGTACTTAGTTATCAACTTGTATAGCCTCAGCAATTAAATTAGCTCAGTTCTAACACTTAAAATTTTGTTAATGGTATTATTTACTGTATCTTCAAAATTTTAATAACAAGTTTGTAAAACTTAATACTAAACACAAAATGTTTGCTACTTTTGTACAGCCGTGGATTCAATTTGCGTCGGCACCTACCATTATAACCTAATTTTAGGGGCACCATCCGTAAAACAAGCCCCTTGCTCGAGTAATTCCCTACACAGCTAAGGAAAGAGTAAGCACCTAAGTTGGTAGCCCGAAGTCCTTAAGGAACATCAAGCCGTAACCAACTGGCCTGTACATTTTCCACAATCTAGTTTTTTCGATAAAATATGGATCACCGAGCGCAGTTTTCTTCCCCGGTATCTACCAAAGCATCTAACTGCTTTTGTAGGTTTAAACAACAGCTAGAACGTGTCAGCCAGGGTAGGCATCTCAAACTATGACCAACACCAAAATGCCCATGTTGACGGGAGGTTGACACACTTTCTGTCAGTTTCCATTTCGTGAAGGTTTCAGAAGAACCTGCATAACCGAAGTTATACATGAACCTAAATTTTTTGTTGCCGTGCCAACCGTAGGACACCCTCCTCTCTATACTCCGAAAAGCAGAATTTTCCAGATTTAAAAAAATTTTGTTTCTGCCAATGTTATATCGGTAAAATTACTTTGAAAATGTATAAACACTAGGTCTTCGTGAATTCGCTAGTTTTTAGCGTTTCTTTATTCACCCGCCTTTGAATTTTTTCAATATTTAGTGCAGACCTGCTACCCCATAACGCCATATTGACTTTATAATCGCTTTGTACAAAAAAAGTCTACAATTCATGTTGAAGGAAAAATTTCTGTTCATTAACCTTGATTTTGCAATGTTTTGGCCATTTCTTCAGATTGTAAAAATCTGATACTAATTGATTATTATCATGAACGCTGAGGACTGCTCGTATAGAAAATGGCTGCAATTCTTCTGTATTGTCAGACCTTTTTCCGAGCAGATTTCTTAGGTGGTTTGTTTTAAGATGGGAATAGCTGTGAAGTCGCCACTCCTTTTTTTCTTTATCCAAGGATTTCTGCAAAGATTCTTTTACAGAAATACATAAGTTTTGTCTTGTTATGTATAAAAGGATTTAAAAAAGTGCTACAAAATATGTCTACAAACCTCTCCATTTCAAAATTTGGTAATATAATTAATTTTATTTTTAACATTCATCGGGCAATTTAATTTATTTAAATTCATGTGATTTCATAAAAGCCTTAAGTTATATTAAAAATATTTTCCCGGAGAAGCTAAAAACTCTAATTTCGAAAATTTTGTTAAGGAATTAATATTTCAAGGAATACACCCAATGTTTATATTATTTACTAAGGTATAAATTGAAGAAGGCATAAGGCAAACTAAAAGCCCATCTTGGTAGTCATAAGGCTTTCATAATTTTGTTGATAAGAACGTTGTTTTTAACTGTAGGAGTGCAAAATTTTTCAGGAACATATACTATATATTTTATGACACATCAAAAAAATCGAGTTTGAATTCTTTGTTACTTAGTGCTTTCTGCAATTATACGACGATAAATACCTGTTACATATTTTTAAGTGACAGAAAAGGAAGAACGATTAGCAAAAAGTGTGTCAATATTTCCAACGAGAATCGCATTAAAATTATTCCTCTGTATGGGAAATAATTGCTGTAGTGGTGTGAACAGCTACCATACATGTTATTTCAAATACTTTTTAAATTATTGTTTGCACTCTTCGTTTTCAAAGGCATTAAGAGATACTTATTTGTTTGTGGACTTTAATGAAGACTGAGAACTACACTACCAAGAAAGAATTTCCAATATTCCTGCAACAATTAATTAAGCCTGTGTAAGCAATGATCAACACAAAATAAAATTTTATTTTAATAACTGCAACTATGTTGGTCACTAGAACTGAATCTTTAATGTTTTTATATTGTATAGACTTATTTATTTTTAGCTTAGTTCGTAGGGCACAGATAAACACCATTTATGTCATGTATTATTTCTCAGTATTTCGTCGGTTTTCTCTGTTGTCTTCGTAAGAATTTGCTTAAGTTATTATAATAATAACACAGATATTTTCTTATTAGGTAATTGCGACAGATTTGTTCTGTGATATTAGATTTTAGGTTTAACGTAAATTCTTAATATTAGCTCAATTGCATGTCGTTCTATCCAATTTTGTGAGTTTTATAATGATATAAAGGAAGAAAATTAATTTAAGTAAACTCTTTTGAAGGCATCGGAAAACAGCCAATGAAATGTAAAAAAAATATGTACATACATAAATTTATGCCCCATAAACCTACGTTTATTAGACCAATGGAATATAAACACATTAATGTTATATTTTAATGGAATTTTAAATTTTGTGGTAAGCTTTTCACAAAACATTATTTTGTTTAAGACTTGTATTAGAAATCTTATTTTGAGTGTAATACCGATTTACTTAAGCATTACAATTAAAATTGCTTCCCATTAGTTCGATGACAACTGAATTATAAATTGTTTAAAATCATTTTGCTTTAGAATTCTCTTCAAATCTTTCGTTTTGCTACCCAAATCCTTCTTTGAATAACTGCCAGATGTTTTGAAAGTTGTGAGTAACAAAAGATGATAAGTGATAATTTGTTGACTGATTCTACTGCTACACTTGCTTAGCCTTCCTTCCCTGAAAATAAACAAAAAAAATTATTTGAATATATGTACATATATCTCGCTTAATTAGGGTACGATAAATTTTCGAACATATGTACGCATGTATGTGTAGACACGGCCGGTGCACCATACATTTGGTGAACTTGACAACGGCTCACTACCGACCCCATGTCGCTAACCAGGCAAATGCTCGTATTATGTATCTACGTCATATTAAATAAATCCCTTGCTCAAAAACTCGAGCTATTTAATCCCATTTGCCAGTAATTCCCTACACAATTAAAGGAAGGCTAAGCACCTGAGTTAGTAGCCCGAAATCCTCAAGGAACATTAACCCTTAAGTAATTCGCCTGAACATTTCTCACTATCTACTTCCTTATGAAGAACAAAATCTATTGCAAGACAATAGCTTCTCGAGAAAACATTTATCACCAGGCGCCGATTTCTACCCCGGTATGTACTAAAGCATCTTCTTGCGTTTTTAGGCGTAAGCCAAAACGTTTTTGCCAAGGAATGCACCTCAACCTTCGACTAAAACTAGAATGCCCAAAAGCATTCTAAAGGAATGTTGGTATTCGTTTTACCAATTGACCTTTCGTGAAGGTTTTAGAAGAACTTACATAACCGAAGTCATACATGAACTTCCAAGAGTTTTGGTTGCCGTGCCCAAGTTTGATATACGCCAAGGCTAAACCTGGAACAAAAATAGTAAAAACAGTTAAAATGGCACAAAGACAACAGTTGTATGAATCGCAAAAAGAAAAATTCTAACAAAAATAGAAAGAAGCTCAACAAAATAGCAATGTTAAAAGCTATGCGAACTCCTAAAGAAGCTACATCATGAATAACATATACGAAATAAAAGAAATGATTCAACGATTATCTGAAATTTCCTAAGGAAAATATGACAACTAACTTTCTTGTTTATATATTATTATACTTATAATTAAATTATTAGTATAACGACAATAAGAAGAGCTATGCCAGTAAAGACTGCAAATGGGGGAAATTGTAGAAGAAGTGGTCAATGATTATTGTTGCAGAATGAGCAATTGTTAGGAAGTTTGTCTGTGTCCGGGTAACCAAGTAAGTTTAATATATGACTGTTAACTGTGGATTCTGATTAGAATTAGTTCTGTGTTCTGGTAGAATGGAGATTGTAAAGGTATTATGTGTATTTATCAGATTATGGTTGAATTATCAGATTATAAATATGTGGCGGTTATATTCACTATGCAGTTATAGAAATTTTTGCTATAATATTACAGTGTTGGTTGATGCTTTCGTGACTTTGTTTAGAGAGAGCATGACTTCAAGGTTCAGCTTGGCTAGTATATTTTGAACTGCGAATTGATATTAAATGGAGTATTATTGTCTTTGCAAAAATTTACAGTAAGAGATATTGTTGAGTTGGATGCTGAAAAGTGTTTTGTTCGAATTATTTAATTTAATACCCTTGACAGTGGGAAATCATCTATAAGCAGAATGGATTTGAATAGCTTTGCCGTAATAATCTCGTGATTGTTCCAAAGTCAAACAGTTTGATTTCAACAATAGATTATTAATATTGGTTCAGATCGCAACATTCTTATTAATTCGATTTATTTTAATTAAATTTTTTTATAGTTTTTTTAGTTTCTTTATGTTTATATTAATTTTGAACATTTCAATTTGTACCTAAAATTCTAAAATTTGTTAACTTTAATCTTGTTGCTCAAAAAAAAAGAGAATTTAACATTGAACTAATTTTTCCTTGATTACTGATCAACAACAACAAATTCATGCAAATTTGTTTGCTTTGCTTACAATGTTTTCTCTAGGTTTTTGCTAATGTTGTTTTTGTTGTTAACAGTAAAACTGCCGTGAAATTTTATTTTTAAGGAAAAAGAAGTTGAAACATGAATTGTAATTTCCGTCTGTAACAAATCTTGAGGCAAACAGCCAAATTAAATATTTGAAGGAAAAAACAACATTAAATTTGGAATTTTATTTTATCCAACGAAGGAGGCATAGTACCAAATTTTTTGGAGCATAACATTGGTTGTTCTAAATGCACCTAATGAGAAGCAAATGGCAGAGTTAACCGGCCAATGGTGACGCATATTTGATTTTGATTAATGGTGACGCCGGTCTCATGCACCGGGGTTTTTCGAAACGTGTTAATAGTTCATGTTTTTCTTTTTATTTATGCACTTTGACAATAAAACAAAGATATTTAATCAATTTAAGCTCTCGTAAAGGGTGGTTAAATTTCAAGGGCCGATGTTGATTTTGAATAAAACACAAACTATTTAGGAAATTATTGTAATTTTATTTTATTATGATGTATTGGTATTACTCAATTATGTATGGAACAAAATATCGGTCAAATGGGCGCCGCGACCTCGGCGGCACACCTCCATCCGATGGTCCAAATTTTCGATGACGCTGAGGCATAATGGAGGTTCTATGCCGTTAATGTGCCGAATTATCTGATCCTTTAGGTCTTGAATTGTTGCTGGCTTATCGACGTACACCTTTTCTTTCAAATAACCGCAAGGAAAAAAGTGCAACGGTGTCAAATCACATGATCTTGGCGGCCAATTGACATCGCCATTACGTGAGATAACACGGCCATTGAATTTGTTGCGCAAAAGAGCCATTTTTTCGTTAGCTGTGTGGCAAGTGGCACCGTCCTGCTGAAACCACATATCGTCCACATCCATATCTTCCAATTCGGGCCATAAAAAGTTCGTTATCATCTCACGATAGCGAACACCATTCACAGTAACTGCCTGACCGGCCTCATTTTGGAAAAAATACGGCCCGATGATGCCGCCAGCCCATAAACCGCACCAAACAGTCACTCTTTGTGGGTGCATTGGTTTTTCGACAATCACTCTTGGATTCTCATTCGCCCAAATGCGGCAATTCTGTTTATTGACGAATCCACTGAGGTGAAAATGTGCCTCATAACTGAAGATGATTTTCTTCGAAAATTGATCATCCACTGTTGCCATTTCTTGCTACCATTCTGCCCATTCACGACGTTTGGAATGATCAAGAGGCTTTAGTTCTTGAGCCAATTGCACCTTGTAAGCGTGTAAATGCAAGTCTTTATGCATAATGTTCATCAACGACGAGCGTGAGAGGTGCAATTGTTGGGAACGACGACGAGTTGAGGTGGACGGCTCTTCAGCCACACTATCGCGAACAGCAGCAATATTTTCTGCAGTACGAGCTGTACGAGCATGCACTGGTGTTCTCACATCTTCTACAGACCCGGTTTGCTCGAATTTTTCCACGATTTTTGCGATTGTACGCACATTTGGACGATGAAATTGACCCAAAAAATTACGAAGTGCACGATATGCATTTTGATTTGAACTCCCATTTTCATAATAAGTCTGGATAACTTTAACACGTTGTTGGATTGTGTATCTCCCCATGGTTCAAATTGAGTAAGTCTGAAATAGAGAAATGTCAAATAAAATTCGGAAAAAAACTTGGCGTTTAGGTGTGGTTCACATTCAACATCCGCCCATACAATTTAACCACCCTTTATTTCAATATTAAAATTTACAAATGTTTTTAATTAGAGCATTAAAAATAACAATGTTTTAGCAATACATTTTTTAATATTAAGAAAAAATAAAAAAATCACATATTCATTAAGGAAAATAACGTTAATTAGTCTTTCAACAATTGGAACTTTTATAAAATGAACAAAAATTGGTATCCTTCCAAAAAAATAACAAAAAAATATATTTACATATCAAAAACTAAATTTCTTCCGGTACACAACTGCTGCAATACGGCACTACATGTTCAAGACACAAACCAATAGGTCGCCATTGGCGGGTTAGGAACTGTTTTTAACTTATTTAGTGTACTCTTAGGTGTAAACCTATATAGGCATCATAGTTAATTTTTTAAATAGAATTTTTTTAAAGACGGGGTGCTGCACTCAAAATTTATTGAGGAAAAAAATTTGATAATGCTCAGGCGTTTTTAAAAGAGTAATAATAGCTTTTTGTACATTTGTGGGAGGAAATGATTGTTATATTGCTCAAATGCGGTCTGGGGTATTAACCTCAAGTTTTTGGAGTTTAATATTGAGCTTAATTAGACTTTTTCTTTGTTTTCAAGAATGGCGGCACTTTTGTCTTCCACTAGAGTCATTGGCTTTGAAATTATGTTATTTTGGTTTGGAACAACTGTGGTGTCATCATGAGGCAATTCACAGGTTTTAGATCGAAAATGCACTGTTTTAGCAATGAAAGTGCTAAAGGAGTAAATTGCAAAAGGTTTATCTGAGTATACAAATTGTTTGCACAATAATATAATATATTATATCAGGCCTAAATTGTATTCTTAACACACGATATTATTAAATAAAATATATTTAACTACATATACAAAAATTTTGTACTCTCGCAAACGATCACCATAAAGTAAAATTTGAAAATGATAAAGGTGATAATTTGTTTAGAGCAATTGATGGATATGATATATTAGATTAGATATAAAAAATTTTTAAAAGACAATTCTGATTATGAATATTGGTTGTATTTTAAGTTGAAATGTGTATAAATAAATAAAAATTTTAAGAAAAAGAAATCTGTTATTTTGTGCTTCTTTTATTTCAAAACAATAGGGGCTTTTAAACCATTAATTATTTTCGTATTTAGGTATAATTTTTAGAATAAGCCAGCCAATGTGTTCCAGAACCACGTAAATTATCTAATCTTGCAAAAGCTGATGCGCCGATAGCAAGCCAGCAAGTGCTGATAAGGCTATTATTATTAGAGCTACTGGAAGAAATACACCAATTTTTAGTAATGCTATAACAATGTTTATATTTATAACATCTTTTGAAATTTTGACAGCTTTAATAATATAATTTGGTTTCTCCTTCCGCAAAGTTTTGAAACTATTTTTAACAGTAGTTGAAAATTGTTGTTGTCATAAACTTTTTTTGGGGATGCCTTCTTCAATTTTAGTATTTTTGATACCTAATCGAATTTCTTGATTTTACTCATTGCCAAGTTTTTTAGCTAATGTTTAATCTGCTTGATTTTTTATACTTAAATCAATTGGTTGGGAATATGCAATATCTTTTTCTCTACTAGCGGCTTCTAATATATTTATCCCTCCGTTGCTAAACGTGTTTTAAGTTTTGTAACAGGCCCCTCAAAAGGTAATTTATTTATTATGTTGACAAATAACCTGTACCATGTGTAAACTGATGACAAGGTTCACTTTCGTTATAGTTTATAACAATTTTTCCTGCAACGTTTCAGATACTAAATAATTAAATGATAAATACTTTATATGTAAGACGAAATTTATAGAAATATTTAACTAGTTTTCAATATGCGGTGAATTATCATTAGCTTTGCTAATGAAAAGTAACTCTACAGCAAGACACTGTAATTTTGTCAAATTCAATTAACGCATTGTCGGTTCATCACACTGTGGCCGAAATGGCCATGCATTTAAAAATATTTATATATGTATGTATGTATACTCAAAATCTCTTTACCAACCAAAATACTGATATCTAAAGAAAATGTTTGCCCCATCAAAGAAATACGTAAATAAAAATGTTGACATTTTCAGAATATGAAAAAGTAATAAATCCAGCTAAAGCGTATATTTAATGACGTTATGTGTGGAAAACAAGACACAATTAGAGAATACATTGGAATGAGTAGACATAGAAAGATTAACTGTTTTTATTTGTCCCAAAAAATAACATTTTTAATTGAAAGGAATCTGAGGCATATGTATGTACATATATAGAACAATTATGTAATTGGTGATATGAGGTTTAAAGTATTTACTAATATGTATAAAACGAATGTTAGAAATATAAATTTGTTGTTATCAGTAAGGATCATTTAATGAGCAAAGTACGACATTAGAAAGGGTTTGATGAATCCATAGTAATTTGTTAATATCAAAAATATGAATAAATGCCAAATACAAAGCACATTCTGTTTTCAGGTACAGCAGTTCATAACAATATGCAACGCAGTTCGGTGCCAGATATAAGGCAAGTTATATTCAAAGTAGTTTAACATAAGTTTTGTAGCAGTCCGTTTGCACATTATAGTTTAATAAAATTAACCTTGAATCAAAAATTATAAAACTATATTGTACTAACAAGAGAAATTCTGAAAGCAAAATGAAAATAACGTGAAGCTGAATCAATTGGATTCAACTAATACCATAGAAAAAACATTTCGAAATAATTACAAAGCTAGATGAGAACAAAAAAGTTGAAGCCTAAGCTTCACTAACCCAATTATTTACCGAAAGTCAAATTGTTAATGAAGATAATGAGGATTATTTAATGCATATTAAAAGCATATATGCTCCAAATGGCGAAACCGAATATATGTACATGTTTTCCCCCGTTATATTTATTAGATATTCAATTCTAAATGGAACTAACAATAATTATTCAAACTATTAGTATATATGTACATACATACATAGTTCGGACAGTGCTGAACAAAAATAATAGGATTATCAGTTTCTTCATTGATTTTCTTAAGTGTCGCGTGTTTGACTGAGGGCAAGAGTATCTGTTGTTCGCAGACGATTGACGAAGATATTGGATTAGGGAGCAACTCAAGTTTTTATTACATATACTTCTAAATAGCAGTTTTAACCATCGGGACATCTAGATTGTTTTGAATACACTGATTTCTGACGTACTAGGTTGCTGTAGTCACATGTTAGTTTTCGTCTCTGAATTTTCTCCACATTCCATGGAGAGGTGGTGCCCCATAATTGGATGCTATAGAACTATATGGGTTTTAGAATGGTTGTATAACAGGAGCTTACAATTTAGGCTCAGTGGTGAATATCTGCCGCTTAACCAATTCATTTGTGTAGCTTTTAATTTTATTTATACCAGCTTTGCATCTAAGTATGTTATGTTTTCAAGTTAGGAAACGATCCACCTGAATACCAATGTATTTTACTGTAGAATGTTGTGGATTAGTCTGGCAGTTGATTTGTATGTTTCTCTGCGAAAGTAAAAGTGTCGTGTTTGCATCTATGGTTTGTATCATTTCACTACGCACACTTTTCACTACTGCAAATTCAATGTCATGGGGGATTTTCTGTCGATCGGTTGGCTATCCGCTTGAAATTTCGTTCAACCCCATTTTAGTTATTGTTTTTAACCAATGTACGACCTTTAGGTATCATAAGCTGTGATCCTCACAAATAAAGGTAAGCGTTGGCTGCCTAGTGATTTGCCGTATTGACTTTTCTTGATTGAAAACCTAGACAGATAATATACCGGTGTTTATGAAGACTTTCTAGGCACACATTAGTTGCTTGAAGATAATCTTCACAGAAGTCTTGTAATAAATAGTGCTTCAATCACAGTGTTATTATTGTAGTATTGCTAAACCATCACAAGCTGTACCTATAGGGTCCTTGGTGGCATAAAAGTTATATCACGTTGCTTAGGTTGGTCACATATCACTACTAATTGCTTTTTATTTGCTTGCACCTCTAATTTGACAAGCTTACCAAAGGGAGCAATTGTTGTTTCTTTCTCACTCTCTATCATTAACGGAGAACAAGAGCGCGAGTTATATACATACACACTTCCAACACCACGTCGCTATTAATTTTTCTTGCCAATTATTTAGTTTGCATTTTTTTAAACAATATTTTCTTAACTAACATTTTTTTCCATCGCGCGCAAATTCAATAAATTGAACTGAAAAACAAAAGCCTTCTTTGTAACAAATTTGGTTTTAGTTTAAGTTGCAATTAATTGTAAAGGAAATAAAATCAGACAAAAAAAGCAATTTTATGAGAATAATGATTTTAGCTTAGCTGCAAATTAATTGTAAGAAAAATTAAATTGTAAAATAAATAAAATTGAGAAATAAATTGATGATCAACCTGTACGATAGATTTTTTTTAAATATAATTCACTGCTGATTCAAATCTTGCTCTTCGTGGAAACAAGGAAACTCTGGCTCAATTTTGCATTAGGATTGTTACAAATGAAAAAATTCTTGAAAATGCTGGTAGAAGGATCAGAGAGCTACAAAGCAATGCCTCCTGGGAGGAAACTAAAGCAAGGATACTGCAGGAATACAGACCAAAAGAACTTATGAAGAAATTTTCAACCACTGCCGTACAGTAAAAGTAAGAAATTTGAATGAATTATTTAGCATATTTGAAGAATCTCAATTCGAAATAAACAACATATGTACATATGTATGTATGTATATCTAGCAGACTAAGCTAAGCCGGATATTTACAAACCAGAAAATGTAGATAGGGACCTGGTAGATATTTAACTACCAAAGATTGTTTTTAAAAGCCAAAAGTTATTTTCCACTTAGTTATATTTGCTCAAAGTGGATCTGTACGTCGCCACACACGAACGTTCACGGCATGTACCAGGATGTGACGAGACAAAGTAACGAATTTTCAGCTCATGGTCACAAAGCTAAATAGAAGATATATTTTTTTACTGGTTTTGCTTAAGTGCTATAAGATATGAAGTAAACTACTTACCAACATTACATTTAGAATAAAATTTCCCTTACTATTATAAAGAAGATGTTTATTATTTGTCGGAGCTATAATTTGGACACGAGTACCATCAATGCAGCCGACAACACCTGGAATTTTGTGTTTCCTGTAAAATTCCAAAGATATTTGTCTCTTTTCGGCGCCCGATTTTGGTACTTTTATCCATTCCGGACAGATATGATTTAGGAAGGCATCAACCACTTCTGCTAGCACTTTACAAAATGTTAACTGACCCATCGACACGTCACAGTCTTTACTAATTCCTGTTTGGTAGCTACCTTCGGCGAAGAAATGTAATGCACCACCTAATTTTATAACTGGGGAAACAGCAAACTGCTTTTTCGTCTGCTTTGTGTGCAGTATTAAGAGGTTTAACAAATATCGAAATGCCGGCTTGTTAACTCTTTAATTACTTAATTATTTGTTTCGTAATATTGTTTTTTATAATTTTTTTTTATCAGAAATAGTTTTTAGTAATTTCTTTATTAAATAATAATCATCGATTTAAAATTTTTATTTTATTTTTATTTTTGATTATGTCTATTTTTTCAATTAATTTTATTCACTTTATCACTAGGGCTAGGCAAATGGTCGGCGGTTTTGAATGGCCTTCTTTTGGTTTGTGCTAGGTTGAGCCTTATCATAACGGAATGACGTGTTCCTTCCTTTTTTTAATACGGACCAGCACTCAAGGGATGACCTCTATTCATGTGAATCACATTGTGCCAGAACTAGAAAATAGGTTAGTGGTAGGGGGAAAAAGCAGTAGTGTGTGTGTACATTCGATTTGAACCTTTCCACATTAACCCACTTCCGCAGGAAGTTTATTATATAAGCGAACAGTGCGGCTGAAGGAAGAATTTTCCCTGTAAAGTATTGTGGGATCCACTGGCCAGTCGACCAGAAACGGATGAGCTCTCGATGAAAAACGCGTAGTAAAAATGTGTGGGCTTGAGAAACAAGGTCCCTGATCTAATCCGAACTGCGACGATACTCCCCAGACAGTCTATAGAGTTGGATACCCCACAGTTCCCGATGAACTTTTTCCCGTATTCATTACAATGTCTAGTAACTCCAAAATAGAATTAAATTTGAAGCGCCAGCCTAGACATGAGAGTTGTATTCTATTTTGGACGGATGTAGGCGATATAAATAGTAAGGAGGTAAAATGGGGCGAAGTAAACCTTACACCGTTTCAAAAAACCGAGTCACTTGGATGTTTCCTTTGCTACATGAAAAATGTGGGCGTTCCACCGAACATCACACTGAATTTTTATGCCGAGAACATCAAGAGTTCCCGATTCATTATTACTTATACCACCCATGGCAACAGACGAATGAGCATTGGAGGTCGTGTTCCTGTGTGTCAATAAGCATCACTGTGTCTTGCCAGAATTGAAATCGACCCTATTCGCACGACCCCATTCAGGAATTGCAGTTAGGCCGTTATTTAATATATCATTAATATTTTGCCGCATAGCATCAATCTCTAAAAGGCGTGGCATATGTATATATATCTCTGAATGAATATGAATGACATATGCTGCTGTCGTCTGCAAAAGAGTGTATACGGTCGGAGGTTAGATTGAAAAGGTCGTTAAAAAAATAAGAAATAAGTAGCTGAAAGAACTTTAGCAACGAGTGTTTCTCTATTCAATATCCGAATCACGCAATCTATCACTTTTCGTAAATATTCAAATGTTTGAAAATTAGACAGACTTGGCAAAAAAAATCTGTAACACACGCGTGTTTCTAAGTCAGACTATCATACTTTTTGAACACACGAGTTTTTTGACACATCGTGCGACTAGATAGAATAGTGAAACAGGGCCTTTACTGATACAGTGTCATTATTAACCAAAATATTTGGAAATCCAGTAGTAAAAATAATGCGTCTTGTTTTCTACAATTTGTTGAAGTTCTACAATATATTGATTAAGTTATTGAATTCGTAAACAGCCTTTTCCATGCAAAATTAAGATTTCTAATGGGCCCTGAATAAAATGATAAACAAAGACAATGTACTTTTAGTAGTTTAATAAATACTACTGATAGAAAGGACTTTTTTACTGGCATTGAATTTTCTTGACGGATTGAATTGCAGCCTGAACTAAAGTTGAGCACGAAACATGTTACATATTCTTATGTGTACACATGGCTACAACGTTAAAATTTCTGCTGTAAATATATTATACAGAATCGGTGATAGGCAAGACCCTTAAAGGCTCCTATAATTATTTAGTAAGCGTCGGAACACTTTGTTTCGATGGGCACTCTAAAACGTCTAGATCATAAGAAGCTTTGAATAATGCTTACAAGGTTTTTAGAAAAATTAAAACTGTCAGTTTGTGCTACGCATCGGATCTAATATCTAATAGTACCATTACTTTTGCCATTTGTCGGTTGAAGTTTGCTTTCACAATATTTTTTATTCATACTAATGGATGTATAGTGGTGAGAAATTTGTGAAATCTAAATTGGTGGGTATATATGTACATACAACAATATTGGAGTCTATAAAATATATATTTTTTTTTTTAATTAACTTTTCTAAGACTTTACTTGTTTAAAATAATAAGCTAATAGACGATACGATGTTCGGAAATCGGAATGTTTGTTTAATTTTTTGGTCGGAATAACCTTTGCCTTCTTAAACTCATCTAGAAAGTAGGCCAACTTAATGCAACAATTAATAAATAGAGTAAGAAATTAAAAGCATTTTTTGGGAGAGCTTTGAGGACGTTACTATTAACACCAAACATACTCGATTTCAAAAAACTATTGATAACTACATATATTTCTTAATATAATTTCACAGTAAAATATTCACATTTTTCTTCTGTCGAAGAGAAACATCAACGTTTTAATGCTGAAATATTCTTGAACTTCTTGCTACAAATTTGTGTTATATTGCACAAAGGGGAAAATCCTCCCTCTACAGTTGATAGTATATAGTTGATTCCATGAAGAATTTTTGTGCACATCACATTCCCATTTGAATGAAGTTCTTTAAAAAAAAAGTATTCTCTCTCACGTATTGTTACGAACACGTTTTAAATTTGGTTTTCAAGAAACATTTAAACGCTTTCGTCTATTCATTTTTATCATAAACAGAAAGAAGGTTTTCTTTCGTAATCAACATTATTGCCAATGTGTAAATATTCATACATACAAATATTTTGTGTTTGAGAACTAAAAAAGATGAACTAAAATATTTGCAACAATAGCGATAAATTTAGAAAAACAGAAGAAGAAGAACCCTTGCTGCATATCAATGTGTGGACAGAAGGTAACACTAATATTTTGAAGCTGCACCTAAGTCATGACGTACTTGTATGTAATATATGATCACTCCTATTTCATTAAAAAATATATGTAAATACATATGTATGTATGTATGCACATATTAATTTAAAAATACTCGTCTTCTTGGACTTGTGGTCTACATATGTATATCCGCATAATTTTTGTATAAAAGACAAAAGCAATTGGGTTCCATTAGATTTCTTCCAAAATGTGTTTGAACATTTTAATGAAGAATCTCGCGGCGAAAATTAATTTGTATCAAAAATTTTAACAAAATTTAGTTGTTTAATTCCAAGGAATGTCCAGCATTTAGTTATAAATATGATTAACCAGCTTCTCGAACCGTACATATGCACTTACATAGATAATTCTCTTGTTTCTAGAACTAGAAATATGATATTATTGATATATTAATTATTTAAGTATGTTTTTATCTTTAGAATATTATCGTTGTTTCCTATTTCTATTATTTCCTGTCTAAACAAATGCCTTTCATTTATTTCCTACATTTGGTATTTGTTTTCGTTTATTAGGCATTCACATCTTAAGAACCAAAAATAAGTACAAAAAAAACTTTATTTGAGAAAGCATTTTTGTCAGTCACTGACTTTAGAAAAACGTAAATTAGTTTTCGTTCGGTTTTTTTTACGAACAAATATATATTTTCGTTTTATAAGCTGTGGATGCTAAATTCGTAATAACCCGTTTTTCAAGGCATCCCATAGGTCCTCATTCTGCCAATTGACCTTAGGTAAAGGGAAGAAGCCACCTAACCAAAGAAATATTGGAACTTCCCAGAGTTTTAGTTGGCGTATCGGCCGCGGGGAGCACGATGTTTAACTCATTTTTTTAAATTAATTTTGTGACCGTCTACAATATAATATGACATAAGTCTTAAGGCATCAGAAGTATACCAATAATTATATTAATAGAAGTACATAATAAAAAAAATTAAAACAAATAGAACAATAGTAATGAGAACAAAAAAATAAATAAAAAGAAAAAGCAAAATAAAAAAACATAAAATGTTTATAAATTTATTAATCTACATATGGAAATACATACATATGTATGTCGTTCACAAAAAATATGTAATTAATTCTTGTAATGGTACTGTCGGTGGACTACGTTTACGAATAGTATTGGAAAATGTGTCTTTTAAAAAGTAAGATACTGCTGATGGTCCTTATATGATGGTGATTCCCACAAGACTTAAGCCCAAAAGCATATCTTGCAATGTTATTGAATGCAACGCTAAGTGTAAAAATTCATTGCATTTGCACAGCCGTATGTCAATGTTGGCATCATGTGGGGTCAGGCTACTATCCAAAAGGTGTGCAATATTGTGTAAGCCATAGGGTTTGGAGCATCGAGAATGTTTTCCCAAAAGTGTCTGAGATGTAATCCGAACATGCTAATGTGCTTTTGAAAAGAACTCCTAAGTTCTTAACTTTATTAACAACTTAAATTTGATCGTTTTCAACAAAAACATTTGGTGTCTCTACTACTTGTTGAAATCTTTTATGAACCAAAAGACATTTTCAATTTTTAGAATTCGGTCTGAGGCCTTGCAGTCCACGGAGATATTCTTTTTACAATTTCAATTTGTTTCTTTTTAAAGTCTTTTGGTGTTGCTTATGTATATTTAGACGTCTTCTGATATTGCAGTACATAAGCTGATTTAGAAAATCGATGGTTTATGTAGGAGTTTTTCAAAAGCCTTTGATAAATATGGTAGTAAAAATATTGCCATTGATTTGATGGAAAAGCAGTTTCTTAAAACATCAACATCGTGGACAGGACCAAAGTTAATTTACTAATTTTAAATCGTGAAATCTATTGGAAATCATATGATCAGCATGTGGCATTGGGATCTCATCATGGGTGTGCATCAAGCGCTTCCTCTGAAGAATTCCAATTTCTCTAATGGTTGTCCACGCTTTCAAAGTTGTTGCCATAATATATAATGACTTTGCTTGTATAATTGCTTTCGCTCCTTTATTTATAATGGTATAATTAAGTCGGACAAATCCAAAACACCAGTTGATAACCTGCGCTTTTAGTGAACAGTTATTATAAATTGCGCTCTTCACTGTCTCTAAATAAATAAAAGTGCACGTGTTTTCCGTTTAATAAATCTTTGATTTATAAACTTCTTTTCTAAAAGCTTTCGTAAAATTAATAATAAAATCTTTAAAAATAGCAAGCAAGTACATAAATTAAAAATTGAATCTTCCGCCCGATCGCGGTGGTACGACACCGCCTTTAAGTGTCACGTTAGACAGAAACAGGAAAAGGAACATATTATCCGCAGGAGAAAAGTTTTTAATAATGGAAATAATGGAAAGAGCACTGGAACATTAACAAATGTCTCACTGAAAGTGAGATCCTATCAGAATAAAAAAGCCAAAATGTCACAAACGCTGACAAAATCCTAAAAAAAGTAGAAGGATGTCTCAAAGAAACTGGAATAGTTATTATTACCTTTGCCTCTGCAAGCCTTCCTAACGACCTTTCAATCGGCTACGTAAAAGTTAAAATACGACCATATATTCCTCTTGCTATGAAGTGCAAAAACTGCCTTCAGTACGGTCATGTCGCTAAAATATGTAAAAACGAAATACTTTGTGCCAACTGTTCAAATACCTACCACATCAACGACGAAATCAACGAAAAATGCGAAAAACCATCATTCTGTATTAATTGCAAGAAATTAAATCTTACGGAACACAAGCATTCTACTAATGATAAAAAATGCCCAATACTTCTGAAAGAAAAGGAAATAGAGGCAGTACTTTGGAAAAAGTTAATAAGAAAAAAGCAGCATCACTATATAGAGAACGCCATCAACACGACAAAGATCCTTACTCATCTGTACTCAAGTACAATGTTAATTCAATGCCAATCTCCTCAACTATGCCTGCACCAGTTGTTACAAAAAAGCTACTCAAGAACAATGCTAATCCAATGCCTAACTCCTCAACTATGCCTGCACCAGTTGTTACTAAAAAGCTAAGACCTATGAAAGATTACTCAGATCTCGTTAGCGAAGCTGACAACTCCTGCTCTTAAATGGAGACTGACCATTCAAGCTCATCATCCCAAACAAACAATACAAATTCTCCTACCATCCTACCAAAAAATGCAACGAAAAGACTCAGAGATAGGATAAAAGAAGCCGCACGCAAATCAAAACGATATAAATAAAATACCCTTTACACCATGGATAACAATCAATCCCTAGCTATAATATACTTTCTTAAAATAAACCAGTACAATAATAAAAATAATATACTATCTAATCTAACCCCAAAAACCCCAATGTTAAAAATTATACCTTGCCTCACTAACAAATACGTTTACTATCTTAAGTTAATGTTCGTACCCTCCTCGTATCCATTTAGAATTAACAGTTGGTTTCTGACTCCTACTTTAACTTTTCGTAATAAACATGAATTAATAACTAGACATCCACTTAAAAATACATTTTGTTTCTCTACTTATGTCAATACAAAAACGCAAAATTTAATTCATAACTAAATTTTATTAAAAATTCTAATTTATCTTGGTAAATTATACATTTATATCTTCCTTTTAATTATTTCGACGTTTTTGTTCCTAAATCCTCTCTTTAAACAGCTAAATATCAAATATCTCTCAGCCGTCTCTCTTACACAAAAAACTACACTCAACTATGTAACAAGTGACTCAGGTCTAAAATTTAAACGGCTAATTATTTTCATTATCACCTTCCACTCTTTTCCATTATTTTCTCCTTGCTTAAAAATTAAAACCCAATTCTCTTTAATTTTAACAAAACCTTATCACTCAAAAATTAGACTCTAAGGCAGTAGAACCCCGGGAACGTCTTGGAAAACTAAAGAGTATAACCACATCTTACATTTTAAATGACGGAGTCTGAGAAAATACCCAAAGTTTTTTTTCTCATATACAATGTTTAATTTTTTTTCAACGCAGAATGTCTCTTAAAGTAATCCAATGGAATATAAATGGTTATATTAATAATTACAACGAACTCCAGCAACTCATCAAAGAGACAAACGCTAAGATTATATCTCTGCAATAAACTCACATTCATTGTGGAACAAATAATCCCATTACCCTTAATTATTATTTCTATAACATTAATTCAGCTTTAACCAGATATGACGGCGTTGCTATACTTGTCCATAAGTCACTACAACAAAGCCAAGTGGGCATAAATCAGGATTTTGACTGTATATGCGTAGAAATTATTTCAAAAGTAAAGTTCAAAATTTTTAGTGCCTATATACCACCAAATGCACGATTTACGACACATAACCTAGAAAATGTTTTTCATTACTCATCAGCCACCTTAGTTACAGGAGACTTCAACAGTCACCATAGAAATTGGGGATCGAATTGTAATACACGTAAAGGAAATATATTAAGAAACTTTATAGAAAATTCAGATTTCATTCTGCTGAACGATACATCGCCCACCCACGGGTCTTTCTCACATATAGATCTATCTTTCTGCTCATCCACATTAGCAGCGGATGCTGAGTGGAGAGTAATGGATAGCCTATCCTATCATGATGTTATTATTTTCCCTCCTAACTGCAACAGGAACGTCTTTCAAAGCCCACTTTAATACAAAATATGCTAATTGGACGAAATTTCAATTCCATTGTGTCGAATTAGAATCTCAAAAACCGATTTCCAATAACATTAATAAAGAAAATGCAAATATATGTAAAATAATCAGGCATTCAGCTAACCTGTCAATACCCCAAACCCATAAAACATCAAGGAAATGCTACTGGTGGAATAAAGAATTAAACAATCTTAAGTTGGAGAAAAACAGATTGTGGCATATTTTTAAAAGGAACATGACCCAAAATAACTTAGTTTACAAATTACAAAAAAATGAACGCAATTTACAAAAGAAAAATAAATAATTCGACATAGGGAATGAGTTTGGAAAGTTTTAGTCGGCAAATTCCTTCGACTCAAATTTTTCACAAACCTTTCAAATGCATAACAGAACATAATAAATTCTCCAATTTCTTCGGTACCATGCCATAGTGCCGAACAAATCGAACAAAATATAACCTCCATTGAACTAAACGCTACACTAAACAAACTAAAAGGTAAGTCCGTAAAATGTCACCTACTTGTTTGAAAACAAGAATCCTCAATCATTATAATAACATTTTCAACAATTATCCCCCACAGCAATACAAAAGTACCATTGTTATACCCGTACACAAGGCTGGAACCAACAAAGCATCAGTAAATTCTTACCGCCCTATTTCCCTAAATCCATGCTTATCTAAACTTCAAGATAAAGTAATAGCTAACAGGTTGTGGTGGTTTGTTTCAGAAAACAAACTGCTATGCAACCGACAATTTGAATTAAGAAAGGGAAGCTCAACAACTGATAGTCTAATTTATGTAAATTACCAGCCTGCAAAGTGCCTCACTTTAAGAAAACACGCTACGCTTGTATTGCTTCATTTTGAACGAGCATTTGATAGAATAGGTATACATTCTATTGTCAAACAGCTTATAGAATATAAAAAACGTCCAAAAATATTAAATTATATTATTAATTTTATGGAAAACAGGAAGATAATTATTCGAGTACAAAACCAGCACTCAAACTCCTTCCCATTGCATAATGGTGTATCCCAAGGTTCTCCTCTGTCGGTTATACTATTTGTGATAGCCTTCAATAAACTTAGTAATATTCTAACCCTAAACAAGAAAACAGACTTTTGCAGCTATGCGGACGACTTTACTCTGATCATAAGATCAGGGCGAGAAAAATCATTAATTTTAAATCTCCACAATATCTTCGATAACATCGAAATCTTCTGTAACGAGTCTGGAGCTATTCTTTCAAAAACAAAATGTAAATATATTCATATATGTGTTATCCAATCTACGAATATTACTCTTTCAAGGGTAAACTCTCTTAAGATCTTAGGACTAACTATTAACCAACGATACAGATGGACCGATCACATAAATAATTTAACATCATCCTTTCAGAAGAGATTGAATATAGTTAAATGTCTTTCCAGTAAAAAATATAACTGCAGTACCGCTACCCTGATCTCAATCTTCAAATCTCTGATTTTGTCAAAAATTAACTATGGACTTGCGCTTTATGGAAATGCACCTAAATCCTAACTAAAACAACTTCAAACCTTGATAAATTCATCACTAATAGCTTGTTTCGGAGCCGTACGCTCAACTCCCATCAATAACATGCTATTCATAGCCAATATATTATCTATCTGTGCACAAAAAGAAATAATGGAAACCAAACTTTACAAGACTTTCCTATATGAACAGAACAGTTCATCACTGCAAAAAACTTGATATACCATTGGCCTCACCGAAGGCAAAGTACCAATCAACACAATCCTTCCCTTTGTCTAACGTTTCTATTCTCATACACCCATCTCTGCACGAACGCCTAAAATCGGCCTCTAATAATTCGGAATACAGGAAAATGTTTGTTTCTATCAAAAACTTTTTAGAAAATTATCAGCTTATTTTCACTGCCGTATCTAAAAATATAGATACTACCTCTTTCAGCATAACCACAGATAATTGCATTATAAGAAATTATTTACTACCTACATACAGCTCTATTTATTCTGCTGAAATAATAGCGATTTATGAAACTTTGTACTATATTAAAGGAAAACATGGCAAATTCACCATTTGTACCGACTCCTTATCTGCGATTGCATCGATCCGAAACATATCTAACAATAACTACTATGCAGTTAACATACGAAATATCCTAGCGAGAAATTCCTCAAATATTATTTTAATATGGGTCCCTGGCCATTGTCAAATAAAAGGAAACGAATTCGCAGACCAAGCTGCCAAAGATGCTACAAAATCTCCCCTACTAATGACACACAACTATAATTACAGAGATATAGATAAAGCAATAGTAACCTTCTATAACAAGCATTTAAAAAATGAAATCCTTAATCAGTGTTCATCTTGGTATAAAGGATTGATATCATATAGCAATTCTACCTATAGCTTCAATGAGAATTATCATATACAAGACATAAAAATTTAATTTATATGACTACGTTTAGGCCACACTAGGCTCAACTTTGCCGCATTGTTGAATACAAATTTAACATCTTTCTATGACTGTAATATACCCTTTAATGCCTCTCCATGTCATATACTCTGTTAGTGTCCTAAACAGCAAACTGTAAGACACGCTATATTTAAAAATACTAATCCATTAAAGTTCCTTTCCAATCCCTCACAACCAAACATATCATTAATTATTGAATTTTTGAAACAAACGCAATTGTATAATGAAGTATAAAACTCTAATGATGATTACTTAGAATTTAGTACATATAAGATATTTAAAAATTGATAGATATTTAGTAAAATTTTTTAAATTTATAGATATATGTAAAGGGTGGTTAAATTGTATGGGCCGATGTTGAATGTGAACCACACCTAAACGCCAAGTTTTTTTCCGAATTTTATTTGACATTTCTCTATTTCAGACTTACTCAATTTGAACCATGGAGAGATAAACAATCCAACAACGTGTTAAAGTTATCCAGACTTATTATGAAAATAGGAGCTCAAATCAAAATGCATATCGTGCACTTTCGAAGAAAATCATCTTCAGTGATGAGGCACATTTTCACCCCAGTGGATTCGTCAATAAACAGAATTGCCGCATTTGGGCGAATGAGAATCCAAGAGTGATTGTCGAAAAACCAATGCACCCACAAAGAGTGACTGTTTGGTGCGGTTTATGGGCTGGCGGCATCATCGGGTCGTATTTTTTCCAAAATGAGGCCGGTCAGGCAGTTACTGTGAATGGTGTTCGCTATCGTGAGATGATAACGAACTTTTTATGGCCCGAATTGGAAGATATGGATGTGGACGATATGTGGTTTCAGCAGGACGGTGCCACTTGCCACACAGCTAACGAAACAATGGCTCTTTTGCGCAACAAATTCAATGGCCGTGTTATCTCACGTAATGGTGATGTCAATTGGCCGCCAAGATCATGTGATTTGACACCGTTGGACTTTTTTCCTTGCGGTTATTTGAAAGAAAAGGTGTACGTCGATAAGCCAGCAACAATTCAAGACCTAAAGGATCAGATAATTCGGCACATTAACGGCATAGAACCTCCATTATGCCTCAGCGTCATCGAAAATTTGGACCATCGGATGGAGGTGTGCCGCCGAGGTCGCGGCGCCCATTTGGCCGATATTTTGTTCCATACATAATTGAGTAATACCAATACATCATAATAAAATAAAATTACAATAATTTCGTAAATAGTTTGTGTTTTATTCAAAATTAACATCGGCCCTTGAAATTTAACAACCCTTTGTATATATTACTGATAATGTTGAGCTGAAGGCCTGCGCTGCCCTTGCCTCAATTAAAATAGCTTATAATTTTAATTGTACGGTAATTAGTAAATAAATAAATATATAATAAATAAATCCAAAACATGGTAGTTCAAAAACGGTAACTTCTTCTTCTTCCTTTGGGGCTGCAGTCCAGGGTGAACATGGGCCTCAACCAACAAACTTTTTCAGTTGGCAGGATTCTAAGCCAGCATCCTCCAATTTTGCACACCAAGTTGGTTGAGGTCACTCTCCACTTGTGTCCGCCATCGGTTCCTTGGGCGTCCTCTATTGCGTTGTCCCACTGGTTCGGAGGCGAAGATTCTACGGGTCGGAGCAATATTTTCCATGTGCTCTACATGGCCCAACCACCTTAGCCGTTGGATCCGTAGACGCCTGGTTAGGCTCATGTCGCTATAAAGCCCGTACAGTTCGTGATTGAATCTTCTTCTCCAGAAACCATCAAAGCAAACAGGGTCGAAGATTGAACGCAGAACTTTTCTCTCGAAAATACCAAGGACTTCCTCATCCGTCTTTTGATTTGTGTTTGATTTCAATCTCGATTCTGATATCTTGACTTAATGCAGGTCGGGGGGACGGAATTCTCTACCATCATCGTCCACTATGTGGGGTGGAATATTCTGCCTGGCACTGGAATTGGTGTTTTCCTTGCCGTTAAACAGTCTGCAGAAGTGATCTTTCCAGATTCTCAGCATCGATTGTGACTCTACTACGATTTATCCCTCTTCGTCACGACAGGCTTCTGTCCGAAGCTTATATCCATTGGATAGTTGTTTTACCCGTTGGTAAAACTTTCGGATATTGTTCCTCCCGTAAAACTTCGCCAGGTCCTTAACGGTAACTGTTCGTCTGTTATTAAATAATATATGTATATGGCTCCAATCTCTTTCAAAATTTGTTGATGGGCTCGCTTGAAATTACGAAACCTTATTACGGTATTATAAGAGTGAATTGGGATGTTATATATCAAAAAAAATTATGTTTGGAAAAATATGGTGCTGCTAATTTTGAACATACACCAAAACATTGGAATAGTTGGAAACAAAGAACAAGTAAAAACAGCTGATGTGAAGTGTGTTGGAGTGCTTATATCTAACGAGTAAAGCCCAGGTTTCAGATATGCGTATAACATGTACACCAGAATTTTCAAATACGTGATGTAATTTGACGATTTTGTTAAAAAGGCACTTACATATAAAGGGTGGTTAAATTTCAAGGGCCGATGTTGATTTTGAATAAAACACAAACTATTTACGAAATTATTGTAATTTTATTTTATTATGATGTATTGGTATTACTCAATTATGTATGGAACAAAATATCGGCCAAATGGGCGCCGCGACCTCGGCGGCACACCTCCATCCGATGGTCCAAATTTTCGATGACGCTGAGGCATAATGGAGGTTCTATGCCGTTAATGTGCCGAATTATCTGATCCTTTAGGTCTTGAATTGTTGCTGGCTTATCGACGTACACCTTTTCTTTCAAATAACCCCAAAGAAAAAAGTCCAACGGTGTCAAATCACATGATCTTGGCGGCCAATTGACATCGCCATTACAATCACTCTTGTATTAACACGGCCATTGAATTTGTTGCGCAAAAGAGCCATTGTTTCGTTAGCTGTGTGGCAAGTGGCACCGTCCTGCTGAAACCACATATCGTCCACATCCATATCTTCCAATTCGGGCCATAAAAAGTTCGTTATCATCTCACGATAGCGAACACCATTCACAGTAACTGCCTGACCGGCCTCATTTTGGAAAAAATACGGCCCGATGATGCCGCCAGCCCATAAACCGCACCAAACAGTCACTCTTTGTGGGTACATTGGTTTTTCGACAATCACTCTTGGATTCTCATTCTCCCAAATGCGGCAATTCTGTTTATTGACGAATCCACTGAGGTGAAAATGTGCCTCATCACTGAAGATGATTTTCTTCGAAAATTGATCATCCACTGTTGCCATTTCTTGCCACCATTCTGCCCATTCACGACGTTTGGAATGGTCAAGAGGCTTTAGTTCTTGAGCCAATTGCACCTTGTAAGCGTGTAAATGCAAGTCTTTATGCATAATGTTCATCAACGACGAGCGTGAGAAGTGCAATTGTTGGGAACGACGACGAGTTGAGGTGGACGGCTCTTCAGCCACACTATCGCGAACAGCAGCAATATTTTCTGCAGTACGAGCTGTACGAGCATGCACTGCTATTATCACATCTTCTACAGACCCGGTTTGCTCGAATTTTTCCACGATTTTTGCGATTGTACGCACATTTGGACGATGAAATTGACCAAAAAATTACGAAGTGCACGATATGCATTTTGATTTGAACTCCCATTTTCATAATAAGTCTGGATAACTTTAACACGTTGTTGGATTGTGTATCTCTCCATGGTTCAAATTGAGTAAGTCTGAAATAGAGAAATGTCAAATAAAATTCGAAAAAAAAACTTGGCGTTTAGGTGTGGTTCACATTCAACATCGGCCCATACAATTTAACCACCCTTTATCAACGTTTTGCTTTGAGTTACTTGAATTGGAAGCTATTCTTAAAATATTTCGCCTCTCTGTAGAAGTTGTAGCCATTGTATGCCTGCCCTTCATGTTTCTGGCGTATTCTCTTTATTACTTAAATAATTCCACACGACGTTAGCACTTTTGTTAACTTTTATAGCAATCAATTTTTGCCTCTCTTCCACTATTAATGATTTACCGCGACCCATTTTGAATTAAGAATATTTAGCAAACTACTTAGTTAAAAAAAATGTAACAAAAATGACCATACAAAGACTTTTAAATCATTGCACCTATTCAACTGGAGCCTAAATTATTAGATTTTTCTTCACAAAGTATAAAAAGAAGCACATATTCCGTTATTCTAACGGAACTTTTGCAACTTTTTTTGTTTACACTCTTTGTCCCAACCATCAAACCTTCAAAAAAAAGTGGTGCAGAATCCTCTCCATGAATTATCTTGAGAGTAGCAAGTTAAATCGGTTGCTAAAACACTGCACCTATTCATGTGAGGTGAAGTGCGCATACAATAGAAACTGTATCGGATTTTGAATATCTTGTCGTGGTTATTAATAAAACATTTCGGATACATTTGTAAAGAGCATTAAAAAATGCTTTTCTTAGACGAACTTGTTATCAACTATCAACATCTACTCCAATAAAAATTTTAATACAACGATGAAATCTAATTTTGAATATGCAAACACAATTACATAGTTTACGAGTATGTGACTGAAATGCTGGTTATTTCGGAATAAACTTTTGAAACAACAAACATTCATTTCCAATTCTTTATTATAAATGAGCTCTTCAATGAAATTGCATTGGAATTAATATATGAAAATAATTTTTATGCATTCAAAACATATCTAATGGAATATATAAAACGTAGTTTTTAACGTATTAAATCCTTCCAAATAAGCATAATATAAACATTATATGTATGCTAAATAGTGTTTAAATAATAAAAAATGTACATACGAGTACAGTTAGTAACAGCACCAATGGTGCCGACACATAATTAAATTAAATTCATGTAACATGATCAGGCTAACGAACTTTATTAAATTGCATAACTGCAATTCAGCGGGATTAACCGTGTGAACATTATTTTATTTGGTTGACAAAATGCGAAATTGCACCTTATCGAAATTAACTATAAAAGTGCAATATTAACAATTTTATAATAATAAAATTTTAACCATTTCAAACAATCAAATTTAAGTTAATACAATTGTAGAACTAACGCGTTGAGTGGGGAAAAATATATAGGTCAGTCTTTGCTACCTGCTCGTTAGCCCCGGTATTAAAATCTATTTTTTCTTCTTCGTGAAAAAAGATCGCGACTTAATAAATTTCTTACAGCGCTCCAGAAGGAAAGTAATAACTATACGTTAGTATTTCTAACTAACTATATTTAGTTAATCAATCAAAACATTAATCCCAATAATATTCATAGTTATAAGGTCATAAATTTCATACTTCCATAAAAACTGTTGCCTCCCCTTTTTCATCACTTTTTCCGGGTTTGACAAACGGGTATTGGGGTACACCGGTCATTGACTCGCGTAGGTGTCGAATGTAAAACTATTTCATACAACACCATATTTGCATTAGGAAAAATATGCGAGCATTTTTAAGTTAAAAAAAGAACCCGGTTATTGAGCTTAGGATTAAGTGTTGATTTCTGGAATAAAACCTCTATTTACAACAAAATTTTTCAGACGTTTAGGAGTGAAAAGTTTACAGACGAAATTATGATTTATGTAAAGAGTGGTTAAATTTCAAGGGCCGATGTTGATTTTGAATAAAACACAAACTATTTAGAAAAATATTGTAATTTTATTTTATTATGATGTATTGGTATTACTCAATTATGTATGGAACAAAATATCGGCCAAATGGGCGCCGCGACCTCGGCGGCACACCTCCATCCGATGGTCCAAATTTTCGATGACGCTGAGGCATAATGGAGGTTCTATGCCGTTAATGTGCCGAATTATCTGATCCTTCAGGTCTTGAATTGTTGCTGGCTTATCGACGTACACCTTTTCTTTCAAATAACCCCAAAGAAAAAAGTCCAACGGTGTCAAATCACATGATCTTGGCGGCCAATTGACATCGCCATTACGTGAGATAACACGGCCATTGAATTTGTTGCGCAAAAGAGCCATTGTTTCGTTAGCTGTGTGGCAAGTGGCACCGTCCTGCTGAAACCACATATCGTCCACATCCATATCTTCCAATTCGGGCCATAAAAAGTTCGTTATCATCTCACGATAGCGAACACCATTCACAGTAACTGCCTGACCGGCCTCATTTTGGAAAAAATACGACCCGGTGATGCCGCCAGCCCATAAACCGCACCAAACAGTTACTCTTTGTGGGTGCATTGGTTTTTCGACAATCACTCTTGGATTCTCATTCGCCCAAATGCGGCAATTCTGTTTATTGACGAATCTACTAGGGTGAAAATGTGCCTCATCACTGAAGATGATTTTCTTCGAAAGTGCACGATATGCATTTTGATTTGAACTCCCATTTTCATAATAAGTCTGGATAACTTTAACACGTTGTTGGATTGTGTATCTCTCCATGGTTCAAATTGAGTAAGTCTGAAATAGAGAAATGTCAAATAAAATTTGGAAAAAAACTTGGCGTTTAGGTGTGGTTCACATTCAACATCGGCCCATACAATTTAACCTCCCTTTATATGTTGCAAATTTTATGCTCCTGTTTTTGGATAATATATTGGTAGTAACATCTTTAGAATAAGGTTTACTATTTGTTGCTTAAATCATGTATAAAGAGTTGATACTGAATTTTTCTTTTAGCAACGCTAATTTTAAGTACTATTAATTTTTTGTTTTAACAATTATGGAATGGTATAGATTTAATGATTATATATTGGAAGGTTTACATACAAAAGTTAGTGACGGTATTAGTACTTGTATAAAATATGTGTATATTTTAACATTATAGTAATTGAATAAATTTATCAATGATGGAAAATAAAGTTTATTGGGTTAAATACGAGTGTATCAATTTCGAAAAAAATTTGTTTTTATACGATTCACCTTTTTTATTTTCACTGATTCCAGTAAAATTTTATGATTTTGGGGCCTTAAATTTTCATAGACACAACGCTGGTTTGTTATCTCGTTTGTATTTGAACACTTTTTCATATTTTCACGTTCATGGTATCATCTTTAGGTGAATATGTTGTTTTGTTTCTATAGATTTACATTTACATATCTACTTTGCGCGTTGTTATATTTAAAGTATTGCATATTGTGCTAAAAATGTCAGCCAAAACATAATTATCTGATTTAATTGTCTTAATTATTTCTGTTATAGTTTTATTTTCTATAAGTGTGACTTTTTCCTTCAAGAAATGTAAATTTCTCCGAAGTGAAGTAAATCTCTTGTTTATTTCTCTTAAGGGTTCTTTTCTTTAAATTTATTTTCAATAATAACGGTTATTTTTCCAACTATGTAACTATTATAAACATTATGTGGTTTACATCAATCAGCCGTTTTGTGTGGCGTAGAAAGTTCCATTTGCATTTTACTTTGATTATGAATAAAATAAATAGGTTACGCATTGCATAGGTCCGTTATGTTGTCATCATCAATCACCTGCTTGTGTGATATATAAAGATTTTTTGCATTTTGATTTAATACTAAAAGTGAACTAAATGACTAGTAAAATAAATTAAAAATTAAATGAAGTGCGTAGTAAAAAATTGTGATAAGAAAAACAAAAAGGCGATCAAAATAACTTCTTGTCAGTTTCCATCTGACCCTAATTTATTAAAGAAATGGATAAAATTTTGTTCTTATGAACATATACATACATACATGTGTAAATACAAAGATGGCCCACATCCGTATGGAACATTTCATTTTCGAAATAAATTGCAATATGATATTGGTACTTGTAGTAGAAGAATATGAAAATTTAGTGCAGCCTAAAGAAAGTGAAGTGTTTGCTGTTCCACAATATTCTTTGCAAATCTCACTTTGAATTAAGCAAATTTTTGTAAATACTTTGCTCTCTTTGCAAGTTTTCAAAACAATAAAATAAGTTTTTTTATAAAATTATTGTAAATATATATTAAAGCTTACATTTAATTTTGAAGGTACATAAATTAGATAAACAGACTGCTTAGGAAGAAGTTTTGAAAAAAGCCCAATCCCTCCAACTGGCATCGGCCCAAAAAACATGGATCTATGCACTCTTTAAAATTAAAGTTTAGTAGTCCCGAAAAATTAATTCGGTCTTTATAATTTCTTTTTATAACCGCGTCTTCACTATCGTCGGACAGAAACTCGTCTTAGCATTTTGAAAGCTTCACTAGTTATAACAATATGAATTTGTAAAGCGATCGTTTACCTTGCAAATTTTTGACAAATTTATCAAACTTTGCTTTGCAAAAAAAAAATTTACAGCTTTTGTGGAACGAAACAGCATAATTATTTGCAAAGCCTTTGCAAATTACACTTTTCAATATTAACTTTGCACAGGAGAACGTACATGGAACAGAAAAATTGAGACTTTGCAAATTACACTTATCAAATTCAACTTATCAAATTTTACAGTTCTGACGAACATAAAGTTTTGTAAATTGACGAAAAATTTGGTAAGTTCAAAGTGAAAAGTTGATAAGTTCTTTTCTGGAATAGGGCCCTGCTCTATAGAATAAAAAATTTTTTTACAAACACAGTCAAATGATACGCCTTCTTTCGTTTTTCCCATAACCCAGTTCTGGTCCAATGCACTGTGCATATGTTGTTCTTATTGCCAGATTTTAGTAATATATGGTATGTATTCATTTATTATTGCACTTCATCGTTGCCATATTCTTTTTTTACAAAACCTGCAAATTTGGAATAAAAAATCTGCTTTTCAAGTGAAGAAAACTGCAGATAAATAAAGCGCAATTAAAGCAAAATTTTGTTTCACACATATAAATATTTAAGTAATCGAAAAGCAGTAAAGAGCTGCATATTTTATGATTTATACGCAAAAAACGATATAAAAAAAATTACCTGACAAATTGAGTTTATAAAAATGCATGGTTTTTGGAGCTATTAATCATCGTTTACCCAATGCTATCTTAATTGATCCATTGACTCCATTAGATTTTGTAGAAATAATTAACCGGAAATGACTTTAATGGGATAAAATTAAGATTCGAAATAAAAAGTTTAAAATAAAGAATTTATTAAAACAAATATATATGGGTGTAAATTGCAAAATTTTCGTAAAAAATTATTTTTAAAACAAAAAATTTCAAAACTGCTCAATGCTTCGAAAAATTGCAAAATGCAGATAAATCTGCACTTTTGGCAACACTGTTACCCTTACATATAGGTTATGTCTTCATACAGGTGTATTCTTTGAGCATATTTGTCCAAAGAAGTTTATAATTTCGAAGAGAAAAAGAAAATAGGAATTCTTAACATAACTTTATATAAGTGGATTGTACAATAAAATATATGTATGTGCGTTTCTATTAAATTATACATCTAATTTTCCAAAATTTAATTTTTATACTAGCCATCGTTTTTATACGTATCCTATTTTAAACCTATGCACGCAATTAACCTTTTTATGAAAACAAATAAAACAATTTGTTAGTGCCGCCTACTCATCATTAGAGGTGAAAACTTTAAAAAATATGTTGACACATTTAACTTTATATTCAATTGTCTTGAAAAAAAGAATGGGAATTAAAAACGGAATATTTTAAAAATGTTTATCGGAACACAAAAACCAAAATATTATTCTCTCCACGTAAAAACAGAAAACACGGGTTGTAAATGTAAAATTTTTGCGCATGCAAATATAATAGCTGTTAAAGAGGATAACGAATTTTTAAAATAGAAAGCAGAATCAAAGAAGTAGTATGACTGCAATTGACTTAAAATATAAAAATACTTTAGTTAATATAAATAAAACTAATACAGATTAGAGCTGTATTGCAGTTTCCCATTTATTGCTAAGCAGGTGAGCCAGTCTTCTTATCCCTTCTTGATGAATTGAAGTAACAGATGCAAAAAATTCCAGTAGAGAATCAATAGTAAACATTTGAAGGATGCAGAACAAGAGGACTTAACTTCGAACAAACATTAAGTACCCTACATATTTATTTTATTCATTGCAACATTTTCTTAAAAAAAAGAGTTTGTCTAGATACAGAAGTTATACATATATGTACATACATATACGGGAATGTACTCTTATGTGTTAATGTTTATATATCGACTTTTATATAACTACTTTTTTGCTAAAAGTGGTTTCTGCCATACAAATTTTACATATGTAAATACACACAATATATTTTTTGGGTAAGCTAAAGTATAAATCAAGGGAACTAAAATTTTTAAAAATTTAACTGGTCCAGAAAATATGTACAAATGTATGTTAAAAACAAATGCCGCTTGGTTACATATATTCGGAAATACGCAGGATACACTGTGCACGGCACTATGCCAGTTTTGGCTTTCAGACAGCTTTGGGAAATGAAAAATTAACTTCAAAACTTGCACAATGCATTTTCTTTATAAAAAATAATGTTAAATAAATACTTTTTTTTTAAGAAGAAGAGTAGAAAATTACACTATCCGGTAGGTTTACCATTTTCCTACAAATATTTTATTGCCAATAATTTTCACTTACCTATAAATTTTACACTATAAGTTCTGAATGTTAAGAAAGAAGATTTCGGAAGCTATTTATGCCTTAAATTAAATAAAATATAATATATTCATACAAACTTGTATATTTGTCAAGGTGGAAAATGTAAAACTAGAATCAGTTTTCAACCTTACCTTAATAAGAAAATACAATATGTACAATATATACATACATACCTACTTTAAATTAATTCCGTAAATCTTTTAACATTGTATATAAATTCATTTGTCTTTAATACATAATTAAAAATATTTTAAATTGAGGGATTTTACAGCCCAATTTTGGCTTTAAATCTAGAACTATTAAGAGAAAAATAATTGTAATTACCACTGAAGAGTTCCCGGAAGCTGATAGACTACTGGTAATAGAAGCGCCTTGAGTTGCTGCAGCTGCCACCGCAGCTGCCATTTGCTTAATGTTGAGGCAATTGCAAATTGTTTTGCTGACGCCCAACGTGCAAAGCGTATTGGACCACATTGATTCGGATTTGTTCTGCTTCCTTATTTTCTTTTGTACAAAGGAAATATTCAACTTTCAAATTTTAGGCAATTTAATAGAGTACTTGCAAGGCTTTGAAGAAAATATCATATCTAACTATTATTGTTGCTTTCTCTCTTTGTTTATATTTTGTGTACTACGTTCGTCAATTAGAAGTGTTTAAGAACTTTTTTATATTTCTTTATAATTTATAAAATAAATTCAAATACATACATACATACATATAGTTATATTTTATAGAACTATTAATTACATATATAATATATCTTTTGGAGCCCACAATGTAATAAATAGTTTCAACTGTTTGCTTTTCTGCATGTTCCTGTGTGTGTTTTTTCTTAATATGCTTAACATGCAAACGGAAGTAATAACCCCAGGTTTGCGAACATACACACGTACATATGTATGCATGTATATAGATATCTTTTGAGGAGACTATTGGTTAGCCTGTCCTTTCAAGTTTAGGTAAAAATGGCTAATAATACATATGTACGTACATATGTATGATGTTAGACAAGTATGTATGATGTTCGTTTCTAATAGGTGACGATGAAAACACAGGTGTTCCACTTCTTTTTTACTTTGCATCTATAAAAAGTTCCCTGTCGGGACTTGAATCAACTAAAAGCTAGTCCATGGCTGATAAGAGATGAGCTATAGATGACTCAAAAGCTGAATAATTTTCAATGTAAGTCCTACTCAAATTTTGCAATAAACGTGCTGCGAATGAGTCAGTACGCACTCGCTCTGCATAAGCTTTAGCTAACCATAAAGTATATCATTTTGAGTTAGTTTATGACATACATACATACATACATACATACATATGTATATAAAATTTTCATTTAACATTAGCTTATCACTCAGTCGAAAATGAGTTGGAAAAATAATAACTTAATGAGTGAGCTCGCAAAATCCCGACAAGGTTCATAAATACTTGGATATGCATATAACTTTATGTGCATGTACATATGTCATGTACCCAACACAAGCAACAAGAAATTGCCAAGTTGTTCCTTTTTTTTGTATTTATTGCAATTTCAGTTTCTCCTAGCCAAAATAACTTCGCTCTGGTATATACATACATATACATATGTAAGCAAAAGGGCAAATTTATTTTAGTGAAAAAACTATGTACTTACATGTAACAAAGTACAAAAATGTTTTGTTTTTTAAGAGATACATAAGTAAAAGTTATGTTCTCTTAAATGCGTTAAATTTCTTAGCGCATAACATATTTCAATACTCAGTTTATGCGAGTATTTCTATTACAATTTAGTCGTGTGGTGGGTTTTTCAACATTTCCTTTCAGAAACATGAAATTAGAGTGGATTTAACATTGTGCTTTTAACATACGAATGGAGTGTGGCGCATATGAAAGAGAAACATTGAATATAAGCCATTGAGGGAAACGTACATAAGTACATAGGTTTTTCCGTGTGCTTGTGCCCTAATCTTTGCTGTTACATACATATATGCATTTATTGGTTGGCCTACATGCAAAACTAGGTATGTATGTAGGTATGCATTATTATAAAGCGAGTTTTATGTTTCCTAACATCATCTGTTCAAAAATACTAATATAATAGTTTGCAAAGAGTTTTTAAACTTCTTTAATTATAAAACTATTTTATTAAAAACGCTTTTGTGCGAAAAATTGCTTCTAAATTATTAAGCAAAAAATACTTTTTAAGAATAAAGTCTTAAGATTATTTTATAAAAAGTAATATTCGCATGATAAGTGCATACCTTCTTATTTAAAATGTAAAAAAAAAATTGGTTTTCGAAGAATCGATGATTAATATTTTTATACTCTAACATACATACATATGCATGTAGATATACAAATTTCTGATAACAACAAAGTATTATTTGTTTAATTTCAAATAAATAACGTTATTATTGATGCAGCTTTTGCAATAGTTCAGTCATATAATTACTGTTGCATCCAAGCTACCTGCTGGCGAAAAATTGTACAATGGTGAAGATGAAAAAGATTAAGAAGAGTGTGTTTTTGGTAGTTTTTTTCACAGAAGTTGTAACGATATATTTGTTTTCAGAATCAACTTTCTTTTTTTCCGTGCACTTCGAAAATAAACAGGAACATTTAATTTTTTTTAAGTCTACTTTGTGTTTAAATTTAACTTTGAAAACTACTATATGTTTTGCACATACATAAGCTATATAGCATAACAATGTAAGGCTAGTTTAACCTTTTGATGTTCTTTAAATTCCGTTCTAAGAGACAAACTATATTTAGTACATCTTTCTCTTGCGTATATACACATGTGTTTTTAATTTATTATTCATTAAGTACCCACATATATATTTTAAATAACTATTTTATTTTATATCATGTGCACATATTTATTTTTCAACAACACTGTAGTGCATCAAACACGCACTTCTAAGTTGAAAAAATGCGTAAAATGTATTGCCCTTATAATCGAAAGATAACGCAGAACTAAATTAGTTCAACGAAGAACTCTATGCATTCATAAGAAATAACTGCAGCAAATGCCTAAAATGTTAACTTACATTTGACCTAATTTGCTTATCCTTTGAAGAGAGGCACATATCCAGTGAAAGAAGCACACAGGCTTTTTAAAGAAAAGAGGAAATGCAAACAGTGTTTGCAAATGTAAAATGATTTGTGTGTGCAAATCAGTAATGCGGAAAAATAATTATATTGTTGTATTGGTGAGAGAAATTCATAGACACACGTAAGCACTGAGCGAAAGGATGAATGATTTCAAAAGTGTGGTTCTGCTTAGAATGGTAATAAAATATTTTGTAAAAATCAATTCATATGTAAAAAGAAATTATAAAAATATTTTTTTTACTTTTAATACAACTTATATATTCACATAAACATATAACTTAAAGGGAAAGATCTTAAAAATTTATTAAATTGTTTTTAACCATGCCGGTCTCTCTTCAAAATCTAATAGCATAAATTTCATCTATATTTTCCATTTCAATGCGAAGTAGTATTAGTTCAAATGAGCTTCAGGTTCGTTTTTGAAAAGTGTCCAAAGCAATATTATTACATATATACACAATATTAGAAACAGAAATTATAATGTACAAACATACATACATATGTGCGTACGTTCCATTCAGGTATGGTATAATAATATAAATACATGAAGTAAGTTATAACCAACATTGTAATTGTTATCTCAAAAATGATGTAAAAAGCCAGTGCGTATCCTTATTTTCTCTATATGTAAATAGTTTAATCATACTCAATACTGAATTGTTTCTGTTATACATATTAAAGCACATAGTGTTCTTTATAAGCACATGTAAAAAATAATATAAACTTAAAAAATGTGTGTTAGTACAATTAAGGTCAAACAAGTACAGTTTATCATGCTATTTAGTACCATTTAAAATATTTTCAATGTCTTTCTACTTTGAATGTATCGCAAAGCGAAAGTGTCTATTGATTTTGTAAAATCCTTTTGTTCCTCGTGATACAGAGAAGAAGGGTTGACATTCTAAGAAACTCCTATAAAGTTTCGGTAATGTAGGAAATTTAACAATCTGCATGTACATAAAGGGTGGTTAAATTTCAAGGGCCGATGTTGATTTTGAATAAAACACAAACTATTTAGGAAATTATTGTAATTTTATTTTATTATGATGTATTGGTATTACTCAATTATGTATGGAACAAAATATCGGCCAAATAGGCGCCGCGACCTCGGCGGCACACCTCCATCCGATGGTCCAAATTTTCGATGACGCTGAGGCATAATGGAGGTTCTATGCCGTTAATGTGCCGAATTATTTGATCCTTTAGGTCTTGAATTGTTGCTGGCTTATCGACGTACACCTTTTCTTTCAAATAACCCCAAAGAAAAAAGTCCAACGGTGTCAAATCACATGATCTTGGCGGCCAATTGACATCGCCATTACGTGAGATAACACGGCCATTGAATTTGTTGCGCAAAAGAGCCATTGTTTCGTTAGCTATGTGGCAAGTGGCACCGTCCTGCTGAAACCACATATCGTCCACATCCATATCTTCCAATTCGGGCCATAAAAAGTTCGTTATCATCTCACGATAGCGAACACCCTTCACAGTAACTGCCTGACCGGCCTCATTTTGGAAAAAATATGGCCCGATGATGCCGCCAGCCCATAAACCGCACCAAACAGTCACTTTTTGTGGGTGCATTGGTTTTTCGACAATCACTCTTGTATTCTCATTCGCCCAAATGCGGCAATTCTGTTTATTGACGAATCCACTGAGGTGAAAATGTGCCTCATCACTGAAGATGATTTTCTTCGAAAATTGATCATCCACAGTTGCCATTTCTTGCCACCATTCTGCCCATTCACGACGTTTGGAATGGTCAAGAGGCTTTAGTTCTTGAGCCAATTGCACCTTGTAAGCGTGTAAATGCAAGTCTTTATGCATAATGTTCATCAACGACGAGCGTGAGAGGTGCAATTGTTGGGAACGACGACGAGTTGAGGTGGACGGCTCTTCAGCCACACTATCGCGAACAGCAGCAATATTTTCTGCAGTACGAGCTGTACGAGCTGTACGAGCATGCACTGGTATTATCACATCTTCTACAGACCCGGTTTGCTCGAATTTTTCCACGATTTTTGCGATTGTACGCACATTTGGACGATGAAATTGACCAAAAAAATTACGAAGTGCACGATATGCATTTTGATTTGAACTCCCATTTTCATAATAAGTCTGGATAACTTTAACACGTTGTTGGATTGTGTATCTCTCCATGGTTCAAATTGAGTAAGTCTGAAATAGAGAAATGTCAAATAAAATTCGGAAAAAAACTTGGCGTTTAGGTGTGGTTCACATTCAACATCGGCCCATACAATTTAACCACCCTTTACATATGTAGATAGATATGTATGTACACATGTATGTATGTACATTAGGGGGTGTTCTTATTTGTATGGGAAAATTTTAAAACGTGTTTTTTCTAGTTCGCCGGCACGATTCTTGTTCCCTTCTGTTAAAAAAGTAATCCTGTAAAATTTGGAGTCAATCCGATCATTTTTAGTGGACCCGGAAATGATTTGAAAATTTTCATGGGGTCTATATGGGCAAGATATCCATTTTTAACGAAAGTAGTTACATCAAATGAAATTTCATATTAAAAAATAATTGTATTTTATATATAATAAATTTATTAATCATTACTATTTTATTTATCATGTTATTAAAGTAGCTTTGTTATATGATGGATATTTCATTCGATAAGCCTCAACAACCTGAAGCAACAATTGTTTTTCGTCTTCATCATTTGTCAAGATTCTATTATAGTCTTGAATAAACTTAACGCCTCTCTCTGCAATATCATTGACGACAAATAAGTCCTTACATGCGGTCCAACCTTCTTCAAATGCGTATGATGTTTCCCAACTTGAAGGCTCTAACAGTAAAAACTCCATTGGCAAACCAAATTTACTAAAGAAACATTTTGTTTTCTCTGACACGAAATCACACAACGAAATATTTTTAAAATCCAATAAATTCGAACATCTTCGACCATTTTCTAATTTTACTACTGGTTCCTTTAATTTGAGGTTTTTAAGCATTTTCTGTTTCTCTTCTATGGGTATTTTCGAATCACAAAAAGCCAGAGCTACTACTTGCTCTGAAATGTACCATAAATGGTTGCTCATTTTTTTTAGAATTATTGCTGATATGTCCGTGTCTATTTCAGTATACTTTATCGCATCTTGAATAAAAGTTAAATCTTGAAGCGGTGCGTCTATAGCATTAGTGCATTTGAACCAAACTTTGATATAAAGAGTCACTATAAAAACGCAAATATCACGTAAACCATTCAATTCCTTCTTCGTTAGTTTGAATTGATCACGGAACATAAATATTTTCAAGGAATATATAGCCTTTGCCATCCAGCGTGCATGGCTAGTTGGTCCAGGCGTTCGGAAATTATACTGCTTTGCACCGACAAACATCAAAGCCAACTGTAGTAATTCTTTATAGTCTTCTCGATTTTGAGATTTAGCCAGTTGAGCATAGCAAAAAGTTTTACAGTGTTCTAGTTCAGCTGCACTTATTTTTTCACAAATGGTCGAATCTTCAATGCCACTTTTGAAAGCTTGTTTATTTATATTTGGCCAAAATTTTCCAAATCTTTCAAAGATGGGAACTTCTGGTGCAGAGGTTGAAGAAAGTTTTGTTTCGAAAACACTTCGCAAAACGACCTCATAAATATGGTGGCGGCAAGGTAGATTGATAAGACTACGGCCAATTTTTTTTCTAAAAGAACTGCAGCACCTGTTTTTATGCCAGTATTTGTTGACGTTGTATCATATGACAAGCCTTTGACTTGATCAACAATTTTCCATTCACGTAATTTTTCATACACTATATCAGCAATATTTTCACCACTCGAAGATGCTACTTTTGGTGCGCCGAGAAATTTTGATGTGCCGTTGAAACTAACAGAAATTGCGATTCGCTCAACCTTCGTGGGGCCGATCAAGTCTTTCATGAATTTTCCATCAAAATGAGCTACCAGCGATCCAGTTTTACTCACCTATAAATGATGAAAAGATTGTTACAATATCAAAAACCAACTCTTGCTGAAAATCACAATTTACATTATCAGTGAAATTAGCTGAAATTTCTTCAGATTCCCTTAAACGGTTCTCTTGGCGTAAACGATGAATAGTTGAACGATTGATTGCAAGTTCTTCTACACGTAGTCCAAATGCTTCTCCTGCTGCTATGAGAATATGAACTGCCATTCCATCAGACACTTTGGCATTGTCAAGAGCTGCTACAACCTTGCTGTTAAAATATTTTTGCGCCCTCGTTTTTGACCATGATTACTTTTTGAGGTTACATGTGTTTCATCATTATGCATCTCGTTGCTTGATATGTCACTAATATCACCTTCATCATTACACTCCATTAATTGAGAAACATCTATAAAATATGAAAAATAAAACATTACAATATTGAAGTTCGTCACCCTTACCATTGCGGCTCATTTCCTCCTCATGCTTTCTTTTCCTTGCAGCTTCCTTATCTTTTCGTACTTGTGCTCTATTTTCCCGATCCCACAAAACCTTGTCAACACCAGCCATACAACCGGGACGTCCTTTTTTTCTTTGCATTTCAAGAAACTCTCTATCTTCTGCAATCCGAATTTTTTCTAGTGCATCAGCGGTAGCAATATCAAATAAGTCGTCTAGACTATTCAAAAATGACTCAGCAGCTTCTTTTTGGGAACTCGACCTTTTACCAGGAACTGTTTTCTGAATGATTTTCCATTTGTCGTATAATTTTACAAGCTTTTCATTGCATTTGTGCTCTTCTCGAATAGGTATACGTGCTTGCTGCCAAAATATTTCCACTGCACTAATTGCTAGCTTCGCACCAAGCATCGCAGTCATTTTTACAAACCGCATGTTGTAAAATAAAACTTGCAAGACCTGACGATTAGACGGTAGTTTTGCACCAGTAATTTGATGAGAAACATTTCCAATTAGATCGATTTTCTTCAAATTTTCAATGGCTTTACGCGTTCCAATAACTGAAGCACTCGACATTATTAATTTCTTTTATTATATAACAATAATTAAATAACAAATTAATCTAGAAAAATCTATTATTATTAAATTATTAATTCTTTTCGATTTCACTGATAAGAACTCACTCCACTGCGATCACAAATTACGATTTTAAGTAGAACTATGAACTGTTTGCTTCCAAAGCCAAAAATAAAGCGAAAATTAAAAACACAAGAGAAAATGTTCTCGAAAATGTCCCGTTATCACCAGTATATGCAATTATTATTAGTAGCTCAAGAGTACACAATTTCTTGGAATATGTTCTGCGCCAAAAGTAAAGCGTGCGAAAATAAATTTATGTTTTTTAAGTAGGTAACTGCTATTGCGACTTTAGAGAACTAAACAGTCAATATCATGCATTTGATATTTATTTTTTATAATTTTAAGAGAAGAAAACCAAAAACAGTTATTGTTTCATTTCCTTTTGTGATGGATAAAATAAAGTTCAAAATTAAAATGTAACTACTTTCGTTAAAAATGGATATTTTGCCCATATAGACCCCATGAAAATTTTCAAATCGTTTCCGGGTCCACTAAAAATTATCGGATTGACTCCAAATTTTACAGGATTACATTTTGAACAGAAGGGAACAAGAATCAGGCCGGCGGTTGATAAATTTCAAAAATTTCAAAATAAGAACACCCTTAGTATACATATGAATTGTTTTCATATTTAAAAAGTTTATTTATTTAAGAAAATATATTGACAAATATTTACGGTGAATGGAAATATAAATTTTTTTCCATCGTTAGAATATATCGTAGAATCCAGTTAATTTCTAATCGCCGGTGACCTAGAAATTACAATGAGATTTCCATTTAAGGAGGTTAATATAAAAAAATTCGAATTAAGGGGGGTTTTCAGTTTATTTCATGTGTAAAACAAAAAAAAAAACAACAATGTGTATAAACGAAAACAATTGAATAAAATAAAAAAACATAGCATATCCATATGTTGTACACTATGAAGTTTTAAAATAGTTTGTAATTTGTTATTGCTCCCATTATCAATAGCAGAAATTGTGTTTTGTTGTTGCAACACTGATAACCTTTTATTCGTACGTTTGTTTGCCATTTTCACGCTTAACACTCTTTTACAAAACACTCCCTGCAAATCAAGAAGTAAAGTGACTACGAAAATTTTAAAAAATTCCATAAAAATTCGGTAAAATATGACGATAAATAAAACGGCCTGTTATGTTTATACGATTTTTTTTTCGAGTCAATTGCATTACGCATTATAAGAATTTATCAACAATACGAAACTAGCGAGGGGACTAAATGTATTCAAGGGACGAAAAGGAGTACGAATTATAGCGATTCTACTGTAATGCAAATTTTTCTGGACTTATATATGTGATACTGCCATATATGTGTCAATTTTCATCAGTTCGCTTTGTTTTAGATTCGTACGTAAAAAAACTTTAATTTTCATATAAAACCGTCTCAAAAACATCGGAAAGTGATGTAAAAGTACAATTATATAAAACAGTAAAAACAAAAAATAAAAAATGCAACACAGAGAGAGAGAAACTTAAATTGCGTTTTGCTCAAAAGCAAATTTTGCCACACCAGGTGTGTTTTCTTAGAATGCAGGGTCACATAGAATGTTTCCAGTTCAGAATTACAGACTTGATAAGGTCATAAATTAGTTAATAAATGTTTTCTTCTGAACAAAATCTTTTAATAGCAGTATATTGAACTTAGTTTACATATCAAGTAATACTACACGATTCAAAAACAAAAAATTCTTATAAAGCTTTAAATACATTGGCAGTAGGCAAAGACTATTAATAACTTCAATCAAAAAGCCCTTAATAAAACAAACAAGGGAAAACATCCGCAGAACTAATACTACAAATAAGTTTTGGCATAATTTTAATAAGAATATATTTAATCATTAAAAACCGACCTGCCTTCCCTTATAATATCTAACCTAATACAACTTGACTAATCATGTTTTAGTTTTCCGATTTTTCTCAATTCCACTTCACTATCAGTTCTAAGCAACCATTTTTTCAATATCTCTATAAAATGTTTTCCCTTAAATAAGTTTTCTTTGCTTCCAGACTTTTGTTTGTTTACATGAAATGCCCTTGTATGCTGCCTAAAGCATTTTCTATAATAAATACATATTTGGAGATAGTTGTTTTCAAGGATAAACTCATTAAATTACTTCAATGTGACCTAGAAAAAAAAGCACATTTCCATTTGTCACCTTCTTGAAAGAGCATAAGTATGTCTGTGTGACGAGCTGCGACTCACTAATGTAAAGTTGGCGTGCGCAACATAAAAGTAACAGCCTTATTCAAAAAACTTAGAAATCGTTTACTAACCCTTATGGGGCTGTAATTCTTAATGTATTATACAAAAACAATTAGTAGTTTAATAGTCTAACAAACATTCATAACATATTATTACATGCTGAAGTTTTTATTAACATTTTGCTTTTCTTTAAAGCTTAAGTAAAACAACACAATGATTGTTACATCTCCTTACTTGTAACATTAGTTCCTCGGTTGACACGGTAACTAAAGTTCTAGGAAGTATATGAAATGGGCTGTGCAGGAAATTGACAGAAATAATGCCCACCGAAATAACTTTAAAGAGAGAACTTGGTGTTGGCCATTGTCAGAGATACCTAGGTTGGGTGAAATATATTGCCTGTGGCTTAAATCTGAAACTAGGGAGGGCTTTGGCAGATATTGTTTAGTGGTTTATTTTGGGCGATTCAAATGTTACTGATGTCCTACAACAGATACCTATGATTCTTCAGAACTAGATGATGGGGAACTTTAATCCGATTGTTGGGATTTTTGGTTACCCACTCACTTTACTCGACTTCCTTCACTGTCTAGGAAATAACAGGCAGAAAGGATTAGATAGCCCATACTCTCAAGCAAGGGGATTGAGTCTTGTGCCGTTTTCACATATCATAAGAAATTGACAATATTTAAACAGGAGTAATAAAATTAAATTATGGTATGCACGAATATTTTAAAGAATATCAAGTGGAACAATCAAATAAAATGTAAATAGTTTTTCAATATAATAATTAAACTCTAATGCACCAATCGAATCTCAACCCGGACAATCAAACTCTCTCTCTTATTTTTAAAAGTTTAAGTAAAATTCCAATTATTACGCAATATTATTATTTAAGGCAATATTGTAATTTTTAAGAAAAACTATTTTTAATCAAAGTGTCACTATAAATGACCAATTTTACACGGCAGATTCAAATTGATAACACAAACTGCTTGCCAAACTCACTTGAATTAACAGCTGTGACATAGGCTAAATTTACATTGATAGTCCATTTCATTCAAAAAATGCCCTCAACGAAGAAAAAAAATTATGTGAACCGGAAGTCATTTATATTTTTATTAATTTTTTTGATATAAGATAATTTTATTCAATAAGGCACAACTTTTACCTTTTTTTTGGTGAATTATTAAAAGTTTTTTACTACCACATTTTTTTCTTTAAAGTGAGGCGCTAAAATTTTTCTGCGATCAGCTGTTAAAATTCCCAACCAAATGGAAAGCTGTGTGTGCTAAAAAGCTAAAAAATGTGTGTGTATTGCAAATTGAAAGAGTAGTGAAAGGTAAAAATTGCAAGTGAGAGTCCCGTTTTTTTAAGGCGCTTTGTTTTTTTTCTTTAGGAGAATTACTCGTGTTTCCTTTTGAATAATGATATTTTTATATATTATACGGGTTCCGTAAAAAAATTAAAAATATTTTATTCCTTCAAAAGATCTAATATTAAGCTAAGAACAAAAATTTTGGTAAAAATTATAAATTATTTACAATCAAACAAAACAGCAACAAAAAATTGCTCATACTTTTTTTGTTAATTACTCGCACATTGAATATTTTATATATTGATAAGATGATTTTAATGTATATTAAGCATTTACATAACAATTGCTTAAAAATAAAAGAACAACGGCTTCTACTACTTAAATTTACTCTTTGGGTATTATTTTTTCTCTTAGCTCAGGTTTGTGAGATTTAAAAATGAACTAATTCTTCATTAATAAGTTTGATCTTAACCGAACACGACCTTGCCTTTGCTCTTGCACTCAACAAAATAATCAGTTTAAATAAAAAAAATTAAAATTGATGAAAAAACTTTTGATAATAAATTCAGTAAGATAAAAGCTTCTACATAGTCGAAAGTTAAAATATTACACTAAGAACTGTTTAAAACTAACGAACAACTAAAGTAAATGATTTTAAAAATCTTTAAATTTTAAATTTCTACACACTTATGTAGCAGAAAATCAAAAGTTCAAACTAAAAATTCTTTTAAAATATTAACCAAACTATGCAGCATAAAAATTAAAAGGAAAACAATATTTTTCAAAAATAAAATTTGGTTTGCTAAAAATAATAATTTGACATAGATAAAAATTACTAAACATAATAATGTACGGAAATTTCTTCATATTAGAATTAAATAAATATAAGCACATATTTTAATATTGAAATATGTATGTATATAAAATAAAATAAATATATCAAATAAAACAAATTCAATAAGGTTATAATTGTGAAAATAAATATTTTTAGTATCACGTGCTGAATAAGACTTTCATTAATTTACACATATGTACTATATCTAAGGAAGAAAATATTGATTTTCTTGGTAAAAGAATGCTTTGCAAACTTTTACTACATTCGACGAATCAGCAAAACAATTTTTTTTTGGGAATTAATAACAAAAGGATTAATATATTTTTTTAGTATGGCGTTAACACTTTTTATTTATAATCTCTTTCTGTATTAGTGTATTATAACCGGGAAACATTATCTGAAATTGGTCTAACGGAACAACCTCTAATGAAAGGAATAATAATTAATTTTTAAATGCATTTATTACAATTTCATCACTTGGTATTAAATTTTCTTGTTGTAATCCTTTGTAATATCAGAACATGCGTGAGCAACTGCGTTGGCTTTTCTTATTTTGTTAAAGTCCTAGATATAAAGGTTACTGGACGATCTAATTGATTCAACACCGCACAATTCCCAAATGTTATTCACCATATCGTCATTGATTATTTATAGCTGTTTCTTCAAATAATTGTTTTTTTTTCAGTTGTAATAAATATTTGTTTTATCTTTATAAGTCTTAAGAATTTCTGTTCAATTAATATTTTTCATTAAAATTTAATATTTTAATTTGCTTTGTATTGCAAATTATTCTTTAATATATCTAATTTTTGGAAATATAATAACTTTTCCACAAATATATTTTACTTATATCTCTCCTTTATATATTAAAGAGTTTAATGTTTATTTCCAATTTCTCCTTTTTTTAAATTTCACAAAAAGGAATATTTTTTTAATTTTTACCTTAATACACAGTTCATTAGTTTTTTTGTGATTTTAATTTTCCAAAATTTTACAATTTCCTTTTCTACTAACCTTAAATTGATAAATATTTATGCTTTAATACAAAATGTTCTTACTTATGTTTGCTCTGCATAAATTTTATGATTCACTTTTATTCCCCTTTAATTATTTATTATTCCCCTTTAATTCAACAGTGTTCAACAATGAAGCGAAACTTTACACAAATGAAAGGCAAATTAGGAAAAGATGGTGCTAAATCGAATTTTGCAAATATTGGAATACAGACTACAAATTCTCGAGTCTTATTTTAAACAAATCTGTCATATACAAGCTCAAATATGACGAAGCTAATATGACGCGATCGAACATAGAGGAACTTTTTATATCGACCAAAGCCCCATTGGTAAGTCTTCTCAATAAAAAACGTAGCTCTGGTGATATAGACCAAAGGTTTTTAGAATATAACTCAATCTTGTGCGCCTTTTCCCAATCGTTTGCCTCACCCGAAACTCCCCAGATTTGATAGAAAGTATGCAGAATGGTTCATAAGTGATTTAGTATATCAAGAGCCCAACATTCCTGTTATTGACAAATTCAGCATTTCATCAATTTATTATCTGGTGAGGCACTAGCGGTGATAGACCCATTTCAAGTAATTGATTCACATTATCAAGAGCCGTTTGATCATTTGGTTAAACGAGATGATGGCAAAACGTTGATGTTTATCGATGATATAAGCTCATTATTTTCGATATCAACATTGCGCTCAATTCATGATTCGGTTTCGGCACTCAGCAGCTCGTTGCTCTTTGTAAAATATAAGAAAAAGGCAAAGAAGAATACAACAAATTTTGCATGCTTTTATTTTGTTCGGGTAAGTAAAAAGTATTTAAAACTTTAATATAATAAATATTTGCTAATATTTTTTTATTATATTTAGAATGTCAAGTAACGCTGCTGCCAAAAAAAGCCGTGCCTCAACGTGCAAATTGCAAGCAGCTAGGCATATCTTAACAGGTAATTTTGTATATGCATATGCATATGTATGTACATACATACATGCATACATATGTATGCCAGTATGCAATTTCATATTCATATGTTTATATGCATGTATTAATTAATACCTTTTTATTATTATTATTAATACCTTTTTATCTTTTTATGGTTGTTAGCCGAATCGAGTGCTGAAAATGCAAAAGCCTTAAAAGTGAGTTGTTTTGTTTATTATTTGTTTTTTTAATTTTTCTATTTGAAATGTAGATGTTAGGAGAATGCACTACTGCAACCGTACAGGCTAGCAAAATGATAAAGATGGCGTTCAAACGTAGGGCGGATAGCTTTTCAGTAACTGCTAATGGAGTTGGCACCTTAGCGTATACAGATTGATAAATAGATTGTAGGTAAGATGTAGAGAAAATGGTGACTGTGGCAATAAAGTTTAGCTATATTTTTTGTAAGTTTTTGGTGCAAAATTGTCCCCAGATGGCAAAATACACATATGTACATATATTTAATATATTTAAAGATTGTGAACTTTTTTTTATATTTACTTTTACACCTACCGTAACATGACGACTGACTTATAAGAATGTATATACATATATAAATAATTAAATTTTTTTAGATATGTTTTTAAGGCAATGAACATTTTACGTATATAATTTGAATGTATTTATGTGTACAATTTTGTTTTTTATATTCATATATTTTTGTTACAAAAACCATTTTTGTTATAATAACTTGTATAAGTAAGTATTTTTTGCTTGTTTTATAATAAAAACAAACATTGAATTGTATTAATATATAATTTTCATTCTCTTATTTAAACATAAATATGATTTTATATCTTCTTCTTCTTCTTCTTTTGGCGCTAAAGTACGTGGTGAACCTGGGCCTCAACCAACAAACTTTTCCAGCTGGCACGGTCTTTAGCCAGCGTCCTCCAATTTTGCACACCAAGTTGGTTGAGGTCCCTCTCCACTTGTGTGCGCCATCGGTTCCGTGGGCGTCCTCTAATGCGTTGTCCCACAGGTTCGAAATCGAAGATTCTACGGGTCGGAGCAGTATTCTCCATGCGCTCTACATTGCCCAACCATCTTAGCCGTTGGATCCGTAGACGCCTGGTTAGGCTCATGTCGCTATACAACCCGTACAGTTCATGATTGAATCTTCTTCTCCAGAAACCATCAACGCTAACAGGGCCGAAGATTGATCGCAGAACTTTTCTCTAGAAATTACCAAGGACTTCCTCTACCGCCTTCGACACCGTCCATGCTTCCGCGCCATAGAGAAGAACAGGGATTATCAAAGTGGTATATAGTGTCAGCTTGGTTTTTCGAGAAAGGGCCTTACTACTCAATTGCCTCTTGAGCCCAAAGAAACAGCGATTGGCAAGAGTTATTCTGCGTTTGATAGATGAAGTCCTTCACTACTTCGAAGTTGTAGCTGCTTATGGTGACGTTCCGGCCCAGTCGTCGATGTTGTGCGTCCTTTCTCGATGACCCCATGTACTTCGTTTTGCCCTCATTCACCGTTAGATTCATTTTGGCCGTATCCACTGAAATACCAGCAAACGCTTCATTGACGGCTCGCTGTGTTCGACCAATCACGTCAATGTCGTCAGCGTATACTAGCAGTTGCACGGACTTTTGGAAGATCGTGCCTCTGTTGTTGGCGTGTGAGTTTTGCACGATCTTCTCAAGAATTATGTTAAAAAAGTCACATGACAGTGCGTCGCCTTGTCTAAATCCCCTTCTGACATTGAAGGTCTCGGAGAATTCGTCATCAACCTTGATGGAGCAGCGAGAATTGTCCATCTTCATCCTACACAACCTGACGAGTTTGGTTGGAATGTCAAAACTAGACATGGTTTCGTATAGCTCGTCCCTATACACACTGTCATATGCAGCCTTAAAATCGACGAATAGCTGGGTGTCGATTTGCATCTCTTGGGTCTTTTGCAGGATCTGCCGTAGTGTGAAAATTTGGTCAATGGTTAACTTCCCCGGCCTGAAACCACACTGATAAGGACCTACCAAATTGTTCACGAATGGTTTCAGGCGCTCACACAGAACGGCAGAGAAGATCTTGTAGGCGATGTTCAGGAGACTTATTCCTCGGTAGTAGGCGCAGTTGAAGGGGTCTCCTTTTTTGTGGATTGGGTAAACGATGCTGAGATTCCACTCGTCGGGCATGCTTTCTTCCGACCATATCTTACAGATGAGCTGGTGCATGCGCCCAACCAGGTCATCTCGGGCTGCCTTAAATAGTTCCGCGGACAGTCCGTCCGCTCCTGCAGCTTTGTTTGATTTCAATCTCGATATTGCTATCTTGACTTTATTCAGGTCGGGGGGACGGAATTCTCGTCCACCATCTTCGTCCGTTTTGTGGGGTAGAATATTCTGTCTGGCAATGGAATAGGTGTTTTCCTCGCCGTTAAACTGTCTGCAGAAGTTATCTTTCCAGATTCTCAGCATCGATTGCGACTCTACTACGATTTGTCCCTCTTCGTCACGACAGGTTTCTGTCCGAAGCTTATATCCATTGGATAGTTGTTTTACCCGTTGGTAAAACTTTCGGATATTATTCCTGCCGTAACACCTCTCCAGTTCATTGATCGCGCGCTTCTCGTGCTCTTTCTTCTTCCTTTTGAGAAGATGGTGTTCTTCCCTTCTCTTACGTTCCTAGAGCTCACGAGCTGCTCTCGTCCTTCTCTCCAACGTCGCCTTATACGTTGCTAGCTTCGCTGAATGTGCCTGCCTGCACTCGTTGTCAAACCATGGGTTTTTTCTGGGTGGCATTTTAAAACCCAATACATCAGAGGCAGCATCTCTGATGGCGTTTTGGCAACGGTTCCATTCCTCATCGGTTGTTTTGCCTGGCAGGGTTGGACTCTCTGAAAACTTAAAGGAGACTAGATCGGCAAATTTCCCAGCGGTCGATTGCGATTGTAGCTTTGCGACGATGATTTTATGTAAAAGATTTTAAAGTTATAACTTTGCGCAAAGCAGCAAGCAACTTATAAAATAACAAGTTCATTAATGCGTTATAAAGATAAATGTATGTATACAGCTTATCTGTTTTTCGGTCGATAGTGCTGTTACTCTTGAACCCCTTAACTTTCCATCTAGCTGAAAAGCTATTTCTTCTACCAATTCCGGCCTTAATCGGTATAATTTTTGAAATTCTTTTGAATTTAAAAGAAACGGGTTATCGAAATCACGGAGAATACGCCGATCAGCTGCTGAAACGTTAAAAGTAGGCTGCTCCCGTGATAAGTCGTATCCCAAATACTCAAAAGCCATTTCAATAATTATTAAACTCAATGTATTTTAAATAAACGCCTCAAATATAAATGGCGTTAAGTTAACGACAATCAGTGTCTTTAAAAAAACAGCTGATTTTAAACGATAACGAATAGTGTTAAAATGTGTACAGAATAGCAAAAAACGGTAATGTTAGTGTTAACTTTTTTAACGACTTTTATTGGCGTAGATAGAGAATCGCACTACTGAGCTTGATATTATGAATGCTTTAATTATCCACATTGCTTTTTATAAAATTGATAGCAAATCAAAAAAGGTGTATGACGAAAAACAACATCCTACATCTTTGCCACCATGGAATCAGTTCCAGTTTAGGTCGTCGCTGCCAGTTGTTGGATAGTCGTAATTCGCTTATCGAACAGATTCATTCGCTTATCGTGAGTACAAGTCTAAACAAAATTCCAAGCACCCAGCATATCTTGCGAATATTGCAAAAGTAAATAACACTTAACAGGAAGCTGTCTAAGTTTCTTAAAGGTATCTTAACGAGTTTGGATTATAAACGCCAGTGACCTCAGAACTTCTGGGCGACCTTCCAGCCGATTGGTTAAAAGCTCAACGGCGTTTTCTTCTGTGGACCGTTCTACCTCTCTTATCACATCAGAGGACACCCACTCTAAAAAACATATGTAGCGATTTTTGTCAATGCATATTATACTTGTATCAGATCTTTCAACTAATACCTTTTTTTTGTCTAAAATGGTTTATAAGTCGTCGCGGCATCCCTCAAAGCCTCTATTGTGACAATGCAAAAACTTGGTTGGCGCTACGAACAGACTTCAAGACTTAAAACAACGCTTTCTTTATGAACATAATGTCAAAGAGCTCACCAATTTTACCGTAGTCACAAGTTAATTCCTTCTCGTTCCCCGCACTTTTGTGGTCTATGGGAATCCGATGTAAGATCGGCAAAAATTCTTTTAGCAAACAATATGTCGCAAGCCAAACTAACCTACGAAGAATTTCAAACCACACTTGCTGAAGTCTAAGCCATCTTAAATTCTCGGACTTTCGCACCACGATCAGATGATGCAAATAATTGCGAAGTATTAACACCGGGTCATATGCTGATCGGTTCATCCCTCATGACACTTCCAGGTGAAGTTGTAAACAATCACATAAATCTAACATATCTCAAATGTTGGGAAATGGTGACATACCGTCGTTACTATACTAACTCTTCAACAAAGAACTAAATTTTTTAAAACTTGCGAAAACGTTAAAGATGAGATTCTAGTAATAATTTATGAAGACTACCTACCACCTATGTGTTAAAGTAAATAGACCTACCAGGAGCAGATTCTTTTCCGCAGTTTTAATTGTTTTTAATTTTAGTTTTAAGAATCTCATCAGTTGGGAAAAAGAAGTGAAACAAAAATGAGTTGTTCTCTTCAACATTTTCGGTTTTTTGTTATTTTATGTTACAGCAATAGCATTTATAAAACTGCCTTGAGCAATTTGCGTTGCAGGTGACACCAGCAACATTCCAAATATAAATGAAAATATTCTTTAAAGACTATATACATAAAATATATAGTAGATTAATACTTAGAATACGTGATTTGTTTGTTACAATTTGTAAATCTAACTATCAGATTGCAAAGTGATGTAGGTGTAGCGTTACTTTCATATGGAATAGCAGAAAAATTATTAGAGAGTGGACAAACTTCACATTCTGCCTGGAAATTACCACTAATCATGCGAACATTATAGGTGGCGCCATTATTCTGTTGTCGAGTGTTTTCCGTCATACTCTTCTAAATATTCCCCGATCAACTGTTGCTGACGAACTAAACGCATGTGGAAAATCATCTAAATTGTAGCGGCATGTAAATAAAACTCCAATTAACAACTAACATGCCATTGCTTATACACCAACCCCAAACCAACATCAATTTTTCCAAAGCAGTTAATAGTTATTGAAAATGTTAATTTCGCAGTTGACACCTCGGCCGAATTAGTTACTACTTACTTCAAGGGTTATTCAGCGTATTGTTACGGACATAGTATGGACTATCGTACAGAGTTTTTAACCCTACACTTCATTTAATATTAATCAACATCGACTGAGCAATGGAACGCAACTGGTGACTAGTGAGAAAGCTAGTGAATAACATCATTGCGGCCATGATCATCAAAGGAAAATACAAAGAAATTCATCGCGCGAGTTAAGGTAATACTCTCAGCTATACAAAAATACTTCTTTCACAAATACCATTTATCAACAAAAGCTCAAATAATTTCAACTTATCCCATAAGCGGTTAACCTTTTTGGTATTTTTAAGTTCGCAAAACTAATTTTATCTTTAATGTTTTTAAACATAAAAAATTACAGTTCAACATTTCATCCCTTTCTTATCACTCCCTATAGAAAAAAGGCTCCCACAAACCAAAACAATAAAACTATTTTAGCACCAAAATATTCTGCTGGTATCCATAAGTAATTCTAAGACATACATTTTCACACATTGTAAAAATAACAGATAATTATTTATACTACAATCTTAAGAAAAGCAAAATTGTAAATACTACTGTAAATAATTTTGCTCCTTAGTTCTTAAGTAAAGTTTTCAAACGTACAAAAAGAGAAATCTTAATTCGCGTATAACGATGACTCTACCGGAATTTTCTATGCACTTGGCTTTTGTGATAACCATAAAGAAATTGCAATGCCACTCAGTAAAAGTTTGCGAAATCAGCTTGGACCTTTTTATTCCTTGTTTCATGCACATGCGGCCATGTTGGAAATTCATAATTTAAAAAAAAAAAAAACATAAAAAATATGGTTATCAAAAAGCTTTAAATTATTTAAGTATATAACTGTGTTGTATTTATTGTAGATACAAATTTAATATTAAGTTTTGACCAAATTTTGCAGAAATATATGTACTATGTAAGTTTTACGAAGTTCAGCGGACCTTAAGTTGCACTTTAGGAGCAGCAAAAATTAACAGGAAGTATTATGTTCTACAAATCATTTTCACAACATATAAAGTAACTTAAATCAAGGCGTATCAAAGTAATTAAATACGCAAAACTTTGCGGTCTTTATACCACTGTCGAAGATATTATAGGTGTACAGTCATTCAGTGTTTATAGAAAAGAGACTAATCCATTGAACTGCAAAATTTTTATGTCAGTTGTTCGGACAAAACAATTTTAGGTGAAATGCCAGACGAAGCTTCAGAACTAAGGCGAAAAGTGACACGATTGAAACCATTATAATATAAAAACTAATTTACATGATTCTATGTAGAACAAAATTAAAACCTACGAAACATTTTTTAAAAGAACAGAAAGAAAATATCGAAAAATATTTACAAAGTTAGAAAGGATTTGGAAACTTCAACGGTGGCTTTAAGCGAACAGAAGAGGCAGAAAATCTATAACGAAAGAATGTCCGAAAAAAACTGAATAACTATGAAGCTGAAAAATGTTTACAGAAAAAGCAAGATATTCAAATTAAAAACCTCGAATTTGACATAGAAAGAAGCATTTTTTGAAAACTTAGTTACTTCGAAGAAGTAGTATTTTATAGATATTTGTTATACAAACCCTGGAGTTAGCATATGGAAATCCTGGTGTAAATATTTTTCATAGTGAAAACGATTTTCATATATGACTTCTGTTAAACAAAAACATTTTTATTCAAATTATAAGTGAAAAAAAGCAAAAAAGGGATATGTATTCAGTGCATTCATCTGGCTAGAGGCCAGAAGCTATCCATGAAAATGGACTGGTCAAGCTGACATACTGCCTCCTCGTGGCGCCCCTGGATAGCCCCTACAGCACCCGCTTAGAGGTGAACCAAAGTGTGCAGTGAATCCCCTCTGTCCAGGGGTCTAAACCAGGACCCGGTCCTCCAGGTTTCGCGGTTTGTGCGTGGAAGTAACTTCCCTACCGTGTTAAAACACATAAGTTACGAGACAACCACAAAAAATTATGAATATGGATGACCCTATTGCTGACGACCATGGACAACGTAATAAGGATAACGATTTTCGGTTCTGCACGTGGAATGTCAAGTCCCTGAACAGACCACGTGCAGCCGATGAACTTGCGGAGCCCCTGGAAGCCTATAAGGCTGACATCACCGCCATCCAGGAAGTGCGATGGGATGGGCTGGGCAAAAGGAAAGTGAGAAGCTGCGACATCTACTACGGTGATTGCTAAAAAGAGCGGCGACAGCGCCTGCTTGGATGCGGGTTTGTTGTTCGAGGCAGACTTAGGCAAAGAGTCTTAAGCTTTAAATATATGAGCGAACGCCTCATTACAATCCGCATCAAGGCTAGGCTTGGCAACATTAGCCTAATCTGCGCCCACGCCCCTACGGAGGACAAAGATGACGACAGCAAGGATGACTTTTATAATCTCCTAGAATAAACATACGATCAATGCCCCAGCTACGACACCAAGATTGTCCTAGGAGATTTCAACGCAAAGCTGGGCAAGGAAGACATCTTTGCTAGAGTCATCGGGAAACACAGCCTGCATGACGACACATCGGATAATGGACTCAGGCTGCTAGATTTTGTGACGGGGCGAAATCTCACTGTAGCAAACATACGATTCCCTCACCTCAACATTCACAAAGGGACCTGGCGGTCCCCTGATCAATTAACCGTCAACCAAATTGATCACATTGCGATCGACGGCAGACACTCCTCCAGTATTCTTGATGTCCGAACATTCCGAGGAGCCAGCATTGACTCCGATCACTTCCTTGTTGTAGCCAAGGTAAGATCACGGATATCAGAAGCAAAACGGAGTAGAGCACGACCACAACAGTTTGACGTCGCAAAGCTACAATTGCAATCGACCGCTGGGAAATTTGCCTATCTAGTCTACCTTAAGCTCTCAAAGAGTCCAGCCAGGCAAAACAACCGATGAGGAATGGAACCGTTGCCAAAACGCCATCAGAGATGCTGCCTCTGATGTATTGGGTTTTAAAATGCCACCCGGAAAAAACCCATCGTTTGACGACGAGTGCAGGCAGGCACATTCAGCGTAGCTAGCAGCGTATAAGGCGACGTTGGAGAGAAGGACGAGAGCAGCTCGTGAGCGCTACGAACATAAGAGAAGGGAAGAACACCGGCTTCTCAAAAGGAAGAAGAAAGAGCACGAGAAGCGCGCGATCGATGAACTGGAGAGGTGTTACGGCAGGAATAATATCCGAAAGTTTTACCAACGGGTAAAACAACTATCCAATGGATATAAGCTTCGGACAGAAGCCTGTCGTGACGAAGAGGGACAAATCGTAGTAGAGTCGCAATCGATGCTGAGAATCTGGAAAGATAACTTCTGCAGACAGTTTAACGGCGAACAAAACACCGATTCCATCGCCAGGCAGAATATTCCATTCCAGATAACGGACGATGATGGTAGAGAATTCCGTCCCCCCGACCTGAATGAAGTCAAGATAGCAATATCGAGATTGAAATCAAACAAAGCTGCAGGAGCGGACGGACTGTCCGCGGAACTATTTAAGGCAGCCCGAGATGACCTGGTTGGGCGCATGCACTAGCTCATCTGTAAGATATGGTCGGAGGAAAGCATGTCCGGCGAGTGGAATCTCAGCATAGTTTGCCCGATCCACAAAAAAGAAGACCCCTTCAACTGCGCCAACTACCGAGGAATAAGTCTCCTGAACATCGCCTACAAGATCTTCTCTGCCGTTTTGTGTGAGCGCCTGAAACCATTGATGAACAGTTTGATATGTCCTTATCAGTGTGGTTTCAGGCCGGGGAAGTCCACCATTGACCAAATTTTCACACTACGGCAGATCCTGGAAAAGACCCAAGAGATGCAAATCGACACCCACCACCTATTCGTCGATTTTAAGGCCGCATATGACAGTGTGTATAGGGACGAGCTATACGAAGCTATGTCTATTTTTGACATTCCTACTAAACTCGTCAGGCTGTGTAGGATGACGATGGAGAACTCTCGCGTCTCCATCAAGGTCGGTAACGAATTCACCGAGACCTTCAATGTCAGAAGGGGATTTAGACAAGGCGACGCACTGTCATGTGACTTTTTTAACATAATTCTTGAGAAGATCGTGCAAAACTGACACGCCAACAACAGAGGCACGATCTTCCAAAAGTCCGATCAACTGCTAGCATACGCTGACGACATACAGTGAGCCGTCAATGAAGCGTTTGCTGGTATTTCAACGGAGGCGGCCAAAATGGGTCTAGCGGTGAACGAGGGCAAAACGAAGTATATGCTGTCATCAAAAAAAGACGCGCAACACCGACGACTCGGCCAGAACGTCACCATAGGCAGCTATAACTTCGAGGTAGGGAAGGACTTCGTCTACCTTGGCTCCCAAGTCAACAGTATAACAACATCAGTACCGAAATCAAACGCAGAATAACTCTTGCCAATCGCTGTTTCTTTGGGCTCAAGAGGCAATTGAGTAGTAAGGCCCTTTCTCGAAAAACCAAGCTGACACTATATACCACTTTGATAATACCTGTACTTCTCTATGGCGCAGAAGCATAGACGGTGTCGAAGGCGGACGAGGAAGTCCTTGGTATTTGCGAGAGAAAAGTTCTGCGTTCAATCTTCGGCCCTGTTTGCGTTGATGGTTTCTGGAGAACAAGATTCAATCATGAACTGAACGGGTTGTACAGCGACATGAGCCTAACCAGGTGCCTACGGATCCAATGGCTAAGATGGTTGGGCCATGTAAAGCGCATGGAGAATACTGCTCCGACCCGCAGAATCTTCGATTCCGAACTTGTGGGACAACGCATTAGAGGACGCCCACGGAACCGATGGCGCACACAAGTGGAGAGGGACCCCAACCAACTTGGTGTGCACAATTGGAGGAAGCTGGCTAAAGACCGTGCCAGCTGGAAAACTTTGTTGGTTGAGGCCCAGATTCACTACGGACTGTAGTGCCAAAAGAAGAAGAAGAAGATTTGTTTTTATCTTTTAATATTCACACTTTAATAATACACATACATATATAATATATTAAGCACAGAAAACTATTCGTATTTCAAAATAATATTCCTTTATTGAACAGTTTCTCGATCGATGAGTTGGTAGAGTATTCAACCAACAGTCGAGAGGTCGTAGGTTCGATTCCTACCAAAGACTCTGGTGAAAAAACGAAAGCACGGATTCTTTAATTTTGTCCTACTCCAACATGAGCTGCAGATTTTTTGGTATAAATTTATTGTTTTTAAAAAGTTTTTTATATCCTTCTTTTTGGTTTCTGTGAGCAAACCTGATTACTGAGCTGTAGGGGACGTAAGTAGACGAGCAATAAAAACAACTTTAGCCTCACAAAGCAAATAAGTGCTATATATTAAATAGATTTTAAAGATATTACATGGATTGTTGGTTTCAAATATTTAGGTAAATGTATTTAATAACTATAAAGTATCTAGGTACATATTAGCATATGTATATACAAGTTAATAACAAAAATATTCATTTGCCCAATTTCTGTTCATTAACCTTTTCTTTTTTTTAATAAGTTGTTTCCGTGAATTTAAATAATAATTTTTGCTGACACCTTGTCTCAGCAAACAAATAATTTAACAGAAACGTGGAACTATTGCTTAACAAAAAATAACTAAAGAAAAAACTAAAAATGCTGATTTAGTTAATAAGAAACAAACTAAATGAAATTTTATAACAAGAGAAAAATTAATTGTAAATTAATTGTATTTTAACAATAAACGAATGCAGAACATAAAAATAAAAGTTCCAATTTGATTTTATTCAACTGGCGCCCGAGCAAAAAAAGGATACCTGAACTCCAGCCCGACCTCAAAAAGCTCACCGCTGGACACATCATTGTTGAATTTATCAAGACAGCGATTGCTACAATTGGTATAGTGGAGAACCACGAGTAGTCAACCAGGGCAAAATGGAATTATTCAAAGATATCGGTAGTAAGGATGTGGGGTATCATCATATTAATGTAAGTTATTTAAGAATATTTTAAGTGAAAAACAAAAGTTTTAAAACAGAAAAAGCAAATTTATACTTTTTGAGAATATTTTACAAAGATTAAATAAATCTGAAAATTTAATCCTTTAATAAAAATAGGATCACAAATTAGTTCAAGAGATGATAAAATTATAAATAAATAAACAAAATTTAAAAATCGAACAGAAATATAATCAGAAAATAGTTCATACAATACCAGCAAGTTTATAAGTAAAGTAAAAAGAAAAGTAAAAGATAAGAAAACATTAAGAAAATTTAAATTCAAAGAGAAATTAAAAGTATTGTTAAAACTGAGTATTCTTTATTAATATTACAAAAAATGTTTAACTAAAAATTTTAACTAAGAAGCAAACGAAACCTGTCTCTATTTTATTTTAATATCGAAACGAAAAATCAAAATCATTTTATCAATAGTATTTTGGTGTCTTTTAAAAAGAAATTGTGTATTGTTTATATTATAATATTTTGTTGAAAAGGAAAAAACTAAAAAAAAAACTTATAATCCATAACATGACAAATCCCTAAAATTTAATAAGACCATCTGTCCTCAACTCCGATCAAGCTCCCCAACAACCCAATTCACAAGACCGATTTCACATGAATGCTGCACTGCAAGCACAAATATGAAATTTAGTGTCAGAACAGGTTAGAGCAGCAATTCAATCGCTGCAAAACTCAAATAATGATTTACCCATTGTATCAGACGTAGTAATAGAAGAAAGGCATAGAAATAATCTTAGTTTGTTAGATAAAATTCCTGACATTGGCAGATGCTTAAGAGAATTCTCAGGCAATCCTGCAGAGTTCAATTCCTGGAGAAAGAGCGTAGAAAGGGTGTTAGAAATATATGACAGCACCAAAGGATCCGCAAAATACTTCGGTATATTGACTATAATCCGCAATAAAATTATAGGCAACGCAGATTTAACTTTAGAGTCTTAAAATACTCCGTTAAACTGGAAGAGTATTGTCAAGTGCTTAACACTTCATTACGGGGATAAACGAGATTTGGGCAAGTTAGAATATCAAATGACTTCGCTAATTCAGGGCAAAAATACAATTCAAGGTTTTTATCAAGAAGTCTATACTCAGCTTTCATTAATATTGAATAAAATTGGATGCATGGAGATAGGCAGGGAATCAGCGGCATTGCTTACACAAACGTATCGCGACAGAGCTCTAGACACTTTTGTAAGAGATCTCAATGGAGACTTACCTAAGCTTCTAGCAAACCGTGAACCATCAGATTTACCAGATGCATTACATTTATGCTTGAAGTTACAGAATCAAAATTATAGGACAGAATACGCGAATAACTACCACAATATAAGACCACGAAGAGAATTGCCACCAGCCATACCAAGAAGGAATAATAATGTAAACAAAGTACCATTTTATCCTGAACTAACCTTACAACAGCCTAGTCACTCAAAGCAATGGAATACATTTCAATATCACAATCATCAAAGACCATACCAGCAACCTTCCTTGAATCAAAATTTCCGATTACAAAATCAACATCGACAACACTTCCAACCACAAAACCCATATTTTCACCAAAATGTACCACATAGACCTATGGCCCCAAAACCACGAAGAGATGAACCAATGGACATCGATACTTCTATTCAGTCAAAAAATATTAACTACCAAAATAGACCTCGGCAATCGAATAAATTTTATGGCAAAAGGCCTATACCTCAATCTCTACAAACTCCAATGCAACATAATAAATTACAGAGAAATTTTCACATAGGAATGAATGAAGAGCTTCCACATAATGATAATTTTTATGACCAACCTGATGATTTTAATAGTTACGCAAATAATTTCCACGAAGCAACGCAAGACGAGAACCAGGATTGCATGCAAAGCCATTTCCACGAAAATGAGCAGGACAATATTTATTACTCCCACTCCTAATAACCGTCAGAAAAGATCAATTGATGCTATTGGTACTGTATGGAAATACATAGCAGGAACCCCTGATCATAACGACTTCCAAATACTAACTAACAATATTGCTGAATTAAATAATAATAATAAGCAGGTTTTTGTAAATGAAGCATTTAATAAACGTTTAAATAATTTAACTGAGATGTTTAATACAATGTCAAATCAAATAAGAAATGCTGTTTATCTTGAAAAAGAAATAGTTATTAATTTACATAATAAAATAAGATTAGTTAAGGAAGAATTAGTAATCCACTCTTATTAAATAAAAAAAGAAATTAAAATCGCTATGAAAACACTAATAGACGAAAACATTAATTTTGCAAGCCCAGAAGAATCGTTAGAATTTTCAAAGATATCAATAATGAATAATAACAAAAAAGAAATATTTTATTTAGTTAAAATTCCACTAACAAAAAAGGAAAACTATAAAAACCTAGCTATAAGACCAGTAAAGAAAAATAATAAAATTATATATTTAGATTTTAAGGAAATAGTAGTTAACCAACAAGAAACATTTGCTGTAAAAGAAAATGTGAAAATTATAATAACATTACCATTTGTAATGAGAAAAATTTAATTAATATAACAGACCATGATTTTATTCCCAATTTAATAAATAATTTTAATTCCTCCTGTACTGTAAGCAGTAGTCATCACGTTCCGCGTATAGAAGAAATAGATGCAGGAATAATACTTTTGCATGATTATAGTGGTCCAATATTTGTAAATGAAAAAGTACATAATATTTCAGGAACATGTTTAATAAAATTTCACAATTCAACAATTACTGTTGAGAATAGAACTTTTAGCAATTGGCAAGCTTCACTCTTACAAACTATGCCGGCTCTGATGCAACCTACTCCCTTTGAAAAAAAAAGAATTACCCTTTTATCTCTAGAGAAGCTTAAAGAGCTCCATATCAATAACACTGATGTTATTACAACAGTAAAAAAACGACTCATAATAGGAAAATGGACGATCTCTAGAATACTTTTACCAATCATAATTTTCATTATCCTTCTTAAAATCCTTAAGAAAACAGGAAAAGAAATACAGTATGGGAACCACAAGCCCCTCAATCTGGAGAAGCTTTTGGAATGCACAATTTACCACGACTTACAAACATTACTTTGACCGCACCAGAGAAACCTCCAAGATTACATAGAATTCCACTTTTTTAAAAGCAATAACGACTGAGGACATTCGATTTAAGGGGGCAAGAGTTAACGACAAAAAAATTAATTTGCCCAATTTCTGTTCATTAACCTTTTCTTTTTTTAATAAGTTGTTTCCGTGAATTTAAATAATAATTTTTGCTGACACCTTGTCTCAGCAAACAAATAATTCAACAGAAACGTGGGACTATTGCTTAACAAAAAATAACTGAAGAAAAAACTAAAAATGCTGATTTAGTTAATATGAAACAAACTAAATGAAATTTTATAATAAGAGAAAAATTAATTGTAAATTAATTGTATTTTAACAATAAACGAATGCAAAACATAAAAATAAAAGTTCCAATTTGATTTTATTCAACTTATATTAAAGTGCTATAAAAATTACATTTACATAACTTTTTTTTATTTATTTCCATCAATAAGTCAACAAACTCAACACATAGTTCACCAAAATTTCTTTTGAATTTTTTTTTGTCATGCATACCGATCGATTACTTGCCCGTATATAGCGAGCACAATCTCTGCAAACCCTTGAAGGCATACATCCTGCACTTTAATTCGTTGGGGCAATCACTCAACCAATGGCCAGCAGCCCTCCTTTCCAAATTTCCAGAGTGTCGTCACCAGTTGTCTGATTTGAATCAAATCTTCAGGACCCAAGATTTAGACCTAGTGTTACTACAACATATTCCGATACTCACTCCTAAAATATCGAACAAAAATTTTAAATGTGGCAAAAATGGCATAGCTCAGAAATATTTTTTTATTGACATATTAAATTTTCTTCATCTTATTCAGCCATATTTTAAATGCTAATAGTATCTTAACATTGCCCTAATCAACATTGTTATATATGTACCAATAACAACTACAATCTTTTCGTATTTTGAAAGCCAATTTGACCCCGACATTATTTTAAAGTGTATATGTTATAACCTTTTTCCACTGAGCAACATCTTACATCTTTCATCAATTTGCAAAAATGTTTTACATCTTCCCATATAAAGTCTATTGAAAAAAACTACATATTTCAACACCTTTGAAAGATGATCATTTCTCCTTTTGTTCCATCTTACATCTTTAAGGTGGCATCATTAAAAAATGTTCCGTATCTTAAAATATACAAACGTACGCATAGATATTGTGTGTATGTACATAATTACAACTTATCGCACATATTTTAACTTACAAACATCCGAACCTTTCGAGAAACGTTCATGCTCATGTTTACAGAATGACCTTCATTATTTTGCTCTAATGCATTAAAATTTGACTTTGTTCTTGCAAAGCAACACTAATCCAATTAATAATTTCTTTTCAAAATTCAATTTTCAATACTTATTTTTCAGTTTTGCATCTTTTTCTTTAAATGTGTTCTTGATAGCTGAATTAATGAAAGATGTTGCTGTTGCCAATGTAAACTGCTGTTTCACATTTTCAACATCTTCCACGCCTTTCACGAAAATGTGGTCAGTGTAAAAGGCTATAACGAACTGATTCCTTCTAAATTTGATTAAACTTTAAGGAAAAAATAATACATAATATAGATATAAAAATACATAATTTGCAATAATAAAATTAAATAGTTCATAAATATTCTCTTTGTACTAAAATTATTTAAGTTACAATTTTTAGAGCTATAGACTAACTAAAGAAAAACTTAATTACATAAATAAAAAGCAACAAAGTTGAAGAGAAAAGGACGAAAAAGTATAACTTATAAAAACAAACGAAATTAGAAACTATCGACAAGACATTTTTTTTAAAGGAAGTGAGATAAAAAACCATAAAATTGCACGGCAACGTAAATGGTAACAACAGCCTCAATAAGAGCATATGAGGAGTGGCTTAGGCACGTACATAAAGAGTGCCCAATACTATTTGATGCCGCCGGACGGTGGGGTTCCTTTCTTAGCTCTATTTTGAGAACGTTACACGACGAGATTGAAGAAGCAATAGATTGGGCTTCACTTGTCCAACTCTGGTATATAAACTCGGTGAAGGTCACCCAGCAACTTAATTAATCTGAGGCATTAATAATATTATATTTAATGTCCGTTGTAAATTGTTATGTGACAAAATTAATAAACTGGCTTGTAAGATTAGCGGCGCAGAGGAAACTTCTTATTGAGGTCGTAACTTTAGTTAATGATTATTAGAGACCCACTTTAGATTAGATTTTAGGATCGCGAAAAAATTATGAAGTTGGTAGCAACGCAAATATTTTGTGTAAGTCTAATAATAATAACTTTCGAAATTTAGCAACCACCAACATTTTTCAATTTCAATTCAATTTTCAAACCCCTTTGCAAAATTATCAAAACATGTTTCAAGATCATAATAATAGTTATCAAAATAATTTACGGAGGGAATGGGGAACCCAGACTGCAATCAGCAATCCGATTGAGGTAGAATACTTTCACTTCACTCACTTCTGGATCTAATTGTAAATCTTATCGTTACCCCCAAGTCAATACACAAGAAATTAATATACAAGCCCAAGAAATTTTTGAGATTGCCGGGATTTTATAGGAAGTTTGTTAAAAAAGTTTCCAAAGTGACAAAAGCCAATGTTAAAAAAACAAAAAAAATTAAAATTAATTCGGCAGACAAGAACTATATTAAAGCATTACACACTATTAAACTTTGAATTACTAGTGAGCTGCCCTTAGTCAGAAAGGTCATCCTATCTGAACTCTAACAGAACACAAATAAAATTGTTCTGCTATAGAAAGAGAATTTCTGCCTATTCTTTGGCCAACAAAATATTGTCGCCGTTATTTAAGTATATTGCAGAATTATCGGCGTGAATGCACCTGTGAACCCGGTATTCAAGAAATTTATACATAAACAGTAAATTTATACATTTTATATACATATTTTTATGTATTCCAGCCAGAGAAATATTGAAAGAGAGAATACGCAATAAAATATCGAAAATATTAGGCGAAATTGTTGCACTACATTAAGCATTTGATTTTTTTTTGTATTTACAATATTATTTTACATTTCGTTTTAAGTGTAAATTACATTGTGAAGAGTTCAAGGTTTTTCCTTTTTCTACTAAATAGTTATAGATTGTTATAATTTTCAATTACATATATATGTACATGATTAAAGAATTTTGGAGGGAAAACTTACAAAAACCTATTTGATTTTTTTTAACGTAAACTACATAACTTACAAACTACTATGATGATGCAAGCTCATTAATATGGGTATACTCAGAACTTAAACATCTGGAGATGAAGTTTAGAGTTAGTCTTTCTATTTTGACGGTTACTAATTCTACACCGGCAAGTGCATGGAGACGCAATGTAGAGTAAAACCATGGCAAATTATATATAATTTTTAATAATTTATTTTGAGATACTTGTAATTTTCGTATGTGACATTTAGCACTTGTGGACTACATTGAGCATACGTCCTGTGAAAGCCTCTAAGCTTTTTTACAGACCTATTTTGCTCAAACTAGTAAAAATGAAACGAAAAGTTTTTAATATTTAAAAGACAAACTTCTTTTCTCCAATGTTTAATTTCGAATGACAAAAATTTGTAAAACCGTTTTAATTGTACCAACTTAAAACAAATGTGACAAAAAGATATCATAATTAGGAATTTTAGTAAGCCATTAAGCCAAACCGCTAATGCCACATTGCATTATAAATAGTAACAAAAAACATATGTATGTATGAATTCCGGGGGCAAATCACCACATTCGAAATCGAGTAATTTGTCATCGATATGTTTTTAACGTGGATCACGTGGATTCGCACTGTTTGAGACGCAAGACTCTTGAGAGCTGGGGGCAAATCACCGCATTCGAAATCGAGTGCATGCTCGTGTAGAGAAAATTTTCGATGGCTGCAATTTTTTGGATCACGGTATTCGATCGTAATTTATTTTACATACTACTATTTTTTACATTGCTGTAAGAATATAACAATAAGAATATCAAAACAAACAAAGAAAACAAAAAATTCGTGAAAATTTAAAATTGTGTAAAAAATTTTTAAATTTTGTAATTAAAATGGATCCAAATATTAGGAAATTTTAAGAAAATACTTATTTTACTTGCAAATAACTATATTTACTTTATTTGTTTTCGATAGTAGATTACCAATCTAGTGCAACTCCGAGTAGACACGTTCTTAAAGATACATATATTTTTTTATAATAAAGTTTAATTTTGTTGCTCATAAGACAACTAGTTATTTGTTTACTTATTTAGACAAATTCAACTAGAATCAATTGGGTTCCTCTTAAACTATTTTTTTTCCAATTATGTATACCCGAAATTTTATCAGGCTCAATTGGAACCATTTTTCGCAAAATATAAGTGAGTATTAGGACTACTTACGTCAACATTTAATTGAGCTCAATTGGAGCCGTTTTCACAAAAGAGGTGTTAATGTAAGATAGTTCAATAACCATCACTGGTAAGGAATCCTCTTTTAATGAGTTGCAACCATTTTTTACTGTTTTCAAAACGATTATACAACTTTCATCATTTGATTGAATATGATAACAAGTTCGTAAATATTCCGCAGTATATAAAAGACATTGTGGCGGTGGACAAGGTTGAAGCTATTCCACTTAGAAAATTTTACTTACAATGGGGACTCAGGAAAATAACTTAACATGAAAATAGCATATTACAATGTTAGTTAAAACTAATGCTGCATCTTTTATTCTATACAGAACAATTTGGCTTCTTATGATTATTTTATAGCACCAAAATACGAATGAAGCTCGGTTAGTTTATTGGTGACTGTGGATGTCAAAACCATTCAGACTAATAATCTAATCTTATAAAAATTATTTGGAAGAGCTCTTGATTGCGACATTTTTTTCCCAAGAACAAGCATACGTTTGAGTTCCAATTAGTACACAATCTCTGCCATTTAAAAGAAAGCCATCAACACTCGGCGAATTATATCATAAGCATTCCGTCATTACAAAAATTTAGAAGAACCTAACCGTTCTACATAAAAATTATTACGGAGTACATGTCTCAAGTAGACGAAGTACTAGAAAATATTATATTATATTTTCTTGAACAACACTGTTCGACCTCAAAATTGCGCTTGTATTCGACGGTTCCGTAAAAGCGTCCATTGGATATAAACTCAATAGTTTTCTTATATGTGGTACAACAATTTATCCTAACCTTTTCGATATTTCATGTTATATAAAGTGTATCGATGAATAAAGACAATTTTCTTCACTTAGTTTTACAGCCAGATAATTTTTTGGCCCATTACAAATTAGAAACTGTTATTTATAACAGTAAATCTGCCACATTTTTTCCATTAGAAGTACGTTCCAATTAGTAAAATATGGACTCCAGCTTTATGCCGTGCATTCTATTGTAAAATTTTGTTTCGCGATGAAATTTGCAAATTTGTAAATGGTGTTCGAATGAGTCTAGAATTCTTAAGAAAATAAATGACAAAAATGAAGCTTATGTTACCAAATCCCTAGGCGTAGCGTGGGTCTCAAGTTGGAACAAGCTTTTATCTTAGTTTTTGTCACCCCATTCCTCAAAAGAAGTGACAAAGAGAATAATTTTGTCAACCCTTTTGGTATTATTGGACCAACTATTGTAAAAGCGGAAATATGTGTTGTACATTTATGGAAGGAAAATATTAGGGGGAATGACAGAATACCTTTAGCACTGCATGGCTTAGCTTATGGCCTGATGTTTCAGAGGTAGAGAAATGTAAATTTCCTAGAAAAGTTTAACCTGTTGACCACCAAATACTTGAATATTGCCATGGAAGCCTTTCGGCATATGGCGTCTGCACTTAGAAAAGATATGAGAATAATGGCATCGTCCATTAAATTAGGCTTTATTCTAAATCTCGAGTTACTTCTGCAAAAATTTTTACAGTTTACAGCAGCTGTACTTCTGGTTGCAGAATTTATTAACTCAATATACTATTTTTTTGTACTGAAAAGTATTTTTCTGCGGAAGGTAACGGTTTAAGCAAAGCGAAGACACTTCCTTTGTCTTTACCTTAAACACTTGTAATCACTTTTTGTAAATCATAAGTGGGTATTGTGAGATGTACATCTACAACAGCTAATTTTTCTTCTTAAACTTTTTTAAAATTATATATCGTTTTTTTTAATAACTATAACATTTTACTTAATCCTAATAATTTAACATTTTATTACAATCATTAATAATTATATTTTAAATCGAGGTCTTTAGAGTTTTTATAAAGAATTACTTCGCTTTCGTTTGGAAAACTTATTTAGGAACATATTGTTTATAAAACCAAAAGGAACATTGTTAATAGTTAATAGATTTTTTGGTCTACCGTCGTAAAGCCCTTACCTCAGACAGAACTTGAATACAGATTAGGTTTTATTTAGTCATTGTGGCAAATCTGTTCAAGCAACCTTGATAAATTGTTTTAAAATTAATCAAAATTCTAAGTAGGCTGTGACAAAATGTAAACGATCTGAGAAAAAAAATTAAATGGATGAAATAAGGGCTTTTGGTTTGATACATCACAGTAAATAGACGTTTTTTTTAATAATTAAGGGTTCTTAAATTGGTGACGAGGATTGAAAATAAAATATATTTGAATTTGGCTTTGGAAAATAAATTAATTGAGATTGTAAGTGATTTGGTTGTTTGGTTATCTAACAATGGTCAGGTGCCGTGCGTTAACGCAGGTCGAAAATTGTAATTTTATTGTAAAGGAATATCTAATGTTTTCTTTTTCTCAATAGAATCAACATGGCAGAAATAATGGAACCATTTTTATGAGATTCAACACATAAAGCATTGTAGGTATTGAATGGAAAAAGTGGTTTCGGTCTTTCCAGATTTATGTAGATGTGGAAGAAATACCGCCTCTGGTACAGAATGGAAATAAGTTATTACAAAGCCGAGTGTAATAGATGTGGTGGCATCGATCGTGCTGAAATTGATATAAGCTCCACTGCTCAGAACATGAAGTGCATGAAATGTTCTCGTTTTGTTCATTATGCTGTAAGCGCCAAACGAATCTCAAACGCCATAATACGTAAAATGAAGTCCCTTATGTTAAGCGACGACGTACGGTAGTTCGATTTGCAGACAGTGAATAATTTCCTGGTTTCTCTAAGAAAGATGAAAACTATTGTTTGAAGATAACAAGTGATGATAAAAACCCAAAATACCGCTAATTATAGACTTAGGATCACGATTCAATCTTTTGAGTTAAGCAGATTGGCAATTTTTGCAGTGAAGAAATGCTCCAATATTTAATACTCGCACAGAATCAGCAAATCAGTTCTGGGCTATGTTTCGGAAGAATTACTTAAAGTTATATGCATCTTTGAAGCTCAAATTTCTGCTAAAAAGAATAGTGAAAAAATTGCAACATTGTATGTCATTGAGAATGGCCGACAGTCGAGTGGAAGAAGTTAAGCAATTTTCATAGCGGAAGCATGAAGCACTGATTCAAAATATTATTGAAGCAGTAGTTGGTCTGAGTTCCTGGACAACACCAATAGCATTGGCATTTAAAGAAAACGGTGACATACGTACCGCGAATGTGGCTACATATATTAAGAGAAAATTATACCCTGCTTGTAAAAAGTACAATGAAATGAAAGGTGCTAATTATTTCTGCCGACTGGATCGGAAAAGTACATATCATCAATTGGACCTTCACGGAGGGAGCAGGAAGATTAGGACTTTTACTAATTGCCAAGGCTTATACCGATTTTGATGACTATTTTTCGGAGTCAACTCCACACCAGAGATTTTTTAACGAATGCTTGAAATCCAAATGTTATAAACTATATTGACAACATCATAATTTCTGAAAGTACTGGGAACGAACACGACAAGTAGGTCCGGCAGGTATCTGACATACTTGATGATAATATATAGGTATTTGAATGATGAGAAATGCGTATGGAAGACATAGAAAACTAAATTTCTGTGTCACATACTTTTAATCAGGGCAGTGAAGTCGATACAGAAGTGCAGATAATATTATCATTTAGAGATCCTAAAAATAAAGAAAAGGCAAATTTATTCCCGACATGGCAAATTGCACCAAACCATTAACATGTTTACTCAAAAAAGATATCAAGTACATTTGGGGGAGCAGCAAAAAATCCAGAATCAGTTATCGATTCGATGAACGAGATATTCTATAGATTAGGATTTCCGAAGTGTTTGAGCACTGATAACGGAATATGTAAGTGCCGAGTAATCGGTACTGCAAAACAAATAGTATCAAACAAATACTAATGCCACCATATTGGGTACAAGCAAACTTTGAAGTCGAAAACATGAGTAAGTCATTAGGAAAATGGCTAAAAATAGCATCTGCAAATAAAAACAACTATTTAGAGGATATACAAAAGTTCGTTCACAATTATAAAGTTACACCATATTGCACTACTGGTGTTTCTCCATCAGAAATTATGGTTTATAGGGCAATTAGAGACAAATTTCCTAGACTTAACTGATAAATACACGGACTCTGTCGCAAAAGATCACGATTGTATTAAAAAAAAGGGTAAATAGCAAGCTTATAAAAGCAGAGGGGTGAAAATCCCCATAAATTGACACCAAACTTTTACACGACAGACGATGTGATGAAGTCAAGATCAAGTAACATAGTTGAGGTGTCTGGCGAAATAAAGAACTATTATAGGAATGTAAGCCAGTTAAAGAAAGTTCCGGCTGGTCAACTGCTATTGATATCATTATGAATTTCATCCGAATCAGAATTAGTTTCTAATTAATTCAGGGAGCAGTGTTCACCAACGTCTATCCAGGAGTCATCACAGATAGTAAAAGAACACAGTTTGGTGTCTGAAGAAACTAAAAGTAAAGGCTTAAAAATTCATCTCAAAAAAATTAGAGGGATGTTGCAAACCATTTCAAGTAACCTTAATAAATAGTTTTAAAATTAATAAAAATTGTAAGTAGGCTGTGACGAAATGCCAACGAATAAAATATACAGCCATGTTCTGCATATCACCATGAAATGAAAGTGAAATTGATTTTAATTCCACATAACCGATTTTATTGTGTTCTGAAAATCGTATGAAACAGTTATATAGTGCGGTTTTTGGTCTTGATCAGTTATTTGAAACAACTTAAGAAAATACAAAATTTTGTTGTACTGTGAATGACTTTCATTAACAATAGCATTTGACAACTAAAAATATAAACAAACAAAATTTCAAATTTCTGTGCAAAATTATTTCATGGCTTTTGGGTGTTGCAGGATATTCTCTGGAACCATTTTTACTAACGCCATATAGAAGTCGTACAGCGGGACTTTATCCAGAGAATAAATTCAATAAACAACATACATACATACATACATCTGCCCGAAATGGAATTGAACGGGTTATTGATGTTTTGAAAAACCGCTTTAGATGTCTCTTACACACCCTAACATACAAACCAAATAAGTCCGTTAAAATCATCAATATTTGTTGCGCACTGCACAATATTTGTAGATTTTATTTTATTTTATCTATTCTATAAATGCCGACACAGACACGGAATTGAGATTCTTAAATGAAGCAATTGGAGTGAGAAATGAAATAGCCAGGAATCTATAGTATCGCAATTCATTTATTAGTATACATACACACACATATGTACACAGCATACAAGCATGTATATACATATGTATATAGATAAGTAAACTCTTTAAAGGACTTTTAAAATAAATAAAGAAAAATAGTAATACACATCCTTGCTAAAGATAACAAAATACCGAAATGAGTCTTTTCGTGGCGGGCCATTGCTATTGAGCTCATCAGATGACTTCTTCCACATTTCTTCCGCGAGTACTCTGTCACCTTTATAATACCCTTTGGCCAGTCCTGGATGTTTTTCCATAAAATCCAAGAAAATATCCTCTTGCTCTACATTTTTGTGTTTTCCCCTTTAACAAATATGGTTAATTTTGCCAACAAATTTATTATCAAAATATTATTTACTACTTACATTTGGTTTTTTAGCTTATTAAATTATTTACAACAAACTATTTATTTCATATATTTACTCAAAAAGTATTTTTTTCGTGCTCTCAAAGGCGAACTGTTTTAAATACTTTTTTTTGCAGCAAAATTCATTTACAGAACATAAAACTATAACGCAAAAAACGGCAGAAACAATTTGAAAATGAAATTTAGTTTTATAAACATGGAGATCTAAAGTAAATGCTGAAAAGTCTGTACACATAACATTCTCTCTCAGAAAAGGTGATTGCCCTGACGTTTCCATAAATAACATCCGAATTCCAAAAAAGGATTATGTTAGATATCTCGGCTTATATATGGATCGTCGACTAACATGGAAAGAACACATAAAAATAAAACGGCAGCAATTAAATATTACAAATAGGAAACTTAGCTGGTTAATTGGTGCAAGATCTCAACTAAGTCTGGAAAACAAACTGAAACTTTATAAAGCTATTTTAAAGCCTATATGGACTTATGGAGTTCAACTTTGGGGAACAGCAAGTGCCTCAAATATAGAAATATTGCAAAGATACCAGTCAAAAACTATAAGGCTTATGGTTCAATCTCCTTGGTATATTTCCAACGATGCCATACATAACGATCTAAATATGCAAACTGTTAAAGAGGTAATAAATTCATTCAGCGAAAAATATTTAAAAAGACTAAGCAATCATGTAAATCCTCTGGCTATTGTGTTATTAGACGATACTGATGAAATTCGAAGACTTAAAAGATACCATGTGTCTCTATCTATATATATATAGATCTACCTTTCAGAAGTTAATCTTTATCTATATAGATCTACCTTTCAGAAGTTAATTTTTTTTTTATCTAAATCAATCTTTTTCTTATTATTATCTTTTGTTTTTTTTTTTATTGTTTTCTTTTAACTTAATGCTAAAACTTTAAATTTAATAATTACTAAAACTTGGTGGGTGCAACTAAAAGTTGCTGTTATTGTAAATATAAGATGGACTAAATCTGTATTTTTTTTCTGTTAAATTTGGAATATTTCTATAGTTTTATACGTTTTTGTATGTGTAACGCTAAATGTCAACATAAATGTGATTAATTTTGCTTATTATCTCAATATAAGATAGATTGCAAAATAAATAAAATACAAACAAAAAAAAAAGTTTTATAAACCATTTAAGCGATTTCTAAAACACCAAATAGATGAAAATTACACTTTGGAGATTTTTTGACAAAAAGTGATTTACAGAACCTGTGTGATAATATTAAGTGGATGAAATAAAAACTTTTAGTTTAAGACATCACAGTAAATAGACGTGTTTTTAATAATTACGGGTTCTTACAGTCATAATATAAACAAACTATTTATTCTGGTCTGAAGAAGAAGGTAGAACCGAAGTAAACAAATTATATCTCATTACTAAAACTTTTATTTTTAAGCAAATGGTTAAAGATACGCTCAGTGCAGCTTGAAAAGAACTACTCTTCACACATAATACGAAAAATTTAGCCCAATCTACCTCATGCAATCATAGCGTGCATTCTATTACAACATTTCTGCATTTTACGATTTTAACTGAAGGGCAAAATATTGAGCAGTTCAATTACCAAAACTTATGTTCTATATGCTTACTTCTGTAATGTATACATATTGTAAAACGTTGGGATATTTCAAAAGTGAGAGGATACGAAAGCTTGCTTTGCCGAAGCAATACTCGTAGTATGTTTTCTTATCAGTGTTTTTATTATAAATAAGTACTCCAGAGAACGTTAAAATTACCTTTTTCTTGCTTGATATGTGTTAGTCCTTTTTTATTAGCAGATTCCAATTCCTCCTGCAAAGACCCTCATGCTTTTTCTTCATTATAGCCTCATAATGGACATTAACTGTTTGGACAAAAACAGGATGATATTTGTTTGTTAACAAATTCGCTTTCTTTTTTCGTTACTCATTTAAAATAAATGGGAGGTATTATGATGAAATTAGTGCATTCCTTATTATTAAAAAAAGGACTAATGCTTTTATAATGAAATGTTTTAAATTACATTTGGAGCCCCGACGATGAAATATATTTATTTTTTTAAGAAAACACACTATATTTTAATATAGTGGACTTAGTAAACATAAAGTTAAAAAAATTTGGGAAGCAATTTTAGATTTTACTACGGCGGGAAAAGGGTGTAAAGATCACCAATAGCAAAAGCTCAATTCGTATGACAGGATGACCCATAAATCAATAATTAACCATCGGAAAATCCAGAACTTACAATCTAGCCTCAGTGTAGAGTTTTTATCGATAAGGCAATTCATTTCTGCAGCTTTTAATCTTTCTTAATTTTTTTCAAAAAGATGAACTTTACTAATAACAATGGTCATGGGCCATTAGTAAAAGTAATCTTCTTTTCTTATTCATTTTAAAAAAGCAAAACTATTTGCACACTCAAAAAAACTGATATATTTTGTTCACATACGGCATCTTTGATTTTCCAGACCAATTGTTCGAAGACCACTCCCAAGCAAACGGAAGCTATAGTCATAGGCATAATCAAGCTTATAGATCTGCAGGCCATGGAAAGAATAGGGATATTCAATATTAGGCGAATCAATCTCCAACTGGCGATAGTCAGCGGACTATGTTTGGGAAGTGGCAAACACGATGGAATAATTCATTATTATATTATGGAAGATGGACACACAAACTCATTCCTGCGATCGCTAAATGGACTGGTAGAAGGAAACCGGAAATAAATTTTTACTTGACTCATATGCTAATTGGACACGGCTATTTCTGCAGCTATTTACACACAGTGGGCAAATACATCACACCAGTCAGAAATCAAGTAGATTTTGGGTTGAAGACGACACGGATACAGCAGTAATTTGGATACCGGCTACATCTTAGCTCAAGTGGAAGGGATAAGAAAAAGTAATGGGTTTGTCCGGGTCTGTATTGCAAAAATTTGAGAATAAGCTGGGTGAGATTGAAGATAAATTGAGCGATATCGGAGGGAGCTTTACAGTAGCTGGAGACTTCAAAGTTGGAGATTTCAACGACAAAGAACTCAAGAGGTAGGAAAATCAGGGACATGGCTACTCGGGTCAGTCTGGTTGTTGCGAATGTGGTTAATACTCCAACCTTTAGAAGACCAGTATGTGAAGGGACTTACTATTGATGCAATCGATATTAAAGCACGTCTATTGTTTTGCTGGCAACCTTGGGCGTTAATAACACATTTAACAGTCTCAGTTAATCTGGCGTCTTAAAACCATTGAGCGAAATATTTCCGGTACCGCAGTACCTAATGCGCATAATCAGAGACTACCTCAAGAATAGGTTATTGATCTACAATACCACTGACGGCCGTAATGTTCAGAAACAGAAATTTACTGAATGTACATGAACTTCATCTGGCGGTACAGAATACAGACCTTTTTACTCACAAAGCAAAGAATACTATTGCAGATTGGGCTGAGAGCTGGTGATAAAACAATAACTAAGCAAACATCTGTGTGAAATACTACAGCTGGTAACGACCTTTGTGGATACATAAAACATTTTTCCTTCCTTACCGCAAAAAAAAATTGTTATTATTATTGTATTTTAATTATTATTATTGTTATTCCATGTGGGAAATTGGGAACGTTCACCATGTCTTTTTTAAGGCACGAGAGATATTGGAGAAATAAAAAACTGGGGGTGATCAAAATCTAGCATGATGTAGGACTGGAAAGGAAAATTGGAATGATGATTGATACAATAATTCTGAAGAAGACTCACATGGGCTGGAAGATCCCGTATTCCGTGACGAGCACTAAAACCTTGGCAAGGACTTGAGGAATGCTCTGGACTTAATAGTCATTTAGTTGGCCATGCAGATTTTGTTGATACGATATCCTAATTAGTGCCAGATTTGGCTCTGAACACATTTCTTATAAGCACTTGTGTCAACCTTTGCGAGGGATAACGACTTCAAGATGGGAGCTAATCACACGAAATATGTTCCAACAATATAAATCCCCAAAATCTTTGGTGCAAAGAAAAATAGAAGCTCTTCGCTAGCTGTACAAAAAGCAAAAGGTTTCCTATTAGCATGCGAAGTGTGTCTGCCGCAATTACTGATGGAAGGTCTCCAGAAACACTTCAGAGCGTACGTAAGGCCAACAACTTTGCCATAGGTCATAGCTCGCCTAAACAGTTCATCCTGAAGATGCAAGTTTCGGAGGAGGTGGTTATTGGATACTGCCAGAAGGTGCTTCGCAAGATGAGAGCTGCAGTGGCTAGGCAGCAAAATATAAACATGGATGTTCAAAATGGTGTGGTGGACCTGTTAAAACGCATGGATGTTATCGGGAACTACCGAAAAAACTGAAAGGCTATGGACACTAAAAGATAGAACTCCAGCAGCAGTTACAGCAGAAAGTAACCCTGGGAAGGAGCCAAAGAGCAGTGATAAGGTTACTGCACCAGGCGGGAACAGATACTAAGGGCTTGCTAAGGCGCCCAAAAGGAAAACTAAAAATTAGAGAAACCGAAAAGGCCAAATAGAAAAAGAGTAAGGTGCGGCCATATATGGGGATAATTAAACCACAGGAAGGAATATCAGACAAAATGTAAAACGGGAGGAGACGAATGTTGCTGTGGAATCCGTCCGGAAAAAATACAGGAATGGGAGGACACAATAGTTCGAATAAAAGCCATCAACAAGAGGAAACAAATAAGAGCCTTCGTATCTCTACCAGAGACTGTAGGGCAGAAACTCCTCGGAACTGGAAGAGTTGAGATTGCTGTACTGAACTGCCAAGTCAGATATGTCGAGGAGAGGAAATGCTGCTACCGATATTTTGGAGCAGGCCACATACAGTGGGAATGGGAAGGTCCCGATAGGAAGGGAATGAAACTATGTATTAGATGTGGTGAGAAACGTCACAAACTGAAGGATTGTATAAGCCCGCCAAAGTATTGTATGCAAACCCCCTCCCAGGCTTCAAAAGCTGCAAAATAACTTAATGAAAGGCGCAGTAAAAATATCGGAAGCGAATATACACCGAGCAAGAGTGGCGCATGGTATTCAATTGCAGAAAAAGCGCTGACATCATATACAGCGGGCAGCACTGGAAAAATGGAAAAGTGGCATCTGGCTTGAACACGAATCGGCAACTGCTGTAATATGGGTTCTAACTAGCAATAATATGAAACCAATAAGTAACGTGATAGACGCAAAGCATGTGACGGTAAAATTGAAGAAGATGCAAATGCAATGGTCCCACTTGTCATTGGTATCATCACAAAAGCATGTGATAAAGTAATGCCAAGAATAGCGGGACCGAAAAATAAATCTGCAGTACACTGGCGGAATGAGGAAATTGATCGACAGTGCATTTAACTAAGAACTAGACAAGTGGCGGAGCGGGAATATAGGCAGTTCAAGGAAGCAAAGCAGAAACTTCGGAATATTATTTATAAAAGCAACTGAGAAAAATGAGAAGAATTAAGAGAGAACATAAACCATAACCAAAGGGGTCTCATTGTTTTGTAAAAATTGGGCATGAAAAAGTCCGCGAGCGATAAAGGCGATGAGGAGGAAGAAAACAGTGTTTTACCATTCACACTAGAAGACCTCAAAGCTGCTTAAGAATAACAAAGCATCTGGACCCGATTGAATTCCGGCAGAAGTGCTAAAAGAGTTAGTGGACAGCAGAACTCAATTACTACTAAAAATGTACCACAGATGCCTAAAAAAAGAGTATTCCCTAATGTCTGGAAAGAACAAAGCCTTGTTTTGATCAAGAAGGGGAAATAGGACCTAGAATCGCCATCTTCATACATACCACTATGTATGCTCAACGCGGCAGATAAGCTGCTTAAGCGACTCATAGAGCCTCGACTTACAAAAGCCATTCCAACAGCGGGGGCTTGTAGTGTAGGCAACATGGACTCAAAGTCCAAAAGTACGCAATGAGAATGATAAGAAATTACCTGAATGGAATTAATATGCCACACAAGGAATAGTAAAAGGAAAATGAAGGTCACCTCAGGAGCAGCAAAGGGGTCTATACTAAGGCCTGACTTATGGAATACAAGGTACGTCAAGATATTGATATTGAAGATGCTTGAGGGAACATTTCTTGTAGGATAAGTGAATAAAACAGAAGCTGTCATCGAAGCATGGAATAATGAAAATGCTCAGATTGCGACAGCTGATGTTAACTGGCGGTGAAGGTAATAGCGTACCTCGCCCGACTGATGGCGAACATTGAAGGACCAGTCCCAAGCAAATGGAAGCATTCAGTGGAATAGAAAGGAATGGGTCCTTCGTTTGGCATAGCAACCAAAACTCTAGGAAGTTCATGTACATATATCTTCTGTTATGCAGGTTTTTCCGAAACCTTCACTTTCAAACCTAAGGACGCAGGAAGAAGAAAATCTTCGAGGTGCTATTGCCTTGCGACAGGTCTGTTTTATGCAAGGAACTAGAATGCACAGGCGGACTGGTAAAGGCCAAATGTTCCTTTATGTTTTTCGGTGTAGCAACTCAGGAGCTTAATATTATATTATGTATATTACATAATTGGGTGAAACAAAAGGGGTGATATAGCCCAAGCACTTTAGCAACGGGTGCAGTTTGTGCAGTGCAGCATATTATGATATATTGCCACCTCTGTGAGACTTGAAAGCCAAATGGGGCGCTAGTGGACGGTCACCCAATCCACTCAAGGGGATTTGATTCACTGCCAAACATAGCCGTCATGGCTGGTACAGGAATAATATGGTCTCCATCAAGGGAGGCTAGATTGCGATCGCAGGTGAGTACGTTCTCCGGGCGAAAAAGCGTGACTTGAACGCAAGGTTTGGGAGCCGTTGACTGTGGACAGCTGAGTCAACACGGCATCTACGGGCACGTAGCTTATACGGGCAAATTGTAGACACAGGCACACTTTAAGGGGATTCATATGGAAGTAACACGAGACGGGTCACCAGATTGACTATATATTCCCAACGCGTTTAAGGTGGTTTTAGCCGGTGACCTATCACGGCAATCTGGCATACGATATGGAAGATGGTCCATGTTAGATGCGAAGAGATTTTTACCATCTTACAACCAAAAAAATTTATAAAACACCAAATAATATTAGACACTTAACACTTGCCATATGTGTGAAAAATTTCTGCCGGTAACTGGTGAATATATCAAATAACATAAGTGTAATGGTAAATATCAGTACTCGCCTTACGCTACATTATCTGAGTCAACGTCCTCGATAATGTCAAGCGAAAAGAAAACAATCTGGAAATGTCATATGTGTAGAGGGGAAAAAGTTAAAAGCAAGTCCACAATAGCTTGTATCTGGAAGTTTCTCATATAGAACAGCAGCAACGACAACAGCTCACCAACAAGCAACAACCAAACGAGGATGAAAATGACGAAAAAATCGTAAATACTCGTAAAAAGCTTAAAGACTCTATTTACCTCAATATAGTCAATGCAAATATGTCCGAAATAACAACACTAAAAGCCTCGACATCAGCTGAGTTAAGAGTTATAAAACGCAGTGTAACGCAACTAAGGAACCAAAATATTGCTTTCAGCACTCTCTCAAGAGAAGAAATGGCAAGTTCTTTAACGCACAGAAGCAATAACAAACATAACATAAAAACAAGTTAATGCCTTTAAAAAGAAAATAAAGAGAAAGATTACGCTTCCAAAAAATGGAAAGTAGAGTTAATAAATTGGAGCAGCAACTCATAATTAAAAACATTTATAAGTGGTTAAATTTCAAGGGCCGATGTTGATTTTGAATAAAACACAAACTATTTAGGAAATTATTGTAATTTTATTTTATTATGATATATTGGTATTACTCAATTATGTATGGAACAAAATAGCGGCCAAATGGGCGCCGCGACCTCGGCGGCACACCTCCATCCGATGGTCCAAATTTTCGATGACGCTGAGGCATAATGGAGGTTCTATGCCGTTAATGTGCCGAATTATCTGATCCTTTAGGTCTTGAATTGTTGCTGGCTTATCGACGTACACCTTTTCTTTCAAATAACCCCAAAGAAAAAAGTCCAACGGTGTCAAATCACATGATCTTGGCGGCCAATTGACATCACCATTACGTGAGATAACACGGCCATTGAATTTGTTGCGCAAAAGAGCCATTGTTTCGTTAGCTGTGTGGCAAGTGGCACCGTCCTGCTGAAACCACATATCGTCCACATCCATATCATCCAATTCGGGCCATAAAAAGTTCGTTATCATCTCACGATAGCGAACACCATTCACAGTAACTGCCTGACCGGCCTCATTTTGGAAAAAATACGGCCCGATGATGCCGCCAGCCCATAAACCGCACCAAACAGTCACTCTTTGTGGGTGCATTGGTTTTTCGACAATCACTCTTGTATTCTCATTCGCCCAAATGCGGCAATTCTGTTTATTGACGAATCCACTGAGGTGAAAATGTGCCTCATCACTGAAGATGATTTTCTTCGAAAATTGATCATCCACTGTTGCCATTTCTTGCCACCATTCTGCCCATTCACGACGTTTGGAATGGTCAAGAAGCTTTAGTTCTTGAGCCATTTGCACCTTGTAAGCGTGTAAATGCAAGTCTTTATGCATAATGTTCATCAACGACGAGCGTGAGAGGTGCAATTGTTGGGAACGACGACGAGTTGAGGTGGACGGCTCTTCAGCCACACTATCGCGAGCAGCAGCAATTTTTTCTGCAGTACGAGCTGTACGAGCATGCACTGGTGTTCTCACATCTCCTACAGACCCGGTTTGCTCGAATTTTTCCACGATTTTTGCGATTGTACGCACATTTGGACGATGAAATTGACCAACAAAATTACGAAGTGCACGATATGCATTTTGATTTGAACTCCCATTTTCATAATAAGTCTGGATAACTTTAACACGTTGTTGGATTGTGTATCTCTCCATGGTTCAAATTGAGTAAGTCTGAAATAGAGAAATGTCAAATAAAATTCGGAAAAAAACTTGGCGTTTAGGTGTGGTTCACATTCAACATCGGCCCATACAATTTAACCACCCTTTATAAAAAATGTAAATACGAGTAACAGCAACATTGAAGCCGTGGATGTAATCAAAACAACTGCGACTTCAATAAATGTTAAACTACGCGATAAAGACATAAAAGTGAAAAAGTTATTATTGAATTTAACTCACTACATAAAAAGAGAGAGATACTCTTAAAAATTCGCAGTCATAAAATTAAGAGAGATGTTTTCAATAGCAACTTAGATCCCGATGCATGCCCAGCAAACGAACAGGAATCGCAAACCAGCGTCTCTGGTTAAGTAAAACATAGGAAAAAGATTCTGGATGGAAGTTTGTATGGATCAGAAACCGAAATATATACGCCAACAAAAATTAAAACACATTCATTTTGATATAGAGCTTATTGCCAATAGAAAATACAAATATAAATCATTTTAAATATATACAAGAAACAATAAAAATTTAAAACTAACTATAAAGTGTTATTGAAATTAAATTAAAAAATATATAGACATGAAAACATTCCATTCGCAACAGTCGAAAATTTTAATCAAATAAATTATACATTCTTAAGTTATCTCCTGTCCATAATATTTTTAAATATTCGCAAAATGTTAACTCCTTTCATAATCAACAATATAATAGAAAACATATATATGTATGTAATTATATAAGATGAAACAAATATAAACAATGAGGAAATTACGTTTTATGAAATATCGAATCGATATTTATGAACAGAGAAAACAAATCTGGAGGAGGAGTAGCTCTGAATGTTTATAATTTCATAAAAGAGCTGGGTGATTTATTACAAACAATGCAGCGAGATAACAATGTCATATTATTGGGAGATATCAACATAAATCTCTTAAAGGAAACATCTGTCACAAAATTCTTACATTGATGTATTACCATACAACGGCATGCAATGTTTATTCAAAGAGTGCACAAGAAAAGATTTTAGTATAAACTCTAATACATTTATAGATCATATTTTTCCGATATGTAAATATTTGAAAACAAACATACATACAATAATTATTAAAACAAAATCTCTGATTATTTTTTCTTATTGCGTTGCATTCCTGGGAATACTAACTTTAGCAAGTTATAAAACACCATAGCCTAAAAAGCAATAATAAAGAATAGGAAAGTAAATCAGCCGATTCGAGGAACAAATTGGGATGAGCTATTAAACCAAACAAATACTGTTGAGTTAATTAACTTGCTATTAGAAGGATACGAAGAGTGGATTCTCAGCATCGTTTGCATGGTCCACAAAAAAAGCGACCGCCTAAACTGCGCCAATTACCGAGGAATAAGTCTCCTGAACATCGCCTACAAGATCTTCTCTGCCGTTTTGTGTGACCGGCTGAAACCATTCGTGAACAGTTTGATAGGTCTTTATCACTTCGATTTTAGGCCGTGGAAGTCCACCATTGACCAAATTTTCACACTGCAGCAGATCCTAGAAAAGACCCAAGAGATGCAAATCGACACCCACCACCTATTTGTCGATTTTAAGGCCGCATATGACAATGCGCATAGGGACGAGCTATACAACGCCATGTCTAGTTTTGACATTCCTACAAAACTCGTCAGGTTGTGTTGGATGAAGATGGAGAATTCTCGCTGCTCCATCAAAGTTGATGACGAATTCTCCGATACCTTCAATGTAAGCAATGTGACTTTTTTAACATAATTCTTGAGAAGATCGTGCAAAACTCACACGCCAACAACAAAGGCACGATCTTCCAAAAATCCGTGCAACTGCTAGTATACGCTGACGACATTGACGTGATTGGTCGAACACAGCGAGCCGTCAATGAAGCGCTTGCTGGTATTTCAACGGAGGCGGCCAAAATGGGTCTACAAGTGAATGAGGGCAAAACGAATAATATGGGGTCATCGAGAAAGGATGCACAACATCGACGACTGGGCCGGAACGTCACCATAGGCAGCTACAACTTTGAAGTAGTGAAGGACTTCATCTACCTTGGCTCCCAAGTCAACAGTATGAACAACATCAGTACCGAGATCAAACGCAGAATAACTCTTGCCAATCGCTGTTTCTTTGGGCTCAAGAGGCAATTGAGTAGTAAGGCCCTTTCTCGAAAAACCAAGTTGACACTATATACCACTTTGATAATCCCTGTACTTCTTTATGGCGCAGAAACATGGACGGTGTCGAAGGCGGTAGAGGAAGTCCTTGGTAATTTCTAGAGAAAAGTTCTGTGATCAATCTTCGGCCCTGTTTGCGTTGATGATTTCTGGAGAAGAAGATTCAATCATGAACTGTACGGGTTGCACAGCGACATGAGCCTAACCAGGCGTTTACGGATCCAATGGCTAAGGTGGTTGGGCCATTTAGAGAACATGGAAAATATTGCTCCGACCCGTAGAATCTTCGACTCTGAACCAGTGGGACAACGCAATAGAAGACGCCCACGGAACCGATGGCGCATACAAGAAGAGAGGGACCTCAGCCAACTTGGTGTCCAAAATTGGAGGAAGCTGGCTAAAGACCGTACAGCTGGAAAAGCTTGTTGGTTGAGCCCAGGTCCACCCCGGACTGTAGCGCCAAAAGAAGAAGAAGATTAGAAGGATACAAAACTATTTATATAAACTCAATAACAACCTGATTACCTGATGTGTTCTGTAATTGTGAAACTAGGTATTAACTATACAATAAATGGAGAAACAACTAGGCTAATAAATTATTTGAAAGTAATTATAAACAATTTAAAAACTATTTAAATAAAATCTGAATTATGCTAAAAATCGATATTACACAAATAATAAATTCATATAATTTGGCAGATCGTAAACGAAATAATCGTTGTGAAAACAAATAATATATATGAATCTATATACAAAAATGTTAATGTTATGAACCACAATGACATTTGTGATAACTTTGCTAAAAACTTTAAACAAAACGTGGAGAAAAATGTGCATACATGTAACATAAAAACATTCGAACAATCATCTGGGACAGGATTAAATTCAATCCATATGTAAAATACATATGAAGAGAAAATTTTCAATATGCTTAACTCACTAAATATTAAAAAGAAGTGCAGGATTTGATGATATTCGAACAATGGACTTGAAAAATAATTCCGTAATAATGACTCCTTTGAGAACAAAATTAATAAACCTTATTATTGAGACATCAACTATACCAAATATGTTAAAAATATCGTATGTAAGGCCAATTTACAAAAATTTCAGAAATCTGATTTTAACAATTACTATAGAGAAAGTCATGCCAAGTCATTTAACAAGCTAGTCGGAAATTTTGCCAATTTCATGAACGCACAACTCAGCAAACAACATCATTGTTAAACGTTAGATAAGCTTGGCATTGGTCAGTGTTCAAAACTATTTGAAAATTACTTAAGCAATAGAAACTTTTACGTCAAGTCTTAGTAGCGAAACCAATTTAAGCCACGGAGTACCTCAAGGATCAAAACTTGACTCTATTCTGTATGTACTACCTCATCAAGTCTTTATCAACATGCACATACATAGGCGCATATAAGAGGTTAGATGATGTAGACAAAATTATTCAAAATCAGCTGGATAGTGCCGCAAGATGGGGTCATGACCATAAACTAATCATAAATGTAAGTGAAACTAAGCTAATGCACATTAAACCTCCACACTATAGATAAAAAGAGGTTAAACTAAAATTTCACGACATTAAATGCTTGCATAAAACTAAATTTCTGGATTTGGATATTGAAAATGATCAATGTAATATTACAATTGAACTTGTCAACACTTAGCAATATCTTGAGGCTTACATCTAGCACAGCTTTAAGTGGAGCACTTTACGGGATAAGTTCATGAAAAGCTGAGGCAAGCGTCGTATATGATGCATCATTTAAGTTATTGCTCAAATGAAAGAGTAATAAGACAAGCCTACTTTTGATTTGTGGAATCTCACTTACAACATGGTGTAACTGCGTGGGGAAACTCACCATATCGTAATCAGCTCCAGCAAATACAGAATAATAATCGAAGCACAAATGGAATTCAAAACTACCCCAAAGATCGCAACGTTTTGAATGTATTGAAAGTATACCCTTTTTTTATCTTTCAATTAAGTTCTATCCTATAAAATGAAATTTATAAACTTATATACATTTTAATAGTTTGTCTTTTGTTCTATTTGTATTCAGACGCAGAGAGTGTGATGGTACTATACCTGACATAACACTGGTGGCTGAGAGTTTAGTTGGCAATATAGAAAATTGGAGGATGCTGGAGACATACACGGCATGTGACCACCAGTAGATTTTATTCTCCCTGAGAAGCGAAAATGTTACGAGAGAAACGCCAACACAACAAACCGCAATTGGAACACAAATAGGATAAAGTCTTCCGTTTTCTTGGCACAGATCGATTGACAGCAAGGGCTTGAAATCGAAGGAGATGCAAATCCCATTGCCCCAGTTATTATTGGCATCATCACACCAGGAAGTGGTAAAGCAATGCCACTGGTGGAATGGGGAAATTAATAAGGAAGAGAGATTGCATCCGTCTAAGGCGTATATATGCAAGAGATAGACGGAGAGATGCGGCTTAGCTGGAATATAGGCAGTTCAAGGAATTGAAGAAGATACTTCGGAATCCCATAAATAATTACAAAAGAGAAAAATAGGAAGAACTATGAGAGGACTTAAACCAAAACCCATGGGGTCTCGGATACAAAATTTTCATGAAAAAATTGGGCATGAAAAAAACTACGTGAGGACAAAGACGAGGAGAGTATGTTAAATATAGCGGAAAACCTCTTTCTAAAACTACTTATATACTCTTGCAATAACTTCCTCTTCCCCCCAAGAGCCTTTACAATTTTACATAAAGTCAGAACACTCTGCTTTCAAGGGAATAAAGGGGAATGGATTCCTCGTTTGGCACGGCAACCAAAACTCTAAGAAGGTCATGAATATCTTCGGCTATGCAGGTTTTTCCGAAACCTTCACTAAAGATCTATTGGCGGAATGGGGACCAATACGCATGGAACTAAATTGAGGGGAATATATAGGTGGACTGGTTAAGGCCTAAATGCTTCGTTGTGTATTTCGGGGTACCAACTAAGGAGCTTATTCTTTTCCCGGTTTTTGGGGAATTGGGTGAAACAGAAGGGATGAGATAGCCTGAGCACTTTAGCAACGGATATGGTTTGTGCCGTGCAGCCCATTATGATATATTGCCAAGCCAAATGGGGTGCTAGTGGATAGTCACCCAGTCCACTCAAGGGATTTGATCCACTGCCAGATATAGCCGTCGTGGTTGGTAATGGCATAAAATCAACTACAAAAGTCTTCTTCTTGTACGGTAGCGAAGTCTCCTTCCTGCCACGTCGGCATACCGTACTGTATCAGTGCTGGCAATAACTGGAATGAAACCTTTAGACATGCACGCTTTGGAAAGAAAGGAAATATTCAATAATAAGCGAAGCAATGCCCAACAGGCGGCGGAGAATGAAGTCACTAAGCATACCACAACGAAGAAGTGGCAAACACGAAGAAGTAATGATGGATATGGAAAGTGGACACACAAACTTATTCCTGAGATCGCGATGTGGACCGGGTGAAGGAAATGTGAAATAAATTATTAAGGGATCCATCAGGAAGTAATGCGAAACCAGTCCCCAGATACACATCCCCAGCGCGCTTAAGGTGGGTAAAAAGCCGGTAAACTATGACAGGAGTACGGCATACGACATGGACAGAATTTTGCCATCTTACACCCCAAGAAAAACTATTATTTTGGATATGCCGATGACTTTGCGGCCGTAATCGTGGCGAAATAATGTGGAAGTGTAATGACGGCTAGGGTAGGTGAAGCTCACTATGGAAGAGCTTAGGTAGAATACAATCGCTGAATGACAATTGTAAATTACAATATCACACAGGGAGGGGATTAGATTGTAAATAGGGGTATACACCCCACACACTATTGCCGAAAAATGAGAGCGAGCATAAATAGAAAAAAAATGAGAGCGAACATAAATAGAAAGCAATAACAAAATATTGCGAACGGGTCTTGCTCAGAAACAAAATCTGTAGAACACTGCGGGGTCCAGACGCAGACAGATGAGTTAGAGGCCTACAGCCTCACCGGGAACCATCCAGAAGTAAAATATACCAGTCCCGGAGTTAGTAACCTTCCTACGAGAGAAGGTGTTTTTTAATCGGTATATGTACTTTACGCAGTCCGACATACCTTTTTATGCCACATTTGTATATTAAAGAAATATAAAATGAAAAAGTATAAGTTATTTTTGTTTAAAAACATAAAAACAGGGTCGAGATTAAATTGCTTAAGATTTTCACCGCCTTTAATGAATTTCTGACAATATTAAGTTTGTATCTACGAGTATATATGTATATAAAGTAGAATGTGTGTTTGTTTGCTTATTTGTAACTTATAGGAGACCAGACCGCTGGACCGATCTTCCTGAAATTTTCACAACATTTAACTCAGACTCCCGAATGAACTATAGGGTGATCAACTACGCCTTCTTTTACGTCCATTTATTAAATTATGTTACTCCTTCCACTTAGTTTTTAACAGATTTTATAATGTAAACAAACATAGCTTCGCCATTTGTGGACCAATTTCCAAACTTCTCTTTTCATATGGAAAAAGTCCACTAATTTTTTTTTGAATAGGGTGGGATGGGGGAAGTTGTCCAAAATTGCCCAACCCTATAACTAATTATTCAATAACTCTGTCAGTTATGAATCAATTTTGGGAATCGTTTTGCATATGGAAGAGTTCGACCTAATTTTGTTTTAAAGGGTAGGACGAGGGGTTTAGCAAAGTGCACCGGGTTAGTCTAGTACGTTATAATGTACTTAGTAAGGCCTTCAATAAAATATTTTTTTTAATGAAAGTTCAACGTTATGCATTGTAAATGTTTCATAGTTATTTTCTTTTTGTGCATACACTTTCCCAAATACGCCCCTTTAAGGAAGTGGTGATACTACATAATAATAATTTAAAAACACAAAAAAGAGCAGGTAGTTTCTTGCCATACGGGCTTTTGAATTTTTATTATGAGACAAATAAGTTAGAAGACCTCACTTACCTCTTTCGCCATTACATGTCTCAATAGAGTCTACCTACTGAGCGTTCCATTTGACAAAACGGATTTTCACCGTAAGGTTAACATATACTCTCCACACTTACACACATTTATATTTTGTGAATATATTTTCATATAATCTTTCGTCTTTCTCAATATATGCATTTATGGTGACTGTGCAACATTATTGTAATTGAATTTTCTATGTGAAATTCAGGCTTGTTTTTTTGATTTACACTAAGGCAGACTTAAAATTTCTAAATAACCTAAAATATATATGTATATTTCATACATTGTCAATCTTAATTTTTTTTATTTTACAGAAGCCCATGTCATAACATATTTTTTCATAAAAAATTTCTAATCACAAAATTTCTTTATTTGTAGTTTGGCAGTTAACAAATATTATCGCTGAAAACAATATATGAATATGATTTTTAATATTCTTGTTTGTATATATATTATTAAACATTTTTTAAGTTAGGCTTACGTGATTGGCCAATTGCATTTAGATGTATATATATGTGAGTCCATTAAAATTTTAGCAATTTTTACAAGCACAGAAAATATGACTAAGTACACAGATGCATATGTATGAGTTTACAAATGCAACAAGCTCTTATTTCGAGTTATTCTTATGCATATCTTTTTAATTCATGTTGTATAACAATTAACAGCTAACAAATAAGTTTAAATTTATGCTGGAAGAAAATTGTTAATTTCACTCATTTAAATTACATATGTATGTACTTCGATTATTATTTATCTCCTTTTTTACATTTGTTTTTGAAAACTGTATTATTGCCATATAATAACATACAGTCTTTTTTTATTCAGTTTAATTTTATTGGATTGTTCTTGTTATGTTACTTCTAAATGAACACTCTTTTACAAATGCATATATTTGTATATTTTATCACAAGTTAAAAATTCATAAATTCTTAGTATAAAATGCTCAATACACGATTTCATTTTGGTTGCAACTTGTTTAACACTAGTTTAAACATATTGTAAAATTTACCGTCTCATATTTATTAATAATATAATTAACAACGTACATATAGAAAATATGCTTTATTTTTAATCTCCCGAATACAATATTTATACTACGAACTTGTTATAAATAGATGAAATTCATTTTAATGTACATTCTCAATAAATTTCGTCTGTATTGAAAGTCTGAAACCTGCTCGTTGAGCACAAAGACATCCCCTTTTTTGTTTAACGACGTTTTTTCAATGAATGGACCATAACGCAAAAGAGAAGAAAAATGGGGGTGATTTCAAAAGTGGATGCAAAGGAATTTTGACAAAGGGATATTTACACCGTTAGTCCTTTACTATGAAAACACTTGCTAGGAATATATTTTGTATGTAATGCTTTGAAACATTTGCAAATTAATCTGTTATTAAAGAATGACAGAAATTTAAGCTTAAATTAGTTTGAATCAATTTTCTTCAAAATCATAAAAAATCATATTTACTCAAATAAATCTTTGATTATTTAGTTTGAATTTTAACGTTTGAATATTTTCACTGTTTATTGATTGCTTAAATTTTTTTTTAACGTAGGATTTAAACATTCTTGCACACACTTCATTTCACTTAAATTTACGTACATATGTATGTACATGAGGCTCGTAACTTTTTGATGATAAAAACGTTTTTTAGTTTCATTTGGTAAAGACAAGTTTCACGCACGAAAGCGATTTCTAAAATATATTTAATATTATTTTAAATATTTTTTAAAGAACTTTTTTTTTTTAATTGTGGTAAATATGTATATGTCTATACATACGTCATAGGCATATATATATATAGTCAGATTGCTTCAAATATTATTATATTTAGTTTTATTGTGTAATTATCTATAACGAAACTTTAGTTATTGTATTTTATTTGCGCTGGTACTTAAGTATAAAAAGCTTAACACTTTATTAAGTTCACTGTGTATTCTCTTTTTGAAGAGAAAAATGCATCTGGGACAACAATTTAAAGGGTGGTTAAATTGTATGGGCCGATGTTGAATGTGAACCACACCTAAACGCCAAGTTTTTTTCCGAATTTTATTTGACATTTCTCTATTTCAGACTTACTCTATTTGAACCATGGAGAGATACACAATCCAACAACGTGTTAAAGTTATCCAGACTTATTATGAAAATGGGAGTTCAAATCAAAAGGCATATTGTGCACTTCGTAATTTTTTTGGTCAATTTCATCGTCCAAATGTGCGTACAATCGCAAAAATCGTGGAAAAATTCGAGCAAACCCGGTCTGTAGAAGATGTGAGAACACCAGTGCATGCTCATACAGCTCGTACTGCAGAAAATATTGCTGCTGTTCGCGATAGTGTGGCTGAAGAGCCGTCCACCTCAACTCGTCGTCGTTCCCAACAATTGCATCTCTCACGCTCGTCGTTGATGAACATTATGCATAAAGACTTGCATTTACACGCTTACAAGGTGCAATTGGCTCAAGAACTAAAGCCTATTGACCATTCCAAACGTCGTGAATGGGCAGAATGGTGGCAAGAAATGGCAACAGTGGATGATCAATTTTCGAAGAAAATCATCTTCAGTGATGAGGCACATTTTCACCTCAGTGGATTCGTCAATAAACAGAATTGCCGCATTTGGGCGAATGAGAATCCAAGAGTGATTGTCGAAAAACCAATGCACCCACAAAGAGCGCCTGTTTGGTGCGGTTTATGGGATGGCGGCATCATCGGGCCGTATTTTTTCCAAAATGAGGCCGGTCAGGCAGTTACTGTGAATGGTGTTCGCTATCGTGAGATGATAACGAACTTTTTATGGCCCGAATTGGAAGATATGGATGTGGATGATATGTGGTTTCAGCAGGACGGTGCCACTTGCCACACAGCTAACGAAACAATGGCTCCTTTGCTCAACAAATTCAATGGCCGTGTTATCTCACGTAATGGTGATGTCAATTGGCCGCCAAGATCATGTGATTTGACACCGTTGGACTTTTTTCTTTGGGGTTATTTGAAAGAAAAGGTGTACGTCGATAAGCCAGCAACAATTCAAGACCAAGAAAAAGGATCAGATAATTCGGCACATTAACGGCATAGAACCTCCATTATGCCTCAGCGTCATCGAAAATTTGGACCATCGGATGGAGGTGTGCCGCCGAGGTCGCGGCGCCCATTTGGCCGATATTTTGTTCCATACATAATTGAGTAATACCAATACATCATAATAAAATAAAATTACAATAATTTCCTAAATAGTTTGTGTTTTATTCAAAATCAACATCGGCCCTTGAAATTTAACCACCCTTTATAACGCCATAATTTTTTTCACATTACATATTTTCATAAAGTTTTGTTAGTTCAGTTAAAATTTGATCTTAAGCTGGAATATTGATGTTGAATGCTTTATCAAATTTAATAGTAAAACAGTCAAATTTCGTTTACTACCAGCAGTTAAAGATGGGAAATTATCAGAATGAAGTGAAGTAAAGTAAAGTAAACATTTTTCGTCAAGCAGGCAGAAAGCGTAAAACTACACAGCCCGAGGACCGTCTAATATTTCGGAAATTTCAATGTGATCCATTCTTAACTCTCAAAGTTCCGGTATTGGAGTGACTTACTACAAGAACATAATCAGCGAAAGAACAGTTCGGTGACGTTTGAAGCCAATATAAACACATACATATATAGCAAAACCATTATCTTTTGTAGCATCAGAACAAAAAATTAAACGTTTAGAGTTCGCGAAAAAATATGTTGGCAAGCCCCCATCATTCTGGCAAAGTGTTCTATTGACAAATGAAAAAGCTTTTGAATTTCACTCGTCGAAGAAAAAAATTCGAAAAAACAGCTCCTGTTATGCAAAAAGAACTAGAGAGGAAACAATAGAAGAAGTCAAAAAGTGGTTGACCGATATTCCATTGGAACTCCTTCAGAAAATGAACAATTCTATTCCTAAAAGGCTCCAAAAAGTGATTGATTCGAACGTATACTTAAGCTAACGTACATACGTTCGTTTTTGAGCATACCAAAACAATGCAAACGCTTACCGAAATTAACTGTCACGTTGCCGAAACGTTTCAAACTGTATAAAATAGATTTCTACGGCGCCGTGAAGTGACATTCGTAAGCCAATGCCTCACTTAATTAAATAGCAATGCGGCATACCATACAATTTTTATTACTCAAGTCAGTGTGGCTGTGTATATAAGCATTTGTTTGTTTATTGTCTATTTTGTTTTGCTAAATTTATTTTGTGCGTTCCCCAATTGATTCTAAAATATGGCGCCAATTTAGAAATTTACTCTAGTAATTAAGACGGATTATTTATTTAATCAAGAATACCGCACGCTTCTATTTCTTGCTGGAGGCCTTTTACTTGTGTTGCAAAATTTGTAACTGTGTCAAGTTTGTTAATATTTACAATTGGAAGTGATCTTATCTTTAATTTTATTGAATGTAGAATCTTCTCTGGTTGTCCGAAGAGTAACTTCCGTGTAGAAATTGTGGCCAGAACACAAGACGGGTGGATCAGAAGGTGTTGTACAGCTTTTAAAGCCTCTCCTCGCAATGCTTTTTGTAAACGGATTAAATTTTCCGCGCCAGTGAGGCGCGCATACCATCGTGTACCAGTCAGTTGAGCTGAATAGTGGCAATTGTGCTGGGTTTCCCGTAAATGTTGGCAAATCTTTGGGTCTTGCGTTTATTTGCTTATGCGTCAAATTTGAAGCAGTGCTGTTTTGGGCAAAGGTTGAAGTTGATGGACGAAAAGAGTAGCTAAATGGTGCTTGAAAGTTTATGCTCTTTTGTGATGCTATTATTGTTGATGGCTGTGCATAATTTTTGTTAATGAAAGTGGTTGAATTATTATATGATGTTGAGTTTAAAGAAGATTTTGGCAATTGGTTTTGAAAAGTGATGTGTGGTTCTGTTGGGTTGCTATTTTGTTGAGATTGAGTTGTCTGAAATTGGTTCGAACTTACAGATGTAAAGATCACATTATTGTTTGCGGCCGGGAGGTTTTGAAGATTAGTATTGGTTGGTCGTATAGACGTGTGATTATGTTCACATGAATGGAGGGAGTTGGCTGATTATTCAGCCAGTCGTGAATTGAAGTGAAGTCTACAAAATTGCTATAATTAATTTCTTAGGATTTTTGCAAGAGTTGTTATTTTTGTTTTAAGAACTCAGCATCCCGTTCCTCAGCAATTTGTCTTTCCTCTTCGAGACGCCGAAGTTCTAAAAGTTTAGTCCGGTGACTAATAGTTGACTTCGGTGAGTCCGGTGCACGACTTTGTCTGCGTAATGTTATGCAGTTGTTGCATATAAAGATTTGTTGGTGTTTTTTGTCATTAACGCAACTGCGGTGCTAAATCTCTTTGCGTTTATGACATGTTATTGAGAGTTGTGTAGGTGGTTTGTGGCGCATAGAACAATTTGCCGTAAAATTAGATCTTGTGGCTTGTTATTGCTGTGGTGGTGATTGACCCTGAAAGGAAGAGTTATCCATATTTAGGACTTACAGTTTCTGCGGTGGATGTATAAGTATTTTCCTGTAGGTATATTCCACAACTACCAGTAGACTGCTTATGGCTTCAAGTTTGAGGTTATGTTCGTCAATGTGTCCGATAAAATTGGCAATTAAAAAAAAAATTTAATATGTTGAGTTAGGCCAAGTGCTCAGTCTTCACAAGAGTATGAGCTCCAGATAAAACTAAGCTATTGATTCAGTTTTCTTTTATTGGATGTTAAAATTCTTAAAGCATTACAGATGAGTTTCCTTTATTATATTACGGGATTATAATAATTGAAATATTTACCTTAAGTTAACTTGAATATGCTAAAGTTAAGTAAGTTTACGTGTTATTAATTTTTTAAATATGTATAGGGACTGGTGAGTGCCGCAATCACGATCGAGCTCTTTTTATAAGAAAAACTTCCATTAAAAAGTGCGCGCCTTTTTTGGTTCCAGAAATTTCGTCCTTTTTCCCTCCAATAAATAGTTACCGCGAATGCACGGAATTCACATAAAGTTCCTTAAGGCAATATCCGGTAGATGTCAACTGAATATTTAATCGACCCTATATCAATGGTACATTTCTCACGGTACGATCCGATCATCGACTTTTAGTTTATCTTAATAATATGAAAAATCCCACCACCAAACTAACCAAAATCAGACTAGAACTTTCTAAATGTAATTTTACGATTGAATACAAAAAAGGTAAAAAGAATGTAGGTGTAGAATGTAGAATAGAATTTCAATAAACGAACAAAAAATTCTTCAAATAACGTTTCTTCGGTAACAACTCGAGCAAGGCCTAGTATCCAAAAATTAAAACAGAATTAATTATATAAAATAAATATTATATATTATATAATAAAATGCGTATAAATATGTTTAACAAACTTAAAAAATTACTCCAATTAGATTTCACAATCGTTAAGCAAACTATCTGTCTACACAGTATGCTTTCGAGGATACAAAAGGAGCCCAACGAGCACAAAACTTCGGTGGCAGAATAGTCTAAATTTCACCCATTCTTTTCGATTTGTTCGATTCAGGACCTAAGCAGGATACAAACATTTTTAAAACTCTTGAAATAATGTTGACAGAACAAATTTAAACTGCATTCGATAAGAATCATAAGCAAAATTGATGGAAATATTTCAGAAGGACTCAATTCAAGGTGGACATTGTGGACAGGAAAAGTTGTATGCGAGAATCCAAACCAAATACTTTTAGAAAGGGTTGACCAAGGACATCAATCCAGACCTCGTACTGTTGAGAAATTGGTTTTAACACCGATTGCAACGAAAGCATTTGATATAGTAGTTATGGATACTATAGGTCCATTCCCTTTGTCTACTTACGGTAGCAAATTCGTTTTGACTTTAACGTGTGATTTGTCAAAGTATTTGGTGACTATTTCGATAACTGATAAATCGCGCTATATTTAAGAACTTTACATACGATCGGATCAGGGCACGGAATTCAAAAATGAAGTTTTCATTAAGCTGTGCAAATTGCTGAAGAGTGACATAAACTTTTCAGGCGCATAGCATCCCCAGTATTGCCACTGTTGAATGAAATCATGCAGTTTTCAATGAGTATATCAAGGCGTATTTGAAAGAGAATACGGCTGATTAGGACATATAAAATATTTTTACTTTATATTTTGCTTTAAAAAAAACAATTTTTTTGTGAGCTCAAGCCCTTTATTTTATTAACTTCAACTCAAACTAAGCTTTTCAAAAATCTTTTTGGTTAATCCAACTGCACTGTTTTTCACCAGAACTGCTTACTCGACGTTTCCCACGGTTTCATATATTAATTTCTTTGCGCGTGCGCACTGTCAGCAACCAGAATGTTTTCGACTTAATTAAATGTTGCAAAATATGAGGAGTATCGGGTGTCCGTCTGGCTTTGTTTTTATGGATTTCAAATATTGGGTGTGTTAAATATTTTATGTATTTTGAATATTGGATGCGTTAACTCCTCCCCACCTAAATTTCAAACGTCCTCGTTTGAAGCATCTGATTTATGTTCAAAAATGTTATTCAATCCTTGGATTGCTGAACTAGATAAATTTATCTGGTCGTTTAATTTTGGCGTTTGGTATTTTCTTACTGTAAAAGCTATTATAGTTATTAGTAATATTGCAGCGGCCATTACACCACTCATTGATAAGCTAATTTTATTGCCGGTTTCGATTAAATTGATGTGTTCCATATTTTTTTTTTGATTTCTTTTATCATCTGAAGGGATAAGACCTCTTCTGCTCTGTTATCTATGGATTTTTGTTGAAGTATGGAGGGCAATGGTTTGTTGCTACTAACTTCTTTAGTCTCGTAGGATATGCCTTCTATTGTAATTATTGAGTTATGGTGGCGAATAATAAATGTTCCGTTTAATAGTATTGTTTCATTGTCTACTATGGCAACACCGTTGTAATTGTTGATAAATAACAAATCTTTAGAAATTTCTTCCGTTGATGGTAGATGTTGATTGTTGACTTGAGTGCAGTTGGTTGGCTTACTTTCTAATAAATTAGCAATACAGGGATCTTTACTTACATCTACTATATGTTTATTAGCACAAATTAACAGGTTATTATAATTCTTGCATTTCTTTTCAATTTCATATACTTTGTTCTTGTCCTTTAACAATGTCTTAAAATTAATTTTATTTACTCTATCTCTTTTTTTCACTGATCTAATTTCCAATACACTAAAGGTTTCCATTTCTGTAGTTGGTAAATATATTATGTAGATAATTGATTTTTCATCTGCCGCTACTGTTACTTCGGGAAATTCCAGTGCTTCGTATATATTAATGAAAGGAAACTTGTCCTGAATCAATATTTCTTTTGCTACATCGAGTTCTCTATCTGCCAGGACAAAAGAGTGTATTATGTTAGCCTAGGCCCTAACTAATTTATATTTAATATTTAGGGCTAATTCATTGGCTATTATCTGGTCTGTTTTTATTATCCTCACTATTTCGTTTGTTCTGTTTGTTATTTCATTTATTTTGTCTGCAGTCAGTCTCTTAATGATTAATTGGTCATTATTGTTTTCTACTAGTCCATTTATACGGTCAACAACAATTTCATGACCGCGGTGGTCTGTATTTCCGGCGATCCACTTCCAAGCACTGCCTATGAAATCAAGAGAATGTTTTGAAATGCGTTTGTTGCGCTTTAGCCTCGTCAATGAACTTTCGATTCCTAACACCGAGTTCGATAAGATAGGACAAAATGCATTCTTGCGCGAAAGTTGTTTCTGTATGGTACTGTTGATGGTCGTCAGTAGGTCTTCGTACAACTCGATGTGAATTATATGGATTATCTTGAACGTGCCCTTCTGAATTTTTGCTGTTCCTATATGAACGGTAACAAAATCTGAGTGGGTGTAGTCATAGATATGCACTTCGGCAGCAGCAATTGCCAATAACCTGTGTAGTCAGTGAATAGAAAAAAAATCATTAATTTCGAATAAGACTTTTATGGACAATTTGACTTTTTTTCTGTCAATTTTGTACTGTGCCTATCTTCTTTTACTATTTCTGTTGCGTAACGCTTAGATAGCTTAGTTCCTAATCTTTTGTTTTATATAGATTATTTGCCCTGGGAGGTATGTTTCAAGATCTTGTTTATTTTTATTATGATATTCTAGATCCGTTTTTTGCTTGGTCTGCAATTTCTCGATGTTACTATGTCATTTCTTTTCTATATCCTATGGCGAAAATGATACTGTTCTTCCAAAGAACACGTCAACGGGGTTTTTTTTGTAACCAAGTGTATGGAGTGGTTATATTCTGCGACAGCTCTTTCAAGCAGCATGTCGAAGTTCCTATGTTCGCCGTTTTCCTTCAAACATCTAATAATTTCAGTAAGAGTACTATGAAATCTTTCTACTTGTCCGTTAGCTTTACTGTAATACGGTGGTACTGTGTAAATGCCTATTTTTAATTCGTCCCCAACATGAATCTTATTGAATTTGAATTTAGGGACATTTCGTTGTCCAGTACTATTGTTTTTGGTACACCGAATGAAAAAACAATTTCTCTAAGCGGTTTTCTTATATCTTCTATGGCCCTACTTTTCAATATCTTGGTTTGTGCGTATTTACTAAATTTGTTGCAGTTAGAATGGTTTTTTCTTCAGTCAAATATATGTCAACGTGAACAATTTTCTACTGGATAACTTGGTAATGGTGTTTCAGAAATCCTTAATTTTTGTGGCTGTCTTTCATATTTATTTTCTCTACAGATTCCATTAATAACAGATGGATTAAGTCTTCTTTTTAAATGTGAGAGTAAGTTTTCGTCTGTAAACTCTGTTTCTATTATTGTGTGCCTGTGTATCAGAGGAAAAATAATCTGGAATTGGTACGATGCTGTTTCGCCGATTTTTAAGAATATTTGGTTTCTAAAGACATTGATAGGTGCCTCGACACATGGCATTAAATCTTCCCCAGAACTTTCATCACTGTCGGTTACTTCACTGAGAGTGTTTATCTGATTTGGAATTCTTGAGAGAGAATCCGCCACTACATTCGTCTTTCCGGACTTATATTGCAATTCGTGGTTGTATTCCTCCAATATTGCTTTCCTTCTTCACTTTATTATTAGCATTTCTATGGCTTAAAGCATGTATCAATGGCTGGTGGTCGGTCATAATCTTTACCTTTTTCGAACCATATAAATAGTTTCTGCATTTTCCCAGTGCCCATATAATTGCAAGCATCTCCTTTTCATTGGTGGCCAAATGCTCTTCAGTTGTGCTTAATGACCTCGATATGAATGTGATGGGTTTGCTTTTCTGCGAGATAACTGATCCGAAAGCTTCTTGAGCCTCAGGATAAGCTGTTATGTGTTGTTTTTTTGAAGTTTGTTTTGAGGTATATCCATTGTTCCAAAATACTGAAAAATTTGTTTCTTGCAAGGTTTGCCAGTACTTCATTAATCTCTGGAATTGGATAACGATCTGGCACTGTAACCTGGTTCAATTTCCAATAATAAATTACCATCTTTGTTTGTTGTTGTTTCTTTTTCCCTGAAGCACACCAGTGCGTTATAGGGTGATTCTGACGGTCTTATGATTCCGTTTTCCAGTAGTTCCTCTATTTGATGTTCGATTTTTGCTTTCAAAGCCATCGGATATGGGTACGGTCTGCTATATACTGGTTTATCTGTGGTGGGTTTGATTTCTCCTTCAACGGTAGTTATATATGTGAGCCTCTCATTTCTTCTTCTTTTGGTGCTACAGTCCGGGAGAACCTGGCCTCAACGTTTATTCTCGGTGCTTATGTTGTTCGTGCTGTTCACTTGGGAGCCAAGGTAGACGAAGTCCTTCACTACCTCGAAGTTATAGCTGTCTATGGTGACGCTCTGGCCCAGTCGTCGGTGTTGCGCGTCCTTTTTTGATGACAGCATATACTTCGTTTTGCCCTCGTTCACCTGTAGACCCATTTTGGCAGCCTCCGTTGAAATACCAGAAAACGCTTCGTTGACGGCTCGCTGTGTTCGACCAATCACGTCAATGTCCTCAGCGTATGCTAGAAGTTGTACGGATTTTTGGGAGATCGTGCCTCTGTTGTTGGCGTGTGAGTTCTGCACGATCTTCTCAAGAATTATGTTAAAAAAGTCACATGACAGTGCGTCGCCTTGTCTAAATCCCCTTCTGACATTGAAGGTCTCGGTGAACTCGTTACCGACCTTGATGGAGCAGCGAGAGTTCTCCATCGTCATCCTACACAGCCTGACGAGTTGGGTAAGAATGTCAAAACTAGACATGGCTTTGTATAGCTCGTCCCTATGCACCCTGTAATATGCGGCCTTTAAAATCGACGAATAGGTGGTGGGTGTCGATTTGCATCTCTTGGGTATTTTCCATGATCTGCCGTAGTATGAAAATTTGATCAATGGTGGACTTCCACGGCCTGAAATCGAAGTGATAAGGACCTATCAAACTGTTCACCAATGGTTTCAGGCGGGCACACAAAAAGATAGAGAAGATCTTGTTGGCGATGTTCAGGTAGTTCCTCGGTAGTTGGCGCAGTTGAAAAGGTCTCCTTTTTTTTGGTGGATCGCACAAACGGTGCTGAGGTTCCATCCGTCGGGCATGATTTCCTCCGACCATATCTTACAAATGAGCTGGTGCATGTGCCCAACCAGGTCATCTTCGGCTGCCTTAAACAGTTCCGCGGACAATCCGTCCGCTCCTGCAGCTTTGTTCGATTTTAGTCTCGCTATTGCTGTTCTGACTTCATTTAGGTCGGGGGGACGGAATTCTCTACCATCATCGTCCGTTTTGTGGGGTGGAATTGGTGTTTTGCTCGCCGTTAAACAGTCTGCAGAAATGATCTTTCCAGATTCTCAGAATCGATTACGACTCTACTACGATTTGTCCTTCTTCGTCACGATAGGCTTCTGTCCAAAGCTTATATCCATTGGGTAGTTGTTTTATCCGTCGGTAAAACTTTCGAATATTATTTCTCCCGCAACATCTCTCAAGTTCCTCGATCGCGAGCTTCTCATCCTCTTTCTTCTTCCTTTTGAGAAGCCGGTGTTCTTCCGTTCTTTTACGTTTGTAGAGCTCACTAACTGCTCTTTGCCTTCTCTCTCTCGTCAAACCATGGGTTTTTCCCGGATGGCATTTTAAAACCCAGCATCTGTGATGACGTTTTGCCACCGGTTCCATTTCTCATCGATTGTTTTGCCTGGCAGAGTTGGATTCTCTGAGAGCTTAAGGGAGACTAGATCTTTGCGACGTCAAACTGTTGTGGTCGTGCGCTACTCCGTTGTGCTACTGATATCCGTGATCTTACCTTGGCTACAACAAGGAAGTGATCGGAGTCAATGTTGGCTACTCGGAATGTTCGCACATCAAGAATCGTCGATTGCAATGTGACAATTTGGTTGACGGTTGATTGATCAGGGGACCGCCAGGTCCTTTTATGAATGTTGAGGTGAGGGAATCGCGTGCTTGCTACAGTGAGATTTCGCACCGTCACGAAATCTAGCAGCCTGAGTCTGTTATCGGATGTGTCGTCATGCAAGCTGTGTTTCCCGATGACTCTAGCGAAGATGTCTTCCTTGCCCAGCTTTGCGTTGAAACCTGCTAGGACGTTCTTGGTATCTTAGCTGCGGCATTGATCGTATGTTCGTTTTAGGAGATTATAAAAGTCATCCTTGCTGTCGATACTTTTATCCTCCGTAGGGGTTTCCAGCCTTAACAGTGAGTATACTTTTTGATAATATTCTGCGATGTCTTGACTTCCCTGGGAGAGCGAATTCAGTTGGTACTCTAAGGTTTTTAAGTCGTGCCTATCCGAGTAATGCATCACCAGGCAATTTTTTATTTTTGTCCAGTCGAGCGGAGTTCTATAGGACTCCAGCGCGGTATCTGCGTCCTAATTATTTTGTGTCTGATTACGTCTAATATGGCGTATTATTTGGGAGTTCCTTTTATACTCTCGTAAACATTCTATCTACGGTCTTCCGCCACGAATTAAACTCGATTGGCTTACCATTTTCTTAAACAATTTACGATATCGGGAACTTTGTCGGCTTTCTTGAGTTGTAATGCGCTAGCAACGTTGAAGGATATGTCCGCAGTTTCGTTTTCGTCCGGTGTCGTGTTAATATCCCTAATTGATTCATGTATTATGTTTTGTATCTGTTCCCGAAGTGATGGTGTTAGAACCGATAGAGTGCTCGTACGTGTAGATGTTGAGTTCCCTGCTAGAGACAGGTTGCCCAATTGACTTGCTAGATCAGATGGATTGGATAGTGAATTGGTAGTCATTTTGAGGACAGGGAAGCTTCCCCCGATATAAACAAGCACTGGTTTATTCCTTATTTATCTATTGGCTTATTTAATTATGGTTATACTTTCAAATAAAATTCTATCAATAATTGATCATAGATTTGCAACAAACAGTTTTAAAGAAGTCAAAGGGTACAGTTTTAAAGAAATACTGTACCTTGCGCGCTATATTTTTTTATCCCTTTTTCAAAGCTTTGTTACCATTAGCAGCTTTTATTTTGGTATTTTGTTTTGATCTTTTCAATTTATTATTTAGAAAATAAGTTTCTTTTTTTTATTCAATCTTTTAATTAATCTTAAATTTTTCTTCTTTAATTTTTCTTAAATATCCTTTTTCTCTTTTTTTTATTTTCTCGTAAATTTAGCAGTATTTTTAACAGCAGTTTCTTAAAATTAACATCTTCATTTTTAATGTTGGGGCTTTGGGTTGGTAGACGTTCAGGAATAGCCCATTTCCATTTTGTACTCTGGTCCCTCTTCGTTATTAAGTCGCCAAGCCTCCTGTCATGGAGTTGAAGTTTGCCTTACTTGTAGATTTACAGGCTTTGTTTATAATTGTCACCTTTGTTCGTTATTTTCACAGTTCATATTTTTCTTACAACAGTTATTTTAATGCTTGCTATATTTTTTCAAACGATACCTTTTAAGGTCTATATATATTTAACAATATTTTTCAGAGTAATTTTTAATATTTCTTTCATGTAATTCTATTAATGTAGAATTCCTCCTTTCAATTAATCCAATTAATTTATATTATTTTCGCTCTTTTTTTAAACAGTACCTTTCAAATTCCAAGTTTCGAATGTTATTTTTTTGTTTTTCTTTTGTTAATATTTTTTCTTCGAGCCGTACTTATATTCTTAGTGTTTCCACCTCCGATCCTTACTTTATTTTTTGCAGGACTTTACGTTCTTTTTTTTTTTGGTTTTTACTTTATATTTTGTTTTTAAAAAAAAAACAATTTTTTTTTGTGAGCTCAAGCCCTTTATTTTATTAACTTCAACTTAAAACTAAACTTTTCAAAAATCTTTTTGTTAAATCCAACTGCACAGTTTTTCACCAGAACTGCTCACTCGACGTTTCCCACGATTTCATAAATTAATTTCTTTGCGCGTGTGCACTGTCAGCAACCAGAATGTTTTTGACTTAATTAAATGTTCCAAAATACGAGGAGTATCGGGTTTCCATCTGGCTTTGTTTTTACGGATTTTAAATATTGGGTGTGTTTAATATCTTATGTATTTTGAATGTTGGATGCGTTAATTTATATACTAAATATTTCACGTTTTATCATAATATCTTTGAAAATCAGTTTAGTCTTCGAATTGGTTTTTGTGAAGGTAACAATGTCCAAAGAGATGACTAACGAATTAGATCCAGTGTATTATATGGATAATTATAGCAAATAAATCCGATACAGATTTTAAAAAACTCATGTCCTTGCTTGGGGCTTAATTAAAGGCAAAAAAAAAAGAAACAAACGATTTTACGATAGGTTTGCAAATCCGATGCTGCTAAATGTTTAGGACAGTGTTTAATTAAAAAAAGAACACTACGAAAACCACTTAAGTATATGTATATGATGTCTATTTATCGTAAAATATGTTAGTGGTTACAATTTATGTTCGTTTAACAAAGGAAAAGAAAACTGTTCGTAACTTTTCAAAGCTAAAAATACCAAAACCTCATCAAAATATTTTTTAAACAATTCTGTAAAAATTTACATATAGAAATAAATATATATACTATATAATAATCTTTATTTACCAATTAAGAACAGTTATAAAAGAGGCAAAAATAGTCATTAAATAATTATTATACAATAATTTATATACAAATATATACATGTGAGACACATAACATACCGCAGTGAATGAGTAGCCCAACTACATTTGTTGCCGTTGTTATGCGACACTCTTTATAAACATTGCTTTTAAGTTTTCATGCAAACCTTGCATTTCTACATGTTAGTTTTTAAGTAAATTTTAATAAAGCTCATTAATAACACTACACTCAATGGCAGCATTTGCATTTAATTGGTGCAGTCGGAGTAAACCAACCTACATTAAGAAGAAGTTCAAAAATAAAAATTGAAAACAAAGTTAAATAAAATAAACTCAAAATTAAATAAATAAATTTTTTTAATATAAGAAAGATGAATTCTACGCGCAAGTAACATCAACGCTTAATGAGACTAGAAAAGGAGATATCATTATACTCATGGGTGATTTAAACGCGAAAATAGGAAGCGACGACATCTACCATTGGAACGCATGGATGTGGAGTAAGGAACAGAACAACAATGGCGACCGCCTGTGCCAGACATTCCAACTCATCGTAGGTGGCTCTATCTTCCCGCATAAGGAGATACACAAATATACGTGGATATCTCCGCGCAGTAATACACGCAATCAGATAGATCATATTTGCGTAAGCAGAAGATGGAGAAGCTCTTGAATAGATGTCAGGAATAGAAGAGGTGCTGACATTGCAAGTGATCATGAGCTTATCACAGGCGAAATCAAGATAAAGCTGAAATGTCAAAGAAGAAATACCGGATACACAAGGCGAAAGCGGCTTCACATACAACAACTACAAAACACCTCAAGCAGTAACGCGTTAGAAATGGCAATTCGCGAAAGGCTGTCAATAAAAAAACAACACTCATGGGAAGATATCGCTGCAGTATACAATCAAGCTGCTGAAGAATCATTGGGAATAGTGCGGCTACAGCGGAAAATATGGATATCAGACGACACTTGGAACCCGATTTCTCAGAGAAGGGAGCTCAAATTGCAGCTGACAAACAATAATACAGAAACTATAAAACAGCAATACCAACAGCTGGCAAATCGAGTAAAGAAAGCTGCAAGAAAAGATAAACGGAAGTTCCTGGAACGGCAGAAAAAGCAACCAGGCAAAATAACTTGAGAAAACTACATCAGACGATTGACTGCCTGACCAATCGGAAATGTAACAGTAGCCAAGCAGTTGCTGATCGTAATGGCGCATTATTAACAAGCAATGAAGCGCAGACGCTAAGGTGAAGAGAACACTTCAAAGAAATAAGTAACGTCGCTATAGATAACACTGAGGACTTCGAAACAGATAACAACGGCCATGCACAACAAACAACCTAAACGAGATACAACAGCCCATTAAACAACTAAGAAGTAATAAAGCAGCAGGCGAGGATGGCATACCCGCAGAAATTCTGCAGGTTGACATCGAAACCACGGCGAGGCTTCTACGACCCCACATCACAACAGTCTGGGAGGAGAAAAGGCTGCCTACAACTGGGAAGAAACGTTTCATTGCAAAGTTACCAAAGAAAGACGACTTGAAAGACTGCAATAACTGGATAGGAATAACTCTGCTTAATACAATATACAAAGTTCTAGCAACAATAATACAGGGAAGGCTTAGAGGAAAAATTGAAGATCAATTACGTGACGAACAGGCAGGTTTCCGGCCAAACAGAAGCTGCGCAGATCAGGCTAATACCTTACGCATTATTATTGAACAATATTTGGAATGGCGAACTCCCCTGTATAAACTGTTTGTCGATTTCAAGAAAGCCTTCGATACCATCAAACGTAACGCTATATGGAAAGCATTGAGTAGAAAAGGAGTACCCCACAAAATAGTCAACATCATCAGAGGACGCAGACCACTCAGTTCTTCATAACGGCAACATCAGCCATCATCTTCACCTCTATCACTTTCACCTCTATTATTCACCATCGTACTGGATGAAATAATGATCCAAGTCCGTTTAAAGAGAAGAGGAATCACGTGAAGTCTCGCAGGCCAACTCGAGGATTTGGAAAACCAAAGCCATGAGAATTAACAACACGAGATCAGAAAACATCATGCGACAAGGCCAACCAGTCGATTACGTCGATAGCTTCTGCTATCTGGGTAGTACTATGGCAACAAACGGCGGCGCAGAAACAGACGTAGATAACAGACTCAACAGAGTGAGAGCAGCATTCGGGCGCCTGCATTTCGTATGGAGAAGATCATTCATATCTAGGCGTACCAAGCTAAGAATATTCAACGCTTGTGTAAAGTCAACATTGCTATATAGTAGCGAAACTTGGCTAGTATCTAACACCATCACACAAAAACTTCAGGTATTCATCAACAAATGCCTAAAAATCATTTGTAGAATATTCTGGCCTAATACCATTAGCAACGCAGATCTCTGAACCCTCACAGAGGAGGAACCCATACAGAAGCAGATCAAAAACAAAAAATGGAAATGGATCGGCCATAAATTGAGAAGGAAGCCCGACAGTATTACAAGAATGGCGCTAGAGTGGAATCCTCAGGGCTCAAGAAACCGAGGACGTCCCAGAAACACCTGGAGACGCACTATCCTACAAGAACTAACGCTGAATAACCAGACATGGAAAGACGCGAAAAATAGCACCGGCGTAGCATAACCAATATGACGGATAGCAAGGAAAAAAAGGAATTCGCATTGCAGAACCTTAATTTCTTAGAACCGTTCGATGGCAACATCAACACGCTTGCAATGTTCATCGTAAAGATACGGTTTTTTAATGCAGTCCAAAGGAAGAGAAAAAATGTGAGAAGAGAAAATCCAGGCGATTGAAGGACGCTAAGGGCAGAGCTCGTGCGGGAATTTGGAGAGAAAAAAGATATCTCAACGTTTATATTCGAAATAGATAATGTAAAATTTATTAATAGTGTAAAATTATTTTGTGATGCATTGAATAATCAAATTTTGTAAAATTAGAGATTGTATGAAGTTAAGCGAAGAAACTGAAAGTATTAAAAGTATGTACAAATCTGAAGTAAATACATTTAGAACAATTTAGCAGCTCTTAAAATTTTGAGGGAAAGCGGTTTGTACTATTTTCAATTTGCGGAAAAGAAATTAAAAAAAAATAGAATCGTTAATCATGGTGATTATTCGCAAGGAATAAACTTGCGGCCTGTAACTCATATTTCTCAAATGCCACAAAATTCTTTCCCATCTCAATATCCAACAAATGCTTCTCAATTACATAATTGCGGACAGCAACATCCAAATTTCAGTCAGATTAATAATAATGGCCATGTGCCATATAATAACAATTATTTTTCACAACAACCTTATTTTAGTAGAAGCGAACAGTTTGCTCCCAGATAGCAATAATAAATAAGATCGTGCAAAACTCACACGCCAACAACAGAGGCACGATCTTCCAAAAGGCCGTGCAACTGTTAGCATACGCTGACGACATTGACGTGATTGGTCGCACACAGCGGGCCGTCAATGAAGCGTTTGCTGGTATTTCTACGGAGGCGGCCAAAATGGGTCTAGCGGTGAACGAGGGCAAAACGAAGTATATCTTCTTCTTATTTTGGCGCTACAGTCCGTGGTGAACCTGGGCCTCAACCAACAAAGTTTTCCAGCTGGCACGGTCTTTAGCCAGCGTTCTCCAATTTTGCACACCAAGTTGGTTGAGGTCCCTCTCCACTTGTGTGCGCCATCGGTTCCGTGGGCGTCCTCTACTGCGTTGTCCCACAGGTTCGGAATCGAAGATTCTACGGGTCGGAGCAGTATTCTCCATGCGCTCTACATGGCCCAACCATCTTAGCCGTTGGATCAGTAGGCGCCTGGTTAGGCTCATGTCGCTGTACAACCCGTACAGTTCATGATTGAATCTTCTTCTCCAGAAACCATCAACGCAAACAGGGCCGAAGATTGAACGCAGAACTTTTCTCTCGAAAATACCAAGGACTTCCTCATCCGCCTTCGACACCGTCCATGCTTCTGCGCCATAAAGAAGTACAGGGATTATCAAAGTGGTATATAGTGTCAACTTGGTTTTTCGAGAAAGGGCCTTACTACTCAATTGCCTCTTGAGCCCAAAGAAACAGCGATTGGCAAGAGTTATTCTGCGTTTGATCTCGGTACTGATGTTGTTCATACTGTTGACTTGGGAGCCAAGGTAGACGAAGTCCTTCACTACCTCGAAGTTATAGCTGCCTATGGTGATGTTCGGGCCCAGTCGTCGGTGTTGCGCGTCCTTTTTTGATGACAGCATATACTTCGTTTTGCCCTCGTTCACCGCTAGACCCATTTTGGCCGCCTCCGTTGAAATACCAGCAAACGCTTCAGTGACGGCTCGCTGTGTTCGACCAATCACGTCAATGTCGTCAGCGTATGCTAGCAGTTGCACGGACTTTTGGAAGATCGTGCCTCTGTTGTTGGCGTGTGAGTTTTGCACGATCTTCTCAAGAATTATGTTAAAAAAGTCACATGACAGTGCGTCGCCTTGTCTAAATCCCCTTCTGACATTGAAGGTCTCGGTGAATTCGTTACCGACCTTGATGGAGCAGCGAGAGTTCTCCATCGTCATCCTACACAGCCTGACGAGTTTAGTAGGAATGTCAAAACTAGACATGGCTTCGTATAGCTCGTCCCTATACACACTGTCATATGCGGCCTTAAAATCAACGAATAGGTGGTGGGTGTCGATTTGCATTTCTTGGGTCTTTTCCAGGATCTGCCGTAGTGTGAAAATTTGGTCGATGGTGGACTTCCCCGGCCTGAAACCACACTGATAAGGACCTATCAGACTGTTCACGAATGGTTTCAGGCGCTCACACAAAACGGCAGAGAAGATCTTGTAGGCGATGTTCAGGAGACTTATTCCTCGGTAGTTGGCGCAGTTGAAGGGGTCTCCATTTTTGTGGATCGGGCAAACGATGCTGAGATTCCACTCGTCGGGCATGCTTTCCTCCGACCATATCTTACAGATGAGCTGGTGCATGCGCCCAACCAGGTCATCTCCGGCTGCCTTAAATAGTTCCGCGGACAGTGCGTCCGCTCCTGCAGCTTTGTTTGATTTCAATCTCGATATTGCTATCTTGACTTCATTCAGGTCGGGGGGACGGAATTCTCTACCATCATCGTCCGTTATCTGTAGTGGAATATTCTGCCTGGCGATGGAATCGGTGTTTTGTTCGCCGTTAAACTGTCTGCAGAAGTGATCCTTCCAGATTCTCAGCATCGATTGCGGCTCTACTACGATTTGTCCCTCTTCGTCACGACAGGCTTCTGTCCGAAGCTTATATCCATTGGATAGTTGCTTTACCCGTTGGTAAAACTTTCGGATATTATTCCTGCCGTAACACCTCTCCAGTTCCTCGATCGCGCGCTTCTCGTGCTCTTTCTTCTTCTTTTTGAGAAGCCGGTGTTCTTCCCTTCTCTTCCGTTCGTATAGCTCACGAGCTGCTCTCGTCCTTCTCTCCAACGTCGCCTTATACGCTGCTAGCTTCGCTGAATGTGCCTGCCTGCACTCGTCGTCAAACCATGGGTTTTTTCCGGGTGGCATTTTAAAACCCAATACATCAGAGGCAGCATCTCTGATGGCGTTTTGGCAACGGTTCCATTCCTCATCGGTTGTTTCGCCTGGCAGGGCTGGACTCTCTGAGAGCTTAAGGGAGACTAGATCGGCAAATTTCCCAGCGGTCGATTGCGATTGTAGCTTTGCGACGTCAAACTGTTGTGGTCGTGCTCTACTCCGGTTTGCTACTGATATCCGTGATCTTACCTTGGCTACAACAAGGAAGTGATCGGAGTCAATGTTGGCTCCTCGGAATGTTCGGACATCAAGAATACTGGAGGAGTGTCTGCCGTCGATCGCAATGTGATCAATTTGGTTGACGGTTAATTGATCAGGGGACCGCCAGGTCCCTTTGTGAATGTTGAGGTGAGGGAATCGCGTGCTTGCTACAGTGAGATTGCGCCCCGTTACAAAATCTAGCAGCCTGAGTCCGTTATCCGATGTGTCGTCATGCAGGCTGTGTTTCCCGATGACTCTAGCAAAGATGTCTTCCTTGCCCAGCTTTGCGTTGAAATCTCCTAGGACGATCTTGGTGTCGTAGCTGGGGCATTGATCGTATGTTCTTTCTAGGAGATTATAAAAGTCATCCTTGCTGTCGTCATCTTTATCCTCCGTAGGGGCGTGGGCGCAGATTAGGCTAATGTTGCCGAGCCTAGCCTTGATGCGGATTGTAATGAGGCGTTCACTCACGGATTTAAAGCTTAAGACTTTTTGCCTAAGTCTGCCTCGAACAACAAACCCGCATCCAAACAGGCGCTGTCGCCGCTCTTTGTAGCAATCACCGTAGTAGATGTCGCAGTTTCTCACTTTCTTTTTGCCCGGCCCATCCCATCGCACTTCCTGGATGGCGGTGATGTCAGCCTTATAGGTTTCCAGGGCCTCCGCAAGTTCATCGGCTGCACGTGGTCTGTTCAGGGACCTGACATTCCACGTGCAGAACCGAAAATCGTTATCCTTATTTCGTTGTTCCTGGTCGTCAGCAATAAAGTCATCCATATTTATATTTATTCCTTGTTGTTGTGTCGAAACTAGTGTGTTTTTACACGGTAGGGAAGTTACCCCCACGCACAACCCCCGAAACCTGGAGGACCGGGTCCTGGTTTAGACCCCTGGACAGAGGGGATTCGCTGCACACTTTGGTTCACCTCTAAGCGGGTGCTGTAGGGGCTATCCAGGGGCGCCACGGGGAGGCAGTATGTCAGCTTGACCAGTCCATTTTCAGGGATCGCTGCTGGCTTCTCGCCAGGTTGAGAGCAATCAACAACTTTGCCCTGAGTGCACTGGCCCATTCCCCCGAATGATGACAGCATATACAAAACGAAGTATATGCTGTCATCAAAAAAGGACGCACAACACCGACGACTGGGCCAAAACGTCACCATAGGCAGCTATAACTTCGAGGTAGTGAAGGACTTCGTCTACCTTGGCTCCCAAGTCAACAGTATGAACAACATCAGTACCGAGATCAAACGCAGAATAACTCTTGCCAATCGCTGTTTCTTTGGGCTCAAGAGGCAATTGAGTAGTAAGGCCCTTTCTCGAAAAACCAAGTTGACACTATATACCACTTTGATAATCCCTGTACTTCTTTATGGCGCAGAAACATGGACGGTGTCGAAGGCGGATGATGAAGTCCTTGGTATTTTCGAGAGAAAAGTTCTGCGTTCAATCTTCGGCCCTGTTTGCGTTTATGGTTTCTGGAGAAGAAGATTCAATCATGAACTGTACGGGTTGTACAGCGACATGAGCCTAACCAGGCGTTTACGGATCCAACGGCTAAGGTGGTTGGGCCTTGTAGAGTGCATGGAGAATACTGCTCCGACCCGTAGAATCTTCGATTCCGAACCTGTGGGACAACGCATTAGAGGACGCCCACGGAACCGATGGCGCACACAAGTGGAGAGGGACCTCAACCAACCTGGTGTGCAAAATTGGAGGACGCTGGCTAAAGACCGTGCCAGCTGGAAAAGTTTGTTGGTTGAGGCCCAGGTTCACCACGGACTATAGCACCTAAAGAAGAAGAAGAAGAACAGTTTGCTTGTAAAACAAACCAATCTAGAATCAGACGATATGGAGCTCCTGTTCCAATGGAACAGGTTGGATCAAAAATTTCATTCACAATAAACCATTTAATTTTCTCATTGATACAGGATCATCTGTTAATATAATTAGGAGAAAAACTTTATCAACAATGGTTCAAAAAACAAAGGCTTAGGAGTGGTTTTTAGCAAAACATCCTCTTTACATATATAGCGTTTTCAGGCACTTTTCCCATGATGTTTTAACGCGGTTGGAGGGTATGATATATCTAAGTGTGCTTGGTATTTTTTGGGGCGTTATAGCCGATGTTTTTTTTCTAGAATTTTAGATGACGATTGCCTAGATTTATTGTTCTTTTTCACTCAAATACGAGTGTGATATATGCCTACGAAGCGATAGCTGATCCATATGATCATCAGGGTTTGTAATGCAGTATAATCATCCCTATCCCATCCTTTCATGAAATCAATGGACATCGCTTCGTTCTGTTTTCGCGTAAGGTTCCAGTAGATCTGTATACAAGCAGGTTGTAGTTGGTAAAATAGTTATCAAAATAAACGATGTGTTTTTGGATTTATTGGTAACATTCCGAATCGACAAAACTTGTTCTGCAAAATATCACATTCATCACAGTGTACGTATTTTGAACATCTTATCAGTAGAGCTCGTTGCTATAGAATTACCTGAAAAATTCAGGCTTCTTTTAATTTCCAAGAATCTGTTTTGTGCATGCAATCTCAAACCAATACCACACCTAGATCTTCATCTACGCTCCAATATGATCTTTCACGGGGTAGTTTATGATATCCGGTATATATAAGTATTCCCAAGAATTTACAGAGTTCCTTATTAGTAAAAATATTGTTGTGCCTATTTGTCCGGCATATATTGTGCTTTGTTAAGCACTACATCGTCAACAAGAAGCTCAAATATTTTCACCGGGTTAATGTCTTTTAGGATATCCGAAACATTAGTACGTCGTTCTTCAACAAATGTTTGGTCTGGAGTGGTCTGAAAACAGTTTCAACTCTCTTTGGAACATTCCGTGAAGTAGATGATGCGAATGTTGTGAAGGGCTCGTCATAATCGCTACTACATTGTTCTTCAACGGTCGAGTTATTTTTCTTAGTAACTTCTTTATTACCGTGAACATCTCGAGGTATTTTGTTTCCATATAAGTTATCGTCTCCACCCTCCTCTTCATCGGTGATAACAGTTGGATCAGGACGAAGCACGAACACGTCGAAAGCAGCAACATCATCACTATGTTGGTTGATAATGCCGTGTATTGCTTCTTCTAAGCCAAAATAGTTTTTATGGCGCGTAAAAACACGTCTTTTTGCCATTTTCTTTGCTTTCAAAGTCTTTGTTTTTAAAAAAAATTTATAAAAAGTATCTAATTAAAAAAACTTCAACTAGAAAGAAAAAAAAGTTTCACTGCACTAATTTTTCTTACCTCAAGAGACCGGTGTACTAAACTTAGTACAGCAACACTTTTTCTATTACAGGACGAACAACTTTAAATGATTTAAACTGTTATATGATTTGGTTAATAACTTATGGTGTTGTAGGTTAAAGAAAATACTTTTTGGCACTTTGCAAAGGCAAATTTTGTAAAAAAAACTAAATAAGAACTGACACGCCAGCACGAAAAAATAACGCTTGTACAAAACGTGGATTACCCGCACTATTATTTCATTGCTTTGATAGTTTTCGCTTCATTCATATTGCATAAGCTCTTTCTGACAGATAAAAAACGTTGTCATAGTGAAAAATCGCATAAGGAGATTTTTACATCATTTTAAAGTGGTCTAATAAATATAGTACAGAGGGCGTTAATGGGTTAAGAACAACTCAGTAGTTTTAGAGTCCATTCAAGACTTTTTCATCCATGGAAGGCTAATAAAGCCTTCCATGAGGGATTGTTAGGTTATGATGCACTACAAACTTTGAACGCAAAAATTGATGTTGCTAGAAATACTATAGTTTTAGATGACTTCGAATATCTAATAGGATTTCATACCAGTAGTGATAGTGACTACAAATTAATAAAGCAAAAATTAAATATTCACGAGATTGAAATAAATGAAGAAAAATCTAGATTTCGTATGGATCACATCAACTGGGAGGAGCGTTCAGCTTTTGTTAAGTTATTGCGTAAATACAATAACATATTTTATAAGGAAGGTGATAAATTGGCCTTTACTCATGCAACAAAACATTGCATTAAAACCATCTCCATGAGGACCCCATCTTTAGCAAATCATATAAATATTCTGAGGTGCATAGAGAGGAAGTGAATCGTCAGATAAGAGAGATACTGGAGCAAAACTTTATTTGTCATAGTACTTCTCCCTCTTCCTCACCGATATGGGTTGTATCCAAGAAATCTGATGCGTCAGGGAAGAAAAAATGGCGTATTGTAGTCGATTATCGTAAACTAAATCAAATGACGATATCCGACAGATATCCTATTCCTAACGTGGAGGATATTTTAGATAAGTGCGGAAGCTGCCTTTACTTCTCAACGATTGACCTGGCAAAGGGTTTTCATCAGATAGAGATGAACCCTGTCGATAGAAAGAAAACGGCATTCTCTAAAATACGAGTGCTATTATTAAATACCCAATACCATAAACGGAAAAAGAAATAAGACAATTTTTGGATCTAGCTGGGTTTTACAGAAAATTCATAAGAGACTATGCTCGAGTAACCAAACCCTTGACATGCTGTTTAAAAAAAGGAAATAAAATTAGCTTTAAAGATAAATAATATATAAAAGCAGTCGAAACAATAAAGATTTTGATAACAAGGGAACCAATTCTCTCATACCCAAATTATGAGAAAACTTTTACACTAATTACAGATGCTTCGAACGTGGCTCTGGCTGCGGTGTTGAGTCAACAAGAAAAACCGATATGCTTTGCAAATAGGACGCTCAATGAACATGAGCTTAACTATTCAACAATTGAACGCGAACTTTTGGCTTTGGTGTTGTGGACAACAAAATATTTCCGGCCATATCTTTTTGGCAGAAAATTTTTGGTTTTTTTCGTGATCATAAGCCCCTCCAATGGTTACATAACCTCAAAGAACCAAACATCAAACTCCAGAGGTGGAGAATCAAACTTAATGAATTTGATTTCGATGTAAAGCATATTCCTGGCAAGGAAAATCATATTGCCGATGCTCTTTCTAGGGTAAAACTGGACGAATAAAATATGAATGAAAATGTTAATTCTGATATGGCCACCATTCATTCAGCGGAAGATGGTAATTATATTCCCATATCTGAAAGGACATTGAATACATTTAAAAATCAGTTAAAGCTTTTTTAAAAAAAAGTCTTAAGCTTTAAATACATGAGCGAATGCTTCATAACAATGCACATCAAGGGTAGACTCGCAACATTAGCCTAATCTGCGCCCATGCTCCTACGTAGGATAAAGAAAGCAAAGATGAGTTTTATAATCTCCTAGAAATATCTTCACCGAGACCTTCAATGTCAGAAGGGGATTTAGACAAGGCGACGCACTGTCATGTGACTTTTTTAACATAATTCTTGAGAAGATCGTGCAAAACTCACACGCCAACAACAGAGGCACGATCTTCCAAAAGTCCGTGCAACTGCTAGCATACGCTGACGACATTGACGTGATTGGCCGAACACAGCGAGCCGTCACTGAAGCGTTTGCTGGTATTTCAACGGAGGCGGCCAAAATGGGTCTAGCGGTGAACGAGGGCAAAACGAAGTATATGCTGTCATCAAAAAAGGACGCGCAACACCGACGACTGGGCCAGAACATCACTATAGGCAGCTATAACTTCGAGATAGTGAAGGACTTCGTCTACCTTGGCTCCCAAGTCAACAGTATGAACAACATCAGTACCGAGATCAAACGCAGAATAACTCTTGCCAATCGCTGTTTCTTTGGGCTCAAGAGGCAATTGAGTAGTAAGGCCCTTTCTCGAAAAACCAAGTTGACACTATATACCACTTTGATAATCCCTGTCCTTCTTTATGGCGCAGAAACATGGACGGTGTCGAAGGCGGATGAGGAAGTCCTTGGTATTTTCGAGAGAAAAGTTCTGCGTTCAATCTTCGGCCCTGTTTGCGGTGATGGTTTCTGGAGAAGAAGATTCAATCATGAACTGTACGGGTTGCACAGCGACATGAGCCTAACCAGGCGTTTACGGATCCAATGGCTAAGGTGGTTGGGCCATTTAGAGCACATGAAAATATTGCTCCGACCCGTAGAATCTTCGACTCTGAACCAGTTGGACAACGCAATAGAAGACGCCCACGGAACCGATGGCGCATACAAGAAGAGAGGGACCTCAGCCAACTTGGTGTCCAAAATTGGAGGAAGCTGGCTAAAGACCGTACAGCTGGAAAAGCTTGTTGGTTGAGCCCAGGTCCACCACGGACTGTAGCGCCAAAAGAAGAAGAAGAAGAAAGCTTTTTAGCAATGACACACACTTGAATAATGATGATATTAAAAATATTATTAAAGATCATTCCATAAAGACCTAATACGTTCAGGTAATACTGAATTATCACGGGCGATGAGGGAGTTAGAAAATGTTACAGAATATCCAGAATTTAAAACTATTGTAATGGACTTGCATCTTGAAGGAATGTATCAGGGAATTGAGAAAGTTGTTAAGGAATTCTCGAAAACGTATTATTATCCAAATTACGTAAAAGAAATTTCGAAAATCATCAATGCATGCGAATTGTGCAACTTGTGCAAATCTGATCACATAACACATAAGTTACCTTATAAGTTAACGCCCCCGCCATTCTCGCGAAAAATTTGTTATCGACTTTTGGAAATGGAATAAGGAGAACTATTTGACATACATAGACCTTTATTCGAAGTTTGCAATGGCTGAAAATGTCTCAAACTTGAACTGGGTAGAAACGAAACGAGCATTGCTAAGAGTGTTTAATGCTATGGGACCCCCGAAAATTTTAAAAATCTATTAAGACCAAGATATGAATAATGTGAACATTAGGCAATGGTGTGAACAGCTTAATATAGTATTAGAGGTTACCACTGGTAAAACTGGCATAAGTGACATAAGACGTTAAACGAAAAATTACGAATTTTAAATACTTCAGGTGATAAGGATCAAATTTACATGTGCGTCGAACAGGCAATACTTGATTACAACCACACAATAAACCACTCTAGTAACGGAAAAAAGCCATTTAACATTTTTTTGAATAACGCTCAACCATTGATAGATATGCAAAATAAAAAGGAAACTAGAATCAATAACATTAACATAAGAACTACAACATTAAGAACTACACAATCAGCAAAGATGATACTCTACCTGATATTTCTCGTAATGGTCATGTCAAAAACCAAAGCAGAAGTAGAAATTGAAAACTTAAACGGACAAAAATACGTCCTAACCAGGACCGATAATGTTTTCATATATGATGAACACACATATCTCTTCCATGTCACTAATTTAACAAAGATATTAACGTCTTACAAACAAATTATCCGAGATCAATATAACGCCAGTATCCAAGAAACACTCTTAATAAAGAAAATTGAAATATTGGAAAATCAATTGAACGAACATAAAAGATACACAAGATCCTTAAATTTCCTAGGATCAGTTTTGAAGTTTGTCACAGGAATTCCAGACCACGATGATTTTATTAATATGGATGGTACCTGTAATAAACATTTTGGAGTACGCAGACATTCATATAACAAGAACGAAAGACTTAGTTATAACAATTTATAAATACCCAATTCTCAACAGATATTGTAAACTTTTTAAAATTACGCCTATAAGTTTTAGGCACGGAAAAATAAAAACAGATGATCAAATCGCTCAATGTGATAAAAACTATGGTAGAGTAAACTTTTGCAAGAACTATTTGGAAAAAACCATTTGTAGAACAAATAATGAAACAGACACATGTATACTTCCACTACTCAACAATAGAAATAGTAAATGCGAGGTCATACAAGAATATAATAATCCGATAACGGAAATTGACGAAGGTTTCATATTATTGGATGGTACTCATCAAATTTACAATACCACTACTACAGGCATAACTCTAGTAAAATATACTGACAAAGTTAGAGTAGATAACAATACTTACAGGAATATACATGACAGACTCATAGAGGCTATCCACACAAAACATGATGAAGATTTTGAAATCATAAACATTCTCACCGGGGGAATGGGCCAGTGCACTCAGGGCAAAGTTGTTGATTGCTCTCAACCTGGCGAGAAGCCAGCAGCGATCCCTGAAAATGGACTGGTCAAGCTGACATACTGCCTCCCCGTGGCGCCCCTGGATAGCCCCTACAGCACCCGCTTAGAGGTGAACCAAAGTGTGCAGCGAATCCCCTCTGTCCAGGGGTCTAAACCAGGACCCGGTCCTCCAGGTTTCGGGGGTTGTGCGTGGGGGTAACTTCCCTACCGTGTAAAAACACACTAGTTACGACACAACAACAAAGAATAACTTTGTTGGTTGAGGCCCAGGTTCACCACGGACTGTAGCGCCAAGAGAAGAAGAAGAAGAAGAATCAATAATGAAAATTTAAAGAGAATAGAAAATCCCATTAATGTAAAATACATAAATGCAGAGAATAAAAGAAAAAGACTAAATAAAATAGAAAATCCTTTTAAAAAGGCGGAAGCATTAAGAAGAGAGGATGATGGGGAACATTTTGTGGTGAAACTTAGGTATAGAAAATTTAGAAAATATAAAATCCATTTTAAAAGAAATAGAGTAACAAATATAAATGATTGCAGGAATCGATTCGAGACGCCATTTGCAGAAGAGAATCCTCGAACATCTCACTCAAATTAATTTTTCCCCAATGTTCTTCACAGCTATGGTCTTGTCGTACTTGACGTTCAGAGTTGTCGCTCAAGCTATTAAAATTGATCAAATTAGTGATGGTATGCTATGTTGTTATTGACCAGGGAAAAGTAGCAATCCCCACTGATTATGTTAATCATATTGTTGAGATCAATATGACCGAACTTGAGAAATCTTTCAATGAATTGTGGAATGAGAAACAGTTATTCATAAAGAGACAAAAACGGGGCTTATTTAATGCATTAGGTAGTGGTCGGAAGTTTCTTTTTGGAACCCTTGATAGTGAAGATAGGGAAATAATAGAAGAATCTATAATTGAAATAAATAACAGAATTGATAATGGCGACATAATCACATATAGTATTATTGAACACGTTAATGCTGGAAGTACACTTTTAAATGAACTAAGAAATTCAACAAATACCCTTCAGAATGCACTTGTTACTAAAATTATTGCCGATACTTTTCTTTTTCTAATGTCAAAACCTACTTAGTGCCTATCCAGGCTATTCAAATGGGAATACATTTGGCTAAATTGGGTATTGTTAATCCTAAACTTTTTAACATCAAAACTACATACATATATCACAATTGAATGTAGGAAAATTTGAATTTATTAAAACCTCTGTTTGGATTAAAGAAAATTTAGTATATTTTGTATTAACCATACCACAAAATTTAATAATGTATCCTAGATTTAATATATTACCAATTCCTGATATTGAACTAATATTAAGCTTAGACGTAGATCTTGTAAAGAGAAATAGAAAGCTGTTTCAATTAAATAACAAAAAATTACACCTCAATATGACTTATGTTTTGTTCTTTCAAAACAAATGAAGAAACAAGTATATCTTTTGTACCAACCAATAGGGTTTTAACAAAAAACATGCAAAAAACAATCATTAACCAGAATTGTAGCGACTTAAATATATCAGTTAATGGAAATAATTTACTAACATTAAGCAATTGTAAACTTAAAGTTGATCTTTTGAATTTGAAAGCAAATTAAGTAATCCCCAAACAAACATTGTCCCATATGTTAATTAAAAAATTTAATTAAAAATAACGCAGATTATTCAACTAAAATAGAGTTAAAAAATAATTATCATAAGTACTATGCAGTAAAAGAAACAAACTATATTATTTTTGCATTCATTTTTATTATTGTAAATTCTTGGTAATAATAATACTACAAAAAATTAAGCTCTTAGATCTTATAAAAAACAAATGTGTGAAAGAAAAGATCAATGAGCACATTGAAATTTCTTATGAAGGGAGGAGTGACATACATAACATACCGTAGTGAATGAGTAGCGCATGCATTTAATGCTGACTTGGCGTCTGCTACTGCCTGCGCAACTACATTTGTTGCCGTTGTTATGCGACACTCTTTATAAACATTGTTTTTAAGTTTTTATGCAAACCTTGCATTTCGATATGTTAGTTTTTAAGTAAATTTTAAGATTTAAATTTTAATAAAGTTCATTAATAAAACTACACTCAATCGCAAGCTTGTATTTAATTTGTATGTATATTTCATTAGCACATAACCCTATTTTAAATAACAAATTCCTTAAAAAAAGCGGAAGGTATACCTTGCCAATGTTATAATATGAACTCTTTTAAAATATACATACTTAAAATGTTTTTATATATAGTATAATTACATATTATTTTACTAAAAAGGGTAGGTATAGTGGCAACTCTATCATCTATAATGTTATTTATTATACTGTTACTCTTTCCAGTATGCTCCCCACAACAACTTTTAAGCTAATCAATAAGACTAAATAAAGAGTGCAGTCGTGAATTGACAGACACATGAAGCAGTTTTAATAAATAAAGAAGGATGCAATATACATTATTTCAGATAGTGGTAACTGGGGCGGGCGAGTATTACAATTGATCTGATATGAAGAATGTAAATGGAGATGTTATGAGAGATCATGTCATCTTTCACATATCTATTCTACTATCAGATCCTGAAATATTCGAACTTCTTAAGCCACATCCAATTCCGGTTCCAATAAGTGGCATAATACTCGCTATAAGATCATGCGGTGGCTCCCCAGCTATAAATAATCATAAAAATCAGTGATATGCAGTATTACATACGTAATAATTAGAGGGAATGAATTTCTATGCCAACACATGCAATGACAATTCAATGCAACCGCTGACGTTTCTTACATTAATCATAACATTCAAACAAGTTGAAACACTGTTCGCGTTGCAAAAAAATCATAGCCAAACTTAGAGGGATTTAGCTTCCGAAATCATTATCATTACGTAGCAAAGAGCAATCTATGTAAATGACATCATTTACGCATTTCTTTATTTTTTTATTTTATTTGACTGTTATCTAGCACAACAAGATGAATCATCTTATGAATGACAGTGCTAGTGATCAGGTAGATACATATGCATTATAATTATAAAAATATATTAATAATTACAATATATACATAATTTAAATTATAAAAGAACTGAAAATCCAAGTTTTAATGGCGCGGAATGAAAAAATTACATTTACAGGGACTAAATTGTTACAGTAGTCACGAAAAACACTCTCATATATGTATATGTACAATGTACATACATATCAAAATTATTGAAATTAGCAAATTTGGCCACATATATAATTAATGATAATAATTTTACAAAAATTATAATATATATAATAATTTTAGTAGCTTGCGTTGCCTATTCGTTGGGTAGTATTTGTCAAGGAGTTCCAAAAATTGCTGGAATATACGAAAAATTGTCGCTGGGAAACAAGACTCTTATATTTTTGCTGAATTATGTTCTTACCACGTTGAAATCTGGCGAACAGAATTTGTTGTATAGATATGGTGGTTGTTTAGATGGAATTATTTTATGCAAGAAAATAAGGCATTTATAATTCAAAAGATTTTCAAGTCATACTTAAAATCCTAAAGGAATATTCTGAAATTCGGTCTCGCCGACCTTTTTGAAATATGTACGTGGCTCCCATTAACGCACTTAGCGCAACTGTCCTTTTAAAAGAACACCACAAATGCGACAAATGCATCGTTATACACGCGCAGTTTTCCCAGTTAAATTTTGATTTTTTTTGTATGTTATTATATTGTTTATGCTTTGTTATGTAGGTTTGCAGTTTGAAAACGTAAGTTGATGAAAACAGTTTAGCGTGTTTTCATTTAGTGCTTTGCAAAAGGTTATTTTTCTTTATAGTGCGTAATGGAAAAAAATATGTAAGTAAATCATTTACATCCACCTAATTGTTATTTTTTTCTCAACAACAAACAAAAGCAGCATTTTAGTTAAAAAAGAACTAAATGGAAAGCATTGCAACGTAAAGTGCACTCTCCTTTTAAAAGGACAGTTGCAAAATATCCTATATATTGTCTCGAAACTCGAAATAAAAATACCGAATATTAATGGGAGCCACTGTAGTGTGGAATATTATTAACTTTAAGTTAAGTTCGTGCATGTCCGTTCCTTCGCAGTTTGCGTAAATTTCGCAGCCGTATAAAAGTGATAGAATGAGATATGTTTTTGCGAGGTACGCAGCTTACTATAGACTGCGCCTACAACGTTATCAATATGATTTGTCCATGTAAATCTGTTATTAAAAGCTACACCCAAGTTTGATGCCGAATTGACTTAGTCGATCACATTGTCATTGATTGTTAGTTTAAAATTATTAACAATTCTTCCAGGTTTTTGAAAGGAAGATACGTTTTAACTTTATCGGGTTAATATGCAGATCATTTGCCACAGCCCAACAGTTAGTCTTGCTCAAAATCGTCGTTTATTGTATTTGTGCAAAGAGCAATTTCATTTAATGGCTAAAATTGTGAATTTGTATGTCATCTTCGTACATATGCATTCTACTACTAATATAAATATCTGTTAAGTCGTTAATGTAGAGGCTGAAGAGCAAGGGCACAGGTATTGAACCTGACACTCCCTTATTAACATTTAGTGGGTCAAATAAGCAGTTATTTAATTTTACTATTTGTGAACGGTTCGCTGGAAAAGATGAAATTAAATTGCAGCAGAGCTTGAAAAACAAAAGAATTTGTGGAGCTCTTTTTATCAAGATGTAATGATTTATAGTATCAAATGTTTACTGTGGACCAAAGTATCAGAAGCGCCACCAAATTAATGTCAAGTTTGGATTTTATGTTTTCGACTACATCGGCTAACTGTGTTATACAGCATCTGCCCTACACGAAGCCAGATTGTATCTCAGAAAGCAAATTCCTTCCTGTGAAATATTCCTTCATTTGCCTGCAAATAATGTTTTCAAAAACCTTAGACAATAATGGAAGAATTACTATTGGGCGGAACTTTTTATTACTTTTAGGGATAGGAATGACCTTAGAAAGCTTCCATTCCTTTGGGAAAATTGATTTTGTAATAATTGAGTTGAACAAATATGTTAGGAGAGGAAGAAGCTTTGGAATTAAGGTTTGTAAGAATAGTGGATTAATGCCATCTATACCAACTGATATAGACTTTATTGCTGAAAGTCTTTTTAAAACTTCGATTTGATCAACACAACGGAAACTAAACGGGGTTTTCACTGTGACATAGCAAAGCTCATCGTAAACGTTACTTTTTGGAGAAGGGACATTAGCATTAGCAAACCTTCTATTAAGTACGTTCACATGAAGATCAAAGTCACTAGATACTTTTTCTCGACCCACTCAAATTTTACGCATTTCTTTCCATTTATCTTTGTTAACTATTGCAAATAATTTTTTTTTGGTAAAAAACACATTTAGCAGCCTAAATACGTTTAGTTACTTCCCGCCGTGCAGATGCAAATATTATTTTAAGATTTTCTGTTCTGAATCCTTTCCAGCGCGAGTAGGCTTCATTGTCAAACCTGAATAAATGTTATTTGGTCGTCTACACTTTCTAAACTTTAGATCTGCTTCCAGCAAATTCTATTAACATGATGATTTAACGCAACGGTATCGATGTTGTAAAAATGACCATATGTGAAGCATGTCTCACCCTCAAATGTGTAAAAGTCATATTTCAGAAAAACAATGCCGTGCTTTGAGAACATTGGCGCAAAAAGTTGGTTGCACAAGACAACACTAGAATTGTGCTTTACAAGTACGGTGGGCAACACCGGAGTTAGCGACGCTCATGCATAAACATGTTAATAAACATATACATGTTATTTCCCTAATATTCTTTTAAGATAACAAGTAAATTTCCATAGATGATAAGAGGGTAATTAGTAACTAGACATACATAAGCAACAATTTATGTAAACACACGTAAACAACCCTAACTAAATATGTAAGATAATCTAAACTACTGAGCAAAGGAATAAGATAAAAAGGGTCAAACAAATATCATAAATATACAAATATTGTAAAGACCATAAAATATCATAAATATACAAATATTGTAAAGATCATAAAATATCATAAATATTGTAAGCATATGTACAAAACATGTTCTTTATCTCTTTGTTCCAAAATATCCATTAAGACAAAGGAAATATTATTTGTAACAAATTAGTATTTAAAAAGATATTTTTGGAATTTGGCAGTTTAGTTAATATTTAGCATAAGTACTGAACAGAACTCATTTTAAGAAAATATAAATAAAAAATAAAAGTCGCGTAGCCGACCAAAAAATTATATTTTTCTATTTAACGTGAAAACGTAGAATTTAATTGGCGATCCTACCAGGAGCAACATATACTTTGTTGTTTCAGCGAGACGGACCATCGGAATCCTTGTCGCAGCAAGGACATATAAATCTTCATAGAAGAGAAAATAAATAATTCTCCACAGAAGAGGATATAATTTAAACAAAGTACTCAGTAAAAAATTTACATATGTGAATAATTTTTTAGAGTAAAAAGAAAAAAGGCCAATAATAAGGTCGTGCATAGATGTCAAAAAGAAGATCTATATTTGATAAATTACGTCCCTTAGAGCATATAGAAGAAACGACTATGTCAAATAACGTAGAAATCGAAATGCTTACACAGCAAAATGGCGGCATTACAAGCCATGATGCAGACAATGATACAGCAACATACAACGGAAGTTAATGCACTAAAACATCAAATACAACAGGTAGGAGTAAACCCTCTTATAAACCAACCTCGACCCGCACCACTGAAAGCAATAGAAACAAGAATTACAAACCCCAATGAAGTCAAGTTAGAAGTTTTTAAATCACTCCCTATATTTGATGGTGAAATCACAAAATACCGAGTATGGAGAGAGGATACATCTCGTATGATGGATAGCATAGAGCCTCTCAAGGGCACAAGTATCTATTCACAAGCATTACAAATAGTCAAGACAAAAATACAAAGAGCAGCAGCGCAGGTCTGGGCAAATCATGGCACTATATTCAATTTTGATGCCATTAGAAATAGACTCGACTACTTCTATGCAGATACACGTCTCCTGTACGTTTTGAAGGAGGAAATGAAAAGGTGTTATCAGGGAAGAAAAGCCCTAGAAGAATTCCATGATGAAATAAATAAAAGCTTGAGCCTGATAATTTCAAAAATATCGATGTCCGGATATGGACAAGAAGCCGTAAGTGCAATGACAGATCAAGCCAAACAAGATTCCGTCAGAGTATTTATAACGGGAGTTAACAATCCACGTTATATGCAAACGCTCCAGAAAATTTAGAGCATGCATACACTATTGCACGCACCATTGAGCATGACAGTAGACACCAGAACTTGAAGCTGTCATATGAATCTAAACATCCGCATAAGACGCACGAAGCACAGAGACAACAGTTCCAGTCAACTCAGAGGTATCCACCACGACAACAATTTTCCCAAGAACAGGTTTTCCAACAACCACGGCAACAGTTCTCAACAAAACAACATTTCAACAAATTCCAACCACGACCAGAGCCCATGGATGTAAGTTCCGGTAACACAATCCAGCGACAACCCACATACTTTAACTCAAATCATCAATACAACAATCAACCATGGAAACGACAACGTGAGCCCAGCGGAAATTTCCAACAGAACAAACTAATGAGAAATAACAACATCACCACTGAAGATGATACTAGCAGCATCATTGTAGAACCAGGTACTGTAAATAAACTAATTGTTAAGAATCTATAACTAAAACACGGGTTGCCCCACATAACCATGATCGATGAAAAAATATCATATGATGTATTAATAGACACCGGAGTAACCCATAATTACATTAAAAAGTCATTACAATTAAATTATCCACAAAAAATACAACCTATGCAAGTCATTTCAATCATGGAACGTCACTAGTTAATACCAAACAAACACTAAAATTTCTCGGCAGGAACATAGATTTCTTCGAGTTAGATAACATGAGAAAAACTGATTTGATATTAGGATGGAAGGGAGTAAATATGCTAAACGCAACAATAGATAGTAGAAACATGACATTTACAATAAATAGAACTGAAGAAATTAGTAATATAAACTATACCATAGGTAATGAATTATATAAAGAAGATATAGATAAGTTGATGAAGAATAACAATGGCATAGGACCATTACCCTTCACTACAACGATTGAAGCCACGATTCGGACAAAAACAGACGAACCCATTTGGACGAAGCAGTACCCATACCCCATAGCGGATAACGACTTCGTAAACAATGAAATTAGGAAGTTATTACAAGATGGTATAATCCAACCATTTGAACTGTTCCAAAAAAAGGCGTAGAAGAAACAGGTCGACCAAAACGTAGTATGGTCGTTGATTTTCAAAAATTAAATTCAAATACTATAACAGACAGATATATTATTCCTGACGTAAACATGACTATACAGAACTTAGGAAAAGCCAAATATTTTACAACTTTAGATTTAGAATCAGGATTCCATCAGGTTAAAATTAAGGAAGAAGATAGAGAAAAAACTGCATTCTGTGTAAATGGTGGCAAGTACGAATTTGTGCGTATGCTGTTTGGACTAAAAAATGCTCCTTCAATATTTCAAAGATGTGTTTATGATATCCTGAGGGAGTATATTGGCAAGTTCGCATACGTCTACATTGATGATGTACTAATATATTCTTCAACACCAGAAGAACATATGAAACATATCAATATCATATTCAATGCTTTAAATCAGGCAACACTTAGGGTATCAAACGAAAAATCAAAGTTTTTTCAAACAGAAGTCGAATACTTAGGTCACATTATCAAACATAACAGAATTTCGACAAATCCAGAAAAAGTAGAAACAATTGAAAAATATCCTTTACCAGAAACACTCAAAGACTTAAGAGGATTTTTGGGTACGACAGGTTATTATAGAAAATTTATACAAGGATACGCCAGCATAGCTAAGCCCCTTACAGTTCACTTACGAGGAGACAACGGACAGATAGGAAAAAATAAAAGTGCTACAACAAAAATCAATTTAGACAAAGCTGCTATACAAGCATTTAAAAAATTAAAAAAATGTTTAAAAGAACAGGTTGAACTCTTCCAACCGAATTATGATAAACCATTTGAACTAACTACTGATGCATCCAACATAGCTAATGGAGCCGTACTTAGCCAAACAAACAAACCAATATTTTTCCTTAGCAGAACATTATGTAAAACGGAAGAAAATTATAGCACAAATGAGAAAGAATTACTAGCAATAATTTGAGCATTACAGAAACTTAGGAATTACATATACGGAACAACTGACCTCACTATCTACACAGATCATCAGTCACTAGCTCACTCCATATCAGAAAACAACCCAAACCCAAAACTAAAGCGATGGAAGGCCATAATAGAGGATTTTGGATCAAAACTAGTATATAAGCCAGGACATCAAAATTTGGTAGCTGACGCCTTGTCAAGACAACATATAAACACGTCATCCATTGATGCGGTACACTCAGCTGAAAGTCCGTTTTCAGAAACTATCAAACAGGTAAAACAACCACTAAATGCATACAGCATTCAAGTCAAGCTTGTACCAAATAATAAAATAAATGAAACACGAACTCGTTCAAAATAGAGTTAGACATACGATAAACTTTACGAATGAACAAAACCTTTGGTAAATTTAAAAGGGCCGATGTTGATTTTGAATAAAACACAAACTATTTAGGAAATTATTGTAATTTTATTTTATTATGATGTATTGGTATTACTCAATTATGTATGGAACAAAATATCGGCCAAATGGGCGCCGCGACCTCGGCGGCACACCTCCATCCGATGGTCCAAATTTTCGATGACGCTGAGGCATAATGGAGGTTCTATGCCGTTAAAGTGCCGAATTATCTGATCCTTTAGGTCTTGAATTGTTGCTGGCTATTCGACGTACACCTTTTTCAAATAACCCCAAAGAAAAAAGTCCAACGGTGTCAAATCACATGATCTTGGCGGCCAATTGACATCGCCATTACGTGAGATAACACGGCCATTGAATTTGTTGCGCAAAAGAGCCATTGTTTCGTTAGCTGTGTGGCAAGTGGCACCGTCCTGCTGAAACCACATATCGTCCACATCCATATCATCCAATTCGGGCCATAAAAAGTTCGTTATCATCTCACGATAGCGAACACCATTCACAGTAACTGCCTGACCGGCCTCATTTTGGAAAAAATACGGCCCGATGATGCCGTCAGCCCATAAACCGCACCAAACAGTCACTCTTTGTGGGTGCATTGGTTTTTCGACAATCACTCTTGGATTCTCATTCGCCCAAATGCGGCAATTCTGTTTATTGAGGAATCCACTGAGGTGAAAATGTGCCTCATCACTGAAGATGATTTTCTTCGAAAACTGATCATCCACTGTTGCCATTTCTTGCCACCATTCTGCCAATTCACGACGTTTGGAATGGTCAATAGGCTTTAGTTCTTGAGCCAATTGCACCTTGTAAGCGTGTAAATGCAAGTCTTTATGCATAATGTTCATCAACGACGAGCGTGAGAGGTGCAATTGTTGGGAACGACGACGAGTTGAGGTGGACGGCTCTTCAGCCACACTATCGTGAACAGCAGCAATATTTTCTGCAGTACGAGCATGCACTGATATTCTCACATCTTCTACAGACCCGGTTTGCTCGAATTTTTCCACGATTTTTGCGATTGTACGCACATTTGGAATATGAAATTGACCAAAAAAATTACGAAGTGCACGATATGCATTTTGATTTGAACTCCCATTTTCATAATAAGTCTGGATAACTTTAACACGTTGTTGGATTGTGTATCTCTCCATGGTTCAAATTGAGTAAGTCTGAAATAGAGAAATGTCAAATAAAATTCGGAAAAAAAAACTTGGCGTTTAGGTGTGGTTCACATTCAACATCGGCCCATACAATTTAACCACCCTTGAATTGAACCCTTTTACTTGAATTGAGAAAAATACTACAACAAAATAAGACGACCGCATTATATACCACAAGAGAAAAAATCTATGCACTAAGCCCTATTATAACAAACACTTTCAATGGTATAAACTTTGTATATACACCAACAAAACTTATTGATGTTCGAGAGAAAGAAAAACAAGCTGAAATAGTAAAAAAAAATACACGATAGAGCACACAGAGGCTACAGAAACAACATACAGGAGATACTCGAAAATTACTATTGGCCAGAAATTAAGCAACAATGCAAAGCATATAACAAAAAGTGCACATCTTGCCTATATGGTAAATATGAGAGGAATCCAACAAGAGAACCATTAGGAGATTCCGACATTCCAACAGAACCAGGCAAATACATACATACATATGGATATATATTTCAACGCCAACAAAACATTTCTAGTCGCCATTGATAAACTCTCAAAATATGTTACTTTGAGGGAAATTGACTCAAGAGAGCGCATGGCTGAGAAAATTGAAGAAATTCTCACAAATAACTATCCAAACTGCACACGATTGATGACTGATAACGAAAAATGTCTAAATACACCAGCAGTAAATATGATGTGTATAAAATATGGCATAAAAAAGATAAAACACCAGCGGAACGCGTCCACAGTACCATTTCCGAGCTAGCAAGAATATTTAAAATACAAAACGATACAACAATAGCTGAGGAAATACATAAAACAATAAGAGAAATAAATAACACCATACACACAGTCACAGGACAAAAACCAGCTGATATTTATTTAACCACAAGGGGTGTGATCGTACACAAAGGTAACATTAAGAACTACACAATCAGCAAAGATGATACTCTACCTGATATTTCTCGTAATGGTCATGTCAAAAACCAAAGCAGAAGTAGAAATTGAAAACTTAAACGGACAAAAATACGTCCTAACCAGGACCGATAATGTTTTCATATATGATGAACACACATATCTCTTCCATGTCACTAATTTAACAAAGATATTAACGTCTTACAAACAAATTATCCGAGATCAATATAACGCCAGTATCCAAGAAACACTCTTAATAAAGAAAATTGAAATATTGGAAAATCAATTGAACGAACATAAAAGATACACAAGATCCTTAAATTTCCTAGGATCAGTTTTGAAGTTTGTTACAGGAATTCCAGACCACGATGATTTTATTAATATGGATGGTACCTGTAATAAACATTTTGGAGTACGCAGACATTCATATAACAAGAACGAAAGACTTAGTTATAACAATTTATAAATACCCAATTCTCAACAGATATTGTAAACTTTTTAAAATTACGCCTATAAGTTTTAGGCACGGAAAAATAAAAACAGATGATCAAATCGCTCAATGTGATAAAAACTATGGTAGAGTAAACTTTTGCAAGAACTATTTGGAAAAAACCATTTGTAGAACAAATAATGAAACAGACACATGTATACTTCCACTACTCAACAATAGAAATAGTAAATGCGAGGTCATACAAGAATATAATAATCCGATAACGGAAATTGACGAAGGTTTCATATTATTGGATGGTACTCATCAAATTTACAATACCACTACTACAGGCATAACTCTAGTAAAATATACTGACAAAGTTAGAGTAGATAACAATACTTACAGGAATATACATGACAGACTCATAGAGGCTATCCACACAAAACATGATGAAGATTTTGAAATCATAAACATTCTCACCGGGGGAATGGGCCAGTGCACTCAGGGCAAAGTTGTTGATTGCTCTCAACCTGGCGAGAAGCCAGCAGCGATCCCTGAAAATGGACTGGTCAAGCTGACATACTGCCTCCCCGTGGCGCCCCTGGATAGCCCCTACAGCACCCGCTTAGAGGTGAACCAAAGTGTGCAGCGAATCCCCTCTGTCCAGGGGTCTAAACCAGGACCCGGTCCTCCAGGTTTCGGGGGTTGTGCGTGGGGGTAACTTCCCTACCGTGTAAAAACACACTAGTTTCGACACAACAACAAGGAATAAATATAAATATGGATGACTTTATTGCTGACGACCAGGAACAACGAAATAAGGATAACGATTTTCGGTTCTGCACGTGGAATGTCAGGTCCCTGAACAGACCACGTGCAGCCGATGAACTTGCGGAGGCCCTGGAAGCCTATAAGGCTGACATCACCGCCATCCAGGAAGTGCGATGGGATGGGCCGGGCAAAAAGAAAGTGAGAAACTGCGACATCTACTACGGTGATTGCTACAAAGAGCGACGACAGCGCCTGTTTGGATGCGGGTTTGTTGTTCGAGGCAGACTTAGGCAAAAAGTCTTAAGCTTTAAATCCGTGAGTGAACGCCTCATTACAATCCGCATCAAGGCTAGGCTCGGCAACATTAGCCTAATCTGCGCCCACGCCCCTACGGAGGATAAAGATGACGACAGCAAGGATGACTTTTATAATCTCCTAGAAAGAACATACGATCAATGCCCCAGCTACGACACCAAGATCGTCCTAGGAGATTTCAACGCAAAGCTGGGCAAGGAAGACATCTTTGCTAGAGTCATCGGGAAACACAGCCTGCATGACGACACATCGGATAACGGACTCAGGCTGCTAGATTTTGCAACGGGGCGCAATCTCACTGTAGCAAGCACGCGATTCCCTCACCTCAACATTCACAAAGGGACCTGGCGGTCCCCTGATCAATTAACCGTCAACCAAATTGATCACATTGCGATCGACGGCAGACACTCCTCCAGTATTCTTGATGTCCGAACATTCCGAGGAGCCAACATTGACTCCGATCACTTCCTTGTTGTAGCCAAGGTAAGATCACGGATATCAGTAGCAAACCGGAGTAGAGCACGACCACAACAGTTTGACGTCGCAAAGCTACAATCGCAATCGACCGCTGGGAAATTTGCCGATCTAGTCTCCCTTAAGCTCTCAGAGAGTCCAGCCCTGCCAGGCGAAACAACCGATGAGGAATGGAACCGTTGCCAAAACGCCATCAGAGATGCTGCCTCTGATGTATTGGGTTTTAAAATGCCACCCGCAAAAAACCCATGGTTTGACGATGAGTGCAGGCAGGCACATTCAGCGAAGCTAGCAGCGTATAAGGCGACGTTGGAGAGAAGGACGAGAGCAGCTCGTGAGCTCTACGAACGGAAGAGAAGGGAAGAACACCGGCTTCTCAAAAAGAAGAAGAAAGACCACGAAAAGCGCGCGATCGAGGAACTGGAGAGGTGTTACGGCAGGAATAATATCCGAAAGTTTTACCAACGGGTAAAACAACTATCCAATGGATATAAGCTTCGGACAGAAGCCTGTCGTGACGAAGAGGGACAAATCGTAGTAGAGCCGCAATCGATGCTGAGAATCTGGAAGGATCACTTCTGCAGACAGTTTAACGGCGAACAAAACACCGATTCCATCGCCAGGCAGAATATTCCACTACAGATAACGGACGATGATGGTAGAGAATTCCGTCCCCCCGACCTGAATGAAGTCAAGATAGCAATATCGAGATTGAAATCAAACAAAGCTGCAGGAGCGGACGCACTGTCCGCGGAACTATTTAAGGCAGCCGGAGATGACCTGGTTGGGCGCATGCACCAGCTCATCTGTAAGATATGGTCGGAGGAAAGCATGCCCGACGAGTGGAATCTCAGCATCGTTTGCCCGATCCACAAAAAAGGAGACCCCTTCAACTGCGCCAACTACCGAGGAATAAGTCTCCTGAACATCGCCTACAAGATCTTCTCTGCCGTTTTGTGTGAGCGCCTGAAACCATTCGTGAACAGTCTGATAGGTCCTTATCAGTGTGGTTTCAGGCCGGGGAAGTCCACCATCGACCAAATTTTCACACTACGGCAGATCCTGGAAAAGACTCAAGAAATGCAAATCGACACCCACCACCTATTCGTTGATTTTAAGGCCGCATATGACAGTGTGTATAGGGACGAGCTATACGAAGCCATATCTAGTTTTGACATTCCTACTAAACTCGTCAGGCTGTGTAGGATGACGATGGAGAACTCTCGCTGCTCCATCAAGGTCGGTAACGAATTCACCGAGACCTTCAATGTCAGAAGGGGATTTAGACAAGGCGACGCACTGTCATGTGACTTTTTTAACATAATTCTTGAGAAGATCGTGCAAAACTCACACGCCAACAACAGAGGCACGATCTTCCAAAAGTCCGTGCAACTGCTAGCATACGCTGACGACATTGACGTGATTGGTCGAACACAGCGAGCCGTCACTGAAGCGTTTGCTGGTATTTCAACGGAGGCGGCCAAAATGGGTCTAGCGGTGAACGAGGGCAAAACGAAGTATATGCTGTCATCAAAAAAGGACGCGCAACACCGACGACTGGGCCCGAACATCACCATAGGCAGCTATAACTTCGAGGTAGTGAAGGACTTCGTCTACCTTGGCTCCCAAGTCAACAGTATGAACAACATCAGTACCGAGATCAAACGCAGAATAACTCTTGCCAATCGCTGTTTCTTTGGGCTCAAGAGGCAATTGAGTAGTAAGGCCCTTTCTCGAAAAACCAAGTTGACACTATATACCACTTTGATAATCCCTGTACTTCTTTATGGCGCAGAAGCATGGACGGTGTCGAAGGCGGATGAGGAAGTCCTTGGTATTTTCGAGAGAAAAGTTCTGCGTTCAATCTTCGGCCCTGTTTGCGTTGATGGTTTCTGGAGAAGAAGATTCAATCATGAACTGTACGGGTTGTACAGCGACATGAGCCTAACCAGGCGCCTACGGATCCAACGGCTAAGATGGTTGGGCCATGTAGAGCGCATGGAGAATACTGCTCCGACCCGTAGAATCTTCGATTCCGAACCTGTGGGACAACGCAGTAAAGGACGCCCACGGAACCGATGGCGCACACAAGTGAAGAGGGACCTCAACCAACTTGGTGTGCAAAATTGGAGAACGCTGGCTAAAGACCGTGCCAGCTGGAAAACTTTGTTAGTTGAGGCCCAGGTTCACCACGGACTGTAGCGCCAAAAGAAGAAGAAGAAGAAGAAACATTCTCACCTCAGATCGTAAAAACGCATTTAATAATATCGACTCATTAAAAAGATTAGTCATTCCATATGAGGAACACCCTATACGTTCAACTTTTTATACACTATTTTTCATAGCTATAATTTCAGGAATATTCTATATTGGGCTCAAAATATTTAAATATATAATAATATATAAAAGAAAACATACAGAACAAAACTTTAGAATTTATTACAATCAACAAGTTGAAAGAAGTATTAGAGATCGGGACGCTCTCGTTTTAACCCAGGGGAGAGTTAGCGAGGCTCATGCATAAACATGTTAATAACATATACATGTTATTTCCCTAATATTCTTTTAAGATAACAAGTAAATTTCCATAGATGATAAGAGGGTAATTAGTAACTAGACATATCATAAACAACAATTTATGTAAACACACGTAAACAACCCTAACTATATATGTAAAATAATCTAAACTACTGAGCAAAGGAATAAGATAAAAAGGGTCAAACAAATATCATAAATATACAAATATTGTAAAGACCATAAAATATCATAAATATACAAATATTGTAAAGATCATAAAATATCATAAATATTGTAAGCATATGTACAAAACATGTTCTTTATCTCTTTGTTCCAAAATATCCATTAAGACAAAGGAAATATTATTTGTAACAAATTAGTATTTAAAAAGATATTTTTGGAATTTGGCAGTTTAGTTAATATTTAGCATAAGTACTGAACAGAACTCATTTTAAGAAAATATAAATAAAAAATAAAAGTCGCGTAGCCGACCAAAAAATTATATTTTTTTAATTTACGTGAAAACGTAGAATTTAATTCCGGTTGTATATGAACGTCAATTTTGGTCAGTGCAAAATCTTAAAATTTAAATTCATATTTCGGAGAATGGCAACTAAAGCAAAAACTGTGAACGTCAATTTCATATAGAGAAACTTACACTTCGTGACTGTGATATAAAATATGGGTGGTAAAACACGTAAAAGTTTAAATAATAAAAGTAAAAATAAAACTATTTATATGCCAACAATGTAAAACAGATATACTGGAAAATTATGAGGCCCTGGAATGTGATGGCTGTAGAAAAACTTTACATGCACTTTGCAGTCATATAGATAAAAAACAATATGATGAGCGCCAAAAAAAATGAAATTAAAACAAAATTAAACTAACTGGATGAAATAAGAGAAACAGTTCATTTCATGTCGTCTCAGTATTATCTAATTTTGAAGAGTGTGAAGAAGAACGAGAACCAAATAAAGGTATTAAAAAACAAAACCACGAACTGAAAGAAGAGGTTAAAACTTTGAAATCATATGTTTATTTGTTAAACAACACAAGACTACAAACAGACTGCATTATGTTAAAAATGTTATTAGCGTGAAATTTGCAAATAAAAAACGGAAAAAGTTGTTAATGTGTGAGAAGTCTAAATTAAAACAAACATCTGAATTTAAGAATGTTTTTGTGAACGATTTTCTATGCAAGGAATCGTTGGATGTTATGAAATATGCTAAATCGTTGAAAGAAGTGGGTTTCAAATTTGTTTACGCCAAACGAGGAAATATTTATGTAAAAAAAACAACAAAAAAAATTTGTTAAGATCTATTGATGATGTTGATAAGCTATTAAAAACCTTTGGTTGTAGTGCTAAGCGCAATAGTGATGTTGACTTAAAATGCAACGGTAGAGATGCAAATAGTGATGATGATCTCCATAAATGAATTTGAATCTTTAAATTCGGTAATTAAGTAAACATGTTTTTATATGGTTAATACGTAGATTCTTTTAGTACATACCTCAATAAAAATAAGTCTTATTCTTTTAATGTATTATCGCTTAGTGCAAGAAGTATTTCATTTATTGAAAAATTTAATAAATTTAAATTTGATTAGCTACTTTCTTATTATTACCTGATGTTATTGCGGTTCAGGAAACATGGTTCGATATTAACTGTGTTAATTTGTACTCAATTAAGGGATATAAGGCTGAGCACTGCTGCAGAAGTGACAAGTACGGAGGAACTTCCGTGTACGTATCTCAACAGATAAGCTATAATGTACTTTTTTCTCAGAGCAAACATTTTTTGGGCTTAACTTGTTTTTTACTGCCCAATATTAAAATAAATAATGAGGCATTAGCAATAACATCGCTGTATTGGTCTCAAAAGTGTACAATACAAAATTTTGCGGACTTGCTACAAGATTTACTTGAGAAGGTTAAAAACTAACCCTGCGTTTTTGTTGGAGATTTTAATGTCGACTTGATTTCGGAAGATAGACCAAGCAAATTTTTAATGGACATATTTTTAGAATTCAACTTTGTTTCTTGTCATAAATTGGTAACTAGACCTGTGAGTCGATCTTGTATTGACTGTGTATTTGGTAACTGTGCTGAAATCATCCTGGTAAATTCAATCCAGAACAAATTATCTGACCTTAATATAATATTTTGTCAAATAAATACTCAGTTTTGTCGGCGAGAAGGGACGATTAAAAATCAAGACTGGATAGATTATAGAAAATTCTAAATACACCAAGTACAAATTCGTCGTCTGAACAATGTGACCAACTTGTCAAAATTCTTTCTGTGGCGGCAGAACATAGTTGTAAAACCACAATTAGTAAAAAAATGTACGACATGAAATGTGTCCTTGGATGTCTAATAAACTAATTTCGCTGATAAACTTTAAAAATAAATTGTTAAAACCCGTAGGAAAAATGAAAAACATTTGAAAAGAGTGCGCAAAATTATAAAACACTGTAATAACGAGTTGAGGTCTAATTTTTATACGTATCATTTGGATGAATACTGTGGTGACAGTTGAAAAACATGGAGATTCTTGAACGAGACTTTAGGCAGGAAAAACGATCGAATGAATGAAATTATAAACATCAACAATGAGGTTCTTATTTCAAATGATGAAAAAGCTATATCATTTAACCACTTCTTTCACAACTCAATTTGTGAAATAAGAAATACTATTCAGCTGAATCATAATGACAATATAAATTTTTTTCGCACCTTAGTTCCTGTTTCAACCACCTTCAACTTCCATGCTATTGATAACTCTAACATAGCGTCTGTTCTGAATAGTTTGGACGTTAATAAAACGCCTGGTTACGATAATATTACACCTAAAATGCTATTAGTCCGCAAGTCAACTGTTTTGGGAATACTAACAGGAACATTTAACAAAATGATGGAGGATGCAAAATATGCAGATGTTCTGAAAAAACATAAAATTATTCCAATACCTAAATCTCCTGGAACAAATAAAATTGAACATTTTCGTCCGATATCGGTTCTTTCTGTCATTGATAAAATTTACGAAAAGGTAATTTCCGAACAGTTAACTAACTATCTGGACGTAAACAAATTATTATTTGAACGCCAATATGGGTTTAAAAAAGGTTCTGGGTCTGCTGAAGCTGTCATCAATGTTATTGACTATGTGTGTAGCGGTCTTGATAAGGGTTATAAAGGAGTTGCAGGAGCATTTTTTGACTTGTCAAAAGCTTTTCATTTGGTAGATCATATATTGCTTGTTGAAAAATTAAAGCCTGTTAAAGGCTGTTCTGAAAAATCACTAAAAATATTTAAAGACTACTTATGGAACAGGCAGCAGTTTGTGCAAATAGGCGAGGCCAGAACTTCTGGTATTGGTGTAGTTTGTGGCGTTCCTCAATGCAGTGCACTTGGTCCTTCACTATTTAAAATTTTGATTAATGACGTCAAGAATATATCACTTAACGGAAAACTTTTTATGTTCGCTGATGATATTTGCCTGCTGTACAATGACAAATATGAAGAAGTACTTAGAAATCAAATTGAGTATGATGCTGCAATATTATCTGAGTTTCTAAGATATAATAAGTTAATCCTTAACGCACGGAAAACTAAATTTGTGCGTTTTAGGCCACATTTAACGAGACATGATCAGCCAATGAGTGTCTATATTGATGGTGAAATAATCTTTAAAGCGAAAATGTTGATATACCAATCTCTTATACACTCGTACCTGACCTACCTTCCAATAATATATGGTTTTAAATCGAACTCGTCCATGCGTTCGCTACAGTCAGCCCAGAACAAAGCATTGAAAATAGTTTTTAATCTCCCACTACCTTATAATACGATCGATTTGTTTAAAAGATATGCTAATAGCATGCTACCAATAAAAGACCTTCACAAATAGCAACTATTGTTATATGTTTATGTTTTAGCACTATAGAGTTTTCTTTCGTTCGTACACGTACGCAAAGAGCAACTAGGCAGGCGATGGACTTGAATTTTGTCAGGTGTCAGCTCAAGGTTACTAAGCAGAGAATTCGGTTTGCTGGTCCAATTGAGTACAACCAACTACCTGATCGCTTAAAAAAATATCTCAGTGCTGTCGACTTTTAAAAACGCAGTAAAAAACTTTTTGTTACATAAAGTTGAACTGGTTGCTTAAAAGTATAACGCAATAATGAAAAAAGTAAATTGATGTATGTTACATTATATGTATACTTTATATAAAATATTTTATTAATTATTTTATAAATAAATATTATTTCTTAAGTGATTGCTGCCAGTTTTGCCTCTATAAAGCCATTTTGGCACTGAGACGTATATATTTTATGTAATAATTTAATATTGAAATAATAAAAAATAAATTTAAAAAAAGTAAATCAAACTGCAGGATGTATTATGATAGTGCGTGGGTGTTTTGTGTGTTTACCGAAAAACGATCCAGAGTAGACATCGGCGCAATTAAGGGGTGATCAACCAATAAATTATTGTTGAAGTCGCCAGCTATAATAATATTATCATACTGTACGGATATGTTCCCTAGCGTTGTTATAAGGGAATCAAAACTAATATCGCTTTTGCCCTGTATACGCTGCCCAACTATAGTTTCTTCCCATCTAAATTTGATATTTTGAGATATATATTTTCAATTTCACCATCGACGGCATTTTTCAATATTAGCTTACAGGGTACACCATCACGGACATAAACTGCTACACCTACGCCTCTGCTACAGCTTCTATGCCATTAACAAGATTTTTCTATCGGAGCGGAAAAGTTTAAATCCTGATATTCTGTAACTGCATCTAATGGCAACCAAGTATCTGAGACACATATTATATTAATACCAGCTGAAACAAATAGGTTTCTTTAATTCATCGAGTTTTGTTGATGTTTAGCCTAGTCCCAACCCTGTAAAGAACTCTAATCGTGCGTTAAATACAGTCTACTGCTACAAGGATTGAGCATGGGTTATTAAGCTGTTGGCAACGCAAACTAAGAATAAAAGTATTTAATTAAGAAGAAATATGTACATCACTTCGACTGGTGGAAGTTGGATTTTCAAAATTAGGAAATAGCTTGTATATTTGTTTAACATCATCGATACGTACAACGCTCGGACAACATTTTACATAAACATTGCCTCGCATGGTGAAAGCGCTTTGTAATAGTTTTCTTTTCGTATACGATTTGCGGTACGAAAAATTTTAAAATTAGTTTTTGTTAAATTTTCGTTGATGAAAGTCTACTATCTGAGCTAAATCCAAGCAATTACAGCGTAAAAACGAGTTCTCTATTCATCTCCTTGCAATTCGTCAGTGTTTTCAGAAAATAGTACAACAATATTTTTAAAACATCGAATGCTAGAATAGATTATTGTTTATATTGTATCTGTAATCCAAAGGAACTTCTGTCGAAGCATCTTAAATAAAATTATTTTAAAACGGGACATTTACTTTTTTTTTTTTTAATATCTAATAAATTTTTATTTACAGATATAAGATATCTTTGTAGTTGTTATTTCAAGCCGGGCTTTTGAACGGAATCTGGTGTTGTATTGATGAGGAGTGATGGGTTTTAGTAGATGTGTATCATTAAGGTCAGTAAGTTGATATATACTTTTAATATTTAAAACATACAGTTGACGTGGTTGTGGGTTGTTGTTATTAACTTCTGAGTTCTGATGTCTTTCATTTTGGTTTTGATTTTTGTGTTGTATTTAAAGAAGACGGTTTCGAGTCTGTTGAAGTTTCTTACAATGCGAAGAATTTGCACGGCTAACGGGAAGTATGCTTGTGTAAGTACAGTTTTGTAAGCTGCATGGTTGAGGTTGTACAGTGAGTAACCTGCCTTCCCTTTTTTTTTGCAATTCAGTTATTTGTTTTTCCACTTAAAGCTGATATGTACGTGTAGTCTTAAGATGCGAATGCCTTTTGGTTGTGGAGCCTATCCTTGGCGGAAACGTTCTCTTTGTGGTTTAAACCGACAGACGCAGGAAGAAGAAAATCTTCGAGATGCTGTTGCCTTGCGACAGGTCTGTTTTTATGCAGTGAACTAGATTGAGGGGAATGTCAGGCGAGATGGTTGAAGGCCTGATGTTCCTTATGGATTGCGGGCTACCAACTAAGGAGCCTAGTCATTTCTCTCCTTCTGGGAATGATTCTGGGTTCATGATTTCTGACATGCACCTTATTATGAGAAATTGCCACCTGTGTGAGCCCTGCAAGCCACATGGGGTCGGTAGTGAATTGTCACCCTGTTCACTCAAGTGGATTTGATCCACAGCCAGATATAGCCATCAAGACAGGTGCTGGCATGAAATCATCTCCAAATCTTTACTCCTAAATATTTACATGAGTTGACTAGTTCACTTGTGGTGTTACACTTATCGTTTATGAGAGTATAATTTTTTTTTATGAATGCATTCGGTGTCATGATATTTTAATTTTATATTTATATCAGTTTGGTTTTGGACGCGTTGATGGTCAGTCCGTTATCTTGACACCATTTAGATGCAGTATTTAGTTGTTTTTGCATAATTGTTGTAGCTGTCTCTATGTTTTTTATTAATTATTACAATTGCTGTGTCGTCGGTATATAGCCACATACATATGTACACCTTATCCTAACTTACTACTCCTACACAACTAATCAACCCTGATAATAACCTTATGATCTCTTCCGGATTACCGATTACTTTTACCATGTTATGTATCTATGTATTATTGTAAGATAAGAAGAAGCTTTCGTTGACATCCAATATACAAAGACGCGTGTTTTATTTTTCGGTACACCTTTCGCAAACGTATGTAACTATATGCAGCCTTTTAATGAATTAAGCATATCATTTATACGCAAATAGTAGGTAGAGAAGTGGGCACAATTTAGACCCTTGCGGCACTCCGTACTGTGACTTCATTTCACTGTTTAGTTTGTTTCCAATTCTTAAGTGTTAAGTAGTCTTTAAGCCTTGATGAGATATTTCCTCTTAATACGTTTCTGTCTAATGTTGACACAAGTTGTGTAAGTGACGAAGTGTCAAATGTTTTGCTAAAATCAATAAACAAAACCAAACATTGTTCACTTTTACTAGCTGATTTATTAATTTCTTCTTTTGGAAGCCAAATTGAGTTGGGTTGATTATTTTGTATTGGCTAAGAAATTGTTAAGTCTTTTAACCATGACATCCTCTAGCACTTTTTGCAACAACGGTAGTATTGCTATTGGCCTATAGTTGTTCACGTTATCTTTTTGATCTCTTTTGTATATGGGTCTGATTATAGATTTTTTTAATATATTCGGTATAGTACATTGGTTGATGATTCCACTAATTAGTTTTGTTTTTATTGGTATAAGCACTATTGCATTGTTTTTAATGTCTTTGGGCCTTATACCATCAATACCTGGCCCTTTGTTTTTTATTTATTTTCATTTGTGTTTCGTATAATGTTTGCTGAGTGTTCATTGGTTTTAACATCAAATGTGTGAATTATTTTTACCACATTTTCGTGAAATTTTGTAGCAAATTTTTTCAAAACGGTTTCTATATTAAAGCCTTTAAATTTGTTTGTTATAGTCTCATCAACATTGTTTGTAGTTTTGCCGTTGATTTAATTAATTATTTGCCAAGATTGAAATGAATATTTACAGGTACTTAAGTTCTGCTCTTAAATATTTGTCACTTTAAGTGGTAATTGGCAACAAATTAAATAAACGTATTTTTAAACTATCTGTTAGACTTAAATAACTCAACATAATACTTTTCTGCAATTCCTTTTTGATATTATTTTTCTTATTTTGTATACTTAAACTTGAAATCGATGCTTGTCTAACAGAATTGTTTTACTCCAACATTAAGTATGGATTTACTTATTTTTGACAATGAAAACACTTTGTAATAAATAAAAACACAGAAATAAAATAAAGCGAACAAAATTATTTGTAATGTAAATCAAGTGTAAACAAACACGGTGTGGAAATATTTTGTGAAATATTTATTGCCAAAAACTATTTGTAAAGAAATTTAATGTGATTTTTAATCGAACCGTGAGATAGAGCATCATTAGCAATAAAATGAGAACCAAATAAGATCATAAAATGGCTAAACATCTTTAAAAGCTACGGACCTGTTATTGTTGATTTATGAATACTACTTTTTATAAGAGGTTTTTTGTACATATGTATGTATGTAAATATGAATATAGTGTTTTCAAATAAAATTAAATATTGTGAAAACATGTAATTAAGTATGTACATATATTTTGGTATTTATTGATAATGTTAAGAGAAGTCAAAGCGACTTTAGTCAATATTCTTTTTTTATCTAGAAAAAAATTAAGTTAGAGAAATGGGACTTTGATTTTTTATGACAGTACTAAAACTCTTTTCTTTCTTAAGTTGAGTTAAGCGGTTGATGTTTGTGACCACAGATGTAATCAGCAGTTGATGAATTCGGTAGATGTATGTTAGTAGAAATTTTTGCAGATTCATATATGTATGTATGTACGTATTTTACTGTAAATATATTTACATTAACATAAGTATGTATAGGAGTTTGAGCGTGACTGTCATGATAAGCAGACGTATAGCGGAGATTAATCTAAGTTTTCGTTTGTTCGACTATCATTTGTCCTTTTGCAAAAAACTTTTTTGTCTATACCTTTTCGATATTAATTATATTTCTTTGTTGAAAAATAAATAACAAACAATAATTCTATATTATAAAATAAAGTAATGAGCGAGCCATTGGCTCAAAACTTTAACACAAATATTGACAAAAACAATGTAAATGAGTTCACGACATTAAATAATGAGAAAAAATATCTTAAAAGAAGAACAAATATGAATAGTGAAACAACACCTAAACAAACACGCAATAATTATTTTTCAATTCTTGATAACGATCAAGAATGCGATGATAAATATATAAAAAAATTCGAAAAACATGTGTCTAGCAATAACAACAATACATTTATATCGCAAATCGTGGCACAAAACATTACTCTTAGAGACCAAAATATCTCACATAATGAGAAGACATCAAATAAAATGAACAATAAAAAAGTCCCACCACTCAATATTTTCGATTTGGATCCCAATGAACTTGTAGAATTTATTTCAAGTGGTCTAAAAATCAATGAATTTAAAATGAAAGAATTTAAAAATAGCAAAATATCCTTCTTTATGACCACTATGAATGACTTCAACAGAGTTAAAGCTTACCTGCAAAAAACCTAAACAAAATTTTTCACATGAAAGGCAGTACAGAAAACGAAAACTTAAAATTTATAAAAGTGCATCAATTCTCAACTAAAAATTCAGTAAAGAATAACACTAAACTACATATGTTTCTAGTGCAAATAAGCTCTGAAAGTAATGTCAACAATCTAAAAAATATTAAGGGCCTACTTTATCGATGCGTTCGTTGGGAGGCCCTAAGAAAACATGATATACCGCAATGTAGAAATTGCCAAGGTTTTTTCCTGCGTTAAGTGCAAAGAGCAACACGTAACTGGAAATTGTTCCTGAAGAGAGATTCCTAAAAACGAAAGAGAACAATTATTTTGTGTACTATGCACAAGTACGGTCATCCAGCGTCATACAAAGGATGCGAAAAATATAAAGAGCTACAGCAGAAACTTAAAAACAAACAGCGAGGGATGGCTGAGAAAACCGTTAACAATACTTCACAATCGTACAATATAAGACCAAATGCTTCTTTTGCCAATATTTTAAGAAATGATAATGTTCAAAATACTAATAACACTAACTCAATTAATGTAGTATTAGAAGAATTCAAAAACTCAATGCAGAACCTAACTAACCAAATAATAAATTTTCAAAAACAACTAAACTTTCAAGCATCGAGAATAGATTCTATATTCTCGATGTTAGACAACTAATTTTTTTTTGTTTGGCTGAAGCAACCGAAAGAAAACTAAAAATAATAGAAATCAATGTTAATTCTTTAATAGGAATGAGCAGGAGATATGACTTAACTCAGTTTGTTAGTCTACACAACCCTGACTTAGTCCTATTAAACGAAAAAAAACTGAATGCTAGACACAAAATAACTTTCAAAAACTATAATTTGGTCAGAAATTATAGAGTAAACAGCTCAAGAGGTGGGGGAACGGCAATATTGATAAAGAACAATATTAAGTTTAAGATTTGCATCATTAAAATTCCTCTAGTTTCAAATAAAATTTTGTTTATTATATCAGCTTACTATCCTTCTGGCAACAATAACCGCTTTTTTACTAGTGAATTACTTAATCTTTTTCAAACATTAGACTTACAGAACCTTAATAACTTTTATATATTGTCGGGAGATCTCAATTGTAAGCACACTGACTGGGGTAATTACACATGCAATACAAAAGGTAATATGCTAAAAGAGTTTCTGCTAACCAATGAATTACATTTCAGGTGCAATTTTTTTACTACCACGGAATCAGTTGGAAGGACTTATAAGCACGGCTATCGAAAAATCGGTCCCAAAATGTAAAACTGTGGATTCAACCGAAAAATTTTCGAATTCAATTGTTAAGAAATGTTGAAAAAAGTAAAATTTTGCGTAAAATAAAACGATACAAGAGACTCGAACTACATTTAACACAAAGCGAAATAAATTTACTGAAAACAAAACTAAAACTGATAAGGAAACTCCTTAAAGATAATTTTACGCTCACTGTTACCGCCACTCATAAATCGCTAATATGACACTACTGTTACCGCCACTCATAAATAGCTAATATGACATTACTGTTACCGCCACTCATAAATCGCTAATATGACATTACTGTTATCGATATGTAGAGAGATGAGCATGGCAAAATGTTCAATTATTCCTTTTAATTTTCCACGCGGTATAATTATGAGGCCATATTTAATCAAGACCACATACATAGGTATATAAAACACCTACATAGATTGAAGATATTCATTCGTTCAGGTCATAAGGATTACGAAGCTTCGCTTGGAGTAGCCATACATAAAAGTTAGTATATCAGCAGTTTAGTATGTAAGTTTGTATAAGTTTGTATATAAATTGTAAATTTATTTATAATTTTAGGAATTTTAACATATTAAAGAGTAAGAATAAAGAATTAAAGTTTTCTAAAATTCTTACACTTGTTGTGTTTATAATCTACATTGGCTATCTTGAGCTTGGGCCGCTTCACCCGCAACATTAAAATTCTTTTATGTGCCTCATCGGATCGTTTGAAGGAATCATCTTGGGTGTTAAAACGTAAGTCCTAACAGAATGCAACCTTCCACTCCCTCACAGGGTCAACCACTAAGTCGTCAACGACCAACTCAGTTAAGTCCTGCACTGAACAACTGTCACATTTGCAACAAGTCCACAGAAAACGAAAAATTTATAAAATGCAGCAAGTGCCATCTTAATTTTCATTTACCATGTGTCAATCTCAGCAGCAATCAAGACCAACCTACGTGGAGTTGCCAAAATTGTACGGTACAACATCAAATCACGATCGATTCTGCCTCTTCCATTCGTAGTGGCTCTTCGGCCGCTTCCCGCTCCCGCCGACAAGCTCTTGAGCTACGACGTCTAGAAGAAGAGACACAACTTGAAAGAGATTTCATTAAAAAGAAATACCAAATTCTCGAACAAGCAGTAGATAACTTCGAGGACGCACAATCAGTTAATAAACACTCAGCTGTCAGATCTGTACATGAGTGGTTAAATAATCAAATCCAACTCCCTACTTCGGCTATTGCAACCGCACACCAAAATATAGTTTCCGCAGCTCGTCAGTTTGAAACGCCACCTTACACATTTGTACCACAAGCCACAACAACGCAAGAAATGCCTAACACTACTAAACCATATTGCCAAAACGTAAGTAATGACTTAGTTTATACGACAAAAACAATAACTCCGCCCGTATGTACAACTACGTCATTCGTTAATAACATGTCTTCATTTATTAATGACCCAACAACGAACCGTCAGCAGCCGACAACGGCAAACTTATGTAATAATTCAGACAACGTAAATGCAGAAAATCACACATTAGAGACACCTGTACAATTTGGTTACATGGATTCAACGTTTTCCATGAACCCATCAAACCTCCAACCTGTTATATTACCGTCTCACAGGCTTTCGCAACAACAAATAAGCACGCGGCAGTCAGTACCAAAAGAGCTTCCAATTTTTACCGGCACTCCTGAAGAATGGCCCTTGTTTAGTGCCACATATGACTGGTCGACAGCAGTCTGTGGTTTTACAGACGCTGAAAATCTTGTCAGGCTTCAAAATTCTCTAAAGGGGGAAGCACTTCGATCTGTTAAACATATTTTGATCCATCCATCGGGTGTACCATGTGCTCTATCTACACTAAAATTGCTTTTCGGACAACCGGAAAAAATATTAAACTCACTAAAAAATAGAATAAGATCACTACCAGCAATGAACACAAATAAATTGAGCACAATTACCTCTTTCGCCGTGGAAGTAAAGGGCCTAGAAACAACAATTAAAGCCAGTGGTTTAATAAATGAACTGACCAATTCATCTTTATTACATGAATTAATAATGAAAATGCCATCACATTTTCAACTTAACTGGGGTGAACAAAAAATAAAACTAGCAAAAAATAACAAAAGAGTTTTTTTAAAAATAACAAAAGACTGAATTCGCTAACTGGATATATGAAGTCGGTGTCTCAGCAAGCAGCATAAATATAGAAAGTGACAGCAGCGCATCAAAGTCAATAGAGCAGTATTCGCGTAAGCCAAAAAACGTTTATGTGCATGCTCATGAAGAACAAAACAAAAAGATCTGTTTAGTGTGTTCTGGCAACTGCAATAGCGTTGAGAAGTGTAAAAAATTCTTGGCTGCGAATAGAAGCGAGCGATGGAACTTAGTAAGAATGTACAATCTATGTAAACTGTGCCTGCGACGTCACTACGGTATTTGCAGTAGCAGCATCGTTTGCAGAGAAAATAATTGTCAAATAAAACATAATACATTGCTGCATAAATCCATGACTGAAGATAGAGAAACAAACGCTACCAGAGAAACTGAAAATAAAAGCAAAAGAGATAATTTACATGCAGCCCATAGGAATGAATGCAATGAAATCTTATTTAAAATTATACCCATAACAATATACGGAAACAATAATAAACGTTTTAATACTTTTGCATTTATAGACGAGGGTTCGTCTGTAAGTCTGGTAAATGAACAATTAATTAATAAACTAGATTTAAATGGTGAGCCACAACCTCTATGCTTGAAATGGACAGGTGAAATAGGTCGCAACGAAGAAGACTCAAAAATAGTCTCAATGAAAATTTCAGGTATGAATAAAACTGAATTTTCTATTTCTGTTCGTACGGTTAAACAACTATCGCTTCCGAGTCAGAGCTTTAATTATAAAAAGTTATGTAAAAAATTTCCGCACCTTAAAGGGCTACCCATCGCCGATTTTGAAAATGCTGTACCAGATGTACTTTTAGGATTAAATAACTTGAAATTATGTGTGCCAACTCGTGTTAAAGAAGGCAAGAAAAACGAACCCGTCGCTTTACATACTCGCCTCGGCTGGCTAATATGTGGCAACTCCAGTGTTGGAGAAAAGGCCCAAATTCAATATAATTTTTACTCTTGCGAGTGTAAAGGTGAAAACGACCAAATTCTTACTCACTTACTCAAACAGTTTTATACAACTGAGTTAGCAGGGATAAGTAACTATACTCCAGCTCTTGGAAAAGATGACCAAAGGGCATTAAGTTTGCTAGAAACATATACGAAACAAAGATGCGATGGCCATTACGAGACAGCTTTGCTGTGGCGATATGACAATATTACACTTCCACAAAGCTTTGATATGGCGAAGAGACGACTGATTTGTCTCGAAAAAACTCTAAGAAAAAATAAAGAGTTGTTCGAACATTTCGAAAAAACAATTTCTGAATATTTTGAAAGAAATTACATAGCCAAAGTAAACAATGAAGATGATAAACAAAATGTATGGTATTTACCAATGTTTCCGGTATTTAACAAAAACAAACCGAATAAAACAAGAATAGTTTGGGATGCGGCCGCGAAGGCAAATGGTATTTCACTTAACTCTATGCTGCTCAAAGGGCCAGATTTGCTGTCTTCTCTTGCAGCTATTCTTTTTCGTTTTCGGCAAAGGCAAATTGCAATCTGTGGTGACATCGAACAAATGTTCCATCAGATTTATATACGCGATGAAGACTGCCATGCGCAAAGATTTTTATGGCGCAGCTGCGACGACAACAAAGAACCCGAAGTGTACGTAATGAAGGTTATGATATTCGGTGCCTCCTGCGCTCCGTGCATATCTCAGTATGTTAAAAACCTCAACGCATCAAAATTTGAAGCCAAGTATCCCTTAGCCGCTGCTGCCATCAAAGACAACCACTACGTAGATGATTTTCTTGCTTCTTCGGATAATCCTGCAGAAGCCGCCGAACTGGCTAAAACTGTGCGATTCATTCATAGTGAGGGAGGATTCAAAATTAGAAACTGGTGTTCGAATAATGATAGCGTTTTGAAAGAATTGAACTCTTCTAACCCTTTGACCAATATTTGCCTAAACGTTAGTGTAGGCGAAGCAACAGAAAAGGTACTTGGCATATTTTGGAACCCTGGGGAGGACAATATAACCTTTAAACTGTCGCAGTCTGTCTTGAACAGCGAACTTCTTCTCGGAAACAAAATTCCCACCAAACGTGAAATTTTAAGAACTCTAATGAGCATTTATGACCCTTTAGGGCTTGTAGGAAATTTCCTTATGTATTTGAAAATAGTTCTCCAAGAAGTTTGGAGAAGCAATATCGACTGGGACGAACATATTCTAGTAAATCAACAATTAAAGTGGAAAAACTGGCTAGCGCTTTTACCAGATTTAAAAAATGTAAATATACCTCGTTGTTATCTTAAAACATTGAAAAACTATAATAACCTAGATGTTCAATTGCATGTATTTGTGGATGCAAGCGAAAACGGTTATGCCGCCGTAGCGTATTTTAGGATGTGCTGTGGGGACGAAATCGCTATTTCACTTATTGGATCAAAAACTAGGGTGGCGCCACTAAAGGTTTTATCGATACCACGTTTAGAGCTGATGGCAGCTGTTATTGGTGCTCGGTTTGCTAAATATATTGAAAAACATCATACCGTTAAGATAAATCGAAAAACACTCTGGTCAGATTCACGAACAGTTTTAAGCTGGATACGCTCCGACCACCGAAAATATCACCAGTTCGTTGCAGTTCGTGTAAGTGAAATTCTCGATATTTCAGAGGTGGACGAGTGGTCCTGGATATCAGGAAAAACGAATGTAGCTGACGAAGCAACACGATGCACAAATAAACCTAATCTATCGAATACAGGGCGCTGGTTTAGCGGCCCTGATTTTTTAAAGTTGCCAGAGAAAGAATGGCGGGAACCCAATACACAACTTTTGGAAACAAAGCTCGAGTTGAAAGAGTGCCATTTAACGGCACGAAGTATAGAACAACTTATAAACTTACAAAGATTTTCTCAGTGGTGCAGAGCATTAAGGGCAACTGCATACGTAATTCGTTTTTGCTACTGCCGTAGAAACAGAGATATCACGCCTTCCTGTGGAAAGGAACTAACTCAAATTGAGTTGCTCAAAGCAGAACTGACTCTTATCAAAGATACGCAGAAAGTATATTTCCAAAATGAAATAAATTGTCTATCACAAAAGAATAAATTAACAAAAACAAATTTTTTGTATAAATTGTCCCCGTATTTGGATCATAAAGGTGTCTTGAGAGTAGGTGGCCGAATTGATTATGCTGATGTTCCGGAGGAACTGAAGCATCCAGCCGTTTTGCCTAAACATTGCCGCCTAACAACCCTTTTAATATTACATTACCATAATCTGTACCGTCATAGTAGCCTTGAGACAGTGGTGAATGAATTGCGGCAAAAATACTATATTCCTAAATTGAGAACCGTTTGTAAATCAACCATTAAGCAGTGTCAAATGTGTAAAATTAAAACTGCGATGCCGGAGATTCCGCAGATGGCAAAATTACCTCGGGCTCGACTGGGTTCGTATCTCTCACCATTCACATTCACGGGTCTTGACTTTTTTGGTCCTATGCTTGTCACTGTTAACCGACATAAAGAAAAGAGATACGGTGCGCTATTTACATGTTTAACGGTACGTGCGGTTCATATTGAAATCGTCTATTCGCTTAATACAAGTTCGTGTATCATGGCAATACGTAAGTTTATTTCGCGAAGAGGCAGCCCAAGAGAATTTTTCAGCGACAATGGTACTAATTTTATCGGTGCTGATCGAGAGTTGCGTGAAGCCTTAAGAGAGGTGGACAAGAACGAGCTAATACGAAGTTTTACAACGTCCTACACCAAATGGAACTTTAACCCACCTTCTGCTCCTCATATGGGAGGAGCATGGGAACGATTAGTTCGATCCGTAAAAACTGTACTCTACAATATTAAAACAGAACGGTTTCCAAGCGATGAAATGCTGCAAAGCATGATGGCTGAAGTCGAAAGTATTATAAATTCCCGTCCTCTTACATATGTGCCAATAGAAAGCGAAAATCAAGAAGCGATCACACCAAATCATATTTTGCTTGGCAACTCCAGTGGCTTAAAACCCCTTGCATCGTACGACGACGAAGGTCTTGTACTTAAAGAAAGTTGGTTGCGTTCACAACAATATGCACAAATCTTTTGGAAGAGATGGGTGACAGAGTACCTGCCTACTTTGACGTGTAGGACGAAGTGGTTTCAAAAGGCCAAACCCATATCTGTGGGAGATTTAGTGATAGTGGTTGATCCAAATAACCCGAGAAACGTGTGGCCAAAAGGAAAGGTCATCGAAGTTGCCAAATCCGAAGATGGACAAGTACGAAAGGCAAAAGTTTTGACAGTTTGTGGCGTTTTAGAAAGACCTGCTGCAAAATTAGCGGTTTTAGACGTGGCTGAAAGAAAGTAGAGTAAGTCTTCGAAATCTCGCCATACTGTGGGGGAGTGTTACCGCCACTCATAAATCGCTAATATGACACTACTGTTACCGCCACTCATAAATAGCTAATATGACATTACTGTTACCGCCACTCATAAATCGCTAATATGACATTACTGTTATCGATATGTAGAGAGATGAGCATGGCAAAATGTTCAATTATTCCTTTTAATTTTCCACGCGGTATAATTATGAGGCCATATTTAATCAAGACCACATACATAGGTATATAAAACACCTACATAGATTGAAGATATTCATTCGTTCAGGTCATAAGGATTACGAAGCTTCGCTTGGAGTAGCCATACATAAAAGTTAGTATATCAGCAGTTTAGTATGTAAGTTTGTATAAGTTTGTATATAAATTGTAAATTTATTTATAATTTTAGGAATTTTAACATATTAAAGAGTAAGAATAAAGAATTAAAGTTTTCTAAAATTCTTACACTTGTTGTGTTTATAATCTACATTGGCTATCTTGAGCTTGGGCCGCTTCACCCGCAACACTCACAATTAATAGGCATTTCTCGGACCGGTTAGTTAGCCTAGACCGTTGGAATTTATCAAATGTATTTAGTGAAAGTAGAAAACAATTTTGGGGATGGGCCACTCCATTCATGGTAAAGTTGTTGATTGCTCTTAACCTGGCGAGAAGCCAGCAGCGATCCATGAAAATGGACTGGTCAAGCTGACATATTGCCTCCTCTAAGCACCCACTTAGAGGTGAACCAAAGTGTGCAGCGAATCCCCTCTGCCCAGGGGTCTAAACCAGGTCCCGGTCCTCCAGGTTCGGGGGTTGTGCGTGGGGTAACTTCCCTATCGTTTAAAAATACACTAGTTCCGATACAACTACAAGAAAATATAAATATGGATGACCCTATTGCTGACGACCATGGACAACGGAATAAGGATAACCATTTTCTGGTTTGCACGGGGAATGTCAGGTCCCTGAATAGACTATGTGCAGCCGATTAACTTGCGGAGACCCTGGAAGCCTATAAGGCTGACATCACCGCCATCCAGGAAGTGCGATGGGATGGGCCGGGCAAAATGAAAGTGAGAAACTGCGATATCTATTACGTTTATTGCTACAAAGAGCGACGACAGCGCTTGTTTGGATGCGGGTTTGTTGTTCGAGGCAGACTTAGGCAGAGAGTCTTAAGCTTTAAATACATGAGCGAACGCCTCATTACAATCCGCACCAAGGCTAGACTCAGCAACATCAAGCCTAGTCTGCGCCCACGCCCCTACGGAAGATAAAGATGACGACGGCAAGGATGACTTTTATAATATCCCAGAAAGAACATACGATCAATGCTCCAGCTAAGACACCAAGATCGTCCTAGAAGATTTCAACGTAAAGCTGGGCAAGGAAGATATCTTCGCTAGAGCCATCGGGAAACACAGCCTGCATGACGACACATCCGATAACAAACTCAGGCTGCTAGATTTCGTTCACATTTTTCACAAAAGGACCTGGCGGTCCCCTGATCAATCAACCGTCAAGCAAATTATCACATTGCAATCGACGGCAGAAACTCCTCCAGTATTCTTGATGTGCGAACATTCCGAGGAGCCAACATTGACTCCGATCACTTCCTTGTTGTAGCCAAGGTAAGATCACGGACATCAGTAGCACAACGGAGTAGCGCACGACCACAACAGTTTGACGTCGCAAAGCTCTAGTCGCAAAGATCTAGTCTCCCTTAAGCTCTCAGAGAGTCCAACTCTGCCAGGCAAAACAATCGATGAGAAATGGAACCGGTGGCAAAACGTCATCACAGATGCTGGGTTTTGAAATGCCACCCGGGAAAAACCCATGGTTTGACGAGAGAGAGAAGGACAAGAGCAGTTAGTGAGCTCTACAAACGTAAAAGAACGGAAGAACACCGGCTTCTCAAAAGGATTGAGGAACTTGAGAGATGTTGCGGGAGGAATAATATCCGAAAGTTTTACCGACGGATAAAACAACTATCCAATGGATATAAGCTTCGGGCCGAAGCCTGTCGTGACGAAGAAGGACAAATCGTAGTAGAGTCGTAATCGATTCTGAGAATCTGGAAAGATTGTTTCTGCAGACTGTTTAACGGTGAGCAAAACACCAATTCCACCCCACAAAATGGACGATGATGGTAGAGAATTCCGTCCCCCCGACTTAAATGAAGTCAGAACAGCAATAGCGAGACTAAAATCGAACAAAGCTGCAGGAGCGAACGGATTGTCCGCGGACCTTTTTAAGGCAGCCGAAGATGACCTGGTTGGGCACATGCACCAGCTCATTTGTAAGACATGGTCGGAGGAAATCATGCCAAACGGATGGAATCTCAGCACCGTTTGCCCGATCCACCAAAAAAAAAGGAGACCTTTTCAACTGCGCCAACTACCGAGGAACTACCTGAACATCGCCTACAAGATCTTCTCTATCTTTTTGTGTGCCCGCCTGAAACCACTGGAGAACAGTTTGATAGGTCCTTATCACTTCGATTGGTATTATACTTCAGGCCGTGGAAGTCCACCATTGACCAAATTTTCACACTAAGGCAGATCGTGGAAAAGACCCAAGAGATGCAAATCGACACCCACCACCTATTCGTCGATTTTAAGGCCGCATATGACAGTGTGTATAGAGACGAGCTATACAATATGGAGAACTCTCGCTGCTCTATCAAGGTCGGTAACGAATTCACCGAGACGCGCTGTCATGTGACTTTTTAAACATAATTCTTGAGAAGATCGTGCAAAACTCACACGCCAACAACAGAGGGCAAAATAGTACATAGCTCCAGAAAATTCAATAAGCACATTTTTTCATATTGATTTTATAGCCTAAAACTTCGTTGGTACCTTCTTCACAGAAAAAATGTGCTGGTTGAATAACTTTTTTATAGGAGTATTTCAGATAGTGACAGCTGGTGCGCTTTAATGGTACGTGGCTCTGCTATGAAAAATCCCTATACGCACATTTTTTCCTTTCGATTTCATAGTCGCTGGGTGAATTAAGCAGCAATTTAAGAATTGGAATATTTCAGATGTTGATAACTGGTGGGGGTGAGTGGTACATAACTCTGATATGAATAATCTCTATACGCATATTTTTTATTTTGATTTTATAGTCGACGACTTTTATGGTGCCATTTTCACAGAAAAAAACGTGCTGGGTGAATGAAACTTCCGAATTGAAGTATTTCATAAAGTGCCAACAGGTGCCCTAGAATGGACATGGCTTTGCTATGAAATACGAAAAGTTCCTGTACGCACATTTTTTTATTTTGATTTATAGTCGAAGACTTCATTGGCACATATGTATTTCATTGAAAATAGTGTGCTGGGTAAATAAATTCTGAATTGGACCAGTTCAATATGTGGCACCAGGTGCGCTTGAATGGTACATGGCCCTGCTATGAAATATAAAAAAACGATACGCACATTTTTTCTATACTTATTTTATAGTCCAAAAAAACTGAAACTGACGATAAATACCCTATCCCTAACATCGACTGAAATTTTTTAGAAATTAGGTAGGTGTCAATATTTAACGACCTTGATTTAGCTAACGGTTTTCACCAAATAGAAATAAATGAAAAAATATACCCAAAACCGCATTTAGCGTAGAAGTTGCCGTTCGGGTTCAAAAGAGCACCAGCCATTTAATTAATAAAATTTCAATCGTATACACGACATTATAATATTTTCAACGGGAAATTAGGTTCTTGGGATATGTAGTGACCGAATCAGGTATAGAATCCAATACGGACGAAATTTTATGTGTACAAAAGTTTCTGTTACCTACTACTAAAAAAAATTAAGCAGTTTTTAGATCTTGCAGGGTAATACAGACAATTTATCAAATATTGAAAGATCTTTAAACTGATGTAAAAGATCCAGAATAAAAAGAAAGTTTTGATACACTGAAAAAATGGTTAACTTATTTCCCTGTCTTAGCATATCCAGACTTTAATAAAAAAAATAGTTTTCCCAACGGATGCAAGCGACCTTGCAACTTTAATAGACCACTAATGTGGATATTTTCTATTAAAGACCCAACTCTAAATTAATTCGATGACGACTCCAAAATAAAAAAAATGAATTCTAAACGGCCACGGAGATGTTTTATCCCGAGTTGAATTAAGAAACACGGAATACTCAAATAGAAGAAAACTATGAGATAGTTCAAAATGAACACACGATTTCAGAAAATAATAACCCCTTAAACTTCTATCGACGGCAAATAATTTTCAATAAAACTACATCAGGATCACTAAGCGTAAAGAATGGAAATGTTGTGTACAGGAAAGAAACGAATTAATTTTAGAAAAGGAACTAAATGAATTCCATTGAATTAGAGAATCTATAATAAGGAATAAAGATTAATAAAGGATTAACAAACTCAATACAACACTTGAAAATACTGGAATCCAGACCGGTCCTGTTTATTAAAAAGATGAACGAAGAGGTAAAAACCATTCAAAATTTCGAAAAGTAACTGTCCCCGCATTAGATAATGAACACGTTACAACGGATCGAGGACATAGATGCTACACATCACATATTAAAAGAAATAAAAAAAAATTCAAAGTACCTGAAAAGAACACAATTTCGTCTTACTCAAACCAATGGTAACAAATTTATCATCCCCCTTCGGGATAAGACGTGGACTCTTTAATGTACTGGGAAAAGGAATGAAATTCATAGCCGGCAACATGGATAGTGATGATGAAAGAGAAATTAAAAATACTTTGGATATTCTAACAACAAACCAAAAAGAGGAATCGTTAAAAATAAATACATTCATCCGAATAAGCAAATACTTTTCACTGAAAATTGTGCTCGGTGAATAACTTCTGAATTGGAATGTTTTTGATAGTAACAACTGATGGTCTGGAATAGCACATGGGTTCCCTATGAATATAAATATTGCTTGGACGGTCATTCTTTATTTTTATTTTGTAGTCGAAGATGTTTTTGGCACCTTTTTCATTTGCACGGAGAAAAGTTTTCTGGTTGTACAGCTTCTCATGCCCTAGAATGGTACATGAGTCATTTATGAAATTTCAAAATTACTTGTACACACATTTTTTCATTTCGATTTTATAGTCGAAGACTGGCACCTTTTTCACTCGCATTTAGAAGTGTGCTTTAGGATACATTCTGCATCGAGAATAGTAGTCCCGAACCTTTAAAATAAACAGGAATAATATCTCTGTTATACACAATGATGGCATGTGAATGCGTTGAAGTTACATAAATCCATTGATTCTTGCTGTTTAATGATATCCATCCGTGGTTAGCTTCTTTAATATTACATGCTGGCGACGTTTTATTGTTGAACAGATGAATTTCATATGGACATATCTCGGACCCGTAGTTATAACGGATTTGAATGTTGGTATACAAAAATTTTAAGTTGTGAGATTGAGGTAAGTCTTAGTACCTAAAATGCATGGCTAGCTACCTTAGTTTTGTTACCTCTTAGAAAGAGGTAAGGTGAATTAGACCTCTTAGAAAGAGGTAAGGTGAATTAGATTAAATTCTTCGTAGTCAATCAGAGGTAAAGTTACTTTAAAAAGACTACATATGTCGAAACAAAAGTCATCCCTTAACTTTCATCAAATTAAATAATTCTAGTAGTTCATCTTCTACTGTGATTTACAGCTTTAATGAGGAAGGCAGGTGACTTTTTATCTGGATGATTTAATTTTTTAATTGTTCAGGAGTGGAAACTAGCGGGCTGGCTTTTTCGTGATCACTGTCGATAAGTGTATTTTAGAATTGACAACTTTATTTTTAATAGGTTAGTGGCAATAGGAGTCTATTCAAGAACTGCATAGTCAAACGTTTGAGACAGTTGAATTTGTGTTAACGATTATTTATGTCTAGCATATTCAAATCTTGTACTCGCTGCAACTTGATTTTGTTTCATAACATTGATTGTTGATTTGACAATCGATGTTTGATTTTTTTCATATTTTCAGTCATTAATCCATAGGCTTAAGACGATCGATGACGAACGATGCATATGGTTTCATCAGCTGATACAAAGACTGCAAGCATTGTGTGCTGTTGTTGCGACTTGGTGTTTCAGCCCAGTAAGGTTTTGAATTCCACTCAGTGTTTATAAGAGTTACTGTACCCAAGTGTTCGAAATGAACTTCTAGCTTATTACCGAATTTCTTGTTTGCAACTGGAGCTCCGAACGTTGACTGTAACATGAGTATTAACATCAGTAATGTCAGGTTATGATGATTTTTAAGGAACATCTGTTTTTTAGGTTTGTGTTTACCATCTGAGTGGCACGTGTCTGTGTTTGATGTTTCACGATTGCTAAATTTTGCGATGGTTAGTTCCGGATTTGGGTCAACGAGAAGAAGAGCTAATCGATGAATTTTGCGTTTAAATATTCTTTTACTATAGCTTTACTATCAACGCATTAAGATTTTTCTGATGATTAGTTGGCAAGAATTAAGTAGTGCCTCGGTTTCTGTTATCATTAACTGTAACTCTTGCGTTAGGAATGATGTTGAAGTGCTGCGTAACAGAAGATATTTTGCTTATTTTACTGCCGCTTCTCCAAGTGCTCTAAAATGTGGTGCTCTTGGTGGAATGAAAGCTTCTATATACGAAACAAGTACTGCACTTGAACTAACTACACCATTAAGCATGAATTTGCAAAGCGCCCTACAATTACCAAAAATAAATATTTCACATTTTAACGGAGATTATTTAATATGGCTACAGTTTCATGATTTATTATCAGAAATAGTAACTAAAACAACCCATCTCATACAGAAGATGTGGTATTAAAGATCAAGTTTGTCTGAAGAAAGAACACGTAATCAGGCAGTTCACGTTAACCGAAGAAAATTATACTACCGCATAGCAAATATTGAAAGAACGATATGAAAGTAAGAAAGTTCTTGTATCAACTTTGATTGATCTAAGTCAATCAATATGTACATCGTCCGCAGTTGTGCTGAAAGGTTTATATGACTCTCAAGAACCTCGGCATCAAAACCTGAACTTGGAACCCAGTACTAATGCAATTATTAACAAAGAAAATTGATAAAAATAACATTTAGCAATCATTAAAAAAACCAAAAAAAAAATCCAACTATTTCCGAGCTTTTACCATTTTAAGAAAGCAGTTTCAAGCGTTAGAAGCACCTGGACACAAGGAGAAGCCGACCAGTAAAGTAAATTGCGTAAATTATTCAAAATCAAATCACACAACAAGTTTAAAGTGTCGCATGAAGTGCTCGAGGAATCATAACACTTTGCTAACGCAAATGAATCTCGTTTCTAAACGATTAAAATTATTGATTTCGGAACAAAAACATTACTCTGCATTGATGGTATTGGCAAAATTCAAAAACAATAAAAATATCAAGTGAGTTTATGTATGATGTCAAGGGATTCAAAATTCTCAACCAATTTAAGAACATATGTTCTACCAAGTATCATACCAACCCAACCAGACCAACAAATTGACATATCTACATGGAATATTCCATAAGCATAACGAAGGCGGAACAATTTACCTATACTTCAAAATATATGTCTTGGTAGAATTATAGGTGGTTAAATTACAACTTACCCGGGCCATTCTAAGAAATATGCATGTGAAATATTGAATAGCACAACCTGATTGAAAGAAAGCATAGAACACTGGAAACTAGACAAAGTTCAGTTTGTGAGCGACATTTTAACCCACATTTATGTCTTAATATATATGGTCGCTATGTAGTCAATATTATTTTTCGAGAAAATCTAAACGTATTAGAAGATTCACGCACAATAGCTTGAAAGACAGCTCTCATAGGACAAACTAGTACAAAACCAATGCATGCAATTCATGGCGGAGTACGAGCAGTTGGGACACATGCACAAACTGTACATTAAAACTTTTCAAAATCCTAAATACTTTATGTCACACCACTGTGTCATGAAACCAGATAGTATCATCAACAAAATCTTCATCCGGCTACTCACTGAGCGACTTGATGCAAACTGGCCCAACCATTCAATGTGAAGTATTTTCAATCTTGCTCCGCCTTCAGTTAAGAAAATTTGTCTTTACAACTGATATGGAAAAAATTCTGTCGTGAAATATTATTAAACTCAAACGATCATGAATACCAATTAATTATCTAGAGATATGACTCAAAGCTGCCTATTAATTACTTAAAACTCAACACTGTAACATGTGAAACGCGTGAAGCGTCTTGCAACAAGATGTTTGCAAAATATTGTGGTGCTATTAATTATCAATACGGTTCTTAGTTTTTAAGGGTAGTTTCTATATAGACGATGGTGTAGGAGGTGCAGATAATTTAAATACCGCTATTCAAATACAGGATTAACTTATACAATCTTAAGTCGCCATTGATTCTAAATAGTTTAAAAAATGGTGTGCAAATCATTCACAACGACTCAAAAGGATCAGGAAATAAACCTTGGCTTCGAAAACAGCAAGGTTGGTTTATTAAAAACACTTGGTATCCTAAATCTGATCAACTTAGAGTAAAGGCGGACAGTTATAAAACGCAATATCTCGCATCTGATCTTCGATCCTCTTGGACTATCAGCACCTGCTGATATCAAAATCATGATATCATCAGCAAAAGATGAAGCATTTCTAAAATATCTCAACAATCTATGGACCTTATTCATAAATGATCTTGACAATTTAAACAACATGGAAATTGTGCGACATATTTTCAAAGGCGAACTTTCAGCAAGTATTCAACTGCATATATTTGCGGATGTTTCAAAAAAGACATTCAGTGCTACTGCATACCTTGCGATTTTGCAAGATGAACGAATAATTGTACATTTACTTTGTGCATTGAGGCAACAAACTTTTCCTCGCCTTGAACTGCGCACTGCAGTTTTAGCAGCTCAGCTGTCGAAAAGGACTTATTCTGAGATTGTTTTATCTTATATTAATACACAATCAATCTTGTACCTGTATATTTGCTGCTAATCGGATAGCCACTACGCAATCACTAACATTCACCTAGCAATGGCGTCATGTTCCATCAAAGGACTCCGCCGACATTCCCTCCAGAGGTCTACCAGCAGACAAACTTCATATATGCAATTTATGGTTTTATGGGCCATTGTTTTTTCACGAAAGGGAAGACATGGGGCCATCCTACTGTTCCCCGATTAACAAATGATATCGAGGAGACTATTTGCAAAATTCATCCCTGAACACAGCCTCAATTATGTCAACAACTTATGGGCAACTGTACGACTTTCACTTACACTAAAGTTGACTATTGCGGTTCATTCTGGATACATTACAAGGTTCGAAGTAAAAACCCGATAAATACATGTATCATCGCATTCTGCTGTTTTGAAACAAAGCTCTACATCTTGAATTGGTTTTTGAATTAGCAACAGAGACATTCATAGGTACATTAAAACATTTCATTGGTCGCCGTGGTCACTATCAAAATATGTATTCAGATAGCGCCACCAATTTAACTGGCAGTAAAATATATTTTTTCTATATCAGACACATCCCTCTTTTTTAAAGAATCTAACACCGCTTCCGAAGTGCTCATGATGGGTATCCTCTACAGGTAGTTTCTTACTAAAATATAGTTAATGGTCTCAGGTAGGTGGGTTATTTGTTCAATACTCGTTACCACTAGTGGTGGAACTTTTTTAATTGATAGAACTCAGTTCAAACACTTGAATTCACTACCACTATTCTAAAAATCATTATATTGAAATTTTTTGATCTTGTAGCCTAAGATATTTTTGGCGCCTTCGCGAAGAAAAGTTTACTGAGTACAAAACTTCTGAATTGGAACGATTCAGAAAGCGCCAACTGGTGCGGTGAATTTGTAGATGAGTCCTTTATGAAATGGAATATGAGTCCCTTATTAAATACTAAAAATGCCTATATGCTATTTATCATTTTAATTTTATAGATAGCAACTTGTTTGGCGCCTTTTTCATTGTTCCCAGAGAAAAGTTTGTTGGATTGGAGTTGTATTGACACTTAAACTTCGTTATTTTGGAGCTTGTGAGAACACAATACAATAACCCTTTTCTTAAAAATAATTCATTCTCTTTTTGTTAAAATCCAATTAAAGTCTTAAGTACTATTTTATTGCTGATTTGCAAAAAATGGCTCTTATTTTTTTTATTACAATTAGTAATTTAATTTAACTTCTGCTTTTGTCAATGCATTTCAGACGTGGGCAGACAATGCAATAAGTTTACACATACAGAGCTAATGGTACCGTGCTAATATTGTATATGTTTAATTTTTTGGGATGGAAACATGGCAGATATCGTTTGGAGTAATTTGCTCTGTAGGGGGGAAATATTTTTAATGTGGTCAGCATAGAACTTTTGTGATGAATACTTTCAACTTTAACTTGATATGCATAAATGATGTCGTTTATATTGCTCTTTGCTACGTAAGATGTATAAAGAGATGTGAAGATAATTTGATGACCGTTGATGATGAAGTGTACACTCTAGTGATATTTTTAGGAGCAATAGGAACAATGTTACAACTTCTTTGAATGTTATGATTAAGGCAAGACCAATTGTCAGCGGTCCATTGTTTTCCTGTCAAGACATAATACTGATTTTTATGATTATTTTTAGCTAGGAAGTCGCCACATGATCTTATAGAGAGCATTATGCCATTTATTAGAACAGGCTTACTGGTCTAGAGATGTTGGAAAAGGACTTCTTACTAGCACTATCTCAACTTTAAGTCGGTATGGTGATAAAAGCATTAGGGTGATTTTTCCATAGTGTGAATCTGTTAATGCTGCTTTTATTTCACATTAAATTCGGTGTAACCTTGCTGGTATTAAAGAAAGTTGAACGGATCGTGACATAAACATTCGAAACAGCTTTGTTTATTCATTTACATGAAATCTCGATGCAATTTCATTTAATTGATCAACGACGCTTTTAAGCTTTTGTTTTATATTCTCTTCACCTTGTTTAAGTACGATTAAAGTTGCGTCAACAATTGATTTTTGATTCATGAGGAGTTGTTTCAGGTGGTTTTCATTTTCTTTTCCTTCGTTAATGGTGTTTCACATTTGTTCAGCGAAATTTGAACTTAAAATACCAAACAGTTAATTAACAATGTTACCAACAACGTTAATAGCACTGTATGGTTTTAAGTTATAGGAGGACACAATGTTCCGATATTGGGTTCAAATTTTCTGGTTTCTACTTTATCCGTGGATACGAGCGGAAGTAATATCAAGAGTAGTGTGATCATAAGTGAGCTTGGTTTTTCTCCAACCACTAAAGAAATTGATTTCTATATTAAATCTGTTTTGACAATTCATGCTGATGGCCAAGTAACGAAATTTTCCTTCTCTTAGCGCAGAATTATTGCATCGTTCAAAATTTCTGTTCATTGTGATCAGTATGATAAAATAGGCAACCGTACTTTCTGGCCAGCAAACCCTTTTATTCATGAGTTCTTTTATCACTAAAATCGAAGCAAGGAAATGTTACCCAGTTACCACCACGTAGTTCATCTTTGGAAAAAAACAGCACTTCACAAAATCTTTTAAATATTGTATATCGAAATGTTCGTGGGCTTAATACAAAACTAAATGACAATGTTTACAACATCGAGATGTTTTGTAACAAATATCAGATTTATAGATTTAATAGTTGCAATCCTAGAGGGGATAGTGTTTTAATTGCTGTTGATAATGAGTTTTCATCTGAAGCTGTTATCATTGATGTTGCTGATATTGAGTTTTTGATGTATTTATTAAAATTAAATTTTATAAGGTGATCTTTACTTGTTCCTATATTCCACCTGACTCGTATGTTTAAGTATATTCGAAATATGAAGAGGCCGTTGATACTATTTTGATGCATGCTGAAGTTGGAGACGCATTCTTTGTTCTTGGAGATTTCAACATACCGCCTATTTCATGGAAACGTCCCAGATATTTCTTATAATGTAATGTGTGATCTTATTTTGAGTATTTTTCAATATTAGTCGCTCTAACCCTATTTGTTTCCCTGAAGATAGCTAACATCCAACGATTGAAAATATCTTCTCTATACCGTCTCAATATTAACCCAAATATGCCAAAGCTAATAAATTCTTTTGGTTTAAAAACAAAAAATATAATTTTTTAAACGAACGTGCTTATACACCTTCTAGAACGATTTGCAGCCAGATTTTTTAAAAAACACCAAGGACATTAATACACTTATGTATTTACAAATTTTACCATAAGATATATAGCTTATTTGAAGATTGTGTATCAAAAGAGAAGTATTATGTATTATCTGGGTTACCGTGAAATAGTAAACAACTCGCAAAGCTAACCAATTTTGAAAATAAATATCATAAGATGTTTGAAATATCTGGCCTTACGAAAGATTATAGAAAATATCTTCATCATCAGCAGCGTCCAATACAGGGTACTGACTGCACCAAAGTTTGAATTTATCAGCGGAATAAACGGAACTATACTCGCGAAATGTTATTTTCAAATCAAAAATGTCCTCTATCAGGTAATGATCTTTTCCCAGGACTCGCGTAACAACATATGGCTCTGGGATTGTGTGTTTCACCAGTTACTCCGGTTCATATTCAACAACAACTAGATCGTTTTCGGCGTCACCTACTTTTGTCGAACTGTACTTTCCACGTTCGCGCGTTCCGTGCACACTGTTACTTTTAGTCTGTAGCCATTTCCGCGGTGCTATCAGAAAGATCTTCCTGCACGGCACTAAGGATATAATTCTGTATTGGGCCCTTAATTTTGTAGTTAAAAACAAGTTCGTTTGATGCAAGTCTGGTGGTTACGTTGACTTGGAAATTTTGTGTACATTTAAATCCCAATTTCGTACATCTTCTGTACTGTTTCTCAGGAACTGAAGTATCAAAGCATTAGCCCTTTCAACTTGTCCATTTGCGCGAGCGGTTTAAACTATAGTTTTGACGTGACAGATACCATGGTCTTGGCAATATTGTTTAAATGTTTTGAATGTATGCGAATCTCCTCGACCTCGATTGTGTTTGATAGACAAAATATCCAGACATCTCGCTTATGTTTAGAATGTGCCTCCCTTTTTTTCGAGTAAAATGACCTAAAAGGTCGATTTGTATTGTATTAAGCGGAACGGTATCGGTTCAGATGGATCAAAATGCATTTGTTCATCTGGTTTTCCCCTCTCTGTCAAATTGTAGCAGCATGCTATGCAAGAGGCAATGTATTCGTTTTCGTATATGCTCATTTTTGGGAACCCAAACGGTTCATTGCCGGGTTTTATATATTGCAAAACTTCCGATATGGTCGTGAAAGTGTTTTAGAACTCTCCATCCTACAGCCTTAGATACGATAAGTTTAAGCTCCGAACGCACCTTACGATACAAACGGTGACATAGAATTTTATAATCACTTCTGAGTTGTGTCTACTACATTGATTTCAGCTTAGCATATGGTACAGCAATGATGTGATTTAACCTTTTGTCTTGCAATCAAGTAGATTATCGGCAACAGTAAAAATAAATCCAGCTGGTCTCTACCTCACACATGACCTAATCGACTGCCTTGCCTATTAGCGGTCTCAAAATCAAATTCGAGCAACTTTAAGGTGGTGCTTAACTCTCTCGATTTAAGCTCTCTCTTCTCACGGACCTTTGCGATTCGACCACGGCCTATACTTCCAGCTCGTAGCAGTGATAGCATTGTTGTTTGAACAATGGCGGCTAATATATATTACTAGCTGAAAATTCTTGCCATCTTTGGACTCCAGCAACATTCCGGCTAAACCATCAATAGTGGCGCGTATAACGCGAGAACTGGGGGACTTATGAGCATATCTTTCAGTTGTTCGAATGCGCTATATTATTCATACTCACAAATGAAACTTTGTTTAATGCTTTCTCCATAAGTATGTATTTTCGGATGAATCCGGTTGAACCGTCATTTCTGGAACGTTCGTCGGTTCTTTAAAGTTTTTAATTGCGCTTCTTTAATGCTCGGCAGGTCATAGACCGTTAACCATTTGTAATGTGACCAATATAAGTTAATTCACGTTGTAATTATATTTTGTCTTTTCCAATAGATGGAGCACCTTTTCTATCGATACACTTGGCATAGTTACACTGTATAATTATACTAAAATTTCTTCGCGGACCATTTCGTTTGCTATCGTTTACTAACCCTAGCGGTATGCAGTTGTACACGAAATGAACGTCCATTGTCACAAATGCGGTATATTGCTATGAAGACTCTTCAATTTCAAATTGGGGAATCCATTTTTAAATCCAGAGTTGTAAACACCTGGTTAGCGGCCAACTACGTGAACTGCATTGGATAAGGCGTTTTCACCGTTTTCCTGTCGGTAATCGATGTAATTCCACCACATTTCTTGTCAACCCAAACGACTGATGAGGCGTATGGTGAATTTGACGGACGTATTTATTTGGCAAATTGAATGCCGAACGCCTTCAGATTTATTGGGTCGTTCGTTTTAAGTTCTCATACCCTTCAATTACAGATTTGTTTTCTTTGCGAGACAAAATATCACGACCGACTAGTATATCCTCCAAAATTAGATTGTTTTCAATAATCAACAATTCGACATTTAAAATATAACTGTCAATTTCAATTAAAGTGTTCAACTATGTATTGCACTTATATTGTCCGCCAACAAAATCGGATAAAATGTTCGAACAATTTTTAATGTTATTCATTTTCATAGCGTGAGTTAACGACAATCGATCATTTATTATTTAGAAGTAGGAAAAACCAATTTCAAAACCAAAAATTAGTAAGATAAGAACGCAAAAAATGATCCATAAAACTTAATATTGTAAAAGATAAAACTAAATATATTATAAGCCTTCAAAGTCAAACATTGTACATGAGAAAGCCGTTTACTCCTTTTATCTCCTTTATCTTTTAATTTTTTAATCTAATAGACTGCATTAAATTTCCTATAAATTATTGAGTATAATTCAATATACAATTAAAAATTCAACTATTTATACACAGCTTACATTTTAGTGCAAGTGCAAGAATAGGCGCGGAACAAATTAGTCCTTGTTTTTATTTTCAATTACCTTTCAGTGATGACCTTCTAGATACCACTAAGTCCTCAACTCGTAGTGGTATAGATACGCCATGCCACTTTTTTCTGCATGTCAATAATGGTAAATAATCTGAAACCCATTGCTTCAGCATATTGGTGAGTACGTAACCAGTTATGTCGTAATATTATTGGACTATCCTAATATATTGCCAATGGTTTCACTCCGTTTGAACACCCAAGTAATAAATGGTTCGGTGTGAGTACGTCGGTTCGTTAAGTGGTCGTGAGTTCACGATGTTTTCTACTTCTGACATCATGCTACGAAGAAGCTCTTTACCTTGTTGTTGCGTTGGCATTATTTTATATAATATGGCTTTAATTGAGCGAACCAACGCTCCCAAGCACCACCCATATGGGAATCTGCAGGAGGATTACAGTCGTAGTGAACTGACGTATCAAGTCATCTTGATTGACATTTGACATAGCCTCTCGCAATTCTCTTTCGGCCCCAATAAAATTAGTACCGATATCGCTGAAAAACTCGTGTGGTGTGCCACGTTTACACATAAAATTTGCAGTTGTCATTATACACGACGATATTGTTAAAGAGCGCACGATTTCAATATGAATGGCCCGTATTGTTAGGCACGTAAACAATGCTCCGTATTTTTTTCAGTGTGAAAGTTGACAGTTATATTTATTGGACCGCAGAAGTCAAGACCTAAGCTAAAGGGAGTTTGCAGCTTTGACAGTCTTTAATTATACTTTTCAAAGTAGAACGTAACCGACCTATATAGAATTTTTGGCGCAGATCATTAATAACGGTCTTATGATGCATATGATGCAGATTGCGGTGGTAATGATGAATGATAAGCTTAGTAATCGGAGATTTTCGGGAAAAATTAAAGGTTTTTTATGTTCATCGATAACAACAGCCAGATTTATTCTACTGTTTATGCGTAAAGCATTTGTAGCGCCAAGAAAAGGATACAACTTGTAAAGGTAACTAGATTTCAAGCGAGTTTTTTTGTTCTTCAGAAGCTGTATTTCAAGAGCATAAAATTCTTTTTGAGCTTGCTGATATAGAAATATTTCACCTGGGGTCTAATTACCGCTTCCGATATCGAGTAAAAAGGATCGACCATTTCTGTTTTGGGATTACTGCAATCGATATGTACAAAATAAATAAAATTTGAAATGACAGCTTTCGATATCGAGTAATCAATCGGCTGTTTTTTTTTCAAAAATAGTTCGATACAAAAATGCTAATCGTAAATAAAACAAATTATATTTGAATTGTAACGGCATACAAAAAAATGTGAAAAATGTAAATTTTATTATGTTTGTTTACTTAAAATAATTTTAATTACTGTTAAAATTCTAGGACAAATGTGAAAAATATAAATTTTAAACAAAAGAAATATTGGCAGAGTTTATGTCCGAATTTATATATTGACTTACAAACCAAGGATAGCCAGAGTCCCCTAAAAAAACCAGTAGTATATATAATGTGTAACACGTATGTCAATATTTGTATTTAAATTATCTAAAAGCCAATTATTTGGTAATTTGTTATTGTTGTAAATGCCTTTCAATCTCTTTCATCCGAATGTTTCCATACGAAAGAGTAATGTGCTGCACCACCATACTTGCAATTAATTGCCAAAATCTTGTATTCGTGGTCACAAATTTAATAAATATGAAAGTTCATTTCAATAAATAAACCAATATATTTTTAAGAAACTTACCACCATAGACTTTAGGCTGTGAAACCCTTTTCTATTATAAAACATGTGTTCATTGTTGGAAGACTTTTGAAGCCCTATGCAGCCATTAATTGAAAAAAGGGAAATGGAAAGATAATAAAAAAAATTAAGCACAAACCTCCTGGGATTTTATATTTGCTCATAAAAGTTTCTATACACTCATTGCAATGTTCTGGAAAGCTTATAAAATTTGGGCATATCTTTTCTCCGCTTCCTTCCAAACCTTTGTTATTACATTGCTAATCGCGCTTTGCACATGCCAATGAGGTAATCACTACCAACTGCATGTTGAAAGGAGCTAGTTGTAAGAAGCGAAAGCATTGCAGCTTTGATGGTACTGCTGTCGACATGTGGCCGGAAAAGTTCAATTGCGCGAAGACAAAATTGAAAGCCTCCTTTGACAAAATAAACCGTTGTTTGAATCTAAAAAATATATAGCCAATAATTTATTTGATATAAAAAAACACCATTTTTAACTTACACTTCTGGTGGCTCTTCGCTCTTATCCCGGAGATGCTTCAGAATATGCACTAAACCATGCTCATCTTCCGACTCTGACAAGGATAAATATGAAAGCATCAATATTTGTAGATCCATTATGTTTTAAATATTAAATTTTTATTTTAAATTATAAAAATTCTAATTTTTACTTACATATTTTTGTTTTATTTATATTTTATGTCAATAAATGTGCGACTCTTTTACAAATTTAATAATTAAATCGATATCAATCGAATGCCATCATAAGTTAATTAGATAGGCATCAAATTTTATTTTTGTTCGATAATTACTAGTTTTAAAATAAAAAAAGGAAGCACAGCACTCAAATGACAGGAGTATAGTTTTAGAGTGGAAACTTTTTAAGAAAATCTATCAAAATAATATATTTTTTAAATGAAAGTAACTAAATAACACATTAAATTTGATTTGTATGCTTCCATTTCTACTGTTTGAAGCGCACTTTTTGTAATATACACAAGTTCACATAAAAGTCACTTCACTATTTGCTTGCGAGTTCAAATAGCAAAATTTTTGCGATTGCGATTTCCAGCACACGAATTTTCTGACTTGAAATCGTAATCGTTTTTTTTTTTTGGGAAATGTGAGTTTCAGCACATGGCTGTATAACAGCACATTTAAAAGTAGGATTCAGGTCGACACATATTCCGAATATCATAAAATTGGCTGCAACGTTAAGGTTTTCGGCGCAAGTATCCTAGCAACTAGCTAATGATTTTAACATAGGATTATCGCAGCCAGTAGTGTCTGATATTGTGAATGCTATAGAAAGGAAAATAATTTCCACAATGGATAAAATTTGTTATGACAGACGAAGAAAAATCTGAAGCAAAACTGCGTTTCTTTCAGAGATCTGATTTTCCTGGTGTCATTGGGTGTGCGGATGGCACCCACATAAAAATATTGTAAGTTTTTAAAAATATTATGATTGTTCTTTTTAGTTATACATATGTATTTTATCAACATAGATTTGTGATCAGTCATGCCAAAGGTATTTTAAAAGACCAATACAATGCTCGTGATCGTAATTCATGGTTATTAGGTAAGAATTCCGCTTTATATAAAAAACAATCAATTATTCAAACTACCTATTTAAGTGACGCTGGCAATCCACTTGAACCCTCTTTAATGACTCCATATGGGTCCACAACTGCAGGTAGTGCGGAAGCCATTTATAAGAAGAAGCATGCGAAAGCACGATATACAGCACGGAGTTCTTAAAACCCGTTTTCGATGCCAATAAATTGCACTCCCTGAACAGCTTCTTTAGGAAGCAGGTTTGCCAAAGCTTCTTCCAGGGGGCTAAGTATTATTTCCTTATAAATTCCACCTCCAGAAACGTGCACTCTGCCTTGTTTGTGACTAATTTGTGCTTCTTTTTTTGCAGTAGTAATTTTACTGTATGAAGGAAGCTCATTAACATTATGAAGGAAGCTCATTAACATTAAGACGCTTTAAGAGGTTCGTGAAATAGAATATTTTCCTTTGACCATACCAAGTCCAAAAATAATTCTAAAGCATCTACTATATACTTTATAGGGGAAGTATTTGATTACATAGCTATGCTCTCTTTTATCCTCTTCAGATATTGTGGACCTGCGATTGACACCGCCTTTGTAATGTCTGAATTGGAGTAATGGTATAAGTCTTCCACCGTATACAAGCAGATTTTCTTTAATAAAGCTTCCAACACGTGAAAGCCATCGTAATATGTTAAATGCATCTTTTATATTAAATTTTATTAATGGTAATATATGTAGCGACTTTCTTTTATGTAATATTTGATTCAATGCTCCAAGTCATAATACTCTATGTTACCAAACCTTACATATTAATATGTTATAGCCGACCCGATAATGCAATTTTGTTATGATTTTAACAATCTCTATTACTTTGTTGACTCTGAATGTTAATATAATTAACAATTAAAGAATTGTTATGTATTTAAATGCCACACTATGAGTGTTGAATTAACTTAAGATTTTTTTGTAATTATAGCCCTTGAGAATGATATCTATTGACTAAATAAATAAATGATAAATAAATAAAAATCCGCTGTTTTGGTGATGGCTTTTCTGCTAACAATTCAGGATTATTCTCGGATACTGTGATTTGTGGATATGATCGTTGTCCTTTTTCTACGGATTCGTCATTGAGCTGTGAGAGTGAGCTACTCGTTTAAGTATACCTGAAGCTGTCTGAGCTTCTGCTACTTTAACAACCTGCTTGCCCGAAAGCCTGGAATTCAATATTGCGTCTATTTTAAGAACTTGTGTGTCGAGTTATTCAAAAGTTAAATATGCATTTCTTAACGTTCTCAAAAAAAAAATATTTTGCTGATTTAACTGCCTCCCATAGGGAATCAAATGTAATGGCTTCTTGTGCATTTGATGAAAATTTTAGGTAATTTATTGTTTGCTCCGATGAAGTTTGTTGCATTGTCGCAATATAAGTTTTATGTCCACGCTGGGATATGAAAAGCTTGAGCTCACCTATAAATGCTACTGTAATTGGGCCACAAAAACCGACTCCGGTATTAAATAAATAAACAAGTGTTAGTAGGTTTCCCATTATTTGGTAAAATAGCTCTGGTTTGCTTTTGCTGCATATCGTACATCGATGAACTGTGGATCTTGCTTTAATTTTTTCTTTTATTAGCCAGAAAAATTTTCGAACAATTGTTAATACTGTATGTGCGCCACAATGCTTGCAATCTTCATGAACCATTTGGAATATCAATTTTGAAATGGGGTCATTACATGAAATAAGAAGTTGATGTTTTGAGGCATATGCCAATGAAAAAGCGACGAGCCGACCGCTGCCTCGAATTACTCCGATTGCGTCCAAAAAGCGTGTTAGATTCTGGATGGTGTTTTCTTGTAACTGTTTTTGTATTTTCTTAGTTGTATGATAACTGAGAGTTGCATTTGCAAACTAATTGGTAGGAGTGCTTGGGTGAATTCCTTTATCGTTAATATTTTGATGGTTGTCGCATAAGGCTATGATAAATGTTGTGAGTACTAAACCGCAGAATATATCCAACAATAATTCAATAATTCAGTAATTCAAACAAAATTCTTTGGATATTTGTTGAAGTGCTGTAACTCGGATTGAACTTAGGTGACTATACCAGTTAAGGATCCTCCAATGTTTAGTTAAAAAAATATATTAAGGCGCTGCTAATATTAAAAAGGAAAACTCAATCCTTAGTTTTTGTTACAATGGATCTTTATTTTAGCTTAAATTTAAATTAAAACCGATCGAATATAAGTCGCAACTTCATAAGCCATTTTGGACGTCTGTGAAAGTGTATGTGTGTTGCAAGGTCTACTACTACTGTTCGCTTAATTATCCACGTGAAGCTGCAAGTGTTGTCTTTATTACTCAGTTCGTCGGTTTTTGGGAGCCAAACAAGTTCTAATGTGTTGATGGTGTCGGCTTCTATGCTCTCAAAATCAATATTATGTAATAGGCTTTTTGGTATCCTTTCTCCGCATTATTGGCTGAAATTGACGATTTTCAGGAGCACTCAATACAACATCAGTTGAAAAAATGAACCATAACATTCGAAACCTTAAGAGTATGGAGAACAGCTCGCTTTATAGTGTTGGTCCCTTGAATATCAAATGGCGTAAAGAGTACCCTGATGAAGTGTTATAAGATGCACTCAATACTACCCTGATCTTAGTAATTACACTTTCAGTTCAATACACAATCTCTGAATGGAGTAGTGCAAACAGAGTCGATTTGAATGTGGCAAAACACAGTGTTGGTTATTACATTGTTCTATCGGTACCACAATGGATTTTGTTGGGATGAGATCAAGGACTTTGTTCTCGAAACTCGTATATTTTTACGCGTAACGCGTTTTTCATAGAAAGCTCATCCACTTGTAGTCGATTGGCTCGTGAATCGCACAATGCATTACAGGAAAAAAAAATTCAGCCGCACTGTTCACTTATCGAACAAAGTTTTCCCAGACACTCTTAATGTATTAAGGTTCAAATCGAATGTACAAAAACAAAAAATACTCCCTCTTTACTCCTCCCCATAATCGTCCCTTGAATAGGGGTTCTGAGTGCTGGTTCGAATTAAAACAAACACAATGGTAAAATGGAAAATAGAACTCTGCTTCCAATTTTGTCATTGATTCATACTGGTCTATAAATTCATTGTATTTGGCTTTCAATTCCGGACTCTTTTGCAGAAGTGGTATTATGTCTACGAAACGGTTTTGATTCTATTATATTTTTATTGTATTTTATGCAAAGTGTTCTTCACATCATCTGTCACCTATTGACAGCGACGTTTTAGTTCCTTTAACTGCATCTAGCTTCCTAAGTAGAGCGATCGGAGATCTCCAGTGCATATTCCACAATGCGTCTATTACGGACAATTGTATGGAATGACGCAAGCACTTAAATTTGGTTATTGTACTGTTTGGGAGAACACAATAAAATAGCTGTTAAACAAAATTTTGGGGGTTTCAAATAAAATTGTTCTATATATTGCCACTGAGGTGAAGCACACTTGTTATATACTTATTCTAAAATTCGATAAATGGTTAGAAATGGGCCAAAAAAAGCTATAATAGAAAAAGAAATTGCTTTTGCTCATTATTGGAACAATCAATTTTGGTTTATAGTGAAAGCAGTGAGTATACCTTTCGAACACGTACACGGGACATTTTTAGATGCAACTGAACTGAAACTTATGGAAAAGCAAGAAAGAGATGTATGTATTTTATACAAATATAAAAATGAAATTTGCAATTGCGTATGCAAATCGAATGCAAATTTTATTTTGATTCCTTAGCATCATCAAATTTGGATTATTTCTGAGAGATTTTCCCCATATACGACTATTTTCAATTCTTAGTTCACTACAAAGTTCACAGTTATATTCAAGAATCTTTGAAAAGAACTTTGCAAATGTGGACATGATAAACATTCGATGATATCTAAGGGAATCATTTTTGATGCATTGAAATGAAATTTAGTAGGAATAGAAAGTAAATTAGTAAGTCCCAATCAATCTGAAAATTCCATATTCTTAAATCTTTATATTCATCAATTATTGTAAATCTCTTATATTTGGTTTAACAATACCTAACCTAGCTATCTGCATTGCCATTTGAATGTTGTGTTCTAAGTAGAATTTAACATTATTTAGACATGCGTAAATTTTTTCTGTAAGTTTATTTATTAAATTTGTATAATTGTAGTATATTACCTTCGCTATTCATATGAAGTCATCTCATAAAACTTTATTGTTATTGTTTTTAAATCTTCACTCCCGGTTCCAAATAGAAAATTCAAACTATTTCCCATAAATGTCTATACAAAAATTTTTGTGTTTCTTTGTTTTGGTAATATGAGCACTTTTTGTAGACATAAATTGCTTCCAGAGTGAATTCTGGGCGATGACAATATGATTTCTGGTGATGATCATTATAATCTTCTGTTAATACAACTGCAACCATATCTACTTTTTTGGAATTTTATCCTTTTAAATAATTGGTATCTATAGTCTTATTGATATTCGCTTTTTCTTCTTCCGTAATGGAATGGACTATATATAGTTATTTGTGTATATGCAATGGGTGATCGATTAGTAAATAAAATAGCTCTTTATATTTTGAAGTGTTATTTATTTTAAAATTTCTTTTAGTATTTTCTGGAATCTTTCTATGTCAAATATATATAAGTATTATCTTTCCAGATATCCATGTCGCGGAGAGTTCAATTTTAAAAGTTAACTCATTGTTAATATGATAATTTTTGTTCAAACTCTATAATTATTATTGTTAAATCGATTATATATCTCTGATAGGAGTACTTACATATACCTATTTAAAAACTTTCATTATTCTTCCGTCATTGTTCTATGAAGGCCCTTTAAATAACTCTCAAAAATATGAAATCAGAAAAGTCTATTGAATTCTCTGAGGCGTTATTGACTTTTAGAACCGTATGAGAGTTATTTTGGACTTACCTATAGTAATAATCTTTTAGTATTCGTCATTGGGAATATATACCATAACGTTTTTATTCACCATATGTGTTTTAATTGTAACCTTAATAAATTCTCAAAGCCTTTTGTCTATTGTTATAATATTGCTATATAATATTTTGTTTGAAGAAACTGTATTTTCGTTACCTCTCAAAATATTAATTTGACTTTTAAAAACATTCGCAGGTTTTTCTGTTATAAGCATTTAATTTGTGTTTCTCTTATTTGCTGTTTTGGTGTATTCTTGGGATAACTCCATTTTTTAAGTAAGTTTATTATACATACTTATTTGTTGTGTTCCTTGATTATTTGATGTGTTTATTTAATAATAAGTCTTCTTTCTTTATTCGTCAAAGTATGCCTACAACATGATATGCTGTTCCTCATATACTCGAATATATACGTACGAGTAGATATTTATTTTATTTGACAATGAAACTGTATGATAAAAGGAACGGAAACTTCTGAGCGATAATGGTTATGGCTTGCATTTAGCTAATATAATAATAATAATAATCATACAATACCATTTACCGCCTACTACTACTTTATTCTAGGCAAAAATGCATTTCTTACCTCTTTAATGAAAATTGATTAAATAATTTGGGTAATACTTTTGTAAATTTGTTAAAAAATAAAAATTTATCGAAACGAGGTGTAAAATGTAACTCATTACTCCTCCATAGAAATTTTCGATCGGTAGCAGTTCCTTTTCTATAGTGGAACTATTAATTTCATGCATGTTGAGTGTTCGATTTGTGAAACTAATGCAATGACAGTTTTGCCTAAAAACTGCACCTAATGCAATGAATCTAAATCTATTGTCAATGTAATTTTTTTCGCACTTAAGAGAGGTTTTTTTACAATCAACGTTTACAGCTTTGACACTGTATAATTAAGTGACCTGTAGAAACCTACCAAACCAAGGAAATATTTGATATCCTTTTATATTTTCGGTGTTTTAAGATCAAGTGTAGTGAAGTAAAGCGATCTTCGGTATTTATCCAGAATTTCGTGCATCACTGTCATTGAATAATTGTTGAATACTATGTGATGTTAATTAAAATACGATAATCGATCACATTCTTATAGTTTTGTATAGAGTTGTTATGTAATACGTTAACCTGAAGATTGCCCCTTCTCTTGATAAAGAAAATTCTTATAATACTGCTATAATTTCGTTGCATATGAAAAAGGGCTACTAAAATTTTTTCGCAAAACAGTGAGGTGCAAATGTGTCCCAAAAAAATGGACTATTAAATTAGTTTGTTGTTTGTGGACCAATTTTAAAAGTTGTTTTTGCATACATATGTAAATGGTTTACTATTTTTTTTAGTAATAGAGTGGCTGCGGAATTGCCCGCCAATTTTCAAAATTCTTTTTGCATATCGAAAAGGTTCAATAAATTGTATTTTTTTTTTTTTTGGAAATTGTGTATTTTGCCACAAACTACTCGCCCCAATAATTGATTAACAAAAAGCTTCGTCGTTGGAGAACCAATTTTGAAAATGCTTTTGCATATGAAAGAGGTCCGCTTAAATGTTTTCTAAAGGAGGGGGTAGCAAATACATCGGGTTAATCTAGTTTATAATAAATTAGAATTGTACAAATCTAGCTCACAGCAAAAAATTTTATGTCATTTATAGATTTAGATGTTAAACATATTGTAAATTCATTGAAATATGTATGTATGTACATACATTAATTAGAGTGTCCCTTAAATGAAAATGTTTGAAATGTTTATTTGACATTCTATTTGACATAATTATGACTCATATGCAATATTACGCCCCTACGACCACGCCTTCCCCAAGCGACGGGGCTTCAAAGAGAAGAATATGCATTTTTTTCACGATCGGTCTCTTTTTGGACACGAACATTTTTATTTTGTTAATTTTTATTGTCAATAAAGGAATTATAAACAAACAGGCAGTATTTTAACCGTTCAACAACACATTGCAATACATATTGCTCTTGTTCTTCTTGCTTTTAAAAAAGATAAATTCTTTTCCCAAGTTGATGGCTTTTCGGTGAGAAAATCAATGTTTATTTTGAATCGGCTAAACATATTATTGCTTTGAATTCGCTTGGAATTTTCAAATTTGCTTTCTTTTGTTAAATTAGCAAAAAGCAAGCAGCTTTTGATATTGTTTGGTCCACACATTCATAGCTCTTAACAGCTTTTATAAAACACAAGTCTTGATAGGGTGCTTTTATGGCCAAGTTACATTGTATCCATGGTTTAACGTAAATTGTTGCAATGAAAAGAGAAACTTCTTGCAAACCCTCGTTCTCTTTTCTTGTTAACTTTAGCTGATCCCGGAATAAAACATTTTTATTGGATAAATAGCTCTCGCCATTCATCGTGCTTGATGCATGGCTCCAGGAGGTTTTATTTAAAATTTTTTATCATCATTTTCGTTAAAAAATAATATCGAAAGCTCAATCAATTCACGATAATCACCTCTCACAATTGGTTTTTCGAGTGCAGAGGAATAAAATCTGATTAAGTTGGCAATCTGCGATGGCTGAAAGTGCTGGCTTGCAATGGAGATATTATTTTGAATATCGCTATGCTTGCTGTTATTCCAGTTATGTTTTAATTTTTTTAAGAGCGGTATGTCAGCGCTAACCGTAACTTGAAGGATTTTGATTTCAAATACAGTTTTTAATACCAATTCGTACATGATGACTGCATCCAAATATAGTGCTTGCTTCAGTAGCGCACATGCTGCATTAAAGCGACCCGTGTTGGAAGGTGTAGTATAACAGCACATAATTTGAACTTTATCGGAGAGTTGCCAGTCATTTATTGCCTTTAATAAAACTGCAGCCTGCTCTTTTCCACTTGCTTGATATAATTTTGGTACAGCAATAATTTTCTCCTGATTCCCATACGTGATGACAATTGGAAGTCGTTCTTCTTTAATACTTTGGGCATTTATTGCGGGCAACAATTTACCATCTCAATGAACAGAGACCGTTTCAGGAATATTATTTTTAAAATCAGCTTTAATGTTTTCTGCACATTATTTTCTTATCAGTGACCTTATTCTTTGCATAGAAGACTTATTAATTATGTATTCGTCTACATTATGCCCAAGTGCTTCTAGAGTAGCTTCTAAAATATAAACGGAGTCGCGCATACTCACTGACATCTATCGAAGGCAGCTACAAGTTTTGGGGAAAGAAACTCCTTTTTTCTTCTTTTTTGGACAGGTAATAAATTTTGTTCAATAAACTGTGGGCTTTGATCTTGATGATTTTCAACGGATATGATGTATGATGAATTTGATGAGAAAATTGAATTTAGTGATACGGTTCTTGTATTTTCTTTTTCCTGTCTTTTTTTTTCTTTTAGTAACCGGAGTTTTGTTCTTTCTTCTTTTCTCCATAGATTGTAATCTACTCCTGCCAGAGAGCCTGGTTTACCAGGTTCCCGTTGCCGCTGCAAAAAAAGTTTTCCTTCATCGATTTTCATTAACTTTAAGGTATCAGCGTGCGCTATGTCGAAGAGATTGTCCAAAGCGTGCACAAATAAATTTTCCTTATCTTTAAGCACCTGAAGGGTCTTCTTCGAATTTTTTTGTAAATTCTGCCAAACTCCGTGTAATTTCACTAGTTTTCTGCACTATTTCTGAATATTTTAGTGGGTATTCTGGCTTTTTCCAAAAAATCATGCACTCTTTTATAGTTAGGTGAGCACTTTCTTGCGTGGTTAATTTTACTTGTCGAATATTGTTAAATAGAAGAGCAAGAACTTGTTGATTTGATGGAAGTTTGGTTCCCGTGTGGGGGTTAACATTTCTAATTAAATACACCGAATATTTATTACTGCTACGACATTATATTCTTGAAATTTTTTTGTTAAAATAACTTTTTTTTCAATTTTATACGCGCTTTTAATACAAATATATAAACTGTGATAAATCACTAAAAAACTTTATCCTCAAGATACGCATTAATTGTTTGCTTCCCGTTATTTAACCGCTCGGATGTTTTTGTACCGTTTTTATTTCTTATATTTTGCGCTCTTTTTATTTTTTGCGTATCAGAAATTATTGCTAAAACAAATTATACAGATACGTACATATATGTACCTGCAACAGATAGTTGTTGATAGGAATGTAACTGATATTTTATGACTTTTTTCACGCACACATACTACTCGTACTCAACAATTAGAGTAACATAGCGTTTTGCAATGGATAAAATACATGCTTTTGTTTTAAAATATCTGTTGTACCACAAAAAAAAGAGAAACAAAAATGTTTAGTGTAAAAAGAGTACGACAATGGAAAAATGGCATATTTCTAACTTTAAGGTCCCGTCGCGTAGGGAAGGCGAGGTCGTAGAAGTGTAAAATTAAATATGAGTTACATTCAAGTCCTTTAGAAAAAAATTAGTGGGTACCCTGAACTATTTAACTAAAAAATGAAAATTACCCTTGCTAAGGGACACTCTAACATACATACATACTTACTAAATTTATTTATAAATAATAATGCTCTTAATCTTTTATTAAAACTATTTTTATTATGGGATAATAACTACAGCCACAAACACTACACATGATGACCCAATATACATATATAAATAAATATACATACATATGTATCCTGAGATACTTAAAACAAGGTTGATGAATACTAAATCGATGCTGAGAATCTGGAAAGATCACTTCTGCAGACAGTTTAACGGCGAGCAAAACACCGATTCCATCGCCAGGCAGAATATTCCACTCCAGATAACGGACGATGATGGTAGAGAATTCCGTCCCCCCGACCTGAATGAAGTCAAGATAGCAATATCGAGATTGAAATCAAACAAAGCTGCAGGAGCGGACCCACTGTCCGCGGAACTATTTAAGGCACCCGGAGATGACCTGGTTGGGCGCATGCACCAGCTCATCTGTAAGATATGGTCGGAGAAAAGCATGCCCGACGAGTGGAATCTCAGCATCGTTTGCCCGATCCACAAATAAGGAGACCCCTTCAACTGCGCCAACTACCGAGGAATAAGTCTCCTGAACATCGCCTACAAGATCTTCTCTGCCGTTTTGTCTGAGTGCCTGAAACCATTCGTGAACAGTTTGATAGGTCCTTATCAGTGTGGTTTCAGGCCGGGGGAGTCCACCATTGACCAAATTTTCACAATACGGCAGATCATCGAAAATACCCAAGAGATGCAAATCGACACCCACCACCTATTCGTCTGTGTTAAGGCCGCATATGACAGTGTGTATAGGGACGAACTATACGAAGCCATGTCTAGTTTTGACATTCCTACCAAACTCGTCAGGCTGTGTAGGATGACGATGGAGAACTCTCGCTGCTCCATCAAGGTTGGGGACAAATTCACCGAGACCTTCAATGTCAGAAGGGGATTCAGACAAGGCGACGCACTGTCATGTGACTTTTTTAACATAATTCTTGAGAAGATCGTGCAAAACTCACACGCCAACAACAGAGGCACGATCTTCCAAAAGTCCGTGCAAATGCTAGCATACGCTGACGACATTGACGTGATTAGTCGAACACAGCGAGCCGTCAATGAAGTGTTTGGTGGTATTTCAACGGAGGCGGCTAAAATGGGTCTAGCGGTGAACGAGGGCAAAACGAAATATATGCTGTCATCATAAAAGGACGCGCAACACCGACGACTGGGCCAGAACATCACCATAGGCAGCTGTAACTTCGAGGTAGTGAAGGACTTCGTCTACCTTGGCTCCCAAGTCAACAGTATGAACAACATCAGTACCGAGATCAAACGGAGAATAACTCTTGCCAGTCGCTATTTCTTTGGGCTCAAGAGGCAATTGAGTAGTAAGGCCCTTTCTCGAAAAACCAAGCTGACACTATATACCACTTTGATAATCCATGTACTTCTCTATGGCGCAGAAGCATGGTCGGTGTCGAAGGCGGATGAGGAAGTCTTTGGTATTTTCAAGAGAAAAGGTCTGCTTTCAATCGTTGGCCCTGTTTGCGTTGATGGTTTCTGGAGAAGAAGATTCAATCATGAATTGTACGGGTTGTACAGCGACATGAGCCTAACCAGGCGTTTACGGATCCAACGGCTAAGGTGGTTGGGCCTTGTAGATCGCATGGAGAATACTGCTCCGACCCGTAGAATCTTCGATTCCGAACCTGTGGGACAACGCATTAGAGGACGCCCACGGAACCGATGGCGCACACAAGTGGAGAGGGACCTCAACCAACTTGGTGTGCAAAATTGGAGGACGCTGGCTAAAGACCGTGCCAGCTGGAAAAGTTTGTTGGTTGAGGCCCAGGTTCACCATGGACTGTAGCGCCAAAAGAAGAAGAAGAAGAAAGGTCTGTTGAATTTTATACCTTCAATATTAGTATGATGATTTTTATAATTTATTTTAAAATTATTGGGAAAGTTCCTTTATACAAAGAATTCTAACGTGATCATGATTAGGTATATTAATATTATGTTCTTTATGATTTTTGAGAGCAGCTTAAATCGTCAACATGGAATAAATTTTGATGGAATTGATTTTTTTAGAGGAATTTCAATTCGAGAATTTTTAATTTTACTTTGCCTTTCTTTCAATTGATCAGTTTTGAATAGAGATATATGTGTATTATGTTTATATTTAAATAGTTTAAAAAATATTGTTTTGTGGTTTGTGTTGACAATGATAAGAATAATTTTTTAAATCATAAAAATGTTTCCATGATTTTTCTTATATTTTGTTTATTTACAAATACAAATACAAAAAATATACAAACGTCGCTGATCACCTCAGAGAGAAAAAAGTGACGCAATGTAATTTGAACCGACATTAATATCAACAAAAAAATAAATACATACATACATCATAATGATTACATTTATACCAAAATTAAAACTATTAAAACGTTTATTTATATAAAAAGTTCATACCGGGGCAGAACGAAATTGGAACGGAAAAAAGAAGAAGAGTCGAATTTGGTTTATCAAATCAGCTGCAATGGAGAAAATCCAATATATGACAAAATATATACGTTGGTACTACACAAACAAAACTATAGACGGGTTTGGCATCCCACAAATCAGATATTAAAACAATTAATATTTCAACGACGCAAAAAACAGCACTTGCAGCCCATTGTGCAGCAACGGAACATAAACCAAATTTAGATAACGTAAAAATTTTGCAAAGGGAGAATAATTACAAAAAGAGAAATGCTACACAAAATGTTTATGAATTTGTCTCGTTTCTATTTCAATAATATGTCGGTCTGGATTAATATTTCATTTATTTTAATATGGTTTTAAGTATTATGATAATTATTCCATTATTTGCTTATGTAGGTAATTAGAAAATAATACCAATTGTTTGCTTAGTAATTATCTCTGGTAACAGTTAGTAACTATCCTCTAGTCTTAAACTGTACTCTGTTTTTGTCGGAGATTGATAAGTTTTATTTCGTACAGTTCAGCAATTCTTTTCCTTTTTGCTTCTACCTTCTTTATCTTGTAACATTCGCGGAGTTTGGTCAAACAATAAGTAGTCAATGCTAGTGTACATAATCCCAGTATGAAATAAAATATGAATTGTATTGGATGTGCTTCAACTGGTATCAAGTAAGTTGATATTTCTTGAATATTACTGAATTTGTAATAGGAATTGGATTATAAAATGCTTCTAACATCATGTTGGTTATGTATGACATATTTGAGTTCTTGTTGCTCGTTGAAGTATTCTTTCCCATATATAGTCGTTGAATAATTGAATTCCGTTTTTTTATGGATTCTAATTCTAAATATAAAATTTCCGAGATAATTTTTACATTTTTCAACACCTGTAAATTTTTCATTACATTTCGTTATTCTAGCACCTAGTAATAATTTTCCGGGCTTGTGTGCAAGTGGATACAAATTAAATAGATTACGTTTGGTTTTTTAAAATGGGATACCCATAAATAGTTATAACTGCATGTTTAAAAATAAACACTTATATTGGCGTATATATTTATTATAGGTAAATCGAATGCCTCTTTGGATACTATTTCTTGAATATATATTACATTCAGTTTCCGATTTTTGCAAAATAAATCGTAGTAACAATAGAGTATAATTCATTATATACTTCAGTGAATAGGAAATATTCTGATATAGATTCAGGATTAATATTTTATAACATGTTTTCAAATACGGAGCTAATTTTCTTTTGTTTATTAATTTTATTAAGGCAATGGAGATATAAAGTAATATTATTATTCTTTGCATCTTTGTAGTCCTATATTGTCCGTATGTACAATATAATTATAAAGGGTGGTTAAATTTCAAGGGCCGATGTTGATTTTGAATAAAACACAAACTATTTAGGAAATTATTGTAATTTTATTTTATTATGATGTATTGGTATTACTCAATTATGTATAGAACAAAATATCGGCCAAATGGGCGCCGCGACCTCGGCGGCACACCTCCATCCGATGGTCCAAATTTTCGATGACGCTGAGGCATAATGGAGGTTCTATGCCGTTAATGTGCCGAATTATCTGATCCTTTAGGTCTTGAATTGTTGCTGGCTTATCGACGTACACCTTTTCTTTCAAATAACCCCAAAGAAAAAAGTCCAACGGTGTCAAATCACATGATCTTGGCGGCCAATTGACATCGCCATTACGTGAGATAACACGGCCATTGAATTTGTTGCGCAAAAGAGCCATTGTTTCGTTAGCTGTGTGGCAAGTGGCACCGTCCTGCTGAAACCACATATCGTCCACATCCATATCTTCCAATTCGTGCCATAAAAAGTTCGTTATCATCTCACGATAGCGAACACCATTCACAGTAACTGCCTGACCGGCCTCATTTTGGAAAAAATACGGCCCGATGATGCCGCCAGCCCATAAACCGCACCAAACAGTCACTCTTTGTGGGTGCATTGGTTTTTCGACAATCACTCTTGTATTCTCATTCGCCCAAATGCGGCAATTCTGTTTATTGACGAATCCACTGAGGTGAAAATGTGCCTCATCACTAAAGATGATTTTCTTCGAAAATTGATCATCCACTGTTGCCATTTCTTGCCACCATTCTGCCCATTCACGACGTTTGGAATGGTCAAGAGGTTTTAGTTCTTGAGCCAATTGCACCTTGTAAGCGTGTAAATGCAAGTCTTTATGCATAATGTTCATCAACGACGAGCGTGAGAGGTGCAATTGTTGGGAACGACGACGAGTTGAGGTGGACGGCTCTTCAGCCACACTATCGCGAACAGCAGCAATTTTTTCTGCAGTACGAGCTGTACGAGCATGCACTGGTGTTCTCACATCTTCTACAGACCCGGTTTGCTCGAATTTTTCTACGATTTTTGCGATTGTACGCACATTTGGACGATGAAATTGACCAAAAAAATTACGAAGTGCACGATATGCATTTTGATTTGAACTCCCATTTTCATAATAAGTCTGGATAACTTTAACACGTTGTTGGATTGTGTATCTCTCCATGGTTCAAATTGAGTAAGTCTGAAATAGAGAAATGTAAAATAAAATTCGGAAAAAAAGTTGGCGTTTAGGTGTGGTTCACATTCAACATCGGCCCATACAATTTAACCACCCTTTATTTTTACTTGTAACTACTGTGTTACATTTGTCTTCTTTTCCGATGTGTTTCGATTATTTTCTTACGTTCTTTTTGCGTCGGTCGTCGATTTTAGAGTAAATAATGTCTCCTGTTTAATTCGTGATGTTCCTCCGGTTTTTATTGTGATATGTCACCACTTTGTTTTGGTTTGTGTAAATTTTTTGCTTGATATCAGCGTGTCCTCCTCGATTGAAAAATACGTCCTCAGGTTTTTTTTCCAGTGACTGAATGGATTATTTGTTTGGGCTAGAACTTTTGCAAGCGATCAGCGCAATATGCGTGTGTTCAACTTGAAGGTGTTTTTGCTTTTTAATGATGATTCTTTATCAGTCATTATGAATTTGGCGTTTGGTTATTATTATAATTTGCTTTGATGATATGAACCTGCTTGACTGTGCAGCGTCAGAGAGGCCTAAATGAAAGCCTTAGCAAAAGCAGAGAAATCCAAGTTGTTCATGTTGATGTTCAAACTAAGCCGTTATATAAGTATATGTATGTATAGCCTAGCCGGTTATATACATATTTCGATTCGAATTATTATTTTGGCTTCAAAAACTAATTATGTTGAAGAATTCCATTCTTTGTTACAGTCACAACAAATCATAAATAAAAGTCCATTTAAGTCATTAAATGATATTCCTAGACTAGTCAAATTATTAGAGCAAATATTAGACGTTCTCAACCGTCATTACCCTATATTTAACTTATTTACATGATTTCTAATATCAAGTGCTGTATGACACATCTCGTATCAAGAGTATAATACGTCACTGCAAAATTTGTGTAATTCCACCATCCCCTTTCAACCAACAAGTGTTGATTTTGCTGGCCCTCTTCCCTTGATAACGGATATTTCAGTATCTTTTTATGCGTTATTACAAAGGCAATGTGTTTAAGGGTCTGTTCTGGACTTTTTTCGGAAGCTTATGAAGTTTATCACAACAAGTTATGTCGGACTACTGTAAGAATCGCATAAGGTGCAAGTAGACTGCTGGTCCGTTCCCTTCCACCCCATGCTACTCACATGGGCGGCTCATGGGAAGTTGCTTTAAAGAGCTTCAAGTTTCATTTGAAACGCGCAGGACGCTTAAAAACATTTAAACACACCTTAATCAAACAAAGAAAAGTAGGAGATCTTCTGGTCGTGATAGGTGATTTACAACTTTTGGTGATATTTTTTGATTTTGGTTTATTAATTTTAATTTATCGCATTCTGGAAATAATTTATTTTTTATGTATATAATGATTGTTTTTCATCTTTTTCATTTAATTACAATTAACTATACCAAATTTCTTTCATGACCTAAATGAGTACATGGTATTGGTAAAACTTTTGTTTACAGCTCAATACTAAAAGCTAACAATAGTATTACTTATTGCATTACAGCCTTGAAAAATACGTAATAGTACTGCGGTGTAATGTGTTCTGTACAAAATTTTGCATGGGTTAAGGTTTTGTTACATATTTGCAAAAATTAGCGTAACAAAAAAGGAGGAAATCGTGAATCGTTTCTGTCTGGCAGGAATTTATAGCCTGTGTGCATGCACATCACCACCAAATAACTATGAAATAGGAAAAAGGGAACAAAACAACAACTAAAAATACTAGAAAGCAACGCAAAAATAATTCCCCAATCCAGCAATACAACATCACTTTCAAGGGCATCATCTGCAACACCTGGTTCTAAAATCGTAATTAAAGGTATCAACTGATCAGTTTTGGTCCTAACAAACCATTATCTTAAGGCAGAGGTTATGCGCACCGCCATGTCTCAACTATTTTAGACACTTAAAAATTCTATGAAACATTGTTATGATATGCTTTCATATTTGTTCGTGTATTAAACGATTTAAATTAATCCTAAATTAAATTAGATTGAAACAAAATGTATAGAAAATCGTTCTATGGTTTAAAAACAAAACAAAATGTATAGAAAATCATTCTATAGCTTAAAAAGCAAAAACAAAATGTGGATCTATAAAAACCTGATATTTTGGTTATATATAATAAATTCTCACATGCAGATGTTTTCCTTTTCATATGCAGAAGATGCGATTGGCTGACACGTTGTCAAAATTTAAAACATGATAAACAATATTGGTCCTAAAAACTTAATTGTCGTACACCAGAACTGGGAAGAATGGATTTGGATAAAAAAGTAATAAAACAACCACACCTTTGACGACCATAAGATGATTATATATTATAAGCAAATTTAAAGTAATTTTTGTTAATCTTCAAACAATCAAGATAGCATTTATTTATTTATTAGTAACAGATCAATGTCCTTTACAAAATATATGGTGCTTAAGGGATTGGTCGCACTCAGCTTTGCGATTCCCCTTTAGTGGCTGATATTGGATTTGTAACCAGAAAAGGTCGAGTGATAAATGGTTTTTTCACACTTTCGGAATGTATCCCAACTTGATTAAAGTGTCAAATAAAATAAAAAGAGGATACGTCAAAATATAAACACAGTTTTTTTAAAATGTAATTCAGAATTCCATTAGTTCTTTATTGTTAAAAATTTAGATCTAAGTGGTGAAATGTTTAATATTTTAAAAGCAAATAAATTAGCAAATATATTGTTAATGAAGAGAACAGAGAACAGTACAGTCTTTCATAGTCGAGGGAGATTAAAAAGCTTCTCTTTTTAGTTATGCAAAGACTTAGGATAATTTTTGTAGATTGAAGTAGGTGGCATTTTGAACAAAGCATGCAATATATTCTACAAACATTTGACGGTGCTGATTTTCTATGTATTTTATATTGTAAAACACTTCAAGGAGGTCTGGAAGTTCTGGTTGGAAGCTTTTTTTTTTTGATCGATATAAACAAACAACAAGATGGTTTTAAAGAATACTAGGAATTGTGTCTCAATAGGTTGCTTATTTGAGATTTTCAATGTAACCGGCCTGTTCGAATCTGTGAGAAAAAATTTATATAAAAATTCTATTTTGAAACTATACACTTTTAAAAGATTCTGCTTATAAATAGTGCTTTCATTATACTGCAATTTTAATGTAAAATAAGGCCGATATTCAGAGCAATATGTTGAGAAATGGAGTGATAATGAGTATTCGGCAGGTTTTATAACAGGAACATACCTACACAAATTTAATATAATAAAAAGAAATATTACATCTGTTAGGTCATCGTGTAACATTAATGTCAATACAATATTTGATTGAAATTAATTTGATATAATTTTGTTCATGCAGGCCCACCGTATCTTTATTTTGTTTAGGAACAGTTAATCCCTTTGCAATTATTTGTTTCTCATGTAATTTCTTAATGCTTGTATTTGTTGTTCTTAATAATAACGCAATTTTATATTACTTGTTGTTACATTAATATTGCTGAATTGCATTGGTTCATTGGAAGCGAGAAACAAATATAACAACAACACCAATGATCCTTATATATAAGAAAAATTTTGTTAGGTTTAAGAAAAATAATTTTAAATAAAGAAAACATTGTTAAGAAAAAGAATATTAAATAAAGAAAATATTGTTAAAGTTGAAGTGATAAAGTTATCATCCCTTTTAATTTTGCTCGCGTACCACGAACGTAAATTCGCATTGCCCGTAAGTATCACTTGCAATCGAACATTTCAGTGGCCTATAGACAACAATTCAAGGAATACCGAATTGCCGGTGAGAAACCTCCTCATCGTACAACATCAAATATATTTCCAAAAGGTTGGCGGGACCGAATTTCAGAATATTCTTTCAGTATATCTAATTTGACTTTTGAAATACAAAAACCTTTTTTTCTTGCATAAAATAATAACTTATTAACAACCACCATATTTATACAATAAAATTCTTTTCAATAGATCTCAGCGTAGTAAGAATGGAATTCAACAAAAATATAAGTCTTCCTTCCCAACGACTATTTTTAATTTATTCTACAAGTCTTTTGAACCTCTTGCCAAGTGCTACCCTACAGATAGGCAACGCTAAATTTTACTTACTTACTAATATTAATAAGTTTATAATATTATATATGTATGTATATTTATACTGCCTGAGTACAATGATACCATATTACTATTAATATAATTATTATCTTTAATTATTTATGTGGCCAAATCTTTACTTTTGAAACTTACTAATTTCGATTACTTTTACAAATAAGTGTTTTTTGTTACTACTACAACAATTTTAGATTTGTCTGTCAGTTGTTTGCCGGCTTTTGAAGCAATCACAAGTGTTTTTCAATACCAGCTGTTCTTTTCTACAAACAAAATAATATATAAATTTTTGCACTGTGCATTTAAATAAAATAAAAAGTTAAACCTATATGGTTTCAAAACAGAAAAGATTTTGGGGCAGTGACCCAAAATTTAAAGTTACGAAAACTTCGAGTACTTTCGGGAATAGGTTTCAAGTGCTATCTGACATGGAAGACGAGGATGCGTCAAGCGTGGACAACAAAGTTGTAAGTATAAGAGGATGTCAATTGGAACACAGGTCATTGCTAACTCCATGCGTGATTATGAATGTGCTCTTGGAAAACTGGAAACGACTGACATGAAATATTTCACCCACACGATTAAGGACAATAATAAGTTCAAGCTAGTGTTATTTGGTTTACCTCAACTAGGCATTGCGACCATGAAGGACGATTTTACACATACTTTTAACATCGAACCAGTTAGCATAAAGGAAATAAAACCCTCCCGATCAAATCCGGAAGATGCGCTGTACATGCTAGGATTTAACTGCGAGCAGATTACTAAAAAAGAGGTAATTAAAATTAAATTTGTTAATGGTATCGCTGTGTACTGGAGAAACCCTCTTCGGCGCTCAAGAGGTCCAACGCAATGTTCCAAATGTGTGATGTATGGTCACGGAGCATCAAATTGCCACAGATCAGCAGTGTGCTTAGGATGTGGTGGCTCACACGACTACTCAACATGCCAACTGAATAAGATTCCTGAAAAAGGTCCTGTAATCAACAAGTGTTTCAACTGCATCAAGAGAAACATGACAAAGAGTGGCCATCAAGAGGCGTCCAGCAAAAATAAAACAATGTACATCTTTTTTCTTCGATTGAAGACTTGCATGAGATCAGACCTGAACTGAATCCCGTTTTGAATAAAAATTCAGATAAAGATACTGGCAGATTATCATATGCTAAAATAGCTAGCACAAACCACAAACTGTCGAGAGTGATAATCTGTCAAAGGAACGACTACTAGATATCTACTTCGAAGCCATTAATGCTTTGGAAATATGTAAGACTAAATACGACAAATTGAGAGTTCCCGGTAACATGCTTCGGCATGTTATATAAACCCCTGTTAACACGATGGATTTTTTACATCTAATGCATTGGAATACTCAAGGTCTGACAACCCCCACTGCTATTATAGAATTAGAACAAGTTCTACAACAAAAACAAATAGATATAGTTTTCATAAATCAAACATTTTATAAACCGCAACATGTATTTAAAATTAGATATTTTAAAGTACATAGAGAGGACCGTAACACACATGTGGTGATGTTCTAATCGCAGTTAGAAATAATATTCCGCACGAACGTATTTCAAAACTACCAACATCCTCAATGGAAAACGTTTCCATAATAATTAAAATACACAATAGGCCAATAAGATTTACGTCTATTTACTGTCCAAATTCACAAATGATTTTATGATGATATGGCCAAAATAACCAGATCTGCTTCAGATTTCTTCATCTTTGGGAATTTTAACGCCCATCATACGAGCTGGAATTGCCACCACAATAATACAGCTGGTAACAGTCTTTATAACCACCAACTAAACGGTCAATATTACATTTTTTTGCCCAACACTTTTACTCGATTTAGTCAAACTGCTGCTCCAAGTCCATCGTCTTGCATAGGTCTTCTATTATAAAACTCCAATTTACAATTTTCGACACTTTAAACTCATCCTACACTACTTAATTCAGACCACACGCCGATCACTTGTGAGATAGAGTGCTCATTATATGAGGATAGGACTCAAATACCTCAATATAAGCTGGCAAACTGGAAAGAAATAGGAAAATGGGTTGAAAATGAGTTGAGAAATAATAATTTACAATCTACTGTTTTGACACATGTAAACATTTAAGAAGTTTTGTCTAAAATTACTCACATTGTTCAAGAAGCCTCGAGGCAAATACCTGTTGCAACAAAATATTGTTGGCAAAGAAAACTGTTCCGAAAAACTTTATTATTAATTGGCCAAATAAATAAATACAGGCGTAAATTACAAAGAAGCAATAATATTACAAAAAGAAACTTTATATTGAACTTGCTTAAATAGCTGACCTCTCTAATAAAATTTTGGTTGCTGACAAAAGCAATGAAGGAAAAAAATAACACATTGAGCTACTTAACAGTAGATGGCGTGCATGTACACATTTGTAAAGGAAAGACAAACATAATCGCGAACAGTTTCGAAAGTTATCACAAAACAACATATAATATGCCATCTAGAAAAGATAAAGCTGTAAGAAAACATGTTGAGTGGTTAATAAGCCAAACAATAGTTCGAAACACAGAGCAGTATCTAACAACATATACTGAAGTAATAATGCTTATTAAAACATTGAAAAACTCCAAAGCCCCTGGTTTGGACGGAATAAAGGCCATTATGTTAAAAAATATGACAGATAAATTTTACACCGTAATTACAAAAGTTTTTAACTGGTGTTTAACAAATCGATATTTTCCAAAGCATTTTAAAACAGGAAAAGTAGTGCCGATACTTAAGCCAAAGAATGACGCCAGATTGCCAAATAACTACCGGCCTATAAGTATGCTAATTTGTCTTGATAAAGTATTAGAGAAAATCATACTGAACAGACTGAACGAGTTCACTAAGGATGATAATATAATACTAGATGAACAGTTTGGTTTTAGAAAACAGCATTCGACAGTACACGCAGTAGAACGAATCGTAAAACTATTATCAAGTAATAAAAACCAGCGTAGACGTACAGGAATTGTTTTTCTGGACATAGAAAAAGCTTTTGATTCTATATGGCATGATGGGCTAATATATAAACTTAATATGTTTGGATACCCAGTCTATTTGCAAAAGATCATACAAAGTTTTTTGAACGAAAGAACATTCGTTGTAAATGTAGAGAATGAACTTTCTTCCCCGCGGCTCATCCCTGCAGGACTACCACAAGGATCAGTTTTATCGCCTACACTATACTCAATTTTCATCTCGGATTTCAAAATATTAAGAGAACAGTCAGCTGCATTATACGCAGATGATACGGCAATAATAACAACGGGGAAAGTATCCAATGCTATTATCATGAAAATGAAAAATGGGCTGTTACACGCTGAAAAATACTTCTCTAAGTGGAAAATTAAGACTAATGAAGCAAAGACCCAAGCTATAATTTTTCCGTTCAACAATTCACCTAAAGAACACCTACTCTCGCTTTATCTCTTAGTGCAACAGAAATACCTCTCAGAGAAACTGTGAAATATTTGGGAATAGAGCTCGATAAAAAACTTACGGTTAAACATCATATTCTCCAAACGTGTGAAAAAGCTGTCCGATGTGGAAGAGCTCTGTTTCCTTTACTAAACCGAAGGTCGACTCTAAATAGGAAAAACAAGATATTGCTCTACATAATGTGTATACGGCCAATTATGACATATGGAAGTCCAGTGTGCTCAAAAAGATGTGCCAAAACATATTTGAAAAAGCTCCAGGTCATACAAAACAAGAATCTGAAGATTATATTCCACCTACCGAGACGATACTCAACAAATAGATTACATAGAATATACCAACAGGAAATGTTTGTAACAGTGATCAATAATATCACACAAAGAATTGAAACCCGCAACAGGATTTCAAATTCTGCCTTGATAAGAAATTTGTAATATTATTTTCTTCTCCAACTTTATATAAAGTTGACAGAAGACTTAATGTAAAAATTTCTCTTAATTCCTATTAAGTTTTTTATCTATATTTTTCCCTATAATGTAAATAAAATCTTTTAAATGTCTATTTTAAGTTAATTCTAAATCATTTATATTTGTTGTAATACTAATATAGTAATAACTCAAAATGGGTGTATAAGAAATTTGTATACATTTTTAAATATACAAATATTATATTGATGATGATAGATTAAAATAAATAAAAAAAATAAAAAAAAGATTTATCTGTTAACGTTTTGTGTTCCCAATTTTACTATAAGGTAACATTAAATCTTCCAAATTATTAATATTTTCTTCAATTAATATGCATACGTATTTGCTTGACCACTAGCACTGTCCTTCATAAGATGATTCACCTTTTTCTGCTAGATAACAGTCAAATGAATAAATCATTTACAAAACATCATAATTTTTCTCCAATTTTGATTAGAAGCCATTATTTTTTTTTTTTTTTTAATTTGCAAGAAAATTTAACTACCACAGTTTTGTTCCCATCTTTAAGTTCCTTTCTAGTTCTAAGAAAGTATGCATAATGAACAGAGCCGTGTATGTACTCTCTTCAGCAAAGGAACGAACTAAGACCACCACACCAGCTTCAGCTCCGACATCATAATTATCCCGAATAATAATGAAAGCACATGCAATTAATGCAAGTCGACAACTCAGCACAACAGAACTATGCAATAAATCAAAATCCTATCCATGGCAATAATCTACTCCCTGTATAAAAGGAAAGTAGGTTTTCAATCCAATAATTTAATAAAGACCTCAAATTAAGCCAAAATGAAGATGAATTGGTACACGGAATTTCTTTTTTAGGAATAAATCTGTTGCCATGCCTAGATCAAAAAGTTTTTTAATTCGGATTGCCAGTTTTACTTTTCGAAAAAATGGGAAAAATAGAAAAAAATTCCAAATTACCGGGATTTACGAAAGTTTTGCGGTACAAATAAAACATAATTAAATTTTTATATTTTAAGAATATTTTTATTAAAACAAGTAAATTTTTTTTGATAGTTTAGAGTTCACAAATCGAATAATTACAAAAAGACTTAAAACAGGGGGAAAAATATTAAAAAATTAATTTTTTAATGTAGTCGGCTTTTTGGAATTCATTTATATTTAATGTATAATTTATTGCAACGCAATAACATAACCGTATTATCTTTAAATTCAATTTCAGTTTTCTAAATAATATTCAAGGTTTCAAACATCAAATCCTGTATTAAACAAATCAAATTCGAAATTTTCAAATTGAATTTGGTTTTTAAAATATCAAAACTATCCTTTTCGATACCAGACACAGCCTTTTAAGTTTTAACTTTTGGGAAAAGGTTGGTAAAACCTTCCAGATGAATTTAAAAAGCCAAAAGTTATTGCCATCAAAAAACCTTATAAGGCTCCAGACTCGCCATTGTCATACCGCCCCATCAGATTATATAATATAATAATAGATTTTTTAGGTACGCATAATATAATACCTCCTCACCAATACAGTTCAGCCATTAGTATGAATAAGAAACTTCGCCCAACAAAACTCAACCGGGATGATATTACTGGATATAAAGGCTGCTTTCGACACTGTTTGGCATGATAGGTTACTATACAAACTTGTACAATTTAACTTCCCCAAAATGCTCCAGATCTTTTAGAGTTTACACTGGTTCGAAGTTCTTACACATATTTGAAATAAAGGCGGGATGCCCTCAAGGATCTTGTCTGTCACCAATTCTCTATAATATGTACATATATAGCTGACATACCCATTATAAACAATTGTATTATGGCAATCTTCGCAGACGATTTTATCCTCAGGTAAATTACCTTTAGATATTATAACAAAGCTACAGCTGGCTCTTGAATTACTATTTATATTTAAAAAAATGGAAAATAGCTTTGAACTGCAATATAAGCCAGGCAATATAAAAGGAGAAAAATTTGAAATATTTAGGTGTAGTTTTGGACCCAAAGTGAATATAAAGATATCATATATTGTAAACAAATGTAATGTTCTTATTAAAATACTTTATCCCTTAATAAATAGAACCTCAGCTTTAAATATTGACAATAAGATGTTAATTTTCAAACTAATATTTTATTCAGTTATGTTTTATGCAGACCGGTCTGGGAAAATAGTGCATGCTGCCATATAAAAAAAATCCAAAATAAGCTTCTAAAGTTAATCTACAATCTTCCTAACTATATTCTACGTCAAGACTGCACCACATGGTGCATGTTGTCCTATTGGTGGACAAAATACATATGTATATTGTGCATTAAGTTTAACTTTAGATGTTCCAATTCAGAATACGATCATATATGTAGTTCGGCTAGCCCTTCCTTTGAATAGTAAGTAGGTTAAGTAGATCTAAGTTTTATTATAAAATTTCTTAAATAAAATTACTTAAAATAGAAAATAAAAATGTATATTTAAGAAGAACAAGGAAATATGCTTAAACTCCTTATTAATTTTTGTATGTGTTATTATAACCAAATTTGTAAATATCATAAATTAAAAAATACATATATAATAATAATAAATAAATGGAATTGAAAATTTAACCATTTACTCTATACTCATAATCTTTGGAACGGTACTGATTAACTAAAGATTAAACGTTGTTCCTTGTTCTCAACAAACTGAAAACTTGCCACAAAATAAAAACATTCTAATCAAAAATTGTGTCTAAAGACAATACACCACTGAAGTGTTGTAAGTAAAAAACAAGCCCACGAAATAAATTTGTTTTTTTTTTCCAACCGTGCCTAAAGGACAATACTACTAAATATTGCTATATATAAACGAAAGAAAAAAACAGACCATAAAAATATGTCAGTCGAAAACAATAACATCAACCAGCCCGCCATACTATCTGGGTCTGATCTACTAAAAGGTGCTGCCCGAATTAAGGAGTTTCACGGTACAAAAGAATACGGCTTGTCATCCTTCATCAGGGAAGTAGAAATAATATTGCCGCTGTTCCAAGAAAATGCAACCCTACAGCAGTTTGTGTTCGAGAGATATGTCAAAAATAAAATTCAAGGACCAGCTTTACAGGAAATGAGAGCTCTAGGACCAGAAGCAACATGGATACGAATAAAAGAAGAACTTGTCAAGAATTTCGGCGTTAAAGAAGGGTATCACTGTCTCTATCACCAAGCTATAAATATGAAAAATAATAATGTGAATATTTTAAGAACCTTAGAAATATATTGGATAAATTAAATAGTAAATATGAATTCGATACAAATAAACCTCAGGAGTTTTCACTTCCTACTAATGAATTAATTATTCTTAAAACATTTTTGAATGGTATTCACCCAAGTTTATCTAGCATAATTTACAGTAGAAGTATATCCACACTTAGGGAAGCTTATTACGTTTTAGAAGAGACAGGAATACTTAGACAATATGACAATAGATTTCCCAAATACGCAAACACTCGTCAACAATACCAACAACAAAGAATCGACAACGAAAACGGACAGAACAGAACATATTGTAATGATTAGACGGTGTTTTTAAGTTCATAGTTTAAAATGTTACTTTATTGATCGAACATTAATGATTAACAGTCGACTATTAACTATTGACTCCTGACTATCTACTGTGTTCTATTTACAATGTTGGACTTATATTTATACTTAAAATAGTTGCGTCGTCGATGACATCACTGTTCGATGACTCAAGAGGTATCGATGGATAAGGGTCACTTATTTGAGATGTATGTGTGCTGGCTCACATTTCACGGTCGTTGACCGTCGCTTTGAATGTTGGTGTCTCATATCGACACCACTTTGGAATGTTGCACACTTTGCAATTGTTAATTGATTTTAGGTCATTAGATTCATATGTCTGTTAGTTCAATGATCGTTATCCATGACAATATCAACAGAAACAGACATTGCAAGGACAGTCATTTCAAAATCCAAATAATAATGGTCCTTCTCCAATTCGTCAAAACAATAATTGTACTCAATTTCAACAAAATTTTTTCAATACAAACAATTCTCAACAAACTAGACGTAGCCAAAATTTAAACCGAACTTTTGGTCATAATAATAACGGGCCTACTCAAATTGAAGTAGACCATATTGAAAACAGTAATGCAGAAGAAGTAAATTTTCAGTGTCGAGCCCAAAAATTCGTTTACCTATAATTGAGCTAAAAATCGGAAACACTAGCCTCAAATGTTTACTCGACAGAGGATCAACAACTTCACTGCTCAATAAAAAATTATTACCTCACTTTAAAAGAACAAAATTAGAGAAACCAATATTTTTTAATACAATAAATGGAACTTTTGCATTGAAAAAGAGGTTATCACACTTCTTCCTAATGAATTCAACGAAGATAATCTTATGTGCTGGAAACTAACAAAATTTAATGGTAAAAATTTCGATGGACTAATAGGTCAAAATATATTAAAATCTTTTTCAGCAATTATAAACTTTGAGGAAGATTTCGTACAGATAAACGGGAATAAAATTAAATTTATAAACTCCTGTCCATACAATTTACAAGAAATACAAACCTTAGAAACACAATCAGATAATATTTTAGAAAAATTAAAACGTGATGATATGAATAAAGAAGAAGAAAAATTTTTAACAGAACTTATTTTTAAGAATTCTGATTTATTTTTTAAAGAGGGTAACCTACTTACCCACACTCATGAAGTACAACATGAGATCACAACAACAATCAACAAACCTGTATATTCAAAAATATATGTTGGAACAGGGAATAATTAGAGAAAGTATATCTCCATATAATTCTCCTTTATGAATTGTACCCAAGAATTCGGATAATTCAGGAAAAAAAAAGTGGAGAATCGTGCTCGATTACAGAGCCTTGAACCGAACATTGACACCATCCTAGAAAAATTAGGTCGAGCACAGTATTTCACTACACTCGATCTAGCCAAAGGCTTCCATCAGATCCTTATTAAAGAGGAAGACAGAAAAAACACAGCATTTTCTACTCCACTAGGACACTATGAGTTCGTTCGTATGCCTTTTGGACTGAAAAATGCCCCTGCCACCTTTCAAAGACTTATAAATTCGGTACTAAGATATATCAACAAAATATGTGTAGTATATCTCGACGATATTTTAATCTTTAGCAGTACAGTACAGGAACATAAGGATAACTAACATACAACGTATGAATGCTATTCGAAAACATAATCTTAAGATTCAAGTTGGTAAGTGCAAATTTTTCGCAAAATCTACCGAATATCTAGGACATATTCTTACTACTGAAGGCATTAAGCCTAATCCAAACAAAATTGAAACTATCCAGAAACTGAAACTTCCCGAAACTCATAAACAGATTAAATCATTCTTGGGCGTAACTGGCTATTATCGAAAATTCATAAAAGATGATGCCAAAATTGCCCACGGTATAACAAAATATTTAAAAAAGGATACAAAAATAAATAAAAATGATCCTCAATACACGGATGCATTTTACAAACTTAAGAGATTACTAATCGACACACACATACTTAGATACCTAGATTTTAAACGAAAATTTAAACTAGCAACCGATGCCAGCGAATTCGCAATCGGAGCAGTACTAACGCAGGACAACCACCCCATTAGCTACGCAAGTAGAACTCTAAACGAACACGAAAAGAAATACTCCACAACAGAAAAGGAGCTGCTGGCCATCGTTTGGGGCGTGAATTATTTTAGGCCATTTATATATGAAAGAAGTTTTGACCTCATGACAGATCACCAACCATTGAAATGGTTACAAACAAAACATAAGGGAAAAGACATAAACCCAAGACTTCAGCGTTGGTTACTCAAACTTGGCGAATACGATACCAACATCGGGTATATCAAAGGTAAAGAAAATACTCTGGCCGATTTTCTTAGCAGAATCAATGCAGATACAGGAGAAATTTGTGCAATACACGAAAATTCAGGAGACATTGACCTGGACAACTTAAGTACAACCGCTACTATTCACTTCCAACAGGACGAAATAAACGACCACTTTCCCACATTAGACTCCGTTGTTAACCGTTTCCATACTCAAATAATCTTGACAGAAAGTAAGACAGAAGAAATCAAAATTGTTGATAATAAAAGAAAAATATTTGTAAGCCTAGACGATATTAAAAGTGGATTCATGTCAGATATTTTTAGAAGATTTATAAAAACAGGTAAAATAGGAATATATTCAGGTATTTCAGATTCCGATTACAATATAGTACAACAAAAATTAATAGAGTTATTCAACATAGGTGTAAAATTCTATAGATGCTCATATCATGCTAAAGACATGAGAAAAGAAGAAGAAGCCTTCAGATATATTCAAAAATACCAAAAACAAGAAACTGGTCATGCTGGAATAAATGAAAATTATCAGGGTTTAAAAAACAAAATATATTTTAAAAATCTTAAAGCTCTTATCCAAAAATATATAAACAACTGTGATGTTTGTTGTAGAGGCAAATATGACAGAAAACCATATAAACCAAAATACTTCATAATAGAAACACCTACAGACACGAACGAAATAATACATATAGACACTTACGTTATTAAAAAACATAGTTTTCTAACTCTCATAGATAAATTTTCGAAACAAGCTACCACTATTTACCTAGAAGACAGAAACAGCATAGCACTTACAGAAAAACTTCGTTTATATTTCTCTCTCAACTCAAAGCCAAAACGAATAGTTGCCGACAATGAATTTAATTCAACAAACGTAAAAGACTTTCTTAGACAAGAAGAAGTAGAAATCCATTTCACAAAACCAAATTCTCATACGGGAAATGCGGATATCGAAAGATTTCACAACACCTTAGGAGAAAGATTTCGAATGCTAGAAATGGAAAATTCAGATTTAACAGTCCAAGAAAAAGTATACAAATGTACTGAATGGTACAAAAAATGTATCCATTCTGTAACCAAAGCAAAACCAATAGACATAGCAAATGGAAAAGTTGAAAAAAATAAAATTTATAATTTATTACAAACCACAAAAGAAAAGCAAATTACAAAGTTAAACCTTGACAGAGAAGGATATCAAAATACAAATCAGGAAGGGTACGTAAAAAATTATAAAGCTATTAGGCATAAGCAGGAACCTAGATACAAAAAAATGAAAGTAGAAAACATTCACCCAACAAACATAAAAAGAACTACCAAATTTTCAGGTACATATGACGCTGTTAATGACAATAATAATGACGCTTTTTGCTGTGAGCAATACCACCTTGATTGTTGAAAACATCAATAGCACCAATGGTTTCGCTGAAATTGCATTAGAAGACGTAGACATAACATACAGCTACAACACTATTTTACACGTCATCGACCCTAAAGAAATTCAGTATGTCATAGAAGGACTCGAGGAAAATACAAAAGTAATATCAAATGTCAACGACAAACACTTTTTGAATGTGGAACTAGAAAAAGCAAAGTCAAAACTCCAAACTATCATCTCTGCTAGACATCCGAGAGGACTAATTAACTTTGTGGGAACAGGAATGAAATGGCTATATGGTACAATGGACGATTTTGACAGAACAGAAATTGAACGTCATTTACATACAATTGATGACAACAATCATGCAGTAATAGAAAATCTTAACAAAAATATTGAAATAAATTAAGTATTTAACAAGACAATTTCCAAACTAAAAGACGCAATAGAAAGCGATAGGACACAGATTACTTCAAAATTAAATCAAATATCTAAGAATGACAAAGAATTAGAAAATAAGCTCCTATATCTGGATATATTGCTAAAAAATAAAAATTTTGCTAGATAATGTTGAACACATACAGAATAATCTTGTAGCCGCAAAAACAAACACTATGATTTTTTTTCTATACCTAATGAAAATCAAGAGGAACTTATATTTGAAAACAGAGAAATTTTAAAGATAAACTATACAATGTATGATTTTAATAACGAAGTAAAAAGAAGCAATTTAAAAAAGTCTAACCTTTGTATTTGCAAATATGTGTCTAAAGAAAAAGAACAAACAAATGGAAACTATAGAAATAAAGCCAGGCTTAATAATCGTAAAAAATCATGTAAATTCTCTAGTTAATAGTAGTTGTAATAATAGACAGTTCAATTTAAATGGATATAAACTGATAACATTTAATGATTGTTAACTAAAAATAAATGGAGATCTTTATTGTAATTCTGATGATAAATTTGAACAACATTTTTTAATTAATAATAACTTTAATCTAAATAATATTACGTCTCAGCTAACGTTTGATGAAATAGTATCCAATCAGATCGAGAATATTCAAAAAATCGAAGAAATCCGATTTCAAAAAAAAAAAATTCAACTATACTGTTAATGTCCTAGCTCTGACATTCAGTCTGTTAGCCTTAAGTACAGTAGCTATATTCTACATATATAAAAAACTAAAACATAACGAAATGGAAATAATTATAAAAACTCAGGAGAGTTTTCAATCAAAAGAGGGAGGAGTTACATCAACTTCCCATTCCAATAGTTCAATACATTCACTTCCTATTAATTGGCAGCAATAACAAATATTTTATCAGTTCAACAAACTTAGTTTTGATAACCCAATTTAATACAAGTTCAGTACACTGCATTATTTTCTTTTCACAATAATAATATTTCGCAATCCCGTAGTCAGCATAAATGCTTAATTGTTACTTCCTAGTTCACAATATATTTTCGACAAACAAACACAAAATTTATGAATAAACTTTTCAACAGACGTCAGCTGAATTTTTAAGAACCAATTTATAATATTGTAATTAGGTTTTAAGAAAGTCAGTTCCAGTTCAGTCTTTAAGTAATGAAGTCCAAAAGAACTCAATAAAAACAACTTATTAAAAAACTAATCTTTTTCGAGTTTTTTATTTGTTTTTCTAACGTCAACCGTACGGTCTCGTTAGTCGTGCAGCCGATGAACTTGCGGAGGCCCTGGAAGCCAATAAGGCTGACATCACCGCCATCCAGGAAGTGTGATGGGATGGGACGCTACAAAGAGAGAAGACAGAGTTTGTTTGGATGCGGGTTTGTTGTTCGAGGCAGACTTAGGCAAAGAGTCCTAAACTTTAAATACGTGAGCGAATACTTCATAACAATGCGCATCAAGGGTAGACTCGGCAACATTAGCCTAATCTGCGCCCACGACCCTACGGAAGATAAAGATGACGACAGCAAGGATGACTTTTATAATCTCCTAAAAAGAACATACGATCAATGCCCCAGCTACGACACCAAGATCGTCCTAGGAGGCTTCCACGCAAACCTGGGCAAAGAAGACATCTTCGCTAGAATCATCAGAAACACACCCTGCATGACGAAGCATCCGATAACAGAATCAGGCTACTAGACTTCGCGAAGGGGCGAACCCTCTCTGTAGCAAGAACGCGATTCCCTCACCTCAACATTCACAAAGGGACCTGGCGCTCTTCTGATCAGTCAACCGTCAACCAGATTGATCATATTGCAATCGACGGCAGACACTCCTCCAGCATTCCTGATATCCGAACATTCCGAGGAGCCAACATTGACTCCGATCACTTCCTTGTTGTAGCCAAGGTAAGATCACAGATATCAGTAGCACAACAGAGCTGTGCTACTCGCAAAGCTACAATCGCAATCGATCGCTGGGAAATTCGCCTATATAGTCTCTCTTAAGCTCTCAGAGAGTCCAACTCTGCCAAAACGTCATCACTGCCTCTGATGTATTGGGTTTTAAAATGCCACCCGGGAAAAACCCATGGTTTGACGACGAGGGCAGTCAGGCGCACTCAGCGAAGCTAGCAGCATATAAGGCGACGTTAGAGAGAAGGATGAGAGCAGTTAGTAAGCTTTACAAACGAAAAAGAACGGAAGAACACTGGCTTCTCAAAAGAAAGAGGAAAGAGGAAGAGAAGCTTGCGATCGAGGAACTTGAGAGATGTTGCGGGAGGAATAATATCCGAAAATTTTACCGACAGGTAAAACAACTATCTAATGGATATAAGCGTAGGACAGAAGCCTGACGTGACGAAGAAGGACAAATCGTAGTAGAGTCGTAATCGATGCTGAGAATCTGGTAAGATCATTTTTGCAGACTGTTTAACGGCAAGCAAAACACCAACTCCATTGCCAAGCAGAATATTCCACCCCACATCACGGACGATGATGGTACAGAATTCCGTCCCCGACCTAAATAAAGTCAGAACAGCAATGGCGAGACTAAAATCGAACAAAGCTGCAGGAGCAGACGGATTGTCCGTGCCACTGTTTAAGGCAGCCGGAGATGCCCTGGTTGGGCACATGCACCAGCTCATTTGTAAGATATAGTCGGAAAAAGCTTGCCCGACGAGTGGAATCTCAGCATCGTTTGCCCGGTCCACAAAAAAGGAGAGCTCTTCAATTTCGACCTAAAAACGATCTTTATTATTTTATCATCGTAGGAAGTGCTAATTTTTTATAGCACTGACTTTTTCTGGGTTAGTTCTTGTGCCTTCTGTCGAAATAATAAATCCCAAATATTCGACTTCCTTTTACATGAACTCACATTTATTGAGTTGCACTTTAATGTTCGCTCTGCATAAAGTATTGAATATTGTTTCAATATTTTTGAGATGCGAATCTTCATCTTTCCCGAGAAGTATTATATAGTCTATGTAGACCAAACACATCCTATCGATGCAATCTCTCAGCATATTATCTAATGCACTTGGGAACGCGGCAGAGGCATTTTTTAAGCCAAATGGAAGACACACAAATTCATATATTCAGTTATTAACGGAAAAGGCCGTCTTTTCAATGTCCCTCTCTTTATGCGGTAAGTGGTGGAACCCGCTTTTCAAATCTATCACCGGAAACCATTTTTCCCAAGTTGGGCAAGAACCTCATCGATTTCCGGAATTGGATATCTATCAGGAATGGTCATAGCCTTAAGCTTTCTATAATCAAAGACCATTCGATATTTTTTTTCATTAGAAACATCTCATTTTTTGGCTACTATTATTATTATATATATGGAGATCTTGGTGGTCTTATAATGCCATTTTCAAGTGGCTCTTTGATTTGTCTCTCCACTTCGTTTTTCATTGAAATGGGATATGGATAGCTTCTTGGATAGCTCCACTTCTAATTTCTGCTTCAACACGACAGTTTTTCGTCCGGTTCGGAAAACAGCGATGAATATTTCTCACATAGATTTATTAATTTTTTAGTCTGCTCATCTGTCAATTGATTTTATGATTTTATGTTCAAGCTGTTAACAGATTCTGATAGCTGTTCTTTTATATGTACTTTTATAGAATCATTAATTATCATATACTTAGTTCCTAGAGGTATTAATAATTGCGTTTAATTTTTTAAGCTATCGTTACCAAGGATACCTTGAAACAATTTCAATGTAGGTGGTAAAAAAAATTTGAAATCTTGTGATCGTTAATAAAAGTGAAGTGGGTGATGGTAACTTTCCCAACAATGGAGCTTGCTTAAAATATTGTTTTGTTAGGTATCGGATGTTTAACCAATTCGGGTTGAATATAGTCAATCAATTGCTAGTCCTACATTGAAAATATGGTAATGTAGAATCTGTTAGTCTAAAAAATGAATATCTGAATATTCAGTACACTCGTATTCATCTGATGTATCAAATCGGTTCAGATATTCTGATAAGTCTTCAATTTCCTCGTTTTCAGATTGTCGAGCTCGCTTTCCTTATCGTTTGGATTGGGGTTTCGATCATATTTATCAACTTAAATGTGATTTATTCGTTGTTGTTATAGGTTGGTTGTATTGCATTGATTGCGATAAGGGTCTGACTCCTACAAATCTATTATCCATTGTGGATCCGTTCATATAGTTGACCTAAAAGGGTTATAAGGGATTGCATGGAAGTGTCAATGATTAGTTTTATTCAATTTAAATTGTGTTTTCTTTATAATTTTCCTTAAAACTAAAATTATACTTTCCAATATTGGAGGGACCCGTAGGTATCGCAATAATGGATTAAAATTAATTACTAAATTATTTAAAAATATTCTTACATAAAGATGATTAACTTCTGCATCTTCTATTGTTTGGTTTTTCTTTATTACTCCTTCGGTTGATTTTTTTGTCCTGACGACGTTGTTTTTTATTTCTATTTTCGATGATATCGTTGTAGGTGTTGTCAAGTTTTAGGTTTGATCTTTCTTCTATATAAATATAACTTGAAGTTTGTTGATGTATTTTTTGTTTGTAGTTAGAGGAAGTTTAAAGTTTGTTTCATAATAGTTCTGTTCCAGTTTCTTTTGCATAAGTTCTTTGTTTTTCTTTGTCCATGATATCTTCAAAGGTACTCCATTATCAGTTTGAGTATCGTAATTGTCCACTCAAAATTTTTTAATGTATTTAAATTGTTCCTTTCTTTTTTGTTGTTCTATTTTGTTTATGTTGTTTCTGTTTTCTGTTGCTTTTAAGATGTTGCTTATTTCAATTTCATATGACTAATACACGTATTCTCTTAAAATATTTTTAAGATTGTTTTAAAAAAAAAATTTGTTTTTATTGCCGGGAATTTAGCGCGTTTTAAAATTTACTCAGTATCCTATTGTCACACTATTTGCGCGTTGTGTTTTCTTTCTACCGAATTTTTACACAGTTTCTTTAAGAAATTAAAAGTTGCACTTCTTGAGGACTTTCAATATTTATTGTGCTTCTTAAGGACCACCGAATTTAATTTTGCACTTCTCAAGTGCTTTTTCCGTCGGGCGCCAGTTAAATAAAAAAAGGTTTGATTGTTTCGAGTAGCTGACTACGACTGCCTCTGCCAGTGTAGTGCTCTTTATTTTAAACAATAATATTTTTCTTATTAATAAGAATACAACAAATGGAATGGTTTTATTTTAAATACAAAATGTGGAGCAAATAAAATTCTTTGTACATTTAAACAGACACATTTCAACACAAAAATGCAGTTTGAACTAATTACAATTCAGATAAGTAACCTGATCACAAAAATAGAATACACTGCGACGTAGCGTCAGCATTCATATTTTGCAATAATTCGAAGAAACATAAAAATAGGAAAATAAAATTAAAAATATTTGGTATTTGGTTTTGTTAAAAGGGACTTTTTTATTTTGTTTTAATTTTGTATACCTGCAAGAAATAGCTAAGGATTGTTGAACAGGTAATTTGAGGTTTTATTATTCAACTTCAAATTTAAGTTTTCTACATTCTTATTTAAATTGATTATTTTGTTTATAAACATATACGTATGTGTGTATATTTTTGAAGCTTTTTATTTGCGTTATATTTTGCCTATTTTTATATTTTGTTATTTGTTTTATAAAAAGTAAAATATAAGCTTTTATCATTGTTTAACAGAGAAAAAACACGTCTGACCAGTACGACAGTTCATGGACTTTTCGTGTTTTTTTATACACTTTTGATTTTTCATATATTTCACCAAATTTTATATATCATTTGCAATGCTCTGTGCAGTTACATTACTCCAATCTTTTTGTCTGATTACTTTGTTCACTTTATGTGTGTTAATATATGTGTTGCCTGGGAGACATATAGCCGATATTTGTTTATTATGTTCGCTGGTTGCAAAATAATGTTCTATACAGCAAAAAATAGAATAATGATCAGATATGTGTGTTCTGATAACAGTAGCATTTATGTTAGTTTTTGATGGAACGCTTTTTGCCATACAGTGTTCGTGTGTTTTATTGTGTGTCACAGAGCGTTGTTTCGTTTATTAAGAGCTGTAGCCCGTTTGACACAATCATATCTATATAGTTCGCTGTTAAGTTATCATCTCTTAACACATCACTATTCATATCTCCAACAATAGCAATATTCTCTTTAGTTCGAAATTCTTTTAAAGTTTTATCAAGTTCCTTAATAAACATACTTGCATTGCACTTTGGTGGTCGGTATATTGCAAGAAAAGAAAACGGTTTATTATTTATTTGAAAACGTAATTGTACCAACTCAAACGAAGTTATTTCAGATTTTATTAACGTGCAGTTAATATTTTCTCTCGCGTAAACAACAATGTCGCCACGTTTTCATTTTTCTCTATTTAAGAAAAAGGAATTGAAACCTGGAATATTGTAAAAGCGATTTTCCTTGTTTTTAATATTTGTGTTAACTAGCACTATAAAACATAATTTGTCTATCATGCAGTTTAAGCTAGCTAAGAATGTTTAAAATGTTTATGTATGAAGGAATATATTAATGTGAAGGGATAACTTAGAAGTCTATCATCGATTTTACTAAACGTGCCCCTACAGCACCCGTTTAGCGGTGAACCGAAGTATGCAGCGAGTCCTCTCTGTGCAGGGGTCTAAACCAGCTTCGGGGGTTGTGCGTGGAGGTAACTTTCCTATCGTGTAAAAACGCATTAGTTCAGACACAACAACAAGCTAGATATATAAATATGGACGACCCTACTGCTGACGACCATGGACAACGAAATAAGGATAACGATTTTCGGTTCTGCACGTGGAATGTGGGTCCCTGAACAGACCACGTGAGTTACGTCAGAGACTCCTCCGACTCCAATTAAAGTTCACTGGAAAACATAAAAGGTCAATAGCACAACATATTTGTGCAATTGATTGACAAATGCAACCCAAGCATTTCCTGCTTATTATTCATAAAACAAAAAAGATCAATGACCCAGTTTTGTTCAACACAAACCTGTGCAATTGATTGACAAATGCATTCTAAGCAATTCCTGTTTATTATTCAGTTTTGTTCAAAACAGATTTATGCAATCGATCGAAAACCGCAATCTAGCATTTTATTCTTAATACATTTTTTTTCGTAAACACTTTTACCTTTATTCAATATTATATAGTAAATTGTAAAATTATAATTTCGTCAGTCACTAATGAAGTTCAGTAAATAAAGATTTATTAAAAATAAATAAAAATAGTTTTTTTCCCCCGTTTCGATACGATTGAAATTACTCGTGCAGCCAATGAGCTTGCGGAGGTCCTGGAAGCCTATAAGGCTGACATCACCGCCATCCAGGAAGTGCGATGGGATGGGCCGGGCAAAAAGAGAATGAGAAACTGCGACATCTACTACGGTGATTGCTACAAAGAGAGAAGACAGCGCTTCTTTGGATGCAGGTTCGTTGTTCGAGGCAGACTTATGCAAAAAGTCTTAAGCTTTAAATACATGAGCGAATGCTTCATAACAATGCATATCAAGGGAAGACTTGAAACATTAGCCTAATCTGCGCCCATGCTCCTACGAAGGATAAAGAAAGCAAAGATGAGTTTTATAATCTCCTAGAAAGATCTTCACCGAGACCTTCAATGTCAGAAGGGGATTTAGACAAGGCGACGCACTGTCATGTGACTTTTTTAACATAATTCTTGAGAAGATCGTGCAAAACTCACACGCCAACAACAGAGGCACGATCTTCCAAAAGTCCGTGCAACTTCTAGCATACGCTGACGACATTGACGTGATTGGTCGAACACAGCGAGCCGTCACTGAAGCGTTTGCTGGTATTTCAACGGAGGCGGCCAAAATGGGTCTAGCGGTGAACGAGGGCAAAACGAAGTATATGCTGTCATCAAAAAAGGACGCGCAACACCGACGACTGGGCCAGAACATCACCATAGGCAGCTATAACTTCGAGGTAGTGAAGGACTTCGTCTACCTTGGCTCCCAAGTCAACAGTATGAACAACATCAGTACCGAGATCAAACGCAGAATAACTCTTGCCAATCGCTGTTTCTTTGGGCTCAAGAGGCAATTGAGTAGTAAGGCCCTTTCTCGAAAAACCAAGTTGACACTATATACCACTTTGATACTCCCTGTCCTTCTTTATGGCGCAGAAGCATGGACGGTGGCGAAGGCGGATGAGGAAGTCCTTGGTATTTTCGAGAGAAAAGTTCTGCGTTCAATCTTCGGCCCTGTTTGCGTTGATGGTTTCTGGAGAAGAAGATTCAATCATGAACTGTACGGGTTGTACAGCGACATGAGCCTAACCAGGCGCCTACGGATCCAACGGCTAAGATGGTTGGGCCATGTAGAGCGCATGGATAATACTGCCCCGACCCGTAGAATCTTCGATTCCGAACTTGTGGGACAACGCAGTAGAGGACGCCCACGGAACCGATGGCGCACACAAGTGGAGAGGGACCTCAACCAACTTGGTGTGCAAAATTGGAGAACGCTGGCTAAAGACCGTGCCAGCTGGAAAACTTTGTTGGTTGAGGCCCAGGTTCACCACGGACTGTAGCGCCAAAAGAAGAAGAAGAAGAAAGAACATACGATCAATGCCCCAACTGCGACACCAAGATCGTCCTAGGAGGTTTCAACGCAAAGCAAGGCAAGGAACACATCTTCGCCAGAGTCATCGGAAAACACAACCTGCATGACGGCACTTCAAATAACGGACTCAGGCTGCTAGGTTGCGTGACGGGGCGAAATTTCACTGTAGCAAGCACGCGATTCCCTCACTTCAACATTCACAAAGGGACCTGGCATCAGCATTCTTGATGTCCGAACATTCCCAGGAGCCAACATTGACTCCGATCACTTCCTTGTTGTAGCCAAGGTAAGATCACGGATATCAGTAGCACAACGGAGTAGAGCACGACCACAACAGTTTGACGTCGCAAAGCTTCAATCGCAATCGACCGCTGGGAAATTCGCCGATCTAGTCTCCCTTAACCTCCCAGAGAGTCCAACTCTGCCAGGCAAAACAATCGATGAGAAATGGAACCGGTGTCAAAACGTTATCACAGATGCTGCCTCTGATATATTGGGTTTTAAAATGCCACCCGGGAAAAACCCATGGTTTGACGACGAGGGCAGTCAGGCGCACTCAGCGAAGCTAGCAGCATATAAGGCAACGTTAGAGAGAAGGATGAGAGCAGTTAGTAAGCTCTACAAACGAAAAAGAACGGAAGAACACTGGCTTCTCAAAAGGAAGAGGAAAGAGGAAGAAAAGCTCGCGATCGAGGAACTTGAGATATGATGCGGGAGTAATAATATCCGAAAATTTTACCGACAGGTAAAACAACTATCCAATGGATATTAGCGTAGGACAGAAGCCTGTCGTGACGAAGAAGAACAAATCGTAGTAGAGTCGTAATCGATTCTTAGAATTTGGAAAGATCATTTCTGCAGACTGTTTAACGGCGAGCAAAACACCAATTCCATTGCCAGGCAGAATATTCCACTCCAGATAACGGACGATGATGTTAGAGAATTTAGTCCCCCCGACCTAAACGAAGTCAGAACAGCAACGGCGAAAAACAAACAACAAAGCTGCAGTAGCGGACGGATTGTCCGCGGAACTGTTTAAGGCAGCCGGAGATGACCTGGTTGGGCGCATGCACTAGCTCATGTGTAAGATATGGTCGGAGAAAAGCATGCCCGACGAGTGGAATCTCAGCATCGTTTGCCCGATCCACAAATAAGGAGACCCCTTCAACTGCGCCAATTACAGAGGAATAAGTCTCCTGAACATCGTCTACAAGATCTTCTCTGCCGTTTTGTGTGACCGCCTGAAACCATTGGTGAACAGTTTGATAGGTCCTTATCAGTGCGGTTTCAGGCCAGGGAAGTCTACCATTGACCAAATTTTCACACTACGGCAGATCCTGGAAAAGACCCAAGAGATGCAAATCGACACCCACCACCTATTCGTCGATTTTATGGCCGCATATGACAGTGTGTATAGGGACGAGCTATACAAAGCCATGTCTAGTTTTGACATTCCTACCAAACTCGTCAGGCTGTGTAGGATGACGATGGAGAACTCTCGCTGCTCCATCAAGGTTGGGGACAAATTCACCGAGACCTTCAATGTCAGAAGGGGATTCAGACAAGGCGACGCACTGTCATGTGACTTTTTTAACATAATTCTTGAGAAGATCGTGCAAAACTCACACGCCAACAACAGAGGCACGATCTTCCAAAAGTCCGTGCAAATGCTAGCATACGCTGACGACATTGACGTGATTAGTCGAACACAGCGAGCCGTCAATGAAGTGTTTGGTGGTATTTCAACGGAGGCGGCTAAAATGGTTCTAGCGGTCAACGAGGACAAAACGAAGTATATGCTGTCATCAAAAAAGGACTCGCAAAACTGACGACTGGGCCAGAACATCACCATAGGCAGCTATTATTTCGAGGTAGTGAAGGACTTCGTCTAAATTGGCTCCCAAGTCAACAGTATAACAACATCAGTACCGAGATAAAAGGGAGAATAACTTTTGCCAGTCGCTATTTCTTTGTGCTCAAGAGGCAATTGAGTAGTGAGGCCCTTTCTCGAGAAGCCAAGCTGTCGCTATATATCCCTTTGATAATCCCTGTACTTCTCTATGGCGCGGAAGCATGGACGGTGTCGAAGGCGGATGAGGAATCCCTCGGTATTTTCGAGAGAAAAGTTCTGCGTTCAATCTTCGGCCCTGTTTGCGTTGATGGTTTCTGGAGAAGAAGATTCAATCATGAACTGTACGGGTTGCACAGCGACATGAGCCTAACCAGGCATCTACGGATCCAACGGCTAAGATGGTTGCGCTATGTAGAGCGCATGGAGAATACTGCTCCGACCCGTAGAATCTTCGATTCCGAACCTGTGGGACAAAGCATTAGAGGGCGCCCACGGAACTGATGGCGCACACAAGTGGAGAGGGGCCTCAACCAACTTGGTGTGCAAAATTGGACCACGCTGGCTAAAGACCGTGCCAGCTGGAAAAGTTTGTTGGTTGAGGCCCAGGTTCACCATGGACTGTAGTGCCAAAAGAAGAAGAAGAAGAACACTAAACTGACCAAACCCATATAGAACAATAACTGTATACATACACAATACTTATATTTTATTATTAATTAATAATTTAATTAAAAAACAATAATTAATTAAAAAACAATTAATATACAAAATTGTTTGATGATTTCTCGTCTATTGCATGTCATTGTGTTATGTACAAATTCTTGGCTAATAAATATATGTCACAATAGTGTCTGAATTATTGTAGTTTTAACAAGGACATGTGCATTGCTATGTATGAAAAAATTGTTATTAGACAGTTTTTCAATCCTTTTTGTTTGAACTCACCACTAAACTGATCTGTTTCGATCCGAATAATCGGGGGTATCACAGAAACCAATATTATCGGTTTTTGTCCTGAGAAAAACCAAGCAGCGAACAGCTGACAGATTTCATTTCCACGCTTTTATTTTTGTCTTCCAATTTGATATTTTGTATAAATGTAAGTAAATTTTATATTAAAAAAGGAAATATATTCTTATGGATTCTACGATTTGCTTACATATGTAGGCGAAAACATAAAAATAAGACTCCAAGCTACATAATCGTGGAGTTTATGGATAAATATCTGGACCTTGTGAGAAGCCTTACAAGGAGGCATAATCCAACCGTAGACTCTTTGGGCACAACTGGTTGACACTGTGCTCGTACACAGACATATGCTAGAGACATTTCAACAACAACTCTTTGTTAACGGGAAAGATGTTCTTTTATTGCGTTCTTTGTTCAGCCGCTAGTATCCTATGAACGTGCAAAGCAACTTTAAATGTGAACGCACAATATAAACTTTATTAAAAATATACTTACGCTGTTTTTCTTCTAAACTTTTCCGAGTGCTCTTCCTCCAATAGCAAATATAAAACAACAGTATTGCTCATTTTCCTTGTTCTTTTCTATTTAAAACACTGAAATATTTCATATTTTTAATAAACACTTTATATTTTGTCCAAACAATTATAACTAAAATTGTACACAAATATACAAATGTAGACAAGAGCTGATTCGAATATTGGTTTTATTTGCATTCGAAAATTACAAAACCGACTTTGTTTCATGACACCAAATGAAACCAATATTGGTTTTCAAAACCGAGAAACATCAAAACTGACTTGGTTTCTGTGACACCCTTGAATATTAGCAGGTTTATTTAAAGTTCATTAAGTCATCGTTTAATATAAAACTAAAAAATATTGTTGATGTTTTCAGCTGTTTAGAGAGGCCAGAATGGTTCTTGTTCCTTAAAATAAAAATTTCCAATCTAATAACTAGGCAAATTACTTTCTTTCCAAATTGTATTCTAGTTTATGGAAAGAATAAAACGTACAGAACTATATATGCACATACATATGTATGTATGTATGCAAGTTAACTATTTGCTATTAGTTCATGAATCGCTTCGTCTGCTTGAACGACAAATAACACATAACATAGCCAAACCACTTTAAAATTTACTTTTGCTCACATACTTACAGGACGTATGAAAAACACTGAAAATATTTCACTTAACATTTGAGAAGAAAACAATACATAGAAGGAAGAAATACTATTATATTTTGAATAAATCTAGTTTTTATTATAATACAACGCAATATCCAAAATTCTATAAAAAAAAATGAATACGCTATACGTACGTTTTTAATTTTTTTTTTTTTTTTTTTTTTTTTTTTTTCCATTTTATTGTTACAGTAGTATTTATGTACATTTTTACAATAATTTAATTCTTAACTTTAAGAGATCAACTCATAAACAATTTTTCTTCTTAATCATCTACAGCAGTTTTTATAGACTTATTTCATTTTACATATCATTTTTTCGGTTTGGGAAAAGATATAAAAAAAAACCCATAAGTAGAGCAGTAAAGTTATATGGTAAAAACACAGGATAAAGGTTATCAAACTAATGCATTGATGTGTGGATAGCTAGAGTATCTACAACGGTGTTTAAAGTTTAGAGACAATATATTAAGTTTATCTTTAACTAATTTTATGTTAGACATAGAGTGCAACGTTCGTGTTGAAAAATGTGTTGGCAAATTATAAATCATTTTAAGTAATTTATTCTGACAGATTTGTAGTTTTTTAACATGACAATCGGAGGTGACATACCAAGCAGGCGCCGCATAGAACATTATTGAGTGGAAAATTGTTTTTAATATAAGAAGTTTGTTGTGGATATTTAGTTCAGACTTTCTGTTTATTAACGGATACATTATTTTAATTGTTGTATTAATTTTATGAACTATGTGTTTTATATGCTCATTAAATAATAACTTTTTATCCAGCATTACACCAAGATATTTAACCTTGTCATCCCAGGGGATAGATTCGGTACCAACAATAACATTGGTTTGTGGTAGAAATAAATTTTTTCTTCTTCTTGTAAAGAAAATAGACTGAGTTTTTGAGGGGTTGATCATTATTTTCCATTTTTTAAAGTAGTCAGTGACTATTTTAGTTGATTCTTCCAAGTTGTGTACGATATCTTCCGGTAATATTTCGGAACTAAGTATTGCTGTGTCATCGGCAAAAATTGATGAATTACATCCATGTAAAGCAGGAAAGTCATGCGTAAATAAATTGTATAAAATTGGAGATAGACATGACCCTTGTGGACATCCGGCAGGAATATCATAATTTAGTGAACAAATATTTCCAATATGCACTTTGAATGTTCTGTCTGATAAAAAACTTCTAATTATTTTGACAAGTGCTGGTTCCAGTCCAATTGTATATAGTTTGTGAATTAGGGCATTATGCCAAACACAATCGAAGGCCGCTTTTATGTCCATTAGAACCATTCCTGTAGATTTACTTTCATTTAAGGAAGTTTTGACAATATTTCTTATTCTAACAAGAGGTTGAATTGTGTTATGTTCCGAACGGAACCCAAATTGTTGTGGTGGTAAAATGTTAGTTTCTTCCATAAAACAAACTAGTTTTTCTTTAATAATTTTTTCAAGTATTTTAGACATTGTGGTTAGTAAGCTTATTGGACGATAGCAATTTGGATCGCTGCTGTCTTTTCCAGGTTTGTGAATTGCTATGGTTTTTGACTCTTTCCAAATTAATGGGAAGTAACAAAAATTTAAGCATGAGTTGTAAATACGACATAGAACTTTTAAGCCTTTAGATGGAACTTTCTTCAAACAAAAATTTGAGATGTCATCATTCCCTGCTGCTTTTCTGTTTCTTAAATTTTTAATAATATTCTTAAGAGTATCGATTCTGATCATCATATAACTTAAGTTTTGATCGTCGTCAATCGTACTTAAAGTACTGCTAACTACTCTTTCTGTATCCAAGTCACTTAAATTTGACGAAATGTTATGATTCAAACAGAAATTTTGAGCCAGTATTTCGGCTTTTTCGTTATTGGTTGCATACCACCTATTATTTTGCTTAAGTGTAGGGATACTATTTACTTTCTTCTTAAGAGCTTTAGATATCCTCCAAAACTTTGAAGAACCTTTGGGTAGATTAGTCAGGAAGTTATTCCACTGCTGATTTTTAAATTCCAGAATTTGACTTTTAATGACATTGTTCAAGAAGTTCATTTGAGATTTAAATAGGGGGTTTTTTAATCTTATCCATTTCCTGCGTGCACAGTTTCTTAGTTTAATAATATTCAGAATCGCTTCTGGCAATCTCTTCACGTAAATATTTGGTGTTGAAAATTTTGGTACACCAGCATCTATAGCGTCTTTTATAATATTTGTAAATTGTTCAATCGAGTAGTCAATATCGTTTTCAGAATTAATATCCATTTGCAAAAGCGAATTGACATTATTATTTATATAGTTTGCAAATGTATTCCAGTTTGCATCTTTGAAATTATATTTTTCAGGAATTTGGCGATTACATGAAAATTTGATAGAAATGTGTACTGGCATGTGATCAGAATTCAAACTGTGGAAAGTTTGTGCTGCAGATACTTTTTCAGGAATATTTGTTAAGAAAAAATCAAGAACTGATCCCTGAGATGTACTACTTGTAGGGACTAAAGTTGGATCAGGGGGGAACAGCATGCTAAAAGTATTGGTTGTTATTAATTCGTGGACTATTGATCCCCAACAGTTTAGTCTTAAACAACCCCAGCTGTGATGATGGCTATTAAAATCCCCACCGATTATAAAATTTCCGTTTATTCTTGCAAACATTTTTAAATCAGTTTTAAATAAATTTTTCTTCAAATCGTTAGGGCCTGCGGTCCCTCCAGGATAATAACAGCTGTAGATATTAATGGATATATTATCAAAAGTATATAATTTGATACCAATATTTTCTATTAGTTTTGTTTGCAAAGTGTAAATTGGATCATGCTTTAAGTTTTTTCGAATTACAATTGCAACACCACCACCCCTTTTTGGGTTGGATCTATCCTCTCGGTAACAGAAATAATTTGGATGTTTCATAATTATTTTATCATTTAGCCATGTTACACAAACTAATGCAATATCTATGTTTTCTCTAATTAGATAATCAAAAAACTCGTTATATTTATTACGAATACCTCTAGCGTTCCAAGTAATTATTTTTATATTGTTATCCATTTTTACGACAAGAATTTAAATGCTAAAGAAGTTATAACATCAAACTGGTCTAACTTATTTTTACAATTTTTTAAATTATTTATCAGTTCAAAGGTTAAAGATTTTAGTTGTTCTATAGAAAACAAATCATTATTATTACTATTACCAGAAGATACAACATTTGCCCAGCTTCTGTTTACATAATTTTGTTGCGCAATATTAACATTTTGTTGAGCATTACCATTTGGCATTCCAGTATGGGAAATCTGTTGATTATTTCTGCTTTGTCGATTTGCAAAACGCTGCTTCAATCCAATATAAGCTGATCTGCTTGGACAGGTATTATCAGTCGACTTATGATCCCCGTGACTGTTTGCGCATTTTACTATATCGGTCTTGCACTCCATTGTTTTGTGGGGGCCAGCACAATTAGAGCAAAAGGTAGTTATGTTGCAATTATCCGAACCATGACCAAACATTTGGCAGTTGTAACATTGTGTAATCTTATGTGGTTTCCTAGCTTGATAGCTCCATTTAACCCTGACATAATTTATACTTTTGTACTTCTCACGCAATTCTCTAAGCGTTATAACACCTTTTTTAAAGTAGACAATGTACAATGTTATTTCCTTATTATTTTCTGGTTTTCTATAAACTAGCTTAACATCAGTACACTGCAACCCTAAGTTCAATAGAATGGATTTTAGTTGGATTGGGTCGGTTTTGTCCAACCCAGATAGAACAACCTTGAATGGCCTATTATTTTTGGGAGTATAAGAAAAATACTCCACTTTGTTGTCTTTGAGATATTCAACTGCACAATTATAATCATATTGAAGCTCACAGAAGAGTTTGTGGCCGATAGTAATTTTTCTGATTGAGTAACTCGAAATCGACAGCCTCTTACACATTTGATGTATTTTTTCCATATCATATTTAACTAAAGTGATAGGTGGTACATTTCCTCTAGTTTCTTTTGTGGGTAAATCATCCACACTTCCATTGTCTCCTTTATCATCCATTAAAGTTTGTAGTGGATAGAAATAATTGTTGTTTAGAGATGTTTTAGCATTTTTGGCAGTGGAAACAACTCTATCAATCCCTCTTTTTCTCTTACTCGAACTCATGTTCGAATAAGAGAGCGTTTCAACAATGTGCTCACTTGTTTACAGAATCTCTCCAATTGGTGATAAAACAAAATCAGCACCACAACAACTAGATGGCATTTAATTTTGTTATTGTTAAATTGTAACAAAAATTTAACTGTATAATGAAATGATTTTAAATATAGAATTAGTGCGCGATTTAAAGGAGTTTACAGGTGTGCTGTTCAACTCGAACTGTACGTTTTTTATAAATATTCAAATTTGTACGCTTTTTTTGGTTATAAAAGGTTTTTTTATATAAATATCTCTGTCTATTGCAGTTATGGTAATAAATATCCTCTAAACGTTTAATAATATTGTATAAAATAAATAAGAAACAAAACCGATCGATATTTAATCGATTATTTCTCATATAAAATAAATAAAAACATATGACTAAAAATTTTTTTTTAATTTATTTTATTTATATTTCTTCAAAATATATGTATACGCTTTTGGACATATTCAAAGGTGGTCAGCATACATACATACACTGTCTGTTTTTGTCATACAAGGTATGAAAACATTTGAAAAATTTCTTAACTTAACAATAAAATATAACTTAATAATAAAATATTTTTCTTTTTTGATAATTATTCCATACTTTCTATATGATGTAATTACTGAATATATAGTTTTTTTAAGCTTTTGTTAAATATTGCATATTTTTTCGAACGCTTATGGAGTTAATGACTCATTGAAAAATGTTTTTCAGAAGAAAATGTTGAAGTGGACTTCAATGTAACCGATAGTGAAGATGAAATAAATGAGCAGCTTGAGTTTGATGTCTCGAATGAATTCGTAGATGAATTAGGGCCAAGGCAAAATAGTTTTATTATGGCAAAACTTGTAACTGTTTTAGACAAATGCAAAGTAAGTGACCGCGACGCTGTACGAATACTTCAAGCAACCGCTCAAGCTCTAAATCACGATGTAGATGAGTTAGTAAATAAATAAAACTTTTATTTGCAAAATTCGTCCACAACTTCGAGTTGAAGCTGGACAAATAAACAAAGATAAATTTAAGAATGAAGAAATTCGTAGTATTACACTTCACTGAGATGGAAAAATTTGACCATTGTTAACAGGAAAAGAATCTATTGATCGGATTTCAGTAGTCATATCATATAATGGCAAGGAACAATTACTTGGAATCCCAGCTATATCATCTGAAACAGGACAGCAACAAGCGGAAGCAATGTATGACCTACTGCAGGAATGGAGCCTAAGTCGTATTTATTATTTATATATTGATGTAAATGCTTAGTTGTGGTTTTGCAGCTTATGTAAATCTCAAGAAAAACTTTTGGATAAATCCGGTTTCTAGTCCTGGTGATCTTGCCGCATAAATATTTTGCCTTATATAGTAGTGAATTATTAGGTTAACTCTAATTGGTCTCTTGAGAAGAAATATTTAAACTTGGATGTCGCCGTAATACATTCAATTTTATTTCCGTACCATTAACAGTACTTCTAAAAACGATGTTGCGCCAGAAATACGTCAATGGCCTTATAGAAAAAAAATATATAAGCTCTACAAGAGAAATAACACTGAAGCCCATCAAAAGGCTCATTAAGCCGCCAACTTGTGCTAGAAAATAAGCCATAAAATTTTTTTTGAATTGGAAGTTAAATAAGAATACTCACATAAAAATTCCGTTAAACCCATATACTGAGTCTTAATACTGCTCCTGTAATAATTTTCGGGAAAAAATATTTTTAAAACAGCATGTTTTTTGAGATTAGATTTAGACATATTACGAAGATAGATATTTCTTATTCCAAACTTATTATTTAAGGGTGCAAAAAAGGCTTTAGGGAAATATGTTAGATCATTACAATTTGGTAAACATTCCTTATAGCATTTTAAGCGTGTTAGGTCAGAAAAATCCTTTTCAGCCTCAAATAAACAATCAAAATGTCTAACATGGCAGAAAGTGACATTATTTGATAACAAGGGCATATGATATGGTACGCAATTGCATTTGTGAAACATAAATTCAGCATTACATTCCATTTCACAATTACGTTGAGTATAAAAACGAAAATACTTTAGAAAATGTTCGTCAGTAAAGTAGCATTGTCGTTCTTTAGAGGTCGTAGATGATCGGAGTTTTACAGATGTTTCCTCTCTTGAAGAAATTATATGAAAAGTTGTTTCAAAACCCAAAGGCACAGACAAGCCTGTATCTTTGATATTAGGTGTATCGATAGGGTTATGTATTGAGACCTGAAAGTAAAAAGTTTTTTCAATGTCATCGTTTCTCTTGATTTTGTCTACATATAATTTTTTAATATACTTTAAAACCTGGTCCATTTGTAGATGAACAATAGTAATTGTCATAATCTCCGTTTAATATAAGAGTAAGCCCATTGGACATGCCGTCACCCAAAGCCATTCGTGGATAAAAATTCATGGGAAATTCTTTTGGATATCCTTTATCTGGATTCCACTCTAATGGTATAGATGGGCCATCAGTAGAAGTGTAGTCGCGTATCAATAAGAAGCTAATATATACACACAAATATATATTTAAAAGGAACAATCAATTTTTATTTATTACATAATTATAAGTTTAGTAAAGAAATTTTATATTTTTCATTAATAATGGCTTTTTTTTAGTAAAAATACCAATATTTTTGAAACATTACAATTTATAAGCATAAAATTAAATTTTATTTAAATAATAATTATGGTATTAATTAATTTAGTATGTTTAAGTCAGTCAGATGTAAAAGCTTTAATTGTTTATTCTTCATACAACATATTGTATGTACATTTATATGTAGGTATTGTTCTAACAGGGCTAATAACATTGAGATATCCTGGTATTTGTGGTTCTTATACTTTAATAATTATGCTTTTGATTCTTTTGGCTAATATTTCATATAAACGAATAGGAAGACGTAGATTATTAATCAATAAAGGTCTGGAGGAATGGAACCGTTGCCAAAACGCCATCAGAGATGCTGCCTTTGATGTATTGGGTTTTAAAATGCCACCCGCAAAAAACCCATGGTTTGACGACGAGTGCAGGCAGGCACATTCAGCGAAGCTAGCAGCGTATAAGGCGACGTTGGAGAGAAGGACGAGAGCAGCTCGTGAGCTCTACGAACGGAAGAGAAGGGAAGAACACCGGCTTCTCAAAAAGAAGAAGAAAGAGCACGAGAAGCGCGCGATCGAGGAACTGGAGAGGTGTTACGGCAGGAATAATATCCGAAAGTTTTACCAACGGGTAAAACAACTATCCAATGGATATAAGCTTCGGACAGAAGCCTGTCGTGACGAAGAGGGACAAATCGTAGTAGAGCCGCAATCGATGCTGAGAATCTGGAAGGATCACTTCTGCAGACAGTTTAACGGCGAACAAAACACCGATTCCATCGCCAGGCAGAATATTCCACTCCAGATAACGGACGATGATGGTAGAGAATTCCGTCCCTCGACCTGAATGAAGTCAAAATAGCAATATCGAGATTGAAATCAAACAAAGCTGCAGGAGCGGACGCACTGTCCGCGGAACTATTTAAGGCAGCCGGAGATGACGTGGTTGGACGCATGCACCAGCCCATCTGTAAGATATGGTCGGAGAAAAGCATGCCCGACGAGTGGAATCTCAGCATCGTTTGCCCGATCCACAAATAAGGAGACCCCTTCAACTGCGCCAACTACCGAGGAATAAGTCTCCTGAACATCGTCTACAAGATCTTCTCTGCCGTTTTGTCTGAGCGCCTGAAACCATTCGTGAACAGTTTTATAGGTCCTTATCAGTGTGGTTTCAGGCCGGGGAAGTCCACCATTGACCAAATTTTCACACTACGGCAGATCCTGGAAAAGACCCAAGAGATGCAAATCGACTCCCACCACCTTTTCGTCGTTTTTAAGGCCGCATATGACAGTGTGTATAGGGACGAACTATACGAAGCCATGTATAGTTTTGACATTCCTACTAAACTCGTCAGGCTGTGTAGGATGACGATGGAGAACTCTCGCTGCTCAATCAAGGTCGGTAACGCATTCACCAGGACCTTCAATGTCAGAAGGGGATTTATACAAGGCGACGCACTGTCATGTCACTTTTTTAACATAATTCTTGAGAAGATCGTGCAAAACTCACACGCCAACAACAGAGGCACGATCTTCCAAAAGTCCGTGCAACTGCAAGCATACGCTGACGACATTGACGTGATTAGTCGAACACAGCGAGCCGTCAATGAAGCGTTTGCTGGTATTTCAACGGAGGCGGCCAAAATGGGTCTAGCGGTGAACGAGGGCAAAACGAAGTATATGCTGTCATCAAAAAAGGACGCGCAACACCGACGACTGGGCCAGAACATCACCATAGGCAGCTATAACTTCGAGGTAGTGAAGGACTTCGTCTACCTTGGCTCCCAAGTCAACAGTATAAACAACATCAGTACCGAGATCAAAGGCAGAATAACTCTTGCCAGTCGCTGTTTCTTTGGGCTCAAGAGGCAATTGAGTAGTAAGGCCCTTTTTCGAAAAACCAAGCTGACACTATATACCACTTTAATAATCCCTGTATTTCTCTATGGCGCGGAAGCATGGACGGTGTCGAAGGCGAATGAGGAAGTCCTTGGTATTTTCGAGAGAAAAGTTCTGCGTTCAATATTCGGCCCTGTTTGTGTAGATGGTTTCTGGAGAAGAAGATTCAATAATGAACTGTACGAGCTGTACCAAACGTCTACGTATCCAACGGCTAAGGTGGTTGGGCTATGTATAGCGCATGGAAAGTATTGCTCTGATCGGTAGAATCTTCGACTCTGAACCAGTGGGACAACGCAATAGAGGACGCCCACGGAACCGATGGTGCACACAAGTGGAGAAGGACTAAAACCGTGCCAGCTGAAAAAGTTTGTTGGTTGAGGCCCATATCCACACCGGACTGTAGCGCCAAAAGAAGAAGAATTATTTTAATCGTTAGTATATTTAAGCATTATTTATGGATTCTAAATCAGCGGATTTATTTAATATGATTATACAGGTGGCGCAAAAATAACCTTCTGATGTTTTTTGGCTGTAATTTAGAAAAAAAATTAAAAACTTTGATTCTTCTTGTGGATTATTTTTATTTGGTCTTTTAATTTGTTTTACATCAAGTCGAGAATATGATGTCATGTAAATGGCCGCCGCCACAGTTGATTGTCATTTGAGCCCTTTTTATGGCATTTTCCATCACTTTGTCCAAAACTTCCGACGATAGGTCCTCACATTCTTGACGGATATTGTCTTTAAGAGCTGCAAGAGTCTGAGGCTTGTTGACATAAATCCGCGACTTCAAAAAGCCCCACAGAATCAGGCAATCTTGCTGGCCAGTGCAAATCGCCAAAACGGGAGATTAGGCGCCCGGGAAATGCATCCTTCAGCATATCGGTTATGGCACGTGCAGTGTGTGCCGTTGCACCATCCTGTTGGAACCACATGTTTTCCAATCCTAATTCATCAAGTTGCGGCAAAAAGAACTCGTTGATCATTGCTCTGTAGCACTCACCATTCACAGTAACCGTTTGGCCCGCGACGTCTTCGAAAAAAAAGGTCCGATGATCCTCCAGCGAAAACAGCACACCATACAGTGACTTTGAGCGGGTGTAATGGCTCTTCGTGGGTTACACGCGAATTTTCAGTGCCCCAGAAGCGTAAATTTTGCTTATTTACGTACCCGCTAAGATGGAAATGGGCCTCATCACTCATGATTATTTTTGATGAAAAATCATCTTCCTCTTGGTGGTGATTAAGGATGGCTTGAGCGTATGTTAGACGCGATTGTCGGTCAGTAGCTAACCGATGATGCACCGTCTGGACTTTGTACGGAAACATCTTCAAATCTTGCACCCATTTGCGTGGCATGTCCTCTGGTCGATGTCGACGGCGCTTCCATGACATCCTCAGCTACAGCAGCAATATTCTCTGCAGAACGGCTACTCCGGGGTCTGCCACGCCTGGCAGCATATCGTGTTGTGCCAGTCTCTTCGAGGCGAGCGGCTAAACGTTGCAGTGTTTCACCAGTAGGCGTTCGACGGCTAGGAAATCTGCGACGAAATTCACGTTGTGCCAAAGTCACTGACCGATTATTGGTCAAATAAATAGTCACTAATATTCCGCGTTCTGCAGCAGTGTAACGTAACATTGTTTATTAACGTGTATTTCGCATGTGTTTACTACACAAATGTCAAAACAGAACTGACATTAGGGGCCAATCGCAAAATTTATAGCATTTTCTGATAGCAGGATTACTTTTGAGCCACCTTGTAGTATTCATTTCTTCTTGCGATTATAGATGCAGATCGAGTTGGTCGTTTATATATATACATATATCAATTTATTACTATCGTCAGCCTGATTCAATATTCTTGCGTAAATATTAATCATAAGTTCTCTTCTTTTGTTCAAGGTTGTTAACTGAATTATAGTTTTGTTTGCATTTTTACTAATACGATAAGCGTTGTTAATATCTTGTTTCTTTATTTCCACATTTACTGATCTCGTTATTTTGGTTATGATTTCTGTTGCGCTTAATTCTGAAGCTACGTTTTTATATCTATGTTATTTTTTAACATCCTTGACTTGTTTACTTTGTCCTTGATTTCAATTTTTTTTTTATTGTTTATCTTCCCTTTCATACAGATCACTAACTTTACTTGCCAGCGATGCCACAGATGATACCATCTGAGTGATGGAGTTTTTAAGTTCATTTATAATACTTGAGTTTTGTGTATTATTTACAGTCACTGTGTTGTTTAAATGGCCAATTGAAGATTTAATGTCTTTAGTTCAGATTGAACTGAGATTATTCCTTATATTTATTGTTGAGCTATTGCTCAAAAATTCTTTTATCCGTATTGTATTGTTCTAATTTTTCTACTAAAGTTATATGATTTCTTTTTTTCTTTATAAAATGTATTATTTCCTATCGTATTTTGCTTGTTGACAGATTTCACATTGGTTAATTACTATTTGAATGAGTTCCATAAGTTTTGGGAAATATATTTTATTTCTAATTTGGTTATAAGTTTCCAGTATGCCTGAGAGAAGGGATTTTCTTACATGGTAGAGGGAAATTAGTTTAATCGGCTCAACTTCAGTCCCTATGACTAGTGTTCGCTTCGTGCATTTAGTAAAATTAATATTTTAATCATTATTAATTAGCTTCTATTAGTGTTTTTTGAACTATATTGTAACTATGATCAGATAACTCTAAATATATCCCTATTTTTTCTTACGTTATATATCTCCTAAAAATGTCTCCCATTTGTTGAAAATCACTTTCAGCTATATAAATTATCCTATTTCCATGTAGTTCCTGGAATTTTTATATTTGAATGTTTGTTATAATTATTTGTATTTTATACTTATCCACAATTTCTTCCTTTATAAAGAACTGGTCACCTAAATTTTCATCTGCTGAATGTTATATCGCCCTATATATTATTTGAAGATTGCAATATATCGGTATCCTTATCTGCTGTATCTCCCGAAGTAGAGTTCTGACTATTTTCTACCCAACCACTTTATTTTCGTTGCCTTTTAAATTTTCAATGTCGAATTGATTATCTCCCAACTTTAAAAGCCATCTCTGATGTCGTGCTGACATACATACATGTCTTTACCTTTACATTTTGAATGTAAAAAATGTTATTGCTTGATGGACAGTTACACTTTTAAATCACCTACCATAAACATATGGTCGAAAATAGTTTACAGTCCACGTTATTGAATTATATATATATTTCGTCGCAGAATAATTTCTTTCGCGCTTGTTTAAGGTTCTGGATGCAAGACAAGGTGGATATCCTGCTTGTGAAAGTACAGCTCCGATTGAATCAATGTAAATTGCTCATTAAAATTTAAATTTCCAAATTTTGGATGAGAGCTTATTAATAACTTCAGTTTTTCAAGGCTTTAATGTAAGTAAGGCCTTTTGTATTGATTTTCACGTCTTTCTTCAGGTATTTCGCCATTGGTTGCGCAGTTTGGGGTAATCCTTCAGAAACTTCCTAAAGTAAAATGTTAATCCTAGCAAGCTCTTTATCTGTTTTTCTGTCCTTGGTGTTTCTAAATCTTACATAACCTTTATTTCATTTGGGTTTGGTTTCAATCCTTCCTTTGTCAGAATATGTTCTAAAAACTCAGTTTCTGTTTCAATAAAATTACACCTACATATCTATTTTGATTTTCAAATTTGCGTCTTCCAATGCCTTGAAAATGTCTGTTATTGCCTTTACGTGCTTTTTTAGGGACGTACTACATATTAATATATCACCAAGTATACTACACATGTCTTGTTTATAAAATCTGGAAGCGTCTCGTTCATTAGTCTTTGGAATGTCGCTGGAACATTTTTTAACCCAAACGGGCATTCTTATAAATTCGTAATGTCCGTGTATTGTCACAAAAGCCGCTGTTAGGTTACCGTATAACCTATTCTTATTTCATATTTTATGGTCTAATTAATTTCAGTTATTATTATGTTCTATTGTTTGAATTTATTGTTTGTCCCTTAATTTCTTATTAAAATTTGTGTTGAGTTTGTTCACATTTTTTTAACCGTACCCAATGTAATTTGTCATAATTTTTGTACTCCAGCTAGTTTTGTATTCTCAATATTTTTTTCTCACTTAAATATTTCGTATGCAGTTGCCAAAAAGGAATGCAAGTTACAGTTTTATTGTTGTTTGTGTATTAACATTAAAACTTGGATTCATTGGAAGGGAGAAAAAAAAATATTACAACAACAACAGTATAGAAGTTAACACACAAAATTATAGACTTACTTTTTATATTTAATCCTGCAGAATTAGCAACTTCTTTTTGTTATTTTCATTTACTTTAATTTGGCACTAATACAAACAAATTACAAACTCACTTTTCAATTTAGTTCTACAGATATTGCAATTTCTTTTGTTATTTACATTTACCAAAATTTGGTAATAATTGCAAGTTCAGCGTCTGAAATTAATGCAAATTCAATATTAAAATTATTAAGAAATCAAATCACGCCACATTTTTAATTTTGTCATTTTCATTTATATAAATAATAAATTTGGTTATGTAAGTTAATTTAATTTTGATTCGCAATAAAGAACGGTCATCGAAACCAAACAAACATATACATATATATTTTTTTTATATATTTTGTTAATATTTATTTTGCAAATTATTGTAAGTAGGTAAACTAATTTTTAAAATAAATAATTATTGTTGAACTTAAGAGCAAATAATCAACATCTCATTTTTGAGCCACGGTCGCAATTTATGTTTTGCTAAATCACTGCCCTAGGAACTTTGCAGTGCCAACGGCAATTCACTGGCAACACTGCTAGCATACAAACGTGTTTATAATTATCAGCTGTGAATTTTCTTATAAAACCTTTAAGTTTATATATTTGTTTTGTTAATTAATGACTTCCAAAAGACAGAAGTTTTGGGGGAATAATCCCAAATATAAGATACCAAAGCCACGAAATAGATATTAGGCGCTATCTGATATGGATGACATCTCAAGCGATGAAGAGCGTGAGATAAAGAAGGACGTAGTAAAAGTGCCTCCAATTGTTGTTGACAGCAGCCATAGTCTTACATGGGTAATGAAATGCCTGGGAAAACCGTACATGTACAAAAGGATTTCGATTGGAACAAAGGTAATACCAAATTCTAAAACTGATCTTGACGTCGCTGTTGCAAAGTTGAAGGCATATGGTATGAAATTCTACACATATCCTATTAGAGACAATAAAACGTTTAAGTTAATGCTATTTGGTTTACCAAAAATTGGCACAAAGTCAATTGTAGATGAATTGAAGAAAAAGTTCAACATTGAACTTGAAAATATAAAGGAGGTAGAAACATCATACAACAGTAGATGATGCTCTGTACATGTTGGAACTCAAAAAAGAGCATGCCACTAAACGTGAGGTAATCAAAATAAAATATGTGTATGATGTTGTAGTGCATTGGCGAAACCCTCTCCGACGATCTAGAGGACCAACGCAATGTAGGGTCACGGATTCGCAAATTGCCATAGAGTCTCAGCGTGCTTAGGATGCGGCGGAACTCAGGAGTATGCTAATTGTCTATTAAGCAAAACTCCAGTGGACGGCCAATTATTTATAAATGCTTCAATTGCACAAAAAGAGGTTTAAAAAATGTTAACTTTCGTGCTGACGACGCGCAGTGCCCTCTACGAAAGGAGTACGTGGAAATGCGGTATAAGGTTTCCAATCATAAAAGACCGCAAAGAAGTAATTTTCCCAAAAATAATATAGTCACTTCATTGGAAAAAGGAATTTCTTAATCAAAAGGAAAACAAGATAACATGAAAAATTATCGTATGCCGAAATGGCCAGTGTTAATCATGATTTTGATGAAAGCAATAATATTTCTAATCAACAATTATTATACACATGTTTTGAAGCTATCGATGCATTAGAAAAATGCAAGACCAAGTACGACAAATTGAGGGTACTTGGAAACATACTTAGGCATGTCATATAATCAAGCAAAATGTTACTTTAAAGTTATGCACTGGAATGTCCCACCGACACAACTAGAATTAAAAAACTTCATTCGTGAAAAACAAATTGATATAATTTCAATTAATGAAACGTTCCTTAAACCAAATCACAGATTTAAACTGGCATGTTATAAAATCTATAGAGAAGATCGCGGCAGCCATAGTGGGGGAATTCTCATAGCCATAAAACCTCTATACCACATGAAAGATTAATAAAATATCCCACATTATCTATTGAAAACATATCAATTTTAATCAAAATTAATTTTTTTTTTTTTGTACATATGATTATTTATTGTATCTTCATAAATGAACTAACAAATCTTAATACTAAAACAAAATTTCTACTTGAGCCCAGCCAGTGCCAAGCTTCAAGATTTTAATAATACGGGTTCAATTTCGTAAAAGTTATCTGTCTTGCGATCGGATGATTGCAAGGGTATCCCTTCTCCTCAGTCAGGTTCGGATGCACTTCAAGTTTCTTGATATACCCAGTCACGTACCTTGCAAACTCAGTTTTCATCAGAGGTACCCTTAGATCCTCGTGAATTCGGGAGTTTTTAACATACCATGAAGCTGCTGTTATCATACATTCTTGATATACCCAGTATTCTTGATAACAGAATTTTATTTTGTTGCCTCTGAATTCTTTCAATCAAACATTGAAAGAGCGAGGCAGTACCCCATAGCTGAATTCCATAGCACCAAATTGGTTTTAGAATCGCTTTATACAGCAGAAGTTTGCAGTCTAGTTTTAAAGTAGAGTTTCTGCCCATGAGCCAATGTAACTGCGCTGCTTTAAGTTTCATCTGAGTCATTTTCGCATTAATATGGGAATTCCATGTTAGTCTACGGTCGAGGTGAATACCGAGGTATTTGACATCTCTATGTTGCGGGATTGTTTGGTTGTTAATTTTTATGGGCGTGCATATTTCCCTGCGCAATGTGAATGTGACGTGAGTGCATTTTTGTTCGTTTACTTTGATTTTCCAAAACTTAAGCCATTTCTCTAGTTCGTCAATATAATTTTGCAATTTTAGCGAAGCTAATTCATGATTTTCGTGGACACTGAGGAATGCTGTATCATCCGCAAAAGTTGAAGTATGAATTTGGGAGCCTGTTGGCATATCAGAGGCGTAAATCAAATAGAGAGTAGGACCCAGGATGCTGCCCTGAGGAACACCTGCATTGATTTGTTGAGGGGAACTTGAGAAGTCACCTTCTCTAATGATGAATTTTCGGCCGTATAAGTAGCTTTTCAAAAGCTTGGGAAACGTCAATGAAAAGAGCTGAGCAATATTTTTTGTCTTCGAAGGACGTCTTTATGGCATTCACTAACCTGTGTGTTTGCTCAATGGTGCTATGCTTAGCCTTGAAACCGAATTGGTGATTTGGGATACATCCTACATCGTTTAATATGAGAGTTAACTTCATCATTAGCAACTCTTCGAATAACTTTGAAATTGTTGGCAAAAGGCTTATTGGCCTATAGGATTCAACTCTAGTGGGGTCCTTCCCGGGCTTAAGTATCATGGTGATCATAGACACATTCCACTCTGCCGGATAATATTCAAGACGTAAAATAGCATTAAGAATAAAAAGCACAATTCTTCTAGCTCCTTGAGGTAACTGTTCGAGCATTTTATTGCTAATTTTATCAATGCCTGGAGCTTTCTTGTGATCCAGATTACCAATAGCGTTTTCAACACTTCTAATATTAAACCTTAGAGGCATGGGGGATTTGCCAACAGATGGCGGAAATTCAGCTTCATTGCCAGCTGTAGTTAGCGTGAAAACATTTTTCAGATGGTTGGCAAATAACTCTCCCTTTTCGGAATCATTTCTTGCCCAGTCACCAGAAGGATTTCGCAAAGGTGGTTTAGCTTGAATTGGAAGTTTTAAACCTCTTGTAGCCCGCCATAAAGAATAATCTGACTGAGGAGTACCATCTAGACTTTCTAAATATGTTTGAAAGTTCGCTGTTTTGTGAATTTCTAGGATATTTCTCAGTCGAATTGTGCATTCGCGTAATCTACTTTTTAACTGGGGAGACCTTAGTTGCTGCCACTCTCTTCTAACTCTCCTTTTTTCTGACACAAGTTCTTCAATTTCTGAGGAATAAATCCTATGATTCGCATATCTATCCTCAGTATGACTAGAAGTAGCATGTTGCACGGCTTGTTTAATGTTATTAGTAAAGATGCTAATTCTTAATATATTCTGGCGATCTTAAAGCGGTATTTTTCGTACAGTGTGTACTTAAATATTTTTTATATTTTAGCCAATTTACTCGCGACACTGTTAAAATTGAGTCATTAAAAAGTGATCCAATTTCCTGTGGAAAACATATGGAAATAATAGTAGGGGAGTGGTCAGAAGACAAGTCGAATGAGGGCTCCACCTGAATCCATTCGAGAGGGATATTTTTGACTATTCCAAAGTCAATAACATCTGGAATTTTTCGCCGATCTGTTGGCCAGTAGGTGGGATGCCCGCTTGAAATTACATCTAAGCCCATGCGAGAAATAGTGTCATATAGTACGCGGCCTCTCGGTGAAATTAATCGTGAACCCCAAAAGGTGTGTTTAGCGTTATAGTCGCCAGCTGCAAGAAATCGAGGTCCCAATTGATTGAAAAAATTTAAATATTGGTTTTCTGATGCTGTATATCGGGGCGGCGAGTAAATTGCTGAAAAAACTAATTTGTTACGACAATGTTCTACACAGATGTTTGTTGCTTGAAGATAATTCTCGCATGTGTCGTTCATCAAATAATGTTTGATTCTGGATTTTATCAGAATTCCCGAGCCTCCATAAGCTCTTCCACGAGGATCTTTTGTATCGTATAGGATGTAGCCATTAGCCCTAAAGAAGCTAGTGGATGTCAAGTGAGTTTCAGCAACCATCATTATGTCGATGTCTTTAGCCTTCAGGAAGTATTCGAGCTCATTTTTATGTTGGCGGATGCCGTTAGCATTTCAGAAACAAATATTTAAGCAAATCATTTATTTCAAATAGCCTGTAAAATAGTAGACTGCATTTTCAGCATTTCCTGCAACATGGTGGTCATAGAGGTCGTAAAAGTGTTTATTGACTGAACAAGGGACTGCAATGTTGCCTCTATATTGCTAAAATGCGGTTCAGAAGTTTGATGTGTGGGTTCTGGGTTCAAGCTTGTTGTGCTAGATTTTACTATATTAGCATAAGATACTTGTTTTGAGCTTTTGGCGTTAATGTGGCTGGTTGACTGGATTATCTGAGGAAAGCTAATTGTCGAGACGAAAAGTGATTGCTCGGATTGTTTAGGAGCAGTTGATGATTTTTTAACCATAGAATGCTTAAAATGGGCATACACAGGGCAGCCTCTATAATTTGCGGTATGGTTTCCGCCACAATTACTAAATTTTTTCACTATTGAGCTATTTTTTGGTTTATTGCATTGTGCATTGCCGTGGAGTTCACCACAAACGACACACACTGTGGGCAACTTACAATAAGTCCTGGTGTGGCCGAATTCCTGGCAGCTCATGCACTGAACAGGGCCTGCACGCTTATGTGGTTCCTCTACAGTGATTCTGCGATGCAGAAAGTATTTGAGGCTGTAGATTGGATGGGTTTCGTTCTTTTTTAAAACCAAATCACGTGGTTCTAATTCCACCCTAAACATAGGCTGAAGGATTTTTTCACAGTTTTTAATAATGCAGACGTATTTGACTTTAAAACCTTTCTCTTCTAGGCCGGTCTTAACTTCATCAGAGCTTACGCAAGGATCAATACCTTTTATCAGAATTTGAAGACCTTTTGCGCTTTTCAGTTGATATGTGTCGAAACTTTTTTTTTCTTTTTCCAACTCATTGGACAGTTTGCGGTACTCGTCTTCGCTTTTAACCTGTATTTTTGTTTCACTAATTTTTCCATGCTTAATCAATGTAACACTAAAGGTTTTTTCTCCAATTATCAAAACTATTTTCTTCACGAGTTCGCTGGAGGTGGCCTTTCTTAAATAAATGGGTGGGGGCTTAGATGATTTTTTAGATTGAGTTGTGTCTTCCGTTTGAAGAATAGAAAATCTATTGCTTTCAGTTGGCTTACCAGAATTAGTGTCTCTTGGCACTTTAGCTTTCGACGAGACTTGAGTAGACTTGGGGCTTCTCTGCCGCTTCACAACTGTGATGTATCTATCCATACCTACTTGTGTTTTCGGATTATTAACATTAATTGAGACAGGAGCAATTCTATCATCTGATGTGACAACCATATTGGGAGATCCAGACGGGGGCGGTTTTTTTCTCTTGTTGAGAGAAGGTTCTCCACAGATTTTCTTAAAGATTCTTCTTCAGAAATCCATGTTTCAGAATAACACCTTTGGCGAGCAGTCATACAACTTTAATTTCAGTTTTCATGTAAATCTAATTAAATTTTTTTTTAGATTTTTTGTATGTATTTTAATTTTATTTTGCAAATAAGTTTTTGTTTTTAATTAATTAAAGAGAAGAATAAATTTTGTTTTGTTCTTAAATAAATTATAATTTTAAATGTCACTACACTTATGCACTATACTGTGTTTGTTGATCTTCACCAACAACATAAACTTTATGCACTGCTCTTTAGTTTGTTTTTGTTCTTATTGTTAAAATTGTTTGAGGAGTTTTTTATTCCCGTTGTCTTTTTGAGTGATACACTGTTTTGGTTGATCTTTTAAATACAACAACAATAACAATGAAACTTTATGCACTGCCACTGCACTTTTATTTTTTAATTTGTATTATTTTTATTGCAAAAATTATTTTGAGGAATTTATATTCCCATTGACTATATTCAAAAGTTTTTTTGTCACAGTTTGTTTTATTATGAACGTATGTATGTACATACATACATAAATAAAGCATAAAGTTTCATTGTTATTGTTGTTGTATTTAAAAGATCAACCAAAACAGTGTATCACTCAAAAAGACAACGGGAATAAAAAACTCCTCAAACAAGTATGTATGTATGTATGTACATACATACATATGTATTATGTTTTTACAATTTTTGTTTTTGTTCGTTTCGATTTGTTTTCACCTATTCCGAACAATTCAGCCGCACTAAAAACAAACACGTCCGAACTGCGTAAAATTCAATTAGAAAAAACGAAAATCAAAATTAATAAAAAAAATAATAAGATTTACGTAGTTGAAACCACAATCAAGGTGCCATTATATAAAATGGCCAACTGGAAAACAATAAGCAAACGGGTAGAAGACGATTTAAAAAATAATAACTTACATTCATTTGTTATCACAGAACTAAACATCGAATCAGCCTTTGAATGTATAAGGTTTATTTTGCAGGAAGCGTCCAGAAGAATCCCCATGGGTGAGAAACAAATATGTCAAATAAAAATGTCCGACTTAAGTCTGCATTTAATAGGCCAAAGAAATAGATACAGACGACTATTGCAAAGATATTACATATATTCCATCAGAACGTAATCAAATATTGGCTATACTAAAACAGTTGACTTTGTTAATAAATTTTCATATCAAAGAAGTCAGGAATAACATCTGGTATCAGTTTTTGCAAAAACTGCCACCAGGTAATAAAAAGTTTTGGAAATTAACTAAAGCAATAAAAGACAAACAGTCAACACTTGACAATTTAACGGCAGATAGCGCCAATATACATTGTATATAGTAGTAAAGAAAAAGCAAAAATGTTTTCGAAAATATACATGCAACTACGTGCAACGCCAACTTCAGTCAATGCAAAATTTTTTTATAAAATACAATATTTTATGTAGATATAAGGTTTTTAGCTATATTTTTTCTCCTTAAATCCTAATCATACTTTCAATGTTCTTCTATTTCTTTAGAATAGTATAATGATAGAAAATAAAAATTAAATGAAAAAAAAAACTGATGGAACGGTTTACGACAGATTTTGGAAAATATTCTCTTAGTTGTACAGACTATAATTCTCTAAGCCATTCGCTTAGAGAAAACGTTACTAAGTTTAACCAAAATCCAAACCACATCCGCTAATTCCAAGAGAAAGTCTAGCATTTATTTTAACTGCAAATCGAGTGATAATGACGTAATTTCTAATATGTTTACAGAATTTTTTTCCAAGACACACAGCAGTGATATTTATGATAATGATATTGAATATCCATATGACATCGCGATATCTTTTCCTACTGCAGATTCCAGTCATATTCTTGGCAATTTAAAAAAAGGCCTGATGCAGTTCTGTTTATTCAACGCTTTAGTAAAATATGATTACTTACCTATGTTTAAACTGGAAGTAAATTTGGGATCACAAAGTATAGGGGTATAGCAAAGCTAAGCGTTATTCCTAAACTATTTGAAAAACTAATCACCGATCTTCTTCTTCATTAGAAGTAAACCTGGCTACAACAACAAATGTTTTGCATCTTACGTCATTAATTAATATTGGTTTTACTGAAAAGATAAAGTTAACCGTGACCTGGTGCTGCATAAGCATTTAGTAACTTAACACCAAAAAGTATTGCAGTTTTATCTGGTGTTCCGCAAGGGAATAATCTCGATTATTCTTTTTTTCATATTTCATCAATGATCTTCCTAATGTGAATTAGTTTTCGAATATCTTAACGCTGATGATGAAAAATTTCTTACAGCTTCATATTATGCCGACCACAGAAAATTACAAAGTGACAATTTCTTTTTATGGTGCTCACAATATGATTATGCTGAATTTGAAGAAATGTAAACTTATGCGTTTTTCCAGACTACTTACTAGATGACTATCAATTAGATCTAGTCGACTCATTCTTGGGGCCGGAAATCTTACTTGATCATAAACTTAGCTTTGTATTTCATATTACAATGACTATAAGTACAGCTATGGGTGTTTTTCCAAAAGACTTTGAGGTGAGGTCTGTCAACGTATTGAATCTGTCCAAAAACAATGTTTGTCGTTGGAGTAAAGAACTAATTCTTGTAGCTTATTCAAGCAGATTTGTTTTAATAAAGCTTCCACCATTTGAAAGCCATCGCAAAATGTTAAATATATTTTTGTGTTGTCTTATTAATATATTGTATGTTGTAACTTTCTATTATCCAATATTCCACGTCATAATGCACGATGTTACAATATTATATATTAATATCTGTACAACAAATTATGCTCTAGCCGAACCGATGACGAGATTATGGAATGATTTTAACTATATCTATTTTCTTGACTTCACGCATAATGTAAAAATATTTACATTAAATATAACTTATTATATCAACTTGGTGGAAGTTTCGAGTGGCAATCAGAGGAGCGTGTAGAGCATCATTGCACTTCTATTAGCGATTTCGTTACCTGTTATGCCAGAGTGGCCGGGAACCCAAATCAGTTTAATATTTGTCTGTTTTTGGATTACTATTTGTCAGCATACGCAATAAAGTTAAGTTCTTTATATCTTTGAAGAATTGTAGAGAGTTTGTTTTAAGCGATTAGAAAGAGTACCACCGAGTTCCCTGAGGAATACCACTTGAAAGCGGTCGATTTTTAAAGAGCTTGTTGATACACCTTACTACAATTTTCCTATTAGTTAAAATTTGTTTATGCAGTTATATATTTTCGGGCCACTATTCCATTTTATAATTGTTCCAAAATAGAGTGAATACCAATTTTGTCGAATGCGAAGTCGAGTGATATTAATGAAATGTGTTTTTTTATGGTAAGTGAGTGATTAATTTGACAATCGGTAAGATGATGGGTAAGAGATTTTTCTGTATTTAGAAACCACTAAAGTCGGTTTGCTATCAAGCAGTTTTCAACAGCACCGGTTAAGAGAATAGGAAGTTACTTGTGTTCTGTTACCATTGGGTTTTATAACAGGAATAACAAGGCTCGTTTTATACATTTGAGGGGCAAAGTTGTCTAAAATATTATTATCTGTTGAGAACATCTTTATACAAGTTTTTAATCATTGGGTATGAAATACGGTCAAGACCTGGCGTCCTACCATTTAATTTATTGAGTGCAATCATATTTCAGACGTAAATTTATTTAACGACCTCCTTTTGCGATTTCAACTTCAATTTTAAAAAGGGCGTTAGCTCAAAGTTTAATTTATTTAAATTTATTCCAAAGCTCGTTCCGGTTTCTAGTTATTCTTTTTGTGTGGGATACTCTCGTTTGCGCTTTATAAAATAATCTTATTTATATTGCCTGCTTCTTTATTTATATTTTCACTGACCGGGCGGGTTCTATTGTAAATTCTTGTACGTTCTGTATACTCACACCAAATAGCATTGTCTAAGTTGAAGTGAGGTCTTAGCTTTAAGTTAGGGTCGGATTGAGTTTTTGGTAAAAGAGAGAATATAATCGGTTAATGGTCACTACCGAACAAATCTGACTCTATCTTCCAGCTGGAATAAATAGCAAGAGATGTTGAAGCAATTGTAAGGTCGATGTTGGTCAAGTAGAAAAGTGCGTAGGCGACTTAAGGACTTTAAGGATGGTTAGTCTTGATTTTATTATGAATTTAGATAATATCTTTCCCTTCTTGTTGTTAGTGTTCGATCCCCAGCTAGTATGCCAACTGTTAAAGTCGCCAGTAATGAAGGCTGGGTGACTTACAGAATATAACTGAATAAGGTCACTTAGTTGGAAACTTTTCGTTGGAGGTAAATAGGTGGAAAATATTACAAACGATTGTTGTGAATGTATGAGTAGGCCAATTGAGTCGAAATTGTTTTGGCAGCTTAGTTCTTTATGGTGGATGGAGTTTAGAATAAGAATAGCTGAACCTGCATAACTATGTGTTGAATTGTCTGAAAGCATTGAGTGATACAATTTATATGAAATTGGGGTAATAGTATTCGTCAAATTGGAAATGTGTGTTTCCTGTAATGTTATAACTTGAGGATTGTGTTTTTTTACAGTATTAGCAGTTCGTTATAGATGTTATTATATCCTTTTATGTTCATTGAAGAATAGTTAGAGCCATAATTTTATATATAGGATTAGAGAGTATAGATTAATAAAGATATATCTTCACTACTAGTACTCTTACGTAAAGCCGTCGGCCACGTATAGACCACCCGGCATTTCATACGCACGGACGGCTGAGGCAGCCTGAAACTGAAACGCCAGAAGATCTCAGCAGCGGAGGCGTTCGGAGCATAAGTTATTCTTCTGCAAAATTGTTGTCTGTTTTATCTGTTTGATTTCTGGTGCGTCTTGAGGTATTTTTTGGTAGAACTTTTATTTTTTGTGTTGCCGCTGCACGGAATGGAGGTAAACGCGGAACATTATTGGATTTTTCCAGCTCTACTTTGGGTATGTTAGGTTTTGTTTGTTATATTACCATAGATTTAGTGGCAGAAACTTTAGGCTCAGGAGTTGACGAGGTTGCAATGTCGTTTTCTAGATTTGAGTAATCGATACCTGTTCTAACTACATTTGAAAAACTTGTATTTGTTGGATGCCTTTCATGGTATTTCTTCGCAGCAGTTTTGTTGTCGACTTTTTCTAGTGTTTTGATGGCTTCAATTTCCTTATTTTTTTTTAGAAAAATCGGACAGTTTTTACTAAGTACCGAGTGGTTAGTATTTTGTAAGCCGTTTTCATCGCAGTTATTACATTTAACAGGTTTTTTACAACATTCATTTTCGGCTAGGTGATCAATGTTGCAGCAGTTAAATCATAATTTGTCGTTTTTGCAAACTTTAGAGACATGGCCGACTCGAAAACAGTTGTGACATTTTAGTTGCAAGGGTATGTAAGGCCTTATTCTTGTAACCACCAGATATCCAATGTTGACAGTTTCGGGTAGGGCAATTAAAGCAAATGTTAAGACTAACTGCCGGGTTTCAATGAGTTTATCGTCGGTTTTTTAAAAATTTTCTTAACTTCTATGACTTTTTGCGGCTTAAGTTCATCAAATATTTTATTTTCTGGTATATTTCTGAGGTATTGGAGTATATAACCCCTTTGGAGTAGTTTAATGTTTTATGTTCAGAAATATCTACTTTTGTTGATTGACCCGATTGCAGTTTTTTACAGATTTCTACCTCGCCCCAAACACTGTCAATAACTTTTTTTTATAAGAGAGGGTGAAACTTTTGATAAATTATTGTGGCTTTTAACTCTGGTCATAGCATGTTTATTCATTTTATATCAGTAGTTTATTCATTTTATATCAGTTTGTTGTTGGCTGGAGGAATGCACTTCAGTAGGATTTGTTGTAAAGAAGAATGCATCTTGTTTTTGGTTATAGAGTGCAGATTATAAAATTGTGTAGTAGGTATATTATATTATATTATATTATATTATATCATATTATAATATATTATAGTATATTATATTATATTATATTATATTATATTATATTATATTATATTATATTATATTATATTATATTATATTATATTATATTATACTATATTATATTATATTATATTATATTATATTATATTATATTATATTATATTATATTATATTATATTATATTATATTATATTATATTATATTATATTATATTATATTATATTATATTATATTATATTATATTATATTATATTATATTATATTATATTATATTATATTATATTATATTATATTATATTATATTATATTATATTATATTATATTATATTATATTATATTATATTATATTATATTATATTATATTATATTATATTATATTATATTATATTATATTATATTATATTATATTATATTATATTATATTATATTATATTATATTATATTATATTATATTATATTATATTATATTATATTATATTATATTATATTATATTGTATTATATTATACTATATTATATTGTATTATATTATATAATATTATATTATATTTTATTATGTTATATTATAGAATTAACATACTATCCAAGTGATGGTAAAAAGAGAATGAAGGATTAGCGCAGACGTCGATACTAGGGTCTGACATCTGGAATGCAAGCTACGACGAGATATTGAAATTGGAGATGCCTGAGGAAACATTTCTTGTGGGATACGAGGACGACATAACACCTGTCATCACAGCAAGGAATACAGAACATGCTCAGATCAGACTGCCACAGCTGATGCTAAGAACTAGAAGCTGGCTGGACGCACACGGTTTACAGATAGCAATGCATAAAACTTCTACTATTCGCCGGACGCCGCATTCCAGTCAGAATACACATGAGAATATAGGACACTGTATTATCTACTAAAGCGTCAGTGAACTATCTCGGGATAAGATTGGACCCTAAGCTAACATACTTTGTGCAGATTGAACAAGCAACGCACAAGGTAGCGAAGATAAAAGGAGAGCAAAATCGCTGCTGTCAGAGCGGAAAAAGGCAGATCTTCATGTCACATCAGCGTACCGAAGCCTATAGATCTGCAACCTTTGGAAAGAATGGAAATATTCAACATTAGGCGAAACAATCCCCAACCAGGAGATTGAAGTTATAAATATGGAAAAGTTATGAATATGGAAAATTGACACTCATCGCTGGAATCGCAAAATGAACTGAGAAAAGGAAAGGTGAAATAAATTATTACCTGACTCAGATGCTAACTGAACATGGCTATTTCTGCAGCTATTTGCAAATAATGAGCAAATATTATACACCATTCTGCATCTACGAAGGAAAAAAATTCTAGATGACACTGAGGACACATTTTTTAGATGTTGTATTATTATATTTTAGATAGAGTTATATGTATCTATTACCTGCTATTTGGTAGTACTATAGTTTTATAATTGTTTGTGAAAAGTAAATGTGTGTTTGCTTTGCTTTCTGTGTTATTTTTTCAGGTCTTATCTTAGAGCTAAGCAATAAGCTGCAAATTCATTTATGATAAAAATTACCATCTTTGCTTTCATGCATTAGTTTATTGTAGGTGATCATAAAATCAATAAACACTGTTGTCTGGCAAAATGTGAAAAATGAATACGTAACGAAAACACACAGGGGTTTTCCTACATTTTACCAGCACAAATTATTAGTTGTAACTCCTCCACCCGTTGCTAAGCATACTCCTATATATGTACACTATAATTTAAGATTTTATTATTGATTTGTTCTTTAAAATTATGTATTTTTAATAATTATTCTTATTCATTTGATTCTGTATTTATTTTTAGTTGTTTCTAATTCAATGTCTTATTTTACTGTCGTATTTAAAATGTTTGTTTTATTAACAGTTCCACAGTTTTTCATTTTTTAAATAATTGCTAGGATTAATTATAACTACTACCAAAATAGTAAGAAGCAAATTAAAACTTCACAAAAAATTTCAATTTATTTTTATATTAAAAAAATGTTCGATTTCTATTGTTTTAAAAGTTGTTTCCCAATGAGTTGTTTGGATTTGTGAATAGGATAAAAATATTTATCCTGAATAATGGTTTTTTGTGTGTTGAAAGGCTTGCAACTTATTTTTATGAAGTCATAAAGTAATTTTTATTTAAAATAAAATAAATCACCACATGTAATATTTCTATTTCAAGGGCGGCTTTTCTAAAATCATGTCATTATCAATTTCATCCATGTGTGTTACATTGTTATCGCTATGTTTATAGTTATTTAATATATTACAGTGTGTTTTTGTACAGATTCTCTTCATATTCAAAAGTATTGTTTCGAAATTCAATAATATATCTGTATTTTTCATATATTTCTATAAAATATAAATGGGATGGCTACAACCATTTAAAACTCTGTAAATACTCAAATGTTTGGAATTTTTATCGCATTTAAGGGAAAGTTGTCTTTATAATTTAAATCATAAATTTTAATTATTTTAAGTTTGAGAAAACCGATACAAAAAAAAATTTATTTTCTGTTGTGTTAGTATGTCTGGATGAACGATATGGTGCTTTGCTGATGCTATTTTTTCTTGAATGTTATTGATTTTTTCATTCAATTGCATTGGTTTAAATATTTAATCTGCTTATCAGAAATGTCTTATTAAACCATCTATTATTCGTATCGTATAATAATTTTAGTGATTTTTATAATATTTACTCTTTCTGATTCAATTGCGGATTTGAAAACTCCCATTGATTGATTAAAATATATACTTACTGACATTTGTTTATTTACTGTGTTCTATATAAATTGTAGGCTTAAAGATATCATACGAATGGTTGTGGCCAAAAATACTAACGCAGTACTTCATGTGAAATCTTTGAAGAAGTAGCTCTTTTCCAGAAAATTCCCTTATGGAGGTTAAATAAATGGTCTCAACCTCTCCTTATTTTCCCGCATACTGGTAAAACAGTCAATTGGTTGATTATTACAAACGTTAGCAAATGAATTTTAAGGAATTAATTGGCATCTCTCTCTCTCCCTATATAAAGTCTATAGATAGAATGCGAAGTAACATTTGAGAAGCAGTTTTCAACGATTTAATTATATTTATGTATGTAAGTATATCTATAAAATTTATATTTAATTTCTCAAAAAATGGATAAAAAATTTTTTAATGGATATTTAGCATGAATTTGTGCTTCATCTGAATAAGCAGTGCATACGGTGGTTGCTTGGCCTTAACTCATGTACAAGTTGAATCTTGAAAGCTTTTAACTAAAACTAAGGTTAAGGTTTGAATAAAAAATAATGTGTTTTTTATGTACATATGTCAATCACATCTTATCGCAACTAAGTTTTGTATGAATGTTATATTTATTGAAGAAACTTTTTGACAGCAGAGAATAACTCACAAATCGAGGTGCATTTCTCTTTAATACGAGTAACATATGATATGATGTCATAATCGGAAAAAATTGGTTTGCGAAATTTTTTTACGTCGCCTTAGTTACAAAATATGTTTTTTATTTTTGCATTTAACCTGGGAGTATGACTTTTCGATGGGCACCTTTAGGTTTGCTATTAAGAATATTTTTTTAACCTTTATACAATTTTAAGATGCCGTAAACAATTTTGGTACTACAAGTATTTGATTTCTCTTTCTTAAATTTTCTTAATGACTTCTCCATTATACTTACTCTCCTTTATACAGCAAATATGGATGCACGGTATTAAAAGCACAACACATACCCTCGTTTAAAAGAACTTCGCGAAATAAATCAGTACAAGCTATTTGTGAATAACCGTATCGACATGACGCCACCATATGGGAACACGACTGTGTATTCTGTGGAAAAAATATAAAATTAAATTTTTTTATTATTTCGTGGCAATTAATTCAAGCTTTGATATTGTACCTTTATAATAAACTTGGCAAAACTCTCATTTATGGCACGTGGCTGCTTGCATGAAAATGATGAAAAGTTTAATTCTTGAAAGCATAACCTTTGTAACATTGCATAATCCAAAGATTTGCTGGGAATACGAAATAAAAAAATATGTAGGTACATATATTTACACAATTAAAGTAAATCTGACAAAAATCAGGTTTTACTAACACAACCCCCTAATTTTGTAGTTACAAGATTTTTAAAATACTAAATATTAAAAAAAAATACTTCTACCTGACGCTTACAGTGATGCCTATTATCTATTATATTATTCCGAAGCCACTTTTAAATACTGAAACAAGCACAAGAGTCACTTAAAAATTTAACTGTACTTGATCACTTAACTTTATTAGGCCAGCTGCGATAAGAGCCTTGAAGAAAAGAATACTCATGGTTATGCCCATCATGTGAGCCGAACACAGGACTATCACTTCTGGTTATACACCAGACTTGGAATTTGGGGAGCAACGTGAAACGGCTATGAGACGCCATCACAAATATAACAAATACTGCCACAGTGCAGATATTGCACTCAATGATGCACAATGGAAGAATGTATGAAAAGGCAGCAAAAAATTGGCATGGAGTTGTTATAAGTTTTCCAGTTTATTTATGGAATGAAACTAAAAACCGACTGAGGAATGGCTTGAAATACATTTTCAATATTAGCTGAATTTTAGCATAAGCGTGAAGTGTTAAAAAATATTTTTTTTTATAATGTCCAATTTTTTTGGTTAATTTTGTAAGTTTTAGGTATTAAAAATGTCCTAACTTAAATCTTGACTGCTGTAAAAGTTTCAGTCCTAAAAGAAATAATTGTCTTTTTGAAGCAGCCCGTTGAAATATAGTTTATCAGGAAGAGACTGTTATTGATTTAGATTTAGCTAATTAAAGAAGTTCTAATGAAAAAGTTGTTGAAGCCGGATTCGAAAAGAAAACTACGATAAAACAAAAAAAGACAAGAAAGAAGTTAATATAAAATAACGGATGAATTTTATAACATGATGGTATTGTTCATTTGTTGTTAAATTTTACATATAATTCTGAACTTACAACAATGATAGTTTACGTGTAAACACTTCGGCTTCCTTGCTATTTAACTCAACAAATTCAGATACGAGTATGGTTATAACTTGCTGGAAAATTTTAGTATAACAGTAACTCATATAAAAGTTAGTGTAAGAGAAGAATAAAAAAACATGAAGAACTATAAGAAAATGTTTCACTAATTGCCCAACACATGACACATCCTGTACCTTTGGTGAGCCAACAGATTTCAGTTGAATATTAGTTTTGCTAGACAATGCTTGCCAACGCTGTCATTAAACATTAAATATCGGCTCAGAATTGTGGAACAGAATTTTAATGATATTTGATCAAGAGAGGTTTGCTCAGTTGTGGCGAGGCATTGAAAAGTACCACTAATTTTGCAATTGTCAAATTGCCACTTTCCAGGTAGCAAAAAAATTGTTTCAGAGAAAATCATAAAAATTATATAAAATTGTATCCTTATACAATTGCTAGCTTCTGCTTCAATCACACCCCAGCTATATACTGAACCTGTATACTATTAGTTGCAGCCGAAAATATGGACATAAATTGCAAAAAAATTTCAAATCAACCGAAGTTGCCTGACGGAAAAATCAGAAAAATTTTCCTCTGTAGAATTGGAATATTAAAACATGCGAAATTTTGTAAATAGAAAATTATATAAAATTTTGCTCATATACAATTTTAAGTTTCTGTTTCCAGAAATAAGTAAATAATACCCGTGGCTATGTTCTGAACCTGTTTACTCTCAGTTGCAGCCAAAAATATAGTCATATATTGCAAACAATTTTAAATTTTACCGAACTTGTCTGACAGAATTTTATAAAAATTATATAAAAATATGCCTTTCCGTTTTCAAATAAATGTTACACATGGCTTTATTTTATGAATGTAAAAAATTAGTGGAATTAAAAATGTGCCTATATTATACAGAAAAAATTTTAAAAACTTGCTAAATTTTGTTGACAGGATGTCATCAAAATTATATAAACATTTTTGCATATACAATTTGAATCTTCTATATTCAAAAACTGTTTACTCTCAGTTACAACCTAAAATGCGGCCATATATGTATTGCAAACAAACCAAACTTGCCTGACAGAAAAATCATCAACATTATATAAAAATGTTCCTTTGTAGAATTGCAAACTCCTACTTTCGTATTTAAATAAAAGTTATATGTAGCTTTATTTTGAAAATATGAATGATAAATACTTGCCCCAAAATATTGCTGAATTCTGTTGACAAAAAATTATTAAAATTATACATAGCTTCTGCTTCCGTATGTTAGTAAATAACACCCGCGGCTCTAATCTTAATCTATCTAGCAACCGAAATTATGGGTAAATATTTGAAAAAAAAACTAAGCTCGTCGAATTCGGCCTACAGAAAAATAATAGATAGATATTACATAACAATTGTTCATTAAAAACTTCTGTGCCCATATTAAGTCAATTATACCTTTGACTTTATTACATGGCATGTAAGCAAGTTATCTCATAATTAGAAATTTTTCAGAATGTGGGTTTCCAAAACTTCAGTACTTAGTCGTTATAAAATAGTTTTAGCATAAACATCTCCTCCAAGAATAGTTTCCGTGTCGGTATATTGTTGAATATGTTTGTCAGCCATATTCAAATCTTAAAACTCACTATTTTTAAATGATGACGATGACGAAGAGCATTATGTACATATGTACGAAGTGTGATGTGACTATAAAAAATTTTATTTGCAGTGGCCACCAAGGCTTGCGCGCATTGAATTTCCAAAAATAAGCTTGTTTGAAGAAATAGTCCCTCAATCAATTTAGGCCCTAACAGTTATGGTGTAAAACGTTGGAATATGAAGTGGAATGTAGGGGAATATAGCACACTTAGAGTTTTGTCTGTCAACACATTTCTGTTGTACTTTTTCACCTTTATAGTGGAAGAAGCAAAGTTTGGTTTAAGCGTTGGGAGTCCAGAAGTGCTGTCGAGCGCTTGTTCCCATAAGCTTATAAATAAATACATATAAACATAAATACATATGAAACAATATTATCACACATCTTTCGGAATTCATTGGTAGAAGTTTAAAATTTTTTAACTATCGGCTTCTATGCTAGGAAGTGCCTTACTACTACCGCTCCCTTTATAAATTGGAAATAGTTTGAAAAGAGTTTTGTACTGAGAATCAACAAGTACACTTTTATTACAGTTAATCATTCGATTACTAAACGAAATATTTTCTCAGCCGTAGACAGTCATGTGATGTTACGTTGTAAGGTCATGAAATGTCGCAGAATTTAGACCTTAAGGCTGATACTATTTTCGAGAGAAAAGTTCTGCGTTCAATCTTCGGCCCTGTTTGCGTTGATGGTTTCTGGAGAAGAAGATTCAATCATGAACTGTACGGGTTGTACAGCGACATGAGCCTAACCAGGCGCCTACGGATCCAACGGCTAAGATGGTTGGGCCATGTAGAGCGCATGGAGAATACTGCTCCGACCCGTAGAATCTTCGATTCCGAACCTGTGGGACAACGCATCAGAGGACGCCCACGGAACCGATGGCGCACACAAGTGGAGAGGGACCTCAACCAACTTGGTGTGCAAAATTGGACAACGCAGACCGTGCCAGCTGGAAGACTTTGTTGGTTGAGGCCCAGGTTCAGCCCGGACTGTAGCGCCAAAAGAAGAAGAAGAACAAATAACATTAAGCAACAAGGTGACATCAAAAAATTCGCAGATAAAATTAATAGTTTAATATCAGAATTAAACGACCTTCAAATTTCTAGTATAAGGGAAAACAGCAGAGAAACAGTAATAAGATCAAACAACATCATTGCGTTTAATGCCTTCAAAAACGGCCTAACAGACAGATATGTTATTAAAACTATAGATTCCAGTATGGTAAAATCCTTTTCAGAGGCAGTAGAAATTGCAGAGGGAGCCGACTGCACTAAAACGCAAGCAAACGTCATGTACGAGAAAACCAGACGGAGATACAATAACTACGGAAATAACTATAGGTCTTTCGAATAGAAAAACCTATTACAAAAACAACTCGGACAAACACATATGTAGCCCCTCGCAACGGACAAAATAGATATCAAAATAATGACAGAAATTCTAATTTTAGGTCATATTCTGAAAATAGACACAACTATAGAAATAGAAACATTAATCAAACTATCAACCAGGGAAACTCTTGAGACCCGGAGAACATTCATCATGTTTCTCCAGAATAAAATAATAATAAAAGAATATACAATAACACACCATCTTATCAAAATTATATAAAATTGAATATAGCCAATACAGACCGAGAATTAACATTTTTGATTGACACAGGAGCTGATGTCTCCCTTTGCAAAGAAAAAGTTCTCCAAAATTATACTGAAGACCCAAATGACTATTACAACCTAAGTGAAATTTCTAAAGAAGAAACAAAAACAATAGGATATACAGGGTGTTTTTTTTAGAGGTATAGAACTTTAAGTTGGCATCACTTTTTTAACTGGCGGCCATTTTGTCAGCTGTCAAGTGATTAATATTTAGTTGGTTTGCCATTTCATCATGAACAGGTTGACAAAAGAACAACGCTTGCAATTCGTACAAATTTATTTCGAAAATAATGGTTCAGTTCGCGAAGTTTACCGCAAGCTCCGTCCATACATAACACAACACAAAAACATAAAAGCAATAGATATAAGCAATGAGAACATATATCAGAAAATTCAACTTGTTCATAATAACTTCCCAATAAAAACAGACGGAATACTTGGTATGGATTTTTTTAATGCATACAGTTGCAACATCGATTATGACAAATATATCCTATCCTTTATACATAAAGATAAAATATACAATATACCAATTCAAAGTGGCTCATTATGTGTAAACCATTTGAAAATACCCGCAAGAACAGAGACAATACTACCTTTTAGCGTGAATCTGAATGAAGATACAGTAGTTTTAAATAGAGAAATAGTTAAAGGAGTGTACTTAGCAAATGCCATTGTTCCAAAAAAGGAAATAAACATATGAAAATTCTAAACGCAACGGAAAAAGATGTAATTATAGAAAACCTAAGGATTTAAACCGTACCATTGAATAAGTATGAAGTATTGCAAATGAATCGAAACAAAAAGCAAAATACAGAACAAGTCCAATACATGCTTAAAGAAAAGATAATAGAACCATCCACAAGTTCTTATAATTCACCTCTCCCTTTAGTTCCAAAAAAAGGACTTTCGAAAACTAAACGAAAAAATTATTAACGGAAAATTTCCGTTAACAAGACTAGATCACATTCTGGACAAATTAGGACGCGCCAAATACTTTTTAACACTCGACATGACTAACTCCTTCCACCAAAGCAAACTAGATAACAATTCTTGACCTTGCACGGCATTTTCGATAACAACGGGTCATTACCAATTTACAAGGTTACCATTCGGACTGAAAATATCATCTAACAGCTTTCAACGTATGCTCCCTATAGCTTTATCAGCTTTAGATCAGAAGCATTCTGGTATGTAGATGATGTAATTGTTTTCGGCTCTAGGTATTACATAATAATAAAAAGTTTATAAAAGTGTTAAGTAGATTAGAGAAATACAACCTAAACAACATGAAGTTACATGTCTCGGACACTTAATCACTTCAGAAGGCGTTAAGCCAGATCCTCAAAAGTTTGAATCCATTAAAAATTACAAAGTACCACAAAACAAAGACGACGTACGACGTGGCGTAGCATTTTGCAACTATTACAGAAGATTTATTAAAAACTTTGCTAATACAGCAATGTGTCTCAATGCACTTTTAAAAAATAATGCAAAATTCAATTGGACTCAAGATTGCGAAACCGCCTTTGAAACATTAAAAAATAAATTAATAACTCCACCAATACTTCAGTATCCAAATTTCGAAAAACCATTTAGACTGACTACAGACGCATCAAACCACGGTATAGGCGCAGTTTTATCACAGAATATAATGCGAGAAGACTTACCGATATCCTATGCAAGCCGATCTTTGAACAAACATGAAAAGAATAAATCTGTCACTGAAAAGGAATTATTAGATTCACTGTTGTAACAGACCACTAGTTGCTCTATTTTCACATAAAAACCCATCTTCAAAATTGACTCGAATGATGCATTATCACGATTAGAAATTGACTCGGACGTTTTAAAAAACATGATTCCAATCAGTATTGAGAGAAAAAGAAAAGAAAACTCTGGCAATAACGCGTAGCATGCTAAATAAGAATAAAATAATTGATAAAAATAAAGAGAACGTTCCAAATAATTAAAATTTGCACGTCGATAAATGATATAAACAAGCTTAAAAAAATAAAATGTATGTATAAAAAAAAGATGCAGCAAGAAAAAGAAATAAATGAAAAAATCACGCGTATAGTATGTAATAAAAGTGAAAATTTTATATTTTCATAAACATTCTTGGAGAAACTTTTATTAAAATTAAAAAAATTAAAATTTAAAACATACATGCGTACTATATGATAATGATGAAATTTTCCAATATATATCGGCCGATAAATTAAAAGAAAAATATAATAATCTGCAGAATAATGGTATTAATATAATTATATACAAAATGCCAAAAAGAGTAACTGACAATATAAAACAATATAGATTAATTGCAGAATCATGAATTACCACATAACGGACACTTCGTAATCAGAAAAACAGTAGCCAAACTAAAGCAAAGATACATATGGAAAAACATGAATAAAATGGTTAAGAATTACGTTAGAACTTGTTCTTCTTGCCAGAAGAAAAAACAGATTAAACAAACAAAAAAACCTCTGACTATAACAGATACACCCTCAAAAAGTTTCAACACCGTTGTAGTCGACACAGTTGGTCCTTTACGACCATCTAAAAACTTTCGATATATACTAACTGCTCAATGGGAACGAACAAAGTACGTAGTTGCTTGTCCTATAGAATCCAAAGATGCGAAATCAGTAGCTAAAACTTTAGTAGAACATATCATCCTGAAGTATGGTTTATTCAATATTTTAAAGACAGACAAATGCAGAGAATTTAAAAACGAACTAATGAAAGAGATATGCGCATTATTAAAAATAGAACAACAATTTTCTACTCCTTACCATCATGAAACTGTAGGAAGAGTAGAACGAAACCATCGAAAAATGGCACGAATGGATACAATACTTTACGTTTGCTTTTAACACAACACCAATCGTCGACACTGAGTATTCACCATTTGAACTGAATTTTGGTCGACTACCAAAAGACGAATTGACAGAGCCACAAAAAACATTCAATCTTGACAATTACGCAAACGAATTAAAAGCTAGACTGCCTTATTCACTACAAATAGCACGTGAGTTAATCCTAGCAGTAAGAGAAAAACGAAAGTTAGAATTAACAAAGAAACAAAAAAGCATAGATATTAAAATAGGAGATTTAGTTTTAGTTGAAGTGGAAAATAGCGAAAATATCAAAATCCATATAAGGGCCCATATAAGTTAATAGATATAAATGACTTAAATGTAGTAATAAAAATAGAAAAATCAAAATTAAAAACTTTACATAAAACATATTAAAAAAATATATTAAGTAAAAATGTATTTTAATCCACTAATTTTAAAATATGCACAAATCTAAAAGGGCGAGGGTGTAGTGTGTATACATTATAAACTCAATTCTTATTTTTATTTTTGTTATTTTTAAGACACTCTGTAAAAGTATTTCTTATATTTTATACACTAATATCAGTATAATTTCATTTGACCATGAACTTGGCATAATTTCATTTACTTTGCATACAATTCGATTAGGCATTTTTGTTATTATTATTTTAAATACATTGTAGCACGATCATATTTTTATTACCACCACACTTTCTGAGTTTAAGTTCTTTGTGTTGACAACAACACATTTTTGTTTATTTCATTAACTCTATGTTCAATCCATTTGAAAATTGATTGAATGAAATTATCCTGAATAGCCATAAATTTAATATATAAGTTAGCACAACTCAGAATTTCAATACGAATGTTGAAATACAGAAAAGTCAACAACCAGCTGCGTCAGCTATTTATTCTACAATTGCAAAAGAATGATAAGAAACTTTTAAACAAGCAAAACACTAGACGCTTGAAATGAAGTATTGTTCTTTAAGCGAAAGGCAGATCACATTTGGAAGTAAAAGAATAAAGTTAATTTTTATAATTTTATTTTTATTTAATAAAAAAACCTTACAAAAAACTAAGATCCTGTTTTTTGTTAACTGGCGCCTAACGAGTGTTAAAACTAAAGGAACCCAGCAATTGAATATAAAGTGGTAAATCTCATATAAAAACATAATAACTAAACTGCAATGAAATAGAAGAAGCAACTATCTATCAATAGTTGATGAAACCACATCAATTGGACTAAAATTAAAAGCACCTGCAACCAACAGAGGAATCAACTATGTATCTATGTATATTGAAGAAAACTCATCAATTTTTTTTGTTTCAATGTAAGTAGAGTGCTTATGAATGTTTGTATTATTATGTGGGGGAATGGGCCAGTGCACTCAGGGCAAAGTTGTTGACTGCTCTCAACCTGGCGAGAAGCCAGCAGCGATCCCTGAAAATGGACTGGTCAAGCTGACATACTGCCTCCCCGTGGCGCCCCTGGATAGCCCCTACAGCACCCGCTTAGAGGTGAACCAAAGTGTGCAGCGAATCCCCTCTGTCCAGGGGTCTAAACCAGGACCCGGTCCTCCAGGTTTCGGGGGTTGTGCGTGGGGGTAACTTCCCTACCGTGTAAAAACACACTAGTTGCGACACAACAACAAAGAATAAATATAAATATGGATGACTTTATTGCTGACGACCAGGAACAACGAAATAAGGATAACGATTTTCGGTTCTGCACGTGGAATGTCAGGTCCCTGAACAGACCACGTGCAGCCGATGAACTTGCGGAGGCCCTGGAAGCCTATAAGGCTGACATCACCGCCATCCAGGAAGTGCGATGGGATGGGCCGGGCAAAAAGAAAGTGAGAAACTGCGACATCTACTACGGTGATTGCTACAAAGAGCGGCGACAGCGCCTGTTTGGATGCGGGTTTGTTGTTCGAGGCAGACTTAGGCAAAAAGTCTTAAGCTTTAAATCCGTGAGTGAACGCCTCATTACAATCCGCATCAAGGCTAGGCTCGGCAACATTAGCCTAATCTGCGCCCACGCCCCTACGGAGGATAAAGATGACGACAGCAAGGATGACTTTTATAATCTCCTAGAAAGAACATACGATCAATGCCCCAGCTACGACACCAAGATCGTCCTAGGAGATTTCAACGCAAAGCTGGGCAAGGAAGACATCTTTGCTAGAGTCATCGGGAAACACAGCCTGCATGACGACACGTCGGATAACGGACTCAGGCTGCTAGATTTTGTAACGGGGCGCAATCTCACTGTAGCAAGCACGCGATTCCCTCACCTCAACATTCACAAAGGGACCTGGCGGTCCCCTGATCAATTAACCGTCAACCAAATTGATCACATTGCGATCGACGGCAGACACTCCTCCAGTATTCTTGATGTCCGAACATTCCGAGGAGCCAACATTGACTCCGATCACTTCCTTGTTGTAGCCAAGGTAAGATCACGGATATCAGTAGCAAACCGGAGTAGAGCACGACCACAACAGTTTGACGTCGCAAAGCTACAATCGCAATCGACCGCTGGGAAATTTGCCGATCTAGTCTCCCTTAAGCTCTCAGAGAGTCCAGCCCTGCCAGGCGAAACAACCGATGAGGAATGGAACCGTTGCCAAAACGCCATCAGAGATGCTGCCTCTGATGTATTGGGTTTTAAAATGCCACCCGGAAAAAACCCATGGTTTGACGACGAGTGCAGGCAGGCACATTCAGCGAAGCTAGCAGCGTATAAGGCGACGTTGGAGAGAAGGACGAGAGCAGCTCGTGAGCTCTACGAACGGAAGAGAAGGGAAGAACACCGGCTTCTCAAAAAGAAGAAGAAAGAGCACGAGAAGCGCGCGATCGAGGAACTGGAGAGGTGTTACGGCAGGAATAATATCCGAAAGTTTTACCAACGGGTAAAACAACTATCCAATGGATATAAGCTTCGGACAGAAGCCTGTCGTGACGAAGAGGGACAAATCGTAGTAGAGCCGCAATCGATGCTGAGAATCTGGAAGGATCACTTCTGCAGACAGTTTAACGGCGAACAAAACACCGATTCCATCGCCAGGCAGAATATTCCACTCCAGATAACGGACGATGATGGTAGAGAATTCCGTCCCCCCGACCTGAATGAAGTCAAGATAGCAATATCGAGATTGAAGTCAAACAAAGCTGCAGGAGCGGACGCACTGTCCGCGGAACTATTTAAGGCAGCCGGAGATGACCTGGTTGGGCGCATGCACCAGCTCATCTGTAAGATATGGTCGGAGGAAAGTATGCCCGACGAGTGGAATCTCAGCATCGTTTGCCCGATCCACAAAAAAGGAGACCCCTTCAACTGCGCCAACTACCGAGAAATAAGTCTCCTGAACATCGCCTACAAGATCTTCTCTGCCGTTTTGTGTGAGCGCCTGAAACCATTCGTGAACAGTCTGATAGGTCCTTATCAGTGTGGTTTCAGGCCGGGGAAGTCCACCATCGACCAAATTTTCACACTACGGCAGATCCTGGAAAAGACCCAAGAAATGCAAATCGACACCCACCACCTATTCGTTGATTTTAAGGCCGCATATGACAGTGTGTATAGGGACGAGCTATACGAAGCCATGTCTAGTTTTGACATTCCTACTAAACTCGTCAGGCTGTGTAGGATGACGATGGAGAACTCTCGCTGCTCCATCAAGGTCGGTAACGAATTCACCGAGACCTTCAATGTCAGAAGGGGATTTAGACAAGGCGACGCACTGTCATGTGACTTTTTTAACATAATTCTTGAGAAGATCGTGCAAAACTCACACGCCAACAACAGAGGCACGATCTTCCAAAAGTCCGTGCAACTGCTAGCATACGCTGACGACATTGACGTGATTGGTCGAACACAGCGAGCCGTCACTGAAGCGTTTGCTGGTATTTCAACGGAGGCGGCCAAAATGGGTCTAGCGGTGAACGAGGGCAAAACGAAGTATATGCTGTCATCAAAAAAGGACGCGCAACACCGACGACTGGGCCCGAACATCACCATAGGCAGCTATAACTTCGAGGTAGTGAAGGACTTCGTCTACCTTGGCTCCCAAGTCAACAGTACGAACAACATCAGTACCGAGATCAAACGCAGAATAACTCTTGCCAATCGCTGTTTCTTTGGGCTCAAGAGGCAATTGAGTAGTAAGGCCCTTTCTCGAAAAACCAAGTTGACACTATATACCACTTTGATAATCCCTGTACTTCTTTATGGCGCAGAAGCATGGACGGTGTCGAAGGCGGATGAGGAAGTCCTTGGTATTTTCGAGAGAAAAGTTCTGCGTTCAATCTTCGGCCCTGTTTGCGTTGATGGTTTCTGGAGAAGAAGATTCAATCATGAACTGTACGGGTTGTACAGCGACATGAGCCTAACCAGGCGCCTACGGATCCAACGGCTAAGATGGTTGGGCCATGTAGAGCGCATGGAGAATACTGCTCCGACCCGTAGAATCTTCGATTCCGAACCTGTGGGACAACGCAGTAGAGGACGCCCACGGAACCGATGGCGCACACAAGTGGAGAGGGACCTCAACCAACTTGGTGTGCAAAATTGGAGAACGCTGGCTAAAGACCGTGCCAGCTGGAAAACTTTGTTGGTTGAGGCCCAGGTTCACCACGGACTGTAGCGCCAAAAGAAGAAGAAGAAGAAGAGTGCTTATGAAATATTTAAAAGTGAAATAAATATTGAATTGCGATTGAAATTTTGTTTTGGGGAAAAAAAAGTGAAGCATACTCTCGTATGAATGAAGATATTAAATTAAAAAGATTAAAATATTAAAAAGATTTTAAAGTTTAGAACTTATAGAAGACTTAGAAATGGCAATTACTCCAGATCAGTTAAAAGCTATTGTGGAGAGTGCAGTTAGCAGTGCTCTCGTAGTACAGGAAAGGCAATTTGAAGAAAAATTAGAGGAATTATGAAAAAGTGTGACCGAGTTGTCTGTAGATGTACCGGAAGTAGAAAAATATGAAGAGGCTACTATTAGAAATGACGTGTTGTGAAGGGAAACTTCAGATATAGCAAAATCTTTACCAGAGTTTGAGGGAAAGCATGAAAGTTATGTTTCATGGAGAAAGGCAGCACACATCGCTTATAGAGTTAATGAAAAATATAATGGCAGTTCCACCCATTTTCAGGCTTTGGGAATCATTAGAAATAAAATTAGGGGTACAGCCGATATGATTTTGGCTTCTTTTGATACCCCTCTAAATTTTAAGGCCATTATTAATAGACTCGATTTCACCTATGCGGACAAAAGACCCATATATTTAATAGAACAAGAAATGTCTACCCTTCGACAGGGAAATCTAACTCTTTTGAGTATTATGATGAAGTGGAGCGGAAGCTCACACTTCTAACAAATAAAACAATAATGAATTATGATAGTGATCTGACTGCATCATAAAATGGAAAATATCGAATGGATGCATTACGTGTGTTCATTTCAGGTGCAAAAAAGTCTTTAAGCGAAATTCTTTTTTCGGCAAAGCCAAAGGATCTTCCATCAGCGCTGGCATTGTCCCAAGAGGTTGAATCAAACCATGTGCGCTATAATTTTGCTAGCAATTATGCTAAAAGTATGGAGGAAAAAACACAACAGAAATTTTTTACGAAGAACGCCAGGTTTGCTAATAATAATAACACACAAGGAAAAAATCCTTATTATGACAGAAGACAGGATAGGTCAAAAGAACAAAAGCAGGAGCTGGAAACGATGGATATCGATTCATCATCATCATCAACAGCCCCAAAGAATTAATAATCAGTGGCGAGCCCATCCGAATATTAACGTAAGCCCGGCAATAAAAAGACCAAATAGTGGTGCCACCAGGTTCACAGGCTTGAAGCAACAGCGGGTCAATCATATGGCGCATGAAAAAAATTATCGTGTAGATCATAATTATCAGTATGAAGCTGATACAGAAGTATATAATATAGAAAATGAAGTTTCAGAATATGACCAAATTAATTTTTTAGTCATGACTCTCTGCTCCCGTACATAGAAAGGATTATAGCAGGGAGGAAAATTAAATTATTGATAGACACAGGCGCATCAAAAAACTATATAAAACTATTACCAGAATTAAAACATGTAAGGAATGTTGATGAGACATTTATGGTGAAGTCACTTCATGGCTTCAATTCCATAAAACATAAATGCACTATTAATCTTTTCAATATAAATACTACCTTTTTCATTCTTCCAAACCTGACGTCGTTTGACGGAATTATAGGACTTGATTTTATTAAAATTCGCAGATTATAAGCTCGATTTAAAAAATAAAAAGCTGGAAGATAAGACTGGATCGGAACCCATTCAGTTTTTTAAATGTAAGAATGTAAACTTTACAAGTGTGGAAAAAATTGAGGTACCTCAGGAGGTATCCGAGAGATTTTGAAAAATTATAGAAAAAATAAGGGTGTCTTCGCTGAACCTGATGATTTACCTTTAACTTTAACACAAATATTATTGCGACTATTCGCACTGAGGATGAGAATCCGATATATTCAAAGTTATACCCATATCTAGTGGGAGTAGCAGATTTCGTAAACACAGAAGTTCGTAACCTTTTAAAGAATGGTATCATCCGCCCATCCAGTAGTGCGATTCTCTAGCTTTTAGCGATTTTAAAAGTGTTAAAGTTAACACCAGTTGTTGTGGTTTGCACTAATGATTGTGTGATTCGCTAACTTCTTTTTTATCACTTTTTAGTGTATTAAACAAATTCGAATTTACGTGGCAACTTTGTAAAAAATAAGAAAAGTGCAAAGAAGAATACAAAAAAAAAAAACAAAACAAATTTTCGTGCTTTTATTTTGTGCGGGTAAGTAAAATGTATTTAAAATTTTAATATGATAAATATTTGCTAATATTTTTTTATTCTAGAATGTCAAATAGCTGACTTTATGCTGAAGAACGCGGGTCTGGCAAGTGGGAAATTTCAGAAGCTCCATGGAAGACTTGAAACATCTAAGCTGTGGAGCGAACTTTTCAATGAACTGAATTCTTTTGGTGGAGCAGTAAAAACTGCCTTGAACACGTTTGGCTACTAAGGACGGCGCATCTTGTATATCAAAATTGTCAACAGTCGCAGGCTCTGGAAACTCAGTGTCTGTTTCTGTGCTTTCATTTAAGTTTATATTATGAAGCACTGCGCATGCGTTAACAATTTTTCCAGCAAAGCTGGGATTATACATAAGCGATCTTTGCTTCGACAAGCATCGCCACGACCCTTTAAGGAATCCAAACAGTCTTTCGACAGAATTTCGAGATTTGCACAATGACTCATTGTACCGAAATTTGAGGCTCCCCTCAGGTTGGTTTGCTAGAGGTGTCATCAGCCATGGCTCTAATGGATATCCGGAGTCACCTGCAAATACATACATGCACATATGAGTGGTTTCTTTAAATTTAGTAATTCATTTAAGTTTAACTTAAACTTACCTATTAAAAACATATTATTGTTTCCATTCTCATAATTCCTTTGCATAACCCTTCGTATTGCAGAGGAACTCCAAATGTAGGAATCGTGTCTTGCACCTGGGTACTTCGCATTGACGTTTAGTATTCTCAAGTTTGGGTCGCATATCTACAAGTTAACAACAGCACTTTTAATAATATTTATACTTACGTGTTTTTTCACTTACCATTTGCACATTTATAGAGTGGTAGCCGTGGTCGTTGACATACGCCTCTTCGTGAATTATCGGAGCCAGAATTGAAATGTGTATACAATCAATAGCTCCGATAGTGCCTGCTACAAAAGGTGAAGACGCTGCAAAAAAAGTTGCTTTTGCAGCTTGACGTGCTATTTGAGTCATCGGGAACTTCACGTTTGCACAAAACATGGTGTCGTTGATTGCATTCGTTACCCGGTGCAGGCAACGGCTTACCGACGACTGACTCATGGATATGCCCCATTGTTCTGCTACAGGACGTTGGTAACATCCAGTTGCAAAAAAGCGTAAAGCAGCAAGCATATCATAAAATACCAAGTTTATTAATGCGTTATATATATATGTAGATAAATGTATGTATATAGCTTACCTGTTTTTCGGTCGATAGTGCTGTTACTCTGGAACTACTTAACTGTCCATCTAGCTGAAAAGCTATCTCTTCTACCAATTCCGGAGTTAATCGGTATAATTTTTTAAATTCTTTTAAACTTAAGTGTAGCGGGTTATCGACATCACGGAGAATACGCCGATCAACTGCTGAAGCGTTAAAAGTTGTCTCCTCCCGTGATAAGTCGTATCCCAAATACTCAAAAGCCATTTCAAAAATGATTAAACTCAATATATTTTAATTTAACACCTCAAATACAAATGGCTTTAAGTTAACGACAACAAGTGTGTTTAAAAAAAATCAGCTGATTTTAAACGAAAACGAACAGTGTTAAAAAACGTACAGAATACCAAAAAACGAGATAGATAGAGAATCGCACTACAGATCACCCTACAATAACGCTGTTTGGGTGGTAGAAAAAAAAGGCACTGATGAATATGGAAACATTAAAAAACGACTTGTTATGGATTTCAGAAAACTGAATTCGAAAACAGTGTCTGATAGGTATGCCATTCCAAATGCAAGTGTTATATTATCAAATTTGGGTAAGGCTAGATATTTTACTACTCTAGACCTCAAATTGCGATTTCATCAAATATTATTGGCAGAAAAGGACCGTGAACAAAACAGCCTTTTCAGTAGAAAACGGAAAATATGAATTTTGTAGACTACCGTTTGGGCTTAAAAATGCATTTTTGCAAAGAGCCATTGACGATGTTCTTAGGGAACAAATAGGAAAGTCGTACCACATTTACGTTGACGACGTTATAATTTTTTCAAAAGATATGGAAACCCATGTCGACCACATCGCTTGGGTCTTGGATAAACTCTGTGAAGCCAATATGAGAGTTTCTCGCGAAAAATCAAACTTCTTCAAAGAAAGGGTTGAGTTCTTAGGATTCGTAGTATCGCGAGCTGGTATCACAACGAGCCCTAGTAAGATAGATGCAATAACAAACTATAAACAACCCAGTACAATTTTTAAATTAAGATCCTTCTTGGGACTGGCAAGCTATTATAAATGCTTCATTAAGAACTTTGCATCGATTGCAAGGCCTTTGACCGATATACTGAAAGGTGAAAATGGCAAGGTTAGTGCCAGTCAGTCTAAAAAAATAGTTGTGAATTTTGACGAAAAGCAACTTCAGGCTTTTAATAAACTTAAAGAGGTCTTAGCATCCGAAGATGTTATGTTACTTTACCCGGATTACGGAAAATCGTTTGACCTAACGACTGATGCTTCGGCCTATGGACTGGCTGCGGTTTTGTCTCAAAATGGCAAACCAAAAATCATGATTTCAAGAACTCTGAAGGATAGGGAATTAAATTTTGCCACCAATGAACGGGAGTTACTGGCAATTGTATGGACTTTGAAAAGCCTTAGAAATTATTTATATGGCGTTAGGAATCTAAATATCCTTACAGACCACCAACCGCTTACTTTTGCGGTTTCGGATCGTAACCCTAACTCGAAAATAAAAAGGTGTAAAGCATTCATCGATGAGCACAACGCTCAAATTTATTATAAACCGGGAAAGGAAAATCACGTCGCCGATGCTTTATCGCGACAAAACCTTCTTACTTTACAAGGTGCTCATACCCTACAAAATGCTAACACTTTTGGTAAGAGTTCAAGCTCTGATATTGCAACAATACATAGCGAAGTCTCTTTATCTTATACTATGGAATCAACTAATAAACCGATTAATTGTTTTATAAATCAGATAGTGATTGAGGAGGGTACAGAGCGGCCAACAAGAACATTTATTTGGTTTGGAACAAAAACGAGACACATAATAAACTTTTCAGATAGAGCACTTTTGATGGATAAAATTTGTGATGCTGTAAAAGAAGATGTAGTGAATCCATTCATTCATTGCGAGCTACCAATTTTGGCTTTAATATAACATGCGCTAATTGAGGCATTTCCCTCAACAACATTTCGTTATGCAAAAAATTTAGTTGTTGATATCACAAATAAAGATGAACAAAGAGAAATTGTTGTAACTGAACATAACAGAGCTCATAGAGCAGCTCAAGAAAAAACCAAACAAATTTTGGAAGACTATTTTTTCCCAAAAGTGACACAGTTAGCAAAGGAGGTGGTTATAGATTGTATGGTTTGCAAAAAAGCGAAATACGATCGTCACCCGCAGAAACAAGTGATTGGTGCGAAACCAATTCCATCATATGTAAGGGAAATTTTACATATTGATATATTCTCAACAGATAAAAAATATTTTTTAACTTGTGCAGACAAACTCTCCAAGTTTGCAATAGTTGAACCTATAGACTCGAGAACTATAAAAGATGTAGAATCACCGATTTTACAGCTGATGAATTTTTTCCCTCGTACGAAAATAATATTTTGTGGCAATGAACAGTCATTAAATTCTGAAACAATAAAATCAATGCTGAGTAATAATTTTGGTATGGAAATTGTCAATGCACCACCGCTTCATAGTACTTCGAATGGACAGGTCGAGAGATCACATAGTATTATTTTAGAAATTGCTAAATGCCTTAAGCTAGAAAAATCCATTAGTAATACAGTACAATTAATATTACTAGCAACCATAGAATATAATAAAACAATTCATAGGGTCACAAACAAAAAGCCTATTGATGTAATTCATTCTGATTGATTGGAGCTTGAAATTGATGTGAGAAACAGGGTACAGAAAGCCCAAGAGTCTCAAATGAGACGATTAAATGAAACGAGACAGAATCGAAGATTTGAAGTAGGTGAAAAAGTTCTTGTTAAAACAAATATAAGATTAGGCGATAAGCCTACACCATTATATATTGAGGGAACTGTAGAAGCCGATTTGGGGTCAACCGTTCTCATTAAAGGGAGGGTGGTCCATAAGGACAATTTAAGATAAGTCAAATTTTATTGATTTCTTTTTAACCCTAGGTGGTCCTTCTTGTCACGGTGGTGACCGCAAAACTAACAGACTATTCCAATCCAAATTACATCCCTATATCAGACGGTTACGCGACTATTTGGCAGGATTTTGAATATTTGTGGCATACAACGAACCTAACATTGTATTCTGAAATGGCTGATGATACAGAGAGACTAGAAGAACATTTTCCCCAATCACACATGAAAAAAATATTAGACTCGGACATAGGACATGTAAGAACATTAATAACAACAATAGATGTTCATCGTAGGCATACAAGAAGTATAAAATTTTTGGGCACGGCACTTAAGGTGGTTGCTGGGACACCTGACTACGATGAGTTCGAAGATGTGAAATTTAATCAAAGGGAATTGATTCAGGCAGAAAATAGACAAGTTCTCATAAATACAAGAACACAGGAGAAAATCAATAATCTAACAGATACAGTCAATATTGTAATAAAAAATACCAAAACTTAAATGGTGGATACACAGAATTATTATCGCGGAGCTTGAAAGCTTGATGTTATCAATAACTCTTTCAAAAATCGGTATAGTTAATCCACAGATTTTGGATTCTTGGAATGGCTTACTTAGTATAAATAGTAAGCACTCTAGAAATGTAACTATACAGGATTTAATGGAATTTGCTAGTATAAGAGTCCTATTAGATAATAAGTTTTTACATTCTTTAATTAAGTATCCTAGGCCAGATATGGTTTGCAAAAAAGTAACATTGTACCCTGTTCAACACAACTACACAATTCTTAATTTTAATGGCGAAAACAGCGTGGCAGATTGTGAAACTGTAATGTAACCCTAACAACATCATTCTGCAGGAAGCTGGTACATTCAACATGCGCACAACAACTCCATTCGGGTGGCCATGCATATTGCACTTCTTGGCCTTCCCATCTTGAGTCGGTGACAATAATTGATGAGGGTGTTGCAATTGTAAATGATGACACCTTTACTGTAAAAACAAATGATTATGTAGAGATGACCATCACGGGCAAATTTCTACTGACTTTTAGTGGCGAAGCAAAAATTAATGAAACCCTATACAGAAATCACAAAAGTATATTAACAAAATTACCGAGTCACCGATAATTGCCCTACTTAATGTTACAAGTCATGAAAACGTACTGAGTCTACCATACCTTCAGAGGTTAAGTACTGAAAACTTGCGGCATATAGAGGGCCTAAAAAACCAAGTAATTTCTGTTCCTTTGTTGTCTACTGCTATTCTTCTTGTATTACTAACTTTGGCATTCTCTTGCTTCAGGCTGCACGATAAGCTAAGAAAAACCCGTAAACAACGTGCTCTAGAATCTGCAGTTGAGAGATTGAAGAAGTCCGGGGAAGTCCTTCATTTAGGCGAGGAAAGAGTTAGCACAACTCAGAATTTCAATACGAATGTTGAAATACAGAAAAGTCAACAAACAGCTGCGTCAGCTATTTATTCTACAATCGCAAAAGAATGATAAGAAACTTTTAAACAAAGAAAACACTAGACGCAAACTCAGCGTTTTTGGGTACAATGTTGGTTGAAATGAAGTATTGTTCTTTAACCGAAAGGCAGATCATATTTGGAAGTAAAAGAATAAAGTTAATTTTTATAATTTTATTTTTATTTAATAAAAAACTTACAAAAAACTAAGATCCTATTTTTTGTTAACGCTTTTTTATCGAAAACGTTTGCAAGTTAGCTCTAAAGGTCTCCTTGAAATTCAAATTAACGAGAAACTGTTAGAACAACATTTGATACCCCTCCTTGCAGATCGATTTAAGGCTCAACGTCCATTTTTGATCTCAGGTGTTGATTTTTGTGTGCTTTTTTACATCTTCTATCGCATTAAAGAAAACATACACACGTTTTTGTTTGTTTTTAATCTATTGAACTGATATTAGATCTCTTAACTAATACATCACTTCTATGTCTTAAATAGTCAGCCGTGAAGTCACAAAAACACTTATAAAAAATGTCTGCCAACTTATGAAAAATTTCTAACCACCCTTATCGAAATCGTATCGATCTTAAATCCTCTTCGCTTCGCATCAAGGTCATGTGACCTAATAATGAACTCTTAAAACTTTTATCAATCGAAGACAATTTTGGGTCCGAACATATTAAGTATTCTTATAGTTTATTCTCTAATATTTTTTTAAGGAATTAATCCTTTCAAATCTGTTTGCTTCTTTTGCAATTCCTTTTATGCATAAAAACAATCTAAGACTACATTTGCTGTTTGCCTGGTTTGCAGTTTATGTATTAAAGTAAATAGACGTAACAGTATCACATTATATATAGTTTTAAGAATTTTTCTCTGTATTCAAAAACAATTGGAGCAATACAGCTTTTCGTTTCTCGATTATTTTATGTCCACCAAGCCCTTTCCTGCGTTTTTATGTTTAAGCCCCAGCCAAAAAGATTTAGCCAAGTTAGGCACCTCAGCCTATGATCAACGCCAAAATACTAAAGTGTCCTTGGGGCATGTTTGTACCCGTTCTGCCAAATGATTTTCGGTGGAGGTGTCAGGAGAACATGCATAACCGCAGTCATACATGAATTTCCCAGAGTTGTCGTAGCCTATTCTTAGTTCATTACATACACACAGCCTGTTGCAACACAACACCACCTCGAAGACAAGAATCACGTCCATTTGCTACCATAGATGTAACTATATTCAGCACAAACAGAGGTTGGAAACGAACGAATTTTTCATGAGAGTTGACAATTTTCAAAACTTTTTCCACACAAGGGCTGCTGACATATGTACATATGTTTCTAATCCTTGTAGATTGTAAAAATCCTCAAAACGAGTTAAATCCGTAAAAATTTAACTTTTCCTATCCAAAGTAATATTTTTAAGCCTCAATTGTACAGTCCAGTTTTATACAGTTTTTGTAGCGGTTAAAAACTATTATAAGCGGTTCATAGCAACTTTTCCCGCAGTGACTGATTTGACATGAAAAAATTTTCATTTTAACTAGAATGAAAAATTACAGAACATTTTAACGGGAACGACTTACCTACATATTTATTTTGCAGAAAATCATTTAATAACAGAGGAAATCAGTAATTGAGTTAGAATTGTTAGCAATTTACTTATATGTATGTATGTAAATATGTATGTATATACGATACAATAATTTAAATTCGTCCACATGCTTATGTCATTTCATTTATAGGATCTTTTCAACTACTACTAGAATTACAAACAAACAAATGTAAATGGGCAAATCGAAAAATTCATTCCACGCTCTCCGAGTTGATGCGTTGCATAAAAGCGGAAAATGCTCATGGTACGTTCTCTGAAAATTTGGACTCTGTACAATGGTACTATTTTTTATACTTACACTATTTATCAAGATGAAACCGTGTAGGGCAAAAAGTAAGTCGGAAATCACTCCAACAATAATCAACACAGTTCCATCTATACAGACATCTATGCCTGATTTATCAGAAAAGAGGAAACCAGAACAGATTGGTATAACGAGAATAACAAATATCCTATACTTCTGACTGAACAAGGACGCTCGCTATTAAAAGGGGATTGATTTTCCATTATGATAATTATTTCACAATAAATCAATATGCTGACACTGCTGCAGACGGTTAAAACAGGTCAACAAATTATAAAATTGCAAAACAGTATGTATATGCGCGTGTTATTGTGATTACCACGCAATTTTAAATACTTTATTTTTATGTTTCGTTTTAATTAAAATCTAGAATTAAGTTCAGTTTTAATTTAAATAGTAAACAATATAGTTTACTTTTTTAGCCAACTAAACTTATAATATTATAAATTATATCCTAATTCCTATAGCCTACAAATCAGCACCAACTGTTGCAAAGGCAAGTCCATCATAATATATGTATGTACATATGTACATAAGGCTTATCTGCATGGAAATATGTCATATTAGGAAATATTTCGCATTTTATTGAAGATGCCAATTCAAAAGAGGAACACAAAATAAAAAGTATTATTAAAATTTTATCAAAACTATAGACTGAAAAATTAACGACATATAGCAAAAAATTAAGCTTTGCTCGATACAATTTTAATGTATACAAAATTATATTATATAGCCATTGCTTATGATCATAAAAGCAATTATTATATGATTATTTTGTTATGTTGCCTAACATAATAAAATAATTATGTAAATTTGTATATACATATGTACAAATATACTATAACACAGATATAATACATAAATAAATAAATAAATAAAATCAATCAACCATCAACCAAATTGATCACATTAATGTCCGAACATTCCCAGAAGCCAACATCGACTCCGATCACTTCCTTGTTGGAGCCAAGGTAAGATCACGGATATCAGTAGCACAATGGAGTAGAGCACGTCCACAACAGTTTGACGTCGCAAAGCTACAATCGCAATCGACCGCTGAGAAATTCGCCGATCTAGTCTTCCTTAAGCTCTCAAAGAGTCCAACCCTGCCAGGCGAAACAACCGATGAGGAATGGAACCGTTGCCAAAACGCCATCAGAGATGCTGCCTCTGATGTATTGGGTTTTAAAATGCCACCCGGAAAAACCCATGGTTTGACGACGAGTGCGGGCAGGCACACTCAGCGAAGCTAGCAGCGTATAAGGCGACGTTAGAGAGAAGGACGAGAGCAGCTCGTGAGCTCTGCGAACGTAAGAGAAGGGAAGAACAACGGCTTCTCAAAAGGAAGAAGAAAGAGCGCGAGAATCGCGTGATTGAGGAACTGGAGAGGTGTTACGGCAGGAATAATATCCGAAAGTTTGATAGGTCCTTATCAGTGTGGTTTCAGGATAGGGAAGTCCACCATTGACCAAATTTTCACACTACGGCAGATCCTGGGAAAGACCCAAGAGATGCAAATCGACACCCACCACCTATTCGTCGATTTTAAGGCCGCATATGATAGTGTATACAGGGACGAGCTATACAAAGCCATGTCTAGTTTTGACATTCCTACCAAACTCGTCAGGCGGTGTATTTTATTTATTGTTTGTCGCTTAATTTATCATTTAAATTCGTTTTAAATTTTTTTCACATATTTTCTCAACCGTACACAATATAATTTGTCATAATTTATATACTCCAGGCTCACTGTATATATTTTGAGTATTAACCGCTAGTTTTGTATTCTTAAGGTACATTTATGCCAACGTCGTACGTTCGTTTTTTGAGCTTACCAGAACAATGCAAACGCTTACCGAAATTAACTGTCACTTTGCCGGAACGTTGCAACCTGTATAAAATAGATTTCTACGGCGCCGTTAAGTGACACACGTAAGCCAGAGCTGGCACTGATATAAATTAAATTTAAATGCGGCACATTTTGCCATTTTCGGTTTTTTTTTTGACTAATTATAATACTAGTTTTAATAATAAAAATGATAATGATAAAAACAATAATAGTTTTAGTAGTACAAAATAATAATAATAACAAAAATAATAATAAAAATAACAGAAACAACAATTATAATAATTTTAATAATTAAAATAATATAATAATAATAATTTAATAATAATAATGATAATGTGTATATTACAATGTAAAAAACTTTATATCTCTCGAAGCCAATTTAGTACTTTTTTCAATTTCACATGTACGAAAATAACAACATTGCCCATCACTATATCAAAAAGTTTGTAAAAAAAGAGATTGAGAGAGTGAGAATGAGAGAATGTTTTGTTTATATTATTGACGCTTCTTAAGCTGGATTCACCCATGGTGTCCGAACAAAATTTTTGTCCGGACTAAAATTATTTTACTGAGAGTTTTCTGAAACACATTCAATCATTGCTGCCGTATGTAAACAATAGTTTTGTAATGTGGCATTATTACAGCTGATTTTATGATATTGTGTTTTTTCACTGTGCAAAAATTGTAATTTTTATTTTTTTTAAATGAGTGAAATAAGAAAATTACTTGTGCTATTAGCCTTTGAAATGCATAAAGCATTGCTATCAGCAAAGTATATACATATACATATTTTAAGAAAATGAAAAAAGAATCGCAGTGAATTCAACTCAATTCAGATTTAAGATGACAAATTTTACTTATTGGCAACTCAGTTCAAGTTTATCTGGTCAAAATATAAAATTAAACCAATTCAAGCTGAGAGCTGTTCGCACAAAATATTTTCTCTCTCTCTTGAAGAGAGACGTTAAACTTCATATAAAAAAAAATTTGTCCGGACACCATGGGTGAATGCAGCTTTACGTTTGTAAAGTTTTTATAACTGCACATACAACCGTACGTTAAGTTTTTCTTAAATCAACTTTCGCATAAAGAGGCCTTTAATATTTGTTTCTCAGTTAAATATTTCATACCAGCATACCGTTGTTGCCAAGAGGAAGGCAAGTTATATTTTTATTGTTGTTTGTGTATTAACATTAAAACTTTGATTCATTGGAAGTGAAAAAACAAGTATTACAACAACAACCGTGGGCCCTTATATAAATTAATAGTTTCTTTTTACAGAAAATAAAAATATATTTTTTTTCGCCGTCACGGCCGCGTTTATTCAAAACATGATAATGATTTACCTTGATTTGTTACAATTAGTTTTATTTATACCTTATTCTAGCTTATTTCAAAATTTTAGCGAGATTTAAGTTTCTTGATAATTTTGCAATGCAAAATGTACACATAATATTCATTTAGTTGACTCAATTGCAATTCTCAATAATTTTATGTTGCAAGCAGCATTGAGTTGGTAAAAGTCGCAAAGTTGCAATTTCTTGGTAATTGCCCTCCTTTTAATAATTTTAACAACATTCATTAGTTCAGCAAAATTTACAATATATTTTATTTATTCATTTCCTGTTTTTCTTATATGACAATATTTACCATATTAATTATATAATTTTTTCATTATTATTTACCATAACTTATAGATTGGAAATTATTGTAGGCTTAACGAAATGAATTTTTAAAACAAATAATTATTGCTGAACTTAAGAGCAAACAAGCAACATCTCAATTTTGAGCCACGGTCGCAATTTCTGTTTTGGTTTCGCAAAATAACTACCCTAGGAACTTTGCAGTGGCAATATACACATCAATTTAAAATATACCAAATTGCTCTATATTGCTGCCGGTGGGTTAAAGGCTCCTCATCATACATTTTGGCGCCCAACGTAAGACACGTGATTTTGGCAAGTTTTTCAAATTTTTTTTTGTCGTGCGGTCCGTCGAAAAATTCTATTTTTAGCTTTCTGTTTTGTGACTGAAAAAACGTTCATTATTATTAAAAAACTAACCGATTTGTGTTCCTGTTTTAAAAAATTATTTTTTTTATAGTTCTTTTTTAACTCATTGTTTGTTATAAACTACGATTTTGAATACAAAATGTCAACTTTTGAGGAGTTTAAGCAGCAACAAGCCAATACAAAGAAAAGTATTTACCACGTCAAGAACCAGATTGAAGCCAATGGAAAGCGTGAGGGTAAGTTACGGATTTTGTAGTCGTATTTCAAGCAAATACTGTCGTTTCAAACTCAAATTGAAAAACTGGAGCCAGACAACTGCACTAAGCTCGACATCGAAGATTTCTTCATTTCGACTAAACTGACCATCCAGTCTCAACTTGGTGAAGACGTACACAATGCGACTATGTCTGATTCTACAATTTGTTTTCCGGTTCCTAGCCATAAGTTACCACAGATTAAGTTGCCCACATTTAGTGGTAAGTACATTGAGTACAACAATTTTATAACGTAGTTCAATCAAGTAATCGATCTTGAGTTTATATTTGAGGCTATAAAATATTGAAAAATTTAATCATTTGCTCAAGTCATGGCCTTTCATATTATGAACGAAAATAATTCCAAGGCTCTGGAAAGGCTAAAAGCACGTCACGATAATAGTTCTTGAATTTTTATGGAATATAACCACACTTTTTGAACTGCCCATCATGTCTAAATAGAACTACGCACAACTGTGCTGCCTCGTTGATAATGTTTCTGCTATTTATGGTTCCTTACTTTCCCATGGTTCTGAAAGAGACATAGCTAATTCCATGTTATTACATATATGTATATTATATATATGTAGTTATGGAAAGGGTTGATGAAGACACCAAAAGAAAGTGGAAAGATTCTCTGGACTTCACCAAACTGCCCTCGTGGGATGATTGTTTAAACGTCCAAGAAAGACGTTGCCAGTTTTTGAAATCGGTTGACACCAGCCATGCTCAACACACCTCGTAAGCCTGAAAATCATCACTTTAGTAGGTCCAAAAATAAGAATTTCAAATCTGGCCATACATTTTCGCTGTCCAAACGGGTCTGCGTGCTTTGCTCCAAGTCGTTGTTCTCACTTCAAAATCAGTTGGTACGTGCTTTGTTGGATTCTTGCTCCCAATTGAATTTTATGTCTGATGAATTTTCCAAAAAAATTATATCTTCCTCGCGACACACAAACTTTCAGTAGTTGGTAGCATTGGAAACAATTTCAGCAGAAGCAAATATAGATATTCCACTTTGTCAAATCCCGTTTAACTGATTCTGAATCCTGGCTCTCGCTTTATGTCACACCTCACATTTCGTACCAACCGGATGCCGAGTTAGATGTCTCCTCGTGGAACTTGCCTCAAAATACACAACTTGCTGATGAAATAAAAAGAGTTTTGCAAATGACATTGGAAAACGCACTTCATTAATGAAGACTTTATCATCATAGGCGACTTAAATGCGAGACGTTCCGCATGGAATTTTATTAAACATAACACTGCAGGAAATGCATTGTTTCACCTTGAGTAGTCAAATAACTTTTTCATTTATTATTCTTGCGGCCCTACTTTTTATCCATTTAAAAGAAATAGAAAAGATTCAACTATTGACTTAGTACTAAGCAATAGCCCACTCAACATCAATGTAAACGTTCCTTGAGTATGAAATACCATCCGGCCAAATATCTGTCAAATTGAAAATTCAAGGCTGAATGAAACAGATTTTAGGCTCTATAGCTACAAACTTAGAGATTGGCTTACGTTTAAAAACATAATTAACGACAAAATAGCCATTTACAACCCAAACTGTAGTCCAAGAACGTCAATTGATTTGGAGATAAAGAAATTCGTTAAAATGATTGTAAAAGCCCATTAAATCCATGGCATAAAACTTTTTACGAGCAATGTGTCAAACTGCTCACTAATCTAATCAACAAAGATATAAACACCCATCGTAACGAAAAGTGTAAAACCCTACTATCAGAACTGAAGCCAGGTTGTCATCGTTTTGGAAACTCAGTCGACGTTTGTGGGGTGAACAAAATCGGAAAATTTCAAGTTTTGGAATAGGTAATTTGCAAATTAACATTGATGACGAAAAGGCAAAACTATTGTCCAACACATTTAACAGCCTCACTGCTACTTATAAACATAGATGCCTATTCCGAAAACATTACACAAATACATCTAAACGAATTAAATTATTTAATTTCTAATCTTCTATCATCAAAATCTCCTGGTCTTCATGAAATCTCCAATATTTTATAAAAAACCTATGTACCTCTTAAGATCGTGGAGCTGTTACTGCTTATACACAATAACTGTTTAAAACTAAACTATTTTCCGACACACTTTAAAACGGTAAAAGTTATTGCTATTGTAAGCCAAACAGACAGAACGTTTGTAGTCGCCGTTAATGAAGGCTACTGGTGTCCAAAACTAATAACTGCAGGACTACCGCAAAGTTCAATAGTATCACCATTGCTATATTCAATATATACATATAATGTTGATTATGAATTAATGCAACGATTTGGTTGAATTGTGCAAAAATTAAATAAACACAATTGAGTTTCTCTGTAATTAAAGATTTTTTGTTTTTTTTTATTTTATTACCGTACAATAAGAACCTAATATAATTCTTATTAACTAAAAATTCTATTCATTCACCTGTAATTAAAGAAACGACATTTAATGTTTATAATTTACTGACAATTCTTTCTTTTCTTTAAAACGTTAACAGCACAATTAAATTTCATATTCTTTTTATTTCGTCTTTTATTTTTCTCAAGCAACTGTTTTTATACCAGAAGCCTCATTTACTGCTTTCTTCTAATAGAAGTCAGTACCTTAAATAAAGAAATTCATTAATCAATTTCTTTACATTCATATGCATAATGTCTAGTAAACTGACTGAAGCACTGTTGAAGAAAATGGAAAAAAGTTTTTCTGTTTGCAACAGATACTTTTGTAAGTGGAAAATAAAAATAAACGCATTAAAAACGCAATCAATTATATTCCCCTACAATAAATCTCCCAAGCGGATTCCAAACCGTGAATTAAATTTTCAAAACGAAAGCCTAATAATAAAAAGTTATGTTAAATACCTTGGAGTTTGTCTCGATAAAAAAAACTTATGCAAAACATATCGATGAAACATGTAAAAAATGATCAAACTATAAGAGCTCTGCGGCCCATAATAAATAAACGTTCAACTCTCAATTTAACTAACAATGATGTAATTTTTAAGAGCGTGATAAGACCAACAATGACATACAGCAAAAACACACTTAAATAAATTACAAATTATTCAAAAGAAATGTCTTAAGATTATATACAACAAACATTGGAGACACTGAACTGAGTTTCTTCACAACGAAACTCGCTATGAACCAATTGTCGACTTCAAGAAAAAACGCATCAGAAAATACCACGAATCCACACAAAATTTCCCTTATCGACTTTACGGGAATGCATACGATCGGCTTAATTGATACACTCACTTGAAATTATTAAATTGAAAATGGCATGTATAAATTTGTTATCGCAAGATAGTCCTACTATATACATGTATATTTTCCAAATTAATTTATACCTCAGTTTTGTAAACAAAGGTTTTGCCTATTTTTCCTTTGCAAATGTCATAACTAAATATATGCTTTCAAGATCTGTGATTATCAAATTAAATCGTTGTACTATCTATGGATAATATCCCGAACATTTCAATTTTATATGTAAATGCATAAGTTGTAAGTAAAAATGAATTGAAATTGGAAGTGAGAAAACAAATATTACAAAAATAACAGTGGGCCCTTATGTACATTGGAAATTATTGTAGGCTTAAGTAAATTAAATTTTAAAATAAATAATTATTGTTGAACTTAAGAGCAAACAAGCAACAGCTCAATTTTGAGCAAAGGTTGCAATATCTGTTTTGGTAAGTTTCGCAAACTCACTGCCCTAGTAACTTTTCAGTGGCAATATAAACAACAATTTCAAATATACCAAATTGCTCTATATTACTGCCGGTGGAGAAAAAGCTCCTCATCGTACATACCTATTATTAATGCTTCTCTTCCAGCGAAAACATATTACAAATAATTTTTTAGATTTTTATATTTAAAGATATGTGCGATGGTCTTAACATGCATTAGTTATGCCTAACAAGTCCACATATGTATATGCATATAAGTTGGTAAAAGCAATGTGAATGCATATTATTATTGAGCAATATGCAGCGATCGAAACAGAAATACCTTAATATAATAAAATGTCTACCTAGTTCCTAGTTTGGTTGCAACACCTCAATTTTACTACGAAAATAATAAAAGTCGTAATCTTCATTCTAAGATGTTATTATATTAGGTTGTTTCCGCTTTAACAAAATCACTGCTATATGAAGTTATAAACATTCATTAGAAAAATAAAAACCTCATGTTACGACCTCAGTTACGAACAACAATTCGTTCGTGTAGCAAATGCTCCATTGATTTTTTAATACTTTACTTCAATAAAAACTATCACAGCCCTATCCATTTTATTAAGCTTTACAAAAATAGCATAAAGAATACAAATTTCTCTTCAAGGGTTAGAAAGTAAAATGATAGTGTGACTGGGAAAAATACTGTTTCCAGCATTGATTTTCTCACCACTTGGGCATCAGCTTTCATAAACATTACTGAAAAATGTATAATTTTAAACAACTACAACAACAGAATGACACAATAACAATAATATAATAATTATTATGTATATTAAGTCATTTAAAAGAAGACATTATTAAGAAAGAAAATAAAACATTACTAAGAAGATATAAAAATATTCTTTTGATCTGACTCACAATACACAATAACACCAGAAAGGATTAAATCAAACTCAAATTAAGTTGAAGCGATCATTAGCCAATACCCAAACTGGAAAAGGAACTCAGTACAATATAAATGACGATATATCAATATTGCAATACGTCATACAACAGATGAGGGTAACATAAATTGTATACATATAGCAAAGAAACCTCTAATCATTTTTAAAAATCAATTAAATATTTTGGAAAGTAATAAAAATAAAACTTCCACAAAGAAAATATTTTCCAACAATATTATTACAATAAATAATAAAAATATTTAAAAATAAGTTTTGCTATCCTAACTAATTAAATGAAATATGAGTAATAATTAATGAATGCGAACATGAATAATAAATTACCCTTTAAAATTACACAAGCTATTTACGACGCAATATAAAAATATGTCATATACTTCTGGCAACGATATAAAGATTGCTACCTAGGCTATATCCAGTAAAATCCTTAAACTGGATTTAAGCAAAAAAAAAACTCTTTTGAAAGTATTTAATACTATGGGTCCACCCAAAGCCTTGATAGTAGATAAAGACCAAAGGGTTAATAATGTAAACATAAGATCATGGTGTGAAGACATTACTACCAGTAAAACAGGAATTGGCAATATAAAATAATTACATGAGACACTAACAAAAAATTGTGAATCATAAATACCTTAAAGGATTAAGAACTAATTTATTTATTTATTTATTAAATCGAACAAACTTTATTTGTTGTATAACCATGTATAGTACATTCTACTACAGAAGAATCACCCTATAATATATTTTTCAATAAGCTTAGATTAAAAAAACTCCTCAGGAAACTAATAAAAATAGAATCAATATTAGTAATAAGACTAGAAACGAAAACCCTATAGATACTAACTATTTAAAAGGGAAAATTCCAGAAATTAATTAGTAACCATTCAAAAGGGTTACAGTCGTACAAACGAAAGATGATAATGCACATTACGTTATTAAATGGAAAAGCAGAAACATTAGAAATTATAAAACACAATTCCATAGAAGAAAAAAGAAATATTAACAGACACTAACAAAAACTTTCTTCCAAGTGTAAAGAAAACCAATAAACATAAAAAGGTGACATCGTCAATGACGACTATACTAGTACTTATCTATTAACTTATAAAGTGATTACGGATTTGCCATCATCGAAGAAAGAATTTGGCAAGAAATAGTACAATTCAGATACTATATACTACCTATCAAAAAAACTTATACTGACATATCTTATAATTCGCAACGAAGGTTTCCGAATTTTGGTGTCGATGGTTTGTGTTGGAGCCTAATTAAAAATCAGCAAATAATTACACATTTTTTATTATAAATATTTGCATATGTACATATATTCGCCACTATTTGATTAAATATTTTTCATAATAGTTATGCTTTAAATTTTCTAATATTTTTTTAATTTTTATGCACGGGTTGCTACCAATTCTATTTCTACGTCTATGTCATCGCTTCGAACATTGTCTTTAGATTTTAAATACTGTTTTTGATAATAAAATTTCAAGGAATTTGTTACTTATGTTTGTTTTAGAACATTTTTTAAGAATAATGAAGTATAAATGCACTGGCTATAATAAATTCTTTAAGTATTCATTATAACCTTTAACGAAAGAGTTGTGTTTCATTTACACCGTCGTAAAATCGGAATCGTGCCACATACATTTCATATTTCTTTGTACAACAAATCGAACAGTTTGAAATTGAAAAAACCCTTACAAATTTCATAGCAGATATTATTACCACAAACAAGTCGAATCAGTTGATTGATCATATCAATAATGAACATACAAAAACTTCAGGAAGAAACTTAAAAATTGCGAAATACACTTACGGACAAAATTTACATGGAAACATTTTTAGATAATATTAAACTATATTTAGAACACTTACAAGATATTCAAATTGCATTACAGCTAACTAGGTTAGCCATTGTTAAACCAAAAATGATACGTTTGGAAACTATAAGTTTAAATACTTTATTATTTGAAAATATAAAAACTTTGGAAATATAAAAACTTTAGTTTGGTTAGAAGGGGACATGTATATATATGACATAATATATTTCATAACATTAATTGCAAGTTAACTGGACATCTAACAAAAATAGCTATCACCCCTATACCAATATAATTTATCAAAAACTAGATAATAAAATAATACCTGAAGAAAATTAATGATTCAAAAATTTAATATCTAATAAGAAAAGAAATTGTCAATATAATAAAATATATTAACCTAAAAAATGCTTATCGATCCATATATAATTGGCACTAAAAATTCAATAATACAGAAATTCGAAAGACTGTAACAAACTTAAAATAAGAATGAAAGGTAATAATTGTAGTAGTAATTATAAAAAAAATGACTTTGAAGTTGCTGTGAATAAAAAAATATAGCAGGTTATGCGCCCATTTGTAAAAAACCCAGAAAATATATTTGAAGACACAATATATCGTTATCAGCACTAAAGAAACCTGTGGAGCACATTAATAACAAAACCACTAACTGCTCTGTAATTATACTGATAACTATTATAATAGTCTTAATAACCGTTATAAGTCTATTTTTTATATTTAAAGATAAAAAAGGAAAGTACAAAATGTCATTGACAATTATCGAAGGAAGGAGTGACATACACATTACTAATATATCCTAAACTCCCAATAACCATTGATCAGATTAATAATTAACATTTAGTGATAAGAAAATATTCTGTTAACTGCACTCTATATTTTTGTAGTAAGAATTAATGTAGCAAAGCATACTGATAAACAGTGACACACACGCCACTAACAAACTCTAAACTAATAAATACAATTGACAAGTCTAATAGCCAACACTTAATGATAAGAAGATACACTTTAAATTGTACTATACACATTTCATATGATAACAGTTCATGTGATAAGAAATATTGGTAAACCAAAAAACAAAAGGTTAATATGGAAAATAAAGTTCAATTTATGAAAAAAACTCATATGTATACATATATATGTATATGTATGTACGGGTATATATATATATAAATACGGACATACGTACATATTAAAATCCTTAACTTTGGTGTATTGTGCTTGATTCATGTTGCAAATGGTTATTGCTGGAAAAGGTTCTGTTTTTATGGAAGAAGTATGGTGGCTCATAACAGTTATGACTGGTGATATTTTCCATTTCTCAACTATGGTCGTGGCAAACTTAATTGAATTGTATGCAGCAGCTAAAAAGCAACACAGGAACAGTATTCTACAAGATATAACTTTAAGCTTCTGAAATATTTAAACAAATTATCGTATACTAACCTTTCCCAAAGTGTTATGTATTTAAAGGTTAAATATTTTAAACCATTTAAAACTGTTTTTCTTAGAAATTCTCTGATTATACCAAGGTAATAAGAAAACAAAAGCCACAAAATCCCACGTTGATTATTTAATTTATTGGATTGTTTGTGATACATAGTTAACAATGATGTGCCATAACTGTTTGTAAAATTTATTATGGTCACCATTAAATAAAATTTGCTGGAGCTTATTTTTAGATATTTTATTTGTTAATTGTACGATTTAGCTAAAGGTAAAAGATATCAAACATTGTCATTAGTAATCGTAATAAGCGTGTATAAAGCGGGAAGCACTTATTAAAAGTAGATTTTAGTTCAATTAACTCATTTATTGTTTTCAATTATGTAAAAATGGACGTTTTCGAAATTTCAAATTTTTCGAGTTGTAATCACAAACACTCATAATTTTTTCCGATCAAATAGAAAGAAACCTCTGCAATTCACAAATCCAGGAACCCTTTTCTTGAAATGTTGCTTCTTCGAGTGTGGCTGGTTTGCCGAATAGCGAGAGTTAATTCATTTTTTAAGAGAAAAATAATTTTTTTCATTTGCATCTTTGTTATATGTATATGTATATTCTTAAAAGTGAAATATCTACGAGGTTTTACTTAGTATCTATTTATATGAATTATTTTGTTTAGAATTTCCTTATACCAGTTAGCAGAAGCAATTATCAAAGAATTTAATTATTAAAATGGAAGTCGACGTAGTAGGAAAATTGTCTATATTAACAGACCAAGGCCAAACTATTTTGTCAACAGGTCACTTGGGGTTGGTTGCCTGCAATTCCCACATACATTTGAACAAGAATGACAGGAGTACCGATTACTACAGGCCCATAATTTCCCGTTAGATGGTATAGTTTAGTTTAATTATGTAAAGCTGTGTTTTTATTAGAAATTTGTTTCTGTAAAATCTGTAGAGTGTTAAATTTGAAGGATTTTTGTATGTACATACATACATATGTACATAGATATAATGGATGTAATAAATTTAAAACCAATCAACAATACTGTGATAGCTCTCGGATTTTTTTCACCAAACATAAAATTTATAATGTACGTACGAAACCTACACATTTTTTGTTGGACTCTTATAGCTTAAAAGATCTAGGGTAAAAAGGGCTTTCAAATACCTTTAGAACAAAAGTAAGCATTTTGACCATGACTTCTTATTAAAATATTGTTATTGTGAAAAATTGCCCTTCTAAAGGTATTATGAAAAGCGATTAAATACATAGTTTTTGTTTTATTAATTACTTTTATATAAAATTATAATAATTATATACATATGTACATATTTGGAATCAAAACAATTCCCGTGTTTTTTTTATTTTCTTAATATCAAATTGATAAAAATATAAATAATATTGTTGTAACATAAAATAACAAAAATCTAAAATGTTCAATAATCCATTTCTTTATTTCTTAACTTCCAAACTGATGAGATCTAAAGTTTCTTACAATTAAAACTGCGTAAAAGAATGTGATCCCGTTAAATCTATTTACTTTAATACATAAAGTGCAAACTTTGGTAAACAAAATATAAATATGTACATATGTATGTTAAATTGTTTTTATGCATAAAATGATTACTTCAAGAAGAGAAAAATTATAGATTAAATAAAGCATACATAATAATAATATGTTTTGACCCAACAAATATTAATCTGTGTTTCTTGTTTTTCAAATTTATTTTCAACAAGAAAATGCATAAGTTGTAAGTAAAAATGAATTGAAATTGGAAGTGAGAAAACAAATATTACAAAAATAACAGTGGGCCCTTATGTACATTGGAAATTATTGTAGGCTTAAGTAAATTAAATTTTAAAATAAATAATTATTGTTGAACTTAAGAGCAAACAAGCAACAGCTCAATTTTGAGCAAAGGTTGCAATATCTGTTTTGGTAAGTTTCGCAAACTCACTGCCCTAGTAACTTTTCAGTGGCAATATAAACAACAATTTCAAATATACCAAATTGCTCTATATTACTGCCGGTGGAGAAAAAGCTCCTCATCGTACATACCTATTATTAATGCTTCTCTTCCAGCGAAAACATATTACAAATAATTTTTTAGATTTTTATATTTAAAGATATGTGCGATGGTCTTAACATGCATTAGTTATGCCTAACAAGTCCACATATGTATATGCATATAAGTTGGTAAAAGCAATGTGAATGCATATTATTATTGAGCAATATGCAGCGATCGAAACAGAAATACCTTAATATAATAAAATGTCTACCTAGTTCCTAGTTTGGTTGCAACACCTCAATTTTACTACGAAAATAATAAAAGTCGTAATCTTCATTCTAAGATGTTATTATATTAGGTTGTTTCCGCTTTAACAAAATCACTGCTATATGAAGTTATAAACATTCATTAGAAAAATAAAAACCTCATGTTACGACCTCAGTTACGAACAATAATTCGTTCGTGTAGCAAATGCTCCATTGATTTTTTAATACTTTACTTCAATAAAAACTATCACAGCCCTATCCATTTTATTAAGCTTTACAAAAATAGCATAAAGAATACAAATTTCTCTTCAAGGGTTAGAAAGTAAAATGATAGTGTGACTGGGAAAAATACTGTTTCCAGCATTGATTTTCTCACCACTTGGGCATCAGCTTTCATAAACATTACTGAAAAATGTATAATTTTAAACAACTACAACAACAGAATGACACAATAACAATAATATAATAATTATTATGTATATTAAGTCATTTAAAAGAAGACATTATTAAGAAAGAAAATAAAACATTACTAAGAAGATATAAAAATATTCTTTTGATCTGACTCACAATACACAATAACACCAGAAAGGATTAAATCAAACTCAAATTAAGTTGAAGCGATCATTAGCCAATACCCAAACTGGAAAAGGAACTCAGTACAATATAAATGACGATATATCAATATTGCAATACGTCATACAACAGATGAGGGTAACATAAATTGTATACATATAGCAAAGAAACCTCTAATCATTTTTAAAAATCAATTAAATATTTTGGAAAGTAATAAAAATAAAACTTCCACAAAGAAAATATTTTCCAACAATATTATTACAATAAATAATAAAAATATTTAAAAATAAGTTTTGCTATCCTAACTAATTAAATGAAATATGAGTAATAATTAATGAATGCGAACATGAATAATAAATTACCCTTTAAAATTACACAAGCTATTTACGACGCAATATAAAAATATGTCATATACTTCTGGCAACGATATAAAGATTGCTACCTAGGCTATATCCAGTAAAATCCTTAAACTGGATTTAAGCAAAAAAAAAACTCTTTTGAAAGTATTTAATACTATGGGTCCACCCAAAGCCTTGATAGTAGATAAAGACCAAAGGGTTAATAATGTAAACATAAGATCATGGTGTGAAGACATTACTACCAGTAAAACAGGAATTGGCAATATAAAATAATTACATGAGACACTAACAAAAAATTGTGAATCATAAATACCTTAAAGGATTAAGAACTAATTTATTTATTTATTTATTAAATCGAACAAACTTTATTTGTTGTATAACCATGTATAGTACATTCTACTACAGAAGAATCACCCTATAATATATTTTTCAATGAGCTTAGATTAAAAAAACTCTTCAGGAAACTAATAAAAATAGAATCAATATTAGTAATAAGACTAGAAACGAAAACCCTATAGATACTAACTATTTAAAAGGGAAAATTCCAGAAATTAATTAGTAACCATTCAAAAGGGTTACAGTCGTACAAACGAAAGATGATAATGCACATTACGTTATTAAATGGAAAAGCAGAAACATTAGAAATTATAAAACACAATTCCATAGAAGAAAAAAGAAATATTAACAGACACTAACAAAAACTTTCTTCCAAGTGTAAAGAAAACCAATAAACATAAAAAGGTGACATCGTCAATGACGACTATACTAGTACTTATCTATTAACTTATAAAGTGATTACGGATTTGCCATCATCGAAGAAAGAATTTGGCAAGAAATAGTACAATTCAGATACTATATACTACCTATCAAAAAAACTTATACTGACATATCTTATAATTCGCAACGAAGGTTTCCGAATTTTGGTGTCGATGGTTTGTGTTGGAGCCTAATTAAAAATCAGCAAATAATTACACATTTTTTATTATAAATATTTGCATATGTACATATATTCGCCACTATTTGATTAAATATTTTTCATAATAGTTATGCTTTAAATTTTCTAATATTTTTTTAATTTTTATGCACGGGTTGCTACCAATTCTATTTCTACGTCTATGTCATCGCTTCGAACATTGTCTTTAGATTTTAAATACTGTTTTTGATAATAAAATTTCAAGGAATTTGTTACTTATGTATTGTTTTAGAACATTTTTTAAGAATAATGAAGTATAAATGCACTGGCTATAATAAATTCTTTAAGTATTCATTATAACCTTTAACGAAAGAGTTGTGTTTCATTTACACCGTCGTAAAATCGGAATCGTGCCACATACATTTCATATTTCTTTGTACAACAAATCGAACAGTTTGAAATTGAAAAAACCCTTACAAATTTCATAGCAGATATTATTACCACAAACAAGTCGAATCAGTTGATTGATCATATCAATAATGAACATACAAAAACTTCAGGAAGAAACTTAAAAATTGCGAAATACACTTACGGACAAAATTTACATGGAAACATTTTTAGATAATATTAAACTATATTTAGAACACTTACAAGATATTCAAATTGCATTACAGCTAACTAGGTTAGCCATTGTTAAACCAAAAATGATACGTTTGGAAACTATAAGTTTAAATACTTTATTATTTGAAAATATAAAAACTTTGGAAATATAAAAACTTTAGTTTGGTTAGAAGGGGACATGTATATATATGACATAATATATTTCATAACATTAATTGCAAGTTAACTGGACATCTAACAAAAATAGCTATCACCCCTATACCAATATAATTTATCAAAAACTAGATAATAAAATAATACCTGAAGAAAATTAATGATTCAAAAATTTAATATCTAATAAGAAAAGAAATTGTCAATATAATAAAATATATTAACCTAAAAAATGCTTATCGATCCATATATAATTGGCACTAAAAATTCAATAATACAGAAATTCGAAAGACTGTAACAAACTTAAAATAAGAATGAAAGGTAATAATTGTAGTAGTAATTATAAAAAAAATGACTTTGAAGTTGCTGTGAATAAAAAAATATAGCAGGTTATGCGCCCATTTGTAAAAAACCCAGAAAATATATTTGAAGACACAATATATCGTTATCAGCACTAAAGAAACCTGTGGAGCACATTAATAACAAAACCACTAACTGCTCTGTAATTATACTGATAACTATTATAATAGTCTTAATAACCGTTATAAGTCTATTTTTTATATTTAAAGATAAAAAAGGAAAGTACAAAATGTCATTGACAATTATCGAAGGAAGGAGTGACATACACATTACTAATATATCCTAAACTCCCAATAACCATTGATCAGATTAATAATTAACATTTAGTGATAAGAAAATATTCTGTTAACTGCACTCTATATTTTTGTAGTAAGAATTAATGTAGCAAAGCATACTGATAAACAGTGACACACACGCCACTAACAAACTCTAAACTAATAAATACAATTGACAAGTCTAATAGCCAACACTTAATGATAAGAAGATACACTTTAAATTGTACTATACACATTTCATATGATAACAGTTCATGTGATAAGAAATATTGGTAAACCAAAAAACAAAAGGTTAATATGGAAAATAAAGTTCAATTTATGAAAAAAACTCATATGTATACATATATATGTATATGTATGTACGGGTATATATATATATAAATACGGACATACGTACATATTAAAATCCTTAACTTTGGTGTATTGTGCTTGATTCATGTTGCAAATGGTTATTGCTGGAAAAGGTTCTGTTTTTATGGAAGAAGTATGGTGGCTCATAACAGTTATGACTGGTGATATTTTCCATTTCTCAACTATGGTCGTGGCAAACTTAATTGAATTGTATGCAGCAGCTAAAAAGCAACACAGGAACAGTATTCTACAAGATATAACTTTAAGCTTCTGAAATATTTAAACAAATTATCGTATACTAACCTTTCCCAAAGTGTTATGTATTTAAAGGTTAAATATTTTAAACCATTTAAAACTGTTTTTCTTAGAAATTCTCTGATTATACCAAGGTAATAAGAAAACAAAAGCCACAAAATCCCACGTTGATTATTTAATTTATTGGATTGTTTGTGATACATAGTTAACAATGATGTGCCATAACTGTTTGTAAAATTTATTATGGTCACCATTAAATAAAATTTGCTGGAGCTTATTTTTAGATATTTTATTTGTTAATTGTACGATTTAGCTAAAGGTAAAAGATATCAAACATTGTCATTAGTAATCGTAATAAGCGTGTATAAAGCGGGAAGCACTTATTAAAAGTAGATTTTAGTTCAATTAACTCATTTATTGTTTTCAATTATGTAAAAATGGACGTTTTCGAAATTTCAAATTTTTCGAGTTGTAATCACAAACACTCATAATTTTTTCCGATCAAATAGAAAGAAACCTCTGCAATTCACAAATCCAGGAACCCTTTTCTTGAAATGTTGCTTCTTCGAGTGTGGCTGGTTTGCCGAATAGCGAGAGTTAATTCATTTTTTAAGAGAAAAATAATTTTTTTCATTTGCATCTTTGTTATATGTATATGTATATTCTTAAAAGTGAAATATCTACGAGGTTTTACTTAGTATCTATTTATATGAATTATTTTGTTTAGAATTTCCTTATACCAGTTAGCAGAAGCAATTATCAAAGAATTTAATTATTAAAATGGAAGTCGACGTAGTAGGAAAATTGTCTATATTAACAGACCAAGGCCAAACTATTTTGTCAACAGGTCACTTGGGGTTGGTTGCCTGCAATTCCCACATACATTTGAACAAGAATGACAGGAGTACCGATTACTACAGGCCCATAATTTCCCGTTAGATGGTATAGTTTAGTTTAATTATGTAAAGCTGTGTTTTTATTAGAAATTTGTTTCTGTAAAATCTGTAGAGTGTTAAATTTGAAGGATTTTTGTATGTACATACATACATATGTACATAGATATAATGGATGTAATAAATTTAAAACCAATCAACAATACTGTGATAGCTCTCGGATTTTTTTCACCAAACATAAAATTTATAATGTACGTACGAAACCTACACATTTTTTGTTGGACTCTTATAGCTTAAAAGATCTAGGGTAAAAAGGGCTTTCAAATACCTTTAGAACAAAAGTAAGCATTTTGACCATGACTTCTTATTAAAATATTGTTATTGTGAAAAATTGCCCTTCTAAAGGTATTATGAAAAGCGATTAAATACATAGTTTTTGTTTTATTAATTACTTTTATATAAAATTATAATAATTATATACATATGTACATATTTGGAATCAAAACAATTCCCGTGTTTTTTTTATTTTCTTAATATCAAATTGATAAAAATATAAATAATATTGTTGTAACATAAAATAACAAAAATCTAAAATGTTCAATAATCCATTTCTTTATTTCTTAACTTCCAAACTGATGAGATCTAAAGTTTCTTACAATTAAAACTGCGTAAAAGAATGTGATCCCGTTAAATCTATTTACTTTAATACATAAAGTGCAAACTTTGGTAAACAAAATATAAATATGTACATATGTATGTTAAATTGTTTTTATGCATAAAATGATTACTTCAAGAAGAGAAAAATTATAGATTAAATAAAGCATACATAATAATAATATGTTTTGACCCAACAAATATTAATCTGTGTTTCTTGTTTTTCAAATTTATTTTCAACAAGAAAATGCATAAGTTGTAAGTAAAAATGAATTGAAATTGGAAGTGAGAAAACAAATATTACAAAAATAACAGTGGGCCCTTATGTACATTGGAAATTATTGTAGGCTTAAGTAAATTAAATTTTAAAATAAATAATTATTGTTGAACTTAAGAGCAAACAAGCAACAGCTCAATTTTGAGCAAAGGTTGCAATATCTGTTTTGGTAAGTTTCGCAAACTCACTGCCCTAGTAACTTTTCAGTGGCAATATAAACAACAATTTCAAATATACCAAATTGCTCTATATTACTGCCGGTGGAGAAAAAGCTCCTCATCGTACATACCTATTATTAATGCTTCTCTTCCAGCGAAAACATATTACAAATAATTTTTTAGATTTTTATATTTAAAGATATGTGCGATGGTCTTAACATGCATTAGTTATGCCTAACAAGTCCACATATGTATATGCATATAAGTTGGTAAAAGCAATGTGAATGCATATTATTATTGAGCAATATGCAGCGATCGAAACAGAAATACCTTAATATAATAAAATGTCTACCTAGTTCCTAGTTTGGTTGCAACACCTCAATTTTACTACGAAAATAATAAAAGTCGTAATCTTCATTCTAAGATGTTATTATATTAGGTTGTTTCCGCTTTAACAAAATCACTGCTATATGAAGTTATAAACATTCATTAGAAAAATAAAAACCTCATGTTACGACCTCAGTTACGAACAATAATTCGTTCGTGTAGCAAATGCTCCATTGATTTTTTAATACTTTACTTCAATAAAAACTATCACAGCCCTATCCATTTTATTAAGCTTTACAAAAATAGCATAAAGAATACAAATTTCTCTTCAAGGGTTAGAAAGTAAAATGATAGTGTGACTGGGAAAAATACTGTTTCCAGCATTGATTTTCTCACCACTTGGGCATCAGCTTTCATAAACATTACTGAAAAATGTATAATTTTAAACAACTACAACAACAGAATGACACAATAACAATAATATAATAATTATTATGTATATTAAGTCATTTAAAAGAAGACATTATTAAGAAAGAAAATAAAACATTACTAAGAAGATATAAAAATATTCTTTTGATCTGACTCACAATACACAATAACACCAGAAAGGATTAAATCAAACTCAAATTAAGTTGAAGCGATCATTAGCCAATACCCAAACTGGAAAAGGAACTCAGTACAATATAAATGACGATATATCAATATTGCAATACGTCATACAACAGATGAGGGTAACATAAATTGTATACATATAGCAAAGAAACCTCTAATCATTTTTAAAAATCAATTAAATATTTTGGAAAGTAATAAAAATAAAACTTCCACAAAGAAAATATTTTCCAACAATATTATTACAATAAATAATAAAAATATTTAAAAATAAGTTTTGCTATCCTAACTAATTAAATGAAATATGAGTAATAATTAATGAATGCGAACATGAATAATAAATTACCCTTTAAAATTACACAAGCTATTTACGACGCAATATAAAAATATGTCATATACTTCTGGCAACGATATAAAGATTGCTACCTAGGCTATATCCAGTAAAATCCTTAAACTGGATTTAAGCAAAAAAAAAACTCTTTTGAAAGTATTTAATACTATGGGTCCACCCAAAGCCTTGATAGTAGATAAAGACCAAAGGGTTAATAATGTAAACATAAGATCATGGTGTGAAGACATTACTACCAGTAAAACAGGAATTGGCAATATAAAATAATTACATGAGACACTAACAAAAAATTGTGAATCATAAATACCTTAAAGGATTAAGAACTAATTTATTTATTTATTTATTAAATCGAACAAACTTTATTTGTTGTATAACCATGTATAGTACATTCTACTACAGAAGAATCACCCTATAATATATTTTTCAATGAGCTTAGATTAAAAAAACTCTTCAGGAAACTAATAAAAATAGAATCAATATTAGTAATAAGACTAGAAACGAAAACCCTATAGATACTAACTATTTAAAAGGGAAAATTCCAGAAATTAATTAGTAACCATTCAAAAGGGTTACAGTCGTACAAACGAAAGATGATAATGCACATTACGTTATTAAATGGAAAAGCAGAAACATTAGAAATTATAAAACACAATTCCATAGAAGAAAAAAGAAATATTAACAGACACTAACAAAAACTTTCTTCCAAGTGTAAAGAAAACCAATAAACATAAAAAGGTGACATCGTCAATGACGACTATACTAGTACTTATCTATTAACTTATAAAGTGATTACGGATTTGCCATCATCGAAGAAAGAATTTGGCAAGAAATAGTACAATTCAGATACTATATACTACCTATCAAAAAAACTTATACTGACATATCTTATAATTCGCAACGAAGGTTTCCGAATTTTGGTGTCGATGGTTTGTGTTGGAGCCTAATTAAAAATCAGCAAATAATTACACATTTTTTATTATAAATATTTGCATATGTACATATATTCGCCACTATTTGATTAAATATTTTTCATAATAGTTATGCTTTAAATTTTCTAATATTTTTTTAATTTTTATGCACGGGTTGCTACCAATTCTATTTCTACGTCTATGTCATCGCTTCGAACATTGTCTTTAGATTTTAAATACTGTTTTTGATAATAAAATTTCAAGGAATTTGTTACTTATGTATTGTTTTAGAACATTTTTTAAGAATAATGAAGTATAAATGCACTGGCTATAATAAATTCTTTAAGTATTCATTATAACCTTTAACGAAAGAGTTGTGTTTCATTTACACCGTCGTAAAATCGGAATCGTGCCACATACATTTCATATTTCTTTGTACAACAAATCGAACAGTTTGAAATTGAAAAAACCCTTACAAATTTCATAGCAGATATTATTACCACAAACAAGTCGAATCAGTTGATTGATCATATCAATAATGAACATACAAAAACTTCAGGAAGAAACTTAAAAATTGCGAAATACACTTACGGACAAAATTTACATGGAAACATTTTTAGATAATATTAAACTATATTTAGAACACTTACAAGATATTCAAATTGCATTACAGCTAACTAGGTTAGCCATTGTTAAACCAAAAATGATACGTTTGGAAACTATAAGTTTAAATACTTTATTATTTGAAAATATAAAAACTTTGGAAATATAAAAACTTTAGTTTGGTTAGAAGGGGACATGTATATATATGACATAATATATTTCATAACATTAATTGCAAGTTAACTGGACATCTAACAAAAATAGCTATCACCCCTATACCAATATAATTTATCAAAAACTAGATAATAAAATAATACCTGAAGAAAATTAATGATTCAAAAATTTAATATCTAATAAGAAAAGAAATTGTCAATATAATAAAATATATTAACCTAAAAAATGCTTATCGATCCATATATAATTGGCACTAAAAATTCAATAATACAGAAATTCGAAAGACTGTAACAAACTTAAAATAAGAATGAAAGGTAATAATTGTAGTAGTAATTATAAAAAAAATGACTTTGAAGTTGCTGTGAATAAAAAAATATAGCAGGTTATGCGCCCATTTGTAAAAAACCCAGAAAATATATTTGAAGACACAATATATCGTTATCAGCACTAAAGAAACCTGTGGAGCACATTAATAACAAAACCACTAACTGCTCTGTAATTATACTGATAACTATTATAATAGTCTTAATAACCGTTATAAGTCTATTTTTTATATTTAAAGATAAAAAAGGAAAGTACAAAATGTCATTGACAATTATCGAAGGAAGGAGTGACATACACATTACTAATATATCCTAAACTCCCAATAACCATTGATCAGATTAATAATTAACATTTAGTGATAAGAAAATATTCTGTTAACTGCACTCTATATTTTTGTAGTAAGAATTAATGTAGCAAAGCATACTGATAAACAGTGACACACACGCCACTAACAAACTCTAAACTAATAAATACAATTGACAAGTCTAATAGCCAACACTTAATGATAAGAAGATACACTTTAAATTGTACTATACACATTTCATATGATAACAGTTCATGTGATAAGAAATATTGGTAAACCAAAAAACAAAAGGTTAATATGGAAAATAAAGTTCAATTTATGAAAAAAACTCATATGTATACATATATATGTATATGTATGTACGGGTATATATATATATAAATACGGACATACGTACATATTAAAATCCTTAACTTTGGTGTATTGTGCTTGATTCATGTTGCAAATGGTTATTGCTGGAAAAGGTTCTGTTTTTATGGAAGAAGTATGGTGGCTCATAACAGTTATGACTGGTGATATTTTCCATTTCTCAACTATGGTCGTGGCAAACTTAATTGAATTGTATGCAGCAGCTAAAAAGCAACACAGGAACAGTATTCTACAAGATATAACTTTAAGCTTCTGAAATATTTAAACAAATTATCGTATACTAACCTTTCCCAAAGTGTTATGTATTTAAAGGTTAAATATTTTAAACCATTTAAAACTGTTTTTCTTAGAAATTCTCTGATTATACCAAGGTAATAAGAAAACAAAAGCCACAAAATCCCACGTTGATTATTTAATTTATTGGATTGTTTGTGATACATAGTTAACAATGATGTGCCATAACTGTTTGTAAAATTTATTATGGTCACCATTAAATAAAATTTGCTGGAGCTTATTTTTAGATATTTTATTTGTTAATTGTAGGATTTAGCTAAAGGTAAAAGATATCAAACATTGTCATTAGTAATCGTAATAAGCGTGTATAAAGCGGGAAGCACTTATTAAAAGTAGATTTTAGTTCAATTAACTCATTTATTGTTTTCAATTATGTAAAAATGGACGTTTTCGAAATTTCAAATTTTTCGAGTTGTAATCACAAACACTCATAATTTTTTCCGATCAAATAGAAAGAAACCTCTGCAATTCACAAATCCAGGAACCCTTTTCTTGAAATGTTGCTTCTTCGAGTGTGGCTGGTTTGCCGAATAGCGAGAGTTAATTCATTTTTTAAGAGAAAAATAATTTTTTTCATTTGCATCTTTGTTATATGTATATGTATATTCTTAAAAGTGAAATATCTACGAGGTTTTACTTAGTATCTATTTATATGAATTATTTTGTTTAGAATTTCCTTATACCAGTTAGCAGAAGCAATTATCAAAGAATTTAATTATTAAAATGGAAGTCGACGTAGTAGGAAAATTGTCTATATTAACAGACCAAGGCCAAACTATTTTGTCAACAGGTCACTTGGGGTTGGTTGCCTGCAATTCCCACATACATTTGAACAAGAATGACAGGAGTACCGATTACTACAGGCCCATAATTTCCCGTTAGATGGTATAGTTTAGTTTAATTATGTAAAGCTGTGTTTTTATTAGAAATTTGTTTCTGTAAAATCTGTAGAGTGTTAAATTTGAAGGATTTTTGTATGTACATACATACATATGTACATAGATATAATGGATGTAATAAATTTAAAACCAATCAACAATACTGTGATAGCTCTCGGATTTTTTTCACCAAACATAAAATTTATAATGTACGTACGAAACCTACACATTTTTTGTTGGACTCTTATAGCTTAAAAGATCTAGGGTAAAAAGGGCTTTCAAATACCTTTAGAACAAAAGTAAGCATTTTGACCATGACTTCTTATTAAAATATTGTTATTGTGAAAAATTGCCCTTCTAAAGGTATTATGAAAAGCGATTAAATACATAGTTTTTGTTTTATTAATTACTTTTATATAAAATTATAATAATTATATACATATGTACATATTTGGAATCAAAACAATTCCCGTGTTTTTTTTATTTTCTTAATATCAAATTGATAAAAATATAAATAATATTGTTGTAACATAAAATAACAAAAATCTAAAATGTTCAATAATCCATTTCTTTATTTCTTAACTTCCAAACTGATGAGATCTAAAGTTTCTTACAATTAAAACTGCGTAAAAGAATGTGATCCCGTTAAATCTATTTACTTTAATACATAAAGTGCAAACTTTGGTAAACAAAATATAAATATGTACATATGTATGTTAAATTGTTTTTATGCATAAAATGATTACTTCAAGAAGAGAAAAATTATAGATTAAATAAAGCATACATAATAATAATATGTTTTGACCCAACAAATATTAATCTGTGTTTCTTGTTTTTCAAATTTATTTTCAACAAGAAAACAAAATTTAAAAAGACTGAGAAATCAATATATTCTAGATTAAAAAAAAATTTAAAAAAAAACTGTGTGAAGTGTGTTTAAAGGTTTTAAACTTTTACCTTCCTTAAAAGTAGGCATGAAGTGCGCAGGGGGCAAATGCATGCAAAAGGATTAAAGGACAAATAAAAAAAAAACAAAAAGCTTTCGCGCTCAATCTCTCTGTACTCTACGCTAAAACTTACAGATTGTTAAATGAAAAAATATTTCCTCTTTTCTCGGTAATAAAACTGAAATTGCACAAAAATTACATATATCGACAGATATTTTTACTAAAATAACAAACTAATATTTTCAAATGATATGTTTGTCAATTTTTAAGTGTCAGGCTGCTTATTGACTTCATTTGACCAATGTGTGCAGAAAATAAAATTTTTGTGTTCGGAATGACGTAGTCTGTAGTTCTATAGAATACCAGCAGTACGATTATTTGGCCTCTATTCAAGAACCAACAGTTCTTGAAAATGAGTAATTGGAATTTTGTGATATCTATGTATGTCTTAGGATACCAATCTCCTGTTTACACTAGATTTCATCCATAAAATGTTGCATCTCGCATTCTCCATTCAATTCCTCTGTATAGATTATGAGCAACAACAACCGATTTGGAAGGCAATAAATGACGTAGAATGGTGATAGATTAGAGAAAACTTAATTCTGTAATTATTGCAGATTGTTATCCCATACCCGAAGTACATATGTATATGCCGTAACGTCTCAAATAGGAGAAAACTCCAATTTTTCTATAGCAAATATCAAAACGTATTAAAAATTACTTAGCCTAAATTTATACAAATTAGAGTGCATATTTTATGGAACCGATCAAAACTTAAAAATAAACATCAAACAACAAAGAGAAGGAAAAAAACAAACAGAAACAAATCCTCAGAAAATAATTTAAATATACATACATATATGTAAATCAACAATCAAAACAAAAACCTAAAATTCAAAACTGAATGCATAGTGCGCATCCAAATCAAAAATACCAGCAAAAATATAAAAACAAATAAGCGCCAAAAAAGTAAAAGATGAAATGGGAACAACGCACGCACCCGCTCAAAAACGTATAAGCGAGGTTATCCAAGCTTCTCTTACTGATAACAGTAAAAAAATGCGCTGAAGTTCGGATGAGAGTAAAACAAACACTCCTCGTTTATTACTCACTAAATTCCCATTTAAACTGGTGGGATGTTTTGAAAGACTTACAGCTCAAATAAACACATTGATCGAAAACAAACTTAAAGAACATAGGCACGAACTCTTAAAAGAAATTGATAAAATAATTCATGCATTTCAATCTGACATAAGCGCATTAAATTTAAAAGTGGAAATATTGTAGACTCCATCCTCTCAACTCAAAGAGTTAAAAAATTATATAAAGGAATTAAAAAGAGAAATTAATAAGCTACTCTGTTGTGGGTGGTAGCGTGCGTATAACTAGTATGCCCTACTATGATAATGCAAATTTGCTAGGCATATTCAATGAAATTTGCCAAAACTTAACTATTTCAACACCACAAAAAATTATACATAAACAACAAACCAAAAACAATTAATATATATGATGCTAAAATTATCGTAAAAATACGTTATCCATAAGAAAAAAACCTTTTACTGAAAACAATTGCAAAATACAACTTAATACTAAAGAGCGTTATGAGATGCTGGATTTGATAGTGATGTACCAATTTATATTAACGAAAATCTAACGCCTCAAAACAACAGTTTGTATAACATCGGTTTAAACTCTTCGTGGTATTGTTTACGTAAAGATATATGACTCCGATGAATCAACATACATAGAATATACATATATGTAAATGACCTGCAGCAGTTTTTTCCAGACTAGAGTATTTTTCTTTTCAAATTTTAACCATTTCAATTGGGTTCTATCTTTAGAACTTAATTTAATATATAAATATTTTTTCGAAGTTTACCCATTTAAAATTTAAACTCAATATTATAACAAGAATAAAAATAAGTGTTTTGTTCTAACACGTTGAACTTAACCCTTCTTTGGTGCATAAAATTCCAAATTTAAATTTTTATTTAAAATGTTTAATTTGGCTGTTTGCCTCAAGTTCTTCTTACGGACTAAATTTTAAAATTCATGTTTTAATCTCTTTCACTTAAATAATGTTTCACTGCAATTATACCGTTAACAACAACATTAACACAAAACTTGACAAAGCAATGCATAAAACAAAACAAACGTGCATGAATTTGTGGTTGTTATTCATCAGTAATATACAGAAAAGCAGATCAAGAAAAAAATTGGTTTGATTTGAGTTTAATTCTTTTTGAATAACAACAAAATTAAAGTTAAACTGTAAGTACAATCTCCAATGCTCCAAATCAATTTAACCATTATATTTCAAATATTAAAAAAATTTGTAAAATTTAATTAAAACAAGTCGAATTAGTACAATGTTGCAATCTGAACCAGTAACAAGAATAATTATTTTTAAGATAAGCTTTATTTTCTGTAGTTGCAATATTTAATATATCACTTCGTTGGGAAATAGTAGATGTGTTTTCAGAGACGTTACCGCAAATATGATTAAAATTCTTTGTAGACAAAGAATACGCAATTGTTTGTAGAACACCATTCTATTCAGAGGTGATCATTGCTGGCGATTTTAACTCAAATATATTATCCGACTCAATTTTAGCCGATAATATAAATTTCTGGGCCTCAGCCCTAAAACAATAAGTACAACGCATTTTACTTGACTTTCTATTTTGTTTCTGACGATTCTAGCGTTTTAATGTATGACCAGCTTTCGGCATCATGTTTCTCTGAACACGACCTTCTAGTGCTGAAATGACTTTTCGAAATTTTAAACGGGTACGGGTTAAAGCACGGTGGAGCATGGCGTTTTTAATATAGATTGGAGTTCTATACACTACCCAGCAAGCGTGAACAAATAGCTGAAGTTCCTGGAGTATAATATTTTTACCTTGTGCAATATTATTGTTCCGTTAGAAACAAAGAAAATTAAAAATAAACAAAATCCATGGCTTACTATAAATCTTAAACGCTTAATCGAAAGGCGCGATATGGCTTTCACACGTTGGAACAAGCACAAGACGACGGACTTATATGAAGTTCATCGTTTAGCTAGGAAGGATATATTCAGAACAATTAGCTACACAAAATCATTGTAATATACCGATAAACTTGCAAAATCATGTAATCCAAACCAAAAATTGATAACTCTAACGGACATCAGGATTGGAGCAAAAACTTATCGCTGATAATACATTTTAAGATAATAAATAAAATTAATTCAAACTTTTTGAATATACCAATCCCATCTGCAAATTACTCGTTCTATCAAAATTTAAAACATCACAATTCACCCACTAGATTATTTAGCTTCGACTGTATTAGTCAATACAAAGTTATGAAAAGATCCCTTTCGATTAAATCTGTTGGAACTGGAGTTAATGGAATTAACCCAGCCTTACTTAAAATTCTTCTTCCGTATATTTTACTGATTATAACCTATATTTTTAATATTATTATTACGACCAGCATTTATTAAAAACGATGGAAGCAAAAAAAATTTCTACCCATTCCAAAGACAACTTCAGAATACCGACCAATATGTATGTACGCTTCTTCTTCCTTTGGCGCTACAGTCCGGGGTGAACCTGGGCCTCAATCAACAAGGTTTTCCAGCTGGCACGATATTTAGCCAGGATCCTCCAATTTTGCACACCAAGTTGGCTGAGGTCCCCTCCACTTGTGTGCGCCATCGGTTCCGGGGCCTCCTCTAATGCCTTGTCCCACTGGTTCGGAGTCAAAGATTTTAAGGGTTGGAGCAGTATTTTCCATGCACTCTACATAACCCAACCACCTTAGCCGTTGGCGTCTGGTTAGGCTCATGTCGCTTCACCCGTACTCACCCGTATAGTTCGTGATTGAATCTTCTTCTCCAGAAACCATCAACCCAAACAGGACCGAAGGTTGAACACAGAACTTTTTTCTCGAAAATACCAAAAACTTCCTCATCTGCCTTCGATACTGTCCATGGTTCCGCGCCATAGAGAAGGACAGGGATAATCAAATGATGATATGGTCAACTTGGATTTTTGAGAAAGGGCCTTACTACTCATTTGCCTTTTGAACCCAAAGAAACAGCGATTGACAAGAGTTATTCTACGTTTTATTTCGGTACTGATGTTATTCGTACTGTTGAATTGGGAGCCAGGTAGTCGAAGTCCTTCACTACCTCGAAGTTGTAGCTGCCTATGGTGATGTTCTGGCCCAATCACGTCAGCGTATGCCAGCAGTTGTACGGACTTTTGGAACATCGTGCCTCTGGACTTGGCATGTGAGTTTTGCACGATCTTATCATGAATTATGTTAAAAAAATCACATGACAGTGCGTTGCCTTGTCTAAAGCTGTTTCTGACATTGAAGGTCTCGGTGAATTTGTTACCAACCTTGATGGAGCAGCGAGAATTCTCATACGCAAGCTGACGAGTTTGGTAGGAATGTCAAAACTAGACATGGCGTTGTATAGCTCGTCCCTATGCACACTGTCATATGCGGCCTTAAAATCGACGAATAGGTTGTGGGTGTCGATTTGCATCTCTTTGGTCTTTTCCAGGATCTGCCGTAGTGTGAAAATTTGGTCAATGGTGGACTTCCCTGGCCTGAAATCGCACTGATAAGGACCTATCAAACTGTTCACGAATGGTTTCAGGCGGTCACACAAAACGGCAGAGAAGATCTTGTAGACGATGTTTAGGAGACTTATTCCTCGGTAATTGGCGCAGTTGATGCTGTCTCCTTTTTTGTGGACCGACCATATCTTACAAATGAGCTGGTGCATGCGCCCAACCAGGTCATCTCCGGCTGCCTTAAACAGTTCCGCGGACAATCCGTCCGCTCCTGTAGCTTTGTTCGATTTTAGTCTCGCCATTGCTGTTCTGACTTCATTTAGGTCGGGGGGACGGAATTCTCTACCATCATCGTCCGTTATGTGGGGTGGAATATTCTGCCTGGCAATGGAATTGTTGTTTTGCTCACCGTTAAACAGTCTGCAGAAATGATCTTTCCAGATTCTCAACATCGATTGCGACTCTACCATGATTTGTCCCTCTTCGTTACGACAGGCTTCTGTCCTAAGGTTATATCTATTGGATAGTTGTTTTACCCGTTGGTAAAACTTTCGCATATTATTCCTGCCGTAACTCCTCTTCAGTTCCTCGATCGCACGCTTCTCATGCTTTTTTTTTCCCTTTTGAGAAGCCGGTGTTCTTCCCTTCTTCTACATTCCCACGAACTGCTCTCGTCCTTCTCTCCAACGTCGCCTTATACGCTGCTAGCTTCGCTGAGTGCGCCTGGCTGCCCTCGTCGTCTAACTAGGTGGTATTTTAAACCCCAATACATCAGAGGCAGCATCTCTGATGGCATTTTGGCAACGGTTCCATTTTTTTTTATCGATTGTTGCGCCTGGCAGGGTTGGACTCTCTGAGAGCTTAAGGGAGACTAGATCGGTGAATTTCCCACCTTTAGTAGCTTTGCGACGTCAAACTGCTGTGGTCGTGCTCTTCTCCGTTGTGCTATTGATATCCGTGATCTTACCTTGGCTGCAATAAAGAAGTGATCGGAGTCAATGTTGGCTGCTGGGAACGTTCGGACATCAAGAATACTGGAGGAGTGTCTGCCATCGATCGCAATATGGTCAATCTGGTTGACGGTTTATTGATCAGGGGACCGCTAGGTCCCTTTCTGAGTGTTAATGTGAGGGAACCGCGTGCTTGCTACAGTAAGGTTTCGCCCCGTCACGAAGTATAGCAGCCTGAGTCCATTACCGGAAGTGTCGTCATGCAGGCTGTGTTTTCCGATAACTCTAGCTAAGATGTCTTCTTTGCCCAGCTTTGCGTTGAAATCTCCTAGGATGATCTTGGTGTCGTAGCTGAGGCATTGATCGTATGTTCTTTCTAGGAGATTATAAAAGTCATCCTTTTTATCGTCATCTTTATCCTCTGTAGGGGCGTTGGCGTATGTATACTGCTGTACCTATCAAAGGCTTTAAAAAATTAGTTTAAGCGTAAATAACTGAAAACCTTGAAAGTAATAATCATCTGACTCGAAAGCAATCTGGTTTCCGCACAAACCACAGCTGTGTAACTGCTCTATCTGATAAAACAGAAGACCTTAGAAGAGAGTTAGATGACGGCCATATGGCAATATTAGTCTTAATGGATCTTTTCAAGGCTTTCAATACTGTGTATCATACCACCTTAATTCAGAAACTGGAAAAAATTATGCATTTTTCTCAACATTTTCCAAATTAATCTAAAGTTATTTTTATCGTAGAGAATAGTATTTACAAGTTGGATCGAAAGCGTCAAATTACCTCTGTGTCACCATGGGTGTGCCGGAGTGTTCGATCCTTAGATCTCTTTCTTCCGACTATGCAGACGATTTATCCTGTCAGTTGAAGCACTGCAGTGTCATAATGTATTCTGATGACGCTCAGTAGTATATAGGCAGTACGAAAATTGACTTGTAAAAGAATGTCAACGAAGACTTAGATAGTGCCTGTATTTGGGCTTTAGTCTCAACCCAAAAATATCGCATCACATCATAGAAGATTACAAACGACAACAAAAGCACCAAAGATATGTATTGACAACTAAGAAATTCAAATTGTGGGAAGGCCAAAAATCTGGGTGTAATTTTTGATGATACCTTAACATGGTCAGACCACGTTTCAGCCGTTTGCGGAAAAACTTTTTCGATGCTTCGGACTGTGTGGCTAACTAAATATTGTACACCATTTAAGATTAGAATTCTACAGGCGAATAATACCTAATCGCAAAATTGATGCACGCGAGTTACATCCTTACTGTAATTAGACGTAAGCAGATAACACCGTCTATATATAAATAAACGGAACTATCTACACCTAAGGTGAAACCAATAATACAACTATTACAGATAAGAATCATCCTAAACAAACCAATAATATTACAATGTATGATAAACAAGTAAACATGAAAAAACATAATTAACAGATATTTTGAAAACATAAATAGTAAGACAACCACCCAAAATACGTCTAGAGACTTGTTCGCTACAAATAGAAGAGAAAAAATATATTTTTAAGTTAGTCTTAAGATTCATTAAGACAAACAACAATATTACCCAATATGTATTTGGACTCAAATCTTATGGCAATCATCAACCGATTAGCTAATACTCCAGACAAGTCTATAGAGTTGAGCTTGATCATCTGTCGCACTGTATCCTTTAGGTTGATTATTTCTTTTAATATTATTAATGTATTTTTGTAACACACTGTGTACGCTCAAGCCATCCTTAATCACCACCAAGAGGAAGATGATTTTTCATCAAAAATAATCATGAGTGATGAGGCCCATTTCCATCTTTGCGGGTACGTAAATAAGCAAAATTTACGCTGCTGGGGCACTGAAAATCCGCGTGTAACCCACGAAGAGCCATTACACCCGCTCAAAGTCACTGTATGGTGTGCTGTTTTCGCTGGAGGATCATCGGACCTTTTTTCTTCGAAGACGTCGCGGGCCAAACGGTTACTGTGAATGGTGAGTGCTACAGAGCAATGATCAACGAGTTCTTTTTGCCGCAACTTGATGAATTAGGATTGGAAAACATGTAGTTCCAACAGGATGGTACAACGGCACACACTGCACGTGCCACAACCGATATGCTGAAGGATGCATTTCCCGGGCGCCTAATCTACCGTTTTGGCGATTTGCACTGGCCAGCAAGATTGCCTGATTTGACCGCTCCAGACTTCTTTTTGTGGGGCTTTTTGAAGTCGCGGGTTTATGTCAACAAGCCTCAGACTCTTGCAGCTCTTAAAGACAATATCCGTCAAGAATGTGAGGACCTATCGCCGGAAGTTTTGGACAAAGTAATGGAAAATGCCATAAAAAGGGCTCAAATAACAATCAACTGTGGCGGCGGCCATTTACGTGACATCATATTCTCGACTTGATGTAAAAAAAAATAAAAGACAAATTAAAAATAATCCACAAGAAGAATCAAAGTTTTTAATTTTTTTTAAATTACAGCCAAAAAACATCGGAAGGTTATTGTTGCGCCACCTTGTATAAAAAATATGTTCACTGGTATTGGATTTTGTAATTGATATCTTTATATGTGGCCCTGCATAAGAGCATATACACATATATAATATATTTACATATATCAAATCAAACAAATTCTTCTCATAAGCACTTGTTTTTTGTTGGTATACAGACCACTTTTTCCCTTAAAAGACATTGAAAGAGGCAAAGAGTTTTCGGCACGCCAATCTGCCGTGCATGAACTCGGTAGTGAACGTTTGTTTTCACCAGATGGCAGGTTCACCGTGGAGTAAGGCCGTCGTGGCATGAACCCCCCGAGAATTTCAAAGACAGTTCACATCTGGTACTTATGTATAACAATCCTAGATAATGGTCTTTACTGTTAAACGTCAGAATTCTAATTGAGTCCTAATAAAAAATGTTACTGTAAATAACAGTTTTGAACGTTTAAAGTTCATAGTTGTTGAAATAGGTATTTTTAATAGCTATATTGAGTAGTAATAAGTGGGACGAGCTTGCATCTGGAAAATTTCCGTTATCTTCATATATTCAATTAGAAACTACAGTGTTGTACTTACATAAATAATAAAAAAATTACATTGCCTCAGCTGATGGCCATAACGTCCATATGAGATAGCAGCTAACAACTCAATATCAATTAAGCACAGAAAACACATTTTTTTATTAAAAAATTATTTTTAGTAACGAAATATTTCAAAACTTACGTAAGTTTCCCTTGTGTGTGGTTTTCCACACATATGTAGTTTCAATGTAATTTGCACTAGAGACATTTTCTGTCGCTAAGTTTGAATATTTTTGTATTGTTGCGAACTGCATGAAGTGAGTGCTTATATAAAAAATGGGCACAAGTTTTATGCTTTGTTGTTGATCGGCACCAACAACGCGCTAAGAACAACGGTATATTTTTTTGTTTGATCTGAGTATGAGTAGTAAAGCGACAAGTCATGTCATGATAATGTCAAAAAAAAAACATTTCAATACATGAATCGTGGTATTTGTTTCGATGACGTTATGAGCAGACGTCAAACCAGCTCTACAGACAAATTTTCTCAAATTCGTGAGATATTCGACAAAAGGGCCGAGTTATTGACTCATTATTTCAATCCATCTGAGTGTGTTACAGTTGATGAACAACTGCTTGGATTTCGTGGACGATGCAAGCTTAGGCAATATATGCCTTCTAAGCCTGAAAGATATGGAATTAAATTGTGGCTCTTAGTTTGCTCTGAAACGTGCTACGTTTGGAAAATCCAGCCATATTTGGGTAAGCCTGTTGATAGTTTACCTGAAATCAGGGGTAACGTGTTGTTTTGGAGTTAGTTAAGGGCCACAATATAACAATGGATAACTTTTTCTCATCCTACCAACTTGGACAAAAGTTGTTGTCCCAAGGGCTAACAATGGTAGGTACTATGCGCAAAAATAAACCATTCAACTTTTGCATGCACCGAAAGTACAACTCTTGTGTCATATGTCGGGAGAAAGCAAAGCACAATGCATCATTCGAATAAGGTAGAATCTGATGCGGAAAAATTGCCAGAAATCATTCAATTCTATAACAAAACTAAAGGTTCGTTTTATATTAGCTTTATTGATGTTCAGCTTTACAACTTTATTCTATAGGTGGCGTGGATACCGTGGACAAAATGTTATCGTGCTAAAGTTATCGTTCGAAAAGAAAAACAAATCGATGGCCAGTTGGTGTTTTCTCAAACATTGTTGATATTTCAGCTTTAAATGCGTACATTATATTTAAAGATATAAATCCAAATTGGAAAACAAACAAACCAATGTTACGTCGAGTTTTTTTGCTTGAGCTTGGAATATCTCTTACATGGTAGTACGAAAGGGCGTACAAAGAACTCAATCAGCAATATCTGTGCTTTCTGCTATCAACCAAAGCGATTTAGTGGATGAACCAAGCGGCTCAATAACACAGTCCCGTAAACCATCTGGAGCTCAGCAGAGCTTATCGCAATCGTTTGAAATTCCTTCAAAAAACTATTCCTCCTATAATCGAAGAAAAATCTCGATGTCATATTTATTATAGCGAAAAGTCAAAATATAAAAATTATATTCACCAAACGATGTGCTGTTCTTGCAAAAAGGGCGTTTGTAAGCATGCCCATAACCGCAATGTTTGTGAAAAATGTATTGAACATAAATTAACGTAAAATAAAACGATATACATATAAAATAAATATGCTATTAATATTCATAAAAAATCATGATTTAGATTGAAAAATAACTATGTTCCTTCAGCAAAATTCATAGACATTGCATATGTATGAAAAACCACACACGAGGGTAACTAACGTAAATTTTTTTGAGGGTGATTTGAGGGTTAAGGTAATAGAAGCTCCCTAAATATAGCCACGAAATTCCTGGACACCCCAAACTTTGGCATGAGTATTGCGTCTGTATACGATGTACAGCCAATGGAGTAGCCGCGATGGCTCTTCAAAAAACAGTTAATGACAAACAAGCAACAACGGAATCATTTAAAATGTGGATATCCAATGACTTTTATTTTAATAATCTTCAGACTTCGCCTAGTGTTCGTATTACGTGCGGGGAATAGTCATTTGTGGCCTTTGCTGTATTGTTTAGTGGTGAAGTTTTCTTTTTATCTCCAAAAATGCCAATAAAGTTGGAAACTTTCTTCAAAACATTATTAGTAGGGAAGATTCCTCGCAGTTGATGTCCATTCCGTTCATTTTTAAAATACCAACACCCTTTAAGCTTAGGAAGACCAACACCAGCTAAAGTGATTTCCGCTATCTCTTTATGTTTTCATCCGGATCAAGGATTGCTTCACCTTGTATGCCAAAAATGTCTTCATGTGTTGTGGGCAATGTGTGGCCAATGATTGAGTTCTCCTGGGTTTCCTCAGTGTGGGTACTGCAGGTAGGGCAGTTTGCTCCACAACCATAACATGAAAAGGCCGTGTTCTTTATTAATTGTACTTGTCTTACTTGCCTTTGCTCTTCTTCTTCTTCTTAAAACAGTTGTCAATACTGTGCTCTTGCAGGCGGTAAAAGCAGCAGGGATTCCTTCCTGCTCTACTCGTAAATCGGCAATAAAAGCTGCTGCGAGTGTTTTAGTCAAAATCATTTCTGATTCAGGGCTTGCAGAAATTAGATCACAAAATTTGTTTATGTTTTCTCTGTGAACTAGTTCAGGAATGCTTATGTTGAGCAAACCAAAAATTATGTTGATTTGAAGGCCTTCAACCAACGGTAGTTTAAGTTCGGAAAATTATCAGTTGGCTCCCATTTTTGTTGTTTGGTTTCAAAAATATTGGCTAAGATTCGACAATCTAGCATTGGGTTTGGAGAAAGTAGCACGCGTTTCCGTCTCTTCAAAAGTTTGCACCGTGTCTTTAACACCAATTCACCACGAAACTGCGTTGTCTTAAAGCAGCAAGGGTACTCCTCTTACTGCAATTGTATCGGACATTTTTTTAATGTCTTTTTAATGTCCTTGTAGACACTTACACACCAAAAACTCTTCTATGGCAGCAGGATGTCTTTTTTCTTTGAAGCGCGCAGTGCACTGAACAAATGCCTCCTCTGTCTACTCCACACATTACTGCTAAAATTTGCTGCAGCTGTTCAGTAGAAAATGTTGCCATGTTGTCGCTATAGCTTTCGCCCGCAGATGATAATAATTAAGCTTCGCCTTCTGTGTTGCTTAATTCGATTTCAAAACTCTCCTCAAAATTGCTATGGTCATCGTTAAATGCGTCGCCATATTATCTCTACTGGTACGGTCAGTTACTTTACTAACGACCGCTGGGTTTCTGACTTTACATATAACGTTAACTTTTCTAGCCCCGCTACTACCGGTATGAGTGATGTCTTCGTTAAGCACATTTTTACCGCTTTGTTTCTTAACAACGAAAATTCCGTACACTGGCAATAAGTTCCTGTCAAAGTTTTACGCAGCCACTGGATTGGCTTTGCCATCTCGTGATTACAAGGTTGGGCGCCAAGGACTCAAACTTATTACGAATGCTGTATAATCCTTGCTTTTGTAAATAAACCGCATAATATAAAAAGCTGTTGATCGCATTCTTTTATAAAAGCTTGGTGAAACTTGTATATCGCAACTGCACGTTCATCTTCTTTGCTATAAATCGGACTTTCAGGCAGTTTCACACTTACACCATCAAGTGAAAAATATTGTATCATTTGTAGAGTATCATTTAAAGAGTTGTATTATTTGATTCGCAATCGCAAGTATGTAAATTGAAGGAAACAAGTTGCGTGGATAAGCTAACTATGTTGCCATATATCAACTAACCTAATTTAGTTTGTACAGCAACATGCGAATCTGGCGACGACTCACGTAGTTTTGTTGGATTTCCCAAACTCCAATTGGTAGCGCCTATGAGAAGACGTGGGCAAGCGTTGTCATAGTCACTAATACGTACATAACTTTTTTAAATGGGGAAATTTGCTACACAGTTTTTTATAATGTAAGGTTTGAGAAGGTAATTCAACTTGTCGGACTGTATTTACAGTAATTGAAAACCGCTCTTGATTAAGCCCTGTTTCGAATTTTCTTCCCTTCGCTGCATTTGTCCAATCCATTGGAGGTAGAGAGGGTTAGACGTGCCATTTAATCCCAGTTCTTCGACTAAATCTTCGTCAACGAGACTTATAGATGAACCGTCATCAATAAACGAGTGTTTCAATTGTTTTATTTTCTCCATATATTGTTATCGGTATAATCTTAAATAGAACGCAATCAATTTTTTCCGTATGTGTATTAGGTTGGGTAAAAATTTATTTTCTTGATTTTTTGATGGTATAGCTAATCTGTATATAAAAATTTATTGCATTATTTTCAGTTTTACTGCCTTCGGATAGCGATAAAAATATCAGAAAAATTAGATTTTTGACATCGCTTTAATAATACTTTTGAAGTTACATATTTATACAAGTTTTATGAAAAATAATTTTAAATATCGGTATATAGAGCTGATTCTGATCTAAGACTGTACTTTCACAATGTGGATTCACAGTGTTAAATTTCCCTAGAAAACGCTATCTGTACATAAAAAGTGCCTAACTCAAATAGAGTTTTATTTTGTGGCCTATTTCGATAAATTAGATAATTATCTATCCAAAAATGAAAAAAATCGATTTAAACAAATTAATTAGGGCATTTTTATATTAAGGTACCGATAGACAGCACTGATTCATTCTAAAGGTTTAATTAGATGTGCCACAGCCGCAGTAATATAAATTCAATCATATGTATTTGCTACCATGTATTAGACTTTGCTAACAAGCCGTAGCGCCATATCTGTAAGCGTAGATATCAATTTAATTTTGCTACAGCTATGGCACAATAATATAAAATTCTGCTTTTATATATATTACAAAAACTAAAAAAACGTGCTGGTTTGCTATATTTGTGTAATTCAATCGGTTCAAGTCAAAAACAAAATAATATACGGAAATCCCCGTACAATCTTTATTTCTTACAACACAGAGTTATATGAGTCAAGTGTGCCGCGATAGTTAGTGCTCTGTTGTGGAGTTCTCGCATTTGGCCATAAATTGTTGTTTATTGGTGTTTTATGTAATTTGAAAGATAATATGTTACCAACTTATGAAGAAGTGATGAAATTTTTTGAGTGGACCCGTCATAGCTTAAAATATGAGCGAGAAACTAAAAAGAAAGCTGTCACGAGAAAAATATATTCTAAAGCAACAAAAAATGGCCGAAACAGCTACAGATATATTGGGTAGTGCATCTGAAACCGAATTCGTTCAGTCGGGTTGTGAAGAAACACGACAATTTCAATTGTGTCCTCGAAAAAGTGGAACAAAAAAAGGGGAAATTGATTTTAGTTTATTATCAAACACTTGCGACAGATTTGGAGTCGTCGACCAGTAATTTAAAGAAACAGCTATTTTGCACACCCTGAAAACTTATTACTTGCAATGTTGACAGATCCCCAGTAACACATTCGTGAATTACCTGTCAATCGGATTTGGAAACTAAGACAGCAACATCAAAGCAATTACCAACGATTAACTTTAATGCATCATCATATTTTCATCTTTTGAAATGGGAAGAACCTATCACTGAACCACCTATATTAAAATCTGTAAATGAAGAAAATCTTCGACTGTTTATTGAAGAAGAAAACAATGGAGAAATTGAACTATTACACTTTCCGTGTCATATCCAAGCGGTAGAAAGAGCAGTCAAGGTAGTGAGTGAAGCTTGTGCAACAAAACAACAAGAGAAGGCTTCATTAAAACGCAGATAGAATCAAGGAAATTAATGCCGAACTTCGATAGCAAAAAGGACTTTGTCACAAAATAAACTTATATTCATTATTTTTATGATTGCCCTGTCTTGTACATTAAAAAAGTGTTACATTCCTTTTTCCTCTAAATAAATATACATAATTACCAGGGTAATATAATTATAATTGATTTCTAACTTTTCTAAAATAATAAAATAACTTTGTGTATTATGCTTTAAGTTCTTATTTTAAGAACATTTTTGAAAGATTCAACATTAAACCGGAGGCAGAACATTAACTCCGATTGCTTCCAAATTTCGTAACCTATTAACACTTTAAATTTGGTATTCTTTTGTCGCCGTGCCCATAAAAAAATTATTTAATTTTTCTCTATACATACTTGTATGTGACCCAGCCTAATATCCATAGCACATTGAAACGACAAAATGAAAAAAATGTTTGGTAATTTTTTTAATAAATGAAAATAAACAAAACTCAGTCTTTTATTTCTAACATGACATAAAAGTAATGATTATATTTAAAATTTCGGAGGACGACCGCGTGGCACATCACTTAGAAGAAACTGAAGTGGAAGAAAATACTGATTCAAATACATATTTGCATGGAAGATTAGCAGCAGTTATTTTAAAATCTTTTATACAAAAACATTTTTAAATATTGGATGTAATTAAATGCATGTATGTGGACATGTATATATAAGCACATACATATATACAAATATATAGTCACATACATATGTACACCTTATCCTAACTTACTACTCCTACACAACTAATCAACCCTGATAATAACCTTGTGATCTCTTCCCCATTACCGATTACTTTTACTATGTTATGTATCTATGTATTATTGTAAAATAAGAATAAGCTTTCGTTGGGAATAAAGTTGAGTTTTAAGTTGACATCCAACGTGCAAAGACGCGTGTTTTATTTTTCGGTACACTTTTCGCAAGCGTATGTAACTATATGCGCTTTCAATTCACGAACCAGCTCCTTTAGCAACAAAAAAACATAAAGTTATGTATGCAAATTAATGAAACAATCACAATTATTTTATCTTCATCCAACCAGTTGGTGTCTTCATTCCTTTTATTTTTTTCTTCAGCCTTTTCCATCTTCTTTTTTACGTGTTTGGCATAAATTTGGCTGACTTGTGTTTTCAAATCAATTGATGTTGTTTAGTGATACACAATCAAATGTTCACAATACTTGTCGAACTTCAAGAACAACAAACGCAGGTTTTAAGTACATTTATTCGCTCATTATTTATTTACTTTTAATAATTAGAGTAAAAGTTTTGTTTTACTTCTTTACTCAGCAATTTAAAGACATTTTTTTGTATTGTTTTTAATTTAAGCCCATTACTTACAAAATAGAATAGTATGGTGTACATCACTAAACAAAATGTTACAAGTTATTTACAACAAGGTTACCAATAGGAAAGATAAAAGTTTGTGAATGTACATATTTATAATGCGCTTATAACTCAAATATTGCTGAATAACTATTATATTGTTTAACTGTGAAATAAGAAAATTTTATGAATTAGACCGTAAAAATATAATACCCACAGTAAAGTTCGGAAAATTGTTTGTTATGGTGTGAGATTGTTGGGGAAATAAGGATCTTGGATGATACAATGACTAAGGAAGTCTATCTGAATATTTAAAAAAAAATCGGATTTTATGATCTCGAAATCCCCGAAAAGTTAAAATATAAATTTTCCCAAGATAATGACCCAAAACATAAATCATATATTTGTAGATCCTGGGTATTATACATATATACAGAATAGTTATTGATACCCCGACACAAAGTCCAGACTTAAACCCGATAGAAAATTTGTGGGTCCATTTAAAACAAAAAGCCGGAAGAAGGTTTCCGAAAATCAACCCCAATTAATATTATTTACAAAAAAAAAAGAGTGGGAAAAATACCTACAATATACGATATACAAAAACTTATTAGCTCCATGGGTATATGTATTAAAGCTGTAGTTGATGCTCAAGGTGGGCACACAAAGTACTAGCAGGCAAAGTTATTTTTAACAATTTAGAAAACATTTTACCGCACTTAGTACAATTTTGAAAACATTTATTTTCCAGAGTACAAACTGCATTATTTTTTTAAGTTGTGATTATTGTTTTGCTATTAGAATTATTTTTGTTATTTTTTATTGAAATATGCTGAGAAACATCTAAAATCCTGTGAATTAAAACAAATATAATAAATTTATAAATTTTACTTAAAAATTGGACTTTTATTTAAAATTTTTAGTTTTCTTTAGTATTGAAAACACTTTTTTTACAAACTGTATATCTTTTTATATATGTATATACATTTTGTAAAATTTTGTTATGATAAGTTAATATGTAATGTTTTAAACTTACCTAAATTTGACAATTTAACTTCTTTAAGTGAAAAAGAAACATTGTGTATAATTTACTATCTACAAAATTTACATCCAATCTAACTTGTTGTTAAAAAAGGCCATAAATTGTTGCCGAATTGTTTCTGCCACTCCTTTCCTCGCATTGTATGAGTTTTTTAAATTATTAGTTAGAACATTTTGGAAGTATCTGGGGTACTTAAATAAGTTTCATCCGCTTAAATTAAAAATTTGTGCAATACGCAACAGGCTGTGCTATTTCAACTTTCAAATAAATTTTTGTTGAAAACCCCCTACACCTATTGGAAAGGATGCCAAAAGCGTGTTCAACTACATGGCGGGCCCGGGAGGTTCGTGCATTATATATCTGCTTTTCTTGACAGTTTGTTTGATAACGACACGGCGTCATCAAATAAGGTTAAAGATGAAATGTAGCATCTCCTATAACCACATAAGAAAAACAACTGCGATTACTCACTAATGAATATGGTGGTATTTGACTCCCTTCTTCCAAGATAATCCTAAGCTTGCATTGCATAAACAAATTTACAGTTTGCGTCAATAAGACCCATCAAAATAATGCTAATTGTCCCCTTGTAATTGTGGTAAAAGGCACCATCTTTTTGCGGTGTTTATGTGTTTGCCATCCAAAGCATCCATGCAGTTGATGGTTTTAATAAAAAAACTCTTTTGCAATATTTGCCAGTCTGATACATTCTTGGGGAACTGACGCAATACATTTGTTTATTAGTTATATAATATTTTATTATTTTGTTTTACCTTTAAGTATGTGGATCTTAATTTTCGATACACGTCTCTGATAATCAATACTTTGGAAAGTTTTCCTTGCAAACTACTTACACATGCAGCATCATAAGGTTAAAGCTAATTTTTCAGCTTGTGTAATTGCTTTCCCTAGAACAGTATTTAAGCCTTTTATATCCTGCTCTGTAAAATTTAGCACCGTTTGAAACTGTTATGTAAATGTGTTCTCTAGCTCAGACTTAAAGCACAATAAATTCATTTTTTCGTGTGCGCAATACATAAAAGAATGTCCCTCTTCTTTACAGTTCCGTCATATCAGATTTCCAGAGTCAGAAATCAGTACAATGCAGCATTCTGCTGGCACGTTTTCACATTCGAATTCATTTACTGTTCTTAGCTGATACCTGTTCGTGTTGTTGATACTTCAGCCCTACTCATAAGATTCTCTGCTCGCCAACATAATTTGGCAAATAACGATGGCCCACTAACTTGCATCGGAAAGAGCAACTAGGCGATTGAAGGTTTAAGATTCCCTTTCATGATGCTGACTATGACACTTACGCTTATCAGCATGAGTAGCTGGTTGCCTAGTCGAATTACGGCGTTGTAAAAGTCTTCTAAGGTATCCTGACTTTGCTGGTGGATGGCAACATCGCTATCAAAACAGTGGAACTGCCTTAAACTCGTCCGATTTTGTGATGGCGAATAATGATGACGCAGCCAATACTTATAGTTTCATAGCGAAACAATTTCAGCATATAGCAGAAAATTGAAACAGATACCGACAACGCCGATCCAACAGTTCTGCAAATTAGGTTGGCACCTTTGGAGAAAATTTTTATTGCAGCCAAAGCAAAAATATTATCGATTTTGAGCAAAAGTAATTATTCGTCTTCAATGTCTTTTCGATGAAAATTCCTAGCAAAACTTGACTGCCCTCATTGAAATTGCCACGCTTTGATGGAAAGTACGCATATTATAAACGTACGCATTTATTGCTACTTTTAAAAATATGGTACATTAAAATTCTCACACAATAAATTTAATTATTTGCTGAATTGTCTCTTTGGCCAAGCCCTTGGCTTGAACCCTATCAGGTTTAGGTGCAAATTATCTTAAGGCATTGCATAGATTAAAGGACGGTTATGACAATAAGATACTAATTTTCTTGGAGCACATTACAGTTCTCTTCAACATTCCCTTTTCATTTACTTTTATCGCTTGATTCAGAAATAGACGTAATGAATTCGATCATTATCTACATGGTGCTTTCAAAACTCGATGACACATCTCGTCAAAGCTGCGATGAAAATCCTTGCCCGCCTGGGACATGTGCTACTTTATGGAAAGAAACCTGAAATAAAACATCATAATGTCAACTTCAAATTCAACTTTTACTTGAACTGTACATACTGTAACACCGCTAATCATTTACTTGTTGCCTATTACTTTTAGTGTCTGAACGTTTGCCAGTCCGCTCATCATTCCTTACTATATATATATATATATACCCAAACAGAAGTAATACCATCAGGTAGTAATGTTTCAACACCATCAACTAATGTAAGTCCTCTGTGGCACTAGTTACTCGAACACGTTCATAAAAACAATAATACCAACTGCTATGGTTCTAATAAAGGACAGGTGTGGTCCTTTTTAACCGATAAGAGTGTTTTTTGATCCTTATTCGGAAATTAATTTCATTATAGAGAAGGCGGTTAAAAAGTTCTTCTTCTTCTTCGTTTGGCGCTACAGTCCGTGGTGAACCTGGGCCTCAACCAACAAAGTCTTCCAGCTGGCACGGTCTTTAGCCAGCGTTCTCCAATTTTGCACACCAAGTTGGTAGAGGTCCCTCTCCACTTGTGTGCGCCATCGGTTCCGTGGGCGTCCTCTAATGCGTTGTCCCACAGGTTTGGAATCGAAGATTCTACGGGTCGGAGCAGTATTCTCCATGCACTCTACATGGCCCAACCGTAGGCGCCTGGTTAGGCTCATGTCATGGTTAGGCTTGGTTTCTCGAGAAAGGGCCTTACTACTCAATTGCCTCTTGAGCCCAAAGAAACAGCGAGTGGCAAGAGTTATTCTGCGTTTGATAGATGAAGTCCTTCACTACTTCGAAGTTGTAGCTGCTTATGGCGACGTTCCGGCCCAGTCGTCGATGTTGTGCGTCCTTTCTCGATGACCGCATGTACTTCGTTTGCTCTCATTCAGCGCTATACCCATTTTGGCCGCATCCATTGAAATACCAGCAAACGCTTCATTGACGGCTCGCTGTGTTTGACCAATTACGTGTCGTCAGCTTATGGTAGCAGTTGTACAGAGTTTTGGAAGATCGTGCCTCTGTTATTGGCGTGTGAATTTTGTACGATTTTCTCAATAACTATGTTAAAAAAGTTATATGCCAGTACGGCAGAGAAGATCTTGTAGGCAATGTTCAGGAGACTTATTCCTCGGTAGTTGGCGCAGTTGAAGGGGTCTCCTTTTTGTGGATCGGGCAAACGATGCTGAGATTCCACTCGTCGGGCATGCTTTCTTCCGACCATATCTTACCGATGAGCTGGTGCATGCGCCCAACCAGGTCATTTCCGGCTGCTTTAAACAGTTCCGCGGACAGTCCATCTGCTCCTGCAGCTTTGTTTGATTTCAATCTCGATTCTGATATCTTGACTTAATGCAGGTCGGGGGACGGAATTCTCTACCATCATCGTCCACTATGTGGGGTGGAATATTCTGCCTGGCACTGGAATTGGTGTTTTCCTCGCCGTTAAACAGTCTGCAGAAGTGATCTTTCCAGATTCTCAGCATCGATTGTGACTCTACTACGATTTGTCCCTCTTCGTCACGACAGGCTTCTGTCCGAAGCTTATATCCATTGGATAGTTGTTTTACCCGTTGGTAAAACTTTCGGATATTGTTCCTCCCGTAAAACCTCGCCAGGTCCTTAACGGTAACTGTTCGTCTGTTATTAAATAATATATGTATATGGCTCCAATCTCTTTCAAAATTTGTTGATGGGCTCGCTTGAAATTACGAAACCTTATTACGGTATTATAAGAGTGAATTGGGATGTTATATATCAAAAAAAATTATGTTTGGAAAAATATGGTGCTGCTAATTTTGAACATACACCAAAACATTGGAATAGTTGGAAACAAAGAACAAGTAAAAACAGCTGATGTGAAGTGTGTTGGAGTGCTTATATCTAACGAGTAAAGCCCAGGTTTCAGATATGCGTATAACATGTACACCAGAATTTTCAAATACGTGATGTAATTTGACGATTTTGTTAAAAAGGCACTTACATTTATATGTTGCAAATTTTATGCTCCTGTTTTTGGATAATATATTGGTAGTAATATCTTTAGAATAAGGTTTACTATTTGTTGCTTAAATCATGTATAAAGAGTTGATACTGAATTTTTTTTTAGCAACGCTAATTTTAAGTACTATTAATTTTTTGTTTTAACAATTATGGAATGGTATAGATTTAATGATTATATATTGGAAGGTTTACATACAAAAGTTAGTGACGGTATTAGTACTTGTATAAAATATGTGTATATTTTAACATTATAGTAATTGAATAAATTTATCAATGATGGAAAATAAAGTTTATTGGGTTAAATACGAGTGTATCAATTTCGAAAAAAATTTGTTTTTATACGATTCACCTTTTTTATTTTCACTGATTCCAGTAAAATTTTATGATTTTGGGGCCTTAAATTTTCATAGACACAACGCTGGTTTGTTATCTCGTTTGTATTTGAACACTTTTTCATATTTTCACGTTCATGGTATCATCTTTAGGTGAATATGTTGTTTTGTTTCTATAGATTTACATTTACATATCTACTTTGCGCGTTGTTATATTTAAAGTATTGCATATTGTGCTAAAAATGTCAGCCAAAACATAATTATCTGATTTAATTGTCTTAATTATTTCTGTTATAGTTTTATTTTCTATAAGTGTGACTTTTTCCTTCAAGAAATGTAAATTTCTCCGAAGTGAAGTAAATCTCCTGTTGATTTCTCTTAAGAGTTCTCTTCTAAACTCTTTAAATTTATTTTCAATAATAACGGTTATTTTTCCAACTATGTAACTATTATAAACATTATGTGGTTTACATCAATTAGCCGTTTTGTGTGGCGTAGAAAGTTCCATTTGCATTTAACTTTGATTATGAATAAAATAAATAGGTTACACATTGCATAGGTACGTTATGTTGTCATCATCAATCACCTGCTTGTGTGACATATAAAGATCTTTTGCATTTTGATTTAATACTAAAAGTGAACTAAATAACTAGTAAAATAAATTAAAAATTAAATGAAGTGCGTAGTAAAAAATTGTGATAAGAAAAACAAAAAGGCGATCAAAATAAGTTCTTGTCAGTTTCCGTGTTGTCGTGTCGTGTGTTGCCATATCTCTAAAAACGAACCTAAGGCCATTTATCAACCACGCTGACAAATATACGTGCCGCTAGGTGGCAGTAAATAGCAGCGTGTGTTTCACCACACGCTGGTACTGATAGTCACATTGGATATTCAATATTTTTTTGTACCAGTAGCGACGTGTTTTTTACCGAACAGATGTTTTCTTTGTGTACCAACATTTTATGTTGTTTTTTTTCTAATTATTCTATATTGCTCCTTCTTCTTGTTTGAAATTATTTAATTTGTGGTGTAGTTAAGAGTGATATTGTCTGAAATGTCACGACGAGAGTACCTAACAAACGCAGAATTACAAGACATCATCGACAACTGGAGCGGTGATGAACATGACCATCAAGATGAGAGAGCGTCTGCTGTTGAAACTGTTATTTGTTTGCCCCCCGATAATACTGACGGTGATTCGGATTGTGAAACTATAGACGATAACATAATATCAACAAATATTACTTGCGATGATAGCCCGTTGGCCGAAATAGCAGGTATTATTTTTTATTCTGGTCCTTTGTTTGTGTTGCTAGCTATGTGTGTGTTTATAGGAACAATAGAAGTAATTTATAAATCCGCTATTGACGACTATGGTGGTCCGGAAGCCGAAGTACAACAGGAGGAATCGCAACCATCAACGTCAAAAGAAGTACCCAAATATAAATATCGTCCGGTAAGTGACTTCAAACCGGTCTGGAAAAAAACTAAGCGAACTGCTTACGATATCTACCCTATCTACATGAGCCACTGATAAAAGAAAAGCAAGAACCACTGCTCCGAACTATAAGGGAGAAAACCCCATTTGAATTATTTAAATTATTCTTCGACGAAGAAATAATTTCTTTGCTCGTAGACGAAACAAATCGATATGCTGCCCAAAAAAAGATTAGCAAAATGTGCGACAAATATCTAATACAACGTTTCATGGGGATTCTTCTATTTTCTGGGTATCACAATATCCCACAAGCAACATTATATTGGAGCTTAGATCCAGCGTTCGGCATTCCAATGATTCGCCAAGCAATGTCGCGGAATATGTTCACGAAATTGAAAGCGAACTTTCATATCGCTAACAATGACAATTTGGATATTTCTGATAAGTTCGCGAAGGTTTGACAGGCTCAATAAACGTTACATACAGTTTGGTGTTTTTGTGGAGCATTTATCGATTGATGAGACAATGGTTCCCTACTTCGGCCGCCATTCAGCGAAAATGTTTATACGTGGGAAACCAATCCGTTTCGGATATAAACTGTGGGCGCTTTGCTCGGACATGTTCCAATTTATCCCATATAATGGCGCATCCGGCATTTACAATAAGAGTTTGGGACTCGGTGCATCCGTCATAATGGAACTATTATCACATTGTGAGCATCCAATGCAGCACACAGTCCACTTTGACAATTTTTTTACCTCCCATTACTTGCTCTGCTTGCTGAAAGAGAGAGGCTTCTGCGCAACCGGCACTGTTCGACCCAATCGTGTTGCCGGCGCCCCTTTAAAAACTGGGGAAAAAGCATTGAAGAAGCACGATACCGACTATGCATACGATATTCGAAATAACGTTATGGTGATTCGTTGGATGGATAATTCTGAAGTTATTATCGCAACTAATTACGACACAATCGACCCAATGGTAGCAGTGCAACGATACAGCAAAGAGAAGAAGAATAAAGTTGGAGTTCAACAGCCCCTCGCCTTCAACAATTACAAGAGGCATATGGGTGGCGTGGATTTACACGACAATGGGGTCACCAATTACCGTATCGGTATTCGTGGCAAAAAGTGGTGGTGGCCGCTCTGGGTTCAATGTTTGGATAGCGTTGTTGTCAATGCTTGGAAACTTCATTGCTTCGTAGCAGCTTCCAAAATTGAGAAGCATATATCTCAGCTTGACTTCAAAAACTCAGTGACAAAGTCTCTGCTGCTTTCGTCGGCGGATGCAATGGGCGAAGACGAACCATCGTCTGCTGAGGATTCAGACACTGATTATATATATATATAGACAACAAAATCTTCCGAGGGTAGACGGCTTTGAAAACTACTAATCGTCGCCGTTGTATTGTGTGCACACCAAAAGCCACCATATTCAAGTGTGAGAAGTGCAACGTCCACCTACACTCAGAGACTTGCTTCAAGTTGTTCCACGAAGACAAACAATTTTATTTACAACGCCGCGCCACACGTTTAAACAAAAAGCCACGAAATGTATAATTCCATGTTAACTTTATTTTTAAATAAATACTTGAAACTGAAAAAACGCTGTTTTTTACTTAAATGTACTTACCTTGTTTTACCTGCAAATACTTTGAAATATTACTTTCTACCATACTTACTTAAACAACATAAATAGCTAAAAAAAACAAAAGATTTCAAAACACTTTACAGTACCGGCGTGTGTTCAAACACACGGCAATTTTCAGAGAAACTACTCGTCGGAAAATTTTTTTTTCTCAGAAAATGTTAAATATGATATCATACGACGACCCTGAAATTTTCATCAAAAAATGCGAACGTTTAAATTTCCGGTAATTAATGGGTTAAAGAAATGGATAAAATTTTGTTCTTATAAACATATACACACATACATATGTAAATACAAAGATGGCTCACATCCGTATGGAACATTTCATTTTCGAAATAAATTGCAATATGATATTGGTACTTGTAGTAGAAGAAAGTGAAAATTTAGTGCAGCCTAAAGAAAGTGAAGTATTTGCTGTTCCACAATATTCTTTGCAAACCTCACTTTGAATTAAGCAAATTTTTGTAAATACTTTGCTCTCTTTGCAAATCATCATCTTTGCATTTTTGTGTTATCACTTTTTACTTTGCGTTACTAAAAAAACATTAAAAAAAACATATTTTATTTGCCAGTTTTCAAAACAATAAAATAAGTTTTTTTTTATAAAATTATTAAATTATTGTAATTAATTAATTTATATTAATTAAAGCTTACATTTAATTTTGAAGGTAAATAAATTAGATAAACAGACTGCTTGGGAAGAAGTTTTGAAAAAAGCCCAATCCCTCCAACTGGCATCGGCCCAAAAAACATGGACCTATGCACTCTTTAAAATTAAAGTTTAGTGGTCCCGAAAAATTAATTCGGTCTTTATAATTTCTTTTTATAACCGCGTCTTCACTATCGTCGAACAAAAACTCAAGTCTTGCCATTTTGAAAGCTTCACTAGTTATAACAATATGAATTTGTAAAGCGATCGTTTACCTTGCAAATTTTTGACAAATTTATCAAACTTTGCTTTGCAAAAAAAAAAAAAAATTACAGTTTTTGCATAATTATTTGCAAAGTCTTTGCAAATTACACTTTTCAATATTAACTTTGCACTTTGCACAAGAGAACGTACATGGAACATAAAAATTGAGAAGACTTTGCAAATTACACTTATCAATTTCAACTTATAAGTTATCAAATTTTACAGTTCTAAGGAACATAAAGTTTTGCAAATTGACGAAAAATTTCATAAGTTCAAAGTGAAAAGTTGATAAGTTCTTTTCTGGAATAGGGCCCTGCACTATAGAATAAAAAAATTTATTACAAACACAGTCAAATGCTACGCCTTCTTTCGTTTTTCCCATAACCCAGTTCTGGTCCAATGTACTGTACATATGTTGTTCTTATTGCGACATTTTAGTAATATATGGTATGTATTTATTTATTATTGCACTTTATCGCTGCCATATTCTTTTTTTACAAAACCGGCAAATTTAGAATAAAAAATCTGCTTTTCAAGTGAAAAAAATTGCAGATAAATAAATCGCAATTAAAGCAAAATTTTGTTTCACACATATAAATATTTAAGTAATCGAAAAGCAGTAAAGAGCTGCATATTTTATGATTTATACGCAAAAATCGGTATAAAAAAAATTACCTGACAAATTGAGTTTATAAAAATGCATGGTTTTTGGAGCTATTAAAATCGTTTACCCGATGCTATCTTAATTGATCCATTCACTCCATTAGATTTTGTAGAAATAATTAACCGGAAATGACTTTAATGGGATAAAATTAAGATTCGAAATAAAAAGTTTAAAATAAAGAATTTATTAAAACAAATAAATATGGGTGTAAATTGCAAAATTTTCGTAAAAGATTATTTTTAAAACAAAAAACTTCAAAACTGCTAAATGCTTCGAAAAATTGCAAAATGCAGATAAATCTGCACTTTTGGCAACACTGTTACCCTTACATATAGGTTATGTCTTCTTACAGGTGTATTCTTTGAGAATACTGGTCCAAAGAAGTTTATAATTTCGAAGAGAAGAAGAAAATAGGAATTCTTAACATAAATTTATATAAGTGGACTGTACAATTAAATATATGTATGTGCGTTTCTATTAAATTATACATCTATTGTGCCAAAATTTAATATTTATACTAGCCATCGTTTTTATACGTATCCTATTTTAAACCTATGCACGCAATTAACCTTTTTATGAAAACAAATAAAACAATTTGTTAGTGCCGCCGACTTATCATTAGAGGTGAAAACTTTAAAAAATATGTTAAGATATTTAACTTTATATTCAATTGTCTTGAAAAAAAAATGGGAATTAAAAACGGAATATTTTAAAAATGTTTATCGGAACACAAAAACATGCATGCAAATATAATAGCTGTTATGGAGGATAACGAATTTTTAAAATAGAAAGCAGAATTAAAGAAGTAGTATGACTGCAATTAACTTAAAATATAAAACACGTGCTTGCAGGTACATACATATCTAAATATTGTAAATAACATATTATACATATAAACATATGCTTATAAACTTAAAGCTTCGTTATATGATATATTAGAGCTTAGACACTACTCACGCAGACATGTTGTGATCTAGTAGAACTTATGTATATGTAAAACCGTAAGGATAGTATTTTTCTTCTTCTACACCACTATAATACGGTCGACCAGCAGCCAACTAACGAGAAGCTCATCCAAAAAGAAATGAAACACAAAAACTGACACCCTTTAAACAACCGAAATTATTTATTTGATAAAAATATATATACATATGTTTTAAGAAAATTAATTCTAAATAACAGAAATTGATATGAAAGCAAGATTTAGTATATGGGGTTTTACTGTACTTTAGTTAATATAAATAAAACTAATACAGATTAGAGCTGTATTGCAGTTTCCCATTTATTGCTAAGCAGGTGAGCCAGTCTTCTTATCCCTTCTTGATGAATTGAAGTAACAGATGCAAAAAATTCCAGTAGAGAATCAATAGTAAACATTTGAAGGATGCAGAACAAGAGGACTTAACTTCGAACAAACATTAAGTACCCTACGTATTTATTTTATTCATTGCAACATTTTCTTAAAAAAAAAGAGTTTGTCTAGATACAGAAGTTATACATATATGTACATACATACACGGGAATGTACTCTTGTGTTAATGTTTATATATCGACTTTTATATAACTACTTTTTTGCTAAAAGTGGTTTCTGCCATACAAATTTTACATATGTAAATACACACAATATATTTTTTGGATAAGCTAAAGTATAAATCAAGGGAACTAAAATTTTTAAAAATTTAACTGGTCCAGAAAATATGTACAAATGTATGTTAAAAACAAATGCCGCTTGGTTATATATATTTCGAAATACGCAGGATACACTGTGCACGGCACTATGCCAGTTTTGGCTTTCAGACAGCTTTGGGAAATGAAAAATTAACTTCAAAACTTGCAAAATGCATTTTCTTTATAAAAAATAATATTAAATAAATATTTTTTTTAAGAAGAAGAGTAGAAATTACACTATCCGGCAGGTTTACCATTTTCCTACAAATATTTTATTGCCAACAATTTTCACTTACCTATAAATTTTACACTATAAGTTCTGAACGTTAAGAAAGGAGATTTCGGAAGCTATTTATGCCTTAAATTAAATAAAAAATAATACATTCATACAAACTTGTATCTTTGTCAAGGTGGAAAATATAAAACTAGAATCAGTTTTCAAACTTGCCTTAATAAGAAAATACAATATGTATAGGGTGTTTTTTATTGAGGTATAGAACTTTAAGTTGGCATCACTTTTTTAACTGGCGGCCATTTTGTCAGCTGTCAAGTGATTAATATTTAGTTTGGTTTGCCATTTCATCATGAACAGGTTGACAAAAGAACAACGCTTGCAAATCGTGCAAATTTATTTCGAAAATAATGGTTCAGTTCGCGAAGTTTACCGCAAGCTCCGTCCATTTTATGGTCATCAGAGCAATTAATTCGGTCAACCATGGATCGTTTTCGCACTACGTTTACTCTATGTGATAATACGCATCCGCAGAGACGTCGAACAGTGCGCACCGAAGAAACAATTGCCGCTGTAGAGCAAAGTGTTGAAGAGGACCCGAATGAATCGATTCGCCACCGTGCACAGCAATTGGAGCTTTGTCCATCAACTTTTGTCCATCAAAAATTGGACCTGTAGAATTGGCTTTATTCGAGCCAGCCGCGGCGGCCACATGCCCGAAATCATATTTAAACATTAATGACATAAAATTATCCTTCAAATAAAGCCAAATTGATGGACATTAAAACGATTTTCTTGTGTTTTATTTCAATTCGAAGTTCTATACCTCTAAAAAAAACACCCTGTACAATATATACATACATACGTACTTTAAATTAATTCCGTAAATCTTTTAACATTGTATATAAATTCATTTGTCTTTAATACATAATTAAAAATATTTTAAATTGAGGGATTGTACAGCCCAATTTTGGCTTTAAGTCTAGAACTATTAAGAAAAAAATAATTGTAATTACCACTGAAGAGTTCCCGGATGCTGATAGACTACTGGTAATAGAAGCGCCTTGAGTTGCTGCAGCTGCCACCGCAGTTGCTATTTGCTTAATGTTGAGGCAATTGCAAATTGTTTTGCTGACGCCCAACGTGCAAAGCGTATTGGACCACATTGGTTCGGCTTTGTTCTGCTTCCTTATTTTTTTTTTGTACGAAGGAAATATTCCACTTTCAAATTTTAGGCAATTTAATAGAGTACTTGCAAGGCTTTGAACAAAATATCACATCTAACTATTATTGTTGCTTTCTCTCTTTGTTTATATTTTGCGTACTACGTCCGACAATTAAAAGTGTTTAAGAACATATAGTTATATTTTATAGAACTATTAATTACATATATAACATATCTTTTGGAGCCCACAATGTAATAAATAATTTCAATTGTTTGCTTTTCTACATGTTCCTGTGTGTGTTTTTTCTTAATATGCTTAACATGCAAACGTAAGTAATAACCCCAGATTTGCATACATACACACGTACATATGTATGTATGTATATAGATATCTTTTGAGGAGACTATTGGTTAGCCTGTCCTTTCAAGTTTAGGTAAAAATGGCTAATAATACATACGTACATATGCATGTATGTATGTATGATGTTCGTTTCTACTAGGTGACGTTGAAAACACAGGTGTTTCACTTCTTTTTTACTTTGCATCTATAAAAAGTTCTGTGTCGGGACTTGAATCAACTAAAAGCTAGTCCATAGTTGATAAGAGATGAGCTATAGATGACTCAAAAGCTGAATAATTTTCAATGTAAGTCCTACTCAAATTTTGCATGAAACGTGCTGCGAATGAGTCAGTACGCACTCGCTCTGCATAAGCTTTAGCTAACTATAAAGTAGTAAATAAATAAATAACTTATGAAGAAGTGATGAAATTTTATGAGTGAACCCGTCATAGCGAGAAACTAAAAAGGAACCAACATATAAGGAAATAGAAACCGTTGTTGTTGCGAAATTAATGAAAATATGGGAGATATCGTCTATATCTACAGTAGAGTTTAAACTAATAAAGGTAATGCTACAAATATCATTTAAAATGTAAAAATCTTTTAAAGTCACATCCAAAAATAGCTAAAAAGAAGATGGAAAAGTTTCTTTGTGAAAGTAAGATTTTGTTTGATATTTCGGCATGTAAGTGCAGAGATTTTCTTACATGTACTTGCATTAAAAACAAAAAAAATACCTGAAAGAGAGCGAAGTTTTATAATAGATCAAAGAACGGTTAGACAAATGGCTATAAGTAGTATAGATGTTCGAAAAACAAAACAGCCTAGAAAAAAATTAAAAAGAAAGCTGTTACGAGAAAAATTTATTCTAGAGCAACAAAAAATGGCCGAAACAGCTACAGATATATTGGGTAGTGCATCTGAAACCGAATTCGTTCAGTCGGGTTGTGAAGAAACACGACAATTTCAATTGTGTCCTCGAAAAAGTGGAACAAAAAAAGGGGAAATTGATTTTAGTTTATTATCAAACACTTGCGACAAAACCCGACTGGTTGTGAATCAAACACTTGCGACAGAACCCGACTGGTTGTGAAGAAACACGACAATTTCAATTGTGTTCTCGAAAAAGTGGAACAAAAAAAGAAAAAGAAAAAATTGATTTTAGTTTATTATTAAACACTTGCGACAGATTTGGGTCGTCGACCAGTAATTTAAAGAAACAGCTATTTTGCGCACCCTGAAAACTTATTACTCGCAATGTTGACAGATCCCCAGTAACACATTCGTAATCGGATTTGGAAAGTAAATCAGCAACATCAAAGCAATTATGGCTTTTTCAGATACCAACGATAAACTTTAATGCATCATCATATTTTCATCTTTTGAAATGGGAAGAACCTATCACTGAACCACCAATATTAAAATCTGTAAATGAAGAAAATCTTCGACTGTTTATTGAAGAAGAAAACAATGGAGAAATTGAACTATTACACTTTCCGTGTCATATCCAAGCGGTAGAAAGAGCAGTCAAGGTAGTCAGTGAAGCATCCTCAACCTTGTGCAACAAAACAACAAGAGAAGGCTTCATTAAAACGCAGATAGAATCAAGGAAATTAATGCCGAACTTCGATAGCAAAAAGGACTTTGTCACAAAATAAACTTATATTCATTATTTTTATGATTACCCTGTCTTGTACATTAAAAAAGTGTTACATTCCTTTTTCCTCTAAATAAATATACATAATTACCAGGGTAATATAATTATAATTGATTTCTAACTTTTCTAAAATAATAAAATAACTTTGTGTATCATGCTTTAAGTTCTTATTTTAAGAACATTTTTGAAAGATTCAACATTAAACCGGAGGCAGAACATTAACTCCGATTGCTTCCAAATTTCGTAACCTATTAACACTTTAAATTTGGTATTCTTTTGTCGCCGTGCCCATAAAAAAATTATTTAATTTTTCTCCATACATACTTGTATGTGACCCAGCCTAATATCCATAGCACATTGAAACGACAAAATGAAAAAAATGTTTGGTAAAACTGATATCTTGAATAATTTTAGGAATTTAAAATTTTTTTTATGTATGTACTCGTAAATATGTTATTACTTTTAATTTGACAAAAATAACTCACGGATAAATCCGGAATTAATTTTTATTGAGTTTTCGTTTCCGCCTTAATGATTGATCATTTGTCAAATATTTTTATAGACTGATCTGGTTATGAAGTTATTAGTTATGAAGTTATTATAACTAGAAATTAAGAAATCAATTAAAGAATGCTAATGAAATTGATTGATTTATTTAGTTAACATGTAACACATGTGATACTGAAAATTTTAATTTACCACTTTTAAATTAGAAATAAATTAGTTTTTTTTAAATTCATTTACGTTTATATGTATACATATGTAAATATATAGTTTGTAAAAAAAAAATGTTTTCAAAGCTAAAAATTGTTAGTAACTTTACTTTAAATAAAGAATAACAACAACAAATTTCATTTCTTGGTATATTATTTCTGCATGTAACTGTTATTTTGCATCTTTTCGACAGTCCGGCGGCGAAATTTTGAGGAATAAATTCATACATTACAGCAACAACACTGCAAGACAATTTTCACCCACTTTGAATGGTGTAAAACAAATGTTTTTGCAAAAGGCAAATGCTAAAAAAATGGGGTATGGGTCAGTGCATTCAGGGCAAAGTTGTTGGTTGCTCTCAACAAAGGTGGAACCAGCAGGGATCCCTGAAAGAGCACTGGTCAAGCTGACATACTGCCTCTTCATGGCGCCCCTGGATAGCCCCTACAGCACCGGCTTAGAGGTGAACCAAAGTATGCAGGGAATTCCCTCTGTCCAGGGGTCTAAACCAGGACGCGGTCCTCCATGTTTGGGGGTTGTGCGTGGAGTAACTTCCCTGCCATGTAAAAAACTCAATAGTTCAGACACAAGACAAAGATAGAAATGTAAATATGGATGACCCTACTGCTGACGACCATGGACAACGAAATAAGAATAATGATTTTCGGTTCTGAACTGATGTAAGGTCCCTGAATAGACCACGTGCAGCCGATGAACTTGCGGAGGCCCAGGAAGCCTACAAGGCTGACATCACCGCCATCCAGGAAGTGCGATGGGATGGGCCGGGCAAAAATAAAGTGAGAAACTGCGACATATATTACGGTGATTGCTACAAAGAGCGACAACAGCGCTTGTTTGGATGCAGGTTTGCTGTTCGAGGCAGACTTAGGCAAAGAGTCTTAAGCTTTAAATACATGAGCGAACGCCTCATTACAATCCGCATCAAGCCCATGCCCCTACGGAGGATAAAGATGACGACAGCAAGGATGACTTTTATAATCTCCTAGAAAGAACATACGATCAATGCCCCAGCTACGACACCAAGATTGTCCTAGGAGATTTCAACGCAAAGCTGGGCAAGGAAGACATCTTTGCTAGAGTCATCGGGAAACACAGCCTGCATCACGACACATCCGATAACGGACTCAGGCTGCTAGATTTTGTGACGGGGCCAAATATCACTGTAGCCAGCATGCGATTCCCTCACCTCAACATTCACAAAGGGACCTGGCGGTCCCCTGATCATTCAACCGTCAACCAAATTGATCACATTGCGATCGACGGCAGACACTCCTCCAGTATTCTTGATGTCCGAACATTCCGGAGAGCCAACATTGACTCCGATCACTTCCTTGTTGTAGCCAAGGTAAGATCACGGATATCAGTAACACAACGGAGTAGAGCACGACCACTACAGTTTGACGTCGCAAAGCTACAAAAGCAATCGACCGCTGGGAAATTTGCCGATCTAGTCTCCCTTAAGCTCTCAGACAGTCCAACCCTGCCAGGCGAAACAACCGATGAGGAATGGAACCGTTGCCAAAACGCCATCAGAGATGCTGCCTCTGATGTATTGTGGTTTAAAACGCCACCCCGAAAAACCCATGGTTTGACGACGAGTGCAGGCAGGCACATTCAGCGAAGCTAGCAGCGTATAAGGCGACGTTGGAGAGAAGGACGAGAGCAGCTCGTGAGTTCTACGAACGTAAGAGAAGGGAAGAACATCGGCTTCTCAAAAGGAAGAAGAAAGAGCATGAGAAGCGCGCGATCGAGGAACTGGAAAGGTGTTACGGCAGGAACAATATCCGAAAGTTTTACCAACGGGTAAAACAACTATCCAATGGATATAAGCTTCGGACAGAAGCCTGTCGTGACGAAGAGGGACAAATCGTAGTAGAGTCGCAATCGATGCTGAGAATCTGGAAAGATAACTTTTGCAAACAGTTTAACGGCGAGCAAAACACTGATTCCATCGCCAGGCAGAATATTCCACTCCAGATAACGGACGATGATGGTACAGAATTCCGTCCTCCCGACCTGAATGAAGTCAAGGTAGCAAAGTCGAGATTTAAATCAAACAAAGCTGCAGGAGCGGACGGACTGTCCGCGGAACTATTTAAGGCAGCCGGAGATGACCTGGTTGGGCGCATGCACCAACTCATCTGTGAGATATGGTCGGAGCCAAGCATGCCCGACGAGTGGAATCTCCTGCGCCAACTACCGAGGAATAAGTCTCCTGAACATCGCCTACATGATCTTAACTGCCGTTTTGTGTGAGCGCCTGAAACCATTCGTGAACAGTTTGATAGGTCCTTGTCAGTGTGGTTTCAGGCCGGGGAAGTCCACCATTGATCAAATTTTCACACTATGGCAAATCCTGGAAAAGACCCAAGAGATGCAAATCGACCCCACCACCTATTCGTCGATTTTAAGGCCGCATATGACAGTGTGTATAGGGACGAGCTATACAAAGCCATGTCTTGTTTTGACATTCCTACCAAACCCTTCAAGATCGCTGCTCCATCAAGGTCGGTAACGAATTCATCGAGACCTTCAATGTCAGAAGGGGATTTAGACAAGGCGACGCACTGTCATGTAGCTTTTTTAACATAATTCTTGAGAAGATCGTGCAAAACTCACAAGCCAACAACAGAGGCACGATCTTCCAAAAGTCAGTGCAACTGCTAGCATACGCTGACGAAATTGACGTAATTGGTGGAACACAGCGAGAAAGGACGTACAACATCGACGACTGGGTCGGAACGTCACCATAGGCAGCTACAACTTCGAGGTAGTGAAGGAACAACTTCAGTACCGATATTAAACCCAGAATAACTCATGCCAATCGCTGTTTCTTTGAGCTCAAGAGGCAATTGAGTACTAAGGCCTCTCTCGAAAAACCTAGTTGACAATATATACCACTTTGATAATCCCTGTACTTCTCTATGGCGCGGAAGCTTGGTCGGTGTCGAAGGCGGGTGAGGAAGTCCTTGGTATTTTCGAGAGAAAAGTTCTGCGTTCAATCTTCGGCCTTGTTTGGGTTGATGGTTTCTGGATAAGAAGATTCAATCACGAACTGCACGGGTTGGGACATGTAGAGCATGGAAAATATTGCCCCGACCCGTAGAATCTTCGACTCTGAACCAGTGGGACAACGCAATGGAGGACGCCCACGGAACTGATGGCGCACACAAGTGGAGAGGGACCTCAGCCAACTTGGTGTGCAATATTGGCTGTTGATTTCGTGTATAGTGTGCCAAATAACATTTTCCATACAAATTGTAACAAAAACAACACTACACGCCGAAATTTAATAAATAATTATTTTAAAAATTTATTACCAACTTTAAAAAAAACTTAAAATCAAAATAAATAACAATTCATATAACAAAAAGAAAAATATACAAAAAGTTCAGTTTACTTCAAAAATAGGTCAATATATTCCAAGTAAACATATTCTGGAAATATTAAAAAAATACAGCAGCATAATTGAGTGCAATAAGACTGACTGGATATGTGTAGAACAGAAGCTGAATGTGTGGAAGGATGTTGAGCGGGAATTTGCTATTGAATTCTAGTCCACTTTAGATGCAATAAAATTTGGGCTTCTTTGATCAATTTTCAGTGTAAATCTTATGTATGTATATCTGTTTAACTTGGCACGTTTTATAATTTTGTTACCTAAATAGTAAACAGCTGTTAAATGAAGAAGTTGTTTATATTTTTTTGGACATTTAATAGTGCTAGCATAAATTTATCATAATTATATACCAAACGCAATTTGAGACTGAAAAAATGAAACCATATTTAAATAAAACTTAAATTTAAGGAAAAATTAACTAACTTCGTTACGGTCTAATTCATAAAATTTTCTTATTTCACTGTTAAACTATGTAACAGTTATTAAACAGAATTTGAGTTACAAACGTATAATAAAAATGCGTAGTCATAAACGTTTATAACGCTAGTTTAACAATTAAACACTTTTACCAATTTTATCTTTCTTATTGGCAACCTTGTTGTAAATAACTTGTAACATATTGTTTAGTATTCGACAAGTAGTTGAATACTAAACTGTTTAAATTTGTTTGTGTATCACTAATCAACATTAATTTATTTGAAAACGCAAGTCAGCCAAACGCATGCAAATAAAGTAAGGAAGAAGATGGAAAAGGCTTAAGAAAAAAGTAAAAGAAATAGAGCCTCCAACTGATTAGACGAAGACAAAGTAAGTACGTTTATTTTATTTGTTTAAAAGATTTTAAAACAACTGCTGCTGATCTTCCATGCAAATATGTAATTGTATCAGTATTTTCTTCCAATTCAGTTTCTTCTAAGCGAAGTGCCACGGAGTGGTCCTCTGAAATTTTATATATTATCATTATTTTTAAGATATGTTCGTAATAAAAGACTGAATTTTGTTAATTTTTATTTATTATAAAAATTTATATTGTTAAGTTCCTTGTTTTCTGTTAAGTTTTTAATTATAAAATCGGAATATTTGTGCCTTAATAAAAATAAGTATGTTTTTATACTACATGAACATGCATACTTATGTATGTATGTAGATTGAAACTTTCGTTGGTTTTCACGTTTTTAATGAGCCTTGTAGGAAGGTAAATAGTCAAGAAAAATATAAAAAAACAATTCCTTTTAAACGAACTTTAAAAATCGAGGAGGTTAGCTTTTATATTCTATGTTTCTTTTTTATGTGCACCGTTTTTAAAAATTCTTTTTCACTATTTTAATAGGTTAAAGCAATAGGTTCAGTGTGTGAGATATATCAGAAGTCTAAATACTTACCTGGAACATGATCGTTTTCCTCAATAGCAATATTATGTAGTACTGCTAAGGCAACAATCAATGTTTTTCCATTTGATAAGTTTTTAATGGTAGATTTATTGAATCTGTATCTGGATTTGAAGTGATCTTCCGACATTTCGAAGGGATTGACCGGCGATCGTCCCTATAATTTTTAATTAAAAACCAATTTCTTCCCACTAATTAATTTTACTTACCTGTTCTGGAAACCAAATTTATTATACACATTTCTTATTTTTTTATTAATGTTTTCAAAAGAACTAGCAAAACTTTTTTACAAATACGTAATCAAGAAGAATGTTAAAGGCAAAATGTAATTTTATCAATCGCTTAAAGTATGGTATTGACTACAATAAAATGTTTGTATTTTTCTGGCACCTTATAACACTTAAATAGGCTATTAACAGTGGTATTCATAAATATCCTTACTAAACATATCAAGCACAAACTAGTTACTAAACAGTTTCGGTTTAGTAAGCGTTTAGTAAAAAAGCGTATTCATAAATAGTTTAGTAACTAATAAATACTTCACCGAGTTTTTAGACAAAAGAGTGGCAACACCTAAATTTTCATTTCTCATTCAACTTTTAATGCTGTATTTATGACGATTACCAATTTCTAAATTAATCATGTCTATCATATTACTTTATGTTATTTTGCTTGTATTAAGAAAAATATATATTTAACAAACAGATAATACTAAATAAATATGTTTACTTCTTTTAGAATAGCACAAAAATGAATAATGTTAACTTTAAATTCACATTTTTTAACGAGTGAAGTAAAAGTATTTGAATAACGAGTTACATATGTATGTTTTGTTTGCTTACATATTACTATGATATTTCTCATTATTTTTTTAGATTTGTATTGCAAAATGAAGATAAATTGTGTTTTAGAAAAAAATGGAAAAAAAGGAGAAAATAAAAAGAAATCGGACAACTGAAGATAAGGTTAGTGCAATTGTATATATGTATGTACATACCACTAAAGATAATTTTGTATGTTTGTATTTATTTGTAAGATCTTGCTGAAGGAATTGATCCGTAAAAAGGTTAAAATAATCGAAAATAAAAATACGGATACAAACACCTCCTCGAGAAGTAAGTACAACCATGCAGGCACTATATACATACATACATAATTATGTAAGCATCTTGACATTATTTTACGATTTGTGCACTCCATATTTCAGTTTTAACAGCTTATGTTCTGGTGGCCGTAGAACTCTGGCACAATTAAAAATACAATGGACGTCAACAAAAGTTATTGCGAGTTTCCAGCAACGACATATCCGTTTGGCTCCCAAACGGGTTCGTTGTACATATCTCTGCTTTATTGCAAAGTAGCCATATGTAGCTGATATCGCAAAAGGTCTCGACGTGGCCTATAATGTACATACATATGTACATATTAGAACATTTTCAAAACATAATCGCTTTTTCCCCAGATTGATTTTTTAGATATGACTAGTTGCAATAAACGAGTGATATGTATTCATACTGCTCTAAGCAATAATTAACTTTTTACAGGTTATTGAAGAAGAAAATAATATAAATTTGTCGGAGGAAGTCCTTTGTTCTTTAATAGAAGAAGAAGATGTAACTGTAGAAGGAAAGGCTGTAGAAAAAACATTACAAAACGAAGAAAAAAGGTATACACCAACAAAAAACCAAACAACAACGTCCACTTTAAAAGACGTACATATGTATAAAATATACTGTTGAGCTTGTATTGTTACTGAAATTGTATGTATTTATATCCTTCTTACAATTATTATTTAGAAAACAAGAAAGACAACTGGTTCCTCATCAGATAAAAATATTGAAAAGTTAACAAATTTTGACATGAAATTACGAAAAGAAATGCTTGATGCGGACATTCAAAGCAAACGAGAACTTCATAAACTCCATTTAGAAATTGAAGCTAAAAAAATTCGACATCTAGACGAAGAATACATATATCCTCATAAGAAAGAAAATTGAATTTTATGAAAAATCCATTGGTATGGCATGCATATTTTATTTTATAAGTAATATAAGAATCTATTATTATATAGTATACATAAGTTTTAGCGAACGACAACAATCCAATTGCGTTACAAAAATATCCAATAGTAATATAAAAACATTTTTGAACTTCTTTGTTCCAGTTTTTGCGAACGTAGCAATTCAATTACTTATTAAAAATATCCCATAGTAAAAAGAGTAGATTCTGATGTTCTTTGTTCTTTTCTATTCTGTAGTTATTGTAAACAAAATATTCTAAAAGACCACACCAGTACATATAAACAAATCTTTATTTTATCAGTAAAGCTCAACTACTGTAAACAAATAATTTCAATAGTTTAAGTTTAAATTAAGATGATTTGGAATAAAGTTTTCAGATTAAACAGAACATAAGAAGAAACAAGACTTCTTATTTAAAATTGGCGCAGTCGGTGGAATAAATCCTGCGAAAAAGGATATAATAAATAAAAGTTCTATGAAAAAGAACAATCAATAAAAATCCTGCGAAAAAGGATAACCAATAAAAGTTCTGTGAAAAAGGACAATAATTAAAAGTCCTGCGAAAAAGACACAAAGTAAATAAAATTAAATAAAAAATAATAAGACTAGTGGAATACAAGTGAAAAATAAACATAAGAAAAAAAAAGAAAAAAAGAGAAAAAAAAAATTTTTTTTTGAATTAAACTGTGTCACCAAGCAACGAATTTGCTTGGGCAGCCAAAAAGTGGATTCCAGATCAAGAAGGAGCAAAATTTTTGACAGCAACCAAAGGATGCTCAGCACGGATCACGAAGAACAAGGTATGGAACAACATCAACAATACCAACAACAACCGCAAGTAGAAATAATGTGTACTAGGGATTTGGATCCCCTTAGATTTTTAAGTTTAATTACAAATTTTAATGGTAGAAGGGAAGAATTATATCCCTTCTTAGAAGCCATCGACAATGTAGTTTCGTACATGTCGGATTATAACCCGACAGCACAGAGAAAGTTTTTATCAATTATTAAAAATAAAATTATTGGCAAAGCCAGACTAGTCCTGGAAATACACCCTCATTTGACAACTTGGAATGAGGTTAAATCTCTGATGGAATTAAACTTCGGAGGTTTGACATCGTCCGAACAGTTGTATGAGGAGCTGAGAGGCGCTCAATATAGAGGAGACGTCCTTCAGTTCAACAATTTCATTCAAACAAAATTATCCTTTCTCAATCAAAGACAGAGATTGGATGGCAATATGGCAGATATTAATCATAATAAAAATGTAGCTTTAAAAACTTTTATCAATAAGCTTTCTATAAATTTAAATTCAATTCTTTGTGCACTTAAACCAGATTCATTGGAAAAAGTTCTACATGAATTGGGTCAATATAACCTGATCGTAAACAAAAAAAAAAAATCCCAAAATTTCCAGTATCCTAACAGAAATCCAAACACCCTTAATAGAGTTCCAAATTCCCAACCAAATAGACATACAAATCCTTCTAACAATGGGGTTCCAAATTTCAACAGAGCTCCAAACTACCAACAAAATTGATATACAAACCCTTCTCATCATGGGGCTTAAAATTTTAATAGGTACCCAAATAACCATAATAGATTTCAAAATTCCAGATTTCAAAATAATAATCGTAATGAAAATTTTTCAAGTATTGTGAGACCAGACGGCACAGAACCGATGGATATCAGTGGACAAACCCGCAGACAAACCCATTACATAGATAACGGACAACATTTACAAAATGTTCAATTTACGCCTCTCAACCAAAGAGTCCGAATATAAACTTCCCTATGTTCTGTTCAAGGGAAGGATACGAACCACAAGTATCTTAATTGATTCTGGTTCAACAGAAAATACTTTAGAACAAAATCATTGCCCACAAAATTTAATAACTACTTTAGTAATGCCACAGACAATCAAAACAGCTTGAGGTTTTCTGGTAATAAACCAGGAAGCAAAAATTCTTAAAGATTCTTTGCAAATTCGCCTAGAAAAAGACGAAATTTTTAAATTCCACCCAATATTTAACGGAATATTTGGATCCAGGCTGTTAAGAAATAATAACGCAATCATTAATTACAAAACAAAATCTATAATAATCAATGGTCAGGAACTACCTTTATATCTTGAAGGTCAGGATGAAAGCGAACATCCACTCAATCACTTAAAAGGAATAGAATATTTACCCGAACTATATAATTTAGATGAATTAGGAGTAGTAGACCAGTTGAGAACAGGACACCTTAATAATGAGGAGGAACAATTGTTTAAGAAAATTATTGGAAGATTTTCGAGGGTTTTCTACAAAAAGGGAGAAAATTTAACTTTCACAAATGAAGTTAAACATACAATCCCAACTAATAATGATCAACCTATCTATACAAGATCTTATAGATATCCCGAGGTACATAGGGAGGAAGTCCAAAAACAAATGGACGAAATGCTAGAACAAGGCATCATTGTACCAAGTAATTCACCCTATAATTCTCCCGTTTGGGTCGTACCGAAAAAAGAAGATAAAGTAGGAAATAAAGAATGGAGTATTGTCATCGACTACAGAAAACTTAATGCTGTGACTAGGTAGGACAAATATCCGATACCAGTAATAGAAGATGTTCTTGATAAACTGGGGAGAGCAAATTATTTCTCTACCCTAGATTTGACAAAGGGTTTTTATCAAATTGAGGTCGATGAAGACGACCCGGAAAAAAACTGCATTTTCAACCAGCGATGGCCATTACGAAATCAAATAGAATGTATAAAAAATTTTCCAATACCAAAAACGTTTAAGAAACTGCAATCATTCTTGGGTATGAGTGGGTATTACAAGAAATTTATACCTAAATATGCCAAAATTGCAAAACCCCTTACGTTGAGGCTATAAAGAAGTTTTTGGCAAAATGAGGAAAATACTATCGTCGGAAATGGTTTTAAGGTATCCGAATTTCAATAAAGAATTTACACTGACCACTGATGCAAGCAATTTTGCGCTTGGTGCAGTTTTATCCCAAGACAATGGTCCACTAGCTTTCGCTTCTAGAACTTTGAACCAGCATGAAATAAACTATAGTACAATTGAAAAATAATTGTTGGCTATAGTTTGGGCTTGTAAGCTATACCGACACTATCTTAATGGTAGAAAGTTTCGATTGCAAACTGACCACAGACCATTAGTATGGCTGTCTTCACTAAAAAAAACCTAATTCAAAATTGGTTCGCTGGAAAATCAAACTCAATGAATATGAGTTTGATATCCAACATGTACAAGGAAAAGAAAACAAAGTGGCCGATGCTCTTTCTAGAGTAAATATAGAATCTGCAGAAATAAACTTTTTTGTATGCAAATATTGATTGAGAAACAAGATGAAGACTCTTATGAAAAAAAAATGAATTTAATAAAAAATTATATAAATTTTCTGTAGGCACAAATGATTATAAAGACGTTTTACCAAAAATAATGGGCTTAATAAAAAAAGAGGAAAATTTGGTTATCTTCTGTGCCCTTGAGGACTTATTCCTCATGATCCAGGAGGAAGTAGTTATATTAAGAAATGTTAAAAGATTTAAAATATATAGAACATATAACTTGTTAGAAAATGTCGAAAAGCAAAATTTGTTGGAAGTAATTATAGGACACCATAAATATGAAAACAATCATCCAGGTATTGATAAAACATTTTTGAAACTTAAACAGAAATATTATTATCCTCATTTAAAAAAGGAAATAACTAATGTAATAAATAATTGCGAAATATGCAACTATAAAATTTGAAAGAAGACCTTTAAAATTACCATTCGAAAAAACGGAACGCCCATCATCTCCAAATGAAATTTATCACGCAGACATTTGGCATATGGACACAAAAAACTCATACATATCGATGATATATAAATTTTCCAAATATGCCTTTATCCAAAAAATTTAAAACAGAACACCATTGAGTTTTATAAAGTATTTCACAATACTGTTTAATTTGATGAAGAGTCCCAAAAAGCTTATTTTGGACAACGTACCAGGATTTTCTTCATCTCTTTTTACAGATTTTTTGGAAAAATATAATATAGAATTTCATTTCACAACCCCTTACAGACACACAAGAAATTCCGACATAGAAAGGTTTCATAGTAACTTAAATGAGAATATTAGAATATTGAAAAAAAGAGAAGAAACATCAGATATCGCATGTAGCATAGATTTTCCTATACAAGCAAATTTTATTTATAATAAAATTTTCCATTTAACAACACGTAAAAATCCGATAGAAATACATTTTAATAATAATCCATTAGAAAATCAAAGAATTAGGCAAGTGATCGAAGATAAAAAAGAGAAAAATCTTGCATACCTAAACAGAAATCGTAGGGACCAAGAAGTTAACGAACATTTTAAGAAGGATTTTAGGGCACATAAAACAGATACATACGAGATACGAAAAAGTTACACTTCAAAAAATTTATGACAAAAACTATCAAAATAAAAAGCAAAGAGTCTATAAGGATCAATTAATGCGAAGTAAAAATATTTCTAGGTCTTTGGAAGTTCTGCTTGACCCAACGGATAATCACACTGAAGATGTTTTGGATAGTGATATTGACATTTGTGGTCCACATGACAAATAGTCAGGACATTGACTACAGGGATTTAACCACTGGGAATGGGTTTGTTGTGATAAATTTGGGACAGAAACACCTAATTGAGGAGTATAATAGCATTGTGCATGTGTTTAATATTACCAAATATGAGCAGTACATTGGGAAATTGGAAAAAACCATAACGGAGTTAGATGACGACTATCTAAGACATGACATACAACACATCTTCAAAAGCTCTAATACCTCATAGACAAAAACCTGGACTTATCAACATTTTTGGTACAGAAATGAAATATCTTTACGGTACAATGGACGACGAAGATCGTAAGGAAATTGAAGAGACATTAAAGAGAATAGAAGTAAATACGCATTTGATTGACCAATCAAATAGCCAAATTGAAATAAATCAACACTTTGACGAACAATTAGCAAAGCTTTCTGGTATATACGAAATAGAAGCGAATAAGGCCTATTTAGAGTATATAAATATTTATAACGAAACAAAGGCCGAAAAACTTGAAATAAAAAAGACGCAAATGAACTTTCAGATTTCCAGAATAGAAGGGATAATAGACAAAATTGAAGGAATAATATTGACATCGAGACTAGGACTATTAAGTCAAAACATATTGACTGACGACGATGTAACAAAATACAACATAACTTTCGAAAAACTACAAGAAATAAAGACGACTATAGCAACCAAGGACATAAATATCCTATTAGTAATCCAAATACCCCAACTAACCCAAGAATCCTATGGCTGGATACACATCCAACCAATCCCAAACAATAATAATTTAGAATTAAGTGAAGATAGACATAAACATATTTCAAAAGAAAATAAGGTATATTTTGAAACTAATTTTAAGAAAAATCTTTCTGTATTAAAAGAAAATTGTATTGAAAATATATTAAACAATAAAACAATGTATTGTGACTATAGGAAAAATCCAACTACATCAATTGTAGAAGTCAGTTCAGATTTAATATTTGCCATTAACATGAATAATGTAGAGGTAAATCAAACCTGTAATAATATACCCATAATACTTACTGGTCACTTTTTAATAAAAATAAATTCATGTAAAATAAAGATATTTGATAAATGGTATGACAGAAAATTTTATGAAAATAATTTAATAATTCCAAGTTCCTCTAAAGAAATACAAATTAATCTAGAAGAAAATCTGTCTCTAAAAAATTTAACTTACCAGCACATAAAAAACACAAAATATATAAAAGAATTAAAGGCAAATCAAAAGACAAATGATATTACTGTTTATATTGCAATCGCTTTGGCGGTCACTTTTGTGATCGTTTATTTGGTTTTTAAATGTAAATCTAAAAAAACTATAAATAAAACAATAATTTCGCTTCCCATGTTTCCTTCAGGAAATGGGAACCGATCTCCGTCCGGGGGAGTTTTAGCGAACGACAACAATCCTATTGCGTTACAAAAATATCCAATAGTAATATAAACACATTTTTGAATTCCTTTGTTCCAGTTTTTGCGAACGTAGCAATTCAATTACTTATGTAAAATATCCCATAGTACAAAGAATAGATTCTGATGTTCTTTGTTCTTTTCTAGTGTAGTTATTGTAAACAAAATATTCTAAAAGACCACACCAGTAGATATAAACAAATCTTAATTTTATCAGTAAAGCTCAATTATTGTAAACAAATAATTTCAATAGTTTAAGTTTAAATTAAGATGATTTGGAATAAAGTTTTCAGATTAAACAGAACATAAGAAGAAACAAGACTTCTTATTTATAATTAATACATACATACATATCCTAAAATGTTATCCTCTTTACAGAAAAAATTAAAAAGTAAATACATATGCAAATATCAAGATTCAGAAAGAAACACAAATTCAAGAAACCGAAATTTGGATTTATTTTTTTTTTATTATTTAAAAAAAGCCCTAAGTTACATTAAAATGTTTGTATATGTTTTCTTTGTGGCAAGATGGATGATTATTAGAAATATTTTTCGATAAAAGACTTTAAAATAATAGTTTCTCTCCTCGCTGACGTTCCTTGTGTATCAATGAAATTATCTGGTGCTTCAACTAAGTCTTCTTGGTCCAAGTTGCTCTCATCTGAAATTGTTTAATAATATGATTAAATATATTTAATAATATGTAGTAAATATTATTTTACCTGGAACGCAATCATTTTCTTCAATGGCGATATTGTGTAGAAATGCTAAAGCTACAATCCCAAGCTTAACATTTGGAAATAAAACGGTCATTCCGTCTTGCAGACAACCAAAACGTTGTTTCCAGACACCGAAACACCTCTCAACAGTATTTTGCGTTACAATATGTGAAACATTGTACTTCAGTTCTTTGTCAGTTTGAGGCGCAGTAATGGTGTAAACAAGTATGTCGTCAATTTGTAGCCTGAATCACCAAGTAAACGGCCTCTAAACTCACGATTTTCAAATCGATCTTTAAGTCGTGACTCATTAAAAATCCGGCAGTCATGAGTACTTCCCCTCCATCGTGCTGCAATATCCAAAATTTTCAGCTCAGCATGACAAACCACCTATGTACATATGTATATAATAAACAAACAAATCTATTATATATATTTTCTTCATTCTTTTACCACTATGTCAAGATTTAGAGCTTTAGTGCCCAATCTATATATTATAGAAATCGGTTACGTGTATAGGGAGTTAGCAGCTAAAAAAATTGACAAAGTATTTTGGCCGAATTTCGGCCAGTAGGCAAAAACTAGTAATAAGAATGTTACCGCCACTCATAAATCGCTAATATGACATTACTGTTACCGCCACTCATAAATCGCTAATATGACATTACTGTTACCGCCACTCATAAATCGCTAATATGACATTACTGTTATCGATATGTAGAGAGATGAGCATGGCAAAATGTTCAATTATTCCTTTTAATTTTCCACGCGGTATAATTATGAGGCCATATTTAATCGAGACCACATACATAGGTATATAAAACACCTACATAGATTTAAGATATTCATTCGTTCAGGTCATAAGGATTACGAAGCTTCGCTTGGAGTAGCCATACATAAAAGTTAGTATATCAGCAGTTTAGTATGTAAGTTTGTATAATGAATTTATTTATAATTTTAGGAATTTTAACATATTAAAGCGTAAGAATAAAGAATTAAAGTTTTCTAAAATTCTTACACTTGTTGTGTTTAAAATCCACATTGGCTATCTTGAGCTTGGGCCGCTTTACCCGCAACATTAAAATTCTTTTATGTGCCTCATCGGATCGTTTGAAGGAATCATCTTGGGTGTTAAAACGTAAGTCCTAACAGAATGCAACCTTCCACTCCCTCACAGGGTCAACCACTAAGTCGTCAACGACCAACTCAGTTAAGTCCTGCACCGAACAACTGTAACATTTGCAACAAGTCCACAGACAACGAAAAATTTATAAAATGCAGCAAGTGCCATCTTAATTTTCATTTACCATGTGTCAATCTCAGCAGCAATCAAGACCAACCTACATGGAGTTGCCAAAATTGTACGGTACAACATCAAATCACGATCGATTCTGCCTCTTCCATTCGTAGTGGCTCTTCGGCCGCTTCCCGCTCCCGCCGACAAGCTCTTGAGCTACGACGTCTAGAAGAAGAGACACAACTTGAAAGAGATTTCATTAAAAAGAAATACCAAATTCTCGAACAAGCAGTAGATGACTTCGAGGACGCACAATCAGTTAATAAACACTCAGCTGTCAGATCTGTACATGAGTGGTTAGATAATCAAATCCAACTCCCTACTTCGGCTATTGCAACCGCACACCAAAATATAGTTTCCGCAGCTCGTCAGTTTGAAACGCCACCTTACACATTTGTACCACAAGCCACAACAACGCAAGAAATGCCTAACACTACTAAACCATATTGCCAAAACGTAAGTAATGACTTCGTTTATACGACAAAAACAATAACTCCGCCCGTATGTACAACTACGTCATTCGTTAATAACATGTCTTCATTTATTAATGACCCAACAACGAACCGTCAGCAGCCGACAACTGCAAATTTATGTAATAATTCAGACAACGTAAATGGAGAAAATCACATATTAGAGACACCTGTACAATTTGGTTACATGGATTCAACGTTTTCCATGAACCCATCAAACCTCCAACCTGTTATATTACCTTCTCACAGGCTTTCGCAACAACAAATAAGCACGCGGCAGTCAGTACCAAAAGAGCTTCCAATTTTTACCGGCACTCCTGAAGAATGGCCCTTGTTTAGTGCCACATATGACTGGTCGACAGCAGTCTGTGGTTTTACAGACGCTGAAAATCTTGTCAGGCTTCAAAGTTCTCTAAAGGGGGAAGCACTTCGATCTGTTAAACATATTTTGATCCATCCATCGGGTGTACCATGTGCTCTATCTACACTAAAATTGCTTTTCGGACAACCGGAAAAAATATTAAACTCACTAAAAAATAGAATAAGATCACTACCAGCAATGAACACAAATAAATTGAGCACAATTACCTCTTTCGCCGTGGAAGTAAAGGGCCTAGAAACAACAATTAAAGCCAGTGGTTTAATAAATGAACTGACCAATTCATCTTTATTACATGAATTAATAATGAAAATGCCATCACATTTTCAACTTAACTGGGGTGAACAAAAAATAAAACTAGCAAAAAATAACAAAAGAGTTAGTTTGACTGAATTCGCTAACTGGATATATGAAGTCGGTGTCTCAGCAAGCAGCATAAATATAGACAGTGACAGCAGCGCATCAAAGTCAATAGAGCAGTATTCGCGTAAGCCAAAAAACGTTTATGTGCATGCTCATGAAGAACAAAACAAAAAGATCTGTTTAGTGTGTTCTGGCAACTGCAATAGCGTTGAGAAGTGTAAAAAATTCTTGGCTGCGAATAGAAGCGAGCGATGGAACTTAGTAAGGATGTACAATCTATGTAAACTGTGCCTGCGACGTCACTACGGTATTTGCAGTAGCAGCATCGTTTGCAGAGAAAATAATTGTCAAATAAAACATAATACATTGCTGCATAAATCCATGACTGAAGATAGAGAAACAAACGCTCCCAGAGAAACTGAAAATAAAAGCAAAAGAGATAATTTACATGCAGCTCATAGGAATGAATGCAATGAAATCTTATTTAAAATTATACCCATAACAATATACGGAAACAATAATAAACGTTTTAATACTTTTGCATTTATAGACGAGGGTTCGTCTGTAAGTCTGGTAAATGAACAGTTAATTAATAAACTAGATTTAAATGGTGAGCCACAACCTCTATGCTTGAAATGGACAGGTGAAATAGGTCGCAACGAAGAAGACTCAAAAATAGTCTCAATGAAAATTTCAGGTATGAATAAAACTGAATTTTCTATTTCTGTTCGTACGGTTAAACAACTATCGCTTCCGAGTCAGAGCTTTAATTATAAAAAGTTATGTAAAAAATTTCCGCACCTTAAAGGGCTACCCATCGCCGATTTTGAAAATGCTGTACCAGATGTACTTTTAGGATTAAATAACTTGAAATTATGTGTGCCAACTCGTGTTAAAGAAGGCAAGAAAAACGAACCCGTCGCTTTACATACTCGCCTCGGCTGGCTAATATGTGGCAACTCCAGTGTTGGAGAAAAGGCCCAAATTCAATATAATTTTTACTCTTGCGAGTGTAAAGGTGAAAACGACCAAATTCTTACTCACTTACTCAAACAGTTTTATACAACTGAGTTAGCAGGGATAAGTAACTATACTCCAGCTCTTGGAAAAGATGACCAAAGGGCATTAAGTTTGCTAGAAACATATACGAAACAAAGATGCGATGGCCATTACGAGACAGCTTTGCTGTGGCGATATGACAATATTACACTTCCACAAAGCTTTGATATGGCGAAGAGACGACTGATTTGTCTCGAAAAAACTCTAAGAAAAAATAAAGAGTTGTTTGAACATTTCGAAAAAACAATTTCTGAATATTTTGAAAGAAATTACATAGCCAAAGTAAACAATGAAGATGATAAACAAAATGTATGGTATTTACCAATGTTTCCGGTATTTAACAAAAACAAACCGAATAAAACAAGAATAGTTTGGGATGCGGCCGCGAAGGCAAATGGTATTTCACTTAACTCTATGCTGCTCAAAGGGCCAGATTTGCTGTCTTCTCTTGCAGCTATTCTTTTTCGTTTTCGGCAAAGGCAAATTGCAATCTGTGGTGACATCGAACAAATGTTCCATCAGATTTATATACGCGATGAAGACTGCCATGCGCAAAGATTTTTATGGCGCAGCTGCGACGATCCAAATAACCCGAGAAACGTGTGGCCAAAAGGAAAGGTCATCGAAGTTGCCAAATCCGAAGATGGACAAGTACGAAAGGCAAAAGTTTTGACAGTTTGTGGCGTTTTAGAAAGACCTGCTGCAAAATTAGCGGTTTTAGACGTGGCTGAAAGAAAGTAGAGTAAGTCTTCGAAATCTCGCCATACTGTGGGGGAGTGTTACCGCCACTCATAAATCGCTAATATGACATTACTGTTACCGCCACTCATAAATCGCTAATATGACATTACTGTTACCGCCACTCATAAATCGCTAATATGACATTACTGTTATCGATATGTAGAGAGATGAGCATGGCAAAATGTTCAATTATTCCTTTTAATTTTCCACGCGGTATAATTATGAGGCCATATTTAATCGAGACCACATACATAGGTATATAAAACACCTACATAGATTTAAGATATTCATTCGTTCAGGTCATAAGGATTACGAAGCTTCGCTTGGAGTAGCCATACATAAAAGTTAGTATATCAGCAGTTTAGTATGTAAGTTTGTATAATGAATTTATTTATAATTTTAGGAATTTTAACATATTAAAGCGTAAGAATAAAGAATTAAAGTTTTCTAAAATTCTTACACTTGTTGTGTTTAAAATCCACATTGGCTATCTTGAGCTTGGGCCGCTTTACCCGCAACAAAGAAATTAGAATAATAAGAAATAACTGCTTATCTTACCTGTACATTGAGCGAATAGAATCCTTTTCTATTAATGTAATATTGTGCCAAATCTCCACTTATCTTTTTAATTTTAATGTTGGTACAATCTATAGCACCTATTACCCCAGGGAAGTTCCTAATTTTCTTAAAACGTTTTACGTTTTTAGTTTCCTCTTCATAAGATGATGGCATTTTAATAAAATCTTTGGCGTGCTTTGTAAGCCCGCAAGCCACTTTCACGCAAATTCGGGAAACTGTGGGTTGTGACAGGGCATGCAAATCGCCGGCATCATCTTGAAACTAATACTATATTGTGACTTATTGTTGTCATTATGGAAAACGAAACTCACCTCTCTTCGTCCCCAGCAATGTAGGGCTACCGAAACCTACAGCTCTGGAGATGTGCCATATCCTCTATTGACAGAAATATCCTTTTTTATTAGTTCTACAATTTGCTTCACCGTTTCCTCAATTAAGCGGTACTTTTGCTTAAATGAATTATTCGTTGGAGAAAATGGATCAAACTTCCTTTTATAGATTTTTGCTTTTCGTGTTTTCTGGTAAATGTTTCTTATATCTTCCTTTTAATGAGAATCAAAATTATAAACGTTTTTTTAATAAATTTTGATGTACTTACCCGCTCTTTTTATTAAATTTAATGCTTCCATTTTTGCATATTTCCTAGAAAATTTTGAAAAACTTGAAAATACACAATGTAAACACAGAAAAATGTAAAAATTCTCCGATAATAAAAGCTTAATTGATGGTCGAGGCAAAGCTACAATCGCAATCGACCGCTGGGAAATTTGCCGATCTAGTCTACCTTAAGCTCTCAGAGAGTCCAGCCCTGCCAGGCGAAACAACCGATGAGGAGTGGAACCGTTGCCAAAACGCCATCAGAGATGCTGCCTCTTGTTATGAATGCATGTGTCATTAAAGAATGCCGAATATTTAGGCCACTTGAAAACTATATTTTGCTGCAGTAAAACAGCGACATACAAACATTAATGAAATTTGAGACGGGTCATTGCAACCAAACGTGGATTATTTATATTGACACTTGATAAGTAAATTACTCGTCATATGTGCCAATGCACTTATAAGAATTTGATCAGTGCAGAGACACATGTTAATCGCATGCATTCATGACGCCCTTTTGATTTAAAGTATATAAGTTTAGTTTTTAATTATTAATAGAATTAGTAATACAGGAGATAGTAATAAAGAAGTAATAAAGTAGTAATAGCGCAATTTTATATAAATAAAGAAACTTTTTTTTAAAGAAATCCTAAAACGATTATTATTTATTATACGATATGGCGACCGTGACAGGACACTTTGTGAAATAAGTGAAAAAACAATGGGCTGGTGGACGAAGATCCTCCAAACCGTACCCGCGCTGTTCGCGGGATACGAAGTCGGGAAAAACTACAATGAACGGGAAAATGGTGACAATAAAAGAAATCATAATTAAAGTGAATCAAGATGAACAAATGAACATTCATTTAATCATCAAAGTAGGATTAGGATTGCTGCTACTCATAGGTGTAGTTTCAGTATTTTTCAAAAAATTAATAAATGTAATGATAAATCAACGTCCCCAGCCCCGCATATAAAAACAAAGAAAACATTTGAAAAAAATACAAAAATACAAAAACTTTAAAATAAAAATGATAAAAATACTTGTGTCAGTGATAAGCCGCACTTCATTTTCTACAACAATCATCTATATTGACATTCAGCTGATGCAACATCAATAAGCCATTGAAACTGCAGCAAAACAAGGTCTTCAAACATCTGATATCTTTGGACAACCAAAATTTCATCATCAAATCAATCAACTAAACCCATGGATAACTAAAAACTCATCATAAAGATGCTGGCAAAATTTTTTTTTTATATCCGAAAACTCTTATTTTTATGTATTCATATATTATTTCACATACTTATTAGAAGTTTAATACAAAATTATTATAAATTAAATTTGTTTTTTCAATCAAGTTGTATATGTCTGAAAAAAATTTTTTTTTTCGAAATGAAATATGTTTCATTGCAAAAGAAAATTCAAATATTATGTCAAAAATATAGAATAACTCGAAATGCTGAAAAGCATTCAAAAATATTTTTTCCTTTTGTTTTATTTTCTCTTTTTGATTTAATGGCTCAGGAAAACTGGTCGGAAATAGGTGAAGAATTGGATCGTTATAAGGCTGAATTTGATAAAAGTTTCAAATGTATAAACAAAACACAAAAACCAAGTACAGAAACTATCAATAAGCATTTGGAACTTTTAGAATTAAATTATAACAAAATAGTAACTTTATTTAATCAAATTAAAGACAAGTTAACTGATGAGCATTTTAAGGAATGCGGAACAATTCTAGAAAACTTGCGAAACAAAATTTTAAAATCTCTCGAAGAACTTGAATTAGCTTTTACGTTACCTTCTAATGCCCAAAAAATATATCTTCCAAAACTGAATCCATCCCTTAGTAATAAAATAGAGTTAACCATGGCTGATCCCATCAAATTTCTCGAAACAGCTAGTAAAATCTTGCCTGATTTTGACGGTAATTTTACAAACTTGCGTAAATTTATTGCTGCTATTAATTTACTAGTTTCAATAAAAGGAACAAATCCTGATTCTCTCCTCATAAGTATTATAAATACAAAAATTACAAGTAATGTACGCAGTAAAATTGAAGGGCTTAGTTCGATTGAATCTATAATAGAAAAATTAAAAAATGTTATCAAAGGGGACTCTGCTGACACCTTGATAACAAAACTAAATGCGATCAAACAGTATGACAAAAATAAAACACAATATTTAAAGAAATTGAACAACTCTCTAACGAACTGGCAAATACCTACATGTCAGATGGTATGACCGAAGTGGCAGCAAATAAAATTGCTACAAGGGCCGCAACAAAGTCATTCATACAAAATGCGAAATCTGAACGAGTTAAATTAATAATGGAAGCTGGCACGTTCAACTGAATCGAGGAAGTAACATCTAAATTTTTGGAAATAGAACACCCAAATAATTCTGTCATGTTTGTAGGATATAGAAACAGAGTTAGTAACAGTCGAAATTATAATCGCAATAATTATAGAACCCATAATAACCTCCCTAACAACAACTATAATAATGTCCATAATAATCATTACCAAAATAACAATAGCGGCAGAAGTTTTCGTAATAATAACCGAAACAACTATAATAGCCGCAATAATAATCATAATAACAATAGACGCACCAACTTTAATAGAAATGTTCGTCTTATTAATAGCAATGCTCAGGGAAACGGCGAGGACCCCCTGATCACCCATCTGGAGGAAAACTAAACACAAATGATAATAGCGTCAACTCCGCAACTTTTAACAATGTTATTTACCACTTCAATCTAAATTTATCAAGCTACTGCTCTATTAAGAACACACTAAGCAAAAACGTCAATACTTTCTTAATAGATACTGGTGCTAGTGTATCAGTTTTAAAAAACTTTTGCATAAAAACTCAGGAAAATCTCAATCTAGCATACAAATGTAAACTTACGGGTATAGGTAGTAGCCCAGTATATACAGCAGGGAAAATCACGGGCGATTTAATTAACAAAAATACTTTTATTAAACATGACTTTCTTGTCGTTAATGATAATTTTCCAATATCTACTGATGGTATTCTAGGCCTTGATTTCATTACAAAATATAATTGCATCCTTGATTTTGGCAAAAATAATCAACTTTTAATACTTAGACCAGACGACTTTCCAAATGAAATAAGCTTCAAATTAAGAAGTCAACCTACATCACAAAATGTGTTATTAATACCGGCACGAAGCGAAGTCATTAGAAGAATAAATGTTGGAACAAAACACAGTACTCTATTTGTACCCACCCAGGAAGTCGCTCCCGGTATATACATAGCCAATTCCATCACATCAAACAAATTACCCTACGTCCGTATCATTAACACGACAAATGAAAATGCTTTCATCCCAAATACAAATGTTATCACCGAAAATTTAGATAATTACAACTTAATTTAATGTCCAAAAACTCAACATAAAAACAATGAATCCAGATCAAAGAAAATTTTAGAAAAACTTCAATCCAACTTCCCAAACTTTGCATATCATAATTTAACAAAACTATGTTCACAATACACAGACATTTTTGGTTTAGAAAATGAAAAAATTTCATGTAATAATTTTTATAAGCAAAAACTAAGATTAAAAGACACTACACCAGTCTACATAAAAAACTATAGGATTCCAGAATCACAAAAGTCCGAAATAAATAATCCGGTAGAGAAACTTCGTTCGCTGGCCTAAAACCGTCTCAAGCATTTTTATATATGGACGACCTTGTTGTCCTAGGATGCTCAGAAAATCATATGCTCAAAAATCTTAAAGATATCTTCGAAACTTGTAGAAAATTTAATTTAAAATTTGACCCTGACAAATGCATATTTTTTAAACATCAGTTAACATTTTTGGGTCATAAATGTACTGACAAAGGCATTTACCCAGACGGCGGAAAATTTGAAATAATAAGAAAATACCCGGTACCCAAAAACCCTGACGATGCAAGAAGATTTATTGTTTTTTGTAACTATTACCGTAGGTTCATAAAAAACTTTGCTAAGTATTCAATACATCTCACAAGGTTAACGAGAAAAAATACGCAATTTATTTGGTCAGAAGAATGCGAAGAAGCATTCCAATATCTAAAAAATTCTCTGTTATCACCGCAAATATTACAATAACCGAATTTTGAAAAACAATTTTGCATCACAACTGATGCAAGCCAAGAATATAATGGTATTCATCTACCTGTAGCTTATGCGTCAAGGGCCTTTACTAAGGGTGAATCAAATAAATCTGTTATCGAACAAGAACTGACCGCTATACATTGGGCCATCAACTTTTTCCGCCCATATGTCTATGGAACGTATTAGTATACCTATTTTCAATGAAAAATCTTTCATCTAAACTCACGCGAATGAGACTAGACCTTGAGGAATACGATTTTTCAATAGAATATATACAAGGAAAACAAAACTGCGGAGCTGACGCTCTATCACGCATAAATTTTAGTGACATTAAAGAAATGGGTGAAAACATTAATATACTAAAAGTCACTACACGATTACAAAATAAAAACAAAACTATTAATAATACTAATACAAATTGCAATACTGAACAAATAGGCAATAAGCCTCGCGCATATGAAATTACTAACAAAAATGATGTTAGAAAATTAGTTCGTTTGAAGTTTACTCAAATAGTAGATACATTTAGGTGTTCACTAATAAGAGGAAAACATATGTATATTGATTAAAATCGCGATGGATGAATTTATTATTAATGGAAAGATTGATCTAATAATATAGGCATTCAAAAGTTGGAACTATCGCTCAATGATATAATATTTGAAAATACTCGAGTTAATGATTTTAAAGAAATCGCGAACAACAAACTAAACAATCTAGAAATTGCGTAAACACCGAAAATAAAAATAATAGCTAATGAAAGAGAAAAGCTTGAAATAATAAAGAAAAATTATGATGATCCACTGCTCGGTGGCCACCCAGGGATCACAAGATTATTAAATAAGCTCAGAAGGAACTATTTCTGGAAAAACATGACTAAACAAGTCACCAAGTATGTAAAAAACTGTGTGCAATGCCAGTTGAACAAAGTACGTTCAAAACAAAAAGAAAATTTAACAATTACACCAACCCCAGCTAAGCCCTTTGACATCGTCATTATAGATACAATAGGTCCGTTTATAAAATCAAACGCAGGAAATGAGTACGCAATTACAATCTTATGTGACCTATCTAAATATATAATAGCCGTCCCCATACCTGATAAATCAGCCAAATATGTGGCAAAAGCAATTTTCATGAATTGCATATTAAAATTCGTACCCATGAAAATACTACTTACAGACATGGGCACGGAATACTAAAATCAAATACTTTCAGAACTCTGCAAATTACTTTGCATAAAGTAATTACACTCTACAGCATACCACCATGAAACTTTAGGTGCCGTTGAACGTTCTCATAGAACTCTCAACGAGTACTTAAGAACTTATTTGTCACCCAGCAAAACTGACTGGGACGAGTGAGTAGCCTACTTTGAATTCTGCTATAACACAACCCCTTCATCAGTACATAGGTATTGTCCATTTGAGCTGGTGTTCGGGAAACCTCCCACACCGCTCAACTTTTTTTTGAAAGGGGTGTTAGATCCAATATATAATATTGAAGCCTACGATAAGGAGGTTAAATATAGACTACAATTGACACACCAAAGAGCCAAATTGTTAATTGAAAAGAAAAAACTTAAGGAAAAGGAAATTTACGACAAAATGTCGTGTCCACAAGACATTCAAATAAATGTCATGGTCCTAGTAGAGAATGCGCCTGGACGAAAATTATATCAATTATGCACAGGGCCTTATAAGGTCATTACAATAGATAAGAATATAGTAGAATAAAAAACAATAAGACCTCTACGGTTCACAAAAGTAGAGTAAAATTATTTCATAAAGATTAACCACAGTTAGGAGGATTCCCTAAAACTTTTTACCAACTAAAACATGTGTATATATTAAGTTTTACAATAATTATGCATTAAAAATTAGATATATATTCATATAAAACCAACAAAAAAATAATATGTAAAATAACAATAATATTCTTAAGAATGGTCTTCAAATTGTCCAAACAATTATAAAACCATTCATTCAAAAGGGGAGGTGTTATGAATGCATGTGTCATTAAAGAATGCCGAATATTTAGGCCACTTGAAAACTATATTTTTCTGCATTAAAACAGCGACATACAAACATTAATGAAATTTGAGACGGGTCATTGCAACCAAACTCGTCATATGTGCCAATGCACTTATAAGAATTTGATCAGTGCAGAGACACATGTTAATCGCATGCATTCATAACGCCCTTTTTATTTAAAGTATATAAGTATAGTTTTTAATTATTAATAGAGTTAGTAATACAGGAGATAGTGATAAAGAAGTAATAAAGTAGTAATAGCGCAAAATTATATAAATAAAGAAACTTTTGTTAAATTAAAAGAAATCCTAAAACGATTATTATTTATTATACGATACTCTGATGTATTGGGTCTTAAAATGCCACCAGGAAAAACCCATGGTTTGACGACGAGTGCAGGCAGGCACATTCAGCGAAACTAGCAGCGTATAAGGCGACGTTGGAGAGAAGGACGAGAGCAGCTTGTAAGCTCTACGTACGTAAGAGAAGGGAAGACCACCGGCTTTTAAAAAGAAAAAGGAAAGAGCATGAGAAGCGCGCGATCGAGGAACTGGAGAGGTGTTACGGGAGGAATAATATCCGAAAGTTTTACCAACAGGTAAAACAACTATCTAATGGATATAACCTTCGGACAGAAGCCTGTCGTGACGAAGAGGGACAAATCGTAGTAGAGTCGCAATCCATGCTGAGAATCTGGAAAGATTACTTCTGCAGACAGTTTAACGGCGAGCAAAGCACCGATTCCATCGCCAGGCAGAATATTCCACTCCAGATAACGGACATTGATGGTAGAGAATTCCTTCCCCCGACCTGAATAAAGTCAAGATAGCAATATCGAGATTGAAATCAAACGAAGCTGCAGGAGCGGACGGAGTGTCCGCGGAACTATTTAAGGCAGCTGGAGATGACCAGCTCATCTGTAAGATATGGTCGGAGAAAAGCATGCCCGACGAGTGGAATCTCAGCATCGTTTGCCCGATCCACAAAAAAGGAGACCCCTTCAACTTCGCCAACTACCGAGCAATAAGTCTCCTGAACATCGCATACAAGATTTTCTCTGCCGTTTTGTGTGAGCGCCTGAAACCATTCGTTAACAGTTTGATAGGTCCTTATCACTGTGGCAGTGATGGCCCTTATCAGAGGCCGGGGAAGTCCACCATTAACCAAATCTTCACACTACGGCAGATCCTGGAAAAGACCCAAAGATGCAAATCGACACCCACCACCTATTCGTCGATTTTAAGGCCGCATATGTGTGTATAGGGACGAGCTATACGAAGCCATGTCTAGTTTTGACATTCTTACTAAGCTCGTCATGCTGTGTAGGATGACGATGGAGAACTCTCGCTGCTCCATCAAGGTCGGTAACGAATTCACCGAGACCTTCAATGTCAGAAGAGGAATTAGACAAGGAGACGCACTGTCATGTGACTTTTTTAACATAATTCTTGAGAAGATCGTGCAAAACTCACACGCCAACAACAGAGGCACGATCTTCCAAAAGTCCGTGCAACTGCTAGCATACGCTGACAAAATTAATGTGATTGGTCGAACACAGCGAGCAGTCAATGAAGCGTTTGCTGGTATTTCAACGGAGGCGGCCAAAATGGGTCTAGCGGTGAACGAGGGCAAAACGAAGTCAACAGTATGAACAACATCAGTACCGAGATCAAACGCAGAATAACTCTTGCCAATCGCTGTTTTTTTGGGCTCAAGAGGCAATTGAGTAGTAAGGCCCTTTCTCGAAAAACCAAGCTGACACTATATACCACTTTGATAATCTTTGTACTTCTCTATGGCGCAGAAGCATGGACGGCGTCGAAGGCGGATGAGAAAGTACTTGGTATTTTCGAGAGAAAAGTTCTGCTTTCAATCTTCGGCCCTGTTTGCGTTGATGGTTTCTGGAGAAGAAGATTCAATCATGAACTGTACGGGTTGTACAGCGACATGAGCCTAACCAGGCGCCTACGGATCCAACGGCTAAGGTGGTTGGGCCTTGTATAGCGCATGGAGAATACTGCTCCGACCCGTAGAATCTTCGATTCCGAACCTGTGGGACAACGCATTAGAGGACGCCCACGGAACCGATGGCGCACACAAGTGGAGAGGGACCTCAACCAACTTGGTGTGCAAAATTGGACATCGCTGGCTAAAGACCGTGCCAGCTGGAAAACTTTGTTGGTTGAGGCCCAGGTTCACCACGGACTGTAGCGCCAAAAGGAGAAGAAGAAGAATTGATGGTCGAGGCAATATTAAAATTTGTACAGCTTAATAACCGCTTACTAAGCATTTAGTAAGCTAATAATCGTTTATGAATACAGTTTTTTCAAATTAAGACTTAAGATTAATAGCTGCTTGTAAGCATGTATGTTAAAACTGGCCATTAGGCTCGTTTTCTGTTGTATTTTTTATGTCGTTATTTTCGTCGCAGTGCTCAACAGCGGGTGTTGTAAATTTATGAAGCAGAGAATGGTGTTTGTAAAAAGTTGTTTATTCGGCATGTAAAATTGCATTTGCATATTTTTTGGCCGGTTTGGACTTATAAAATTTTTTTGGAAATACAACACGTCGTATCAAATTCCATCTTTCGCAACGGTCAGCTGTTAAAAATTCCTCGCAATGTGCAACATCAATAGAGTGCTCCTTACATATGTATTATGCAGTTTGCCAGTATCTGAGCGTGGATATGAGCATTCCGTGGCTTATGTACATTGCCACTTGCACTAGCATATCAGTAAGGTTTGCTTTCTTGACTTGTACAGTAAAATTAGTAATTATTTCAAGTTTAAACCGCATACTTCTGGGGAACATTCGAATGTCGAGTTAAACAGTAGCCAATCTGCAGGATTTCCTGAAAATACAGGCAGTTCCCTTGGTACAGACGCACTTCGAGAAGCATGGGGTACGTTACTTGTGTCTCTGTAGTGGCAATAATTGTTTACTGAAGTTTGGTGAGATTCTGCTTGGTTTGAAATCAATACCGCGGGCCGTTTGTTCTGAACAAGACGCATGTGTTAAACGCGTTATGGTATTGCTAAAAGCCGTTGTTGTTGTATAAATAGGATTATATAAATTAAAACTAGTTATTTGTTAATAATATTGGTTTTTTATTTACAACGATCTTATTCGTTCAACGTCTACTTTTATATTAATTGCTAAGCCAAAACCCAAGCATAATATGTGTTTCGATGTCGGGTACCGTTGGTAAAAAGTATGTTAGTCAGTTTGTGGATGTGCCTTGTCTTGTCGTTATTGCAGAAGTTAAGTGCTTCGCTGTTGCTATGTGGTTTTGTCGAAATATTTTTATGATCATCATAAGTATTGATGCTTGCGGTTGTGAGTTTTATTTGTTGTAATAAAATTATCGGCACGATTTAGATTAACGGTTGTGAAAAAGGCAAATTGAATCAGCGTTACTTAATGGTGTATCAATAGGTGCCGAAAGAGACGTAACATGATCGATGTAGGAATTTCTGGTTGAGGTTCAAGCCTATAACAAATTGAAAGCTTAAATGATTAAAAATGTATTTGCATTTATTTACTTACAATGATTGCGGTAGCTCAAGTGGGCTAGACCCATCCCGTAAATGCCTTCTAGCCATCCTTTGCCTACTTCGTAAACGTTCTTCTGCCACTCTAATTTCTTCAGCAAGATTTCGCAAAGCAATTTATTTTGTTCAAAAACAGCTATATTTGCTTTCACACCGAATTATGTATGTAAATATAAACAATCAAGATAGCTGGTAGCAGCGTTGCCGCTTATAGAATTTTTTCCCGCGGAATTTATAACTGGAGGAATTTTTTCGCGAGAAAGGACTTTTCTTCGGGAAATAAATTTCTTCGGAATATTTGAAACTGGGCTGAATGAGCTCTGATCATGAAAAGTTATACATGCTGTACATAACCACGTGTTAGGAAGCGGTGATTCGACGTTAACGCAGCTGGCATGATACCATTTCTTACACTTAAAACATGTTAAATTACTATCTGCTCCGCCAAGGCAAATAGGGCATGACTTACCAGACCTAATACTTATAGGAGCATTCAGTCATGTGCTGAAAACCGCAAAATTTGTAAATCGCCTATTCTTGCAAAATCTAATTTTTTCATGTGCTGAAAATCGCACGATTTTTTTATTATTCGAAGTTACTTACATACACACATATGTTTCAAAAATATGTTGCCAGCGTCTGTATATTTTTAACGGTTGGATCCCTTCAAGCCGTGATTACCAATGATGTAAATACAACAATGGATAGAACAAATTTTTGTAGAGTCCTCTAGAAAGTTGTCAATATTATTGAAGAAAGACTGTGCCCTTAATGGATTCAATTGGAGATGTCTGACGAAGAAATTAGAGATTCCAAGCTACATTCTTATAATAAATATAAAATCCTCGTGTAGTTGGATGCCTTGACGGAACTCATATAAGACTTATAAATGCTTCATCCAATTCTAAGCTTTATTACCGCAGAAAAGGATACTACAGCCTAAATGTAATGATTGTAAGTAAAAATAATACATTACATATTGTTGGCCAATATCTATTTCTTAGGATACTAAAACCTCTTCTTTCTTTGAAAATTCGTTCTGTAGACGCATCTAAGCCTTATATTACGACGCGTTCATATGTATAAGTGATGCAAATTTTTATTGTGCCGAAGGTTATTCCACGTATGCCCTTGAGCCGTATCTTATGATACCGTACAGATCTCCAGCATCCGATTCTATCCAACATAAATTTAATTTGGCCGTACACACTCACAAAAGTTGTCAAAATTACAAATTTACAAAGTACCGTATAAAGAAGAAACCATTCCTGTTTCAATTAATGAATTTCAAGAAAGCCATGAAATGGAAAGCAATAACGAAGCGATCAAGATAAGGGACAATATTACAAGATATTTAAGATAAATAACTACATATATTTTTTATTTAAAAAAATTGTATTATAAGTTTCATATAACGAGGTATGCTGCACATACATACATAACACAAAACAAAAAACTTTAAATATATACATATGTATGTATGTTCATACATACGCAAAAACAACGAAGCAAACATCGAAAAAGTTAATAAATAAATTCATTGTATAATAATTAAAGTTGTAAATAAAGTATTTAATTAGTTTTAAAAGTGGCTCAGTCACATGTAATAAGTTATTCCGAGTTTAATTTTTTCCAGCTTTAAAAACTCGATTTTAGTTTCTATTTTGGTTTTATTTACTTTTTCAATTTCTAAATTGTATCGCTTAGTTTCATCCAACTCCTTTATTTTAAGTGACCTAATTTCGTCTAAATTTTTACAGAAAGATATAAGCTCTAAACATTTAGACGACGGTAGACTTCACGGCTTCAAATGCTGCCAACTTCAAATGCTGCTCTGAAGTCAGCTTCATAATTATTTTGAAGACAGCAACTTATTTTGTTGGTTGAACAGCTGTGTATTTTAGCAATACAAATTTCAGGGATATATATTTTATAATGAATAAAATTAAAGTTATTGATAAAAAATGTGATAATATCACGAAAAACTATAAAAAACATAAATTTATTTCTGTATTGTATTTTTGTAATTTTTTTTTTATATTTAATATTAAAATTTGGACTGACTGATTTGAAATGCTTATAATTTTTGTATTTTTAAATTTGTTTATTTAATTTTTCTTGCAAATTAAAGTATAAATTATAAATTTTTTTTAAGCTAAGTATGAAAAATTACATATTTTACATGGCGTCAATTCTCCTGTTGGCAGTTAATGGCTCTACTACAGATGAACTTTTAGAATACGTAGTAGCGATGCTCTGGAGATGTTCAATTGAGCAGCTCGTCGACGAGTAGACACAGTTGGATACGTGTGAACACTTTCTCGTACAGCTTCGATAGCTTGTGCAGTGCGAACAGCACGAACAACATTTCTTCGTAGTTCAATACTCACTGAACCCAAATTCTCGAAACGGGTCATTAAGCTTTTTATCATGTTTACACTGGGAGCCTCTACAGTATCAAAATGCTGACGGTATTTTCTTTGCGTTGTAACAATTGATCGTCCGGAAACATAATAAAATTCAAAAATTTTTACACTGAGTATGGTGACAGTATAAAATTTTATAAAATTCTATATTATCTGCAAACAAAGAAATAAAAAATACAAAAATTATAAGCATTTCAAATCAGTCAGTCCAAGTTGGCCCACCCTGTATAATGGCAACACTATATTTGTTTATTGCTGCCCGTCAAAATATAAAATAGCCTAAGTTGGCAAGCAGCCGTCAAAATAATCGTTTTCATTTAAACACATGGATTTTATTTTTGACATATTGCTTCTTGCTGTCTCCTGTCGTCTATGTGTTCTGAGATATATTCAAAATTTATTTTTTCTTCTCCAATGACGTCAGCGAGATCTTGCGCTTCTTTAAAGACGATACTACCTTTTTGATGGAGACATGTCCAGCACTCTTAACGGAGACAAATCTAGCACTTTTGATGATAATGTTTTAGCTGGGGACTTAGGAGTTGGTGGACTGAGCGACATTTCGTAAATTTTACACAATTCTTCTATATTGTCTATTGCATCTCGTTTTTTAGCGGGCCTAAAAGATTTTACACTTGGTATTCCTTCCACAGCGTGGAAAATATTGCAAATCACAGCCAACCGTTCTTCCGCTTCAGTTAAATAGTGCTGTTGAAATTCACCTCCAACAGTATTTTTAAGGAGTGATTTGTTCTCCCCTAATTTTATTTTTATAATCTTAACATTTTTACAAAATATGAATAATTAAAAATTGGAGTGAACACTATGCATTATATATGAACATATATACCTTTTTCCAAGCAATGGTGTTTCTATTAGGTGGACTACAAGCACTCAAAAGAGACGTTAAATTTACCCATAAGTGGTCTTCACCTTATCGCCCTTCACAAATCCTTTCGCAATGCCAGGAAGGGTCTTCATAAAGTTGAGGAAGACTTTGCTATGCTCCGTTGTTTTTTGTGGTGCCATATGAGACTTAGTAAATACACACATACATATGTATGTATACATTATTATATAAATTAATTTTATAAACAACTTTTATTGCATGTTTCTACATTCCAAGTGATTGTTTGTCATTTGAGTAAAAAATTGTTTTGAGGTTCCATTACACAAGTATCAGTTTTTATTGATTATTTTTTGTGATTTCCATATTGCAATTCCAATTGTCACTACTCTCAAAAACAGACAATAAAAATAATTACTTGTGTGCAACATAAAATAATAAATTTTCATCAAAAAACAAATTGTTTTGCCAAAAATAATTATAATTACAGAGAAATTATATATGCCAAATATAATAATGGAGAGAAGCTAGCAGGGTATAAGGTGACGTTGGAGAGAAGGACGAGAGCAGCTTGTAAGCTCTACGTACGTAAGAGAAGGGAAGACCACCGGCTTTTAAAAAGAAAAAGGAAAGAGCATGAGAAGCGCGCGATCGAGGAACTGGAGAGGTGTTACGGGAGGAATAATATCCGAAAGTTTTACCAACAGGTAAAACAACTATCTAATGGATATAACCTTCGGACAGAAGCCTGTCGTGACGAAGAGGGACAAATCGTAGTAGAGTCGCAATCCATGCTGAGAATCTGGAAAGATTACTTCTGCAGACAGTTTAACGGCGAGCAAAGCACCGTTTCCATCGCCAGGCAGAATATTCCACTCCAGATAACGGACATTGATGGTAGAGAATTCCTTCCCCCCGACCTGAATAAAGTCAAGCAATATCGAGATTGAAATCAAACGAAGCTGCAGGAGCGGACGGAGTGTCCGCGGAACTATTTAAGGCAGCTGGAGATGACCAGCTCATCTGTAAGATATGGTCGGAGAAAAGCATGCCCGACGAGTGGAATCTCAGCATCGTTTGCCCGATCCACAAAAAAGGAGACCCCTTCAACTTCGCCAACTACCGAGCAATAAGTCTCCTGAACATCGCATACAAGATTTTCTCTGCCGTTTTGTGTGATCGCCTGAAACCATTCGTTAACAGTTTGATAGGTCCTTATCACTGTGGCAGTGATGGCCCTTATCAGAGGCCGGGGAAGTCCACCATTAACCAAATCTTCACACTACGGCAGATCCTGGAAAAGACCCAAGAGATGCAAATCGACACCCACCACCTATTCGTCGATTTTAAGGCCACATATGACAGTGTGTATAGAGACGAGCTATACAAAGCCATGTCTAGTTTTGACATTCCTACCAAACTCATCAGGCTGTGTAGGATGACGATGGAGAACTCTCGCTGCTCCATCGAGATCGGTAACGAATTCGCCGAGACCTTCAATGTAAGAAGGGGATTTAGACAAGACGACGCACTGTCATGTGACTTTTTTAACATAATTCTTGAGAAGATCGTGCAAAACTCACACGCCAACAAGAGAGGCACGATCTTCCAAAAGTCCGTGCAACTGCTAGCATACGCTGACGACATTGACGTGATTGGTCGAACACAGCGAGCAGTCAATAAAGCGTTTACTGGTATTTCAACGTAGGCGGCCAAAATGGGTATAGCGGTGAACGACGGCAAAACGAAGTATATACTGTTATCAAAAAAGGACGCGCAACACCGACGACTGGGCCAGAACATCACCATAGGCAGCTATAACTTCGAGGTAGTGAAGGACTTGGCTCCCAAGTTAACAGTATAAACAACATCAGTACCGAGATCAAACGCAGAATAACTCTTGCCTCTCGCTGTTTCTTTGGGCTCAAGAGGCAATTGAGTAGTAAGGCCCTTTCTCGAGAAACCAAGCTGTCACTATATACCACTTTGATAATCCATGTACTTCTCTATGGCGCGGAAGCTTGGACGGTGTCGAAGGGGGATGAGGAAGTCCTTGGTATTTGCGACGGAAAAATTCTGCGTTCAATCTTCGGCCCTGTTTGCGTTGATGGTTTCTGGAGAAAAAGATTCAATCATGAACTGTAGGTGTTGTACAGCGACATGAGCCTAACCAGGCGCCTACGGTTGGGCCATGTAGAGCTAAGATGGTTGGGCCATGTAGAGTGCATGGAGAATACTGCTCCGACCCGTAGAATCTTCGATTCCGAACCTGTGGGACAACGCATTAGAGGACGCCCACGGAACCGATGGCGCACACAAGTGGAGAGGGACCTCAACCAACTTGGTGTGCAAAATTGGACAACGCTGGCTAAAGACCGTGCCAGCTGGAAAACTTTGTTGGTTGAGGCCCAGGTTCACCACGGACTGTAGCGCCAAACGAAGAAGAAGAAGAACTTTTTAACCGCCTTCTCTGTAATGAAATTAATTTCCGAACAAGGATCAAAAACCACTCTTATCGGTTAAAAAGGACCACACCTGTCCTTTATTAGAACCATAGCAGTTGGTATTATTGTTTTTATGAACGTGCTCGAGTAACTAATGACACAGAGGACTTACATTAGTTGATGGTGCTGAAACATTACTACCTGATGGTATTACTTCTGTTTGGGTATATATATATATATATAGTAAGGAATGATGAGCGGACTGGCAAACGTTCAGACACTAAAAGTAATAGGCAACAAGTAAATGATTAGCGGTGTTACAGTATGTACAGTTCAAGTAAAAGTTGAATTTGAAGTTGACATTATGATGTTTTATTTCAGGTTTCTTTCCATAAAGTAGCACATGTCCCAGGCGGGCAAGGATTTTCATCGTAGCTTTGACGAGATGTGTCATCGAGTTTTGAAAGCACCATGTAGATAATGATCGAATTCATTACGTCTATTTCTGAATCAAGCGATAAAAGTAAATGAAAAGAGAATTTTAAAGAGAACTGTAATGTGCTCCAAGAAAATTAGTATCTTATTGTCATAACCGTCCTTTAATCTATGCAATGCCTTAAGATAATTTGCACCTAAACCTGATAGGGTTCAGCAAGGGCTTGGCCAAAGAGACAATTAAGCAAATAATTAAATTTATTGTGTGAGAATTTTAATGTACCATATTTTTAAAAGTAGCAATAAAGCGTTTATAATATGCGTACTTTCCATCAAAGCGTGGCAATTTCAATGAGGGCAGTCAAGTTTTGCTAGGAATTTTCATCGAAAAGACATTGAAGACGAATAATTACTTTTGCTCAAAATCGATGATATTTTTGCTTTGGCTGCAATATAAATTTTCTCCAAAGGTGCCAACCTAATTTGCAGAACTGTTGGATCGGCGTTGTCGGTATCTGTTTCAATTTTCTGCTATATGCTGGAATTGTTTCGCTATGAAACTATAAGCATTGGCTGCGTCATCATTATTCGCCAACACAAAATGGGACGAGTTTAAGGCAGTTCCACTGTTTTGATAGCGATGTTGCCATCCACCAGCAAAGTCAGGATACCTTAGAAGACTTTTACAACGCCGTAATTCGACTAGGCAACCAGCTACTCATGCTGATAAGCGTAAGTGTCATAGTCAGCATCATGAAAGGGAATCTTAAACCTTCAATCGCCTAGTTGCTCTTTCCGATGCAAGTTAGTGGGCCATCGTTATTTGCCAAATTATGTTGGCGAGCAGAGAATCTTATGAGTAGGGCTGAAGTATCAACAACACGAACAGGTATCAGCTAAGAACAGTAAATGAATTCGAATGTGAAAACGTGCCAGCAGAATGCTGCATTGTACTGATTTCTGACTCTGGAAATCTGATATGACGGAACTGTAAAGAAGAGGGACATTCTTTTATGTATTGCGCACAGGAAAAAATGAATTTATCGTGCTTTAAGTCTGAGCTAGAGAACACATTTACGCAGAGCTGCGCAGTACGTCAGGGAAACCCTAAGGCGAATTTGCCTCGATGATAAAGAACACCAACAAATAAGAACTGAAGACAGACGAGCGACGCTTCGAAGCACCTGTCATAACAAAAACTATTTAGCCCAACCCTGGAAACCATTAAATGCTCCAATTCAAGAGTATTAGAAAGAATAGTATAGCATTTTTAGACTACCAGTAAGAACGTGCAATCGCTATATAAATAAGAAAAAGCAAGAACAAACGAAGAACCGAATACAAGAATCTGTACCTGTATTAAGAAAGAATGCATCTGCTTAAATCGGAGATTAGGACAGCAGGTATCCTCCCTTAAATTACCTTTTCATTTAAGTCTCGACTTTATCAGGGCTTTTAATATGATTCGTTTCGAGGTGAACAGCCTTGAAATCAGCAGTGACAAGGCACCCGAAGACAAATATTCTCGGATGAACACTTTGGATGAAGATCAGCAAAATTTACTAAAACTAACATGGTGTTTGATGGTGGTTTCCATGGTGTTTGATAGAATGTTTATGCAAGACGACTATATAAAAATGATGTACGCGAACTTGACAGAATGTTATATTTGGGAGTAATAGAACCAAGTGAGAGACCTTGGCACAATCGGGTGACGGTAGTCCTAAAGAGAGACAAGGTGCGAATGTATCTGGACGCGAGAAAATTTAATGCTCTGACTATCAAAGATGCATATCCTCTACCTCATATTGAAGGTCTATTGAGTCGACATGCAGGTTTGACATCAACATAAGCAAATGGGAATTCGGCTGTTGTAAATTAAAATACCTGCCGAAGAAGGATGCTTGAAACCAGATCCAAAGAAAATCAAAGCTAGAGTAAAATTGACGATGACTGTCAAAGAATTCAGCATTTTTCTAGATACCGCAGATTTATATCCGATTACGCTACAATTACCGCTCCAATAACTAAAAAATTAAAAAAGGGAAGAAAATTCATTTTCACCGAAGAGGTCACAAACAGCAAATCATGAGGGGTATTCATATTGCTTTTTGATCGAAAGAACGTGAAAAAAACTCACTTTAAATTATTTTAGTGACAATAACTTAAACGAGAGAAAGGTTTCTCAAATTTAACGATACATTCTTAAGGAACAACAAATCGTATAAAAACAAACACCAGCAAAGAAAATTAGTGTAAAGGTCGCACCAAACGCCACCCAAACCAGAAATAAAATAAGAAAGGCACAAAGACTGGAAGAGGAAAAACGTCGAAAGATAAATTATGAAGAGAAAACACACTTGACTATGGAACATGTTAAATTTGAGAGTTATGAATTGGCGGATGTTGCTCCAATAATCCAATTGCATCACTGTCGTAAATGATGCCGGCGAAAGAAGAGATAAACTAATAACTGACTTTAACATATGCTTAACACACAAAGAAAAGGATTAACAGTACTTGTTACACGTTGTAGACGACTATAGGTTGGCAAAATGGAATCAGCATGAATATGTACTACATCAATTTTGGTATTAAATCGCATATTTTTATCGCTACCCACATTCAATTTTCAAAAAAAGGTCTTTAATGTCAGGTCTAATGTACATCTGTATGCCTATTTACATGTTATTATATATTTTAAGTTTGTTAATCATTTTGTATTAGATTCTATTGTACTAGCCAAGAAGACCGTGGATCAAGCCTTGGATAAAACTTAGAAAGAAGAGTAGGGCGTTTTCTTTCGTGACAAATAAACTGTTGTTGAGCGATAAGGCTTCCTATAAAAATTATTTAAGAATGACAACATAACAGTTTCAAACGGTGCTAAATTTTACAGAGCAGGATATAAAAGGCTTAAATACTGTTCTAGGGAAAGCAATTACACAAGCTGAAAAATTAGCTTTAACCTTATGATGCTGCATGTGTAAGTAGTTTGCAAGGAAAACTTTCCAAAGTATTGATTATCAGAGACGTGTATCGAAAATTAAGATCCACATACTTAAAGGTAAAACAAAATAATGAAATATTATATAACTAATAAACAAATGTATTGCGTCAGTTCCCTAAGAATGTATCAGACTGGCAAATATTGCAAAAGAGTTGTTTTATTAAAACCATCAACTGCATGGATGCTTTGGATGGCAAACACATAAACACCGCAAAAAGATGGTGCCTTTTACCACAATTACAAGGGGACAATTAGCATTATTTTGATGGGTCTTATTGACGCAAACTGTAAATTTGTTTATGCAATGCAAGCTTAGGATTATCTTGGAAGAAGGGAGTCAAATACCACCATATTCATTAGTGAGTAATCGCAGTTGTTTTTCTTATGTGGTTATAGGAGATGCTGCATTTCATCTTTAACCTTATTTGATGACGCCGTGTCGTTATCAAACAAACTGTCAAGAAAAGCAGATATATAATGCACGAACCTCCCGGGCCCGCCATGTAGTTGAACACGCTTTTGGCATCCTTTCCAATAGGTGTAGGGGGTTTTCAACAAAAATTTATTTGAAAGTTGAAATAGCACAGCCTGTTGCGTATTGCGCAAATTTTTAATTTAAGCGGATGAAACTTATTTAAGTACCCCAGATACTTCCAAAATGTTCTAACTAATAATTTAAAAAACTCATACAATGCGAGGAAAGGAGTGGCAGAAACAATTCGGCAACAATTTATGGCCTTTTTTAACAACAAGTTAGATTGGATGTAAATTTTGTAGATAGTAAATTATACACAATGTTTCTTTTTCACTTAAAGAAGTTAAATTGTCAAATTTAGGTAAGTTTAAAACATTACATATTAACTTATCATAACAAAATTTTACAAAATGTATATACATATATAAAAAGATATACAGTTTGTAAAAAAAGTGTTTTCAATACTAAAGAAAACTAAAAATTTTAAATAAAAGTCCAATTTTTAAGTAAAATTTATAAATTTATTATATTTGTTTTAATTCACAGGATTTTAGATGTTTCTCAGCATATTTCAATAAAAAATAACAAAAATAATTCTAATAGCAAAACAATAATCACAACTTAAAAAAATAATGCAGTTTGTACTCTGTAAAATAAATGTTTTCAAAATTGTACTAAGTGCGGTAAAATGTTTTCTAAATTGTTAAAAATAACTTTGCCTGCTAGTACTTTGTGTGCCCACCTTGAGCATCAACTACAGCTTTAAGACATCTACCCATGGAGCTAATAAGTTTTTGTATATCGTATTTTGTAGGTATTTTTCCCACTCTTTTTTTTTGTAAATAATATTAATTGGGGTTGATTTTCGGAAACCTTCTTCCGGCTTTTTGTTTTAAATGGACCCACAAATTTTCTATCGGGTTTAAGTCTGGACTTTGTGTCGGGGTATCAATAACTATTCTGTATATATGTATAATACCCAGGATCTACAAATATATGATTTATGTTTTGGGTCATTATCTTGGGAAAATTTATATTTTAACTTTTCGGGGATTTCGAGATCATAAAATCCGATTTTTTTTAAATATTCAGATAGACTTCCTTAGTCATTGTATCATCCAAGATCCTTATTTCCCCAACAATCTCACGCCATAACAAACAATTTTCCGAACTTTACTGTGGGTATTATATTTTTACGGTCTAATTCATAAAATTTTCTTATTTCACAGTTAAACAATATAATAGTTATTCAGCAACATTTGAGTTATAAGCGCATTATAAATATGTACATTCACAAACTTTTATCTTTCCTATTGGTAACTTTGTTGTAAATAACTTGTAACATTTTGTTTAGTGATGTACACCATATTATTCTATTTTGTAAGTAATGGGCTTAAATTAAAAACAATACAAAAAAATGTCTTTAAATTGCTGAGTAAAGAAGTAAAACAAAACTTTTACTCTAATTATTAAAAGTAAATAAATAATGAGCGAATAAATGTACTTAAAACCTGCGTTTGTTGTTCTTGAAGTTCGACAAGTATTGTGAACATTTGATTGTGTATCACTAAACAACATCAATTGATTTGAAAACACAAGTCAGCCAAATTTATGCCAAACACGTAAAAAAGAAGATGGAAAAGGCTGAAGAAAAAAATAAAAGGAATGAAGACACCAACTGGTTGGATGAAGATAAAATAATTGTGTTTGTTTCATTAATTTGCATACATAACTTTATGTTTTTTTGTTGCTAAAGGAGCTGGTTCGTGAATTCAAAGCGCATATAGTTACATACGCTTGCGAAAAGTGTACCGAAAAATAAAACACGCGTCTTTGCACGTTGGATGTCAACTTAAAACTCAACTTTATTCCCAACGAAAGCTTATTCTTATTTTACAATAATACATAGATACATAACATAGTAAAAGTAATCGGTAATGGGGAAGAGATCATAAGGTTATTATCAGGATTGATTAGTTGTGTAGGAGTAGTAAGTTAGGATAAGGTGTACATATGTATGTGACTATATATTTGTATATATGTATGTGAGTGAAATAAAGAAACAAAAGTATGTTTTTTCCTTGAGTTTTGTTCATAAACTGACTATTTTATTTCCAAGTTTTTTCTTAAATACTAGAAATGAAAATGTTAAATCTAGTCTAGGTTTTATCAGCGTGTGAAAGAAAAATAAAGTACAGAAATATCGTCTTAGAACTAAGTGATGATATTCTTACTAAGTGTTGGTTATTGATTTAGGATATCGTCTTATCATTAGGTGTTAGTTATTAGTTTATGATGTGTTCTTAACATTATATCGTCTTACAACTAAGTGATGATATTCTTACTAAGTGTTGGTTATTGATTTAGGATATTGTCTTATCATAATTAGAATAGAGTCTTCGTTTTAATAGTTTTTCTTTAATGGTGTGAAAAATAAGGGTCTTATCATAATTAGAATAGAGTCTTTGTTTATGGATTCTTAGTTTAATATTTTCTATTATTATCTATGCTTATTTCTTAAGTGTTCTTTAATAGTTCGCTAAGGTATGTTAGTAGTGTGTATCTCACTCCTCCCATCCTTATCCATTCAATGTCCTCATTGATAATTTTTATATTATTAGTTTTTTCTTTTACAAAGTATTTCTGAAATATGATAAATACTCCTAAAATTATTATAAGAGTTAATATAATAACTATTAATAGGCTTAACGAATAGTTATCAGTCTTAGTGTTAACATTTTCTATATGTTTTTTTGTTTTCAATATTTTTTGCAGGTGGTAGAATATTAGATTCTTTTATATTTTGTTTCACAGATATTTCAAAGTCATTTATGTATATTTATTTTACAATTACTAAAGCGGATTGTTACCGCCACTCATAAATCGCTAATATGACATTACTGTTACCGCCACTCATAAATCGCTAATATGACATTACTGTTATCGATATGTAGAGAGATGAGCATGGCAAAATGTTCAATTATTCCTTTTAATTTTCCACGCGGTATAATTATGAGGCCATATTTAATCGAGACCACATACATAGGTATATAAAACACCTACATAGATTTAAGATATTCATTCGTTCAGGTCATAAGGATTACGAAGCTTCGCTTGGAGTAGCCATACATAAAAGTTAGTATATCAGCAGTTTAGTATGTAAGTTTGTATAATGAATTTATTTATAGTTTTAGGAATTTTAACATATTAAAGCGTAAGAATAAAGAATTAAAGTTTTCTAAAATTCTTACACTTGTGTTTAAAATCCATATTGGCTATCTTGAGCTTGGGCCGCTTTACCCGCAACATTAAAATTCTTTTATGTGCCTCATCGGATCGTTTGAAGGAATCATCTTGGGTGTTAAAACGTAAGTCCTAACAGAATGCAACCTTCCACTCCCTCACAGGGTCAACCACTAAGTCGTCAACGACCAACTCAGTTAAGTCCTGCACTGAACAACTGTCACATTTGCAACAAGTCCACAGACAACGAAAAATTTATAAAATGCAGCAAGTGCCATCTTAATTTTCATTTACCATGTGTCAATCTCAGCAGCAATCAAGACCAACCTACGTGGAGCTGCCAAAATTGTACGGTACAACATCAAATCACGATCGATTCTGCCTCTTCCATTCGTAGTGGCTCTTCGGCCGCTTCCCGCTCCCGCCGACAAGCTCTTGAGCTACAACGTCTAGAAGAAGAGACACAACTTGAAAGAGATTTCATTAAAAAGAAATACCAAATTCTCGAACAAGCAGTAGATGACTTCGAGGACGCACAATCAGTTAATAAACACTCAGCTGTCAGATCTGTACATGAGTGGTTAGATAATCAAATCCAACTCCCTACTTCGGCTATTGCAACCGCACACCAAAATATAGTTTCCGCAGCTCGTCAGTGTGAAACGCCACCTTACACATTTGTACCACAAGCCACAACAACGCAAGAAATGCCTAACACTACTAAACCATATTGCCAAAACGTAAGTAATGACTTAGTTTATACGACAAAAACAATAACTCCGCCCGTATGTACAACTACGTCATTCGTTAATAACATGTCTTCATTTATTAATGACCCAACAACGAACCGTCAGCAGCCGACAACTGCAAATTTATGTAATAATTCAGACAACGTAAATGCAGAAAATCACACATTAGAGACACCTGTACAATTTGGTTACATGGATTCAACGTTTTCCATGAACCCATCAAACCTCCAACCTGTTATATTACCTTCTCACAGGCTTTCGCAACAACAAATAAGCACGCGGCAGTCAGTACCAAAAGAGCTTCCAATTTTTACCGGCACTCCTGAAGAATGGCCCTTGTTTAGTGCCACATATGACTGGTCGACAGCAGTCTGTGGTTTTACAGACGCTGAAAATCTTGTCAGGCTTCAAAGTTCTCTAAAGGGGGAAGCACTTCGATCTGTTAAACATATTTTGATCCATCCATCGGGTGTACCATGTGCTCTATCTACACTAAAATTGCTTTTCGGACAACCGGAAAAAATATTAAACTCACTAAAAAATAGAATAAGATCACTACCAGCACTGAACACAAATAAATTGAGCACAATTACCTCTTTCGCCGTGGAAGTAAAGGGCCTAGAAACAACAATTAAAGCCAGTGGTTTAATAAATGAACTGACCAATTCATCTTTATTACATGAATTAATAATGAAAATGCCATCACATTTTCAACTTAACTGGGGTGAACAAAAAATAAAACTAGCAAAAAATAACAAAAGAGTTAGTTTGACTGAATTCGCTAACTGGATATATGAAGTCGGTGTCTCAGCAAGCAGCATAAATATAGAAAGTGACAGCAGCGCATCAAAGTCAATAGAGCAGTATTCGCGTAAGCCTAAAAACGTTTATGTGCATGCTTATGAAGAACAAAACAAAAAGATCTGTTTAGTGTGTTCTGGCAACTGCAATAGCGTTGAGAAGTGTAAAAAATTCTTGGCTGCGAATAGAAGCGAGCGATGGAACTTAGTAAGAATGTACAATCTATGTAAACTGTGCCTGCGACGTCACTACGGTATTTGCAGTAGCAGCATCGTTTGCAGAGAAAATAATTGTCAAATAAAACATAATACATTGCTGCATAAATCCATGACTGAAGATAGAGAAACAAACGCTACCAGAGAAACTGAAAATAAAAGCAAAAGAGATAATTTACATGCAGCCCATAGGAATGAATGCAATGAAATCTTATTTAAAATTATACCCATAACAATATACGGAAACAATAATAAACGTTTTAATACTTTTGCATTTATAGACGAGGGTTCGTCTGTAAGTCTGGTAAATGAACAATTAATTAATAAACTAGATATAAATGGTGAGTCACAACCTCTATGCTTGAAATGGACAGGTGAAATAGGTCGCAACGAAGAAGACTCAAAAATAGTCTCAATGAAAATTTCAGGTATGAATAAAACTGAATTTTCTATTTCTGTTCGTACGGTTAAACAACTATCGCTTCCGAGTCAGAGCTTTAATTATAAAAAGTTATGTAAAAAATTTCCGCACCTTAAAGGGCTACCCATCGCCGATTTTGAAAATGCTGTACCAGATGTACTTTTAGGATTAAATAACTTGAAATTATGTGTGCCAACTCGTGTTAAAGAAGGCAAGAAAAACGAACCCGTCGCTTTACATACTCGCCTCGGCTGGCTAATATGTGGCAACTCCAGTGTTGGAGAAAAGGCCCAAATTCAATATAATTTTTACTCTTGTGAGTGTAAAGGTGAAAACGACCAAATTCTTACTCACTTACTCAAACAGTTTTATACAACTGAGTTAGCAGGGATAAGTAACTATACTCCAGCTCTTGGAAAAGATGACCAAAGGGCATTAAGTTTGCTAGAAACATATACGAAACAAAGATGCGATGGCCATTACGAGACAGCTTTGCTGTGGCGATATGACAATATTACACTTCCACAAAGCTTTGATATGGCGAAGAGACGACGGATTTGTCTCGAAAAAACTCTAAGAAAAAATAAAGAGTTGTTTGAACATTTCGAAAAAACAATTTCTGAATATTTTGAAAGAAATTACATAGCCAAAGTAAACAATGAAGATGATAAACAAAATGTATGGTATTTACCAATGTTTCCGGTATTTAACAAAAACAAACCGAATAAAACAAGAATAGTTTGGGATGCGGCCGCGAAGGCAAATGGTATTTCACTTAACTCTATGCTGCTCAAAGGGCCAGATTTGCTGTCTTCTCTTGCAGCTATTCTTTTTCGTTTTCGGCAAAGGCAAATTGCAATCTGTGGTGACATCGAACAAATGTTCCATCAGATTTATATACGCGATGAAGACTGCCATGCGCAAAGATTTTTATGGCGCAGCTGCGACGATCCAAATAACCCGAGAAACGTGTGGCCAAAAGGAAAGGTCATCGAAGTTGCCAAATCCGAAGATGGACAAGTACGAAAGGCAAAAGTTTTGACAGTTTGTGGCGTTTTAGAAAGACCTGCTGCAAAATTAGCGGTTTTAGACGTGGCTGAAAGAAAGTAGAGTAAGTCTTCGAAATCTCGCCATACTGTGGGGGAGTGTTACCGCCACTCATAAATCGCTAATATGACATTACTGTTACCGCCACTCATAAATCGCTAATATGACATTACTGTTACCGCCACTCATAAATCGCTAATATGACATTACTGTTATCGATATGTAGAGAGATGAGCATGGCAAAATGTTCAATTATTCCTTTTAATTTTCCACGCGGTATAATTATGAGGCCATATTTAATCGAGACCACATACATAGGTATATAAAACACCTACATAGATTTAAGATATTCATTCGTTCAGGTCATAAGGATTACGAAGCTTCGCTTGGAGTAGCCATACATAAAAGTTAGTATATCAGCAGTTTAGTATGTAAGTTTGTATAATGAATTTATTTATAATTTTAGGAATTTTAACATATTAAAGCGTAAGAATAAAGAATTAAAGTTTTCTAAAATTCTTACACTTGTGTTTAAAATCCATATTGGCTATCTTGAGCTTGGGCCGCTTTACCCGCAACACGGATAATATTATTACTTTTTATATATATATCGAGTTTGTTACAATCTTGCTCTACTTTTGTATTATTTAAATTTTTAGTTACAATTATATTCGGTTCTATAAAAATTATAACGGGAAATACATTTTTTTTATATTGATAGTTTGTTTTCTTACTATTTATTAAATTTATGGTGCATACATTTTGTTTAGGTATTATCTTATGATCTATTTTTTGATATATATTTTATTGTTATTGTTATTTATTGTTACATAATTCTTATTTCCATCTAAATGAAGTTCATTATTATTTTTGTCCGGCATAGTAATGATTACTATTTTTTTTGTATGTGTCAAATTGAGTTGGAATTGATAAAATGAAATAAATTATTCCTTTTTTTAACCAAACTGAGGCTTTTATAATTTCAAATTCTAAAGTGTTTAAACTCATCACAGTCTGTAAGTCTATTATTTTCGGATTAATAATCCCTAACATAGCAATTGTATTACCATTTGATACGTAACTAATCATTTCCCAATTAGCTCGTCCAGTACTGTATTCATCAGTCTCTGGAACGTAGCTGGTGCATTTTTTAATCCGAAGAGCATTCGCAGAAATTCATAATGCCCTTTTCGTGTCGAAAATGCCGTTTTATGCCTGTCTTTAGGTTCAACCTCTACCTGGTAAAACCTTTTTGTAAGATCAAGTGTCGTAAAGTAAGTGGACCTACCCAACTTGTCCAAGATTTCGTCTATCAATTGTATTGGGTATACCATTAGGTGCTGAATAAGTTGATTTACTATGGCAGATGATGTTTTGCTCTTCTTCTTCTTCTTTTGGCGCTACAGTCCGTGGTGAACCTGAGCCTCAACCAACAAAGTTTTCCAGCTGGCACGGTCTTTAGCCAGCGTTCTCCAATTTTGCACACCAAGTTGGTTGAGGTCCCTCTCCACTTGTGTGCGCCATCGGTTCCGTGGGCGTCCTCTACTGCGTTGTCCCACAGGTTCGGAATCGAAGATTCTACGGGTCGGAGCAGTATTCTCCATGCGCTCTACATGGCCCAACCATCTTAGCCGTTGGATCCGTAGGCGCCTGGTTAGGCTCATGTCGCTGTACAACCCGTACAGTTCATGATTGAATCTTCTTCTCCAGAAACCATCAACGCAAACAGGGCCGAAGATTGAACGCAGAACTTTTCTCTCGAAAATACCAAGGACTTCCTCATCCGCCTTCGACACCGTCCATGCTTCTGCGCCATATAATATATAAAATAAAAAAAGGAATAATTTATTTCATTTTATCAATTCCAACTCAATTTGACACATACAAAAAAACAGTAATCATTACTATGCCGGACAAAATAATAATGAACTTCATTTAGATGGATATAAGAATTATGTAACAATAAATAACACTATATATCAAAAAATAGATCGTTAGATAATAACTGAAGAAAATATATGCACCATAAATTTAATAAATAATAAGAAAACAAACTGCCAATATAAAAAAATGTATCTTCCGTTATAATTTTTATAGAATCGAATATAATTGTAACTAATAATTTAAATAATACAAAAGTAGAGCAAGATTGTAACAAACTCGATATAAATATAAAAAGTAATAACATTATCCGCTTTAGTAATTGTAAAATAAATATAAATTACTTTGAAATTACTGTAAATAGAAACATAAAAGAATCTAATATTCTACCACCTGCAAAAGATGTTGAAAACATAATTAAAGACAATATTTCACTACCTGAACTTAAAAAACATATAGAAAATGTTAACACTAAGACCGATAACTATTCGTTAAGCCTATTAATAGTTATTATATTAACTCTTATAATAATTTTAGGAGTATTTATCATATTTCAGAAATACTTTGTAAAAGAAAAAACTAATAATATAAAAATTATCAATGAGGACATTGAATTATCTAAGGATGGGAGGAGTGAGATACACACTACTAACATACCTTAGCGAACTATTAAAGAACACTTAAGAAATAAGCATAGATAATAATAGAAAATATTAAACTAAGAATCCATAAACAAAGACTCTATTCTAATTATGATAAGACCCTTATTTTTCACACCATTAAAGAAAAACTATTAAAACGAAGACTCTATTCTAATTATGATAAGACAATATCCTAAATCAATAACCAACACTTAGTAAGAATATCATCACTTAGTTGTAAGACGATATAATGTTAAGAACACATCATAAACTAATAACTAACACCTAATGATAAGACGATATCCTAAATCAATAACCAACACTTAGTAAGAATATCATCACTTAGTTCTAAGACGATATTTCTGTACTTTATTTTTCTTTCACACGCTGATAAAACCTAGACTAGATTTAACATTTTCATTTCTAGTATTTAGGAAAAAACTTGGAAATAAAATAGTCAGTTTATGAAGAAAACTCAACCACAACTAAACGTTGTATTTCACTTACAAGTATGTATAGAGAAAAATTAAATAATTTTTTTATGGGCACGGCGACAAAAGAATACCAAATTTAAAGTGTTAATAGGTTACGAAGTTTGGAAGCAATCGGAGTTAATGTTCTGCCTCCGGTTTAATGTTGAATCTTTCAAAAATGTTCTTAAAATAAGAACTTAAAGCATGATACACAAAGTTATTTTATTATTTTAGAAAAGTTAGAAATCAATTATAATTATATTACCCTGGTAATTATGTATATTTATTTAGAGGAAAAAGGAATGTAACACTTTTTTAATGTACAAGACAGGGTAATCATAAAAATAATGAATATAAGCTTATTTTGTGACAAAGTCCATTTTGCTATCGAAGTTCGGCATTAATTTCCTTAATTCTATCAGCGTTTTAATGAAGCCTTCTCTTGTTGTTTTGTTGTACAAGCTTCACTCACTACCTCGACTGCTCTTTCTACCGCTTGGATATGACACGGAAAGTGTAATAGTTCAATTTCTCCATTGTTTTCTTCTTCAATAAACAGTCGAAGATTTTCTTCATTTACAGATTTTAATATAGGTGGTTCAGTGATTCCCATTCCCATTTTAAAAGATGAAAATATGATGATGCATTAAAGTTAATCGTTGGTAATTGCTTTGATGTTGCTGTCTTACTTTCCAAATTCGATTGACAGGTAATTCACGAATGTGTTACTGGGGATCTGTCAACATTGCAAGTAATAAGTTTTCAGGGTGTGCAAAATAGCTGTTTCTTTAAATTACTGGTCGACGACTCCAAATCTGTCGCAAGTGTTTGATAATAAACTAAAATCAATTTCCCCTTTTTTTGTTCCACTTTTTCGAGGACGCAATTGAAATTGTCAGGTTTATTCACAACCCGACTGAACGAATTCGGTTTCAGATGCACTACCCAATATATCTGTAGCTGTTTCGGCCATTTTTTGTTGCTTTAGAATATATTTTTCTCGTAACAGCTTTCTTTTTAGTTTCTCGCTCATATTTTAAGCTCTGACGGGTCTACTCAAAAAATTTCATAACTTCTTCATAAGTTGGTAACATATTATCTTTCAAATTACATAAAACACCAACAAACAACAATTTATGGTCAAATGCGAGAACTCCACAACAGAGCACGAAATAAAGATTGTACGGGGATTTCCGTATATTATTTTGTTTTTGACTTGAACCGATTGAATTACATAAATATAGCAAACCAGCACGTGTTTTTAGTTTTTGTAATATATATAAAAGCAGAATTTTATATTATTGTGCCATAGCTGTAACAAAATTAAATTGATATCTACGCTTACAGATATAGCGCTACGGCATGTTAGCAGAGTCTAATACATTGTAGCAGATACATATGATTGAATTTATATTACTGCGGCGGTGTCACATCTAATTAAAACTTTAGAATGAATCAGTGCTGTCTATCGCTACCTTAAAATAGAAATGGCCCAATTACCTAACTCTTTTTATGTAAAGATAGCGATATGTAAATGCGTGTTCTAGGGAAATTTATGAAAATTGTTTTGCATAAAATTTGCATAAATATGTAACTTCAATATTCAATAATATGTAACTTAAAGGAATGTCAAAAATCTACTTTTTCTGAAATTTCTATCGCTATCCGGAGGCAGTAAAATTTAAAATAATGCAATAAAATTTTATATGCAGATTAGCTATACCATTTAGCACCTCTTTATCACTGAGCCTCTCAAGAAATCCAAAAAAAAATTTACCCAGCTTAATGGATATGTTTGCACATTGTAGCGGTTAGACTATTCATACACTGCCTTTCACTTCAGTAACACACCGTACTTAATGTGAAATAAAAAATATTTCGATATATTAAACGATTTTTTAATTACAATTTAAAAAAGAAAAATACACAAAAATAGCAAAGAAATTCTGGTTCATTAGAATAGCAAATTTTTTAATAAATGTAGATTAAATGACTTTTTATTAAGGATTTTAATTTTGGGTTATTTTTTATAAAAATTAAAATTTAAATACGGTTTTCTAGTAATGTGTTGAGCCTCTTTTGTTCAGAATAACCTCGCAGATCCTGTTAGGCATTGACTCGTTACAAGTTTATCAAATAATTGAGAGAAATTGAAGCCCACGCCTGTTGAATGGTCTCAATAAGTTCGACTCTAGTTGAAAATTGTTTTTCAGACTCTTAAACTTTTCTGTACAGCCATCCCCAAACAATCTCTATTATATTAAGGTCCGGCGAGTATGGTGGGCAATTCAAAAGTTCGACATTTTTGGATTCTATCCATGATTTGAAAATCCACGGCAATAGATCCAAAAGATTTTCAAACGATGGAAAGGCGTTTTCTAGAACACGCTGGCATGTTTTAGCTGTTTTAGCGTTCATAGTGGAGGTTAAAAACTGGAGCTTACAGGTGCCATAATAGAAAATCGCACCCCACACCATTACTCCTCCGACTCGACTATGTAATCGATCCAAAGTGTGAGAATCCTTCCTCAAATCTGGAAAATAATAATTTTAACCATCATGGACGTGCAAATTACACTTCTTCTCATCAGAAAAAACAACGCGTTTCTACTCCTTGCACCATGCCATGTTATCTTGGGAAATTTCAACCGCATTTCTTTCCGTGGTGTTTTTTTGTTTAAATTGAGTCGTTTGTGGTAATTTTCTCCTAAAATAACACGCCATACAGTGGTCTTGCTAGTATGTACACCTACTTTTGCCTTAATTTTGTTCACAGAATCGTGCGAGTTTGAAGCTACTTTCACAATAGTACTCTTGTGTGCGTCAGAGAAAACACGGCCTAACGGCATTTTATGTTTTTTTCCATAGTTCGTTTCGTTTTGAATAAAATCAGATATTACTTTTCTGCTTTTCGCAATTTTTTTGGATATTTCAGTGACAGAAAGCCCACAATATCTATATGTTTTGTTTTTCATTAATTTCTCGTTCGGTGAAGAATTACAGCGACCCTTTGTTATGGTAAATGGAACTAATTTGTTTGAAAAAGTAAAAAAAAATATTTTGTTTGAAAAAGTAAAAAAAAATATTTTTTTAACTCGTGGTCAATCTTTTTACTTGTATGTAAATCAAACTGAAACTGCAACGTGCTATTTTACTCTCCAAAAATGGCTTTGTCGTTTAGTATTTTACATTTTATTCTCAGCATGTGTGAAGTCAAACTACCCGACACTAGGTGCTTGCTCAAATAAACAAAAAATTTAAATCACTGTGGGATAAGGTGAAAACTTCTTACGAAATTTTTTAACCGGTAAGAATAAAACAGACTCTGAGCAAGACTACAAGTACGCAAAGTAGCAAAAGCTACCGGGGGAATTGTCTCAAAGTTTTATGAAAAAGTCCAGAGGCCACTGCTACTTCAGTGTCAAATCGTAACTCAAGTCATGATATGACTATGCACTACGGAGGTTTTCAAGGGTGATTATAAATCCTGACCATCATTTCGTGATGATTATAGGTTCATTAGGTCTAATTGTAGTTGGCTCAAAAATATTAGTGCAGCAAAAAGTGGTGGAGTGGAAAAACCGAGTGGGATGAGCCAATTTCACAAATTTCTGGGCTGAAGTGAAAGCAGTTCGGCAATCAAAATCCATGGAAATCCACGTTTCTAAAAAATCATACGGCGTTTGCATTTACGCGGGTGTGCAGGACGAAGATGGGTCAATCTACTGAAATTTGTTAATAGCTAAATCTAGAATGGCTCCCCTGAGGACAATATCGCTGCAGGTTTATTGGAAACGTTCGAAAAAAGGCTGCACTTCAGTCAAAGGAAGATAGAGTCGTTCACTTGGAGTAATTCAATGGTAGTTCTAGCATTGCTGCTAAAGCCTCCCAGCTCATGGACGACTTTTCTTGCCAACAGAGTGGCAAGGATTTTAACTAAAACCGAAAAGTCCGCTGCGAATTTAATAAGCCGGAGTGTGCGTCCTTAATCTTTGAAGGGGAATATTTTGTGTTGGATTGCGCTACTGGGCTTTCGTCACATCACTCTTCCGCTTTTAGGCCTCTTCTAGTTGTAGTGCCGTTAAAACACGAGGAGAAAAGCTTTTTTTCACGTTCCAAACCGACTGATGACGTTCTAGAGTGTTTTTCTTGTTGTCGTTTGATTCGGAAATGATTTTTTGCCGTGAACTGCAGTCGGGAAAGGTTAGGCCCATAATTATCGCTCAGAATCTTTATTTTGCAAATAAATATAGCAGGCTTTCAAATCTCGAATCGTTAGGAAACAGAAAACTATAGACTCTGAACCCCTTCCTTAAATCGGTATTAATAAGTGTTGGTGGCCGTCTTGTTAATGCTTCCAATCTAACGACTAACGAAAAATTTTCAATATTATTAAATTATATTATATATATATGAAATTACTCTGCACGGAGGTAATCAGCCGATCGTGTGGGTACTGCGTATGAAAATTTGGATTCCCGTGCAAAAAATGTGTGATCCAACGAAAGGCAACACAAAGCCAAATAATTTCCCGACCTTTTACCACGAATGGTGTAGACTTCACTGGTCCCTTTAATACTCGCAATTTCTGCGGACAAGCATGTTTAGTAACGAAAGGCTCCGTTTGCATCTTCTTGTGCTTCGCGACTAAGGCAATTCATTTGGAAGCAGTGAGCAGCTTATCGACCGCTAATCCGGGAATCTAGATTACTTGGCCCCAGGCTACTTTATAGTCGGGGGCCTATTTTGGATTGAAGAAGTTAATTGTCTATAGTCAGCCGCTGGCAAAGTGTCAAGGGTTTGAACCAACGTTTGTGTTTTCGATAGAAAGGTGAATACTTGATAAACTAACAAAAAGGAACAAGGGGAAACGGGTACAGAAAGGTTTACAAATTGATGATACTGTTTTTATTAGGGAAAAGCGGTTAGGTTATGTACAGAAACTACATTCAGGCAAGGACGGCCATGTTAGAGTTGTGGAGCTCGTGGTTTTTTCAACTTATTAGGCTTAATTTTATATTTTCAGTCCTAAAACATGGTCTATCTTAGAAAATATTCGGACCTTTCCGCATATCTAATGAAATAGTTTGTCGTGCTAGCCTCAGGGATCATTCCATTCAATTTTGTAAGCAGTTTGGACAAGCGAACATTATTGCGCGACCTGCTTGGGCTATGACCATACCTGGCGTACTTGTGAGAGTACAAGTAGATGTAAGCGTTGCAGTGATATGACAAACAAGAATTTCAAGGCGACGTGGAGCACAACAGCAATTTATTTCGTGCACCAGAACGATTTCTTCCAGCAACTAGAACCATCTGAATCTAATTCACTTTGATATTTATAGTAGTATTTCGCCAACTTTTCTTAACATCATCTTACCTTACTTCTGTATCTTTAATAATTCGTGCGTTTTATTTTATTTTATTCTAATTATAATAACATCAAATGAACAGCTTAAGTAACAACACAGATTGATCTAGAGACGGAATAGCGAATATGATAAAAATCCTGTCTAATCAAAGAAGCGGTATAAAAATCTGCCATATCAGTGCTCAAAACTTGAGAAATAAAATCGGGGAATTTCGTGTTATTTTTGAAAATTCCGGCATTGATGTAATTTGTATATTTGAAACTTAGCTCAAACTAAAATTTTATATGCAGACTAGCTATACCATTTAGCACCTCTTTATCACTGAGCCTCTCAAGAAATCAAAAAAAAAATTTACCCAGCTTAATAAATATGTTTGCACATTGTAGCGGTGCATAGTCTCATACATTGCGTTTCACTTCAGTAACACACCGTACTTAATGTGAAATAAAAAATATTTCGATATATTAAACGATTTTTTAATTACAATTTAAGAAAGAAAAATACACAAAAATAGTAAAGAAATTCTGGTTCATTAGAATAGCAAATTTTTTAATAAATGTAGATTAAATGACTTTTTATTAAGGATTTTAATTTTGGGTTATTTTTTATAAAAATTAAAATTTAAATACGGTTTTCTAGTAATGTGTTGAGCCTCTTTTGTTCAGAATAACCTCGCAGATCCTGTTAGGCATTGACTCGTTACAAGTTTTTCAAATAATTGAGAGAAATTGAAGCCCACGCCTGTTGAATGGTTTCAATAAGTTCGGCTCTAGTTGAAAATTGTTTTTCAGACTCTTAAACTTTTCTGGACAGCCATCCCCAAACAATCTCTATTATATTAAGGTCCGGCGAGTATGGTGGGCAATTCAAAAGTTCGACATTTTTGGATTCTATCCATGATTTGAAAATCCACGGCAATAGATCCAAAAGATTTTCAAACGATGGAAAGGCGTTTTCTAGAACACGCTAGCATGTTTTAGCACCTGGAGCTTACAGGTCCCATTATTGAAAATCGCACCCCACATCATTACTCCTCCGACTCGACTATGTAATCGATCCAAGTGGTGAAAATCCTTCCTCAAATCTGGAAAATAATTATTATAACCATCATGGACGTGCAAATTACACTTCTTCTCATCAGAAAAAACAACGCGTTTCTACTCCTTGCACCATCCATGTTATCTTGGGAAATTTCAACCGCATTTCTTTCCGTGGTGTTTTTTTGTTTAAATTGAGTCGTTTGTGGTAATTTTCTCCTAAAATAACACGCCATACAGTGGTCTTGCTAGTATGTACACCTACTTTTGCCTTAATTTTGTTCACAGAATCGTGCGAGTTTGAAGCTACTTTCACAATAGTACTCTTGTGTGCGTCAGAGAAAACACGGCCTAACGGCATTTTATGTTTTTTCCATAGTTCGTCTCGTTTTGAATAAAATCAGATATTACTTTTCTGCTTTTCGCAATTTTTTTGGATATTTCAGTGACAGAAAGCCCACAATATCTATATGTTTTGTTTTTCATTAATTTCTCGTTCGGTGAAGAATTACAGCGACCCTTTGTTATGGTAAATGGAACTAATTTGTTTGAAAAAGTAAAAAAAAATATTTTTTCAACTCGTGGTCAATCTTTTTACTTGTATGTAAATCAAACTGAAACTGCAACGTGCTATTTTACTCTCCAAAAATGGCTTTGTCGTTTAGTATTTTACATTTTATTCTCAGCATGTGTGAAGTCAAACTACCCGACACTAGGTGCTGGCTCACTTATTGTACCGTCAGAAAATAGTGTACATCTCCCATGGAGATTTGGTGGAATCATCATAACAGCACAAAAACTTTTTTACAGTCGACCTGCAGAACAAAAAATTTAAATTACTGTGGGATAAGGTGAAAACTTCTTACGAAATTTTTTAACCGGTAAGAATAAAACAGACTCTGAGCAAGACTACAAGTACGCAAAGTAGCAAAAGCTACCGGGGAAATTGTCTCAAAGTTTTATGAAAAAGTCCTGAGGCCACTGCTACTTCAGTATTAAATCGTAACTCAAGTCATGATATGACTATGCACTACGGAGGTTTTCAAGGGTGATTATAAATCCTGACCATCATTTCGTGATGATTATCCGCAATAGCAAAAGTTTTCGATGCCGCAGGTTGGTTAGGTCTAATTGTAGTTGGCTCAAAAATATTAGTGCAGCAAAAAGTGGTGGAGTGGAAAAACCGAGTGGGATGAGCCAATTTCACAAACTTCTGGGCTGAAGTGAAAGCAGTTCGGCAATTAAAATCCATGGAAATCCACGTTTCTAAAAAATCATACGGCGTTTGCATTTACGCGGGTGTGCAGGACGAAGATGGGTCAATCTACTGAAATTTGTTAATAAAACTTTCTACCGCTTGGATATGACACGGAAAGTGAAATAGTTCAATTTCTCCATTGTTTTCTTCTGCAATAAACAGTCGAAGATTTTCTTCATTTACAGATTTTAATATAGGTGGTTCAGTGATTCCCATTTCAAAAGATGAAAATATAATGATACATTAAAGTTAATCGTTGGTAATTGCTTTGATGTTGCTGTCTTACTTTCCAAATTCGATTGACAGGTAATTCACGAATGTGTTACTGGGGATCTGTCAACATTGCAAGTAATAAGTTTTCCGGGTGTGCAAGATAGCTGTTTCTTTAAATTACTGGTCGACGACTCCAAATCTGTCGCAAGTGTTTGATAATAAACTAAAATCAATTTCCCCTTTTTTTGTTCCACTTTTTCGAGGACACAATTGAAATTGTCGTGTTTCTTCACAACCCGACTGAACGAATTCGGTTTCAGATGCACTACCCAATATATCTGTAGCTGTTTCGGCCATTTTTTGTTGCTTTAGAATAGATTTTTCTCGTAACAGCTTTCTTTTTAGTTTCTCGCTCATATTTTAAGCTATGACGGGTCCACTCGTAAAATTTCATCACTTCTTCATAAGTTGGTAACATATTATATTTCAAATTAGATAAAACACCAAACAAAGGACTTTCAACAATTTCTGGCCAAATGCGAGAACTCCACAACAGAGCACTAACTATCGCGGCACACTTGACGCATATAACTCTGTGTTGTAAGAAATAAAGATTGTACGGGGATTTCCGTATATTATTTTGTTTTTGACTTGAACCGATTGAATTACATAAATATAGGAAACGAGCACGTTTTTTTAGTTTTTGTAATATATATAAAAGCAGAATTTTATATTATTGTGCCATAGCTGTAACAAAATTAAATTGATATCTACGCTTACAGATATAGCGTTACGGCATGTTAGCAGAGTCTAATACATTATAGCAGATACATATGATTGAATTTATATTACTGCGGCGGTGTCACATCTAATTAAAACTTTAGAATGAATCAGTGCTGTCTATCGCTACCTTAAAATAGAAATGCACCAATTACCTAACTCTTTTTATGTAAAGATAGCGATATGTAAATGCGTGTTCTAGGGAAATTTATGAAAATTGTTTTGCATAAAATTTGCATAAATATGTAACTTCAATATTCAATAATATGTAACTTAAAGGAATGTCAAAAATCTACTTTTTCTGAAATTTCTATCGCTATCCGGAGGCAGTAAAATTTAAAATAATGCAATAAAATTTTATATGCAGATTAGCTATACCATTTAGCACCTCTTTATCACTGAGCCTCTCAAGAAATCAAAAAAAAAATTTACCCAGCTTAATGGATATGTTTGCACATTGTAGCGGTTAGACTATTCATACACTGCCTTTCACTTCAGTAACACACCGTACTTAATGTGAAATAAAAAATATTTCAATATTAAACGATTTTTTAATTACAATTTAAAAAAGAAAAATACACAAAAATAGTAAAGAAATTCTGGTTCATTAGAATAGCAAATTTTTTTAAAATGTAGATTAAATGACTTTTTATTAAGGATTTTAATTTTGGGTTATTTTTTATAAAAATTAAAATTTAAATACGGTTTTCTAGTAATGTGTTGAGCCTCTTTTGTTCAGAATAACCTCGCAGATCCTGTTAGGCATTGACTCGTTACAAGTTTTTCAAATAATTGAGAGAAATTGAAGCCCACGCCTGTTGAATGGTTTCAATAAGTTCGGCTCTAGTTGAAAATTGTTTTTCAGACTCTTAAACTTTTCTGGACAGCCATCCCCAAACAATCTCTATTATATTAAGGTCCGGCGAGTATGGTGGGCAATTCAAAAGTTCGACATTTTTGGATTCTATCCATGATTTGAAAATCCACGGCAATAGATCCAAAAGATTTTCAAACGATGGAAAGGCGTTTTCTAGAACACGCTGGCATGTTTTAGCTGTTTTAGCGTTCATAGTGGAGGTTAAAAACTGGAGCTTACAGGTGCCATAATAGAAAATCGCACCCCACACCATTACTCCTCCGACTCGACTATGTAATCGATCCAAGTGGTGAGAATCCTTCCTCAAATCTGGAAAATAATAATTTTAACCATCATGGACGTGCAAATTACACTTCTTCTCATCAGAAAAAACAACGCGTTTCTACTCCTTGCACCATGCCATGTTATCTTGGGAAATTTCAACCGCATTTCTTTCCGTGGTGTTTTTTTGTTTAAATTGAGTTGTTTGTGGTAATTTGCTCCTGAAATAACACGCCATACAGTGGTCTTGCTAGTATGTACACCTACTTTTGCCTTAATTTTGTTCACAGAATCGTGCGAGTTTGAAGCTACTTTCACAATAGTACTCTTGTGTGCGTCAGAGAAAACACGGCCTAACGGCATTTTATGTTTTTTTCCATAGTTCGTCTCGTTTTGAATAAAATCAGATATTACTTTTCTGCTTTTCGCTATTTTTTTTAGATATTTCAGTGACAGAAAGCCCACAATATCTATATGTTTGTTTATGGTAAATGGAACTAATTTGTTTGAAAAAGTAAAAAAAAAAATATTTTTTTAACTCGTGGTCAATCTTTTTACTTGTATGTAAATCAAACTGAAACTGCAACGTGCTATTTTACTCTCCAAAAATGGCTTTGTCGTTTAGTATTTTACATTTTATTCTCAGCATGTGTGAAGTCAAATTACCCGACACTAGGTGCTTGCTCACTTATTGTACCGTCAGAAAATAGTGTACATCTCCCATGGAGATTTGGTGGAATCATCATAACAGCACAAAAACTTTTTTACAGTCGACCTGCAGAACAAAAAATTTAAATTACTGTGGGATAAGGTGAAAACTTCTTACGAAATTTTTTAACCGGTAAGAATAAAACAGACTCTGAGCAAGACTACAAGTACGCAAAGTAGCAAAAGCTACCGGGGAAATTGTCTCAAAGTTTTATGAAAAAGTCCTGAGGCCACTGCTACTTCAGTATTAAATCGTAACTCAAGTCATGATATGACTATGCACTACGGAGGTTTTCAAGGGTGATTATAAATCCTGACCATCATTTCGTGATGATTATCCGCAATAGCAAAAGTTTTCGATGCCGCAGGTTGGTTAGGTCTAATTGTAGTTGGCTCAAAAATATTAGTGCAGCAAAAAGTGGTGGAGTGGAAAAACCGAGTGGGATGAGCCAATTTCACAAACTTCTGGGCTGAAGTGAAAGCAGTTCGGCAATCAAAATCCATGGAAATCCACGTTTCTAAAAAATCATACGGCGTTTGCATTTACGCGGGTGTGCAGGACGGAGATGGGTCAATCTACTGAAATTTGTTAATAAAACTTTCTACCGCTTGGATATGACACGGAAAGTGTAATAGTTCAATTTCTCCATTGTTTTCTTCTTCAATAAACACTCGAAGATTTTCTTCATTTACAGATTTTAATATAGGTGGTTCAGTGATTCCCATTTCAAAAGATGAAAATATGATGATACATTAAAGTTAATCGTTGGTAATTGCTTTGATGTTGCTGTCTTACTTTCCAAATCCGATTGACAGGTAATTCACGAATGTGTTACTGGGGATCTGTCAACATTGCAAGTAATAAGTTTTCCGGGTGTGCAAGATAGCTGTTTCTTTAAATTACTGGTCGACGACTCCAAATCTGTCGCAAGTGTTTGATAATAAACTAAAATCAATTTCCCCTTTTTTTGTTCCACTTTTTCGAGGACACAATTGAAATTATCGTGTTTCTTCACAACCCGACTGAACGAATTCGGTTTCAGATGCACTACCCAATATATCTGTAGCTGTTTCGGCCATTTTTTGTTGCTTTAGAATAGATTTTTCTCGTAACAGCTTTCTTTTTAGTTTCTCCCTCATATTTTAAGCTATGACGGGTCCACTCAAAAAATTTTATCACTTCTTTATAAGTTGGTAACATATTATCTTTCAAATTACATAAAACACCAAACAAAGGACTTTCAACAATTTCTGGCCAAATGCGAGAACTCCACAACAGAGCACTAACTATCGCGGCACACTTGACGCATATAACTCTGTGTTGTAAGAAATAAAGATTGTACGGGGATTTCCGTATATTATTTTGTTTTTGACTTGAACCGATTGAATCACATAAATATAGCAAACCAGCACATTTTTTTAGTTTTTGTAATATATATAAAAGCAGAATTTTATATTATTGTGCCATAGCTGTAACAAAATTAAATTGATATCTACGCTTACAGATATAGCGCTACGGCATGTTAGCAAAGTCTAATACATTGTAGCAGATACATATAATTGAATTTATATTACTGCGGCGGTGTCTGATCTAATTAAAACTTTAGAATGAATCAGTGCTGTCTATCGCTACCTTAAAATAGAAATGCCCCAATTACCTAACTCTTTTTATGTAAAGATAGCGATATGTAAATGCGTGTTCTAGGGAAATTTATGAAAATTGTTTTGCATAAAATTTGCATAAATATGTAACTTCAATATTCAATAATATGTAACTTAAAGGAATGTCAAAAATCTACTTTTTCTGAAATTTCTATCGCTATCCGGAGGCAGTAAAATTTAAAATAATGCAATAAAATTTTATATGCAGATTAGCTATACCATTTAGCACCTCTTTATGACTGAGCCTCTCAAGAAATCAAAAAAAAAATTTACCCAGCTTAATAACGGCATTTTATGTTTTTTTCCATAGTTCGTTTCGTTTTGAATAAAATCAGATATTACTTTTCTGCTTTTCGCTATTTTTTTTGGATATTTCAGTGACAGAAAGCCCACAATATCTATATGTTTTGTTTTTCATTAATTTCTCGTTCGGTGAAGAATTACAGCGACCCTTTGTTATGGTAAATGGAACTAATTTGTTTGAAAAAGTAAAAAAAAATATTTTGTTTGAAAAAGTAAAAAAAAAATATTTTTTTAACTCGTGGTCAATCTTTTTACTTGTATGTAAATCAAACTGAAACTGCAACGTGCTACTTTACTCTCCAAAAATGGCTTTGTCGTTTAGTATTTTACATTTTATTCTCAGCATGTGTGAAGTCAAATTACCCGACACTAGGTGCTTGCTCACTTATTGTACCGTCAGAAAATAGTGTACATCTCCCATGGAGATTTGGTGGAATCATCATAACAGCACAAAAACTTTTTTACAGTCGACCTGCAGAACAAAAAATTTAAATTACTGTGGGATAAGGTGAAAACTTCTTACGAAATTTTTTAACCGGTAAGAATAAAACAGACTCTGAGCAAGACTACAAGTACGCAAAGTAGCAAAAGCTACCGGGGAAATTGTCTCAAAGTTTTATGAAAAAGTCCTGAGGCCACTGCTACTTCAGTATTAAATCGTAACTCAAGTCATGATATGACTATGCACTACGGAGGTTTTCAAGGGTGATTATAAATCCTGACCATCATTTCGTGATGATTATCCGCAATAGCAAAAGTTTTCGATGCCGCAGGTTGGTTAGGTCTAATTGTAGTTGGCTCAAAAATATTAGTGCAGCAAAAAGTGGTGGAGTGGAAAAACCGAGTGGGATGAGCCAATTTCACAAACTTTTGGGCTGAAGTGAAAGCAGTTCGGCAATCAAAATCCATGGAAATCCACGTTTCTAAAAAATCATACGGCGTTTGCATTTACGCAGGTGTGCAGGATGAAGATGGGTCAATCTACTGAAGTTTGTTAATAAAACTTTCTACCGCTTGGATATGACACGGAAAGTGAAATAGTTCAATTTCTCCATTGTTTTCTTCTTCAATAAACAGTCGAAGATTTTCTTCATTTACAGATTTTAATATAGGTGGTTCAGTGATAGGTTCTTCCCATTTCAAAAGATGAAAATATGATGATACATTAAAGTTAATCGTTGGTAATTGCTTTGATGTTGCTGTCTTACTTTCCAAATTCGATTGACAGGTAATTCACGAATGTGTTACTGGGGATCTGTCAACATTGCAAGTAATAAGTTTTCAGGGTGTGCAAAATAGCTGTTTCTTTAAATTACTGGTCGACGACTCCAAATCTGTCGCAAGTGTTTGATAATAAACTAAAATCAATTTCCCTTTTTTTTGTTCCACTTTTTCGAGGACACAATTGAAATTATCGTGTTTCTTCACAACCCGACTGAACGAATTCGGTTTCAGATGCACTACCCAATATATCTGTAGCTGTTTCGGCCATTTTTGTTGCTTTAGAATAGATTTTTCTCGTAACAGCTTTCTTTTTAGTTTCTCGCTCATATTTTAAGCTATGACGGGTCCACTCAAAAAATTTCATCACTTCTTCATAAGTTGGTAACATATTATCTTTCAAATTACATAAAACACCAAACAAAGGACTTTCAACAATTTCTGGCCAAATGCGAGAACTCCACAACAGAGCACTAACTATCGCGGCACACTTGACGCATATAACTCTGTGTTGTAAGAAATAAAGATTGTACGGGGATTTCCGTATATTATTTTGTTTTTGACTTGAACCGATTGAATTACATAAATATAGCAAACCAGCACGTTTTTTTAGTTTTTGTAATATATATAAAAGCAGAATTTTATATTATTGTGCCATAGCTGTAACAAAATTAAATTGATATCTACGCTTACAGATATAGCGCTACGGCATGTTAGCAGAGTCTAATACATTGTAGCAGATACATATGATTGAATTTATATTACTGCGGCGGTGTCTGATCTAATTAAAACTTTAGAATGAATCAGTGCTGTCTATCGCTACCTTAAAATAGAAATGCCCCAATTACCTAACTCTTTTTATGTAAAGATAGCGATATGTAAATGCGTGTTCTAGGGAAATTTATGAAAATTGTTTTGCATAAAATTTGCATAAATATGTAACTTCAATATTCAATAATATGTAACTTAAAGGAATGTCAAAAATCTACTTTTTCTGAAATTTCTATCGCTATCCGGAGGCAGTAAAATTTAAAATAATGCAATAAAATTTTATATGCAGATTAGCTATACCATTTAGCACCTCTTTATCACTGAGCCTCTCAAGAAATCAAAAAAAAAATTTACCCAGCTTAATGGATATGTTTGCACATTGTAGCGGTTAGACTATTCATACACTGCCTTTCACTTCAGTAACACACCGTACTTAATGTGAAATAAAAAATATTTCGATATATTAAACGATTTTTTAATTACAATTTAAGAAAGAAAAATACACAAAAATAGTAAAGAAATTCTGGTTCATTAGAATAGCAAATTTTTTAATAAATGTAGATTAAATGACTTTTTATTAAGGATTTTAATTTTGGGTTATTTTTTATAAAAATTAAAATTTAAATACGGTTTTCTAGTAATGTGTTGAGCCTCTTTTGTTCAGAATAACCTCGCAGATCCTGTTAGGCATTGACTCGTTACAAGTTTTTCAAATAATTGAGAGAAATTGAAGCCCACGCCTGTTGAATGGTCTCAATAAGTTCGGCTCTAGTTGAAAATTGTTTTTCAGACTCTTAAACTTTTCTGGACAGCCATCCCCAAACAATCTCTATTATATTAAGGTCCGGCGACTATGGTGGGCAATTCAAAAGTTCGACATTTTTGGATTCTATCCATGATTTGAAAATCCACGGCAATAGATCCAAAAGATTTTCAAACGATGGAAAGGCGTTTTCTAGAACACGCTGGCATGTTTTAGCTGTTTTAGCGTTCATAGTGGAGGTTAAAAACTGGAGCTTACAGGTGCCATAATAGAAAATCGCACCCCACACCATTACTCCTCCGACTCGACTATGTAATCGATCCAAGTGGTGAGATTCCTTCCTCAAATCTGGAAAATAATAATTTTAACCATCATGGACGTGCAAATTACACTTCTTCTCATCAGAAAAAACAACGCGTTTCTACTCCTTGCACCATGCCATGTTATCTTGGGAAATTTCAACCGCATTTCTTTCCGTGGTGTTTTTTTGTTTAAATTGAGTCGTTTGTGGTAATTTGCTCCTGAAATAACACGCCATACAGTGGTCTTGCTAGTATGTACACCTACTTTTGCCTTAATTTTGTTCACAGAATCGTGCGAGTTTGAAGCTACTTTCACAATAGTACTCTTGTGTGCGTCAGAGAAAACACGGCCTAACGGCATTTTATGTTTTTTCCATAGTTCGTCTCGTTTTGAATAAAATCAGATATTACTTTTCTGCTTTTCGCTATTTTTTTGGATATTTCAGTGACAGAAAGCCCACAATATCTATATGTTTGTTTATGGTAAATGGAACTAATTTGTTTGAAAAAGTAAAAAAAAAAATATTTTTTTAACTCGTGGTCAATCTTTTTACTTGTATGTAAATCAAACTGAAACTGCAACGTGCTATTTTACTCTCCAAAAATGGCTTTGTCGTTTAGTATTTTACATTTTATTCTCAGCATGTGTGAAGTCAAATTACCCGACACTAGATGCTTGCTCACTTATTGTACCGTCAGAAAATAGTGTACATCTCCCATGGAGATTTGGTGGAATCATCATAACAGCACAAAAACTTTTTTACAGTCGACCTGCAGAACAAAAAATTTAAATTACTGTGGGATAAGGTGAAAACTTCTTACGAAATTTTTTAACCGGTAAGAATAAAACAGACTCTGAGCAAGACTACAAGTACGCAAAGTAGCAAAAGCTACCGGGGAAATTGTCTCAAAGTTTTATGAAAAAGTCCTGAGGCCACTGCTACTTCAGTATTAAATCGTAACTCAAGTCATGATATGACTATGCACTACGGAGGTTTTCAAGGGTGATTATAAATCCTGACCATCATTTCGTGATGATTATCCGCAATAGCAAAAGTTTTCGATGCCGCAGGTTGGTTAGGTCTAATTGTAGTTGGCTCAAAAATATTAGTGCAGCAAAAAGTGGTGGAGTGGAAAAACCGAGTGGGATGAGCCAATTTCACAAACTTCTGGGCTGAAGTGAAAGCAGTTCGGCAATCAAAATCCATGGAAATCCACGTTTCTAAAAAATCATACGGCGTTTGCATTTACGCGGGTGTGCAGGACGAAGATGGGTCAATCTACTGAAGTTTGTTAATAAAACTTTCTACCGCTTGGATATGACACGGAAAGTGAAATAGTTCAATTTCTCCATTGTTTTCTTCTTCAATAAACAGTCGAAGATTTTCTTCATTTACAGATTTTAATATAGGTGGTTCAGTGATAGGTTCTTCCCATTTCAAAAGATGAAAATATGATGATACATTAAAGTTAATCGTTGGTAATTGCTTTGATGTTGCTGTCTTACTTTCCAAATTCGATTGACAGGTAATTCACGAATGTGTTACTGGGGATCTGTCAACATTGCAAGTAATAAGTTTTCAGGGTGTGCAAAATAGCTGTTTCTTTAAATTACTGGTCGACGACTCCAAATCTGTCGCAAGTGTTTGATAATAAACTAAAATCAATTTCCCTTTTTTTTGTTCCACTTTTTCGAGGACACAATTGAAATTATCGTGTTTCTTCACAACCCGACTGAACGAATTCGGTTTCAGATGCACTACCCAATATATCTGTAGCTGTTTCGGCCATTTTTGTTGCTTTAGAATAGATTTTTCTCGTAACAGCTTTCTTTTTAGTTTCTCGCTCATATTTTAAGCTATGACGGGTCCACTCAAAAAATTTCATCACTTCTTCATAAGTTGGTAACATATTATCTTTCAAATTACATAAAACACCAAACAAAGGACTTTCAACAATTTCTGGCCAAATGCGAGAACTCCACAACAGAGCACTAACTATCGCGGCACACTTGACGCATATAACTCTGTGTTGTAAGAAATAAAGATTGTACGGGGATTTCCGTATATTATTTTGTTTTTGACTTGAACCGATTGAATTACATAAATATAGCAAACCAGCACGTTTTTTTAGTTTTTGTAATATATATAAAAGCAGAATTTTATATTATTGTGCCATAGCTGTAACAAAATTAAATTGATATCTACGCTTACAGATATAGCGCTACGGCATGTTAGCAGAGTCTAATACATTGTAGCAGATACATATGATTGAATTTATATTACTGCGGCGGTGTCTGATCTAATTAAAACTTTAGAATGAATCAGTGCTGTCTATCGCTACCTTAAAATAGAAATGCCCCAATTACCTAACTCTTTTTATGTAAAGATAGCGATATGTAAATGCGTGTTCTAGGGAAATTTATGAAAATTGTTTTGCATAAAATTTGCATAAATATGTAACTTCAATATTCAATAATATGTAACTTAAAGGAATGTCAAAAATCTACTTTTTCTGAAATTTCTATCGCTATCCGGAGGCAGTAAAATTTAAAATAATGCAATAAAATTTTATATGCAGATTAGCTATACCATTTAGCACCTCTTTATGACTGAGCCTCTCAAGAAATCAAAAAAAAAATTTACCCAGCTTAATAACGGCATTTTATGTTTTTTTCCATAGTTCGTTTCGTTTTGAATAAAATCAGATATTACTTTTCTGCTTTTCGCTATTTTTTTTGGATATTTCAGTGACAGAAAGCCCACAATATCTATATGTTTTGTTTTTCATTAATTTCTCGTTCGGTGAAGAATTACAGCGACCCTTTGTTATGGTAAATGGAACTAATTTGTTTGAAAAAGTAAAAAAAAATATTTTGTTTGAAAAAGTAAAAAAAAAATATTTTTTTAACTCGTGGTCAATCTTTTTACTTGTATGTAAATCAAACTGAAACTGCAACGTGCTACTTTACTCTCCAAAAATGGCTTTGTCGTTTAGTATTTTACATTTTATTCTCAGCATGTGTGAAGTCAAATTACCCGACACTAGGTGCTTGCTCACTTATTGTACCGTCAGAAAATAGTGTACATCTCCCATGGAGATTTGGTGGAATCATCATAACAGCACAAAAACTTTTTTACAGTCGACCTGCAGAACAAAAAATTTAAATTACTGTGGGATAAGGTGAAAACTTCTTACGAAATTTTTTAACCGGTAAGAATAAAACAGACTCTGAGCAAGACTACAAGTACGCAAAGTAGCAAAAGCTACCGGGGAAATTGTCTCAAAGTTTTATGAAAAAGTCCTGAGGCCACTGCTACTTCAGTATTAAATCGTAACTCAAGTCATGATATGACTATGCACTACGGAGGTTTTCAAGGGTGATTATAAATCCTGACCATCATTTCGTGATGATTATCCGCAATAGCAAAAGTTTTCGATGCCGCAGGTTGGTTAGGTCTAATTGTAGTTGGCTCAAAAATATTAGTGCAGCAAAAAGTGGTGGAGTGGAAAAACCGAGTGGGATGAGCCAATTTCACAAACTTTTGGGCTGAAGTGAAAGCAGTTCGGCAATCAAAATCCATGGAAATCCACGTTTCTAAAAAATCATACGGCGTTTGCATTTACGCAGGTGTGCAGGATGAAGATGGGTCAATCTACTGAAGTTTGTTAATAAAACTTTCTACCGCTTGGATATGACACGGAAAGTGAAATAGTTCAATTTCTCCATTGTTTTCTTCTTCAATAAACAGTCGAAGATTTTCTTCATTTACAGATTTTAATATAGGTGGTTCAGTGATAGGTTCTTCCCATTTCAAAAGATGAAAATATGATGATACATTAAAGTTAATCGTTGGTAATTGCTTTGATGTTGCTGTCTTACTTTCCAAATTCGATTGACAGGTAATTCACGAATGTGTTACTGGGGATCTGTCAACATTGCAAGTAATAAGTTTTCAGGGTGTGCAAAATAGCTGTTTCTTTAAATTACTGGTCGACGACTCCAAATCTGTCGCAAGTGTTTGATAATAAACTAAAATCAATTTCCCTTTTTTTTGTTCCACTTTTTCGAGGACACAATTGAAATTATCGTGTTTCTTCACAACCCGACTGAACGAATTCGGTTTCAGATGCACTACCCAATATATCTGTAGCTGTTTCGGCCATTTTTGTTGCTTTAGAATAGATTTTTCTCGTAACAGCTTTCTTTTTAGTTTCTCGCTCATATTTTAAGCTATGACGGGTCCACTCAAAAAATTTCATCACTTCTTCATAAGTTGGTAACATATTATCTTTCAAATTACATAAAACACCAAACAAAGGACTTTCAACAATTTCTGGCCAAATGCGAGAACTCCACAACAGAGCACTAACTATCGCGGCACACTTGACGCATATAACTCTGTGTTGTAAGAAATAAAGATTGTACGGGGATTTCCGTATATTATTTTGTTTTTGACTTGAACCGATTGAATTACATAAATATAGCAAACCAGCACGTTTTTTTAGTTTTTGTAATATATATAAAAGCAGAATTTTATATTATTGTGCCATAGCTGTAACAAAATTAAATTGATATCTACGCTTACAGATATAGCGCTACGGCATGTTAGCAGAGTCTAATACATTGTAGCAGATACATATGATTGAATTTATATTACTGCGGCGGTGTCTGATCTAATTAAAACTTTAGAATGAATCAGTGCTGTCTATCGCTACCTTAAAATAGAAATGCCCCAATTACCTAACTCTTTTTATGTAAAGATAGCGATATGTAAATGCGTGTTCTAGGGAAATTTATGAAAATTGTTTTGCATAAAATTTGCATAAATATGTAACTTCAATATTCAATAATATGTAACTTAAAGGAATGTCAAAAATCTACTTTTTCTGAAATTTCTATCGCTATCCGGAGGCAGTAAAATTTAAAATAATGCAATAAAATTTTATATGCAGATTAGCTATACCATTTAGCACCTCTTTATCACTGAGCCTCTCAAGAAATCAAAAAAAAAATTTACCCAGCTTAATGGATATGTTTGCACATTGTAGCGGTTAGACTATTCATACACTGCCTTTCACTTCAGTAACACACCGTACTTAATGTGAAATAAAAAATATTTCGATATATTAAACGATTTTTTAATTACAATTTAAGAAAGAAAAATACACAAAAATAGTAAAGAAATTCTGGTTCATTAGAATAGCAAATTTTTTAATAAATGTAGATTAAATGACTTTTTATTAAGGATTTTAATTTTGGGTTATTTTTTATAAAAATTAAAATTTAAATACGGTTTTCTAGTAATGTGTTGAGCCTCTTTTGTTCAGAATAACCTCGCAGATCCTGTTAGGCATTGACTCGTTACAAGTTTTTCAAATAATTGAGAGAAATTGAAGCCCACGCCTGTTGAATGGTCTCAATAAGTTCGGCTCTAGTTGAAAATTGTTTTTCAGACTCTTAAACTTTTCTGGACAGCCATCCCCAAACAATCTCTATTATATTAAGGTCCGGCGACTATGGTGGGCAATTCAAAAGTTCGACATTTTTGGATTCTATCCATGATTTGAAAATCCACGGCAATAGATCCAAAAGATTTTCAAACGATGGAAAGGCGTTTTCTAGAACACGCTGGCATGTTTTAGCTGTTTTAGCGTTCATAGTGGAGGTTAAAAACTGGAGCTTACAGGTGCCATAATAGAAAATCGCACCCCACACCATTACTCCTCCGACTCGACTATGTAATCGATCCAAGTGGTGAGATTCCTTCCTCAAATCTGGAAAATAATAATTTTAACCATCATGGACGTGCAAATTACACTTCTTCTCATCAGAAAAAACAACGCGTTTCTACTCCTTGCACCATGCCATGTTATCTTGGGAAATTTCAACCGCATTTCTTTCCGTGGTGTTTTTTTGTTTAAATTGAGTCGTTTGTGGTAATTTGCTCCTGAAATAACACGCCATACAGTGGTCTTGCTAGTATGTACACCTACTTTTGCCTTAATTTTGTTCACAGAATCGTGCGAGTTTGAAGCTACTTTCACAATAGTACTCTTGTGTGCGTCAGAGAAAACACGGCCTAACGGCATTTTATGTTTTTTCCATAGTTCGTCTCGTTTTGAATAAAATCAGATATTACTTTTCTGCTTTTCGCTATTTTTTTGGATATTTCAGTGACAGAAAGCCCACAATATCTATATGTTTGTTTATGGTAAATGGAACTAATTTGTTTGAAAAAGTAAAAAAAAAAATATTTTTTTAACTCGTGGTCAATCTTTTTACTTGTATGTAAATCAAACTGAAACTGCAACGTGCTATTTTACTCTCCAAAAATGGCTTTGTCGTTTAGTATTTTACATTTTATTCTCAGCATGTGTGAAGTCAAATTACCCGACACTAGATGCTTGCTCACTTATTGTACCGTCAGAAAATAGTGTACATCTCCCATGGAGATTTGGTGGAATCATCATAACAGCACAAAAACTTTTTTACAGTCGACCTGCAGAACAAAAAATTTAAATTACTGTGGGATAAGGTGAAAACTTCTTACGAAATTTTTTAACCGGTAAGAATAAAACAGACTCTGAGCAAGACTACAAGTACGCAAAGTAGCAAAAGCTACCGGGGAAATTGTCTCAAAGTTTTATGAAAAAGTCCTGAGGCCACTGCTACTTCAGTATTAAATCGTAACTCAAGTCATGATATGACTATGCACTACGGAGGTTTTCAAGGGTGATTATAAATCCTGACCATCAGTTCGTGATGATTATCCGCAATAGCAAAAGTTTTCGATGCCGCAGGTTGGTTAGGTCTAATTGTAGTTGGCTCAAAAATATTAGTGCAGCAAAAAGTGGTGGAGTGGAAAAACCGAGTGGGATGAGCCAATTTCACAAACTTCTGGGCTGAAGTGAAAGCAGTTCGGCAATCAAAATCCATGGAAATCCACGTTTCTAAAAAATCATACGGCGTTTGCATTTACGCGGGTGTGCAGGACGAAGATGGGTCAATCTACTGAAATTTGTTAATAAAACTTTCTACCGCTTGGATATGACACGGAAAGTGTAATAGTTCAATTTCTCCATTGTTTTCTTCTTCAATAAACAGTCGAAGATTTTCTTCATTTACAGATTTTAATATAGGTGGTTCAGTGATAGGTTCTTCCCATTTCAAAAGATGAAAATATGATGATACATTAAAGTTAATCGTCGGTAATTGCTTTGATGTTGCTGTCTTACTTTCCAAATCCGATTGACAGGTAATTCACGAATGTGTTACTGGGGATCTGTCAACATTGCAAGTAATAAGTTTTCCGGGTGTGCAAGATAGCTGTTTCTTTAAATTACTGGTCGACGACTCCAAATCTGTCGCAAGTGTTTGATAATAAACTAAAATCAATTTCCCCTTTTTTTGTTCCACTTTTTCGAGGACACAATTGAAATTGTCGTGTTTCTTCACAACCCGACTGAACGAATTCGGTTTCAGATGCACTACCCAATATATCTGTAGCTGTTTCGGCCATTTTTTGTTGCTTTAGAATAGATTTTTCTCGTAACAGCTTTCTTTTTAGTTTCTCGCTCATATTTTAAGCTATGACGGGTCCACTCAAAAAATTTCATCACTTCTTTATAAGTTGGTAACATATTATCTTTCAAATTACATAAAACACCAAACAAAGGACTTTCAACAATTTCTGGCCAAATGCGAGAACTCCACAACAGAGCACTAACTATCGCGGCACACTTGACGCATATAACTCTGTGTTGTAAGAAATAAAGATTGTACGGGGATTTCCGTATATTATTTTGTTTTTGACTTGAACCGATTGAATTACATAAATATAGCAAACCAGCACATTTTTTTAGTTTTTGTAATATATATAAAAGCAGAATTTTATATTATTGTGCCATAGCTGTAACAAAATTAAATTGATATCTACGCTTACAGATATAGCGCTACGGCATGTTAGCAAAGTCTAATACATTGTAGCAGATACATATAATTGAATTTATATTACTGCGGCGGTGTCACATCTAATTAAAACTTTAGAATGAATCAGTGCTGTCTATCGCTACCTTAAAATAGAAATGCCCCAATTACCTAATTTTTTTTATGTAAAGATAGCGATATGTAAATGCGTGTTCTAGGGAAATTTATGAAAATTGTTTTGCATAAAATTTGCATAAATATGTAACTTCAATATTCAATAATATGTAACTTAAAGGAATGTCAAAAATCTACTTTTTCTGAAATTTCTATCGCTATCCGGAGGCAGTAAAATTTAAAATAATGCAATAAAATTTTATATGCAGATTAGCTATACCATTTAGCACCTCTTTATCGCTGAGCCTCTCAAGAAATCAAAAAAAAAATTTACCCAGCTTAATGGATATGTTTGCACATTGTAGCGGTTAGACTATTCATACACTGCCTTTCACTTCAGTAACACACCGTACTTAATGTGAAATAAAAAATATTTCGATATATTAAACGATTTTTTAATTACAATTTAAGAAAGAAAAATACACAAAAATAGTAAAGAAATTCTGGTTCATTAGAATAGCAAATTTTTTAATAAATGTAGATTAAATGACTTTTTATTAAGGATTTTAATTTTGGGTTATTTTTTATAAAAATTAAAATTTAAATACGGTTTTCTAGTAATGTGTTGAGCCTCTTTTGTTCAGAATAACCTCGCAGATCCTGTTAGGCATTGACTCGTTACAAGTTTTTCAAATAATTGAGAGAAATTGAAGCCCACGCCTGTTGAATGGTCTCAATAAGTTCGGCTCTAGTTGAAAATTGTTTTTCAGACTCTTAAACTTTTCTGGACAGCCATCCCCAAACAATCTCTATTATATTAAGGTCCGGCGAGTATGGTGGGCAATTCAAAAGTTCGACATTTTTGGATTCTATCCATGATTTGAAAATCCACGGCAATAGATCCAAAAGATTTTCAAACGATGGAAAGGCGTTTTCTGGAACACGCTGGCATGTTTTAGCTGTTTTAGCGTTCATAGTGGAGATTAAAAACTGGAGCTTACAGGTGCCATAATAGAAAATCGCACCCCACACCATTACTCCTCCGACTCGACTATGTAATCGATCCAAGTGGTGAGAATCCTTCCTCAAATCTGGAAAATAATAATTTTAACCATCATGGACGTGCAAATTACACTTCTGCTCATCAGAAAAAACAACGCGTTTCTACTCCTTGCACCATGCCATGTTATCTTGGGAAATTTCAACCGCATTTCTTTCCGTGGTGTTTTTTTGTTTAAATTGAGTCGTTTGTGGTAATTTTCTCCTAAAATAACACGCCATACAGTGGTCTTGCTAGTATGTACACCTACTTTTGCCTTAATTTTGTTCACAGAATCGTGCGAGTTTGAAGCTACTTTCACAGTAGTACTCTTGTGTGCGTCAGAGAAAACACGGCCTAACGGCATTTTATGTTTTTTTCCATAGTTCGTCTCGTTTTGAATAAAATCAGATATTACTTTTCTGCTTTTCGCTATTTTTTTGGATATTTCAGTGACAGAAAGCCCACAATATCTATATGTTTTGTTTTTCATTAATTTCTCGTTCGGTGAAGAATTACAGCGACCCTTTGTTATGGTAAATGGAACTAATTTGTTTGAAAAAGTAAAAAAAAATATTTTGTTTGAAAAAGTAAAAAAAAATATTTTTTTAACTCGTGGTCAATCTTTTTACTTGTATGTAAATCAAACTGAAACTGCAACGTGCTATTTTACTCTCCAAAAATGGCTTTGTCGTTTAGTATTTTACATTTTATTCTCAGCATGTGTGAAGTCAAATTACCCGACACTAGGTGCTTGCTCACTTATTGTACCGTCAGAAAATAGTGTACATCTCCCATGGAGATTTGGTGGAATCATCATAACAGCACAAAAACTTTTTTACAGTCGACCTGCAGAACAAAAAATTTAAATTACTGTGGGATAAGGTGAAAACTTCTTACGAAATTTTTTAACCGGTAAGAATAAAACAGACTCTGAGCAAGACTACAAGTACGCAAAGTAGCAAAAGCTACCGGGGAAATTGTCTCAAAGTTTTATGAAAAAGTCCTGAGGCCACTGCTACTTCAGTATTAAATCGTAACTCAAGTCATGATATGACTATGCACTACGGAGGTTTTCAAGGGTGATTATAAATCCTGACCATCATTTCGTGATGATTATCCGCAATAGCAAAAGTTTTCGATGCCGCAGGTTGGTTAGGTCTAATTGTAGTTGGCTCAAAAATATTAGTGCAGCAAAAAGTGGTGGAGTGGAAAAACCGAGTGGGATGAGCCAATTTCACAAACTTCTGGGCTGAACTGAAAGCAGTTCGGCAATCAAAATCCATGGAAATCCACGTTTCTAAAAAATCATACGGCGTTTGCATTTACGCGGGTGTGCAGGACGAAGATGGGTCAATCTACTGAAGTTTGTTAATAAAACTTTCTACCGCTTGGATATGACACGGAAAGTGAAATAGTTCAATTTCTCCATTGTTTTCTTCTTCAATAAACAGTCGAAGATTTTCTTCATTTACAGATTTTAATATAGGTGGTTCAGTGATAGGTTCTTCCCATTTCAAAAGATGAAAATATGATGATACATTAAAGTTAATCGTTGGTAATTGCTTTGATGTTGCTGTCTTACTTTCCAAATTCGATTGCCAGGTAATTCACGAATGTGTTACTGGGGATCTGTCAACATTGCAAGTAATAAGTTTTCAGGGTGTGCAAAATAGCTGTTTCTTTAAATTACTGGTCGACGACTCCAAATCTGTCGCAAGTGTTTGATAATAAACTAAAATCAATTTCCCTTTTTTTTGTTCCACTTTTTCGAGGACACAATTGAAATTATCGTGTTTCTTCACAACCCGACTGAACGAATTCGGTTTCAGATGCACTACCCAATATATCTGTAGCTGTTTCGGCCATTTTTGTTGCTTTAGAATAGATTTTTCTCGTAACAGCTTTCTTTTTAGTTTCTCGCTCATATTTTAAGCTATGACGGGTCCACTCAAAAAATTTCATCACTTCTTCATAAGTTGGTAACATATTATCTTTCAAATTACATAAAACACCAAACAAAGGACTTTCAACAATTTCTGGCCAAATGCGAGAACTCCACAACAGAGCACTAACTATCGCGGCACACTTGACGCATATAACTCTGTGTTGTAAGAAATAAAGATTGTACGGGGATTTCCGTATATTATTTTGTTTTTGACTTGAACCGATTGAATTACATAAATATAGCAAACCAGCACGTTTTTTTAGTTTTTGTAATATATATAAAAGCAGAATTTTATATTATTGTGCCATAGCTGTAACAAAATTAAATTGATATCTACGCTTACAGATATAGCGCTACGGCATGTTAGCAGAGTCTAATACATTGTAGCAGATACATATGATTGAATTTATATTACTGCGGCGGTGTCTGATCTAATTAAAACTTTAGAATGAATCAGTGCTGTCTATCGCTACCTTAAAATAGAAATGCCCCAATTACCTAACTCTTTTTATGTAAAGATAGCGATATGTAAATGCGTGTTCTAGGGAAATTTATGAAAATTGTTTTGCATAAAATTTGCATAAATATGTAACTTCAATATTCAATAATATGTAACTTAAAGGAATGTCAAAAATCTACTTTTTCTGAAATTTCTATCGCTATCCGGAGGCAGTAAAATTTAAAATAATGCAATAAAATTTTATATGCAGATTAGCTATACCATTTAGCACCTCTTTATCACTGAGCCTCTCAAGAAATCAAAAAAAAAATTTACCCAGCTTAATGGATATGTTTGCACATTGTAGCGGTTAGACTATTCATACACTGCCTTTCACTTCAGTAACACACCGTACTTAATGTGAAATAAAAAATATTTCGATATATTAAACGATTTTTTAATTACAATTTAAGAAAGAAAAATACACAAAAATAGTAAAGAAATTCTGGTTCATTAGAATAGCAAATTTTTTAATAAATGTAGATTAAATGACTTTTTATTAAGGATTTTAATTTTGGGTTATTTTTTATAAAAATTAAAATTTAAATACGGTTTTCTAGTAATGTGTTGAGCCTCTTTTGTTCAGAATAACCTCGCAGATCCTGTTAGGCATTGACTCGTTACAAGTTTTTCAAATAATTGAGAGAAATTGAAGCCCACGCCTGTTGAATGGTCTCAATAAGTTCGGCTCTAGTTGAAAATTGTTTTTCAGACTCTTAAACTTTTCTGGACAGCCATCCCCAAACAATCTCTATTATATTAAGGTCCGGCGACTATGGTGGGCAATTCAAAAGTTCGACATTTTTGGATTCTATCCATGATTTGAAAATCCACGGCAATAGATCCAAAAGATTTTCAAACGATGGAAAGGCGTTTTCTAGAACACGCTGGCATGTTTTAGCTGTTTTAGCGTTCATAGTGGAGGTTAAAAACTGGAGCTTACAGGTGCCATAATAGAAAATCGCACCCCACACCATTACTCCTCCGACTCGACTATGTAATCGATCCAAGTGGTGAGATTCCTTCCTCAAATCTGGAAAATAATAATTTTAACCATCATGGACGTGCAAATTACACTTCTTCTCATCAGAAAAAACAACGCGTTTCTACTCCTTGCACCATGCCATGTTATCTTGGGAAATTTCAACCGCATTTCTTTCCGTGGTGTTTTTTTGTTTAAATTGAGTCGTTTGTGGTAATTTGCTCCTGAAATAACACGCCATACAGTGGTCTTGCTAGTATGTACACCTACTTTTGCCTTAATTTTGTTCACAGAATCGTGCGAGTTTGAAGCTACTTTCACAATAGTACTCTTGTGTGCGTCAGAGAAAACACGGCCTAACGGCATTTTATGTTTTTTCCATAGTTCGTCTCGTTTTGAATAAAATCAGATATTACTTTTCTGCTTTTCGCTATTTTTTTGGATATTTCAGTGACAGAAAGCCCACAATATCTATATGTTTGTTTATGGTAAATGGAACTAATTTGTTTGAAAAAGTAAAAAAAAAAATATTTTTTTAACTCGTGGTCAATCTTTTTACTTGTATGTAAATCAAACTGAAACTGCAACGTGCTATTTTACTCTCCAAAAATGGCTTTGTCGTTTAGTATTTTACATTTTATTCTCAGCATGTGTGAAGTCAAATTACCCGACACTAGATGCTTGCTCACTTATTGTACCGTCAGAAAATAGTGTACATCTCCCATGGAGATTTGGTGGAATCATCATAACAGCACAAAAACTTTTTTACAGTCGACCTGCAGAACAAAAAATTTAAATTACTGTGGGATAAGGTGAAAACTTCTTACGAAATTTTTTAACCGGTAAGAATAAAACAGACTCTGAGCAAGACTACAAGTACGCAAAGTAGCAAAAGCTACCGGGGAAATTGTCTCAAAGTTTTATGAAAAAGTCCTGAGGCCACTGCTACTTCAGTATTAAATCGTAACTCAAGTCATGATATGACTATGCACTACGGAGGTTTTCAAGGGTGATTATAAATCCTGACCATCATTTCGTGATGATTATCCGCAATAGCAAAAGTTTTCGATGCCGCAGGTTGGTTAGGTCTAATTGTAGTTGGCTCAAAAATATTAGTGCAGCAAAAAGTGGTGGAGTGGAAAAACCGAGTGGGATGAGCCAATTTCACAAACTTCTGGGCTGAAGTGAAAGCAGTTCGGCAATCAAAATCCATGGAAATCCACGTTTCTAAAAAATCATACGGCGTTTGCATTTACGCGGGTGTGCAGGACGAAGATGGGTCAATCTACTGAAATTTGTTAATAAAACTTTCTACCGCTTGGATATGACACGGAAAGTGTAATAGTTCAATTTCTCCATTGTTTTCTTCTTCAATAAACAGTCGAAGATTTTCTTCATTTACAGATTTTAATATAGGTGGTTCAGTGATAGGTTCTTCCCATTTCAAAAGATGAAAATATGATGATACATTAAAGTTAATCGTTGGTAATTGCTTTGATGTTGCTGTCTTACTTTCCAAATCCGATTGACAGGTAATTCACGAATGTGTTACTGGGGATCTGTCAACATTGCAAGTAATAAGTTTTCCGGGTGTGCAAGATAGCTGTTTCTTTAAATTACTGGTCGACGACTCCAAATCTGTCGCAAGTGTTTGATAATAAACTAAAATCAATTTCCCCTTTTTTTGTTCCACTTTTTCGAGGACACAATTGAAATTGTCGTGTTTCTTCACAACCCGACTGAACGAATTCGGTTTCAGATGCACTACCCAATATATCTGTAGCTGTTTCGGCCATTTTTTGTTGCTTTAGAATAGATTTTTCTCGTAACAGCTTTCTTTTTAGTTTCTCGCTCATATTTTAAGCTATGACGGGTCCACTCAAAAAATTTCATCACTTCTTTATAAGTTGGTAACATATTATCTTTCAAATTACATAAAACACCAAACAAAGGACTTTCAACAATTTCTGGCCAAATGCGAGAACTCCACAACAGAGCACTAACTATCGCGGCACACTTGACGCATATAACTCTGTGTTGTAAGAAATAAAGATTGTACGGGGATTTCCGTATATTATTTTGTTTTTGACTTGAACCGATTGAATTACATAAATATAGCAAACCAGCACATTTTTTTAGTTTTTGTAATATATATAAAAGCAGAATTTTATATTATTGTGCCATAGCTGTAACAAAATTAAATTGATATCTACGCTTACAGATATAGCGCTACGGCATGTTAGCAAAGTCTAATACATTGTAGCAGATACATATAATTGAATTTATATTACTGCGGCGGTGTCACATCTAATTAAAACTTTAGAATGAATCAGTGCTGTCTATCGCTACCTTAAAATAGAAATGCCCCAATTACCTAATTTTTTTTATGTAAAGATAGCGATATGTAAATGCGTGTTCTAGGGAAATTTATGAAAATTGTTTTGCATAAAATTTGCATAAATATGTAACTTCAATATTCAATAATATGTAACTTAAAGGAATGTCAAAAATCTACTTTTTCTGAAATTTCTATCGCTATCCGGAGGCAGTAAAATTTAAAATAATGCAATAAAATTTTATATGCAGATTAGCTATACCATTTAGCACCTCTTTATCGCTGAGCCTCTCAAGAAATCAAAAAAAAAATTTACCCAGCTTAATGGATATGTTTGCACATTGTAGCGGTTAGACTATTCATACACTGCCTTTCACTTCAGTAACACACCGTACTTAATGTGAAATAAAAAATATTTCGATATATTAAACGATTTTTTAATTACAATTTAAGAAAGAAAAATACACAAAAATAGTAAAGAAATTCTGGTTCATTAGAATAGCAAATTTTTTAATAAATGTAGATTAAATGACTTTTTATTAAGGATTTTAATTTTGGGTTATTTTTTATAAAAATTAAAATTTAAATACGGTTTTCTAGTAATGTGTTGAGCCTCTTTTGTTCAGAATAACCTCGCAGATCCTGTTAGGCATTGACTCGTTACAAGTTTTTCAAATAATTGAGAGAAATTGAAGCCCACGCCTGTTGAATGGTCTCAATAAGTTCGGCTCTAGTTGAAAATTGTTTTTCAGACTCTTAAACTTTTCTGGACAGCCATCCCCAAACAATCTCTATTATATTAAGGTCCGGCGAGTATGGTGGGCAATTCAAAAGTTCGACATTTTTGGATTCTATCCATGATTTGAAAATCCACGGCAATAGATCCAAAAGATTTTCAAACGATGGAAAGGCGTTTTCTGGAACACGCTGGCATGTTTTAGCTGTTTTAGCGTTCATAGTGGAGATTAAAAACTGGAGCTTACAGGTGCCATAATAGAAAATCGCACCCCACACCATTACTCCTCCGACTCGACTATGTAATCGATCCAAGTGGTGAGAATCCTTCCTCAAATCTGGAAAATAATAATTTTAACCATCATGGACGTGCAAATTACACTTCTGCTCATCAGAAAAAACAACGCGTTTCTACTCCTTGCACCATGCCATGTTATCTTGGGAAATTTCAACCGCATTTCTTTCCGTGGTGTTTTTTTGTTTAAATTGAGTCGTTTGTGGTAATTTTCTCCTAAAATAACACGCCATACAGTGGTCTTGCTAGTATGTACACCTACTTTTGCCTTAATTTTGTTCACAGAATCGTGCGAGTTTGAAGCTACTTTCACAGTAGTACTCTTGTGTGCGTCAGAGAAAACACGGCCTAACGGCATTTTATGTTTTTTTCCATAGTTCGTCTCGTTTTGAATAAAATCAGATATTACTTTTCTGCTTTTCGCTATTTTTTTGGATATTTCAGTGACAGAAAGCCCACAATATCTATATGTTTTGTTTTTCATTAATTTCTCGTTCGGTGAAGAATTACAGCGACCCTTTGTTATGGTAAATGGAACTAATTTGTTTGAAAAAGTAAAAAAAAATATTTTGTTTGAAAAAGTAAAAAAAAATATTTTTTTAACTCGTGGTCAATCTTTTTACTTGTATGTAAATCAAACTGAAACTGCAACGTGCTATTTTACTCTCCAAAAATGGCTTTGTCGTTTAGTATTTTACATTTTATTCTCAGCATGTGTGAAGTCAAATTACCCGACACTAGGTGCTTGCTCACTTATTGTACCGTCAGAAAATAGTGTACATCTCCCATGGAGATTTGGTGGAATCATCATAACAGCACAAAAACTTTTTTACAGTCGACCTGCAGAACAAAAAATTTAAATTACTGTGGGATAAGGTGAAAACTTCTTACGAAATTTTTTAACCGGTAAGAATAAAACAGACTCTGAGCAAGACTACAAGTACGCAAAGTAGCAAAAGCTACCGGGGAAATTGTCTCAAAGTTTTATGAAAAAGTCCTGAGGCCACTGCTACTTCAGTATTAAATCGTAACTCAAGTCATGATATGACTATGCACTACGGAGGTTTTCAAGGGTGATTATAAATCCTGACCATCATTTCGTGATGATTATCCGCAATAGCAAAAGTTTTCGATGCCGCAGGTTGGTTAGGTCTAATTGTAGTTGGCTCAAAAATATTAGTGCAGCAAAAAGTGGTGGAGTGGAAAAACCGAGTGGGATGAGCCAATTTCACAAACTTCTGGGCTGAACTGAAAGCAGTTCGGCAATCAAAATCCATGGAAATCCACGTTTCTAAAAAATCATACGGCGTTTGCATTTACGCGGGTGTGCAGGACGAAGATGGGTCAATCTACTGAAGTTTGTTAATAAAACTTTCTACCGCTTGGATATGACACGGAAAGTGAAATAGTTCAATTTCTCCATTGTTTTCTTCTTCAATAAACAGTCGAAGATTTTCTTCATTTACAGATTTTAATATAGGTGGTTCAGTGATAGGTTCTTCCCATTTCAAAAGATGAAAATATGATGATACATTAAAGTTAATCGTTGGTAATTGCTTTGATGTTGCTGTCTTACTTTCCAAATTCGATTGCCAGGTAATTCACGAATGTGTTACTGGGGATCTGTCAACATTGCAAGTAATAAGTTTTCAGGGTGTGCAAAATAGCTGTTTCTTTAAATTACTGGTCGACGACTCCAAATCTGTCGCAAGTGTTTGATAATAAACTAAAATCAATTTCCCTTTTTTTTGTTCCACTTTTTCGAGGACACAATTGAAATTATCGTGTTTCTTCACAACCCGACTGAACGAATTCGGTTTCAGATGCACTACCCAATATATCTGTAGCTGTTTCGGCCATTTTTGTTGCTTTAGAATAGATTTTTCTCGTAACAGCTTTCTTTTTAGTTTCTCGCTCATATTTTAAGCTATGACGGGTCCACTCAAAAAATTTCATCACTTCTTCATAAGTTGGTAACATATTATCTTTCAAATTACATAAAACACCAAACAAAGGACTTTCAACAATTTCTGGCCAAATGCGAGAACTCCACAACAGAGCACTAACTATCGCGGCACACTTGACGCATATAACTCTGTGTTGTAAGAAATAAAGATTGTACGGGGATTTCCGTATATTATTTTGTTTTTGACTTGAACCGATTGAATTACATAAATATAGCAAACCAGCACGTTTTTTTAGTTTTTGTAATATATATAAAAGCAGAATTTTATATTATTGTGCCATAGCTGTAACAAAATTAAATTGATATCTACGCTTACAGATATAGCGCTACGGCATGTTAGCAGAGTCTAATACATTGTAGCAGATACATATGATTGAATTTATATTACTGCGGCGGTGTCTGATCTAATTAAAACTTTAGAATGAATCAGTGCTGTCTATCGCTACCTTAAAATAGAAATGCCCCAATTACCTAACTCTTTTTATGTAAAGATAGCGATATGTAAATGCGTGTTCTAGGGAAATTTATGAAAATTGTTTTGCATAAAATTTGCATAAATATGTAACTTCAATATTCAATAATATGTAACTTAAAGGAATGTCAAAAATCTACTTTTTCTGAAATTTCTATCGGTATCCGGAGGCAGTAAAATTTAAAATAATGCAATAAAATTTTATATGCAGATTAGCTATACCATTTAGCACCTCTTTATCACTGAGCCTCTCAAGAAATCAGAAAAAAAATTTACCCAGCTTAATGGATATGTTTGCACATTGTAGCGGTTAGACTATTCATACACTGCCTTTCACTTCAGTAACACACCGTACTTAATGTGAAATAAAAAATATTTCGATATATTAAACGATTTTTTAATTACAATTTAAGAAAGAAAAATACACAAAAATAGTAAAGAAATTCTGGTTCATTAGAATAGCAAATTTTTTAATAAATGTAGATTAAATGACTTTTTATTAAGGATTTTAATTTTGGGTTATTTTTTATAAAAATTAAAATTTAAATACGGTTTTCTAGTAATGTGTTGAGCCTCTTTTGTTCAGAATAACCTCGCAGATCCTGTTAGGCATTGACTCGTTACAAGTTTTTCAAATAATTGAGAGAAATTGAAGCCCACGCCTGTTGAATGGTCTCAATAAGTTCGGCTCTAGTTGAAAATTGTTTTTCAGACTCTTAAACTTTTCTGGACAGCTATCCCCAAACAATCTCTATTATATTAAGGTCCGGCGAGTATGGTGGGCAATTCAAAAGTTCGACATTTTTGGATTCTATCCATGATTTGAAAATCCACGGCAATAGATCCAAAAGATTTTCAAACGATGGAAAGGCGTTTTCTAGAACACGCTGGCATGTTTTAGCTGTTTTAGCGTTCATAGTGGAGGTTAAAAACTGGAGCTTACAGGTGCCATAATAGAAAATCGCACCCCACACCATTACTCCTCCGACTCGACTATGTAATCGATCCAAGTGGTGAGAATCCTTCCTCAAATCTGGAAAATAATAATTTTAACCATCATGGACGTGCAAATTACACTTCTGCTCATCAGAAAAAACAACGCGTTTCTACTCCTTGCACCATGCCATGTTATCTTGGGAAATTTCAACCGCTTTCTTTCCGTGGTGTTTTTTTGTTTAAATTGAGTCGTTTGTGGTAATTTTCTCCTAAAATAACACGCCATACAGTGGTCTTGCTAGTATGTACACCTACTTTTGCCTTAATTTTATTCACAGAATCGTGCGAGTTTGAAGCTACTTTCACAGTAGTACTCTTGTGTGCGTCAGAGAAAACACGGCCTAACGGCATTTTATGTTTTTTTCCATAGTTCGTCTCGTTTTGAATAAAATCAGATATTACTTTTCTGCTTTTCGCTATTTTTTTGGATTTTTCCAAATTACTGGTCGACGACTCCAAATCTGTCGCAAGTGTTTGATAATAAACTAAAATCAATTTCCCCTTTTTTTGTTCCACTTTTTCGAGGACACAATTGAAATTATCGTGTTTCTTCACAACCCGACTGAACGAATTCGGTTTCAGATGCACTACCCAATATATCTGTAGCTGTTTCGGCCATTTTTTGTTGCTTTAGAATAGATTTTTCTCGTAACAGCTTTCTTTTTAGTTTCTCGCTCATATTTTAAGCTATGACGGGTCCAATCAAAAAATTTCATCACTTCTTTATAAGTTGGTAACATATTATCTTTCAAATTACATAAAACACCAAACAAAGGACTTTCAACAATTTCTGGCCAAATGCGAGAACTCCACAACAGAGCACTAACTATCGCGGCACACTTGACGCATATAACTCTGTGTTGTAAGAAATAAAGATTGTACGGGGATTTCCGTATATTATTTTGTTTTTGACTTGAACCGATTGAATTACATAAATATAGCAAACCAGCACATTTTTTTAGTTTTTGTAATATATATAAAAGCAGAATTTTATATTATTGTGCCATAGCTGTAACAAAATTAAATTGATATCTACGCTTACAGATATAGCGCTACGGCATGTTAGCAAAGTCTAATACATTGTAGCAGATACATACATATAATTGAATTTATATTACTGCGGCGGTGTCACATCTAATTAAAACTTTAGAATGAATCAGTGCTGTCTATCGCTACCTTAAAATAGAAATGCCCCAATTACCTAATTTTTTTTATGTAAAGATAGCGATATGTAAATGCGTGTTCTAGGGAAATTTATGAAAATTGTTTTGCATAAAATTTGCATAAATATGTAACTTCAATATTCAATAATATGTAACTTAAAGGAATGTCAAAAATCTACTTTTTCTGAAATTTCTGTCGCTATCCGGAGGCAGTAAAATTTAAAATAATGCAATAAAATTTTATATGCAGATTAGCTATACCATTTAGCACCTCTTTATCACTGAGCCTCTCAAGAAATCAAAAAAAAAATTTACCCAGCTTAATGGATATGTTTGCACATTGTAGCGGTTAGACTATTCATACACTGCCTTTCACTTCAGTAACACACCGTACTTAATGTGAAATAAAAAATATTTCGATATATTAAACGATTTTTTAATTACAATTTAAGAAAGAAAAATACACAAAAATAGTAAAGAAATTCTGGTTCATTAGAATAGAAAATTTTTTAATAAATGTAGATTAAATGACTTTTTATTAAGGATTTTAATTTTGGGTTATTTTTTATAAAAATTAAAATTTAAATACGGTTTTCTAGTAATGTGTTGAGCCTCTTTTGTTCAGAATAACCTCGCAGATCCTGTTAGGCATTGACTCGTTACAAGTTTTTCAAATAATTGAGAGAAATTGAAGCCCACGCCTGTTGAATGGTCTCAATAAGTTCGGCTCTAGTTGAAAATTGTTTTTCAGACTCTTAAACTTTTCTGGACAGCCATCCCCAAACAATCTCTATTATATTAAGGTCCGGCGAGTATGGTGGGCAATTCAAAAGTTCGACATTTTTGGATTCTATCCATGATTTGCAAATCCACGGCAATAGATCCAAAAGATTTTCAAACGATGGAAAGGCGTTTTCTAGAACACGTTGGCATATTTTAGCTGTTTTAGCGTTCATAGTGGAGGTTAAAAACTGGAGCTTACAAGTGCCATAATAGAAAATCGCTCCCCACACCATTACTCCTCCGACTGGACTATGTAATCGATCCAAGTGGTGAGAATCCTTCCTCAAATCTGGAAAATAATAATTTTAACCATCATGGACGTGCAAATTACACTTCTTCTCATCAGAAAAAACAACGCGTTTCTACTCCTTGCACCATGCCATGTTATCTTGGGAAATTTCAACCGCATTTCTTTCCGTGGTGTTTTTTTGTTTAAATTGAGTCGTTTGTGGTAATTTGCTCCTGAAATAACACGCCATACAGTGGTCTTGCTAGTATGTACACCTACTTTTGCCTTAATTTTGTTCACAGAATCGTGCGAGTTTGAAGCTACTTTCACAATAGTACTCTTGTGTGCGTCAGAGAAAACACGGCCTAACGGCATTTTATGTTTTTTTCCATAGTTCGTTTCGTTTTGAATAAAATCAGATATTACTTTTCTGCTTTTCGCTATTTTTTTGGATATTTCAGTGACAGAAAGCCCACAATATCTATATGTTTGTTTATGGTAAATGGAACTAATTTGTTTGAAAAAGTAAAAAAAAAATATTTTTTTAACTCGTGGTCAATCTTTTTACTTGTATGTAAATCAAACTGAAACTGCAACGTGCTATTTTACTCTCCAAAAATGGCTTTGTCGTTTAGTATTTTACATTTTATTCTCAGCATGTGTGAAGTCAAATTACCCGACACTAGGTGCTTGCTCACTTATTGTACCGTCAGAAAATAGTGTACATCTCCCATGGAGATTTGGTGGAATCATCATAACAGCACAAAAACTTTTTTACAGTCGACCTGCAGAACAAAAAATTTAAATTACTGTGGGATAAGGTGAAAACTTCTTACGAAATTTTTTAACCGGTAAGAATAAAACAGACTCTGAGCAAGACTACAAGTACGCAAAGTAGCAAAAGCTACCGGGGAAATTGTCTCAAAGTTTTATGAAAAAGTCCTGAGGCCACTGCTACTTCAGTATTAAATCGTAACTCAAGTCATGATATGACTATGCACTACGGAGGTTTTCAAGGGTGATTATAAATCCTGACCATCATTTCGTGATGATTATCCGCAATAGCAAAATTTTCGATGCCGCAGGTTGGTTAGGTCTAATTGTAGTTGGCTCAAAAATATTAGTGCAGCAAAAAGTGGTGGAGTGGAAAAACCGAGTGGGATGAGCCAATTTCACAAACTTCTGGGCTGAACTGAAAGCAGTTCGGCAATCAAAATCCATGGAAATCCACGTTTCTAAAAAATCATACGGCGTTTGCATTTACGCGGGTGTGCAGGACGAAGATGGGTCAATCTACTGAAGTTTGTTAATAAAACTTTCTACCGCTTGGATATGACACGGAAAGTGAAATAGTTCAATTTCTCCATTGTTTTCTTCTTCAATAAACAGTCGAAGATTTTCTTCATTTACAGATTTTAATATAGGTGGTTCAGTGATAGGTTCTTCCCATTTCAAAAGATGAAAATATGATGATACATTAAAGTTAATCGTTGGTAATTGCTTTGATGTTGCTGTCTTACTTTCCAAATTCGATTGCCAGGTAATTCACGAATGTGTTACTGGGGATCTGTCAACATTGCAAGTAATAAGTTTTCAGGGTGTGCAAAATAGCTGTTTCTTTAAATTACTGGTCGACGACTCCAAATCTGTCGCAAGTGTTTGATAATAAACTAAAATCAATTTCCCTTTTTTTTGTTCCACTTTTTCGAGGACACAATTGAAATTATCGTGTTTCTTCACAACCCGACTGAACGAATTCGGTTTCAGATGCACTACCCAATATATCTGTAGCTGTTTCGGCCATTTTTGTTGCTTTAGAATAGATTTTTCTCGTAACAGCTTTCTTTTTAGTTTCTCGCTCATATTTTAAGCTATGACGGGTCCACTCAAAAAATTTCATCACTTCTTCATAAGTTGGTAACATATTATCTTTCAAATTACATAAAACACCAAACAAAGGACTTTCAACAATTTCTGGCCAAATGCGAGAACTCCACAACAGAGCACTAACTATCGCGGCACACTTGACGCATATAACTCTGTGTTGTAAGAAATAAAGATTGTACGGGGATTTCCGTATATTATTTTGTTTTTGACTTGAACCGATTGAATTACATAAATATAGCAAACCAGCACATTTTTTTAGTTTTTGTAATATATATAAAAGCAGAATTTTATATTATTGTGCCATAGCTGTAACAAAATTAAATTGATATCTACGCTTACAGATATAGCGCTACGGCATGTTAGCAGAGTCTAATACATTGTAGCAGATACATATGATTGAATTTATATTACTGCGGCGGTGTCTGATCTAATTAAAACTTTAGAATGAATCAGTGCTGTCTATCGCTACCTTAAAATAGAAATGCCCCAATTACCTAACTCTTTTTATGTAAAGATAGCGATATGTAAATGCGTGTTCTAGGGAAATTTATGAAAATTGTTTTGCATAAAATTTGCATAAATATGTAACTTCAATATTCAATAATATGTAACTTAAAGGAATGTCAAAAATCTACTTTTTCTGAAATTTCTATCGCTATCCGGAGGCAGTAAAATTTAAAATAATGCAATAAAATTTTATATGCAGATTAGCTATACCATTTAGCACCTCTTTATCACTGAGCCTCTCAAGAAATCAAAAAAAAAATTTACCCAGCTTAATGGATATGTTTGCACATTGTAGCGGTTAGACTATTCATACACTGCCTTTCACTTCAGTAACACACCGTACTTAATGTGAAATAAAAAATATTTCGATATATTAAACGATTTTTTAATTACAATTTAAGAAAGAAAAATACACAAAAATAGTAAAGAAATTCTGGTTCATTAGAATAGCAAATTTTTTAATAAATGTAGATTAAATGACTTTTTATTAAGGATTTTAATTTTGGGTTATTTTTTATAAAAATTAAAATTTAAATACGGTTTTCTAGTAATGTGTTGAGCCTCTTTTGTTCAGAATAACCTCGCAGATCCTGTTAGGCATTGACTCGTTACAAGTTTTTCAAATAATTGAGAGAAATTGAAGCCCACGCCTGTTGAATGGTCTCAATAAGTTCGGCTCTAGTTGAAAATTGTTTTTCAGACTCTTAAACTTTTCTGGACAGCCATCCCCAAACAATCTCTATTATATTAAGGTCCGGCGACTATGGTGGGCAATTCAAAAGTTCGACATTTTTGGATTCTATCCATGATTTGAAAATCCACGGCAATAGATCCAAAAGATTTTCAAACGATGGAAAGGCGTTTTCTAGAACACGCTGGCATGTTTTAGCTGTTTTAGCGTTCATAGTGGAGGTTAAAAACTGGAGCTTACAGGTGCCATAATAGAAAATCGCACCCCACACCATTACTCCTCCGACTCGACTATGTAATCGATCCAAGTGGTGAGATTCCTTCCTCAAATCTGGAAAATAATAATTTTAACCATCATGGACGTGCAAATTACACTTCTTCTCATCAGAAAAAACAACGCGTTTCTACTCCTTGCACCATGCCATGTTATCTTGGGAAATTTCAACCGCATTTCTTTCCGTGGTGTTTTTTTGTTTAAATTGAGTCGTTTGTGGTAATTTGCTCCTAAAATAACACGCCATACAGTGGTCTTGCTAGTATGTACACCTACTTTTGCCTTAATTTTATTCACAGAATCGTGCGAGTTTGAAGCTACTTTCACAGTAGTACTCTTGTGTGCGTCAGAGAAAACACGGCCTAACGGCATTTTATGTTTTTTTCCATAGTTCGTCTCGTTTTGAATAAAATCAGATATTACTTTTCTGCTTTTCGCTATTTTTTTGGATTTTTCCAAATTACTGGTCGACGACTCCAAATCTGTCGCAAGTGTTTGATAATAAACTAAAATCAATTTCCCCTTTTTTTGTTCCACTTTTTCGAGGACACAATTGAAATTATCGTGTTTCTTCACAACCCGACTGAACGAATTCGGTTTCAGATGCACTACCCAATATATCTGTAGCTGTTTCGGCCATTTTTTGTTGCTTTAGAATAGATTTTTCTCGTAACAGCTTTCTTTTTAGTTTCTCGCTCATATTTTAAGCTATGACGGGTCCAATCAAAAAATTTCATCACTTCTTTATAAGTTGGTAACATATTATCTTTCAAATTACATAAAACACCAAACAAAGGACTTTCAACAATTTCTGGCCAAATGCGAGAACTCCACAACAGAGCACTAACTATCGCGGCACACTTGACGCATATAACTCTGTGTTGTAAGAAATAAAGATTGTACGGGGATTTCCGTATATTATTTTGTTTTTGACTTGAACCGATTGAATTACATAAATATAGCAAACCAGCACATTTTTTTAGTTTTTGTAATATATATAAAAGCAGAATTTTATATTATTGTGCCATAGCTGTAACAAAATTAAATTGATATCTACGCTTACAGATATAGCGCTACGGCATGTTAGCAAAGTCTAATACATTGTAGCAGATACATACATATAATTGAATTTATATTACTGCGGCGGTGTCACATCTAATTAAAACTTTAGAATGAATCAGTGCTGTCTATCGCTACCTTAAAATAGAAATGCCCCAATTACCTAACTCTTTTTATGTAAAGATAGCGATATGTAAATGCGTGTTCTAGGGAAATTTATGAAAATTGTTTTGCATAAAATTTGCATAAATATGTAACTTCAATATTCAATAATATGTAACTTAAAGGAATGTCAAAAATCTACTTTTTCTGAAATTTCTATCGCTATCCGGAGGCAGTAAAATTTAAAATAATGCAATAAAATTTTATATGCAGATTAGCTATACCATTTAGCACCTCTTTATCACTGAGCCTCTCAAGAAATCAAAAAAAAAATTTACCCAGCTTAATGGATATGTTTGCACATTGTAGCGGTTAGACTATTCATACACTGCCTTTCACTTCAGTAACACACCGTACTTAATGTGAAATAAAAAATATTTCGATATATTAAACGATTTTTTAATTACAATTTAAGAAAGAAAAATACACAAAAATAGTAAAGAAATTCTGGTTCATTAGAATAGCAAATTTTTTAATAAATGTAGATTAAATGACTTTTTATTAAGGATTTTAATTTTGGGTTATTTTTTATAAAAATTAAAATTTAAATACGGTTTTCTAGTAATGTGTTGAGCCTCTTTTGTTCAGAATAACCTCGCAGATCCTGTTAGGCATTGACTCGTTACAAGTTTTTCAAATAATTGAGAGAAATTGAAGCCCACGCCTGTTGAATGGTCTCAATAAGTTCGGCTCTAGTTGAAAATTGTTTTTCAGACTCTTAAACTTTTCTGGACAGCCATCCCCAAACAATCTCTATTATATTAAGGTCCGGCGACTATGGTGGGCAATTCAAAAGTTCGACATTTTTGGATTCTATCCATGATTTGAAAATCCACGGCAATAGATCCAAAAGATTTTCAAACGATGGAAAGGCGTTTTCTAGAACACGCTGGCATGTTTTAGCTGTTTTAGCGTTCATAGTGGAGGTTAAAAACTGGAGCTTACAGGTGCCATAATAGAAAATCGCACCCCACACCATTACTCCTCCGACTCGACTATGTAATCGATCCAAGTGGTGAGATTCCTTCCTCAAATCTGGAAAATAATAATTTTAACCATCATGGACGTGCAAATTACACTTCTTCTCATCAGAAAAAACAACGCGTTTCTACTCCTTGCACCATGCCATGTTATCTTGGGAAATTTCAACCGCATTTCTTTCCGTGGTGTTTTTTTGTTTAAATTGAGTCGTTTGTGGTAATTTGCTCCTAAAATAACACGCCATACAGTGGTCTTGCTAGTATGTACACCTACTTTTGCCTTAATTTTATTCACAGAATCGTGCGAGTTTGAAGCTACTTTCACAGTAGTACTCTTGTGTGCGTCAGAGAAAACACGGCCTAACGGCATTTTATGTTTTTTTCCATAGTTCGTCTCGTTTTGAATAAAATCAGATATTACTTTTCTGCTTTTCGCTATTTTTTTGGATTTTTCCAAATTACTGGTCGACGACTCCAAATCTGTCGCAAGTGTTTGATAATAAACTAAAATCAATTTCCCCTTTTTTTGTTCCACTTTTTCGAGGACACAATTGAAATTATCGTGTTTCTTCACAACCCGACTGAACGAATTCGGTTTCAGATGCACTACCCAATATATCTGTAGCTGTTTCGGCCATTTTTTGTTGCTTTAGAATAGATTTTTCTCGTAACAGCTTTCTTTTTAGTTTCTCGCTCATATTTTAAGCTATGACGGGTCCAATCAAAAAATTTCATCACTTCTTTATAAGTTGGTAACATATTATCTTTCAAATTACATAAAACACCAAACAAAGGACTTTCAACAATTTCTGGCCAAATGCGAGAACTCCACAACAGAGCACTAACTATCGCGGCACACTTGACGCATATAACTCTGTGTTGTAAGAAATAAAGATTGTACGGGGATTTCCGTATATTATTTTGTTTTTGACTTGAACCGATTGAATTACATAAATATAGCAAACCAGCACATTTTTTTAGTTTTTGTAATATATATAAAAGCAGAATTTTATATTATTGTGCCATAGCTGTAACAAAATTAAATTGATATCTACGCTTACAGATATAGCGCTACGGCATGTTAGCAAAGTCTAATACATTGTAGCAGATACATACATATAATTGAATTTATATTACTGCGGCGGTGTCACATCTAATTAAAACTTTAGAATGAATCAGTGCTGTCTATCGCTACCTTAAAATAGAAATGCCCCAATTACCTAATTTTTTTTATGTAAAGATAGCGATATGTAAATGCGTGTTCTAGGGAAATTTATGAAAATTGTTTTGCATAAAATTTGCATAAATATGTAACTTCAATATTCAATAATATGTAACTTAAAGGAATGTCAAAAATCTACTTTTTCTGAAATTTCTATCGCTATCCGGAGGCAGTAAAATTTAAAATAATGCAATAAAATTTTATATGCAGATTAGCTATACCATTTAGCACCTCTTTATCACTGAGCCTCTCAAGAAATCAAAAAAAAAATTTACCCAGCTTAATGGATATGTTTGCACATTGTAGCGGTTAGACTATTCATACACTGCCTTTCACTTCAGTAACACACCGTACTTAATGTGAAATAAAAAATATTTCGATATATTAAACGATTTTTTAATTACAATTTAAGAAAGAAAAATACACAAAAATAGTAAAGAAATTCTGGTTCATTAGAATAGAAAATTTTTTAATAAATGTAGATTAAATGACTTTTTATTAAGGATTTTAATTTTGGGTTATTTTTTATAAAAATTAAAATTTAAATACGGTTTTCTAGTAATGTGTTGAGCCTCTTTTGTTCAGAATAACCTCGCAGATCCTGTTAGGCATTGACTCGTTACAAGTTTTTCAAATAATTGAGAGAAATTGAAGCCCACGCCTGTTGAATGGTCTCAATAAGTTCGGCTCTAGTTGAAAATTGTTTTTCAGACTCTTAAACTTTTCTGGACAGCCATCCCCAAACAATCTCTATTATATTAAGGTCCGGCGAGTATGGTGGGCAATTCAAAAGTTCGACATTTTTGGATTCTATCCATGATTTGCAAATCCACGGCAATAGATCCAAAAGATTTTCAAACGATGGAAAGGCGTTTTCTAGAACACGTTGGCATATTTTAGCTGTTTTAGCGTTCATAGTGGAGGTTAAAAACTGGAGCTTACAAGTGCCATAATAGAAAATCGCTCCCCACACCATTACTCCTCCGACTCGACTATGTAATCGATCCAAGTGGTGAGAATCCTTCCTCAAATCTGGAAAATAATAATTTTAACCATCATGGACGTGCAAATTACACTTCTTCTCATCAGAAAAAACAACGCGTTTCTACTCCTTGCACCATGCCATGTTATCTTGGGAAATTTCAACCGCATTTCTTTCCGTGGTGTTTTTTTGTTTAAATTGAGTCGTTTGTGGTAATTTGCTCCTGAAATAACACGCCATACAGTGGTCTTGCTAGTATGTACACCTACTTTTGCCTTAATTTTGTTCACAGAATCGTGCGAGTTTGAAGCTACTTTCACAATAGTACTCTTGTGTGCGTCAGAGAAAACACGGCCTAACGGCATTTTATGTTTTTTTCCATAGTTCGTTTCGTTTTGAATAAAATCAGATATTACTTTTCTGCTTTTCGCTATTTTTTTGGATATTTCAGTGACAGAAAGCCCACAATATCTATATGTTTGTTTATGGTAAATGGAACTAATTTGTTTGAAAAAGTAAAAAAAAAATATTTTTTTAACTCGTGGTCAATCTTTTTACTTGTATGTAAATCAAACTGAAACTGCAACGTGCTATTTTACTCTCCAAAAATGGCTTTGTCGTTTAGTATTTTACATTTTATTCTCAGCATGTGTGAAGTCAAATTACCCGACACTAGGTGCTTGCTCACTTATTGTACCGTCAGAAAATAGTAATATAAATAAATAACAGCACAAAAACTTTTTTACAGTCGACCTGCAGAACAAAAAATTTAAATTACTGTGGGATAAGGTGAAAACTTCTTACGAAATTTTTTAACCGGTAAGAATAAAACAGACTCTGAGCAAGACTACAAGTACGCAAAGTAGCAAAAGCTACCGGGGAAATTGTCTCAAAGTTTTATGAAAAAGTCCTGAGGCCACTGCTACTTCAGTATTAAATCGTAACTCAAGTCATGATATGACTATGCACTACGGAGGTTTTCAAGGGTGATTATAAATCCTGACCATCATTTCGTGATGATTATCCGCAATAGCAAAAGTTTTCGATGCCGCAGGTTGGTTAGGTCTAATTGTAGTTGGCTCAAAAATATTAGTGCAGCAAAAAGTGGTGGAGTGGAAAAACCGAGTGGGATGAGCCAATTTCACAAACTTCTGGGCTGAAGTGAAAGCAGTTCGGCAATCAAAATCCATGGAAATCCACGTTTCTAAAAAATCATACGGCGTTTGCATTTACGCGGGTGTGCAGGACGAAGATGGGTCAATCTACTGAAATTTGTTAATAGCTGAATCTAGAATGGCTCCCCTGAGGACAATATCGCTGCAGGTTTATTGGAAACGTTCGAAAAAAGGCTGTACTTCAGTCAAAGGAAGATAGAGTCGTTCACTTGGAGTAATTCAATGGTAGTTCTAGCATTGCTGCTAAAGCCTCCCAGCTCATGGACGACTTTTGTTGCCAACAGAGTGGCAAGGATTCTAACTAAAACCGAAAAGTCCGCTACGGATTTAATAAGCCGGGGTGTGCGTCCTTAATCTTTGAAGGGGAATATTTTGTGTTGGATTGCGCTACTGGGCTTTCGTCACATCACTCTTCCGCTTTTAGGCCTCTTCTAGTTGTAGTGCCGTTAAAACACGAGGAGAAAAGCTTTTTTTTCACGTTCCAAACCGACTGATGACGTTCTAGAGTGTTTTTCTTGTTGTCGTTTAATTCGGAAATGATTTTTTGCCGTGAACTGCAGTCGGGAAAGGTTAGGCCCATAATTATCGCTCAGAATCTTTATTTTGCAAATAAATATAGCAGGCTTTCAAATCTCGAATCGTTAGGAAACAGAAAACTATAGACTCTGAACCCCTTCCTTAAATCGGTATTAATAAGTGTTGGTGGCCGTCTTGTTAATGCTTCCAATCTAACGACTAACGAAAAATTTTCAATATTATTAAATTATATTATTTATATATGAAATTACTCTGAACGGAGGTAATTAGCTGATCGTGTGGGTACTGCGTATGAAAATTTGGATTCCCGTGCAAAAAATGTGTGATCCAACGAAAGGCAACACAAAGCCAAATAATTTCCCGACCTTTTACCACGAATGGTGTAGACTTCACTGGTCCCTTTAATACTCGCAATTTCAGCGGACAAGCATGTTTAGTAACGAAAGGCTCCGTTTGCATCTTCTTGTGCTTCGCGACTAAGGCAATTCATTTGGAAGCAGTGAGCAGCTTATCGACCGCTAATCCGGGAATCTAGATTACTTGGCCCCAGGCTACTTTATAGTCGGGGGCCTATTTTGGATTGAAGAAGTTAATTGTCTATAGTCAGCCACTGGCAAAGTGTCAAGGGTTTGAACCAACGTTTGTGTTTTCGATAGAAAGGTGAATACTTGAAAAAACTACCAAAAAGTAACAAGGGGAAACGGGTACAGAAAGGTTTACAAATTGGTGATATTGTTTTTATTAGGGAATGGCGGTTAGGTTATGTAGAGAAACTACATTCAGGCAAGGACGGCCATGTTAGAGCTGTGGAGCTCGTGGTTTTTTCAACTTATTAGGCTTAATTTTATATTTTCAGTCCTAAAACATGGTCTATCTTAGAAAATATTCGGAACTTTCCGCATATCTAATGAAATAGTTTGTCGTGCTAGCCTTATTTTGTAAGCAGTTTGGACAAGCGAACATTATTGCGCGACCTGCTTGGGCTATGACCATACCTGGCGTACTTGTGAGAGTACAAGTAGATGTAAGCGTTGCAGTGATATGACAAACAAGAATTTCAAGGCGACGTGGAGCACAACAACAATTTATTTCGTGCACCAGAACGATTTCTTCCAGCAACTAGAACCATCTGAATCTAATTCACTTTGATATTTATAGTAGTATTTCGTCAACTTTTCTTAACATCATCTTACCTTACTTCTGTATCTTTAATAATTCGTGCGTTTTATTTTATTTTATTCTAATTATAATAACATCAAATGAACAGCTTAAGTAACAACACAGATTGATCTAGAGACGGAATAGCGAATATGATAAAAATCCTGTCTAATCAAAGAAGCGGTATAAAAATCTGCCATATCAGTGCTCAAAACTTGAGAAATAAAATCGGGGAATTTCGTGTTATTTTTGAAAATTTCGGCATTGATGTAATTTGTATATTTGAAACTTAGCTCAAACTAAAATTTTATATGCAGATTAGCTATACCATTTAGCACCTCTTTATCACTGAGCCTCTCAAGAAATAAAAAAAAAAAATTTACCCAGCTTAATAAATATGTTTGCACATTGTAGCGGTGAATAGTCTCATACACTGCGTTTCACTTCAGTAGCACACCGTACTTAATGTGAAATAAAAAATATTTCGATATATTAAACGATTTTTTAATTACAATTTAAGAAAGAAAAATACACAAAAATAGTAAAGAAATTCTGGTTCATTAGAATAGCAAATTTTTTAATAAATGTAGATTAAATGACTTTTTATTAAGGATTTTAATTTTGGGTTATTTTTTATAAAAATTAAAATTTAAATACGGTTTTCTAGTAATGTGTTGAGCCTCTTTGGTTCAGAATAACCTCGCAGATCCTGTTAGGCATTGATTCGTTACAAGTTTTTAAAATAATTGAGAGAAATTGAAGCCCACGCCTGTTGAATGGTCTCAATAAGTTCGGCTCTAGTTGAAAATTGTTTTTCAGACTCTTAAACTTTTCTGGACAGCCATCCCCAAACAATCTCTATTATATTAAGGTCTGGCGAGTATGGTGGGCAATTCAAAAGTTCGACATTTTTGGATTCTATCCATGATTTGAAAATCCACGGCAATAGATCCAAAAGATTTTCAAACGATGGAAAGGCGTTTTCTAGAACACGCTGGCATGTTTTAGCTGTTTTAGCTGTTTTAGCGTTCATAGTGGAGGTTAAAAACTGGAGCTTACAAGTGCCATAATAGAAAATCGCACCCCACACCATTACTCCTCCGACTCGACTATGTAATCGATCCAAGTGGTGAGAATCCTTCCTCAAATCTTGAAAATAATAATTTTAACCATCATGGACGTGCAAATTACACTTCTTCTCATCAGAAAAAACAACGCGTTTCTACTCCTTGCACCATGCCATGTTATCTTGGGAAATTTCAACCGCATTTCTTTCGGTGGTGTTTTTTTCTTTAAATTGAGTCGTTTGTGGTAATTTGCTCCTGAAATAACACGCCATACAGTGGTCTTGCTAGTATGTACACCTACTTTTGCCTTAATTTTGTTCACAGAATCGTGCGAGTTTGAAGCTACTTTCACAATAGTACTCTTGTGTGCGTCAGAGAAAACACGGCCTAACGGCATTTTATGTTTTTTTCCATAGTTCGTTTCGTTTTGAATAAAATCAGATATTACTTTTCTGCTTTTCGCAATTTTTTTGGATATTTCAGTGACAGAAAGGCCACAATATCTATATGTTTTGTTTTTCATTAATTTCTCGTTCGGTAAAGAATTACAGCGACCCTTTGTTATGGTAAATGGAACTAATTTGTTTGAAAAAGTAAAAAAAAAATATTTTTTTTAACTCGTGGTCAATCTTTTTACTTGTATGTAAATCAAACTGAAACTGCAACGTGCTATTTTACTCTCCAAAAATGGCTTTGTCGTTTAGTATTTTACATTTTATTCTCAGCATGTGTGAAGTCAAACTACCCGACACTAGGTGCTTGCTCACTTATTGTACCGTCAGAAAATAGTGTACATCTCCCATGGAGATTTGGTGGAATCATCATAACAGCACAAAAACTTTTTTACAGTCGACCTGCAGAACAAAAAATTTAAATTACTGTGGGATAAGGTGAAAACTTCTTACGAAATTTTTTAACCGGTAAGAATAAAACAGACTCTGAGCAAGACTACAAGTACGCAAAGTAACAAAAGCTACCGGGGAAATTGTCTCAAAGTTTTATGAAAAAGTCCTGAGGCCACTGCTACTTCAGTATTAAATCGTAACTCAAGTCATGATATGACTATGCACTACGGAGGTTTTCAAGGGTGATTATAAATCCTGACCATCATTTCGTGATGATTATCCGCAATAGCAAAAGTTTTCGATGCCGCAGGTTGGTTAGGTCTAATTGTAGTTGGCTCAAAAATATTAGTGCAGCAAAAAGTGGTGGAGTGGAAAAACCGAGTGGGATGAGCCAATTTCACAAACTTCTGGGCTGAAGTGAAAGCAGTTCGGCAATCAAAATCCATGGAAATCCACGTTTCTAAAAAATCATACGGCGTTTGCATTTACGCGGGTGTGCAGGACGAAGATGGGTCAATCTACTGAAATTTGTTAATAGCTAAATCTAGAATGGCTCCCCTGAGGACAATATCGCTGCAGGTTTATTGGAAACGTTCGAAAAAAGGCTGCACTTCAGTCAAAGGAAGATAGAGTCGTTCACTTGGAGTAATTCAATGGTAGTTCTAGCATTGCTGCAAAAGCCTCCCAGCTCATGGACGACTTTTCTTGCCAACAGAGTGGCAAGGATTCTAACTAAAACCGAAAAGTCCGCTGCGAATTTAATAAGCCGGGGTGTGCGTCCTTAATCTTTGAAGGGGAATATTTTGTGTTGGATTGCGCTACTGGGCTTTCGTCACATCACTCTTCCGCTTTTAGGCCTCTTCTAGTTGTAGTGCCGTTAAAACACGAGGAGAAAAGCTTTTTTTCACGTTCAAAACCGACTGATGACGTTCTAGAGTGTTTTTCCTGTTGTCGTTTGATTCGGAAATGATTTTTTGCCGTGAACTGCAGTCGGGAAAGGTTAGGCCCATAATTATCGCTCAGAATCTTTATTTTGCAAATAAATATAGCAGGCTTTCAAATCTCGAATCGTTAGGAAACAGAAAACTATAGACTCTGAACCCCTTCCTTAAATCGGTATTAATAAGTGTTGGTGGCCGTCTTGTTAATGCTTCCAATCTAACGACTAACGAAAAATTTTCAATATTATTAAATTATATTATTTATATATGAAATTACTCTGAACGGAGGTAATTAGCTGATCGTGTGGGTACTGCGTATGAAAATTTGGATTCCCGTGCAAAAAATGTGTGATCCAACGAAAGGCAACACAAGCCCATATAATTTCCCGACCTTTTACCACGAATGGTGTAGACTTCACAGGTCCCTTTAATACTCGCAATTTCAGCGGACAAGCATGTTTAGTAACGAAAGGCTCCGTTTGCATCTTCTTGTGCTTCGCGACTAAGGCAATTCATTTGGAAGCAGTGAGCAGCTTATCGACCGCTAATCCGGGAATCTAGATTACTTGGCCCCAGGCTACTTTATAGTCGGGGGCCTATTTTGGATTGAAGAAGTTAATTGTCTATAGTCAGCCACTGGCAAAGTGTCAAGGGTTTGAACCAACGTTTGTGTTTTCGATAGAAAGGTGAATACTTGAAAAAACTACCAAAAAGTAACAAGGGGAAACGGGTACAGAAAGGTTTACAAATTGGTGATATTGTTTTTATTAGGGAATGGCGGTTAGGTTATGTAGAGAAACTACATTCAGGCAAGGACGGCCATGTTAGAGCTGTGGAGCTCGTGGTTTTTTCAACTTATTAGGCTTAATTTTATATTTTCAGTCCTAAAACATGGTCTATCTTAGAAAATATTCGGAACTTTCCGCATATCTAATGAAATAGTTTGTCGTGCTAGCCTTATTTTGTAAGCAGTTTGGACAAGCGAACATTATTGCGCGACCTGCTTGGGCTATGACCATACCTGGCGTACTTGTGAGAGTACAAGTAGATGTAAGCGTTGCAGTGATATGACAAACAAGAATTTCAAGGCGACGTGGAGCACAACAACAATTTATTTCGTGCACCAGAACGATTTCTTCCAGCAACTAGAACCATCTGAATCTAATTCACTTTGATATTTATAGTAGTATTTCGTCAACTTTTCTTAACATCATCTTACCTTACTTCTGTATCTTTAATAATTCGTGCGTTTTATTTTATTTTATTCTAATTATAATAACATCAAATGAACAGCTTAAGTAACAACACAGATTGATCTAGAGACGGAATAGCGAATATGATAAAAATCCTGTCTAATCAAAGAAGCGGTATAAAAATCTGCCATATCAGTGCTCAAAACTTGAGAAATAAAATCGGGGAATTTCGTGTTATTTTTGAAAATTTCGGCATTGATGTAATTTGTATATTTGAAACTTAGCTCAAACTAAAATTTTATATGCAGATTAGCTATACCATTTAGCACCTCTTTATCACTGAGCCTCTCAAGAAATAAAAAAAAAAAATTTACCCAGCTTAATAAATATGTTTGCACATTGTAGCGGTGAATAGTCTCATACACTGCGTTTCACTTCAGTAGCACACCGTACTTAATGTGAAATAAAAAATATTTCGATATATTAAACGATTTTTTAATTACAATTTAAGAAAGAAAAATACACAAAAATAGTAAAGAAATTCTGGTTCATTAGAATAGCAAATTTTTTAATAAATGTAGATTAAATGACTTTTTATTAAGGATTTTAATTTTGGGTTATTTTTTATAAAAATTAAAATTTAAATACGGTTTTCTAGTAATGTGTTGAGCCTCTTTTGTTCAGAATAACCTCGCACATCCTGTTAGGCATTGACTCGTTACAAGTTTTTCAGATAATTGAGAGAAATTGAAGCCCACGCCTGTTGAATGGTCTCAATAAGTTCGGCTCTAGTTGAAAATTGTTTTTCAGACTCTTAAACTTTTCTGGACAGCCATCCCCAAACAATCTCTATTATATTAAGGTCCGGCGAGTATGGTGGGCAATTCAAAAGATCGACATTTTTGGATTCTATCCATGATTTGAAAATCCACGGCAATAGATCCAAAAGATTTTCAAACGATGGAAAGGCGTTTTCTAGAACACGCTGGCATGTTTTAGCACCTGGAGCTTACAGGTGCCATGATAGAAAATCGCACCCCACATCATTACTCCTCCGACTCGACTATGTAATCGATCCAAGTGGTGAGAATCCTTCCTCAAATCTGGAAAATAATAATTTTAACCATCATGGACGTGCAAATTACACTTCTTCTCATCAGAAAAAACAACGCGTTTCTACTCCTTGCACCATGCCATGTTATCTTGGGAAATTTCAACCGCATTTCTTTCCGTGGTGTTTTTTTGTTTAAATTGAGTCGTTTGTGGTAATTTTCTCCTAAAATAACACGCCATACAGTGGTCTTGCTAGTATGTACACCTACTTTTGCCTTAATTTTGTTCACAGAATCGTGCGAGTTTGAAGCTACTTTCACAATAGTACTCTTGTGTGCGTCAGAGAAAACACGGCCTAACGGCATTTTATGTTTTTTCCATAGTTCGTTTCGTTTTGAATAAAATCAGATATTACTTTTCTGCTTTTCGCAATTTTTTTGGATATTTCAGTGACAGAAAGCCCACAATATCTATATGTTTTGTTTTTCATTAATTTCTCGTTCGGTGAAGAATTACAGCGACCCTTTGTTATGGTAAATGGAACTAATTTGTTTGAAAAAGTAAAAAAAAATATTTTGTTTGAAAAAGTAAAAAAAAATATTTTTTTAACTCGTGGTCAATCTTTTTACTTGTATGTAAATCAAACTGAAACTGCAACGTGCTATTTTACTCTCCAAAAATGGCTTTGTCGTTTAGTATTTTACATTTTATTCTCAGCATGTGTGAAGTCAAACTACCCGACACTAGGTGCTTGCTCAAATAAACAAAAAATTTAAATCACTGTGGGATAAGGTGAAAACTTCTTACGAAATTTTTTAACCGGTAAGAATAAAACAGACTCTGAGCAAGACTACAAGTACGCAAAGTAGCAAAAGCTACCGGGGGAATTGTCTCAAAGTTTTATGAAAAAGTCCAGAGGCCACTGCTACTTCAGTGTCAAATCGTAACTCAATTCATGATATGAATATGCACTATGGAGGTTTTCAAGGGTGATTATAAATCCTGACCATCATTTCGTGATGATTATAGGTTGATTAGGTCTAATTGTAGTTGGCTCAAAAATATTAGTGCAGCAAAAAGTGGTGGAGTGGAAAAACCGAGTGGGATGAGCCAATTTCACAAACTTCTGGGCTGAAGTGAAAGCAGTTCGGCAATCAAAATCCATGGAAATCCACGTTTCTAAAAAATCATACGGCGTTTGCATTTACGCGGGTGTGCAGGACGAAGATGGGTCAATCTACTGAAATTTGTTAATAGCTAAATCTAGAATGGCTCCCCTGAGGACAATATCGCTGCAGGTTTATTGGAAACGTTCGAAAAAAGGCTGCACTTCAGTCAAAGGAAGATAGAGTCGTTCACTTGGAGTAATTCAATGGTAGTTCTAGCATTGCTGCAAAAGCCTCCCAGCTCATGGACGACTTTTGTTGCCAACAGAGTGGCAAGGATTCTAACTAAAACCGAAAAGTCCGCTGCGAATTTAATAAGCCGGGGTGTGCGTCCTTAATCTTTGAAGGGGAATATTTTGTGTTGGATTGCGCTACTGGGCTTTCGTCACATCACTCTTCCGCTTTTAGGCCTCTTCTAGTTGTAGTGCCGTTAAAACACGAGGAGAAAAGCTTTTTTCACGTTCAAAACCGACTGATGACGTTCTAGAGTGTTTTTCCTGTTGTCGTTTGATTCGGAAATGATTTTTTGCCGTGAACTGCAGTCGGGAAAGGTTAGGCCCATAATTATCGCTCAGAATCTTTATTTTGCAAATAAATATAGCAGGCTTTCAAATCTCGAATCGTTAGGAAACAGAAAACTATAGACTCTGAACCCCTTCCGTAAATCGGTATTAATAAGTGTTGGTGGCCGGCCGTCTTGTTAATGCTTCCAATCTAACGACTAACGAAAAATTTTCAATATTATTAAATTATATTATTTATATATGAAATTACTCTGAACGGAGGTAATTAGCCGATCGTGTGGGTACTGCGTATGAAAATTTGGATTCCCGTGCAAAAAATGTGTGATCCAACGAAAGGCAACACAAGCCCATATAATTTCCCGACCTTTTACCACGAATGGTGTAGACTTCACTGGTCCCTTTAATACTCGCAATTTCAGCGGACAAGCATGTTTAGTAACGAAAGGCTCCGTTTGCATCTTCTTGTGCTTCGCGACTAAGGCAATTCATTTGGAAGCAGTGAGCAGCTTATCGACCGCTAATCCGGGAATCTAGATTACTTGGCCCCAGGCTACTTTATAGTCGGGGGCCTATTTTGGATTGAAGAAGTTAATTGTCTATAGTCAGCCACTGGCAAAGTGTCAAGGGTTTGAACCAACGTTTGTGTTTTCGATAGAAAGGTGAATACTTGAAAAAACTACCAAAAAGTAACAAGGGGAAACGGGTACAGAAAGGTTTACAAATTGGTGATATTGTTTTTATTAGGGAATGGCGGTTAGGTTATGTAGAGAAACTACATTCAGGCAAGGACGGCCATGTTAGAGCTGTGGAGCTCGTGGTTTTTTCAACTTATTAGGCTTAATTTTATATTTTCAGTCCTAAAACATGGTCTATCTTAGAAAATATTCGGAACTTTCCGCATATCTAATGAAATAGTTTGTCGTGCTAGCCTTATTTTGTAAGCAGTTTGGACAAGCGAACATTATTGCGCGACCTGCTTGGGCTATGACCATACCTGGCGTACTTGTGAGAGTACAAGTAGATGTAAGCGTTGCAGTGATATGACAAACAAGAATTTCAAGGCGACGTGGAGCACAACAACAATTTATTTCGTGCACCAGAACGATTTCTTCCAGCAACTAGAACCATCTGAATCTAATTCACTTTGATATTTATAGTAGTATTTCGTCAACTTTTCTTAACATCATCTTACCTTACTTCTGTATCTTTAATAATTCGTGCGTTTTATTTTATTTTATTCTAATTATAATAACATCAAATGAACAGCTTAAGTAACAACACAGATTGATCTAGAGACGGAATAGCGAATATGATAAAAATCCTGTCTAATCAACGAAGCGGTATAAAAATCTGCCATATCAGTGCTCAAAACTTGAGAAATAAAATCGGGGAATTTCGTGTTATTTTTGAAAATTTCGGCATTGATGTAATTTGTATATTTGAAACTTAGCTCAAACTAAAATTTTATATGCAGATTAGCTATACCATTTAGCACCTCTTTATCACTGAGCCTCTCAAGAAATCAAAAAAAAAATTTACCCAGCTTAATAAATATGTTTGCACATTGTAGCGGTGAATAGTCTCATACACTGCGTTTCACTTCAGTAGCACACCGTACTTAATGTGAAATAAAAAATATTTCGATATATTAAACGATTTTTTAATTACAATTTAAGAAAGAAAAATACACAAAAATAGTAAAGAAATTCTGGTTCATTAGAATAGCAAATTTTTTAATAAATGTAGATTAAATGACTTTTTATTAAGGATTTTAATTTTGGGTTATTTTTTATAAAAATTAAAATTTAAATACGGTTTTCTAGTAATGTGTTGAGCCTCTTTTGTTCAGAATAACCTCGCAGATCCTGTTAGGCATTGACTCGTTACAAGTTTTTCAAATAATTGAGAGAAATTGAAGCCCACGCCTGTTGAATGGTCGCAATAAGTTCGGCTCTAGTTGAAAATTGTTTTTCAGACTCTTAAACTTTTCTGGACAGCCATCCCCAAACAATCTCTATTATATTAAGGTCTGGCGAGTATGGTGGGCAATTCAAAAGTTCGACATTTTTGGATTCTATCCCTGATTTGAAAATCCACGGCAATAGATCCAAAAGATTTTCAAACGATGGAAAGGCGTTTTCTAGAACACGCTGGCATGTTTTAGCTGTTTTAGCGTTCATAGTGGAGGTTAAAAACTGGAGCTTACAGGTGCCATAATAGAAAATCGCACCCCACACCATTACTCCTCCGACTCGACTATGTAATCGATACAAGTGGTGAGAATCCTTCCTCAAATCTGGAAAATAATAATTTTAACCATCATGGACGTGCAAATTACACTTCTTCTCATCAGAAAAAACAACGCGTTTCTACTCCTTGCACCATGCCATGTTATCTTGGGAAATTTCAACCGCATTTCTTTCCGTGGGGTTTTTTTGTTTAAATTGAGTCGTTTGTGGTAATTTTCTCCTAAAATAACACGCCATACAGTGGTCTTGCTAGTATGTACACCTACTTTTGCCTTAATTTTGTTCACAGAATCGTGCGAGTTTGAAGCTACTTTCACAATAGTACTCTTGTGTGCGTCAGAGAAAACACGGCCTAACGGCATTTTATGTTTTTTTCCATAGTTCGTCTCGTTTTGAATAAAATCAGATATTACTTTTCTGCTTTTCGCAATTTTTTTGGATATTTCAATGACAGAAAGCCCACAATATCTATATGTTTTGTTTCTCATTAATTTCTCGTTCGGTAAAGAATTACAGCGACCCTTTGTTATGGTAAATGGAACTAATTTGTTTGAAAAAGTAAAAAAAAAATATTTTTTTTAACTCGTGGTCAATCTTTTTACTTGTATGTAAATCAAACTGAAACTGCAACGTGCTATTTTACTCTCCAAAAATGGCTTTGTCGTTTAGTATTTTACATTTTATTCTCAGCATGTGTGAAGTCAAACTACCCGACACTAGGTGCTTGCTCAAATAAACAAAAAATTTAGATCACTGTGGGATAAGGTGAAAACTTCTTACGAAATTTTTTAACCGGTAAGAATAAAACAGACTCTGAGCAAGACTACAAGTACGCAAAGTAGCAAAAGCTACCGGGGGAATTGTCTCAAAGTTTTATGAAAAAGTCCAGAGGCCACTGCTACTTCAGTATCAAATCGTAACTCAAGTCATGATATGACTATGCACTATGGAGGTTATCAAGGGTGATAATAAATCCTGACCATCATTTCGTGATGATTATAGGTTGATTAGGTCTAATTGTAGTTGGCTCAAAAATATTAGTGCAGCAAAAAGTGGTGGAGTGGAAAAACCGAGTGGGATGAGCCAATTTCACAAACTTCTGGGCTGAAGTGAAAGCAGTTCGGCAATCAAAATCCATGGAAATCCACGTTTCTAAAAAATCATACGGCGTTTGCATTTACGCGGGTGTGCAGGACGAAGATGGGTCAATCTACTGAAATTTGTTAATAAAACTTTCTACCGCTTGGATATGACACGGAAAGTGTAATAGTTCAATTTCTCCATTGTTTTCTTCTTCAATAAACAGTCGAAGATTTTCTTCATTTACAGATTTTAATATAGGTGGTTCAGTGATTCCCATTTCAAAAGATGAAAATATAATGATACATTAAAGTTAATCGTTGGTAATTGCTTTGATGTTGCTGTCTTACTTTCCAAATTCGATTGACAGGTAATTCACGAATGTGTTACTGGGGATCTGTCAACATTGCAAGTAATAAGTTTTCCGGGTGTGCAAGATAGCTGTTTCTTTAAATTACTGGTCGACGACTCCAAATCTGTCGCAAGTGTTTGATAATAAACTAAAATCAATTTCCCCTTTTTTTGTTCCACTTTTTCGAGGACACAATTGAAATTATCGTGTTTCTTCACAACCCGACTGAACGAATTCGGTTTCAGATGCACTACCCAATATATCTGTAGCTGTTTCGGCCATTTTTTGTTGCTTTAGAATAGATTTTTCTCGTAACAGCTTTCTTTTTAGTTTCTCCCTCATATTTTAAGCTATGACGGGTCCACTCATAAAATTTCATCACTTCTTCATAAGTTGGTAACATATTATCTTTCAAATTAGATAAAACACCAAACAAAGGACTTTCAACAATTTCTGGCCAAATGCGAGAACTCCACAACAGAGCACTAACTATCGCGGCACACTTGACTCATATAACTCTGTGTTGTAAGAAATAAAGATTGTACGGGGATTTCCGTATATTATTTTGTTTTTGACTTGAACCGATTGAATTACATAAATATAGCAAACCAGCACGTTTTTTTAGTTTTTGTAATAATATATAAAAGCAGAATTTTATATTATTGTGCCATAGCTGTAACAAAATTAAATTGATATCTACGCTTACAGATATAGCGCTACGGCATGTTAACAATGTCTAATACATTGCTACGGCGGTTTCACATCTAATTAAAACTTTAGAATGAATCTGTGCTGTCTATCGCTACCTTAATATAGAAATGCCCCAATTACCTCACTTTTTTTATTTAAAGATAGCGATATGTAAATGCGTGTTCTAGGGAAATTTATGAAAATTGTTTTGCATAAAATTTGCATAAATATGTAACTTAAAGGAATGTCAAAAATCTACTTTTTCTGAAATTTCTATCGCTATCCGGAGGCAGTAAAATTTAAAATAATCCAATAAAATTTTATATGCAGTTTAGCTATACCATTTAGCACCTCTTTATCACTGAGCCTCTCAAGAAATCAAAAAAAAAATTTACCCAGCTTAATGGATATGTTTGCACATTGTAGCGGTTAGACTATTCATACACTGCCTTTCACTTCAGTAACACACCGTACTTAATGTGAAATAAAAAATATTTCGATATATTAAACGATTTTTTAATTACAATTTAAAAAAGAAAAATACACAAAAATAGTAAAGAAATTCTGGTTCATTAGAATAGCAAATTTTAAATAAATGTAGATTAAATGACTTTTTATTAAGGATTTTAATTTTGGGTTATTTTTTATAAAAATTAAAATGTAAATACGGTTTTCTAGTAATGTGTTGAGCCTCTTTTGTTCAGAATAACCTCGCAGATCCTGTTAGGCATTGACTCGTTACAAGTTTTTCAAATAATTGAGAGAAATTGAAGCCCACGCCTGTTGAATGGTCTCAATAAGTTCGGCTCTAGTTGAAAATTGTTTTTCAGACTCTTAAACTTTTCTGGACAGCTATCCCCAAACAATCTCTATTATATTAAGGTCCGGCGAGTATGGTGGGCAATTCAAAAGTTCGACATTTTTGGATTCTATCCATGATTTGAAAATCCACGGCAATAGATCCAAAAGATTTTCAAACGATGGAAAGGCGTTTTCTAGAACACGCTGGCATGTTTTAGCTGTTTTAGCGTTCATAGTGGAGGTTAAAAACTGGAGCTTACAGGTGCCATAATAGAAAATCGCACCCCACACCATTACTCCTCCGACTCGACTATGTAATCGAACCAAGTGGTGAGAATCCTTCCTCAAATCTGGAAAATAATAATTTTAACCATCATGGACGTGCAAATTACACTTCTTCTCATCAGAAAAAACAACGCGTTTCTACTCCTTGCACCATGCCATGTTATCTTGGGAAATTTCAACCGCATTTCTTTCCGTGGTGTTTTTTTGTTTAAATTGAGTCGTTTGTGGTAATTTTCTCCTAAAATAACACGCCATACAGTGGTCTTGCTAGTATGTACACCTACTTTTGCCTTAATTTTGTTCACAGAATCGTGCGAGTTTGAAGCTACTTTCACAATAGTACTCTTGTGTGCGTCAGAGAAAACACGGCCTAACGGCATTTTATGTTTTTTTCCATAGTTCGTCTCGTTTTGAATAAAATCAGATATTACTTTTCTGCTTTTCGCTATTTTTTTGGATATTTCAGTGACAGAAAGCCCACAATATCTATATGTTTTGTTTTTCATTAATTTCTCGTTCGGTAAAGAATTACAGCGACCCTTTGTTATGGTAAATGGAACTAATTTGTTTGAAAAAGTAAAAAAAAAATATTTTTTTAACTCGTGGTCAATCTTTTTACTTGTATGTAAATCAAACTGAAACTGCAACGTGCTATTTTACTCTCCAAAAATGGCTTTGTCGTTTAGTATTTTACATTTTATTCTCAGCATGTGTGAAGTCAAACTACCCGACACTAGGTGCTTGCTCAAATAAACAAAAAATTTAAATCACTGTGGGATAAGGTGAAAACTTCTTACAAAATTTTTTAACCGGTAAGAATAAAACAGACTCTGAGCAAGACTACAAGTACGCAAAGTAGCAAAAGCTACCGGGGGAATTGTCTCAAAGTTTTATGAAAAAGTCCAGAGGCCACTGCTACTTCAGTGTCAAATCGTAACTCAAGTCATGATATGACTATGCACTACGGAGGTTTTCAAGGGTGATTATAAATCCTGACCATCATTTCGTGATGATTATAGGTTCATTAGGTCTAATTGTAGTTGGCTCAAAAATATTAGTGCAGCAAAAAGTGGTGGAGTGGAAAAACCGAGTGGGATGAGCCAATTTCACAAATTTCTGGGCTGAAGTGAAAGCAGTTCGGCAATCAAAATCCATGGAAATCCACGTTTCTAAAAAATCATACGGCGTTTGCATTTACGCGGGTGTGCAGGACGAAGATGGGTCAATCTACTGAAATTTGTTAATAGCTAAATCTAGAATGGCTCCCCTGAGGACAATATCGCTGCAGGTTTATTGGAAACGTTCGAAAAAAGGCTGCACTTCAGTCAAAGGAAGATAGAGTCGTTCACTTGGAGTAATTCAATGGTAGTTCTAGCATTGCTGCTAAAGCCTCCCAGCTCATGGACGACTTTTCTTGCCAACAGAGTGGCAAGGATTTTAACTAAAACCGAAAAGTCCGCTGCGAATTTAATAAGCCGGAGTGTGCGTCCTTAATCTTTGAAGGGGAATATTTTGTGTTGGATTGCGCTACTGGGCTTTCGTCACATCACTCTTCCGCTTTTAGGCCTCTTCTAGTTGTAGTGCCGTTAAAACACGAGGAGAAAAGCTTTTTTTCACGTTCCAAACCGACTGATGACGTTCTAGAGTGTTTTTCTTGTTGTCGTTTGATTCGGAAATGATTTTTTGCCGTGAACTGCAGTCGGGAAAGGTTAGGCCCATAATTATCGCTCAGAATCTTTATTTTGCAAATAAATATAGCAGGCTTTCAAATCTCGAATCGTTAGGAAACAGAAAACTATAGACTCTGAACCCCTTCCTTAAATCGGTATTAATAAGTGTTGGTGGCCGTCTTGTTAATGCTTCCAATCTAACGACTAACGAAAAATTTTCAATATTATTAAATTATATTATTTATATATGAAATTACTCTGCATGGAGGTAATCAGCCGATCGTGTGGGTACTGCATATGAAAATTTGGATTCCCGTGCAAAAAATGTGTGATCCAACGAAAGGCAACACAAAGCCAAATAATTTCCCGACCTTTTACCACGAATGGTGTAGACTTCACTGGTCCCTTTAATACTCGCAATTTCAGCGGACAAGCATGTTTAGTAACGAAAGGCTCCGTTTGCATCTTCTTGTGCTTCGCGACTAAGGCAATTCATTTGGAAGCAGTGAGCAGCTTATCGACCGCTAATCCGGGAATCTAGATTACTTGGCCCCAGGCTACTTTATAGTCGGGGGCCTATTTTGGATTGAAGAAGTTAATTGTCTATAGTCAGCCGCTGCCAAAGTGTCAAGGGTTTGAACCAACGTTTGTGTTTTCGATAGAAAGGTGAATACTTGATAAACTACCAAAAAGGAACAAGGGGAAACGGGTACAGAAAGGTTTACAAATTGATGATACTGTTTTTATTAGGGAATAGCGGTTAGGTTATGTAGAGAAACTACATTCAGGCAAGGACGGCCATGTTAGAGTTGTGGAGCTCGTGGTTTTTTCAACTTATTAGGCTTAATTTTATATTTTCAGTCCTAAAACATGGTCTATCTTAGGAAATATTCGGAACTTTCCGCATATCTAATGAAATAGTTTGTCGTGCTAGCCTCAGGGATCATTCCATTCAATTTTGTAAGCAGTTTGAACAAGCGAACATTATTGCGCGACCTGCTTGGGCTATGACCATACCTGGCGTACTTGTGAGAGTACAAGTAGATGTAAGCGTTGCAGTGATAGGACAAACAAGAATTTCAAGGCGACGTGGAGCACAACAGCAATTTATTTCGTGCACCAGTACGATTTCTTCCAGCAACTAGAACCATCTGAATCTAATTCACTTTGATATTTATAGTAGTATTTCGTCAACTTTTCTTAACATCATCTTACCTTACTTCTGTATCTTTAATAATTCGTGCGTTTTATTTTATTTTATTCTAATTAAAATAACATCAAATGAACAGCTTAAGTAACAACAGAGATTGATCTAGAGACGGAATAGCGAATATGATAAAAATCCTGTCTAATCAAAGAAGCGGTATAAAAATCTGACATATCAGTGCTCGGATCTTGAGAAATAAAATCGGGGAATTTCGTGTTATTTTTGAAAATTCCGGCATTGATGTAATTTGTATATTTGAAACTTAGCTCAAACTAAAATTTTATATGCCGATTAGCTATACCATTTAGCACCTCTTTATCACTGAGCCTCTCAAGAAATCAAAAAAAAAATTTACCCAGCTTAATGGATACGTTTGCACATTGTAGCGGTTAGACTATTCATACACTACGTTTCACTTCAGTAACACACCGTACTTAATTTGAAATAAAAAATATTTCGATATAGTAAACGATTTTTTAATTACAATTTAAAAAAGAAAAATACACAAAAATAGTAAAGAAATTCTGGTTCATTAGAATAGCAAATTTTTTAATAAATGTAGATTAAATGACTTTTTATTAAGGATTTTAATTTTGGGTTATTTTTTATAAAAATTAAAATTTAAATACGGTTTTCTAGTAATGTGTTGAGCCTCTTTTGTTCAGAATAACCTCGCAGATCCTGTTAGGCATTGACTCGTTACAAGTTTTTCAAATAATTGAGAGAAATTGAAGCCCACGCCTGTTGAATGGTCTCAATAAGTTCGGCTCTAGTTGAAAATTGTTTTTCAGACTCTTAAACTTTTCTGGACAGCCATCCCCAAACAATCTCTATTATATTAAGGTCCGGCGAGTATGGTGGGCAATTCAAAAGTTCGACATTTTTGGATTCTATCCATGATTTGAAAATCCACGGCAATAGATCCAAAAGATTTTCAAACGATGGAAAGGCGTTTTCTAGAACACGCTGGCATGTTTTAGCTGTTTTAGCGTTCATAGTGGAGGTTAAAAACTGGAGCTTACAAGTGCCATAATAGAAAATCGCACCCCACACCATTACTCCTCCGACTCGACTATGTAATCGATACAAGTGGTGAGAATCCTTCCTCAAATCTGGAAAATAATAATTTTAACCATCATGGACGTGCAAATTACACTTCTTCTCATCAGAAAAAACAACGCGTTTCTACTCCTTGCACCATGCCATGTTATCTTGGGAAATTTCAACCGCATTTCTTTCCGTGGGGTTTTTTTGTTTAAATTGAGTCGTTTGTGGTAATTTTCTCCTAAAATAACACGCCATACAGTGGTCTTGCTAGTATGTACACCTACTTTTGCCTTAATTTTGTTCACAGAATCGTGCGAGTTTGAAGCTACTTTCACAATAGTACTCTTGTGTGCGTCAGAGAAAACACGGCCTAACGGCATTTTATGTTTTTTTCCATAGTTCGTCTCGTTTTGAATAAAATCAGATATTACTTTTCTGCTTTTCGCAATTTTTTTGGATATTTCAATGACAGAAAGCCCACAATATCTATATGTTTTGTTTCTCATTAATTTCTCGTTCGGTAAAGAATTACAGCGACCCTTTTTTATGGTAAATGGAACTAATTTGTTTGAAAAAGTAAAAAAAAATATTTTTTTTAACTCGTGGTCAATCTTTTTACTTGTATGTAAATCAAACTGAAACTGCAACGTGCTATTTTACTCTCCAAAAATGGCTTTGTCGTTTAGTATTTTACATTTTATTCTCAGCATGTGTGAAGTCAAACTACCCGACACTAGGTGCTTGCTCACTTATTGTACCGTCAGAAAATAGTGTACATCTCCCATGGAGATTTGGTGGAATCATCATAACAGCACAAAAACTTTTTTACAGTCGACCTACAGAACAAAAAATTTAAATCACTGTGGGATAAGGTGAAAACTTCTTACGAAATTTTTTAACCGGTAAGAATAAAACAGACTCTGAGCAAGACTACAAGTACGCAAGGTAGCAAAAGCTACCGGGGGAATTGTCTCAAAGTTTTATGAAAAAGTCCTGAGGCCACTGCTACTTCAGTATCAAATCGAAACTCAAGTCATGATATGACTATGCACTACGGAGGTTTTCAAGGGTGATTATAAATCCTGACCATCATTTCGTGATTATTATCCGCAATAGCAAAAGTTTTCGATGCCGCAGGTTGGTTAGGTCTAATTGTAGTTGGCTCAAAAATATTAGTGCAGCAAAAAGTGGTGGAGTGGAAAAACCGAGTGGGATGAGCCAATTTCACAAGCTTCTGGGCTGAAGTGAAAGCAGTTCGGCAATCAAAATCCATGGAAATCCACGTTTCTAAAAAATCATACGGCGTTTGCATTTACGCGGGTGTGCAGGACGAAGATGGGTCAATCTACTGAAATTTGTTAATAAAACTTTCTACCGCTTGGATATGACACGGAAAGTGAAATAGTTCAATTTCTCCATTGTTTTCTTCTTCAATAAACAGTCGAAGATTTTCTTCATTTACAGATTTTAATATAGGTGGTTCAGTGATAGGTTCTTCCCATTTCAAAAGATGAAAATATGATGATGCATTAAAGTTAATCGTTGGTAATTGCTTTGATGTTGCTGTCTTACTTTCCAAATCCGATTGACAGGTAATTCACGAATGTGTTACTGGGGATCTGTCAACATTGCAAGTAATAAGTTTTCAGGGTGTGCAAAATAGCTGTTTCTTTAAATTACTGGTCGACGACTCCAAATCTGTCGCAAGTGTTTGATAATAAACTAAAATCAATTTCCCCTTTTTTTGTTCCACTTTTTCGAGGACACAATTGAAATTGTCGTGTTTCTTCACAACCCGACTGAACGAATTCGGTTTCAGATGCACTACCCAATATATCTGTAGCTGTTTCGGCCATTTTTTGTTGCTTTAGAATAGATTTTTCTCGAAACAGCTTTCTTTTTAGTTTCTCGCTCATATTTTAAGCTATGACGGGTCCACTCAAAAAATTTCATCACTTCTTTATAAGTTGGTAACATATTATCTTTCAAATTACATAAAACACCAAACAAAGGACTTTCAACAATTTCTGGCCAAATGCGAGAACTCCACAACAGAGCACTAACTATCGCGGCACACTTGACGCATATAACTCTGTGTTGTAAGAAATAAAGATTGTACGGGGATTTCCGTATATTATTTTGTTTTTGACTTGAACCGATTGAATTACATAAATATAGCAAACCAGCACGTTTTTTTAGTTTTTGTAATATATATAAAAGCAGAATTTTATATTATTGTGCCATAGCTGTAACAAAATTAAATTGATATCTACGCTTACAGATATAGCGCTACGGCATGTTAGCAAAGCCTAATACATTGTAGCAGATACATATGATTGAATTTATATTACTGCGGCGGTGTCACATCTAATTAAAACTTTAGAATGAATCAGTGCTGTCTATCGCTACCTTAAAATAGAAATGCCCCAATTACCTAACTCTTTTTATGTAAAGATAGCGATATGTAAATGCGTGTTCTAGGGAAATTTATGAAAATTGTTTTGCATAAAATTTGCATAAATATGTAACTTCAATACTCAATAATATGTAACTTAAAGGAATGTCAAAAATCTACTTTTTCTGAAATTTCTATCGCTATCTGGAGGCAGTAAAATTTAAAATAATGCAATAAAATTTTATATGCAGATTAGCTATACCATTTCGCACCTCTTTATCACTGAGCCTCTCAAGAAATCAAAAAAAAAATTTACCCAGCTTAATGGATATGTTTGCACATTGTAGCGGTTAGACTATTCATACACTGCCTTTCACTTCAGTAACACACCGTACTTAATGTGAAATAAAAAATATTTCGATATATTAAACGATTTTTTAATTACAATTTAAAAAAGAAAAATACACAAAAATAGTAAAGAAATTCTGGTTCATTAGAATAGCAAATTTTAAATAAATGTAGATTAAATGACTTTTTATTAAGGATTTTAATTTTGGGTTATTTTTTATAAAAATTAAAATGTAAATACGGTTTTCTAGTAATGTGTTGAGCCTCTTTTGTTCAGAATAACCTCGCAGATCCTGTTAGGCATTGACTCGTTACAAGTTTTTCAAATAATTGAGAGAAATTGAAGCCCACGCCTGTTGAATGGTCTCAATAAGTTCGGCTCTAGTTGAAAATTGTTTTTCAGACTCTTAAACTTTTCTGGACAGCCATCCCCAAACAATCTCTATTATATTAAGGTCCGGCGAGTATGGTGGGCAATTCAAAAGTTCGACATTTTTGGATTCTATCCATGATTTGAAAATCCACGGCAATAGATCCAAAAGATTTTCAAACGATGGAAAGGCGTTTTCTAGAACACGCTGGCATGTTTTAGCTGTTTTAGCGTTCATAGTGGAGGTTAAAAACTGGAGCTTACAGGTGCCATAATAGAAAATCGCACCCCACACCATTACTCCTCCGACTCGACTATGTAATCGATCCAAGTGGTGAGAATCCTTCCTCAAATCTGGAAAATAATAATTTTAACCATCATGGACGTGCAAATTACACTTCTTCTCATCAGAAAAAACAACGCATTTCTACTCCTTGCACCATGCCATGTTATCTTGGGAAATTTCAACCGCATTTCTTTCCGTGGTGTTTTTTTGTTTAAATTGAGTCGTTTGTGGTAATTTTCTCCTAAAATAACACGCCATACAGTGGTCTTGCTAGTATGTACACCTACTTTTGCCTTAATTTTGTTCACAGAATCGTGCGAGTTTGAAGCTACTTTCACAATAGTACTCTTGTGTGCGTCAGAGAAAACACGGCCTAACGGCATTTTATGTTTTTTTCCATAGTTCGTCTCGTTTTGAATAAAATCAGATATTACTTTTCTGCTTTTCGCAATTTTTTTGGATATTTCAGTGACAGAAAGCCCACAATATCTATATGTTTTGTTTTTCATTAATTTCTCGTTCGGTAAAGAATTACAGCGACCCTTTGTTATGGTAAATGGAACTAATTTGTTTGAAAAAGTAAAAAAAAAATATTTTTTTAACTCGTGGTCAATCTTTTTACTTGTATGTAAATCAAACTGAAACTGCAACGTGCTATTTTACTCTCCAAAAATGGCTTTGTCGTTTAGTATTTTACATTTTATTCTCAGCATGTGTGAAGTCAAACTACCCGACACTAGGTGCTTGCTCAAATAAACAAAAAATTTAGATCACTGTGGGATAAGGTGAAAACTTCTTACGAAATTTTTTAACCGGTAAGAATAAAACAGACTCTGAGCAAGACTACAAGTACGCAAAGTAGCAAAAGCTACCGGGGGAATTGTCTCAAAGTTTTATGAAAAAGTCCAGAGGCCACTGCTACTTCAGTATCAAATCGTAACTCAAGTCATGATATGACTATGCACTATGGAGGTTATCAAGGGTGATTATAAATCCTGACCATCATTTCGTGATGATTATAGGTTGATTAGGTCTAATTGTAGTTGGCTCAAAAATATTAGTGCAGCAAAAAGTGGTGGAGTGGAAAAACCAAGTGGGATGAGCCAATTTCACAAACTTCTGGGCTGAAGTGAAAGCAGTCAATCAAAATCCATGGAAATCCACGTTTCTAAAAAATCATACGGCGTTTGCATTTACGCGAGTGTGCAGGACGAAGATGGGTTAATCTACTGAAATTTGTTAATAGCTAAATCTAGAATGGCTCCCCTGAGGACAATATCGCTGCAGGTTTATTGGAAACGATCGAAAAAAGGCTGCACTTCAGTCAAAGGAAGATAGAGTCGTTCACTTGGAGTAATTCAATGGTAGTTCTAGCATTGCTGCAAAAGCCTCCCAGCTCATGGACGACTTTTCTTGCCAACAGAGTGGCAAGGATTCTAACTAAAACCGAAAAGTCCGCTGCGAATTTAATAAGCCGGGGTGTGCGTCCTTAATCTTTGAAGGGGAATATTTTGTGTTGGATTGCGCTACTGGGCTTTCGTCACATCACTCTTCCGCTTTTAGGCCTCTTCTAGTTGTAGTGCCGTTAAAACACGAGGAGAAAAGCTTTTTTTCACGTTCCAAACCGACTGATGACGTTCTAGAGTGTTTTTCTTGTTGTCGTTTGATTCGGAAATGATTTTTTGCCGTGAACTGCAGTCGCGAAAGGTTAGGCCCATAATTATCGCTCAGAATCTTTATTTTGCAAATAAATATAGCAGGCTTTCAAATCTCGAAACGTTAGGAAACAGAAAACTATAGACTCTGAACCCCTTCCTTAAATCGGTATTAATAAGTGTTGGTGGCCGTCTTGTTAATGCTTCCAATCTAACGACTAACGAAAAATTTTCAATATTATTAATTTATATTATTTATATATGAATTTACTCTGCACGGAGGTAATCAGCCGATCGTGTGGGTACTGCGTATGAAAATTTGGATTCCCGTGCAAAAAATGTGTGATCCAACGAAATACAACACAAAGCCAAATAATTTCCCGACCTTTTACCACGAATGGTGTAGACTTCACTGGTCCCTTTAATACTCGCAATTTCAGCGGACAAGCATGTTTAGTAACGAAAGGCTCCGTTTGCATCTTCTTGTGCTTCGCGACTAAGGCAATTCATTTGGAAGCAGTGAGCAGCTTATCGACCGCTAATCCGGGAATCTAGATTACTTGGCCCCAGGCTACTTTATAGTCGGGGGCCTATTTTGGATTGAAGAAGTTAATTGTCTATAGTCAGCCACTGGCAAAGTGTCAAGGGTTTGAACCAACATTTGTGTTTTCGATAGAAAGGTGAATACTTGAATAAACTACCAAAAAGGAACAAGGGGAAACGGGTACAGAAAGGTTTACAAATTGATTATACTGTTTTTATTAGGGAATAGCGGTTAGGTTATGTAGAGAAACTACATTCAGGCAAGGACGGCCATGTTAGAGTTGTGGAGCTCGTGGTTTTTTCAACTTATTAGGCTTAATTTTATATTTTCAGTCCTAAAACATGGTCTATCTTAGGAAATATTCGGAACTTTCCGCATATCTAATGAAATAGTTTGTCGTGCTAGCCTCAGGGATCATTCCATTCAATTTTGTAAGCAGTTTGGACAAGCGAACATTATTGCGCGACCTGCTTGGGCTATGACCATACCTGGCGTACTTGTGAGAGTACAAGTAGATGTAAGCGTTGCAGTGATATGACAAACAAGAATTTCAAGGCGACGTGGAGCACAACAGCAATTTATTTCGTGCACCAGAACGATTTCTTCCAGCAACTAGAACCATCTGAATCTAATTCACTTTGATATTTATAGTAGTATTTCGTCAACTTTTCTTAACATCATCTTACCTTACTTCTGTATCTTTAATAATTCGTGCGTTTTATTTTATTTTATTCTAATTATAATAACATCAAATGAACAGCTTAAGTAACAACAGAGATTGATCTAGAGACGGAATTGCGAATATGATAAAAATCCTATCTAATCAAAGAAGCGGTATAAAAATCTGCCATATCAGTGCTCAAAACTTGAGAAATAAAATCGGGGAATTTCGTGTTATTTTTAAAAATTCCGGCATTGATGTAATTTGTATATTTGAAACTTAGCTCAAACTAAAATTTTATATGCAGATTAGCTATACCATTTAGCACCTCTTTATCACTGAGCCTCTCAAGAAATCAAAAAAAAAAATTACCCAGCTTAATGGATATGTTTGCACATTGTAGCGGTTAGACTATTCATACACTGCCTTTCACTTCAGTAACACACCGTACTTAATGTGAAATAAAAAATATTTCGATATATTAAACGATTTTTTAATTACAATTTAAAAAAGAAAAATACACAAAAATAGTAAAGAAATTCTGGTTCATTAGAATAGCAAATTTTAAATAAATGTAGATTAAATGACTTTTTATTAAGGATTTTAATTTTGGGTTATTTTTTATAAAAATTAAAATGTAAATACGGTTTTCTAGTAATGTGTTGAGCCTCTTTTGTTCAGAATAACCTCGCAGATCCTGTTAGGCATTGACTCGTTACAAGTTTTTCAAATAATTGAGAGAAATTGAAGCCCACGCCTGTTGAATGGTCTCAATAAGTTCGGCTCTAGTTGAAAATTGTTTTTCAGACTCTTAAACTTTTTTGGACAGCCATCCCCAAACAATCTCTATTATATTAAGGTCCGGCGAGTATGGTGGGCAATTCAAAAGTTCGACATTTTTGGATTCTATCCATGATTTGAAAATCCACGGCAATAGATCCAAAAGATTTTCAAATGATGGAAAGGCGTTTTCTAGAACACGCTGGCATGTTTTAGCTGTTTTAGCGTTCATAGTGGAGGTTAAAAACTGGAGCTTACAAGTGCCATAATAGAAAATCGCACCCCACACCATTACTCCTCCGACTCGACTATGTAATCGATCCAAGTGGTGAGAATCCTTCCTCAAATCTTGAAAATAATAATTTTAACCATCATGGACGTGCAAATTACACTTCTTCTCATCAGAAAAAACAACGCGTTTCTACTCCTTGCACCATGCCATGTTATCTTGGGAAATTTCAACCGCATTTCTTTCCGTGGTGTTTTTTTGTTTAAATTGAGTCGTTTGTGGTAATTTTCTCCTAAAATAACACGCCATACAGTGGTCTTGCTAGTATGTACACCTACTTTTGCCTTAATTTTGTTCACAGAATCGTGCGAGTTTGAAGCTACTTTCACAATAGTACTCTTGTGTGCGTCAGAGAAAACACGGCTTAACGGCATTTTATGTTTTTTTCCATAGTTCGTCTCGTTTTGAATAAAATCAGATATTACTTTTCTGCTTTTCGCAATTTTTTTGGATATTTCAGTGACAGAAAGCCCACAATATCTATATGTTTTGTTTTTCATTAATTTCTCGTTCGGTGAAGAATTACAGCGACCCTTTGTTATGGTAAATGGAACTAATTTGTTTGAAAAAGTAAAAAAAAATATTTTGTTTGAAAAAGTAAAAAAAAATATTTTTTTAACTCGTGGTCAATCTTTTTACTTGTATGTAAATCAAACTGAAACTGCAACGTGCTATTTTACTCTCCAAAAATGGCTTTGTCGTTTAGTTTTTACATTTTCTTCTCAGCATGTGTGAAGTCAAACTACCCGACACTAGGTGCTTGCTCAAATAAACAAAAAATTTAAATCACTGTGGGATAAGGTGAAAACTTCTTACAAAATTTTTTAACCGGTAAGAATAAAACAGACTCTGAGCAAGACTACAAGTACGCAAAGTAGCAAAAGCTACCGGGGGAATTGTCTCAAAGTTTTATGAAAAAGTCCAGAGGTCACTGCTACTTCAGTATCAAATCGTAACTCAAGTCATGATATGACTATGCACTACGGAGGTTTTCAAGGGTGATTATAAATCCTGACCATCATTTCGTGATGATTTTCGGTTGGTTAGGTCTAATTGTAGTTGGCTCAAAAATATTAGTGCAGCAAAAAGTGGTGGAGTGGAAAAACCGAGTGGGATGAGCCAATTTCACAAACTTCTGGGCTGAATTGAAAGCAGTTCGGCAATCAAAATCCATGGAAATCCACGTTTCTAAAAAATCATACGGCGTTTGCATTTACGCGGGTGTGCAGGACGAAGATGGATCAATCTACTGAAATTTGTTAATAGCTAAATCTAGAGTGGCTCCCCTGAGGACAATATCGCTGCAGGTTTATTGGAAACGTTCGAAAAAAGGCTGCACTTCAGTCAAAGGAAGATAGAGTCGTTCACTTGGAGTAATTCAATGGTAGTTCTAGCATTGCTGCAAAAGCCTCCCAGCTCATGGACGACTTTTGTTGCCAACAGAGTGGCAAGGATTCTAACTAAAACCGAAAAGTCCGCTGCGAATTTAATAAGCCGGGGTGTGCGTCCTTAATCTTTGAAGGGGAATATTTTGTGTTGGATTGCGCTACTGGGCTTTCGTCACATCACTCTTCCGCTTTTAGGCCTCTTCTAGTTGTAGTGCCGTTAAAACACGAGGAGAAAAGCTTTTTTTCACGTTCCAAACCGACTGATGACGTTCTAGAGTGTTTTTCTTGTTGTCGTTTGATTCGGAAATGATTTTTTGCCGTGAACTGCAGTCGGGAAAGGTTAGGCCCATAATTATCGCTCAGAATCTTTATTTTGCAAATAAATATAGCAGGCTTTCAAATCTCGAATCGTTAGGAAACAGAAAACTATAGACTCTGAACCCCTTCCTTAAATCGGTGTTAATAAGTGTTGGTGGCCGGCCGTCTTGTTAATGCTTCCAATCTAACGACTAACGAAAAATTTTCAATATTATTAAATTATATTATTTATATATGAAATTACTCTGAACGGAGGTAATTAGCCGATCGTGTGGGTACTGCGTATGAAAATTTGGATTCCCGTGCAAAAAATGTGTGATCCAACGAAAGGCAACACAAGCCCATATAATTTCCCGAACTTTTACCACGAATGGTGTAGACTTCACTGGTCCCTTTAATACTCGCAATTTCAGCGGACAAGCATGTTTAGTAACGAAAGGCTCCGTTTGCATCTTCTTGTGCTTCGCGACTAAGGCAATTCATTTGGAAGCAGTGAGCAGCTTATCGACCGCTAATCCGGGAATCTAGATTACTTGGCCCCAGGCTACTTTATAGTCGGGGGCCTATTTTGGATTGAAGAAGTTAATTGTCTATAGTCAGCCACTGGCAAATTGTCAAGGGTTTGAACCAACGTTTGTGTTTTCGATAGAAAGGTGAATACTTGATAAACTACCAAAAAGGAACAAGGGGAAACGGGTACAGAAAGGTTTACAAATTGATGATACTGTTTTTATTAGGGAATAGCGGTTAGGTTATGTAGAGAAACTACATTCAGGCAAGGACGGCCATGTTAGAGTTGTGGAGCTCGTGGTTTTTTCAACTTATTAGGCTTAATTTTATATTTTCAGTCCTAAAACATGGTCTATCTTAGGAAATATTCGGAACTTTCCGCATATCTAATGAAATAGTTTGTCGTGCTAGCCTTATTTTGTAAGCAGTTTGGACAAGCGAACATTATTGCGCGACCTGCTTGGGCTATGACCATACCTGGCGTACTTGTGAGAGTACAAGTAGATGTAAGCGTTGCAGTGATATGACAAACAAAAATTTCAAGGCGACGTGGAGCACAACAGCAATTTATTTCGTGCACCAGAACGATTTCTTCCAGCAACTAGAACCATCTGAATCTAATTCACTTTGATATTTATAGTAGTATTTCGTCAACTTTTCTTAACATCATCTTACCTTACTTCTGTATCTTTAATAATTCGTGCGTTTTATTTTATTTTGTTCTAATTATAATAACATCAAATGAACAGCTTAAGTAACAACAGAGATTGATCTAGAGACGGAATTGCGAATATGATAAAAATCCTATCTAATCAAAGAAGCGGTATAAAAATCTGCCATATCAGTGCTCAAAACTTGAGAAATAAAATCGGGGAATTTCGTGTTATTTTTAAAAATTCCAGCATTGATGTAATTTGTATATTTGAAACTTAGCTCAAACTAAAATTTTATATGCAGATTAGCTATACCATTTAGCACCTCTTTATCACTGAGCCTCTCAAGAAATCAAAAAAAAAAATTACCCAGCTTAATGGATATGTTTGCACATTGTAGCGGTTAGACTATTCATACACTGCCTTTCACTTCAGTAACACACCGTACTTAATGTGAAATAAAAAATATTTCGATATATTAAACGATTTTTTAATTACAATTTAAAAAAGAAAAATACACAAAAATAGTAAAGAAATTCTGGTTCAATAGAATAGCAAATTTTTTAATAAATGTAGATTAAATGACTTTTTATTAAGGATTTTAATTTGGGTTATTTTTTATAAAAATTAAAATTTAAATACGGGTTTCTAGTAATGTGTTGAGCCTCTTTTGTTCAGAATAACCTCGCAGATCCTGTTAGGCATTGACTCGTTACAAGTTTTTCAAATAATTGAGAGAAATTGAAGCCCACGCCTGTTGAATGGTCTCAATAAGTTCGGCTCTAGTTGAAAATTGTTTTTCAGACTCTTAAACTTTTCTGGACAGCCATCCCCAAACAATCTCTATTATATTAAGGTCCGGCGAGTATGGTGGGCAATTCAAAAGTTCGACATTTTTGGATTCTATTCATGATTTGAAAATCCACGGCAATAGATCCAAAAGATTTTCAAACGATGGAAAGGCGTTTTCTAGAACACGCTGGCATGTTTTAGCTGTTTTAGCGTTCATAGTGGAGGTTAAAAACTGGAGCTTACAGGTGCCATAATAGAAAATCGCACCCCACACCATTACTCCTCCGACTCGACTATGTAATCGATCCAAGTGGTGAGAATCCTTCCTCAAATCTGGAAAATAATAATTTTAACCATCATGGACGTGCAAATTACACTTCTGCTCATCAGAAAAAACAACGCGTTTCTACTCCTTGCACCATGCCATGTTATCTTGGGAAATTTCAATCGCATTTCTTTCGGTGGTGTTTTTTTCTTTAAATTGAGTCGTTTGTGGTAATTTGCTCCTGAAATAACACGCCATACAGTGGTCTTGCTAGTATGTACACCTACTTTTGCCTTAATTTTGTTCACAGAATCGTGCGAGTTTGAAGCTACTTTCACAATAGTACTCTTGTGTGCGTCAGAGAAAACACGGCCTAACGGCATTTTATGTTTTTTTCCATAGTTCGTCTCGTTTTAAATAAAATCAGATATTACTTTTCTGCTTTTCGCAATTTTTTTTGGATATTTCAGTGACAGAAAGCCCACAATATCTATATGTTTTGTTTTTCATTAATTTCTCGTTCGGTAAAGAATTACAGCGACCCTTTGTTATGGTCAATGGAACTAATTTGTTTGAAAAAGTAAAAAAAAAATATTTTTTTAACTCGTGGTCAATCTTTTTACTTATATGTATATCAAACTGAATCTGCAACGTGCTATTTTACTCTTCAAAAATGGCTTTGTCGTTTAGTATTTTACATTTTATTCTCAGCATGTGTGAAGTCAAACTACCCGACACTAGGTGCTTGCTCACTTATTGTACCGTCAGAAAATAGTGTACATCTCCCATGGAGATTTGGTGGAATCATCATAACAGCACAAAAACTTTTTTACAGTCGACCTGCAGAACAAAAAATTTAAATCACTGTGGGATAAGGTGAAAACTTCTTACGAAATTTTTTAACGGGTAAGAATAAAACAGACTCTGAGCAAGACTACAAGTACGCAAAGTAGCAAAATCTACCGGGGGAATTGTCTCAAAGTTTTATGAAAAAGTCCTGAGGCCACTGCTACTTCAGTATCAAATCGTAACTCAAGTCATGATATGACTATGCACTATGGACTTTTTCAAGGGTGATTATAAATCCTGACCATCATTTCGTGATGATTATCCGCAATAGCAAAAGTTTTCGATGCCGCAGGTTGGTTAAATCTAATTGTAGTTGGCTCAAAAATATTAGTGCAGCAAAAAGTGGTGGAGTGGAAAAACCGAGTGGGATGAACCAATTTCAAAAACTTCTGGGCTGAAGTGAAAGCAGTTCGGCAATCAAAATCCATGGAAATCCACGTTTCCAAAAAATCATACGGCGTTTGCATTTACGCGGGTGTGCAGGACGAAGATGGGTCAATCTACTGAAATTTGTTAATAGCTGAATCTAGAATGGCTCCCCTGAGGACAATATCGCTGCAGGTTTATTGGAAACGTTCGAAAAAAGGCTGTACTTCAGTCAAAGGAAGATAGAGTCGTTCACTTGGAGTAATTCAATGGTAGTTCTAGCATTGCTGCTAAAGCCTCCCAGCTCATGGACGACTTTTGTTGCCAACAGAGTGGCAAGGATTCTAACTAAAACCGAAAAGTCCGCTGCGGATTTAATAAGCCGGGGTGTGCGTCCTTAATCTTTGAAGGGGAATATTTTGTGTTGGATTGCGCTACTGGGCTTTCGTCACATCACTCTTCCGCTTTTAGGCCTCTTCTAGTTGTAGTGCCGTTAAAACACGAGGAGAAAAGCTTTTTTTCACGTTCCAAACCGACTGATGACGTTCTAGAGTGTTTTTCTTGTTGTCGTTTAATTCGGAAATGATTTTTTGCCGTGAACTGCAGTCGGGAAAGGTTAGGCCCATAATTATCGCTCAGAATCTTTATTTTGCAAATAAATATAGCAGGCTTTCAAATCTCGAATCGTTAGGAAACAGAAAACTATAGACTCTGAACCCCTTCCTTAAATCGGTATTAATAAGTGTTGGTGGCCGTCTTGTTAATGCTTCCAATCTAACGACTAACGAAAAATTTTCAATATTATTAAATTATATTATTTAAATATGAAATTACTCTGCACGGAGGTAATCAGCCGATCGTGTGGGTACTGCGTATGAAAATTTGGAAAAATTTTGAAAAATTAAAATTTAAATACGGTTTTCTAGTAATGTGTTGAGCCTCTTTGGTTCAGAATAACCTCGCAGATCCTGTTAGGCATTGATTCGTTACAAGTTTTTCAAATAATTGAGAGAAATTGAAGCCCACGCCTGTTGAATGGTCTCAATAAGTTCGGCTCTAGTTGAAAATTGTTTTTCAGACTCTTAAACTTTTCTGGACAGCCATCCCCAAACAATCTCTATTATATTAAGGTCTGGCGAGTATGGTGGGCAATTCAAAAGTTCGACATTTTTGGATTCTATCCATGATTTGAAAATCCACGGCAATAGATCCAAAAGATTTTCAAACGATGGAAAGGCGTTTTCTAGAACACGCTGGCATGTTTTAGCTGTTTTAGCGTTCATAGTGGAGGTTAAAAACTGGAGCTTACAAGTGCCATAATAGAAAATCGCACCCCACACCATTACTCCTCCGACTCGACTATGTAATCGATCCAAGTGGTGAGAATCCTTCCTCAAATCTTGAAAATAATAATTTTAACCATCATGGACGTGCAAATTACACTTCTTCTCATCAGAAAAAACAACGCGTTTCTACTCCTTGCACCATGCCATGTTATCTTGGGAAATTTCAACCGCATTTCTTTCGGTGGTGTTTTTTTCTTTAAATTGAGTCGTTTGTGGTAATTTGCTCCTGAAATAACACGCCATACAGTGGTCTTGCTAGTATGTACACCTACTTTTGCCTTAATTTTGTTCACAGAATCGTGCGAGTTTGAAGCTACTTTCACAATAGTACTCTTGTGTGCGTCAGAGAAAACACGGCCTAACGGCATTTTATGTTTTTTCCATAGTTCGTCTCGTTTTGAATAAAATCAGATATTACTTTTCTGCTTTTCGCAATTTTTTTTGGATATTTCAGTGACAGAAAGCCCACAATATCTATATGTTTTGTTTTTCATTAATTTCTCGTTCGGTAAAGAATTACAGCGACCCTTTGTTATGGTAAATGGAACTAATTTGTTTGAAAAAGTAACAAAAAAAAGATATTTTTTTAACTCGTGGTCAATCTTTTTACTTGTATGTAAATCAAACTGAAACTGCAACATGCTATTTTACTCTCCAAAAATGGCTTTGTCGTTTAGTATTTTACATTTTATTCTCAGCATGTGTGAAGTCAAACTACCCGACACTAGGTGCTTGCTCACTTATTGTACCGTCTGAAAATAGTGTACATCTCCCATGGAGATTTGGTGGAATCATCATAACAGCACAAAAACTTTGTTACAGTCGATCTGCAGAACAAAAAATTTAAATCACTGTGGGATAAGGTGAAAACTTCTTACGATATTTTTTAACCGGTAAGAATAAAACAGACTCTGAGACAGACAAACAGACTCTCGGACACTAGGTGCTTGCTCACTTATTGTACCGTCAGAAAATAGTGTACATCTCCCATGGAGATTTGGTGGAATCATCATAACAGCACAAAAACTTTTTTACAGTCGACCTGCAGAACAAAAAATTTAAATCACTGTGGGATAAGGTGAAAACTTCTTACGAAATTTTTTAACCGGTAAGAATAAAACAGACTCTGAGCAAGACTACAAGTACGCAAAGTAGCAAAAGCTACCGGGGGAATTGTCTCAAAATTTTATGAAAAAGTTCTGAGGCCACTGCTACTTCAGTATCAAATCGTAACTCAAGTCATGATATGAATATGCACTATGGAGGTTTTCAAGGGTGATTATAAATCCTGACCATCCATTTCGTGATGATTATCCGCTATAGCAAAAGTTTTCGATGCCGCAGGTTGGTTAGGTCTAATTGTAGTTGGCTCAAAAATATTAGTGCAGCAAAAAGTGGTGGAGTGGAAAAACCGAGTGGGATGAGCCAATTTCAAAAACTTCTGGGCTAAAGTGAAAGCAGTTCGGCAATCAAAATCCATGGAAATCCACGTTTCAAAAAAATCATACGGCGTTTGCATTTACGCGGGTGTGCAGGACGAAGATGGGTCAATCTACTGAAATTTGTTAATAGCTGAATCTAGAATGGCTCCCCTGAGGACAATATCGCTGCAGGTTTATTGGAAACGTTCGAAAAAAGGCTGTACTTCAGTCAAAGGAAGATAGAGTCGTTCACTTGGAGTAATTCAATGGTAGTTCTAGCATTGCTGCTAAAGCCTCCCAGCTCATGGACGACTTTTGTTGCCAACAGAGTGGCAAGGATTCTAACTAAAACCGAAAAGTCCGCTGCGGATTTAATAAGCCGGGGTGTGCGTCCTTAATCTTTGAAGGGGAATATTTTGTGTTGGATTGCGCTACTGGGCTTTCGTCACATCACTCTTCCGCTTTTAGGCCTCTTCTAGTTGTAGTGCCGTTAAAACACGAGGAGAAAAGCTTTTTTTCACGTTCCAAACCGACTGATGACGTTCTAGAGTGTTTTTCTTGTTGTCGTTTAATTCGGAAATGATTTTTTGCCGTGAACTGCAGTCGGGAAAGGTTAGGCCCATAATTATCGCTCAGAATCTTTATTTTGCAAATAAATATAGCAGGCTTTCAAATCTCGAATCGTTAGGAAACAGAAAACTATAGACTCTGAACCCCTTCCTTAAATCGGTATTAATAAGTGTTGGTGGCCGTCTTGTTAATGCTTCCAATCTAACGACTAACGAAAAATTTTCAATATTATTAAATTATATTATTTAAATATGAAATTACTCTGCACGGAGGTAATCAGCCGATCGTGTGGGTACTGCGTATGAAAATTTGGAAAAATTTTGAAAAATTAAAATTTAAATACGGTTTTCTAGTAATGTGTTGAGCCTCTTTGGTTCAGAATAACCTCGCAGATCCTGTTAGGCATTGATTCGTTACAAGTTTTTCAAATAATTGAGAGAAATTGAAGCCCACGCCTGTTGAATGGTCTCAATAAGTTCGGCTCTAGTTGAAAATTGTTTTTCAGACTCTTAAACTTTTCTGGACAGCCATCCCCAAACAATCTCTATTATATTAAGGTCTGGCGAGTATGGTGGGCAATTCAAAAGTTCGACATTTTTGGATTCTATCCATGATTTGAAAATCCACGGCAATAGATCCAAAAGATTTTCAAACGATGGAAAGGCGTTTTCTAGAACACGCTGGCATGTTTTAGCTGTTTTAGCGTTCATAGTGGAGGTTAAAAACTGGAGCTTACAAGTGCCATAATAGAAAATCGCACCCCACACCATTACTCCTCCGACTCGACTATGTAATCGATCCAAGTGGTGAGAATCCTTCCTCAAATCTGGAAAATAATAATTTTAACCATCATGGACGTGCAAATTACACTTCTTCTCATCAGAAAAAACAACGCGTTTCTACTCCTTGCACCATGCCATGTTATCTTGGGAAATTTCAACCGCATTTCTTTCGGTGGTGTTTTTTTCTTTAAATTGAGTCGTTTGTGGTAATTTGCTCCTGAAATAACACGCCATACAGTGGTCTTGCTAGTATGTACACCTACTTTTGCCTTAATTTTGTTCACAGAATCGTGCGAGTTTGAAGCTACTTTCACAATAGTACTCTTGTGTGCGTCAGAGAAAACACGGCCTAACGGCATTTTATGTTTTTTCCATAGTTCGTCTCGTTTTGAATAAAATCAGATATTACTTTTCTGCTTTTCGCAATTTTTTTTGGATATTTCAGTGACAGAAAGCCCACAATATCTATATGTTTTGTTTTTCATTAATTTCTCGTTCGGTAAAGAATTACAGCGACCCTTTGTTATGGTAAATGGAACTAATTTGTTTGAAAAAGTAAAAAAAAATATTTTTTTAACTCGTGGTCAATCTTTTTACTTGTATGTAAATCAAACTGAAACTGCAACGTGCTATTTTACTCTCCAAAAATGGCTTTGTCGTTTAGTATTTTACATTTTATTCTCAGCATGTGTGAAGTCAAATTACCCGACACTAGGTGCTTGCTCACTTATTGTACCGTCAGAAAATAGTGTACATCTCCCATGGAGATTTGGTGGAATCATCATAACAGCACAAAAACTTTTTTACAGTCGACCTGCAGAACAAAAAATTTAAATTACTGTGGGATAAGGTGAAAACTTCTTACGAAATTTTTTAACCGGTAAGAATAAAACAGACTCTGAGCAAGACTACAAGTACGCAAAGTAGCAAAAGCTACCGGGGAAATTGTCTCAAAGTTTTATGAAAAAGTCCTGAGGCCACTGCTACTTCAGTATTAAATCGTAACTCAAGTCATGATATGACTATGCACTACGGAGGTTTTCAAGGGTGATTATAAATCCTGACCATCATTTCGTGATGATTATCCGCAATAGCAAAAGTTTTCGATGCCGCAGGTTGGTTAGGTCTAATTGTAGTTGGCTCAAAAATATTAGTGCAGCAAAAAGTGGTGGAGTGGAAAAACCGAGTGGGAATGGGCCAGTGCACTCAGGGCAAAGTTGTTGATTGCTCTCAACCTGGCGAGAAGCCAGCAGCGATCCCTGAAAATGGACTGGTCAAGCTGACATACTGCCTCCTCGTGGCGCCCCTGGATAGCCCCTACAGCACTCGCTTAGAGATGAACCAAAGTGTGCAGCGAGTCCCCTCTGTCCAGGGGTCTAAACCAGGACCCGGTCCTCCAGGTTTCGGGGGTTGTGCGTGGGGGTAACTTCCCTACCGTGTAAAAACACACTAATTTCGACACAACAACAAAGAATCAATATAAAAAAACTTTGTTGGTTGAGGCCCAGGTTCACCACGGTTGAGGCCCGCCCACGCCCCTACGGAGGATAAAAATGACGACAGCAAGGATGACTTTTATAATCTCCTAGAAAGAACATACGATCAATGCCCCAGCGACGACACCAAGATCGTCCTAGGAGATTTCAACGCAAAGCTGGGCAAGGAAGACATCTTTGCTAGAGTCATCGGGAAACACAGCCTGCAAGACGACACATCGGATAACGGACTCAGGCTGCTAGATTTTGTAACGGGGCGCAATCTCACTGTAGCAAGCACGCGATTCCCTTACCTCAACATTCACAAAGGGACCTGGCGGTCCCCTGATCAATTAACCGTCAACCAAATTGATCACATTGCGATCGACGGCAGACACTCCTCCAGTATTCTTGATGTCCGAACATTCCGAGGAGCCAACATTGACTCCGATCACTTCCTTGTTGTAGCCAAGGTAAGATCACGGATATCAGTAGCAAACCGGAGTAGAGCACGATAACAACAGTTTGACGTCGCAAAGCTACAATCGCAATCGACCGCTGGGAAATTTGCCGATCTAGTCTCCCTTAAGCTCTCAGAGAGTCCAGCCCTGCCAGGCGAAACAACCGATGAGGAATGGAACCGTTGCCAAAACGCCATCAGAGATGCTGCCTCTGATGTATTGGGTTTTAAAATGCCACCCGGAAAAAACCCATGGTTTGACGACGAGTGCAGGCAGGCACATTCAGCGAAGCTAGCAGCGTATAAGGCGACGTTGGAGAGAAGGACGAGAGCAGCTCGTGAGCTCTACGAACGGAAGAGAAGGGAAGAACACCGGCTTCTCAAAAAGAAGAAGAAAGAGCACGAGAAGCGCGCGATCGAGGAACTGAAGAGGTGTTACGGCAGGAACAATATCCGAAAGTTTTACCAACGGGTAAAACAACTATCAATGGATATAAGCTTCGGACAGAAGCCTGTCGTGACGAAGAGGGACAAATCGTAGTAGAGCCGCAATCGATGCTGAGAATCTGGAAGGATCACTTCTGCAGCCAGTTTAACGGCGAACAAAACACCGATTCCATCGCCAGGCAGAATATTCCACTACAGATAACGGACGATGATGGTAGAGAATTCCGTCCCCCCGACCTGAATGAAGTCAAGATAGCAATATCGAGATTGAAATCAAACAAAGCTGCAGGAGCGTACGCACTGTCCGCGGAACTATTTAAGGCAGCCGGAGATGACCTGCTTCGGCGCATGCACCAGCTCATCTGTAAGATATGGTCGGAGGAAAGCATGCCCAACGAGTGGAATCTCAGCATCGTTTGCCCGATCCACAAAAAAGGAGACCCCTTCAACTGCGCCAACTACCGAGGAATAAGTCTCCTGAACATCGCCTACAAGATCTTCTCTGCCGTTTTGTGTGAGCGCCTGAAACCATTCGTGAACAGTCTGTAGGTCCTTATCAGTGTGGTTTCAGGCCGGGGAAGTCCACCATCGACCAAATTTTCACACTACGGCAGATCCTGGAAAAGACCCAAGAGATGCAAATCGACACCCACCACCTATTCGTCGATTTTAAGGCCGCATATGACAGTGTGTATAGTGACGAGCTATACGAAGCCATGTCTAGTTTTGACATTCTTACTAAACTTGCCAGGCTGTGTAGGATGACGATGGAGAACTCTCGCTGCTCCATCAAGATCGGTAACGAATTCACCGAGACCTTCAATGTCCGAAGGGGATTTAGACAAGGCGACGCACTGTCATGTGGCTTTTTTAACATAATTCTTGAGAAGATCGTGCAAAACTCACACGTCAACAACAGAGGCACGATCTTCCAAAAGTCCGTGCAACTGCTAGCATACGCTGACGACATTGACGTGATTGGTCGAACACAGCGAGCCGTCACTGAAGCGTTTGCTGGTATTTCAACGGAGGCGGCCAAAATGGGTCTAGCAGTGAACGAGGGCAAAACGAAGTATATGCTGTCATCAAAAAAGGACGCGCAACACCGACGACTGGGCCAGAACATCACCATAGGCAGCTATAACTTCGAGGTAGTGAAGGACTTGGCTCCCAAGTTAACAGTATAAACAACATCAGTACCGAGATCAAACGCAGAATAACTCTTGCCACTCGCTGTTTCTTTGGGCTCAAGAGGCAATTGAGTAGTAAGGCCCTTTCTCGAGAAACCAAGCTGTCACTATATACCACTTTGATAATCCATGTACTTCTCTATGGCGCGGAAGCTTGGACGGTGTCGAAGGGGGATGAGGAAGTCCTTGGTATTTGCGACGGAAAAATTCTGCGTTCAATCTTCGGCCCTGTTTGCGTTGATGGTTTCTGGAGAAAAAGATTCAATCATGAACTGTAGGTGTTGTACAGCGACATGAGCCTAACCAGGCGCCTACGGTTGGGCCATGTAGAGCTAAGATGGTTGGGCCATGTAGAGTGCATGGAGAATACTGCTCCGACCCGTAGAATCTTCGATTCCGAACCTGTGGGACAACGCATTAGAGGACGCCCACGGAACCGATGGCGCACACAAGTGGAGAGGGACCTCAACCAACTTGGTGTGCAAAATTGGACAACGCTGGCTAAAGACCGTGCCAGCTGGAAAACTTTGTTGGTTGAGGCCCAGGTTCACCACGGACTGTAGCGCCAAAAGAAGAAGAAGAAGAAGAAGAAGAAGAAGTGAAAGCAGTTTAGCAATCAAAATCCATGGAAATCCACGTTTCTAAAAAATCATACGGCGTTTGCATTTACGCGGGTGTGCAGGACGAAGATGGGTCAATCTACTGAAATTTGTTAATAGCTAAATCTAGAATGGCTCCCCTGAGGACAATATTGCTGCAGGTTTATTGGAAACGTTCAAAAAAAGGCTGCACTTCAGTCAAAGGAAGATAGAGTCGTTCACTTGGAGTCATTCAATGGTAGTTCTAGCATTGCTGCAAAAGCCTCCCAGCTCATGGACGACTTTTGTTGCCAACAGAGTGGCAAGGATTCTAACTAAAACCGAAAAGTCCGCTGCGAATTTAATAAGCCGGGGTGTGCGTCCTTAATCTTTGAAGGGGAATATTTTGTGTTGGATAGCGCTACTGGGCCTTCGTCACTTCACTCTTCCGCTTTTAGGCCTCTTCTAGTTGTAGTGCCGTTAAAACACGAGGAGAAAAGCTTTTTTTCACGTTCCAAAACGACTGATGACGTTCTAGTGTTTTTCTTGTTGTCGTTTAATTCGGAAATGATTTTTTGCCGTGAACTGCAGTCGGGAAAGGTTAGGCCCATAATTATCGCTCAGAATCTTTATTTTGCAAATAAATATAGCAGGCTTTCAAATCTCGAATCGTTAGGAAACAGAAAACTATAGACTCTGAACCCCTTCCTTAAATCGGTATTAATAAGTGTTGGTGGCCGTCTTGTTAATGCTTCCAATCTAACGACTAACGAAAAATTTTCAATATTATTAAATTATATTATTTATATATGAAATTACTCTGCACGGAGGTAATCAGCCGATCGTGTGGGTACTGCATATGAAAATTTGGATTCCCGTGCAAAAAATGTGTGATCCAACGAAAGGCAACACAAAGCCAAATAATTTCCCGACCTTTTACCACGAATGGTGTAGACTTCACTGGTCCCTTTAATACTCGCAATTTCAGCGGACAAGCATGTTTAGTAACGAAAGGCTCCGTTTGCATCTTCTTGTGCTTCGCGACTAAGGCAATTCATTTGGAAGCAGTGAGCAGCTTATCGACCGCTAATCCGGGAATCTAGATTACTTGGCCCCAGGCTACTTTATAGTCGGGGGCCTATTTTGGATTGAAGAAGTTAATTGTCTATAGTCAGCCGCTGGCAAAGTGTCAAGGGTTTGAACCAACGTTTGTGTTTTCGATAGAAAGGTGAATACTTGATAAACTAACAAAAAGGAACAAGGGGAAACGGGTACAGAAAGGTTTACAAATTGATGATACTGTTTTTATTAGGGAATAGCGGTTAGGTTATGTAGAGAAACTACATTCAGGCAAGGACGGCCATGTTAGAGTTGTGGAGCTCGTGGTTTTTTCAACTTATTAGGCTTAATTTTATATTTTCAGTCCTAAAACATGGTCTATCTTAGGAAATATTCGGAACTTTCCGCATATCTAATGAAATAGTTTGTCGTGCTAGCCTCAGGGATCATTCCATTCAATTTTGTAAGCAGTTTGGACAAGCGAACATTATTGCGCGACCTGCTTGGGCTATGACCATACCTGGCGTACTTGTGAGAGTACAAGTAGATGTAAGCGTTGTAGTGATATGACAAACAAGAATTTCAAGGCGACGTGGAGCACAACAGCAATTTATTTCGTGCACCAGAACGATTTCTTCCAGCAACTAGAACCATCTGAATCTAATTCACTTTGATATTTATAGTAGTATTTCGTCAACTTTTCTTAACATCATCTTACCTTACTTCTGTATCTTTAATAATTCGTGCGTTTTATTTTATTTTTTTCTAATTATAATAACATCAAATGAACAGCTTAAGTAACAACAGAGATTGATCTAGAGACGGAATTGCGAATATGATAAAAATCCTGTCTAATCAAAGAAGCGGTATAAAAATCTGCCATATCAGTGCTCAAAACTTGAGAAATAAAATCGGCGAATTTCGTGTTATTTTTGAAAATTCCGGCATTGATGTAATTTGTATATTTGAAACTTAGCTCAAACCTCAGTTTAGGGACTTATCGGCAAGTCTAGTGGTAATTCTGATATAAATTCAATCAACTATTTACTGCTTGAGATAATTTGCGAGGGTATAAAGTTATTATTAGGCTGTCTTTACAGACCAAACAATCGTATTTGTGTTGAACAATTTGTAGACACTCTTCGGACATTGGCTGTTGCATATGAAGATGTCGTAGTTACAAGTGATTGTAATTCGAATGTCTCAGGTGATTCTTATCTGATTGATAATCTATATCCTCTTGGACTTGCTTCACCAAACGTAACTAAAGCTACGCATTTTACTTCAACTAGTAGCACAAATCCTGACTTCTTCTTTGTGAGCGGCCTCTCCAAGGTATTGATTTATAATCAGCTAGCAGCCCCTTCTTTTTCTCGCCATAATCTTATTTTCATAAGGTACAACTTTCACCTGCATGTAACTTCTCGGGTTAGTACGTATCGAGATCTTAATAATATATATTATATTACATTAGAACGGGAATTCTGTAGCATTGATTGGAGTAAAATTTATGGCATTCTTTCCGTTAACGATCAGATGTCGTTATAGCAATCTTGCAGTTTCTCTGCGGTCTAAGGCCCTAGATAAACATAGTAAGCGTTGGTTTTCTCGAGATATTAAACGTGCAATTTAACGGGATTTGATATTTGCGCGCTGTCGAATCGAAAAAAAGGGGAGAATAATTCGTGAAATCGGTATCGGCAAATCTACTAATAATGAATTATGTTCATTTCAAATCATCCAAATAGAAAATTTTTGGATATTCCTGTGGTTACACCTACACCTAACTATTATTGTTGAAGTCTAATGCAATAAGAATTGAAGAAATCGATCCAAAGTTTCTTAATATTGTCATATCTAAGCTTGCCTTCATTATAATATTAATTTTCAACAAAATTTTCACTACAAACCTTTATCCCAAAGTATCGAGAATTGCAAAAATTATCCCACTAAAAAAGTCAAACAGTGAATAAAGGCCGACAGCAATCCTACCGTTACTTTCGAAACTGCCAATCTGGTTTTCGTAAACAAGTTGATTGTGGCAATGAATACATTCTAAGTACTCTTTGATCACTTGAAGGCATTCGACACTGTTTACATACTTTGTAATAAATTGAAATCTTTTCTTAAGTTTTCATCAAGTTCTTGTTAACTAATTTTTTTTATCTGACGGACAGACAACAAGGTGTTGAATAAAGTTCCTTTACAGCGACCTATTTACCACTAAGCCGAGGAGTTCCACAGGGCTCAATCCCTGTACCAAGCAAACTCAAGCATTGCAAAGTTAGAATGTACGCGGACGACGTGCAGCTTTATACAACTTGTAAAATTGAATCAGTTGTCCGATGTGTGAGAACCTTAAATGAACACTTACATCGTACTTTCGAATGGGCTGCCGTTAATGGCCCGGAGTTAAACCACACCAAATCTAAATGTTTGATTATGAAAAAGAAAGTGCTGCAACTTTATTATTATAGCCCCACATTAGTCTTAAATAATAAGCCCATTAAGACTGTAACTGTTGCTATTAATCTGAGAATTTATTTTAACAGCACTATGAATTGGTCAAACCATATTAATTTTGGCTGTGGTCATGTATTTTCTATGTTAAGTAATCTTCGGCAAAACTATTATTGTACTCCTATTAACACTGGCATACTTCTCTCTGAAACATGCCGATTTTACTGTAAGGGTGTGAACTCTGTGTGCTAGTTGCGATGGTATTAGCGAAGGGAAACTAAATGTGGGTTTTAATAACATAATTCATTACGTACTTGGTTTGAGAAGATATGATTACGTTTCCTTGTATGTTAAGGATTTTATTATTTATGCATAAAATAGTAAGCACGGGTCAACCCGAACTTCTTTTTGCCCTAAATAGGCGTAAACAGCTACTGTTAAACGCAGGCTCGTTTGCCTTGCTCAACTTTAAAACAATGGGATAACTGGATTCACCAAGTTATTAAGATATTTAGGGGTTTATTATCCTAGTAGTTCACAAGGATAATTCAAGCTGTAATGTTCGATTCAGTTGTTCAAGTGGTACACAAGATCAACGTAAACTGACTTGTTGAAATGATGATGAATGACAATAGTTCAATCACAAATTTTATTGAAAACTCATTGTATTTAAAGAAAAAAAATTACAAATATAAATAATAACAGAATACAAAATTCACAAATACAAATAAAAAAAGTAAAAAATTGGTTTCATAATTAATACAAAAAATGCCAACACAATTAATAATATTGCAAATTTTTAAACCGTAAAATGATACGGAGAATTTTTAGCAGGCCGGAAACCGTTCACTCTTCTGCTGCACTAATTATTTTCCCACCGTTAGCAGAAAACAGATATTTTATTTCATAACTGTCTGGCTGGTGAGTTAAAGAAGCAAATTATTTTCCCACTGACCGTAAAGGTAACAGATATTAAATTTCTCTAACGGCTGACTAGTTATTTGAATTTGGCTATGAATTATGCAGACGCGGTAATTCTCACGCCAAGATTTGGGAAGAATAAGAACGTAAAAAAGAAGTACGGATTTTGTTCAAGTATTATTTTTAATACAAAATAAAAAAAAATCAAAGGAATTAACAGTTACTTTCTGTTAAATACAGCTGCCAAATATCTAAGTACCAATTCCTTATATGTACATGCAATCAATCTCTGGAACGATATTCCTCCCAGCTATCAAATCATTAGTAACGCACATCAATTCAAGAAAAATGTCTGTCAATTATAATCTTTAATTTGTTTCTCTCAGTTTAAATAACTGCATACATATAAACATCTATACATACATACATACATACATGCTTAATGTGGATGGTATGTAAGTATGTATTTACTAACATATTTTATAACGGCTCTATCTGTTGATCAACAAATTCTTTAAAAGAAACTGTTTTAAAATTTAGTTTTAATTTTTCATTGCTTGGTTCAACGAAAGGGCAGAGTTTAGACGGTACCATCCGTGCTCTTGGAATTCCACATTGATTTTCTATTAAATAATAAAAATCCTTATACGCACATGTTTTTGTTTTGGTTTTCTAATCAACAACTTTTTTCGCGCTTTGTCACTAAGAATTTTTTTTTGGAAAAGCAAAGAACAAAGTTTTTAAGAATCACTATAGTTTTCCGCGGAATATATTTTTTCTTTCGTAGTCAATAAAATACCAAAGGCAAAAAAAAATTCTCACGGAATATTTGATTAATATGGGAATATGGGGGAAAATGAGAATTTTCATTCAATACATATATGATATGGCTGAAAATGTTTTACAACCATTTAGCTAATAAAACATAAAAATAATTGTTTTTCTTAATAATTAAAATTTTTTTCTTTACTTAAGTTATTTTTCAGCTAAAACTTAGGTCAGGTCTAAAAATACTGCGATGTCTTAGTTATGAAATTTTCAAGCGTTTTGACTTTAGTAAATATAGTTGGCATCACTAATGCGCTTGCGTGTAAAAAGCAATACAAATTTTGTATCTCTTTAATCTTATATGTTATCGCATTATATTTTGGATTTTGTTTATTTCAAATAAAACTAATCAAATAATTATTTTATTTTATATTTCGAAAAAATATTATGTTTTTAACTCTTAATACTTTGAGCTATCATTATTTTAATTTTGAAATTTAATAGGCTTTAAAACATACTAAGTTTTTTAGGCCAAAAGAGGTTTTTGACTATAAAATTAAGCGAATAAAATGTGCGTACAAATATTTTTGATATTTCGCAGAACCATCTACCACTTCAGCGCACCTGTTATGACTTTCTAAAAGACTACAATTAGAAGCAAAATTTTTTTAGTGAAAAATGCGTCAAAAATTTCTTTAATAGATTTGCAGTTGTCGCTTTGGATTTTTATTAATTCGAAATAAATATGATGGAAAAAAACATTTCATTTCATAAATTAAAAAATTTTAACTTGTTAATTTTAAATTGCGTTTTAAGTCATCAATTTTTATTTTCTTTTTATAGATTTTGAAATAAAAATGCTTAAATAACAAAATTTTTGAAATTTTTTACATATTATCAAATCACATACATATAATAATATTATGGGATGTGTTCATTATTTTATTTTCAGTCCACGTGGCGTTTTTATTTTTCATAGTGCTCCAGCAGCACAGAATTTGTAAAATTAAATGATGTGGCAGCGCCGCTTTTATGTACCAGGAGAATAGTGAATGTCCAGAAAAGTGAATAAAATAGGAGATGTAAACAAAAAGAACAAGTAAAGTTTCAACAAATGAACTATTTTAGCCTAGTTTGATAGATGTATAATTCCTAAATTGGAATAAATCAGAAAGTGACAACTGGTCCACTGAAGTCTCTATCAAAAATAAAAAAATCTTTGTACGCAATTCTTTCATTTTTGTTTTAGAGACACACTCTTTTCCGTTCCTTGTACTCAAAAAAAATTTGCTGGGTGTGTATCTCCTCCCCAGGACCGAACCAGGAAGTGACAACTGGTGCGCTGGAATGGTACATGTGTCCGCTATAAAATATCAAAAATCCTTAGATGCACCATTTCAGTTTTATAGCCAAAATTTTATTGGCTAATACACAATTTTTCACTAAAACAAGTTTGTTGGGTGAGTATCTCATCCCCAGGGGCGAACCAGGAAGTGACAACTGGTGCGCTAGAATAACACATGTGTCCACTATAAAATATCAAAAATCCCTAAGTGCATATATTACCAACTTGGTTTTATAGCCAAAAACTTATTTGGCTATTACATAATTTTTCACTAAAAAAAGTTTGCGAGGTGTTTATCTCGTCCCCAGAGCCGAACTAGGAAGTGACAACTGGTGCTCTGGAATGGTACATGCGTCCACTATAAAATATCAAAAATCCCTAAGCGCACATATGAAAACAAAATCTGGACACAAGAGGGATAAATGTAAGTTGTTTATAGTTCAATGATTAATATGTATATGCGAGTAATTCACATTTCATGGTATTTTATTAAAGGATACACTTATGGTCCAAAACGTACCAAGTCGATGTAACCAAAGGTCTATCTACACAATATACATACATATGTACGTTTGTTCCACTAAAATGGACAAGCAAAAAACTTTATAAAATGGAAAATATATAATTTTATTTAGTCTCTGAGAATGTATTTTCCGTATTGTTTAAGCAGCTAATAATATAATGATATAAAAAGAAAATAAGTCCATGAATGCAGAAAACAAGCATACACTCACCTCTGATCCCCACTGTATGTATATGTACATACATATGTGTATGTTTTAACAGAAATAAACACGATTTATGATTTTTTTAATAAAAGTGGATGTATTTACATACATATGTATTTAAATAAACTTTCAACGTAAGTATATAAAACACATCTACACATATTTTTCAAATAATCCGGTACACTACAACGATTTGCGCCGTTTAAGGTTAATTGCTGTGGCCAATGCCATAGGCTGTTGAGGGCATATTTTTTGCAGTTGAATGAATATTTGGGGCAGTTGAGGGCATATTTGAGGCAGTTAAGGGCAGATTTGATGCGGTCATTTCAACGAATGTTTACCATCTTCCCGCTGGGCAGTGAAATGTCTGCCACTAACGTTTGCACCACTTCTACAACTGCGGCCACGTGGGCGCGGACACCTTTTTAGTATTAACTTAAAAATTTCCTGGAAGAAATGTGGCAAAATTTTAGAATAAAATATACATTCATATAAATTAATAAAATTTAACTTACCAGCGCTTGTCACTCCATTTTTTTGAATTTTTACCAATTTTTTGCGAAACAAATTTAAACTTTTCTTTATGCTTATTGCGGAATGGTTCCTTATAAAAATGTAAAATATACTAATAGTTAGGGATTTATTTCAAAACTATTTCAAACTGAAAACTCTTTTTTCACCATTTGTAAAATCTAAAATATTTGCTTCCAGCAGACTGTCATTTCTTCTATTATCGAATTCAGTAACTAGTTAATTAAGGACTCTTAATCTTATTGTTGTTATTAACTTATTCGTTTTTTAATAGATTAAAATACTTTTTTACTTTACTTCAAAAAGCTAATGAAATCCCTTTTTTTCAATTATTAGTAAAAGAAGAAAACACAAAAACTTGTTTCCGATTTTAAATGAAGAATATATTTCATATTAATCGTTTGTAATTTTGCTTCAGAGACGCTCAACTCAAAACAAAATACAGCATTGAAACGGATAATTTTTATTCCAAAATAAATTTCTTGTTTCATTTAAACATACATTTAAAATATATTGGCTTAGTATCTCAAATAGTTTTTATTTTGCATAGTTTTTTGTTTTCTCTGTGTACTTATGAAAAGAGATGTAACGTTATTTTGCTTGCTCCACCTGCATCATATAAATAATGTGTGGCATCACTGTTTTATATAACTGTTTTTTAAAATAAAACAAAGAGAAATTCAAAATTTAAGATAAATTTGAAGACTATTCAACAGAACCAAGTGTTTTGAATTGGTAAGTTAAATAGCAATTGTGATGTTCATAAAGTCTACGGCCTTTATGTATTAAGAAAATAACTAGGCTTAAAAACTTAATTTGTGAAACACAAACTCGCCTTCACTATTGAAACAAGTGTGCCTATAGAGTACTGGTCAAAATATTTGATTTTAACAATACAACACATTTTTCAACCGGTCAAAACGTATGAAACTCCGCAGTCGTTTTCGTGCTGAAATGTTCAAGAAATATGCATTTCCCATATGCAAGCATTACTCATTCTAAGAGGTCCCTGTAGATAGTTGCCGGGTCGTCGTATTATTAAAGCGGTATATTGGTAATATTCCATACCTCCGCACATAGCCATTTCAATCAAATCCCCATAGATTGAATTTTGACTCATCTGACCACAATACTTTTTTCCATTGCTCAGTGCTTGGGCAAATTACAAACGAGCTTTTCTTTTCATGCAGATATAAAGCGCTTTTTTGAACACATAGCTGCTGAGGCAATACTCACGTGCTCTTCTTTTAATATTTAAGAGGCCAGCATCAATTGGAATTTCAGCTTTTAGTTCCCTTGGATCAACTTTTGAATACTTCTGAAAAAAAAAAATTTTTTTTTATCTTATCGTGCAGTTGCTGTACGAGGAACCCTTATGACCGTTTGAACCTTACCACTATAAACTATTCCGAAAATTGTAGATTATTGATGATTTTTGATAAGTTTGGTTTAATAACATTTATTATTATTTCATTGAAATTTTTCACAATTTCGGAATATGATTCCTTTATAATTTTTTTATTTCACTTTCAAACAGTTTATTATTCATAATGAATGATTTAAAAAACCACACAACATTTTAAAATTTTCCCGATGAAGATTTTGATAATATTATTGAGGAGTACAATGAAGACATTTTTACTAATTATAAAATGGCAAAAACAACAAACAACAGGAAACCAATTTACACTAAAGTAAGCCTTTCCAAATATTTTTTATGTAAGAGGCAGTTAATATTTTCCATCGTTTTTATAGAGAAAAAGGATTTCAGAACAATATGACTTAAATGTTTATGTATAAAATTTTAGAAATCAACAGTAGATTTAAGCATTGATGACATTTGCGCTGCAGCAGCGCTGATAAGTTGATGGAAAACGCGGTCTTAAGCAGCGATGAAAAATGTGATTCAGATGTTTTAGTGAACTTATATGAGGATATGGAAGTTTACGGCATACAACCTCTAGATATGAATTTTGAGCCAGAGAATTTTATGCTATTTTTAGAAAAAGGAATGGTAAGGTTCGAATAAAATTGAGTTATGTTTAATAATGAAACATTTTTTTTTCATTTAATTCATTGTTTTCAGAGCATAAAAGTGATGCTGTGGCTATTGGAAAAAGTGGTAAGACTTATTTTAATGGCTATAATTTATGTTTGTTTTTATTATTTCATAACTAATTTTAAATCTAGTTTTTCTAGGAAACGTAGACAAACATCAGGCAACGATTAACAAAATTATAATGAAGCAACCAATAGCGCTGTTTTTGAAATTATTTTATCAAGTTTCAAACAAAATCTAAAAGGTGTGTTTGAAAACCTTATTGATAAGTTTTTAAATAAATTAGACTTAAAAATCGGTACAAAAGTTCAATGAGATAATATGCATATAAGTGAACAGAATATTTCAAACAAAAATATAAATACAATCACAAATTCGCATCACGTTAGTTTAGGCAACGTATTGCCAGAAGATTGCAATGAAAATTTAAACGTTCAAAATAATTCAAAAGAAACTGTAAAGATATCTGATGATTTGGATTTGTCCAATAAATTAGATGTTGATCAAGTAGAATTTGGTTTAAATTTAAGTCATACGACTTTGGGTCCTTTCGGGACTTCTCAAACAGGTTTGAATATCGAAAAAGTTTAAAAATACCGAAAACCGCCTGATCCGAAAGAGCAACTAAACATTGAAGTGATGCGGAAGGAGAGTTCGAAGAGCAAGTGCTTTAGAAAATTTAAAAGAAAAATTACAGACTCCGAGTTCCAAATTGACCCCAATCTTATATTTCATGAGAAAGAAGTGCAAAATGAATTAGGGCTTACAAAAAATAAGCTAATTATAGACGTAATTCGACAGGAGTACTTGAAAATAAATAATTCTTGCATAATTTCCTTCTTTAGCACAAACAATTTGCTATCAGGACTACTTGTTTATGGCTATTGTAGTTTTCCAGACCGTGTCAAATATAGGTTCAAAATAAATACAGATGGAAATGTTTCGGTAGATAGATCCGGTGAAATCATGAGTGGAAAAGGCGAAAAGCGAGTTGCTCAGATAAGGGGTGTCACTCGCAAAATTGTGAAGAAAGCCTTATGTAAACAAAGTGCTTACTTATATAGAAAAGAGCAAATTCTAAAAGCAGCAGATATGGAACTTTACAGAATATTCAAAACCTGGCCACATTGCGTAAATGTAAATTAGAAGGGAATGCAGGTAAATGGATGCATAAAAATCTGAAGTTATTCAGAATTTAGGAAGGTTATATATTGAAGTTAGGAAAATCTCATTTTATATAAGAAACCTAAAGTTATCTTACAATGGTATAAGGCCCACTATATACGCATTATGTGTAGAAGAATGCAAATTTTGGCTTAGACACATATTTACCTGTTTTCTTTATCCAACAAAAATTATATATTTTGAGAAAGCTATGATATATTGCGAATGAATATGTTGGCAATAGATGGCGAAAAATAAGAAAATCTAAATTTAAAAGACGATGAAAATTCAAGTAATTTAGAGTCCATTGCTGCCAGAAGCTCATTTAAAAAGGTTTTCCTAAAAGTATACGAAGACATTTCTAACGCCATAAAAAAGTTCATATTGCAGGTGACAATAATGAATATAGAAACAAAGACCTATGTAACTTTATACTCAACAAATATTGCCCGTTTCTTCCCTTGTGGACAAATATAATAAGTGGAGATCATATTAGTAACGAACCTGTTGAGTTTAGTTTTTTCTTGCAAAAGCATATTAGGTTTGTTCATTTACTAAAAATGATTATTATTAAAAAAAATTTGTAACAATTGTTACTAGAAAACGTTCATTAACCCAAAAAATTTGCAACGAGAGAGCGTAAAAAATTGAGAGCCAGAAAAATTCTTGCAAGTTTTTACAAGTAAAATTTTTACTTGCAATAATTATTCAAACATCTGTTTTGTGTTTATGTTTGGAAAACAATATTTCTAAATGAAGTAAAAAATAAAAATATTTTGGAAAATTTGAGAAATTGTAAGTAAAAGTATACTTTTAAAACGATGAAAAGTATTAAAATGTACCAAATGTATTTTTTTGTAACATAGGAACAACAGAAGCAAAATAAAATGTGTGATAGAATGGAACAAAGCATATATTTTACTAATTTTAGAAGCTTCTGATATGTTTTTGTTTTTTTTCTTTATTTCTCGCAGACCAGCTGTTATTTTTAGTATTGTAAAAATTATGAGTACCCAGCTACTCGGTACTTTACACTAAGCAGGCAAATTTTTGCAAATAAATTTAAATTAACACATAATTTATTAAATTACTTTTTTTACTGTTTTTGCGGTTTAATTCTGGCAGCAACATGATGTTGTTTAATTTTCGATAAAGCTTTTTATTGCAATGAAAATTGCTTAAATTTATTTCCTATAAAAAGTATATTTAGCTATCATTAATTAATTAATAGGAGTCTTATAGTATTTTCACACCTAAGCTAAAACCTGGTTTAAAAAAAAATTGGTTTTAAAGTTAAAACCAATCATTAAAACCTGGTTTTACCACACAATTTTTTTTTTTTTGTTCAAACCACCTAAACGGGTGGACCGATTTGTATAATTTTTTTTTGTATCCGTTTGGGTGGCGCCCCGGGTGGTTTAGATTTATATTTCGGTCCAATTGGATAAAGGGGCGTGGTTTAAAGTTGCATTTGAGCTTACTATATTATTTCGAACTTTTCGTTAGCTTTGCATTTCAGCAAACGATATGAGAATATTTGTATAAATATAAATTGTTACTAGGATACGGTATAAACAAAAATTGTTGCTAGGTCTGATTTCATTGTCTTCTGAATATAGAAGACAGCCACTCTAACAATAGGAAAATTTTGAATGTATTAGTGAAAAAGTGTGTATGTATTGGTATTGTCTTGAAAGCATGGTCAGGTGTAAACGTACTGTAAAACTTAAAAGAAAAACAACAAATTCAAATGACATTCTTAAATTCTAAAAAATAAATAAAAATTTTTGAAAGCTGAAACTTTAAAATTTGTGGACATTTTGAATAAAAACGAGACTAGAGACGACATTCGTAATGGCAAACATGAATGTACCTATAAATATCACCTTGAAGGTAAGGTTATAGAATGAAATTTATGACCAAATTTTAATAATAGTAACGCAACGCCAAAAATGATATTAAAATCAATAATAAATTTGGAAATGATTTCATTGTCATGACAATACGGAATATAAACGACTATAATCTCATTATTTTTGTAATAATATACATATATGTATAATTTGTCCAAAAAATATAGAGTTAGTTATTAAGTACTCATATATACTTATACATTACAACACTACTTTAAGTTGCAAATTTTAGCTAGTAAAGTGTTCATTTACTTTTTCACATTTTTGAGAGTAATTTTGGAAAATTTCTTCATACTCTCTTTATACTAACTTTTACAAGTAAAGTAATTGAACAGACCTATTGTTTTAAACCAAAAATCTTTACTTCCTGAAGATTTTATTAGATTAGATAGAAAACAAAATATAAGTTCTCTAAAAGATTTAAGATATCGATACAATATGTTTAATAAATAGGAGGTCACTGCACAAAACTATTTTCCATCAACACAAAGAATGAGTATGTCCTGGCACAATTTTCACAAGAACATGACTATTCACGATTATCTAAACAGCAAAAACTTCCAGAAGGTCTACAGTCGGAAGAACAGTGGAGCAAAAAATATCAAAAAAACCCAAAATTAATAAATCGCAATAAATAAATCAAGAAGTCATCGCAATTGATTCAGGTAATTTTGAAAACTCACCCCTTGTTTGCAGTGAACATACAGAATCGTCAATGCAAATTAAATTTAATCTTTTTCGGTATAACGCTTTATATTCGTCCATGTATTCAAAATTCAAAATCAGTTTTTGGATAAGGAAGATTGGTATTCTCTAAAAGAAGGACAACGCTTAACAAATTTTGGTTTAGATTGCCGACTTCTATGTTATTTTAAAGGTAAAAATAAAGGATTTTTAATCGTATCCTGTCAGTTGGGGGAAATTAACATTGAGACGGTTAATAAAATGCTGTTTTAAAACCCCAAACTTCTGTTCATATTTTTACAGCATGATCATTTTATTCTTTGCATATTGAAACCTGCAGCTTCTGAACTTATTTTCGTTGATTCAATGACTGATAATGTTGGAAAGCAGAAACCGGAAATTTTTTAACATTTTAGAAATAGCAACACAAAAAGATCTAGTGAGCTGCGGTGTTTTCGTCATTCAGTACATTATATGTATGTTTCTTAAGAGGTTTTTCATTATGTTTCGCTTCAAAATCAAGTCGACACTTGCAAAGCATGCTGATGATAATTCTCAATTTTGTTGCAACTGCTATTCAAAAAGTAATAAAATCAAATGTTCCCTCTGTAGTTACCATGTCTGCAAAGATTGTAGTCTTACTAAATATTTTAATTCGTTCACTATATGTAAAATCTGTACAAATAATGTTTAAAATTGAAGAACTGTGTTAAATATGCCAAAATTATTTCTAGCCAAAGTATATTTACAGAACATTTAACGTCTTTTATTCAAATGTACATACATATGTACATATATATTTTTTATGTATAACATTCAAGAGTGTTAAAAAAAACCAAGTCACACTTCCATACCGGCACTCATGTTATGAAGGCTGAAATGCATTTTAAATGGCATATGTAGATATGTATATAATTAATGGAAAATTGTGTATGCCTACTGGGGATGCCATACATTTCAAAAAATTGGCAGTGCGCTAAATTGTAGTAGCTCAATGGGTGCGTGGAAATCTACACAATTCTTCATTAAATAGCTTAAAAACATTTTTATACTTTTTATTTATCTTTGCAGGTTTCCTTACAACAAATACATACACATGTACTTTGCGTTAATAATAAAAAGGTGTCCGCGCCCACGTGGCCGCAGATTTAGAAGAGGCCGAGGTCGTAGAGGTGGTGAAAACGTTAGTGGCAGACATTTCACTGCCCAGCGGGAAGATGGTAAACATTCGTTGAAATGACCGCACCAAATGTGCCCTTAACTGCCTCAAATATGCCCTCAACTGCCCCAAATATCCACTGAACTGGCACAAATATGCCCTCAAATGTCCCAAATATCCACTCAACTGCCCCAAATATTCATTCAACTGCAACAAATATATGTACATTCAAGAGGAATCTAAAGAAAAGGCTGCTATGGCATTGGCCACAGCAATTAACCTTAAACGGCGCAAATCGTTGTAGTGTACCGGATTATTTGAAAAATATGTGTAGATGTGTTTTATATACTTACGTTGAAAGTTTATTTAAATACATATGTATGTAAATACATCCACTTTTATTAAAAAAATCATAAATCGTGTTTATTTCTGTTAAAACATACACATATGTATGTACATATACATACAGTGGGGATCAGAGGTGAGTGTATGCTTGTTTTCTGCATTCATGGACTTATGTTCTTTTTATATCATTATATTATTAGCTGCTTAAACAATACGGAAAATACATTCTCAGAGACTAAATAAAATTATATATTTTCCATTTTATAAAGTTTTTTGCTTGTCCATTTTAGTGGAACAAACGTACATATGTATGTATATTGTGTAGATAGACCTTTGGTTACATCGACTTGGTACGTTTTGGACCATAAGTGTATCCTTTAATAAAATACCATGAAATGTGAATTACTCGCATATACATATTAATCGTTGAGCTATAAACAACTTACATTTATCCTTCTTGTATACAGTTTTTTGGTGGTATTCATAAAAACTTAATACATGCTTACAAGCAGCTATTAGTCTTAATTTGAAAAAACTGTATTCATAAACGATTAAGCCGTACAAATTTTAATATTGCCTCGACCATCAATTAAGCTCTTATTATCGGAGAATTTTTACATTTTTCTGTGTTTACATTATGTATTTTAAAGTTTTTCAAATTTTATAGGAAATATGCAAAAATGGAAACATTAAATTTAATAAAATGAACGGGTAAGTACATCAAAATTTATTTAAAAAACGTTTATAATTTTGATTCTCATTAAAAAGAAGATATAAGAAATATTTGCCAGAAAAAACGAAAAGCAAAAATGTATAAAAGGAAGTTCGATCCATTTTCTCTACCGAATAATTTATCTTTATTTAATTTTGCAATACAAATCTAAAAAAATTAATAGAAATATCCTAGTGATATGTAAACAAACAAAACATAACTCGTTATTCAAATACTTTTACTTCACTCGTTAAAAAATGTGAATTTAAAGTTAACATTATTCATTTTTGTGCTATTCTAAAAGAAGTAAACATATTTATTTAGTATTATCTATTTGTTAAATATATATTTTTTCTTAATACAAGCAAAATAATATAAAGTAATATGATAGACATGGTTAATTTAGAAATTGGTAATCGGCATAAATACAGCATTAAAAGTTAAATAACAAATGAAAATTTTGGTGCTGCCACTCTTTTGTCTAAAACCTCGATGAAGTATTTATTATGTTTATGAATACGCTTTTTTACTAAACGCTTACTAAACCGAAAGCCTTACCCTACAACACTTCAGTGGTAGCAGCCATAAGAACAAATGATGACCAACCTGTATATTCAAGGCCCTACCCATATCCCCCTTCTCTAAAGGAATTTGCCAGTAGAGAGATTAACGATTTGTTAAAAAAACAAAATTATCTAGTCATCGCGCTCCCCTTAAAATAATCCCATTTGAATTGTTAACAAAAAAGGAATAGATGAAAGCGGAGAAGCAAAGCATCGTAGGGTGATTGACTTCAGGAAGCTCAATGAGAAAACATTTAGTGAAAGATATCCAATTCCAGATATATCTGTTATATTGGCAAGTCTGGGGAAGTCTTCGGTGTTTTCAACCTTAGATCTTAAGTCGGGTTTTCACCAGATAAAACTTAGGGAACAGCACCGACAGAAGACAGCCTTTTCAATAAACCACGGCAAATTCGAATTTTGCAGATTCCCCTTTGGGCTGAAAAATGTCCCAAGCATATTCCAAAAAGCAATTGATGACGTGTTGCGAGATGAAATAGGTAGATGTTGCTACGTCTTAGGAATACTTAGGGTTCATCGTCTTAAAGGAACGCATAAAAACTTGCCCGGATAAGGCCTGCGCTCTTTTCTCGGACTGGCAGGGTATTATAAACGATTTGTAAAAGACTACTCGGCCATAGTAAAACCCCTGACCAGGTAACTTAGAGGAGAAAATGGCTCGGTGGGAGCGGGTAAATCCAAAAATGTTAAGATTGAGCTAGATCGCGAAGCTTTAGCAGCTTTTGAGCAGGTTAAAAAGATAATTGCATCCAAAGATGTCTTACTGCTGCAACCCGATAATGAGCAACCTTTTGACCTCACAACCGATGCATTATCAAATGCAATAGGTGCAGTCCTGTCACAGAAAGGAAGACCAATAACTATGATTTCTCGCACCTTAACAAGAGCAGAGGAAAACTATGCTACTAATGAACGTGAGTTTCTAGCGATAGTATGGGCCTTACAGAAGTTAAGCAACTATCTGTACGGTGTTAAAATACTAAACATATTCACTGATCATCAGCCTCTTGCGTTTACTATTTCAGAAAAGAACCCAAATTCGAAAATAAGACGATGGATGTCTTTTATTGAACAATTTTTGCTTAAATTAATTTACAAACCCGGTAAGGACAATTTTGTCCTCCTCGATAGGAACAGCACATAGTAAGGTGTCCTTGAGTGAGGTCATTAAATCTATGTCGAATCCAATAAATTGCTTCAGGAACCAAATAGTGGTGGAGGAATTCGAAATTCCAAAGATTTCTAAAAAAATCATGTTTAAATCTCAATTAAGACATGTAACTGTGTTTTATTCAATTGGAAATTCATTAAGAGGCATGAAGACTTGCGTGAATCCTAACATCACCAATGCACTGCTGTGCGATTTATTGGTTCTTGGCAAAATTCAGAACGAGCTACGTAAGGGATTTCCTTCCACTAGATTCGTTTACACTCCTCTCCAAGTAATTAACGTATTTAACGAGGATGATCAAGGTGAGATCATAACCGCGGAACATAATAGGGTACATAGGTCAGCAAAGAAAAACGAGAAACAAATATTAAAAGACTACTATTTTCCGGGGATAAGGAGGACGCTAATGGAGGTTGTAGCTAATTGTAGAATATGTAAAGAATCGAAATACAATCGACATCACAAGAAGCAAGGAGTAGGCGCGACTACCATTCCGAACTATACAGAAGAAATTTTGCATGTGGATATCTTTATCACTGACAAAAAACACTTCTTGACGTGCGTCGATAAATTCTCCAAGTTCGCTATTGTCTTGCCGATAGCCTCAAAGGCCATAGTGCATGTAAAGGAACCGCTTTTACAAATTCTTAACATGTTCAGCAATACTAAAATTATAGCGTGTGATAACGAAAAATCCTTAAATTCTAGTCTACAAACTATAAAAACATTGCTATGAAACCATTTTCGGATAGAGATATTTACATGTCCTCCACAAGTTTGATCAGGGAGAAAGAGTCATACACAAGTTTGATCAGGGAGAAAGAGTCTTATTTATATACTTATATACTTATACTTTATATACTTATAGTTAAAACAAATAAAAGGCTAGGAAATAAGTTTTCGAAATTGTATGTGGAAAAAATCATTAAAAAGGACCTTGGGTCTACAGTTTTGATTGACAAGAAGGTAGTTTATAAAGATAACATAAGGTAAATTTTTAATCTTACAGGCTTTTATTCTCTTCAGCGAAATGTGAAGTTCCGATATTAGACTACTCGAACTCAGAAATAGTTACTCTTGGGACCGGACGTATGCTAATACAAGATGGAGACTTTAGGCTGGTTCATGTAATAGACATATCCTTATACTACGAGGGAGAGCTAAAACTCATAGACGAACACATTAGATATAGAATACAATCTCACAATCTGCCATTTTTGGATCATGAACTGAACAGCATAAGAAACATTATAGACAGAATTAAACCTTTCCGCAAGATGAAAAGATCCATTGATGCGATAGGAACCGCCTGGAAGTGGATCGCTGGGACTCCTGACAGATACGACTTCCGACTAATAAATGAAAGAATTAATAACAGTATGAGACAGACAGAAAACCAGATCATATTCATCAAATCGAAGACATACTTAATGAAGTAGCAAACAGAACGAACAAAATTTTGAAAGACCTACAGAGCGACAAGGACGTACAAAAAACAGCTCCACTTGGCTTCAAGTTTGAATTGGAGGCTCTAAGGGAAGAGGTAACACGAGTAGAACAGGCCTTGATGTGGACTAAAAGTAATGTTATTAACACATTTCTTTTTTCTGAAAAGGAAGTTAGCTTGTTAAAAAATTCAGTTAAGCAACAAAGTTTTCCATATTCTAACTTTGAACAATGTCTAGAACTCGCTGATTTGAAAATAGCTACTAACAGCTCTGTTATTTTGTATATGATTACCTTGCCTATTGTAAAAATGAATTATTGTCATTCAATATTAATAAAACCTGTAAAAAATAAGGAAATTGTAATATTAGATAGTTCCAATATAATGACTTGTCAAGCGAAATTTATGAGATCAAAAATACGTGTAAATCATACGATGATTTGAACATTTGTGAACGTAGTAACGTAAGAGATATATCACGTACGAAATGCATTCCTAATCTCTCTCTCAAAAGTAAGCCAGTGGTATGCAGGAAAAATAATAATTCTCATATCCCTTCTTTCGAAGTTTTACAACCCGGCATTTTATTTTTCATTTCTTACAACGGAAATGTTGTTATAAATAATAACCACGTGGCTATAAACGGTACGTTCATAGTAACCTATCACAACGCGTCGGTATTCGTCAATAACACCAGGTACGATTTTTACAGAGCTGGGATACAAGCCATTGCCAGCCATTTTGGCCTCCTTAAATTCCACCCAAGAGACGCTATCGCAGGCTCTTTATTAAGCCTGAAAACTACGTTTCTTACTCTGCTCGTGGTGGTGAGCCTTGCCTTTGGTGTTTGGGTGAAGAAAAAACTATCTCGCGATATAACCAGTTGATTGGAGAGCGAAGCACAAAAAATTCCAAGCACCGCAACCGGGGACGCTCGCGTTTAAAGGAGCGAAGAGTTAAGCCGCTGACGAGCAACGGTTTAAACAAAAGTGTCAGCGTCGATATTTTATTTTATTAACATTATGCTGACTTCGAATTAAACTCCATTTAATTTTATTATTGGTTTTAAATAGAAATTATGCTGACTATGAAGGAACCTCTTATTTTAAAACCATTTTTTTTTTATTGCAAACTTACGCTGACTTTAAAATTAATTTTCTCACCTGATTGAATTACCTTTTTATTCTTACTACAAAGTTAACTAAACTGCCGTTTTTTATGAAATTTGAGTAACTGTCAGCATACATAATTGTTTTTTGCTTATTTGAGAGAATGGAAATGCGATCGGAAGTTTCTTTTATTTGGAAATGAAATAAACTAGACAGTATTGTCAAGTCTCTATAACGAGACAATTCATTATTATAATAAGTAAACGGTTATTAAAATAAAGCCATTATTATAAGTAAACTATTATTAAAATAAAGTGAATATAACAAAATAAAGGAAGTTTTTTATTGAGTATAATTGACAACTAGTAAGTTATATAACAATTGAAATAAATGTTTATTTAATTTTTGATATATTTAATATTTTCGCTGTATGCATATGTTTTGTAAATATATTTTTTTAGCCTTTCAATATTTAAAAAAGTCCTAGGCTGAAATATATATTACTTTATTAGTGAAAAAATATAGTTGAATCGAAATAAAGTGTTTTACGACATATATAATAAATAAATTATTAAACCAATTGATTTTCCTAAAAATTGCAATTTTTGCCATGTTTAAATTATTTTCATATCATATCTACTCTATAAAATTCATATCATATCTACTCTATAAAAATCTGTGATTTTTAAATTATGAAATTTTCAAGCGTTTTTACTCTAGTAAAGGTAGTTGGCATCATTAATACGCTTATTTTTAATGTAAACAAGAATAGTACCTTTTTCAACCACAATAGTTTGTTTTCTTCTCATGCGTATGTTGTTCAGGACAATCAGAAATTAATCTCCGAGAAGAAACAAACCAAGGCGAATTCAATGATACAAAAATGCAATTAAACTCTGAAAGGAGACAGAATTTACATTGGAATTACTTCGAAATGTGATGCGAGTTAACGTCACACAAGTAAAACATCACACTTACTCACACACACACATTAAATATCCTTAGGAAATAAGATAATAATGAACCTATGTAAACAAATAAATTAAGAATGGAATATGTAAATTGTAAACATGATCATAAATGTAAAATGTATACTGTAAACAATATCCATAAAAATATAGATTAAGCATTAAAACAAAGAACGAAATGTATTTAAGATATTGCAAACAATAAGCAACCCAAAACCAATCAGGTAAAGATAAACAACATGAACATACTTATCACTTGTTGGACCATAACAAAACAGCAAACCTAATTATGTTATCTACAAATATAAAAACATGTTGTTTATGATTACCTTACGAATATTAAGAACAAAGATAATATTTTAGTACTTAAGAAAACAAAATATCATGGGAAGAGTTAGTTAAGAAAATATCACAAATAAAGAAAGACGCATCGCGTCGAAAAAATATTTTTTTTACTCAAAAGAAAAGAACTTCTCTAATTGGCGATCCTGCCAGGAGTAACATATATTTTGTTACTCTAAAAGCGGACCAATCCCCTTGTCGCAGCAAAGAGCACAGCAAATCCTACATAGAATAGGATATTGAACAAATTTAAAATTAAATCCTCATAGAAAGGATACTAAAAGTCATACTGAAGCTCATGAAAAAATACGCAAAAAAATTAAATCGTGAGTTCGACAAAAACAGAGAATTATCACCACCAGACGAAATGGCTCAATCAGAATTAAGCATGATCCTCCAACGAATGGCTGAATTACAGGTGGCCGTACAGTCATTACGAGTAGAAAACAACGAATTAAAGAATCGGCTGAATCAAATACCAACTAATCCAGCGATAGCACAACCGGTTACAACACCATTGCAGCCTCTCAATATATCATACACAAACCCAAATGATATTAATTTAGATGTTTTTAAGGCTCTTCCTGTATTCGATGGGAATATTTCAAAATATAGAATTTGGAGAGAAGATGTATCACGTCTAATGGACGGTATTAAATCACACCAAAACTCAAACCGCTACGCAGAAGCCCTTTCGATTGTCAAAACCAAGATCCAAGGAGCAGCTGCAGATGTCCTTACAAATCACAACACGATTTTCAACTTTGATGCTATCAGAAACCGCCTTGATTACACTTATGCGGACCAGCGCCCTCTTTATGTTTTGCAGGACGAGATGAAAAAACTCCACCAAGGAAGAAATAATCTGTCCCAATTCCATGACGAAATAAATAAGGCACTAACATTAATCACCTCGAAGATAGCCATGTCTGGTCACTCAGAGCAAGTTATAAGTGTCATGACTCAAGAAGCTACACAGGAAGCGGTACGCGTCTTTAAGGATGGTATCAATAACTCCTACATTAGATCCACACTGTATGGAAATCCCATTAAGGATCTTGAACACGCCTACGCTGTTGCAAGAACCATAGAGCATGATGACGAGCATAGAAAACTACGTCTATCGTACCATAATAACGAACAAAAAACTAATAAACCATCAACGAATAGCTTTAGACATAACAACAAGTTCATCCCAGAGAAACACCGGCGACCAAATTATGAGGTACCAGCATACAAACAACCACAACCTCAGCAAGATTTTCACAACACACAACAACTACACCCAGAACCCATGGACACATCATCAGGCCATACAGCACAACGAAGAAATTACCAAGGTTTTCACAGCCAACCATGGAAGAGGATGAGAGAACAAAGTGGGAACTTCAATCAAACCTTCAATCAAAACCGGAAATTTCAACGAAACAATAAAATAGAAGCAGACCCACTTGAAGACGATAATGACAGCACTACAACAAAAATTAGTAAGTCACAATACAACCGTAATTATATTCATAAAGATTTAAACTAATAGACGGGTTGCTCTATATATTTATGAACGATAATGATGAAAAAAAATATAAAATCTTTATAGATTGTGGTGCAACCCACAATTATATTAACAAAAAATTATTTATAGGACCTAGAATTAAAATAAGACCTGTACGAATGATTACCATGCATGGTGAATCAATATTAAATTATAAACAGAAAATAAAAGTGTTTGAACAGGAGCTAGAATTCTTTGAAATTAATAATAACGATGATTACGACTTAATGTTAGGAGTCGAGGGCATAACAATATTGAACGCAGTCATAGACATAGGGAAAAAATTATTTATTGTTCCGAAGGAAACACAGAAAATAAATTACTCAATAGGAGATAGCAAATATGAATTACAGATAAACGAATTAATGAGACAAAATAATAGTATAGGTCCATTACCATTCACTACTACTATTGAAGCTAGTATTAGAACCACAACGAAGGAACCAATATGGACTAAACAGTATCCAGGCAATTTAAACGATACAGAATTCGTTAACAAGGAAATAGAAAAATTATTGGAACAGGAAATCATACAGAAAAGCTACAGTCCTTACAATTCCCCGATGTTGACAGTGCACAAGAAAGGATTAGATGAGAATGGAAAACCTAAACGTCGAATGGTCATAGATTTTAGGAAACTCAATGAACACACCATAACCGATAGATACATCATACCAGATGTCAATGTTACTTTACAGAATTTAGGAAAAGCAAAGTATTTTACTACGCTTGATTTGGAATCTGGCTTCCACCAGATCAAGATAAGGAAGGAAGACAGGGAGAAAACAGCTTTTTGCGTTAATGGCGGCAAGTACGAATTTGTACGTATGCCTTTTGGCTTAAAGAATGCACCGTCCATTTTCCAACGATGTGTAGATGACATACTCAGAGAATTCATAGGAAAATTCGTTTACGTCTACATAGACGATGTTTTGATTTATTCAAACTCACCTAAGGAACACATGAAGCATATTCATATAGTTTTCCAAGCACTAAATAACGCCACTTTAAAGATTTCAGACGAGAAATCCAAATTTTTTGTGCACGAGGTTGAGTACCTGGGCCATATCATTAAGCACAATCACCTCTATTCTGCGTTTCGATTAAGTCTCCGCATTCAGTTCCGTTGCAATCGAAAATTGGTATTCTGCAGAAAAACGGAATCGAAAGAAAAAGAAGAAGAACAGGGTATGTTTAAATTAGCTTCTTTGCTGTGAAACGTGTGAAATAGAAACAGTAAAAATAAACAATTTTGTAAACATTTTAATAAAAAGCCAAATTCAGTCCACTAAAAAGTAATAAATAAAATTAATAAACAAATAAAAACGCTAATTCCGCTGGTATTTGTTACCAGACCCGTCAACTGAATAACTTTTTCCTCAAGTGGGCTAATACGCTGTAAGCGGCATGAAACTCTTCCGGTTCTCATCATTTCTTTTTTGTTTGTTGACAGCTTCCGTTTGATGTAGCTTTTCCAGTCAATCCAAACCTATAAATTTATATTAATTTCTGCAATAATTATACGCAAACCATACCTACTTTTTTCCATGCACTGGCATTTTTTGTTGGAGGACTTAGTGCATTGATGATTCCTGCCACTTCCTCCCGGAACGCTACTACTTCTTCCTTTGAAAGTTGATGGTAGCCAATTTTTCATACTGCTCTGGTGTTGTTGTTTTTGACCTGTAATACATAAGAAAAACATCAGATTCGGGTACAAAAATTAGAAAAACAAAAAAATTAATTTAATTAAATAAATTAATTAAAAATAATTTTAAGTGTTTTCTAATCGTTTCTGAACATTTTATCTCATTTTCTACTTACATTTTTTCAATTTTAAACTTTTTAACTAAAAAACACAAATAAAGAAAACCCCTCCGTTAACAAAAAAAAAACAACTGAGAAAAACGGAGCTCCGTTCGTAATGCATAATACATACAATCGAAAGAAACTGAGCGGAATCGAAACGCAGAATACCAAAGCTGCCAAACGGAGAAATTTACGATCCGAGTCGAAACGCAGAATTGCCCCCAATAAAATAACAACAGACCCTGAAAAAATAAAAGCTATTGAAAAATTTCCAACTCCCACTACACTCAAAGATTTACGAGGATTCTTAGGTTTAACTGGTTATTATAGACGATTCGTACAAAACTATGCACAAATCGCAAAACCTTTGACAGCCCACTTAAAAGGAGAGAACGCACATATAGGCAAAAATAAAAGCAGTAACACTAAAATTCATTTGGATCAAGCAGCCATAGAAGCTGTAGGTATACTGAAATTAAAATTAAAAGAACAAGTGGAATTATTTCAACCAAATTACGAAAAACCTTTTGAACTTACTACAGATGCTTCCAACATAGCTATTGGAGCCGTACTAAGTCAGAATAGAAACCCAATTTATTTCTTGTCTCGTACGTTAAGTTCTACAGAACAAAACTATAGTACTAACGAGAAAGAAATGTTGGCAATTATCTGGTCATTACAGAAATTAAGGAATTATATATATGGCATAGCAGATTTGACAATTTTTACTGACCATCAATCACTCACCTACGCAATCTCTGAAAAAATCCAAACCACAAATTAAAACGATGGAAGTCCATAATAGAAGATTATGGTGCAAAAATTAAATATAAACCAGGAAACCAAAACGTCGTAGCTGACGCTTTGTCGCGCCAAGTAATCAATACATCCTCTATAGACACGGCACACTCAGCCGAAAGCTCCGCAAGTGATATAATAAAAACCGTCACACAGCCATTTAATGCATATGGCATACAGTTAGAACTCGTACCTACTCCAAATTTTACCGAAACACGAACACGCACGATTTTTCCTAACAAGATACGCCACACTATTAATTTTTCAAATAACAATAACCTGATAGGCGAACTAAAAAAGATATTGGTCCCAAATCGAACCGTAGCTATACATATGAATATAGAAGATTTGTACCAATACGCAACACTAATTAAGGAAACATTTATAGGTACTAGTTTTGTACACACACCAAGAAAATTAAAAGATGTAATTGATAGAAATAATCAACTACAAATTGTAGAAGAAACACATTTAAGAGCTCATAGAAGCTACATTAATACAACACAGGAAATTTTAGAAAAATACTATTGGCCAACCATAAAAAAGGATAGCAAGAAATTCAATAATCACTGTTCTGCATGTTTATTTGGACGTTATGAGAGAAACCCAACTAATGAGCCTCTCCGAGAATCAGATATACCAACACAACCAAGGGAATATATACATGCGGATATTTATTTTAATGATAACAACACATATCTTGTGACTATAGATAAATTTTCCAAATACATAGTCGCTCAAGAAATAATAACAAAAGCAAAAATAGAAGATAAAATGGAAGAAATAATTATCAGTAATTTTCCCGAATGCAAACGGCTCATGACTGATAATGAAGCAAGTTTTGTTACTCCAGCATTTAAACAAATGTGCATAAAACATGGCATACAGAAGATAGAAACACCAGTGCATCGATCGAAAGCAAACGGACAAGTAGAAAGAGCTCATAACTCTATTAGCGAATTAACACGCATTTTTAAAATACAAAACTCCTCTACAGTAAAAGAAGAAATATTTAGAGCTATAAAAGAATTAAATAACTCAATACATACTGTAACAGGATACAGGCCAAGGCAAATACATTTTGGTACAATAAATTACAGTAAAGAAGCAGTTACAGAAAAATTACGTAAAGCATCAACCAAGGTATTAAAAAGGTTGAACACACACGCAAAACATCGAACATTCGAAAAAGGCACCCAATTTTGGTAAGAATTGCAGGTGTTAGAAAGAAAAGCCAACCCAACCAAAAAAGAAGTTGTAGAAGAAGACCGTGGGGACACGATCTTAACCCGAGGAGGAAAAACTGTTCATAAAAACAATATTAAGAACATCACAATTAAAGAACATGATACTGAAATACCTGATATTAGCCGTGCTGGTAACGTCACCTCAGACACCAGAAGCAACAACTCAAATCGAAAACATAGAAGGAAAAAAATATATTTTAACAAGAACAGATGATGTATTTTTATTTAATGAATATGAATTCTTATTTCATGTCACAAATTTAACAAAAATTTACATACCATATAAAGAGAAATTTTATAATTATTACAATGCAACTGCAGAAGAATTAATTCTGATGAAAAGGATTAAAACACTATTAGAACAACTAAAAGAACATCGACCTAAACGAGGATTAAATTTCCTAGGGTCGGCACTAAAATTTATTACAGGCATATCTGATCATGATGAAGCAGTTCAAATTGAATCAACAATAAATAAATTAATCAGAAATAATGAAAAACAAAAAATAATGAACTCAAGATTTGAAAAACTATTAGACTCCATAAACGGTCAAGAAATTATGAATCACGTTTTGCTAAGAGAAATACATGATCAATTGCTACTTTTAGTTAGGACAATAAATGCAGCGAAGAATAACGAATACTTAACGGAATCGGTAGATCTAGATGATGTTAAAGAAATAGTTCGACATGAAATAAACTCGGTACCAATTATTAATGTATTAGAATATTCCGACATCTACATTGCAAGAACTAACGAACTATTCATTACAATTTACAAATACCCAGTTATAAATAAATTTTGCAAGTTATTTAAATTTACGGCTCTCAACATTGGACATGGTAAGATTTCAACAGACAAAAACATTGCACTCTGTGACAAAGAATATATCAGAATAAAAAATTGCAAAAACTACTTAAGCAAAAATATATGTATGACAAACAATGAACAAGATAATTGTATTAAACCAGTATTGGAAAATAGAAAAGCTCAATGTAAAATAATACAGGAATATAACCCCCAACTAATGCAAATAGGAGAAGGTTTCATCCTCCTGGATGGAATAAATGTTATAGATAATCAAACAGTATCAGGAACTAAACTAGTTAGTTATAGTGATGAGGTAAAAATAAATAATATTACTTTCAGAAATATACACGATAGAATACTGGAAGCCATTCATAATAAACATGATGAAAATCTAGAAATAATCGAAATTTTAGCATCCACATCGAATTTATCATTTAATAACTTGGACTCACTGAAGAAGTTCATGATTCCTATTGAGGAACACCCAGTTAAATCTTTTATCTATTCATTCTTCACAATTATTTTTATAATATTAATAACATTGGTAATTTTGAAATTAATAAAGTATTTCGTAGCACTAAGACAAATCAGAACCGCAGAAAACTTTCAAGCTATTTATAATAGGGAACTGGCAAAATTAACTACTCCTTGAATCGGGACGATTCATTTTAACGAAGGGGAGAGTTAACGTCACACAAGTAAAACATCACACTTACTCACACACACACATTAAATATCCTTAGGAAATAAGATAATAATGAACCTATGTAAACAAATAAATTAAGAATGGAATATGTAAATTGTAAACATGATCATAAATGTAAAATGTATACTGTAAACAATATCCATAAAAATATAGATTAAGCATTAAAACAAAGAACGAAATGTATTTAAGATATTGCAAACAATAAGCAACCCAAAACCAATCAGGTAAAGATAAACAACATGAACATACTTATCACTTGTTGGACCATAACAAAACAGCAAACCTAATTATGTTATCTACAAATGTAAAAACATGTTGTTTATGATTACCTTACGAATATTAAGAACAAAGATAATATTTTAGTACTTAAGAAAACAAAATATCATGGGAAGAGTTAGTTAAGAAAATATCACAAATAAAGAAAGACGCATCGCGTCGAAAAAATATTTTTTTACTCAAAAGAAAAGAACTTCTCTAATTTGCGTATACTTCGGCGCATGGAAACCATACCAGCAGCAGCGGGAGTTGCCTGGTATTTGTATGTATAAATATGTTTTGTTGTATTAGGCTCTGTTCGGCATTGTTGATGCGGTTGGTGATAAACGATATGGACTGTTGTAGCCGCTACAAATTCAACTAAATTGCATTTAAAGCACCCTAAAAACAGGAGAAAATGAATACTCCATTCTGTAGAGATATATAAGAGTTGTTGATGCACTTACCTTTCTCTGTTAGTTCACTCCGAAATGTTTCCTCTAGGCATGTACGAAATTGGTTGTTAAATTCTCCATGATGATATTAGATTTGGCAGGCCTTTATTATTAATTTGCTGATTAGCAAGAGCATATTCATTGTCATAACTGGGATCTTCGGTATTGCCTATAGAATCAAAGTGACTATTAGCGGCCTTAAACACTTGCAAAATCGTTCCCATAAAGAGCCAGCAAAAACTGCAAAAACAGATTTTCTTATTTATGTACATATGTCAGTTGTTGCAAGTACATATATATATAATTAAAATTTTGCTATTTACCTTGCCTTTAGTTTTTGCTGTGATCATTTAATTCTTGATGAACATTTTCAATTGATGATGGAGTTTTATGTGTACCGCCGATTCCAAAGCAAAGTTCTTTGGAAGTTACTTGTGCCTTGGTACATACACATTTTCCTTCAGAAATTGTTCTGCTGTAAGGAAATAATAATAAAATATCAAATTGTTTTCTATATTTATTGCATTAACTTAAATCTTTGAATAATTAACTTTTATAAACTCAATAATAATTAATTCACTCACTTGTTTATGTATTTTATGATAAACTCATTGTTTGTATTTTTTTTTTTTTAATTTTTTATTGATTTTTGTCAGCTGGATAGCCAAAGTGAATTAAGATTTTGACATTGATGTCGAAAGTTTACAATAACAAAATGCCTCTGGTTTTTGTTCTTTGTACTTTATTGTAGTCATGCAGCCACCTAGTTTAATTCGCCTTGAAGCAAACTTTTATCTGTATTTATCTAGCTTTTCTGTCAAATGGCAATTTCTTTTGATGAGTTGCATATTTCGTACTGTAAATGCGAAAGTAAGCACAAATAAACATTCAGCGTTTTTTTTTTTTGCAAAAAGTACTAACATATTTTGTATCACTTAAATCTTATGTGTTATCGCATTATATTTTGGATATTGTTTATTTCAAATAAAACTAATCAAATAATTATTTTATTTTATATTTCGAAAAAATATTATGTTTTTAACTTTTAATACTTCGAGCTACATATAATTATTTTTATTTTGAAATTTAATAGGCTTTAAAACATACTAAGTTTGTTAGGCCAAAAGAGGTTTTTGACTATAAAATTAAGCGAATAAAATGTGCGTACAAATATTTTTGATATTTCGCATAACCATCTAAAATGAAAAATCTCTCAAAAATTTCTTTAATAGATTTGGACTTGTCGCTTTGGAATTTTATTAATTCGAAATAAATATGATGGAAAAAACTTTTTATGTTATAAATTAAAAAAGTTAAAACTTTTTAAAATTCAATTTTAAATTGCGTTTTAAGTCATAATTTTTTATTTTCTTTTTATAAATTTTAAAATAAAAATGCCTAAAAATAAAATTTGGAATTTTTCTATTTTTTCCCTAAATATTAATCCCTAAAAGCACATATTTCCATTTTGGTTTTATAATCAAAAGCTTTATTTGCACCTTTTTCACTAAAAAAAAAATTGTGCGAAAAATAAAAATGCCACATGCACTAAAAATAAAATAATAAACTTATCCCAAAATCTGTTTACATGTTTGATTGCATAATATATAAACAAAATTAAAATGCTTAAATTTAATAATTTGTATTTCAAAATAAAAAAAGAAAATAAAAATATATAACGTTAAACTCAATTTAAGATTAAAAAGATAATCTATAAAAATAAAAATGGCGTAAAAAATGTATAGTAATTCATAAAATGAGAACCGCTGGGCCAATTTCTGTAACATTCCTAGCTTTCCAAATCAAAAAATAGAAAATTCTTAGTGTAAATCATGGAAAATTGCGCAAAATGCGAAATGCGGAAAATTGGAAAATCTCTACGCAAAAGTCGGAAAATTGGAAAAATCGAAAATTGATTTTTTTATCCGAAATTTTGTATGAAATTATTCCTTAATGGCTTGCCAAATGAAAAAATAAAATGTTCTTGGTGTAAAACATGGAAAATTGCGGAAAATGCGAAATGCGGAAAATTTGAAAAATCGAAAATTGATTTTTTGTATGAAATTTTGTGTGCAAAAAACATTGTTCATCAAGTCGCTCTCTACTGATTCCATTCAAATAAATAACATTGAAAATTTAAAAATTTGTGTTGTATTATTATTCTAAAGTTTGTCTGAAGGCTTAAAATTGGGGCGAGGCGAAGTTTCGCCGGGTCCGCTAGTATTTTTATATTATATTTAAATATAAATTTGACTTATAAAATATTTTCGTAACATGTATATGTTTTGTAAATATAAATATGTTTTTTTAGCCTTTCATTATTTTGCAAGGTCCTAGGCTGAAATATACATATATATATTACTTTGTCAGTGAAATATAATTATATATAATTAAATAAATAGTACAATTAAAATAAATGTATATCTAATTTTTGATTTATATTTTGTTTTCGCTGCATGCATATGTCTGCTAAATATATGTTTTTTTGCCTTTCATGATTTCGAAAGGTCCAAGGCCGAAATAATAACATAATTGACTAAAAGTAAAGTGTTTTAATAAAATTATAACAAATAAATTATTATATCAATTGATTTTTTTAAAAATTGCAATTTTTCTTGTGTAAATTATGTTCTACCTAAAATTCATATGCACTTCATAAAAATTTGTGATTTTTTATTTCAAGCGTTTTCACTCTAGTGAAGATATTTTGGATATTTGTTCGTATTTAATATATACAAGAATAAAACTTTTTTTTGCAACCCTGTAAAGAAGAGTATTCATAATAGTTTGTTTACTTCTCATGCGCTACCGCATATAACATTTTGTTGAAAAATATAAAGAACACTGTAATATAAATATGCTTAAACCTAGAGCCTTAACTCAAGTTCTAAGCCAGGCAAATACTGGAGGCATTCAAAATACTCTGTAAGAAGTTTGGAAATTTATTGATACATAGTATGTAAATATGAATTTTTGGTGTCTGGTGTGGTGACGTTATAATACACCAAAAGTGATAAGATGTGCAAACCTAACACTTCATTAAGTCATAAGCTTGATCCTGTACTTTTTTAATAAAATTAAATGATACATACATATGTATATGTACATAAAATGTATACCTACTACAGTGTTTATCAACTTTTTTGTTTAGTGGTCAAAATGTTTAAATACCGATGTTTATCTGTTATTCTTTCTATAAACTCTTGTCCGCCGACACTAACTGAAGACAAACCTAATTCCAGCACAATCATGTCTGATTGTGGTCTAAACATGTTAATGTTGAAAAAGATAAACAATATATTTGCTTTCATTAGAACATGTGATTTTGTCCCAAAATACTTATACTTATATACATACATACATACTTATTTGAATATTCTTTAGCGATGGAAAGTAACTTTTTTTTGCTTATCATTGCTTTTGTAACTCTTCATTAATGTGCCTCGCTTCCTTATGTTTCCTTTATAACCTCTGAATTTTCCACCAAAAGTGTTTTGCACTTTTTTTCTTTATTAAATAAACCTTATTACGGTTCTCGTATGCCAGCTTTAAGTTTGTTTTATTATTTTAAGCTTTTCATAATGTGAAAGCTTCGATTCTTACGCTCCGAATCATTTTTGTCACGACTTATGAACAGTGCAAATGCAAGTTAGAGATCGACGCGTCAATTTTGGCAAAAATATTAACCGGAGATTTATTTTGAGATGAATATAAAAGCTTACCTCATAAATTTATTTTAAATATCATTAGCAAACCGAACAAATTTGTCTTCACTAAGTTCATATTTTTTTTTGTTCTTAGTTATTTATTTGTTATATATGTAAACTTTTTTAAATTTTATTCAATTAAAACGAAAATAATGTACCCTTAAAACTATTCTATCTCTTCGGTCTTGTGTTCCTATTATTTTCTAAGCTCAGTCGACCTTTAAACAGTGACGAACACCTGTCCATGTGTATAGGTATGTTGGATGAGAGTATGCAAAAAGCCATTCTGAGAAAATATGTATTTATCTGTATATACATACATATGTATAAATTATTTATTTATGTTCAAATATTTAATATTTAATACTTATTAAAATTGATTCTCGCTATACGAGCTCGAGTCTAAAAACTAACCTTATTTATTTTCTTTCTTAACTAAAAAAGTCCCACAACCTCGTGCAAAGTGCCAATTATCCTTATCCGCATAAAGGGCCAAATTTCATTGGAATAATAAAAAAATGCAAGGTGGCATCCGTTGCAGTATTTTATTCCATGGGAACGGAATGCCAAATAAAATGCAAGGTGGCATCTGTTGCAGTATTTAAATTTTAATATTTTTTGTTGCGCGTGCAGCGCTAATTTTGTGATGATGCTGTGGTCGCGCTTCCGTACCTTAACTGTTCCCCCCTTTAAGCATCGGACGTCCGCGTCTGATCAAAGCTTTGAATGGTATTGGCAATTTTTATTTTACGTTGCCTTTTAACAACAACGTACGCAATACAAATTATTAGGATTAGGAGAAAAAGAGAGGTAGATGCGTACATAGTTCCTTTTACCTTCAAGTGTAGGTAAGAAATATGGTCCAAATTTTTAATATTTAGGTCATGAAGGTACTATAGTGACAATATAGTGGTATGATCCGTAATGCTTACAGTATGGGCCATTGGTGTCTCAGGACTTTTAAAAGCGATTTTTCGGAGATTTTTAAACTCCGTTGAATTAATGGTCAAAGTACTGTCGAAAGTTATAAGGTATGCACCTCTTGGAAGATGTTTTTCCAAATCTTCGGAAACGACTTTGGAGGGCTGGTTGTTTATGATGACGACTCCATCATCAATTTCCATAAAGGGCTGAATATTGTGCGCGGAGTTTGCACCGCAAGCGGCCGTGTTATTCTTCAATAGATTGCTGAGGCACGAACTGCCATTGTGGCTCAACACTTTACAAAATGAAGTTGAGGATCTCTTTTTACAATTCTTTAACATAATATATTTGTAGCCACATCTTGCTACATCATTAGTTTCAAATGATAATGTAATGTTTTTGTGAACAACAGGAAGTATTAATTTCTTATTGCAAAGTTCTACAATTTTAGGAAATTTTATTAAGAATGTGATAATGTTCTCATTCTGTAGAATTTTTAATTTTGAATTTACAATTACTTACTGTTGTTCCCAATTATTTATTTTTTTTATAATTTTTTTTTCGCTTACACTGATATCGGAAGTTACTTCGGATTTTAAAATGAAATTTACTTCGGAGCTATCTAGCAAAATGGGATTAATCACTTGCATCTTTTCCAAAGCATTGGACAGGGCTATAAAGGGTGGTTAAATTGTATGGGCCGATGTTGAATGTGAACCACACCTAAACGCCAAGTTTTTTTCCGAATTTTATTTGACATTTCTCTATTTCAGACTTACTCAATTTGAACCATGGAGAGATACACAATCCAACAACGTGTTAAAGTTATCCAGACTTATTATGAAAATGGGAGTTCAAATCAAAATGCATATCGTGCACTTCGTAATTTTTTTGGTCAATTTCATATTCCAAACGTGCGTACAATCGCAAAAATCGTGGAAAAATTCGAGCAAACCGGGTCTGTAGAAGATGTGAGAACATCAGTGCATGCTCGTACTGCAGAAAATATTGCTGCTGTTCGCGATAGTGTGGCTGAAGAGCCGTCCACCTCAACTCGTCGTCGTTCCCAACAATTGCACCTCTCACGCTCGTCGTTGATGCAGTTGGTGCAATTGGCTCAAGAACTAAAGCCTCTTGACCATTCCAAACGTCGTGAATGGGCAGAATGGTGGCAAGAAATGGCAACAGTGGATGATCAATTTTCGAAGAAAATCATCTTCAGTGATGAGGCACATTTTCACCTCAGTGGATTCGTCAATAAACAGAATTGCCGCATTTGGGCGAATGAGAATCCAAGAGTGATTGTCGAAAAACCAATGCACCCACAAAGAGTGACTGTTTGGTGCGGTTTATGGGCTGGCGGCATCATCGGGCCGTATTTTTTCCAAAGTGAGGCCGGTCAGGCAGTTACTGTGAATGGTGTTCGCTATCGTGAGATGATAACGAACTTTTTATGGCCCGAATTGGAAGATATGGATGTGGATGATATGTGGTTTCAGCAGGACGGTGCCACTTGCCACACAGCTAACGAAACTCTTTTGCGCAACAAATTCAATTGCCGTGTTATCTCACGTAATGGCGATGTCAATTGGCCGCCAAGATCATGTGATTTGACACCGTTGGACTTTTTTCTTTGGGGTTATTTGAAAGAAAAGGTGTACGTCGATAAGCCAGCAACAATTCAAGACCTAAAGGATCAGATAATTCGGCACATTAACGGCATAGAACCTCTATTATGCCTCAGCGTCATCGAAAATTTGGACCATCGGATGGAGGTGTGCCGCCGAGGTCGCGGCGCCCATTTGGCCGATATTTTGTTCCATACATAATTGAGTAATACCAATACATCATAATAAAATAAAATTACAATAATTTCCTAAATAGTTTGTGTTTTATTCAAAATCAACATCGGCCCTTGAAATTTAACCACCCTTTATTATCTAGTTCCCTAAGCACCTCCCTATTTGTTTCATTTAGCAAACTGTATAGGTCTCCTGTATTTATTTCTGAGGTTTTTACCTCTTTTATAAGGCTGGTTTTTCTAGTTAGGTTATTTATTCTAGATTGCATTTCAGTGTTTATAACTGTTTGCGCGTTACTTGCTGCAATTAATTCATTTTGTCTGTCATACACCTCAACGATATCATCGTGATCCGGCGTGCCAGCTATGTATTTCAAAGCAGTCCCAATAATATTTATGCTGCGTGCGTGTCTGTGGTGCAAGCGTAGGGATTCTATTTCTTTTTGCATTTGGTCAACGTCTGATTCCAACAATTTACGCATGTGTGATTCTGGTAGTATATTTGTTAGGTTTCTAGTCTCTTCTACTATGGTTGCGAAATTTGATAGGTCCGTCACATGGGCCAGAGCTCGGTAAGCGTTGAAAATTGCTACGTTTCCGTCTGCTATCGGGATATAGTGTGAGGCAGAATAGTCCAGGATGACAGCACAGTTGGTGGACACAATTGCTGTAAATATTAGGGGGCTGTAATAAGGAAACGAATGTTATCCTTGTGTACTATTCTATTATCAATCTTTACGGTTATCCCTAAGTCTTGCTGTACTACTTTCTCGACAAACACTTTGCTAAATTTATTTCCCAGACGTTTATTCACCTTAACATAAACCTTTTCTCCAGGGCGGTATGATTTAACCACAGTATTTCTATTATGATAGCCTAGGTCAGCCTTCTGCTTTGCCAGTATCTTGCGTTGAATTTTTTCTCTTAAATCATTTGGTATGGATTGAATTATATCAATTGGTCTAAGTTCGGTGGTGGAATGAATTCACCTATTGTATCTTGCAGTGGCCATTAGGACTAAATCTATTGTGTCCTCAAAGGCACATTCTAATTTAAGGCACCTAGCCATTTCAGTTAGTGTTCCGTGGAACCTTTCAACTTGGCCGTTGGAAGAGCTGTGCATTGGTGGGGTTGTGTAAACCTCGATACCGAAGTGATTTTTGACTAATGATTTTATAGTTTGTGAATTGAGAGATCTTTCATTGTCGCAAATTATTGTTTTTGTTCCTTTAAAAAAATTCAAAATCTCTAAGTGCTGGTTTGACATCAATTATGGCTATGGGCTTTACAGTGGCAAATTTTGAAAATTTATCCAAGCAAGTTAAGAAAAATTTTCTGTCTGTGTTATAAATATCCATGCGAAGTATTTCAACCGGAAAAGAAGGTATGGGAGTTTCGCCCACTACATGTTTTTGAGGATGTCTTTGATACTTTGCCACATGGCAAATTCTGCAATTTTTTGTAATTTCTTTAAGTTTCTTCTTGATATTAGGCATATAGTATTCTTGAAGTACTTGTTTTGCGTTTTCTGACACTGAACGATGTGCCCTATTGTGCTCGTTTGTTAGAATTTCGATTTGGTCATCGGGATTGAATATGTCAGTGACGAATTTATTGGTGTGCTTGAACTTCAGAGATGGGTAGCCCGTTATAAGGAGATGCTGAATTTGACCTAACGTATGCAAGTCGCAATGAATTACATTAACTACCTGTGGATTTACACAATCTTTTACTGTGGCTAAAAGATTCTCAATTTTGTCGAATGTCACATGGTGTCGAATACGGTCTTTGAAAATAATTTTTGTTCCTTTCTTACATTCAGCACCTTCGGTAAGAACAATTTGGTTTCTAAAGCAGTTGATCGGATTCTCGACAGTGGGAATAATTTCAGTGAGCGAAATTTCGCTCCCGCATACTTGGAGTGAAATTGTAGATCCAGAATCCTCTGTAATATGGATAAACTGCCTGGAAAGGGCATCAGCGACTACATTGTCTTTGCCAGGTTTATAAAAAAAGGTTGGAGAATACTCCTCAATGAAGGCTCTCCATCGCTTCAGTTTTGAATTTGGATTTTTGTCGGAAATTGAGAAAGTAAGGGGCTGGTGATCAGTAAATATGTTGAGGTTATTAACCCCATAGAGATAGTGTCGAAGGCTTTTTAAAGCCCACACAATCGCGAGAAGTTCACGCTCATTCGTGGCATAGTTTTCCTTGGTAGTGGACAAGGTTCGCGATATCATTGTGATAGGACGCCCGTTCTGTGAAAGGACCGCTCCAATGGCATGGGACGATGCGTCCGTTGTGAGATCGAAGGGTTTCTCAAAGTTTGGATACAAGAGAATGACATCTTCAGAGGATAGGATTTTCTTTAATTTTTCGAAAGAATCTATTGCGCCTTTGTCTAAGTCCACTTTGATGTGTTTTGAATGCTTAGTACCGACATGTCCATTTTCGCCTCGCAAAAATCTAGTAAGGGGCTTTGCGATGGCTGCATAATCATTGACAAATCTTCTATAATACCCCGCTAAACCCAAAAAAGACCTCAGGTTTCTTAGCGTTTTAGGGACCTCGTAATTTACGATAGCTTCGACCTTCTTTGGGCAGGTCCTTATTCCATCAGTTGAAACAATGAACCCCAAGTACTCCACAGAGGTTTTAAAAAACCTTGACTTTTCTAGTGACACCCGCATGTTAGCGTGGTGGAGCTTTTTTAGTATTCTATCTATATCATCAATATGCCTCTGCTCAGAGTCAGAAAATATTATGATATTGTCGATGTAGACGTGGCAGGATTTCCCTATTTCTTCACGTCAGACATCGTCAATAGCCCTCTGGAAAATACTCGGTGCGTTTTTAAGCCCGAATGGCAAACGGCAAAATTCGTATTTTCCATTGTTCACGCTAAACGCGGTTTTTTCACGATCGCGTTCCACCAAATTGATTTGGTGAAATCCACTTTTTAAATCTAAAGTTGTAAAAAACTTTGATCTTCCAAGATTTGATAGGATAACAGACGGGTCAGGTATAGGGTACTTGTCCGGAATGGTTTTAGAGTTAAGTTTAGTAAAGCCAAATACTAGACGTCTATTGGGTTTTCCACATTCGTCCAAACCTTTTTTATCAACAACCCAAACTGGGCTGTTGTAGGGTGATCGAGACGGTCTTATTATATCGTTTTTTAAAAGTTCTTTCACTTCCTTATTTACAAACTCTATCATCGAGATGGGATAGGACTGATACCTGGAATATATTGGCTCCTCATCCATGGTTCTAATCGTAGCCGAAATTTTAGTATTGTATGGCAGAGCTTCATTTGGATTTGCAAACACGCTAGAGTTTTCATTGATTTTTTCGAAGAAAACCCGTTTAACGCTTTTCGGAATGCCGACTTCATTTATTAAAGTATTAATTGTGTCCAGCTTGAGGTATCTTAATTTTTCTTGACCACCATCAAAGTAGATAATGTCGTGTTCGGTATCAATAACCCCCTTTATACTTTTTATGAAACTGAATCCAATGATGCCGTCAAAAAGCGATAAATTTGGAAGAATAAAAAAGGTTTCGGTCTTATTAAAGACGTTAACAAATGTTTTCTCCTTGACTATGTCAGCTCCATGAATGGATTTTACTAAGAATGGGGTTTCTAAATTTTTTATGTTCTTAAGTCCGTTAGTGTTTGTAATATAGCTTTTCGATGCGCCAGTGTCAATTAAGAGTTTTATATTTTTGCCACCTATCATTCTGTCGATGTAGGGGAGTACTGACCCGCCTCTAAAAAATTGATCTCATCTTAAAAGGTAGGATCTACATGATCTTGGTTTTCTGGCAAAGCCTGATAAGATTGGATATTAGAGTCTCCTGGGTAAACTTCTTCAGAAAATTCACTCTGCGGTACCTCATGACCAAGATTGTTGATTCTCTGGATTTTTCTAGGAGTTTGTTTGTCAGATGTTATGTCCCTTTTCTGTACTTGAAATCTTTGAAAGTTGTTACTCGGTACTGTTCGCATGATTACATCAGTATCAACTGGCTGGGAAGTTAGGATAGGGTTGAAACCCTGTTGATTTGTGTCTTGGGCTGAATTTTGTAATAGAGTGCGAACACTTGGATGGAATTTGAAATTAGAATTTGCGGTATTATAACGTTGTGACTGATTGAACGGTTGCTGAGACCGATTTGGAAAATTTGGCAAGTTCGGCTGCACAAAGTAGCCTGGAATGGCTTGTGGGCGGGTCAATTGTTGGTTGAAAAGGTACTGTGTAGTATTTTGTTGATTTTGTCCTAGCGATAGTTGGGGCAGAGGATTTTGCAGATTCCTGTTTAGGCCATGATTATAAACAGCTGCGAAGTGGTATCGGTTTTGATTAGTTTCCAACTCTTGGGATAGAGCCAATGCAGTCGGTAAATCTGAAGGCTTACAGGAGAACAGTGTATCGCACAGTGGCTTCCTAAGCCCGGAGACAAAAACTCGCAATGCGTCATTCCGATATTTCTGGTTAAGCGACCTGATTAATGCACCATCGCCTTCATAAGACATTATGACTTTATTAACAATGGCAGTCAACTTGCGCTCTACTTCATCGTAGAATTGAATGATTGACTTCCGATCTTGACTGAGCGTGGAGAGTTCTTGCTCTAATGTAAATATGGACTTTTTGTCCATATAAGTGAAGTCTAGTCTGGCTATGATAGCCTTGAAATTAAGAACCGTATTGTAGGCGCTTAGTGCAGCGTCTGCGCTTCCTGTAACTTTATTTCTCAGGATTCCCACCGCCTGATAGTATTTAGAACTACCCTGATAAGGTTCAAACAGCTTGTGCGCCGTGATGGCAGCCTGGCGCCAAGAAACATATCTTTGTGATTCCCCCTTGAACTCCGGTACCGCCTTGACTATGTCTAGAGTTTCATCACACTGTACATTAGGTAGGATTTCTATCTCCTTATATTCCTCGACAACGGACGGTGGTTGCAAACTATTCACTCTAGCAGTCAAATCATTGATAGTGGTTTGGAGTTCTTCCTTAGTCCTTTGTACAGCCTGATTAATGGCAGTATCCAAAAGCACTTTCAAATTTTCCGCGTCCATACTATTACTGCTTCCTAACGCGCTTACCACCTGCCTATCAGAAATTGTCAATGCTCTTATCCTAGCTGAGAGCTCTTCCGTTTTCCTGAAAACTTCCCTACTGTCCATAAACTTTTGAGAAATTGGCAAGGACCGCAAAAGAAAAATTCCCCAAATTCCGAAACTTTACAAAACTCAAATTCGATTTTTCAAAAGTTAGTTATAAATAAAAGCTTCCAAATGAGTTTATTCACTTTAAAATCCGAAAGTAAACAAAATTAAACTCTAAAAAAAATTTTAAATTTAAACAAAATGGTAGAGAATAACAATAAAATAACACGAGTTCTTAATTCTAACGCTTACAAATAATTCATCATGTTGTTCCTCAGCTGCGGCAGTGTGGCTTGTAGGATAATAGTTGCTTAGGCACTTTCCCTTGGCAGTTAGGATTTATCTCGGCTTTATTTATTTCGCTTTTAAATTGCTCGAACTTTTGGTTTCTTCTCACAGTATTGTGACTCTCTTTGATAAATTTTTACTTGAGTTTTTTTCTTCTTTTTTAAATTTTTGAGAGTAATTTTGGAAAATTTCTTCTTACTCTCTCGTTACTAACTTTTACAAGTAAAGTAATTGAACAGACCTACTGTGTTGTGTCTTTTGTCTATTTTTTTACTTTTTCCCTCTTAGTTTTGTATTAATTTAAATTCAGTTTTTCTGTTTTCCTACTATGTAGGCTTTTAAATATTTTTGATTTTTGTATTGTTTTCAATTGTTTGGCTCGTTTTATGTTTTATATTTTATTCAAAACTTCCTTTTCATTTTAATTTAAGCTCTATTTTTAGGCGTAATTTTGCTCTTTACTTTTGAATTTTGTGCTATTCTGAGTAGTCTTCTGGTTTCGATAATTTTTTTATCAATTTTTGATCTTTTAGTTTTTTTCTAGCACTTTTTATTATTCACTTTTTTTATTATTCACTATATGGTGACTGGTGTTCTTCGTTGGTGTTGGGCGCCAATTATTTATTTTTGTTCAAATATTTAATATTTAATACTTATTAAAATTGATTCTCGCTATACGAGCTCGAGTCTAAAAACTAACCTTATTTATTTTCTTTCTTAACTAAAAAAGTCCCACAACCTCGTGCAAAGTGCCAATTATCCTTATCCGCATAAAGGGCCAAATTTCATTGGAATAATAAAAAAATGCAAGGTGGCATCCGTTGCAGTATTTTATTCCATGGGAACGGAATGCCAAATAAAATGCAAGGTGGCATCTGTTGCAGTATTTAAATTTTAATATTTTTTGTTGCGCGTGCAGCGCTAATTTTGTGATGATGCTGTGGTCGCGCTTCCGTACCTTAACTGTTCCCCCCTTTAAGCATCGGACGTCCGCGTCTGATCAAAGCTTTGAATGGTATTGGAAATTTTTATTTTACGTTGCCTTTTAACAACAACGTACGCAATACAAATTATTAGGATTAGGAGAAAAAGAGAGGTAGATGCGTACATAGTTCCTTTTACCTTCAAGTGTAGGTAAGAAATATGGTCCAAATTTTTAATATTTAGGCCATGAAGGTACTATAGTGACAATATAGTGGTATGATCCGTAATGCTTACAGTATGGGCCATTGGTGTCTCAGGACTTTTAAAAGCGATTTTTCGGAGATTTTTAAACTCCGTTGAATTAATGGTCAAAGTACTGTCGAAAGTTATAAGGTATGCACCTCTTGGAAGATGTTTTTCCAAATCTTCGGAAACGACTTTGGAGGGCTGGTTGTTTATGATGACGACTCCATCATCAATTTCCATAAAGGGCTGAATATTGTGCGCGGAGTTTGCACCGCAAGCGGCCGTGTTATTCTTCAATAGATTGCTGAGGCACGAACTGCCATTGTGGCTCAACACTTTACAAAATTGAGGATCTCTTTTTACAATTCTTTAACATAATATATTTGTAGCCATATCTTGCTACATCATTAGTTTCAAATGATAATGTAATGTTTTTGTGAACAACAGGAAGTATTAATTTCTTATTGCAAAGTTCTACAATTTTAGGAAATTTTATTAAGAATGTGATAATGTTCTCATTCTGTAGAATTTTTAATTTTGAATTTACAATTACTTACTGTTGTTCCCAATTATTTATTTTTTTTATAATTTTTTTTTCGCTTACACTGATATCGGAAGTTACTTCGGATTTTAAAATGAAATTTACTTCGGAGCTATCTAGCAAAATGGGATTAATCACTTGCATATTTTCCAAAGCATTGGACAGGGCTATAAAGGGTGGTTAAATTGTATGGGCCGATGTTGAATGTGAACCACACCTAAACGCCAAGTTTTTTTCCGAATTTTATTTGACATTTCTCTATTTCAGACTTACTCAATTTGAACCATGGAGAGATACACAATCCAACAACGTGTTAAAGTTATCCAGACTTATTATGAAAATGGGAGTTCAAATCAAAATGCATATCGTGCACTTCGTAATTTTTTTGGTCAATTTCATATTCCAAATTTGCGTACAATCGCAAAAATCGTGGAAAAATTCGAGCAAACCGGGTCTGTAGAAGATGTGAGAACATCAGTGCATGCTCGTACTGCAGAAAATATTGCTGCTGTTCGCGATAGTGTGGCTGAAGAGCCGTCCACCTCAACTCGTTGTCGTTCCCAACAATTGCACCTCTCACGCTCGTCGTTGATGAACATTATGCATAAAGACTTGCATTTACACGCTTACAAGGTGCAATTGGCTCAAGAACTAAAGCCTCTTGACCATTCCAAACGTCGTGAATGGGCAGAATGGTGGCAAGAAGTGGCAACAGTGGATGATCAATTTTCGAAGAAAATCATCTTCAGTGATGAGGCACATTTTCACCTCAGTGGATTCGTCAATAAACAGAATTGCCGCATTTGGGCGAATGAGAATCCAAGAGTGATTGTCGAAAAACCAATGCACCCACAAAGAGTGACTGTTTGGTGCGGTTTATGGGCTGGCGGCATCATCGGGCCGTATTTTTTCCAAAGTGAGGCCGGTCAGGCAGTTACTGTGAATGGTGTTCGCTATCGTGAGATGATAACGAACTTTTTATGGCCCGAATTGGAAGATATGGATGTGGATGATATGTGGTTTCAGCAGGACGGTGCCACTTGCCACACAGCTAACGAAACTCTTTTGCGCAACAAATTCAATTGCCGTGTTATCTCACGTAATGGCGATGTCAATTGGCCGCCAAGATCATGTGATTTGACACCGTTGGACTTTTTTCTTTGGGGTTATTTGAAAGAAAAGGTGTACGTCGATAAGCCAGCAACAATTCAAGACCTAAAGGATCAGATAATTCGGCACATTAACGGCATAGAACCTCTATTATGCCTCAGCGTCATCGAAAATTTGGACCATCGGATGGAGGTGTGCCGCCGAGGTCGCGGCGCCCATTTGGCCGATATTTTGTTCCATACATAATTGAGTAATACCAATACATCATAATAAAATAAAATTACAATAATTTCCTAAATAGTTTGTGTTTTATTCAAAATCAACATCGGCCCTTGAAATTTAACCACCCTTTATTATCTAGTTCCCTAAGCACCTCCCTATTTGTTTCATTTAGCAAACTGTATAGGTCTCCTGTATTTATTTCTGAGGTTTTTACCTCTTTTATAAGGCTGGTTTTTCTAGTTAGGTTATTTATTCTAGATTGCATTTCAGTGTTTATAACTGTTTGCGCGTTACTTGCTGCAATTAATTCATTTTGTCTGTCATACACCTCAACGATATCATCGTGATCCGGCGTGCCAGCTATGTATTTCAAAGCAGTCCCAATAATATTTATGCTGCGTGCGTGTCTGTGGTGCAAGCGTAGGGATTCTATTTCTTTTTGCATTTGGTCAACGTCTGATTCCAACAATTTACGCATGTGTGATTCTGGTAGTATATTTGTTAGGTTTCTAGTCTCTTCTACTATGGTTGCGAAATTTGATAGGTCCGTCACATGGGCCAGAGCTCGGTAAGCGTTGAAAATTGCTACGTTTCCGTCTGCTATCGGGATATAGTGTGAGGCAGAATAGTCCAGGATGACAGCACAGTTGGTGGACACAATTGCTGTAAATATTAGGGGGCTGTAATAAGGAAACGAATGTTATCCTTGTGTACTATTCTATTATCAATCTTTACGGTTATCCCTAAGTCTTGCTGTACTACTTTCTCGACAAACACTTTGCTAAATTTATTTCCCAGACGTTTATTCACCTTAACATAAACCTTTTCTCCAGGGCGGTATGATTTAACCACAGTATTTCTATTATGATAGCCTAGGTCAGCCTTCTGCTTTGCCAGTATCTTGCGTTGAATTTTTTCTCTTAAATCATTTGGTATGGATTGAATTATATCAATTGGTCTAAGTTCGGTGGTGGAATGAATTCACCTATTGTATCTTGCAGTGGCCATTAGGACTAAATCTATTGTGTCCTCAAAGGCACATTCTAATTTAAGGCACCTAGCCATTTCAGTTAGTGTTCCGTGGAACCTTTCAACTTGGCCGTTGGAAGAGCTGTGCATTGGTGGGGTTGTGTAAACCTCGATACCGAAGTGATTTTTGACTAATGATTTTATAGTTTGTGAATTGAGAGATCTTTCATTGTCGCAAATTATTGTTTTTGTTCCTTTAAAAAAATTCAAAATCTCTAAGTGCTGGTTTGACATCAATTATGGCTATGGGCTTTACAGTGGCAAATTTTGAAAATTTATCCAAGCAAGTTAAGAAAAATTTTCTGTCTGTGTTATAAATATCCATGCGAAGTATTTCAACCGGAAAAGAAGGTATGGGAGTTTCGCCCACTACATGTTTTTGAGGATGTCTTTGATACTTTGCCACATGGCAAATTCTGCAATTTTTTGTAATTTCTTTAAGTTTCTTCTTGATATTAGGCATATAGTATTCTTGAAGTACTTGTTTTGCGTTTTCTGACACTGAACGATGTGCCCTATTGTGCTCGTTTGTTAGAATTTCGATTTGGTCATCGGGATTGAATATGTCAGTGACGAATTTATTGGTGTGCTTGAACTTCAGAGATGGGTAGCCCGTTATAAGGAGATGCTGAATTTGCCCTAACGTATGCAAGTCGCAATGAATTACATTAACTACCTGTGGATTTACACAATCTTTTACTGTGGCTAAAAGATTCTCAATTTTGTCGAATGTCACATGGTGTCGAATACGGTCTTTGAAAATAATTTTTGTTCCTTTGTTACATTCAGCACCTTCGGTAAGAACAATTTGGTTTCTAAAGCAGTTGATCGGATTCTCGACAGTGAGAATAATTTCAGTGAGCGAAATTTCGCTCCCGCATACTTGGAGTGAAATTGTAGATCCAGAATCCTCTGTAATATGGATAAACTGCCTGGAAAGGGCATCAGCGACTACATTGTCTTTGCCAGGTTTATAAAAAAAGGTTGGAGAATACTCCTCAATGAAGGCTCTCCATCGCTTCAGTTTTGAATTTGGATTTTTGTCGGAAATTGAGAAAGTAAGGGGCTGGTGATCAGTAAATATGTTGAGGTTATTAACCCCATAGAGATAGTGTCGAAGGCTTTTTAAAGCCCACACAATCGCGAGAAGTTCACGCTCATTCGTGGCATAGTTTTCCTTGGTAGTGGACAAGGTTCGCGATATCATTGTGATAGGACGCCCGTTCTGTGAAAGGACCGCTCCAATGGCATGGGACGATGCGTCCGTTGTGAGATCGAAGGGTTTCTCAAAGTTTGGATACAAGAGAATGACATCTTCAGAGGATAGGATTTTCTTTAATTTTTCGAAAGAATCTATTGCGCCTTTGTCTAAGTCCACTTTGATGTGTTTTGAATGCTTAGTACCGACATGTCCATTTTCGCCTCGCAAAAATCTAGTAAGGGGCTTTGCGATGGCTGCATAATCATTGACAAATCTTCTATAATACCCCGCTAAACCCAAAAAAGACCTCAGGTTTCTTAGCGTTTTAGGGACCTCGTAATTTACGATAGCTTCGACCTTCTTTGGGCAGGTCCTTATTCCATCAGTTGAAACAATGAACCCCAAGTACTCCACAGAGGTTTTAAAAAACCTTGACTTTTCTAGTGACACCCGCATGTTAGCGTGGTGGAGCTTTTTTAGTATTCTATCTATATCATCAATATGCCTCTGCTCAGAGTCAGAAAATATTATGATATCGTCGATGTAGACCTGGCAGGATTTCCCTATTTCTTCACGTAAGACATCGTCAATAGCCCTCTGGAAAATACTCGGTGCGTTATTAAGCCCGAATGGCAAACGGCAAAATTCGTATTTTCCATTGTTCACGCTAAACGCGGTTTTTTCACGATCGCGTTCCACCAAATTGATTTGGTGAAATCCACTTTTTAAATCTAAAGTTGTAAAAAACTTTGATCTTCCAAGATTTGATAGGATAACAGACGGGTCAGGTATAGGGTACTTGTCCGGAATGGTTTTAGAGTTAAGTTTAGTAAAGCCAAATACTAGACGTCTATTGGGTTTTCCACATTCGTCCAAACCTTTTTTATCAACAACCCAAACTGGGCTGTTGTAGGGTGATCGAGACGGTCTTATTATATCGTTTTTTAAAAGTTCTTTCACTTCCTTATTTACAAACTCTATCATCGAGATGGGATAGGACTAATACCTGGAATATATTGGCTCCTCATCCATGGTTCTAATCGTAGCCGAAATTTTAGTATTGTATGGCAGAGCTTCATTTGGATTTGCAAACACGCTAGAGTTTTCATTGATTTTTTCGAAGAAAACCCGTTTAACGCTTTTCGGAATGCCGACTTCATTTATTAAAGTATTAATTGTGTCCAGCTTGAGGTATCTTAATTTTTCTTGACCACCATCAAAGTAGATAATGTCGTGTTCGGTATCAATAACCCCCTTTATACTTTTTATGAAACTGAATCCAATGATGCCGTCAAAAAGCGATAAATTTGGAAGAATAAAAAAGGTTTCGGTCTTATTAAAGACGTTAACAAATGTTTTCTCCTTGACTATGTCAGCTCCATGAATGGATTTTACTAAGAATGGGGTTTCTAAATTTTTTATGTTCTTAAGTCCGTTAGTGTTTGTAATATAGCTTTTCGATGCGCCAGTGTCAATTAAGAGTTTTATATTTTTGCCACCTATCATTCTGTCGATGTAGGGGAGTACTGACCCGCCTCTAAAAAATTGATCTCATCTTAAAAGGTAGGATCTACATGATCTTGGTTTTCTGGCAAAGCCTGATAAGATTGGATATTAGAGTCTCCTGGGTAAACTTCTTCAGAAAATTCACTCTGCGGTACCTCATGACCAAGATTGTTGATTCTCTGGATTTTTCTAGGAGTTTGTTTGTCAGATGTTATGTCCCTTTTCTGTACTTGAAATCTTTGAAAGTTGTTACTCGGTACTGTTCGCATGCTTACATCAGTATCAGCTGGCTGGGAAGTTAGGATAGGGTTGAAACCCTGTTGATTTGTGTCTTGGGCTGAATTTTGTAATAGAGTGCGAACACTTGGATGGTATTTGAAATTAGAATTTGCGGTATTATAACGTTGTGACTGATTGAACGGTTGCTGAGACCGATTTGGAAAATTTGGCAAGTTCGGCTGCACAAAGTAGCCTGGAATGGCTTGTGGGCGGGTCAATTGTTGGTTGAAAAGGTTCTGTGTAGTATTTTGTTGATTTTGTCCTAGCGATAGTTGGGGCAGAGGATTTTGCAGATTCCTGTTTAGGCCATGATTATAAACAGCTGCGAAGTGGTATCGGTTTTGATTAGTTTCCAACTCTTGGGATAGAGCCAATGCAGTCGGTAAATCTGAAGGCTTACAGGAGAACAGTGTATCGCACAGTGGCTTCCTAAGCCCGGAGACAAAAACTCGCAATGCGTCATTCCGATATTTCTGGTTAAGCGACCTGATTAATGCACCATCGCCTTCATAAGACATTATGACTTTATTAACAATGGCAGTCAACTTGCGCTCTACTTCATCGTAGAATTGAATGATTGACTTCCGATCTTGCCTGAGCGTGGAGAGTTCTTGCACTAATGTAAATATGGACTTTTTGTCCATATAAGTGAAGTCTAGTCTGGCTATGATAGCCTTGAAATTAAGAACCGTATTGTAGGCGCTTAGTGCAGCGTCTGCGCTTCCTGTAACTTTATTTCTCAGGATTCCCACCGCCTGATAGTATTTAGAACTACCCTGATAAGGTTCAAACAGCTTGTGCGCCGTGATGGCAGCCTGGCGCCAAGAAACATATCTTTGTGATTCCCCCTTGAACTCGGGTACCGACTTGACTATGTCTAGAGTTTCATCACACTGTACATTAGGTAGGATTTCTATCTCCTTATATTCCTCGACAACGGACGGTGGTTGCAAACTATTCACTCTAGCAGTCAAATCATTGATAGTGGTTTGGAGTTCTTCCTTAGTCCTTTGTACAGCCTGATTAATGGCAGTATCCAAAAGCACTTTCAAATTTTCCGCGTCCATACTATTACTGCTTCCTAACGCGCTTACCACCTGCCTATCAGAAATTGTCAATGCTCTTATCCTAGCTGAGAGCTCTTCCGTTTTCCTGAAAACTTCCCTACTGTCCATAAACTTTTGAGAAATTGGCAAGGACCGCAAAAGAAAAATTCCCCAAATTCCGAAACTTTACAAAACTCAAATTCGATTTTTCAAAAGTTAGTTATAAATAAAAGCTTCCAAATGAGTTTATTCACTTTAAAATCCGAAAGTAAACAAAATTAAACTCTAAAAAAAATTTTAAATTTAAACAAAATGGTAGAGAATAACAATAAAATAACACGAGTTCTTAATTCTAACGCTTACAAATAATTCATCATGTTGTTCCTCAGCTGCGGCAGTGTGGCTTGTAGGATAATAGTTGCTTAGGCACTTTCCCTTGGCAGTTAGGATTTATCTCGGCTTTATTTATTTCGCTTTTAAATTGCTCGAACTTTTGGTTTCTTCTCACAGTATTGTGACTCTCTTTGATAAATTTTTACTTGAGTTTTTTTCTTCTTTTTTAAATTTTTGAGAGTAATTTTGGAAAATTTCTTCTTACTCTCTCGTTACTAACTTTTACAAGTAAAGTAATTGAACAGACCTACTGTGTTGTGTCTTTTGTCTATTTTTTTACTTTTTCCCTCTTAGTTTTGTATTAATTTAAATTCAGTTTTTCTGTTTTCCTACTATGTAGGCTTTCAAATATTTTTGATTTTTGTATTGTTTTCAATTGTTTGGCTCGTTTTATGTTTTATATTTTATTCAAAACTTCCTTTTCATTTTAATTTAAGCTCTATTTTTAGGCGTAATTTTGCTCTTTACTTTTGAATTTTGTGCTATTCTGAGTAGTCTTCTGGTTTCGATAATTTTTTTATCAATTTTTGATCTTTTAGTTTTTTTCTAGCACTTTTTATTATTCACTTTTTTTATTATTCACTATATGGTGACTGGTGTTCGTTGGTGTTGGGCGCCAATTATTTATTTTTGTTCAAATATTTAATATTTAATACTTATTAAAATTGATTCTCGCTATACGAGCTCGAGTCTAAAAACTAACCTTATTTATTTTCTTTCTTAACTAAAAAAGTCCCACAACCTCGTGCAAAGTGCCAATTATCCTTATCCGCATAAAGGGCCAAATTTCATTGGAATAATAAAAAAATGCAAGGTGGCATCCGTTGCAGTATTTTATTCCATGGGAACGGAATGCCAAATAAAATGCAAGGTGGCATCTGTTGCAGTATTTAAATTTTAATATTTTTTGTTGCGCGTGCAGCGCTAATTTTGTGATGATGCTGTGGTCGCGCTTCCGTACCTTAACTGTTCCCCCCTTTAAGCATCGGACGTCCGCGTCTGATCAAAGCTTTGAATGGTATTGGAAATTTTTATTTTACGTTGCCTTTTAACAACAACGTACGCAATACAAATTATTAGGATTAGGAGAAAAAGAGAGGTAGATGCGTACATAGTTCCTTTTACCTTCAAGTGTAGGTAAGAAATATGGTCCAAATTTTTAATATTTAGGCCATGAAGGTACTATAGTGACAATATAGTGGTATGATCCGTAATGCTTACAGTATGGGCCATTGGTGTCTCAGGACTTTTAAAAGCGATTTTTCGGAGATTTTTAAACTCCGTTGAATTAATGGTCAAAGTACTGTCGAAAGTTATAAGGTATGCACCTCTTGGAAGATGTTTTTCCAAATCTTCGGAAACGACTTTGGAGGGCTGGTTGTTTATGATGACGACTCCATCATCAATTTCCATAAAGGGCTGAATATTGTGCGCGGAGTTTGCACCGCAAGCGGCCGTGTTATTCTTCAATAGATTGCTGAGGCACGAACTGCCATTGTGGCTCAACACTTTACAAAATTGAGGATCTCTTTTTACAATTCTTTAACATAATATATTTGTAGCCACATCTTGCTACATCATTAGTTTCAAATGATAATGTAATGTTTTTGTGAACAACAGGAAGTATTAATTTCTTATTGCAAAGTTCTACAATTTTAGGAAATTTTATTAAGAATGTGATAATGTTCTCATTCTGTAGAATTTTTAATTTTGAATTTACAATTACTTACTGTTGTTCCCAATTATTTATTTTTTTTATAATTTTTTTTTCGCTTACACTGATATCGGAAGTTACTTCGGATTTTAAAATGAAATTTACTTCGGAGCTATCTAGCAAAATGGGATTAATCACTTGCATATTTTCCAAAGCATTGGACAGGGCTATAAAGGGTGGTTAAATTGTATGGGCCGATGTTGAATGTGAACCACACCTAAACGCCAAGTTTTTTTCCGAATTTTATTTGACATTTCTCTATTTCAGACTTACTCAATTTGAACCATGGAGAGATACACAATCCAACAACGTGTTAAAGTTATCCAGACTTATTATGAAAATGGGAGTTCAAATCAAAATGCATATCGTGCACTTCGTAATTTTTTTGGTCAATTTCATATTCCAAATTTGCGTACAATCGCAAAAATCGTGGAAAAATTCGAGCAAACCGGGTCTGTAGAAGATGTGAGAACATCAGTGCATGCTCGTACTGCAGAAAATATTGCTGCTGTTCGCGATAGTGTGGCTGAAGAGCCGTCCACCTCAACTCGTTGTCGTTCCCAACAATTGCACCTCTCACGCTCGTCGTTGATGAACATTATGCATAAAGACTTGCATTTACACGCTTACAAGGTGCAATTGGCTCAAGAACTAAAGCCTCTTGACCATTCCAAACGTCGTGAATGGGCAGAATGGTGGCAAGAAGTGGCAACAGTGGATGATCAATTTTCGAAGAAAATCATCTTCAGTGATGAGGCACATTTTCACCTCAGTGGATTCGTCAATAAACAGAATTGCCGCATTTGGGCGAATGAGAATCCAAGAGTGATTGTCGAAAAACCAATGCACCCACAAAGAGTGACTGTTTGGTGCGGTTTATGGGCTGGCGGCATCATCGGGCCGTATTTTTTCCAAAGTGAGGCCGGTCAGGCAGTTACTGTGAATGGTGTTCGCTATCGTGAGATGATAACGAACTTTTTATGGCCCGAATTGGAAGATATGGATGTGGATGATATGTGGTTTCAGCAGGACGGTGCCACTTGCCACACAGCTAACGAAACTCTTTTGCGCAACAAATTCAATTGCCGTGTTATCTCACGTAATGGCGATGTCAATTGGCCGCCAAGATCATGTGATTTGACACCGTTGGACTTTTTTCTTTGGGGTTATTTGAAAGAAAAGGTGTACGTCGATAAGCCAGCAACAATTCAAGACCTAAAGGATCAGATAATTCGGCACATTAACGGCATAGAACCTCTATTATGCCTCAGCGTCATCGAAAATTTGGACCATCGGATGGAGGTGTGCCGCCGAGGTCGCGGCGCCCATTTGGCCGATATTTTGTTCCATACATAATTGAGTAATACCAATACATCATAATAAAATAAAATTACAATAATTTCCTAAATAGTTTGTGTTTTATTCAAAATCAACATCGGCCCTTGAAATTTAACCACCCTTTATTATCTAGTTCCCTAAGCACCTCCCTATTTGTTTCATTTAGCAAACTGTATAGGTCTCCTGTATTTATTTCTGAGGTTTTTACCTCTTTTATAAGGCTGGTTTTTCTAGTTAGGTTATTTATTCTAGATTGCATTTCAGTGTTTATAACTGTTTGCGCGTTACTTGCTGCAATTAATTCATTTTGTCTGTCATACACCTCAACGATATCATCGTGATCCGGCGTGCCAGCTATGTATTTCAAAGCAGTCCCAATAATATTTATGCTGCGTGCGTGTCTGTGGTGCAAGCGTAGGGATTCTATTTCTTTTTGCATTTGGTCAACGTCTGATTCCAACAATTTACGCATGTGTGATTCTGGTAGTATATTTGTTAGGTTTCTAGTCTCTTCTACTATGGTTGCGAAATTTGATAGGTCCGTCACATGGGCCAGAGCTCGGTAAGCGTTGAAAATTGCTACGTTTCCGTCTGCTATCGGGATATAGTGTGAGGCAGAATAGTCCAGGATGACAGCACAGTTGGTGGACACAATTGCTGTAAATATTAGGGGGCTGTAATAAGGAAACGAATGTTATCCTTGTGTACTATTCTATTATCAATCTTTACGGTTATCCCTAAGTCTTGCTGTACTACTTTCTCGACAAACACTTTGCTAAATTTATTTCCCAGACGTTTATTCACCTTAACATAAACCTTTTCTCCAGGGCGGTATGATTTAACCACAGTATTTCTATTATGATAGCCTAGGTCAGCCTTCTGCTTTGCCAGTATCTTGCGTTGAATTTTTTCTCTTAAATCATTTGGTATGGATTGAATTATATCAATTGGTCTAAGTTCGGTGGTGGAATGAATTCACCTATTGTATCTTGCAGTGGCCATTAGGACTAAATCTATTGTGTCCTCAAAGGCACATTCTAATTTAAGGCACCTAGCCATTTCAGTTAGTGTTCCGTGGAACCTTTCAACTTGGCCGTTGGAAGAGCTGTGCATTGGTGGGGTTGTGTAAACCTCGATACCGAAGTGATTTTTGACTAATGATTTTATAGTTTGTGAATTGAGAGATCTTTCATTGTCGCAAATTATTGTTTTTGTTCCTTTAAAAAAATTCAAAATCTCTAAGTGCTGGTTTGACATCAATTATGGCTATGGGCTTTACAGTGGCAAATTTTGAAAATTTATCCAAGCAAGTTAAGAAAAATTTTCTGTCTGTGTTATAAATATCCATGCGAAGTATTTCAACCGGAAAAGAAGGTATGGGAGTTTCGCCCACTACATGTTTTTGAGGATGTCTTTGATACTTTGCCACATGGCAAATTCTGCAATTTTTTGTAATTTCTTTAAGTTTCTTCTTGATATTAGGCATATAGTATTCTTGAAGTACTTGTTTTGCGTTTTCTGACACTGAACGATGTGCCCTATTGTGCTCGTTTGTTAGAATTTCGATTTGGTCATCGGGATTGAATATGTCAGTGACGAATTTATTGGTGTGCTTGAACTTCAGAGATGGGTAGCCCGTTATAAGGAGATGCTGAATTTGCCCTAACGTATGCAAGTCGCAATGAATTACATTAACTACCTGTGGATTTACACAATCTTTTACTGTGGCTAAAAGATTCTCAATTTTGTCGAATGTCACATGGTGTCGAATACGGTCTTTGAAAATAATTTTTGTTCCTTTGTTACATTCAGCACCTTCGGTAAGAACAATTTGGTTTCTAAAGCAGTTGATCGGATTCTCGACAGTGAGAATAATTTCAGTGAGCGAAATTTCGCTCCCGCATACTTGGAGTGAAATTGTAGATCCAGAATCCTCTGTAATATGGATAAACTGCCTGGAAAGGGCATCAGCGACTACATTGTCTTTGCCAGGTTTATAAAAAAAGGTTGGAGAATACTCCTCAATGAAGGCTCTCCATCGCTTCAGTTTTGAATTTGGATTTTTGTCGGAAATTGAGAAAGTAAGGGGCTGGTGATCAGTAAATATGTTGAGGTTATTAACCCCATAGAGATAGTGTCGAAGGCTTTTTAAAGCCCACACAATCGCGAGAAGTTCACGCTCATTCGTGGCATAGTTTTCCTTGGTAGTGGACAAGGTTCGCGATATCATTGTGATAGGACGCCCGTTCTGTGAAAGGACCGCTCCAATGGCATGGGACGATGCGTCCGTTGTGAGATCGAAGGGTTTCTCAAAGTTTGGATACAAGAGAATGACATCTTCAGAGGATAGGATTTTCTTTAATTTTTCGAAAGAATCTATTGCGCCTTTGTCTAAGTCCACTTTGATGTGTTTTGAATGCTTAGTACCGACATGTCCATTTTCGCCTCGCAAAAATCTAGTAAGGGGCTTTGCGATGGCTGCATAATCATTGACAAATCTTCTATAATACCCCGCTAAACCCAAAAAAGACCTCAGGTTTCTTAGCGTTTTAGGGACCTCGTAATTTACGATAGCTTCGACCTTCTTTGGGCAGGTCCTTATTCCATCAGTTGAAACAATGAACCCCAAGTACTCCACAGAGGTTTTAAAAAACCTTGACTTTTCTAGTGACACCCGCATGTTAGCGTGGTGGAGCTTTTTTAGTATTCTATCTATATCATCAATATGCCTCTGCTCAGAGTCAGAAAATATTATGATATTGTCGATGTAGACGTGGCAGGATTTCCCTATTTCTTCACGTCAGACATCGTCAATAGCCCTCTGGAAAATACTCGGTGCGTTTTTAAGCCCGAATGGCAAACGGCAAAATTCGTATTTTCCATTGTTCACGCTAAACGCGGTTTTTTCACGATCGCGTTCCACCAAATTGATTTGGTGAAATCCACTTTTTAAATCTAAAGTTGTAAAAAACTTTGATCTTCCAAGATTTGATAGGATAACAGACGGGTCAGGTATAGGGTACTTGTCCGGAATGGTTTTAGAGTTAAGTTTAGTAAAGCCAAATACTAGACGTCTATTGGGTTTTCCACATTCGTCCAAACCTTTTTTATCAACAACCCAAACTGGGCTGTTGTAGGGTGATCGAGACGGTCTTATTATATCGTTTTTTAAAAGTTCTTTCACTTCCTTATTTACAAACTCTATCATCGAGATGGGATAGGACTGATACCTGGAATATATTGGCTCCTCATCCATGGTTCTAATCGTAGCCGAAATTTTAGTATTGTATGGCAGAGCTTCATTTGGATTTGCAAACACGCTAGAGTTTTCATTGATTTTTTCGAAGAAAACCCGTTTAACGCTTTTCGGAATGCCGACTTCATTTATTAAAGTATTAATTGTGTCCAGCTTGAGGTATCTTAATTTTTCTTGACCACCATCAAAGTAGATAATGTCGTGTTCGGTATCAATAACCCCCTTTATACTTTTTATGAAACTGAATCCAATGATGCCGTCAAAAAGCGATAAATTTGGAAGAATAAAAAAGGTTTCGGTCTTATTAAAGACGTTAACAAATGTTTTCTCCTTGACTATGTCAGCTCCATGAATGGATTTTACTAAGAATGGGGTTTCTAAATTTTTTATGTTCTTAAGTCCGTTAGTGTTTGTAATATAGCTTTTCGATGCGCCAGTGTCAATTAAGAGTTTTATATTTTTGCCACCTATCATTCTGTCGATGTAGGGGAGTACTGACCCGCCTCTAAAAAATTGATCTCATCTTAAAAGGTAGGATCTACATGATCTTGGTTTTCTGGCAAAGCCTGATAAGATTGGATATTAGAGTCTCCTGGGTAAACTTCTTCAGAAAATTCACTCTGCGGTACCTCATGACCAAGATTGTTGATTCTCTGGATTTTTCTAGGAGTTTGTTTGTCAGATGTTATGTCCCTTTTCTGTACTTGAAATCTTTGAAAGTTGTTACTCGGTACTGTTCGCATGCTTACATCAGTATCAACTGGCTGGGAAGTTAGGATAGGGTTGAAACCCTGTTGATTTGTGTCTTGGGCTGAATTTTGTAATAGAGTGCGAACACTTGGATGGTATTTGAAATTAGAATTTGCGGTATTATAACGTTGTGACTGATTGAACGGTTGCTGAGACCGATTTGGAAAATTTGGCAAGTTCGGCTGCACAAAGTAGCCTGGAATGGCTTGTGGGCGGGTCAATTGTTGGTTGAAAAGGTTCTGTGTAGTATTTTGTTGATTTTGTCCTAGCGATAGTTGGGGCAGAGGATTTTGCAGATTCCTGTTTAGGCCATGATTATAAACAGCTGCGAAGTGGTATCGGTTTTGATTAGTTTCCAACTCTTGGGATAGAGCCAATGCAGTCGGTAAATCTGAAGGCTTACAGGAGAACAGTGTATCGCACAGTGGCTTCCTAAGCCCGGAGACAAAAACTCGCAATGCGTCATTCCGATATTTCTGGTTAAGCGACCTGATTAATGCACCATCGCCTTCATAAGACATTATGACTTTATTAACAATGGCAGTCAACTTGCGCTCTACTTCATCGTAGAATTGAATGATTGACTTCCGATCTTGCCTGAGCGTGGAGAGTTCTTGCACTAATGTAAATATGGACTTTTTGTCCATATAAGTGAAGTCTAGTCTGGCTATGATAGCCTTGAAATTAAGAACCGTATTGTAGGCGCTTAGTGCAGCGTCTGCGCTTCCTGTAACTTTATTTCTCAGGATTCCCACCGCCTGATAGTATTTAGAACTACCCTGATAAGGTTCAAACAGCTTGTGCGCCGTGATGGCAGCCTGGCGCCAAGAAACATATCTTTGTGATTCCCCCTTGAACTCGGGTACCGACTTGACTATGTCTAGAGTTTCATCACACTGTACATTAGGTAGGATTTCTATCTCCTTATATTCCTCGACAACGGACGGTGGTTGCAAACTATTCACTCTAGCAGTCAAATCATTGATAGTGGTTTGGAGTTCTTCCTTAGTCCTTTGTACAGCCTGATTAATGGCAGTATCCAAAAGCACTTTCAAATTTTCCGCGTCCATACTATTACTGCTTCCTAACGCGCTTACCACCTGCCTATCAGAAATTGTCAATGCTCTTATCCTAGCTGAGAGCTCTTCCGTTTTCCTGAAAACTTCCCTACTGTCCATAAACTTTTGAGAAATTGGCAAGGACCGCAAAAGAAAAATTCCCCAAATTCCGAAACTTTACAAAACTCAAATTCGATTTTTCAAAAGTTAGTTATAAATAAAAGCTTCCAAATGAGTTTATTCACTTTAAAATCCGAAAGTAAACAAAATTAAACTCTAAAAAAAATTTTAAATTTAAACAAAATGGTAGAGAATAACAATAAAATAACACGAGTTCTTAATTCTAACGCTTACAAATAATTCATCATGTTGTTCCTCAGCTGCGGCAGTGTGGCTTGTAGGATAATAGTTGCTTAGGCACTTTCCCTTGGCAGTTAGGATTTATCTCGGCTTTATTTATTTCGCTTTTAAATTGCTCGAACTTTTGGTTTCTTCTCACAGTATTGTGACTCTCTTTGATAAATTTTTACTTGAGTTTTTTTCTTCTTTTTTAAATTTTTGAGAGTAATTTTGGAAAATTTCTTCTTACTCTCTCGTTACTAACTTTTACAAGTAAAGTAATTGAACAGACCTACTGTGTTGTGTCTTTTGTCTATTTTTTTACTTTTTCCCTCTTAGTTTTGTATTAATTTAAATTCAGTTTTTCTGTTTTCCTACTATGTAGGCTTTTAAATATTTTTGATTTTTGTATTGTTTTCAATTGTTTGGCTCGTTTTATGTTTTATATTTTATTCAAAACTTCCTTTTCATTTTAATTTAAGCTCTATTTTTAGGCGTAATTTTGCTCTTTACTTTTGAATTTTGTGCTATTCTGAGTAGTCTTCTGGTTTCGATAATTTTTTTATCAATTTTTGATCTTTTAGTTTTTTTCTAGCACTTTTTATTATTCACTTTTTTTATTATTCACTATATGGTGACTGGTGTTCGTTGGTGTTGGGCGCCAATTATTTATTTTTGTTCAAATATTTAATATTTAATACTTATTAAAATTGATTCTCGCTATACGAGCTCGAGTCTAAAAACTAACCTTATTTATTTTCTTTCTTAACTAAAAAAGTCCCACAACCTCGTGCAAAGTGTCAATTATCCTTATCCGCATAAAGGGCCAAATTTCATTGGAATAATAAAAAAATGCAAGGTGGCATCCGTTGCAGTATTTTATTCCATGGGAACGGAATGCCAAATAAAATGCAAGGTGGCATCTGTTGCAGTATTTAAATTTTAATATTTTTTGTTGCGCGTGCAGCGCTAATTTTGTGATGATGTTGTGGTCGCGCTTCCGTACCTTAACTTATATATTCTCGTGTCCACAAGTACATATTATTTCTATGAAAGTTAACTTTTTGGTGAAAAGCTGTTCGGAAAACAACACACTATTCTGATTAAAATTAAGGTTTAATACTGCCTTTATTGAAATATGTATAATGAAATTTTGCTTATTTTCTACAATTCTTAGGAAATACATTAACAATTTTTTTATAATAAAATTTTACTTAGTTACCACTAAAATTATGCTTATAAGCTAAAAATTATCTTAATACAATTTTTTTTTAATGAAATTAACTAATTATCAACAAAATTGTACTTACAACCTATAAATGATTTCAATAATGTTCCTGGAGAATATTGTAGAATTTGATTTATCGAAGAACGTAGATAAAAGATATTATTTGATTTGAACATTTATGTATTATGCAATATAGCAAGGTGTCAACTTCTCCTTCTTAAAGAATCAGCGCCCCAGGGCTAAACGGGTGATCATATTGGTTACATATAACGAAATAGTTACATACATATATATGTAAGTGAGAATTACATTTTTATTCTCTTGCTTTTAGGAAGGAGTACCACGTAAATTAATGTGAAGTTTTTGAGTAGCGTTTGAGGCCTTTTCAATGGCTTCTATTTCATTTAACAAATGTAAGGGTTTCTGTTTGAGAAATTAATTTAATAGGGGATGTAAACAATTCAATTTTTTTCAAGTTGGTATGCCATCACAATAGCTTCTACTTCGTCCTTTAGTAATGTCAATTTGTCAAATATTATTTGTTGTAATTTGTATTCGTTTAGTATATAGATTTTGTTTAAAATACTATTATAACTGCCTATTATTTTGTTAGAGACGTTATCCACACCCTTGTTAATGAAATACTGTTGATTACTATTTTTAAGATCTGTAGTTGTTTTAATAATTTGGTCTCAATCTTCCATCCAACCACTTCTATGCAGTGCCTAACCAGTTTATAGCTCTGTTATATTTTTGACTTGGTTTTTAGCGAATCTGTTTCAACATGCCATTCATTTTATCGATTTGATATTTTACTCTCTACTAATTGTAATTGTCAAAAACCAGAGCAACGCGTGCAAATTGTTGGAATTTTTATCAAAATAATTGTTCGATTCGTCAAAATCATCGTGCACTTATCCATTTTATGGCGTAAATAATCGTCCTTCAGAGTGGCTAATTCGAAGAACAATAATGGTCAGAATATTACTGTCAATGGTGAACGGTGGCATTAATCTTGCTGATATGTTTTTCCAACAGGACGGAGCTATGTACATGCCACACAGCAGGCGCTACAATTGATTTACTCAAAAAAACTTGATGAAAAATTAATTTCACGTAATTAGAGAAGAAACCTTTAGTGTTACATAGATTAAGCATGGAAAAATTAGTGAAACAAAAATACAGGTTAAAAGCGAAAACGAGTACCGCAAATTGTCCAATGAGTTGGAAAAAGAAAAAAAAGTTTCTACACATATCAAGTGAAAAGCGCAAAAGGTCTTCAAATTGTGTTAAAAGGTATTGATCCTTGCGTAAGCTGTGATGAAGTTAAGACCGGCCTAGAAGAGAAAGGTTTTAAAGTCAAAAACGTCTGTATTATTAAAAACCGTGAAAAAATCCTTCAGCCTATGTTTAGGGTGGAATTAGAACCGCGTGATGTAGTTTTAAAAAAGAACGAAACCCATCCAATCTACAGCCTCAAATACCTTCTGCATCGCAGAATCACTGTAGAGGGACCACATAAGCGTGCAGGGCCTGTTCAGTGCATGAACTACCAGGAATTCGGCCACACCAGGACCTATTATAAGTTGCCCACAGTTTGTTTCGTTTGTGGTGAACTCCACGGCAATGCACAATGCAATAAACCAAAAAATAGCTCAATGGTGAAAAAATGTAGTAATTGGGTGCTGCCCTGTGTATGCCCATTTTAAGCCTCCTATGGTTAAAAAATCATCAGCTGCTCCTAAACAATCCGAGCAATCACTTTTCGTCTCGACCAATAGCTTTCCTCAGATAATCCAGTCAACCAGCTACATTAACGCCAAAAGCTCAAAACAAGTATCTTATGCTAATATAGTAAAATCTAGCACAACAAGCTTGAACCCAGAACTCACACATCAAACTTCTGAACCGCATTTTAGCAATATAGAGGCAACATTGCAGTCCCTTGTTCAGTCAATAAACACTTTTACGACCTCTATGACCACCATGTTGCAGGAAATGCTGAAAATGCAGTATACTATTTTACAGGCTATTTTAAATAAATGATTTGCCTAAATATCTGGAACGCTAACGGCATCCGCCAACATAAAAATGAGCGCGAATACTTCCTGAAGGATAAAGACATCGACATAATGATGGTTGCTGAAACTCACTTGACGTCTACCAGCTTCTTTAGGACTAATGGCTACATCCTATACGATACAAAAGATCCTCGTGGAAGAGCTTGTGGAGGTTCGGGAATTCTGATAAAATCCAGAATCAAACATTATTTGATGAACGACACATGCGAGAATTATCTTCAAGCAACAAACATCTGTGTAGAACATTGTCGTAACAAATTAGTTTTTTCATCAATTTACTTGCCGGCCCGATTTACAGCATCAGAAAACCAATATTTAAATTTTTTCAATCAATTGGGACCTTGATTTCTTGCAGCTGGCGACTATAACGCTAAACATACCTTTTGGGGTTCACGATTAATTTCACCGAGAGGCCGCGTACTTTATGACACTGTTTCTCGCATGGGCTTAGATGTAATTTCAAGCGGGCATCCCACCTACTGGCCAACAGATCGGCGAAAAATTCCAGATGTTATTGACTTTGGAATTGTCAAAAACATCCCTCTCGAATGGATTCAGGTGGAGCCCTCATTCGACTTGTCTTCTGACCACTCCCCTACTATTATTTCCATATGTTTTCCACAGGAAATTGGATCACTTTTTAATGATTCAATTTTAACAGTGTCGCGAGTAACTAAAATATGAAAAATATTTAAGTACACACTGTACGGAAAATACCGCTTAAAGATCGCCAGAAGATATTGACTTGTCAATTAGCATCTTTACCAATAACATTAAACAAGCCGTGCAACATGCTACTTTTAGTCATACTGAGGACAGATATGCGAATCATAGGATTTATTCCTCAGAAATTGAAGAACTTGTGTCAAAAGAAAGGAGAGTTAGAAGAGAGTGGCAGCAACTAAGGTCGCCCCACTTAAAGAGTAGATTACGGGAATGCACAATTCTAATGAAAAATCTCCTAGAAATTCACAAAACAGCGAACCTTGAAACATATTTAGAAAGTCTAGATGGTACTCCTCAGTCAGATTATTCTTTATGGCGGGCTACAAGAGGTTTAAAACGTCCAATTCAAGCTAAACCACCTTTGCGAAATCCTTCTTCTGGTGACTGGGCAAGAAATGATTCCGAAAAGGGAGAGTTATTTGCCAACTATTTGAAAAATGTTTTTACGCTAACTACAGCTGGCAATGAAGCTGAATTTCCGCCATCTGTTAGCAGACCCCCCACGCCTCTAAGGTTTAATATTAGAGGTGTTGAAAACGCTATTGGTAATCTGAATCACAAGAAAGCTCCAGGCATTGATAAAATTAGCAATAAAATGCTCGAACAGTTACCTCAAGTAGCTAGAAGAATTGTGCTTTTTATTTTTAATGCTATTTTACGTCTTGAATATTATCCGGCAGAGTGGAAAGTGTCTACGATCACCATGATACCTAAGCCCGGGAAGGACCCCACTAGAGTTGAATCCTATAGGCCAATAAGCCTTTTGCCAACAATTTCAAAGTTATTCGAAAAGTTGCTAATGATGAAGTTAATTCCCATCTTAAACGATGTAGGATGTATCCCAAATCACCAATTCGGTTTCAGGGCTAAGCATAGCACCATTGCGCAAACACACAGGTTAGTGAATGCCATAAGGACGTCCTTCGAAGACAAAAAATATTGCTCAGCTCTCTTCATTGACGTTTCCCAAGCTTTTGACAAAGTGTGGCATGATGGTTTAATGCACAAAATAAGGCTAAACTTGCCTTCGAACATCCCTGAACTTTTGAAAAGCTACTTATACGGCCGAAAATTCATCATTAGAGAAGGTGACTTCTCAAGTTCCCCTCAACCAATCAATGCAAGTGTTCCTCAGGGCAGCATCCTGGGTCCTACTTTCTATTTGATTTACGCCTCTGATATGCCAACAGGCTTCCAAATTCATACTTCAACTTTTTCGGATGATACAGCATTCCTCAGTGTCCACGAAAATCATCAATTAGCTTCGCTAAAATTGCAAAAACATATTGACGAACTAGAGAAATGGCTTAAGTTTTGGAAAATCAAAGTAAACGAACAAAAATGCACTCACGTCACATTCACATGCAAACATGCACGCCCATAAAAATTAACGACCAAACAATCCCGCAACATAGAGATGTCAAATACCTCGGTATTCACCTCGACCGTAGACTAACATGGAATTCCCATATTAATGCGAAAATGACTCAGATGAAACTTAAAGCAGCGCAGTTACATTGGCGCATTGGCAGAAACTCTACTTTAAAACTAGACTGCAAACTTCTGCTGTATAAAGCGATTTTAAAACCAATTTGGTGCTATGGAATTCAGCTATGGGGTACTGCCTCGCCATCAAACATTGAAAGAATTCAGAGGCAACAAAATAAAATTCTCCGTATGATAACAGCAGCTCCATGGTATGTTAAAAACTCCCGAATTCACGAAGATCTAAGGGTACCTCCGGTGAAAACTGAGTTTGCAAGGTACGTGACTGGGTATATCAAGAAACTTCAAGTTCATCCCTCTTGCGCGTAACATACTTAACTATAGAGGCCATACTCGACTGAGGAGAAGGGATACCCTTGCAATCATCCGATCGCAAGACAGATAACTTTTCCGAAATTGAACCCGTATTAATAAAATCTTGAAGCTTGGCACTGGCTGGGCTCAAGTAGAAATTTTGTTTTAGTATTAAGATTTGTATACTTGTCGTTAGTTCATTTATGAAGATACAATAAATAATCATATGTACAAAAAAAAAAAAACCTAATGGCCCAATTAATTGGCAACCAAGATCGTGTGATTTAACACCATTGGATTCTTTTCTTTGGGGTTATGTTAAGTCACTTGTCTACGCCAATAAACCACAAACAATTGAATGACTGGAAATCAACATTCGAAGAGTTTTCGGCGAAATACGGCCGCAAATGCTGCGCAAAGTTGTTGAAAATTGTTGTTCGAGATTGCACCTTCAATAAAGCCCTTTTCATTGATATTAAAAATATATTTCCTTGTTTTATTATGATTTAAACTTGTGTAACTCTATATAAAACACCATTTATGTGTCCACTGCGATATCAATAAACTGAGAAACTGCGGGGTTCCACCTCTAAGCATCTAAAGATTTCAATGATTGTAAAGTGTACACGTTCAGTTGCACCATTCGCTTCACTTTTCTGAGCCGATACTGCATATATTTTAATACCTAATCCTTCGATATAATTTTGTAAAATTGGACTTATGAGACGGTTTTCATTGTCCATGACCAAAATCTCAGGAGCTAAAAAATGCTGAAGTATTAGTAAAGAAGTTTATCTCGTATGTGAAGTAGGGATTTATTTTTAATATAAAAAAAAATTTCGTAAACTTTCAAGGGTGTTAAGTGCAATATTTGAAGTGGTGTGGGAGTAGGTTGTATTTCTATTTTTACAGGATGTGTTGCTTTTTGCGCAGGCCATGCGGACGGAACCTTTTCTTCTTTTTTATGAGCTCTGTTATTTGCGGAAAATAATATTTCGCAACGCAACTGACAAACAAATTTGTATTATGAAGGGAAACTTTTGTCAGTTGCCAAGAAGTTCGAATGTAAACAATAAAATTTTTTCTGAGAAAATTAGCAAAAGTTTTAAGTTGAAAGAAAATTAAAATGCTTCCACCAATTAAATAATTTTTTGATAACGAAGAAGAAAATATACAAAACGTAGCACCGTTTGAAAAGCAGTTAAAATACAATTCTAATCTTTGCTGAATTAGAGTGTCAAGTTGCTGCCTGGTTATTATTTTCATATTTAGTTATTATGTTCAAATATAAAAACAATAAATAATTAATTTCTTATGCTTAAAAGTAAATTAACTTTACTCACTTTTTTACATACCACCAAATTTGCTTTAAAAACTCACATGGCAACCAAAATTTCTCGGTTGTCGAAATTGCATAAAAAAAGCAATTGAGGTTGCTGGCTTTAGTACCCAATTACTATCTGTAATACCTTTTTCGCAACTGGTAACGTCACTGATGCTCTTTGTAGACTTCTTGTAGCACCATAAAATACTTCTCTTGTAATGCGATGCCATTAATCACATTAGGATTCAAATATTCTTTTGATGCTATTATCCGACTTCCGTTTGAGTATTCAGACAATATGATGTAATCTTATGGTTTCCTGAATGAGCTATTTCGCGGCAACATCTACATTCTGAAACTTCTGAGAATATCAATTAGTTTAATTAATTGGGAGTTCAAAAAAAGGAATTAAATCAGTATTGTCTATTTCAGATGTTTGGTTTCTTGAAGAAGTCATAGCATTAATTTCTTGATTATTAACGAGAGAGCGCGTCAGCAAATAAATTTTTTCTACACGGTTTGTATATCAGAGTCTAATTATACTCCTCAATTCTAGATTTCCATCTCTTGAGTTTAGCGTTGTTGTTGCTAGTACTCTAAGCAAAAGTTAGAGGTTGGTGGAAGGTAGTTACATCCCTTGCACCATATAGATAGCTTCGCAATTTATCGAGTGCCCACACAATAGCAAGCATTTCCTTTTCTGTTGTAGAATAGTTGCCCTCTGTTTTATTCAATGACAGGGAAATGTAAGTGAAGGGCTATCAATATCTTTGGCACGGCGCCAATGGCAAAGTTTGACGCATCGGTTGTTAAAATAAAAGGCCTTGAGAAATTTGGAAAGACTAATATTTTTCAAGAAGTAAATAAGGTTTTAGTGTCATTAAAGGCTTTAAGTGCATATTTATGTAGTTCAATTTTGATATTTTTAAATCGATTTGCGGTTATTTGGGCGTTGTCGCCTCTAGTTATATTAGTTAGCGGTTTGATTACTGCAAAACTATTTTTAGTAAACTTCCTGTAATATGATATTATTACAAGGAAACTTTGAGATCTTTTAAATTAGTGGGGGGTGTTATATTAACGATAGCGGTGTTTTTTCTGGTCCGTGGAGGTCATGCTCTGACACGATATAGCCAAGAAATTCACTTGCTTTTGAAAAAATTTAGATTTTTAAGTGCACCTTTGCACCTGCAAAGATTAAAGAATTTTTTAACATTTTCTAGATTATTATATCGATATAGACATAGAAGCTGGAAAATATCAGGCGCATTCTTCAACCTGAAAGTTAATCTGATAAACTCATATTTACCATTTGGCATTGAGAAAGCTGCTTCTTAATGTCTTTTTTGTGAAATCCTGACGGATATGCAAGACCTTCAGCTGTTGTGGTTTTAATTTCAGCTTTAACTCAAGTTTTAATTGCAGTTTTGTCATTAACTGCACAAACAGCGTTGTATACTTGTCTAACAATTTTCCCATATCAAAATTTTCCTAGGGGTTAATTATTAATTAATTTTTTATTTGTTTTTTTATTTTATTTATCATCTGTACAATAAGTATTTATTTAAGTCGCAGCGCCTTAAAGACTTTGTTGGGATAAGTTTGCAAAATTTACAGAGTACATATAATAATCGACTAAATAATAAGAAAACAATTACAATAAAATTTCTATTTATTAATTAGTTTTAACATTAAATTTATTATTCGGTTTATACAAAATTCCAATTGTAGGCGATATCCACGAGAAATTACTTTGAAAAGTAATTCCCAGATATGAATGCTAAATGTGTAAATTGTTCGGCCGTTAATATATACATTAACAGTGGTATTCATAAAAAATCCTTACTAAACATATCAAGCACAAACTAGTTACTAAGGAGTTTCGGTTTAGTAAGCGTTTAGTAAAAAAGCGTATTCATAAACAGTTTAGTAACTAATAAATACTTCACCGAGTTTTTAGACAAGAGAGTGGCAACACCTAAATTTTCATTTCTCATTCAACTCTTAATGCTGTATTTATGCCGATTATCAATTTCTAAATTAACCATGTCTATCATATAACTTTATGTTATTTTGCTTGTATTAAGAAAAAATATATTTTGAACAAACAGATAAACTAAATAAATATGTTTACTTTTAGAATAGCTCAAATATGAATAATGTTAACGTTAAATGCACATTTTTTAACAAGTGAAGTAAAAGTATTTGAATAACGAGTTATGTTTTGTTTGTTTACATATCACTAGGATATTTCTCATAATTTTTTTAGATTTGTATTGCTCTGGAGATGTGCCACGTCCTCTATTGTCAACGGAAATATCATTTTTTATTAGTTGCACAATTTGCTTCACAGTTTGCCTATTTAAGCGATACTTTTGCTTAAATTCATTATTCGGTAGAGAAAATGGATGGAGCTTCTTTTTATATATTTTTGCTTTTCGTTCTTTCTGGCAAATATTTCTTATTTCTTCTGCTTAATGAGAATCAAAATTATAATAATTTTTTTTTTAAATAAATTTTGATGTACTTACCCGTTCGTTTTATTAAATTTAATGCTTCCATTTTTGGATATTTCCTATAAAATTTGAAGAACTTGAAAATACAAATTGCAAACTCAGAAAAATGTAAAAATTCTCCCATAATAAGACCTTAATTGATGGTCGAGGCAATATTAAAATTTGTACGGCTTAATAACCGCTTAATAAACGTTTAGTAAGCTAATAATCTTTTATGAATACAGATTTTTCAAATTAAAACTAATAGCTGCTTGTAAGCATGTATGAAGTTTTTATGAATACCACTGTAAAACTATTGACCATAGTCATAAAGTTCGATCTGAAGCTTATAAGTTTGATTTTGTTGGGGTTTATTATAAACGGTTGAGGCAGAAAGAATCCCTTTCAATATTCGTTTTCAGGACCAGGTCATACTTGAGTGGATAGAATAAACAGATATCATCCGCAAAGATGTGAAGTTTTCCTGTTAAACCTATATTATTTACGTCATTTAAATAAATTAAAAATAGTAATGGATCTAGGCAACTCCCTTGCGGAATTCCGTGAATGGCATTGCCCATGTTACTATATATACCATTTATGCTAACAAGTTGCATCCTATTATGAAAGTAAAAAAACAACAGCAACCCCAATTAAGCCCTGATCCAAACCTTTACAAATATTCGGAATTACAATTAATACAGCATCCTCGGTACTACGTACTTTACGAAAACGAAATTTATATTGGTATAAACATTTATTTTCCTCCATATACATATGTAGATAGTTTATTGCCTAGAATTTTTTCAAATATTTTATGTATTGCAAGGTCTATATTTATCGACGGTCAAAGCATTTCCTACTTTGGGAATCGGAATTATCAGTATTTTTAGTCTGTCTGTCGATCATTATGTTAAAGATATACTTATGTCATAGTATCAACTATCTCCGCCTTGCATGGTTTAACAAGCTTTGTATTGTCACTGCCCATACTTGCTTTCGTCCAAATTCTGAATCACTGTATCAATTTCTGTACTATTCACAGTGTCAATCCTAAATTGTTATAGTTATTAAAGCAATCGGCCTTCGCTCTATCACCCATTACAATTCCGCCGTGAGTATCAGAGACATTAAAATGTGATTGTCTAGTTGTCGCCATTTTACTATTTATAAATTTGCATGTTTTCTTTGAATCATTTCAACATACTATCTTTACAGTAATCATTTCTACATTTCCTCGTTGCTATTCTTATTATTTTGCTTACTCGTTTCAGTCTTTCTTGGACGCTATGCTTCTTACGAGAGTTCTTTCTGCCTTTCAAAAGTCTTTATTTGAAAAGAATTAAAGTTTGAACACTTTTATTTACCAAAGGTGTTATTTGAAAACGTACTTTCTTTCTTTCCGTTGTTATTTCAGTGGAGTCAGTTATCGCAGCATTCATTCCATTTTTTAATGTGTCAGTCAGTTCTAATGTATTCAAACAAGAAAAGCTTACATCAATTTTCAAGTAATTTCTTTGCCATAATCACAATGTATTTTTGAAAGCTGAACGTAATCCTTGGATGCTATTTCAGTTTCTAATTTGAAAGAAATCACATTGTGATCAGATTGCACTGCTATGAGTCAATATACATTTTCTCAAAGACTGATCGTTATTTAAGAAATCCATATTAGAATCACCAGCAATAATAATTGGGCAGCAAGCGTGAGCACATAAACATCATCAAGAATACCAATAAAATCGTACATACTACATTTTTGTGAACGATAAAACGAGATTAATTTTAATGGTTTCTAGTCCACTTTAATGTTTTTCAAAGTGAAAACAATAAGTTCAACAAATCTAAAGCTTTTACATACATGAACTTCATATTGAATATCATTATTAAAAAAATTAGATGTACCACCATAGGCACCTTTTCTAGAACAGCGAACAATTTTAAATCCAGAATTTTGTAAATTTGTGTAGTTTCCTCTTTAATCCAGGTCTCTGAGACATCAATTACATCTGGTAATTTTGGCAGATTTGCAATTAATGATTTAAAACAATTAAATTTTTCAAGAGACGAGGTGCTCCCCCTATTTATGCTTAATACATGCAAACAATGTTTATTCAAATGATTTATATATGGGTTGTATTCAAAGATTTTTTGGATTTCGTACATAAACATATTGATATCCAACAGTTTTCATCTATTTGGCGTAACTAAGAAGATTCAAAATTTCTTTACTATGGAAATCATTCGCATGCTCTTCTCTCATGCTTCCATTTGCCCGTAATTTTGACTTGGAGGACATTATGTTTTCCTTGTGACTCTTTGCAGAGAATTTAACTAGAAATAACAATCGCCATTGTTATTTTTCTTCTATTATTAATAAAGTAAACATAATCTATATCAATGGACGCTAATTCAACACCAACAACATTTGCTAGATTCATAACAGCATCTATTGCCGTTTCTTTCACGTATGTTTGCGGACATAAAAGTTATTGACTCAGTCAGTTGTTGCAGCTTCTCAAGCTTTTCTAAGTTTTTCAGTTCTATTCTAATTGAACTATGTAAGTTAATTTTTTATTTCATTTCCATAATTTTTACATATGTATGTATGTATATTGCAATTAAATATTTAATTTTGATTTTTTGACAGATTATTAAATTATTTTTTTTTGTAAGCTGAGTGCATGGGAAATGGTAACTTTTAAATAAAGTTAGCAATTGAGCGTCAATTTAGTGCACGTCTTATTTGTTGGTTGCCATATATCATTTGAATAGAAGAGGCAATCTCTCTAGCTACAGTAGGTTTGGGTTAAGTAGGTCTAGGGGGTGGCATTTTGTTGGATGACTGCTTTTGCTGAACAGCGTGTTGTTTATTTGACTGAGAATTATAGTTTTGTTTTGGTAAGGCATACTTCATGTTATGTTTTTTCCATATTTCCATTTCCAGGCATGCTGCATATGTCTGAATCAAATTTGTAGCTTTCTGAACCTTAATTAGATGGGAAAGGTTGTCATGTAGTCCCGTAATTAAAGCGTCTAAGGAGCGATGCCAATAGTTTTCAATTAAGTCGGCCGCTTCTTGTGAATATTAATCACTTTTAATTTTGTTTATTATTAGACTGAACTGATGGTTAATTTTTCCGTAGAGTTTTTCTGTAGAGTCAAACGCTTGGCGGATTTGAGTGAGTTGGTTTTCTAAACTTTGAATATTTCTCTTATCAGCCTCTAATTTTCTGTCTAATATGCTTGACAAAAGCTCTATAAAGTGGTTTGTTTTGTATTGGCTATAATCCTGTAAAATGACTCCACATTATGGATCCATAAAGTGTATTGCGTTATTTTTCCTTCGAAAATTGAAGGATCCCTTACGCAATCAAGAGAATCTTTTCATAGATTCTAATTCTTCTTCAGCTCTGGGTCCTGTCATTGCGCTGTGGATGCTCCCTGCTTTCCAGTTGGGCCAGACGGCTTTCAAAGACGCGGAATTTATATATTTGAGCATTGACTGCACCTTTAAGGTTTTGTCGCAATTGTTCCATATTTCAGGCACATTTATTTTGATTTATAAACTACTAAAAAATGTAAATATGTATATATTTCCAAAAAAACAAAGGCACTTACAAAAACGTTCTTTTGATTTATGAACTACCAAAATTTATCTTATCTAAAAAAAATTTTGTAATAATTATTTATTATTTTTGCTCTACAATATTTATTAGTTTGATTTGTATTATCAAAATGTTCTTATGTTAACTGCGATAATTTTTTGGCATATAGTGTTATAATGTGAACTACAGTGGCGAGCACACATGGATACATGTTTTGATGATATGACTTGCAAACCAAATAAAACGCACAAAATTTAAAAAATATATATGATTTTTTATTTAAAGTGTTCTTTTCGCCAGTCTTCGAATTTTTTTTGGAGTTTGGACATTTTTTCCGTGTATCGTGATCTGGTACTTCGATTTTCTTCCGTTTGACAATTTCAGTTTTTTCTTTTTTCGGCGCTTTGACTTTAGCTTTCTTTTTCGCGTGATCCGGTGATCCGTGATGCTGGCAGGTTCAGATTTATTTTTCGATTTTTTTTCGCTTTGGGTTCACTCGGTTTAGGAGCTACAAAATCCCGTTTCTGTGAATCAGTACATAAGACCCTGAAATTCTCATACAAATACCATTTGCGATCTAACGATAAACCGCTGGGTGCAATGAACGGAGGTAATTCGTTTGGGAGCTCAGCCGTTAATGGCAGATTAAATCTTTCTTCTTCCGAGTCCAAAAGTTCTTTACATACAATTTTTTTTTTTTTTTGAAGTCAAAGTGGTAGTACTTGGTAATACCTAAAATGTAAACGTTTACAAAATTAATTGAAATGAATTTGAAAAATTAAAATCACAAAGTCGCGACAGTTTACCTGGTAATCTTTTGGAAAATCCTTCGAAATGAGTATCCCATGTTTGCCACTCTACTTCACTTCTATTCACAGCATTGTTAAATTTATTACTGCTAGATCTGTTGACCACATTTTCAAAATCTTGGTAATAATCTACATTTGAGCGACTATATTCTAGTTTTATTAATCCGAAAGAGCGATCGGGACTGAACTTGGTGTGTCCAGGAGGCAATTTAATGATATCGATTCGTTTAAGCAAGAGTTCACTCGCCAGGCCAAATAATGCATCATTGCATTATTTTTATTCTGTGCTACGTAGTTATCACAAAATAAAACTAAATTTTTAATGGCATTCTTCGTGAAGTTATCGTGAATTTGGCTAATGACAGCATTAGGTCCTTTTCCTATTTCGAACTCTTCGTCTAATAAATAGTTCGACTGAACGTTAGTAAATTCATTATGAATACCAAAAATTGAACTTTTTCGAGTTGCTTTGTAATATGCCGCTCCGAGTTGTTGTGGACTGGATGGATAAGACATATTTTGTGCATAGTCGAAACTCAATACAAGAGTAGAATAAGCATCACTCATCTTACAGCATTGTTGGTAGAATTCACGCTGGCGTTTCGCATGGTCAATATGAGTAACAGCCATTCGTAATTGTGCTTCTTTTGTATCTGAATCAGATTCTTCCAAAACTCGTCGTAGCATCAAGGTATTCTGTTGATAGACGTCACAAAGATCAGTTTTCGGTTTCATAGGCGAGATGTAAGGGCAGAACTTGATCCAAATTTTGTAAAAAGTTTTAATTGCGATTTTATCTTCAGTAAGACAAACTTTCTCAAAACGACGATAAATAGCACTTTTTGTTCCAGCATTACTTTACAGTCTTTGTAGTTCGGCATGCTATCAGGAAGAGGTATTGCGAATTTTTCCGCAAAATTTTTAATAAATTGAACGATACGAGTAAGTGATTCTGGTGGTAACACATGCGATTGCCGTTTTGAAGACTTGAAGCCACTTAGTTCATGTTTTCGTTCAGAAGAGCCAACATTATCAATATGTCGAATCAAATTTTTATAACGTTTTAAACCAACATCGTAAATAAAACAAAACATTTTTCTACAAATATGAATGCCACGAAATAAGTACATTTTATCAACTCTGGATTTATTTTTTACCCTTTGGCCATACTTCCGACTTTTAGTGTTATAAACGTTTTCGACCGATAAATGGTGACGATGAAATTCCAAATGGCTCAAATGGACTAAATCTTGTTCTGGTTTACTTAAAAATTGCCGGCTTTGTATAGCAAGATTTTCTGGAATTATCTTATTACATTCTTTTGAACAACATGCTTGGGATTTTTCTCCGTACATAAAATCGATGTTGATGGACTCTTGTATATCTTCAACGGACTCCTCTAATTCGGATATAATATTGGCACTCTTCCAAGTAATTTCAAAGAACCATGGGAAGAAATTGCAAAAGTATTAATAGAATAATAAGCGACAACCAGCTCGGCTCGGCAACAAGCTGCCACTCTGTACATACCCTAACACAGTGAACGCCGACAAGAGCAGAGAGCAAAGCCGATGAGTGCGAGAATTAAGTTTCAAAGCGTTCTGCGCGCTTTTTTGCATTGTTGATGTTTACTTTTTAGGGTGCAATCGTGTTTTTTAATGGTTTAAAAATCATCAAACAATAAGTGAAATTTTTTCCCGGCCTGCTTTGTGGGACCAAAAAAACAAATTGTATCAAAATGTTGTTTCTGTGGAAAAACTGTGGATATGGGTTGCTGTTGTTCAATTTTCGGCAAATTCATTCCTTTTTAGTGTAATTGGATGTTTTCCAAATTCTTTTGTGTGAATAATTGCATTAATCATACTAGGAGAAGCAAAATACTCTTCATCAGATGAATCCATTACCGTGTACAGCAATTTTATAAACACAAATGAACAACAAGACTAAATGACATAAAAGCAAAACACATGGAATAAACAGAATTTCAGCGCTGATTCTCGCATTCACTGTGATATACAAATTTTTTTCTCGCATGAAAATAAGCGTCAATAAGCTCGGCTTGGCTCCGCTCGGCATCAGCACTCTGTTCGCACCCTTAAAGTTGTCATCGAACTTTATATTTTCATCAGCTATTTCATCGTTATCATCGCATTCGTCGTAATCATTATTTTATTAAACATCATCATTATCGTCAGGTGCTGTTTATGCACATACATCCGGTTACATGTAATAATTTCGATTTTCGATCTTACAAAATTATAAACATTGGTATTTGCAACGTTTGCTATCGTCCCTTTCAACTAGTACTCGGGGGGCAAGATCCGTCACTAACACCAGGAGTGTGTTTGCCTTTATCAATCGTTAAATTGCCGCTGCTTTGCTGCTTCCTTATAATAATCTTTTTGGCCGTAACTGCTTAAATGATGCTCGAACTGAACTTTTCCTTAGAATTCTCTAATTTTAAGGATTATTTAATTGTTTGGAATTATTATTTTTCCGGATATTTTATTTTAAGAATTCCTAATTGCTCGGCCGCCAGTTAATTTCTTGTTGCGCAGCCGGTTGAAAAAAAACAGTAGTCTGATTAAGGTTAAGATTCACACTGCCTTTATTGAAATATAGCTGTTTATAATGAAATTTAGCTTTTTTACTAAAATTATTAAGGAATACTTTTACAATTTTTTTATAATAGAATTTTACTTATGTAGTTACCAACAAAATTATGCTTATAAGCTAAACATGATTTTAATACAATTTTTTATAATGAAATTTTGCTTATCAGTTTATTACCAACAAAATTGTGCTTGCAAATAATTTGAATAATGTGTCTTGCCCACTTCCATGGTTTATTGTGTGGAGAATATTGCAAAAGTGCAATATATGGCTTATGGAAAATAATACAAAAAGTATTACTTATTTTTGAATATTATGCAAATTTGTTTTATAGAGATTATTTCATATGCACATTTATGGATTGTGCAATATTGCAACGTGTTAACATATATGTATGTATAAGCATATGTATGTATGTACAAATAAGCATTTTTATTTGTTGTCATTTTTTCTAAACAATTGTTTATTTGAAAAATAAACTTGTGCAGAAAATACTGAGTTGTTTCCGACAAAAGGATTAACATTTTTATATCGGTGTTCTCTCACACTAACATTGTAATACATTTACGACCCAAAGTGTAGTACGACATCACTGTGTATGCTGAAGTCTAGTCCTAGTTTTATTGCTAATTTGTATCAACGAGTCCACATAAGAGGAAATACAATAAGAACGAGTTAAAGAATGGAAAAATATTGGGTCAGAAATTACAAAACAGTTGGTGGATTCTATTCCCAAGCGACTAGAGGCAGTTGTGAACAAAATGCATCCCAACTAAATATTAAATTTTTCAATATATTTTCTGAATCTTATGTATCTTTAGCATCAAATTAAGTATTTTTTTTTTTGTTTGTATTTTATTTATTTTGCAATCTATCTTATATTGAGATAATAAGCAAAATTAATCACATTTATGTTGACATTTAGAGGTACACATATAAAAACATATAAAACTATAGAAATATTCCAAATTTAACAGAAAAAAATACAGATTTAGTCCATCTTATATTTACAATAACAGCAACTTAAGTTTTAGTAATTATTAAATTTAAAGCTTTAGCATTAAGTTAAAAGAAAACAATAAAAAAACAAAAGATAATAATAATAAAAAGATTGATTTAGATAAAAAAAAAATTAACTTCTGAAAGGTAGATCTAACACATGGTATCTTTTAAGTCTTCGAATTTCATCAGTATCGTCTAATAACACAATAGCCAGAGGATTTACATGATTGCTTAGTCTTTTTAAATATTTTTCGCTGTATGAATTTATTACCTCTTTAACAGTTTGTATATTTAAATCGTTATGTATGGCATCGTTGGAAATATACCAAGGAGATTGAGCAATAAGCCTTATAGTTTTTGACTGGTATCTTTGCAATATTTCTATATTTGAGGCACTTGCTGTTCCCCAAAGTTGAACTCCATAAGTCCATATAGGTTTTAAAATAGCTTTATAAAGTTTCAGTTTGTTTTCCAGACTTAGTTGAGATTTTGGACCAATTAACCAGTTAAGTTTCCTATTTATAATATTTAATTGTTGCCGTTTTATTTTTATGTGTTCTTTCCATGTTAGTCGACGATCCATATATAAGCCGAGATATCTAACATAATCCTTTTTTGGAATTCGGATGTTATTTATGGAAACGTCAGGGCAATCACCTTTTCTAAAAGAGAATGTTATGTGTACAGCATTTCAGCATTTACTTTAGATCTCCATTTACTTAACCATGACTCTATTAGATTTAATTCGTTTTGAACAAAAGAGCTAGCAGCAACTGGGCAATTGTTTGAAGCTAAAATAGCAGTGTCATCCGTGTAAATATTCACAAGGTCCAAAACAGGCATATCAGCCGTAAATATTGTATACAATACAGGGCTTAATACACTACCCTGAGGTACTCCTGCTCTGATCATAAATAAATGAGATCTTTCATCTACGAATCTTACGTAAAATAATCTGCTGCTTAGGTATGACTTGAAGAATGCATAAAATGTAGACGGGAGAAGTTTCTTTAATTTGTATAAAAGACCAGTGTGCCAAACTCTGTCAAATGCCTGCTGAATATCCAGGAATACAGCGGAGCAATATTTCTTTTCCTTAAATGATTTTCGAATAATGTCAATTACTCTATGGCATTGCTCAGGAGTGCCATGTTTTTGCCTAAATCCAAATTGATAATCGGGAATAATTTTTAAACTCTCAAGAATAGGGGACAAGCGGCTCAAAAATTTTTTTTCAAACATCTTCGAAAAAACACTTAGTAGACTAATAGGTCTATAAGAAGATAGTTCATTTTCAGGTTTGTTGGGCTTCTTGATCATAATGATCTCAGCGCATTTCCACTGAGAAGGAAAATGATTTAAACGAAGAATTGAATTAAAAATTTTCGTTAAGTATAGTACAGCTTTCTTTGACAAACTCTGTACAACGCCAGTGTCGATATTATCATATCCGGGAGACTTTTTGGTATTTAGATTTTTGATTTGAGTTGCAACTTCATATGGAGAAATGTGTTTTATGGGTAAGCTCATCTGATAGGGCGCATCCAAAAATCCCGAAATTTCTACGTCTTCTACGGAGTTATCAAATTGGTGAACAGAAAATGTGTTATAGAGGTGGCTCGCAAATGCTTCTGCCTTTTTAATGTCAGATCGGCACCATGAACCATCACTATCCTTACAAGGAGGATTTCTTTTTGACGGATGCTTCAGGTATTTTGTTGCCCTCCACAAATTGTGATCATTATTGTTTGAGTTATTAATATTGTCAAAAAATTCACCGAATGATTTGTTTTTTAGGCCAGTTAAATGATGTTTAAGGTTTCTTGCTGCTTGATTAAAACGCCACTTGTTATAAGAACTTCTGCTTATCTGCCATGCTTTTCCTAATCTCCTTTTAATTAAAATAAGTTCCCGTGTCCGTGAAGAGATTTGAGGAGCACTTTGCAGAATAGTAAAACTTTCAGCCGGATTCGATAAAAAAGCAGCCTCATGAATTAATTTTGTAAAATTTTCAACGGCTTCATCCAGCTCAAAATCATTAGATATTGCAGAGTTTAAATTAATGTTTATATCTAACCAATATGAGAACGACTCCAGATCAGTTTTAACTGTTACAAGCTTATTGACTTTTTTGATAAACTGAGGCGAGGAGTTATACGTTAGTAAAATTGGGGAGTGGTCTGAGCTGAGGTCATAATTATCTAGAATACCAAGTTGATAAGAAGGTATTCCAGAATATACAAAAAAATCAATTAAGTCAGGAATTTTGAACGGATCAGAAGGCCAATACATAGGTTTTCCAGTTGAAAGAGCAGAATAATTTTTAGAAAGCAGACACTTATAGAGCTCTCTGCCTTTAGGGTTAATAAGACCTGAACCCCACCAAGGATGTTTCGCAGTAAAATCTCCTCCAACTATAAAACGACGACCAAATTTGCAAAGTCATCGCAATTAATATTATGACGAGGAGGAAAATAAACTGCACATAACGCAACAGAATACATACGGCAAATAATTTTAATACATGAAGCTTGGACACTTTCCTTAATAAGATGGTCTTCTTGATGATATTTTATAGACTATTTGATTAAAATTGCAGAACCACCATGAGCCCTTTCATTAGGATGATTGGCACTTATCAAATCGTAGCCTTTAATTTTAAAAAACGACTTACTTGTAAAATCAGATTCAGAAATAAGAAATACGTCGATGTTGTTTGACTGCAAAAATACTTCTACCTCCCTTAAATGGTTTGAGAGTCCATTGGCATTCCATGTTGCTATACGGAGATCTACGGACATAATTTACTGCATAAGACTGATATCATATTCAGAAGAGAGTTTGTTAGTTCCATTTGCTTTGTTAATTTAAGTAAATTTTTTGTCTCAATTTTTTGAAGGCTCGTGCAATCATTGTTTGAATTGTATGTTCCTTTTACAGCATCTGCGAATGTTACATTCGAATTATGTTCAAAACTATTATTTTGAGAAGAGGATTGATGTAAAGGAGGAGCAAGTTGTCGGTATTGTTGAAAATTCAATATCTTGATGAACAATGCATCCCCTATAACTTGCAGGATGGGATTCATTACAATTAGCGCATTTGGCAGGAACAGTCTTACTTTTGCTACATTCAGCTGATAAGTGATTTTCTCCACACTTGACACATTTGTATGGCTTATTGCAATAGGAACGAGTATGAACATATTGTTGGCATCGATGGCATTGTGGAATGTCTCTAGTTTTCCGGGGAGGCTCAATAGTGATGATAGCGTTATTGATATGTTTTAGATTGCAAATTTCCTTATTGTTGTCGCCTGGTTCAAGATCAAGGAAAAATATACAAAGGGGTTGCTTGCTAATGTTACTTCTAATATTGGAAATATTTCGCACTTTGTGGCCACAATTTTCGACAAATGATTTAATATCATCAATATTGGTTGAGTAGTGTAAATTTTTAACAACAACTCTGTATGCTCTTTCTTGTTTTGTTTGAAAAGTGTAAAAGCTTATCTTTTTAAGCTTAAGATTGGAAACAAAAGTTCGGTACGCGCTTATGGACTTAATCATGACTCTGACTTGGCCATCTTTAAGAGACTTATAAGAAAACTGCTCTGAAGAGATAATACTTGAGAAGTATTGTGTCATATCCTTAATAATAGTTACATCCGGGATATAAAGGGTGGTTAAATTTCAAGGGCCGATGTTGATTTTGAATAAAACAAACTATTTAGGAAATTATTGTAATTTTATTATGATGTATTGGTATTACTTAATTATGTATGGAACAAAATATCGGCCAAATAGGCGCCGCGACCTCGGCGGCACACCTCCATCCGATGGTCCAAATTTTCGATGACGCTGAGGCATAATGGAGGTTCTATGCCGTTAATGTGCCAATTATCTGATCCTTTAGGTCTTGAATTGTTGCTGGCTTATTGACGTACACCTTTTCTTTCAAATAACCCCAAAGAAAAAAGTCCACGGCCATTGAATTTGTTGCGCAAAAGAGCCATTGTTTCGTTAGCTGTGTGGCAAGTGGCACCGTCCTGCTGAAACCACATATCGTCCACATCCATATCTTCCAATTCGGACCATAAAAAGTTCGTTATCATCTCACGATAGCGAACACCATTCACAGTAACTGCCTGACCGGTCTCATTTTGGAAAAAATACGGCCCGATGATGCCGCCAGCCCATAAACCGCACCAAACAGTCACTCTTTGTGGGTGCATTGGTTTTTCGACAATCACTCTTGGATTCTCATTCGCCCAAGTGCGGCAATTCTGTTTATTGACGAATCCACTGAGTTGAAAATGTGCCTCATCACTGAAGATGATTTTCTTCGAAAATTGATCATCCACTGTTGCCATTTCTTGCCACCATTCTGCCCATTCACGACGTTTGGAATGGTCAAGAGGCTTTAGTTCTTGAGCCAATTGCACCTTGTAAGCGTGTAAATGCAAGTCTTTATGCATAATGTTCATCAACGACGAGCGTGAGAGGTGCAATAGTTGGGAACGACGACGAGTTGAGGTGGACGGCTCTTCAGCCACACTATCGCGAACAGCAGCAATATTTTCTGCAGTACGAGCTGTACGAGCATGCACTGGTGTTCTCACATATTCTACAGACCCGGTTTGCTCGAATTTTTCCACGATTTTTGCGATTGTACGCACATTTGGACGATGAAATTGACCAAAAAAATTACGAAGTGCACGATATGCATTTTGATTTGAACTCCCATTTTCATAATAAGTCTGGATAACTTTAACACGTTGTTGGATTGTGTATCTCTCCATGGTTCAAATTGAGTAAGTCTGAAATAGAGAAATGTCAAATAAAATTCGGAAAAAAACTTGGCGTTTAGGTGTGGTTCACATTCAACATCGGCCCATACAATTTAACCACCCTTTATAATGGAGGTGGTTTAGGGTCAGACGGATTTGATTGGGAAGTTGATGGAGCTGTATTTGAATTATTATTATCGCATTCATCATCAGAAAGAACAACAAATCTATTACTTGAATTTGGAGAATCTTGAATCTTACCGATTTGTCTTCTTTTGTTGACAAATAACAATGGGGAGTTGGTACGTTTTCTTGAATGTGGAACTATTTGCCAACCAATTTCACCGTCCTTTACCTTTACCAATTTCGCTAGTACCGACGCCGGCAGCAATGGTAGCCATTCTTGCGAATTTGTTTTCCTTACCAATAATGATGTACGTATGTATGTATTATTTAAAAATTTAAAAAAAAATTTATTTGAAAAAAAAAATTATTTTCAATGCCAGACGTCTTTACTTGACAAGAAACACAAAGAAAACTATCTCAAATTAAGTATGGCAATAATTTTGTCCCTTGAAATGAAGTACTTTTTTATTTTTTTATTATTAATAAACAATATTATAAAATCGTTGAAATGAATTAAGCGGCATTTTGTAGGAAACTCAGTTCTTTATTAAAAATATCTACGACTAAACCATCAAATCGATCTGTAAGTCCAAGTAGCATCCTGGGTCAATAATTAAGCTCGACACTGTACATAAAATGAAGAAAAATCTAATTGTTTCAATTTGAAATTTCCTTTTGGGGTAGAGATTTATTTTGAAACCGTTGACGACGATAAATTTAAAATTTATACTTTCCTCATAATACTAACATTAATGACTGCTTTGCTATGTACATGGAAACGTTTAAACAACAAAGCTAAAAAATTTCATTCATTGTTTATTATAGTTTATTAAGTCAAGAAGGCGCTTTGTTGGCATATTCCGGTTACGGGGATAAAGATAAAGATGCTCGAGTAACAGCCGCAATTGCAAGTAATATATGGGCTGCATATGAAAAACACGGTCGCAATGCTTTTCGTGAAGATCGTCTACAATTCGTGCTGTTAGACTGTGAATGTGGCCATGTAGCAATTACAAAGGTATGATTAGATTTACATATTTTTCACATGTACATATACGTTTTAGCATAGAAATTGTGTATGTATGTACATACATATGTGCAGATAGTGCTACCACCCTTTTTGGTCCGCCAGACAATGTTGGCCTGTAGTGCGATTCTGTAACTTTTAACAATAATTGTTATTGTTATAATAATAACTTATAATGTTGTTTGCAGTAACGATTTTGCTATTCTGTAACTAACAAATAACAACATTGACATAAATTTAAGTCAAGTGGCATCGCTGTGAACAAATATGTAAAAATAGCGAAAACCACAACCACAAGGTATTTCTATTCTACAATCGCAAGGTATTTCTTTAACTTACATAAATTATTTAATGTAGTTTTAAGAAACGAAGTTCCTTTTTTTACGTTGTTTTTATTTTATTATTAATTTCCTTTAATTGTTTTTAGCTTCTTAAACTATTTAGTTTCTTAAACTATTATATTTTATTTGTATTGTTTTATTACTTTGTTTTAATTTTAATTGATTTTTTATGTCATATATAATGAATGAATAGACTGAATTAAGTAAAACCAAAAAAAATTATGTTATTTATTTCATAAAAAACTAAATTTAAGAGTTAAAACATTAATACAATAGATAAGAAACCTACGAATACGCAAACTAATATTGACTTTTTCTTATTCTGGATATTAACTTGCATTTCAAAAATTAACTTGTTTTATCTCACGCAAACTTAAACAACTTAAAGACAACTGTTGTTTATTTAACAAGAACAGCTGACTCAAACAATAACAAGTATTGCTAAAAGCAATACAAAATAGCAAAATCGCTAAATCGCTTGTTTAATTTTTTAACAATAACAAATATTGTTAAATAACGATAGAGAATCGCACTACTGCAAGCTTCTATTTTACGTGATTTGCTGATTCCAAAGGTAATTATATGGCAATCAAATAAAAAAACACAGACGTTTTGCTTTTGTACAAAATCTTTTTGTGCGACAAATTTATTTTCTAAGTGTGATACAATATAAAAAACATGACGAATTTGGGAACTAATAATTGTGTTCAGTCGAAAAGCACGCACAAATACATACAGTTTGTAAAAAATAAAAAAAAAATTTTGCACACAAAAAAAAAACATAAAATTCATTTTGATTCAAGAATTTTAACAAAAAACATTAACATACTGTTGTTTTTTTGCACACATCCCATTACGGTACTTCTTTGCGACGATAAGGCGCCAATACTTTTCAAATAGACGTTTAAAGACACATTAAAAGAACAACACAAAAGAAAGAAGCTTACTCAGTGTAAAAAGTGTAAAAAAATCTTTCATATTGAATGAAGACAATTAAAAAAAGTACACAAATGCCGTTATTTGGCAAAAATTTCGTGAATTTGGTTTTTTTCATAAATGGGATGGAATTTGAATGAGGTAAACAAAGATTTAATAATAAAGTGATCGTTCTTAATTCAACAAATAATCACTTATTTGAATATAAAAAATGTCAGGAAAACGAGTTTAAAAAAATATACAAATGGTCTAGTTCAATCATTACAAAGGCGTGTCTGCCAAGGAATTCGCCGATGTGTTTTCCCTGTTTCTGGAAGATTAGCTCTTCAAGTGGAGGAAGACTGGGCTACGTGTTTCCTATGCAATCATCAGAAATGTTCTTCAAAAGCACAATTATTTATCAAGAGTGGCGAGGAAAAAACCTCGGCTCTCAGTACAAAATATTGAAAAGAGATTAAGATTTATCACCGAACACGTTTCACTCCCTCCAGAGTACTTTGACGATGTTATTTTCTCCGATCGAACAAAAATTATGCTTTATTATCATGATGGACCGCAAAGAGTTTGGCGTAAGCCCCTAACAGCACTAGAAAATAAAAATCTTATTCCTACAATAAAGTTTGGAAAACTGTCCGTAATGGTATGGGGCTGTATATCCAGCAAAGGAGTTCTTGTAATCAGGATTTTAGGTGAAATAATGACTAAAGAAGTATACCTTGATATATTGAAAAATGAACTGAGCTTTAAAGTATTTGGTTTTATATACCCGGATAATCCGAATAAATTAAAATACTATCAAGACAATGATCCCAAACATAAATCTTTTTCGGTAATGGATGTTCGAGGAGGACACACAAAATATTAGAGACAAAAATTCAAAAATTTACATCAGACTTAATTTTTTATCAAGCGTGCAAACATTTTTTTACAGTATAGAAATTGAACTATTTTTATTTTTTAATATTCTACATAAGAATTTTTTCATTGTTATAAAGGTTTTTTATTTATTATATTAGCAAATCACATGTTTATAAAATACTGCTCGAAAAAAAAATTTTATTTTTATATGAAATCAATGCATGTTTTGAATTTTTTTATTTTTATCCACGTGCAAAGATTTTTTTACAAACTGTATGCACACGTACATTTACTTGTGTATGTATGTAAGCAAAAATATACATATGTATGTACATACTTATACATACATATATTAAATTTTTTTATAACTTGCAAAGTAAATTTTCAAGTTATAATTGCACAGAATAGGCGGGAATCGAAGATCATAGCCTATGATGGTTTTAACAGTATCTTTTTTTCTAACAGTCTCTGTGTCTAACTTGCCCGACCCATGCTTTCACATGGGAAGTACCAGCGTAACTGACATGAAATTTGTCAAATGAACCGTAAAACAATACAGTTATCAGCGTGAAATCAATCAACAAGTGCGAGTGAGACGCAAAACTATCGAAGGCACGGACTTGCAAAATATTACAAAAATTTGTCGTGTTATGTTAGGAAGACAATTGCGAAGAACGACGAATTCGCTCGTAAATATTCGTGTGAATCAAAATAAAGACGAGCAAACAACTCTTGCTTATAATTAGTAAAATTATTTACATATTGTGCAAAGACAAAAATAATTTTTTTTTATAACAAATTTATTTACAATTGCTCCAATAGAAGACAATGCGTAAATTTGATCTTAAATTATATGTAAATTAAAATTGCTGTTGAACTCCAAAGAGAACAACAAACAATTGAAGCCAAAAGGGTAATAATATATGTACATACATACATATGTAAATAGGCTTACAATATTAATATTAAAAGAGTTAATTGAGCATTTTGATATATTCTGTGTTAATTCATAACCGGCAGATCTAAAATATTGTGTTATATCAATTTCCTGATCTCTTCGCTATTATACAAGAGTGCAATAGCTAATATATTTACATTATTAAATAGTTTTCTCTAAATCTTTTTATCTCAGCTTTAACTTTTGCGATACAAAGGTCTCGGTAAATCGCATCAATTGACAAAAAGCATGGATCATTTACAATTAATCTAAGAGTCTAGATTGACATCTCGTAGTATCATATCCTACAGATTTTTTACAACGAATTATTTTATTTTTTTCATTAACTTTACTGGGAGTATTGTGTCTTGAAGTCAAATCTATAGGTCAGGGACAATATAATATATCACAAAATTAGAAAATTAATAAAAAAAATTTAAAGGTGTTAGAAGCGAGAAATCAGAAAGATATTCTATGCCGATTTCTTCAGAACTTCCTATTATTTCATATGTATTTACATTATAATAAGGGCACTATATTAAAACAGGTAAAAATATGCAAACATCACGTCCAAAAGAAAAATAGATTGTCCAGTGGAGCGTGGCTATTTTGGCTCCTACCCCACCCCACTTGCCAGTATGGCAGTAGCTCATACTACACCATTTCTGTATCACCAACAAGTCTCATTTCTCTTGAAATTGAATTGATTTATTAAATTCTTTTATGGTACAAAATGCTTTAGAGGATATTGGTCTAATGTGAAATTTATTACAAAAAGCTTAGATTTACCAAAAAAATATATACATACATATGTAAACCAAAAGTAGCATTTAATACCTAAATAAGTGTTTTGCGAAATTTACATTTTTAGAAATTCCACAACAAATTAATCGCAGGAGACATGTAAATAGGAATTCCATTAACCAAATATCAAATAATTTACAAACGGTAAAGTCTTCTAAAATGCGTGATTCTGCTCGCAAATATTTTCTCTATAATGAAATGAAATTTTGATATGTTACGTTTTAGAGGAAGATCATTCGCTCTAAGCAAAGCCTCCAAAAATTGTATAAAAACATATTTGTTAGGGTGGTTAAATTGTATGGGCCGATGTTGAATGTGAACCACACCTAAACGCTAAGTTTTTTTCCGAATTTTATTTGACATTTCTCTATTTCAGACTTACTCAATTTGAACCATGGAGAGATACACAATCCAACAACGTGTTAAAGTTATCCAGACTTATTATGAAAATGGGAGTTCAAATCAAAATGCATATCGTGCACTTCGTAATTTTTTTGGTCAATTTCATCGTCCAAATGTGCGTACAATCGCAAAAATCGTGGAAAAATTCGAGCAAACCGGGTCTGTAGAAGATGTGAGAACACCAGTGCATGCTCGTACAGCTCGTACTGCAGAAAATATTGCTGCTGTTCGCGATAGTGTGGCTGAAGAGCCGTCCACCTCAACTCGTCGTCGTTCCCAACTATTGCACCTCTCACGCTCGTCGTTGATGAACATTATGCATAAAGACTTGCATTTACACGCTTACAAGGTGCAATTGGCTCAAGAACTAAAGCCTCTTGACCATTCCAAACGTCGTGAATGGGCAGAATGGTGGCAAGAAATGGCAACAGTGGATGATCAATTTTCGAAGAAACAGAAACAGAATTGCCGCATTTGGGCGAATGAGAATCCAAGAGTGATTGTCGAAAAACCAATGCACCCACAAAGAGTGACTGTTTGGTGCGGTTTATGGGCTGGCGGCATCATCGGGCCGTATTTTTTCCAAAATGAGGCCGGTCAGGCAGTTACTGTGAATGGTGTTCGCTATCGTGAGATGATAACGAACTTTTTATGGCCCGAATTGGAAGATATGGATGTGGACGATATGTGGTTTCAGCAGGACGGTGCCACTTGCCACACAGCTAACGAAACAATGGCTCTTTTGCGCAACAAATTCAATGGCCGTGTTATCTCACGTAATGGCGATGTCAATTGGCCGCCAAGATCATGTGATTTGACACCGTTGGACTTTTTTCTTTGGGGTTATTTGAAAGAAAAGGTGTACGTCGATAAGCCAGCAACAATTCAAGACCTAAAGGATCAGATAATTCGGCACATTAACGGCATAGAACCTCCATTATGCCTCAGCGTCATCGAAAATTTGGACCATCGGATGGAGGTGTGCCGCCGAGGTCGCGGCGCCCATTTGGCCGATATTTTGTTTCATACATAATTGAGTAATACCAATGCATCATAATAAAATAAAATTACAATAATTTCCTAAATAGTTTGTGTTTTATTCAAAATCAACATCGGCCCTTGAAATTTAACCACCCTTTACATAATTTTTAACTAAGAGAGATTGAATAAATAATAGAATAAAATGTACATATAAGTAGTTTTAAAATTCGTGGATATATATGTACATACATATAATAATATGTAGTAAAATGAGCGGTTCGAGATTGAGAAAGCTTAATGAATTCAATATTAGAACGAAATAATAAATATTTACGTATGTATTTATTCTGAGAAAAAGCAAATTGGAAGTTTGATTTAATTTGCCTATGTTGCCTTTTTCTTGTTCTAACTTTTGAAAAAAACAAATAAGTAAACGTATTCTTTGGTTGGGACACATGATTTTAAACAAATTTAGTATTAAAATTTCTAAATATAGTTGGCTAATTCTTAGTTTTTTTTTTTGTTTCAATGCCTATATACATACTTATACATACATACTTTTTAAATTGTTACCTGTTTACCCTGACTATGTCTTAAATGATGCTTACAGTTGTGGTGTCGAGAACCACTTGGTCAGTATTCTGTTGTTGTTGTGGTATCAGTTAGTTTGGTGGCCGTACTGGAACTCGGCGGACTGTCACGAATATGATATTGTAGTTGCAAGAATCTTGAGATAGACGCTGAAAGAAGAATAATGTTAACTTCGCGAATTTCCAGGCTATTGAATATTTTATATTGTTTTTTTTTTTTTTTTTAATTTTCAGCTTTAGGTACTCCAAAATATGCTTCCCCTCGTTCTCCTTCTGATGATAATGCCAATTCACAGATTTCAAATGCTGAAGTGGAAATCAACGCTTCTACTGACCACACAAAAAACATATCTTTGTTTCCCCACTTCCATCGATTTTCTTATTAAATCTTATTTAATTAAGAATTGATGTCCATGTAAAGAAGTTTGATTCTCTGGCTTTCGTTGGTAAGTTCTTTTATGAAGGAAGTTGAACGTTAAGGGAATGTTGCCCCATTACCACACGTAGCTCACCTTGGCAAAAATTTGAGCAGTTCACAAAATTTTTAAAAATTTGGGTATCAAAATGTTCGTGCGCTTAATTCAATGTGAATGTCAATGACAATGTCTACAAATCTGAGATATAGGTTAACAAATATCAGATTTATAGATTTAATCGATTTATAGACTTAATCGTTGCAATCGTAGAGGGGACTGAGCTCTAATTCCTCTAAATAACTGGTTTTCATCCGAAGCTGATATTGAGCTTGTGCTGTAGTTATTAAAATAAAGTTTAATAAGGTGTTTTTTACAGGTTTTTAGTTAAATTATATGTAGAATGAATGAATGGAACAACTCGTAAAGCTGAAAATGTAAAAAGTATACATATGTATATTATAAGATGTTTAAAAGTCTAGCCTTACGAAAGATTATTGAAAATATTCTCTCCGTGGAGGAGACCATAACTCTCTTAACCATTCGGTTTACAAAATATATTTAAATAAAATGAAAACTAAGTTTGACCGAAATCCGAAATCATTTCGTTCGTTTATTCCAAGAGAAAGAGAAAGCGTGGTTTGCAGAATTTGTTTCCAGTACATACAGCAGTGATATTTATGATATTGAATACGCGTATGATATAAGATGTCACAACACGATATATTTTCCAACTGTCTGTCCTTAGCCGCACCGGTACCACTTTTTTGAACCCTTCAATAAAGTACGGCTATTTCCCTGTGTTTTCGAATTTAAAACTGGAAATAAATCTGTGATCACAAAATATAAGGGTATAGCAAAGCTAAGTACTATTCCTTAACTATTTGAAACCTCCACCACGGAATATCTCTGTCACCAATCTTCTTTATTATGAGTAAACTAACGTGGCTTCACACAACAACTAATCTTTTGCATCTATAATTAATACTGGTTTTACTGCAAAGAAACAACCCGATGCTTTTTTAAACTGACTTCAGCAAAATTTTCGACAAACTTAATCATGACCTGCTGCTCCTCAAATCAGTTATAATAGGTTTTACTGATGTCTGCATCAACTGCCTGAGATCCTATTAAACATTTTTACGAAATATAATATTTAATAACTCAACATGATGGTAAATGTACTTGTAGTTATACTTTTTTCCAGAAATACTCACATTTCTGTTGACTACTTCCTAGGGTACTAGTTGATGATTGTTAGATCCAGGCAACTCACTCTTGCTGCTAGCAATCTTGCTTGATCCGAAACATATCTGTATCCGTATCTCATATGACAATGGCTTTAAATAAAGCTAGGGTTGTTCTTTCTTTTATAATGCCCCAGAAAAAGGAGTTTTCCGCCCTTTACAATACTAACGGCTTCATACAGCAATGGTGACGCCTTTACTAGAGTATGTTGCAGGGGTCTATATTATAACATACATTTTGAGCGTATTGAATCTGTCCAACAGGATAATGACCCAAAACATTCGTTGTATCTAGTGTGATAATGGCTCATATACTACTGTAAACTCAAAACTCCACCGCATACAATACAACCGCATACAATACAAAACCCCATAAAGCACATTTGGTATCTTCTGGAGAAAAAAATAAGAAGGCATCCCATAACCTTGAAAGACTTGCTACAGGTAGCACTTCGTGTGGAATGGGCTAACATTTCACCAGTAGAAACATCAAACCGTCGCACAGTGGCGCCATTTGACTTTTTTCGTTGCAAAAATCATATCTTTTGAACCGAACAAGATAATCGAATAATTTAAATTGCATGTCATAGATAATTGTTCAACCTATAAAATGAGCGGTTGGAGTGGACGCTACACCTTATAGGTGCTTACTTATGGGTTTTCAAAGTTAAAATTTGTGAAAAAATCCAAGTTTTGGTAACAAAAAAATTTTTGTTAAGAATTTTATATTTTTTTGTAGTTCTTTTGTAAGCTTTTCATGTTTTAAGATATTACCTAAAAAATTACAACAAAAGAGTTTTTTTTTAAATGATTTTTTCAATTTTCTGTAAAATATTCATTTTCTTGGTAAGACAAAGTATGTCTAAAATACAAATCATTTCTAAACTCTAATTTTTTTCTAACTCATCTATTTTATGGTAACAAAATCAAATTATTTTTACCAATCTTATATTTCTTAGTTCTTTTGAAAGCTTTTTCTGTTTTAAAGTTATTAGCCAACAAATTAAACAAATTTTTTTTCAATTAATTTTTTGAATTTTCTGTAAAATATTCATCACAATTCGTAACAGAAGGTATATCTAAAAGACTAATCATTTCTAAAGTATAATTCCATTGTAGTTCTTTTCGTGTCTTCACATGCCGCAGGGAAGAAATAAGTGGATCGGAAGATGCTGCTAACATGTTGAAGAGGTCCTCATTTTGCCTCACCCTTGATGCTTTGAACGTGTTCTGCAATCTATATTTTTTGTAAAATTTGTTAAGAGACTCCTGCGCTTCTTCAGAAAGCTCTCCAATTGGCAAAGACTGGTACTCAATTATATCTTTGCCATGCGCCAATATTTTATGGACGGTCGGGGTCAACTTCTTCTGTGGATAAATTTTTGCTAAAAGAGATGCAGTTTCCGATGCATATTCTCCAAATTTTGTAGAATTAACACTTTCTTGGCAGTTTAAAACATTCAAGATCGTTCCCAATCTTTTGACGATTTCATTGTCAATTCCAGTGATTCTAGTTACTGCCTCATCATTTGCAAAAAATCTCCTTGAAGTGTTTCCATCGTTTGAGTTACCGTATCCACACTTGGGGCAGTCTACTTTTAGTCCAAGTTGTTTCCAAAAAGCATTCTTTATTTGCTTCTTTCTGATCTTTTCCTTATCCTTAATTGATGTATTTTCATCGATGTTTTCATCTTGTTGTGGTAGGGTATACGCCAGTTTTAGCAAGAACTCCATACACCTTATCCTTGCGTGCAATGGTGACATTCCATATTCGTAATTCTCCTCGTTTGTAGAATCGTTTAAATTACCGAAGTTCTTCTGACTCTTTTTGCAAATCGGGCATGTCAATGTTGAGGTTGTTCCTGTCAGTTCGTTTACGACTTTTCCGTCAACCATGGTCAGGTGGAACTCGTAACTACATTCAATATATTTTCCTTCTCCAATTTGCAATTTTGTATGCTTAATCTTGCTTATTTGTTCTTCAATGTCCTTCACCGTGGTCCTTATGAGTTCTGCCGATTCCTTTGCAAACTGAAACATTATTGGTCGGCAATAATGCACTGATGACGGTCGATGATTTTTCCAGTGTAGGGAAACATCAGATTTTAGCCGCAATGGAACAACAGATGCCATAAACATATTTCCGTCAGATATTGTAGTGTCATCGGAAGATATCCTTTGCTTATAAACGCTTTGTCCGGATGATCCATCGCAGCCCCATTTGCTGATCAATGTTAGTTTCTGAGGAAGAATTTCCACCTCATTTTCAGGAAGACTTTCCAACAACCGTTTTGCTGTATGGTCCATAAGATCCTGCAGATTGGCTTTCGCAGAGACTTCCGTAAACTCCGTACGCAATGGTCGTGAATTTATTTTGGCTTGCGTAATATGCTTGTATCCGGGGAAAAGGTCAGCCCCGTGTCGCATTAAAGATGCCCGTAGTATCTCATATTTCTCTTTGGAAAGTTCTAAGTCCAAAAACAGAGCCAAGGCTTCTTCGGAACTATACTTTTTAATATGTGCGTTTGTGGGAGTGGGAATGCTTTCCTTAATCCTTTTTAGTCGCAGTGGGCTTGCATCAGCAACAGATTTTGTAATCTGCGACCTAACTCGTTCACTATCCTTTATGTATTTAATAGACAGCGCATCCGATAAATCCTTCGTAGTCAAGTCATTGGTGGCATCGGCAAGTTTCCTCTTTCTTGTGAAAATTGAACACTCCTCCATACTTTTTTTTGGCCTTCCTTTTTCTCCTCTGGTTGATGTGGAGGGTTTATCTACTGCCAATATATCCAGGATGGTGTCTTCATTAAACCAGTCCTCGTATTTGGAGTTGAAGATGTTAATGGTTCGATTGCATTTCACCCATTTTGTCTTAATTTTGGCATGTATCATACAAAGATTATTTTTTATACTTTTGCTTCTCTCAATATTTCCGTATAAGCTATCGAGTTCTTCTAAAGCAGCTTCCGCGAAACACGTTGGTGTAATTGACTTTCTAAACAGTTCAAATAGTTTTAAATTGTTCAACGCCATGTTTTCAATACTTGTTTCGCCAACTTTCAGTCGTAGACTAATGCAGGCATTAAGCTTGTTTTGCAATATATAGGCCTATGCTACCATGTCTACAAATGTACCTGTTACATGCATACATATGCATTTGGGCTGAATTATACAGTTTTGATATTATGCACGTAGCCAAATGAGATTTGTGCCTACCTGTACCATAAGTCAGTATTGTTCTTCACCATATGTACGCCAAAAATAATTTTTAAGTGAGGTGCGTACCTGCTTATTTCAATGAGTAGTTTTTTGTGCATCTTGTGTCTGTAACGGAATATTAGGACCAAATTTTTCGCCAGAGGCTCTCAGGTAGACAACTGACTCAAAATGCAATTTTCAAACTATTACATCAAAGTAACTGTCAGTCAAGGCATGTAAGGGATGCCCGCCATACAATTTCTGCAACCATGTCTTTTTAACGTTTTTTACCTGTAGAAGCCAAATAGGCACGTAAAGGCAGATAAAACCTTTTGAGTTATGTAAAAGACTAGTTAAAGAACATATTTTGAAAATATGGCGGAGGTAAAAAAAGGTAAATTTTTTTTATTTTCCGTCAAAGTTGAAGAATAGTGAAAAAATGGATAGTTTTTAAATACTGATTTACCTAGAGAAACACAAAGCAAACAGCACAATTTTTTTTATTGTTATACATTTAATAAGCACATCAATCACTAAAAACAAAAAAAAATACTATTCGTTGCCTAGTTTTCGTGATATTACACCTGAAATCGGATCAAACTACCTAAAAATTGTGTGTTTTTTTTAAATCCGAAAATTGGTTAACTTTGAACAGTTATGTCTTCTAAACTAAAAATCTGATATTGTTAAGAGTAGCATATTTGAGATCGTTGAAAAGTTTACTATAAGATGGATTCATTTAAAATTTCGCAGGCGCACATGAAAATTTTGATTTTTGCAACCTCGTTTGCTCTACGGGTGCCACTGTGCGTCGGTTGGAAACAGTTCTAGAAGCAAAAAGGGGCTCAACCAAATATTAAAATTAAAAAAACTGCAAATATCTTAAAAATCTCCATATCGTTATTTTTTAGTTTAAAATTTTTTAAGCTTAGATAAAGTTAAATATGAATTAATTCTTTTTTTTTTTTTTTGAATCGTACATTAAATTATAAAACTACATCGCAATTTTGTTACAACTTAAGCGGGCCCACAGTTATAGGCAAAATCCATTACAACTCTATATCTCTAGAACGTGTTTATGTAATGGATTTAGCAATCTGTATTACTTTGTTGACTTAACTTTACATTTTAATATAGTTAAGCAAAGAATTATTATATACTTAAATTCAATACCACGAGATTTAAATTATTGTAAGCTTTGTTTGTAATAATACCCCGTAGGGATTATATCTATTGGTTAAATAAACTAAATTGCTATTTTTCGATAAAAAAAGAATATTTTGGGTAAAATTGTAATTATTTACATTATTTCAATCAAACAGTCTATTTTAAGCAAAGTGAAGAATGCTGGCTCAACTAATTTTAAATAAAGTTATGCCTGAATTAAAGTTACTAACCTCGGCCTATAACCAAACATAAATTGACTTAAGTATAATATTTATTAAATTTTTCACACCAAAACCTGTGTGATGTTATCGTTATGTTTTTGTAACAAATTTATCTTATTTCAGGTTGCAAGTATACTTCTGTGCCTCTACGCCAAAGAGAGTGTTGGTCTTGGGCTCTTAAAGCAGAAAGCTCTGGTTTTAGCTGTCTACTTGGAAGGACCACTTAAACAAATTACAGCATCATAAGATAGTAAAGCAATTATGTACTTTCACAACAAATGCAATAAATAAATAAAAATAAAAAATTTTAAACGCTGCACTTTAATCCTATCAAGAAAACAATTTAAAAAATTTTTTTTTTTTCACAAATGAGCTTTAAAATTCGTTACACTAGAGCCCTGACTTGCGTCGTTCCGATTTGCGTCGCTTTTTAAAAACTGGAAAAATTCGATTTGCGTCGATGCAATTTCAAGTTGCGTTGTGGATTATCATTTGTAGTGCCTGATCTTTTTTTTTATGAATATACATATGTATATGAATTTAATTTTTGTTATGTTTTTTCTTAATTTATTGTTTTGTTATTCCTTCATAATAATTATAAACATTTGTTGAAGTAAATGAAATAAATAAAAATGTATTCATACTTTTTTTTATCAAAAATACAAAAATTTTTGCTTTGTTTTGAATATTTTCCCCAATAAATTAAATTTCAGTGCATTTATTTTATATAGAAAAAGGTGATTCGAGTTGCGTCGCGTTTCTCCGGTCCCCATTAACGACGCAAGTCGGGGCTCTAGTGTATATACTACTTTCTACCGTCATTCCCGTGGTTAATATTTCTATTAAATAAGACAAATTACTCATTATGTCAGGATAGGAAAAGTCGACTGCCAGTGACTGGAAAAGCTATGCACTGAACCAGACAAAAAAAGTAAAGAAAGTACCTCTTATTAGTCCGAGAATACAATAGTTAAGAAAGAACGAAAGTACGTTTTAGGGCCTAGTGGTGGATTTTACCTTGAGATTCAGGCATCAAGTGGAACAGGGATGGATAGTTTTCCAGTTGCTAATTAACCCAAATTTATCAATACACCTTATCGACGGAAACAATCAGTCTTGTTTAGCCATTCGGGTACCAAAAAACGGGTTAGTCATTAGCCATTTCAAAAATGCTGCTTGGATAAAAAAATGAATAAAATGGTAATTCAGTTCATGTTATACATTATTTATATAATACGAGTATATTCCACATCTTGCACATGTATACATATACTTATGTATGTAAAAAAAATATATTCAAAGAGCTGTCATAGAAAGCGTGTTTTTTCAGAGTGACAACTTTGAGTTGGCATCAATGCTTTATTTGAGCGCCCATTTAACAGCTGATAGTTGCTTTTGTTTAGTTTGCTTTAAAATTTCATTATGAATCGACTTACACCAGAACAACGTGTACAAACTCGGCGAATGGGTGAAATACAAATTGATATTGATTTTGAATTTTGATTCAGAATTTTATTTTCCGATGAATGGTTGAATGGGTACTTAAATAAGCAGAATTGTCGCATTTGGAGTGATGAGAATCCACAAGCTTTTGTCTTTAGTGCGCTTAATGGACTGGCGGAGTCATTGGCCCATTTGTGCTTAAAAACGATGATGTTCAGAATGTTACTGTAAATGGTGAACGGTATAGGAACATGATTCCAAATTTTTTCGTACCTCAATACGTTGCATTAATCTTGCTGATATGTCTTACAACAGGACGATGCCGCATGCCACACATCGGGCGCTACAATTGATATACTCAAAGAAACTTTTGATGAAAAAAGAATTTCACGTAATGGCCCAATTAATTGGCCACCAAGATCATGTGATATAACCCCATTAGATTATTTTCATCTCGATCAGAGGAAAGTCAAACAATGATTGAATTTAAAGCTATCACAAACTTACCCGGAGTGATAGCATTGACTCACGTACGCATAAAAAAACTGGGGGTGACAGCACAATATTATATAAAATAGTAATTATAATAAAATATAAAAAGTAATATATAAATAGTAATTGACAAACTTAATTGATCTGTTAAATTTTGTATACATTCCCTCATGTGTTTTAGGTTATTTGCGATGCAAAATTAAAAATAAGAGATATAGGCGCAAGGTGTAGAGGGAGCACTCACGACTGCCGCATTTTCGGTCGAACGGTGCTTCGGTGTTTGGAAACAACGTTTTCGCTGCTTAATAGATGTCAAATAGAGCCAAAAAGAATTTTTAAAATTGGTGCACATAAAAAAGAAAGATATAATAAAATAATTGATAACCTCTTCGATTTTTAAAGTTGGTTTAAAATGAGTATTTTTTTATAATTTTCTTGACTACTAACCTTCATTAAAAACGTAGAAACCAACAAAAATTTTAATCTACATACATAGATATATATGTTCATGTAGTACAAAAATATATTTATTCTTATTTAGGTACAAATATTCCGATTTTATAATAAAAAACTTAACAGAGAACAAAGAACAATATTCATTTTTTTAATAAATAAAAATTAACAAAATTCAGTCTTTTATTACAAACATAACTTAAAAATAATGATTATATTTATTTAAAATTTCAGAGGACGACTCCGTGGGAGACATCAATTAGAAGAAACTGAAATGGCTTAAAATACTGATTGAAATACATACATATTTGCATTGAAGATCAGCAGCAGTTGTTATAAAATCGTTTATACAAAAACATTTTTAATCATTGGATGTAATTAAATACATGTTTGTATGTATAAATGTATGTGCACATTAGGGGGGAGCGATTTTTTTTTTTAGAAATCATTGCTAAAAAATTGGAATAGCTATCGAAAGTTGCTCTTTTATCTCCCAAATATTCACATGAAATTTCATCTCGCACATGATATATTTAGAGGTGCCCGAACATCATAAAGTTTGGCAAAACTGATTAGCTTGGTCCAAAAATTAAGAATACTTTATGAACGCTAAATTACACTCTGAGTGTTGTCCTGTTAGTATAAGATACAAAACTATAATCTTAAAACGTGTGTGTTTTAGATGCGTTCGGTCACGCGGAGGTGATTTCACAACTCTTTTTAAATTTTATTCGAATGCTATAGTCCACTCGCATGCGTAGTACTTGAGTTGTGAGACCCTTTGAATTTTACAGCTGAGATCATGAAAAAAAACTCATGTAAGTATTTACAATTTATTGATCTGGTTTCAGTTACTATTGTAACACTTTAGCATATAATTGTTGATTGGCAATAATAAGTAAATAATTGAATTGGTTGGTAACACTTCAATATACTTATTTTATTTTAATATTTGAATTTCGTTTTCAAACTAATTGTAATTTTTTCATTCAAGTAGGCTTTTCAAAATTGGCATTTTATGTATATAAAATTTTTTTGTTTTTAGTTAAGTTCTAGTTCAAATGTGTATAAATAAAGAAGTGGAAATAAAGTAAAGAACTATTTATTAAGTTGAATTGGCAAAGTCATCTTTTAATTTGCAATACATAATAATTGACAAAGGCTACAAATCTCCTTACAGCATCTTTATCTGTAGGAGCTGGGTATAATTTTATAACGCTAGTTTTTGAATCGAGACCTTTTCAGTACATTTAAGTCCTAACAATATTACCTCAGGCCGGAAAAAGTTGCATTTATATGGGTTGATTTTAAATTGTGATTTCATAAAATTTTGAAAACATTTTTTAAATTTTGCAGATGATGTTGTTTAATTGTTCTTCTTCTTCTTCTTCTTTTGGCGCTACAGTCCGTGGTGAACCTGGGCCTCAACCAACAAAGTTTTCCAGCTGGCACGGTCTTTAGCCAGCGTTCTCCAATTCTGCACACCAAGTTGGTTGAGGTCCCTCTCCACTTGTGTGCGCCATCGGTTCCGTGGGCGTCTTCTACTGCGTTGTCCCACAGGTTCGGAATCGAAGCTTCTACGGGTCGGAGCAGTATTTTCCATGCGCTCTACATAGCCCAACCATCTTAGCAGTTGGATCCGTAGGCGCCTGTATATAATTATAAAACTACATCGCAATTTTGTTACAACTTAAGCGGGCCCACAGTTATAGGCAAAATCCATTACAACTCTATATCTCTAGAACGTGTTTATGTAATGGATTTAGCAATCTGTATTACTTTGTTGACTTAATTTTACATTTTAATATAGTTAAGCAAAGAATTATTATATACTTAAATTCAATACCACGAGATTTAAATTATTGTAAGCTTTGTTTGTAATAATACCCCGTAGGGATTATATCTATTGGTTAAATAAACTAAATTGCTATTTTTCGATAAAAAAAGAATATTTTGGGTAAAATTGTAATTATTTACATTATTTCAATCAAACAGTCTATTTTAAGCAAAGTGAAGAATGCTGGCTCAACTAATTTTAAATAAAGTTATGCCTGAATTAAAGTTACTAACCTCGGCCTATAACCAAACATAAATTGACTTAAGTAAAATATTTATTAAATTTTTCACACCAAAACCTGTGTGATGTTATCGTTATGTTTTTGTAACAAATTTATCTTATTTCAGGTTGCAAGTATACTTCTGTGCCTCTACGCCAAAGAGAGTGTTGGTCTTGGGCTCTTAAAGCAGAAAGCTCTGGTTTTAGCTGTCTACTTGGAAGGACCACTTAAACAAATTACAGCATCATAAGATAGTAAAGCAATTATGTACTTTCACAACAAATGCAATAATTAAATAAAAATAAAAAATTTTAAACGCTGCACTTTAATCCTATCAAGAAAACTCCTACAATTTAAAAAATTTTTTTTTTTTTCACAAATGAGCTTTAAAATTCGTTACACTAGAGCCCTGACTTGCGTCGTTCCGATTTGCGTCGCTTTTTAAAAACTGGAAAAATTCGATTTGCGTCGATGCAATTTCAAGTTGCGTTGTGGATTATCATTTGTAGTGCCTGATCTTTTTTTTATGAATATACATATGTATATGAATTTAATTTTTGTTATGTTTTTTCTTAATTTATTGTTTTGTTATTCCTTCATAATAATTATAAACATTTGTTGAAGTAAATGAAATAAATAAAAATGTATTCATACTTTTTTTTATCAAAAATACAAAAATTTTTGCTTTGTTTTGAATATTTTTTCCAATAAATTAAATTTCAGTGCATTTATTTTATATAGAAAAAGGTGATTCGAGTTGCGTCGCGTTTCTCCGGTCCCCATTAACGACGCAAGTCGGGGCTCTAGTGTATATACTACTTTCTACCGTCATTCCCGTGGTTAATATTTCTATTAAATAAGACAAATTACTCATTATGTCAGGATAGGAAAAGTCGACTGCCAGTGACTGGAAAAGCTATGCACTGAACCAGACAAAAAAAGTAAAGAAAGTACCTCTTATTAGTCCGAGAATACAATAGTTAAGAAAGAACGAAAGTACGTTTTAGGGCCTAGTGGTGGATTTTACCTTGAGATTCAGGCATCAAGTGGAACAGGGATGGATAGTTTTCCAGTTGCTAATTAACCCAAATTTATCAATACACCTTATCGACGGAAACAATCAGTCTTGTTTAGCCATTCGGGTACCAAAAAACGGGTTAGTCATTAGCCATTTCAAAAATGCTGCTTGGATAAAAAAATGAATAAAATGGTAATTCAGTTTATGTTATACATTATTTATATAATACGAGTATATTCCACATCTTGCACATGTATACATATACTTATGTATGTAAAAAAAATATATTCAAAGAGCTGTCATAGAAAGCGTGTTTTTTTAGAGTGACAACTTTGAGTTGGCATCAATGCTTTATTTGAGCGCCCATTTAACAGCTGATAGTTGCTTTTGTTTAGTTTGCTTTAAAATTTCATTATGAATCGACTTACACCAGAACAACGTGTACAAACTCGGCGAATGGGTGAAATACAAATTGATATTGATTTTGAATTTTGATTCAGAATTTTATTTTCCGATGAATGATTGAATGGGTACTTAAATAAGCAGAATTGTCGCATTTGGAGTGATGAGAATCCACAAGCTTTTGTCTTTAGTGCGCTTAATGGACTGGCGGAGTCATTGGCCCATTTGTGCTTAAAAACGATGATGTTCAGAATGTTACTGTAAATGGTGAACGGTATAGGAACATGATTCCAAATTTTTTCGTACCTCAATACGTTGCATTAATCTTGCTGATATGTCTTACAACAGGACGATGCCGCATGCCACACATCGGGCGCTACAATTGATATACTCAAAGAAACTTTTGATGAAAAAAGAATTTCACGTAATGGCCCAATTAATTGGCCACCAAGATCATGTGATATAACCCCATTAGATTATTTTCATCTCGATCAGAGGAAAGTCAAACAATGATTGAATTTAAAGCTATCACAAACTTACCCGGAGTGATAGCATTGACTCACGTACGCATAAAAAAACTGGGGGTGACAGCACAATATTATATAAAATAGTAATTATAATAAAATATAAAAAGTAATATATAAATAGTAATTGACAAACTTAATTGATCTGTTAAATTTTGTATACATTCCCTCATGTGTTTTAGGTTATTTGCGATGCAAAATTAAAAATAAGAGATATAGGCGCAAGGTGTAGAGGGAGCACTCACGACTGCCGCATTTTCGGTCGAACGGTGCTTCGGTGTTTGGAAACAACGTTTTCGCTGCTTAATAGATGTCAAATAGAGCCAAAAAGAATTTTTAAAATTGGTGCACATAAAAAAGAAAGATATAATAAAATAATTGATAACCTCTTCGATTTTTAAAGTTGGTTTAAAATGAGTATTTTTTTATAATTTTCTTGACTACTAACCTTCATTAAAAACGTAGAAACCAACAAAAATTTTAATCTACATACATAGATATATATGTTCATGTAGTACAAAAATATATTTATTCTTATTTAGGTACAAATATTCCGATTTTATAATAAAAAACTTAACAGAGAACAAAGAACAATATTCATTTTTTTAATAAATAAAAATTAACAAAATTCAGTCTTTTATTACAAACATAACTTAAAAATAATGATTATATTTATTTAAAATTTCAGAGGACGACTCCGTGGGAGACATCAATTAGAAGAAACTGAAATGGCTTAAAATACTGATTGAAATACATACATATTTGCATTGAAGATCAGCAGCAGTTGTTATAAAATCGTTTATACAAAAACATTTTTAATCATTGGATGTAATTAAATACATGTTTGTATGTATAAATGTATGTGCACATTAGGGTGGAGCGATTTTTTTTTTAGAAATCATTGCTAAAAAATTGGAATAGCTATCGAAAGTTGCTCTTTTATCTCCCAAATATTCACATGAAATTTCATCTCGCACATGATATATTTAGAGGTGCCCGAACATCATAAAGTTTGGCAAAACTGATTAGCTTGGTCCAAAAATTAAGAATACTTTATGAACGCTAAATTACACTCTGAGTGTTGTCCTGTTAGTATAAGATACAAAACTATAATCTTAAAACGTGTGTGTTTTAGATGCGTTCGGTCACGCGGAGGTGATTTCACAACTCTTTTTAAATTTTATTCGAATGCTATAGTCCACTCGCATGCGTAGTACTTGAGTTGTGAGACCCTTTGAATTTTACAGCTGAGATCATGAAAAAAAACTCATGTAAGTATTTACAATTTATTGATCTGGTTTCAGTTACTATTGTAACACTTTAGCATATAATTGTTGATTGGCAATAATAAGTAAATAATTGAATTGGTTGGTAACACTTCAATATACTTATTTTATTTTAATATTTGAATTTCGTTTTCAAACTAATTGTAATTTTTTCATTCAAGTAGGCTTTTCAAAATTGGCATTTTATGTATATAAAATTTTTTTGTTTTTAGTTAAGTTCTAGTTCAAATGTGTATAAATAAAGAAGTGGAAATAAAGTAAAGAACTATTTATTAAGTTGAATTGGCAAAGTCATCTTTTAATTTGCAATACATAATAATTGACAAAGGCTACAAATCTCCTTACAGCATCTTTATCTGTAGGAGCTGGGTATAATTTTATAACGCTAGTTTTTGAATCGAGACCTTTTCAGTACATTTAAGTCCTAACAATATTACCTCAGGCCGGAAAAAGTTGCATTTATATGGGTTGATTTTAAATTGTGATTTCATAAAATTTTGAAAACATTTTTTAAATTTTGCAGATGATGTTGTTTAATTGTTCTTCTTCTTCTTCTTCTTTTGGCGCTACAGTCCGTGGTGAACCTGGGCCTCAACCAACAAAGTTTTCCAGCTGGCACGGTCTTTAGCCAGCGTTCTCCAATTCTGCACACCAAGTTGGTTGAGGTCCCTCTCCACTTGTGTGCGCCATCGGTTCCGTGGGCGTCTTCTACTGCGTTGTCCCACAGGTTCGGAATCGAAGCTTCTACGGGTCGGAGCAGTATTTTCCATGCGCTCTACATAGCCCAACCATCTTAGCAGTTGGATCCGTAGGCGCCTGGTTAGGCTCATGTCGCTGTACAACCCGAAGTTATAGCTGCCTATGGTGATGTTCTGACCCATTTGGCCGCCTCCGTTGAAATACCAGCAAACGCTTCAGTGACGGCTCGCTGTGTTCGACCAATCACGTCAATGTCGTCAGCGTATGCTAGCAGTTGCACGGACTTTTGGAAGATCGTGCCTCTGTTGTTGGCGTGTGAGTTTTGCACGATCTTCTCAAGAATTATGTTAAAAAAGTCACATGACAGCGCGTCGCCTTGTCTAAATCCCCTTCTGATATTGAAGGTCTCGGTGAATTCTTTACCGACCTTGATGGAGCAGCGAGAGTTCTCCATCGTCATCCTGCACAGCCTGACGAGTTTAGCAGGAATGTCAAAACTAGACATGGCTTCGTATAGCTCGTCCCTATACACACTGTCATATGCGGCCTTAAAATCGACGAATAGGTGGTGGGTGTCGATTTGTACATACCCTAACACAGTGAACGCCGACAAGAGTAGACAGCAAAACCGATGAGTGTTAGAAATAAGTTTCAAAGCGTTTTGCGCGCTTTTTTGCATTGTTGATGTTTACTTTTTAGGGTGCAATCGTGTTTTTTAATGGTTTAAAAATAAAAAAGCATGGATATCGATCAAACAATAAGTGAAATTTTTTCCCGGCCTGCTTTGTGGGACCAAAAAAAACAAATTGTATCAAAATGTTGTTTGTGTGGAAAAACTGTGGACATGGGTTGCTGTTGTTCAATTTTCATCGGGTATATATAAATGATGAAATTCGCCAAATTCATTGACGGATATGCAAGACCTTCAGCTGTTGTGGTTTTAATTTCAGCTTTAACTCAAGTTTTAATTGCAGTTTTGTCATTAACAGCACAAACAGTGTTGTATACTTGTCTAACAATTTTCCCATATCAAAATTTTCCTAGGGGTTAATTATTAATTAATTTTTTATTTGTTTTTTAATTTTATTTATCATCTGTACAATAAGTATTTATTTAAGTCGCAGCGCCTTAAAGACTTTGTTGGGATAAGTTTGCAAAATTTACAGAGTACATATAATAATCGACTAAATAATAAGAAAACAATTACAATAAAATTTCTATTTATTGTACATAATTACAAAAGTAAAAATAAAAGGAAAAGGTAAAGGTAAAAAAAAACAGAACATATAATGGTAGTTTGAATACTCTTAATGCTTTATTTTGGATAATCTGTAGCGGTTTCAACGAGTTCTAAGTATAGGGATATGCTGATGAAATGTACTATAAGTGTGACTGAATCAGGGATTGAAAAATCATAAGTTTAGTTTTAGCATTAAAATTATTATTCGGTTTATACAAAATTCCAATTGTAGGCGATATCCACGAGAAATTACTTTGAAAAGTAATTCCCAGATATGAATGCTAAATGTGTAAATTGTTCGGCCGTTAATATATACATTAACAGTGGTATTCATAAAAAATCCTTACTAAACATATCAAGCACAAACTAGTTACTAAGCAGTTTCGGTTTAGTAAGCGTTTAGTAAAAAAGCGTATTCATAAACAGTTTAGAGAGTGGCAACACCTAAATTTTCATTTCTCATTCAACTCTTAATGCTGTATTTATGCCGATTATCAATTTCTAAATTAACCATGTCTATCATATAACTTTATGTTATTTTGCTTGTATTAAGAAAAAATATATTTTTAACAAACAGATAAACTAAATAAATATGTTTACTTTTTAGAATAGCTCAAATATGAATAATGTTAACGTTAAATGCACATTTTTTAGCAAGTGAAGTAAAAGTATTTGAATAACGAGTTATGTTTTGTTTGTTTACATATCACTAGGATATTTCTCATAATTTTTTTAGATTTGTATTGCTCTGGAGATGTGCCACGTCCTCTATTGTCAACGGAAATATCATTTTTTATTAGTTGCACAATTTGCTTCACAGTTTGCCTATTTAAGCGATACTTTTGCTTAAATTCATTATTCGGTAGAGAAAATGGATGGAGCTTCTTTTTATATATTTTTGCTTTTCGTTCTTTCTGGCAAATATTTCTTATTTCTTCTGCTTAATGAGAATCAAAATTATAATAGTTTTTTTTTTTAAATAAATTTTGATGTACTTACCCGTTCGTTTTATTAAATTTAATGCTTCCATTTTTGGATATTTCCTATAAAATTTGAAGAACTTGAAAATACAAATTGCAAACACAGAAAAATGTAAAAATTCTCCCATAATAAGACCTTAATTGATGGTCGAGGCAATATTAAAATTTGTACGGCTTAATAACCGCTTAATAAACGTTTAGTAAGCTAATAATCTTTTATGAATACAGATTTTTCAAATTAAAACTAATAGCTGCTTGTAAGCATGTATGAAGTTTTTATGAATATCACTGTAAAACTATTGACCATAGTCATAAAGTTCGATCTGAAGCTTATAAGTTTGATTTTGTTGGGGTTTATTATAAACGGTTGAGGCAGAAAGAATCCCTTTCAATATTCGTTTTCAGGACCAGGTCATACTTGAGTGAATGGAATAAACAGATATCATCCGCAAAGATGTGAAGTTTTCCTGTTAAACCTATATTATTTACGTCATTTAAATAAATTAAAAATAGTAATGGATCTAGGCAACATCGCCTACAAGATCTTCTCTGCCGTTTTGTGTGAGCGCCTGAAACCATTCGTGAACAGTTTGATAGGTCCTTATCAGTGTTGTTTCAGGCCAGGGAAGTCCACCATTGACCAAATTTTCACACTTCGGCAGATCCTGGAAAAGACCCAAGAGATGCAAATCGACACCCACCACCTATTCGTCGATTTTAAGGCCGCATATGACAGTGTGTATAGGGACGAGCTATACGAAGCCATGTCTAGTTTTAACATTCCTGCTAAACTCGTCAGGCTGTGCAGGATGACGATGGAGAACTCTCGCTGCTCCATCAAGGTCGGTAAAGAATTCACCGAGACCTTCAATATCAGAAGGGGATTTAGACAAGGCGACGCGCTGTCATGTGACTTTTTTAACATAATTCTTGAGAAGATCGTGCAAAACTCACACGCCAACAACAGAGGCACGATCTTCCAAAAGTCCGTGCAACTGCTAGCATACGCTGACGACATTGACGTGATTGGTCGAACACAGCGAGCCGTCACTGAAGCGTTTGCTGGTATTTCAACGGAGGCGGCCAAATGGGTCAGAACATCACCATAGGCAGCTATAACTTCGGGTTGTACAGCGACATGAGCCTAACCAGGCGCCTACGGATCCAACTGCTAAGATGGTTGGGCTATGTAGAGCGCATGGAAAATACTGCTCCGACCCGTAGAAGCTTCGATTCCGAACCTGTGGGACAACGCAGTAGAAGACGCCCACGGAACCGATGGCGCACACAAGTGGAGAGGGACCTCAACCAACTTGGTGTGCAGAATTGGAGAACGCTGGCTAAAGACCGTGCCAGCTGGAAAACTTTGTTGGTTGAGGCCCAGGTTCGCCGCGGACTGTAGCGCCAAAAGAAGAAGAAGAAGAAAATAAAATAATTTTTTTATTTGATTAGTTTTATTTGAAATAAACAAAATCCAAAATATAATGCGATAATATATGTATAAGATTAAAGAGATACAAAATTTGTTGGTGCTTTTTGCCAAAAAAAAACGCTGAATGTTGTTTTGTGTTTACTTTCGCATTTACTATAGGAAATATGCAACTCTAAAAAAAAGTTTGCTATTTGACAGAAAAGTTTGGTAAATGACAGATAACAGTATGTTTTCTTCTCGGTGATCATATATTTTGTGTGTTCCGATCAGTTCCCTTTGTGTTTTTTTGTGTTAAAATATTATTGAAAAGAAAAAGGTTTTGACATTAAAAAATTAAATAATGGATCCGATTATTGATTCCGTTCCACGGCTGCGGATAACATTTTTTGTGCCGAAGCAAAAATTTGCATTTAATCATTCCGCCGCTGCGGTGTCGTTCCGCTGTTGCGGCATCATCTCTACAGTTGCGGCATCATCTCTACAGTTGCGGTATTGCCATATTATTGATTCCGCAATATAGATATTTTCCTCCATTTTGCTTACGCTCAATTTTTATGGCGGAAAGTTAACGGAAAGAACAAAAATGTAAGGAAACGTAAAATTGTTATTAAAGTGTTGTACATATATATGTACATATGTATGTATTTGCATCAGTATTTTCTTCCATTTCAGTTCCTTCTAAGTGAAATGCCACGGAGTCGTCCTCTGAAATTTTATATATTATCATTATATTTAAGACGTGTTCGTAATAAAAGACTGAATTTTGTTAATTTTTATTTATTAAAAAAATGAATATTGTTAAATTCCTTGTTCTCTGTTAAGTTTTTAATTATAAAATCGGAATATTTGTGCCTTAATATGTATGTTTTTATACTACATGAACATTGAAATTTTCGTTGGTGTTTACGTTTTTAATGAGCCTTGTAGGAAGATAACTAGTCAAGAAAAATATGAAAAACCAATTCCTTTTAAACCAACTTTAAAAATCGAGGAGGTTATCTATTATATTCTATCTTTCTTTTTTATGTGCACCGTTTTTAAAAATTCGTTTTCACTATTTTAATAGGGTAAAGCAATAGGTTCAGTGTGTGAGATATATCAGAAGTCTAAATACTTACCTGGAACATGATCGTTTTCCTCAATAGCAATATTATGTAGTACTGCTTAGGCAACAATCAATGTTTTTCCATTTGATAAGTTTTTAATGGTAGATTTATTGAATCTGTATCTGGATTTGAAGTGATCTTCTAACATTTCGAAGGGATTGGCCCTCTTTCTAAATGTTTTTCGAGTTCGGACAGTTGATATATCGGCAATCGTCCTTATAATTTTTAATTAAAACAAAATTTATTATAAAATTTTTTTATTTTTTTATTAATGTTTTCAAAAGAAATAGCAAAACTTTTTTACAAATACGTAGTCAAGTAAATTATGGTTAATTACGCATAAATTATGGTATTGCCTACAATAAAATGTTTGTATTTTTCTGGCAGCTTATAACACTTAAATAGGCTATTACCACTGTTCATAAAAACCCTTAATAATAATAATAATAATAAACATATCAAGCACAAACTAGTTACTAAACAGTTTCGGTTTAGTAAGTGTTTAGTGAAAAAGCATATTAAACAGTTTAGTAACTAATAATAATTCACCGAGTTTTTAGACAAAAGAGTGGTAGCACCTAAATTTTCATTTGTTATTTAACTTTTAATGCGGTATTTATGCCGATTACCAATTTCTAAATTAACCATGTCTATCATATTACTTTATGTTATTTTGCTTGTATTAAGAAAAAATATATATTTAACAAATAGATAATACTAAATAAATATGTTTACTTCTTTTAGAATAGCACAAGAATGAATAATGTTAACTTTAAAGTCACATTTTTTAACGAGTGAAGTAAAAGTATTTGAATAACGAGTTACATATGTATGTTTTGTTTGCTTACATATTACTATGATATTTCTCATTATTTTTTTGGATTTGTATTGCAAAATGAAGATAAATTGTGTTTTTTAAAAAATGGAAAAAAAGGAGAAAATAAAAAGAAATCGGGCAACTGAAGATAAGGTTAGTGCAATTGTATATATGTACATATGTACATACCACTAAAGATAATTTTGTATGTTTGTATTTATTTGTAAGATCTTGCTGAAGGAATTGATCCGTAAAAAGGTTAAAATAATCGAAAATAAAAATACGGATACAAACACCTCCTCGAGAAGTAAGTACAACCATGCAGGCACTATATACATACATACATAATTATGTAAGCATCTTGACATTATTTTACGATTTGTGCACTCCATATTTCAGTTTTAACAGCTTATGTTCTGGTGGCCGTAGAACTCTGGCACAATTAAAAATACAATGGACGTCAACAAAAGTTATTGCGAGTTTCCAGCAACGACATATCCGTTTGGCTCCCAAACGGGTTCGTTGTACATATCTCTGCTTTATTGCAAAGTAGCCATATGTAGCTGATATCGCAAAAGGTCTCGACGTGGCCTATAATGTACATACATATGTACATATTAGAACATTTTCAAAACATAATCGCTTTTTCCCCAGATTGATTTTTTAGATATGACTAGTTGCAATAAACGAGTGATATGTATTCCTACTGCTCTAAGCAATAATTAACTTTTTTCAGGTTATTGAAGAAGAAAATAATATAAATTTGTCGGAGGAAGTCCTTTGTTCTTTAATAGAAGAAGAAGATGTAACTGTAGAAGGAAAGGCTGTAGAAAAAACATTACAAAACGAAGAAAAAAGGTATACACCAACAAAAAACCAAACAACAACGTCCACTTTAAAAGACGTACATATGTATAAAAAATACTGTTGAGCTTGTATTGTTACTGAAATTGTATGTATTTATATCCTTCTTACAATTATTATTTAGAAAACAAGAAAGACAACTGGTTCCTCATTAGATAAAAATATTGAAAAGTTAACAAATTTTGACATGAAATTACGAAAAGAAATGCTTGATGCGGACATTCAAAGCAAACGAGAACTTCATAAACTCCATTTAGAAATTGAAGCTAAAAAAATTCGACATCTAGACGAAGAATACATATATCCTCATAAGAAAGAAAATTGAATTTTATGAAAAATCCATTGGTATGGCATGCATATTTTATTTTATAAGTAATATAAGAATCTATTATTATATAGTATACATAAGTTTTAGCGAACGACAACAATCCAATTGCGTTACAAAAATATCCAATAGTAATATAAAAACATTTTTGAACTCCTTTGTTCCAGTTTTTGCGAACGTAGCAATTCAATTACTTATTAAAAATATCCCATAGTAAAAAGAGTAGATTCTGATGTTCTTTGTTCTTTTCTATTCTGTAGTTATTGTAAACAAAATATTCTAAAAGACCACACCAGTAGATATAAACAAATCTTAATTTTATCAGTAAAGCTCAACTACTGTAAACAAATAATTTCAATAGTTTAAGTTTAAATTAAGATGATTTGGAATAAAGTTTTCAGATTAAACAGAACATAAGAAGAAACAAGACTTCTTATTTAAAATTGGCGCAGTCGGTGGAATAAATCCTGCGAAAAAGGATATAATAAATAAAAGTTCTATGAAAAAGAACAATCAATAAAAATCCTGCGAAAAAGGATAACCAATAAAAGTTCTGTGAAAAAGGACAATAATTAAAAGTCCTGCGAAAAAGACACAAAGTAAATAAAATTAAATAAAAAATAATAAGACTAGTGGAATACAAGTGAAAAATAAACATAAGAAAAAAAAAAGAAAAAAAGAGAAAAAAAAATTTTTTTTTTTAATTAAACTGTGTCACCAAGCAACGAATTTGCTTGGGCAGCCAAAAAGTGGATTCCAGATCAAGAAGGAGCAAAATTTTTGACAGCAACCAAAGGATGCTCAACACGGATCACGAAGAACAAGGTATGGAACAACATCAACAATACCAACAACAACCGCAAGTAGAAATAATGTGTACAAGGGATTTGGATCCCCTTAGATTTTTAAGTTTAATTACAAATTTTGATGGTAGAAGGGAAGAATTATATCCCTTCTTAGAAGCCATCGACAATGTAGTTTCGTACATGTCGGATTATAACCCGACAGCACAGAGAAAGTTTTTATCAATTATTAAAAATAAAATTATTGGCAAAGCCAGACTAGTCCTGGAAATACACCCTCATTTGACAACTTGGAATTAGGTTAAATCTCTGATGGAATTAAACTTCGGAGGTTTGACATCGTCCGAACAGTTGTATGAGGAGCTGAGAGGCGCTCAATATAGAGGAGACGTCCTTCAGTTCAACAATTTCATTCAAACAAAATTATCCTTTCTCAATCAAAGACAGAGATTGGATGGCAATATGGCAGATATTAATCATAATAAAAATGTAGCTTTAAAAACTTTTATCAATAAGCTTTCTATAAATTTAAATTCAATTCTTTGTGCACTTAAACCAGATTCATTGGAAAAAGTTCTACATGAATTGGGTCAATATAACCTGATCGTAAACAAAAAAAAAAAAACCCAAAATTTCCAGTATCCTAACAGAAATCCAAACACCCTTAATAGAGTTCCAAATTCCCAACCAAATAGACATACAAATCCTTCTAACAATGGGGTTCCAAATTTCAACAGAGCTCCAAACTACCAACAAAATTGATATACAAACCCTTCTCATCATGGGGCTTAAAATTTTAATAGGTACCCAAATAACCATAATAGATTTCAAAATTCGAGATTTCAAAATAATAATCGTAATGAAAATTTTTCAAGTATTGTGAGACCAGACGGCACAGAACCGATGGATATCAGTGGACAAACCCGCAGACAAACCCATTACATAGATAACGGACAACATTTACAAAATGTTCAATTTACGCCTCTCAACCAAAGAGTCCGAATATAAACTTCCCTATGTTCTGTTCAAGGGAAGGATACGAACCACAAGCATCTTAATTGATTCTGGTTCAACAGAAAATACTTTAGAACAAAATCATTGCCCACAAAATTTAATAACTACTTTAGTAATGCCGCAGACAATCAAAACAGCTTGAGGTTTTCTGGTAATAAACCAGGAAGCAAAAATTCTTAAAGATTCTTTGCAAATTCGCCTAGAAAAAGACGAAATTTTTAAATTCCACCCAATATTTAACGGAATATTTGGATCCAGGCTGTTAAGAAATAATAACGCAATCATTAATTACAAAACAAAATCTATAATAATCAATGGTCAGGAACTACCTTTATATCTTGAAGGTCAGGATGAAAGCGAACATCCACTCAATCACTTAAAAGGAATAGAATATTTACCCGAACTATATATTTTAGATGAATTAGGAGTAGTAGACCAGTTGAGAACAGGACACCTTAATAATGAGGAGGAACAATTGCTTAAGAAAATTATTGGAAGATTTTCGAGGGTTTTCTACAAAAAGGGAGAAAATTTAACTTTCACAAATGAAGTTAAACATACAATCCCAACTAATAATGATCAACCTATCTATACAAGATCTTATAGATATCCCGAGGTACATAGGGAGGAAGTCCAAAAACAAATGGACGAAATGCTAGAACAAGGCATCATTGTACCAAGTAATTCACCCTATAATTCTCCCGTTTGGGTCGTACCGAAAAAAGAAGATAAAGTAGGAAATAAAGAATGGAGTATTGTCATCGACTACAGAAAACTTAATGCTGTGACTAGGTAGGACAAATATCCGATACCAGTAATAGAAGATGTTCTTGATAAACTGGGGAGAGCAAATTATTTCTCTACCCTAGATTTGACAAAGGGTTTTTATCAAATTGAGGTCGATGAAGACGACCCGGAAAAAAACTGCATTTTCAACCAGCGATGGCCATTACGAAATCAAATAGAATGTATAAAAAATTTTCCAATACCAAAAACGTTTAAGAAACTGCAATCATTCTTGGGTATGAGTGGGTATTACAAGAAATTTATACCTAATTATGCCAAAATTGCAAAACCCCTTACGTTGAGGCTATAAAGAAGTTTTTGGCAAAATGAGGAAAATACTATCGTCGGAAATGGTTTTAAGGTATCCGAATTTCAATAAAGAATTTACACTGACCACTGATGCAAGCAATTTTGCGCTTGGTGCAGTTTTATCCCAAGACAATGGTCCACTAGCTTTCGCTTCTAGAACTTTGAACCAGCATGAAATAAACTATAGTACAATTGAAAAATAATTGTTGGCTATAGTTTGGGCTTGTAAGCTATACCGACACTATCTTAATGGTAGAAAGTTTCGATTGCAAACTGACCACAGACCATTAGTATGGCTGTCTTCACTAAAAAAAACCTAATTCAAAATTGGTTCGCTGGAAAATCAAACTCAATGAATATGAGTTTGATATCCAACATGTACAAGGAAAAGAAAACAAAGTGGCCGATGCTCTTTCTAGAGTAAATATAGAATCTGCAGAAATAAACTTTTTTGTATGCAAATATTGATTGAGAAACAAGATGAAGACTCTTATGAAAAAAAATGAATTTAATAAAAAATTATATAAATTTTCTGTAGGCACAAATGATTATAAAGACGTTTTACCAAAAATAATGGGCTTAATAAAAAAAGAGGAAAATTTGGTTATCTTCTGTGCCCTTGAGGACTTATTCCTCATGATCCAGGAGGAAGTAGTTATATTAAGAAATGTTAAAAGATTTAAAATATATAGAACATATAACTTGTTAGAAAATGTCGAAAAGCAAAATTTGTTGGAAGTAATTATAGGACACCATAAATATGAAAACAATCATCCAGGTATTGATAAAACATTTTTGAAACTTAAACAGAAATATTATTATCCTCATTTAAAAAAGGAAATAACTAATGTAATAAATAATTGCGAAATATGCAACTATAAAATTTGAAAGAAGACCTTTAAAATTACCATTCGAAAAAACGGAACCCCCATCATCTCCAAATGAAATTTATCACGCAGACATTTGGCATATGGACACAAAAAACTCATACATATCGATGATATATAAATTTTCCAAATATGCCTTTATCCAAAAAATTTAAAACAGAACACCATTGAGTTTTATAAAGTATTTCACAATACTGTTTAATTTGATGAAGAGTCCCAAAAAGCTTATTTTGGACAACGTACCAGGATTTTCTTCATCTCTTTTTACAGATTTTTTGGAAAAATATAATATAGAATTTCATTTCACAACCCCTTACAGACACACAAGAAATTCCGACATAGAAAGGTTTCATAGTAACTTAAATGAGAATATTAGAATATTGAAAAAAAGAGAAGAAACATCAGATATCGCATGTAGCATAGATTTTCCTATACAAGCAAATTTTATTTATAATAAAATTTTCCATTTAACAACACGTAAAAATCCGATAGAAATACATTTTAATAATAATCCATTAGAAAATCAAAGAATTAGGCAAGTGATCGAAGATAAAAAAGAGAAAAATCTTGCATACCTAAACAGAAATCGTAGGGACCAAGAAGTTAACGAACATTTTAAGAAGGATTTTAGGGCACATAAAACAGATACATACGAGATACGAAAAAGTTACACTTCAAAAAATTTATGACAAAAACTATCAAAATAAAAAGCAAAGAGTCTATAAGGATCAATTAATGCGAAGTAAAAATATTTCTAGGTCTTTGGAAGTTCTGCTTGACCCAACGGATAATCACACTGAAGATGTTTTGGATAGTGATATTGACATTTGTGGTCCACATGACAAATAGTCAGGACATTGACTACAGGGATTGGGTTTGTTGTGATAAATTTGGGACAGAAACACCTAATTGAGGAGTATAATAGCATTGTACATGTGTTTAATATTACCAAATATGAGCAGTACATTGGGAAATTGGAAAAAACCATAACGGAGTTAGATGACGACTATCTAAGACATGACATACAACACATCTTCAAAAGCTCTAATACCTCATAGACAAAAACCTGGACTTATCAACATTTTTGGTACAGAAATGAAATATCTTTACGGTACAATGGACGACGAAGATCGTAAGGAAATTGAAGAGACATTACAGAGAATAGAAGTAAATACGCATTCGATTGACCAATCAAATAGCCAAATTGAAATAAATCAACACTTTGACGAACAATTAGCAAAGCTTTCTGGTATATACGAAATAGAAGCGAATAAGGCCTATTTAGAGTATATAAATATTTATAACGAAACAAAGGCCGAAAAACTTGAAATAAAAAAGACGCAAATGAACTTTCAGATTTCCAGAATAGAAGGGATAATAGACAAAATTGAAGGAATAATATTGACATCGAGACTAGGACTATTAAGTCAAAACATATTGACTGACGACGAAGTAACAAAATACAACATAACTATCGAAAAACTACAAGAAATAAAGACGACTATAGCAACCAAGGACATAAATATCCTATTAGTAATCCAAATACCCCAACTAACCCAAGAATCCTATGGCTGGATACACATCCAACCAATCCCAAACAATAATAATTTAGAATTAAGTGAAGATAGACATAAACATATTTCAAAAGAAAATAAGGTATATTTTGAAACTAATTTTAAGAAAAATCTTTCTGTATTAAAAGAAAATTGTATTGAAAATATATTAAACAATAAAACAATGTATTGTGACTATAGGAAAAATCCAACTACATCAATTGTAGAAGTCAGTTCAGATTTAATATTTGCCATTAACATGAATAATGTAGAGGTAAATCAAACCTGTAATAATATACCCATAATACTTACTGGTCACTTTTTAATAAAAATAAATTCATGTAAAATAAAGATATTTGATAAATGGTATGACAGAAAATTTTATGAAAATAATTTAATAATTCCAAGTTCCTCTAAAGAAATACAAATTAATCTAGAAGAAAATCTGTCTCTAAAAAATTTAACTTACCAGCACATAAAAAACACAAAATATATAAAAGAATTAAAGGCAAATCAAAAGACAAATGATATTACTGTTTATATTGCAATCGCTTTGGCGGTCACTTTTGTGATCGTTTATTTGGTTTTTAAATGTAAATCTAAAAAAACTATAAATAAAACAATAATTTCGCTTCCCATGTTTCCTTCAGGAAATGGGAACCGATCTCCGTCCGGGGGAGTTTTAGCGAACGACAACAATCCTATTGCGTTACAAAAATATCCAATAGTAATATAAACACATTTTTGAATTCCTTTGTTCCAGTTTTTGCGAACGTAGCAATTCAATTACTTATGTAAAATATCCCATAGTACAAAGAATAGATTCTGATGTTCTTTGTTCTTTTCTAGTGTAGTTATTGTAAACAAAATATTCTAAAAGACCACACCAGTAGATATAAACAAATCTTAATTTTATCAGTAAAGCTCAATTATTGTAAACAAATAATTTCAATAGTTTAAGTTTAAATTAAGATGATTTGGAATAAAGTTTTCAGATTAAACAGAACATAAGAAGAAACAAGACTTCTTATTTATAATTAATACATACATACATATCCTAAAATGTTATCCTCTTTACAGAAAAAATTAAAAAGTAAATACATATGCAAATATCAAGATTAAGAAAGAAACACAAATTCAAGAAACCGAAATTTGGATTTATTTTTTTTTTATTATTTAAAAAAAGCCCTAAGTTACATTAAAATGTTTGTATATGTTTTCTTTGTGGCAAGATGGATGATTATTAGAAATATTTTTCGATAAAAGACTTTAAAATAATAGTTCCTCTCCTCGCTGACGTTCCTTGTGTATCAATGAAATTATCTGGTGCTTAAACTAAGTCTTCTTGGTCCAAGTTGCTCTCATCTGAAATTGTTTAATAATATGATTAAATATGATTAATAATATGTAGTAAATATTATTTTACCTGGAACGCAATCATTTTCTTCAATGGCGATATTGTGTAGAATTGCTAAAGCTACAATCACAAGTTTAACATTTGGAAATAAAACGGTCATTCCGTCTTGCAGACAACCAAAACGTTGTTTCCAGACACTGAAACACTTCTCAATAGTATTTTGCGTTGCAATATGTGAAACATTGTACTTCAGTTCTTTGTCAGTTTGAGGGCGCAATGGTGTAAACAAGTATGTCGTCAATTTGTAGCCTGAATCACCAAGTAAACGGCCTCTAAATTCACGATTTTTAAATCGATCTTTAAGTCGTGACTCATTAAAAATCCGGCAGTCATGAGTACTTCCCCTCCATCGTGCTACAATATCCAAAATTTTAAACTCGGCATCACAAACCACCTATGTACATATGTATATAATAAACAAACATATCTATTATATATATTTTCTTCATTCTTTTACCACTATGTCAAGATTTAGAGACAAAGTATTTTGGCCGAATTTCGGCCAGTAGGCAAAAACTAGTAATAAGAAATTAGAATAATAAGAAATAACTGCTTCTCTTACCTGTACATTGAGCGAATAGAATCCTTTTCCGTTAATGTAATATTGTGCCAAATCTCCACTTATCTTTTTAATTTTAATATTGGTGCAATCTATGGCACCTATTACCCCAGGGAAGTTCCTAATTTTCTTAAAACGTTTCACGTTTTTAGTTTCCTCTTCAAAAGATGATGACATTTTAATAAAATCTTTGGCGTGCTTTGTAAGACCGCAAGCCACTTTCACGCAAATTCGGGAAACTGTGGGCTGTGACAGGCGATTAAAGATATTCACCACCTGATTCACTTTACAAGGGAACCACTAAATTTAAATGAGAAATAAAATGTGTTGCCTCTTTATATTAAAAATTGCATTTAAATTTTGTTTGTATCTAAAATTTTACTGATTTTATTCCTTCCCATGTAAAGTAACAAAAAATCGAGTTACGCTTTTTTTATAAAGCCATCGATATATATACATATATATATTTTTTCTATCATGTCTTTCACTAATAATACATAATAATGATATAAATTTAAAATTTTAATTAATGTGAACAACATATTTCTTTTTAATATTATTTTATAAGAGCGCTTTATAAACACCACCGTTTTACACAATTAGCGTGCAAAATATTAACAGGGATATTATGCATAGCTGTTGATCTTCAATTGTTTTGGTAATGGTTTTACCGACGTCCACGAACAGATTATTATTTATTATACTTTTTGTGTCAAAATAATTTTGTTTTCAAATATACTATGCAGTTTCTGGCTTAGAAACTGGAGTCAAACTAGTAAAATGATTTTAAAGAGGTTCAGGGGTATGCTGACTACACCCGTAAATTTTTCTCGATTGCACCTAAATGTAGTTTGTCAATTGTATTGTACATATTGTGTCTAAAAACCTTTGGTTTTTGTCACTGGAAATGAAATTAATAAAAAATCTGAATGTATAAACGAGTATGTCGATCTGGATCACATTTCGTTGGCTACCTCCATGCCTGCAGAGATCAAATTGCGTGCATAAAGAAGAAAGTATAACCGCAAAGCTTTGGGTTGTTTTCAATGGGCCTGCAAAAACCAAAACCTACATGAGCTATTTAAAACTCTGCTCGTTTTAATTTTTTCAAAATCGCATTGAGTACAGAATCTGTAAAATGTATCGCTGTGTTAGGATGTCATAACCCTGAAGATTTTCTGCAATGCTTATTATGGCGTGATAGCTCTAATCAAAATATTAAAATTAAGAAACTAAATACATCACCTATGTTACAAAGTCCATGCTTGCAGAGATCCAGTTGGTGGTTACATTCTAAGGAGTAATTTTCATGTGTATGATTTGATAACAGGTAGAAATTCAGTTACAGAAGTTTGTGAAATCAGACAGAAACTAACAAGTTTGCTCGCATTGGGAGAATTTCAAATTAGAGAAAGGTGTTAAAAGCAACCCATATATCTTAAATAAATTGTCTGAACAAGAACACATTAGGTTTATTGTGGGACCCGAAAGCCGATGATTTTACATTTTCGCATGTTAATGATGCTAAACCAGTTCCAAAGCGATCAATTTTGTCAACAATTCCTCGGATTTATTAAACCTTTGAGCTCGAGCCAGATCAAAAATTGTTATGCAAACACTCTGAAAATCTACTTTTTTTCCAACTTTTATTTTTATTCAACTTTTCTTACAGCTCCAAACATTGAACTGTAAGCTACGCTACTACGAGCTGAACTTTTACACGTACAGTTGCATTTGTCACTATTGTTCAGATTCGATGGTTGTTTTATCTTGGTTGTATTACCATTCAGCAAATTTCAATGTATTTAAGGCAAACAGAGTGAGTCGAATACTAAATCAAACCAAAAATATGTTGTGTCATCATGTTCCAAGAGCTTTAAATCCTTCGGACATTTTATCAATTAGTGTTGTCCCTGCAGAACTTTTCTACTCAAATATTTGAAAAGGGAGTCCACCGATTTTACACAAAAATCAAGAAAATTGGCCAGAAATTTAAACTTTATTAGTGAGTTTGCTAAATGACGCCGTGTGGCACTAGTTTCTTCGCCCGGAAATTGTAAATACTATAACTAATTTCTAAAGTAAAATTTTGATATATAAAAAAAAGTACGAAATTTGGTGAAGACTTATCTCTAGATGAAATAAAAATGGCAAATAACATTTTAATTCGCAACATCCAGTTTGTACATTAACTCATTAACTTATGACTGTCCAAAATGTTGTTTGTAAATCGTATAACAGTTTTTGTATTTTTCTTATAATTAAATGGAAACTAGCAACTGAATAATTTCACAAAAGGTTGGCTTAGAAATTAGAGCCAAAATTGTAAAGAAAGTTTCTAGATTTTTGTATAAATGCAATGGAATGATATTCTAACTTATTTCATGGCTTTTTTCAGTGGTTTGTATCGGTTGTCTAATAATTCAGTTTTCAGGTATGTTTTATAAGGCTTGGTATAAAAATTATACCCAAATACAATAGTACAGCAATTTTAAAGGGAGTTTTCCTTGAAATTTAGTGTCATGATTCTGTTTAACATGTTGATTTTAAATCGTTTAGATAAATTATTTTTTCTATAGAAATTTGTTTATTTGTTGACCTTTTGTGTTTCTTAATATTTTTCAGTACGGATTTAGGTGAAATGTTTAAACAGCAGCATTGAGACATAAACCAAATTTTTATTATGTAAAAAATTTGCAAAGAGAGAATAATTACAAAAAGAGATATACCCTGGAAATGCTACAAATTATCAATGTTTCGAAGAAGAAAAGATTAAACTACAAACAAGACATTGAGAGCTGCACGAGTTATGGATTTACCAATAACAACACAACAACTATAACAACAATATATTTATGGTAACACTCTGTATTAAATACTTTTGATGACAAATCAATTAAATTAAATGCAGGAAGTCAACAAAATATTATAATAAAAATTATTTGGAAATTTATTGCAGAAATACATAAAATTAATAAGAACTCAATAAAAAGCATGTCGAAAATTATTAAACTGCGAAATGTACAAAATTAATAAAAATTATATGGAAATTTACTTAATAAACTAAAAGAAGAGAACATTTAGTTAATAAGTTTCATAATTAAGTTAAAAGGGAAATAAAATAAGTAATAATTCAATGACGGAAAATTTAAGTAGTGTTTTTTTTGTAATAGTTAAGTTAAGACTATAACTCGCGCAAACATACAAACATTAATAAGCAAACAACCAACCAACTTGACATCCTGAGGAAATAAACTCCAGGATGAATTTTTGTATATTAATATGCGGGTATAAATATTGACATAAATGTAAATATTTAATATATTGTAAGTATGTACATATTTATTTTTGTTGTTGATGTTAATGTTGGGTTAAATTACATATGTTTTAATGGTAACTTGTGTCATTTCTGTTCTTTTAGTAGAAACCCTTGAAAAAATTATTAAATTTTTTTAATTATTTGACCTAAAACCAAACTGAAATATGTAAAAAAATAAATTATTTATTTTCAAAAAATTTCGGGTTCGAACCTAGAACAAAATCAGTTAAGCAGTTTCTATAACACTTTTTTGTGGTTAAATAAATGTATTCTTAGATATGTGTGTATAAGCTTTAGTTTTGGAAACTAGGTAAAAATAAAAGAAACACTTGTAGAGGGGTTTATCGGCGATTTTAATTTTTTTTTGGGTAAATAAGATTTTTATAGAACCTAAAGATAAAAAAGGTTTTCATGTTTTCCTTTAAAATTCTTTTGTATGCAATGTATACTTAATAATTTCCAACTTTTGGACAAAATATGTTATTTGCGAATCATTTTACCACTTTTGGGGTTAAATTATTCTGTTGTGAAAAGTTTTGCCCAAGGTTGGGCTTAGAACATAGATAAAAAAAAGCAGCTTTGAAGGCAATTTTCCTTGAAATTCAATGTTGCGAAAGCTATACTTATTAATTTCTGTCGTTTAGACCAAAATGTTGTTTGTTGGTCATTTTGTACGTTGTAAGCATGGATAATTTTGTTTTAAGATACATATATTGAACAATAAAAACTTAGATCATTTTCATGGTTTTTTTTTCCTCAAATTTAATAGTTCGCGAGAAACGTACTTGGAATTTATTTCCAAAAAAAAAAAATATATATTTATATATATTTTTATTTAAATTTTTTGATTTTGCTTAAATAAAATTTAATAAGAGTAGATCTAGTTCTTCGAACTTCTCTTTTTTGTGGTCTGCTTTTGATTGACTAAAACTATTTTCATATTTTTAAATACAATGCAATGTGAAACTTTGTATTGAAGAAAATTTGTTTGACAAGCAAAATCGTTCACAAATTTATCGAAATTTACAAAATGCATTAAAAATTTAAATATGTAATTCTATATCTTCAAGTGCTATTGCTGAACATACATTTGAGTTCAACAATCATTAAAATAATTTCTTATCATGGGTTCTTTTTTTTAAATATATATGTATGTGGTTTTAGCAATAGCAACTTGATTTTCTTTTTATTTTATTTGGTCTACTTATTCAAAGATTTATTCAGGATAGTGGGTATGTCCTCATCCTCTGGTGGAAGTACATATGTAACTCCTCCCTCCTTAGATAGGTTCTCCCGAATTCTCCTAATTATTACAATTGTTCCTTTTCTCTTAATACACATTATTATTATTATAACAGTAATTATTAGAATGGTTGGACCACCAACCAACAATTTTGTTTTAAAATTTTATTTCTTTAATATCTTTTATATTTTCAACATGTTCTAATACAATTTCATCAAAAGTTAACGAGCGAGGAAAATCGTGTTTTGTTATAGGTAGGTCTATAATTTTATCATAAAATTCTGTTTTCTTATTTGAATATATGTTATTATCAATGTTTAAAGTGCATGTTTAAAGAGATTACATGGTTTTTATTTAACTTATCATTATTTTTGTTTTTACAATTATGATAAATTGATGTATTCCTTGCGTTAATTATTAAAGTCGTGTCATGAGTTAGTGTCTCTATTAGAGTTTGGTTATTTTAAACCCAATAGCAATTTTTATAGAACATGCAATTTTTGCTCAGTTTTAAATCTTTGTGTAATAACTCTGTTGAAATTGAAGCTAAAATAGTAAAACAGTTTTAAGGCAGGCAACTTTAACTTTAATAGTATGCTTAATTTAAGCAGCAGTAACTTAGTTTTCAAATTTTTTCTTCTTCAAATTCAATGGCATGCTGGTTATATCCATGTTTATATACTTGTGGTTATATACTTATGTTTTCTGATATGCTTCACAATATATAGTTTTAAAACTAGAGCCAAAATAGGGGTTATTTCTAGAAATTCAATGGTATACTGGCTAGTTATAACTGTTCGTTTTATACCTTAGACTTAAACTATTACAAATGAGTTGCTTACTTCATCGAAATAGTGCTGTTTCCAGACATTCTTAGGTTTAAAAACTGTAGAGTAAGTTAGTGTTATTTCTAAAATTCTATAAACTGAAGTATTTTTTGTTAATCGTTTTGTACTTTTTGTATCTAAATATTTGTTTTTTCAGATATTGTTCACATAGTTTAGTTTAGCTTAAAAATCAGCTTAAGTAATTTTATTTTATATTTATACCCAACTTTTTTAATTTATATTTATACCCAATAATATCCGATCTTTGGGTAAAAATGTTTTAAGTCAATATTTTTAAATGCTCTATATTTTATTTTATACGTTTTTCAAAATGGAACATTCTTAAAACATTTTGAAATAAAAACTTAAAATTGTCTTACATTCTGGTTTACACCATACCACAGATGTCAATATGTTGACATAAGGCGTGTATAACAATAAAAATTCTTCTTTGGTATCAATTATTTCATATAATAATTTTAATTATTTTCTAGTTTAGCGCTAAAATTTAATTTAAGCTTATTACATTTAAAAATAATATCAATTTGTTAATAAATATATTTGCATTTAATAAAAGTGAGATCTGAATTCACCCATCGTGTGATCTCTTGTTTAAAAAAGAAAACCCATTTTTTACATGTATTTAAAAGAGAATCAAAAGATTTATTTTAATTAAATAAGTTTCACTTTATCAGCGGAATAAAATGAACTCTACTTAAAAAATTTTATTTTCCAACCAAGAATGTCCTCTATCAGGTAACGATCTTTTGTTAGGACTGGCGTAAAAAGATATGGTCCTCTAAATATGTATTCAAGTTTGTGTTTTGCAGCAGGTGTTCCTGGTTCATATTCAACAACAACTAGATCGTGTTCGTCATACTGATGAAGTGTCACGTGCTTCATGTACGTCCTTTGCACTTTTCACGTTCCTTGCAAACATTATCCAGTGCAAACGGGTACTTATCGTCTGCAGACATTTCCCCTGTGTTGTCAAAAAGATCTTCCTGTAAAGCCCTGTATTAAAGCCTTAATTTTGTAGTTAAAAGTAGTAAGCAGTTTTCACGTGACGGATACCATGGTCTAGGCAATATTGTTGAAATGCTTTGGATGTAAACGAGGTTTCTCGATACATACCATTGTGTTTCGTAGGCCAAAGTTGCCGAACATCCGAAGAAATTTTAAAATATTGGTTGTAGGAGCATGTTATGCAGGCGGCAATTTACTCTGTAACGATATTCTCCAGCATCTAATGGATGTATGTAGTTTCCAGTGTTTTTATTTAATTATTGTATAACAGTTTAATTAATTTTAATAGAATAACATTTTACTTAGCTACACGACTGTCTTAGTCTAAGCCCAAAAGAAAAGAAAAAAAAACCGTGTGTAACAACTTACATTAATGTTATCTTGCAACCTTAATTACAGTTGACTTTTTGCCTACCAATGTTACATCACTGTGTAACCAATTTATTTTACAATCTCGGGTATAACAGTAGTAGGCACTATGGTAAATGCATATCATGACATGCTTTCTTGTTTTTATATATTTGTTTGCTTTTATGATAATAACTTAAATTTATCTTTAGCCTCGCTAGCGCTTGGGCGAGGTCTCTATACCATAGTCCCTACCCTCACGTCATGGTGGGCTTACGGCCTCGTGCGTTTTGTCTGAGAATCTTGTCACCCTGCTTTAATATCTTCGGTACTAACACGACTTTCTGTCTCGTGTTCAATAATCACCAAATAAACTGAGTTATCAGCACGACTATCAGTCCTCACCTTAAGAGACAAACGGTAATTTATAATCAATTCTGAGTTGCGCCTCGTCATCAGCTTCAGTAAAAATAAATCCGGCTAGTTCTACTTCACTTAATGGTTCATATGGCGAACGGCTCGAAGCATTCACTTGAGCTAATCGACTGCCTTGAATATGAACGGTGTCAAAATTAAATTCGAGCAACTTTAAATTTTCGATTTAAATTCTTTCTTTTCACGGACTTTTGCAACAGTGGAACAATCGGTTAAGAGTCCAAAATGCTTGCTTAACAAATAAATCTGGAAACGTTCAAGCGATTCGATCACAGCCAATACCTCCAGCTCTTAGCTTTGATAGCGTTGTTCTTCTTTCGAACAATGGAGGCTAAAATATATCACTTCTTTCCACCTCTGAACTGCAGCAACATTCTGTTATCATATAACGCGAGAGCTGGGGGATTCATGAGCATATCTTTCAGTTTTTCGAAAGCGCTACATTGTTCATATTCCCACATGAAACAGTTTTTCAATACTTTCTGTGTGAGTATGGTTAAGGGTTTCGCAGATAACGGAAACGCAAGGATTTTAGATTTATAATTTACTTTATACACCAAGAGGAAAAAATAGATTTTAATACCCCGGCTAATGAACAGGTAGCAAAGACTGACTTTCATATTTTTACCTACTCAGTACAATAGTTCTACAATTGTATTAGCTTAAATTTGATTGGTTGAAATGGGGGTTTGCTATCTTTGTATAATCTCTCATAAATCTAAAATAGAATCGTCAATAAAATATCGTAACTCTTTGATGGTTTATGGTAATGGAAAATCAAGAATAGCTGGAATTTTTTGCTTATTAGTTTTTCTGACATTTGCGGAGATTATAATTCTTAAAAATTCTACTTCGGTTTTCAAGAAGTTACATATGTATATGCAATTATACCTTTAAATTTACTGATTGTAGTATTGTACATATGTCTTGGATGATATCGTAATGTTCTTTTTTTGGTGAATGTAACAATATCACCGATGTAATTAACATATTTTTCCAATATAATTTTATACACCAAACGGAAAGCGTGTACCTTTATACATACCATTCGCTATTGAAAAAATGTCGAAATCTGGCTTTTGTAATGGAATTTGGTAGAATCTACCATTCAAATCTAGTACTGTAGAATATTTGCTGTCTCTTAGCTGTGAAAGAACGTCATTTATTTGGGGCATTGGATATATATCGGGAATTGAATTTAGTTTTCTATAGTCTATTATGAGTCTGCATTGTTTGTTGCCAAATGAATATGTTTTTTTCCCCCCGCCAAAACTGGTGAGTTGTTAGTTTGATGGTGCCATCATCCAGTAAGCTTTTATTTGTTTTTCGACATCTTATTTTAATGGCATCAGGATGCACAGATTTCGCCAACTTCTCTCGTTGCACATGTCAATTTTTGATTATGTTCGGTGAACTATCCAGGATATTCACTGACGATCTCTTTCATTTTTTCGTTCTGTTGAGATGACATGTAATCGTTTTTAATTTCCACTGCCTAAAAGTAATTTTTTTTAAAGCGGAGGTTAATAATTACTGGGGCTAATCGTTACGAAGTGGAAGTGGTGGAGTAGATTTCCTATAATGGAAGTATTACGCAATACAACTTTATTCAAAATCCCGTGGAAATCGCTGGCTCGGCCGATAGCCTTCCCAACAATCTTAAAATTCTTTTTGGTATGGAAATTCCTGGAAAATTCTATTATAGAATTTAAAGCCAATCACGTCTGAACCGCTTCACAACTTTCGCTCCTACGAAATGGCGAAGTCGGTAAGACGCTTCTAGACAGTAAATTCGTTAAATAAATATACATGTCAGAATTATTATTCGTTATTCTTTCGAAATTAAATTAGTGCTACAAGATGGCAAATAAATCATGGGGATTTTGGGAGTCGCGTTAACAGGAAGTTTTGTGCATAATTTGCTCGGAAGCTTTAATTCTCTTCTCTCTGGGTAGATCGCCATTTAATCCCCTGTTAAATGTATCGAGAGCTGTATTGCGATATGATTTTGTTAAGAAAGTAGGATCTTCTTGAGACGAATATAAATTTCCTAGTTTGTTAGACCACTTGGTAAAAGTCTTGAAAGGTCGATCTTTCTAAATCAATGAAATTATTTAATACTCGGGGGTTGCTAGCTTCCTCTTATCGGAATAATGGATAGAAAGACACCTAAATATCCAATTCAAAATAATGTTATAGGATTTGAGGCAATGTCGGCGTGATATTGTTTCTTATTACACACCATAGTATATAGTAGTACTCTATGCTATTGCGCTATGAATTAAATATTTTTTGGTTACCTTTAAATTCACGTAGCTTTTTGACATCATTTGGTATCTTGTCAAAGTCTGTAATATTGCCTTCGTACTGTTTCTCAGATACCTGGTCGGAAGCAATACTTGGACTGCGGTTTATTACAGACTTAATCCAGTTGGGTAATTAAGTAAGGTAAGATAAGTACTTATTATTTAAATGTTTTATTTTTTTGTATATACTATATATTTTTTCAACTTCTACGTTTTTCCTTTTCGAACAAATTTGTGTAAAGATTTTTGTTAGTTTTCAAACGTTTAATTTATACGCTTAGCGGCTTATGTACATACGTACTTATATGGCATCACTGCACAACAGAAGTTTCTAGTACAAAATCCTAAAACCAGACACTGATCTTTCTCTTTTCAATGGTAACGGACGTGCACACCATTTTTTAAATATAATATATAATTTTTAAATATAATATTAAATTTGTATATATAATATTTCGTTTTGTAAATATAAAACATAGTTCAGTAATAAAATTATTTTGCAATAAGCACAAAAGCAAGGGACAATTGTTAAAATCACATTAATTTTTAAATAATTTTTCTACAAATGGTGGGCGGCGATGATAAAGATAACAACGTTAATGTCTCTGTGGATCCTGCACTGGCAACTAACGTTGTTGTCAGTAATGCCCCTCGGGGGCTTGAAACCGTCGCAATTGCTGCATGATATGAAAAGAATTGTGAAAACATCCTAATCGATTTGTGGGCAGCACAACTTTTGCAGACGCAATTGTCGATTCTCTAGGTCTACGAAATATAAAAGAGGTAAAATTAACCTCACAAAATGCAACGTCAACATCTGCCAACAGCGAGCTGTCGGCTACACAGGAAGAGCTGGCACAATTGACAAAATTGTCCAAAAATTTTGTTCCCTATTAAGCTGGACGTAGGTCAAGTTGCTGTAGATCAAGATACCGTAGCAAAATAAAGTACTAAAATGGCAACTTTGCACATTTACGTGTAGCGGTAAGGAACAGGAACGGCAATGACTACCTGCTCTTCAAGCATCAGTTATTGGCGAGTCTTCGGGTGGTAACAAATCACACCGTCTACAGATTACAGATAAAGAAGCAACTCCATTACCTGATTGACTCCGGCCCCAAAAAAGAAACAAAAAATTATAAATCTAAAATCTTAGCGTTTCCGTTATCTGGCGCAGTTGATCGCGCCTTAATAATTTTGTTTACAGCGATCCAGAGGAAAAATAATAACCCTCGAGCAGGAACCTGCAAAAGTGAATAAAATATGGTTTGCAATTCTTACGGGACCATCCAAAACTTTTTAAAACACCTCCCTTTGCCTACCTGGTATTTCTAGTGACTGCTTAACAATAAAAGATCACAAAAAGGCGTAAATGCGAAGAAACTCTTACCCCAGTACGTACTCATGATCATTAAAGTGAATACTAAAAAGGAAATTTACGAACTTTCCGCGGAGTGCGTATAAAAAAACTTTCTAACTGGATTGTATAGCGGTCAGTGTAGCAAGGGCTCACAAAGGGATTATTCTTACTATCGAAATAGTGAATATAAAGATATAATCATTGAGAAAAAAAGAAAAGCTAAAAAAAAAGCGACATCGTTGATTTGAAAAATAAATAAATTTACAAAGAAAAGAGAAAAATATATACAAATTTATAAAAATTTTTAAAAATTACAAAAGATATTGGAAGTGATAAAAAAAAAATTGAAGTGTAGGAATTGAAAGCGTAGCTTAGTATCGTGGAACGATTGGAAGAATAATTTTTATCATCAAAAAAACCTTAAGTGGGTGAATCCTTTTACCACTTAAAATATGGAAGAAATGGAAACCCTTGTATCCACACTGACGGGAGCGGTTAATCGACTATTAGAGCAAGTGCCGTTGATGGAATGTATGTTCAGAAGTATAGAACAGGGAAATGACTTGACCGAACTAAACAGAATATTAGATTTGTTAGAACAGCCAGGGCGTAATGGACCAGACATCCAAGAAGAAGTCGTTGCGACGTTACGGGTCCTACGGAATGAAGAGGATCTCAAAACGGTAAAACGATGTGAAAGAATTGCGAACTTTCGATGGAAACCTACTGCTGTATTTATCTTGGGTACATTCTGTTGAAATGGTATTGAAGGATTTTTATATTGCAAGGAATAACCCAATATACCGCACTATTATGCAGAGTATAAGGCAAAAGGTAGTCGGAGAAGAAGATGCTGCTCTGGTTTCATATAATATTTTAGACAGCAATTGGAAGGAGATAAAGTGAGTCCTTTCGCCCCATTATGCTGAAAAAAGAGACACTCAAACCATCGAACACCAAATAAATCAGGTTCTTCCAAATTGTATGAACTTTTTTCAAAAATAAATCACCAGCTATCATTCATAATCAATAAAATCGTATAGCGTAGAAACGTCCTCCAAAAGTTTATAGGAAAAATTTGTTACGTCTAGATAGACGATATAATCATGTTTGGATGTAGCGAAGAGGAACTCCTGAGTAAAGTGGATAACATTTTCAGAAAGTTAGAAGAATAAAATTTAAAAGTAAACATTGAAAATACTAATTTTATGCAGGCTGAGGTTGAATTTTTGGTCAGTTGCGAAGCCATAAAAGCAGATCCAAAGAAAGTAAAAGCTATTGAAAATCTCTTAACCCCAAGGACTACGCTAAAGTGGCATAACTTCTGAATAATCTGCCGAGAGAAGAAAATGGGCGAGTTAAAGCTAGCCAGTCCTAAAAAGGGCACTTGAAACTACAAAGCGAGACTCTTTTAGCTTTTCAAAAATTAAAAAACCTTTTAACTACAGCCAACATTTTTGCATTCCCTGATTTCGATAAGCTTTTCAACCTTACAACAGACGGTTCTGCATATGCAATTGGTGCAGTCCAGTCGGTAAGGACAAGCCAATTACATATATATCCTTATCTTTAAATAAAATGGAAAAGGATATGCAACAAACGAAAAAGAGATGCGTGGACATTGGAAAATTTAAGAAATTTTACGGTGCAAAAAAGATAAAATTATACACCGATCATCAGCCTCTTACATATGCTTTAGATAACATTTTAGCGCCAAGTTAACGCGGTGGAAAGAGGAGTATAATCATAATTGATCTATGAGCCAGGAATATCAAATTTTGTTGTGGATGCTATCTCTAGATTACAAACTAATGTTAACCAAATCAACGAAGCTTTTATTGAAACGTCTAGCAAATGCAATTCACAGCATACAAGAACGGCACCAAAAATCGGAGATGATGATAATCATCATCAACAATCAACAGGATAAACTGTTCACAGTGCAAGTCAAGACGGCTGAGACCTCATTCCTCACGTAGAAGTTCCTATTAATGTTTTCAGGAACCAGATAATAATCAAAATTGGCCCCAATCTGCAATCACAAAACACAAATTTCCGGCGACACTATATTGCGTTGCCCCAATGGAAGGTGGAAAAACTTTCAGATATTCTTAAAAAATTATTAAATCCTAATTTGGTAAATGGCATTAAAGCTACTGAGTGCTGTTTGCAAACTCTAGAAGACCTCTATTTACAACAATTCTGCAGATGCAAAATTAGAATATCACAGAAGGAAGTTGCTGACATCAAATTAGAAGACCAACAATTCGAAATAGTTCAAAAAGAACATCACAGGGATATTAAAGAGTGTTTTTTATAGAGTGACACAAGTTTAAATCATAATAAAGCAAGGAAATATATTTTTAATATCAATGAAACGGGCTTTATTGAAAAGAAAGTTTTATGAAATTAATGTTTAAATATGATTTCTGTCATGTGGTGGTGGCTGGCGCGTAGAAAGCGTAATCTGGAACACCAGTTTTCAACAACTTTTCGCAGCATTTGCGCTCGTATTTTGCCGATAACTAGAACTATTTTCCTCTTTTATAAAAAATTTCGTAGCACGATGCGATATATGCAATTGCAAATATGATACAAACCCTTCCAAACCTTAACTTCAAAATACACTCATGACTGGTCGGCAATCTTACACATGGATATAATAGAAATACAAAACAAGAAATTTGTGTCTGTATTCTGAAATTCCGCGAAACTATTTCATATTAGCGACAGGTCCGTGTTAAATATCAGGGAGAAACTAGAAAAGATTTACACTATTTTACAGCACCAACAATTTAAGTCATAGATAAAGAAAGTAGTTTCATTGGTCCATTAATTAGGGATTTTAATTAATTAATTAGAGTCTCTAGAGAGACTGTCATGCTATCGCACCGGGGTGAAGTAAATGGTCAGGTGACGCATATCCACTCAATACTCATCGAAATCTACAGATGCTTGGGAGCAAAAAATGCAGAACTTAGTGTGCAGGAGTTGATATATGTCGCGGTGGATATATATATGATGTATTTTTCAATAGAACAGGATTTTCCGATATTAACAATCTGATCGACACGTTCCGAATCAATAAAGATCTCAGAAAACTTGTCCAAAGAAATGCAAAGAAAAGGAAAAGGCGCTCATCGCCTAAGAAATATAAAAGAGGTGACACGATATTTGTAAAAAATATGAAAGCCAAGAACAAACCAAGGAGGTAGTAGAAAAAGACAATATGGTAACAATACGCACGTGTGGTAAACGGGTCAACAAAGCCAATATAAAAAATTTTAAACCCAATTTGTAGAAAAATTCCTAATACTTTTACTTCCTTTCACAAGATTTTATAATACATAGAAAAAGAGAAGAGAACTAATTGATTTCAAATATACAAAAAATATATATACTATTATAAATGGATGGCTTCTTTTACAAAATTGCATAAAACAAAGGAAAGGAATCAAAAAGGAAAATAATATCATAATTTCAGCAATTGCACACCATTTAACGCAAGCAATCAGAATATATATGTATATATACATTTGCATCTACTTACATTTATATATATGCATACAAAAACAAAGGCTTTGTCCGACTTTACCAATCACTAACTATTAAGAATTGCAATTTTTCAGAGTAAAATGATCCTTTTAATAAATGTTTTCACTCTCGCCTCCATGGGAATAAGTAATACACATGCAGCGCAGATCTACAACTACGACACCCATATCAGCGACAATCTCAAACTCGTCCATATTACAAACCTCAATGAATGTTCTACAATTGCTAATAGTATAACTACACTGGTTGAAAAAAGCATACTTTCTGAACAGAAGAAAGCTATTATTAGATATCTCCTCCTACAAGTTCAAGAAAGGCTAATCGAGCTGGGAAGCATAAAAAATAGGAATGAAATTCAAGGTGAAATAACCAGCAAGAACAATATAAAATCTTGAATGTAACAAACAAAATTGTACGGAAAACTAATAAACTTACTGCTAGATTGAGCGAAATCAGGAACGGAAAAGAGGATGAACGAATTGGGCAGGATACCATGAATCAAATACTCGTCGCTGTGGAAGCAATCGAATATGGGAGCCCCTCGATTTATACCAATGGGTCCCTACTGCTATAGGTCACATCCATTACTAAACTGGAAAAAGACTTATATCGCAAATTGAGTTGCATTCCAACGAAATCGTCCTCAGTCAGAATGAAACCTCCCTGCCTACAAATCAACAGAGTCACAGTATGCCAGCAGTCTTCTTTAGACAAACTACCCGAAAAAAGTTGTATACTCAGATTGCTTAAAGGAGGCAGAGCTAACTGTCAATATAGAATAACTGAAACTGAAATTGTGGAAATGATTCCACCAGACACCATTTTTTTTTTAAAACTACGATGCTGAGATAAAAACTCGAGACCACATGTTGAGCGGACTTACCTCATAAAACTTTCTAACGAAACCGTAGTTATTGGCAACGAGGCATTTTCTAGTACCTCCATTTCAAACATACAACCCCTTCAGTCTATTCTAACAAGCGTCGTAGACGAAACATGGAATCGTTATAGTGATGGAGATCTATATTGGAGCAATGTGGTACAAAATGTCGGGTAATCTCAATTTATCGATATTAAAAATACCGCAGTGGAATACCAACCTCCACATACGATATGCAGGACGCAGACTTTTAAGGAGGGAAAAGTTAGCAACAGCATATAATTAAATTAAGTTGTTGTAACATGCTCAGGCTAACGAACTTAAGTAAATTGCACAATTGCAATTCAGCAGAATTAACCGTGTGAACATTGTTTTATTTTCTTTTGACAATATGCGAAATTGCACCTTAGCGAAATTAACGCAATATTACCAATTTTATAATAATAAAATCTTAACCATTTGAACTAATCAAATTTAAGTTAATACAATTGTAGAACTAACGTGCTGAGTAGGGAAAAATATAAAAGTCAGTAGTATTAAAATCAATTTTTTTCTCTTGGTGAATGAAGTAAATTATAAATTTAAAATCCTTGCGTTTCCTTTATCTGGCGCAGTTGATCGCGTGTTAAGAATTTTTGTTTACAGCGATCCAGAAGGAAAGTAATAACTTGTATTTAAGAATAACATCAATTGATAACAATAAACAACAAAAGCGAATAAGCTTTTTCTTGTTTAACTTAGCAATAATAAAAATTTATGAACTCAAACAATAATTCTTAAAAATAATAATAAAATAATATCATGCCACTTATTTAGCTTTAGTTACAGGCCTTCATTGCTGATATTACTTTGTGATGCGGCTTCATGTGTTGGTAAGTGACAAATTTTTGATATTTTGTATTTTTTGTAGCAATGCAGTGTAACCACTTTTACTAAGCCGTGTGAACCTGAATGAACTTCTACGACCTAAGCGAGAGGCCATTGTCCGGGAACGCTTTTCTCACGCGAAAGGAGCACTAACTCCAACTTTTATGTTATTTGAAATCTTATTCCATTTTAGACGCGATTGTAAACGGCAGAGACACTCTTATAAGGGATACTTTGCATAGTTTATTACCGCTTCTCATAGTCCGCCAAAGTGTGCCGACGGTTGGCGGTGGGGGGGTGGGATAAAATGCCACTGAGTGTCCTGGTTTGCTAATGTTTCGAACAGTGAATTCATGTTGCGGTTGTAGACGACCTTACTCGCAGCCACGAAGTTGTTGCCTCAGTCCGGATATAAATCGGTGCAGAAACGCTGCCAAAAATGCATCACCGTTGAGGCTGGTTATAGCTTCTGAGTGTCTGGCATTGGTACACATACATATGAAAAAGCAATGATTGGATTATATTGGAAATATACAACATATTCACCTTGTCCTCTTTTTACTAAGTTACGCACAGACACAATCCAGATTGTCGTGAGACGTAAAACAACATGAGCATGTTTTGATGGCTTCTATGAGCTTCTGAAAAAATAAGCAAAGTAAAGGATTTTGTTTAGATAATAAAATGGGGTGTTTTGCATCAAATGTAATTTCGGTTTTTGCTTTGCGTCTACCAACTATTAATATTTTCAGTGTATTGAGAAAGGGGCCGAATTTTAATACGCAGCTATTTTTAAGCAATGGTTTATTTGATGTTATTGTAGCTAACGGATTCCCTCAGCATACTCAACGGCTTGTGCCAATTTGATAAAGCGATTTTTTTGTATAGTTAATTAAAAATCCCGTATTTCTTAGGTTGTTAGAGGTGTTACAGTTTAAATTGTCAAAAAATCGAAAAATATACATATGTTGTCACTCGTACCAATTTAGAAAATCTGGAATATTTAAAGGTAATTTCTTCGAACTTCTTTATATTTGCAGTATGGACCGTCATATTGCAGATACTCTTTGATATTGATATATTAGCAGGCCAATAGTTAGCTTCCTTTTGTAGCCATGATGAGTTATGTATCACTCATTATCTCCCCTATTTTATATCAGGTAGAGCTTGAATCTTGGATACACGATTTACTCATTATTTGTTTACGGATTTAAGCCAAGCTATCCGTCCAATATACGATTCGTTCTATGTTTAAGTCATGCCATGCTTTCAAATCTGTGTTTTCACGGCATTCTTCAGGAATGTATTATAATAGTTGTTTAGGGTTAGAGTTCCATTTTCCGAAATGGAATCCGCCAGATTTCAATAGAGCACCAAGTTGTCACTTGAGATTCAAAATACTTTTAAAAGTATCTGCTCCAGATATTATGTCATGAACACATATGTCCGAGCGCAATATTTTACATGCTTCAGGAAAGTTTCTACATTCATCTTCGCAAAGTTGTTGCAACACCCTGATTGCCAAATATGGTGCACATGTAGTTCCCTACGTTACGGTTTGCAATGCATAAACATTAACTGAGCTTGAAGACATATTCCTCCAACTTTGGTATTTTTTAATGTACACATACTACCCAACGAATAGGCAACGCAAATTTATTGAAAGAGGAGTTGTTTAACTCACTAAATCTTACTTCCCACTAATGAGCTTATAATATTATTATTTGGGATAGTTGATCCAAACAAGTGCTGTCGAACAAATTATTCGTACTCTTTCTCATATTTTTTATTCTCAGAGTTTTTATTATTCTCATGTCAGTGTTCAATATGTGCGTAGGTGTGTGCATTTACCAAGAATGATAGAAATACAGATTGCGCCATGCGCATGATTTCCAGTTAGATGACGTAGTTTAACCCATGAAAGGGTTGCCAACTTGTATTTTCAAATTAATTGGGTCTTTGTTTGTATTAAAAACTTTTATTTGTATGATTAATGCTAACAATCCAAATATTTTACATATGGAAAATGAATATGACCGCCATAATTTGTAGTATTTTGAATTTGAATTAACTTTGTATGTAGATATAATGGATGGAATAAATTTGGGACCAATCAACGATATAAAATTGATATTGAATTTACGAAATCCTGAAATTTTTTGTAGGACTCCTTAGCTTCAAAGCTCCAAGTTAAAAATGAAAATATCGTTCTTTTTATTTAACAAATGCGAACGATATGGACATCGTACGAAAGGGCTACAAAAAAACCTTTTATATGATATATAAACAAATTTTAAAATAGACCAAAAATAAGCATTTTCGGCATGGTTTCTTACTAAAGTCATATTGTCGTGAAAAACTATATTAAAACCTATGTATGTAAATCAACAACATATACACTTTTTCTGCTGGGTTCTAAGCTGGGTTCCTGAATGCATTCTCATATGTATCTTCGGTAAAAATTTAAAAAGTGTAAGAAGTTAATATATTCTAGATTAATTGAATTAGGAAATTTTCCACAAAAAGTTGATATGTTGCGCAAGACTTGGCAACCCTGCAGTAAAATTCAAACGATGGAAAAAATCAAATTGTGCGTGTTTTTACGCTGCGGATAAAAGTTTGCAATCGACTGGACACCATTAAGGTACATACAGAGGGGTAGGATGTGCTCATTACATTTTAAAAAGGAGGATTTTGAAAGAAATTTAAAATATGAAATAGGTAAGTTAGAAGTATTTTGTTTCGTGCAGTTCTTTAATAATTATGCAAATTTTTAGTAATAGAGCAACTGTAAAACTGACAGCAATCACAGTGCTATCGCAACTAAAACAGAAACACTACCTTATGAAGAGCGCACAAAAAAACAATAATAAACACAAACAAAAACAGTTTGTAACTTTATATAAAAAATTTAGAAGTCGAAATATGCATGTCGCATTTGATCAAAGAGGGTATTAGATCAAAAATTTCAGTAGAGATCAAAAACTGTTTGTGGTTACATTAGAAGATAATTTGATAGTTTAGAATAAGATCGCTTAATGCGGAAATTAATCGGAATATACATAAATAGCCGACAAATGAAGTTTAATAAAGTAACAAAATATAATTATATTTTAAATGATATAAAAATATATTTGAAATGTTTTTATTTTACTATTTTCATAACGTAATTAATAAATAAAAACAAAACACATTTTTTTCTCATAAAATTATTTGAGGGCAAAAATTTGAAATTTTCCTATTGTGGTATTTACATACCTTTTAAATGTCCGACTATTCCTTGATGGCGCAATCTGTATATCTATCATTCTTGTGCATTTACAATATACATATGTGTGTATATAAATAAATATTCAAAATTGAATTGCATGTTCGTTTTTCTGTTCACTACAAAATTAAAAGAAGAATGTAAAAAGCAGAAAGTAGTTTTGTTTTCACGAAATATAAATACATGCATACATTTGTAAAGGTGGATTCACCCATGGTGTCCGAACAAAATTTTTGTTCAGACAAAAATTATTTACTAAGAGTTTTCTGAAACACGATTCACTCATTTCGAACATTTTGTCTGGACAATCATTGCTGCCGTATGTAAACAAAAGTTTTGCAATATGGCATTATTATGATATTGTGTATGCGTATATTTATAATATTGTGTTTTTTTCAATGTACAAAAATTGTAATTGTTAAATTCTATTTTTTTTTAATTAGTGAAAAAAGAAAATTACTTGTGCTATTAGCCCTTGAAACGCATAAAGCATTGCTATCAGCAAAGTATAAATATATATCTAAGGAAAATTAAAAAAAGAATAGCAGTGAAACGAATTTTAAAGCAAAGGAGATCTGTGGGCTATTTTCAAACTTTGGTTCCATTCATGCGCTTAAATGATGTGGAATCTTTTATAAATATCATACATACACTCCCTTCCAGGCTTCTTCATTTCCTCGATAAGTCTTTGAGCAATTAAATTATTTTTTTCCATTTTGCATAAAAAAAATTTTTGCATACACTTTGAATTGCAATAATCAAAACAAAATGACTTTACAAATTTTATGTAAATGGGCAATTCAATTCAGCTTTAATATGACAAATTTTACTTATTGGGTACTCAGTTCAAGTTTGTCTGGACAAAATATAAAATTAAGCCAGTTGAACCTGAGAGCTGTTCGCACAAAATATTTTCTTTCTCTCTTGAAGACAGACGTCATACTTCATATAAAAAAAGTTTGTCCAGCTTAATAAGTGCAATTGGGTTACCGAAGATCAAATTTGTCGATTGAGTCATTGTAAGGCAAAAATGTTTGTTTTGTTGTTGTGCTGTTGCATTTTATTTTCATTTACGGAAACAACTAACGGTATTTTGCGTTATTAGTTCCTATACTAACACAAAAAGCAAAGCAAAAACAAAAATCTGGAACAACCAACCTGTTTTTACAAACTGTAGTGGTTATAGAACCAGCAATGCAAAAAATTAAGCTGTAGCGAACACAGAACTAGTTCATCAGCAGTAGCCATTTCCACGTGTTCCTTTATAAAAAAATGTCGATAGCTATTACAGATATTGATGAAACAGCATGTATGTATATGACACAGGTGTAATTGTGGATAACAAAATATTTTTATTCGATGGTTTAATTCAAACCAAGAGAGCTTTCTTATTAAATTCAGATTTGCTTTGGATTTTAATGAGCCATTCATTAGAAAACTTGTTTTCATATGTACATATGTGCGTGCCAAAGGCGGCCACTGCAAACTTCCTTCAGTTTATGAATTTTCTTAATAGTAACTCAGTTTAGTACTTCAAGTTGTGCAAACGACGTCGCGATGTTTTTACCTGTTGAGTTTCGGGCAATTTTAGAATATACTCAACGAACTGACAGTATATGATCAAGTAATTAGATTATCGACGTATGTAGATGTCCCAGGTACATTCGATGAAAACAGAAATTACTTAGTTCAACGAATATCTTGTGCGAAATACCGTATGGATGTAATTAAACCGCGGCAAATTTTGTCATATCCCTTAGAAATGTTCGTTCGTATATTAAACTATAGCAAAGGCACATACTTTAGAAATTTGTGTGCTCCATCCGACTTATTTTTCTCAGTGTGTAAGATTCACATAAAAGTCTTCGAAAGTTTTTTTCTGACTGCAAAGAAATAAGAAACATTAAGAAACTGTTGTTGAACAATGCGCACATTGTACCAAAAGTACAATACGTTCCTTTTGGTCTTGTAGCAATAAACAACATAAATATGTACATACATATGTATTTATGTGAGAAAGTTTAATAAATAATATATGTGTAATTACAAAACTTCTGCAAACTTTCGTTTTATTACAACTTCATCTCATACATACAGAAATTTTGATATAGGGTGAACCGTTGATGTAGTAGGTACACGCATAAGGAAAAAATCTGAACATTTAATAGGTTAAGTACACAAATCAATTGTCAAAAAAATTAAATTTTTACCATAACCGCATGATGTAAGTCATGTAGTTTTAGTTCATAAGAAAAATTATCGGTCACATTGTGTTACTTATTTTATTTGCACATATGTATGTACAAGGTGGCGCAAAAATAACCTTCCGATGTTTTTTGGCTGTAATTAAAAAAAAAAATGAAAAACGTTGATTCTTCTTGTGGATTATTTTTATTTTTTTTTACATCAAGTCGAGAATATGATGTCATGTAAATGGCCGCCGCCACATTTGATTGTAATTTGAACCCTTTTTATGGCATTTTCCATTACTTTGTCCAAAACTTCCGGCGATAGGTCCTCACATTCTTGACGGATATTGTCTTTAAGAGCTGCAAGAGTCTGAGGCTTGTTGACATAAATCCGCGACTTCAAAAAGCCCCACAAAAAGAAGTCTGGAGCAGTCAAATCAGGCAATCTTGCTGGCCAGTGCAAAACGCCAAAACACGAAATTAGGCGCCCGGGAAATGCATCCTTCAGCATATCGGTTGTGGCACGTGCAGTGTGTGCCGTTGCACCATCCTGTTGGAACCACATATTTTCCAATCCCAATTCATTAAGTTGCGGCAAAAAGAACTCGTTGATCATTGCTCTGTAGCGCTCACCATTCACAGTAACCCTTTGGCCCGCATACATAACATACTTCAGCCCATTTAATTTCAGAAATAACACTAATTTACTCTATAGGTTTTAAACCAAAGCAAGTCTGAAATCAGCACTATTAAATTTTAAGAAATAACCCTTATTTCGGTTCTAGTTTTAAAACTGTACCTCGTAAAGCATATCTGAAAACATAAGTATTTACACAAACGATTACAATGAGTATAGCTATACCATTGAATTGCAAGAAAAAAACCGTAAAACTAAGTTACTGCTTTGACTCTAGAGATTTTACCAAAACTTGAAAAAGACAATCCTAAATTAAGCTATTTATTACTTATGAAAAGGTTTGGTATTACATACATACGTTCAAACACTGGATCATTTGGATTTTTAGAGGAAATCAACACAAACTTATTCTTAAAAGTAGAGAAATAAGACTGACTTTACGATGTTTCTTCATTTAAAACAATGACTTGTTTTGCTGTTAATTTAATTTACTTATTTGCAATATTGTCAGTTTTTAAAGTAATTCTTTCACACCTTACAAAAAGTGCAACTAATATAAAAGTGATTGCATAGCATTATACATAAATATGATTATTTCGAAATACTAATTGACCTAATCAAAATGGCAGTTTTAAATATTAATAAATTGTGACTTCATTTACCTATATTTTTTTAGAAATTTATCAATGATACTATTATAAGACTTATATATGTATGTAAGTGCCCCCTCCTTTAGCTTAGAATTCTGCTGAATTCTATTATTTAATTTTATTTTAACATGTTTGTGCTTTGTTAATGTACAATAAATGATATTAACTATTACTATTATAATATTATGAACATACTGCATAATCAAAAATCAAAGCTTGCATTTGTGTTGTAAAATAAAAATAAACGATGATGTTGCCGTGTTTTAATGATTCTCAAAAAACTGCACTCTTTACAAAAATTCTTATAGAATGTATGTATATTAATTTTGCAAGTTAAAAAATACATTAATAGTTACTTATTACAAGTTAGGAGAGATTGAAAGCAAATTCCACAATAAACGATACGGAGTTTTAAAAAATGCAATGTTTTTCACCTACAAATTTACTTAACTTATAAAATAAAAATAATATTTAATTGTGACCCAACACATAAGTTATTTTACTATGGTATTTTAATTTCTTTAAGAACTCATTATACAAATAGTTTTTTTTAAAAGGATAGGAATCTATTGAGTTATATTTCTGCTTACCAAAAGTGGCCCACTGGGCACATTATATCACAACCACAACCTTCATACTAAGAAAGGTGAGGCTCTTACCCATTTAAACTTTGAGAATAGGTTAAGATCGTTTCGACCCTAAGGCCTCTAATCATTCGCTTTACCAGATAAGATTATTTTTCATAATTTTTAAATGCACCAGCTATCCTGAGGGAAACTTCGGAGGGAACCAGCTACTAGATGGTTCAATTGGTCTTTCGCCCCTATACTCAACTCTGACAATCGATTTGCACGTCAGAACTGTTTCGGTCTTCCATCAGGGTTTCCCCTGACTTCAACCTGATCAAGTATACCATCTTTCAGGTCACAGCATATATGCTCAAGGTACGCTCTAGTTAGAGGTATAAATAATATAAAATATTATTATACATAACTGTATAGAACGCCCCGGGATTGAATTAATAGACTATTTAAATAGGCTAAAAACTAATTCCAATTATAATTTTAAGTTATGTTAATTTCGCTATTAGGTTTTATTATTCCCAATAACTTGCAAATATGTTAGACTCCTTGGTCCGTGTTTCAAGACGGGTACCGAAGGTATCCTGAATCTTTCGCATTGTTAATCATACAAGTGCATAAAATAAACATACAAATTAATAATATGTATGTTATTATAGAATATAATATATATTCAAGCACTATATATAATAAATCTATCAACACTTTATCAAATCAATAGCATTTATTTTATTTTAAATTGCAAGCAAAATAATCTGAATAAACTTATGTAATTGATCTTATGATAAATTTTGTATGTCAATAGATTACAATGTCTTATATAGAAAAAATCCACACTATTATTATAATATTATAAATATTTAAATCATAATGATGAAATTTCTATAATGGATATTCAGGTTCATTGGGCTTAACCTCTAAGCAGTTTCACATACTATTTAACTCTCTATTCAGAGTTCTATTCAACTTTCCCTCACGGTACTTGTTTACTATCGGTCTCATGGTTATATTTAGTTTTAGATGGAGTTTACCACCCACTGCACTATCAAGCAACACGACTCTTTGGAAATGCCATCTAGTAATCATTAACGTTATACGGGCCTGGCACCCTCTATGGGTAAATGGCTTCATTTAAGAAGGATTTAAATCGTTAATTTCTCATACTAGAAATTTGACATTCCATACACTGCATCTTATATTTGCCATAAAGACAAAGTGACTTAGTGCTGAACTATTTTCTTTTCGCTCGCCGCTACTAAGAAAATCCTTGTTAGTTTCTTTTCCTTCCCTCATTAATATGCTTAAATTCAGGGGGTAATCCCATATGAATTGAGGTTGTATGAACATTTTTCATATGTGTTTACACATACAAAATAATACCATATTAACCATCCTTCTGTTTTGTTAGGCTTAAAGCCTTTTTTCATATTCCACAGCAATAAATATGTTAATTTTTTCTATATATCATTTTTCTTTAAAGAAGCAATTCTAGTCAAAACTATGTATATAAAATAATTTTTATACTAGACCTTCCTCTATAAGAAAAATGATTTTATTCATTAAGAGGTAATATATTTGGTATCTTATTTCTTAGTATTGTGAATGTTTTTACATCCAATAATACAATATGTGCTTTATAAATTAATTATAAGCAACTCATTTAGCATAGTCTTACAACCCTCAACCATATGTAGTCCAAGCAGCACAATAATTATAAATCAAAGTACCTTACAGCATGGACTGCGATATGCGTTCAAAATGTCGATGTTCATGTGTCCTGCAGTTCACACGATGACGCACAGTTTGCTGCGTTCTTCATCGACCCATTAGCCAAGTGATCCAGCGCTTAGAGTGATATAATATTTTTGTTTGATTGTATTCAATAAACATTTCATATATGTTTTTATTGAAAGAAATCAAAAATACACCAAAAATTTTAAATTGGCATATATAAATTCCTTCAATAGTTTTATTTTATTTAAACATAAAATTTTTGTGGCGAATGTCTTAGTTCTATTAGAACAATGATTAACTTATATAAAATGAGAATTCATTTTATACAAGTACAACTATAATTTTATGTTATTCATAATATCCAACGGTTTTGGTTTTGTTGGCTTTAAAAGCCAAGCTTTATAATATAATTTTATATTATTTTATATGATGTGGGGCGCCAATCCACATCATATTTGTTCCGCTCTTTCTCTTTCTATCATTTATTTTGTATAATTGGTATATTATACTTTATATGATGTGGGCCGCCATCCCTCACATCATAGAATATCATATCATATCATCAACCATTTTCAAAGATTAAGAATCTTTCTTGCATGAATTATAATCTGTTCATGCTCATCCTTATTTTACGTTATTAATTCAACGTTAGAATGCTTTTCCAACCACAAACTCTACAAAAAGCATTATGTGAGAGCCTGTTCACATATTTGCCAACTCAAAAGTTTGCTATAATTTAAAAATTCAAAGTCTTTAAATTATTTGTTAATGCCACTTTTTATATTTTATTTAACGTGTAAAGCGCCACTAAAACTATGACTACACAGAATCCGCTACCATTATTATTGCTTTAAAAGCAATATTTTTAATTTTTGGTCTTTGCCAAAAATTCTTACTTTAATAATATATTTGAATATTATTTTTAAGTTTTGTATATATTACGGTAAGAAACACATTAATGATCCTTCCGCAGGTTCACCTACGGAAACCTTGTTACGACTTTTACTTCCTCTAAATAATCAAGTTCGGCCAACTTTTGCGAAACATCCGCAACACGCAAGGCGTTACAGTGATCACGTCCGAAGACCTCACTAAATAATTCAATCGGTAGTAGCGACGGGCGGTGTGTACAAAGGGCAGGGACTTAATCAATGCGAGTTAATGACTCACAGTTACTAGGAATTCCAAGTTCATGTGAACAGTTTCAGTTCACAATCCCAAGCATGAAAGGACGCGCGCGTGCAGCCCAGGACATCTAAGGGCATCACAGACCTGTTATTGCTCAATCTCATTATTGCTAGACGCAATTTGTCCATTTAAGAAGCTAGTGTCCTTATAATGGGACAAACCAACAGGTACGGGTCCACCTTTATAAACGCATTCAAACACTTACACATTTTACTGTGCTCATGAATGAAGGTTATAAAAGCTTCAAACACCATAATCCTGAAAGCATCTATTTAATATATTTGAGTCTCGTTCGTTATCGGAATTAACCAGACAAATCACTCCACGAACTAAGAACGGCCATGCACCACCACCCATAGATTCGAGATAGAGCTATCAATCTGTCTTACACACCGGACCTGGTAAGTTTTCCCGTGTTGAGTCAAATAAAGCCGCGGGCTCCACTCCTGGAGGTGCCCTTCCGTCAATTCCTTTAAGTTTCAGCTTTGCAACCACACTTCCCCCGGAGCCCAAAAGCTTTGGTTTCCTGGGAAGCGACTGAGAGCCATGATATTAGCTACACCCAATTGCTAGCTGGCATCGTTTATGGTTTATCTGATCGCCTTCGAACCTCTAACTTTCGATCAAGTTAAGACTTTCTAGATCTTTAACTGTCGTACGGCTGTATAAAGCATAATCCACACTTGCTTATTCCATCGTTGCCACATGTGACATATGTGTATTACGTTAATTACGGATGGGCTTAAATATATTTTTAAAAATATTTGTGCATTGTATATTGGTTGGGTAATAATGTGTCTCGCAGGGAAATATAATTTCGAATTGATATGATGAAGCCATGTGGAGACCTATCGATACTACATTAACCCAGCTTATATTAAAGTTAGTAATTGTATTTTTCCAAAATTGGTGGCCAACGTTTCATCTTAGGATATTGTATTTATTAAACACAAAGCATAATGATGAGTCGTGTACATTTTTATTTTTTTTCGAACCATATAAATAGTTCCTGAGAGCGTTTAGCGAACATATAAAAGCCACCATCTCTTTTTCATGTGTCTTTTTTATTGAGAGTTCTTAATTTATTCATAACCTAAAAATTCTACTTCATCTTTTAGAAATGCACATTTGTTTAACTTACATCATCGATGTAAACATGGTCCCTTTTACCTATGTACATATATGTTGACGCAGAATGTTCAGTCCAAACAGAATACGTAAAAATTAATGCTTGCCGTTGTTGTTTATGGACATGGTTTCGTTAACAATAATTGTACATAATTCCTAGCGATATCTTTTGCTTTAATGGAATCTTCATATTGGGGAATATGGTCATAAAGTGGTCTGAATGGTTGGCTTAAGATCTTTGAGCGTGTCATTATCTATTAATCCGTGAAATGACGTAAATGTAGGAAACATGTAGAATTTAACTTAACGTTTGTTTTCCAAAGATGTTATTAAAGGTGTGATGATTTATATCTGTATCACACGCAACTGAATTTACTTTTAAATGATTTGTTGGGGAATGATAGGATTGGTGTCTCTTGCGGTGTAATTTTTTTGGAATATCTGTCATATTGGTTTTCCTTACATACTTTACATAAACTAGTGAGGTTTTTTATCTTTGAGTGCATATCAGGAAAATAAAATTTGGCTGGCAGTTGCATTTTGTTTGCTCTACTATTTCTGTGCTTTCTATTGTGTTCATTAATCATTTCGACTTTGTCCGACACTAGGAAAATTTATCCCTATAGATCTCCTGAAGTCTTTTCAAAATTTCGTCGTACGTGTTTATGCAATTTGTCACTGATAGATTCAAATAATGTGAGAAAGTCTTCTGTTGAGTTGGGTTCGTTAATATTACGCCTATGGAAAATGGAGAATACGATTTCAAAACTGCAGGATGGTTGTGCCTTTTTATTTGATATTATTATTATATTAGATGTGTAATATATAATATAATATATATAATAATGCATCTGCGATAACGTTAGTACTGCCTGGTTTATATTGCAGCTCGTAATTAAAATCTATGAGGGTTACTTTCTAGCTTTTCAACTTGAAGTTAGAGTTTTTACTATTAAGGCCATATGTAAGAGGAAGGAGGTCAGTATAAATTTTTAATGTGGGAGAACCATATATGTAAATAGTTCCGGAACGACTTTAGTGTCCATACGATAAAGAGCACATCTTTCTCGTTAGTGGGGCAATGCTCTTCCGCTCTACTAAGAGTTCTGGAAAGGAATACAACTGTCCTATTTTTCTGAGATACGCCAGCATTACATCTTCAGAAGCTAATACTGTTTTTATTTTGTTCTGTAGCCTCATGATTGAGTTCTACTGGTATCTTTTTTGAGTTGTGCTTGGACGAACGTCTTGCCTCCCTTCCCAAAAGCATTGTCAGGGGCTCAGCAATTTTACCTTAGTCATTGATACAGCGTGTTTTGGGTGTTGGAAAGTTTAACATTTCCCCTACCTTCTTTGGGTTAGTTTTTATTCCATTGCTTGACATTATGAAGTCTAAAAATAATACTTCTTCTTTAAGAAATTCACATTTGTCCAATTGGACCTGGAAATATGGTACTTATATTCTCATAGTGTTCTCTTTCATTTTTTGCAAATATAATTATGTCACGTTATGATGAAATATGTGTCCCCAGTATGTTTTCTCAGAATATCATCTAAGGCACGCTGAAATATAGACGGTGCGTTTCTTCAGCTGAACGAAAGTCTATTGAACTCGTGCTTGCCATTATTCACTGCAAACACTGTTATCTGCCTATCTATTTCGCTGAGTGATATTTGATGGAACTCACTTTTCAGGTCCCAAATGGATTTATTTTGTCCGAGTTGCGGAAATACGTCGTTTATTTCCGGTATTGGAAATCTGCCTGCTATCGTTTGTTCGTTAAGTTTACGGTAGTCAATTACAATCTTGAATTTTGTTTGCCCTGAATCGTCAGATTTCTTTGGAACGATCCAAATTTTGAGGCTCTTAGGCAATTTGGAAGGTTTAATAATTTTCTGTTGCAATAAGTTTTCGTATTTGATTTTCTACTTCTTCTTTTAGATTTTGTTATGAATTTCATCTACTTTCCGAAGTATATGTTAGGCTCTCATTTGGTTCGCTAAAAAGCAACCTGTGTCTTAAAATGATTTATTGTAAATTGTTTTTCTCTTCTTCCGTCAAGTGTTCTGTTCTAATATCGATATTATTTACCGATTGTGATAATTTTTGTTTCTTGTTCTTAATTTCAACTTACCATTTATTGAGATATAATTTTCAGCTGAATAAATTACTGCCGACAACTCTTTAACGCTGTCATTTCCTAAAATACCATGAAATAATTTAAGTGATGGCAAAAAAAAAAAAAAAACTTTAGCACATCTATCGAATAAATTAATGAAAATATGGTGAGTTATTTTATTGTTTCCACCCACAGAATTGTCTAAGCATGATACTTTGATTATTCGTCTAATGCTGAAAGTCCTTCTTATTTTTCGTAATTAAGAAATTGCTGTTTGTAATATTGCTCATAAGAAGTCGCAGTCTGCTGAGTTCCTATGTAAAAATTTCGGTGCATTTTTGGAGTAGCTCTGCTTTGTTCAGATTGATTGTTTGCCAAAAAATCTATCGTTTTGGATGGTCCGATTCATAAAGTTAATGGCTTTTGTTCCAACTGACGGGTCTGTATCCATTGGTTCAGATCTTGGTTGAGGTTTGGATTCAATTGGTCTTGGTGGGGAAAAATTTGGACGTGAGCCGGAGCATGAAAATGACTTCAATGAGAGTGTCATGTGTGCGAACTGTGGAAAAAATCCTTGTCCATAACTACTATAGGAGTTTCGACTCTTCTTATGCTTATCTTGATTATGCGGATTCACGAATTGCATTTTCGTAAACTGATTTTCCATCTTAAAGTTGAAATGGAGTCCCTGGGGTATACATCTTGGTTCTTTCATTCTCAATTCGAGTGCTTCTCTTCAGATATCCATGTAGGATAATTTATTCATGATTAAAGAGAAGTGAGAATATACCTGTTGGTAAAATTCCTGCACCTTACGGAGCTGACAAGAATCGATCGGACATTGAGGAATTTTTTGTATCAACCAAAGCTCCATTGGTGATATAAATCAAAGTTTTTAGAATACAACTCAATCTTAAACACCTTTTCACGATCATTTGCCACAATTGAAACTCCTTAAATTTGATGGAAAGAACGCCGAATTTTCGAGCTTCATTAGTACTTTCAAAACTTTAGTACATAATGAGCCCAACATTTCAATTAATGGCAAATTCAACTATTTGCTCAATTGTTTATCTGCTCAGGCACTAGCGGTGATGGAACTATTTCATATTATTGATTCAAGTCGAAGCCATCTTAAAATATCGGCCTTTAGCACAACGATCAGATGATCCAAATGATGGGGAAATATTAACATAGCCTAATATGTTGATCCTCCTCCCTCATGGCACTGAAGATAATCTACCAGTACAAGCCATTTCAGGTTGTGATAGAAAAGTAAAAGTGGTCGACCTGAAAACATCCAAGAGGCCTCAACGACGACTTATGCACAGGATTGCACGCCTTCCTTTCGAAGCGGATTGAAAGCCCCTTACAAAGTGGATGGTATGTTGGGCCAAAAAATATTATTAAGTATTCTTATTTAGTCTATAATTTTTCTTTTGTTGAAGTAGTCATTTTAAATCTCTGTTTGCTTGTTTTGCAATTCTCATCTCTTCTTTTCAGGGTCAATCACCGCAACAGGAAGAAAAAGCCACAAGATTTAACTTTACTCAAATTGTTCTATTTGCTACGCTTAATTGCAAAGAGATTTACCACCGCAGTTGCGTTAAGGTCAAGAACAACCAACAAACCTTTACAGGCAACACCTGCCTCACATTACATGAAGAAATTCATGATACTGAGCTGAACAAAACCTCCTGTAAGAAACCGAAGAAATTAATAATAACAATTTTGTAGACCCCAAGTCAATTCATGACTGGCTGAACAATCAGCCAATTTAATCACTTTCGTTAACACAATTTGCAGGCACTATTAGCTACTTTTCTTTTCGCCCATTAATTTCAACCAACCCAACTCCCCAAAAACAGCAGTGCTTTAAATTTGACGCATTAGCGAATAAACGCAAGACAAAAGGTGCCCAAAAACTTGCCATTTACTTTACTTACTTTTAAATTTACTGAAAACCTAGAAGAATGCTCTCTATTCAGCTTAACTTATGACTGGTCCACAATGGTATATGGCCTCACTGATGTGGAAAATTTAATCCGTTTGCAAAAAGTATTGCGAGGAGATTATTTACAAGCTATACAACACCTTCTGATCCACTCGTCTTGTGTTCCGGTCAAAAATTCTACACTGAAGCTGTGGTTCGGACAACTAGAGGGGGTTCTACAGCAATGAAGGTAAAAATAAGATAAGGCTTGATACTCACATACACAAGTTAATGACGCTCACATACACATACAAATAAAATAAAACACATTGATAGATACAATTATTCTATAATACCAATTTTTTTTCTTTTGAATAAAAAATTAAAATAAGATAATTGTAAGGAAGAACAGAGAAAAAATAATATTTAAGAAACAAATATATTTATTCATAAACAAACTAAACATGTTTATTTATGAACTTAGGGATTCAGATAATATATGTAAACAAAGAATAACCCATAAAATATGTAAACAAGAAGATTAAGAAAAAATATGTAATCAATAGGGAATATAAACAAGATCATAAATGTAAATTGTAAACAAGGCCATAAATGTATTTTCCAGAGATTAAAAAAGTTACAAACATGTTTATCTTCTAGTATTTAAGTTTAAAAAAATGAACACATCAAATCTTGCATAAAAAAAGCTGAAAAAAATAAAAAAAAAACTGAACGCAACAAACAAATAATAAAAATAAATCATTCTACTTAATAAAAAATTGAAGAAGGGAAACATTTGACAAAAATAGAAATATAGAAGACAAGGCTCAAGTGGTAATACAACAACCACAAGCCGAAGCTAGTTAAGAAATCTTCTTTCTTTAGAGAAAAAAAACTTTTTTTCTCTAAAAGATTTTGCAAATAAAATTAGAAAACTACTTTTATTTGCAATATTTTTAGAACTGCGTACATTTTTAAAAACTAATTCTTATATAGTATTTTAATAGAGGGAAAATGTGTTTATTATCTCTTATACCTATTTCTTATCTTAGTACTTGTTTAGGGTTGTTTACAATTTGTAAGCAAGATTTATTTTGTTCACAGTTTAAATGTTTAGGTATTGATTACCTTTTATCATCTATGGAAAATTTCTCTTAGATAAATTACTTGTAAGCTGGGTTTTTATATTTTGAATACAAATGTATTTTTATTAACAATGTTGATAAGGAAAATTATACATGTCTATGAATACATTAGCATTGCTAAATTTATGTCTAATGTTTGGTGATTTTCTATTGTTCATTAGTTTGTCTTATTTACTAAAATGTCTTATCACTATGAACGTTATTATTACTGCCTAGAGCTAAAGATAATGTGGTTTAATGTTTATGTTCTCATATCTAATGTTTGGGTTATCATATGTAACCTTGAGATTAATTATTTCTTAGTTTTATATTATCTTTATAAAATAATGCCCTGAGACGGTCCTTAACTCTCTCCCTCCTAAATAAGAATCGTCCCGATTCAGGCAGCGTTATTTTGTAATTTCGTTAGTTCATTTTCAAATAGTATTTTAAAGTTTACATTGGCTCTTCGCTCTTTGTATATCATACTATATTTAAAAATCTTTATAGCTACGTATGTATATGGAGATTATAATTGTTATAACAGTTAATGTAATATAAAAAAATGATTTTTCTGGATGATTTTCTAATGGTATAAAAAATTTGTTTAATGAGTCTAGATTACTGAATGCATACTCTGTTTCTGTATACAAGATTTTTGCTATCTCAAAATCCTCAGTATGTTTCCTATGTATTGCTTTTAACATTTCAGACTGTATGTTTGTGTATGTTATGTTATCTATTTCTATATTATCTGTAAATTGTACTAATGTTATTCCTGTTGTTGTTGAATTATTTAATATGTGAATTCCGTCCAATAATATAAATCGTTCATCTATTTGTAATATGGGTTGATTATATTCCTGAATGATTGAACACTTGGCCTTTCTGTCTTCTAACAATGGAATGATACAGTCGTTTGTGTCATTATTTCTATTGCATATATGTACATATTTTTCCTTAAGTAATTCTTTGCATTTTGCTATTTCGTGATCAGTTACAATTTTACCGTGTTTGAAACTAGCTGGGGCTACTTTCAAATGCTCGCATTGCTCCTTCAATATTGGATATTAATTCCATTCATTAGTCTTGAAACATCCTCTCTCCATATTCGGTATCGTGCTGTGTTCCCATCAAACACAGGTAAAGCCTTAAACACGTCTAGGTTGACTTCTTGTGGAGTGGCATATGATAAACTGACTGGTTCCAGTCTACTTGATGCTGCGGGAGCTATGTTTGGGTTGATAGGAATTTGTTCAATCCTTGCTCTGAGAGACGCATTTTCAGATTGAATATTCTGCATCATCAATTGCAGATTTGCTAATTGTTGAATCATTGCGTTCATTTCTGGTTGTGCCATCTTTTCCACTGATTCTAGATTTCTTTGTTGATAGTATTTTTTACTTTTATCAACTCTCTTCATTTAATATATTTTCACTTATTTAATTTTCACTAATTTTTTTATCCTTGTAGCGTCAGGAATTATTGGTCCGCTCTCTGGAACAACAAAGTGTATGTTGCTCCTGGCAGGATCGCCAGTTAAGAAATCTTCTTTCTTTAGAGAAAAAAAAAATATTTTTTTTCGACGCGATGCGTCTACTTTTATTTGCAATATTTTTAGAACTGCGTATATTTTTAAAAACTAATTCTTATATAGTATTTTAATAGAGGGAAAATGTGTTTATTATCTCTTATACCTATTTCTTATCTTAGTACTTGTTTAGGGTTGTTTACAATTTGTAAGCAAGATTTATTTTGTTCACAGTTTAAATGTTTAGGTATTGATTACCTTTTATCATCTATGGAAAATTTCTCTTAGATAAATTACTTGTAAGCTGGGTTTTTATATTTTGAATACAAATGTATTTTTATTAACAATGTTGATAAGGAAAATTATACATGTCTATGAATACATTAGCATTGCTAAATTTATGTCTAATGTTTGGTGTTTTTCTATTGTTCATTAGTTTGTCTTATTTACTAAAATGTCTTATCACTATGAACGTTATTATTACTGCCTAGTGCTAAAGATAATGTGTTTTAATGTTTATGTTCTTATATCTAATGTTTGGGTTATCATATGTAACCTTGAGATTAATTATTTCTTAGTTTTATATTATCTTTATAAAATAATGCCCTGAGACGGTCCTTAACTCTCTCCCTCCTAAATAAGAATCGTCCCGATTCAGGCAGCGTTATTTTGTAATTTCGTTAGTTCATTTTCAAATAGTATTTTAAAGTTTACATTGGCTCTTCGCTCTTTGTATATCATACTATATTTAAAAATCTTTATAGCTACGTATGTATATGGAGATTATAATTGTTATAACAGTTAATGTAATATAAAAAAATGATTTTACTGGATGATTTTCTAATGGTATAAAAAATTTGTTTAATGAGTCTAGATTACTGAATGCATACTCTGTTTCTGTATACAAGATTTTTGCTATCTCAAAATCCTCAGTATGTTTCCTATGTATTGCTTTTAACATTTCAGACTGTATGTTTGTGTATGTTATGTTATCTATTTCTATATTATCTGTAAATTGTACTAATGTTATTCCTGTTGTTGTTGAATTATTTAATATGTGAATTCCGTCCAATAATATAAATCGTTCATCTATTTGTAATATGGGTTGATTATATTCCTGAATGATTGAACACTTGGCCTTTCTGTCTTCTAACAATGGAATGATACAGTCGTTTGTGTCATTATTTCTATTGCATATATGTACATATTTTTCCTTAAGTAATTCTTTGAATTTTGCTATTTCGTGATCAGTTACAATTTTACCGTGTTTGAAACTAATTGGGGTTACTTTCAAATGCTCGCATTGCTCCTTCAATATTGGATATTTGTATATGGAAATTATAAGTTCATGATTTCTTGCAATGTGTATGTCTGCATATTCTAGTATATTAATTATTGGGGCTTTTATTAGCTCATGTTTGATTATTTCTTTTAAGTTATCCATATCTAAGGCTTCTGATAAATATTCATTGTTTTTTGCTGCGTTAATAGTTCGTACCAATAGCAGTCATGATCATGATCATGAGTTTGCTCTAAAATAATATGACTTTTCAATGTTGTCTTATGGATTGTATTTAGGATGTTTTCAAATCTAGAATTTATTAATTTTTGTTTTTCCTGTACCTGTAATAAATTTTAACACAGAACCTAAGAAGTTTATAGCTCTTGTCTGAATTCTATGCTCTTTTAACTGTTGTGTTAAGATTTCGATTTTTTTTATCCATATTAATTCCTCTGTTGTAGGTTTGTAGTTTTTTTCTAGCACTTGCTCGTAACGTGTGTATATTGATGTTAAATTTGTAATATGAAACAAATAAGAATAATCGTCAAATAAAAATACGTCATCACTTTTTGTCAATACATATTTTCGTCCTGTTAAGTCTTGTAGTTTAACGTCCGCTTGAATTAGAACGGCGATTGCGATGACCATAACTAGTGATATTAGGGACATCATTCTCATCTTTGCTGAGTACGTAATTTTTTATATTATTTTTGTGGATAATCTGCCCTCCCTGTGTTAAGATGGTGTCCTCACGATCTTCTTTGACAATGGCTTTTTTATAGCGGCTATCACTTTTGCTTCTGATATTGTTTCTGGCTACAAGTATCTAGTCTCCTTCTTTGAAAGTTCTATGTTTTGAACCTAAACTTAGCCGATGTAAAGTTCTGACTGAGCCGTTTTCGAGTTTTTTCTTCAAGTCGTTTTTATTGTAATTTTTTTATAATAATTAAGTAAATTAAAATGTATGTCTTTTGGTTTATAACCCGTGACGGAGTGTGTTGTATTATTTATTTCTTTAATAGAAAAATATATTTCTTCTGTGGCCGATGTTGAGTTTTTTATTTTTAATATTCTTGATAACTCTGATATTGTGTTGTGTGCACGTTCTATTTGTCCTTTGATCTGAAGACTGGTGTTTGAATTTTTGTTATGCCGTATTTTATACAAAATTGTTTTACCATGGGTGTATTTAGAGCGGCTTCGTTGTCAGTCATTAGTCGTTTACAATTTGGAAAATTATTAATAATTATCTCTTCTAGTTTCCTTTCCATCTCAGTTTTTGAGTTTAATTCTCTGATAACTATGTATTTAGAGAATACCAACTAAATACGTTTTATGCTCATTATAATAAATGTCTATATGTATGTGTTTGCCTGGTTGTTCTGGTATGTCTGAAGTTTGTAATGGTTCTCTAGTGGGGTTGCGTTCGTATTTTCCATACAAACATGCTGTGCATTTCTTATTAAATGCTTTACAGTGTTTCTTCATATCAGGCCAATAGTATTGTTCCATTAGTTCACGTATATTATTTTTATATCCTCTATGTGCTCTGTCGTGTGTTTGTTGTATTAATTTGACTTGTTCTTCTTTTTGTGTGATATCTTTTAATTTGTTTGGTGTGTACACGAATTTTATATTATTAAATGTGTGTTTTATGATTTGCTTGTATTTATAAAAATTTTCTAGTGTAGCATGTAAAGCGGTAATTTTCTGTGGATGAAGAAATTTCTTTAGTTCATTGATAAGATTTATCTCATCAGTGAATTTTATTATATGAAGTACTTTAGTCTGGAATATTATTCGCGTTAATGATTCATTAATTTCAGTATTCGGTATAAGCTCAATTTGTATTCCATATGTATTGAATGGCTGTGGTACAGTTTTTATAAGGTCTTCGGCTGAACTGTCGCTCGAATGTGCTGTATTTATGGATGAAGTATTTATAATCTGTCTTGATAAAGCATCTGCTACTACGTTTTGTGTACCTGGTTTATAAGTTATTTTGGCCCCGTAATCTTTAATGATGGCTTTCCATCTTTTTAGTTTGGGATTGGGATTTTTTTCTGATATCGCGTAAGTACGTGACTGATGGTCAGTAAAGATTGTTAAATCGGCTATGCCGTATATGTAATTACGTAATTTTTTTAGCGCCCAAATAATAGCAAGTAATTCCTTCTCATTCCTTTTAGGTATAAAGTTAAGGGCTTAGATATTTGTGCATAATCTTTCACAAACCTTCTATAATAACCTGTAATACCCAAGAATCCTCTGAGATCTTTTAGAGTTCCTGGTATAGGGAAGTTTTCTACTGCTCTTATTTTTTCGGGATCTGTAGCTATTTTGTTATGCCTAACTATATGTCCAAGATATTCTACTTCCTCCATAAAAAATTTATATTTCTCATTAGATATTTTTAAATTTGCTTTATTTAAAGAATTTATTACGATGTTAATATGATGCATATGCTCTTCAAGAGAAAAGGAGTATATGATTACATCATCAATATACACGTAAGCAAATTTTCCTATAAATTCTCGTAAAAAATCATCTACACACCTTTGAAAAATGGAAGGAGCATTTTTTAAGCCAAAGGGCATACGAACAAACTCATATTTACCTCCATTTACGCAAAAGGCTGTTTTTTCTCTGTCCTTTCCTTTAATCTTAATCTGATGGAATCCTGATTCCAGATCTAGTGTAGTGAAATATATAGCATTTCCTAAATTTTGTAGAGTTGTATTAACATCGGGAATCATATATCTATCCGTAATTGTATGTTGGTTTAATTTTCTGAAGTCTATAACAATTCTTCGCTTTGGATTTCCTTCTTCGTCAATTCCTTTCTTTCGTACAGTTAGCATTGGTGAGTTGTAAGGGCTGAAGCTTTTCTGAATTATTTCATCTTTTAGCAATTTCTCTATTTCTTTATTGATAAATTCCATGCCATTTATATTACATGGATATTGTTTTGTCCATATTGGATCGTCTGTTGTTGTCCTAATACTAGCTTCAATGGTTGTAGTAAAAGGTAAATGTTCTACTTTATTATTATCTAACACAAGTTTCTCAATTTCTTTTCTATATTCTTCACTTCCTATGGTGAAATTTACTAAAGTTTTATCTTTCTCTTTCATTATTTCAAATGTCATTTCATTTATGTTTATTATTGCTCCTAAATTTTTTATACCATTCCAACCTAATATCAAATCAAAGTTTTCTATTAAATCTATTTCAAAGAAATCTATGTTCTTTTCGAAAAATGAAATAGTTTGTTTAGTATTTACTATTGATTTACTATGCATACTTATAATTTGCATGGGATTAATTTTTTGTGTATAATTAAATTTCAAAGATTTTCTTACATAATTGTGGGTTGCACCTGTATCTATTAAAACATCAAAGTTCTTATCACCGTCATTCATTATAACAAAGGGCAACCCATTTTTTAGTTTAAATGCTTAATAACTAAGTTTTTTTCGTTACCTGTTTCTACAATGGTGCTATAATTATCCTCTTTTGTTGTTATGTTGTTGTTTCTCATAATTTTGTTGTGGTGAAACTGTCTGCTGGGTTCTCTATTTCTCTTCCAAGGGCGTTGTTGTTGGGTTTGAAAAAATGTCCCCTGGCGGTGGTTGGTGTTACCTAATGATGTGTCCATTGGTTCAGGACGTGGTTGGTGCGTTTGTTGATGCGACAAGTGTGGCTGCTGATTGGAGTGCGATGGTCGTCTATGATGGGCATAGTGATGGTGTTTTTGTGTTGGATGTATGTGGTGCCTCTGTTCATTGTTGGAATATGACAATCATAGTTTTCGGTGTTCGTCATCATGTTCAATAGTGCGTGCTACGGCAAAGGCATGCTCCAGATCCTTTATGGGATTTCCATAAAGTGTTGATCTAATATATGAATTATTTATTTCATCCTTAAAACCCCGTACGGCTTTTTGGGTAGCTTCCATCTTCATTACATTAATTACGTCTTGTGAATGTCCAGACATGGCAATTTTGGAAATGATTAAGGTAAGGGCTTTGTTAATTTCGTCATGAAATTCTGAAAGGTTATGTCTTCCTTGTGCCAATTTCCTCATCTCGTCTTGTAGTATATATAAAGGCCTTTGGTCGGCATAAGTATAGTCGAGCCTGTTCCTTATGGCTTCGAAATTGAATATCGTGTTATGGTTTGTTAGCACGTCAGCTGCTGATCCTTGAATTTTAGATTTTACTATAGACAAGGCTTCTACATATCTGTTGGAATTTTGATGATTACTAATTCCATTCATTAGTCTTGAAACATCCTCTCTCCATATTCGGTATCGTGCTGTGTTCCCATCAAACACAGGTAAAGCCTTAAACACGTCTAGGTTAACTTCTTGTGGAGTGGCATATGATAAACTGACTGGTTCCAGTCTACTTGGTGCTGCGGGAGCTATGTTTGGGTTGATAGGAATTTGTTCAATCCTTGCTCTGAGAGACGCATTTTCAGATTAAATATTCTGCATCATCAATTGCAGATTTGCTAATTGTTGAATCATTGCGTTCATTTCTGGTTGTGCCATCTTTTCCACTGATTCTAGATTTCTTTGTTGATAGTATTTTTTACTTTTATCAACTCTCTTCATTTAATATATTTTCACTTATTTAATTTTCACTAATTTTTTTATCCTTGTAGCGTCAGGAATTATTGGTCCGCTCTCTGGAACAACAAAGTGTATGTTGCTCCTGGCAGGATGGCCAGTTAAGAAATCTTCTTTCTTTAGAGAAAAAAAAAATATTTTTTTTCGACGCGATGCGTCTACTTTTATTTGCAATATTTTTAGAACTGCATACATTTTTAAAAACTAATTCTTATATAGTATTTTAATAGAGGGAAAATGTGTTTATTATCTCTTATACCTATTTCTTATCTTAGTACTTGTTTAGGGTTGTTTACAATTTGTAAGCAAGATTTATTTTGTTCACAGTTTAAATGTTTAGGTATTGATTACCTTTTATCATCTATGGAAAATTTCTCTTAGATAAATTACTTGTAAGCTGGGTTTTTATATTTTGAATACAAATGTATTTTTATTAACAATGTTGATAAGGAAAATTATACATGTCTATGAATACATTAGCATTGCTAAATTTATGTCTAATGTTTGGTGTTTTTCTATTGTTCATTAGTTTGTCTTATTTACTAAAATGTCTTATCACTATGAACGTTATTATTACTGCCTAGTGCTAAAGATAATGTGGTTTAATGTTTATGTTCTTATATCTAATGTTTGGGTTATCATATGTAACCTTGAGATTAATTATTTCTTAGTTTTATATTATCTTTATAAAATAATGCCCTGAGACGGTCCTTAACTCTCTCCCTCCTAAATAAGAATCGTCCCGATTCAGGCAGCGTTATTTTGTAATTTCGTTAGTTCATTTTCAAATAGTATTTTAAAGTTTACATTGGCTCTTCGCTCTTTGTATATCATACTATATTTAAAAATCTTTATAGCTACGTATGTATATGGAGATTATAATTGTTATAACAGTTAATGTAATATAAAAAAATGATTTTACTGGATGATTTTCTAATGGTATAAAAAATTTGTTTAATGAGTCTAGATTACTGAATGCATACTCTGTTTCTGTATACAAGATTTTTGCTATCTCAAAATCCTCAGTATGTTTCCTATGTATTGCTTTTAACATTTCAGACTGTATATTTGTGTATGTTATGTTATCTATTTCTATATTATCTGTAAGTTGTACTAATGTTATTCCTGTTGTTGTTGAATTATTTAATATGTGAATTCCGTCCAATAATATAAATCGTTCATCTATTTGTAATATGGGTTGATTATATTCCTGAATGATTGAACACTTGGCCTTTCTGTCTTCTAACAATGGAATGATACAGTCGTTTGTGTCATTATTTCTATTGCATATATGTACATATTTTTCCTTAAGTAATTCTTTGAATTTTGCTATTTCGTGATCAGTTACAATTTTACCGTGTTTGAAACTAATTGGGGTTACTTTCAAATGCTCGCATTGCTCCTTCAATATTGGATATTTGTATATGGAAATTATAAGTTCATGATTTCTTGCAATGTGTATGTCTGCATATTCTAGTATATTAATTATTGGGGCTTTTATTAGCTCATGTTTGATTATTTCTTTTAAGTTATCCATATCTAAGGCTTCTGATAAATATTCATTGTTTTTTGCTGCGTTAATAGTTCGTACCAATAGCAGTCATGATCATGATCATGAGTTTGGTCTAAAATAATATGACTTTTCAATGTTGTCTTATGGATTGTATTTAGGATGTTTTCAAATCTAGAATTTATTAATTTTTGTTTTTCCTGTACCTGTAATAAATTTTAACACAGAACCTAAGAAGTTTATAGCTCTTGTCTGAATTCTATGCTCTTTTAACTGTTGTGTTAAGATTTCGATTTTTTTTATCCATATTAATTCCTCTGTTGTAGGTTTGTAGTTTTTTTCTAGCACTTGCTCGTAACGTGTGTATATTGATGTTAAATTTATAATATGAAACAAATAAGAATAATCGTCAAATAAAAATACGTCATCACTTTTTGTCCATACATATTTTCGTCCTGTTAAGTCTTGTAGTTTAACGTCCGCTTGAATTAGAACGGCGATTGCGATGACCATAACTAGTGATATTAGGGACATCATTCTCATCTTTGCTGAGTACGTAATTTTTTATATTATTTTTGTGGATAATCTGCCCTCCCTGTGTTAAGATGGTGTCCTCACGATCTTCTTTGACAATGGCTTTTTTATAGCGGCTATCACTTTTGCTTCTGATATTGTTTCTGGCTACAAGTATCTAGTCTCCTTCTTTGAAAGTTCTATGTTTTGAACCTAAACTTAGCCGATGTAAAGTTCTGACTGAGGCGTCTTCGAGTTTTTTCTTCAAGTCGTTTTTATTGTAATTTTTTTATAATAATTAAGTAAATTAAAATGTATGTCTTTTGGTTTATAACCCGTGATGGAGTGTGTTGTATTATTTATTTCTTTAATAGAAAAATATATTTCTTCTGTGGCCGATGTTGAGTTTTTTATTTTTAATATTCTTGATAACTCTGATATTGTGTTGTGTGCACGTTCTACTTGTCCTTTGATCTGAAGACTGGTGTTTGAATTTTTGTTATGCCGTATTTTATACAAAATTGTTTTACCATGGGTGTATTTAGAGCGGCTTCGTTGTCAGTCATTAGTCGTTTACAATTTGGAAAATTATTAATAATTATCTCTTCTAGTTTCCTTTCCATCTCAGTTTTTGAGTTTAATTCTCTGATAACTATGTATTTAGAGAATACCAACTAAATACGTTTCATGCTCATTATAATAAATGTCTATATGTATGTGTTTGCCTGGTTGTTCTGGTATGTCTGAAGTTTGTAATGGTTCTCTAGTGGGGTTGCGTTCGTATTTTCCATACAAACATGCTGTGCATTTCTTATTAAATGCTTTACAGTGTTTCTTCATATCAGGCCAATAGTATTGTTCCATTAGTTCACGTATATTATTTTTATATCCTCTATGTGCTCTGTCGTGTGTTTGTTGTATTAATTTGACTTGTTCTTCTTTTTGTGTGATATCTTTTAATTTGTTTGGTGTGTACACGAATTTTATATTATTAAATGTGTGTTTTATGATTTGCTTGTATTTATAAAAATTTTCTAGTGTAGCATGTAAAGCGGTAATTTTCTGTGGATGAAGAAATTTCTTTAGTTCATTGATAAGATTTATCTCATCAGTGAATTTTATTATATGACGTACTTTAGTCTGGAATATTATTCGCGTTAATGATTCATTAATTTCAGTATTCGGTATGAGCTCAATTTGTATTCCATATGTATTGAATGGCTGTGGTACAGTTTTTATAAGGTCTTCGGCTGAACTGTCGCTCGAATGTGCTGTATTTATGGATGAAGTATTTATAATATGTCTTGATAAAGCATCTGCTACTACGTTTTGTGTACCTGGTTTATAAGTTATTTTGGCCCCGTAATCTTTAATGATGGCTTTCCATCTTTTTAATTTGGGATTGGGATTTTTTTCTGATATCGCGTAAGTAAGTGACTGATGGTCAGTAAAGATTGTTAAATCGGCTATGCCGTATATGTAATTACGTAATTTTTTTAGCGCCCAAATAATAGCAAGTAATTCCTTCTCATTCCTTTTAGGTATAAAGTTAAGGGCTTAGATATTTGTGCATAATCTTTCACAAACCTTCTATAATAACCTGTAATACCCAAGAATCCTCTGAGATCTTTTAGAGTTCCTGGTATAGGGAAGTTTTCTATTGCTCTTATTTTTTCGGGATCTGTAGCTATTTTGTTATGCTTAACTATATGTCCAAGATATTCTACTTCCTCCATAAAAAATTTATATTTCTCATTAGATATTTTTAAATTTGCTTTATTTAAAGAATTTATTACGATGTTAATATGATGCATATGCTCTTCAAGAGAAAAGGAGTATATGATTACATCATCAATATACACATGTATATACATATACATGTAAGCAAATTTTCCTATAAATTCTCGTAAAAAATTATCTACACACCTTTGAAAAATGGAAGGAGCATTTTTTAAGCCAAAGGGCATACGAACAAACTCATATTTACCTCCATTTACGCAAAAGGCTGTTTTTTCTCTGTCCTTTTCTTTAATCTTAATCTGATGGAATCCTGATTCCAGATCTAGTGTAGTGAAATATATAGCATTTCCTAAATTTTGTAGAGTTGTATTAACATCGGGAATCATATATCTACCCGTAATTGTATGTTGGTTTAATTTTCTGAAGTCTATAACAATTCTTCGCTTTGGATTTCCTTCTTCGTCAATTCCTTTCTTTCGTACAGTTAGCATTGGTGAGTTGTAAGGGCTGAAGCTTTTCTGAATTATTTCATCTTTTAGCAATTTCTCTATTTCTTTATTGATAAATTCCATGCCATTTATATTACATGGATATTGTTTTGTCCATATTGGATCGTCTGTTGTTGTCCTAATACTAGCTTCAATGGTTGTAGTAAAAGGTAAATGTTCTACTTTATTATTATCTAACACAAGTTTCTCAATTTCTTTTCTATATTCTTCACTTCCTATGGTGAAATTTACTAAAGTTTTATCTTTCTCTTTCATTATTTCAAATGTCATTTCATTTATGTTTATTATTGCTCCTAAATTTGTTATACCATTCCAACCTAATATCAAATCAAAGTTTTCTATTAAATCTATTTCAAAGAAATCTATGTTCTTTTCGAAAAATGAAATAGTTTGTTTAGTATTTACTATTGATTTACCATGCATACTTATAATTTGCATGGGATTAATTTTTTGTGTATAATTAAATTTCAAAGATTTTCTTACATAATTGTGGGTTGCACCTGTATCTATTAAAACATCAAAGTTCTTATCACCGTCATTCATTATAACAAAGGGCAACCCATTTTTTAGTTTAAATGCTTAATAACTAAGTTTTTTTCGTTACCTGTTTCTACAATGGTGCTATAATTATCCTCTTTTGTTGTTATGTTGTTGTTTCTCATAATTTTGTTGTGGTGAAACTGTCTGCTGGGTTCTCTATTTCTCTTCCAAGGGCGTTGTACGTATATGGAGATTATAATTGTTATAACAGTTAATGTAATATAAAAAAATGATTTTACTGGATGATTTTCTAATGGTATAAAAATTTTTTTTAATGAGTCTAGATTACTGAATGCATACTCTGTTTCTGTATACAAGATTTTTGCTATCTCAAAATCCTCAGTATGTTTCCTATGTATTACTTTTAACATTTCAGACTGTATGTTTGTGTATGTTATGTTATCTATTTCTATATTATCTGTAAATTGTACTAATGTTATTCCTGTTGTTGTTAAATTATTTAATGTGTGAATTCCGTCCAATAATATAAATCCTTCATCTATTTGTAATATGGGTTGATTATATTCCTGAATGATTGAACACTTGGCCTTTCTGTCTTCTAACAATGGAATGATACAGTCGTTTGTGTCATTATTTCTATTGCATATACATATTTTTCCTTAAGTAATTCTTTGCATTTTGCTATTTCGTGATCAGTTACAATTTTACCGTGTTTGAAACTAATTGGGGTTACTTTCAAATGCTCGCATTGCTCCTTCAATATTGGATATTTGTATATGGAAATTATAAGTTCATGATTTCTTGCAATGTGTATGTCTGCATATTCTAGTATATTAATTATTGGGGCTTTTATTAGCTCATGTTTGATTATTTCTTTTAAGTTATCCATATCTAAGGCTTCTGATAAATATTCATTGTTTTTTGCTGCGTTAATAGTTCGTACCAATAGCAGTCATGATCATGATCATGAGTTTGGTCTAAAATAATATGACTTTTCAATGTTGTCTTATGGATTGTATTTAGGATGTTTTCAAATCTAGAATTTATTAATTTTTGTTTTTCCTGTACCTGTAATAAATTTTAACACAGAACCTAAGAAGTTTATAGCTCTTGTCTGAATTCTATGCTCTTTTAACTGTTGTGTTAAGATTTCGATTTTTTTTATCCATATTAATTCCTCTGTTGTAGGTTTGTAGTTTTTTTCTAGCACTTGATCGTAACGTGTGTATATTGATGTTAAATTTATAATATGAAACAAACAAGAATAATCATCAAATAAAAATACGTCATCACTTTTTGTCAATACATATTTTCGTCCTGTTAAGTCTTGTAGTTTAACGTCCGCTTGAATTAGAACGGCGATTGCGATGACCATAACTAGTGATATTAGGGACATCATTCTCATCTTCGCTGAGTACGTAATTTTTTATATTATTTTTGTGGATAATCTGCCCTCCCTGTGTTAAGATGGTGTCCTCACGATCTTCTTTGACAATAGCTTTTTTATAGCGGCTATCACTTTTGCTTCTGATATTGTTTCTGGCTACAAGTATCCGGTCTCCTTCTTTGAAAGTTCTATGTTTTGAACCTAAACTTAGCCAATGTAAAGTTCTGACTGAGGCGTCTTCGAGTTTTTTCTTCAAGTCGTTTTTATTGTAATTTTTTTATAATAATTAAGTAAATTAAAATGTATGTCTTTTGGTTTATAACCCGTGACGGAGTGTGTTGTATTATTTATTTCTTTAATAGAAAAATATATTTCTTCTGTGGCCGATGTTGAGTTTTTTATTTTTAATATTCTTGATAACTCTGATATTGTGTTGTGTGCACGTTCTACTTGTCCTTTGATCTGAAGACTGGTGTTTGAATTTTTGTTATGCCGTATTTTATACAAAATTGTTTTACCATGGGTGTATTTAGAGCGGCTTCGTTGTCAGTCATTAGTCGTTTACAATTTGGAAAATTATTAATAATTATCTCTTCTAGTTTCCTTTCCATCTCAGTTTTTGAGTTTAATTCTCTGATAACTATGTATTTAGAGAATACCAACTAAATACGTTTTATGCTCATTATAATAAATGTCTATATGTATGTGTTTGCCTGGTTGTTCTGGTATGTCTGAAGTTTGTAATGGTTCTCTAGTGGGGTTGTGTTCGTATTTTCCATACAAACATGCTGTGCATTTCTTATTAAATGCTTTACAGTGTTTCTTCATATCAGGCCAATAGTATTGTTCCATTAGTTCACGTATATTATTTTTATATCCTCTATGTGCTCTGTCGTGTGTTTGTTGTATTAATTTGACTTGTTCTTCTTTTTGTGTGATATCTTTTAATTTGTTTGGTGTGTACACGAATTTTATATTATTAAATGTGTGTTTTATGATTTGCTTGTATTTATAAAAATTTTCTAGTGTAGCATGTAAAGCGGTAATTTTCTGTGGATGAAGAAATTTCTTTAGTTCATTGATAAGATTTATCTCATCAGTGAATTTTATTATATGACGTACTTTAGTCTGGAATATTATTCGCGTTAATGATTCATTAATTTCAGTATTCGGTATGAGCTCAATTTGTATTCCATATGTATTGAATGGCTGTGGTACAGTTTTTATAAGGTCTTCGGCTGAACTGTCGCTCGAATGTGCTGTATTTATGGATGAAGTATTTATAATCTGTCTTGATAAAGCATCTGCTACTACGTTTTGTGTACCTGGTTTATAAGTTATTTTGGCCCCGTAATCTTTAATGATGGCTTTCCATCTTTTTAATTTGGGATTGGGATTTTTTTCTGATATCGCGTAAGTAAGTGACTGATGGTCAGTAAAGATTGTTAAATCGGCTATGCCGTATATGTAATTACGTAATTTTTTTAGCGCCCAAATAATAGCAAGTAATTCCTTCTCATTGGGCCAGTGCAGTGGGGGGGAATGGGCCAGTGCACTCAGGGCAAAGTTGTTGATTGCTCTCAACCTGGCGAGAAGCCAGCAGCGATCCCTGAAAATGGACTGGTCAAGCTGACATACTGCCTCCTCGTGGCGCCCCTGGATAGCCCCTACAGCACCCGCTTAGAGGTGAACCAAAGTGTGCAGCGAATCCCCTCTGTCCGGGGGTCTAAACCAGGACCCGGTCCTCCAGGTTTCGGGGGTTGTGCGTGGGGGTAACTTCCCTACCGTGTAAAAACACACTAGTTTCGACACAACAACAAAAAATCAATATAAATATGGATGACTTAATTGCTGACGACCAGGAACAACGAAATAAGGATAACTATTTTCGGTTCTGCACGTGGAATGTCAGGTCCCTGAACAGACCACGTGCAGCCGATGAACTTGCGGAGGCCCTGGAAGCCTATAAGGCTGACATCACCGCCATCCAGGAAGTGCGATGGGATGGGCCGGGCAAAAAGAAAGTGAGAAACTGCGACATCTACTACGGTGATTGCTACAAAGAGCGGCGACAGCGCCTGTTTGGATGCGGGTTTGTTGTTCGAGGCAGACTTAGGCAAAAAGTCTTAAGCTTTAAATCCGTGAGTGAACGCCTCATTACAATCCGCATCAAGGCTAGGCTCGGCAACATTAGCCTAATCTGCGCCCACGCCCCTACGGAGGATAAAGATGATGACAGCAAGGATGACTTTTATAATCTCCTAGAAAGAACATACGATCAATGCCCCAGCTACGACACCAAGATCGTCCTAGGAGATTTCAACGCAAAGCTGGGCAAGGAAGGGCACTCCTCCAGTATTCTTGATGTCCGAACATTCCGAGGAGCCAACATTGACTCCGATCACTTCCTTGTTGTAGCCAAGGTAAGATCACGGATATCAGTAGCAAACCGGAGTAGAGCACGACCACAACAGTTTGACGTCGCAAAGCTACAATCGCAATCGACCGCTGGGAAATTTGCCGATCTAGTCTCCCTTAAGCCCTGCCAGGCGAAACAACCGATGAGGAATGGAACCGTTGCCAAAATGCCATCAGAGATGCTGCCTCTGATGTATTGGGTTTTAAAATGCCACCCGGAAAAAACCCATTGTTTGACGACGAGTGCAGGCAGGCACATTCAGCGAAGCTAGCAGCGTATAAGGCGACGTTGGAGAGAAGGACGAGAGCAGCTCGTGAGCTCTACGAACGGAAGAGTAGGGAAGTACACCGGCTTCTCAAAAAGAAGAAGAAAGAGCACGAGAAGCGCGCGATCGAGGAACTGGAGAGGTGTTACGGCAGGAATAATATCCGAAAGTTTTACCAACGGGTAAAACAACTATCGAATGGATATAAGCTTCGGACAGAAGCCTGTTGTGACGAAGAGGGTCAAATCGTAGTAGAGCCGCAATCGATGCTGAGAATCTGGAAGGATCACTTCTGCAGACAGTTTAACGGCGAACAAAACACCGATTCCATCGCCAGGCAGAATATTCCACTACAGATAACGGACGATGATGGTAGAGAATTCCGTCCCCCCGACCTGAATGAAGTCAAGATAGCAATATCGAGATTGAAATCAAACAAAGCTGCAGGAGCGGACGCACTGTCCGCGGAACTATTTAAGGCAGCCGGAGATGACCTGGTTGGGCGCATGCACCAGCTCATCTGTAAGATATGGTCGGAGGAAAGCATGCCCGACGAGTGGAATCTCAGCATCGTTTGCCCGATCCACAAAAAAGGAGACCCCTTCAACTGCGCCAACTACCGAGGAATAAGTCTCCTGAACATCGCCTACAAGATCTTCTCTGCCGTTTTGTGTGAGCGCCTGAAACCATTCGTGAACAGTCTGATAGGTCCTTATCAGTGTGGTTTCAGGCCGGGGAAGTCCACCATCGACCAAATTTTCACACTACGGCAGATCCTGGAAAAGACCCAAGAGATGCAAATCGACACCCACCACCTATTCGTCGATTTTAAGGCCGCATATGACAGTGTATATAGGGACGAGCTATACGAAGCCATGTCTAGTTTTCACATTCCTACTAAACTCGTCAGGCTGTGTAGGATGACGATGGAGAACTCTCGCTGCTCCATCAAGGTCGGTAACGAATTCACCGAGACCTTCAATGTCAGAAGGGGATTTAGACAAGGCGACGCACTGTCATGTGATTTTTTTAACATAATTCTTGAGAAGATCGTGCAAAACTCACACGCCAACAACAGAGGCACGATCTTCCAAAAGTCCGTGCAACTGCTAGCATACGCTGACGACATTGACGTGATTGGTCGAACACAGCGAGCCGTCACTGAAGCGTTTGCTGGTATTTCAACGGAGGCGGCCAAAATGGGTCTAGCGGTGAACGAGGGCAAAACGAAGTATATGCTGTCATCAAAAAAGGACGCGCAACACCGACGACTGGGCCAGAACATCACCATAGGCAGCTATAACTTCGAGGTAGTGAAGGACTTCGTCTACCTTGGCTCCCAAGTCAACAATATGAACAACATCAGTACCGAGATCAAACGCAGAATAACTCTTGCCAATCGCTGTTTCTTTGGGCTCAAGAGGCAATTGAGTAGTAAGGCCCTTTCTCGAAAAACCAAGTTGACACTATATACCACTTTGATAATCCCTGTACTTCTTTATGGCGCAGAAGCATGGACGGTGTCGAAGGCGGATGAGGAAGTCCTTGGTATTTTCGAGAGAAAAGTTCTGCGTTCAATCTTCGGCCCTGTTTGCGTTGATGGTTTCTGGAGAAGAAGATTCAATCATGAACTGTACGGGTTGTACAGCGACATGAGCCTAACCAGGCGCCTACGGATCCAACGGCTAAGATGGTTGGGCCATGTAGAGCGCATGGAGAATACTGCTCCGACCCGTAGAATCTTCGATTCCGAACCTGTGGGACAACGCAGTAGAGGACGCCCACGGAACCAATGGCGCACACAAGTGGAGAGGGACCTCAACCAACTTGGTGTGCAAAATTGGAGAACGCTGGCTAAAGACCGTGCCAGCTGGAAAACTTTGTTGGTTGAGGCCCAGGTTCACCACGGACTGTAGCGCCAAAAGAAGAAGAAGAAGAAGAAGAATTCCTTCTCATTCCTTTTAGGTATAAAGTTAAGGGCTTAGATATTTGTGCATAATCTTTCACAAACCTTCTATAATAACCTGTAATACCCAAGAATCCTCGGAGATCTTTTAGAGTTCCTGGTATAGGGAAGTTTTCTATTGCTCTTATTTTTTCGGGATCTGTAGCTATTTTGTTATGCTTAACTATATGTCCAAGATATTCTACTTCCTCCATAAAAAATTTAGATTTCTCATTAGATATTTTTAAATTTGCTTTATTTAAAGAATTTATTACGATGTTAATATGATGCATAGCTCTTCAAGAGAAAAGGAGTATATGATTACATCATCAATATACACGTAAGCAAATTTTCCTATAAATTCTCGTAAAATATCATCTACACATCTTTGAAAAATGGAAGGAGCATTTTTTAAGCCAAAGGGCATACGAACAAACTCATATTTACCTCCATTTACGCAAAAGGCTGTTTTTTCTCTGTCCTTTTCTTTAATCTTAATCTGATGGAATCCTGATTCCAGATCTAGTGTAGTGAAATATATAGCATTTCCTAAATTTTGTAGAGTTGTATTAACATCGGAAATCATATATCTATCCGTAATTGTATGTTGGTTTAATTTTCTGAAGTCTATAACCATTCTTCGCTTTGGATTTCCTTCTTCCTCAATTCCTTTCTTTCGTACAGTTAGCATTGGTGAGTTGTAAGGGCTGAAGCTTTTCTGAATTATTTCATCTTTTAGCAATTTCTCTATTTCTTTATTGATAAATTCCATGCCATTTATATTACATGGATATTGTTTTGTCCATATTGGATCGTCTGTTGTTGTCCTAATACTAGCTTCAATGGTTGTAGTAAAAGGTAAATGTTCTACTTTATTATTATCTAACACAAGTTTCTCAATTTCTTTTCTATATTCTTCACTTCCTATGGTGAAATTTACTAATGTTTTATCTTTCTCTTTCATTATTTCAAATGTCATTTCATTTATGTTTATTATTGCTCCTAAATTTTTTATACCATTCCAACCTAATATCAAATCAAAGTTTTCTATTAAATCTATTTCAAAGAAATCTATGTTCTTTTCGAAAAATGAAATAGTTTGTTTAGTATTTACTATTGATTTACCATGCATACTTATAATTTGCATGGGATTAATTTTTTGTGTATAATTAAATTTCAAAGATTTTCTTACATAATTGTGGGTTGCACCTGTATCTATTAAAACATCAAAGTTCTTATCACCGTCATTCATTATAATAAAGGGCAACCCATTTTTTAGTTTAAATGCTTAATAACTAAGTTTTTTTCGTTACCTGTTTCTACAATGGTGCTATAATTATCCTCTTTTGTTGTTATGTTGTTGTTTCTCATAATTTTGTTGTGGTGAAACTGTCTGCTGGGTTCTCTATTTCTCTTCCAAGGGCGTTGTTGTTGGGTTTGAAAAAATGTCCAATGGCGGTGGTTGGTGTTACCTGATGATGTGTCCATTGGTTCAGGACGTGGTTGGTGCGACAGGTGTGGCTGCTGATTGGAGTACGATGGTCGTCTATGATGGGCATAGTGATGGTGTTTTTGTGTTGGATGTATGTGGTGCCTCTGTTCATTGTTGGAATATGACAATCGTAGTTTTCGGTGTTCGTCATCATGTTCAATAGTGCATGCTACGGCAAAGGCATGCTCCAGATCCTTTATGGGATTTCCATAAAGTGTTGATCTAATATATGCATTATTTATTCCATCCTTAAAACCCCGTACGGCTTTTTGGGTAGCTTCCATCTTCATTACATTAATTACGTCTTGTGAATGTCCAGACATGGCAATTTTGGAAATGATTAAGGTAAGGGCTTTGTTAATTTCGTCATGAAATTCTGAAAGGTTATGTCTTCCTTGTGCCAATTTCCTCATCTCGTCTTGTAGTATATATAAAGGCCTTTGGTCGGCATAAGTATAGTCGAGCCTGTTCCTTATGGCTTCGAAATTGAATATCGTGTTATGGTTTGTTAGCACGTCAGCTGCTGATCCTTGAATTTTGGATTTTACTATAGACAAGGCTTCTACATATCTGTTGGAATTTTGATGATTACTAATTCCATTCATTAGTCTTGAAACATCCTCTCTCGATATTCGGTATCGTCCTGTGTTCCCATCAAACACAGGTAAAGCCTTAAACACGCCTAGGTTAACTTCTTGTGGAGTGGCATATGATAAACTGACTGGTTCCAGTCTACTTGATGCTGCGGGAGCTATGTTTGGGTTGATAGGAATTTGTTCAATCCTTGCTCTGAGAGACGCATTTTCAGATTGAATATTCTGCATCATCAATTGCAGATTTGCTAATTGTTGAATCATTGCGTTCATTTCTGGTTGTGCCATCTTTTCCACTGATTCTAGATTTCTTTGTTGATAGTATTTTTTACTTTTATCAGCTCTCTTCATTTAATATATTTTCACTTATTTAATTTTCACTAATTTTTTTATCCTTGTAGCGTCAGGAATTATTGGTCCGCTCTCTGGAACAACAAAGTGTATGTTGCTCCTGGCAGGATCGCCAGTTAAGAAATCTTCTTTCTTTAGAGAAAAAAAAAATATTTTTTTTCGACGCAATGCGTCTACTTTTATTTGCAATATTTTTAGAACTGCGTACATTTTTAAAAACTAATTCTTATATAGTATTTTAATAGAGGGAAAATGTGTTTATTATCTCTTATACCTATTTCTTATCTTAGTACTTGTTTAGGGTTGTTTACAATTTGTAAGCAAGATTTATTTTGTTCACAGTTTAAATGTTTAGGTATTGATTACTTTTTATCATCTATGGAAAATTTCTCTTAGATAAATTACTTGTAAGCTGGGTTTTTATATTTTGAATACAAATGTATTTTTATTAACAATGTTGATAAGGAAAATTATACATGTCTATGAATACATTAGCATTGCTAAATTTATGTCTAATGTTTGGTGTTTTTCTATTGTTCATTAGTTTGTCTTATTTACTAAAATGTCTTATCACTATGAACGTTATTATTACTGCCTAGTGCTAAAGATAATGTGTTTTAATGTTTATGTTCTTATATCTAATGTTTGGGTTATCATATGTAACCTTGAGATTAATTATTTCTTAGTTTTATATTATCTTTATAAAATAATGCCCTGAGACGGTCCTTAACTCTCTCCCTCCTAAATAAGAATCGTCCCGATTCAGGCAGCGTTATTTTGTAATTTCGTTAGTTCATTTTCAAATAGTATTTTAAAGTTTACATTGGCTCTTCGCTCTTTGTATATCATACTATATTTAAAAATCTTTATAGCTACGTATGTATATGGAGATTATAATTGTTATAACAGTTAATGTAATATAAAAAAATGATTTTACTGGATGATTTTCTAATGGTATAAAAAATTTGTTTAATGAGTCTAGATTACTGAATGCATACTCTGTTTCTGTATACAAGATTTTTGCTATCTCAAAATCCTCAGTATGTTTCCTATGTATTGCTTTTAACATTTCAGACTGTATGTTTGTGTATGTTATGTTATCTATTTCTATATTATCTGTAAATTGTACTAATGTTATTCCTGTTGTTGTTAAATTATTTAATGTGTGAATTCCGTCCAATAATATAAATCCTTCATCTATTTGTAATATGGGTTGATTATATTCCTGAATGATTGAACACTTGGCCTTTCTGTCTTCTAACAATGGAATGATACAGTCGTTTGTGTCATTATTTCTATTGCATATACATATTTTTCCTTAAGTAATTCTTTGCATTTTGCTATTTCGTGATCAGTTACAATTTTACCGTGTTTGAAACTAATTGGGGTTACTTTCAAATGCTCGCATTGCTCCTTCAATATTGGATATTTCTATATGGAAACTATAAGTTCATGATTTCTTGCAATGTGTATGTCTGCATATTCTAGTATATTAATTATTGGGGCTTTTATTAGCTCATGTTTGATTATTTCTTTTAAGTTATCCATATCTAAGGCTTCTGATAAATATTCATTGTTTTTTGCTGCGTTAATAGTTCGTACCAATAGCAGTCATGATCATGATCATGAGTTTGCTCTAAAATAATTTGACTTTTCAATGTTGTCTTATGGATTGTATTTAGGATGTTTTCAAATCTAGAATTTATTAATTTTTGTTTTTCCTGTACCTGTAATAAATTTTAACACAGAACCTAAGAAGTTTATAGCTCTTGTCTGAATTCTATGCTCTTTTAACTGTTGTGTTAAGATTTCGATTTTTTTTATCCATATTAATTCCTCTGTTGTAGGTTTGTAGTTTTTTTCTAGCACTTGCTCGTAACGTGTGTATATTGATGTTAAATTTGTAATATGAAACAAATAAGAATAATCGTCAAATAAAAATACGTCATCACTTTTTGTCAATACATATTTTCGTCCTGTTAAGTCTTGTAGTTTAACGTCCGCTTGAATTAGAACGGCGATTGCGATGACCATAACTAGTGATATTAGGGACATCATTCTCATCTTTGCTGAGTACGTAATTTTTTATATTATTTTTGTGGATAATCTGCCCTCACTGTGTTAAGATGGTGTCCTCACGATCTTCTTTGACAATGGCTTTTTTATAGCGGCTATCACTTTTGCTTCTGATATTGTTTCTGGCTACAAGTATCTGGTCTCCTTCTTTGAAAGTTCTATGTTTTGAACCTAAACTTAGCCAATGTAAAGTTCTGACTGAGGCGTCTTCGAGTTTTTTCTTCAAGTCGTTTTTATTGTAATTTTTTTATAATAATTAAGTAAATTAAAATGTATGTCTTTTGGTTTATAACCCGTGACGGAGTGTGTTGTATTATTTATTTCTTTAATAGAAAAATATATTTCTTCTGTGGCCGATGTTGCGTTTTTTATTTTTAATATTCTTGATAACTCTGATATTGTGTTGTGTGTACGTTCTACTTGCCCTTTTGCCTTTGATCTGAAGACTGGTGTTTGAATTTTTGTTATGCCGTATTTTATACAAAATTGTTTTACCATGGGTGTATTTAGAGCGGCTTCGTTGTCAGTCATTAGTCGTTTACAATTTGGAAAATTATTAATAATTATCTCTTCTAGTTTCCTTTCCATCTCAGTTTTTGAGTTTAATTCTCTGATAACTATGTATTTAGAGAATACCAACTAAATACGTTTTATGCTCATTATAATAAATGTCTATATGTATGTGTTTGCCTGGTTGTTCTGGTATGTCTGAAGTTTGTAATGGTTCTCTAGTGGGGTTGCGTTCGTATTTTCCATACAAACATGCTGTGCATTTCTTATTAAATGCTTTACAGTGTTTCTTCATATCAGGCCAATAGTATTGTTCCATTAGTTCACGTATATTATTTTTATATCCTCTATGTGCTCTGTCGTGTGTTTGTTGTATTAATTTGACTTGTTCTTCTTTTTGTGTGATATCTTTTAATTTGTTTGGTGTGTACACGAATTTTATATTATTAAATGTGTGTTTTATGATTTGCTTGTATTTATAAAAATTTTCTAGTGTAGCATGTAAAGCGGTAATTTTCTGTGGATGAAGAAATTTCTTTAGTTCATTGATAAGATTTATCTCATCAGTGAATTTTATTATATGACGTACTTTAGTCTGGAATATTATTCGCGTTAATGATTCATTAATTTCAGTATTCGGTATGAGCTCAATTTGTATTCCATATGTATTGAATGGCTGTGGTACAGTTTTTATAAGGTCTTCGGCTGAACTGTCGCTCGAATGTGCTGTATTTATGGATGAAGTATTTATAATCTGTCTTGATAAAGCATCTGCTACTACGTTTTGTGTACCTGGTTTATAAGTTATTTTGGCCCCGTAATCTTTAATGATGGCTTTCCATCTTTTTAGTTTGGGATTGGGATTTTTTTCTGATATCGCGTAAGTAAGTGACTGATGGTCAGTAAAGATTGTTAAATCGGCTATGCCGTATATGTAATTACGTAATTTTTTTAGCGCCCAAATAATAGCAAGTAATTCCTTCTCATTCCTTTTAGGTATAAAGTTAAGGGCTTAGATATTTGTGCATAATCTTTCACAAACCTTCTATAATAACCTGTAATACCCAAGAATCCTCGGAGATCTTTTAGAGTTCCTGGTATAGGGAAGTTTTCTATTGCTCTTATTTTTTCGGGATCTGTAGCTATTTTGTTATGCTTAACTATATGTCCAAGATATTCTACTTCCTCCATAAAAAATTTAGATTTCTCATTAGATATTTTTAAATTTGCTTTATTTAAAAAATTTATTACGATGTTAATATGATGCATAGCTCTTCAAGAGAAAAGGAGTATATGATTACATCATCAATATACACGTAAGCAAATTTTCCTATAAATTCTCGTAAAATATCATCTACACATCTTTGAAAAATGGAAGGAGCATTTTTTAAGCCAAAGGGCATACGAACAAACTCATATTTACCTCCATTTACGCAAAAGGCTGTTTTTTCTCTGTCCTTTTCTTTAATCTTAATCTGATGGAATCCTGATTCCAGATCTAGTGTAGTGAAATATATAGCATTTCCTAAATTTTGTAGAGTTGTATTAACATCGGGAATCATATATCTATCCGTAATTGTATGTTGGTTTAATTTTCTGAAGTCTATAACAATTCTTCGCTTTGGATTTCCTTCTTCGTCAATTCCTTTCTTTCGTACAGTTAGCATTGGTGAGTTGTAAGGGCTGAAGCTTTTCTGAATTATTTCATCTTTTAGCAATTTCTCTATTTCTTTATTGATAAATTCCATGCCATTTATATTACATGGATATTGTTTTGTCCATATTGGATCGTCTGTTGTTGTCCTAATACTAGCTTCAATGGTTGTAGTAAAAGGTAAATGTTCTACTTTATTATTATCTAACACAAGTTTCTCAATTTCTTTTCTATATTCTTCACTTCCTATGGTGAAATTTACTAAAGTTTTATCTTTCTCTTTCATTATTTCAAATGTCATTTCATTTATGTTTATTATTGCTCCTAAATTTTTTATACCATTCCAACCTAATATCAAATCAAAGTTTTCTATTAAATCTATTTCAAAGAAATCTATGTTCTTTTCGAAAAATGAAATAGTTTGTTTAGTATTTACTATTGATTTACTATGCATACTTATAATTTGCATGGGATTAATTTTTTGTGTATAATTAAATTTCAAAGATTTTCTTACATAATTGTGGGTTGCACCTGTATCTATTAAAACATCAAAGTTCTTATCACCGTCATTCATTATAACAAAGGGCAACCCATTTTTTAGTTTAAATGCTTAATAACTAAGTTTTTTTCGTTACCTGTTTCTACAATGGTGCTATAATTATCCTCTTTTGTTGTTATGTTGTTGTTTCTCATAATTTTGTTGTGGTGAAACTGTCTGCTGGGTTCTCTATTTCTCTTCCAAGGGCGTTGTTGTTGGGTTTGAAAAAATGTCCCCTGGCGGTGGTTGGTGTTACCTGATGATATGTCCATTGGTTCAGGACGTGGTTGGTGCGTTTGTTGATGCGACAAGTGTGGCTGCTGATTGGAGTGCGATGGTCGTCTATGATGGGCATAGTGATGGTGTTTTTGTGTTGGATGTATGTGGTGCCTCTGTTCATTGTTGGAATATGACAATCATAGTTTTCGGTGTTCGTCATCATGTTCAATAGTGCGTGCTACGGCAAAGGCATGCTCCAGATCCTTTATGGGATTTCCATAAAGTGTTGATCTAATATATGAATTATTTATTTCATCCTTAAAACCCCGTACGGCTTTTTGGGTAGCTTCCATCTTCATTACATTAATTACGTCTTGTGAATGTCCAGACATGGCAATTTTGGAAATGATTAAGGTAAGGGCTTTGTTAATTTCGTCATGAAATTCTGAAAGGTTATGTCTTCCTTGTGCCAATTTCCTCATCTTACGATTTCAATTACGTAAATTAAAATGTATGTCTTTTGGTTTATAACCCGTGACGGAGTGTGTTGTATTATTTATTTCTTTAATAGAAAAATATATTTCTTCTGTGGCCGATGTTGAGTTTTTTATTTTTAATATTCTTGATAACTCTGATATTGTGTTGTGTGCACTTTCTACTTGCCCTTTTGCCTTTGATCTGAAGACTGGTGTTTGAATTTTTGTTATGCCGTATTTTATACAAAATTGTTTTACCATGGGTGTATTTAGAGCGGCTTCGTTGTCAGTCATTAGTCGTTTACAATTTGGGAAATTATTAATAATTATCTCTTCTAGTTTCCTTTCCATCTCAGTTTTTGAGTTTAATTCTCTGATAACTATGTATTTAGAGAATACCAACTAAATACGTTTTATGCTCATTATAATAAATGTCTATATGTATGTATTTGCCTGGTTGTTCTGGTATGTCTGAAGTTTGTAATGGTTCTCTAGTGGGGTTGCGTTCGTATTTTCCATACAAACATGCTGTGCATTTCTTATTAAATGCTTTACAGTGTTTCTTCATATCAGGCCAATATACTATTGCTCCATGTTCCATTAGTTCACGTATATTATTTTTATATCCTCTATGTGCTCTGTCGTGTGTTTGTTTTGTATTAATTTGACTTGTTCTTCTTTTTGTGTGATATCTTTTAATTTGTTTGGTGTGTACACGAATTTTATATTATTAAATGTGTGTTTTATGATTTGCTTGTATTTATAAAAATTTTCTAGTGTAGCATGCAAAGCGGTAATTTTCTGTGGATGAAGAAATTTCTTTAGTTCATTGATAAGATTTATCTCATCAGTGAATTTTATTATATGACGTACTTTGGTCTGGAATATTATTCGCGTTAATGATTCATTAATTTCAGTATTCGGTATGAGCTCAATTTGTATTCCATATGTATTGAATGGCTGTGGTACAGTTTTTATAAGGTCTTCGGCTGAACTGTCGCTCGAATGTGCTGTATTTATGGATGAAGTATTTATAATCTGTTTTGATAAAGCATCTGCTACTACGTTTTTATGTACATGGTTTATAAGTTATTTTGGCCCCGTAATCTTTAATGATGGCTTTCCATCTTTTTAGTTTGGGATTGGGATTTTTTTCTGATATCGCGTAAGTAAGTGACTGATGGTCAGTAAAGATTGTTAAATCGGCTATGCCGTATATGTAATTACGTAATTTTTTTAGCGTCCAAATAATAGCAAGTAATTCCTTCTCATTCCTTTTAGGTATAAAGTTAAGGGCTTAGATATTTGTGCATAATCTTTCACAAACCTTCTATAATAACCTGTAATACCCAAGAATCCTCTGAGATCTTTTAGAGTTCCTGGTGTAGGGAAGTTTTCTATTGCTCTTATTTTTTCGGGATCTGTAGCTATTTTGTTATGCTTAACTATATTTCCAAGATATTCTACTTCCTCCATAAAAAATTTAGATTTCTCATTAGATATTTTTAAATTTGCTTTATTTAAAGAATTTATTACGATGTTAATATGATGCATATGCTCTTCAAGAGAAAAGGAGTATATGATTACATCATCAATATACACGTAAGCAAATTTTCCTATAAATTCTCGTAAAAAAACATCTACACACCTTTGAAAAATGGAAGGAGCATTTTTTAAGCCAAAGGGCATACGAACAAACTCATATTTACCTCCATTTACGCAAAAGGCTGTTTTTTCTCTGTCCTTTTCTTTAATCTTAATCTGATGGAATCCTGATTCCAGATCTAGTGTAGTGAAATATATAGCATTTCCTAAATTTTGTAGAGTTGTATTAACATCGGGAATCATATATCTATCCGTAATTGTATGTTGGTTTAATTTTCTGAAGTCTATAACCATTCTTCGCTTTGGATTTCCTTCTTCCTCAATTCCTTTCTTTCGTACAGTTAGCATTGGTGAGTTGTAAGGGCTGAAGCTTTTCTGAATTATTTCATCTTTTAGCAATTTCTCTATTTCTTTATTGATAAATTCCATGCCATTTATATTACATGGATATTGTTTTGTCCATATTGGATCGTCTGTTGTTGTCCTAATACTAGCTTCAATGGTTGTAGTAAAAGGTAAATGTTCTACTTTATTATTATCTAACACAAGTTTCTCAATTTCTTTTCTATATTCTTCACTTCCTATGGTGAAATTTACTAATGTTTTATCTTTCTCTTTCATTATTTCAAATGTCATTTCATTTATGTTTATTATTGCTCCTAAATTTTTTATACCATTCCAACCTAATATCAAATCAAAGTTTTCTATTAAATCTATTTCAAAGAAATCTATGTTCTTTTCGAAAAATGAAATAGTTTGTTTAGTATTTACTATTGATTTACCATGCATACTTATAATTTGCATGGGATTAATTTTTTGTGTATAATTAAATTTCAAAGATTTTCTTACATAATTGTGGGTTGCACCTGTATCTATTAAAACATCAAAGTTCTTATCACCGTCATTCATTATAATAAAGGGCAACCCATTTTTTAGTTTAAATGCTTAATAACTAAGTTTTTTTCGTTACCTGTTTCTACAATGGTGCTATAATTATCCTCTTTTGTTGTTATGTTGTTGTTTCTCATAATTTTGTTGTGGTGAAACTGTCTGCTGGGTTCTCTATTTCTCTTCCAAGGGCGTTGTTGTTGGGTTTGAAAAAATGTCCCCTGGCGGTGGTTGGTGTTACCTGATGATGTGTCCATTGGTTCAGGACGTGGTTGGTGCGTTTGTTGATGCGACAGGTGTGGCTGCTGATTGGAGTACGATGGTCGTCTATGATGGGCATAGTGATGGTGTTTTTGTGTTGGATGTATGTGGTGCCTCTGTTCATTGTTGGAATATGACAATCGTAGTTTTCGGTGTTCGTCATCATGTTCAATAGTGCGTGCTACGGTAAAGGCATGCTCCAGATCCTTTATGGGATTTCCATAAAGTGTTGATCTAATATATGAATTATTTATTCCATCCTTAAAAACCCGTACGGCTTCTTGGGTAGCTTCCATCTTCATTACATTAATTACGTCTTGTGAATGTCCAGACATGGCAATTTTGGAAATGATTAAGGTAAGGGCTTTGTTAATTTCGTCATGAAATTCTGAAAGGTTATGTCTTCCTTGTGCCAATTTCCTCATCTCGTCTTGTAGTATATATAAAGGCCTTTGGTCGGCATAAGTATAGTCGAGCCTGTTCCTTATGGCTTCGAAATTGAATATCGTGTTATGGTTTGTTAGCACGTCAGCTGCTGATCCTTGAATTTTGGATTTTACTATAGACAAGGCTTCTACATATCTGTTGGAATTTTGATGATTACTAATTCCATTCATTAGTCTTGAAACATCCTCTCTCCATATTCGGTATCGTGCTGTGTTCCCATCAAACACCGGTAAAGCCTTAAACACGTCTAGGTTAACTTCTTGTGGAGTGGCATATGATAAACTGACTGGTTCCAGTCTACTTGATGCTGCGGGAGCTATGTTTGGGTTGATAGGAATTTGTTCAATCCTTGCTCTGAGAGACGCATTTTCAGATTGAATATTCTGCATCATCAATTGCAGATTTGCTAATTGTTGAATCATTGCGTTCATTTCTGGTTGTGCCATCTTTTCCACTGATTCTAGATTTCTTTGTTGATAGTATTTTTTTTTATCCTTGTAGCGTCAGGAATTATTGGTCCGCTCTCTGGAACAACAAAGTGTATGTTGCTCCTGGCAGGATCGCCAGTTATGAAATCTTCTTTCTTTAGAGAAAAAAAAAATATTTTTTTTCGACGCGATGCGTCTACTTTTATTTGCAATATTTTTAGAACTGCGTACATTTTTAAAAACTAATTCTTATATAGTATTTTAATAGAGGGAAAATGTGTTTATTATCTCTTATACCTATTTCTTATCTTAGTACTTGTTTAGGGTTGTTTACAATTTGTAAGCAAGATTTATTTTGTTCACAGTTTAAATGTTTAGGTATTGATTACCTTTTATCATCTATGGAAAATTTCTCTTAGATAAATTACTTGTAAGCTGGGTTTTTATATTTTGAATACAAATGTATTTTTATTAACAATGTTGATAAGGAAAATTATACATGTCTATGAATACATTAGCATTGCTAAATTTATGTCTAATGTTTGGTGTTTTTCTATTGTTCATTAGTTTGTCTTATTTACTAAAATGTCTTATCACTATGAACGTTATTATTACTGCCTAGTGCTAAAGATAATGTGGTTTAATGTTTATGTTCTTATATCTAATGTTTGGGTTATCATATGTAACCTTGAGATTAATTATTTCTTAGTTTTATATTATCTTTATAAAATAATGCCCTGAGACGGTCCTTAACTAGTTCTCGAACCAAGAGTGGCCACATAAACTCATCCAAGTGAAATCATTTTGGAAATATTCATATTGCTATCCAAATTCGATGGAACAAAAACAATTACCGACATTGGCGAGGAGATGCAATACGCCTACTCAACAGCATCAGCCGCCAAACAAACAGTAACAAATACGTGGAAGCATTAACAATTGTAATGTCAAAAATAACTCGGCCACCAGCAAATATACGGCTAAATTATAATACAATTTTTTTAAATTAAGCTAATGCTGATTACGACTTAATGTTAGGAATTGAGGGCTTAAAATAATTGAATGCCATAGACATATGAAAAAAATTTTATTGTCCCAAAAGAAATACAAAGAATGAATTGCTCTACAGGAGATAATAAGTATGAATGAGAAATAAATGAGTTAATGAGACAGAATAATATTATATGTAGGTCCGTTACACGACGATACATTATACCTGATGTTAATGTTACATTACAAAATCTAGGGAAAGCCAAATACTTTACAACACTGGATTAAGAATCTGAATTCGACCAGATAAAAGAAAACGAAAGGGAAAAAACAGCCTTCTGTCTCAACGGAGGCAAGTACGAATTTATACGTATGCCTTTCGGTTTGAAGAATGCACCATCCATTTTTGAACGATTTGGACTCAGGGAATTCATAGAAAAATTCGTGTACGTCTACATAACGATGTTTTAATTTATTCAGCTTCTCCCGAGGAACACATGGAACATATTCACATAGTTTTCCAAGCACTACATAAAGCCACTCTAAAGGTTTCGGAAGAAAAATCTTAATTTTGTTATACCCGAAGTTGACTATCTAGCCCATATCATCAAACATAATAAAATAACAACAGACCCGAAGAAAATAAAAGATATTGAGAAATTCTCAAGTTCCTACCACACTCAAGGATTTACGAGAATTTTAAGACTTAACAGGCTTTACAGACGATTTGTACTGAACTGCGCACAAACCGCAAAAGCATTATCATTACATTTAAAAGGAGAGAGATTTTAACAATACAAAAATTAATTTGGATCAAGCAGCCATAGAAACTGTACATATATTGAAACTGAAATTAAAGGAGCAGGTTGAATTATTTCAACTAAATTTTTAGAAACCTTTTCAATTTACTGCAGACGTTTCCAATATAGCTATATGTCAGAACAAGAAAAATCTATATATTTTCTGTCTCGTACACTTAGTACCAGGAAGAATTGTATCAATATGCAGACGTAATAAAACTAACTCTTGTATGTAATCATTTTGTACATACACCAATGAAATTGAAAGATATGTATAATAGATAGAAACTTACAACTTCGCATGGTAGAAGAAACCCACAAGAGAGCCCAGAAGAGCTACAATAACATAACGAAGGAAATACTGAAAAATACTAATGGCCAAACAATTTAATAACCACTGTTCTGCTTGTTTATATGGTCACTATAAATGAAACCTAACCAAAGAACCTCTCCGCTATTCAGATATATCAACACAACCAAGAGAATACATATGTACATGCAGATATTTATTACAATCACAATACTACATATATGGTAACCATTGATAAATTTCCCAAATATATAGTCGCCGACGATCTTGATACCAAAGCAAAAATAGAGAACAAAGTTGAAGAAATACTTATCAACAATTTCCCCGAATGCAAATGACTCGTGACAGATAAAGAAGCGAATTTCATCACACTAGCATTTAAGCAAATGTGTATAAAAACATAGAAAAGATAGAGACACCAGTACATAGTTCAACAGCAAACGGGCAAGTGGAAAGAGCCCACAACTCTATCAGTGAATCAATGCGAATATTTAAAATAAAAAATTCATCTACAGTAAAAGACGAATTTTTGAAAGCCATCAAAGAACTAAATAACTCAATACATACTGTGACAAAATATAGACTAACAGAAAAATGTTGGTGCTATATATCAAAAAAGAAATAAAACGGAAATTACGCTAGGCATCAAACAAAGTGTTGGAAATATTAAAGAGAGATTCCAGGCACCGAACATTCGAAAAAGGCATACAAGTCCTAGTAAAAATCACAGGAATCAGAAAAAAGAATCAACCTAGGTATAAAAAGGAAATTGTAAAAGAAGACCATGGGGACACGATCTTAAACGAAGGAGGGGAAGTCATACAGATGTGAGAGCGATTTGCGTGGGTACCTTACCCTACGGTGATCCTATCACCGGTTGGATATAATGCGTCCTCCAGCGCTCCCAAGCATAACAGAATGCCACACTAAGTACCAATTTATCACATTCCATTTGGAACATGATTTCCCCCTTGGTTTGGAGCCTATCTAAAACTCCTTCCGTTCTATGGGTCACGCCACCCGGTTGCAATGCACATCCACATTTGAGTCCAACTTGAACTCTCCTCGCGATTTGGGTATCAACCACAACCACAACCACCACGGGAAAGTCATACACAAGAAATATCACAATTGTAGAAAACAAACCAATTTCTAGTATTAGTCGCACTGACAATGTCATTTCAAACACCAGAAGCAATAGTTGAAATCGAGAATGTAGTAAACAAGAAGTACATCTTAACTAGAACAGATGACACATTTTTATTCGACGAATTTACATTTATAGTGCACATAACGGATTTAACAAAAATATACCATATAATAAAATTGTTGAGAACAAGTACAAACCAACCACTAAAGAATTAATTTGTATGAAAAAGATAGAAACCCTTGAGGACCAACTCCAGGAACACAGAAGTAAACGAGGTTTAAATTTCTTCGCATGGAAAGGAAGCAATCTAAATAGAAGAAACAATCAATACACTTATTGAAAACAGCAACAAACAAAAAATCATCAACTCAAGACTCGAAAAAAGACTAGACTCTATATGGACGAGAAATAATAAATTATAAACTACATTTTAATGGAGCAAATATATGAACAACTGCTACTTTTAGTCGGAACAATTAATGCAGCCAAAAACAACGAATACTTAACAGAATCTATGTACGTATGTATGTATATGATATCAAAGAAATAGCTCATCATCATATCGTAGCAATCATCAATATTCTTCTAACGTATACATTGCAAGGAATTAATCATCGCAATTTACAAATATCCAGTCGTGAACAAATACTGTAAACTATTCAAATTTACGCCTAGTGCTAGGCATGGACAAATATCAACTGATGAAAATATCGCACTCTGCAATAAAGACTACACCAGATTCTCAAACTGCAAAAATTACCTTAGCAAAAATATATATAAATTGAATAATGAAGCAGATAACTGTATAAAACAATTATTGGTCAACAGAAGAGCCAAATGTGTAATAATACAGGAATATAATTACCCATTATTGCAAATTGATGAAGGTTTCATTCTATTGAATGGAATAAATACCATAAACAACCAAACCACATCAGGAACCGTGCTAGTTATGTATATATACTAGTGAGGTAACCATAAAAATATTACTTTTAGAAATTCACATGCTAGAATACTGGAAGCCAGTCATAACAATCAGGATGAAGAATTAGAAATATTTAAAATTTTGATATCCAAATCTGATTTAGTCTTTAATAATTTAGACTCACTAAGAAAGTTTACGACTCCCATAGAGGAACATCCAGTAAAAACTTTTATATATTCAGCTTTGGCAATTACATTTTTTTTATAATACTGACATACATAGTTTTAAAATTAATTAAATATTTTATAACGATCCGAGATTAGAGCAAGGGACACTTTTAAAATTTCTTATAATAGGGAATTAGAAATATTAAGACAATAAGAAAATATGGCCACTGCTTGAATCGGCCGCCATATTTTAAAATCAATTGAGGACGGCACAAAATAAATTTATTAAAACAAATTAAACAAGTAGGTAAATCTGTGAGAGTTTTCTGAGAGGCTTTTTGGCAGGGGGGTAAAAAAATGTTTTTATACACAGCCACACTGAATCGAATAAGAAATTGTACCGTATGCAGTGGTAGCTGCAACAATGCCAGAAGTATAAAAACATCAATAGAACAAGCTGGAATCTGGTGGGAGGGTTTAATCTCTGCGAAGAATTTTTAAGCAAACATATATGCAATAACAAGAAAGTTTGTGGTGTTGATAATTGTCAATTCAAACACCATTAAGTATCACACAAAAAAAGTAAAGACGTCGATAAAAATATAAACGTAGAAGAATCAAATAACAACAAAGTTTTAAATAAAAGAATTGGCAACAAACCATACAGCTATAACGTCTACAGTGTTCCAAGGTCGAACAATTTATTTAAAATTACGCCAATAACCATCTACCGTAATGAAAACAAATAATATACTACATATGCCTTTATCGATGATGGCTCCTCAGCAAGCCTTATCGATGAACAAATTATTAATTATTTAAAGCTTTCAGGTATTGCCTAAACCTTATTTGTTAAGTTGCTAGAAAGTGTTGAAAGAAACGCAGATAATTCTCATCGGCTATCAATAAGCGTTTCCGATCAAAAAAAAAAAAAAAACCATAATATTGGCAACAAAGCAACGTTGGCTTCCAAAGCAAACTTTGAATACTGACAATCTCGTAAAGGACTTCGAAACTTAACAGGTTTACCTGTACAATGCAAGGTCGATGCTACTCCATGAATTTTAACCTCAGTTAAATTCTGACATGGGGTTATGGGCCAGTGCACTCAGGGCAAAGTTGTTGATTGCTCTCAACATGGCGAGAAGCCAGCAGCGATCCTTGAAAATGGACTGTGTCAAGCTAACATACTGCCTCCTCGTGACGCCCCTGGATAGCCCCTACAGCACCCGGTTAGAGGTAAACCAAAGTATGCAGCGAATCCCCTCTGTCCAGGGGTCTAAACTAGGACCCGGTCCTCCATGTTTCGGGGGTTGTGCGTGGGGGTAACTTCCCTACCGTGTAAAAACACATTAGTTCCGATACAACTACAAGAAAATATAAATATGGATGACCCTATTGCTGACGACCATGGACGACGGAATGAGGATAACGATTTTCGGTTTTGTACATGGAATCTCAGGTCCCTGAACAGACCACGTGCAGCCGATGAACTTGCGGAGGCCCTGGAAGCCTATAAGGCTGACATCACCGCCATCCAAAAAGTGCGATGGGATGGGTCGGGCAAAAAAAAAGTGAGAAACTACGACATCTATTACGGTGACTGCTACAAAGAGCAACGACAGCGCTTGTTGGGATGCGGGTTTGTTGTTCGAGGCAGACTTAGGCAAAGAGTCTTAAGCTTTAGATATGTGAGCGAACGCCTCATTACAATCCGCATCAAGGCTAGACTCGGCTACATTAGCCTAATCTGCGCCCACCCCCCTACGGAGGATACAGATGACGACAGCAAGGATGACTTTTATAATCTCATAGAAAGAACATACGATCAATGCCCCAGCTACGACACCAAGAACGTCCTAGGAGATTTCAATGCAAAGCTGGGAAAGGAAGACATCTTCGCTAGAGTCATCGGGAAACACAGTCTGCATGACGACACATCCGATAACGGACTCAGGCTGTTAGACTTCGTGACGGGGCGAAATCTCACTGTAGCAAGCACGCGATGCCCTCACCTCAACATTCACAAAGGGGCCTGGCGGTCCCCTGATCAATCAACCGTCAACCAAATTCATCACATTGCGATCAACGGCAGACACTCCTCCAGTATTCTTGATGTCCGACCGGAGCCAACATTGACTCCGATCACTTCCTTGTTGTTATCAAGGTAAGATCATGGATATCAGTAACACAACGGAGTAGAGCACGACCACCACAGTTTGACGTCGCAAAGCTACAAACGCAATCGACCGCTGGGAAATTTGCCGATCTAGTCTCCCTTAAGCTCTCAGACAGTCCAACCCTGCCAGGCGAAACAACCGATGAGGAATGGAACCGTTGCCAAAACGCCATCAGAGATGCTGCCTCTGATGTATTGTGGTTTAAAATGCCACCCGGAAAAACCCATGGTTTGACGACGAGTGCAGGCAGGCACATTCAGCGAAGCTAGCAGCGTATAAGGCGACGTTGGAGAGAAGGACGAGAGCAGCTCGTGAGTTCTACGAACGGAAGAGAAGGGAAGAACATCGGCTTCTCAAAAGGAAGAAGAAAGAGCATGAAAAGCGCGCGATCGAGGAACGGGAGAGGTGTTACGGCAGGAATAATATCCGAAAGTTTTACCAACGGGTAAAACAACTATCCAATGGATATAAGCTTCGGACAGAAGCCTGTCGTGACGAAGAGGGACAAATTGTAGTAGAGTCGCAATCGATGCTGAAAATCTGGAAAGATCACTTTTGCAAACAGTTTAACGGCGAGCAAAACACCGATTCCATCGCCAGGCAGAATATTCCACTCCAGATAACGGACGATGATGGTACAGAATTCCGTCCTCCCGACCTGAATGAAGTCAAGATAGCAAAGTCGAGATTGAAATCAAACAAAGCTGCAGGAGCGGACGGACTGTCCGCGGAACTATTTAAGGCAGCCGGAGATGACCTGGTTGGGCGCATGCACCAGCTCATCTGTGAGATATGGTTGGAGCCAAGCATGCCCGTGTGTGGAATCTCAGAAAAAGGAGACCCCTTCAACTGCGCCAACTACCGAGGAATAAGTCTCCTGAACATCGCCTACATGATCTTAACTGCCGTTTTGTGTGAGCGCCTGAAACCATTCGTGAACAGTTTGATAGGTCCTTATCAGTGTGGTTTCAGGCCGGGAAAGTCCACCATTGACCAAATTTTCACACTACGGCAGATCCTGGAAAAGATCCAAGAGATGCAAATAGACACCCAACACCTATTCGTCGATTTTAAGGCCGCATATGACAGTGTGTATAGGGACGAGCTATACAAACCCATGTCTAGTTTTGACATTCCTACTAAACTCGTCAGGCTGTGTAGGATGACGATGAAGAACTCTCGCTGCTCCATCAAGGTCGGTAACGAATTCACCGAAACCTTCAATGTCAGAACGCGGTTTAGACAAGGCGACGCACTGTCATGTGACCTTTTATATGCTGTCATCAAAAAAGGATGTGCAATACCGACGACTGGGCCAGAACTTTACCATAGGCAGCTATAACTTCGAGGTAGTGAAGGACTTTGTCTACCTTGGCTCTCAATTCAACAGTATAAACAACATCAGTACCGAGATCAAACGCAGAATAACTATTGCCAATCGCTGTTTCTTTGGGCTCAAGAGGCAATTGAGTAGTAAAGCCCTTTCTCGAAAAACCAAGCTGACACTATATACCACTTTGATAATCCCTGTACTTCTCTATGGCGCGGGAGCATGGACGGTATCGAAGGCGGATGAGGAAGTCCTTGGTATTTTCGAGAGAAAAGTTCTGCGGTTAATTTTCGGCCAAGTTTGCGTTGATGGTTTCTGGAGAAGAAGATTCAATCATGAACTGTACGGGTTTTACAGCAACATGATCTTAACCAGGTGTCTACGGATACAACGGCTAAGATGGTTGGGCCATGTAGATCGCATGGAGAATACTGCTCTGAAACGTAGAATCTTCGATTCCGAACATGTGGGACAACGCATTAGAGGACGCCCACGGAACCAATGGCGCACACAAGTGGAGAGGGACATCAGCCAACTTGGTGTGCAAAATTGGAGGACGCTGGCTAAAGACCGTGCCAGCTGGAAAAGTTTGTTGGTTGAGGCCCAGGTTCACCACGGACTGTAGCGCCAAAAGAAGAAGAAGAAAAAATTCTGACATACTCATACCTGCAATATAGAATAAAAAAAAGAAAATTAGGGAGACGCTACACCTTCTTTCCTCCTCCCTAACCCTGTTATGGTACAATTCACTGCCCATGTATGGGTCGAATTATGAGTACTAGTCGCAAAAAAAAATTAATAAAATTAAATGTAGTATTGATGCTAATGAAATAAACGAAACTTTTATATCTATACTCCCTACTCTAGCCAATAAAAATGTATACAACTTTAATCCGACTTCAATTTCAACAGATGTGGGACAAAAGTTTCAGTTATCATGTGTCACTCAAAATAACATTAAAAAAACCCTAAAAATCATAACGTTACCAAAAGCTAGTGCACAATATAAACTGATAGCCATTTTGTGTTTTTTTAGTTCTGGAAAGCCCATTATGTAAACAAATACATTATTATAATAAAAATTTACTGTCTTATGTGCAAACTGCCTTTCGGCATGAGTATAGATGTGATACTGCTCTGGTCGAACTTAGTGAAAATAAACGCCAAAGATTAGACCTAGGAGACGTTAACTTTATAGTACTATTTGACCGTGAAATGCTTTTGTACAAATTGAAATATTTTTTTGATTTTTAAAAAACTTCCATTGAACACATATCATGCTACCTAATAGTCGGTGTTTGTACATGGTGAATTTCGATTTCGTCTTTATGTAACTGATTTACCAAATCAACTTTTAGAATGTAAAACAATTTAGTACGCCGATGATATACAACTGACCTTAAACTGCTCAGTTAGAGATATAACTATTGGAGTTCCAATTCTTAATACGTACTAACTGATTACATGGAAGCGAACACCAATACACTTGAACTTTGATAAGCAGTTGATTTTTGTCCAATCAACTATATTGATTCAAATTGCTGACGCAAATTTGACTTTGATTAATGGTAACGTCGGTCTCATGTACCGAAGTTTTCAACTGAAGATTTTTCGAAACGTGTTACTAATAGTTCATGTTTTTCTTTTTGTTTATGCACTTTGACAATAAAACAAAGATATTTAATCAATTTAAGCTCTTGTATTTCTATATTAAAATTCACAAATGTTTTTAATTAAAGCGTTAAAAATAACAATGTTTTAGCAATACATTTTTTAATATTAAGAAAAAAATAAAAAAATCACATATTCATTAGGGAAAATAACGTTCGACAATTGGAACTTTTATAAAATGAACAAAAATTGGTAGCCTTCCAGAAAAATAACAAAAATAAATAAAATAATATAATAAAAAAAATCTCAAAAACTAAATTTCTTTCGGCAAACAACAGCTGCAATACACTACTACGTAAATATTGATGGCATTTTTGGCAAGAATACTTGGTTTTTCTGTTTTTTTTCCAGCCACACTCATAGCACCGACCAATTCTTGAAGGACCTGATGTTCCAGGTCCCATTAATTCTTGATTATTTTACTTACATATATGGTGACTCACGCACCAGGTTAGCAAAAAAAATACAGAAATTATGCTCATTAAGCAGTTTCGTCGAGAACTGATGGTGGGGAACGTGCAATGAATAACGGAGAAGAAAGTTATACGAATTTTTTTAACCGCAACCGGCCTCACAGACCAGTAGGTCACCATTGGCGGGTTAATAGTTGCCATACCCTTTGGTTTCGATGATAACTGCATAAACCTAATATAAAGGGTGTGGTAAAGTTTTTTACACATTACTTGGATTAGTTATTGTTGTGAAATGCCAATATACAACCTTTTGCAGTATTATGACGGAACATGAAGCCTCTTTGATATTTTAACAAACCTGGAGAAGGGTCCATACTCTTTTGTACTTCTGTACCTACAAATAATTGACTTATAACCTTGAGGTGCCACATCTTCTTCACATTTGCTAGAAGTTATTTAGGTATTATTTCTAAAAAAAGAGTTCATAGATGTTTTAGAAGTGGTAGAAAATCAATTGAGGCTTAAGTTTAACTAGATTGTATTGAAACAAACCTACAAGCTTAATGCGCTTAATTTGAACTTCTTGTCTTTAATATATTAGGGCGCAGTATTAATTGGTAAATGAAGTCCTTTATGCTGTCATAACGTTCATTATCTTTGTATAAAGGCATACACTTATTCACATTTTCTGTTTTTAACTTATTGGTGAAGGCTTGACTCCGTTGATATTAGATTTCTTGCCATTTTTTATGCTTAGTTAAGAACAAGGTTAACGGTCACTAATTCATGTATTTCTTTAATATCGTTAAATCAAATTCATTGCACCGAGAAAACTCGTTAGGGTTTTCTGAATTTTCATTGAAGTCGCAATTTCTGTAGTCTATTCACCATTTGGTGAATGTGTCTTAGTAACGGTTTCAAGTTAGTTTGTTAATGTATTGAGTCAAGAAAGTGTAATGTATCCTTTTTGAGAAAATGAGTACAGTTTTGTTAGTTTATTGTATTTTACACGCGATAACACTCTTAACTTTATTTTTCTACTAATATTCAAACATTTAAATTCTTCTTTAAACACTCTGGCGTTTCTAAGTGTTATTTCCGATGATCACCGATTTGTGTGATCCTATATAAGTCCATAATTAACCACAGTTAATCACTTGCATGAATTTGTTTATCCTAAGTAAAAGCACATAGCACTGCAATTAAAAATTAACAGTGGTATTCATAAAAAATCCTTATTAAGCATATCAAGCACAAACTAGTTACTAAACAGTTTCGGTTTAGTAAGCGTTTAGCAAAAAATCATATTCTTAAACAGTTTAGTAACTAATAAATACTTCACCGAGTTTTTGACAAGAGAGTGGCAACACCTAAATTTTCATTTCTCATTCAACTCTTAATGCTGTATTTATGCCGATTACCAATTTCTAAATTAACCATGTCTATCATATTACTTTATGTTATTTTGCTTGTATTAAGAAAAAATATATTTTTAACAAAAAGATAATACTAAATAAATATGTTTACTTCTTTTAGAATAGCACAAAAATGAATATTGTTAACGTTAAATTTACCTTTTTTAACGAGTGAAGTAAAAGTATTTGAATAACGAGTTATGTTTTGTTTGTTTACATATCACTAGGATATTTCTCATAATTTGTTTAGATTTGTATTGCAAAAATAAATGAAGATAAGTTATTCGGTAGAGAAAATGGATCGAACTTCCTATTATACATTTTTGCTTTTCGTTTTTTCTGGCAAATATTTCTTATATCTTCTTTTTAATGAGAATCAAAATTATAAACGTTTTTTAAATAAATTTTGATGTACTTACCCGTTCTTTTTATTAAATTTAATGCTTCCATTTTTGCATATTTCCTATAAAATTTTAAGAATTTGAAAATACACAATGTAAGCACAGAAAAATGTAAAAATTCTCCGATAATAAGAGCTTAATTGATGGTCGAGGCAATATTAAAATTTTTACGGTTTAATAACCGCTTACTAAACGTTTAGTAAGGTAATAATCGTTTGTGAATACAGTTTTTTCAAATTAAGACTAATAGCTGCTTGTAAGCATTTATTAAGTTTTTATGAATACCACTGTAAGTTATTAAACATTGATTCCAATTTTAACGGAATAGTTCTAATTTAAAAGGTCTTAACTTTTCTTCACGCAGTGTTTTAGCAGTTGATAACTTTTGTGAAATGGCATTTTTGCAATATATTCTTGCTCCAACTTTTCTCTTTTTTTCTAATATCTTATAAATTGGCGGTATCGGCATAAATTAACAATTAAAAGAAACTTAAGCCCGGGGCACATCAAATAGGTTAATTATGAGCTTTGGTTTGTTATGAGCTTTCTCACATAGAGTACGTCAACCTAAACGCAACGAATGAAAGTTGAGCAAATTTTAACCTAAGTTGTGTATTTTGACATTTTTTTGATTTGTAGTAAATAAAATATTTATTTTTTGTTCAAAGTGAAAAAAATTAAAAAACTTGAATTTAGGCTGTGCGTGATTGTGTGTGTGTGTGTGATTTTACATACGCTAACAAAGTCCTCATTGTACCAACCTAAGCCGTCGTTCCTTTAACGTCTGTTGAAAAAGGCGACGCGAGTTACATATATCCCTGATAAATTTGATAAGTTTTTAGAAGCGATAAACAAATAAAATAATATTGTGAAATTGTTTGACTTTATGAAAATTAGTGCAACGGAAAAAAGATATTTAATTACAATTCATTTCCGTTCCCACAAAAATGTTAAGCAAATTTGAAATAACAAATAAATTGCAATTCTAAATATAAAAAACATTCTAAGTAATAAAAGTGCAAATGATAGCACTTTCAGTAATGAAGATTTTCATAAAGTCAACCAATCAGAATTGAGCTGATGCCACAATTGTGATTGAGTTTAAGTTAAGTTTTGAATAATTTGTAAACAGAGTTTCAGTTCTAATTCCTCCGTTATACGTGTCGCAATAAATGTAAATTTAACTAAATACAAAAGTGTCTTTTATTCAAAAAGTGTTAAAGTGCAAAAGAAAAGGAATTTTTTTTTTAAACAAGACGTATGATAAGAGACGTGAAGCGAATAAAGCACGACGTTTTGACACACGGAGACCGATAATGGAGGAACAGGCTCAACATTCTATAAATATGGCAGAAGAACTTGCCAGAAAAGACCAGCAGTTGAAACGTTTGAGAAGCGCATATATAGAGCTGCAAGAACAACTACAACAGCAAAATCATCAACCCCAAAACCAACTACAACAGGATCAACAACACCAATTCAACTTTACAAGGGACAACATCTTCAAGACTATAAATCATCTACCAACATTCACTGGAACAGGCGAAGTAACAATCAACAGTTTTTTTTAGCAGCATTGAATATTTGCTATCAACAATTTCGGACGAAAACCTAAAGAAAGAAGTGGTAAGAACGATATTATATAAAGTTATCCAAGTCCAAGCTAAGGACATCCTAATAAATATACCAACAACTGACAATTGGCAAGTCATCAAAGAAACGCTTAAATTGAGATACAGACCCAGCGTAGAACCACATCATCTTTATAAAATAATTGCAAACTTAAAAGTACATTCGGTAAGTGAACTTATAATAGAGGTTCAAAACATTAAATATAAGTCAGATGAATTAATTATTTATTACCAAGATGACCACTATATAGATCTTTCAAATATAGATAGTCTGTTAGTTAATACTGTAAAGGAAATGACACAGGGTGTATTATTAGACAAAAGTTATGAAGAAAACAATATAAATAATATACGAAAACAATATAAATAAGATTTTAACGAGAAGAAGATTTGAGGATACATGTATTAGGCCAGAGTACAGGAAATTTAAATCTAACAAACATATTTCAAATATAAATCAAACTTATAAAAATAAACATGGCAATTATGTGCAAGAACGAAATGAAAATTTTAATCATATAAGAAGTAATGATAACAATAACAAGAATAATTGGAATAAACCATTTAATAGTTCAGATCGTTATAGAGCCCAGAATTATCCTGGGAACTTCCAGAGGTTCGCACAGGTAGGAAACCCTAGGCCAAATTCCGGACAATATCGCTGGAATCAACCCAGGCAAAACCGAACCGAGCCTATGGAGGTTGATAATATAGAAATAAATAATAAAAAATGTTATAATCCATGTAATTGCAAAAGAGCCGCCCAGGCAGGAAACCCAGAATCAAATTCCGAACAGAATCGTTGGAATAAAATCTGGCAAGGCCAAAACGGACAAAGAGACTTTACAGGTACAAGGAAGAGTGACGATCAAGTAGCAGGACACTCTGAGTCATGCCTATATCAAAGCAATATGGGTCTGGACAGACAAAGCCAGGATCAGTTTTTTTCAAAAAACCACTCGGACTATTTGCCTACCATAGTACTCACAATTAATGAAAAGAAATATATTGCATTAATAGATACGGGAGCCAACATAAGTTTAATAGATATAAATCTACAAAATTTTAAAAGAATTTTATTAAAAGAACCAATCAAGTTCAGCACAATAACTACGAAAGATGAAATTAAATATGAAGCAATAACGGATACTCCCAAGGAATTTAACGTTCCTCCAAATACGAAAATTAAATGGAAAATGATAGATTTTAAAGGAAGAAAATATAATTTCATAATAGGGATAGATTTACTAAATTGTTTTGATACCGTCATAAATTTAATAGATGGTTACATATCGTTTAATATAAAAATTTGCAAATTCCTAACAAATCCGTACAAGGATGTCAGGGTTTGTACATTAGAAGGAACCAAGTTCGAATGGGACAGAATTCAATTGGACCATTTAAACTCAGAAGAATATGAGGAAATAGGAAAACTTTTAACTAGATTTAAACATTTTTTTTATAAGGAAGGCGATAAATAAACCAGTACAATGAAAATAAAACACAGAATACAGACAACGACAGAAGAACAGATAAACGCAAAACTATATAGATATCCACCGCAACATGAGGCAGAGGTAAGACGGCAAATTAAAGAAATGGAGGAACAAGGTATTATTAAAAAAAGTTGTTCGCGCTATGCGAGTCCTTTCATAGTAGTTCCCAAAAAACTAGACAACTCTGGAGAAAGAAAATATAGAATAGTGGTAGACTATAGGAAGCTTAATGAAATAACTGTTGACGACAAATTTCCATTGCCAAACATTGATGCAATTTTGGACAAGTTAGGACGGGCACAGTATTTTACAACTTTGGATTTGGCAAAAGATAGAAGAACAGGATAGGAAAAAGACAGCTTTTGTGAAAAATTCCCCAGCGACATTCCAACGACTTATGAATGAAACTTTGCGGGATTTCATTAATAAAACTTGTGTAGTTTACTTGGACGATATACTTATATTTAGCACTTCCTTAAAGGAGCATATAAAATCAATAACAGAAATTTTCAAGGTACTGGAGAAAGCCAATTTAAAAATACAGATAGACAAGTGCAATTTTATGAAAAAAGAAACAGAATTTTTGAGTCATGTTCTGCAAAAGAGGGACTTAAACCTAATCCAAATAAAATAAATTCAGGAAGTAGCAATACCTAGAACGGAGAAACAAATCAAAAGTTTCTTGGGTTTAACAGGATATTATAGAAAGTTTGTAAAAGATTACGCTAAAGTTGCCCAACCAAGTTCAAAATATTTAAAGAAAGGAGTTAAAATAAATATAAAAGATCCAACATATATTGAGGCATTCGAAAAATTGAAAACTCTAATCACATCGCATCCAATCCTTAGATATCCGATTTTTGAAAAGAAATTCACATTAACGACAGATGCGTCCAACTATGCCATTGGGGCTGTGCTTTCGCAAGAAGGACACCCAGTCTGTTTCGCGTCAAGAAAATGGAACAATCACGAAAGAAACTATTCAGCTACTGATAAAGAATTTTTGGCAATATTATGGAGTTTGAATTACTTACGACCATATCTTTATGGGCGAAAATTCACGATTTTAACAGACCATCAACCAATAAAACTTTTACATTCGAAATACAAAGGAAAAGATATGTCTCCAAGACATCAAAGATGGCTTTTAAAGCTGGGAGAGTATGATTCTGATATTGAATACATTAAAGGCAAAGAAAATAGAGTTGCAGACTTTTTAAGTAAGTTGGAAAATGCTAATGAAGTGTGTGATCAGGACAATGAAACAAACTCCAATATAATAAATAACTTAGAAGATCAACATATCCATGGCAACAGTACATTCAGCTGAAGAAAATTTACAGGACCATTTTTTTATCAGGGAAGAAATTGTCAACAAATATAAAACTCAAATTATACTTACAAATAATAAGGTTGAAGAAATGAAAACATTACATGGCAAAAGAATTATCTTCTTAGAATTAGCAGAAGCAGATTTTAATACAATGGGGGAAATATTTAAAAGATATATAAAAAAAGGAAAAATAGGCATATATTCCGAACTTTCAGAAAGAAAATACAACGAGGTGCAAGAAAAATTAATTAGTATGTTCTCAAATGATAGACAAATAAATTTCACTAAATGCACCATGAGGGCTCAAGATATAGAGACAGAAGTGGAAGCCATTCGACAAATATCTTTTTACCATGTCAGAGAAAGTATGCATTCAGGAATACTCGAGACATACAATCAAATTAAAAACAAAATATACTACCCAAAATTGATGGAATTAATACAATTGGTAATCAACTAATGTGATATATGTAAAGAGGTAAAATACGAACGAAATCCTATTAAACCAAAATTTTTGACTACAGAAACACCATTAAGGAAAAATGATAGTTCACATAGACATATATGTAATGAAGGGTTTCCATTTTTTGACAGTAATACTCGTAGATAAGTTTTCTAAATTCGCGGCAGCATATTCGCTAAACGACAGAAATATTATAACAATAATAGAACAATTAGAAGAGCATTTCGCTAGAATAGGTAAACCAAGAAAAATAATTGCAGATAATGAATTCAAAGCTGCTAGAATAAAAGAATTTTTAGACAATGAAAATGTTGAATTGCATCTTACTAAACCCAACAGTCGCACAAGTAACTCAGATATAGAGCGTTTGCATAATACTATTGCAGAAAAATTTCGAATATTGTATAAAACAAATAGGGAATTATCGATAAAATAATTAATTCAAAAATCAATTAGAAACTACAATGAGAGATATCATTCAACCATTCAGTGTACACCCAATGATGTCCACCAGAACATAATAGATGAGAACAAAGTTAGAATAAATTTAGAAGAAAATAAAAAACGCTTAATAGAGAAAAGTAACAGATCACGGGAAGATTACAGAGAAAATAGGGAGGAAGGATTCATTAAGAATTATAAAGCAGTTAGACATAAGGAACAGCCTAAATATAGAAAAGAATGTTTAGATAATATTCGTCCTTGCAACATTAAACGACCGTATAAATTTACAGATACTAATGATATGCCTGATGTGATGTTAATAACTCAGATACCAATGATTAAAGGGGAAATGACCACAAAAGTTTTGACAGAACAAAAGGGATACACAGACATATACATAAAAAATCAAGAAATCGTTATTTTAACAGACATAGTGCTACACATAATTAATCTTCATGAACTTGAGGAAATTTTAAACAATATATCAGAAAACATAAAACTCATGAGGATTGAAAATAAGGGAATATTAAACTCAGAACTAATTGACACAAAAACGAAACTGTTAACCTTATTACCGAGACAAAACAGACAAAGACGTGGATTAATTAACGGAATAGGCAGTTTACAAAAATGGTTATTTGGAACTATGGACGACGAAGACCGACAAAATATTGAAAAACAGCTATTTAATATTAATGATTTTGTAAAAAATAATAATCAACAAATTGTAATTAACGATTATTTTAATAAATCTCTTAGTCACATAAAAATGGTAATAAATGATGATAGAATTAAGATTGAAAAAGAAATAAATTCTATAAGTAAAACTTTAGAAATTGAAAACAATAAAAGTTTATATTTAGAACAGTTAAGTAATATACAACTAATAAAGAATAAAATAGAACATTTACAAGAAAACGTAATTTCGGCAAAGCATGGAATTGTACACCCGAGTATATTAACCAATAATGAAATCGAAAAATATGAAATTGACTACAAAAAGTTAAAATACATTCAATTTGGAGTAACATTTTTTAATAACTCTTGTCTAGTTTTAGGAATTAAAATACCAAAAACATTTGTAACAATTAGGTTAAGATATATTGTTCGACTACCAAATATTCACAATAAGGAAATTGATGCTGTCATAGAACAGATCTTTGAACTTAAAAATAAAACATACCAATACAAAGAAAATAAACATTTAAAAGAATCAAAATTAAGTAATCATTGTACAATAAAAGAAAATTGTCAATTAATTAAAAATAAGGACCTAGAAATTATACAATTAGATATAGACACAATAATAATTAAAAACGCTATAAATACTACTGTTAATGGAACTGTTAATGAAACTTTACTAAGCGGAAATGTTTTAATTACTTTTAATAATTGTTCAATAAAAATTAAAGATTACTATTTTTCAAATATCATTGAAAGAGTTCAAGAAAAACAAATAATTGATGTTCCAAATAGAATCCAAAATTTTACAAATAAATTGTCGTTTCTAGAATTAGAAGAAGAGCATAAAAATAGTATACAAAATATTAAAGTGTTGAAGTATCACTCGAATATTTCATATGGATGTAATATTTTAATAGTAATTACAGTAATAATTTTAATGCTAATAATAATAATAAAGCATAAAAATATTAAAATAAAGCTAAATAATAGAATTCAGGAGAATTCTAATTTAAAGGAGGGGGTAGTTACATATATCCCTGATAAATTTGATAAGTTTTTAGAAGCGATAAACAAATAAAATAATATTGTGAAATTGTTTGACTTTATGAAAATTAGTGCAACGGAAAAAAGATATTTAATTACAATTCATTTCCGTTCCCACAAAAATGTTAAGCAAATTTGAAATAACAAATAAATTGCAATTCTAAATATAAAAAACATTCCAAGTAATAAAAGTGCAAATGATAGCACTTTCAGTAATGAAGATTTTCATAAAGTCAACCAATCAGAATTGAGCTGATGCCACAATTATGATTGAGTTTAAGTTAAGTTTTGAATAATTAGTAAACAGAAGTTCAGTTGTAATTCCTCCGTTATACGTGTCGCAATAAATGTAAATTTAACTAAATACAAAAGTGTCTTTTATTCAAAAAGGGTTAGAGTGCAAAAGAAGAAAACTAAAAGAAAAGGAATTCTTTTTTTAAAACAACCCACAATAAATACGACGCATAACTGATTCTATATCCCCCGGTCTTAAATTTGCATATTTTTTTCTTTTCTTCGTTACGGAAAATTATATTTCAATATTGTATGCATGGCAACGGTCATTGTTATATAATTTGTATAGTAACGCCCTGATTTGCTTAATAAATTTAATATGATAATATCTATTAACTTTATTCCTGTTAAGTTGTGTATCTTGTTTTGCATTGTTACATAGAAACTAAAAGGCGGAAAAAAGTATCTTATTTAGGATAATTAGAAAAAAATGTATTCAAACTTAAGGCAAACCTCGCAAAAATGTAATGGTAATATTGTAAATTTAATCTTCAATTGGAGTGCAAAACAAATATTTTATTTTTTTCCATAGATTTTGATAAAGACTCAAAGAATCTGCAATTTCCAGAACTTATAAGTTTGACAATTGAAGGTTTCAGTGCCGTAAGTATAATGAACCATTTATATACATATACACAGAATTAAATCTATACATATACATACATTAGTCCTGTTATAAAATTAAGATGAATTTTAAAATTTCCTTCCACTAACGGTTTTTAAATTATCTCCAGTATATGTTTACAACTCAGATATTTAGCATGTTTGGTTAGTTTACAAGAGGCATACAAGTTATAAGTGTTTCGAAATTTTTTATATTCAGTTACAGCGACAAGTCAGGTTAAAATAACGGTTGAATTTTGGAGTTAATTCACAGCAGCTGTAGGCATTAAAGCCTACTATATATACATATGTATACCTAAAAATAAAATTAGTTAAAAGGCAAAACACAATTCCTTTACAAAAATGATAATGTATGCTAAATACAGCCTTTTATTGCCAATTATAAAAATTGCAACGAAAAAACAAAGCTCTAAAAATATGTATAATTTATACTGATATCGACCCGAATAGGTCGGGATTTAAATTTTAAGTGCGAAATATCCGATCATACTTGCTTCTTTCACTTCTCGATCACAGTTTAATAATTCTCTTAATTCTTCCCCTCAATTCTAGAACATTTACTTTCGATTTTCCCTCTCATTGCGATGTGCTCTATTATGTATTCTAGTACAATAATTTCTAAAGGATGTAATATAACTGCCGACAGTCGGAAAATAATTTGGATTTAGGTGTTGTACTTCATCCGTTTTGATGCCACATATGACAGACTGGTTGAGATATCTTTTTAGAATATGCAGAATCTTACCTTCACAATAAGATGCCGATGAATTCTGGAATACACAATTTTGATGAGCTGGTTTGAAAGCCGGTTACCCGCCTTCGATAAATATTTGATTTTTGGAAACATTGATCGGGATTTCAACACTGGGTATCACGGTTTCAGATAAACTTTCTGCAGTGTGCTGGTATACCGTAGAAAACTCTACAAGCTTGTCAAGGATTTTTGTATTGCGGATGATACTGATGAGCGCGTAGGTTAACTGTTGATTTCTAAAGCCATATAAATAACTTATTATTGACCCAAAAGCCCAAATTGTGTCCAGCAATTCACATTCATTAGTGGCTTAATTGCCATTTTGGCTAAGTATGGCGCCGATTGCTAAGCCTGGCGTTTCCGTTGTTAGTTAAAAATCGGAATATCATAATAGTACGACCACCGAAATTAGTGAGTTCTTGAATCGTGATTTAAGATGCCTAGACGCAGATTTAGTTACTCGTCCTTCTTTTCCCTTTAACAGGACTTTTATGGGTTTTGCTATATAAGCATAAACCTTTATTGAACGTCTGTAATTGCCGAATAGCCCCAGCAATAAATGGAATTTCTTTAAAGTTTGAAGCAAGTAAACTTCAAAACAGACTCAACTTTTTTTTAATTCGCTTTTTTAACACAACAAATTCTAAAAATACCGCTTTCCTTGTGAAAAATTCAGTTAACTAGTTGGATTTTCATGTGAACTTCCAATTTAAATATCAAAGGATAATTGTGTGAACTCTTACTTTCCGCTATTGAGATCTAAAACACTAAAGTTGACAAGTACATCGTTAATGTCAGGTATAGGATATTTGTCTGGATCGCTCTTTTTTGGGAATACCCTAATTGTGGAATTATTAATTCGCGAAGCATTTTATTAATTTCATATTCCACGACATACTACTTAAGGGTCATAGTATATCGGCAATATGTTTTCTATTTTATTGCCGTAGTACTGTAGTGGAATAACAACCCTACTAAATAATTATATTATTATAGTATTCAATAATGGTATGAAAGGAAATTTGCTGTCTTATTTTAAATGCTATGTTTGTAATTCAATATTATTTACGTTTTGTGAAGCCCGTTGCGAAATATTAACTCTCATTTCATTTCTTATTGTAAAACCTTTACAGCTACATTTTCATCCAAAAATATATGTTGAATTATTTAAATTTTTCCGTTGAACCATTTGGCATACAACATTTTACCGTTGTTTCTGGAATTTTTCACAAGTTTTGACTTTATACAGTTTTTGCTGCTTTCTGTTGCTAACAAAAACGATATTATTTAATATAGCTATGCTTTGTTCATCCGGAACCTGCCGAAGATAATTCTAGGCAAAAATTGATAACATATTCTTTAAAAATACATCAGTTCCATCTTTTTATAGAGGATAACGTCACTAATCATATATATTTTTACCACTCAATAAATAAAGAAGTTTGTGCATCGGAAACTTACACAAAAAAAATTTACAATTTACAACAGTCGATGGGGCCTCAACGTCAAAATACTGTGAAGCCTTAGCAATTACTCCTTAATGGTATTTATATAATTATATATGTATATTTATAGAGACGCCAACTTGAAAGTACACGTACAAAAATAAATCACGCATATACTGAACAAGGCACATTGAAAAGCAGATCAGGAAAATTTCGGTTTAAAACGTGAGTATGTATTTAAATGTGTACTATATTCTGTTATATTATATTCTACCACATTTTATTATATTATCTTATATTATATTATATTATATTATATTATATATTATATTATGTTATAGTATATTATATTATATTTATTACATATTATATTACATATTATATTATAATATATTATATTACATTATATTATATTATATCAATACTTTTACATGTATCTTTTTAATTTACATTCTGTTTTTCCTGTTAGTGATATTTTAGCCCTACGAGAAATAACTTCTACAAAATTTATGATATATGTCGAGCGAGAAACGATTCTTGAGAAGCAACGAGAAACAGTTTATCAAAATCGAAGATTTGGGCAAGTAAAGGAGGGTCAAAAGGTGGGTTGTTTCCTTTTTTAAGAATATAAATATTAATTTTTTTAAACACGTACGTATTTAAGTAAAACTCCGTGATAAAAATGAAGCCCTAAAAATTTTTAAATACGCATTCTCCTTCAGAAGGTGCATGACAAATAGCTTCTTAGCAGGCTTGAAAGAATATTTTTTACCTCCTTAGGAATAATAAAATGTTAACAATTTAAAAAATGATTTTTCCCTCAGAATGAATGCTGCTTAAAATGTATTCATATGCATACATATTACGGTTGTGATAAAAAGAATATATACGGCTTAGTTTTTTATTTGGCTTTTAATATGTACGAAATATTATATAAACTAATTTTACTTACTCTTAAAGAAAGTAATAATAAAATAATGATAAAATAAAGACCTTAATGACCTTAAATGGTACCATCATTTCAACCACGCTCGAATTTTCTTCCTTTGTAAGGCATTTTTTGATTTTTCAGTTTCGATCAGTCAAATATTTTTCCAACAACTCTGTTTGTATGGCGGCAATCGTAGCTTGAATATTGGCTTCCATTGCTTAAAAAGCTACTGATTTGTCGATACAATCAAATAACTTAACATAACCCCATAAAACAGGAGCACTTCTTGAAAGAAAGTTTGTTGATTTCGCAATAAAGCGCTGCATGGCCGATTAATAAAAATGTAATGGTGATGCGTTAACACCTTGAAGATTGTCTTCGGTCCAAATACGCCAATTGAAATTGTCATTTTACCAGAATTGAGGTTCATGGCCAAACACAATTCTTTATAAAAATGCAGATATTCAGGGAATTTCAAATGAGTTCAACCAGCAAAAAGTTTTGCAAACCATAGATTTCGATATCGATAGTACCCATACAAAAAGAAAATTTTAGAAAAATATAAATTTTAAACTTAAAACAAGGCAAACTTAGAGATTTAGCGCGGATGAAAACTGACGAGCTCTCAAATATATCCAGCAATTTTAAAGTAAACTTAAAAATAGATTGAAGATAATGTGAATACTATAACAAACGCAAAACTTAACTTAACTTGAATCTTCCCGATTGGATATAAAATGCTTGTTTGTTTTGTTATGGAAAGTCGAAGAGAGCAAATTACAACAACCATTAATGAAGAACTGCTATAAATAAAGAGAAATTCTAAATAACAATGATTAACAATAATATAAATATATACGAGGTAAAGATGAAGCGGAGAAAACATAAAATGATAAAGACTATCAGAAGTAAATGTAATTACAATTTATCTTTTTACCAGAAGGAAAGCTAAAAAAGAGAAATTTCTACATGCATCTATACGAACATTTATAGATACATTACTTCTTCTTCCTTTTTTGTTTCTCCATGTACGGATTTGTTCCCGAAAGGAATTAAATATTCCTGCTTACAATTAAAATTACAATTCCGTTTACAAGTTATTCCTTCCGATCCAGTTTTTTTCTCAGATAGAAATGGACCCCAACCGGAATTGTTGTGGGAAAAAAAGGAATAAAATATAAGCAATTTCGCTGGGGTTTAGAATTATTTGCATTAGGAGTGCACTATATCAAAGTAATAAGAAGGGAAAATTTCAAAATGGGTAATTTTGACATTTTTGAACGAACGTGACAAGTATTTTAGGCATTAAAAGAGAAAGGGGCAAATAGAAAAATTAAACGTTAAATTCGTTGAACCAAAAATTAGAATTTGTATAGGTCTCAGCGAAGCAGAGAAAAGCAGCTGACCAAGGGCCTTAAAATCGAATCTGTATATACCAAAATAGCCACTTAACCGTCTTAAAATAAAAAAATACAGACTTTTCGATTTTCAAATAACTAATTCTCTTCACATTTTCGTAATGTGTTTTTTTGGAAATTCAAATATGTACATACATATATGTATATTAAGCTAGGAAATTTCAAGTACTTAACAAATATAATATTGGAATTAATACAAATATAACAAAATAATTTTAAAAATTATACTTATAAAGAAAAGATGTGTTATTTAGTATAAAAAATAAAGTTCAATAGATAGGTAAATACGTACGCTTAATATTTTGCAGGGACTAAATGAAAAAGTGCATATCAGAGGTACGTAAATTTTACGATATATATACGTCGACTCTAAATGTAGTATTTATTTTGGAAGATGAATCATACCGTGAGTTCAGTACCATTTGACAGATAGTTTATTTCTTTAGAGTGTAAACAGTTTATTCAAATTTATTCAGTAATTTTTTTGGACACGTGACTAAAAGGAGACCGAGTAGCCAACAAAAACCGTGCATGGCTCATACTCATGTTCATGTTTAAAAACCTTTTACACTTTCGTTCAGGATGGTGCCGGTTGCAAAGTCGACACGCATAGGCATCAAACATTTCGGGCAATGCTTACCAAATTTTTTGGTGCCACGTATTGAGATTTTTGGCATAATAAGCTGGAATAAAAAAAAATAAGTATAAATAGAGAAATCAGGAATAAGTTGCTGAAATTTAAGATTCTAATAAAGGAGTTTAACAATAGGTCGTGTTATAACACCTCTTTGGGTCAATACATCGACAACTCTCACACGAATGTCAGAGACAGTATACAACCTCTGAATCCTGCCAAGTTGGAGAGGTAAGTTTTCCTTTATCACCACGACAAAATCACCTTCCGTCAAATTCTCTTCGGACCGTTTCCATTTTATTCCCTTATGACCCTCCACCTATTAAAAAAATTCAATTAATTCAATCTTTGATATCGATTAACTAGTGAAAGAGATTCATTTGATTGAATAGTTATAATGGGAGAGCCGATTAGAAAGTGCCTTGGAGTTAAGGAATTTAAATTAGTTGGATCAGTAAAAATAGGAGATGTTAGCCGCGAGTTAAGACTGGCTTCAATTTTGGCTAAATGCATATTTGTGGCATCATTAGATCTTTTTACAATAGCCTCCCAGAGGCCAAGTTAGGTTCTGATGAGCATAATTTGAGGTTACTCGTTCCCGTGTTGTTTAAAGAAATTCTTTAACTAAAGCCTTTGAAGCTCCAACGAAAGTAGTTCCATTATCGGAATACAAAATACAAGCATCCACGTCGAGATACAAATCTGCTGAAGGCCGCAAGAAATGCTGGAGTAGGAAGGTTGGAAGTGGTCTCCAGGTGAATGGCTTTGGTTGAGAAACACCCAAATATGAAGATATATTCTTTGGAATATGGAATCTCTCATGGAATCCATGAGATAATTCAAATCTCCCACGTGAGCGGACTAAGCCCTGTGGATCTAGGTATTGATTCAAATTCAAAATGCAACTGTACTTTTCAATAGGTTTCTTCATCAATTATTTATATATCTTTGGATATGCTGTTTTTTGACATACTGCAATGAGGTGATCACGAGCTGCAACGATTTCCGAGCAGAAAATTGCAGAGTGTCTTGGGAGAAGTTAGAGGGCAAGTTGGTTCTGTATAAAAATCGGAACACATAGGCCATTACTCTTATTGCTCTGGAGAAGGATGAATATCATTCCAGAACAAATTTTGAAGAAATATTGGACAATGCCACCAAAGATCACTTTCTCTAAGGTCTTCTGGGTAAGTCAGCAGTATTGTCATCAGAATTCACAGGGCGCTACTCTGAGAAGTTGATAACCTGTGTAATTTTCGATACTCTATAGGTCACAAAAGTCAGCCAATCACATGGAGGCTTAGCCAACCAGGATAAGACAATTGTAGAATCCGTCCAGTAGAATATGTTATATTTCTCAACGCCTAATCGAGAAACCACGCTTTCAATCATCTCTGCCGAAAGAATAGCACCTCACAGCTCAAGCCTAGTGTGTATGGATTCGCCGGTGGATACTCGAATATAGAGCGCTGCGGAGTATACCTGTTCAGAGGCATCGAAAAACCCTTGGAATTGTATTTAAGCGTTTTGAGTATAGTTAAACCATCGAGGAGTACGTATGGTTTTTATAGAACTTCATCCCAATCAGTGCTATCCATCCAAATTTTTTTAATATTTACTTTTGCCATAATTATATAAGAAGCTAGCCAGCCTGCTGGATCAGTTAGTTTTGTATTCTTGACAGAACTTTTCGTATGGATAATGCTGACGAATGCTATGCCCAGTAGAACTTCCCTTGAATTTATGGCGAAGCTTACGTGGGCTGTTGATTAGCATCCATTTGGACAAAAAATACTGAATTTGGATTAGGACTCATTTGTTTACTCATAGAAGGGGTCTGTGTTTAATTAGGAACATCAGTAGTTTCCATACATTGTAATATTCGAGCAGAATGGACGTGTTTTATTAAGCTCGCTGCGTTGAATATTTAAAAAAAACAAAACAAAAAACAAAACTCAATCAGACACTTAACTTTGTACGTACCAACAAAAACCATTCTTTTTACCGTTTTGGTATATACGAACAACAACGACAAGCTAGAAAAATCAATTAAAGTGTGACAAATATTAAGTGTTCCAAAAAAAAAAACCATTAGCTTAACTTGTTGTAAGCTTTATGAGTTTAAATTACTCTCCAACGAGAGAAAGGAGGCTCAGTACAAATAGTAGAAATGCTTACTTTGTAGTTAGTTCTCATAGTGATAAGGAGGTCAAGAACAGAATCTATGCCGATCCAATGCTAAACAAGCACTAATTAACTGCAAAACCAACAAACACAAGTTTGAGTGCTAATGCGCCTCAGTTAAACAAACAAACTGAAAAAAAAATACAACGATTGATTTTCTTGCAAAAGATGAAAACTATCAATCAGACTTACGCTTGATAAATAATGAAAATGGAATGAAAAGGGTGCTATACCAAAAACGATAACACCAAAGCCAAGTGATAAAGTGTTAACAGGAATGGATCGTTACATTACGAATTCAAAACGTAAGTCCTGCCCACGATCAGCTAAATCTGCGCCAAACCCAAAGCAGTCTAAGAACTTCATGGCGTCCCAAAATCGATTTCCTCTTCTCGATAAACAGGGAAGTGATAAAACTACAGCTACAACTGTGAAGACGTATCAACCACCCCCACTATACCTACGAGAGGCGACATCTATCGAATTTGTCAACAAGCTGACAAATATCTTATGTAAAGCTAATTTTTATGTTGTGTCACTACGAAAAGGAGACGTGTAGGAAACCAAAGTCCATGTAAAAGATGAAAATAACTACAGAAGTGTGATAGACTACCTTGATAGTGAGAAAAAAAATTACTATACATATCAACTAAGAAGCGCTAAAGGTTTAACAGTAGTTATTAAAGGCATTCATAGTTCTGTGCCAGTTAATAGCTTGAAGAAGCTCTAGAGTCTGAAGGTAATCTGAAGGTTTTGAAGTGAAATCAGTTCACAACATAACTGACAAAAATAAAGTTCCTCAGCCACTTTTTAGAGTTGAAATTGCGTTTAGCTATCAGCAATTGAAAAAGGTTAGTACTCGCCCCATATAGGATTTGAAGTATCTTCTTAATCGTAGAATATCAGTGGAGGAATCTATTAAACGCAAGGGGCCCTTGCAATGCCACAATTGCCAGGAATTTGGTCACACAAAAACTTTCTGCAAACTGCCTTCGGTGTGCGTCAGATGTGGAGATATACACAAAAGTTTGGAGTATCCACATTCAAAAAATGACTCCAGCGTGTTAAAATGTAGTAGTTGCGGCCAAAAACATACAGCTAACTATCGTGGTTGCGAAGTTTAAAAAAAACCTGATGCACAAGAAAACAACAAAGGCGAAAAAACCAGAAAATTCTCCACAGGATGAAAGCACTCAAAACTCCATAGACAGTTTAATTCAAGTCATGAATCGTTTCATGTCAAGTATGGAAAAAATGATGATGCAACAAATGATGCAAAATCAAACCATGCTAATGCAGATTTTGATCAGCAAAAACTGAGCAAGCAAATATGCTTCTGTATTGCAAACGGCTCAAGCCAACATAAGCTCGAAATTCAACAATTTCTGCACTTCCGCTAGCTTCAGAAACTCATTTCACCCTAAAAACCTGTTTTCGAGTTAACACTTATTATACAAGTTATCGTAGGTTCGATTACTAAAATTGAAACCCCGTATTTTCAGAGGGTTAGATTAACACTGCTTTATTAAACAATAATTCTCTTATTTATAATTAATATTTCAACAATTTTTGCTTAATTCAATTTACAATTTTGAATACTTGGCACATAATTTGTCTTTTAATATTTCTAGAATTTTGCTTAGTTTAATTTTAAGACAAAAAGTTTAGTCATATAATTTCTCTTTATTATTTCAACAATTCGTTTTGTTTTAAATTACAAAAAGGTGTCTGGCTTACTTCCCCTGTTATTGCATATTTCTGGGAATATTGCAATATTAAATAAATTCAATATTAATTTTACAATGTAAAAAAAAATTACAATACTAAATAATTTTGTTGAAGGCATAATGTTTGAAACAAACAAATGTTTTTAGTTTTTGAATTTATTTTTATATAAATTTGCTAAAGGTGCAATGTAGATTAAAAACGGTATTAAGGCGGTCCATATTAGAGGGATTATTAGGGGATACTTATAATGAAGGAGAATGTTAGTAATGTGATAACTTCTCCCTCTTTAAGAATCAGCACACCGGGCTGATGGATAGTTAATTTTTATGGGTTCAATAATAGGAATCACTAGTGATGATTTCCTAGATTCATAAATTTTATAAATTACAATTACTGTTATAAAAGTCAGTAGCAATACTCCTTATGAAGAGTAGCTTGTTATTGATAGAGTTTTTAGTTTTCCTGCGTTGTTAGGTGAAGCTTATGAAGTTACTTTAAATCAATGGCTATTTCTTTTTCAGTTAGATTTACTTCGAATATGGGTTGTAAAATTTCTCTGGTTATAGTAGCCCAATTTGTGTAGTTTAAACTGTTTATGCCAATAGTTTCAATTGCAAAATGTATAACATATGTACTGTGTAAGTAGGAGCTTGTGCTTGCATAAGTTAGGTTTAATTTGAAGTTAGTAGCAAATATGGTACCTTCGGATATTAACTCGACGACTGCTTTCTCATAGTACTCGTAGCTACATACGGCTGCTTGTTTTTTTTAAATCTGGAATACGCAATTATTTGATTCTAAAGGTATTAAATCATATTTATTACATAGAATGAAGTCGCGTATCTTATTAAATTTGTTTAAAACACCGTACTTGTAGGAATCAGATAGTAGCATGTGAGAGAACTGTATTTTTATTTTTTTATTGGTTCTGACGGTTTTCACTAAAATGTGATTGTAAATATTGGATTGCGTTTGAGGTAGGGGTACTACATAGATTAACGATGAATGATTTCTGTTTGAGAAATTATATTTTTGATTTTTACTTTGTTCCGTAGAGCTGTGTGTACAATTCCATTCTTTGCCAGTTGGTATGCCATCACTATAGCTTCTACTTGGTCTTTTAGCAATGTTAATTTGTCAAATATTATTTGTTGCAATTTGTCTTCGTTTTCTATATCAATTCTGTTTAGTATATTATTATAACTACCTATTATTCTGTTGCCCACGTTTACCAAATCTTTATTAATAAAATCTTTATTAAAAAAACTGTTGATTGTTACTATTCTTCAGATTTGTAGTTGTTTTAAAAATTTGGTCCCAATCTGTAGCATCAGGGCTGCCAGCCAACCATTTCCACGCGGTGCCTAACCAGATTATGGCTCTTTTAGATTTTTGACTCGGTCTTTGGCTGAGTTGTTCCAACATGCCATAAATTTTATCAACTTCATATTTTAGTTGCGGGAGTGGGTTTCTTTACGTATGTCTCTATTAATAGTTTGACTCAATTCATCTATAGTTTCTTCATATTCGTGTAAGTTTATTAAGTGAATAATTTTGTAGTGGCCATTTATGATGTGTGCGAATCCTTCCTTTATCATTACTAAAGAAGTGTTGTAGGGGTAGATGTCGACGGCAGCGTTGACAAGGTATGGGAGCAAACTGTAATAATTGATTTTTTATGTGAGTTTTGTGACTTTTCTTATTAGTAGCAGTTATAATGGTGACTTTGTTATCTTTTGAGACTATTTCTGGTTGGTAAAGAGGCTTTTCTTTTGATTTAATTTGTTTATTTTTCTTGTAAATGAAATGAAGGAAGGGGTTTAATCCTCTTTCGGTTTTGCCTGTTTAAATTATTTCTTTGATTTCTAGATATTTCGTTTTGTGGATTTTGATTAACTTTTTCTTTAAAGTCAATTAAATTTTGATAGTTTACTCTAGAGGTTCGGTTAAAAAACACATCAACCGGTTTCCTTTTTGCTATAGAGTGGATAGTATTATTGTATCTGTCCACTGCGATATTTATTAATTCTTTAACAGAGTAACTCGGAAGTTCTGTTTTTAAACATCTAAATATTTCAATAATTGTGGTCCATTCCACTTAATTCCATTTAATTGCACCATTTGCTTCACTTTTTTTAGTTGGTACTGTGTATATCTTGAGGCGCAATCCTTCGATATAACTTTGTACAATAGGACTTATGAAACTGCTTTCATTGTTCATGACCAAAATTTCGGGAGCTGAGAAATAATGCAGGAGTTTAATGAGTTTATCTCGTACATGAAGTACGGATTTGTTTTTGATATGGAAAAGTTGTGTAAATTTGGTAAATTTATTGATGCAATTATGAATTTTTCATTCTTAATTTCAAGAATGTCTAAATGCAGTATTTGAGTGGGATGTGTTGGTATGGGAGTGGGTTGCTTTTTGCGTTACTTTAGAGGGATGTGTGCCGTATTTGTTTTCCGCACAGACTGAGCATGACTTGGTGTATTGTTTTATGAGCTTTGCAATCTGTGGAGAATAATATTTTTCGAGTGTTTTTTTTTGTTTTCTTCCGGATTTCTATTAGCTCTTTTATACTCTTTCTCAATTATTAGGAATTTTTTTTCATCGCTACAGACATCAGTTACTATGTGTTGGGTTATTCTGAGTTTATATATTATAAAATTTTCTTTATAGATCTCTTGTAACATTATGAGATACTTTTCTGGTATTGCAATGCCATTAATTACATTAGGATTTAAATATTCTTTTAGAGCTGTTATGAGGTTTTCTTTTGTATATGCAGATAATCTAATGTAATATCTGTGGTATCCTGAATGGGGTTCTTCGTGGCAATATCTGCTGGCTGGTCCTTCTGAGAATACCAATTGGTTTTTGAATACGTTGATCCGAAGATCAAAAAAGTGAATTATATCATTGCTGTCCATTTCGGCAGAATGAGCGGTTTGGGTTATTGAGGAGGTCATGGCGTTAATTTCTTGTTTGCTGATAACGTTGGTAGTGTTTGGTAGAGGCAGACGTGATAGTGCGTCAGCTACTAAATTTGTTTTACCCAGTTTGTATATAAGAGTGCAATTATACTCCTCAATTCTAGATTTTCACCTTTTCAATTTAGCGTTGTTGTTGCTATTGCTCAAGGCGAATATTAGAGATTAATGGTCTGTAACAATTTTGATTTCCTTTGCCCCATATAGGTAAGTTCTCAATTTGTCGAGAGCATTTCCTTCTCTATTGTTGAATAGTTTTCCTCCGTTTTATTCAATGACCGGGAGAGATAAGTGATGGGTCTATCTTTGCCTATTTCTCCTTAGAGAGTACGGCCCCTATAGCGTAATTTGACGCGTCGGTCGTTAAAATGAAGGCTTTTAAGAAATTTGGGAAAACTAATATTTCTGACGAAGTTAATAAAGGTTTTGCGTCATTAAAAGCTTTAATTGCATTTTTATCCAGTTCGATTTTGATATTTTTAGAACGGTTTGCGCTTATTTGGGCATTCTCGCCTCTGGTTAAATTAGTTACTGATTTGATTATTTCAGCGCAACTTTTAATAAACTTCCTGTAGTATGATATTATTCCAAGGAAACTTTTAAGATCTTTTAAATTAGTGGGTGGTGGTATGTTAATGATAGCAGTAGTTTTTTTTCATCTGGACGCACGCCATGTTCTGATACAATATAGTCGATAAACTCAACTTGTTTTTGAAAGAATTTAGATTTATCAAGGTTAACCTTTAAATTCGCTTCTTGTAAAAGTTTAAAGACTTTTTCGACATTTCCAATGTGTTCTTTGATGTTTTTTCCAAAGATGATAATATCATCGATATAGACGTATCAGCATATGCTAATTAGTGATCTAAGAACATCATTGACCATGCGCTGAAAAATAGCGGGCGCATTCTTCAGACCGAAAGGTAGAAAGGTAGTGGTGAAATCCTGACGTTAAGTCAATTGTCGGAAAATACTTATTCTCATGAAGGCAAGCAAGCGTGTGGTTTATGTCCGGAATGGGATAAACGTCGGGGACTGTAATTGCGATTAGCCTTTAAAAATCTATAACAAGTCTGTATTGTTTTTCTCCTAGGCTATTTTCTTTTTTGGGTACAATCCACAATGGTGGACTTTTGAATACCTCTGATGATACCATCATCCAATAACTTTTTTATTTGTGTGTCAACTTCTTCTTTTAGATGTGGTGGGTAGGGATAAGATTTGGAATAAACGGCTTCATCTGTGGTGGTTTTAATTTCAGTTCTAACTGAAGTTTCTATTGCAGTTTTTTCATTAACTGGTCCAAATAGTGAAGAATACTTGCCTAGCAGGTTTTCTAGATAACAATTTTCTGTTCAGGCATTGAACCTGTTTTGATTTCTTTGTTTGAAGCTGGATTTCGATATTGGGTGAAATATATAACGTATTGTTTTTCCTATCAATGACGGCTTCTAATTCGCAGAGTGTATTATCTCCGATGATGCCATAAAAATTTTTGAGGCCAGGTAGAACAAAAAAATCTATGATAGTGTTATTGCCCAAACTTGCAAAAAATTTCTCACTTTATGTGTTATTTTAATGTCGCCGCCTGCTGAGTGAATTATGATAGGTTCATCTACAGGTTTTGAATTGAATGCAATTTTTTCATGAATAAAATTTTTGTTAGCTCCGGTATCAACTAAGAATTTTAGTGCAGTGCCTCCGAAAATGTAGCAATTTATATAGGGCGTTCCAGAGAGGCTTCTGTCATAAAATTTATTTCATTTTCATAAAAGTTTAGGTTCTGTTCCTCCTGGTCTTCTTCTTCCTCCTCTATATCATCATCAAGAGTTTCAACGTTGAACACGCGTTGATATTATCGCTGTATATTTGATGACTCATTGGATTGTCTAACTACTGGAGAGGGTCTGTTAATATAATTAAGTTTTGCAGTTTGAATAGAGGAGTCAATCTCCATAGGTACACGAGGGTTTAGGTTGGGTAGGTCTAGGGGTTGGCATATTTTTAGGTAGTTGTTGTTGTTGAACAGTGCTTAGTTTGTTCGATTGAGGATTGTAGTTTGGTAAGAAATATTGCCTTTGGTTGGCAGGGTTGTGACCATATGTCATGTTTCTTCTAAAGTCCATGTTTTCCATTTCTAGACAAGCAGTATATGCCTCTGGCAAGTTTTTAGGTCTCTGAACCTTGATTAAATATGAGAGGTTGCCGTGTAGGCCTCTAATAAATACATCTAAAGCACGATGTCTGTAGTTTTCTATTAAAACTGATGCTTCTTCTTGTGAATACTCATCACTTTTGATTTTGGTTATTGTAAGACTAAGTTGGTGGTTAATTTTTCCGTAGAATTTTCCTATGGAATCGTAACGTTGGCGCATATGAACCAATTGGTTTTCTAGACTTTAAATCTCTCTTTTCTCCGCATAATGGAGTGAAAGACAACTGTTTATGCTGTCCCAATTGTCGTCAAAAATGTTATAGGCAATGAGAGCACTGTCTGCTGGGCGTATAAATTTTTGTCTAATGTGTCTTATGATGGCCCTATAGAGTGGTTTTCCTTGGATTAATCTATAATCCTGTAGAATGGATTCCATATTATGGATCCATGAAATATATTAAGTTGGATTTCCCTAAAAATTCTGAAGGTTTTTAACGCAATCTGGCAATCTTTTAATAGATTCCAGTTCTTCCTCAGTTCTGGGTCCTGTCAAAACGTCTGCGTTAGCCGTTGGTTGTTCACTATTTTCTAACTGAACTAATCGGTATTCGAAAACCTTAAATTGTTCGATTTCAGCATTGACTGCATCGGTGAGCTGAATTAAGTTTTGTTGTAATTGTTCCATACTAAATATGTATGTGTTTTTCAAAAACAAAGAATTTGATCCAGACAATTTTTGGTCTAAAAGTTCTTATTATTACTAATCTTAAGTTTTTATTTTTTACTTTTTATTAATTTTATGTTGGTAACAACAATTTTTCCTTGCGTTGGTAAGCATTTTATTTATTTTATATTAATTTTACTTTTTCTCAATTTTTACTTTTGTGTTGGTAACAACAATTTTTTCTTTACGTTGGTAATTATTTTGCTTCTTTTCAAAATTTCATTATTTATTAAAAAAATATAAATGTTAATTTAAATTTTTTGGATTTTGTTCGTAACAAATGTTGGTTTGCCACAATGTTCTTATGTTGATTGTGGGGTTTTCTTTCATATAATGTTCTTATGTGGACTATAGTGAAATTTGTACCTTATAATATTTGTTAGTTAGTTGTTAGAGCACTGTGGCACTTTTATGTTGACCGTGGGGTTTTCGTTTTTTGCATGTAAAGTTCTAATGTGGATTACAGTGCAAATATCTTCCTGTTTTTTAAATAAATATTTGTTTATTTATTATACAAGAAAATATATTTTACATAATATTGTTTGGCCTCAGCGCCATAAAGGCAATTTTGAGGCAAGCTGACAACTGTTTAAGCTTAACATACAATTATATTAAAAATATTATTAAAAAAAATTTAAACAAAATATAAAAGGGAAATATTAAAGATATAAATTTGACAAAATTTACTAAAAGGTATGCTTTAAATTAGTGTTTCTATTGAATTATTCAAATATTCCTTGCATAATCTTTTAAATATTGAAATACTTTCAACGGTTTTTAATTCCGTAGGTAGATCATTAAAAAGATTATCACCAATTGTTGTTGAGAAGGCTATCGGCCGAGCCAGAAATTTCCACGGGATTTTGAATAAATTATAAATACGTAATAAAAGGCTTGATTTATTACGCAATAACCTTTATTAAAATTCCTTTATAATAAAATAATATGTAAGAAATTTACAGATTCAATAATAGCTTAATCTATTCTACATACTTTTTGGTATGGAAATTCCTGGTAATTTCTATTATAGATTTAAAGACAATCACGTCTGAACCGCTTCACAGTTAAGCTCCTACAAAATGGCGAAGGCGGTAAGACGCTTCTAGACAGTATATTCGTTAAAAAAAATGTATGTATATGTTGGAATTCTTATCCGTTATTATTTCGAAATTGCTTTAGTGCTACCAGATGGCAAAGGAATCATGGGGATTTTGGAAGTCGCGTTAACATTCCCCCCGCAGTATGACAAGAAACTTCCTCGATGTCAGACTTCTCTTCCGGAGCTACTTCCAAAACTGCTAGTTTGCTGGCAGGTCGCTCCATTATTCCGCGTTGAGTTAGGACCACTGCACTTTGCACCTGTCCATCTTTGGCCAATCTCACTTCTAGTACCTTACCACGAGGCCATACGTTTCTGGGAAGAGAAGGGTCAACAATGATAACTAAATCTCCCTGGCTTATAGGTTTTATTTTTTCATGCCATTTTGTCCTACAGGTCAAAGTCGGCAAATATTCAGATAACCACTTCTTCCAGAATATATTTGCGTACTGCTGAGAAATTAACCAGTTTTGTCTCAATACCATCCCGCTGTCGTCGCACGATGTTAGAGGTTTCAACCCACTAGAGCTTCCCATCAAGAAATGGTTTGGAGTTATAGCCTCTGCCGCATCTGTTTCAATGGGAACATATGCCAACGGTCTGGAATTTATTATATTTTCAATTTCAACAATCATGCTTAACAGGAGTTCATCAGTTGGGTGCCTTAATGGCATAATTTTGTATAAAATTGTCTTTACCGAGCGAATTAAACGCTCCCATGCGCCACCCATGTGGGGTGAAGCCGGTGGATTGAAACTCCATTTAGTTGTTGATGTTGTAAACGTCTTTACTAATTCATTGCGGTCAATATCTGCTAAAGCTTCTCGTAGCTCCCTATCAGCGCCCACAAAATTTGTTCCATTATCGCTAAAAAATTCAAGTGGAATTCCTCTTCGTCCCATAAAATTACGAATAGCCAAAATACAGGAACTTGTTGTTAAAGAATGTGTTATTTCAATATGAACCGCTCGAATTGTTAAACACGTAAACAAACAGCCATATCTTTTCTCCCTGTGGCGGTTTACAGTTACTAATATTGGACCAAAGAAATCAATCCCGGTATATGTAAACGGTGCACTATATGATGCAACACGTGCGCGTGGCAGTTTAGCCATTTGAGGGGTCTGTGGAGTAGCTTTAGTAATTTTACACATTTGGCAACATCGAATAATTGATTTGTATGTAGCACGAAGTCTTGATATACAATATTTTTGTCTTAACTCATTGACAGCTGTCTCATGATTTCCATGGTAAAGTTTTTCATGGTAGTGTAGGCATATAAGCTTGGTTAAATAATTTTTTCTTGGCAGTATTACTGGACGTTTCTGCTGTAAAGAAACGTTTGCCATATCGATTCTTCCATCGACGAACAAAACTCCGTCTTCTAGATAGGGTGACTTAGAATAAATTTCACTTGATTTTTTGATGGACTTTTTAGATTTAAGTGCAGAAATCTCTAAATAATATGATTCATATTGTACTTGTTTATATAATGCAAGTTCAGCATTGTTTAACTCCTCTTGAGTTAATTCACCTTTCTCTTTCATTCTACTTCCATATATGAATCGCAGAACATATGCCATTGTTCTAACCAAGCGGTTGTATTTTGAAAATCGAAATATATTTACAACAGCCTCACGTTTTGTTATCTGGTGTACATTCTGTTTTCGCTCTTCTTCTGTTCGTGAAAATGGTTCTGCTTGTGGCCATTGCTCTTTAGGTTTGTATAAAAACTCGGGGCCTTTAAACCAACGATTAGATTTGAATGCGTTTTTTATATTAGTACATTTTGTTGCCTCATCTGCAACATTTTGTCTACTTGGCACCCAATTCCATTCTGTAAGAGATGTTAACTCTAAAATTTCTGTAACTCTAAAGGCTACGAACTGGCTGTATTTTCGGTGATCGGAATTGATCCAGCTCAACACGGTTTTTGAATCACACCAAAAATATTTGTCGGTTATTTTAATTTCATGGTTTTCTGCTATGAATTTGGCTAGACGAGCTCCAATTAGGGCAGCCATAAGTTCAAGTCTGGGAATAGAAACTAATTTCATCGGTGCTACCCTGGTTTTGGCACTAACCAATGAACATATAACTACATTGTTTCTGCTAAATCTAAAATAAGATGCTGCTGCGTAACCGTCAGCACCAGCATCAACAAATGTGTGCAGTTGTATTAACACGTTTTTATAATCTTGTAATGATTGCAAGTAGCATCTTTGTATTTTAATGTTTTGTAAATGTGGTAAGCTTGTTACCCATTGAGACCATTTATTTATTAGCTCCGGTGAAATTGGCTCATCCCAATCGACTTTACTTCGCCATACATCTTGCATCAGTATTGTAACAAACATTGTTATATGCGAAATGAGACCAAGTGGATCATAAATTGACATAATAAGTCTCAACATTTCTCTCTTAGTGGGAGATTTTCTTAGTAAAAATAAATCGCTTTCGAGAAGCCGAGGAGCAATTTTGAAGGTAATAGTGTCCTCCTTATATTCCCAGAAGACTCCTAAGACCTTTTCCACTTGATTGGTATCCTTAAAATTAATGCACTTTGCGTCATTTGAGTTCCTCGTTGAGAATTCCTGTCTAACAAGCTCACTATTTGACACCCAGTTTCTTATGTTGAAACCGGCCTGGCGGTGTATGTAAGATACGTCTGAGATTAGTTTGATTGCATCCTCTGACGTATTAACCGAATCTAATAAATCATCCACATAATGGTTTTCTCTAATAGATTTGACAGCGCATGGAAATTGATTTTTAAATTTATCTGCATTTATATTCTTTATATATTGAGATATGGTTGGAGCACAGGTGGCTCCAAATATCATAACATCCATAACATAAACATCAGGTGTTTTGTCCTGATCGCAATCGCGCCATAGAAACCTTTGAACATCGCGATCTTCTGGCCGTATATGAATTTGAAGAAACATCTCTTCGATGTCACCACACACAGCCACAGAGTTTTGCCTGAACTTAAAAAGGATTGCAGGCAGAGAGGCCAACATATCAGGGCCTTTTAGTAAAAATGAGTTTAAAGATAAACCATCAGACTTTGCTGCTGCATCCCACACCACTCGCGATTTTCCCGGTTTATTTTTATTGAACACAGCAAATATAGGCAAATACCAAACTTTTCCGTCATTACGCTTAATTTCTTTATTATTTAGTTTTCGAATATAACCTTTCTTCATATAACTTTCTATTGTATTTTTAAATATTTGAAATTGTGCGTCATCACGCATTAATTTTCTTTCTAAGCATATAAGTCGTTTAAGAGCCATATTAAAACTGTCTGGCAATTTAAAATTGTCGTGTCTCCATAGCAATGGAACCTCGTAATGTCCATTTTCTTTCCATATTGTGAAATTGTTTAGCAAACTTAATGCTCGAATTTCGTTATCTGAGACGAGGGAGTCTTTGGAGCAAATTCCTACACTTTCTAATGTATAGAAACTGCTAACTAATTCCTCCAACTTTCTATCAGTTTCAGCGCAATTGCAAATATGAAAATTGAAATTCTTACTTGTGTGTTTATTTGCAGCTGTTGATCCATAGATGAGCCAACCAAGTTTTGTCTGTACTGCGACAGGCTCGTGTGGAGCACCTTCACGGGTTTTGTTTGAAATTCCTAGGTTGAGGTGGTTTAATCCTATGAGTATCTTCGGTATAGCGTCGACATAGCTCTTGATCGGTAAATTTCGCAGGTGGCGATATCGTTGACACATTTTTGTGTAATTCAATGATTGGGTTGGCAAATTTAAAGACTCCACTGTACTTACGTTCAGCTTTATTAGATTATTATTTGCCCCTGAAACGTCAATTATTAATTTTACTGAATTTGTTTCGTTTCTTTGCATACCTCCCGTCCACCTTAAACATAATGGACTAGATACACCACTTACACCCAGTTCATTTGCAATTGATTCATCCATAAGGCTGATGGAGGACCCTTCATCAATAAATGCAAAGGTGTCAATTATTTTTTCATTACCATGTATTTTAACTGGTATTATTTTAAACAAAATTTCATCATCTTCATCTCTGTGTGTATTACAAATATTTTCTTCTTCTTGTTTGCTTCTTGCAATGTGCATATTTTGTGCATTTGACGTTTCTTTATTATTTTCAATATTTTTCGCTGCAGAACCCCGATGTAAAGACGGATGATGATAATAATTACAGTTTTCTTCACCACACTGTTTTTTTCTTTTGCATTCACCATTATGATAAGACAAGCAGAATTTACATAAATTATTCTCTCTTATTATTTTCCACTTCTCTTTACGATCCAATGAGTGATAAGTTTTGCACTCACTTATAGTTTTACAGCCATAGCTTTTACAAACAACACATCTACGTTCACCACTGTGAGAATTAACAAACGATCTTGTTGTTTGTTTGTTAAAACCTGAATTGTTGCGTGTGGTGTATTTATCTGGTGTGGATTTTGTTTGTTTATTGTTTTGTTGGATTGTGCTCGCTGTTAATCCGATGTTAAATAACCAGCTATCAAATTCAACTAAATTTGGCTTTTTGTTTTGATTAATTAATTTTAGTTTTAAAGAAGCCCATTGCATTTGGTAAGTAGTCGGTAATTTTTCTAATAATTGTTGCAATAAAAAAGAATTATTTAGTTCATCTAATAGGTTGCTGGCATTGATAGTTGATATTAAGCTGCGGACATTAACAGCAAAGGAAGTAAGGCTTTGTAAGTTATTTTCGTCAACTTTTGGGGATGAACTTATCCTATTTCTAATAGCATTTAAAATTTTTTCAGGTTGTCCATACAACATTCGAAGTATGTTTATGACTTGAGCTACATTTGAGGGGTGTACAAGCATGTGTTGTACGCTTTGGAGAGCATCACCTTTTATAGATTTTTGTAGACGAATGAGATTTTCGGCGTCCGAAAAGCAGCATGTGGCTGATGACCATTCGAAGGTGGATACAAATAAAGGCCAATCTTCGGGGTTACCGGAAAATATAGGCAACTCTTTCGGAACAGATTGTCGTGCGTTAAGAGTGCTTTGCATGTTACTAATATTTTGTGTTGTGTACAATGGATTATTAGTGTAATTAAATGATAAATTTGGGGAGTTGTTTGGGAGTGATCTGGGAAAAGTTGTGCTGCGCGGAAGTGTTGTTCCTAAGTTAAAATCATTATTTGGCATCGCAGTATGAAAGTAATCGGATGCAGGTAAATGTGAGAATGTCACATTGGTTGGCTGGTGGGAAAAACCTTGCGTACTAGAAAGGAGTTCATGTCTCCGATTGCCACCACTAGTGGCAGTGGCCGTTGCACAAACTGGTGCGACGTGTTCATTACGAAAGCGCGAAATGTTTTGACTCTCGCTAGTAGTGTAATGGTGAGAAGTTCTCGGGATAATATCCACCGATTCTTTATTTTTCTCCGCTTGCACATTTGGTGCCAATTTTGAGGCATTTTCATTCTTTGAATTCATAGGTGATTGACCGTGAATAATCTGATTAGACGGTAGGTTTGCTATGGACATTTCGTCAATCCAGTTTTGAACCGCTTGGGATTTATTGGACGAAACATCAAGAACTTGTTCAGCTTCTTCTAGAAGCTTATGTTTTTTGTCTAAATATTCACGGCGTAATCTAACTTGGTCTAATTTTAATGCTAGATCTTCTTCAAGATGTTGAAGCTTAAGCTGAATAAGTCGTGATTGAGACTGTTGAGATTGAACAGATCGTCGACTGGCAATACTATGGTCAGGAGAAATTGATCTACCTGTATGACATTGCGGACATATAGGGTCTTCTGATGTGCTAATAGCATTTTTTTTATATTTCTTGCTGCATTTGATACATGTCGCTGCGCTATTAATTTCGAGGTTATGTGGCAGTGAACCGTAGTTATCATTTTCTCGTTGACCCTTTTCTATTTCGCTATTCATAGTACTTACTGTGGGATTGGCTTTGATGGTGAAGTGACTTAGGCAACAGGACGGATTTTTGATTTTTGACTCAAAAAGAATTTTAAGATTGTTGAGAAGGCTATCGGCCGAGCCAGAAATTTCCACGGGATTTTGAATAAATTATAAATACGTAATAAAAGGCTTGATTTATTACGCAATAACCTTTATTAAAATTCCTTTATAATAAAATAATATGTAAGAAATTTACAGATTCAATAATAGCTTAATCTATTCTACATACTTTTTGGTATGGAAATTCCTGGTAATTTCTATTATAGATTTAAAGACAATCACGTCTGAACCGCTTCACAGTTAAGCTCCTACAAAATGGCGAAGGCGGTAAGACGCTTCTAGACAGTATATTCGTTAAAAAAAATGTATGTATATGTTGGAATTCTTATCCGTTATTATTTCGAAATTGCTTTAGTGCTACCAGATGGCAAAGGAATCATGGGGATTTTGGAAGTCGCGTTAACAATAGTCAATACGTTGTTTCGTTCTTTCCAATCTACATCTTGGAATTCTTAAATTAGAAGAATTTCTGGTATAAAAGTGTGTCTGGTTTTCAAAAAATGGAATTGTACGATCAACTTCGCTGTGAAGGCTTTTAAATACAAATACTAAAACTTGATATATGTATAAGCCATTAATTGGCAAGATTTTTTACATACATTTTTGTATAACGTGAGTGTTGAAAAAGTAATTGGCAAATTATGAACAATCTTCAATGCTTTATTTTGAGAACGTTGTAACGATTTTAAAGCTATATTATTTCTATTAAAAGCAAAAACACTCACTTAATAGTTTAGATGCGTTTGTATTAAAGAATTGTAAATCATTAATTTGGATTTTTCAGATAATTTGTTTTTAAATTTGTATAAAATGCCAATAAAATGCACGAGGTCTAAATCCGATTAATTTTGTCTTTTCAGAATTAAGTAATAATCTATTTAAGCGAGCAAATTCCATTAATAAAGTAGCATCTTTTTCTATTTGTGTTTTCAAGACTGTATCATAATTAAATGGATAAAACAAGCAAATGTCATCGGCAAACATAAATATTTGACCTGTTAGAATTAGATTTTTTAAATCATTTATGTAAATTAAAAATAATAACGGACCTAAGCCGCTTCCTTGCGGAACACCGTATTCAACTGTCCCAGTAAAGCTTTTACACTGATTAATTTGAACAAAGTGTTTCCTATTAATAAAATAATTTTTAAATAACATATGCTCTCGTCCGTGAATTCCCTAATATTTTAATTTTTGTAACATTATTTCATGATCAACAAGATCAAATGCCTTAGAAAAATCGGAGAACATTCCAGCAACTCCACTGAATCCATCATCCAAACCTTTGCAAGTATATCTTACTACATAGAAGACAGCATCTTGCGTACTGACACCTTTTTTAAATCCAAATTGGTACTTATACAACATATTATTATCTTCTAAGTATATAAGAAGTTTATCATATAATATTTTTTCAAAAATTTTATCTATTGTAGATACAATATCAATGGGTCTGTATTTGTCAATAGTGGATGCAGCAATTGTTTTAGGGATAGGAATGATTTTATGAATTTTTAGAATGTCAGGATATTCCGAAGTATTTTTAATTTTGTTATAAATTTCAACTAATATAGGTAAAAGCACCGTAAGACATTCTTTCAAAAATTTTGTAGTGATCTTGTCAAAACCTGGTGTTTTATTTGACTCCGTATTGAAAACGATGTTAATGATATCATTTCATTTAATTCATTCAAAATGAACCGATGACATGAAGCATTAAGCGTCCTCAGTGAGTTAAAAGAATCTGCTGGCAAAGTACGGATTTTTTGCTTAAGTTCTTTGACAACTGAAATAAAATAGTTATTTAATAAATTTGCTTTAATTAGATCGTTTGAAATAATGCTACCATGCACATCACTAAGTTTAACAACATTTTCTTTCGATCGACCAAGTGTATTGTTTATAAATTTCTAGCATTTCTTTGTGTCATTTCCAATTACATTTTCTAATTGATAGTTTAATTACCTTACTTATTCTTTTTAAATTGGCATCGTAATTTTCTCTGTTTTTTGATCTACGCCTTTGTTTTAATAATTGGTTTTTATTCAAAATTAACTCTTGAAGATTTTTGTTAATCCATGGGGCTATTTCAAATTTTAATGGTTTTTTAACATTTGCTATTATAGTAGAGTTATTGACAGCTGATTCGATAGTAGATATGAGAGGATTTGTCAGAACAGATACATTAGCCTTTAGCCTCATTAGCCTTTATGTAGTCGCAATAAATTTTCGAAATCTCTGTGTTAGTATTACATATAAAGTTACTTGTCAATTTACAAGATAATAAACTATGATCAGAAAGGTTACATTCCACTGAATCAACAAAAAGCGTATCTGATAAATTACTGAATATATGATCTATACAAGTTTTACTCTTTGGTCTTGTTATTAGGGTGTGAGCGTCATTACAATCATAATTATGAAATATACAGGTTAATTCATAACTTGAACCACCTTTGAAAAGATCAGTATTTGAGTCTCCTACTATTATTAATGGGTTTTGAGCAATTTCATCTAATAAATTATCAAGAAAATCAAAAAATATTGCATCACTGCATTTTTGCGAACGATAATATGAAATAATTTGTAATGGCTAAGATTTGATCTTGAAATTTAACAAGCTTAAGGCAATAAATTCAACAAAATTCTCACTTTTACAAATTTGGATAGTAAAATTAATTTCTTTGTTTATATATGTTAACGCAAAAAACGTTGAATGCCCTTATTGCAAACTGTTTCACAATAATTAAATTGCTGACACAATCGCAGACAGGTAAATAAAATTCTAAGTAATCAATATTGCAAAATAACAACAGCGCGTGTCATTTTCATTACCATGCAAATTAATATTTAGTTTTAAGTTATCGTATGAACAAAATTAATTTTATAAGTTCAGTTGTAATTTGAAGACGAATTAATAAAGTGGTATTTTAAAAAAGAGTGAATAAATAAAGTTTTTTTTTTTTTAAACAAATAACTCACAAAAATATAATTGGCGCCCATCATTAAAGGATCTCCATCCAAATAAACACCCCATAGGCTGTAACAGGAAGGAGACTCCAACAACAAAAAACACCCCACAGGATGTTAACTGAAGAAAGCTTCATCTAAAAGACATCCCATAGGCTGCAGCTAGAAGAAGACTTTTTCAAAAAAAATCAACACACCACAGGCTGTAATAAATACAACCATCTGCCAAATAAGGACGTTTGGAGTGAGGAACTTGGAGTAGCGCGGTAACCCCAGTATATTTAAGAAAAGGATAAAATACCCTCTACCAGCTTCATAAGGATGATTGTAAAATTAGTCATGTCATTTCTAACACTGGTTTCGGCCGAGGTAAAAATTTTGGACTATTCTAACTCACAAATAGTAACATTGAACTCCGGACTAGCAAAATTACAGACTGGTACATTCAAATTAATCCACGTCATCGACACAAATGTATATTAGAACCTAATAAATAAACTGCAAGAAACATTAAACCATGATATTAGCTCTTCTCACCTTCTGCAACCCTTTTTAAATCATGAAGTTACAGAACTTCAATCATATCTGGACAGATTAAAACCAAGGTCAAAAAGATCCCTCGATTTTATAGGCTCTGCCTGGAAGTGGATTGCAGGAAGCCCTGATCATGAAGATTTTGAAATACTAACTAAAAAAACAAATAAAGTATTAAGAAATAACAACAAACAAGCTATTATTAACAAAGTAACATTAGAAAAAATTAAGGAACTTACTCATATAACAAACAAGATAATTGAAACATTTAATCGTAAGAATAATTATAATACGAGTAAAAGTGAAAATGTTAAAGAACAATTAATAACAATACTAAAATACAAACTAGACAGTGTTAAGGAAGAATTGACTAACATGCCATGCATTAGACAAGAGTAGGTGTAGTTAATTCCTTCTTATTAACAGCTGAAGAAATTGATATCGTAAAACAAATAATAAATCAAGATTCCATACCTTTTATAAACCTGGAATAAGCATTTGAGTTTTCTGAAGTAAAGATAGCGTCTAATCATGATTCTATTATTTATATATTAAGTATACCTACCATACATCTAAATTCATGTAATAAAATGTTAATAAGACCCATTAAGTTCGGAAAGTATGTAAACAAAATAATATATCAAAACATTCTCATATGCGATAATGTAATGTATGGTATTAAAAATGAATGCAAAGGTTATAATAATATTACAATATGCAATAGAAATAATTTGGATTATATTGAAAGCGATATGTGTCTAGCGAACTTAATTAAAAGTAAAGTAGCAAAATGCAGCTTAATAGATAATCGAAGCATCCCCACTCTTGAAGAAATTGCACCAGGAACAATTCTTCTGAACCAATTCAATGGAACAATTCTTATCGATACTGAACAGAAGAATCTTACGGGAACCTATGTGATACAGTGCAATACCTCTGTGACAATAGCCAATAGAACTTACGATTTCTTCGAAACAACACGATTACAACCGTTACCAGCTATCTTACAAACTAAGTATTTGCACCAAAATACAGAAGAAACTTTATCATTGGAAATGGTGAAAGAATTACGAGCAAATAACACCGAAGTAATTGATCTGCTGGATGACAGAAACAAAAAAGGATTTGCAGTTAATCTTAGTCTCGAAGACGAATTAATAAAGACCATAAAGACCTAAATATACCCACCATCTGAGAAGAGATTAAAAAGCTGTGCAGGAATTATATTACGAAAATCCCTTTTCATTCCAATCCACTTGCGAGAGATTTACTCTTATTTGAGGGTCATCAGCGTCTCAAAAGGACGCACCGCACACTTTTGATTTGGCGACATAATTTTCTTTTTGTGAACACTATAAGTTGTATATTGCAGTGGCAGTATAAACACAGTAATTTTTAGTTTCAGATTTGAATACTTATTGTTATTATCCTTAAGACAGATTCAGTAAATAAAAAATAAAAAAAAGTAGTTTCCTAATGAAGAAGTGTATTATGTCTTTTGTTACACTTGAAAAAGTTATGTTTACAGGTATGTTGCAATTTCGAACATTATGCGTTTTTGACAAGCAATGCAGACAAAAGCCCTCCCTCTTAATTTTATAAATTTTCTGCTTGTAATCCATGCTAAGGAAATTGGGACATTTTCTTATACTGAGTTTGAGGTGAAATATTTGCTTGAATAGTTTTCACTTTTTTCCATGGATTGGTATTACTCTTGGGCTTGCTGCCAGTTTCTATCGAAATACGTGGTGCTCGAATTTCTGAAACCGATTCTAAACTCCTATGATAAATGATAATATGATGATAAATGCTTCCAATTCTGTCCATTTAGGAACAGACGTTTTGTCTTTAAGTTGTTTGTGGTGAATGGTGGCAATTATTTAAAATAAAACTCCATCTTCTTCTCTTGGCTCTTGGTATTTATTCTGCTACATATGTAAATATAAATTAAAGTACTCTCCTTATAAAAATACTCCAATATAAAAAAGTGTCAACTTACAGGTGATATGTAGAAGGATGAATGGCGTGTTTACACTATATGTGTTGGAAAACCAGTGATATTCCACTACTTCTCCCTTTTATTGGAGAAATATTGTTTTGTTCTACATATTTTTTTTTAATTTAATTTGTATTTCCTTTTTCTTCTTCTTTTATTTTCAGTCATTTCACTCTTCCACAACATATATTCATATTGTTTATTTCATTATTAAATACTTATCTATAAATTTATTTAATACATGCGATTTTTAATTTTCAAATATAGTATTCAAACTTTAATAAATAGTTTCCAATATAATAATGTTACTTCCTTTTTTTCTTTGTTTACATACATATTTGTTTGATTTGACTTTTTCAAGTACATATATTTTGTTTCTGTTATTCGAGTCTTACAGGTCGATGTCGGTTTAGTTAAGCTTTTCAAACTCTGCTTTTGTGATCAGTTTTTTTTTGTATTTTGGCTATAAATAGTTACATTGACTCCTTCGATTTCCTTTATTATAAAAGGACCTTCATATATACAGGGTGTTTTTTTTAGAGGTATAGAACTTCGAATTGAAATAAAACACAAGAAAATCGTTTTAATGTCCATCAATTTGGCTTTATTGGAAGGATAATTTTATGCCATTAATGTTTAAATATGATTTCGGGCATGTGGCCGCCGCGGCTGGCTCGAATAAAGCCAATTCTACAGGTCCAATTTTCAACCACTTTTTCGAGCATATGGGGCCGTATGTTGGCAATAACGCCACGAATGTTGGCTTCCAAGTCCCCTAACGTTTCTGGTTTGTTGGCGTAGACGAGCGACTTCACATATCCCCAAAGAAAATAATCCAATGGTGTCAAATCACACGATCTTGGTGGATCAAATCACACCATTCCGCGAAATTATGCGCTCATCGAATGTTTCCTTCAATAAATCGATTGTGACGTGCGCTGTGTGGCATGTAGCGCCGTCTTGTTGGAACCACAACTCATCCACATTCATGCCATCCAATTCGGGAACAAAATAGTCGGTTATCATGGCTCTATACTGGTCTCCATTAACGGTAACTGACTCTCCAGCATTATTTCGGAAGAAGTATGGCCCAATGACTCCACCAGCCCATAGAGCACACCAAACAGTCAGTTTTTGTGGATGTAATGGCGTCTCAAGGGTCTCATGTGGATTCTCTTCACTCCAAATGCGGCAATTTTGCTTGTTGACGTAGCCATTCAACCGAAAATGAGCCTCATCACTGAACAAAATTTTGCGATGAAAATCAGCATCGAGATCAATCTCATTTTCGGCCCATACACCAAAATCACGACGCATTGCATGGTCTCGCGGCTTTAATTCTTGCACAAGCTGGATCTTGTAAGGTCGCAAGCCAAGATCTTTGCGCAAAATCTTCCATAAAGTTGATGGACAAAGCTCCAATTGCTGTGCACGGTGGCGAATCGATTCATTCGGGTCCTCTTCAACACTTTGCTCTACAGCGGCAATTGTTTCTTCGGTGCGCACTGTTCGACGTCTCTGCGGATGCGTATTATCACATAGAGTAAACATAGTGCGAAAACGATCCATGGTTAACCGAATTAATTGCTCTGATGGACGATTATGTCGACCATAAAATGGACGGAGCTTGCGGTAAACTTCGCCAACTGAACCATTATTTTCGAAATAAATTTGCACGATTTGCAAGCGTTGTTCTTTTGTCAACCTGTTCATGATGAAATGGCAAACCAAACTAAATATTAATCACTTGACAGCTGACAAAATGGCCGCCAGTTAAAAAAGTGATGCCAACTTAAAGTTCTATACCTCAATAAAAAACACCCAATATTATTGAACTTACCATAAGGTTCTTTTTTTACAAACACGCAATCATTGACATTTAAGGTACAAGGCTTAGAAAAATGGTCATATAGTTCTTTATTTCTTTCTTTGTGCTTTCTTATGAAATTTTTTACTATAATATGCGATTTTTGTAAACGATATTTAACTTCTTTACTATAATCTTCTGGATCTATTCACTCAAGGGTTACATCATTTCTTATGGTTGCCTTTTTTCAAATGCTAGCTCAAATGGCGTGTATTTATTGTTACCAGTTGTGTTATTGAAAAATGTGAAATGTTTTAGGTACGTGTCACAGTTTTTATTGTTTTTTTCTATACATAATCTTATGTATTCGGTAAATACGCGATGGTGCCTCTTTACTGTTTCTACCGTCCGATAATGGTAAGCTGTTGAAAAACTACTCAATTTTTATTGGTTTACATAGTTCCCGGAATATTTAGTTTTTAAACTCTGTACCTAGATCAGATTTGATGGACTTCATTTTCCCATATATTAATATAAAATTCTCAAAAATATCTTGTGCAACTGACTTGGCACTCTTATCTGGAATACATATAGCGACGAGATATTTCGCGAAGTCATATATTAGTGTAAGGGCATATTTATTCCCATATCTCGACGTGGGTGAAGGACATATTGTGTCCAATACTACTATTTCAAATGGCCTGATGGCTGTTGGGATTAAAACAAGTTCTTCTACTTTTACTTCATTCAGTTTACATTTCTACAATTTTTTATGAATAACGCTTTGTCTTTGGCCATTCCTTTCCAAAAGTACTTGTATTTTAATTTATTATATAATCGTTTACAGTAACCTCTTATAATGGGATCGTTGTGATAAATTTTTTGAAGTTTTGTTTCCTTGTTTTTATAGCATACGGTTTCAATTCGGTCTACTAACATTATTTCAAGTGGTTTTAATAAATTATTATCAAGGTTCTTTAAATCTTGTATTTTGTAGCTACTCAAAAATTTATCACTTTTTGCCCATTCAATGAGATAAATGTTACTTTTTCTGGCTTCTAATTCGAGCCTCGAAAGCATATTATCGAAATTCAATGTTTCGTTAGCAGTTTTAGTATCTATGGAAAACTTTAATTTAAATCTTTGATTATATTTTTAACTTCATGTCAGGGACCTTTCTATTCTCATAGAACAGTTCTGATTTTATTTTTGCAACTTTTTTTGTTGAAATCCTCACCAAATTTGTCGTAAACTTTTAACTGTATTTTATTGCGTTTTCCCACAGCTGATTTATTTGTGTAATTTTGCCTTGACATCACGCGTGTTGTTTGTGCTAAAATAGCTTCGTTATCTGTCTTATTCTTCAGTTCCGCAAACGAAATTCGAGAAAAAACATCGGCTCCCATATTACTGTTGCCTTTAATATATTCTATTGAAAAATTGTACTCAAAAAGTTTTAACCTTTTGTAAGCTTGGATGAAGGGTCTTTCTATTAAACAAATATATTAAGGGTCGATGGTCAGTTTTGTCCACAAAATCTGTTCAGTAAACATAGAGTCTGAATTGGTTTATTGCGACGTAAATTGCAAAAAGTTCCTATTCTATCACTGGTTTCTTTTGTTCTGACTGAATGCCTTAGATTTATAATATAGTGGTAAATCTTCTACATTAAAGGTTCGACTTCAAATTGCTCCACATCCAATCTTTGATACATCAACTGTTGTCAAAAATTATTTATTGAATTCCGGGTATTGAAGGATTTTTGGTGAAATAGCTCAGCTTTCATGACTTCAATCAAGCATGTCATCAACCTTTGGTAGTGGAATTTCTTCCACAATTAGTTTTTTCTTAATTGCCCTGAAGTCTACTTGCGATACGATTTGCTATTGTCTGCACTTTTTTTGGGTACCAAAATTAAAGAACTGCTGTTGTTCGAACTACTGAGTTATTTGTTGACATTTTGTCATCTTTTAAGGTGAATATGTCAACATGTTGCTAACACAGTGGAAGCAAATCTTCTTAAAATCTATTGCAATTTTATCTTTCAAAATAATTTTGAGCTTTTGAATGCGTTCACTACAGTGGAATATATAAAAAAGTTTGAAAGTTTTTCGGTTTTAACCTCGTAGTTGTGTACAATTTTCATTTCATCTGTTGTGTTTAGGATACGTAAGCCCGAAGTTTTTCAGTTCACTATACATTTAATAATGAAAACGCCTGTGCAAATTTCTTCGGATTCAATAAAACCTGCTTCTGTTATGTTTTCCAAATGAATAATTCTGAAAACTTCACATATTGAAAATGAATTTTTGTTTATGCCGTGAGAAATTAGGATTGCCACTTTTTTGTAATATGCACAAAATACTATAATCGATTTGACAACTATTAACTTACCTTATGCCTACAATATTAATTGTATTTTCTTGATTTATTGGTAAAATGGGCTTAATACAGAATAGTTTTATAACAGATATATCTGCTTGTGAATTTGCGGGGTAGCGTTGCTGTGTAAAGTTAGGTAATATGAACAATTTAAATTTAAATTGTGTACTGTTTTAACTAAGTTTTTATCTTCGCTTTTTAATTCTCCTCCTCCTTCACAATTTTTTATTTTTTTATTTAGGTCGACCCTAAATTGGCCTGAAATTGTGCCTTTCTCGATTGTTATGGTTACTTGACATTTGCGCTCTTTGATCTTCATAATTGTTGTTATATGTATCTACTATTTCTATACTTCCTATTATTATTATAACGTCTAGGGTAGCTATAATTTCGCGATAGATTAGAATGATTAAAGTTAAGCCTAGTTCTAACACTTGATTCTAACTTTCTATTATATATAATATAAACAACTATTTGAGTTGTTATAAACAACTATTTGAATCTTCTACAATCAGTTTTGCTACTACATCCTTAGCTTCTTTAAAAGCTGTATATGCTAATATTGCTTCTACAATTTCTGATTTCTCATTATTCGTACTTATCTTGCTTAATGTGTAATACCGTAATTCTTGCAGCTATAACTTTAAAACTGTAGTAGAGTAGTCCTAATTTCATCTATGCTAGCTTTCATCGCCTACAAAATCGTCTCTGCCGTTTTGTGTGAGCGCCTGAAACCATTCGTGAACAGTTTGGAAGGTCCTTATCAGTGTGGTTTCAGGCCGGGGAAGTCGACCATTGACCAAATTTTCACACTACGGCAGATCCTGGAAAAGACCCAAGAGATGCAAATAGACACCCACCACCTATTCGTCGATTTTAAGGCCGCACATGACAGTGTGTATAGGGACGAGCTATACAAAGCCATGTCTAGTTTTGACATTCCTACCAAACTCCTCAGGCTGTGTAGGATGACGATGAAGAACTCTCGCTGCTCCATCAAGGTCGGTAACGAATTCACCGAAACCTTCAATGTCAGAACGCGGTTTAGACAAGGCGACGCACTGTCATGTGACATTTTATATGCTGTCATCAAAAAAGGACGTGCAATACCGACGACTGGGCCAGAACGTTACCATAGGCAGCTATAACTTCGAGGTAGTGAAGGACTTTGTCTACCTTGGCTCTCAATTCAACAGTATAAACAACATCAGTACCGAGATAAAACGCAGAATAACTATTGCCAATCGCTGTTTCTTTGGGCTCAAGAGGCAATTGAGTAGTAAGGCCCTTTCTCGAAAAACCAAGCTGACACTATATACCACTTTGATAATTGAAAAAATCTGCGTAAAATCTTCGGCCCTATTTGCGTTAATGGATTCTGGAGAAGAAGATTCAATCATGAACTGTACGGTTGTACAGCAACATGAGCCTAACCAGGCGTCTGCGGATCCAACGGCTAAGATGGTTGGGCCATGTAGATCGCATGGAGAATACTGCTCTGAAACGTAGAATCTTCGATTCCGAACATGTGGGACAACGCATTAGAGGACGCCCACAGAACTGATGGTGCACACAAGTGGAGAGGGACCTCAACCAACTTGGTGTGCAAAATTGGAGGGCGCTAAAGACCGTGCCAGCTAGAAAAGTTTGTTGGTTGAGGCCCAGGTTCACCCCGGACTGTAGCGCCAAAAGAAGAAGAAGAAGCTTTCTGATCCGGTGGGACTTCCCTAGCTTTGCCATCAAGTTTTGATTTTATGAAAGAAATGAAACACGCACTGGCAAGTTCTTCGATAAGATTGATTTTATCAAGAAAAGACTACCGTCATAATATTCAAGAATAATGTTGGAACACATGGATGTAAATGTAGTTTTTTCTTCAGCAATAGCCATTATAAAATGGTTTTCTTGTCTATTTACGTTATCTAACACAATGTTAATTTTCTTTCCAATATCAATTTCGGACCCATAATCACTCAAATCAGTTTCAATTTCAAACTCTGCATGTTACACTCAAGTTTACAAAAACTTTTTAAAACCAACTCTCTACAATGTATTATGCAGTGGTTGATGTCTTGTTTTATATTGTTAAGTACTTCATTAAAATATGTTTCGGCATATGACTCAATTATTAAATTGGTATACTCTTCAATTTTCTGCTGTTTCTTAGGTCTGTTCTGAAAAATTTGTTTCTTTACTTTTTAAAATTGTTCTACCAATTCCTGAACAACAGTAGTATTGAAACTATGTACATAGTTGCCGACATGTGAAAATAATGAAATTCAAACTTTCATACGGATTTTGCATTTAGCTTAAGTAAGAAGTTATTGAAATTTATTATAATTTTCTTCGGAACAAATGTTTCAAATTTTGGTAATTAATACATACATATAATCTTGAGCGAAGAGAAAATGTTATACAAAAAATCAGTATCTATAAAGAATATTTTTAATTAACCAAAAATGTTTCTCTGTGTCGTTTCCATTTATAACAATATAAAACATATTTTATATGTACATACTTGTGTATATATATTTTTTTTGGCTTTTACTATAATATATGTACATATACTATATTCATATATTATATTTTGATTGCAAGTATACCGTTTATATAATATAACACATTTTAGTTTATAATTAAAAATTTTAATAATAACAACATTGCATACTTATGGTGGTATTCATAAAAACTTAACACATGCTTACAAGCAGCTATTAGTCTTAATTTGAAAAATCTATATTCATAAATGATTATTAACTTACTAAACGTTTAGTAAGCGGTTATTAAGCCGTACAAATTTTAATATTGCCTCGACCATCAATTAAGTTGAGAATTTTTACATTTTTCTGTGCTTACATTGTGTATTTTCAAATTCTTAAAATTTTATAGGAAATATGCAAAAATGGAAGCATTAAATTTAATAAAAAGAACGGGTAAGTACAAATGCAACAAAAGCAAAAATGTATAATAGGAAGTTCGATCCATTTTCTCTACCGAATTACTTATCTTCATTTATTTTTGCAATACAAATCTAAAAATATTATGAGAAATATCCTAGTGATATGTAAACAAACAAGACATAACTCGTTATTCAAATACTTTTACTTCACTCGTTAAAAAAGGTAAATTTAACGTTAACAATATTAATTTTTGTGCTATTCTAAAAGAAGTAAACATATTTATTTAGTATTATCTGTTTGTTAAAAATATATTTTTTCTTAATACAAGCAAAATAACATAAGGTAATATGATAGACATGGTTAATTTAGAAATTGGTAATCGGCATAAATACAGCATTAAAAGTTGAATAACAAATGAAAATTTAGGTGCTGCCACTCTTTTGTCTAAGACCTCGATGAAGTATTTATTAGTTACTAAACTGTTTATGAATACACTTTTTTACTAAACGTTTACTAAACCGAAACTGTTTAGTAACTAGTTTGTGCGTGATATGTTCAGTAAGGATTTTTTATGAATACCACCATTAGTTTTTCATATTTATATGTATGTTATTATCAGATTGATGATAGTGTGCTTTTTGATTGCACAAAGTTGTATACGTAGTAGTTGTTTTGTTTGCTTGCTTTCCTCTTCATGAGCGTATTACATACATACATACATATGTATATTCTTGGGCGGTTGTTATTGTTCTTTAGTTTTATTCTTTTACATTTTCTTTGGTTTTCTTTTGGTTTTTCGTTGCTTTTAAATTAAATTCTTTGATGTAAATTCAAATTGTTTTTAACTTTAGATCCTTTCATTTTTTCCTTTAATTTGTATATTAATTGCTTATTTATTGTAACATGTTCTTTAACTGTACATCTTTTAACCCATTTTTTGCCACCGGTCCATTTTTCGACCAGTAACTTTTTTTAGCGTATATCTCCAAAATTTACCAAAATATTTTTGATCTATTTTCAAAAAAAATTAAATTAAATTATTAGTCTTTTTGAAGTCTAAATATTATATAATAAGAATTGAAGAAAATAAATTAGTGAATGAAAAGTTTTCACACCTTTAAATGCCCATAATCTTTGGTGGTCGAAAAATCGACCACTGGCCGGAAACCCTACAATACATTTTGCATTTAATTATGAATTGTAGCCTCCAAGTCTCCATTTGACATTTTTTTTCTTTATTTATTGATAATAGTCTAATATCGGATACCACAAATTTTTCGAATACATACTCACTTCAGAACAATGCTTCTTGAATTACGTCGATTTATTGGAATTTTATACTTGTCAGGAAACCATACTTTAACGCACGTTAACCATTATTGGTCTACTAAGCCCGACATGAGAGTTTTAATGTTAAGCAGGCGATGAGCCGAAATCGGTCAGATAATAGCCGCTTAGACACAACCGATCGTTTTACCAAAGTTCTACCACTTGTTGATGCTCTCAAGAAAAGTTTTGGCGTTTCAGTCACAGTTTATCAATTGACGAGCAGATGATTCCCTATTTAATAGCGAAAGAGAAATAGTGAAGAGTATGATTTTAAACATTTTAACTCATTATTTTTTTTCAATAGAAGGCTTCCCTGGGATATTTTTTATGTTGGTACATTCTTTTTACATTATATTACATTTCAGTAATAGTTATAACAAACTGACAATTGTTTCACTTCTTTGCAGCTACATATTTACATTTCATTCCAACCGCCCTGAGCCATAAGGCCTGAATTTACAGTCCTTAGTTAGGTATTGGTTTATTTGCAGCAGTTTCTTTATTCAGCTCTGGTTTTTAACAACAGCTGATGCTTTTAACATCAGCCCTGGGAATGGGCGACACTCATGCAAATTTTTCATTGGATTTAAATCTGTGCTCTGAAAGTGGATATTTATTTAATACAATTTTATATGGTGGTTCACCAACGCCACACAATAAAGACATTGGCCTTGGAGCTCAAACAGTTTTGGACTTACTGGCTAACGTTCCTGATCCCAATTGTCATATAGCAATTTTTGAAAACTTTTCTTCATCCAACCATCTCATGTGTCATTGAATTGAAATTTTATGCTACAGTTACTATACGAGAAAATAGAATGGCAAAAGTTCCGCTAAAAAATCTTAAGAAAAGTAATCGTGGAGAATTTGATCACTTGCTCGATAGTCCACAAGAAATATTAATAGTGCGTTGAAAAAAAATATTACTATTGCACAGCCAAGAGCAATTCAGCAGTATAATCATGGTATGGGTGGGTTCGACCTCCATGACAATGGCGAGGCTAATTATCGCATCAGTATTAAGAGCAAGAAATGGTGGTGGCTAATATGGACCAATGCTCTAGGTAACGCAATGGTCAAAGCGCGGAAGATTCACTGCATGTTGGCAAACATTCAAAAAACAAAACCCCTTTTACAAATTGAATTTCGCTCTGAAGTCACAATACAATTATTAAAATACGACAATGAGTTCAGTCGGGAGGATCCTGATTTACTTCTAAATCACCCCCAAATTAACGAAAAAGTACACTTAATTATTAGAATTGTTGAGAATAAGTACCGGCGCTGCAAATTGTGCAAGAAACATACTATTTTTACCTGCCAATAATGGGTTGATGCTTTTAGTTTTCTTTTTATATTGCTTTCATTTTTTGTTTTTATTGTTTCCTTTTCTCATTTGCACTTAAACTGATGATTTTTGTTTTACGGTTTTCTTTAGGTCGTGCATTTTCGGTTTCTTTCTTAAGCTTTCTTTAGCTACATATGTAAGTGCAGTATGGCATTTTACTTTTGGTAGGCATTTTTTCTTTGCACTCCGTTATTTTGTAGCGCGATTTTATAAATTTCATATTTGCATACGGCACTATACGATCTTCTGCAGACTATATACATACATTGTGTAGGTACTTTTAATTCTTGATCTTTGATTAATGTTCCATATTTGCACTTTAATTAATGTTTCATAAAGCACTTCAAACATATAATCCATTTTTCAACACCGTTCTAATTGGATAATAATTTATCTAAATCAATGGCAGAATTGCCAGGTGGTGGATGGTAGCAACTATTTAAAATGAACTCCATCTTTTTCTCTTGGCTGTTGGTACAATAATGCTCATCTTTATTTATTCAACTACATAAAGTAAAGTACTCTGTTTAGAGCGGTATAAAAGAGTTTTAACTTACAAGTAATATATAGAAGGGTAAATGTCGTTTTTTCACTGGAATGTGGGTCAGGAAGCATAATCACCGTGGAAGGGCTTTATTTACATTACAGTTAAGTTAGGAACGCGCAGCTCTAATAATTTTGTTCATGTAGTATCGCCGTTTTGAAATTGTGAGGAGTGAAGTATTTTTAAGACCCTCCTCAATCTCGCACAATTTCGTCACACACTTGCAATAAATAGAATATATCCCTTATATCTTGCCTTGTCGATTTCTTTACATACTTCAGCTTTCACTTACACTTTCGCTGTTGAAGCTTCTTCAGCTGATTCAGTTCCCCTTTAACGCGAGCCGAGTCGGACTTCAACTCTAAACGCTGAATATCACGAGCATGAACAGAAGCCACTGGGAAGGCGTCTCAGTAAAGGTCTGCCACAAACTCTATAATTGAATCCGTTAAACTTATGATCTGCTCAAGAGCCATAGTGATTTTGACAACGAACTTCAAATAAATAGACAAAAATCGACCTTAAAAAACATCTAGATATGCACACAATTGTATGTGAAGTCACCCATTTTCTTTGGACTGAACCATAAAAAATGTATATATTTTATATCTCTGTATGTTTATAATAGAAAAAATTGGCAACCCTAGGTCAATACCAGATACTTTAACAAATTAATTAATTTAGGCCAATGAACTCAAGTTTATTGGAAATGCATTAAATTTGTTCGCAAGTATCCAGTGTAATAGGCTGGTTTTTTACCTTATGCATATTTTGCATTGAAACAAAATGTTTAATTTGCCACTTTGAATCTTGTCTGGTGAGCAAAACTATGTAAGTTAACAATAACACTAATTGATCAGGAAAGTCAAATAATTTTCTCTTTAACCCTTTTTGTAAAATCAGCAATAATAAAAGTTAATGAACTTATTTAATAATTTTAAGTTAACAAGAACATGAATTGGCCAACATAGTCAAATAATCTTTTCTTTTTAACTTTTGTAAAATAAGCAATAATAAAAGTTTGTAAACTTATTTAATTATTTTAAACGCAGCAGCAAACAATAATTATTAAGTATAATATCACGCCACTTTTAGATTTAGGTCAAGTAATTAAATTATAAATTAAGTAAATTGTAATTTTCAAAACAGATAGACCACACCGAAAAAAAGTGAATAACATTTTTTTTTTAGTATTCCTATTAAAGGAATACTTAACTTGTATTTGGAAACACAGAGAGAATTGAATATTTAAGTTAAATTTTTTTTTCTCAAATGTATACATACATTAGTTCTTCCTTCCTTTTTTCCCCTATGTACGTACATATATGTATACACGGATTTATTCCCGAAAGAAATTAAATATTCCTGGTGAATGTATGTGTTAATGAATAATTTAAGGTAGTATTATTGCCTACTGCTATTTATTCACACATCACCAATTATAACATATGAATTCCGTTTTATTCGATGCATAAGACATAAGCGAGAGGAAATTACTTATGCTCAGAGAAAATGTATTGAAACAAAATACTGGTTTTTATACATGCAAATGCATATTACATGCAAATGCATATTACATGCAAATTCATATACGCACATATACATATATATACTTACTTTCGGTATTATTTAATATGTATAAACTCTCATTAGTTATAAGTACTGTTACATATGTTTTCTGGATTTTTCTTATATACTTAAAATATTTTACTGACTTCAATTTTCTTTACTGCCTCGCTGCGATCATACCTACTTAAGACCTAATAAAGTAATTTTTGTAATAATATAATTTACGGTAATAAATTGAAATAAAATTGCAGTTACACAAGGCGATTAATTTGTTAATCCTAAATTAACCGAAAACATCAATTTAACTTAGCATAAAGTTAAATTCTCATACAGTATGTTTGGAGGTGTCCAAAAACGCAATTCCAAACAACGTTCACAAGTTGGTGCGCTGGAGCGGAAGCAATTGGATTGTATTCGTTATCTGAGCCAATGAAACAAATATCGGATTATTATTCTACCGGAATTGTTGTGCGAAAAAAGGAAATGAAATAAATACAATTTCGTTAAGTTTCGTTAATTATTTGACTTATTTTGGAGGAGATTGGATAATTACCTTCTTTATGTGCTGCAAAATATTCAGGAGTGCACTATATCAAAATAATAAGACGGGAAGTACCAATTTTGATATATTTGTACGAACTTGACGAATATTTTGGGCATTAAAAGAGAAGGGGACAAATAGGAAAATACAACAACAAGTACGTTCAACTAAAAATTATCCTTTGTATAGGTTTCAGCGAAGCGGATAAACCCACCTGACCAAAGGCTTTGCGATCGAATCAGTCCTTTGTGATTTCTCTTTGCGTGCGTTTAAAAAATTAAAAACTTCCTGATGCACTGAGTATCTTCCTTTTAAAATGTTTAATCACTTTATTTAACTGAGTTTACTTATGACCTAAGGAGCAAAAGTATTTACAGTAGTATTTATACTATTGCTTTTCTTAAGATTACGGTGTAAATACTTATGTATCTGTTATTTTTACAATGTGTAAAAATGTATGTTCTGCAATTACTTATGGATATCAGTAGAATATTTTGGTGCTAAAATAGTTGTATTGTGCACAAATATGTTATTGATTATTTTGGTTAGTCGAACCTTTGTTGTATAGGTATAAAATGTTGAACTGTAATATTTTATGCTTAAAAACAGATAGTTTTGTGAACTTAAGAATACCAAAATGGCTAACTGCTTGTGAGATAAACTGAAAATATTGGTTCTTTATAAATGATATTTGTGATAAAAGTATTTTTATACAGATGATTGTCTTACCTTAACTCACGCTATTAGAAAAATACGAAACTATTTATTAAACTCAATAACAAAAACACGAAAAGAGGAAACTTCCAAACGATGGATTTCCAAAAACCTCATAAGAAATTGTGAAACTAGGGATAAAGTTTACAGTAAATAGCAAAATAACAAGGACAATAAATTATTTGAAAGTATTTATAATAAGTATCGAAACTATAGATCTAATATTCGTATAACCTTAAATCGTAAAAGAGATAATCGGTGTAAAAGCAAACAATATTGATGAATGTACTCATATTATGAAAAATTTCAATATTACGAACTTGAATGAAACTTGTGATAACTTTTCTAAAAGATTTAAGCAAAACGTGGAATAAAATATACAAAGGTACATAGAGATACAATAAAATCATCTGGTACACTTTTCAATCAATCTCATATGTAAAATACTTATGAAGAAGAAATATTCAATATACTTAACTCCCTAAATATTAAAATAGTATAGTGTAGTGTAGTTTAATGAATCAGAGCAATTGATTTGAAAAACAAATTCCGTAATTATTATACTTTTAATAACAAAGATCGTAAACCTTATAATTTTGATATCGATTTAACCAAATGTATTAAAAATATCGTATATAAGGTCAATAGAAAAAATTGCATAAAATCTGATTTTAACAATTCGGTCCGATCGTAACGGTTTGAATGAATGGAGACACAAAATTTCTATACAAAACAAATAACAACCATTAAACAACAAGAAACGTTGAAAGAAAGTACCGAGTTCAGAAATTTCGAAATTAATATAGCTGAAGTACTTTAGCAGCAATGTTACCAACGATTTTCAGCACAATACCACAAGACGTCCACTCAAGATGTTACAACAAGAAAGCCGGAATCAAAATTTCGACATTTCATTAACAAGCAGTAAATTTTGTCTCGAGTTTTTAATTTGAGGTGTTTCATACATCAGCAATTTAAAATTTTTTTTTTTAATTTTTTATTAAATTTTATCTTGCAAACTTATAGCCAGTTCTTATAAAATGAAAATATTTGTTCGTTCCCAACAAGCGCTTTAAAGTTTTTTTTTTAATAAAAAAAGATTTCAAGTGAGTGACAAAAAGTTTTCTCAAAAAGTTTTTTTTTTTGTATTTATTTTTGGTTCTTATAAAATGGACATCTGCTTAATAAACAAAAACAAATACCAAAAGTATACGATAAACAAAACGTATTCATTTAAAAAAGATATAATAGAAAAAACATATGTATGTAAACAATTAATATATCAGTAATATAATAATATTACATACATAGTTATGTATTAACCATTTTAAAATTCTATAAGCAAGAGAACTATGTATTAGAAGCTGGTTGAGCATATTTACACATAACTAAATGCTGAACATTCTTGGAAATAAAACAACTAAATTTTTTCAGGTTTTTGATACAAATGAACTGCCCTATTAATTCTTTATGTTATGGGTCCAAGATTCGCCGCGAGATTCTTCATCAAAATGTTCAAAAATATCATCCCTTGCTACAAACGTTTATGTAGAAGAGGACTTTTGTTTTATAAGAAGTGGCTGTTAAATTTATATACATGCATACATATACATATGTACATCCATACACATTGTGATTTCTTGTGCATTTTGTGTTTTTTTCCATTAATAAGCTATGAATTTTCTTGAGTTTTCAATAAGCATTTTGTAAAATCCAAAATTTTGAAATTGTTTTAGTTTGTAATTAAAATTTTATTTTATAAACTTAATACTATATACGAGTACATACATACGTAGGAATACATATTGGAATATATTGTGAAGGCAAGGTAATGCTAAATCGTAATACAATTTAAAGTACATTAGATCGAATGAATTAGGGAATTTATGAATTTATTATATATACGAGTACATACATACGTAGGAATACATATTGGAATATATTGTGAACATTGTATAGCAAGGTAGTGCTAAATCGTAATACAATTTAAAGTACATTAGATCGAATGAATTAGGGAATTTATGAATAAAAAAATAATTTTCATTATAATCAGTATCATTGTATTGATAGTAAATCAATGCTGTGAAAAGTAATTTTATTTGAAAATGACTAATGGGTATATTCATATAAATTAAGTTGGATACGAAATGTATTTTAATACAAATACTCAATACAAAATGCTCATAAATTGTTATATTTGTTTTTTCTAAATATACCCATAAATATTCAGTACGTACGTGCGCTACTTAGGAACTTTCGAAAGTTTCGAAAAATATTAAAACGAGCTTACTAAAAGTTGGAACGATGTATAATTCATATAAATATGACGAAAATCACAATATGGTATATTAATATTACCAAGAACAAAACTTATCCCCAGTATCACTGTTTATTCATTTAGCATTTTAGATGCAGTAATATAGTTTTCTCAAAATTTTACCCTACTGCAGGATAAAAACAAATTAACAAATCTGAATTTATTTAATTTTCATTCTAGCTTGTTGCAGATTCTCTGAAAAAATTTGAGTTTTCCGCGTTTGCAGATATGAAACAAACTCAGATGATATTGCAACAACTGCAAAAACACAAAGTATCGGATGATCTTAAAAAAGAAGTTGCTGAACATCAGAGAGTTCTAATGGAAGTTCAGGAAACTTCTAGAGAGTTTTTATTTCTAATTAAATTGATTGTAAGTGTTTACAATGTAAATATTAAAAATATATCGTATATTCATATTTTAGATTAGTTTTTTGTACTTTCACTGTAGTTGTCCATTTTTATTTGTTGAGAGTAGTTCAAAGCTTCCATAATGATTTAAAACAATATATTTTAGAAGACTCGAAAAGTTAATATTAAAATATTAAAACTTTTTCGATGATTTAACAAAATATATTTTTAAAAATTGATGAAGTTATGTATATAAAAATACCGCTACTGTTTCAAATACCTCTTTTATACCGGTATAAAGCAACTTTTTTGAATTATATACATAAGCATATTATTCTTTCATTCCATTCTTAATAGAACCTAAGTTTTGAAGTAGCGACGAAGCTTACTTTTGTTTCAATTAATACGTCAATAAGCAAAACCCCCATATTTGGAGTGATGATAATCCTTAAGTGTATGTTGAAACACGGTTATATCCCAAAAAATCTGGCTGTTTGGTGTGCATTATATGCTTGCTGGTGGAATCCTTGGTCCGTATTTCTTTAAACTTGATGTTGGCCACCAAGCTCGTGCAAGCTGTGGCGGTCAAATGCCAGAAGTCATATTTTAATTATTATTCATGTTAATTTAATAAATTCAGCTTTGTTGTATTCCATTTCAATGTTAATTGAAAATCCGTTATAAAAACATAAATTCAAAGTAAAAAGCAAAATCTATGCAAAATTATAAAAATGGTTTAATAGAACTAGAAAAATGTTTAATTGTGTTTAAATATATGTAGTTTATCTTAATTTTAAAAAATTTTATTTGTTTTGAAATAGTTTTTTGAATAAAGTGTAGTTTATTTTGAAAAATGCTTCGCTTAGTTTGAAAACGGTTGAGTTAAACCGAAAAGTCTATAATGTATAACAAATACAAAATGTTTTCGTGGTGCATAAATATATGTTGACAACGACATGCATATTTCCATAAAAAGGTCATACCATGGCACTGTTAGTTTTGAAGCAAAGTAAAGAACATTACGATGCGGCCAGTTTATTAGAGGAGAAAATGCAATAAACTTAAATTGATAGCCATTTCTTCAGTTTTGAACAGAATTATATATGTTCAATCAACCTAAGTTAAGGAATAAAGCTTGGAAATCGGTTTTCGAAGTGTATTAAAAAACAACTCCCGTCATTGAATGCCGCCAATATTAACTTCATATACATAATTTTCCTTACTTATCAATTGACTTTCAAGTTTGTAAGGTCAATAACCAACTGCATTTTTTTTGTAAGTTAGCCAAACAGTTTTTGTTGACACTGTTTTATTGTAATCTAAGCATTAATTAAAGTTTAGTTTTATGGATTAAGTATTTTAGTATTAAGTAATTTTTTATTAAAAGAAAAGAAATTAATAATAAATTAGTCGTATTGTGGTAATTGTGTTCTCCTATTGCACGGTTGTCTTTATATTAGAAATGCTTAAAAATTGGTAAAAAAAAGATTATTGTAATTCAAATTTAGGTATTTGAACTGAGTTCTGTAGATGATACCTATCATGACCACTTCAGAAAAGCTGTTAGATTCATTTAAAAAAGCGGAAAGCCTATTTAATAGATTATCCGAAACTATAAAAAGGATTCCGTGAAAAGGAAAACAAATGCAGGCTATTACGAGGAAAGTTTACGGTGACTAACCGAAGCCTGGGATCAATTTAAAGTACAGGACACAAGGTTTATATAAAAATAATAGCAATCCTCAGAGAAAGGAAAGAAATCCGATGATCATCAAGGTGTCATTCGAAACATAAGATCACGAAAACAGGATAATTCAAAGGCACATCGCCCAAGAAGGAAATCCAACCTCGATAGTATTACGATTTCAAAAGTAATGCTGTCAACAATCTCTGAAGTCAAATTCAGGATATATATTTTGGAAATCTATCGCCAACTGGATGGCTTGGAAGACACCACTCAGGAATGTCTGCTGGCTCTCAACAACCTCGACATCGAAACCTCATCTTGGGACCACATACTATAGCAATTATTAACCAAGAAAATGAGTAAAAATGTACATATCCGTTTTGTACACTTGTTAGAAAACCCAAAAGAAGTTCCAATTATTTCAGAGTTTGTATCATTTTTCATAATGCAATTTCAAGCTTTAGGAGCACCGGGACATAAGGAGAAGCCGACCAGTAATGTCATCCCATCTATTGGCTCAATAAACGCAAACAACAATTCTTGTCAATTTTGCAACAACGGAGTCCATAAACTCTTTTAATATGTCAAGTTCTTAGAATTATAAGCAGCAATGCGATTACAGTGGGTTCAAAAGCGGAAACTGTGCGCAAATTGCTTAAAACCACTTGCACTTCGAGGTGTTTCTTGAAGTGCTCAAGGAAGCTACACTTGGAGAAGAGACAACAAACTTCGAAACAATGTCCTACATCATTTATCGAATCAAACACATCCTCAGATAACGGAATTACAGTAGCATCAGCTACTACCAACGCCGCAGAAATGTGCCAGGATTATGTATTATTGGTAACCCCCAAAGTAGTCACTACTACTCTGAATGGCGCTTCAAGCGAGGTTAATACTTGAATACGAATCACAAGTGAATCTCGCTTCTAAACGCTTAACTCACAAATAGTTAATTTTCAAGACAGGAACATCATTCTGCATTGCTGTCATTGGCAAAACTCAATAAAGATCAAAATATCGTGTGAATGTATATATGACGTCGAGGGATTCAAAATTCTCAATCAATTTAGAAGCATATGTTCTACCAATCATTCTAAGCAAAATGCAACCAAAATGTATGTATGTTTTAAAAATATGGTCGCTATGTAGTCAATATTCTTTTTCGAGCAAATCCAACCGTATTAGAAGATTCACGCAAGTTAAATCCTTTAGTAAGGATTGAGTAAAAAATATATTTTTTCTTGCACCGACACGTGCACTTTATTTCTCTATATTCTTAAAACTAATCTACAAAATGTAATTTAACAGCTATTTATAGAAGGTGATATCTGCTTAACCTTCAACATCTAGTTTGTGATAGATCATTAGGATATTTCTATTTTAGCTAGCGGTTAGGGATATGTTTGTTCAGTTAATATATTTGTTCAGGCTTATGAGTATGGTTTAGTTAGAAATGTATTTGTTTACTTAGTTTATTCATTTAGCCTTATTAGTATGCTTCTTAAATAGTATCACTACCCTTATTTGCTTGTGATATTTTCTGTTCATGTTCTTATCTATTTCGCTGTTATCAAGGCTGTTTCTACAGCTGCACTAAATTGAACGTACCTCAATATTAACTCGCACAATAACTTAAAATATTAAAACTTTATAAAATCCTAAATACTTTGTGCTACACCACTGTGTTATGAAATTAGATAGTATCACAACAAAATTAAGAGTTGTGTTCAATGTATCAACAAAAATTTCATCAGACTGTTCACTCAGCTACTTGCTGCACACTGGGCCAATTATTCAAAGTGAATACGAGGTGCAGATAGTTTAAATACCGCTATTAAAACAAAGGATGAATTTATAACAATCTTAAGTTGCCATGGATTCAAGTTGGAAAAGTGGTGTGCAAATCATCCACAACTATGCAATAGGATTCCATTAGGTGATCAGGAACTAAACTTTGACAGCAGCAAGGGTTCTTTATTAAAAATACTAGGTGTCTCTTGACATCATAAATCCGACCAACTTAGATCCTCTTGGAGTATTAGAACCTGTTGCTGTCAGAGCGAAAATATTTATTCTGCATCTGTAGCAGCAGAGAAAGAGTGGGATGGACAATTTCCAGAAAAGCTCAACAATTTATGAAGCTCATTCAGAGATGACCTTAACAATTTCAGCAACATAGAAATTGTGCGACATATTTTCAAAAGCGAACTTCCAACAAGTACTGGACTGCATATATTGTACATATTTCCAGATGTTTCCAAAAGGGCATTTAGTGCAGCTGCATACTTTCGTGCGATATTGCAAGATATTCTTTGTGCAAAAACTAGGGTTGCTATATTCAAGCGACAAACTCTTCCTTGCATTAAACTGTGTGCCGCAGTTATAGCAGCTCAACTGTCCAAAAGAATTCAAACTGTTCTTCATATCAAAAATCAACCACCTTATTTGTGGACTGATTCTGAAATTGTTTTATTTCAGATAAATACACAATCAACTGTATATAATACATTTACAGCAAACTGGATAGCGGCTCTTCAATCACTAAACTTTCTTCAAAGGACAACCTCGCCGACGTTCTGTACAAACAGCAGACAAACTTCGTGCATGCTTTGATGGGCCATTGTTTCTGCACGGAAAGAAAGACATATGGACATCTAATGTTCCCCAATTAACAAGTTTTGATATCGAGCGGAAAAAGCATATCTGATTATTTACAAAATTCAATACAGAAATTCCTTCAGGAAATTACAAAGAATACAAGGTTATGTTCTTTGATTGATCAGGAACCTAAGATTAGAAAACACAGACCGCCCAACATACACGGCCTTGACTCCAATCGAATTAGATAACTCATTATTCATATTTATTAAAACCCTTCAAAGCGTAGACTTCGCCGCCGAAATTAAAATGCTTGAGAGAAATGCTGGAATCAATAGAAGAAGTTTAATTATCAATCTAGCACCTTTCCTCGATAAGGAAAATATTCTCAGAGTTGGAGTACGACTACACGCGTCTATATTTTCATACGATGTGAAGCATCCTAATGATCCCATCATAAAACTTCTTTTTATCATGATTCATAAAGAAAATAATCACTCAAACTCTATTGTATTTAATAAGGCAACAAGTTTGGCCAAGAAAAGCTAATGGATACATTACGAGAGGAAATGATCATCAGGACTTTGGGAAGCGGCAGTGAAACCAATCAGACCACTTCTGTTATTTAACATCCCTAACTAACATACGGGCGAGTATGCCTGGTTACAATATCTAATGGTTCGAACGATCTTAATGCGTTGAGCCCTGGTCATTTTCTAATAGGAGGAGTCAACGCCAAGTTTTTCAATTTTAAATGATACTTAAATTTATATTTAAATACTATGTCTTCTTACACTGTATTTTCTTAAGACTGCCTTACAATATTATATATTATTGTGTTCTTTGTTTGAACCAAGGTCAGGTTATTTTTACTTGTATGTGGATAAGCGTTGATAAATTGTTTATGAATAGGAGTTGTTTAGAGTTTACAGTCGTTTGCAGTTAATTGTTGCTTACAATTTATGTGTTTCTATTTATGTTTTATCGCTAAGTCTCTATTGTCTTAATCTTTACTTAATTAAAATGAAATACGATTTTTAACGTAATCCTAAACCGTTTTATCAATTTGTGATTTCAAAAAGAAGAAACATTCTGTCAATTGCAACCTGGCTAAATTTTCATTACATTTTTACATAACATATTCTATGACTGAATTTTCAGAAATATCCATGCCAACTGAATTGTCATCAAACGATGTCCTTGCTTATGACTCATAAAGATGATGTAAAGGGTATTTTTTATATAGGTATAAAACTTTAAGTTGGCAACACGTTTTCAGCATGCAGCACGCAACCAGCTGTCAATTGAATTATGTTTAGTTTGTTTTGTCATTTAACCATATATAGAGTGACGCATGAACAATATTTCCAAAACGTGCAAATTTATTTTGAAACAAGAATACCGTTGATCACAATTGTCATAATCAAATTTTGTTTAGCCATGAAGATCATTTTTGTCTGAATTGATATGTCAATAAGCAAAACTGTCGTATTTGGAGTGATAAAAATCCGATATACGGCAACAAATTTTTGGAAAATTCATTGAAAATTGATCTTCCAGATCCGTAGTCCGATCCAGCCGTGGCGGGCATGCCAGAAGTCATATTTAAATTATAGCCAGAGGATTATCTTTCGAATAAAGTAAATTTTATTTCAGTTTAAAAAGTGTATCTTTGTTTTATTCCATTTTAAAGTTCTATAAGTCTATAAAAAGAACTCTATATATATTACGCGGCTTACAAAAACTGAAATCACCTGTATTTTACAGATTACAGTAAAAAATTTGTCATAGTTAATCCAACTTTACTGTTTTGTAATTTACCTGTTAGCATTTTCAACGATTGCCCTGAAATGCATTTCCTCATATTTATCTCATCGAACACAACAAGTTCTATTCTATTTCAAAATATAGCATCCATAAGGCTCTTCTAACTGATATGTACTTATATCATAACTTGCTTCAATACCAGACAATAAACAATCATTATATTTTACTCTCTGGTCATTCAAGTACTGATAAAAGTTTTTCAAAATTTTACTTTTTCTTTGTGTAAATTCTCCAGGTTTTATTTTTTTTATACATTTGATTAATTAGTCAAATTGTTCTCATATAAAAGTTGTTGTTGTTATTTTCGCAGAGATAATACACAAACTCATCATTCTCATGTTGAAGTAAATATTCAACAATCCCTTAGATAAAGGTACAAAGACGTACTGAAAACATTATGTGCTTTCTTCATTATCTGCAACACACAATTTGGATTGAGAAAATATTATTGTTTATATACTCGTACATATGTATGTAGGCACAGCTTATATATTTTGCTGTTTAATGATTAAACGTTTTTGTTCTTTTCAATGATTTTAGAGATTATTTTTTATTTTACACAAATTAATTATATTTCCACCAACAGAAGAATGAGTTGGTAGAATATTGGACCAACAGTGTAGAGGTCGTAGGTTCAACTACTACCAAAGACTCTGGGGAAAAACAAAACAAAAAACAATAATAAAAACGCACAATAAATTATGATACATACATAAATACACACACTCGTAACACAACAATCAAAATCCATATATACAGTGCATTGTTGTAAACAAAAATATCGAAACACTACTCCTTCTTTCCACTTGCTCGTAACCCAGTTCTGGTACAATGCTAAGTACTAGTCCCAAAAAAAATTATATGGCGAATTTACAAATAATACAACCATTTTTCAAAATGCTAGAATAATTACGAATAAATTTTACTCTCTGCACCGAAGTATTCTTGTAAAACGTTGGTATACGTTCTTAGAATACCATTTGTTCCTTAAATACTAAATTATTTATTAGTGGTTCTTTACTTGAGCAGGTAGAAGAAATAACACAAGCTTTGTAATCAATGTGTAAATATTCAATTCTTGATACTATAGTTGGTTTACGGTATTTAATAATTAGTTTGAGTTTGATGTTTTACTATTATCTAGTTTTATGGTTTACAATATTTAGGTTAAGTGCTTAATATTATTTACAATACCTGGTTGACCATTTTTAACATCAATAATAATGAGGATCTAATTATTGTTGCAGTGTTCTTGCCGAGACGTAATCTTATATTAGTTTATGGTAATCGTATGAAGCTTTTGCTTAGTTTTTTATTGCTTATGTTAATATTCTTATATTATTTATCTTACTAATGTTTTTATTAAAACACGATGTTTACTGTAATTCTGTATTGAGATCGTATGTGGCCCCTTTTTGCACAACGAAAGCATTTAATATTGTTGTTGTCAGGCGTACTACCATGTGTATATCTCTGCTCATTTTTGCTCTGCTCACTTTTAACATAATTGTGTTTGCGTTCAATTTTGTTATTAAAATTCTTTTTGTTTCTTTTGCATTCTTTGCGTGAATTCGGTACAAAAACTGTTTCATTCGGTTCACCAAGTTTCTTACTTTGTCTCAATTCTTCTTCTAAAATTTTTGCAATTAATTTGTCGTATTTGGGTAACTGACCACTGCTTTCTATACCCACTATAAAACCTTCCATTTCATCAGGAAGAATACAAAGTAACATTATGGACAACATGTCATCATTAAGTTGGATTCCTATCTCTTGTAATCCGTCAACAATTGAAATAAATTCATTCACTTGTGGTGCAAATTTTTCATGTGAATTGAACTTGAAACGGACTAAACTTTTGAACAAGTTGACTTTTCTGGATGCTTTATAAATAAAACTTAGGTTTTCCCAAGCTTCCATTGTTCGTGAACAATTTTTTATCAGTATCAACTGATTTGGTTTCAAACTCAAATTGATAGTGGCAAGAGCCTTAGCATCAGTCCGAAGCCATTGTTCACATCCTTCTTTCGGACACGGATCTGTTACAGTCTGCCATAAATCTAAAGTCATGAGCAAACTTTTCATTTGTATAGACCAAGTTGCGTAGTTATCACCGCTCAATTTTTCAATACTGGATACTGTCGACGACATCTTTTTTGTTTTTTAGCTCCGAATAAAACAATAAAACCAAAACGACATCGATGAAACTAACCTCGCTTTAACTTGAGTAATTTATGTATGTAAGTGTGTATATATTTCGTCTTGACCTTCTGGGCCCATAACCTTTGTTGGTTTTTTCCCTTGAGTGTTACGTAGTGGAAAAACGTTTAAAACATACTTTTGGTTAAAATGAAAAACCGTATTGCTCAATTCAATTATTTATTTCATATTCTACAAATGTATGTATGTATATAACTTATAATGAATACTTGTTCAGTGAACGGTTTCTTAAGGAATAAAAACGGATTCATCCAAAATATTTTAGCGCAATAATTTTGACGTTTTAAAAACATAGAATTTAAAACCCGAGTTGATTACATTTGGATTGAATCAGAGCTACGAAATTCTCCAAAAGAAAGTTATCTTAACAATTTTTTGTTATGATAGAAGGATCTATGACAATCATGTATGAAACAAAATATCGGCCAAACGCAACCATTTCTTCGTTGGCTATATGGGAAGTGGCACCATACTGTTGGAACCCCATATCTTACCTGACCATAAGAAATTCGTTATCATCTCGCGATAGCGAGCACTTTTAAAATGGTTGGCCGACCTCACTTTCGAAGAAGTACGGCCCGATAAACCTCACCAAACAGTCGCTCTTTGTGCATGCATCAGCTCTTCAACAATCACTTGTAGATTCTCATTGCCCAAATGTGGCAATTCTGCTTGTTACCGAATTCACTAAGATGAAAGTGTGCCTCGTCGCTGAAGATGATTTTCTTTGTAAAGTCGCCATTCACTTCTGTCTCTTCATCCAACTATTCAGCCCATTGATGTCGCTTGAAAGGATCATTGGACTCTTAAGTCAATTGAACCTTGTAAGAGTGAAAGTTCGAATCTTTATTAAAACTTGGCATCAGTGATGTTCCTGAAATGCTCAATTGTTGGACGTGACGACGAAGCAAGATTGACGGCTCTTCTACAACACTATCGCGAACAAGAGCAATGTTTTCTGAAGAACGAACTGGGTGAGCATGCAGGTGTTTTCATATTTCCTCTCCCGATTGTGGACACATTTCGTCGATTATGCTGACAAAAAAAATCACGAAGTGCACGAAATGCATTTTGATTTGAATGCTTATTTTCCTAAAGGCTTCAACAATCTTAATACGCTGCTCAATTGTATACCTCTTCATGGTTGAACTTCTCAAACACTGAAACAAAGAAATTTCAAAGTAAGTTGGTAAAAAACCTTGACGTTAAGGCGTCATCGTACTTTATTTTGTATACACTGTATATTATCAGCTTTATTGTTATTTAGAAATATTTCAAAAAGTGCTACCCTATCATTGTTGTTGTGGACTCAGCTGGTGAAGTCGCCATGCTTTCGACGAATACTATGCAAAAGTTTTTAATGCACAAAACAAGTTTTTTAAACCTCAGCATTCAGCAGAAGTAGAGTTATCAAAGTTGAATGCTGAGGTTTCAAAAACTTGTTATGTGCATTAAAAAACGTTTGCATAGTATGGCAGTTAAATTTAGAGGATCCCAAATATCCTTTAAAGATGGTATCGGGATCTAATTCTAAAGTAGTGTGATTCCAAATTCCTCTAACTCATTTTAATTTTTTTGGATATATTCTCATTTAATGTTTAATGACAGGAACTCTTCATAAATCTTCTGAAATTTGTCTAATCTAGCACAAAATTTCAAGCAGCGATGTTTCATAATTAATTTAGTTTAGAAAATATTCAAGTGGAGTCACCGTTCCCTTTAAGTGGTTTCTAATTTTTCTTAGAGATCCCATAATGAATGAATTTTATATTCTATACAAATTTGTTTATTTGCCGACCTCATATGTGTCTTAATATTTTTCATTTCGGCTTTAGGTTAAATAATTTAAAGAAAATGCAATCATTTTTCTTACATTTTGTTTATTTATCAACGTCTTTGTCCATCCTCAGGGTTTCTACAAAAAGAACAAAACTGACACAAGTTACAAGTTAATACACATCTACTTTAACCCAACATTAACATCAACAACAAAAATAAATACATACTTACATGAAAATATTTACATATATGTCAAAATTAATACTCGTATATTTACATACAAAATTCATTCCGGAGTTTATTTCCCCAGGATTGTGTCCAGTTAACAAACTTATTTATTGACCTTTTAATTTTTGCTTGCAACTGTAATGTCTATATATTTGCGTGCAGCTCTGAATGTCTTTGTTGTAGTTTAAACTTTTCTCCATCGATACATTGATAATGTGTAGCATTTCCAAAGTATATTTCTTTTTATAATTATTCTCTCTTTGCAAAATTTTTATATTATCAAAATTAGTTTTTGGCCCTTTGCTGCAAGTGCTGTTTTTTGCGTCGTTGAACTATTGATTGTTTCAATATTAGATTTGTGGGACGTAAAATGATCTTTAATTTTGATTGTGTAGTACCAACTTATAGTTTTGGGCATATGTTGGACTCATCTCTATTGCAGCCGATTTGATTAAACAAATTCGACTCTTCATTTTCCAGAGTTAAGTCGACAATATGTTCGGAATAGGTGCTGCAAAAATTGAAATTTAATTTGTTGTCTTACATTTTTGCCATCATTTGAGGAAAATACGATTTCTTTAAAAGTTGTGGTTCTATGATAATTATTTTTTAATTTATCGTTCTTCCTGTATATTAGATAGATTTTTCAGAGGAACTTTAATTGTTATGTTAAGAATTCTTGAAATAAACGTTGTTGGTCTAGCTTTTTGTTCTAGCACAGCACTAATTCCGTATTCCGTGGAAGCGTACGTTGTCAGCTGTACAAAGGCAGATATCTTATTAAATGCTTGTATTATCTCGTCATTAAAAATTAAAATTATTTTATTAGGTGAACATTAAGAGATTTGTTCTTCATACTCTTTGTGTATGAGAATTTAACTTTATGCTAAGTTAAATTGATGTTTTCGGTTAATTTAAGATTAATAAATTAATAAAAATCCAAAAAGAATATGTAACAGTGCTTATAACTAATGAGAGTTTATACATATTAAATAATACCGAAAGTAAGTATATATGTACATATGTATGCGCGTATATGAATTTGCATGAAATAGGCAATTGCATGTGAAAAAAAACCAGTAGTTTGTTTCAATACCTTTTCTCTGAGCATAAGTAATTTACTCTCGTTTATGCCTTATGCATCGAATAAAACGGAATTCATATGTTGTAATATAGTGATGTGTGAATAAATAGCAGGAGGCAATAATACTACCTTAAATTATTCATTAACATTCTCCCCCACTAAGTGCGATAGTGCTTACAATGCGGGAGAGTCATCACCGTATGGTTTAGAGTTGGCATCATTTTCTGTGTCATCAAAGCAATCATTCATTGGCAAAGGTGCAAATTTGGAAATTGGACGTTTGAAGACTTTGCCATTTGCGGATAGAGTGACCACCCGTACACAACCGTCTTTGTCAGGATGAATATCCTTGATACGAGCAAGTGGCCAATTTTCTGGAACACCACGTTCATTGAATAATACCACTAAATCTCCAACTTTTGGAATTTGTGTTATTTTAAGCCATTTAGGTCTCGCTTGCATTCGGCACAACCATTCGTTTGACCAACGTCGCCAAAAATGCTGTTTGAGCTTTTCAACAACTTTCCATCTATTCAATCGATCAATGTTGACCTCGAGCAAATCCTCTTCTGGTACACAAAGCGTAGGCTCCCCAATCAACAAGTGGGCAGGAGTTAGCGCATGACAGTCAGATGGGTCTGAAGATAGGGGCCATAACGTTCTTGAATTCAAACAGCTTTCAATCTGAGCTAGCAGCGTAGTAAGCTCTTCAAACGTTAGAATACTTATATTTCCACCAACAGAAGAATGAGTTGGTAGAATATTGGACCAACAGTGTAGAGGTCGTAGGTTCAACTACTACCAAAGACTCTGGGGAAAAACAAAACAAAAAACAATAATAAAAACGCACAATAAATTATGATACATACATAAATACACACACTCGTAACACAACAATCAAAATCCATACGATAGAATACGATTCTGCATCACTCTGTTCAAATGGTGTTTAGTGGATTTGACGCCGGCCTCCCAAAGATCACCAAAGTTTGGAGAGGCTGGAGGTATGAAATGCCAGTTTGTGCTATTCGCAGCCAGTTTGTCGTATATTTCATCTGGGATTGCCGACTTACTGCGATTATAAAGAATTTGCAGCTCTTTGTTAGCTCCAACAAAGTCTGTTCCACAATCTGAATACAAATCAGTACAGGGGCCGCGGCAAGACACAAAACGCTTAAAAGCTGCCAGAAACGCATCAGTTGATATGTTTGTTGCTGCTTCCAAGTGCAGCGCTTTCGTAACCATGCAAATAAACAAACATATATAACCCTTTGTGGTCACTGAATTTCTTGCAGTTGACTGTTTAATGACGATTGGACCTGCATAATCGACCCCACTGTGCTTAAATGGCCGTGCCGGCCTGAGACGAACACTAGGGAGGTTTCCCATCATCTGCTGGTCTGCTTTTGCGTTGTATTTAAAACAAGTCACACATCTCCGCAAGTTTCGTTTTGTAATGCTTCTAATGGATAGTATCCAATATTCTCGTGAGACATAAGCTTGCATTTGGATCAAATCACCATGTAGAGTTTTAATATGTGCATCTAGAAAGATTAGATTAGACAATGGATTTTGCTTCTTTAGCACAATTGGATGTTTGGAACCATAGCCAAGATCGGAATTTTGAATTCTACCGCCAACTCTAAGTATTTGATATGCATCAAAAAACGGGCACAACTGTGCTAGAGCATTGTTCCTTATAATTTTACCTTTCTTTTTAAGTTCAAAAATTTCATGTGAAAAAATCCACTTGTTGTGAAACTTGTACAATTCTGAATCGAGCAAATTTCTTCGGTTGAAAGAAACCCTGTCATCTTACTGTTACTTTCAATTTGCGGGTTTTTATTAACTTGAGTGTTATGTTTAAAACGAAATATGTATGCAACAACACGTATCAGCTTACCAAGAGAAGAAAATCTTGTTAATAAATCTGGATATTGGTTGACATATGTCGCAGTTGCGTATATATTTAAGGATGGTTCAGCAATTTTATCAATTTCATTTAAGTTTATTTGAGGTTGTTTTGTCCAATTTTCTGATGGTTGCGATAGCCAATTAGGACCATGCCACCATAATTCATGTTCAGCCAATTCACTGGGTAGTATACCACGGGACGCGCAGTCAGCAGGATTTTCACTTGTATATATATATCGCCATTGAGAAGCATTAGACCTGCGTTGACTTTCAGCAACTCGATTTCCAACATATACAGGCCACATAGACGACTGACCACGAATCCATGCAAGCACAGTTGTGCTATCAGTCCAATAGTAAACATTCGAAATTCTTTGATTAAGTGAAGAAATTATTTTATCTACTAGCTTAGCTAATAAAGTGGCACTACACAATTCCAAATATTGATTTTTTCGAGGTATTTGATGTTAGCTAATTAGTATAATTGTCAAAGTCCGTAATAAGTTTTGTTTGTGCTAGGATGTCGGTGGGCATAATGTCCAATAAGCAAACAAATATTATTTGTCTGATCTCCTCTAAGTGTTGTGAAAATTGTACTAAGCTTTCTAGTTTTTTGATTTTGTTTTCGGTTTCATCTTTCAACTTATTATTGTATAGTATTGAAAGAGGACTTATTGTGAATTCATATGTTTAATAATATTTCTAATGTTTTGGGCCATGAAATTATATACAATAATTAAAGTGATTGATTGATTGTTGGGCCAGAACGTCATCATAGGCAGCTATAACTTCGAGGTAGTGAAGATTCAATCATGAACTGTACGGGTTAGACAGCGACATGAGTCTAACCAGGCGTCTACGGATCCAACGGCTAAGATGGTTGAGCCATGTAGAGCGCATGGAGAATACTCCTCCGATCCGTAGAATCTTCGATTCCGAACATGTGGGACAACGCATTAGAGGACGCACACGGAACCGATGGCGCACACAAGTGGAGAGGGACCTCAATCAACTTGGTGTGCAAAATTGGAGGACGCTGGCTAAAGACCGTGCCAGCTGGAAAAGTTTGTTGCTTGAGGCCCAGGTTCACCACAGACTGTAGTGCCAAAAGAAGAAGAAGAAGATTGATTGTTGGCAGTATACTCGTTGTCATGTATTTTTTCTAGAATATTCTTTATGCCTTGCTCGTTATCCTTGTCCATTGAACCCGCGACGTAGTTTAGTCCTTTGTTCAGTACGTTTTAAAATCTATGTTTCGATTTCAAATAGAAAGTAGGTATTTAGCCTTTTGTAGAACTATGTCATAGTCGTTAAATGGCCATTGCCATTGTTGTTGGTCAAATATAAATCCAACTTTTTCAGATCAAATACAATATGTTTCACTTTCTATTAATTTTAAATACATTTTTTTAATATCGAATTAACTTCCTTTTAAATTAATCCAATTTTTTTAAAAAACTAAATGTTTTATTTTAAATTGTATGTTATTTATTAAATTTACTTAATTCATGTACATATGTAAATACATTCTATTTTAATAATGGCAGATTCATTGCCACATCAACATAATAATTGTTACAGATTCTACGGAAAGTTTAATAATTGAATTTTAGCATCACTTCTTATGTAGATACATATATTTTTTGTATTTTCCAGTTCAGTATAATAAACAAGGCAGTAGGAGAAAAGTAGTCAAAAAGTAAAAAAAAAATTATTTTAAAACTTTAATATCGAAATAAATTTGGATTTAAATAATTGGGTGATAGTGCATGATTTCTTGCAGAGTAGAGTGAAACCGCGCTCTCTTTCTCTGTCCCCTTCGGAGCTGTTCGGAAAATTTGTATTTCGAATTCATCTTCATGGAAATGTCCCTTAAGGATTCTCTTATATCTAAGTCTTTCCCAGTTAAATATATATCTAATAGTGCTAAGTGTTCTGAGAACTGTGATGTAGGTGTAGCTTGTACATTAGACCGAACTTTTTTTGTATGGAACATTTTTTTTTGCAAAAAAGGTGTACCGCCCCCTCAAATTGTTCCTTTTTACGCCAAAATTGAAATTCCAAAATCTTAGACTGATTGCCATAGATTAAGGCGTGGCACATGCCCACTAAAGTGGCTAAAACTGGTTTATATGGACTTTTCAAGATACAAGGCACGAAAATATAAGTAAAATGTTTCATATATGTTTGTAATATATTATTTTATTGAAATTAACTTACGTTTAATGATTACTATTCTTGATAAACATTTAAACTTAATCGCAAAGGTCTGATTGATTAACGCTCTGCAGGATCATTAACAACATGTAAGTTTTGTACAATATTCATTCCCTTTTGAAATTCGGATTCATTGTGCCACTTGGAAGGGTCAAGTTTTAGAAAGTTAGTTTTAATATTAAATTTTTCGAAAAAGCTCAATGCTTTTTTATTAACAAAATCTGAAATATTTTTTTTGGTTTAATTCATTCATGTTGGTTACTATTCTTTTATTCTCATTATTTTGTTCTTCTTTGAGATTTTCAACCATTTTTTTCTTTTCTCCAACGTCTACAGCATTATCAAAAAATTAAAGGCCTGCTGCTTCTGGTGTCAGGTACCAAAAGTGATTCGAAAACTTGCTCGTTACTTTATTGCTTATTATTTCATTCAATTCATTGAATTTAATAATGTTTTTAATAAAATTTAAATCATTTAAGGGTGCTTTCGCGGCAATTGGCGCTTCAATTCACGGTCTCAAATAAATTTTCAAAATGAACACACTTATATCTTGTATAGCATTTGCCTCATCTGATGACATTGAGAATTGGTGGCGGAAAAGAAAAATCTTAAGCGTATATATCGCTTTAGCCATCCATCGGGCATGATGCATCGCTCCAGGGGATTTAAACCTTACAGGCTCTGTGTTTCGACCAAGAAATATAAAACTCAATTCCAATAACTCCTTGTAGTCTGCGCTGGGATGTTGTATAGTGACATAGTTATGAGCAAATTGAGCTAATTGGTCTTGTTCAGTTTTTTTAAGTGCAAGATTTATTTTTTTATCCACCATTCCACTTGCATATTTTTTTTGATTGATTTTGGGCCAATTATTTTTAAAACGCTGGAAAATATCTAATGATGGTCCAATTAATTTTAAATCATATTTCACAAAAGCACTTTTCAGCAAGAGTTCATATATGTGATGACGGCAAGGGAGATATAACAATTCTCTATTGAGGTGTTGTTCTAATAAAATACAAGTACCTTGTAATCCACCTGTATTTGTCGCTGTAGTATCAAAACATAAAGTTTGTACCTTGTTTGGAAAGAATGTTGTTTATATTTACTGTTATAAGAAATTGTTTTTTATATACCTTTTCTGTTAGATTCCATTCATTTAATAGTTTGAGTATGGCGTCTGTCTGTTCTTTTCCAGTACCTGCTGACAGGGCAGGTACTCCAAGTAGATGTTCAATGCCATTTGTTGTTATCACAACTGGTAATCTGTCCACTTTTGCATTTCTTGTGATCGATGGTAAAATTTTTCCATCCCAATGTATCGTAATTTGATTTATATCTTTGTTTTTAAAATCCATCATCAGATTTGCAGCAGTTTCCGAACGAAATTGTTTACGGCAAAGCCGAATCGATGTCTTACTGATTACTAATGTACTGATATTATGTTTCAATGCTTCAGCCGCAGCTATCAGAATACGTACTGCATCCCTGTCACTTACCTTGGCCTTGTCTAAGGTCGCAACAAGCTTGGAACTGATAAAATGTTTCATTCCTCGTTTTCTGTTTTTTTGTTGAGAGTTACAGTTAGCAGTTTGATCAGTATTATCATCACTATTGTATTCATCAATTAGTTCTTCTGCATTGTCACTCAGATCATTCGTTGTCAGGAATACTTGGAATTATTCTTCGCCCTGCTTTTCTTTTCGCATTACCTCTTTCTCAATACGAATATTTCTTCGCTTTTCTTTTTCAAATAATGAACGATCGCATCCCACCATTGTACCAGGTCTACCTTCTTTACGTTGATTCTTCAAAAACTTTTTATCTTCTTCTATTTTAATTAAATCTAACGCATTTCCGTGCGCAATGTCAAATAAGTTCTCCATATTTTTAATAAACTCATCTTCTCGCCTTTTTTGAAGTGGTGTGCTGCGTTTGCACGTATTTTGCAGATTTTTCCATTGGTGATATAAAGCTTCAACTTTTTGAACACTTCTATCAATTTGACGAAATGGAATACGGGCTTTATTCCAAAAAATTTCGGCCTCTTTAAAACCAGATATGCACTTGAACGAAGATCCAATTTCACTTTGCGCATGTTATAAAACAAAACTTTCACAACTTGTCCATAGGAAGGCAGCTTAGATCCAACAATTTGGCTTTCGCCATATCCTAATAAATAAATTTTTTCACTACCTCTTGTGTCCATTTTGCAAATATCATCAATATAAATTCTCTTTATAGCAATAATGTTTCTATGATTCAAAGCTCAAAATACCTACACTTCACTCTTTACACACTTTTAATTGACACGTGGTTGACTTTACTCTGTTGTTGCCAAATACAACAACAACAAATCGTGAGCATTTGCCGAAGAATAGCAATCATTAAACGTAAGTTAATTTCAATAACATAATATATTACAAATATATATGAAACATTTTACTTATATTTTCGTGCCTTGTCTCTTGAAAAGTCCATATAAACCAGTTTTAGCCACTTTAGTGGGCATGTGCCACGCCTTAACCTAGGGAAATCAGTCTAAGATTTTGGAATTTCACTATTGGCGTAAAAAGGAACAATTTGAGGGGGGTACACTTTTTTTGCAAAAAAAAAAAATTAAGTCCGGTCTATTGTACATGCTACTTTATAGGTTGGCGATCGTATTTATTCTATTTGCAGACTATGCGCGCATTCTTAAGTACAACAACAATAACAATGGTAAACCTAAGTGATAATATTGATGATGATGATGTAAATAAAACTAAAGAAAACACTAACAATAATGAAAAAACTTGGCAATGTGTAACAACAAATAAACGCAAACGGATTGAGTCACCGAAAAAAACTAAAAGAATAAATTCAGATGATAATCCAACTACATCATTCAATAGCAACAAGTTTGCTGTGCATGATACTCATGACGATGAAGAAAATTGTGATCAAATTGCAACACCAAAACCTCCACCAATTTACATTCCCAATGTAGCAAGTATAAATCTTATGATAACAAAATTAAGTGAAATTGTTCCTAATACTGATTTTAATTATAAATCTTTAAGGGAAGGTCAAGTCCGTTGATTCGTACAGAAAAGTCTTTAAGTATTTAGAGAGTTCAAGCATTTTATTTCATACTTATCAGCTAAAACAAGAAAGATCGTACAGAGTTGTTGTCAAAGGACTACATCCGTCAATACCCGCTGAGGATATTAAAGCTGAACTTATTAGTTTAGGTCACTGCGTTAGATCTGTTACAAATGTTAGAAGTCGTGTAACAAAAGACCCACTTTCAATGTTTTTTGTAGATTTGGAACCAGGACCCAGTAATTAAACTATTTATAATATTAAATACATAAATCATGCTGTCGTCAAAATTGAACTGGTACAATGTCATCGATGTCAACAGTTTGGACATACGAAAGCATACTGCAAAAAACCGTACAGATGTGTTAAGTGCGGGATGAACCAACCTACTTTAGAGTGTAAGAAAACTGCTGATACTCCACCTCGTTGTTTACATTGTGTGCTAAATCATACTGCAAATTACAAAGGCTGTAGAGTTTATTAAGATTTAGTGTCTAGCAGAAGTAATAGGCAAAGCGGCCAAAAAAATCATGTTAATTCGAATCATGTTGATTACCCTCAATTAAATAAAATAGTCGTTTGGAAAGACTTGAAAGAATGATGGAAAATTTTATGAATATGATGTCAACGTTTATGGCCAAAGTATGAAAATAAATTTAAGGATAGCAATATGGAATGCAAATGAAAAATATAGTCACATAAATGAAGTAGAAATTTTCATTAAAACTAATTACATTGACATATTTTTAATCTCAGAAACTCATTTTACGAACATTACATTTTTCAAAATAAAAGACTACGATTTGGTTATTGCTAATCACCCCGATAATAGAGCTCATGGAAGTGCTGCTATTTTGATAAAATCGAATATTAAATATGAAACGCCTTTTCCAGTTGAAGAAACTTTTTTGCAAGCGGCTGGTGTAAAAATTACATGCGATAATAATGAAATTAGTATTTCTTCTATTTATTTTCCCCCCAGACATAGCGTTACATGTATAGAATATGAAAACTTTTTTAAACAACTCTGTTCAAGGTTTAATGTTGGAGGCGATTTTAATGCAAAACATCCCTGGTGGGGATCTCGCTTGACAAATCCAAAAGGAAGGGAATTATATAAATGCATTTGCAGAAATTATTCTGCACTATCGACAGGGGTACCATACTGGCCCAGTGATCCACAGAAAATACCCGATCTTCTGGATTTCTTCGTTTTTAAAGGGATAGCAAGGACATCTATGGACATAACAGACTGTGCTGACTTAAGCTCTGATCACAGTCCTGTAGTTTTGACACTTAACTTAGTTATTCAAACCTTAACAAAGAATCTTAAAGTACTTACTTCAAGAACAGATATGCAACAGTTTACATCCTGGATAGAAGGGCATTTAAATCTAAATTTACAAATTAATGAAGGGCATCAGTTGGAAGATATCGTTGAAACTTTCACCAATTTGATTCATAAAGCAGCTTTTATAGCTACTCCACAGAATCAGCAAACAAACGGCTATAATGTTCGTCTATCGGCTGAAATAAGGGGGCTAATTGCAAATAGGAGGAGATTAAGGAGAATATATCAAAACACTATTCGGTTTTAGGCATAAACATGGCACACCAGAACAATGTCATCTTCTTCTTCTTCTTTTGGCGCTACAGTCCGTGGTGAACCTGGGCCTCAACCAACAAAGTTTTCCAGCTGGCACGGTCTTTAGCCAGCGTTCTCCAATTTTGCACACCAAGTTGGTTGAGGTCCCTCTCCACTTGTGTGCGCCATCGGTTCCGTGGGCGTCCTCTACTGCGTTGTCCCACAGGTTCGGAATCGAAGATTCTACGGGTCGGAGCAGTATTCTCCATGCGCTCTACATGGCCCAACCATCTTAGCCGTTGGATCCGTAGGCGCCTGGTTAGGCTCATGTCGCTGTACAACCCGTACAGTTCATGATTGAATCTTCTTCTCCAGAAACCATCAACGCAAACAGGGCCGAAGATTGAACGCAGAACTTTTCTCTCGAAAATACCAAGGACTTCCTCATCCGCCTTCGACACCGTCCATGCTTCTGCGCCATAAAGAAGTACAGGGATTATCAAAGTGGTATATAGTGTCAACTTGGTTTTTCGAGAAAGGGCCTTACTACTCAATTGCCTCTTGAGCCCAAAGAAACAGCGATTGGCAAGAGTTATTCTGCGTTTGATCTCGGTACTGATGTTGTTCGTACTGTTGACTTGGGAGCCAAGGTAGACGAAGTCCTTCACTACCTCGAAGTTATAGCTGCCTATGGTGATGTTCGGGCCCAGTCGTCGGTGTTGCGCGTCCTTTTTTGATGACAGCATATACTTCGTTTTGCCCTCGTTCACCGCTAGACCCATTTTGGCCGCCTCCGTTGAAATACCAGCAAACGCTTCAGTGACGGCTCGCTGTGTTCAACCAATCACGTCAATGTCGTCAGCGTATGCTAGCAGTTGCACGGACTTTTGGAAGATCGTGCCTCTGTTGTTGGCGTGTGAGTTTTGCACGATCTTCTCAAGAATTATGTTAAAAAAGTCACATGACAGTGCGTCGCCTTGTCTAAATCCCCTTCTGACATTGAAGGTCTCGGTGACTTCGTTACCGACCTTGATGGAGCAGCGAGAGTTCTCCATCGTCATCCTACACAGCCTGACGAGTTTAGTAGGAATGTCAAAACTAGACATGGCTTCGTATAGCTCGTCCCTATACACACTGTCATATGCGGCCTTAAAATCAACGAATAGGTGGTGGGTGTCGATTTGCATTTCTTGGGTCTTTTCCAGGATCTGCCGTAGTGTGAAAATTTGGTCGATGGTGGACTTCCCCGGCCTGAAACCACACTGATAAGGACCTATCAGACTGTTCACGAATGGTTTCAGGCGCTCACACAAAACGGCAGAGAAGATCTTGTAGGCGATGTTCAGGAGACTTATTCCTCGGTAGTTGGCGCAGTTGAAGGGGTCTCCTTTTTTGTGGATCGGGCAAACGATGCTGAGATTCCACTCGTCGGGCATGCTTTCCTCCGACCATATCTTACAGATGAGCTGGTGCATGCGCCCAACCAGGTCATCTCCGGCTGCCTTAAACAGTTCCGCGGACAGTGCGTCCGCTCCTGCAGCTTTGTTTGACTTCAATCTCGATATTGCTATCTTGACTTCATTCAGGTCGGGGGGACGGAATTCTCTACCATCATCGTCCGTTATCTGTAGTGGAATATTCTGCCTGGCGATGGAATCGGTGTTTTGTTCGCCGTTAAACTGTCTGCAGAAGTGATCCTTCCAGATTCTCAGCATCGATTGCGGCTCTACTACGATTTGTCCCTCTTCGTCACGACAGGCTTCTGTCCGAAGCTTATATCCATTGGATAGTTGTTTTACCCGTTGGTAAAACTTTCGGATATTATTCCTGCCGTAACACCTCTCCAGTTCCTCGATCGCGCGCTTCTCGTGCTCTTTCTTCTTCTTTTTCAGAAGCCGGTGTTCTTCCCTTCTCTTCCGTTCGTAGAGCTCACGAGCTGCTCTCGTCCTTCTCTCCAACGTCGCCTTATACGCTGCTAGCTTCGCTGAATGTGCCTGCCTGCACTCGTCGTCAAACCATGGGTTTTTTCCGGGTGGCATTTTAAAACCCAATACATCAGAGGCAGCATCTCTGATGGCGTTTTGGCAACGGTTCCATTCCTCATCGGTTGTTTCGCCTGGCAGGGCTGGACTCTCTGAGAGCTTAAGGGAGACTAGATCGGCAAATTTCCCAGCGGTCGATTGCGATTGTAGCTTTGCGACGTCAAACTGTTGTGGTCGTGCTCTACTCCGGTTTGCTACTGATATCCGTGATCTTACCTTGGCTACAACAAGGAAGTGATCGGAGTCAATGTTGGCTCCTCGGAATGTTCGGACATCAAGAATACTGGAGGAGTGTCTGCCGTCGATCGCAATGTGATCAATTTGGTTGACGGTTAATTGATCAGGGGACCGCCAGGTCCCTTTGTGAATGTTGAGGTGAGGGAATCGCGTGCTTGCTGCAGTGAGATTGCGCCCCGTTACAAAATCTAGCAGCCTGAGTCCGTTATCCGACGTGTCGTCATGCAGGCTGTGTTTCCCGATGACTCTAGCCTTGATGCGGATTGTAATGAGGCGTTCACTCACGGATTTAAAGCTTAAGACTTTTTGCCTAAGTCTGCCTCGAACAACAAACCCGCATCCAAACAGGCGCTGTCGCCGCTCTTTGTAGCAATCACCGTAGTAGATGTCGCAGTTTCTCACTTTCTTTTTGCCCGGCCCATCCCATCGCACTTCCTGGATGGCGGTGATGTCAGCCTTATAGGCTTCCAGGGCCTCCGCAAGTTCATCGGCTGCACGTGGTCTGTTCAGGGACCTGACATTCCACGTGCAGAACCGAAAATCGTTATCCTAGAACAATGTCATAGGATTGTCAATAATATCTCATACGCCTTAGAAAGGAAATTGTATTGTTCTGCAGTGGTTTTAGATGTGCAACAAGCTTTTGACAGGGTCTGGCACAATGGACTTTTATATAAATTGAAAACCCTTATCCCAGCGACATTTTATTTGCTTCTTAAAGCATATTTTCAGGGCAGATCCTTTTTTGTGAGCATAAATGAAAATTATTCAAGTTTCGGCTGCATTAATGCAGGTATTCCACAAGGCAGTTTTCTGGGTCCAGTATTGTACACAATTTTTACAGCTATGCCAACAATTGAAAATATAACTACTGCTACATACGCAGATGATACTGCTTTATTAGCCACCAATGAATCACCGGTAATAGCTTCAGAGTTGCTGAAAAATCAATTGAATCTTCTTCAAGATTGGCTTCAAAAATGGAACATTAAAATTAATAATTCATGTCCATGTTACATTCACCCTAAGAAAAAATGATTGCTCGCCTGTTTACCTAAATGGTACAATTATACCAAGTTGCAATACTGTAAAATATTTAGGGCTTCATCTCGATCGAACACTAACTTGGAAAGAGCATGTCAAAAAGAAACGTGAGCAACTTAATTTAAAAACAAGAAAAATGTTTTGGTTATTGGGCCCAAGATCAAGCTTAAGTAAAACAATACTTAAACCGATATGGACATATCGCGTCCAACTGTGGGGAACTACAAGTAATTCTAACGTTGAGATACTACAGAGATACCAGACAAAAACCCTAAGACTTTTAACAAATGCGCCTTGGTTTATCAGCAATAAAAATATACACAGAGATCTTCGAATTTTATTGGTCAAAGACGATGTAAATTCTTCTTGTGTTTTAGGAAACTCAATATATGTTATGTTGTTGTTTAAAAGCCATGACATTTGCTTATTATTTTAATTGTAAAATAGATCGCAAATAAAACAATAAAAAAAAAATTTTTATCTGCACAGTTTCATGTATTGCTTGATTGAAATAGAAAAAATATTTGAGTGCCCATTGTTCAATAAATGTGTTTCCTATTAACGATACAGCTCAGAAGAGGAATTGAAATTCAGCAATCTCTTGTCTGATTCTCTCAAGTTCCCCGTAGTACAATGTTTGAAACTTTTCTCTAGACTTGATTTGCTTCAATGTTGCTAAAATATTTAATTAGTTTTGAAACTACATAAATTACTAAAATTGTAACAGCAATTCCTGTGGTTGTGTATATGAAAGTGTTTATTGGGTGTTGTTCTTTGGGGATTTTAAACTTCTTTAATGAGTCTAGATTACTAAGTGCTAATTTGGTTGCGGATGTCAAAATTTTACAATAATTACTCGTATATCTAAATCTTCATCATGACTGCTTCGTATGTCTTCTAACATTCTGTACTTTAAATTTTTAAAAGTAACATTAGTTATGGTAGTTTGATTGTCTATGACATTCCTTCCGTCTAAGAGAATGATTCTTTCGTCAATCTGCGATAAAGGTTGATTATACTCTAGTATCATATTTGTACATTTGACATTTCCATTATCCAATAATGGTTTTATGCAGTCGTCTGGTTCGTTGTTTATTCATATGTTTTGCTGTATAGTTGTGGTTACAAAGTGCGATATTTCTATACTTAAATATCTTGCAGTATTTAATTATAACTGGATATTTTCAAATTGGGATGACTAACTCGTGTGTCCTGGCGTATACGTCGGAATATTCTAATACGTTATTGATTAGTATGAAGCTTAGTTCATGCCGGGTTATTTCTTCGATATCTTTTAAGTTTAAAGATTCTGCAAACATTCATTATTTTCGGCTGCATTTATTTTTCTGACCAGACTTAATAGTTCATCATGTATTTGTTCCATTAAAAAGTGGTTTTTACTTATTGCTCTTGCATGGAGTTTAATATATTTTGAAATCTTGAGTTTATGATTTTTTGTATATTGTTGTTTTGAGTGCTGATCAAAGAAAGTTTATGATTTTTTAATTCTATGTTTTTGGAGTTGGTTGCTTGCAAACATTTTATGGCATAAATATTTCTGTAAAATTGTTAGCTTGAAATAAGTATTCAAATTCGTTGAATAAAAATATTCTTGTTAAAGTAAACTTCTTCTCTTTCACATTTTTCCATTTGTTGCTTCTACTGTCGGGAATAATGTTATCAGTGCGACTAGTTTTAGGTGTATTTGTTTCATGTTGTCCAACTTTTATATTATTTTTATGTAGAATCGTCCCGATGGTATTCTTCAGCGCTTTCCTTTTTTATATCTAAGCTGGTGTGTCTTCCTGATTTTTTTTTTTCTGCTTTTTTTAAATGTTCGATGTTAATTATTAAGTCTCTCAAAAACTTTGCTTGAATCTTGGCGTAATTTCTGTACGATTTCCTCCTTGTTATGTTATTTGTGACAAAATATAATTCTCTTGGCATGTATCCCTTTACAGTATGTATAGAATTGTTGAGCTCCTTAAGACTAAAAATTTCATCCTTTATTGTGGATGAATTTTGTATTTTAAATATTCGGGCTAATTCACTGATATAACTGTGCCTCTCTCTGTACCTTTTTGCTGATGCATGATGTACTGGCGTTTCTATTTTTCCTATGTCATGTTTTATGCAAATTTTTTTTAAATCGTGGTTATCTCTCACAAGTCTTTTGCATTCTGGGAAACTATTTAGTACAAAGTTCGTGAGCAACTATGTATTTGGAAAATTTATCTATGGTGCTCAAATATATGGCTTTGTTGTTGTAGTAGATATCTGCATGTATGTATGTATTCCCTTGGTTGTTTGGGAATATCTGAGTCGCGCTGAGGTTCTTTGGTTGGGTTTCTTTGATAGCGACCATATAAACAAGCAGAACAGTGGTTATTAAACTGTTTGACATCTCTTTTTATGGGCCAATAGTATTTATCTAACATCTGCTTCGTTGTATTATTGAAGCTTCTATGGGTTCTATTATAAGTTTCTTCTGCTATGTTGTTCATTTGTATCTAATACTTCTTTTTATTTAGTTGCTGTATGTATAAAAGTATTGCCAATAAAGGTTTGTTTTATTAAGTCTGCATGTGGATACAGATCTTCTGTATGTATTTGAATAGCTGCAGCTCGATTGGGCGGCAATATTTTCTTTAAATCGATGGTTAGGTCATTGTTATTCAAAAAACTAATAGTGGGATGTGTTTTACCATCGAATGTAGTTCGGTTTCTTGTTTCAGTAAAATTCCATGGTGGTATGAGTTCTAATTGTATAAGTTAGATATGAACAAACACATCCGTTTACTTTTATGATTCAACATAGAATGCTTTTATTTTTCCAATTTTAATTATAAAATTAAAATACTTCAAATGCTGAGTTACAGAAATAAAAGTTTATAAAAATATTATTATTAGTATTTATAAAAGTGCTGACATAGGTCTGCACCTTTCACAAACAAAATCAACAACTTCTTGCGAAATAAAGTTCTCATAGAAATATTATTATTAATATTTATAAAAGTGCTGACATAAGTTTGCACCTTTTTACAAACAATTAATTTCTTGAAAATAATGCAAGTATCTTGTTTCACAATTATTTCTTGCGCAATAGGCAAATACAATAACAATATAAAAAATATGGGTATTAAAATACTTAGCGTTGTTAACTTATACCATAGATGTTGAAATGCTATGAAACTTTTTTTTGCGGAGAGCGTTGTGTCAATAGATGAAGTATTAATTACTTGTCGTGACAAGGCTTCGGCAACAACGTTTTGTGTTCCCGGCTTATACTAAATTTTAATTTGGTTCTTCTCCAAGATTAGTAGGTTAGCGACCAAATAATAGCTAACAACTCTTTTTTATTGGTGCTACAATTTTGTTCTGTGATGCTTAATGTATGGAGTAAAAAACAAATGGGATTTATATCCTGACTTAATTCAGCATAGGTTTTTCGTAATTAGGTTAAAATAACTGTTTTTTCAATTTTAATATATTAACAGGCTATATGTCTGTTTGATCCAAATGAGCATTTGTGTTATTACTTTTATCCATCATCTCGAGCTTTTCATATATGTATGACAATCTTAAGAAACTTTCGATCGATTTCGTCAGTTCCTATTGCATTAGACTTTATTGACAACAGATTAGAGAGGACATCATAACAGGTGAAATTATTGTCTGAGAGAGTATTGGAAAAACAATAATAGTTAGGTGTAGGTGTAACCACAGGAATATCCAAAAGAAATTTATTTAGATCATTTGCATCTATTGAGCATGACCCATTATTAGTAGGTTTGCCGATACCGATTTCGCGAATTATTCTCCACTTTTGTTTCGATTCAGATGCAGTAGAAAACTTAGCTGCAAAACAATCGAATTTGGCTCTCTTAATGAGTCTATTCGTTGCCCTACGTGCGGTGCGATATACCTCATATATTTCAGAAGTTCTAAAACGTTTCCAGCGCGCAAATAACAAATAGCTGTAGCCAATTGCAAGAAAAAAAAAGTACTACTAGCTGATCATAAAGCAATTCCTTGTTAAGGTCATTTACAAAGAAGACATCAAGAAGTGTGCTACTAGTTGAAGTAAAATGCACAGCATTAGTTACGTTTGGTGAAGCAAGACCCATAATTATCAATTAGGCAAGAATCAGCTATGATATTTGAATTAAAATCACCTGTAACTACGACATCTTCATATGCAACAGCCAAATTGTGCCTAATAATAACTTTATACCCTCACAAATTATCTCAAGCAGTAAATTGAATTTATATCAGTCTAATGTTATGCCCTGATAAATAGACCGATAAGTCCATACACTGAGTTTTGAACTAAGTTCCAAATACAAAAATTACATCAATGCCGGAATTTTCAAAAATAAAACGAAATTCGCTGATTTTATTTGTCAAGCTTTGAGCATTGATATGGCAGATTTTTATACCGCTTCTTTGATTAGACAGGATTTTTATCATATTCGCAAGTCCGTCTCCAGATCGAGCTCTGTTGTTACTTAAACTGTTCATTTGAGTTTATTATAATTATAATAATATAAGCAGAAGTAACGCACAAATCATAAGAAATACAGAAGTAAGTTAAGATGATGCTAAGGAAAGTGTACAAAATACTACTTTAAATACCGAAGGGAATATAAAAGCAATTAGATTCAGTTGGTCCCAGTTGCTAGAAGAAATTGTTCTGGGACACGAAATAAAATGCTGTTGTGCTGCACGCCGTCCGTATATGTAGGCAGGCCATATCACCGATTAGTAGGCTACTATCATTAACAGATTTCTTGAAGTATACAAATAAATGCTCGCATTGTAAACGCGCTGTGTATGACTCTTTGCTTCTTGAGAGGGACAGCTGCTCGAAATATTTGAAAATTATCCTTACTCAGATTTCCATTAACGTAGAATTTACTGTACGAGTTTATATATATATATAAACAAAAAACAAAAACAAAAATTAAAGCCTTAAAATTGGTCAAGTTTTTCAAAAAGCAGTTTTCATCATTCAGCAATAATTACTGCATCCCTCGAATAAGTAGGACAGATTTTAACGCGCGAATTGTAACTTCCATAGTTTTACAGATATTGGAAAAGATGTCCATGAGATTTTCAATTTGATAAAAGAAAATATCATTTAATCGTAACGCGGATGTAACTTTACTGTTCTCCTGGTGTTTTATTTTCGTTTTGAGGGTTGTAATTTCTTTTTGCATATGTTTAAGATCACCTGTAGCGGTTTCAAGTTGCAACGCCCTTTCTGTTACACTGTGAAAGTCATTTTCCAGCTTCCGAGTTCCGCTTGTATTTCGGTTTTGTCCTCATTAAATTTATTTACTATTACTTTCTCAATTTGTTCCTTGAACCGCTTATCCATAACCGCAACAATTTTGAAAGGCGAGTCTGGATTAAAATTACACTCAGTATTAAGGAGTAAATTTTTCAAATTATCCATAATACGTCTTAGTGACGAATTGACCGTAGTCATTGCTGTTGTTGAACGACTAGACTTTGGTTTCATTTTTTCAAAACTTATATCTGCGATCGACACACTATTATTCTTAATTTTTATACTTTTTGTTTGGGTTTTTAGCAGGCTTTGCGTTCCTTCTTAAATCGTACATTTGTTTGCTGGGTTATGATGAAGTATGCAATTTTTCGTAAATTCTTTGTTGATCTAGTGAGAGTGACACTTACTTAGAACATATGTGACCTTCTCCGAGAAAAGAGATCTAGTGTGTACAAATGAAGTTTTGAGAAAAATGCATTTAAAGTTTTATAACGCATTATCACTTTGAACTCACCTTTAGTTGGCAGATGCGATTTGGTATGGTTAGATATGATTGATATGACTTTGGTGCCGTCGTGTCTATGTGGTGACGTATTTTTTTCGATTTTAGTGTCACAATACCTTCGCTATTGTTGCTGCTCTGTACACATTGTAAAAATAACTATAAGAAAGGAAAATAATAAAGTGACGCTTCACTCTTGTGCCAACTGTATAACTTTATGATGTGCGTATACTAATACGAAGAACATTGTAAAAATAAATATAAGAAAGGAAAAGAATAAAGTGACGCTTCAGTCTTGTGCCAACTGTACAACGAGTGTTATCAATATCTCTGCGATTAACGGCTGAGCTACCAAACGAATTACTTCCGCTCATTGCACCAAACGGCTTATGGTTAGATGGTATGTGTATGATTCACAGAAACAGGATTTTGTAGCTCCTAAATCGAGCGAACCGAAAGCGAAAAATAAATCTGAACCTGCCAGCAAGAAAAAAAAATCGAAGCACCGGATCACGAGAAAAAGCTGAAGTCAAAGCGCCGAAAAAATAAAAAGACTGAAATTGTCAAACGGAAGAAAATCGAAGTACCAGATCACGAAACACCGAATAAAAAGTCCAAATTCCAAAAAAATTCGAAGACTGACGAAAAAAACAATTTAAAACCAAAAAATCCAAAAAAATTTTTTATGTTTTTCTCATTTTGATCGATTTTTCCAAGTTCGTTTTGGACGCTTTTATGGCATAAATAAATTTTTATCAGAAATTTACCTCACTTCATCTTATTCTACACCCTTTTAGGTACCAGAATCCACTCTTAAGTCCAAGCCCGTTTTTGACTTTTTTTCTCGGAGAAGGTCACATATAGGTTGTTGTTAGTGTTTTCAGTAGCTGAATTATTGAAATAATCGGCGTTGTCATAAAACCCAAGTCGTTTTTGGTAATTGTTGCTTTTGAAAACCGATATTGGATCCATTTGGTGTCATGAAGACAAGTCGGGTTTGTTATCTTCGAACCCATATAAAACCGATATTCGAATCAGCCGTTTTCTGTTTTTCCTCTTTTGTTTACAAATTTAAGTGTAAAATACAATATGTTGAAAATTGTGCTAAAAGTTGTGTTTTTGCTAAATAAAAATAAAGACATGAAAAAAAGCGACTACATTTAATAAATAAATAAAATGGCATCCGGCGTTGCCATTTTTGTTATTGGAAGAAGGACACTCTGAGAGGGTGGCGGCAATCCATTTGAAGTGCCGTAGACAGCGTAAGTATATTTTAATGCTTATTATATCTTAATTTGTACATATGTTTATTTAAAAATGTTGTACTGGTTCTTAGCCTCTTATCGTTTAAACAAAGATAACATCCTTTTGCGGTGGACTCTTTTAATTGTTTAGCCAATTGTTGCCTGACGGAATCCATAGTTGGCTGATCAGGTTTTACAAACCCTTTTGCCAAATCAAGGTAGTTCTCCATAAACTCCAGGAGAATGCCGTTTTGTGTTTTGTTTTTTTATTAAAAGTGTAAATCACAATAGTGTTATTAATTATTAGAGATCAATAAAGTAAAATTAAAATTGGCATACAAATTTTAGTTATTAAACTTTAAAAAATATATATTTTATGATAACTTTTTTTATTTACATTTTGGTAAATTATCCAAATAGAAGAAATAAAAACAATAGCCCGCCAATTAATTCCATCGCCTGTCAACTTCTTGTTTTATTTCCAATACAAAAAACGATGATATTGGGTTCTATGATACCTAAAACAGATAAAAATTCTAGGTCAAACACAAAAACCGATAACTTGGATTTCATGAAACCAACGTAATTTTTTTGTCAGTTTTAAATCCAAATCCAATTATATAACCCCTACTAACAAAAAAATTTAAGATTTTGCATTAAGTGAAGGTCAGACACTTCAGGTAGTATTAAGTTGTGCACTTGTGAATTTGTTCTTGAAGTAAAAGTTTTGTTAACTTTCTTTTCCGAATTATGTTTTATTTTACTTCACAGTAACTGTGGTATTCAGTGGGATTTATATCAAGTGAGTATCAAATCTCAGGTAGAAATTAAGCTGTGCATTTTGTTTTTAGTATAAGCGTGTCTAGCACAACTTTACCGAGTTCAAAATTATTATTATTGATTTGTTTGTTTTAAATATATAAATAGTTATATTATTATTATGTGTATCAGTTATTAATTTGTTTTATATTTACATGTATCGTTTTCTATTTTTATTATTTGCTTTATTGTAACAGACAAATCGCTGTTTTGAAAAATCCACACTTGTTTTCCTTTCTATCAGGAACTAATTTTGTACTTTATATATGTATATTGACTCCGATTATTGATTCCGTTCCGCGTCTGCGGATAACATTTTTTGTGCGGAAGCAAAAACTTGCAATTGTTCATTCCGCCGCTGCGGTATCGTTCCGTTGTTGCGGTATCATCTCTACAGTTGCGGTATTGCCATACTATTGATTCCGCAATATAGATATTTTCCTCCATTTTGCTTACGTTCAATTTTTATGGCGGAAAGTTAACGGAAAGAACAAAAATGTAAGGAAATGTAAAATTTTTATTAAAGTGTTGTTTAATTGTGTAATTCATTTGTTTGATTTTTGTTTTACTATTTTTCTAGGAGCAAAAGAGAAAAATGTACAAATAAAATCCAAATAGAACCAATGGTAGATTTAATGAAATTGGGCTTTGTTAACATTAAAATATTTACCAACACTATGCTGATAGCTGCCTTCTACAAAAAATCTCAAACAAGCACATAGTTTATCTTTGGCTGAAAGAGCTCCTTGACGACCACTTCCTTAGCATGCAGATTCTACTTCAGACAAAATATATTTAAACGCTACCTTGTTTAAACGAAATTTTTTTTCGAAGCTGTAAAAGTAAGCATAGCTTTCATTTACCAGGAGGCCGGTTCACATACATATGTATGTTTATTTCAACTTACTCTCTATAGTTCATCTGCAACACATCTCCAGATTTATAGCGTAAAACTCTTCTTTCCAATCCCCAATTGTATCCATATATTATTTATAACAAAAAATTTAACACTCGCGTCTAAAATCACATCTAAAACTTGTTGATTTTTTCCCATCAGCTGACACAACATCAACTCATAAGCACTTAAAACAGGGATGTTAAATTAAGTTCGCTGAAAGAGAATACCGCAGGAATGAATAATTGCAATTTTCATATCGATCGATATTTCTTTCCGCTAAAATTTCCTTTCCGTGCGGAATCAATAATACCACCCATTTTGTCTGTTTTTGGAATATCCTAAGAGTTTATTGTTAACCTTGCTGCTACAAAGAATACCGGTCCGCTCACTTGGAGTAACAAAATATATGTATGCTACTCCAGTTAAATATAACACTTAGTTTTTTTGTTTTAAAAAACTAAATTTGTGATACCATTGCTTTTATTTATTTATTTATTTTAAACACTTAAAATGTAAAATTTGTTTACTTATACTTAATATGAACTATGATGAGTCCTTTGGTTAATTCTAAAAACTAAACTGGTTTAGCAAAAGTATTTACAGCGATACTTATACCATTGCTATACTCAAGATTAGAAAAAAATTATTATCTCTTTATTGCAGTATACATACGGGATCTATGAAAATATAATTGTTGTTTACACTTTTTTTTTGATAATTGTTTACAATGTTTTAATAATGATAGTGGTTACCTGATGTTAAAATATGCATTTGGGATTTTAGATACTGATAAAAAATCTAAATTAAAGATAAGACTGTCTGCCTTTGTTCTTAACTTGAGCGTAGTGAAAAACAGCACTCAATTGAGTCTTGAAAGAAACGAACGGAATCAAATCAAGAGTGTATGTATGTACTTGATCCCACAAATGAAATAGTGAACAGAAAGAAAAACTATAGTTACATACGTATGTATGTATGTATATAAGTACATAGCTGGTATCTATAAAGACGAAAAAACAACAAATAATGTGCGAATTAATATGCGTTTTATATGTACATATATTAAAAATGAAAATATGTACAGGGTGTTTTTTTTAGAGGTATAGAACTTCGAATTGAAATAAAACACAAGAAAATCGTTTTAATGTCCATCAATTTGGCTTTATTGGAAGGATAATTTTATGCCATTAATGTTTAAATATGATTTCGGGCATGTGGCCGCCGCGGCTGGCTCGAATAAAGCCAATTCTACAGGTCCAATTTTCAACCACTTTTTCGAGCATATGGGGCCGTATGTTGGCAATAACGCCACGAATGTTGGCTTCCAAGTCCCCTAACGTTTCTGGTTTCGCGGCTTTAATTCTTGCACAAGCTGGATCTTGTAAGGTCGCAAGCCAAGATCTTTGCGCAAAATCTTCCATAAAGTTGATGGACAAAGCTCCAATTGCTGTGCACGGTGGCGAATCGATTCATTCGGGTCTTCTTCAACACTTTGCTCTACAGCGGCAATTGTTTCTTCGGTGCGCACTGTTCGACGTCTCTGCGGATGCGTATTATCACATAGAGTAAACGTAGTGCGAAAACGATCCATGGTTAACCGAATTAATTGCTCTGATGGACGATTATGTCGACCATAAAATGGACGGAGCTTGCGGTAAACTTCGCGAACTGAACCATTATTTTCGAAATAAATTTGCACGATTTGCAAGCGTTGTTCTTTTGTCAACCTGTTCATGATGAAATGGCAAACCAAACTAAATATTAATCACTTGACAGCTGACAAAATGGCCGCCAGTTAAAAAAGTGATGCCAACTTAAAGTTCTATACCTCAATAAAAAACACCCAATATTATTAAAAGGGCAATACATAAAGAAAATATGCATATGTATGTGCGAATAAAAAGAAAACAGTAACGATTTAAGCAAAAGAACAAACACAAAACGTACAAATGAACAAATGAATGTGTTGTAGCCGATGGTTAATATAATATAATATAACTTATTGAATGTATTTTAATTCTTATATTAAATATTCAAAATATTGCACGTGTTGACCGGAAGATGTAAAAAGCAAGAGAGAGAGATATGTGCATGCATAATTGGATTTTTACATAGTTGTATCCAATAGTATATTTTTACAATGGGTACTACAGAATGTAAGACGAATGCAAAGTGAACAAAGTAAAACGAGCAAAAGTAAAGCGAATAAATGTAAAATAGATAAATGTAAAACGAATATAAGTTAGCATACAAATGTAAAGAATAAACGTAAAGTGAATAAACATAAAGAGAATAAAAGTAAAACAAGGACAAGTTAAGGACCCTACGCAAAGTGAAAAACATGAAACGAATAATCGTAACAATTAATAAACGTAATATAATAGCAAATGTCGGTTCCGAAACAATCGAAGTTAAAGAAATGGAGCCAAATGAAGACTTAGATACACAAATCGATGAATTTTAAAGTATTTTAGCAAACGTTATGTCGGTACTTGAGCAACAAACAAATAATAACTCACAATCACAAAATCAAGTGCGAATTACGTTTATTTATGGTGGGTTGTTTTAAAAAAAAGAAGGAATTCTTTTAGTTTTCTTCTCTTGCACTCTAACCCTTTTTGAATAAAAGACACTTTTGTATTTAGTTAAATTTACATTTATTGCGACACGTATAACGGAGGAATTAGAACTGAACTTTCTTTTACAAATTATTCAAAACTTAACTTAAACTCAATCATAATTGTACCATCAGCTCAATTCTGATTGGTTGACTTTATGAAAATCTTCATAACTGAAAGTGCTATCATTTGCACTTTTATTACTTGGAATGTTTTTTATTCTTAAAAAATGTTTTTAATTTAATTTACCTTAGGAAATTGCAGAATTGCAATTTATTTGTTATTTCAAATTTGCTTAACATTTTTGTGGGAACGGAAATGAATTGTAATTAAATATCTTTTTTCCGTTGCACTAATTTTCATAAAGTCAAACAATTTCACAATATTATTTTATTTGTTTATCGCTTCTAAAAACTTATCAAATTTATCAGGGATATATGTAACTTGCGCGATAACGTAAACGAACAGAGAAGTCAACCGGTATTAAATACTAGACAACTGCAACCTCACAATACATACAATGTTAAACAAATTGCCGATTACGATCCAATAAAAGAAAATTTTTAGTATTGAACAATTTATTGACTGCGTTGATAAATCGTTAAGAGCATATGATTGGGACGAAAAATGTTTAGTGTTAGTAATTTTTATCAAACTAAAAAGGCTTCCAAAGATATAGATGGATGCATCTGCTGATTCGTATGTTAGGTGGATTGATTTATCAGCAGCGTTAAAAGAGGAGTTTTGAGTCGAGCCAGACGAAGCTGGTATCCATTTTAAATTTTTAATTGCAACTCGAAAACCAGGCGAGTCTACAAATGATTATTGAAAAAAAGGAATTCAAATCTGCGGCAACAAAGAAAAATGCAGCGTATGGATGGTGAAATTTAATAAAGTATTCGATAACTAATTGAACGAAATTGGTTTAATAAATGTGGTGGAAATGCAAATTTAACTGACAACGAATGAACCACTTGTGTCAAAGCCATACAGACTTCCGGAAATGAAGAAAGAAGCGGCTAGAAAGAAGCTGCCTAAAAGTATCCAGGGGCGTATTATTCATGAACAACATGACAATATGTGTCACTTAGGAGTTTAAAAAACTTTAACGGGAATTTAAAAACATTTTTGGTTCCTAGAATTGCAAAACGCTGTCAAATCGCATATTATATCGGGTGTCGAATGCGCATTCAATAAAGTCCCAGGTAGTAAGGGAGAAGGTAAATATCACTACGATAATATCGTACCGATACCTGTCTATACTGTGCATATGGATTACTTAGGCTCATTTCCTAAATCCCCGAAGATCAGAAAGAAACTGCATCGACTGTGAGAGTGAATGAATTTCTGTGGGAACAAAAATAATTGGGACATTGTTTAGAAAGGCAACATCTGTATGCTACCACCGTCGTAACATCTGGTAATATTATTTGGTACAATAAATGGATTCTTTTAAAATTTTAAACTATAATGAATATATCGCATCCTAAATACAAAAGGGTCACAACTCAAAATTCTAAAATTTTTTAGGAGAGACAAAAAACTGTTTAAGTTTAGTTCATCGTGCAGAAGAAACACATTTAACATAACTGCATTTTTCCAGTTAAAGAAATAGTGACGTGAAAGAAATTGCTGCAGTAGTTAGAGATGTGTACTCTGAATTAATTTATGGAAAAAAGTCACTTTTGAATAATTTTGAGTTGTGACCTTTTTGTATTTAGGGTGCGATATTTTCTATTAACGCTACACATAAAAGCCAAATATCCCCTATATCTCACCCAGGCGACACATATATTATCCCACATGAAGTTAAACTAATGAAAAAACAAATTGGAGTAATGTACTACATGACTGCAAAAAACAATGTAAATGATTTATGAATACAAAAATATTTGTATAAAATTTGGTAAAACATATGAAAAATTAAAATTGTTCAAACAAATTTCGAACAAAGGCTTATGAGTCCATGAATTACTGACAAAGTTGTGAAGTGCTCTGAACAAAGAGATAAACTTTATATGAGATGGATTACAAATAATATGAAATATGAAAGTGAAAAAAAATTCAGAAGCCATGGTGAGAAAAAAATTTTAATGAAAAAAATAGATATCATAAAAAAATTACTGAAAATCGTAACAATCCGATAGTAACCTGGCAGTTGACATATGTAATCAATGGTAAGACTTGTAATAATATTGATGAATCAGCTTTAAAAAGATGCTACTAAATTGGAACAAACAAGCGAAGAGGAAATCTACAATATACTCATACATTTAAATCATAACAAAGGATGGGTATAGACCGAATAAGGCCCAAAGTCATAAAAAATAACGCTGTAATACTAGCCACCATAATAAAAAAATTAATAACTGAGAGTATAAACTAAGGTGTTCCGAAGTTGCTAAAAACTGTTATTCGGCTTATATATAAAAGTGACCAAACAGACAATGTTAACAACTAAAGACCAATAGCCATTCTTTTAGTAATTAAAATGGTATTGAAAGAAATTATTGTGAAGCGTTTAAATAATTTTTTTTTAAAAATTTAAAATAATACATCCAAATATAAACCAAGATTTTAGAAAATTCGCTGACAGAATAAATAATCCTCAGAAAAAACGAACACTGCTGGGTCCTATTTATCGACTTAACAAGGACTTTGATATGTTATCATACGCAAAACTTCTATTAACATTAGAAAAAAATGGCATAAGGGCAATATCTTATCATAGTTTGCCAATTACCTAAGCCTACGTAGATGCTGCGTTAAAATCAATAATGAATACAGCAACGAAATTATAATAAATCGCGGAGTTCCACAAGGATCAAAACTAGAACCGCTCTTATATATCTCAAAATGTTAAAACAGCTCCTGAAATTATGCAAACTCAGGTTGTAACAACGCATCTAAATGGTGGCATGACAACGGTCTGGTAATTAATGCACATCAAACAACCATACGTTGGGCAGGTAAAAATCAGATGGAAATATATATGCTGCAACAAGAACAGTTCTTCACCAGGCATTCTTTTCGGTAGCAGAATCTTATCCGTCACGAGATAACTTTGTGAAGAACTTCTCCAAAAATAAAAAAATAAAGTTCTGAAACTCATATGATCGTATTGCATCCAATTATGGGGCACCGCCCCTGCATTAAGTGTGCAGAAAATTCAAAGACAAATAATTATAATATAATATAATTATTATATATATATAATAATAATATAATTATTATAATTCAATTTAATTTAAAGTTAAATGTTTAATAAATATTCTTCTGCTTCCTTCGGTGCTAGAGTGCGCGGTGAGCAACAAGCGTTTCTAGCTACCACGATTTTTAGGCAGCAGCCTCCAATTTTGCACACCAAGTTGTTTGAGGTTCTTCACATGCGTGTGCCATGGGTTCCTTGGATGTACTATTGTATTGTATCTATTGTGTTGTCGCACTGGTTCAGAGTCGAAGGTTCTGCGGGCTGAAGCAGTATTTTCCATGCGCTCTACATGGCATAACCACCTTAGCCGTTGGATCCATAAACGTTTGGTTAAGCTCATGTCGCTGTACAACCGGTACTGTTCGTGTTTGAATCTTCTTCTCCATCAACCATCAACGCAAACGGGGCCAAATATTGAACACCGAACTTTTCTCGCGAAAATACTAAGAACTTCGTCATCCGCTTTCGATATTGTACATACTTCCACGCCATAGAGGAGGACAGGGATCATCAAAGTAGTATATAGTGTCAGCTTGGTCTTTCGAAAAAGGGCCTTACTACTCAATTGCCTCTTGAGCCCAAAGAAAAGCGATTGGCAAGAGTTATTCTGCGTTTAATATCGGTACTGAATTTCTTCTTACTGCTCATTTGGGAGCCGAGGTAGATTAAGTCCTTCACTACCTCGAACTTATAGCTGCCTATTGTTACGTTCTGGTTCAGTCGTCGATATTGGGCGTCTTTTCTCAATGACAACATGTATTTCTTCAGCGTATGCTACCAGTAGCACGGACTGTTGGAAAATTTTGCCGTGTGAGTTTTGCGTGATCTTCTCAAGAATTATTTTAAGAAAGTCAAATTTCATTGCGTCGCCTTGTCTAAAGCTTTTTCTGACATTGAAGGTGACGGTGAATTTGTTACCGACCTTAATGGAGCAGCAAAAACCTGCATTGTTATCCTACACAACCTGACGAGTTTGGTAGAATTGTCAAAACTAGATATGGCGTTGTATAGCTCGTCCCAATGCATGCTTTCATATATGGCCTTAAAATTGACGAATAGGTGCTGGTTGTCGATTTGCATCTCTTGGGTGTTGTCCAGGATCTGCCGTAGTACGAAAATTTGGTCAATGGTGGAGCAGAAACCGCAGTGATAAGGACCTATCAGACTGTTAACGAATGGTCTCAAGCGCCAGACAAACGGCAGATAAGATCTTGTAGGCGATGTTCAGGACATTTAAACCTCGGTAGTTGGCGCAGTTGAAGGGGTCTCCTTTTTTGTTGATCAGGCATGTGCCAACCCAGGTCATCTCCGGCTGTCTAAACAGTCCCCGGACAATCCATCCGCTCTAGCAGCTTTGTTCGCTTTTAATTTCGATATTGCTAACTTGACTTCATTTAAGTGGGGGGACGGAATTCGCGTCCATCCTCGTCAATTATGTGGGGTGGAACATTCTGCCTGACACCGGTATTAGTGTCTTCCTCGCGTTAAACAGTCTGCAGTTCTTCTTATGCTCACGAACTGTTCTCGTCCTTCTCTCCAACTTCGCTTTACACGCTGATAGAAAAATAAAAATTTCGCTGCTGTCGATTGTTATTGTAGCTTTGCGATGTCAGTTGTGGTCTTGCTCTACTCTGTTATCCTATCGATATCCCTGAGCTTACCTTGGCTACTCGGAATGTTCGGACATCAAGAATATTGGATGAGTGTCCGCGTCGATTGCAATGTGATCATTTTCTTTCCTTAATCCCTTTGTCTTCCTTGCCCAGCTTTACATTGAAATCTTCTAGGACGATCTTGTTGTCGTAGCTGGGCATTAATCGTATGTTGTTTCTGGAAAATTATAAAAGTCATCCTTGCTATCGTCATCTTTATTTTTCGTAGCGGCGTGGGCGCAGATTAAGCTAATTTTGCCGAGCCTAGCTTTGATACGGATTGTTATGAGGTGTTCATTTATATGCTTAAGGCTTTTGGCCTAAGTCTGTCCCGGAAAACAAACCCGCATCCAAACAAGCACTGTCTTTGCTCTTTGTAGCACAGATGTCGCTGTTTCTCATGCTCCCTTTACTCGTCCCATCCCATAACACCTCCTGAATGGCGGTGATGTCAGCCTTATAGGCTAAAAGGGGCTATGCAAGCTGATAGGCGGCACGTGGTCTGTGCAGGGACTTGACACTCCTCGTGTAGAACTGAAAATCTTTATCCTTATTTCGTTGTCCACAGTCTTCAACAATAGGGTCATCCATATTTATTGCTTGTTACCCCCATGCACAACACCCCAACCTGGAGGACCGGGTCCTGGTTTAAAGGCAGTATGTCAGCTTGAGAACAATCAATAACTTTGCAATAAATGTTATAACTGAAAAAATCGATAAATTACATAGAACTTAAAAATCGTATATTAACCACTAACACGATTCAAAACTTTTAATTATGTGAAGAAATGTATACACATACCGCATAACAAATTTGTTCCAGCATGGAACACCTCATTGCTTTCTGAATCTGGTCATAAATTTATAAAAATATGCTTGCTGACTCCTTTGCTTCCTAAAGCTTTATATGATGTCAACCCACAAAATATAATTTATAGGCGAAATAAATATATCTTCCCTTCCTAACCCTATTCTAAACTACCTAAAAACTGATAGTCTAGTGTAATGTCTTAGTGGCCGAGACGTTATACCTAGTTGAATTTTAATAAGTGGATCAGCTGATTTTCTAGAAGTTTATAAAGAATAATTTATTATGCTGTAGCTTAATTTCGGAAATGAGTCTAGTATAAGTAATTACAGAGTTATTGATAAATTAATTTGTATACCAAAATTTCATTAACCATCAAGTTACAGACTTTTTGTGGTCCCACAGCAATATCCAAAATTACACAAAATACAAAATTAAACCCGAATACTTCCGAATAGTTAAATAGATCGACGTAATAACGCTCACCCAAACTCATAATAATCTAAAATCAAAATAATATAAAATTAATGAATATATATTAAACGTTACTAAAGATTCCATGGAGTAGTTCGTGGGGTTCTGCAATATTAATAAAAATTATAATTAAAAATTATTTGTTGTATGATATACATTCATATGTGAAAATTGTGTTAAACTAGCAAATATATTCATAAGTGCTTTATAACACTACATTTTTTGTTCACTGTTCAATTTTTGTTGAATAGTACAAATGTATTGTAATCGGAAAATTTAAAAAGTGCACAGAGTTCAGATATAAATATTAAGAAAAAAAGCAAACTGTCAAAAATTTAGTTATCGAAAAGCAAATATAAAAGTTTTCAAATTAAAATGGACATTTCGTTCTACCAATTAATGCATCAATTAATAAAGAAAAATCTAGTGTCATAAGTGCTTAACCAACTGGTTATATCATTGATTTATTCGACGCCTCAATTTCCACAACCTCAATATTCAAGTATTTTCAAGCCACTTGCACCTAGATTTTTACATTTCACTATAAATGGATGCAAATGGAAATTCTCCCTATTATTTCAGTATGTTTCTCCCAGAAAATCGGATAACTTTTAACGACTTAGGTTTGACTGTATTGAAAGTATGTAAATACTCATTGTATGGAAAATATTGCTTTAAAACCGCATGAAGGTATTCATATGTCAATTGGCAATTATAGAAAAAAGCTTCTACAAACGGTACGGTATCATATTAAATTATTATTCAGACATCGAACAGAAAAAAGGAGTATGAAAACAATGATAAAATACAAAATCTAGAGTGCACTCCTCATTTTTTTCCTTATGAAGGACACACAGATTTAAAAAGGCCAGTGTACCAGGCACACATAGCTGGCAACATTTTTATACTCCGAAAAGCAGAATGCACCAGGTTGAAATACGCTAAGGTAAATGCTGGTCTCCGGTATTCTGATGATATACAGTAAAACAGATTTATCCGGGTCGCTGCGATCATGAGCTAACCCCACAGTAATATCATGCAACTCCACATACGAGTTCAAATTGACTTCCCGCTGGTTGGGTATCCACAACAACCATCTAATTTCTCCCTAAGGCCCTCACCATAGCCGGGTAGAAATAAAGTTTCTGGGGATTTCGACTCTCGTAGTACCAGAAGTAAGCCTCTGGTCAGACATCATATTCAAGAGAAACTACTAACAGTTTAAGCTCCTACAATCAGCAAACAACTACTATTACCAACAACAGGGCACGGAAACATGAAAAACCGACACAGAAACGGAACAAACCATCTCACAGACGACAAACATAAGGAGTTACACCGCGGTTACATGATCAAGTTTTGTTTTCAAATTTTTCACACATACCAAATGCCTAAATTCACAAAAATTGACGTAGCAACTGTTTTCAAGATGTCGTGAAGTTCCACAGAACTTCATGGCTTCTGTATAACTCATATAATAAACAATATTTTTTTTTTAATTTTCGCGGAATAATGTATATATACTAAAAGAAACAATAGAAAAGTGTGAATGTATTAAAGCTTGAAAATCAAACCTTGATTGTCTAATCCCCAAGTTAGTTTTTAGTTTTAATACATGTTTCTCACTCAAATGCAAATTGTTGTCGCCGAAAGGAATGCAAGTTATTTTTTATTATTGTTGTTGGTGTATTAACACCTTAAATTGTTTCATTGGAAGTGAGAAGCAAATATTCGACAGCTGTAACAGTGGGCTCTTATATACATATGAACATTTGCAATTATTTTAGGCTTAAGTAAAATAAATTTTTAACAAAAGTAAGTATTGTAAAACCTGCAATGAAGCGAGCAAGATGTCACAATTTTTGATCCACGGCCGCAAATTCTACACAAGTTTTGTCAAATCACTGCCCAAATAACTTTGCAGTATATTGTTATCTATACTGCAAAAAATAACCAAATTGCTCTATATTGCTGGCCGGTGGGGAAATGGCTCCTCATCGTACAACTATGTATCTAGTATCATCATTGTTATCGTCAATTAAGTTCATCATTGTTGTAAAGTAAAGGTGTTATTTTTAAAGAATATTAATAAATAATCCATTTTTTATTTTCATGCACATCTGTATTTATCAGAGAATAGCTTTTTGCGACTGCAATAAAATTATCCGAAATCAACAACATAAAAAACATTATATTGCGTTGAATTGATTTTGCTTTCAACGACACAATTGCTCTGTTGATTTTAATCAATCATACAATTAGCAACATGTTTGCTATGTGAGTATAAACATCGTTAAGATTCGTGTTTGGATAAAAATGATTGCGCATGTAAAATAAACAAGGAGAGGATCCTGAGTTGGCTGGCTGTATACTCACACGACAAATAAAACTCGTTTGAATCGACTTCGTTCTATGAATTCTAGAATTGAATTGAATCTTATCAATTCAATTTAGCATCTTTAGAGTTTTGATATTTTCGACTGTGGGAAAATGCTTACTATACAAGTTTATACAATTTGATTCTTAAAAAAATAGTTTTGCAACGTGCGCAGATATAATTTTGGCTACGTTGCAATAAAATTTTGCAACAAGCTTTAATGAACTTCATACTTATTCAGTAAGGAAGTTAACTTGCATGCAGTTAGGCAATGATTGCTTTGCTTTTGTATTGGAAGAAAAAATTCACAAGAACTCAATGCGGTGACTTATTCAACAGTTACTTGGTGCTTTTCAGTAATATTTTCTTTTAATACACATTGAAACAAAAGGTTTTCATAGAAAAACACAATTATGTATGTATCTATTTTTCGATATTTCTTAAAAATCACATTTGTAAAAATTAAATTACACTTTCTTTTTAAAACACATGTTGACTTCAATTCTCTAAATTAAACTTTATTTCTCAACGGTTCAATTAACAAAGAAACTTAGTTTTTGCAAAGTTGCTTTAAATCCTAAAAATCATTTTGTTTTAAAAAAAGTTGTCCATTATTAAGAACAACAAAAATATTATCTTTATATACATATAACAACAATACTGTGTTATGTATGTTTGCACATGCACAAGTAAGTGCAAGTACAACAACAATATTAATACAGTTTAACATAATATAGGAAATTAATGAAAATGACGACATTTTAATTCGAGATGGGACGGTGATCTGAGTGACTGATCTCCTCCAACATTCTCTTAGAAGGGGAGCAATTTCGTATATTGTCGACAGGAACCATTAGGAGTCTTCAACTCCACTACTCGCGCACATCCATCATTACCACAAGAGTTTGTTTTTCTCGATCTAGTGACCAAGTTTGTGGGGGTGTATTATCTTCATGGATAAGGACTAAATCTAAATTACCAACTTTGATGTTAGGCTGGGTCTTTGACCATTTCAAACGTTGTTGTAATGAATAAAGGCAATGTCGAGACCACAGTTGCAATAATTGTTTTTTTTTTACAAAAATCTGCTGGCATCTGTACAGTGCTGATAGTTGTGATGCATTAAATGTTTCTTCTTAACTAAAAAATAGCCAATTAAAAGGTGACCAGGAGTCAAACCTACACCATCATTAGGGTCATCCGACATTGGAGCAATAGGAAGGGAATTTAATATGGCTTCGACTTCAGCTATTATATATATATATTCTTCGAATGTAAGACGTGCTTGAGACAGATTTTTCACCAAAAGCGTCTTAGCACACTTCACTGCCGCTTCCCATAGTCCCCCAAAATGTGCACATTCTGCGAACAATGGGTTTTGATACCTTCTCTTGTTGATTCGGAGAGCAATTTTTCTCTCAGTTCTTTGAGTTGATTGTTGGGAAAAGTAAATTTTTTTACATTATCACATATCCATTTTGTGGCTAAAAGGAGATAGTTTCTGCATATATGTATGATTGAACGAAGTTGTTGGTTAGAAGAGCAGCATTTCTGAAGCAAGAGTATAGTGTTTTGTCTATTTCATCAGGTATCATTAAGGAAGAAAGCCCTTCAGTCTGTTGGAAATACGAAAAATGTAAGCGATAATTTGAACAATTTTAAGATAAGAAGAATGCCTATTAACAATTTTTTCTATAATACATTCTTGCACATTTGTACTGCACTTGAAGGCAACTGCTTTTCTTTGTTCAGGAATTTCTGGTGTTTCCCTATTATAGCTGGTAGTCCATTTTGAAGCGTTCAAGCGTAGGAAGTCAGGTCCAAAAAACTAAATCATTTTAGGTAGACTTTCGGCCATACAACCACAAGATATAATGTCAGCAGGGTTATTTTTCGACATGTTATGTGTCCAGTTTTTTCTTGTAAAGGGTGGTTAAATTTCAAGAGCCGATGTTGATTTTGAATAAAACACAAACTATTTAGGAAATTATTGTAATTTTATTTTATTATGATGTATTGGTATGCCGTTAATGTGCCGAATTATCTGATCCTTTAGGTCTTGAATTGTTGCTGGCTTATCGACGTACACCTTTTCTTTCAAATAACCCTAAAGAAAAAAGTCCAACGGTGTCAAATCACATGATCTTGGCGGCCAATTGACATCGCCATTACGTGAGATAACACGGCCATTGAATTTGTTGCGCAAAAGAGCCATTGTTTCGTTAGCTGTGTGGCAAGTGGCACCGTCCTGCTGAAACCACATATCGTCCACATCCATATCTTCCAATTCGGGCCATAAAAAGTTCGTTATCATCTCACGATAGCGAACACCATTCACAGTAACTGCCTGACCGGCCTCATTTTGGAAAAAATACGGCCCGATGATGCCGCCAGCCCATAAACCGCACCAAACAGTCACTCTTTGTGGGTGCATTGGTTTTTCGACAATCCCTCTTGGATTCTCATTCGCCTAAATGCGGCAATTCTGTTTATTGACGAATCTACTGAGGTGAAAATGTGCCTCATCACTGAAGATGATTTTCTTCGAAGTGCACGATATGCATTTTGATTTGAACTCCCATTTTCATAATAAGTCTGGATAACTTTAACACGTTGTTGGATTGTGTATCTCTCCATGGTTCAAATTGAGTAAGTCTGAAATAGAGAAATGTCAAATAAAATTCGGAAAAAAACTTGGCGTTTAGGTGTGGTTCACATTCAACATCGGCCCATACAATTTAACCACCCTTTAGATCTGAAACTTGATTTGCAACAAAACAGTTTAATGTCGATGAATGCAATTGTAACTACTGTAGAACGATCTTTGAATCTGTCTAAGAGAAGACTGAAAAAGAAAACTTAGAAATTTTCTTCTTGATTTTGTACTAAGCTTTGCAAAGTAAAACGGTTGCACACAGTTCAAGATGAGGTGAATATTGAGCCTTGATTGGAGCTGATTTGGACTTAGCAATGAGCACAGTCGCCATATATTTCTCCAATTGTGTTTTCTGATGTGAGAGTATAACGAGTATAATATGGAACCACATTGTTGATAAGCAAGGCGGTAGAACCTCATCCCAACCGATATTCTGGACCCACATTTGTTGAAGAAGAATTCTACAACGAATGACTATGGGGCTTAAAAGTGCAAGAAAATCGAATATTTTTGCAATTGTAGATAATATGGTACGTTTGGTTGGATTTGGTACATCAGGAAAATCAAAACGAAGCAGGAAAACATCTTGCGCAGGATTCCAAGCTATACCATGAGTTTTTGTCAAGTTGTTCTCAGAGGTTTTTATAGGAACTACCTCCATTCCAGTATTCATTATGTCTGGGCAATTGCAATTACATATTGCGAGCTGGAGACCATGAGTGCCAAGAATTTGTGTAACTCCAGCTTTCTTAACTATTAATTCTTCGAGACTATCGGAGCCAGTGAGAACATCGTCAACGTATAAATCTTTACAAAGTACCCTGAAGCCAATTGGAAAAGTAGAGCTATGTTGATTAGAAATAAAGAACAAACTTCTGATGGTCAAAAACGGAGCAACTGAAAGGCCATAGTGTTTAACTAAAAAACGCCAAGTTCATCCTTTGGATTTTACCTCCATAGAATTAATTGCAACTTACGGTCAAGGTCATCAAAATCAAGAAATTGGCGGTAAATTTTAGATATGTCAGCAATAAGAGCATACAGTATTTATCGGATATAAGAACATCTCATATAAGAACAAAACGCTTATAAGAAACATTTTCAAGAACACCATGTCTTTTTAGTGATTTTTCTAATAAAAAGGTTTCATATAAGCAAAATGCTTATAAGAAAAAAAACTGATATAAAAAAACATTTTTCTTAAACACCAAAACCACAAAATGTATAGAAAAAGAATTTATATAAGAAACTTCCAACAGCAACGTACAAAATACTATACACACAGTAAAAAATGAATTACATGTATTTATAACATATTATTTTTTCCGAATAGAAGTTGTTTATTTTTTTAATAAAATAAAAATTAACTACCAAACATGATTTGTTTTATTTTTCTACATACATCTACGTATATACATAAAAAGATAAAAAATCTCGTATATTCATACAAGAAACAAATGTCTTATGGCCATAGCTACTTATATAAGAACTAAGTTTCTTATATAAAAAAATAGTATATAAGAAAGAAACGCTTATAAGAAACATTTTTTGTGGATTTTTTAAGTTTCTATTTAAACAAACCATGAGTATGTTGTTCAGCGAATAATTCGGAGTTGTGCGAGCTGACCCATCAAAGACTACACGAAGTTTTGTGGTTGTACTAGAAGGCTTAAGTACACAATGGTGTAATATAATATAATATGGATGACAAAGAGAGTAACTAAAGCGTGCGTGGGCGTACCGTGTAAAAACACATTAGTTCCGATACAACCACAAGAAAATATAAATATGGATGCCCCTATTGCTGACGACCATGGACCACGGAATAAGGATAACGATTTTGTCAGGTCCCTAAACAGACCACGTGCAGCCGATGAACTTGCGGAGGCCCTGGAAGCCTATAAGGCTGACATCACCCCATCCAGGAAGTGCGATGGGATGGGCCGGGCAAAAAGAAAGTGAGAAACTGCGATATCTATTACGGTGATTGCTACAAAGAGCGACGACAGCGCTTGTTTGGATGCGGGCTTGTTGTTCGAGGCAGACTTAGGCAAAGAGTCTTAAGCTTTAAATATGTGAGCGAACGCCTCATTACAACCCGCATCAAGGCTAGACTCGGCAACATTATGGCTCGGCAACAGAGGATAAGAATGACGACAGCAAGGATGACTTTTATAATCTCCTAGAAAGAACATACGATCAAAGCCCCAGCTACGACATCAAGATCGTCCTAGGAGACTTCAACGCAAATCTGGGCAAAGAAGACACCTTCGCTAGAGTCATCGGGAAACACAGCCAGCATGACGACACATAGGATAACAGACTCAGGCTGCTAGATTTTGTGACGGGGCGAAATCTCACTGTAGCAAGCACGCGATTCCCTCAGCTCAACATTCACAAAGGGGCCTGGCGGTCCCTTGATCAATCAACCATCAACCAAATCGATCACATTGCGATCGACGGCAGACACCCCTCCAGTATTCTTGATGTCCGAACATTCCGAGGAGCCAACATTAACTCCGATCACTTCCTTGTTGTAGTCAAGGCAAGATCATGGATATCAGTAACACAACGGAGTAGAGCACGACCATCACACAGTTTGACGTCGCAAAGCTACAAACGCAATCGACCGCTGGGAAATTTGCTGATCTAGTCTCCCTTAAGCTCTCAGAGAGTCCAACCCTGCCAGGCGAAACAACTGATGAGGAATGGAACCATTGCCAAAACGCCATCAGAGATGCTGCCTCTGATGTATTGTGGTTTAAAATGCCACCCGAAAAAACCATCGGCTTGACGACGAGTGCAGGAGATCGAGGAACTGGATAGGTGTTACTGCAGGAATAATATCCGAAAGTTTTACCAACGGGTAAAGCAACAATCCTCACTTCTGAAGACAGTTTAACAATGAGCAAAACACCGATGCCCTCGCAAGGCAGAATATTCCACTCCAGATAACGGACGATGATGGTAGAGAATTCCGTCCCCCCGACCTGAATTAAGTCAAGATAGCAATATCGAGATTGAAATCAAACAAAGCTGCAGGAGCGGACGCACTGTCCGCGGAACTATTTAAGGCAGCCGGAGATGACTTGGTTGGGCGCATGCACCAGCTCATCTGTACGATATGGTCGGAGGAAAGCATGCCCGACGAGTGGAATCTCAGCATCGTTTGCCCGATCCACACAAAAGGAGACCAACAACCGAGGAATAAGTCTCCTGAACATCGCCTACAAGATCTCTTCCGTTTTGTGTGAGTGCCTGAAACCATTCGTGAACAGTTTTATAAGCACTTATCAGTGTGGTTTCAGGACAGGGAAGTCCACCATTGACCAAATTTTCACACTACGCCAGACCCTGGAAAAGACCCAAAAGATGAAAATCGACACACACCACCTATTCGTCGATTTAAAGGCCGCATATGACAGTGTGTATAGGGACGACATTCCTACCAAACCCGTCAGGCTGTGTAGGATGACGATAGAGAACTCTCGCTGCTCCATCAAGGTCGGTAACGAATTCACCGAGACCTTCAATGTCAGAAGGGGACTTAGACAAGGCGACGCACTGTCATGTGACTTTTTTAACATAATTCTTGAGAAGATCGTGCAAAACTCACACGCCAACAACAGAGGCACGATCTTCCAAAAGTCCGTGCAACTGCTAGCATACGCTGATGACATTGACGTGATTGATCGAACACAGCGAGCCGTCAATAAAGCGTTTACTGGTATTTCAACGGAGGCGGCCAAAATGGGTATAGCGGTGAACGACGGCAAAACGAAGTATATACTGTTATCAAAAAAGGACGCGCAACACCGACGACTGGGCCAGAACATCACCATAGGCAGCTATAACTTCGAGGTAGTGAAGGACTTGGCTCCCAAGTCAACAGTATAAACAGCATCAGTACCGAGATTAAACGCAGAATAACTCTTGACAATCGCTGTTTCTTTAGGCTTAAGAAGCAATTGAGTAGAAAGGCCCTTTCTCTAAAAACCAAGCTGACACTTTATACCATTTTGATAATCCCTGTACTTCCCTATGGCGCAGAAGCATGGACGGTGTCGAAGGCGGATGAAGAAGTCCTTGGTATTTTCGAGAGAAAAGTTCTACGTTCAATCTTCGGCCCTGTTTGCGTTGATGGTTTCTGGAGAAGAAGATTCAATCACGAACTGTACGGGTTGTACAGCGACATGAGCCTAACCAGGCGCCTACGGATCCAACGGCTAAGATGGTTGGGCCATGTAGAGCGCATGGAGAATACTCCTCCGACCCGCACAATCTTCGATTCTGAAACTGTTGGACAACGCATTAGAGAACGCCCACGGAACCGATGGCGCACACAAGTGGAGAGGGACCTCAACCAACTTGGTGTGCAAAATTTGAGGGCGCTAAAGGCCGTGGCAGCTGGAAAAGTTTTTTGGTTGAGGCCCAGGTTCACCCTGGATTGTAGCGAAGAAGAAGAAGAAAGCGTGACATATGACCAAGTGCCAAATATTCGTCCATAATATCAATATACATTGATTTGAGTGTTGGGTAATGCTCAAGTCAACGTTCGAGCGACAAAAAGTTCTATATAAAAGTTATATCTATATATATTTAAAAGGCAAACGAACTTGAACTCCGCCATTCGACATCACTGAAGTGTTTTCGACAAAGTGATTTTAACAATAACAACCCAAACATGAAATTTAATTTTTGTCTGCGATTCGCTTATTCCGGTAACATCTTCGCAACCTTTTTTTTCATAAATTTCATCTCTGAACAGGAATCTAAAAGCACTATTACCGGTTGAAGTGATCCCCAATTGTCCTTTATTAGAACCACAGCAGTTGATGTTATAGTTCTCCTAAATGATCGAGTAACTAGCGATACAGCAGGATTTACCCTCGTTGATGGAGCAGGGCTCTCGCTGCCTGAAACAGATTTCATACGGCCGAAAATGTGTAACGAAGTATGAAGAGCAGATTCACAAACTCGACAACAAGGTTTAGAAGAGCATTTCACTACTAAATGCAGATATTCATTGCCGAACGAAGCGATAAAAGTGAGCCTCGAATTGCTGATACCGTATTGATTATGTGACGTAACGATCTACTGTCTCCCTTCGACGGCAGCAAGAGCTTTCTCCGAAAGACAATTCAGTAAATAATTAAATTTATCGACAGGTGTGAGCGATGAATTTTCATGCACCATATTGTTAGAGGTGGCAATAAATCGTTTCTAATCAGAGTACTTTCCATCAAATCGGAGCAATTTCAAAGACGGTAATCGAGGCTGATTAGAAAATTTAATGGAAGTGCTGATAATACTGTGAGCCAGTGGAGTTGTATAATTATTTTTATTCAAAATCGATAATATCTCTGCTTTGCTGAAACGTAAATTTCACCTCGAGCGGCATCTGAAGAACATACACAATTCGATTTGTGACTGACAAATCTGTTTGAAATAGTATGGTAATATTCATAATTCAGAGTGAACGGACGTGTTTTTTTATCGCTTGAATAGAGTGTAAAATTGTAAGAGGTACAACCGAAATAGGTGAACGGATTTATTTTCTCTTTTTAAATAAATTTGCTTGTGAAAAGTGATAATTTGTGATTGTAAACAGGCAAACAAAAAATAAATAAGTAACAGAGGAAAAGCTTTTGATCAATAAACAACAATTAAAATATAAAAAACACTAATACTGTATGAGTGTTCCAATCAGATGTTGTTCTGAAAAAGAGCTTAGCTCCTTTAGTAAAAGTTTATAGATTTCGGAGGAAGAGTTTTTAAAAAAACCGTTGGATAATTTTCTATCGGTAAGAGATGAACACCGCCACCGTTCCTGCTCGTCCAAAATTGTAAATACAAAACATCTACTCTTTTAATGAATGCCTTCTTCTTCTTCTTCTTCTTCTTTTGGCGCCACAGTCCGGGGTGAACCTGGGCCTCAACCAACAAACTTTTCCAGCTGGCACGGTCTTTAGCGTCCTCCAATTTTGCACACCAAGTTGGTTGAGGTCCCTCTCCACTTGTGTGCGCCATCGGTTCCGTGGGCGTCCTCTACTGCGTTGTTCCACAGGTTCGGAATCGAAGATTCTGCTGTGGTTCTAATAAAGGACAATTGGGGATCACTTCAACCGGTAATAGTGCTTTTAGATTCGAACGTTGACTTGAGCATTACCCAACACTCAAATCAATGTATATTGATATTATGGACAAATATTTGGCACTTGGTCATATGTCACGCTTTCTTCTTCTCCTTCGCTAGAATCCGGGGTGAACCTGGGCCTCAACCAAAAAACTTTTCCAGCTGCCACGGTCTTTAGCGCCATCCAATTTTGCACACCAAGTTGGTTGAGGTCCCTCTCCACTTGTGTGCGCCATCGGTTCCGTGGGCGTCCTCTAATGCGTTGTCCAACAGTTGCGGAATCGAAGATTGTGCGGGTCGGAGGAGTATTCTCCATGCGCTCTACATGGCCCAACCATCTTAGCCGTTGGATCCGTAGGCGCCTGGTTAGGCTCATGTTGCTGTACAACCTGTACAGTTCATGATTGAATCTTCTTCTCCAGAAACCATCAACGCAAACAGGGCCGAAGCTGCCTATGGTGATGTTCTGGCCCAGTCGTCGGTGTTGCGCGTCCTTTTTTGATGACAGCATATACTTCGTTTTGCCCTCGTTCACCGCTAGACCCATTTTGGCCGCCTCCGTTGAAATACCAACAAACGCTTCAGTGACGGCTCGCTGTGTTCGACCAATCACGTCAATGTCATCAGCGTATGCTAGCAGTTGCACGGACTTTTGGAAGATCGTGCCTCTGTTGTTGGCGTGTAAGTTTTGCACGATCTTCTCAAGAATTATGTTAAAAAAGTCACATGACAGTGCGTCGCCTTGTCTAAGTCCCCTTTTGACATTGAAGGTCTCGGTGAATTCGTTACCGACCTTGATGGACCGGCGAGAGTTCTCCATCGTCATCCTACACAGCCTGACGAGTTTGATAGGAATGTCAAAACTAGACATGGCCTTGTATAGCTTGTCCGTATACACACTGTCATATGCAGCCTTAAAATCGACGAATAGGTGGTGGGTGTCGATTTGCATCTCTTGGGTCTTTTCCAGGATCTGCCGTAGTGTGAAAATTTGGTCGATGGTGGACTTCCCCGGCCTGAAACCACACTGATAAGGACCTATCAAACTGTTCACGAATGGTTTCAGGCGCTCACACAAAACGGCAGAGAAGATCTTGTAGGCGATGTTCAGGAGACTTATTCCTCGGTAGTTGACGCAGTTGAAGGGGTCTCCTTTTTTGTGGATCGGGCAAACGATGCTGAGATTCCACTCGTCGGGCATGCTTTCCTCCGACCATATCTTACAAATAAGCTGGTGCATGCGCCCAACCAGGTCATCTCCGGCTGCCTTAAATAGTTCCGCGGACAGTGCGTCCGCTCCTGCAGCTTTGTTTGATTTCAATCTCGATATTGCTATCTTGACTTCATTCAGGTCGGGGGGACGGAATTCTCTACCATCGTCGTCCGTTATCTGCAGTGGAATATTCTGCCTGGCGATGGAATCAGTGTTTTGTTCGCCGTTAAACTATCTGCAGAAGTGATCCTTCCAGATCCTCAGCATCGATTGCGGCTCTACTACGATTTGTCCCTCTCCGTCACGACAGGCTTCTGTCCGAAGCTTATATGCATTGGATAGTTGTTTTACCCGTTGGTAAATTTTACGTTTAATATTATTCCTGCCGTAACACTTCTCCATTTCCTCGATCGCGCGCTTTTCGTGCTCTTTCTTCTTCCTTTTGAGAAGCCGGTGTTCTTCCCTTCTCTTCCGTTCGTAGAACTCACGAGCTGCTCTCGTCCTTCTCTCCAACGTCGCCTTATACGCTGCTAGCTTCGCTGAATGTGCCTGCCTGCACTCGTCGTCAAACCATGGGTTTTTTCCGGGTGGCATTTTAAACCACAATATATCAGAGGCAGCATTTCTGATGGCGTTTTGGCAACGGTTCCATTCCTCATCGGTTGTTTCGCCTGGCAGGGTTGGACTCTCTGAGAGCTTAAAGGAGACTAGATCGGCAAATTTCCCAGCGGTCGATTGCGATTGTAGCTTTGCGACGTCAAACTGTGTGATGGTCGTGCTCTACTCCGTTGTGTTACTGATATCCGTGATCTTACCTTGATTACAACAAGGAAGTGATCGGAGTCAATGTTGGCTCCACGGAATGTTCGGACATCAAGAATACTGGAGAAGTGTCTGCCGTCGATCGCAATGTGATCAATTTGGTTGACGGTTAATTGATCAGGGGATCGCCAGGTCCCTTTGTGAATGTTGAGGTGAGGGAATCGCGTGCTTGCTACAGTGAGATTGCGCCCCGTCACAAAATCTAGCAGCCTGAGTCCGTTATCGGATGTGTCGTCATGCTGGCTGTGTTTCCCGATGACTCTAGCAAAGACGTCTTCCTTTCCCAGCTTTGAGTTGAAATCTCCTAGGACGATCTTTGTGTCGTAGATGGGGCATTGATCGTATGTTCTTTCTAAGAGATTATAAAAGTCATCCTTGCTGTCATCATCTTTATCCTTCGTAGGGGTGTGGGCGCAGATTAGGCTAATGTTGCCGAGTCTAGCCTTGATGCGGGTTGTAATGAGGCGTTCGATCACATATTTAAAGCTTAAGACTCTTTGCCTAAGTCTGCCTCGAACAACAAACCCGCATCCAAACAGGCGCTGTCGCCGCTCTTTGTGACAATCACCGTAGTAGATGTCGCAGTTTCTTACTTTGTTTTTGCCCGGCCCATCCCATCGCACTTCCTGGATGGCGGTGATGTCAGCCTTATAGGCTTCCAGGGCCTCCGCAAGTTCATCGGCTGCACGTGGTCTGTTCAGGGACCTGACATTCCACGTCGAATTAAAAAAATTTTAATATTGATTTTCTGTTACTGAAAATCGAGGTGGTGAATAAATTGATGAAATAAAAAGTTTACTATGAATATTTTCTATTCAAATATTTGTGGCTTGAAGATAATTTTCGCATGTGTCGTTCAGCAAATAATGTTTAATTCTGGTTAATTCTGTTTAATCATAATTGCCGACCCTCCACAAGCTCTTCCCTTTTAGTATCGTGTAGTATGTAGCCATTAGTTTTGAAATAGCTAGTCGACGTAAGATCATCATTATATCTATCTTTTTTTCCTTCAGGAAATATTCGAGTTCGTTTTTGTGTTGGCGGATGCCGCTCGCGTTTCAAAAACATATTTTTAAGCAATTCATTTGTTTAAAATTGCCTGTAAAATAGTGAACTGCATTTTCAGCATTTCCTGCATCATGGTGGTCATAGATGTTGTGAAAATGTTTATCGACTGCACAATAGACTGTAATGTTGGTTCAAGATTGCTAAAATGTGGCTCAGAGGGTAGAGGTTTTTGCTCTTGATCTAAATTAGCGATGTTAGATTTTACCACATTGGCATTGTTTTGAGTTTTGGACGTTAATATGACTGGTTGTCTTTACTGTTTGAGGAAAATTGTTAGCAAAAACGATATGTTGTTGCTGGGTTTGATCAAGCGCTTGAAATGTGTGTAGACGGGGCAGCCTCTGTAGTTAGCGGTATGGCTACCTCCACAATTGCTGCATTTTTTGACTTTAGAGTCGGTTTTTGGCTTATTGCATTGTGCCATGCCATGGAGCTCACCACACACAACACAAACGTAGGCAACTTGCAATAAGTTTTAGTGTAGCCAAATTCTTGACAATTCACACACTGAACAGGTCCTAAGCGTCTATGTGGTTCTTCTACCGTAACTTTGCGGTGTAAAAAGTATTTAAGATTATAAATAGGGTGAACTTCGTTCTTTTTCTAAAGAACGTCTCCAGGTTCCAATTCTACCCTAAACATTGGCTGAAGGATTTTTTTTCGCGGTTTCTGATGTTTAAAACATTTTAATTTTGAACCTATAACAGTTACTCGGTAAATTTGCTAAAGTTTAAAAAATATTTAAGTACTTATTGTACAGAAAATATGGATTTAACAACGCCGGAATATATTGATTTGGCAACAAGTAATTTTACCAGGAACCTCAAAGAAGCCGCGCAACATGCCACCCATAGTCATACGCGAAACAGAAACTTGAGTAATAGGGTTTATTCCTCAGAAATCGAGCAACTTGTGTCAGAAAAAAGAAGAGTTAGAAGAGAGTGGCAACTTCGCAGATCTCCCCAGCTAAAACATAAGTTACGGTAATACAAAAATCTACAACAACAAATCTTCTTGAAACTCAAAGAGTACCTTCCCTTAAAACTTATTTAGCAAGTTTAAATGGTACTCCTCATTCCAGTTATTCTTTATGGCACGCGACAAGAGGTTTAAGACGACCCATTCAAGCTAAGCCACCCTTGCGAATCCTGACTGGAGAAATCATTTCTAGATTTCGAAAAGGCGACTTTATTTGTTAATCATTTGAACATTTTTTTTATTTCAAGCACATCTGATAATGCAGCTGAATTACCGCCAGTTGCTAGTAGACCTCCTGTGCACCTACGACTAAATATTCGTGATGTTGAAATCGCTATTGGTAACTTAAACCTTACAAAGGCCCCAGTAATAATATTCTAGTGCAGTTACCTCGAGTAGCTAAAAGAATTACTCTCTTTATTTTTAACGGTATTTTACGCCTTGAGTATTACCCAGCAGAGTGAAAGGTGTCTATGATTACTATGATACCAAAGCCAGGGAAGAATCCCACCAAAGTAGAATCATATAGGCCAATAAGTCTACTGCCAACAATTTCTAAATTGTTCGAAAAATTTTTGATGTCTAAATTAACTCCCATATTAAATGATACAGGATGTATTCCCAACCATCATTTCAGATTCAGGGCTGCTCACAGCACCATTGAACAAACACAGAGATTAGTCAATGTCATAAGGAAGTATTTTGAATATAAAAATTATTGCTCAGCTCTTTTCATTGACGTTTCTCAAGCTTTTGACAAAGTGTGGCACGATGGTTTGATGCACAAAATAAATTTAAACTTGCCTGCAAACTATCACAACCTCTTGAAAATCTACTTATATGGTCGCAAGTTCATCATCATAGAAGGTGACTTCACCCACTCTGTACTTGATTTATGCCTCTGACATGCCAACAGGCTCCCAAATTCACACTTCAACTTTTGCAAAAATTTAAAATTAGATTCCAAACTTTTGTTAAACAAAACGATTCTAAACCAATCTGGTGCTATTTGTCATGTAATAATAAATAAACTCAGTATTGCTGAGACTCACAACATAACAACAACCGTCTTTATTTAGCTCGCATGTGATATGGTGTCAGATGTGCTAAAAAATTAATAGAAAAGAAGAGATAAAAAAAACAAAAACTTAAACTGAATACATTCAGGTTTCTGATATATAAATAAAGCAAAGTAACTGTGCAAGAAAATACTTATATACATAGGTATATATAAAATAGGTAGGTAGGTATAAAAAAAACCCTGTGACAAGAAAATAACACAGGGACATGACAGAAGCACAAAATCAACCGGTTCAGCAAAACATATCAAATGTACCAAATGTAATGGCAAATTTAAAGCCTCCAAAGAATTTGTTTATTCATCATGATGGCGATATGGCTGCTGAATGGGCAGAGTGGTTGGACGAATATAATAACTATTATATGGCGTCAAAAATCGATTCGGAACCCCAAACAGTGCAGGTTGCGAATTTAAAAATAGTTTTAGGCCTGGAAGCGAATAATTTGCTCCGTAATTTAGGCTTAACCGACGATGAATTGAACAGCAGAGCAGCTATAATAAATAAGCTGACTAGTCACTTTGCGCCACCCCGAAAAAAAAACATATGAACGTTGTCAATTCCACCGTATAAAACAGCAATCAACAGAACCATTTGAAGATTTTTACCAAAAACTGAGGCAATAAATAAAATACTGCGCTTATAATAGTATGGCCGACGAATTTTTGGTAGACCAAATAGTACTTGGAATTTATGCAGACAGTACAAGAAAAAAACTATGGATGGAAGAAAATCTAAATTTGGGAAAAACTATAAAAATATGCAGAGCAGCAGAAATTACAACAAAACAAATGCATGAAATAAATAGTGACGAATATAGCGGAGTGGTCAATACAGTAAAGCAGCAACAACAAAAGAATGAGAAAAAATACAAATGTGGTCGCTGTAACAAAGTGCAAAATAAAAAAAAGGGCAAAATAAAATTGCCGTATTTAAAACTTTAAAAGACAATTTCCAGTCAATACTGGCGTTGAAGGAAAAAGTGAAGAAAGAATTAAATAATATGGTTCAAATAAAAGTCATCGCACCGATAAGTGAGCTATCGCCAGCTGGAAGCCGGATGGTAATTGTTCAAAGATAAGAATTTGTATGGACCCGACCGAATTGAACAAAAACAAAAAGCGTTGCCATTTTCCTCTTAAAACGATAGAGGAAATTGCAACAAAGGTAAGCGGTTGCAAATATTTTACTAAATTGGATTGCGAAAAGGGATTTTAGCAAATTAAAGTAACCGAACGGTCAAACAAATTCCTGACAATAGCTACGCCATGGGGGCGATTCTCCCATTTGGTATTTCCTCTGCGCCCGAAGTGTTCAGTGAGGTAATGTCTCGTACTCTAGAAGACATTAACAACTGCGAGGTTGCAATGGACGACATATTTCTATTCGCAGAAAGCAAAGAAAAATTAAATAAAATTACTTATCGAGTTGTATTACGATTAAATGAGATTGGATTCAAATCAAAATGTGAATACAATAAGAGTTCTGTTAAATTTTTGGGGCATATTTTCACTGAACACGGGTATAAAGCAGATGACGAGAAAATATCAGCGATAAAAAAATTACAACAGCCAAAAAATACTAAAGAGTTGCAACGCTTGCTTGGCATGGTAAACTATCTGGGAAAGTTTATCCCCAACTTATCTGAGCTTATTTAGCCAGTAAGAATAGTGCTGCATAAAAACGTCGAATGGCAGTGGGATGAGCATTTGAAAAAATAAAAACTGCGATTTCGTCATCTCCAGTTTTGGTGTAGTATGACGTAAATAAGCCAGTGACGTTATCTGTCGACGCAAGTAGTACAGCTATTGGCGCGTGTTTACTACAAAACGGTAGCATACGCAGCTAGGGCTTTTAGTCAATCGCAACAAAATCAGCCACAAATAGTAAAAGAGGCATTAGCCATAATATTTGGTTGTAAAAAGTTCCACGAGTATGTGTACGGCAAAGAGTTGCTGATTGAAACAGACCATAAGCGATTGGAGACGATTTTTAAAAACCCGATACAAAATGCACCGTTGAGGATGCAAGGCATATTATGGGACAGTACAATATTGTCCGAATGTTATCTACGTAATAGGCAGAAACATACCATTGAGTAGAGACATAAGTTGATGAAACTGAACCTGAACTAATGCAAAGTAAGCTCTGTACTATCGACAACGCTAGATGCAGAAATGTATAAACAATTTAAAAAATCGATTGACAACGATCCGGAACTAAAAGTTCTTAAAGAGTATATAATGTAGGGTTGGCCAGAAAAAACATCAAAAGTCCCAAACATCATAAGAAAATATGCCACGTTTAGGCATCAACTTACATAAGATGAAGACTTATTGTTTAATGGTGACCAAATCATTGTACCAAAAGATCAAGTGCACGAATTACTACCACGATTACATTCTGGTCATTTCGGTATCAACAAAACTTTATCCATGGCAAGAAAGCATTTATATTGGTACGGTATGACAAAGGATATTACACTGTATGTTGAAATGAATGCAAAGTATGTCAACAAACACAAAGAGCTAACAGCAGCGAAGAGTTGATCATTAAAAAATTACCAGAATATCCTTTCCAAATTGTATCGGTGGATATTTTTCATTTTGAAGGTGATGACTTCTTGTTAATAGCGGACCATTATTCAAACTTCTTTGATTTTCGCAAATATACTACGTCTATGTCTATGTCATTTTCGGTTCATGGAATTCCAGAAACCCTGGATAGCGATGGCGGTTCACAATTTGCGTCTATGAGATTTAAACAATTTGTTGAAAATTGGCAATTTAAATATAATATTTCTTCGTCATATTATCCTAAATCCAACGGTTTTGCTGAACCCAACGTCCAAAATGCAAAAAAAAAAAACCTTTTGAAAAAATGTTCAACAGATCGTACTGATGTATACAAGGCATTTCTAAATTGGAAAAATAGTGATCGTCATAATATATTGAAATCCCCAGCAGAAATATTGTTTAACCGTAAAACTCGCACAACAGTTCCAACGGCAAAACAACAACCTTTTCCAAAAATTGTAACCGGAGTGACAGAACGATTAAAACAACTGCGTGAAAAACAAAAAAACAAATGCCGACCGAGGTGCTAAAGCTAGATCATCCTTCCAAATAGGTGATACGGTTGTTATGCAAACTGGTCATCGCAATTGGACCTCAATATCTATAATTACCAATACTGAGCATCCACGTTCGGTAATAGTTCAAAATGACAACGGTAAAAAATATCTTCGAAATACATTTCATCTAAGAAGATCACAACCAACAACGTACCAACTCAACAATCTACTATTGAGGACAACAAAAGGTTTTCTGAAAAAAACCCAACTCCGATATAGAGGCGAACAGGTCCAAAGAACGCGCAGCGGCCGGGTGGTGAAGCGTAATTTTTTTTGTTATATCTACTAAATACATACATATGTATATATGTGGGAACAGAGGTTAACGCACAGATACATACATCAAGTACAACACTGACATACCAAATAATGCAACACTGAAGTACTTATTAGAGTACAAAAGACAAAAAGGACAGACGAACGCACAACAAGTTGTTAGGCAGTTTTTAAGTAAGGTTCTCGAAGAAACGTTGTTTGCTTGTGAGAAATGAGGTTGAGTAAAGTTGTTGAAAAGTAGCCTAAACAGTGAAAGTAATTAATTCTTTAAGTTGTGAGAATAATGTTAAAAGTGCTTCGGACGGACATTAACTTAATTCAAAAACTGTTAATTCAATAAACTATTCATTTTTTTTTGTAAATTTTGTAACAACTAAATAATAATCCTTTTTTTAAATAAATGAATAAACATATAAAGCTATGAAAGCTTAACAAATACAATACTGGAATCTTGACTTTAAATCATAATTCCTAAACAAAACAAAAAATCCAAATCCAAAGAAAAAATTTTAGTAACTTGAAATTAAAATCAAAATAATTGAAATTTATATTGTTTATATGTATATATAAAAAAAAGAGAGATATCATGTAATAATATATAAACTCAGTATTGTTTACACTCGCAACATAACAACAACCGTCTCTATTTAGCTCCCATGTGATATGTGATACTATGGAATTGAATTATGGCACACCGCCTCAGCATCAAACAGAAAAAATTCAAAGGCGTCAAAATAAAATTCTCCGCATGATTACAGCAGCTCCGTGGTATGTTAAAAACTCTCGAACTCACGCAGATTTGAGCGTGCCTCTAGTAAAAGCCGAGTTTGCAAAAAAAAAAACGCGACAAAGTATCTTAATAAACTTAAAAACCAGCCGAGCCCTCTTGCACGTAACATACTTAATTTTGGCGGCCATACTCGGTTGAGAAGGAAGGACTTTTGTAATACACATAGTACCCGTATAAATATAATCTTGAAGTCTAGCACTGGCTGGGCACATTTTGTTTTAGTATTATTAGTTAATTTTCTGAAGATAAACAAAATTTCTAGTCTGCATTGTAATATTATTGAATCGGATTTGTCTCCATCCGTATAAATTTTCTTTTGTATGCAAGATATGTTTCGCTTAGTTGTGGCTCGTTGCTGTTTTAATAAAGCCAGCTCTGAATCATCATTATTTTCCATGAATTTTTTTTCTTCACAAAAGACGAGTAACGATGAACAAAAGATTAATATAATTGTATCAAATAGGCACAGGTATTATTATTTACAATAAGAGACAGCAGCGTTTAAAGTTAATTACAAGAACTTTTCGAACGAAAATGCACGTTTCTAGACTAATAGGTTATATGAAATAAATAGATAAACATTGCGGCTTTACAAGCCTAAACTTCTTGCTACTAATTTAAAATAAATTTTATTTAATTTTAAAGTTGCTTTAAATCTTAAAAACATTTCTGTATCAAAAAAGTTCTCCGTTATTAACCTTCGCTTTTCCAAAGGTTTTTATGTTAATCGTTTACTTACCGGGTGGTACTGCACTATTTTACTTACAACTATAGGCGATGAACACGTGTTTGTCACACATAAATACATATTTATATTACACATATATATTATTATATATTATGAGTGATGCCGTGAAAGCTTTAATTCGAAGATTTTCTAATAAGAAAGGTGAAAATGTATACAATAAATGGAATTCTGAAAATAAAGAAAATCAGCGTACTTGGAAACCAATTACATATGAGGAGTTATCCGCCGAAATTTTACGATTCCTTCGTTTTGACTGGCATGCTACAAGAGATGTCTTCGAAATGATAAATTCCAACCTAAGATCCCATTACCGCCCACATGAATCAATAACCGTAGACGAGCAACTTTTCGGGTTTCGGGGTCCACCACGTAAACATTGAAGAAAAATCCAAAAAAGTTGAAAAAATCTTATAAAAAATAAAAATTTAATCATGTTTTTACATGAATTAGAATAAAGATACTCATAAAGAACTAAAAAATTTGTTCAGTGAGTCTAAATTTCATTTAGATCGAAGAAAAATTGAGGAAGTTGTTGAAGAAACAAAATCGAAATGGCTGGGCATAAGTAAAGCGAAGGTTAAGAACAACAAAAATATTGGGTGGTATTATTGATTCCGCACGGAAAGGAAATTTTAGCGGAAAGAAATATCGATCGATATGAAAATTGCAATTATTCATTCCTGCGGTATTCTCTTTCCGCGAACTTAATTTAACATCCCTGTTTTAAGTGATTATGAGTTGATGTAGTGTCAGCTGTTGGGAAAAAATCAACAAGTTTTAGATGTGATTTTAGGCGCGAGTGTTAAATCTTTTGTTATAAATAAAATATGGATACAATTGCCTTTTTTGAAGATAGCAGTGACAGTGATTCTTTGGACATGGGATTGGAAAGAAGAGTTTTACGCTATAAGTCTAGAGATGTGTTGCAGATGAACGATAGAGAGTAAGTTGAAATAAACAAATATGAGCCGGCCTCTTGGTAAATGAAATCTATGCTTACTTTTACAGCTTCGAAAAAATTTCGTTTAAACAAGGTAGCGTTTAAATATATTTTGTCTGAGTTCTGCATGCTCAGGAAGTGGTCGTCAAGGAGCTCTTTCAGCCAAAGATAAACTATTTGCTTGTTTGAGATTTTTTGCAGAAGGCAGCTATCAGCATAGTGTTGGTATAGATTTTAATGTTAACATAGCCCATTCAACGTTAGCACCAAGTCTTCCCAGAATTTTTTCATGGCTGCCGTAGCGCGCTGGCTGAAGCCACATTTAATCTACCATTGCTTCTATTTGCGTTTTATTTGTAGATTTTTCTCTTTTGAACCAATAAAAATACTAAAACAAAAATCAGACAAATGAATTACACAATTAAACAACCCTTTAATAAAAACTTTACATTTCCTTACATTTTTGTTCTTTCCGTTAACTTTCCGCCATAAAAATTGAACATAAGCAAAATGGAGAAAAATATCTATATTGCGGAATCAATAGTATGGCAATACCGCAACTGTAGAGATGATACCGCAACAACGGAACGATACCGCAGCGGCGGAATGAATAAGTGCAAATTTTTGCTTTCGCAGCCACGGAACGGAATCACTAATCGGACCCATTATCTTAAATATACGAACAATACTGTGTTATGTATATTTGCACATGTATAAGCAAGTACAACAACAACATTAATACAGTTCAATAGAGGGAATTAATAATAGTAAAGACACTTTAATTAGAGATCGGACGGTGAGCAAAATGAGCTCGTCCAACAGACTTAAAATAGTTTCTATGTATGTACATAAAAAAAATATATAAACATAAAATTACTTCTTTAGGTACATGCATACGTAAAACTTAAAATAAAATTTAACATTAAGAAAAACAAAATTCAATAGGAACTTTTTTTGAAAGATGGAAAAATTATTACTTTCAACTTTGCCGTTTTCTTTTCTGTTATTACATTTCGTGCTGGAAGGAATTGAATGATTGCATTGCAAATTAAGATAAGTAAGGAAACAACTTTTCGTTTGATTTCCACTAATGAAGAACATTAAAATCATTAGTAATATCATAATTTTCTTGACAATATTTTTATATTTCTTCTGTGGATGTATTTATCGTAATAAATCTTTTTTTTATGAAGTCGAGAAGAAAGAACTGTACAGTTTGCTTAAATGGAGATTCGTTTATATATTCTTCATTTGGATCTATTGTTAAATTGTTTTCAGAAGGTGATGGTTGCGATTCCGAATGTATTGTAGATAGTCTTCTATTGACTTAAAGTTTGAATTCCATCGAGTTGGCAACAGCTTTTTAAGGACGTACATAACTGGTGCTGTAAGTTAGCTTTTTTAAAATATTTAAAAATTTTTTTACCCGATTGGATAGTTCTTCAAGCTCAAGGTTTTCATTGAAGCAGTGTTCTAATCCATTAGAAAACAAATGGCTGCTACACTTCAAACGAATGTTATTTGTCAACGCTTTTACAACATTACAGGCCCTGTCTGTAACGAACATAATTTGCTGCGTATTGTCTACCCCAATCCCGATAAATAATGCGTTCAATGTACTCAAAATTCCCATGGATTTAAGCCAGATTTCTCCCTATTTCGCACCAATTTTTACAAAAAAATAACAAAACCGGAAACAATGATGTCGGAATATGGTTGGTAGTCCTCAGAAATCCATTTTTGTCAAGGAGAATATTTGAGAAGCTTAGAGCAAGTACGGCAATATAAATATCCTTCCAAAAAATATTTCCGATTATATACCTGATATAACACTTTTGCGTCGTGGTGATAAGGTATAAAAATTTTTACAAACTTGTTTCGACATGAACTCTTCTTCCCTTGATATTTTATCGCTCCATCTGTTGCTTATAACATTCTTAAAATAACTTTGCCTTTGAAACAAAATCCTACTTTGTCGACTCCACATATGTATGTAACTATGTTTCAAATGTGTACTTACAACTCCCACTCATACATACTCGTACATACATGCAGCCATTTTTATTCAACACCAAAGCAAACGCGCATTCAAAATGTTTACTGAGCATTGGTGACTGCACTCAAAATTGAGTTTTGTTGCTTGATTTATATTGAATAATGAACATTAATAACAATTACAAGGCGATGGTGATTTTACTAAGCGTTGAAGTTTCTTGATTACAAAATTTTTGTGCATGATTGATGCAAGCAAAAACCTGATTTTTGCTGTTCTCTGGCATATATGTATGTATGTATATAATAATTTTATATGAGCAACAAAGGCGGGCAAAGTATGACTCGGAAAGTAGGCAGTATATTTTCAAAGTACAGATTTAATACAAGTCTGGACCAGAAAATTTTTTAGCAGGTTTTATTTTAAATTTAAGCAAAAGCAAATGGTTAATAAAATCGTTGAAATAGAAGTGTTTATGGTATGAAATAATTCCAACAGACACAGAAAATGTGCAAGCAATCCACAATTTTTCTTCACAAGGTCCGTCCAGGAATTGACCTTTAGTAATCTGTGGTTGGAGACCTTTTATTAGAAATTATGCTTTTTCAACAGCAATTCTCACCAATACTCTTAAATTAAAAGAATATACATAGTTTGTCACAGCAAGCCAAAAGCTCAATTGACGATCTAAAGATAGCTCTGTCTTCTGCTCCCGTTTTGCATTACCCGCGAAAAGTCCGTATTACCACAGAATACATACAAATAAGAGAGAAACGTTTATGTTATATAAAAAACAGTAAATGATAGGGAAAAGAATAAATATTGCAAACTAATGCAATAAATAAAAAATAAGTGCAGAAGTTAGAATATTATATCCACCCTACATATGTATATGTCGACATTTTTCCAAAATTTTACATGCATTTACTGGTGAACTGTGTAAATAAAGTTTGTTTTGTTACTTAATCTGATTTGCCTTTTCTACACATAGCTAATTTTATATATATATATATATGTATATGTGTATATGTATATGTATATATGTATATAATGTTTTATTTAAAATAAAGTACACAACGCATGTTTTACATGTACATACATATTTACATACGCACATATTCTTTAATTAAAAATAGGAGCATTTAAATTTTTTGTAAAGATTTCGTAATTATCCCGTAATTTTTTTTAGGGATATTTTCATGACATTGCTATTCCGGAGGACATGGATCGTATTGGAGAAGACAAAGAGGAAATGATTAATTTAGAAGTAAACCAACAAAAGGAGATGGAAAACGTAAAAGTGTCATGTATTCTAATCTACATGAACGAAATTGTTAAGCCATATCTAGCAAGGAAACCCCATCTTAATTCTAATATTTGGTTAAAGGTAGAAAAAAACACATATAAATATTAATGTTTACTTATGTATGTATATTAGACCTGTCCTTATTTTCTGACTTCAAAATTTTTAATATAGCACCCTGTTAAAATTTTATTTTAATCAAAAAAATCGCGATACCAAAGCTTCAAGGTGATGTTTTGATATTAACAAGTGGCGCATTAGGTTTTAAAGTTACGTACATACATATGTACATAACTCATCCATTGGGCATATTTCTGTATCCAGATTAATATTTTTGCCTTTTTATATAAAAAACTCTAATTATAAATTCATAGATGCATAGGTACATTTATTTATTTATTTATATTTTTATTTTCTCGTTTCTATTTCTTTCAGTAGTTATGCACGATCTAAAAAATTGCATAAGAAATAGATTATATATTATTATATACTTGTAAAATAAACTGTTTTTGGTTTTAATTTTTAGTGAATGCTGTGTTAAACTCTTCCCTCAATTTGACTCCCCTTTCAGCTGAGTCATTAACAACGTTTATTGATTTTAATACTTCCCTTCCTTTGTTAAAATATCCACTGCGATACCATTCGCTGGCATCAGTTTCAATAAACGATGTGCTTAGTTTAAAACGCTCAAAAAACATCAAGGACTTTTTTTTCGGATCTAAATCGTTTTTTTCAACACCTTCAATTTGTTTATAATTAATTAGTTACCGCAATTTTTTGGCCATTCGTTGTTTAACTTCAAGTGGTACATTTTCATCCAAAAGGGAAAAGAGAACTGGCTGATCAGCTAAGTACCAAAGAGGATTTAAAAGCTTTTACAAGCAGGCTTCAGCAACTAATGAGTCCTTTTCTTTATATTTATTAAAAATTTTTAAAAGTTGAATGTCGTTCCATGGCGCTTCATTTTTTTTATTTGCACTAAGCTATGGTTTTATGTAATTAACTACAACAAAGCCACATATCCTACATAATGCTTTTATCTCAGCTTCTGTAATTGGAAATTCTTTTCTTAAGAGAAATACCTTGATTGAATAAATGGCATTGGCCATCCATCGGGCCTGATGATAAGCGCTGGGTTTTCGTATCTTATTTCCTTTCGGAAGAATACCTCCCAAAACGATGACGACGAGTTCTAAGAACTCTGTGTAGTCATGACGAAGCTGAAGGTTTTAAAACAGAATAAGAGTATTTCCTGTTGGTTTTCCCTAATAAGTTCAACCAGTACAGTCTGCGATGCGTTAGTTTTTGAAAAAGATGCTTTAAAGTTTTTAAATAAAGGAATGTCGGGACCGCATGAGGAATACACTGATGAAATTGCAGTTTGTAAAACTATTTCAAAAATATGGTGGCGAAATCAACATATTTCATCCCAATTTCATCTCCAGCAATGTGCTCCATAAAATCTGCCGGTATTCGAAGACGTTGTTTCAAATACGAGAGCTTGAACTTTTTTCAGCAAACCACATTTCTCCAAAGTATCAAAAACTGCACTAGAAATTCCTTTATGCGACCCCGAAGGAATGTGCGGAACACCTACGAGCTGTTCACACTTGGAAGAAGCTTTGTATCCCAATGAACAACACCAAAATCATCATTTACTGTAAACTCAGATTGAATATTTCTCGCATTATCTTTGCGATATTGTTGACGGTATTTTTTGATTGAAGATCGATTTATAATATAATCTATTGGATTCAAACACAAACTTTCTGCGCGTGCACTCAATAGATGAACTGCATCTCTATCTCTTACTTTACATTTGTCCATAGCGGCTTACAATCTACGATTCACAATTAACTTTTTACGTCGTATTGCCACCGAAGTAGATAGTTGTTTCGATATATTATTAGAAATGTCTGAAGTGCGTGAACTATTCATTTGTTCGTAAACATCCGAGGTTTCTGAATCTACGTTGAAAGTTCTCTGCTCTGGAACTAAAAATAAGACAAAATTATTTGACTTACAGTTGCAATATTGAGTGATTTGCAGTCATTGATGTATAAAAAATCGATATTTTTATAGTTCTTCGATATATTTGTGAATGATATTTCATTATTTTTGCTTCTTCTATTTTTTTTTCTTTCAGCTTTTGGTTTTCCGCTCCTACAAGCTTTAAATCGATTCACATCAATCTTCCAGATTTGGGTTTCTTTGCGCAACTAAAAATACTTTATCCTCTTCAATAGATATTAAGTTTAAAGCATTTGCATGCGCTATGTCAAACAAATTATTTAAATCTTTGGCAAACAATGTTTCTTTAGATTTTTGAATCTCATTAAATGGTTTACAGCTTTTTTCTAAATTCCACCAAGTTTCATATAATTTTTTTTATTTTTTTCGATCTCTAGTTAGACTAGAGACTATGACTAAGGATTGAACAAATCTCCACGATTTGATATATTTTCTTTATTGCAGGAATTCACTATATAAGAGTAAGGAAATACTCCCTTTTTTCGATTAAACATTTGCTTGCGATAGTCTAGGAAAAGAGTTTAAAAGTTTATTTAAAGTTCGATATTGATATATATTCACACACATATATATATGTGTGTGATGTTTGTGTGTGTATCTATATAAACGTCATATATTGTAATTTTTGGCCTGTTTTGAACAATACCTATTCCCACATTGAATGTCGTTAATGTTTGACAAAAAAAATTCTATAAACATGAAAGAATTTATAGATTTTCACCCGCCAACGACAAGAAATAATTCCTGCTAAACTTCAATTATGAGATTTCAGCATCAAGAAAAAGAAAAACATATTAAATATCACAAAAAAGCTTTTGCTAATAGGACTCAAGTATTATCATACACGTATAGAAATGACAATGAAAAATGTTATTACTACGGAAATTTAAAACTTGAAAAGCTAGATAATAACTAACAAGCTGATGTCTCAAATTTACCAACTCAATCACTTTCTGATAGTGAGCTTGTTATTGAAGTTACGGAGAATTATTATAGTAATATAAGCCATAAAGCATATCTTAATATTGAAGATGAATTAAAAAACTTAAATGAAGCGTAATATCAATTAAAGATGTCTATACAACCAAGCGTACAAAAACAACAACAAAAATAAGCAAAATTGAAACAAGGAAAACGAAGAACAAATACATACATACATAGTTAATATTACAAGCAAAAAGTAGCTTGGAATATCAAAGATGTAAAAAAGACTTTTTGAATCGAAAATTTAATCGAAATGCGAGAATATTTATGGAAAATTTTACACTCCTCTAAATGGTTTTGATTAAAATATTTATTTCTGTTCAAAAATTGCTCTGATATACAGTTTCAAAGCAAAGGATCACTCCTGCTTTTAAATAAAGCTGGAAAAGCCTAAAAATAATACAATACAGTAATTATTCATACTCGTATTGATGAATGGTTGAAACTTAATTTAATTAATAATTAAGTTTCGAAAATTACATTGAAATGAAGAAATTACAAATCAAATACTGCAATAAAAGAAACAAAATCATTCATTCAACCAAAGGAAAATGATTAACGTCGCAAAACTAACTACAGGCATACATATCCATATGTATAAGTTGGTATGATGCAAATGAAAAGTATTGCATTAGAAGGTACAGGTCATAACAATCATTAAAGCTTTTAACATTCAAATATTTTTTTCCAAATAAAGGGATGAAAATTATGTTTTAAAAGATATTTATAACAATAGTACATGACGTATATTCGTTGTACATGGCATCTGCCATGACGGCTATGTATAGTAGTGGATGAAACCCACTTGAGTGAACTCAATTTCTCATAATATTCTGCACGACACAAATCATAAACCCCTTGCTAAAGAGCTCGGGCTATCTAATCCCTTCTGGTACACAATTCCCCAGAAAGGGAGAAAAACAAGGCTTCTGGTAACCCGAAATTCAAAAGGACATCAGGCCTTAACCAGCTCACCTGTAAATTCCCCTGAATCCAGTTCTTTCGCATAAAAACATACCTGTCGCAAGGCAACAGCACCTTGAATATTTTCTTCTTCCTGCGTTTTTAAGTTTAAAACACAACCAGAACGTTTCCGACAAGGATAGGCTCCACAACCATTGACTGACTCAAAATACCAAAAGACATCCTGGGGACGTGGTGGTCCCCGTTTTGCCAATTGATCTGTCATGAAGGTTTCGGAAAAATATGCATAACCGAAGCCATATATGAACTTCCTAGAGTTTTGGGACTCCTTCCCCTCTATTACCCGGAAAGTAGAGTGGCCTGACTGGGTGTAAATCGTCAACGCTTAACATGCCCATGGGGGAATATTTTTTGTGCAGCTGGAGATAAAAAAAATATAAATATGGATCCCCTATTGCTGACGACCATGGACAATGGAATAAGGATAACGATTTTCGGTTTTGCACGTGGCATGTCAGGTCCCTGAACAGACCACGTGCAGCCGATGAACTTGCGGAGCTCCTGGAAGCCTATAAGGCTGACATCACCCCCCTCCAGGAAGTGCGATGGGATGGGCTGGGCAAAAAGAAAGTGAGAAACTGCGACATCTATTACGGTGATTGCTACAAAGAGCGACGACAGCGCTTGTTTGGATGCGGGCTTGTTGTTCGAGGCAGACTTAGGCAAAGAGTCTTAAGCTTTAAATATGTAAGCGAATGCCTCATTATAATCCGCATTAAGGCTAGACTCGGCAACATTAGCCTAATCTGCGCCCACGCCCCTACGGAGGATAAAAATGACGACAGCAAGGATGACTTTTATAATCTCCTAGAAAGAACATACGATCAATGCCCCAGCTACGACACCAAGATCGTCCTAGGAGATTTCAACGCAAATTTGGGCAAGGACGACATATTCAGACTCAGGCTGTTAGACTTCGTGACGGGGCGAAATCTCACTGTAGCAAGCACGCGATTCCCAACGGATTCAGATTTCAACGCAAATTTGGGCAAGGAAGACATATTCGCTAGAGTCATCGGGAAACACAGCCTGCATGACGACACATCCGATAACGGACTCAGGCTGTTAGACTTCGTGACGGGGCGAAATCTCACTGTAGCAAGCACGCGATTCCCTCACCTCAACATTCACAAAGGGACCTGGTGGTCCCCTGATCAATCAACCGTCAACCAAATTGATCACATTGCGATCGACGGCAGACACTCCTCCAGTATTCTTGATGTCCGAACATTCCGTGGAGCCAACATTGACTCCGATCACTTCCTTGTTGTAGCCAAGGTAAGATCACAGATATCAGTAGCAAAACGGAGTAGAGCACGACCACAACAGTTTGACGTCGCAAAGCTACAATCGCAATCGACCGCTGGGAAATTTGCCGATCTAGTCTATTTTAAGCTCTCAGAGAGTCCAACCCTGCCAGGCGAAACAACCGATGAGGAATGGAACCGTTGCCAAAACGCTATCAGAAATGCTGCCTCTGATATATTGTGGTTTAAAATGCCACCCGGAAAAAACCTATGGTTTGACGACGAGTGCAGGCAGGCACATTCAGCGAAGCTAGCAGCGTATAAGGCGACGTTGGAGAGAAGGACGAGAGCAGCTCGTGAGTTCTACGAACGGAAGAGAAGGGAAGAACACCGGCTTCTCAAAAGGAAGAACAAAGAGCATGAGAAGCGCGCGATCGAGGAACTGGAGAGGTGTTACGGCAGGAATAATATTAGAAAGTTTTACCAACGGGTAAAACAACTATCCAATGGATATATGCTTCGGACAGAAGCCTGTCGTGACGAAGAGGGACAAATCGTAGTAGAGTCGCAATCGATGCTGATAATCTGGAAAGATCACTTCTACAGACAGTTTAACGGCGAGCAAAACACCGATTCCATCGCCAGGCAGAATATTCCACTCCAGATAACGGACGATGATGGTACAGAATTCCGTCCTCCCGACCTGAATGAAGTCAAGATAGCAATATCGAGATTGAAATCAAACAAAGCTGCAGGAGCGGACGCACTGTCCGCGAAACTATTTAAGGCAGCCGGAGATGACCTGGGTGGGCGCATGCACCAGCTTATTTGTAAGATATGGTCGGAGGAAAGCATGCCCGACGAGTGGAATCTTTGCCCGATCCACAAAAAAGGACCAACTACCGAGGAATAAGTCTCCTGAACATCGCCTACAAAGTCTTCTCTGCCGTTTTGTGTGAGCGCCTGAAACCGTTCGTGAATAGTTTGATAGGTCCTTATCAGTGTGGTTTCAGGACAGGGAAGTCCACCATTGACCAAATTTTCACACTACGGCAGATCCTGGAAAAGACCTGAGAGATGCAAATCGACACCCACCACCTATTCGTCGATTTTAAGACCGCATATGACAGTGTGTATACGGACAAGCTATACAAGGCCATGTCTAGTTTTGACATTCCTATCAAACTCGTCAGGCTGTGTAGGATGACGATGGAAGAAGCTTTTTATCCCAATGAACAACACCAAAATCATCATTTACTGTAAACTCAGATTGAATATTTCTCGCATTATCTTTGCGATATTGTTGACGGTATTTTTTGATTGAAGATCGATTTATAATATAATCTATTGGATTCAAACACAAGCTTTCTGCGCGTGCATTCAATAGATGAACTGCATCTCTATCTCTTACTTTACATTTGTCCATAGCGGCTTACAATCTACGATTCACAATTAACTTTTTACGTCGTATTGCCACCGAAGTAGATAGTTGTTTCGATATATTATTAGAAATGTCTGAAGTGCGTGAACTATTCATTTGTTCGTCAACATCCGAGGTTTCTGAATCTACGTTGAAAGTTCTCTGCTCTGGAACTAAAAATAAGAAAAAATTATTTGACTTACAGTTGCAATATTGAGTGATTTGCAGTCATTGATGTATAAAAAATCGATATTTTATAGTTCTTCGATATACTTGTGAATGATATTTCATTATTTTTGCTTCTTCTATTTTTTTTTCTTTCAGCTTTTGGTTTTCCGCTCCTACAAGCTTTAAATCGATTCACATCAATCTTCCAGATTTGGGTTTCTTTGCGCAACTAAAAATACTTTATCCTCTTCAATAGATATTAAGTTTAAAGCATTTGCATGCGCTATGTCAAACAAATTATTTAAATCTTTGGCAAACAATGTTTCTTTAGATTTTTGAATCTCATTAAATGGTTTACAGCTTTTTTCTAAATTCCACCAAGTTTCATATAATTTTTTTTATTTTTTTCGATCTCTAGTTAGACTAGAGACTTTGACTAAGGATTGAACAAATCTCCACGATTTGATATATTTTCTTTATTGCAGGAATTCACTATATAAGAGTAAGGAAATACTCCCTTTTTTCGATTAAACATTTGCTTGCGATAGTCTAGGAAAAGAATTTAAAAGTTTATTTAAAGTTCGATATTGATATATATTCACACACATATATATATGTGTGTGATGTTTGTGTGTGTAACTATATAAACGTCATATATTGTAATTTTTAGCCTGTTTTGAACAATACCTATTCCCACATTGAATGTGGTTAATGTTTGACAAAAAAAATTCTATAAACATGAAAGAATTTATAGATTTTCACCCGCCAACGACAAGAAATAATTCCTGCTAAACTTCAATTATGAGATTTCAGCATCAAGAAAAAGAAAAACATATTAAATATCACAAAAAAGCTTTTGCTAATAGGACTCAAGTATTATCATACACGTATAGAAATGACAATGAAAAATGTTATTACTACGGAAATTTAAAACTTGAAAAGCTAGATAATAACTAACAAGCTGATGTCTCAAATTTACCAACTCAATCACTTTCTGATAGTGAGCTTGTTGTTGAAGTTACGGAGAATTATTATAGTAATATAAGCCATAAAGCATATCTTAATATTGAAGATGAATTAAAAAACTTAAATGAAGCGTAATATCAATTAAAGATGTCTATACAACCAAGCGTACAAAAACAACAACAAAAATAAGCAAAATTGAAACAAGGAAAACGAAGAACAAATACATACATACATAGTTAATATTACAAGCAAAAAGTAGCTTGGAATATCAAAGATGTAAAAAAGACTTTTTGAATCGAAAATTTAATCGAAATGCGAGAATATTTATGGAAAATTTTACACTCCTCTAAATGGTTTTGATTAAAATATTTATTTATGTTCAAAAATTGCTCTGATATACAGTTTCAAAGCAAAGGATCACTCCTGCTTTTAAATAAAGCTGGAAAAGCCTAAAAATAATACAATACAGTAATTATTCATACTCGTATTGATGAATGGTTGAAACTTAATTTAATTAATAATTAAGTTTCGAAAATTACATTGAAATGAAGAAATTACAAATCAAATACTGCAATAAAAGAAACAAAATCATTCATTCAACCAAAGGAAAATGATTAACGTCGCAAAACTAACTACAGGCATACATATCCATATGTATAAGTTGGTATGATGCAAATGAAAAGTATTGCATTAGAAGGTACAGGTCATAACAATCATTAAAGCTTTTAACATTCAAATATTTTTTTCCAAATAAAGGGATGAAAATTATGTTTTAAAAGATATTTATAACAATACTACATGACGTATATTCGTTGTACATGGCATCTGCCATGACGGCTATATATAGTAGTGGATGAAACCCACTTAAGTGAACTCAATTTCTCATAATATTCTGCACGACACAAATCATAAACCCCTTGCTAAAGAGCTCGGGCTATCTAATCCCTTCTGGTACACAGTTCCCCAGAAAGGGAGAAAAACAAGGCTTCTGGTAACCCGAAATTCAAAAGAACATCAGGCCTTAACCAGCTCACCTGTAAATTCCCCTGAATCCAGTTCTTTCGCATAAAAACATACCTGTCGCAAGGCAACAGCACCTTGAATATTTTCTTCTTCCTGCGTCTTTAAGTTTAAAACACAACCAGAACGTTTCCGACAAGGATAGGCTCCACAACCATTGACTGACTCAAAATACCAAAAGACATCCTGGGGACGTGGTGGTCCCCGTTTTGCCAAAATTGATCTGTCATGAAGGTTTCGGAAAAATATGCATAACCGAAGCCATATATGAACTTCCTAGAGTTTTGGGACTCCTTCCCCTCTATTACCCGGAAAGTAGAGTGGCCTGACTGGGTGTAAATCGTCAACGCTTAACATGCCCATGGGGGAATATTTGTTGTGCAGCTGGAGATAAAAAAATATAAATATGGATCCCCCTATTGCTGACGACCATGGACAATGAAATAAGGATAACGATTTTCGGTTTTGCACGTGGAATGTCAGGTCCCTGAACAGACCACGTACAGCCGATGAACTTGCGGAGCTCCTGGAAGCCTATAAGGCTGACATCTACCCCCTCCAGGAAGTGCGATGGGATGGGCTGGGCAAAAAGAAAGTGAGAAACTGCGACATCTATTACGGTGATTGCTACAAAGAGCGACGACAGCGCTTGTTTGGATGCGGGCTTGTTCTTCGAGGCAGACTTAGGCAAAGAGTCTTAAGCTTTAAATATGTAAGCGAATGCCTCATTATAATCCGCATTAAGGCTAGACTCGGCAACATTAGCCTAATCTGCGCCCACGCCCCTACGGAGGCTAAAAATGACGACAGCAAGGATGACTTTTATAATCTCCTAGAAAGAACATACGATCAATGCCCCAGCTACGACACCAAGATCGCCCTAGGAGATTTCAACGCAAATTTGGGCAAGGACGACATATTCAGACTCAGGCTGTTAGACTTCGTGACGGGGCGAAATCTCACTGTAGCAAGCACGCGATTCCCTCACCTCAACATTCACAAAGGGACCTGGTGGTCCCCTGATCAATCAACCGTCAACCAAATTGATCACATTGCGATTGGCGGCAGACACTCCTCCAGTATTCTTGATGTCCGAACATTCCGTGGAGCCAACATTGACTCCGATCACTTCCTTGTTGTAGCCAAGGTAAGATCACGGATATCAGTAGCAAAACGGAGTAGAGCACGACCGCAACAGTTTGACGTCGCAAAGCTACAATCGCAATCGACCGCTGGGAAATTTGCCGATCTAGTCTCCTTTAAGCTCCCAGAGAGTCCAACACTGCCAGGCGAAACAACCGATGAGGAATGGAACCGTTGCCAAAACGCCATCAGAGATGCTGCCTCTGATATATTGTGGTTTAAAATGCCACCCGGAAAAAACCCATGGTTTGACGATGAGTGCAGGCAGGCACATTCATCGAAGCTAGCAGCGTATAAGGCGACGTTGGAGAGCAGGACGAGAGCAGCTCGTGAGTTCTACGAACGGAAGAGAAGGGAAGAACACCGGCTTCTCAAAAGGAAGAACAAAGAGCATGAGAAGCGCGCGATCGAGGAACTGGAGAGGTGTTACGGCAGGAATAATATTAGAAAGTTTTACCAACGGGTAAAACAACTATCCAATGGATATATGCTTCGGACAGAAGCCTGTCGTGACGAAGAGGGACAAATCGTAGTAGAGTCGCAATCGATGCTGATAATCTGGAAAGATCACTTCTGCAGACAGTTTAACGGCGAGCAAAACACCGATTCCATCGCCAGTCAGAATATTCCACTCCAGATAACGGACGATGATGGTACAGAATTCCGTCCTCCCGACCTGAATGAAGTCAAGATAGCAATATCGAGATTGAAATCAAACAAAGCTGCAGGAGCGGACGCACTGTCCGCGAAACTATTTAAGGCAGCCGGAGATAACCTGGTTGGGCGCATGCACCAGCTCATCTGTAAGATATGGTCGGAGGAAAGCATGCCCGACGAGTGGAGTCTCAGCATCGTTTGCCCGATCCACAAAAAAGGAGACCAACTACCGAGGAATAAGTCTCCTGAACATCGCCTACAAAATTTTCTCTGCCGTTTTGTGTGAGCGCCTGAAACCGTTCGTGAATAGTTTGATAGGTCCTTATCAGTGTGGTTTCAGGACAGGGAAGTCCACCATTGACCAAATTTTCACACTACGGCAGATCCTGGAAAAGACCTGAGAGATGCAAATCGACACCCACCACCTATTCGTCGATTTTAAGGCCGCATATGACAGTGTGTATACGGACAAGCTATACAAGGCCATGTCTAGTTTTGACATTCCTATCAAACTCGTCAGGCTGTGTAGGATGACGATGGAGAATTCTCGCTGCTCCATCAAGGTCGGTAACGAATTCACCGAGACCTTCAATGGCAGAAGGGGATTTAGACAAGGCGACGCACTGTCATGTGACTTTTTTAACATAATTTTTGAGAAGATCGTGCAAAACTCACACGCCAACAACAGAGGCACGATCTTCCAAAAGTCCGTGCAACTGCTAGCATACGCTGACGACATTGACGTGATTGATCGAACATAGCGAGCCGTCAATGAAGCGTTTGCTGGTATTTCAACGGAGTCGGCCAAAATGAAATGAAACGAAGTATATGATGTCATTAAAAAAGGACAAAATTAGAGAAAGCTGGCTAAAGACCGTGCCAGCTGGAAAAGATTGTTGGTTGAGGCCCAGGTTCACCCCGAACTGTAGCGCCAAAAGAAGAACAAGAAGCTGAAAGGTATTAATACTTTGTAGGAAAAGGATCTTTGTTCAATTTATAAAATTGAATACCAAAAAATTAGTGTGGCGAAGCTACTGTAAAACCAAATACTCGTACACTTGTTACACAGCTGCAACAAATTTCATTACATATCTTTCACACACAATTATATAAAAATCTTAAGCCTTAAGCAAATTAAATCCATAAACTTGTGTTTATTTTAGAACAATACTTTCTATTATTTATCTTATCGCGGTCAATGGCCTAATATCCTCACAGACCAATAAAATTCATTACATATGTACATATACATATGGCAAATTTAAACATTTATAAAATTGAAATTCACAGAATAATCAATAAAATCATTAAAATGTTTGAAGGGTTCAGCATTTTCATAATGAAGTGGTGTTAAGTTCCGAGCAAAGGATGGAGGAAGGTTAAAGCTGTTTTTATCAGCAATAATTCGAAACGAACTCAGCCATTTAGTGAGATCACAATTCTGTACGTTCTCTTCTTTTAATAAGACTTGCTTTGATTGATGTACATATTTACAAACATACGAGTACATTCGTTTTACAAATGCATCGAAAAAATTGATATTACGAAATTATCGTCCTGCTGTGCGCTTACCTGGTTTTTATGAGTTTCATTTAATCAGAGACATACACAAACTTGCAAATTATTTATAAATAATTTTTTTCAAAAGCCATTTTTTTTGGTTTACCGTTATCATCGATCTCTACCTGCAGTCATGTAAAATTTCTTTTAATTTTTGCTTGTTGGTTACATCAACATGACCAATTTTTCTTTTTAAAATATCCCAAACGTGCTTAATAGGGTTCTGGCCTGGCTATTGGGGAGGGGATTTCAATTGCTTTGAGGCATGATATGGCAGCCAATCTCTAACAATGATCGCGGTATGCCTTGTATTGTTGTTCTGTTGGAGGATTCAACTCTAACCAAGACCCAACATATCAAATAATTATTATGTCCTAAGAGCAGTATCGGTCCATAATACCATCAATAAACACTAACCGGCCAACTTCAGATGCTGCTATTGCGCTCCAAACCATTACGTTGCCACCAACAAATTTCACTGTGTCTACAACATTCTTTGCCTCAAGTGCTGCGTTATTTTAACGCCAAATCTTTCCCCACCCATTATTTCCGAACAACTTAAGCTTGCCTTTATCCGCAAATAAAACCCTTTTGCAAAAATCAATAACTTTATTTAAATACGTATTTGCGAATTCGACCCGAAGTCTTCGAAACAATGATATATACGTACATACCTATGAAATGTATTTTGCCTAATTTGCAGTACGTGGAACTTACCAAAAATGATAACATATGATATTGAAACCCTTTATAACTTCTTACCATATTTTAGCAAATGATTGATTGTAATTCTGTTTTATACAAAAAGGATGTGTTAAATAAAATTATATGTTTACTTCCCACTGAGACCTATGAAAAAGAGAAATTTAAAATGTCCGGTTATTGAGAATTAAATGCCAGAAAATATTATTTCTTGCAAGTGTTTTCTAACACTTCTATTTTTTTTTCTCATTTTGCTAACATATTAATCATTTAAGGAATATGAACGTACTAGACAAAAAATCTTTTGCTACGATAAACGTTTGAACTACATCGCTCTTCTTACTCACCTTGTTGGTGTTCTTTGTAGCAAAACGGTATAAAAACTTATATTTTTATATATATTGATATACATTTCTATAACTTTAATTGCTCTAACTCATTTATTAAAGGTTAAGACAATCGATGAACGCATAAAAGGAGAAAGAATTTTTACAGACCACCAGTTTTTCAAAGCAAGATTAGACTTGCTTAACAAGCGATCTTTCCATATGCTGGATACTTTTGCAAGGTGCCGAGAGAAAGAGTACGAATAATGATTTATTAAATGACGTAAGTAAGCATAATATACCATATTAATTTAAATGCTTGATTTCAGCTACGTCCAAATAAAGTTGAATGCAATACTCCCTGTTTTCATTAATTATATTGAAACAATATTATTACAAAACTTTGACAAGAGAGCTTACCATGTTTCTGCTGACAAAATAAAAAGGAAAATTCCTTCCTCAAAAGTTGTATTTAATAAAAATTGTGCATATCTAAACAATAATATACTTTATAAGACAACTCAAAAATCGACATTGCAGAATGTGGAAAAACTTCAATTTGGTATGACGGTAAGTCATTAAAGAGTGTTGTATTCTTTACTAAAGATAGACTAAAGTTTTTTTTAGGGTCTATTGCAAGAATTGGAGAAAATTCGAACCAACAAAAGATCCAATATCGAAAAAACTGTAAGAAAAAATTTTAATGCTAAAAAGGCAGTGTCAAGGAAAAATTTAATAAAACAAAATCGACTTAAAAATTGGATTGGGCATTTCAAAAAAGATAATTGGTTACAACAACAAGTATTCTACTAGTATCGGTTTGACTTCACTTTTTTAACAATTTTTATACGAGTGATTAATCAACAGTGGTTTTCTGATGTACAAGTGCATATGCATATATGTACCCTCTTATGTTAATACTTTTACTCCCACAAATTTAGAAACTAAATATATATGTATGTATATGTGCATTTAAGTTAAATCAAAAAAGGTTCATTATTTCGAGTACTTGACTACGACTGACTCTGCCAGCGTAGTGTTCTTTATTTTAAATAATAAAATATGCTTATTAATACAAATACCACAATTGGAATTCTTATATAGAATAGACCGCGACGTAGCGTCAGCATTTATATTTCGCAATAATTCGAAGAAAACATTTAAATATGGAATTTTTTTTTTTTAAAACATATTTTTTTGCAATTTATCTTACGATAATAAACAAATGAGTTAAGTTTAGAAAAAAATAACATGTCTGATTGTTTTCAATTGAAAACAAAAATTTAAGTTATATATGAAAATGATATATATGTAAATATCATATGTATCATATCAGAGTTAAATTAAATATTTAATATTAAAAAAAATAAATTAGAGAATACTGTTAAGTTGCCAACGTCGAAATAAGTTGAACACCAAAGGGTTCCCTTGGAGTTCAAATTTTTGTTTGTTTAGAATTGGTTTAGCCCTGGTAGAAACACCTTGTGCTGATACAAAATATAATTGAGCCTTAGTAGAATCACTAAGACCCGTGAAGCAATGAAAAAAGTTAATCTTTGTTTGCCTTAATGTCTTTATTTTTGTCAGTCTTTTATACAATTGAATTGATTACGTCCAACTTAAAATTAATGATAATAATATTCAAAGATCCAATTTCAGTAGTTATAAAAAATGCCTTTAATTGCATTATTGCAGTATTGCATAAAATATTCTAAAGAGTAAATGACATTTAGTTTTATTATTGTAACATTAAACGATTCTGAAGGTAAATGAAATATTTTTTATTATAACATTAAATGGTTTTAAAGGCAATAACTGCGATAAACAAGTTCAAAGGGCAAATGACTAAATATGAACAAAAAAAAAACTAAATTAATGAAATAAGAATTAATAATATAAGAGTTAACAAATTGGTATTTTTTTTAAACCTCAGAGTTTTGCTGTCGTGGTGTTGGTTGTGGGGCTGATTCTGGCATCGTTGGGGACAAGTTCATTGAGGCTCCCTTGTAGCATTTAATTTTCCGGCCTATTAGGGTTCTTAACTGTTTTGGTGTGAGGAGAAGTGGACTTATTTTACCGTGATTTGAGTGCGTGAGGGCAGCGACCAACTCTGTCTCAATTCTTTGTAACTCTGCCGCAAGTGTATTTAATTGAATCGCCAGGGACATTAGATTTTGGGTTTATCGCAATTTTGAGTTCTCGTCTCTAACTGTATTTAACTCGTTATAGATGCTGGTTTGACTCGTTATAGAAGCTCTGAAAAATGCAAATTCATATCATTCTCGCCTTCCTTGAGAATATTAATCGTCGAATTTATCACCGAAGTTTGGTTTTTGAGTAACAGGTGCAAATACTCCTCGTTTTGCTTCACATTGGCTACAGTTTGAGCCATTTGTTCTGCATAATCCGAATCCAGGACTCCAAAGAGAGCATGAGCCGTATTCCCAACAATATCTAGTGCAGCTCTTCGGTTTCTTCTTGAAGTTAAAAGGTCTGATTCTTGAATGAGATTGTCCCAGGTATGCTGAAGTTCGAGGTAGAGTATTTTACATGATTTAGTAGCTATTGATTGTTTGCAGAACTTTGAAACTGCTGTTATCCCGGCTTCCAGAACATTGTTCCTCTCCCAAATAGGTGTGAGATCGAAATATATAATGAATTTCCAGGTTGCAGTTATCAATTTTGTCGACCCTACGCCTTCGAAATACAATCCTGGGTTGGAAGAAAACTCTGTGACATTGATCGAAGAGGCTAGTATTATCGGCAGTAGCAGGAGCGAAATACATATTGTACTGAAGATTCCTTGCAAAGCATATGATACTACCTTCCGTTTTGGCTGTATAGAGTCGCCTTCTGATGAGTGTTGTATTTTTTGCGATATTGGCTTGTCATAATCGCAGTGTTCTGTGTGAAAATCGTTGAACAGGGGCGCCAATCTATGAATTGGCCTTTTGAACATTCCCTTCGCTGTTTTGACGTCACAGACTCTAATAAGTCCATCATCTCCCTTGTAAATTCGGCTGATTCTTCCCAGTGGCCATTGTAGTACAGGAGTATTGTCTTCTTTGAGAATGACAAGCATGCCTTCAATGACGTTCGGTGAAGGAGACTTCCATTTTCCTCTTTGTAGTAGCTCATGTAAATATTTTTGTGTCCATTCCTTCCAGAATTTGTGTTTAATCTCTGAAGTTATTTTCTACCTTGCATCTAATAGTAATTTTGGAGATTGGGCGTTTACATCCACTGCTGATGTTAATGGCTCACCTACTAGAAAGTGGCCTGGTGTAAGAGCTTGAAGATCTTCGTAATTTTATGGGAGAGGAATTAAAGGTCGCGAGTTTAGGATGGCTTCTATTTCAACCACTATTGTTTCCAACTCTTCATATGTAAGTGATGCAGCGGACACACTTCTCAGCAGAAGATGTTTGGCTGATTTAACTGCCGCTTCCCAAAGGCCACCGAAATGAGGGGCTCTTGGTGGAATAAATTTAAAAGTAATTGATTGATTGCTGCATACTCGTGTAATTTTTTCTTGGGCTAATTGAGAATATATTGATCCTTCTAGTTCAGCTATTTTGTTGTTTGCTCCCACGAAGTTAGTAGCATTGTCGCAATATAATGTCTGACAATGGCCTCTTCTGCTGATGAATCGTCGTAATGCTCCGATAAAGGCTTCTGTGGACAGATTGGACACAACTTCCATGTGAATGGCCTTGAAAAACAGCAAAATACTACGATATAGGCTTTGTCTGGTCTTTTGCCCCTAATTTTGTAATATATCCAAATCGGCCCAAAGTAATCAACTCCTGTAGTAAAGAATGGACGCCCTGGCGTCACTCTGTCAGCTGGTAGGTTTCCCATCAATTGTTTAAAAAGCACTGGCCTTGCTTTGGTGCATCGTATGCATTTGTGGACGGTACTGCGTGCGACTGATTTTCCGTTGGTAATCCAGAACTGCGCCCTGGATGCAGCCAACAATGCTTGTGGGCCGCAATGACGATTTTCTTCATGTAGCATTTGCATCAACAACTTCACCATAAAATGATTGTGTGGTAAAATTGCTGGATGCTTCGCCTTGAATGGTAATGTTGATTGTTCAAGACGACCACCTACACGCATTATCTGTTATTCATCCAAGAATGGATTTAATGAGGCCAAAGGGCTGGATTTATGTACAGGTGTTTTGTTTGATAATCTTTCCAGCTCTTCCCCAAATTCCGTGGCTTGCGTGATTTTGATGATAACGTTCAGAGCTTCTTCCATTTCATGTGCATCGAGCGCCATGTTGGATGGACGACAAATTTTCGCAGTTTTGGAATTTGTGATGAATCTGAAGACATAACCAATCGTGCGCTGAAGAGTCTTGAAAGAGTTTCGATGGTTTATTCGACTTATAATGTCTTCGTACTTTTGCTGCGAGGTTGATATTGTCAAAACATGCTTCGTCATTTTGCGTTCTTCGTTGCAAGGTATATCACTTTTTTGTCCCGATGGAAATAGTGGGCCATAAAACCAAATTGAATGTTGTGATAGGTTTTCTAGTGCTAGTCCTCGGAATATTGCGTCAGCTGGATTCTGTTTAGAGCTGACATGTCGCCATTGATTAGATTTGCTTAATTCTTGTATTTTGGCTATTCTGTTCGCCACAAAAGTGTGGAAGGATGCTGCAGTCGAATTTATCCACGCAAGGACAATCTTTGAATCTGTCCAGAAAAAGTTTGCAGAATTTTGTAGACGAAGATCTTGCTTTACTCTATTTGTCAGCTCCACCTCTAGTACTGCGGCACATAGTTCCAGCCGAGGCAGCGTCTGTTTTTTAATGGGTGCTACACGGGACTTGGAACATATAAATCTTGTTGATACAGTTTTGTCCTTGTATGTTGAACGAATGTAAATTGCCGTTCTATAAGCTCGTTCCGAGGCATCAACAAACGTGTGAAGCTGCGTTGTTACTGGATTTTCGGTTTTTAATATGAATCGATCGATCTTAATTTTGCTTAGTGCTTCTATGCTCTTTCGAAATTTATTTCATACGTTTTGAAAAACCAGGGGCAATTCATCATCCCATGAAATTGGAAATTGTCACAGCTCCTGCAAAAATATTTTGGCTCGTACGACTACCGGCCAAAAAATTCCTAATGGATCAAAAATCTTGTTCTGAACTAACTATTCGTTTTGTTACACCTTTTGAATAATTTGCCTTTTGCTTGCCCACAAAACTGATCAGACCTTGGTAGCCATATTAATCCAAGTGTTTTAATAGAGCAGTTTGAGCTTTCGTCTAAGTCCAAATTGATCTCCTGGTCCTCAGGTGCAATATCATTTAGCAACTGGGGATGATTTGAATACTGATAGAGTTGGCTCCACTTAGGCAATCGTCCACATAAAAATCATCACGTAATATTGAGGCACCTAGTGGATATTTCGTGGTGTTTTGGGTTGCTGGTGTTGAAGGCATTTGGTAGCTAGGCATGGAGTTGAGGAAGTGCCGTAGGTGACAGTTTTGAGGCGATAATATTTGATATCTTGATGTTTGTTATATCTCCAAATAATGAGCTGGAACATTTGGTCTGCATAATTGACTTGAATTTGTCGGTACATTTTTTCGATGTTTGCAGTGAAGCTTCCAGCAGAGGTTTTTGATGAATATTTTCTTGGTATTTCTAAGTGCAGCAATGTGTTGTGCTTTTGTGCGCCATTTGAGCATGACCGTGATGTGCATGATTTGGTGGTATGCTCTGATTTAAAACAGTTTACACAAAGTCTCATCTTTTGCGTCCATTGTAGTGTCCCCATCTCGGCTGGGGACATTTTCAGGAACTTTTAACAGTAATATATGGGATGTCCTGTTAATCCACATACCTTACAATTTGGAATTGATGTAGCTGATGTTATAATCTTGGCTCTATCCTTCCCCCTCCAGAATCGCCCGATCTTCCTCGTGTTTCCAATGCTTGGAACCTATGCTCTATGAATTTAAGCAGTTCATCCAGACTTACGAGGCTTTTGTTGTCTTTGAGTGATTGCTCAAATAGTGTTTGAGTCGAGAGATCAAACTTTTTCAATAGTATTTGGACGATTATTGCGTCCCATTTGTCCACTGGAAGTCCTTGTGCCTTCAAGCCATGGATGCATTCCTCTGTGAGGTCATGTGCACTTTTTAGGGCTTGTACCGATTCATTTTTCACTTGTGGATTAGAGAGTAAGTTGTTGAGTAATGTTGTCACAATGAGCCTTTTGTTATCGTATCTATTGACGAGAATATTCCATGTAATTGCATAGTTTGCTGTTGCAATTGGCAAATGGTTTATCAGCCTTTTTGCCTCATTTGTTAGATGTGTCGTCAAATAGAAAATTTTTTCAACTTCGCTCATTGCTGCATTGTGAATTAGTTGAGTATACAGGTCTTTGAAGGCTACCCATTGGAGATAACTGCCGTTGAATATTGGAATTTGAATTTTTGGCAGGTGTAGTTGACACTGCTCAATTCTGTTGATGTGTTGTGGAGTACTATCATTGGAAAGACTGCCATGTTGTTGTAGATTACATTTAATGTTGTGCACTTCGGCTTGCGTTTTGTAGAAGTCATCCACCGTGTACCCATCTATTTGTTCTTTAGTGGTTAATTGCCATAACATGTCATTGTTTCTCGAGAGATCACCCATATATTTATCAATGAGAGTTAATTCTGCCTGATAATGTGCTCCCTCATGAATTTCTCCGGCCATGGCTTCGTCCATTATTCGTCTTAGCGCTCTTATTAGCGCCCGCTGATTACGAAGAACTTTACTCGTAATTTCGTCAAGTTGTGACTCTCCCTATATGCAGCTGTTGACACCTTCATTATTTTCGAGTTGATTATTGGTTTGTTGATTATTGATTGTTGTATATGAGAGCCTTTTGATTTCAGACTCAAATAGCTCTTTGTACTTTAGTGTGTCATCTGAAATGCGCAAGTACTGGTCCGTAAAATATTCGTGCTGCATTGGAAGATTTGATAGACACCTTAATTTGTTGTCAGTGCTCTCAAATTCTAGCCATGCAGTGTCTAGCCGATTTAATCGTTCCAGGTAGTACTCCTTCGATTTCCTTGTTGTCGGGTCCTTTTTATAGTTTCGGATTATGGCCTCTATTTGATCCGCCGTCTTTTATTGCGCTGCTAGTAGGACGTCAAATGTTTCCATGGTCGTTGATTTGTTTTGTAGCTTGAAAGTTTATAAACCAATTCTTGATTGGTATGTATGTGGACTCGATGTTGTATATGTACTCGATGTCCTTGTGGTCACCAACTGTTGTGTGGTGTACCAAATGTTGTTTTTATTTTTATGTGATCCTGTGCCAAGTTACAGGATCGTTGGATCTCCAAATGTAGATTTTAGGTGGGTTACTGAACGCTGCGTGTAGCGTTGTTTTTAGTATTAAAAGTCCCCGACCGCTGGTGCGGGAAACTAATAATATTTAAAAATAGTGTTTTTTTTTGTAATCCTGTGCCAAGTTACAGGACAGTTGTGTCACCAAATATTGATTGATGTATTGTTGTATGATCCTGTGCCAAATTACAGGACCGTCGGGGTCACCAAATGTTGAGTTGCCAAGTCGAAATAAGTTAAGCACCAAAGGGTTCCCTTGGAGTTCAGATTTTTGTTTGTTTAGAATTGGTTTAGCCCAGGTTGCTGTTACAAAATATAATTGAACCTTAGTAGAATCACTAAGACCCGTGAAGCAATGAAAAGAGTTAATCTTTGTTTGCCTTAATGTCTTTATTTTTGTCAGTCTTTTATACAATTGAATTGATTACGTCTAACTTAAAATTAATGATAATAATATTCAAAGATCCAATTTCAGTAGTTATAAAAAATGCCTTTAATTGCATTATTGCAGTATTGCATAAAATATTCTAAAGAGTAAATGACATTTAGTTTTATTATTGTAACATTAAACGATTCTGAAGGTAAATGAAATATTTTTTATTATAACATTAAATGGTTTTAAAGGCAATGACTGCGATAAAAAAGTTCAAGGGCAAATGACTAAATATTGTCGTATATGCATTTTTGTAGTTTTTAGTAAATACGTGAAATCATTTTGCTTGTTGTTTTTTGACTTCTTTTAATTTTTAAGTTTTGGTTTTTTATTATGGTTAACAAATACGATTATAAACATTTTATATATATACATAAATTTTTATTTCACTACTAATTTCAGTCTATCTAGACTGTATATTTAAATGTAAGGGACAACTAGGATATGATTTTTTTTGAGCCTTCTAACTTCATCAGTCGTAATTGCTAGTATGTTTACATGTTTGCTTTGGACTGAAATCTTTTTAATATTTCTATATTGGAATTACAAGCAGTGACCCATAATTCTATGCCATAAGTCCATGTAGGTTTTAAAATAGTTTTATAAAGCAGGACCTTGTTTTCCATAGAAAGTTGCGATTTACGGCCCAGAAACCAGTACATTTCTTAAATTTGATGTCAAGTTGTTTTCTTTTCGCGTTAATATGCGCTTTCCATGTAAGTCTTCTGTCTAGATGTAAGCCTAAGTATTTGACAATATTAACACTAGGGATTAAAGTGCCATTGAGAAGCACAGCTGGGCAATTTTCTCTTCTTGTTGTAAAAGTGATGTGACTCGACTTTTGGGTGTTAACAACAATGTTGCATTTCGTAAGCCAATCATAAAAACTATTTAGCTGCAGCTGCAAAATTCTAGAAGCCTCTGTAGGGGTTTCACTACAACATAAGAATGCTGTGTCGTCGGCATAATTAGCAACTGTTACATATTCTTTTGTTGGCATATCATAGGTGTATAAAGTATATAAAATCGGTCCAAGGACGCTTCCCTGTGGGATTCCAGCTTCTATTTGACAAATATGAGAAAAGTCGTTGTTGACCAAAGTCGTAGAAACATCTGTCTTTCAGATATGATAAAAAGAATAAATATAATGGAGCTGGAAGCAAGTTTTTCAATTTGTATAATAATCCCTCATGCCATACTTTATCAAAAGCCTGCTGTATATCCAAAAATACAAAAGAACAAAATTTTTTATTTTGAAAAGAGTCAGTTATCACCTTAATAATTTGATGACACTGTTCTGGAGTACCATGTTGATTTCGAAAACAAAACTGATGATCGGGAATAATATTGCATTTCTGGAGAAATGGGTTTAAACGTTTGAGAAATAATTTTTAAAAAATTTTTGATAAAATAGGCAATAAGCTAATAGGTCTGTACGACGTTATTATATTTTTCGGCTTGCTTGGTTTTAAAACCATTATATTTCAGCACACTTCCATTGTAGAGGAAAGTGTTGGAGACGTAAAATGGAATTAAATATTAAAGTTAGGAATAAGGTTCCCTTAAAAGGCAAAGACTTTATTGCAACCACATCGATTTTGTCATATCCCGTAGATTTCTTCTTATTAAGAGCACACATACCTCTATTTTTGTTTCATTAGGTGTAATATGCTTTATAGGAAACTCCGTTTGACAAGCTATGTATAAGATATGAGCTATATCGTCGCCATAATTACTCGTTTGTTGAGGCTTACAAATTGATTCTAGATGTCCAGCAAATGTATTGCATTTTTTTTGTCAGTTCTGAGCCAAGCATCATTAGAATTTTTGATAGGAACATTTCCTTTTCCAGGTCGCTTGAGAAATTTAGTAGCATTGTACAGTTCATGATCTTTATTTTTGTTTTGAGGTTTTAGTTTTTTTTAGATATGAATTAATATTTTCATTTCTCTCTTTCGCCAACATCTCTGAGCATAATTTAATTGGCAAGTTCCAGTTAGCCTTATCCCTTGGGTTTCTGGTTCGGTGCCAAATCTCGAGCAGCAGCGGGTGCATGCACTTTTTGACCTAAATCCTGAATACGAATCGATGATGGTGGGGTAGATAAGGACGCAGCTTCATGTATTAATAAATTAAAAGATTCTATGGCGTCATCTAAATCTTTCGCTGTGTTTGTTTTGGAATTTAAGTTTAAACTATTTCCAACAAATTCTGTAAAGAAGTCCAAGTTAGTATTCCGTTTGATTAGTTTGCCATTTTTAGATGGTATTTTCACATTAGCATTAAAATTAATTATAACCGGTATATGGTCAGAGCTTAAGCTATCGTCACCTAAAATATCTAGCGAGTGCCTAGAAATTCCAAAATACACGCAAAATCGAGAAGATCTGGTATCTTTGCTACATCAGTGGGCCAATATGTTGGTTTTCCTCCAGAAAGTGTAGTATAGTTGTTTTTTGAAATGTATTTGTATAATTCTTTACCTTTGGGGCTAGTGCGCCTGGAGCCACACCATGGGTGCTTTGCATTATAATCACCAGTAACAATAAAACGGGGTCCCAAAGATTTATAGAAGCTTCCGTATTGTTCGCACTTAACTGTGTGTCTAAGAGGAAAATATATGGAGTGTATACTGATAGGTCTATTGTTACAGATTATTTTTACACCAGCGGCTTGTAAATAGTCTTTTGGAAATTCTTTCTCAGGCTCATAACGAATAGAAGATTTTATAAATAACCCAGCACCAGCATGAGCTTTTTCATCTGGGTGATTTGTATAAATAAAATCATAACCTTTTATTTTTATATGAGCTTTCGACGTAAGGTGGGTTTCAGAAATAAGGAATATATCAATATACTTTTCTTTCATAAAATAATCAATTTCGTTTAGTTTACTCGCAAGACCATTCGCGTTCCATACTGCCAATCTTAGGTTTACTTGCATAGTTTATTAATAAGTTTATTAATTTGTTTATTTAATAATTTTTATTTATTACCCCCTAAAAATAGGGGGCTTGAACATCATTTGGGCAATTTGGTGTTGGATGTCCAAGTCCACATTTAACGCATACAAAGGGTTTCCAGCAATAAGTTTTCGTATGAACAAATTGTTGGCATCGGTGACATTGCACTATGTCGGTCGTACTTCTAGGGGGTTCAATTTGTACCATACAGTGATTAATTTTACGAATTTAAAAAGCTTTTTAGTATTTGGGTCGGGGTCAATATCCACATAGAACATTGGTAAATGCTGTCTAGTGTATTTACTTTTAACATTTACTACATTTCTGACTGGGTGACCTTTGTATAGGAGATCAGCTTTTATATCTTCTATTTTGGTAGAGAAATGAAAGCCTTTAATTACAAATCTATAAGATCGTTCATTTTTGAGTTGGTAGGTATGATAACTAAAGTTGTTGGTATCAAAATACTTAACTAACTTTCTATGTTTTTATATTAAGTTTAACCTGACCATCATATAAAGCTTTATAATTAAATTCAGAAGAACTAATCACATTACTTATATTACATTTAATCATTTTAGTTACATTACTAACAATATTAATAAAAATAGGTGGAGGTTTAACTGCACAATTATCAGCTTCATCATCACCAGGATCATTATCGTAAACATCAGAATTATTACCAGTATCCGTAACCTCATTATCATTGTCCAAAGCAGCAAATTTATTAATGTTCAAACAACTCGGGCCGTCAACAATTGGTTTTAGTTTTTTTGAAGTATTAATTATCGCTTTAGTCTTTTTGCGTTGTGTTGTTATAACTTGCCAGTTATATATAGCAAATTATCATCATCATCACTTTCAGACACTATAATAGTTTACCGTTAACTTTTCAACGAGATTCAACTTGTTTGGTTTTGAGAGCAAAAAATATTAAAATATTTTTATATGTTTCTTTTTGTAAACAGTAAGGAAAAAATAAGTCACAAAGGAAGTACTCAGAATAGTCTGCTTGCTTTGAATAACCAAACGCGACTGAAATATGGAAATGAAATTAAAAATTTTTGTGTATTAATTATATATGTACATAAATACTCATACATGATTTCTTGGAAATGACATTTCTGTGGGTAAAACACTCTTAAAGTTTCAGGTCCGTAGCTGTTGAGATTTCAACTGAGAAATCATATTTACTACGTACATGCCAACTTAAGTATCTACAAAATGGGGAACATTCATAGCAAAAGACGCTGCAGTCAAATTTTAAGTTTTTTGTTGTTATCGATATCCAAAATTATGAAAAAATTAAAAAAAATAGTTATATGATTCGGTGATCTTCATATCTCTTACATCTTTATCTAATAACATCAATTATTATTCCAAATCAAATTACAGCTTAATTTGAAACTGTTATCGGGTAGTTCACTATTAAAACGACATAATTGTTTCAATACACTTACCTATTTGCACACAAAATTTTGGTTGACTTTTTCTTTCATTCCATATATAGGGTGTTTTTTTTTAGAGGTATAGAACTTCGAATTGAAATAAAACACAAGAAAATCGTTTTAATGTCCATCAATTTGGCTTTATTGGAAGGATAATTTTATGCCATTAATGTTTAAATATGATTTCAGGCATGTGGCCGCCGCGGCTGGCTCGAATAAAGCCAATTCTACAGGTCCAATTTTTGATGGACAAAAGTTGATGGACAAAGCTCCAATTGCTGTGCACGGTGGCGAGTCGATTCATTCGGGTCCTCTTCAACACTTTGCTCTACAGCGGCAATTGTTTCTTCGGTGCGCACTGTTCGACGTCTCTGCGGATGCGTATTATCACATAGAGTAAACGTAGTGCGAAAACGATCCATGGTTAACCGAATTAATTGCTCTGATGGACGATTATGTCGACCATAAAATGGACGGAGCTTGCGGTAAACTTCGCCAACTGAACCATTTTTTTCGAAATAAATTTGCACGATTTGCAAGCGTTGTTCTTTTGTCAACCTGTTCATGATGAAATGGCAAACCAAACTAAATATTAATCACTTGACAGCTGACAAAATGACCGCCAGTTAAAAAAGTGATGCCAACTTAAAGTTCTATACCTCAAAAAAAAAACACCCTATATAATATTTCAATAACTTTCGAAATTAAAGTGTTTAGATTATTTCGGTTTTCAAGGTTATTTCCTTCACTGACGCAGTCTAGCAACCCTGTATTGTTTACTTTCGTAATCTTAAAATAATATTATTTTCATAGTTTGTACCTTATTACATATTAATTGAAATTTATTACAAAAATTCTTTAAGCTTTTTAAAATATTATTAGCTATTTTCATAACGCCAAAACCAACAATCATATCTTGTCGTTATTTACTTATCATATCATTTTGCGTGGCGTAACATGTTGAGCTTGCTACAAAGTTTGACTCTTAGTCCGGAAAACGTTATTCACAAAAACAAGTTACATTGTATGTCCAAGTGAAAGATCTATTAATGCTGGCTCCTAAATTTTTAACAATATTAACAAATTGTATTTTCTCACTATTTAAGAATATGTTTGATGTAAGACTGGTGTGTTAAATTCTGTTATGGAATAAAGTGCATTTTGATTTTTTTGGAGTTTAACTTAATGTGTTATATTTTAAGGAATTAATGAAACTTGTCATTTTATACTTAATATAAAATTCAAGCCAATAAAGAATAATGATCAATCTGTTATGGGACACTTGTTTGTCTCAACTTACTCGTATTTTGACACTGAAACAAGTTTACTCATCTTCGTTACGATCGCGAATAACAAAACTGTTTGATTAAGTTTTGCTTTTTTAATTTTGGTCAAAAATGTCGAGCAAGCCGTATTTAGTGCTCGGTAAGTGGTTGCCTGAAATTTATTAGAAAAACTTCATACAATATTTCAAATATTTTAGACACACTTTTGATGTTCGAATCGAGATTAGCTGAAGATTGATTAAAATTTTATTTTGTAAGACTTACTATCATTATTACCATTTACAAACACAAAAATTTAGTAGACATTTTTCATATGCACAATTTGGTTCACAATTTGCGAAGTTATATATGTTGGTTTATATTATAAAACCTCTTAAAAAAAATAGTCGCTTGTAATTCATTCCAAAGTCACAACGTAAACCTAATGAAAATGTCAGTAAGATCGTTCCAGAGGTGTGGTCCTCCGTTTTTTATTCATACGTAAAAAGATTTATTCAAAGGGCTAGAAAAAAAGGCTACGATTTCTTCTTCTGCAGTTGTGCATCGAAATTCCTTCGCCTTATCATTGAATTTAAATAGGTAATTTGTCCTACGGGCGCTACTCCAAAGAAAACAAGAGATACTAATCGTTGGAGATATAAACATGGACATATCAAGCCAAAACTACGCAATAATACTAATAATTGAGAGCACGCGATAAGATGTGGAACGAAACACAATTATACGTATATATATTATTATAAAAACAAACAAATCAACCATAAATTCAAAATATTTCGGGCAAACTTAGAAAGATTCGTTTGTGCTATAGCATCTAAGTAACTACTGTAGCGACAACGTATTGCGTCAAGCTGAATTATACCTTAGCCCTACAAAACACATAAGCCACAATAATCCTCCAAGAGATTTTCAAATTTTTACAAGGACACCAGGTTTTTAAAGCCCACAACAAAATAGGGAGAGTACAAAGTCGACAAATTCTCATATAATTATGGGAGGAGCACGCTAGCCGTTACATTGCCAACAATACAAAATTAAATACCAACTCACATCATAAAAGAAACAAATAAAGTAAAATGAAATAAAATGATAACAACCTATTTAAAAAATAATGAGTGAATTTCAAATATGTAAAACATGCATATATACCTACTTTAAAAACATAAAACATTATACTACATTATAAAACACTATATTTTTTATAATATTGTGTCAATTCTTAATTTAATTCAGCTGAAGATGAAAGGTTGCTGACGTTTTTTATTTATATACATTTACGATAAACAAAAGAAAAATTTTAAAAATATGAATTAATTTTTTTAATTGTTATATTGACCACCGATGTATTCGCAACCACGCTTATTTATATTTTTTGGAAGGAATAATTTGATTATAAAATATACGCTGACACACATTATTACATTATGGCACAATCAAACAACCTACTTAACCTCAATGATGACGAAGAAAATAAATTGTTTCCTCATTCACCACTAATCTCACCAGCATAAGAACACCAAGAAGTAGATGAAGAAATATCCTGTAGAAAAATATAATTTGAAAAAACAGTATTTAATGAAAATAAAAATTAAAATATTGTTGACAAACAAAATGCAACTAATCATTTGGGCAACACAGACACACACACTTACGCAAGTGTAGTGCCGTTATTTCTTCAACCACAACAAAAATAAAAACGTTTGTTTAAAGTAGCAGCGAGTTAAGGACCAGACATGAAAGTAAGAACAAAGACAGTTTTATCCTTCAATACACTTAATTTTTACTTATCTTTCTACCTTAACAGAAAATATTACAATAGAAAAAGTAATAACTATTTTAAATCATAACATACATTGTAATATTCGAGCAGAATGGACGTGTTTTATTAAGCTCGCTGCGTTGAATATTTAAAAAAAACAAAACAAAAAACAAAACTCAATCAGACACTTAATTTTGTACGTATATACCAACAAAAACCATTCTCTTTACCGTTTTGGTATATACGAACAACAACAACAAGTTAAAAAAATCAATTAAAGTGTGACAAACATTAAGTGTTACAAAAAAAAACCATTAGCTTAACTTGTTGTAAGCTTTATGAGTTTAAATTACTCTCCAACGAGAGAAATGAGGCTCAGTACAAATAGTAGAAATGCTTACTTTGTAGTTAGTTCTCATAGTGATAAGGAGGTCAAGAACAGAATCTATGCCGATCCAATGCTGAACAAGCACTAATTAACTGCAAAACCAACAAACACAAGTTTGAGTGCTAATGCGCCTCAGTTAAACAAACAAACTGAAAAAAAATACAACGATTGATTTTCTTGCAAAAGATGAAAACTATCAATCAGACTTACGCTTGATAAATAATGAAAATGGAATAAAAAGGGTGCTATACCAAAAACGATAACACCAAAGCCAAGTGTTAACAGGAATTACGAATTCAAAACGTAAGTCCTGCCCACAATCAGCTAAATCTGCGCCAAACCCAAAGCAGTCTAAAAACTTCATGGCGTCCCAAAATCGATTTCCTCTTCTCGATAAACAGGGAAGTGATAAAACTACAGCTACAACTGTGAAGACGTATCAACCACCCCCACTATACCTACGAGAGGCGACATCTATCGAATTTGTCAACAAGCTGACAAATATCTTAGGTAAAGCTAATTTTTATATTGTGTCACTACGAAAAGGAAACGTGTAGGAAACCAAAGTCCATGTAAAAGATGAAAATAACTACAGAAGTGTGATAGACTACCTTGATAGTGAGAAAAAAAATTACTATACATATCAACTAAGAAGCGCTAAAGGTTTAACAGTAGTTATTAAAGGCATTCATAGTTCTGTGCCAGTTAATAGCTTGAAGAAGCTCTAGAGTCTGAAGGTAGTCTGAAGGTTTTGAAGTGAAATCAGTTCACAACATAACTGACAAAAATAAAGCTCCTCAGCCACTTTTTAGAGTTGAAATTGCGTTTAGCTATCAGCAATTGAAAAAGGGTAGTACTCGCCCCATATAGGATTTGAAGTATCTTCTTAATCGTAGAATATCAGTGGAGGAATCTATTAAACGCAAGAGGCCCTCGCAATGCCACAATTGCCAGGAATTTGGTCACACAAAAACTTTCTGCAAACTGCCTTCGGTGTGCGTCAGATGTGGAGATATACACAAAAGTTTGGAGTATCCACATTCAAAAAATGACTCCAGCGTGTTAAAATGTAGTAGTTGCGGCCAAAAACATACAGCTAACTATCGTGGTTGCGAAGTTTAAAAAAAACCTGATGCACAAGAAAACAACAAAGGCGAAAAAACCAGAAAATTCTCCACAGGATGAAAGCACTCAAAACTCCATAGACAGTTTAATTCAAGTCATGAATCGTTTCATGTCAAGTATGGAAAAAATGATGATGCAACAAATGATGCAAAATCAAACCATGCTAATGCAGATTTTGATCAGCAAAAACTGAGCAAACAAATATGCTTCTGTATTGCAAACGGCTCAAGCCAACATAAGCTCGAAATTCAACAATTTCTGCACTAGCAGCAAGTTGATGTGCTGCTAGTTTCAGAAACTCATTTCACCCTAAAAACCTGTTTTCGAGTTAACACTTATTATACAAGTTATCGTAGGTTCGATTACTAAAATTGAAACCCCGTATTTTCAGAGGGTTAGATTGACACTGCTTTATTAAACAATAATTCTCTTATTTATAATTAATATTCCAACAATTTTTGCTTAATTCAATTTACAATTTTGAATACTTGGCACATAATTTGTCTTTTAATATTTCTAGAATTTTGCTTAGTTTAATTTTAAGACAAAAAGTTTAGTCATATAATTTCTCTTTATTATTTCAACAATTCGTTTTGTTTTAAATTACAAAAAGGTGTCTGGCTTACTTCCCCTGTTATTGCATATTTCTGGGAATATTGCAATATTAAATAAATTCAATATTAATTTTACAATGTAAAAAAAAAATTACAATACTAAATAATTTTGTTGAAGGCATAATGTTTGAAACAAACAAATGTTTTTAGTTTTTGAATTTATTTTTATATAAATTTGCTAAAGGTGCAATGTAGATTAAAAACGGTATTAAGGCGGTCCATATTAGAGGGATTATTAGGGGATACTTATAATGAAGGAGAATGTTAGTAATGTGATAACTTCTCCCTCTTTAAGAATCAGCACACCGGGCTGATGGATAGTTAATTTTTATGGGTTCAATAATAGGAATCACTAGTGATGATTTCCTAGATTCATAAATTTTATAAATTACAATTACTGTTATAAAAGTCAGTAACAATACTCCTTATGAAGAGTAGCTTGTTATTGATAGAGTTTTTAGTTTTCCTGCGTTGTTAGGTGAAGCTTATGAAGGTACTTTAAATCAATGGCTATTTCTTTTTCAGTTAGATTTACTTCGAATATGGGTTGTAAAATTTCTCTGGTTATAGTAGCCCAATTTGTGTAGTTTATATTGTTTATGCCAATAGTTTCAATTGCAAAATGTATAACATATGTACTGTGTAAGTAGGAGCTTGTGTTTGCATAAGTTAGGTTTAATTTGAAGTTAGTAGCAAATATGGGACCTTCGGATATTATTACATAGAATGAAGTCGCGTATCTTATTACATTTGTTTAAAACACCGTACTTGTAGGAATCAGATAGTAGCATGTGAGAAAACTGTATTTTTATTTTTTTATTGGTTCTGACGGGTTTCACTAAAATGTGCTTGTAAATATTGGATTGCGTTTGAGGTAGGAGTACTACATAGATTAACGATGAATTTTTCAGCAGCATCTTGGGTGTTGCATTTTCAATGGCTTCTATTTCATTTAAAAGGGTAGGGTTTCTGTTTGAGAAATTATATTTTTGATTTCTACTTTGTTCCGTAGAGCTGTGTGTACAATTCCATTCTTTGCCAGTTGGTATGCCATCACTATAGCTTCTACTTCGTCTTTTAGCAATGTTAATTTGTCAAATATTATTTGTTGCAATTTGTCTTCGTTTTCTATATCAATTCTGTTTAGTATATTATTATAACTACCTATTATTTTGTTGGCCACGTTTACCAAATCTTTATTAATAAAATACTTTTGATTGCTACTATTCTTCAGATTTGTAGTTGTTTTAAAAATTTGGTCCCAATCTGTAGAATCAGGGCTGCCAGCCAACCATTTCCACGCGGTGCCTAGCCAGTTTATTTCTCTTTTAGATTTTTGACTCGGTCTTTGGCTGAGTTGTTCCAACATGCCATAAATTTTATTAACTTCATATTTTAGTTGCGGGAGTGGGTTTCTTTACGTATGTCTCTATTAATAGTTTGACCCAATTCATCTTTAGTTTCTTCATATTCGTGTAAGTTTATTAAGTGAATAATTTTGTAGTGGCCATTTATGATGTGTGCGAATCCTTCTTTTATCATTACTAAAGAAGTGTTGTAGGGGTAGATGTCGGCGGCAGCGTTGACAAGGTATGGGAGCAAACTGTAATAATTGATTTTTTATGTGAGTTTTGTGAATTTTCTTATTAGTAGCAGTTATAATGGTGACTTTGTTATCTTTTGAGACTATTTCTGGTTGGTAAAGAGGCTTTTCTTTTGATTTAATTTGTTTATTTTTCTTGTAAATGAAATGAAGGAAGGGGGTTAATCCTCTTTCGGTTTTGCCTGTTTAGATTATTTCTTTGATTTCTAGATATTTCGTTTTGTGGATTTTGATTAACTTTTTCTTTAAAGTCAATTAAATTTTGATAGTTTACTCTAGAGGTTCGGTTAAAAAACACATCAACCGGTTTCCTTTTTGCTATAGAGTGGATAGTATTATTGTATCTGTCCACTGCGATATTTATTAATTCTTTAACAGAGTAACTCGGAAGTTCTGTTTTTAAACATCTAAATATTTCAATAATTGTGGTCCATTCCACTTAATTCCATTTAATTGCACCATTTGCTTCACTTTTTTTAGTTGGTACTGTGTATATCTTGAGGCGCAATCCTTCGATATAACTTTGTACAATAGGACTTATGAAACTGCTTTCATTGTTCATGACCAAAATTTCGGGAGCTGAGAAATAATGCAGGAGTTTAATGAGTTTATCTCGTACATGAAGTACGGATTTGTTTTTGATATGGAAAAGTTGTGTAAATTTGGTAAATTTATTGATGCAATTATGAATTTTTCATTCTTAATTTCAAGAATGTCTAAATGCAGTATTTGAGTGGGATGTGTTGGTATGGGAGTGGGTTGCTTTTTGCGTTACTTTAGAGGGATGTGTGCCGTATTTGTTTTCCGCACAGACTGAGCATGACTTGGTGTATTGTTTTATGAGCTTTGCAATCTGTGGAGAATAATATTTTTCGAGTGTTTTTTTTTTGTTTTCTTCCGGATTTCTATTAGCTCTTTTATACTCTTTCTCAATTATTAGGAATTTTTTTTCATCGCTACAGACATCAGTTACTATGTGTTGGGTTATTCTGAGTTTATATATTATAAAATTTTCTTTATAGATCTCTTGTAACATTATGAGATACTTTTCTGGTATTGCAATGACATTAATTACATTAGGATTTAAATATTCTTTTAGAGCTGTTATGAGGTTTTCTTTTGTATATGCAGATAATCTAATGTAATATCTGTGGTATCCTGAATGGGGTTCTTCGTGGCAATATCTGCTGGCTGGTCCTTCTGAGAATACCAATTGGTTTTTGAATACGTTGATCCGAAGATCAAAAAAGTGAATTATATCATTGCTGTCCATTTCGGCAGAATGAGCGGTTTGGGTTATTGAGGAGGTCATGGCGTTAATTTCTTGTTTGCTGATAACGTTGGTAGTGTTTGGTAGAGGCAGACGTGATAGTGCGTCAGCTACTAAATTTGTTTTACCCAGTTTGTATATAAGAGTGCAATTATACTCCTCAATTCTAGATTTTCACCTTTTCAATTTAGCGTTGTTGTTGCTATTGCTCAAGGCGAATATTAGAGATTAATGGTCTGTAACAATTTTGATTTCCTTTGCCCCATATAGGTAAGTTCTCAATTTGTCGAGAGCATTTCCTTCTCTATTGTTGAATAGTTTTCCTCCGTTTTATTCAATGACCGGGAGAGATAAGTGATGGGTCTATCTTTGCCTATTTCTCCTTAGAGAGTACGGCCCCTATAGCGTAATTTGACGCGTCGGTCGTTAAAATGAAGGCTTTTAAGAAATTTGGGAAAACTAATATTTCTGACGAAGTTAATAAAGGTTTTGCGTCATTAAAAGCTTTAATTGCATTTTTATCCAGTTCGATTTTGATATTTTTAGAACGGTTTGCGCTTATTTGGGCATTCTCGCCTCTGGTTAAATTAGTTACTGATTTGATTATTTCAGCGCAACTTTTAATAAACTTCCTGTAGTATGATATTATTCCAAGGAAACTTTTAAGATCTTTTAAATTAGTGGGTGGTGTTATGTTAATGATAGCAGTAGTTTTTTTTCATCTGGACGCACGCCATGTTCTGATACAATATAGCCGAGAAACTCAACTTGTTTTTGAAAGAATTTAGATTTATCAAGGTTAACCTTTAAATTCGCTTCTCGTAAAAGTTTAAAGACTTTTTCGACATTTCCAATGTGTTCTTTGATGTTTTTTCCAAAGATGATAATATCATCGATATAGACGTATCAGCATATGCTAATTAGTGATCTAAGAACATCATTGACCATGCGCTGAAAAAAGCGGGCGCATTCTTCAGACCGAAAGGTAGAAAGGTAGTGGTGAAATCCTGACGTTAAGTCAATTGTCGGAAAATACTTATTCTCATGAAGGCAAGCAAGCGTGTGGTTTATGTCCGGAATGGGATAAACGTCGGGGACTGTAATTGCGATTAGCCTTTAAAAATCTATAACAAGTCTGTATTGTTTTTCTCCTAGGCTATTTTCTTTTTTGGGTACAATCCACAATGGTGGACTTTTGAATACCTCTGATGATACCATCATCCAATATTTTTTTTATTTGTGTGTCAACTTCTTCTTTTAGATGTGGTGGGTAGGGATAAGATTTGGAATAAACGGCTTCATCTGTGGTGGTTTTAATTTCAGTTCTAACTGAAGTTTCTATTGCAGTTTTTTCATTAACTGGTCCAAATAGTGAAGAATACTTGCCTAGCAGGTTTTCTAGATAACAATTTTCTTGAGAGTCAAGGCCTTGAACCTGTTTTGATTTCTTTGTTTGAAGCTGGATTTCGATATTGGGTGAAATATATAACGTATTGTTTTTCCTATCAATGACGGCTTCTAATTCGCAGAGTGTATTATCTCCGATGATGCCATAAAAATTTTTGAGGCCAGGTAGAACAAAAAAATCTATGATAGTGTTATTGCCCAAACTTGCAAAAAATTTCTCACTTTATGTGTTATTTTAATGTCGCCGCCTGCTGAGTGAATTATGATAGGTTCATCTACAGGTTTTGAATTGAATGCAATTTTTTCATGAATAAAATTTTTGTTAGCTCCGGTATCAACTAAGAATTTTAGTGCAGTGCCTCCGAAAATGTAGCAATTTATATAGGGCGTTCCAGAGAGGCTTCTGTCATAAAATTTATTTCATTTTCATAAAAGTTTAGGTTCTGTTCCTCCTGGTCTTCTTCTTCCTCCTCTATATCATCATCAACAGTTTCAACGTTGAACACGCGTTGATATTATCGCTGTAAATTTGATGACTCATTGGATTGTCTAACTACTGGAGAGGGTCTGTTAATATAATTACGTTTTGCAGTTTGAATAGAGGAGTCAATCTCCATAGGTACAGGAGGGTTTAGGTTGGGTAGGTCTAGGGGTTGGCATATTATTAGGTAGTTGTTGATGAACTGATGCTTCTTCTTGTGAATACTCATCACTTTTGATTTTGGTTATTGTAAGACTAAGTTGGTGGTTAATTTTTCCGTAGAATTTTCCTATGGAATCGTAACGTTGACGCATATGAACCAATTGGTTTTCTAGACTTTAAATCTCTCTTTTCTCCGCATAATGGAGTGAAAGACAACTGTTTATGCTGTCCCAATTGTCGTCAAAAATGTTATAGGCAATGAGAGCACTGTCTGCTGGGCGTATAAATTTTTGTCTAATGTGTTTTATGATGGCCCTATAGAGTGGTTTTCCTTGGATTAATCTATAATCCTGTAGAATGGATTCCACATTATGGATCCATGAATTATATTAAGTTGGATTTCCAACTTCTGAAGTTCGGAAAAGGATTTCCAAAATTCTGAAGGTTTTTAACGCAATCTGGCAATCTTTTAATAGATTCCAGTTCTTCCTCAGTTCTGGGTCCTGTCAAAACGTCTGCGTTAGCCGTTTGTTGTTGACTATTTTCTAACTGAACTAATCGGTATTCGAAAACCTTAAATTGTTCGATTTCAGCATTGACTGCATCGGTGAGCTGAATTAAGTTTTGTTGTAATTGTTCCATACTAAATATGTATGTGTTTTTCAAAAACAAAGAATTTGATCCAGACAATTTTTGGTCTAAAAGTTCTTATTATTACTAATATTAAGTTTTTATTTTTTACTTTTTATTAATTTTATGTTGGTAACAACAATTTTTCTTTACATTGGTAAGCATTTTATTTATTTTATATTAATTTTACTTTTTCTCAATTTTTACTTTTGTGTTGGTAACAACAATTTTTTCTTTACGTTGGTAATTATTTTGCTTCTTTTCAAAATTTCATAATTTATTAAAAAAATATAAATGTTAATTTTAATTTTTTGGTTTTTGGTCGTAACAAATGTTGGTTTGCCACAACGTTCTTATGTTGATTGTGGGGTTTTCTTTCATATAATGTTCTTATGTGAACTATAGTGAAATTTGTACCTTATAATATTTGTTAGTTTGCCACAGTGTTCTTATGTTGACCTATTATACTTATGTTGAAATATTAAAGATATAAGTTTGACAAAATTTACTAAAAGGTATGCTTTAAATTAGTGTTTCTATTGAATTATTCAAATATTCCTTGCATAATCTTTTAAATATTGAAATACTTTCAACGGTTTTTAATTCCGTAGGTAGATCATTAAAAAGATTATCACCAATATAGTCAATACGTTGTTTCGTTCTCTCCAATCTACATCTTGGAATTCTTAAATTAGAAGAATTTCTGGTATAAAAGTGTGTCTGGTTTTCAAAAAATGGAATTGTACGATCAACTTCGCTGTGAAGACTTTTAAATACAAATACTAAAACTTGATATATATATAATCCATTAATTGGCAAGATTTTTTTACATACATCTTTGTATAACGTAAGTGTTGAAAAAGTAATTAGCAAATTATGAACAATCTTCAATGCTTTATTTTGAGAACGTTGTAACGATTTTAAAGCTATATTATTTCTATTAAAAGCAAAAACACTCACTAAATAGTTTAGATGCGATTGTATTAAGGAATTGTAAATCATTCTATTTAAGCGAGCAAAATTCCATTAATAAAGTAGCATCTTTTTCTGTTTGTGTTTTCAAGACTGTATCATAATTAAATGGATAAAACAAGCAAATGTCATCGGCAAAAATAAATATTTGACCTGTTAGAATTAGATTTTTTAAATCATTTATGTAAATTGAAAATAATAACGGACCTAAGCCGCTTCCTTGCAGAACACCGTATTCAACTGTCCCAGTAAAGCTTTTACACTGATTAATTTGAACAAAGTGTTTTCTATTAATAAAATAATTTTTAAATAACATATGCTCTCGTCCGTGAATCCCTAATATTTTAATTTTTGTAACATTATTTCATGATCAACAAGATCAAATGCCTTAGAAAAATCGGAGAACATTCCAGCAACTCCACTGAATCCATCATCCAAACCTTTGCAAGTATATCTTACTACATAGAAGACAGCATCTTGCGTACTGACACCTTTTTTAAATCCAAATTGGTACTTATACAACATATTATTATCTTCTAAGTATATAAGAAGTTTATCATATAATATTTTTTCAAAAATTTTATCTATTGTAGATACAATATCAATGGGTCTGTATTTGTCAATAGTGGATGCAGCAATTGTTTTAGGGATAGGAATGATTTTATGAATTTTTAGAATGTCAGGATATTCCGAAGTATTTTTAATTTTGTTATAAATTTCAACTAATATAGGTAAAAGCACCGTAAGACATTCTTTCAAAAATTTTGTAGTGATCTTGTCAAAACCTGGTGTTTTATTTGACTCCGTATTGAAAACGATGTTAATGATATCATTTCATTTAATTCATTCAAAATGAACCGATGACATGAAGCATTAAGCGTCCTCAGTGAGTTAAAAGAATCTGCTGGCAAAGTACGGATTTTTTGCTTAAGTTCTTTGACAACTGAAATAAAATAGTTATTTAATAAATTTGCTTTAATTAGATCGTTTGAAATAATGCTACCATGCACATCACTAAGTTTAACAACATTTTCTTTCGATCGACCAAGTGTATTGTTTATAAATTTCTAGCATTTCTTTGTGTCATTTCCAATTACATTTTCTAATTGATAGTTTAATTACCTTACTTATTCTTTTTAAATTGGCATCGTAATTTTCTCTGTTTTTTGATCTACGCCTTTGTTTTAATAATTGGTTTTTATACAAAATTAACTCTTGAAGATTTTTGTTAATCCATGGGGCTATTTCAAATTTTAATGGTTTTTTAACATTTGCTATTATAGTAGAGTTATTGACAGCTGATTCGATAGTAGATATGAGAGGATTTGTCAGAACAGATACATTAGCCTTTAGCCTCATTAGCCTTTATGTAGTCGCAATAAATTTTCGAAATCTCTGTGTTAGTATTACATATAAAGTTACTTGTCAATTTACAAGATAATAAACTATGATCAGAAAGGTTACATTCCACTGAATCAACAAAAAGCGTATCTGATAAATTACTGAATATATGATCTATACAAGTTTTACTCTTTGGTCTTGTTATTAGGGTGTGAGCGTCATTACAATCATAATTATGAAATATACAGGTTAATTCATAACTTGAACCACCTTTGAAAAGATCAGTATTTGAGTCTCCTACTATTATTAATGGGTTTTGAGCAATTTCATCTAATAAATTATCAAGAAAATCAAAAAATATTGCATCACTGCATTTTTGCGAACGATAATATGAAATAATTTGTAATGGCTAAGATTTGATCTTGAAATTTAACAAGCTTAAGGCAATAAATTCAACAAAATTCTCACTTTTACAAATTTGGATAGTAAAATTAATTTCTTTGTTTATATATGTTAACGCAAAAAACGTTGAATGCCCTTATTGCAAACTGTTTCACAATAATTAAATTGCTGACACAATCGCAGACAGGTAAATAAAATTCTAAGTAATCAATATTGCAAAATAACAACAGCGCGTGTCATTTTGATTACCATGCAAATTAATATTTAGTTTTAAGTTATTGTATGAACAAAATTAATTTTATAAGTTCAGTTCTGATTTGAAGACGAATTAATAAAGTGGTATTTTAAGAAAGAGTGAATAAATAAAGTTTGTTTTTTTTAAACAAATAACTCACAAAAATATAATTTATATATTGATGTACCACCGTATCCGTCTTCTCTGCAACAGTGTATACAAGCAAAACCTGGAATCGTATATATTTGAGTAATGTCTTTATTGAACCATGCTTCTTGTAATGCTATTATGTCAGGTAGTTTTGGAAATTGGACTAACATTGATTTATAATTGTTGAATTTATCAATAGATGAAACACTTCTAATATTAAAACTAATAATTTTTAAATAATTAAAATTCAAACTATTAATATACTTTTTAAAATTCGAAAAATTATGGAAATACTGATTACTAACCATTAAATAATAATAAAAAATAAAACTTTTACTTTAGTGCTTAATAAAGAAATTAAATATTTAAGCAGGAGACATGTAAGATGCACCACCATCTGCATCACTAGAATCCTCAGCTTCATCTAGCCTTGAGTGGATTAAAGATCTCCATTACGATTGTTGGATGTTGCGTTCAATAATATTTTATCAACTTCATTCTCATCATGAATAAGCTCTTGTTTAGATACTTCATTTCTTTTGTCAAAAACTTTTCTATTTTTTACAAAAATATATTGGTAGAACATTGATTTTAAGGATTTAGCATAACTATACAACTTCATAGTTTCTTTACTATTAAAATTATTTATAAAAATCTTTTTTGTTTCATCATTTTATTTAAGTTTGGCTTTAGAAGACATGAATTTATTTTTATGAATTTTTGAAGAAAACTATACTACAGGGTGGCCCAGAAAGACCGAAGTGGTGTGAATTGCTTTTAACTTTTTATTTAAGAGATATTTTTTTAATATTTTTTTTTTTAAATACATTAAATTTATGGGGAATATTTTTGGATTAGTTATTAAAAATGATATCCCGCAAGTGGTGGCCATATTCTGCTTCGCACAAATGTGCTCTTTCCAACACATTTTCCATGACCTTTCGCAAAACTTCCGGTGGTATGTTGTTAATTTCTTCTCGAATATTGGTTTTTAACTCCTCAATAGTCCTAGGCTTATTAACATAAACTTTTCCTTTTAAATAGCCCCAAAGAAAACAGTCTGGAGCGGTTAAATCCGGGGAACGCGGAGGCCAATTAAAAAGATGTCGCGTAAAAGAGTCATTGTGGCCCTCGCAGTGTGCGCTGTGGCTCCATCCTGTTGGAACCATATTTGCGGATGGTTTTCCACGGCTGGCCTTACAAAATTTTGCAACATGGCCCGATATCGATCACCATTGACGGAAATGGCGACACCTTGTTCATTTTAAAAAAAAAATGGGCCAATGATCCTTTCTGAAGAAACACCGCACAAAACGGTACACTTAACTGGGTGCAATTGTCGTTGATGAAGTACTCTCGGGTTTTCCGTAGCCCATATCCTACAGTTTTGCTTGTTAACGAACCCATTTAATTGAAAATGGGCTTCGTCACTCATTATTAAGTTATGAATAAAATTTGGATTCTCTTGTGCTTTTTGCTGGAAATAAATTGCATAGTCAAGTCGTTGCTGGTAATCTGTTGGTTTCAATTCTTGGACAAGTTGAATTTTGTATGGAAACAATCCTATGGTGTGCAAAATTCACTGCAGCGACGTTCTTGAGAGGCCCAGTTGTGACGAACGTCTCCTGGTTGATGTTTCTGGATCCTCCCGAATACTCTCCTGTACCACTTGAATATGTGGACAGTTCGGTGTCTGCCGGGACCAGGAAGGTTCCTTACTGCTCCTTGTTCTCGAAAATTTGCAACCAGACGCTTTATTGTTGACTGAGAGGGTGCAACCCGCACATTAAAGTGACGACGGTATGCACGCTGAGTCAACACAATGGACCGTTGATTTGAAAAGTAAATTTCAACAATTTGGGCACGTTGTTCAATTGTGTATTGCTCCATTATAAATTATCCAAGTCTTCTTTACAAAATACTGAAAAGAAAAGAAAAAAAAAAATTATAATAAAAAAGTTATAAGGAATTCACACCACTTCGGTCTTTCTGGGCCACCCTGTACAACAGATTTGTTTTCATTATTACCATTTTTATTTTTTAAAAAATAAGCGTCTTCAACACTGTTATTTTCTATTGTAACACCAATATCTTCTGAAATTTTAGTAACAGCATCTAAAGCACTCATTTTATCTGTAACTTTTAAACCACTGATTATACAATCATTTTTTAATCTATCTTCATTTAAAATTTTAAATTTTTTATTTCAGCTTTTAATCTCTTGTTTTCTTTCTCAATTTCATTTATTTATCGTTTTCTTTCTGCTACATCTTTAAACCCTTCATCAAATTTGGCTGACATGAAGTTTATAGATTCAGTCAGCTGATCCAATTTTTTAAGTTCGTTTAGCTTTTTTAATTCGGTTTTTATTGAATTTTGTTCTTGTCTTATGTTGTTTCCGTCTTCTTTACAAAATTGACACTTAAAGAGCTCTTTTTCGTTTTTTGCGAGTGTCTCAAATTCTCTTCTACTTAATCCAGAACACTGAGAGTCGAAATAGTTTTTGCACTTGTCGCATTGGATAAAATTATCAGTTTCTTCCTTAATCTCATTTTCGCATTGATCACAAATCAAAATGTTTTTTATTTGTAATGCTGCGGCGAACTGCTTTTTTAGACATATTTTTATATTTCAAACACCCGTTGATTGATTTTGTTTGTTTATAAACTTATATTCTTTTTTATTTCAATGTTTTATCGCAAACTTTTTAATAAAATTTAAATAAGATTTTGCTGAACACAAAAAATACGTTTTGTAGCCACAAGTGTTGCTAGTGTTAGTTATTACTTACAAAATTACAAGCATTGCTGGCATTGGATGGTTTGCTACGGTCCCTTTCGGCTAGTACTCTGGGGCAAGGTCCTTCACGCGCCAGGAGTGTGTCATCCTCTAGGTATTTTTTCTGCTTGGGCAATTTTAAGGCTTCTTATTTTGCAGGATATCTCGAGTAATTTCCTTGAAAAAAATTATTTTTTTCGAATTTTATATCAGAAGGGTTCAGGATGTCTCGGGCACCAGTTATCGTAGGTTCGATTACTAAAATTGAAACCCCGTATTTTCAGAGGGTTAGATTAACACTGCGTTATTAAACAATAATTCTCTTATTTATAATTAATATTTCAACAATTTTTGCTTAATTTAATTTACAATTTTGATTACTTGGCACATAATTTGTCTTTTAATATTTTTAGAATTTTGCTTAGTTTAATTTTAAGACAAAAAGTTTATTATTTAAACAATTCGTTTGGTTTTAAATTGCAAAAAGGTGTCTAGCTCAATTCCCCTGTTATTGCATATTTCTGGGAATATTGCAATATTAAATAAATTGAATGTTGCAATACTAAATAATTTTGCTGAAGGCATAATGTTTGAAACAAACAAAAGTTTTTAGCTTGTGAATTTATTTTTATATAAGTTTTCTAAAGGTGGAATGTATGTAGATTAAAAACGGTATTAAGCCGGTCCATATAAAAAGGAATATTAGGGCATACTTATAATGATGGAGAATATTAGTAATGTGATAACTTACATATAACACAAAACAATATATATAGTACAGACCTTATTCAGGTAACGTCTATTAATATTCCATCAAGTGCTTTAACCATATCCGCAATTTACTGTCCTCCAAGACACAACATAGTTAAAGATCAGTTTTTCGAATATTTCAAGACATTGGGTCCAAAATTTATAGCCGCAGGTGATATCAACGCCAAGCACACATTCTAGGGTTCTCGAATTTTAATTCCAAGAGGAAGGCAACTCTTCAACGCAATAATGTCCAATAAGATGGATGCAATTTCTATTGGTCACCCCATATATTGGCCTGCTATTAGCTTGTTACCAATACTTTTTAAAGTATTTGAGAAATTACTTTTGGAATCGCTAGTGTCTTACATCGATTCTAACAACATCATACCTCATCAACAATTTGGATTCAGAAAGCAACATAGTACTACCCAACCTACTCAACAAGTGCACAGAGTATCAATGTAATTCGTGGAGCGTTTGTGAATACAATAAATCGCAAGCATTTGATAAGGTCTGGCATGATGACGTTCACAATATATTTAAAAGTTATTTATTAGATAGATCTTTTTACATAAGGTCGAAGGAAATTATGTCTTCCCGCAAGATAGGCAGATATCTTGCCGGTGTCCCGCAAGGTAGTATCCTGGGGCCATTCCTTTCATTCTTATACTCCGCCGATATGCCAACGAGTACAGTGACTCACATTTCCACTTTTGCAGACGATACTGCATTTTTGAGTGTTCATAAAAACCCAGTAGTTGCATCCCAACAGCTTCAAATACATATGGAAAATTTGGAAAAATTGTTGAAACTATGGAAGATAAATGTAAAGTGTGTTCATCTTACATTCACTTTGAGAAAATGTAATTGTCCACCTATTACAATAAATGGTTCGGGAATACCCGAACACAACCATGTAAAATATTTCGGTATACATCTTGGTAGACGTCTCACCTGGGTTCAGCACATAGCAGCCAAAATAACCCAAATAAAAATGAAAACTGCAGAGCTCTATTGGCTCATTGGTCCTCAATCGGCCCTTGGATAAGAACTCAAAGTACTTTTGTATAAGGCAATGATAAAGCCGATATGGTTATATGACATTTAGCTATGGGGAACAGCTTCGGCGTCTAATGTCAAAAAACTACAGTCAAAAATGTTAAGAACGATCACGTGCGCTCCCTAGTACATCAAGAATTGTAACATCCATAAAGACCTAAATATACCCACCATCTGAGAAGAGATTAAAAAGCTGTGCAGGAATTATATTACGAAAATCCCTTTTCATTCCAATCCACTTGCGAGAGATTTACTCTTATTTGAGGGTCATCAGCGTCTCAAAAGGACGCACCGCACACTTTTGATTTGGCGACATAATTTTCTTTTTGTGAACACTATAAGTTGTATATTGCAGTGGCAGTATAAACACAGTAATTTTTAGTTTCAGATTTGAATACTTATTGTTATTATCCTTAAGACAGATTCAGTAAATAAAAAATAAAAAAAAGTAGTTTCCTAATGAAGAAGTGTATTATGTCTTTTGTTGAAAAAGTTATGTTTACAGGTATGTTGCAATTTCGAACATTATGCGTTTTTGACAAGCAATGCAGACAAAAGCCCTCCCTCTTAATTTTATAAATTTTCTGCTTGTAATCCATGCTAAGGAAATTGAGACATTTTCTTATTCTGAGTTTGAGGTGAAATATTTGCTTGAATAGTTTTCACTTTTTTCCATGGATTGGTATTACTCTTGGGCTTGGTGCCAGTTTCTATCGAAATACGTGGTGATCGAATTTCTGAAACCGATTCTAAACTCCTATGATGGTTTGTTATAAATGCTTCCAATTCTGTCCATTTAGGAACAGACGTTTTGTCTTTAAGTTGTTTGTGGTGAATGGTGGCAATTATTTAAAATAAAACTCCATCTTCTTCTCTTAGCTCTTGGTATTTATTCTGCTACATATGTACATATAAACTAAAATACTCTCCTTATAAAAATACTCCAATATAAAAAAGTGTTAACTTACAGGTGATATGTAGAAGGATGAATGGCGTGTTTACACTATATGTGTTGGAAAACCAGTGATATTCCACTACTTCTCCCTTTTATTGGAGAAATATTGTTTTGTTCTACATATTTTTTTTTTTAATTTAATTTGTATTTCCTTTTTCTTCTTCTTTTATTTTCAGTCATTTCACTCTTCCACAACATATATTCATATTGTTTATTTCATTATTAAATACTTATCTATAAATTTATTTAATACAGGCGATTTTTAATTTTCAAATATAGTATACAAACTTAAATAAATTGTTTCCAATATAATAATGTTACTTCCTTTTTTTCTTTGTTTACATACATATTTGTTTGATTTGACTTTTTCAAGTACATATATTTTGTTTCTGATATTCGAGTTTTACAGGTCGATGTCGGTTTAGTTAAGCTTTTCAAACTCTGCTTTTGTGATCAGTTTTTTTGTATTTTGGCTATAAATAGTTACATTGACTCCTTCGATTTCCTTTATTATAAAAGGACCTTCATATATACAGGGTGTTTTTTTTAGAGGTATAGAACTTCGAATTGAAATAAAACACAAGAAAATCGTTTTAATGTCCATCAATTTGGCTTTATTGGAAGGATAATTTTATGCCATTAATGTTTAAATATGATTTCAGGCATGTGGCCGCCGCGGCTGGCTCGAATAAAGCCAATTCTACAGGTCCAATTTTTGATGGACAAAAGTTGATGGACAAAGCTCCAATTGCTGTGCACGGTGGCGAGTCGATTCATTCGGGTCCTCTTCAACACTTTGCTCTACAGCGGCAATTGTTTCTTCGGTGCGCACTGTTCGACGTCTCTGCGGATGCGTATTATCACATAGAGTAAACGTAGTGCGAAAACGATCCATGGTTAACCGAATTAATTGCTCTGATGGACGATTATGTCGACCATAAAATGGACGGAGCTTGCGGTAAACTTCGCCAACTGAACCATTTTTTTCGAAATAAATTTGCACGATTTGCAAGCGTTGTTCTTTTGTCAACCTGTTCATGATGAAATGGCAAACCAAACTAAATATTAATCACTTGACAGCTGACAAAATGGCCGCCAGTTAAAAAAGTGATGCCAACTTAAAGTTCTATACCTCAATAAAAAACACCCAATATTATTGAACTTACCATAAGGTTCTTTTTTTACAAACACGCAATCATTGACATTTAAGGTACAAGGCTTAGAAAAATGGTCATATAGTTCTTTATTTCTTTCTTTGTGCTTTCTTATGAAATTTTTTACTATAATATGCGATTTTTGTAAACGATATTTAACTTCTTTACTATAATCTTCTGGATCTATTCACTCAAGGGTTACATCATTTCTTATGGTTGCCTTTTTTCAAATGCTAGCTCAAATGGCGTGTATTTATTGTTACCAGTTGTGTTATTGAAAAATGTGAAATGTTTTAGGTACGTGTCACAGTTTTTATTGTTTTTTTCTATACATAATCTTATGTATTCGGTAAATACGCGATGGTGCCTCTTTACTGTTTCTACCGTCCGATAATGGTAAGCTGTTGAAAAACTACTCAATTTTTATTGGTTTACATAGTTCCCGGAATATTTAGTTTTTAAACTCTGTACCTAGATCAGATTTGATGGACTTCATTTTCCCATATATTAATATAAAATTCTCAAAAATATCTTGTGCAACTGACTTGGCACTCTTATCTGGAATACATATAGCGACGAGATATTTCGCGAAGTCATATATTAGTGTAAGGGCATATTTATTTCCATATCTCGACGTGGGTGAAGGACATATTGTGTCCAATACTACTATTTCAAATGGCCTGATGGGTGTTGGGATTAAAACAAGTTCTTCTACTTTTACTTCATTCAGTTTACATTTCTACAATTTTTTATGAATAACGCTTTGTCTTTGGCCATTCCTTTCCAAAAGTACTTGTATTTTAATTTATTATATAATCGTTTACAGTAATCTCTTATAATGGGATCGTTGTGATAAATTTTTTGAAGTTTTGTTTCCTTGTTTTTATAGCATACGGTTTCAATTCGGTCTACTAACATTATTTCAAGTGGTTTTAATAAATTATTATCAAGGTTCTTTAAATCTTGTATTTTGTAGCTACTCAAAAATTTATCACTTTTTGCCCATTCAATGAGATAAATGTTACTTTTTCTGGCTTCTAATTCGAGCCTCGAAAGCATATTATCGAAATTCAATGTTTCGTTAGCAGTTTTAGTATCTATGGAAAACTTTAATTTAAATCTTTGATTATATTTTTAACTTCATGTCAGGGACCTTTCTATTCTCATAGAACAGTTCTGATTTTATTTTTGCAACTTTTTTTGTTGAAATCCTCACCAAATTTGTCGTAAACTTTTAACTGTATTTTATTGCGTTTTCCCACAGCTGATTTATTTGTGTAATTTTGCCTTGACATCACGCGTGTTGTTTGTGCTAAAATAGCTTCGTTATCTGTCTTATTCTTCAGTTCCGCAAACGAAATTCGAGAAAAAACATCGGCTCCCATATTACTGTTGCCTTTAATATATTCTATTGAAAAATTGTACTCAAAAAGTTTTAACCTTTTGTAAGCTTGGATGAAGGGTCTTTCTATTAAACAAATATATTAAGGGTCGATGGTCAGTTTTGTCCACAAAATCTGTTCAGTAAACATAGAGTCTGAATTGGTTTATTGCGACGTAAATTGCAAAAAGTTCCTATTCTATCACTGGTTTCTTTTGTTCTGACTGAATGCCTTAGATTTATAATATAGTGGTAAATCTTCTACATTAAAGGTTCGACTTCAAATTGCTCCACATCCAATCTTTGATACATCAACTGTTGTCAAAAATTATTTATTGAATTCTGGGTATTGAAGGATTTTTGGTGAAATAGCTCAGCTTTCATGACTTCAATCAAGCATGTCATCAACCTTTGGTAGTGGAATTTCTTCCACAATTAGTTTTTTCTTAATTGCCCTGAAGTCTACTTGCGATACGATTTGCTATTGTCTGCACTTTTTTTGGGTACCAAAATTAAAGAACTGCTGTTGTTCGAACTATTGAGTTATTTGTTGACATTTTGTCATCTTTTAAGGTGAATATGTCAACATGTTGCTAACACAGTGGAAGCAAATCTTCTTAAAATCTATTGCAATTTTATCTTTCAAAATAATTTTGAGCTTTTGAATGCGTTCACTACAGTGGAATATATAAAAAAGTTTGAAAGTTTTTCGGTTTTAACCTCGTAGTTGTGTACAATTTTCATTTCATCTGTTGTGTTTAGGATACGTAAGCCCGAAGTTTTTCAGTTCACTATACATTTAATAATGAAAACGCCTGTGCAAATTTCTTCGGATTCAATAAAACCTGCTTCTGTTATGTTTTCCAAATGAATAATTCTGAAAACTTCACATATTGAAAATGAATTTTTGTTTATGCCGTGAGAAATTAGGATTGCCACTTTTTTGTAATATGCACAAAATACTATAATCGATTTGACAACTATTAACTTACCTTATGCCTACAATATTAATTGTATTTTCTTGATTTATTGGTAAAATGGGCTTAATACAGAATAGTTTTGTAACAGATATATCTGCTTGTGAATTTGCGGGGTAGCGTTGCTGTGTAAAGTTAGGTAATATGAACAATTTAAATTTAAATTGTGTACTGTTTTAACTAAGTTTTTATCTTCGCTTTTTAATTCTCCTCCTCCTTCACAATTTTTTATTTTTTTATTTAGGTCGACCCTAAATTGGCCTGAAATTGTGCCTTTCTCGATTGTTATGGTTACTTGACATTTGCGCTCTTTGATCTTCATAATTGTTGTTATATGTATCTACTATTTCTATACTTCCTATTATTATTATAACGTCTAGGGTAGCTATAATTTCGCGATTGATTAGAATGATTAAAGTTAAGCCTAGTTCTAACACTTGATTCTAACTTTCACTATTTGAATCTTCTACAATCAGTTTTGCTACTACATCCTTAGCTTCTTTAAAAGCTGTATATGCTAATATTGCTTCTACAATTTCTGATTTCTCATTATTCGTACTTATCTTGCTTAATGTGTAATACCGTAATTCTTGCAGCTATAACTTTAAAACTGTAGTAGAGTAGTCCTAATTTCATCTATGCTAGCTTTCATCGCCTACAAAATCGTCTCTGCCGTTTTGTGTGAGCGCCTGAAACCATTCGTGAACAGTTTGGAAGGTCCTTATCAGTGTGGTTTCAGGCCGGGGAAGTCGACCATTGACCAAATTTTCACACTACGGCAGATCCTGGAAAAGACCCAAGAGATGCAAATAGACACCCACCACCTATTCGTCGATTTTAAGGCCGCACATGACAGTGTGTATAGGGACGAGCTATACAAAGCCATGTCTAGTTTTGACATTCCTACCAAACTCCTCAGGCTTTGTAGGATGACGATGAAGAACTCTCGCTGCTCCATCAAGGTCGGTAACGAATTCACCGAAACCTTCAATGTCAGAACGGGGTTTAGACAAGGCGACGCACTGTCATGTGACATTTTATATGCTGTCATCAAAAAAGGACGTGCAATACCGACGACTGGGCCAGAACGTTACCATAGGCAGCTATAACTTCGAGGTAGTGAAGGACTTTGTCTACCTTAGCTCTCAATTCAACAGTATAAACAACATCAGTACCGAGATCAAACGCAGAATAACTATTGCCAATCGCTGTTTCTTTGGGCTCAAGAGGCAATTGAGTAGTAAGGCCCTTTCTCGAAAAACCAAGCTGACACTATATACCACTTTGATAATCCCTGTGCTTCTCTATGGCGCGGGAGCATGGACGGTGTCGAATGCAGATGAGGAATTCCTTGGTATTTTCGAGAGAAAAAATCTGCGTACAATCTTCGGCCCTATTTGCGTTAATGGTTTCTGGAGAAGAAGATTCAATCATGAACTGTACGGGTTGTACAGCAACATGAGCCTAACCAGGCGTCTACGGATCCAATGGCTAAGATGGTTGGGCTATGTAGAGCGCATGGAGAATACTGCTTCAACCCGTAGAACCTTCGATTCCGAACCTGTGGGACAACGCATTAGAGGACGCTCACAGAACTGATGATGCACACAAGTGGAGAGGGACCTCAACCAACTTGGTGTGCAAAATTGGAGGACGCTAAAGACCGTGCCAGCTGGAAAAGTTTGTTGGTTGAGGCCCAGGTTCACCCCGGACTGTAGCGCCAAAAGAAGAAGAAGAAGCTTTCTGATCCGGTGGGACTTCCCTAGCTTTGCCAGTAAGTTTTGATTTTATGAAAGAAATGAAGCACGCACTGGCAAGTTCTTCGATAAGATTGATTTTATCAAGAAAAGACTACCGTCATAATATTCAAGAATAATGTTGGAACACGTCGATGTAAATGTAGTTTTTTCTTCAGCAATAGCCATTATAAAATGGTTTTCTTGTCTATTTACGTTATCTAACACAATGTTAATTTTCTTTCCAATATCAATTTCGGACCCATAATCACTCAAATCAGTTTCAATTTCAAACTCTGCATGTTACACTCAAGTTTACAAAAACTTTTTAAAACCAACTCTCTACAATGTATTATGCAGTGGTTGATGTCTTGTTTTATATTGTTAAGTACTTCAGTAAAATATGTTTCGGCATATGACTCAATTATTAAATTGGTATACTCTTCAATTTTCTGCTGTTTCTTAGGTCTGTTCTGAAAAATTTGTTTCTTTACTTTTTAAAATTGTTCTACCAATTCCTGAACAACAGTAGTATTGAAACTATGTACATAGTTGCCGACATGTGAAAATAATGAAATTCAAACTTTCATACGGATTTTGCATTTAGCTTAAGTAAGAAGTTATTGAAATTTATTATAATTTTCTTCGGAACAAATGTTTCAAATTTTGGTAATTAATACATACATATAATCTTGAGCGAAGAGAAAATGTTATACAAAAAATCAGTATCTATAAAGAATATTTTTAATTAACCAAACATGTTTCTCTGTGTCGTTTCCATTTATAACAATATAAAACATATTTTATATGTACATACTTGTGTATATATATTTTTTTTTGGCTTTTACTATAATATATGTACATATACTATATTCATATATTATATTTTGATTGCAAGTATACCGTTTATATAATATAACACATTTTAGTTTATAATTAAAAATTTTAATAATAACAACATTGCATACTTATGGTGGTATTCATAAAAACTTAACACATGCTTACAAGCAGCTATTAGTCTTAATTTGAAAAATCTATATTCATAAATGATTATTAACTTACTAAACGTTTAGTAAGCGGTTATTAAGCCGTACAAATTTTAATATTGCCTCGACCATCAATTAAGTCGAGAATTTTTACATTTTTCTGTGCTTACATTGTGTATTTTCAAATTCTTAAAATTTTATAGGAAATATGCAAAAATGGAAGCATTAAATTTAATAAAAAGAACGGGTAAGTACAAATGCAACAAAAGCAAAAATGTATAATAGGAAGTTCGATCCATTTTCTCTACCGAATAACTTATCTTCATTTATTTTTGCAATACAAATCTAAAAATATTATGAGAAATATCCTAGTGATATGTAAACAAACAAGACATAACTCGTTATTCAAATACTTTTACTTCACTCGTTAAAAAAGGTAAATTTAACGTTAACAATATTAATTTTTGTGCTATTCTAAAAGAAGTAAACATATTTATTTAGTATTATCTGTTTGTTAAAAATATATTTTTTCTTAATACAAGCAAAATAACATAAGGTAATATGATAGACATGGTTAATTTAGAAATTGGTAATCGGCATAAATACAGCATTAAAAGTTGAATAACAAATGAAAATTTAGGTGCTGCCACTCTTTTGTCTAAGACCTCGATGAAGTATTTATTAGTTACTAAACTGTTTATGAATACACTTTTTTACTAAACGCTTACTAAACCGAAACTGTTTAGTAACTAGTTTGTGCGTGATATGTTTAGTAAGGATTTTTTATGAATACCACCATTAGTTTTTCATATTTATATGTATGTTATTATCAGATTGATGATAGTGTGCTTTTTGATTGCACAAAGTTGTATACGTAGTAGTTGTTTTGTTTGCTTGCTTTCCTCTTCAGCGTATTACATACATATGTATATTCTTTTACATTTTCTTTGGTTTTCTTTTGGTTTTTCGTTGCTTTTAGTTTAAATTCTTTGATGTAAATTCAAATTGTTTTTAACTTTAGGTCCTTTCATTTTTTCCTTTAATTTGTATAAGTTAACTCAAATAAAGTTAACGAACTCTTTAGCTTGATTCATTTTTCTCTTAGTTGCAATTTTGGTTAATTTGCTTTTGTTCTTGCCATTCAACAATTTAACAATAAACTTAGTTTGTTTATTGAACTAATTTATCAGAATTGCATTTTCTTAAGAAATGGATCACACCACATTTTTAATTATTATATTTTTCCAAGAATATGGTCACGCCATATTTTGCAGGTGTCTTGTTGATTAAGATTATAAATTAAGCATTATGTTAATTTATTTAGTTAGTATTATTTTTAATATTCAATAAATTGGTAGTTTGACCAACGAAAAACATTTGTTGTGTTTTTTTTTTGGACTTTTCAACATTAAAGTCCTTAACTGGCGCCCGAGTGTAAATAAAACAAGTCGATCAAGTGGTTCCTTAGTAACATACGCAAAAAGGGGACATTATGTGTCAGCCTAAGATCGCGAATAAAATAAATTAAGATAAGAAAATAATAAAAATATCCCGAAACAAACAAGGATAGTAGAAATTTTATTTAACTTTCAATATAAAAGAAGAAGTGAAGGTGCGAAAAAATTTGTGAAACAAGTGAACATCCTTAAAATTTTACATCAAAATAGTGCTGCTACCAAATCCTATTGAGCATCATCATCACACTAACAACAGCATCAACTGCTTTAACTACAGAATCCATAACAGAAGGAAGGAAAAACATCAGACATAATAACAGCATCAACTGCTTTCACTACAAAATCCAGAACAGAAGGAAGAAAAAACATCAGGCATAATAACAGCACCAACTACTTTGACAACAGAATCTGCAACAGTATCGTTAGAAGCAATTAGAAAAAACAACAAGACAACATTACTGTAAGTTACATTTTAATTACTACCCTCTCACTTGAGATGTTAAGTAATAACTCTTAAGAAGTTAACAAAAAGATATAAGAAAAAATTTTAAACTAAAAATAACTAAAGATATTTTTATGTAGAGAATAAAGAAAGTTCTGAGGAAACACAAAGTGAATTTAAATTAATTATTAAAAAAGGAAAAAATATTAAAAGCGAATTAAGAATACGTATATAAAGTATCCTAATTAAAGGATATATGCAAAAAAATTTAAGGAAATTATAACTAATAACATAATAAATAGAGCAGCGAATCCAGTTCATATAAAATAAATGTAAAATATTGAATAGAAAATAATATAAATTGTATTAGCTCATTTTTTACTGCTAAAATTTTTTGCATTATAGAAAACACAAATCCAAAAAAAATATATATATTTAAGAATAAAGGGTTCAAGACTGCTGAAAAAAACTAATCTTAAACATGTCAAATCCCGAAAATTTAATAAGCCCCCCCGTTCTTCCTCCAAGTGGCAATCGTGCCCTAAACGGACAGATTAACTTGGAGGGCTTAAATGTCTTGATTGCGAAAATAGCGAGAGAAATTTTCAGATAACAAGGGCCAAGAATAATTCAAGCAACTCTTAATCCCGATGCAAGACAAAATGTAGATAGGGATCAAGTTATAAATGAGGAATATAGGAACGACTTGAGGGATCTTGACAAGATTCCCGATATCGTTAAATGTTTACGAGAATTTTCCGGAGCTCAAGGTGAGTTTAACTCATGGAAGAAAAGCGTAGAGCGCATTTTAAACATTTATGAAAATACAAAGGGTACTCCTAGGTATTACGGCATTTTAAGCACGATTCGGAATAAAATAGTTGGTGAAGCGGATATAGCCTTGGAGTCTTACAACACACCACTCGACTGGAAGGCTATATCACGGTGTTTATCTTTACACTATGCTGACAAAAGAGATTTGGCTACTCTTAAACACCAAATGAACTCACTAGCTCAAGGCAGGTCCTCAATACAAGATTTTTATCAACGGGTCTATAGGCATTTATCACTAATTCTGAATAAACTAGGAAGCCTGGACACATCGAACGAATCTTTGACTCTATTGACACAAACTTACAGGGATAAGGCCCTTGACACATTCATATGAGGACTAAATGGGGATCTCCCAAGGCTTCTCGGTATGAGAGAGCCGGCAGATCATCCTCAGGCACTTCACTTGTGGCTAAAACTTGAAAATCAGACGTATAGAGCCCATACTGGTGCGAATAACTTCCAAGTGCAACAGTCACGCAGTTCACGACAATTCAATAATAATTCACAACCACAGCCTCGTTCACGTCGAATGCATTTTTATCCCCAACTCACTCATAACCCACAAGCACCTCGACAAGGATTTCCATTCAATCACACACAAGGACGATATGACTATCAATCACAACCACCACCCAGACCACAAGGTCCAAAGCCACAACCTGCGCCGGAACCTATGGAAGTAGATGGGAGCTTGCGTACAAGAAGAGTTGATTATGGGAACAGACCAGGGGAAAATTATTTCGGAAATAGGCCTCCACCATCTATTAACCAACCTCAGAGGAAAATTTCACGCAATTTTCATGTATACACCGAGCAACCACAGCACAAATCAAAAATTGACGACGAAACACTGAACCATTACCGGAACGCTACTCAGGAGGCACCGCGGCTAGTCAAACACTGTCTAGACTTTAACGACATTCATTTTTTAGAATGACGAGCTCTTCGTTACCTTACATAAAATTTAGAACGAAGGGCGGCGAAACCCTCAAAATTCTGATTGACACAGGATCAACAAAAAACTATATACAACCACACTTTGTAAAAAAATCCTTTGACAAATGAGAATATTTTTCATGCAAAATCCGTAGCGGGAGACGTAGAAATAAAGGAACATACCTTTATCAATTTATTTAATCTAAAAGACAGAATCAAATTTTACTTAATGCCATCGTTAAGGTTATTTAATGGAATTTTGGGCATTGAGACCTTAAAACAGCTAGACGCCGTCATTCATACAAATAAGAGCTTTTTACAAATAAGAAATGGCCTAAGAATAAAGATAGAACAGCTTTCGTCTGACTGCCCTTTAAATTCAATAGAAATACAAGTCAAACATCTGTCAGAGACACAGAAAAGAAAATTAGGAATATTAACAGCAGAACATGCGAAACTTTTTGCGGAACCTGATGAAAAGCTTACATATACTACCAAAGTTGTGGGTGAGATTAGGACCACAACATGCTCACCAGCTTATACTAGGTTTTACCCTTACCCTGCTTCGCTTAAGTCCGAAGTAGAGAGTCAAGTGGAAAAACTTTTAAAAGACGGAATTATAAAACCCTCTAGATCTCCTTTTAACTCTCCAGTATGGATAGTCCCGAAAAAGCCGGACTCCGCTGGAAACAAGCAATATATGGTCATAGACTATAGGAAATTAAATTCCATCACAATAGCGGATAGGTACCCGATTCCTGACATTTCGGAGGTTATTGCTCAATTAGGCACTAGCAAGTATTTTTCCGTGCTAGACCTTAAAAGTGGTTTTCACCAGATTCCACTAAAAAAATCGGATACCGAAAAAACTGCTTTTAGCATAAATAACGGAAAATATGAATTTACCCGTTTGCCATTCGGTCTGAAAAACGCGCCATCGATTTTTCAGAAGGCACTCGATGATATCCTACGAGAATATACAGGAATATTTTGTTACGTGTATATTGATGACATCATTATCTTTAGTAGATCAGAGGACGAGAATGCTGAACATATAAGAAATGTTTTTAGGGCTCTGGAAGAATCAAATATGAAGGTGCAACTTGATAAGTGTAGATTCTTTAAAAAAGAAGTAGAATTTTTGGGTTATATTATAACACCTGACGGAATAAAAACCAATCAGGAAAAAGTGAGAGCTATAAGAGATTTTCCAGAGCCACAGAACCTTAAACAGCTACGGAGATTCCTTGGTATGTCAGGGTACTACAGATGGTTTATTAAGGACTATTCAAAGCTTGCAAAACCCCTGACATCACTCTTAAGAGGGGAGAGGAGACGAACGTCCAAGAAGAAGTCAGCAAAACTCAGGATATGTCTAAACGACGAGGCTAGGGAATCATTTGTCAAAATTAAAAATACACTGACATCCGAAGATATTGTTCTCGCCTACCCAGATTTTAGCAAAGATTTTGAATTAGCAACCGATGCTTCAAACTTTGCAGTAGGCGCGGTTTTATCACAAAATGGTAGACCAATATCCTTTATCTACAGAACCCTGAATAAAGCGGAAGAGCATTACGCCGCTAACGAAAAATAAATGTTGGCCATCATATGGGCTCTTAACTCATTAAGGAACTACCTTTATGAGTCTGCGAAGGTAAAAATATTTACGGATCATCAGCCTTTAACATATGCCCTGAGTATTAAAAACAATAGCAGCAAGATGAAAAGGTGGAAGGCTATACTGGAAAGGTATAACTATGAGATGGTATATAGACCAGGGAAAGCCAACGTTGTTGCCGATGCTTTATCCAGACTTCCAGAGCCGGAGTTATACACGTTGTCTACTGCAACGCATTCAGATGAAGACTCGTCACACAACTTAATATACAGCGTTGAGGCACCTATAAATACGTTCAAAAACCAAATCTTCTTAAACAAGGACGCAATGTCGTCGTATCAATTTAAAATAATTTTGCCCACATACCATCGTCACATCATAACGGAACGGGAGTATTGCGAAGAAAATCTGACATCTATTTTAAAGAGATGCTTAAACCCATCAGTCATTAACTGCATTAAAACGGACGAACGAGTCATGGGTAAAATACAGGATCTCTATCCATTACATTTCGACAAATACAAAGTAAGATTTACCCAGATACAGGTAGATGATATTACTAGTGAAGAAGAGCAGGAGGGAATTATAATAAGCACACATAATAGGGCACACAGGAACTGTAAGGAAAATAAGTTACAGATTTTACAAAGATTTCCCTCCATGGCAAGGAAGATAAGGAATATAATAAAAAAATGTGTAATTTGTAAAGAAAACAAGTACGATAGGCACCCGACGAAGCCTCAAATTCAGCCCACGCCTATACCACAATATCCTGGACAAATAGTACATTTAGATATATTCGTAATCGGAAAGAATTTAGTACTCACTGCTGTCGACAAGTTTTCTAAATACGCAGTAGCAAAGCCCATTAAGTCTAAGGCCACCGAGGACATACGGCAACCTTTAAGAGATATTCTCTTTTCACTTATACCGGAGACAATAGTTATGGACAATGAGAAATCATTCAATTCAGAATCCATCAAATTCATGATAGAAAACGAATTCGGTATAAAAATTTTCAGAACAGCCCCGTATACAAGCTGTTCGAATGGACAGGTTGAGCGCTTTCACTCAACTCTGCAAGAAATCATGCGCTGTATTCGAAACGAACAAGTGCAACGATCATTCCAGGAGCTATTGGAAATATCAGTGAGAGAATACAATTTCTCATTTACTCTGTCACAGGTAAACTGCCCATGGAAATATTTTTCGGCAGAAGAGTAAGTAATGACCCAAGATTGCTGGCAAAAGACAGAGAAGAAACAATTAAGAAAATATCCGAAAAACAAAAAACGGACCTGGAGTATCACAACAAGAACAGAACTGCCCCGAAAGAGTACCAAGAGGGACAGGAAATTTATGTTAGAATCAATAAACGTTAGGAAATAAGTTAACACCCAGATTTAGGAAAGAAATAGTGGACCAAAATTATAACAGTACGGTGAAAACTAGAACCGGAAGAATCGTTCACAAGAACAATATCAAACAATCGTGAAAAAATCTTTTTCCTCGTATTTCTCATTACAGGACCGAACATGACTATCTTGGCAATTTTAACTTTGGTAACTACTGCGACCGCCCAATACCTGGACCTTCAGGACTTAACCAACAATAATGGATACATACCCATTAAGACTGGGGAACTAAGGAACATTGGACATTATGACAAGGTTCTTCACTTTATAAATCTGACAGCATACGAAGAGACGCTATAATTAATCGCGCATAATCTAAATTCTATGAAGATAATAACATTCGAAGATAAACAACTTCTAAACAAAGTTAACAGAAGCTTTGTTTTACTCCAAGCAAGAATAGATAACCTACATATTCATTCCAAGACGAAACGGGGACTCGTTAATATTTTAGGGTAAGGCTTAAAATACATCGCTGGGTCAATGGACAGTGACGACGAACAGGAAATAACAGAGACAATAAAGAATATACATAGAAATGTACAAGAGATAAATGGTACTGTAGGCAGACTTACACATATAAATAACTTTATGAACGAACAAATAAGCAACATCACGCAGCATGTTAATAGACAACAGACCATAATTAGTAAATATATCAGTGAGTTTAAGAAAGACGTTATGAACAGGATAAAAAGTCTAGAAGACGAAGTAGAGTTTATCGAACAAGTATCCAGTTTAAACAATGACATAGTTCTTCTGAATAACCACATTAATGACATAGGACAAATAGTATTTTCTTGCAAACTTGGCGTTATTCCGTCAGACATTCTGACACGAAAAGAACTAGAATTGATTAATGACTTTGACAGCTACACTGTCCGCGGAACTATTTAAGGCAGCCGGAGATGACCTGGTTGGGCGCATGCACCAGCTCATCTGTAAGATATGGTCGGAGGAAAGCATGCCCGACGAGTGGAATCTCAGCATCGTTTGCCCGATCCACAAAAAAGGAGACCCCTTCAACTGCGCCAACTACCGAGGAATAAGTCTCCTGAACATCGCCTACAAGATCTTCTCTGCCGTTTTGTGTGAGCGCCTGAAACCATTCGTGAACAGTCTGATAGGTCCTTATCAGTGTGGTTTCAGGCCGGGGAAGTCCACCATCGACCAAATTTTCACACTACGGCAGATCCTGGAAAAGACCCAAGAGATGCAAATCGACACCCACCACCTATTCGTCGATTTTAAGGCCCCATATGACAGTGTGTATAGGGACGAGCTATACGAAGCCATGTCTAGTTTTGACATTCCTACTAAACTCGTCAGGCTGTGTAGGATGACGATGGAGAACTCTCGCTGCTCCATCAAGGTCGGTAATGAATTCACCGAGACCTTCAATGTCAGAAGGGGATTTAGACAAGGCGACGCACTGTCATGTGACTTTTTTAACATAATTCTTGAGAAGATCGTGCAAAACTCACACGCCAACAACAGAGGCACGATCTTCCAAAAGTCCGTGCAACTGCTAGCATACGCTGACGACATTGACGCGATTGGTCGAACACAGCGAGCCGTCACTGAAGCGTTTGTTGGTATTTCAACGGAGGCGGCCAAAATGGGTCTAGCGGTGAACGAGGGCAAAACGAAGTATATGCTGTCATCAAAAAAGGACGTGCAATACCGACGACTGGGCCAGAACGTTACCATAGGCAGCTATAACTTCGAGGTAGTGAAGGACTTTGTCTACCTTGGTTCTCAATTCAACAGTATAAACAACATCAGTACCGAGATCAAACGCAGAATAACTATTGCCAATCGCTGTTTCTTTGGGCTCAAGAGGCAATTGAGTAGTAAAGCCCTTTCTCGAAAAACCAAGCTGACACTATATACCACTTTGATAATTGAAAAAATCTGCGTAAAATCTTCGGCCCTATTTGCGTTAATGGATTCTGGAGAAGAAGATTCAATCATGAACTGTACGGTTGCGGATCCAACGGCTAAGATGGTTGGGCCATGTAGATCGCATGGAGAATACTGCTCTGAAACGTAGAATCTTCGATTCCGAACATGTGGGACAACGCATTAGAGGGCGCCCACAGAACTGATGGCGCACACAAGTGGAGAGGGACCTCAACCAACTTAATGTGCAAAATTGGAGGGCGCTAAAGACCGTGCCAGCTAGAAAAGTTTGTGGGTTGAGGCCCAGGTTCACCCCGGACTGTAGCGCCAAAAGAAGAAGAAGCTTTCTGATCCGGTGGGACTTCCCTAGCTTTGCCATCAAGTTTTGATTTTATGAAAGAAATGAAACACGCACTGGCAAGTTCTTCGATAAGATTGATTTTATCAAGAAAAGACTACCGTCATAATATTCAAGAATAATGTTGGAACACATGGATGTAAATGTAGTTTTTTCTTCAGCAATAGCCATTATAAAATGGTTTTCTTGTCTATTTACGTTATCTAACACAATGTTAATTTTCTTTCCAATATCAATTTCGGACCCATAATCACTCAAATCAGTTTCAATTTCAAACTCTGCATGTTACACTCAAGTTTACAAAAACTTTTTAAAACCAACTCTCTACAATGTATTATGCAGTGGTTGATGTCTTGTTTTATATTGTTAAGTACTTCAGTAAAATATGTTTCGGCATATGACTCAATTATTAAATTGGTATACTCTTCAATTTTCTGCTGTTTCTTAGGTCTGTTCTGAAAAATTTGTTTCTTTACTTTTTAAAATTGTTCTACCAATTCCTGAACAACAGTAGTATTGAAACTATGTACATAGTTGCCGACATGTGAAAATAATGAAATTCAAACTTTCATACGGATTTTGCATTTAGCTTAAGTAAGAAGTTATTGAAATTTATTATAATTTTCTTCGGAACAAATGTTTCAAATTTTGGTAATTAATACATACATATAATCTTGAGCGAAGAGAAAATGTTATACAAAAAATCAGTATCTATAAAGAATATTTTTAATTAACCAAACATGTTTCTCTGTGTCGTTTCCATTTATAACAATATAAAACATATTTTATATGTACATACTTGTGTATATATATTTTTTTTTGGCTTTTACTATAATATATGTACATATACTATATTCATATATTATATTTTGATTGCAAGTATACCGTTTATATAATATAACACATTTTAGTTTATAATTAAAAATTTTAATAATAACAACATTGCATACTTATGGTGGTATTCATAAAAACTTAACACATGCTTACAAGCAGCTATTAGTCTTAATTTGAAAAATCTATATTCATAAATGATTATTAACTTACTAAACGTTTAGTAAGCGGTTATTAAGCCGTACAAATTTTAATATTGCCTCGACCATCAATTAAGTCGAGAATTTTTACATTTTTCTGTGCTTACATTGTGTATTTTCAAATTCTTAAAATTTTATAGGAAATATGCAAAAATGGAAGCATTAAATTTAATAAAAAGAACGGGTAAGTACAAATGCAACAAAAGCAAAAATGTATAATAGGAAGTTCGATCCATTTTCTCTACCGAATAACTTATCTTCATTTATTTTTGCAATACAAATCTAAAAATATTATGAGAAATATCCTAGTGATATGTAAACAAACAAGACATAACTCGTTATTCAAATACTTTTACTTCACTCGTTAAAAAAGGTAAATTTAACGTTAACAATATTAATTTTTGTGCTATTCTAAAAGAAGTAAACATATTTATTTAGTATTATCTGTTTGTTAAAAATATATTTTTTCTTAATACAAGCAAAATAACATAAGGTAATATGATAGACATGGTTAATTTAGAAATTGGTAATCGGCATAAATACAGCATTAAAAGTTGAATAACAAATGAAAATTTAGGTGCTGCCACTCTTTTGTCTAAGACCTCGATGAAGTATTTATTAGTTACTAAACTGTTTATGAATACACTTTTTTACTAAACGCTTACTAAACCGAAACTGTTTAGTAACTAGTTTGTGCGTGATATGTTCAGTAAGGATTTTTTATGAATACCACCATTAGTTTTTCATATTTATATGTATGTTATTATCAGATTGATGATAGTGTGCTTTTTGATTGCACAAAGTTGTATACGTAGTAGTTGTTTTGTTTGCTTGCTTTCCTCTTCATGAGCGTATTACATACATACATACATATGTATATTCTTGGGCGGTTGTTATTGTTCTTTAGTTTTATTCTTTTACATTTTCTTTGGTTTTCTTTTGGTTTTTCGTTGCTTTTAAATTAAATTCTTTGATGTAAATTCAAATTGTTTTTAACTTTAGATCCTTTCATTTTTTCCTTTAATTTGTATATTAATTGCTTATTTATTGTAACATGTTCTTTAACTGTACATCTTTTAACCCATTTTTTGCCACCGGTCCATTTTTCGACCAGTAACTTTTTTTAGCGTATATCTCCAAAATTTACCAAAATATTTTTGATCTATTTTCAAAAAAAACTAAATTAAATTATTAGTCTTTTTGAAGTCTAAATATTATATAATAAGAATTGAAGAAAATAAATTAGTGAATGAAAAGTTTTCACACCTTTAAATGCCCATAATCTTTGGTGGTCGAAAAATCGACCACTGGCCGGAAACCCTACAATACATTTTGCATTTAATTATGAATTGTAGCCTCCAAGTCGCCATTTGACATTTTTTTTCTTTATTTATTGATAATAGTCTAATATCGGATACCACAAATTTTTCGAATACATACTCACTTCAGAACAATGCTTCTTGAATTACGTCGATTTATTGGAATTTTATACTTGTCAGGAAACCATACTTTAACGCACGTTAACCATTATTGGTCTACTAAGCCCGACATGAGAGTTTTAATGTTAAGCAGGCGATGAGCCGAAATCGGTCAGATAATAGCCGCTTAGACACAACCGATCGTTTTACCAAAGTTCTACCACTTGTTGATGCTCTCAAGAAAAGTTTTGGCGTTTCAGTCACAGTTTATCAATTGACGAGCAGATGATTCCCTATTTTGGGCGACACTCATGCAAATTTTTCATTGGATTTAAATCTGTGCTCTGAAAGTGGATATTTATTTAATACAATTTTATATGGTGGTTCACCAACGCCACACAATAAAGACATTGGCCTTGGAGCTCAAACAGTTTTGGACTTACTGGCTAACGTTCCTGATCCCAATTGTCATATAGTAATTTTTGAAAACTTTTCTTCATCCAACCATCTCATGTGTCATTGAATTGAAATTTTATGCTACAGTTACTATACGAGAAAATAGAATGGCAAAAGTTCCGCTAAAAAATCTTAAGAAAAGTAATCGTGGAGAATTTGATCACTTGCTCGATAGTCCACAAGAAATATTAATAGTGCGTTGAAAAAAAATATTACTATTGCACAGCCAAGAGCAATTCAGCAGTATAATCATGGTATGGGTGGGTTCGACCTCCATGACAATGGCGAGGCTAATTATCGCATCAGTATTAAGAGCAAGAAATGGTGGTGGCTAATATGGACCAATGCTCTAGGTAACGCAATGGTCAAAGCGCGGAAGATTCACTGCATGTTGGCAAACATTCAAAAAACAAAACCCCTTTTACAAATTGAATTTCGCTCTGAAGTCACAATACAATTATTAAAATACGACAATGAGTTCAGTCGGGAGGATCCTGATTTACTTCTAAATCACCCCCAAATTAACGAAAAAGTACACTTAATTATTAGAATTGTTGAGAATAAGTACCGGCGCTGCAAATTGTGCAAGAAACATACTATTTTTACCTGCCAATAATGGGTTGATGTTTTTAGTTTTCTTTTTATATTGCTTTCATTTTTTGTTTTTATTGTTTTCTTTTCTCATTTGCACTTAAACTGATGATTTTTTGTTTTACGGTTTTCTTTAGGTCGTGCATTTTCGGTTTCTTTCTTAAGCTTTCTTTAGCTACATATGTAAGTGCAGTATGGCATTTTACTTTTGGTAGGCATTTTTTCTTTGCACTCCGTTATTTTGTAGCGCGATTTTATAAATTTCATATTTGCATACGGCACTATACGATCTTCTGCAGACTATATACATACGTTGTGTAGGTACTTTTAATTCTTGATCTTTGATTAATGTTCCATATTTGCAATTTAATTAATGTTTCATAAAGCACTTCAAACATATAATCCATTTTTCAACACCGTTCTAATTGGATAATAATTTATCTAAATCAATGGCAGAATTGCCAGGTGGTGGATGGTAGCAACTATTTAAAATGAACTCCATCTTTTTTTCTTTTGGATTTTGGTACAATAATGCTCATCTTTATTTATTCAACTACATAAAGTAAAGTACTCTGTTTAGAGCGGTATAAAAGAGTTTTAACTTACAAGTAATATATAGAAGGGTAAATGTCGTTTTTTCACTGGAATGTGGGTCAGGAAGCATAATCACCGTGGAAGGGCTTTATTTACATTACAGTTAAGTTAGGAACGCGCAGCTCTAATAATTTTGTTCATGTAGTATCGCCGTTTTGAAATTGTGAGGAGTGAAGTATTTTTAAGACCCTCCTCAATCTCGCACAATTTCGTCACACACTTGCAATAAATAGAATATATCCCTTATATCTTGCCTTGTCGATTTCTTTACATACTTCAGCTTTCACTTACACTTTCGCTGTTGAAGCTTCTTCAGCTGATTCAGTTCCCCTTTAACGCGAGCCGAGTCGGACTTCAACTCTAAACGCTGAATATCACGAGCATGAACAGAAGCCACTGGGAAGGCGTCTCAGTAAAGGTCTGCCACAAACTCTATAATTGCATCCGTTAAACTTATGATCTGCTCAAGAGCCATAGTGATTTTGACAACGAACTTCAAATAAATAGACAAAAATCGACCTTAAAAAACATCTAGATATGCACACAATTGTATGTGAAGTCACCCATTTTCTTTGGACTGAACCATAAAAAATGTATATATTTTATATCTCTGTATGTTTATAATAGAAAAAATTGGCAACCCTAGGTCAATACCAGATACTTTAACAAATTAATTAATTTATGCCAATGAACTCAAATTTATTGGAAATGCATTAAATTTGTTCGCAAGTATCCAGTGTAATAGGCTGGTTTTTTACCTTATGCATATTTTGCATTGAAACAAAATGTTTAATTTGCCACTTTGAATCTTGTCTGGTGAGCAAAACTATGTAAGTTAACAATAACACTAATTGATCAGGAAAGTCAAATAATTTTCTCTTTAACCCTTTTTGTAAAATCAGCAATAATAAAAGTTAATGAACTTATTTAATAATTTTAAGTTAACAAGAACATGAATTGGCCAACATAGTCAAATAATCTTTTCTTTTTAACTTTTGTAAAATAAGCAATAATAAAAGTTTGTAAACTTATTTAATTATTTTAAACGCAGCAGCAAACAATAATTATTAAGTATAATATCACGCCACTTTTAGATTTAGGTCAAGTAATTAAATTATAAATTAAGTAAATTGTAATTTTCAAAACAGATAGACCACACCGAAAAAAAGTGAATAACATTTTTTTTTTAGTATTCCTATTAAAGGAATACTTAACTTGTATTTGGAAACACAAAGAGAATTGAATATTTAAGTTAAATTTTTTTTTTCTCAAATCTATACATACATTAGTTTTTCCTTCCTTTTTTCCCCTATGTACGTACATATATGTATACACGGATTTATTCCCGAAAGAAATTAAATATTCCTGGTGAATGTATGTGTTAATGAATAATTTAAGGTAGTATTATTGCCTACTGCTATTTATTCACACATCACCAATTATAACATATGAATTCCGTTTTATTCGATGCATAAGACATAAGCGAGAGGAAATTACTTATGCTCAGAGAAAATGTATTGAAACAAAATACTGGTTTTTATACATGCAAATGCATATTACATGCAAATGCATATTACATGCAAATTCATATACGCACATATACATATATATACTTACTTTCGGTATTATTTAATATGTATAAACTCTCATTAGTTATAAGTACTGTTACATATGTTTTCTGGATTTTTCTTATATACTTAAAATATTTTACTGACTTCAATTTTCTTTACTGCCTCGCTGCGATCATACCTACTTAAGACCTAATAAAGTAATTTTTGTAATAATATAATTTACGGTAATAAATTGAAATAAAATTGCAGTTACACAAGGCGATTAATTTGTTAATCCTAAATTAACCGAAAACATCAATTTAACTTAGCATAAAGTTAAATTCTCATACAGTATGTTTGGAGGTGTCCAAAAACACAATTCCAAACAACGTTCACAAGTTGGTGCGCTGGAGCGGAAGCAATTGGATTGTATTCGTTATCTGAGCCAATGAAACAAATATCGGATTATTTTTCTACCGGAATTGTTGTGCGAAAAAAGGAAATGAAATAAATACAATTTCGTTAAGTTTCGTTAATTATTTGACTTATTTTGGAGGAGATTGGATAATTACCTTCTTTATGTGCTGCAAAATATTCAGGAGTGCACTATATCAAAATAATAAGACGGGAAGTACCAATTTTGATATATTTGTACGAACTTGACGAATATTTTGGGCATTAAAAGAGAAGGGGACAAATAGAAAAATACAACAACAAGTACGTTCAACTAAAAATTATCCTTTGTATAGGTCTCAGCGAAGCGGATAAACCCACCTGACCAAAGGCTTTGCGATCGAATCAGTCCTTTGTGATTTCTCTTTGCGTGCGTTTAAAAAATTAAAAACTTCCTGATGCACTGAGTATCTTCCTTTTAAAATGTTTAATCACTTTATTTAACTGAGTTTACTTATGACCTAAGGAGCAAAAGTATTTACAGTAGTATTTATACTATTGCTTTTCTTAAGATTACGGTGTAAATACTTATGTATCTGTTATTTTTACAATGTGTAAAAATGTATGTTCTGCAATTACTTATGGATATCAGTAGAATATTTTGGTGCTAAAATAGTTGTATTGTGCACAAATATGTTATTGATTATTTTGGTTAGTCGAACCTTTGTTGTATAGGTATAAAATGTTGAACTGTAATATTTTATGCTTAAAAACAGATAGTTTTGTGAACTTAAGAATACCAAAATGGCTAACTGCTTGTGAGATAAACTGAAAATATTGGTTCTTTATAAATGATATTTGTGATAAAAGTATTTTTATACAGATGATTGTCTTACCTTAACTCACGCTATTAGAAAAATACGAAACTATTTATTAAACTCAATAACAAAAACACGAAAAGAGGAAACTTCCAAACGATGGATTTCCAAAAACCTCATAAGAAATTGTGAAACTAGGGATAAAGTTTACAGTAAATAGCAAAATAACAAGGACAATAAATTATTTGAAAGTATTTATAATAAGTATCGAAACTATAGATCTAATATTCGTATTACCTTAAATCGTAAAAGAGATAATCGGTGTAAAAGCAAACAATATTGATGAATGTACTCATATTATGAAAAATTTCAATATTACGAACTTGAATGAAACTTGTGATAACTTTTCTAAAAGATTTAAGCAAAACGTGGAATAAAATATACAAAGGTACATAGAGATACAATAAAATCATCTGGTACACTTTTCAATCAATCTCATATGTAAAATACTTATGAAGAAGAAATATTCAATATACTTAACTCCCTAAATATTAAAATAGTATAGTGTAGTGTAGTTTAATGAATCAGACCAATTGATTTGAAAAACAAATTCCGTAATTATTATACTTTTAATAACAAAGATCGTAAACCTTATAATTTTGATATCGATTTAACCAAATGTATTAAAAATATCGTATATAAGGTCAATAGAAAAAATTGCATAAAATCTGATTTTAACAATTCGGTCCGATCGTAACGGTTTGAATGAATGGAGACACAAAATTTCTATACAAAACAAATAACAACCATTAAACAACAAGAAACGTTGAAAGAAAGTACCGAGTTCAGAAATTTCGAAATTAATATAGCTGAAGTACTTTAGCAGCAATGTTACCAACGATTTTCAGCACAATACCACAAGACGTCCACTCAAGATGTTACAACAAGAAAGCCGGAATCAAAATTTCGACATTTCATTAACAAGCAGTAAATTTTGTCTCGAGTTTTTAATTTGAGGTGTTTCATACATCAGCAATTTAAAATTTTTTTTTTTAATTTTTTATTAAATTTTATCTTGCAAACTTATAGCCAGTTCTTATAAAATGAAAATATTTGTTCGTTCCCAACAAGCGCTTTAAAGTTTTTTTTTTTAATAAAAAAAGATTTCAAGTGAGTGACAAAAAGTTTTCTCAAAAAGTTTTTTTTTTGTATTTATTTTTGGTTCTTATAAAATGGACATCTGCTTAATAAACAAAAACAAATACCAAAAGTATACGATAAACAAAACGTATTCATTTAAAAAAGATATAATAGAAAAAACATATGTATGTAAACAATTAATATATCAGTAATATAATAATATTACATACATAATTATGTATTAACCATTTTAAAATTCTATAAGCAAGAGAACTATGTATTAGAAGCTGGTTGAGCATATTTACACATAACTAAATGCTGAACATTCTTGGAAATAAAACAACTAAATTTTTTCAGGTTTTTGATACAAATGAACTGCCCTATTAATTCTTTATGTTATGGGTCCAAGATTCGCCGCGAGATTCTTCATCAAAATGTTCAAAAATATCATCCCTTGCTACAAACGTTTATGTAGAAGAGGACTTTTGTTTTATAAGAAGCGGCTGTTAAATTTATATACATGCATACATATACATATGTACATCCATACACATTGTGATTTCTTGTGCACTTTGTGTTTTTTTCCATTAATAAGCTATGAATTTTCTTGAGTTTTAAATAAGCATTTTGTAAAATCCAAAATTTTGAAATTGTTTTAGTTTGTAATTAAAATTTTATTTTATAAACTTATACGTAGGAATACATATTGGAATATATTGTGAACATTGTATAGCAAGGTAATGCTAAATCGTAATACAATTTAAAGTACATGTGATCGAATGAATTAATGAATTTATGAATAAAAAAATCATTTTCATTATAATCAGTATCATTGTATTGATAGTAAATCAATGCTGTGAAAAGTAATTTTATTTGAAAATGACTAATGGGTATATTCATATAAATTAAGTTGGATACGAAATATATTTTAATACAAATACTCAATACAAAATGCTCATAAGTTGTTATATTTGTTTTTCCTAAATATACCTATAAATATTCAGTACGTACGTGGACGCATGTACCATTTGAGCGCACCAGTTGCCACTTTCTGGTTCGGCCGTGGGGATGAGATACACTCCCAGAAAACTTTTTGTAGTGAAAAAGGTGCGAACAAAGTTTTAACCATAAAACTTAAATGGTAATATGTTCGTCTAAGAATTTTTTATATTTTATAGTGGACATATGTACCATTCCAGCTCACCAGTTGCCACTTCCTGGTTCGTCCCTGGGGATGAGATACACACCCAGCAAACATTTTTTTAGAGTAAAAGGCGCGAAAAAAAATTTTAGCCATTAAACTGAAATAGTGACATGTGCGTCTAAGGATTTTTGATATTTTATAGTGGGCACATGTACCATTCCAGCGCACCAGTTGTCACTTCTTTGTTCGGTCCTTGGGATAAGATACACACACAGCAAACTTTTTGTGGTGAAAAAGGCGCGAACAAAGTTTTTGGCCATAAAACTAAAATGGTAATATGTCCGTCTTAGAATTTTTGATATTTTATAGTGGACACATGTACCATTCCAGTGCACCAGTTGCCACTTCCTGGTTCGTCCCTATGGACGAAATACACACCTAGCAATCTTTTTGTAGTGAAAAAGGCGCGAAAAAAGTTTCAGGCCATAAAACTGAAATGGTAATATATGCGTCTTAGAATTTTTGATATTATTAGTGGACACATGTACCATTCCAGCGCACTAGTTGCCACTTCCTGGTTCGGCCCTGGGGATGAGATACACACCCAGCAAATTTTTTGTAGTGAAAAAGGTGCGAACAATGTTCTTGGCCATAAACTGGAATGGTAATTTGTGGGTCTAAGGATTTTTGATATTTTATGGTGGACACATGTACCATTCCAGCGCATATGTTATCGTTTCTTTGTTCGGCCCTGGGGACGAAATACACACCTAGCAAACTTTGTGAAGTGACAAAGGCGCGAAAAAAGTTTCTGGCCATAAAACTGAAATGGTAATATGTTTGTCTAAGAATTTTTTATATTTTATAGTGGACAAAAGTACCATTCCAGCGTACTAGTTGTCATTTCCCGGTTCGGCCTAAGGGCTGAGATACACACCCAGCAAACTTGTTTTGTTAGAGTAAAAGTTGCGAAAACAGTTTTTGGCTATTAAACTGAAATGGTAATATGTTCGTCTAAGAATTTTTTATATTTTATAGTGGACACATGTACCATTCTAGTGCAACAGCTGCCACTTCCTGGTTCGTCCCTGGGGATGAGATACACACCCAGCAACCTTTTTTTAGAGTAAAAGGCGCGAAAAAAGTTTTTGGCTATTAAACTGAAATGGTGATATGTGCGTCTAAGGATTTTTGATATTTTGAAGTAGACACAAGTACCATTCCAGCGTACTACTTGTCATTTCCTGGTTCGGCCTAGGGGATAAGATACACACCCAGCAAAATTTTGTGGTGAAAAAGGCGCTAACAAAGTTTTTGGCCATAAAACTAAAATGGTAATATGTCCGCCTAAGAATATTTTATAGGGGACACATGTACCATTCCAGCGCACTTGTTGCCTTTTCCTGGTTCGGCCCTGGGGATGAGATACACTCCCAGAAAACTTGTTTTGTTAGAGTAAAAGTTGCGAAAACAGTTTTTGGCTATTTAATTCAAATTGTAATATGTGCGTCTAAGAATTTTTTGGATTTTATAGCGGACACATGTACATTTTAGTGCACCAGTTGGCACTTCCTGGTTCGTCCCTATGGACGAAATACACACCTAGCAATCTTATTGTAGTGAAAAAGGTGCGAAAAAAGTTTCCGGCCGTAAAACTGACATGGTAAAATGTGCGTCTAAGGATTTTTGATATTTTATAGTGGACACATGTACCATTCCAGCGCACCAGTTGTCACTTCCAGGTTCGACCCTGGGGATGAGATACACACCCAGCAAACCTATTTTAGAGTAAAAGGCGCGAAAAAAGTTTTTGGCCATTAAACTGAAATGGTAACACGTGCGTATAAGGCTTTTTGCTATTTTGAAGTGGATACATGTACCGTTGTAGCGCACCAGTTGTTACTTCCTGGTGAGGACCTGGGGATGAGATACACACCAAGCAAACTTTTTTTGTTAGAGTAAAGGGCGCGAAAAAAGTTTTTGGCTATTAAACCGAAATGGTAATAGGATTTTTGATATTTTATAGAGCACACATGTACCATTATAGCGCACCAATTGTCACTTTCTTGTTTTGCCCTGGGGATGAGATACACACCTAGCAAACTTTTTGTAGTGAAAAAGGTGCGAAAAAAGTTTTTGGCCATAAACTGGAATGGTAATATGTGCGTCTAAGGATTTTTGATATTTTATAGTGGACACATGTACAATTTTTGATATTTTATAGTGGACACATGTACCATTTCAGCGCACCAGTTCACATTTCCTGGTTCGGCCCTGGGGACGAGATACACACCCAGCAAACTTTTTGTGGTGAAAAAGGCGCGAACAAAGTTTTTGGCCATAAAACTGAAATGGTAATTTGTCCGTCCTTAAATTTTGTATATTTTATAGTGGACACATGTACCATTCCAGTGCACCAGTTGCCACTTCCTGGCTCGTCCCTATGGACGAAATACACACCTAGCAATCTTATTGTAGTGAAAAAGGTGCGAAAAAAGTTTCCGGCCGTAAAACTGACATGGTAAAATGTGCGTCTAAGGATTTTTGATATTTTATAGTGGACACATGTACCATTCCAGTGCACGAGTTGCCACTTCCTGGTTCGTCCCTGGCGATGAGATACACACCGAGCAAACTTTTTTTTAGAGTAAAAGGCGTGAAAAAAGTTTTTGGCCATTAAACTGAAATGGTGACATGTGCGTCTAAGGATTTTTGATATTTTGAAGTGGGCACATGTACCATTCCAGTGCACTAGTTGCCACTTCCAGTTTCGGCCATGGGGATGAGATACACTCCCAGCAAACTTGTTTAGTTAGAATAAAAGTTGCGAAAACCGTTTTTGGCTATTAAACTTAAATTTTAATATGTGCGTCTAAGAATTTTTGATATTTTATAGAAGGCACATGTACCATTCAGCGCACCAGTTGCCACTTCCTGGTTCGGCCCTGGGGATAAGATACACACCCAGAAAACTTTTTGTAGTGAAAAAGGTGCGAACAAAGTTTTTGGCCATAAACTGGAATGGTAATATGTGCGTCTAAGGATTTTTGATATTTTATAGTGGATAAGTTGTCACTTCATTGTTCGGCCCTGGGGACGAAATACACACCTAGAAAAATTTTTTTAGTGAAAAAGGCGCGAAAAAAGTTTCTGGACATATAACTGAAATGGTAATATGTTTGTCTAAGAATTTTTTATATTTTATAGTGGACACATGTAATATTTCAGCACACAAGTTGTCATTTCTTTGTTCGGCCCTGGGGACGAATTACAAACCCTGCAAACTTTTTGTAGTGAAGAAGGCGCGAAAAAAGTTTTTGACCATAAAACTGAAATGGTAATATGTTCGTCTAAGAATTTTTGATATTTTGTAATGGAAACATGTACCATTTCAGCGTACTAGTTTTCATTTCCTAGTTCGGCCTAGGGCCTGAGATACACACCCAGCAAACTTGTTTTGTTAGAGTAAAAGTTGCGAAAACAGTTTTTGGCTATTAAGCTGAAATGGTAATATTTGCGTCTAAGAATTTTTAATATTTTATAGTAGGCACATGTACCACTCCAGTGCACTAGCTGCTACTTCCTTGTTCGTCCTTATGGACGAAATACACACCTAGCAAACTTTTTGTAGTGAAAAAGGCGCGAAAAAAGTTTCTGGCCATAAAACTGAAATGGTAATATATGCGTCTAAGAATTTTTGATATCTTATAGTGGACACATGTACCATTTCAGCGCACCAGTTTTCACTTTCTTGTTTGGCCCTGGGGATGACATGCAAACCCAGAAAACTTTTTTTAGTAAAAATTATGCATTAGCCAAATAAGTTTTTGGCTATAAAACTGAAATGGTAATATGTTTGTCTAAGAATTTTTTATATTTTATAGTGGACACATGTACCATTTCAGCGCACCAGTTGTCACTTCCTGGTTCAGCCTAGGGGATGAGATACACACCCGGCAAACTTTTTGTGGTGAAAAAGGTGCGAAAAAACTTTTTGGCCATAAAACTGAAATGGTAATATATGCGTCTAAGAATTTTTGATATCTTATAGTAGACACATGTACCATTCCAGCGCACCAGTTCACATTTCCTGGTTCGTTCCTGGGGATAAGATACACACCCAGCAAACTTCTTTTTAGAGTAAAACGAGCGAAAAAAGTTTTTGGCTATAAACCGAAATGGTGATAGGATTTTTGATATTTTATAGTCGACACATGTACATTTCCAGCGCATCATCTGTCACTTCCTGGTTTGGCGCTGGGGACGAAATACACACTTACTAAACTTTTTGTAGTGAAAAAGGGGCGAAAAAAGTTTCTGGCGATAAAACTTAAATGGTAATATGTGCGTCTTAGAATTTTTTATAGTTTATAGCTGACACATGTACCATTCGAGCGCACCAGTTGAATCTTGCTGGTTTGGCCCTGGGGATAAGATACACACCCAGCAAACTTTATAGTAAAAAATTATGTATTAGCCAAATAAGTTTTTGGCTATAAAACCGAAACGGTAACATGTGCGTTTAAGGATTTTTGATATTTTATAGTGCACACATGTACCATTCCAGCGCACCAGTTGCCACTTCCTGGTTTGGCCCTGGGGATGAGATACACATCTAGAAAACTTTTTATGTTAGAGTAAAAGGCGACAAAAAGTTTTTTGCGATTAAACCGAAATAGTAATATGTGCGTCTAAGTATTTTTGATATCTTATAGTGGGCACATGTACCATTCTAGCGCACCAGTTCACATTTCCTAGTTCGTTCCTGGGGATAAGATACACACCCAGCAAACTTGTTTTGTTAGAGTAAAAGTTGCGAGAAAAGTTTTTGGCTATAAACCGAAATGGTGATAGGACTTTTGATATTTTGTAGTCGACACATGTACCATTCCAGCGCACCATCTGTCACTTCCTGGTTTGGCGCTGGGGACGAAATACACACTTACCAAACTTTTTGTAGTGAAAAAGGCGCGAAAAAAGTTTCTGGCGATAAAACTTAAATGGTAATATGTGCGTCTTAGAATTTTTTTATATTTTATAGCTGACACATGTAGCATTCCAGCGCACCAGTTGTCACTTCCTGGTTCGGCCTTGGGGATGATATACACACCCAGCAAACTTTTTGTGGTGAAAAAGAAGCGAACAAAGTTTTTGGCCATTTAACCTAAATGGTAATATGTGCGTCTCAGGATTTTTGATATCTTATAGTGGACACATGTACCATTCCAGCGCACCAGTTCACATTTCCTGGTTCGTTCCTGGGGATAAGATACACACCCAGCAAACTTTTTTTTTGTGTAAAAGCCGCGAAAAAAGTTTTTGGCTATAAAACCGAAATGGTAATATGCGCGTCTAAGAATTTTTGATATTTTATAATGGACACATGTACCATTTCAGCGCACCAGTTTTCACTTTCTTGTTTGGCCCTGGGGATGACATGCAAACCCAGAAAACTTTTTTTAGTAAAAATTATGCATTAGCCAAATAAGTTTTTGGCTATAAAACTGAAATGGTAATATGTTTGTCTAAGAATTCTTTATATTTTATAGCGGACACATGTACATGTCCAGCGCACCATCTGTCACTTCCTGGTTTGGCGCTGGGGACGAAATACACACTTACTAAACTTTTTGTAGTGAAAAAGGGGCGAAAAAAGTTTCTGGCGATAAAACTTAAATGGTAATATGTGCGTCTTAGAATTTTTTATAGTTTATAGCTGACACATGTACCATTCGAGCGCACCAGTTGAATCTTGCTGGTTTGGCCCTGGGGATAAGATAAACACCCAGCAAACTTTATAGTAAAAAATTATGTATTAGCCAAATAAGTTTTTGGCTATAAAACCGAAACGGTAACATGTGCGTTTAAGGATTTTTGATATTTTATAGTGCACACATGTACCATTCCAGCGCACCAGTTGCCACTTCCTGGTTTGGCCCTGGGGATGAGATACACATCTAGAAAACTTTTTATGTTAGAGTAAAAGGCGACAAAAAGTTTTTTGCGATAAAACCGAAATGGTAATATGTGCGTCTAAGTATTTTTGACATCTTATAGTGGGCACATGTACCATTCTAGCGCACCAGTTCACATTTCCTAGTTCGTTCCTGGGGATAAGATACACACCCAGCAAACTTGTTTTGTTAGAGTAAAAGTTGCGAGAAAAGTTTTTGGCTATAAACCGAAATGGTGATAGGATTTTTGATATTTTATAGTCGACACATGTACCATTCCAGCGCACCATCTGTCACTTCCTGGTTTGGCGCTGGGGACGAAATACACACTTACCAAACTTTTTGTAGTGAAAAAGGCGCGAAAAAAGTTTCTGGCGATAAAACTTAAATGGTAATATGTGCGTCTAAGAATTTTTTTATATTTTATAGCTGACACCTGTAGCATTCCAGCGCACCAGTTGTCACTTCCTGGTTCGGCATAGTGGATGATATACACACCCAGCAAACTTTTTGTGGTGAAAAAGGCGCGAACAAAGTTTTTGGACATTAAACTTAAATGGTAACATGTGCGTCTCAGGATTTCTGATATTTTATAGTGGACACAAATACCATTCCAGCGCACCAGTTGCCACTTTCTAGTTCGGCCCTGGGGACGGGATACACACCTAGCAAATTTTTTAGTGAAAAATTATGTATTAGCCAAATAAGTTTTTGGCTATAAAACCAAAACGGTAATATGTGCGTTTAAGAATTTTTGATATTTTATAGAGGACATAAAAGCCATTTCAGCGCACCAATTATCACTTCCTGGTTCGGCCCTGGGGATGAGATACACACCCAGAAAACTTTTTGTGGTAAAAGAGGTGCGAAAAAAGTTTCTGGCCATAAAACTGAAATGGTAATATGTGCGGCTGCGAGTTTTTGATATTTTATAGTAGACACATGTACCATTCCGACACACCAGTTGGCATTTCCTCGTTCGGCCCTTGGGACGAGATACAATCCCAGCTAACTTTTTTTTAGTGAAAAAGGCGCGAAAAAAGTTTTTGGCCATAAAACTGAAATGGTAATATATGCGTCTAAGGATTTTTGATATTTTATAGTGGACACATGTACCATTTCAGCGCACCAGTTGTCACTTCCTGGTTCGGCCCTCGGGATGAGATATAAACCCAGAAACCTTTTTGTAGTGAAAAAGGTACGAACAAAGTTTTAGCCATAACACTGGAATGGTAATATGTTTGTCTAAAAATTTTATATATTTTATAGTGGACACATGTAATATTTCGGCACACCAGTTGTCACTTCCTGGTTCGGCCCTGGGGATGATATACACCCAGCAAATTTTCTGTAGTGAAAAAGGCGCGAAAAATGTTTTTGGCCATAAAACTAATATGGTAATATGTGCGTCTAAGAATTTTCTATATCTTATAATGGACACATGTACCATTCCAGCACACCAGTTGGCACTTCCTGTTTCGGCCCTGGGGCTAAGATACACACCGAGCAAATTTCTTGTGCGCGAAAAAAGGTTTTGGCCATAAAACTGAAGAGGTAATATGTGCATCTAAGAATTTTTTATATATAATAGTGGACACATTTCATATTTCAGCACACAAGTAGTCATTTCTTGGTTCGGCCTTGGGGACGAAATACAAACCCAGCAAACTTTTTTTTAGTAAAAAAGGAGCGAACAAAGTTTCTGGCCATGAAACTGAAATGGTAATATGTGCGGCTGAGAGTTTTTCATATTTGATAGTGGACACATGTACCATTCCAGTGCACCAGTTGCCACTTCCTGGTTTGGCCCTGGGGATGAGATACACACCTAGCAACCTTTTTTTGTTAGAAAAAAGGCGCAAAAAAAGTTTTTGGCTATAAAACCGAAATGGTAATATATGAGTCTAAGGATTTTCGATATTTTGTAGTGAACACATGTACTATTCCAGCGCACCAGTTGTCACTTCCTGGTTCGGCCCTGGAGATGAGATACACACCTAGCAAACTTTTTTTGTTAGAGTAAAAGGCACGAAAAGAGTATTTGGCTATAAAACCGAAATGGTAATATGTGCGTCTAAGGATTTTTGATATTTTGTAGTGGACACATGTACCATTCCAGCGCACCAGTTGTCACTTCCTGGTTCGGCCCTCGGGATGAGATACAAACCCAGAAAACTTTTTGCAGTGAAAAAGGTACGAACAAAGTTTCTGGCAATAACACAGAAATGGTAATATGTGCGGCTGAGAGTTTTTCATATTTTATAGTGGACACATGTACCATTCCAGTGCACCAGTTGCTACTTCCTGGTTCGTCCCTTTGGGCGAAATACACACCTAGCAAAATTTTGTAGTGAAAAAGGCCTGAAAAAAATTTTTGACCATAAAACTGAAATGGTAATATGTTTGTCTAAGAATTTTTGATATATTATAGTGGACATAAGTACCATTCCAGCGTGCTAGTTGTCGTTTCCTGGTTTGGCCTAGAGGATGAGATACATAACCATCAAACTTTTTGTGGTGAAAAAGGCGCGAACAAAGTTTCTGGCCATAAAACTGAAATGGTAATTTATGCGTCTAAACATTTTTGATATTTTATAGTAGACACATGTACCATTTTAGCGCACCAGTTGTCACTTCCTGGTTCGGCCCTGGAGATGAGATACACACCTAGCAAACTTTTTTTGTTAGAGTAAAAGGCACGAAAAGAGTATTTGGCTATAAAACCGAAATGGTAATATGTGCGTCTAAGGATTTTTGATATTTTATAGTGGACATATGTACCATTCCAGCGCACCAGTTGTCACTTCCTGGTTCGGCCCTCGGGATGAGATATAAACCCAGAAAACTTTTTGTAGTGAAAAAGGCGGGAAAAAAGTTTCTGGCCATAAAACTTAGATGGTAATATGTGCGGCTGCGAGTTTTTGATATTTTATAGTGGACACATGTACCATTCCGGCACACCAGTTGGCATTTCCTCGTTCGGCCCTGCGAATGAGATATACATCCAGCAAACTTTTTTATAGAGTAAAAGGCGCGAAAAAAGTTTTTGGCCATAAAACTGAAATGGTAATATGTGCGTCTAAGGATTTTGATATTTTATAGTGGACACATGTACCATTCCAGCGAACCAGTTGTCACTTCCTGGTTCGGCCCTCGGGATGAGATACAAACCCAGAAAACTTTTTTAGTAAAAAAGCTACGAACAGAGTTTTGGCCATAAAACTGGAATAGTAATATGTGCGGCTAAGAGTTTTTGATATTTTATAGTGGACACATGTACCATTCCGACACTAGTTGGCGTTTCCTCGTTCGGCCCTGGGGACGAGATACAAACCCAGCTAACTTTTTTTAGTGAAAAAGACGCGAAAAAAGTTTTTGGCCATTAAACTGAAATGGTTATATATGCGTCTAAGGATTTTTTATATAGTGGACACATGTACCATTTCAGCGCACCAGTTGTCACTTCCTGGTTCGGCCCTCGGGATGAGATATAAACCCAGAAAACTTTTTGTAGTGAAAAAGGTACGAACAAAGTTTTAGCCATAACACTGGAATGGTAATATGTTTGTCTAAAAATGTTATATATTTTATAGTGGACACATGTAATATTTCGGTACACCTAGCAAACTTTTTTTAGTGAAAAAGGCGCGAAAAAAGGTTTCTGGCCATAAAACTGAAATGGTAATATGTGCGTCTAAGTATTTTTGATATTTTATAGTGAACACATGTACCATTTTAGCGCACCAGTTGATGCTTCCTGGTTCGGCCCTGGAGATGAGATACACACCCAGCAAACTTTTTTTTGTGAAAAATTATGTATTACCCAAATAAGTTTTTGGCTATAAAACTAAAATGGTAATATGTGCGTCTAAGAACTTTTTATATTTTATAGTGGACACAGGTTCTATTCCAGCGCACTAGTTGCCACTTCCTGGTTCGGCCCTGGAGTTGAGATACTTACCCAGCAAACTTTTTGTGGTGAAAAAGGCGCGAACAAAGTTTTTGGCCATAAAACTGGAATGGTAATATATGCGGCTAACAATTTTTGATATTTTATAGTGGACACATGTACCGTTTCAGCGCACCAGTTGTCTTTTCCTGGTTCGGCCCTGGGGATGAGATACACACCTAGCAAACTTTTTGTGGTGAAAAAGGCGCGAACAAAGTTTTTGGCCATAAAACTGGAATGGTAATATATGCGGCTAACAATTTTTGATATTTTATAGTGGACACATGTACCATTTCAGCGCATTAGTTGTCTTTTCCTGGTTCGGCCTAGGGGATGAGATACACACCCAGCAAACTTTTTTTAGTGAAAAATTATGTATTACCCAAATAAGTTTTTGGCCATAAAACTGAAATGGTAATATGTGCGTCTAAGAACTTTTTATATTTTATAGTGGACACAGGTTCTATTCCAGCGCACTAGTTGTCACTTTCTGGTTCGCCCTAGGGGATTAGATACACACCCAACAAACTTAATGTGGTGAAAAAGGCGCGAACAAAGTTTTTGGCCATAAAACTGAAATGGTAATATGTGCGGCTAAAAATTTTCTATATTTTATAGTGGACACATGTACCATTTCAGCGCATTAGTTGTCTTTTCCTGGTTCGGCCTAGCGGATGAGATACACACCCAGCAAACTTTTTGTGGTGAAAAAGGCGCGAACAAAGTTTTTGGCCATAAAACTGGAATGGTAATATGTGCGTCTAAGGATTTTTGATATTTTATAGTGGACACATGTACCATTTCAGTGCACCAGTTGTCACTTCCTGGTTCGGTCCTTGGTATGAGATATAAACCCAGAAAACTTTTTGTAGTGAAAAAGGTACGAACAAAGTTTTAGCCATAACACTGGAATTGTTATATGTTTGTCTAAAAATTTTTGATATTTTATAGTGGACACATGTAATATTTCGGCACACCAGTTTGCATTTCTTGGTTTGGCCCTGGGGATTAGATACACACCTAGCAACCTTTTTTTGTTAGAAAAAAAGGCGCAAAAAAATTTTTGGCTATAAAACCGAAATGGTAATATGTGCGTCTAAGGATTTTTGATATTTTAAAGTGGACACATGTACCATTCCAGCGCACCTGTTGTCACTTGCTGGTTCGGCCCTCGTGATGAGATACAAACCCAGAAAACTTTTTGCAGTGAAAAAGGTACGAACAAAGTTTCTGGCCATAAAACGGAAATGGTAATATGTACGGCTGAGAATTTTTCATATTTTATAGTGGTCACATGTACCATTCCGGCACACCAGTTGGCATTTCCTCGTTCGGCCCTGGGGATGAGATACACACCCAGCAAACTTGTTTAAGGAGTAAAAGGCGCGAAAAAAGTTTTTGGCCATAAAACTGAAATGGTTATATATGCGTCTAAGGATTTTTTATATTTTATAGTGGACACATGTACCATTTCAGCGCACCAGTTGTCACTTCCTAGTTCGGCCCTCGGGATGAGATATAAACCCAGAAAACTTTTTGTAGTGAAAAAGGTACGAACAAAGTTTTAGCCATAACACTGGAATGGTAATATGTTTGTCTAAAAAATTTTGATATTTTATAGTGGACACATGTAATATTTCGGCACACCAGTTTGCATTTCTTGGTTCGGCCTTGGGGATGAGATACACACCCAGCAAACTTTTTGCAGTGAAGAAGGTGCGAACAATGTTTTGGCCATAAAACTGGAATGGTAATATGTGCGGCTAAGAGTTTTTAATATTTTATAGTGGACACATGTACCATTCCAGCACACCAGCTGGCACTTCCTGGTTCGGCCCTGGGGATGAGATACACACCTGGCAAACTTTTTGTGGTGAAGAAGGCGCGAAAAAAGTTTTTGGCCATAAAACTTATATGGTAATATGTGCGTCTAAGAATTTTCTATATCTTGTAATGGATACATGTACCATTCCAGCGCACCAGTTCACATTTCCTGGTTCGATCCTGGGGATAAGATACACACCTAGCAAATTTTTTTAGAGTAAAAGGCGCGAAAAAAATTTTTGGCTATTAAACCAAAATGGTAATATATTTGTCTAAGAATTTTTGATATTTTATAGTGGACACATGTACCATTCCAGCACACCAGTTGGCACTTCCTGTTTCGGCCCTGGGGATAAGATACACAACAAGCAAACTTTTAGTGCGCGAAAAAAGTTTTTGGCCATAAAACTGAAGAGGTAATATGTGCGTCTAAGAATTTTTTATATATTTAATAGTGGACACATTTCATATTTCAGCACACAAGTAGTAATTTCTTGGTTCGGCCTTGGGGACGAAATACAAACCCAGCAACCTTTTTTTTAGAAAAAAAGGCGCGCAAAAAGTTTTTGGCCATACAACTGAAATGGTAATATGTGCGTCAAAGGATTTTTGATATTTTATAGTGGGCACACGTACCATTCCAGCGCGCCAGATGTCACTTCCTGGTTCGGCCTTGGGGATGAGATACACAACCAGCAAACTTTTTGTTTAGAGTAAAAGGCGCGAAAAAAGTTTTTGGCCATTAAACTGAAATGGAAACATGTGCGTCTTAGAATTTTTAATATTTTATAGTTGACACATGTACCAATCCAGCGCATTAGTTGAAGCTTCCTGGTTCGGCCTAGGGGATGAAATACACACCCAGCAAACTTTTTTTTTAGAGTAAAAGGGGCGAAAAAAGTTTTTGGCCATTAAACTTAAATGGTAACATGTGCGTCTTAGAATTTTTAATATTTTATAGTTGACACATTTACCATTCGAGCGCACGAGTTGTCACTTCTTGGTTCGGCCCTGGGTATGACATGCAAACCCAGAAACCTTTTTTTAGTGAAAAATTATGTAATAGCCAAAGTAGTTTTTGGCTATAAAACCAAAACGGTAATATGTGCGTTTAAGGATTTTTTACATTTTAGAGTGGACACATGTGCCATTCCAGCGCACCAGTTGTCATTTCCTGGTTCGGCCCTGGGGATGAGATACACACCCAGCAAACTTTTTTTTGTGAAAAATTATGTATTACCCAAATAAGTTTTTGGCTATAAAACTAAAATGGTAATATGTGCGTCTAAGAACTTTTTATATTTTATAGTGGACACAGGTTCTATTCCAGCGCACTAGTTGCCACTTCCTTGTTCGGCCCTGGAGTTGAGATACTTACCCAGCAAACTTTTTGTGGTGAAAAAGGCGCGAACAAAGTTTTTGGCCATAAAACTGGAATGGTAATATATGCGGCTAACAATTTTTGATATTTTATAGTGGACACATGTACCGTTTCAGCGCAACAGTTGTCTTTTCCTGGTTCGGCCCTGGGGATGAGATACACACCCAGCAAACTTTTTGTGGTGAAAAAGGCGCGAACAAAGTTTTTGGCCATAAAACTGGAATGGTAATATATGCGGCTAACAATTTTTGATATTTTATAGTGGACACATGTACCGTTTCAGCGCATTAGTTGTCTTTTCCTGGTTCGGCCTAGGGGATGAGATACACACCCAGCAAACTTTTTTTAGTGAAAAATTATGTATTACCCAAATAAGTTTTTGGCCATAAAACTGAAATGGTAATATGTGCGTCTAAGAACTTTTTATATTTTATAGTGGACACAGGTTCTATTCCAGCGCACTAGTTGTCACTTCCTGGTTCGCCCTAGGGGATTAGATACACACCCAACAAACTTAATGTGGTGAAAAAGGCGCGAACAAAGTTTTTGGCCATAAAACTGAAATGGTAATATGTGCGGCTAAAAATGTTCTATATTTTATAGTGGACACATGTACCATTTCAGCGCATTAGTTGTCTTTTCCTGGTTCGGCCTAGCGGATGAGATACACACCCAGCAAACTTTTTGTGGTGAAAAGGCGCGAACAAAGTTTTTGGCTATAAAACTGGAATGGTAATATGTGCGGCTAAGAATTTTTGATATTTTATAGTGTACACATGTTCTATTTCAGCGCAAAATTTGTCATTTTCGCGTTCGGCCCTGGGGACGAAATACACACCTAGCAAACTTTTTGTAGTGAAAAAGGCGCGAAAAAAGTTTTTGGCCATAAAACTGAAATGGTAATATGTGCGTCTAAGGATTTTTGATATTTTATAGTGGACACATGTACCATTTCAGTGCACCAGTTGTCACTTCCTGGTTCGGCCCTTGGTATGAGATATAAACCCAGAAAACTTTTTGTAGTGAAAAAGGTACGAACAAAGTTTTAGCCATAACACTGGAATTGTAATATGTTTGTCTAAAAATTTTTGATATTTTATAGTGGACACATGTTATATTTCGGCACACCAGTTTGCATTTCTTGGTTTGGCCCTTGGGATTAGATACACACCTAGCAACCTTTTTTTGTTAGAAAAAAAGGCGCAAAAAATTTTTTGGCTATAAAACCGAAATGGTAATATGTGCGTCTAAGGATTTTTGATATTTTATAGTGGACACATGTACCATTCCAGCGCACCTGTTGTCACTTGCTGGTTCGGCCCTCGTGATGAGATACAAACCCAGAAAACTTTTTGCAGTGAAAAAGGTACGAACAAAGTTTCTGGCCATAAAACGGAAATGGTAATATGTACGGCTGAGAATTTTTCATATTTTATAGTGGTCACATGTACCATTCCGGCACACCAGTTGGCATTTCCTCGTTCGGCCGTGGGGATGAGATACACACCCAGCAAACTTGTTTAAGGAGTAAAAGGCGCGAAAAAAGTTTTTGGCCATAAAACTGAAATGGTTATATATGCGTCTAAGGATTTTTTATATTTTATAGTGGACACATGTACCATTTCAGCGCACCAGTTGTCACTTCCTAGTTCGGCCCTCGGGATGAGATATAAACCCAGAAAACTTTTTGTAGTGAAAAAGGTACGAACAAAGTTTTAGCCATAACACTGGAATGGTAATATGTTTGTCTAAAAAATTTTGATATTTTATAGTGGACACATGTAATATTTCGGCACACCAGTTTGCATTTCTTGGTTCGGCCTTGGGGATGAGATACACACCCAGCAAACTTTTTGCAGTGAAGAAGGTGCGAACAATGTTTTGGCCATAAAACTGGAATGGTAATATGTGCGGCTAAGAGTTTTTAATATTTTATAGTGGACACATGTACCATTCCAGCACACCAGCTGGCACTTCCTGGTTCGGCCCTGGGGATGAGATACACACCTGGCAAACTTTTTGTGGTGAAGAAGGCGCGAAAAAAGTTTTTGGCCATAAAACTTATATGGTAATATGTGCGTCTAAGAATTTTCTATATCTTGTAATGGATACATGTACCATTCCAGCGCACCAGTTCACATTTCCTGGTTCGATCCTGGGGATAAGATACACACCTAGCAAATTTTTTTAGAGTAAAAGGCGCGAAAAAAATTTTTGGCTATTAAACCAAAATGGTAATATATTTGTCTAAGAATTTTTGATATTTTATAGTGGACACATGTACCATTCCAGCACACCAGTTGGCACTTCCTGTTTCGGCCCTGGGGATAAGATACACAACAAGCAAACTTTTTGTGCGCGAAAAAAGTTTTTGGCCATAAAACTGAAGAGGTAATATGTGCGTCTAAGAATTTTTTATATATTTAATAGTGGACACATTTCATATTTCAGCACACAAGTAGTAATTTCTTGGTTCGGCCTTGGGAACGAAATACAAACCCAGCAACCTTTTTTTTAGAAAAAAAGGCGAGCAAAAAGTTTTTGGCCATACAACTGAAATGGTAATATGTGCGTCAAAGGATTTTTGATATTTTATAGTGGGCACATGTACCATTCCAGCGCGCCAGATGTCACTTCCTGGTTCGGCCTTGGGGATGAGATACACACCCAGCAAACTTTTTGTTTAGAGTAAAAGGCGCGAAAAAAGTTTTTGGCCATTAAACTGAAATGGTAACATGTGCGTCTTAGAATTTTTAATATTTTATAGTTGACACATGTACCAATCCAGCGCATTAGTTGAAGCTTCCTGGTTCGGCCTAGGGGATGAAATACACACCCAGCAAACTTTTTTTTTAAAGTAAAAGGGGCGAAAAAAGTTTTTGGCCATTAAACGTAAATGGTAACATGTGCGTCTTAGAATTTTTAATATTTTATAGTTGACACATTTACCATTCGAGCGCACGAGTTGTCACTTCTTGGTTCGGCCCTGGGTATGACATGCAAACCCAGAAACCTTTTTTTTGTGAAAAATTATGTAATAGCCAAAGTAGTTTTTGGCTATAAAACCAAAACGGTAATATGTGCGTTTAAGGATTTTTTACATTTTAGAGTGGACACATGTGCCATTCCAGCGCACCAGTTGTCATTTCCTGGTTCGGCCCTGGGGATGAGATACACACCTAGCAAACTTTTTTTGTTAGAGTAAAAGGCGCGAAAAAAGTTTTTGGCTATAAAACCGAAATGGTTATATGTGCGTCTAAGGATTTTTAATATTTTATAGTGGACAGATGTACAATTCCAGCGCACCAGTTGTCACTTCTTGGTTCGGCCCTGGGTATGACATGCAAACCCAGAAACCTTTTTTTAGTGAAAAGTTATGTAATAGCCAAAGTAGTTTTTGGCTATAAAACAAAAACGGTAATATGTGCGTTTAAGGATTTTTGATATTTTATAGTGCACACATGAACCATTCCAGCGCATCAGTTGTTGCTTCCTGGTTCGGCCCTGGGGATGAGATACACACCCAGCAAACTTTTTTTATTGAAAAATTTTTTATTACCCAAATAAGTTTTTGGCCATAAAACTGAAATGGTAATATGTGCGTGTAAGGATTTTTTATATTTTAAAGTGGACACATGTACCGTTTCAGCGCACCAGTTGTTGCTTCCTGGTTCGGCCCTGGGGATGAGATACACACCCAGCAAACTTTTTTTAGTGAAAAATTATGTATTACCCAGATAAGTTTTTGGCCATAAAACTGAAATGGTAATATGTGCGTCTAAGAACTTTCTATATTTTATAGTGGACACATGTACCATTTTAGCGCATTAGTTGTCTTTTCCTGGTTCACCCTAGGGGATTAGATACACACCCAACAAACTTTATGTGGTGAAAAAGGCGCGAACAAAGTTTTTGGCCATAAAACTGAAATGGTAATATGTGCGGCTAAAAATTTTCTATATTTTATAGTGGACACATGTACCATTTTAGTGCATTAAATGTCTTTTCCTGGTTCGGCCTAGGGGATGAGATACACACCCAGCAAACTTTTTGTGGTGAAAAAGGCGCGAACAAAGTTTTTGGCCATAAAACTGGAATGTTAATTTATGTGGCTAAGAATTTTTTAAATTTTATGGTGTACACATGTTCTATTTCAGCGCAAAATTTGTCATTTTCGCGTTCGGCCCTGGGGACGAAATACACACCTAGCAAACTTTTTGTAGTGAAAAAGGCGCGAAAAAAGTTTCTGGCAATAAAACTGAAATGGTAATCTGTGCGTCTAAGGATTTTTTATATTTTAAAGTGGACACATGTACCGTTTCAGCGCACCAGTTGTTGCTTCCTGGTTCGGCCCTGGGGATGAGATACACACCCAGCAAACTTTTTTTAGTGAAAAATTATGTATTACCCAAATAAGTTTTTGGCCATAAAACTGAAATGGTAATATGTGCGTCTAAGAACTTTTTATATTTTATAGTGGACACAGGTTCTATTCCAGCGCACTAGTTGTCACTTCCTGGTTGGCCCTAGGGGATTAGATACACACCCAACAAACTTTATGTGGTGAAAAAGTTGCGAACAAAGTTTTTGGCCATAAAACTGAAATGGTTATATGTGCGGCTAAAAATTTTCTCTATTTTATAGTGGACACATGTACCATTTCAGCGCATTAGTTGTCTTTTCCTGGTTCGGCTTAGGGGATGAGATACACACCCAGCAAACTTTTTGTGGTGAAAAAGGCGCGAACAAAGTTTTTGGCCATAAAACTGGAATGGTAATATATGCGGCTAACAATTTTTGATATTTTATAGTGGACACATGTACCGTTTCAGCGCATTAGTTGTCTTTTCCTGGTTCGGCCTAGGGGATGAGATACACACCTAGCAAACTTTTTGTAGTGAAAAAGGCGCGAAAAAAGTTTCTGGCCATAAAACTGGAATGGTAATATGTGCGGCTAAGCATTTTTTATATTTTATAGTGGACACACGTACCATTCCAGCGCACCAGTTGTCACTTCCTGAATCGGTCTAGGGAATGAGATACACACTCAGCAAACTTTTTGTGGTGAAAAAGACGCGAATTAAGTTTTTGGCCATAAAACTGGAATGGTAATATGTGCGGCTAACAATTTTTGATATTTTATAGTGGACACAGGTTCTATTCTAGCGCACCACTTGTCACTTCCTAGTTCGGCCCTGGGGATGAGATACATACCCAGCAAACTTTTTTTAGAGTATAAAGGGTGAAAAAAGATTTTGCCCATAAAACTGAAATGGTAATATGTGCGACTTAGGATTTTTGATATTTTATAGTGGACACATATAGAATTAGAACACACCAGTGGGCATTTCCTGATTCGCGCCTGGGGACGAGATACACACCCAGCAAGCTTTTTGTAGTGAAAAAGGCGCGAAAAAAGTTTTTGGCCATAAAACTGGAATGGTAATATGTGCGGCTAAGAATTTTTGATATTTTATAGTGGACACAGGTTTTATTCCAGCACACCAGTTGTCACTTCCTGGTTCGGCCCTGGGGACGAAATACACACCTAGCAAACTTTTTGTAGTGAAAAAAGCGCGAACAAAGTTTTTGGCCATAAAACTGGAATGGTAATATGTGCGGCTAAGCATTTTTTATATTTTATAGTGGACACATGTACCATTCCAGCGCACCAGTTGTCACTTCCTGAATCGGTCTAGGGAATGAGATACACACTCAGCAAACTTTTTGTGGTGAAAAAGACGCGAATTAAGTTTTTGGCCATAAAACTGGAATGGTAATATGTGCGGCTAACAATTTTTGATATTTTATAGTGGACACAGGTTCTATTCCAGCGCACCAGTTGTCATTTCCTGGTTCGGCCCTGGGAATGAGATACACACCCAGCAAACTTGTTGTGGTGAAAAAGGCGCGAACAAAGTTATTGGCCATAAAACTAGAATGGTAATATGTGGGGCTAAGCATTTTTGATATTTAATAGTGAATACATGTTCTATTCCAGCGCACAACTTGTCACTTCCTGGTTCGTTCCTGGGGATGATATACATACCCAGCAAACTTTTTTTAGATTAAAAAGGGTGAAAAAAGATTTTGCCCATAAAACTGAAATGGTAATATGTGCGTCTAAAAATTTGTGATATTTTATAGTGGACACAGGTTCTATTCCAGCGCACCAGTTGTCACTTCCTGGTTCGGCCTTGGGGATGAGATACACACCCAGCAAACTTTTTGTGGTGAAAAAGGCATGAACAAAGTTTTTGGCCATAAAACTGGAATGGTAATATGTGCGGCTAAGAATTTTTGATATTTTGTAGTGGACACATGCTTTATTTCAGCACATCAGTTAACGTTTCTTGGTTCGGCCCTGGGGACGAAATACAAACCCAGCAAACTTTTTGTAGTTAAAAAGGCGCGAAAAAAGTTTTTGGCCCTTAAACTGGAATGGTAGTATGTGCGGCTAAGAATTTTTTATATTTTATAGTGGACACAAGTTTTATTCCAGCGCACTAGTTGTCACTTCCTGGTTCGGCCCTGGAGTTGAAATACACACCCAGCAAACTTTTTGTGGTGAAAAAGGCGCGAACAAAGTTTTTGGCCATAAAACTGAAATGGTAATATCTGCGTTTAAGGATTGTTGATATTTTATAGTGGACACATGCTTTATTTCAGCACATCAGTTAACGTTTCTTGGTTCGGCCCTGGGGACAAAATACAAACCCAGCAAACTACTTTTAGTGAAAAAGGTGCGAAAAAAGTTTCTGGCCATAAAACTGAAATGGTAATATGTGCGGCTAAGAATTTTTGAAATTTTATAGTGGACACAATTACCATTTCAGCGCACCAGTTGTTATTTCCTGGTTCGTCCATGGGGACGAAATACACACCTAGCTAACTTTTTGTAGTGAAACAGGTGCGAACAAAGTTTTTGGCCATAAAACTTGAACGGTAATATGTGCGGCTAAAAATTTTTGATATTTTATAGTGGACACAGGTTCTATTCCAGCGCACCAGTTGTCATTTCCTGGTTCGGCCATAGGGATGAGATACACACCCAGCAAACTTCTTGTTGTGAAAAAGGCGCGAACAAAGTTTTTGGCCGTAAAACTGGAATGGTAATATCTGCGGCTAAAAATTTGTGATATTTTATAGTGGACACAGGTTCTATTCCAGCGCACCAGTTGTCACTTCCTGGTTCGGCCTTGGGGATGAGATACACACCCAGCAAACTTTTTGTGGTGAAAAAGGCATGAACAAAGTTTTTGGCCATAAAACTGGAATGGTAATATGTGCGGCTAAGAATTTTTGATATTTTGTAGTGGACACATGTTCCATTTCAGCGCACCAGTTGTCACTTCCTGGTTCGGCCCTGGGAATAAGATACACACCCAGCAAACTTTTTTTAGTGAAAAATTATGAATTAGCCAAATAAGTTTTTGGCTATAAAACTGAAATGGTAATATGTGCGGCTAAGAATTTTTGAAATTTTATAGTGGGCACACGTGCCATTTCAGCGCACAACTTGTCACTTCCTGGTTCGGCCCTGGGGATGAGATACATACCCAGCAAACTTTTTTTAGAGTATAAAGGGTGAAAAAAGATTTTGCCCATAAAACTGAAATGGTAATATGTGCGACTTAGGATTTTTGATATTTTATAGTGGACACATATAGAATTAGAGCACACCAGTTGGCATTTCCTGGTTCGCCCCTGGGGACGAGATACACACCCAGCAAACTTTTTGTGGTGAAAAAGGCATGAACAAAGTTTTTGGCCGTAAAACTGGAATGGTAATATCTGCGGCTAAAAATTTGTGATATTTTATAGTGGACACAGGTTTTATTCCAGCACACCAGTTATCACTTCCTGGTTCGGCCCTGGGGACGAAATACACCCCTAGCAAACTTTTTGTAGTGAAAAAAGCGCGAACAAAGTTTTTGACCATAAAACTGGAATGGTAATATGTGCGGCTAAGCATTTTTTATATTTTATAGTGGACGCATGTACCATTCCAGCGCACCAGTTGTCACTTCCTGAATCGGTCTAGGGAATGAGATACACACTCAGCAAACTTTTTGTGGTGAAAAAGACGCGAATTAAGTTTTTGGCCATAAAACTGGAATGGTAATATGTGCGGCTAACAATTTTTGATATTTTATAGTGGACACAGATTCTATTCCAGCGCACCAGTTGTCATTTCCTGGTTCGGCCCTGGGAATGAGATACACACCCAGCAAACTTTTTGTGGTGAAAAAGGCGCAAACAAAGTTATTGGCCATAAAACTAGAATGGTAATATGTGGGGCTAAGCATTTTTGATATTTAATAGTGAATACATGTTCTATTCCAGCGCACCACTTGTCTCTTCCTGGTTCGTTCCTGGGGATGATATACATACCCAGCAAACTTTTTTTAGATTAAAAAGGGTGAAAAAAGATTTTGCCCATAAAACTGAAATGGTAATATCTGCGTCTAAGAATTTTTGATATTTTATAGTGGACGCATGTACCATTTCAGTGCACCAGTTGCCACTTCCTGATTCGTCTTTGGGGACGAAATACACACCTAGCAAACTTTTTGTAGTGGAAAAGGTGCGAACAAAGTTGTTGGCCGTAAAACTGGAATGGTAATATCTGCGGCTAAAAATTTGTGATATTTTATAGTGGACACAGGTTCTATTCCAGCGCACCAGTTGTCACTTCCTGGTTCGGCCTTGGGGATGAGATACACACCCAGCAAACTTTTTGTAGTGAAAAAGGCACGAACAAAGTTGTTGGCCATAAATCTGGAATGGTAATATGTGCGTCTAAAAATTTGTGATATTTTATAGTAGACACAGGTTTTATTCCAGCGCACCAGTTGTCACTTCCTGGTTCGGCCTTGGGGATGAGATACACACCCAGCAAACTTTTTGTAGTGAAAAAGGCATGAACAAAGTTTTTGGCCATAAAACTGGAATGGTAATATGTGCGGCTAAGAATTTTTGATATTTTGTAGTGGACACATGCTTTATTTCAGCACATCAGTTAACGTTTCTTGGTTCGGCCCTGGGGACGAAATACAAACCCAGCAAACTTTTTGTAGTGAAAAAGGCGCGAAAAAAGTTTTTGGCCCTTAAACTGAAATGGTAATATCTGCGTCTAAAGATTGTTGATATTTTATAGTGGGCACATGCTTTATTTCAGCACAACAGTTGTCATTTTTTGGTTCGGCCCTGGAGACGAAATACAAACCCTGCAAAATTTTTATAGAAAAAAAGGCGCGAAAAAATTTTTTGGCCATAAAACTGAAATGGTAATATCTGCGTTTAAGGATTGTTGATATTTTATAGTGGACACATGCTTTATTTCAGCACATCAGTTAACGTTTCTTGGTTCGGCCCTGGGGACGAAATACACACCCAGCAAACTTCTTGTAGTGAAAAAGGCGCGAAAAAAGTTTCTGGCAATAAAACTGAAATGGTAATCTGTGCGTCTAAGGATTTTTTATATTTTAAAGTGGACACATGTACCGTTTCAGCGCACCAGTTGTTGCTTCCTGGTTCGGCCCTGGGGATGAGATACACACCCAGCAAACTTTTTTTAGTGAAAAATTATGTATTACCCAAATAAGTTTTTGGCCATAAAACTGAAATGGTAATATGTGCGTCTAAGAACTTTTTATATTTTATAGTGGACACAGGTTCTATTCCAGCGCACTAGTTGTCACTTCCTGGTTGGCCCTAGGGGATTAGATACACACCCAACAAACTTTATGTGGTGAAAAAGTTGCGAACAAAGTTTTTGGCCATAAAACTGAAATGGTTATATGTGCGGCTAAAAATTTTCTCTATTTTATAGTGGACACATGTACCATTTCAGCGCATTAGTTGTCTTTTCCTGGTTCGGCTTAGGGGATGAGATACACACCCAGCAAACTTTTTGTGGTGAAAAAGGCGCGAACAAAGTTTTTGGCCATAAAACTGGAATGGTAATATATGCGGCTAACAATTTTTGATATTTTATAGTGGACACATGTACCGTTTCAGCGCATTAGTTGTCTTTTCCTGGTTCGGCCTAGGGGATGAGATACACACCTAGCAAACTTTTTGTAGTGAAAAAGGCGCGAAAAAAGTTTCTGGCCATAAAACTGGAATGGTAATATGTGCGGCTAAGCATTTTTTATATTTTATAGTGGACACACGTACCATTCCAGCGCACCAGTTGTCACTTCCTGAATCGGTCTAGGGAATGAGATACACACTCAGCAAACTTTTTGTGGTGAAAAAGACGCGAATTAAGTTTTTGGCCATAAAACTGGAATGGTAATATGTGCGGCTAACAATTTTTGATATTTTATAGTGGACACAGGTTCTATTCTAGCGCACCACTTGTCACTTCCTGGTTCGGCCCTGGGGATGAGATACATACCCAGCAAACTTTTTTTAGAGTATAAAGGGTGAAAAAAGATTTTGCCCATAAAACTGAAATGGTAATATGTGCGACTTAGGATTTTTGATATTTTATAGTGGACACATATAGAATTAGAACACACCAGTGGGCATTTCCTGATTCGCGCCTGGGGACGAGATACACACCCAGCAAGCTTTTTGTAGTGAAAAAGGCGCGAAAAAAGTTTTTGGCCATAAAACTGGAATGGTAATATGTGCGGCTAAGAATTTTTGATATTTTATAGTGGACACAGGTTTTATTCCAGCACACCAGTTGTCACTTCCTGGTTCGGCCCTGGGGACGAAATACACACCTAGCAAACTTTTTGTAGTGAAAAAAGCGCGAACAAAGTTTTTGGCCATAAAACTGGAATGGTAATATGTGCGGCTAAGCATTTTTTATATTTTATAGTGGACACATGTACCATTCCAGCGCACCAGTTGTCACTTCCTGAATCGGTCTAGGGAATGAGATACACACTCAGCAAACTTTTTGTGGTGAAAAAGACGCGAATTAAGTTTTTGGCCATAAAACTGGAATGGTAATATGTGCGGCTAACAATTTTTGATATTTTATAGTGGACACAGGTTCTATTCCAGCGCACCAGTTGTCATTTCCTGGTTCGGCCCTGGGAATGAGATACACACCCAGCAAACTTGTTGTGGTGAAAAAGGCGCGAACAAAGTTATTGGCCATAAAACTAGAATGGTAATATGTGGGGCTAAGCATTTTTGATATTTAATAGTGAATACATGTTCTATTCCAGCGCACAACTTGTCACTTCCTGGTTCGTTCCTGGGGATGATATACATACCCAGCAAACTTTTTTTAGATTAAAAAGGGTGAAAAAAGATTTTGCCCATAAAACTGAAATGGTAATATGTGCGTCTAAAAATTTGTGATATTTTATAGTGGACACAGGTTCTATTCCAGCGCACCAGTTGTCACTTCCTGGTTCGGCCTTGGGGATGAGATACACACCCAGCAAACTTTTTGTGGTGAAAAAGGCATGAACAAAGTTTTTGGCCATAAAACTGGAATGGTAATATGTGCGGCTAAGAATTTTTGATATTTTGTAGTGGACACATGCTTTATTTCAGCACATCAGTTAACGTTTCTTGGTTCGGCCCTGGGGACGAAATACAAACCCAGCAAACTTTTTGTAGTTAAAAAGGCGCGAAAAAAGTTTTTGGCCCTTAAACTGGAATGGTAGTATGTGCGGCTAAGAATTTTTTATATTTTATAGTGGACACAAGTTTTATTCCAGCGCACTAGTTGTCACTTCCTGGTTCGGCCCTGGAGTTGAAATACACACCCAGCAAACTTTTTGTGGTGAAAAAGGCGCGAACAAAGTTTTTGGCCATAAAACTGAAATGGTAATATCTGCGTTTAAGGATTGTTGATATTTTATAGTGGACACATGCTTTATTTCAGCACATCAGTTAACGTTTCTTGGTTCGGCCCTGGGGACAAAATACAAACCCAGCAAACTACTTTTAGTGAAAAAGGTGCGAAAAAAGTTTCTGGCCATAAAACTGAAATGGTAATATGTGCGGCTAAGAATTTTTGAAATTTTATAGTGGACACAATTACCATTTCAGCGCACCAGTTGTTATTTCCTGGTTCGTCCATGGGGACGAAATACACACCTAGCTAACTTTTTGTAGTGAAACAGGTGCGAACAAAGTTTTTGGCCATAAAACTTGAACGGTAATATGTGCGGCTAAAAATTTTTGATATTTTATAGTGGACACAGGTTCTATTCCAGCGCACCAGTTGTCATTTCCTGGTTCGGCCATAGGGATGAGATACACACCCAGCAAACTTCTTGTTGTGAAAAAGGCGCGAACAAAGTTTTTGGCCGTAAAACTGGAATGGTAATATCTGCGGCTAAAAATTTGTGATATTTTATAGTGGACACAGGTTCTATTCCAGCGCACCAGTTGTCACTTCCTGGTTCGGCCTTGGGGATGAGATACACACCCAGCAAACTTTTTGTGGTGAAAAAGGCATGAACAAAGTTTTTGGCCATAAAACTGGAATGGTAATATGTGCGGCTAAGAATTTTTGATATTTTGTAGTGGACACATGTTCCATTTCAGCGCACCAGTTGTCACTTCCTGGTTCGGCCCTGGGAATAAGATACACACCCAGCAAACTTTTTTTAGTGAAAAATTATGAATTAGCCAAATAAGTTTTTGGCTATAAAACTGAAATGGTAATATGTGCGGCTAAGAATTTTTGAAATTTTATAGTGGGCACACGTGCCATTTCAGCGCACAACTTGTCACTTCCTGGTTCGGCCCTGGGGATGAGATACATACCCAGCAAACTTTTTTTAGAGTATAAAGGGTGAAAAAAGATTTTGCCCATAAAACTGAAATGGTAATATGTGCGACTTAGGATTTTTGATATTTTATAGTGGACACATATAGAATTAGAGCACACCAGTTGGCATTTCCTGGTTCGCCCCTGGGGACGAGATACACACCCAGCAAGCTTTTTGTAGTGAAAAAGGCGCGAAAAAAGTTTTTGGGCATAAAACTGGAATGGTAATATGTGCGGCTAAGAATTTTTGATATTTTATAGTGGACACAGGTTTTATTCCAGCACACCAGTTATCACTTCCTGGTTCGGCCCTGGGGACGAAATACACCCCTAGCAAACTTTTTGTAGTGAAAAAAGCGCGAACAAAGTTTTTGACCATAAAACTGGAATGGTAATATGTGCGGCTAAGCATTTTTTATATTTTATAGTGGACGCATGTACCATTCCAGCGCACCAGTTGTCACTTCCTGAATCGGTCTAGGGAATGAGATACACACTCAGCAAACTTTTTGTGGTGAAAAAGACGCGAATTAAGTTTTTGGCCATAAAACTGGAATGGTAATATGTGCGGCTAACAATTTTTGATATTTTATAGTGGACACAGATTCTATTCCAGCGCACCAGTTGTCATTTCCTGGTTCGGCCCTGGGAATGAGATACACACCCAGCAAACTTTTTGTGGTGAAAAAGGCGCAAACAAAGTTATTGGCCATAAAACTAGAATGGTAATATGTGGGGCTAAGCATTTTTGATATTTAATAGTGAATACATGTTCTATTCCAGCGCACCACTTGTCTCTTCCTGGTTCGTTCCTGGGGATGATATACATACCCAGCAAACTTTTTTTAGATTAAAAAGGGTGAAAAAAGATTTTGCCCATAAAACTGAAATGGTAATATCTGCGTCTAAGAATTTTTGATATTTTATAGTGGACGCATGTACCATTTCAGTGCACCAGTTGCCACTTCCTGATTCGTCTTTGGGGACGAAATACACACCTAGCAAACTTTTTGTAGTGGAAAAGGTGCGAACAAAGTTGTTGGCCGTAAAACTGGAATGGTAATATCTGCGGCTAAAAATTTGTGATATTTTATAGTGGACACAGGTTCTATTCCAGCGCACCAGTTGTCACTTCCTGGTTCGGCCTTGGGGATGAGATACACACCCAGCAAACTTTTTGTAGTGAAAAAGGCACGAACAAAGTTGTTGGCCATAAATCTGGAATGGTAATATGTGCGTCTAAAAATTTGTGATATTTTATAGTAGACACAGGTTTTATTCCAGCGCACCAGTTGTCACTTCCTGGTTCGGCCTTGGGGATGAGATACACACCCAGCAAACTTTTTGTAGTGAAAAAGGCATGAACAAAGTTTTTGGCCATAAAACTGGAATGGTAATATGTGCGGCTAAGAATTTTTGATATTTTGTAGTGGACACATGCTTTATTTCAGCACATCAGTTAACGTTTCTTGGTTCGGCCCTGGGGACGAAATACAAACCCAGCAAACTTTTTGTAGTGAAAAAGGCGCGAAAAAAGTTTTTGGCCCTTAAACTGAAATGGTAATATCTGCGTCTAAAGATTGTTGATATTTTATAGTGGGCACATGCTTTATTTCAGCACAACAGTTGTCATTTTTTGGTTCGGCCCTGGAGACGAAATACAAACCCTGCAAAATTTTTATAGAAAAAAAGGCGCGAAAAAATTTTTTGGCCATAAAACTGAAATGGTAATATCTGCGTTTAAGGATTGTTGATATTTTATAGTGGACACATGCTTTATTTCAGCACATCAGTTAACGTTTCTTGGTTCGGCCCTGGGGACGAAATACACACCCAGCAAACTTCTTGTAGTGAAAAAGGCGCGAAAAAAGTTTCTGGCAATAAAACTGAAATGGTAATCTGTGCGTCTAAGGATTTTTTATATTTTAAAGTGGACACATGTACCGTTTCAGCGCACCAGTTGTTGCTTCCTGGTTCGGCCCTGGGGATGAGATACACACCCAGCAAACTTTTTTTAGTGAAAAATTATGTATTACCCAAATAAGTTTTTGGCCATAAAACTGAAATGGTAATATCTGCGTTTAAGGATTGTTGATATTTTATAGTGGACACATGCTTTATTTCAGCACATCAGTTAACGTTTCTTGGTTCGGCCCTGGGGACGAAATACACACCCAGCAAACTTCTTGTAGTGAAAAAGGCGCGAAAAAAGTTTCTGGCAATAAAACTGAAATGGTAATATGTGCGGCTAAGAATTTTTGAAATTTTATAGTGGGCACACGTGCCATTTCAGCGCACCAGTTGTCACTTCCTGGTTCGGCCTTGGGGATGAGATACACACCCAGCAAACTTTTTGTAGTGAAAAATTATTTATTACCCAAATAAGTTTTTGGCTATAAAACTGGAATGGTAATATGTGCGGCTAAGAATTTTTAATATTTTATAGTGGACACATGTACCATTCCAGTGCACCAGTTGTCACTTCCTGGTTCTGCCCTTGCGATGAGATACACACACAGCAAACTTTTTTTAGTGAAAAATTATGTATTAGCCAAAAAAGTTTTTGGCTATAAAACTGGAATGGTAATATGTGTGGCTAAGAATTTTTTATATTTTATAGGGGACACATGTACCATTTCAGCGCACCAGTTGTCAATTCCTGGTTCGGTCCTATTACCGAAATACACACATAGCAAACTTTTTGTGGTGAAAAAGGCGCGAACAAAGTTTTTGGCCATAAAACTGGAATGGTAATATGTGCGTCTAGGAATTTTTTATTATTTATAGTGGACACATGTACCAATCCAGCACATCAGTTACTTCCTGGTTCGGCCCTGGGGATGAGATACACACACAGCAAACTTTTTTTAGTGAAAAATTATGTATTAGCCAAATAAGTTTTTGGCTATAAAACTGGAATGGTAATATGTGTGGCTAAGAATTTTTAATATTTTATAGTGGACACATATACCATTTCAGCGCACCAGTTGTCAATTCCTGGTTCGGTCCTATTACCGAAATACACACATAGCAAACTTTTTGTGGTGAAAAAGGCGCGAACAAAATTTCTGGCCGTAAAACTGATATGATAATATGTGCGTCTTAGAATTTTTGATATTTTATAGTGGACAAATCTACCATTCCAGTGCACTAGTTTCCACTTCCTGGTTCGTTCCAATTACCGAAATACACACCTAGCAAACTTTTTGTAGTGAAAAATACCCGAAAAAAGTTTCTGGCCATAAAACTGAAATGGTAATATGTGCGTCTAAGAATTTTTTTTATTTTATAGTGGCCACATGTACCATTCGAGCGCATCAGTTGCCACTTCCTGGTTCGGCCCTGAAGATGAGATACACACCCAGGAAACTTTTTTTAGTGAAAAATTATGTAATACCAAAATAAGTTTTTGGCTATAAAACTGAAATGGTAACATGTGCGTATAAGGATTTTTGATATTTTATAGTGGACACATGTACCAATTTAGCGCCTCACTTGTCACTTCCTGGTTCGGCCTAGGGAATCAGATACACACCTAGCAAACTTTTTGTAGTGAAAAAGGCGCAAAAAAAGTTTCTGGCCATAAAACTGAAATGGTTATATGTGCGTCTAAGAGTTTTTAATGTTTAATGGTGGACACATGTACAATTCCAGGGCACCAGTTGTCATTTCCTGTTCCGGCCTAGGGAATGAGATACATAACCAGCAAACTTTTTGTGGTGAAAAAGGCGCGAACAAAGTTTTTGGCCATAAAACTGAAATGGTAATATGTGCGTCTAAGAACTTTGTATATTTTATAGTGGACACAGGTTCTATTTCAGCGCACCAGTTGTCACTTCCTGGTTCGGCCCTGGAGTATAGATACACACCCAGCAAACTTTTTGTGGTGAAAAAGGCGCGAACAAAGTTTTTGGCCATAAAACTGGAATGGTAATATACGCGGCTAAGAATTTTTGATATTTTATAGTGGACACATGTACCAATTTAGCGCACCAGTTGCCACTTCCTGGTTCGGCCCTGGGGATGAGATACAAACCCAGCAAACTTTTTGTAGTGAAAAAGGCGCGAAAAAAGTTTCTAGCCATAAAACTGAAATGGTAATATGTGCGTCTAAGGATTTTTAATATTTTATAGTGGACGCAGGGTCTATTCCAGCACACCAGTTGTCACTTCCTGGTTCGGCCCTGGAGTTGAGATACACACCCAGCAAACTTTTTGTGGTGAAAAAGGCGCGAACAAAGTTTTTGGCCATAAAACTGGAATGGTAATATGCGCGGCTAAGAATTTTTGATATTTTATAGTGGACACATGTACCATTTCAGCGCACCAGTTGCCACTTCCTGGTTCGGCCCTGGGGATGAGATACACACCCAGGAATCTTTTTTTAGTGAAAAATTATGTATTACCCAAATAAGTTTTTGGCTATAAAACTGAAATGGTAATATGTGCGTCTAAGGATTTTTGATAGTTTATAGTGGACAAATATACCATTTTAGCGCACCAGTTGTCACTTCCTGGTTCGGCTTAGGGGATGAGATACACACCTAGCAAACTTTTTGTAGTGAAAAAGGCGCGAAAAAAGTTTCTGGCCATAAAACTGGAATGGTAATATGTGCGTCTAAGAACATTTTATATTTTATAGTGGACACATGTACCATTTCAGCGCACCAGTTGTCACTTCCTGGTTCGGCCTTGGAGTTGAGATACACACCAAGCAAACTTTTTTTTAGAGCAAAAAGGGTGAAAAAAGATTTTGCCCATAAAACTGAAATGGTAATATGTGCGACTTAGGATTTTTGATATTTTATAGTGGACACATGTACCATTAGAGCACACCAGTTGGCACTTCCTGGTTCGCCCTTGGGGACGAGATACACACCCAGCAAGCTTTTTGTAGTGAAAAAAGCGCGAAAAAAGTTTTTGGCCATAAAACTGGAATGGTTATATGTGCGGCCAAGAACTTTTTATATTTTATAGTGGACACAGGTTCTATTCCAGCGCACCAGTTGTCACTTCCTGGTTCGGTCTAGGGAATGAGATACACACCCAGCAATCTTTTTGGGGTGAAAAAGGAGCGAAAAAAGTTTTTGGCCATAAAACTGAGATGGTAATATGAGCGCCTAAGAATTTTTTAATATTTTATAGCGAACACATGTACCATTCCAGCGCACCAGTTGTCGCTTCCTGGTTCGGCCCTGGGGATAAGATACACACCTAGCAAACTTTTTTTAGTGAAAAAGGCGCGAAAAAAGTTTTTGGCGATAAAACTGGAATGGTCATATGTGCGGCTAAGAATTTTTAATATTTTATAGTGGACACAGATTCTATTCCAGCGCACCAGTTGTCACTTCCTGGTTCGGCCCTGGAGTTGATATATACACCCAGCAAACCATTTGTAGTAAAAACGGCGCGAAAAAAGTTTCTGGCCAAAAACTGAAATGGTAATATGTGCGTCTAAGGATTTTTAATATTTTATAGTGGACACAGGTTCTATTCCAGCACACCAGTTGTCACTTCCTGGTTCGGCCCTGGAGTTGAGATACACACCCAGCAAACTTTTTGTAGTGAAAAAGGCGCGAAAAAAGTTTCTGGCCATAAAACTGAAATGGTAATATGTGCGTCTAAGAACATTTTATATTTTATAGTGGACACATGTACCATTTCAGCGCACCAGTTGTCACTTCCTGGTTCGGCCTTGGAGTTGAGATACACACCAAGCAAACTTTTTTTAGAGCAAAAAGGGTGAAAAAAGATTTTGCCCATAAAACTGAAATGGTAATATGTGCGACTTAGGATTTTTGATATTTTATAGTGGACACATGTACCATTAGAGCACACCAGTTGGCACTTCCTGGGTCGCCCTTGGGGACGAGATACACACCCAGCAAGCTTTTTGTAGTGAAAAAGGCGCGAAAAAAGTTTTTGGCCATAAAACTGGAATGGATATATGTGCGGCCAAGAACTTTTTATATTTTATAGTGGACACAGTTTCTATTCCAGCGCACCAGTTGCCACTTCCTGGTTCGGTCTAGGGAATGAGATACACACCCAGCAATCTTTTTGGGGTGAAAAAGGAGCGAAAAAAGTTTTTGGCCATAAAACTGAGATGGTAATATGAGCGCCTAAGAATTTTTTTTTATTTTAAAGCGAACACATGTACCATTCCAGCGCACCAGTTGTCGCTTCCTGGTTCGGCCCTGGGGATAAGATACACACCTAGCAAACTTTTTTTAGTGAAAAAGGCGCGAAAAAAGTTTTTGGCGATAAAACTGGAATGGTCATATGTGCGGCTAAGAATTTTTGATATTTTATAACAGACACAGATTCTATTCCAGCGCACCAGTTGTCACTTCCTGGTTCGGCCCTGGAGTTGATATATACACCCAGCAAACTTTTTGTAGTGAAAACGGCGCGAAAACAGTTTCTGGCCATAAAACTGAAATGGTAATATGTGCGTCTAAGGATTTTTAATATTTTATAGTGGACACAGGTTCTATTCCAGCACACCAGTTGTCACTTCCTGGTTCGGCCCTGGAGTTGAGATACACACCCAGCAAACTTTTTGTAGTGAAAAAGGCGCGAAAAAAGTTTCTGGCCATAAAACTGAAATGGTAATATGTGCGTCTAAGCATTTTTAATATTTTATAGTGAACACATGTACCATTCCAGCGCACCAGTTGTCACTTCCTGGTTCGGTCTAGGGAATGAGATACACACCCAGCAAACTTTTTGTGGTGAAAAAGGCGCACCAGTTGTCATTTCCTGGTTCGGCTTTGGGGACAAAATAGGCACCTAGCAAACTTTTTGTAGTGAAAAAGGCGCGATAAAAGTTTCTGGCCATAAAACTGAAATGGTAATATGTGCGGCTAAGAATTTTTTAAATTTTATAGTGGGCACATGTGCCATTTCAGCGCACCAGTTTTCACTTCCTGGTTCGGCCCTGGGGATGAGATACACACTCAGCAAATTTTTTTTTAGTGAAAAATTATGTACTAACCAAATAAGTTTTTGGCTATAAAACTGGAATGGTAATATGTGCGGCTAAAAAATTTTTATATTTTATAGTGGACACATGTGCAAATCCAGCGCACCAGTTGTCACTTCCTGGTTCGGCCCTGGGGCGAAATACACACCAAGAAACCTTTTTGTAGTGAAAAAGACGCGAACAAAGTTTTTGGCTATAAAACCGAAACCGTAATATGAGCGTCTAAGGATTTTTGATATTTTATAGTCGACACATGTACCATTCCAGCGCACCAGTTGTCAGTTCCTGGTTCGGCCTAGGGGATGAGATACACACCCAGCAAACTTTTTGTAGTGAAAAAGGCGCGAAAAAAGTTTCTGGCCATAAAACTTAAATGGTAATATGTGCTGCTAAGAATTTTTGATATTTTATAGTGGACATATGTGCCATTTCAGCGCACCAGTTGTCATTTCCTGGTTCGGTCCTGGGGATAAGATACACACCCAGAAAACTTTTTGTAGTAAAAAAGGTGCGAACAAAGTTTTTGACCATAAAACTGGAATGGTAATATGTGCGGCTTAGAATTTTTGATATTTAATAGTGGACACATGTACCATTCCAGCTCAACAGTTGTCAATTCCTGATTCGGCCTAGGGGATATAATACACACCCAGCAAATTTTTTGTAGTGAAAAGGTGCGAAAAAAGTTTTTGACCATAAAACTGAGATGGTAATATGTGCGGCCAAGAATTTTTTACATTTTATAGTGGACACAAATGCTATTCCAGCGTACCAGTTGCCATTTCCTGGTTCGGCCCTGGGGATAAGATATACACCCAGCAAACTTTTTTTAGTGAAAAAGGCGCGAACAAAGTTTTTGGCCATAAAACTTAAATGGTAATATGTGCTGCTAAGAATTTTTGATATTTTATAGTGGACATATGTGCCATTTCAGCGCACCAGTTGTCATTTCCTGGTTCGGCCCTGGGGCGAAATACACACCAAGAAACCTTTTTGTAGTGAAAAAGACGCGAACAAAGTTTTTGGCTATAAAACCGAAACCGTAATATGAGCGTCTAAGGATTTTTGATATTTTATAGTCGACACATATACCATTCCAGCGCACCAGTTGTCACTTACTGGTTCGGCCTAGGGGATGAGATACACACCCAGCAAACTTTTTGTAGTGAAAAAGGTGCGAACAAAGTTTTTGGCCATAAAACTTAAATGGTAAAATGTGCTGCTAAGAATTTTTGATATTTTATAGTGGACATATGTGCCATTTCAGCGCACCAGTTGTCATTTCCTGGTTCGGTCCTGGGGATAAGATACACACCCAGAAAACTTTTTGTAGTGAAAAAGGTGCGAACAAAGTTTTTGACCATAAAACTGGAATGGTAATATGTGCGGCTTAGAATTTTTGATATTTAATAGTGGACACATGTACCATTCCAGCTCAACAGTTGTCAATTCCTGATTCGGCCTAGGGGATATAATACACACCCAGCAAACTTTTTGTAGTGAAAAGGTGCGAAAAAAGTTTTTGACCATAAAACTGAGATGGTAATATGTGCGGCCAAGAATTTTTTACATTTTATAGTGGACACAAATGCTATTCCAGCGTACCAGTTGCCATTTCCTGGTTCGGCCCTGGGGATAAGATATACACCCAGCAAACTTTTGTTAGTGAAAAAGGCGCGAAAAAAGTTTTTGGCGATAAAACTGGAATGGTAATATGTGCGGCCAAGAATTTTTTACATTTTATAGTGGACACAAATGCTATTCCAGCGTACCAGTTGCCATTTCCTGGTTCGGCCCTGGGGATAAGATATACACCCAGCAAACTTTTTTTAGTGAAAAATTATGTATTAGCCAAATAAGTTTTTGGCCATAAAACCGAAACGGTAATATGCGCGTTTAAGGATTTTTGATATTTTATCGCGAACACATGTACCATTCTAGCGCACCAGTTGTCACTTCCTGATTCGGCCTAGGGGATATAATACACACCCAGCAAACTTTTTGTAGTGAAAAGGTGCGAAAAAAGTTTTTGACCATAAAACTGAGATGGTAATATGTGCGTCTAAGGATTTTTGATATTTTATAGTGGACGCATGTACCATTTCAGCGCACCAGTTGCCACTTCCTGGTTCGGCCCTGGGGATAAGATACAAACCCAGCAAACTTTTTGTAGTGAAAAAGGCGCGAAAAAAGTTTCTAGCCATAAAACTGAAATGGTAATATGTGCGTCTAAGGATTTTTAATATTTTATAGTGGACGCAGGTTCTATTCCAGCACACCAGTTGTCACTTCCTGGTTCGGCCCTGGAGTTGAGATACACACCCAGCAAACTTTTTGTAGTGAAAAGGTGCGAAAAAAGTTTTTGACCATAAAACTGAGATGGTAATATGTGCGGCCAAGAATTTTTTACATTTTATAGTGGACACAAATGCTATTCCAGCGTACCAGTTGCCATTTCCTGGTTCGGCCCTGGGGATAAGATATACACCCAGCAAACTTTTGTTAGTGAAAAAGGCGCGAAAAAAGTTTTTGGCGATAAAACTGGAATGGTAATATGTGCGGCCAAGAATTTTTTACATTTTATAGTGGACACAAATGCTATTCCAGCGTACCAGTTGCCATTTCCTGGTTCGGCCCTGGGGATAAGATATACACCCAGCAAACTTTTTTTAGTGAAAAATTATGTATTAGCCAAATAAGTTTTTGGCCATAAAACCGAAACGGTAATATGCGCGTTTAAGGATTTTTGATATTTTATCGCGAACACATGTACCATTCTAGCGCACCAGTTGTCACTTCCTGATTCGGCCTAGGGGATATAATACACACCCAGCAAACTTTTTGTAGTGAAAAGGTGCGAAAAAAGTTTTTGACCATAAAACTGAGATGGTAATATACGCGGCTAAGAATTTTTGATATTTTATAGTGGACGCATGTACCATTTCAGCGCACCAGTTGCCACTTCCTGGTTCGGCCCTGGGGATGAGATACAAACCCAGCAAACTTTTTGTAGTGAAAAAGGCGCGAAAAAAGTTTCTAGCCATAAAACTGAAATGGTAATATGTGCGTCTAAGGATTTTTAATATTTTATAGTGAACGCAGGTTCTATTCCAGCACACCAGTTGTCACTTCCTGGTTCGGCCCTGGAGTTGAGATACACACCCAGCAAACTTTTTGTGGTGAAAAAGGCGCGAACAAAGTTTTTGGCCATAAAACTGGAATGGTAATATGCGCGGCTAAGAATTTTTGATATTTTATAGTGGACACATGTACCATTTCAGCGCACCAGTTGCCACTTCCTGGTTCGGCCCTGGGGATGAGATACACACCCAGGAAACTTTTTTTAGTGAAAAATTATGTATTACCCAAATAAGTTTTTGGCTATAAAACTGAAATGGTAATATGTGCGTCTAAGGATTTTTGATAGTTTATAGTGGACAAATATACCATTTTAGCGCACCAGTTGTCACTTCCTGGTTCGGCTTAGGGGATGAGATACACACCTAGCAAACTTTTTGTAGTGAAAAAGGCGCGAAAAAAGTTTCTGGCCATAAAACTGGAATGGTAATATGTGCGTCTAAGAACATTTTATATTTTATAGTGGACACATGTACCATTTCAGCGCACCAGTTGTCACTTCCTGGTTCGGCCTTGGAGTTGAGATACACACCAAGCAAACTTTTTTTTAGAGCAAAAAGGGTGAAAAAAGATTTTGCCCATAAAACTGAAATGGTAATATGTGCGACTTAGGATTTTTGATATTTTATAGTGGACACATGTACCATTAGAGCACACCAGTTGGCACTTCCTGGTTCGCCCTTGGGGACGAGATACACACCCAGCAAGCTTTTTGTAGTGAAAAAAGCGCGAAAAAAGTTTTTGGCCATAAAACTGGAATGGTTATATGTGCGGCCAAGAACTTTTTATATTTTATAGTGGACACAGGTTCTATTCCAGCGCACCAGTTGTCACTTCCTGGTTCGGTCTAGGGAATGAGATACACACCCAGCAATCTTTTTGGGGTGAAAAAGGAGCGAAAAAAGTTTTTGGCCATAAAACTGAGATGGTAATATGAGCGCCTAAGAATTTTTTAATATTTTATAGCGAACACATGTACCATTCCAGCGCACCAGTTGTCGCTTCCTGGTTCGGCCCTGGGGATAAGATACACACCTAGCAAACTTTTTTTAGTGAAAAAGGCGCGAAAAAAGTTTTTGGCGATAAAACTGGAATGGTCATATGTGCGGCTAAGAATTTTTAATATTTTATAGTGGACACAGATTCTATTCCAGCGCACCAGTTGTCACTTCCTGGTTCGGCCCTGGAGTTGATATATACACCCAGCAAACCATTTGTAGTAAAAACGGCGCGAAAAAAGTTTCTGGCCAAAAACTGAAATGGTAATATGTGCGTCTAAGGATTTTTAATATTTTATAGTGGACACAGGTTCTATTCCAGCACACCAGTTGTCACTTCCTGGTTCGGCCCTGGAGTTGAGATACACACCCAGCAAACTTTTTGTAGTGAAAAAGGCGCGAAAAAAGTTTCTGGCCATAAAACTGAAATGGTAATATGTGCGTCTAAGAACATTTTATATTTTATAGTGGACACATGTACCATTTCAGCGCACCAGTTGTCACTTCCTGGTTCGGCCTTGGAGTTGAGATACACACCAAGCAAACTTTTTTTAGAGCAAAAAGGGTGAAAAAAGATTTTGCCCATAAAACTGAAATGGTAATATGTGCGACTTAGGATTTTTGATATTTTATAGTGGACACATGTACCATTAGAGCACACCAGTTGGCACTTCCTGGGTCGCCCTTGGGGACGAGATACACACCCAGCAAGCTTTTTGTAGTGAAAAAGGCGCGAAAAAAGTTTTTGGCCATAAAACTGGAATGGATATATGTGCGGCCAAGAACTTTTTATATTTTATAGTGGACACAGGTTCTATTCCAGCGCACCAGTTGCCACTTCCTGGTTCGGTCTAGGGAATGAGATACACACCCAGCAATCTTTTTGGGGTGAAAAAGGAGCGAAAAAAGTTTTTGGCCATAAAACTGAGATGGTAATATGAGCGCCTAAGAATTTTTTTTTATTTTAAAGCGAACACATGTACCATTCCAGCGCACCAGTTGTCGCTTCCTGGTTCGGCCCTGGGGATAAGATACACACCTAGCAAACTTTTTTTAGTGAAAAAGGCGCGAAAAAAGTTTTTGGCGATAAAACTGGAATGGTCATATGTGCGGCTAAGAATTTTTGATATTTTATAACAGACACAGATTCTATTCCAGCGCACCAGTTGTCACTTCCTGGTTCGGCCCTGGAGTTGATATATACACCCAGCAAACCTTTTGTAGTGAAAACGGCGCGAAAACAGTTTCTGGCCATAAAACTGAAATGGTAATATGTGCGTCTAAGGATTTTTAATATTTTATAGTGGACACAGGTTCTATTCCAGCACACCAGTTGTCACTTCCTGGTTCGGCCCTGGAGTTGAGATACACACCCAGCAAACTTTTTGTAGTGAAAAAGGCGCGAAAAAAGTTTCTGGCCATAAAACTGAAATGGTAATATGTGCGTCTAAGCATTTTTAATATTTTATAGTGAACACATGTACCATTCCAGCGCACCAGTTGTCACTTCCTGGTTCGGTCTAGGGAATGAGATACACACCCAGCAAACTTTTTGTGGTGAAAAAGGCGCACCAGTTGTCATTTCCTGGTTCGGCTTTGGGGACAAAATAGACACCTAGCAAACTTTTTGTAGTGAAAAAGGCGCGATAAAAGTTTCTGGCCATAAAACTGAAATGGTAATATGTGCGGCTAAGAATTTTTTAAATTTTATAGTGGGCACATGTGCCATTTCAGCGCACCAGTTTTCACTTCCTGGTTCGGCCCTGGGGATGAGATACACACTCAGCAAATTTTTTTTTAGTGAAAAATTATGTACTAACCAAATAAGTTTTTGGCTATAAAACTGGAATGGTAATATGTGCGGCTAAAAAATTTTTATATTTTATAGTGGACACATGTGCAAATCCAGCGCACCAGTTGTCACTTCCTGGTTCGGCCCTGGGGCGAAATACACACCAAGAAACCTTTTTGTAGTGAAAAAGACGCGAACAAAGTTTTTGGCTATAAAACCGAAACCGTAATATGAGCGTCTAAGGATTTTTGATATTTTATAGTCGACACATGTACCATTCCAGCGCACCAGTTGTCAGTTCCTGGTTCGGCCTAGGGGATGAGATACACACCCAGCAAACTTTTTGTAGTGAAAAAGGCGCGAAAAAAGTTTCTGGCCATAAAACTTAAATGGTAATATGTGCTGCTAAGAATTTTTGATATTTTATAGTGGACATATGTGCCATTTCAGCGCACCAGTTGTCATTTCCTGGTTCGGTCCTGGGGATAAGATACACACCCAGAAAACTTTTTGTAGTAAAAAAGGTGCGAACAAAGTTTTTGACCATAAAACTGGAATGGTAATATGTGCGGCTTAGAATTTTTGATATTTAATAGTGGACACATGTACCATTCCAGCTCAACAGTTGTCAATTCCTGATTCGGCCTAGGGGATATAATACACACCCAGCAAATTTTTTGTAGTGAAAAGGTGCGAAAAAAGTTTTTGACCATAAAACTGAGATGGTAATATGTGCGGCCAAGAATTTTTTACATTTTATAGTGGACACAAATGCTATTCCAGCGTACCAGTTGCCATTTCCTGGTTCGGCCCTGGGGATAAGATATACACCCAGCAAACTTTTGTTAGTGAAAAAGGCGCGAAAAAAGTTTTTGGCGATAAAACTGGAATGGTAATATGTGCGGCCAAGAATTTTTTACATTTTATAGTGGACACAAATGCTATTCCAGCGTACCAGTTGCCATTTCCTGGTTCGGCCCTGGGGATAAGATATACACCCAGCAAACTTTTTTTAGTGAAAAATTATGTATTAGCCAAATAAGTTTTTGGCCATAAAACCGAAACGGTAATATGCGCGTTTAAGGATTTTTGATATTTTATCGCGAACACATGTACCATTCTAGCGCACCAGTTGTCACTTCCTGATTCGGCCTAGGGGATATAATACACACCCAGCAAACTTTTTGTAGTGAAAAGGTGCGAAATAAGTTTTTGACCATAAAACTGAGATGGTAATATGTGCGTCTAAGAACTTTTTATATTTTATAGTGAACAAATGTACCATTCCAGCGCACCAGTTGTCGCTTCCTGGTTCGGCCCTGGGGATAAGATACACATCTAGCAAACTTTTTTTAGTGAAAAAGGCGCGAAAAAAGTTTTTGGCTATAAAACCGAAATGGTAATATGTGCGTCTAAGGATTTTTGATATTTTATAGTGGACGCATGTACCATTTCAGTGCACCAGTTGCCACTTCCTGATTCGTCTTTGGGGACGAAATACACACCTAGCAAACTTTTTGTGGTGAAAAAGGCGCGACCAAAGTTTTTGGCCATAAAACTGAAATGGTAAAATGTGCGGCTAACATTTTTTGACATTTTATAGTGGACACATGTACAATTTCAGCGCACCAGTTGTCATTTCCTGGTTCGACCCTGGGGTTGAGATACACACCCAGCAAACTTTTTTGTTAGAGTAAAAGGCGCGAAAAAAGTTTTTGGCTATAAAACCGAAATGGTAATAAGTGCGTCTAAGGATTTTTTAATATTTTATAGAGGGGTTGAGATACACACCCAGCAAACTTTTTTGTTAGAGTAAAAGGCGCGAAAAAAGTTTTTGGCTATAAAACCGAAATGGTAATAAGTGCGTCTAAGGATTTTTCACATCTTACATCTACCATTTCAGCGCACCAGTTGTCAATTCCTGGTTCGGTCCTATTACCGAAATACACACATAGCAAACTTTTTGTGGTGAAAAAGGCCCGAAAAAAGTTTCTGGCCATAAAACTGGAATGGTAATTATTGCGGCTAAGAGTTTTTGATATTTTATAACAGACACATGCACTATTTCAGCGGCCAAGTTGTCAGTTCCTTGCTCGGCCTTGGGGATGAGATACACACCCAGCAAACTTATTGTGGTGAAAAAGGCGCGAACAAAGTTTTTGGCCATAAAACTGGAATGGTAGAATGTGCGTCTAGGAATTTTTTATTATTTATAGTGGACACATGTACCAATCCAGCACACCAGTTGTCTTTTCCTGGTTCAAATTCACACCCAGCAAACTTTTTTTTAGTGAAAAATTATGTATTAGCCAAATAAGTTTTTGGCTATAAAACTGGAATGGTAATATGTGCGGCTAAAAAATTTTTATATTTTATAGTGGACATATATTTTTTTTAGCACATGTGTGCAAATCCAGCGCACCAGTTGTCACTTCCTGGTTCGGCCCTGGGGACGAAATACACACCAAGCAACCTTTTTTTAGTGAAAAAAGTGCGAACAAAGTTTTTGGCTATAAAACCGACACATCTACCATTTCAGCGCACCAGTTGTCAATTCCTGGTTCGGTCCTATTACCGAAATACACACATAGCAAACTTTTTGTGGTGAAAAAGGCCCGAAAAAAGTTTCTGGCCATAAAACTGGAATGGTAATTATTGCGGCTAAGAGTTTTTGATATTTTATAACAGACACATGCACTATTTCAGCGGCCCAGTTGTCAGTTCCTTGCTCGGCCTTGGGGATGAGATACACACCCAGCAAACTTTTTGTGGTGAAAAAGGCGCGAACAAAGTTTTTGGCCATAAAACTGGAATGGTAATATGTGCGTCTAAGAATTTTTTATTATTTATAGTGGACACATGTACCAATCCAGCACACCAGTTGTCACTTCCTGGTTCAAATTCACACCCAGCAAACTTTTTTTTAGTGAAAAATTATGTATTAGCCAAATAAGTTTTTGGCTATAAAACTGGAATGGTAATATGTGCGGCTAAAAAATTTTTATATTTTATAGTGGACATATATTTTTTTTAGCACATGTGTGCAAATCCAGCGCACCAGTTGTCACTTCCTGGTTCGGCCCTGGGGACGAAATACACACCAAGCAACCTTTTTTTAGTGAAAAAGGTGCGAACAAAGTTTTTGGCTATAAAATCGAAACCGTTATATGAGCGTCTAAGGATTTTTGATATTTTATAGTCGACACATGTACCATTCCAGCGCACCAGTTGTCACTTTCTGGTTCGGTCCTGGGAATAAGATACACACCCAGAAAACTTTTTGTAGTGAAAAAGGTGCGAACAAAGTTTTTGGCCATAAAACTGGAATGGTAATATGTGCGGCTAAGAATTTTTTATATTTTATAGTGGACATATGTACCATTCCAGCTCACCAGTTGTCATTTCCTGGTTCGTCCATGGGGACGAAATACACACCTAGCAGACTTTTTGTAGTGAAAGAGGTGCGAACAAAGTTTTTGGCCATAAAACTGGAATGGTAATATGTGCGGCTAAGAATTTCTTCTATTTTATAGTGGACACATAAACCAATCTAGCGCACCAGTTGCCACTTCCTGGTTCGCTCCTGATGATAAGATACACACCCAGCAAACTTTTTGTAGTGAAACAGGCGCGAAAAAAGTTTTTGGCCATAAAACTGAAATGGTAATATGTGCGGCTAAGAATTTTTTATATTTTATAGTGGACACATGTGCCATTTCAGCGCACCAGTTGCCAATTCCTGGTTCGGTCCTATTACCGAAATACACACATAGCAAACTTTTTGTGGTAAAAAAGGCCCGAAAAAAGATTCTGGCCATAAAACTGAAATGGTAATATGTGCGGCTAAGAAATTTTTGTATTTTATAGTGGACACACGTACCAATCCAGCGCACCAGTTGTCACTTCCTGGTACATCCTAGGGGATGAGATACACACCCAGCAAACTTTTTGTAGTGAAAAAGGTGCAAACAAAGTTTTTGGCCATAAAACTGAAATGGTAATATGTGCGGCTAAGAATTTTTTATATTTTATAGTGAACACATGTACCATTCCAGTTCACCAGTTGTCATTTCCTGGTTCGGCCCTGGGGACGAAATACACACCAAGCAACATTTTTGTAGTGAAAAAGGTGCGAACAAAGTTTTTGGCTATAAAACCGAAATGGTAATATGTGCGTCTAAGAATTTTTTAATATTTTATAGCGGACACATGTACCATTTCAGCGGCCCAGTTGTCAGTTCCTGGTTCGGCCTTGTGGATGAGATACACACCCAGCAAACTTTTTGTAGTGAAAAAGGTGCGAACAAAGTTTTTGGCTATAAAACTTATATGGTAATATGTGCGGCTAAGAATTTTTTATATTTTATAGTGGACATATGTACCATTCCAGCTCACCAGTTGTCATTTCCTGGTTCGTCCATGGGGACGAAATACACACCTAGCAGACTTTTTGTAGTGAAAGAGGTGCGAACAAAGTTTTTGGCCATAAAACTGGAATGGTAATATGTGCGGCTAAGAATTTCTTCTATTTTATAGTGGACACATAAACCAATCTAGCGCACCAGTTGCCACTTCCTGGTTCGCTCCTGGGGATAAGATACACACCCAGCAAACTTTTTGTAGTGAAACAGGCGCGAAAAAAGTTTTTGGCCATAAAACTGAAATGGTAATATGTGCGGCTAAGAATTTTTTATATTTTATAGTGGACACATGTGCCATTTCAGCGCACCAGTTGCCAATTCCTGGTACATCCTAGGGGATGAGATACACACCCAGCAAACTTTTTGTAGTGAAAAAGGTGCAAACAAAGTTTTTGGCCATAAAACTGGAATGGTAATATGTGCGGCTAAGAATTTTTTATATTTTATAGTGAACACATGTACCATTCCAGTTCACCAGTTGTCATTTCCTGGTTCGGCCCTGGGGACGAAATACACACCAAGCAACATTTTTGTAGTGAAAAAGGTGCGAACAAAGTTTTTGGCTATAAAACCGAAATGGTAATATGTGCGTCTAAGAATTTTTTAATATTTTATAGCGGACACATGTACCATTTCAGCGGCCCAGTTGTCAGTTCCTGGTTCGGCCTTGTGGATGAGATACACACCCAGCAAACTTTTTGTAGTGAAAAAGGTGCGAACAAAGTTTTTGGCTATAAAACTTATATGGTAATATGTGCCGCTAAGAATTTTTTATATTTTATAGTGGACACATGTACCATTCCAGTTCACCAGTTGTCATTTCCTGGTTCGTCCATGGGGACGAAATACACATCTAGCAAACTTTTTGTAGTGAAAGAGGTGGGAACAAAGTTTTTGGCCAAAAAACTGGAATGGTAATATGTGCCGCTAAGAATTTTTTATATTTTATAGTGGACACATGTACCATTCCAGTTCACCAGTTGTCATTTCCTGGTTCGTCCATGGGGACGAAATACACACCTAGCAAACTTTTTGTAGTGAAAGAGGTGGGAACAAAGTTTTTGGCCAAAAAACTGGAATGGTAATATGTGCGGCTAAGAATTTTTTATATTTTATAGTGGACACATGTACCAATCCAGCACACCAGTTGTCACTTCCTGGTTCGGCCCTTGGGATGAGATACACACCCAGCAAACTTTTTTTTAGTGAAAAATTATGTATTAGCCAAATAAGTTTTTGGCTATAAAACTGGAATGGTAATATGTGCGGCTAAAAAATTTTTATATTTTATAGTGGACACATGTGCAAATCCAGCGCACCAGTTGTCATTTCCTGGTTCGGCCCTGGGGACGAAATACACACCAAGCAACCTTTTTTTAGTGAAAAAGGTGCGAACAAAGTTTTTGGCTATAAAACCGAAACCATAATATGAGCGTTTAAAGATTTTTGATATTTTATAGTCGACACATGTACCATTCCAGCGCACCAGTTGTCACTTCCTGGTTCGGTCCTGGGAATAAGATACGCACCCAGAAAACTTTTTGTAGTGAAAAAGGTGCAAACAAAGTTTTTGGCCATAAAACTGGAATGGTAATATGTGCGGCTAAGAATTTTTTATATTTTGTAGTGGACATATGTACCATTCCAGTTCACCAGTTGTCACTTCCTGGTTCGGCCCTGGGGACGAAATACACACCAAGCAACAATTTTGTAGTGAAAAAGGTGCGAACAAAGTTTTTGTCTATAAAACCGAAATGGTAATATGTGCGTCTAAGGATTTTTTAATATTTTATAGCGGACACATGTACCATTTCAGCGGCCCAGTTGTCAGTTCCTGGTTCGGCCTAGGGGATGAGATACACACTTAGCAAACTTTTTGTGGTGAAAAAGGCGCGAACAAAGTTTTTGGCCATAAAACTGGAATGGTAATATGTGCGGCTAAGAGTTTTTGATATTTTATAACCGACACATGTACCATTTAAGCGGCCCAGTTGTCAGTTCCTGGTTCGGCCTAGGGGATGAGATACACACTTAGCAAACTTTTTGTGGTGAAAAAGGCGCGAACAAAGTTTTTGGCCATAAAACTGGAATGGTAATATGTGCGGCTAAGAGTTTTTGATATTTTATAACCGACACATGTACTATTTCAGCGGCCCAGTTGTCAGTTCCTGGTTCGGCCTTGGGGATGAGTTACACACCCAGCAAACTTTTTGTGGTGAAAAAGGCGCAAACAAAGTTTGTGGCCTTAAACTGGAATGGTAATATGTGCGTCTAAAAATTTTTTATTATTTATAGTGGACACATGTACCAATTTAGCACACCAGTTGTCACTTCCTGGTTCGGCCCTTGGGATGAGATACACACCCAGCAAACTTTTTTTAGTGAAAAATTATGTATTAGCCAAATAAGTTTTTGGCTATAAAACTGGAATGGTAATATGTGCGGCTAAAAAATTTTTATATTTTATAGTGGACACATGTGCAAATCCAGCGCACCAGTTGTCACTTCCTGGTTCGGCCTTGTGGATGAGATACACACCCAGCAAACTTTTTGTAGTGAAAAAGGTGCGAACAAAGTTTTTGGCCATAAAACTTATATGGTAATATGTGCCGCTAAGAATTTTTTATATTTTATAGTGGACACATGTACCATTCCAGTTCACCAGTTGTCATTTCCTGGTTCGTCCATGGGGACGAAATACACACCTAGCAAACTTTTTGTAGTGAAAGAGGTGGGAACAAAGTTTTTGGCCAAAAAACTGGAATTGTAATATGTGCGGCTAAGAATTTTTTAAATGTTATCGTGGACACATGTACCATTCCAGCTCAACAGTTGTCATTTCCTGGTTCGTCCATGGGGACGAAATACACACCTAGCAAACTTTTTGTAGTGAAAGAGGTGCGAACAAAGTTTTTGGCCATAAAACTGGAATGGTAATATGTGCGGCTAAGAATTTTTTATATTTTATAGTGGATACATGTACCATTCCAGCTCAACAGTTGTCATTTCCTGGTTCGTCCATGGGGATGAAATACACACCTAGCAAACTTTTTGTAGTGAAAGAGGTGCGAAAAAAGTTTCTGGTCATAAAACTGGAATGGTAATATGTGCGGCTAAGAGTTTTTGATATTTTATAATAGACACATGTACTATTTCAGCGGCCCAGTTGTCAGTTCCTGGTTCGGCCTTGGGGATATGATACACGCCCAGCAAACTTTTTGTGGTGAAAAAGGCGCGAAAAAAGTTTTTGGCTATAAAACCGAAATGGTAATATGTGCGTCTAGGAATTTTTTATTATTTATAGTGGACACATGTACCAATCCAGCACATCAGTTGTCACTTCCTGGTTCGGCCCTGGGGACGAAATACACACCAAGCAACATTTTTGTAGTGAAAAATGTGCGAACAAAGTTTTTGGCTATAAAACCGAAATGGTAATATGTGCGTCTAGGAATTTTTTATTATTTATAGTGGAAACATGTACCAATCCAGCACATCAGTTGTCACTTCCTGGTTCGGCCCTGGGGATGAGATACACACCCAGCAAACTTTTTTTTAGTAAAAAATTATGTATTAGCCAAATAAGTTTTTGGCTATAAAAGTGGAATGGTAATATGTGCGGCTAAAAAATTATTATATTTTATAGTGGACACATAAACCAATCTAGCGCACCAGTTGCCACTTCCTGGTTCGGCCCTGGGGAAGAAATACACACCAAGCAACATTTTTGTAGTGATAAAAGTGCGAACAAAGTTTTTGGCTATAAAATCGAAACCGTTATATGAGCGTCTAAGGATTTTTGATATTTTATACTCGACACATGTACCATTCCAGCGCACCAGTTGTCACTTTCTGGTTCGGTCCTGGGAATAAGATACACACTCAGAAAACTTTTTGTAGTGAAAAAGGTGCGAACAAAGTTTTTGGCCATAAAACTGGAATGGTAATATGTGCGGCTAAGAATTTTTTATATTTTATAGTGGACATATGTACCATTCTAGCTCACCAGTTGTCATTTCCTGGTTCGTCCATGGGGACGAAATACACACCTAGCAGACTTTTTGTAGTGAAAGAGGTGCGAACAAAGTTTTTGGCCATAAAACTGGAATGGTAACATGTGCGGCTAAGAATTTCTTCTATTTTATAGTGGACACATAAACCAATCTAGCGCACCAGTTGCCACTTCCTGGTTCGCTCCTGGGGATAAGATACACACCCAGCAAACTTTTTGTAGTGAAACAGGCGCGAAAAAAGTTTTTGGCCATAAAACTGAAATGGTAATATGTGCGGCTAAGAATTTTTTATATTTTATAGTGGACACATGTGCCATTTCAGCGCACCAGTTGCCAATTCCTGGTTCGGTCCTATTACCGAAATACACACATAGCAAACTTTTTGTGGTAAAAAAGGCCCGAAAAAAGATTCTGGCCATAAAACTGAAATGGTAATATGTGCGGCTAAGAAATTTTTGTATTTTATAGTGAACACACGTACCAATCCAGCGCACCAGTTGTCACTTCCTGGTACATCCTAGGGGATGAGATACACACCCAGCAAACTTTTTGTAGTGAAAAAGGTGCAAACAAAGTTTTTGGCCATAAAACTGGAATGGTAATATGTGCGGCTAAGAATTTTTTATATTTTATAGTGGACACATGTACCATTCCAGTTCACCAGTTGTCATTTCCTGGTTCGGCCCTGGGGACGAAATACACACCAAGCAACATTTTTGTAGTGAAAAAGGTGCGAACAAAGTTTTTGGCTATAAAACCGAAATGGTAATATGTGCGTCTAAGGATTTTTTAATATTTTATAGCGGACACATGTACCATTTCAGCGGCCCAGTTGTCAGTTCCTGGTTCGGCCTTGTGGATGAGATACACACCCAGCAAACTTTTTGTAGTGAAAAAGGTGCGAACAAAGTTTTTGGCTATAAAACTTATATGGTAATATGTGCCGCTAAGAATTTTTTTAGATTTTATAGTGGACACATGTACCATTCCAGTTCACCAGTTGTCATTTCCTGGTTCGTCCATGGGGACGAAATACACACCTAGCAAACTTTTTGTAGTGAAAGAGGTGGGAACAAAGTTTTTGGCCAAAAAACTGGAATGGTAATATGTGCCGCTAAGAATTTTTTATATTTTATAGTGGACACATGTACCATTCCAGTTCACCAGTTGTCATTTCCTGGTTCGTCCATGGGGACGAAATACACACCTAGCAAACTTTTTGTAGTGAAAGAGGTGGGAACAAAGTTTTTGGCCAAAAAACTGTAATGGTAATATGTGCGGCTAAGAATTTTTTATATTTTATAGTGGACACATGTACCAATCCAGCGCACCAGTTGTCACTTCCTGGTACATCCTAGGGGATGAGATACACACCCAGCAAACTTTTTGTAGTGAAAAAGGTGCAAACAAAGTTTTTGGCCATACAACTGGAATGGTAATATGTGCGGCTAAGAATTTTTTATATTTTATAGTGGACACATGTACCATTCCAGTTCACCAGTTGTCATTTCCTGGTTCGGCCCTGGGGACGAAATACACACCAAGCAACATTTTTGTAGTGAAAAAGGTGCGAACAAAGTTTTTGGCTATAAAACCGAAATGGTAATATGTGCGTCTAAGGATTTTTTAATATTTTATAGCGGACACATGTACCATTTCAGCGGCCCAGTTGTCAGTTCCTGGTTCGGCCTTGTGGATGAGATACACACCCAGCAAACTTTTTGTAGTGAAAAAGGTGCGAACAAAGTTTTTGGCTATAAAACTTATATGGTAATATGTGCCGCTAAGAATTTTTTTAGATTTTATAGTGGACACATGTACCATTCCAGTTCACCAGTTGTCATTTCCTGGTTCGTCCATGGGGACGAAATACACACCTAGCAAACTTTTTGTAGTGAAAGAGGTGGGAACAAAGTTTTTGGCCAAAAAAATGGAATGGTAATATGTGCCGCTAAGAATTTTTTATATTTTATAGTGGACACATGTACCATTCCAGTTCACCAGTTGTCATTTCCTGGTTCGTCCATGGGGACGAAATACACACCAAGCAACATTTTTGTAGTGAAAAATGTGCGAACAAAGTTTTTGGCTATAAAACCGAAATGGTAATATGTGCGTCTAGGAATTTTTTATTATTTATAGTGGAAACATGTACCAATCCAGCACATCAGTTGTCACTTCCTGGTTCGGCCCTGGGGATGAGATACACACCCAGCAAACTTTTTTTTAGTAAAAAATTATGTATTAGCCAAATAAGTTTTTGGCTATAAAACTGGAATGGTAATATGTGCGGCTAAAAAATTATTATATTTTATAGTGGACACATAAACCAATCTAGCGCACCAGTTGCCACTTCCTGGTTCGGCCCTGGGGAAGAAATACACACCAAGCAACATTTTTGTAGTGATAAAAGTGCGAACAAAGTTTTTGGCTATAAAATCGAAACCGTTATATGAGCGTCTAAGGATTTTTGATATTTTATACTCGACACATGTACCATTCCAGCGCACCAGTTGTCACTTTCTGGTTCGGTCCTGGGAATAAGATACACACTCAGAAAACTTTTTGTAGTGAAAAAGGTGCGAACAAAGTTTTTGGCCATAAAACTGGAATGGTAATATGTGCGGCTAAGAATTTTTTATATTTTATAGTGGACATATGTACCATTCCAGCTCACCAGTTGTCATTTCCTGGTTCGTCCATGGGGACGAAATACACACCTAGCAGACTTTTTGTAGTGAAAGAGGTGCGAACAAAGTTTTTGGCCATAAAACTGGAATGGTAACATGTGCGGCTAAGAATTTCTTCTATTTTATAGTGGACACATAAACCAATCTAGCGCACCAGTTGCCACTTCCTGGTTCGCTCCTGGGGATAAGATACACACCCAGCAAACTTTTTGTAGTGAAACAGGCGCGAAAAAAGTTTTTGGCCATAAAACTGAAATGGTAATATGTGCGGCTAAGAATTTTTTATATTTTATAGTGGACACATGTGCCATTTCAGCGCACCAGTTGCCAATTCCTGGTTCGGTCCTATTACCGAAATACACACATAGCAAACTTTTTGTGGTAAAAAAGGCCCGAAAAAAGATTCTGGCCATAAAACTGAAATGGTAATATGTGCGGCTAAGAAATTTTTGTATTTTATAGTGGACACACGTACCAATCCAGCGCACCAGTTGTCACTTCCTGGTACATCCTAGGGGATGAGATACACACCCAGCAAACTTTTTGTAGTGAAAAAGGTGCAAACAAAGTTTTTGGCCATAAAACTGGAATGGTAATATGTGCGGCTAAGAATTTTTTATATTTTATAGTGGACACATGTACCATTCCAGTTCACCAGTTGTCATTTCCTGGTTCGGCCCTGGGGACGAAATACACACCAAGCAACATTTTTGTAGTGAAAAAGGTGCGAACAAAGTTTTTGGCTATAAAACCGAAATGGTAATATGTGCGGCTAAGAGTTTTTGATATTTTATAACCGACACATGTACCATTTAAGCGGCCCAGTTGTCAGTTCCTGGTTCGGCCTAGGGGATGAGATACACACTTAGCAAACTTTTTGTGGTGAAAAAGGCGCGAACAAAGTTTTTGGCCATAAAACTGGAATGGTAATATGTGCGGCTAAGAGTTTTTGATATTTTATAACCGACACATGTACTATTTCAGCGGCCCAGTTGTCAGTTCCTGGTTCGGCCTTGGGGATGAGTTACACACCCAGCAAACTTTTTGTGGTGAAAAAGGCGCGAACAAAGTTTGTGGCCTTAAACTGGAATGGTAATATGTGCGTCTAAAAATTTTTTATTATTTATAGTGGACACATGTACCAATTTAGCACACCAGTTGTCACTTCCTGGTTCGGCCCTTGGGATGAGATACACACCCAGCAAACTTTTTTTAGTAAAAAATTATGTATTAGCCAAATAAGTTTTTGGCTATAAAACTGGAATGGTAATATGTGCGGCTAAAAAATTTTTATATTTTATAGTGGACACATGTGCAAATCCAGCGCACCAGTTGTCACTTCCTGGTTCGGCCTTGTGGATGAGATACACACCCAGCAAACTTTTTGTAGTGAAAAAGGTGCGAACAAAGTTTTTGGCCATAAAACTTATATGGTAATATGTGCCGCTAAGAATTTTTTATATTTTATAGTGGACACATGTACCATTCCAGTTCACCAGTTGTCATTTCCTGGTTCGTCCATGGGGACGAAATACACACCTAGCAAACTTTTTGTAGTGAAAGAGGTGGGAACAAAGTTTTTGGCCAAAAAACTGGAATTGTAATATGTGCGGCTAAGAATTTTTTAAATGTTATCGTGGACACATGTACCATTCCAGCTCAACAGTTGTCATTTCCTGGTTCGTCCATGGGGACGAAATACACACCTAGCAAACTTTTTGTAGTGAAAGAGGTGCGAACAAAGTTTTTGGCTATAAAACTTATATGGTAATATGTGCCGCTAAGAATTTTTTTAGATTTTATAGTGGACACATGTACCATTCCAGTTCACCAGTTGTCATTTCCTGGTTCGTCCATGGGGACGAAATACACACCTAGCAAACTTTTTGTAGTGAAAGAGGTGGGAACAAAGTTTTTGGCCAAAAAACTGGAATGGTAATATGTGCCGCTAAGAATTTTTTATATTTTATAGTGGACACATGTACCATTCCAGTTCACCAGTTGTCATTTCCTGGTTCGTCCATGGGGACGAAATACACACCTAGCAAACTTTTTGTAGTGAAAGAGGTGGGAACAAAGTTTTTGGCCAAAAAACTGGAATGGTAATATGTGCGGCTAAGATTTTTTTATATTTTATAGTGGACACATGTACCAATCCAGCACACCAGTTGTCACTTCCTGGTTCGGCCCTTGGGATGAGATACACACCCAGCAAACTTTTTTTTAGTGAAAAATTATGTATTAGCAAAATAAGTTTTTGGCTATAAAACTGGAATGGTAATATGTGCGGCTAAAAAATTTTTATATTTTATAGTGGACACATGTGCAAATCCAGCGCACCAGTTGTCATTTCCTGGTTCGGCCCTGGGGACGAAATACACACCAAGCAACCTTTTTTTTAGTGAAAAAGGTGCGAACAAAGTTTTTGGCTATAAAACCGAAACCATAATATGAGCGTTTAAAGATTTTTGATATTTTATAGTCGACACATGTACCATTCCAGCGCACCAGTTGTCACTTCCTGGTTCGGTCCTGGGAATAAGATACGCACCCAGAAAACTTTTTGTAGTGAAAAAGGTGCAAACAAAGTTTTTGGCCATAAAACTGGAATGGTAATATGTGCGGCTAAGAATTTTTTATATTTTGTAGTGGACATATGTACCATTCCAGTTCACCAGTTGTCACTTCCTGGTTCGGCCCTGGGGACGAAATACACACCAAGCAACATTTTTGTAGTGAAAAACGTGCGAACAAAGTTTTTGGCTATAAAACCGAAATGGTAATATGTGCGTCTAAGGATTTTTTAATATTTTATAGCGGACACATGTACCATTTCAGCGGCCCAGTTGTCAGTTCCTGGTTCGGCCTAGGGGATGAGATACACACTTAGCAAACTTTTTGTGGTGAAAAAGGCGCGAACAAAGTTTTTGGCCATAAAACTGGAATGGTAATATGTGCGGCTAAGAGTTTTTGATATTTTATAACCGACACATGTACCATTTAAGCGGCCCAGTTGTCAGTTCCTGGTTCGGCCTAGGGGATGAGATACACACTTAGCAAACTTTTTGTGGTGAAAAAGGCGCGAACAAAGTTTTTGGCCATAAAACTGGATTGGTAATATGTGCGGCTAAGAGTTTTTGATATTTTATAACCGACACATGTACTATTTCAGCGGCCCAGTTGTCAGTTCCTGGTTCGGCCTTGGGGATGAGTTACACACCCAGCAAACTTTTTGTGGTGAAAAAGGCGCGAACAAAGTTTGTGGCCTTAAACTGGAATGGTAATATGTGCGTCTAAAAATTTTTTATTATTTATAGTGGACACATGTACCAATTTAGCACACCAGTTGTCACTTCCTGGTTCGGCCCTTGGGATGAGATACACACCCAGCAAACTTTTTTTAGTGAAAAATTATGTATTAGCCAAATAAGTTTTTGGCTATAAAACTGGAATGGTAATATGTGCGGCTAAAAAATTTTTATATTTTATAGTGGACACATGTGCACATCCAGCGCACCAGTTGTCACTTCCTGGTTCGGCCTTGTGGATGAGATACACACCCAGCAAACTTTTTGTAGTGAAAAAGGTGCGAACAAAGTTTTTGGCCATAAAACTTATATGGTAACATTTGCCGCTAAGAATTTTTTATATTTTATAGTGGACACATGTACCATTCCAGTTCACCAGGTGTCATTTCCTGGTTCGTCCATGGGGACGAAATACACACCTAGCAAACTTTTTGTAGTGAAAGAGGTGGGAACAAAGTTTTTGGCCAAAAAACTGGAATTGTAATATGTGCGGCTAAGAATTTTTTATATGTTATCGTGGACACATGTACCATTCCAGCTCAACAGTTGTCATTTCCTGGTTCGTCCATGGGGACGAAATACACACCTAGCAAACTTTTTGTAGTGAAAGAGGTGCGAACAAAGTTTTTGGCCATAAAACTGGAATGGTAATATGTGCGGCTCAGAATTTTTTATATTTTATAGTGGACGCATGTACCATTCCAGCTCACCAGTTGTCATTTCCTGGTTCGTCCATGGGGACCAAATACACACCTAGCAAACTTTTTGTAGTGAAAGAGGTGCGAAAAAAGTTTCTGGTCATAAAACTGGAATGGTAATATGTGCGGCTAAGAGTTTTTGATATTTTATAATAGACACATGTACTATTTCAGCGGCCCAGTTGTCAGTTCCTGGTTCGGCCTTGGGGATATGATACACGCCCAGCAAACTTTTTGTGGTGAAAAAGGCGCGAAAAAAGTTTTTGGCTATAAAACCGAAATGGTAATATGTGCGTCTAGGAATTTTTTATTATTTATAGTGGACACATGTACCAATCCAGCACATCAGTTGTCACTTCCTGGTTCGGCCCTGGGGACGAAATACACACCAAGCAACATTTTTGTAGTGAAAAATGTGCGAACAAAGTTTTTGGCTATAAAACCGAAATGGTAATATGTGCGTCTAGGAATTTTTTATTATTTATAGTGGACACATGTACCAATCCAGCACATCAGTTGTCACTTCCTGGTTCGGCCCTGGGGATGAGATACACACCCAGCAAACTTTTTTTTAGTAAAAAATTATGTATTAGCCAAATAAGTTTTTGGCTATAAAACTGGAATGGTAATATGTGCGGCTAAAAAATTATTATATTTTATAGTGGACACATAAACCAATCTAGCGCACCAGTTGCCACTTCCTGGTTCGGCCCTGGGGTAGAAATACACACCAAGCAACATTTTTGTAGTGATAAAAGTGCGAACAAAGTTTTTGGCTATAAAATCGAAACCGTTATATGAGCGTCTAAGGATTTTTGATATTTTATAGTCGACACATGTACCATTCCAGCGCACCAGTTGTCACTTTCTGGTTCGGTCCTGGGAATAAGATACACACCCAGAAAACTTTTTGTAGTGAAAAAGGTGCGAACAAAGTTTTTGGCCATAAAACTGGAATGGTAATATGTGCGGCTAAGAATTTTTTATATTTTATAGTGGACATATGTGCCATTCCAGTTCACCAGTTGTCATTTCCTGGTTCGGCCCTGGGGACGAAATACACACCAAGCAACATTTTTGTAGTGAAAAAGGTGCGAACAAAGTTTTTGGCTATAAAACCGAAATGGTAATATGTGCGTCTAAGGATTTTTTAATATTTTATAGCGGACACATGTACCATTTCAGCGGCCCAGTTGTCAGTTCCTGGTTCGGCCTTGTGGATGAGATACACACCCAGCAAACTTTTTGTAGTGAAAAAGGTGCGAACAAAGTTTTTGGCTATAAAACTTATATGGTAATATGTGCCGCTAAGAATTTTTTATATTTTATAGTGGACAAATGTACCATTCCAGTTCACCAGTTGTCATTTCCTGGTTCGTCCATGGGGACGAAATACACACCTAGCAAACTTTTTGTAGTGAAAGAGGTGGGAACAAAGTTTTTGGCCAAAAAACTGGAATGGTAATATGTGCCGCTAAGAATTTTTTATATTTTATAGTGGACACATGTACCATTCCAGTTCACCAGTTGTCATTTCCTGGTTCGTCCATGGGGACGAAATACACACCTAGCAAACTTTTTGTAGTGAAAGAGGTGGGAACAAAGTTTTTGGCCAAAAAACTGGAATGGTAATATGTGCGGCTAAGAATTTTTTATATTTTATAGTGGACACATGTACCAATCCAGCACACCAGTTGTCACTTCCTGGTTCGGCCCTTGGGATGAGATACACACCCAGCAAACTTTTTTTTAGTGAAAAATTATGTATTAGCAAAATAAGTTTTTGGCTATAAAACTGGAATGGTAATATGTGCGGCTAAAAAATTTTTATATTTTATAGTGGACACATGTGCAAATCCAGCGCACCAGTTGTCATTTCCTGGTTCGGCCCTGGGGACGAAATACACACCAAGCAACCTTTTTTTTAGTGAAAAAGGTGCGAACAAAGTTTTTGGCTATAAAACCGAAACCATAATATGAGCGTTTAAAGATTTTTGATATTTTATAGTCGACACATGTACCATTCCAGCGCACCAGTTGTCACTTCCTGGTTCGGTCCTGGGAATAAGATACGCACCCAGAAAACTTTTTGTAGTGAAAAAGGTGCAAACAAAGTTTTTGGCCATAAAACTGGAATGGTAATATGTGCGGCTAAGAATTTTTTATATTTTGTAGTGGACATATGTACCATTCCAGTTCACCAGTTGTCACTTCCTGGTTCGGCCCTGGGGACGAAATACACACCAAGCAACATTTTTGTAGTGAAAAAGGTGCGAACAAAGTTTTTGGCTATAAAACCGAAATGGTAATATGTGCGTCTAAGGATTTTTTAATATTTTATAGCGGACACATGTACCATTTCAGCGGCCCAGTTGTCAGTTCCTGGTTCGGCCTAGGGGATGAGAAACACACTTAGCAAACTTTTTGTGGTGAAAAAGGCGCGAACAAAGTTTTTGGCCATAAAACTGGAATGGTAATATGTGCGGCTAAGAGTTTTTGATATTTTATAACCGACACATGTACCATTTAAGCGGCCCAGTTGTCAGTTCCTGGTTCGGCCTAGGGGATGAGATACACACTTAGCAAACTTTTTGTGGTGAAAAAGGCGCGAACAAAGTTTTTGGCCATAAAACTGGAATGGTAATATGTGCGGCTAAGAGTTTTTGATATTTTATAACCGACACATGTACTATTTCAGCGGCCCAGTTGTCAGTTCCTGGTTCGGCCTTGGGGATGAGTTACACACCCAGCAAACTTTTTGTGGTGAAAAAGGTGCGAACAAAGTTTGTGGCCTTAAACTGGAATGGTAATATGTGCGTCTAAAAATTTTTTATTATTTATAGCGGACACATGTACCAATTTAGCACACCAGTTGTCACTTCCTGGTTCGGCCCTTGGGATGAGATACACACCCAGCAAACTTTTTTTAGTGAAAAATTATGTATTAGCCAAATAAGTTTTTGGCTATAAAACTGGAATGGTAATATGTGCGGCTAAAAAATTTTTATATTTTATAGTGGACACATGTGCAAATCCAGCGCACCAGTTGTCACTTCCTGGTTCGGCCTTGTGGATGAGATACACACCCAGCAAACTTTTTGTAGTGAAAAAGGTGCGAACAAAGTTTTTGGCCATAAAACTTATATGGTAATATGTGCCGCTAAGAATTTTTTATATTTTATAGTGGACACATGTACCATTCCAGTTCACCAGTTGTCATTTCCTGGTTCGTCCATGGGGACGAAATACACACCTAGCAAACTTTTTGTAGTGAAAGAGGTGGGAACAAAGTTTTTGGCCAAAAAACTGGAATTGTAATATGTGCGGCTAAGAATTTTTTATATGTTATCGTGGACACATGTACCATTCCAGCTCAACAGTTGTCATTTCCTGGTTCGTCCATGGGGACGAAATACACACCTAGCAAACTTTTTGTAGTGAAAGAGGTGCGAACAAAGTTTTTGGCCACAAAACTGGAATGGTAATATGTGCGGCTAAGAATTTTTTATATTTTATAGTGGATACATGTACCATTCCAGCTCAACAGTTGTCATTTCCTGGTTCGTCCATGGGGATGAAATACACACCTAGCAAACTTTTTGTAGTGAAAGAGGTGCGAAAAAAGTTTCTGGTCATAAAACTGGAATGGTAATATGTGCGGCTAAGAGTTTTTGATATTTTATAATAGACACATGTACTATTTCAGCGGCCCAGTTGTCAGTTCCTGGTTCGGCCTTGGGGATATGATACACGCCCAGAAAACTTTTTGTGGTGAAAAAGGCGCGAAAAAAGTTTTTGGCTATAAAACCGAAATGGTAATATGTGCGTCTAGGAATTTTTTATTATTTATAGTGGACACATGTACCAATCCAGCACATCAGTTGTCACTTCCTGGTTCGGCCCTGGGGACGAAATACACACCAAGCAACATTTTTGTAGTGAAAAATGTGCGAACAAAGTTTTTGGCTATAAAACCGAAATGGTAATATGTGCGTCTAGGAATTTTTTATTATTTATAGTGGACACATGTACCAATCCAGCACATCAGTTGTCACTTCCTGGTTCGGCCCTGGGGATGAGATACACACCCAGCAAACTTTTTTTTAGTAAAAAATTATGTATTAGCCAAATAAGTTTTTGGCTATAAAACTGGAATGGTAATATGTGCGGCTAAAAAATTATTATATTTTATAGTGGACACATAAACCAATCTAGCGCACCAGTTGCCACTTCCTGGTTCGGCCCTGGGGAAGAAATACACACCAAGCAACATTTTTGTAGTGATAAAAGTGCGAACAAAGTTTTTGGCTATAAAATCGAAACCGTTATATGAGCGTCTAAGGATTTTTGATATTTTATAGTCGACACATGCACCATTCCAGCGCACCAGTTGTCACTTTCTGGTTCGGTCCTGGGAATAAGATACACACCCAGAAAACTTTTTGTAGTGAAAAAGGTGCGAACAAAGTTTTTGGCCATAAAACTGGAATGGTAATATGTGCGGCTAAGAATTTTTTATATTTTATAGTGGACATATGTACCATTCCAGCTCACCAGTTGTCATTTCCTGGTTCGTCCATGGGGACGAAATACACACCTAGCAGACTTTTTGTAGTGAAAGAGGTGCGAACAAAGTTTTTGGCCAAAAAACTGGAATGGTAATATGTGCGGCTAAGAATTTCTTCTATTTTATAGTGGACACATAAACCAATCTAGCGCACCAGTTGCCACTTCCTGGTTCGCTCCTGGGGATAAGATACACACCCAGCAAACTTTTTGTAGTGAAACAGGCGCGAAAAAAGTTTTTGGCCATAAAACTGAAATGGTAATATGTGCGGCTAAGAATTTTTTATATTTTATAGTGGACACATGTGCCATTTCAGCGCACCAGTTGCCAATTCCTGGTTCGGTCCTATTACCGAAATACACACATAGCAAACTTTTTGTGGTAAAAAAGGCCCGAAAAAAGATTCTGGCCATAAAACTGAAATGGTAATATGTGCGGCTAAGAAATTTTTGTATTTTATAGTGGACACACGTACCAATCCAGCGCACCAGTTGTCACTTCCTGGTACATCCTAGGGGATGAGATACACACCCAGCAAACTTTTTGTAGTGAAAAAGGTGCAAACAAAGTTTTTGGCCATAAAACTGGAATGGTAATATGTGCGGCTAAGAATTTTTTATATTTTATAGTGGACACATGTACCATTCCAGTTCACCAGTTGTCATTTCCTGGTTCGGCCCTGGGGACGAAATACACACCAAGCAACATTTTTGTAGTGAAAAAGGTGCGAACAAAGTTTTTGGCTATAAAACCGAAATAGTAATATGTGCGTCTAAGGATTTTTTAATATTTTATAGCGGACACATGTACCATTTCAGCGGCCCAGTTGTCAGTTCCTGGTTCGGCCTTGTGGATGAGATACACACCCAGCAAACTTTTTGTAGTGAAAAAGGTGCGAACAAAGTTTTTGGCTATAAAACTTATATGGTAATATGTGCCGCTAAGAATTTTTTTAGATTTTATAGTGGACACATGTACCATTCCAGTTCACCAGTTGTCATTTCCTGGTTCGTCCATGGGGACGAAATACACACCTAGCAAACTTTTTGTAGTGAAAGAGGTGGGAACAAAGTTTTTGGCCAAAAAACTGGAATGGTAATATGTGCCGCTAAGAATTTTTTATATTTTATAGTGGACACATGTACCATTCCAGTTCACCAGTTGTCATTTCCTGGTTCGTCCATGGGGACGAAATACACACCTAGCAAACTTTTTGTAGTGAAAGAGGTGGGAACAAAGTTTTTGGCCAAAACTGGAATGGTAATATGTGCGGCTAAGAATTTTTTATATTTTATAGTGGACATATGTGCCATTCCAGTTCACCAGTTGTCATTTCCTGGTTCGACCCTGGGCACGAAATACACACCAAGCAACATTTTTGTAGTGAAAAAGGTGCGAACAAAGTTTTTGGCTATAAAACCGAAATGGTAATATGTGCGTCTAAGGATTTTTTAATATTTTATAGCGGACACATGTACCATTTCAGCGGCCCAGTTGTCAGTTCCTGGTTCGGCCTTGTGGATGAGATACACACCCAGCAAACTTTTTGTAGTGAAAAAGGTGCGAACAAAGTTTTTGGCTATAAAACTTATATGGTAATATGTGCCGCTAAGAATTTTTTATATTTTATAGTGGACACATGTACCATTCCAGTTCACCAGTTGTCATTTCCTGGTTCGTCCATGGGGACGAAATACACACCTAGCAAACTTTTTGTAGTGAAAGAGGTGGGAACAAAGTTTTTGGCCAAAACTGGAATGGTAATATGTGCGGCTAAGAATTTTTTATATTTTATAGTGGACACATGTACCAATCCAGCACACCAGTTGTCACTTCCTGGTTCGGCCCTTGGGATGAGATACACACCCAGCAAACTTTTTTTTAGTGAAAAATTATGTATTAGCCAAATAAGTTTTTGGCTATACAACTGGAATGGTAATATGTGCGGCTAAAAAATTTTTATATTTTATAGTGGACACATGTGCAAATCCAGCGCACCAGTTGTCATTTCCTGGTTCGGCCCTGGGGACGAAATACACACCAAGCAACCTTTTTTTAGTGAAAAAGGTGCGAACAAAGTTTTTGGCTATAAAACCGAAACCGTAATATGAGCGTTTAAAGATTTTTGATATTTTATAGTCGACACATGTACCATTCCAGCGCACCAGTTGTCACTTCCTGGTTCGGTCCTGGGAATAAGATACGCACCCAGAAAACTTTTTGTAGTGAAAAAGGTGCAAACAAAGTTTTTGGCCATAAAACTGGAATGGTAATATGTGCGGCTAAGAATTTTTTATATTTTGTAGTGGACATATGTGCAAATCCAGCGCACCAGTTGTCATTTCCTGGTTCGGCCCTGGGGACGAAATACACACCAAGCAACCTTTTTTTAGTGAAAAAGGTGCGAACAAAGTTTTTGGCTATAAAACCGAAACCGTAATATGAGCGTTTAAAGATTTTTGATATTTTATAGTCGACACATGCACCATTCCAGCGCACCAGTTGTCACTTTCTGGTTCGGTCCTGGGAATAAGATACACACCCAGAAAACTTTTTGTAGTGAAAAAGGTGCGAACAAAGTTTTTGGCCATAAAACTGGAATGGTAATATGTGCGGCTAAGAATTTTTTATATTTTATAGTGGACATATGTACCATTCCAGCTCACCAGTTGTCATTTCCTGGTTCGTCCATGGGGACGAAATACACACCTAGCAGACTTTTTGTAGTGAAAGAGGTGGGAACAAAGTTTTTGGCCAAAAAACTGGAATGGTAATATGTGCGGCTAAGAATTTTTTATATTTTATAGTGGACACATGTACCATTCCAGTTCACCAGTTGTCATTTCCTGGTTCGGCCCTGGGGACGAAATACACACCAAGCAACATTTTTGTAGTGAAAAAGGTGCGAACAAAGTTTTTGGCTATAAAACCGAAATGGTAATATGTGCGTCTAAGGATTTTTGATATTTTATAGTCGACACATGCACCATTCCAGCGCACCAGTTGCCACTTCCTGGTTCGCTCCTGGGGATAAGATACACACCCAGCAAACTTTTTGTAGTGAAACAGGCGCGAAAAAAGTTTTTGGCCATAAAACTGAAATGGTAATATGTGCGGCTAAGAATTTTTTATATTTTATAGTGGACACATGTGCCATTTCAGCGCACCAGTTGCCAATTCCTGGTTCGGTCCTATTACCGAAATACACACATAGCAAACTTTTTGTGGTAAAAAAGCCCCGAAAAAAGATTCTGGCCATAAAACTGAAATGGTAATATGTGCGGCTAAGAAATTTTGGTATTTTATAGTGGACACACGTACCAATCCAGCGCACCAGTTGTCACTTCCTGGTACATCCTAGGGGATGAGATACACACCCAGCAAACTTTTTGTAGTGAAAAAGGTGCAAACAAAGTTTTTGGCCATAAAACTGGAATGGTAATATGTGCGGCTAAGAATTTTTTATATTTTATAGTGGACACATGTACCATTCCAGTTCACCAGTTGTCATTTCCTGGTTCGGCCCTGGGGACGAAATAAACACCAAGCAACATTTTTGTAGTGAAAAAGGTGCGAACAAAGTTTTTGGCTATAAAACCGAAATGGTAATATGTGCGTCTAAGGATTTTTTAATATTTTATAGCGGACACATGTACCATTTCAGCGGCCCAGTTGTCAGTTCCTGGTTCGGCCTTGTGGATGAGATACACACCCAGCAAACTTTTTGTAGTGAAAAAGGTGCGAACAAAGTTTTTGGCTATAAAACTTATATGGTAATATGTGCCGCTAAGAATTTTTTTAGATTTTATAGTGGACACATGTACCATTCCAGTTCACCAGTTGTCATTTCCTGGTTCGTCCATGGGGACGAAATACACACCTAGCAAACTTTTTGTAGTGAAAGAGGTGGGAACAAAGTTTTTGGCCAAAAAACTGGAATGGTAATATGTGCCGCTAAGAATTTTTTATATTTTATAGTGGACACATGTACCAATCCAGTTCACCAGTTGTCATTTCCTGGTTCGTCCATGGGGACGAAATACACACCTAGCAAACTTTTTGTAGTGAAAGAGGTGGGAGCAAAGTTTTTGGCCAAAAAACTGGAATGGTAATATGTGCGGCTAAGAATTTTTTATATTTTATAGTGGACACATGTACCAATCCAGCACACCAGTTGTCACTTCCTGTGTCGGCCCTTGGGATGAGATACACACCCAGCAAACTTTTTTTAGTGAAAAATTATGTATTAGCCAAATAAGTTTTTGGCTATAAAACTGGAATGGTAATATGTGCGGCTAAAAAATTTTTATATTTTATAGTGGACACATGTGCAAATCCAGCGCACCAGTTGTCATTTCCTGGTTCGGCCCTGGGGACGAAATACACACCAAGCAACCTTTTTTTAGTGAAAAAGGTGCGAACAAAGTTTTTGGCTATAAAACCGAAACCGTAATATGAGCGTTTAAAGATTTTTGATATTTTATAGTCGACACATGTACCATTCCAGCGCACCAGTTGTCACTTCCTGGTTCGGTCCTGGGAATAAGATACGCACCCAGAAAACTTTTTGTAGTGAAAAAGGTGCAAACAAAGTTTTTGGCCATAAAACTGGAATGGTAATATGTGCGGCTAAGAATATTTTATATTTTGTAGTGGACATATGTACCATTCCAGTTCACCAGTTGTCACTTCCTGGTTCGGCCCTGGGGACGAAATACACACCAAGCAACATTTTTGTAGTGAAAAAGGTGCGAACAAAGTTTTTGGCTATAAAACCGAAATGGTAATATGTGCGTCTAAGGATTTTTTAATATTTTATAGCGGACACATGTACCATTTCAGCGGCCCAGTTGTCAGTTCCTGGTTCGGCCTAGGGGATGAGATACACACTTAGCAAACTTTTTGTGGTGAAAAAGGCGCGAACAAAGTTTTTGGCCATAAAACTGGAATGGTAATATGTGCGGCTAAGAGTTTTTGATATTTTATAACCGACACATGTACCATTTAAGCGGCCCAGTTGTCAGTTCCTGGTTCGGCCTAGGGGATGAGATACACACTTAGCAAACTTTTTGTGGTGAAAAAGGCGCGAACAAAGTTTTTGGCCATAAAACTGGATTGGTAATATGTGCGGCTAAGAGTTTTTGATATTTTATAACCGACACATGTACTATTTCAGCGCCCCAGTTGTCAGTTCCTGGTTCGGCCTTGGGGATGAGTTACACACCCAGCAAACTTTTTGTGGTGAAAAAGGCGCGAACAAAGTTTGTGGCCTTAAACTGGAATGGTAATATGTGCGTCTAAAAATTTTTTATTATTTATAGTGGACACATGTACCAATTTAGCACACCAGTTTTCACTTCCTGGTTCGGCCTTTGGGATGAGATACACACCCAGCAAACTTTTTTTAGTGAAAAATTATGTATTAGCAAAATAAGTTTTTGGCTATAAAACTGGAATGGTAATATGTGCGGCTAAAAAATTTTTATATTTTATAGTGGACACATGTGCAAATCCAGCGCACCAGTTGTCACTTCCTGGTTCGGCCTTGTGGATGAGATACACACCCAGCAAACTTTTTGTAGTGAAAAAGGTGCGAACAAAGTTTTTGGCCATAAAACTTATATGGTAATATGTGCCGCTAAGAATTTTTTATATTTTATAGTGGACACATGTACCATTCCAGTTCACCAGTTGTCATTTCCTGGTTCGTCCATGGGGACGAAATACACACCTAGCAAACTTTTTGTAGTGAAAGAGGTGGGAACAAAGTTTTTGGCCAAAAAACTGGAATTGTAATATGTGCGGCTAAGAATTTTTTATATGTTATCGTGGACACATGTACCATTCCAGCTCAACAGTTGTCATTTCCTGGTTCGTCCATGGGGACGAAATACACACCAAGCAACATTTTTGTAGTGAAAAATGTCCGAACAAAGTTTTTGGCTATAAAACCGAAATGGTAATATGTGCGTCTAGGAATTTTTTATTATTTATAGTGGACACATGTACCAATCCAGCACATCAGTTGTCACTTCCTGGTTCGGCCCTGGGGATGAGATACACACCCAGCAAACTTTTTTTTAGTAAAAAATTATGTATTAGCCAAATAAGTTTTTGGCTATAAAACTGGAATGGTAATATGTGCGGCTAAAAAATTATTATATTTTATAGTGGACACATAAACCAATCTAGCGCACCAGTTGCCACTTCCTGGTTCGGCCCTGGGGTAGAAATACACACCAAGCAACATTTTTGTAGTGATAAAAGTGCGAACAAAGTTTTTGGCTATAAAATCGAAACCGTTATATGAGCGTCTAAGGATTTTTGATATTTTATAGTCGACACATGTACCATTCCAGCGCACCAGTTGTCACTTTCTGGTTCGGTCCTGGGAATAAGATACACACCCAGAAAACTTTTTGTAGTGAAAAAGGTGCGAACAAAGTTTTTGGCCATAAAACTGGAATGGTAATATGTGCGGCTAAGAATTTTTTATATTTTATAGTGGACACATGTACCATTCCAGTTCACCAGTTGTCACTTCCTGGTACATCCTAGGGGATGAGATACACACCCAGCAAACTTTTTGTAGTGAAAAAGGTGCAAACAAAGTTTTTGGCCATAAAACTGGAATGGTAATATGTGCGGCTAAGAATTTTTTGTATTTTATAGTGGACACACGTACCAATCCAGCGCACCAGTTGTCACTTCCTGGTACATCCTAGGGGATGAGATACACACCCAGCAAACTTTTTGTAGTGAAAAAGGTGCAAACAAAGTTTTTGGCCATAAAACTGGAATGGTAATATGTGCGGCTAAGAATTTTTTGTATTTTATAGTGGACACACGTACCAGTCCAGCGCACCAGTTGTCACTTCCTGGTACATCCTAGGGGATGAGATACACACCCAGCAAACTTTTTGTAGTGAAAAAGGTGCAAACAAAGTTTTTGGCCATAAAACTGGAATGGTAATATGTGCGGCTAAGAATTTTTTATATTTTATAGTGGACACATGTACCATTTCAGCGCACCAGTTGCCAATTCCTGGTTCGGTCCTATTACCGAAATACACACATAGCAAACTTTTTGTGGTAAAAAAGGCCCGAAAAAAGATTCTGGCCATAAAACTGAAATGGTAATATGTGCGGCTAAGAAATTTTTGTATTTTATAGTGGACACACGTACCAATCCAGCGCACCAGTTGTCACTTCCTGGTACATCCTAGGGGATGAGATACACACCCAGCAAACTTTTTGTAGTGAAAAAGGTGCAAACAAAGTTTTTGGCCATAAAACTGGAATGGTAATATGTGCGGCTAAGAATTTTTTATATTTTATAGTGGACACATGTACCATTCCAGTTCACCAGTTGTCATTTCCTGGTTCGGCCCTGGGGACGAAATACACACCAAGCAACATTTTTGTAGTGAAAAAGATGCGAACAAAGTTTTTGGCTATAAAACCGAAATGGTAATATGTGCGTCTAAGGATTTTTTAATATTTTATAGCGGACACATGTACCATTTCAGCGGCCCAGTTGTCAGTTCCTGGTTCGGCCTTGTGGATGAGATACACACCCAGCAAACTTTTTGTAGTGAAAAAGGTGCGAACAAAGTTTTTGGCTATAAAACTTATATGGTAATATGTGCCGCTAAGAATTTTTTATATTTTATAGTGGACACATGTACCATTCCAGTTCACCAGTTGTCATTTCCTTGTTCGTCCATGGGGACGAAATACACACCTAGCAAACTTTTTGTAGTGAAAGAGGTGGGAACAAAGTTTTTGGCCAAAAAACTGGAATGGTAATATGTGCGGCTAAGAATTTTTTATATTTTATCGTGGACACATGTACCATTCCACCTCAACAGTTGTCATTTCCTGGTTCGTCCATGGGGACGAAATACACACCTAGCAAACTTTTTGTAGTGAAAGAGGTGCGAACAAAGTTTTTGGCCATAAAACTGGAATGGTAATATGTGCGGCTCAGAATTTTTTATATTTTATAGTGGACGCATGTACCATTCCAGCTCACAAGTTGTCATTTCCTGGTTCGTCCATGGGGACCAAATACACACCTAGCAAACTTTTTGTAGTGAAAGAGGTGCGAAAAAAGTTTCTGGTCATAAAACTGGAATGGTAATATGTGCGGCTAAGAGTTTTTGATATTTTATAATAGACACATGTACTATTTCAGCGGCCCAGTTGTCAGTTCCCGGTTCGGCCTTGGGGATATGATACACGCCCAGCAAACTTTTTGTGGTGAAAAAGGCGCGAAAAAAGTTTTTGGCTATAAAACCGAAATGGTAATATGTGCGTCTAGGAATTTTTTATTATTTATAGTGGACACATGTACCAATCCAGCACATCAGTTGTCACTTCCTGGTTCGGCCCTGGGGACGAAATACACACCAAGCAACATTTTTGTAGTGAAAAAGGTGCGAACAAAGTTTTTGGCTATAAAACCGAAATGGTAATATGTGCGTCTAGAAATTTTTTACTATTTTTAGTGGACACATAAACCAATCTAGCGCACCAGTTGCCACTTCCTGGTTCGGCCCTGGGGAAGAAATACACACCAAGCAACATTTTTGTAGTGATAAAAATGCGAACAAAGTTTTTGGCTATAAAATCGAAACCGTTATATGGGCGTCTAAGGATTTTTGATATTTTATAGTTGACACATGTACCATTCCAGCGCACCAGTTGTCACTTCCTGGTTCGGTCCTGGGAATAAGATACACACCCAGAAAACTTTTTGTAGTGAAAAAGGTGCGAACAAAGTTTTTGGCCATAAAACTGGAATGGTAATATGTGCGGCTAAGAATTTTTTATATTTTATAGTGGACATATGTACCATTCCAGCTCACCAGTTGTCATTTCCTGGTTTGTCCATGGGGACGAAATACACACCCAGCAGACTTTTTGTAGTGAAAGAGGTGCGAACAAAGTTTTTGGCCATAAAACTGGAATGGTAATATGTGCGGCTAAGAATTTCTTCTATTTTATAGTGGACACATAAACCAATCTAGCGCACCAGTTGCCACTTCCTGGTTCGCTCCTGGGGATAAGATACACACCCAGCAAACTTTTTGTAGTGAAACAGGCGCGAAAAAAGTTTTTGGCCATAAAACTGAAATGGTAATATGTGCGGCTAAGAATTTTTTATATTTTATAGTGGACACATGTGCCATTTCAGCGCACCAGTTGCCAATTCCTGGTTCGGTCCTATTACCGAAATACACACATAGCAAACTTTTTGTGGTAAAAAAGGCCCGAAAAAAGATTCTGGCCATAAAACTGAAATGGTAATATGTGCGGCTAAGACATTTTTGTATTTTATAGTGGACACACGTACCAATCCAGCGCACCAGTTGTCACTTCCTGGTACATCCTAGGGGATGAGATACACACCCAGCAAACTTTTTGTAGTGAAAAAGGTGCAAACAAAGTTTTTGGCCATAAAACTGGAATGGTAATATGTGCGGCTAAGAATTTTTTATATTTTATAGTGGACACATGTACCATTCCAGTTCACCAGTTGTTATTTCCTGGTTCGGCCCTGGGGACGAAATACACACCAAGCAACATTTTTGTAGTGAAAAAGGTGCGAACAAAGTTTTTGGCTATAAAACCGAAATGGTAATATGTGCGTCTAAGGATTTTTTATTATTTATAGTGGACACATGTACCAATCCAGCACACCAGTTGTCACTTCCTGGTTCGTCCATGGGGACGAAATACACACCCAGCAAACTTTTTGTAGTGAAAGAGGTGGGAACAAAGTTTTTGGCCAAAAAACTGGAATGGTAATATGTGCGGCTAAGAATTTTTTATATTTTATAGTGGATACATGTACGATTCCAGCTCAACAGTTGTCATTTCCTGGTTCGTCCATGGGGACGAAATACACACCTAGCAAACTTTTTGTAGTGAAAGAGGTGCGAACAAAGTTTTTGGCCTTAAAACTGGAATGGTAATATGTGCGGCTCAGAATTTTTTATATTTTGTAGTGGACGCATGTACCATTCCAGCTCACCAGTTGTCATTTCCTGGTTCGTCCATGGGGACCAAATACACACCTAGCAAACTTTTTGTAGTGAAAGAGGTGGGAACAATGTTTTTGGCCAAAAAACTGGAATGGTAATATGTGCGGCTAAGAATTTTTTATATTTTATAGTGGATACATGTACCATTCCAGGTCAACAGTTGCCATTTCCTGGTTCGTCCATGGGGACGAAATACACACCTAGCAAACTTTTTGTAGTGAAAGAGGTGCGAACAAAGTTTTTGGCCATAAAACTGGAATGGTAATATGTGCGGCTCAGAATTTTTTATATTTTGTAGTGGACGCATGTACCATTCCAGCTCACCAGTTGTCATTTCCTGGTTCGTCCATGGGGACCAAATACACACCTAGCAAACTTTTTGTAGTGAAAGAGGTGCGAAAAAACTTTCTGGCCATAAAACTGGAATGGTAATATGTGCGGCTAAGAGTTTTTGATATTTTATAATAGACACATGTACTATTTCAGCGGCCAAGTTGTCAGTTCCTGGTTCGTCCATGGGGATATGATACACGCCCAGCAAACTTTTTGTGGTGAAAAAGGCGCGAACAAAGTTTTTGGCCATAAAACTGGAATGGTAATATGTGCGTCTAGGAATTTTTTATTATTTATAGTGGACACATGTACCAATCCAGCACATCAGTTTTCACTTCCTGGTTCGGCCCTGGGGATGAGATACACACCCAGCAAACTTTTTTTTAGTGAAAAATTATGTATTAGCCAAATAAGTTTTTGGCTATAAAACTGGAATGGTAATATGTGCGGCTAAAAAATTTTTATATTTTATAGTGGACACATGTGCAAATCCAGCGCACCAGTTGTCACTTCCTGGTTCGGCCCTGGGGACGAAATACACACCAATCAACCTTTTTGTAGTGAAAAAGGTGCGAACAAAGTTTTTGGCTATAAAACCGAAACCGTAATATGAGCGTCTAAGTATTTTTGATATTTTATAGTCGACACATGTACCATTCCACCGCACCAGTTGTCACTTCCTGGTTCGTTCCTGGGGATGAGATACACACCCAGAAAACTTTTTGCAGTGAAAAAGATGCGAACAAAGTTTTTGGCCATAAAACTTAAATAGTAATATGTGCCCCTAAGAGTTTTTGATATTTAATAACAGACACATGTACCATTTCAGCGCACCAGTTGCGACTTCCTGGTTCGGTCCTGGGGATAAGATATGCACCCAGAAAACTTTTTTAAGAGTAAAAGGTGCGAAAAAATTTTTGGTCATAAAACTGAAATGGTAAAAATGACGTTAAAGGATTTTTGATATTTTATAGTGGACACATGTACCATTCTTGCGCATCAGCTGTTACTTCCTGGTTCGGCCTAGGGGATGAGATACAAACCCAGCAAACATTATGTGGTGAAAAAGGCGCAAAAGGTATTTGGCTATAAAAACGAAATGGTAATATGTGCGGCAAAGAATTTTTGATATTTTATAGTGGACACAAATACTATTCCAGCGTACTAGTTTCCATTTCCTGGTTCGGCTCTGGGGATAAGATATACACCCAGCAAACTTTTTTTAGTGAAAAATTATGTATTAGCCAAATAAGTTTTTGGCCATATAACCGAAACGGTAATATGTGCGTTTAAGGATTTTTGATATTTTATCGCGAACACATGTACCATTCTAGCGCACCAGTTGTCACTTCCTGGTTCGACCTAGGGGATATGATAGACACGCAGCAAACTTTTTGTAGTGAAAAAGGTGTGAAAAAAGTTTTTGGCCATAAAACTGAGATGGTAAAAATGACGTTTAAGGATTTTTGGTATTTTATAGTGGACACACGTACCATTCTTGCGCAGCAGCTGTTACTTCCTGGTTCGGCCTAGGGGATGAGATACACACCCAGCAAACATTTTGTGGTGAAAAAGGCGCAAAAGGTTTTTGGCTATAAAAACGAAATGGTGATATGTGCGGCCAAGAATTTTTTACATTTTATAGTGGACACATGTAATATTCCAGCGTACCAGTTTCCATTTCCTGGTTCGGCCCTGGGGATAAGAAATACCCCCAGCAAACTTTTTTTGTGAAAAATTATGTATTAGCCAAATAAGTTTTTGGCCATATAACCTAAACGGTAATATGTGCGTTTAAGGATTTTTGATATTTTATCGCGAACACATGTACCATTCTAGCGCACCAGTTGTCACTTCCTGGTTCGTCCTAAGGGATATGATACAAACCCAGCCAACTTTTTGTAGTGAAAAAGGTGCGAAAAAAGTTTTTGGCCATAAAACTGAGATGGTAATATGTGCGCCTAAGAATTTTTTATATTTTATAGTGAACACATGTACCATTCCAGCGCAATAGTTGTCGCTTCCTGGTTCGGCCCTGGGGATAAGATACACACCTAGCAAACTTTTTTTTAGTAAAAAAGGCGCGAAAAAAGTTTTTGGCGATAAAACTGGAATGGTAATATGTGCGTCTAAGAATTTTTTATTATTTATAGTGGACTCATGTACCATTCCAGCGCATCAGTTGTTACTTCCTGGTTCGGCCCTGGGAATGAGATAGACACCCAGCAAACTTTTTTTTAGAGAAAAATTATGTATTAGCCAAATAAGTTTTTGGCTATAAAAACGAAATGGTAATATGTGTGGCCAAGAATTTTTGACATTTTATAGTAGACAAATGTACCATTTCAGCGCACCAGTTGTCACTTCCTGGTTCGGCCTAGGGGATGAGATACACACCTAGCAAACTTTTTGTAGTGAAAAAGGCGCGAACAAAGTTTTTGGCCATAAAACTGGAATGGTAATATGTGCGGCTAAAAATTTTTGACATTTTATAGTGGACAAATGTGCCATTTACGCGCACCAGTTGTCAATTCCTGGTTCGGTCCTATTACCGAAATACACACATAGCAAACTTTTTGTGGTGAAAAAGGCCCGAAAAAAGTTTCTGGCCATAAAACGGGAATGGTAATATGTGCGGCTAAGAGTTTTTGATATTTTATAACAGACACATGTACTATTTCAGCAACCCAGTTGTCATTTCCTGGTTCCGCCTTGGGGATGAGATACACACCCAGCAAACTTTTTGTGGTGAAAAAGGCGCGAACAAAGTTTTTGGCCATAAAACTGGAATGGTAATATGTGCGTCTAAGAATTTTTAATAATTTATAGTGGACACATGTACCAATCCAGCACACCAGTTGTCACTTCCTGGTTCGGCCCTGGGGACGAAATACACACCTAGCAAACTTTTTGTAGTGAAAAAGGCGCGAAAAAAGTTTTTGGCTATAAACCGAAATGGTAATATGTGCGTCTAAGGATTTTTGATATTTTATAGTGGACGCATGTACCATTTCAGCGCACCAATTGCCACTTCCTGATTCGTCCCTGGAGACGAAATACACACCTAGCAAACTTTTTGTAGTGAAAAAGGCGCGAAAAAAGTTTCTGGCCATAAAACTGAAATGGTAATATGTGCGTCTAAGGATTTTTGATATTTTATAGTGGACACATGTACTATTTCAGCGGCCCAGTTGTCACTTCCTGGTTCGGCCATAGGGATGAAATACACACCCAGCAAACTTTTTAAGGTGAAAAAGGTGCGAACAAAGTTTTTGGCCATAAAACTTGAATGGTAATATGTGCGACTAAGAATTTTTTATTATTTATAGTGGCCACATGTGCCATTCCAGCGCACTAGTTGCCACTTCCTGGTTCGGCCCTGGGAATGAGATACACACCCAGCAAACTTTTTTTTAGAGAAAAATTATGTATTAGGCAAATAAGTTTTTGGCTATAAAACTGGAATGGTAATATGTGCGGCTAAGAGTTTTTGATATTTTATAACAGACACATGTACCATTTCAGCGCACCAGTTGCGACTTCCTGGTTCGGTCCTGGGGATAAGATATGCACCCAGAAAACTTTTTTAAGAGGAAAAGGTGCGAAAAAATGTTTGGTCATAAAACTGAAATGGTAAAAATGACGTTAAAGGATTTTTGATATTTTATAGTGGACACATGTACCATTCTTGCGCATCAGCTGTTACTTCCTGGTTCGGCCTAGGGGATGAGATACAAACCCAGCAAACATTTTGTGGTGAAAAAGGCGCAAAAGGTTTTTGGCTATAAAAACGAAATGGTAATATGTGCGGCAAAGAATTTTTGATGCTTTATAGTGGACACAAATACTATTCCAGCGTACCAGTTTCCATTTCCTGGTTCGGCTCTGGGGATAAGATATACACCCAGCAAACTTTTTTTAGTGAAAAATTATGTATTAGCCAAATAAGTTTTTGGCCATATAACCGAAACGGTAATATGTGCGTTTAAGGATTTTTGATATTTTATCGCGAACACATGTACCATTCTAGCGCACCAGTTGTCACTTCCTGGTTCGACCTAGGGGATATGATAGACACGCAGCAAACTTTTTGTAGTGAAAAAGGTGTGAAAAAAGTTTTTGGCCATAAAACTGAGATGGTAAAAATGACGTTTAAGGATTTTTGATATTTTATAGTGGACACACGTACCATTCTTGCGCAGCAGCTGTTACTTCCTGGTTCGGCCTAGGGGATGAGATACACACCCAGCAAACATTTTGTGGTGAAAAAGGCGCAAAAGGTTTTTGGCTATAAAAACGAAATGGTGATATGTGCGGCCAAGAATTTTTTACATTTTATAGTGGACACATGTAATATTCCAGCGTACCAGTTTCCATTTCCTGGTTCGGCCCTGGGGATAAGAAATACCCCCAGCAAACTTTTTTTGTGAAAAATTATGTATTAGCCAAATAAGTTTTTGGCCATATAACCTAAACGGTAATATGTGCGTTTAAGGATTTTTGATATTTTGTCGCGAACACATGTACCATTCTAGCGCACCAGTTGTCACTTCCTGGTTCGTCCTAAGGGATATGATACAAACCCAGCCATCTTTTTGTAGTGAAAAAGGTGCGAAAAAAGTTTTTGGCCATAAAACTGAGATGGTAATATGTGCGCCTAAGAATTTTTTATATTTTATACTGAACACATGTACCATTCCAGCGCAATAGTTGTCGCTTCCTGGTTCGGCCCTGGGGATAAGATACACACCTAGCAAACTTTTTTTTAATAAAAAAGGCGCGAAAAAAGTTTTTGGCGATAAAACTGGAATGGTAATATGTGCGTCTAAGAATTTTTTATTATTTATAGTGGACTCATGTACCATTCCAGCGCATCAGTTGTTACTTCCTGGTTCGGCCCTGGGAATGAGATACACACCCAGCAAACTTTTTTTTAGAGAAAAATTATGTATTAGCCAAATAAGTTTTTGGCTATAAAAACGAAATGGTAATATGTGCGGCTAAGAAATTATTGTATTTTATAGTGGACACACGTACCAATTCAGCGCACCAGTTGTCACTTCCTGGTACATCCTAGGGGATGAGATACACACCCAGCAAACTTTTTGTAGTGAAAAAGGTGCAAACAAAGTTTTTGGCCATAAAACTGGAATGGTAATATGTGCGGCTAAGAATTTTTTATATTTTATAGTGGACACATGTACCATTCCAGTTCACCAGTTGTCATTTCCTGGTTCGGCCTAGGGGATGAGATACACACCTAGCAAACTTTTTGTAGTGAAAAAGGCGCGAACAAAGTTTTTGGCCATAAAACTGGAATGGTAATATGTGCGGCTAAAAATTTTTGACATTTTATAGTGGACAAATGTGCCATTTACGCGCACCAGTTGTCAATTCCTGGTTCGGTCCTATTACCGAAATACACACATAGCAAACTTTTTGTGGTGAAAAAGGCCCGAAAAAAGTTTCTGGCCATAAAACGGGAATGGTAATATGTGCGGCTAAGAGTTTTTGATATTTTATAACAGACACATATACTATTTCAGCGGCCCAGTTGTCATTTCCTGGTTCCGCCTTGGGGATGAGATACACACCCAGCAAACTTTTTGTGGTGAAAAAGGCGCGAACAAAGTTTTTGGCCATAAAACTGGAATGGTAATATGTGCGTCTAAGAATTTTTAATAATTTATAGTGGACACATGTACCAATCCAGCACACCAGTTGTCACTTCCTGGTTCGGCCCTGGGGACGAAATACACACAGAGCAACCTTTTTGTAGTGAAAAAGGTGCGAACAAAGTTTTTGGCTATAAAACCGAAATCGTAATATGAGCGTCTAAAGATTTTTGATATTTTATAGTCGACACATGTACCATTCCAGCGCACCAGTTGTAACTTCCTGGTTCGGCCTTGTGGATGAGATACACATCCAGCAAACTTTTTGCAGTGAAAAAGATGCGAACAAAGTTTTTGGCCATAAAACTTAAATGGTAATATGTGCCCCTAAGAATTTTTGATATTTTATAGTGGACACAAGTGCCATTTCAGCGCACAAGTTGTCACTTCCTGGTTCGGTCCTGGGGATAAGATACACACACAGAAAACTTTTTGTAGTGAAAAAGGGGCAAACAAAGTTTTTGGCCATAAAACTGGAATGGTAATATGTGCGGCTAAGAATTTTTTATATTTTATAGTGGACACATGTACCATTCCAGTTCACCAGTTGTCATTTCCTGGTTCGTCCATGGGGACGAAATACACACCTAGCAAACTTTTTGTAGTGAAAGAAGTGCGAAAAAATTTTTTGGCCATGAAACTGGAATGGTAATATGTGCGGCTAAGAGTTTTTGATATTTTATAACAGACACATGTACTATTTCAGTGGCCCAGTTGTCAGTTCCTGGTTCGGCCTTGGGGATGAGATACACACCCAGCAAACTTTTTTTTAGTGAAAAATTATGTATAAGCCAAATAAGTTTTTGGCTATAAAACTGGAATGGTAATATGTGCGGCTAAAAAATTTTTATATTTTATAGTGGACACATGTGCCAATCCAGCGCACCAGTTGTCACTTCCTGGTGCGGCCCTGGGGACGAAATACACACCAAGCAACCTTTTTGTAGTGAAAAAGGTGCGAACAAAGTTTTTGGCCATAAAACTTAAATGGTAATATGTGCTGCTAAGAATTTTTGATATTTTATAGTGGACATATGTGCCATTTCAGCGCACCAGTTGTCACTTCCTGGTTCGGTCCTGGGGATAAGATACACACCCAGAAAACTTTTTGTAGTGAAAAAGGTGCGAACAAAGTTTTTGACCATAAAACTGGAATGGTAATATGTGCGGCTAAGAATTTTTTATATATTATAGTGGGCACATGTAGCATTCCAGTTCACCAGTTGTCATTTCCTGGTTCGTCCATGGGGACGAAATACACACCTAGCAAACTTTTTGTAGTGAAAGAAGTGCGAAAAAATTTTCTGGCCATAAAACTGGAATGGTAATATGTGCGGCTAAGAGTTTTTGATATTTTATAACAGACACATGTACTATTTCAGTGGCCCAAATGTCAGTTCCTGGTTCGGCTTTGGGGATGAGATACACACCCAGCAAACTTTTTTTTAGTAAAAATTATGTATTAGCCAAATAAGTTTTTGGCTATAAAACTGGAATGGTAATATGTGCGGCTAAAAAATTTTTATATTTTATAGTGGACACATGTACCATTCCAGCGCACCAGTTGTCACTTCCTGGTTCGGTCCTGGGGATAAGATACACACACAGAAAACTTTTTGTAGTGAAAAAGGTGCGAACAAAGTTTTTGGCCATAAAACTGGAATGGTAATATGTGCGGCTAAGAATTTTTTATATTTTGTAGTGGACACATGTACCATTCCAGCTCACCAGTTTTCATTTCCTGGTTCGTCCATGGTGACGAAATACACACCTAGCAAACATTTTGTGGTGAAAAAGGCGCAAAAAAAGTTTTTGGCTATAAAAACGAAATGGTAATATGTGCGGCCAAGAATTTTTGATATTTTATAGTGGACACAAATACTATTCCAGCGTACCAGTTTCCATTTCCTGGTTCGGCCCTGGGGATAAAATATACACCCAGCAAACTTTTTTTAGTGAAAAATTATGTATTAGCCAAATAAGTTTTTGGCCATATAACCGAAACGGTAATATGTGCGTTTAAGGATTTTTGATATTTTATCGCGAACACATATACCATTCTAGCGCACCAGTTATCACTTCCTGGTTCGTCCTAGAGGATATTATACACACCCAGAAAACTTTTTGTAGTGAAAAAGGTGCGAACAAAGTTTTTGGCCATAAAACTGGAATGGTAATATGAGCGTCTAAGGATTTTTGATATTTTATAGTCGACACATGTACCATTCCAGCGCACCAGTTGTCACTTCCTGGTTCGGCCCTGGGGACGAAATACACACAGAGCAACCTTTTTGTAGTGAAAAAGGTGCGAACAAAGTTTTTGGCCATAAAACTGGAATGGTAATATGTGCGGCTAAGAAATTCTTCTATTTTATAGTGGACACATAAACCAATCTAGCGCACCAGTTGTCACTTCCTGGTTCGCTCCTGGGGATAAGATACACACCCAGCAAACTTTTTGTAGTGAAAAAGGTGCGAAGAAACTTTTTGGCCATAAAACTTAAATGGTAACATGTGCGGCTAAGAAATTTTTATATTTTATAGTGGACACACGTACCAATCAAGCACACCAGTTGTCACTTCCTGGTTCGGCCCTGGGGACGAAATACACACAGAGCAACCTTTTTGTAGTGAAAAAGGTGCGAACAAAGTTTTTGGCCATAAAACTGGAATGGTAATATGTGCGGCTAAGAATTTCTTTTATTTTATAGTGGACACATAAACCAATCTAGCGCACCAGTTGTCACTTCCTGGTTCGCTCCTGGGGATAAGATACACACCCAGCAAACTTTTTGTAGTGAAAGAGGTGCGAACAAAGTTTTTGGCCATAAAACGGGAATGGTAATATGTGCGTCTAAGAATTTTTAATAATTTATAGTGGACACATGTACCAATCCAGCACACCAGTTGTCACTTCCTGGTTCGGCCCTTGGGACGAAATACACACAGAGCAACCTTTTTGTAGTGAAAAAGGTGCGAACAAAGTTTTTGGCTATAAAACCGAAACCGTAATATGAGCGTCTAAAGATTTTTGATATTTTATAGTCGACACATGTACCATTCCAGCGCACCAGTTGTAACTTCCTGGTTCGGCCTTGTGGATGAGATACACACCCAGCAAACTTTTTGCAGTGAAAAAGATGCGAACAAAGTTTTTGGCCATAAAACTTCAATGGTAATATGTGCCCCTAAGAATTTTTGATATTTTATAGTGGACACATGTGCCATTTCAGCGCACAAGTTGTCACTTACTGGTTCGGTCCTGGGGATAAGATACACACACAGAAAACTTTTTGTAGTGAAAAAGGTGCAAACAAAGTTTCTGGCCATAAAACTGAAATGGTAATATGTGCGGCTAAGAATTTTTTATATTTTATAGTGGACACATGTACCAATTTAGTTCACCAGTTGTCATTTCCTGGTTCGTCCATGGGGACAAAATACACACCTAGCAAACTTTTTGTAGTGAAAGAAGTGCGAAAAAATTTTCTGGCCATAAAACTGGAATGGTAATATGTGCGGCTAAGAGTTTTTAATATTTTATAACAAACACATGTACTATTTCAGCGGCCCAGTTGTCAGTTCCTGGTTCGGCCTTGGCGATGAGATACACACCGAGCAAACTTTTTGTGGTGAAAAAGGCGCGAACAAAGTTTTTGGCCATAAAACTGGAATGGTAATATGTGCGTCTAAGAATTTTTAATAATTTATAGTGGACACATGTACCAATCCAGCACACAAGTTGTCACTTCCTGGTTCGGCCCTTGGGACGAAATACACACAGAGCAACCTTTTTGTAGTGAAAAAGGTGCGAACAAAGTTTTTGGCTATAAAATCGAAACCGTAATATGAGCGTCTAAGGATTTCTGATATTTTATAGTCGACACATGTACCATTCCAGCGCACCAGTTGTCACTTCCTGGTTCGTTCCTGGGGATAAGATACACACCCAGAAAACTTTTTGTAGTGAAAAAGGTGCGAACAAAGTTTTTGGCCATAAAACTGGAATGGTAATATGTGCGGCTTAGAATTTTTTATACTTTATAGTGGACACATGTACCATTTAAGCTCACCAGTTTTCATTTCCTGGTTCGTCCATGGTGACGAAATACACACCTAGCAAACATTTTGTGGTGAAAAAGGCGCAAAAAAAGTTTTTGGTTATAAAAACGAAATGGTAATATGTGCGGCCAAGAATTTTTGATATTTTATAGTGGACACAAATACTATTCCAGCGTACCAGTTTCCATTTCCTGGTTCGGCCCTGGGGATAAAATATACACCCAGCAAACTTTTTTTAGTGAAAAATTATGTATTAGCCGAATAAGTTTTTGGCCATATAACCGAAACGGTAATATGTGCGCCTAAGAATTTTTTTTTTTTATAGGGAACACATGTACCATTCCAGCGCAACAGTTGTCGCTTCCTGGTTCGGCCCTGGGGATAAGATACACACCTAGCAAATTTTTTTTTAGTGGAAAAGGCGCGAAAAAAGTTTTCGGCGATAAAACTGGAATGATAATATGTGCGGCCAAGAATTCTTTAAATTTTATAGTGGACACATGTTATATTTCAACACACCAGTTGTCATTTCTGGGTTCGGCCCTGGGGACGAAATACAAACCCAGCAAACTTTTTGTTCAGAAAAAGGCGCGAAAAAAGTTTTTGGCCATAAAACTGAAATGGTAATATGTGCGACTAAGAATTTTTTACATTTTATAGTGGACACATGTACCATTTCAGCGCACCAGTTGTCATTTCTTGGTTCGGCCTTGGGGATGAGATATATACCCAGCAAACTTTTTTTGTAGTGAAAAATTTGGGAACAAAATTTTTGGCCATAAAACTGGAATAGTAATATGTGCCGCTAAGAATTTTTGATATTTTATAGTAGACACATGTACCATTCCAGCGCACCAGTTGTCATTTCCTGGTTCGTCCATGGGGACGAAATAAACACTTAGCAAACTTTTTGTAGTGAAATAGGTGCGAACAAAGTTTCTGGCCATAAAACTGAAATGGTAATATGTGCGCCGAAGGATTTTTGATATATTATAGTGGACACATGTACTATTTCAGCGCACCAGTTGTCACTTAATGGTTCGGCCATCGGGATGATATACACACCCAGCAAACTTTTTGTGGTGAAAAAGGCGCGGACAAAGTTTTTGGCCATAAAATTGGAATGGTAATATGTGCGGCTAAGAATTTTTTATATTTTATAGTGGACACATGTACCATTCCAGTTCACCAGTTGTCACTTCCTGGTTCGGTCCTGGGGATAAGATACACACACAGAAAACTTTTGGAGTGAAAAAGGTGCGAAAAACGTTTTTGGCCATAAAACTGGAATGGTAATATGTGCGTCTAAGAATTTTTTATTATTTATAGTCGACACATGTACCATTCCAGCGCACCAGGTGTCACTTCCTGGTTCGGCCTTGTGGATGAGATACACACCCAGCAAACTTTTTGTAGTGAAAAAGATGTGAACAAAGTTTTTGGCTATAAAACTTAAATGGTAATATGTGCCGCTAAGAATTTTTGATATTTTATAGTGGACACATGTGCCATTTCAGCGCACCAGTTGTCACTTCCTGGTTCGGTCCTGGGGATAATATACACACCCAGCAAACTTTTTGCAGTGAAAAAGATGCGAACAAAGTTTTTGGCCATAAAACTTCAATGGTAATATGTGCCCCTAAGAATTTTTGATATTTTATAGTGGACACATGTGCCATTTCAGCGCACAAGTTGTCACTTACTGGTTCGGTCCTGGGGATAAGATACACACACAGAAAACTTTTTGTAGTGAAAAAGGTGCAAACAAAGTTTCTGGCCATAAAACTGAAATGGTAATATGTGCGGCTAAGAATTTTTTATATTTTATAGTGGACACATGTACCAATTTAGTTCACCAGTTGTCATTTCCTGGTTCGTCCATGGGGACAAAATACACACCTAGCAAACTTTTTGTAGTGAAAGAAGTGCGAAAAAATTTTCTGGCCATAAAACTGGAATGGTAATATGTGCGGCTAAGAGTTTTTAATATTTTATAACAAACACATGTACTATTTCAGCGGCCCAGTTGTCAGTTCCTGGTTCGGCCTTGGCGATGAGATACACACCGAGCAAACTTTTTGTGGTGAAAAAGGCGCGAACAAAGTTTTTGGCCATAAAACTGGAATGGTAATATGTGCGTCTAAGAATTTTTAATAATTTATAGTGGACACATGTACCAATCCAGCACACAAGTTGTCACTTCCTGGTTCGGCCCTTGGGACGAAATACACACAGAGCAACCTTTTTGTAGTGAAAAAGGTGCGAACAAAGTTTTTGGCTATAAAATCGAAACCGTAATATGAGCGTCTAAGGATTTCTGATATTTTATAGTCGACACATGTACCATTCCAGCGCACCAGTTGTCACTTCCTGGTTCGTTCCTGGGGATAAGATACACACCCAGAAAACTTTTTGTAGTGAAAAAGGTGCGAACAAAGTTTTTGGCCATAAAACTGGAATGGTAATATGTGCGGCTTAGAATTTTTTATACTTTATAGTGGACACATGTACCATTTAAGCTCACCAGTTTTCATTTCCTGGTTCGTCCATGGTGACGAAATACACACCTAGCAAACATTTTGTGGTGAAAAAGGCGCAAAAAAAGTTTTTGGTTATAAAAACGAAATGGTAATATGTGCGGCCAAGAATTTTTGATATTTTATAGTGGACACAAATACTATTCCAGCGTACCAGTTTCCATTTCCTGGTTCGGCCCTGGGGATAAAATATACACCCAGCAAACTTTTTTTAGTGAAAAATTATGTATTAGCCGAATAAGTTTTTGGCCATATAACCGAAACGGTAATATGTGCGCCTAAGAATTTTTTTTTTTTATAGGGAACACATGTACCATTCCAGCGCAACAGTTGTCGCTTCCTGGTTCGGCCCTGGGGATAAGATACACACCTAGCAAATTTTTTTTTAGTGGAAAAGGCGCGAAAAAAGTTTTCGGCGATAAAACTGGAATGATAATATGTGCGGCCAAGAATTCTTTAAATTTTATAGTGGACACATGTTATATTTCAACACACCAGTTGTCATTTCTGGGTTCGGCCCTGGGGACGAAATACAAACCCAGCAAACTTTTTGTTCAGAAAAAGGCGCGAAAAAAGTTTTTGGCCATAAAACTGAAATGGTAATATGTGCGACTAAGAATTTTTTACATTTTATAGTGGACACATGTACCATTTCAGCGCACCAGTTGTCATTTCTTGGTTCGGCCTTGGGGATGAGATATATACCCAGCAAACTTTTTTTGTAGTGAAAAATTTGGGAACAAAATTTTTGGCCATAAAACTGGAATAGTAATATGTGCCGCTAAGAATTTTTGATATTTTATAGTAGACACATGTACCATTCCAGCGCACCAGTTGTCATTTCCTGGTTCGTCCATGGGGACGAAATAAACACTTAGCAAACTTTTTGTAGTGAAATAGGTGCGAACAAAGTTTCTGGCCATAAAACTGAAATGGTAATATGTGCGCCGAAGGATTTTTGATATATTATAGTGGACACATGTACTATTTCAGCGCACCAGTTGTCACTTAATGGTTCGGCCATCGGGATGATATACACACCCAGCAAACTTTTTGTGGTGAAAAAGGCGCGGACAAAGTTTTTGGCCATAAAATTGGAATGGTAATATGTGCGGCTAAGAATTTTTTATATTTTATAGTGGACACATGTACCATTCCAGTTCACCAGTTGTCACTTCCTGGTTCGGTCCTGGGGATAAGATACACACACAGAAAACTTTTGGAGTGAAAAAGGTGCGAAAAACGTTTTTGGCCATAAAACTGGAATGGTAATATGTGCGTCTAAGAATTTTTTATTATTTATAGTCGACACATGTACCATTCCAGCGCACCAGGTGTCACTTCCTGGTTCGGCCTTGTGGATGAGATACACACCCAGCAAACTTTTTGTAGTGAAAAAGATGTGAACAAAGTTTTTGGCTATAAAACTTAAATGGTAATATGTGCCGCTAAGAATTTTTGATATTTTATAGTGGACACATGTGCCATTTCAGCGCACCAGTTGTCACTTCCTGGTTCGGTCCTGGGGATAATATACACACACAGAAAACTTTTTGTAGTAAAAAAGGTGCAAACAAAGTTTTTGGCCATAAAACTGGAATGGTAATATGTGCGGCTAAGAATTTTTTATATTTTATAGTGGACACATGTACCATTCCAGTTCACCAGTTGTTATTTCCTGGTTCGTCCATGGGGACGAAATACACACCTAGCAAACTTTTTGTAGTGAAAGAGGGGCGAAAAACGTTTCTGGCCATAAAACTGGAATGGTAATATGTGCGGCTAAGAGTTTTTAATATTTAATAACAAACACATGTACTATTTCAGCGGCCCAGTTGTCAGTTCCTGGTTCGGCCTTGGCGATGAGATACACACCGAGCAAACTTTTTGTGGTGAAAAAGGCGCGAACAAAGTTTTTGGCCATAAAACTGGAATGGTAATATGTGCGTCTAAGAAATTTTTATTATTTATAGTGGACACATGTACCAATCCAGCACACCAGTTGTCACTTCTTGGTTCGGCCCTGGGGATGAGATACACACCCAGCAAACTTTTTTTAGTGAAAAATTATGTATTTGCCAAATAAGTTTTTGGCTATAAAACTGGAATGGTAATATGTGCGGCTAAAAAATTTTTATATTTTACAGTGGACACATGTGCAAATCCAGCGCACCAGTTGTCACTTCCTGGTGCTGCCCTGGGGACGAAATACACACCAAGCAACATTTTTGTAGTGAAAAAGGTGCGAACAAAGTTTTTGGCTATAAAATCGAAACCGTAATATGAGCGTCTAAGGATTTTTGATATTTTATAGTCGACACATGTACCATTCCAGCGCACCAGTTGTCACTTCCTGGTTCGGTCCTGGGAATAAGATACACATCCAGAAAACTTTTTGTAGTGAAAAAGGTGCGAACAAAGTTTTTGGCCATAAAACTGGAATGGTAATATGTGCGGCTAAGAATTTTTTATATTTTATAGTGGACACATGTACCATTCCAGCTCACTAGTTGTCATTTCCTGGTTCGTCCATGGGGACGCAATACACACCTAGCAGACTTTTTGTAGTGAAAGAGGTGCGAACAAAGTTTTTGGCCATAAAACTGGAATGGTCATATGTGCGGCTAAGAATTTCTTCTATTTTATAGTGGACACATAAACCAATCTAGCGCACCAGTTGTCACTTCCTGGTTCACTCCTGGGGATAAGATACACACCCAGCAAACTTTTTGTAGTGAAAAAGGTGCGAAGAAACTTTTTGGCCATAAAACTTAAATGGTAAGATGTGCGGCTAAGAAATTTTTATATTTTATAGTGGACACACGTACCAATCCAGCGCACCAGTTGTCATTTCCTAGTTCGGCCCTGGGGATGAGATACACACCCAGCAAACTTTTTTTGTTATTGTAAAAGGCGCGAAAAAAGTTTTTGGCTATAAACCGAAATGGTAATATGTGCGTCTAAGGATTTTTGATATTTTATAGTGGACGCATGTACCATTTCAGCGCACCAATTGCCACTTCCTGATTCGCCCTGGGGACGAAATACACACCTAGCAAACTTTTTGTACTGAAAAAGGTGCGAACAAAGTTTTTGGCCATAAAACTGGAATACTAATATGTGCGGCTAAGAAAATTTTATATTTTATAGTGGACACATGTACCAATCCAGCACACCAGTTGTCACATCCTGCTTCGTCCATGGGGACGAAATACACACCTAGCAAACTTTTTGTAGTGAAAGAGGTGCGAACAAAGTTTTTGGCCATAAAACTGGAATGGTAATATGTGCGGCTAAGAATTTCTTATATTTTATAGTGGACACATGTACCATTCCAGTTCACCAGTTGTCATTTCCTGGTTCGTCCATGGGGACGAAATACACACCTAGCAAACTTTTTGTAGTGAAAGAGGTGCGAACATAGTTTTTGGCCAAAAAACTGGAATGGTAATATATGCGGCTAAGAAATTTTTATATATTATATTTTATAGTGGACACATGTACCATTCCAGTTCACCAGTTGTCATTTCCTGGTTCGTCCATGGGGACGAAATACACACCTAGCAAACTTTTTGTAGTGAAAGAGGTGCGAACAAAGTTTTTGGCCATAAAACTGGAATGGTCATATGTGCGGCTAAGAATTTCTTCTATTTTATAGTGGACACATAAACCAATCGAGCGCACCAGCTGTCACTTCCTGGTTCGCTCCTGGGGATAAGATACACACCCAGCAAACTTTTTGTAGTAAAAAAGGTGCGAAGAAACTTTTTGGCCATAAAACTTAAATGGTAACATGTGCGGCTAAGAAATTTTTATATTTTATAGTGGACACATTTACCAATCCAGCGCACCAGTTGTCACTTCCTGGTTCGGCCTAGGGGATGAGATACACACCCAGCAAACTTTTTGTAGTGAAAAAAGCTCGAAAAAAGTTTCTGGCCACAAAACTGGAATGGTAATATGTGCGGCTAAGAATTTTTGATATTTTATAGTGGACACATGTACAATTTTAGCGCACCAGTTGTCATTTCCTGGTTCGGCCCTGGAGACAAAATAGACACCTAGCAAACTTTTTGTAGTGAAAGAGGTGCGAACAAAGTTTTTGGCCATAAAACTGGAATGGTCATATGTGCGGCTAAGAATTTCTTATATTTTATAGTGGACACATGTACCATTCCAGTTCACCAGTTGTCATTTCCTGGTTCGTCCATGGGGACGAAATACACACCTAGCAAACTTTTTGTAGTGAAAGAGGTGCGAACATAGTTTTTGGCCAAAAAACTGGAATGGTAATATATGCGGCTAAGAAATTTTTATATATTATATTTTATAGTGGACACATGTACCATTCCAGTTCACCAGTTGTCATTTCCTGGTTCGTCCATGGGGACGAAATACACACCTAGCAAACTTTTTGTAGTGAAAGAGGTGCGAACAAAGTTTTTGGCCATAAAACTGGAATGGTCATATGTGCGGCTAAGAATTTCTTATATTTTATAGTGGACACATGTACCATTCCAGTTCACCAGTTGTCATTTCCTGGTTCGTCCATGGGGACGAAATACACACCTAGCAAACTTTTTGTAGTGAAAGAGGTGCGAACATAGTTTTTGGCCAAAAAACTGGAATGGTAATATATGCGGCTAAGAAATTTTTATATATTATATTTTATAGTGGACACATGTACCATTCCAGTTCACCAGTTGTCATTTCCTGGTTCGTCCATGGGGACGAAATACACACCTAGCAAACTTTTTGTAGTGAAAGAGGTGCGAACAAAGTTTTTGGCCATAAAACTGGAATGGTAATATGTGCGGCTAAGAATTTCTTATATTTTATAGTGGACACATGTACCATTCCAGTTCACCAGTTGTCATTTCCTGGTTCGTCCATGGGGACGCAATACACACCTAGCAGACTTTTTGTAGTGAAAGAGGTGCGAACAAAGTTTTTGGCCATAAAACTGGAATGGTCATATGTGCGGCTAAGAATTTCTTCTATTTTATAGTGGACACATAAACCAATCGAGCGCACCAGCTGTCACTTCCTGGTTCGCTCCTGGGGATAAGATACACACCCAGCAAACTTTTTGTAGTAAAAAAGGTGCGAAGAAACTTTTTGGCCATAAAACTTAAATGGTAACATGTGCGGCTAAGAAATTTTTATATTTTATAGTGGACACATTTACCAATCCAGCGCACCAGTTGTCACTTCCTGGTTCGGCCTAGGGGATGAGATACACACCCAGCAAACTTTTTGTAGTGAAAAAAGCTCGAAAAAAGTTTCTGGCCACAAAACTGGAATGGTAATATGTGCGGCTAAGAATTTTTGATATTTTATAGTGGACACATGTACAATTTTAGCGCACCAGTTGTCATTTCCTGGTTCGGCCCTGGAGACAAAATAGACACCTAGCAAACTTTTTGTAGTGAAAAAGGCGCGAAAAAAGTTTCTGGCCATAAAACTAAAATGGTAATATGTGCGGCTAAGAATTTTTGACAATTTATAGTGGACACATGTGCCATTTCAGCCCACCAGTTGTCACTTCCTTTTACGGTCTTTGGGATGAGATACACACCCAGCAAACTTTTTGTAGAGAAAAAGGTGCGAACAAAGTTTTTGGCCATAAAACTGGAATGGTAATATGTGCGACTAAGAATTTTTTATTATTTATAGTGGCCACATGTACCGTTTCAGCGCACCAGTTGTTGCTTCCTGGTTCGGACCTGGGAATGAGATACACACCCAGCAAACTTTTTTTTAGAGAAAAATTATGTATTAGCCCAATAAGTTTTTGGCTATAAAACTGGAATGGTAATATGTGCGGCCAAGAATTTTTGATATTTTATCGCGAACACATGTACCATTCTAGAGCACTAGTTGTCACTTTCTGGTACGGCCTAGGGGATATGATGCACACCCAGCAAACTTTTTGTAGTGAAAAAGGCGCGAACAAAGTTTTTGGCCATAAAACGGGAATGGTAATATGTGCGGCTAAGAATTTTTTATTATTTATAGTGGACACATGTACCATTTTAGCGCACCAGTTGTAATTTCCTGGTTCGGCCCTGGAGACAAAATAGACACCTAGCAAACTTTTTGTAGTGAAAAAGGCGCGAAAAAAGTTTCTGGCCATAAAACACATGTACCATTCCAGCGCACCAGTTGTCACATCCGGCATCGGCCTTGTGGATGAGATACACACCGAGCAAACTTTTAGTAGCGAAAAAGATGCGAACAAAGTTTTTGGCCATAAAACGGGAATGGTACTATGTGCGGCTAAGAAATTTTTATACTTTATAGTGGACACATGTACCATTCCAGCGCACCAGTTGTCATTTCCTGGTTCGTCCATGGGGACGAAATACACACCTAGCAAACTTTTTGTAGTGAAAGAGGTGCGAACAAAGTTTTTGGCCATAAAACTGGAATGGTATAATGTGCGTCTCGGAATTTTTTATATCTTATAGTGGACACATGTACTATTCCAGCACACCAGATGGCTATTCCTGGTTCGTCCATGGGGACGAAATATACACCTAGCAAACTTTTTGTAGTGAAAGAGGTGCGAACAAAGATTTTGGCCATAAAACTGGAATGGTAATATGTGCGGCTCAGAATTTCTTATATTTTATAGTGGACACATGTACCATCCAGCTCACCAGTTGTCACTTCCTGGTTCGCTCCTAGGGATAAGATACACACCCAGCAAACTTTTTGTAGTAAAAAAGGTGCGAAGAAACTTTTTGGCCATAAAACTTAAACGGTAACATGTGCGGCTAAGAAATTTTTATATTTTATAGTGGACACACGTACCAATCCAGCGCAGCAGTTGTCACTTCCTGGTTCATCTAAGGGAATAAGATACACACTCAGCAAACTTTTTGTAGTGAACAAAGTGCTAACAAAGTTTTTGGCCATAAAACTGGAATGGTAATATGTGCGGCTAAGAATTTCTTATATTTTATAGTGGACACATGTACCATCCAGCTCACCAGTTGTCACTTCCTGGTTCATCCTAGGGAATGAGATACACACCCAGAAAACTTTATGTAGTGAAAAAGGTGCGAAGAAACTTTTTGGCCATAAAACTTAAATGGTAACATGTGCGGCTTAGAAATTTTTATATTTTATAGTGGACACACGTACCAATCCAGCGCACCAGTTGTCACTTCCTGGTTCGGTCCTGGGGATAAGATACACACCCAGCAAACTTTTCGTAGTGAAAAAGGTGCGAAAAAACTTTTGGGCCATAAAACTGAAATGGTAATATGTGCGGCTAAAAATTTTTGACATTTTATAGTGGACACATGTGCCATTTCAGCCCACCAGTTGTCACTTCCTTTTACGGTCTTTGGGATGAGATACACACCCAGCAAACTTTTTGTAGAGAAAAAGGTGCGAACAAAGTTTTTGGCCATAAAACTGGAATGGTAATATGTGCGACTAAGAATTTTTTATTATTTATAGTGGCCACATGTACCGTTTCAGCGCACCAGTTGTTGCTTCCTGGTTCGGACCTGGGAATAAGATACACACCCAGCAAACTTTTTGTAGTAAAAAAGGTGCGAAGAAACTTTTTGGCCATAAAACTTAAATGGTAACATGTGCGGCTAAGAAATTTTTATATTTTATAGTGGACACATGTACCAATCCAGCGCACCAGTTGTCACTTCCTGGTTCGGCCTAGGGGATGAGATACACACCCAGCAAACTTTTTGTAGTGAAAAAAGCTCGAAAAAAGTTTCTGGCCACAAAACTGGAATGGTAATATGTGCGGCTAAGAATTTTTGATATTTTATCGCGAACACATGTACCATTCTAGAGCACTAGTTGTCACTTCCTGGTACGGCCTAGGGGATATGATACACACCCAGCAAACTTTTTGTAGTGAAAAAGGCGCGAACAAAGTTTTTGGCCATAAAACGGGAATGGTAATATGTGCGGCTAAGAATTTTTTATTATTTATAGTGGACACATGTACCATTTTAGCGCACCAGTTGTAATTTCCTGGTTCGGCCCTGGAGACAAAATAGACACCTAGCAAACTTTTTGTAGTGAAAAAGGCGCGAAAAAAGTTTCTGGCCATAAAACACATGTACCATTCCAGCGCACCAGTTGTCACATCCGGCATCGGCCTTGTGGATGAGATACACACCGAGCAAACTTTTAGTAGTGAAAAAGATGCGAACAAAGTTTTTGGCCATAAAACGGGAATGGTACTATGTGCGGCTAAGAAATTTTTATATTTTATAGTGGACACATGTACCATTCCAGCGCACCAGTTGTCATTTCCTGGTTCGTCCATGGGGACGAAATACACACCTAGCAAACTTTTTGTAGTGAAAGAGGTGCGAACAAAGTTTTTGGCCATAAAACTGGAATGGTATAATGTGCGTCTAGGAATTTTTTATATCTTATAGTGGACACATGTACTATTCCAGCACACCAGATGGCTATTCCTGGTTCGTCCATGGGGACGAAATACACACCTAGCAAACTTTTTGTAGTGAAAGAGGTGCGAACAAAGATTTTGGCCATAAAACTGGAATGGTAATATGTGCGGCTAAGAATTTCTTATATTTTATAGTGGACACATGTACCATCCAGCTCACCAGTTGTCACTTCCTGGTTCGCTCCTGGGGATAAGATACACACCCAGCAAACTTTTTGTAGTCAAAAAGGTGCGAAGAAACTTTTTGGCCATAAAACTTAAACGGTAACATGTGCGGCTAAGAAATTTTTATATTTTATAGTGGACACACGTACCAATCCAGCGCAGCAGTTGTCACTTCCTGGTTCATCTAAGGGAATAAGATACACACTCAGCAAACTTTTTGTAGTGAAAAAAGTGCTAACAAAGTTTTTGGCCACAAAACTGGAATGGTAATATGTGCGGCTAAGAATTTCTTATATTTTATAGTGGACACATGTACCATCCAGCTCACCAGTTGTCACTTCCTGGTTCATCCTAGGGAATGAGATACACACCCAGAAAACTTTATGTAGTGAAAAAGGTGCGAAGAAACTTTTTGGCCATAAAACTTAAACGGTAAGATGTGTGGCTAAGAAATTTTTATATTTTATAGTGGACACACGTACCAATCCAGCGCAGCAGTTGTCACTTCCTGGTTCATCTAAGGGAATAAGATACACACTCAGCAAACTTTTTGTAGTGAAAAAAGTGCTAACAAAGTTTTTGGCCATAAAACTGGAATGGTAATATGTGCGGCTAAGAATTTTTTATATTTTATAGTGGACACATGTGCCATTTCAGCGCACCAGTTTTCACTTCCTGGTTCGGTCCTGGGGATAAGATACACACCCAGCAAACTTTTCGTAGTGAAAAAGGTGCGAAAAAACTTTTGGGCCATAAAACTGAAATGGTAATATGTGCGGCTAAAAATTTTTGACATTTTATAGTGGACACATGTGCCATTTCAGCCCACCAGTTGTCACTTCCTTTTACGGTCTTTGGGATGAGATACACACCCAGCAAACTTTTTGTAGAGAAAAAGGTGCGAAGAAACTTTTTGGCCATAAAACTTAAATGGTAAGATGTGCGGCTAAGAAATTTTTATATTTTATAGTGGACACACGTACCAATCCAGCGCAGCAGTTGTCACTTCCTGGTTCATCTAAGGGAATAAGATACACACTCAGCAAACTTTTTGTAGTGAAAAAAGTGCTAACAAAGTTTTTGGCCATAAAACTGAAATGGTAATATGTGCGGCTAAAAATTTTTGACATTTTATAGTGGACACATGTGCCATTTCAGCCCACCAGTTGTCACTTCCTTTTACGGTCTTTGGGATGAGATACACACCCAGCAAACTTTTTGTAGAGAAAAAGGTGCGAACAAAGTTTTTGGCCATAAAACTTAAATGGTAACATGTGCGGCTAAGAAATTTTTATATTTTATAGTGGACACATGTACCAATCCAGCGCACCAGTTGTCACTTCCTGGTTCGGCCTAGGGGATGAGATACACACCCAGCAAACTTTTTGTAGTGAAAAAAGCTCGAAAAAAGTTTCTGGCCACAAAACTGGAATGGTAATATGTGCGGCTAAGAATTTTTGATATTTTATCGCGAACACATGTACCATTCTAGAGCACTAGTTGTCACTTCCTGGTACGGCCTAGGGGATATGATACACACCCAGCAAACTTTTTGTAGTGAAAAAGGCGCGAACAAAGTTTTTGGCCATAAAACGGGAATGGTAATATGTGCGGCTAAGAATTTTTTATTATTTATAGTGGACACATGTACCATTTTAGCGCACCAGTTGTAATTTCCTGGTTCGGCCCTGGAGACAAAATAGACACCTAGCAAACTTTTTGTAGTGAAAAAGGCGCGAAAAAAGTTTCTGGCCATAAAACACATGTACCATTCCAGCGCACCAGTTGTCACATCCGGCATCGGCCTTGTGGATGAGATACACACCGAGCAAACTTTTAGTAGTGAAAAAGATGCGAACAAAGTTTTTGGCCATAAAACGGGAATGGTACTATGTGCGGCTAAGAAATTTTTATATTTTATAGTGGACACATGTACCATTCCAGCGCACCAGTTGTCATTTCCTGGTTCGTCCATGGGGACGAAATACACACCTAGCAAACTTTTTGTAGTGAAAGAGGTGCGAACAAAGTTTTTGGCCATAAAACTGGAATGGTATAATGTGCGTCTAGGAATTTTTTATATCTTATAGTGGACACATGTACTATTCCAGCACACCAGATGGCTATTCCTGGTTCGTCCATGGGGACGAAATACACACCTAGCAAACTTTTTGTAGTGAAAGAGGTGCGAACAAAGATTTTGGCCATAAAACTGGAATGGTAATATGTGCGGCTAAGAATTTCTTATATTTTATAGTGGACACATGTACCATCCAGCTCACCAGTTGTCACTTCCTGGTTCGCTCCTGGGGATAAGATACACACCCAGCAAACTTTTTGTAGTCAAAAAGGTGCGAAGAAACTTTTTGGCCATAAAACTTAAACGGTAACATGTGCGGCTAAGAAATTTTTATATTTTATAGTGGACACACGTACCAATCCAGCGCAGCAGTTGTCACTTCCTGGTTCATCTAAGGGAATAAGATACACACTCAGCAAACTTTTTGTAGTGAAAAAAGTGCTAACAAAGTTTTTGGCCACAAAACTGGAATGGTAATATGTGCGGCTAAGAATTTCTTATATTTTATAGTGGACACATGTACCATCCAGCTCACCAGTTGTCACTTCCTGGTTCATCCTAGGGAATGAGATACACACCCAGAAAACTTTATGTAGTGAAAAAGGTGCGAAGAAACTTTTTGGCCATAAAACTTAAATGGTAAGATGTGCGGCTAAGAAATTTTTATATTTTATAGTGGACACACGTACCAATCCAGCGCAGCAGTTGTCACTTCCTGGTTCATCTAAGGGAATAAGATACACACTCAGCAAACTTTTTGTAGTGAAAAAAGTGCTAACAAAGTTTTTGGCCATAAAACTGGAATGGTAATATGTGCGGCTAAGAATTTTTTATATTTTATAGTGGACACATGTGCCATTTCAGCGCACCAGTTTTCACTTCCTGGTTCGGTCCTGGGGATAAGATACACACCCAGCAAACTTTTCGTAGTGAAAAAGGTGCGAAAAAACTTTTGGGCCATAAAACTGAAATGGTAATATGTGCGGCTAAAAATTTTTGACATTTTATAGTGGACACATGTGCCATTTCAGCCCACCAGTTGTCACTTCCTTTTACGGTCTTTGGGATGAGATACACACCCAGCAAACTTTTTGTAGAGAAAAAGGTGCGAACAAAGTTTTTGGCCATAAAACTGGAATGGTAATATATGCGGCTAAGAAATTTTTATATATTATATTTTATAGTGGACACATGTACCAATCGAGCGCACCAGCTGTCACTTCCTGGTTCGCTCCTGGGGATAAGATACACACCCAGCAAACTTTTTGTAGTAAAAAAGGTGCGAAGAAACTTTTTGGCCATAAAACTTAAATGGTAACATGTGCGACTAAGAAATTTTTATATTTTATAGTGGACACATGTACCAATCCAGCGCACCAGTTGTCACTTCCTGGTTCGGCCTAGGGGATGAGATACACACCCAGCAAACTTTTTGTAGTGAAAAAAGCTCGAAAAAAGTTTCTGGCCACAAAACTGGAATGGTAATATGTGCGGCTAAGAATTTTTGATATTTTATAGTGGACACATTTACCAATCCAGCGCACCAGTTGTCACTTCCTGGTTCGGCCTAGGGGATGAGATACACACCCAGCAAACTTTTTGTAGTGAAAAAAGCTCGAAAAAAGTTTCTGGCCACAAAACTGGAATGGTAATATGTGCGGCTAAGAATTTTTGATATTTTATAGTGGACACATGTACAATTTTAGCGCACCAGTTGTCATTTCCTGGTTCGGCCCTGGAGACAAAATAGACACCTAGCAAACTTTTTGTAGTGAAAAAGGCGCGAAAAAAGTTTCTGGCCATAAAACTAAAATGGTAATATGTGCGGCTAAGAATTTTTGACAATTTATAGTGGACACATGTGCCATTTCAGCCCACCAGTTGTCACTTCCTTTTACGGTCTTTGGGATGAGATACACACCCAGCAAACTTTTTGTATAGAAAAAGGTGCGAACAAAGTTTTTGGCCATAAAACTGGAATGGTAATATGTGCGACTAAGAATTTTTTATTATTTATAGTGGCCACATGTACCGTTTCAGCGCACCAGTTGTTGCTTCCTGGTTCGGACCTGGGAATGAGATACACACCCAGCAAACTTTTTTTTAGAGAAAAATTATGTATTAGCCCAATAAGTTTTTGGCTATAAAACTGGAATGGTAATATGTGCGGCCAAGAATTTTTGATATTTTATCGCGAACACATGTACCATTCTAGAGCACTAGTTGTCACTTCCTGGTACGGCCTAGGGGATATGATACACACCCAGCAAACTTTTTGTAGTGAAAAAGGCGCGAACAAAGTTTTTGGCCATAAAACGGGAATGGTAATATGTGCGGCTAAGAATTTTTTATTATTTATAGTGGACACATGTACCATTTTAGCGCACCAGTTGTAATTTCCTGGTTCGGCCCTGGAGACAAAATAGACACCTAGCAAACTTTTTGTAGTGAAAAAGGCGCGAAAAAAGTTTCTGGCCATAAAACACATGTACCATTCCAGCGCACCAGTTGTCACATCCGGCATCGGCCTTGTGGATGAGATACACACCGAGCAAACTTTTAGTAGTGAAAAAGATGCGAACAAAGTTTTTGGCCATAAAACGGGAATGGTACTATGTGCGGCTAAGAAATTTTTATATTTTATAGTGGACACATGTACCATTCCAGCGCACCAGTTGTCATTTCCTGGTTCGTCCATGGGGACGAAATACACACCTAGCAAACTTTTTGTAGTGAAAGAGGTGCGAACAAAGTTTTTGGCCATAAAACTGGAATGGTATAATGTGCGTCTAGGAATTTTTTATATCTTATAGTGGACACATGTACTATTCCAGCACACCAGATGGCTATTCCTGGTTCGTCCATGGGGACGAAATACACACCTAGCAAACTTTTTGTAGTGAAAGAGGTGCGAACAAAGATTTTGGCCATAAAACTGGAATGGTAATATGTGCGGCTAAGAATTTCTTATATTTTATAGTGGACACATGTACCATCCAGCTCACCAGTTGTCACTTCCTGGTTCGCTCCTGGGGATAAGATACACACCCAGCAAACTTTTTGTAGTCAAAAAGGTGCGAAGAAACTTTTTGGCCATAAAACTTAAACGGTAACATGTGCGGCTAAGAAATTTTTATATTTTATAGTGGACACACGTACCAATCCAGCGCAGCAGTTGTCACTTCCTGGTTCATCTAAGGGAATAAGATACACACTCAGCAAACTTTTTGTAGTGAAAAAAGTGCTAACAAAGTTTTTGGCCATAAAACTGGAATGGTAATATGTGCGGCTAAGAATTTTTTATATTTTATAGTGGACACATGTGCCATTTCAGCGCACCAGTTGTCATTTCCTGGTTCATCCATGGGGACGAAATACACACCTAGCAAACTTTTTGTAGTGAAAGAGGTGCGAACAAAGTTTTTGGCCATAAAACTGGAATGGTATAATGTGCGTCTAGGAATTTTTTATATCTTATTGTGGACACATGTACTATTCCAGCACACCAGATGGCTATTCCTGGTTCGTCCATGGGGACGAAATACACACCTAGCAAACTTTTTGTAGTGAAAGAGGTGCGAACAAAGATTTTGGCCATAAAACTGGAATGGTAATATGTGCGGCTAAGAATTTCTTATATTTTATAGTGGACAAATGTACCATCCAGCTCACCAGTTGCCACTTCCTGGTTCATCCTAGGGAATGAGATACACACCCAGAAAACTTTATGTAGTGAAAAAGGTGCGAAGAAACTTTTTGGCCATAAAACTTAAATGGTAAGATGTGCGGCTAAGAAATTTTTATATTTTATAGTGGACACACGTACCAATCCAGCGCAGCAGTTGTCACTTCCTGGTTCATCTAAGGGAATAAGATACACACTCAGCAAACTTTTTGTAGTGAAAAAAGTGCTAACAAAGTTTTTGGCCATAAAACTGGAATGGTAATATGTGCGGCTAAGAATTTTTTATATTTTATAGTGGACACATGTGCCATTTCAGCGCACCAGTTGTCACTTCCTGGTTCGGTCCTGGGGATAAGATACACACCCAGCAAACTTTTCGTAGTGAAAAAGGTGCGAAAAAACTTTTGGGCCATAAAACTGAAATGGTAATATGTGCGGCTAAAAATTTTTGACATTTTATAGTGGACACATGTGCCATTTCAGCCCACCAGTTGTCACTTCCTTTTACGGTCTTTGGGATGAGATACACACCCAGCAAACTTTTTGTAGAGAAAAAGGTGCGAACAAAGTTTTTGGCCATAAAACTGGAATGGTAATATATGCGGCTAAGAAATTTTTATATATTATATTTTATAGTGGACACATGTACCAATCGAGCGCACCAGCTGTCACTTCCTGGTTCGCTCCTGGGGATAAGATACACACCCAGCAAACTTTTTGGCCATAAAACTTAAATGGTAACATGTGCGGCTAAGAAATTTTTATATTTTATAGTGGACACATGTACCAATCCAGCGCACCAGTTGTCACTTCCTGGTTCGGCCTAGGGGATGAGATACACACCCAGCAAACTTTTTGTAGTGAAAAAAGCTCGAAAAAAGTTTCTGGCCACAAAACTGGAATGGTAATATGTGCGGCTAAGAATTTTTGATATTTTATAGTGGACACATTTACCAATCCAGCGCACCAGTTGTCACTTCCTGGTTCGGCCTAAGGGATGAGATACACACCCAGCAAACTTTTTGTAGTGAAAAAAGCTCGAAAAAAGTTTCTGGCCACAAAACTGGAATGGTAATATGTGCGGCTAAGAATTTTTGATATTTTATAGTGGACACATGTACAATTTTAGCGCACCAGTTGTCATTTCCTGGTTCGGCCCTGGAGACAAAATAGACACCTAGCAAACTTTTTGTAGTGAAAAAGGCGCGAAAAAAGTTTCTGGCCATAAAACTAAAATGGTAATATGTGCGGCTAAGAATTTTTGACAATTTATAGTGGACACATGTGCCATTTCAGCCCACCAGTTGTCACTTCCTTTTACGGTCTTTGGGATGAGATACACACCCAGCAAACTTTTTGTAGAGAAAAAGGTGCGAACAAAGTTTTTGGCCATAAAACTGGAATGGTAATATGTGCGACTAAGAATTTTTTATTATTTATAGTGGCCACATGTACCGTTTCAGCGCACCAGTTGTTGCTTCCTGGTTCGGACCTGGGAATGAGATACACACCCAGCAAACTTTTTTTTAGAGAAAAGTTATGTAATAGCCCAATAAGTTTTTGGCTATAAAACTGGAATGGTAATATGTGCGGCCAAGAATTTTTGATATTTTATCGCGAACACATGTACCATTCTAGAGCACTAGTTGTCACTTCCTGGTACGGCCTAGGGGATATGATACACACCCAGCAAACTTTTTGTAGTGAAAAAGGCGCGAACAAAGTTTTTGGCCATAAAACGGGAATGGTAATATGTGCGGCTAAGAATTTTTTATTATTTATAGTGGACACATGTACCATTTTAGCGCACCAGTTGTAATTTCCTGGTTCGGCCCTGGAGACAAAATAGACACCTAGCAAACTTTTTGTAGTGAAAAAGGCGCGAAAAAAGTTTCTGGCCATAAAACACATGTACCATTCCAGCGCACCAGTTGTCACATCCGGCATCGGCCTTGTGGATGAGATACACACCGAGCAAACTTTTAGTAGTGAAAAAGATGCGAACAAAGTTTTTGGCCATAAAACGGGAATGGTACTAGGTGCGGCTAAGAAATTTTTATATTTTATAGTGGACACATGTACCATTCCAGCGCACCAGTTGTCATTTCCTGGTTCGTCCATGGGGACGAAATACACACCTAGCAAACTTTTTGTAGTGAAAGAGGTGCGAACAAAGTTTTTGGCCATAAAACTGGAATGGTATAATGTGCGTCTAGGAATTTTTTATATCTTATAGTGGACACATGTACTATTCCAGCACACCAGATGGCTATTCCTGGTTCGTCCATGGGGACGAAATACACACCTAGCAAACTTTTTGTAGTGAAAGAGGTGCGAACAAAGATTTTGGCCATAAAACTGGAATGGTAATATGTGCGGCTAAGAATTTCTTATATTTTATAGTGGACACATGTACCATCCAGCTCACCAGTTGTCACTTCCTGGTTCGCTCCTGGGGATAAGATACACACCCAGCAAACTTTTTGTAGTCAAAAAGGTGCGAAGAAACTTTTTGGCCATAAAACTTAAACGGTAACATGTGCGGCTAAGAAATTTTTATATTTTATAGTGGACACACGTACCAATCCAGCGCAGCAGTTGTCACTTCCTGGTTCATCTAAGGGAATAAGATACACACTCAGCAAACTTTTTGTAGTGAAAAAAGTGCTAACAAAGTTTTTGGCCATAAAACTGGAATGGTAATATGTGTGGCTAAGAATTTCTTATATTTTATAGTGGACACATGTACCATCCAGCTCACCAGTTGTCACTTCCTGGTTCATCCTAGGGAATGAGATACACACCCAGAAAACTTTATGTAGTGAAAAAGGTGCGAAGAAACTTTTTGGCCATAAAACTTAAATGGTAACATGTGCGGCTAAGAAATTTTTATATTTTATAGTGGACACACGTACCAATCCAGCGCAGCAGTTGTCACTTCCTGGTTCATCTAAGGGAATAAGATACACACTCAGCAAACTTTTTGTAGTGAAAAAAGTGCTAACAAAGTTTTTGGCCATAAAACTGGAATGGTAATATGTGCGGCTAAGAATTTTTTATATTTTATAGTGGACACATGTGCCATTTCAGCGCACCAGTTGTCACTTCCTGGTTCGGTCCTGGGGATAAGATACACACCCAGCAAACTTTTCGTAGTGAAAAAGGTGCGAAAAAACTTTTGGGCCATAAAACTGAAATGGTAATATGTGCGGCTAAAAATTTTTGACATTTTATAGTGGACACATGTGCCATTTCAGCCCACCAGTTGTCACTTCCTTTTACGGTCTTTGGGATGAGATACACACCCAGCAAACTTTTTGTAGAGAAAAAGGTGCGAACAAAGTTTTTGGCCATAAAACTGGAATGGTAATATATGCGGCTAAGAAATTTTTATATATTATATTTTATAGTGGACACATGTACCAATCGAGCGCACCAGCTGTCACTTCCTGGTTCGCTCCTGGGGATAAGATACACACCCAGCAAACTTTTTGTAGTAAAAAAGGTGCGAAGAAACTTTTTGGCCATAAAACTTAAGTGGTAACATGTGCGGCTAAGAAATTTTTATATTTTATAGTGGACACATGTACCAATCCAGCGCACCAGTTGTCACTTCCTGGTTCGCTCCTGGTTATAAGATACACACCCAGCAAACTTTTTGTAGTAAAAAAGGTGCGAAGAAACTTTTTGGCCATAAAACTTAAATGGTAACATGTGCGACTAAGAAATTTTTATATTTTATAGTGGACACATGTACCAATCCAGCGCACCAGTTGTCACTTCCTGGTTCGGCCTAGGGGATGAGATACACACCCAGCAAACTTTTTGTAGTGAAAAAAGCTCGAAAAAAGTTTCTGGCCACAAAACTGGAATGGTAATATGTGCGGCTAAGAATTTTTGATATTTTATAGTGGACACATTTACCAATCCAGCGCACCAGTTGTCACTTCCTGGTTCGGCCTAGGGGATGAGATACACACCCAGCAAACTTTTTGTAGTGAAAAAAGCTCGAAAAAAGTTTCTGGCCACAAAACTGGAATGGTAATATGTGCGGCTAAGAATTTTTGATATTTTATAGTGGACACATGTACAATTTTAGCGCACCAGTTGTCATTTCCTGGTTCGGCCCTGGAGACAAAATAGACACCTAGCAAACTTTTTGTAGTGAAAAAGGCGCGAAAAAAGTTTCTGGCCATAAAACTAAAATGGTAATATGTGCGGCTAAGAATTTTTGACGATTTATAGTGGACACATGTGCCATTTCAGCCCACCAGTTGTCACTTCCTTTTATGGTCTTTGGGATGAGATACACACCCAGCAAACTTTTTGTATAGAAAAAGGTGCGAACAAAGTTTTTGGCCATAAAACTGGAATGGTAATATGTGCGACTAAGAATTTTTTATTATTTATAGTGGCCACATGTACCGTTTCAGCGCACCAGTTGTTGCTTCCTGGTTCGGACCTGGGGATGAGATACACACCCAGCAAATTTTTTTTTTAGAGAAAAATTATGTATTAGCCCAATAAGTTTTTGGCTATAAAACTGGAATGGTAATATGTGCGGCCAAGAATTTTTGATATTTTATCGCGAACACATGTACCATTCTAGAGCACTAGTTGTCACTTCCTGGTACGGCCTAGGGCATATGATACACACCCAGCAAACTTTTTGTAGTGAAAAAGGCGCGAACAAAGTTTTTGGCCATAAAACGGGAATGGTAATATGTGCGGCTAAGAATTTTTTATTATTTATAGTGGACACATGTACCATTTTAGCGCACCAGTTGTAATTTCCTGGTTCGGCCCTGGAGACAAAATAGACACCTAGCAAACTTTTTGTAGTGAAAAAGGCGCGAAAAAAGTTTCTGGCCATAAAACACATGTACCATTCCAGCGCACCAGTTGTCACATCCGGCATCGGCCTTGTGGATGAGATACACACCGAGCAAACTTTTAGTAGTGAAAAAGATGCGAACAAAGTTTTTGGCCATAAAACGGGAATGGTACTATGTGCGGCTAAGAAATTTTTATATTTTATAGTGGACACATGTACCATTCCAGCGCACCAGTTGTCATTTCCTGGTTCGTCCATGGGGACGAAATACACACCTAGCAAACTTTTTGTAGTGAAAGAGGTGCGAACAAAGTTTTTGGCCATAAAACTGGAATGGTATAATGTGCGTCTAGGAATTTTTTATATCTTATAGTGGACACATGTACTATTCCAGCACACCAGATGGCTATTCCTGGTTCGTCCATGGGGACGAAATACACACCTAGCAAACTTTTTGTAGCGAAAGAGGTGCGAACAAAGATTTTGGCCATAAAACTGGAATGGTAATATGTGCGGCTAAGAATTTCTTATATTTTATAGTGGACACATGTACCATCCAGCTCACCAGTTGTCACTTCCTGGTTCGCTCCTGGGGATAAGATACACACCCAGCAAACTTTTTGTAGTCAAAAAGGTGCGAAGAAACTTTTTGGCCATAAAACTTAAACGGTAACATGTGCGGCTAAGAAATTTTTATATTTTATAGTGGACACACGTACCAATCCAGCGCAGCAGTTGTCACTTCCTGGTTCGTCCATGGGGACGAAATACACACCTAGCAAACTTTTTGTAGTGAAAGAGGTGCGAACAAAGTTTTTGGCCATAAAACTGGTATGGTATAATGTGCGTCTAGGAATTTTTTATATCTTATAGTGGACACATGTACTATTCCAGCACACCAGATGGCTATTCCTGGTTCGGCCTAGGGGATGAGATACACACCCATCAAACTTTTTGTAGTGAAAAAAGCTCGAAAAAAGTTTCTGGCCACAAAACTGGAATGGTAATATGTGCGGCTAATAATTTTTGATATTTTATAGTGGACACATTTACCAATCCAGCGCACCAGTTGTCACTTCCTGGTTCGGCCTAAGGGATGAGATACACACCCAGCAAACTTTTTGTAGTGAAAGAGGTGCGAACAAAGTTTTTGGCCATAAAACTGGAATGGTATAATGTGCGTCTAGGAATTTTTTATATCTTATAGTGGACACATGTACTATTTCAGCCCACCAGTTGTCACTTCCTTTTACGGTCTTTGGAATGAGATACACACCCAGCAAACTTTTTGTAGAGAAAAAGGTGCGAACAAAGTTTTTGGCCATAAAACTGGAATGGTAATATATGCGGCTAAGAAATTTTTATATATTATATGTTATAGTGGACACATGTACCAATCGAGCGCACCAGCTGTCACTTCCTGGTTCGCTCCTGGGGATAAGATACACACCCAGCAAACTTTTTGGCCATAAAACTTAAATGGTAACATGTGCGGCTAAGAAATTTTTATATTTTATAGTGGACACATGTACCAATCCAGCGCACCAGTTGTCACTTCCTGGTTCGGCCTAGGGGATGAGATACACACCCAGCAAACTTTTTGTAGTGAAAAAAGCTCGAAAAAAGTTTCTGGCCACAAAACTGGAATGGTAATATGTGCGGCTAATAATTTTTGATATTTTATAGTGGACACATTTACCAATCCAGCGCACCAGTTGTCACTTCCTGGTTCGGCCTAAGGGATGAGATACACACCCAGCAAACTTTTTGTAGTGAAAAAAGCTCGAAAAAAGTTTCTGGCCACAAAACTGGAATGGTAATGTGTGCGGCTAAGAATTTTTGATATTTTATAGTGGACACATGTACAATTTTAGCGCACCAGTTGTCATTTCCTGGTTCGGCCCTGGAGACAAAATAGACACCTAGCAAACTTTTTGTAGTGAAAAAGGCGCGAAAAAAGTTTCTGGCCATAAAACTAAAATGGTAATATGTGCGGCTAAGAATTTTTGACAATTTATAGTGGACACATGTGCCATTTCAGCCCACCAGTTGTCACTTCCTTTTACGGTCTTTGGGATGAGATACACACCCAGCAAACTTTTTGTAGAGAAAAAGGTGCGAACAAAGTTTTTGGCCATAAAACTGGAATGGTAATATGTGCGACTAAGAATTTTTTATTATTTATAGTGGCCACATGTACCGTTTCAGCGCACCAGTTGTTGCTTCCTGGTTCGGACCTGGGAATGAGATACACACCCAGCAAACTTTTTTTTAGAGAAAAGTTATGTATTAGCCCAATAAGTTTTTGGCTATAAAACTGGAATGGTAATATGTGCGGCCAAGAATTTTTGATATTTTATCGCGAACACATGTACCATTCTAGAGCACTAGTTGTCACTTCCTGGTACGGCCTAGGGGATATGATACACACCCAGCAAACTTTTTGTAGTGAAAAAGGCGCGAACAAAGTTTTTGGCCATAAAACGGGAATGGTAATATGTGCGGCTAAGAATTTTTTATTATTTATAGTGGACACATGTACCATTTTAGCGCACCAGTTGTAATTTCCTGGTTCGGCCCTGGAGACAAAATAGACACCTAGCAAACTTTTTGTAGTGAAAAAGGTGCGAAAAAAGTTTCTGGCCATAAAACACATGTACCATTCCAGCGCACCAGTTGTCACATCCGGCATCGGCCTTGTGGATGAGATACACACCGAGCAAACTTTTAGTAGTGAAAAAGATGCGAACAAAGTTTTTGGCCATAAAACGGGAATGGTACTATGTGCGGCTAAGAAATTTTTATATTTTATAGTGGACACATGTACCATTCCAGCGCACCAGTTGTCATTTCCTGGTTCGTCCATGGGGACGAAATACACACCTAGCAAACTTTTTGTAGTGAAAGAGGTGCGAACAAAGTTTTTGGCCATAAAACTGGAATGGTATAATGTGCGTCTAGGAATTTTTTATATCTTATAGTGGACACATGTACTATTCCAGCACACCAGATGGCTATTCCTGGTTCGTCCATGGGGACGAAATACACACCTAGCAAACTTTTTGTAGTGAAAGAGGTGCGAACAAAGATTTTGGCCATAAAACTGGAATGGTAATATGTGCGGCTCAGAATTTCTTATATTTTATAGTGGACACATGTACCATCCAGCTCACCAGTTGTCACTTCCTGGTTCGCTCCTGGGGATAAGATACACACCCAGCAAACTTTTTGTAGTCAAAAAGGTGCGAAGAAACTTTTTGGCCATAAAACTTAAACGGTAACATGTGCGGCTAAGAAATTTTTATATTTTATAGTGGACACACGTACCAATCCAGCGCAGCAGTTGTCACTTCCTGGTTCATCTAAGGGAATAAGATACACACTCAGCAAACTTTTTGTAGTGAAAAAAGTGCTAACAAAGTTTTTGGCCATAAAACTGGAATGGTAATATGTGCGTCTAAGAATTTCTTATATTTTATAGTGGACACATGTACCATCCAGCTCACCAGTTGTCACTTCCTGGTTCATCCTAGGGAATGAGATACACACCCAGAAAACTTTATGTAGTGAAAAAGGTGCGAAGAAACTTTTTGGCCATAAAACTTAAATGGTAACATGTGCGGCTAAGAAATTTTTATATTTTATAGTGGACACACGTACCAATCCAGCGCAGCAGTTGTCACTTCCTGGTTCATCTAAGGGAATAAGATACACACTCAGCAAACTTTTTGTAGTGAAAAAAGTGCTAACAAAGTTTTTGGCCATAAAACTGGAATGGTAATATGTGCGGCTAAGAATTTTTTATATTTTATAGTGGACACATGTGCCATTTCAGCGCACCAGTTGTCACTTCCTGGTTCGGTCCTGGGGATAAGATACACACCCAGCAAACTTTTCGTAGTGAAAAAGGTGCGAAAAAACTTTTGGGCCATAAAACTGAAATGGTAATATGTGCGGCTAAAAATTTTTGACATTTTATAGTGGACACATGTGCCATTTCAGCCCACCAGTTGTCACTTCCTTTTACGGTCTTTGGGATGAGATACACACCCAGCAAACTTTTTGTAGAGAAAAAGGTGCGAACAAAGTTTTTGGCCATAAAACTGGAATGGTAATATATGCGGCTAAGAAATTTTTATATATTATATGTTATAGTGGACACATGTACCAATCGAGCGCACCAGCTGTCACTTCCTGGTTCGCTCCTGGGGATAAGATACACACCCAGCAAACTTTTTGGCCATAAAACTTAAATGGTAACATGTGCGGCTAAGAAATTTTTATATTTTATAGTGGACACATGTACCAATCCAGCGCACCAGTTGTCACTTCCTGGTTCGGCCTAGGGGATGAGATACACACCCAGCAAACTTTTTGTAGTGAAAAAAGCTCGAAAAAAGTTTCTGGCCACAAAACTGGAATGGTAATATGTGCGGCTAATAATTTTTGATATTTTATAGTGGACACATTTACCAATCCAGCGCACCAGTTGTCACTTCCTGGTTCGGCCTAAGGGATGAGATACACACCCAGCAAACTTTTTGTAGTGAAAAAAGCTCGAAAAAAGTTTCTGGCCACAAAACGGGAATGGTAATATGTGCGGCTAAGAATTTTTTATTATTTATAGTGGACACATGTACCATTTTAGCGCACCAGTTGTAATTTCCTGGTTCGGCCCTGGAGACAAAATAGACACCTAGCAAACTTTTTGTAGTGAAAAAGGCGCGAAAAAAGTTTCTGGCCATAAAACACATGTACCATTCCAGCGCACCAGTTGTCACATCCGGCATCGGCCTTGTGGATGAGATACACACCGAGCAAACTTTTAGTAGTGAAAAAGATGCGAACAAAGTTTTTGGCCATAAAACGGGAATGGTACTATGTGCGGCTAAGAAATTTTTATATTTTATAGTGGACACATGTACCATTCCAGCGCACCAGTTGTCATTTCCTGGTTCGTCCATGGGGACGAAATACACACCTAGCAAACTTTTTGTAGTGAAAGAGGTGCGAACAAAGTTTTTGGCCATAAAACTGGAATGGTATAATGTGCGTCTAGGAATTTTTTATATCTTATAGTGGACACATGTACTATTCCAGCACACCAGATGGCTATTCCTGGTTCGTCCATGGGGACGAAATACACACCTAGCAAACTTTTTGTAGTGAAAGAGGTGCGAACAAAGATTTTGGCCATAAAACTGGAATGGTAATATGTGCGGCTCAGAATTTCTTATATTTTATAGTGGACACATGTACCATCCAGCTCACCAGTTGTCACTTCCTGGTTCGCTCCTGGGGATAAGATACACACCCAGCAAACTTTTTGTAGTCAAAAAGGTGCGAAGAAACTTTTTGGCCATAAAACTTAAACGGTAACATGTGCGGCTAAGAAATTTTTATATTTTATAGTGGACACACGTACCAATCCAGCGCACCAGTTGTCACTTCCTGGTTCATCTAAGGGAATAAGATACACACTCAGCAAACTTTTTGTAGTGAAAAAAGTGCTAACAAAGTTTTTGGCCATAAAACTGGAATGGTAATATGTGCGGCTAAGAATTTCTTATATTTTATAGTGGACACATGTACCATCCAGCTCACCAGTTGTCACTTCCTGGTTCATCCTAGGGAATGAGATACACACCCAGAAAACTTTATGTAGTGAAAAAGGTGCGAAGAAACTTTTTGGCCATAAAACTTAAATGGTAACATGTGCGGCTAAGAAATTTTTATATTTTATAGTGGACACACGTACCAATCCAGCGCAGCAGTTGTCACTTCCTGGTTCATCTAAGGGAATAAGATACACACTCAGCAAACTTTTTGTAGTGAAAAAAGTGCTAACAAAGTTTTTGGCCATAAAACTGGAATGGTAATATGTGCGGCTAAGAATTTTTTATATTTTATAGTGGACACATGTGCCATTTCAGCGCACCAGTTGTCACTTCCTGGTTCGGTCCTGGGGATAAGATACACACCCAGCAAACTTTTCGTAGTGAAAAAGGTGCGAAAAAACTTTTGGGCCATAAAACTGAAATGGTAATATGTGCGGCTAAAAATTTTTGACATTTTATAGTGGACACATGTGCCATTTCAGCCCACCAGTTGTCACTTCCTTTTACGGTCTTTGGGATGAGATACACACCCAGCAAACTTTTTGTAGAGAAAAAGGTGCGAACAAAGTTTTTGGCCATAAAACTGGAATGGTAATATATGCGGCTAAGAAATTTTTATATATTATATTTTATAGTGGACACATGTACCAATCGAGCGCACCAGCTGTCACTTCCTGGTTCGCTCCTGGGGATAAGATACACACCCAGCAAACTTTTTGTAGTAAAAAAGGTGCGAAGAAACTTTTTGGCCATAAAACTTAAATGGTAACATGTGCGGCTAAGAAATTTTTATATTTTATAGTGGACACATGTACCAATCCAGCGCACCAGTTGTCACTTCCTGGTTCGGCCTAGGGGATGAGATACACACCCAGCAAACTTTTTGTAGTGAAAAAAGCTCGAAAAAAGTTTCTGGCCACAAAACTGGAATGGTAATATGTGCGGCTAAGAATTTTTGATATTTTATAGTGGACACATTTACCAATCCAGCGCACCAGTTGTCACTTCGTGGCTCGGCCTAGGGGATGAGATACACACCCAGCAAACTTTTTGTAGTGAAAAAAGCTCGAAAAAAGTTTCTGGCCACAAAACTGGAATGGTAATATGTGCGGCTAAGAATTTTTGATATTTTATAGTGGACACATGTACAATTTTAGCGCACCAGTTGTCATTTCCTGGTTCGGCCCTGGAGACAAAATAGACACCTAGCAAACTTTTTGTAGTGAAAAAGGCGCGAAAAAAGTTTCTGGCCATAAAACTAAAATGGTAATATGTGCGGCTAAGAATTTTTGACAATTTATAGTGGACACATGTGCCATTTCAGCCCACCAGTTGTCACTTCCTTTTACGGTCTTTGGGATGAGATACACACCCAGCAAACTTTTTGTAGAGAAAAAGGTGCGAACAAAGTTTTTGGCCATAAAACTGGAATGGTAATATGTGCGACTAAGAAGTTTTTATTATTTATAGTGGCCACATGTACCGTTTCAGCGCACCAGTTGTTGCTTCCTGGTTCGGACCTGGGAATGAGATACACACCCAGCAAACTTTTTTTTAGAGAAAAATTATGTATTAGCCCAATAAGTTTTTGGCTATAAAACTGGAATGGTAATATGTGCGGCCAAGAATTTTTGATATTTTATCGCGAACACATGTACCATTCTAGAGCACTAGTTGTCACTTCCTGGTACGACCTAGGGGATATGATACACACCCAGCAAACTTTTTGTAGTGAAAAAGGCGCGAACAAAGTTTTTGGCCATAAAACGGGAATGGTAATATGTGCGGCTAAGAATTTTTTATTATTTATAGTGGACACATGTACCATTTTAGCGCACCAGTTGTAATTTCCTGGTTCGGCCCTGGAGACAAAATAGACACCTAGCAAACTTTTTGTAGTGAAAAAGGCGCGAAAAAAGTTTCTGGCCATAAAACACATGTACCATTCCAGCGCACCAGTTGTCACATCCGGCATCGGCCTTGTGGATGAGATACACACCGAGCAAACTTTTAGTAGTGAAAAAGATGCGAACAAAGTTTTTGGCCATAAAACGGGAATGGTACTATGTGCGGCTAAGAAATTTTTATATTTTATAGTGGACACATGTACCATTCCAGCGCACCAGTTGTCATTTCCTGGTTCGTCCATGGGGACGAAATACACACCTAGCAAACTTTTTGTAGTGAAAGAGGTGCGAACAAAGTTTTTGGCCATAAAACTGGAATAATATAATGTGCGTCTAGGAATTTTTTATATCTTATAGTGGACACATGTACTATTCCAGCACACAAGATGGCTATTCCTGGTTCGTCCATGGGAATGAGATACACACCCAGAAAACTTTATGTAGTGAAAAAGGTGCGAAGAAACTTTTTGGCCATAAAACTTAAACGGTAACATGTGCGGCTAAGAAGTTTTTATATTTTATAGTGGACACATGTGCCATTTCAGCGCACCAGTTGTCAATTCCTGGTTCGGTCCTATTACCGAAATACACACATAGCAAACATTTTGTGGTAAAAAAGGCCCGAAAAAAGTTTCTGGCCATAAAACTGAAATGGTAATATGTGCGTCTTAGAATTTTTGATATTTTATAGTCGACACAAATACTATTCCAGCGTACCAGTTTCCATTTCCTGGTTCGGCCCTGGGGATAAGATATACACCCAGCAAACTTTTTGTAGTGAAAAAAGTGCTAACAAAGTTTTTGGCCATAAAACTGGAATGGTAATATGTGCGGCTAAGAATTTTTTATATTTTATAGTGGACACATGTGCCATTTCAGCGCACCAGTTGTCACTTCCTGGTTCATCTAAGGGAATAAGATACACACTCAGCAAACTTTTTGTAGTGAAAAAAGTGCTAACAAAGTTTTTGGCCATAAAACTGGAATGGTAATATGTGCGGCTAAGAATTTTTTATATTTTATAGTGGACACATGTGCCATTTCAGCGCACCAGTTGTCACTTCCTCGTTCGGTCCTGGGGATAAGATACACACCCAGCAAACTTTTCGTAGTAAAAAAGGTGCGAAAAAACTTTTGGGCCATAAAACTGAAATGGTAATATGTGCGGCTAAAAATTTTTGACATTTTATAGTGGACACATGTGCCATTTCAGCCCACCAGTTGTAACTTCCTTTTACGGTCTTTGGGATGAGATACACACCCAGCAAACTTTTCGTAGTGAAAAAGGTGCGAAGAAACTTTTTGGCCATAAAACTTAAATGTTAACATGTGCGGCTAAGAAATTTTTATATTTTATAGTGGACACATGTACCAATCTAGCGCACCAGTTGTCACTTCCTGGTTCGGCCTAGGGGATGAGATACACACCCAGCAAACTTTTTGTAGTGAAAAAAGCTCGAAAAAAGTTTCTGGCCACAAAACTGGAATGGTAATATGTGCGGCTAAGAATTTTTGATATTTTATCGCGAACACATGTACTATTCTAGAGCACTAGTTGTCACTTCCTGGTACGGCCTAGGGGATATGATACACACCCAGCAAACTTTTTGTAGTGAAAAAGGCGCGAACAAAGTTTTTGGCCATAAAACTTAAAAGGTAATATGTGCGTCTAAGGATTTTTGATATTTTATAGTGGACACAAATACTATTTTAGCGGCCCAGTTGTCACTTCCTGGATCATCCTAGGGGATGAGATACACACCCAGCAAACTTTTTGTAGAGAAAAAGGTGCGAACAAAGTTTTTGGCCATGAAACTGGAATGGTAATATGTGCGACTAAGAATTTTTTATTATTTATAGTGGCCACATGTACCGTTTCAGCGCACCAGTTGTTGCTTCCTGGTTCGGACCTGGGAATGAGATACACACCCAGCAAACTTTTTTTTAGAGAAAAATTATGTATTAGCCCAATAAGTTTTTGGCCATAAAATTGGAATGGTAATATGTGCGGCTAAGAATTTTTTTATATTTTATAGTGGACACATGTGCCATTTCAGCGCACCAGTTGTCAATTCCTGGTTCGGTCCTATTACCGAAATACACACATAGCAAACATTTTGTGGTAAAAAAGGCCCGAAAAAAGTTTCTGGCCATAAAACTGAAATGGTAATATGTGCGTCTTAGAATTTTTGATATTTTATAGTCGACACAAATACTATTCCAGCGTACCAGTTTCCATTTCCTGGTTCGGCCCTGGGAATAAGATATACACCCAGCAAACTTTTTTTAGTGGAAAATTATGTATTAGCCAAATAAGTTTTTGGCCATAAAACCGAAACGGTAATATGTGCGTCTAAGGATTTTTGATATTTTATAATGGACACCATTTCAGCGCACCAGTTGTCAATTCCTGGTTCGGTCCTATTACCGAAATACACACATAGCAAACTTTTTGTAGTGAAAAAGGCCCGAAAAAAGTTTCTGGCCATAAAACTGAAATGGTAATATGTGCGTCTTAAAATTTTTGATATTTTATAGTGGACACATGTACCATTCCAGCACACTAGATGGCTATTCCTGGTTCGTCCCTGGGGACGAGATACACACTCAGCAAACTTTTTGTAGTGAAAAAGGCGCAAAAAAAGTTTTTGGCCATAAACTGGAATGGTAATATGTGCGGCTAAGAACTTTTGATATTTTACATTGGACACTTGTACTATTCCAGCGCACCAGTTGCCATTTCTTGGTCCGGCCTTGGAGACGAAATACAAACCCAGCAAACTTTTTATAGAGAAAAAGGCGCGGAAAAAGTTTTTGGCCATAAAACTGAAATGGTAATATTTGCGTTTAAGGGGTTATTACATTTTATAGTCGACACATGTACTATTTAAGCGCACCAGTTGCTACTTCCCGGTTCGGCCCTGGGGATGAGATACACAGCCAGCAACCTTTTTTTATTAGAGTAAAAAGCGTGAAATAAGTTTTTGGCCATTAAATAAAATGGTAATATGTGCGTCTTAAAATTTTTGATATTTTATAGTGGACACATGTACTATTCCAGTGCACCAGATGGCTATTACTGGTTCGTCCCTGCTGACGAGATACACACTCAGCAAACTTTTTGTAGTGAAAAAGGCGCGAAAAAAGTTTCTGGCCACAAAACTGGAATGGTAATATGTGCGTCTAAGGATTTTTGATATTTTATAGTGGACACATGTACAATTTCAACGCACCAGTTGCTACTTCCTGGTTCGGCCCTGGGGATGAGATACACAGCCAGCAAACTTTTTTTTAGAGAAAAAGGTGCGAACAAAGTTTTTGGCCATAAAACTGAAATGGTAATATGTGCGGCTAAGAATTTTTGACATTTTTTAGTGGACACATGTACCGTATCAGCGCACCAGTTGTTGCTTCCTGGTTCGGCCTACGGGATGAGATACACATCCAGCAAACCTTTTTTGTTAGAGTAAAAGGTGCGAACAAAGTTTTTGGCTATAAAACCGAAATGGTAATATGTGCGTCGAAGGATTATTGATATTTTATAGTCGACACATGTACTATTTCAGGATGAGATACAAACCCAGCAAACATGTTGTGGTGAAAAAGGCGCGAAAAAAGTTTCTGGCCACAAAACTGGAATGGTAAGATGTGCGTCTAAGGATTTTTGATATTGTATAGTGGACACATGTACCGTATCAGCGCACCAGTTGTTGCTTCCTGGTTCGGCCTACGGGATGAGATACACATCCAGCAAACCTTTTTTGTTAGAGTAAAAGGTGCGAACAAAGTTTTTGGCTATAAAACCGAAATGGTAATATGTGCGTCGAAGGATTATTGATATTTTATAGTCGACACATGTACTATTTCAGGATGAGATACAAACCCAGCAAACATGTTGTGGTGAAAAAGGCGCGAAAAAAGTTTCTGGCCACAAAACTGGAATGGTAAGATGTGCGTCTAAGGATTTTTGATATTGTATAGTGGACACCTGTACCATTTCAGCACATTAGTTGGCACTTCCTGGTTCGGCCCTGGGGATGAGATACACACCCAGCAAAATTTTTGTTATGAAAAAAGCGCGAAAAAAGTTTTTGGCCATAAAACTGAAATGGTAATATGTGCGTCTAGGACTTTTTTATATTTCATAGTGGACACATGTACTATTCCAGCGCACCAGATGGCTATTCCTGGTTCGTTCCTGGGGATGTGATACACCCTCAGCAAACGTTTTGTAGTGAAAAATGCGCAAAAAAAGTGTTTGGCCATAAACTGGAATGGTAATATGTGCGGCTAAGAACTTTTGATATTTTATATTGGACACATGTACTATTCCAGCACACTAGATGGCTATTCCTGGTTCGTCCCTGGGGACGTGATACACCCTCAGCAAACTTTTTGTAGTGAAAAAGGCGCAAAAAAAGTGTTTGGCCATAAACTGGAATGGTAATATGTGCGGGTAAGAACTTTTGATATTTTACATTGGACACATGTACTATTCCAGCGCACCAGTTGCCATTTCTTGGTTCGGCCTTGGAGACGAAATACAAACCCAGCAAACTTTTTATAGAGAAAAAGGCGCGGAAAAAGTTTTTGGCCATAAAACTGAAATGGTAATATTTGCGTTTAAGGATTTATTATATTTTATAGTGGACATATGTACTATTTAAGCGCACCAGTTGTCACTTCCTGGTTCGTCCCTGGGGACGTGATACACCCTCAGCAAACTTTTTGTAGTGAAAAAGGCGCAAAAAAAGTGTTTGGCCATAAACTGGAATGGTAATATGTGCGGGTAAGAACTTTTGATATTTTACATTGGACACATGTACCATTTCAGCGCACCAGTTGCCATTTCTTGGTTCGGCCCTGGAGACGAAATACAAACCCAGCAAACTTTTTATAGAGAAAAAGGCGCGGAAAAAGTTTTTGGTTATAAAACTGAAATGGTAATATTTGCGTTTAAGTTGTCACTTCCTGTTTTGGCCCTGGGGACGAAATACACACCTAGCAAACTTTTTGTAAAGAAAAAGGCGCGAAAAAAGTTACTAGCCATGAAACTGAAATGGTAATATGTGCGTCTTAGAATTTTTGATATTTTATAGTCGACACATGTACTATTCCAGTGCACCAGATGGCTATTCCTGGTTCGTCCCTGCTGACGAGATACACACTCAGCAAACTTTTTTTAGTGAAAAAGGCGCGAAAAAAGTTTCTGGCCAAAAAACTGAAATGGTAATATGTGCGTTTAAGTTGTCACTTCCTGGTTTGGCCCTGGGGACGAAATACACACATAGCAAACTTTTTGTAGTGAAAAAGACCCGAAAAAAATTTCTGGCCATAAAACTGAAATGGTAATATGTGCGTCTTAGAACTTTTTTTTTAAATTTCAAAAGTCGAAATTTGGAAAAATTTCGCCTATTTTCGAAAAAACACACTGTTGCGACTTTTGAATATGGGATATTCATAGAAATGGCCTGAGGAGTGTTCTCCAATAATTCTTTTTCGCCCATCACCTACCATTTCCGGAAAAAGGATCAGTCTTTTTTAACATTTCAAAAGTCGAAATTTGGAAAAATGTCGCTTATTGTCAAAAAAACACACTTTTGCGACTTTTGAATATTGGACATTCATAGAAATGGCCTGAAAGTATTCTCCAATAATTCTTTTTCTCCTTTCTTCTACCATTTTCGGAAAAAGGAGCAGTCTTTTTTAAAATTTCAAAAGTCGAAATTTGGAAAAATGTCGCCTATTTTCAAAAAAACACACTTTTGCGACTTTTGAATATTGGACATTCATAGAAATGGCCGGAAGAGTGTTCCCCAATAATGTTTTTTTGCCCATCTCCTGTCATTTTTGAAAAAAGGAGCTAAGTCCTTTTTAAAATTTCAAAAGTCGAAATTTGGAAAAATGTCGCCTATTGTCAAAAAACACACTTTTGAATATTGGACATTCATAGCGATGGCCTTCCGGCCAAATAATTTGTTTTTTACCATCTCCTACCATTTTCGGAAAAAGGAGCAAAGTTCTTTTTAACATTTCAAAAGTCCAAATTTGGAAAAATGTCGCCTATTTTCAAAAAAACACACTGTTGCGACTTTTGAACATTCGACATTCATAGAAATGGCCAGAAGAGTGTTCCCCAATAATTTTTTTTGCCCATCTCCTACCGTTTTCGAAAAAAGGAGCAAAGTCCTTTTTAAAATTTCAAAAGTCGAAATATGGAAAAATGTCGCCTATTTTCAAAAAAACACACTGTTGCGACTTTTAAATTTTGGACATTCATAGGGATAGCCGGAATAGTGTTCCCCAATAATTTTTTTTCATCCATCTCCTACAATTTTCGAAAAAAGGAGCAAAGTCCTTTTTAAAATTTCAAAAGTCGAAATTCGGAAAAATGTCGCCTATTGTCAAAAAAACACACTTTTGAATATTGGACATTCATAGGGATGGCCTTCCGGCCAAATAATTTGTTTTTACCATCTCCTACCATTTTCGGAAAAAGGAGCAAAGTCCTTTTTAACATTTCAAAAGTCCAAATTTGGAAAAATGTCGCCTATTTTCAAAAAAACACACTGTTGCGACTTTTGAACATTCGACATTCATGAGGATGGCCGGAAGAGTGTTCCCCAATAATGTTTTTTCGCCCATCTCCTGCCATTTTCGATAAAAGGAGCAAAGTCCTTTTTAAAATTTCAAAAGTCGAAATTTGGAAAAATGTCGCCTATTTTCAATAAAACACACTTTTGCGACTTTTGAATATTGGACATTCATATGGATGGCGGGAATAGTGTTACCCCAATAATTTTTTTTCGCAAATTTTCTACCATTTTCGGAAAAAGGAGCAAAGTCTTTTTTAAAATTTCAAAAGTCGAAATTTGGAAAAATGTCGCCTATTTTCAAAAAAAAACACACTGTTGCGACTTTTGAATATTGGACATTCATAGGGATGGCAGAAAGAGTGTTCCCCAATAATGTTTTTTCGCCCATCTCCTACCATTTTCGAAAAAATTTCAAAAGTCCAAATTTAGAAAAATGTCGCCTATTGTCAAAAAAACACACTTTTGAATATTGGATATTTATAGGGATGGCCGGAATAGTGTTCCCCAATAATTTTTTTTCGCAAATTTTATACCATTTTCGGAAAAAGGAGCAAAGCCCTTTTTAAAATTTCAAAAGTTGAAATTTCGAAAAATGTCGCCTTTTGTCAAAAAAAACACACTTTTGAATATTGGATATTCATAGGGATGGCCGGAATAGTGTTCCCCAATAATTTTTTTTCGCAAACTTTTTACCATTTTCGGAAAAAGGAGCAAAGTCCTTTTTAAAATTTCAAAAGTCGAAATTTGGAAAAATGTCGCCTATTTTCAAAAAACACACTGTTGCGACTTTTGAATATTGGACATTCATAGAAATGGCCTGAAAGTATTCTCCAATAATTCTTTTTCGCCTATCTTCTGCCATTTTCGGAAAAAGGAGCAAGGTCCTTTTTAAAATTTTAAAAGTCGAAATTTGGAAAAATGTCGCCTATTGTCAAAAAAAACACAGTTTTAAATATTGGACATTCATAGGGATGGCCTTCCGGCCAAATAATTTGTTTTTTACCATCTCCTACCATTTTCGGAAAAAGGAGCAAAGTCCTTTTTAACATTTCAAAAGTCCAAATTTGGAAAAATGTCACCTATTTTCAAAAAAAACACACTGTTGCGACTTTTGAAAATTCGACATTCATAGGGATGGCCGGAGGAGTGTTCTCCAATAATTTTTTTTATCCATCTCCTACAATTTTCGAAAAAAGGAGCAAAGTCCTTTTTAAAATTTCAAAAGTCGAAATTCGGAAAAATGTCGCCTATTGTCAAAAAAACACACTTTAGAATATTGGACATTCATAGGGATGGCCTTCCGGCCAAATAATTTGTTTTTACCATCTCCTACCATTTTCGGAAAAAGGAGCAAAGTCCTTTTTGACATTTCAAAAGTCCAAATTTGGAAAAATGTCGCCTATTTTCAAAAAAACACACTGTTGCGACTTTTGAACATTCGACATTCATGAGGATGGCCGGAAGAGTGTTCCCCAATAATGTTTTTTCGCCCATCTCCTGCCATTTTCGAAAAAAGGAGCAAAGTCCTTTTTAAAATTTCAAAAGTCGAAATTCGGAAAAATGTCGCCTATTGTCAAAAAAACACACTTTTGAATATTGGACATTCATAGGGATGGCGGGAATAGTGTTACCCCAATAATTTTTTTTCGCAAATTTTCTACCATTTTCGGAAAAAGGAGCAGGGTCTTTTTTAAAATTTCAAAAGTCGAAATTTGGAAAAATGTCGCCTATTTTCAAAAAAACACACTGTTGCGACTTTTGAATATTGGACATTCATAGGGATGGCAGGAAGAGTGTTCCCCAATAATGTTTTTTCGCCCATCTCCTACCATTTTCGAAAAAATTTCAAAAGTCCAAATTTGGAAAAATGTCGCCTATTGTCAAAAAAAACACACTTTTGAATATTGGATATTTATAGGGATGGCCGGAATAGTGTTCCCCAATAATTTTTTTTCGCAAATTTTCTACCATTTTCGGAAAAAGGAGCAAAGCCCTTTTTAAAATTTCAAAAGTTGAAATTTGGAAAAATGTCGCCTTTTGTCAAAAAAAAACACACTTTTGAATATTGGATATTCATAGGGATGGCCGGAATAGTGTTCCCTATTATTTTTTTTTCCCAAACTTTCTACTATTTTCGGAAAAAGGAGCAAAGTCCTTTTTAAAATTTCAAAAGTCGAAATTTGGAAAAATGTCGCCTATTTTCAAAAAAACACACTGTTGCGACTTTTGAATATTGGACATTCATAGAAATGGCCTGAAAGTTTTCTCCAATAGTTCTTTTTCGCCCATCTCCTGTCATTTTTGAAAAAAGGAGCAAAGTCCTTTTTATAATTTCAAAAGTCGAAATTTGGAAAAATGTCGCCTATTGTCAAAAAAACACACTTTTGAATATTGGACATTCATAGGGATGGCCTTCCGGCCAAATAATTTGTTTTTTCCCATCTCCTACCATTTTCGGAAAAAGGAGCAAAGTCCTTTTTAACATTTCAAAAGTCGAAATTTGGAAAAATGTCGCCTATTTTCAAAAAAACACACTGTTGCGACTTTTGAACATTCGACATTCATAGAAATGGCCAGAAGAGTGTTCCCCAATAATTTTTTTTGCCCATCTCCTACCATTTTCGAAAAAAGGAGCAAAGTCCTTTTTAAAATTTCAAAAGTCGATATTTGGAAAAATGTCGCCTATTTTCAAAAAAACACACTTTTGAATATTGGATATTCATAGGGATGGCCGGAATAGTGTTCCCCAATAATTTTTTTTCGCAAACTTTCTACCATTTTCGGAAAAAGGAGCAAAGTCCTTTTTAAAATTTCAAAAGTCGAAATATGGAAAAATGTCCCCTATTTTCAAAAAAACACACTGTTAAGATTTTTGCGATTTTTGAATATTGACCATTCATATAGATGGCCGGAACAGTGTTCCCCAATAATGTTTTTGCCCATCTCCTGCCATTTTCGAAAAAAGGAGCAAAGTCCTTTTTAAAATTTCAAAAGTCGAAATTTGGAAAAATGTCGCCTATTTTCAAAAAAACACACTGTTGCGACTTTTGAATATTGGACATTCATAGAAATGGCCTGAAAGTTTTCTCCAATAGTTCTTTTTCGCCCATCTCCTGTCATTTTTGAAAAAAGGAGCAAAGTCCTTTTTATAATTTCAAAAGTCGAAATTTGGAAAAATGTCGCCTATTGTCAAAAAAACACACTTTTGAATATTGGACATTCATAGGGATGGCCTTCCGGCCAAATAATTTGTTTTTTACCATCTCCTACCATTTTCGGAAAAAGGAGCAAAGTCCTTTTTAACATTTCAAAAGTCGAAATTTGGAAAAATGTCACCTATTTTCAAAAAAACACACTGTTGCGACTTTTGAACATTCGACATTCATAGAAATGGCCAGAAGAGTGTTCCCCAATAATTTTTTTTGCCCATCTCCTACCGTTTTCGAAAAAAAGGAGCAAAGTCCTTTTTAAAATTTCAAAAGTCGAAATTTGGAAAAATGTCGCCTATTTTCAAAAAAACACACTGTTGCGACTTTTGAATATTGGACATTCATAGAAATGGCCTGAAAGTATTCTCCAATAGTTCTTTTTCGCCCATCTCCTGTCATTTTTGAAAAAAGGAGCAAAGTCCTTTTTAAAATTTCAAAAGTCGAAATTTGGAAAAATGTCGCCTATTTTCAAAAAAACACACTTTTGAATATTGGATATTCATAGGGATGGCCGGAATAGTGTTCCCCAATAATTTTTTTTCGCAAACTTTCTACCATTTTCGGAAAAAGGAGCAAAGTCCTTTTTAAAATTTCAAAAGTCGAAATATGGAAAAATGTCGCCTATTTTCAAAAAAACACACTGTTAAGATTTTTGCGATTTTTGAATATTGACCATTCATAGGGATGGCCGGAATAGTGTTCCCCAATAATGTTTTTGCCCATCTCCTGCCATTTTCGAAAAAAGGAGCAAAGTCCTTTTTAAAATTTCAAAAGTCGAAATTTGGAAAAATGTCGCCTATTTTCAAAAAAACACACTGTTGCGACTTTTGAATATTGGACATTCATAGAAATGGCCTGAAAGTATTCTCCAATAATTCTTTTTCGCCCATCTTCTGCCATTTTCGAAAAAAGGAGCAAAGTCCTTTTTAAAATTTCAAAAGTCGAAATTTGGAAAAATGTCGCCTATTTTCAAAAACACACACTTTTGAACATTCGACATTCATGAGGATGGCCGGAAGAGTGTTCCCCAATAATGTTTTTTCGCCCATCTCCTGCCATTTTCGATAAAAGGAGCAAAGTTCTTTTTAAAATTTCAAAAGTCGAAATTTGGAAAAATGTCGCCTATTTTCAAAAAAACACACTTTTGAATATTGGATATTCATAGGGATGCCCGGAATAGTGTTCCCCAATAATTTTTTTTCGCAAACTTTCTACCATTTTCGGAAAAAGGAGCAAAGTCCTTTTTAAAATTTCAAAAGTCGAAATATGGAAAAATGTCGCCTATTTTCAAAAAAACACACTGTTAAGATTTTTCCGATTTTTGAATATTGACCATTCATAGGGATGGCCGGATTAGTGTTCCCCAATAATGTTTTTGCCCATCTCCTGCCATTTTCGAAAAAAGGAGCAAAGTCCTTTTTAAAATTTCAAAAGTCGAAATTTGGAAAAATGTCGCCTATTTTCAAAAAAACACACTGTTGCGACTTTTGAATATTGGACATTCATAGAAATGGCCTGAAAGTATTCTCCAATAATTCTTTTTCGCCCATCTTCTGCCATTTTCGGAAAAAGGAGCAAAGTCCTTTCTAAAATTTCAAAAGTCGAAATTTGGAAAAATGTCGCCTATTGTCAAAAAAACACACTTTTGAATATTGGACATTCATAGGGATGGCCGGAAGATTGTTCCCCAATATTGTTTTTTCGCCCATCTCCTGCCATTTTCGAAAAAAAAGGAGCAAAGTCCTTTTTAAAATTTCAAAAATCAAAATTTGGAAAAATGTGGCCTATTTTCAAAAAAACACACTGTTGCGACTTTTGAATATTGGACATTCATAGAAATGGCCGGCAGAGTGTTCCCCAATAATGTTTTTTCGCCCATCTCCTGCCATTTTCGAAAAAAGGAGCAAAGTCCTTTCTAAAATTTCAAAAGTCGAAATTTGGAAATATGTCGCCTTTTTTTTCAAAAAAACACACTTTTGCGACTTTTAAATATTGGACATTCATAGAGATGGCCGGGCGATTGTTCTCCCATAATTTGTTTTTTACCATCTCCTACCATTTTCGAAAAAAGGAGCAATGTCCTTTTTAAAATTTCAAAAGTCGAAATTCGGAAAAATGTCTCCTATTTAAAAAAAGACACACTATTGCGACTTTTGAATATTGAATATTCATAGAAATGGCCTGAGAAGTGTTCTTCAATAAATTTTTTCGCCCATCACCTACCATTTTCGGAAAAAGGAGCAAAGTCTTTTTTAAAATTTCAAAAGTCGAAATTTGGAAAAATGTCGCCTATTGTCAAAAAAACACACTTTTGAATATTGGACATTTATAGGGATGGCGGGAATAGTGTTCCCCAATATTGTTTTTTCGCCCATCTCCTGCCATTTTCGAAAAAAAAGGAGCAAAGTCCTTTTTAAAATTTCAAAAATCAAAATTTGGAAAAATGTGGCCTATTTTCAAAAAAACACACTAATGCGACTTTTGAATATTGGACATTCATAGAAATGGCCGGCAGAGTGTTCCCCAATAATGTTTTTTCGCCCATCTCCTGCCATTTTCGAAAAAAGGTGCAAAGTCCTTTCTAAAATTTCAAAAGTCGAAATTTGGAAATATGTCGCCTTTTTTTTTCAAAAAAACACACTTTTGCGACTTTTAAATATTAGACAATCATAGAGATGGCCGGGCGATTGTTCTCCCATAATTTGTTTTTTACCATCTCCTACCATTTTCGAAAAAAGGAGCAATGTCCTTTTTAAAATTTCAAAAGTCGAAATTCGGAAAAATGTCTCCTATTTAAAAAAAGACACACTATTGCGACTTTTGAATATTGAATATTCATAGAAATGGCCTGAGGAGTGTTCTCCAATAATTTTTTTCGCCCATCACCTACCATTTTCGGAAAAAGGAGCAAAGTCTTTTTTAAAATTTCAAAAGTCGAAATGTGGAAAAATGTCGCCTATTGTCAAAAAAACACACTTTTGAATATTGGACATTTATAGGGATGGCGGGAATAGTGTTCCCCAATAATTTTTTTTCGCAAATTTTCTACCATTTTCGGAAAAAGGAGCAAAGTCCTTTTTAAAATTTCAAAAGTCGAAATTTGGAAAAATATCGCCCATTTTCAAAAAAACACACTGTTGCGACTTTTGAATATTGGACATTCATAGGGATGGCCAGAAGAGTGTTCCCCAATAATGTTTTTTCGCCTATCTCCTACCAATTTCGAAAAAATTTCAAAAGTCCAAATTTGGAAAAATGTCGCCTATTTAAAAAAAACACTTATGCGAGTTTTGAATATTGGACATTCATAGAAATGGCCGGAATAGTGTTCCCCAATAATTTTTTCCCCAAATTTTCTACCATTTTCGGGAAAAGTCGAAATTTGGAAAAATGTCGCCTATTTTCCAAAAAACACACTTTTGAATATTGGACATTCAATAATTTTTTTTCACCCATCTCCTACCATTTTCGGAAAAAGGAGCAAATTCTTTTTTAAAATTTCAAAAGTCGAAATTAAGAAAAATGTCGCCTATTTTCAAAAAAACCACACTTTTGAATATTGGACATTCATAGGGATGGCCGGAATAGTGTTCCCCAATAATTTTTTTTCGCAAATTTTCTACCATTTTCGGAAAAAGGAGCAAAGTCCTTTTTAAAATTTCAAAAGTCGAAATTTGAAAAAATGTCGCCTATTTTCAAAAAAACACACTTTTGAATATTGGACATTCATAGGGATTGCGGGAATAGTGTTCCCCTATAATTTTTTTTCGCAAATTTTCTACCATTTTCGGAAAAAGGAGCAAAGTCCTTTTTTAAATTTCAAAAGTGGAAATTTGGAAAAATGTCGCCTATTGTCAAAAAAACACACTTTTGAATATTGGACATTCATAGGGATTGCGAAATTTGCATAAATTTTCATAGAAATGGCCGGTAGAGTGTTCCTCAATAATGTTTCTTCGCCCATCTCCTGCTATTTGCGAAAAAAGGAGCAAAGTCCTTTTTAAAATTTCAAAAGTCGAAATTTGGAAAAATGTCGCCTATTGTCAAAAAAACACACTTTTGAATATTGGACATTCATAGGGATTGCGGGAATAGTGTTCCCCAATAATTTTTTTTCGCAAATTTTTCACCATTTTCGGAAAAAGGAGCAAAGTCCTTTTTAAAATTTCAAAAGTGGAAATTTGGAAAAATGTCGCCTATTGTCAAAAAAACACACTTTTGAATATTGGACATTCATAGGGATTGCGAAATTTGCAATCGAAATTTGGAAAAATGTCACCTATTTTCAAAAAAACACACTGTTGCGACTTTTGAACATTCGACATTCATAGAAATGGCCAGAAGAGTGTTCCCCAATAATTTTTTTTGCCCATCTTCTAACGTTTTCGAAAAAAGGAGCAAAGTCCTTTTTAAAATTTCAAAAGTCGAAATTTGGAAAAATGTCGCCTATTTTCAAAAAAACACACTGTTGCGACTTTTGAATATTGGACATTCATAGAAATGGCCTGAAAGTATTCTCCAATAGTTCTTTTTCGCCCATCTCCTGTCATTTTTGAAAAAAGGAGCAAAGTCCTTTTTAAAATTTCAAAAGTCGAAATTTGGAAAAATGTCGCCTATTTTCAAAAAAACACACTTTTGAATATTGGATATTTATAGGGATGGCCGGAATAGTGTTCCCCAATAATTTTTTTTCGCAAACTTTCTACCATTTTCGGAAAAAGGAGCAAAGTCCTTTTTAAAATTTCAAAAGTCGAAATATGGAAAAATGTCGCCTATTTTCAAAAAAACACACTGTTAAGATTTTTGCGATTTTTGAATATTGACCATTCATAGGGATGGCCGGAATAGTGTTCCCCAATAATGTTTTTGCCCATCTCCTGCCATTTTCGAAAAAAGGAGCAAAGTCCTTTTTAAAATTTCAAAAGTCGAAATTTGGAAAAATGTCGCCTATTTTCAAAAAAACACACTGTTGCGACTTTTGAATATTGGACATTCATAGAAATGGCCGGAAGAGTGTTCTCCAATAATGTTTTTTCGCCCATCTTCTGCCATTTTCGGAAAAAGGAGCAAAGTCCTTTCTAAAATTTCAAAAGTCGAAATTTGGAAAAATGTCGCCTATTGTCAAAAAAAAAACACTTTTGAATATTGGACATTCATAGGGATGGCCTTCCGGCCAAATAATTTGTTTTTTACCATCTCCTACCATTTTCGGAAGAAGAAGCAAAGTCCTTTTTAACATTTCAAAAGTCGAAATTTGGAAAAATGTCACCTATTGTCAAAAAAACACACTGTTGCGACTTTTGAACATTCGACATTTATAGAAATGGCCAGAAGAGTGTTCCCCAATAATTTTTTTTTGCCCATCTCCTACCGTTTTCGAAAAAAGGAGCAAAGTCCTTTTTAAAATTTCAAAAGTCGAAATTTGGAAAAATGTCGCCTATTTTCAAAAAAAACACACTGTTGCGACTTTTGAATATTGGACATTCATAGAAATGGCCTGAAAGTATTCTCCAATAGTTCTTTTTCGCCCATCTCCTGTCATTTTTGAAAAAAGGAGCAAAGTCCTTTTTAAAATTTCAAAAGTCGAAATTTGGAAAAATGTCGCCTATTGTCAAAAAAACACACTTTTGAATATTGGACATTCATAGGGATGGCCTTCCGGCCAAATAATTTGTTTTTTCCCATCTCCTACCATTTTCGGAAAAAGGAGCAAAGTCCTTTTTAACATTTCAAAAGTCGAAATTTGGAAAAATGTCGCCTATTTTCAAAAAAACACACTGTTGCGACTTTTGAACATTCGACATTCATGAGGATGGCCGGAAGAGTGTTCCCCAATAATGTTTTTTCGCCCATCTCCTGCCATTTTCGATAAAAGGAGCAAAGTTCTTTTTAAAATTTCAAAAGTCGAAATTTGGAAAAATGTCACCTATTTTCAAAAAAACACACTTTTGAATATTGGATATTCATAGGGATGGCCGGAATAGTGTTCCCCAATAATTTTTTTTCGCAAACTTTCTACCATTTTCGGAAAAAGGAGCAAAGTCCTTTTTAAAATTTCAAAAGTCGAAATATGGAAAAATGTCGCCTATTTTCAAAAAAACACACTGTTAAGATTTTTGCGATTTTTGAATATTGACCATTCATAGGGATGGCGGGAATAGTGTTCCCCAATAATGTTTTTGCCCATCTCCTGCCATTTTCGAAAAAAGGAGCAAAGTCCTTTTTAAAATTTCAAAAGTCGAAATTTGGAAAAATGTCGCCTATTTTCAAAAAAAAACTCTGTTGCGACTTTTGAATATTGGACATTCATAGAAATGGCCGGCAGAGTGTTCCCCAATAATGTTTTTGCCCATCTCCTGCCATTTTCGAAAAAAGGAGTAAAGTCCTTTTTAAAATTTCAAAAGTCGAAATTTGGAAATATGTCGCCTATTGTCAAAAAAACACACTTTTGAATATTGGACATTCATAGGGATGGCCGGAAGATTGTTCCCCAATATTGTTTTTTCGCCCATCTCCTGCCATTTTCGAAAAAAAAGGAGCAAAGTCCTTTTTAAAATTTCAAAAATCGAAATTTGGAAAAATGTGGCCTATTTTCAAAAAAACACACTGTTGCGACTTTTGAATATTGGACATTCATAGAAATGGCCGGCAGAGTGTTCCCCAGTAATGTTTTTTCGCCCATCTCCTGCCATTTTCGAAAAAAGGAGCAAAGTCCTTTCTAAAATTTCAAAAGTCGAAATTTGGAAATATGTCGCCTTTTTTTTCAAAAAAACACACTTTTGCGACTTTTAAATATTGCACATTCATAGAGATGGCCGGGCGAGTGTTCTCCCATAATTTGTTTTTTACCATCTCCTACCATTTTCGAAAAAAGGAGCAATGTCCTTTTTAAAATTTCAAAAGTCAAAATTTGGAAAAATGTCTCCTATTTAAAAAAAGACACACTATTGCGACTTTTGAATATTGAATATTCATAGAAATGGCCTGAGGAGTGTTCTCCAATAATTTTTTTCGCCCATCACCTATAATTTTCGGAAAAAGGAGCAAAGTCTTTTTTAAAATTTCAAAAGTCGAAATTTGGAAAAATGTCGCCTATTGTCAAAAAAACACACTTTTGAATATTGGACATTCATAGGGATGGCGGGAATAGTGTTCCCCAATAATTTTTTTTCGCAAATTTTCTACCATTTTCGGAAAAAGGAGCAAAGTCCTTTTTAAAATTTCAAAAGTCGAAATTTGGAAAAATATCGCCCATTTTCAAAAAAACACACTGTTGCGACTTTTGAATATTGGACATTCATAGGGATGGCCGGAAGAGTGTTCCCCAATAATGTTTTTTCGCCTATCTCCTACCATTTTCGAAAAAATTTCAAAAGTCCAAATTTGGAAAAATGTCGCCTATTTAAAAAAACACTTATGCGAGTTTTGAATATTGGACATTCATAGAAATGGCCGGAATAGTGTTCCCCAATAATTTTTTCCCCAAATTTTCTACCATTTTCGGGAAAAGTCGAAATTTGGAAAAATGTCGCCTATTTTCCAAAAAACACACTTTTGAATATTGGACATTCAATAATTTTTTTTCACCCATCTCCTACCATTTTCGGAAAAAGGAGCAAATTCTTTTTTAACATTTCAAAAGTCGAAATTTGGAAAAATGTCGCCTATTTTCAAAAAAACACACTGTTGCGACTTTTGAACATTCGACATTCATGAGGATGGCCGGAAGAGTGTTCCCCAATAATGTTTTTTCGCCCATCTCCTGCCATTTTCGATAAAAGGAGCAAAGTTCTTTTTAAAATTTCAAAAGTCGAAATTTGGAAAAATGTCGCCTATTTTCAAAAAAACACACTTTTGAATATTGGATATTCATAGGGATGGCCGGAATAGTGTTCCCCAATACTTTTTTTCGCAAACTTTCTACCATTTTCGGAAAAAGGAGCAAAGTCCTTTTTAAAATTTCAAAAGTCGAAATATGGAAAAATGTCGCCTATTTTCAAAAAAACACACTGTTAAGATTTTTGCGATTTTTGAATATTGGACATTCATAGGGATGGCCGGAAGATTGTTCCCCAATATTGTTTTTTCGCCCATCTCCTGCCATTTTCGAAAAAAAAGGAGCAAAGTCCTTTTTAAAATTTCAAAAATCAAAATTTGGAAAAATGTGGCCTATTTTCAAAAAAACACACTGTTGCGACTTTTGAATATTGGACATTCATAGGGATGGCCGGAAGAGTGTTCCCCAATAATGTTTTTTCGCCTATCTCCTACCATTTTCGAAAAAATTTCAAAAGTCCAAATTTGGAAAAATGTCGCCTATTTAAAAAAAACACTTATGCGAGTTTTGAATATTGGACATTCATAGAAATGGCCGGAATAGTGTTCCCCAATAATTTTTTCCCCAAATTTTCTACCATTTTCGGGAAAAGTCGAAATTTGGAAAAATGTCGCCTATTTTCCAAAAAACACACTTTTGAATATTGGACATTCAATAATTTTTTTTCACCCATCTCCTACCATTTTCGGAAAAAGGAGCAAATTCTTTTTTAAAATTTCAAAAGTCGAAATTAAGAAAAATGTCGCCTATTTTCAAAAAAACCACACTTTTGAATTTTGTACATTCATAGGGATGGCCGGAATAGTGTTCCCCAATAATTTTTTTTCGCAAATTTTCTACTATTTTCGGAAAAGGAGCAAAGTCCTTTTTAAAATTTCAAAAGTCGAAATTTGAAAAAATGTTGCCTATTTTCAAAAAAACACACTTTTGAATATTGGACATTCATAGGGATTGCGGGAATAGTGTTCCCCTATAATTTTTTTTCGCAAATTTTCTACCATTTTCGGAAAAAGGAGCAAAGTCCTTTTTTAAATTTCAAAAGTCGAAATTTGGAAAAATGTCGCCTATTGTCAAAAAAACACACTTTTGAATATTGGACATTCATAGGGATAGCCGGAATAGTGTTCCCCAATAATTTTTTTTGGAAATTTTCTACCATTTTCGGAAAAAGGAGCAAAGTCCTTTTTAAAATTTCAAAAGTCGAAATTTGGAAAAATGTCGCCTATTTTCAAGAAAACACACTGTTGCGACTTTTGAATATTGGACATTCATAGAAATGGCCGGTAGAGTGTTCCTCAATAATGTTTTTTCGCCCATCTCCTGCCATTTGCGAAAAAAGGAGCAAAGTCCTTTTTAAAATTTCAAAAGACGAAATTTGGAAAAATGTCGCCTATTGTCAAAAAAACACACTTTTGAATATTGGACATTCATAGGGATTGCGGGAATAGTGTTCCCCAATAATTTTTTTTCGCAAATTTTTCACCATTTTCGGAAAAAGGAGCAAAGTCCTTTTTAAAATTTCAAAAGTGGAAATTTGGAAAAATGTCGCCTATTGTCAAAAAAACACACTTTTGAATATTGGACATTCATAGGGATTGCGGGAATAGTGTTCCCCAATAATTTTTTTTCGCAAATTTTCTACCATTTTCGGAAAAAGGAGCAAAGCAAAGTCGAAATTTGGAAAAATGTCGCCTATTGTCAAAAAACACACTTTTGCAACTTTTGAATATTGGACATTCATAGGGATGGCCGGAATAGTGTTCCCCAATAATTTTTTTTGCAAATTTTCTACTATTTTCGGAAAAAGGAGCAGTCCTTTTTAAAATTTCAAAAGTCGAAATTCGGAAAAATGTCTCCTATTTTTAAAAAAAAACACACTTTTGAATAATGGACATTCATAGGGATAGCGTGAATAGTGTTCCCCAATAATTTTTTTTTTTGCAAATTTTCTACTATTTTCGGAAAAAGGAGCAGTCCTTTTTAAAATTTCAAAAGTCGAAATTCGGAAAAATGTCTCCTATTTTAAAAAAAAAACACACTTTTGAATAATGGACATTCATAGGGATAGCGGGAATAGTGTTCCCCAATAATTTTTTTTTTTGCCAATTTTCTACTATTTTCAGAAAAAGGAGCAAAGTCCTTTTTAAAATTTCAAAATTCGAAATTTGGAAAAATGTCGCCTATTGTCAAAAAACACACTGTTGCAACTTTTGAATATTGGACATTCATAGAAATGGCCTGAGGTGTGTTCCCCAATAATGTTTTTTCGCCCATCTCCTGCCATTTGCGAAATAGGGAGCAAAGTCCTTTTTAAAATTTCAAAAGTCAAAATTTGGAAAAATGTCGCCTATTTAAAAAAAAAAAACACTTTTGCGACTTTTGAATATTGGACATTCTTAGAAATAGCCGGAAGAGTGTTCCCCAATAATGTTCTTTCGCAAATTTTCTACCATTTTCGGAAAAAGGAGCAAAGTCCTTTTTAAAATTTCAAAAGTCGAAATTTGGAAAAATGTCGCCTATTAAAAAAAAATCACTTTTGTGACTTTTGAATATTGGACATTCATAGAAATGGCCGGAAGAGTGTTCCCCAACAATGTTTTTTCGCCCATCTCCTGCCATTTGCGAAATAGGGAGCAAAGTCCTTTTTAAAATTTCAAAAGTCGAAATTTGGACAAATGTCGCCTATTGTCAAAAAAAACACACTTTTGAATATTGGACATTCATAGGGATGGCCGGAATAGTGTTCCCCAATAATTTTTTTTCGCAAATTTTCTACCATTTTCGGAAAAAGGAGCAAAGTCCTTTATAAAATTTCAAAAGTCGAAATTTGGAAAAATGTCGCCTATTAAAAAAAAAACACTTTTGCGACTTTTGAATATTGGACATTCATAGAAATGGCCGGAACAGTGTTCCCCAATAATGTTTTTTCGCCAATCTCCTGCCATTTGCGGAAAAGGGAGCAAAGTCCTTTTTAAAATTTCAAAAGTCGAAATTTGGACAAATGTCGCCTATTGTCAAAAAAAAACACACTTTTGAATATTGGACATTCATAGGGATGGCCGGAATAGTGTTCCCCAATAATTTTTTTCGCAAATTTTCTACCATTTTCGGAAAAAGGAGCAAAGTCCTTTTTAAAATTTCAAAAGTCGAAATTTGGAAAAATGTCACCTATTGTCAAAAAAAACACACTTTTGAATATTGGACATTCAATAATTTTTTTCACCCATCTCCTCCTACCATTTTCGGAAAAAGGAGCACATTCTTTTTTAAAATTTCAAAAGTCGAAATTTGGAAAAATGTCGCCTATTTTCAAAAAAACACACTGTTAAGACTTTTGAATATTGGACATGCATAGAAATGGCCGGAAGAGTGTTCCCTAATAATTTTTTTTTCGCAAATTTTCTACCATTTTCGGAAAAAGTAGCAAAGTCCTTTTTAAAATTTCAAAAGTCGAAATTCGGAAAAATCTAGCCTATTTTCAAAAAAACACACTGTCGCGACTTTTGAATATTGGACATTCATAGGGATGGCCGGAATAGTGTTCCCCAATAATTTTTTTTCGCAAATTTTTTACTATTTTCGGAAAAAGGAGCAAAGTCCTTTTTAAAATTTCAAAAGTCCAAATTTGGAAAAATGTCGCCTATTTTCAAAAAAACACACTGTTGCGACTTTTGAATATTGGACATTCATAGAAATGGCCGGAATAGTGTTCCCCAATAATGTTCTTTCGCAAATTTTCTACCATTTTCGGAAAAAGGAGCAAAGTCCTTTTTAAAATTTCAAAAGTCGAAATTTGGAAAAATGTCGCTTATTAAAAAAAAATCACTTTTGCGACTTTTGAATATTGGACATTCATAGAAATGGCCGGAAGAGTGTTCCCCAACAATGTTTTTTCGCCCATCTCCTGCCATTTGCGAAATAGGGAGCAAAGTCCTTTTTAAAATTTCAAAAGTCGAAATTTGGACAAATGTCGCCTATTGTCAAAAAAAACACACTTTTGAATATTGGACATTCATAGGGATGGCCGGAATAGTGTTCCCCAATAATTTTTTTCGCAAATTTTCTACCATTTTCGGGAAAAGGAGCAAAGTCCTTTTTAAAATTTCAAAAGTCGAAATTTGGAAAAATGTCGCCTATTAAAAAAAAACACTTTTGCGACTTTTGAATATTGGACATTCATAGAAATGGCCGGAACAGTGTTCCCCAATAATGTTTTTTCGCCAATCTCCTGCCATTTGCGGAAAAGGGAGCAAAGTCCTTTTTAAAATTTCAAAAGTCGAAATTTGGACAAATGTCGCCTATTGTCAAAAAAAACACACTTTTGAATATTGGACATTCATAGGGATGGCCGGAATAGTGTTCCCCAATAATTTTTTTCGCAAATTTTCTACCATTTTCGGAAACAGGAGCAAAGTCCTTTTTAAAATTTCAAAAGTCGAAATTTGGAAAAAATTCGCCTATTTAAAAAAAAACCACACTGTTCTGACTTTTGAATATTGGACATTCATAGAAATGGCCTGAGGAGTGTTCCCCAATAACTTGTTTTTTCCCATCTCCTACCATTTTCGAAAAAAGCAGCAAAGTCCTTTTTAAAATTTCAAAAGTCGAAATTTGGACAAATGTCGCCTATTGTCAAAAAAAACACACTTTTGAATATTGGACATTCATAGGGATGGCCGGAATAGTGTTCCCCAATAATTTTTTTCGCAAATTTTCTACCATTTTCGGAAACAGGAGCAAAGTCCTTTTTAAAATTTCAAAAGTCGAAATTTGGAAAAAATTCGCCTATTTAAAAAAAAACCACACTGTTCTGACTTTTGAATATTGGACATTCATAGAAATGGCCTGAGGAGTGTTCCCCAATAACTTGTTTTTTCCCATCTCCTACCATTTTCGAAAAAAGCAGCAAAGTCCTTTTTAAAATTTCAAAAGTCGAAATTTGGAAAAATGTCGCCTATTAAAAAAAAACACTTTTGCGACTTTTGAATATTGGACATTCATAGAAATGGCCGGAACAGTGTTCCCCAATAATGTTTTTTCGCCAATCTCCTGCCATTTGCGGAAAAGGGAGCAAAGTCCTTTTTAAAATTTCAAAAGTCGAAATTTGGACAAATGTCGCCTATTGTCAAAAAAAACACACTTTTGAATATTGGACATTCATAGGGATGGCCGGAATAGTGTTCCCCAATAATTTTTTTCGCAAATTTTCTACCATTTTCGGAAACAGGAGCAAAGTCCTTTTTAAAATTTCAAAAGTCGAAATTTGGAAAAATGTCGCCTATTTTCAAAAAAACACACTGTTAAGACTTTTGAATATTGGACATGCATAGAAATGGCCGGAAGAGTGTTCCCTAATAATTTTTTTTTCGCAAATTTTCTACCATTTTCGGAAAAAGTAGCAAAGTCCTTTTTAAAATTTCAAAAGTCGAAATTCGGAAAAATGTAGCCTATTTTCAAAAAAACACACTGTCGCGACTTTTGAATATTGGACATTCATAGGGATGGCCGGAATAGTGTTCCCCAATAATTTTTGTTCGCAAATTTTTTACTATTTTTGGAAAAAGGAGCAAAGTCCTTTTTAAAATTTCAAAAGTCCAAATTTGGAAAAATGTCGCCTATTTTCAAAAAAACACACTGTTGCGACTTTTGAATATTGGACATTCATAGAAATGGCCGGAATAGTGTTCCCCAATAATGTTTTTTCGCCCATCTCCTGCCATTTTCAGAAAAAGTAGAAAAGTCCTTTTTAAAATTTCAAAATTCCAAATTTGGAAAAATGTCGCCTATTTTCAAAAAAACACACTGTTGCGACTTTTGAATATTGGACATTCATAGAAATGGCCGGAAGAGTGTTCCCCAATAATGTTTTTTCGCCCATCTCCTGCCATTTTCGGAAAAAGTAGCAGTCTTTTTTAAAATTTCAAAAGTCGAAATTTGGAAAAATGTCGCCTATTTTCGAAAAAACACATTGTTGCGACTTTTGAATATTGGACATTCATAGAAATAGCCGGAAAAGTGTTCCCTAATAATTTTTTTTTCGCAAATTTTTTACCATTTTCGGAAAAAGGATCAAAGTCCTTTTTAAAATTTCAAAAGTCGAAATTCGGAAAAATGTAGCCTATTTTCAAAAAAACACACTGTTGCGACTTTTTAATATTGGACATTCATAGAAATGGCCGGAAGAGAGAGGAAAGGAGCAAAGTGCTTTTGAAAATTTCAAAAGTCGAAATTTGGAAAAATGTCGCCTATTTTCAATAAAACACACTGTTGCGACTTTTGAATATTGGACATTCATAGGGATGGCCGGAATAGTGTTCCCCCATAATGTTTTTTCGCCCATCTCCTGCCATTTTCAGAAAAAGTAGCAAAGTCCTTTTTAAAATTTCAAAATTCCAAATTTGGAAAAATGTCGCCTATTTTCAAAAAAACACACTGTTGCGACTTTTGAATATTGGACATTCATAGAAATGGCCGGAATAGTGTTCCCCAATAATGTTTTTTCGCCCATCTCCTGCCATTTTCAGAAAAAGTAGCAAAGTCCTTTTTAAAATTTCAAAATTCCAAATTTGGAAAAATGTCGCCTATTTAAAAAAAAACACTTTTGCGACTTTTGAATATTGGACATTCATAGAAATGGCCGGAAGAGTGTTCCCCAATAATGTTTTTTCGCCCATCACCTGCCATTTGCGAAAAAAGGAGCAAAGTCCTTTTTAAAATTTCAAAAGTCGAAATTTGGAAAAATGTCGCCTATTGTCAAAAAAAACACACTTTTGAATATTGGACATTCATAGGGATGGCCGGAATAGTGTTCCCCGATAATTTTTTTTCGCAAATTTTTACCATTTTCGGAATTTTTCTCCAATAATTTGTTTTTTCCCATTTGGAAGAATGTCGCCTATTGTCAAAAAAACACACTTTTGAATATTGGACATTCATAGGGATGGCCGGAATAGTGTTCCCCAATAATTTTTTTTCGCAAATTTTCTACCATTTTCGGAAAAAGGAGCAAAATCCTTTTTAAAATTTCAAAAGTCGAAATTTGGAAAAATGTCTCCTATTTTAAAAAAAAACACACTGTTGCGACTTTTGAATATTGGACATTCATAGAAATGGCCGGAAGAGTGTTCCCCAATAATGTTTTTTCACCCATCTCCTGCGATTTTCGAAAAAAGGAGCAAAGTCCTTTTTAAAATTTCAAAAGTCGAAATTTGGAAAAATGTCGCCTATTGTTAAAAAAACACACTTTTGAATATTGGACATTCATTAGGATGGCCTCCCCGGCCAAATTATTTGATTTTTACCATCTCCCACCATTTTCGGAAAAAGGATCAGTCCTTCTTAAGATTTCAAAAGTCCAAATTTGGAAAAATGTAGCCTATTTTCAAAAAAACACACTGTTGCGACTTTTGAATATTGGGCAATCATAGGGATGGCCGGAATAGTGTTCCCCAATAATTTTTTTTCGCAAATTTTTTATCATTTTCGGAAAAAGGAGCAAAGTCCTTTTAAAATTTCAAAAGTCCAAATTTAGAAAAATTTCGCCTATTTTCAAAAAAACACACTGTTGCGACTTTTGAATATTGGACATTCATAGGAATGGCCGGAATAGTGTTCCCCAATAATGTTTTTTCGCCCATCTCCTGCCATTTTCAGAAAAAGTAGCAAAGTCCTTTTTAAAATTTCAAAATTCCAAATTTGGAAAAATGTCGCCTATTTTCAAAAAAACACACTGTTGCGACTTTTGAATATTGGACATTCATAGAAATGGCCGGAAGAGTGTTCCCCAATAATGTTTTTTCGCCCATCTCCTGCCATTTTCGGAAAAAGTAGCAGTCTTTTTTAAAATTTCAAAAGTCGAAATTTGGAAAAATGTCGCCTATTTTCGAAAAAACACATTGTTGCGACTTTTGAATATTGGACATTCATAGGGATGGCCGGAATAGTGTTCCCCAATAATTTTTTTTCGCAAATTTTCTACCATTTTCGGAAAAAGGAGCAAAATCCTTTTTAAAATTTCAAAAGTCGAAATTTGGAAAAATGTCTCCTATTTAAAAAAAAAACACACTGTTGCGACTTTTGAATATTGGACATTCATAGAAATGGCCTGAGGAGTGTTCGCCAATAATTTTTTTTGCCCATCACCTACTATTTTCGAAAAAGAAGCAGTCTTTTTTAAAATTTCAAAAGTTGAAATTTGGAAAAATGTCGCCTATTTTTAAAAAAACACACTGTTAAGACTTTTGCGATTTTTGAATATTGGACATTCATAGGGATGGCCGGAATAGTGTTCCCCAATAGTTTTTTTTGCAAATTTTTTACCATTTTCGGAAAAAGGAGCAAAGTCATTTTTAAAATTTCCAAAGTCGAAATTTGGAAAAATTTCGCCTATTTTCAAAAAAACACACTGTTGCGACTTTTGAATATTGGACATTCATAGGGATGGCCGGAATAGTGTTCCCCAAAAATTTTTTTTTCGATCATCTCGTACCATTTTCGAAAAAATTATTTTTTTTCGCAAATTTTCTACCATTTTCGGAAAAAGGAGCAGTCTTTATTAAAATTTCAAAAGTCGAAATTTGGAAAAATGTCGCCTATTTTCAAAAAAACACTTTTGCGACGTTTCAATATTGGATATTCATAGAAATGGCCGGAAGAGTGTTCCCCAATTATGTTTTTTCGCCCATCTCCTGCCATTTTCGAAAAAAGGAGCAAAGTCCTTTTTTAAATTTCAAAAGTCGAAATTTGGAAAAATTTCGCCTATTGGCAAAAAAACACACTTTTGAATATTGGACATTCATAGGGATGGCGGGAATAGTGTTCTTCAATAATTTTTTTTCGCAAATTTTCTACCATTTTCGGAAAAAGGAGCAAAGTCCTTTTTAAAATTTCAAAAGTCGAAATTTGGAAAAATGTCGCCTATTGTCAAAAAACCACACTTTTGAATATTGGACATTCATAGGGATGGTGGGAGTAGTGTTCCCCAATAATTTTTTTTCGCAAATTTTTTACCATTTTCGGAAAAAGGAGCAAAGTCCTTTTTAAAATTTCAAAAGTCGAAATTTGGAAAAATGTCGCCTATTTTCAATAAAACACACTGTTGCGACTTTTGAATATTGGACATTCATAGGGATGGCCGGAATAGTGTTCCCCCATAATTTTTTTTCGCAAATTTTCTATCATTTTCGGAAAAAAGAGCAAAGTCCTTTTTAAAATTTCAAAAGTCGAAATTTGGAAAAATGTCGCCTATTTTCAAAAAAACACACTGTTGCGACTTTTGAATATTGGACATTCATAGAAATGGCCAGAAGAGTGTTCCCCAATAATGTTTTTTCGCCCATCTCCTACCATTTTCGAAAAAAGGAGCAAAGTCCTTTTTAAAATTTCAAAAGTCGAAATTTGGAAGAAAGTCGCCTATTGTCAAAAAAATACACTTTTGAATATTGGACATTCATAGGGATGGCCGGAAGAGTGTTCCCCAATAATTTTTTTTCGCCCATCTCCTACCATTTTCGAAAAAAGGAGCAAAGTCCTTTTTAAAATTTCAAAAGTCGAAATTTGGAAAAACGTCGCCTATTTTAAAAAAAACATACTGTTGCAACTTTTGAATATTGGACATTCATAGAAATGGCCTGAGGAGTGTTCTCCAATAATTTTTTTCGAACATCACCTACTATTTTCGAAAAAGGAGCAGTCTTTTTTAAAATTTCAAAAGTCGAAATTTGGAAAAATGTCGCTTATTTTCAAAAAAAACACACTTTTGCGACTTTTGAATATTGGACATTCATAGGGATGGCCGGAATAGTGTTCCCCAATAATTTTTTTTTCGCAAATTTTCTACTATTTTCGGAAAAAGGAGCAAAGTCCTTTTTAAAATTTCAAAAGTCGAAATTTGGAAAAATGTCGCCTATTTTCAAAAAAACACACTGTTGCGACTTTTGAATATTGGACATTCATAGGGATGGCCGGAATAGTGTTCCCTAATAATTTTTTTTCGCAAATTTTATACCATTATCGGAAAAAGGAGCAGTCTTTTTTAAAATTTCAAAAGTCGAAATTTGGAAAAATTTCGCCTATTTTCAAAAAAACACACTGTTGCGACTTTTGAATATTGGACATTCATAGAAATGGCCGGAAGAGTGTTCCCCAATAATGTTTTTTCACCCATCTCCTGCGATTTTCGAAAAAAGGAGCAAAGTCCTTTTTAAAATTTCAAAAGTCGAAATTTGGAAAAATGTCGCCTATTGTTAAAAAAACACACTTTTGAATATTGGACATTCATTAGGATGGCCTCCCCGGCCAAATTATTTGATTTTTACCATCTCCCACCATTTTCGGAAAAAGGATCAGTCCTTCTTAAGATTTCAAAAGTCCAAATTTGGAAAAATGTAGCCTATTTTCAAAAAAACACACTGTTGCGACTTTTGAATATTGGGCAATCATAGGGATGGCCGGAATAGTGTTCCCCAATAATTTTTTTTCGCAAATTTTTTATCATTTTCGGAAAAAGGAGCAAAGTCCTTTTAAAATTTCAAAAGTCCAAATTTAGAAAAATTTCGCCTATTTTCAAAAAAACACACTGTTGCGACTTTTGAATATTGGACATTCATAGGAATGGCCGGAATAGTGTTCCCCAATAATGTTTTTTCGCCCATCTCCTGCCATTTTCAGAAAAAGTAGCAAAGTCCTTTTTAAAATTTCAAAATTCCAAATTTGGAAAAATGTCGCCTATTTTCAAAAAAACACACTGTTGCGACTTTTGAATATTGGACATTCATAGAAATGGCCGGAAGAGTGTTCCCCAATAATGTTTTTTCGCCCATCTCCTGCCATTTTCGGAAAAAGTAGCAGTCTTTTTTAAAATTTCAAAAGTCGAAATTTGGAAAAATGTCGCCTATTTTCGAAAAAACACATTGTTGCGACTTTTGAATATTGGACATTCATAGGGATGGCCGGAATAGTGTTCCCCAATAATTTTTTTTCGCAAATTTTTACCATTTTCGGAATTTTTCTCCAATAATTTGTTTTTTCCCATTTGGAAGAATGTCGCCTATTGTCAAAAAAACACACTTTTGAATATTGGACATTCATAGGGATGGCCGGAATAGTGTTCCCCAATAATTTTTTTTCGCAAATTTTTACCATTTTCGGAATTTTTCTCCAATAATTTGTTTTTTCCCATTTGGAAGAATGTCGCCTATTGTCAAAAAAACACACTTTTGAATATTGGACATTCATAGGGATGGCCGGAATAGTGTTCCCCAATAATTTTTTTTCGCAAATTTTCTACCATTTTCGGAAAAAGGAGCAAAATCCTTTTTAAAATTTCAAAAGTCGAAATTTGGAAAAATGTCTCCTATTTTAAAAAAAAACACACTGTTGCGACTTTTGAATATTGGACATTCATAGAAATGGCCGGAAGAGTGTTCCCCAATAATGTTTTTTCACCCATCTCCTGCGATTTTCGAAAAAAGGAGCAAAGTCCTTTTTAAAATTTCAAAAGTCGAAATTTGGAAAAATGTCGCCTATTGTTAAAAAAACACACTTTTGAATATTGGACATTCATTAGGATGGCCTCCCCGGCCAAATTATTTGATTTTTACCATCTCCCACCATTTTCGGAAAAAGGATCAGTCCTTCTTAAGATTTCAAAAGTCCAAATTTGGAAAAATGTAGCCTATTTTCAAAAAAACACACTGTTGCGACTTTTGAATATTGGGCAATCATTGGGATGGCCGGAATAGTGTTCCCCAATAATTTTTTTTCGCAAATTTTTTATCATTTTCGGAAAAAGGAGCAAAGTCCTTTTAAAATTTCAAAAGTCCAAATTTAGAAAAATTTCGCCTATTTTCAAAAAAACACACTGTTGCGACTTTTGAATATTGGACATTCATAGGAATGGCCGGAATAGTGTTCCCCAATAATGTTTTTTCGCCCATCTCCTGCCATTTTCAGAAAAAGTAGCAAAGTCCTTTTTAAAATTTCAAAATTCCAAATTTGGAAAAATGTCGCCTATTTTCAAAAAAACACACTGTTGCGACTTTTGAATATTGGACATTCATAGAAATGGCCGGAAGAGTGTTCCCCAATAATGTTTTTTCGCCCATCTCCTGCCATTTTCGGAAAAAGTAGCAGTCTTTTTTAAAATTTCAAAAGTCGAAATTTGGAAAAATGTCGCCTATTTTCGAAAAAACACATTGTTGCGACTTTTGAATATTGGACATTCATAGGGATGGCCGGAATAGTGTTCCCCAATAATTTTTTTTCGCAAATTTTCTACCATTTTCGGAAAAAGGAGCAAAATCCTTTTTAAAATTTCAAAAGTCGAAATTTGGAAAAATGTCTCCTATTTAAAAAAAAAACACACTGTTGCGACTTTTGAATATTGGACATTCATAGAAATGGCCTGAGGAGTGTTCGCCAATAATTTTTTTTGCCCATCACCTACTATTTTCGAAAAAGAAGCAGTCTTTTTTAAAATTTCAAAAGTTGAAATTTGGAAAAATGTCGCCTATTTTTAAAAAAACACACTGTTAAGACTTTTGCGATTTTTGAATATTGGACATTCATAGGGATGGCCGGAATAGTGTTCCCCAATAGTTTTTTTTGCAAATTTTTTACCATTTTCGGAAAAAGGAGCAAAGTCATTTTTAAAATTTCCAAAGTCGAAATTTGGAAAAATTTCGCCTATTTTCAAAAAAACACACTGTTGCGACTTTTGAATATTGGACATTCATAGGGATGGCCGGAATAGTGTTCCCCAAAAATTTTTTTTTCGATCATCTCGTACCATTTTCGAAAAAATTATTTTTTTTCGCAAATTTTCTACCATTTTCGGAAAAAGGAGCAGTCTTTATTAAAATTTCAAAAGTCGAAATTTGGAAAAATGTCGCCTATTTTCAAAAAAACACTTTTGCGACGTTTCAATATTGGATATTCATAGAAATGGCCGGAAGAGTGTTCCCCAATTATGTTTTTTCGCCCATCTCCTGCCATTTTCGAAAAAAGGAGCAAAGTCCTTTTTTAAATTTCAAAAGTCGAAATTTGGAAAAATTTCGCCTATTGGCAAAAAAACACACTTTTGAATATTGGACATTCATAGGGATGGCGGGAATAGTGTTCTTCAATAATTTTTTTTCGCAAATTTTCTACCATTTTCGGAAAAAGGAGCAAAGTCCTTTTTAAAATTTCAAAAGTCGAAATTTGGAAAAATGTCGCCTATTGTCAAAAAACCACACTTTTGAATATTGGACATTCATAGGGATGGTGGGAGTAGTGTTCCCCAATAATTTTTTTTCGCAAATTTTTTACCATTTTCGGAAAAAGGAGCAAAGTCCTTTTTAAAATTTCAAAAGTCGAAATTTGGAAAAATGTCGCCTATTTTCAATAAAACACACTGTTGCGACTTTTGAATATTGGACATTCATAGGGATGGCCGGAATAGTGTTCCCCCATAATTTTTTTTCGCAAATTTTCTATCATTTTCGGAAAAAAGAGCAAAGTCCTTTTTAAAATTTCAAAAGTCGAAATTTGGAAAAATGTCGCCTATTTTCAAAAAAACACACTGTTGCGACTTTTGAATATTGGACATTCATAGAAATGGCCAGAAGAGTGTTCCCCAATAATGTTTTTTCGCCCATCTCCTACCATTTTCGAAAAAAGGAGCAAAGTCCTTTTTAAAATTTCAAAAGTCGAAATTTGGAAGAAAGTCGCCTATTGTCAAAAAAATACACTTTTGAATATTGGACATTCATAGGGATGGCCGGAAGAGTGTTCCCCAATAATTTTTTTTCGCCCATCTCCTACCATTTTCGAAAAAAGGAGCAAAGTCCTTTTTAAAATTTCAAAAGTCGAAATTTGGAAAAACGTCGCCTATTTTAAAAAAAACATACTGTTGCAACTTTTGAATATTGGACATTCATAGAAATGGCCTGAGGAGTGTTCTCCAATAATTTTTTTCGAACATCACCTACTATTTTCGAAAAAGGAGCAGTCTTTTTTAAAATTTCAAAAGTCGAAATTTGGAAAAATGTCGCTTATTTTCAAAAAAAACACACTTTTGCGACTTTTGAATATTGGACATTCATAGGGATGGCCGGAATAGTGTTCCCCAATAATTTTTTTTTCGCAAATTTTCTACTATTTTCGGAAAAAGGAGCAAAGTCCTTTTTAAAATTTCAAAAGTCGAAATTTGGAAAAATGTCGCCTATTTTCAAAAAAACACACTGTTGCGACTTTTGAATATTGGACATTCATAGGGATGGCCGGAATAGTGTTCCCTAATAATTTTTTTTCGCAAATTTTATACCATTATCGGAAAAAGGAGCAGTCTTTTTTAAAATTTCAAAAGTCGAAATTTGGAAAAATTTCGCCTATTTTCAAAAAAGCACACTGTTGCGACTTTTGAATATTGGACATTCATAGAAATGGCCTGAGGAGTGTTCTCCAAAATTTTTTTTCGCCCATCACCTACTATTTTCGAAAAAGGAGCAGTCTTTTTTAAAATTTCAAAAGTTGAAATTTGGAAAAATGTCGCCTATTTTCAAAAAAACACACTGTTAAGACTTTTGCGATTTTTGAATATTGGACATTCATAGGGATGGCCGGAACAGTGTTCCCCAATAATGTTTTTTTGCCCATCTCGTACCATTTTCGAAAAAATAATTTTTTTTCGCAAATTTTCTACCATTTTCGGAAAAAGGAGCAAAGTCCTTTTTAAAATTTCAAAAGTCGAAATTTGGAAAAATGTCGCCTATTTTCAAGAAAACACACTATTGCGACTTTTGAATATTGGACATTCATAGGAATGGCCGGAATAGTGTTCCCCAATAATTTTTTTCCCCAAATTTTCTACCATTTTCGGAAAAAGGAGCAGTCCTTTTTAAAATTTCAAAAGTCGAAATTTGGAAAATATTCGCCTATTTTCAAAAAAACACACTGTTGCGACTTTTGAGTATTGGACATTCATAGGAATGGCCGGAATAGTGTTCCCCAATAATTTTTTTTCGCAAATTTTCTACCATTTTCAAAAAAAGGAGCAAAGTCCTTTTAAAATTTCAAAAGTCGAAATTTGGAAAAATGTCGCCTATTGTCAAAAAACCACACTTTTGAATATTGGGCATTCATAGAAATGGCGGGAGTAGTGTTCCCCAATAATTTTTTTTCGCGAATTTTCTACCATTTTCGGAAAAAGGAGCAAAGTCCTTTTTAAAATTTCAAAAGTCGAAATTTGGAAAAATGTCGCCTATTGTCAAAAAAACACACTTTTGAATATTGGACATTCATAGGGATGGCGGGAATAGTGTTCTTCAATAATTTTTTTCGCAAATTTTCTACCATTTTCGGAAAAAGGAGCAAAGTCCTTTTTAAAATTTCAAAAGTCGAAATTTGGAAAAATGTCGCCTATTGTCAAAAAACAACACTTTTGAATATTGGACATTCATAGGAATGGCGGGAGTAGTGTTCCCCAATAATTTTTTTTCGCGAATTTTCTACCATTTTCGGAAAAAGGAGCAAAGTCCTTTTTAAAATTTCAAAAGTCGAAATTTGGAAAAATGTCGCCTATTTTCAAGAAAACACACTATTGCGACTTTTGAATATTGGATATTCATAGGAATGGCCGGAATAGTGTTCCCCAATAATTTTTTTTCGCAAATTTTCTACCATTTTCGGAAAAAGGAGCAGTCCTTTTTAAAATTTCAAAAGTCGAAATTTGGAAAAATTTCGCCTATTTTCAAAAAAACACACTGTTGCGACTTTTGAATATTGGACATTAATAGAAATGGCCTGAGGAGTGTTCTCCAATGATTTTTTTTGCTCATCACCTACTATTTTCGAAAAAGGAGCAGTCTTTTTTAAAATTTCAAAAGTTGAAATTTGTAAAAATGTCGCCTATTTTCAAAAAAACACACTGTTAAGACTTTTGCGATTTTTGAATATTGGACATTCATAGGGATGGCCGGAACAGTGTTCCCCAATAATGTTTTTTCGCCCATCTCGTACCATTTTCGAAAAAAGGAGAAAATACCTTTTTAAAATTTCAAAAGTCGAAATTTGGAAGAATGTCGCCTATTTAAAAAAAAACACACTGTTGCAACTTTTCAATATATTGGACATTCATAGAAATGGCCTGAGGAGTGTTGTCCAATAATTTTTTTCGAACATCACCTACTATTTTCCAAAAAAAGGAGCAGTCTTTTTTAAAATTTCAAAAGTCGAAATTTGGAAAAATGTCGCCTATTTTCAAAAAAACACACTTTTGCGACTTTTGAATATTGGACATTAATAGAAATGGCCTGAGGAGTGTTCTCCAATGATTTTTTTCACTCATCACCTACTATTTTCGAAAAAGGAGCAGTCTTTTTTAAAATTTCAAAAGTCGAAATTTGGAAAAATGTCGCCTATTTTCAAGAAAACACACTGTTGCGACTTTTGAATATTGGACATTCATAGGGATGGCCGGAATAGTGTTCCCCAATAATTTTTTTTTGCAAATTTTCTACCATTTTCGGAAAAAGGAGCAGTCCTTTTTAAAATTTCAAAAGTCGAAATTTGGAAAAATTTCGCCTATTTTCAAAAAAACACACTGTTGCGACTTTTGAATATTGGACATTCATAGGGATGGCCTGAGGAGTGTTCTCCAATGATTTTTTTCGCTCATCACCTACTATTTTCGAAAAAGGAGCAGTCTTTTTTAAAATTTCAAAAGTCGAAATTTGGAAAAATGTCGCCTATTTTCAAGAAAACACACTGTTGCGACTTTTGAATATTGGACATTCATAGGGATGGCCGGAATAGTGTTCCCCAATAATTTTTTTTCGCAAATTTTCTATCATTTTCGGAAAAAGGAGTAAAGTCCTTTTTAAAATTTCAAAAGTCGAAATTTGGAAAAATGTCGCCTATTTTCAAAAAAACACACTGTTGCGACTTTTGAGTATTGGACATTCATAGAAATGGCCAGAAGAGTGTTCCCCAATAATGCTTTTTCGCCCATCTCCTACCATTTTCGAAAAAAGGAGCAAAGTCCTTTTTAAAATTTCAAAAGTCGAAATTTGGAAGAAAGTCGCCTATTGTCAAAAAAATACACTTTTGAATATTGGACATTCATAGGGATGGCCGGAAGAGTGTTCCCCAATAATTTTTTTTCGCCCATCTCCTACCATTTTCGAAAAAAGGAGCAAAGTCCTTTTTAAAATTTCAAAAGTCGAAATTTGGAAAAACGTCGCCTATTTAAAAAAAAACACACTGTTGCGACTTTTGAATATTGGAAATTCATAGAAATGGCCTGAGGAGTGTTCTCCAATAATTTTTTTCGAACATCACTTACTATTTTTGAAAAAGGAGCAGTCTTTTTTAAAATTTCAAAAGTCGAAATTTGGAAAAATGTCGCCTATTTTCAAAAAAACACACTTTTGCGACTTTTGAATATTGGACATTCATAGGGATGGCCGGAATAGTGTTCCCCAATAATTTTTTTTCGCAAATTTTCTACCATTTTCGGAAAAAGGAGCAAAGTCCTTTTTAAAATTTCAAAAGTCGAAATTTGGAAAAATGTCGCCTATTTTCAAAAAAACACACTGTTGCGACTTTTGTATATTGGACATTCATAGGGATGGCCGGAATAGTGTTTCCTAATAATTTTTTTTCGCAAATTTTATACCATTATCGGAAAAAGGAGCAGTCTTTTTTAAAATTTTAAAAGTCGAAATTTGGAAAAATTTCGCCTATTTTCAAAAAAGCACACTGTTGCGACTTTTGAATATTGGACATTCATAGAAATGGCCTGAGGAGTGTTCTCCAAAATTTTTTTTCGCCCATCACCTACTATGTTCGAAAAAGGAGCAGTCTTTTTTAAAATTTCAAAAGTTGAAATTTGGAAAAATGTCGCCTATTTTCAAAAAAACACACTGTTGAGACTTTTGCGATTTTTGAATATTGGACATTCATAGGGATGGCCGGAACAGTGTTCCCCAATTATGTTTTTTCGCCCATCTCCTGCCATTTTCGAAAAAAGGAGCAAAGTCCTTTTTAAAATTTCAAAAGTCGAAATTTGGAAGAAAGTCGCCTATTGTCAAAAAAATACACTTTTGAATATTGGACGTTCAGAGGGATGGCCGGAAGAGTGTTCCCCAATAATTTTTTTTCGCCCATCTCCTACCATTTTCGAAAAAAGGAGCAAAGTCCTTTTTAAAATTTCAAAAGTCGAAATTTGGAAAAACGTCGCCTATTTTAAAAAAAACACACTGTTGCAACTTTTGAATATTGGACATTCATAGAAATGGCCTGAGGAGTGTTCTCCAATAATTTTTTTCGAACATCACCTACTATTTTTGAAAAAGGAGCGGTCTTTTTTAAAATTTCAAAAGTCGAAATTTGGAAAAATGTCGCCTATTTTAAAAAAAACACACTTTTGCGACTTTTGAATATTGGACATTCATAGGGATGGCCGGAATAGTGTTCCCCAATAATTTTTTTTCGCAAATTTTCTACCATTTTCAGAAAAAGGAGCAAAGTCCTTTTTAAAATTTCAAAAGTCGAAATTTGGAAAAATGTCGCCTATTTTCAAAAAAACACACTGTTGCGACTTTTGAATATTGGACATTCATAGGGATGGCCGGAATAGTGTTCCCTAATAATTTTTTTTTAGCAAATTTTATACTATTATCGGAAAAAGGAGCAGTCATTTTTAAAATTTTAAAAGTCGAAATTTGGAAAAATTTCGCCTATTTTCAAAAAAGCACACTGTTGCGACTTTTGAATATTGGACATTCATAGAAATGGCCTGAGGAGTGTTCTCCAAAATTTTTTTTCGCCCATCACCTACTATTTTCGAAAAAGGAGCAGTCTTTTTTAAAATTTCAAAAGTTGAAATTTGGAAAAATGTCGCCTATTTTCAAAAAAACACACTGTTAAGACTTTTGCGATTTTTGAATATTGGACATTCATAGGGATGGCCGGAACAGTGTTCCCCAATAATATTTTTTCGCCCATCTCGTACCATTTTCGAAAAAATAATTTTTTTTCGCAAATTTTCTACCATTTTCGGAAAAAGGAGAAGTCTTTATTAAAATTTCAAAAGTCGAAATTTGGAAAAATGTCGCCTATTTTCAAAAAAACACTTTTGCGACTTTTCTATATTGGATATTCATAGAAATGGCCAGAAGAGTGTTCCCCAATTATGTTTTTTCGCAAATTTTCTACCATTTTCGGAAAAAGGAGCAAAGTCCTTTTTAAAATTTCAAAAGTCGAAATTTGGAAAAATGTCGCCTATTGTCAAAAAAACACACTTTTGAATATTAGACATTCATAGGGATGGCGGGAATAGTGTTCTTCAATAATTTTTTTTCGCAAATTTTCTACCATTTTCGGAAAAAGGAGCAAAGTCCTTTTTAAAATTTCAAAAGTCGAAATTTGGAAAAATGTCGCCTATTGTCAAAAAACCACACTTTTGAATATTGGACATTCATAGGGATGGCGGGAGTAGTGTTCCCCAATAATTTTTTTTTGCAAATTTTTTACCATTTTCGGAAAAAGGAGCAAAGTCCTTTTTAAAATTTCAAAAGTCGAAATTTGGAAAAATGTCGCCTATTTTCAAGAAAACACACTATTGCGACTTTTGAATATTGGACATTCATAGGGATGGCCGGAATAGTGTTCCCCAATAATTTTTTTTCGCAAATTTTCTACCATTTTCGGAAAAAGGAGCAGTCTTTATTAAAATTTCAAAAGTCGAAATTTGGAAAAATTTCGCTTATTTTCAAAAAAACACACTGTTGCGACTTTTGAATATTGGACATTAATAGAAATGGCCTGAGGAGTGTTCTCCAAAATTTTTTTTCGCCCATCACCTACTATTTTCGAAAAAGGAGCAGTCTTTTTTAAAATTTCAAAAGTTGAAATTTGGAAAAATGTCGCCTATTTTCAAAAAAACACACTGTTAAGACTTTTGCGATTTTTGAATATTGGACATTCATAGGGATGGCCGGAACAGTGTTCCCCAATAACGTTTTTTCGCCCATCTCGTACCATTTTCGAAAAAAGGAGAAAATACCTTTTTAAAATTTCAAAAGTCGAAATTTGGAAGAATGTCGCCTATTGTCAAAAAACACACTTTTGAATATTGGACATTCATAGGGATGGCCGGAATAGTGTTCCCCAATAATTTTTTTTCGCAGATTTTCTAACTCTAAAAGTCGAAATTTGGAAAAATGTCGCCTATTTTCAAGAAAACACACTATTGCGACTTTTGAATATTGGACATTCATAGGGATGGCCGGAATAGTGTTCCCCAATAATTTTTTTTCGCAAATTTTCTACCATTTTCGGAAAAAGGAGCAGTCCTTTTTAAAATTTCAAAAGTCGAAATTTGGAAAAATTTCGCCTATTTTAAAAAAAACACACTGTTGCGACTTTTGAATATTGGACATTAATAGAATTGGCCTGAGGAGTGTTCTCCAATGATTTTTTTCGCTCATCACCTACTATTTTCGAAAAAGGAGCAGTCTTTTTTAAAATTTCCAAAGTTGAAATTTGGAAAAATGTCGCCTATTTTCAAAAAAACACACTGTTAAGACTTTTGCGATTTTTGAATATTGGACATTCATAGGGATGGCCGGAACAGTGTTCCCCAATAATGTTTTTTCGCCCATCTCGTACCATTTTCGAAAAAAGGAGAAAATACCTTTTTAAAATTTCAAAAGTCGAAATTTGGAAGAATGTCGCCTATTGTCAAAAAACACACTTTTGAATATTGGACATTCATAGGGATGGCCTGTGGAGTGTTCTCCAATAATTTTTTTCGCCCATCACTTACCATTTTCGGAAAAAGGAGTCTTTTTTAAATTTCAAAAGTTGCAATCTGGAAAAATGTCGCCTATTTTCAAAAAAACACACTTTTGCGACTTTTGAATATTGGACATTCATAGGGATGGCCGGAATAGTGTTCCCCAATAATTTTTTTTCGCAAATTTTCTACCATTTTCGGAAAAAGGACCAAAGTCCTTTTTAAAATTTCAAAAGTCGAAATTTGGAAAAATGTCGCCTATTTTCAAAAAAACACACTTTTGCGACTTTTGAATATTGGACATTCATAGGGATGGCCGAAATAGTGTTCCCCAAAAATTTTTTTTCAAAAATTTTTTACTATTTTCGGAAAAAGGAGCAAAGTCCTTTTTAAAATTTCAAAAGTCGAAATTTGGAAAAATTTCGCCTTTTTTCAAAAAAACACACTGTTGCGACTTTTGAATATTGGACATTCATAGAAATGGCCTGAAGAGTGTTCTCCAATAATTTTTTTCGCTTATCACCTACTATTTTCGAAAAAGGAGCAGTCTTTTTTAAAATTTCAAAAGTTGAAATTTGGAAAAATGTCGCCTATTTATAAAAAAACACACTGTTAAGACTTTTGCGATATTTGAATATTGACCATTAATAGGGATGGCCGGAACAGTGTTCCCCAATAATTTTTTTTCGCAAATTTTCTACCATTTTCGGAAAAAGGAGCAAAGTCCTTTTTAAAATTTCAAACGTCCAAATTTGGAAAAATGTCGCCTATTTTCAACAAAAACACACTTTTGCGACTTTTGAATATTGGACATTCATAGGGATGGCCGGAATAGTGTTCCCCAAAAATTTTTTTTCAAAATTTTTTTACTATTTTCGGAAAAAGGAGCAAAGTCCTTTTAAAATTTCAAAAGTCGAAATTTGGAAAAATTTCGCCTATTTTCAAAAAAACACACTGTTGCGACTTTTGAATATTGGACATTCATAGAAATGGCCTGAAGAGTGTTCTCCAATAATCTTTTTCGCCTATCACCAACTATTTTCGAAAAAGGAGCAGTCGTTTTTAAAATTTCAAAAATTGAAATTTGGAAAAATTTCGCCTATTTTCAAAAAAACACACTGTTAAGACTTTTGCAATTTTTAAATATTGGACATTCATAGAAATGGCCGGAAGAGTGTTCCCCAATAATGTTTTTTCGCCCATCTCCTACCATTTTCGAAAAAAGGAGCAAAGTCCTTTTTAAAATTTCAAAAGTCGAAATTTGGAAAAATTTCGCCTATTTTCAAAAAAACACACTTTTGCGACTTTTGAATATTGGACATTCATAGGGAAGGCCGGAATAGTGTTCCCCAAAAATTTTTTTTCAAAAATTTTTTACTATTTTCGGAAAAAGGAGCAAAGTCCTTTTTAAAATTTCAAAAGTCGAAATTTGGAAAAATTTCGCCTATTTTCAAAAAAACACACTTTTGCGACTTTTGAATATTGGACATTCATAGGGAAGGCCGGAATAGTGTTCCCCAAAAATTTTTTTTCAAAAATTTTTTACTATTTTCGGAAAAAGGAGCAAAGTCCTTTTTAAAATTTCAAAAGTCGAAATTTGGAAAAATTTCGCCTATTTTCAAAAAAACACACTGTTAAGACTTTTGCAATTTTTAAATATTGGACATTCATAGAAATGGCCGGAAGAGTGTTCCCCAATAATGTTTTTTCGCCCATCTCCTACCATTTTCGAAAAAAGGAGCAAAGTCCTTTTTAAAATTTCAAAAGTCGAAATTTGGAAAAATTTCGCCTATTTTCAAAAAAACACACTTTTGCGACTTTTGAATATTGGACATTCATAGGGAAGGCCGGAATAGTGTTCCCCAAAAATTTTTTTTCAAAAATTTTTTACTATTTTCGGAAAAAGGAGCAAAGTCCTTTTTAAAATTTTAAAAGTCGAAATTTGGAAAAATTTCGCCTATTTTCAAAAAAACACACTTTTGCGACTTTTGAATATTGGACATTCATAGGGATGGCCGGAATAGTGTTCCCCAAAAATTTTTTTTCAAAATTTTTTTACTATTTTCGGAAAAAGGAGCAAAGTCCTTTTAAAATTTCAAAAGTCGAAATTTGGAAAAATTTCGCCTATTTTCAAAAAAACACACTTTTGCGACTTTTGAATATTGGACATTCATAGGGAAGGCCGGAATAGTGTTCCCCAAAAATTTTTTTTCAAAAATTTTTTACTATTTTCGGAAAAAGGAGCAAAGTCCTTTTTAAAATTTCAAAAGTCGAAATTTGGAAAAATTTCGCCTATTTTCAAAAAAACACACTGTTAAGACTTTTGCAATTTTTAAATATTGGACATTCATAGAAATGGCCGGAAGAGTGTTCCCCAATAATGTTTTTTCGCCCATCTCCTACCATTTTCGAAAAAAGGAGCAAAGTCCTTTTTAAAATTTCAAAAGTCGAAATTTGGAAAAATGTCGCCTTTTGTCAAAAAAACACACTTTTGAATAATGGACATTCATAGGGATGGCCGGAATAGTGTTCCCCAATAATTTTTTTTCGCAAATTTTCTACCATTTTCGGAAAAAGGAGCAAAGTCCTTTTTAAAATTTCAAAAGTCGAAATTTGGAAAAATGTCGCCTATTTTCAAGAAAACACACTGTTAAGACTTTTGCGATTTTTGAATATTCGAAATTCATAGAAATGGCCGGAAGAGTGTTCCCCAATAATGTTTTTTCGCCCATCTTGTACCATTTTCGAAAAAAGGAGCAAAGTCCTTTTTAAAATTTCAAAAGTCGAAATTTGGCAGAAAGTCGCCTATTGTCAAAAGAACACACTTTTGAATATTGGACATTCATAGAAATGGCGTGAGGAGTGTTCTCCAATATTTTTTTCGCCCATCACTTACCATTTTCGAAAAAGGAGCAGTCTTTTTTAAAATTTCAAAAGGTGCAATCAGGAAAAATGTCGCCTATTTTCAAAAAAAAACACACTGTTAAGACTTTTGCGATTTTTGAATATTGAACATTCATAGAAATGGCCGGAAGAGTATTCCCCAATAATGTTTTTTCGCCCATCTTGTACCATTTTCGAAAAAAGGAGCAAAGTCCTTTTTAAAATTTCAAAAGTCGAAATTTGGCAGAAAGTCGCCTATTGTCAAAAAAAACACACTTTTGAATATTGGACATTCATAGAAATGGCGTGAGGAGTGTTCTCCAATAATTTTTTCGCCCATCACGTACCATTTTCGGAAGAAGGAGCAGTCGTTTTTAAAATTTCAAAAGTTGAAATTTGGAAAAATGTTGCCTATTTTCAAAACAACACACTTTTGAATATTGGTGTCCTTTTTAAAATTTCAAAAGTCGAAATTTGGAAAAATGTCGCCTTTTGTCAAAAAAACACACTTTTGAATAATGGACATTCATAGGGATGGCCGGAATAGTGTTCCCCAATAATTTTTTTTCGCAAATTTTCTACCATTTTCGGAAAAAGGAGCAAAGTCCTTTTTAAAATTTCAAAAGTCGAAATTTGGAAAAATGTCGCCTATTTTCAAGAAAACACACTGTTAAGACTTTTGCGATTTTTGAATATTCGAAATTCATAGAAATGGCCGGAAGAGTGTTCCCCAATAATGTTTTTTCGCCCATCTTGTACCATTTTCGAAAAAAGGAGCAAAGTCCTTTTTAAAATTTCAAAAGTTGAAATTTGGAAAAATGTCGCCTATTTTCAAGAAAACACACTTTTGAATATTGGACATTCATAGAAATGGCGTGAGGAGTGTTCTCCAATATTTTTTTCGCCCATCACTTACCATTTTCGAAAAAGGAGCAGTCTTTTTTAAAATTTCAAAAGGTGCAATCAGGAAAAATGTCGCCTATTTTCAAAAAAAAACACACTGTTAAGACTTTTGCGATTTTTGAATATTGAACATTCATAGAAATGGCCGGAAGAGTATTCCCCAATAAGGTTTTTTCGCCCATCTTGTACCATTTTCGAAAAAAGGAGCAAAGTCCTTTTTAAAATTTCAAAAGTCGAAATTTGGCAGAAAGTCGCCTATTGTCAAAAAAACACACTTTTGAATATTGGACATTCATAGAAATGGCGTGAGGAGTGTTCTCCAATAATTTTTTCGCCCATCACGTACCATTTTCGGAAAAAGGAGCAGTCGTTTTTAAAATTTCAAAAGTTGAAATTTGGAAAAATGTTGCCTATTTTCAAAACAACACACTTTTGAATATTGGACATACATAGCGATGGCCGGAATAGTGTTCCCCAATAATTTTTTTTCGCAAATTTTCTACCATTTTCGGAAAAAGGAGCAGTCTTTTTTAAAATTTCAAAAGTCGGAATTTGAAAAAATTTCGCCTATTTTCAAAAAAACACACTGTTGCGACTTTTGAATATTGGACATTCATAGAAATGGCCTGAGGAGTCATCTACAATAATTTTTTTCGCCCATCACCTACTATTTTCGAAAAAGGAGCAGTCTTTTTTAAAATTTCAAAAGTCGAAATTTGGAAAAATTTCGCCTATTTTCAAAAAAACACACTGTTGCGACTTTTGAATATTGGACATTCATAGAAATGGCCTGAAGAGTGTTCTCCAATAATCTTTTTCGCCTATCACCAACTATTTTCGAAAAAGGAGCAGTCGTTTTTAAAATTTCAAAAATTGAAATTTGGAAAAATGTTGCCTATTTTCAAAAAAACACACTGTTAAGACTTTTGCGATTTTTGAATATTGACCATTCATAGGGATGGCCGGAATAGTGTTCCCCAATAATTTTTTTTCGCAAATTTTCTACCATTTTCGGAAAAAGGAGCAAAGTCCTTTTTAAAATTTCAAAAGTCGAAATTTGGAAAAATGTCGCCTATTTTCAAGAAAACACACTGTTAAGACTTTTGCGATTTTTGAATATTCGAAATTCATAGAAATGGCCGGAAGAGTGTTCCCCAATAATGTTTTTTCGCCCATCTTGTACCATTTTCGAAAAAAGGAGCAAAGTCCTTTTTAAAATTTCAAAAGTCGAAATTTGGCAGAAAGTCGCCTATTGTCAAAAGAACACACTTTTGAATATTGGACATTCATAGAAATGGCGTGAGGAGTGTTCTCCAATATTTTTTTCGCCCATCACTTACCATTTTCGAAAAAGGAGCAGTCTTTTTTAAAATTTCAAAAGGTGCAATCAGGAAAAATGTCGCCTATTTTCAAAAAAAAACACACTGTTAAGACTTTTGCGATTTTTGAATATTGAACATTCATAGAAATGGCCGGAAGAGTATTCCCCAATAATGTTTTTTCGCCCATCTTGTACCATTTTCGAAAAAAGGAGCAAAGTCCTTTTTAAAATTTCAAAAGTCGAAATTTGGCAGAAAGTCGCCTATTGTCAAAAAAACACACTTTTGAATATTGGACATTCATAGAAATGGCGTGAGGAGTGTTCTCCAATAATTTTTTCGCCCATCACGTACCATTTTCGGAAAAAGGAGCAGTCGTTTTTAAAATTTCAAAAGTTGAAATTTGGAAAAATGTTGCCTATTTTCAAAACAACACACTTTTGAATATTGGACATACATAGCGATGGCCGGAATAGTGTTCCCCAATAATTTTTTTTCGCAAATTTTCTACCATTTTCGGAAAAAGGAGCAGTCTTTTTTAAAATTTCAAAAGTCGGAATTTGAAAAAATTTCGCCTATTTTCAAAAAAACACACTGTTGCGACTTTTGAATATTGGACATTCATAGAAATGGCCTGAGGAGTCATCTACAATAATTTTTTTCGCCCATCACCTACTATTTTCGAAAAAGGAGCAGTCTTTTTTAAAATTTCAAAAGTTGAAATTTGGAAAAATGTCGCCTATTTTCAAAAAAACACACTGTTAAGACTTTTGCGATTTTTAAATATTGGACATTCATAGAAATGACCGGAAGAGTGTTCCCCAATAATGTTTTTTCGCCCATCTCCTTCCATTTTCGAAAAAAGGAACAAAGTCCTTTTTAAAATTTCAAAAGTCGAAATTTGGAAAAATGTCGCCTATTTTCAAAAAAACACACTTTTGCGACTTTTGAATATTGGACATTCATAGGGATGGCCGGAATAGTGTTCCCCAATAATTTTTTTTCGCAAATTTTCTACCATTTTCGGAAAAAGGAGCAAAGTCCTTTTTAAAATTTCAAAAGTCGAAATTTGGAAAAATGTCGCCTATTTTCAAAAAAACACACTTTTGTGACTTTTGAATATTGGACATTCATAGGGATGGCCGGAATAGTGTTCCCCAAAAATTTTTTTTCAAAAATTTTTTACTATTTTCGGAAAAAGGAGCAAAGTCCTTTTTAAAATTTCAAAAGTCGAAATTTGGAAAAATTTTGCCTATTTTCAAAAAAACACACTGTTGCGACTTTTGAATATTGGACATTCATAGAAATGGCCTGAAGAGTGTTCTCCAATAATTTTTTTCGCCCATCACCTACTATTTTCGAAAAAGGAGCAGTCTTTTTTAAAATTTCAAAAGTTGAAATTTGGAAAAATGTTGCCTATTTTCAAAACAACACACTTTTGAATGTTGGACATACATAGGGATGGCCGGAATAGTGTGCCCCAATAATTTTTTTTCGCAAATTTTCTACCATTTTCGGAAAAAGGAGCAGTCTTTTTTAAAATTTCAAAAGTCGGAATTTGAAAAAATTTCGCCTATTTTCAAAAAAACACGCTGTTGCGACTTTTGAATATTGGACATTCATAGAAATGGCCTGAAGAGTGTTCTCCAATAATTTTTTTCGCCCATCACCTACTATTTTCGAAAAAGGAGCAGTCTTTTTTAAAATTTCAAAAGTTGAAATTTGGAAAAATGTCGCCTATTTTAAAAAAAACACACTGTTAAGACTTTTGCGATTTTTAAATATTGGACATTCATAGAAATGGCCGGAAGAGTGTTCCCCAATAATGTTTTTTCGCCCATCTCCTACCATTTTCGAAAAAAGGAGCAAAGTCCTTTTTAAAATTTCAAAAGTCGAAATTTGGAAAAATGTCGCCTATTTTCAAAAAAACACACTTTTGCGACTTTTGAATATTGGACATTCATAGGGATGGCCGGAATAGTGTTCCCCAAAAATTTTTTTTCAAAATTTTTTTACTATTTTCGGAAAAAGGAGCAAAGTCCTTTTTAAAATTTCAAAAGTCGAAATTTGGAAAAATTTCGCCTATTTTCAAGAAAACACACTGTTAAGACTTTTGCGATTTTTGAATATTGGACATTCATAGAAATGGCCGGAATAGTGTTCCCCAATAATGTTTTTTCGCCCATCTTGTACCATTTTCGAAAAAAGGAGCAAAGTCCTTTTTAAAATTTCAAAAGTCGAAATTTGGCAGAAAGTCGCCTATTGTCAAAAAAACACACTTTTGAAAATTGGACATTCATAGAAATGGCGTGAGGAGTGTTCTCCAATAATTTTTTCGCCCATCACGTACCATTTTCGGAAAAAGGAGCAGTCGTTTTTAAAATTTCAAAAGTTGAAATTTGGAAAAATGTTGCCTATTTTCAAAACAACACACTTTTGAATATTGGACATTCATAGGGATGGCCGGAATAGTGTTCCCCAATAATTTTTTTTCGCAAATTTTCTAACATTTTCGGAAAAAGGAGCAGTCTTTTTTAAAATTTCAAAAGTCGGAATTTGAAAAAATTTCGCCTATTTTCAAAAAAACACACTGTTGCGACTTTGGAATATTGGATATTCATAGAAATGGCCTGAGGAGTCATCTTCAATAATTTTTTTCGCCCATCACCTACTATTTTCTAAAAAGGAGCTGTCTTTTTTAAAATTTCAAAAGTTGAAATTTGGAAAAATGTTGCCTATTTTCAAAAAAACACACTGTTAAGACTTTTACGATTTTTGAATATTGACCATTCATAGGGATGGCCGGAATAGTGTTCCCCAATAATGTTTTTTCGCCCATCTCCTACCATTTTCGAAAAAAGTGCAAAGTCCTTTTTAAAATTTCAAAAGTCGAAATTTGGAAAAATTTCGCCTATTTTCAAAAAAAAACACACTGTTGCGACTTTTGAATATTGGACATTCATAGAAATGGCCTGAAGAGTGTTCTCCAATAATTTTTTTCGCCCATCACCTACTATTTTCGAAAAAGGAGCAGTCTTTTTTAAAATTTCAAAAGTTGAAATTTGGAAAAATGTCGCCTATTTTCAAAAAAAACACACTGTTAAGACTTTTGCGATTTTTGAATATTGGACATTCATAGAAATGGCCGGAATAGTGTTCCCCAATAATGTTTTTTCGCCCATCTTGTACCATTTTCGAAAAAAGGAGCAAAGTCCTTTTTAAAATTTCAAAAGTCGAAATTTGGCAGAAAGTCGCCTATTGTCAAAAAAACACACTTTTGAATATTGGACATTCATAGAAATGGCGTGAGGAGTGTTCTCCAATATTTTTTTCGCCCATCACTTACCATTTTCGGAAAAAGGAGCAGTCTGTTTTAAAATTTCAAAAGTTGCAATCTGGAAAAATGTCGCCTATTTTCAAAAAAACACACTGTTAAGACTTTTGCGATTTTTGAATATTGGACATTCATAGAAATGGCCGGAAGAGTGTTCCCCAATAATGTTTTTTCGCCCATCTTGTACCATTTTCGAAAAAAGGAGCAAAGTCCTTTTTAAAATTTCAAAAGTCGAAATTTGGCAGAAAGTCGCCTATTGTCAAAAAAACACACTTTTGAAAATTGGACATTCATAGAAATGGCGTGAGGAGTGTTCTCCAATAATTTTTTCGCCCATCACGTACCATTTTCGGAAAAAGGAGCAGTCGTTTTTAAAATTTCAAAAGTTGAAATTTGGAAAAATGTTGCCTATTTTCAAAACAACACACTTTTGAATATTGGACATTCATAGGGATGGCCGGAATAGTGTTCCCCAATAATTTTTTTTCGCAAATTTTCTAACATTTTCGGAAAAAGGAGCAGTCTTTTTTAAAATTTCAAAAGTCGGAATTTGAAAAAATTTCGCCTATTTTCAAAAAAACACACTGTTGCGACTTTGGAATATTGGATATTCATAGAAATGGCCTGAGGAGTCATCTCCAATAATTTTTTTCGCCCATCACCTACTATTTTCTAAAAAGGAGCTGTCTTTTTTAAAATTTCAAAAGTTGAAATTTGGAAAAATGTTGCCTATTTTCAAAAAAACACACTGTTAAGACTTTTACGATTTTTGAATATTGACCATTCATAGGGATGGCCGGAGTAGTGTTCCCCAATAATGTTTTTTCGCCCATCTCCTACCATTTTCGAAAAAAGTGCAAAGTCCTTTTTAAAATTTCAAAAGTCGAAATTTGGAAAAATTTCGCCTATTTTCAAAAAAACACACTGTTGCGACTTTTGAATATTGGACATTCATAGAAATGGCCTGAAGAGTGTTCTCCAATAATTTTTTTCGCCCATCACCTACTATTTTCGAAAAAGGAGCAGTCTTTTTTAAAATTTCAAAAGTTGAAATTTGGAAAAATGTCGCCTATTTTCAAAAAAAACACACTGTTAAGACTTTTGCGATTTTTGAATATTGGACATTCATAGAAATGGCCAGAAGAGTGTTCCCCAATAATTTTTTTTCGCAAAATTTCTACCATTTTCGGAAAAAGGAGCAAAGTCCTTTTTAAAATTTCAAAAGTCGAAATTTGGAAAAATGTCGCCTATTTTCAAAAAAACACACTTTTGCGACTTTTGAATATTGGACATTCATAGGGATGGCCGGAATAGTGTTCCCCAAAAATTTTTTTTCAAAATTTTTTTACTATTTTCGGAAAAAGGAGCAAAGTCCTTTTTAAAATTTCAAAAGTCGAAATTTGGAAAAATTTCGCCTATTTTCAAAAAAACACACTGTTGCGACTTTTGAATATTGGACATTCATAGAAATGGCCTGAAGAGTGTTCTCCAATAATTTTTTTCGCCCATCACTTACTATTTTCGAAAAAGGAGCAGTCTTTTTTAAAATTTCAAAAGTTGGAATTTGGAAAAATGTCGCAAATTTTTTACCATTTTCGGAAAAAGGAGCAAAGTCCTTTTTAAAATTTCAAAAGTCGAAATTTGGAAAAATGTCGCCTATTTTCAAAAAAACACACTTTTGCGACTTTTGAATATTGGACATTCATAGGGATGGCCGGAATAGTGTTCCCCAAAAATTTTTTTTCAAAAATTTTTTACTATTTTCGGAAAAAGGAGCAAAGTCCTTTTTAAAATTTCAAAAGTCGAAATTTGGAAAAATTTCGCCTATTTTCAAAAAAACACACTGTTGCGACTTTTGAATATTGGACATTCATAGAAATGGCCTGAAGAGTGTTCTCCAATAATTTTTTTCGCCCATCACTTACTATTTTCGAAAAAGGAGCAGTCTTTTTTAAAATTTCAAAAGTTGGAATTTGGAAAAATGTCGCAAATTTTTTACCATTTTCGGAAAAAGGAGCAAAGTCCTTTTTAAAATTTCAAAAGTCCAAATTTGGAAAAATGTCGCCTATTTTCAAAAAAACACACTGTTGCGACTTTTGAATATTGGACATTCATAGAAATGGCCTGAAGAGTGTTCTCCAATAATTTTTTTCGCCCATCACCTACTATTTTCAAAAAAGGAGCAGTCTTTTTTAAAATTTCAAAAGTTGAAATTTGGAAAAATGTTGCCTATTTTCAAAAAAACACACTGTTAAGACTTTTGCGATTTTTAAATATTGGACATTCATAGAAATGGCCAGAAGAGTGTTCCCCAATAATGTTTTTTCGCCCATCTCCTACCATTTTCGAAAAAAGGAGCAAAGTCCTTTTTAAAATTTCAAAAGTCGAAATTTGGAAAAATTTCGCCTATTTTCAAAAAAACACACTGTTGCGACTTTTGAATATTGGACATTCATAGAAATGGCCTGAAGAGTGTTCTCCAATAATTTTTTTCGCCCATCACCTACTATTTTCGAAAAAGGAGCAGTCTTTTTTTAAAATTTCAAAAGTTGAAATTTGGAAAAATGTCGCCTATTTTCAAGAAAACACACTGTTAAGACTTTTGCGATTTTTGAATATTCGACATTCATAGAAATGGCCGGAAGAGTGTCCCCAATAATGTTTTTTCGCCCATCTTGTACCATTTTCGGAAAAAGGAGCAGTCTTTTTTAAAATTTCAAAAGGTGCAATCAGGAAAAATGTCGCCTATTTTCAAAAAAAAAACACACTGTTAAGACTTTTGCGATTTTTGAATATTGGACATTCATAGAAATGGCCGGAAGAGTGTTCCCCAATAATGTTTTTTCGCCCATCTTGTACCATTTTCGAAAAAAGGAGCAAAGTCCTTTTTAAAATTTCAAAAGTCGAAATTTGGCAGAAAGTCGCCTATTGTCAAAAAAACACACTTTTGAATATTGGACATTCATAGAAATGGCCTGAGGAGTCATCTACAATAATTTTTTTCGCCCATCACCTACTATTTTCTAAATAGGAGCTGTCTTTTTTAAAATTTCAAGAGTTGAAATTTGGAAAAATGTTGCCTATTTTCAAAACAACACACTTTTGAATGTTGGACATACATAGGGATGGCCGGAATAGTGTTCCCCAATAATTTCTTTTCGCAAATTTTCTACCATTTTCGGAAAAAGGAGCAGTCTTTTTTAAAATTTCAAAAGTCGGAATTTGAAAAAATTTCGCCTATTTTCAAAAAAACACACTGTTGCGACTTTTGAATATTGGACATTCATAGAAATGGCCGGAAGAGTGTTCCCCAATAATGTTTTTTCGCCCATCTCCTACCATTTTCGAAAAAAGGAGCAAAGTCCTTTTTAAAATTTCAAAATTCGAAATTTGGAAAAATGTCGCCTATTTTCAAAAAAACACACTTTTGCGACTTTTGAATATTGGACATTCATAGGGATGGCCGGAATAGTGTTCCCCAATAATTTTTTTTCGCAAATTTTCTACCATTTTCGGAAAAAGGAGCAAAGTCCTTTTTAAAATTTTAAAAGTCGAAATTTGGAAAAATGTCGCCTATTTTCAAGAAAACACACTGTTAAGACTTTTGCGATTTTTGAATATTGGACATTCATAGAAATGGCCGGAAGAGTGTTCCCCAATAATGTTTTTTCGCCCATCTCCTACCATTTTCGAAAAAAGGAGCAAAGTCCTTTTTAAAATTTCAAAAGTCGAAATTTGGCAGAAAGTCGCCTATTGTCAAAAAAACACACTTTTGAAAATTGGACATTCATAGAAATGGCGTGAGGAGTGTTCTCCAATATTTTTTTCGCCCATCACTTACCATTTTCGGAAAAAGGAGCAGTCTTTTTTAAAATTTCAAAAGTTGCAATCTGGAAAAATGTCGCCTATTTTAAAAAAAAACACACTGTTAAGACTTTTGCGATTTTTGAATATTGGACATTCATAGAAATGGCCGGAAGAGTGTTCCCCAATAATGTTTTTTCGCCCATCTTGTACCATTTTCGAAAAAAGGAGCAAAGTCCTTTTTAAAATTTCAAAAGTCGAAATTTGGCAGAAAGTCGCCTATTGTCAAAAAAACACACTTTTAAAAATTGGACATTCATAGAAATGGTGTGAGGAGTGTTCTCCAATAATTTTTTCGCCCATCACGTACCATTTTCGGAAAAAGGAGCAGTCGTTTTTAAAATTTCAAAAGTTGAAATTTGGAAAAATGTTGCCTATTTTCAAAACAACACACTTTTGAATATTGGACATTCATAGGGATGGCCGGAATAGTGTTCCCCAATAATTTCTTTTCGCAAATTTTCTACCATTTTCGGAAAAAGGAGCAGTCTTTTTTAAAATTTCAAAAGTCGGAATTTGAAAAAATTTCGCCTATTTTCAAAAAAACACACTGTTGCGACTTTGGAATATTGGACATTCATAGAAATGGCCTGAGGAGTCATCTCCAATAATTTTTTTCGCCCATCACCTACTATTTTCTAAAAAGGAGCTGTCTTTTTTAAAATTTCAAAAGTCGAAATTTGGAAAAATGTTGCCTATTTTAAAAAAAACAAACTGTTAAGACTTTTACGATTTTTGAATATTGACCATTCATAGGGATGGCCGGAATAGTGTTCCCCAATAATGTTTTTTCGCCCATCTCCTACCATTTTCGAAAAAGTGCAAAGTCCTTTTTAAAATTTCAAAAGTCGAAATTTGGAAAAATTTCGCCTATTTTCAAAAAAACACACTGTTGCGACTTTTGAATATTGGACATTCATAGAAATGGCCTGAAGAGTGTTCTCCAATAATTTTTTTCGCCCATCACCTACTATTTTCGAAAAAGGAGCAGTCTTTTTTAAAATTTCAAAAGTTGAAATTTGGAAAAATGTCGCCTATTTTCAAAAAAAACACACTGTTAAGACTTTTGCGATTTTTGAATATTGGACATTCATAGAAATGGCCAGAAGAGTGTTCCCCAATAATTTTTTTTCGCAAATTTTCTACCATTTTCGGAAAAAGGAGCAAAGTCCTTTTTAAAATTTCAAAAGTCGAAATTTGGAAAAATGTCGCCTATTTTCAAAAAAACACACTTTTGCGACTTTTGAATATTGGACATTCATAGGGATGGCCGGAATAGTGTTCCCCAAAAATTTTTTTTCAAAATTTTTTTACTATTTTCGGAAAAAGGAGCAAAGTCCTTTTTAAAATTTCAAAAGTCGAAATTTGGAAAAATTTCGCCTATTTTCAAAAAAACACACTGTTGCGACTTTTGAATATTGGACATTCATAGAAATGGCCTGAAGAGTGTTCTCCAATAATTTTTTTCGCCCATCACTTACTATTTTCGAAAAAGGAGCAGTCTTTTTTAAAATTTCAAAAGTTGGAATTTGGAAAAATGTCGCAAATTTTTTACCATTTTCGGAAAAAGGAGCAAAGTCCTTTTTAAAATTTCAAAAGTCGAAATTTGGAAAAATGTCGCCTATTTTCAAAAAAACACACTTTTGCGACTTTTGAATATTGGACATTCATAGGGATGGCCGGAATAGTGTTCCCCAAAAATTTTTTTTCAAAATTTTTTTACTATTTTCGGAAAAAGGAGCAAAGTCCTTTTTAAAATTTCAAAAGTCGAAATTTGGAAAAATTTCGCCTATTTTCAAAAAAACACACTGTTGCGACTTTTGAATATTGGACATTCATAGAAATGGCCTGAAGAGTGTTCTCCAATAATTTTTTTCGCCCATCACTTACTATTTTCGAAAAAGGAGCAGTCTTTTTTAAAATTTCAAAAGTTGGAATTTGAAAAAATGTCGCAAATTTTTTACCATTTTCGGAAAAAGGAGCAAAGTCCTTTTTAAAATTTCAAAAGTCCAAATTTGGAAAAATGTCGCCTATTTTCAAAAAAACACACTGTTGCGACTTTTGAATATTGGACATTCATAGAAATGGCCTGAAGAGTGTTCTCCAATAATTTTTTTCGCCCATCACCTACTATTTTCAAAAAAGGAGCAGTCTTTTTTAAAATTTCAAAAGTTGAAATTTGGAAAAATGTTGCCTATTTTCAAAAAAACACACTGTTAAGACTTTTGCGATTTTTAAATATTGGACATTCATAGAAATGGCCTGAAGAGTGTTCTCCAATAATTTTTTTCGCCCATCACTTACTATTTTCGAAAAAGGAGCAGTCTTTTTTAAAATTTCAAAAGTTGGAATTTGGAAAAATGTCGCAAATTTTTTACCATTTTCGGAAAAAGGAGCAAAGTCCTTTTTAAAATTTCAAAAGTTGAAATTTGGAAAAATGTTGCCTATTTTCAAAAAAACACACTGTTAAGACTTTTGCGATTTTTAAATATTGGACATTCATAGAAATGGCCAGAAGAGTGTTCCCCAATAATGTTTTTTCGCCCATCTCCTACCATTTTCGAAAAAAGGAGCAAAGTCCTTTTTAAAATTTCAAAAGTCGAAATTTGGAAAAATTTCGCCTATTTTCAAAAAAACACACTGTTGCGACTTTTGAATATTGGACATTCATAGAAATGGCCTGAAGAGTGTTCTCCAATAATTTTTTTCGCCCATCACCTACTATTTTCGAAAAAGGAGCAGTCTTTTTTTAAAATTTCAAAAGTTGAAATTTGGAAAAATGTCGCCTATTTTCAAGAAAACACACTGTTAAGACTTTTGCGATTTTTGAATATTCGACATTCATAGAAATGGCCGGAAGAGTGTCCCCAATAATGTTTTTTCGCCCATCTTGTACCATTTTCGGAAAAAGGAGCAGTCTTTTTTAAAATTTCAAAAGGTGCAATCAGGAAAAAGTTCGCCTATTTTCAAAAAAAAACACACTGTTAAGACTTTTGCGATTTTTGAATATTGGACATTCATAGAAATGGCCGGAAGAGTGTTCCCCAATAATGTTTTTTCGCCCATCTTGTACCATTTTCGAAAAAAGGAGCAAAGTCCTTTTTAAAATTTCAAAAGTCGAAATTTGGCAGAAAGTCGCCTATTGTCAAAAAAACACACTTTTGAATATTGGACATTCATAGAAATGGCCTGAGGAGTCATCTACAATAATTTTTTTCGCCCATCACCTACTATTTTCTAAATAGGAGCTGTCTTTTTTAAAATTTCAAGAGTTGAAATTTGGAAAAATGTTGCCTATTTTCAAAAAAACACACTGTTAAGACTTTTACGATTTTTGAATATTGACCATTCATAGGGATGGCCGGAAGAGTGTTCCCCAATAATGTTTTTTCGCCCATCTCCTACCATTTTCGAAAAAAGGAGCAAAGTTCTTTTTAAAATTTCAAAAGTCCAAATTTAGAAAAATGTCGCCTATTTTCAAAAAAACACACTTTTGCGACTTTTGAATATTGGACATTCATAGGGATGGCCGGAATAGTGTTCCCCAATAATTTTTTTTCGCAAATTTTCTACCATTTTCGGAAAAAGGAGCAAAGTCCTTTTTAAAATTTCAAAAGTCGAAATTTGGAAAAATGTCGCCTATTTTCAAAAAAACACACTTTTGCGACTTTTGAATATTGGACATTCATAGGGATGGCCGGAATAGTGTTCCCCAAAAATTTTTTTTCAAAAATTTTTTACTATTTTCGGAAAAAGGAGCAAAGTCCTTTTTAAAATTTCAAAAGTCGAAATTTGGAAAAATTTCGCCTATTTTCAAAAAAACACACTGTTGCGACTTTTGAATATTGGACATTCATAGAAATGGCCTGAAGAGTGTTCTCCAATAATTTATTTCGCCCATCACCTACTATTTTCGAAAAAGGAGCAGTCTTTTTTAAAATTTCAAAAGTTGAAATTTGGAAAAATGTTGCCTATTTTCAAAACAACACACTTTTGAATGTTGGACATACATAGGGATGGCCGGAATAGTGTTCCCCAATAATTTCTTTTCGCAAATTTTCTACCATTTTCGGAAAAAGGAGCAGTCTTTTTTAAAATTTCAAAAGTCGGAATTTGAAAAAATTTCGCCTATTTTCAAAAAAACACACTGTTGCGACTTTTGAATATTGGACATTCATAGAAATGGCCTGAAGAGTGTTCTCCAATAATTTTTTTCGCCCATCACCTACTATTTTCGAAAAAGGAGCAGTCTTTTTTAAAATTTCAAAAGTTGAAATTTGGAAAAATGTCGCCTATTTTAAAAAAAACACACTGTTAAGACTTTTGCGATTTTTAAATTTGGACATTCATAGAAATGGCCGGAAGAGTGTTCCCCAATAATGTTTTTTCGCCCATCTCCTACCATTTTCGAAAAAAGGAGCAAAGTCCTTTTTAAAATTTCAAAATTCGAAATTTGGAAAAATGTCGCCTATTTTCAAAAAAACACACTTTTGCGACTTTTGAATATTGGACATTCATAGGGATGGCCGGAATAGTGTTCCCCAATAATTTTTTTTCGCAAATTTTTTACCATTTTCGGAAAAAGGAGCAAAGTCCTTTTTAAAATTTCAAAAGTCGAAATTTGGAAAAATGTCGCCTATTTTCAAGAAAACACACTGTTAAGACTTTTGCGATTTTTGAATATTGGACATTCATAGAAATGGCCGGAAGAGTGTTCCCCAATAATGTTTTTTCGCCCATCTCCTACCATTTTCGAAAAAAGGAGCAAAGTCCTTTTTAAAATTTCAAAAGTCGAAATTTGGCAGAAAGTCGCCTATTGTCAAAAAAACACACTTTTGAAAATTGGACATTCATAGAAATGGCGTGAGGAGTGTTCTCCAATATTTTTTTCGCCCATCACTTACCATTTTCGGAAAAAGGAGCAGTCTTTTTTAAAATTTCAAAAGTTGCAATCTGGAAAAATGTCGCCTATTTTAAAAAAAACACACTGTTAAGACTTTTGCGATTTTTGAATATTGGACATTCATAGAAATGGCCGGAAGAGTGTTCCCCAATAATGTTTTTTCGCCCATCTTGTACCATTTTCGAAAAAAGGAGCAAAGCCCTTTTTAAAATTTCAAAAGTCGAAATTTGGCAGAAAGTCGCCTATTGTCAAAAAAACACACTTTTAAAAATTGGACATTCATAGAAATGGTGTGAGGAGTGTTCTCCAATAATTTTTTCGCCCATCACGTACCATTTTCGGAAAAAGGAGCAGTCGTTTTTAAAATTTCAAAAGTTGAAATTTGGAAAAATGTTGCCTATTTTCAAAACAACACACTTTTGAATATTGGACATTCATAGGGATGGCCGGAATAGTGTTCCCCAATAATTTCTTTTCGCAAATTTTCTACCATTTTCGGAAAAAGGAGCAGTCTTTTTTAAAATTTCAAAAGTCGGAATTTGAAAAAATTTCGCCTATTTTCAAAAAAACACACGGTTGCGACTTTGGAATATTGGACATTCATAGAAATGGCCTGAGGAGTCATCTCCAATAATTTTTTTCGCCCATCACCTACTATTTTCTAAAAAGGAGCTGTCTTTTTTAAAATTTCAAAAGTCGAAATTTGGAAAAATGTTGCCTATTTTAAAAAAAACAAACTGTTAAGACTTTTACGATTTTTGAATATTGACCATTCATAGGGATGGCCGGAATAGTGTTCCCCAATAATGTTTTTTCGCCCATCTCCTACCATTTTCGAAAAAGTGCAAAGTCCTTTTTAAAATTTCAAAAGTCGAAATTTGGAAAAATTTCGCCTATTTTCAAAAAAACACACTGTTGCGACTTTTGAATATTGGACATTCATAGAAATGGCCTGAAGAGTGTTCTCCAATAATTTTTTTCGCCCATCACCTACTATTTTCGAAAAAGGAGCAGTCTTTTTTAAAATTTCAAAAGTTGAAATTTGGAAAAATGTCGCCTATTTTCAAAAAAAACACACTGTTAAGACTTTTGCGATTTTTGAATATTGGACATTCATAGAAATGGCCAGAAGAGTGTTCCCCAATAATTTTTTTTCGCAAATTTTCTACCATTTTCGGAAAAAGGAGCAAAGTCCTTTTTAAAATTTCAAAAGTCGAAATTTGGAAAAATGTCGCCTATTTTCAAAAAAACACACTTTTGCGACTTTTGAATATTGGACATTCATAGGGATGGCCGGAATAGTGTTCCCCAAAAATTTTTGTTCAAAATTTTTTTACTATTTTCGGAAAAAGGAGCAAAGTTCTTTTTAAAATTTCAAAAGTCGAAATTTGGAAAAATTTCGCCTATTTTCAAAAAAACACACTGTTGCGACTTTTGAATATTGGACATTCATAGAAATGGCCTGAAGAGTGTTCTCCAATAATTTTTTTCGCCCATCACTTACTATTTTCGAAAAAGGAGCAGTCTTTTTTAAAATTTCAAAAGTTGGAATTTGGAAAAATGTCGCAAATTTTTTACCATTTTCGGAAAAAGGAGCAAAGTCCTTTTTAAAATTTCAAAAGTCCAAATTTGGAAAAATGTCGCCTATTTTCAAAAAAACACACTGTTGCGACTTTTGAATATTGGACATTCATAGAAATGGCCTGAGGAGTCATCTCCAATAATTTTTTTCGCCCATCACCTACTATTTTCTAAAAAGGAGCTGTCTTTTTTAAAATTTCAAAAGTCGAAATTTGGAAAAATGTTGCCTATTTTAAAAAAAACAAACTGTTAAGACTTTTACGATTTTTGAATATTGACCATTCATAGGGATGGCCGGAATAGTGTTCCCCAATAATGTTTTTTCGCCCATCTCCTACCATTTTCGAAAAAGTGCAAAGTCCTTTTTAAAATTTCAAAAGTCGAAATTTGGAAAAATTTCGCCTATTTTCAAAAAAACACACTGTTGCGACTTTTGAATATTGGACATTCATAGAAATGGCCTGAAGAGTGTTCTCCAATAATTTTTTTCGCCCATCACCTACTATTTTCGAAAAAGGAGCAGTCTTTTTTAAAATTTCAAAAGTTGAAATTTGGAAAAATGTCGCCTATTTTCAAAAAAAACACACTGTTAAGACTTTTGCGATTTTTGAATATTGGACATTCATAGAAATGGCCAGAAGAGTGTTCCCCAATAATTTTTTTTCGCAAATTTTCTACCATTTTCGGAAAAGGAGCAAAGTCCTTTTTAAAATTTCAAAAGTCGAAATTTGGAAAAATGTCGCCTATTTTCAAAAAAACACACTTTTGCGACTTTTGAATATTGGACATTCATAGAAATGGCCTGAAGAGTGTTCTCCAATAATTTTTTTCGCCCATCACTTACTATTTTCGAAAAAGGAGCAGTCTTTTTTAAAATTTCAAAAGTTGGAATTTGGAAAAATGTCGCAAATTTTTTACCATTTTCGGAAAAAGGAGCAAAGTCCTTTTTAAAATTTCAAAAGTCCAAATTTGGAAAAATGTCGCCTATTTTCAAAAAAACACACTGTTGCGACTTTTGAATATTGGACATTCATAGAAATGGCCTGAAGAGTGTTCTCCAATAATTTTTTTCGCCCATCACCTACTATTTTCAAAAAAGGAGCAGTCTTTTTTAAAATTTCAAAAGTTGAAATTTGGAAAAATGTTGCCTATTTTCAAAAAAACACACTGTTAAGACTTTTGCGATTTTTAAAAATTGGACATTCATAGAAATGGCCAGAAGACTGTTCCCCAATAATGTTTTTTCGCCCATCTCCTACCATTTTCGAAAAAAGGAGCAAAGTCCTTTTTAAAATTTCAAAAGTCGAAATTTGGAAAAATTTCGCCTATTTTCAAAAAAACACACTGTTGCGACTTTTGAATATTGGACATTCATAGAAATGGCCTGAAGAGTGTTCTCCAATTTTTTTCGCCCATCACCTACTATTTTCGAAAAAGGAGCAGTCTTTTTTAAAATTTCAAAAGTTGAAATTTGGAAAAATGTCGCCTATTTTCAAAAAAACACACTGTTAAGACTTTTGCGCTTTTTGAATATTGACCATTCATAGGGATGGCCGGAATAGTGTTCCCCAATAATTTTTTTCACAAATTTTCTACCATTTTCGGAAAAAGGAGCAAAGTCCTTTTTAAAATTTCAAAAGTTGAAATTTGGAAAAATATCGCCTACTTTCAAAAAAACACACTGTTAAGACTTTTGCGATTTTTAAATATTGGACATTCATAGAAATGGCCGGAAGAGTGTTCCCCAATAATGTTTTTTCGCCCATCTCCTACCATTTTCGAAAAAAGAAGCAAAGTCCTTTTTAAAATTTCAAAAGTCGAAATTTGGAAAAATGTCGCCTTTTTTCAAAAAAACACACTTTTGCGACTTTTGAATATTGGACATTCATAGGGATGGCCGGAATAGTGTTCCCCAAAATTTTTTTTCAAAAATTTTTTACGATTTTCGGAAAAAGGAGCAAAGTCCTTTTTAAAATTTCAAAAGTCGAAATTTGGAAAAATTTCGCCTATTTTCAAAAAAACACACTGTTGCGACTTTTGAATATTGGACATTCATAGAAATGGCCTGAAGAGTGTTCTCCAATAATTTTTTTCGCCCATCACCTACTATTTTCGAAAAAGGAGCAGTCTTTTTTAAAATTTCAAAAGTTGAAATTTGGAAAAATGTCGCCTATTTTCAAAAAAACACTTTTTTGCGACTTTTGAATATTGGACATTCATAGGGATGGCCGGAATAGTGTTCCCCAAAAATTTTTTTTCAAAATTTTGTTACTATTTTCGGAAAAAGGAGCAAAGTCCTTTTTAAAATTTCAAAAGTCGAAATTTGGAAAAATTTCGCCTATTTTCAAAAAAACACACTGTTGCGACTTTTGAATATTGGACATTTATAGGGATGGCCGGAGTAGTGTTCCCCAAAAATTTTTTTTTAAAAATTTTTTACTATTTTCGGAAAAAGGAGCAAAGTCCTTTTTAAAATTTCAAAAGTCGAAATTTGGAAAAATGTCGCCTATTTTCAAAAAAACACACTTTTGCGACTTTTGATTATTGGACATTCATAGAAATGGCCGGAAGAGTGTTCCCCTTTAATGTTTTTTCGCCCATCTCCTACCATTTTCGAAAAAAGGAGCAAAGTCCTTTTTAAAATTTCAAAAGTCGAAATTTGGAAAAATGTCGCCTAAGGTCAAAAAACCACACTTTTGAATATTGGACATTCATAGGGATGGCGGGAGTAGTGTTCCCCAATAATTTTTTTTCGCAAATTTTCTACCATTTTCAAAAAAAGGAGCAAAGTTCTTTTTAAAATTTCAAAAGTCGAAATTTGGAAAAATTTCGCCTATTTTCAAAAAAACACACTGTTGCGACTTTTGAATATTGGACATTCATAGGGATGGCCGGAGTAGTGTTCCCCAAAAATTTTTTTTAAAATTTTTTTTACTATTTTCGGAAAAAGGAGCAAAGTCCTTTTTAAAATTTCAAAAGTCGAAATTTGGAAAAATTTCGCCTATTTTCAAAAAAACACACTGTTGCGACTTTTGAATATTGGACATTCATAGAAATGGCCTGAAGAGTGTTCTCCAATAATTTTTTTCGCCCATCACCTACTATTTTCAAAAAAAGAGCAGTCTTTTTTAAAATTTCAAAAGTTGAAATTTGGAAAAATGTCGCCTATTTTCAAAAAAACACACTGTTAAGACTTTTGCGATTTTTAAATATTGGAAATTCATAGAAATGGCCGGAAGAGTGTTCCCCAATAATGTTTTTTCGCCCATCTCCTACCATTTTCGAAAAAAGGAGCAAAGTCCTTTTTAAAATTTCAAAAGTCGAAATTTGGAAAAATGTCGCCTTTTTTCAAAAAAACACACTTTTGCGACTTTTGAATATTGGACATTCATAGGGATGGCCGGAATAGTGTTCCCCAAAATTTTTTTTCAAAATTTTTTTACGATTTTCGGAAAAAGGAGCAAAGTCCTTTTTAAAATTTCAAAAGTCGAAATTTGGAAAAATTTCGCCTATTTTCAAAAAAACACACTGTTGCGACTTTTGAATATTGGACATTCATAGAAATGGCCTGAAGAGTGTTCTCCAATAATTTTTTTCGCCCATCACCTACTATTTTCGAAAAAGGAGCAGTCTTTTTTAAAATTTCAAAAGTTGAAATTTGGAAAAATATCGCCTACTTTCAAAAAAACACACTGTTAAGACTTTTGCGATTTTTAAATATTGGACATTCATAGAAATGGCCGGAAGAGTGTTCCCCAATAATGTTTTTTCGCCCATCTCCTACCATTTTCGAAAAAAGGAGCAAAGTCCTTTTTAAAATTTCAAAAGTCGAAATTTGGAAAAATGTCGCCTATTTTCAAGAAAACACACTGTTAAGACTTTTGCGATTTTTGAATATTGGACATTCATAGAAATGGCCGGAAGAGTGTTCCCCAATAATGTTTTTTCGCCCATCTTGTACCATTTTCGAAAAAGGAGCAAAGTCCTTTTTAAAATTTCAAAAGTCAAAATTTGGCAGAAAGTCGCCTATTGTCAAAAAAACACACTTTTGAATATTGGACATTCATAGAAATGGCGTGAGGAGTGTTCTCCAATAATTTTTTCGCCCATCACGTACCATTTTCGGAAAAAGGAGCAGTCGTTTTTAAAATTTCAAAAGTTGCAATCTGGAAAAATGTCGCCTATTTTCAAAAAAACACACTGTTAAGACTTTTGCGATTTTTGAATATTGGACATTCATAGAAATGGCCGGAAGAGTGTTCCCCAATAATGTTTTTTCGCACATCTTGTACCATTTTCGAAAAAGGAGCAAAGTCCTTTTTAAAATTTCAAAAGTCAAAATTTGGCAGAAAGTCGCCTATTGTCAAAAAAACACACTTTTGAATATTGGACATTCATAGAAATGGCGTGAGGAGTGTTCTCCAATAATTTTTTCGCCCATCACGTACCATTTTCGGAAAAAGGAGCAGTCATTTTTAAAATTTCAAAAGTTGAAATTTGGAAAAATGTTGCCTATTTTCAAAACAACACACTTTTGAATATTGGACATTCATAGGGATGGCCGGAATAGTGTTCCCCAATAATTTTTTTTCCCAAATTTTCTACCATTTTCGGAAAAAGGAGCAGAGTCCTTTTTAAAATTTCAAAAGTCGAAATTTGGAAAAATTTCGCCTATTTTCAAAAAAACACACTGTTGCGACTTTTGAATATTGGACATTCATAGAAATGGCCTGAAGAGTGTTCTCCAATAATTTTTTTCGCCCATCACTTACTATTTTCGAAAAAGGAGCAGTCTTTTTTAAAATTTCAAAAGTTGGAATTTGGAAAAATGTCGCCTATTTTCAAAAAAACACACTGTTAAGATTTTTGCGATTTTTGAATATTGACCATTCATAGAAATGGCCAGAAGAGTGTTCCCCAATAATGTTTTTTCGCCCATCTCCTACCATTTTCGAAAAAAGGAGCAAAGTCCTTTTTAAAATTTCAAAAGTCGAAATTTGGAAAAATGTCGCCTATTTTCAAAAAAAACACACTTTTGCGACTTTTGAATATTGGACATACATAGGGATGGCCGGAATAGTGTTCCCCAATAATTTTTTTTCCCAAATTTTCTACCATTTTCGGAAAAAGGAGCAGAGTCCTTTTTAAAATTTCAAAAGTCGAAATTTGGAAAAATTTCGCCTATTTTCAAAAAAACACACTGTTGCGACTTTTGAATATTGGACATTCATAGAAACGGCCTGAAGAGTGTTCTCCAATAATTTTTTTCGCCCATCACTTACTATTTTCGAAAAAGGAGCAGTCTTTTTTAAAATTTCAAAAGTTGGAATTTGGAAAAATGTCGCCTATTTTCAAAAAAAACACACTGTTAAGATTTTTGCGATTTTTGAATATTGACCATACATAGGGATGGCCGGAATAGTGTTCCCCAATAATTTTTTTTCGCAAATTTTTTACCATTTTCGGAAAAAGGAGCAAAGTCCTTTTTAAAATTTCAAAAGTCGAAATTTGGAAAAATGTCGCCTTTTTTCAAAAAAACACACTGTTGCGACTTTTGAATATTGGACATTCATAGAAATGGCCTGAAGAGTGTTCTCCAATAATTTTTTTCGCCCATCACCTACTATTTTCGAAAAAGGAGCAGTCTTTTTTAATATTTCAAAAGTTGAAATTTGGAAAAATGTTGCCTATTTTCAAAAAAACACACTGTTAAGACTTTTGCGATTTTTAAATATTGGACATTCATAGAAATGGCCTGAAGAGTGTTCTCCAATAATTTTTTTCGCCCATCACCTACTATTTTCGAAAAAGGAGCAGTCTTTTTTAAAATTTCAAAAGTTGAAATTTGGAAAAATGTCGCCTATTTTCAAAAAAACACACTTTTGCGACTTTTGCGATTTTTAAATATTGGACATTCATAGAAATGGCCGGAAGAGTGTTCCCCAATAATGTTTTTTCGCCCATCTCCTACCATTTTCGAAAAAAGGAGCAAAGTCCTTTTTAAAATTTCAAAAGTCGAAATTTGGAAAAATGTCGCCTATTTTCAAAAAAAACACACTTTTGCGACTTTTGAATATTGGACATACATAGGGATGGCCGGAATAGTGTTCCCCAAAAATTTTTTTCAAAAATTTTTTACTATTTTCGGAAAAAGGAGCAAAGTCCTTTTTAAAATTTCAAAAGTCGAAATTTGGAAAAAGTGTGCCTATTTTCAAAAAAACACACTGTTGCGACTTTTGAATATTGGACATTCATAGAAATGGCCTGAAGAGTGTTCTCCAATAATTTTTTTCGCCCATCACCTACTATTTTCGAAAAAGGAGCAGTCTTTTTTAAAATTTCAAAAGTTGAAATTTGGAAAAATATCGCCTACTTTCAAAAAAACACACTGTTAAGACTTTTGCGATTTTTAAATATTGGACATTCATAGAAATGGCCGGAAGAGTGTTCCCCAATAATGTTTTTTCGCCCATCTCCTACCATTTTCGAAAAAAGGAGCAAAGTCCTTTTTAAAATTTCAAAAGTCGAAATTTGGAAAAATGTCGCCTATTTTCAAAAAAACACACTGTTGCGACTTTTGAATATTGGACATTCATAGAAATGGCCTGAAGAGTGTTCTCCAATAATTTTTTTCACCCATCACCTACTATTTTCGAAAAAGGAGCAGTCGTTTTTAAAATTTCAAAAATTGAAATTTGGAAAAATGTTGCCTATTTTCAAAAAAACACACTGTTAAGACTTTTGCGATTTTTAAATATTGGACATTCATAGAAATGGCCGGAAGAGTGTTCCCCAATAATGTTTTTTCGCCCATCTCCTACCATTTTCGAAAAAGTGCAAAGTCCTTTTTAAAATTTCAAAAGTCGAAATTTGGAAAAATTTCGCCTATTTTCAAAAAAACACACTGTTGCGACTTTTGAATATTGGACATTCATAGAAATGGCCTGAAGAGTGTTCTCCAATAATTTTTTTGGCCCATCACCTACTATTTTCGAAAAAGGAGCAGTCTTTTTTAAAATTTCAAAAGTTGAAATTTGGAAAAATGTCGCCTATTTTCAAAAAAACACACTTTTGCGACTTTTGCGATTTTTAAATATTGGACATTCATAGAAATGGCCGGAAGAGTGTTTCCCAATAATGTTTTTCGCCCATCTCCTACCATTTTCGAAAAAAGGAGCAAAGTCCTTTTTAAAATTTCAAAAGTCGAAATTTGGAAAAATGTCGCCTATTTTCAAAAAAACACACTATTGCGACTTTTGAATATTGGACATTCATAGAAATGGCCTGAAGAGTGTTCTCCAATAATTTTTTTCGCCCATCACCTACTATTTTCGAAAAAGGAGCAGTCGTTTTTAAAATTTCAAAAATTGAAATTTGGAAAAATGTTGCCTATTTTCAAAAAAACACACTGTTAAGACTTTTGCGATTTTTAAATATTGGACATTCATAGAAATGGCCGGAAGAGTGTTCCCCAATAATGTTTTTTCGCCCATCTCCTACCATTTTCGAAAAAAGGAGCAAAGTCCTTTTTAAAATTTCAAAAGTCGAAATTTGGAAAAATGTCGCCTTTTGTCAAAAAAATATACTTTTGAATATTGGACATTCATAGGGATGGCCGGAATAGTGTTCCCCAATAATTTTTTTTCGCAAATTTTCTACCATTTTCGGAAAAAGGAGCAAAGTCCTTTTTAAAATTTCAAAAGTCGAAATTTGGAAAAATGTCGCCTATTTTCAAGAAAACACACTGTTAAGACTTTTGCGATTTTTGAATATTGGACATTCATAGAAATGGCCGGAAGAGTGTTCCCCAATAATGTTTTTTCGCCCATCTTGTACCATTTTCGAAAAAAGGAGCAAAATCCTTTTTAAAATTTCAAAAGACGAAATTTAGCAGAAAGTCGCCTATTGTCAAAAAAACACACTTTTGAATATTGGACATTCATAGAAATGGCGTGAGGAGTGTTCTCCAATAATTTTTTCGCCCATCATCTACCATTTTCGGAAAAAGGAGCAGTCTTTTTTAAAATTTCAAAAGTTGCAATCTGGAAAAATGTCGCCTATTTTCAAAAAAACACACTGTTAAGACTTTTGCGATTTTTGAATATTGGACATTCATAGAAATGGCCGGAAGAGTGTTCCCCAATAATGTTTTTTCGCCCATCTTGTACCATTTTCGAAAAAAGGAGCAAAATCGTTTTTAAAATTTCAAAAGTCGAAATTTGGCCGAAAGTCGCCTATTGTCAAAAAAACACACTTTTGAATATTGGACATTCATAGAAATGGCGTGAGGAGTGTTCTCCAATAATTTTTTCGCCCATCACCTACCATTTTCGGAAAAAGGAGCAGTCTTTTTTAAAATTTCAAAAGTTGAAATTTGGAAAAATGTTGCCTATTTTAAAAAAACACACTGTTAAGACTTTTGCGATTTTTGAATATTGACCATTCATAGGGATGGCCGGAATAGTGTTCCCCAATAATTTTTTTTCGCAAATTTTCTACCATTTTCGGAAAAAGGAGCAAAGTCCTTTTTAAAATTTCAAAAGTCGAAATTTGGAAAAATGTCGCCTATTTTCAAAAAAACACACTGTTGCGACTTTTGAATATTGGACATTCATAGAAATGGCCTGAAGAGTGTTCTCCAATAATTTTTTTCGCCCATCACCTACTATTTTCGAAAAAGGAGCAGTCTTTTTTAATATTTCAAAAGTTGAAATTTGGAAAAATGTTGCCTATTTTCAAAAAAACACACTGTTTAGACTTTTGCGATTTTTGAATATTGGACATTCATAGAAATGGCCGGAATAGTGTTCCCCAATAATGTTTTTCGCCCATCTCCTACCATTTTCGAAAAAGTGCAAAGTCCTTTTTAAAATTTCAAAAGTCGAAATTTGGAAAAATTTCGCCTATTTTCAAAAAAACACACTGTTGCGACTTTTGAATATTGGACATTCATAGAAATGGCCTGAAGAGTGTTCTCCAATAATTTTTTTCGCCCATCACCTACTATTTTCGAAAAAGGAGCAGTCTTTTTTAATATTTCAAAAGTTGAAATTTGGAAAAATGTTGCCTATTTTCAAAAAAACACACTGTTAAGACTTTTGCGATTTTTAAATATTGGACATTCATAGGGATGGCCTTCCGGCCAAATAATTTGTTTTTTCCCATCTCCTTCCATTTTCGGATAGAGAAGCAAAGTCCTTTTTAACATTTCAAAAGTACAAATTTGGAAAAATGCAGCCTAGTTTCAAAAAAACACACTGTTGCGACTTTTGAATATTGGACATTCATAGAAATGGCCTGAAGAGTGTTCTCCAATAATTTTTTTCGCCCATCACCTACTATTTTCGAAAAAGGAGCAGTCCTGTTTAAAATTTCAAAAGTTGAAATTTGGAAGAAAGTCGCCTATTGTAAAAAAAACGTACTTTTGAATATTGGACATTCATAGAAATGGCCGGAATAGTGTTCCCCAATAATTTTTTTTCGCAAATTTTCTACCATTTTCGGAAAAAGGAGCAAAGTCCCTTTTAAAATTTCAAAAGTCGAAATTTGGAAAAATGTCGCCTATTTTCAAAAAAACACACTGTTGCGACTTTTGAATATTGGACATTCATAGAAATGGCCTGAGGAGTGTTCTCCAATAAGTTTTTTCGCCCATCACTTACCATTTTCGGAAAAAGGAACAAAGTCTTTTTTAAAATGTCAAAACTCGAAATTTGGAAAAATGTCGCCTATTTTCAAAAATACACTGTTTTGCGACTTTTGAATATTGGACATTCATAGAAATGGCCGGAAGAGTGTTCCCCAATAATGTTTTTTCGCCCATTTCCTACCTATTGTCAAAAAAACACACTTTTAAATATTGGACATTCATAGGGATGGCCTTCCGGCCAAATAATTTGTTTTTTCCCATCTCCTACCATTTTCGGATAGAGAAGCAAAGTCCTTTTTAACATTTCAAAAATACAAATTTGGAAAAATGCAGCCTATTTTCAAAAAAACACACTGTTGCGACTTTTAAATATTGGACATTCATAGAAATGGCCGGAAGAGTGTTCCCCAATAATGTTTTTTCGCCCATTTCCTACCTATTGTCAAAAAAACACACTTTTGAATATTGGAAATTCATAGAGATGGCCTTCCGGCCAAATAATTTGTTTTTTACCATCTCCTACCATTTTCGGAAAAAGGAGCAAAGTCCTTTTTAACATTTCAAAAGTCCAAATTTGAATATAAGACAATCATAGAAATGGCCTGAGGAGTGTTCTCCAATAATTTTTTTTGCCCATCACCTACTATTTTCGAAAAACGAGCAGTCTTTTTTAAAATTTCAAAAGTTGAAATTTGGAAAAATGTTGCCTATTTTCAAAAAAACACACTGTTAAGACTTTTGCGATTTTTGAATATTGGACATTCATAGAAATGGCCGGAAGAGTGTTCCCCAATAATGTGTTTTCGCCCATCTCCTACCATTTTCGAAAAAAGGAGCAAAGCCCTTTTTAAAATTTCAAAAGTCGAAATTTGGAAAAATGTCGCCTATTGTCAAAAAAACACACTTTTGAATATAGGACATTCATAGGGATGGCCTTCCGGCCAAATAATTTGTTTTTTACCATCTCCTACCATTTTCGGAAAAAGGAGCAAAGTCCTTTTTAACATTTCAAAAGTCCAAATTTGAATATTGGACATTCATAGAAATGGCCTGAAGAGTGTTCTCCAATAATTCTTTTTCTCCCATTTTCTAACATTTTAGGAAAAAGGAGCAAAGTCTTTTTTAAAATTTCAAAAATCCAAATTTGGAAAAATGTCGCCTATTTTCAACAAAAACACACTGTTAAGACTTTTGAATATTGGACATTTATATAAATGGCCTGAGCAGTGTTCTCAAATAATTTTATTCGCCCATCACCTCCCATTTTCGAAAAAAAGAGCAAAGTCCTTTTAAAATTTCAAACGTCCAAATTTGGAAAAATGTCGCCTATTTTCAAAAAAAACACACTTTTGCGACTTTTGAATATTGGACATTCATAGGGCTGGCCTTCCGGCCAAATAATTTGTTTTTTACCATCTCCTACCATTTTCGGAAAAAGGATCAGTCTTTTTTAACATTTCAAAAGTCCAAATTTGAATATTGGACATTCATAGAAATGGCCTAAAAGTATTCTCCAATAATTCTTTTTCTCCCATCTTCTACCATTTTCGGAAAAAGGATCAGTCCTTTTTAACATTTCAAAAGTCCAAATTTGAATATTGGACATTCATAGAAATGGCCTAAAAGTATTCTCCAATAATTCTTTTTCTCCCATCTTCTACCATTTTCGGAAAAAGGATCAGTCCTTTTTAACATTTCAAAAGTCCAAATTTGGAAAAATGTCGCCTATTTTCAACAAAAACACACTGTTAAGACTTTTGAATATTGGACATTCATATAAATGGCCTGAGGAGTGTTCTCAAATAATTTTATTCGCCCATCACCTACCATTTTCGAAAAAAAGAGCAAAGTCCTTTTAAAATTTCAAACGTCCAAATTTGGAAAAATGTCGCCTATTTTCCAAAAAAACGCACTTTTGCGACTTTTGAATATTGGACATTCATAGGACTGGCCTTCCGACCAAATAATTTGTTTTTTACCATCTCCTACCATTTTCGGAAAAAGGATCAGTCTTTTTTAACATTTCAAAAGTCCAAATTTGAATATTGGACATTCATAGAAATGGCCTAAAAGTATTCTCCAATAATTCTTTTTCTCCCATCTTCTACCATTTTCGGAAAAAGGAGCAGTCTTTTTTAAAATTTCAAAAGTCGAAATTTGGAAAAATTTCGCCTATTTTCCAAAAAGAACAATTTTGCGACTTTTGAATATTGGACATTCATAGAAATGGCCGGAACAGTGTTCCCCAATAATGTTTTTTCGCCCATCTCCTACCTATTGTCAAAAAAACACACTTTTGAATATTGGACATTCATAGAGATGGCCTTCCGGCCAAATAAATTGTTTTTTACCATCTCCTACCATTTTCGGAAAAAGGATCAGTCCTTTTTAACATTTCAAAAGTCCAAATTTGAATATTGGACATTCATAGAAATGGCCGCAAGAGTGTTGCCCAATATTGTTTTTTCGCCCATCTCTTACCATTTTCGAAAAAAAGAGCAAAGTCCTTTTAAAATTTTAAACGTCCAAATATGGAAAAATGTCGCCTATTTTCAAAAAAACACACTTTTGAATATTGGACATTCATAGGAATGGCCTTCCGGCCAAATAATTTGTTTTTTCCCATCTCCTACCATTTTCGGAAAAAGGATCAGTCCTTTTTAACATTTCAAAAGTCCAAATTTGGAAAAATGTCGCCTATTTTCAACAAAAACACACTGTTAAGACTTTTGAATATTGGACATTCATAGAAATGGCCTGAGGAGTGTTCTCCAATAATTTTTTTCGCCCATCACCTACCATTTTCGGAAAAAGCAGCAGTCTTTTTTAAAATTTCAAAAGTCGAAATTTAGAAAAATGTCGCCTATTTTCAAAAAAACACACTTTTGCGAATTTGAATATTGGACATTCATAGAAATGGCCGGAACAGTGTTCCCCAATAATGTTTTTTCGCCCATCTCCTACCATTTTCGAAAAAAGGAGCAAAGTCCTTTTTAAAATTTCAAAAGTCGAAATTTGGAAAAATGTCGCCTATTTTTAAAAAAACACACTGTTGCGACTTTTGAATATTGGACATTCATAGGGATGGCCGGAGGAGTGTTCTCCAATAATTTTTTTTCGCCCATTTCCTACCATTTTCGATAAAAGGAGCAAAGTCCTTTTTAAAATTTCAAAAGTCGAAATTTGGAAAAATGTCGCCTATTGTCAAAAAAACACACTTTTGAATATTGGACATTCATAGAAGTGGCCTGAAAGTATTTTCCAATAATTCTTTTTCGCCCATCTTCTACCATTTTCGGAAAAAGGAGCAAAGTCTTTTTTAAAATTTCAAAAGTCGAAATTTGGAAAAATTTCGCCTATTTTCAAAAAAACACACTGTTGCGACTTTTGAATATTGGACATTCATAGGGATGGCAGGAAGAGTGTTCCCCAATAATGTGTTTTCGCCCATCTCCTGCCATTTTCGAAAAAAGGACCAAAGTCCTTTTTAAAATTTCAAAAGTCGAAACTTGGAAGAATGTCGCCTATTGTCAAAAAAACACACTTTTGAATATTGGACATTCATAGGGATGGCCGGAAGAGTGTTCCCCAATAATGTTTTTTCGTCCATCTCCTACCATTTTCAAAAAAAAAGAGCAAAGTCCTTTTAAAATTTCAAACGTCCAAATTTGGAAAAATGTCGCCTATTTTCAAAAAAACACACTTTTGAATATTGTACATTCATAGGGATGGCCGGAAGAGTGTTCCCCAATAGTGTTTTTTCGTCCATCTTCTACCATTTTCGAAAAAAAGAGCAAAGTCCTTTTAAAATTTCAAACGTCCAAATTTGGAAAAATGTCGCCTATTTTCAAAAAAACACACTTTTAAATATTGTACATTCATAGGGATGGCCGGAAGAGTGTTCCCCAATAATGTTTTTTCGTCCATCTCCTACCATTTTCGAAAAAAGGAGCAAAGTCCTTTTTAAAATTTCAAAAGTCGAAATTTGGAAAAATGTCGCCTATTTTCAAAAAAACACACTTTTGCGACTTTTGAATATTGGACATTCATAGGGCTGGCCTTCCGGCTAAATAATTTGTTTTTTACCATCTCCTACCATTTTCGGAAAAAGGATCAGTCCTTTTTAACATTTCAAAAGTCCAAATTTGGAAAAATGTCGCCTATTTTCAACAAAAACACACTGTTAAGACTTTTGAATATTAGACATTCATAGAAATGGCCTGAAAGTATTTTCCAATAATTCTTTTTCTCCCATCTTCTACCATTTTCGGAAAAAGGAGCAAAGTCCTTTTTAAAATTTCAAAAGTCGAAATTTAGAAAAATGTCGCCTATTTTCAAAAAAACACACTTTTGCGACTTTTGAATATTGGACATCCATAGAAATGGTCGGAAGAGTGTTCCCCAATAATGTGTTTTCGCCCATCTCCTGCCATTTTCGAAAAAAGGACCAAAGTCCTTTTTAAAATTTCAAAAGTCGAAATTTGGAAGAATGTCGCCTATTGTCAAAAAAACACACTTTTGAATATTGGACATTCATAGGGATGGCCGGAATAGTGTTCCCCAATAATTTTTTTTTTGCAAATTTTCTACCATTTTCGGAAAAAGGAACAAAGTCTTTTTTAAAATTTCAAAAGTCGAAATTTGGAAAAAGTGTGCCTATTTTCAAAAAAAAAACACTGTTGCGCCTTTTGAATATTGGACATTCATAGGGATGACCGGAATAGTGTTCCCCAATAATTTTTTTTGCAAATTTTCTACCATTTTCGGAAAAAGGAGCAACGTCCTTTTTAAAATTTCAAAAGTCGAGATTTGGAAAAATGTCGCCTATTTAAAAAAAAAACACACTGTTAAGACTTTTGAATATTGGACATTCATAGAAATGGCCTGAAAGTAGTCCCCTATTTTTAAAAAAACACATTGTTGCGACTTTTGAATATTGGACATTCATAGAAATGGCCGGAAGAGTGTTCCCCAATAATGTTTTTCGCCCATCACCTACTATTTTCGAAAAAGGAGCAGTCTTTTTTAAAATTTCAAAAGTTGAAATTTGGAAAAATGCCGCCTATTTTCAAAAAAACACACTGTTAAGACTTTTGCGATTTTTGAATATTGGACATTCATAGAAATGACCGGAAGAGTGTTCCCCAAAAATGTTTTTTCGCCCATCTCCTACCATTTTCGAAAAAAGGACCAAGGTCCTGCTTAAAATTTCAAAAGTCGAAATTTGGAAGAATGTCGCATATTGTCAAAAAAAACACACTTTTGAATATTGGACATTCATAGGAATGGCCGGAAGAGTGTTCCCCAATAATGTTTTTTCGTCCATCTCCTACCATTTTCGAAAAAAAGAGCAAAGTCCTTTTAAAATTTCAAACGTCCAAATTTGGAAAAATGTCGCCTATTTTCAAAAAAACACACTTTTGAATATTGTACATTCATAGGGATGGCCGGAAGAGTGTTCCCCAATAATGTTTTTTCGTCCATCTTCTACCATTTTCGAAAAAAAGAGCAAAGTCCTTTTAAAATTTCAAACGTCCAAATTTGGAAAAATGTCGCCTATTTTCAAAAAAACACACTTTTGAATATTGTACATTCATAGGGATGGCCGGAAGAGTGTTCCCCAATAATGTTTTTTCGTCCATCTCCTACCATTTTCGAAAAAAGAAGCAAAGTCCTTTTTAAAATTTCAAAAGTCGAAATTTGGAAAAATGTCGCCTATTTTCAAAAAAACACACTTTTGCGACTTTTGAATATTGGACATTCATAGAAATGGCCGGAAGAGTGTTCCCCAATAATGTTTTTCGCCCATCACCTACTATTTTCGAAAAAGGAGCAGTCTTTTTTAAAATTTCAAAAGTTGAAATTTGGAAAAATGCCGCCTATTTTCAAAAAAACACACTGTTAAGACTTTTATGATTTTTGAATATTGGACATTCATAGAAATGACCGGAAGAGTGTTCCCCAAAAATGTTTTTTCGCCCATCTCCTACCATTTTCGAAAAAAGGACCAAGGTCCTGCTTAAAATTTCAAAAGTCGAAATTTGGAAGAATGTCGCCTATTGTCAAAAAAAACACACTTTTGAATATTGGACATTCATAGGGATGGCCGGAAGAGTGTTCCCCAATAATGTTTTTTCGTCCATCTCCTACCATTTTCGAAAAAAAGAGCAAAGTCCTTTTAAAATTTCAAACGTCCAAATTTGGAAAAATGTCGCCTATTTTCAAAAAAACACACTTTTGAATATTGTACATTCATAGGGATGGCCGGAAGAGTGTTCCCCAATAATGTTTTTTCGTCCATCTTCTACCATTTTCGAAAAAAAGAGCAAAGTCCTTTTAAAATTTCAAACGTCCAAATTTGGAAAAATGTCGCCTATTTTCAAAAAAACACACTTTTGAATATTGTACATTCATAGGGATGGCCGGAAGAGTGTTCCCCAATAATGTTTTTTCGTCCATCTTCTACCATTTTCGAAAAAAAGAGCAAAGTCCTTTTAAAATTTCAAACGTCCAAATTTGGAAAAATGTCGCCTATTTTCAAAAAAACACACTTTTGAATATTGTACATTCATAGGGATGGCCGGAAGAGTGTTCCCCAATAATGTTTTTTCGTCCATCTCCTACCATTTTCGAAAAAAGGATCAGTCCTTTTTAACATTTCAAAAGTCCAAATTTGGAAAAATGTCGCCTATTTTCAACAAAAACACACTGTTAAGACTTTTGAATATTAGACATTCATAGAAATGGCCTGAAAGTATTCTCCAATAATTCTTTTTCTCCCATCTTCTACCATTTTCGGAAAAAGGAGCAAAGTCCTTTTTAAAATTTCAAAAGTCGAAATTTAGAAAAATGTCGCCTATTTTCAAAAAAACACATTTTGAATATTGGACATTCTTAGAAATGGCCGGAAGAGTGTTCCCCAATAATGTGTTTTAGCCCATCTCCTGCCATTTTCGAAAAAAGGACCAAAGTCCTTTTTAAAATTTCAAAAGTCGAAATTTGGAAGAATGTCGCCTATTGTCAAAAAAACACACTTTTGAATATTGGACATTCATAGGGATGGCCGGAATAGTGTTCCCCAATAATTTTTTTTCGCAAATTTTCTACCATTTTCGGAAAAAGGAGCAAAGTCCTTTTTAAAATTTCAAAAGTCGAAATTTGGAAAAAGTGTGCCTATTTTCAAAAAAACACACTGTTGCGACTTTTAAATATTGGACATTCATAGAAATGGCCGGAATAGTGTTCCCCAATAATTTTTTTGCGCAAATTTTCTACCATTTTCGGAAAAAGGAGCAACGTCCTTTTTAAAATTTCAAAAGTCGAAATTTGGAAAAATGTCGCTTATATTCAAAAAAACACACTGTTAAGACTTTTGAATATTGGACATTCATAGAAATGGCCTGAAAGTAGTCTCCTATTTTTAAAAAAACACACTGTTGCGACTTTTGAATATTGGACATTCATAGAAATGGCCGGAATAGTGTTCCCCAATAATGTTTTTCCGCCCATCTCCTACCATTTTCGAAAAAAGGAGCAAAGCCCTTTTTAAAATTTCAAAAGTCGAAATTTGGAAAAATGTCGCCTATTGTAAAAAAAACACACTGTTGCGACTTTTGCATATTGGACATTCATAGGGATGGCCGGAGGAGTGTTCTCCAATAATTTTTTTTCGCCCATCTTCTACAATTTTCGGAAAAAGGAGCAAAGTCTTTTTTAAAATTTCAAAAGTCGAAATTTGGAAAAATTTCTCCTATTTTCAAACAAACACTGTTGCGACTTTTGAATATTGGACATTCATAGAAATGGCCGGAGCAGTGTTCCCCAATAATGTTTTTTCGCCCATCTCCTACCTACTGTCAAAAAAACACACTTTTGGATATTGGACATTCATAGAGATGGCCTTCCGGCCAAATAATTTGTTTTTTACCATCTCTTACCATTTTCGGAAAAAGGATCAGTCCTTTTTAACATTTCAAAAGTCCAAATTTGAATATTGGACATTCATAGAAATGCCCTAAAAGTATTCTCCAATAATTCTTTTTCACCCATCTTCTACCATTTTCGGAAAAAGGAGCAAAATCTTTTTTAAAATTTCAAAAGTCGAAATTTGGAAGAATGTCGCCTATTGTCAAAAAAACACACTTTTGAATATTGGACATTCATAAGGATGGCCGGAATAGTGTTCCCCAATAATGTTTTTTCGCCCATCTCCTACCATTTTCGAAAAAAGGATCAGTCCTTTTTAACATTTCAAAAGTCCAAATTTGGAAAAATGTCGCCTATTTTCAACAAAAACACACTGTTAAGACTTTTGAATATTGGACATTCATATAAATGGCCTGAGGAGTGTTCTCAAATAATTTTATTCGCCCATCACCTACCATTTTCGAAAAAAAGAGCAAAGTCCTTTTAAAATTTCAAACGTCCAAATTTGGAAAAATGTCGCCTATTTTCAAAAAAACACACTTTTGAATATTGTACATTCATAGGGATGGCCGGAAGAGTGTTCCCCAAAAATTTTTTTTCCCATCTTCCACCATTTTCGGAAAAAGGATCAGTCCTTTTTAACATTTCAAACGTCCAAATTTGGAAAAATGTCGCCTATTTTCAAAAAAACACACTTTTGAATATTGTACATTCATAGGGATGGCCGGAAGAGTGTTCCCCAATAATGTTTTTTCGTCCATCTTCTACCATTTTCGAAAAAAAGAGCAAAGTCCTTTTAAAATTTCAAACGTCCAAATTTGGAAAAATGTCGCCTATTTTCAAAAAAACACACTTTTGAATATTGTACATTCATAGGGATGGCCGGAAGAGTGTTCCCCAATAATGTTTTTTCGTCCATCTTCTACCATTTTCGAAAAAAAGAGCAAAGTCCTTTTAAAATTTCAAACGTCCAAATTTGGAAAAATGTCGCCTATTTTCAAAAAAACACACTTTTGAATATTGTACATTCATAGGGATGGCCGGAAGAGTGTTCCCCAATAATGTTTTTTCGTCCATCTCCTACCATTTTCGAAAAAAGGATCAGTCCTTTTTAACATTTCAAAAGTCCAAATTTGGAAAAATGTCGCCTATTTTCAACAAAAACACACTGTTAAGACTTTTGAATATTAGACATTCATAGAAATGGCCTGAAAGTATTCTCCAATAATTCTTTTTCTCCCATCTTCTACCATTTTCGGAAAAAGGAGCAAAGTCCTTTTTAAAATTTCAAAAGTCGAAATTTAGAAAAATGTCGCCTATTTTCAAAAAAACACATTTTTGCGACTTTTGAATATTGGACATTCATAGAAATGGCCGGAAGAGTGTTCCCCAATAATGTGTTTTCGCCCATCTCCTGCCATTTTCGAAAAAAGGACCAAAGTCCTTTTTAAAATTTCAAAAGTCGAAATTTGGAAGAATGTCGCCTATTGTAAAAAAAACACACTGTTGCGACTTTTGCATATTGGAAATTCATAGGGATGGCCGGAGGAGTGTTCTCCAATAATTTTTTTTCGCCCATCTTCTACAATTTTTGGAAAAAGGAGCAAAGTCTTTTTTAAAATTTCAAAAGTCGAAATTTGGAAAAATTTCGCCTATTTTCAAACAAACACTGTTGCGACTTTTGAATATTGGACATTCATAGAAATGGCCGGAGCAGTGTTCCCCAATAATGTTTTTTCGCCCATCTCCTACCTACTGTCAAAAAAACACACTTTTGGATATTGGATATTCATAGAGATGGCCTTCCGGCCAAATAATTTGTTTTTTACCATCTCTTACCATTTTCGGAAAAAGGATCAGTCCTTTTTAACATTTCAAAAGTCCAAATTTGAATATTGGACATTCATAGAAATGGCCTAAAAGTATTCTCCAATAATTCTTTTTCACCCATCTTCTACCATTTTCGGAAAAAGGAGCAAAGTCTTTTTTAAAATTTCAAAAGTCGAAATTTGGAAGAATGTCGCCTATTGTCAAAAAAACACACTTTTGAATATTGGACATTCATAAGGATGGCCGGAATAGTGTTCCCCAATAATGTTTTTTCGCCCATCTCCTACCATTTTCGGAAAAAGGATCAGTCCTTTTTAACATTTCAAAAGTCCAAATTTGGAAAAATGTCGCCTATTTTCAACAAAAACACACTGTTAAGACTTTTGAATATTGGACATTCATATAAATGGCCTGAGGAGTGTTCCCCAATAATTTTTTTTCGCCCATCACCTACCATTTTCGAAAAAAAGAGCAAAGTCCTTTTAAAATTTCAAACGTCCAAATTTGGAAAAATGTCGCCTATTTTCAAAAAAACACACTTTTGAATATTGTACATTCATAAGGATGGCCGGAAAAGTGTTCCCCAATAATGTTTTTTCGTCCATCTCCTACCATTTTCGAAAAAAGGAGCAAAGTCCTTTTTAAAATTTCAAAAGTCGAAATTTGGAAAAATGTCGCCTATTTTCAAAAAAACACCATTTTGCGACTTTTGAATATTGGACATTCATAGGGCTGGCCTTCCGGCTAAATAATTTGTTTTTTACCATCTCCTACCATTTTCGGAAAAAGGATCAGTCCTTTTTAACATTTCAAAAGTCCAAATTTGGAAAAATGTCGCCTATTTTCAACAAAAACACACTGTTAAGACTTTTGAATATTAGACATTCATAGAAATGGCCTGAAAGTATTTTCCAATAATTCTTTTTCTCCCACCTTCTACCATTTTCGGAAAAAGGAGCAAAGTCCTTTTTAAAATTTCAAAAGTCGAAATTTAGAAAAATGTCGCCTATTTTCAAAAAAACACACTTTTGCGACTTTTGAATATTGGACATCCATAGAAATGGTCGGAAGAGTGTTCTCCAATAATGTGTTTTCGCCCATCTCCTGCCATTTTCGAAAAAAGGACCAAAGTCCTTTTTAAAATTTCAAAAGTCGAAATTTGGAAGAATGTCGCCTATTGTCAAAAAAACACACTTTTGAATATTGGACATTCATAGGGATGGCCGGAATAGTGTTCCCCAATAATTTTTTTTCGCAAATTTTCTACCATTTTCGGAAAAAGGAGCAAAGTCCTTTTTAAAATTTCAAAAGTCGAAATTTGGAAAAAGTGTGCCTATTTTCAAAAAAAAACACTGTTGCGCCTTTTGAATATTGGACATTCATAGGGATGACCGGAATAGTGTTCCCCAATAATTTTTTTTGCAAATTTTCTACCATTTTCGGAAAAAGGAGCAACGTCCTTTTTAAAATTTCAAAAGTCGAGATTTGGAAAAATGTCGCCTATTTAAAAAAAAAACACACTGTTAAGACTTTTGAATATTGGACATTCATAGAAATGGCCTGAAAGTAGTCCCCTATTTTTAAAAAAACACATTGTTGCGACTTTTGAATATTGGACATTCATAGAAATGGCCGGAAGAGTGTTCCCCAATAATGTTTTTCGCCCATCACCTACTATTTTCGAAAAAGGAGCAGTCTTTTTTAAAATTTCAAAAGTTGAAATTTGGAAAAATGCCGCCTATTTTCAAAAAAACACACTGTTAAGACTTTTGCGATTTTTGAATATTGGACATTCATAGAAATGACCGGAAGAGTGTTCCCCAAAAATGTTTTTTCGCCCATCTCCTACCATTTTCGAAAAAAGGACCAAGGTCCTGCTTAAAATTTCAAACGTCCAAATTTGGAAAAATGTCGCCTATTTTCAAAAAAACACACTTTTGAATATTGTACATTCATAGGGATGGCCGGAAGAGTGTTCCCCAATAATGTTTTTTCGTCCATCTTCTACCATTTTCGAAAAAAAGAGCAAAGTCCTTTTAAAATTTCAAACGTCCAAATTTGGAAAAATGTCGCCTATTTTCAAAAAAACACACTTTTGAATATTGTACATTCATAGGGATGGCCGGAAGAGTGTTCTCCAATAATGTTTTTTCGTCCATCTCCTACCATTTTCGAAAAAAGGAGCAAAGTCCTTTTTAAAATTTCAAAAGTCGAAATTTAGAAAAATGTCGCCTATTTTCAAAAAAACACATTTTTGCGACTTTTGAATATTGGACATTCATAGAAATGGCCGGAAGAGTGTTCCCCAATAATGTTTTTTCGTCCATCTTCTACCATTTTCGAAAAAAAGAGCAAAGTCCTTTTAAAATTTCAAACGTCCAAATTTGGAAAAATGTCGCCTATTTTCAAAAAAACACACTTTTGAATATTGTACATTCATAGGGATGGCCGGAAGAGTGTTCTCCAATAATGTTTTTTCGTCCATCTCCTACCATTATCGAAAAAAGGAGCAAAGTCCTTTTTAAAATTTCAAAAGTCGAAATTTGGAAAAATGTCGCCTATTTTCAAAAAAACACACTTTTGCGACTTTTGAATATTGGACATTCATAGGGCTGGCCTTCCGGCTAAATAATTTTTTTTTTACCATCTCCTACCATTTTCGGAAAAAGGATCAGTCCTTTTTAACATTTCAAAAGTCCAAATTTGGAAAAATGTCGCCTATTTTCAACAAAAACACACTGTTAAGACTTTTGAATATTGGACATTCATATAAATGGCCTGAGGAGTGTTCTCAAATAATTTTATTCGCCCATCACCTACCATTTTCGAAAAAAAGAGCAAAGTCCTTTTAAAATTTCAAACGTCCAAATTTGGAAAAATGTCGCCTATTTTCAAAAAAACACACTTTTGAATATTGTACATTCATAGGGATGGCCGGAAGAGTGTTCCCCAATAATGTTTTTTCGTCCATCTCCTACCATTTTCGAAAAAAGGAGCAAAGTCCTTTTTAAAATTTCAAAAGTCGAAATTTGGAAAAATGTCGCCTATTTTCAAAAAAACACACTTTTGCGACTTTTGAATATTGGACATTCATAGGGCTTGCCTTCCGGCTAAATAATTTGTTTTTTACCATCTCCTACCATTTTCGGAAAAAGGATCAGTCCTTTTTAACATTTCAAACGTCCAAATTTGGAAAAATGTCGCCTATTTTCAAAAAAACACACTTTTGAATATTGTACATTCATAGGGATGGCCGGAAGAGTGTTCCCCAATAATGTTTTTTCGTCCATCTTCTACCATTTTCGAAAAAAAGAGCAAAGTCCTTTTAAAATTTCAAACGTCCAAATTTGGAAAAATGTCGCCTATTTTCAAAAAAACACACTTTTGAATATTGTACATTCATAGGGATGGCCGGAAGAGTGTTCCCCAATAATGTTTTTTCGTCCATCTTCTACCATTTTCGAAAAAAAGAGCAAAGTCCTTTTAAAATTTCAAACGTCCAAATTTGGAAAAATGTCGCCTATTTTCAAAAAAACACACTTTTGAATATTGTACATTCATAGGGATGGCCGGAAGAGTGTTCCCCAATAATGTTTTTTCGTCCATCTCCTACCATTTTCGAAAAAAGGATCAGTCCTTTTTAACATTTCAAAAGTCCAAATTTGGAAAAATGTCGCCTATTTTCAACAAAAACACACTGTTAAGACTTTTGAATATTAGACATTCATAGAAATGGCCTGAAAGTATTCTCCAATAATTCTTTTTCTCCCATCTTCTACCATTTTCGGAAAAAGGAGCAAAGTCCTTTTTAAAATTTCAAAAGTCGAAATTTAGAAAAATGTCGCCTATTTTCAAAAAAACACATTTTTGCGACTTTTGAATATTGGACATTCATAGAAATGGCCGGAAGAGTGTTCCCCAATAATGTGTTTTCGCCCATCTCCTGCCATTTTCGAAAAAAGGACCAAAGTCCTTTTTAAAATTTCAAAAGTCGAAATTTGGAAGAATGTCGCCTATTGTCAAAAAAACACACTTTTGAATATTGGACATTCATAGGGATGGCCGGAATAGTGTTCCCCAATAATTTTTTTTCGCAAATTTTCTACCATTTTCGGAAAAAGGAGCAAAGTCCTTTTTAAAATTTCAAAAGTCGAAATTTGGAAAAAGTGTGCCTATTTTCAAAAAAACACACTGTTGCGACTTTTAAATATTGGACATTCATAGAAATGGCCGGAATAGTGTTCCCCAATAATTTTTTTGGGCAAATTTTCTACCATTTTCGGAAAAAGGAACTACGTCCTTTTTAAAATTTCAAAAGTCGAAATTTGGAAAAATGTCGCTTATATTCAAAAAAACACACTGTTAAGACTTTTGAATATTGGACATTCATAGAAATGGCCTGAAAGTAGTCTCCAATTTTTAAAAAAACACACTGTTGCGACTTTTGAATATTGGACATTCATAGAAATGGCCGGAATAGTGTTCCCCAATAATGTTTTTCCGCCCATCTCCTACCATTTTCGAAAAAAGGAGCAAAGCCCTTTTTAAAATTTCAAAAGTCGAAATTTGGAAAAATGTCGCCTATTGTAAAAAAAACACACTGTTGCGACTTTTGCATATTGGACATTCATAGGGATGGCCGGAGGAGTGTTCTCCAATAATTTTTTTTCGCCCATCTTCTACAATTTTTGGAAAAAGGAGCAAAGTCTTTTTTAAAATTTCAAAAGTCGAAATTTGGAAAAATTTCGCCTATTTTCAAACAAACACTGTTGCGACTTTTGAATATTGGACATTCATAGAAATGGCCGGAGCAGTGTTCCCCAATAATGTTTTTTCGCCCATCTCCTACCTACTGTCAAAAAAACACACTTTTGGATATTGGATATTCATAGAGATGGCCTTCCGGCCAAATAATTTGTTTTTTACCATCTCTTACCATTTTCGGAAAAAGGATCAGTCCTTTTTAACATTTCAAAAGTCCAAATTTGAATATTGGACATTCATAGAAATGGCCTAAAAGTATTCTCCAATAATTCTTTTTCACCCATCTTCTACCATTTTCGGAAAAAGGAGCAAAGTCTTTTTTAAAATTTCAAAAGTCGAAATTTGGAAGAATGTCGCCTATTGTCAAAAAAACACACTTTTGAATATTGGACATTCATAAGGATGGCCGGAATAGTGTTCCCCAATAATGTTTTTTCGCCCATCTCCTACCATTTTCGGAAAAAGGATCAGTCCTTTTTAACATTTCAAAAGTCCAAATTTGGAAAAATGTCGCCTATTTTCAACAAAAACACACTGTTAAGACTTTTGAATATTGGACATTCATATAAATGGCCTGAGGAGTGTTCTCAAATAATTTTATTCGCCCATCACCTACCATTTTCGAAAAAAAGAGCAAAGTCCTTTTAAAATTTCAAACGTCCAAATTTGGAAAAATGTCGCCTATTTTCAAAAAAACACACTTTTGAATATTGTACATTCATAGGGATGGCCGGAAGAGTGTTCCCCAATAATGTTTTTTCGTCCATCTCCTACCATTTTCGAAAAAAGGAGCAAAGTCCTTTTTAAAATTTCAAAAGTCGAAATTTGGAAAAATGTCGCCTATTTTCAAAAAAACACACTTTTGCGACTTTTGAATATTGGACATTCATAGAAATGGCCGGAAGAGTGTTCCCCAATAATGTTTTTTCGCCCATCTCCTACCAATTGTCAAAAAAACACACTTTTGAATATTGGAAATTCATAGAGATGGCCTTCCGGCCAAATAATTTGTTTTTTACCATCTCCTACCATTTTCGGATAAAGAAGAAAAGTCCTTTTTAACATTTCAAAAGTCCAAATTTGGAAAAATGTAGCCTATTTTCAAAAAAACACACTGTTAAGACTTTTGAATATTGGACATTCATAGAAATGGCCTGAAAGTATGCTCCTATTTTCAAAAAAACACAATGTTGCGACTTTTGAATATTGGACATTCATAGAAATGGCCGGAGCAGTGTTCCCTAATAATGTTTTTTCGCCAATCTCCTACCATTTTCGCAGAAAGTAGCAGTCCTTTTTAACATTTCAAAAGTCAAAATTTGGAAAAATGTCGCCTATTTTCAAAAAAACACACTTTTGCGAGTTTTGAATATTGGACATTCATAGAAATGGCCTGAAAGTATTCTCCAATAATTCTTTTTCTCCCATCTTCTACCATTTTCGGAAAAAGGAGCAAAGTCTTTTTTAAAATTTCAAAAGTCGAAATTTGGAAAAATTTCGCCTATTTTCAAAAAAACACACTTTTGCGACTTTTGAATATTGGACATTCATAGAAATGGCCGGAAGAGTGTTCCCCAATAATGTTTTTTCGCCCATCTCCTACCAATTGTCAAAAAAACACACTTTTGAATATTGGAAATTCATAGAGATGGCCTTCCGGCTAAATAATTTGTTTTTTACCATCTCCTACCATTTTCGGAAAAAGGGTCAGTCCTTTTTAACATTTCAAAAGTCCAAATTTGAATATTGGACATTCATAGAAATTGCCGGAAGAGTGTTCCCCAATAATGTTTTTTCGCCCATCTCCCACCATTTTCGAAAAAAAGAGCAAAGTCGTTTTAAAATTTTAAACGTCCAAATTGGGAAAAATGTCGCCTATTTTCAAAAAAACACACTTTTGAATATTGTACATTCATAGGGATGGCCGGAAGAGTGTTCCCCAATAATGTTTTTTCGTCCATCTCCTACCATTTTCGAAAAAAGGAGCAAAGTCCTTTTTAAAATTTCAAAAGTCGAAATTTGGAAAAATGTCGCCTATTTTCAAAAAAACACACTTTTGCGACTTTTGAATATTGGACATTCATAGGGCTGGCCTTCCGGCTAAATAATTTGTTTTTTACCATCTCCTACCATTTTCGGAAAAAGGATCAGTCCTTTTTAACATTTCAAAAGTCCAAATTTGGAAAAATGTCGCCTATTTTCAACAAAAACACACTGTTAAGACTTTTGAATATTAGACATTCATAGAAATGGCCTGAAAGTATTTTCCAATAATTCTTTTTCTCCCACCTTCTACCATTTTCGGAAAAAGGAGCAAAGTCCTTTTTAAAATTTCAAAAGTCGAAATTTAGAAAAATGTCGCCTATTTTCAAAAAAACACACTTTTGCGACTTTTGAATATTGGACATCCATAGAAATGGTCGGAAGAGTGTTCTCCAATAATGTGTTTTCGCCCATCTCCTGCCATTTTCGAAAAAAGGACCAAAGTCCTTTTTAAAATTTCAAAAGTCGAAATTTGGAAGAATGTCGCCTATTGTCAAAAAAACACACTTTTGAATATTGGACATTCATAGGGATGGCCGGAATAGTGTTCCCCAATAATTTTTTTTCGCAAATTTTCTACCATTTTCGGAAAAAGGAGCAAAGTCCTTTTTAAAATTTCAAAAGTCGAAATTTGGAAAAAGTGTGCCTATTTTCAAAAAAAAAACACTGTTGCGCCTTTTGAATATTGGACATTCATAGGGATGACCGGAATAGTGTTCCCCAATAATTTTTTTTGCAAATTTTCTACCATTTTCGGAAAAAGGAGCAACGTCCTTTTTAAAATTTCAAAAGTCGAGATTTGGAAAAATGTCGCCTATTTAAAAAAAAAAACACACTGTTAAGACTTTTGAATATTGGACATTCATAGAAATGGCCTGAAAGTAGTCCCCTATTTTTAAAAAAACACATTGTTGCGACTTTTGAATATTGGACATTCATAGAAATGGCCGGAAGAGTGTTCCCCAATAATGTTTTTCGCCCATCACCTACTATTTTCGAAAAAGGAGCAGTCTTTTTTAAAATTTCAAAAGTTGAAATTTGGAAAAATGCCGCCTATTTTCAAAAAAACACACTGTTAAGACTTTTGCGATTTTTGAATATTGGACATTCATAGAAATGACCGGAAGAGTGTTCCCCAAAAATGTTTTTTCGCCCATCTCCTACCATTTTCGAAAAAAGGACCAAGGTCCTGCTTAAAATTTCAAAAGTCGAAATTTGGAAGAATGTCGCCTATTGTCAAAAAAAACACACTTTTGAATATTGGACATTCATAGGGATGGCCGGAAGAGTGTTCCCCAATAATGTTTTTTCGTCCATCTCCTACCATTTTCGGAAAAAAGAGCAAAGTCCTTTTAAAATTTCAAACGTCCAAATTTGGAAAAATGTCGCCTATTTTCAAAAAAACACACTTTTGAATATTGTACATTCATAGGGATGGCCGGAAGAGTGTTCCCCAATAATGTTTTTTCGTCCATCTTCTACCATTTTCGAAAAAAAGAGCAAAGTCCTTTTAAAATTTCAAACGTCCAAATTTGGAAAAATGTCGCCTATTTTCAAAAAAACACACTTTTGAATATTGTACATTCATAGGGATGGCCGGAAGAGTGTTCTCCAATAACGTTTTTTCGTCCATCTCCTACCATTTTCGAAAAAAGGAGCAAAGTCCTTTTTAAAATTTCAAAAGTCGAAATTTAGAAAAATGTCGCCTATTTTCAAAAAAACACATTTTTGCGACTTTTGAATATTGGACATTCATAGAAATGGCCGGAAGAGTGTTCCCCAATAATGTTTTTTCGTCCATCTTCTACCATTTTCGAAAAAAAGAGCAAAGTCCTTTTAAAATTTCAAACGTCCAAATTTGGAAAAATGTCGCCTATTTTCAAAAAAACACACTTTTGAATATTGTACATTCATAGGGATGGCCGGAAGAGTGTTCTCCAATAATGTTTTTTCGTCCATCTCCTACCATTATCGAAAAAAGGAGCAAAGTCCTTTTTAAAATTTCAAAAGTCGAAATTTGGAAAAATGTCGCCTATTTTCAAAAAAACACACTTTTGATACTTTTGAATATTGGACATTCATAGGGCTGGCCTTCGGGCTAAATAATTTTTTTTTTACCATCTCCTACCATTTTCGGAAAAAGGATCAGTCCTTTTTAACATTTCAAAAGTCCAAATTTGGAAAAATGTCGCCTATTTTCAACAAAAACACACTGTTAAGACTTTTGAATATTAGACATTCATAGAAATGGCCTGAAAGTATTCTCCAATAATTCTTTTTCTCCCATCTTCTACCATTTTCGGAAAAAGGAGCAAAGTCCTTTTTAAAATTTCAAAAGTCGAAATTTAGAAAAATGTCGCCTATTTTCAAAAAAACACATTTTTGCGACTTTTGAATATTGGACATTTATAGAAATGGCCGGAAGAGTGTTCCCCAATAATGTGTTTTCGCCCATCTCCTGCCATTTTCGAAAAAAGGACCCAAGTCCTTTTTAAAATTTCAAAAGTCGAAATTTGGAAGAATGTCGCCTATTGTCAAAAAAACACACTTTTGAATATTGGACATTCATAGGGATGGCCGGAATAGTGTTCCCCAATAATTTTTTTTCGCAAATTTTCTACCATTTTCGGAAAAAGGAGCAAAGTCCTTTTTAAAATTTCAAAAGTCGAAATTTGGAAAAAGTGTGCCTATTTTCAAAAAAACACACTGTTGCGACTTTTAAATATTGGACATTCATAGAAATGGCCGGAATAGTGTTCCCCAATAATTTTTTTGCGCAAATTTTCTACCATTTTCGGAAAAAGGAGCAACGTCCTTTTTAAAATTTCAAAAGTCGAAATTTGGAAAAATGTCGCTTATATTCAAAAAAACACACTGTTAAGACTTTTGAATATTGGACATTCATAGAAATGGCCTGAAAGTAGTCTCCTATTTTTAAAAAAACACACTGTTGCGACTTTTGAATATTGGACATTCATAGAAATGGATATTGGACATTCATCTCCTACCATTTTCGGAAAAAGGATCAGTCCTTTTTAACATTTCAAAAGTCCAAATTTGGAAAAATGTCGCCTATTTTCAACAAAAACACACTGTTAAGACTTTTGAATATTGGACATTCATATAAATGGCCTGAGGAGTGTTCTCAAATAATTTTATTCGCCCATCACCTACCATTTTCGAAAAAAAGAGCAAAGTCCTTTTAAAATTTCAAACGTCCAAATTTGGAAAAATGTCGCTTTTTTTCAAAAAAATACACTTTTGCGACTTTTGAATATTGGACATTCATAGGGCTGGCCTTCCGGCCAAATAATTTGTTTTTTAATATCTCCTACCATTTTCGGAAAAAGGATCAGTCTTTTTTAACATTTCAAAAGTCCAAATTTGAACATTGGACATTCATAGATATGGCCTAAAAGTATTCTCCAATAATTCTTTGTCTCCCATCTTCTACCATTTTCAGAAAAAGGAGCAAAGCCTTTTTTAAAACTTCAAAATTTGAAATTTGGAAAAATTTCGCCTATTTTCCAAAAAGCACAATTTTGCGACTTTTGAATATTGGACATTCATAGAAATGGCCGGAACAGTGTTCCCCAATAATGTTTTTTCGCCCATCTCCTACCTATTGTCAAAAAAACACACTTTTGAATATTGGACATTCATAGAGATGGCCTTCCGGCCAAATAAATTGTTTTTTACCATCTCCTACCATTTTCGGAAAAAGGATCAGTCCTTTTTAACATTTCAAAAGTCCAAATTTGAATATTGGACATTCATAGAAATGGCCGGAAGAGTGTTGCCCAATAATGTTTTTTCGCCCATCTCCTACCATTTTCGAAAAAAGGAGCAAAGTCCTTTTTAAAATTTCAAAAGTCGAAATTTGGAAAAATGTCGCCTATTGTCAAAAAAACACACTTTTTAATATTGGTCATTCATAGGGATGGCCGGAATAGTGTTCCCCAATAATTTTTTTTCGCAAATTTTTTACCATTTTCGGAAAAACGAGCAAAGTCCTTTTTAAAATTTCAAAAGTCGAAATTTGGAAATATGTCGCCTATTTTCAAAAAAACACACTGTTGCGACTTTTGAAAATTGGACATTCATTTAAATGGCCGGAAGAGTGTTCCCCAAAAATTTTTTTTCCCATCTTCCACCATTTTCGGAAGAGGAGCAGTCTTTTTTAAAATTTCAAAAGTCGAAATTTGGAAAAATGTCGCCTATTGTCAAAAAAACACACTTTTGAATATTGGACATTCATAGGGATGGCCGGAATAGTGTTCCCCAATAATTTTTTTTCGCAAATTTTCTACTATTTTCGGAAATACGAGTAAAGTCCCTTTTAAAATTTCAAAAGTCGAAATTTGGAAATATGTCGCCTATTTTCAAAAAAACACGCTTTTGCGACTTTTGAATATTGGACATTCATAGAAATGGCCGGAGGAGTGTTCCCCAATAATGTTTTTTGCATATCTCCTACCATTTTCGGAAAAAGGAGCAAAGTCTTTTTTAAAATTTCAAAAGTCGAAATTTGGAAAAATGTCGCCTATTGTCAAAAAAACACACTTTTTAATATTGGTCATTCATAGGGATGGCCGGAATAGTGTTCCCCAATAATTTTTTTTCGCAAATTTTTTACCATTTTCGGAAAAACGAGCAAAGTCCTTTTTAAAATTTCAAAAGTCGAAATTTGGAAATATGTCGCCTATTTTCAAAAAAACACACTGTTGCGACTTTTGAATATTGGACATTCATTTAAATGGCCGGAAGAGTGTTCCCCAAAAATTTTTTTTCCCATCTTCCACCATTTTCGGAAGAGGAGCAGTCTTTTTTAAAATTTCAAAAGTCGAAATTTGGAAAAATGTCGCCTATTGTCAAAAAAACACACTTTTGAATATTGGACATTCATAGGGATGGCCGGAATAGTGTTCCCCAATAATTTTTTTCGCAAATTTTCTACCATTTTCGGAAATACGAGCAAAGTCCCTTTTAAAATTTCAAAAGTCGAAATTTGGAAATATGTCGCCTATTTTCAAAAAAACACGCTTTTGCGACTTTTGAATATTGGACATTCATAGAAATGGCCGGAAGAGTGTTCCCCAATAATGTTTTTCGCAAATTTTCTACCATTTTCGGAAAAACGAGCAAAGTCCTTTTTAAAATTTCAAAAGTCGAAATTTGGAAAAATGTCGCCTATTGTCAAAAAAACACACTTTTGCGACTTTTGAATATTGGACATTCATAGAAATGGCCGGAGGAGTGTTCCCCAATAATGTTTTTTGCCCATCTCCTACCATTTTCGGAAAAAGGAGCAAAGTCTTTTTTAAAATTTCAAAAGTCGAAATTTGGAAATATGTCGCCTATTTTCAAAAAAACACACTGTTGCGACTTTTGAATATTGGACATTCATTTAAATGGCCGGAAGAGTGTTCCCCAATAATGTTTTTTTGCCCATCTTCCACCATTTTCGGAAGAGGAGCAGTCTTTTTTAAAAATTCAAAAGTCGAAATTTGGAAAAATGTCGCCTATTGTCAAAAAAACACACTTTTGAATATTGGACATTCATAGGGATGGCCGGAATAGTGTTCCCCAATAATTTTTTTTCGCAAATTTTTTACCATTTTCGGAAAAACGAGCAAAGTCCTTTTTAAAATTTCAAAAGTCGAAATTTGGAAATATGTCGCCTATTTTCAAAAAAACACACTGTTGCGACTTTTGAATATTGGACATTCATTTAAATGGCCGGAAGAGTGTTCCCCAAAAATTTTTTTTCCCATCTTCCACCATTTTCGGAAGAGGAGCAGTCTTTTTTAAAATTTCAAAAGTCGAAATTTGGAAAAATGTCGCCTATTGTCAAAAAAACACACTTTTGAATATTGGACATTCATAGGGATGGCCGGAATAGTGTTCCCCAATAATTTTTTTCGCAAATTTTCTACCATTTTCGGAAATACGAGCAAAGTCCCTTTTAAAATTTCAAAAGTCGAAATTTGGAAATATGTCGCCTATTTTCAAAAAAACACGCTTTTGCGACTTTTGAATATTGGACATTCATTTAAATGGCCGGAAGAGTGTTCCCCAATAATGTTTTTTTGCCCATCTTCCACCATTTTCGGAAGAGGAGCAGTCTTTTTTAAAATTTCAAAAGTCGAAATTTGGAAAAATGTCGCCTATTGTCAATAAACACACTTTTGAATATTGGACATTCATAGGGATGGCCGGAATAGTGTTCCCCAATAATTTTTTTCGCAAATTTTCTACCATTTTCGGAAATACGAGCAAAGTCCCTTTTAAAATTTCAAAAGTCGAAATTTGGAAATATGTCGCCTATTGTCAAAAAAACACACTTTTGAATATTGGACATTCCTAGAAATGGCCGGAAGAGTGTTCCCCAATAATGTTTTTTCGCCCATCTCCTACCATTTTCGAAAAAAGGAGCAAAGTCCTTTTTAAAATTTCAAAAGTCGAAATTTGGAAAAATGTCGCCTATTGTCAAAAAAACACACTTTTTAATATTGGTCATTCATAGGGATGGCCGGAATAGTGTTCCCCAATAATTTTTTTTTGCAAATTTTTTACCATTTTCGGAAAAACGAGCAAAGTCCTTTTTAAAATTTCAAAAGTCGAAATTTGGAAATATGTCGCCTATTTTCAAAAAAACACACTGTTGCGACTTTTGAATATTGGACATTCATTTAAATGGCCGGAAGAGTGTTCCCCAAAAATTTTTTTTCCCATCTTCCACCATTTTCGGAAGAGGAGCAGTCTTTTTTAAAATTTCAAAAGTCGAAATTTGGAAAAATGTCGCCTATTGTCAAAAAAACACACTTTTGAATATTGGACATTCATAGGGATGGCCGGAATAGTGTTCCCCAATAATTTTTTTCGCAAATTTTCTACCATTTTCGGAAATACGAGCAAAGTCCCTTTTAAAATTTCAAAAGTCGAAATTTGGAAATATGTCGCCTATTTTCAAAAAAACACGCTTTTGCGACTTTTAAATATTGGTCATTCATAGAAATGGCCGGAAGAGTGTTCCCCAATAATGTTTTTCGCAAATTTTCTACCATTTTCGGAAAAACGAGCAAAGTCCTTTTTAAAATTTCAAAAGTCGAAATTTGGAAAAATGTCGCCTATTGTCAAAAAAACACACTTTTGCGACTTTTGAATATTGGACATTCATAGAAATGGCCGGAGGAGTGTTCCCCAATAATGTTTTTTGCCCATCTCCTACCATTTTCGGAAAAAGGAGCAAAGTCTTTTTTAAAATTTCAAAAGTCGAAATTTGGAAATATGTCGCCTATTTTCAAAAAAACACACTGTTGCGACTTTTGAATATTGGACATTTATTTAAATGGCCGGAAGAGTGTTCCCCAATAATGTTTTTTTGCCCATCTTCCACCATTTTCGGAAGAGGAGCAGTCTTTTTTAAAAATTCAAAAGTCGAAATTTGGAAAAATGTCGCCTATTGTCAAAAAAACACACTTTTGAATATTGGACATTCATAGGGATGGCCGGAATAGTGTTCGCCAATAATTTTTTTCGCAAATTTTCTACCATTTTCGGAAATACGAGCAAAGTCCCTTTCAAAATTTCAAAAGTCGAAATTTGGAAATATGTCGCCTATTGTCAAAAAAACACACTTTTGAATATTGGACATTCATAGAAATGGCCGGAAGAGTGTTCCCCAATAATGTTTTTCGCAAATTTTCTACCATTTTTGGAAAAAGGAGCAAAGTCCTTTTTAAAATTTCAAAAGTCGAAATTTGGAAATATGTCGCCTATTGTCAAAAAAAAACACACTTTTGAATATTGGACCTTCATAGGGATGGCCGGAATAGTGTTCCCAAATAATTTTTTTTCGCAAATTTTCTACCATTTTCGGAAAACGGAGCAAAGTTCTTTTTAAAATTTCAAAAGTCGAAATTTGCAAAAAAACACACTTTTGAATATTGGACATTCCTAGAAATGGCCGGAAGAGTGTTCCCCAATAATGTTTTTTGCCCATCTACTACCATTTTCGAAAAAAGGAGCAAAGTCCTTTTTAAAATTTCAAAAGTCGAAATTTGGAAAAATGTCGCCTATTGTCAAAAAAAACACACTTTTGCGACTTTTGAATATTGGACATTCATAGAAATGGCCGGAGGAGTGTTCCCCAATAATGTTTTTTGCCCATCTCCTACCATTTTCGGAAGAGGAGCAAAGTCTTTTTTAAAATTTCAAAAGTCGAAATTTGGAAAAATGTCGCCTATTGTCAAAAAAACACACTTTTTAATATTGGTCATTCATAGGGATGGCCGGAATAGTGTTCCCCAATAATTTTTTTTCGCAAATTTTCTACCATTTTCGGAAAACGGAGCAAAGTTCTTTTTAAAATTTGCAAAAAAACACACTTTTGAATATTGGACATTCCTAGAAATGGCCGGAAGAGTGTTCCCCAATAATGTTTTTTGCCCATCTACTACCATTTTCGAAAAAAGGAGCAAAGTCCTTTTTAAAATTTCAAAAGTCGAAATTTAGAAATATGTCGCCTATTGTCAAAAAAACACACTTTTGCGACTTTTGAATATTGGACATTCATAGAAATGGCCGGAGGAGTGTTCCCCAATAATGTTTTTTGCCCATCTCCTACCATTTTCGGAAAAAGGAGCAAAGTCTTTTTTAAAATTTCAAAAGTCGAAATTTGGAAAAATGTCGCCTATTGTCAAAAAAACACACTTTTTAATATTGGTCATTCATAGGGATGGCCAGAATAGTGTTCCCCAATAATTTTTTTTCGCAAATTTTTTACCATTTTCGGAAAAACGAGCAAAGTCCTTTTTAAAATTTCAAAAGTCGAAATTTGGAAATATGTCGCCTATTTTCAAAAAAACACACTGTTGCGACTTTTGAATATTGGACATTCATTTAAATGGCCGGAAGAGTGTTCCCCAAAAATTTTTTTTCCCATCTTCCACCATTTTCGGAAGAGGAGCAGTCTTTTTTAAAATTTCAAAAGTCGAAATTTGGAAAAATGTCGCCTATTGTCAAAAAAACACACTTTTGAAGATTGGACATTCATAGAAATGGCCGGAAGAGTGTTCCCCAATAATGTTTTTCGCAAATTTTCTACCATTTTCGGAAAAACGAGCAAAGTCCTTTTTAAAATTTCAAAAGTCGAAATTTGGAAAAATGTCGCCTATTGTCAAAAAAACACACTTTTGCGACTTTTGAATATTGGACATTCATAGAAATGGCCGGAGGAGTGTTCCCCAATAATGTTTTTTGCCCATCTCCTACCATTTTCGGAAAAAGGAGCAAAGTCTTTTTTAAAATTTCAAAAGTCGAAATTTGGAAATATGTCGCCTATTTTCAAAAAAACACACTGTTGCGACTTTTGAATATTGGACATTCATTTAAATGGCCGGAAGAGTGTTCCCCAATAATGTTTTTTTGCCCATCTTCCACCATTTTCGGAAGAGGAGCAGTCTTTTTTAAAAATTCAAAAGTCGAAATTTGGAAAAATGTCGCCTATTGTCAAAAAAACACACTTTTGAATATTGGACATTCATAGGGATGGCCGGAATAGTGTTCCCCAATAATTTTTTTCGCAAATTTTCTACCATTTTCGGAAATACGAGCAAAGTCCCTTTCAAAATTTCAAAAGTCGAAATTTGGAAATATGTCGCCTATTGTCAAAAAAACACACTTTTGAATATTGGACATTCATAGAAATGGCCGGAAGAGTGTTCCCCAATAATGTTTTTCGCAAATTTTCTACCATTTTTGGAAAAAGGAGCAAAGTCCTTTTTAAAATTTCAAAAGTCGAAATTTGGAAATATGTCGCCTATTGTCAAAAAAAAACACACTTTTGAATATTGGACCTTCATAGGGATGGCCGGAATAGTGTTCCCAAATAATTTTTTTTCGCAAATTTTCTACCATTTTCGGAAAACGGAGCAAAGTTCTTTTTAAAATTTCAAAAGTCGAAATTTGCAAAAAAACACACTTTTGAATATTGGACATTCCTAGAAATGGCCGGAAGAGTGTTCCCCAATAATGTTTTTTGCCCATCTACTACCATTTTCGAAAAAAGGAGCAAAGTCCTTTTTAAAATTTCAAAAGTCGAAATTTGGAAATATGTCGCCTATTTTCAAAAAAACACACTGTTGCGACTTTTGAATATTGGACATTCATTTAAATGGCCGGAAGAGTGTTCCCCAATAATGTTTTTTTGCCCATCTTCCACCATTTTCGGAAGAGGAGCAAAGTCTTTTTTAAAATTTCAAAAGTCGAAATTTGGAAAAATGTCGCCTATTGTCAAAAAAACACACTTTTTAATATTGGTCATTCATAGGGATGGCCGGAATAGTGTTCCCCCATAATTTTTTTTCGCAAATTTTCTACCATTTTCGGAAAACGGAGCAAAGTTCTTTTTAAAATTTCAAAAGTCGAAATTTGCAAAAAAACACACTTTTGAATATTGGACATTCCTAGAAATGGCCGGAAGAGTGTTCCCCAATAATGTTTTTTGCCCATCTACTACCATTTTCGAAAAAAGGAGCAAAGTCCTTTTTAAAATTTCAAAAGTCGAAATTTGGAAATATGTCGCCTATTGTCAAAAAAACACACTTTTGCGACTTTTGAATATTGGACATTCATAGAAATGGCCGGAGGAGTGTTCCCCAATAATGTTTTTTCGCCCATCTCCTACCTACTGTCAAAAAAACACACTTTTGGATATTGGATATTCATAGAGATGGCCTTCCGGCCAAATAATTTGTTTTTTACCATCTCTTACCATTTTCGGAAAAAGGATCAGTCCTTTTTAACATTTCAAAAGTCCAAATTTGAATATTGGACATTCATAGAAATGGCCTAAAAGTATTCTCCAATAATTCTTTTTCACCCATCTTCTACCATTTTCGGAAAAAGGAGCAAAGTCTTTTTTAAAATTTCAAAAGTCGAAATTTGGAAGAATGTCGCCTATTGTCAAAAAAACACACTTTTGAATATTGGACATTCATAGGGATGGCCGGAATAGTGTTCCCCAATAATTTTTTTTCGCAAATTTTCTACCATTTTCGGAAAAAGGAGCAAAGTCCTTTTTAAAATTTCAAAAGTCGAAATTTGGAAAAAGTGTGCCTATTTTCAAAAAAACACACTGTTGCGACTTTTGAATATTGGACATTCATAGAAATGGCCGGAATAGTGTTCCCCAATAATGTTTTTCCGCCCATCTCCTACCATTTTCGAAAAAAGGAGCAAAGCCCTTTTTAAAATTTCAAAAGTCGAAATTTGGAAAAATGTCGCCTAATGTAAAAAAAACACACTGTTGCGACTTTTGCATATTGGACATTCATAGGGATGGCCGGAGGAGTGTTCTCCAATAATTTTTTTTCGCCCATCTTCTACAATTTTTGGAAAAAGGAGCAAAGTCTTTTTTAAAATTTCAAAAGTCGAAATTTGGAAAAATTTCGCCTATTTTCAAACAAACACTGTTGCGACTTTTGAATATTGGACATTCATAGAAATGGCCGGAGCAGTGTTCCCCAATAATGTTTTTTCGCCCATCTCCTACCTACTGTCAAAAAAACACACTTTTGGATATTGGATATTCATAGAGATGGCCTTCCGGCCAAATAATTTGTTTTTTACCATCTCTTACCATTTTCGGAAAAAGGATCAGTCCTTTTTAACATTTCAAAAGTCCAAATTTGAATATTGGACATTCATAGAAATGGCCTAAAAGTATTCTCCAATAATTCTTTTTCACCCATCTTCTACCATTTTCGGAAAAAGGAGCAAAGTCTTTTTTAAAATTTCAAAAGTCGAAATTTGGAAGAATGTCGCCTATTGTCAAAAAAACACACTTTTGAATATTGGACATTCATAAGGATGGCCGGAATAGTGTTCCCCAATAATGTTTTTTCGCCCATCTCCTACCATTTTCGGAAAAAGGATCAGTCCTTTTTAACATTTCAAAAGTCCAAATTTGGAAAAATGTCGCCTATTTTCAACAAAAACACACTGTTAAGACTTTTGAATATTGGACATTCATATAAATGGCCGGAAGAGTGTTCCTTAATAATGTTTTTTTGCCCATCACCTACCATTTTCGAAAAAATAAGCAAAGTCCTTTTAAAATTTCAAACGTCCAAATTTGGAAAAATGTCGCCTATTTTCAAAAAAACACACTTTTGAATATTGTACATTCATAGGGATGGCCGGAAGAGTGTTCCCCAATAATGTTTTTTCGTCCATCTCCTACCATTTTCGAAAAAAGGAGCAAAGTCCTTTTTAAAATTTCAAAAGTCGAAATTTGGAAAAATGTCGCCTATTTTCAAAAAAACACACTTTTGCGACTTTTGAATATTGGACATTCATAGGGCTGGCCTTCCGGCTAAATAATTTGTTTTTTACCATCTCCTACCATTTTCGGAAAAAGGATCAGTCCTTTTTAACATTTCAAAAGTCCAAATTTGGAAAAATGTCGCCTATTTTCAACAAAAACACACTGTTAAGACTTTTGAATATTAGACATTCATAGAAATGGCCTGAAAGTATTTTCCAATAATTCTTTTTCTCCCAGCTTCTACCATTTTCGGAAAAAGGAGCAAAGTCCTTTTTAAAATTTCAAAAGTCGAAATTTAGAAAAATGTCGCCTATTTTCAAAAAAACACGCTTTTGCGACTTTTGAATATTGGACATCCATAGAAATGGTCGGAAGAGTGTTCTCCAATAATGTGTTTTCGCCCATCTCCTGCCATTTTCGAAAAAAGGACCAAAGTCCTTTTTAAAATTTCAAAAGTCGAAATTTGGAAGAATGTCGCCTATTGTCAAAAAAAACACACTTTTGAATATTGGAAATTCATAGGGATGGCCGGAATAGTGTTCCCCAATAATTTTTTTTCGCAAATTTTCTACCATTTTCGGAAAAAGGAGCAAAGTCCTTTTTAAAATTTCAAAAGTCGAAATTTGGAAAAAGTGTGCCTATTTTCAAAAAAAAAACACTGTTGCGCCTTTTGAATATTGGACATTCATAGGGATGACCGGAATAGTGTTCCTCAATAATTTTTTTTGCAAATTTTCTACCATTTTCGGAAAAAGGAGCAACGTCCTTTTTAAAATTTCAAAAGTCGAGATTTGGAAAAATGTCGCCTATTTAAAAAAAAAACACACTGTTAAGACTTTTGAATATTGGACATTCATAGAAATGGCCTGAAAGTAGTCCCCTATTTTTAAAAAAACACATTGTTGCGACTTTTGAATATTGGACATTCATAGAAATGGCCGGAAGAGTGTTCCCCAATAATGTTTTTCGCCCATCACCTACTATTTTCGAAAAAGGAGCAGTCTTTTTTAAAATTTCAAAAGTTGAAATTTGGAAAAATGCCGCCTATTTTCAAAAAAACACACTGTTAAGACTTTTGCGATTTTTGAATATTGGACATTCATAGAAATGACCGGAAGAGTGTTCCCCAAAAATGTTTTTTCGCCCATCTCCTACCATTTTCGAAAAAAGGACCAAGGTCCTGCTTAAAATTTCAAAAGTCGAAATTTGGAAGAATGTCGCCTATTGTCAAAAAAACACACTTTTGAATATTGGACATTCATAGGGATGGCCGGAAGAGTGTTCCCCAATAATGTTTTTTCGTCCATCTCCTACCATTTTCGGAAAAAAGAGCAAAGTCCTTTTAAAATTTCAAACGTCCAAATTTGGAAAAATGTCGCCTATTTTCAAAAAAACACACTTTTGAATATTGTACATTCATAGGGATGGCCGGAAGAGTGTTCCCCAATAATGTTTTTTCGTCCATCTTCTACCATTTTCGAAAAAAAGAGCAAAGTCCTTTTAAAATTTCAAACGTCCAAATTTGGAAAAATGTCGCCTATTTTCAAAAAAACACACTTTTGAATATTGTACATTCATAGGGATGGCCGGAAGAGTGTTCTCCAATAATGTTTTTTCGTCCATCTCCTACCATTTTCGAAAAAAGGAGCAAAGTCCTTTTTAAAATTTCAAAAGTCGAAATTTAGAAAAATGTCGCCTATTTTCAAAAAAACACATTTTTGCGACTTTTGAATATTGGACATTCATAGAAATGGCCGGAAGAGTGTTCCCCAATAATGTTTTTTCGTCCATCTTCTACCATTTTCGAAAAAAAGAGCAAAGTCCTTTTAAAATTTCAAACGTCCAAATTTGGAAAAATGTCGCCTATTTTCAAAAAAAACACACTTTTGAATATTGTACATTCATAGGGATGGCCGGAAGAGTGTTCTCCAATAATGTTTTTTCGTCCATCTCCTACCATTATCGAAAAAAGGAGCAAAGTCCTTTTTAAAATTTCAAAAGTCGAAATTTGGAAAAATGTCGCCTATTTTCAAAAAAACACACTTTTGCGACTTTTGAATATTGGACATTCATAGAAATGGCCGGAAGAGTGTTCCCCAATAATGTGTTTTCGCCCATCTCCTGCCATTTTCGAAAAAAGGACCAAAGTCCTTTTTAAAATTTCAAAAGTCGAAATTTGGAAGAATGTCGCCTATTGTCAAAAAAACACATTTTTGCGACTTTTGAATATTGGACATTCATAGAAATGGCCGGAAGAGTGTTCCCCAATAATGTGTTTTCGCCCATCTCCTGCCATTTTCGAAAAAAGGACCAAAGTCCTTTTTAAAATTTCAAAAGTCGAAATTTGGAAGAATGTCGCCTATTGTCAAAAAAACACACTTTTGAATATTGGACATTCATAGGGATGGCCGGAATAGTGTTCCCCAATAATGTTTTTTCGTCCATCTTCTACCATTTTCGAAAAAAAGAGCAAAGTCCTTTTAAAATTTCAAACGTACAAATTTGGAAAAATGTCGCCTATTTTCAAAAAAAACACACTTTTGAATATTGTACATTCATAGAAATGGCCTGAAAGTATTCTCCAATAATTCTTTTTCTCCCATCTTCTACCATTTTCGGAAAAAGGAGCAAAGTCCTTTTTAAAATTTCAAAAGTCGAAATTTAGAAAAATGTCGCCTATTTTCAAAAAAACACATTTTTGCGACTTTTGAATATTGGACATTCATAGAAATGGCCGGAAGAGTGTTCCCCAATAATGTGTTTTCGCCCATCTCCTGCCATTTTCGAAAAAAGGACCAAAGTCCTTTTTAAAATTTCAAAAGTCGAAATTTGGAAGAATGTCGCCTATTGTCAAAAAAACACACTTTTGAATATTGGACATTCATAGGGATGGCCGGAATAGTGTTCCCCAATAATTTTTTTTCGCAAATTTTCTACCATTTTCGGAAAAAGGAGCAAAGTCCTTTTTAAAATTTCAAAAGTCGAAATTTGGAAAAAGTGTGCCTATTTTCAAAAAAACACACTGTTGCGACTTTTAAATATTGGACATTCATAGAAATGGCCGGAATAGTGTTCCCCAATAATTTTTTTGCGCAAATTTTCTACCATTTTCGGAAAAAGGAGCAACGTCCTTTTTAAAATTTCAAAAGTCGAAATTTGGAAAAATGTCGCTTATATTCAAAAAAACACACTGTTAAGACTTTTGAATATTGGACATTCATAGAAATGGCCTGAAAGTAGTCTCCTATTTTTAAAAAAACACACTGTTGCGACTTTTGAATATTGGACATTCATAGAAATGGATATTGGACATTCATCTCCTACCATTTTCGGAAAAAGGATCAGTCCTTTTTAACATTTCAAAAGTCCAAATTTGGAAAAATGTCGCCTATTTTCAACAAAAACACACTGTTAAGACTTTTGAATATTGGACATTCATATAAATGGCCTGAGGAGTGTTCTCAAATAATTTTATTCGCCCATTACCTACCATTTTCGAAAAAAAGAGCAAAGTCCTTTTAAAATTTCAAACGTCCAAATTTGGAAAAATGTCGCTTTTTTTTCAAAAAAATACACTTTTGCGACTTTTGAATATTGGACATTCATAGGGCTGGCCTTCCGGCCAAATAATTTGTTTTTTAATATCTCCTACCATTTTCGGAAAAAGGATCAGTCTTTTTTAACATTTCAAAAGTCCAAATTTGAACATTGGACATTCATAGATATGGCCTAAAAGTATTCTCCAATAATTCTTTGTCTCCCATCTTCTACCATTTTCAGAAAAAGGAGCAAAGCCTTTTTTAAAACTTCAAAATTTGAAATTTGGAAAAATTTCGCCTATTTTCCAAAAAGCACAATTTTGCGACTTTTGAATATTGGACATTCATAGAAATGGCCGGAACAGTGTTCCCCAATAATGTTTTTTCGCCCATCTCCTACCTATTGTCAAAAAAACACACTTTTGAATATTGGACATTCATAGAGATGGCCTTCCGGCCAAATAAATTGTTTTTTACCATCTCCTACCATTTTCGGAAAAAGGATCAGTCCTTTTTAACATTTCAAAAGTCCAAATTTGAATATTGGACATTCATAGAAATGGCCGGAAGAGTGTTGCCCAATATTGTTTTTTCGCCCATCTCCTACCATTTTCGAAAAAAAGAGCAAAGTCCTTTTAAAATTTCAAACGTCCAAATATGGAAAAATGTCGCCTATTTTCAAAAAACACACTTTTGAATATTGGACATTCATAGGGATGGCCTTCCGGCCAAATAATTTGTTTTTTCCCATCTCCTACCATTTTCGGAAAAAGGATCAGTCCTTTTTAACATTTCAAAAGTCCAAATTTGGAAAAATGTCGCCTATTTTCAACAAAAACACACTGTTAAGACTTTTGAATATTGGACATTCATAGAAATGGCCGGAAGAGTGTTGCCCAATATTGTTTTTTCGCCCATCTCCTACCATTTTCGAAAAAAAGAGCAAAGTCCTTTTAAAATTTCAAACGTCCAAATATGGAAAAATGTCGCCTATTTTCAAAAAAACACACTTTTGAATATTGGACATTCATAGGGATGGCCTTCCGGCCAAATAATTTGTTTTTTCCCATCTCCTACCATTTTCGGAAAAAGGATCAGTCCTTTTTAACATTTCAAAAGTCCAAATTTGGAAAAATGTCGCCTATTTTCAACAAAAACACACTGTTAAGACTTTTGAATATTGGACATTCATAGAAATGGCCTGAGGAGTGTTCTCCAATAATTTTTTTCGCCCATCTCCTACCATTTTCGATAAAAGGAGCAAAGTCCTTTTTAAAATTTCAAAAGTCCAAATTTGGAAAAATGTCGCCTATTGTCAAAAAAAAACACTTTTTAATATTGGACATTCATAGAAGTGGCCTGAAAGTATTTTCCAATAATTCAATTTCGCCCATCTTCTACCATTTTCGGAAAAAGGAGCAAAGTCTTTTTTAAAATTTCAAAAGTCGAAATTTGGAAAAATTTCGCCTATTTTCAAAAAAACACACTGTTGCGACTTTTGAATATTGGACATTCATAGGGATGGCAGGAAGAGTGTTCCCCAATAATGTTTTTTCGCCCATCTCCTACAACTGTCAAAAAAACACACTTTTGAATATTGGAAATTCATAGAGATGGCCTTCCGGCCAAATAATTTGTTTTTTAACCATCTCCTACCATTTTCGGAAAAAGGAGCAAAGTCCTTTTTAACATTTCAAAAGTCCAAATTTGAATATTAGACATTCATAGAAATGGCCTGAGGAGTGTTCTCCAATAATTTTTTGCGCCCATCACCTACTATTTTCGAAAAAGGAGCATTCTTTTTTAAAATTTCAAAAGTTGAAAATTGGAAAAATGTTGCCTATTTTCAAAAAAAACACACTGTTAAGACTTTTGCGATTTTTGAATATTGGACATTCATAGAAATGGCCGGAAGAGTGTTCCCCAATAATGTTTTTTCGCCCATCACCAACTATTTTCGAAAAAGGAGCAGTCTTTTTTAAAATTTCAAAAGTTGAAATTTGGAAAAATGTTGCCTAATTTCAAAAAACACACTGTTAAGACTTTTGCGATTTTTGAATATTGGACATTCATAGAAATGGCCGGAAGAGTGTTCCCCAATAATGTGTTTTCGCCCATCTCCTACCATTTTCGAAAAAAGGACCAAAGTCCTTTTTAAAATTTCAAAAGTCGAAATTTGGAAGAATGTCGCCTATTGTCAAAAAAACACACTTTTGAATATTGGAAATTCACAGAGATGGCCTTCCGGCCAAATAATTTGTTTTTTACCATCTCCTACCATTTTCGGAAAAAGGAGCAAAGTCCTTTTTAACATTTCAAAAGTCCAAATTTGAATATTAGACAATCATAGAAATGGCCTGAGGAGTGTTCTCCAATAATTTTTTTTGCCCATCACCTACTATTTTCGAAAAACGAGCAGTCTTTTTTAAAATTTCAAAAGTTGAAATTTGGAAAAATGTTGCCTATTTTCAAAAAAACACACTGTTAAGACTTTTGCGATTTTTGAATATTGGACATTCATAGAAATGGCCGGAAGAGTGTTCCCCAATAATGTGTTTTCGCCCATCTCCTACCATTTTCGAAAAAAGGACCAAAGTCCTTTTTAAAATTTCAAAAGTCGAAATTTGGAAGAATGTCGCCTATTGTCAAAAAAACAAGCCGGAATAGTGTTCCCCAATAATTTTTTTTCGCAAATTTTCTACCATTTTCGGAAAAAGGAGCAAAGTCCTTTTTAAAATTTCAAAAGTCGAAATTTGGAAAAAGTGTGCCTATTTTCAAAAAAAAAACACTGTTGCGCCTTTTGAATATTGGACATTCATAGGGATGACCGGAATAGTGTTCCCCAATAATTTTTTTTGCAAATTTTCTACCATTTTCGGAAAAAGGAGCAACGTCCTTTTTAAAATTTCAAAAGTCGAAATTTGGAAAAATGTCGCCTATTTAAAAAAAAAACACACTGTTAAGACTTTTGAATATTGGACATTCATAGAAATGGCCTGAAAGTAGTCCCCTATTTTTAAAAAAACACATTGTGCGACTTTTGAATATTGGACATTCATAGAAATGGCCGGAAGAGTGTTCCCCAATAATGTTTTTCGCCCATCACCTACTATTTTCGAAAAAGGAGCAGTCTTTTTTAAAATTTCAAAAGTTGAAATTTGGAAAAATGTCGCCTATTTTCAAAAAAACACACTGTTAAGACTTTTGCGATTTTTGAATATTGGACATTCATAGAAATGACCGGAAGAGTGTTCCCCAAAAATGTTTTTTCGCCCATCTCCTACCTATTGTCAAAAAAACACACTTTTGAATATTGGACATTCATAGAGATGGCCTTCCGGCCAAATAAATTAATTTTTACCATCTCCTCCCATTTTCGGAAAAAGGATCAGTCCTTTTTAACAATTCAAAAGTCCAAATTTGAATATTGGACATTCATAGAAATGGCCGGAAGAGTGTTCCCCAATATTGTTTTTTCGCCCATCTCCTACCATTTTCGAAAAAAAGAGCAAAGTCCTTTTAAAATTTCAAATGTCCAAATTTGGAAAAATGTCGCCTATTTTCAAAAAAACACACTTTTGAATATTGGACATTCATAGGGATGGCCGGAAGAGTGTTCCCCAATAATTTTTTTTCGTCCATCTCCTACCATTTTCGAAAAAAGGAGCAAAGTCCTTTTTAAAATTTCAAAAGTCGAAATTTGGAAAAATGTCGCCTATTTTCAAAAAAACACACTTTTGCGACTTTTGAATATTGGACATTCATAGGGCTGGCCTTCCGGCTAAATAATTTGTTTTTTACCATCTCCTACCATTTTCGGAAAAAGGATCAGTCCTTTTTAAAATTTCAAAAGTCCAAATTTGGAAAAATGTCGCCTATTTTCAACAAAAACACGCTGTTAAGACTTTTGAATATTAGACATTCATAGAAATGGCCTGAAAGTATTTTCCAATAATTCTTTTTCTCCCATCTTCTACCATTTTCGGAAAAAGGAGCAAAGTCCTTTTTAAAATTTCAAAAGTCGAAATTTAGAAAAATGTCGCCTATTTTCAAAAAAACACACTTTTGCGACTTTTGAATATTGGACATTCAAAGAAATGGTCGGAAGAGTGTTCCCCAATAATGTTTTTTCGACCATCACCTACCATTTTCGAAAAAAGGAGCAAAGTCCTTTTTAAAATTTCAAAAGTCGAAATTTGGAAAAATGTCGCCTTTTTTCAAAAAAACACACTTTTGCGACTTTTGAATATTGGACATTCATAGGGCTGGCCTTCCGGCTAAATAATTTGTTTTTTACCATCTCCTACCATTTTCGGAAAAAGGATCAGTTCTTTTTAACATTTCATAAGTCCAAATTTGGAAAAATGTAGCCTATAAAAAGGAGCAAAGTCCTTTTTAAAATTTCAAAAGTCGAAATTTGGAAAAATGTCGCCTATTGTCAAAAAAACACACTTTTGAATATAGGACATTCATAGGGATGGCCTTTCGGCCTAATAATTTGTTTTTTACCATCTTCTACCTTTTTCGGAAAAAGGATCAGTCCTTTTTAACATTTCAAAAGTCCAAATTTGGAAAAATGTAGCCGATTTTCAAAAAAACACACTGTTGCGACTTTTAAATTTTGGACATTCATAGGGATGGCCGGAGGAGTGTTCTCCAATAATTTTTTTTCATCCATCTCCTACAATTTTCGAAAAAAGGAGCAAAGTCCTTTTTAAAGTTTCAAAAGTCGAAATTCGGAAAAATGTCGCCTATTGTCAAAAAAACACACTTTTGAATATTGGACATTCATAGGGATGGCCTTCCGGCCAAATAATTTGTTTTTACCATCTCCTACCATTTTCGGAAAAAGGAGCAAAGTCCTTTTTAAAATTTCAAAAGTCGAAATTTGGAAAAATGTCGCCTATTTTCAAAAAAACACACTTTTGCGACTTTTGAATATTGGACATTCATAGGGCTGGCCTTCCGGCTAAATAATTTGTTTTTTACCATCTCCTACCATTTTCGGAAAAAGGATCAGTCCTTTTTAACATTTCATAAGTCCAAATTTGGAAAAATGTAGCCTAAAAAAAGGAGCAAAGTCCTTTTTAAAATTTCAAAAGTCGAAATTTGGAAAAATGTCGCCTATTTTCAAAAAAACACACTTTTGCGACTTTTGAATATTGGACATTCATAGGGCTGGCCTTCCGGCTAAATAATTTGTTTTTTACCATCTCCTACCATTTTCGGAAAAAGGATCAGTCCTTTTTAACATTTCATAAGTCCAAATTTGGAAAAATGTAGCCTTAAAAAAAGGAGCAAAGTCCTTTTTAAAATTTCAAAAGTCGAAATTTGGAAAAATGTCGCCTATTTTCAAAAAAACACACTTTTGCGACTTTTGAATATTGGACATTCATAGGGCTGGCCTTCCGGCTAAATAATTTGTTTTTTACCATCTCCTACCATTTTCGGAAAAAGGATCAGTCCTTTTTAACATTTCATAAGTCCAAATTTGGAAAAATGTAGCCTATAAAAAGGAGCAAAGTCCTTTTTAAAATTTCAAAAGTCGAAATTTGGAAAAATGTCGCCTATTTTCAAAAAAACACACTTTTGCGACTTTTGAATATTGGACATTCATAGGGCTGGCCTTCCGGCTTAATAATTTGTTTTTTACCATCTCCTACCATTTTCGGAAAAAGGATCAGTCCTTTTTAACATTTCATAAGTCCAAATTTGGAAAAATGTAGCCTATAAAAAGGAGCAAAGTCCTTTTTAACATTTCAAAAGTCAAAATTTGAATATTGCACATTCATAGAAATGGCCGGAAGAGTGTTCCCCAATAATGTTTTTTCGTCCATCTCCTACCATTTTCGAAAAAAGGAGCGAAGTCCTTTTTAAAATTTCAAAAGTTGACATTTGGAAAAATGTCGCTTATTTTCAACAAAAACACACTTTTGTTTGGGCTTTTTTTGTTTGGGACGACTTTTAAATATTGGACATTCATAGAAATGGCCTGAAGAGTGTTCTCCAATACTTTTTTTCGCCCATCACCTACTATTTTCGGAAAAAGGAGCAGTCTTTTTTAAAATTTCAAAAGTTGAAATTTGGAAAAATGTCGCCTATTGTCAAAAAAACACTTTTGAATATTGAACATTCATAGGGATGGCCTTCCGGCCAAATAATTTGTTTTTTACCATCTCCTACCATTTTCGGAAAAAGAAGAAAAGTCCTTTTTAACATTTCAAAAGTCCAAATTTGGAAAAATGTAGCCTATTTTCAAAAAAACACACTGTTAAGACTTTTGAATATTGGACATTCATAGAAATGGCCTGAAAGTATTCTCCTATTTTCAAAAAAACACCCTGTTGCGACTTTTGAATATTGGACATTCATAGAAATGGCCGGAACAGTGTTCCCCAATAATGTTTTTTCGCCCATCTCCTACCTACTGTCAAAAAAACACACTTTTGAATATTGGACATTCATAGAAATGGGCTGAAAGTATTCTCCAATAATTCTTTTTCTCCCATCTGCTACCATTTTCATAAAAAGGAGCAAAGTCTTTTTTAAAATTTCAAAAGTCGAAATTTGGAAAAATTTCGCCTATTTTCAAAAAAACACACTTTTGCGACTTTTGAATATTGGACATTCATAGAAATGACTGGAAGATTGTTCCCCAAAAATGTTTTTTCGCCCATCTCCTACCTATTGTCAAAAAAACACACTTTTGAATATTGGACATTCATAGAGATGGCCTTCCGTCCAAATAAATTGTTTTTTATCTCCTTTTTAACAATTCAAAAGTCCAAATTTGAATATTGGACATTCATAGAAATGGCCGGAAGAGTGTTCCCCAATATTGTTTTTTCGCCCATCTCCTACCATTTTCGAAAAAAAAAGCAAAGTCCTTTTAAAATTTCAAATGTCCAAATTTGGAAAAATGTCGCCTATTTTCAAAAAAACACACTTTTGAATATTGGACATTCATAGGGATGGCCGCAAGAGTGTTCCCCAATAATTTTTTTTCATCCATCTCCTACCATTTTCGAAAAAAGGAGCAAAGTCCGTTTTAAAATTTCAAAAGTCGAAATTTGGAAAAATGTCGCCTATTTTCAAAAAAACACACTTTTGCGACTTTTGAATATTGGACATTCATAGGGCTGGCCTTCCGGCTAAATAATTTGTTTTTTACCATCTCCTACCATTTTCGGAAAAAGGATCAGTCCTTTTTAAAATTTCAAAAGTCCAAATTTGGAAAAATGTCGCCTATTTTCAACAAAAACACGCTGTTAAGACTTTTGAATATTAGACATTCATAGAAATGGCCTGAAAGTATTCTTCAATAATTCTTTTTCTCCCATCTTCTACCATTTTCGGAAAAAGGAGCAAAGTCCTTTTTAAAATTTCAAAAGTCGAAATTTAGAAAAATGTCGCCTATTTTCAAAAAAACACACTTTTGCGACTTTTGAATATTGGACATTCTTAGAAATGGTCGGAAGAATGTTCCCCAATAATGTTTTTTCGTCCATCACCTACCATTTTCGAAAAAAGGAGCAAAGTCCTTTTTAAAATTTCAAAAGTCGAAATTTGGAAAAATGTCGCCTATTTTCAAAAAAACACACTTTTGCGACTTTTGAATATTGGACATTCATAGGGCTGGCCTTCCGGCTAAATAATTTGTTTTTTACCATCTCCTACCATTTTCGGAAAAAGGATCAGTCCTTTTTAACATTTCATAAGTCGAAATTTGGAAAAATGTCGCCTATTGTCAAAAAAAACACACTTTTGAATATAGGACATTCATAGGGATGGCCTTCCGGCCAAATAATTAGTTTTTTCCCATCTCCTACCATTTTCGGAAAAAGGAGCAAAGTCCTTTTTAACATTTCAAAAGTCAAAATTTGGAAAAATGTCGCCTATTTTCAAAAAAACACACTTTTGCGACTTTTGATTATTGGACATTCATAGAAATGGCCGGAAGAGTGTTCCCCTATAATGCTTTTTTGCCCATCTCCTACCATTTTCGAAAAAAGGAGCAAAGTCCTTTTTAAAATTTCAAAAGTCGAAATTTGGAAAAATGTCGCCTATTGTCAAAAAAAACACACTTTTGAATATAGGACATTCATAGGGATGGCCTTCCGGCCAAATAATTAGTTTTTTCCCATCTCCTACCATTTTCGGAAAAAGGAGCAAAGTCCTTTTTAACATTTCAAAAGTCAAAATTTGAATATTGCACATTCATAGAAATGGCCGGAAGAGTGTTCCCCAATAATGTTTTTTCGTCCATCTCCTACCATTTTCGAAAAAAGGAGCAAAGTCCTTTTTAAAATTTCAAAAGTCGACATTTGGAAAAATGTCGCTTATTTTCAACAAAAACACACTTTTGCGACTTTTGATTATTGGACATTCATAGAAATGGCCGGAAGAGTGTTCCCCTATAATGCTTTTTTGCCCATCTCCTACCATTTTCGAAAAAAGGAGCAAAGTCCTTTTTAAAATTTCAAAAGTTGAAATTTGGAAAAATGTCGCCTATTGTCAAAAAAACACACTTTTGAATATTGGACATTCATAGGGATGGCCTTCCGGCCAAATAATTTGTTTTTTACCATCTCCTACCATTTTCGGAAAAAGAAGAAAAGTCCTTTTTAAAATTTCAAAAGTCGAAATTTGGAAAAATGTCGCCTATTTTCAAAAAAACACACTTTTGCGACTTTTGAATATTGGACATTCATAGGGCTGGCCTTCCGGCTAAATAATTTGTTTTTTACCATCTCCTACCATTTTCGGAAAAAGGATCAGTCCTTTTTAACATTTCAAAAGTCCAAATTTGGAAAAATGTAGCCGATTTTCAAAAAAACACACTGTTGTGACTTTTAAATATTGGACATTCATAGAAATGGCCGGAACAGTGTTCCCCAATAATGTTTTTTTGCCCATCTCCTACCATTTTCGGAAAAAGGAGCAAAGTCCTTTTTAAAATTTCAAAAGTCGAAATTTGGAAAAATGTCGCCTATGGTCAAAAAAACACACTTTTGAATATTGGACATTAATAGAGATGGCCTTTCGGCCAAATAATTTGTTTTTTACCATCTCCTACCATTTTCGGAAAAAGGATCAGTCCTTTTTAACATTTCAAAAGTCCAAATTTGGAAAAATGTAGCCGATTTTCAAAAAAACACACTGTTGCGACTTTTAAATATTGGACATTCATAGAAATGGCCTGAAGAGTGTTCTCTAATACTTTTTTTTCGCCCATCACCTACCATTTTCGGAAAAAGGAGCAGTCTTTTTTAAAATTTCAAAAGTTGAAATTTGGAAAAATGTCGCCTATTGTCAAAAAAACACTTTTGAATATTGAACATTCATAGGGATGGCCTTCCGGCCAAATAATTTGTTTTTTACCATCTCCTACCATTTTCGGAAAAAGAAGAAAAGTCCTTTTTAACATTTCAAAAGTCCAAATTTGGAAAAATGTAGCCTATTTTCAAAAAAACACACTGTTAAGACTTTTGAATATTGGACATTCATAGAAATGGCCTGAAAGTATTCTCCTATTTTCAAAAAAACACCCTGTTGCGACTTTTGAATATTGGACATTCATAGAAATGGCCGGAACAGTGTTCCCCAATAATGTTTTTTCGCCCATCTCCTACCTACTGTCAAAAAAACACACTTTTGAATATTGGACATTCATAGAAATGGGCTGAAAGTATTCTCCAATAATTCTTTTTCTCCCATCTGCTACCATTTTCAGAAAAAGGAGCAAAGTCTTTTTTAAAATTTCAAAAGTCGAAATTTGGAAAAATTTCGCCTATTTTCAAAAAAACACACTTTTGCCACTTTTGAATATTGGACATTCATAGAAATGACTGGAAGATTGTTCCCCAAAAATGTTTTTTCGCCCATCTCCTACCTATTGTCAAAAAACACACTTTTGAATATTGGACATTCATAGAGATGGCCTTCCGTCCAAATAAATTGTTTTTTATCTCCTTTTTAACAATTCAAAAGTCCAAATTTGAATATTGGACATTCATAGAAATGGCCGGAAGAGTGTTCCCCAATATTGTTTTTTCGCCCATCTCCCACCATTTTCGAAAAAAAAGCAAAGTCCTTTTAAAATTTCAAATGTCCAAATTTGGAAAAATGTCGCCTATTTTCAAAAAAACACACTTTTGAATATTGGACATTCATAGGGATGGCCGGAAGAGTGTTCCCCAATAATTTTTTTTCGTCCATCTCCTACCATTTTCGAAAAAAGGAGCAAAGTCCTTTTTAAAATTTCAAAAGTCGAAATTTGGAAAAATGTCGCCTATTTTCAAAAAAACACACTTTTGCGACTTTTGAATATTGGACATTCATAGGGCTGGCCTTCCGGCTAAATAATTTGTTTTTTACCATCTCCTACCATTTTCGGAAAAAGGATCAGTCCTTTTTAAAATTTCAAAAGTCCAAATTTGGAAAAATGTCGCCTATTTTCAACAAAAACACGCTGTTAAGACTTTTGAATATTAGACATTCATAGAAATGGCCTGAAAGTATTCTTCAATAATTCTTTTTCTCCCATCTTCTACCATTTTCGGAAAAAGGAGCAAAGTCCTTTTTAAAATTTCAAAAGTCGAAATTTAGAAAAATGTCGCCTATTTTCAAAAAAACACACTTTTGCGACTTTTGAATATTGGACATTCATAGAAATGGTCGGAAGAGTGTTCCCCAATAATGTTTTTTCGTCCATCACCTACCATTTTCGAAAAAAGGAGCAAAGTCCTTTTTAAAATTTCAAAAGTCGAAATTTGGAAATATGTCGCCTATTTTCAAAAAAACACACTTTTGCGACTTTTGAATATTGGACATTCATAGGGCTGGCCTTCCGGCTAAATAATTTGTTTTTTACCATCTCCTACCATTTTCGGAAAAAGGATCAGTCCTTTTTAACATTTCATAAGTCCAAATTTGGAAAAATGTAGCCTATAAAAAGGAGCAAAGTCCTTTTTAAAATTTCAAAAGTCGAAATTTGGAAAAATGTCGCCTATTGTCAAAAAAAACACACTTTTGAATATAGGACATTCATAGGGATGGCCTTCCGGCCAAATAATTTGTTTTTTCCCATCTCCTACCATTTTCGGAAAAAGGAGCAAAGTCCTTTTTAACATTTCAAAAGTCAAAATTTGAATATTGCACATTCATAGAAATGGCCGGAAGAGTGTTCCCCAATAATGTTTTTTCGTCCATCTCCTACCATTTTCGAAAAAAGGAGCAAAGTCCTTTTTAAAATTTCAAAAGTCGACATTTGGAAGAATGTCGCTTATTTTCAACAAAAACACACTTTTGCGACTTTTGATTATTGGACATTCATAGAAATGGCCGGAAGAGTGTTCCCCTATAATGCTTTTTTGCCCATCTCCTACCATTTTCGAAAAAAGGAGCAAATTCCTTTTTAAAATTTCAAAAGTCGAAATTTGGAAAAATGTCGCCTATTGTCAAAAAAACACACTTTTGAATATTGGACATTCATAGGGATGGCCTTTCGGCCAAATAATTTGTTTTTTACCATCTCCTACCTTTTTCGGAAAAAGGATCAGTCCTTTTTAACATTTCAAAAGTCCAAATTTGGAAAAATGTAGCCTATTTTCAAAAAAAAAACACTTTTGAATATTGGACATTCATAGAAATGGCCTGAAAGTATTCTCCAATAATTCTTTTTCTCCCATCTTCTACCATTTTCGGAAAAAGGAGCAAAGTCTTTTTAAAATTTCAAAAGTCGAAATTTGGAAAAATTTCGCCTATTTTCCAAAAAGCACACTTTTGCGACTTTTGAATATTGGACATTCATAGAAATGGCCGGAAGAGTGTTCCCCAATAATATTTTTTCGCCCATCTCCTGCCATTTTCGAAAAAAGGAGCAAAGTCCTTTTTAAAATTTCAAAAGTCGAAATTTGGAAAAATGTTGCCTAGTGTCAAAAAAACACTTTTGAATATTGAACATTCATAGGGATGGCCTTCCGGCCAAATAATTTGTTTTTTACCATCTCCTACCATTTTCGGAAAAAGAAGAAAAGTCCTTTTTAACATTTCAAAAGTCCAAATTTGGAAAAATGTAGCCTATTTTCAAAAAAACACACTGTTAAGACTTTTGAATATTGGACATTCATAGAAATGGCCTGAAAGTATTCTCCTATTTTCAAAAAAACACCCTGTTGCGACTTTTGAATATTGGACATTCATAGAAATGGCCGGAAGAGTGTTCCCCAATAATATTTTTTCGCCCATCTCCTGCCATTTTCGAAAAAAGGAGCAAAGTCTTTTTTAAAATTTCAAAAGTCGAAATTTGGAAAAATTTCGCCTATTTTCAAAAAAAAAACACACTTTTGCGACTTTTGAATATTGGACATTCATAGAAATGGCCGGAACAGTGTTCCCCAATAATGTTTTTTCGCCCATCTCCAACCTATTGTCAAAAAAACACACTTTTGAATATTGGAAATTTATAGAGATGGCCTTCCGGCCAAATAATTTGTTTTTTACCATCTCCTACCATTTTCGGAAAAAGGATCAGTCCTTTTTAACATTTCAAAAGTCCAAATTTGAATATTGGACATTCATAGAAATGGCCGGAAGAGTGTTCCCCAATAATGTTTTTTCGCCCATCTCCTACCATTTTCGAAAAAAAGAGCAAAGTCCTTTTAAAATTTCAAACGTCCACATTTGGAAAAATGTCGCCTATTTTCAAAAAAACACACTTTTGAATATTGGACAATCATAGGGATGGCCTTCCGGCCAAATAATTTGTTTTTTACCATCTCCTACCATTTTCGGAAAAAGGATCAGTCCTTTTTAACATTTCAAAAGTCCAAATTTGGAAAAATGTCGCCTATTTTCAACAAAAACACACTGTTAAGACTTTTGAATATTGGACATTCATAGAAATGGCCTGAGGAGTGTTCTCCAATAATTTTTTTCGCCCATCTCTTACTTATTCTCAAAAAAACCCACTTTTGAATATTGGGCATGCATAGAGATGGCCTTCCGGCCAAATAATTTGTTTTTTACCATCTCCTACCATTTTCGGAAAAAGGATCAGTCCTTTTTAAAATTTCAAAAGTCGAAATTCGGAAAAATGTTTCCTATTTTCAACAAAAACACACTTTTGCAACTTTTGAATATTGGACATTCATAGAAATGGCCGGAGCAGTGTTCTCCAATAATTTTTTTTCGCCCATCTCCTACCATTTTCGAAAAAAGGAGCAAAGTCCTTTTTAAAATTTCAAACGTCTAAATTTGGAAAAACGTCGCATATTTTCAAAAAAACACACTTGTTCGACTTTTGAATATTGGACATTCATAGGGCTGGCCGGAGGAGTGTTCTCCAATAATTTTTTTTTCCAATCTCCTAGTATTTTTGAAAAAAGGAGCAAAGTCCTTTTTAAAATTTCAAAAGTCCAAATTTGGAAAAACGTCGCATATTTTCAAAAAAACACACTTGTTCGACTTTTGAATATTGGACATTCATAGGGCTGGCCTGAGGAGTGTTCTCCAATAATTTTTTTCGCCCATCTCTTACTTATTCTCAAAAAAACCCACTTTTGAATATTGGGCATGCATAGAGATGGCCTTCCGGCCAAATAATTTGTTTTTTACCATCTCCTACCATTTTCGGAAAAAGGATCAGTCCTTTTTAAAATTTCAAAAGTCGAAATTTGGAAAAATGTCGCCTATTTTTAACAAAAACACACTTTTGCGACTTTTGATTATTGGACATTCATAGAAATGGCCGGAACAGTGTTCCCCAATAATGTTTTTTCGCCCATCCCCTACCATTTTCGAAAAAAGGAGCTAAGTCCTTTTTAAAATTTCAAAAGTCGAAATTTGGAAAAATGTCGCCTATTTTAAAAAAAACACACTGTTGCGACTTTTGAATATTGGACATTCTTAGGGATGGCCGGAGGAGTGTGCTCCAATAATTTTTTTTCGCTTATCTCCTACCATTTTCGATAAAAGGAGCAAAGTCCTTTTTAAAATTTCAAAAGTCCAAATTTGGAAAAATGTCGCCTATTGTCAAAAAAACACACTTTTGAATATTGGACATTCATAGAAATGGCCTGAAAGTATTCTCCAATAATTATTTTTCTCCCAACTTCTACCATTTTCGGAAAAAGGAGCAAAGTCCTTTTTAAAATTTAAAAAGTCGAAATTTGGAAAAATGTCGCCTATTTTAAAAAAAACACACTGTTGCGACTTTTGAATATTGGACATTCATAGGGATGGGCGGAGGAGTGTTCTCCAGTAATTTTTTTTCGCCCATCTCCTACCATTTTCGAAAAAAGGAGCAAAGTCCTTTTTAAAATTTCAAAAGTCCAAATTTGGGAAAATGTCGCCTATTGTCAAAAAACACACTGTTAAGACTTTTGAATATTGGACATTCATAGACATGGCCTGAAAGTATTCTCCAATAATTATTTTTCTCCCATCTCCTACCATTTTCGAAAAAAGGAGCAAAGTCCTTTTTAAAATTTCAAAAGTCGAAATTTGGAAAAATTTCGCCTATTTTAAAAAAAAACACACTATTGCGACTTTTGAATATTGGACATTCATAGGGCTGGCCTGAGGAGTGTTCTCCAATCATTTTTTTTCGCCCATCTCCTACCATTTTCGAAAAAAGGAGCAAAGTCCTTTTTAAAATTTCAAATGTCCAAATTTGGAAAAATGTCGCCTATTGTCAAAAAAAAAAACACTTTTGAATATTGGACATTCATAGAAATGGCCTGAAAGTATTCTCCAATAATTCTTTTTCTCCCATCTTCTACTATTTTCGGAAAAAGGAGCAAAGTCTTTTTAAAATTTCAAAAGTCGAAATTTGGAAAAATTTCGCCTATTTTCCAAAAAGCACACTTTTGCGACTTTTGAATATTGGACATTCATAGAAATGGCCGGAAGAGTGTTCCCCAATAATGTTTTTTCGCCCATCTCCTGCCATTTTCGAAAAAAGGAGCAAAGTCCTTTTTAAAATTTCAAAAGTCGAAATTTGCAAAAATGTCGCCTATTGTCAAAAAAACACTTTTGAATATTGAACATTCATAGGGATGGCCTTCCGGCCAAATAATTTGTTTTTTACCATCTCCTACCATTTTCGGAAAAAGAAGAAAAGTCCTTTTTAACATTTCAAAAGTCCAAATTTGGAAAAATGTAGCCTATTTTCAAAAAAACACACTGTTAAGACTTTTGAATATTGGACATTCATAGAAATGGCCTGAAAGTATTCTCCTATTTTCAAAAAAACACCCTGTTGCGACTTTTGAATATTGGACATTCATAGAAATGGCCGGAACAGTGTTCCCCAATAATGTTTTTTCGCCCATCTCCTACCTACTGTCAAAAAAACACACTTTTGAATATTGGACATTCATAGAAATGGCCTGAAAGTATTCTCCAATAATTCTTTTACTCCCATCTGCTACCATTTTCAGAAAAAGGAGCAAAGTCTTTTTTAAAATTTCAAAAGTCGAAATTTGGAAAAATTTCGCCTATTTTCAAAAAAACACACTTTTGCGACTTTTGAATATTGGACATTCATAGAAATGGCCGGAACAGTGTTCCCCAATAATGTTTTTTCGCCCATCTCCTACCTATTGTCAAAAAAACACACTTTTGAATATTGGAAATTTATAGAGATGGCCTTCCGGCCAAATAATTTGTTTTTTACCATCTCCTACCATTTTCGGAAAAAGGATCAGTCCTTTTTAACATTTCAAAAGCCCAAATTTGAATATTGGACATTCATAGAAATGGCCGGAAGAGTGTTCCCCAATAATGTTTTTTCGCCCATCTCCTACCATTTTCGAAAAAAAGAGCAAAGTCCTTTTAAAATTTCAAACGTCCACATTTGGAAAAATGTCGCCTATTTTCAAAAAAACACACTTTTGAATATTGGACATTCATAGGGATGGCCTTCCGGCCAAATAATTTGTTTTTTACCATCTCCTACCATTTTCGGAAAAAGAATCAGTCCTTTTTAACATTTCAAAAGTCCAAATTTGGAAAAATGTCGCCTATTTTCAACAAAAACACACTGTTAAGACTTTTGAATATTGAACATTCATAGAAATGGCCTGAGGAGTGTTCTCCAATAATTTTTTTCGCCCATCTCCTACTTATTCTCAAAAAAACCCACTTTTGAATATTGGACATGCATAGAGATGGCCTTCCGGCCAAATAATTTGTTTTTTACCATCTCCTACCATTTTCGGAAAAAGGATCAGTCCTTTTTAACATTTCAAAAGTCGAAATTCGGAAAAATGTTTCCTATTTTCAACAAAAACACACTTTTGCGACTTTTGAATATTGGACATTCATAGAAATGGCCTGAGGAGTGTTCTCCAATAATTTTTTTCGCCCATCACTTACCATTTTCGGAAAAAGGAGCAGTCTTTTTTAAAATTTGAAAAGTTGAAATTTGGAAAAATGTCGCCTATTTTCAAAAAAAACACACTGTTAAGACTTTTGAATATTGGACATTCATAGAAATAGCCTGAAAGTATTCTTCAATAATTATTTTATCCTATCTTCTACCATTTTCGGAAAAAGGAGCAAAGTCCTTTTTAAAATTTCAAAAGTCGAAATTTAGAAAAATGTCGCCTATTTTCAAAAAAACACACTTTTGCGACTTTTGAATATTGGACTTTCATAGAAATGGCCATAGCAGTGTTCTCCAATAATTTTTTTTCGCCCATCTCCTACCATTTTCGAAAAAAGGAGCAAAGTCCTTTTTAAAATTTCAAACGTCTAAATTTGGAAAAACGTCGCATAATTTCAAAAAAACACACTGTTGCGACTTTTGAATATTGGACATTCTTAGGGATGGCCGGAGGAGTGTTCTCCAATAATTTTTTTTTTCCAATCTCCTAGTATTTTTGAAAAAAGGAGCAAAGTCCTTTTTAAAATTTCAAAAGTCGAAATTTGGAAAAATGTCGCCTATTTTAAAAAAAACACACTGTTGCGACTTTTGAATATTGGACATTCATAGGGATGGCCGGAGGAGTGTTCTCCAGTAATTTTTTTTCGCCCATCTCCTACCATTTTCGAAAAAAGGAGCAAAGTCCTTTTTAAAATTTCAAAAGTCGAAATTTGGAAAAATGTCGCCTATTGTCAAAAAACACACTGTTGCGACTTTTGAATATTGGACATTTTTAGGGATGGCCGGAGGAGTGTTCTCCAATAATTTTTTTTCGCCCATCTCCTACCATTTTCGAAAAAAGGAGCAAAGTCCTTTTTAAAATTTCAAAAGTCGAAATTTGGAAAAATGTCGCCTATTTTAAAAAAACACACTATTGCGACTTTTGAATATTGGACATTCATAGGGATGGCCGGAGGAGTGTTCTCCAGTAATTTTTTTTCGCCCATCTCCTACCATTTTCGAAAAAAAGAGCAAAGTCCTTTTTAAAATTTCAAAAGTCCAAATTTTGGAAAATGTCGCCTATTGTCAAAAAAACACACTGTTAAGACTTTTGAATATTGGACATTCATAGAAATGGCCTGAAAGTATTCTCCAATAATTTTTTTTCGCAAATTTTCTACCATTTTCGAAAAAAGGAGCAAAGTCCTTTTTAAAATTTCAAAATTCCAAATTTGGAAAAATGTCGCCTATTTAAAAAAAAAAACACACTTGTGCGACTTTTGAATATTGGACATTCATAGGGCTGGCCGGAGGAGTGTTCTCCAATAATTTTTTTTCGCCAATCTCCTACTATTTTCGAAAAAAGGAGCAAAGTTCTTTTTAAAATTTCAAAAGTCGAAATTTGGAAAAATGTTTTCTAATTTAAAAAAAACACACTGTTGCAACTTTTGAATATTGGACATTCATAGAAATGACCGGAAGAGTGTTCCCCAATAATGTGTTTTCGCCCATCTCCTACCATTTTCGAAAAAAAAGGAGCAAAGTCCTTTTTAAAATTTCAAAAGTCGAAATTTGGAAAAATGTCGCCTATTTTTAACAAAACACACTTTTGCGACTTTTGAATATTGGACATTCATAGAAATGGCCTGAGGAGTGTTCTCCAATAATTTTTTTCGCCCATCACCTACCATTTTCGGAAAAAGGAGCAGTCTTTTTTAAAATTTCAAAAGTTGAAATTTGGAAAAATGTTGCCTATTTTCAAAAAAACACACTGTTAAGACTTTTGAATATTGAACATTCATATAAATGGCCTGAAAGTATTCTCCAATAATTCTTTTTCTCCCATCTTCTACCATTTTCGGAAAAAGGAGCAAAGTTCTTTTTAAAATTTCAAAAGTCGAAATTAAGAAAAATGTCGCCTATTTTCAAAAAACACACTTTTGCGACTTTTGAATATTGGACATTCATAGAAATGGCGGGAAGAGTGTTCCCCAATAATGTTTTTAGCCCATCTCCTACCATTTTCGAAAAAAGGAGCAAACTCCTTTTTAAAATTTCAAAAGTCGAAATTTGGAAAAATGTCGCCTATTTTCAAAAAAACACACTGTTATGACTTTTGAATATTGAACATTCATATAAATGGCCTGAAAGTATTCTCCAATAATTTTTTTTCTCCCATCTTCTACCATTTTCGGAAAAAGGAGCAAAGTCCTTTTTAAAATTTCAAAAGTCGAAATTTAGAAAAATGTCGCCTATTTTCAAAAAAACACACTTTTGCGACTTTTGAATATTGGACATTTATAGAAATGGCCGGAAGAGTGTTCCCCAATAATGTTTTTTCGCCCATCTCCTACCATTTTCGAAAAAAGGGTCAGTCCTTTTTAACATTTCAAAAGTCCAAATTTGGAAAAATGTAGCCTATTTTCAAAAAAACACACTGTTGCGACTTTTGAATATTGGACATTCATAGAAATGGCCCGAACAGTGTTCCCCAATAATGTTTTTTCGCCCATCTCCTACCATTTTCGAAAAAAGGAGCAAAGTCCTTTTTAAAATTTCAAAAGTCGAAATTCGGAAAAATGTCGCCTATTGTCAAAAAACACACTTTTGAATATTGGACATTCATAGAAATGGCCTGAAAGTATTCTCCAATAATTATTTTTCTCCTATCTTCTGCCATTTTCGGAAAAAGGAGCAAAGTCCTTTTTAAAATTTCAAAAGTCCAAATTTGGAAAAATGTCGCCTATTGTCAAAAAAACACACTTTTGAATATTGGACATTCATAGAAATGGCCTGAAAGTATTCTCCAATAATTCTTTTTCTCCCATCTTCTACCATTTTCGGAAAAAGGAGCAGTCTTTTTTAAAATTTCAAAAGTCGAAATTTGGAAAAATTTCGCCTATTTTCCAAAAAGCACACTTTTGCGACTTTTGAATAATGGACATTCATAGAAATGGCCGAAAGAGTGTTCCCCAATAATGTTTTTTCGCCCATCTCCTACCTATTGTCAAAAAAAACCCACTTTTGAATATTGGGCATTCATAGAGATGGCCTTCCGGCCAAATAATTTGTTTTTTACCATCTCCTACCATTTTCGGAAAAAGGATCAGTCCTTTTTAACATTTCCAAAGTCCAAATTTGAATATTGGACATTCATAGAAATGGCCGGAAGAGTGTTCCCCAATAATGTTTTTTCGCCTATCTCCTGCCATTTTCGATAAAAGGAGCAAAGTCCTTTTTAAAATTTCAAAAGTCGACATTTGGAAAAATGTCGCCTATTGTCAAAAAAACACACTTTTGAATATTGGATATTCATAGGGATGGCCTTCCAGCCAAATAATTTGTTTTTTACCATCTCCTACCATTTTCGGATAAAGAAGAAAAGTCCTTTTTAACATTTCAAAAGTCCAAATTTGGAAAAATGTAGCCTATTTTCAAAAAAACACACTGTTAAGACTTTTGAATATTGGACATTCATAGAAATGGCCTGAAAGTATTCTCCTATTTTCAAAAAAACACACTGTTGCGACTTTTGAATATTGGACATTCATAGAAATGGCCGGAACAATGTTCCCCAATAATGGTTTTTCGCCCATCTCCTACATACTGTCAAAAAAACACACTTTTGAATTTTGGAAATTCATAGAGATGGCCTCCCGCCAAATAATTTGTTTTTTACCATCTCCTACCATTTTCGGAAAAAGGATCAGTCCTTTTTAACATATCAAAAGTCCAAATTTGAATATTGGACATTCATAGAAATGGCCGGAAGAGTGTTCCCCAATAATGTTTTTTCGCCCATCTCCTACTATTTTCGAAAAAAGGAGAAAAGTCCTTTTTAAAATTTCAAAAGTCGACATTTGGAAAAATGTCGCCTATTTTCAAAAAAACACACTGTTGCGACTTTTGAATATTGGACATTCATAGAAAAGGCCGGAACAGTGTTCCCCAATAATGTTTTTTCGCCCATCTCCTGCCATTTTCGATAAAAGGAGCAAAGTCCTTTTTAAAATTTCAAAAGTCGACATTTGGAAAATGTCGCCTATTTTCAAAAAAACACACTGTTGCGACTTTTGAATATTGGACATTCATAGAAATGGCCGGAACAGTGTTCCCCAATAATGTTTTTTCGCCCATCTCCTACCATTTTCGAAAAAAAGAAGCAAAGTCCTTTTTAAAATTTCAAAAGTCGAAATTTGGAAAAATGTCGCCTATTTTCAACAAAAACACACTTTTGCGACTTTTGAATATTGGACATTCATAGAAATGGCCTGAGGAGTGTTCTCCAATAATTTTTTTCGCCCATCACCTACCATTTTCGGAAAAAGGAGCAGTCTTTTTTAAAATTTCAAAAGTTGAAATTTGGAAAAATGTCGCCTATTTTCAAAAAAACACACTGTTACGACTTTTGAATATTGGACATTCATAGAAATGGCCGGAAGAGTGTTCCCCAATAATGTTTTTTCGCCCATCTCCTGCCATTTTCGAAAAAAGGAGCAAAGTCCTTTTTAAAATTTCAAAAGTCGAAATTTGGAAAAATGTCGCCTATTGTCAAAAAAACACACTTTTGAATATAGGACATTCATAGGGATGGTCTTACGGCCAAATAATTTGTTTTTTCCCATCTCCTACCATTTTCGGAAAAAGGATCAGTCCTTTTTAACATTTCAAAAGTCTAAATTTGAATATTGGACATTCATAGAAATGGCCGGAGGAGTGTTCTCCAATAATTTTTCTTCGCTAATCTCCTACTATTTTCGAAAAAAGGAGCAAAGTCCTTTTTAAAATTTCAAAAGTCGACATTAGGAAAAATGTCGTCTATTTTCAACAAAAACACACTTTTGCGTCTTTTGAATATTGGACATTCATAGAAATGGCCGGAACAGTGTTTCCCAATAATGGTTTTTCGCCCATCTCCTACATACTGTCAAAAAAACACACTTTTGAATTTTGGAAATTCATAGAGATGGCCTCCCGCCAAATAATTTGTTTTTTACCATCTCCTACCATTTTCGGAAAAAGGATCTGTCCTTTTTAACATATCAAAAGTCCAAATTTGAATATTGGACATTCATAGAAATGGCCGGAAGAGTGTTCCCCAATAATGTTTTTTCGCCCATCTCCTACTATTTTCGAAAAAAGGAGAAAAGTCCTTTTTAAAATTTCAAAAGTCGACATTTGGAAAAATGTCGCCTATTTTCAAAAAAACACACTGTTGCGACTTTTGAATATTGGACATTCATAGAAAAGGCCGGAACAGTGTTCCCCAATAATGTTTTTTCGCCCATCTCCTACTATTTTCGAAAAAAGGAGCAAAGTCCTTTTTAAAATTTCAAAAGTCGAAATTCGGAAAAATGTCGCCTATTGTCAAAAAAACACACTTTTGAATATTGGACATTCATAGAAATGGGCTGAAAGTATTCTCCAATAATTATTTTTCTCCTATCTTCTGCCATTTTCGGAAAAAGGAGCAAAGTCCTTTTTAAAATTTCAAAAGTCCAAATTTGGAAAAATGTCGCCTATTGTCAAAAAAACACACTTTTGAATATTGGACATTCATAGAAATGGCCTGAAAGTATTCTCCAATAATTCTTTTTCTCCCATCTTCTACCATTTTCGGAAAAAGGAGCAGTCTTTTTTAAAATTTCAAAAGTCGAAATTTGGAAAAATTTCGCCTATTTTCCAAAAAGCACACTTTTGCGACTTTTGAATAATGGACATTCATAGAAATGGCCGAAAGAGTGTTCCCCAATAATGTTTTTTCGCCCATCTCCTACCTATTGTCAAAAAAAACCCACTTTTGAATATTGGGCATTCATAGAGATGGCCTTCCGGCCAAATAATTTGTTTTTTACCATCTCCTACCATTTTCGGAAAAAGGATCAGTCCTTTTTAACATTTCCAAAGTCCAAATTTGAATATTGGACATTCATAGAAATGGCCGGAAGAGTGTTCCCCAATAATGTTTTTTCGCCCATCTCCTGCCATTTTCGATAAAAGGAGCAAAGTCCTTTTTAAAATTTCAAAAGTCGAAATTTGGAAAAATGTCGCCTATTGTCAAAAAAACACACTTTTGAATATTGGATATTCATAGGGATGGCCTTCCAGCCAAATAATTTGTTTTTTACCATCTCCTACCATTTTCGGATAAAGAAGAAAAGTCCTTTTTAACATTTCAAAAGTCCAAATTTGGAAAAATGTAGCCTATTTTCAAAAAAACACACTGTTAAGACTTTTGAATATTGGACATTCATAGAAATGGCCTGAAAGTATTCTCCTATTTTCAAAAAAACACACTGTTGCGACTTTTGAATATTGGACATTCATAGAAATGGCCGGAACAATGTTCCCCAATAATGGTTTTTCGCCCATCTCCTACATATTGTCAAAAAAACACACTTTTGAATTTTGGAAATTCATAGAGATGGCCTCCCGCCAAATAATTTGTTTTTTACCATCTCCTACCATTTTCGGAAAAAGGATCAGTCCTTTTTAACATATCAAAAGTCCAAATTTGAATATTGGACATTCATAGAAATGGCCGGAAGAGTGTTCCCCAATAATGTTTTTTCGCCCATCTCCTACTATTTTCGAAAAAAGGAGAAAAGTCCTTTTTAAAATTTCAAAAGTCGACATTTGGAAAAATGTCGCCTATTTTCAAAAAAACACACTGTTGCGACTTTTGAATATTGGACATTCATAGAAAAGGCCGGAACAGTGTTCCCCAATAATGTTTTTTCGCCCATCTCCTGCCATTTTCGATAAAAGGAGCAAAGTCCTTTTTAAAATTTCAAAAGTCGACATTTGGAAAAATGTCGCCTATTTTCAAAAAAACACACTGTTGCGACTTTTGAATATTGGACATTCATAGAAATGACCGGAACAGTGTTCCCCAATAATGTTTTTTCGCCCATCTTCTACCATTTTCGAAAAAAAGAAGCAAAGTCCTTTTTAAAATTTCAAAAGTCGAAATTTGGAAAAATGTCGCCTATTTTCAACAAAAACACACTTTTGCGACTTTTGAATATTGGACATTCATAAAAATGGCCTGAAGAGTGTTCTCCAATAATTTTTTTCGCCCATCACCTACCATTTTCGGAAAAAGGAGCAGTCTTTTTTAAAATTTCAAAAGTTGAAATTTGGAAAAATGTCGCCTATTTTCAAAAAAACACACTGTTACGACTTTTGAATATTAGACATTCATAGAAATGGCGTGAAAGTATTCTTCAATAATTCTTTTTCCCCCATCTTCTACCATTTTCGGAAAAAGGAGCAAAGTCCTTTTTAAAATTTCAAAAGTCGAAATTTAGAAAAATGTCGCCTATTTAAAAAAAAAACACACTTTTGCGACTTTTGAATATTGGACATTCATAGAAATGGCCGGAAGAGTGTTCCCCAATAATGTTTTTTCGCCCATCTCCTGCCATTTTCGAAAAAAGGAGCAAAGTCCTTTTTAAAATTTCAAAAGTCGAAATTTGGAAAAATGTCGCCTATTGTCAAAAAAACACACTTTTGAATATAGGACATTCATAGGGATGGTCTTACGGCCAAATAATTTGTTTTTTCCCATCTCCTACCATTTTCGGAAAAAGGATCAGTCCTTTTTAACATTTCAAAAGTCCAAATTTGAATATTGGACATTCATAGAAATGGCCGGAGGAGTGTTCTCCAATAATTTTTCTTCGCCAATCTCCTACTATTTTCGAAAAAAGGAGCAAAGTCCTTTTTAAAATTTCAAAAGTCGACATTAGGAAAAATGTCGTCTATTTTCAACAAAAACACACTTTTGCGTCTTTTGAATATTGGACATTCATAGAAATGGCCGGAACAGTGTTTCCCAATAATGTTTTTTCGCCCATCTCCTGCCATTTTCGATAAAAGGAGCAAAGTCCTTTTTAAAATTTCAAAAGTCGAAATTTGGAAAAATGTCGCCTATTGTCAAACAAACACACTTTTGAATATTGGACCTTCATAGGGATGGCCTTCCGGCCAAATAATTTGTTTTTTACCATCTGCTACCATTTTCGGAAAAAGGATCAGTCTTTTTTAACTTTTCAAAAGTCCAAATTTGGAAAAATGTAGCCTTTTTTCAACAAAATTACACTTTTGCGACTTTTGATTATTGGACATTCATAGAAATGGCCGGAACAGTGTTCCCCAATAATGTTTTTTCGCCCATCTCCTGCCATTTTCGATAAAAGGAGCAAAGTCCTTTTTAAAATTTCAAAGGTCGAAATTTGGAAAAATGTCGCCTATTGTCAAAAAAACACACTTTTGAATATTGGACCTTCATAGGGATGGCCTTCCGGCCAAATAATTTGTTTTTACCATCTGCTACCATTTTCGGAAAAGGGATCAGTCCTTTTTAACATTTCAAAAGTCCAAATTTGGAAAAATGTAGCCTATTTTCAAAAAAACACACTGTTGCGACTTTTGAATATTGGACATTCATAGAAATGGCCGGAACAGTGTTCCCCAATAATGTTTTTTCGCCCATCTCCTACCATTTTCGAAAAAAGGAGGAAAGTCCTTTTTAAAATTTCAAAAGTCGACATTAGGAAAAATGTCGTCTATTTTCAACAAAAACGCAACTTTTGAATATTGGACATTCATAGAAATGGCCGGAAGAGTGTTCCCCAATAATGTTTTTTCGCCCATCTCCTACCATTTTCGAAAAAAATGAGCAAAGTCCTTTTTAAAATTTCAAAAGTCGAAATTTGGAAAAATGTCGCCTATTTTCAACAAAAACACACTTTTGCGACTTTTTAATATTGGACATTCATAGAAATGGCCTGAGGAGTGTTCTCCAATAATTTTTTTCGCCCATCACCTACCATTTTCGGAAAAAGGAGCAGTCTTTTTTAAAATTTCAAAAGTTGAAATTTGGAAAAATGTCGCCTATTTTCAAAAAAACACACTGTTAAGACTTTTGAATATTTGACATTCATAGAAATGGGCTGAAAGTATTCTCCAAAAATTCTTTTTCTCCCATCTTCTACCATTTTCGGAAAAAGGAGCAAAGTCCTTTTTAAAATTTCAAAAGTCGAAATTTAGAAAAATGTTGCCTATTTTCAAAAAAACACACTTTTGCTACTTTTGAATATTGGACATTCATAGAAATGGCCGGAAGAGTGTTCCCCAATAATGTTTTTTTGCTCATCTCCTACCATTTTCGAAAAAAGGATCAAAGTCCTTTTTAACATTTCAAAAGTCCAAAGTTGAATATTGGACATTCATAGAAATGGCTGGAAGAGTGTTCCCCAATGATGTTTTTTTGCCCATCTCCTACCATTTTCGAAAAAAGGAGCAAAGTCCTTTTTAACATTTCAAAAGTCCAAATTTGAATATTGGACATTCATAGAAATGGCCGGAAGAGTGTTCCCCAATAATGTTTTTTCGCCCATCTCCTACCATTTTCGAAAAAAAGAGCAAAGTCCTTTAAAAATTTCAAACGCCAAATTTGGAAAAATGTCGCCTATTTTCAACAAAAACACACTTTTGCGACTTTTGAATATTGGACATTCATAGAAATGGCCTGAGGAGTGTTCTCCAATAATTTTTTTCGCCCATCACCTACCATTTTCGGAAAAAGGAGCAGTCTTTTTTAAAACTTCAAAAGTTGAAATTTGGAAATATGTTGCCTATTTTCAAAAAAACACACTGTTAAGACTTTTGAATATTGAACATTCATAGAAATGGCCTGAAAGTATTCTCCAATAATTCTTTTTCTCCCATCTTCTACCATTTTCGGAAAAAGGAGCAAAGTCCTTTTTAAAATTTCAAAAGTCGAAATTTAGAAAAATTTCGCGTATTTTCAAAAAAACACACTTCTGCGACTTTTGAACATTGGACATTCATAGAAATGGCCGGAAGAGTGTTCCCCAATAATGTTTTTTCGCCCATCTCCTACCATTTTCGAAAAAAGGAGCAAAGTCCTTTTTAACATTTCAAAAGTCCAAATTTGAATATTGGACATTCATAGAAATGGCCGGAAGAGTGTTCCCCAATAATGTTTTTTCGCCCATCTCCTACCATTTTCGAAAAAAAGAGCAAAGTCCTTTAAAAATTTCAAACGCCAAATTTGGAAAAATGTCGCCTATTTTCAAAAAAACACACTTGTGCGACTTTTGAATATTGGATATTCATAGGGCTGGCCTTGCGGCCAAATAATTTGTTTTTTACCATCTCCTACCATTTTCGGAAAAAGGATCAGTCCTTTTTAACATTTCATAAGTCCAAATTTGGAACAATGTAGCCTATAAAAAGGAGCAAAATCCTTTTTAAAATTTCAAAAGTCGAAATTTGGAAAAATGTCGCCTATTGTCAAAAAAAACACACTTTGAATAAAGGACATTCATAGGGATGGATTTCCGACCAAATAATTTGTTTTTTCCCATCTCCTACCATTTTCGGAAAAAGGAGCAAAGTCCTTTTTAACATTTCAAAAGTCCAAATTTGGATATTGGACATTCATAGAAATGGCCGGAAGAGTGTTCCCCAATAATGTTTTTTCGCCCATCTCCTACTATTTTCGAAAAAAAGAGCAAAGTCCTTTTAAAATTTCAAGCGTCCAAATTTGGAAAAATGTCGCCTATTTTCAACAAAATTACACTTTTGCGACTTTTGATTATTGGACATTCATAGAAATGGCCGGAACAGTGTTCCCCAATAATGTTTTTTCGCCCATCTCCTACCATTTTCGAAAAAAGGAGCAAAGTCCTTTTTAAAATTTCAAAAGTCGAAATTTGGAAAAATGTCGCCTATTTTCAAAAAAAACACACTTTTGCGACTTTTGAATATTGGACATTCATTGGGATGGCCTTCCGGCCAAATAATTTGTTTTTTACAATCTCCTACCATTTTCGGAAAAAGGGTCAGTCCTTTTTAACATTTCAAAAGTCCAAATTTGGAAAAACGAAGCCTATTTTCAAAAAAACACACTGTTGCGACTTTTGAATATTGGACATTCATAGAAATGGCCGGAACAGTGTTCCCCAATAATGTTTTTTCGCCCATCTCCTACCACTTTCGAAAAAAGGAGCAAAGTCCTTTTTAAAATTTCAAAAGTCGAAATTCGGAAAAATGTTTCCTATTTTCAACAAAAACACACTTTTGCGACTTTTGAATATTGGACATTCATAGAAATGGCCTGAGGAGTGTCCTCCAATAATTTTTTTCGCCCATCTCCTACCATTTTCGGAAAAAGGATCAGTCCTTTTTAACATTTCAAAAGTTGAAATTTGGAAAAACGACGCCTATTTAAAAAAAAACACACTGTTGCGACTTTTGAATATTGGACATTCATAGAAATGGCCGGGGCAGTGTTCCCCAATAATGTTTTTTCGCCCATCGTCTACCATTTTCGGAAAAAAGAAGCAAAGTCCTTTTTAAAATTTCAAAAGTCGAAATTTGGAAAAATGTCGCCTATTTTCAACAATAACACACTTTTGCGACTTTTAAATATTGGACATTCATAGAAATGGCCTGAGGAGTGTTCTTCAATAATTTTTTTCGCCCATCACCTACCATTTTCGGAAAAAGGAGCAGTCTTTTTTAAAATTTCAAAAGTTGAAATTTGGAAAAATGTCGCCTATTTTCAAAAAAACACACTGTTACGACTTTTGAATATTGGACATTCATAGAAATGGCCTGAAAGTATTCTCCAATAATTCTTTTTCTCCCATCTTCTAAAATTTTCGGAAAAAGGAGCAAAGTCCTTTTTAAAATTTCAAAAGTCGAAATTTAGAAAAATGTCGCCTATTGTCAAAAAAACACACTTTTGAATATTGGACCTTCATAGGGATGGCCTTCCGGCCAAATAATTTGTTTTTACCATCTGCTACCATTTTCGGAAAAAGGATCAGTCCTTTTTAACATTTCAAAAGTCCAAATTTGGAAAAATGTAGCCTATTTTCAAAAAAACACACTTTTGCGACTTTTGAATATTGGACATTCATAGAAATGGCCGGAAGAGTGTTCCCCTATGATGTTTTTTCGCCCATCTCCTGCCATTTTCGAAAAAAGGAGCAAAGTCCTTTTTAGAATTTCAAAAGTCGAAATTTGGAAAAATGTCGCCTATTGTCAAAAAAACACACTTTTGAATATAGGACATTCATAGGGATGGCCTTCCGGCCAAATAATTTGTTTTTTCCCATCTCCTACCATTTTCGGAAAAAGGATCAGTCCTTTTTAACATTTCAAAAGTCCAAATTTGAATATTGGACATTCATAGAAATGGCCGGAACAGTGCTCCCCAATAATGTTTTTTCGCCCATCTCCTGCCATTTTCGATAAAAGGAGCAAAGTCCTTTTTAAAATTTCAAAGGTCGAAATTTGGAAAAATGTCGCCTATTGTCAAAAAAACACACTTTTGAATATTGGACCTTCATAGGGATGGCCTTCCGGCCAAATAATTTGTTTTTACCATCTGCTACCATTTTCGGAAAAAGGATCAGTCCTTTTTAACATTTCAAAAGTCCAAATTTGGAAAAATGTAGCCTATTTTCAAAAAAACACACTGTTGCGACTTTTGAATATTGGACATTCATAGAAATGGCCGGAACAGTGTTCCCCAATAATGTTTTTTCGCCCATCTCCTACCATTTTCGAAAAAAGGAGGAAAGTCCTTTTTAAAATTTCAAAAGTCGACATTAGGAAAAATGTCGTCTATTTTCAACAAAAACGAAACTTTTAAATATTGGACATTCATAGAAATGGCCGGAAGAGTGTTCCCCAATAATGTTTTTTCGTCCATCTCCTACCATTTTTGAAAAAAAGGAGCAAAGTCCTTTTTAAAATTTCAAAAGTCGAAATTTTGAAAAATGTCGCCTATTTTCAACAAAAACACACTTTTGCGACTTTTGAATATTGGACATTCATAGAAATGGCCTGAGGAGTGTTCTCCAATAATTTTTTTCGCCCATCACCTACCATTTTCCAAAAAAGGAGCAGTCTTTTTTAAAATTTCAAAAGTTGAAATTTTGAAAAATGTCGCCTATTTTCAAAAAAACACACTGTTAAGACTTTTGAATATTGGACATTCATAGAAATGGCCTGAAAGTTGTCTCCAAAAATTCTTTTTCTCCCATCTTCTACCATTTTCGGAAAAAGGAGCAAAGTCCTTTTTAAAATTTCAAAAGTCGAAATTTAGAAAAATGTTGCCTATTTTCAAAAAAACACACTTTTGCGACTTTTGAATATTGGACATTCATAGAAATGGCCGGAACAGTGTTCTTCAATAATGTTTTTTTGCTCATCTCCTACCATTTTCGAAAAAAGGAGCAAAGTCCTTTTTAACATTTCAAAAGTCCAAAGTTGAATATTGGACATTCATAGAAATGGCCGGAAGAGTGTTCCCCAATAATGTTTTTTCGCCCATCTCCTACCATTTTCGAAAAAAAAGCAAAGTCCTTTTAAAATTTCAAACGTCCAAATTTGGAAAAATGTCGCCTATTTTCAAAAAAACACACTTGTGCGACTTTTGAATATTGGACATTCATAGGGCTGGCCGGAGGAGTGTTCTCCAATAATTTTTTTTCGCCAATCTCCTACTATTTTCGAAAAAAGGAGCAAAGTTCTTTTTAAAATTTCAAAAGTCGAAATTTGGAAAAATGTTTCCTATTTAAAAAAAACACACTGTTGCAACTTTTGAATATTGGACATTCATAGAAATGGCCGGAAGAGTGTTCCCCAATAATGTGTTTTCGCCCATCTCCTACCATTTTCGCAAAAAAGGGGCAAAGTCCTTTTTAAAATTTCAAAATTTGAAATTTGGAAAAATGTCGCCTATTTTCAACAAAAACACATTTTTGCGACTTTTGAATATTGGACATTCATAGAAATGGCCTGAGGAGTGTTCTCCAATAATTTTTTTCGCCCATCACCTACCATTTTCGGAAAAAGGAGCAGTCTTTTTTAAAACTTCAAAAGTTGAAATTTGGAAAAATGTTGCCTATTTTCAAAAAAACACACTGTTAAGACTTTTGAATATTGAACATTCATATAAATGGCCTGAAAGTATTCTCTAATAATTCTTTTTCTCCCATCTTCTACCATTTTCGGAAAAAGGAGCAAAGTCCTTTTTAAAATTTCAAAAGTCGAAATTTAGAAAAATTTCGCGTATTTTCAAAAAAACACACTTTTGCGACTTTTGAATATTGGACATTCATAGAAATGGCCGGAAGAGTGTTCCCCAATAATGTTTTTTCGCCCATCTCCTACCATTTTCGAAAAAAGGAGCAAAGTCCTTTTTAACATTTCAAAAGTCCAAATTTGAATATTGGACATTCATAGAAATGGCCGGAAGAGTGTTCCCCAATAATGTTTTTTCGCCCATCTCCTACCATTTTCGAAAAAAAGAGCAAAGTCCTTTTAAAATTTCAAACGTCCAAATTTAGAAAAATGTCGCCTTTTTTCAAAAAAACACACTTGTGCGACTTTTGAATATTGGACATTCATAGGGATGGCCGGAGGAGTGTTCTCCAATAATTGTTTTCTCCAATCTCCTACTATTTTCGAAAAAAGGAGCAAAGTCCTTTTTAAAATTTCAAAAGTCGACATTTGGAAAAATGTCGCCTATTTTCAACAAAAACACACTTTTGCGACTTTTGATTATTGGACATTCATAGAAATGGCCGGAATAGTGTTCCCCAATAATGTTTTTTCGCCCATCTCCTACCATTTTCGAAAAAAGGAGCAAAGTCCTTTTTAAGATTTCAAAAGTCGAAATTTGGAAAAATGTCGCCTATTGTCAAAAAAACACACTTTTGAATATTGGACATTCATTGGGATGGCCTTCCGGCCAAATAATTTTTTTTTTACAATCTCCTTACAATTTTCGGAAAAAGGGTCATTCCTTTTTAACATTTCAAAAGTCCAAATTTGGAAAAATGAAGCATATTTTCAAAAAAACACACTGTTGCGACTTTTGAATATTGGACATTCATAGAAATGGCCGGAACAGTGTTCCCCAATAATGTTTTTTCGCCCATCTCCTACCACTTTCGAAAAAAGGAGCAAAGTCCTTTTTAAAATTTCAAAAGTCGAAATTCGGAAAAATGTTTCCTATTTTCAACAAAAACACACTTTTGCGACTTTTGAATATTGGACATTCATAGAAATGGCCTGAGGAGTGTTCTCCAATAATTTTTTTCGCCCATCTCCTACCATTTTCGAAAAAAGGAGCAAAGTCCTTTTTAAAATTTCAAAAGTTGAAATTTGGAAAAATGACGCCTATTTTCAAAAAAACACACTGTTTAGACTTTTGAATATTGGACATTCATAGAAATGGCCTGAAAGTATTCTCCAATAATTCTTTTTCTCCCATATTCTACCATTTTCGCAAAAAGGAGCAACGTCTTTTTTAAAATTTCAAAAGTCGAAATTTGGAAAAATTTCACCTATTTTCAAAAAAGCACACTTTTGCAACTTTTGAATATTGGACATTCCTAGAAATGGCCGGAAGAGTGTTCCCCAATAATGTTTTTTCGCCCATTTCCTACCTATTGTCAAAAAAACCCACTTTTGAATATTGGGCATTCATAGAGATGGGCTTTCGGCCAAATAATTTGTTTTTTACCATCTCCTACCATTTTCGGAAAAAGGATCAGTCCTTTTTAACATTTCAAAAGTCCAAATTTGAATATTGGACATTCATAGAAATGGCCGGAACAGTGTTCCCCAATAATGTTTTTTCGCCCATCTCCTGCCATTTTCGAAAAAAGGAGCAAAGTCCTTTTTAAAATTTCAAAAGTCGAAATTTGGAAAAATGTCGCCTATTGTCAAAAGAACACACTTTTGAATATTGGACACTCATAGGGATGGCCTTCCGGCCAAATAATTTGTTTTTTACCATCTTCTACCATTTTCCGATAAAGGATCAGTCCTTTTTAACATTTCAAAAGTCAAATTTGGAAAAATGTAGCCTATTTTCAAAAAAACACACTGTTGCGACTTTTGAATGTTGGACATTCATAGAAATGGCCGGAACAGTGTTCCCCAATAATGTTTTTTCGCCCATCTCCTACCTATTGTCAAAAAAAACCACTTTTGAATATTGGGCATTCATATTGGGAAATGGCCGGAACAGTGTTCCCCAATAATGTTTTTTCGCCCATCTCCTGCCATTTTCGAAAAAAGGAGCAAAGTCCTTTTTAAAATTTCAAAAGTCGAAATTTGGAAAAATGTCGCCTATTGTCAAAAAAACACACTTTTGAATATTGGACACTCATAGGGATGGCCTTCCGGCCAAATAATTTGTTTTTTACCATCTCCTACCATTTTCGGAAAAAGGATCAGTCCTTTTTAACATTTCAAAAGTCCAAATTTGAATATTGGATATTCATAGAAATGCCCGGAACAGTGTTCCCCAATAATGTTTTTTCGCCCATCTCCTGCCATTTTCGAAAAAAGGAGCAAAGTCCTTTTTAAAATTTCAAAAGTCGAAATTTGGAAAAATGTCGCCTATTGTCAAAAAAAACACACTTTTGAATATTGGACTCTGATAGGGATGGCCTTCCGGCCAAATAATTTGTTTTTTACCATCTTCTACCATTTTCCGATAAAGGATCAGTCCTTTTTAACATTTCAAAAGTCAAATTTGGAAAAATGTAGCCTATTTTCAAAAAAACACACTGTTGCGACTTTTGAATATTGGACATTCATAGAAATGGCCGGGACAGTGTTCCCCAATAATGTTTTTTCGCCCATCTCCACATATTGTCAAAAAAACCCACTTTTGAATATTGGGCATTCATAGAGATGGGCTTTCGGCCAAATAATTTGTTTTTTACCATCTCCTACCATTTTCGGAAAAAGGATCAGTCCTTTTTAACATTTCAAAAGTCAAATTTGGAAAAATGTAGCATATTTTCAAAAAAACACACTGTTGCGACTTTTGAATATTGGACATTCATAGAAATGGCCGGAAATGTGTTCCCCAATAATGCTTTTTCGCCCATCTTCTACCATTTTCGAAAAAAGGAGCAAAGTCCTTTTTAAAATTTCAAAAGTCGAAATTCGGAAAAATGTTTCCTATTTTCAACAAAAACACACTGTTGCGACTTTTGAATATTGGACATTCATAGAAATGGCGTGAGGAGTGTTCTCCAATAATTTTTTTCGCCCATCTGCTACCATTTTCGGAAAAAGGAGCAGTCTTTTTTAAAATTTCAAAAGTTGAAATTTGGAAAAATGTCGCCTATTTTCAAAAAAAAAACACTGTTAAGACTTTTGAATATTGGACATTCATAGAAATGGCCTGAGGGTATTCTCCAATAATTATTTTTCTCCTATCTTCTACCATTTTCGAAAAAAGGAGCAAAGTCCTTTTTAAAATTTCAAAAGTCCAAATTTGGAAAATGTCACCTATTGTCAAAAAAACACACTTTTGAATATTGGACATTCATAGCAATGGCCTGAAAGTATTCTCCAATAATTCTTTTTCTCCCATCTTCTACCATTTTCGGAAAAAGGAGCAAAGTCTTTTTTAAAATTTCAAAAGTCGAAATTTGGAAAAATTTCGCCTATTTTCAAAAAAGCACCTTTTGCGACTTTTGAATATTGTACATTTTTTTTATTGTATTTTGTATTGTACATGTTTTTTACCATCTTCTACCATTTTCCGATAAAGGATCAGTCCTTTTTAACATTTCAAAAGTCAAATTTGGAAAAATGTAGCCTATTTTCAAAAAAACACACTGTTGCGACTTTTGAATATTGGACATTCATAGAAATGGCCGGGACAGTGTTCCCCAATAATGTTTTTTCGCCCATCTCCACATATTGTCAAAAAAATACACTTTTGAATATTGGGCATTTATAGAGATGGCCTTCCGGCCAAAAAATTTGTTTTTTACCATCTCCTACTATTTTCGGAAAAAGGATCAGTCCTTTTTAACATTTCAAAAGTCCAAATTTGGAAAAATGTAGCCTATTTTCAAAAAAACACACTGTTAAGACTTTTGAATATTGGACATTCATAGAAATGGCCTGAAAGTATTCTCCTATTTTCAAAAAAACACACTTTTGCGACTTTTGAATATTAGACATTCATAGAAATGGCCGGAACAGCGTTCCCCAATAATGTTTTTTCGCCCATCTCCTACCTATTGTCAAAAAAATACACTTTTGAATATTGGGCATTTATAGAGATGGCCTTCCGGCCAAATAATTTGTTTTTTACCATCTTCTACCATTTTCGGAAAAAGGATCAGTCCTTTTTAACATTTCATAAGTCCAAATTTGGAAAAATGTAGCCTTTAAAAAGGAGCAAAGTCCTTTTTAAAATTTCAAAAGTCGAAATTTGGAAAAATGTCGCCTATTGTCAAAAAAACACACTTTTGAATATAGGACATTCATAGGGATGGCCTTCCGGCCAAATAATTTGTTTTTTCCCATCTCCTACCATTTTCGGAAAAAGGAGCAAAGTCCTTTTTAACATTTCAAAAGTCCAAATTTGAATATTGGACATTCATAGAAATGGCCGGAAGAGTGTTCCCCAATAATGTTTTTTCGCCCATCTCCTACCATTTTCGAAAAAAAGAGCAAAGTCCTTTTTAAAATTTCAAAAGTCCAAATTTGGAAAAATGTCGCTTATTGTCAAAAAAACACACTTTTCAATATTGGACATTCATAGCAATGGCCTGAAAGTATTCTCCAATAATTCTTTTTCTCCCATCTTCTACCATTTTCGGAAAAAGGAGCAGTCTTTTTTAAAATTTCAAAAGTCGAAATTTGGAAAAATTTCGGCTATTTTCCAAAAAGCACAGTTTTGCGACTTTTGAATATTGGACATTCATAGAAATGGCCGGAACAGTGTTCCCCAATAATGTTTTTTCGCCCATCTCCTACCTATTGTCAAAAAAACACACTTTTGAATATAGGACATTCATAGGGATGGCCTTCCGGCCAAATAATTTGTTTTTTCCCATCTCCTACCATTTTCGGAAAAAGGAGCAAAGTGATTTTTAACATTTAAAAAGTCCAAATTTGAATATTGGACATTCATAGAAATGGCCGGAAGAGTGTTCCCCAATAATGTTTTTTCGCCCATCACCTACCATTTTCGAAAAAAGAGCAAAGTCCTTTTAAAATTTCAAACGTCCAAATTTGGAAAAATGTCGCCTATTTTCAAAAAAACACACTTGTGCGACTTTTGAATATTGGACGTTCATAGGGCTGGCCGGAGGACTATTCTCCCATAATTTTTTTTCGCCAATCTCCTACTATTTTCGAAAAAAGGAGCAAAGTCCTTTTTAAAATTTCAAAAGTCGACATTTGGAAAAATGTCGCATATTTTCAAAAAAACACACTGTTAAGACTTTTGAATATTGGACATTCATAGAAATGGCCTGAAAGTATTCTCTTATTTTCAAAAAAACACACTGTTGCGACTTTTGAATATTGGACATTCATACAAATGGCCGGAACAGTGTTCCCCAATAATGTTTTTTCGCCCATCTCCTACCTACTGTCAAAAAAACACACTTTTGAATATTGGACATTCATAGGGACGGCCTTCCGGCCAAATAATTTGTTTTTTACCATCTCCTACCATTTTCGGAAAAAGAAGAAAAGTCCTTTTAACATTTCAAAAGTCCAAATTTGGAAAAATGTAGCCTATTTTCAAAAAAACACACTGTTGCGACTTTTGAATATTGGACATTGATAGAAATGGCCTGAAAAGATTCTCTAATAATTCTTTTTCTCCCATCTTCTACCATTTTCGGAAAAAGGAGCAAAGTCTTTTTTAAAATTTCAAAAGTCGAAATTTGGAAAAATTTCGCCCATTTTCAAAAAAACACACTTTTGCGACTTTTGAATATTGGACATTCATAGAAATGGCCTGAAAGTATTCTCCAATAATTATTTCTCTCCTATCTTCTACCATTTTCGGAAAAAGGAGCAAAGTCCTTTTTAAAATTTCAAAAGTCGAAATTTGGAAAAATTTCGCCTATTTTCAAAAAAATACACTTTTGCGACTTTTGAATATTGGACATTCATAGAAATGGCCGGAACAGTGTTCCCCAATAATGTTTTTTCGCCCATCTCCTACCTATTGTCAAAAAAACACACTTTTGAATATTGGAAATTCATAGAGATGGGCTTCCGGCCAAATAATTTGTTTTTTACCATCTCCTACCATTTTCGGAAAAAGGATCAGTCCTTTTTAACCTTTCAAAAGTCCAAATTTGAATATTGGACATTCATAGAAATGGCCGGAAGAGTGTTCCCCAATAATGTTTTTTCGCCCATCGCCTTACATTTTCGAAAAAAGGAGCAAAGTCCTTTTAAAATTTCAAACGTCCAAATTTGGAAAAATGTCGCCTATTTTCAAAAAAACACTTTTGTGCGACTTTTGAATATTGGACATTCATAGGGCTGGCCGGAGGAGTGTTCTCCAATAATTTTTTTTCGCCAATCTCCTACCATTTTCGAAAAAAGGAGCAAAGTCCTTTTTAAAATTTCAAAAGTCGAAATTCGGAAAAATGTTTCCTATTTTCAACAAAAACACACTTTTGCGACTTTTGAGTATTGGACATTCATAGAAATGGCCGGAACAGTGTTGCCCAATAATGTTTTTTTGCCCATCTCCTACCTATTGTCAAAAAAACACACTTTTGAATATTGGAAATTCATAGAGATGGGCTTCCGGCCAAATAATTTGTTTTTTACCATCTCCTACCATTTTCGGAAAAAGGATCAGTCCTTTTTAACCTTTCAAAAGTCCAAATTTGAATATTGGACATTCATAGAAATGGCCGGAAGAGTGTTCCCCAATAATGTTTTTTCGCCCATCGCCTTACATTTTCGAAAAAAAGAGCAAAGTCCTTTTAAAATTTCAAACGTCCAAATTTGGAAAAATGTCGCCTATTTTCAAAAAAACACTTTTGTGCGACTTTTGAATATTGGACATTCATAGGGCTGGCCGGAGGAGTGTTCTCCAATAATTTTTTTTCGCCAATCTCCTACCATTTTCGAAAAAAGGAGCAAAGTCCTTTTTAAAATTTCAAAAGTCGAAATTCGGAAAAATGTTTCCTATTTTCAACAAAAACACACTTTTGCGACTTTTGAGTATTGGACATTCATAGAAATGGCCGGAACAGTGTTGCCCAATAATGTTTTTTTGCCCATCTCCTACCATTTTCGAAAAAAGGAGCAAAGTCCTTTTTAAAATTTCAAAAGTCGAAATTTGGAAAAATGTCGCCTATTGTCAAAAAAACACACTTTTGAATATTGGACATTCATAGGGATGGCCTTCCGGCCAAATAATTTGTTTTTTACCATCTCCTACCATTTTCGGATAAAGAAGAAAAGTCCTTTTTAACATTTCAAAAGTCCAAATTTGGAAAAATGTAGCCTATTTTCAAAAAAACACACTGTTAAGACTTTTGAATATTGGACATTCATAGAAATGGCCGGAAGAGTGTTCCCCAATAATTTTTTTTCGCAAATTTTCTACCATTTTCGAAAAAAGGAGCACAGTCCTTTTTAAAATTTCAAAAGTCGAAATTTAAAAAAATGTCGCCTATTTTAAAAAAAACACACTGTTGCGACTTTTGAATATTGGACATTCATAGGGATGGCCGGAGGAGTGTTCTCCAATAATTTTTTTTCGCCCATCTCCTACCATTTTCAAAAAAAGGAGCAAAGTCCTTTTTAAAATTTCAAAAGTCCAAATTTGGAAAATGTCACCTATTGTCAAAAAAACACACTTTTGAATATTGGACATTCATAGCAATGGCCTGAAAGTATTCTCCAATAATTCTTTTTCTCCCATCTTCTACCATTTTCGGAAAAAGGAGCAAAGTCTTTTTTAAAATTTCAAAAGTCGAAATTTGGAAAAATTTCGCCTATTTTCAAAAAAGCACCCTTTTCCGACTTTTGAATATTGTACATTCAAAGAAATGGCCGGAACAGCGTTCCCCAATAATGTTTTTTCGCCCATCTCCTACCTATTGTCAAAAAAATACACTTTTGAATATTGGGCATTTATAGAGATGGCCTTCCGGCCAAATAATTTGTTTTTTACCATCTCCTACCATTTTCGGATAAAGAAGAAAAGTCCTTTTTAACATTTCAAAAGTCCAAATTTGGAAAAATGTAGCCTATTTTCAAAAAAACACACTGTTAAGACTTTTGAATATTGGACATTCATAGAAATGGCCGGAAGAGTGTTCCCCAATAATTTTTTTTCGCAAATTTTCTACCATTTTCGAAAAAAGGAGCACAGTCCTTTTTAAAATTTCAAAAGACGAAATTAAAAAAAATGTCGCCTATTTTAAAAAAAACACACTGTTGCGACTTTTGAATATTGGACATTCATAGGGATGGCCGGAGGAGTGTTCTCCAATAATTTTTTTCGCCCATCTCCTACCATTTTCGAAAAAAGGAGCAAAGTCCTTTTTAAAATTTCAAAAGTCCAAATTTGGAAAAATGTCACCTATTGTCAAAAAAACACACTTTTCAATATTGGACATTCATAGCAATGGCCTGAAAGTATTCTCCAATAATTCTTTTTCTCCCATCTTCTACCATTTTCGGAAAAAGGAGCAGTCTTTTTTAAAATTTCAAAAGTCGAAATTTGGAAAAATTTCGGTTATTTTCCAAAAAGCACAGTTTTGCGACTTTTGAATATTGGACATTCATAGAAATGGCCGGAACAGTGTTCCCCAATAATTTTTTTTTGCCCATCTCCTACCTATTGTCAAAAAAACACACTTTTGAATATAGGACATTCATAGGGATGGCCTTCCGGCCAAATAATTTGTTTTTTCCCATCTCCTACCATTTTCGGAAAAAGGAGCAAAGTTATTTTTAATATTTAAAAAGTCCAAATTTGAATATTGGACATTCATAGAAATGGCCGGAAGAGTGTTCCCCAATAATGTTTTTTCGCCCATCACCTACTATTTTCGAAAAAAAGAGCAAAGTCCTTTTAAAATTTCAAACGTCCAAATTTGGAAAAATGTCGCCTATTTTCAAAAAAACATACTTGTGCGACTTTTGAATATTGGACGGTCATAGGGCTGGCCGGAGGACTGTTCTCCCATAATTTTTTTTCGCCAATCTCTTACTATTTTCGAAAAAAGGAGCAAAGTCCTTTTTAAAATTTTAAAAGTCGACATTTGGAAAAATGTCGCCTATTTTCAAAAAAACACACTGTTAAGACTTTTGAATATTGGACATTCATAGAAATGGCCTGAAAGTATTCTCCTATTTAAAAAAAAACACACTGTTGCGACTTTTGAATATTGGACATTCATAGAAATGGCGTGAAAAGATTCTCCAATAATTCTTTTTCTCCCATCTTCTACCATTTTCGGAAAAAGGAGCAAAGTCTTTTTTAAAATTTCAAAAGTCGAAATTTGGAAAAATTTCGCCCATTTTCAAAAAAACACACTTTTGCGACTTTTGAATATTGGACATTCATAGAAATGGCCGGAACAGTGTTCCCCAATAATGTTTTTTCGCCCATCGCCTACCATTTTCGAAAAAAAGAGCAGTCCTTTTAAAATTTCAAACGTCCAAATTTGGAAAAATGTCGCCTATTTTCAAAAAAAACACACTTGTGCGACTTTTGAATATTGGACATTCATAGGGCTGGCCGGAGGAGTGTTCTCCAATAATTTTTTTTCGCCAATCCCCTACCATTTTCGAAAAAAGGAGCAACGTCCTTTTTAAAATTTCAAAAGTCGAAATTCGGAAAAATGTTTCCTATTTTCAACAAAAACACACTTTTGCGACTTTTGAGTATTGGACATTCATAGAAATGGCCGGAACAGTGTTCCCCAATAATGTTTTTTCGCCCATCTCCTACCATTTTTGAAAAAAGGAGCAAAGTCCTTTTTAAAATTTCAAAAGTCGAAATTTGGAAAAATGTCGCCTATTGTCAAAAAAACACACTTTTGAATATTGGACATTCATAGGGATGGCCTTCCGGCCAAATAATTTGTTTTTTACCATCTCCTACCATTTTCGGATAAAGAAGAAAAGTCGTTTTTAACATTTCAAAAGTCCAAATTTGGAAAAATGTAGCCTATTTTCAAAAAAACACACTGTTAAGACTTTTGAATATTGGACATTCATAGAAATGGCCTGAAAGTATTCTCCAATAATTCTTTTTCTCCCATCTTCTACCATTTTCGGAAAAAGGAGCAAAGTCTTTTTTAAAATTTCAAAAGTCGAAATTTGGAAAAATTTCGCATATTTTCAAAAAAACACACTTTTGCGACTTTTGAATATTGGACATTCATAGAAATGGCCGGAACAGTGTTCCCCAATAATGTTTTTTCGCCCATCTCCTACCTATTGTCAAAAAAACACACTTTTGAATATAGGACATTCATAGGGATGGCCTTCCGGCCAAATAATTTATTTTTTCCCATCTCCTACCATTTTCGGAAAAAGGAGCAAAGTGATTTTTAACATTTAAAAAGTCCAAATTTGAATATTGGACATTCATAGAAATGGCCGGAAGAGTGTTCTCCAATAATGTTTTTTCGCCCATCACCTACTATTTTCGAAAAAAAGAGCAAAGTCCTTTTAAAATTTCAAACGTCCAAATTTGGAAAAATGTCGCCTATTTTCAAAAAAACATACTTGTGCGACTTTTGAATATTGGACGGTCATAGGGCTGGCCGGAGGACTGTTCTCCCATAATTTTTTTTCGCCAATCTCCTACTATTTTCGAAAAAAGGAGCAAAGTCCTTTTTAAAATTTTAAAAGTCGACATTTGGAAAAATGTCGCCTATTTTCAAAAAAACACACTGTTAAGACTTTTGAATATTGGACATTCATAGAAATGGCCTGAAAGTATTCTCCTATTTAAAAAAAAACACACTGTTGCGACTTTTGAATATTGGACATTCATAGAAATGGCCTGAAAGTATTCTCCAATAATTATTTTTCTCCTATCTTCTACCATTTTCGGAAAAAGGAGCAAAGTCCTTTTTAAAATTTCAAAAGTCGAAACTTGGAAAAATTTCGCCTATTTTCAAAAAAACACACTTTTGCGACTTTTGAATATTGGACATTCATAGAAATGGCCGGAACAGTGTTTCCCAATGATGTTTTTTCGCCCATTTCCTACCTATTGTCAAAAAAACACACTTTTGAATATTGGACATTCATAGAGATGGCCTTCCGGCCAAATAATTTGTTTTTTAACATCTCCTACCATTTTCGGAAAAAGGATCAGTCCTTTTTAACATTTCAAAAGTCCAAATTTGAATATTGGACATTCATAGAAATGGCCGGAAGAGTGTTGCCCAATAATGTTTTTTCGCCCATCGCCTACCATTTTCGAAAAAAAGAGCAAAGTCCTTTTAAAATTTCAAACGTCCAAATTTGAAAAAATGTCGCCTATTTTCAAAAAAAACACACTTTTGCGACTTTTGAGTATTGGACATTCATAGAAATGGCCGGAACAGTGTTCCCCAATAATGTTTTTTCGCCCATCTCCTACCATTTTTGAAAAAAGGAGCAAAGTCCTTTTTAAAATTTCAAAAGTCGAAATTTGGAAAAATGTCGCCTATTGTCAAAAAAACACACTTTTGAATATTGGACATTCATAGGGATGGCCTTCCGGCCAAATAATTTGTTTTTTACCATCTCCTACCATTTTCGGATAAAGAAGAAAAGTCGTTTTTAACATTTCAAAAGTCCAAATTTGGAAAAATGTAGCCTATTTTCAAAAAAACACACTGTTAAGACTTTTGAATATTGGACATTCATAGAAATGGCCTGAAAGTATTCTCCAATAATTCTTTTTCTCCCATCTTCTACCATTTTCGGAAAAAGGAGCAAAGTCTTTTTTAAAATTTCAAAAGTCGAAATTTGGAAAAATTTCGCATATTTTCAAAAAAACACACTTTTGCGACTTTTGAATATTGGACATTCATAGAAATGGCCGGAACAGTGTTCCCCAATAATGTTTTTTCGCCCATCTCCTACCTATTGTCAAAAAAACACACTTTTGAATATAGGACATTCATAGGGATGGCCTTCCGGCCAAATAATTTGTTTTTTCCCATCTCCTACCATTTTCGGAAAAAGGAGCAAAGTGATTTTTAACATTTAAAAAGTCCAAATTTGAATATTGGACATTCATAGAAATGGCCGGAAGAGTGTTCTCCAATAATGTTTTTTCGCCCATCACCTACTATTTTCGAAAAAAAGAGCAAAGTCCTTTTAAAATTTCAAACGTCCAAATTTGGAAAAATGTCGCCTATTTTCAAAAAAACATACTTGTGCGACTTTTGAATATTGGACGGTCATAGGGCTGGCCGGAGGACTGTTCTCCCATAATTTTTTTTCGCCAATCTCCTACTATTTTCGAAAAAAGGAGCAAAGTCCTTTTTAAAATTTTAAAAGTCGACATTTGGAAAAATGTCGCCTATTTTCAAAAAAAAACACTGTTAAGACTTTTGAATATTGGACATTCATAGAAATGGCCTGAAAGTATTCTCCTATTTAAAAAAAAACACACTGTTGCGACTTTTGAATATTGGACATTCATAGAAATGGCGTGAAAAGATTCTCCAATAATTCTTTTTCTCCCATCTTCTACCATTTTCGGAAAAAGGAGCAAAGTCTTTTTTAAAATTTCAAAAGTCGAAATTTGGAAAAATTTCGCCCATTTTCAAAAAAACACACTTTTGCGACTTTTGAATATTGGACATTCATAGAAATGGCCTGAAAGTATTCTCCAATAATTATTTTTCTCCTATCTTCTACCATTTTCGGAAAAAGGAGCAAAGTCCTTTTTAAAATTTCAAAAGTCGAAACTTGGAAAAATTTCGCCTATTTTCAAAAAAACACACTTTTGCGACTTTTGAATATTGGACATTCATAGAAATGGCCGGAACAGTGTTTCCCAATGATGTTTTTTCGCCCATTTCCTACCTATTGTCAAAAAAACACACTTTTGAATATTGGACATTCATAGAGATGGCCTTCCGGCCAAATAATTTGTTTTTTAACATCTCCTACCATTTTCGGAAAAAGGATCAGTCCTTTTTAACATTTCAAAAGTCCAAATTTGAATATTGGACATTCATAGAAATGGCCGGAAGAGTGTTGCCCAATAATGTTTTTTCGCCCATCGCCTACCATTTTCGAAAAAAAGAGCAAAGTCCTTTTAAAATTTCAAACGTCCAAATTTGAAAAAATGTCGCCTATTTTCAAAAAAACACACTTTTGCGACTTTTGAATATTGGACATTCATAGGGCTGGCCGGAGGAGTGTTCTCCAATAATTTTTTTTCGCCAATCTCCTACCATTTTCGAAAAAAGGAGCAACGACCTTTTTAAAATTTCAAAAGTCGAAATTCGGAAAAATGTTTCCTATTTTCAACAAAAACACACTTTTGCGACTTTTGAGTATTGGACATTCATAGAAATGGCCGGAACAGTGTTCCCCAATAATGTTTTTTCGCCCATCTTCTACCATTTTTGAAAAAAGGAGCAAAGTCCTTTTTAAAATTTCAAAAGTCGAAATTTGGAAAAATGTCGCCTATTGTCAAAAAAACACACTTTTGAATATTGGACATTCATAGGGATGGCCTTCCGGCCAAATAATTTGTTTTTTACCATCTCCTACCATTTTCGGATAAAGAAGAAAAGTCGTTTTTAACATTTCAAAAGTCCAAATTTGGAAAAATGTAGCCTATTTTCAAAAAAACACACTGTTAAGACTTTTGAATATTGGACATTCATAGAAATGGCCTGAAAGTATTCTCCAATAATTCTTTTTCTCCCATCTTCTACCATTTTCGGAAAAAGGAGCAAAGTCTTTTTTAAAATTTCAAAAGTCGAAATTTGGAAAAATTTCGCATATTTTCAAAAAAACACACTTTTGCGACTTTTGAATATTGGACATTCATAGAAATGGCCGGAACAGTGTTCCCCAATAATGTTTTTTCGCCCATCTCCTACCTATTGTCAAAAAAACACACTTTTGAATATTGGAAATTCATAGAGATGGCCTTCCGGCCAAATAATTTGTTTTTTACCATCTCCTACCATTTTCGGAAAAAGGATCAGTCCTTTTTAACATTTCAAAAGTCCAAACTTGAATATTGGACATTCATAGAAATGGCCGGAAGAGTGTTCCCCAATAATGTTTTTTCGCCCATCTCCTACCATTTTCGAAAAAAAGAGCAAAGTTCTTTTAAAATTTCAAACGTCCAAATTTGAAAAAATGTCGCCTATTTTCAAAAAAAACACACTTGTGCGACTTTTGAATATTGGACATTCATAGGGCTGGCCGGAGGAGTGTTCTCCAATAATTTTTTTTCGCCAATCTCCTACCATTTTCGAAAAAAGGAGCAACGTCCTTTTTAAAATTTCAAAAGTCGAAATTCGGAAAAATGTTTCCTATTTTCAACAAAAACACACTTTTGCGACTTTTGAGTATTGGACATTCATAGAAATGGCCGGAACAGTGTTCCCCAATAATGTTTTTTCGCCCATCTCCTACCATTTTTGAAAAAAGGAGCAAAGTCCTTTTTAAAATTTTAAAAGTCGAAATTTGGAAAAATGTCGCCTATTGTCAAAAAAACACACTTTTGAATATTGGACATTCATAGGGATGGCCTTCCGGCCAAATAATTTGTTTTTTACCATCTCCTACCCTTTTCGGATAATGAAGAAAAGTCGTTTTTAACATTTCAAAAGTCCAAATTTGGAAAAATGTAGCCTATTTTCAAAAAAACACACTGTTAAGACTTTTGAATATTGGACATTCATAGAAATGGCCTGAAAGTATTCTCCAATAATTCTTTTTCTCCCATCTTCTACCATTTTCGGAAAAAGGAGCAAAGTCTTTTTTAAAATTTCAAAAGTCGAAATTTGGAAAAATTTCGCATATTTTCAAAAAAACACACTTTAGCGACTTTTGAATATTGGACATTCATAGAAATGGCCTGAACAGTGTTCCCCAATAATGTTTTTTCGCCCATCTCCTACCTATTGTCAAAAAAACACACTTTTGAATATTGGAAATTCATAGAGATGGCCTTCCGGCCAAATAATTTGTTTTTTACCATCTCCTACCATTTTCGGAAAAAGGATCAGTCCTTTTTAACATTTCAAAAGTCCAAACTTGAATATTGGACATTCATAGAAATGGCCGGAAGAGTGTTCCCCAATAATGTTTTTTCGCCCATCTCCTACCATTTTCGAAAAAAAGAGCAAAGTTCTTTTAAAATTTCAAACGTCCAAATTTGAAAAAATGTCGCCTATTTTCAAAAAAACACACTTTTGCGACTTTTGAATATTGGACATTCATAGGGCTGGCCTTCCGGCCAAATAATTTGTTTTTTACAATCTCCTACCGATTTCGGAAAAAGGATCAGTCCTTTTTAACATTTCATAAGTCCAAATTTTGAAAAATGTAGCCTATAAAAAGGAGTAAAGTCCTTTTTAAAATTGCAAAAGTCGAAATTGGAAAAATGTCGCCTATTGTCAAAAAAACACACTTTTGAATATAGGACATTCATAGGGATGGCCTTCCGGCCAAATAATTTGTTTTTTCCCATCTCCTACCATTTTCGGAAAAAGGAACAAAGTCCTTTTTAACATTTCAAAAGTCCAAATTTGAATATTGGACATTCATAGAAATGGCCGGAAGAGTTTTCCCCAATAATGTTTTTTCGCCCATCTCCTACCATTTTCGAAAAAAAGAGCAAAGTCCTTTTAAAATTTCAAACGTCCGAATTTGGAAAAATGTCGCCTATTTTCAAAAAAACACACTTGTGCGACTTTTGAATATTGGACATTCATAGGGCTGGCCGGAGGAGTGTTCTCCAATAATTTTTTTTCGCCAATTTCCTACTATTTTCGAAAAAAGGAGCAAAGTCCGTTTTAAAATTTCAAAAGTCGACATTTGAAAAAATGTCGCCTATTTTCAACAAAAACACACTTTTGCGTCTTTTGAATATTGGACATTCATAGGGCTGGCCTTCCGGCCAAATAATTTGTTTTTTACCACCTCCTACCATTTTCGGAAAAAGGATCAGTCCTTTTTAACATTTCAAAAGTCCAAATTTGAATATTGGACATTCATAGAAATGGCCGGAAGAGTGTTCCCCAATAATGTTTTTTCGCCCATCTCCTACCTATTGTCAAAAAAACACACTTTTGAATAATGGAAGTTCATAGAGATGGCCTTCCGGCCAAATAATTTGTTTTTTACCATCTCCTACCATTATCGGATAATGAAGAAAAGTCGTTTTTAACATTTCAAAAGTCCAAATTTGGAAAAATGTAGCCTATTTTCAAAAAAACACACTGTTAAGACTTTTGAATATTGGACATTCATAGAAATGGCCTGAAAGTATTCTCCAATAATTCTTTTTCTCCCATCTTCTACCATTTTCGGAAAAAGGAGCAAAGTCTTTTTTAAAATTTCAAAAGTCGAAATTTGGAAAAATTTCGCGTATTTTCAAAAAAACACACTTTTGCGACTTTTGAATATTGGACATTCATAGAAATGGCCGGAACAGTGTTCCCCAATAATGTTTTTTCGCCCATCTCCTACCTATTGTCAAAAAAACACACTTTTGAATATAGGACATTCATAGGGATGGCCTTCCGGCCAAATAATTTGTTTTTTCCCATCTCCTACCATTTTCGGAAAAAGGAGCAAAGTGATTTTTAACATTTAAAAAGTCCAAATTTGAATATTGGACATTCATAGAAATGGCCGGAAGAGTGTTCCCCAATAATGTTTTTTCGCCCATCACCTACTATTTTCGAAAAAAAGTGCAAAGTCCTTTTAAAATTTCAAACGTCCAAATTTGGAAAAATGTCGCCTATTTTCAAAAAAACATACTTGTGCGACTTTTGAATATTGGACGGTCATAGGGCTGGCCGGAGGACTGTTCTCCCATAATTTTTTTTCACCAATCTCCTACTATTTTCGAAAAAAGGAGCAAAGTCCTTTTTAAAATTTTAAAAGTCGACATTTGGAAAAATGTCGCCTATTTTCAAAAAAACACACTGTTAAGACTTTTGAATATTGGACATTCATAGAAATGGCCTGAAAGTATTCTCCTATTTAAAAAAAAACACACTGTTGCGACTTTTGAATATTGGACATTCATAGAAATGGCGTGAAAAGATTCTCCAATAATTCTTTTTCTCCCATCTTCTACCATTTTCGGAAAAAGGAGCAAAGTCTTTTTTAAAATTTCAAAAGTCGAAATTTGGAAAAATTTCGCCCATTTTCAAAAAAACACACTTTTGCGACTTTTGAATATTGGACATTCATAGAAATGGCCTGAAAGTATTCTCCAATAATTATTTTTCTCCTATCTTCTACCATTTTCGGAAAAAGGAGCAAAGTCCTTTTTAAAATTTCAAAAGTCGAAACTTGGAAAAATTTCGCCTATTTTCAAAAAAACACACTTTTGCGACTTTTGAATATTGGACATTCATAGAAATGGCCGGAACAGTGTTCCCCAATGATGTTTTTTCGCCCATTTCCTACCTATTGTCAAAGAAACACACTTTTGAATATTGGACATTCATAGAGATGGCCTTCCGGCCAAATAATTTGTTTTTTAACATCTCCTACCATTTTCGGAAAAAGGATCAGTCCTTTTTAACATTTCAAAAGTCCAAATTTGAATATTGGACATTCATAGAGATGGCCTTCCGGCCAAATAATTTGTTTTTTAACATCTCCTACCATTTTCGGAAAAAGGATCAGTCCTTTTTAACATTTCAAAAGTCCAAATTTGAATATTGGACATTCATAGAAATGGCCGGAAGAGTGTTGCCCAATAATGTTTTTTCGCCCATCGCCTACCATTTTCGAAAAAAAGAGCAAAGTCCTTTTAAAATTTCAAACGTCCAAATTTGAAAAAATGTCGCCTATTTTCAAAAAAAACACACTTGTGCGACTTTTGAATATTGGACATTCATAGGGCTGGCCGGAGGAGTGTTCTCCAATAATTTTTTTTCGCCAATCTCCTACCATTTTCGAAAAAAGGAGCAACGTCCTTTTTAAAATTTCAAAAGTCGAAATTCGGAAAAATGTTTCCTATTTTCAACAAAAACACACTTTTGCGACTTTTGAGTATTGGACATTCATAGAAATGGCCGGAACAGTGTTCCCCAATAATGTTTTTTTGCCCATCTCCTACCATTTTTGAAAAAAGGAGGAAAGTCATTTTTAAAATTTCAAAAGTCGAAATTTGGAAAAATGTCGCCTATTGTCAAAAAAACACACTTTTGAATATTGGACATTCATAGGGATGGCCTTCCGGCCAAATAATTTGTTTTTTACCATCTCCTACCATTTTCGGATAAAGAAGAAAAGTCGTTTTTAACATTTCAAAAGTCCAAATTTGGAAAAATGTAGCCTATTTTCAAAAAAACACACTGTTAAGACTTTTGAATTTTGGACATTCATAGAAATGGCCTGAAAGTATTCTCCAATAATTCTTTTTCTCCCATCTTCTACCATTTTCGGAAAAAGGAGCAAAGTCTTTTTTAAAATTTCAAAAGTCGAAATTTGGAAAAATTTCGCATATTTTCAAAAAAACACACTTTTGCGACTTTTGAATATTGGACATTCATAGAAATGGCCGGAACAGTGTTCCCCAATAATGTTTTTTCGCCCATCTCCTACCTATTGTCAAAAAAACACACTTTTGAATATTGGAAATTCATAGAGATGGCCTTCCGGCCAAATAATTTGTTTTTTACCATCTCCTACCATTTTCGGAAAAAGGATCAGTCCTTTTTAACATTTCAAAAGTCCAAACTTGAATATTGGACATTCATAGAAATGGCCGGAAGAGTGTTCCCCAATAATGTTTTTTCGCCCATCTCCTACCATTTTCGAAAAAAAGAGCAAAGTTCTTTTAAAATTTCAAACGTCCAAATTTGAAAAAATGTCGCCTATTTTCAAAAAAAACACACTTGTGCGACTTTTGAATATTGGACATTCATAGGGCTGGCCGGAGGAGTGTTCTCCAATAATTTTTTTTCGCCAATCTCCTACCATTTTCGAAAAAAGGAGCAACGTCCTTTTTAAAATTTCAAAAGTCGAAATTCGGATAAATGTTTCCTATTTTCAACAAAAACACACTTTTGCGACTTTTGAGTATTGGACATTCATAGAAATGGCCGGAACAGTGTTCCCCAATAATGTTTTTTCGCCCATCTCCTACCATTTTTGAAAAAAGGAGCAAAGTCCCTTTAAAATTTCAAAAGTCGAAATTTGGAAAAATGTCGCCTATTGTCAAAAAAACACACTTTTGAATATTGGACATTCATAGGGATGGCCTTCCGGCCAAATAATTTGTTTTTTACCATCTCCTACCATTTTCGGATAAAGAAGAAAAGTCGTTTTTAACATTTCAAAAGTCCAAATTTGGAAAAATGTAGCCTATTTTCAAAAAAACACACTGTTAAGACTTTTGAATATTGGACATTCATAGAAATGGCCTGAAAGTATTCTCCAATAATTCTTTTTCTCCCATCTTCTACCATTTTCGGAAAAAGGAGCAAAGTCTTTTTTAAAATTTCAAAAGTCGAAATTTGGAAAAATTTCGCATATTTTCAAAAAAACACACTTTTGCGACTTTTGAATATTGGACATTCATAGAAATGGCCGGAACAGTGTTCCCCAATAATGTTTTTTCGCCCATCTCCTACCTATTGTCAAAAAAACACACTTTTGAATATTGGAAATTCATAGAGATGGCCTTCCGGCCAAATAATTTGTTTTTTACCATCTCCTACCATTTTCGGAAAAAGGATCAGTCCTTTTTAACATTTCAAAAGTCCAAACTTGAATATTGGACATTCATAGAAATGGCCGGAAGAGTGTTCCCCAATAATGTTTTTTCGCCCATCTCCTACCATTTTCGAAAAAAAGGGCAAAGTTCTTTTAAAATTTCAAAAGTCGAAATTTGAAAAAATGTCGCCTATTTTCAAAAAAACACACTTTTGCGACTTTTGAATATTGGACATTCATAGGGCTGGCCTTCCGGCCAAATAATTTGTTTTTTACCATCTCCTACCGATTTCGGAAAAAGGATCAGTCCTTTTTAACATTTCATAAGTCCAAATTTTGAAAAATGTAGCCTATAAAAAGGAGCAAAGTCCTTTTTAAAATTTCAAAAGTCGAAATTGGAAAAATGTCGCCTATTGTCAAAAAAACACACTTTTGAATATAGGACATTCATACGGATGGCCTTCCGGCCAAATAATTTGTTTTTTCCCATCTCCTACCATTTTCGGAAAAAGGAACAAAGTCCTTTTTAACATTTCAAAAGTCCAAATTTGAATATTGGACATTCATAGAAATGGCCGGAAGAGTTTTCCCCAATAATGTTTTTTCGCCCATCTCCTACCATTTTCGAAAAAAAGAGCAAAGTCCTTTTAAAATTTCAAACGTCCGAATTTGGAAAAATGTCGCCTATTTTCAAAAAAACACACTTGTGCGGCTTTTGAATATTGGACATTCATAGGGCTGGCCGGAGGAGTGTTCTCCAATAATTTTTTTTCGCCAATTTCCTAATATTTTCGAAAAAAGGAGCAAAGTCCGTTTTAAAATTTCAAAAGTCGACATTTGAAAAAATGTCGCCTATTTTCAACAAAAACACACTTTTGCGTCTTTTGAATATTGGACATTCATAGGGCTGGCCGGAGGAGTGTTCTCCAATAATTTTTTTTCGCCAATCTCCTACCATTTTCGAAAAAAGGAGCAACGTCCTTTTTAAAATTTCAAAAGTCGAAATTCGGAAAAATGTTTCCTATTTTCAACAAAAACACACTTTTGCGACTTTTGAGTATTGGACATTCATAGAAATGGCCAGAACAGTGTTCCCCAATAATGTTTTTTCGCCTATCTCCTACCATTTTTGAAAAAAGGAGCAAAGTCTTTTTTAACATTTCAAAAGTCGAAATTTGGAAAAATGTCGCCTATTGTCAAAAAAACACACTTTTGAATATTGGACATTCATAGGGATGGCCTTCCGGCCAAATAATTTGTTTTTTACCATCTCCTACCATTTTCGGATAAAGAAGAAAAGTCGTTTTTAACATTTCAAAAGTCCAAATTTGGAAAAATGTAGCCTATTTTCAAAAAAACACACTGTTAAGACTTTTGAATATTGGACATTCATAGAAATGGCCTGAAAGTATTCTCCAATAATTCTTTTTCTCCCATCTTCTACCATTTTCGGAAAAAGGAGCAAAGTCCTTTTTAAAATTTCAAAAGTCGAAATTTGGAAAAATGTCGCCTATTGTCAAAAAAACACACTTTTGAATATTGGACATTCATAGGGATGGCCTTCCGGCCAAATAATTTGTTTTTTACCATCTCCTACCATTATCGGATAATGAAGAAAAGTCGTTTTTAACATTTCATAAGTCCAAATTTTGAAAAATGTAGCCTATAAAAAGGAGCAAAGTCCTTTTTAAAATTTCAAAAGTCGAAATTGGAAAAATGTCGCCTATTGTCAAAAAAACACACTTTTGAATATAGGACATTCATACGGATGGCCTTCCGGCCAAATAATTTGTTTTTTCCCATCTCCTACCATTTTCGGAAAAAGGAAAAAAGTCCTTTTTAACATTTCAAAAGTCCAAATTTGAATATTGGACATTCATAGAAATGGCCGGAAGAGTTTTCCCCAATAATGTTTTTTCGCCCATCTCCTACCATTTTCGAAAAAAAGAGCAAAGTCCTTTTAAAATTTCAAACGTCCGAATTTGGAAAAATGTCGCCTATTTTCAAAAAAACACACTTGTGCGACTTTTGAATATTGGACATTCATAGGGCTGGCCGGAGGAGTGTTCTCCAATAATTTTTTTTCGCCAATTTCCTACTATTTTCGAAAAAAGGAGCAAAGTCCGTTTTAAAATTTCAAAAGTCGACATTTGAAAAAATGTCGCCTATTTTCAACAAAAACACACTTTTGCGTCTTTTGAATATTGGACATTCATAGGGCTGGCCTTCCGGCCAAATAATTTGTTTTTTACCACCTCCTACCATTTTCGGAAAAAGGATCAGTCCTTTTTAACATTTCAAAAGTCCAAATTTGAATATTGGACATTCATAGAAATGGCCGGAAGAGTGTTCCCCAATAATGTTTTTTCGCCCATCGCCTACCATTTTCGAAAAAAAGAGCAAAGTCCTTTTAAAATTTCAAACGTCCAAATTTGGAAAAATGTCGCCTATTTTCAAAAAAAACACACTTGTGCGACTTTTGAATATAGGACATTCATAGGGCTGGCCGGAGGAGTGTTCTCCAATAATTTTTTTTCGCCAATCTCCTACCATTTTCGAAAAAAGGAGCAACGTCCTTTTTAAAATTTCAAAAGTCGAAATTCGGAAAAATGTTTCCTATTTTCAACAAAAACACACTTTTGCGAGTTTTGAGTATTGGACATTCATAGAAATGGCCGGAACAGTGTTCCCCAATAATGTTTTTTCGCCCATCTCCTACCTATTGTCAAAAATACACACTTTTGAATATTGGAAATTCATAGAGATGGCCTTCCGGCCAAATAATTTGTTTTTTACCATCTCCTACCATTATCGGATAATGAAGAAAAGTCGTTTTTAACATTTCAAAAGTCCAAATTTGGAAAAATGTAGCCTATTTTCAAAAAAACACACTGTTAAGACTTTTGAATATTGGACATTCATAGAAATGGCCTGAAAGTATTCTCCAATAATTCTTTTTCTCCCATCTTCTACCATTTTCGGAAAAAGGAGCAAAGTCCTTTTTAAAATTTCAAAAGTCGAAACTTGGAAAAATTTTGCCTATTTTCAAAAAAACACACTTTTGCGACTTTTGAATATTGGACATTCATAGAAATGGCCGGAACAGTGTTCCCCAATGATGTTTTTTCGCCCATTTCCTACCTATTGTCAAAAAAACACACTTTTGAATATTGGACATTCATAGAGATGGCCTTCCGGCCAAATAATTTGTTTTTTAACATCTCCTACCATTTTCGGAAAAAGGATCAGTCCTTTTTAACATTTCAAAAGTCCAAATTTGAATATTGGACATTCATAGAAATGGCCGGAAGAGTGTTCCCCAATAATGTTTTTTCGCCCATCTCCTACCATTTTTGAAAAAAGGAGCAAAGTCCCTTTAAAATTTCAAAAGTCGAAATTTGGAAAAATGTCGCCTATTGTCAAAAAAACACACTTTTGAATATTGGACATTCATAGGGATGGCCTTCCGGCCAAATAATTTGTTTTTTACCATCTCCTACCATTTTCGGATAAAGAAGAAAAGTCGTTTTTAACATTTCAAAAGTCCAAATTTGGAAAAATGTAGCCTATTTTCAAAAAAACACACTGTTAAGACTTTTGAATATTGGACATTCATAGAAATGGCCTGAAAGTATTCTCCAATAATTCTTTTTCTCCCATCTTCTACCATTTTCGGAAAAAGGAGCAAAGTCTTTTTTAAAATTTCAAAAGTCGAAATTTGGAAAAATTTCGCATATTTTCAAAAAAACACACTTTTGCGACTTTTGAATATTGGACATTCATAGAAATGGCCGGAACAGTGTTCCCCAATAATGTTTTTTCGCCCATCTCCTACCTATTGTCAAAAAAACACACTTTTGAATATTGGACATTCATAGAGATGGCCTTCCGGCCAAATAATTTGTTTTTTAACATCTCCTACCATTTTCGGAAAAAGGATCAGTCCTTTTTAACATTTCAAAAGTCCAAATTTGAATATTGGACATTCATAGAAATGGCCGGAAGAGTGTTGCCCAATAATGTTTTTTCGCCCATCGCCTACCATTTTCGAAAAAAAGAGCAAAGTCCTTTTAAAATTTCAAACGTCCAAATTTGAAAAAATGTCGCCTATTTTCAAAAAAAACACACTTGTGCGACTTTTGAATATTGGACATTCATAGGGCTGGCCGGAGGAGTGTTCTCCAATAATTTTTTTTCGCCAATCTCCTACCATTTTCGAAAAAAGGAGCAACGTCCTTTTTAAAATTTCAAAAGTCGAAATTCGGAAAAATGTTTTCTATTTTCAACAAAAACACACTTTTGCGACTTTTGAGTATTGGACATTCATAGAAATGGCCGGAACAGTGTTCCCCAATAATGTTTTTTCGCCCATCTCCTACCATTTTTGAAAAAAGGAGCAAAGTCCTTTTTAAAATTTCAAAAGTCGAAATTTGGAAAAATGTCGCCTATTGTCAAAAAAACACACTTTTGAATATTGGACATTCATAGGGATGGCCTTCCGGCCAAATAATTTGTTTTTTACCATCTCCTACCATTTTCGGATAAAGAAGAAAAGTCGTTTTTAACATTTCAAAAGTCCAAATTTGGAAAAATGTAGCCTATTTTCAAAAAAACACACTGTTAAGACTTTTGAATTTTGGACATTCATAGAAATGGCCTGAAAGTATTCTCCAATAATTCTTTTTCTCCCATCTTCTACCATTTTCGGAAAAAGGAGCAAAGTCTTTTTTAAAATTTCAAAAGTCGAAATTTGGAAAAATTTCGCATATTTTCAAAAAAACATACTTTTGCGACTTTTGAATATTGGACATTCATAGAAATGGCCGGAACAGTGTTCCCCAATAATGTTTTTTCGCCCATCTCCTACCTATTGTCAAAAAAACACACTTTTGAATATTGGAAATTCATAGAGATGGCCTTCCGGCCAAATAATTTGTTTTTTACCATCTCCTACCATTTTCGGAAAAAGGATCAGTCCTTTTTAACATTTCAAAAGTCCAAACTTGAATATTGGACATTCATAGAAATGGCCGGAAGAGTGTTCCCCAATAATGTTTTTTCGCCCATCTCCTACCATTTTCGAAAAAAAGAGCAAAGTTCTTTTAAAATTTCAAACGTCCAAATTTGAAAAAATGTCGCCTATTTTCAAAAAAAACACACTTGTGCGACTTTTGAATATTGGACATTCATAGGGCTGGCCGGAGGAGTGTTCTCCAATAATTTTTTTTCGCCAATCTCCTACCATTTTCGAAAAAAGGAGCAACGTCCTTTTTAAAATTTCAAAAGTCGAAATTCGGAAAAATGTTTCCTATTTTCAACAAAAACACACTTTTGCGACTTTTGAGTATTGGACATTCATAGAAATGGCCGGAACAGTGTTCCCCAATAATGTTTTTTCGCCCATCTCCTACCATTTTTGAAAAAAGGAGCAAAGTCCTTTTTAAAATTTCAAAAGTCGAAATTTGGAAAAATTTCGCCTATTGTCAAAAAAACACACTTTTGAATATTGGACATTCATAGGGATGGCCTTCCGGCCAAATAATTTGTTTTTTACCATCTCCTACCATTTTCGGATAAAGAAGAAAAGTCGTTTTTAACATTTCAAAAGTCCAAATTTGGAAAAATGTAGCCTATTTTCAAAAAAACACACTGTTAAGACTTTTGAATGTTGGACATTCATAGAAACGGCCTGAAAGTATTCTCCAATAATTCTTTTTCTCCCATCTTCTACCATTTTCGGAAAAAGGAGCAAAGTCTTTTTTAAAATTTCAAAAGTCGAAATTTGGAAAAATTTCGCATATTTTCAAAAAAACACACTTTTGCGACTTTTGAATATTGGACATTCATAGAAATGGCCGGAACAGTGTTCCCCAATAATGTTTTTTCGCCCATCTCCTACCTATTGTCAAAAAAACACACTTTTGAATATTGGAAATTCATAGAGATGGCCTTCCGGCCAAATAATTTGTTTTTTACCATCTCCTACCATTTTCGGAAAAAGGATCAGTCCTTTTTAACATTTCAAAAGTCCAAACTTGAATATTGGACATTCATAGAAATGGCCGGAAGAGTGTTCCCCAATAATGTTTTTTCGCCCATCTCCTACCATTTTCGAAAAAAAGAGCAAAGTTCTTTTAAAATTTCAAACGTCCAAATTTGAAAAAATGTCGCCTTTTTTCAAAAAAACACACTTTTGCGACTTTTGAATATTGGACATTCATAGGGCTGGCCTTCCGGCCAAATAATTTGTTTTTTACCATCTCCTACCGATTTCGGAAAAAGGATCAGTCCTTTTTAACATTTCATAAGTCCAAATTTTGAAAAATGTAGCCTATAAAAAGGAGCAAAGTCCTTTTTAAAATTTCAAAAGTCGAAATTGGAAAAATGTCGCCTATTGTCAAAAAAACACACTTTTGAATATAGGACATTCATACGGATGGCCTTCCGGCCAAATAATTTTTTTTTCCCATCTCCTACCATTTTCGGAAAAAGGAACAAAGTCCTTTTTAACATTTCAAAAGTCCAAATTTGAATATTGGACATTCATAGAAATGGCCGGAAGAGTTTTCCCCAATAATGTTTTTTCGCCCATCTCCTACCATTTTCGAAAAAAAGAGCAAAGTCCTTTTAAAATTTCAAACGTCCGAATTTGGAAAAATGTCGCCTATTTTCAAAAAAACACACTTGTGCGACTTTTGAATATTGGACATTCATAGGGCTGGCCGGAGGAGTGTTCTCCAATAATTTTTTTTCGCCAATTTCCTACTATTTTCGAAAAAAGGAGCAAAGTCCGTTTTAAAATTTCAAAAGTCGACATTTGAAAAAATGTCGCCTATTTTCAACAAAAACACACTTTTGCGAGTTTTGAGTATTGGACATTCATAGAAATGGCCGGAACAGTGTTCCCCAATAATGTTTTTTCGCCCATCTCCTACCTATTGTCAAAAAAACACACTTTTGAATATTGGAAATTCATAGAGATGGCCTTCCGGCCAAATAATTTGTTTTTTACCATCTCCTACCATTATCGGATAATGAAGAAAAGTCGTTTTTAACATTTCAAAAGTCCAAATTTGGAAAAATGTAGCCTATTTTCAAAAAAACACACTGTTAAGACTTTTGAATATTGGACATTCATAGAAATGGCCTGAAAGTATTCTCCAATAATTCTTTTTCTCCCATCTTCTACCATTTTCGGAAAAAGGAGCAAAGTCTTTTTTAAAATTTCAAAAGTCGAATTTTGGAAAAATTTCGCGTATTTTCAAAAAAACACACTTTTGCGACTTTTGAATATTGGACATTCATAGAAATGGCCGGAACAGTGTTCCCCAATAATGTTTTTTCGCCCATCTCCTACCTATTGTCAAAAAAACACACTTTTGAATATTGGAAATTCATAGAGATGGCCTTCCGGCCAAATAATTTGTTTTTTACCATCTCCTACCATTTTCGGAAAAAGGATCAGTCCTTTTTAACATTTCAAAAGTCCAAACTTGAATATTGGACATTCATAGAAATGGCCGGAAGAGTGTTCCCCAATAATGTTTTTTCGCCCATCTCCTACCATTTTCGAAAAAAAGAGCAAAGTTCTTTTAAAATTTTAAACGTCCAAATTTGAAAAAATGTCGCCTATTTTCAAAAAAACACACTTTTGCGACTTTTGAATATTGGACATTCATAGGGCTGGCCTTCCGGCCAAATAATTTGTTTTTTACCATCTCCTACCATTTTCGGAAAAAGGATCAGTCCTTTTTAACATTTCATAAGTCCAAATTTTGAAAAATGTAGCCTATAAAAAGGAGCAAAGTCCTTTTTAAAATTTCAAAAGTCGAAATTGGAAAAATGTCGCCTAATGTCAAAAAAACACACTTTTGAATATAGGACATTCATACGGATGGCCTTCCGGCCAAATAATTTGTTTTTTCCCATCTCCTACCATTTTCGGAAAAAGGAACAAAGTCCTTTTTAACATTTCAAAAGTCCAAATTTGAATATTGGACATTCATAGAAATGGCCGGAAGAGTTTTCCCCAATAATGTTTTTTCGCCCATCTCCTACCATTTTCGAAAAAAAGAGCAAAGTCCTTTTAAAATTTCAAACGTCCGAATTTGGAAAAATGTCGCCTATTTTCAACAAAAACACACTTTTGCGTCTTTTGAATATTGGACATTCATAGGGCTGGCCTTCCGGCCAAATAATTTGTTTTTTACCACCTCCTACCATTTTCGGAAAAAGGATCAGTCCTTTTTAACATTTCAAAAGTCCAAATTTGAATATTGGACATTCATAGAAATGGCCGGAAGAGTGTTCCCCAATAATGTTTTTTCGCCCATCTCCTACCATTTTCGAAAAAAAGAGCAATGTCCTTTTAAAATTTCAAACGTCCAAATTTGGAAAAATGTCGCCTATTTTCAAAAAACCACACTTGTGCGACTTTTGAATATTGGACATTCATAGGGCTGGCCGGAGGAGTGTTCTCCAATAATTTTTTTTCGCCAATCTCCTACTATTTTCGAAAAAAGGAGCAAAGTCCTTTTTAAAATTTCAAAAGTCGAAATTCGGAAAAATGTTTCCTATTTTCAACAGAAACACACTTTTGCGACTTTTGAGTATTGGACATTCATAGAAATGGCCGGGACAGTGTTCCCCAATAATGTTTTTTCGCCCATCTCCTACCATTTTCGAAAAAAGGAGCAAAGTCCTTTTTAAAATTTCAAAAGTCGAAATTTGGAAAAATGTCGCCTATTGTCAAAAAAACACTCTTTTGAATATTGGACATTCATAGGGATGGCCTTCCGGCCAAATAATTTCTTTTTTACCATCTCCTACCATTTTCGGATAAAGAAGAAAAGTCCTTTTTAACATTTCGAAAGTCCAAATTTGGAAAAATGTAGCCTATTTTCAAAAAAACACACTGTTAAGACTTTTGAATATTGGACATTCATAGAAATGGCCTGAAAGTATGCTCCTATTTTCAAAAAAACACAATGTTGCGACTTTTGAATATTGGACGTTCATAGGGCTGGCCGGAGGCGTGTTCTCCAATAATTTTTTTTCGCCAATCTCCTACTATTTTCAAAAAAAAGGAGCAAAGTCCTTTTTAAAATTTCAAAAGTCGACATTTGGAAAAATGTCGCCTATTTTCAAAAAAACACACTGTTAAGACTTTTGAATATTGGACATTCATAGAAATGGCCTGAAAGTATTCTCTTATTTTCAAAAAAACACACTGTTGCGACTTTAGAATATTGGACATTCATAGAAATGGCCGGAAGAGTGTTCCCCAATAATGTTTTTTCGCCCATCTCCTGCCATTTTCGCAAAAAAGAGCAGTCCTTTTTAACATTTCAAAAGTCAAAATTTGGAAAAATTTCGCCTATTTTCAAAAAAACCCACTGTTGCGACTTTTGAATATTGGACATTCATAGGGATGGCAGGAATAGTGTTCCCCAATAATTTTTTTTCGCAAATTTTCTACCATTTACTGAAAAAGGAGCAAAGTCCTTTTTAAAATTTCAAAAGTCGAAATTTTCAAAAAAAACACACTATTGCCACTTTTGAATATTGGACATTCATAGAAATGGCCTGAAAATATTCTCCAATAATTCTTTTTCTCCCATCTTCTACCATTTTCGGAAAAAGGAGCAAATTCTTTTTTAAAATTTCAAAAGTCGAAATTTGGAAAATTTTCGCCTATTTTCCAAAAAGCACACTTTTGCGACTTTTGAATATTGAACATTCATAGAAATTGCCAAAACAGTGCTCCCCAATAATGTTTTTTCGCCCATCTCCTACCTATTGTCAAAAAAACACACTTTTGAATATTGGAAATTCATAGAGATGGCCTTCCGGCCAAATAATTTGTTTTTTACCATCTCCTACCATTTTCGGAAAAAGGGTCAGTCCTTTTTAACATTTCAAAAGTCCAAATTTGAATATTGGACATTCATAGAAATGGCCGGAAGAGTGTTCCCCAATAATGTTTTTTCGCCCATCTCCTAACATTTTCGAAAAAAAGAGCAAAGTCCTTTTTAAATTTCAAACGTCCAAATTTGGAAATATGTAGCCTATTTTCAAAAAAAAACACACTGTTGCGACTTTTGAATATTGGACATTCATAGGGCGGGCCGGAGGAGTGTTCTCCAATAATTTTTTTTCGCCAATCTCCTACTATTTTCGAAAAAAGGATCAGTCCTTTTTAACATTTCCTAAGTCCAAATTTTGAAAAATGTAGCCTATAAAAAGGAGCAAAGTCCTTTTTAAAATTTCAAAAGTCGAAATTGGAAAAATGTCGCCTATTGTCAAAAAAAACAGACTTTTGAATATAGGACATTCATACGGATGGCCTCCTGGCCAAATAATTTGTTTTTCCCATCTCCTACCATTTTCGGAAAAAGGAACAAAGTCCTTTTTAACATTTCAAAAGTCCAAATTTGAATATTGGACATTCATAGAAATGGCCGGAAGAGTGTTCCTCAATAATGTTTTTTTGCCCATCTCCTACCATTTTCGAAAAAAAGAGCAATGTCCTTTTAAAATTTCAAAAGTCGACATTTGAAAAAATGTCGCCTATTTTCAACAAAAACACACTTTTGCGACTTTTGAATATTGGACATTCATAGGACTGACCTTCCGGCCAAATAATTTGTTTTTTACCATCTCCTACCATTTTCGGAAAAAGGATCAGTCCTTTTTAACATTTCATAAGTTCAAATTTGGAAAAATGTAGTCTATAAAAAGGAGCAAGGTCCTTTTTAAAATTTCAAAAATCCAAATTTAGAAAAATGTCGCCTATTGTCAAAAAAACATACTTTTCAATATTAGACATTCATAGCAATGGCCTGAAAGTATTCTCCAATAATTCTTTTTCTTCCATCTTCTACCATTTTCGGAAAAAGGAGCAGTGTTTTTTAAAATTTCAAAAGTCGAAATTTGGGAAAATGTCGCCTATTTTCAACAAAAACACACTTTTGCGACATTTGAATATTGGACATTCATAGAAATGGCCGGAAGAGTGTTCCCCAATAATGTTTTTTCGCCCATCTCCTACCATTTTCGAAAAAAGGAGCAAAGTCCTTTTTAAAATTTCAAAAGTCGAAATTTGGAAAAATGTTGCCTATTTTCAACAAAAACACACTTTTGCGACTTTTGAATATTGGACATTCATAGAAATGGCCGGAAGAGTGTTCCCCAATAATGTTTTTTCGCCCATCTCCTTCCATTTTCGAAAAAAGGAGCAAAGTCTTTTTTAAAATTTCAAAAGTCGAAATATGGAAAATTTCGCCTATTTTCCAAAAAGCACACTTTTGCGACTTTTGAATATTGAACATTCATAGAAATTGCCAAAACAGTGCTCCCCAATAATGTTTTTTCGCCCATCTCCTACCTATTGTCAAAAAAACACACTTTTGAATATAGGACATTCATAGGGATGGCCTTCCGGCCAAATAATTTGCTTTTTCCCAACTCCTACCATTTTCAGAAAAAGGAGCAAAGTCCTTTTTAACATTTCAAAAGTCCAAATTTGAATATTGGACATTCATAGAAATGGCCGTAAGAGTGTTCCCCAATAATGTTTTTTCGCCCATCTCCTACCATTTTGAAAAAAAGAGCAAAGTCCTTTTAAAATTTCAAACGTCCAAATTTAAAAAAAAAATATCGCCTATTTTCAAAAAAACACACTTGTGCGACTTTTGAATATTGGACGTTCATAGGGCTGGCCGGAGGAGTGTTCTCCAATAATTTTTTTTCGCCAATCTCCTACTATTTTCGAAAAAAGGAGCAAAGTCCTTTTTAAAATTTCAAAAGTCGACATTTGGAAAAATGTCGCCTATTTTCAAAAAAACACACTGTTAAGATTTTCGAATATTGGACATTCATAGAAATGGCCTGAAAGTATTCTCTTATTTTCAAAAAAACACACTGTTGTGACTTTAGAATATTGGACATTCATAGAAATGGCCGGAAGAGTGTTCCCCAATAATGTTTTTTCGCCTATCTCCTGCCATTTTCGCAAAAAGGAGCAGTCCTTTTTAACATTTCAAAAGTCAAAATTTGGAAAAATTTCGCCTTTTTTCAAAAAAACCCACTGTTGCGACTTTTGAATATTGGACATTCATAGGGATGGCCGGAGGAGTGTTCTCCAATAATTTTTTTTCGCAAATTTTCTACCATTTACTGAAAAAGGAGCAAAGTCTTTTTTAAAATTTCAAAAGTCGAAATTTGGAAAAATTTCGCCTATTTTCAAAAAAACACACTTTTGCAACTTTTGAATATTGGACATTCATAGAAATGGCCGGAACAGTGTTCCCCAATAATGTTTTTTCGCCCATCTCCTACCTATTGTCAAAAAAACACACTTTTGAATATTGGAAATTCATAGAGATGGCCTTCCGGCCAAATAATTTGTTTTTTACCATCTCCTACCATTTTCGGAAAAAGGGTCAGTCCTTTTTAACATTTCAAAAGGCCAAATTTGAATATTGGACATTCATAGAAATGGCCGGAAGAGTGTTCCCCAATAATGTTTTTTCGCCCATCTCCTACCATTTTCGAAAAAAAGAGCAAAGTCCTTTTAAAATTTCAAACGTCCAAATTTGGAAATATGTAGCCTATTTTCAAAAAAACACACTGTTGCGACTTTTGAATATTGGACATTCATAGGGCTGGCCTTCCGGCCAAATAATTTGTTTTTTACCATCTGTTAATGAATAATTTAAGGTAGTATTATTGCCTACTGCTATTTATTCACACATCACTATATTATAACATATGAATGCCGTTTTATTCGATGCATAAGACACAAACGAGAGTAAATTACTTATGCTCAGAGAAAATGTATTGAAACAAAATACTGGGTTTTTTTATGCATGCAATTGCCTATTACATGCAAATTCATATACGCGCATACATACATATGTATATACTTACTTACGGTATTATTTAATATGTATAAACTCTCATTAGTTATAAGCACTGTTACATATTCTTTTTAGATTTTATTATTATACTTAAAATATTGTTACTGACTTCACTTGTCTTTACTGCCTCGCTGCGATCATACATACTTAAGACTTAATAAAGTAATCCGTGTAATAATTTTAATTTACGCATAAAGTTAAATTCTCATACATAAATTTGGTGCCGAAACCCGGGAATTGATGCATAAATTGAAGCGTGCCTAGTGGAAGTTCAATAAAATAAATTTGAAGACTGGAAAACCAATAAAATGGCGGAATTACACCAACATATCGAGAACCAAAGAGATTTGTTACGGAACCTGAAGAAAACCGCTAAGCTTTATGATTTGCAAACGAATAAAACGCATGGATTTGCACAATCGGTTTTAGACGAAATAGAAGCGAATTTTGCAAAATTTAAAGAAGGTAATAGTCATTTATGTTCCATAGTCCATGAAAATACCATTAATACAGAAAATATTCCGTATTTCGAAGAAGATGTTTATTACCAGTTTCGGAAGGAATTTTTTACCCTTAAGGGTCTGTTGCTTGATTTCATGGAATCTTGTGATCTTCGGTTGCCTGGAATTCAATCCAGTACGTTTGCTGGTTCTGGTCATTCTAGAAATGAAACATTTTCGGTTCAGGCACGGTTACCGAAAATTGACTTGCCAATCTTTAGTGGAGATTATTTAGCCTGGATGCCATACCAAGATATGTTTATTTCACTAGTGCATAATAATTCCAGCCTGTCTGATGTCCAAAAATTTTGTTTTTTGAAAACCTCTTGCAAGGAAACTCCACTGGATATCGTGAATGAATATCCAGCAACGGACGCTAGCTACACTTTAGCTTGGACAGCATTGCAAAATAGATATCACAATAAAAGGAAAATAGTTGATACTATTTTTAAAAAGTTATTTTCGATACCTGTTTCTGATGGCTCCGCCAAAAGCATTCAGTTAATTTTAGATACAACCCGCACTAGTATAGGGCTTCTACGCAGCTTAGAAGTAAATACTGAAGGTGAACATGCTATGCTTATATATATGACTGTGAATAAGCTGGACTTACAAATACGCAAGGAATGGGAGCAATCTCTAAAAGCGTCAACGGAAATTCCTCCAATAGGAGATTTATTCAAATTCCTAGAAGCAACATTTCGAACATTAGAAACACTTTCTGATCAGGCCGATTCAAGTCCTAATGCAGTTCGTTTGTCATCAAAATCCTCACTAAATAATAACGGTAAAAGCAATTTTCGACCGTATGCAAACGCTGTTTCTACAAGCAACGACTCCAACTGCCACTGCCCTCCTTGACCAATGTGCCCAGGCTACTTTTATCACCCAAAAGGTTGCGGACGCTCTAAAATTACCTTACACAAAGGATTTTGTAGAAATTAGCGGGGTTGGTGGACATCAACCCAAGATTGTACGAAAACATGTTAATTTTACTATTTTCTCAATAACCAACACTAATTTTAAGATCGATTGTGAGGCCTTAGTTTTACCAAAAATAACTGGATATCAACCTATGGCTATAAATGAGAAACTTTTACCTGATTTAAGTAAATTTTCGTTAGCTGATCCTTATTTCTCAGAACCTGGAGAAATTGATCTTTTGCTAGGAGGAGATATCTATGGAGATATCGTATTACCTCAACAACATACATTTAACAATGGTCCTTTTTTGCAACTGACACAATTCGGGTGGATAGTTTCGGGTCCTATTCCAGACAACAATTTACATCACAGTATTACTGTAAACGTTTGTTCTTTAGATAAACAATTGCAGTCCTTTTGGGAACAGGAAGAACTGATAGAGAAGAGGGTTTTAACAGAAGAAGAAATTATTTGTGAAGAACACTTCAAAGCTACTACTATACGTGATTCATCAGGACGTTATATGGTGTCTCTACCCTTTAAATCTCTTCTCAAGAGTAGCTTACTTCCCGTTTTTGCACAAACAGACTATACAGCACTTTCTCGCTTAAAAAGTATTGAAGCCAAATGTAAATTGAATAAGAACTTTGGGAAGCTTTACACAGACTTTATGGAAGAGTACGAACGGCTTGGTCATATGGAAAAGGTAGGCACTTATCCTCTTGACTTGGATAGGAATGGGTTCTTTTTGCCCCATCATGGTGTTTTAAGAGAAAACAGCTCGACAACCAAGTTGAGGGTTGTTTTCGACGGTAGCTGTAAGCGGTCAGCTCAGCCCTCGTTAAATGACGAACTGGCAGCTGGTCCTGCATTACAAAATGATCTGCCTACAATCATTAATCGGTGGAGACGTTTCAAAATTGGTTTTAGGGCAGATTTAGAAAAAATGTTTCGCCAAATACTCGTAATACCGGAGCAACGAAAGTTTCAACAAATTCTTTGGAGAAATATGAGATCCGAAGAGATACTAATTTACCGGCTCTCAACGGTCACTTATGGTACAACATCTGCGCCTTTTCTTTCGATTAGAGTGTTACAACAGCTAGCGCTAGACGAACAGGAAAAATATCCAATGGGTTGTACCGTGCTCAACACAGATACTTATGTTGGTGATGTTATTTCTGGGGCGGATAGTTTAGCAGAAGCTTACCAGTTGCATACTGAGCTATGTAGCTTGCTAAATAAAGGTCAGTTTAATTTACGTAAATGGACAACAAACTCAAGAGAACTACTATATTTGATTCCCGTAGACTTCAGGGAAACTTCCAACATATTCGAGGTGAATCAACCTAATACAGTAAAAGCTCTGGGTTTGAAGTGGGACATAGCAGATGACTGCTTTTCATTTGATATTAATTTTGATAATACATCAATAGTTACAAAACGAAGCTTGTTATCAGATGCCGCAAAACTTTACGATCCTCTAGGCTCGCTATCTCCTACCACAATTCTCGCAAAAATAGAATTTCAAAACCTATGGTTACTTGGTATTGATTGGAATGATCGCCTGCCCGATGCTATGGAGAAAAAATGGTTAATATATCGCAATAATTTAAAACATCTGGAAAATATTTAAATTCCGCGTTGGATTGGAGTGCGCAAGGAGGTTAAAGTTGAAATTCATGGGTTTTCCGACTCTTCTAAGCTAGCTTATGCAGCGGCAGTCTATGCAAAAACCAGTTCTGATTTGGGTACAAAAGTACATCTAATCCAGGCAAAAACTAAAGTGGGCCCTATAAAGCGGTTAACTATACCCAGAATGGAATTGTGTGGTGCCACATTATTAGCTAAGCTAGTAGATAAAATAATTTCTTCACTTAATCAAAGAATTTCGAATGTTTACTATTGGACTGATAGCACAACTGTGCTATGCATGGATTCGTGGTCAGTCGTCTAAGTGGCCTGTATATGTTGGAAATCGAGTTGCCGAAATTCAACGCAGGTCTAATGCTTCTCAATGGCGATATATATCCACAAGTGAAAATCCTGCTGACTGCGCGTCCCGTGGTATACTACCCAGTGAATTGGCTGAACATGAATTATGGTGGCATGGTCCTAACTGGCTATCGGAACCATCAGAAAATTGGCCAAGACAACCTCAAATAAACTTAAATGAAATTGATAAAATTGCTGAACCATCCTTAAATATACATGCAACTGCGACATATGTCAACCAATATCCAGATTTATTAACAAGATTTTCTTCTCTTGGTAAGCTGATACGTGTTGTTGCATACATATTTCGTTTTAAACATAACACTCAAGTTAATAAAAACCCGCAGATTGAAAGTAACAGTAAGATGACAGGGTTTCTTTCAACCGAAGAGTTGAAATTTGCTAGATTCAGAATTGTACAAGTTTCACAACAAGTGGATTTTTCACATGAAATTTTTGAACTTAAACAGAAAGGTAAAATTATAAGGAACAATGCTCTAGCACAGTTGTGCCCATTTTTTGATGCATATCAAATACTTAGAGTTGGTGGTAGAATTCAAAATTCCGATCTTAGCTATGGTTCCAAACATCCAATTTTGCTAAAGAAGCAAAATCCATTGTCTAATCTAATCTTTCTAGATGCACATATTAAAACTCTACATGGTGGTTTGATCCAAATGCAAGCTTATGTCTCACGAGAATATTGGATACTATCCAGTAGAAGCATTGCAAAACGAAACTTGCGGAGATGTGTGACTTGTTTTAAATACAACGCAAAAGCAGCCCAGCAGATGATGGGAAACCTCCCTAGTGTTCGCCTCAGGCCGGCACGGCCATTCAAGCACAGTGGGGTCGATTATGCAGGTCCAATCGTCATTAAACAGTCAACTGCAAGAAATTCAGTGACCACAAAGGGTTATATATGTTTGTTTATTTGCATGGTTACGAAAGCGCTGCACTTGGAAGCAGCAACAAACATGTCAACTGATGCGTTTCTGGCAGCTTTTAGGCGTTTTGTGTCTCGTCGCGGCCCCTGTACTGATTTGTATTCAGACTGTGGTACCAACTTTGTTGGAGCTAACAAAGAGCTGCAAATTCTGTATAATCGCAGTAAGTCGGCAATCCCAGATGAAATATACAACAAACTGGCTGCGAATAGCACAAAGTGGCATTTCATACCTCCAGCCTCTCCAAACTTTGGTGGTCTTTGGGAGGCCGGCGTCAAATCGACTAAACACCATTTGAACAGAGTGATGCAGAATCGTATTCTAACATTTGAAGAGCTTACTACGCTGCTAGCTCAGATTGAAAGCTGTTTGAATTCAAGATCGTTATGCCCCCTATCTTCAGATCCATCTGACTGTCATCCGCTAACTCCTGCCCACTTGTTGATTGGGGAGCCTACGCTTTGTGTACCAGAAGAGGATTTGCTCGAGGTCAACATTGATCGATTGAATAGATGGAAAGTTGTTGAAAAGCTCAAACAGCATTTTTGGCGACGTTGGTCAAACGAATGGTTGTGCCGAATGCACGCGAGACCTAAATGGCTTAAAATAACACAAAGTCCAAAAGTTGGAGATTTAATGGTATTATTCAATGAACGTGGTACTCCAGGAAACTGGCCGCTTGCTCGTATCAAGGATATTCATCCTGGCAAAGACGGTTGTGTACGGGTGGTCACTCTATCCGCAAATGGCAAAGTCTTCAAACGTCCAATTTCCAAAATTGCGCCTTTGCCGATGAATGATTGCTTTGATAATACAGAAAATGATGCCAACTCTAAACCATACGGTGATGACTCTCCCGCATTGTAAGCACTATCGCACTTAGTGGGGGAGAATGTTAATGAATAATTTAAAGTAGTATTATTGCCTACTGCTATTTATTCACACATCACTATATTATAACATATGAATGCCGTTTTATTCGATGCATAAGACATAAACGAGAGTAAATTACTTATGCTCAGAGAAAATGTATTGAAACAAAATACTGGGTTTTTTTATGCATGCAATTGCCTATTACATGCAAATTTATATACGCGCATACATACATATGTATATACTTACTTACGGTATTATTTAATATGTATAAGCTCTCATTAGTTATAAGCACTGTTACATATTCTTTTTAGATTTAATTATTATACTTAAAATATTGTTACTGACTTCACTTGTCTTTACTGCCTCGCTGCGATCATACATACTTAAGACTTAATAAAGTAATCCATGTAATAATTTTAATTTACGCATAAAGTTAAATTCTCATACACCATCTCCTACCATTTTCGGAAAAAGGATCAGTCCATTTTAACATTTCATAAGTCCAAATTTTGAAAAATGTAGCCTATAAAAAGGAGCAAAGTCCTTTTTAAAATTTCAAAAGTCGAAATTGGAAAAATGTCGCCTATTGTCAAAAAAACACACTTTTGAATATAGGACATTCATATGGATGGCCTTCCGGCCCAATAATTTGTTTTTTCCCATCTCCTACCATTTTCGGAAAAAGGAAAAAAGTCCTTTTTAACATTTCAAAAGTCCAAATTTGAATATTGGACATTCATAGAAATGGCCGGAAGAGTTTTCCCCAATAATGTTTTTTCGCCCATCTCCTACCATTTTCGAAAAAAAGAGCAAAGTCCTTTTAAAATTTCAAACGTCCGAATTTGGAAAAATGTCGCCTATTTTCAAAAAAAACACACTTGTGCGACTTTTGAATATTGGACATTCATAGGGATGGCCGGAAGAGTGTTCCCCAATAATGTTTTTTCGCCCATCTCCTGCCATTTTCGAAAAAAGGTGCAAAGTCCTTTTTAAAATTTCAAAAATCCAAATTTGGAAAAATGTCGCCTATTGTCAAAAAAACACACTTTTGAATATTGGACATTCATAGAAATGACCTGAAAGTATTTTCCAATAATTTTTTTTCTCCCATCTTCTACCATTTTCGGAAAAAGGAGCAAAGTCTTTTTTAAAATTTCAAAAGTCGAAATTCGGAAAAATGTTTCCTATTTTCAACAGAAACACACTTTTGCGACTTTTGAATATTGGACATTCATAGGGCTGGCCGGAGGAGTGTTCTCAAATAATTTTTTTTCGCCCATCTCCTACTATTTTCGAAAAAAGGAGCAAAGTCCTTTTTAAAATTTCAAAAGTCCTCATTTGGAAAAATGTCGCCTATTTTCAACAAAAACACACTTTTGCGACTTTTGAATATTGCACATTCATAGAAATGGCCGGGAGAGTGTTCCCCAATAATGTTTTTTCGCCCATCTCCTTCCATTTTCGAAAAAAGGTGCAAAGTCCTTTTTAAAATTTCAAAAGTCGAAATTTGGAAAAATGTCGCCTATTTTCAAAAAAACACACTTTTGCGACTTTTGAATATTGGACATTCATAGAAATGGCCGGAAGAGTGTTCCACAATAATGTTTTTTCGCCCATCTCCTGCCATTTTCGAAAAAAGGAGCAAAGTCCTTCTAAAAATTTCAAAAGTCAAATTTTGAAAAATGTCGCCTATTGTCAAAAAAACACACTTTTGAATATTGGACATTCATAGGGATGGCCTTCCGGCTAAATAATTAGCATTTCTATGAATGTCCAATATTCAAATTTGGACTTTTGAAATGTTAAAAAGGACTTTGCTCCTTTTTCCGAAAAAGTATGTTTTTTGTACAATAGGCAACATTTTTCCAAATTTCGACTTTTGAAATTTTAAAAGGACTTTGCTCCTTTTTTCGAAAATGGTGGGAGATGGGCGAAAAAACATTATTTGGGGAACACTCTTCCGCCCATTTCTATGAATGTCCAGTACTCAAAAGTCGCAAAAGTGTGTTTTTTTGAAAATATGCGAAATTTTTCCAAATTTCGACTTTTGAAATCTTTTTTCCGAAAATGGTAGAAGATGGGCGAAAAAAAAATTATTGGAGAACACTCTTCCGGCCATTTCTATGAATGTCCAATATTAAAATTTGGACTTGTGAAATGTTAAAAAGGACTGATCCTTTTTCCGAAAATGGTAGGAGATGGTAAAAAACAAATTATTTGGCCGGAAGGCCAGCCCTATGAATGTCCAATATTCAAAAGTGTGTTTTTTTGACAATAGGCGACATTTTTCAAAATTTGACTTTTGAAATTTTAAAAAGGACTTTGCTCCTTTTTTCGAAAATGGCAGGAGATGGGCGAAAAAACATTATTGGGGAACACTCTTCCGGCCATTTCTATGAAAGTCCAATATTCAAAAGTCGCAAAAGTGTGTTTTTTTGAAAATAGGCGACATTTTTCCAAATTTCGACTTTTGAAATTTTAAAAAGGACTTTGCACCTTTTTTCGAAAATGGCAGGAGATGGGCGAAAAAACATTATTGGGGAACACTCTTCCGGCCATTTCTATGAATGTCCAATATTCAAAAGTCGCAAAAGTGTGTTTTTGTTGAAAATAGGCGACATTTTTCCAAATGAGGACTTTTGAAATTTTAAAAAGGACTTTGCTCCTTTTTTCGAAAATAGTAGGAGATGGGCGAAAAAAAATTATTTGAGAACACTCCTCCGGCCAGCCCTATGAATGTCCAATATTCAAAAGTCGCAAAAGTGTGTTTTTTTGAAAAATGTTCCAAATTTCGACTTTTGAAATTTTAAAAAAGACTTTGCTCCTTTTTCCGAAAATGGTAGGAGATGGGCAAAAAACATTATTGGGGAACACTCTTCCGGCCATTTCTATGAATGTCCAATATTCAAAAGTCGCAACAGTGTGTTTTTTTGAAAATAGGCGACATATTTCCAAATTTCGACTTTTGAAATTTTAAAAAGGACTTTGCTCCTTTTTTCGAAAATGGTAGGAGATGGGCGAAAAAACATTATTAAAGAACACTCTTCCGGCCATTTCTGTGAATGTCCAATATTCAAAAGTCGCAAAAGTGTGTTTTTTGACAATAGGCGACATTTTTCCAAATTTCGACTTTTGAAATTTTAAAAAGGACTTTGCTCCTTTTTTCGAAAATGGTAGGAGATGGGCAAAAAAACATTATTGGGGAACACTATTCCGGCCATCCCTATGAATGTCCAATATTCAAAAGTCGCAAAAACGTGTTTATTTGAAAATAAGCGACATTTTTCCAAATTTGGACGTATGAAATTTTAAAAGGACTTTGCTATTTTTTTCGAAAATGGTAGGAGATGGGCGAAAAAACATTATTGGGGAACACTCTTCCGGCCATTTCTATGAATGTCCAATATTCAAAAGTCGCAAAAGTGTGTTTTTGTTGAAAATAGGCGACATTTTTTCAAATGAGGACTTTTGAAATTTTAAAAAGGACTTTGCTCCTTTTTTCGAAAATAGTAGGAGATGGGCGAAAAAAAATTATTTGAGAACACTCCTCCGGCCAGCCCTATGAATGTCCAATATTCAAAAGTCGCAAAAGTGTATTTTTTTGAAAATAGTTAAGACTTTTGAATATTGGACATTCATAGAAATGGCCTGAGGAGTGTTCTCCAATAATTTTTTTCGCCCATCACCTACCATTTTCGAAAAAAAGAGCAAAGTCCTTTTAAAATTTCAAACGTCCAAATTTGGAAAAATGTCGCCTATTTTCAACAAAAACACACTTTTGCGACTTTTGAATATTGGACATTCATAGAAATGGCCGGAAGAGTGTTCCCCAATAATGTTTTTTTGCCCATCTCCTACCATTTTCGAAAAAAGGAGCAAAGTCCTTTTTAAAATTTCAAAAGTCGAAATTTGGAAAAATGTCGCCTATTGTCAAAAAACACACTTTTGCGACTTTTGAATATTGGACATTCATAGAAATGGCCGGAAGAGTGTTCTTTAATAATGTTTTTTCGCCCATCTCCTACCATTTTCGAAAAAAGGAGCAAAGTCCTTTTTAAAATTTCAAAAGTCGAAATTTGGAAATATTTCGCCTATTTTCAAAAAACACACTTTTGCGACTTTTGAATATTAAACATTCATAGGGCTGGCCTTCCGGCCAAATAATTTGTTTTTTACCATCTCCTACCATTTTCGGAAAAAGGATCAGTCCTTTTTAACATTTCAAAAGTCCAAATTTGAATATTGGACATTCATAGAAATGGCCTAAAAGTATTCTCCAATAATTATTTTTCACCCATCTTCTACCATTTTCGGAAAAAGGAGCAAAGTCTTTTTTAAAATTTCAAAAGTCGAAATTTGGAAGAATGTCGCCTATTGTCAAAAAAACACACTTTTGCGACTTTTGAATATTGGACATTCATAGAAATGGCCGGAACAGTGTTCCCCAATAATGTTTTTTCGCCCATCTCCTACCTATTGGTAAAAAAACACACTTTTGAATATTGGACATTCATAGAGATGGCCTTCCGGCCAAATAAATTTTTTTTTACCATCTCCTACCATTTTCGGAAAAAGGATCAGTCCTTTTTAACATTTCAAAAGTCCAAATTTGAAAATTGGACATTCATAGAAATGGCCGGAAGAGTGTTGCCCAATATTGGTTTTTCGCCCATCTCCTACCATTTTCGAAAAAAAGAGCAAAGTCCTTTTAAAATTTTAAACGTCCAAATATGGAAAAATGTCGCCTATTTTCAAAAAAACACACTTTTGAACATTGGACATTCATAGGGATGGCCTTCTGGCCAAATAATTTGTTTCTTCCCATCTCCTACCATTTTCGGAAAAAGGATCAGTCCTTTTTAACATTTCAAAAGTCCAAATTTGGAAAAATGTCGCCTATTTTCAACAAAAACACACTGTTAAGACTTTTGAATATTGGACATTCATAGAAATGGCCTGAGGAGTGTTCTCCAATAATTTTTTTCGCCCATCACCTACCATTTTCGGAAAAAGCAGCAGTCTTTTTTAAAATTTCAAAAGTCGAAATTTAGAAAAATGTCGCTTATTTTCAAAAAAACACACTTTTGCGAATTTGAATATTGGACATTCATAGAAATGGCCGGAACAGTGTTCGCCAATAATGTTTTTTCGCCCATCTCCTACCATTTTCGATAAAAGGAGCAAAGTCCTTTTTAAAATTTCAAAAGTCGAAATTTGGAAAAATGTCGCCTATTTTAAAAAAAAAAACACACTGTTGCGACTTTTGAATATTGGACATTCATAGGGATGGCAGGAAGAGTGTTCCCCAATAATGTTTTTTCGCCCATCTCCTACAACTGTCAAAAAAACACACTTTTGAATATTGGAAATTCATAGAGATGGCCTTCCGGCCAAATAATTTGTTTTTTACCATCTCCTACCATTTTCGGAAAAAGGAGCAAAGTCCTTTTTAACATTTCAAAAGTCCAAATTTGAATATTGGACATTCATAGAAATGGCCTGAGGAGTGTTCTCCAATAATTTTTTTCGCCCATCACCTACCATTTTCGGAAAAAGCAGCAGTCTTTTTTAAAATTTCAAAAGTCGAAATTTAGAAAAATGTCGCCTATTTTCAAAAAAACACACTTTTGCGAATTTGAATATTGGACATTCATAGAAATGGATGGAACAGTGTTCCCCAATAATGTTTTTTCGCCCATCTCCTACCATTTTCGAAAAAAGGAGCAAAGTCCTTTTTAAAATTTCAAAAGTCGAAATTTGGAAAAATGTCGCCTATTTAAAAAAAAAAAACACACTGTTGTGACTTTTGAATATTGGACATTCATAGGGATGGCAGGAAGAGTGTTCCCCAATAATGTTTTTTCGCCCATCTCCTACAACTGTCAAGAAAACACACTTTTGAATATTGGAAATTCATAGAGATGGCCTTGCGGCCAAATAATTTGTTTTTTAACATCTCCTACCATTTTCGGAAAAAGGAGCAAAGTCCTTCTTAACATTTCAAAAGTCCAAATTTGAATATTGGACTTTCATAGAAATGGCCTGAGGAGTGTTCTCCAATAATTTTTTTTGCCCATCACCTACTATTTTCGAAAAAGGAGCAGTCTTTTTTAAAATTTCAAAAGTTGAAATTTGGAAAAATTTTGCCTATTTTCAAAAAAACACACTGTTTAGACTTTTGCGAATTTTGAATATTGGACATTCATAGAAATGGCCGGAAGAGTGTTCCCCAATAATGTTTTTTCGCCCATCACCAACTATTTTCGAAAAAGTAGCAGTCTTTTTTAAAATTTCAAAAGTTGAAATTTGGAAAATGTTGCCTAATTTCAAAAAACACACTGTTAAGACTTTTGCGATTTTTGAATATTGGACATTCATAGAAATGGCCGGAAGAGTGTTCCCCAATAATGTGTTTTCGCCCATCTCCTACCATTTTCGAAAAAAGGACCAAAGTCCTTTTTAAAATTTCAAAAGTCGAAATTTGGAAGAATGTCGCCTATTGTCAAAAAAACACACTTTTGAATATTGGACATTCATAGGGATGGCCAAAATAGTGTTCCCCAATAATTTTTTTTCCCAAATTTTCTACTATTTTCGGAAAAAGGAGCAAAGTCCTTTTTAAAATTTCAAAAGTCGAAATTTGGAAAAAGTGTGCCTATTTTCAAAAAAAAACACTGTTGCGCCTTTTGAATATTGGACATTCATAGGGATGACCGGAATAGTGTTCCCCAATAATTTTTTTTGCAAATTTTCTACCATTTTCGGAAAAAGGAGCAACGTCCTTTTTAAAATTTCAAAAGTCGAAATTTGGAAAAATTTCGCCTATTTAAAAAAAAACACACTGTTAAGACTTTTGAATATTGGACATTCATAGAAATGGCCTGAAAGTAGTCCCCTATTTTTAAAAAAACACATTGTTGCGACTTTTGAATATTGGACATTCATAGAAATGGCCGGAAGAGTGTTCCCCAATAATGTTTTTCACCCATCACCTACTATTTTCGAAAAAGGAGCAGTCTTTTTTAAAATTTCAAAAGTTGAAATTTGGAAAAATGTCGCCTATTTTCAAAAAAACACACTGTTGCGACTTTTGAATATTGGACATTCATAGAAATGACCGGAAGAGTGTTCCCCAAAAATGTTTTTTCGCCCATCTCCTACCTATTGTCAAAAAAACACACTTTTGAATATTGGACATTCATAGAGATGGCCTTCCGGCCAAATAAATTGTTTTTTACCATCTCCAACTATTTTCGGAAAAAGGATCAGTCCTTTTTAACAATTCAAAAGTCCAAATTTGAATATTGGACATTCATAGAAATGGCCGGAAGAGTGTTCCCCAATACTGTTTTTTCGCCCATCTCCTACCATTTTCGAAAAAAAGAGCAAAGTCCTTTTAAAATTTCAAACGTCCAAATTTGGAAAAATGTCGCCTATTTTCAGAAAAACACACTTTTGAATATTGGACATTCATAGGGATGGCCGGAAGAGTGTTCCCCAATAATGTTTTTTCGTCCATCTCCTACCATTTTCGAAAAAAAGGCGCAAAGTCCTTTTTAAAATTTCAAAAGTCGAAATTTGGAAAAATGTCGCCTATTTTCAAAAAAACACACTTTTGCGACTTTTGAATATTGGACATTCATAGGGCTGGCCTTCCGGCTAAATAATTTGTTTTTTACCATCTCCTACCATTTTCGGTAAAAGGATCAGTCCTTTTTAACATTTCAAAAGTCCAAATTTGGAAAAATGTCGCCTATTTTCAACAAAAACACACTGTTAAGACTTTTGAATATTAGACATTCATAGAAATGGCCTGAAAGTATTCTCCAATAATTCTTTTTAACCCATCTTCTACCATTTTCGGAAAAAGGAGCAAAGTCCTTTTTAAAATTTCAAAAGTCGAAATTTAGAAAAATGTCGCCTATTTTCAAAAAAACACACTTTTGCGACTTTTGAATATTGGAAATTTCATAGAAATGGTCGGAAGAGTGTTCCCCAATAATGTGTTTTCGCCCATCTCCTACCATTTTCGAAAAAAGGACCAAAGTCCTTTTTAAAATTTCAAAAGTCGAAATTTGGAAGAATGTCGCCTATTGTCAAAAAAACACACTTTTGAATATTGGACATTCATAGGGATGGCCGGAATAGTGTTCCCCAATAATTTTTTTTCGCAAATTTTCTACCATTTTCGGAAAAAGGAGCAAAGTCCTTTTTAAAATGTCAAAAGTCGAAATTTGGAAAAAGTGTGCCTATTTTCAAAAAAAAAACACTGTTGCGCCTTTTGAATATTGGACATTCATAGAAATGGCCTGAAAGTAGTCTCCTATTTTTAAAAAAACACACTGTTGCGACTTTTGAATATTGGACATTCATAGAAATGGCCGGAATAGTGTTCCCCAATAATGTTTTTCCGCCCATCTCCTACCATTTTCGAAAAAAGGAGCAAAGCCCTTTTTAAAATTTCAAAAGTCGAAATTTGAAAAAATGTCGCCTATTGTAAAAAAAACACACTGTTGCGACTTTTGAATATTGGACATTTATAGGGCTGGTCTTCCGGCCAAATAATTTGTTTTTTACCATCTCCTACCATTTTCGGAAAAAGGAGCAAAGTCTTTTTTAAAATTTCAAAAGTCGAAATTTGGAAAAATTTCGCCTATTTTCAAACAAACACTGTTGCGACTTTTGAATATTGGACATTCATAGAAATGGCCGGAACAGTGTTCCCCAATAATGTTTTTGCGCCCATCTCCTACCTACTGTCTAAAAACCACACTTTTAGATATTGGACATTCATAGAGATGGCCTTCCGGCCAAATAATTTGTTTTTTACCATCTCCTACCATTTTCGGAAAAAGGATCAGTCCTTTTTAACATTTCAAAAGTCCAAATTTGAATATTGGACATTCATAGAAATGGCCTAAAAGTATTCTTCAATAATTCTTTTTCACCCATCTTCTACCATTTTCGGAAAAAGGAGCAAAGTCTTTTTTAAAATTACAAAAGTCGAAATTTGGAAGAATGTCGCCTATTGTCAAAAAAAAACACACTTTTGAATATTGGACATTCATAAGGATGGCCGGAATAGTGTTCCCCAATAATGTTTTTTCGCCCATCTTCTACCATTTTCGGAAAAAGGATCAGTCCTTTTTAACATTTCAAAAGTCCAAATTTGGAAAAATGTCGCCTATTTTCAAAAAAAACACACTTTTGCGACTTTTGAATATTGGACATTCATAGGGCTGGTCTTCCAGCCAAATAATTTGTTTTTTACCATCTCCTACCATTTTCGGAAAAAGGATCAGTCCTTTTTAACATTTCAAAAGTCCAAATTTGAATATTGGACATTCATAGAAATGGCCTAAAAGTATTCTCCAATAATTCTTTTTCTCCCATCTTCTACCACTTTCGGAAAAAGGATCAGTCCTTTTTAACATTTCAAAAGTCCAAATTTGGAAAAATGTCGCCTATTTTCAACAAAAACACACTGTTGAGACTTTTGAATATTGGACATTCATATAAATGGCCTGAGGAGTGTTCTCAAATAATTTTATTCGCCCATCACCAATATTTTCGAAAAAAAGAGCAAAGTCCTTTTAAAATTTCAAACGTCCAAATTTGGAAAAATGTCGCCTTTTTTCAAAAAAACACACTTTTGCGACTTTTGAATATTGGACATTCATAGGGCTGGCCTTCCGGCCAAATAATTTGTTTTTTACCATCTCCTACCATTTTCGGAAAAAGGATCAGTCTTTTTTAACATTTCAAAAGTCAAAATTTGAATATTGGACATTCATAGAAATGGCCTAAAAGTATTCTCCAATAATTCTTTTTCTCCCATCTTCTACTATTTTCGGAAAAAGGAGCAAAGTCTTTTTTAAAACTTCAAAATTTGAAATTTGAAAAAATTTCGCCTATTTTCCAAAAAGCACACTTTTGCGACTTTTGAATATTGGACATTCATAGAAATGGCCGGAACAGTGTTCCCCAATGATGTTTTTTCGCCCATTTCCTACCTATTGTCAAAAAAACACACTTTTGAATATTGGACATTCATAGAGATGGCCTTCCGTCCAAATAAATTGTTTTTTACCATCTCCTACCAATTTCGGAAAAAGGATCAGTCCTTTTTAACATTTCAAAAGTCCAAATTTGAATATTGGACATTCATAGAAATGGCCGGAAGAGTGTTGCCCAATATTGTTTTTTCGCCCATCTCCTACCATTTTCGAAAAAAAGAGCAAAGTCCTTTTAAAATTTCAAACGTTCAAAAATTGAAAAAATGTCGCCTATTTTAAAAAAAACACACTTTTGAATATTGGACATTCATAGAAGTGGCCTGAAAGTATTTTCCAATAATTCTTTTTCGCCCATCTTCTACCATTTTCGGAAAAAGGAGCAAAGTCTTTTTTAAAATTTCAAAAGTCGAAATTTGGAAAAATTTCGCCTATTTTCAAAAAAACACACTTTTGCGACTTTTAAATATTGGACATTCATAGGGATGGCAGGAAGAGTGTTCCCCAATAATGTTTTTTCGCCCATCTCCTACAACTGTCAAAAAAACACACTTTTGAATATTGGAAATTCATAGAGATGGCCTTCCGGCCAAATAATTTGTTTTTTACCATCTCCTACCATTTTCGGAAAAAGGAGCAAAGTCCTTTTTAACATTTCAAAAGTCCAAATTTGAATATTGGACATTCATAGAAATGGCCTAAGGAGTGTTCTCCAATAATTTTCTTCGCCCATCACCTACCATTTTCGGAAAAAGCAGCAGTCTTTTTTAAAATTTCAAAAGTCGAAATTTAGAAAAATGTCGCCTATTTTCAAAAAAACACACTTTTGCGAATTTGAATATTGGACATTCATAGAAATGGCCGGAACAGTGTTCCCCAATAATGTTTTTTCGCCCATCTCCTACCATTTTCGAAAAAAGGAGCAAAGTCCTTTTTAAAATTTCAAAAGTCGAAATTTGGAAAAATGTCGCCTATTTTAAAAAAAACACACTGTTGCGACTTTTGAATATTGGATATTCATAGGGATGGCCGGAGGAGTGTTCTCTAATAATTTTTTTTCGCCCATCTCCTACCATTTTCGATAAAAGGAGCAAAGTCCTTTTTAAAATTTCAAAAGTCGAAATTTGGAAAATTGTCGCCTATTGTCAAAAAAACACACTTTTGAATATTGGACATTCATAGAAGTGGCCTGAAAGTATTTTCCAATAATTCTTTTTCGCCCATCTTCTACCATTTTCGGAAAAATGAGCAAAGTCTTTTTTAAAATTTCAAAAGTCGAAATTTGGAAAAATTTCGCCTATTTTCAAAAAAACACACTGTTGCGACTTTTGAATATTGGACATTCATAGGGATGGCAGGAAGAGTGTTCCCCAATAATGTTTTTTCGCCCATCTCCTACAACTGTCAAAAAAAAACACACTTTTGAATATTGGAAATTCATAGAGATGGCCTTCCGGCCAAATAATTTGTTTTTTACCATCTCCTACCATTTTCGGAAAAAGGAGCAAAATCCTTTTTAACATTTCAAAAGTCCAAATTTGAATATTGGACATTCATAGAAATGGCCTGAGGAGTGTTCTCCAATAATTTTTTTCGCCCATCACCCACTATTTTCGAAAAAGGAGCAGTCTTTTTTAAAATTTCAAAAGTTGAAATTTGGAAATATGTTGCCTATTTTTAAAAAAACACACTGTTAAGACTTTTGCGATTTTTGAATATTGGACATTCATAGAAATGGCCGGAAGAGTGTTCCCCAATAATGTTTTTTCGCCCATCACCAACTATTTTCGAAAAAGGAGCAGTCTTTTTTAAAATTTCAAAAGTTGAAATTTGGAAAAATGTTGCCTAATTTCAAAAAACACACTGTTAAGACTTTTGCGATTTTTGAATATTGGACATTCATAGAAATGGCCGGAAGAGTGTTCCCCAATAATGTGTTTTCGCCCATCTCCTACCATTTTCGAAAAAAGGACCAAAGTCCTTTTTAAAATTTCAAAAGTCGAAATTTGGAAGAATGTCGCCTATTGTCAAAAAAACACACTTTTGAATATTGGATATTCATAGGGATGGCCGGAATAGTGTTCCCCAATAATTTTTTTTCGCAAATTTTCTACCATTTTCGGAAAAAGGAGCAAAGTCCTTTTTAAAATTTCAAAAGTCGAAATTTGGAAAAAGTGTGCCTATTTTCAAAAAAAAACACTGTTGCGCCTTTTGAATATTTGACATTCATAGGGATGACCGGAATAGTGTTCCCCAATAATTTTTTTTGCAAATTTTCTACCATTTTCGGAAAAAGGAGCAACGTCCTTTTTAAAATTTCAAAAGTCGAAATTTGGAAAAATGTCGCCTATTTAAAAAAAAAACACACTGTTAAGACTTTTGAATATTGGACATTCATAGAAATGGCCTGAAAGTAGTCCCCTATTTTTAAAAAAACACATTGTTGCGACTTTTGAATATTGGACATTCATAGAAATGGCCGGAAGAGTGTTCCCCAATAATGTTTTTCGCCCATCACCTACTATTTTCGAAAAAGGAGCAGTCTTTTTTAAAATTTCAAAAGTTGAAATTTGGAAAAATGTCGCCTATTTTCAAAAAAACACACTTTTAAGACTTTTGCGATTTTTGAATATTGGACATTCATAGAAATGACCGGAAGAGTGTTCCCCAAAAATGTTTTTACGCCCATCTCCTACCTATTGTCAAAAAAACACACTTTTGAATATTGGACATTCATAGAGATGGCCTTCCGGCCAAATAAATTGTTTTTTACCATCTCCTACCATTTTCGGAAAAAGGATCAGTCCTTTTTAACAATTCAAAAGTCCAAATTTGAATATTGGACATTCATAGAAATGGCCGGAAGAGTGTTCCCCAATATTGTTCTTTCGCCCATCTCCTACCATTTTCGAAAAAAAGAGCAAAGTCCTTTTAAAATTTCAAACGTCCAAATTTGGAAAAATGTCGCCTATTTTCAAAAAAACACACTTTTGAATATTGGACATTCATAGGGATGGCCGGAAGAGTGTTCCCCAATAATGTTTTTTTGTCCATCTCCTACCATTTTCGAAAAAAGGAGCAAAATCCTTTTTAAAATTTCAAAAGTCGAAATTTGGAAAAATGTCGCCTATTTTCAAAAAAACACACTTTTGCGACTTTTACATATTGGACATTCATAGGGCTGGCCTTCCGGCTAAATAATTTGTTTTTTACCATCTCCTACCATTTTCGGAAAAAGGATCAGTCCTTTTTAAAATTTCAAAAGTCCAAATTTGGAAAAATGTCGCCTATTTTCAACAAAAACACACTGTTAAGACTTTTGAATATTAGACATTCATAGAAATGGCCTGAAAGTATTCTCCAATAATTCTTTTTCTCCCATCTTCTACCATTTTCGGAAAAAGGAGCAAAGTCCTTTTTAAAATTTTAAAAGTCGACATTTAGAAAAATGTCGCCTATTTTCAAAAAAACACACTTTTGCGACTTTTGAATATTGGACATTCATAGGGCTGGCCTTCCGGCTAAATAATTTGTTTTTTACCATCTCCTACCATTTTCGGAAAAAGGATCAGTCCTTTTTAATATTTCATAAGTATAAATTTGGAAAAATGTAGCCTATAAAAAGGAGCAAAGTCCTTTTTAAAATTTCAAAAGTCGAAATTTGGAAAAATGTCGCCTATTGTCAAAAAAAACACACTTTTGAATATAGGACATTCATAGGGATGGCCTTCCGGCCAAATAATTTGTTTTTTCCCATCTCCTACCATTTTCGGAAAAAGGAGCAAAGTCCTTTTTAACATTTCAAAAGTCCAAATTTGAATATTGGACATTCATAGAAATGGCCGGAAGAGTGTTCCCCAATAATGTTTTTTCGTCCATCTCCTACCATTTTCGAAAAAAGGAGCAAAGTCCTTTTTAAAATTTCAAAAGTCGACATTTGGAAAAATGTCGCCTATTTTCAACAAAAACACACTTTTGCGACTTTTGATTATTGGACATTCATAGAAATGGCCGGAAGAGTGTTCCCCTTTAATGTTTTTTCGCCTATCTCCTTGCATTTTCGAAAAAAGGAGCAAAGTCCTTTTTAAAATTTCAAAAGTCGAAATTTGGAAAAATGTCGCCTGTTGTCAAAAAAACACACTTTTGAATATTGGACATTCATAGGGATGGCCTTTCGGCCAAATAATTTGTTTTTTACCATCTCCTACCTTTTTCGGAAAAAGGATCAGTCCTTTTTAACATTTCAAAAGTCCAAATATGGAAAAATGTAGCCGATTTTCAAAAAAACACACTGTTGCGACTTTTAAATATTGGACATTCATAGAAATGGCCGGAACAGTGTTCCCCAATAATGATTTTTTGCCCATCTCCTACCATTTTCGGAAAAAGGAGCAAAGTCCTTTTTAAAATTTCAAAAGTCGAAATTTGGAAAAATGTCGCCTTTTGTCAAAAAAACACACTTTTGAATATTGGACATTAATAGAGATGGTCTTTCGGCCAAATAATTTGTTTTTTACCATCTCCTACCATCTTCGGAAAAAGGATCAGTCCTTTTTAACATTTCAAAAGTCGAAATTTGGAAAAATGTCGCCTATTGTCAAAAAAACACACTTTTGAATATTGGACATTCATAGGGATGGCCTTTCGGCCAAATAATTTGTTTTTTACCATCTCCTACCTTTTTCGGAAAAAGGATCAGTCCTTTTTAACATTTCAAAAGTCCAAATATGGAAAAATGTAGCCGATTTTCAAAAAAACACACTGTTGCGACTTTTAAATATTGGACATTCATAGAAATGGCCGGAACAGTGTTCCCCAATAATGTTTTTTTGCCCATCTCCTACCATTTTCGGAAAAAGGAGCAAAGTCCTTTTTAAAATTTCAAAAGTCGAAATTTGGAAAAATGTCGCCTATTGTCAAAAAAACACACTTTTGAATATTGGACATTAATAGAGATGGCCTTTCGGCCAAATAATTTGTTTTTTACCATCTCCTACCATTTTCGGAAAAAGGATCAGTCCTTTTTAACATTTCAAAAGTCGAAATTTGGAAAAATATCGCCTATTGTCAAAAAAACACACTTTTGAATATTGGACATTAATAGAGATGGCCTTTCGGCCAAATAATTTGTTTTTTACCATCTCCTACCATTTTCGGAAAAAGGATCAGTCCTTTTTAAAATTTCAAAAGTCGAAATTTGGAAAAATGTCGCCTATTGTCAAAAAAACACACTTTTGAATATTGGACATTAATAGAGATGGCCTTTCGGCCAAATAATTTGTTTTTTACCATCTCCTACCATTTTCGGAAAAAGGATCAGTCCTTTTTAACATTTCAAAAGTCCAAATTTGGAAAAATGTCGCCTTTTTTCAACAAAAACACACTGTTAAGACTTTTGAATATTGGACATTCATAGAAATGGCCGGAAGAGTGTTCCCCAATAATGTTTTTTCGCCCATCACCAACTATTTTCGAAAAAGGAGCAGTCTTTTTTAAAATTTCAAAAGTTGAAATTTGGAAAAATGTTGCCTAATTTCAAAAAACACACTGTTAAGACTTTTGCGATTTTTGAATATTGGACATTCATAGAAATGGCCGGAAGAGTGTTCCCCAATAATGTGTTTTCGCCCATCTCCTACCATTTTCGAAAAAAGGACCAAAGTCTTTTTTAAAATTTCAAAAGTCGAAATTTAGAAGAATGTCGCCTATTGTCAAAAAAACACACTTTTGAATATTGGATATTCATAGGGATGGCCGGAATAGTGTTCCCCAATAATTTTTTTTCGCAAATTTTCTACCATTTTCGGAAAAAGGAGCAAAGTCCTTTTTAAAATTTCAAAAGTCGAAATTTGGAAAAAGTGTGCCTATTTTCAAAAAAAACACTGTTGCGCCTTTTGAATATTGGACATTCATAGGGATGACCGGAATAGTGTTCCCCAATAATTTTTTTTGCAAATTTTCTACCATTTTCGAAAAAGGAGCAACGTCCTTTTTAAAATTTCAAAAGTCGAAATTTGGAAAAATGTCGCCTATTTAAAAAAAAAACACACTGTTAAGACTTTTGAATATTGGACATTCATAGAAATGGCCTGAAAGTAGTCCCCTATTTTTAAAAAAACACATTGTTGCGACTTTTGAATATTGGACATTCATAGAAATGGCCGGAAGAGTGTTCCCCAATAATGTTTTTCGCCCATCACCTACTATTTTCGAAAAAGGAGCAGTCTTTTTTAAAATTTCAAAAGTTGAAATTTGGAAAAATGTCGCCTATTTTCAAAAAAAACACACTTTTAAGACTTTTGCGATTTTTGAATATTGGACATTCATAGAAATGACCGGAAGAGTGTTCCCCAAAAATGTTTTTTCGCCCATCTCCTACCTATTGTCAAAAAATAACACTTTTGAATATTGGACATTCATAGAGATGGCCTTCCGGCCAAATAAATTGTTTTTTACCATCTCCTACCATTTTCGGAAAAAGGATCAGTCCTTTTTAACAATTCAAAAGTCCAAATTTGAATGTTGGACATTCATAGAAATGGCCGGAAGAGTGTTCCCCAATATTGTTCTTTCGCCCATCTCCTACCATTTTCGAAAAAAAGAGCAAAGTCCTTTTAAAATTTCAAACGTCCAAATTTGGAAAAATGTCGCCTATTTTCAAAAAAAACACACTTTTGAATATTGGACAATAATAGGGATGGCCGGAAGAGTGTTCCCCAATAATGTTTTTTCGTCCATCTCCTACCATTTTCGAAAAAAGGAGCAAAGTCCTTTTTAAAATTTCAAAAGTCGAAATTTGGAAAAATGTCGCCTATTTTCAAAAAAACCCACTTTTGCGACTTTTACATATTGGACATTCATAGGGCTGGCCTTCCGGCTAAATAATTTGTTTTTTACCATCTCCTACCATTTTCGGAAAAAGGATCAGTCCTTTTTAATATTTCATAAGTATAAATTTGGAAAAATGTAGCCTATAAAAAGGAGCAAAGTCCTTTTTAAAATTTCAAAAGTCGAAATTTGGAAAAATGTCGCCTATTGTCAAAAAAACACACTTTTGAATATAGGACATTCATAGGTATGGCCTTCCGGCCAAATAATTTGTTTTTTCCCATCTCCTACCATTTTCGGAAAAAGGAGCAAAGTCCTTTTTAACATTTCAAAAGTCCAAATTTGAATATTGGACATTCATAGAAATGGCCGGAAGAGTGTTCCCCAATAATGTTTTTTCGTCCATCTCCTACCATTTTCGAAAAAAGGAGCAAAGTCCTTTTTAAAATTTCAAAAGTCGACATTTGGAAAAATGTCGCCTATTTTCAACAAAAACACACTTTTGCGACTTTTGATTATTGGACATTCATAGAAATGGCCGGAAGAGTGTTCCCCTTTAATGTTTTTTCGCCCATCTCCTACCATTTTCGGAAAAAGGAGCAAAGTCCTTTTTAAAATTTCAAAAGTCGAAATTTGGAAAAATGTCGCCTTTTGTCAAAAAAAACACACTTTTGAATATTGGACATTAATAGAGATATGCCTTTCGGCCAAATAATTTGTTTTTTACCATCTCCTACCATTTTCGGAAAAAGGATCAGTCCTTTTTAACATTTCATAAGTATAAATTTGGAAAAATGTAGCCTATAAAAAGGAGCAAAGTCCTTTTTAAAATTTCAAAAGTCGAAATTTGGAAAAATGTCGCCTATTGTCAAAAAAACACACTTTTGAATATAGGACATTCATAGGGATGGCCTTCCGGCCAAATAATTTGTTTTTTCCCATCTCCTACCATTTTCGGAAAAAGGAGCAAAGTCCTTTTTAACATTTCAAAAGTCCAAATTTGAATATTGGACATTCATAGAAATGGCCGGAAGAGTGTTCCCCAATAATGTTTTTTCGCCCATCTCCTACCATTTTCGAAAAAAGGAGCAAAGTCCTTTTTAAAATTTCAAAAGTCGAAATTTGGAAAAATGTAGCCTATTTTTAAAAAAACACATTGTTGCGACTTTTGAATATTGGACATTCATAGAAATGGCCGGAAGAGTGTTCCCCAATAATGTTTTTCGCCCATCACCTACTATTTTCGAAAAAGGAGCAGTCTTTTTTAAAATTTCAAAAGTTGAAATTTGGAAAAATGTCGCCTATTTTCAAAAAAAACACACTTTTAAGACTTTTGCGATTTTTGAATATTGGACATTCATAGAAATGACCGGAAGAGTGTTCCCCAAAAATGTTTTTTCGCCCATCTCCTACCTATTGTCAAAAAAACACACTTTTGAATATTGGACATTCATAGAGATGGCCTTCCGGCCAAATAAATTGTTTTTTACCATCTCCTACCATTTTCGGAAAAAGGATCAGTCCTTTTTAACAATTCAAAAGTCCAAATTTGAATATTGGACATTCATAGAAATGGCCGGAAGAGTGTTCCCCAATATTGTTCTTTCGCCCATCTCCTACCATTTTCGAAAAAAAGAGCAAAGTCCTTTTAAAATTTCAAACGTCCAAATTTGGAAAAATGTCGCCTATTGTCAAAAAAACACACTTTTGAATATTGGACATTCATAGGGATGGCCTTTCGGCCAAATAATTTGTTTTTTACCATCTCCTACCTTTTTCGGAAAAAGGATCAGTCCTTTTTAACATTTCAAAAGTCCAAATATGGAAAAATGTAGCCGATTTTCAAAAAAACACACTGTTGCGACTTTTAAATATTGGACATTCATAGAAATGGCCTTCCGGCCAAATAAATTGTTTTTTACCATCTCCTACCATTTTCGGAAAAAGGATCAGTCCTTTTTAACAATTCAAAAGTCCAAATTTGAATATTGGACATTCATAGAAATGGCCGGAAGAGTGTTCCCCAATATTGTTCTTTCGCCCATCTCCTACCATTTTCGAAAAAAAGAGCAAAGTCCTTTTTAAAATTTCAAAAGTCGAAATTTGGAAAAATGTCGCCTATTGTCAAAAAAACACACGTTTGAATATTGGACATTAATAGAGATGGCCTTTCGGCCAAATAATTTGTTTTTTACCATCTCCTACCATTTTCGGAAAAAGGATCAGTCCTTTTTAACATTTCAAAAGTCGAAATTTGGAAAAATGTCGCCTATTGTCAAAAAAACACACTTTTGAATATTGGACATTAATAGAGATGGCCTTTCGGCCAAATAATTTGTTTTTTACCATCTCCTACCATTTTCGGAAAAAGGATCAGTCCTTTTTAAAATTTCAAAAGTCGAAATTTGGAAAAATGTCGCCTATTGTCAAAAAAACACACTTTTGAATATTGGACATTAATAGAGATGGCCTTTTGGCCAAATAATTTGTTTTTTACCATCTCCTACCATTTTCGGAAAAAGGATCAGTCCTTTTTAACATTTCAAAAGTCCAAATTTGGAAAAATGTCGCCTTTTTTCAACAAAAACACACTGTTAAGACTTTTGAATATTGGACATTCATAGAAATGGCCTGAAGAGTGTTCTCCAATACTTTTTTTCGCCCATCACCTACCATTTTCGGAAAAAGGAGCAGTCTTTTTTAAAATTTCAAAGGTTGAAATTTGGAAAAATGTCGCCTATTTTCAAAAAAACACACTGTTAAGACTTTTGAATATTGGACATTCATAGCAATGGCCTGAAAGTATTCTCCAATAATTATTTTTCTCCCATCTTCTACCATTTTCGGAAAAAGGAGCAAAGTCCTTTTTAAAATTTCAAAAAGAGAAATTTGGAAAAATTTCGCCTATTTTCCAAAAAGCACACTTTTGCGACTTTTGAATATTGGACATTCATAGAAATGGCCTGAAAGTATTCTCCAATAATTCTTTTTCTCCCATCTGCTACCATTTTCAGAAAAAAGAGCAAAGTCCTTTTTAAAATTTCAAAAGTCGAAATTTGGAAAAATGTCGCCTATTGTCAAAAAAACACACGTTTGAATATTGGACATTAATAGAGATGGCCTTTCGGCCAAATAATTTGTTTTTTACCATCTCCTACCATTTTCGGAAAAAGGATCAGTCCTTTTTAACATTTCAAAAGTCGAAATTTGGAAAAATGTCGCCTATTGTCAAAAAAACACACTTTTGAATATTGGACATTAATAGAGATGGCCTTTCGGCCAAATAATTTGTTTTTTACCATCTCCTACCATTTTCGGAAAAAGGATCAGTCCTTTTTAAAATTTCAAAAGTCGAAATTTGGAAAAATGTCGCCTATTGTCAAAAAAACACACTTTTGAATATTGGACATTAATAGAGATGGCCTTTTGGCCAAATAATTTGTTTTTTACCATCTCCTACCATTTTCGGAAAAAGGATCAGTCCTTTTTAACATTTCAAAAGTCCAAATTTGGAAAAATGTCGCCTTTTTTCAACAAAAACACACTGTTAAGACTTTTGAATATTGGACATTCATAGAAATGGCCTGAAGAGTGTTCTCCAATACTTTTTTTCGCCCATCACCTACCATTTTCGGAAAAAGGAGCAGTCTTTTTTAAAATTTCAAAGGTTGAAATTTGGAAAAATGTCGCCTATTTTCAAAAAAACACACTGTTAAGACTTTTGAATATTGGACATTCATAGCAATGGCCTGAAAGTATTCTCCAATAATTATTTTTCTCCCATCTTCTACCATTTTCGGAAAAAGGAGCAAAGTCCTTTTTAAAATTTCAAAAAGAGAAATTTGGAAAAATTTCGCCTATTTTCCAAAAAGCACACTTTTGCGACTTTTGAATATTGGACATTCATAGAAATGGCCTGAAAGTATTCTCCAATAATTCTTTTTCTCCCATCTGCTACCATTTTCAGAAAAAGGAGCAAAGTCTTTTTTAAAATTTCAAAAGTCGAAATTTGGAAAAATGTCGCCTATTTTAAAAAAAACACACTGTTGCGACTTTTGAATATTGGACATTCATAGGGATGGCCGGAGGAGTGTTCTCCAATAATTTTTTTTCGCTAATCTCCTACCATTTTCGATAAAAGGAGCAAAGTCCTTTTTAAAATTTCAAAAGTCCAAATTTGGAAAAATGTCGCCTATTGTCAAAAAAACACACTTTTGAATATTGGACATTCATAGAAATGGCCTGAAAGTATTCTCCAATAATTCTTTTTCTCTTATCTTTTACCATTTTCGGAAAAAGGAGCAAAGTCTTTTTTAAAATTTCAAAAGTCGAAATTTGGAAAAATTTCGCCTATTTTCAAAAAGACACACTTTTGCGACTTTTGAATATTGGACATTAATAGAAATTTCCTGAGGAGTGTTCTCCAATAATTTTTTTCGCCCATCACCTACCATTTTCGGAAAAAGGAGCAGTCTTTTTTAAAATTTCAAAAGTTGAAATTTGGAAAAATGTCGCCTTTTTTTCAAAAAAAACACACTGTTAAGACTTTTGCGATTTTTGAATATTGGACATTCATAGAAATGGCCGGAAGAGTGTTCCCCAATAATGTGTTTTCGCCCATCTCCTACCATTTTCGAAAAAAGGACCAAAGTCCTTTTTAAAATTTCAAAAGTCGAAATTTGGAAGAATGTCGCCTATTGTCAAAAAAACACACTTTTGAATATTGGACATTCATAGGGATGGCCGGAATAGTGTTCCCCAATAATTTTTTTTGCAAATTTTCTACCATTTTCGGAAAAAGGAGCAACGTCCTTTTTAAAATTTCAAAAGTCGAAATTTGGAAAAATGTCGCCTATTTAAAAAAAAAACACACTGTTAAGACTTTTGAATATTGGACATTCATAGAAATGGCCTGAAAGTAGTCCCCTATTTTTAAAAAAACACATTGTTGCAACTTTTGAATATTGGACATTCATAGAAATGGCCTGAAAGTAGTCCCCTATTTTTAAAAAAACACATTTTTGCAACTTTTGAATATTGGACATTCATAGAAATGGCCGGAAGAGTGTTCCCCAATAATGTTTTTCGCCCATCACCTACTATTTTCGAAAAAGGAGCAGTCTTTTTTAAAATTTCAAAAGTTGAAATTTGGAAAAATGTCGCCTATTTTCAAAAAAACACACTGTTAAGACTTTTGCGATTTTTGAATATTGGACATTCATAGAAATGACCGGAAGAGTGTTCCCCAAAAATGTTTTTTCGCCCATCTCCTACCTATTGTCAAAAAAACACACTTTTGAATATTGGACATTCATAGAGATGGCCTTCCGGCCAAATAAATTGTTTTTTACCATCTCCTACCATTTTCGGAAAAAGGATCAGTCCTTTTTAACAATTCAAAAGTCCAAATTTGAATATTGGACATTCATAGAAATGGCCTAAAAGTATTCTCCAATAATTTTTTTCGCCCATCACCTACCATTTTCGGAAAAAGGATCAGTCCTTTTTAACATTTCAAAAGTCCAAATTTGGAAAAATGTCGCCTATTTTCAAAAAAAACACACTTTTGCGACTTTTGAATATTGGACATTCATAGGGCTGGTCTTCCGGCCAAATAATTTGTTTTTTACCATCTCCTACCATTTTCGGAAAAAGGATCAGTCCTTTTTAACATTTCAAAAGTCCAAATTTGGAAAAATGTCGCCTTTTTTCAACAAAAACACACTGTTAAGACTTTTGAATATTGGACATTCATAGAAATGGCCTGAAAGTAGTCCCCTATTTTTAAAAAAACACATTGTTACAACTTTTGAATATTGGACATTCATAGAAATGGCCGGAAGAGTGTTCCCCAATAATGTTTTTCGCCCATCACCTACTATTTTCGAAAAACGAGCAGTCTTTTTTAAAATTTCAAAAGTTGAAATTTGGAAAAATGTCGCCTATTTTCAAAAAAACACACTGTTAAGACTTTTGCGATTCTTGAATGTTGGACATTCATAGAAATGGCCGGAAGAGTGTTCCCCAATATTGTTTTTTCGCCCATCTCCTACCATTTTCGAAAAAAAGAGCAAAGTCCTTTTAAAATTTCAAACGTCCAAATTTGGAAAAATGTCGCCTATTTTCAAAAAAACACACTTTTGAATATTGGACATTCATAGGGATGGCCGGAAGTGTGTTCCCCAATAATGTTTTTTCGTCCATCTCCTACCATTTTCGAAAAAAGGAGCAAAGTCCTTTTTAAAATTTCAAAAGTCGACATTTGGAAAAACGTCGCCTATTTTCAACAAAAACACACTTTTGCGACTTTTGATTATTGGACATTCATAGAAATGGCCGGAAGAGTGTTCCCCTTTAATGTTTTTTCGCCCATCTCCTACCATTTTCGGAAAAAGGAGCAAAGTCCTTTTTAAAATTTCAAAAGTCGAAATTTGGAAAAATGTCGCCTTTTGTCAAAAAAAACACACTTTTGAATATTGGACATTAATAGAGATATGCCTTTCGGCCAAATAATTTGTTTTTTACCATCTCCTACCATTTTCGGAAAAAGGATCAGTCCTTTTTAACATTTCATAAGTATAAATTTGGAAAAATGTAGCCTATAAAAAGGAGCAAAGTCCTTTTTAAAATTTCAAAAGTCGAAATTTGGAAAAATGTCGCCTATTGTCAAAAAAACACACTTTTGAATATAGGACATTCATAGGGATGGCCTTCCGGCCAAATAATTTGTTTTTTCCCATCTCCTACCATTTTCGGAAAAAGGAGCAAAGTCCTTTTTAACATTTCAAAAGTCCAAATTTGAATATTAGACATTCATAGAAATGGCCGGAAGAGTGTTCCCCAATAATGTTTTTTCGCCCATCTCCTACCATTTTCGAAAAAAGGAGCAAAGTCCTTTTTAAAATTTCAAAAGTCGAAATTTGGAAAAATGTAGCCTATTTTTAAAAAAACACATTGTTGCGACTTTTGAATATTGGACATTCATAGAAATGGCCGGAAGAGTGTTCCCCAATAATGTTTTTCGCCCATCACCTACTATTTTCGAAAAAGGAGCAGTCTTTTTTAAAATTTCAAAAGTTGAAATTTGGAAAAATGTCGCCTATTTTCAAAAAAAACACACTTTTAAGACTTTTGCGATTTTTGAATATTGGACATTCATAGAAATGACCGGAAGAGTGTTCCCCAAAAATGTTTTTTCGCCCATCTCCTACCTATTGTCAAAAAAACACACTTTTGAATATTGGACATTCATAGAGATGGCCTTCCGGCCAAATAAATTGTTTTTTACCATCTCCTACCATTTTCGGAAAAAGGATCAGTCCTTTTTAACAATTCAAAAGTCCAAATTTGAATATTGGACATTCATAGAAATGGCCGGAAGAGTGTTCCCCAATATTGTTCTTTCGCCCATCTCCTACCATTTTCGAAAAAAAGAGCAAAGTCCTTTTAAAATTTCAAACGTCCAAATTTGGAAAAATGTCGCCTATTGTCAAAAAAACACACTTTTGAATATTGGACATTCATAGGGATGGCCTTTCGGCCAAATAATTTGTTTTTTACCATCTCCTACCTTTTTCGGAAAAAGGATCAGTCCTTTTTAACATTTCAAAAGTCCAAATATGGAAAAATGTAGCCGATTTTCAAAAAAACACACTGTTGCGACTTTTAAATATTGGACATTCATAGAAATGGCCTTCCGGCCAAATAAATTGTTTTTTACCATCTCCTACCATTTTCGGAAAAAGGATCAGTCCTTTTTAACAATTCAAAAGTCCAAATTTGAATATTGGACATTCATAGAAATGGCCGGAAGAGTGTTCCCCAATATTGTTCTTTCGCCCATCTCCTACCATTTTCGAAAAAAAGAGCAAAGTCCTTTTTAAAATTTCAAAAGTCAAAATTTGGAAAAATGTCGCCTATTGTCAAAAAAACACACGTTTGAATATTGGACATTAATAGAGATGGCCTTTCGGCCAAATAATTTGTTTTTTACCATCTCCTACCATTTTCGGAAAAAGGATCAGTCCTTTTTAACATTTCAAAAGTCGAAATTTGGAAAAATGTCGCCTATTGTCAAAAAAACACACTTTTGAATATTGGACATTAATAGAGATGGCCTTTCGGCCAAATAATTTGTTTTTTACCATCTCCTACCATTTTCGGAAAAAGGATCAGTCCTTTTTAAAATTTCAAAAGTCGAAATTTGGAAAAATGTCGCCTATTGTCAAAAAAACACACTTTTGAATATTGGACATTAATAGAGATGGCCTTTTGGCCAAATAATTTGTTTTTTACCATCTCCTACCATTTTCGGAAAAAGGATCAGTCCTTTTTAACATTTCAAAAGTCCAAATTTGGAAAAATGTCGCCTTTTTTCAACAAAAACACACTGTTAAGACTTTTGAATATTGGACATTCATAGAAATGGCCTGAAGAGTGTTCTCCAATACTTTTTTTCGCCCATCACCTACCATTTTCGGAAAAAGGAGCAGTCTTTTTTAAAATTTCAAAGGTTGAAATTTGGAAAAATGTCGCCTATTTTCAAAAAAACACACTGTTAAGACTTTTGAATATTGGACATTCATAGCAATGGCCTGAAAGTATTCTCCAATAATTATTTTTCTCCCATCTTCTACCATTTTCGGAAAAAGGAGCAAAGTCCTTTTTAAAATTTCAAAAAGAGAAATTTGGAAAAATTTCGCCTATTTTCCAAAAAGCACACTTTTGCGACTTTTGAATATTGGACATTCATAGAAATGGCCTGAAAGTATTCTCCAATAATTCTTTTTCTCCCATCTGCTACCATTTTCAGAAAAAGGAGCAAAGTCTTTTTTAAAATTTCAAAAGTCGAAATTTGGAAAAATGTCGCCTATTTTAAAAAAAACACACTGTTGCGACTTTTGAATATTGGACATTCATAGGGATGGCCGGAGGAGTGTTCTCCAATAATTTTTTTTCGCTAATCTCCTACCATTTTCGATAAAAGGAGCAAAGTCCTTTTTAAAATTTCAAAAGTCCAAATTTGGAAAAATGTCGCCTATTGTCAAAAAAACACACTTTTGAATATTGGACATTCATAGAAATGGCCTGAAAGTATTCTCCAATAATTCTTTTTCTCTTATCTTTTACCATTTTCGGAAAAAGGAGCAAAGTCTTTTTTAAAATTTCAAAAGTCGAAATTTGGAAAAATTTCGCCTATTTTCAAAAAGACACACTTTTGCGACTTTTGAATATTGGACATTAATAGAAATTTCCTGAGGAGTGTTCTCCAATAATTTTTTTCGCCCATCACCTACCATTTTCGGAAAAAGGAGCAGTCTTTTTTAAAATTTCAAAAGTTGAAATTTGGAAAAATGTCGCCTTTTTTTCAAAAAAAACACACTGTTAAGACTTTTGCGATTTTTGAATATTGGACATTCATAGAAATGGCCGGAAGAGTGTTCCCCAATAATGTGTTTTCGCCCATCTCCTACCATTTTCGAAAAAAGGACCAAAGTCCTTTTTAAAATTTCAAAAGTCGAAATTTGGAAGAATGTCGCCTATTGTCAAAAAAACACACTTTTGAATATTGGACATTCATAGGGATGGCCGGAATAGTGTTCCCCAATAATTTTTTTTGCAAATTTTCTACCATTTTCGGAAAAAGGAGCAACGTCCTTTTTAAAATTTCAAAAGTCGAAATTTGGAAAAATGTCGCCTATTTAAAAAAAAAACACACTGTTAAGACTTTTGAATATTGGACATTCATAGAAATGGCCTGAAAGTAGTCCCCTATTTTTAAAAAAACACATTGTTGCAACTTTTGAATATTGGACATTCATAGAAATGGCCTGAAAGTAGTCCCCTATTTTTAAAAAAACACATTTTTGCAACTTTTGAATATTGGACATTCATAGAAATGGCCGGAAGAGTGTTCCCCAATAATGTTTTTCGCCCATCACCTACTATTTTCGAAAAAGGAGCAGTCTTTTTTAAAATTTCAAAAGTTGAAATTTGGAAAAATGTCGCCTATTTTCAAAAAAACACACTGTTAAGACTTTTGCGATTTTTGAATATTGGACATTCATAGAAATGACCGGAAGAGTGTTCCCCAAAAATGTTTTTTCGCCCATCTCCTACCTATTGTCAAAAAAACACACTTTTGAATATTGGACATTCATAGAGATGGCCTTCCGGCCAAATAAATTGTTTTTTACCATCTCCTACCATTTTCGGAAAAAGGATCAGTCCTTTTTAACAATTCAAAAGTCCAAATTTGAATATTGGACATTCATAGAAATGGCCTAAAAGTATTCTCCAATAATTTTTTTCGCCCATCACCTACCATTTTCGGAAAAAGGATCAGTCCTTTTTAACATTTCAAAAGTCCAAATTTGGAAAAATGTCGCCTATTTTCAAAAAAAACACACTTTTGCGACTTTTGAATATTGGACATTCATAGGGCTGGTCTTCCGGCCAAATAATTTGTTTTTTACCATCTCCTACCATTTTCGGAAAAAGGATCAGTCCTTTTTAACATTTCAAAAGTCCAAATTTGGAAAAATGTCGCCTTTTTTCAACAAAAACACACTGTTAAGACTTTTGAATATTGGACATTCATAGAAATGGCCTGAAAGTAGTCCCCTATTTTTAAAAAAACACATTGTTACAACTTTTGAATATTGGACATTCATAGAAATGGCCGGAAGAGTGTTCCCCAATAATGTTTTTCGCCCATCACCTACTATTTTCGAAAAACGAGCAGTCTTTTTTAAAATTTCAAAAGTTGAAATTTGGAAAAATGTCGCCTATTTTCAAAAAAACACACTGTTAAGACTTTTGCGATTCTTGAATGTTGGACATTCATAGAAATGGCCGGAAGAGTGTTCCCCAATATTGTTTTTTCGCCCATCTCCTACCATTTTCGAAAAAAAGAGCAAAGTCCTTTTAAAATTTCAAACGTCCAAATTTGGAAAAATGTCGCCTATTTTCAAAAAAACACACTTTTGAATATTGGACATTCATAGGGATGGCCGGAAGTGTGTTCCCCAATAATGTTTTTTCGTCCATCTCCTACCATTTTCGAAAAAAGGAGCAAAGTCCTTTTTAAAATTTCAAAAGTCGACATTTGGAAAAATGTCGCCTATTTTCAACAAAAACAAACTTTTGCGACTTTTGATTATTGGACATTCATAGAAATGGCCGGAAGAGTGTTCCCCTTTAATGTTTTTTCGCCCATCTCCTACCATTTTCGGAAAAAGGAGCAAAGTCCTTTTTAAAATTTCAAAAGTCGAAATTTGGAAAAATGTCGCCTTTTGTCAAAAAAAACACACTTTTGAATATTGGACATTAATAGAGATATGCCTTTCGGCCAAATAATTTGTTTTTTACCATCTCCTACCATTTTCGGAAAAAGGATCAGTCCTTTTTAACATTTCATAAGTATAAATTTGGAAAAATGTAGCCTATAAAAAGGAGCAAAGTCCTTTTTAAAATTTCAAAAGTCGAAATTTGGAAAAATGTCGCCTATTGTCAAAAAAAACACACTTTTGAATATAGGACATTCATAGGGATGGCCTTCCGGCCAAATAATTTGTTTTTTCCCATCTCCTACCATTTTCGGAAAAAGGAGCAAAGTCCTTTTTAACATTTCAAAAGTCCAAATTTGAATATTGGACATTCATAGAAATGGCCGGAAGAGTGTTCCCCAATAATGTTTTTTCGCCCATCTCCTACCATTTTCGAAAAAAGGAGCAAAGTCCTTTTTAAAATTTCAAAAGTCGAAATTTGGAAAAATGTAGCCTATTTTTAAAAAAACACATTGTTGCGACTTTTGAATATTGGACATTCATAGAAATGGCCGGAAGAGTGTTCCCCAATAATGTTTTTCGCCCATCACCTACTATTTTCGAAAAAGGAGCAGTCTTTTTTAAAATTTCAAAAGTTGAAATTTGGAAAAATGTCGCCTATTTTCAAAAAAAACACACTTTTAAGACTTTTGCGATTTTTGAATATTGGACATTCATAGAAATGACCGGAAGAGTGTTCCCCAAAAATGTTTTTTCGCCCATCTCCTACCTATTGTCAAAAAAACACACTTTTGAATATTGGACATTCATAGAGATGGCCTTCCGGCCAAATAAATTGTTTTTTACCATCTCCTACCATTTTCGGAAAAAGGATCAGTCCTTTTTAACAATTCAAAAGTCCAAATTTGAATATTGGACATTCATAGAAATGGCCGGAAGAGTGTTCCCCAATATTGTTCTTTCGCCCATCTCCTACCATTTTCGAAAAAAAGAGCAAAGTCCTTTTAAAATTTCAAACGTCCAAATTGGGAAAAATGTCGCCTATTGTCAAAAAAACACACTTTTGAATATTGGACATTCATAGGGATGGCCTTTCGGCCAAATAATTTGTTTTTTACCATCTCCTACCTTTTTCGGAAAAAGGATCAGTCCTTTTTAACATTTCAAAAGTCCAAATATGGAAAAATGTAGCCGATTTTCAAAAAAACACACTGTTGCGACTTTTAAATATTGGACATTCATAGAAATGGCCGGAACAGTGTTCCCCAATAATGTTTTTTTGCCCATCTCCTACCATTTTCGGAAAAAGGAGCAAAGTCCTTTTTAAAATTTCAAAAGTCGAAATTTGGAAAAATGTCGCCTATTGTCAAAAAAACACACGTTTGAATATTGGACATTAATAGAGATGGCCTTTCGGCCAAATAATTTGTTTTTTACCCTCTCCTACCATTTTCGGAAAAAGGATCAGTCCTTTTTAACATTTCAAAAGTCGAAATTTGGAAAAATGTCGCCTATTGTCAAAAAAACACACTTTTGAATATTGGACATTAATAGAGATGGCCTTTCGGCCAAATAATTTGTTTTTTACCATCTTCTACCATTTTCGGAAAAAGGATCAGTCCTTTTTAAAATTTCAAAAGTCGAAATTTGGAAAAATGTCGCCTATTGTCAAAAAAATACACTTTTGAATATTGGACATTAATAGAGATGGCCTTTTGGCCAAATAATTTGTTTTTTACCATCTCCTACCATTTTCGGAAAAAGGATCAGTCCTTTTTAACATTTCAAAAGTCCAAATTTGGAAAAATGTCGCCTTTTTTCAACAAAAACACACTGTTAAGACTTTTGAATATTGGACATTCATAGAAATGGCCTGAAGAGTGTTCTCCAATACTTTTTTTCGCCCATCACCTACCATTTTCGGAAAAAGGAGCAGTCTTTTTTAAAATTTCAAAGGTTGAAATTTGGAAAAATGTCGCCTATTTTCAAAAAAACACACTGTTAAGACTTTTGAATATTGGACATTCATAGCAATGGCCTGAAAGTATTCTCCAATAATTATTTTTCTCCCATCTTCTACCATTTTCGGAAAAAGGAGCAAAGTCCTTTTTAAAATTTCAAAAAGAGATATTTGGAAAAATTTCGCCTATTTTCCAAAAAGCACACTTTTGCGACTTTTGAATATTGGACATTCATAGAAATGGCCTGAAAGTATTCTCCAATAATTCTTTTTCTCCCATCTGCTACCATTTTCAGAAAAAGGAGCAAAGTCTTTTTTAAAATTTCAAAAGTCGAAATTTGGAAAAATGTCGCCTATTTTAAAAAAAACACACTGTTGCGACTTTTGAATATTGGACATTCATAGGGATGGCCGGAGGAGTGTTCTCCAATAATTTTTTTTCGCTAATCTCCTACCATTTTCGATAAAAGGAGCAAAGTCCTTTTTAAAATTTCAAAAGTCCAAATTTGGAAAAATGTCGCCTATTGTCAAAAAAACACACTTTTGAATATTGGACATTCATAGAAATGGCCTGAAAGTATTCTCCAATAATTCTTTTTCTCTTATCTTTTACCATTTTCGGAAAAAGGAGCAAAGTCTTTTTTAAAATTTCAAAAGTCGAAATTTGGAAAAATTTCGCCTATTTTCAAAAAGACACACTTTTGCGACTTTTGAATATTGGACATTAATAGAAATGGCCTGAGGAGTGTTCTCCAATAATTTTTTTCGCCCATCACCTACCATTTTCGGAAAAAGGAGCAGTCTTTTTTAAAATTTCAAAAGTTGAAATTTGGAAAAATGTCGCCTTTTTTTCAAAAAAAACACACTGTTAAGACTTTTGCGATTTTTGAATATTGGACATCCATAGAAATGGCCGGAAGAGTGTTCCCCAATAATGTGTTTTCGCCCATCTCCTACCATTTTCGAAAAAAGGACCAAAATCCTTTTTAAAATTTCAAAAGTCGAAATTTGGAAGAATGTCGCCTATTGTCAAAAAAACACACTTTTGAATATTGGACATTCATAGGGATGGCCGGAATAGTGTTCCCCAAAATTTTTTTTCAAAATTTTTTTACGATTTTCGGAAAAAGGAGCAAAGTCCTTTTTAAAATTTCAAAAGTCGAAATTTGGAAAAATTTCGCCTATTTTCAAAAAAACACACTGTTGCGACTTTTGAATATTGGACATTCATAGATATGGCCGGAGGAGTGTTCTGCAATAATTTTTTTTCGCCCATCTCCTACCATTTTCGAAAAAAAGGAGCAAAGTCCTTTTTAAAATTTCAAACGTCTAAATTTGGAAAAATGTCGCCTATTGTCAAAAAAACACACTTGTACGACTTTTGAATATTGGACATTCATAGGGCTGGCCGGAGGAGTGTTCTCCAATAATTTTTTTTTTCCAATCTCCTAGTATTTTTGAAAAAAGGAGCAAAGTCCTTTTTAAAATTTCAAAAGTCGAAATTTGGAAAAATGTCGCCTATTTTCAACAAAAATACACTTTTGCGACTTTTGATTATTGGACATTCATAGAAATGGCCGGAACAGTGTTCCCCAATAATGTTTTTTCGCCCATCCCCTACCATTTTCGAAAAAAGGAGCTAAGTCCTTTTTAAAATTTCAAAAGTCGAAATTTGGAAAAATGTCGCCTATTTTCAAAAAAACACACTTTTGCGACTTTTGAATATTGGACATTCACAGAAATGGTCGGAAGAGTGTTCCCCAATAATGTTTTTTCGTCCATCTCCTACCATTTTCGAAAAAAGGAGCAAAGTCCTTTTTAAAATTTCAAAAGTCGAAATTTGGAAAAATGTCGCCTATTTTCAAAAAAACACACTTTTGCGACTTTTGAATATTGGACATTCATAGGGCTGGCCTTCCAACTAAATAATTTGTTTTTTACCATCTCCTACCATTTTCGGAAAAAGGATCAGTCCTTTTTAACATTTCATAAGTATAAATTTGGAAAAATGTAGCCTATAAAAAGGAGCAAAGTCCTTTTTAAAATTTCAAAAGTCGAAATTTGGAAAAATGTCGCCTATTGTCAAAAAAAACACACTTTTGAATATAGGAAATTCATAGGGATGGCCTTCCGGCCAAATAATTTGTTTTTTCCCATCTCCTACCATTTTCGGAAAAAGGAGCAAAGTCCTTTTTAACATTTCAAAAGTCCAAATTTGAATATTGGACATTCATAGAAATGGCCGGAAGAGTGTTCCCCAATAATGTTTTTTCGTCCATCTCCTACCATTTTCGAAAAAAGGAGCAAAGTCCTTTTTAAAATTTCAAAAGTCGACATTTGGAAAAATGTCGCCTATTTTAACAAAAACACACTTTTGCGACTTTTGATTATTGGACATTCATAGAAATGGCCAGAAGAGTGTTTCCCTATAATGTTTTTTCGCCTATCTCCTACCATTTTCGAAAAAAGGAGCGAAGTCCTTTTTAACATTTCAAAAGTCCAAATTTGAATATTGGACATTCATAGAAATGGCCGGAAGAGTGTTCCCCAATAATGTTTTTTCGTCCATCTTCTACCATTTTCGAAAAAAGGAGCGAAGTCCTTTTTAAAATTTCAAAAGTCGAAATTTGGAAAAATGTCGCCTATTGTCAAAAAAACACACTTTTGAATATTGGACATTCATAGGGATGGCCTTTCGGCCAAATAATTTGTTTTTTACCATCTCCTACCTTTTTCGGAAAAAGGATCAGTCCTTTTTAACATTTCAAAAGTCCAAATTTGGAAAAATGTAGCCGATTTTCAAAAAAACACACTGTTGCGACTTTTAAATATTGGACATTCATAGAAATGGCCGGAAGAGTGTTCCCCAATAATGTTTTTTCGTACATCTCCTACCATTTTCGAAAAAAGGAGCGAAGTCCTTTTTAAAATTTCAAAAGTCGAAATTTGGAAAAATGTCGCCTATTGTCAAAAAAACACACTTTTGAATATTGGACATTAATAGAGATGGCCTTTCGGCCAAATAATTTGTTTTTTACCATCTCCTACCATTTTCGGAAAAAGGAGCAAAGTCCTTTTTAACATTTCAAAAGTCCAAATTTGGAAAAATGTCGCCTTTTTTCAACAAAAACACACTGTTAAGACTTTTGAATATTGGACATTCATAGAAATGGCATCACCTACCATTTTCGGAAAAAGGAGCAGTTTTTTTTAAAATTTCAAAAGTTGATATTTGGAAAAATGTCGCCTATTTTCAAAAAAACACACTGTTAAGACTTTTGAATATTGGACATTCATAGCAATGGCCTGAAAGTATTCTCCAATAATTATTTTTCTCCCATCTTCTACCATTTTCGGAAAAAGGAGCAAAGTCCTTTTTAAAATTTCAAAAGTAGAAATTTAGAAAAATGTCGCCTATTTTCAAAAAAACACACTTTTGCGACTTTTGAATATTGGACATTCATAGAAATGGCCGGAACAGTGTTTCCCTATGATGTTTTTTCGCCCATCTCCTACCATTTTCGAAAAAAAGAACAAAGTCCTTTTTAAAATTTCAAAAGTCGAAATTTGGAAAAATGTCGCCTTTTTTAAAAAAAACACACTGTTGCGACTTTTAAATATTGGACATTCATAGGGCTGGCCTGAGGAGTGTTCTCCAATAATTTTTTTTCGCCCATCTCCTACCATTTTCGAAAAAAGGAGCAAAGTCCTTTTTAAAATTTCAAAAGTCCAAATTTGGAAAAATGTCGCCTATTGTCAAAAAAACACGCTTTTGAATATTGGACATTCATAGAAATGGCCTGAAAGTATTCTCCAATAATTCTTTTTCTCCCATCTTCTACCATTTTCGGAAAAAGGAGCAAAGTCTTTTTAAAATTTCAAAAGTCGAAATTTGGAAAAATGTCGCCTTTTTAAAAAAAAAACACACTGTTGCGACTTTTGAATATTGGACATTCATAGAAATGGCCGGAAGAGTGTTCCCCAATAATGTTTTCTCGCCCATCTTCTGCCATTTTCGAAAAAAGGAGCAAAGTCCTTTTTAAAATTTCAAAAGTCGAAATTTGGAAAAATGTCGCCTATTGTCAAAAAAACACTTTTGAATATTGGACATTCATAGGGATGGCCTTCCGGCCAAATAATTTGTTTTTTACCATCTCCTACCATTTTCGGATAAAGAAGAAAAGTCCTTTTTAACATTTCAAAAGTCCAAATTTGGAAAAATGTAGCCTATTTTCAAAAAAACACACTGTTAAGACTTTTGAATATTGGACATTCATAGAAATGGCCTGAAAGTATTCTCCTATTTTCAAAAAAAAACACCCTGTTGCGACTTTTGAATATTGGACATTCATAGAAATGGCCGGAACAGTGTTCCGCAATAATGTTTTTTCGCCCATCTCCTACCTACTGTCAAAAAAACACACTTTTGAATATTGGACATTCATAGAAATGACCTGAAAGTATTCTCCAATAATTCTTTTTCTCCCATCTGCTACCATTTTCAGAAAAAGGAGCAAAGTCTTTTTTAAAATTTCAAAAGTCGAAATTTGGAAAAATTTCGCCTATTTTCAAAAAAACACACTTTTGCGACTTTTGAATATTGGACATTCATAGAAATGGCCGGAACAGTGTTTCCCAATAATGTTTTTTCGCCCATCTCCTACCATTTTCGAAAAAGAGAGCAAAGTCCTTTTAAAATTTCAAACGTCCACATTTGGAAAAATGTCGCCTATTTTCAAAAAAACACACTTTTGAATATTGGACATTCATAGGGATGGCCTTCCAGCCAAATAATTTGTTTTTTACCATCTCCTACCATTTTCGGAAAAAGGATCAGTCCTTTTTAACATTTCAAAAGTCCAAATTTGGAAAAATGTCGCCTATTTTCAACAAAAACACACTGTTAAGACTTTTGTATATTGGACATTCATAGAAATGGCCGGAAGAGTTTTCCCCAATAATGTTTTTTCGCCCATCTCCTACTTATTCTCAAAAAAACCCACTTTTGAATATTGGGCATGCATAGAGATGGCCTTCCGGCCAAATAATTTGTTTTTTACCATCTCCTACCATTTTCGGAAAAAGGATCAGTCCTTTTTAACATTTCATAAGTCAAAATTCGGAAAAATGTTTCCTATTTTCAACAAAAACACACTTTTGCGACTTTTGAATATTGGACATTCATAGAAATGGCCGGAAAAGTGTTCCCCAATAATTTTTTTTTCGCAAATTTTCTACCATTTTCGGAAAAAGGAGCAAAGTCCTTTTTAAAATTTCAAAAGTCGAAATTTAGAAAAATGTCGCCTATTTTCAAAAAAACACACTTTTGCGAATTTTGAATATTGGACATTCATAGAAATGGCCTGAAAGTATTCTCCAATAATTATTTTGCTCCCATCTCCTACCATTTTCGAAAAAAGGAGCAAAGTGCTTTTTAAAATTTCAAAAGTCGAAATTTGGAAAAATGTCGCCTATTTTCAACAAAAATACACTTTTGCGACTTTTGATTATTGGACATTCATAGAAATGGCCGGAACAGTGTTCCCCAATAATGTTTTTTCGCCCATCTCCTACCATTTTCGAAAAAAGGAGCAAAGTCCTTTTTAAAATTTCAAAAGTCGAAATTTGGAAAAATGTCGCCTATTTTCAAAAAAACACACTTTTGCGACTTTTGAATATTGGACATTCATAGGGCTGGCCTTCCAACTAAATAATTTGTTTTTTACCATCTCCTACCATTTTCGGAAAAAGGATCAGTCCTTTTTAACATTTCATAAGTATAAATTTGGAAAAATGTAGCCTATAAAAAGGAGCAAAGTCCTTTTTAAAATTTCAAAAGTCGAAATTTGGAAAAATGTCGCCTATTGTCAAAAAAAACACACTTTTGAATATAGGAAATTCATAGGGATGGCCTTCCGGCCAAACAATTTGTTTTTTCCCATCTCCTACCATTTTCGGAAAAAGGAGCAAAGTCCTTTTTAACATTTCAAAAGTCCAAATTTGAATATTGGACATTCATAGAAATGGCCGGAAGAGTGTTCCCCAATAATGTTTTTTCGTCCATCTCCTACCATTTTCGAAAAAAGGAGCAAAGTCCTTTTTAAAATTTCAAAAGTCGACATTTGGAAAAATGTCGCCTATTTTAACAAAAACACACTTTTGCGACTTTTGATTATTGGACATTCATAGAAATGGCCAGAAGAGTGTTTCCCTATAATGTTTTTTCGCCTATCTCCTACCATTTTCGAAAAAAGGAGCGAAGTCCTTTTTAACATTTCAAAAGTCCAAATTTGAATATTGGACATTCATAGAAATGGCCGGAAGAGTGTTCCCCAATAATGTTTTTTCGTCCATCTTCTACCATTTTCGAAAAAAGGAGCGAAGTCCTTTTTAAAATTTCAAAAGTCGAAATTTGGAAAAATGTCGCCTATTGTCAAAAAAACACACTTTTGAATATTGGACATTCATAGGGATGGCCTTTCGGCCAAATAATTTGTTTTTTACCATCTCCTACCTTTTTCGGAAAAAGGATCAGTCCTTTTTAACATTTCAAAAGTCCAAATTTGGAAAAATGTAGCCGATTTTCAAAAAAACACACTGTTGCGACTTTTAAATATTGGACATTCATAGAAATGGCCGGAAGAGTGTTCCCCAATAATGTTTTTTCGTACATCTCCTACCATTTTCGAAAAAAGGAGCGAAGTCCTTTTTAAAATTTCAAAAGTCGAAATTTGGAAAAATGTCGCCTATTGTCAAAAAAACACACTTTTGAATATTGGACATTAATAGAGATGGCCTTTCGGCCAAATAATTTGTTTTTTACCATCTCCTACCATTTTCGGAAAAAGGAGCAAAGTCCTTTTTAACATTTCAAAAGTCCAAATTTGGAAAAATGTCGCCTTTTTTCAACAAAAACACACTGTTAAGACTTTTGAATATTGGACATTCATAGAAATGGCATCACCTACCATTTTCGGAAAAAGGAGCAGTTTTTTTTTAAATTTCAAAAGTTGATATTTGGAAAAATGTCGCCTATTTTCAAAAAAACACACTGTTAAGACTTTTGAATATTGGACATTCATAGCAATGGCCTGAAAGTATTCTCCAATAATTATTTTTCTCCCATCTTCTACCATTTTCGGAAAAAGGAGCAAAGTCCTTTTTAAAATTTCAAAAGTAGAAATTTAGAAAAATGTCGCCTATTTTCAAAAAAACACACTTTTGCGACTTTTGAATATTGGACATTAATAGAAATGGCCGGAACAGTGTTTCCCTATGATGTTTTTTCGCCCATCTCCTACCATTTTCGAAAAAAAGAACAAAGTCCTTTTTAAAATTTCAAAAGTCGAAATTTGGAAAAATGTCGCCTTTTTAAAAAAAAACACACTGTTGCGACTTTTGAATATTGGACATTCATAGGGCTGGCCTGAGGAGTGTTCTCCAATAATTTTTTTTCGCCCATCTCCTACCATTTTCGAAAAAAGGAGCAAAGTCCTTTTTAAAATTTCAAAAGTCCAAATTTGGAAAAATGTCGCCTATTGTCAAAAAAACACGCTTTTGAATATTGGACATTCATAGAAATGGCCTGAAAGTATTCTCCAATAATTCTTTTTCTCCCATCTTCTACCATTTTCGGAAAAAGGAGCAAAGTCTTTTTAAAATTTCAAAAGTCGAAATTTGGAAAAATGTCGCCTTTTTAAAAAAAAACACACTGTTGCGACTTTTGAATATTGGACATTCATAGAAATGGCCGGAAGAGTGTTCCCCAATAATGTTTTCTCACCCATCTCCTGCCATTTTCGAAAAAAGGAGCAAAGTCCTTTTTAAAATTTCAAAAGTCGAAATTTGGAAAAATGTCGCCTATTGTCAAAAAAACACTTTTGAATATTGGACATTCATAGGGATGGCCTTCCGGCCAAATAATTTGTTTTTTACCATCTCCTACCATTTTCGGATAAAGAAGAAAAGTCCTTTTTAACATTTCAAAAGTCCAAATTTGGAAAAATGTAGCCTATTTTCAAAAAAACACACTGTTAAGACTTTTGAATATTGGACATTCATAGCAATGGCCTGAAAGTATTCTCCAATAATTATTTTTCTCCCATCTTCTACCATTTTCGGAAAAAGGAGCAAAGTCCTTTTTAAAATTTCAAAAGTAGAAATTTAGAAAAATGTCGCCTATTTTCAAAAAAACACACTTTTGCGACTTTTGAATATTGGACATTCATAGAAATGGCCGGAACAGTGTTCCGCAATAATGTTTTTTCGCCCATCTCCTACCTACTGTCAAAAAAACACACTTTTGAATATTGGACATTCATAGAAATGACCTGAAAGTATTCTCCAATAATTCTTTTTCTCCCATCTGCTACCATTTTCAGAAAAAGGAGCAAAGTCTTTTTTAAAATTTCAAAAGTCGAAATTTGGAAAAATTTCGCCTATTTTCAAAAAAACACACTTTTGCGACTTTTGAATATTGGACATTCATAGAAATGGCCGGAACAGTGTTTCCCAATAATGTTTTTTCGCCCATCTCCTACCATTTTCGAAAAAGAGAGCAAAGTCCTTTTAAAATTTCAAACGTCCACATTTGGAAAAATGTCGCCTATTTTCAAAAAAACACACTTTTGAATATTGGACATTCATAGGGATGGCCTTCCAGCCAAATAATTTGTTTTTTACCATCTCCTACCATTTTCGGAAAAAGGATCAGTCCTTTTTAACATTTCAAAAGTCCAAATTTGGAAAAATGTCGCCTATTTTCAACAAAAACACACTGTTAAGACTTTTGTATATTGGACATTCATAGAAATGGCCGGAAGAGTTTTCCCCAATAATGTTTTTTCGCCCATCTCCTACTTATTCTCAAAAAAACCCACTTTTGAATATTGGGCATGCATAGAGATGGCCTTCCGGCCAAATAATTTGTTTTTTACCATCTCCTACCATTTTCGGAAAAAGGATCAGTCCTTTTTAACATTTCATAAGTCAAAATTCGGAAAAATGTTTCCTATTTTCAACAAAAACACACTTTTGCGACTTTTGAATATTGGACATTCATAGAAATGGCCTGAGGAGTGTTCTCCAATAATTTTTTTCGCCCATCACCTACCATTTTCGGAAAAAGGAGCAGTCTTTTTTAAAATTTGAAAAGTTGAAATTTGGAAAAATGTCGCCTATTTTCAAAAAAACACACTGTTAAGACTTTTGAATATTGGACATTCATAGAAATAGCCTGAAAGTATTCTTCAATAATTATTTTATCCTATCTTCTACCATTTTCGGAAAAAGGAGCAAAGTCCTTTTTAAAATTTCAAAAGTCGAAATTTAGAAAAATGTCGCCTATTTTCAAAAAAAAACACACTTTTGCGACTTTTGAATATTGGACATTCATAGAAATGGCCGGAGGAGTGTTCTGCAATAATTTTTTTTCGCCCATCTCCTACCATTTTCGAAAAAAAGGAGCAAAGTCCTTTTTAAAATTTCAAACGTCTAAATTTGGAAAAATGTCGCCTATTGTCAAAAAAACACACTTGTACGACTTTTGAATATTGGACATTCATAGGGCTGGCCGGAGGAGTGTTCTCCAATAATTTTTTTTTTCCAATCTCCTAGTATTTTTGAAAAAAGGAGCAAAGTCCTTTTTAAAATTTCAAAAGTCGAAATTTGGAAAAATGTCGCCTATTTTCAACAAAAATACACTTTTGCGACTTTTGATTATTGGACATTCATAGAAATGGCCGGAACAGTGTTCCCCAATAATGTTTTTTCGCCCATCCCCTACCATTTTCGAAAAAAGGAGCTAAGTCCTTTTTAAAATTTCAAAAGTCGAAATTTGGAAAAATGTCGCCTATGTTAAAAAAAACACACTGTTGCGACTTTTGAATATTGGACATTCATAGGGATGGCCGGAGGAGTGTTCTCCAATAATTTTTTTTCGCTTATCTCCTACCATTTTCGATAAAAGGAGCAAAGTCCTTTTTAAAATTTCAAAAGTCCAAATTTGGAAAAATGTCGCCTATTGTCAAAAAAACACACTTTTGAATATTGGACATTCATAGAAATGGCCTGAAAGTATTTTCCAATAATTCTTTTTCTCTTATCTTCTACCATTTTCCGAAAAAGGAGCAAAGTCTTTTTTAAAATTTCAAAAGTCGAAATTTGGAAAAATTTCGCCTATTTTCAAAAAGACACACTTTTGCGACTTTTGAATATTGGACATTAATAGAAATGGCCTGAGGAGTGTTCTCCAATAATTTTTTTCGCCCATCACCTACCATTTTCGGAAAAAGGAGCAGTCTTTTTTAAAATTTCAAAAGTTGAAATTTGGAAAAATGTCGCCTTTTTTTCAAAAAACCACACTGTTAAGACTTTTGAATATTGGACATTCATAGAAATGGCCTAAAAGTATTCTCCAATAATTATTTTTCTCCCAACTTCTACCATTTTCGGAAAAAGGAGCAAAGTCCTTTTTAAAATTTCAAAAGTCGAAATTTAGAAAAATGTCGCCTATTTTCAAAAAAACACACTTTTGCGAATTTTGAATATTGGACATTCATAGAAATGGCCGGAAGAGTGTTCCTTAATAATGTTTTTTCGCCCATCTCCTACCATTTTCGAAAAAAGGAGCAAAGTCCTTTTTAAAATTTCAAAAGTCGAAATTTGGAAATATGTCGCCTATTTTCAAAAAAAACACACTGTTGCGACTTTTGAATATTGGACATTCATAGAAATGGCCGGAAGAGTGTTCCCCAATAATGTGTTTTGCCCATCTCCTACCATTTTCGGAAAAAGGAGCAAAGTCTTTTTTAAAATTTTAAAAGTCGAAATTTGGAACATTTTTCAAAAAAACACACTTTTGCGACTTTTGAATATTGGACATTCATAGAAATGGCCGGTAGAGTGTTCCCCAATAATGTTTTTTTGCCCATCTCCTACCATTTTCGAAAAAAGGAGCAAAGTCCTTTTTAAAATTTCAAAAGTCGAAATTTGGAAAAATGTCGCCTATTTTAAAAAAAACACACTGTTGCGACTTTTGAATATTGGACATTCATAGAAATGGCCTGAAAGTATTCTCCAATAATTATTTTGCTCCCATCTCCTACCATTTTCGAAAAAAGGAGCAAAGTGCTTTTTAAAATTTCAAAAGTCGAAATTAGGAAAAATGTTTCCTATTTTCAACAAAAACACACTTTTGCGACTTTTGAATATTGGACATTCATAGAAATGGCCTGAGGAGTGTTCTCCAATAATTTTTTTCGCCCATCACCTAACATTTTCAGAAAAAGGAGCAGTCTTTTTTAAAATTTCAATAGTCGACATTTGGAAAAATGTCGCCTATTTTCAAAAAAACACACTGTTAAGACTTTTGAATTTTGGACATTCATAGAAATGGCCTGAAAGTATTCTCCAATAATTATTTTTCTCCCATCTCCTACCATTTTCGAAAAAAGGAGCAAAGTCCTTTTTAAAATTTCAAAAAACCAAATTTGGAAAAATGTCGCCTGTTGCGGGTAAAGCGGCCCAAGCTCAAGATAGCCAATGTGGATTTTAAACACAAGTGTAAGAATTTTAGAAAACTTTAATTCTTTATTCTTACGCTTTAATATGTTAAAATTCCTAAAATTATAAATAAATTCATTATACAAACTTACATACTAAACTGCTGATATACTAACTTTTATGTATGGCTACTCCAAGCGAAGCTTCGTAATCCTTATGACCTGAACGAATGAATATCTTAAATCTATGTAGGTGTTTTATATACCTATGTATGTGGTCTCGATTAAATATGGCCTCATAATTATACCGCGTGGAAAATTAAAAGGAATAATTGAACATTTTGCCATGCTCATCTCTCTACATATCGATAACAGTAATGTCATATTAGCGATTTATGAGTGGCGGTAACAGTAATGTCATATTAGCGATTTATGAGTGGCGGTAACACTAATGTCATATTACCGATTTATGAGTGGCGGTAACATCGCCTATTGTCAAAGAAAACACACTTTTGAATATTGGAAATTCATAGGGATGGCCTTCCGGCCAAATAATTTGTTTTTTACCATCTCCTACCATTTTCGGAAAAAGGATCAGTCCTTTTTAACATTTCAAAAGTCAAATTTGGAAAAATGTAGCCTATTTTCAAAAAAAAACACACTGTTGCGACTTTTGAATATTGGACATTCATAGAAATGGCCGGAACAGTGTTCCCCAATAATTTTTTTTTCGCCCATCTTCTACCATTTTCGAAAAAAAGAGCAAAGTCCTTTTTAAAATTTCAAAAGTCGAAATTTGGAAAAATGTCGCCTATTTTCAACAAAAACACACTTTTGCGACTTTTGAATATTGGACATTCATAGAAATGGCCGGAAGAGTGTTCCCCAATAATGTTTTTTCGCCCATCTCCTACCATTTTCGAAAAAAGGAGCAAAGTCCTTTTTAAAATTTTAAAAGTCGAAATTTGGAAAAATGTCGCCTATTTTCAACAAAAACACACTTTTGCGACTTTTGAATATTGGACATTCATAGAAATGGCCTGAGGAGTGTTCTCCAATAATTTTTTTCGCCCATCACCTACCATTTTCGGAAAAAGGAGCAGTCTTTTTTAAAATTTCAAAAGTTGAAATTTGGAAAAATTTCGCCTATTTTCCAAAAAGCACACTTTTGCGACTTTTGAATATTGAACATTCATATAAATGACCTGAAAGTATTCTCCAATAATTCTTTTTCTCCCATCTTCTACCATTTTCGGAAAAAGGAGCAAAGTCCTTTTTAAAATTTCAAAAGTCGAAATTTGGAAAAATTTCGCCTATTTTCAAAAAAGCACACTTTTGCGACTTTTGAATATTGGACATTCATAGAAATGGCCGGAACAGTGTTCCCCAATAATGTTTTTTCGCCCATCTGCACATATTGTCAAAAAAACACACTTTTGAATATTGGAAATTCATAGGGATGGCCTTCCGGCCAAATAATTTGTTTTTTACCATCTCCTACCATTTTCGGAAAAAGGATCAGTCCTTTTTAACATTTCAAAAGTCAAATTTGGAAAAATGTAGCCTTTTTTCAAAAAAACACACTGTTGCGACTTTTGAATATTGGACATTCAGAGAAATGGCCGGAATAGTGTTCCCCAATAATTTTTTTTCGCAAATTTTCTACCATTTTCGAAAAAAGGAGCAAAGTCCTTTTTAAAATTTCAAAAGTCCAAATTTGGAAAAATGTCGCCTATTTTCAAAAAAACACACTGTTGCGACTTTTGAATATTGGACATTCATAGAAATGGCCGGAATAGTGTTCCCCAATAATTTTTTTTTCGCAAATTTTCTACCATTTTCGAAAAAAGGAGCAAAGTCCTTTTTAAAATTTCAAAAGTCCAAATTTGGAAAAATGTCGCCTATTTTCAAAAAAAACACACTTGTGCGACTTTTGAATATTGGACATTCATAGGGCTGGCCGGAGGAGTGTTCTCCAATAATTTTTTTCGCCAATCTCCTATTTTCGAAAAAAGGAGCAAAGTTCTTTTTAAAATTTCAAAAGTCGAAATTTGGAAAAATGTTGCCTATTTTCAAAAAAACACACTTTTGCGGCTTTTGAATATTGGACATTCATAGAAATGGCCGGAAGAGTGTTCCCCAATAATGTTTTTTCGCCCATCTCCTACCATTTTCGAAAAAAGGAGCAAAGTCCCAAAAAAACACACTGTTGCGACTTTTGAATGTTGGACATTCATAGAAATGGCCGGAAGAGTGTTCCCCAATAATGTTTTTTGCCCATCTCCTACCATTTTCGGAAAAAGGAGTCGAAATTTGGAACATTTTTCAAAAAAACACACTTTTGCGACTTTTGAATATTGGACATTCATAGAAATGGCCGGAAGAGTGTTCCTTAATAATGTTTTTTTGCCCATCTCCTACCATTTTCGAAAAAAGGAGCAAAGTCCTTTTTAAAATTTCAAAAGTCGAAATTTGGAAATATGTCACCTATTTTCAAAAAAAACACACTGTTGCGACTTTTGAAAATTGGACATTCATAGAAATGGCCGGAAGAGTGTTCCCCAATAATGTGTTTTGCCCATCTCCTACCATTTTCGAAAAAAGGAGCAAAGTCCTTTTTAAAATTTCAAAAGTCGAAATTTGGAAATATGTCACTTATTTTCAAAAAAAACACACTGTTGCGACTTTTGAATATTGGACATTCATAGAAATGGCCGGAAGAGTGTTCCCCAATAATGTTTTTTTGCCCATCTCCTACCATTTTCGAAAAAAGGAGCAAAGTCCTTTTTAAAATTTCAAAAGTCGAAATTTGGAAATATGTCACCTATTTTCAAAAAAAACACACTGTTGCGACTTTTGAATATTGGACATTCATAGAAATGGCCGGAAGAGTGTTCCCCAATAATGTGTTTTGCCCATCTCCTACCATTTTCGGAAAAAGGAGCAAAGTCCTTTTTAAAATTTCAAAAGTCGAAATTTGGAAATATGTCGCCTATTTTCAAAAAAACACGCTTTTGCGACTTTTGAATATTGGACATTCATAGAAATGGCCGGAACAGTGTTCCCCAATAATGTTTTTTCGCCCATCTGCACATATTGTCAAAAAAACACACTTTTGAATATTGGAAATTCATAGGGATGGCCTTCCGGCCAAATAATTTGTTTTTTACCATCTCCTACCATTTTCGGAAAAAGGATCAGTCCTTTTTAACATTTCAAAAGTCAAATTTGGAAAAATGTAGCCTATTTTCAAAAAAAAAACACACTGTTGCGACTTTTGAATATGGGACATTCATAGAAATGGCCGGAACAGTGTTCCCCAATAATTTTTTTTTCGCCCATCTTCTACCATTTTCGAAAAAAAGAGCAAAGTCCTTTTTAAAATTTCAAAAGTCGAAATTTGGAAAAATGTCGCCTATTTTCAACAAAAACACACTTTTGCGACTTTTGAATATTGGACATTCATAGAAATGGCCGGAAGAGTGTTCCCCAATAATGTTTTTTCGCCCATCTCCTACCAATTTCGAAAAAAGGAGCAAAGTCCTTTTTAAAATTTTAAAAGTCGAAATTTGGAAAAATGTCGCCTATTTTCAACAAAAACACACTTTTGCGACTTTTGAATATTGGACATTCATAGAAATGGCCTGAGGAGTGTTCTCCAATAATTTTTTTCGCCCATCACCTACCATTTTCGGAAAAAGGAGCAGTCTTTTTTAAAATTTCAAAAGTTGAAATTTGGAAAAATTTCGCCTATTTTCCAAAAAGCACACTTTTGCGACTTTTGAATATTGAACATTCATATAAATGACCTGAAAGTATTCTCCAATAATTCTTTTACTCCCATCTTCTACCATTTTCGGAAAAAGGAGCAAAGTCCTTTTTAAAATTTCAAAAGTCGAAATTTGGAAAAATTTCGCCTATTTTCAAAAAAACACACTGTTGCGACTTTTGAATATTGGACATTCAGAGAAATGGCCGGAATAGTGTTCCCCAATAATTTTTTTTCGCAAATTTTCTACCATTTTCGAAAAAAAGAACAAAGTCCTTTTTAAAATTTCAAAAGTCCAAATTTGGAAAAATGTCGCCTATTTTCAAAAAAACACACTGTTGCGACTTTTGAATATTGGACATTCATAGAAATGGCCGGAATAGTGTTCCCCAATAATTTTTTTTCGCAAATTTTCTACCATTTTCGAAAAAAGGAGCAAAGTCCTTTTTAAAATTTCAAAAGTCCAAATTTGGAAAAATGTCGCCTATTTTCAAAAAAAACACACTTGTGCGACTTTTGAATATTGGACATTCATAGGGCTGGCCGGAGGAGTGTTCTCCAATAATTTTTTTCGCCAATCTCCTATTTTCGAAAAAAGGAGCAAAGTTCTTTTTAAAATTTCAAAAGTCGAAATTTGGAAAAATGTTGCCTATTTTCAAAAAAACACACTTTTGCGGCTTTTGAATATTGGACATTCATAGAAATGGCCGGAAGAGTGTTCCCCAATAATGTTTTTTCGCCCATCTCCTACCATTTTCGAAAAAAGGAGCAAAGTCCCAAAAAAACACACTGTTGCGACTTTTGAATGTTGGACATTCATAGAAATGGCCGGAAGAGTGTTCCCCAATAATGTTTTTTGCCCATCTCCTACCATTTTCGGAAAAAGGAGTCGAAATTTGGAAAATTTTTCAAAAAAACACACTTTTGCGACTTTTGAATATTGGACATTCATAGAAATGGCCGGAAGAGTGTTCCTTAATAATGTTTTTTCGCCCATCTCCTACCATTTTCGAAAAAAGGAGCAAAGTCCTTTTTAAAATTTCAAAAGTCGAAATTTGGAAATATGTCGCCTATTTTCAAAAAAAACACACTGTTGCGACTTTTGAATATTGGACATTCATAGAAATGGCCGGAAGAGTGTTCCCCAATAATGTGTTTTGCCCATCTCCTACCATTTTCGGAAAAAGGAGCAAAGTCTTTTTTAAAATTTTAAAAGTCGAAATTTGGAACATTTTTCAAAAAAACACACTTTTGCGACTTTTGAATATTGGACATTCATAGAAATGGCCGGTAGAGTGTTCCCCAATAATGTTTTTTTGCCCATCTCCTACCATTTTCGAAAAAAGGAGCAAAGTCCTTTTTAAAATTTCAAAAGTCGAAATTTGGAAATATGTCGCCTATTTTCAAAAAAACACGCTTTTGCGACTTTTGAATATTGGACATTCATCGGGATGGCCGGAATAGTGTTCCCCAATAATGTTTTTTCGCCCATCTCCTACCAATTTCGAAAAAAGGAGCAAAGTCCTTTTTAAAATTTTAAAAGTCGAAATTTGGAAAAATGTCGCCTATTTTCAACAAAAACACACTTTTGCGACTTTTGAATATTGGACATTCATAGAAATGGCCTGAGGAGTGTTCTCCAATAATTTTTTTCGCCCATCACCTACCATTTTCGGAAAAAGGAGCAGTCTTTTTTAAAATTTCAAAAGTTGAAATTTGGAAAAATTTCGCCTATTTTCCAAAAAGCACACTTTTGCGACTTTTGAATATTGGACATTCATAGAAATGGCCGGAAGAGTGTTCCTTAATAATGTTTTTTTGCCCATCTCCTACCATTTTCGAAAAAAGGAGCAAAGTCCTTTTTAAAATTTTAAAAGTCGAAATTTGGAAAAATGTCGCCTATTTTCAACAAAAACACACTTTTGCGACTTTTGAATATTGGACATTCATAGAAATGGCCTGAGGAGTGTTCTCCAATAATTTTTTTCGCCCATCACCTACCATTTTCGGAAAAAGGAGCAGTCTTTTTTAAAATTTCAAAAGTTGAAATTTGGAAAAATTTCGCCTATTTTCCAAAAAGCACACTTTTGCGACTTTTGAATATTGAACATTCATATAAATGACCTGAAAGTATTCTCCAATAATTCTTTTTCTCCCATCTTCTACCATTTTCGGAAAAAGGAGCAAAGTCCTTTTTAAAATTTCAAAAGTCGAAATTTGGAAAAATTTCGCCTATTTTCAAAAAAGCACACTTTTGCGACTTTTGAATATTGGACATTCATAGAAATGGCCGGAACAGTGTTCCCCAATAATGTTTTTTCGCCCATCTGCACATATTGTCAAAAAAACACACTTTTGAATATTGGAAATTCATAGGGATGGCCTTCCGGCCAAATAATTTGTTTTTTACCATCTCCTACCATTTTCGGAAAAAGGATCAGTCCTTTTTAACATTTCAAAAGTCAAATTTGGAAAAATGTAGCCTTTTTTCAAAAAAACACACTGTTGCGACTTTTGAATATTGGACATTCAGAGAAATGGCCGGAATAGTGTTCCCCAATAATTTTTTTTCGCAAATTTTCTACCATTTTCGAAAAAAAGAGCAAAGTCCTTTTTAAAATTTCAAAAGTCCAAATTTGGAAAAATGTCGCCTATTTTCAAAAAAACACACTGTTGCGACTTTTGAATATTGGACATTCATAGAAATGGCCGGAATAGTGTTCCCCAAAAATTTTTTTTTCGCAAATTTTCTACCATTTTCGAAAAAAGGAGCAAAGTCCTTTTTAAAATTTCAAAAGTCCAAATTTAGAAAAATGTCGCCTATTTTCAAAAAAAACACACTTGTGCGACTTTTGAATATTGGACATTCATAGGGCTGGCCGGAGGAGTGTTCTCCAATAATTTTTTTCGCCAATCTCCTATTTTCGAAAAAAGGAGCAAAGTTCTTTTTAAAATTTCAAAAGTCGAAATTTGGAAAAATGTTGCCTATTTTCAAAAAAACACACTTTTGCGGCTTTTGAATATTGGACATTCATAGAAATGGCCGGAAGAGTGTTCCCCAATAATGTTTTTTCGCCCATCTCCTACCATTTTCGAAAAAAGGAGCAAAGTCCCAAAAAAACACACTGTTGCGACTTTTGAATGTTGGACATTCATAGAAATGGCCGGAAGAGTGTTCCCCAATAATGTTTTTTGCCCATCTCCTACCATTTTCGGAAAAAGGAGTCGAAATTTGGAACATTTTTCAAAAAAACACACTTTTGCGACTTTTGAATATTGGACATTCATAGAAATGGCCGGAAGAGTGTTCCTTAATAATGTTTTTTTGCCCATCTCCTACCATTTTCGAAAAAAGGAGCAAAGTCCTTTTTAAAATTTCAAAAGTCGAAATTTGGAAATATGTCACCTATTTTCAAAAAAAACACACTGTTGCGACTTTTGAAAATTGGACATTCATAGAAATGGCCGGAAGAGTGTTCCCCAATAATGTGTTTTGCCCATCTCCTACCATTTTCGAAAAAAGGAGCAAAGTCCTTTTTAAAATTTCAAAAGTCGAAATTTGGAAATATGTCACTTATTTTCAAAAAAAACACACTGTTGCGACTTTTGAATATTGGACATTCATAGAAATGGCCGGAAGAGTGTTCCCCAATAATGTTTTTTTGCCCATCTCCTACCATTTTCGAAAAAAGGAGCAAAGTCCTTTTTAAAATTTCAAAAGTCGAAATTTGGAAATATGTCACCTATTTTCAAAAAAAACACACTGTTGCGACTTTTGAATATTGGACATTCATAGAAATGGCCGGAAGAGTGTTCCCCAATAATGTGTTTTGCCCATCTCCTACCATTTTCGGAAAAAGGAGCAAAGTCCTTTTTAAAATTTCAAAAGTCGAAATTTGGAAATATGTCGCCTATTTTCAAAAAAACACGCTTTTGCGACTTTTGAATATTGGACATTCATAGAAATGGCCGGAACAGTGTTCCCCAATAATGTTTTTTCGCCCATCTGCACATATTGTCAAAAAAACACACTTTTGAATATTGGAAATTCATAGGGATGGCCTTCCGGCCAAATAATTTGTTTTTTACCATCTCCTACCATTTTCGGAAAAAGGATCAGTCCTTTTTAACATTTCAAAAGTCAAATTTGGAAAAATGTAGCCTATTTTCAAAAAAAAAACACACTGTTGCGACTTTTGAATATGGGACATTCATAGAAATGGCCGGAACAGTGTTCCCCAATAATTTTTTTTTCGCCCATCTTCTACCATTTTCGAAAAAAAGAGCAAAGTCCTTTTTAAAATTTCAAAAGTCGAAATTTGGAAAAATGTCGCCTATTTTCAACAAAAACACACTTTTGCGACTTTTGAATATTGGACATTCATAGAAATGGCCGGAAGAGTGTTCCCCAATAATGTTTTTTCGCCCATCTCCTACCAATTTCGAAAAAAGGAGCAAAGTCCTTTTTAAAATTTTAAAAGTCGAAATTTGGAAAAATGTCGCCTATTTTCAACAAAAACACACTTTTGCGACTTTTGAATATTGGACATTCATAGAAATGGCCTGAGGAGTGTTCTCCAATAATTTTTTTCGCCCATCACCTACCATTTTCGGAAAAAGGAGCAGTCTTTTTTAAAATTTCAAAAGTTGAAATTTGGAAAAATTTCGCCTATTTTCCAAAAAGCACACTTTTGCGACTTTTGAATATTGAACATTCATATAAATGACCTGAAAGTATTCTCCAATAATTCTTTTACTCCCATCTTCTACCATTTTCGGAAAAAGGAGCAAAGTCCTTTTTAAAATTTCAAAAGTCGAAATTTGGAAAAATTTCGCCTATTTTCAAAAAAACACACTGTTGCGACTTTTGAATATTGGACATTCAGAGAAATGGCCGGAATAGTGTTCCCCAATAATTTTTTTTCGCAAATTTTCTACCATTTTCGAAAAAAGGAGCAAAGTCCTTTTTAAAATTTCAAAAGTCCAAATTTGGAAAAATGTCGCCTATTTTCAAAAAAACACACTGTTGCGACTTTTGAATATTGGACATTCATAGAAATGGCCGGAATAGTGTTCCCCAATAATTTTTTTTCGCAAATTTTCTACCATTTTCGAAAAAAGGAGCAAAGTCCTTTTTAAAATTTCAAAAGTCCAAATTTGGAAAAATGTCGCCTATTTTCAAAAAAAACACACTTGTGCGACTTTTGAATATTGGACATTCATAGGGCTGGCCGGAGGAGTGTTCTCCAATAATTTTTTTCGCCAATCTCCTATTTTCGAAAAAAGGAGCAAAGTTCTTTTTAAAATTTCAAAAGTCGAAATTTGGAAAAATGTTGCCTATTTTCAAAAAAACACACTTTTGCGGCTTTTGAATATTGGACATTCATAGAAATGGCCGGAAGAGTGTTCCCCAATAATGTTTTTTCGCCCATCTCCTACCATTTTCGAAAAAAGGAGCAAAGTCCCAAAAAAAACACACTGTTGCGACTTTTGAATGTTGGACATTCATAGAAATGGCCGGAAGAGTGTTCCCCAATAATTTTTTTTTTGCCCATCTCCTACCATTTTCGAAAAAGGAGCAAAGTCCTTTTTAAAATTTCAAAAGTCGAAATTTGGAAAAATGTCGCCTATTGTCAAAAAACACACTTTTTCGACTTTTGAATATTGGACATTCATAGAAATGGCCGGAAGAGTGTTCCTTAATAATGTTTTTTCGCCCATCTCCTACCATTTTCGAAAAAAGGAGCAAAGTCCTTTTTAAAATTTCAAAAGTCGAAATTTGGAAATATGTCGCCTATTTTCAAAAAAACACGCTTTTGCGACTTTTGAATATTGGACATTCATAGGGATGGCCGGTATAGTGTTCCCCAATAATTTTTTTTCGCAAATTTTTTACCATTTTCGGAAAAACGAGCAAAGTCCTTTTTAAAATTTCAAAAGTCGAAATTTGGAAATATGTTGCCTATTGTCAAAAAAACACACTTTTGAGTATTAGACATTCATAGGGCTGGCCGGAATAGTGTTCCCCAATAATTTTTTTTCGCAAATTTTCTACCATTTTCGGAAAAAAGAGCAAAGTCCTTTTTAAAATTTCAAAAGTCGAAATTTGGAATTATGTCGCCTATTTTCAAAACAACACGCTTTTGCGACTTTTGAATATTGGACATTCATAGAAATGGCCGGTAGAGTGTTCCCCAATAATTTTTTTCGCAAATTTTTTACCATTTTCGGAAAAAGGAGCAAAGTTCTTTTTAAAATTTCAAAAGTCGAAATTTGGAAATATGTCGCCTATTGTCAAAAAAACACACTTTTGAATATTGGACATTCATAGAAATGGCGGGAAGAGTGTTCCCCAATGATGTTTTTTGCAAATTTTCCACCATTTTCGGAAAAAGGAGCAAAGTCCTTTTTAAAATTTCAAAAGTCGAAATTTGGAAATATGTCGCCTATTGTCAAAAAAACACACTTTTGCGACTTTTGAATATTGGACATTCATAGAAATGGCCGGAAGAGTGTTCCCCAATAATGTTTTTTGCCCATCTACTACCATTTTCGAAAAAAGGAGCAAAGTCCTTTTTAAAATTTCAAAAGTCGAAATTTGGAAATATGTCGCCTATTTTCAAAAAAAACACACTGTTGCGACTTTTGAATATTGGACATTCATAGAAATGGCCGGAAGAGTGTTCCCCAATAATGTTTTTTTGCCCATCTTCCACCATTTTCGGAAAAGGAGCAGTCTTTTTTAAAATTTCAAAAGTCGAAATTTGGAAAAATGTCGCCTTTTGTCAAAAAAACACACTTTTGAATATTGGACATTCATAGGGATGGCCGGAATAGTGTTCCCCAATAATTTTTTTCGCAAATTTTCTACCATTTTCGGAAATACGAGCAAAGTCCTTTTTAAAATTTCAAAAGTCGAAATTTGGAAATATGTCGCCTATTGTCAAAAAAACACATTTTTGAATATTGGACATTCATAGAAATGGCCGGAAGAGTGTTCCCCAATGATGGTTTTTGCAAATTTTCCACCATTTTCGGAAAAAGGAGCAAAGTCCTTTTTAAAATTTCAAAAGTCGAAATTTGGAAATATGTCGCCTATTTTAAAAAAAACACACTTTTGCGACTTTTGAATATTGGAAATTCATAGAAATGGCCGGAAGAGTGTTCCCCAATAATATTTTTTCGCCCATCTCCTACCATTTTCGAAAAAAGGAGCAAAGTCCTTTTTAAAATTTCAAAAGTCGAAATTTGGAAAAATGTAGCCTATTTTCAAAAAAACACACTGTTGCGACTTTTGAATATTGGACATTCATAGAAATGGCCGGAAGAGTGTTCCCCAATAATGTTTTTTTGCCCATCTTCCACCATTTTCGGAAAAGGAGCAGTCTTTTTTAAAATTTCAAAAGTCGAAATTTGGAAAAATGTCGCCTTTTGTCAAAAAAACACACTTTTGAATATTGGACATTCATAGGGATGGCCGGAATAGTGTTCCCCAATAATTTTTTTCGCAAATTTTCTACCATTTTCGGAAAACGGAGCAAAGTCCTTTTTAAAATTTCAAAAGTCGAAATTTGGAAAAATGTCGCCTATTGTCAAAAAAACACACTTTTGAATATTGGACATTCATAGAAATGGCCGGAAGAGTGTTCCCCAATGATGGTTTTTGCAAATTTTCCACCATTTTCGGAAAAAGGAGCAAAGTCCTTTTTAAAATTTCAAAAGTCGAAATTTGGAAATATGTCGCCTATTTTCAAAAAAACACACTTTTGCGACTTTTGAATATTGGACATTCATAGAAATGGCCGGAAGAGTGTTCCCCAATAATATTTTTTCGCCCATCTCCTACCATTTTCGAAAAAAGGAGCAAAGTCCTTTTTAAAATTTCAAAAGTCGAAATTTGGAAAAATGTAGCCTATTTTCAAAAAAAACACACTGTTGCGACTTTTGAATATTGGACATTCATAGAAATGGCCGGAAGAGTGTTCCCCAATAATGTTTTTTCGCCCATCTCCTACAATTTTCGAAAAAAGGAGCAAAGTCCTTTTTAAAATTTCAAAAGTCGAAATTTGGAAAAATGTAGCCTATTTTCAAAAAAAACACACTGTTGCGACTTTTGAATATTGGACATTCATAGAAATGGCCGGAAGAGTGTTCCCCAATAATGGTTTTTGCCCATCTCCTACCATTTTCGGAAAAAGGAGCAGTCTTTTTTAAAATTTCAGAAGTCGAAATTTAGAACAATTTTCAAAAAAACACACTTTTGCGGCTTTTGAATATTGGACATTCATAAAAATGGCCGGAAGAGTGTTCCCCAATAATGTTTTTTTGCCCATCTCCTACCATTTTCGAAAAAAGGAGCAAAGGCCATTTTAAAATTTCAAAAGTCGAAATTTGGAAAAATGTCGCCAATTTTCAAAAAAAAACACTGTTAAGACTTTTGAATATTGGACATTCATAGAAATGGCCAGAAAGTATTCTCCAATAATTTTTTTTCTCCCATCTTTTACCATTTTCGGAAAAGGAGCAGTCTTTTTTAAAATTTCAAAAGTCGAAATTTGGAAATATGTCGCCTATTGTCAAAAAAACACACTTTTGAATATTGGACATTCATAGGAATGGTCGGAATAGTGTTCCCCAATAATTTTTTTTCGCAAATTTTCTACCATTTTCGGAAAACGGAGCAAAGTTCTTTTTAAGATTTCAAAAGTCGAAATTTGGAAAAATGTCGCCTATTGTCAAAAAACACACTTTTGCGACTTTTGAATATTTGACATTCATAGAAATGGCCGGAAGAGTGTTCCCCAATAATTTTTTTTTCGCAAATTTTCTACCATTTTCGGAAAACGGAGCAAAGTCCTTTTTAAAATTTCAAAAGTCGAAATTTGGAAAAATGTCGCCTATTGTCAAAAAAACACACTTTTGAATATTGGACATTTATAAGGATGGCCTTCCGGCCAATGATTTGTTTATAACCATCTCCTACCATTTTTGGAAAAAGGAGCAAAGTCTTTTTTAAAATTTCAAAAGTCGAAATTTGGAAAAATTACGCCTATTGTCAAAAAAACACATTTTTAATATTGGACATTCATAGGGATGGCCGGAATAGTGTTCCCCAATAATTTTTTTCGCAAAATTTCTACCATTTTCGGAAAACGGAGCAAAGTCCTTTTTAAAATTTCAAAAGTCGAAATTTGGAAAAATGTCGCCTATTGTCAAAAAACACACTTTTGCGACTTTTGAATATTGGACATTCATAGAAATGGCCGGAAAAGTGTTCCCCAATAATGTTTTTTTGCCCATCTCCTACCATTTTCGAAAAGGGAGCAAAGGCCTTTTTAAAATTTCAAAAGTCGAAATTTGGAAAAATGTCGCCAATTTTTAAAAAAAAAAAATACTGTTAAGACTTTTGAATATTGGACATTCATAGAAATGGTCAGAAAGTATTCTCCAATAATTCTTTTTCTCCCATCTTCCACCATTTTCGGAAAAGGAGCAGTCTTTTTTAAAATTTCAAAAGTCGAAATTTGGAAAAATGTCGCCTATTGTCAAAAAAACACACTTTTGAATATTGGACATTCATAGAAATCGCCGGAAGAGTGTTCCCCAATACTTTTTTTCCCAAATTTCTACCATTTTCGGAAAACGGAGCAAAGTCCTTTTTAAAATTTCAAAAGTCGAAATTTGGAAAAATGTCGCCTATTGTCAAAAAACACACTTTTGCGACTTTTGAATATTGGACATTCATAGAAATGGCCGGAAGAGTGTTCCCCAATAATGTTTTTTTGCCCATCTCCTACCATTTTCGAAAAGGGAGCAAAGGCCTTTTTAAAATTTCAAAAGTCGAAATTTGGAAAAATGTTGCCAATTTTCACAAAAAAAAAAAACACTGTTAAGACTTTTGAATATTGGACATTCATAGAAATGGCCAGAAAGTATTCTCCAATAATTCTTTTTCTCATCTTCCACCATTTTCGGAAAAGGAGCAGTCTTTTTTAAAATTTCAAAAGTCGAAATTTGGAAAAATGTCGCCTATTGTCAAAAAAACACACTTTTGAATATTGGACATTCATAGGGATGGCCGGAATAGTGTTCCCCAATAATTTTTTTTCGCAAATTTTCTACCATTTTCGGAAAAACGAGCAGTCCTTTTTAAAATTTCAAAAGTCGAAATTTGGAAATATGTCGCCTATTGTTAAACAAACACACTTTTGAATATTGGACATTCATAGGGATGGCCGGAATAGTGTTCCCCAAGAATGTTTTTTCGCCCATCTCCTACCATTTTCGAAAAAAGGAGCAAAGTCCTTTTTAAAATTTCAAAAGTCGAAATTTGGAAAAATGTAGCCTATTTTCAAAAAAAAACACACTGTTGCGACTTTTGAATATTGGACATTCATAGAAATGGCCGGAAGAGTGTTCCCCAATAATGTTTTTTGCCCATCTCCTACCATTTTCGGAAAAAGGAGCAAAGTCTTTTTTAAAATTTCAAAAGTCGAAATTTGGAAAAATGTCGCCTATATTCAAAAAAACACACTGTTGCGACTTTTGAATATTGGACATTCATAGAAATGGCCGGAAGAGTGTTCTTCAATAATGTGTTTTTGCCCATCTCCTACCATTTTCGAAAAAAGGAGCAATGTCCTTTTTAAAATTGCAAAAGTCGAAATTTGGAAAAATGTCGCCTATTGTCAAAAAACACACTTTTGAATATTGGACATTCATAGGGATGGCCGGAATAGTGTTCCCAAATAATTTTTTTTCGCAAATTTTCTACCATTTTCGGAAAACGGAGCAAAGTCCTTTTTAAAATTTCAAAAGTCGAAATTTGGAAAAATGTCGCCTATTGTCAAAAAACACACTTTTGCGACTTTTGAATATTGGACATTCATAGAAATGGCAGGAAGAGTGTTCCTCAATAATGTTTTTTCGCCCATCTCTTACCATTTTCGAAAAAAGGAGCAAAGTCCTTTTTAAAATTTCAAAAGTCGAAATTTGGAAATATGTCGCCTATTTTCAAAAAAACACACTGTTGCAACTTTTGAATATTGGACATTCATAGAAATGGCCGGAAGAGTGTTCCCAAATAATGCTTTTTGCCCATCTCCTACCATTTTCAAAAAAAGGAGCAAATTCTTTTTTAAAATTTCAAAAGTCGAAATTTGGAACAATTTTCAAAAAAACACACTTTTGCGACTTTTGAATATTGGACATTCATAGAAATGGCCGGAAGAGTGTTTACCATTAATGTTTTTTTGCCCATCTTCCACCGATTTCGGAAAAGGAGCAGTCTTTTTTAAAATTTCAAAAGTCGAAATTTGGAAAAATGTCGCCTATTGTCAAAAAACACACTTTTGCGACTTTTGAATATTGGACATTCATAGAAATGGCCGGAAGAGTGTTCCCCAATAATGTTTTTTGCCCATCTCCTACCATTTTCGAAAAGGGAGCAAAGGCCTTTTTAAAATTTCAAAAGTCAAAATTTGGAAAAATGTCGCCAATTTTCAAAAAAAAAAACACTGTTAAAACTTTTGAATATTGGACATTCATAGAAATGGCCAGAAAGTATTCTCCAATAATTCTTTTTCTCCCATCTTCCACCATTTTCGGAAAAGGAGCAGTCTTTTTTAAAATTTCAAAAGTCGAAATTTGGAAAAATTTCGCCTATTGTCAAAAAACACACTTTTGAATATTGGACATTCATAGGGATGGCCGGAATAGTGTTCCCCAATAATTTTTTTCGCAAATTTTCTACCATTTTCGGAAAAACGAGCAGTCCTTTTTAAAATTTCAAAAGTCGATATTTGGAAATATGTCGCCTATTGTTAAAAAAACACACTTTTGAATATTGGACATTCATCGGGATGGCCGGAATAGTGTTCCCCAAGAATGTTTTTTCGCCCATCTCCTACCATTTTCAAAAAAAGGAGCAAAGTCCTTTTTAAAATTTCAAAAGTCGAAATTTGGAAAAATGTAGCCTATTTTAAAAAAAAAACACACTGTTGCGACTTTTGAATATTGGACATTCATAGAAATGGCCGGAAGATTGTTCCCCAATAATGTTTTTTGCCCATCTCCTACCATTTTCGGAAAAAGGAGCCAAGTCTTTTTTAAAATTTCAAAAGTCGAAATTTGGAAAAATGTCGCCTATTTTCAAAAAAACACACTGTTGCGACTTTTGAATATTGGACATTCATAGAAATGGCCGGAAGAGTGTTCTTCAATAATGTTTTTTTGCCCATCTCCTACCATTTTCGAAAAAAGGAGCAATGTCCTTTTTAAAATTGCAAAAGTCGAAATTTGGAAAAATGTCGCCTATTGTCAAAAAACACACTTTTGAATATTGGACATTCATAGGGATGGCCGGAATAGTGTTCCCCAATAATTTTTTTTCGCAAATTTTCTACCATTTTCGGAAAAACGAGCAGTCCTTTTTAAAATTTCAAAAGTCGAAATTTGGAAATATGTCGCCTATTGTTAAAAAAAACACACTTTTGAATATTGGACATTCATAGGGATGGCCGGAAGAGTGTTCCCCAATAATGTTTTTTGCCCACCTCCTACCATTTTCGGAAAAAGGAGCAAAGTCTTTTTTAAAATTTCAAAAGTCGAAATTTGGAAAAATGTAGCCTATTTTCAAAAAAAAACACACTGTTGCGACTTTTGAATATTGGACATTCATAGAAATGGCCGGAAGAGTGTTCCTCAATAATGTTTTTTGCCCATCTCCTACCATTTTCGGAAAAAGGAGCAAAGTCTTTTTTAAAATTTCAAAAGTCGAAATTTGGAAAAATGTCGCCTATATTCAAAAAAACACACTGTTGCGACTTTTGAATATTGGACATTCATAGAAATGGCCGGAAGAGTGTTCTTCAATAATGTGTTTTTGCCCATCTCCTACCATTTTCGAAAAAAGGAGCAATGTCCTTTTTAAAATTGCAAAAGTCGAAATTTGGAAAAATGTCGCCTATTGTCAAAAAACACACTTTTGAATATTGGACATTCATAGGGATGGCCGGAATAGTGTTCCCAAATAATTTTTTTTCGCAAATTTTCTACCATTTTCGGAAAACGGAGCAAAGTCCTTTTTAAAATTTCAAAAGTCGAAATTTGGAAAAATGTCGCCTATTGTCAAAAAACACACTTTTGCGACTTTTGAATATTGGACATTCATAGAAATGGCAGGAAGAGTGTTCCTCAATAATGTTTTTTCGCCCATCTCTTACCATTTTCGAAAAAAGGAGCAAAGTCCTTTTTAAAATTTCAAAAGTCGAAATTTGGAAATATGTCGCCTATTTTCAAAAAAACACACTGTTGCAACTTTTGAATATTGGACATTCATAGAAATGGCCGGAAGAGTGTTCCCAAATAATGCTTTTTGCCCATCTCCTACCATTTTCGAAAAAAGGAGCAAATTCTTTTTTAAAATTTCAAAAGTCGAAATTTGGAACAATTTTCAAAAAAACACACTTTTGCGACTTTTGAATATTGGACATTCATAGAAATGGCCGGAAGAGTGTTTACCATTAATGTTTTTTTGCCCATCTTCCACCGATTTCGGAAAAGGAGCAGTCTTTTTTAAAATTTTAAAAGTCGAAATTTGGAAAAATGTCGCCTATTGTCAAAAAACACACTTTTGCGACTTTTGAATATTGGACATTCATAGAAATGGCCGGAAGAGTGTTCCCCAATAATGTTTTTTTGCCCATCTCCTACCATTTTCGAAAAAAGGAGCAAAGTCCTTTTTAAAATTTGAAAAGTCGAAATTTGGAAAAATGTCGCCTATTGTCAAAAAACACACTTTTGCTACTTTTGAATATTGGACATTCATAGAAATGGCCGGAAGAGTGTTCCCCAATAATGTTTTTTTGCCCATCTCCTACCATTTTCGAAAAAGGAGCAAAGTCCTTTTTAAAATTTCAAAAGTCGAAATTTGGAAATATGTCGCCTATTTTCAAAAAAACACACTGTTGCGACTTTTGAATATTGGACATTCATAGAAATGGCCGGAAGAGTGTTTACCATTAATGTTTTTTTGCCCATCTTCCACCGATTTCGGAAAAGGAGCAGTCTTTTTTAAAATTTCACAAGTCGAAATTTGGAAAAATGTCGCCTATTGTCAAAAAAACACACTTTTGAATATTGGGCATTCATAGGAATGGCCGGAATAGTGTTCCCCAATAATTTTTTTCGCAAATTTTCTACCATTTTCGGAATTACGAGCAAAGTCCTTTTTAAAATTTCAAAAGTCGAAATTTGGAAATATGTCGCCTATTGTCAAAAAAACACACTTTTGCGACTTTTGAATATTGGACATTCATAGAAATGGCCCGAAAAGAGTGTTCCCCAATAATGTTTTTTTGCCCATCTCCTACCATTTTCGAAAAGGGAGCAAAGGCCTTTTTAAAATTTCAAAAGTCGAAATTTGGAAAAATGTCGCCAATTTTCAAAAAAAAAAAAACACTGTTAAAACTTTTGAATATTGGACATTTATAGAAATGGCCAGAAAGTATTCTCCAATAATTCTTTTTCTCCCATCTTCCACCATTTTCGGAAAAGGAGCAGTCTTTTTTAAAATTTCAAAAGTCGAAATTTGGAAAAATGTCGCCTATTGTCAAAAAACACACTTTTGAATATTGGACATTCATAGGAATGGCCGGAATAGTGTTCCCCAATAATTTTTTTCGCAAATTTTCTACCATTTTCGGAAAAACGAGCAGTCCTTTTTAAAATTTCAAAAGTCGAAATTTGGAAATATGTCGCCTATTGTTAAAAAAACACACTTTTGAATATTGGACATTCATAGGGATGGCCGGAATAGTGTTCCCCAAGAATGTTTTTTCGCCCATCTCCTACCATTTTCAAAAAAAGGAGCAAAGTCCTTTTTAAAATTTCAAAAGTCGAAATTTGGAAAAATGTCGCCTATTGTCAAAAAACACACTTTTGAATATTGGACATTCATAGGGATGGCCGGAATAGTGTTCCCCAATAATTTTTTTTCGCAAATTTTCTACCATTTTCGGAAAAACGAGCAGTCTTTTTTAAAATTTCAAAAGTCGAAATTTGGAAAAATGTCGCCTATTGTCAAAAAACACACTTTTGAATATTGGACATTCATAGGAATGGCCGGAATAGTGTTCCCCAATAATTTTTTTCGCAAATTTTCTACCATTTTCGGAAAAACGAGCAGTCCTTTTTAAAATTTCAAAAGTCGAAATTTGGAAATATGTCGCCTATTGTTAAAAAAACACACTTTTGAATATTGGACATTCATAGGGATGGCCGGAATAGTGTTCCCCAATAATGTTTTTTGCCCATCTCCTACCATTTTCGGAAAAAGGAGCAAAGTCTTTTTTAAAATTTCAAAAGTCGAAATTTGGAAAAATGTAGCCTATTTTCAAAAAAAAACACACTGTTGCGACTTTTGAATATTGGACATTCATAGAAATGGCCGGAAGAGTGTTCCCCAATAATGTTTTTTGCCCATCTCCTACCATTTTCGGAAAAAGGAGCAAAGTCTTTTTTAAAATTTCAAAAGTCGAAATTTGGAAAAATGTCGCCTATATTCAAAAAAACACACTGTTGCGACTTTTGAATATTGGACATTCATAGAAATGGCCGGAAGAGTGTTCTTCAATAATGTGTTTTTGCCCATCTCCTACCATTTTCGAAAAAAGGAGCAATGTCCTTTTTAAAATTGCAAAAGTCGAAATTTGGAAAAATGTCGCCTATTGTCAAAAAACACACTTTTGAATATTGGACATTCATAGGGATGGCCGGAATAGTGTTCCCAAATAATTTTTTTTCGCAAATTTTCTACCATTTTCGGAAAACGGAGCAAAGTCCTTTTTAAAATTTCAAAAGTCGAAATTTGGAAAAATGTCGCCTATTGTCAAAAAACACACTTTTGCGACTTTTGAATATTGGACATTCATAGAAATGGCAGGAAGAGTGTTCCTCAATAATGTTTTTTCGCCCATCTCTTACCATTTTCGAAAAAAGGAGCAAAGTCCTTTTTAAAATTTCAAAAGTCGAAATTTGGAAATATGTCGCCTATTTTCAAAAAAACACACTGTTGCAACTTTTGAATATTGGACATTCATAGAAATGGCCGGAAGAGTGTTCCCAAATAATGCTTTTTGCCCATCTCCTACCATTTTCGAAAAAAGGAGCAAATTCTTTTTTAAAATTTCAAAAGTCGAAATTTGGAACAATTTTCAAAAAAACACACTTTTGCGACTTTTGAATATTGGACATTCATAGAAATGGCCGGAAGAGTGTTTACCATTAATGTTTTTTTGCCCATCTTCCACCGATTTCGGAAAAGGAGCAGTCTTTTTTAAAATTTTAAAAGTCGAAATTTGGAAAAATGTCGCCTATTGTCAAAAAACACACTTTTGCGACTTTTGAATATTGGACATTCATAGAAATGGCCGGAAGAGTGTTCCCCAATAATGTTTTTTTGCCCATCTCCTACCATTTTCGAAAAAAGGAGCAAAGTCCTTTTTAAAATTTGAAAAGTCGAAATTTGGAAAAATGTCGCCTATTGTCAAAAAACACACTTTTGCTACTTTTGAATATTGGACATTCATAGAAATGGCCGGAAGAGTGTTCCCCAATAATGTTTTTTTGCCCATCTCCTACCATTTTCGAAAAAGGAGCAAAGTCCTTTTTAAAATTTCAAAAGTCGAAATTTGGAAATATGTCGCCTATTTTCAAAAAAACACACTGTTGCGACTTTTGAATATTGGACATTCATAGAAATGGCCGGAAGAGTGTTTACCATTAATGTTTTTTTGCCCATCTTCCACCGATTTCGGAAAAGGAGCAGTCTTTTTTAAAATTTCACAAGTCGAAATTTGGAAAAATGTCGCCTATTGTCAAAAAAACACACTTTTGAATATTGGGCATTCATAGGAATGGCCGGAATAGTGTTCCCCAATAATTTTTTTCGCAAATTTTCTACCATTTTCGGAAATACGAGCAAAGTCCTTTTTAAAATTTCAAAAGTCGAAATTTGGAAATATGTCGCCTATTGTCAAAAAAACACACTTTTGCGACTTTTGAATATTGGACATTCATAGAAATGGCCGGAAGAGTGTTCCCCAATAATGTTTTTTTGCCCATCTCCTACCATTTTCGAAAAGGGAGCAAAGGCCTTTTTAAAATTTCAAAAGTCGAAATTTGGAAAAATGTCGCCAATTTTCAAAAAAAAAAAACACTGTTAAAACTTTTGAATATTGGACATTCATAGAAATGGCCAGAAAGTATTCTCCAATAATTCTTTTTCTCCCATCTTCCACCATTTTCGGAAAAGGAGCAGTCTTTTTTAAAATTTCAAAAGTCGAAATTTGGAAAAATGTCGCCTATTGTCAAAAAACACACTTTTGAATATTGGACATTCATAGGAATGGCCGGAATAGTGTTCCCCAATAATTTTTTTCGCAAATTTTCTACCATTTTCGGAAAAACGAGCAGTCCTTTTTAAAATTTCAAAAGTCGAAATTTGGAAATATGTCGCCTATTGTTAAAAAAACACACTTTTGAATATTGGACATTCATAGGGATGGACGGAATAGTGTTCCCCAAGAATGTTTTTTCGCCCATCTCCTACCATTTTCAAAAAAAGGAGCAAAGTCCTTTTTAAAATTTCAAAAGTCGAAATTTGGAAAAATGTAGCCTATTTTCAAAAAAAAACACACTGTTGCGACTTTTGAATATTGGACATTCATAGAAATGGCCGGAAGAGTGTTCCCCAATAATGTTTTTTGCCCATCTCCTACCACTTTCGGAAAAAGGAGCAAAGTCTTTTTTAAAATTTCAAAAGTCGAAATTTGGAAAAATGTCGCCTATTTTCAAAAAAACACACTGTTGCGACTTTTGATTTTGGACATTCATAGAAATGGCCGGAAGAGTGTTCTTCAATAATGTTTTTTTGCCCATCTCCTACCATTTTCGAAAAAAGGAGCAATGTCCTTTTTAAAATTGCAAAAGTCGAAATTTGGAAAAATGTCGCCTATTGTCAAAAAACACACTTTTGAATATTGGACATTCATAGGGATGGCCGGAATAGTGTTCCCAAATAATTTTTTTTCGCAAATTTTTTACCATTTTCGGAAAACGGAGCAAAGTCCTTTTTAAAATTTCAAAAGTCGAAATTTGGAAAAATGTCGCCTATTGTCAAAAAACACACTTTTGCGACTTTTGAATATTGGACATTCATAGAAATGGCAGGAAAAGTGTTCCTCAATAATGTTTTTTCGCCCATCTCTTACCATTTTCGAAAAAAGGAGCAAAGTCCTTTTTAAAATTTCAAAAGTCGAAATTTGGAAATATGTCGCCTATTTTCAAAAAAACACACTGTTGCAACTTTTGAATATTGGACATTCATAGAAATGGCCGGAAGAGTGTTCCCAAATAATGCTTTTTGCCCATCTCCTACCATTTTCGAAAAAAGGAGCAAATTCTTTTTTAAAATTTCAAAAGTCGAAATTTGGAAAATTTTCAAAAAAACACACTTTTGCGACTTTTGAATATTGGACATTCATAGAAATGGCCGGAAGAGTGTTCTTCAATAATGCTTTTTGCCCATCTCCTACCATTTTCGAAAAAAGGAGCAAAGTCTTTTTTAAAATTTCAAAAGTAGAAATTTGGAACAATTTTCAAAAAAACACACTTTTGCGACTTTTGAATATTGGACATTCATAGAAATGGCCGGAAGAGTGTTCCCCAATAATGTTTTTTTGCCCATCTCCTACCATTTTCGAAAAAAGGAGCAAAGTCCTTTTTAAAATTGCAAAAGTCGAAATTTGGAAAAATGTCGCCTATTGTCAAAAAACACACTTTTGAATATTGGACATTCATAGAAATGGCAGGAAGAGTGTTCCCCAATAATGTTTTTTTGCCCATCTCCTACCATTTTCGAAAAAAGGAGCAAAGTCCTTTTTAAAATTTGAAAAGTCGAAATTTGGAAAAATGTCGCCTATTGTCAAAAAACACACTTTTGCTACTTTTGAATATTGGACATTCATAGAAATGGCCGGAAGAGTGTTCCCCAATAATGTTTTTTTGCCCATCTCCTACCATTTTCGAAAAAGGAGCAAAGTCCTTTTTAAAATTTCAAAAGTCGAAATTTGGAAATATGTCGCCTATTTTCAAAAAAACACACTGTTGCGACTTTTGAATATTGGACATTCATAGAAATGGCCGGAAGAGTGTTTACCATTAATGTTTTTTTGCCCATCTTCCACCGATTTCGGAAAAGGAGCAGTCTTTTTTAAAATTTCACAAGTCGAAATTTGGAAAAATGTCGCCTATTGTCAAAAAAACACACTTTTGAATATTGGGCATTCATAGGAATGGCCGGAATAGTGTTCCCCAATAATTTTTTTCGCAAATTTTCTACCATTTTCGGAAATACGAGCAAAGTCCTTTTTAAAATTTCAAAAGTCGAAATTTGGAAATATGTCGCCTATTGTCAAAAAAACACACTTTTGAATATTGGACATTCATAGAAATGGCCGCAAGAGTGTTCCCCAATGATGTTTTTTGCAAATTTTCCACCATTTTCGGAAAAAGGAGCAAAGTCCTTTTTAAAATTTCAAAAGTCGAAATTTGGAAATATGTCGCCTATTGTCAAAAAAAACACACTTTTGCGACTTTTGAATATTGGACATTCATAGAAATGGCCGGAAGAGTGTTCCCCAATAATGTTTTTTCGCCCATCTCCTACCATTTTCGAAAAAAGGAGCAAAGTCCTTTTTAAAATTTCAAAAGTCGAAATTTGGAAAAATGTAGCCTATTTTCAAAAAAAACACACTGTTGCGACTTTTGAATATTGGACATTCATAGAAATGGCCGGAAGAGTGTTCCCCAATAATGTTTTTTGCCCATCTCCTACTATTTTCGGAAAAAGGAGCAGTCTTTTTTAAAATTTCAAAAGTCGAAATTTGGAACAATTTTCAAAAAAACACACTTTTGCGACTTTTGAATATTGGACATTCATAGAAATGGCCGGAAGAGTGTTCCCCAATAATGTTTTTTTGCCCATCTCCTACCATTTTCGAAAAAAGGAGCAAAGGCCTTTTTAAAATTTCAAAAGTCGAAATTTGGAAAAATGTCGCCAATTTTCAAAAAAAAAACACTGTTAAGACTTTTGAATATTGGACATTCATAGAAATGGCCAGAGAGTATTCTCCAATAATTCTTTTTCTCCCATCTTCTACCATTTTCGGAAAAGGAGCAGTCTTTTTTAAAATTTCAAAAGTCGAAATTTGGAAATATGTCGCCTATTGTCAAAAAAACACACTTTTGAATATTGGACATTCATAGGAATGGCCGGAATAGTGTTCCCCAATAATTTTTTTTCGCAAATTTTCTACCATTTTCGGAAAACGGAGCAAAGTCCTTTTTAAAATTTCAAAAGTCGAAATTTGGAAAAATGTCGCCTATTGTCAAAAAACACACTTTTGCGACTTTTGAATATTGGACATTCATAGAAATGGCCGGAAGAGTGTTCCCCAATAATTTTTTTTCGCAAATTTTCTACCATTTTCGGAAAACGGAGCAAAGTCCTTTTTAAAATTTCAAAAGTCGAAATTTGGAAAAATGTCGCCTATTGTCAAAAAAAACACACTTTTGAATATTGGACATTTATAAGGATGGCCTTCCGGCCAATGATTTGTTTATTACCATCTCCTACCATTTTTGGAAAAAGGAGCAAAGTCTTTTTTAAAATTTCAAAAGTCGAAATTTGGAAAAATGACGCCTATTGTCAAAAAAACACACTTTTTAATATTGGACATTCATAGGGATGGCCGGAATAGTGTTCCCCATTAATTTTTTCGCAAAATTTCTATCATTTTCGGAAAACGGAGCAAAGTCCTTTTTAAAATTTCAAAAGTCGAAATTTGGAAAAATGTCGCCTATTGTCAAAAAACACACTTTTGCGACTTTTGAATATTGGACATTGATAGAAATGGCCGGAAGAGTGTTCCCCAATAATGTTTTTTTGCCCATCTCCTACCATTTTCGAAAAGGGAGCAAAGGCCTTTTTAAAATTTCAAAAGTCGAAATTTGGAAAAATGTCGCCAATTTTCAAAAAAAAAAAAACACTGTTAAGCCTTTTGAATATTGTACATTCATAGAAATGGTCAGAAAGTATTCTCCAATAATTCTTTTTCTCCCATCTTCCACCATTTTCGGAAAAGGAGCAGTCTTTTTTAAAATTGCAAAAGTCGAAATTTGGAAAAATGTCGCCTATTGTCAAAAAAACACACTTTTGAATATTGGACATTCATAGAAATGGCCGGAAGAGTGTTCCCCAATAATTTTTTTCCCAAATTTCTACCATTTTCGGAAAACGGAGCAAAGTCCTTTTTAAAATTTCAAAAGTCGAAATTTGGAAAAATGTCGCCTATTGTCAAAAAACACACTTTTGCGACTTTTGAATATTGGACATTCATAGAAATGGCCGGAAGAGTGTTCCCCAATAATGTTTTTTTGCCCATCTCCTACCATTTTCGAAGAGGGAGCAAAGGCCTTTTTAAAATTTCAAAAGTCGAAATTTGGAAAAATGTCGCGAAATTTCAAAAAAAAAAAAAACACTGTTAAGACTTTTGAATATTGGACATTTATAGAAATGGCCAGAAAGTATTCTCCAATAATTCTTTTTCTCCCATCTTCCACCATTTTCGGAAAAGGAGCAGTCTTTTTTAAAATTTCAAAAGTCGAAATTTGGAAAAATGTCGCCTATTGTCAAAAAAACACACTTTTGAATATTGGACATTCATAGGAATGGCCGGAATAGTGTTCCCCAATAATTTTTTTTCGCAAATTTTCTACCATTTTCGGAAAACGGAGCAAAGTCCTTTTTAAGATTTCAAAAGTCGAAATTTGGAAAAATGTCGCCTATTGTCAAAAAAACACACATTTGAATATTGGACATTCATAGGGATGGCCGGAATAGTGTTCCCCAATAATTTTTTTCGCAAATTTTCTACCATTTTCGGAAATACGAGCAAAGTCCTTTTTAAAATTTCAAAAGTCGAAATTTGGAAATATGTCGCCTATTGTCAAAAAAACACACTTTTGAATATTGGACATTCATATAAATGGCCGGAAGAGTGTTAACGAATAATGTTTTTTGCCCATCTCCTACCATTTTCGAAAAAAGGAGCAAAGTCCTTTTTAAAATTTCAAAAGTCGAAATTTGGAAAAATGTAGCCTATTTTCAAAAAAAACACACTGTTGCGACTTTTGAATATTGGACATTCATAGAAATGGCCGGAAGAGTGTTGCCCAATAATGTTTTTTCGCCCATCTCCTACCATTTTCGAAAAAAGGACCAAAGTCCTTTTTAAAATTTCAAAAGTCGAAATTTGGAAAAATGTAGCCTATTTTCAAAAAAAACACACTGTTGCGACTTTTGAATATTGGACATTCATAGAAATGGCCAGAAAGTATTCTCCAATAATTCTTTTTCTCCCATCTTCTACCATTTTCGGAAAAGGAGCAGTCTTTTTTAAAATTTCAAAAGTCGAAATTTGGAAATATGTCGCCTATTGTCAAAAAAACACACTTTTGAATATTGGACATTCATAGGAATGGCCGGAATAGTGTTCCCCAATAATTTTTTTTCGCAAATTTTCTACCATTTTCGGAAAAAGGAGCAAAGTCCTTTTTAAAATTTCAAAAGTCGAAATTTGGAAAAATGTCGCCTATTTTAAAAAAAACACACTTTTGAATATTGGACATTTATAAGGATGGCCTTCCGGCCAATGATTTGTTTATTACCATCTCCTACCATTTTTGGAAAAAGGAGCAAAGTCTTTTTTAAAATTTCAAAAGTCGAAATTTGGAAAAATGACGCCTATTGTCAAAAAAACACACTTTTTAATATTGGACATTCATAGGGATGGCCGGAATAGTGTTCCCCAATAATTTTTTTCGCAAAATTTCTATCATTTTCGGAAAACGGAGCAAAGTCCTTTTTAAAATTTCAAAAGTCGAAATTTGGAAAAATGTCGCCTATTGTCAAAAAACACACTTTTGCGACTTTTGAATATTGGACATTCATAGAAATGGCCGGAAGAGTGTTCCCCAATAATGTTTTTTTGCCCATCTCCTACCATTTTCGAAGAGGGAGCAAAGGCCTTTTTAAAATTTCAAATGTCGAAATTTGGAAAAATGTCGCCAAATTTAAAAAAAAAAAAACACTGTTAAGACTTTTGAATATTGGACATTCATAGCAATGGCCAGAAAGTATTCTCCAATAATTCTTTTTCTCCCATCTTCCACCATTTTCGGAAAAGGAGCAGTCTTTTTTAAAATTTCAAAAGTCGAAATTTGGAAAAATGTCGCCTATTGTCAAAAAAACACACTTTTGAATATTGGACATTCATAGGGATGGCCGGAATAGTGTTCCCCAATAATTTTTTTTCGCAAATTTTCTACCATTTTCGGAAAAACGAGCAGTCCTTTTTAAAATTTCAAAAGTCGAAATTTGGAAATATGTCGCCTATTGTTAAAAAAACACACTTTTGAATATTGGACATTCATAGGGATGGCCGGAATTGTGTTCCCCAATAATTTTTTTTTGCAAATTTTCTACCATTTTCGGAAAACGGAGCAAAGTCCTTTTTAAGATTTCAAAAGTCGAAATTTGGAAAAATGTCGCCTATTGTCAAAAAACACACTTTTGCGACTTTTGAATATTGGACATTCATAGAAATGGCCGGAAGAGTGTTCCCCAATAATTTTTTTTCGCAAATTTTCTACCATTTTCGGAAAAAGGAGCAAAGTCCTTTTTAAAATTTCAAAAGTCGAAATTTGGAAAAATGTAGCCTATTTTCAAAAAAAAAACACACTGTTGCGACTTTTGAATATTGGACATTCATAGAAATGGCCGGAAGAGTGTTCCCCAATAATGTTTTTTGCCCATCTCCTACCATTTTCGGAAAAAGGAGCAAAGTCTTTTTTAAAATTTCAAAAGTCGAAATTTGGATAAATGTCGCCTTTTTTTTTAAAAAAAAAACACACTGTTGCGACTTTTGAATATTGGACATTCATAGAAATGGCCGGAAGAGTGTTCCCCAATAATGTTTTTTCGCCCATCTCCTACCTTTTTCGAAAAAAGGAGCAAAGTCCTTTTTAAAATTTCAAAAGTCAAAATTTGGAAATATGTCGCCTTTTTTCAAAAAAACACACTGTTGCAACTTTTGAATATTGGACATTCATAGAAATGGCCGGAAGAGTGTTCCCCAATAATGCTTTTTGCCCATCTCCTACCATTTTCGAAAAAAGGAGCAAAGTCTTTTTTAAAATTTCAAAAGTAGAAATTTGGAACAATTTTCAAAAAAACACACTTTTGCGACTTTTGAATATTGGACATTCATAGAAATGGCCGGAAGAGTGTTCTTCAATAACGTTTTTTTGTCCATCTCCTACCATTTTCGAAAAAAGGAGCAAAGTCCTTTTTAAAATTGCAAAAGTCGAAATTTGGAAAAATGTCGCCTATTGTCAAAAAACACACTTTTGAATATTGGACATTCATAGGGATGGCCGGAATAGTGTTCCCAAATAATTTTTTTTCACAAATTTTCTACCATTTTCGGAAAACGGAGCAAGGTCCTTTTTAAAATTTCAAAAGTCGAAATTTGGAAAAATGTCGGCTATTGTCAAAAAACACACTTTTGCGACTTTTGAATATTGGACATTCATAGAAATGGCAGGAAGAGTGTTCTTCAATAATGTTTTTTCGCCCATCTCCCACCATTTTCGAAAAAAGGAGCAAAGTCCTTTTTAAAATTTCAAAAGTCGAAATTTGGACATATGTCGCCTATTTTCAAAAAAACACACTGTTGCAACTTTTGAATATTGGACATTCACAGAAATGGCCGGAAGAGTGTTCCCCAATAATGCTTTTTGCCCATCTCCTACCATTTTCGAAAAAAGGAGCAAAGCCTTTTTTAAAATTTCAAAAGTCGAAATTTGGAACAATTTTCAAAAAAACACACTTTTGCGACTTTTGAATATTGGACTTTCATAGAAATGGCCAGAAAGTATTCTCCAATAATTCTTTTTCTCCCATCTTCCACTATTTTCGGAAAAGGAGCAGTCTTTTTTAAAACTTCAAAAGTCGAAATTTGGAAAAATGTCGCCTATTGTCAAAAAAACACACTTTTGAATATTGGACATTCATAGGGATGGCCGGAATAGTGTTCCCAAATAATTTTTTTTCGCAAATTTTCTACCATTTTCGGAAAACGGAGCAAAGTCCTTTTTAAAATTTCAAAAGTCGAAATTTGGAAAAATGTCGCCTATTGTCAAAAAACGCACTTTTGCGACTTTTGAATATTGGACATTCATAGAAATGGCAGGAAGAGTGTTCCCCAATAATGTTTTTTCGCCCATCTCTTACCATTTTCGAAAAAGGAGCAAAGTCCTTTTTAAAATTTCAAAAGTCGAAATTTGGAAAAATGTCGCCTATTTTCAAAAAAACACACTGTTGCGACTTTTGAATATTGGACATTCATAGAAATGGCCGGAAGAGTGTTCCCCAATAATGCTTTTTGCCCATCTCCTACCATTTTCTAAAAAAGGAGCAAAGCCTTTTTTAAAATTTCAAAAGCCGAAATTTGGAAAAATGTCGCCTATTTTCAAAAAAACACACTTTTGAATATTGGACATTCATAGGGCTGGCCGGAATAGTGTTCCCCAATAATTTTTTTTCGCAAATTTTCTACCATTTTCGGAAAAAGGAGCAAAGTCCTTTTTAAAATTTCAAAAGTCGAAATTTGGAAAAATGTCGCCTATTGTCAAAAAAACACACTTTTGAATATTGGACATTTATAAAGATGGCCTTCCGGCCAATGATTTGTTTATTACCATCTCCTACCATTTTTGGAAAAAGGAGCAAAGTCTTTTTTAAAATTTCAAAAGTCGAAATTTGGAAAAATGACGCCTATTGTCAAAAAAAAACACACTTTTTAATATTGGACATTCATAGGGATGGCCGGAATAGTGTTCCCCAATAATTTTTTTCGCAAAATTTCTATCATTTTCGGAAAACGGAGCAAAGTCCTTTTTAAAATTTCAAAAGTCGAAATTTGGAAAAATGTCGCCTATTGTCAAAAAACACACTTTTGCGACTTTTGAATATTGGACATTCATAGAAATGGCCGGAAGAGTGTTCCCCAATAATGTTTTTTTGCCCATCTCCTACCATTTTCGAAAAGGGAGGAAAGGCTTTTTTAAAATTTCAAAAGTCGAAATTTGGAAAAATGTCGCCAATTTTCAAAAAAAAAAAAACACTGTTAAGACTTTTGAATATTGGACATTCATAGAAATGGTCAGAAAGTATTCTCCAATAATTCTTTTTCTCCCATCTTCCACCATTTTCGGAAAAGGAGCAGTCTTTTTTAAAATTGCAAAAGTCGAAATTTGGAAAAATGTCGCCTATTGTCAAAAAAACACACTTTTGAATATTGGACATTCATAGAAATGGCCGGAAGAGTGTTCCCCAATAATTTTTTTCCCAAATTTCTACCATTTTCGGAAAACGGAGCAAAGTCCTTTTTAAAATTTCAAAAGTCGAAATTTGGAAAAATGTCGCCTATTGTCAAAAAACACACTTTTGCGACTTTTGAATATTGGACATTCATAGAAATGGCCGGAAGAGTGTTCCCCAATAATGTTTTTTTGCCCATCTCCTACCATTTTCGAAGAGGGAGCAAAGGCCTTTTTAAAATTTCAAAAGTCGAAATTTGGAAAAATGTCGCCAAATTTCAAAAAAAAAAAAACACTGTTAAGACTTTTGAATATTGGACATTCATAGAAATGGCCAGAAAGTATTCTCCAATAATTCTTTTTCTCCCATCTTCCACCATTTTCGGAAAAGGAGCAGTCTTTTTTAAAATTTCAAAAGTCGAAATTTGGAAAAATGTCGCCTATTGTCAAAAAAACACACTTTTGAATATTGGACATTCATAGGGATGGCCGGAAGAGTGTTCCCCAATAATTTTTTTTCCCAAATTTTCTACCATTTTCGGAAAAACGAGCAGTCCTTTTTAAAATTTCAAAAGTCGAAATTTGGAAATATGTCGCCTATTGTTAAAAAAAACACACTTTTGAATATTGGACATTCATAGGGATGGCCGGAATTGTGTTCCCCAATAATTTTTTTTCGCAAATTTTCTACCATTTTCGGAAAACGGAGCAAAGTCCTTTTTAAGATTTCAAAAGTCGAAATTTGGAAAAATGTCGCCTATTGTCAAAAAACACACTTTTGCGACTTTTGAATATTGGACATTCATAGAAATGGCCGGAAGAGTGTTCCCCAATAATTTTTTTTCGCAAATTTTCTACCATTTTCGGAAAAAGGAGCAAAGTCCTTTTTAAAATTTCAAAAGTCGAAATTTGGAAAAATGTAGCCTATTTTCAAAAAAAAACACACTGTTGCGACTTTTGAATATTGGACATTCATAGAAATGGCCGGAAGAGTGTTCCCCAATAATGTTTTTTGCCCATCTCCTACCATTTTCGGAAAAAGGAGCAAAGTCTTTTTTAAAATTTCAAAAGTCGAAATTTGGAAAAATGTCGCCTATTTTCAAAAAAACACACTGTTGCGACTTTTGAATATTGGACATTCATAGAAATGGCCGGAAGAGTGTTCCCCAATAATGTTGTTTCGCCCATCTCCTACCATTTTCGAAAAAAGGAGCAAAGTCCTTTTTAAAATTTCAAAAGTCGAAATTTGGAAATATGTCGCCTTTTTTCAAAAAAACACACTGTTGCAACTTTTGAATATTGGACATTCATAGAAATGGCCGGAAGAGTGTTCCCCAATAATGCTTTTTGCCCATCTCCTACCATTTTCGAAAAAAGGAGCAAAGTCTTTCTTAAAATTTCAAAAGTAGAAATTTGGAACAATTTTCAAAAAAACACACTTTTGCGACTTTTGAATATTGGACATTCATAGAAATGGCTGGAAGAGTGTTCTTCAATAATGTTTTTTTGTCCATCTCCTACCATTTTCGAAAAAAGGAGCAAAGTCCTTTTTAAAATTGCAAAAGTCGAAATTTGGAAAAATGTCGCCTATTGTCAAAAAACACACTTTTGAATATTGGACATTCATAGGGATGGCCGGAATAGTGTTCCCAAATAATTTTTTTTCACAAATTTTCTACCATTTTCGGAAAACGGAGCAAGGTCCTTTTTAAAATTTCAAAAGTCGAAATTTGGAACAATTTTCAAAAAAACACACTTTTGCGACTTTTGAATATTGGACTTTCATAGAAATGGCCAGAAAGTATTCTCCAATAATTCTTTTTCTCCCATCTTCCACTATTTTCGGAAAAGGAGCAGTCTTTTTTAAAACTTCAAAAGTCGAAATTTGGAAAAATGTCGCCTATTGTCAAAAAAACACACTTTTGAATATTGGACATTCATAGGGATGGCCGGAATAGTGTTCCCAAATAATTTTTTTTCGCAAATTTTCTACCATTTTCGGAAAACGGAGCAAAGTCCTTTTTAAAATTTCAAAAGTCGAAATTTGGAAAAAGGTCGCCTATTGTCAAAAAACACACTTTTGCGACTTTTGAATATTGGACATTCATAGAAATGGCAGGAAGAGTGTTCCCCAATAATGTTTTTTCGCCCATCTCTTACCATTTTCGAAAAAAGGAGCAAAGTCCTTTTTAAAATTTCAAAAGTCGAAATTTGGAAAAATGTCGCCTATTTTCAAAAAAACACACTGTTGCGACTTTTGAATATTGGACATTCATAGAAATGGCCGGAAGAGTGTTCCCCAATAATGCTTTTTGCCCATCTCCTACCATTTTCGAAAAAAGGAGCAAAGCCTTTTTTAAAATTTCAAAAGTCGAAATTTGGAAAAATGTCGCCTATTTTCAAAAAAACACACTTTTGAATATTGGACATTCATAGGGCTGGCCGGAATAGTGTTCCCCAATAATTTTTTTTCGCAAATTTTCTACCATTTTCGGAAAAAGGAGCAAGGTCCTTTTTAAAATTTCAAAAGTCGAAATTTGGAAAAATGTCGGCTATTGTCAAAAAACACACTTTTGCGACTTTTAAACATTGGACATTCATAGAAATGGCAGGAAGAGTATTCCCCAATAATGTTTTTTCGCCCATCTCTTACCATTTTCGAAAAAAGGAGCAAAGTCCTTTTTAAAATTGCAAAAGTCGAAATTTGGAAAAATGTCGCCTATTGTCAAAAAACACACTTTTGAATATTGGACATTCATAGGGATGGCCGGAATAGTGTTCCCAAATAATTTTTTTTCACAAATTTTCTACCATTTTCGGAAAACGGAGCAAGGTCCTTTTTAAAATTTCAAAAGTCGAAATTTTGGAAAAATGTCGGCTATTTTCAAAAAAACACACTGTTGCGACTTTTGAATATTGGACATTCATAGAAATGGCCGGAAGAGTGTTCCCCAATAATGCTTTTTGCCCATCTCCTACCATTTTCGAAAAAAGGAGCAAAGCCTTTTTTAAAATTTCAAAAGTCGAAATTTGGAAAAATGTCGCCTATTTTCAAAAAAACACACTTTTGAATATTGGACATTCATAGGGCTGGCCGGAATAGTGTTCCCCAATAATTTTTTTTCGCAAATTTTCTACCATTTTCGGAAAAAGGAGCAAGGTCCTTTTTAAAATTTCAAAGGTCGAAATTTGGAAAAATGTCGGCTATTGTCAAAAAACACACTTTTGCGACTTTTGAATATTGGACATTCATAGAAATGGCAGGAAGAGTGTTCCCCAATAATGTTTTTTCGCCCATCTCCTACCATTTTCGAAAAAAGGAGCAAAGTCCTTTTTAAAATTTCAAAAGTCGAAATTTGGAAATATGTCGCCTATTTTCAAAAAAACACACTGTTGCAACTTTTGAATATTGGACATTCATAGAAATGGCCGGAAGAGTGTTCCCCAATGATGCTTTTTGCCCATCTCCTACCATTTTCGAAAAAAGGAGCAAAGCCTTTTTTAAAATTTCAAAAGTCGAAATTTGGAACAATTTTCAAAAAAACACACTTTTGCGACTTTTGAATATTGGACTTTCATAGAAATGGCCAGAAAGTATTCTCCAATAATTCTTTTTCTCCCATCTTCCACCATTTTCGGAAAAGGAGCAGTCTTTTTTAAAATTTCAAAAGTCGAAATTTGGAAAAATGTCGCCTATTGTCAAAAAAACACACTTTTGCGACTTTTGAATATTGGACATTCATAGAAATGGCCGGTAGAGTGTTCCCCAATAATGTTTTTCGCAAATTTTCTACCATTTTCGGAAAAACGAGCAAAGTCCTTTTTAAAATTTCAAAAGTCGAAATTGGGAAAAATGTCGCCTATTGTCAAAAAAACACACTTTTGCGACTTTTGAATATTGGACATTCATAGAAATGGCCGGAGGAGTGTTCCCCAATAATGTTTTTTGCCCATCTCCTACCATTTTCGGAAAAAGGAGCAAAGTCTTTTTTAAAATTTCAAAAGTCGAAATTTGGAAAAATGTCGCCTATTGTCAAAAAAACACACTTTTGAATATTGGACATTCATAAGGCTGGCCGAAATAGTGTTCCCCAATAATTTTTTTTCGCAAATTTTCTATCATTTTCGGAAAAAGGAGCAAAGTCCTTTTTAAAATTTCGAAAGTCGAAATTTGGAAATATGTCGCCTATTTTCAAAAAAACACACTGTTGCAACTTTTGAATATTGGACATTCATAGAAATGGCCAGAAGAGTGTTCCCCAATAATGTTTTTTGCCCATCTCCTACCATTTTCGGAAAAAGGAGCAAAGTCTTTTTTAAAATTTCAAAAGTCGAAATTTGGAAAAATGTCGCCTATTTTCAAAAAAACACACTGTTGCGACTTTTGAATATTGGACATTCATAGAAATGGCCGGAAGAGTGTTCCCCAATAATGTTGTTTCGCCCATCTCCTACCATTTTCGAAAAAAGGAGCAAAGTCCTTTTTAAAATTTCAAAAGTCGAAATTTGGAAATATGTCGCCTTTTTTCAAAAAAACACACTGTTGCAACTTTTGAATATTGGACATTCATAGAAATGGCCGGAAGAGTGTTCCCCAATAATGCTTTTTGCCCATCTCCTACCATTTTCGAAAAAAGGAGCAAAGTCTTTCTTAAAATTTCAAAAGTAGAAATTTGGAACAATTTTCAAAAAAACACACTTTTGCGACTTTTGAATATTGGACATTCATAGAAATGGCTGGAAGAGTGTTCTTCAATAATGTTTTTTTGTCCATCTCCTACCATTTTCGAAAAAAGGAGCAAAGTCCTTTTTAAAATTGCAAAAGTCGAAATTTGGAAAAATGTCGCCTATTGTCAAAAAACACACTTTTGAATATTGGACATTCATAGGGATGGCCGGAATAGTGTTCCCAAATAATTTTTTTTCACAAATTTTCTACCATTTTCGGAAAACGGAGCAAGGTCCTTTTTAAAATTTCAAAAGTCGAAATTTGGAACAATTTTCAAAAAAACACACTTTTGCGACTTTTGAATATTGGACTTTCATAGAAATGGCCAGAAAGTGTTCTCCAATAATTCTTTTTCTCCCATCTTCCACTATTTTCGGAAAAGGAGCAGTCTTTTTTAAAACTTCAAAAGTCGAAATTTGGAAAAATGTCGCCTATTGTCAAAAAAACACACTTTTGAATATTGGACATTCATAGGGATGGCCGGAATAGTGTTCCCAAATAATTTTTTTTCGCAAATTTTCTACCATTTTCGGAAAACGGAGCAAAGTCCTTTTTAAAATTTCAAAAGTCGAAATTTGGAAAAATGTCGCCTATTGTCAAAAAACACACTTTTGCGACTTTTGAATATTGGACATTCATAGAAATGGCAGGAAGAGTGTTCCCCAATAATGTTTTTTCGCCCATCTCTTACCATTTTCGAAAAAAGGAGCAAAGTCCTTTTTAAAATTTCAAAAGTCGAAATTTGGAAAAATGTCGCCTATTTTCAAAAAAACACACTGTTGCGACTTTTGAATATTGGACATTCATAGAAATGGCCGGAAGAGTGTTCCCCAATAATGCTTTTTGCCCATCTCCTACCATTTTCGAAAAAAGGAGCAAAGCCTTTTTTAAAATTTCAAAAGTCGAAATTTGGAAAAATGTCGCCTATTTTCAAAAAAACACACTTTTGAATATTGGACATTCATAGGGCTGGCCGGAATAGTGTTCCCCAATAATTTTTTTTCGCAAATTTTCTACCATTTTCGGAAAAAGGAGCAAGGTCCTTTTTAAAATTTCAAAAGTCGAAATTTGGAAAAATGTCGGCTATTGTCAAAAAACACACTTTTGCGACTTTTAAACATTGGACATTCATAGAAATGGCAGGAAGAGTATTCCCCAATAATGTTTTTTCGCCCATCTCTTACCATTTTCGAAAAAAGGAGCAAAGTCCTTTTTAAAATTGCAAAAGTCGAAATTTGGAAAAATGTCGCCTATTGTCAAAAAACACACTTTTGAATATTGGACATTCATAGGGATGGCCGGAATAGTGTTCCCAAATAATTTTTTTTCACAAATTTTCTACCATTTTCGGAAAACGGAGCAAGGTCCTTTTTAAAATTTCAAAAGTCGAAATTTTGGAAAAATGTCGGCTATTTTCAAAAAAACACACTGTTGCGACTTTTGAATATTGGACATTCATAGAAATGGCCGGAAGAGTGTTCCCCAATAATGCTTTTTGCCCATCTCCTACCATTTTCGAAAAAAGGAGCAAAGCCTTTTTTAAAATTTCAAAAGTCGAAATTTGGAAAAATGTCGCCTATTTTCAAAAAAACACACTTTTGAATATTGGACATTCATAGGGCTGGCCGGAATAGTGTTCCCCAATAATTTTTTTTCGCAAATTTTCTACCATTTTCGGAAAAAGGAGCAAGGTCCTTTTTAAAATTTCAAAGGTCGAAATTTGGAAAAATGTCGGCTATTGTCAAAAAACACACTTTTGCGACTTTTGAATATTGGACATTCATAGAAATGGCAGGAAGAGTGTTCCCCAATAATGTTTTTTCGCCCATCTCCTACCATTTTCGAAAAAAGGAGCAAAGTCCTTTTTAAAATTTCAAAAGTCGAAATTTGGAAATATGTCGCCTATTTTCAAAAAAACACACTGTTGCAACTTTTGAATATTGGACATTCATAGAAATGGCCGGAAGAGTGTTCCCCAATGATGCTTTTTGCCCATCTCCTACCATTTTCGAAAAAAGGAGCAAAGCCTTTTTTAAAATTTCAAAAGTCGAAATTTGGAACAATTTTCAAAAAAACACACTTTTGCGACTTTTGAATATTGGACTTTCATAGAAATGGCCAGAAAGTATTCTCCAATAATTCTTTTTCTCCCATCTTCCACCATTTTCGGAAAAGGAGCAGTCTTTTTTAAAATTTCAAAAGTCGAAATTTGGAAAAATGTCGCCTATTGTCAAAAAAACACACTTTTGCGACTTTTGAATATTGGACATTCATAGAAATGGCCGGTAGAGTGTTCCCCAATAATGTTTTTCGCAAATTTTCTACCATTTTCGGAAAAACGAGCAAAGTCCTTTTTAAAATTTCAAAAGTCGAAATTGGGAAAAATGTCGCCTATTGTCAAAAAAACACACTTTTGCGACTTTTGAATATTGGACATTCATAGAAATGGCCGGAGGAGTGTTCCCCAATAATGTTTTTTGCCCATCTCCTACCATTTTCGGAAAAAGGAGCAAAGTCTTTTTTAAAATTTCAAAAGTCGAAATTTGGAAAAATGTCGCCTATTGTCAAAAAAACACACTTTTGAATATTGGACATTCATAAGGCTGGCCGAAATAGTGTTCCCCAATAATTTTTTTTCGCAAATTTTCTATCATTTTCGGAAAAAGGAGCAAAGTCCTTTTTAAAATTTCGAAAGTCGAAATTTGGAAATATGTCGCCTATTTTCAAAAAAACACACTGTTGCAACTTTTGAATATTGGACATTCATAGAAATGGCCAGAAGAGTGTTCCCCAATAATGGTTTTTGCCCATCTCCTACCATTTTCGAAAAAAGGAGCAAAGTCTTTTTTAAAATTTCAAAAGTCGAAATTTGGAACAATTTTCAAAAAAACACACTTTTGCGACTTTTCAATATTGGACATTCATAGAAATGGCCGGAAGAGTGTTCTTCAATAATGTTTTTTTGCCCATCTCCTACCATTTTCGAAAAAAGGAGCAAAGTCCTTTTTAAAATTGCAAAAGTCGAAATTTGGAAAAATGTCGCCTATTGTCAAAAAACACACTTTTGAATATTGGACATTCATAGGGATTTCCGGAATAGTGTTCCCAAATAATTTTTTTTCGCAAATTTTCTACCATTTTCGGAAAACGGAGCAAGGTCCTTTTTAAAATTTCAAAAGTCGAAATTTGGAAAAATGTCGGCTATTGTCAAAAAACACACTTTTGCTACTTTTGAATATTGGACATTCATAGAAATGGCAGGAAAGTGTTCCCCAATAATGTTTTTTCGCCCATCTCCTACCATTTTCGAAAATAGGAGCAAAGTCCTTTTTAAAATTTCAAAAGTCGAAATTTGGAAATATGTCGCCTATTTTCAAAAAAACACACTGTTGCAACTTTTGAATATTGGACATTCATAGAAATGGCCGGAAGAGTGTTCCCCAATAGTGCTTTTTGCCCATCTCCTACCATTTTCGAAAAAAGGAGCAAAGCCTTTTTTAAAATTTCAAAAGTCGAAATTTGGAACAATTTTCAAAAAAACACACTTTTGCGTATTGAATATTGGACTTTCATAGAAATGGCCAGAAAGTATTCTCCAATAATTCTTTTTCTCCCATCTTCCACTATTTTCGGAAAAGGAGCAGTCTTTTTTAAAATTTCAAAAGTCGAAATTTGGAAAAATGTCGCCTATTGTCAAAAAAAACACTTTTGAATATTAAACATTCATAGGGATGGCCGGAATAGTGTTCCCCAATAATGTTTTTCGCAAATTTTCTACCATTTTCGGAAAAACGAGCAAAGTCCTTTTTAAAATTTCAAAAGTCGAAATTTGGAAAAATGTCGCCTATTGTCAAAAAAAACACACTTTTGCGACTTTTTAATATTGGACATTCATAGAAATGGCCGGAGGAGTGTTCCCCAATAATGTTTTTTGCCCATCTCCTACCATTTTCGGAAAAAGGAGCAAAGTCTTTTTTAAAATTTCAAAAGTCGAAATTTGGAAAAATGTCGCCTATTGTCAAAAAAAAACACACTTTTGAATATTGGACCTTCATAGGGATGGCCGGAATAGTGTTCCCCAATAATTTTTTTCGCAAATTTTCTACCATTTTCGGAAATACGAGCAAAGTCCCTTTTAAAATTTCAAAAGTCGAAATTTGGAAATATGTCGCCTATTGGCAAAAAAACACACTTTTGAATATTGGACATTCATAGAAATGGCCGGAAGAGTGTTCCCCAATAATGTTTTTCGCAAATTTTCTACCATTTTCGGAAAAAGGAGCAAAGTCCTTTTTAAAATTTCAAAAGTCGAAATTTGGAAATATGTCGCCTATTGTCAAAAAAACACACTGTTGCGACTTTTGAATATTGGACATTCATTTAAATGGCCGGAAGAGTGTTCCCCAATAATGTTTTTTTGCCCATCTTCCACCATTTTCGGAAGAGGAGCAGTCTTTTTTAAAATTTCAAAAGTCGAAATTTGGAAAAATGTCGCCTATTGTCAATAAACACACTTTTGAATATTGGACATTCATAGGGATGGCCGGAATAGTGTTCCCCAATAATTTTTTTCGCAAATTTTCTACCATTTTCGGAAATACGAGCAAAGTCCCTTTTAAAATTTCAAAAGTCGAAATTTGGAAATATGTCGCCTATTGTCAAAAAAACACACTTTTGAATATTGGACATTCCTAGAAATGGCCGGAAGAGTGTTCCCCAATAATGTTTTTTCGCCCATCTCCTACCATTTTCGAAAAAAGGAGCAAAGTCCTTTTTAAAATTTCAAAAGTCGAAATTTGGAAAAATGTCGCCTATTGTCAAAAAAACACACTTTTTAATATTGGTCATTCATAGGGATGGCCGGAATAGTGTTCCCCAATAATTTTTTTTCGCAAATTTTTTACCATTTTCGGAAAAACGAGCAAAGTCCTTTTTAAAATTTCAAAAGTCGAAATTTGGAAATATGTCGCCTATTTTCAAAAAAACACACTGTTGCGACTTTTGAATATTGGACATTCATTTAAATGGCCGGAAGAGTGTTCCCCAAAAATTTTTTTTCCCATCTTCCACCATTTTCGGAAGAGGAGCAGTCTTTTTTAAAATTTCAAAAGTCGAAATTTGGAAAAATGTCGCCTATTGTCAAAAAAACACACTTTTGAATATTGGACATTCATAGGGATGGCCGGAATAGTGTTCCCCAATAATTTTTTTCGCAAATTTTCTACCATTTTCGGAAATACGAGCAAAGTCCCTTTTAAAATTTCAAAAGTCGAAATTTGGAAATATGTCGCCTATTTTCAAAAAAACACGCTTTTGCGACTTTTGAATATTGGACATTCATAGAAATGGCCGGAAGAGTGTTCCCCAATAATGTTTTTCGCAAATTTTCTACCATTTTCGGAAAAACGAGCAAAGTCCTTTTTAAAATTTCAAAAGTCGAAATTTGGAAAAATGTCGCCTATTGTCAAAAAAACACACTTTTGCGACTTTTGAATATTGGACATTCATAGAAATGGCCGGAGGAGTGTTCCCCAATAATGTTTTTTGCCCATCTCCTACCATTTTCGGAAAAAGGAGCAAAGTCTTTTTTAAAATTTCAAAAGTCGAAATTTGGAAAAATGTCGCCTATTGTCAAAAAAACACACTTTTTAATATTGGTCATTCATAGGGATGGCCGGAATAGTGTTCCCCAATAATTTTTTTTCGCAAATTTTTTACCATTTTCGGAAAAACGAGCAAAGTCCTTTTTAAAATTTCAAAAGTCGAAATTTGGAAATATGTCGCCTATTTTCAAAAAAACACACTGTTGCGACTTTTGAATATTGGACATTCATTTAAATGGCCGGAAGAGTGTTCCCCAAAAATTTTTTTTCCCATCTTCCACCATTTTCGGAAGAGGAGCAGTCTTTTTTAAAATTTCAAAAGTCGAAATTTGGAAAAATGTCGCCTATTGTCAAAAAAACACACTTTTGAATATTGGACATTCATAGGGATGGCCGGAATAGTGTTCCCCAATAATTTTTTTCGCAAATTTTCTACCATTTTCGGAAATACGAGCAAAGTCCCTTTTAAAATTTCAAAAGTCGAAATTTGGAAATATGTCGCCTATTTTCAAAAAAACACGCTTTTGCGACTTTTGAATATTGGACATTCATAGAAATGGCCGGAGGAGTGTTCCCCAATAATGTTTTTTGCCCATCTCCTACCATTTTCGGAAAAAGGAGCAAAGTCTTTTTTAAAATTTCAAAAGTCGAAATTTGGAAATATGTCGCCTATTTTCAAAAAAACACACTGTTGCGACTTTTGAATATTGGACATTCATTTAAATGGCCGGAAGAGTGTTCCCCAATAATGTTTTTTTGCCCATCTTCCACCATTTTCGGAAGAGGAGCAGTCTTTTTTAAAAATTCAAAAGTCGAAATTTGGAAAAATGTCGCCTATTGTCAAAAAAACACACTTTTGAATATTGGACATTCATAGGGATGGCCGGAATAGTGTTCCCCAATAATTTTTTTTCGCAAATTTTTTACCATTTTCGGAAAAACGAGCAAAGTCCTTTTTAAAATTGCAAAAGTCGAAATTTGGAAATATGTCGCCTATTTTCAAAAAAACACACTGTTGCGACTTTTGAATATTGGACATTCATTTAAATGGCCGGAAGAGTGTTCCCCAAAAATTTTTTTTCCCATCTTCCACCATTTTCGGAAGAGGAGCAGTCTTTTTTAAAATTTCAAAAGTCGAAATTTGGAAAAATGTCGCCTATTGTCAAAAAAACACACTTTTGAATATTGGACATTCATAGGGATGGCCGGAATAGTGTTCCCCAATAATTTTTTTCGCAAATTTTCTACCATTTTCGGAAATACGAGCAAAGTCCCTTTTAAAATTTCAAAAGTCGAAATTTGGAAATATGTCGCCTATTTTCAAAAAAACACGCTTTTGCGACTTTTGAATATTGGACATTCATTTAAATGGCCGGAAGAGTGTTCCCCAATAATGTTTTTTTGCCCATCTTCCACCATTTTCGGAAGAGGAGCAGTCTTTTTTAAAATTTCAAAAGTCGAAATTTGGAAAAATGTCGCCTATTGTCAATAAACACACTTTTGAATATTGGACATTGATAGGGATGGCCGGAATAGTGTTCCCCAATAATTTTTTTCGCAAATTTTCTACCATTTTCGGAAATACGAGCAAAGTCCCTTTTAAAATTTCAAAAGTCGAAATTTGGAAATATGTCGCCTATTGTCAAAAAAACACACTTTTGAATATTGGACATTCCTAGAAATGGCCGGAAGAGTGTTCCCCAATAATGTTTTTTCGCCCATCTCCTACCATTTTCGAAAAAAGGAGCAAAGTCCTTTTTAAAATTTCAAAAGTCGAAATTTGGAAAAATGTCGCCTATTGTCAAAAAAACACACTTTTTAATATTGGTCATTCATAGGGATGGCCGGAATAGTGTTCCCCAATAATTTTTTTTCGCAAATTTTTTACCATTTTCGGAAAAACGAGCAAAGTCCTTTTTAAAATTTCAAAAGTCGAAATTTGGAAATATGTCGCCTATTTTCAAAAAAACACACTGTTGCGACTTTTGAATATTGGACATTCATTTAAATGGCCGGAAGAGTGTTCCCCAAAAATTTTTTTTCCCATCTTCCACCATTTTCGGAAGAGGAGCAGTCTTTTTTAAAATTTCAAAAGTCGAAATTTGGAAAAATGTCGCCTATTGTCAAAAAAACACACTTTTGAATATTGGACATTCATAGGGATGGCCGGAATAGTGTTCCCCAATAATTTTTTTCGCAAATTTTCTACCATTTTCGGAAATACGAGCAAAGTCCCTTTTAAAATTTCAAAAGTCGAAATTTGGAAATATGTCGCCTATTTTCAAAAAAACACGCTTTTGCGACTTTTGAATATTGGACATTCATAGAAATGGCCGGAAGAGTGTTCCCCAATAATGTTTTTCGCAAATTTTCTACCATTTTCGGAAAAACGAGCAAAGTCCTTTTTAAAATTTCAAAAGTCGAAATTTGGAAAAATGTCGCCTATTGTCAAAAAAACACACTTTTGCGACTTTTGAATATTGGACATTCATAGAAATGGCCGGAGGAGTGTTCCCCAATAATGTTTTTTGCCCATCTCCTACCATTTTCGGAAAAAGGAGCAAAGTCTTTTTTAAAATTTCAAAAGTCGAAATTTGGAAAAATGTCGCCTATTGTCAAAAAAACACACTTTTTAATATTGGTCATTCATAGGGATGGCCGGAATAGTGTTCCCCAATAATTTTTTTTCGCAAATTTTTTACCATTTTCGGAAAAACGAGCAAAGTCCTTTTTAAAATTTCAAAAGTCGAAATTTGGAAATATGTCGCCTATTTTCAAAAAAACACACTGTTGCGACTTTTGAATATTGGACATTCATTTAAATGGCCGGAAGAGTGTTCCCCAAAAATTTTTTTTCCCATCTTCCACCATTTTCGGAAGAGGAGCAGTCTTTTTTAAAATTTCAAAAGTCGAAATTTGGAAAAATGTCGCCTATTGTCAAAAAAACACACTTTTGAATATTGGACATTCATAGGGATGGCCGGAATAGTGTTCCCCAATAATTTTTTTCGCAAATTTTCTACCATTTTCGGAAATACGAGCAAAGTCCCTTTTAAAATTTCAAAAGTCGAAATTTGGAAATATGTCGCCTATTTTCAAAAAAACACGCTTTTGCGACTTTTGAATATTGGACATTCATAGAAATGGCCGGAGGAGTGTTCCCCAATAATGTTTTTTGCCCATCTCCTACCATTTTCGGAAAAAGGAGCAAAGTCTTTTTTAAAATTTCAAAAGTCGAAATTTGGAAATATGTCGCCTATTTTCAAAAAAACACACTGTTGCGACTTTTGAATATTGGACATTCATTTAAATGGCCGGAAGAGTGTTCCCCAATAATGTTTTTTTGCCCATCTTCCACCATTTTCGGAAGAGGAGCAGTCTTTTTTAAAAATTCAAAAGTCGAAATTTGGAAAAATGTCGCCTATTGTCAAAAAAACACACTTTTGAATATTGGACATTCATAGGGATGGCCGGAATAGTGTTCCCCAATAATTTTTTTTCGCAAATTTTTTACCATTTTCGGAAAAACGAGCAAAGTCCTTTTTAAAATTTCAAAAGTCGAAATTTGGAAATATGTCGCCTATTTTCAAAAAAACACACTGTTGCGACTTTTGAATATTGGACATTCATTTAAATGGCCGGAAGAGTGTTCCCCAAAAATTTTTTTTCCCATCTTCCACCATTTTCGGAAGAGGAGCAGTCTTTTTTAAAATTTCAAAAGTCGAAATTTGGAAAAATGTCGCCTATTGTCAAAAAAACACACTTTTGAATATTGGACATTCATAGGGATGGCCGGAATAGTGTTCCCCAATAATTTTTTTCGCAAATTTTCTACCATTTTCGGAAATACGAGCAAAGTCCCTTTTAAAATTTTAAAAGTCGAAATTTGGAAATATGTCGCCTATTTTCAAAAAAACACGCTTTTGCGACTTTTGAATATTGGACATTCATTTAAATGGCCGGAAGAGTGTTCCCCAATAATGTTTTTTTGCCCATCTTCCACCATTTTCGGAAGAGGAGCAGTCTTTTTTAAAATTTCAAAAGTCGAAATTTGGAAAAATGTCGCCTATTGTCAATAAACACACTTTTGAATATTGGACATTCATAGGGATGGCCGGAATAGTGTTCCCCAATAATTTTTTTCGCAAATTTTCTACCATTTTCGGAAATACGAGCAAAGTCCCTTTTAAAATTTCAAAAGTCGAAATTTGGAAATATGTCGCCTATTGTCAAAAAAACACACTTTTGAATATTGGACATTCCTAGAAATGGCCGGAAGAGTGTTCCCCAATAATGTTTTTTCGCCCATCTCCTACCATTTTCGAAAAAAGGAGCAAAGTCCTTTTTAAAATTTCAAAAGTCGAAATTTGGAAAAATGTCGCCTATTGTCAAAAAAACACACTTTTTAATATTGGTCATTCATAGGGATGGCCGGAATAGTGTTCCCCAATAATTTTTTTTCGCAAATTTTTTACCATTTTCGGAAAAACGAGCAAAGTCCTTTTTAAAATTTCAAAAGTCGAAATTTGGAAATATGTCGCCTATTTTCAAAAAAACACACTGTTGCGACTTTTGAATATTGGACATTCATTTAAATGGCCGGAAGAGTGTTCCCCAAAAATTTTTTTTCCCATCTTCCACCATTTTCGGAAGAGGAGCAGTCTTTTTTAAAATTTCAAAAGTCGAAATTTGGAAAAATGTCGCCTATTGTCAAAAAAACACACTTTTGAATATTGGACATTCATAGGGATGGCCGGAATAGTGTTCCCCAATAATTTTTTTCGCACATTTTCTACCATTTTCGGAAATACGAGCAAAGTCCCTTTTAAAATTTCAAAAGTCGAAATTTGGAAATATGTCGCCTATTTTCAAAAAAACACGCTTTTGCGACTTTTGAATATTGGACATTCATAGAAATGGCAGGAAGAGTGTTCCCCAATAATGTTTTTCGCAAATTTTCTACCATTTTCGGAAAAACGAGCAAAGTCCTTTTTAAAATTTCAAAAGTCGAAATTTGGAAAAATGTCGCCTATTGTCAAAAAAACACACTTTTGCGACTTTTGAATATTGGACATTCATAGAAATGGCCGAAGGAGTGTTCCCCAATAATGTTTTTTGCCCATCTCCTACCATTTTCGGAAAAAGGAGCAAAGTCTTTTTTAAAATTTCAAAAGTCGAAATTTGGAAATATGTCGCCTATTTTCAAAAAAACACACTGTTGCGACTTTTGAATATTGGACATTCATTTAAATGGCCGGAAGAGTGTTCCCCAATAATGTTTTTTTGCCCATCTTCCACCATTATCGGAAGAGGAGCAGTCTTTTTTAAAAATTCAAAAGTCGAAATTTGGAAAAATGTCGCCTATTGTCAAAAAAACACACTTTTGAATATTGGACATTCATAGGGATGGCCGGAATAGTGTTCCCCAATAATTTTTTTCGCAAATTTTCTACCATTTTCGGAAATACGAGCAAAGTCCCTTTCAAAATTTCAAAAGTCGAAATTTGGAAATATGTCGCCTATTGTCAAAAAAACACACTTTTGAATATTGGACATTCATAGAAATGGCCGGAAGAGTGTTCCCCAATAATGTTTTTCGCAAATTTTCTACCATTTTTGGAAAAAGGAGCAAAGTCCTTTTTAAAATTTTAAAAGTCGAAATTTGGAAATATGTCGCCTATTGTCAAAAAAAAACACACTTTTGAATATTGGACCTTCATAGGGATGGCCAGAATAGTGTTCCCAAATAATTTTTTTTCGCAAATTTTCTACCATTTTCGGAAAACGGAGCAAAGTTCTTTTTAAAATTTCAAAAGTCGAAATTTGCAAAAAAACACACTTTTGAATATTGGACATTCCTAGAAATGGCCGGAAGAGTGTTCCCCAATAATGTTTTTTGCCCATCTACTACCATTTTCGAAAAAAGGAGCAAAGTCCTTTTTAAAATTTCAAAAGTCGAAATTTGGAAATATGTCGCCTATTTTCAAAAAAACACACTGTTGCGACTTTTGAATATTGGACATTCATTTAAATGGCCGGAAGAGTGTTCCCCAATAATGTTTTTTTGCCCATCTTCCACCATTTTCGGAAGAGGAGCAGTCTTTTTTAAAAATTCAAAAGTCGAAATTTGGAAAAATGTCGCCTATTGTCAAAAAAACACACTTTTGAATATTGGACATTCATAGGGATGGCCGGAATAGTGTTCCCCAATAATTTTTTTCGCAAATTTTCTACCATTTTCGGAAATACGAGCAAAGTCCCTTTCAAAATTTCAAAAGTCGAAATTTGGAAATATGTCGCCTATTGTCAAAAAAACACACTTTTGAATATTGGACATTCATACAAATGGCCGGAAGAGTGTTCCCCAATAATGTTTTTCGCAAATTTTCTACCATTTTTGGAAAAAGGAGCAAAGTCCTTTTTAAAATTTCAAAAGTCGAAATTTGGAAATATGTCGCCTATTGTCAAAAAAACACACTTTTGCGACTTTTGTATATTGGACATTCATAGAAATGGCCGGAAGAGTGTTCCCCAATAATGTTTTTTCGCCCATCTCCTACCATTTTCGAAAAAAGGAGCAAAGTCCTTTTTAAAATTTCAAAAGTCGAAATTTGGAAAAATGTAGCCTATTTTAAAAAAAAACACACTGTTGCGACTTTTGAATATTGGACATTCATAGAAATGCCCAGAAGAGTGTTCCCCAATAATGTTTTTTCGCCCATCTCCTACCTTTTTTCGAAAAAAGGAGCAAAGTCCTTTTTAAAATTTCAAAAGTCGAAATTTCGAAAAATGTAGCCTATTTTCAAAAAAAAAAAACACACTGTTGCGACTTTTGAATATTGGATATTCATAGGGATGGCCGGAATAGTGTTCCTAAATAATTTTTTTTCGCAAATTTTCTACCATTTTCGGAAAACGGAGCAAAGTCCCTTTTAAAATTTCAAAAGTCGAAATTTGGAAAAATGTCGCCTATTGTCAAAAAACACACTTTTGCGACTTTTGAATATTGGACATTCATAGAAATGGCCGGAAGAGTGTTCCCCAATAATTTTTTTTTCGCAAATTTTCTACCATTTTCGGAAAAAGGAGCAAAGTCCTTTTTAAAATTTCAAATGTCGCAATTTGGAAAAATGTCGCCTATTGTCAAAAAAACACACTTTTGAATATTGGACATTTATAAGGATGGCCTTCCGGCCAATGATTTGTTTATTACCATCTCCTACCATTTTTGGAAAAAGGAGCAAAATCTTTTTTAAAATTTCAAAAGTCGAAATTTGGAAAAATGTCGCCTATTGTCAAAAAAACACACTTTTGAATATTGGACATTCATAGGGATGGCCGGAATAGTGTTCCCCAATAATTTTTTTTCGCAAATTTTCTACCATTTTCGGAAAAACGAGCAAAGTCCTTTTTAAAATTTCAAAAGTCGAAATTTGGAAATATCCTTTTTAAAATTTCAAAAGTCGAAATTTGGAAATATGTCGCCTATTGTCAAAAAAACACACTTTTGCGACTTTTGTATATTGGACATTCATAGAAATGGCCGGAAGAGTGTTCCCCAATAATGTTTTTTCGCCCATCTCCTACCATTTTCGAAAAAAGGAGCAAAGTCCTTTTTAAAATTTCAAAAGTCGAAATTTGGAAAAATGTAGCCTATTTAAAAAAAAAACACACTGTTGCGACTTTTGAATATTGGACATTCATAGAAATGCCCAGAAGAGTGTTCCCCAATAATGTTTTTTCGCCCATCTCCTACCTTTTTTCGAAAAAAGGAGCAAAGTCCTTTTTAAAATTTCAAAAGTCGAAATTTCGAAAAATGTAGCCTATTTTCAAAAAAAAAACACACTGTTGCGACTTTTGAATATTGGATATTCATAGGGATGGCCGGAATAGTGTTCCTAAATAATTTTTTTTCGCAAATTTTCTACCATTTTCGGAAAACGGAGCAAAGTCCCTTTTAAAATTTCAAAAGTCGAAATTTGGAAAAATGTCGCCTATTGTCAAAAAACACACTTTTGCGACTTTTGAATATTGGACATTCATAGAAATGGCCGGAAGAGTGTTCCCCAATAATTTTTTTTTCGCAAATTTTCTACCATTTTCGGAAAAAGGAGCAAAGTCCTTTTTAAAATTTCAAATGTCGCAATTTGGAAAAATGTCGCCTATTGTCAAAAAAACACACTTTTGAATATTGGACATTTATAAGGATGGCCTTCCGGCCAATGATTTGTTTATTACCATCTCCTACCATTTTTGGAAAAAGGAGCAAAATCTTTTTTAAAATTTCAAAAGTCGAAATTTGGAAAAATGTCGCCTATTGTCAAAAAAACACACTTTTGAATATTGGACATTCATAGGGATGGCCGGAATAGTGTTCCCCAATAATTTTTTTTCGCAAATTTTCTACCATTTTCGGAAAAACGAGCAAAGTCCTTTTTAAAATTTCAAAAGTCGAAATTTGGAAATATGTCGCCTATTGTCAAAAAAACAGACTTTTGAATATTGGACATTCATAGGGATGGCCGGAATAGTGTTCCCCAATAATTTTTTTTCGCAAATTTTCTACCATTTTCGGAAATACGAGCAAAGTCCTTTTTAAAATTTCAAAAGTCGAAATTTGGAAATATGTCGCCTATTGTCAAAAAAACACACTTTTGAATATTGGACATTCATAGAAATGGCCGGAAGAGTGTTCCCCAATAATGTTTTTCGCAAATTTTCTACCATTTTCGGAAAATGGAGCAAAGTCCTTGTTAAAATTTCAAAAGTCGAAATTTGGAAAAATGTCGCCTATTGTCAAAAAAACACACTTTTGCGACTTTTGAATATTGGACATTCATAGAAATGGCCGGTAGAGTGTTCCCCAATTATGTTTTTTCGCACATCTCCTACCATTTTCGAAAAAAGGGGCAAAGTCCTTTTTAAAATTTCAAAAGTCGAAATTTGGAAAAATGTAGCCTATTTTCAAAAAAAACACACTGTTGCAATTTTTGAATATTGGAAATTCATAGAAATGGCCGGAAGAGTGTTCCCCAATAATGTTTTTTTCCCATCTCCTACCATTTTCGGAAAAAGGAGCAAAGTCTTTTTTAAAATTTCAAAAGTCCAAATTTGGAAAAATGTCGCCTATTGTCAAAAAAACACACTTTTGAATATTGGACATTCATAGGGATGGCCTTCCGGCCAAATAATTTGTTTTTTCCCATCTCCTACCATATTCGGAAAAAGGAGCAAAGTCCTTTTTAACATTTCAAAAGTCCAAATTTGGAAAAATGTAGCCTATTTTCAAAAAAACACACTGTTGCGACTTTTGAATATTGGACATTCATAGAAATGGCCGGAAAAGTGTTCCCCAATAATTTTTTTTTCGCAAATTTTCTACCATTTTCGGAAAAAGGAGCAAAGTCCTTTTTAAAATTTCAAAAGTCGAAATTTGGAAAAATGGCGCCTATTGTCAAAAAAACACACTTTTGCGACTTTTGAATATTGGACATTCATAGAAATGGCCGGAAAAGTGTTCTTCAATAATGTTTTTTGCCCATCTCCTACCATTTTCGGAAAAAGGAGCAGTCTTTTTTAAAATTTCAAAAGTAGAAATTTAGAACAATTTTCAGAAAAACACACTTTTGCGACTTTTGAATATTGGACATTCATAGAAATGGCCGGAAGAGTGTTCCCCAATAATGTTTTTTGCCCATCTCCTACCATTTTCGGAAAAAGGAGCAAAGTCTTTTTTAAAATTTCAAAAGTCGAAATTTGGAAAAATGTCGCCTATTGTAAAAAAAACACACTTTTGAATATTGGACATTCATAGGGATGGCCGGAATAGTGTTCCCAAATAATTTTTTTTCGCAAATTTTCTACCATTTTCGGAAAACGGAGCAAAGTCCTTTTTTAAATTTCAAAAGTCCAAATTTGGAAAAATGTAGCCTATTTTCAAAAAAACACACTGTTGCGACTTTTGAATATTGGACATTCATAGGGATGGCCGGAATAGTGTTCCCAAATAATTTTTTTTCGCAAATTTTCTACCATTTTCGGAAAACGGAGCAAAGTCCTTTTTAAAATTTCAAAAGTCCAAATTTGGAAAAATGTCGCCTATTGTCAAAAAAACACACTTTTGAATATTGGACATTCATAGAAATGGCCGGAAGAGTGTTCCCCAATAATTTTTTTTTCGCAAATTTTCTACCATTTTCGGAAAAAGGAGCAAAGTCCTTTTTAAAATTTCAAAAGTCGAAATTTGGAAAAATGTCGCCTATTGTCAAAAAAACACACTTTTGAATATTGGACATTTATAAGGATGGCCTTCCGGCCAATGATTTGTTTATTACCATCTCCTACCATTTTTGGAAAAAGGAGCAAAGTCTTTTTTAAAATTTCAAAAGTCGAAATTTGGAAAAATGTCGCTTATTGTCAAAAAAACACACTTTTGCGACTTTTGAATATTGGACATTTATAGAAATGGCCGGAAGAGTGTTACCCAATAATGTTTTTTGCCCATCTCCTACCATTTTCGGAAAAAGGAGCAGTCTTTTTTAAAATTTCAAAAGTAGAAATTTTGAACAATTTTCAAAAAAAAACACACTTTTGCGACTTTTGAATATTGGACATTCATAGAAATGGCCGGAAGAGTGTTCCTCAATAATGCTTTTTTGCCAATCTCCTACCATTTTCGAAAAAAGGAGCAAAGTCCTTTTTAAAATTTCAAAAGTCGAAATTTGGAAAAATGTCGCCTATTGTCAAAAAACACACTTTTGCGACTTTTGAATATTGGACATTCATAGAAAAGGCCGGAATAGTGTTCAAAAATAATTTTTTTTCGCAAATTTTCTACCATTTTCGGAAAACGGAGCAAAGTCCTTTTTAAAATTTCAAAAGTCGAAATTTGGAAAAATGTCGCCTATTGTCAAAAAACACACTTTTGCGACTTTTGAATATTGGACATTCATAGAAATGGCCGGAAGAGTGTTCCCCAATAATTTTTTTTTCGCAAATTTTCTACCATTTTCGGAAAAAGGAGCAAAGTCCTTTCTAAAATTTCAAAAGTCGAAATTTGGAAAAATGTCGCCTATTGTCAAAAAACACACTTTTGAATATTGGACATTTATAAGGATGGCCTTCCGGCCAATGATTTGTTTATTACCATCTCCTACCATTTTTGGAAAAAGGAGCAAAGTCCTTTTTAAAATTTCAAAAGTCGAAATTTGGAAATATGTCGCCTATTTTCAAAAAAACACACTGTTGCGACTTTTGAATATTGGACATTCATAGAAATGGCCGGAAAAGTGTTCCCCAATAATTTTTTTTTCGCAAATTTTCTACCATTTTCGGAAAAAGGAGCAAAGTCCTTTTTAAAATTTCAAAAGTCCAAATTTGGAAAAATGTAGCCTATTTTCAAAAAAACACACTTTTGCGACTTTTGTATATTGGACATTCATAGAAATGGCCGGAAGAGTGTTCCCCAATAATGTTTTTTCGCCCATCTCCTACCATTTTCGAAAAAAGGAGCAAAGTCCTTTTTAAAATTTCAAAAGTCGAAATTTGGAAAAATGTAGCCTATTTTAAAAAAAAACACACTGTTGCGACTTTTGAATATTGGACATTCATAGAAATGCCCAGAAGAGTGTTCCCCAATAATGTTTTTTCGCCCATCTCCTACCTTTTTTCGAAAAAAGGAGCAAAGTCCTTTTTAAAATTTCAAAAGTCGAAATTTGGAAATATGTCGCCTATTGTCAAAAAAACACACTTTTGAATATTGGACATTCATAGGGATGGCCGGAATAGTGTTCCCCAATAATTTTTTTCGCACATTTTCTACCATTTTCGGAAATACGAGCAAAGTCCCTTTTAAAATTTCAAAAGTCGAAATTTGGAAATATGTCGCCTATTTTCAAAAAAACACGCTTTTGCGACTTTTGAATATTGGACATTCATAGAAATGGCAGGAAGAGTGTTCCCCAATAATGTTTTTCGCAAATTTTCTACCATTTTCGGAAAAACGAGCAAAGTCCTTTTTAAAATTTCAAAAGTCGAAATTTGGAAAAATGTCGCCTATTGTCAAAAAAACACACTTTTGCGACTTTTGAATATTGGACATTCATAGAAATGGCCGAAGGAGTGTTCCCCAATAATGTTTTTTGCCCATCTCCTACCATTTTCGGAAAAAGGAGCAAAGTCTTTTTTAAAATTTCAAAAGTCGAAATTTGGAAATATGTCGCCTATTTTCAAAAAAACACACTGTTGCGACTTTTGAATATTGGACATTCATTTAAATGGCCGGAAGAGTGTTCCCCAATAATGTTTTTTTGCCCATCTTCCACCATTATCGGAAGAGGAGCAGTCTTTTTTAAAAATTCAAAAGTCGAAATTTGGAAAAATGTCGCCTATTGTCAAAAAAACACACTTTTGAATATTGGACATTCATAGGGATGGCCGGAATAGTGTTCCCCAATAATTTTTTTCGCAAATTTTCTACCATTTTCGGAAATACGAGCAAAGTCCCTTTCAAAATTTCAAAAGTCGAAATTTGGAAATATGTCGCCTATTGTCAAAAAAACACACTTTTGAATATTGGACATTCATAGAAATGGCCGGAAGAGTGTTCCCCAATAATGTTTTTCGCAAATTTTCTACCATTTTTGGAAAAAGGAGCAAAGTCCTTTTTAAAATTTTAAAAGTCGAAATTTGGAAATATGTCGCCTATTGTCAAAAAAAAACACACTTTTGAATATTGGACCTTCATAGGGATGGCCAGAATAGTGTTCCCAAATAATTTTTTTTCGCAAATTTTCTACCATTTTCGGAAAACGGAGCAAAGTTCTTTTTAAAATTTCAAAAGTCGAAATTTGCAAAAAAACACACTTTTGAATATTGGACATTCCTAGAAATGGCCGGAAGAGTGTTCCCCAATAATGTTTTTTGCCCATCTACTACCATTTTCGAAAAAAGGAGCAAAGTCCTTTTTAAAATTTCAAAAGTCGAAATTTGGAAATATGTCGCCTATTTTCAAAAAAACACACTGTTGCGACTTTTGAATATTGGACATTCATTTAAATGGCCGGAAGAGTGTTCCCCAATAATGTTTTTTTGCCCATCTTCCACCATTTTCGGAAGAGGAGCAGTCTTTTTTAAAAATTCAAAAGTCGAAATTTGGAAAAATGTCGCCTATTGTCAAAAAAACACACTTTTGAATATTGGACATTCATAGGGATGGCCGGAATAGTGTTCCCCAATAATTTTTTTCGCAAATTTTCTACCATTTTCGGAAATACGAGCAAAGTCCCTTTCAAAATTTCAAAAGTCGAAATTTGGAAATATGTCGCCTATTGTCAAAAAAACACACTTTTGAATATTGGACATTCATACAAATGGCCGGAAGAGTGTTCCCCAATAATGTTTTTCGCAAATTTTCTACCATTTTTGGAAAAAGGAGCAAAGTCCTTTTTAAAATTTCAAAAGTCGAAATTTGGAAATATGTCGCCTATTGTCAAAAAAACACACTTTTGCGACTTTTGTATATTGGACATTCATAGAAATGGCCGGAAGAGTGTTCCCCAATAATGTTTTTTCGCCCATCTCCTACCATTTTCGAAAAAAGGAGCAAAGTCCTTTTTAAAATTTCAAAAGTCGAAATTTGGAAAAATGTAGCCTATTTTAAAAAAAAACACACTGTTGCGACTTTTGAATATTGGACATTCATAGAAATGCCCAGAAGAGTGTTCCCCAATAATGTTTTTTCGCCCATCTCCTACCTTTTTTCGAAAAAAGGAGCAAAGTCCTTTTTAAAATTTCAAAAGTCGAAATTTCGAAAAATGTAGCCTATTTTCAAAAAAAAAAAACACACTGTTGCGACTTTTGAATATTGGATATTCATAGGGATGGCCGGAATAGTGTTCCTAAATAATTTTTTTTCGCAAATTTTCTACCATTTTCGGAAAACGGAGCAAAGTCCCTTTTAAAATTTCAAAAGTCGAAATTTGGAAAAATGTCGCCTATTGTCAAAAAACACACTTTTGCGACTTTTGAATATTGGACATTCATAGAAATGGCCGGAAGAGTGTTCCCCAATAATTTTTTTTTCGCAAATTTTCTACCATTTTCGGAAAAAGGAGCAAAGTCCTTTTTAAAATTTCAAATGTCGCAATTTGGAAAAATGTCGCCTATTGTCAAAAAAACACACTTTTGAATATTGGACATTTATAAGGATGGCCTTCCGGCCAATGATTTGTTTATTACCATCTCCTACCATTTTTGGAAAAAGGAGCAAAATCTTTTTTAAAATTTCAAAAGTCGAAATTTGGAAAAATGTCGCCTATTGTCAAAAAAACACACTTTTGAATATTGGACATTCATAGGGATGGCCGGAATAGTGTTCCCCAATAATTTTTTTTCGCAAATTTTCTACCATTTTCGGAAAAACGAGCAAAGTCCTTTTTAAAATTTCAAAAGTCGAAATTTGGAAATATCCTTTTTAAAATTTCAAAAGTCGAAATTTGGAAATATGTCGCCTATTGTCAAAAAAACACACTTTTGCGACTTTTGTATATTGGACATTCATAGAAATGGCCGGAAGAGTGTTCCCCAATAATGTTTTTTCGCCCATCTCCTACCATTTTCGAAAAAAGGAGCAAAGTCCTTTTTAAAATTTCAAAAGTCGAAATTTGGAAAAATGTAGCCTATTTAAAAAAAAAACACACTGTTGCGACTTTTGAATATTGGACATTCATAGAAATGCCCAGAAGAGTGTTCCCCAATAATGTTTTTTCGCCCATCTCCTACCTTTTTTCGAAAAAAGGAGCAAAGTCCTTTTTAAAATTTCAAAAGTCGAAATTTCGAAAAATGTAGCCTATTTTCAAAAAAAAAACACACTGTTGCGACTTTTGAATATTGGATATTCATAGGGATGGCCGGAATAGTGTTCCTAAATAATTTTTTTTCGCAAATTTTCTACCATTTTCGGAAAACGGAGCAAAGTCCCTTTTAAAATTTCAAAAGTCGAAATTTGGAAAAATGTCGCCTATTGTCAAAAAACACACTTTTGCGACTTTTGAATATTGGACATTCATAGAAATGGCCGGAAGAGTGTTCCCCAATAATTTTTTTTTCGCAAATTTTCTACCATTTTCGGAAAAAGGAGCAAAGTCCTTTTTAAAATTTCAAATGTCGCAATTTGGAAAAATGTCGCCTATTGTCAAAAAAACACACTTTTGAATATTGGACATTTATAAGGATGGCCTTCCGGCCAATGATTTGTTTATTACCATCTCCTACCATTTTTGGAAAAAGGAGCAAAATCTTTTTTAAAATTTCAAAAGTCGAAATTTGGAAAAATGTCGCCTATTGTCAAAAAAACACACTTTTGAATATTGGACATTCATAGGGATGGCCGGAATAGTGTTCCCCAATAATTTTTTTTCGCAAATTTTCTACCATTTTCGGAAAAACGAGCAAAGTCCTTTTTAAAATTTCAAAAGTCGAAATTTGGAAATATGTCGCCTATTGTCAAAAAAACAGACTTTTGAATATTGGACATTCATAGGGATGGCCGGAATAGTGTTCCCCAATAATTTTTTTTCGCAAATTTTCTACCATTTTCGGAAATACGAGCAAAGTCCTTTTTAAAATTTCAAAAGTCGAAATTTGGAAATATGTCGCCTATTGTCAAAAAAACACACTTTTGAATATTGGACATTCATAGAAATGGCCGGAAGAGTGTTCCCCAATAATGTTTTTCGCAAATTTTCTACCATTTTCGGAAAATGGAGCAAAGTCCTTGTTAAAATTTCAAAAGTCGAAATTTGGAAAAATGTCGCCTATTGTCAAAAAAACACACTTTTGCGACTTTTGAATATTGGACATTCATAGAAATGGCCGGTAGAGTGTTCCCCAATTATGTTTTTTCGCACATCTCCTACCATTTTCGAAAAAAGGGGCAAAGTCCTTTTTAAAATTTCAAAAGTCGAAATTTGGAAAAATGTAGCCTATTTTCAAAAAAAACACACTGTTGCAATTTTTGAATATTGGAAATTCATAGAAATGGCCGGAAGAGTGTTCCCCAATAATGTTTTTTTCCCATCTCCTACCATTTTCGGAAAAAGGAGCAAAGTCTTTTTTAAAATTTCAAAAGTCCAAATTTGGAAAAATGTCGCCTATTGTCAAAAAAACACACTTTTGAATATTGGACATTCATAGGGATGGCCTTCCGGCCAAATAATTTGTTTTTTCCCATCTCCTACCATATTCGGAAAAAGGAGCAAAGTCCTTTTTAACATTTCAAAAGTCCAAATTTGGAAAAATGTAGCCTATTTTCAAAAAAACACACTGTTGCGACTTTTGAATATTGGACATTCATAGAAATGGCCGGAAAAGTGTTCCCCAATAATTTTTTTTTCGCAAATTTTCTACCATTTTCGGAAAAAGGAGCAAAGTCCTTTTTAAAATTTCAAAAGTCGAAATTTGGAAAAATGGCGCCTATTGTCAAAAAAACACACTTTTGCGACTTTTGAATATTGGACATTCATAGAAATGGCCGGAAAAGTGTTCTTCAATAATGTTTTTTGCCCATCTCCTACCATTTTCGGAAAAAGGAGCAGTCTTTTTTAAAATTTCAAAAGTAGAAATTTAGAACAATTTTCAGAAAAACACACTTTTGCGACTTTTGAATATTGGACATTCATAGAAATGGCCGGAAGAGTGTTCCCCAATAATGTTTTTTGCCCATCTCCTACCATTTTCGGAAAAAGGAGCAAAGTCTTTTTTAAAATTTCAAAAGTCGAAATTTGGAAAAATGTCGCCTATTGTAAAAAAAACACACTTTTGAATATTGGACATTCATAGGGATGGCCGGAATAGTGTTCCCAAATAATTTTTTTTCGCAAATTTTCTACCATTTTCGGAAAACGGAGCAAAGTCCTTTTTTAAATTTCAAAAGTCCAAATTTGGAAAAATGTAGCCTATTTTCAAAAAAACACACTGTTGCGACTTTTGAATATTGGACATTCATAGGGATGGCCGGAATAGTGTTCCCAAATAATTTTTTTTCGCAAATTTTCTACCATTTTCGGAAAACGGAGCAAAGTCCTTTTTAAAATTTCAAAAGTCCAAATTTGGAAAAATGTCGCCTATTGTCAAAAAAACACACTTTTGAATATTGGACATTCATAGAAATGGCCGGAAGAGTGTTCCCCAATAATTTTTTTTTCGCAAATTTTCTACCATTTTCGGAAAAAGGAGCAAAGTCCTTTTTAAAATTTCAAAAGTCGAAATTTGGAAAAATGTCGCCTATTGTCAAAAAAACACACTTTTGAATATTGGACATTTATAAGGATGGCCTTCCGGCCAATGATTTGTTTATTACCATCTCCTACCATTTTTGGAAAAAGGAGCAAAGTCTTTTTTAAAATTTCAAAAGTCGAAATTTGGAAAAATGTCGCTTATTGTCAAAAAAACACACTTTTGCGACTTTTGAATATTGGACATTTATAGAAATGGCCGGAAGAGTGTTACCCAATAATGTTTTTTGCCCATCTCCTACCATTTTCGGAAAAAGGAGCAGTCTTTTTTAAAATTTCAAAAGTAGAAATTTTGAACAATTTTCAAAAAAAAACACACTTTTGCGACTTTTGAATATTGGACATTCATAGAAATGGCCGGAAGAGTGTTCCTCAATAATGCTTTTTTGCCAATCTCCTACCATTTTCGAAAAAAGGAGCAAAGTCCTTTTTAAAATTTCAAAAGTCGAAATTTGGAAAAATGTCGCCTATTGTCAAAAAACACACTTTTGCGACTTTTGAATATTGGACATTCATAGAAAAGGCCGGAATAGTGTTCAAAAATAATTTTTTTTCGCAAATTTTCTACCATTTTCGGAAAACGGAGCAAAGTCCTTTTTAAAATTTCAAAAGTCGAAATTTGGAAAAATGTCGCCTATTGTCAAAAAACACACTTTTGCGACTTTTGAATATTGGACATTCATAGAAATGGCCGGAAGAGTGTTCCCCAATAATTTTTTTTTCGCAAATTTTCTACCATTTTCGGAAAAAGGAGCAAAGTCCTTTCTAAAATTTCAAAAGTCGAAATTTGGAAAAATGTCGCCTATTGTCAAAAAACACACTTTTGAATATTGGACATTTATAAGGATGGCCTTCCGGCCAATGATTTGTTTATTACCATCTCCTACCATTTTTGGAAAAAGGAGCAAAGTCCTTTTTAAAATTTCAAAAGTCGAAATTTGGAAATATGTCGCCTATTTTCAAAAAAACACACTGTTGCGACTTTTGAATATTGGACATTCATAGAAATGGCCGGAAAAGTGTTCCCCAATAATTTTTTTTTCGCAAATTTTCTACCATTTTCGGAAAAAGGAGCAAAGTCCTTTTTAAAATTTCAAAAGTCCAAATTTGGAAAAATGTAGCCTATTTTCAAAAAAACACACTTTTGCGACTTTTGTATATTGGACATTCATAGAAATGGCCGGAAGAGTGTTCCCCAATAATGTTTTTTCGCCCATCTCCTACCATTTTCGAAAAAAGGAGCAAAGTCCTTTTTAAAATTTCAAAAGTCGAAATTTGGAAAAATGTAGCCTATTTTAAAAAAAAACACACTGTTGCGACTTTTGAATATTGGACATTCATAGAAATGCCCAGAAGAGTGTTCCCCAATAATGTTTTTTCGCCCATCTCCTACCTTTTTTCGAAAAAAGGAGCAAAGTCCTTTTTAAAATTTCAAAAGTCGAAATTTCGAAAAATGTAGCCTATTTTCAAAAAAAAAACACACTGTTGCGACTTTTGAATATTGGATATTCATAGGGATGGCCGGAATAGTGTTCCTAAATAATTTTTTTTCGCAAATTTTCTACCATTTTCGGAAAACGGAGCAAAGTCCCTTTTAAAATTTCAAAAGTCGAAATTTGGAAAAATGTCGCCTATTGTCAAAAAACACACTTTTGCGACTTTTGAATATTGGACATTCATAGAAATGGCCGGAAAAGTGTTCCCCAATAATTTTTTTTTCGCAAATTTTCTACCATTTTCGGAAAAAGGAGCAAAGTCCTTTTTAAAATTTCAAAAGTCGAAATTTGGAAAAATGTCGCCTATTGTCAAAAAACACACTTTTGCGACTTTTGAATATTGGACATTCATAGAAAAGGCCGGAATAGTGTTCAAAAATAATTTTTTTTCGCAAATTTTCTACCATTTTCGGAAAACGGAGCAAAGTCCTTTTTAAAATTTCAAAAGTCCAAATTTGGAAAAATGTTGCCTATTGTCAAAAAACACACTTTTGCGACTTTTGAATATTGGACATTCATAGAAATGGCCGGAAGAGTGTTCCCCAATAATTTTTTTTTTCGCAAATTTTCTACCATTTTCGGAAAAAGGAGCAAAGTCCTTTCTAAAATTTCAAAAGTCGAAATTTGGAAAAATGTCGCCTATTGTCAAAAAAACACACTTTTGAATATTGGACATTTATAAGGATGGCCTTCCGGCCAATGATTTGTTTATTACCATCTCCTACCATTTTTGGAAAAAGGAGCAAAGTCCTTTTTAAAATTTCAAAAGTCGAAATTTGGAAATATGTCGCCTATTGTCAAAAAAACACACTTTTGCGACTTTTGAATATTGGACATTCATAGAAATGGCCGGAAAAGTGTTCTTCAATAATGTTTTTTGCCCATCTCCTACCATTTTCGGAAAAAGGAGCAGTCTTTTTTAAAATTTCAAAAGTAGAAATTTAGAACAATTTTCAGAAAAACACACTTTTGCGACTTTTGAATATTGGACATTCATAGAAATGGCCGGAAGAGTGTTCCCCAATAATGTTTTTTGCCCATCTCCTACCATTTTCGGAAAAAGGAGCAAAGTCTTTTTTAAAATTTCAAAAGTCGAAATTTGGAAAAATGTCGCCTATTGTAAAAAAAACACACTTTTGAATATTGGACATTCATAGGGATGGCCGGAATAGTGTTCCCAAATAATTTTTTTTCGCAAATTTTCTACCATTTTCGGAAAACGGAGCAAAGTCCTTTTTTAAATTTCAAAAGTCCAAATTTGGAAAAATGTAGCCTATTTTCAAAAAAACACACTGTTGCGACTTTTGAATATTGGACATTCATAGGGATGGCCGGAATAGTGTTCCCAAATAATTTTTTTTCGCAAATTTTCTACCATTTTCGGAAAACGGAGCAAAGTCCTTTTTAAAATTTCAAAAGTCCAAATTTGGAAAAATGTCGCCTATTGTCAAAAAAACACACTTTTGAATATTGGACATTCATAGAAATGGCCGGAAGAGTGTTCCCCAATAATTTTTTTTTCGCAAATTTTCTACCATTTTCGGAAAAAGGAGCAAAGTCCTTTTTAAAATTTCAAAAGTCGAAATTTGGAAAAATGTCGCCTATTGTCAAAAAAACACACTTTTGAATATTGGACATTTATAAGGATGGCCTTCCGGCCAATGATTTGTTTATTACCATCTCCTACCATTTTTGGAAAAAGGAGCAAAGTCTTTTTTAAAATTTCAAAAGTCGAAATTTGGAAAAATGTCGCTTATTGTCAAAAAAACACACTTTTGCGACTTTTGAATATTGGACATTTATAGAAATGGCCGGAAGAGTGTTCCCCAATAATGTTTTTTGCCCATCTCCTACCATTTTCGGAAAAAGGAGCAGTCTTTTTTAAAATTTCAAAAGTAGAAATTTTGAACAATTTTCAAAAAAAAACACACTTTTGCGACTTTTGAATATTGGACATTCATAGAAATGGCCGGAAGAGTGTTCCTCAATAATGCTTTTTTGCCAATCTCCTACCATTTTCGAAAAAAGGAGCAAAGTCCTTTTTAAAATTTCAAAAGTCGAAATTTGGAAAAATGTCGCCTATTGTCAAAAAACACACTTTTGCGACTTTTGAATATTGGACATTCATAGAAAAGGCCGGAATAGTGTTCAAAAATAATTTTTTTTCGCAAATTTTCTACCATTTTCGGAAAACGGAGCAAAGTCCTTTTTAAAATTTCAAAAGTCGAAATTTGGAAAAATGTCGCCTATTGTCAAAAAACACACTTTTGCGACTTTTGAATATTGGACATTCATAGAAATGGCCGGAAGAGTGTTCCCCAATAATTTTTTTTTCGCAAATTTTCTACCATTTTCGGAAAAAGGAGCAAAGTCCTTTCTAAAATTTCAAAAGTCGAAATTTGGAAAAATGTCGCCTATTGTCAAAAAAACACACTTTTGAATATTGGACATTTATAAGGATGGCCTTCCGGCCAATGATTTGTTTATTACCATCTCCTACCATTTTTGGAAAAAGGAGCAAAGTCCTTTTTAAAATTTCAAAAGTCGAAATTTGGAAATATGTCGCCTATTTTCAAAAAAACACACTGTTGCGACTTTTGAATATTGGACATTCATAGAAATGGCCGGAAAAGTGTTCCCCCATAATTTTTTTTTCGCAAATTTTCTACCATTTTCGGAAAAAGGAGCAAAGTCCTTTTTAAAATTTCAAAAGTCCAAATTTGGAAAAATGTAGCCTATTTTCAAAAAAACACACTTTTGCGACTTTTGTATATTGGACATTCATAGAAATGGCCGGAAGAGTGTTCCCCAATAATGTTTTTTCGCCCATCTCCTACCATTTTCGAAAAAAGGAGCAAAGTCCTTTTTAAAATTTCAAAAGTCGAAATTTGGAAAAATGTAGCCTATTTTAAAAAAAAACACACTGTTGCGACTTTTGAATATTGGACATTCATAGAAATGCCCAGAAGAGTGTTCCCCAATAATGTTTTTTCGCCCATCTCCTACCTTTTTTCGAAAAAAGGAGCAAAGTCCTTTTTAAAATTTCAAAAGTCGAAATTTCGAAAAATGTAGCCTATTTTCAAAAAAAAAACACACTGTTGCGACTTTTGAATATTGGATATTCATAGGGATGGCCGGAATAGTGTTCCTAAATAATTTTTTTTCGCAAATTTTCTACCATTTTCGGAAAACGGAGCAAAGTCCCTTTTAAAATTTCAAAAGTCGAAATTTGGAAAAATGTCGCCTATTGTCAAAAAACACACTTTTGCGACTTTTGAATATTGGACATTCATAGAAATGGCCGGAAGAGTGTTCCCCAATAAATTTTTTTTTTCGCAAATTTTCTACCATTTTCGGAAAAAGGAGCAAAGTCCTTTTTAAAATTTCAAATGTCGCAATTTTACATGTACTTGACCTACCTTTTAGAAAATAATATTTAAGATGTATATATTTATGTAAATAGTATAGCAGTTGACAACTGTTGTTTACTGAGCTGTTATTTTAGTTATTTTATGTTTTTAATTGTTATTAAATTTGCTTATTATTTTAAATTTTGTAAAATAGATTGCAAATAAAACAGATTATTACAAAAAAAAAAAAAAAAAATGTCGCAATTTGGAAAAATGTCGCCTATTGTCAAAAAAACACACTTTTGAATATTGGACATTTATAAGGATGGCCTTCCGGCCAATGATTTGTTTATTACCATCTCCTACCATTTTTGGAAAAAGGAGCAAAATCTTTTTTAAAATTTCAAAAGTCGAAATTTGGAAAAATGTCGCCTATTGTCAAAAAAACACACTTTTGAATATTGGACATTCATAGGGATGGCCGGAATAGTGTTCCCCAATAATTTTTTTTCGCAAATTTTCTACCATTTTCGGAAAAACGAGCAAAGTCCTTTTTAAAATTTCAAAAGTCGAAATTTGGAAATATGTCGCCTATTGTCAAAAAAACAGACTTTTGAATATTGGACATTCATAGGGATGGCCGGAATAGTGTTCCCCAATAATTTTTTTTCGCAAATTTTCTACCATTTTCGGAAATACGAGCAAAGTCCTTTTTAAAATTTCAAAAGTCGAAATTTGGAAATATGTCGCCTATTGTCAAAAAAACACACTTTTGAATATTGGCCATTCATAGAAATGGCCGGAAGAGTGTTCCCCAATAATGTTTTTCGCAAATTTTCTACCATTTTCGGAAAATGGAGCAAAGTCCTTTTTAAAATTTCAAAAGTCGAAATTTGGAAAAATGGCGCCTATTGTCAAAAAAACACATTTTTGCGACTTTTGAATATTGGACATTCATAGAAATGGCCGGAAAAGTGTTCTTCAATAATGTTTTTTGCCCATCTCCTACCATTTTCGAAAAAAGGGGCAAAGTCTTTTTTAAAATTTCAAAAGTCGAAATTTGGAAAAATGTAGCCTATTTTCAAAAAAAACACACTGTTGCAATTTTTGAATATTGGAAATTCATAGAAATGGCCGGAAGAGTGTTCCCCAATAATGTTTTTTGCCCATCTCCTACCATTTTCGGAAAAAGGAGCAAAGTCTTTTTTAAAATTTCAAAAGTCCAAATTTGGAAAAATGTCGCCTATTGTCAAAAAAACACACTTTTGAATATTGGACATTCATAGGGATGGCCTTCCGGCCAAATAATTTGTTTTTTCCCATCTCCTACCATATTCGGAAAAAGGAGCAAAGTCCTTTTTAACATTTCAAAAGTCGAAATTTGGAAAAATGTAGCCTATTTTCAAAAAAACACACTGTTGCGACTTTTGAATATTGGACATTCATAGAAATGGCCGGAAAAGTGTTCCCCAATAATTTTTTTTTCGCAAATTTTCTACCATTTTCGGAAAAAGGAGCAAAGTCCTTTTTAAAATTTCAAAAGTCGAAATTTGGAAAAATGGCGCCTATTGTCAAAAAACACACTTTTGCGACTTTTGAATATTGGACATTCATAGAAATGGCCGGAAAAGTGTTCTTCAATAATGTTTTTTGCCCATCTCCTACCATTTTCGGAAAAAGGAGCAGTCTTTTTTAAAATTTCAAAAGTAGAAATTTAGAACAATTTTCAGAAAAACACACTTTTGCGACTTTTGAATATTGGACATTCATAGAAATGGCCGGAAGAGTGTTCCCCAATAATGTTTTTTGCCCATCTCCTACCATTTTCGGAAAAAGGAGCAAAGTCTTTTTTAAAATTTCAAAAGTCGAAATTTGGAAAAATGTCGCCTATTGTAAAAAAAACACACTTTTGAATATTGGACATTCATAGGGATGGCCGGAATTGTGTTCCCAAATAATTTTTTTTCGCAAATTTTCTACCATTTTCGGAAAACGGAGCAAAGTCCTTTTTTAAATTTCAAAAGTCCAAATTTGGAAAAATGTAGCCTATTTTCAAAAAAACACACTGTTGCGACTTTTGAATATTGGACATTCATAGGGATGGCCGGAATAGTGTTCCCAAATAATTTTTTTTCGCAAATTTTCTACCATTTTCGGAAAACGGAGCAAAGTCCTTTTTAAAATTTCAAAAGTCCAAATTTGGAAAAATGTCGCCTATTGTCAAAAAAACACACTTTTGAATATTGGACATTCATAGAAATGGCCGGAAGAGTGTTCCCCAATAATTTTTTTTTCGCAAATTTTCTACCATTTTCGGAAAAAGGAGCAAAGTCCTTTTTAAAATTTCAAAAGTCGAAATTTGGAAAAATGTCGCCTATTGTCAAAAAAACACACTTTTGAATATTGGACATTTATAAGGATGGCCTTCCGGCCAATGATTTGTTTATTACCATCTCCTACCATTTTTGGAAAAAGGAGCAAAGTCTTTTTTAAAATTTCAAAAGTCGAAATTTGGAAAAATGTCGCTTATTGTCAAAAAAACACACTTTTGCGACTTTTGAATATTGGACATTTATAGAAATGGCCGGAAGAGTGTTCCCCAATAATGTTTTTTGCCCATCTCCTACCATTTTCGGAAAAAGGAGCAGTCTTTTTTAAAATTTCAAAAGTAGAAATTTTGAACAATTTTCAAAAAAAAACACACTTTTGCGACTTTTGAATATTGGACATTCATAGAAATGGCCGGAAGAGTGTTCCTCAATAATGCTTTTTTGCCAATCTCCTACCATTTTCGAAAAAAGGAGCAAAGTCCTTTTTAAAATTTCAAAAGTCGAAATTTGGAAAAATGTCGCCTATTGTCAAAAAACACACTTTTGCGACTTTTGAATATTGGACATTCATAGAAAAGGCCGGAATAGTGTTCAAAAATAATTTTTTTTCGCAAATTTTCTACCATTTTCGGAAAACGGAGCAAAGTCCTTTTTAAAATTTCAAAAGTCGAAATTTGGAAAAATGTCGCCTATTGTCAAAAAAACACACTTTTGCGACTTTTGAATATTGGACATTCATAGAAATGGCCGGAAGAGTGTTCCCCAATAATTTTTTTTTCGCAAATTTTCTACCATTTTCGGAAAAAGGAGCAAAGTCCTTTCTAAAATTTCAAAAGTCGAAATTTGGAAAAATGTCGCCTATTGTCAAAAAAACACACTTTTGAATATTGGACATTTATAAGGATGGCCTTCCGGCCAATGATTTGTTTATTACCATCTCCTACCATTTTTGGAAAAAGGAGCAAAGTCCTTTTTAAAATTTCAAAAGTCGAAATTTGGAAATATGTCGCCTATTTTCAAAAAAACACACTGTTGCGACTTTTGAATATTGGACATTCATAGAAATGGCCGGAAGAGTGTTCCCCAATAATGTTTTTTGCCCATCTCCTACCATTTTCGAAAAAAGGACCAACGTCCTTTTTAAAATGTCAAAAGTCGAAATTTGGAAATATGTCGCCTATTTTCAAATAAACACGTTTTTGCGACTTTTGAATATTGGACATTCATAGAAATGGCCGGAATAGTGTTCCCCAATAATGTTTTTTTGCCCATCTCCTACCATTTTCGAAAAAAGGAGCAAAGTCCTTTTTAAAATTTAAAAAGTCGAAATTTGGAAAAATGTCGCCTATTGTCAAAAAACACACTTTTGCGACTTTTGAATATTAGACATTCATAGAAATGGCCGGAAGAGTGTTCTTTAATAATGTTTTTTCGCCCATCTCCTACCATTTTCGAAAAAAGAGCAAAGTCCTTTTTAAAATTTCAAAAGTCGAAATTTGGAAATATGTCGCCTATTTTCAAAAAAACACACTGTTGCGACTTTTGAATATTGGACATTCATAGAAATGGCCGGAAGAGTGTTCCCCAATAATGTTTTTTGCCCATCTCCTACCATTTTCGGAAAAAGGAGCAAAGTCTTTTTTAAAATTTCAAAAGTCGAAATTTGGAACATTTTTCAAAAAAACACACTTTTGCGACTTTTGAATATTGGACATTCATAGAAATGGCCGGGAGAGTGTTCCCCAATAATGTTTTTTCGCCCATCTCCTACCATTTTCGAAAAAAGGAGCAAAGTCCTTTTTAAAATTTCAAAAGTCGAAATTTGGAAAAATGTCGCCTACTGTCAAAAAAACACACTTTTGAATATTGTACATTCATAGGGATGGCCGGAATAGTGTTCCCAAATAATTTTTTTTCGCAAATTTTCTACCATTTTCGGAAAAAGGAGCAAAGTCCTTTTTAAAATTTCAAAAGTCCAAATTTGGAAAAATGTAGCCTATTTTCAAAAAAACACACTGTTGCGACTTTTGAATATTGGACATTCATAGGGATGGCCTTCCGGCCAAATAATTTGTTTTTTCCCACCTCCTACCATATTCGGAAAAAGGAGCAAAGTCCTTTTTAACATTTCAAAAGTCCAAATTTGGAAAAATGTAGCCTATTTTCAAAAAAACACACGGTTGCGACTTTTGAATATTGGACATTCATAGAAATGGCCGGAAGAGTGTTCCCCAATAATTTTTTTTTCGCAAATTTTCTACCATTTTCGGAAAAAGGAGCAAAGTCCTTTTTAAAATTTCAAAAGTCGAAATTTGGAAAAATGTCGCCTATTGTCAAAAAAACACACTTTTGAATATTGGACATTTATAAGGATGGCCTTCCGGCCAATGATTTGTTTATTACCATCTCCTACCATTTTTGGAAAAAGGAGCAAAGTCCTTTTTAAAATTTCAAAAGTCGAAATTTGGAACATTTTTCAAAAAAACACACTTTTGCGACTCTTGAATATTGGACATTCATAGAAATGGCCGGGAGAGTGTTCCCCAATAATGTTTTTTCGCCCATCTCCTACCATTTTCGAAAAAAGGAGCAAAGTCCTTTTTAAAATTTCAAAAGTCCAAATTTGGAAAAATGTAGCCTATTTTCAAAAAAACACACTGTTGCGACTTTTGAATATTGGACATTCATAGGGATGGCCTTCCGGCCAAATAATTTATTTTTTCCCACCTCCTACCATATTCGGAAAAAGGAGCAAAGTCCTTTTTAACATTTCAAAAGTCCAAATTTGGAACATTTTTCAAAAAAACACACTTTTGCGACTTTTGAATATTGGACATTCATAGAAATGGCCGGGAGAGTGTTCCCCAATAATGTTTTTTCGCCCATCTCCTACCATTTTCGAAAAAAGGAGCAAAGTCCTTTTTAAAATTTCAAAAGTCGAAATTTGGAAATATGTCGCCTATTTTCAAAAAAACACGCTTTTGCGACTTTTGAATATTGGACATTCATTTAAATGGCCGGAAGAGTGTTCCCCAATAATGTTTTTTTGCCCATCTTCCACCATTTTCGGAAGAGGAGCAGTCTTTTTTAAAATTTCAAAAGTCGAAATTTGGAAAAATGTCGCCTATTGTCAAAAAACACACTTTTGCGACTTTTGAATATTAGACATTCATAGAAATGGCCGGAAGAGTGTTCTTTAATAATGTTTTTTCGCCCATCTCCTACCATTTTCGAAAAAAGAGCAAAGTCCTTTTTAAAATTTCAAAAGTCGAAATTTGGAAATATGTCGCCTATTTTCAAAAAAACACACTGTTGCGACTTTTGAATATTGGACATTCATAGAAATGGCCGGAAGAGTGTTCCCCAATAATGTTTTTTGCCCATCTCCTACCATTTTCGGAAAAAGGAGCAAAGTCTTTTTTAAAATTTCAAAAGTCGAAATTTGGAACATTTTTCAAAAAAACACACTTTTGCGACTTTTGAATATTGGACATTCATAGAAATGGCCGGGAGAGTGTTCCCCAATAATGTTTTTTCGCCCATCTCCTACCATTTTCGAAAAAAGGAGCAAAGTCCTTTTTAAAATTTCAAAAGTCGAAATTTGGAAAAATGTCGCCTACTGTCAAAAAAACACACTTTTGAATATTGTACATTCATAGGGATGGCCGGAATAGTGTTCCCCAATAATTTTTTTTCGCAAATTTTCTACCATTTTCGGAAAAAGGAGCAAAGTCCTTTTTAAAATTTCCAAAGTCGAAATTTGGAAATACGTCGCCTATTTTCAAAAAAACACGCTTTTGCGACTTTTGAATATTGGACATTCATAGGGACGGCCGGAATAGTGTTCCCCAATAAATTTGTTTTTCGAAAATTTTCTACCATTTTCGGAAAAAGGAGCAAAGTCCTTTTTAAAATTTCAAAAGTCGAAATTTGGAAATATGTCGCCTATTGTCAAAAAAACACACTTTTGAATATTGGACATTCATAGGGATGGCCGGAAGAGTGTTCCCCAATAATGTTTTTTGCCCATCTCCTACCATTTTCGGAAAAAGGACCAAAGTCCTTTTTAAAATTTCAAAAGTCGAAATTTGGAAATATGTCGCCTATTTTCAAAAAAGCACGCTTTTGCGACTTTTGAATATTGGACATTCATAGAAATGGCCGGAAGAGTGTTCCCCAATAATTTTTTTTCGCAAATTTTCTACCATTTTCGGAAAAAGGAGCAAAGTCCTTTTTAAAATTTCCAAAGTCGAAATTTGGAAAAATGTCGCCTATTTTCAAAAAAACACACTTTTGCGACTTTTGAATATTGGACATTCATAGAAATGGCCGGAAAAGTGTTATCGAATAATTTTTTTAGCCCATCACCTACCATTTTCGAAAAAAGGAGCAAAGTCCTTTTTAAGATTTCAAAAGTCGGAATTTGGAAAATTGTCGCCTATTGTCAAAAAAAAACACACTTTTGAATATTGGACATTCACAAGGATGGCCTTCCGGCCAAATAATTTGTTTTTTCCAATCTCCTACCATTTTCGGAAAAAGGAGCAAAGTCTTTTTTAAAATTTCAAAAGTCGAAATTTGGAAAAATGTCGCCTATTTTCAAAATAACACACTTTTGCGACTTTTGAATATTGGACATTCATAAAAATGGCCTGAGGAGTGTTCTCCAAAATTTTTTTCGCCCATCACCTACCATTTTCGGAAAAAGGAGCAAAGTCGTTTTTAAAATTTCAAAAGTCGAAATTTGGAAAAATGTGGCCTGAGAAGTGTTCTCCAATAATTTTTTTCGCCAATCACCTACCATTTTCGAAAAAAGGAGCAGTCTTTTTTAAAATTTCAAAACTCGAAATTTGGAAAAATGTCGCTTATTTAAAAAAAAACACACTTTTGCGCCTTTAAATATTGGACATACATAGAAATGGCCGGAAGAGTGTTCCCCAATAATGTTTTTTTGCCCATCTCCTACCATTTTCGAAAAAAGGAGCAAAGTCCTTTTTAAAATTTCAAAAGTCGAAATTTGGAAAAAAAAACACACTCTTGAATATTATACATTCATAGGGATGGCCTTCCGGCCAAATAATTTGTTTTTTCCCATCTCCTAACATTTTCGGAAAAAGGAGCAAAGTCCTTTTTAACATTTCAAAAGTCCAAATTTGGAAAAATGTCGCCCATTTTCAAAAAAACACACTGTTGCGAATTTGAATATTGGACATTCATAGGGATGGCCGGCATAGTGTTCCCCAATATTTTTTTTTCGCAAATTTTCTACCATTTTCGGAAAAAGGAGCAAGGTCCTTTTTAAAATATCAAAAGTCGAAATTTTGAAAAATGTCGCCTATTTTCAAAAAAACACACTGTTGCGACTTTTGAATATTGGACATTCATAGAAATGGCCTGAGGAGTGTTCTCCAATAATTTTTTTCGCCCATCACCTACCATTTTCGGAAAAAGGAGCAAAGTCTTTTTTAAAATTCCAATAGTCGAAATTTGGAAAAATGTCGCCTCTTTTCAAAAAAACACACTTGTTACCGCCACTCTTAAATCGCTAATATGACATTTGTGTTACCGCCACTCATAAATCGCTAATATGACATTACTGTTACCGCCACTCATAAATCGCTAATATGACATTACTGTTATCGATATGTAGAGAGATGAGCATGGCAAAATGTTCAATTATTCCTTTTAATTTTCCACGCGGTATAATTATGAGGCCATATTTAATCGAGACCACATACATAGGTATATAAAACACCTACATAGATTTAAGATATTCATTCGTTCAGGTCATAAGGATTACGAAGCTTCGCTTGGAGTAGCCATACATAAAAGTTAGTATATCAGCAGTTTAGTATGTAAGTTTGTATAATGAATTTATTTATAATTTTAGGAATTTTAACATATTAAAGCGTAAGAATAAAGAATTAAAGTTTTCTAAAATTCTTACACTTGTGTTTAAAATCCACATTGGCTATCTTGAGCTTGGGCCGCTTTACCCGCAACATTAAAATTCTTTTATTTGCCTCATCGGATCGTTTGAAGGAATCATCTTGGGTGTTAAAACGTAAGTCCTAACAGAATGCAACCTTCCACTCCCTCACAGGGTCAACCACTAAGTCGTCAACGACCAACTCAGTTAAGTCCTGCACTGAACAACTGTCACATTTGCAACAAGTCCACAGACAACGAAAAATTTATAAAATGCAGCAAGTGCCATCTTAATTTTCATTTACCATGTGTCAATCTCAGCAGCAATCAAGACCAACCTACGTGGAGTTGCCAAAATTGTACGGTACAACATCAAATCACGATCGATTCTGCCTCTTCTATTCGTAGTGGCTCTTCGGCCACCACCCGCTCCCGCCGACAAGCTCTTGAGCTACAACGTCTAGAAGAAGAGACACAACTTGAAAGAGACTTCATTAAAAAGAAATACCAAATTCTCGAACAAGCAGTAGATGACTTCGAGGACGCACAATCAGTTAATAAACACTCAGCTGTCAGATCTGTACATGAGTGGTTAGATAATCAAATCCAACTCCCTACTTCGGCTATTGCAACCGCACACCAAAATATAGTTTCCGCAGCTCGTCAGTTTGAAACGCCACCTTACACATTTGTACCACAAGCCACAACAACGCAAGAAATGCCTAACACTACTAAACCATATTGCCAAAACGTAAGTAATGACTTGGTTTATACGACAAAAACAATAACTCCGCCCGTATGTACAACTACGTCATTCGTTAATAACATGTCTTCATTTATTAATGACCCAACAACGAACCGTCAGCAGCCGACAACTGCAAATTTATGTAATAATTCAGACAACGTAAATGCAGAAAATCACACATTAGAGACACCTGTACAATTTGGTTACATGGATTCAACGTTTTCCATGAACCCATCAAACCTCCAACCTGTTATATTACCTTCTCACAGGCTTTCGCAACAACAAATAAGCACGCGGCAGTCAGTACCAAAAGAGCTTCCAATTTTTACCGGCACTCCTGAAGAATGGCCCTTGTTTAGTGCCACATATGACTGGTCGACAGCAGTCTGTGGTTTTACAGACGCTGAAAATCTTGTCAGGCTTCAAAGTTCTCTAAAGGGGGAAGCACTTCGATCTGTTAAACATATTTTGATCCATCCATCGGGTGTACCATGTGCAATATCTACACTAAAATTGCTTTTCGGACAACCGGAAAAAATATTAAACTCACTAAAAAATAGAATAAGATCACTACCAGCACTGAACACAAATAAATTGAGCACAATTACCTCTTTCGCCGTGGAAGTAAAGGGCCTAGAAACAACAATTAAAGCCAGTGGTTTAATAAATGAACTGACCAATTCATCTTTATTACATGAATTAATAATGAAAATGCCATCACATTTTCAACTTAACTGGGGTGAACAAAAAATAAAACTAGCAAAAAATAACAAAAGAGTTAGTTTGACTGAATTCGCTAACTGGATATATGAAGTCGGTGTCTCAGCAAGCAGCATAAATATAGAAAGTGACAGCAGCGCATCAAAGTCAATAGAGCAGTATTCGCGTAAGCCAAAAAACGTTTATGTGCATGCTTATGAAGAACAAAACAAAAAGATCTGCTTAGTGTGTTCTGGCAGCTGCAATAGTGTTGAGAAGTGTAAAAAATTCTTGGCTGCGAATAGAAGCGAGCGATGGAACTTAGTAAGAATGTACAATCTATGTAAACTGTGCCTGCGACGTCACTACGGTATTTGCAGTAGCAGCATCGTTTGCAGAGAAAATAATTGTCAAATAAAACATAATACATTGCTGCATAAATCCATGACTGAAGATAGAGAAACAAACGCTACCAGAGAAACTGAAAATAAAAGCAAAAGAGATAATTTACATGCAGCCCATAGGAATGAATGCAATGAAATCTTATTTAAAATTATACCCATAACAATATACGGAAACAATAATAAACGTTTTAATACTTTTGCATTTATAGACGAGGGTTCGTCTGTAAGTCTGGTAAATGAACAATTAATTAATAAACTAGATTTAAATGGTGAGTCACAACCTCTATGCTTGAAATGGACAGGTGAAATAGGTCGCAACGAAGAAGACTCAAAAATAGTCTCAATGAAAATTTCAGGTATGAATAAAACTGAATTTTCTATTTCTGTTCGTACGGTTAAACAACTATCGCTTCCGAGTCAGAGCTTTAATTATAAAAAGTTATGTAAAAAATTTCCGCACCTTAAAGGGCTACCCATCGCCGATTTTGAAAATGCTGTACCAGATGTACTTTTAGGATTAAATAACTTGAAATTATGTGTGCCAACTCGTGTTAAAGAAGGCAAGAAAAACGAACCCGTCGCTTTACATACTCGCCTCGGCTGGCTAATATGTGGCAACTCCAGTGTTGGAGAAAAGGCCCAAATTCAATATAATTTTTACTCTTGCGAGTGTAAAGGTGAAAACGACCAAATTCTTACTCACTTACTCAAACAGTTTTATACAACTGAGTTAGCAGGGATAAGTAACTATACTCCAGCTCTTGGAAAAGATGACCAAAGGGCATTAAGTTTGCTAGAAACATATACGAAACAAAGATGCGATGGCCATTACGAGACAGCTTTGCTGTGGCGATATGACAATATTACACTTCCACAAAGCTTTGATATGGCGAAGAGACTACTGATTTGTCTCGAAAAAACTCTAAGAAAAAATAAAGAGTTGTTTGAACATTTCGAAAAAACAATTTCTGAATATTTTGAAAGAAATTACATAGCCAAAGTAAACAATGAAGATGATAAACAAAATGTATGGTATTTACCAATGTTTCCGGTATTTAACAAAAACAAACCGAATAAAACAAGAATAGTTTGGGATGCGGCCGCGAAGGCAAATGGTATTTCACTTAACTCTATGCTGCTCAAAGGGACAGATTTGCTGTCTTCTCTTGCAGCTATTCTTTTTCGTTTTCGGCAAAGGCAAATTGCAATCTGTGGTGACATCGAACAAATGTTCCATCAGATTTATATACGCGATGAAGACAGCCATGCGCAAAGATTTTTATGGCGCAGCTGCGACGACAACAAAGAACCCAAAGTGTACGTAATGAAGGTTATGATATTCGGTGCCTTCTGCGCTCCGTGCATATCTCAGTATGTTAAAAACGTCAACGCATCAAAATTTGAAGCCAAGTATCCCTTAGCCGCTGCTGCCATCAAAGACAACCACTACGTAGATGATTTTCTTGCTTCTTCGGATACTCCTGCAGAAGCCGCCGAACTGGCTAAAACTGTGCGATTCATTCATAGTGAGGGAGGATTCAAAATTAGAAACTGGTGTTCGAATAATGATAGCGTTTTGAAAGAATTGAACTCTTCTAACCCTTTGACCAATATTTGCCTAAACGTTAGTGTAGGCGAAGTAACAGAAAAGGTACTTGGCATATTTTGGAACCCTGGGGAAGACAATATAACCTTTAAACTGTCGCAGTCTGTCTTAAACAGCGAACTTCTTCTCGGAAACAAAATTCCCACCAAACGTGAAATTTTAAGAACTCTAATCAGCATTTATGACCCTTTAGGGCTTGTAGGAAATTTCCTTATGTATTTGAAAATAGTTCTCCAAGAAGTTTGGAGAAGCAATATCGACTGGGACGAACATATTCTAGTAAATCAACAATTAAGGTGGGAAAACTGGCTAGCGCTTTTACCAGATTTAAAAAATGTAAATATACCTCGTTGTTATCTTAAAACATTGAAAAACTATAATAACCTAGATGTTCAATTGCATGTATTTGTGGATGCAAGCGAAAACGGTTATGCCGCCGTAGCGTATTTTAGGATGTGCTGTGGGGACGAAATCGCTATTTCACTTATTGGATCAAAAACTAAAGTGGCGCCACTAAAGGTTTTATCGATACCACGTTTAGAGCTGATGGCAGCTGTTATTGGTGCTCGGTTTGCTAAATATATTGAAAAACATCATACCGTTAAGATAAATCGAAAAACACTCTGGTCAGATTCACGAACAGTTTTAAGCTGGATACGCTCCGACCACCGAAAATATCACCAGTTCGTTGCAGTTCGTGTAAGTGAAATTCTCGATATTTCAGAGGTGGACGAGTGGTCCTGGATATCAGGAAAAACGAATGTAGCTGACGAAGCAACACGATGCACAAATAAACCTAATCTATCGAATACAGGGCGCTGGTTTAGCGGCCCTGATTTTTTAAAGTTGCCAGAGAAAGAATGGCGGGAACCCAATACACAACTTTTGGAAACAAAGCTCGAGTTGAAAGAGTGCCATTTAACGGCACGAAGTATAGAACAACTTATAAACTTACAAAGATTTTCTCGGTGGTGCAGAGCATTAAGGGCAACTGCATACGTAATTCGTTTTTGCTACTGCCGTAGAAACAGAGATATCACGCCTTCCTGTGGAAAGGAACTAACTCAAATTGAGTTGCTCAAAGCAGAACTGACTCTTATCAAAGATACGCAGAAAGTATATTTCCAAAATGAAATAAATTGTCTATCACAAAAGAATAAATTAACAAAAACAAATTTTTTGTATAAATTGTCCCCGTATTTGGATCATAAAGGTGTCTTGAGAGTAGGTGGCCGAATTGATTATGCTGATGTTCCGGAGGAACTGAAGCATCCAGCCGTTTTGCCTAAACATTGCCGCCTAACAACCCTTTTAATATTACATTACCATAATCTGTACCGTCATAGTAGCCTTGAGACAGTGGTGAATGAATTGCGGCAAAAATACTATATTCCTAAATTGAGAACCGTTTGTAAATCAACCATTAAGCAGTGTCAAATGTGTAAAATTAAAACTGCGATGCCGGAGATTCCGCAGATGGCAAAATTACCTCGGGCTCGACTGGGTTCGTATCTCTCACCATTCACATTCACGGGTCTTGACTTTTTTGGTCCTATGCTTGTCACTGTTAACCGACATAAAGAAAAGAGATACGGTGCACTATTTACATGTTTAACGGTACGTGCGGTTCATATTGAAATCGTCTATTCGCTTAATACAAGTTCGTGTATCATGGCAATACGTAAGTTTATTTCGCGAAGAGGCAGCCCAAGAGAATTTTTCAGCGACAATGGTACTAATTTTATCGGTGCTGATCGAGAGTTGCGTGAAGCCTTAAGAGAGGTGGACAAGAACGAGCTAATACGAAGTTTTACAACGTCCTACACCAAATGGAACTTTAACCCACCTTCTGCTCCTCATATGGGAGGAGCATGGGAACGATTAGTTCGATCCGTAAAAACTGTACTCTACAATATTAAAACAGAACGGTTTCCAAGCGATGAAATGCTGCAAAGCATGATGGCTGAAGTCGAAAGTATTATAAATTCCCGTCCTCTTACATATGTCCCAATAGAAAGCGAAAATCAAGAAGCGATCACACCAAATCATATTTTGCTTGGCAACTCCAGTGGCTTAAAACCCCTTGCATCGTACGACGACGAAGGTCTTGTACTTAAAGAAAGTTGGTTGCGTTCACAACAATATGCACAAATCTTTTGGAAGAGATGGGTGACAGAGTACCTGCCTACTTTGACGTGTAGGACAAAGTGGTTTCAAAAGGCCAAACCCATATCTGTGGGAGATTTAGTGATAGTGGTTGATCCAAATAACCCGAGAAACGTGTGGCCAAAAGGAAAGGTCATCGAAGTTGCCAAATCCGAAGATGGACAAGTACGAAAGGCAAAAGTTTTGACAGTTTGTGGCGTTTTAGAAAGACCTGCTGCAAAATTAGCGGTTTTAGACGTGGCTGAAAGAAAGTAGAGTAAGTCTTCGAAATCTCGCCATACTGTGGGGGAGTGTTACCGCCACTCATAAATCGCTAATATGACATTACTGTTACCGCCACTCATAAATCGCTAATATGACATTACTGTTATCGATATGTAGAGAGATGAGCATGGCAAAATGTTCAATTATTCCTTTTAATTTTCCACGCGGTATAATTATGAGGCCATATTTAATCGAGACCACATACATAGGTATATAAAACACCTACATAGATTTAAGATATTCATTCGTTCAGGTCATAAGGATTACGAAGCTTCGCTTGGAGTAGCCATACATAAAAGTTAGTATATCAGCAGTTTAGTATGTAAGTTTGTATAATGAATTTATTTATAATTTTAGGAATTTTAACATATTAAAGCGTAAGAATAAAGAATTAAAGTTTTCTAAAATTCTTACACTTGTGTTTAAAATCCACATTGGCTATCTTGAGCTTGGGCCGCTTTACCCGCAACAACCGTTAAGACTTTTGAATATTGGACACTCATAGAAATGGCCTGAGGAGATTTCTTCTATAATGTTTTTTCGCCTATCTCTTACCATTATCGAAAAAAGGAGCAAAGTCCATTTTAAAATTTCAAAAGTCGAAATTTGGAAAAATGTCGCCTATTGTCAAAAAAACACATTTTTGAATATTGGACATTCATAAGGCTGGCCTTCCGGCCAAATAATTTGTTTTTTCCATCTCCTCTAATTTTCGGATAAAGGAGCAAAGTCCTTTTTAACATTTCAAAAGTCCAAATTTGGAAAAATGTAGCCTATTTTCAAAAAAACACACTGTTGCGACTTTTGAATATTGGACATTCATAGAAATGGCCAGAAGAGTGCTCCCCAATAATGTTTTTTTGCCCATCTCCTACCATTTTCGAAAAAAGGAGCAAAGCCCTTTTTAAAATTTCAAAAGTTGAAATTTGGAAAAATGTCGTTTTTTGTCAAAAAAAACACACTTTTGAATATTGGATATTCATAGGGATGGCCGGAATAGTGTTTCCCAATAATTTTTTTTCGCAAATTTTTTACCATTTTCGGAAAAAGGAGCAAAGTCCTTTTTAAAATTTCAAAAGTCGAAATTTGGAAAAATGTCGCCTATTTTAAAAAAAAACACACTTTTGCGTTTTTTGAATATTGGACATTCATGGAAATGGCCTGAGGATTGCTATCCAATAATTTTTTTCGCCCATCATTTACCATTTTCGGAAAAAGGAGAAAAGTCCTTTTTAAAATTTCAAAAGTCGAAATTTGGAAAAATGTCGCCTATTTTCAACAAAAACACGCTTTTGCGACTTTTGAATATTGTACATTCATAGAAATGGCCGGAAGAGTGTTCCCCAATAATGTTTTTTTGCCCATTTCCTACCATTTTCGAAAAAAGGAGCAAAGTCCTTTTTAAAATTTGAAAAGTCGAAATTTGGAAAAAAACACACTTTTGAATATTGACATTTATAGGGATGGCCTTCCGGCCAAATAATTTGTTTTTTCCAATCTCCTACCATTTTCGGAAAAAGGAGCAAAGTCCTTTTTAAAATTTCAAAAGTCGAAATTTGGAAAAATGTCGCCTATTTTCAAAAAAAACACACTTTTGCGACTTTTGAATTTTGGACATTCATTGAAATGGCCTGAGGAGTGTTCTCCAATAATTTTTTTTTGCCCATCTCCTACCATTTTCGGAAAAAGGAGCAAAGTCTTTTTTAAAATTTCAAAAGTCGAAATTTGGAAAAATGTCGCCTATTTTCAAAATAACACACTTTTGCGAATTATGAATATTGGACATTCATAGAAATGGCCTGAGGAGTGTTCTCCAATAATTTTTTTTTGCCCATTTTCTACCATTTTCGAAAAAAGGAGCAAAGTCCTTTTTAAAATTTCAAAAGTGGAAATTTGGAAAAAAAACACACTTTTGAATATTGGACATTCATAGGGATGGCCTTCCGGCCAAATAATTTGTTTTTTCCAATCTCCTACCATTTTCGGAAAAAGGAGCAAAGTCCTTTTTAAAATTTCAAAAGTCGAAATTTGGAAAAATGTCGCCTATTTTCAAGAAAACACACTGTTAAGACTTTTGCGAATTATGAATATTGGACATTCATAGAAATGGCCGGAAGAGTGTTCCTTAATAATGTTTTTTGCCCATCTCCTACCATTTTCGGAAAAAGGACCAAAGTCCTTTTTAAAATTTCAAAAGTCGAAATTTGGAAATATGTCGCCTATTTTCAAAAAAACACGCTTTTGCGCTTTTGAATATTGGACATTCATAGAAATGGCCGGAATAGTGTTCCCCAATAAATTTTTTTTTCGAAAATTTTCTACCATTTTCGGAAAAAGGAGCAAAGTCCTTTTTAAAATTTCAAAAGTCGAAATTTGGAAAAATGTCGCCTATTGTCAAAAAACACACTTTTTCGACTTTTGAATATTGGACATTCACAGAAATGGCCGGAAGAGTCTTCCCCAATAATGTTTTTTCGCCCATCTCCTACCATTTTCGAAAAAAGGAGCAAAGTCCTTTTTAAAATTTCAAAAGTCGAAATTTGGAAATATGTCGCCTATTTTCAAAAAAAACACACTGTTGCGACTTTTGAATATTGGACATTCATAGAAATGGTCGGAAGAGTGTTCCCCAATAATGTTTTTTGCCCATCTCCTACCATTTTCGGAAAAAGGAGCAAAGTCTTTTTTAAAATTTCAAAAGTCGAAATTTGGAAAATTTTTCAAAAAAACACACTTTTGCGACTTTTGAATATTGAACATTCATAGAAATGGCCGGAAGAGTGTTCCCCAATAATGTTTTTTTGCCCATCTCCTACCATTTTCGAAAAAAGGAGCAAAGTCCTTGTTAAAATTTTAAAAGTCGAAATTTGGAAATATGTCGCCTATTTTCAAAAAAACACGCTTTTGCGACTTTTGAATATTGGACATTCATAGGGATGGCCGGAATAGTGTTCCCCAATAATTTTTTTTTCGAAAATTTTCTACCATTTTCGAAAAAAGGAGTAAAGTCCTTTTTAAAATTTCAAAAGTCGAAATTTGGAAATATGTCGCCTATTGTCAAAAAAAACACACTTTTGAATATTGGACATTAATAGGGATGGCCGGAATAGTGTTCCCCAATAATTTTTTTTGCAAATTTTCTACCATTTTCGGAAAACAGAGCAAAGTCCTTTTTAAAATTTCAAAAGTCGAAATTTAACACACTTTTGCGACTTTTGAATATTGGACATTCATAGAAATGGCCGGAATAGTGTTCCCCAATAAATTTTTTTTTCGAAAATTTTCTACCATTTTCGGAAAAAGGAGCAAAGTCCTTTTTAAAATTTCAAAAGTCGAAATTTGGAAATATGTCGCCTATTTTCAAAAAAACACGCTTTTGCGACTTTTGAATATTGGACATTCATAGGGATGGCCGGAATAGTGTACCCCAATAATTTTTTTTTCGAAAATTTTCTACCATTTTCGGAAAAAGGAGCAAAGTCCTTTTTAAAATTTCAAAAGTCGAAATTTGGAAATATGTCGCCTATTGTCAAAAAAACACACTTTTAAATATTGGACATTCATATAGATGGCCGGAATAGTGTTTCCCAATAATTTTTTTTGCAAATTTTCTACCATTTTCGGAAAACGAAGCAAAGTCTTTTTTAAAATTTCAAAAGTCGATATTGGAAAAATGTTGCCTATTTTCAAAAAAACACACTTTTGCGACTTTTGAATATTGGACATTCATAGAAACGGCCAGTAGAGTGTTCCCCAATAATGTTTTTTTGCCCATCTCCTACCATTTTCGAAAAAAGGAGCAAAGTCCTTTTTAAAATTTCAAAAGTCGAAATTTGGAAATATGTCGCCTATTTTCAAAAAAACACACTGTTGCGACTTTTGAATATTGGACATTCATAGCAATGGCCGGAAGAGTGTTCCCCAATAATGTTTTTTGCCCATCTCCTACCATTTTCGGAAAACAGAGCAAAGTCTTTTTTAAAATTTCAAAAGTCGAAATTTGGAACATTTTTCAAAAAAACACACTTTTGCGACTTTTGAATATTGGACATTCATAGAAACGGCCAGTAGAGTGTTCCCCAATAATGTTTTTTTGCCCATCTCCTACCATTTTCGAAAAAAGGAGCAAAGTCCTTTTTAAAATTTCAAAAGTCGAAATTTGGAAATATGTCGCCTATTTTCAAAAAAACACACTGTTGCGACTTTTGAATATTGGACATTCATAGCAATGGCCGGAAGAGTGTTCCCCAATAATGTTTTTTGCCCATCTCCTACCATTTTCGGAAAACAGAGCAAAGTCTTTTTTAAAATTTCAAAAGTCGAAATTTGGAACATTTTTCAAAAAAACACACTTTTGCGACTTTTGAATATTGGACATTCATAGAAATGGCCGGTAGAGTGTTCCCCAATAATGTTTTTTTGCCCATCTCCTACCATTTTCGAAAAAAGGAGCAAAGTCCTTTTTAAAATTTCAAAAGTCGAAATTTGGAAATATGTCGCCTATTTTCAAAAAAACACGCTTTTGCGACTTTTGAATATTGGACATTCATAGGGATGGCCGGAATAGTGTACCCCAATAATTTTTTTTTCGAAAATTTTCTACCATTTTCGGAAAAAGGTGCAAAGTCCTTTTTAAAATTTCAAAAGTCGAAATTTGGAAATATGTCGCCTATTGTCAAAAAAACACACTTTTAAATATTGGACATTCATATGGATGGCCGGAATAGTGTTTCCCAATAATTTTTTTTGCAAATTTTCTACCATTTTCGGAAAACGAAGCAAAGTCTTTTTTAAAATTTCAAAAGTCGATATTGGAAAAATGTCGCCTATTTTCAAAAAAACACACTTTTGCGACTTTTGAATATTGGACATTCATAGAAATGGCCGGAAGACTGTTCCTTAATAATGTTTTTTCGCCCATCTCCTACCATTTTCGAAAAAAGGACCAAAGTCCTTTTTAAAATTTCAAAAGTCGAAATATGGAAATATGTCGCCTATTTTCAAAAAAACACGCTTTTGCGACTTTTGAATATTGGACATTCATAGGGATGGCCGGAATAGTGTTCCCCAATAATTTTTTTTTGCCCATCTCCTACCATTTTTGAAAAAGGAGCAAAGTCCTTTTTAAAATTTCAAAAGTCGAAATTTGGAAAAATGTCGCCTATTTTCAAAAAAACACACTGTTGCGACTTTTGAATATTGGACATTCATAGAAATGGCCGTAAGAGTGTTCCCCAATAATGTTTTTTGCCCATCTCCTACCATTTTCGGAAAAAGGAGCAAAGTCTTTTTTAAAATTTCAAAAGTCGAAATTTGGAACATTTTTCAAAAAAACACACTTTTGCGACTTTTGAATATTGGACATTCATAGAAATGGCCGGAAGAGTGTTCCTTAATAATGTTTTTTCGCCCATCTCCTACCATTTTCGAAAAAAGGAGCAAAGTCCTTTTTAAAATTTCAAAAGTCCAAATTTGGAAATATGTCGCCTATTTTCAAAAAAACACACTTTTGCGACTTTTGAATATTGGACATTCATAGAAATGGCCGGAAGAGTGTTCCCCAATAATGTTTTTTGCCCATCTCCTACCATTTTCGGAAAAAGGAGCAAAGTCTTTTTTAAAATTTCAAAAGTCGAAATTTGGAACATTTTTCAAAAAAAAACACACTTTTGCGACTTTTGAATATTGGACATTCATAGAAATGGCCGGTAGAGTGTTCCCTAATAATGTTTTTTTGCCCATCTCCTACCATTTTCGAAAAAAGGAGCAAAGTCCTTTTTAAAATTTCAAAAGTCGAAATTTGGAAATATGTCGCCTATTTTCAAAAAAACACGCTTTTGCGACTTTTGAATATTGGACATTGATAGGGATGGCCGGAATAGTGTTCCCCAATAATTTTTTTTTCGAAAATTTTCTACCATTTTCGGAAAAAGGAGCAAAGTCCTTTTTAAAATTTTAAAAGTCGAAATTTGGAAATATGTCGCCTATTGTCAAAAAAACACACTTTTGAATATTGGACATTCATAGGGATGGCCGGAATAGTGTTCCCCAATAATTTTTTTTGCAAATTTTCTACCATTTTCGGAAAACGGAGCAAAGTCCTTTTTAAAATTTCAAAAGTCGAAATTTGGAAAATGTCGCCTATTGTCAAAAAACACACTTTTGCGACTTTTGAATATTGGACATTCATATAAATGGCTGGAAGAGTGTTAACCAATAATGTTTTTTGCCCATCTCCTACCATTTTCGGAAAAAGGAGCAGTCTTTTTTAAAATTTTAAAAGTCGAAATTTGGAAATATGTCGCCTATTGTCAAAAAAACACACTTTTGAATATTGGACATTCATAGGGATGGCCGGAATAGTGTTCCCCAATAATTTTTTTTGCCCATCTCCTACCATTTTCGGAAAACGGAGCAAAGTCCTTTTTAAAATTTCAAAAGTCGAAATTTGGAAAAATGTCGCCTATTGTCAAAAAACACGCTTTTGCGACTTTTGAATATTGGACATTCATAGGGATGGCCGGAATAGTGTTCCCCAATAATTTTTTTTTCGAAAATTTTCTACCATTTTCGGAAAAAGGAGCAAAGTCCTTTTTAAAATTTCAAAAGTCGAAATTTGGAAATATGTCGCCTATTGTCAAAAAAACACACTTTTGAATATTGGACATTCATAGGGATGGCCGGAATAGTGTTCCCCAATAATTTTTTTTGCCCATCTCCTACCATTTTCGGAAAACGGAGCAAAGTCCTTTTTAAAATTTCAAAAGTCGAAATTTGGAAAAATGTCGCCTATTGTCAAAAAACACACTTTTGCGACTTTTGAATATTTGACATTCATAGAAATGGCCGGAAGAGTGTTCCCCAATAATGTTCTTTGCCCATCTCCTACCATTTTCGGAAAAAGGAGCAGTCTTTTTTAAAATTTTAAAAGTCGAAATTTGGAAATATGTCGCCTATTGTCAAAAAAACACACTTTTGAATATTGGACATTCATAGGGATGGCCGGAATAGTGTTCCCCAATAATTTTTTTTGCCCATCTCCTACCATTTTCGGAAAACGGAGCAAAGTCCTTTTTAAAATTTCAAAAGTCGAAATTTGGAAAAATGTCGCCTATTGTCAAAAAACACGCTTTTGCGACTTTTGAATATTGGACATTCATAGGGATGGCCGGAATAGTGTTCCCCAATAATTTTTTTTTCGAAAATTTTCTACCATTTTCGGAAAAAGGAGCAAAGTCCTTTTTAAAATTTCAAAAGTCGAAATTTGGAAATATGTCGCCTATTGTCAAAAAAACACACTTTTGAATATTGGACATTCATAGGGATGGCCGGAATAGTGTTCCCCAATAATTTTTTTTGCCCATCTCCTACCATTTTCGGAAAACGGAGCAAAGTCCTTTTTAAAATTTCAAAAGTCGAAATTTGGAAAAATGTCGCCTATTGTCAAAAAACACACTTTTGCGACTTTTGAATATTGGACATTCATAGAAATGGCCGGAAGAGTGTTCCCCAATAATGTTCTTTGCCCATCTCCTACCATTTTCGAAAAAAGGAGCAAAGTCCTTTTTAAAATTTCAAAAGTCGAAATTTGGAAATATGTCGCCTATTTTCAAAAAAAACACACTGTTGCGACTTTTGAATATTGGACATTCATAGAGATGGCCGGAAGAGTGTTCCCCAATAATGTTTTTTGCCCATCTCCTACCATTTTCGGAAAAAGGAGCAAAGTCTTTTTTAAAATTTCAAAAGTCGAAATTTGGAACATTTTTCAAAAAAACACACTTTTGCGACTTTTGAATATTGGACATTCATAGAAATGGCCGGAAGAGTTTTCCCCAATAATGTTTTTTGCCCATCTCCTACCATTTTCGGAAAAAGGAGCAAAGTCCTTTTTAAAATTTCAAAAGTCGAAATTTGGAACATTTTTCAAAAAAACACACTTTTGTGACTTTTGAATATTGGACATTCATAGAAATGGCCGGAAGAGTGTTCTTCAATAATGTTTTTTTGCCAATCTCCTACCATTTTCGAAAAAAGGAGCAAAGTCCTTTTTAAAATTGCAAAAGTCGAAATTTGGAAAAATGTCGCCTATTGTCAAAAAAACACACTGTTGCGACTTTTGAATATTGGACATTCATAGAAATGGCCGGAAGAGTGTTCCCCAATAATGTTTTTTGCCCATCTCCCACCATTGTCGGAAAAAGGAGCAAAGTCTTTTTTAAAATTTCAAAAGTCGAAATTTGGAACATTTTTCAAAAAAAAAACACTTTTGCGACTTTTGAATATTGGACATTCATAGAAATGGCCCTAAGAGTGTTCCTTAATAATGTTTTTTCGCCCATCTCCTACCATTTTCGAAAAAAGGAGCAAAGTCCTTTTTAAAATTTCAAAAGTCGAAATTTGGAAATATGTCGCCTATTTTCAAAAAAACACACTGTTGCGACTTTTGAATATTGGACATTCATAGAAATGGCCGGAAGAGTGTTCCCCAATAATGTTTTTTGCCCATCTCCTACCATTTTCGGAAAAAGGAGCAAAGTCTTTTTTAAAATTTCAAAAGTCGAAATTTGGAAATATGTCGCCTATTGTCAAAAAACACGCTTTTGAATATTGGACATTCATAGGGATGGCCGGAATAGTGTTCCCCAATAATTTTTTTTGCAAATTTTCTACCATTTTCGGAAAACGGAGCAAAGTCCTTTTTAAAATTTCAAAAGTCGAAATTTGGAAAAATGTAGCCTATTGTCAAAGAACCCACTTTTGCGACTTTTGAATATTGGACATTCATATAAATGGCCGGAAGAGTGTTAACCAATAATGTTTTTTGCCCATCTCCTACCATTTTCGGAAAAAGGAGCAGTCTTTTTTAAAATTTTAAAAGTCGAAATTTGGAAATATGTCGCCTATTGTCAAAAAAACACACTTTTGAATATTGGACATTCATAGGGATGGCCGGAATAGTGTTCCCCAATAATTTTTTTTGCCCATCTCCTACCATTTTCGGAAAACGGAGCAAAGTCCTTTTTAAAATTTCAAAAGTCGAAATTTGGAAAAATGTCGCCTATTGTCAAAAAACACGCTTTTGCGACTTTTGAATATTGGACATTCATAGGGATGGCCGGAATAGTGTTCCCCAATAATTTTTTTTTCGAAAATTTTCTACCATTTTCGGAAAAAGGAGCAAAGTCCTTTTTAAAATTTCAAAAGTCGAAATTTGGAAATATGTCGCCTATTGTCAAAAAAACACACTTTTGAATATTGGACATTCATAGGGATGGCCGGAATAGTGTTCCCCAATAATTTTTTTTGCCCATCTCCTACCATTTTCGGATAACGGAGCAAAGTCCTTTTTAAAATTTCAAAAGTCGAAATTTGGAAAAATGTCGCCTATTGTCAAAAAACATACTTTTGCGACTTTTGAATATTGGACATTCATAGAAATGGCCGGAAGAGTGTTCCCCAATAATGTTTTTTGCCCATCTCCTACCATTTTCGAAAAAAAAAGCAAAGTCCTTTTTAAAATTTCAAAAGTCGAAATTTGGAAATATGTCGCCTATTTTCAAAAAAACACACTGTTGCGACTTTTGAATATTGGACATTCATAGAAATGGCCGGAAGAGTGTTCCCCAATAATGTTTTTTGCCCATCTCCTACCATTTTCGGAAAAAGGAGCAAAGTCTTTTTTAAAATTTCAAAAGTCGAAATTTGGAACATTTTTCAAAAAAACACACTTTTGCGACTTTTGAATATTGGACATTCATAGCAATGGCCAGAAAGTATTCTCCAATAATTCTTTTTCTCCCATCTTCTACCATTTTCGGAAAAGGAGCAGTCTTTTTTAAAATTTCAAAAGTCGAAATTTGGAAATATGTCGCCTATTGTCAAAAAAACACACTTTTGAATATTGGACATTCATAGGGATGGCCGGAATAGTGTTCCCCAATAATTTTTTTTTCGAAAATTTTCTACCATTTTCGGAAAAAGGAGCAAAGTCCTTTTTAAAATTTCAAAAGTCGAAATTTGGAAATATGTCGCCTATTGTCAAAAAAACACACTTTTGAATATTGGACATTCATAGGGATGGCCGGAATAGTGTTCCCCAATAATTTTTTTTGCCCATCTCCTACCATTTTCGGAAAACGGAGCAAAGTCCTTTTTAAAATTTCAAAAGTCGAAATTTGGAAAAATGTCGCCTATTGTCAAAAAACACACTTTTGCGACTTTTGAATATTGGACATTCATAGAAATGGCCGGAAGAGTGTTCCCCAATAATGTTCTTTGCCCATCTCCTACCATTTTCGGAAAAAGGAGCAGTCTTTTTTAAAATTTTAAAAGTCGAAATTTGGAAATATGTCGCCTATTGTCAAAAAAACACACTTTTGAATATTGGACATTCATAGGGATGGCCGGAATAGTGTTCCCCAATAATTTTTTTTGCCCATCTCCTACCATTTTCGGAAAACGGAGCAAAGTCCTTTTTAAAATTTCAAAAGTCGAAATTTGGAAAAATGTCGCCTATTGTCAAAAAACACGCTTTTGCGACTTTTGAATATTGGACATTCATAGGGATGGCCGGAATAGTGTTCCCCAATAATTTTTTTTTCGAAAATTTTCTACCATTTTCGGAAAAAGGAGCAAAGTCCTTTTTAAAATTTCAAAAGTCGAAATTTGGAAATATGTCGCCTATTGTCAAAAAAACACACTTTTGAATATTGGACATTCATAGGGATGGCCGGAATAGTGTTCCCCAATAATTTTTTTTGCCCATCTCCTACCATTTTCGGAAAACGGAGCAAAGTCCTTTTTAAAATTTCAAAAGTCGAAATTTGGAAAAATGTCGCCTATTGTCAAAAAACACACTTTTGCGACTTTTGAATATTGGACATTCATAGAAATGGCCGGAAGAGTGTTCCCCAATAATGTTCTTTGCCCATCTCCTACCATTTTCGAAAAAAGGAGCAAAGTCCTTTTTAAAATTTCAAAAGTCGAAATTTGGAAATATGTCGCCTATTTTCAAAAAAAACACACTGCTGCGACTTTTGAATATTGGACATTCATAGAGATGGCCGGAAGAGTGTTCCCCAATAATGTTTTTTGCCCATCTCCTACCATTTTCGGAAAAAGGAGCAAAGTCTTTTTTAAAATTTCAAAAGTCGAAATTTGGAACATTTTTCAAAAAAACACACTTTTGCGACTTTTGAATATTGGACATTCATAGAAATGGCCGGAAGAAATTTCCCCAATAATGTTGTTTGCCCATCTCCTACCATTTTCGGAAAAAGGAGCAAAGTCCTTTTTAAAATTTCAAAAGTCGAAATTTGGAACATTTTTCAAAAAAACACACTTTTGCGACTTTTGAATATTGGACATTCATAGAAATGGCCGGAAGAGTGTTCTTCAATAATGTTTTTTTGCCAATCTCCTACCATTTTCGGAAAAAGGAGCAAAGTCCTTTTTAAAATTGCAAAAGTCGAAATTTGGAAAAATGTCGCCTATTGTCAAAAAAACACACTGTTGCGACTTTTGAATATTGGACATTCATAGAAATGGCCGGAAGAGTGTTCCCCAATAATGTTTTTTGCCCATCTCCTACCATTTTCGGAAAAAGGAGCAAAGTCTTTTTTAAAATTTCAAAAGTCGAAATTTGGAACATTTTTCAAAAAAAAAACACTTTTGCGACTTTTGAATATTGGACATTCATAGAAATGGCCGGAAGAGTGTTCCTTAATAATGTTTTTTCGCCCATCTCCTACCATTTTCGAAAAAAGGAGCAAAGTCCTTTTTAAAATTTCAAAAGTCGAAATTTGGAAATATGTCGCCTATTTTCAAAAAAACACACTGTTGCGACTTTTGAATATTGGACATTCATAGAAATGGCCGGAAGAGTGTTCCCCAATAATGTTTTTTGCCCATCTCCTACCATTTTCGGAAAAAGGAGCAAAGTCTTTTTTAAAATTTCAAAAGTCGAAATTTGGAAAAATGTCGCCTATTGTCAAAAAACACGCTTTTGAATATTGGACATTCATAGGGATGGCCGGAATAGTGTTCCCCAATAATTTTTTTTGCAAATTTTCTACCATTTTCGGAAAACGGAGCAATAGTCCTTTTTAAAATTTCAAAAGTCGAAATTTGGAAAAATGTCGCCTATTGTCAAAAAACACACTTTTGCGACTTTTGAATATTGGACATTCATATAAATGGCCGGAAGAGTGTTAACCAATAATGTTTTTTGCCCATCTCCTACCATTTTCGGAAAAAGGAGCAGTCTTTTTTAAAATTTTAAAAGTCGAAATTTGGAAATATGTCGCCTATTGTCAAAAAAACACACTTTTGAATATTGGACATTCATAGGGATGGCCGGAATAGTGTTCCCCAATAATTTTTTTTGCCCATCTCCTACCATTTTCGGAAAACGGAGCAAAGTCCTTTTTAAAATTTCAAAAGTCGAAATTTGGAAAAATGTCGCCTATTGTCAAAAAACACGCTTTTGCGACTTTTGAATATTGGACATTCATAGGGATGGCCGGAATAGTGTTCCCCAATAATTTTTTTTTCGAAAATTTTCTACCATTTTCGGAAAAAGGAGCAAAGTCCTTTTTAAAATTTCAAAAGTCGAAATTTGGAAATATGTCGCCTATTGTCAAAAAAACACACTTTTGAATATTGGACATTCATAGGGATGGCCGGAATAGTGTTCCCCAATAATGTTTTTTGCCCATCTCCTACCATTTTCGGATAACGGAGCAAAGTCCTTTTTAAAATTTCAAAAGTCGAAATTTGGAAAAATGTCGCCTATTGTCAAAAAACATACTTTTGCGACTTTTGAATATTGGACATTCATAGAAATGGCCGGAAGAGTGTTCCCCAATAATGTTTTTTGCCCATCTCCTACCATTTTCGAAAAAAAAAGCAAAGTCCTTTTTAAAATTTCAAAAGTCGAAATTTGGAAATATGTCGCCTATTTTCAAAAAAACACACTGTTGCGACTTTTGAATATTGGACATTCATAGAAATGGCCGGAAGAGTGTTCCCCAATAATGTTTTTTGCCCATCTCCTACCATTTTCGGAAAAAGGAGCAAAGTCTTTTTTAAAATTTCAAAAGTCGAAATTTGGAACATTTTTCAAAAAAACACACTTTTGCGACTTTTGAATATTGGACATTCATAGCAATGGCCAGAAAGTATTCTCCAATAATTCTTTTTCTCCCATCTTCTACCATTTTCGGAAAAGGAGCAGTCTTTTTTAAAATTTCAAAAGTCGAAATTTGGAAATATGTCGCCTATTGTCAAAAAAACACACTTTTGAATATTGGACATTCATAGGGATGGCCGGAATAGTGTTTCCCAATAATTTTTTTTGCAAATTTTCTACCATTTTCGAAAAACGGAGCAAAGTCTTTTTTAAAATTTCAAAAGTCGAAATTTGGAAAAATGTCGCCTATTTTCAAAAAAACACACTTTTGCGACTTTTGAATATTGGACATTCATAGAAATGGCCGGAAGAGTGTTCCTTAATAATGTTTTTTGTCCATCTCCTACCATTTTCGAAAAAAGGAGCAAAGTCCTTTTTAAAATTTCAAAAGTCGAAATTTGGAAATATGTCGCCTATTTTCAAAAAAACACACTGTTGCGACTTTTGAATATTGGACATTCATAGAAATGGCCGAAAGAGTGTTCCCCAATAATGTTTTTTGCCCATCTCCTACCATTTTCGGAAAAAGGAGCAAAGTCTTTTTTAAAATTTCAAAAGTCGAAATTGGAAAAATGTCGCCTATTTTCAAAAAAAACACACTTTTGCGACTTTTGAATATTGGACATTCATAGAAATGGCCGGTAGAGTGTTCCCCAATAATGTTTTTTGCCCATCTCCTACCATTTTCGGAAAAAGGAGCAAAGTCCTTTTTAAAATTTCAAAAGTCGAAATTTGGAACATTTTTCAAAAAAACATACTTTTGCGACTTTTGAATATTGGACATTCATAGAAATGGCCGGTAGAGTGTTCCCCAATAATGTTTTTTGCCCATCTCCTACCATTTTCGGAAAAAGGAGCAAAGTCTTTTTTAAAATTCAAAAGTCGAAATTTGGAACATTTTTCAAAAAAAAACACACTTTTGCGAGTTTTGAATATTGAACATTCATAGAAATGGCCGGAAGAGTGTTTCCCAATAATGTTTTTTTGCCCATCTCCTACCATTTTCGAAAAAAGGAGCAAAGTCCTTGTTAAAATTTTAAAAGTCGAAATTTGGAAATATGTCGCCTATTTTCAAAAAAACACGCTTTTGCGACTTTTGAATATTGGACATTCATAGGGATGGCCGGAATAGTGTTCCCCAATAATTTTTTTTTCGAAAATTTTCTACCATTTTCGGAAAAAGGAGCAAAGTCCTTTTTAAAATTTCAAAAGTCGAAATTTGGAAGTATGTCGCCTATTGTCAAAAAAACACACTTTTGAATATTGGACATTCATAGGGATGGCCGGAATAGTGTTCCCCAATATTTTTTTTTGCAAATTTTCTACCATTTTCGGAAAACGGAGCAAAGTCCTTTTTAAAATTTCAAAAGTCGAAATTTGGAAAAATGTCGCCTATTGTCAAAAAACACACTTTTGCGACTTTTGAATATTGGACATTCATAGAAATGGCCGGAAGAGTGTTCCCCAATAATGTTTTTTGCCCATCTCCTACCATTTTCGGAAAAAGGAGCAGTCTTTTTTAAAATTTCAAAAGTCGAAATTTGGAAAAATGTCGCCTATTGTCAAAAAACACACTTGTGCGACTTTTGAATATTGGACATTCATAGAAATGGCCGGAAGAGTGTTCCCCAATTATGTTTTTTGCCCATCTCCTACCATTTTCGGAAAAAGGAGCAAAGTCTTTCTTAAAATTTCAAAAGTCGAAATTTGGAACATTTTTCAAAAAAACACACTTTTGCGACTTTTGAATATTGGACATTCATAGAAATGGCAGGAAGAGTGTTCCCCAATAATGTTTTTTTGCCCATCTCCTACCATGTTCGAAAAAAGGAGCAAATTCCTTTTTAAAATTTCAAAAGTCGAAATTTGGAAATATGTCGCCTATTTTAAAAAAAACACTCTTTTGCGACTTTTGAATATTAGACATTCATAGATATGGCCGGAAGAGTGTTCGCCAATAATTTTTTTTTCCCAAATTTTCTACCATTTTCGGAAAAAGGACCAAAGTCCTTTTTAAAATTCCAAAAGTCGAAATTTGGAACATTTTTCAAAAAAACACACTTTTGCGACTTTTGAATATTGGACATTCATAGAAATGGCCGGAAGAGTGTTCCTTAATAATGTTTTTTTGCCCATCTCCTACCATTTTCGAAAAAAGGACCAAAGTTCTTTTTAAAATTTCAAAAGTCGAAATTTGGAAAAATGTCGCCTATTGTCAAAAAAACACACTTTTGAATATTGGACATTCATAGAAATGGCCGGAATAGTGTTCCCCAATAATGTTTTTTGCAAATTTTCTACCATTTTCGGAAAACGGAGCAAAGTCCTTTTTAAAATTTCAAAAGTCGAAATTTGGAAAAATGTCGCCTATTGTCAAAAAACACACTTTTTCGACTTTTGAATATTGGACATTCATAGAAATGGCCGGAAGAGTGTTCCTTAATAATGTTTTTTCGCCCATCTCCTACCATTTTCGAAAAAAGGAGCAAAGTCCTTTTTAAAATTTCAAAAGTCGAAATTTGGAAATATGTCGCCTATTTTCAAAAAAACACACTGTTGCGACTTTTGAATATTGGACATTCATAGAAATGGCCGGAAGAGTGTTCCCCAATAATGTTTTTTGCCCATCTCCTACCATTTTCGGAAAAAGGAGCAAAGTCTTTTTTAAAATTTCAAGAGTCGAAATTGGAAAAATGTCGCCTATTTTCAAAAAAACACACTTATGCGACTTTTGAATATTGGACATTCATAGAAATGGCCGGAAGAGTGTTCCTTAATAATGTTTTTTGCCGATCTCCTACCATTTTCGAAAAAAGGAGCAAAGTCCTTTTTAAAATTTCAAAAGTCGAAATTTGGAAATATGTCGCTTATTTTCAAAAAAAAACACACTGTTGCGACTTTTGAATATTGGACATTCATAGAAATGGCCGGAAGAGTGTTCCCCAATAATGTTTTTTGTACAACTCCTACCATTTTCGAAAAAAAGGGCAAAGTCCTTTTTAAAATTTCAAAAGTCGAAATTTGGAAATATGTCGCCTATTGTCAAAAAAACACACTTTTGAATATTGGACATTCATAGGGATGGCCGGAATAGTGTTTCCCAATAATTTTTTTTGCAAATTTTCTACCATTTTCGGAAAAGGGAGCAAAGTCCTTTTTAAAATTTCAAAAGTCGAAATTTGGAAATATGTCGCCTATTTTCAAAAAAAACACGCTTTTGCGACTTTTGAATATTGGACATTCATAGGGATGGCCGGAATAGTGTTCCCCAATAATTTTTTTTTCGAAAATTTTCTACCATTTTCGGAAAAAGAAGCAAAGTCCTTTTTAAAATTTCAAAAGTCGAAATTTGGAAATATGTCGCCTATTGTAAAAAAAACACACTTTTGAATATTGGACATTCATAGGGATGGCCGGAATAGTGTTCCCCAATAATTTTTTTTGCCCATCTCCTACCATTTTCGGAAAACGGAGCAAAGTCCTTTTTAAAATTTCAAAAGTCGAAATTTGGAAATATGTCGCCTATTGTCAAAAAAACACACTTTTGAATATTGGACATTCATAGGGATGGCCGGAATAGTGTTTCCCAATAATTTTTTTTGCAAATTTTCTACCATTTTCGGAAAAGGGAGCAAAGTCCTTTTTAAAATTTCAAAAGTCGAAATTTGGAAATATGTCGCCTATTTTCAAAAAAAAACACACTGTTGCGACTTTTGAATATTGGACATTCATAGAAATGGCCGGAAGAGTGTTCCCCAATAATGTTTTTTCGTCCATCTTCTACCATTTTCGAAAAAAAGAGCAAAGTCCTTTTAAAATTTCAAACGTCCAAATTTGGAAAAATGTCGCCTATTTTCAAAAAAACACACTTTTGAATATTGTACATTCATAGGGATGGCCGGAAGAGTGTTCCCCAATAATGTTTTTTCGTCCATCTTCTACCATTTTCGAAAAAAAGAGCAAAGTCCTTTTTAAAATTTCAAAAGTCGAAATTTGGAAATATGTCGCCTATTGTCAAAAAAACACACTTTTGAATATTGGACATTCATAGGGATGGCCGGAATAGTGTTTCCCAATAATTTTTTTTGCAAATTTTCTACCATTTTCGGAAAAGGGAGCAAAGTCCTTTTTAAAATTTCAAAAGTCGAAATTTGGAAATATGTCGCCTATTTTCAAAAAAAACACGCTTTTGCGACTTTTGAATATTGGACATTCATAGGGATGGCCGGAGTAGTGTTCCCCAATAATTTTTTTTTCGAAAATTTTCTACCATTTTCGGAAAAAGAAGCAAAGTCCTTTTTAAAATTTCAAAAGTCGAAATTTGGAAATATGTCGCCTATTGTAAAAAAAACACACTTTTGAATATTGGACATTCATAGGGATGGCCGGAATAGTGTTCCCCAATAATTTTTTTTGCCCATCTCCTACCATTTTCGGAAAACGGAGCAAAGTCCTTTTTAAAATTTCAAAAGTCGAAATTTGGAAAAATGTCGCCTATGGTCAAAAAACACACTTTGCCGACTTTTGAATATTGGACATTCATAGAAATGGCCGGAATAGTGTTCCCCAATAATGTTTTTTGCCCATCTCCTACCATTTTCGAAAAAAGGAGCAAAGTCCTTTTTAAAATTTCAAAAGTCGAAATTTGGAAATATGTCGCCTATTTTCAAAAAAAACACACTGTTGCGACTTTTAATTATTGGACATTCATAGAAATGGCCGGAAGAGTGTTCCCCAATAATGTTTTTTGCCCATCTCCTATCATTTTCGGAAAAAGGACCTAAGTCCTTTTTAAAATTTCAAAAGTCGAAATTTGGAACATTTTTCAAAAAAACACACTTTTGCGACTTTTGAATATTGGACATTCATAGAAATGGCCGGTAGAGTGTTCCCCAATAATGTTTTTTTGCCCATCTCCTACCATTTTCGAAAAAAGGAGCAAAGTCCTTTTTAAAATTTCAAAAGTCGAAATTTGGAAATATGTCGCCTATTTTCAAAAAAAACACGCTCTTGCGACTTTTGAATATTGGACATTCATAGGGATGGCCGGAATAGTGTACCCCAATAATTTTTTTTTCGAAAATTTTCTACCATTTTCGGAAAACGGAGCAAAGTCTTTTTTAAAACTTCAAAAGTCGAAATTTGGAAATATGTCGCCTATTGTCAAAAAAACACACTTTTGAATATTGGACATTCATAGGGATGGCCGGAATAGTGTTTCCCAATATTTTTCTTGCAAATTTTCTACCATTTTCGGAAAACGGAGCAAAGTCTTTTTTAAAATTTCAAAAGTCGAAATTGGAAAAATGTCGCCTATTTTCAAAAAAACACACTTTTGCGACTTTTGAATATTGGACATTCATAGAAATGGCCGGTAGAGTGTTCCCCAATAATGTTTTTTGCCCATCTCCTACCATTTTCGGAAAAAGGAGCAAAGTCTTTTTTAAAATTTCAAAAGTCGAAATTTGGAAATATGTCGCCTATTTTCAAAAAAACACGCTTTTGCGACTTTTGAATATTGGACATTCATAGGGATGGCCGGAAGAGTGTTCTTTAATAATGTTTTTTCGCCCATCTCTTACCATTTTCGAAAAAAGGACCTAAGTCCTTTTTAAAATTTCAAAAGTCGAAATTTGGAAATATGTCGCCTATTTTCAAAAAAACACGCTTTTGCGACTTTTGAATATTGGACATTCATAGGGATGGCCGGAATAGTGTTCCTTAATAATGTTTTTTCGCCCATCTCTTACCATTTTCGAAAAAAGGACCTAAGTCCTTTTTAAAATTTCAAAAGTCGAAATTTGGAAATATGTCGCCTATTTTCAAAAAAACACGCTTTTGCGACTTTTGAATATTGGACATTCATAGAAATGGCCGGAAGAGTGTTCCTTAATAATGTTTTTTCGCCCATCTCTTACCATTTTCGAAAAAAGGACCTAAGTCCTTTTTAAAATTTCAAAAGTCGAAATTTGGAAATATGTCGCCTATTTTCAAAAAAACACGCTTTTGCGACTTTTGAATATTGGACATTCATAGAAATGGCCGGAAGAGTGTTCCTTAATAATGTTTTTTCGCCCATCTCCTACCATTTTCGAAAAAAGGAGCAAAGTCCTTTTTAAAATTTCAAAAGTCGAAATTTGGAAAAATGTCGCCTATTGTAAAAAACACACTTTTGAATATTGGACATTCATAGAAATGGCCGGAAGAGTGTTCCCCAATAATTTTTTTGCAAATTTTCTACCATTTTCGGAAAAAGGAGCAAAGTCCTTTTTAAAATTTCCAAAGTCGAAATTTGGAAAAATGTCGCCTATTTTCAAAAAAACACACTTTTGCGACTTTTGAATATTGGACATTCATAGAAATGGCCGGAAGAGTGTTCCTTAATAATGTTTTTTCGCCCATCTCCTACCATTTTCGAAAAAAGGAGCAAAGTCCTTTTTAAAATTTCAAAAGTCGAAATTTGGAAAAATGTCGCCTATTTTCAAAAAAACACACTTTTGCGACTTTTGAATATTGGACATTCATAGAAATTCCCGGAAGAGTGTTCCTTAATAATGTTTTTTCGCCCATCTCCTACCATTTTCGGAAAAAGGAGCAAAGTCCTTTTTAAAATTTCCAAAGTCGAAATTTGGAAAAATGTCGCCTATTTTCAAAAAAACACACTTTTGCGACTTTTGAATATTGGACATTCATAGAAATGGCCGGAAGAGTGTTCCTTAATAATGTTTTTTCGCCCATCTCCTACCATTTTCGAAAAAAGGAGCAAAGTCCTTTTTAAAATTTCAAAAGTCGAAATTTGGAAATATGTCGCCTATTTTCAAAAAAAACACACTGTTGCGACTTTTAATTATTGGACATTCATAGAAATGGCCGGAAGAGTGTTCCCCAATAATGTTTTTTGCCCATCTCCTATCATTTTCGGAAAAAGGAGCAAAGTCTTTTTTAAAATTTCAAAAGTCGAAATTTGGAACATTTTTCAAAAAAACACACTTTTGCGACTTTTGAATATTGGACATTCATAGAAATGGCCGGTAGAGTGTTCCCCAATAATGTTTTTTTGCCCATCTCCTACCATTTTCGAAAAAAGGAGCAAAGTCCTTTTTAAAATTTCAAAAGTCGAAATTTGGAAATATGTCGCCTATTTTCAAAAAAACACGCTCTTGCGACTTTTGAATATTGGACATTCATAGGGATGGCCGGAATAGTGTACCCCAATAATTTTTATTTCGAAAATTTTCTACCATTTTCGGAAAACGGAGCAAAGTCTTTTTTAAAATTTCAAAAGTCGAAATTTGGAAATATGTCGCCTATTGTCAAAAAAACACACTTTTGAATATTGGACATTCATAGGGATGGCCGGAATAGTGTTTCCCAATATTTTTCTTGCAAATTTTCTACCATTTTCGGAAAACGGAGCAAAGTCTTTTTTAAAATTTCAAAAGTCGAAATTGGAAAAATGTCGCCTATTTTCAAAAAAACACACTTTTGCGACTTTTGAATATTGGACATTCATAGAAATGGCCGGTAGAGTGTTCCCCAATAATGTTTTTTGCCCATCTCCTACCATTTTCGGAAAAAGGAGCAAAGTCTTTTTTAAAATTTCAAAAGTCGAAATTTGGAAATATGTCGCCTATTTTCAAAAAAACACGCTTTTGCGACTTTTGAATATTGGACATTCATAGGGATGGCCGGAAGAGTGTTCTTTAATAATGTTTTTTCGCCCATCTCTTACCATTTTCGAAAAAAGGACCTAAGTCCTTTTTAAAATTTCAAAAGTCGAAATTTGGAAATATGTCGCCTATTTTCAAAAAAAAACGCTTTTGCGACTTTTGAATATTGGACATTCATAGGGATGGCCGGAATAGTGTTCCTTAATAATGTTTTTTCGCCCATCTCTTACCATTTTCGAAAAAAGGACCTAAGTCCTTTTTAAAATTTCAAAAGTCGAAATTTGGAAATATGTCGGCTAATTTAAAAAAAACACGCTTTTGCGACTTTTGAATATTGGACATTCATAGAAATGGCCGGAAGAGTGTTCCTTAATATTGTTTTTTCGCCCATCTCTTACCATTTTCGAAAAAAGGACCTAAGTCCTTTTTAAAATTTCAAAAGTCGAAATTTGTAAATATGTCGCCTATTTTCAAAAAAACACGCTTTTGCGACTTTTGAATATTGAACATTCATAGGGATGGCCGGAATAGTGTTCCCCAATAATTTTTTTTTCGAAAAATTTCTACCATTTTCGGAAAAAGGAGCAAAGTCCTTTTTAAAATTTCAAAAGTCGAAATTTGGAAAAATGTCGCCTATTGTAAAAAACACACTTTTGAATATTGGACATTCATAGAAATGGCCGGAAGAGTGTTCCCCAATAATTTTTTTGCAAATTTTCTACCATTTTCGGAAAAAGGAGCAAAGTCCTTTTTAAAATTTCCAAAGTCGAAATTTGGAAAAATGTCGCCTATTTTCAAAAAAACACACTTTTGCGACTTTTGAATATTGGACATTCATAGAAATGGCCGGAAGAGTGTTCCTTAATAATGTTTTTTCGCCCATCTCTTACCATTTTCGAAAAAAGGACCTAAGTCCTTTTTAAAATTTTAAAAGTCGAAATTTGGAAATATGTCGCCTATTTTCAAAAAAACACGCTTTTGCGACTTTTGAATATTGGACATTCATAGGGATGGCCGGAATAGTGTTCCTTAATAATGTTTTTTCGCCCATCTCTTACCATTTTCGAAAAAAGGACCTAAGTCCTTTTTAAAATTTCAAAAGTCGAAATTTGGAAATATGTCGCCTATTTTAAAAAAAACACGCTTTTGCGACTTTTGAATATTGGACATTCATAGAAATGGCCGGAATAGTGTTCCTTAATAATGTTTTTTCGCCCATCTCTTACCATTTTCGAAAAAAGGACCTAAGTCCTTTTTAAAATTTCAAAAGTCGAAATTTGGAAATATGTCGCCTATTTTCAAAAAAACACGCTTTTGCGACTTTTGAATATTGGACATTCATAGAAATGGCCGGAAGAGTGTTCCTTAATATTGTTTTTTCGCCCATCTCTTACCATTTTCGAAAAAAGGACCTAGGTCCTTTTTAAAATTTCAAAAGTCGAAATTTGGAAATATGTCGCCTATTTTCAAAAAAACACGCTTTTGCGACTTTTGAATATTGGACATTCATAGGGATGGCCGGAATAGTGTTCCCCAATAATTTTTTTTTCGAAAAATTTCTACCATTTTCGGAAAAAGGAGCAAAGTCCTTTTTAAAATTTCAAAAGTCGAAATTTGGAAAAATGTCGCCTATTGTAAAAAACACACTTTTGAATATTGGACATTCATAGAAATGGCCGGAAGAGTGTTCCCCAATAATTTTTTTGCAAATTTTCTACCATTTTCGGAAAAAGGAGCAAAGTCCTTTTTAAAATTTCCAAAGTCGAAATTTGGAAAAATGTCGCCTATTTTCAAAAAAACACACTTTTGCGACTTTTGAATATTGGACATTCATAGAAATGGCCGGAAGAGTGTTCCTTAATAATGTTTTTTCGCCCATCTCCTACAATTTTCGAAAAAAGGAGCAAAGTCCTTTTTAAAATTTCAAAAGTCGAAATTTGGAAAAATGTCGCCTATTTTCAAAAAAACACACTTTTGCGACTTTTGAATATTGGACATTCATAGAAATTCCCGGAAGAGTGTTCCTTAATAATGTTTTTTCGCCCATCTCCTACCATTTTCGAAAAAAGGATCAAAGTCCTTTTTAAAATTTCAAAAGTCGAAATTTGGAAATATGTCGCCTATTTTCAAAAAAACACGCTTTTGCGACTTTTGAATATTGGACATTCATAGGGATGGCCGGAAGAGTGTTCCTTAATAATGTTTTTTCGCCCATCTCTTACCATTTTCGAAAAAAGGACCTAAGTCCTTTTTAAAATTTCAAAAGTCGAAATTTGGAAATATGTCGCCTATTTTCAAAAAAACACGCTTTTGCGACTTTTGAATATTGGACATTCATAGGGATGGCCGGAATAGTGTTCCTTTATAATGTTTTTTCGCCCATCTCTTACCATTTTCGAAAAAAGGACCTAAGTCCTTTTTAAAATTTCAAAAGTCGAAATTTGGAAATATGTCGCCTATTTTAAAAAAAACACGCTTTTGCGACTTTTGAATATTGGACATTCATAGAAATGGCCGGAAGAGTGTTCCTTAATAATGTTTTTTCGCCCATCTCTTACCATTTTCGAAAAAAGGACCTAAGTCCTTTTTAAAATTTCAAAAGTCGAAATTTGGAAATATGTCGCCTATTTTCAAAAAAACACGCTTTTGCGACTTTTGAATATTGGACATTCATAGAAATGGCCGGAAGAGTGTTCCTTAATAATGTTTTTTCGCCCATCTCCTACCATTTTCGAAAAAAGGAGCAAAGTCCTTTTTAAAATTTCAAAAGTCGAAATTTGGAAATATGTCGCTTATTTTCAAAAAAAACACACTGTTGCGACTTTTGAATATTGGACATTCATAGAAATGGCCGGAAGAGTGTTCCCCAATAATGTTTTTTGCCCATCTCCTACCATTTTCGAAAAAAGGAGCAAAGTCCTTTTTAAAATTTCAAAAGTCGAAATTTGGAAATATGTCGCCTATTGTCAAAAAAACACACTTTTGAATATTGGACATTCATAGGGATGGCCGGAATAGTGTTTCCCAATAATTTTTTTTGCAAATTTTCTACCATTTTCGGAAAAGGGAGCAAAGTCCTTTTTAAAATTTCAAAAGTCGAAATTTGGAAATATGTCGCCTATTTTCAAAAAAAACACGCTTTTGCGACTTTTGAATATTGGACATTCATAGGGATGGCCGGAATAGTGTTCCCCAATAATTTTTTTTCGAAAATTTTCTACCATTTTCGGAAAAAGAAGCAAAGTCCTTTTTAAAATTTCAAAAGTCGAAATTTGGAAATATGTCGCCTATTGTCAAAAAAACACACTTTTGAATATTGGACATTCATAGGGATGGCCGGAATAGTGTTCCCCAATAATTTTTTTTGCCCATCTCCTACCATTTTCGGAAAACGGAGCAAAGTCCTTTTTAAAATTTCAAAAGTCGAAATTTGGAAAAATGTCGCCTATGGTCAAAAAACACACTTTTGCGACTTTTGAATATTGGACATTCATAGAAATGGCCGGAATAGTGTTCCCCAATAATGTTTTTTGCCCATCTCCTACCATTTTCGAAAAAAGGAGCAAAGTCCTTTTTAAAATTTCAAAAGTCGAAATTTGGAAATATGTCGCCTATTTTCAAAAAAAACACACTGTTGCGACTTTTAATTATTGGACATTCATAGAAATGGCCGGAAGAGTGTTCCCCAATAATGTTTTTTGCCCATCTCCTATCATTTTCGGAAAAAGGAGCAAAGTCTTTTTTAAAATTTCAAAAGTCGAAATTTGGAACATTTTTCAAAAAAACCCACTTTTGCGACTTTTGAATATTGGACATTCATAGAAATGGCCGGTAGAGTGTTCCCCAATAATGTTTTTTTGCCCATCTCCTACCATTTTCGAAAAAAGGAGCAAAGTCCTTTTTAAAATTTCAAAAGTCGAAATTTGGAAATATGTCGCCTATTTTCAAAAAAACACGCTCTTGCGACTTTTGAATATTGGACATTCATAGGGATGGCCAGAATAGTGTACCCCAATAATTTTTTTTTCGAAAATTTTCTACCATTTTCGGAAAACGGAGCAAAGTCTTTTTTAAAATTTCAAAAGTCGAAATTTGGAAATATGTCGCCTATTGTCAAAAAAACACACTTTTGAATATTGGACATTCATAGGGATGGCCGGAATAGTGTTTCCCAATATTTTTCTTGCAAATTTTCTACCATTTTCGGAAAACGGAGCAAAGTCTTTTTTAAAATTTCAAAAGTCGAAATTGGAAAAATGTCGCCTATTTTCAAAAAAACACACTTTTGCGACTTTTGAATATTGGACATTCATAGAAATGGCCGGTAGAGTGTTCCCCAATAATGTTTTTTGCCCATCTCCTACCATTTTCGGAAAAAGGAGCAAAGTCTTTTTTAAAATTTCAAAAGTCGAAATTTGGAAATATGTCGCCTATTTTCAAAAAAACACGCTTTTGCGACTTTTGAATATTGGACATTCATAGGGATGGCCGGAAGAGTGTTCTTTAATAATGTTTTTTCGCCCATCTCTTACCATTTTCGAAAAAAGGACCTAAGTCCTTTTTAAAATTTCAAAAGTCGAAATTTGGAAATATGTCGCCTATTTTCAAAAAAACACGCTTTTGCGACTTTTGAATATTGGACATTCATAGGGATGGCCGGAATAGTGTTCCTTAATAATGTTTTTTCGCCCATCTCTTACCATTTTCGAAAAAAGGACCTAAGTCCTTTTTAAAATTTCAAAAGTCGAAATTTGGAAATATGTCGCCTATTTTCAAAAAAACACGCTTTTGCGACTTTTGAATATTGGACATTCATAGAAATGGCCGGAAGAGTGTTCCTTAATAATGTTTTTTCGCCCATCTCTTACCATTTTCGAAAAAAGGACCTAAGTCCTTTTTAAAATTTCAAAAGTCGAAATTTGGAAATATGTCGCCTATTTTCAAAAAAACACGCTTTTGCGACTTTTGAATATTGGACATTCATAGAAATGGCCGGAAGAGTGTTCCTTAATAATGTTTTTTCGCCCATCTCCTACCATTTTCGAAAAAAGGAGCAAAGTCCTTTTTAAAATTTCAAAAGTCGAAATTTGGAAAAATGTCGCCTATTGTAAAAAACACACTTTTGAATATTGGACATTCATAGAAATGGCCGGAAGAGTGTTCCCCAATAATTTTTTTGCAAATTTTCTACCATTTGCGGAAAAAAGAGCAAAGTCCTTTTTAAAATTTCCAAAGTCGAAATTTGGAAAAATGTCGCCTATTTTCAAAAAAACACACTTTTGCGACTTTTGAATATTGGACATTCATAGAAATGGCCGGAAGAGTGTTCCTTAATAATGTTTTTTCGCCCATCTCCTACCATTTTCGAAAAAAGGAGCAAAGTCCTTTTTAAAATTTCAAAAGTCGAAATTTGGAAAAATGTCGCCTATTTTCAAAAAAACACACTTTTGCGACTTTTGAATATTGGACATTCATAGAAATTCCCGGAAGAGTGTTCCTTAATAATGTTTTTTCGCCCATCTCCTACCATTTTCGGAAAAAGGAGCAAAGTCCTTTTTAAAATTTCCAAAGTCGAAATTTGGAAAAATGTCGCCTATTTTCAAAAAAACACACTTTTGCGACTTTTGAATATTGGACATTCATAGAAATGGCCGGAAGAGTGTTCCTTAATAATGTTTTTTCGCCCATCTCCTACCATTTTCGAAAAAAGGAGCAAAGTCCTTTTTAAAATTTCAAAAGTCGAAATTTGGAAATATGTCGCCTATTTTCAAAAAAAACACACTGTTGCGACTTTTAATTATTGGACATTCATAGAAATGGCCGGAAGAGTGTTACCCAATAATGTTTTTTGCCCATCTCCTATCATTTTCGGAAAAAGGAGCAAAGTCTTTTTTAAAATTTCAAAAGTCGAAATTTGGAACATTTTTCAAAAAAACACACTTTTGCGACTTTTGAATATTGGACATTCATAGAAATGGCCGGTAGAGTGTTCCCCAATAATGTTTTTTTGCCCATCTCCTACCATTTTCGAAAAAAGGAGCAAAGTCCTTTTTAAAATTTCAAAAGTCGAAATTTGGAAATATGTCGCCTATTTTCAAAAAAACACGCTCTTGCGACTTTTGAATATTGGACATTCATAGGGATGGCCGGAATAGTGTACCCCAATAATTTTTTTTTCCAAAATTTTCTACCATTTTCGGAAAACGGAGCAAAGTCTTTTTTAAAATTTCAAAAGTCGAAATTTGGAAATATGTCGCCTATTGTCAAAAAAACACACTTTTGAATATTGGACATTCATAGGGATGGCCGGAATAGTGTTTCCCAATATTTTTCTTGCAAATTTTCTACCATTTTCGGAAAACGGAGCAAAGTCTTTTTTAAAATTTCAAAAGTCGAAATTGGAAAAATGTCGCCTATTTTCAAAAAACACACTTTTGCGACTTTTGAATATTGGACATTCATAGAAATGGCCGGTAGAGTGTTCCCCAATAATGTTTTTTGCCCATCTCCTACCATTTTCGGAAAAAGGAGCAAAGTCTTTTTTAAAATTTCAAAAGTCGAAATTTGGAAATATGTCGCCTATTTTCAAAAAAACACGCTTTTGCGACTTTTGAATATTGGACATTCATAGGGATGGCCGGAAGAGTGTTCTTTAATAATGTTTTTTCGCCCATCTCTTACCATTTTCGAAAAAAGGACCTAAGTCCTTTTTAAAATTTCAAAAGTCGAAATTTGGAAATATGTCGCCTATTTTCAAAAAAAAACGCTTTTGCGACTTTTGAATATTGGACATTCATAGGGATGGCCGGAATAGTGTTCCTTAATAATGTTTTTTCGCCCATCTCTTACCATTTTCGAAAAAAGGACCTAAGTCCTTTTTAAAATTTTAAAAGTCGAAATTTGGAAATATGTCGGCTAATTTAAAAAAAACACGCTTTTGCGACTTTTGAATATTGGACATTCATAGAAATGGCCGGAAGAGTGTTCCTTAATATTGTTTTTTCGCCTATCTCTTACCATTTTCGAAAAAAGGACCTAAGTCCTTTTTAAAATTTCAAAAGTCGAAATTTGGAAATATGTCGCCTATTTTCAAAAAAACACGCTTTTGCGACATTTGAATATTGGACATTCATAGGGATGGCCGGAATAGTGTTCCCCAATAATTTTTTTTTCGAAAAATTTCTACCATTTTCGGAAAAAGGAGCAAAGTCCTTTTTAAAATTTCAAAAGTCGAAATTTGGAAAAATGTCGCCTATTGTAAAAAACACACTTTTGAATATTGGACATTCATAGAAATGGCCGGAAGAGTGTTCCCCAATAATTTTTCTGCAAATTTTCTACCATTTTCGGAAAAAGGAGCAAAGTCCTTTTTAAAATTTCCAAAGTCGAAATTTGGAAAAATGTCGCCTATTTTCAAAAAAACACACTTTTGCGACTTTTGAATATTGGACATTCATAGAAAAGAGTGTTCCTTAATAATGTTTTTTCGCCCATCTCTTACCATTTTCGAAAAAAGGACCTAAGTCTTTTTTAAAATTTTAAAAGTCGAAATTTGGAAATATGTCGCCTATTTTCAAAAAAACACGCTTTTGCGACTTTTGAATATTGGACATTCATAGGGATGGCCGGAATAGTGTTCCTTAATAATGTTTTTTCGCCCATCTCTTACCATTTTCGAAAAAAGGACCTAAGTCCTTTTTAAAATTTCAAAAGTCGAAATTTGGAAATATGTCGCCTATTTTAAAAAAAACACGCTTTTGCGACTTTTGAATATTGGACATTCATAGAAATGGCCGGAAGAGTGTTCCTTAGAAATGTTTTTTCGCCCATCTCTTACCATTTTCGAAAAAAGGACCTAAGTCCTTTTTAAAATTTCAAAAGTCGAAATTTGGAAATATGTCGCCTATTTTCAAAAAACACGCTTTTGCGACTTTTGAATATTGGACATTCATAGAAATGGCCGGAAGAGTGTTCCTTAATATTGTTTTTTCGCCCATCTCTTACCATTTTCGAAAAAAGGACCTAAGTCCTTTTTAAAATTTCAAAAGTCGAAATTTGGAAATATGTCGCCTATTTTCAAAAAAACACGCTTTTGCGACTTTTGAATATTGGACATTCATAGGGATGGCCGGAATAGTGTTCCCCAATAATTTTTTTTTCGAAAAATTTCTACCATTTTCGGAAAAAGGAGCAAAGTCCTTTTTAAAATTTCAAAAGTCGAAATTTGGAAAAATGTCGCCTATTGTAAAAAACACACTTTTGAATATTGGACATTCATAGAAATGGCCGGAAGAGTGTTCCCCAATAATTTTTTTGCAAATTTTCTACCATTTTCGGAAAAAGGAGCAAAGTCCTTTTTAAAATTTCCAAAGTCGAAATTTGGAAAAATGTCGCCTATTTTCAAAAAAACACACTTTTGCGACTTTTGAATATTGGACATTCATAGAAATGGCCGGAAGAGTGTTCCTTAATAATGTTTTTTCGCCCATCTCCTACAATTTTCGAAAAAAGGAGCAAAGTCCTTTTTAAAATTTCAAAAGTCGAAATTTGGAAAAATGTCGCCTATTTTCAAAAAAACACACTTTTGCGACTTTTGAATATTGGACATTCATAGAAATTCCCGGAAGAGTGTTCCTTAATAATGTTTTTTCGCCCATCTCCTACCATTTTCGAAAAAAGGAGCAAAGTCCTTTTTAAAATTTCAAAAGTCGAAATTTGGAAATATGTCGCCTATTTTCAAAAAAACACGCTTTTGCGACTTTTGAATATTGGACATTCATAGGGATGGCCGGAAGAGTGTTCCTTAATAATGTTTTTTCGCCCATCTCTTACCATTTTCGAAAAAAGGACCTAAGTCCTTTTTAAAATTTCAAAAGTCGAAATTTGGAAATATGTCGCCTATTTTCAAAAAAACACGCTTTTGCGACTTTTGAATATTGGACATTCATAGGGATGGCCGGAATAGTGTTCCTTTATAATGTTTTTTCGCCCATCTCTTACCATTTTCGAAAAAAGGACCTAAGTCCTTTTTAAAATTTCAAAAGTCGAAATTTGGAAATATGTCGCCTATTTTAAAAAAAACACGCTTTTGCGACTTTTGAATATTGGACATTCATAGAAATGGCCGGAAGAGTGTTCCTTAATAATGTTTTTTCGCCCATCTCTTACCATTTTCGAAAAAAGGACCTAAGTCCTTTTTAAAATTTCAAAAGTCGAAATTTGGAAATATGTCGCCTATTTTCAAAAAAACACGCTTTTGCGACTTTTGAATATTGGACATTCATAGGGATGGCCGGAATAGTGTTCCCCAATAATTTTTTTTTCGAAAAATTTCTACCATTTTCGGAAAAAGGAGCAAAGTCCTTTTGAAAATTTCAAAAGTCGAAATTTGGAAAAATGTCGCCTATTGTAAAAAACACACTTTTGAATATTGGACATTCATAGAAATGGCCGGAAGAGTGTTCCCCAATAATTTTTTTTGCAAATTTTCTACCATTTTCGGAAAAAGGAGCAAAGTCCTTTTTAAAATTTCCAAAGTCGAAATTTGGAAAAATGTCGCCTATTTTCAAAAAAACACACTTTTGCGACTTTTGAATATTGGACATTCATAGAAATGGCCGGAAGAGTGTTCCTTAATAATGTTTTTTCGCCCATCTCCTACCATTTTCGAAAAAAGGAGCAATGTCCTTTTTAAAATTTCAAAAGTCGATATTTGGAAAAATGTCGCCTATTTTCAAAAAAACACACTTTTGCGACTTTTGAATATTGGACATTCATAGAAATTCCCGGAAGAGTGTTCCTTAATAATGTTTTTTCGCCCATCTCCTACCATTTTCGAAAAAAGGAGCAAAGTCTTTTTTAAAATTTCAAAAGTCGAAATTTGGAAAAATGTCGCCTATTTTCAAAAAAACACACTTTTGCGACTTTTGAATATTGGACATTCATAGAAATGGCCGGTAGAGTGTTCCCCAATAATGTTTTTTGCCCATCTCCTACCATTTCCGGAAAAAGGAGCAAAGTCCTTTTTAAAATTTCAAAAGTCGAAATTTGGAACATTTTTCAAAAAAACACACTTTTGCGACTTTTGAATATTGGACATTCATAGAAATGGCCGGAAGAGTGTTCCTTAATAATTTATTTTCGCCCATCTCCTACCATTTTCGAAAAAAGGAGCAAAGTCTTTTTTAAAATTTCAAAAGTCGAAATTTGGAACATTTTTCAAAAAAAACACACTTTTGCGACTTTTGAATATTGAACATTCATAGAAATGGCCGGAAGAGTGTTCCCCAATAATGTTTTTTTGCCCATCTCCTACTATTTTCGAAAAAAGGAGCAAAGTCCTTGTTAAAATTTTAAAAGTCGAAATTTGGAAATATGTCGCCTATTTTCAAAAAAACACGCTTTTGCGACTTTTGAATATTGGACATTCATAGAAATGGCCGGAAGAGTGTTCCCCAATAATGTTTTTTGCCCATCTCCTACCATTTTCGGAAAAAGGAGCAAAGTATTTTTTAAAATTTCAAAAGTCGAAATTTGGAAAAATGTCGCCTATTGTAAAAAACACACTTTTGAATATTGGACATTCATAGAAATGGCCGGAAGAGTGTTCCCCAATAATTTTTTTTGCAAATTTTCTACCATTTTCGGAAAAAGGAGCAAAGTCCTTTTTAAAATTTCCAAAGTCGAAATTTGGAAATATGTCGCCTATTTTCAAAAAAACACACTGTTGCGACTTTTGAATATTGGACATTCATAGAAATGGCCGGTAGAGTGTTCCCCAATAATGTTTTTTGCCCATCTCCTACCATTTTCGAAAAAAGGAGCAAAGTCCTTTTTAAAATTTCAAAAGTCGAAATTTGGAAATATGCCGCCTATTTTCAAAAAAACACACTGTTGCGACTTTTGAATATTGGACATTCATAGAAATGGCCGGAAGAGTGTTCCCCAATAATGTTTTTTGCCCATCTCCTACCATTTTCGGAAAAAGGAGCAAAGTCTTTTTTAAAATTTCAAAAGTCGAAATTTGGAAAAATGTCGCCTATTTTCAAAAAAACACACTTTTGCGACTTTTGAATATTGAACATTCATAGAAATGGCCGGTAGAGTGTTCCCCAATAATGTTTTTTGCCCATCTCCTACCATTTCCGGAAAAAGGAGCAAAGTCCTTTTTAAAATTTCAAAAGTCGAAATTTGGAAAAATGTCGCCTATTTTCAAAAAAACACACTTTTGCGACTTTTGAATATTGAACATTCATAGAAATGGCCGGTAGAGTGTTCCCCAATAATGTTTTTTGCCCATCTCCTACCATTTCCGGAAAAAGGAGCAAAGTCCTTTTTAAAATTTCAAAAGTCGAAATTTGGAACATTTTTCAAAAAAACACACTTTTGCGACTTTTGAATATTGGACATTCATAGAAATGGCCGGAAGAGTGTTCCTTAATAATTTATTTTCGCCCATCTCCTACCATTTTCGAAAAAAGGAGCAAAGTCTTTTTTAAAATTTCAAAAGTCGAAATTTGGAACATTTTTCAAAAAAAACACACTTTTGCGACTTTTGAATATTGAACATTCATAGAAATGGCCGGAAGAGTGTTCCCCAATAATGTTTTTTTGCCCATCTCCTACTATTTTCGAAAAAAGGAGCAAAGTCCTTGTTAAAATTTCAAAAGTCGAAATTTGGAACATTTTTCAAAAAAACACACTTTTGCGACTTTTGAATATTGGACATTCATAGAAATGGCCGGAAGAGTGTTCCTTAATAATTTTTTTTCGCCCATTTCCTACCATTTTCGAAAAAAGGAGCAAAGTCTTTTTTAAAATTTCAAAAGTCGAAATTTGGAACATTTTAAAAAAAAAACACACTTTTGCGACTTTTGAATATTGAACATTCATAGAAATGGCCGGAAGAGTGTTCCCCAATAATGTTTTTTTGCCCATCTCCTACCATTTTTGAAAAAAGGAGCAAAGTCCTTGTTAAAATTTTAAAAGTCGAAATTTGGAAATATGTCGCCTATTTTCAAAAAAACACGCTTTTGCGACTTTTGAATATTGGACATTCATAGAAATGGCCGGAAGAGTGTTCCCCAATAATGTTTTTTGCCCATCTCCTACCATTTTCGGAAAAAGGAGCAAAGTCTTTTTTAAAATTTCAAAAGTCGAAATTGGAAAAATGTCGCCTATTTTCAAAAAAACACACTTTTGCGACTTTTGAATATTGGACATTCATAGAAATGGCCGGTAGAGTGTTCCCTAATAATGTTTTTTGCCCATCTCCTACCATTTTCGGAAAAAGGAGCAAAGTCCTTTTTAAAATTTCAAAAGTCGAAATTTGGAACATTTTTCAAAAAAACACACTTTTGCGACTTTTGAATATTGGACATTCATAGAAATGGCCGGAAGAGTGTTCCTTAATAATTTTTTTTCGCCCATCTCCTACCATTTTCGAAAAAAGGAGCAAAGTCTTTTTTAAAATTTCAAAAGTCGAAATTTGGAACATTTTAAAAAAAAAAACACACCTTTGCGACTTTTGAATATTGAACATTCATAGAAATGGCCGGAAGAGTGTTCCCCAATAATGTTTTTTTGCCCATCTCCTACCATTTTTGAAAAAAGGAGCAAAGTCCTTGTTAAAATTTTAAAAGTCGAAATTTGGAAAAATGTCGCCTATTGTCAAAAAAACACACTTTTGCGACTTTTGAATATTGGACATTCATAGAAATGGCCGGAAGAGTGTTCCTTAATAATTTTTTTTCGCCCATCTCCTACCATTTTCGAAAAAAGGAGCAAAGTCTTTTTTAAAATTTCAAAAGTCGAAATTTGGAACATTTTTTAAAAAAAAACACACTTTTGCGACTTTTGAATATTGAACATTCATAGAAATGGCCGGAAGAGTGTTCCCCAATAATGTTTTTTTGCCCATCTCCTACCATTTTTGAAAAAAGGAGCAAAGTCCTTGTTAAAATTTTAAAAGTCGAAATTTGGAAATATGTCGCCTATTTTCAAAAAAACACGTTTTTGCGACTTTTGAATATTGGACATTCATAGAAATGGCCGGAATAGTGTTCCCCAATAATTTTTTTTCGAAAATTTTCTACCATTTTCGAAAAAAGGAGCAAAGTCCTTTTTAAAATTTCAAAAGTCGAAATTTGGAAATATGTCGCCTATTGTCAAAAAAACACACTTTTGAATATTGGACATTCATAGGGATGGCCGGAATAGTGTTCCCCAATAATTTTTTTTGCAAATTTTCTACCATTTTCGGAAAACGGAGCAAAGTCCTTTTTAAAATTTCAAAAGTCGAAATTTGGAAAAATGTCGCCTATTGTCAAAAAACACACTTTTGCGACTTTTGAATATTGGACATTCATAGAAATGGCCGGAAGAGTGTTCCCCAATAATGTTTTTTGCCCATCTCCTACCATTTTCGGAAAAAGGAGCAGTCTTTTTTAAAATTTCAAAAGTCGAAATTTGGAAAAATGTCGCCTATTGTCAAAAAACACACTTGTGCGACTTTTGAATATTGGACATTCATAGAAATGGCCGGAAGAGTGTTCCCCAATAATGTTTTTTGCCCATCTCCTACCATTTTCGGAAAAAGGAGCAAAGTCTTTTTTAAAATTTCAAAAGTCGAAATTTGGAACATTTTTCAAAAAAACACACTTTTGCGACTTTTGAATATTGGACATTCATAGAAATGGCCGGAAGAGTGTTCCTTAATAATGTTTTTTTGCCCATCTCCTACCATTTTCGAAAAAAGGACCAAAGTTCTTTTTAAAATTTCAAAAGTCGAAATTTGGAAAAATGTCGCCTTATTCAAAAAAACACACTTTTGAATATTGGACATTCATAGAAATGGCCGGAATAGTGTTCCCCAATAATGTTTTTTGAAAATTTTCCACCATTTTCGGAAAACGGACCAAAGTCCTTTTTAAAATTTCAAAAGTCGAAATTTGGAAAAATGTCGCCTATTGTCAAAAAACACACTTTTTCGACTTTTGAATATTGGACATTCATAGAAATGGCCGGAAGAGTGTTTCTTAATAATGTTTTTTCGCCCATCTCCTACCATTTTCGAAAAAAGGAGCAAAGTCCTTTTTAAAATTTCAAAAGTCGAAATTTGGAAATATGTCGCCAATTTTCAAAAAAACACACTGTTGCGACTTTTGAATATTGGACATTCATAGAAATGGCCGGAAGAGTGTTCCCCAATAATGCTTTTTGCCCATCTGCTACCATTTTCGAAAAAAGGAGCAAAGTCCTTTTTAAAATTTCAAAAGTCGAAATTTGGAAATATGTCGCCAATTTTCAAAAAAACACACTTTTGCGACTTTTGAATATTGGACATTCATAGAAATGGCCGGTAGAGTGTTCCCCAATAATGTTTTTTTGCCCATCTCCTACCATTTTCGAAAAAAGGAGCAAATTCCTTTTTAAAATTTCAAAAGTCGAAATTTGGAAATATGTCGCCTATTTTCAAAAAAACACGCTTTTGCGACTTTTGAATATTGGACATTCATAGATATGGCCGGAAGAGTGTTCCCCAATAATTTTTTTTCCCAAATTTTCTACCATTTTCGGAAAAAGGAGCAAAGTCCTTTTTAAAATTTCAAAAGTCGAAATTTGGAATATTTTTCAAAAAAACACACTTTTGCGACTTTTGAATATTGGACATTCATAGAAATGGCCGGAAGAGTGTTCCTTAATAATGTTTTTTCGCCCATCTCCTACCATTTTCGAAAAAAGGAGCAAAGTCCTTTTTAAAATTTCAAAAGTCGAAATTTGGAAATATGTCGCCTATTTTCAAAAAAACACACTGTTGCGACTTTTGAATATTGGACATTCATAGAAATGGCCGGAAGAGTGTTCCCCAATAATGTTTTTTGCCCATCTCCTACCATTTTCGGAAAAAGGAGCAAAGTCTTTTTTAAAATTTCAAAAGTCGAAATTGGAAAAATGTCGCCTATTTTCAAAAAAACACACTTGTGCGACTTTTGAATATTGGACATTCATAGAAATGGCCGGAAGAGTGTTCCTTAATAATGTTTTTTCGCCCATCTCCTACCATTTTCGAAAAAAGGAGCAAAGTCTTTTTTAAAATTTCAAAAGTCGAAATTTGGAAATATGTCGCCTATTTTCAAAAAAACACACCGTTGCGACTTTTGAATATTGGACATTCATAGAAATGGCCGGAATAGTGTTCCCAAATAATTTTTTATCGCAAATTTGCTACCATTTTCGGAAAACGGAGCAAAGTCCTTTTTAAAATTTCAAAAGTCGAAATTTGGAAAAATGTCGCCTATTGTCAAAAAACACACTTTTTCGACTTTTGAATATTGGACATTCATAGAAATGGCCGGAAAAGTGTTCCTTAATAATGTTTTTTCGCCCATCTCCTACCATTTTCGAAAAAAGGAGCAAAGTCCTTTTTAAAATTTCAAAAGTCGAAATTTGGAAATATGTCGCCTATTTTCAAAAAAACACACTGTTGCGACTTTTGAATATTGGACATTCATAGAAATGGCCGGAAGAGTGTTCCCCAATAATGTTTTTTGCCCATCTCCTACCATTTTCGGAAAAAGGAGCAAAGTCTTTTTTAAAATTTCAAAAGTCGAAATTTGGAACATTTTTCAAAAAAACACACTTTTGCGACTTTTGAATATTGGACATTCATAGAAATGGCCGGAAGAGTGTTCCTTAATAATGTTTTTTTGCCCATCTCCTACCATTTTCGAAAAAAGGAGCAAAGTCCTTTTTAAAATTTCAAAAGTCGAAATTTGGAAATATGTCGCCTATTTTCAAAAAAAAAAACACACTGTTGCGACTTTTGAATATTGGACATTCATAGAAATGGCCGGAAGAGTGTTCCCCAATAATGTTTTTTGCCCATCTCCTACCATTTTCGGAAAAAGGAGCAAAGTCTTTTTTAAAATTTCAAAAGTCGAAATTTGGAACATTTTTCAAAAAAAACACACTTTTGCGACTTTTTAATATTGAACATTCATAGAAATGGCCGGAAGAGTGTTCCCCAATAATGTTTTTTTGCCCATCTCCTACCATTTTCGAAAAAAGGAGCAAAGTCCTTGTTAAAATTTTAAAAGTCGAAATTTGGAAATATGTCGCCTATTTTCAAAAAAACACGCTTTTGCGACATTTGAATATTGGACATTCATAGGGATGGCCGGAATAGTGTTCCCCAATAATTTTTTTTTCCAAAAATTTCTACCATTTTCGGAAAAAGGAGCAAAGTCCTTTTTAAAATTTCAAAAGTCGAAATTTGGAAATATATCGCCTATTGTCAAAAAAACACACTTTTGAATATTGGACATTCATAGGGATGGCCGGAATAGTGTTCTCAATAATTTTTTTTGCAAATTTTCTACCAGTTTCGGAAAACGGAGCAAAGTCCTTTTTAAAATTTCAAAAGTCGAAATTTGGAAAAATGTCGCCTATTGTCAAAAAACACATTTTTTCGACTTTTGAATATTGGACATTCATAGAAATGGCCGGAAGAGTGTTCCCCAATAATTTTTTTTGCCCATCTCCTACCATTTTCGGAAAAAGGAGCAGTCTTTTTTTAAATTTCAAAAGTCGAAATTTGGAAAAATGTCGCCTATTGTCAAAAAACACACTTGTGCGACTTTTGAATATTGGACATTCATAGAAATGGACATTCATTTTAATTATTGGACATTCATAGAAATGGCCGGAAGAGTGTTCCTTAATAATGTTTTTTCGCCCATCTCCTACCATTTTCGAAAAAAGGACCAAAGTCCTTTTTAAAATTTCAAAAGTCAAAATTTGGAAATATGTCGCCTATTTTCAAAAAAACACGCTTTTGCGACTTTTGAATATTGGACATTCATAGGGATGGCCGGAATAGTGTTCCCCAATTATTTTTTTTGCCCATCTCCTACCATTTTTGAAAAAGGAGCAAAGTCCTTTTTAAAATTTCAAAAGTCGAAATTTGGAAAAATGTCGCCTATTGTAAAAAACACACTTTTGAATATTGGACATTCATAGAAATGGCCGAAAGAGTGTTCCCCAATAATTTTTTTTGCAAATTTTCTACCATTTTCGGAAAACGGAGCAAAGTCCTTTTTAAAATTTCAAAAGTCGAAATTTGGAACATTTTTCAAAAAAACACACTTTTGCGACTTTTAATTATTGGACATTCATAGAAATGGCCGGAAGAGTGTTCCTTTATAATGTTTTTTTGCCCATCTCCTACCATTTTCGAAAAAAGGAGCAAAGTCCTTTTTAAAATTTCAAAAGTCGAAATTTGAAAAAATGTCGCCTATTGTCAAAAAACACACTTTTGCGACTTTTGAATATTGGACATTCATAGAAATGGCCGGTAGAGTGTTCCCCAATAATGTTTTTTTGCCCATCTCCTACCATTTTCGAAAAAAGGAGCAAAGTCCTTTTTAAAATTTCAAAAGTCGAAATTTGGAACATTTTTCAAAAAAACACACTTTTGCGACTTTTAATTATTGGACATTCATAGAAATGGCCGGAAGAGTGTTCCTTAATAATGTTTTTTCGCCCATCTCCTACCATTTTCGAAAAAAGGACCAAAGTCCTTTTTAAAATTTCAAAAGTCGAAATTTGGAAATATGTCGCCTATTTTCAAAAAAACACGCTTTTGCGACTTTTGAATATTGGACATTCATAGGGATGGCCGGAATAGTGTTCCCCAATAATTTTTTTTGCCCATCTCCTACCATTTTTGAAAAAGGAGCAAAGTCCTTTTTAAAATTTCAAAAGTCGAAATTTGGAAAAATGTCGCCTATTGTAAAAAACACACTTTTGAATATTGGACATTCATAGAAATGGCCGGAAGAGTGTTCCCCAATAATTTTTTTTGCAAATTTTCTACCATTTTCGGAAAACGGAGCAAAGTCCTTTTTAAAATTTCAAAAGTCGAAATTTGGAAAAATGTCGCCTATTGTCAAAAAAACACACTTTTGCGACTTTTGAATATTGGACATTCATAGAAATGGCCGGAATAGTGTTCCTTAATAATATTTTTTCGCCCATCTCCTACCATTTTCGAAAAAAGGAGCAAAGTCCTTTTTAAAATTTCCAAAGTCGAAATTTGGAAATATGTCGCCTATTTTCAAAAAAACACACTGTTGCGACTTTTGAATATTGGACATTCATAGAAATGGCCGGAAGAGTGTTCCCCAATAATGTTTTTTGCCCATCTCTTACCATTTTCGGAAAAAGGAGCAAAGTCTTTTTTAAAATTTCAAAAGTCGAAATTGAAAAAATGTCGCCTATTTTCAAAAAAACACACTTGTGCGACTTTTGAATATTGGACATTCATAGAAATGGCCGGAAGAGTGTTCCTTAATAATGTTTTTTCGCCCATCTCCTACCATTTTCGAAAAAAGGAGCAAAAACCTTTTTAAAATTTCAAAAGTCGAAATTTGGAAATATGTAGCCTATTGTCAAAAAACACACTTTTGCGACTTTTGAATATTGGACATTCATAGAAATGGCCGGAAGAGTGTTAACCAATAATGTTTTTTGCCCATCTCCTACCATTTTCGGAAAAAGGAGCAGTCTTTTTTAAAATTTTAAAAGTCGAAATTTGGAAAAATGTCGCCTATTGTCAAAAAAAAAAACACACTTTTGAATATTGGACATTCATAGGGATGGCCGGAATAGTGTTCCCCAATAATTTTTTTTGCAAATTTTCTACCATTTTCGGAAAACGGAGCAAAGTCCTTTTTAAAATTTCAAAAGTCGAAATTTGGAAAAATGTCGCCTATTGTCAAAAAACACACTTTTGCGACTTTTGAATATTGGACATTCATAGAAATGGCCAGAAGAGTGTTAACCAATAATGTTTTTTGCCCATCTCCTACCATTTTCGGAAAAAGGAGCAAAGTCTTTTTTAAAATTTCAAAAGTCGAAATTTTAAAAATTACGCCTATTTTCAAAAAAACACACTTGTGCGACTTTTGAATATTGGACATTCATAGAAATGGCCGGAAGAGTGTTCCTTAATAATGTTTTTTCGCCCATCTCCTACCATTTTCGAAAAAAGGAGCAAAGTCCTTTTTAAAATTTCAAAAGTCGAAATTTGGAAATATGTCGCCTATTTTCAAAAAAACACGCTTTTGCGACTTTTTAATATTGGACATTCATAGGGATGGCCGGAATAGTGTTCCCCAATAATTTTTTTTCGAAAATTTTCTACCATTTTCGGAAAAAGGAGCAAAGTCCTTTTTAAAATTTCAAAAGTCGAAATTTGGAAATATGTAACCTATTGTCAAAAAAACACACTTTTGAATATTGGACATTCATAGGGATGGCCGGAATAGTGTTCCCAAATAATTTTTTTTCGCAAATTTTCTACCATTTTCGGAAAACGGAGCAAAGTCCTTTTTAAAATTTCAAAAGTCGAAATTTGGAAAAATGTCGCCTATTGTCAAAAAACACACTTTTACGACTTTTGAATATTGGACATTCATAGAAATGGCCGGAAGAGTGTTCCCCAATAATGTTTTTTGCCCATCTCCTACCATTTTCGGAAAAAGGAGCAGTCTTTTTTAAAATTTTAAAAGTCGAAATTGGGAAAAATGTCGCCTATTTTGAAAAAAACACGCTTTTGCGACTTTTGAATATTGGCCATTCATAGGGATGGACGGAATAGTGTACCCCAATAATTTTTTTTTCGAAAATTTTCTACCATTTTCGGAAAAAGGAGCAAAGTCCTTTTTAAAATTTCAAAAGTCGAAATTTGGAAATATGTCGCCTATTGTCAAAAAAACACACTTTTGAATATTGGACATTCATAGGGATGGCCGGAATAGTGTTCCCCAATACTTTTTTGCAAATTTTCTACCATTTTCGGAAAACGGAGCAAAGTCCTTTTTAAAATTTCAAAAGTCGAAATTTGGAAAAATGTCGCCTATTGTCAAAAAACAAACTTTTGCGACTTTTGAATATTGGACATTCATAGAAATGGCCGGAAGAGTGTTCCCCAATAATGTTTTTTGCCCATCTCCTACCATTTTCGGAAAAAGGAGCAAAGTCTTTTTTAAAATTTCAAAAGTCGAAATTTGGAACATTTTTTAAAAAAACACACTTTTGCGACTTTTGAATATTGGACATTCATAGAAATGGCCGGTAGAGTGTTCCCCAATAATGTTTTTTGCCCATCTCCTACCATTTTCGGAAAAAGGAGCAAAGTCTTTTTTAAAATTTCAAAAGTCGAAATTTGGAACATTTTTCAAAAAAACACACTTTTGCGACTTTTAATTATTGGACATTCATAGAAATGGCCGGAAGAGTGTTCCTTAATAATGTTTTTTCGCCCATCTCCTACCATTTTCGAAAAAAGGACCAAAGTCCTTTTTAAAATTTCAAAAGTCGAAATTTGGAAATATGTCGCCTATTTTCAAAAAAACACGCTTTTGCGACTTTTGAATATTGGACATTCATAGGGATGGCCGGAAGAGTGTTCCCCAATAATTTTTTTTGCCCATCTCCTACCATTTTTGAAAAAGGAGCAAAGTCCTTTTTAAAATTTCAAAAGTCGAAATTTGGAAATATGTCGCCTATTGTAAAAAACACACTTTTGAATATTGGACATTCATAGAAATGGCCGGAAGAGTGTTCCCCAATAATTTTTTTTGCAAATTTTCTACCATTTTCGGAAAACGGAGCAAAGTCCTTTTTAAAATTTCAAAAGTCGAAATTTGGAACATTTTTCAAAAAAACACACTTTTGCGACTTTTAATTATTGGACATTCAAGAAATGGCCGGAAGAGTGTTCCTTAATAATGTTTTTTCGCCCATCTCCTACCATTTTCGAAAAAAGGAGCAAAGTCCTTTTTAAAATTTCAAAAGTCGAAATTTGGAAAAATGTCGCCTATTGTCAAAAAACACACTTTTGCGACTTTTGAATATTGGACATTCATAGAAATGGCCGGTAGAGTGTTCCCCAATAATGTTTTTTTGCCCATCTCCTACCATTTTCGAAAAAAGGAGCAAAGTCCTTTTTAAAATTTCAAAAGTCGAAATTTGGAACATTTTTCAAAAAAACACACTTTTGCGACTTTTAATTATTGGACATTCATAGAAATGGCCGGAAGAGTGTTCCTTAATAATGTTTTTTCGCCCATCTCCTACCATTTTCGAAAAAAGGACCAAAGTCCTTTTTAAAATTTCAAAAGTCGAAATTTGGAAAGATGTCGCCTATTTTAAAAAAAACACGCTTTTGCGACTTTTGAATATTGGACATTCATAGGGATGGCCGGAATAGTGTTCCCCAATAATTTTTTTTGCCCATCTCCTACCATTTTCGGAAAAAGGAGCAAAGTCCTTTTTAAAATTTCAAAAGTCGAAATTGGGAAAAATGTCGCCTATTTTGAAAAAAACACGCTTTTGCGACTTTTGAATATTGGACATTCATAGAAATGGCCGGAAGAGTGTTCCCCAATAATGTTTTTTGCCCATCTCCTACCATTTTCGGAAAAAGGAGCAAAGTCTTTTTTAAAATTTCAAAAGTCGAAATTTGGAACATTTTTCAAAAAAACACACTTTTGCGACTTTTTAATATTGGCCATTCATAGGGATGGCCGGAATAGTGTACCCCAATAGTTTTTTTTTCGAAAATTTTCTACCATTTTCGGAAAAAGGAGCAAAGTCCTTTTTAAAATTTCAAAAGTCGAAATTTGGAAATATGTCGCCTATTGTCAAAAAAACACACTTTTGAATATTGGACATTCATAGGGATGGCCGGAATAGTGTTCCCCAATACTTTTTTGCAAATTTTCTACCATTTTCGGAAAACGGAGCAAAGTCCTTTTTAAAATTTCAAAAGTCGAAATTTGGAAATATGTCGCCTATTGTCAAAAAACAAACTTTTGCGACTTTTGAATATTGGACATTCATAGAAATGGCCGGAAGAGTGTTAACCAATAATGTTTTTTGCCCATCTCCTACCATTTTCGGAAAAAGGAGCAGTCTTTTTTAAAATTTTAAAAGTCGAAATTGGGAAAAATGTCGCCTATTTTGAAAAAAACACGCTTTTGCGACTTTTGAATATTGGACATTCATAGAAATGGCCGGAAGAGTGTTCCCCAATAATGTTTTTTGCCCATCTCCTACCATTTTCGGAAAAAGGAGCAAAGTCTTTTTTAAAATTTCAAAAGTCGAAATTTGGAACATTTTTCAAAAAAACACACTTTTGCGACTTTTTAATATTGGCCATTCATAGGGATGGCCGGAATAGTGTACCCCAATAGTTTTTTTTTCGAAAATTTTCTACCATTTTCGGAAAAAGGAGCAAAGTCCTTTTTAAAATTTCAAAAGTCGAAATTTGGAAATATGTCGCCTATTGTAAAAAAAACACACTTTTGAATATTGGACATTCATAGGGATGGCCGGAATAGTGTTCCCCAATACTTTTTTGCAAATTTTCTACCATTTTCGGAAAACGGAGCAAAGTCCTTTTTAAAATTTCAAAAGTCGAAATTTGGAAATATGTCGCCTATTGTCAAAAAACAAACTTTTGCGACTTTTGAATATTGGACATTCATAGAAATGGCCGGAAGAGTGTTCCTTTATAATGTTTTTTCGCCCATCTACTACCATTTTCGAAAAAAGGAGCAAAGTCCTTTTTAAAATTTCAAAAGTCGAAATTTGGAAAAATGTCGCCTATTGTCAAAAAACACACTTTTGCGACTTTTGAATATTGGACATTCATAGAAATGGCCGGAAGAGTGTTCCTTAATAATATTTTTTCGCCCATCTCCTACCATTTTCGAAAAAAGGAGCAAAGTCCTTTTTAAAATTTCAAAAGTCGAAATTTGGAAATATGTCGCCTATTTTCAAAAAAACACACTGTTGCGACTTTTGAATATTGGACATTCATAGAAATGGCAGGAAGAGTGTTCCCCAATAATGTTTTTTGCCCATCTCCTACCATTTTCGAAAAAAGGAGCAAAGTCTTTTTTAAAATTTCAAAAGTCGAAATTTGGAACATTTTTCAAAAAAACACACTTTTGCGACTTTTTAATATTGGACATTCATAGGGATGGCCGGAATAGTGTTCCCCAATAATTTTTTTTTCGAAAATTTTCTACCATTTTCGGAAAGAGGAGCAAAGTCCTTTTTAAAATTTCAAAAGTCGAAATTTGGAAATATGTCGCCTATTGTCAAAAAAACACACTTTTGAATATTGGACATTCATAGCGATGGCCGGAATAGTGTTCCCCAATAATTTTTTTTGCAAATTTTCTACCATTTTCGGAAAACGGAGCAAAGTCCTTTTTAAAATTTCAAAAGTCGAAATTTGGAAAAATGTCGCCTATTGTCAAAAAACACACTTTTGCGACTTTTGAATATTGGACATTCATAGAAATGGCCGGAAGAGTGTTAACCAATAATGTTTTTTGCCCAACTCCTACCATTTTCGGAAAAAGGAGCAGTCTTTTTTAAAATTTTAAAAGTCGAAATTTGGAAAAATGTCGCCTATCTTCAAAAAAACACGCTTTTGCGACTTTTGAATATTGGCCATTCATAGGGATGGCCGGAATAGTGTACCCCAATAATTTTTTTTCGAAAATTTTCTACCATTTTCGGAAAAAGGAGCAAAGTCCTTTTTAAAATTTCAAAAGTCGAAATTTGGAAATATGTCGCCTATTGTCAAAAAAACACACTTTTGAATATTGGACATTCATAGGGATGGCCGGAATAGTGTTCCCCAATACTTTTTTGCAAATTTTCTACCATTTTCGGAAAACGGAGCAAAGTCCTTTTTAAAATTTCAAAAGTCGAAATTTGGAAATATGTCGCCTATTGTCAAAAAACAAACTTTTGCGACTTTTGAATATTGGACATTCATAGAAATGGCCGGAAGAGTGTTCCTTTATAATGTTTTTTCGCCCATCTCCTACCATTTTCGAAAAAAGGAGCAAAGTCCTTTTTAAAATTTCAAAAGTCGAAATTTGGAAAAATGTCGCCTATTGTCAAAAAACACACTTTTGCGACTTTTGAATATTGGACATTCATAGAAATGGCCGGAAGAGTGTTCCTTAATAATATTTTTTCGCCTATCTCCTACCATTTTCGAAAAAAGGAGCAAAGTCCTTTTTAAAATTTCAAAAGTCGAAATTTGGAAATATGTCGCCTATTTTCAAAAAAACACACTGTTGCGACTTTTGAATATTGGACATTCATAGAAATGGCAGGAAGAGTGTTCCCCAATAATGTTTTTTGCCCATCTCCTACCATTTTCGAAAAAAGGAGCAAAGTCTTTTTTAAAATTTCAAAAGTCGAAATTTGGAACATTTTTCAAAAAAACACACTTTTGCGACTTTTTAATATTGGACATTCATAGGGATGGCCGGAATAGTGTTCCCCAATAATTTTTTTTTCGAAAATTTTCTACCATTTTCGGAAAGAGGAGCAAAGTCCTTTTTAAAATTTCAAAAGTCGAAATTTGGAAATATGTCGCCTATTGTCAAAAAAACACACTTTTGAATATTGGACATTCATAGGGATGGCCGGAATAGTGTTCCCCAATAATTTTTTTTGCAAATTTTCTACCATTTTCGGAAAACGGAGCAAAGTCCTTTTTAAAATTTCAAAAGTCGAAATTTGGAAAAATGTCGCCTATTGTCAAAAAACACACTTTTGCGACTTTTGAATATTGGACATTCATAGAAATGGCCGGAAGAGTGTTAACCAATAATGTTTTTTGCCCATCTCCTACCATTTTCGGAAAAAGGAGCAGTCTTTTTTAAAATTTCAAAAGTCGAAATTTGGAAAAATGTCGCCTATCTTCAAAAAAACACGCTTTTGCGACTTTTGAATATTGGCCATTCATAGGGATGGCCGGAATAGTGTACCCCAATAATTTTTTTTCGACAATTTTCTACCATTTTCGGAAAAAGGAGCAAAGTCCTGTAGGATGAAAACACAACGACTTTACGCTTTCAGGTCACTTTATTAACTCATGTATATACAAAATAACTTAAAGCTATGTAGACGTAAGACAGTGATAGATATTTATATATATACTTAAAGCTATGTAAATGTAAGACAGTGACAGATATATATATATACAGAAACTTAAAGCTAACTGACATTACAAAGTACACTGTCAAAAATACAAGTATACCAATGAAACAAAGCGGGCATACACCAATAACAAACAGCACATTACTACAATTCGGCCCTCCTGACAACGAGATCCCCTGATCTCGGTTCTACTAACTCCGTGACCCACGACCCTTGAACCACGGGCGGATATTCCCAACTGCCCATACACCCTTGTACGGGTTACGAGATTGTTGAAAACCCTCTATATCCTTCAGCAAATATCTATCATTCCGCAAAACTTTCGATACCCTAAATGGTCCCTTGAATTTCGGAACCAATTTACGGGATATACCAGCGTGTGAATCAAAATTCTTCACCATAACATAGTCGTCGACAAAATACTTCGTAGGTGCCTTTCTCCGTTTGTCGACATAATTCTTGTTATAGTCCTGCAATGTCTTCTGCCTTACTGATGCCCTGTCTCTAATCTCACCGTGATCCACTTGTTTGACATCCTGTACATCCTCAATCAAAGTCTCCTTTAAAAAATCCGTCACACTACCCCTTTGCCCGACACCGAATAACATGGCACTCGGATGCTCGCCTATTGCCCTATGGACAGTGTTGTTAAGGCTGTATTCAACTTTATCCAATACCATATCCCAGAAAACATTCTCCTCAGGCCGTACCAATTTTGCTATCATTGGACCAATACTCCTGTTCACTCTCTCAACCTGCCCATTTGCCTGCGGGGAACCAGTAGCAACCCTCACATGTTTGATTCCATTTTCCTCCATAAACTCCCGGAACTCCCCAGATGTAAATGCAGTACCCCTATCGCTTATGACATACCTCGGTCGACTGTAACATCGGAAATAGTCCCTCAAATGACCAATAACCTCCTTCGTATTCGTCGTCTTCGTCGGATAAAGTCTCACAAATTTCGTATTAGCGTCGATAACAACCAAAATATGTTTGAGTGTCCTACCATTATCAACGGGCCCGTAATGGTCTATGTGAACCATATCAAACGGTTTTCTGGGCTTTGGGATATTATTCAAAAATCCTTCTTCCTTTCCGTGTTTCGAAGAATATGCTATGCACTTCAAACAATTTTGTATGTGAACCGACGCCTTTTCCCTAATCTTCGGAAACCAATAGCTTTTAGCGATAAGTTCAGTCATTTTGTCGATCCCCACATGACCAATCTCATCATGGTATTTATAAAAAACATGATGTTCCATGTCTTCCGGCACGCAAAACAATAAAGCGTCATTATTCGATTTCCTATAAATAACTCCATTCCTCATCTCAAACAACTTATGTTGTTTCCTCTGAAGTTCACACTTAAGGCCCTTCAATTTCGTATCTTTATTCTGACATATGACCAAATTCTCCTCAAAAGTATTACTCTCGATCACCATTATGCTCAAACACCTACTAAGTGCATCCACATGTTGCATCCGCGAACCAGTTCTATGTTTCAAAACGTAGTCATAATTTTGCAGTTCAAGACCCCATCTCGCAATCCTTGGGTTAAGTTCTTTTTTATTCAACGTCATTGTCAGTGAATTACAGTCCGTGACAATTTTAAACTTCTTTCCCTGTAAGTATATTCGAAATCTTTTCAAAGCGTTAATAATTGCAAGTGTCTCTAATTCAAAACTGTGATATTTAGATTCAACCTCCGTCGTACGCTTCGAAAAATAAAACACCGGGTGCATTTTACCGTCCTCCTTTTTCTGTAAAAGAACAGCTCCAAAACCTACGCTGCTTGCATCACAATGCAATTCAGTATCATCCTTTGGATCGTATAAAGCCAACACCGGCGACCCCATCAATTTCTCCTTCAACAGCTCAAAAGCTCCAAGTTCCTCCGTCCCAAATTTGAATTTTCTATCCTTTCTAGTCAAATCATATAATGGTCTAGCCATTAAAGAAAAATCCTTGACAAATCTTCTGAAGTAAGAACAAAGTCCCAAAAAACTTTGTACCGAATGTACGTTTGTCGGCAACGGAAAGTTTTTTATTGCACTCGATCCATCGATCATCGAGTGCAATATCGAGTCCACGATCATCCGCTCCAATACCCTGGCCATCAATTTTATATCCTAAATATGTAACAGTTGTCTGTAAAAATTCACACTTGTCCAGTCTTAGCTCCAACTTATTCTCCACTAATTTATCAAAAACCTCTCTCAGTACAAGAAAATGTTCACCAATATCCGTTGTTGCGATCATTATGTCATCCAAATAAATAATCAACTTACCATCCCTTACCATGTCTGCAAAAATTCTGTTTACAAATCTTTGAAAAACTGAGGGGGCATTTCTCAAACCAAACGGCATCCTCAAAAACTCATATTGGCCTAACGGAGTAACAAAAGAAGTATACTTCACTGAATCCTCATCAACATACACATGAAAAAAACCATTTCTCAAATCCAATTTCGTAAAATATTTCTTACCCGCCAGTCTATCCAACAAATCATCTATCAAGGGAATAGGATAGCTATCCTTGGCTGTCATTCTATTCAGCACACGGTAATCCACACACAGCCTAAGATCACCCGTTTTCTTCTTCACCAAAACAATAGGCGAAACAAATTCTGATTCACTCGGCCTGATGTAACCCTTTTCCAAGTATTCATCCAAAATTACCTGTAACCGCTGCCTCTCATCATAGGACAATCTGCGAGGGGTACAACTAAAAGGTTTCGGATTTTCAACAATCAACTTCATATTACTCTTCACCCTAGGTTCAACTGGTCTTTGTGGCCGTAAATAACATCCCAAAAACATTTCATCCAACTTTTCTCTATCCTTATAACTCACATTTTCACCCACAATGAGCTGGTTTCCGCCATTCTCCCCGCAATCAATAGACATTATCATATTCAGCACTTTTTCAAATTCATAATCCATTACCCTGTCATCATTTCGGCCAACCCCCGCTATCAACCTTAATCCTGCCATTTCCAAAAAATCCCTGACCAAAATACAATCATACACCATTGACCCATCATCAACAATAATCATCTTCAATTCAATTCTTTTATTTTAAAAAAAAACATAAAATAAACATTTTCCATAAGTTTTCAATCTACTCTTATTAATTCCAAAAAATGATGAGTCAACTTCTGACATTTCAGTAAAATTTATCTTTCCCGCAACATCTGACCTCCTAACTAAGCTGACGGGGCTCCCCGTGTCTATTAGGCATTCTATGTAAAAACAATCATTGAAATTTTCATTAGTACTAAACTTAAAATACCTTAAATAATCATTCTCGTTCACCTTGGACACTGCTTCTCTTCGTTCAGGGCACGCTGCAACACGATGTTCCAAGCTCCCACAAGCATAACATGCACCTACTTCCCTCTTTGGTTTCCGGCAATCGGTAGCAAAATGTCCTACTGAATTGCAGTTGTAGCATCTATACTTGGTTTCGTTTTTTGTTGTCTTCGATGACATTGGGACTGGTAACTGAATCGTGGAGAATGCCTGCAACAGCTGCGCCTTATTCTTGTAACATTGTAATTTGGCATGTATTTTCAAATTTTCATCAGGTATGCCCTCAATTATATTATCGACAAGTTCGTCCTCATCAATTCGGAATTTACTGGCCAACAAGACTTTCTCATTAAAATAATTCATGAAGCTTACATTGTACTGCCATTTGTATGCTTCAAAATTGCGCCGCATTACTAGTTTGTTTTCTTTTGAACTGAATACATTTAACATTTCTGCAAACAAGACATCGAGTTCCTCATTAACATAGTTTGATTTTGAATGCAGCCACAGTTGAGCTTTTCCCTTAACCTTACACATCAACAAAGCTTTCAAGGTACTGTCATCCACAGGATACTTTCTTGCAATATTTTTAAATTGTAAAATCCATACTTCTGGGCAAACTGCACCATCATATTCCGTCAATAAATCTTTAAGTAAACCCAACGACATAATGTTGTCGTTATTGTTTACGTTTCGACCACTATTGCGTGAAACTTCATTTGCTCCGTTTGTGTTGTTGTTCAAACTTGTATTATACACATTTCTACATTCATCTTGAACGTCATTAAATAAAACACTCATTCGACATTTTTTCCAAACTCATCTTTTCTCTTATAAAACTCATTTTCTTTAATCAAAAGTTCTTTTTCTCTTTTCAAAAGTTCAAGTTCTCTTATCATTTGATTAAAGTTAATTTCACTCCAATCTGCACTTGCTGCGATTTCACCGTTCATTTGCACTCTTTCTGTCATTTGCGTGGTCTCATTTTCTGCACTCATTTGGTCATTTTCGATCATTTGACTTTGTTCATTCGTTTGTGTTTCAACATGCTCAATACCATCACTCATCTCTTCTACTGTGTTAGTGACAACGATGCTTTCAATTGGACATACCCCTCTATCATTTGCTGGAACTTCATTGAGTCGCAAAACAAGCGCACTTTTCGTACCAGCGGTGGGCAAATTAAGTTGTTGCAGCTATCCTCGCAGCTGCGCAGCCGTGTACTTGTTCGGGTTGACTTCTTCCATTCTTGTTTGCTGCCTCTTCTACTTTATTTTTCGTTAGTAACAAAATGCACACGAAACCAAGGTCTTTTCTCTTCTGGATTTTTCTGTAGTTATTCTTCTGTTCTATTCTTTCCTTTTCTATCGAATTACCTTTGAACTTCACAATTTCTTGCCGTTGTAAATTCTGTATGTATTTGTTCTTCGTTTTGTACAGCAAATTATCGCTAACGGGAACAAATTTTCCCTCTTTTTTTTCTTACACGCACTGTTTAAATTGGTTCTCCTCACTTCCCAAACATGTAACCAACTTTGTCTCCCAAATGTCTTCCTTTCAACAAAATAAAAATTTATTTAAATTTTTTTTTTAAGGGTAATCCCACTTCTGATAAACTGTAGGATGAAAACACAACGACTTTACGCTTTCAGGTCACTTTATTAACTCATGTATATACAAAATAACTTAAAGCTATGTAGACGTAAGACAGTGATAGATATTTATATATATACTTAAAGCTATGTAAATGTAAGACAGTGACAGATATATATATATATACAGAAACTTAAAGCTAACTGACATTACAAAGTACACTGTCAAAAATACAAGTACACCAATGAAACAAAGCGGGCATACACCAATAACAAACAGCACATTACTACAGTCCTTTTTAAAATTTCAAAAGTCGAAATTTGGAAATATGTCGCCTATTGTCAAAAAAACACACTTTTGAATATTGGACATTCATAGGGATGGCCGGAATAGTGTTCCCCAATACTTTTTTGCAAATTTTCTACCATTTTCGGAAAACGGAGCAAAGTCCTTTTTAAAATTTCAAAAGTCGAAATTTGGAAAAATGTCGCCTATTGTCAAAAAACAAACTTTTGCGACTTTTGAATATTGGACATTCATAGAAATGGCCGGAAGAGTGTTCCTTAATAATGTTTTTTCGCCCATCTCCTACCATTTTCGAAAAAAGAAGCAAAGTCCTTTTTAAAATTTCAAAAGTCGAAATTTGAAAAAATGTCGCCTATTGTCAAAAAACACACTTTTGCGACTTTTGAATATTGGACATTCATAGAAATGGCCGGAAGAGTGTTCCCCAATAATGTTTTTTGCCCATCTCCTACCATATTCGAAAAAAGGAGCAAAGTCTTTTTTAAAATTTCAAAAGTCGAAATTTGGAAAAATGTCGCCTATTGTCAAAAAACACACTTTTGCGACTTTTGAATATTGGACATTCATAGAAATGGCCGGAAGAGTGTTCCTTAATAATGTTTTTTCGCCCATCTCCTACCATTTTCGAAAAAGGAGCAAAGTCTTTTTTAAAATTTCAAAAGTCGAAATTTGGAAATATGTCGCCTATTTTCAAAAAAACACACTTTTGAATATTGGACATTCATAGAAATGGCCGGAAGAGTGTTCCTTAATAATGTTTTTTCGCCCATCTCCTACCATTTTCGAAAAAAGGAGCAAAGTCCTTTTTAAAATTTCAAAAGTCGAAATTTGGAACATTTTTAAAAAAAACACACTTTTGCGACTTTTGAATATTGGACATTCATAGAAATGGCCGGTAGAGTGTTCCCCAATAATGTTTTTTTGCCCATCTCCTACCATTTTCGAAAAAAGGAGCAAAGTCCTTTTTAAAATTTCAAAAGTCGAAATTTGGAAATATGTCGCCTATTTTCAAAAAAACACGCTTTTGCGACTTTTTAATATTGGACATTCATAGGGATGGCCGGAATAGTGTTCCCCAATAATTTTTTTTGCAAATTTTCTACCATTTTCGGAAAACGGAGCAAAGTCCTTTTTAAAATTTCAAAAGTCGAAATTTGGAAAAATGTCGCCTATTGTCAAAAAACACACTTTTGCGACTTTTGAATATTGGACATTCATAGAAATGGCCGGAAGAGTGTTAACCAATAATGTTTTTTGCCCATCTCCTACCATTTTCGGAAAAAGGAGCAGTCTTTTTTAAAATTTTAAAAGTCGAAATTTGGAAAAATGTCGCCTATCTTCAAAAAAACACGCTTTTGCGACTTTTGAATATTGGCCATTCATAGGGATGGCCGGAATAGTGTACCCCAATAATTTTTTTTCGAAAATTTTCTACCATTTTCGGAAAAAGGAGCAAAGTCCTTTTTAAAATTTCAAAAGTCGAAATTTGGAAATATGTCGCCTATTGTCAAAAAAACACACTTTTGAATATTGGACATTCATAGGGATGGCCGGAATAGTGTTCCCCAATACTTTTTTGCAAATTTTCTACCATTTTCGGAAAACGGAGCAAAGTCCTTTTTAAAATTTCAAAAGTCGAAATTTGGAAATATGTCGCCTATTGTCAAAAAACAAACTTTTGCGACTTTTGAATATTGGACATTCATAGAAATGGCCGGAAGAGTGTTCCTTTATAATGTTTTTTCGCCCATCTCCTACCATTTTCGAAAAAAGGAGCAAAGTCCTTTTTAAAATTTCAAAAGTCGAAATTTGGAAAAATGTCGCCTATTGTCAAAAAACACACTTTTGCGACTTTTGAATATTGGACATTCATAGAAATGGCCGGAAGAGTGTTCCTTAATAATATTTTTTCGCCCATCTCCTACCATTTTCGAAAAAAGGAGCAAAGTCCTTTTTAAAATTTCAAAAGTCGAAATTTGGAAATATGTCGCCTATTTTCAAAAAAACACACTGTTGCGACTTTTGAATATTGGACATTCATAGAAATGGCAGGAAGAGTGTTCCCCAATAATGTTTTTTGCCCATCTCCTACCATTTTCGAAAAAAGGAGCAAAGTCTTTTTTAAAATTTCAAAAGTCGAAATTTGGAACATTTTTCAAAAAAACACACTTTTGCGACTTTTTAATATTGGACATTCATAGGGATGGCCGGAATAGTGTTCCCCAATAATTTTTTTTTCGAAAATTTTCTACCATTTTCGGAAAGAGGAGCAAAGTCCTTTTTAAAATTTCAAAAGTCGAAATTTGGAAATATGTCGCCTATTGTCAAACAAACACACTTTTGAATATTGGACATTCATAGGGATGGCCGAAATAGTGTTCCCCAATAATTTTTTTTGCAAATTTTCTACCATTTTCGGAAAACGGAGCAAAGTCCTTTTTAAAATTTCAAAAGTCGAAATTTGGAAAAATGTCGCCTATTGTCAAAAAACACACTTTTGCGACTTTTGAATATTGGACATTCATAGAAATGGCCGGAAGAGTGTTAACCAATAATGTTTTTTGCCCATCTCCTACCATTTTCGGAAAAAGGAGCAGTCTTTTTTAAAATTTTAAAAGTCGAAATTTGGAAAAATGTCGCCTATCTTCAAAAAAACACGCTTTTGCGACTTTTGAATATTGGCCATTCATAGAGATGGCCGGAATAGTGTACCCCAATAATTTTTTTTCGAAAATTTTCTACCATTTTCGGAAAAAGGAGCAAAGTCCTGTAGGATGAAAACACAACGACTTTACGCTTTCAGGTCACTTTATTAACTCATGTATATACAAAATAACTTAAAGCTATGTAGACGTAAGACAGTGATAGATATTTATATATATACTTAAAGCTATGTAAATGTAAGACAGTGACAGATATATATATATACAGAAACTTAAAGCTAACTGACATTACAAAGTACACTGTCAAAAATACAAGTACACCAATGAAACAAAGCGGGCATACACCAATAACAAACAGCACATTACTACAATTCGGCCCTCCTGACAACGAGATCCCCTGATCTCGGTTCTACTAACTCCGTGACCCGCGACCCTTGAACCACGGGCGGATATTCCCAACTGCCCATACACCCTTGTACGGGTTACGAGATTGTTGAAAACCCTCTATATCCTTCAGCAAATATCTATCATTCCGCAAAACTTTCGATACCCTAAATGGTCCCTTGAATTTCGGAACCAATTTACGGGATATACCAGCGTGTGAATCAAAATTCTTCACCATAACATAGTCGTCGACAAAATACTTCGTAGGTGCCTTTCTCCGTTTGTCGACATAATTCTTGTTATAGTCCTGCAATGTCTTCTGCCTTACTGATGCCCTGTCTCTAATCTCACCGTGATCCACTTGTTTGACATCCTGTACATCCTCAATCAAAGTCTCCTTTAAAAAATCCGTCACACTACCCCTTTGCCCGACACCGAATAACATGGCACTCGGATGCTCGCCTATTGCCCTATGGACAGTGTTGTTAAGGCTGTATTCAACTTTATCCAATACCATATCCCAGAAAACATTCTCCTCAGGCCGTACCAATTTTGCTATCATTGGACCAATACTCCTGTTCACTCTCTCAACCTGCCCATTTGCCTGCGGGGAACCAGTAGCAACCCTCACATGTTTGATTCCATTTTCCTCCATAAACTCCCGGAACTCCCCAGATGTAAATGCAGTACCCCTATCGCTTATGACATACCTCGGTCGACTGTAACATCGGAAATAGTCCCTCAAATGACCAATAACCTCCTTCGTATTCGTCGTCTTCGTCGGATAAAGTCTCACAAATTTCGTATTAGCGTCGATAACAACCAAAATATGTTTGAGTGTCCTACCATTATCAACGGGCCCGTAATGGTCTATGTGAACCATATCAAACGGTTTTCTGGGCTTTGGGATATTATTCAAAAATCCTTCTTCCTTTCCGTGTTTCGAAGAATATGCTATGCACTTCAAACAATTTTGTATGTGAACCGACGCCTTTTCCCTAATCTTCGGAAACCAATAGCTTTTAGCGATAAGTTCAGTCATTTTGTCGATCCCCACATGACCAATCTCATCATGGTATTTATAAAAAACATGATGTTCCATGTCTTCCGGCACGCAAAACAATAAAGCGTCATTATTCGATTTCCTATAAATAACTCCATTCCTCATCTCAAACAACTTATGTTGTTTCCTCTGAAGTTCACACTTAAGGCCCTTCAATTTCGTATCTTTATTCTGACATATGACCAAATTCTCCTCAAAAGTATTACTCTCGATCACCATTATGCTCAAACACCTACTAAGTGCATCCACATGTTGCATCCGCGAACCAGTTCTATGTTTCAAAACGTAGTCATAATTTTGCAGTTCAAGACCCCATCTCGCAATCCTTGGGTTAAGTTCTTTTTTATTCAACGTCATTGTCAGTGAATTACAGTCCGTGACAATTTTAAACTTCTTTCCCTGTAAGTATATTCGAAATCTTTTCAAAGCGTTAATAATTGCAAGTGTCTCTAATTCAAAACTGTGATATTTAGATTCAACCTCCGTCGTACGCTTCGAAAAATAAAACACCGGGTGCATTTTACCGTCCTCCTTTTTCTGTAAAAGAACAGCTCCAAAACCTACGCTGCTTGCATCACAATGCAATTCAGTATCATCCTTTGGATCGTATAAAGCCAACACCGGCGACCCCATCAATTTCTCCTTCAACAGCTCAAAAGCTCCAAGTTCCTCCGTCCCAAATTTGAATTTTCTATCCTTTCTAGTCAAATCATATAATGGTCTAGCCATTAAAGAAAAATCCTTGACAAATCTTCTGAAGTAAGAACAAAGTCCCAAAAAACTTTGTACCGAATGTACGTTTGTCGGCAACGGAAAGTTTTTTATTGCACTCGATCCATCGATCATCGAGTGCAATATCGAGTCCACGATCATCCGCTCCAATACCCTGGCCATCAATTTTATATCCTAAATATGTAACAGTTGTCTGTAAAAATTCACACTTGTCCAGTCTTAGCTCCAACTTATTCTCCACTAATTTATCAAAAACCTCTCTCAGTACAAGAAAATGTTCACCAATATCCGTTGTTGCGATCATTATGTCATCCAAATAAATAATCAACTTACCATCCCTTACCATGTCTGCAAAAATTCTGTTTACAAATCTTTGAAAAACTGAGGGGCATTTCTCAAACCAAACGGCATCCTCAAAAACTCATATTGGCCTAACGGAGTAACAAAAGAAGTATACTTCACTGAATCCTCATCAACATACACATGAAAAAAACCATTTCTCAAATCCAATTTCGTAAAATATTTCTTACCCGCCAGTCTATCCAACAAATCATCTATCAAGGGAATAGGATAGCTATCCTTGGCTGTCATTCTATTCAGCACACGGTAATCCACACACAGCCTAAGATCACCCGTTTTCTTCTTCACCAAAACAATAGGCGAAACAAATTCTGATTCACTCGGCCTGATGTAACCCTTTTCCAAGTATTCATCCAAAATTACCTGTAACCGCTGCCTCTCATCATAGGACAATCTGCGAGGGGTACAACTAAAAGGTTTCGGATTTTCAACAATCAACTTCATATTACTCTTCACCCTAGGTGCAACTGGTCTTTGTGGCCGTAAATAACATCCCAAAAACATTTCATCCAACTTTTCTCTATCCTTATAACTCACATTTTCACCCACAATGAGCTGGTTTCCGCCATTCTCCCCGCAATCAATAGACATTATCATATTCAGCACTTTTTCAAATTCATAATCCATTACCCTGTCATCATTTCGGCCAACCCCCGCTATCAACCTTAATCCTGCCATTTCCAAAAAATCCCTGACCAAAATACAATCATACACCATTGACCCATCATCAACAATAATCATCTTCAATTCAATTCTTTTATTTAAAAAAAAAACATAAAATAAACATTTTCCATAAGTTTTCAATCTACTCTTATTAATTCCAAAAAATGATGAGTCAACTTCTGACATTTCAGTAAAATTTATCTTTCCCGCAACATCTGACCTCCTAACTAAGCTGACGGGGCTCCCCGTGTCTATTAGGCATTCTATGTAAAAACAATCATTGAAATTTTCATTAGTACTAAACTTAAAATACCTTAAATAATCATTCTCGTTCACCTTGGACACTGCTTCTCTTCGTTCAGGGCACGCTGCAACACGATGTTCCAAGCTCCCACAAGCATAACATGCACCTACTTCCCTCTTTGGTTTCCGGCAATCGGTAGCAAAATGTCCTACTGAATTGCAGTTGTAGCATCTATACTTGGTTTCGTTTTTTGTTGTCTTCGATGACATTGGGACTGGTAACTGAATCGTGGAGAAAGCCTGCAACAGCTGCGCCTTATTCTTGTAACATTGTAATTTGGCATGTATTTTCAAATTTTCATCAGGTATGCCCTCAATTATATTATCGACAAGTTCGTCCTCATCAATTCGGAATTTACTGGCCAACAAGACTTTCTCATTAAAATAATTCATGAAGCTTACATTGTACTGCCATTTGTATGCCTCAAAATTGCGCCGCATTACTAGTTTGTTTTCTTTTGAACTGAATACATTTAACATTTCTGCAAACAAGACATCGAGTTCCTCATTAACATAGTTTGATTTTGAATGCAGCCACAGTTGAGCTTTTCCCTTAACCTTACACATCAACAAAGCTTTCAAGGTACTGTCATCCACAGGATACTTTCTTGCAATATTTTTAAATTGTAAAATCCATACTTCTGGGCAAACTGCACCATCATATTCCGTCAATAAATCTTTAAGTAAACCCAACGACATAATGTTGTCGTTATTGTTTACGTTTCGACCACTATTGCGTGAAACTTCATTTGCTCCGTTTGTGTTGTTGTTCAAACTTGTATTATACACATTTCTACATTCATCTTGAACGTCATTAAATAAAACACTCATTCGACATTTTTTCCAAACTCATCTTTTCTCTTATAAAACTCATTTTCTTTAATCAAAAGTTCTTTTTCTCTTTTCAAAAGTTCAAGTTCTCTTATCATTTGATTAAAGTTAATTTCACTCCAATCTGCACTTGCTGCGATTTCACCGTTCATTTGCACTCTTTCTGTCATTTGCGTGGTCTCATTTTCTGCACTCATTTGGTCATTTTCGATCATTTGACTTTGTTCATTCGTTTGTGTTTCAACATGCTCAATACCATCACTCATCTCTTCTACTGTGTTAGTGACAACGATGCTTTCAATTGGACATACCCCTCTATCATTTGCTGGAACTTCATTGAGTCGCAAAACAAGCGCACTTTTCGTACCAGCGGTGGGCAAATTAAGTTGTTGCAGCCATCCTCGCAGCTGCGCAGCCGTGTACTTGTTCGGGTTGACTTCTTCCATTCTTGTTTGCTGCCTCTTCTACTTTATTTTTCGTTAGTAACAAAATGCACACGAAACCAAGGTCTTTTCTCTTCTGGATTTTTCTGTAGTTATTCTTCTGTTCTATTCTTTCCTTTTCTATCGAATTTCCTTTGAACTTCACAATTTCTTGCCGTTGTAAATTCTGTATGTATTTGTTCTTCGTTTTGTACAGCAAATTATCGCTAACGGGAACAAATTTTCCCTCTTTTTTTTCTTACACGCACTGTTTAAATTGGTTCTCCTCACTTCCCAAACATGTAACCAACTTTGTCACCCAAATGTCTTCCTTTCAACAAAATAAAAATTTATTTAAATTTTTTTTTTAAGGGTAATCCCACTTCTGATAAACTGTAGGATGAAAACACAACGACTTTACGCTTTCAGGTCACTTTATTAACTCATGTATATACAAAATAACTTAAAGCTATGTAGACGTAAGACAGTGATAGATATTTATATATATACTTAAAGCTATGTAAATGTAAGACAGTGAAAGATATATATATATATACAGAAACTTAAAGCTAACTGACATTACAAAGTACACTGTCAAAAATACAAGTACACCAATGAAACAAAGCGGGCATACACCAATAACAAACAGCACATTACTACAGTCCTTTTTAAAATTTCAAAAGTCGAAATTTGGAAATATGTCGCCTATTGTCAAAAAAACACACTTTTGAATATTGGACATTCATAGGGATGGCCGGAATAGTGTTCCCCAATACTTTTTTGCAAATTTTCTACCATTTTCGGAAAACGGAGCAAAGTCCTTTTTAAAATTTCAAAAGTCGAAATTTGGAAAAATGTCGCCTATTGTCAAAAAACAAACTTTTGCGACTTTTGAATATTGGACATTCATAGAAATGGCCGGAAGAGTGTTCCTTAATAATGTTTTTTCGCCCATCTCCTACCATTTTCGAAAAAAGAAGCAAAGTCCTTTTTAAAATTTCAAAAGTCGAAATTTGAAAAAATGTCGCCTATTGTCAAAAAACACACTTTTGCGACTTTTGAATATTGGACATTCATTGAAATGGCCGGAAGAGTGTTCCTTAATAATATTTTTTCGCCCATCTCCTACCATTTTCGAAAAAAGGAGCAAAGTCCTTTTTAAAATTTCAAAAGTCGAAATTTGGAAATATGTCGCCTATTTTCAAAAAAACACACTGTTGCGACTTTTGAATATTGGACATTCATAGAAATGGCCGGAAGAGTGTTCCCCAATAATGTTTTTTGCCCATCTCCTACCATATTCGAAAAAAGGAGCAAAGTCTTTTTTAAAATTTCAAAAGTCGAAATTTGGAAAAATGTCGCCTATTGTCAAAAAACACACTTTTGCGACTTTTGAATATTGGACATTCATAGAAATGGCCGGAAGAGTGTTCCTTAATAATGTTTTTTCGCCCATCTCCTACCATTTTCGAAAAAATGAGCAAAGTCCTTTTTAAAATTTCAAAAGTCGAAATTTGGAACATTTTTCAAAAAAACACACTTTTGCGACTTTTGAATATTGGACATTCATAGAAATGGCCGGTAGAGTGTTCCCCAATAATGTTTTTTTGCCCATCTCCTACCATTTTCGAAAAAAGGAGCAAAGTCCTTTTTAAAATTTCAAAAGTCGAAATTTGGAAATATGTCGCCTATTTTCAAAAAAACACGCTTTTGCGACTTTTTAATATTGGACATTCATAGGGATGGCCGGAATAGTGTTCCCCAATAATTTTTTTCGAAAATTTTCTACCATTTTCGGAAAAAGGAGCAAAGTCCCTTTTAAAATTTCAAAAGTCGAAATTTGGAAATATGTCGCCTATTGTCAAAAAAACACACTTTTGAATATTGGACATTCATAGGGATGGCCGGAATAGTGTTCCCCAATAATTTTTTTTGCAAATTTTCTACCATTTTCGGAAAACGGAGCAAAGTCCTTTTTAAAATTTCAAAAGTCGAAATTTGGAAAAATGTCGCCTATTGTCAAAAAACACACTTTTGCGACTTTTGAATATTGGACATTCATAGAAATGGCCGGAAGAGTGTTAACCAATAATGTTTTTTGCCCATCTCCTACCATTTTCGGAAAAAGGAGCAGTCTTTTTTAAAATTTTAAAAGTCGAAATTGGGAAAAATGTCGCCTATTTTCAAAAAAACACGCTTTTGCGACTTTTGAATATTGGCCATTCATAGGGATGGCCGGAATAGTGTACCCCAATAATTTTTTTTCGAAAATTTTCTACCATTTTCGGAAAAAGGAGCAAAGTCCTTTTTAAAATTTCAAAAGGCCAAATTTGGAAATATGTCGCCTATTGTCAAAAAAACACACTTTTGAATATTGGACATTCATAGAAATGGCCGGAAGAGTGTTCCCCAATAATTGTTTTTGCAAATTTTCTACCATTTTCGGAAAACGGAGCAAAGTCCTTTTTAAAATTTCAAAAGTCGAAATTTGGAAAAATGTCGCCTATTGTCAAAAAACACACTTTTGCGACTTTTGAATATTGGACATTCATAGAAATGGCCGGAAGAGTGTTAACCAATAATGTTTTTTGCCCATCTCCTACCATTTTCGAAAAAAGGAGCAAAGTCCTTTTTAAAATTTCAAAAGTCGAAATTTGAAAAAATGTCGCCTATTGTCAAAAAACACACTTTTGCGACTTTTGAATATTGGACATTCATTGAAATGGCCGGAAGAGTGTTCCTTAATAATATTTTTTCGCCCATCTCCTACCATTTTCGAAAAAAGGAGCAAAGTCCTTTTTAAAATTTCAAAAGTCGAAATTTGGAAATATGTCGCCTATTTTCAAAAAAACACTGTGTTGCGACTTTTGAATATTGGACATTCATAGAAATGGCCGGAAGAGTGTTCCCCAATAATGTTTTTTGCCCATCTCCTACCATTTTTGAAAAAAGGAGCAAAGTCTTTTTTAAAATTTCAAAAGTCGAAATTTGGAAAAATGTCGCCTATTGTCAAAAAACACACTTTTGCGACTTTTGAATATTGGACATTCATAGAAATGGCCGGAAGAGTGTTCCTTAATAATGTTTTTTCGCCCATCTCCTACCATTTTCGAAAAAAGGAGCAAAGTCTTTTTTAAAATTTCAAAAGTCGAAATTTGGAACATTTTTCAAAAAAACACACTTTTGCGACTTTTTAATATTGGACATTCATAGGGATGGCCGGAATAGTGTTCCCCAATAATTTTTTTTTCGAAAATTTTCTACCATTTTCGGAAAAAGGAGCAAAGTCCTTTTTAAAATTTCAAAAGTCGAAATTGGGAAAAATGTCGCCTATTTTCAAAAAAACACACTTTTGCGACTTTTGAATATTGGACATTCATAGAAATGGCCGGAAGAGTGTTAACCAATAATGTTTTTTGCCCATCTCCTACCATTTTCGGAAAAAGGAGCAGTCTTTTTTAAAATTTTAAAAGTCGAAATTTGGAAAAATGTCGCCTATTGTCAAAAAAACAGACTTTTGAATATTGGACATTCATAGGGATGGCCGGAATAGTGTTCCCCAATAATTTTTTTTCGCAAATTTTCTACCATTTTCGGAAAAAGGAGCAAAGTCCTTTTTAAAATTTCAAAAGTCGAAATTTGGAAAAAGGTCGCCTATTGTCAAAAAAACACACTTTTGCGACTTTTGAATATTGGACATTCATAGGGATGGCCGGAATAGTGTACCCCAATAATTTTTTTTTCGAAAATTTTCTACCATTTTCGGAAAAAGGAGCAAAGTCCTTTTTAAAATTTCAAAAGTCGAAATTTGGAAATATGTCGCCTATTGTCAAAAAAACACACTTTTGAATATTGGACATTCATAGGGATGGCCGGAATAGTGTTCCCCAATACTTTTTTGCAAATTTTCTACCATTTTCGGAAAACGGAGCAAAGTCCTTTTTAAAATTTCAAAAGTCGAAATTGGAAAAATGTCGCCTATTTTCAAAAAAACACACTTGTGCGACTTTTGAATATTGGACATTCATAGAAATGGCCGGAAGAGTGTTCCTTAATAATGTTTTTTGCCCATCTCCTACCATTTTCGAAAAAAGGAGCAAAGTCCTTTTTAAAATTTCAAAAGTCGAAATTTGGAAATATGTCGCATATTTTCAAAAAAAACACACTGTTGCGACTTTTGAATATTGGACATTCATAGGGATGGCCGGAATAGTGTACCCCAATAATTTTTTTTTCGAAAATTTTCTACCATTTTCGGAAAAACGAGCAAAGTCCTTTTTAAAATTTCAAAAGTCGAAATTTGGAAATATGTCGCCTATTGTCAAAAAACATACTTTTGCGACTTTTGAATATTGGACATTCATAGAAATGGCCGAAAGAGTGTTCCCCAATAATGTTTTTTGCCCATCTCCTACCATTTTCGGAAAAAGGAGCAAAGTCTTTTTTAAAATTTCAAAAGTCGAAATTGGAAAAATGTCGCCTATTTTCAAAAAAACACACTTGTGCGACTTTTGAATATTGGACATTCATAGAAATGGCCGGAAGAGTGTTCCCCAATAATGTTTTTTTGCCCATCTCCTACCATTTTCGGAAAAAGGAGCAAAGTCTTTTTTAAAATTTCAAAAGTCGAAATTTGGAAAAATGTCGCCTATTGTCAAAAAAAACACTTTTGCGAGTTTTGAATATTGGACATTCATAGAAATGGCCGAAAGAGTGTTCCCCAATATTGTTTTTTGCCCATCTCCTACCATTTTCGGAAAAAGGAGCAAAGTCTTTTTTAAAATTTCAAAAGTCGAAATTTGGAAAAATGTCGCCTATTGTCAAAAAACATACTTTTGCGACTTTTGAATATTGGACATTCATAGAAATGGCCGAAAGAGTGTTCCCCAATAATGTTTTTTGCCCATCTCCTACCATTTTCGGAAAAAGGAGCAAAGTCTTTTTTAAAATTTCAAAAGTCGAAATTTGGAAAAATGTCGCCTATTGTCAAAAAACACACTTTTGCGACTTTTGAATATTGGACATTCATAGAAATGGCCGGAAGAGTGTTAACCAATAATGTTTTTTGCCCATCTCCTACCATTTTCGGAAAAAGGAGCAGTCTTTTTTAAAATTTTAAAAGTCGAAATTGGGAAAAATGTCGCCTATTTTCAAAAAAACACGCTTTTGCGACTTTTGAATATTGGCCATTCATAGGGATGGCCGGAATAGTGTACCCCAATAATTTTTTTTCGAAAATTTTCTACCATTTTCGGAAAAAGGAGCAAAGTCCTTTTTAAAATTTCAAAAGTCGAAATTTGGAAATATGTCGCCTATTGTCAAAAAAACACACTTTTGAATATTGGACATTCATAGAAATGGCCGGAAAAGTGTTCCCCAATAATTTTTTTTGCAAATTTTCTACCATTTTCGGAAAACGGAGCAAAGTCCTTTTTAAAATTTCAAAAGTCGAAATTTGGAAAAATGTCGCCTATTGTCAAAAAACACACTTTTGCGACTTTTGAATATTGGACATTCATAGAAATGGCCGGAAGAGTGTTAACCAATAATGTTTTTTGCCCATCTCCTACCATTTTCGAAAAAAGGAGCAAAGTCCTTTTTAAAATTTCAAAAGTCGAAATTTGAAAAAATGTCGCCTATTGTCAAAAAACACACTTTTGCGACTTTTGAATATTGGACAGTCATTGAAATGGCCGGAAGAGTGTTCCTTAATAATATTTTTTCGCCCATCTCCTACCATTTTCGAAAAAAGGAGCAAAGTCTTTTTTAAAATTTCAAAAGTCGAAATTTGGAAAAATGTCGCCTATTGTCAAAAAACACACTTTTGCGACTTTTGAATATTGGACATTCATAGAAATGGCCGGAAGAGTGTTCCTTAATAATGTTTTTTCGCCCATCTCCTACCATTTTCGAAAAAAGGAGCAAAGTCTTTTTTAAAATTTCAAAAGTCGAAATTTGGAACATTTTTCAAAAAAACACACTTTTGCGACTTTTTAATATTGGACATTCATAGGGATGGCCGGAATAGTGTTCCCCAATAATTTTTTTTTCGAAAATTTTCTACCATTTTCGGAAAAAGGAGCAAAGTCCTTTTTAAAATTTCAAAAGTCGAAATTGGGAAAAATGTCGCCTATTTTCAAAAAAACACACTTTTGCGACTTTTGAATATTGGACATTCATAGAAATGGCCGGAAGAGTGTTAACCAATAATGTTTTTTGCCCATCTCCTACCATTTTCGGAAAAAGGAGCAGTCTTTTTTAAAATTTTAAAAGTCGAAATTTGGAAAAATGTCGCCTATTTTCAAAAAAACACGCTTTTGCGACTTTTGAATATTGGCCATTCATAGGGATGGCCGGAATAGTGTACCCCAATAATTTTTTTTTCGAAAATTTTCTACCATTTTCGGAAAAAGGAGCAAAGTCCTTTTTAAAATTTCAAAAGTCGAAATTTGGAAATATGTCGCCTATTGTCAAAAAAACACACTTTTGAATATTGGAAATTCATAGGGATGGCCGGAATAGTGTTCCCCAATACTTTTTTGCAAATTTTCTACCATTTTCGGAAAACGGAGCAAAGTCCTTTTTAAAATTTCAAAAGTCGAAATTTGGAAATATGTCGCCTATTTTCAAAAAAACACACTGTTGCGACTTTTGAATATTGGACATTCATAGAAATGGCCGGAAGAGTGTTCCCCAATAATGTTTTTTGCCCATCTCCTACCATTTTTGAAAAAAGGAGCAAAGTCTTTTTTAAAATTTCAAAAGTCGAAATTTGGAAAAATGTCGCCTATTGTCAAAAAACACACTTTTGCGACTTTTGAATATTGGACATTCATAGAAATGGCCGGAAGAGTGTACCTTAATAATGTTTTTTCGCCCATCTCCTACCATTTTCGAAAAAAAGAGCAAAGTCCTTTTTAAAATTTCAAAAGTCGAAATTTGGAAAAATGTCGCCTATTTTCAAAAAAACACGCTTTTGCGACTTTTGAATATTGGCCATTCATAGGGATGGCCGGAATAGTGTACCCCAATAATTTTTTTTTCGAAAATTTTCTACCATTTTCGGAAAAAGGAGCAAAGTCCTTTTTAAAATTTCAAAAGTCGAAATTTGGAAATATGTTGCCTATTGTCAAAAAAACACACTTTTGAATATTGGACATTCATAGGGATGGCCGGAATAGTGTTCCCCAATACTTTTTTGCAAATTTTCTACCATTTTCGGAAAACGGAGCAAAGTCCTTTTTAAAATTTCAAAAGTCGAAATTGGAAAAATGTCGCCTATTTTCAAAAAAACACACTTGTGCGACTTTTGAATATTGGACATTCATAGAAATGGCCGGAAGAGTGTTCCTTAATAATGTTTTTTGCCCATCTCCTACCATTTTCGAAAAAAGGAGCAAAGTCCTTTTTAAAATTTCAAAAGTCGAAATTTGGAAATATGTCGCATATTTTCAAAAAAAACACACTGTTGCGACTTTTGAATATTGGACATTCATAGGGATGGCCGGAATAGTGTACCCCAATAATTTTTTTTTCCAAAATTTTCTACCATTTTCGGAAAAACGAGCAAAGTCCTTTTTAAAATTTCAAAAGTCGAAATTTGGAAATATGTCGCCTATTGTCAAAAAAACACACTTTTGAATATTGGACATTCATAGGGATGGCCGGAATAGTGTTCCCCAATACTTTTTTGCAAATTTTCTACCATTTTCGGAAAACGGAGCAAAGTCCTTTTTAAAATTTCAAAAGTCGAAATTTGGAAAAATGTCGCCTATTGTCAAAAAACATACTTTTGCGACTTTTGAATATTAGACATTCATAGAAATGGCCGAAAGAGTGTTCCCCAATAATGTTTTTTGCCCATCTCCTACCATTTTCGGAAAAAGGAGCAAAGTCTTTTTTAAAATTTCAAAAGTCGAAATTGGAAAAATGTCGCCTATTTTCAAAAAAACACACTTGTGCGACTTTTGAATATTGGACATTCATAGAAATGGCCGGAAGAGTGTTCCCCAATAATGTTTTTTTGCCCATCTCCTACCATTTTCGGAAAAAGGAGCAAAGTCTTTTTTAAAATTTCAAAAGTCGAAATTTGGAAAAATGTCGCCTATTGTCAAAAAAAAACACTTTTGCGACTTTTGAATATTGGACATTCATAGAAATGGCCGAAAGAGTGTTCCCCAATATTGTTTTTTGCCCATCTCCTACCATTTTCGGAAAAAGGAGCAAAGTCTTTTTTAAAATTTCAAAAGTCGAAATTTGGAAAAATGTCGCCTATTGTCAAAAAACATACTTTTGCGATTTTTGAATATTGGACATTCATAGAAATGGCCGAAAGAGTGTTCCCCAATAATGTTTTTTGCCCATCTCCTACCATTTTCGGAAAAAGGAGCAAAGTCTTTTTTAAAATTTCAAAAGTCGAAATTTGGAAAAATGTCGCCTATTGTCAAAAAACACACTTTTGCGACTTTTGAATATTGGACATTCATAGAAATGGCCGGAAGAGTGTTCCTTAATAATGTTTTTTCGCCCATCTCCTACCATTTTCGGAAAAAGGAGCAAAGTCCTTTTTAAAATTTCAAAAGTCGAAATTTGGAAATATGTCGCCCATTTTCAAAAAAACACACTGTTGCGAATTTGAATATTGGACATTCATAAGGATGGCCGGAATAGTGTTCCCCAATAATTTTTTTTGCAAATTTTCTACCATTTTCGGAAAACGGAGCAAAGTCCTTTTTAAAATTTCAAAAGTCGAAATTTGGAAAAATGTCGCCTAGTGTCAAAAAACACACTTTTGCGACTTTTGAATATTGGACATTCATTGAAATGGCCGGAAGAGTGTTCCTTAATAATATTTTTTCGCCCATCTCCTACCATTTTCGAAAAAAGGAGCAAAGTCCTTTTTAAAATTTCAAAAGTCGAAATTGGAAAAATGTCGCCTATTTTCAAAAAAACACACTTGTTCGACTTTTGAATATTGGACATTCATAGAAATGGCCGGAAGAGTGTTCCTTAATAATGTTTTTTGCCCATCTCCTACCATTTTCGAAAAAAGGAGCAAAGTCCTTTTTAAAATTTCAAAAGTCGAAATTTAGAAATATGTCGCCTATTTTCAAAAAAAAACACACTGTTGCGACTTTTGAATATTGGACATTCATAGGGATGGCCGGAATAGTGTACCCCAATAATTTTTTTTTCGAAAATTTTCTACCATTTTCGGAAAAAGGAGCAAAGTCCTTTTTAAAATTTCAAAAGTCGAAATTTGGAAATATGTCGCCTATTGTCAAAAAAACACACTTTTGAATATTGGACATTCATAGGGATGGCCGGAATAGTGTTCCCCAATACTTTTTTGCAAATTTTCTACCATTTTCGGAAAACGGAGCAAAGTCCTTTTTAAAATTTCAAAAGTCGAAATTTGGAAAAATGTCGCCTATTGTCAAAAAACACACTTTTGCGACTTTTGAATATTGGACATTCATAGAAATGGCCGGAAGAGTGTTCCTTAATAATGTTTTTTCGCCCATCTCCTACCATTTTCGAAAAAAGGAGCAAAGTCCTTTTTAAAATTTCAAAAGTCGAAATTTGGAAATATGTCGCCTATTTTCAAAAAAACACACTGTTGCGACTTTTGAATATTGGACATTCATAGAAATGGCCGGAAGAGTGTTCCCCAATAATGTTTTTTGCCCATCTCCTACCATTTTCGGAAAAAAGGAGCAAAGTCTTTTTTAAAATTTCAAAAGTCGAAATTTGGAACATTTTTCAAAAAAACACACTTTTACGACTTTTGAATATTGGACATTAATAGAAATGGCCGGAAAAGTGTTCCCCAATAATGTTTTTTTGCCCATCTCCTACCATTTTCGAAAAAAGGAGCAAAGTCCTTTTTAAAATTTCAAAAGTCGAAATTTGGAAAAATGTCGCCTATTGTCAAAAAACACACTTTTGCGACTTTTGAATATTGGACATTCATAGAAATGGCCGGAAGAGTGTTCCTTAATAATGTTTTTTCGCCCATCTCCTACCATTTTCGAAAAAAGGAGCAAAGTCTTTTTTAAAATTTCAAAAGTCGAAATTTGGAAATATGTCGCCTATTTTCAAAAAAACACACTTTTGAATATTGGACATTCATAGGAATGGCCGGAAGAGTGTTCCTTAATAATGTTTTTTCGCCCATCTCCTACCATTTTCGAAAAAAGGAGCAAAGTCCTTTTTAAAATTTCAAAAGTCGAAATTTGGAACATTTTTCAAAAAAACACACTGTTGCGACTTTTGAATATTGGACATTCATAGAAATGGCCGGTAGAGTGTTCCCCAATAATGTTTTTTTGCCCATCTTCCACCATTTTCGAAAAAAGGAGCAAAGTCCTTTTTAAAATTTCAAAAGTCGAAATTTGGAAAAATGTCGCCTATTGTCAAAAAACACACTTTTGCGACTTTTGAATATTGGACATTCATATAAATGGCCGGAATAGTGTTAACCAATAATGTTTTTTGCCCATCTCCTACCATTTTCGAAAAAAGGAGCAAAGTCCTTTTTAAAATTTCAAAAGTCGAAATTTGGAAATATGTCGCCTATTTTCAAAAAAACACACTGTTGCGACTTTTGAATATTGGATATTTATAGAAATGGCCGGTAGATTGTTCCCCAATAATGTTTTTTTGCCCATCTCCTACCATTTTCGAAAAAAGGACCAAAGTCCTTTTTAAAATTTCAAAAGTCGAAATTTGGAAATATGTCGCCTATTTTCAAAAAAACACGCTTTTGCGACTTTTGAATATAGGACATTCATAGGGATGGCCAGAATAGTGTTCCCCAATATTTTTGTTTTCGAAAATTTTTTACCATTTCGGGAAAAAGGAGCAAAGTCCTTTTTAAAATTTCAAAAGTCGAAATTTTGAAATATGTCGCCTATTGTCAAAAAAACACACTTTTGAATATTGGACATTCATAGGGATGGCCGGAATAGTGTTCCCCAAAAATTTCTTTTGCAAATTTTCTACCATTTTCGGAAAACGGAGCAACGTCCTTTTTAAAATTTCAAAAGTCGAAATTTGGAAATATGTCGCCTATTGTCAAAAAACACACTTTTGCGACTTTTGAACATTGGACATTCATAGAAATGGCCGGAAGAGTGTTCCCCAATAAAGTTTTTTGCCCATCTCCTACCATTTTCGGAAAAAGGAGCAAAGTCTTTTTTAAAATTTCAAAAGTCGAAAATTGGAAAAATGTTGCCTATTGTCAAAAAACACACTTTTGCGACTTTTGAATATTGGACATTCATAGAAAGGGCCGGAAGAGTGTTCCTTAATAATGTTTTTTCGCCCATCTCCTACCATTTTCGGAAAAAGGAGCAAAGTCCTTTTTAAAATTTCAAAAGTCGAAATTTGGAAATATGTCGCCTATTTTCAAAAAAACACACTTTTGAATATTGGACATTCATAGAAATGGCCGGAAGAGTGTTCCTTAATAATGTTTTTTCCCCATCTCCTACCATTTTCGAAAAAAGGAGCAAAGTCCTTTTTAAAATTTCAAAAGTCGAAATTTGGAACATTTTTCAAAAAAACACACTTTTGCGACTTTTGAATATTGGACATTCATAGAAATGGCCGGTAGAGTGTTCCCCAATAATGTTTTTTTGCCCATCTTCTACCATTTTCGAAAAAAGGAGCAAAGTCCTTTTTAAAATTTCAAAAGTCGAAATTTGGAAAAATGTCGCCTATTGTCAAAAAACACACTTTTGCGACTTTTGAATATTGGACATTCATATAAATGGCCGGAAGAGTGTTAACGAATAATGTTTTTTGCCCATCTCCTACCATTTTCGAAAAAAGGAGCAAAGTCCTTTTTAAAATTTCAAAAGTCGAAATTTGGAAATATGTCGCATATTTTCAAAAAAACACACTGTTGCGACTTTTGAATATTGGATATTTATAGAAATGGCCGGTAGATTGTTCCCCAATAATGTTTTTTTGCCCATCTCCTACCATTTTCGAAAAAAGGACCAAAGTCCTTTTTAAAATTTCAAAAGTCGAAATTTGGAAATATGTCGCCTATTTTCAAAAAAACACGCTTTTGCGACTTTTGAATATAGGACATTCATAGGGATGGCCAGAATAGTGTTTCCCAATATTTTTGTTTTCGAAAATTTTTTACCATTTCGGGAAAAAGGAGCAAATTCCTTTTTAAAATTTCAAAAGTCGAAATTTGGAAATATGTCGCCTATTGTCAAAAAAACACACTTTTGAATATTGGACATTCATAGGGATGGCCGGAATAGTGTTCCCCAAAAATTTCTTTTGCAAATTTTCTACCATTTTCGGAAAACGGAGCAAAATCTTTTTTAAAATTTCAAAAGTCGAAATTTGGAAAAATGTCGCCTATTGTCAAAAAACACACTTTTGCGACTTTTGAACATTGGACATTCATAGAAATGGCCGGAAGAGTGTTCCCCAATAATGTTTTTTGCCCATCTCCTACCATTTTCGGAAAAAGGAGCAAAGTCTTTTTTAAAATTGCAAAAGTCGAAAATTGGAAAAATGTTGCCTATTGTCAAAAAACACACTTTTGCGACTTTTGAATATTGGACATTCATAGAAAGGGCCGGAAGAGTGTTCCTTAATAATGTTTTTTCGCCCATCTCCTACCATTTTCGGAAAAAGGAGCAAAGTCCTTTTTAAAATTTCAAAAGTCGAAATTTGGAAATATGTCGCCTATTTTCAAAAAAACACACTGTTGCGACTTTTGAATATTGGACATTCATAGAAATGGCCGGAAGAGTGTTCCCCAATAATGTTTTTTGCCCATCTCCTATCATTTTCGGAAAAAGGAGCAAAATCTTTTTTAAAATTTCAAAAGTCGAAATTTGGAACAATTTTCAAAAAAACACACTTTTGCGACTTTTGAATATTGGACATTCATAGAAATGGCCGGTAGAGTGTTCCTTTATAATATTTTGTTGCCCATCTCCTACCATTTTCGAAAAAAGGAGCAGTCTTTTTTAAAATTTTAAAAGTCGAAATTGGGAAAAATGTCGCCTATTTTCAAAAAAACACGCTTTTGCGACTTTTGAATATTGGCCATTCATAGGGATGGCCGGAATAGTGTACCCCAATAATTTTTTTTTCGAAAATTTTCTACCATTTTCGGAAAAAGGAGCAAAGTCCTTTTTAAAATTTCAAAAGTCGAAACTTGGAAATATGTCGCCTGTTTTCAAAAAAACACACTGTTGCGACTTTTGAATATTGGACATTCATAAGGATGGCCGGAAGAGTGTTCCTTAATAATGTTTTTTCGCCCATCTCCTACCATTTTCAAAAAAAGAAGCAAAGTCCTTTTTAAAATTTCAAAAGTCGACATTGGAAAAATGTCGCCTATTTTCAAAAAAACACACTTTTGCGACTTTTGAATATTGGACATTCATAGAAATGGCCGGTTGAGTGTTCCCCAATAATGTTTTTTTTGCCCATCTCCTACCATTTTCGAAAAAAGGAGCAAAGTCCTTTTTAAAATTTCAAAAGTCGAAATTTGGAAAAATGTCGCCTATTGTCTAAAAACACACTTTTGCGACTTTTGAATATTGGACATTCATAGAAATGGCCGGAAGAGTGTTCCCCAATAATGTTTTTTGCCCATCTCCTACCATTTTGGAAAAAGGAGCAAAGTCTTTTTTAAAATTTCAAAAGTCGAAATTTGGAAATATGTCGCCTATTTGCAAAAAAACACACTGTTGCGACTTTTGAATATTGGACATTCATAGAAATGGCCGGAAGAGTGTTCCCCAATAATGTTTTTTCGCAAATTTTCTACCATTTTCGGAAAAAGGAGCAGTCTTTTTTAAAATTTCAAAAGTCGAAATTTGGAACATTTTTCAAAAAAACACACTTTTGCGACTTTTGAATATTGGACATTCATAGAAATGGCCGGTAGAGTGTTCCCCAATAATGTTTTTTCGCCCATCTCCTACCATTTTCGAAAAAAGGAGCAAAGTCCTTTTTAAAATTTCAAAAGTCGAAATTTGGAAATATGTCGCCTATTTTCAAAAAAACACACTGTTGCGACTTTTGAATATTGGACATTCATAGAAATGGCCGGAAGAGTGTTCCCCAATAATTTTTTTTGCCCATCTCCTATCATTTTCGGAAAAAGGAGCAAATTCTTTTTTAAAATTTCAAAAGTCGAAATTTGGAACAATTTTCAAAAAAACACACTTTTGCGACTTTTGAATATTGGACATTCATATAAATGGCCGGTAGAGTGTTCCCCAAAAATATTTTTTTGCCCATCTCCTACCATTTTCGAAAAATAGATCAAAGTCCTTTTTAAAATTTCAAAAGTCGAAATTTGGAAATATGTCGCCTATTTTCAAAAAAACACGCTTTTGCGAATTTTGAATATTGGACATTCATATGGATGGCCGGAATAGTGTTCCCCAATAATTCTTTTTTCGAAAATTTTCTACCATTTTCGGAAAAAGGAGCAAAGTCCTTTTTAAAATTTCAAAAGTCGAAACTTGGAAATATGTCGCCTGTTTTCAAAAAAACACACTGTTGCGACTTTTGAATATTGGACATTCATAGGGATGGCCGGAAGAGTGTTCCTTAATAATGTTTTTTCCCCCATCTCCTACCATTTTCGAAAAAAGGAGCAAAGTCCTTTTTAAAATTTCAAAAGTCGAAATTTGGAAAAATGTCGCCTATTGTCAAAAAACACACTTTTGCGACTTTTGAATATTGGACATTCATAGAAATGGCCGGAAGAGTTTTCCTTAATAATGTTTTTTCGCCCATCTCCTACCATTTTCGAAAAAAGGAGCAAAGTCCTTTTTAAAATTTCAAAAGTCGAAATTGGAAAAATGTCGCCTATTTTCAAAAAAACACACTTTTGCGACTTTTGAATATTGGACATTCATAGAAATGGCCGGTAGAGTGTTCCCCAATAATGTTTTTTTGCCCATCTCCTACCATTTTCGAAAAAAGGAGCAAAGTCCTTTTTAAAATTTCAAAAGTCGAAATTTGGAAAAATGTCGCCTATTGTCAAAAAACACACTTTTGCGACTTTTGAATATTGGACATTCATAGAAATGGCCGGTAGAGTGTTCCCCAATAATTTTTTTTGCCTATCTCCTACCATTTTCGAAAAAAGGAGCAAAGTCCTTTTTAAAATTTCAAAAGTCGAAATTGGAAAAATGTCGCCTATTTTCAAAAAAAAATACTTTTGCGACTTTTGAATATTGGACATTCATAGAAATGGCCGGTAGAGTGTTCCCCAATTATGTTTTTTTGCCCATCTCCTACCATTTTCGAAAAAAGGAGCAAAGTCCTTTTTAAAATTTCAAAAGTCGAAATTTGGAAATATGTCGCCTATTTTCAAAAAAACACACTGTTGCGACTTTTGAATATTGGACATTCATAGAAATGGCCGGAATAGTGTTAACCAATAATGTTTTTTGCCCATCTCCTACCATTTTCGAAAAAAGGAGCAAAGTCCTTTTTAAAATTTCAAAAGTCGAAATTTGGAAATATGTCGCCTATTTTCAAAAAAACACACTGTTGCGACTTTTGAATATTGGATATTTATAGAAATGGCCGGTAGATTGTTCCCCAATAATGTGTTTTTGCCCATCTCCTACCATTTTCGAAAAAAGGACCAAAGTCCTTTTTAAAATTTCAAAAGTCGAAATTTGGAAATATGTCGCCTTTTTTCAAAAAAACACGCTTTTGCGACTTTTGAATATAGGACATTCATAGGGATGGCCAGAATAGTGTTCCCCAATATTTTTGTTTTCGAAAATTTTTTACCATTTCGGGAAAAAGGAGCAAAGTCCTTTTTAAAATTTCAAAAGTCGAAATTTTGAAATATGTCGCCTATTGTCAAAAAAACACACTTTTGAATATTGGACATTCATAGGGATGGCCGGAATAGTGTTCCCCAAAAATTTCTTTTGCAAATTTTCTACCATTTTCGGAAAACGGAGCAACGTCCTTTTTAAAATTTCAAAAGTCGAAATTTGGAAAAATGTCGCCTATTGTCAAAAAACACACTTTTGCGACTTTTGAACATTGGACATTCATAGAAATGGCCGGAAGAGTGTTCCCCAATAATGTTTTTTGCCCATCTCCTACCATTTTCGGAAAAAGGAGCAAAGTCTTTTTTAAAATTTCAAAAGTCGAAAATTGGAAAAATGTTGCCTATTGTCAAAAAACACACTTTTGCGACTTTTGAATATTGGACATTCATAGAAAGGGCCGGAAGAGTGTTCCTTAATAATGTTTTTTCGCCCATCTCCTACCATTTTCGGAAAAAGGAGCAAAGTCCTTTTTAAAATTTCAAAAGTCGAAATTTGGAAAAATTTCGCCTATTTTCAAAAAAACACACTTTTGAATATTGGACATTCATAGAAATGGCCGGAAGAGTGTTCCTTAATAATGTTTTTTCGCCCATCTCCTACCATTTTTGAAAAAAAGAGCAAAGTCCTTTTTAAAATTTCAAAAGTCGAAATTTGGAACATTTTTCAAAAAAACACACTTTTGCGACTTTTGAATATTGGACATTCATAGAAATGGCCGGTAGAGTGTTCCCCAATAATGTTTTTTTGCCCATCTTCTACCATTTTCGAAAAAAGGAGCAAAGTCCTTTTTAAAATTTCAAAAGTCGAAATTTGGAAAAATGTCGCCTATTGTCAAAAAACACACTTTTGCGACTTTTGAATATTGGACATTCATATAAATGGCCGGAAGAGTGTTAACGAATAATGTTTTTTGCCCATCTCCTACCATTTCCGAAAAAAGGAGCAAAGTCCTTTTTAAAATTTCAAAAGTCGAAATTTGGAAATATGTCGCCTATTTTCAAAAAAACACACTGTTGCGACTTTTGAATATTGGATATTTATAGAAATGGCCGGTAGATTGTTCCCCAATAATGTTTTTTTGCCCATCTCCTACCATTTTCGAAAAAAGGACCAAAGTCCTTTTTAAAATTTCAAAAGTCGAAATTTGGAAATATGTCGCCTATTGTCAAAAAACAAACTTTTGCGACTTTTGAATATAGGACATTCATAGGGATGGCCAGAATAGTGTTCCCCAATATTTTTGTTTTCGAAAATTTTTTACCATTTCGGGAAAAAGGAGCAAATTCCTTTTTAAAATTTCAAAAGTCGAAACTTGGAAATATGTCGCCTATTGTCAAAAAAACACACTTTTGAATATTGGACATTCATAGGGATGGCCGGAATAGTGTTCCCCAAAAATTTCTTTTGCAAATTTTCTACCATTTTCGGAAAACGGAGCAAAATCCTTTTTAAAATTTCAAAAGTCGAAATTTGGAAAAATGTCGCCTATTGTCAAAAAACACACTTTTGCGACTTTTGAACATTGGACATTCATAGAAATGGCCGGAAGAGTGTTCCCCAATAATGTTTTTTGCCCATCTCCTACCATTTTCGGAAAAAGGAGCAAAGTCTTTTTTAAAATTGCAAAAGTCGAAAATTGGAAAAATGTTGCCTATTGTCAAAAAACACACTTTTGCGACTTTTGAATATTGGACATTCATAGAAAGGGCCGGAAGAGTGTTCCTTAATAATGTTTTTTCGCCCATCTCCTACCATTTTCGGAAAAAGGAGCAAAGTCCTTTTTAAAATTTCAAAAGTCGAAATTTGGAAATATGTCGCCTATTTTCAAAAAAACACACTGTTGCGACTTTTGAATATTGGACATTCATAGAAATGGCCGGAAGAGTGTTCCCCAATAATGTTTTTTGCCCATCTCCTATCATTTTCGGAAAAAGGAGCAAATTCTTTTTTAAAATTTCAAAAGTCGAAATTTGGAACAATTTTCAAAAAACCACACTTTTGCGACTTTTGAATATTGGACATTCATAGAAATGGCCGGTAGAGTGTTCCTTTATAATATTTTGTTGCCCATCTCCTACCATTTTCGAAAAAAGGAGCAGTCTTTTTTAAAATTTTAAAAGTCGAAATTGGGAAAAATGTCGCCTATTTTCAAAAAAACACGCTTTTGCGACTTTTGAATATTGGCCATTCATAGGGATGGCCGGAATAGTGTACCCCAATAATTTTTTTTTCGAAAATTTTCTACCATTTTCGGAAAAAGGAGCAAAGTCCTTTTTAAAATTTCAAAAGTCGAAACTTGGAAATATGTCGCCTGTTTTCAAAAAAACACACTGTTGCGACTTTTGAATATTGGACATTCATAAGGATGGCCGGAAGAGTGTTCCTCAATAATGTTTTTTCGCCCATCTCCTACCATTTTCAAAAAAAGAAGCAAAGTCCTTTTTAAAATTTCAAAAGTCGACATTGGAAAAATGTCGCCTATTTTCAAAAAAACACACTTTTGCGACTTTTGAATATTGGACATTCATAGAAATGGCCGGTAGAGTGTTCCCCAATAATGTTTTTTTTGCCCATCTCCTACCATTTTCGAAAAAAGGAGCAAAGTCCTTTTTAAAATTTCAAAAGTCGAAATTTGGAAAAATGTCGCCTATTGTCAAAAAACACACTTTTGCGACTTTTGAATATTGGACATTCATAGAAATGGCCGGAAGAGTGTTCCCCAATAATGTTTTTTGCCCATCTCCTACCATTTTGGAAAAAGGAGCAAAGTCTTTTTTAAAATTTCAAAAGTCGAAATTTGGAAATATGTCGCCTATTTGCAAAAAAACACACTGTTGCGACTTTTGAATATTGGACATTCATAGAAATGGCCGGAAGAGTGTTCCCCAGTAATGTTTTTTCGCAAATTTTCTACCATTTTCGGAAAAAGGAGCAAAGTCTTTTTAAAATTTCAAAAGTCGAAATTTGGAACATTTTTCGAAAAAACACACTTTTGCGACTTTTGAATATTGGACATTCATAGAAATGGCCGGAAGAGTTTTCCTTAATAATATTTTTTCGCCCATCTCCTACCATTTTCGAAAAAAGGAGCAAAGTCCTTTTTAAAATTTCAAAAGTCGAAATTGGAAAAATGTCGCCTATTTTCAAAAAAACACACTTTTGCGACTTTTGAATATTGGACATTCATAGAAATGGCCGGAAGAGTGTTCCCCAATAATGTTTTTTGCCCATCTCCTACCATTTTCGGAAAAAGGAGCAGTCTTTTTTAAAATTTCAAAAGTCGAAATTTGGAACATTTTTCAAAAAAACACACTTTTGCGACTTTTGAATATTGGACATTCATAGAAATGGCCGGTAGAGTGTTCCCCAATAATGTTTTTTCGCCCATCTCCTACCATTTTCGAAAAAAGGAGCAAAGTCCTTTTTAAAATTTCAAAAGTCGAAATTTGGAAATATGTCGCCTATTTTCAAAAAAACACACTGTTGCGACTTTTGAATATTGGACATTCATAGAAATGGCCGGAAGAGTGTTCCCCAATAATTTTTTTTGCCCATCTCCTATCATTTTCGGAAAAAGGAGCAAATTCTTTTTTAAAATTTCAAAAGTCGAAATTTGGAACAATTTTCAAAAAAACACACTTTTGCGACTTTTGAATATTGGACATTCATAGAAATGGCCGGTAGAGTGTTCCCCAAAAATATTTTTTTGCCCATCTCCTACTATTTTCGAAAAATAGATCAAAGTCCTTTTTAAAATTTCAAAAGTCGAAATTTGGAAATATGTCGCCTATTTTCAAAAAAACACGCTTTTGCGAATTTTGAATATTGGACATTCATATGGATGGCCGGAATAGTGTTCCCCAATAATTCTTTTTTCGAAAATTTTCTACCATTTTCGGAAAAAGGAGCAAAGTCCTTTTTAAAATTTCAAAAGTCGAAACTTGGAAATATGTCGCCTGTTTTCAAAAAAACACACTGTTGCGACTTTTGAATATTGGACATTCATAGGGATGGCCGGAAGAGTGTTCCTTAATAATGTTTTTTCGCCCATCTCCTACCATTTTCGAAAAAAGGAGCAAAGTCCTTTTTAAAATTTCAAAAGTCGAAATTTGGAAAAATGTCGCCTATTGTCAAAAAACACACTTTTGCGACTTTTGAATATTGGACATTCATAGAAATGGCCGGAAGAGTTTTCCTTAATAATGTTTTTTCGCCCATCTCCTACCATTCTCGAAAAAAGGAGCAAAGTCCTTTTTAAAATTTCAAAAGTCGAAATTGGAAAAATGTCGCCTATTTTCAAAAAAACACACTTTTGCGACTTTTGAATATTGGACATTCATAGAAATGGCCGGTAGAGTGTTCCCCAATAATGTTTTTTTGCCCATCTCCTACCATTTTCGAAAAAAGGAGCAAAGTCCTTTTTAAAATTTCAAAAGTCGAAATTTGGAAAAATGTCGCCTATTGTCAAAAAACACACTTTTGCGACTTTTGAATATTGGACATTCATAGAAATGGCCGGTAGAGTGTTCCCCAATAATGTTTTTTTGCCCATCTCCTACCATTTTCGAAAAAAGGAGCAAAGTCCTTTTTAAAATTTCAAAAGTCGAAATTTGGAAAAATGTCGCCTATTGTCAAAAAACACACTTTTGCGACTTTTGAATATTGGACATTCATAGAAATGGCCGGTAGAGTGTTCCCCAATAATGTTTTTTTGCCCATCTCCTACCATTTTCGAAAAAAGGAGCAAAGTCCTTTTTAAAATTTCAAAAGTCGAAATTGGAAAAATGTCGCCTATTGTCAAAAAACACACTTTTGCGACTTTTGAATATTGGACATTCATAGAAATGGCCGGTAGAGTGTTCCCCAATTATGTTTTTTTGCCCATCTCCTACCATTTTCGAAAAAAGGAGCAAAGTCCTTTTTAAAATTTCAAAAGTCGACATTGGAAAAATGTCGCCTATTTTCAAAAAAACACACTTTTGCGACTTTTGAATATTGGACATTCATAGAAATGGCCGGTAGAGTGTTCCCCAATAATGTTTTTTTTTGCCCATCTCCTACCATTTTCGAAAAAAGGAGCAAAGTCCTTTTTAAAATTTCAAAAGTCGAAATTTGGAAAAATGTCGCCTATTGTCAAAAAACACACTTTTGCGACTTTTGAATATTGGACATTCATAGAAATGGCCGGAAGAGTGTTCCCCAATAATGTTTTTTTGCCCATCTCCTACCATTTTGGAAAAAGGAGCAAAGTCTTTTTTAAAATTTCAAAAGTCGAAATTTGGAAATATGTCGCCTATTTGCAAAAAAACACACTGTTGCGACTTTTGAATATTGGACATTCATAGAAATGGCCGGAAGAGTGTTCCCCAGTAATGTTTTTTCGCAAATTTTCTACCATTTTCGGAAAAAGGAGCAAAGTCTTTTTAAAATTTCAAAAGTCGAAATTTGGAACATTTTTCAAAAAAACACACTTTTGCGAATTTTGAATATTGGACATTCATAGAAATGGCCGGAAGAGTTTTCCTTAATAATATTTTTTCGCCCATCTCCTACCATTTTCGAAAAAAGGAGCAAAGTCCTTTTTAAAATTTCAAAAGTCGAAATTGGTAAAATGTCGCCTATTTTCAAAAAAACACACTTTTGCGACTTTTGAATATTGGACATTCATAGAAATGGCCGGAAGAGTGTTCCCCAATAATGTTTTTTGCCCATCTCCTACCATTTTCGGAAAAAGGAGCAGTCTTTTTTAAAATTTCAAAAGTCGAAATTTGGAAAAATGTCGCCTATTGTCAAAAAACACACTTTTGCGACTTTTGAATATTGGACATTCATAGAAATGGCCGGTAGAGTGTTCCCCAATAATGTTTTTTTTGCCCATCTCCTACCATTTTCGAAAAAAGGAGCAAAGTCCTTTTTAAAATTTCAAAAGTCGAAATTTGGAAAAATGTCGCCTATTGTCAAAAAACACACTTTTGCGACTTTTGAATATTGGACATTCATAGAAATGGCCGGAAGAGTGTTCCCCAATAATGTTTTTTTGCCCATCTCCTACCATTTTCGAAAAAAGGAGCAAAGTCCTTTTTAAAATTTCAAAAGTCGAAATTGGAAAAATGTCGCCTATTTTCAAAAAAAATACTTTTGCGACTTTTGAATATTGGACATTCATAGAAATGGCCGGTAGAGTGTTCCCCAATTATGTTTTTTTGCCCATCTCCTACCATTTTCGAAAAAAGGAGCAAAGTCCTTTTTAAAATTTCAAAATTCGACATTGGAAAAATGTCGCCTATTTTCAAAAAAACACACTTTTGCGACTTTTGAATATTGGACATTCATAGAAATGGCCGGTAGAGTGTTCCCCAATAATGTTTTTTTTGCCCATCTCCTACCATTTTCGAAAAAAGGAGCAAAGTCCTTTTTAAAATTTCAAAAGTCGAAATTTGGAAAAATGTCGCCTATTGTCAAAAAACACACTTTTGCGACTTTTGAATATTGGACATTCATAGAAATGGCCGGAAGAGTGTTCCCCAATAATGTTTTTTTGCCCATCTCCTACCATTTTGGAAAAAGGAGCAAAGTCTTTTTTAAAATTTCAAAAGTCGAAATTTGGAAATATGTCGCCTATTTGCAAAAAAACACACTGTTGCGACTTTTGAATATTGGACATTCATAGAAATGGCCGGAAGAGTGTTCCCCAGTAATGTTTTTTCGCAAATTTTCTACCATTTTCGGAAAAAGGAGCAAAGTCTTTTTAAAATTTCAAAAGTCGAAATTTGGAACATTTTTCAAAAAAACACACTTTTGCGAATTTTGAATATTGGACATTCATAGAAATGGCCGGAAGAGTTTTCCTTAATAATATTTTTTCGCCCATCTCCTACCATTTTCGAAAAAAGGAGCAAAGCCCTTTTTAAAATTTCAAAAGTCGAAATTGGTAAAATGTCGCCTATTTTCAAAAGTCGAAATTGGTAAAATGTCGCCTATTTTCAAAAAAACACACTTTTGCGACTTTTGAATATTGGACATTCATAGAAATGGCCGGAAGAGTGTTCCCCAATAATGTTTTTTGCCCATCTCCTACCATTTTCGGAAAAAGGAGCAGTCTTTTTTAAAATTTCAAAAGTCGAAATTTGGAACATTTTTCAAAAAAACACACTTTTGCGACTTTTGAATATTGGACATTCATAGAAATGGCCGGTAGAGTGTTCCCCAATAATGTTTTTTCGCCCATCTCCTACCATTTTCGAAAAAAGGAGCAAAGTCCTTTTTAAAATTTCAAAAGTCGAAATTTGGAAATATGTCGCCTATTTTCAAAAAAACACACTGTTGCGACTTTTGAATATTGGACATTCATAGAAATGGCCGGAAGAGTGTTCCCCAATAAATTTTTTTGCCCATCTCCTATCATTTTCGGAAAAAGGAGCAAATTCTTTTTTAAAATTTCAAAAGTCGAAATTTGGAACAATTTTCAAAAAAACACACTTTTGCGACTTTTGAATATTGGACATTCATAGAAATGGCCGGTAGAGTGTTCCCCAATTATGTTTTTTTGCCCATCTCCTACCATTTTCGAAAAAAGGAGCAAAGTCCTTTTTAAAATTTCAAAAGTCGAAATTTGGAAATATGTCGCCTATTTTCAAAAAAACACGCTTTTGCGAATTTTGAATATTGGACATTCATATGGATGGTCGGAATAGTGTTCCCCAATAATTCTTTTTTCGAAAATTTTCTACCATTTTCGGAAAAAGGAGCAAAGTCCTTTTTAAAATTTCAAAAGTCGAAACTTGGAAATATGTCGCCTGTTTTCAAAAAAACACACTGTTGCGACTTTTGAATATTGGACATTCATAGGAATGGCCGGAAGAGTGTTCCTTAATAATGTTTTTTCGCCCATCTCCTACCATTTTCGAAAAAAGGAGCAAAGTCCTTTTTAAAATTTCAAAAGTCGAAATTTGGAAAAATGTCGCCTATTGTCAAAAAACACACTTTTGCGACTTTTGAATATTGGACATTCATAGAAATGGCCGGAAGAGTTTTCCTTAATAATGTTTTTTCGCCCATCTCCTACCATTTTCGAAAAAAGGAGCAAAGTCCTATTTAAAATTTCAAAAGTCGAAATTGGAAAAATGTCGCCTATTTTCAAAAAAACACACTTTTGCGACTTTTGAATATTGGACATTCATAGAAATGGCCGGTAGAGTGTTCCCCAATAATGTTTTTTTGCCCATCTCCTACCATTTTCGAAAAAAGGAGCAAAGTCCTTTTTAAAATTTCAAAAGTCGAAATTTGGAAAAATGTCGCCTATTGTCAAAAAACACACTTTTGCGACTTTTGAATATTGGACATTCATAGAAATGGCCGGTAGAGTGTTCCCCAATAATGTTTTTTTGCCCATCTCCTACCATTTTCGAAAAAAGGAGCAAAGTCCTTTTTAAAATTTCAAAAGTCGAAATTGGAAAAATGTCGCCTATTTTCAAAAAAAAATACTTTTGCGACTTTTGAATATTGGACATTCATAGAAATGGCCGGTAGAGTGTTCCCCAATTATGTTTTTTTGCCCATCTCCTACCATTTTCGAAAAAAGGAGCAAAGTCCTTTTTAAAATTTCAAAAGTCGAAATTTGGAAAAATGTCGCCTATTGTCAAAAAACACACTTTTGCGACTTTTGAATATTGGACATTCATAGAAATGGCCGGAAGAGTGTTCCTTAATAATGTTTTCTCGCCCATCTCCTACCATTTTCGAAAAAAGGAGCAGTCCTTTTTAAAATTTCAAAAGTCGAAATTTGGAAATATGTCGCCTATTTTCAAAAAAGACACACTTTTGCGACTTTTGAATATTGGACATTCATAGAAATGGCCGGAAGAGTGTTCCCCAATAATGTTTTTTGCCCATCTCCTACCATTTTCGGAAAAAGGAGCAGTCTTTTTTAAAATTTCAAAAGTCGAAATTTGGAAAAATGTCGCCTATTGTCAAAAAACACACTTTTGCGACTTTTGAATATTGGACATTCATAGAAATGGCCGGAAGAGTTTTCCTTAATAATGTTTTTTCGCCCATCTCCTACCATTTTTGAAAAAAGGAGCAAAGTCCTTTTTAAAATTTCAAAAGTCGAAATTGGAAAAATTTGGAACATTTTTCAAAAAAACACACTTTTGCGACTTTGAATATTGGACATTAATAGAAATGGCCGGAAGAGTGTTCCCCAATAATGTTTTTTGCCCATCTCCTACCATTTTCGGAAAAAGGAGCAGTCTTTTTTAAAATTTCAAAAGTCGAAATATGGAACATTTTTCAAAAAAACACACTTTTGCGACTTTTGAATATTGGACATTCATAGATATGGCCGGTAAAGTGTTCCCCAATAATGTTTTTTTGCCCATCTCCTACCATTTTCGAAAAAAGGAGCAAAGTCCTTTTTAAAATTTCAAAAGTCGAAATTTGGAAATATGTCGCCTATTTTCAAAAAAACACACTGTTGCGACTTTTGAATATTGGACATTCATAGAAATGGCCGGAAGAGTGTTCCCCAATAATGTTTTTTGCCCATCTCCTACCATTTTCGGAAAAAGGAGCAAAGTCTTTTTTAAAATTTCAAAAGTCGAAATTTGGAACATTTTTCAAAAAAACACACTTTTGCGACTTTTGAATATTGGACATTCATAGATATGGCCGGTAAAGTGTTCCCCAATAATGTTTTTTTGCCCATCTCCTACCATTTTCGAAAAAAGGAGCAAAGTCCTTTTTAAAATTTCAAAAGTCGAAATTTGGAAATATGTCGCCTATTTTCAAAAAAACACACTGTTGCGACTTTTGAATATTGGACATTCATAGAAATGGCCGGAAGAGTGTTCCCCAATAATGTTTTTTGCCCATCTCCTACCATTTTCGAAAAAAGGAGCAAAGTCCTTTTTAAGATTTCAAAAGTCGAAATTTGGAAATATGTCGCCTATTTTCAAAAAAACACACTGTTGCGACTTTTGAATATTGGACATTCATAGAAACGGCCGGAAGAGTGCTCCTTAATAATGTTTTTTCGCCCATCTCCTACCATTTTCGAAAAAAGGAGCAAAGTCCTTTTTAAAATTTCAAAAGTCGAAATTTGGAAATATGTCGCCTATTTTCAAAAAAACACACTGTTGCGACTTTTGAATATTGGACATTCATAGAAATGGCCGGAAGAGTGTTCCCCAATAATGTTTTTTGCCCATCTCCTACCATTTTCGGAAAAAGGAGCAAAGTCTTTTTTAAAATTTCAAAAGTCGAAATTTGGAACATTTTTCAAAAAAACACACTTTTGCGACTTTTGAATATTGGACATTCATAGAAATGGCCGGTAGAGTGTTCCCCAATAATGTTTTTTTGCCCATCTCCTACCATTTTCGAAAAAAGGAGCAAAGTCCTTGTTAAAATTTTAAAAGTCGAAATTTGGAAAAATGTCGCCTATTGTCAAAAAACACACTTTTCCGACTTTTGAATATTGGACATTCATAGAAATGGCCGAAAGAGTGTTCTTCAATAATGTTTTTTCGCCCATCTCCTACCATTTTCGAAAAAAGGAGCAAAGTTCTTTTTAAGATTTCAAAAGTCGAAATTTGGAAAAATGTCGCCTATTTTCAAAAAAACACACTGTTGCGACTTTTGAATATTGGACATTCATAGAAATGGCCGGAAGAGTGCTCCTTAATAATGTTTTTTCGCCCATCTCCTACCATTTTCGAAAAAAGGAGCAAAGTCCTTTTTAAAATTTCAAAAGTCGAAATTTGGAAATATGTCGCCTATTTTCAAAAAAACACACTGTTGCGACTTTTGAATATTGGACATTCATAGAAATGGCCGAAAGAGTGTTCCCCAATAATGTTTTTTGCCAATCTCCTATCATTTTCGCAAAAAGGAGCAAAGTCTTTTTTAAAATTTCAAAAGTCGAAATTTGGAACAATTTTCAAAAAAACACACTTTTGCGACTTTTGAATATTGGACATTCATAGAAAGGGCCGGAAGAGTGTTCCCCAATAATGTTTTTTGCCCATCTCCTACCATTTTCGAAAAAAGGAGCAAAGGCCTTTTTAAAATTTCAAAAGTCAAAATTTGGAAAAATGTCGCCAATTTTCAAAAAAAAAAACACTGTTAAGACTTTTGAATATTGGACATTCATAGAAATGGCCAGAAAGTATTCTCCAATAATTCTTTTTCTCCCATCTTCCACCATTTTCGGAAAAGGAGCAGTCTTTTTTAAAATTTCAAAAGTCGAAATTTGGAAAAATGTCGCCTATTGTCAAAAAAACACACTTTTGAATATTGGACATTCATAGGGATGGCCTTCCGGCCAAATAATTTGTTTTTTCCCATCTCCTACCATATTCGGAAAAAGGAGCAAAGTCCTTTTTAAAATTTCAAAGGTCGAAATTTGGAAAAATGTCGCCTATTGTCAAAAAACACACTTTTGAATATTGGACATGCATAGGGATGGCCGGAATAGTGTTCCCAAATATTTTTTTTTCGCAAATTTTCTACCATTTTCGGAAAACGGAGCAAAGTCCTTTTTAAAATTTCAAAAGTCGAAATTTGGAAAAATGTCGCCTATTGTCAAAAAACACACTTTTGCGACTTTTGAATATTGGACATTCATAGAAATGGCCGGAAGAGTGTTCCCCAATAATTTTTTTTTTCGCAAATTTTCTACCATTTTCGGAAAAAGGAGCAAAGTCCTTTTTAAAATTTCAAAAGTCGAAATTTGGAAAAATGTCGCCTATTGTCAAAAAAAACACTTTTGAATATTGGACATTTATAAGGATGGCCTTCCGGCCAATGATTTGTTTATTACCATCTCCTACCATTTTTGGAAAAAGGAGCAAAGTCTTTTTTAAAATTTCAAAAGTCGAAATTTGGAAAAATGTTGCCTGTTGTCAAAAAAAACACACTTTTGCGACTTTTGAATATTGGACTTTCATAGGGATGGCCGGAATAGTGTTCCCAAATAATTTTTTTTTCGCAAATTTTCTACCATTTTCGGAAAAAGGACCAAAGTCCTTTTTAAAATTTCAAAAGTCGAAATTTGGAAAAATGTCGCCTATTGTCAAAAAACACACTTTTGCGACTTTTGAATATTGGACATTCATAGAAATGGCCGGAAGAGTGTTCCTTAATAATGTTTTCTCGCCCATCTCCTACCATTTTCGAAAAAAGGAGCAGTCCTTTTTAAAATTTCAAAAGTCGAAATTTGGAACTATGTCGCCTATTTTCAAAAAAGACACACTTTTGCGACTTTTGAATATTGGACATTCATAGAAATGGCCGGAAGAGTGTTCCCCAATAATGTTTTTTGCCCATCTCCTACCATTTTCGGAAAAAGGAGCAGTCTTTTTTAAAATTTCAAAAGTCGAAATTTGGAAAAATGTCGCCTATTGTCAAAAAACACACTTTTGCGACTTTTGAATATTGGACATTCATAGAAATGGCCGGAAGAGTTTTCCTTAATAATGTTTTTTCGCTCATCTCCTACCATTTTCGAAAAAAGGAGCAAAGTCCTTTTTAAAATTTCAAAAGTCGAAATTTGGAAAAATGTCGCCTATTGTCAAAAAACACACTTTTGCGACTTTTGAATATTGGACATTCATAGAAATGGCCGGAAGAGTGTTCCCCAATAATGTTTTTTGCCTATCTCCTACCATTTTCGAAAAAAGGAGCAGTCTTTTTTAAAATTTCAAAAGTCGAAATTTGGAAATATGTCGCCTATTGTCAAAAAACACACTTTTGCGACTTTTGAATATTGGACATTCATAGAAATGGCCGGAAGAGTTTTCCTTAATAATGTTTTTTCGCCCATCTCCTACCATTTTCGAAAAAAGGAGCAAAGTCCTTTTTAAAATTTCAAAAGTCGAAATTGGAAAAATTTGGAACATTTTTCAAAAAAACACACTTTTGCGACTTTGAATATTGGACATTCATAGAAATGGCCGGAAGAGTGTTCCCCAATAATGTTTTTTGCCCATCTCCTACCATTTTCGGAAAAAGGAGCAGTCTTTTTTAAAATTTCAAAAGTCGAAATTTGGAACATTTTTCAAAAAAACACACTTTTGCGACTTTTGAATATTGGACATTCATAGAAATGGCCGGTAAAGTGTTCCCCAATAATGTTTTTTTGCCCATCTCCTACCATTTTCGAAAAAAGGGGCAAAGTCCTTTTTAAAATTTCAAAATTCGAAATTTGGAAATATGTCGCCTATTTTCAAAAAAACACACTGTTGCGACTTTTGAATATTGGACATTCATAGAAATGGCCGGAAGAGTGTTCCCCAATAATGTTTTTTGCCCATCTCCTACCATTTTCGGAAAAAGGAGCAAAGTCTTTTTTAAAATTTCAAAAGTCGAAATTGGAAAAATGTCGCCTATTGTCAAAAAACACACTTTTGCGACTTTTGAATATTGGACATTCATAGAAATGGCCGGTAGAGTGTTCCCCAATTATGTTTTTTTGCCCATCTCCTACCATTTTCGAAAAAAGGAGCAAAGTCCTTTTTAAAATTTCAAAAGTCGACATTGGAAAAATGTCGCCTATTTTCAAAAAAACACACTTTTGCGACTTTTGAATATTGGACATTCATAGAAATGGCCGGAAGAGTGTTCTTCAATAATGTTTTTTCGCCCATCTCCTACCATTTTCGAAAAAAGGAGCAAAGTCCTTTTTAAGATTTCAAAAGTCGAAATTTGGAAATATGTCGCCTATTTTCAAAAAAACACACTGTTGCGACTTTTGAATATTGGACATTCATAGAAATGGCCGGAAGAGTGCTCCTTAATAATGTTTTTTCGCCCATCTCCTACCATTTTCGAAAAAAGGACCAAAGTCCTTTTTAAAATTTCAAAAGTCGAAATTTGGAAATATGTCGCCTATTTTCAAAAAAACACACTGTTGCGACTTTTGAATATTGGACATTCATAGAAATGGCCGAAAGAGTGTTCCCCAATAATGTTTTTTGCCAATCTCCTATCATTTTCGCAAAAAGGAGCAAAGTCTTTTTTAAAATTTCAAAAGTCGAAATTTGGAACAATTTTCAAAAAAACACACTTTTGCGACTTTTGAATATTGGACATTCATAGAAAGGGCCGGAAGAGTGTTCCCCAATAATGTTTTTTGCCCATCTCCTACCATTTTCGAAAAAAGGAGCAAAGGCCTTTTTAAAATTTCAAAAGTCAAAATTTGGAAAAATGTCGCCAATTTTCAAAAAAAAAACACTGTTAAGACTTTTGAATATTGGACATTCATAGAAATGGCCAGAAAGTATTCTCCAATAATTCTTTTTCTCCCATCTTCCACCATTTTCGGAAAAGGAGCAGTCTTTTTTAAAATTTCAAAAGTCGAAATTTGGAAAAATGTCGCCTATTGTCAAAAAAACACACTTTTTAATATTGGACATTCATAGGGATGGCCTTCCGGCCAAATAATTTGTTTTTTCCCATCTCCTACCATATTCAGAAAAAGGAGCAAAGTCCTTTTTAAAATTTCAAAGGTCGAAATTTGGAAAAATGTCGCCTATTGTCAAAAAAACACACTTTTGCGACTTTTGAATATTGGACATTGATAGGGATGGCCGGAATAGTGTTCCCCAATAATTTTTTTTCGCAAATTTTCTACCATTTTTGGAAAACGGAGCAAAGTCCTTTTTAAAATTTCAAAAGTCGAAATTTGGAAAAATGTCGCCTATTGTCAAAAAACACACTTTTGCGACTTTTGAATATTGGACATTCATAGAAATGGCCGGAAGAGTGTTCCCCAATAATTTTTTTTTTCGCAAATTTTCTACCATTTTCGGAAAAAGGAGCAAAGTCCTTTTTAAAATTTCAAAGGTCGAAATTTGGAAAAATGTCGCCTATTGTCAAAAAAACACACTTTTGCGACTTTTGAATATTGGACATGCATAGGCATGGCCGGAATAGTGTTCCCAAATATTTTTTTTTCGCAAATTTTCTACCATTTTCGGAAAACGGAGCAAAGTCCTTTTTAAAATTTCAAAAGTCGAAATTTGGAAAAATGTCGCCTATTGTCAAAAAACACACTTTTGCGACTTTTGAATATTGGACATTCATAGAAATGGCCGGAAGAGTGTTCCCCAATAATTTTTTTTTTCGCAAATTTTCTACCATTTTCGGAAAAAGGAGCAAAGTCCTTTTTAAAATTTCAAAAGTCGAAATTTGGAAATATGTCGCCTATTTTCAAAAAAACACACTGTTGCGACTTTTGAATATTGGACATTCATAGAAATGGCCGAAAGAGTGTTCCCCAATAATGTTTTTTGCCAATCTCCTATCATTTTCGCAAAAAGGAGCAAAGTCTTTTTTAAAATTTCAAAAGTCGAAATTTGGAACAATTTTCAAAAAAACACACTTTTGCGACTTTTGAATATTGGACATTCATAGAAAGGGCCGGAAGAGTGTTCCCCAATAATGTTTTTTGCCCATCTCCTACCATTTTCGAAAAAAGGAGCAAAGGCCTTTTTAAAATTTCAAAAGTCAAAATTTGGAAAAATGTCGCCAATTTTCAAAAAAAAAACACTGTTAAGACTTTTGAATATTGGACATTCATAGAAATGGCCAGAAAGTATTCTCCAATAATTCTTTTTCTCCCATCTTCCACCATTTTCGGAAAAGGAGCAGTCTTTTTTAAAATTTCAAAAGTCGAAATTTGGAAAAATGTCGCCTATTGTCAAAAAAACACACTTTTTAATATTGGACATTCATAGGGATGGCCTTCCGGCCAAATAATTTGTTTTTTCCCATCTCCTACCATATTCAGAAAAAGGAGCAAAGTCCTTTTTAAAATTTCAAAGGTCGAAATTTGGAAAAATGTCGCCTATTGTCAAAAAAACACACTTTTGCGACTTTTGAATATTGGACATTGATAGGGATGGCCGGAATAGTGTTCCCCAATAATTTTTTTTCGCAAATTTTCTACCATTTTCGGAAAACGGAGCAAAGTCCTTTTTAAAATTTCAAAAGTCGAAATTTGGAAAAATGTCGCCTATTGTCAAAAAACACACTTTTGCGACTTTTGAATATTGGACATTCATAGAAATGGCCGGAAGAGTGTTCCCCAATAATTTTTTTTTTCGCAAATTTTCTACCATTTTCGGAAAAAGGAGCAAAGTCCTTTTTAAAATTTCAAAGGTCGAAATTTGGAAAAATGTCGCCTATTGTCAAAAAAACACACTTTTGCGACTTTTGAATATTGGACATGCATAGGGATGGCCGGAATAGTGTTCCCAAATATTTTTTTTTCGCAAATTTTCTACCATTTTCGGAAAACGGAGCAAAGTCCTTTTTAAAATTTCAAAAGTCGAAATTTGGAAAAATGTCGCCTATTGTCAAAAAACACACTTTTGCGACTTTTGAATATTGGACATTCATAGAAATGGCCGGAAGAGTGTTCCCCAATAATTTTTTTTTTCGCAAATTTTCTACCATTTTCGGAAAAAGGAGCAAAGTCCTTTTTAAAATTTCAAAAGTCGAAATTTGGAAAAATGTCGCCTATTGTCAAAAAACACACTTTTGAATATTGGACATTTATAAGGATGGCCTTCCGGCCAATGATTTGTTTATTACCATCTCCTACCATTTTTGGCAAAAGGAGCAAAGTCTTTTTTAAAATTTCAAAAGTCGAAATTTGGAAAAATGTTGCCTGTTGTCAAAAAAAACACACTTTTGCGACTTTTGAATATTGGACTTTCATAGGGATGGCCGGAATAGTGTTCCCAAATAATTTTTTTTTCGCAAATTTTCTACCATTTTCGGAAAAACGACCAAAGTCCTTTTTAAAATTTCAAAAGTCGAAATTTGGAAAAATGTCGCCTATTTTCAAAAAAACACACTTTTGCGACTTTTGAATATTGGACATTGATAGGGATGGCCGGAATAGTGTTCCCCAATAATTTTTTTCGCAATTTTTTTACCATTTTCGGAAAAACGAGCAAAGTCCTTTTTAAAATTTCTAAAGTCGAAATTTGGAAATATGTCGCCTATTGTCAAAAAAACACACTTTTGAATATTGGACATTCATAGGAATGGCCGGAATAGTGTTCGCCAATAATTTTTTTTCTCAAATTTTCTACCATTTTCGGAAAAAGGAGCAAAGTCCTTTTCAAAATTTCAAAAGTCGAAATATGGAAAAATGTAGCCTATTGTCAAAAAACACACTTTTGCGACATTTGAATATTGGACATTCATAGAAATGGCCGGAAGAGTGTTCCCCAATAATGTTTTTTTGCCCATCTCCTACCATTTTCGAAAAAAGGGGCAAAGGCCTTTTTAAAATTTCAAAAGTCGAAATTTGGAAAAATGTCGCCAACTTTAAAAAAAAAACACTGTTAAGACTTTTGAATATTGGACATTCATAGCAATGGCCAGAAAGTATTCTCCAATAATTCTTTTTCTCCCATCTTCTACCATTTTCGGAAAAGGAGCAGTCTTTTTTAAAATTTCAAAAGTCGAAATTTGGAAATATGTCGCCTATTGTCAAAAAAACACACTTTTGAATATTGGACATTCATAGGAATGGCCGGAAGAGTGTTCCCCAATAATTTTTTTTCGCAAATTTTCTACCATTTTCGGAAAAACGAGCAAAGTCCTTTTTAAAATTTCAAAAGTCGAAATTTTGAAAAATGTCGCCTATTGTCAAAAAAAACACACTTTTGAATATTGGACATTTATGAGGATGGCCTTCCGGCCAATGATTTGTTTATTACCATCTCCTACCATTTTTGGAAAAAGGAGCAAAGTCTTTTTTAAAATTTCAAAAGTCGAAATTTGGAAAAATGTCACCTATTGTCAAAAAAACACACTTTTGCGACTTTTGAATATTGGACATTCATAGAAATGGCCGGAAGAGTGTTCCCCAATAATTTTGTTTTTGCAAAATGTCTACCATTTTCGGAAAAAGGAGCAAAGTCCTTTTTAAAATTTCAAAAGTCGAAATTTGGAAAAATGTCGCCTATTTTAAAAAAAACACACTTTTGCGACTTTTGAATATTGGACATTCATAGAAATGGCCGGTAGAGTGTTCCCCAATAATGTTTTTTTGCCCATCTCCTACCATTTTCGAAAAAAGGAGCAAAGTCCTTTTTAAAATTTCAAAAGTCGAAATTTGGAAAAATGTCGCCTATTGTCAAAAAAACACACTTTTGCGACTTTTGAATATTGGACATTCATAGAAATGGCCGGAAGAGTGTTCCCCAATAATTTTTTCGCAAATTTTTTACCATTTTCGGAAAACGGAGCAAAGTCCTTTTTAAATTTTCAAAAACACACAAAATTGGAAAAATGTCGCCTATTTTCAAAAAAACACACTTTTGCGACTTTTGAATATCGGACATTCATAGAAATGGCCTGTAGAGTGTTCCCCAATAATGTTTTTTTGCCCATCTCCTACCATTTTCGAAAAAAGGAGCAAAGTCCTTTTTAAAATTTCAAAAGTCGAAATTTGGAAAAATGTCGCCTATTGTCAAAAAACACACTTTTGCGACTTTTGAATATTGGACATTCATAGAAATGGCCAGAAGAGTGTTCCTTAATAATGTTTTTTCGCCCATCTCCTACCATTTTCGAAAAAAGGAGCAAAGTCCTTTTTAAAATTTCAAAAGTCGAAATTTGGAAAAATGTCGCCTATTTTCAAAAAAACACACTGTTGCGACTTTTGAATATTGGACGTTAATAGAAATGGCCGGAAGAGTGTTCACAACTAATGTTTTTTGCCCATCTCCTACCATTTTCGGAAAAAGGAGCAAAGTCTTTTTTAAAATTTCAAAAGTCGAAATTTGGAACATTTTAAAAAAAAAACACACTTTTGCAACTTTTGAATATTGGACATTCATAGAAATGGCCGGAAGAGTGTTTCCCAATAATGTTTTTTTGCCCATCTCCTACCATTTTCGAAAAAAGGAGCAAAGGCCTTTTTAAAATTTCAAAAGTCAAAATTTGGAAAAATGTCGCCTATTGTCAAAAAAACACACTTTTGCGACTTTTGAATATTGGACATTCATAGGGATGGCCAGAATAGTGTTCCCCAATAATTTTTTTTCACAAATTTTCTACCATTTTCGGAAAAACGAGCAAAGTCCTTTTTTAAAATTTCAAAAGTCGAAATTTGGAAAAATGTCGCCTATTGTCAAAAAAACACACGTTTGCGACTTTTGAATATTGGACATTCATAGGGATGGCCGGAATAGTGTTCCGCAATAATTTTTTTCGCCCATCTTCTACCATTTTCGGAAAAAGGAGCAAAGTCCTTTTTAAAATTTCAAAAGTCGAAATTTGGAAAAATGTCGCCTATTGTCAAAAAAACACACTGTTGCGACTTTTGAATATTGGACATTAATAGAAATGGCCGGAAGAGTGTTCCCCAATAATGTTTTTTGCCCATCTCCTACCAATTTCGGAAAAAGGAGCAAAGTCTTTTTTAAAATTTCAAAAGTCGAAATTTGGAACATTTTTCAAAAAAAACACACTTTTGAATATTGGACATTCATAGAAATGGCCGGAAGAGTGTTTCCCAATAATGTTTTTTTGCCCATCTCCTACCATTTTCGAAAAAAGGAGCAAAGGCCTTTTTAAAATTTCAAAAGTCAAAATTTGGAAAAATGTCGCCTATTGTCAAAAAAACACACTTTTGCGACTTTTGAATATTGGACATTCATAGGGATGGCCAGAATAGTGTTCCCCAATAATTTTTTTTCACAAATTTTCTACCATTTTCGGAAAAACGAGCAAAGTCCTTTTTAAAATTTCAAAAGTCGAAATTTGGAAATATGTCGCCTATTGTCAAAAAAACACACGTTTGCGACTTTTGAATATTGGACATTCATAGGGATGGCCGGAATAGTGTTCCGCAATAATTTTTTTCGCCCATCTTCTACCATTTTCGGAAAAAGGAGCAAAGTCCTTTTTAAAATTTCAAAAGTCGAAATTTGGAAAAATGTCGCCTATTGTCAAAAAAACACACTGTTGCGACTTTTGAATATTGGACGTTAATAGAAATGGCCGGAAGAGTGTTCACAAATAATGTTTTTTGCCCATCTCCTACCATTTTCGGAAAAAGGAGCAAAGTCTTTTTTAAAATTTCAAAAGTCGAAATTTGGAACATTTTAAAAAAAAAACACACTTTTGCAACTTTTGAATATTGGACATTCATAGAAATGGCCGGAAGAGTGTTCCCCAATAATTTTTTTTTTGCAAATTGTCTACCATTTTCGGAAAAAGGAGCAAAGTCCTTTTTAAAATTTCAAAAGTCGAAATTTGGAAAAATTTCGCCTATTTTCAAAAAAACACACTTTTGCGACTTTTGAATATTGGACATTCATAGAAATGGCCGGTAGAGTGTTCCCCAATAATGTGTTTTTGCCCATCTCCTACCATTTTCGAAAAAAGGAGCAAAGTCCTTTTTAAAATTTCAAAAGTCGAAATTTGGAAAAATGTCGCCTATTGTCAAAAAAACACACTTTTGCGACTTTTGAATATTGGACATTCATAGAAATGGCCGGAAGAGTGTTCCCCAATAATTTTTTCGCAAATTTTTTACCATTTTCGGAAAACGGAGCAAAGTCCTTTTTAAATTTTCAAAAACACACAAAATTGGAAAAATGTCGCCTATTTTCAAAAAAAACACACTTTTGCGACTTTTGAATATCGGACATTCATAGAAATGGCCTGTAGAGTGTTCCCCAATAATGTTTTTTTGCCCATCTCCTACCATTTTCGAAAAAAGGAGCAAAGTCCTTTTTAAAATTTCAAAAGTCGAAATTTGGAAAAATGTCGCCTATTGTCAAAAAACACACTTTTGCGACTTTTGAATATTGGACATTCATAGAAATGGCCAGAAGAGTGTTCCTTAATAATGTTTTTTCGCCCATCTCCTACCATTTTCGAAAAAAGAAGCAAAGTCCTTTTTAAAATTTCAAAAGTCGAAATTTGGAAATATGTCGCCTATTTGCAAAAAAACACACTGTTGCGACTTTTGAATATTGGACGTTAATAGAAATGGCCGGAAGAGTGTTCACAAATAATGTTTTTTGCCCATCTCCTACCATTTTCGGAAAAAGGAGCAAAGTCTTTTTTAAAATTTCAAAAGTCGAAATTTGGAACATTTTAAAAAAAAAACACACTTTTGCAACTTTTGAATATTGGACATTCATAGAAATGGCCGGAAGAGTGTTTCCCAATAATGTTTTTTTGCCCATCTCCTACCATTTTCGAAAAAAGGAGCAAAGGCCTTTTTAAAATTTCAAAAGTCAAAATTTGGAAAAATGTCGCCTATTGTCAAAAAAACACACTTTTGCGACTTTTGAATATTGGACATTCATAGGGATGGCCAGAATAGTGTTCCCCAATAATTTTTTTTCACAAATTTTCTACCATTTTCGGAAAAACGAGCAAAGTCCTTTTTAAAATTTCAAAAGTCGAAATTTGGAAAAATGTCGCCTATTGTCAAAAAAACACACGTTTGCGACTTTTGAATATTGGACATTCATAGGGATGGCCGGAATAGTGTTCCGCAATAATTTTTTTCGCCCATCTTCTACCATTTTCGGAAAAAGGAGCAAAGTCCTTTTTAAAATTTCAAAAGTCGAAATTTGGAAAAATGTCGCCTATTGTCAAAAAAAACACACTGTTGCGACTTTTGAATATTGGACATTAATAGAAATGGCCGGAAGAGTGTTCCCCAATAATGTTTTTTGCCCATCTCCTACCAATTTCGGAAAAAGGAGCAAAGTCTTTTTTAAAATTTCAAAAGTCGAAATTTGGAACATTTTTCAAAAAAAACACACTTTTGAATATTGGACATTCATAGGGATGGCCGGAAGAGTGTTCCTTAATAATGTTTTTTCGCCCATCTCCTACCATTTTCGAAAAAAGGAGCAAAGTCCTTTTTAAAATTTCAAAAGTCGAAATTTGGAAAAATGTCGCCTATTGTCAAAAAACACACTTTTGCGACTTTTGAATATTGGACATTCATAGAAATGGCCGGAAGAGTGTTCCCCAATAATTTTTTTCGCAAATTTTCTACCATTTTCGGAAAAAGGAGCAAAGTCATTTTTAAAATTTCAAATGTCGAAATTTGGAAAAATGTCGCCTATTGTCAAAAAAACACACTTTTGCGACTTTTGAATATTGGAAATTCATAAAAATGGCCGGAACAATGTTCCCCAATAATGTTTTTTCGCCCATCTCCTACCATTTTCGAAAAAAGGAGCAAAGGCCTTTTTAAAATTTCAAATGTCGAAATTTGGAAAAATGTCGCCTATTGTCAAAAAAACACACTTTTGCGACTTTTGAATATTGGAAATTCATAAAAATGGCCGGAACAGTGTTCCCCAATAATGTTTTTTCGCCCATCTCCTACCATTTTCGAAAAAAGGAGCAAAGGCCTTTTTAAAATTTCAAAAGTCGAAATTTGGAACATTTTTCAAAAAAACACACTTTTCCGACTTTTGAATATTGGATATTCATAGAAATGGCCGGAATAGTGTTCCCCAATAATTTTTTTTCGCAAATTTTCCACCATTTTCGGAAAAACGAGCAAAGTCCTTTTTAAAATTTAAAAAGTCGAAATTTGGAAAAATGTCGCCTATTGTCAAAAAAACACACTTTTGCGACTTTTGAATATCGGACATTCATAGAAATGGCCGGAATAGTGTTCGCCAATAATTTTTTTTCGAAAATTTTCTACCATTTTCGGAAAAAGGAGCAAAGTCCTTTTTAAAATTTCAAAAGTCGAAATTTGGAAATATGTCGCCTATTTTCAAAAAAACACACTTTTGCGACTTTTGAATATTGGACATTCATAGAAATGGCCGGAAGAGTGTTCCTTAATAATGTTTTTTTGCCCATCTCCTACTATTTTCGAAAAAAGGAGCAATGTCCTTTTTAAAATTTCAAAAGTCGAAATTTGGAAATATGTCGCCTATTTTCAAAAAAACACACTGTTGCGACTTTTGAATATTGGACATTAATAGAAATGGCCGGAAGAGTTTTCCCCAATAATGTTTTTTGCCCATCTCCTACCATTTTCGGAAAAAGGAGCAGTCTTTTTTAAAATTTCAAAAGTCGAAATTTGGAAAATTTTTCAAAAAAACACACTTTTGCGACTTTTGAATATTGGACATTCATAGAAATGGCCGGAAGAGTGTTCCCCAATAATGATTTTTGCCCATCTCATACCATTTTCGGAAAAAGGAGCAAAGTCCTTTTTAAAATTTCAAAAGTCGAAATTTGGAAATATGTCGCCTATTTTCAAAAAAACACACTTTTGCGACTTTTGAATATTGGACATTCATAGAAATGGCCGGAAGAGTGTTCCCCAATAATGTTTTTTTGCCCATCTCCTACCATTTTCGAAAAAAGGAGCAAAGTCCTTTTTAAAATTTCAAAAGTCGAAATTTGGAAATATGTCGCCTATTTAAAAAAAAAAACACACTGTTGCGACTTTTGAATATTGGACATTAATAGAAATGGCCGGAAGAGTGCTCCCCAATAATGTTTTTTGCCCATGTCCTACCATTTTCGAAAAAAGGAGCAAAGTCTTTTTTAAAATTTCAAAAGTCGAAATTTGGAACATTTTTCAAAAAAACACACTTTTGCGACTTTTGAATATTGGACATTCATAGAAATGGCCGGAATAGTGTTCCCCAATAATGTTTTTTTGCCCATCTCCTACCATTTTCAAAAAAAGGAGCAAAGCCCTTTTTAAAATTTCAAAAGTCGAAATTTGGAAAAATGTCGCCTATTGTCAAAAAAACACACTTTTGCGACTTTTGAATATTGGACATTCATAGAAATGGCCTGAGGAGTGTTCCCCAATAATTTTTTTTCGCAAATTTTTTACCATTTTCGGCAAAAGGAGCAAAGTCCTTTTTAAAATTTCAAAAGTCGAAATTTGGAAAAATGTCGCCTATTGTCAAAAAACACACTGTTGCGACTTTTGAATATTGGACATTAATAGAAATGGCCGGAAGAGTGTTCCCCAATAATGTTTTTGCCCATCTGCTACCATTTTCGGAAAAAGGAGCAAAGTCTTTTTTAAAATTTCAAAAGTCGAAATTTGGAACATTTTTCAAAAAAACACACTTTTGCGACTTTTGAATATTGGACATTCATAGAAATGGCCGGAAGAGTGTTCCCCAATAATTTTTTTTGCCCATCTCCTACCATTTTCGAAAAAAGGAGCAAAGGCCTTTTTAAAATTTCAAAAGTCGAAATTTGGAAAAATGTCGCCAATTTTCAAAAAAAAAACACTGTTAAGACTTTTGAATATCGGACAATCATAGAAATGGCCAGAAAGTATTCTCCAATAATTCTTTTTCTCCCATCTTCTACCATTTTCGGCAAAAGGAGCAAAGTCCTTTTTAAAATTTCAAAAGTCGAAATTTGGAAAAAGGTCGCCTATTGTCAAAAAAACACACTTTTGCGACTTTTGAATATTGGACATTCATAGAGATGGCCGGAATAGTGTTCCCCAATAATTTTTTTTCGCAAATTTGCTACCATTTTCGGAAAAACGAGCAATGTCCTTTTTAAAATTTCAAAAGTCGAAATTTGGAAATATGTCGCCTATTGTCAAAACAACACACTTTTGCGACTTTTGAATATTGGACATTCATAGGGATGGCCGGAAGAGTGTTCCTTAATAATGTTTTTTCGCCCATCTCCTACCATTTTCGAAAAAAGGAGCAAAGTCCTTTTTAAAATTTCAAAAGTCGAAATTTGGAAAAATGTCGCCTATTGTCAAAAAACACACTTTTGCGACTTTTGAATATTGGACATTCATAGAAATGGCCGGAAGAGTGTTCCCCAATAATTTTTTTCGCAAATTTTCTACCATTTTCGGAAAAAGGAGCAAAGTCATTTTTAAAATTTCAAATGTCGAAATTTGGAAAAATGTCGCCTATTGTCAAAAAAACACACTTTTGCGACTTTTGAATATTGGAAATTCATAAAAATGGCCGGAACAGTGTTCCCCAATAATGTTTTTTCGCCCATCTCCTACCATTTTCGAAAAAAGGAGCAAAGGCCTTTTTAAAATTTCAAAAGTCGAAATTTGGAACATTTTTCAAAAAAACACACTTTTCCGACTTTTGAATATTGGATATTCATAGAAATGGCCGGAATAGTGTTCCCCAATAATTTTTTTTCGCAAATTTTCTACCATTTTCGGAAAAACGAGCAAAGTCCTTTTTAAAATTTAAAAAGTCGAAATTTGGAAAAATGTTGCCTATTGTCAAAAAAACACACTTTTGCGACTTTTGAATATCGGACATTCATAGAAATGGCCGGAATAGTGTTCGCCAATAATTTTTTTTCGAAAATTTTCTACCATTTTCGGAAAAAGGAGCAAAGTCCTTTTTAAAATTTCAAAAGTCGAAATTTGGAAATATGTCGCCTATTTTCAAAAAACACACTTTTGCGACTTTTGAATATTGGACATTCATAGAAATGGCCGGAAGAGTGTTCCTTAATAATGTTTTTTTGCCCATCTCCTACTATTTTCGAAAAAAGGAGCAATGTCCTTTTTAAAATTTCAAAAGTCGAAATTTGGAAATATGTCGCCTATTTTCAAAAAAACACACTGTTGCGACTTTTGAATATTGGACATTAATAGAAATGGCCGGAAGAGTTTTCCCCAATAATGTTTTTTGCCCATCTCCTACCATTTTCGGAAAAAGGAGCAGTCTTTTTTAAAATTTCAAAAGTCGAAATTTGGAAAATTTTTCAAAAAAACACACTTTTGCGACTTTTGAATATTGGACATTCATAGAAATGGCCGGAAGAGTGTTCCCCAATAATGATTTTTGCCCATCTCATACCATTTTCGGAAAAAGGAGCAAAGTCCTTTTTAAAATTTCAAAAGTCGAAATTTGGAAATATGTCGCCTATTTTCAAAAAAACACACTTTTGCGACTTTTGAATATTGGACATTCATAGAAATGGCCGGAAGAGTGTTCCCCAATAATGTTTTTTTGCCCATCTCCTACCATTTTCGAAAAAAGGAGCAAAGTCCTTTTTAAAATTTCAAAAGTCGAAATTTGGAAATATGTCGCCTATTTAAAAAAAAAACACACTGTTGCGACTTTTGAATATTGGACATTAATAGAAATGGCCGGAAGAGTGCTCCCCAATAATGTTTTTTGCCCATCTCCTACCATTTTCGAAAAAAGGAGCAAAGTCTTTTTTAAAATTTCAAAAGTCGAAATTTGGAACATTTTTCAAAAAAACACACTTTTGCGACTTTTGAATATTGGACATTCATAGAAATGGCCGGAATAGTGTTCCCCAATAATGTTTTTTTGCCCATCTCCTACCATTTTCGAAAAAAGGAGCAAAGCCCTTTTTAAAATTTCAAAAGTCGAAATTTGGAAAAATGTCGCCTATTGTCAAAAAAACACACTTTTGCGACTTTTGAATATTGGACATTCATAGAAATGGCCTGAGGAGTGTTCCCCAATAACTTTTTTTCGCAAATTTTTTACCATTTTCGGCAAAAGGAGCAAAGTCCTTTTTAAAATTTCAAAAGTCGAAATTTGGAAAAATGTCGCCTATTGTCAAAAAACACACTGTTGCGACTTTTGAATATTGGACATTAATAGAAATGGCCGGAAGAGTGTTCCCCAATAATGTTTTTGCCCATCTCCTACCATTTTCGGAAAAAGGAGCAAAGTCTTTTTTAAAATTTCAAAAGTCGAAATTTGGAACATTTTTCAAAAAAACACACTTTTGCGACTTTTGAATATTGGACATTCATAGAAATGGCCGGAAGAGTGTTCCCCAATAATTTTTTTTGCCCATCTCCTACCATTTTCGAAAAAAGGAGCAAAGGCCTTTTTAAAATTTCAAAAGTCGAAATTTGGAAAAATGTCGCCAATTTTCAAAAAAAAAACACTGTTAAGACTTTTGAATATCGGACAATCATAGAAATGGCCAGAAAGTATTCTCCAATAATTCTTTTTCTCCCATCTTCTACCATTTTCGGCAAAAGGAGCAAAGTCCTTTTTAAAATTTCAAAAGTCGAAATTTGGAAAAAGGTCGCCTATTGTCAAAAAAACACACTTTTGCGACTTTTGAATATTGGACATTCATAGAGATGGCCGGAATAGTGTTCCCCAATAATTTTTTTTCGCAAATTTGCTACCATTTTCGGAAAAACGAGCAATGTCCTTTTTAAAATTTCAAAAGTCGAAATTTGGAAATATGTCGCCTATTGTCAAAAAAACACACTTTTGAATATTGGACATTCATAGAAATGGCCGGAATAGTGTTCGCCAATAATTTTTTTTCGCAAATTTTCTACCATTTTCGGAAAAAGGAGCAAAGTCCTTTTTAAAATTTCAAAAGTCGAAATTTGGAAAAATGTCGCCTATTATCAAAAAAACACACTTTTGCGACTTTTGCGACAATAATTTTTTTTCGCAAATTTTCTACCATTTTCGGAAAAAGGAGCAAAGTCCTTTTTAAAATTTCAAAAGTCGAAATTTGGAAATGTGTCACCTATTTTCAAAAAAACACACTTTTGCGACTTTTGAATATTGGACATTAATAGAAATGGCCGTAAGAGGGTTCCCCAGTAATGTTTTTTTCCCATCTCCTACCATTTTCGAAAAAAGGAGCAAAGTCCTTTTTAAAATTTCAAAAGTCGAAATTTGGAAATATGTCGCCTATTTTCAAAAAAACACACTGTTGCGACTTTTGAATATTGGACATAAATAGAAATGGCCGGAGTGTTCCCCAATAATGTTTTTTACCCATCTCCTACCATTTTCGGAAAAAGGAGCAGTCTTTTTTAAAATTTCAAAAGTCGAAACTTGGAACATTTTTCAGAAAAACACACTTTTGCGACTTTTGAATATTGGACATTCATAGAAATGGCCGGAAGAGTGTTCCTCAATAATGTTTTTTTGCCCATCTCCTACCATTTTCGAAAAAAGGAGCAAAGTCCTTTTTAAAATTTCAAAAGTCGAAATGTGGAAATATGTCGCCTATTTTCAAAAAAACACACTTTTGCGACTTTTGAATATTGGACATTCATAGAAATGGCCGGAAGAGTGTTCCCCAATAATTTTTTTTTTGCCCATCTCATACCATTTTCGGAAAAAGGAGCAAAGTCCTTTTTAAAATTTCAAAAGTCGAAATTTGGAAATATGTCGCCTATTTTCAAAAAAACACACTTTTGCGACTTTTGAATATTGGACATTCATAGAAATGGCCGGAAGAGTGTTCCCCAATAATGTTTTTTTGCCCATCTCCTACCATTTTCGAAAAAAGGAGCAAAGTCCTTTTTAAAATTTCAAAAGTCGAAATTTGGAAATATGTCGCCTATTTAAAAAAAAACACACTGTTGCGACTTTTGAATATTGGACATTAATAGAAATGGCCGGAAGAGTGCTCCCCAATAATGTTTTTTGCCCATCTCCTACCATTTTCGAAAAAAGGAGCAAAGTCTTTTTTAAAATTTCAAAAGTCGAAATTTGGAACATTTTTCAAAAAAACACACTTTTGCGACTTTTGAATATTGGACATTCATAGAAATGGCCGGAAGAGTGTTCCCCAATAATTTTTTTTGCCCATCTCCTACCATTTTCGAAAAAAGGAGCAAAGGCCTTTTTAAAATTTCAAAAGTCGAAATTTGGAAAAATGTCGCCAATTTTCAAAAAAAAAAACACTGTTAAGACTTTTGAATATCGGACAATCATAGAAATGGCCAGAAAGTATTCTCCAATAATTCTTTTTCTCCCATCTTCTACCATTTTCGGCAAAAGGAGCAAGGTCCTTTTTAAAATTTCAAAAGTCGAAATTTGGAAAAAGGTCGCCTATTGTCAAAAAAACACACTTTTGCGACTTTTGAATATTGGACATTAATAGAAATGGCCGGAAGAGTGTTCCTCAATAAGGTTTTTTTGCCCATCTCCTACCATTTTCGAAAAAAGGAGCAAAGTCCTTTTTAAAATTTCAAAAGTCGAAATTTGGAAATATGTCGCCTATTTTCAAAAAAACACACTTTTGTGACTTTTGAATATTGGACATTCATAGAAATGGCCGGAAGAGTGTTCCCCAATAATTTTTTTTGCCCATCTCATACCATTTTCGGAAAAAGGAGCAAAGTCCTTTTTAAAATTTCAAAAGTCGAAATTTGGAAATATGTCGCCTATTTTCAAAAAAACACACTTTTGCGACTTTTGAATATTGGACATTCATAGAAATGGCCGGAAGAGTGTTCCCCAATTATGTTTTTTTGCCCATCTCCTACCATTTTCGAAAAAAGGAGCAAAGTCCTTTTTAAAATTTCAAAAGTCGAAATTTGGAAATATGTCGCCTATTTAAAAAAAAACACACTGTTGCGACTTTTGAATATTGGACATTAATAGAAATGGCCGGAAGAGTGCTCCCCAATAATGTTTTTTGCCCATCTCCTACCATTTTCGAAAAAAGGAGCAAAGTCCTTTTTAAAATTTCAAAAGTCGAAATTTGGAAATATGTCGCCTATTTAAAAAAAAACACACTGTTGCGACTTTTGAATATTGGACATTAATAGAAATGGCCGGAAGAGTGTTCCTCAATAATGTTTTTTTGCCCATCTCCTACCATTTTCGAAAAAAGGAGCAAAGTCCTTTTTAAAATTTCAAAAGTCGAAATTTGGAAATATGTCGCCTATTTTCAAAAAAACACACTTTTGCGACTTTTGAATATTGGACATTCATAGAAATGGCCGGAAGAGTGTTCCCCAATAATTTTTTTTTGCCCATCTCATACCATTTTCGGAAAAAGGAGCAAAGTCCTTTTTAAAATTTCAAAAGTCGAAATTTGGAAATATGTCGCCTATTTTCAAAAAAACACACTTTTGCGACTTTTGAATATTGGACATTCATAGAAATGGCCGGAAGAGTGTTCCCCAATAATGTTTTTTTGCCCATCTCCTACCATTTTCGAAAAAAGGAGCAAAGTCCTTTTTAAAATTTCAAAAGTCGAAATTTGGAAATATGTCGCCTATTTAAAAAAAAACACACTGTTGCGACTTTTGAATATTGGACATTAATAGAAATGGCCGGAATAGTGTTCCCCAATAATGTTTTTTTGCCCATCTCCTACCATTTTCGAAAAAAGGAGCAAAGCCCTTTTTAAAATTTCAAAAGTCGAAATTTGGAAAAATGTCGCCTATTGTCAAAAAAACACACTTTTGCGACTTTTGAATATTGGACATTCATAGAAATGGCCTGAGGAGTGTTCCCCAATAATTTTTTTTCGCAAATTTTTTACCATTTTCGGAAAAAGGAGCAAAGTCCTTTTTAAAATTTCAAAAGTCGAAATTTGGAAAAATGTCGCCTATTGTCAAAAAAACACACTGTTGCGACTTTTGAATATTGGACATTAATAGAAATGGCCGGAAGAGTGTTCCCCAATAATGTTTTTGCCCATCTCCCACCATTTTCGGAAAAAGGAGCAAAGACTTTTTTAAAATTTCAAAAGTCGAAATTTGGAACATTTTTCAAAAAAACACACTTTTGCGACTTTTGAATATTGGACATTCATAGAAATGGCCGGAAGAGTGTTCCCCAATAATTTTTTTTGCCCATCTCCTACCATTTTCGAAAAAAGGAGCAAAGGCCTTTTTAAAATTTCAAAAGTCGAAATTTGGAAAAATGTCGCCAATTTTCAAAAAAAAACACTGTTAAGACTTTTGAATATCGGACAATCATAGAAATGGCCAGAAAGTATTCTCCAATAATTCTTTTTCTCCCATCTTCTACCATTTTCGGCAAAAGGAGCAAGGTCCTTTTTAAAATTTCAAAAGTCGAAATTTGGAAAAAGGTCGCCTATTGTCAAAAAAACACACTTTTGCGACTTTTGAATATTGGACATTCATAGAGATGGCCGGCATAGTGTTCCCCAATAATTTTTTTTCGCAAATTTGCTACCATTTTCGGAAAAACAAGCAATGTCCTTTTTAAAATTTCAAAAGTCGAAATTTGGAAATATGTCGCCTATTGTCAAAAAAACACACTTTTGAATATTGGACATTCATAGAAATGGCCGGAATAGTGTTCGCCAATAATTTTTTTTCGCAAATTTTCTACCATTTTCGGAAAAAGGAGCAAAGTCTTTTTTAAAATTTCAAAAGTCGAAATTTGGAACATTTTTCAAAAAAACAAACTTTTGCGACTTTTGAATATTGGACATTCATAGAAATGGCCGGAAGAGTGTTCCCCAATAATGTTTTTTGCCCATCTCCTACCATTTTCGGAAAAAGGAGCAAAGTCTTTTTTAAAATTTCAAAAGTCGAAATTTGGAACATTTTTCAAAAAAACACACTTTTGCGACTTTTGAATATTGGACATTCATAGAAATGGCCGGAAGAGTGTTCCCCAATAAGGTTTTTTTGCCCATCTCCTACCATTTTCGAAAAAAAGGAGCAAAGTCCTTTTTAAAATTTCAAAAGTCGAAATTTGGAAAAATGTCGCCTATTGTCAAAAAAACACACTTTTGCGACTTTTGAATATCGGACATTCATAGAAATGGCCAGAAAGTATTCTCCAACAATTCTTTTTCTCCCATCTTCTACCATTTTCGGAAAAAGGAGCAAAGTCCTTTTTAAAATTTCAAAAGTCGAAATTTGGAAAAATGACGCCTATTGTTAAAAAAAACACACTTTTGAATATTGGACATTCATAGAAATGGCCGGAAGAGTGTTTTCCAATAATTTTTTCGCAAATTTTCTACCATTTTCGGAAAACGGAGCAAAGTCCTTTTTAAAATTTCAAAAGTCGAAATTTGGAAAAATGTCGCCTATTGTCAAAAAAACACACTTTTGCGACTTTTGAATATTGGACATTCATAGAAATGGCCGGAATAGTGTTCCCCAATAATGTTTTTTTGCCCATCTCCTACCATTTTCGAAAAAAGGAGCAAAGTCCTTTTTAAAATTTCAAAAGTCGAAATTTGGAAAAATGTCGCCTATTGTCAAAAAACACACTTTTGCGACTTTTGAATATTGGACATTCATAGAAATGGCCGGAAGAGTGTTCCTTAATAATGTTTTTTCGCCCATCTCCTACCATTTTCGAAAAAAGGAGCAAAGGCCTTTTTAAAATTTCGAAAGTCGAAATTTGGAAAGATGTCGCCAATTTTCAAAAAAAAAAACACTGTTAAGACTTTTGAATATTGGACATTCATAGAAATGGCCAGAAAGTATTCTCCAATAATTCTTTTTCTCCCATCTTCTACCATTTTCGGAAAAGGAGCAGTCTTTTTTAAAATTTCAAAAGTCGAAATTTGGAAATATGTCGGAATATTGTCAAAAAAACACACTTTTGCGACTTTTGAATATTGGACATTCATAGAAATGGCCGGAATAGTGTTCCCCAATAATGTTTTTTTGCCCATCTCCTACCATTTTCGAAAAAAGGAGCGAAGGCCTTTTTAAAATTTCAAAAGTCGAAATTTGGAAAAATGTCGCCAATTTTCAAAAAAAAACACTGTTAAGACTTTTGAATATCGGACAATCATAGAAATGGCCAGAAAGTATTCTCCAATAATTCTTTTTCTCCTATCTTCTACCATTTTCGGCAAAAGGAGCAAGGTCCTTTTTAAAATTTCAAAAGTCGAAATTTGGAAAAAGGTCGCCTATTGTCAAAAAAACACACTTTTGCGACTTTTGAATATTGGACATTCATAGAGATGGCCGGAATAGTGTTCCCCAATAATTTTTTTTCGCAAATTTGCTACCATTTTCGGAAAAACGAGCAATGTCCTTTTTAAAATTTCAAAAGTCGAAATTTGGAAATATGTCGCCTATTGTCAAAAAAACACACTTTTGAATATTGGACATTCATAGAAATGGCCGGAATAGTGTTCGCCAATAATTTTTTTTCGCAAATTTTCTACCATTTTCGGAAAAAGGAGCAAAGTCTTTTTTAAAATTTCAAAAGTCGAAATTTGGAACATTTTTCAAAAAAACAAACTTTTGCGACTTTTGAATATTGGACATTCATAGAAATGGCCGGAAGAGTGTTCCCCAATAATGTTTTTTGCCCATCTCCTACCATTTTCGGAAAAAGGAGCAAAGTCTTTTTTAAAATTTCAAAAGTCGAAATTTGGAACATTTTTCAAAAAAACACACTTTTGCGACTTTTGAATATTGGACATTCATAGAAATGGCCGGAAGAGTGTTCCCCAATAAGGTTTTTTTGCCCATCTCCTACCATTTTCGAAAAAAGGAGCAAAGTCCTTTTTAAAATTTCAAAAGTCGAAATTTGGAAAAATGTCGCCTATTGTCAAAAAAACACACTTTTGCGACTTTTGAATATCGGACATTCATAGAAATGGCCAGAAAGTATTCTCCAACAATTCTTTTTCTCCCATCTTCTACCATTTTCGGAAAAAGGAGCAAAGTCCTTTTTAAAATTTCAAAAGTCGAAATTTGGAAAAATGACGCCTATTGTTAAAAAAAACACACTTTTGAATATTGGACATTCATAGAAATGGCCGGAAGAGTGTTTTCCAATAATTTTTTTCGCAAATTTTCTACCATTTTCGGAAAACGGAGCAAAGTCCTTTTTAAAATTTCAAAAGTCGAAATTTGGAAAAATGTCGCCTATTGTCAAAAAAACACACTTTTGCGACTTTTGAATATTGGACATTCATAGAAATGGCCGGAATAGTGTTCCCCAATAATGTTTTTTTGCCCATCTCCTACCATTTTCGAAAAAAGGAGCAAAGTCCTTTTTAAAATTTCAAAAGTCGAAATTTGGAAAAATGTCGCCTATTGTCAAAAAACACACTTTTGCGACTTTTGAATATTGGACATTCATAGAAATGGCCGGAAGAGTGTTCCTTAATAATGTTTTTTCGCCCATCTCCTACCATTTTCGAAAAAAGGAGCAAAGGCCTTTTTAAAATTTCGAAAGTCGAAATTTGGACAGATGTCGCCAATTTTCAAAAAAAAAAACACTGTTAAGACTTTTGAATATTGGACATTCATAGAAATGGCCAGAAAGTATTCTCCAATAATTCTTTTTCTCCCATCTTCTACCATTTTCGGAAAAGGAGCAGTCTTTTTTAAAATTTCAAAAGTCGAAATTTGGAAATATGTCGCCTATTGTCAAAAAAACACACTTTTGCGACTTTTGAATATTGGACATTCATAGGAATGGCCGGAATAGTGTTTCCCAATAATTTTTTTTCGCAAATTTTCTACCATTTTCGGAAAAACGAGCAAAGTCCTTTTTAAAATTTCAAAAGTCGAAATTTGGAAAAATGTCGCCTATTGTCAAAAAAACACACTTTTGAATATTGGACATTTATAAGGATGACCTTCCGGCCAATGATTTGTTTATTTCCATCTCCTACCATTTTTGGAAAAAAGAGCAAAGTCTTTTTTAAAATTTCAAAAGTCGAAATTTGGAAAAATGTCGCCTATTGTCAAAAAAACACACTTTTGCGACTTTTGAATATTGGACATTCATAGAAATGGCCGGAAGAGTGTTCCTCAATAATGTTTTTTTGCCCATCTCCTACCATTTTCGAAAAAAGGAGCAAAGTCCTTTTTAAAATTTCAAAAGTCGAAATTTGGAAATATGTCGCCTATTTTCAAAAAAACACACTTTTGCGACTTTTGAATATTGGACATTCATAGAAATGGCCGGAAGAGTGTTTCCCAATAATTTTTTTTTGCCCATCTCATACCATTTTCGGAAAAAGGAGCAAAGTCCTTTTTAAAATTTCAAAAGTCGAAATTTGGAAAAATGACGCCTATTGTCAAAAAAACACACTTTTGAATATTGGACATTCATAGAAATGGCCGGAAGAGTGTTCCCCAATAATTTTTTCGCAAATTTTCTACCAGTTTCGGAAAACGGAGCAAAGTCCTTTTTAAAATTTCAAAAGTCGAAATTTGGAAAAATGCCGCCTATTTTCAAAAAAACACACTTTTGTGACTTTTGAATATTGGACATTCATAGAAATGGCCTGTAGAGTGTTCCCCAATAATGTTTTTTTGCCCATCTCCTACCATTTTCGAAAAAAGAAGCAAAGGCCTTTTTAAAATTTCAAAAGTCGAAATTTGGAAAAATATCGCCAATTTTCAAAAAAAAAAACACTGTTAAGACTTTTGAATATCGGACATTCATAGAAATGGCCAGAAAGTATTCTCCAATAATTCTTTTTCTCCCATCTTCTACCACTTCCGGCAAAAGGAGGAAAGTCCTTTTTAAAATTTCAAAAGTCGAAATTTGGAAAAATGTCGCCTATTTTCAAAAAAAAACACTTGTGCGACTTTTGAATATTGGACATTCATAGAAATGGCCGGTAGAGTGTTCCCCAGTAATGTTTTTTTGCCCATCTCCTACCATTTTCGAAAAAAGGAGCAAAGGCCTTTTTAAAATTTCAAAAGTCGAAATTTGGAAAAATGTCGCCAATTTTCAAAAAAAAAACACTATTAAGACTTTTGAATATCGGACAATCATAGAAATGGCCAGAAAGTATTCTCCAATAATTTTTTTTCTCCCATCTTCTACCATTTTCGGCAAAAGGAGCAAGGTCCTTTTTAAAATTTCAAAAGTCGAAATTTGGAAAAAGGTCGCCTATTGTCAAAAAAACACACTTTTGCGACTTTTGAATATTGGACATTCATAGAAATGGCCGGAATAGTGTTCCCCAATAATTTTTTTTCGCAAATTTGCTACCATTTTCGGAAAAACGAGCAATGTCCTTTTTAAAATTTCAAAAGTCGAAATTTGGATATATGTCGCCTATTGTCAAAAAAACACACTTTTGAATATTGGACATTCATAGAAATGGCCGGAATAGTGTTCGCCAATAATTTTTTTTCGCAAATTTTCTACCATTTTCGGAAAAAGGAGCAAAGTCCTTTTTAAAATTTCAAAAGTCGAAATTTGGAAAAATGTCGCCTATTATCAAAAAAACACACTTTTGCGACTTTTGAATATCGAACATTCATAGAAATGGCCGGAATAGTGTTCGCCAATAATTTTTTTTCGCAAATTTTCTACCATTTTCGGAAAAAGGAGCAAAGTCCTTTTTAAAATTTCAAAAGTCGAAATTTGGAAATATGTCGCCTATTTTCAAAAAAACACACTTTTGCGACTTTTGAATATTGGACATTCATAGAAATGGCCGGAAGAGGGTTCCCCAGTAATGTTTTTTTCCCATCTCCTACCATTTTCGAAAAAAGGAGCAAAGTCCTTTTTAAAATTTCAAAAGTCGAAATTTGGAAATATGTCGCCTATTTTCAAAAAAAACACACTGTTGCGACTTTTGAATATTGGACATTATTAGAAATGGCCGGAAGAGTGTTCCCCAATAATGTTTTTTACCCATCTCCTACCATTTTCGGAAAAAGGAGCAGTCTTTTTTAAAATTTCAAAAGTCGAAATTTGGAACATTTTTCAAAAAAACACACTTTTGCGACTTTTGAATATTGGACATTCATAGAAATGGCCGGAAGAGTGTTCCCCAATAATGTTTTTTTGCCCATCTCCTACCATTTTCGAAAAAAGGAGCAAAGTCCTTTTTAAAATTTCAAAAGTCGAAATTTGGAAATATGTCGCCTATTTAAAAAAAAACACACTGTTGCGACTTTTGAATATTGGACATTAATAGAAATGGCCGGAAGAGTGCTCCCCAATAATGTTTTTTGCCCATCTCCTACCATTTTCGAAAAAAGGAGCAAAGTCCTTTTTAAAATTTCAAAAGTCGAAATTTGGAAATATGTCGCCTATTTAAAAAAAAACACACTGTTGCGACTTTTGAATATTGGACATTAATAGAAATGGCCGGAAGAGTGTTCCTCAATAATGTTTTTTTGCCCATCTCCTACCATTTTCGAAAAAAGGAGCAAAGTCCTTTTTAAAATTTCAAAAGTCGAAATTTGGAACATTTTTCAAAAAAACAAACTTTTGCGACTTTTGAATATTGGACATTCATAGAAATGGCCGGAAGAGTGTTCCCCAATAATGTTTTTTTGCCCATCTCCTACCATTTTCGAAAAAAGGAGCAAAGTCCTTTTTAAAATTTCAAAAGTCGAAATTTGGAAATATGTCGCCTATTTAAAAAAAAACACACTGTTGCGACTTTTGAATATTGGACATTAATAGAAATGGCCGGAAGAGTGCTCCCCAATAATGTTTTTTGCCCATCTCCTACCATTTTCGAAAAAAGGAGCAAAGTCCTTTTTAAAATTTCAAAAGTCGAAATTTGGAAATATGTCGCCTATTTAAAAAAAAACACACTGTTGCGACTTTTGAATATTGGACATTAATAGAAATGGCCGGAAGAGTGTTCCTCAATAATGTTTTTTTGCCCATCTCCTACCATTTTCGGAAAAAGGAGCAAAGTCCTTTTTAAAATTTCAAAAGTCGAAATTTGGAAATATGTCGCCTATTTTCAAAAAAACACACTTTTGCGACTTTTGAATATTGGACATTCATAGAAATGGCCGGAAGAGGGTTCCCCAGTAATGTTTTTTTCCCATCTCCTACCATTTTCGAAAAAAGGAGCAAAGTCCTTTTTAAAATTTCAAAAGTCGAAATTTGGAAATATGTCGCCTATTTTCAAAAAAACACACTTTTGTGACTTTTGAATATTGGACATTCATAGAAATGGCCGGAAGAGTGTTCCCCAATAATTTTTTTTGCCCATCTCATACCATTTTCGGAAAAAGGAGCAAAGTCCTTTTTAAAATTTCAAAAGTCGAAATTTGGAAATATGTCGCCTATTTTCAAAAAAACACACTTTTGCGACTTTTGAATATTGGACATTCATAGAAATGGCCGGAAGAGTGTTCCCCAATAATGTTTTTTTGCCCATCTCCTACCATTTTCGAAAAAAGGAGCAAAGTCCTTTTTAAAATTTCAAAAGTCGAAATTTGGAAATATGTCGCCTATTTAAAAAAAAACACACTGTTGCGACTTTTGAATATTGGACATTAATAGAAATGGCCGGAAGAGTGCTCCCCAATAATGTTTTTTGCCCATCTCCTACCATTTTCGAAAAAAGGAGCAAAGTCCTTTTTAAAATTTCAAAAGTCGAAATTTGGAAATATGTCGCCTATTTAAAAAAAAACACACTGTTGCGACTTTTGAATATTGGACATTAATAGAAATGGCCGGAAGAGTGTTCCTCAATAATGTTTTTTTGCCCATCTCCTACCATTTTCGAAAAAAGGAGCAAAGTCCTTTTTAAAATTTCAAAAGTCGAAATTTGGAACATTTTTCAAAAAAACAAACTTTTGCGACTTTTGAATATTGGACATTCATAGAAATGGCCAGAAGAGTGTTCCCCAATAATGTGTTTTTGCCAATCTCCTACCATTTTCGAAAAAAGGAGCAAAGTCCTTTTTAAAATTTCAAAAGTCGAAATTTGGAAAAATGTCGCCTATTGTCAAAAAAACACACTTTTGCGACTTTTGACTGTGGACATTCATAGAAATGGCCGGAATAGTGTTCGCCAATAATTTTTTTTGCAAATTTTCTACCATTTTCGGAAAAAGGAGCAAAGTCCTTTTTAAAATTTCAAAAGTCGAAATTTGGAAATATGTCGCCTATTTTCAAAAAAACACACTGTTGCGACTTTTGAATATTGGACATTAATAGAAATGGCCGGAAGAGTGTTTCCCAATAATGTTTTTTGCCCATCTCCTACCATTTTCGGAAAAAGGAGCAAAGTCTTTTTTAAAATTTTAAAAGTCGAAATTTGGAACATTTTTCAAAAAAACACACTTTTGCGACTTTTGAATATTGGACATTCATAGAAATGGCCGGAAGAGTGTTCCCCAATAAGGTTTTTTTGCCCATCTCCTACCATTTTCGAAAAAAGGAGCAAAGGCCTTTTTAAAATTTCAAAAGTCGAAATTTGGAAAAATGTCGCCTATTGTCAAAAAAACACACTTTTGCGACTTTTGAATATCGGACATTCATAGAAATGGCCAGAAAGTATTCTCCAACAATTCTTTTTCTCAAATCTTCTACCATTTTCGGAAAAAGGAGCAAAGTCCTTTTTAAAATTTCAAAAGTCGAAATTTGGAAAAATGACGCCTATTGTTAAAAAAAACACACTTTTGAATATTGGACATTCATAGAAATGGCCGGAAGAGTGTTTTCCAATAATTTTTTCGCAAATTTTCTACCATTTTCGTAAAACGGAGCAAAGTCCTTTTTAAAATTTCAAAAGTCGAAATTTGGAAAAATGTCGCCTATTGTCAAAAAAACACACTTTTGCGACTTTTGAATATTGGACATTCATAGAAATGGCCGGAATAGTGTTCCCCAATAATGTTTTTTTGCCCATCTCCTACCATTTTCGAAAAAAGGAGCAAAGTCCTTTTTAAAATTTCAAAAGTCGAAATTTGGAAAAATGTCGCCTATTGTCAAAAAACACACTTTTGCGACTTTTGAATATTGGACATTCATAGAAATGGCCGGAAGAGTGTTCCTTAATAATGTTTTTTCGCCCATCTCCTACCATTTTCGAAAAAAGGAGCAAAGGCCTTTTTAAAATTTCGAAAGTCGAAATTTGGAAAGATGTCGCCAATTTTCAAAAAAAAAAACACTGTTAAGACTTTTGAATATTGGACATTCATAGAAATGGCCAGAAAGTATTTTCCAATAATTCTTTTTCTCCCATCTTCTACCATTTTCGGAAAAGGAGCAGTCTTTTTTAAAATTTCAAAAGTCGAAATTTGGAAATATGTCGCCTATTGTCAAAAAAACACACTTTTGCGACTTTTGAATATTGGACATTCATAGGAATGGCCGGAATAGTGTTCCCCAATAATTTTTTTTCGCAAATTTTCTACCATTTTCGGAAAAACGAGCAAAGTCCTTTTTAAAATTTCAAAAGTCGAAATTTGGAAAAATGTCGCCTATTGTCAAAAAAACACACTTTTGAATATTGGACATTTATAAGGATGACCTTCCGGCCAATGATTTGTTTATTTCCATCTCCTACCATTTTTGGAAAAAAGAGCAAAGTCTTTTTTAAAATTTCAAAAGTCGAAATTTGGAAAAATGTCGCCTATTGTCAAAAAAACACACTTTTGCGACTTTTGAATATTGGACATTCATAGAAATGGCCGGAAGAGTGTTTTCCAATAATTTTTTTTTTCGCAAATTGTCTACCATTTTCGGAAAAAGGAGCAAAGTCCTTTTTAAAATTTCAAAAGTCGAAATTTGGAAAAATGTCGCCTATTTTCAAAAAAACACACTTGTGCAACTTTTGAATATTGGACATTCATAGAAATGGCCGGTAGAGTGTTCCCCAGTAATGTTTTTTTTCCCATCTCCTACCTTTTTCGAAAAAAGGAGCAAAGTCCTTTTTAAAATTTCAAAAGTCGAAATTTGGAAAAATGTCGCCTATTTTCAAAAAAACACACTTGTGCAACTTTTGAATATTGGACATTCATAGAAATGGCCGGTAGAGTGTTCCCCAGTAATGTTTTTTTTCCCATCTCCTACCTTTTTCGAAAAAAGGAGCAAAGTCCTTTTTAAAATTTCAAAAGTCGAAATTTGGAAATATGTCGCCTATTGTCAAAAAAACACACTTTTGCGACTTTTGAATATTGGACATTCATAGGAATGGCCGGAATAGTGTTCCCCAATAATTTTTTTTCGCAAATTTTCTACCATTTTCGGAAAAACGAGCAAAGTCCTTTTTAAAATTTCAAAAGTCGAAATTTGGAAAAATGTCGCCTATTGTCAAAAAAACACACTTTTGAATATTGGACATTTATAAGGATGACCTTCCGGCCAATGATTTGTTTATTTCCATCTCCTACCATTTTTGGAAAAAAGAGCAAAGTCTTTTTTAAAATTTCAAAAGTCGAAATTTGGAAAAATGTCGCCTATTGTCAAAAAAACACACTTTTGCGACTTTTGAATATTGGACATTCATAGAAATGGCCGGAAGAGTGTTTTCCAATAATTTTTTTTTTCGCAAATTGTCTACCATTTTCGGAAAAAGGAGCAAAGTCCTTTTTAAAATTTCAAAAGTCGAAATTTGGAAAAATGTCGCCTATTGTCAAAAAAACACACTTTTGCGACTTTTGAATATTGGACATTCATAGAAATGGCCGGAAGAGTGTTCCCCAATAATTTTTTCGCAAATTTTCTACCAGTTTCGGAAAACGGAGCAAAGTCCTTTTTAAAATTTCAAAAGTCGAAATTTGGAAAAATGCCGCCTATTTTCAAAAAAACACACTTTTGTGACTTTTGAATATTGGACATTCATAGAAATGGCCTGTAGAGTGTTCCCCAATAATGTTTTTTTGCCCATCTCCTACCATTTTCGAAAAAAGAAGCAAAGGCCTTTTTAAAATTTCAAAAGTCGAAATTTGGAAAAATATCGCCAATTTTCAAAAAAAAAAACACTGTTAAGACTTTTGAATATCGGACATTCATAGAAATGGCCAGAAAGTATTCTCCAATAATTCTTTTTCTCCCATCTTCTACCACTTCCGGCAAAAGGAGGAAAGTCCTTTTTAAAATTTCAAAAGTCGAAATTTGGAAAAATGTCGCCTATTTTCAAAAAAAAACACTTGTGCGACTTTTGAATATTGGACATTCATAGAAATGGCCGGTAGAGTGTTCCCCAGTAATGTTTTTTTGCCCATCTCCTACCATTTTCGAAAAAAGGAGCAAAGGCCTTTTTAAAATTTCAAAAGTCGAAATTTGGAAAAATGTCGCCAATTTTCAAAAAAAAAAAACACTATTAAGACTTTTGAATATCGGACAATCATAGAAATGGCCAGAAAGTATTCTCCAATAATTTTTTTTCTCCCATCTTCTACCATTTTCGGCAAAAGGAGCAAGGTCCTTTTTAAAATTTCAAAAGTCGAAATTTGGAAAAAGGTCGCCTATTGTCAAAAAAACACACTTTTGCGACTTTTGAATATTGGACATTCATAGAAATGGCCGGAATAGTGTTCCCCAATAATTTTTTTTCGCAAATTTGCTACCATTTTCGGAAAAACGAGCAATGTCCTTTTTAAAATTTCAAAAGTCGAAATTTGGAAATATGTCGCCTATTGTCAAAAAAACACACTTTTGAATATTGGACATTCATAGAAATGGCCGGAATAGTGTTCGCCAATAATTTTTTTTCGCAAATTTTCTACCATTTTCGGAAAAAGGAGCAAAGTCCTTTTTAAAATTTCAAAAGTCGAAATTTGGAAAAATGTCGCCTATTATCAAAAAAACACACTTTTGCGACTTTTGAATATCGAACATTCATAGAAATGGCCGGAATAGTGTTCGCCAATAATTTTTTTTCGCAAATTTTCTACCATTTTCGGAAAAAGGAGCAAAGTCCTTTTTAAAATTTCAAAAGTCGAAATTTGGAAATATGTCGCCTATTTTCAAAAAAACACACTTTTGCGACTTTTGAATATTGGACATTCATAGAAATGGCCGGAAGAGGGTTCCCCAGTAATGTTTTTTTCCCATCTCCTACCATTTTCGAAAAAAGGAGCAAAGTCCTTTTTAAAATTTCAAAAGTCGAAATTTGGAAATATGTCGCCTATTTTCAAAAAAAACACACTGTTGCGACTTTTGAATATTGGACATTATTAGAAATGGCCGGAAGAGTGTTCCCCAATAATGTTTTTTACCCATCTCCTACCATTTTCGGAAAAAGGAGCAGTCTTTTTTAAAATTTCAAAAGTCGAAATTTGGAACATTTTTCAAAAAAACACACTTTTGCGACTTTTGAATATTGGACATTCATAGAAATGGCCGGAAGAGTGTTCCTCAATAATGTTTTTTTGCCCATCTCCTACCATTTTCGAAAAAAGGAGCAAAGTCCTTTTTAAAATTTCAAAAGTCGAAATTTGGAACATTTTTCAAAAAAACAAACTTTTGCGACTTTTGAATATTGGACATTCATAGAAATGGCCAGAAGAGTGTTCCCCAATAATGTGTTTTTGCCAATCTCCTACCATTTTCGAAAAAAGGAGCAAAGTCCTTTTTAAAATTTCAAAAGTCGAAATTTGGAAAAATGTCGCCTATTGTCAAAAAAACACACTTTTGCGACTTTTGACTGTGGACATTCATAGAAATGGCCGGAATAGTGTTCGCCAATAATTTTTTTTGCAAATTTTCTACCATTTTCGGAAAAAGGAGCAAAGTCCTTTTTAAAATTTCAAAAGTCGAAATTTGGAAATATGTCGCCTATTTTCAAAAAAACACACTGTTGCGACTTTTGAATATTGGACATTAATAGAAATGGCCGGAAGAGTGTTTCCCAATAATGTTTTTTGCCCATCTCCTACCATTTTCGGAAAAAGGAGCAGTCTTTTTTAAAATTTTAAAAGTCGAAATTTGGAACATTTTTCAAAAAAACACACTTTTGCGACTTTTGAATATTGGACATTCATAGAAATGGCCGGAAGAGTGTTCCCCAATAAGGTTTTTTTGCCCATCTCCTACCATTTTCGAAAAAAGGAGCAAAGGCCTTTTTAAAATTTCAAAAGTCGAAATTTGGAAAAATGTCGCCTATTGTCAAAAAAACACACTTTTGCGACTTTTGAATATCGGACATTCATAGAAATGGCCAGAAAGTATTCTCCAACAATTCTTTTTCTCAAATCTTCTACCATTTTCGGAAAAAGGAGCAAAGTCCTTTTTAAAATTTCAAAAGTCGAAATTTGGAAAAATGACGCCTATTGTTAAAAAAAACACACTTTTGAATATTGGACATTTATAAGGATGACCTTCCGGCCAATGATTTGTTTATTTCCATCTCCTACCATTTTTGGAAAAAAGAGCAAAGTCTTTTTTAAAATTTCAAAAGTCGAAATTTGGAAAAATGTCGCCTATTGTCAAAAAAACACACTTTTGCGACTTTTGAATATTGGACATTCATAGAAATGGCCGGAAGAGTGTTTTCCAATAATTTTTTTTTTCGCAAATTGTCTACCATTTTCGGAAAAAGGAGCAAAGTCCTTTTTAAAATTTCAAAAGTCGAAATTTGGAAAAATGTCGCCTATTTTCAAAAAAACACACTTGTGCAACTTTTGAATATTGGACATTCATAGAAATGGCCGGTAGAGTGTTCCCCAGTAATGTTTTTTTTCCCATCTCCTACCTTTTTCGAAAAAAGGAGCAAAGTCCTTTTTAAAATTTCAAAAGTCGAAATTTGGAAAAATGTCGCCTATTTTCAAAAAAACACACTTGTGCAACTTTTGAATATTGGACATTCATAGAAATGGCCGGTAGAGTGTTCCCCAGTAATGTTTTTTTTCCCATCTCCTACCTTTTTCGAAAAAAGGAGCAAAGTCCTTTTTAAAATTTCAAAAGTCGAAATTTGGAAATATGTCGCCTATTGTCAAAAAAACACACTTTTGCGACTTTTGAATATTGGACATTCATAGGAATGGCCGGAATAGTGTTCCCCAATAATTTTTTTTCGCAAATTTTCTACCATTTTCGGAAAAACGAGCAAAGTCCTTTTTAAAATTTTAAAAGTCGAAATTTGGAAAAATGTCGCCTATTGTCAAAAAAACACACTTTTGAATATTGGACATTTATAAGGATGACCTTCCGGCCAATGATTTGTTTATTTCCATCTCCTACCATTTTTGGAAAAAAGAGCAAAGTCTTTTTTAAAATTTCAAAAGTCGAAATTTGGAAAAATGTCGCCTATTGTCAAAAAAACACACTTTTGCGACTTTTGAATATTGGACATTCATAGAAATGGCCGGAAGAGTGTTTTCCAATAATTTTTTTTTTCGCAAATTGTCTACCATTTTCGGAAAAAGGAGCAAAGTCCTTTTTAAAATTTCAAAAGTCGAAATTTGGAAAAATGTCGCCTATTGTCAAAAAAACACACTTTTGCGACTTTTGAATATTGGACATTCATAGAAATGGCCGGAAGAGTGTTCCCCAATAATTTTTTCGCAAATTTTCTACCAGTTTCGGAAAACGGAGCAAAGTCCTTTTTAAAATTTCAAAAGTCGAAATTTGGAAAAATGCCGCCTATTTTCAAAAAAACACACTTTTGTGACTTTTGAATATTGGACATTCATAGAAATGGCCTGTAGAGTGTTCCCCAATAATGTTTTTTTGCCCATCTCCTACCATTTTCGAAAAAAGAAGCAAAGGCCTTTTTAAAATTTCAAAAGTCGAAATTTGGAAAAATATCGCCAATTTTCAAAAAAAAAAAACACTGTTAAGACTTTTGAATATCGGACATTCATAGAAATGGCCAGAAAGTATTCTCCAATAATTCTTTTTCTCCCATCTTCTACCACTTCCGGCAAAAGGAGGAAAGTCCTTTTTAAAATTTCAAAAGTCGAAATTTGGAAAAATGTCGCCTATTTTCAAAAAAAAACACTTGTGCGACTTTTGAATATTGGACATTCATAGAAATGGCCGGTAGAGTGTTCCCCAGTAATGTTTTTTTGCCCATCTCCTACCATTTTCGAAAAAAGGAGCAAAGGCCTTTTTAAAATTTCAAAAGTCGAAATTTGGAAAAATGTCGCCAATTTTCAAAAAAAAAAAACACTATTAAGACTTTTGAATATCGGACAATCATAGAAATGGCCAGAAAGTATTCTCCAATAATTTTTTTTCTCCCATCTTCTACCATTTTCGGCAAAAGGAGCAAGGTCCTTTTTAAAATTTCAAAAGTCGAAATTTGGAAAAAGGTCGCCTATTGTCAAAAAAACACACTTTTGCGACTTTTGAATATTGGACATTCATAGAAATGGCCGGAATAGTGTTCCCCAATAATTTTTTTTCGCAAATTTGCTACCATTTTCGGAAAAACGAGCAATGTCCTTTTTAAAATTTCAAAAGTCGAAATTTGGAAATATGTCGCCTATTGTCAAAAAAACACACTTTTGAATATTGGACATTCATAGAAATGGCCGGAATAGTGTTCGCCAATAATTTTTTTTCGCAAATTTTCTACCATTTTCGGAAAAAGGAGCAAAGTCCTTTTTAAAATTTCAAAAGTCGAAATTTGGAAAAATGTCGCCTATTATCAAAAAAACACACTTTTGCGACTTTTGAATATCGAACATTCATAGAAATGGCCGGAATAGTGTTCGCCAATAATTTTTTTTCGCAAATTTTCTACCATTTTCGGAAAAAGGAGCAAAGTCCTTTTTAAAATTTCAAAAGTCGAAATTTGGAAATATGTCGCCTATTTTCAAAAAAACACACTTTTGCGACTTTTGAATATTGGACATTCATAGAAATGGCCGGAAGAGGGTTCCCCAGTAATGTTTTTTTCCCATCTCCTACCATTTTCGAAAAAAGGAGCAAAGTCCTTTTTAAAATTTCAAAAGTCGAAATTTGGAAATATGTCGCCTATTTTCAAAAAAAACACACTGTTGCGACTTTTGAATATTGGACATTATTAGAAATGGCCGGAAGAGTGTTCCCCAATAATGTTTTTTACCCATCTCCTACCATTTTCGGAAAAAGGAGCAGTCTTTTTTAAAATTTCAAAAGTCGAAATTTGGAACATTTTTCAAAAAAACACACTTTTGCGACTTTTGAATATTGGACATTCATAGAAATGGCCGGAAGAGTGTTCCTCAATAATGTTTTTTTGCCCATCTCCTACCATTTTCGAAAAAAGGAGCAAAGTCCTTTTTAAAATTTCAAAAGTCGAAATTTGGAACATTTTTCAAAAAAACAAACTTTTGCGACTTTTGAATATTGGACATTCATAGAAATGGCCAGAAGAGTGTTCCCCAATAATGTGTTTTTGCCAATCTCCTACCATTTTCGAAAAAAGGAGCAAAGTCCTTTTTAAAATTTCAAAAGTCGAAATTTGGAAAAATGTCGCCTATTGTCAAAAAAACACACTTTTGCGACTTTTGACTGTGGACATTCATAGAAATGGCCGGAATAGTGTTCGCCAATAATTTTTTTTGCAAATTTTCTACCATTTTCGGAAAAAGGAGCAAAGTCCTTTTTAAAATTTCAAAAGTCGAAATTTGGAAATATGTCGCCTATTTTCAAAAAAACACACTGTTGCGACTTTTGAATATTGGACATTAATAGAAATGGCCGGAAGAGTGTTTCCCAATAATGTTTTTTGCCCATCTCCTACCATTTTCGGAAAAAGGAGCAAAGTCTTTTTTAAAATTTTAAAAGTCGAAATTTGGAACATTTTTCAAAAAAACACACTTTTGCGACTTTTGAATATTGGACATTCATAGAAATGGCCGGAAGAGTGTTCCCCAATAAGGTTTTTTTGCCCATCTCCTACCATTTTCGAAAAAAGGAGCAAAGGCCTTTTTAAAATTTCAAAAGTCGAAATTTGGAAAAATGTCGCCTATTGTCAAAAAAACACACTTTTGCGACTTTTGAATATCGGACATTCATAGAAATGGCCAGAAAGTATTCTCCAACAATTCTTTTTCTCAAATCTTCTACCATTTTCGGAAAAAGGAGCAAAGTCCTTTTTAAAATTTCAAAAGTCGAAATTTGGAAAAATGACGCCTATTGTTAAAAAAAACACACTTTTGAATATTGGACATTCAAAGAAATGGCCGGAAGAGTGTTTTCCAATAATTTTTTCGCAAATTTTCTACCATTTTCGTAAAACGGAGCAAAGTCCTTTTTAAAATTTCAAAAGTCGAAATTTGGAAAAATGTCGCCTATTGTCAAAAAAACACACTTTTGCGACTTTTGAATATTGGACATTCATAGAAATGGCCGGAACAGTGTTCCCCAATAATGTTTTTTTGCCCATCTCCTACCATTTTCGAAAAAAGGAGCAAAGTCCTTTTTAAAATTTCAAAAGTCGAAATTTGGAAAAATGTCGCCTATTGTCAAAAAACACACTTTTGCGACTTTTGAATATTGGACATTCATAGAAATGGCCGGAAGAGTGTTCCTTAATAATGTTTTTTCGCCCATCTCCTACCATTTTCGAAAAAAGGAGCAAAGGCCTTTTTAAAATTTCGAAAGTCGAAATTTGGAAAGATGTCGCCAATTTTCAAAAAAAAAAAACACTGTTAAGACTTTTGAATATTGGACATTCATAGAAATGGCCAGAAAGTATTTTCCAATAATTCTTTTTCTCCCATCTTCTACCATTTTCGGAAAAGGAGCAGTCTTTTTTAAAATTTCAAAAGTCGAAATTTGGAAATATGTCGCCTATTGTCAAAAAAACACACTTTTGCGACTTTTGAATATTGGACATTCATAGGAATGGCCGGAATAGTGTTCCCCAATAATTTTTTTTCGCAAATTTTCTACCATTTTCGGAAAAACGAGCAAAGTCCTTTTTAAAATTTCAAAAGTCGAAATTTGGAAAAATGTCGCCTATTGTCAAAAAAACACACTTTTGAATATTGGACATTTATAAGGATGACCTTCCGGCCAATGATTTGTTTATTTCCATCTCCTACCATTTTTGGAAAAAAGAGCAAAGTCTTTTTTAAAATTTCAAAAGTCGAAATTTGGAAAAATGTCGCCTATTGTCAAAAAAACACACTTTTGCGACTTTTGAATATTGGACATTCATAGAAATGGCCGGAAGAGTGTTTTCCAATAATTTTTTTTTTCGCAAATTGTCTACCATTTTCGGAAAAAGGAGCAAAGTCCTTTTTAAAATTTCAAAAGTCGAAATTTGGAAAAATGACGCCTATTGTCAAAAAAACATACTTTTGAATATTGGACATTCATAGAAATGGCCGGAAGAGTGTTCCCCAATAATTTTTTCGCAAATTTTCTACCAGTTTCGGAAAACGGAGCAAGGTCCTTTTTAAAATTTCAAAAGTCGAAATTTGGAAAAATGCCGCCTATTTTCAAAAAAACACACTTTTGTGACTTTTGAATATTGGACATTCATAGAAATGGCCGGTAGAGTGTTCCCCAATAATGTTTTTTTGCCCATCTCCTACCATTTTCGAAAAAAGAAGCAAAGGCCTTTTTAAAATTTCAAAAGTCGAAATTTGGAAAAATATCGCCAATTTTCAAAAAAAAAAAACACTGTTAAGACTTTTGAATATCGGACATTCATAGAAATGGCCAGAAAGTATTCTCCAATAATTCTTTTTCTCCCATCTTCTACCATTTCCGGCAAAAGGAGGAAAGTCCTTTTTAAAATTTCAAAAGTCGAAATTTGGAAATATGTCGCCTATTTTCAAAAAAACACACTTTTGCGACTTTTGAATATTGGACATTCATAGAAATGGCCGGAAGAGTGTTCCTTAATAATGTTTTTTCGCCCATCTCCTACGATTTTCGAAAAAAGGAGCAAAGTCCTTTTTAAAATTTCAAAAGTCGAAATTTGGAAATATGTCGCCTATTTTCAAAAAAAACACACTGTTGCGACTTTTGAATATTGGACATTAACAGAAATGGCCGGAAGAGTGTTCCCCAATAATGTTTTTTGCCCATCACCTACCATTTTCGGAAAAAGGAGCAAAGTCTTTTTTAAAATTTCAAAAGTCGAAATTTGGAACATTTTTCAAAAAAACAAACTTTTGCGACTTTTGAATATTGGACATTCACAGAAATGGCCAGAAGAGTGTTCCCCAATAATGTGTTTTTGCCAATCTCCTACCATTTTCGAAAAAAGGAGCAAAGTCCTTTTTAAAATTTCAAAAGTCGAAATTTGGAAAAATGTCGCCTATTGTCAAAAAAACACACTTTTGCGACTTTTGACTTTAGACATTCATAGAAATGGCCGGAATAGTGTTCGCCAATAATTTTTTTTTGCAAATTTTCTACCATTTTCGGAAAAAGGAGCAAAGTCCTTTTTAAAATTTCAAAAGTCGAAATTTGGAAATATGTCGCCTATTTTCAAAAAAACACACTTTTGCGACTTTTGAATATCGGACATTCATAGAAATGGCCAGAAAGTATTCTCCAACAATTCTTTTTATCCCATCTTCTACCATTTTCGGAAAAAGGAGCAAAGTCCTTTTTAAAATTTCAAAAGTCGAAATTTGGAAAAATGACGCCTATTGTTAAAAAAAACACACTTTTGAATATTGGACATTCATAGAAATGGCCGGAAGACTGTTTTCCAATAATTTTTTCGCAAATTTTCTACCATTTTCGGAAAACGGAGCAAAGTCCTTTTTAAAATTTCAAAAGTCGAAATTTGGAAAAATGTCGCCTATTGTCAAAAAAACACACTTTTGCGACTTTTGAATATTGGACATTCATAGAAATGGCCGGAATAGTGTTCCCCAATAATGTTTTTTTGCCCATCTCCTACCATTTTCGAAAAAAGGAGCAAAGTCCTTTTTAAAATTTCAAAAGTCGAAATTTGGAAAAATGTCGCCTATTGTCAAAAAACACACTTTTGCGACTTTTGAATATTGGACATTCATAGAAATGGCCGGAAGAGTGTTCCTTAATAATGTTTTTTCGCCCATCTCCTACCATTTTCGAAAAAAGGAGCAAAGGCCTTTTTAAAATTTCGAAAGTCGAAATTTGGAAAGATGTCGCCAATTTTCAAAAAAAAAAAACACTGTTAAGACTTTTGAATATTGGACATTCATAGAAATGGCCAGAAAGTATTCTCCAATAATTCCTTTTCTCCCATCTTCTACCATTTTCGGAAAAGGAGCAGTCTTTTTTAAAATTTCAAAAGTCGAAATTTGGAAATATGTCGCCTATTGTCAAAAAAACACACTTTTGCGACTTTTGAATATTGGACATTCATAGGAATGGCCGGAATAGTGTTCCCCAATAATTTTTTTTCGCAAATTTTCTACCATTTTCGGAAAAACGAGCAAAGTCCTTTTTAAAATTTCAAAAGTCGAAATTTGGAAAAATGTCGCCTATTGTCAAAAAAACACACTTTTGAATATTGGACATTTATAAGGATGACCTTCCGGCCAATGATTTGTTTATTTCCATCTCCTACCATTTTTGGAAAAAAGAGCAAAGTCTTTTTTAAAATTTCAAAAGTCGAAATTTGGAAAAATGTCGCCTATTGTCAAAAAAACACACTTTTGCGACTTTTGAATATTGGACATTCATAGAAATGGCCGGAAGAGTGTTCTCCAATAATTTTTTTTTTCGCAAATTGTCTACCATTTTCGGAAAAAGGAGCAAAGTCCTTTTTAAAATTTCAAAAGTCGAAATTTGGAAAAATGTCGCCTATTTTCAAAAAAACACACTTGTGCGACTTTTGAATATTGGACATTCATAGAAATGGCCGGTAGAGTGTTCCCCAGTAATTTTTTTTTCCCATCTCCTACCTTTTTCGAAAAAAGGAGCAAAGTCCTTTTTAAAATTTCAAAAGTCGAAATTTGGAAAAATGACGCCTATTGTCAAAAAAACACACTTTTGAATATTGGACATTCATAGAAATGGCCGGAAGAGTGTTCCCCAATAATTTTTTCGCAAATTTTCTACCAGTTTCGGAAAACGGAGCAAAGTCCTTTTTAAAATTTCAAAAGTCGAAATTTGGAAAAATGCCGCCTATTTTCAAAAAAACACACTTTTGTGACTTTTGAATATTGGACATTCATAGAAATGGCCGGTAGAGTGTTCCCCAATAATGTTTTTTTGCCCATCTCCTACCATTTTCGAAAAAAGAAGCAAAGTCCTTTTTAAAATTTCAAAAGTCGAAATTTGGAAAAATGTCGCCTATTGTCAAAAAAACACACTTTTGAATATTGGACATTCATAGAAATGGCCGGAAGAGTGTTCCCCAATAATTTTTTCGCAAATTTTCTACCATTTTCGGAGAACGGAGCAAAGTCCTTTTTAAAATTTCAAAAGTCGAAATTTGGAAAAATGCCGCCTTTTTTCAAACAGATACACTTTTGCGACTTTTGAATATTGGACATTCATAGAAATGGCCGGTAGAGTGTTCCCCAATAATGTTTTTTTGCCCATCTCCTACCATTTTCGAAAAAAGGAGCAAAGTCCTTTTTAAAATTTCAAAAGTCGAAATTTGGAAAAATGTCGCCTATTGTCAAAAAACACACTTTTGCGACTTTTGAATATTGGACATTCATAGAAATGGCCGGAAGAGTGTTCCTTAATAATGTTTTTTCGCCCATCTCGTACCATTTTCGAAAAAAGGAGCAAAGGCCTTTTTAAAATTTCAAAAGTCGAAATTTGGAAAAATATCGCCAATTTTCAAAAAAAAAAAAACACTGTTAAGACTTTTGAATATCGGATATTCATAGAAATGGCCAGAAAGTATTCTCCAATAATTCTTTTTCTCCCATCTTCTACCATTTCCGGCAAAAGGAGGAAAGTCCTTTTTAAAATTCCAAAAGTCGAAATCTGGAAAAATGTCGCCTATTGTCAAAAAAACACACTTTTGCGACTTTTGAATATTGGACATTCATAGGGATGGCCGGAATAGTGTTCCCAAATAATTTTTTTTTGCAAACTTTCTACCATTTTCGGAAAAACGAGCAAAGTCCTTTTTAAAATTTCAAAAGTCGAAATTTGGAAAAATGTCGCCTATTGTCAAAAAAACACACTTTTGCGACTTTTGAATATCGGACATTCATAGAAATGGCCAGAAAGTATTCTCCAATAATTCTTTTTCTCCCATCTTCTACCATTTTCGGAAAAAGGAGGAAAGTCCTTTTTAAAATTCCAAAAGTCGAAATTTGGAAAAATGTCGCCTATTGTCAAAAAAACACACTTTTGCGACTTTTGAATATTGGACATTCATAGGGATGGCCGGAATAGTGTTCCCAAATAATTTTTTTTTGCAAATTTTCTACCGTTTTCGGAAAAACGAGCAAAATCCTTTTTAAAATTTCAAAAGTCGAAATTTGGAAAAATGTCGCCTATTGTCAAAAAAACACACTTTTGAATATTGGACATTTATAAGGATGGCCTTCCGGCCAATGATTTGTTTATTACCATCTCCTACCATTTTTGGAAAAAGGAGCAAAGTCTTTTTTAAAATTTCAAAAGTCGAAATTTGGAAAAATGTCGCCTATTGTCAAAAAAACACACTTTTGCGACTTTTGAATATTGGACATTCATAGAAATGGCCGGAAGAGTGTTTTCCAATAATTTTTTTTTTCGCAAATTGTCTACCATTTTCGGAAAAAGGAGCAAAGTCCTTTTTAAAATTTCAAAAGTCGAAATTTGGAAAAATGTCGCCTATTTTCAAAAAAACACACTTGTGCGACTTTTGAATATTGGACATTCATAGAAATGGCCGGTAGAGTGTTCCCCAGTAATTTTTTTTTCCCATCTCCTACCTTTTTCGAAAAAAGGAGCAAAGTCCTTTTTAAAATTTCAAAAGTCGAAATTTGGAAAAATGACGCCTATTGTCAAAAAAACACACTTTTGAATATTGGACATTCATAGAAATGGCCGGAAGAGTGTTCCCCAATAATTTTTTCGCAAATTTTCTACCAGTTTCGGAAAACGGAGCAAAGTCCTTTTTAAAATTTCAAAAGTCGAAATTTGGAAAAATGTCGCCTATTTTCAAAAAAACACACTTTTGTGACTTTTGAATATTGGACATTCATAGAAATGGCCGGTAGAGTGTTCCCCAATAATGTTTTTTTGCCCATCTCCTACCATTTTCGAAAAAAGAAGCAAAGTCCTTTTTAAAATTTCAAAAGTCGAAATTGGGAAAAATGTCGCCTATTGTCAAAAAAACACACTTTTGAATATTGGACATTCATAGAAATGGCCGGAAGAGTGTTCCCCAATAATTTTTTCGCAAATTTTCTACCATTTTCGGAGAACGGAGCAAAGTCCTTTTTAAAATTTCAAAAGTCGAAATTTGGAAAAATGCCGCCTTTTTTCAAACAGATACACTTTTGCGACTTTTGAATATTGGACATTCATAGAAATGGCCGGTAGAGTGTTCCCCAATAATGTTTTTTTGCCCATCTCCTACCATTTTCGAAAAAAGGAGCAAAGTCCTTTTTAAAATTTCAAAAGTCGAAATTTGGAAAAATGTCGCCTATTGTCAAAAAACACACTTTTGCGACTTTTGAATATTGGACATTCATAGAAATGGCCGGAAGAGTGTTCCTTAATAATGTTTTTTCGCCCATCTCGTACCATTTTCGAAAAAAGGAGCAAAGGCCTTTTTAAAATTTCAAAAGTCGAAATTTGGAAAAATATCGCCAATTTTCAAAAAAAAAAAAACACTGTTAAGACTTTTGAATATCGGATATTCATAGAAATGGCCAGAAAGTATTCTCCAATAATTCTTTTTCTCCCATCTTCTACCATTTCCGGCAAAAGGAGGAAAGTCCTTTTTAAAATTCCAAAAGTCGAAATCTGGAAAAATGTCGCCTATTGTCAAAAAAACACACTTTTGCGACTTTTGAATATTGGACATTCATAGGGATGGCCGGAATAGTGTTCCCAAATAATTTTTTTTTGCAAACTTTCTACCATTTTCGGAAAAACGAGCAAAGTCCTTTTTAAAATTTCAAAAGTCGAAATTTGGAAAAATGTCGCCTATTGTCAAAAAAACACACTTTTGCGACTTTTGAATATCGGACATTCATAGAAATGGCCAGAAAGTATTCTCCAATAATTCTTTTTCTCCCATCTTCTACCATTTTCGGAAAAAGGAGGAAAGTCCTTTTTAAAATTCCAAAAGTCGAAATTTGGAAAAATGTCGCCTATTGTCAAAAAAACACACTTTTGCGACTTTTGAATATTGGACATTCATAGGGATGGCCGGAATAGTGTTCCCAAATAATTTTTTTTTGCAAATTTTCTACCGTTTTCGGAAAAACGAGCAAAATCCTTTTTAAAATTTCAAAAGTCGAAATTTGGAAAAATGTCGCCTATTGTCAAAAAAACACACTTTTGAATATTGGACATTTATAAGGATGGCCTTCCGGCCAATGATTTGTTTATTACCATCTCCTACCATTTTTGGAAAAAGCAGCAAAGTCTTTTTTAAAATTTCAAAAGTCGAAATTTGGAAAAATGTCGCCTATTGTCAAAAAAACACACTTTTGAATATTGGACATTTATAAGGATGGCCTTCCGGCCAATGATTTGTTTATTACCATCTCCTACAATTTTCGGAAAAAGGAGCAAAGTCCTTTTTAAAATTTCAAAAGTCGAAATTTGGAAGAATGTCGCCAATTTTCAAAAAAACACACTGTTAAGACTTTTGAATATTGGGAATATTGGACATTCATAGAAATGGCCGGAAGAGTGTTCTCCAATAATGTTTTTTCGCTTATCTCCTACAATTTTCGGAAAAAGGAGCAAAGTCCTTTTTAAAATTTCAAAAGTCGAAATTTGGAAAAATGTCGCCTATTTTCAAAAAAACACACTTTTGCGACTTTTGAATATTGGACATTCATAGAAATGGCCGGTAGAGTGTTCCCCAGTAATTTTTTTTTCCCATCTCCTACCTTTTTCGAAAAAAGGAGCAAAGTCCTTTTTAAAATTTCAAAAGTCGAAATTTGGAAAAATGACGCCTATTGTCAAAAAAACACACTTTTGAATATTGGACATTCATAGAAATGGCCGGAAGAGTGTTCCCCAATAATTTTTTCGCAAATTTTCTACCAGTTTCGGAAAACGGAGCAAAGTCCTTTTTAAAATTTCAAAAGTCGAAATTTGGAAAAATGCCGCCTATTTTCAAAAAAACACACTTTTGTGACTTTTGAATATTGGACATTCATAGAAATGGCCGGTAGAGTGTTCCCCAATAATGTTTTTTTGCCCATCTTCTACCATTTTCGAAAAAAGAAGCAAAGTCCTTTTTAAAATTTCAAAAGTCGAAATTTGGAAAAATGTCGCCTATTGTCAAAAAAACACACTTTTGAATATTGGACATTCATAGAAATGGCCGGAAGAGTGTTCCCCAATAATTTTTTCGCAAATTTTCTACCATTTTCGGAGAACGGAGCAAAGTCCTTTTTAAAATTTCAAAAGTCGAAATTTGGAAAAATGCCGCCTTTTTTCAAACAGATACACTTTTGCGACTTTTGAATATTGGACATTCATAGAAATGGCCGGTAGAGTGTTCCCCAATAATGTTTTTTTGCCCATCTCCTACCATTTTCGAAAAAAGGAGCAAAGTCCTTTTTAAAATTTCAAAAGTCGAAATTTGGAAAAATGTCGCCTATTGTCAAAAAACACACTTTTGCGACTTTTGAATATTGGACATTCATAGAAATGGCCGGAAGAGTGTTCCTTAATAATGTTTTTTCGCCCATCTCCTACCATTTTCGAAAAAAGGAGCAAAGGCCTTTTTAAAATTTCAAAAGTCGAAATTTGGAAAAATATCGCCAATTTTCAAAAAAAAAAAACACTGTTAAGACTTTTGAATATCGGATATTCATAGAAATGGCCAGAAAGTATTCTCCAATAATTCTTTTTCTCCCATCTTCTACCATTTCCGGCAAAAGGAGGAAAGTCCTTTTTAAAATTCCAAAAGTCGAAATCTGGAAAAATGTCGCCTATTGTCAAAAAAACACACTTTTGCGACTTTTGAATATTGGACATTCATAGGGATGGCCGGAATAGTGTTCCCAAATAATTTTTTTTTGCAAACTTTCTACCATTTTCGGAAAAACGAGCAAAGTCCTTTTTAAAATTTCAAAAGTAGAAATTTGGAAAAATGTCGCCTATTGTCAAAAAAACACACTTTTGCGGCTTTTGAATATCGGACATTCATAGAAATGGCCAGAAAGTATTCTCCAATAATTCTTTTTCTCCCATCTTCTACCATTTTCGGAAAAAGGAGGAAAGTCCTTTTTAAAATTCCAAAAGTCGAAATTTGGAAAAATGTCGCCTATTGTCAAAAAAACACACTTTTGCGACTTTTGAATATTGGACATTCATAGGGATGGCCGGAATAGTGTTCCCAAATAATTTTTTTTTGCAAATTTTCTACCGTTTTCGGAAAAACGAGCAAAATCCTTTTTAAAATTTCAAAAGTCGAAATTTGGAAAAATGTCGCCTATTGTCAAAAAAACACACTTTTGAATATTGGACATTTATAAGGATGGCCTTCCGGCCAATGATTTGTTTATTACCATCTCCTACCATTTTTGGAAAAAGGAGCAAAGTCTTTTTTAAAATTTCAAAAGTCGAAATTTGGAAAAATGTCGCCTATTGTCAAAAAAACACACTTTTGAATATTGGACATTTATAAGGATGGCCTTCCGGCCAATGATTTGTTTATTACCATCTCCTACCATTTTTGGAAAAAGGAGCAAAGTCTTTTTTAAAATTTCAAAAGTCGAAATTTGGAAAAATGTCGCCTATTGTCAAAAAAACACACTTTTGCGACTTTTGAATATTGGACATTCATAGAAATGGCCGGAAGAGTGTTCCCCAATAATTTTTTCGCAAATTTTCTACCAGTTTCGGAAAACGGAGCAAAGTCCTTTTTAAAATTTCAAAAGTCGAAATTTGGAAAAATGTCGCCTATTGTCAAAAAACACACTTTTGCGACTTTTGAATATTGGACATTCATAGAAATGGCCGGAAGAGTGTTCCTTAATAATGTTTTTTGCCCATCTCCTACCATTTTCGAAAAAAGGAGCAAAGGCCTTTTTAAAATTTCAAAAGTCGAAATTTGAAAATATGTCGCCAATTTTCAAAAAAAAACACTGTTAAGACTTTTGAATATCGGACATTCATAGAAATGGCCAGAAAGTATTCTCCAATAATTCTTTTTCTCCCATCTTCTACCATTTTCGGAAAAGGAGCAGTCTTTTTTAAAATTTCAAAAGTCGAAATTTGGAAATATGTCGCCTATTGTCAAACAAACACACTTTTGCGAATTTTGAATATTGGACATTCATAGGAATGGCCGGAATAGTGTTCCCCAATAATTTTTTTTCGCAAATTTTCTACCATTTTCGGAAAAACGAGCAAAATCCTTTTTAAAATTTCAAAAGTCGAAATTTGGAAAAATGTCGCCTATTGTCAAAAAAACACACTTTTGAATATTGGACATTTATAAGGATGGCCTTCCGGCCAATGATTTGTTTATTACCATCTCCTACCATTTTTGGAAAAAGGAGCAAAGTCTTTTTTAAAATTTCAAAAGTCGAAATTTGGAAAAATGTCGCCTATTGTCAAAAAAACACACTTTTGCGACTTTTGAATATTGGACATTCATAGAAATGGCCGGAAGAGTGTTTTCCAATAATTTTTTTTTCGCAAATTGTCTACCATTTTCGGAAAAAGGAGCAAAGTCCTTTTTAAAATTTCAAAAGTCGAAATTAGGAAAAATGTCGCCTATTTTCAAAAAAACACACTTGTGCGACTTTTGAATATTGGACATTCATAGAAATGGCCGGTAGAGTGTTCCCCAGTAATGTTTTTTTCCCATCTCCTACCATTTTCGAAAAAAGGAGCAAAGTCCTTTTTAAAATTTCAAAAGTCGAAATTTGGAAAACTGACGCCTATTGTTAAAAAAAACACACTTTTGAATATTGGACATTCATAGGGATGGCCGGAAGAGTGTTTTCCAATAATTTTTTCGCAAATTTTCTACCATTTTCGCAAAACGGAGCAAAGTCCTTTTTAAAATTTCAAAAGTCGAAATTTGGAAAAATGCCGCCTATTTTCAAAAAAACACACTTTTGCGACTTTTGAATATTGGACATTCATAGAAATGGCCGGTAGAGTGTTCCCCAATAATGTTTTTTTGCCCATCTCCTACCATTTTCGAAAAAAGGAGCAAAGTCCTTTTTAAAATTTCAAAAGTCGAAATTTGGAAAAATGTCGCCTATTGTCAAAAAACACACTTTTGCGACTTTTGAATATTGGACATTCATAGAAATGGCCGGAAGAGTGTTCCTTAATAATGTTTTTTCGCCCATCTCCTACCATTTTCGAAAAAAGGAGCAAAGGCCTTTTTAAAATTTCAAAAGTCGAAATTTGGAAAAATGTCGCCAATTTTTAAAAAAAAAAAAAACACTGTTAAGACTTTTGAATATTGGGCATTCATAGAAATGGCCAGAAAGTATTCTCCAATAATTCTTTTTCTCCCATCTTCTACCATTTTCGGAAAAGGAGCAGTCTTTTTTAAAATTTCAAAAATCAAAATTTGGAAATATGTCGCCTATTGTCAAAAAAACACACTTTTGCGACTTTTGAATATTGGACATTCATAGGAATGGCCGGAATAGTGTTCCCCAATAATTTTTTTTCGCAAATTTTCTACCATTTTCGGAAAAACGAGCAAAGTCCTTTTTAAAATTTCAAAAGTCGAAATTTGGAAAAATGTCGCCTATTGTCAAAAAAACACACTTTTGAATATTGGACATTTATAAGGATGGCCTTCCGGCCAATGATTTGTTTATTACCACCTCCTACCATTTTTGGAAAAAGGAGCAAAGTCTTTTTTAAAATTTCAAAAGTCGAAATTTGGAAAAATGCCGCCTATTTTCAAAAAGACACACTTTTGCGACTTTTGAATATTGGACATTCATAGAAATGGCCGGTAGAGTGTTCCCCAATAATGTTTTTTTGCCCATCTCCTACCATTTTCGAAAAAAGGAGCAAAGTCCTTTTTAAAATTTCAAAAGTCGAAATTTGGAAATATGTCGCCTATTGTCAAAAAACACACTTTTGCGACTTTTGAATATTGGACATTCATAGAAATGGCCGGAAGAGTGTTCCTTAATAATTTTTTTTCGCCCATCTCCTACCATTTTCGAAAAAAGGAGCAAAGGCCTTTTTAAAATTTCAAAAGTCGAAATTTGGAAATATATCGCCAATTTTCAAAAAAAAAACACTGTTAAGACTTTTGAATATCGGACATTCATAGAAATGGCCAGAAAGTATTCTCCAATAATTCTTTTTCTCCCATCTTCTACCATTTCCGGTAAAAGGAAGAAAGTCCTTTTTAAAATTCCAAAAGTCGAAATTTGGAAAAATGTCGCCTATTTTCAAAAAAACACACTTTTGCGACTTTTGAATATTGGACATTCATAGGGATGGCCGGAATAGTGTTCCCAAATAATTTTTTTTTGCAAATTTTCTACTATTTTCGGAAAAACCAGCAAAGTCCTTTTTAAAATTTCAAAAGTCGAAATTTGGAAAAATGTCGCCTATTGTCAAAAAAACACACTTTTGCGACTTTTGAATATCGGACATTTATAGAAATGGCCAGAAAGTATTCTCCAATAATTCTTTTTCTCCCATCTTCTACTATTTTCGGAAAAAGGAGCAAAGGCCTTTTTAAAATTTCAAAAGTCGAAATTTGGAAAAATGTCGCCAATTTTCAAAAAAAAAAAACACTGTTAAGACTTTTGAATATCGGACATTCATAGAAATGGCCAGAAAGTATTCTCCAATAATTCTTTTTCTCCCATCTTCTACCATTTTCGGAAAAGGAGCAGTCTTTTTTAAAATTTCAAAAGTCGAAATTTGGAAATATGTCGCCTATTGTCAAAAAAACACACTTTTGCGACTTTTGAATATTGGACATTCATAGGAATGGCCGGAATAGTGTTCCCCAATAATTTTTTTTCGCAAATTTTCTACCATTTTCGGAAAAACGAGCAAAGTCCTTTTTAAAATTTCAAAAGTCGAAATTTGGAAAAATGTCGCCTATTGTCAAAAAAACACACTTTTGAATATTGGACATTTATAAGGATGGCCTTCCGGCCAATGATTTGTTTATTACCATCTCCTACCATTTTTGGAAAAAGGAGCAAAGTCTTTTTTAAAATTTCAAAAGTCGAAATTTGGAAAAATGTCGCCTATTGTCAAAAAACACACTTTTGCGACTTTTGAATATTGGACATTCATAGAAATGGCCGGAAGAGTGTTTTCCAATAATTTTTTTTTTCGCAAATTGTCTACCACATTCGGAAAAAGGAGCAAAGTCCTTTTTAAAATTTCAAAAGTCGAAATTTGGAAAAATGTCGCCTATTTTCAAAAAAACACACTTGTGCGACTTTTGAATATTGGACATTCATAGAAATGGCCGGTAGAGTGTTCCCCAGTAATGTTTTTTTTCCCATCTCCTACCATTTTCGAAAAAAGGAGCAAAGTCCTTTTTAAAATTTCAAAAGTCGAAATTTGGAAAAATGTCGCCTATTGTTAAAAAAAACACACTTTTGAATATTGGACATTCATAGAAATGGCCGGAAGAGTGTTTTCCAATAATTTTTTCGCAAATTTTCTACCATTTTCGGAAAACGGAGCAAAGTCCTTTTTAAAATTTTAAAAGTCGAAATTTGGAAAAATGCCGCCTATTTTCAAAAAAACACACTTTTGCGACTTTTGAATATTGGACATTCATAGAAATGGCCGGTAGAGTGTTCCCCAATAATGTTTTTTTGCTCATCTCCTACCATTTTCGAAAAAAGGAGCAAAGTCCTTTTTAAAATTTCAAAAGTCGAAATTTGGAAAAATGTCGCCTATTGTCAAAAAAAACACTTTTGCGACTTTTGAATATTGGACATTCATAGAAATGGCCGGAAGAGTGTTCCTTAATAATGTTTTTTCGCCCATCTCCTACCATTTTCGAAAAAAGGAGCAAAGGCCTTTTTAAAATTTCAAAAGTCGAAATTTGGAAAAATGTCGCCAATTTAAAAAAAAAAAAAAAACACTGTTTAGACTTTTGAATATTGGACATTCATAGAAATGGCCAGAAAGTATTCTCCAATAATTCTTTGTGTCCCATCTTCTACCATTTTCGGAAAAGGAGCAGTCTTTTTTAAAATTTCAAAAGTCGAAATTTGGAAATATGTCGCCTATTGTCAAAAAAACACACTTTTGCGACTTTTGAATATTGGACATTCATAGGAATGGCCGGAATAGTGTTCCCCAATAATTTTTTTTCGCAAATTTTCTACCATTTTCGGAAAAACGAGCAAAGTCCTTTTTAAAATTTCAAAAGTCGAAATTTGGAAAAATGTCGCCAATTTTCAAAAAAAAAAAACACTGTTAAGACTTTTGAATATTGGACATTCATAGAAATGGCCAGAAAGTATTCTCCATTAATTCTTTTTCTCCCATCTTCTACCATTTTCGGAAAAGGAGCAGTCTTTTTTAAAATTTCAAAAGTCGAAATTTGGAAATATGTCGCCTATTGTCAAAAAAACACACTTTTGCGACTTTTGAATATTGGACATTCATAAAGATGGCCGGAATAGTGTTCCCCAATAATTTTTTTTCGCAAGTTTTCTACCATTTTCGGAAAAACGAGCAAAGTCCTTTTTAAAATTTCAAAAGTCGAAATTTGGAAAAATATCGCCTATTGTCAAAAAAACACACTTTTGAATATTGGACATTTATAAGGATGGCCTTCCGGCCAATGATTTGTTTATTACCATCTCCTACCATTTTTGGAAAAAGGAGCAAAGTCTTTTTTAAAATTTCAAAGGTCGAAATTTGGAAAAATGTCGCCTATTGTCAAAAAAACACACATTTGCGACTTTTGAATATTGGACATTCATAGAAATGGCCGAAAGAGTGTTCCTTAATAATGTTTTTTCGCCCATCTCCTACCATTTTCGAAAAAAGGAGCAAAGTCCTTTTTAAAATTTCAAAAGTCGAAATTTGGAAAAATGACGCCTATTTTCAAAAAAACACACTGTTGCGACTTTTGAATATTGGCCATTAATAGAAATGGCCGGAAGAGTGTTCCCCAATAATGTTTTTTGCCCATCTCCTACCATTTTCGGAAAAAGGAGCAGTCTTTTTTAAAATTTCAAAAGTCGAAATTTGGAACATTTTTCAAAAAAACACACTTTTGCGACTTTTGAATATTGGACATTCATAGAAATGGCCGGAAGAGTGTTCCCCAATAATTTTTTTTTGCCCATCTCCTACCATTTTCGAAAAAAGGAGCAAAGTCCTTTTTTAAATTTCAAAAGTCGAAATTTGGAAATATGTCGCCTATTTTCAAAAAAACACACTTTTGCGACTTTTGAATATTGGACATTCATAGAAATGGCCGGAAGAGTGTTCCCCAATAATGTTTTTTTGCCCATCTCTTACCATTTTCGAAAAAAGGAGCAAAGTCCTTTTTAAAATTTCAAAAGTCGAAATTTGGAAATATGTCGCCTATTTTCAAAAAAACACACTGTTGCGACTTTTGAATATTGGACATTAATAGAAATGGCCGGAAGAGTGTTCTCCAATAATGTTTTTTGCCCATCTCCTACCATTTTCGGAAAAAGGAGCAGTCTTTTTTAAAATTTCAAAAGTCGAAATTTGGAACATTTTTAAAAAAAACACACTTTTGCGACTTTTGAATATTGGACATTCATAGAAATGGCCGGAGGAGTGTTCCCCAATAATTTTTTTTCGCAAATTTTCTACCATTTTCGGAAAAAGGAGCAAAGTCCTTTTTAAAATTTCAAAAGTCGAAATTTGGAAAAATGTCGCCAATTTTCAAAAAAAAAAAAACACTGTTAAGACTTTTGAATATAGGACATTCATAGAAATGGCCAGAAAGTATTCTCCAATAATTCTTTTTCTCCCATCTTCTACCATTTTCGGCAAAAGGAGCAAAGTCCTTTTTAAAATTTCAAAAGTCGAAATTTGGAAAAATGTCGCCTATTGTCAAAAAAACACACTTTTGCGACTTTTGAATATTGGACATTCATAGAGATGGCCGGAATAGTGTTCCCCAATAATTTTTTTTTCGCAAATTTGCTACCATTTTCGGAAAAACGAGCAATGTCCTTTTTAAAATTTCAAAAGTCGAAATTTGGAAATATGTCGCCTATTGTCAAAAAAACACACTTTTGAATATTGGACATTCATAGAAATGGCCGGAATAGTGTTCGCCAATAATTTTTTTTCGCAAATTTTCTACCAATTTCGGAAAAAGGAGCAAAATCCTTTTTAAAATTTCAAAAGTCGAAATTTGGAAAAATGTCGCCTATTGTCAAAAAAACACACTTTTGCGACTTTTGAATATCGGACATTCATAGAAATGGCCAGAAAGTATTCTCCAATAATTCTTTTTCTCCCATCTTCTACCATTTTCGGAAAAAGGAGCAAAGGCCTTTTTAAAATTTCAAAAGTCGAAATTTGAAAAAATGTCGCCAATTTAAAAAAAAAAAAAACACTGTTAAGACTTTTGAATATCGGACATTCATAGAAATGGCCAGAAAGTATTCTCCAATAATTCTTTTTCTCCCATCTTCTACCATTTTCGGAAAAAGGAGCAAAGTCCTTTTTAAAATTTCAAAAGTCGAAATTTGGAAAAATGCCGCCTATTTTCAAAAAAACACACTTTTGCGACTTTTGAATATTGGATATTCATAGAACTGGCCGGTAGAGTGTTCCCCAATAATGTTTTTTTTCCCATCTCCTACCATTTTCGAAAAAAGGAGCAAAGTCCTTTTTAAAATTTCAAAAGTCGAAATTTTGAAAAATGTCCCCTATTGTCAAAAAACACACTATTGCGATTTTTGAATATTGGACATTAATAGAAATGGCCGGAAGAGTGTTCCCCAATAATGTTTTTTGCCCATCTCCTACCATTTTCGGAAAAAGGAGCAAAGTCTTTTTTAAAATTTCAAAAGTCGAAATTTGGAACATTTTTCAAAAAAACACACTTTTGCGACTTTTGAATATTGGACATTCATAGAAATGGCCGGAAGAGTGTTCCCCAATAATGTTTTTTTGCCCATCTCCTACCATTTTCGAAAAAAGGAGCAAAGGCCTTTTTAAAATTTCAAAAGTCGAAATTTGGAAAAATGTCGCCAATTTTCAAAAAAAACACACTGTTAAGACTTTTGAATGTCGGACATTCATAGAAATGGCCAGAAAGTATTCTCCATTAATTCTTTTTCTCCCATCTTCTACCATTTTCGGAAAAGGAGCAGTCTTTTTTAAAATTTCAAAAGTCGAAATTTGGAAAAATGTCGCCTATTGTCAAAAAAACACACTTTTGAATATTGGACATTCATAGGAGTGGCCGGAATAGTGTTCCCCAATAATTTTTTTTTCGCAAATTTTCCACCATTTTCGAAAAAAGGAGCAAAGTCCTTTTTAAAATTTCAAAAGTCGAAATTTGGAAAAATGTCGCCTATTGTCAAAAAAACACACTTTTGAATATTGGACATTCATAGGGATGGCCGGAATAGTGTTCCCCAATAATTTTTTTTCGCAAATTTTCTACCATTTTCGGAAAAACGAGCAAAGTCCTTTTTAAAATTTCAAAAGTCGAAATTTGGAAAAATGTCGCCTATTGTCAAAAAACACACTTTTGCGACTTTTGAATATTGGACATTCATAGAAATGGCCGGAAGAGTGTTCCCCAATAATGTTTTTTCGCCCATCTCCTACCATTTTCGAAAATAGGAGCAAAGTCCTTTTTAAAATTTCAAAAGTCGAAATTTGGAAAAATGTCGCCTATTGTCAAAAAAACACACTTTTGCGACTTTTGAATATTGGACATTCATAGAAATGGCCGGAACAGTGTTCCCCAATAATGTTTTTTCGCCCATCTCCTACCATTTTCGGAAAAACGAGCAAAGTCCTTTTTAAAATTTCAAAAGTCGAAATTTGGAAAAATGTCGCCTATTGTCAAAAAAACACATTTTTGCGACTTTTGAATATTGGACATTCATAGGGATGGCCGGAAGAGTGTTCCTTAATAATGTTTTTTCACCCATCTCCTACCATTTTCGAAAATAGGAGCAAAGTCCTTTTTAAAATTTCAAAAGTCGAAATTTGGAAAAATGTCGCCTATTGTCAAAAAAACACACTTTTGCGACTTTTGAATATTGGACATTCATAGAGATGGCCGGAATGGTGTTCCCCAATAATTTTTTTTTCGCAAATTTGCTACCATTTTCGGAAAAACGAGCAATGTCCTTTTTAAAATTTCAAAAGTCGAAATTTGGAAATATGTCGCCTATTGTCAAAAAAACACACTTTTGCGACTTTTGAACACTGGAAAATCATAGGGATGGCCGGAATAGTGTTCCCCAATAATTTTTTTTCGCAAATTTGCTACCATTTTCGGAAAAACGAGCAATGTCCTTTTTAAAATTTCAAAAGTCGAAATTTGGAAAAATGTCGCCTATTGTCAAAAAAACACACTTTTGCGACTTTTGAATATCGGACATTCATAGAAATGGCCAGAAAGTATTCTCCATTAATTCTTTTTCTCCCATCTTCTACCATTTTCGGAAAAAGGAGCAAAGGCCTTTTTAAAATTTCAAAAGTCGAAATTTGGAAAAATGTCGCCAATTTTCAAAAAAAAAAAACACTGTTAAGACTTTTGAATATCGGACATTCATAGAAATGGCCAGAAAGTATTCTCCAATAATTCTTTTTCTCCCATCTTCTACCATTTTCGGAAAAAGGAGCAAAGTCCTTTTTAAAATTTCAAAGGTCGAAATTTGAAAAAATGCCGCCTATTTTCAAAAAAACACACTTTTGCGACTTTTGAATATTGAACATTCATAGAACTGGCCGGTAGAGTGTTCCCCAATCATGTTTTTTTGCCCATCTCCTACCATTTTCGAAAAAAGGAGAAAAGTCCTTTTTAAAATTTCAAGAGTCGAAATTTTGAAAAATGTCGCCTATTGTCAAAAAACACACTTTTGCGACTTTTGAATATTGGACATTCATAGAAATGGCCGGAAGAGTGTTCCTTAATAATGTTTTTTCGCCCATCTCTTACCATTTTCGAAAAATGGAGCAAAGTCCTTTTTAAAATTTCAAAAGTCGAAATTTGGAAATATGTCGCCTATTTTCAAAAAAACACACTGTTGCGATTTTTGAATATTGGACATTAATAGAAATGGCCGGAAGAGTGTTCCCCAATAATGTTTTTTGCCCATCTCCTACCATTTTCGGAAAAAGGAGCAAAGTCTTTTTTAAAATTTCAAAAGTCGAAATTTGGAACATTTTTCAAAAAAACACGCTTTTGCGACTTTTGAATATTGGACATTCATAGAAATGGCATGAAGAGTGTTCCCCAATAATTTTTTTCGCAAATTTTCTACCATTTTCGGCAAAAGGAGCAAAGTCCTTTTTAAAATTTCAAAAGTCGAAATTTGGAAAAATGTCGCCTATTGTCAAAAAAACACACTTTTGCGACTTTTGAATATTGGACATTCATAGGGATGGCCGGAATGGTGTTCCCCAATAATTTTTTTTCGCAAATTTTCTACATTTTCGGAAAAACGAGCAAAGTCCTTTTTAAAATTTCAAAAGTCGAAATTTGGAAATATGTCGCCTATTGTCAAAAAAACACACTTTTGAATATTGGACATTCATAGAAATGGCCGGAATAGTGTTCGCCAATAATTTTTTTTCGCAAATTTTCTACCATTTGCGGAAAAAGGAGCAAAGTCCTTTTTAAAATTTCAAAAGTCGAAATTTGGAAATATGTCGCCAATTTTCAAAAAAACACGCTTTTGCGACTTTTGAATATTGGACATTCATAAGGATGGCCGGAATAGTGTTCCCTAATAATTTTTTTCGCAAATTTTCTACCATTTTCAGAAAAGGAAGCAAAGTCCTTTTTAAAATTTCAAAAGTCGAAATTTGGAAAAATGTCGCCTATTGTCAAAAAAACACACTTTTGCGACTTTTGAATTATGGACATTCATAGAAATGGCCGGAACAGTGTTCCCCAATAATGTTTTTTCGCCCATCTCCTACCATTTTCGAAAAAAGGAGCAAAGGCCTTTTTAAAATTTCAAAAGTCGAAATTTGGAAAAATGTCGCCAATTTTCAAAAAAAAAAACACTGTTAACACTTTTGAATATCGGACATTCATAGAAATGGCCAGAAAGTATTCTCCAATAATTCTCTTTCTCCCATCTTCTACCATTTTCGGAAAAAGGAGCAAAGTCCTTTTTAAAATTTCAAAAGTCGAAATTTGGAAAAATGTCGCCTATTGTCAAAAAACACACTTTTGCGACTTTTGAATATTGGACATTCATAGAAATGGCCGGAAGAGTGTTCCCCAATAATTTTTTTTCGCAAATTTTCTACCATTTTCGGAAAAACGAGCAAAGTCCTTTTTAAAATTTCAAAAGTCGAAATGTGGAAATATGTTGCCTATTGTCAAAAAAACACACTTTTGAATATTGGACATTCATAGGGATGGCCGGAATAGTGTTCGCCAATCATTTTTTTTCGCAAATTTTTTACCATTTTCGGAAAAAGGAGCAAAGTCCTTTTTAAAATTTCAAAAGTCGAAATTTGGAAATATGTCGCCTATTTTCAAAAAAACACGCTTTTGCGACTTTTGAATATTGGACATTCATAGAAATGGCCGGAAAAGTGTTCCCCAATAATTTTTTTCGCAAATTTTCTAACATTTTCGGAAAAAGGAGCAAAGTCCTTTTTAAAATTTCAAAAGTCGAAATTTGGAAAAATGTCGCCTATTGTCAAAAAAACACATTTTTGCGACTTTTGAATATTGGACATTCATAAGGATGGCCGGAAGAGTGTTCCTTAATAATGTTTTTTCGCCCATCTCCTACCATTTTCGAAAATAGGAGCAAAGTCCTTTTTAAAATTTCAAAAGTCGAAATTTGGAAAAATGTCGCCTATTGTCAAAAAACACACTTTTGCGACTTTTGAATATTGGACATTCATAGAAATGGCCGGAAGAGTGTTCCCCAATAATGTTTTTTGCCCATCTCCTACCATTTTCGGAAAAAGGAGCAAAGTCTTTTTTAAAATTTCAAAAGTCGAAATTTGGAACATTTTTCAAAAAAACACACTTTTGCGACTTTTGAATATTGGACATTCATAGAAATGGCCGGAAGAGTGTTCCCCAATAATGTTTTTTTGCCCATCTCCTACCATTTTCGAAAAAAGGAGCAAAGTCCTTTTTAAAATTTCAAAAGTCGAAATTTGGAACATTTTTCAAAAAAACACACTTTTGCGACTTTTGAATATTGGACATTCATAGAAATGGCCGGAAGAGTGTTCCCCAATAATGTTTTTTTGCCCATCTCCTACCATTTTCGAAAAAAGGAGCAAAGGCCTTTTTAAAATTTCAAAAGTCGAAATTTGGAAAAATGTCGCCAATTTTCAAAAAAAACACACTGTTAAGACTTTTGAATGTCGGACATTCATAGAAATGGCCAGAAAGTATTCTCCATTAATTCTTTTTCTCCCATCTTCTACCATTTTCGGAAAAGGAGCAGTCTTTTTTAAAATTTCAAAAGTCGAAATTTGGAAAAATGTCGCCTATTGTCAAAAAAACACACTTTTGAATATTGGACATTCATAGGAATGGCCGGAATAGTGTTCCCCAATAATTTTTTTTTCGCAAATTTTCCACCATTTTCGAAAAAAGGAGCAAAGTCCTTTTTAAAATTTCAAAAGTCGAAATTTGGAAAAATGTCGCCTATTGTCAAAAAAACACACTTTTGAATATTGGACATTCATAGGGATGGCCGGAATAGTGTTCCCCAATAATTTTTTTTCGCAAATTTTCTACCATTTTCGGAAAAACGAGCAAAGTCCTTTTTAAAATTTCAAAAGTCGAAATTTGGAAAAATGTCGCCTATTGTCAAAAAAACACATTTTTGCGACTTTTGAATATTGGACATTCATAGGGATGGCCGGAAGAGTGTTCCTTAATAATGTTTTTTCGCCCATCTCCTACCATTTTCGAAAATAGGAGCAAAGTCCTTTTTAAAATTTCAAAAGTCGAAATTTGGAACATTTTTCAAAAAAACACACTTTTGCGACTTTTGAATATTGGACATTCATAGAAATGGCCGGAAGAGTGTTCCCCAATAATGTTTTTTCGCCCATCTCCTACCATTTTCGAAAATAGGAGCAAAGTCCTTTTTAAAATTTCAAAAGTCGAAATTTGGAAAAATGTCGCCTATTGTCAAAAAAACACACTTTTGCGACTTTTGAATATTGGACATTCATAGAAATGGCCGGAACAGTGTTCCCCAATAATGTTTTTTCGCCCATCTCCTACCATTTTCGGAAAAACGAGCAAAGTCCTTTTTAAAATTTCAAAAGTCGAAATTTGGAAAAATGTCGCCTATTGTCAAAAAAACACATTTTTGCGACTTTTGAATATTGGACATTCATAGGGATGGCCGGAAGAGTGTTCCTTAATAATGTTTTTTCACCCATCTCCTACCATTTTCGAAAATAGGAGCAAAGTCCTTTTTAAAATTTCAAAAGTCGAAATTTGGAAAAATGTCGCCTATTGTCAAAAAAACACACTTTTGCGACTTTTGAATATTGGACATTCATAGAAATGGCCGGAACAGTGTTCCCCAATAATGTTTTTTCGCCCATCTCCTACCATTTTCGGAAAAACGAGCAATGTCCTTTTTAAAATTTCAAAAGTCGAAATTTGGAAATATGTCGCCTATTGTCAAAAAAACACACTTTTGCGACTTTTGAACATTGGAAAATCATTGGGATGGCCGGAATAGTGTTCCCCAATAATTTTTTTTTGCAAATTTTCTACCAATTTCGGAAAAAGGAGCAAAGTCCTTTTTAAAATTTCAAAAGTCGAAATTTGGAAAAATGTCGCCTATTGTCAAAAAACACACTTTTGCGACTTTTGAATATTGGACATTCATAGAAATGGCCGGAAGAGTGTTCCCCAATAATTTTTTTCGCAAATTTTCTACCATTTTCGGAAAAAGGAGCAAAGTCCTTTTTAAAATTTCAAAAGTCGAAATTTGGAAAAATGTCGCCTATTGTCAAAAAAACACACTTTTGCGACTTTTGAATATTGGACATTCATAGAAATGGCCGGAACAGTGTTCCCCAATAATGTTTTTTCGCCCATCTCCTACCATTTTCGAAAAAAGGAGCAAAGGCCTTTTTAAAATATCAAAAGTCGAAATTTGGAACATTTTTCAAAAAACACACTTTTGCGACTTTTTAATATTGGATATTCATAGAAATGGCCGGAATAGTGTTCCCCAATAATTTTTTTTCGCAAATTTTCTACCATTTTCGAAAAAAGGAGCAAAGTCCTTTTTAAAATTTCAAAAGTCGAAATTTGGAAAAATGTCGTCAATTTTCAAAAAAAAAAAACACTGTTAAGACTTTTGAATATCGGACATTCATAGAAATGGCCAGAAAGTATTCTCCAATAATTCTTTTTCTCCCATCTTCTACCATTTTCGGCAAAAGGAGCAAAGTCCTTTTTAAAATTTCAAAAGTCGAAATTTGGAAAAATGTCGCCTATTGTCAAAAAAAAACACACTTTTGCGACTTTTGAACATTGGAAATTCATAGGGATGGCCGGAATAGTGTTCCCCAATAATTTTTTTTTGCAAATTTTTTACCATTTTCGGAAAAACCTGCAAAGTCCTTTTAAAAATTTCAAAAGTCGAAATTTGGAAAAATGTCGCCTATTGTCAAAAAAACACACTTTTGCGACTTTTGAATATTGGACATTCATAGAGATGGCCGGAATAGTGTTCCCCAATAATTTTTTTTCGCAAATTTGCTACCATTTTCGGAAAAACGAGCAATGTCCTTTTTAAAATTTCAAAAGTCGAAATTTGGAAAAATGTCGCCTATTGTCAAAAAAACACACTTTTGCGACTTTTGAATATCGGACATTCATAGAAATGGCCAGAAAGTATTCTCCATTAATTCTTTTTCTCCCATCTTCTACCATTTTCGGAAAAAGGAGCAAAGGCCTTTTTAAAATTTCAAAAGTCGAAATTTGGAAAAATGTCGCCAATTTTCAAAAAAAAAAAAACACTGTTAAGACTTTTGAATATCGGACATTCATAGAAATGGCCAGAAAGTATTCTCCAATAATTCTTTTTCTCCCATCTTCTACCATTTTCGGAAAAAGGAGCAAAGTCCTTTTTAAAATTTCAAAGGTCGAAATTTGAAAAAATGCCGCCTATTTTCAAAAAAACACACTTTTGCGACTTTTGAATATTGAACATTCATAGAACTGGCCGGTAGAGTGTTCCCCAATCATGTTTTTTTGCCCATCTCCTACCATTTTCGAAAAAAGGAGCAAAGTCCTTTTTAAAATTTCAAGAGTCGAAATTTTGAAAAATGTCGCCTATTGTCAAAAAACACACTTTTGCGACTTTTGAATATTGGACATTCATAGAAATGGCCGGAAGAGTGTTCCTTAATAACGTTTTTTCGCCCATCTCTTACCATTTTCGAAAAATGGAGCAAAGTCCTTTTTAAAATTTCAAAAGTCGAAATTTGGAAATATGTCGCCTATTTTCAAAAAAACACACTGTTGCGATTTTTGAATATTGGACATTAATAGAAATGGCCGGAAGAGTGTTCCCCAATAATGTTTTTTGCCCATCTCCTACCATTTTCGGAAAAAGGAGCAAAGTCTTTTTTAAAATTTCAAAAGTCGAAATTTGGAACATTTTTCAAAAAAACACGCTTTTGCGACTTTTGAATATTGGACATTCATAGAAATGGCATGAAGAGTGTTCCCCAATAATTTTTTTCGCCAATTTTCTACCATTTTCGGCAAAAGGAGCAAAGTCCTTTTTAAAATTTCAAAAGTCGAAATTTGGAAAAATGTCGCCTATTGTCAAAAAAACACACTTTTGCGACTTTTGAATATTGGACATTCATAGGGATGGCCGGAATGGTGTTCCCCAATAATTTTTTTTTCGCAAATTTTCTACATTTTCGGAAAAACGAGCAAAGTCCTTTTTAAAATTTCAAAAGTCGAAATTTGGAAATATGTCGCCTATTGTCAAAAAAACACACTTTTGAATATTGGACATTCATAGAAATGGCCGGAATAGTGTTCGCCAATAATTTTTTTTCGCAAATTTTCTACCATTTGCGGAAAAAGGAGCAAAGTCCTTTTTAAAATTTCAAAAGTCGAAATTTGGAAATATGTCGCCAATTTTCAAAAAAACACGCTTTTGCGACTTTTGAATATTGGACATTCATAAGGATGGCCGGAATAGTGTTCCCTAATAATTTTTTTCGCAAATTTTCTACCATTTTCAGAAAAGGAAGCAAAGTCCTTTTTAAAATTTCAAAAGTCGAAATTTGGAAAAATGTCGCCTATTGTCAAAAAAACACACTTTTGCGACTTTTGAATTATGGACATTCATAGAAATGGCCGGAACAGTGTTCCCCAATAATGTTTTTTCGCCCATCTCCTACCATTTTCGAAAAAAGGAGCAAAGGCCTTTTTAAAATTTCAAAAGTCGAAATTTGGAAAAATGTCGCCAATTTTCAAAAAAAAAAACACTGTTAACACTTTTGAATATCGGACATTCATAGAAATGGCCAGAAAGTATTCTCCAATAATTCTCTTTCTCCCATCTTCTACCATTTTCGGAAAAAGGAGCAAAGTCCTTTTTAAAATTTCAAAAGTCGAAATTTGGAAAAATGTCGCCTATTGTCAAAAAACACACTTTTGCGACTTTTGAATATTGGACATTCATAGAAATGGCCGGAAGAGTGTTCCCCAATAATTTTTTTTCGCAAATTTTCTACCATTTTCGGAAAAACGAGCAAAGTCCTTTTTAAAATTTCAAAAGTCGAAATGTGGAAATATGTCGCCTATTGTCAAAAAAACACACTTTTGAATATTGGACATTCATAGGGATGGCCGGAATAGTGTTCGCCAATAATTTTTTTTCGCAAATTTTTTACCATTTTCGGAAAAAGGAGCAAAGTCCTTTTTAAAATTTCAAAAGTCGAAATTTGGAAATATGTCGCCTATTTTCAAAAAAACACGCTTTTGCGACTTTTGAATATTGGACATTCATAGAAATGGCCGGAAAAGTGTTCCCCAATAATTTTTTTCGCAAATTTTCTAACATTTTCGGAAAAAGGAGCAAAGTCCCTTTTAAAATTTCAAAAGTCGAAATTTGGAAAAATGTCGCCTATTGTCAAAAAAACACACTTTTGCGACTTTTGAATATTGGACATTAATAGAAATGGCCGGAAGAGTGTTCCCCAATAATTTTTTTCGCAAATTTTCTACCATTTTCGGAAAAAGGAGCAAAGTCCTTTTGAAAATTTCAAAAGTCGAAATTTGGAAAAATGTAGCCTATTTTCAAAAAAAAACACTATATTGCGACTTTTGAATATTGGACATTCATAGAAATGGCCGGAAGAGTGTTCCCCAATAATGTTTTTTGCCCATCTCCTACCATTTTCGGAAAAAGGAGCAGTCTTTTGTCATTTTGTTTAAATGTCACCAATTTAAAAAAAAAAACACTGTTAAGACTTTTGAATATTGGACATTCATAGAAATGGCCAGCAAGTATTCTCCAATAATTCTTTTTCTCCCATCTTCTACCATTTTCGGAAAAGGAGCAGTCTTTTTTAAAATTTCAAAAGTCGAAATTTGCAAAAATGTCGCCTATTGTCAAAAAAACACACATTTGAATATTGAACATTCATTCATTCCGGCCAAATAAATTGTTTTTTCCCATCTCCTACGATATTCGGAAAAAGGAGCAAAGTCCTTTTTAACATTTCAAAAGTCCAAATTTGGAAAAATGTAGTTTTTTTTTTAAAAACACACTGTTGCGACTTTTGAATATTGGACATTCATAGAAATGGCCAGAAAGTATTCTCCAATAATTCTTTTTCTCCCATCTTCTACCATTTTCGGAAAAGGAGCAGTCTTTTTTAAAATTTTAAAAGTCGAAATTTTGAAAAATGTCGCCTATTTTCAAAAAAAAAAAAACACTGTTAAGACTTTTGAATATCGGACATTCATAGAAATGGCCAGAAAGTATTCTCCAATAATTCTTTTTCTCCCATCTTCTACCATTTTCGGAAAAAGGAGCAAAGTCCTTTTTAAAATTTCAAAGGTCGAAATTTGAAAAAATGCCGCCTATTTTCAAAAAAACACACTTTTGCGACTTTTGAATATTGAACATTCATAGAACTGGCCGGTAGAGTGTTCCCCAATCATGTTTTTTTGCCCATCTCCTACCATTTTCGAAAAAAGGAGCAAAGTCCTTTTTAAAATTTCAAGAGTCGAAATTTTGAAAAATGTCGCCTATTGTCAAAAAACACACTTTTGCGACTTTTGAATATTGGACATTCATAGAAATGGCCGGAAGAGTGTTCCTTAATAACGTTTTTTCGCCCATCTCTTACCATTTTCGAAAAATGGAGCAAAGTCCTTTTTAAAATTTCAAAAGTCGAAATTTGGAAATATGTCGCCTATTTTCAAAAAAACACACTGTTGCGATTTTTGAATATTGGACATTAATAGAAATGGCCGGAAGAGTGTTCCCCAATAATGTTTTTTGCCCATCTCCTACCATTTTCGGAAAAAGGAGCAAAGTCTTTTTTAAAATTTCAAAAGTCGAAATTTGGAACATTTTTCAAAAAAACACGCTTTTGCGACTTTTGAATATTGGACATTCATAGAAATGGCATGAAGAGTGTTCCCCAATAATTTTTTTCGCCAATTTTCTACCATTTTCGGCAAAAGGAGCAAAGTCCTTTTTAAAATTTCAAAAGTCGAAATTTGGAAAAATGTCGCCTATTGTCAAAAAAACACACTTTTGCGACTTTTGAATATTGGACATTCATAGGGATGGCCGGAATGGTGTTCCCCAATAATTTTTTTTTCGCAAATTTTCTACATTTTCGGAAAAACGAGCAAAGTCCTTTTTAAAATTTCAAAAGTCGAAATTTGGAAATATGTCGCCTATTGTCAAAAAAACACACTTTTGAATATTGGACATTCATAGAAATGGCCGGAATAGTGTTCGCCAATAATTTTTTTTCGCAAATTTTCTACCATTTGCGGAAAAAGGAGCAAAGTCCTTTTTAAAATTTCAAAAGTCGAAATTTGGAAATATGTCGCCAATTTTCAAAAAAACACGCTTTTGCGACTTTTGAATATTGGACATTCATAAGGATGGCCGGAATAGTGTTCCCTAATAATTTTTTTCGCAAATTTTCTACCATTTTCAGAAAAGGAAGCAAAGTCCTTTTTAAAATTTCAAAAGTCGAAATTTGGAAAAATGTCGCCTATTGTCAAAAAAACACACTTTTGCGACTTTTGAATTATGGACATTCATAGAAATGGCCGGAACAGTGTTCCCCAATAATGTTTTTTCGCCCATCTCCTACCATTTTCGAAAAAAGGAGCAAAGGCCTTTTTAAAATTTCAAAAGTCGAAATTTGGAAAAATGTCGCCAATTTTCAAAAAAAAAAACACTGTTAACACTTTTGAATATCGGACATTCATAGAAATGGCCAGAAAGTATTCTCCAATAATTCTCTTTCTCCCATCTTCTACCATTTTCGGAAAAAGGAGCAAAGTCCTTTTTAAAATTTCAAAAGTCGAAATTTGGAAAAATGTCGCCTATTGTCAAAAAACACACTTTTGCGACTTTTGAATATTGGACATTCATAGAAATGGCCGGAAGAGTGTTCCCCAATAATTTTTTTTCGCAAATTTTCTACCATTTTCGGAAAAACGAGCAAAGTCCTTTTTAAAATTTCAAAAGTCGAAATGTGGAAATATGTCGCCTATTGTCAAAAAAACACACTTTTGAATATTGGACATTCATAGGGATGGCCGGAATAGTGTTCGCCAATAATTTTTTTTCGCAAATTTTTTACCATTTTCGGAAAAAGGAGCAAAGTCCTTTTTAAAATTTCAAAAGTCGAAATTTGGAAATATGTCGCCTATTTTCAAAAAAACACGCTTTTGCGACTTTTGAATATTGGACATTCATAGAAATGGCCGGAAAAGTGTTCCCCAATAATTTTTTTCGCAAATTTTCTAACATTTTCGGAAAAAGGAGCAAAGTCCCTTTTAAAATTTCAAAAGTCGAAATTTGGAAAAATGTCGCCTATTGTCAAAAAAACACACTTTTGCGACTTTTGAATATTGGACATTAATAGAAATGGCCGGAAGAGTGTTCCCCAATAATTTTTTTCGCAAATTTTCTACCATTTTCGGAAAAAGGAGCAAAGTCCTTTTGAAAATTTCAAAAGTCGAAATTTGGAAAAATGTAGCCTATTTTCAAAAAAAAACACTATATTGCGACTTTTGAATATTGGACATTCATAGAAATGGCCGGAAGAGTGTTCCCCAATAATGTTTTTTGCCCATCTCCTACCATTTTCGGAAAAAGGAGCAGTCTTTTGTCATTTTGTTTAAATGTCACCAATTTAAAAAAAAAAACACTGTTAAGACTTTTGAATATTGGACATTCATAGAAATGGCCAGCAAGTATTCTCCAATAATTCTTTTTCTCCCATCTTCTACCATTTTCGGAAAAGGAGCAGTCTTTTTTAAAATTTCAAAAGTCGAAATTTGCAAAAATGTCGCCTATTGTCAAAAAAACACACATTTGAATATTGAACATTCATTCATTCCGGCCAAATAAATTGTTTTTTCCCATCTCCTACGATATTCGGAAAAAGGAGCAAAGTCCTTTTTAACATTTCAAAAGTCCAAATTTGGAAAAATGTAGTTTTTTTTTTAAAAACACACTGTTGCGACTTTTGAATATTGGACATTCATAGAAATGGCCAGAAAGTATTCTCCAATAATTCTTTTTCTCCCATCTTCTACCATTTTCGGAAAAGGAGCAGTCTTTTTTAAAATTTTAAAAGTCGAAATTTTGAAAAATGTCGCCTATTGTCAAAAAAACACACTTTTGAATATTAGACATTCATAGGGATGGCCGGAATAGTGTTCCCCAATAATTTTTTTTCGCAAATTTTCTACCATTTTCGGAAAAACGAGCAAAGTCCTTTTTAAAATTTCAAAAGTCGAAGTTTGGAAAAATGTCGCCTATTTTCAAAAAAAACACACTTTTGCGACTTTTGAATATTGGACATTCATAGAAATGGCCGGAAGAGTGTTCCCCAATAATGTTTTTTTGCCCATCTCCTACCATTTTCGAAAAAAGGAGCAAAGTCCTTTTTAAAATTTCAAAAGTCGAAATTTGGAAAAATGTCGCCTATTGTCCAAAACACACACTTTTGAAAATTGGACATTCATAGAAATGGCCGGAATAGTGTTCCCCAATAATTTTTTTCGCAAATTTTTTACCATTTTCGGAAAACGGAGCACAGTCCTTTCTAAAATTTCAAAAGTCGAAATTTGGAAAAATGTCGCCTATTGTCAAAAAAAACACTTTTGCGACTTTTGAATATTGGACATTCATAGAAATGGCCGGAAGAGTGTTCCCCAATAATGTTTTTTCGCCCATCTCCTACCATTTTCGAAAAAAGGAGCAAAGTCCTTTTTAAAATTTCAAAAGTCGAAATTTGGAAATATGCCGCCTATTTTCAAAAAAACACACTGTTGCGACTTTTGAATATTGGACATTCATAGAAATGGCCGGAAGAGTGTTCCCCAATAATGTTTTTTGCCCATCTCTTACCATTTTCGGAAAAAGGAGCAAAGTCTTTTTTAAAATTTTAAAAGTCGAAATTTGGAAAAATTTCGCCTATTTTCAAAAAAACACACTTTTGCGACTTTTGAATATTGGACATTCATAGAAATGGCCGGAAGAGTGTTCCCCAATAATGTTTTGCCCATCTCCTACCATTTTCGAAAAAAGGAGCAAAGGCCTTTTTAAAATTTCAAAAGTCGAAATTTGGAAAAATGTCGCCAATTTTCAAAAAAAAAAAACACTGTTAAGACTTTTAAATATTGGACATTCATAGAAATGGCCAGAAAGTATTCTCCAGTAATTCTTTTTCTCCCATCTTCTACCATTTTCGGAAAAGGAACAGTCTTTTTTAAAATTTCAAAAGTCGAAATTTGGAAAAATGTCGCCTATTGTCAAAAAAACACACTTTTGAATATTGGACATTCATAGGGATGGCCGGAATAGTGTTCCCCAATAATTTTTTTTCGCAAATTTTCTACCATTTTCGGAAAAACGAGCAAAGTCCTTTTTAAAATTTCAAAAGTCGAAATGTGGAAATATGTCGCCTATTGTCAAAAAAACACACTTTTGAATATTGGACATTCATAGGGATGGCCGAAAAAGGAGCAAAGTCCTTTGTAAAATTTCAAAAGTCGAAATTTGGAAAAATGTCGCCTATTGTCAAAAAAACACACTTTTGAATATTGGACATTCATATGGATGGCCGGAACAGTGTTCCCCAATAATTTTTTTTCGCAAATTTTCTACCATTTTCGGAAAAACGAGCAAAGTCCTTTTTAAAATTTCAAAAGTCGAAATTTGGAAATATGTCGCCTATTGTAAAAAAACACACTGTTGAGACTTTTGAATATTGGACATTCATAGAAATGGCCGGAGAAGTCTTCTTTAATAATTTTTTTTCGCCCATCTCCTGCCATTTTCGAAAAAAGGAGCAAAGTCCTTTTTAAAATTTCAAAAGTCGAAATGTGGAAATATGTCGCCTATTGTCAAAAAAACACACTTTTGAATATTGGACATTCATAGGGATGGCCGAAAAAGGAGCAAAGTCCTTTGTAAAATTTCAAAAGTCGAAATTTGGAAAAATGTCGCCTATTGTCTAAAAAACACACTTTTGAATATTGGAAATTCATAGGGATGGCCGGAATAGTGTTCCCCAATAATTTTTTTTCGCAAATTTTCTACCATTTTTGGAAAAAGGAGCAAAGTCCTTTTTAAAATTTCAAAAGTCGAAATTTGGAAATATGTCGCCTATATTCAAAAAAAAACGCTTTTGCGACTTTTGAATATTAGACATTCATAGAAATGGCCGGAAGAGTGTTCCCCAATAATGTTTTTCGCAAATTTTCTACCATTTTCGGAAAAAGGAGCAAAGTCCTTTTTAAAATCTCAAAAGTCGAAATTTGGAAAAATGTCGCCTATTGTCAAAAAAACACACTTTTGAATATTGGACATTCATAGGGATGGCCGGAATAGTGTTCCCCAATAATTTTTTTTCGCAAATTTTCTACCATTTTCGGAAAAACGAGCAAAGTCCTTTTTAAAATTTCAAAAGTCGAAATGTGGAAATATGTCGCCTATTGTCAAAAAAACACACTTTTGAAAATTGGACATTCATAGGGATGGCCGGAATAGTGTTCCCCAATAATTTTTTTTCGCAAATTTTCTACTATTTTCGGAAAAACGAGCAAAGTCCTTTTTAAAATTTCAAAAGTCGAAATGTGGAAATATGTCGCCTATTGTCAAAAAAACACACTTTTGAATATTGGACATTCATAGGGATGGCCGGAATAGTGTTCCCCAATAATTTTTTTTTCGCAAATTTTCTACTATTTTCGGAAAAAGGAGCAAAGTCCTTTTTAAAATTTCAAAAGTCGAAATTTGGAAATATGTCGCCTATTTTCAAAAAAACACGCTTTTGCGACTTTTGAATATTGGACATTCATAGAAATGGCCGGAAGAGTGTTCCCCAATAATTTTTTTTCGCAAATTTTCTACCATTTTCGGAAAAACGAGCAAAGTCCTTTTTAAAATTTCAAAAGTAGAAATGTGGAAATATGTCGCCTATTGTCAAAAAAACACACTTTTGAAAATTGGACATTCATAGGGATGGCCGGAATAGTGTTCCCCAATAATTTTTTTTCGCAAATTTTCTAATATTTTCGGAAAAACGAGCAAAGTCCTTTTTAAAATTTCAAAAGTCGAAATGTGGAAATATGTCGCCTATTGTCAAAAAAACACACTTTTGAAAATTGGACATTCATAGGGATGGCCGGAATAGTGTTCCCCAATAATTTTTTTTTCCCAAATTTTCTACTATTTTCGGAAAAAGGAGCAAAGTCCTTTTTAAAATTTCAAAAGTCGAAATTTGGAAATATGTCGCCTATTTTCAAAAAAACACGCTTTTGCGACTTTTGAATATAGGACATTCATAGAAATGGCCGGAAGAGTGTTCCCCAATAATTTTTTTTCGCAAATTTTCTACCATTTTCGGAAAAACGAGCAAAGTTCTTTTTAAAATTTCAAAAGTCGAAATTTGGAAATATGTCGCCTCTTTTAAAAAAAAAACAGGCTTTTGCGACTTTTGAATATTGGACATTCATAGAAATGGCCGGAAGAGTGTTCCCCAATAATTTTTTTTCGCAAATTTTCTACCATTTTCGGAAAAACGAGCAAAGTCCTTTTTAAAATTTCAAAAGTCGAAATTTGGAAATATGTCGCCTATTTTCAAAAAACACGCTTTTGCGACTTTTGAATATTGGACATTCATAGGGATGGCCGGAATAGTGTTCCCCAATAATTTTTTTTTCGCAACTTTTCTACTATTTTCGGAAAAAGGAGCAAAGTCCTTTTTAAAATTTCAAAAGTCGAAATTTGGAAATATGTCGCCTATTTTCAAAAAAACACGCTTTTGCGACTTTTGAATATTGGACATTCATAGAAATGGCCGGAAGAGTGTTCCCCAATAATTTTTTTTCGCAAATTTTCTACCATTTTCGGAAAAACGAGCAAAGTCCTTTTTAAAATTTCAAAAGTCGAAATGTGGAAATATGTCGCCTATTGTCAAAAAAAAACACTTTTGAAAATTGGACATTCATAGGGATGGCCGGAATAGTGTTCCCCAATAATTTTTTTTTGCAAATTTTCTACTATTTTCGGAAAAAGAGCAGTCCTTTTTAAAATTTCAAAAGTCGAAATGTGGAAATATGTCGCCTATTCTCAAAAAAACACACTTTTGAATATTGGACATTCATAGGGATGGCCGAAAAAGGAGCAAAGTCCTTTTTAAAATTTCAAAAGTCGAAATTTGGAAAAATGTCGCCTATTGTCAAAAAAACACACTTTTGAATATTGGACATTCATAGGGATGGCCGGAATAGTGTTCCCCAATAATTTTTTTTCGCAAATTTTCTACCATTTTCGGAAAAACGAGCAAAGTCCTTTTTAAAATTTCAAAAGTCGAAATTTGGAAAAATGTCGCCTATTGTCAAAAAACACACTTTTGCGACTTTTGAATATTGGACATTCATAGAAATGGCCGGAAGAGTGTTCCCCAATAATGTTTTTTCGCCCATCTCCTACCATTTTCGAAAAAAGGAGCAAAGTCCTTTTTAAAATTTCAAAAGTCGAAATTTGGAAATATGTCGCCTATTTTCAAAAAAATACACTTTTGAATATTGGACATTCATAGGGATGGCCGGAGAAGTCTTCTTTAATAATTTTTTTTCGCCCATCTATTGCCATTTTCGAAAAAAGGAGCAAAGTCCTTTTTAAAATTTCAAAAGTCGAAATTTGGAAAAATGTCGCCTATTGTCAAAAAAATACACTTTTGAATATTGGACATTCATAGGGATGGCCGGAATAGTGTTCCCAAATAATTTTTTTTCCCAAATTTTCTACCATTTTCGGAAAAAGGAGCAAAGTCTTTCTTAAAATTTCAAAAGTCGAAATTTGGAAAAATGTCGCCAATTTAAAAAAAAAAAACACTGTTAAGACTTTTGAATATTGGACATTCATAGAAATGGCCAGAAAGTATTCTCCAATAATTCTTTTTCTCCCATCTTCTACCATTTTCGGAAAAGGAGCAGTCTTTTTTAAAATTTCAAAAGTCGAAATTTGGAAAAATGTCGCCTATTGTCAAAAAAACACACATTTGAATATTGGACATTCATTCATTCCGGCCAAATAATTTGTTTTTTCCCATCTCCTACCATTTTCGGAAAAAGGAGCAAAGTCCTTTTTAACATTTCAAAAGTCCAAATTTGGAAAAACGTAGCCTATTTTCAAAAAAAACACACTGTTGCGACTTTTGAATATTGGACATTCATAGAAATGGCCGGAGAAGTCTTCTTTAATAATTTTTTTTCGCCCATCTATTGCCATTTTCGAATAAAGGAGCAAAGTCCTTTTTAAAATTTCAAAAGTCGAAATGTGGAAATATGTCGCCTATTGTCAAAAAAACACACTTTTGAATATTGGACATTCATAGGGATGGCCGAAAAAGGAGCAAAGTCCTTTGTAAAATTTCAAAAGTCGAAATTTGGAAAAATGTCGCCTATTGTCTAAAAAACACACTTTTGAATATTGGAAATTCATAGGGATGGCCGGAATAGTGTTCCCCAATAATTTTTTTTCGCAAATTTTCTACCATTTTTGGAAAAAGGAGCAAAGTCCTTTTTAAAATTTCAAAAGTCGAAATTTGGAAATATGTCGCCTATTGTAAAAAAACACACTGTTGAGACTTTTGAATATTGGACATTCATAGAAATGGCCGGAAGAGTGTTCCCCAATAATGTTTTGCCCATCTCCTACCATTTTCGAAAAAAGGAGCAAAGGCCTTTTTAAAATTTCAAAAGTCGAAATTTGGAAAAATGTCGCCAATTTTCAAAAAAAAAAACACTGTTAAGACTTTTAAATATTGGACATTCATAGAAATGGCCAGAAAGTATTCTCCAGTAATTCTTTTTCTCCCATCTTCTACCATTTTCAAAAAAGGAACAGTCTTTTTTAAAATTTCAAAAGTCGAAATTTGGAAAAATGTCGCCTATTGTCAAAAAAACACACTTTTGAATATTGGACATTCATAGGGATGGCCGGAATAGTGTTCCCCAATAATTTTTTTTCGCAAATTTTCTACCATTTTCGGAAAAACGAGCAAAGTCCTTTTTAAAATTTCAAAAGTCGAAATGTGGAAATATGTCGCCTATTGTCAAAAAAACACACTTTTGAATATTGGACATTCATAGGGATGGCCGGAATAGTGTTCCCCAATAATTTTTTTTCGCAAATTTTCTACCATTTTCGGAAAAACGAGCAAAGTCCTTTTTAAAATTTCAAAAGTCGAAATTTGGAAATATGTCGCCTATTGTAAAAAAACACACTGTTGAGACTTTTGAATATTGGACATTCATAGAAATGGCCGGAGAAGTCTTCTTTAATAATTTTTTTTCGCCCATCTCCTGCCATTTTCGAAAAAAGGAGCAAAGTCCTTTTTAAAATTTCAAAAGTCGAAATGTGGAAATATGTCGCCTATTGTCAAAAAAACACACTTTTGAATATTGGACATTCATAGGGATGGCCGAAAAAGGAGCAAAGTCCTTTGTAAAATTTCAAAAGTCGAAATTTGGAAAAATGTCGCCTATTGTCTAAAAAACACACTTTTGAATATTGGAAATTCATAGGGATGGCCGGAATAGTGTTCCCCAATAATTTTTTTTCGCAAATTTTCTACCATTTTTGGAAAAAGGAGCAAAGTCCTTTTTAAAATTTCAAAAGTCGAAATTTGGAAATATGTCGCCTATATTCAAAAAAAAACGCTTTTGCGACTTTTGAATATTAGACATTCATAGAAATGGCCGGAAGAGTGTTCCCCAATAATGTTTTTCGCAAATTTTCTACCATTTTCGGAAAAAGGAGCAAAGTCCTTTTTAAAATCTCAAAAGTCGAAATTTGGAAAAATGTCGCCTATTGTCAAAAAAACACACTTTTGAATATTGGACATTCATAGGGATGGCCGGAATAGTGTTCCCCAATAATTTTTTTTCGCAAATTTTCTACCATTTTCGGAAAAACGAGCAAAGTCCTTTTTAAAATTTCAAAAGTCGAAATGTGGAAATATGTCGCCTATTGTCAAAAAAACACACTTTTGAAAATTGGACATTCATAGGGATGGCCGGAATAGTGTTCCCCAATAATTTTTTTTCGCAAATTTTCTACTATTTTCGGAAAAACGAGCAAAGTCCTTTTTAAAATTTCAAAAGTCGAAATGTGGAAATATGTCGCCTATTGTCAAAAAAACACACTTTTGAATATTGGACATTCATAGGGATGGCCGGAATAGTGTTCCCCAATAATTTTTTTTTCGCAAATTTTCTACTATTTTCGGAAAAAGGAGCAAAGTCCTTTTTAAAATTTCAAAAGTCGAAATTTGGAAATATGTCGCCTATTTTCAAAAAAACACGCTTTTGCGACTTTTGAATATTGGACATTCATAGAAATGGCCGGAAGAGTGTTCCCCAATAATTTTTTTTCGCAAATTTTCTACCATTTTCGGAAAAACGAGCAAAGTCCTTTTTAAAATTTCAAAAGTAGAAATGTGGAAATATGTCGCCTATTGTCAAAAAAACACACTTTTGAAAATTGGACATTCATAGGGATGGCCGGAATAGTGTTCCCCAATAATTTTTTTTCGCAAATTTTCTAATATTTTCGGAAAAACGAGCAAAGTCCTTTTTAAAATTTCAAAAGTCGAAATGTGGAAATATGTCGCCTATTGTCAAAAAAACACACTTTTGAAAATTGGACATTCATAGGGATGGCCGGAATAGTGTTCCCCAATAATTTTTTTTTCCCAAATTTTCTACTATTTTCGGAAAAAGGAGCAAAGTCCTTTTTAAAATTTCAAAAGTCGAAATTTGGAAATATGTCGCCTATTTTCAAAAAAACACGCTTTTGCGACTTTTGAATATAGGACATTCATAGAAATGGCCGGAAGAGTGTTCCCCAATAATTTTTTTTCGCAAATTTTCTACCATTTTCGGAAAAACGACCAAAGTTCTTTTTAAAATTTCAAAAGTCGAAATTTGGAAATATGTCGCCTCTTTAAAAAAAAAAACAGGCTTTTGCGACTTTTGAATATTGGACATTCATAGAAATGGCCGGAAGAGTGTTCCCCAATAATTTTTTTTCGCAAATTTTCTACCATTTTCGGAAAAACGAGCAAAGTCCTTTTTAAAATTTCAAAAGTCGAAATTTGGAAATATGTCGCCTATTTTCAAAAAACACGCTTTTGCGACTTTTGAATATTGGACATTCATAGGGATGGCCGGAATAGTGTTCCCCAATAATTTTTTTTTCGCAACTTTTCTACTATTTTCGGAAAAAGGAGCAAAGTCCTTTTTAAAATTTCAAAAGTCGAAATTTGGAAATATGTCGCCTATTTTCAAAAAAACACGCTTTTGCGACTTTTGAATATTGGACATTCATAGAAATGGCCGGAAGAGTGTTCCCCAATCATTTTTTTTCGCAAATTTTCTACCATTTTCGGAAAAACGAGCAAAGTCCTTTTTAAAATTTCAAAAGTCGAAATGTGGAAATATGTCGCCTATTGTCAAAAAAACACACTTTTGAAAATTGGACATTCATAGGGATGGCCGGAATAGTGTTCCCCAATAATTTTTTTTTGCAAATTTTCTACTATTTTCGGAAAAAGAGCAGTCCTTTTTAAAATTTCAAAAGTCGAAATGTGGAAATATGTCGCCTATTGTCAAAAAAACACACTTTTGAATATTGGACATTCATAGGGATGGCCGAAAAAGGAGCAAAGTCCTTTGTAAAATTTCAAAAGTCGAAATTTGGAAAAATGTCGCCTATTGTCAAAAAAACACACTTTTGAATATTGGACATTCATATGGATGGCCGGAACAGTGTTCCCCAATAATTTTTTTTCGCAAATTTTCTACCATTTTCGGAAAAACGAGCAAAGTCCTTTTTAAAATTTCAACAGTCGAAATTTGGAAAAATGTCGCCTATTGTAAAAAAAACACACTGTTGAGACTTTTGAATATTGGACATTCATAGAAATGGCCGGAGAAGTCTTCTTTAATAATTTTTTTTCGCCCATCTCCTGCCATTTTCGAAAAAAGGAGCAAAGTCCTTTTTAAAATTTCAAAAGTCGAAATTTGGAAAAATTTCGCCTATTGTCAAAAAACACACTTTTGCGACTTTTGAATATTGGACATTCATAGAAATGGCCGGAAGAGTGTTCCCCAATAATGTTTTTTCGCCCATCTCCTACCATTTTCGAAAAAAGGAGCAAAGTCCTTTTTAAAATTTCAAAAGTCGAAATTTGGAAATATGTCGCCGATTTTCAAAAAAATACACTTTTGAATATTGGACATTCATAGGGATGGCCGGAGAAGTCTTCTTTAATAATTTTTTTTCGCCCATCTATTGCCATTTTCGAAAAAAGGAGCAAAGTCCTTTTTAAAATTTCAAAAGTCGAAATTTGGAAAAATGTCGCCTATTGTCAAAAAAATACACTTTTGAATATTGGACATTCATAGGGATGGCCGGAATAGTGTTCCCAAATAATTTTTTTTCCCAAATTTTCTACCATTTTCGGAAAAAGGAGCAAAGTCTTTCTTAAAATTTCAAAAGTCGAAATTTGGAAAAATGTCGCCAATTTAAAAAAAAAAAACACTGTTAAGACTTTTGAATATTGGACATTCATAGAAATGGCCAGAAAGTATTCTCCAATAATTCTTTTTCTCCCATCTTCTACCATTTTCGGAAAAGGAGCAGTCTTTTTTAAAATTTCAAAAGTCGAAATTTGGAAAAATGTCGCCTATTGTCAAAAAAACACACATTTGAATATTGGACATTCATTCATTCCGGCCAAATAATTTGTTTTTTCCCATCTCCTACCATTTTCGGAAAAAGGAGCAAAGTCCTTTTTAACATTTCAAAAGTCCAAATTTGGAAAAACGTAGCCTATTTTCAAAAAAAACACACTGTTGCGACTTTTGAATATTGGACATTCATAGAAATGGCCGGAGAAGTCTTCTTTAATAATTTTTTTTCGCCCATCTATTGCCATTTTCGAAAAAAGGAGCAAAGTCCTTTTTAAAATTTCAAAAGTCCAAATTTGGAAAAATGTCGCCTATTGTCAAAAAAATACACTTTTGAATATTGGACATTCATTCATTCCGGCCAAATAATTTGTTTTTTCCCATCTCCTACCATTTTCGGAAAAAGGAGCAAAGTCCTTTTTAACATTTCAAAAGTGCAAATTTGGAAAAACGTAGCCTATTTTCAAAAAAAACACACTGTTGCGACTTTTGAATATTGGACATTCATAGAAATGGCCGGAGAAGTCTTCTTTAAATTTTTTTTTCGCCCATCTATTGCCATTTTCGAAAAAAGGAGCAAAGTCCTTTTTAAAATTTCAAAAGTCCAAATTTGGAAAAATGTCGCCTATTGTCAAAAAAACACACATTTGAATATTGGACATTCATTCATTCCGGCCAAATAATTTGTTTTTTCCCATCTCCTACCATTTTCGGAAAAAGGAGCAAAGTCCTTTTTAACATTTCAAAAGTCCAAATTTGGAAAAACGTAGCCTTTTTTCAAAAAAAACACACTGTTGCGACTTTTGAATATTGGACATTCATAGAAATGGCCGGAGAAGTCTTCTTTAATAATTTTTTTTCGCCCATCTATTGCCATTTTCGAAAAAAGGAGCAAAGTCCTTTTTAAAATTTCAAAAGTCGAAATTTGGAAAAATGTCGCCTATTGTCAAAAAAATACACTTTTGAATATTGGACATTCATAGGGATGGCCGGAATAGTGTTCCCAAATAATTTTTTTTCCCAAATTTTCTACCATTTTCGGAAAAAGGAGCAAAGTCTTTCTTAAAATTTCAAAAGTCGAAATTTGGAAAAATGTCGCCAATTTAAAAAAAAAAACACTGTTAAGACTTTTGAATATTGGACATTCATAGAAATGGCCAGAAAGTATTCTCCAATAATTCTTTTTCTCCCATCTTCTACCATTTTCGGAAAAGGAGCAGTCTTTTTTAAAATTTCAAAAGTCGAAATTTGGAAAAATGTCGCCTATTGTCAAAAAAACACACATTTGAATATTGGACATTCATTCATTCCGGCCAAATAATTTGTTTTTTCCCATCTCATACAATTTTCGGAAAAAGGAGCAAAGTCCTTTTTAACATTTCAAAAGTCCAAATTTGGAAAAACGTAGCCTATTTTCAAAAAAAACACACTGTTGCGACTTTTGGATATTGGACATTCATAGAAATGGCCGGAAGAGTGTTCTTCAATAATGTTTTTTTGCCAATCTCCTTCCATTTTCGAAAAAAAAAACAAAGTCCTTTTTAAAATTTCAAAAGTCGAAATTTGGAAAAATGTCGCCTTTTGTCAAAAAACACACTTTTGCGACTTTTGAATATTGGACATTCATAGAAATTGCCGGAAGAGTGTTCCCCAATAATTTTTTTTCGCAAATTTTCTACCATTTTCGTAAAAAGGAGCAAAGTCCTTTTTAAAATTTCAAAAGTCGAAATTTGGAAAAATGTCGCCTATTGTCAAAAAACACACTTTTGCGACTTTTGAATATTGGACATTCATAGAAATGGCCGGAAGAGTGTTCCCCAATAATTTTTTTTTCCCAAATTTTCTACCATTTTCGGAAAAAGGAGCAAAGTCCTTTTTAAAATTTCAAAAGTCGAAATTTGGAAAAATGTCGCCTATTGTCAAAAAAAACACACTTTTGAATATTGGACATTTATAAGGATGGCCTTCCGGCCAATGATTTGTTTATTACCATCTCCTACCATTTTTGGAAAAGGGGCAAAGTCTTTCAAAGTCAAAGTCAAAATCCGAGATTTCTAATTTTGCATGAAAAATTTTGTACACTTTTTCTTGAAAATTTTTGAATAAGACAAGAGTGTTATTTTTATAAATATAAAAGCTGAGATTTCTAATTTTCCATAAAAAATTTTTATAATTTTTATTGAAATTTTATGAATAAGTCACAGGTGTAATTTATTTATATATTAAAGCCAAAATTTCTAATTTTCCAAAAAAAAATTTTATAATTTTTCTTGAAATTTTTTTATTAAGACATGTGCATTTTATTTATATATTAATGCTGAAATTTTTAATTTTGCATGACCAATTTTTGACACGTTTTCTTCAAAATGTTAGAATAAGTCCAGGGTGTAATTTTAATAAATATAAAACTCGAGATTTCTAATTTTTCATGAAAAAATGTTCTATACTTTTTCTTGAAATTTTTTTAAAACGACATAGGTGTAATTTTTACAAATTCAAAAGCCGAGATTTCTAATTTTGCATGAAAAATTTTGTATACTTTTTCTTTAAAATTTTTGAATAAGACAAGAGTGTTATTTTTATAAATATAAAAGCCGACATTTCTAATTTTCCATTAAAAATTTGTATAATCTTTCTTGAAATTTTTGGAAAAAGTCACAGGTCTAATTTATTTATATAATAAAGCTGCAATTTCTAATTTTTTCTCATGCAAAAATGTATTTTTCCTAATATGTATTTTTTAAAAATTCTTTCAATTTAAAACAGTTTTGAAAGAATTCAAAAGAGTGATAATAATTGATAACTTAGTAAAGATTTTTATCATTTCGCAACGAAATTAGTATTTCCGGAGATACAGTCACTTTCTTAAACATTTCATAAAGAAGTAATATTCATATATTTACTGATAAACTTGAACCATTTCTCATACAAAAATGTATTTTTCCAAACATTCTTTAAAATCAAAAAAAAAATTGAACGAATTGAAAAGCGCATTATTGATAAATTAGTGGAGGTTTTTATAATTTCGCAATGAAATTAATATTTCCGGAGCTACAGTCACTTTCTTAAACATTTCAAAAGGAAGTAATATTCATATATTTATTTATAAGCTTGAACCTCTTCTCATAAAAAAATGTATTTTTTTCAAAAACTCTTTCAAATGAAAGCAATTTTAAAGGAATTGAAAAGAGCACTGTTAATAACTTAGTACTTTTCAATTCAAGGATTCATATGAAATTAATATTCATATATTTATTTAAATATTTTTTTTTTTATTTGAACTACTCCTCATACAAAAATTGGCTTTTCAAAAATTCATTCAAATCACACAATTTTAAAAGAATTGAAACGATAACTTGGTGAAGATTTTAATAATTTCGCAATGAAATTAATATTTTCGTAGATACAGTCACCTTCTTAAACATTTCAAAAGGAAGTAATATTCATATATTTACTGATAAACTTGAACCATTCCTCATACAAAAATGTATTTTTCCAAACATTCTTTCAAATCAAAAAAATTTTGAACGAATTGAAAAGCGCATTATTGATAACTTAGTGAAGGTTTTTATAATTTCTCAATGAAATTAATATTTCCGGAGTTACAGTCACTTTCTTAAACATTTCAAAAGGAAGTAATATTCTTATATTTATTGATAAGCTTGAACCGCTTCTCATAAAAAAATGTATTTTTTTAAAGACTCTTTAAATGAAAACAATTTTAAGGAATTGAAAAGAGCACTGTTGCTAACTTAGTGAAGCTTTTTATAATTTCGCTATGAAATTAATGTTTCCGTAGATACAGTCACTTTCTTAAACATTTCATAAAGAAGTAATATTCTTATATTTACTGATAAACTTGAACCATTCCTCATACAAAAATGTATTTTTCCAAACATTCTTTCAAATAAAAAAAATTTTGAACAAATTGAAAAGCGCATTATTGATAACTTAGTTGAGGTTTTTATAATATCGCAATGAAATTAATATTTCCGGAGCTACAGTCACCTTCTTAAACATTTCAAAAGGAAGTAATATTTATATATTTACTGATAAACTTGAACCATTCCTCATACAAAAATGTATTTTTCCAAACATTCTTTCAAATCAAAAAAATTTTGAACGAATTGAAAAGCGCATTATTGATAACTTAGTGAAGCTTTTTATAATTTGGCAAGAAAATTAATATTTTCGTAGATACAGTCACTTTCTTAAACATTTCATAAAGAAGTAATATTCATATATTAACTGATAAACTTGAACCATTCCTCATACAAAAACGTATTTTTCCAAAAATTCTTTAAAATGAAACAAATTTTGAAGTAATTGAAAATAGGTACTCTTGATAACTTAATGAAGATTTTTGTAATTTGAAATCAAAACAACTTCGAAAGAATTAAAAAGAGCAATATCGATAACTTAGTGAATATTTCTATAATTTCGCAATGAAGTTAATATTTCCGTAGATGCAGTACCTTTCTTAAACATTTCAAAAGGAAGTAATATTCATATATTTATTGATAAGCTTGAACCGCTTCTCATAAAAAAACGTAGTTTTTTCAAAAACTCTTTCAAATGAAAACAATTTTAAAGGAATTGAAAAGAGCACTGTTGCTAACTTAGTGAAGCTTTTTATAATTTCGCAATGAAATTAATATTTCCGTAGATACAGTCACTTTCTTAAACATTTCATGAAGAAGTAATATTCATATATTTACTGATAAACTTGAACCATTCCTCATACAAAAATGTATTTTTCCAAAAATTCTTTCAAATCAAACAAATTTTGAACGAATTGAAAAGAGCATTATTGATAACTTAGTGGAGGTTTTTATAATTTCACAATGAAATTAATATTTCCGGAGCTACAGTCACTTTCTTAAACATTTCAAAAGGAAGTAATATTCATATATTTTTTTATAAGCTTGAACCTCTTCTCATAAAAAAATGTATTTTTTTCAGAAACTCTTTCAAATGAAAGCAATTTTAAAGGAATTGAAAAGAGCACTGTTAATAACTTAGTACTTTTCAATTCAAGGATTCATATGAAATTAATATTCATATATTTATTTTAATATATTTTTTTTTATTTGAACTACTCCTCATACAAAAATTGTCTTTCAAAAATTCATTCAAATCACACAATTTTAAAAGATTTGAAACGATAACTTGGTGAAGATTTTAATAATTTCGCAATGAAATTAATATTTCCGTAGATACAGTCACCTTCTTAAACATTTCAAAAGGAAGTAATATTCATATATTTACTGATAAACTTGAACCATTCCTTATACAAAAATGTATTTTTCCAAAAATTCTTTCAAATCAAAAAAATTTTGAACGAATTGAAAAGCGCATTATTGATAACTTAGTGGAGGTTTTTATAATTTCGCAATGAAATTAATATTTCCGGAGCTACAGTCACTTTCTTAAACATTTCAAAAGGAAGTAATATTCATATATATATTTATAAGCTTGAACCTCTTCTCATAAAAAAATGTATTTGTTTCAAAAACTCTTTCAAATGAAAGCAATTTTAAAGGAATTGAAAAGAGCACTGTTAATAACTTAGTACTTTTCAATTCAAGGATTCATATGAAATTAATATTCATATATTTATTTTAATATATTTTTTTTTTATTTGAACTACTCCTCATACAAAAATTGTCTTTTCAAAAATTCATTCAAATCACACAATTTTAAAAGAATTGAAACGATAACTTGGTGAAGATTTTAATAATTTCGCAATGAAATTAATATTTCCGTAGATACAGTCACCTTCTTAAACATTTCAAAAGGAAGTAATATTCATATATTTACTGATAAACTTGAACCATTCCTTATACAAAAATGTATTTTTCCAAACATTCTTTCAAATCAAAAAAATTTTGAACGAATTGAAAAGCGCATTATTGATAACTTAGTGGAGGTTTTTATAATTTCTCAATGAAATTAATATTTCCGGAGCTACAGTCACTTTCTTAAACATTTCAAAAGGAAGTAATATTCCTATATTTATTGATAAGCTTGAACCGCTTCTCATAAAAAAATTTATTTTTTCAAAAGCTCTTTCAAATGAAAACAATTTTAAAGGAATTGAAAAGAGCACTGTTAATAACTTAGTATTTTTCAATTCAAGGGTTCATATAAAAGTAATATTCATATATTTATTTGAATATATTTTTTTTTATTTGAACTACTCCTCATACAAAAATTGTCTTTTCAAACATTCATTCGAATCACACAATTTAAAAAGAATTGAAACGATAACTTGGTGAAGATTTTAATAATTTCGCAATGAAATTAATATTTCCGTAGATACAGTCACCTTCTTAAACATTTTAAAAGGAAGTAATATTCATATATTTACTGATAAACTTGAACCATTCCTCATACAAAAATGTATTTTTCCAAACATTCTTTCAAATCAAAAAAATTTTGAACGAATTGAAAAGCGCATTATTGATAACTTAGTGAAGGTTTTTATAATTTCTCAATGAAATTAATATTTCCGGAGTTACAGTCACTTTCTTAAACATTTCAAAAGGAAGTAATATTCTTATATTTATTGATAAGCTTGAACCGCTTCTCATAAAAAAATGTATTTTTTCAAAAACTCTTTAAATGAAAACAATTTTAAGGAATTGAAAAGAGCACTGTTGCTAACTTAGTGAAGCTTTTTATAATTTCGCTATGAAATTAATGTTTCCGTAGATACAGTCACTTTCTTAAACATTTCATAAAGAAGTAATATTCAAATATTTACTGATAAACTTGAACCATTCCTCATACAAAAATGTATTTTTCCAAACATTCTTTCAAATAAAAAAAATTTTGAACGAATTGAAAAGCGCATTATTGATAACTTAGTGGAGGTTTTTATAATTTCGCAATGAAATTAATATTTCCGGAGCTACAGTCACCTTCTTAAACATTTCAAAAGGAAGTAATATTTATATATTTACTGATAAACTTGAACCATTCCTCATACAAAAATGTATTTTTCCAAACATTCTTTCAAATCAAAAAAATTTTGAACGAATTGAAAAGCGCATTATTGATAACTTAGTGAAGCTTTTTATAATTTGGCAATAAAATTAATATTTCCGTAGATACAGTCACTTTCTTAAACATTTCATAAAGAAGTAATATTCATATATTTACTGATAAACTTGAACCATTCCTCATACAAAAACGTATTTTTCCAAAAATTCTTTAAAATGAAACAAATTTTGAAGTAATTGAAAATAGGTACTCTTGATAACTTAATGAAGATTTTTGTAATTTGAAATCAAAACAACTTCGAAAGAATTAAAAACAGCAATATCGATAACTTAGTGAATATTTCTATAATTTCGCAATGAAGTTAATATTTCCGTAGATACAGTCACTTTCTTAAACATTTCAAAAGGAAGTAATATTCATATATTTATTGATAAGCTTGAACCGCTTCTCATAAAAAAACGTAGTTTTTCAAAAACTCTTTCAAATGAAAACAATTTTAAAGGAATTGAAAAGAGCACTGTTGCTAACTTAGTGAAGCTTTTTATAATTTCGCAATGAAATTAATATTTCCGTAGATACAGTCACTTTCTTAAACATTTCATAAAGAAGTAATATTCATATATTTACTGATAAACTTGAACCATTCCTCATACAAAAATGTATTTTTCCAAAAATTCTTTCAAATAAAAAAAATTTTGAACGAATTGAAAAGCGCATTATTGATAACTTAGTGGAGGTTTTTATAATTTCGCAATGAAATTAATATTTCCGGAGCTACAGTCACTTTCTTAAACATTTCAAAAGGAAGTAATATTCATATATTTAATTATAAGCTTGAACCTCTTCTCATAAAAAAATGTATTTTTTTCAAAAAATCTTTCAAATGAAAGCAATTTTAAAGGAATTGAAAAGAGCACTGTTAATAACTTAGTACTTTTCAATTCAAGGATTCATATGAAATAAATATTCATATATTTATTTTAATATATTTTTTTTTTATTTGAACTACTCCTCATACAAAAATTGTCTTCTCAAAAATTCATTCAAATCACACAATCTTAAAAGAATTGAAACGATAATTTGGTGAAGATTTTAATAATTTCGCAATGAAATTAATATTTCCGGAGATACAGTCACTTTCTTAAACATTTCATAAGAAAGTAATCTTTATTAATTTATTGATAAATTTAAACCACTTCTCATTTAAAAATGTATGTTTTCATAAATTCTTTCAAATCAAAACAGTTTTAAAAGAATTGAAGAGCGATCAATTGATAATTTTGTGAAGATTTTTATAATTTTGTAATGAAATTAATATTTCCGAAGATACAGCCACTTTCTTAAACATTTCATAAAGAAGTAATGATCCTATATTTACTGATAAACTTGAACGATTCCTCATACAAAAATGTATTTTTCCAAAAATTCTTTAAAATGAAACCAATTTTAAAGGAATTGAAAATAGGTACTCTTGATAACTTAGTGATGATTTTGATAATTTTAAATCAAAACAACTTCGAAAGAATTAAAAAGAGCACTATCGATAACTTAGTGAATATTTCTATAATTTCGCAATGAAGTTAATATTTCTGTAGATACAGTCACTTTCTTAAACATTTCAAAAGGAAGTAATATTTATATATTTATTGATAAGCTTGAAGCGCTTCTCATAAAAAACGTAGTTTTTCAAAAACTCTTTCAAATGAAACCAATTTTAAAGGAATTGAAAATAGGTACTCTTGATAACTTAGTGATGAATTTTATAATTTTAAATCAAAACAACTTCGAAAGAATTAAAAAGAGCACTATCGATAACTTAGTGAATATTTCTATAATTTCGCAATGAAATTAATATTTCCGTAGATACAGTCACTTTCTTAAACATTTCATAAAGAAGTAATATTCATATATTTACTGATAAACTTGAACCATTCCTCATACAAAAATGTATTTTTCCAAAAATTCTTTCAAATCAAAAAAATTTTGAACGAATTGAAAAGCGCATTATTGATAACTTAGTGAAGGTTTTTATAATTTCTCAATGAAATTAATATTTCCGGAGTTACAGTCACTTTCTTAAACATTTCAAAAGGAAGTAATATTCTTATATTTATTGATAAGCTTGAACCGCTTCTCATAAAAAAATTTATTTTTTCAAAAACTCTTTAAATGAAAACAATTTTAAGGAATTGAAAAGAGCACTGTTGCTAACTTAGTGAAGCTTTTTATAATTTCGCTATGAAATTAATGTTTCCGTAGATACAGTCACTTTCTTAAACATTTCATAAAGAAGTAATATTCAAATATTTACTGATAAACTTGAACCATTCCTCATACAAAAATGTATTTTTCTTTTTTATAATTTGGCAATAAAATTAATATTTCCGTAGATACAGTCACTTTCTTAAACATTTCATAAAGAAGTAATATTCATATATTTACTGATAAACTTGAACCATTCCTCATACAAAAACGTATTTTTCCAAAAATTCTTTAAAATGAAACAAATTTTGAAGGAATTGAAAATAGGTACTCTTGATAACTTAATGAAGATTTTTGTAATTTGAAATCAAAACAACTTCGAAAGAATTAAAAAAAGCAATATCGATAACTTAGTGAGTATTTCTATAATTTCGCAATGAAGTTAATATTTCCGTAGATACAGTCACTTTCTTAAACATTTCAAAAGGAAGTAATATTCATATATTTATTGATAAGCTTGAACAGCTTCTCATAAAAAAATTTATTTTTTCAAAAACTCTTTAAATGAAAACAATTTTAAGGAATTGAAAAGAGCACTGTTGCTAACTTAGTGAAGCTTTTTATAATTTCGTTATGAAATTAATGTTTCCGTAGATACAGTTACTTTCTTAAACATTTCATAAAGAAGTAATATTCAAATATTTACTGATAAACTTGAACCATTCCTCATACAAAAATGTATTTTTCCAAAAATTCTTTCAAATAAAAAAAATTTTGAACGAATTGAAAAGCGCATTATTGATAACTTAGTGAAGGTTTTTATAATTTCTCAATGAAATTAATATTTCCGGAGTTACAGTCACTTTCTTAAACATTTCAAAAGGAAGTAATATTCTTATATTTATTGATAAGCTTGAACCGCTTCTCATAAAAAAATGTATTTTTTCAAAAACTCTTTAAATGAAAACAATTTTAAGGAATTGAAAAGAGCACTGTTGCTAACTTAGTGAAGCTTTTTATAATTTCGCTATGAAATTAATGTTTCCGTAGATACAGTCACTTTCTTAAACATTTCATAAAGAAGTAATATTCAAATATTTACTGATAAACTTGAACCATTCCTCATACAAAAATGTATTTTTCCAAACATTCTTTCAAATAAAAAAAATTTTTAACGAATTGAAAAGCGCATTATTGATAACTTAGTGGAGGTTTTTATAATTTCGCAATGAAATTAATATTTCCGGAGCTACAGTCACCTTCTTAAACATTTCAAAAGGAAGTAATATTTATATATTTACTGATAAACTTGAACCATTCCTCATACAAAAATGTATTTTTCCAAACATTCTTTCAAATCAAAAAAATTTTGAACGAATTGAAAAGCGCATTATTGATAACTTAGTGAAGCTTTTTATAATTTGGCAATAAAATTAATATTTCCGTAGATACAGTCACTTTCTTAAACATTTCATAAAGAAGTAATATTCATATATTTACTGATAAACTTGAACCATTCCTCATACAAAAACGTATTTTTCCAAAAATTCTTTAAAATGAAACAAATTTTGAAGTAATTGAAAATAGGTACTCTTGATAACTTAATGAAGATTTTTGTAATTTGAAATCAAAACAACTTCGAAAGAATTAAAAACAGCAATATCGATAACTTAGTGAATATTTCTATAATTTCGCAATGAAGTTAATATTTCCGTAGATACAGTCACTTTCTTAAACATTTCAAAAGCAAGTAATATTCATATATTTATTGATAAGCTTGAACCGCTTCTCATAAAAAAACGTAGTTTTTCAAAAACTCTTTCAAATGAAAACAATTTTAAAGGAATTGAAAAGAGCACTGTTGCTAACTTAGTGAAGCTTTTTATAATTTCGCAATGAAATTAATATTTCCGTAGATACAGTCACTTTCTTAAACATTTCATAAAGAAGTAATATTCATATATTTACTGATAAACTTGAACCATTCCTCATACAAAAATGTATTTTTCCAAAAATTCTTTCAAATAAAAAAAATTTTGAACGAATTGAAAAGCGCATTATTGATAACTTAGTGGAGGTTTTTATAATTTCACAATGAAATTAATATTTCCGGAGCTACAGTCACTTTCTTAAACATTTCAAAAGGAAGTAATATTCATATATTTATTTATAAGCTTGAACCTCTTCTCATAAAAAAATGTATTTTTTTCAAAAAATCTTTCAAATGAAAGCAATTTTAAAGGAATTGAAAAGAGCACTGTTAATAACTTAGTACTTTTCAATTCAAGGATTCATATGAAATAAATATTCATATATTTATTTTAATATATTTTTTTTTTATTTGAACTACTCCTCATACAAAAATTGTCTTCTCAAAAATTCATTCAAATCACACAATCTTAAAAGAATTGAAACGATAATTTGGTGAAGATTTTAATAATTTCGCAATGAAATTAATATTTCCGGAGATACAGTCACTTTCTTAAACATTTCATAAGAAAGTAATCTTTATTAATTTATTGATAAATTTAAACCACTTCTCATTTAAAAATGTATGTTTTCATAAATTCTTTCAAATCAAAACAGTTTTAAAAGAATTGAAGAGCGATCAATTGATAATTTTGTGAAGATTTTTATAATTTTGTAATGAAATTAATATTTCCGAAGATACAGCCACTTTCTTAAACATTTCATAAAGAAGTAATGATCCTATATTTACTGATAAACTTGAACGATTCCTCATACAAAAATGTATTTTTCCAAAAATTCTTTAAAATGAAACCAATTTTAAAGGAATTGAAAATAGGTACTCTTGATAACTTAGTGATGATTTTGATAATTTTAAATCAAAACAACTTCGAAAGAATTAAAAAGAGCACTATCGATAACTTAGTGAATATTTCTATAATTTCGCAATGAAGTTAATGTTTCCGTAGATACAGTCACTTTCTTAAACATTTCATAAAGAAGTAATATTCAAATATTTACTGATAAACTTGAACCATTCCTCATACAAAAATGTATTTTTCCAAACATTCTTTCAAATAAAAAAAATTTTGAACGAATTGAAAAGCGCATTATTGATAACTTAGTGGAGGTTTTTATAATTTCGCAATGAAATTAATATTTCCGGAGCTACAGTCACCTTCTTAAACATTTCAAAAGGAAGTAATATTTATATATTTACTGATAAACTTGAACCATTCCTCATACAAAAATGTATTTTTCCAAACATTCTTTCAAATCAAAAAAATTTTGAACGAATTGAAAAGCGCATTATTGATAACTTAGTGAAGCTTTTTATAATTTGGCAATAAAATTAATATTTCCGTAGATACAGTCACTTTCTTAAACATTTCATAAAGAAGTAATATTCATATATTTACTGATAAACTTGAACCATTCCTCATACAAAAACGTATTTTTCCAAAAATTCTTTAAAATGAAACAAATTTTGAAGTAATTGAAAATAGGTACTCTTGATAACTTAATGAAGATTTTTGTAATTTGAAATCAAAACAACTTCGAAAGAATTAAAAACAGCAATATCGATAACTTAGTGAATATTTCTATAATTTCGCAATGAAATTAATATTTCCGGAGCTACAGTCACTTTCTTAAACATTTCAAAAGGAAGTAATATTCATATATTTATTTATAAGCTTGAACCTCTTCTCATAAAAAAATGTATTTTTTTCAAAAAATCTTTCAAATGAAAGCAATTTTAAAGGAATTGAAAAGAGCACTGTTAATAACTTAGTACTTTTCAATTCAAGGATTCATATGAAATAAATATTCATATATTTATTTTAATATATTTTTTTTTTATTTGAACTACTCCTCATACAAAAATTGTCTTCTCAAAAATTCATTCAAATCACACAATCTTAAAAGAATTGAAACGATAATTTGGTGAAGATTTTAATAATTTCGCAATGAAATTAATATTTCCGGAGATACAGTCACTTTCTTAAACATTTCATAAGAAAGTAATCTTTATTAATTTATTGATAAATTTAAACCACTTCTCATTTAAAAATGTATGTTTTCATAAATTCTTTCAAATCAAAACAGTTTTAAAAGAATTGAAGAGCGATCAATTGATAATTTTGTGAAGATTTTTATAATTTTGTAATGAAATTAATATTTCCGAAGATACAGCCACTTTCTTAAACATTTCATAAAGAAGTAATGATCCTATATTTACTGATAAACTTGAACGATTCCTCATACAAAAATGTATTTTTCCAAAAATTCTTTAAAATGAAACCAATTTTAAAGGAATTGAAAATAGGTACTCTTGATAACTTAGTGATGATTTTGATAATTTTAAATCAAAACAACTTCGAAAGAATTAAAAAGAGCACTATCGATAACTTAGTGAATATTTCTATAATTTCGCAATGAAGTTAATATTTCTGTAGATACAGTCACTTTCTTAAACATTTCAAAAGGAAGTAATATTTATATATTTATTGATAAGCTTGAAGCGCTTCTCATAAAAAACGTAGTTTTTCAAAAACTCTTTCAAATGAAACCAATTTTAAAGGAATTGAAAATAGGTACTCTTGATAACTTAGTGATGAATTTTATAATTTTAAATCAAAACAACTTCGAAAGAATTAAAAAGAGCACTATCGATAACTTAGTGAATATTTCTATAATTTCGCAATGAAATTAATATTTCCGTAGATACAGTCACTTTCTTAAACATTTCATAAAGAAGTAATATTCATATATTTACTGATAAACTTGAACCATTCCTCATACAAAAATGTATTTTTCCAAAAATTCTTTCAAATCAAAAAAATGTTGAACGAATTGAAAAGCGCATTATTGATAACTTAGTGAAGGTTTTTATAATTTCTCAATGAAATTAATATTTCCGGAGTTACAGTCACTTTCTTAAACATTTCAAAAGGAAGTAATATTCTTATATTTATTGATAAGCTTGAACCGCTTCTCATAAAAAAATGTATTTTTTCAAAAACTCTTTAAATGAAAACAATTTTAAGGAATTGAAAAGAGCACTGTTGCTAACTTAGTGAAGCTTTTTATAATTTCGCTATGAAATTAATGTTTCCGTAGATACAGTCACTTTCTTAAACATTTCATAAAGAAGTAATATTCAAATATTTACTGATAAACTTGAACCATTCCTCATACAAAAATGTATTTTTCTTTTTTATAATTTGGCAATAAAATTAATATTTCCGTAGATACAGTCACTTTCTTAAACATTTCATAAAGAAGTAATATTCATATATTTACTGATAAACTTGAACCATTCCTCATACAAAAACGTATTTTTCCAAAAATTCTTTAAAATGAAACAAATTTTGAAGGAATTGAAAATAGGTACTCTTGATAACTTAATGAAGATTTTTGTAATTTGAAATCAAAACAACTTCGAAAGAATTAAAAAAAGCAATATCGATAACTTAGTGAGTATTTCTATAATTTCGCAATGAAGTTAATATTTCCGTAGATACAGTCACTTTCTTAAACATTTCAAAAGGAAGTAATATTCATATATTTATTGATAAGCTTGAACAGCTTCTCATAAAAAAATTTATTTTTTCAAAAACTCTTTAAATGAAAACAATTTTAAGGAATTGAAAAGAGCACTGTTGCTAACTTAGTGAAGCTTTTTATAATTTCGCTATGAAATTAATGTTTCCGTAGATACAGTTACTTTCTTAAACATTTCATAAAGAAGTAATATTCAAATATTTACTGATAAACTTGAACCATTCCTCATACAAAAATGTATTTTTCCAAAAATTCTTTCAAATAAAAAAAATTTTGAACGAATTGAAAAGCGCATTATTGATAACTTAGTGAAGGTTTTTATAATTTCTCAATGAAATTAATATTTCCGGAGTTACAGTCACTTTCTTAAACATTTCAAAAGGAAGTAATATTCTTATATTTATTGATAAGCTTGAACCGCTTCTCATAAAAAAATGTATTTTTTCAAAAACTCTTTAAATGAAAACAATTTTAAGGAATTGAAAAGAGCACTGTTGCTAACTTAGTGAAGCTTTTTATAATTTCGCTATGAAATTAATGTTTCCGTAGATACAGTCACTTTCTTAAACATTTCATAAAGAAGTAATATTCAAATATTTACTGATAAACTTGAACCATTCCTCATACAAAAATGTATTTTTCCAAACATTCTTTCAAATAAAAAAAATTTTTAACGAATTGAAAAGCGCATTATTGATAACTTAGTGGAGGTTTTTATAATTTCGCAATGAAATTAATATTTCCGGAGCTACAGTCACCTTCTTAAACATTTCAAAAGGAAGTAATATTTATATATTTACTGATAAACTTGAACCATTCCTCATACAAAAATGTATTTTTCCAAACATTCTTTCAAATCAAAAAAATTTTGAACGAATTGAAAAGCGCATTATTGATAACTTAGTGAAGCTTTTTATAATTTGGCAATAAAATTAATATTTCCGTAGATACAGTCACTTTCTTAAACATTTCATAAAGAAGTAATATTCATATATTTACTGATAAACTTGAACCATTCCTCATACAAAAACGTATTTTTCCAAAAATTCTTTAAAATGAAACAAATTTTGAAGTAATTGAAAATAGGTACTCTTGATAACTTAATGAAGATTTTTGTAATTTGAAATCAAAACAACTTCGAAAGAATTAAAAACAGCAATATCGATAACTTAGTGAATATTTCTATAATTTCGCAATGAAGTTAATATTTCCGTAGATACAGTCACTTTCTTAAACATTTCAAAAGGAAGTAATATTCATATATTTATTGATAAGCTTGAACCGCTTCTCATAAAAAAACGTAGTTTTTCAAAAACTCTTTCAAATGAAAACAATTTTAAAGGAATTGAAAAGAGCACTGTTGCTAACTTAGTGAAGCTTTTTATAATTTCGCAATGAAATTAATATTTCCGTAGATACAGTCACTTTCTTAAACATTTCATAAAGAAGTAATATTCATATATTTACTGATAAACTTGAACCATTCCTCATACAAAAATGTATTTTTCCAAAAATTCTTTCAAATAAAAAAAATTTTGAACGAATTGAAAAGCGCATTATTGATAACTTAGTGGAGGTTTTTATAATTTCACAATGAAATTAATATTTCCGGAGCTACAGTCACTTTCTTAAACATTTCAAAAGGAAGTAATATTCATATATTTATTTATAAGCTTGAACCTCTTCTCATAAAAAAATGTATTTTTTTCAAAAAATCTTTCAAATGAAAGCAATTTTAAAGGAATTGAAAAGAGCACTGTTAATAACTTAGTACTTTTCAATTCAAGGATTCATATGAAATAAATATTCATATATTTATTTTAATATATTTTTTTTTTATTTGAACTACTCCTCATACAAAAATTGTCTTCTCAAAAATTCATTCAAATCACACAATCTTAAAAGAATTGAAACGATAATTTGGTGAAGATTTTAATAATTTCGCAATGAAATTAATATTTCCGGAGATACAGTCACTTTCTTAAACATTTCATAAGAAAGTAATCTTTATTAATTTATTGATAAATTTAAACCACTTCTCATTTAAAAATGTATGTTTTCATAAATTCTTTCAAATCAAAACAGTTTTAAAAGAATTGAAGAGCGATCAATTGATAATTTTGTGAAGATTTTTATAATTTTGTAATGAAATTAATATTTCCGAAGATACAGCCACTTTCTTAAACATTTCATAAAGAAGTAATGATCCTATATTTACTGATAAACTTGAACGATTCCTCATACAAAAATGTATTTTTCCAAAAATTCTTTAAAATGAAACCAATTTTAAAGGAATTGAAAATAGGTACTCTTGATAACTTAGTGATGATTTTGATAATTTTAAATCAAAACAACTTCGAAAGAATTAAAAAGAGCACTATCGATAACTTAGTGAATATTTCTATAATTTCGCAATGAAGTTAATATTTCTGTAGATACAGTCACTTTCTTAAACATTTCAAAAGGAAGTAATATTTATATATTTATTGATAAGCTTGAAGCGCTTCTCATAAAAAACGTAGTTTTTCAAAAACTCTTTCAAATGAAACCAATTTTAAAGGAATTGAAAATAGGTACTCTTGATAACTTAGTGATGAATTTTATAATTTTAAATCAAAACAACTTCGAAAGAATTAAAAAGAGCACTATCGATAACTTAGTGAATATTTCTATAATTTCGCAATGAAATTAATATTTCCGTAGATACAGTTACTTTCTTAAACATTTCATAAAGAAGTAATATTCATATATTTACTGATAAACTTGAACCATTCCTCATACAAAAATGTATTTTTCCAAAAATTCTTTCAAATCAAAAAAATTTTGAACGAATTGAAAAGCGCATTATTGATAACTTAGTGAAGGTTTTTATAATTTCTCAATGAAATTAATATTTCCGGAGTTACAGTCACTTTCTTAAACATTTCAAAAGGAAGTAATATTCTTATATTTATTGATAAGCTTGAACCGCTTCTCATAAAAAAATTTATTTTTTCAAAAACTCTTTAAATGAAAACAATTTTAAGGAATTGAAAAGAGCACTGTTGCTAACTTAGTGAAGCTTTTTATAATTTCGCTATGAAATTAATGTTTCCGTAGATACAGTCACTTTCTTAAACATTTCATAAAGAAGTAATATTCAAATATTTACTGATAAACTTGAACCATTCCTCATACAAAAATGTATTTTTTTTTTTATAATTTGGCAATAAAATTAATATTTCCGTAGATACAGTCACTTTCTTAAACATTTCATAAAGAAGTAATATTCATATATTTACTGATAAACTTGAACCATTCCTCATACAAAAACGTATTTTTCCAAAAATTCTTTAAAATGAAACAAATTTTGAAGTAATTGAAAATAGGTACTCTTGATAACTTAATGAAGATTTTTGTAATTTGAAATCAAAACAACTTCGAAAGAATTAAAAAGAGCAATATTGATAACTTAGTGAATATTTCTATAATTTCGCAATGAAGTTAATATTTCCGTAGATACAGTCACTTTCTTAAACATTTCAAAAGCAAGTCATATTCATATATTTATTGATAAGCTTGAACCGCTTCTCATAAAAAAACGTAGTTTTTCAAAAACTCTTTCAAATGAAAACAATTTTAAAGGAATTGAAAAGAGCACTGTTGCTAACTTAGTGAAGCTTTTTATAATTTCGCTATGAAATTAATGTTTCCGTAGATACAGTCACTTTCTTAAACATTTCATAAAGAAGTAATATTCATATATTTACTGATAAACTTGAACCATTCCTCATACAAAAATGTATTTTTCCAAAAATTCTTTCAAATCAAAAAAAATTTTGAACGAATTGAAAAGCGCATTATTGATAACTTAGTGGAGGTTTTTATAATTTCGCAATGAAATTAATATTTCCGGAGCTACAGTCACTTTCTTAAACATTTCAAAAGGAAGTAATATTCCTATATTTATTGATAAGCTTGAACCGCTTCTCATAAAAAAATTTATTTTTTGAAAAGCTCTTTCAAATGAAAACAATTTTTAAGGAATTGAAAAGAGCACTGTTAATAACTTAGTATTTTTCAATTCAAGGGTTCATATGAAAGTAATATTCATATATTTATTTTAATATATTTTTTTTTTTATTTGAACTACTCCTCATACAAAAATTGTCTTCTCAAAAATTCATTCAAATCACACAATTTTAAAAGAATTGAAACGATAACTTGGTGAAGATTTTAATAATTTTGCAATGAAATTAATATTTCCGGAGCTACAGTCACTTTCTTAAACATTTCAAAAGCAAGTAATATTCTTATATTTATTGATAAGCTTGAACCGCTTCTCATAAAAAAATGTATTTTTTCAAAAACTCTTTAAATGAAAACAATTTTAAGGAATTGAAAAGAGCACTGTTGCTAACTTAGTGAAGCTTTTTATAATTTCGCTATGAAATTAATGTTTCCGTAGATACAGTCACTTTCTTAAACATTTCATAAAGAAGTAATATTCATATATTTACTGATAAACTTGAACCATTCCTCATACAAAAATGTATTTTTCCAAAAATTCTTTCAAATCAAAAAAAATTTTGAACGAATTGAAAAGCGCATTAATGATAACTTACTGGAGGTTTTTATAATTTTGCAATGAAATTAATATTTCCGGAGCTACAGTCACTTTCTTAAACATTTCAAAAGGAAGTAATATTCATATATTTATTTATAAGCTTGAACCTCTTCTCATAAAAAAATGTGGTTTTTTCAAAAAATCTTTCAAATGAAAGCAATTTTAAAGGAATTGAAAAGAGCACTGTTAATAACTTAGTACTTTTCAATTCAAGGATTCATATGAAATAAATATTCATATATTTATTTTAATATATTTTTTTTTTTATTTGAACTACTCCTCATACAAAAATTGTCTTCTCAAAAATTCATTCAAATCACACAATTTTAAAAGAATTGAAACGATAACTTGGTGAAGATTTTAATAATTTCGCAATGAAATTAATATTTCCGTAGATACAGTCACCTTCTTAAACATTTCAAAAGGAAGTAATATTCATATATTTACTGATAAACTTGAACCATTCCGTATACAAAAATGTATTTTTCCAAACATTCTTTCAAATCAAAAAAATTTTGAACGAATTGAAAAGCGCATTATTGATAACTTAGTGGAGGTTTTTATAATTTCTCAATGAAATTAATATTTCCGGAGCTACAGTCACTTTCTTAAACATTTCAAAAGGAAGTAATATTCCTATATTTATTGATAAGCTTGAACCGCTTCTCATAAAAAAATTTATTTTTTGAAAAGCTCTTTCAAATGAAAACAATTTTTAAGGAATTGAAAAGAGCACTGTTAATAACTTAGTATTTTTCAATTCAAGGGTTCATATGAAAGTAATATTCATATATTTATTTGAATATATTTTTTTTTTATTTGAACTACTCCTCATACAAAAATTGTCTTTTCAAACATTCATTCGAATCACACAATTTTAAAAGAATTGAAACGATAACTTGGTGAAGATTTTAATAATTTCGCAATGAAATTATTATTTCCGTAGATACAGTAACCTTCTTAAACATTTCATAAAGAAGTAATATTCATATATTTACTGCTAAACTTGAACCATTCCTCATACAAAAATATATTTTTTCAAAAACTCTTTCAAATGAAAACAATTTTAAAGGAATTGAAAAGAGCACTGTTGCTAACTTAGTGAAGCTTTTTATAATTTCGCTATGAAATTAATGTTTCCGTAGATACAGTCACTTTCTTAAACATTTCATAAAGAAGTAATATTAATATATTTACTGATAAACTTGAACCATTCCTCATACAAAAATGTATTTTTCCAAACATTCTTTCAAATAAAAAAAATTTTGAACGAATTGAAGAGCGCATTATTGGTAACTTAGTGGAGGTTTTTATAATTTCGCAATGAAATTAATATTTCCGTAGATACAGTCACTTTCTTAAACATTTCATAAAGAAGTAATATTCATATATTTACTGATAAACTTGAACCATTCCTCATACAAAAATTTATTTTTCCAAACATTCTTTCAAATCAAAAAAATTTTGAACGAATTGATAAGCGCGTTATTGATATTTTAGTGAAGGTTTTTATAATTTCGCAATGAAGGTTATATTTCCGTAGATACAGTCACTTTCTTAAACATTTCAAAAGGAAGTAAAATTCATATATTTATTGATAAGCTTGAACCGCTTCTCATAAAAAAATTTATTTTTTCAAAAACTCTTTCAAATGAAAACAATTTTAAAGGAATTGAAAAAAGCACTGTTAATAACTTAGTGCTTTTCAATTCAAAGTTTCATATGAAAGTAATATTCATATATTTATTTTAATATATTTTTTTTATTTGAACTACTCCTCATACAATAATTGTGTTTTCAAACATTCATTCAAATCACACAATCTTAAAAGAATTGAAACGATAATTTGGTGAAGATTTTAATAATTTCGCAATGAAATTAATATTTCCGGAGATATAGTCACTTTCTTAAACATTTCATAAGAAAGTAATCTTTATTAATTTATTGATAAATTTAAACCACTTCTCATTTAAAAATGTATGTTTTCATAAATTCTTTCAAATCAAAACAGTTTTAAAAGAATTGAAGAGCGATCAATTGATAATTTTGTGAAGATTTTTATAATTTTGTAATGAAATTAATATTTCCGAAGATACAGCCACTTTCTTAAACATTTCATAAAGAAGTAATGATCCTATATTTACTGATAAACTTGAACGATTCCTCATACAAAAATGTATTTTTCCAAAAATTCTTTAAAATGAAACCAATTTTAAAGGAATTGAAAATAGGTACTCTTGATAACTTAGTGATGATTTTGATAATTTTAAATCAAAACAACTTCGAAAGAATTAAAAAGAGCACTATCGATAACTTAGTGAATATTTCTATAATTTCGCAATGAAGTTAATATTTCTGTAGATACAGTCACTTTCTTAAACATTTCAAAAGGAAGTAATATTTATATATTTATTGATAAGCTTGAACCGCTTCTCATAAAAAACGTAGTTTTTCAAAAACTCTTTCAAATGAAACCAATTTTAAAGGAATTGAAAATAGGTACTCTTGATAACTTAGTGATGATTTTTATAATTTTAAATCAAAACAACTTCGAAAGAATTAAAAAGAGCACTATCGATAACTTAGTGAATATTTCTATAATTTCGCAATGAAATTAATATTTCCGTAGATACAGTCACTTTCTTAAACATTTCATAAAGAAGTAATATTCATATATTTACTGATAAACTTGAACCATTCCTCATGCAAAAATGTATTTTTCTAAAAATTCTTTCAAATCAAAAAAATTTTGAACGAATTGAAAAGCGCATTATTGATAACTTAGTGAAGGTTTTTATAATTTCTCAATGAAATTAATATTTCCGGAGTTACAGTCACTTTCTTAAACATTTCAAAAGGAAGTAATATTCTTATATTTATTGATAAGCTTGAACCGCTTCTCATAAAAAAATGTATTTTTTCAAAAACTCTTTAAATGAAAACAATTTTAAGGAATTGAAAAGAGCACTGTTGCTAATTTAGTGAAGCTTTTTATAATTTCGCTATGAAATTAATGTTTCCGTAGATACAGTCACTTTCTTAAACATTTCATAAAGAAGTAATATTCAAATATTTACTGATAAACTTGAACCATTCCTCATACAAAAATGTATTTTTCTTTTTTATAATTTGGCAATAAAATTAATATTTCCGTAGATACAGTCACTTTCTTAAACATTTCATAAAGAAGTAATATTCATATATTTACTGATAAACTTGAACCATTCCTCATACAAAAACGTATTTTTCCAAAAATTCTTTAAAATGAAACAAATTTTGAAGTAATTGAAAATAGGTACTCTTGATAACTTAATGAAGATTTTTGTAATTTGAAATCAAAACAACTTCGAAAGAATTAAAAAAAGCAATATCGATAACTTAGTGAGTATTTCTATAATTTCGCAATGAAGTTAATATTTCCGTAGATACAGTCACTTTCTTAAACATTTCAAAAGGAAGTAATATTCATATATTTATTGATAAGCTTGAACAGCTTCTCATAAAAAAATTTATTTTTTTAAAAACTCTTTAAATGAAAACAATTTTAAGGAATTGAAAAGAGCACTGTTGCTAACTTAGTGAAGCTTTTTATAATTTCGCTATGAAATTAATGTTTCCGTAGATACAGTTACTTTCTTAAACATTTCATAAAGAAGTAATATTCAAATATTTACTGATAAACTTGAACCATTCCTCATACAAAAATGTATTTTTCCAAAAATTCTTTCAAATAAAAAAAATTTTGAACGAATTGAAAAGCGCATTATTGATAACTTAGTGAAGGTTTTTATAATTTCTCAATGAAATTAATATTTCCGGAGTTACAGTCACTTTCTTAAACATTTCAAAAGGAAGTAATATTCTTATATTTATTGATAAGCTTGAACCGCTTCTCATAAAAAAATGTATTTTTTCAAAAACTCTTTAAATGAAAACAATTTTAAGGAATTGAAAAGAGCACTGTTGCTAACTTAGTGAAGCTTTTTATAATTTCGCTATGAAATTAATGTTTCCGTAGATACAGTCACTTTCTTAAACATTTCATAAAGAAGTAATATTCAAATATTTACTGATAAACTTGAACCATTCCTCATACAAAAATGTATTTTTCCAAACATTCTTTCAAATAAAAAAAATTTTTAACGAATTGAAAAGCGCATTATTGATAACTTAGTGGAGGTTTTTATAATTTCGCAATGAAATTAATATTTCCGGAGCTACAGTCACCTTCTTAAACATTTCAAAAGGAAGTAATATTTATATATTTACTGATAAACTTGAACCATTCCTCATACAAAAATGTATTTTTCCAAACATTCTTTCAAATCAAAAAAATTTTGAACGAATTGAAAAGCGCATTATTGATAACTTAGTGAAGCTTTTTATAATTTGGCAATAAAATTAATATTTCCGTAGATACAGTCACTTTCTTAAACATTTCATAAAGAAGTAATATTCATATATTTACTGATAAACTTGAACCATTCCTCATACAAAAACGTATTTTTCCAAAAATTCTTTAAAATGAAACAAATTTTGAAGTAATTGAAAATAGGTACTCTTGATAACTTAATGAAGATTTTTGTAATTTGAAATCAAAACAACTTCGAAAGAATTAAAAACAGCAATATCGATAACTTAGTGAATATTTCTATAATTTCGCAATGAAGTTAATATTTCCGTAGATACAGTCACTTTCTTAAACATTTCAAAAGGAAGTAATATTCATATATTTATTGATAAGCTTGAACCGCTTCTCATAAAAAAACGTAGTTTTTCAAAAACTCTTTCAAATGAAAACAATTTTAAAGGAATTGAAAAGAGCACTGTTGCTAACTTAGTGAAGCTTTTTATAATTTCGCAATGAAATTAATATTTCCGTAGATACAGTCACTTTCTTAAACATTTCATAAAGAAGTAATATTCATATATTTACTGATAAACTTGAACCATTCCTCATACAAAAATGTATTTTTCCAAAAATTCTTTCAAATAAAAAAAATTTTGAACGAATTGAAAAGCGCATTATTGATAACTTAGTGGAGGTTTTTATAATTTCACAATGAAATTAATATTTCCGGAGCTACAGTCACTTTCTTAAACATTTCAAAAGGAAGTAATATTCATATATTTATTTATAAGCTTGAACCTCTTCTCATAAAAAAATGTATTTTTTTCAAAAAATCTTTCAAATGAAAGCAATTTTAAAGGAATTGAAAAGAGCACTGTTAATAACTTAGTACTTTTCAATTCAAGGATTCATATGAAATAAATATTCATATATTTATTTTAATATATTTTTTTTTTATTTGAACTACTCCTCATACAAAAATTGTCTTCTCAAAAATTCATTCAAATCACACAATCTTAAAAGAATTGAAACGATAATTTGGTGAAGATTTTAATAATTTCGCAATGAAATTAATATTTCCGGAGATACAGTCACTTTCTTAAACATTTCATAAGAAAGTAATCTTTATTAATTTATTGATAAATTTAAACCACTTCTCATTTAAAAATGTATGTTTTCATAAATTCTTTCAAATCAAAACAGTTTTAAAAGAATTGAAGAGCGATCAATTGATAATTTTGTGAAGATTTTTATAATTTTGTAATGAAATTAATATTTCCGAAGATACAGCCACTTTCTTAAACATTTCATAAAGAAGTAATGATCCTATATTTACTGATAAACTTGAACGATTCCTCATACAAAAATGTATTTTTCCAAAAATTCTTTAAAATGAAACCAATTTTAAAGGAATTGAAAATAGGTACTCTTGATAACTTAGTGATGATTTTGATAATTTTAAATCAAAACAACTTCGAAAGAATTAAAAAGAGCACTATCGATAACTTAGTGAATATTTCTATAATTTCGCAATGAAGTTAATATTTCTGTAGATACAGTCACTTTCTTAAACATTTCAAAAGGAAGTAATATTTATATATTTATTGATAAGCTTGAAGCGCTTCTCATAAAAAACGTAGTTTTTCAAAAACTCTTTCAAATGAAACCAATTTTAAAGGAATTGAAAATAGGTACTCTTGATAACTTAGTGATGAATTTTATAATTTTAAATCAAAACAACTTCGAAAGAATTAAAAAGAGCACTATCGATAACTTAGTGAATATTTCTATAATTTCGCAATGAAATTAATATTTCCGTAGATACAGTCACTTTCTTAAACATTTCATAAAGAAGTAATATTCATATATTTACTGATAAACTTGAACCATTCCTCATACAAAAATGTATTTTTCCAAAAATTCTTTCAAATCAAAAAAATTTTGAACGAATTGAAAAGCGCATTATTGATAACTTAGTGAAGGTTTTTATAATTTCTCAATGAAATTAATATTTCCGGAGTTACAGTCACTTTCTTAAACATTTCAAAAGGAAGTAATATTCTTATATTTATTGATAAGCTTGAACCGCTTCTCATAAAAAAATTTATTTTTTCAAAAACTCTTTAAATGAAAACAATTTTAAGGAATTGAAAAGAGCACTGTTGCTAACTTAGTGAAGCTTTTTATAATTTCGCTATGAAATTAATGTTTCCGTAGATACAGTCACTTTCTTAAACATTTCATAAAGAAGTAATATTCATATATTTACTGATAAACTTGAACCATTCCTCATACAAAAACGTATTTTTCCAAAAATTCTTTAAAATGAAACAAATTTTGAAGTAATTGAAAATAGGTACTCTTGATAACTTAATGAAGATTTTTGTAATTTGAAATCAAAACAACTTCGAAAGAATTAAAAAGAGCAATATTGATAACTTAGTGAATATTTCTATAATTTCGCAATGAAGTTAATATTTCCGTAGATACAGTCACTTTCTTAAACATTTCAAAAGCAAGTAATATTCATATATTTATTGATAAGCTTGAACCGCTTCTCATAAAAAAACGTAGTTTTTCAAAAACTCTTTCAAATGAAAACAATTTTAAAGGAATTGAAAAGAGCACTGTTGCTAACTTAGTGAAGCTTTTTATAATTTCGCTATGAAATTAATGTTTCCGTAGATACAGTCACTTTCTTAAACATTTCATAAAGAAGTATTATTCATATATTTACTGATAAACTTGAACCATTCCTCATACAAAAATGTATTTTTCCAAAAATTCTTTCAAATCAAAAAAAATTTTGAACGAATTGAAAAGCGCATTATTGATAACTTAGTGGAGGTTTTTATAATTTCGCAATGAAATTAATATTTCCGGAGCTACAGTCACTTTCTTAAACATTTCAAAAGGAAGTAATATTCCTATATTTATTGATAAGCTTGAACCGCTTCTCATAAAAAAATTTATTTTTTGAAAAGCTCTTTCAAATGAAAACAATTTTTAAGGAATTGAAAAGAGCACTGTTAATAACTTAGTATTTTTCAATTCAAGGGTTCATATGAAAGTAATATTCATATATTTATTTTAATATATTTTTTTTTTATTTGAACTACTCCTCATACAAAAATTGTCTTCTCAAAAATTCATTCAAATCACACAATTTTAAAAGAATTGAAACGATAACTTGGTGAAGATTTTAATAATTTTGCAATGAAATTAATATTTCCGGAGCTACAGTCACTTTCTTAAACATTTCAAAAGCAAGTAATATTCTTATATTTATTGATAAGCTTGAACCGCTTCTCATAAAAAAATGTATTTTTTCAAAAACTCTTTAAATGAAAACAATTTTAAGGAATTGAAAAGAGCACTGTTGCTAACTTAGTGAAGCTTTTTATAATTTCGCTATGAAATTAATGTTTCCGTAGATACAGTCACTTTCTTAAACATTTCATAAAGAAGTAATATTCATATATTTACTGATAAACTTGAACCATTCCTCATACAAAAATGTATTTTTCCAAAAATTCTTTCAAATCAAAAAAAATTTTGAACGAATTGAAAAGCGCATTAATGATAACTTACTGGAGGTTTTTATAATTTTGCAATGAAATTAATATTTCCGGAGCTACAGTCACTTTCTTAAACATTTCAAAAGGAAGTAATATTCATATATTTATTTATAAGCTTGAACCTCTTCTCATAAAAAAATGTATTTTTTTCAAAAAATCTTTCAAATGAAAGCAATTTTAAAGGAATTGAAAAGAGCACTGTTAATAACTTAGTACTTTTCAATTCAAGGATTCATATGAAATAAATATTCATATATTTATTTTAATATATTTTTTTTTTTATTTGAACTACTCCTCATACAAAAATTGTCTTCTCAAAAATTCATTCAAATCACACAATTTTAAAAGAATTGAAACGATAACTTGGTGAAGATTTTAATAATTTCGCAATGAAATTAATATTTCCGTAGATACAGTCACCTTCTTAAACATTTCAAAAGGAAGTAATATTCATATATTTACTGATAAACTTGAACCATTCCGTATACAAAAATGTATTTTTCCAAACATTCTTTCAAATCAAAAAAATTTTGAACGAATTGAAAAGCGCATTATTGATAACTTAGTGGAGGTTTTTATAATTTCTCAATGAAATTAATATTTCCGGAGCTACAGTCACTTTCTTAAACATTTCAAAAGGAAGTAATATTCCTATATTTATTGATAAGCTTGAACCGCTTCTCATAAAAAAATTTATTTTTTGAAAAGCTCTTTCAAATGAAAACAATTTTTAAGGAATTGAAAAGAGCACTGTTAATAACTTAGTATTTTTCAATTCAAGGGTTCATATGAAAGTAATATTCATATATTTATTTGAATATATTTTTTTTTTATTTGAACTACTCCTCATACAAAAATTGTCTTTTCAAACATTCATTCGAATCACACAATTTTAAAAGAATTGAAACGATAACTTGGTGAAGATTTTAATAATTTCGCAATGAAATTATTATTTCCGTAGATACAGTAACCTTCTTAAACATTTCATAAAGAAGTAATATTCATATATTTACTGCTAAACTTGAACCATTCCTCATACAAAAATATATTTTTTCAAAAACTCTTTCAAATGAAAACAATTTTAAAGGAATTGAAAAGAGCACTGTTGCTAACTTAGTGAAGCTTTTTATAATTTCGCTATGAAATTAATGTTTCCGTAGATACAGTCACTTTCTTAAACATTTCATAAAGAAGTAATATTAATATATTTACTGATAAACTTGAACCATTCCTCATACAAAAATGTATTTTTCCAAACATTCTTTCAAATAAAAAAAATTTTGAACGAATTGAAGAGCGCATTATTGGTAACTTAGTGGAGGTTTTTATAATTTCGCAATGAAATTAATATTTCCGTAGATACAGTCACTTTCTTAAACATTTCATAAAGAAGTAATATTCATATATTTACTGATAAACTTGAACCATTCCTCATACAAAAATTTATTTTTCCAAACATTCTTTCAAATCAAAAAAATTTTGAACGAATTGATAAGCGCGTTATTGATATTTTAGTGGAGGTTTTTATAATTTCGCAATGAAGTTAATATTTCCGTAGATACAGTCACTTTCTTAAACATTTCAAAAGGAAGTAAAATTCATATATTTATTGATAAGCTTGAACCGCTTCTCATAAAAAAATTTATTTTTTCAAAAACTCTTTCAAATGAAAACAATTTTAAAGGAATTGAAAAAAGCACTGTTAATAACTTAGTGCTTTTCAATTCAAAGTTTCATATGAAAGTAATATTCATATATTTATTTTAATATATTTTTTTTATTTGAACTACTCCTCATACAATAATTGTGTTTTCAAACATTCATTCAAATCACACAATCTTAAAAGAATTGAAACGATAATTTGGTGAAGATTTTAATAATTTCGCAATGAAATTAATATTTCCGGAGATATAGTCACTTTCTTAAACATTTCATAAGAAAGTAATCTTTATTAATTTATTGATAAATTTAAACCACTTCTCATTTAAAAATGTATGTTTTCATAAATTCTTTCAAATCAAAACAGTTTTAAAAGAATTGAAGAGCGATCAATTGATAATTTTGTGAAGATTTTTATAATTTTGTAATGAAATTAATATTTCCGAAGATACAGCCACTTTCTTAAACATTTCATAAAGAAGTAATGATCCTATATTTACTGATAAACTTGAACGATTCCTCATACAAAAATGTATTTTTCCAAAAATTCTTTAAAATGAAACCAATTTTAAAGGAATTGAAAATAGGTACTCTTGATAACTTAGTGATGATTTTGATAATTTTAAATCAAAACAACTTCGAAAGAATTAAAAAGAGCACTATCGATAACTTAGTGAATATTTCTATAATTTCGCAATGAAGTTAATATTTCTGTAGATACAGTCACTTTCTTAAACATTTCAAAAGGAAGTAATATTTATATATTTATTGATAAGCTTGAACCGCTTCTCATAAAAAACGTAGTTTTTCAAAAACTCTTTCAAATGAAACCAATTTTAAAGGAATTGAAAATAGGTACTCTTGATAACTTAGTGATGATTTTTATAATTTTAAATCAAAACAACTTCGAAAGAATTAAAAAGAGCACTATCGATAACTTAGTGAATATTTCTATAATTTCGCAATGAAATTAATATTTCCGTAGATACAGTCACTTTCTTAAACATTTCATAAAGAAGTAATATTCATATATTTACTGATAAACTTGAACCATTCCTCATGCAAAAATGTATTTTTCCAAAAATTCTTTCAAATCAAAAAAATTTTGAACGTATTGAAAAGCGCATTATTGATAACTTAGTGAAGGTTTTTATAATTTCTCAATGAAATTAATATTTCCGGAGTTACAGTCACTTTCTTAAACATTTCAAAAGGAAGTAATATTCTTATATTTATTGATAAGCTTGAACCGCTTCTCATAAAAAAATGTATTTTTTCAAAAACTCTTTAAATGAAAACAATTTTAAGGAATTGAAAAGAGCACTGTTGCTAATTTAGTGAAGCTTTTTATAATTTCGCTATGAAATTAATGTTTCCGTAGATACAGTCACTTTCTTAAACATTTCATAAAGAAGTAATATTCAAATATTTACTGATAAACTTGAACCATTCCTCATACAAAAATGTATTTTTCTTTTTTATAATTTGGCAATAAAATTAATATTTCCGTAGATACAGTCACTTTCTTAAACATTTCATAAAGAAGTAATATTCATATATTTACTGATAAACTTGAACCATTCCTCATACAAAAACGTATTTTTCCAAAAATTCTTTAAAATGAAACAAATTTTGAAGTAATTGAAAATAGGTACTCTTGATAACTTAATGAAGATTTTTGTAATTTGAAATCAAAACAACTTCGAAAGAATTAAAAACAGCAATATCGATAACTTAGTGAATATTTCTATAATTTCGCAATGAAGTTAATATTTCCGTAGATACAGTCACTTTCTTAAACATTTCAAAAGCAAGTAATATTCTTATATTTATTGATAAGCTTGAACCGCTTCTCATAAAAAAACGTAGTTTTTCAAAAACTCTTTCAAATGAAAACAATTTTAAAGGAATTGAAAAGAGCACTGTTGCTAACTTAGTGAAGCTTTTTATAATTTCGCAATGAAATTAATATTTCCGTAGATACAGTCACTTTCTTAAACATTTCATAAAGAAGTAATATTCATATATTTACTGATAAACTTGAACCATTCCTCAAACAAAAATGAATTTTTCCAAAAATTCTTTCAAATCAAAAAAAATTTTGAACGAATTGAAAAGCGCATTATTGATAACTTAGTGGAGGTTTTTATAATTTCGCAATGAAATTAATATTTCCGGAGCTACAGTCACTTTCTTAAACATTTCAAAAGGAAGTAATATTCATATATTTATTTATAAGCTTGAACCTCTTCTCATAAAAAAATGTATTTTTTTCAAAAAATCTTTCAAATGAAAGCAATTTTAAAGGAATTGAAAAGAGCACTGTTAATAACTTAGTACTTTTCAATTCAAGTATTCATATGAAATAAATATTCATATATTTATTTTAATATATTTTTTTTTATTTGAACTACTCCTCATACAAAAATTGTCTTCTCAAAAATTCATTCAAATTACACAATTTTAAAAGAATTGAAACGATAACTTGGTGAAGATTTTAATAATTTCGCAATGAAATTAATATTTCCGTAGATACAGTCACCTTCTTAAACATTTCAAAAGGAAGTAATATTCATATATTTACTGATAAACTTGAACCATTCCGTATACAAAAATGTATTTTTCCAAAAATTCTTTCAAATCAAAAAAATTTTGAACGAATTGAAAAGCGCATTATTGATAACTTAGTGGAGGTTTTTATAATTTCTCAATGAAATTAATATTTCCGGAGCTACAGTCACTTTCTTAAACATTTCAAAAGGAAGTAATATTCCTATATTTATTGATAAGCTTGAACCGCTTCTCATAAAAAAATTTATTTTTTGAAAAGCTCTTTCAAATGTAAACAACTTTTAAGGAATTGAAAAGAGCACTGTTAATAACTTAGTATTTTTCAATTCAAGGGTTCATATGAAAGTAATATTCATATATTTATTTGAATATATTTTTTTTTATTTGAACTACTCCTCATACAAAAATTGTCTTTTCAAACATTCATTCGAATCACACAATTTTAAAAGAATTGAAACGATAACTTGGTGAAGATTTTAATAATTTCGCAATGAAATTATTATTTCCGTAGATACAGTAACCTTCTTAAACATTTCATAAAGAAGTAATATTCATATATTTACTGCTAAACTTGAACCATTCCTCATACAAAAATATATTTTTTCAAAAACTCTTTCAAATGAAAACAATTTTAAAGGAATTGAAAAGAGCACTGTTGCTAACTTAGTGAAGCTTTTTATAATTTCGCTATGAAATTAATGTTTCCGTAGATACAGTCACTTTCTTAAACATTTCATAAAGAAGTAATATTAATATATTTACTGATAAACTTGAACCATTCCTCATACAAAAATGTATTTTTCCAAACATTCTTTCAAATAAAAAAACTTTTGAACGAATTGAAAAGCGCATTATTGGTAACTTAGTGGAGGTTTTTATAATTTCGCAATGAAATTAATATTTCCGTAGATACAGTCACTTTCTTAAACATTTCATAAAGAAGTAATATTCATATATTTACTGATAAACTTGAACCATTCCTCATACAAAAATGTATTTTTCCAAACATTCTTTCAAATCAAAAAAATTTTGAACGAATTGATAAGCGCGTTATTGATATTTTAGTGGAGGTTTTTATAATTTCGCAATGAAGTTAATATTTCCGTAGATACAGTCACTTTCTTAAACATTTCAAAAGGAAGTAAAATTCATATATTTATTGATAAGCTTGAACCGCTTCTCATAAAAAAATTTATTTTTTCAAAAACTCTTTCAAATGAAAACAATTTTAAAGGAATTGAAAAAAGCACTGTTAATAACTTAGTGCTTTTCAATTCAAAGTTTCATATGAAAGTAATATTCATATATTTATTTTAATATATTTTTTTTTATTTGAACTACTCCTCATACAAAAATTGTCTTTTCAAACATTCATTCGAATCACACAATTTTAAAAGAATTGAAACGATAATTTGTTGAAGATTTTAATAATTTCGCAATGAAATTAATATTTCCGGAGATACAGTCACTTTCTTAAACATTTCATAAGAAAGTAATCTTTATTAATTTATTGATAAATTTAAACCACTTCTCATTTAAAAATGTATGTTTTCATAAATTCTTTCAAATCAAAACAGTTTTAAAAGAATTGAAGAGCGATCAATTGATAATTTTGTGAAGATTTTTATAATTTTGTAATGAAATTAATATTTCCGAAGATACAGTCACTTTCTTAAACATTTCATAAAGAAGTAATGATCCTATATTTATTGATAAGCTTGAACCGCTTCTCATAAAAAAATTTATTTTTTCTAAAGCTCTTTCAAATGATAACAATTTTAAAGGAATTGAAAAGAGCACTGTTAATAACTAAGTACTTTTCAATTCAAGGATTCATATGATTCATATTCATATATTTATTTTAATATATTTTTTTTTATTTGAACTACTCCTCATACAAAAATTGTCTTTTCAAGCATTCTTTAAAAACAAACAATTTAAAAAGAATTGAAAAGAGCACTATCGATAACTTGGTGAAGATTTTTATAATGTCGCAATGAAAGTAATATAACCTGTAATACAGTTACTTTTAAAACATTTCATATAGAAGTAATATTCATATATTTACTGATAAACTTGAACGATTCCTCATACAAAAATGTATTTTTCCAAAAATTCTTTAAAATGAAACCAATTTTAAAGGAATTGAAAATAGGTACTCTTGATAACTTAGTGATGATTTTGATAATTTTAAATCAAAACAACTTCGAAAGAATTAAAAAGAGCACTATCGATAACTTAGTGAATATTTCTATAATTTCGCAATGAAGTTAATATTTCTGTAGATACAGTCACTTTCTTAAACATTTCAAAAGGAAGTACTATTTATATATTTATTGATAAGCTTGAACCGCTTCTCATAAAAAACGTAGTTTTTCAAAAACTCTTTCAAATGAATCCAATTTTAAAGGAATTGAAAATAGGTACTCTTGATAACTTAGTGATGATTTTTATAATTTTAAATCAAAACAACTTCGAAAGAATTAAAAAGAGCACTATCGATAACTTAGTGAATATTTCTATAATTTCGCAATGAAATTAATATTTCCGTAGATACAGTCACTTTCTTAAACATTTCATAAAGAAGTAATATTCATATATTTACTGATAAACTTGAACCATTCCTCATACAAAAATGTATTTTTCCACACATTCTTTCAAATCAAAAAAATTTTGAACGAATTGAAAAGCGCATTATTGATAACTTAGTAAAGGTTTTTATAATTTCTCAATGAAATTAATATTTCCGGAGTTACAGTCACTTTCTTAAACATTTCAAAAGGAAGTAATATTCATATATTTACTGACAAACTTGAACCATTCCTCATACAAAAACGTATTTTTCCAAAAATTCATTAAAATGAAACAAATTTTGAAGTAATTGAAAATAGGTACTCTTGATAACTTAATGAAGATTTTTGTAATTTGAAATCAAAACAACTTCGAAAGAATTAAAAAGCGTAATATCGATAACTTAGTGAATATTTCTATAATTTCGCAATGAAGTTAATATTTCTGTAGATACAGTCACTTTCTTAAACATTTCAAAAGCAAGTAATATTCATATATTTATTGATAAGCTTGAACCGCTTCTCATAAAAAAATGTATTTTTTCAAAAACTCTTTAAATGAAAACAATTTTAAGGAATTGAAAAAGCACTGTTGCTAACTTAGTGAAGCTTTTTATAATTTCGCTATGAAATTAATGTTTCCGTAGATACAGTCACTTTCTTAAACATTTCATAAAGAAGTAATATTCAAATATTTACTGATAAACTTGAACCATTCCTCATACAAAAACGTATTTTTCCAAAAATTCTTTAAAATGAAACAAATTTTGAAGTAATTGAAAATAGGTACTCTTGATAACTTAATGAAGATTTTTGTAATTTGAAATCAAAACAACTTCGAAAGAATTAAAAAGAGCACTGTTGCTAACTTAGTGAAGCTTTTTAAAATTTCGCAATGAAATTAATATTTCCGTAGATACAGTCACTTTCTTAAACATTTCATAAAGAAGTAATATTCATATATTTACTGATAAACTTGAACCATTCCTCATACAAAAACGTATTTTTCCAAAAATTCTTTAAAATGAAACAAATTTTGAAGTAATTGAAAATAGGTACTCTTGATAACTTAATGAAGATTTTTGTAATTTGAAATCAAAACAACTTCGAAAGAATTAAAAAGAGCACTGTTGCTAACTTAGTGAAGCTTTTTAAAATTTCGCAATGAAATTAATATTTCCGTAGATACAGTCACTTTCTTAAACATTTCATAAAGAAGTAATATTCATATATTTACTGATAAACTTGAACCATTCCTCATACAAAAATGTATTTTTCCAAAAATTCTTTCAAATCAAAAAAAATTTTGAACGAATTGAAAAGCGCATTATTGATAACTTAGTGGAGGTTTTTATAATTTCGCAATGAAATTAATATTTCCGGAGCTACAATCACTTTCTTAAACATTTCAAAAGGAAGTAATATTCATATATTTATTTATAAGCTTGAACCTCTTCTCATAAAAAAATGTATTTTTTTCAAAAAATCGTTCAAATGAAAGCAATTTTAAAGGAATTGAAAAGAGCACTGTTAATAACTTAGTACTTTTCAATTCAAGGATTCATATGAAATAAATATTCATATATTTATTTTAATATATTTTTTTTTTATTTGAACTACTCCTCATACAAAAATTGTCTTTTCAAAAATTCATTCAAATCACACAATTTTAAAAGAATTGAAACGATAACTTGGTGAAGATTTTAATAATTTCGCAATGAAATTAATATTTCCGTAGATACAGTCACCTTCTTAAACATTTCAAAAGGAAGTAATATTCATATATTTACTGATAAACTTGAACCATTCCGTATACAAAAATGTATTTTTCCAAACATTCTTTCAAATCAAAAAAATTTTGAACGAATTGAAAAGCGCATTATTGATAACTTAGTGGAGGTTTTTATAATTTCTCAATGAAATTAATATTTCCGGAGCTACAGTCACTTTCTTAAACATTTCAAAAGGAAGTAATATTCCTATATTTATTGATAAGCTTGAACCGCTTCTCATAAAAAAATTTATTTTTTGAAAAGCTCTTTCAAATGAAAACAATTTTAAAGGAATTGAAAAGAGAACTGTTAATAACTTAGTATTTTTCTATTCAAGGGTTCATATGAAAGTAATATTTATATATTTATTTGAATATATTTTTTTTTATTTGAACTACTCCTCATACAAAAATTGTCTTTTCAAACATTCATTCGAATCACACAATTTTAAAAGAATTGAAACGATAACTTGGTGAAGATTTTAATAATTTCGCAATGAAATTATTATTTCCGTAGATACAGTAACCTTCTTAAACATTTCATATAGAAGTAATATTCATATATTTACTGATAAACTTGTACCATTCCTCATACAAAAATGTATTTTTCCACACATTCTTTCAAATCAAACCAATTTTAAAGGAATTGAAAATAGGTACTCTTGATAACTTAGTGATGATTTTTATAATTTTAAATCAAAACAACTTCGAAAGAATTAAAAAGAGCACTATCGATAACTTAGTGAATATTTCTATAATTTCGCAATGAAGTTAATATATCTGTAGATACAGTCACTTTCTTAAACATTTCAAAAGGAAGTAATATTCATATATTTACTGATAAACTTGAACCATTCCTCATACAAAAATGTATTTTTCCAAACATCCTTTCAAATCAAAAAATTTTGAACGAATTGATAAGCGCATTATTGGTAACTTAGTGGAGGTTTTTATAATTTCGCAAGTAAATTAATATTTCCGGAGCTACAGTCACTTTTATAAACATTTCAAAAGGAAGTAATATTCATATATTTATTAATAAGCTTGAACCGCTTCTCATAAAAAAATGTATTTTTTCAAAAACTCTTTCAAATGAAAACAATTTTAAAGGAATTGAAAAGAGCACTGTTACTAACTTAGTACTTTTTAATTGAAGGATTCATATGAAAGTAATATTCATATATTTATTTTAATATATATTTTTTTATTTGAACTACTCCTCATACAAAAATTGTCTTTTCAAACATTCAAACACACAATTTTAAAAGAATTGAAACGATAACTTGGTGAAGATTTTAATAATTTCGCAATGAAATTACTATTTCCGTAGATACAGTCACCTTCTTAAACATTTCAAAAGGAAGTAATATTCATATATTTACTGATAAACTTGAACCATTCCTCATACAAAAATGTATTTTTCCAAACATTCTTTCAAATCAAAAAAATTTTGAACGAATTGAAAAGCGCATTATTGATAACTTAGTGGAGGTTTTTATAATTTCTCAATGAAATTAATATTTCCGAAGTTACAGTCACTTTCTTAAACATTTCAAAAGGAAGTAATATTCATATATTTATTGATAACCTTGAACCGCTTCTCATAAAAATATGTATTTTTTCAAAAACTCTTTCAAATGAAAGCAATTTTAAGGAATTGAAAAGAGCACTGTTGCTAACTTAGTGAAGCTTTTTATAATTTCGCTATGAAATTAATGTTTCCGTAGATACAGTCACTTTCTTAAACATTTCATAAAGAAGTAATATTCATATATTAACTGATAAACTTGAACCATTCCTCATACAAAAATGTATTTTTCCAAACATTCTTTCAAATAAAAAAAATTTTGAACGAATTGAAATTATTATAATAATTATTGATAACTTAGTGGAGGTTTTTATAATTTCGCAATGAAATTAATATTTCCGTAGATACAGTCACCTTCTTAAACATTTCAAAAGGAAGTAATATTCATATATTTACTGATAAACTTGAACCATTCCTCATACAAAAATGTATTTTTCCAAACATTCTTTCAAATCAAAAAAATTTTGAACGAATTGAAAAGCGCATTATTGATAACTTTATGGAGGTTTTTATAATTTCGCAATGAAATTAATATTTCCGGAGCTACAGTCACCTTCTTAAACATTTCAAAAGGAAGTAATATTTATATATTTACTGATAAACTTGAACCATTCCTCATACAAAAATGTATTTTTCCAAACATTCTTTCAAATCAAAAAAATTTTGAACGAATTGAAAAGAGCACTGTTGCTAACTTAGTGAAGCTTTTTATAATTTCGCAATGAAATTAATATTTCCGTAGATACAGTCACTTTCTTAAACATTTCATAAAGAAGTAATATTCATATATTTACTGATAAACTTGAACCATTCCTCATACAAAAATGTATTTTTCCAAAAATTCTTTAAAATGAAACAAATTTTAAAGGAATTGAAAATAGGTACTCTTGGTAACTTAATGAAGATTTTTGTAATTTGAAATCAAAACAACTTCGAAAGAATTAAAAAGCGTAATATCGATAACTTAGTGAATATTTCTATAATTTCGCAATGAAGTTAATATTTCCGTAGATACAGTCACTTTCTTAAACATTTCAAAAGGAAGTAATATTCATATATTTATTGATAAGCTTGAACCGCTTCTAATAAAATAACGTAGTTTTTCAAAAACTCTTTCAAATGAAAACAATTTTAAAGGAATTGAAAAGAGCACTGTTGCTAACTTAGTGAAGCTTTTTATAATTTCGCTATGAAATTAATGTTTCCGTAGATACAGTCACTTTCTTAAACATTTCATAAAGAAGTAATATTCATATATTTACTGATAAACTTGAACCATTCCTCATACAAAAATGTATTTTTCCAAAAATTCTTTCAAATCAAAAAAAATTTTGAACGAATTGAAAAGCGCATTATTGATAACTTATTGGAGGTTTTTATAATTTCGCAATGAAATTAATATTTCCGGGGCTACAATCACTTTCTTAAACATTTCAAAAGGAAGTAATATTCATATATTTATTTATAAGCTTGAACCTCTTCTCATAAAAAAATGTATTTTTTTCAAAAAATCTTTCAAATGAAAGCAATTTTAAAGGAATTGAAAAGAGCACTGTTAATAACTTAGTACTTTTCAATTCAAGGATTCATATGAAATAAGTATTCATATATTTATTTTAATATATTTTTTTTTTATTTGAACTACTCCTCATACAAAAATTGTCTTTTCAAAAATTCATTCAAATCACACAATTTTAAAAGAATTGAAACGATAACTTGGTGAAGATTTTAATAATTTCGCAATGAAATTAATATTTCCGTAGATACAGTCACCTTCTTAAACATTTCAAAAGGAAGTAATATTCATATATTTACTGATAAACTTGAACCATTCCTCATACAAAAATGTATTTTTCCAAACATTCTTTCAAATCAAAAAAAATTTGAACGAATTGAAAAGCGCATTATTGATAACTTAGTGGAGGTTTTTATAATTTCTCAATGAAATTAATATTTCCGAAGATACAGTCACTTTCTTAAACATTTCATAAAGAAGTAATGATCCTATATTTATTGATAAGCTTGAACCGCTTCTCATAAAAAAAATTATTTTTTCTAAAGCTCTTTCAAATGAAAACAATTTTAAAGGAATTGAAAAGAGCACTGTTAATAACTAAGTACTTTTCAATTCAAGGATTCATATGAAAGTAATATTCATATATTTATTTTAATATATTTTTTTTTATTTGAACTACTCCTCATACAAAAATTGTCTTTTCAAGCATTCTTTAAAAACAAACAATTTAAAAAGAATTGAAAAGAGCACTATCGATAACTTGGTGAAGATTTTTATAATGTCGCAATGAAAGTAATATAACCTGTAATACAGTTACTTTTAAAACATTTCATATAGAAGTAATATTCATATATTTACTGATAAACTTGAACGATTCCTCATACAAAAATGTATTTTTCCAAAAATTCTTTAAAATGAAACCAATTTTAAAGGAATTGAAAATAGGTACTCTTGATAACTTAGTGATGATTTTGATAATTTTAAACCAAAACAACTTCGAAAGAATTAAAAAGAGCACTATCGATAACTTAGTGAATATTTCTATAATTTCGCAATGAAGTTAATATTTCTGTAGATACAGTCACTTTCTTAAACATTTCAAAAGGAAGTAATATTTATATATTTATTGATAAGCTTGAACCGCTTCTCATAAAAAACGTAATTTTTCAAAAACTCTTTCAAATGAAACCAATTTTAAAGAAATTGAAAATAGGTACTCTTGATAACTTAGTGATGATTTTTATAATTTTAAATCAAAACAACTTCGAAAGAATTAAAAAGAGCACTATCGATAACTTAGTGAATATTTCTATAATTTCGCAATGAAATTAATATTTCCGTAGATACAGTCACTTTCTTAAACATTTCATAAAGAAGTAATATTCATATATTTACTGATAAACTTGAACCATTCCTCATACAAAAATGTATTTTTCCACACATTCTTTCAAATCAAAAAAATTTTGAACGAATTGAAAAGCGCATTATTGATAACTTAGTAAAGGTTTTTATAATTTCTCAATGAAATTAATATTTCCGGAGTTACAGTCACTTTCTTAAACATTTCAAAAGGAAGTAATATTCTTATATTTATTGATAAGCTTGAACCGCTTCTCATAAAAAAATGTATTTTTTCAAAAACTCTTTAAATGAAAACAATTTTAAGGAATTGAAAAGAGCACTGTTGCTAACTTAGTGAAGCTTTTTATAATTTCGCTATGAAATTAATGTTTCCGTAGATACAGTCACTTTCTTAAACATTTCATAAAGAAGTAATATTCAAATATTTATTGATAAGCTTGAACCGCTTCTCATAAAAAAATGTATTTTTCCAAACATTCTTTCAAATCAAAAAAAATTTGAACGAATTGAAAAGCGCATTATTGATAACTTAGTGAAGCTTTTTATAATTTGGCAATAAAATTAATATTTCCGTAGATACAGTCACTTTCTTAAACATTTCATAAAGAAGTAATATTCATATATTTACTGATAAACTTGAACCATTCCCCATACAAAAATGTATTTTTCCAAAAATTCTTTAAAATGAAACAAATTTTGAAGTAATTGAAAATAGGTACTCTTGATAACTTAATGAAGATTTTTGTAATTTGAAATCAAAACATCTTCGAAAGAATTAAAAAGAGCAATATCGATAACTTAGTGAATATTTCTATAATTTCGCAATGAAGTTCATATTTCCGTAGATACAGTCACTTTCTTAAACATTTCAAAAGCAAGTAATATTCATATATTTATTGATAAGCTTGAACCGCTTCTCATAAAAAAACGTAGTTTTTCAAAAACTCTTTCAAATGAAAACAATTTTAAAGGAATTGAAAAGAGCACTGTTGCTAACTTAGTGAAGCTTTTTATAATTTCGCAATGAAATTAATATTTCCGTAGATACAGTCACTTTCTTAAACATTTCATAAAGAAGTAATATTCATATATTTACTGATAAACTTGAACCATTCCTCATACAAAAATGTATTTTTCCAAAAATTCTTTCAAATCAAAAAAAATTTTGAACGAATTGAAAAGCGCATTATTGATAACTTAGTGGAGGTTTTTATAATTTCGCAATGAAATTAATATTTCCGGAGCTACAATCACTTTCTTAAACATTTCAAAAGGAAGTAATATTCATATATTTATTTATAAGCTTGAACCTCTTCTCATAAAAAAATGTATTTTTTTCAAAAAATCTTTCAAATGAAAGCAATTTTAAAGGAATTGAAAAGAGCACTGTTAATAACTTAGTACTTTTCAATTCAAGGATTCATATGAAATAAATATTCATATATTTATTTTAATATATTTTTTTTTTATTTGAACTACTCCTCATACAAAAATTGTCTTTTCAAACATTCATTCAAATCACACAATTTTAAAAGAATTGAAACGATAACTTGGTGAAGATTTTAATAATTTCGCAATGAAATTAATATTTCCGTAGATACAGTCACCTTCTTAAACATTTCAAAAGGAAGTAATATTCATATATTTACTGATAAACTTGAACCATTCCTCATACAAAAATGTATTTTTCCAAACATTCTTTCAAATCAAAAAAATTTTGAACGAATTGAAAAGCGCATTATTGATAACTTAGTGGAGGTTTTTATAATTTCTCAATGAAATTAATATTTCCGAAGTTACAGTCACTTTCTTAAACATTTCAAAAGGAAGTAATATTCATATATTTATTTATAAGCTTGAACCTCTTCTCATAAAAAAATGTATTTTTTTCAAAAAATCTTTCAAATGAAAGCAATTTTAAAGGAATTGAAAAGAGCACTGTTAATAACTTTGTACTTTTCAATTCAAGGATTCATATGAAATAAATATTCATATATTTATTTTAATATATTTTTTTTTTATTTGAACTACTCCTCATACAAAAATTGTCTTTTCAAAAATTCATTCAAATCACACAATTTTAAAAGAATTGAAACGATAACTTGGTGAAGATTTTAATAATTTCGCAATGAAATTAATATTTCCGTAGATACAGTCACTTTCTTAAACATTTCATAAAGAAGTAATATTCATATATTTACTGATAAACTTGAACCATTCCTCATACAAAAATGTATTTTTCCACACATTCTTTCAAATCAAAAAAATTTTGAACGAATTGAAAAGCGCATTATTGATAACTTAGTAAAGGTTTTTATAATTTCTCAATGAAATTAATATTTCCGGAGTTACAGTCACTTTCTTAAACATTTCAAAAGGAAGTAATATTCTTATATTTATTGATAAGCTTGAACCGCTTCTCATAAAAAAATTTATTTTTTCAAAAACTCTTTAAATGAAAACAATTTTAAGGAATTGAAAAGAGCACTGTTGCTAACTTAGTGAAGCTTTTTATAATTTCGCTATGAAATTAATGTTTCCGTAGATACAGTCACTTTCTTAAACATTTCATAAAGAAGTAATATTCAAATATTTACTGATAAACTTGAACCATTCCTCATACAAAAATGTATTTTTCCAAACATTCTTTCAAATCAAAAAAAATTTGAACGAATTGAAAAGCGCATTATTGATAACTTAGTGAAGCTTTTTATAATTTGGCAATAAAATTAATATTTCCGTAGATACAGTCACTTTCTTAAACATTTCATAAAGAAGTAATATTCATATATTTACTGATAAACTTGAACCATTCCTCATACAAAAACGTATTTTTCCAAAATTTCTTTAAAATGAAACAAATTTTGAAGTAATTGAAAATAGGTACTCTTGATAACTTAATGAAGATTTTTGTAATTTGAAATCAAAACAACTTCGAAAGAATTAAAAAGAGCAATATCGATAACTTAGTGAATATTTCTATAATTTCGCAATGAAGTTAATATTTCCGTAGATACAGTCACTTTCTTAAACATTTCAAAAGCAAGTAATATTCATATATTTATTGATAAGCTTGAACCGCTTCTCATAAAAAAACGTAGTTTTTCAAAAACTCTTTCAAATGAAAACAATTTTAAAGGAATTGAAAAGAGCACTGTTGCTAACTTAGTGAAGCTTTTTATAATTTCGCAATGAAATTAATATTTCCGTAGATACAGTCACTTTCTTAAACATTTCATAAAGAAGTAATATTCATATATTTACTGATAAACTTGAACCATTCCTCATACAAAAATGTATTTTTCCAAAAATTCTTTCAAATCAAAAAAAATTTTGAACGAATTGAAAAGCGCATTATTGATAACTTAGTGGAGGTTTTTATAATTTCGCAATGAAATTAATATTTCCGGAGCTACAATCACTTTCTTAAACATTTCAAAAGGAAGTAATATTCCTATATTTATTTATAAGCTTGAACCTCTTCTCATAAAAAAATGTATTTTTTTCAAAAAATCTTTCAAATGAAAGCAATTTTAAAGGAATTGAAAAGAGCACTGTTAATAACTTAGTACTTTTCAATTCAAGGATTCATATGAAATAAATATTCATATATTTATTTTAATATATTTTTTTTTTATTTGAACTACTCCTCATACAAAAATTGTCTTTTCAAAAATTCATTCAAATCACACAATTTTAAAAGAATTGAAACGATAACTTGGTGAAGATTTTAATAATTTCGCAATGAAATTAATATTTCCGTAGATACAGTCACCTTCTTAAACATTTCAAAAGGAAGTAATATTCATATATTTACTGATAAACTTGAACCATTCCGTATACAAAAATGTTTTTTTTTCCAAACATTCTTTCAAATCAAAAAAATTTTGAACGAATTGAAAAGCGCATTATTGATAACTTAGTGGAGGTTTTTATAATTTCTCAATGAAATTAATATTTCCGGAGCTACAGTAACTTTCTTAAACATTTCAAAAGGAAGTAATATTCCTATATTTATTGATAAGCTTGAACCGCTTCTCATAAAAAAATTTATTTTTTGAAAAGCTCTTTCAAATGAAAACAATTTTAAAGGAATTGAAAAGAGAACTGTTAATAACTTAGTATTTTTCAATTCAAGGGTTCATATGAAAGTAATATTCATATATTTATTTGAATATATTTTTTTTTATTTGAACTACTCCTCATACAAAAATTGTCTTTTCAAACATTCATTCGAATCACACAATTTTAAAAGAATTGAAACGATAACTTGGTGAAGATTTTAATAATTTCGCAATGAAATTATTATTTCCGTAGATACAGTAACCTTCTTAAACATTTCATATAGAAGTAATATTCATATATTTACTGATAAACTTGAACCATTCCTCATACAAAAATGTATTTTTCCACACATTCTTTCAAATCAAACCAATTTTAAAGGAATTGAAAATAGGTACTCTTGATAACTTAGTGATGATTTTTATAATTTTAAATCAAAACAACTTCGAAAGAATTAAAAAGAGCACTATCGATAACTTAGTGAATATTTCTATAATTTCGCAATGAAGTTAATATTTCTGTAGATACAGTCACTTTCTTAAACATTTCAAAAGGAAGTAATATTCATATATTTACTGATAAACTTGAACCATTCCTCATACAAAAATGTATTTTTCCAAACATCCTTTCAAATCAAAAAATTTTGAACGAATTGATAAGCGCATTATTGGTAACTTAGTGGAGGTTTTTATAATTTCGCAAGTAAATTAATATTTCCGGAGCTACAGTCACTTTTATAAACATTTCAAAAGGAAGTAATATTCATATATTTATTAATAAGCTTGAACCGCTTCTCATAAAAAAATGTATTTTTTCAAAAACTCTTTCAAATGAAAACAATTTTAAAGGAATTGAAAAGAGCACTGTTACTAACTTAGTACTTTTTAATTGAAGGATTCATATGAAAGTAATATTCATATATTTATTTTAATATATATTTTTTTATTTGAACTACTCCTCATACAAAAATTGTCTTTTCAAACATTCATTCAAATCACACAATTTTAAAAGAATTGAAACGATAACTTGGTGAAGATTTTAATAATTTCGCAATGAAATTAATATTTCCGTAGATACAGTCACCTTCTTAAACATTTCAAAAGGAAGTAATATTCATATATTTACTGATAAACTTGAACCATTCCTCATACAAAAATGTATTTTTCCAAAAATTCTTTAAAATGAAACAAATTTTGAAGGAATTGAAAATAGGTACTCTTGGTAACTTAATGAAGATTTTTGTAATTTGAAATCAAAACAACTTCGAAAGAATTAAAAAGCGTAATATCGATAACTTAGTGAATATTTCTATAATTTCGCAATGAAGTTAATATTTCCGTAGATACAGTCACTTTCTTAAACATTTCATAAAGAAGTAATATTCATATATTTACTGATAAACTTGAACCGCTTCTAATAAAAAATCGTAGTTTTTCAAAAACTCTTTCAAATGAAAACAATTTTAAAGGAATTGAAAAGAGCACTGTTGCTAACTTAGTGAAGCTTTTTATAATTTCGCTATGAAATTAATGTTTCCGTAGATACAGTCACTTTCTTAAACATTTCATAAAGAAGTAATATTCATATATTTACTGATAAACTTGAACCATTTCTCATACAAAAATGTATTTTTCCAAAAATTCTTTCAAATCAAAAAAAATTTTGAACGAATTGAAAAGCGCATTATTGATAACTTAGTGGAGGTTTTTATAATTTCGCAATGAAATTAATATTTCCGGGGCTACAATCACTTTCTTAAACATTTCAAAAGGAAGTAATATTCATATATTTATTTATAAGCTTGAACCTCTTCTCATAAAAAAATGTATTTTTATCAAAAAATCTTTCAAATGAAAGCAATTTTAAAGGAATTGAAAAGAGCACTGTTAATAACTTAGTACTTTTCAATTCAAGGATTCATATGAAATAAATATTCATATATTTATTTTAATATATTTTTTTTTTATTTGAACTACTCCTCATACAAAAATTGTCTTTTCAAAAATTCATTCAAATCACACAATTTTAAAAGAATTGAAACGATAACTTGGTGAAGATTTTAATAATTTCGCAATGAAATTAATATTTCCGTAGATACAGTCACCTTCTTAAACATTTCAAAAGGAAGTAATATTCATATATACAAAAATGTATTTTTCCAAACATTCTTTCAAATCAAAAAAATTTTGAACGAATTGAAAAGCGCATTATTGATAACTTAGTGGAGGTTTTTATAATTTCTCAATGAAATTAATATTTCCGGAGCTACAGTCACTTTCTTAAACATTTCAAAAGGCAGTAATATTCCTATATTTATTGATAAGCTTGAACCGCTTCTCATAAAAAAATTTATTTTTTGAAAAGCTCTTTCAAATGAAAACAATTTTAAAGGAATTGAAAAGAGAACTGTTAATAACTTAGTATTTTTCAATTCAAGGGTTCATATGAAAGTAATATTCATATATTTATTTGAATATATTTTTTTTATTTGAACTACTCCTCATACAAAAATTGTCTTTTCAAACATTCATTCGAATCACACAATTTTAAAAGAATTGAAACGATAACTTGGTGAAGATTTTAATAATTTCGCAATGAAATTATTATTTCCGTAGATACAGTAACCTTCTTAAACATTTCATATAGAAGTAATATTCATATATTTACTGATAAACTTGAACCATTCCTCATACAAAAATGTATTTTTCCACACATTCTTTCAAATCAAACCAATTTTAAAGGAATTGAAAATAGGTACTCTTGATAACTTAGTGATGATTTTTATAATTTTAAATCAAAACAACTTCGAAAGAATTAAAAAGAGCACTATCGATAACTTAGTGAATATTTCTATAATTTCGCAATGAAGTTAATATTGCTGTAGATACAGTCACTTTCTTAAACATTTCAAAAGGAAGTAATATTCATATATTTACTGATAAACTTGAACCATTCCTCATACAAAAATGTATTTTTCCAAACATCCTTTCAAATCAAAAAATTTTGAACGAATTGATAAACGCATTATTGGTAACTTAGTGGAGGTTTTTATAATTTCGCAAGTAAATTAATATTTCCGGAGCTACAGTCACTTTTATAAACATTTCAAAAGGAAGTAATATTCATATATTTATTAATAAGCTTGAACCGCTTCTCATAAAAAAATGTATTTTTTCAAAAACTCTTTCAAATGAAAACAATTTTAAAGGAATTGAAAAGAGCACTGTTAATAACTTAGTACTTTTCAATTCAAGGATTCATATGAAATAAATATTCATATATTTATTTTAATATATTTTTTTTTTATTTGAACTACTCCTCATACAAAAATTGTCTTTTCAAAAATTCATTCAAATCACACAATTTTAAAAGAATTGAAACGATAACTTGGTGAAGATTTTAATAATTTCGCAATGAAATTAATATTTCCGTAGATACAGTCACTTTCTTAAACATTTCATAAAGAAGTAATATTCATATATTTACTGATAAACTTGAACCATTCCTCATACAAAAATGTATTTTTCCACACATTCTTTCAAATCAAAAAAATTTTGAACGAATTGAAAAGCGCATTATTGATAACTTAGTAAAGGTTTTTATAATTTCTCAATGAAATTAATATTTCCGGAGTTACAGTCACTTTCTTAAACATTTCAAAAGGAAGTAATATTCTTATATTTATTGATAAGCTTGAACCGCTTCTCATAAAAAAATTTATTTTTTCAAAAACTCTTTAAATGAAAACAATTTTAAGGAATTGAAAAGAGCACTGTTGCTAACTTAGTGAAGCTTTTTATAATTTCGCTATGAAATTAATGTTTCCGTAGATACAGTCACTTTCTTAAACATTTCATAAAGAAGTAATATTCAAATATTTACTGATAAACTTGAACCATTCCTCATACAAAAATGTATTTTTCCAAACATTCTTTCAAATCAAAAAAAATTTGAACGAATTGAAAAGCGCATTATTGATAACTTAGTGAAGCTTTTTATAATTTGGCAATAAAATTAATATTTCCGTAGATACAGTCACTTTCTTAAACATTTCATAAAGAAGTAATATTCATATATTTACTGATAAACTTGAACCATTCCTCATACAAAAACGTATTTTTCCAAAAATTCTTTAAAATGAAACAAATTTTGAAGTAATTGAAAATAGGTACTCTTGATAACTTAATGAAGATTTTTGTAATTTGAAATCAAAACAACTTCGAAAGAATTAAAAAGAGCAATATCGATAACTTAGTGAATATTTCTATAATTTCGCAATGAAGTTAATATTTCCGTAGATACAGTCACTTTCTTAAACATTTCAAAAGCAAGTATTATTCATATATTTATTGATAAGCTTGAACCGCTTCTCATAAAAAAACGTAGTTTTTCAAAAACTCTTTCAAATGAAAACAATTTTAAAGGAATTGAAAAGAGCACTGTTGCTAACTTAGTGAAGCTTTTTATAATTTCGCAATGAAATTAATATTTCCGTAGATACAGTCACTTTCTTAAACATTTCATAAAGAAGTAATATTCATATATTTACTGATAAACTTGAACCATTCCTCATACAAAAATGTATTTTTCCAAAAATTCTTTCAAATCAAAAAAAATTTTGAACGAATTGAAAAGCGCATTATTGATAACTTAGTGGAGGTTTTTATAATTTCGCAATGAAATTAATATTTCCGGAGCTACAATCACTTTCTTAAACATTTCAAAAGGAAGTAATATTCATATATTTATTTATAAGCTTGAACCTCTTCTCATAAAAAAATGTATTTTTTTCAAAAAATCTTTCAAATGAAAGCAATTTTAAAGGAATTGAAAAGAGCACTGTTAATAACTTAGTACTTTTCAATTCAAGGATTCATATGAAATAAATATTCATATATTTATTTAATATATTTTTTTTTTATTTGAACTACTCCTCATACAAAAATTGTCTTTTCAAAAATTCATTCAAATCACACAATTTTAAAAGAATTGAAACGATAACTTGGTGAAGATTTTAATAATTTCGCAATGAAATTAATATTTCCGTAGATACAGTCACCTTCTTAAACATTTCAAAAGGAAGTAATATTCATATATTTACTGATAAACTTGAACCATTCCGTATACAAAAATGTTTTTTTTTCCAAACATTCTTTCAAATCAAAAAAATTTTGAACGAATTGAAAAGCGCATTATTGATAACTTAGTGAAGGTTTTTATAATTTCTCAATGAAATTAATATTTCCGGAGCTACAGTCACTTTCTTAAACATTTCAAAAGGAAGTAATATTCCTATATTTATTGATAAGCTTGAACCGCTTCTCATAAAAAAATTTATTTTTTGAAAAGCTCTTTCAAATGAAAACAATTTTAAAGGAATTGAAAAGAGAACTGTTAATAACTTAGTATTTTTCAATTCAAGGGTTCATATGAAAGTAATATTCATATATTTATTTGAATATATTTTTTTTTATTTGAACTACTCCTCATACAAAAATTGTCTTTTCAAACATTCATTCGAATCACACAATTTTAAAAGAATTGAAACGATAACTTGGTGAAGATTTTAATAATTTCGCAATGAAATTATTATTTCCGTAGATACAGTAACCTTCTTAAACATTTCATATAGAAGTAATATTCATATATTTACTGATAAACTTGAACCATTCCTCATACAAAAATGTATTTTTCCACACATTCTTTCAAATCAAACCAATTTTAAAGGAATTGAAAATAGGTACTCTTGATAACTTAGTGATGATTTTTTTAATTTTAAATCAAAACAACTTCGAAAGAATTAAAAAGAGCACTATCGATAACTTAGTGAAGATTTTAATAATTTCGCAATGAAATTAATATTTCCGTAGATACAGTCACTTTCTTAAACATTTCAAAAGGAAGTAATATTCATATATTTACTGATAAACTTGAACCATTCCTCATACAAAAATGTATTTTTCCAAACATCCTTTCAAATCAAAAAATTTTGAACGAATTGATAAGCGCATTATTGGTAACTTAGTGGAGGTTTTTATAATTTCGCAAGTAAATTAATATTTCCGGAGCTACAGTCACTTTCTTAACCATTTCAAAAGGAAGTAATATTCATATATTTATTAATAAGCTTGAACCGCTTCTCATAAAAAAATGTATTTTTTCAAAAACTCTTTCAAATGAAAACAATTTTAAAGGAATTGAAAAGAGCACTGTTACTAACTTAGTACTTTTTAATTGAAGGATTCATATGAAAGTAATATTCATATATTTATTTTAATATATATTTTTTTATTTGAACTACTCCTCATACAAAAATTGTCTTTTCAAACATTCATTCAAATCACACAATTTTAAAAGAATTGAAACGATAACTTGGTGAAGATTTTAATAATTTCGCAATGAAATTAATATTTCCGTAGATACAGTCACCTTCTTAAACATTTCAAAAGGAAGTAATATTCATATATTTACTGATAAACTTGAACCATTCCTCATACAAAAATGTATTTTTCCAAACATTCTTTCAAATCAAAAAAATTTTGAACGAATTGAAAAGCGCATTATTGATAACTTAGTGGAGGTTTTTATAATTTCTCAATGAAATTAATATTTCCGAAGTTACAGTCACTTTCTTAAACATTTCAAAAGGAAGTAATATTCATATATTTATTGATAACCTTGAACCGCTTCTCATAAAAATATGTATTTTTTCAAAAACTCTTTCAAATGAAAACAATTTTAAGGAATTGAAAAGAGCACTGTTGCTAACTTAGTGAAGCTTTTTATAATTTCGCTATGAAATTAATGTTTCCGTAGATACAGTCACTTTCTTAAACATTTCATAAAGAAGTAATATTCATATATTAACTGATAAACTTGAACCATTCCTCATACAAAAATGTATTTTTCCAAACATTCTTTCAAATAAAAAAAATTTTGAACGAATTGAAAAGAGCACTGTTGCTAACTTAGTGAAGCTTTTTATAATTTCGCAATGAAATTAATATTTCCGTAGATACAGTCACTTTCTTAAACATTTCATAAAGAAGTAATATTCATATATTTACTGATAAACTTGAACCATTCCTCATACAAAAATGTATTTTTCCAAAAATTCTTTAAAATGAAACAAATTTTGAAGGAATTGAAAATAGGTACTCTTGGTAACTTAATGAAGATTTTTGTAATTTGAAATCAAAACAACTTCGAAAGAATTAAAAAGCGTAATATCGATAACTTAGTGAATATTTCTATAATTTCGCAATGAAGTTAATATTTCCGTAGATACAGTCACTTTCTTAAACATTTCATAAAGAAGTAATATTCATATATTTACTGATAAACTTGAACCGCTTCTAATAAAAAATCGTAGTTTTTCAAAAACTCTTTCAAATGAAAACAATTTTAAAGGAATTGAAAAGAGCACTGTTGCTAACTTAGTGAAGCTTTTTATAATTTCGCTATGAAATTAATGTTTCCGTAGATACAGTCACTTTCTTAAACATTTCATAAAGAAGTAATATTCATATATTTACTGATAAACTTGAACCATTTCTCATACAAAAATGTATTTTTCCAAAAATTCTTTCAAATCAAAAAAAATTTTGAACGAATTGAAAAGCGCATTATTGATAACTTAGTGGAGGTTTTTATAATTTCGCAATGAAATTAATATTTCCGGGGCTACAATCACTTTCTTAAACATTTCAAAAGGAAGTAATATTCATATATTTATTTATAAGCTTGAACCTCTTCTCATAAAAAAATGTACTTTTTTCAAAAAATCTTTCAAATGAAAGCAATTTTAAAGGAATTGAAAAGAGCACTGTTAATAACTTAGTACTTTTCAATTCAAGGATTCATATGAAATAAATATTCATATATTTATTTTAATATATTTTTTTTTTATTTGAACTACTCCTCATACAAAAATTGTCTTTTCAAAAATTCATTCAAATCACACAATTTTAAAAGAATTGAAACGATAACTTGGTGAAGATTTTAATAATTTCGCAATGAAATTAATATTTCCGTAGATACAGTCACCTTCTTAAACATTTCAAAAGGAAGTAATATTCATATATACAAAAATGTATTTTTCCAAACATTCTTTCAAATCAAAAAAATTTTGAACGAATTGAAAAGCGCATTATTGATAACTTAGTGGAGGTTTTTATAATTTCTCAATGAAATTAATATTTCCGGAGCTACAGTCACTTTCTTAAACATTTCAAAAGGCAGTAATATTCCTATATTTATTGATAAGCTTGAACCGCTTCTCATAAAAAAATTTATTTTTTCAAAAGCTCTTTCAAATGAAAACAATTTTAAAGGAATTGAAAAGAGAACTGTTAATAACTTAGTATTTTTCAATTCAAGGGTTCATATGAAAGTAATATTCATATATTTATTTGAATATATTTTTTTTATTTGAACTACTCCTCATACAAAAATTGTCTTTTCAAACATTCATTCGAATCACACAATTTTAAAAGAATTGAAACGATAACTTGGTGAAGATTTTAATAATTTCGCAATGAAATTATTATTTCCGTAGATACAGTAACCTTCTTAAACATTTCATATAGAAGTAATATTCATATATTTACTGATAAACTTGAACCATTCCTCATACAAAAATGTATTTTTCCACACATTCTTTCAAATCAAACCAATTTTAAAGGAATTGAAAATAGGTACTCTTGATAACTTAGTGATGATTTTTATAATTTTAAATCAAAACAACTTCGAAAGAATTAAAAAGAGCACTATCGATAACTTAGTGAATATTTCTATAATTTCGCAATGAAGTTAATATTGCTGTAGATACAGTCACTTTCTTAAACATTTCAAAAGGAAGTAATATTCATAAATTTACTGATAAACTTGAACCATTCCTCATACAAAAATATATTTTTCCAAACATCCTTTCAAATCAAAAAATTTTGAACGAATTGATAAGCGCATTATTGGTAACTTAGTGGAGGTTTTTATAATTTCGGAAGTAAATTAATATTTCCGGAGCTACAGTCACTTTTATAAACATTTCAAAAGGAAGTAATATTCATATATTTATTAATAAGCTTGAACCGCTTCTCATAAAAAAATTTATTTTTTCAAAAACTCTTTCAAATGAAAACAATTTTAAAGGAATTGAAAAGAGCACTGTTACTAACTTAGTACTTTTTAATTGAAGGATTCATATGAAAGTAATATTCATATATTTATTTTAATATATATTTTTTTATTTGAACTACTCCTCATACAAAAATTGGCTTTTCAAACATTCATTCAAATCACACAATTTTAAAAGAATTGAAACGATAACTTGGTGAAGATTTTAATAATTTCGCAATGAAATTAATATTTCCGTAGATACAGTCACCTTCTTAAACATTTCAAAAGGAAGTAATATTCATATATTTACTGATAAACTTGAACCATTCCTCATACAAAAATGTATTTTTCCAAACATTCTTTCAAATCAAAAAAATTTTGAACGAATTGAAAAGCGCATTATTGATAACTTAGTGGAGGTTTTTATAATTTCTCAATGAAATTAATATTTCCGAAGTTACAGTCACTTTCTTAAACATTTCAAAAGGAAGTAATATTCATATATTTATTGATAACCTTGAACCGCTTCTCATAAAAATACATATGTATTTTTTCAAAAACTCTTTCAAATGAAAACAATTTTAAGGAATTGAAAAGAGCACTGTTGCTAACTTAGTGAAGCTTTTTATAATTTCGCTATGAAATTAATGTTTCCGTAGATACAGTCACTTTCTTAAACATTTCATAAAGAAGTAATATTCATATATTAACTGATAAACTTGAACCATTCCTCATACAAAAATGTATTTTTCCAAACATTCTTTCAAATAAAAAAAATTTTGAACGAATTGAAATTATTATAATAATTATTGATAACTTAGTGGAGGTTTTTATAATTTCGCAATGAAATTAATATTTCCGTAGATACAGTCACCTTCTTAAACATTTCAAAAGGAAGTAATATTCATATATTTACTGATAAACTTGAACCATTCCTCATACAAAAATGTATTTTTCCAAACATTCTTTCAAATCAAAAAAATTTTGAACGAATTGAAAAGCGCATTATTGATAACTTTATGGAGGTTTTTATAATTTCGCAATGAAATTAATATTTCCGGAGCTACAGTCACCTTCTTAAACATTTCAAAAGGAAGTAATATTTATATATTTACTGATAAACTTGAACCATTCCTCATACAAAAATGTATTTTTCCAAACATTCTTTCAAATCAAAAAAATTTTGAACGAATTGAAAAGAGCACTGTTGCTAACTTAGTGAAGCTTTTTATAATTTCGCAATGAAATTAATATTTCCGTAGATACAGTCACTTTCTTAAACATTTCATAAAGAAGTAATATTCATATATTTACTGATAAACTTGAACCATTCCTCATACAAAAATGTATTTTTCCAAAAATTCTTTAAAATGAAACAAATTTTAAAGGAATTGAAAATAGGTACTCTTGGTAACTTAATGAAGATTTTTGTAATTTGAAATCAAAACAACTTCGAAAGAATTAAAAAGCGTAATATCGATAACTTAGTGAATATTTCTATAATTTCGCAATGAAGTTAATATTTCCGTAGATACAGTCACTTTCTTAAACATTTCAAAAGGAAGTAATATTCATATATTTATTGATAAGCTTGAACCGCTTCTAATAAAAAAACGTAGTTTTTCAAAAACTCTTTCAAATGAAAACAATTTTAAAGGAATTGAAAAGAGCACTGTTGCTAACTTAGTGAAGCTTTTTATAATTTCGCTATGAAATTAATGTTTCCGTAGATACAGTCACTGTCTTAAACATTTCATAAAGAAGTAATATTCATATATTTACTGATAAACTTGAACCATTCCTCATACAAAAATGTATTTTTCCAAACATTCTTTCAAATCAAAAAAATTTTGAACGAATTGATAAGCGCGTTATTGATAACTTAGTCGAGGTTTTCATAATTTCGCAATGAAGTTAATATTTCCGTAGATACAGTCACTTTCTTAAACATTTCAAAAGGAAGTAAAATTCATATATTTATTGATAAGCTTGAACCGCTTCTCATAAAAAAATTTATTTTTTCAAAAACTCTTTCAAATGAAAACAATTTTAAAGGAATTGAAAAAAGCACTGTTAATAACTTAGTGCTTTTCAATTCAAAGTTTCATATGAAAGTAATATTCATATATTTATTTTAATATATTTTTTTTATTTGAACTACTCCTCATACAATAATTGTGTTTTCAAACATTCATTCAAATCACACAATCTTAAAAGAATTGAAACGATAATTTGGTGAAGATTTTAATAATTTCGCAATGAAATTAATATTTCCGGAGATACAGTCACTTTCTTAAACATTTCATAAGAAAGCAATCTTTATTAATTTATTGATAAATTTAAACCACTTCTCATTTAAAAATGTATGTTTTCATAAATTCTTTCAAATCAAAACAGTTTTAAAAGAATTGAAGAGCGATCAATTGATAATTTTGTGAAGATTTTTATAATTTTGTAATGAAGTTAATATTTCCGAAGATACAGTCACTTTCTTAAATATTTCATAAAGAAGTAATGATCCTATATTTATTGATAAGCTTGAACCGCTTCTCATAAAAAAATTTTTTTTTTCTAAAGCTCTTTCAAATGAAAACAATTTTAAAGGAATTGAAAAGAGCACTGTTAATAACTAAGTACTTTTCAATTCAAGGATTCATATGAAAGTAATATTCATATATTTATTTTAATATATTTTTTTTTATTTGAACTACTCCTCATACGAAAATTGTCTTTTCAAGCATTCTTTAAAAACAAACAATTTAAAAAGAATTGAAAAGAGCACTATCGATAACTTGGTGAAGATTTTTATAATGTCGCAATGAAAGGAATATAACCTGTAATACAGTTACTTTTAAAACATTTCATATAGAAGTAATATTCATATATTTACTGATAAACTTGAACGATTCCTCATACAAAAATGTATTTTTCCAAAAATTCTTTAAAATGAAACCAATTTTAAAGGAATTGAAAATAGGTACTCTTGATAACTTAGTGATGATTTTTATAATTTTAAATCAAAACAACTTCGAAAGAATTAAAAAGAGCACTATCGATAACTTAGTGAATATTTCTATAATTTCGCAATGAAGTTAATATTTCTGTAGATACAGTCACTTTCTTAAACATTTCAAAAGGAAGTAATATTTATATATTTATTGATAAGCTTGAACCGCTTCTCATAAAAAAACGTAGTTTTTCAAAAACTCTTTCAAATGAAACCAATTTTAAAGGAATTGAAAATAGGTACTCTTGATAACTTACTGATGATTTTTATAATTTTAAATCAAAACAACTTCGAAAGAATTAAAAAGAGCACTATCGATAACTTAGTGAAGATTTTAATAATTTCGCAATGAAATTAATATTTCCGTAGATACAGTCACTTTCTTAAACATTTCATAAAGAAGTAATATTCATATATTTACTGATAAACTTGAACCATTCCTCATACAAAAATGTATTTTTCCAAACATTCTTTCAAATCAAAAAAATTTTGAACGAATTGAAAAGCGCATTATTGATAACTTAGTGAAGGTTTTTATAATTTCTCAATGAAATTAATATTTCCGGAGTTACAGTCACTTTCTTAAACATTTCAAAAGGAAGTAATATTCTTATATTTATTGATAAGCTTGAACCGCTTCTCATAAAAAAATGTATTTTTTCAAAAACTCTTTAAATGAAAACAATTTTAAGGAATTGAAAAGAGCACTGTTGCTAACTTAGTGAAGCTTTTTATAATTTCGCTTTGAAATTAATATTTCCGTAGATACAGTCACTTTCTTAAACATTTCATAAAGAAGTAATATTCAAATATTTACTGATAAACTTGAACCATTCCTCATACAAAAATGTATTTTTCCAAACATTCTTTCAAATCAAAAAAAATTTGAACGAATTGAAAAGCGCATTATTGATAACTTAGTGAAGCTTTTTATAATTTGGCAATAAAATTAATATTTCCGTAGATACAGTCACTTTCTTAAACATTTAATAAAGAAGTAATATTCATATATTTACTGACAAACTTGAACCATTCCTCATACAAAAACGTATTTTTCCAAAAATTCTTTAAAATGAAACAAATTTTGAAGTAATTGAAAATAGGTACTCTTGATAACTTAATGAAGATTTTTGTAATTTGAAATCAAAACAACTTCGAAAGAATTAAAAAGAGCAATATCGATAACTTAGTGAAGCTTTCTATAATTTCGCAATGAAGTTAATATTTCTGTAGATACAGTCACTTTCTTAAACATTTCAAAAGGAAGTAATATTTATATATTTATTGATAAGCTTGAACCGCTTCTCATAAAAAAACGTAGTTTTTCAAAAAATCTTTCAAATGAAAGCAATTTTAAAGGAATTGAAAAGAGCACTGTTAATAACTTAGTACTTTTCAATTCAAGGATTCATATGAAATAAATATTCATATATTTATTTTAATATATTTTTTTTTTATTTGAACTACTCCTCATACAAAAATTGTCTTTTCAAAAATTCATTCAAATCACACAATTTTAAAAGAATTGAAACGATAACTTGGTGAAGATTTTAATAATTTCGCAATGAAATTAATATTTCCGTAGATACAGTCACCTTCTTAAACATTTCATAAAGGAGTAATATTCATATATTTACTGATAAACTTGAACCATTCCTCATACAAAAATGTATTTTTCCACACATTCTTTCAAATCAAAAAAATTTTGAACGAATTGAAAAGCGCATTATTGATAACTTAGTAAAGGTTTTTATAATTTCTCAATGAAATTAATATTTCCGGAGTTACAGTCACTTTCTTAAACATTTCAAAAGGAAGTAATATTCTTATATTTATTGATAAGCTTGAACCGCTTCTCATAAAAAAATTTATTTTTTCAAAAACTCTTTAAATGAAAACAATTTTAAGGAATTGAAAAGAGCACTGTTGCTAACTTAGTGAAGCTTTTTATAATTTCGCTATGAAATTAATGTTTCCGTAGATACAGTCACTTTCTTAAACATTTCATAAAGAAGTAATATTCAAATATTTACTGATAAACTTGAACCATTCCTCATACAAAAATGTATTTTTCCAAACATTCTTTCAAATCAAAAAAAATTTGAACGAATTGAAAAGCGCATTATTGATAACTTAGTGAAGCTTTTTATAATTTGGCAATAAAATTAATATTTCCGTAGATACAGTCACTTTCTTAAACATTTCATAAAGAAGTAATATTCATATATTTACTGATAAACTTGAACCATTCCTCATACAAAAACGTATTTTTCCAAAAATTCTTTAAAATGAAACAAATTTTGAAGTAATTGAAAATAGGTACTCTTGATAACTTAATGAAGATTTTTGTAATTTGAAATCAAAACAACTTCGAAAGAATTAAAAAGAGCAATATCGATAACTTAGTGAATATTTCTATAATTTCGCAATGAAGTTAATATTTCCGTAGATACAGTCACTTTCTTAAACATTTCAAAAGCAAGTAATATTCATATATTTATTGATAAGCTTGAACCGCTTCTCATAAAAAAACGTAGTTTTTCAAAAACTCTTTCAAATGAAAACAATTTTAAAGGAATTGAAAAGAGCACTGTTGCTAACTTAGTGAAGCTTTTTATAATTTCGCAATGAAATTAATATTTCCGTAGATACAGTCACTTTCTTAAACATTTCATAAAGAAGTAATATTCATATATTTACTGATAAACTTGAACCATTCCTCATACAAAAATGTATTTTTCCAAAAATTCTTTCAAATCAAAAAAAATTTTGAACGAATTGAAAAGCGCATTATTGATAACTTAGTGGAGGTTTTTATAATTTCGCAATGAAATTAATATTTCCGGAGCTACAATCACTTTCTTAAACATTTCAAAAGGAAGTAATATTCATATATTTATTTATAAGCTTGAACCTCTTCTCATAAAAAAATGTATTTTTTTCAAAAAATCTTTCAAATGAAAGCAATTTTAAAGGAATTGAAAAGAGCACTGTTAATAACTTAGTACTTTTCAATTCAAGGATTCATATGAAATAAATATTCATATATTTATTTTAATATATTTTTTTTTTATTTGAACTACTCCTCATACAAAAATTGTCTTTTCAAAAATTCATTCAAATCACACAATTTTAAAAGAATTGAAACGATAACTTGGTGAAGATTTTAATAATTTCGCAATGAAATTAATATTTCCGTAGATACAGTCACCTTCTTAAACATTTCAAAAGGAAGTAATATTCATATATTTACTGATAAACTTGAACCATTCCGTATACAAAAATGTTTTTTTTTCCAAACATTCTTTCAAATCAAAAAAATTTTGAACGAATTGAAAAGCGCATTATTGATAACTTAGTGAAGGTTTTTATAATTTCTCAATGAAATTAATATTTCCGGAGCTACAGTCACTTTCTTAAACATTTCAAAAGGAAGTAATATTCCTATATTTATTGATAAGCTTGAACCGCTTCTCATAAAAAAATTTATTTTTTGAAAAGCTCTTTCAAATGAAAACAATTTTAAAGGAATTGAAAAGAGAACTGTTAATAACTTAGTATTTTTCAATTCAAGGGTTCATATGAAAGTAATATTCATATATTTATTTGAATATATTTTTTTTTATTTGAACTACTCCTCATACAAAAATTGTCTTTTCAAACATTCATTCGAATCACACAATTTTAAAAGAATTGAAACGATAACTTGGTGAAGATTTTAATAATTTCGCAATGAAATTATTATTTCCGTAGATACAGTAACCTTCTTAAACATTTCATATAGAAGTAATATTCATATATTTACTGATAAACTTGAACCATTCCTCATACAAAAATGTATTTTTCCACACATTCTTTCAAATCAAACCAATTTTAAAGGAATTGAAAATAGGTACTCTTGATAACTTAGTGATGATTTTTATAATTTTAAATCAAAACAACTTCGAAAGAATTAAAAAGAGCACTATCGATAACTTAGTGAAGCTTTTTATAATTTCGCAATGAAGTTAATATTTCTGTAGATACAGTCACTTTCTTAAACATTTCAAAAGGAAGTAATATTCATATATTTACTGATAAACTTGAACCATTCCTCATACAAAAATGTATTTTTCCAAACATCCTTTCAAATCAAAAAATTTTGAACGAATTGATAAGCGCATTATTGGTAACTTAGTGGAGGTTTTTATAATTTCGCAAGTAAATTAATATTTCCGGAGCTACAGTCACTTTCTTAACCATTTCAAAAGGAAGTAATATTCATATATTTATTAATAAGCTTGAACCGCTTCTCATAAAAAAATGTATTTTTTCAAAAACTCTTTCAAATGAAAACAATTTTAAAGGAATTGAAAAGAGCACTGTTACTAACTTAGTACTTTTTAATTGAAGGATTCATATGAAAGTAATATTCATATATTTATTTTAATATATATTTTTTTATTTGAACTACTCCTCATACAAAAATTGTCTTTTCAAACATTCATTCAAATCACACAATTTTAAAAGAATTGAAACGATAACTTGGTGAAGATTTTAATAATTTCGCAATGAAATTAATATTTCCGTAGATACAGTCACCTTCTTAAACATTTCAAAAGGAAGTAATATTCATATATTTACTGATAAACTTGAACCATTCCTCATACAAAAATGTATTTTTCCAAACATTCTTTCAAATCAAAAAAATTTTGAACGAATTGAAAAGCGCATTATTGATAACTTAGTGGAGGTTTTTATAATTTCTCAATGAAATTAATATTTCCGAAGTTACAGTCACTTTCTTAAACATTTCAAAAGGAAGTAATATTCATATATTTATTGATAACCTTGAACCGCTTCTCATAAAAATATGTATTTTTTCAAAAACTCTTTCAAATGAAAACAATTTTAAGGAATTGAAAAGAGCACTGTTGCTAACTTAGTGAAGCTTTTTATAATTTCGCTATGAAATTAATGTTTCCGTAGATACAGTCACTTTCTTAAACATTTCATAAAGAAGTAATATTCATATATTAACTGATAAACTTGAACCATTCCTCATACAAAAATGTATTTTTCCAAACATTCTTTCAAATAAAAAAAATTTTGAACGAATTGAAATTATTATAATAATTATTGATAACTTAGTGGAGGTTTTTATAATTTCGCAATGAAATTAATATTTCCGTAGATACAGTCACCTTCTTAAACATTTCAAAAGGAAGTAATATTCATATATTTACTGATAAACTTGAACCATTCCTCATACAAAAATGTATTTTTCCAAACATTCTTTCAAATCAAAAAAAATTTGAACGAATTGAAAAGCGCATTATTGATAACTTTATGGAGGTTTTTATAATTTCGCAATGAAATTAATATTTCCGGAGCTACAGTCACCTTCTTAAACATTTCAAAAGGAAGTATTATTCATATATTTACTGATAAACTTGAACCATTCCTCATACAAAAATGTATTTTTCCAAACAATCTTTCAAATCAAAAAAATTTTGAACGAATTGAAAAGAGCACTGTTGCTAACTTAGTGAAGCTTTTTATAATTTCGCAATGAAATTAATATTTCCGTAGATACAGTCACTTTCTTAAACATTTCATAAAGAAGTAATATTCATATATTTACTGATAAACTTGAACCATTCCTCATACAAAAATGTATTTTTCCAAAAATTCTTTAAAATGAAACAAATTTTGAAGGAATTGAAAATAGGTACTCTTGGTAACTTAATGAAGATTTTTGTAATTTGAAATCAAAACAACTTCGAAAGAATTAAAAAGCGTAATATCGATAACTTAGTGAATATTTCTATAATTTCGCAATGAAGTTAATATTTCCGTAGATACAGTCACTTTCTTAAACATTTCATAAAGAAGTAATATTCATATATTTACTGATAAACTTGAACCGCTTCTAATAAAAAATCGTAGTTTTTCAAAAACTCTTTCAAATGAAAACAATTTTAAAGGAATTGAAAAGAGCACTGTTGCTAACTTAGTGAAGCTTTTTATAATTTCGCTATGAAATTAATGTTTCCGTAGATACAGTCACTTTCTTAAACATTTCATAAAGAAGTAATATTCATATATTTACTGATAAACTTGAACCATTCCTCATACAAAAATGTATTTTTCCAACAATTCTTTAAAATGAAACAAATTTTGAAGGAATTGAAAATAGGTACTCTTGGTAACTTAATGAAGATTTTTGTAATTTGAAATCAAAACAACTTCGAAAGAATTAAAAAGCGTAATATCGATAACTTAGTGAATATTTCTATAATTTCGCAATGAAGTTAATATTTCCGTAGATACAGTCACTTTCTTAAACATTTCATAAAGAAGTAATATTCATATATTTACTGATAAACTTGAACCGCTTCTAATAAAAAATCGTAGTTTTTCAAAAACTCTTTCAAATGAAAACAATTTTAAAGGAATTGAAAAGAGCACTGTTGCTAACTTAGTGAAGCTTTTTATAATTTCGCTATGAAATTAATGTTTCCGTAGATACAGTCACTTTCTTAAACATTTCATAAAGAAGTAATATTCATATATTTACTGATACACTTGAACCATTCCTCATACAAAAATGTATTTTTCCAAACATTCTTTCAAATCAAAAAAAATTTGAACGAATTGAAAAGCGCATTATTGATAACTTTATGGAGGTTTTTATAATTTCGCAATGAAATTAATATTTCCGGAGCTACAGTCACCTTCTTAAACATTTCAAAAGGAAGTAGTATTTATATATTTACTGATAAACTTGAACCATTCCTCATACAAAAATGTATTTTTCCAAACATTCTTTCAAATCAAAAAAATTTTGAACGAATTGAAAAGAGCACTGTTGCTAACTTAGTGAAGCTTTTTATAATTTCGCAATGAAATTAATATTTCCGTAGATACAGTCACTTTCTTAAACATTTCATAAAGAAGTAATATTCATATATTTACTGATAAACTTGAACCATTCCTCATACAAAAATGTATTTTTCCAAAAATTCTTTAAAATGAAACAAATTTTGAAGGAATTGAAAATAGGTACTCTTGGTAACTTAATGAAGATTTTTGTAATTTGAAATCAAAACAACTTCGAAAGAATTAAAAAGCGTAATATCGATAACTTAGTGAATATTTCTATAATTTCGCAATGAAGTTAATATTTCCGTAGATACAGTCACTTTCTTAAACATTTCATAAAGAAGTAATATTCATATATTTACTGATAAACTTGAACCATTCCTCATACAAAAATGTATTTTTCCAAAAATTCTTTAAAATGAAACAAATTTTGAAGGAATTGAAAATAGGTACTCTTGGTAACTTAATGAAGATTTTTGTAATTTGAAATCAAAACAACTTCGAAAGAATTAAAAAGCGTAATATCGATAACTTAGTGAATATTTCTATAATTTCGCAATGAAGTTAATATTTCCGTAGATACAGTCACTTTCTTAAACATTTCATAAAGAAGTAATATTCATATATTTACTGATAAACTTGAACCGCTTCTAATAAAAAATCGTAGTTTTTCAAAAACTCTTTCAAATGAAAACAATTTTAAAGGAATTGAAAAGAGCACTGTTGCTAACTTAGTGAAGCTTTTTATAATTTCGCTATGAAATTAATGTTTCCGTAGATACAGTCACTTTCTTAAACATTTCATAAAGAAGTAATATTCATATATTTACTGATAAACTTGAACCATTTCTCATACAAAAATGTATTTTTTCTAAAGCTCTTTCAAATGAAAACAATTTTAAAGGAATTGAAAAGAGCACTGTTAATAACTAAGTACTTTTCAATTCAAGGATTCATATGAAAGTAATATTCATATATTTATTTTAATATATTTTTTTTTATTTGAACTACTCCTCATACAAAAATTGTCTTTTCAAGCATTCTTTAAAAACAAACAATTTAAAAAGAATTGAAAAGAGCACTATCGATAACTTGGTAAAGTGTTTTATAATGTCGCAATGAAAGTAATATAACCTGTAATACAGTTACTTTTAAAACATTTCATATAGAAGTAATACTCATATATTTACTGATAAACTTGAACGATTCCTCATACAAAAATGTATTTTTCCAAAAATTCTTTAAAATGAAACCAATTTTAAAGGAATTGAAAATAGGTACTCTTGATAACTTAGTGATGATTTTTATAATTTTAAATCAAAACAACTTCGAAAGAATTAAAAAGAGCACTATCGATAACTTAGTGAATATTTCTATAATTTCGCAATGAAGTTAATATTTCTGTAGATACAGTCACTTTCTTAAACATTTCAAAAGGAAGTAATATTTATATATTTATTGATAAGCTTGAACCGCTTCTCATAAAAAAACGTAGTTTTTCAAAAACTCTTTCAAATGAAACCAATTTTAAAGGAATTGAAAATAGGTACTCTTGATAACTTACTGATGATTTTTATAATTTTAAATCAAAACAACTTCGAAAGAATTAAAAAGAGCACTATCGATAACTTAGTGAAGATTTTAATAATTTCGCAATGAAATTAATATTTCCGTAGATACAGTCACTTTCTTAAACATTTCATAAAGAAGTAATATTCATATATTTACTGATAAACTTGAACCATTCCTCATACAAAAATGTATTTTTCCAAACATTCTTTCAAATCAAAAAAATTTTGAACGAATTGAAAAGCGCATTATTGATAACTTAGTGAAGGTTTTTATAATTTCTCAATGAAATTAATATTTCCGGAGTTACAGTCACTTTCTTAAACATTTCAAAAGGAAGTAATATTCTTATATTTATTGATAAGCTTGAACCGCTTCTCATAAAAAAATGTATTTTTTCAAAAACTCTTTAAATGAAAACAATTTTAAGGAATTGAAAAGAGCACTGTTGCTAACTTAGTGAAGCTTTTTATAATTTCGCTTTGAAATTAATATTTCCGTAGATACAGTCACTTTCTTAAACATTTCATAAAGAAGTAATATTCAAATATTTACTGATAAACTTGAACCATTCCTCATACAAAAATGTATTTTTCCAAACATTCTTTCAAATCAAAAAAAATTTGAACGAATTGAAAAGCGCATTATTGATAACTTAGTGAAGCTTTTTATAATTTGGCAATAAAATTAATATTTCCGTAGATACAGTCACTTTCTTAAACATTTAATAAAGAAGTAATATTCATATATTTACTGACAAACTTGAACCATTCCTCATACAAAAACGTATTTTTCCAAAAATTCTTTAAAATGAAACAAATTTTGAAGTAATTGAAAATAGGTACTCTTGATAACTTAATGAAGATTTTTGTAATTTGAAATCAAAACAACTTCGAAAGAATTAAAAAGAGCAATATCGATAACTTAGTGAAGCTTTCTATAATTTCGCAATGAAGTTAATATTTCTGTAGATACAGTCACTTTCTTAAACATTTCAAAAGGAAGTAATATTTATATATTTATTGATAAGCTTGAACCGCTTCTCATAAAAAAACGTAGTTTTTCAAAAACTCTTTCAAATGAAACCAATTTGAAAGGAATTGAAAATAGGTACTCTTGATAACTTAGTGATGATTTTTATAATTTTAAATCAAAACAACTTCGAAAGAATTAAAAAGAGCAATATCGATAACTTAGTGAAGCTTTTTATAATTTCGCAAGTAAATTAATATTTCCGGAGCTACAGTCACTTTCTTAAACATTTCAAAAAGAAGTAATATTCATATATTTATTAATAAGCTTGAACCGCTTCTCATAAAAAAATGTATTTTTTCAAAAACTCTTTCAAATGAAAACATATTTAAAGGAATTGAAAAGAGCACTGTTAATAACTTAGTGAAGCTTTTTATAATTTCGCAATAAAATTAATATTTCCGTAGATACAGTCACTTTCTTAAACATTTCATAAAGAAGTAATATTCATATATTTACTGATAAACTTGAACCATTCCTCATACAAAAATGTATTTTTCCAAACATTCTTTCAAATCAAAAAAATTTTGAACGAATTGAAAAGCGCATTATTGATAACTTAGTGGAGGTTTTTATAATTTCTCAATGAAATTAATATTTCCGGAGTTACAGTCACTTTCTTAAACATTTCAAAAGGAAGTAATATTCATATATTTATTGATAACCTTGAACCGCTTCTCATAAAAAAATGTATTTTTTCAAAAACTCTTTCAAATGAAAACAATTTTAAGGAATTGAAAAGAGCACTGTTGCTAACTTAGTGAAGCTTTTTATAATTTCGCTATGAAATTAATGTTTCCGTAGATACAGTCACTTTCTTAAACATTTCATAAAGAAGTAATATTCATATATTTACTGATAAACTTGAACCATTCCTCATACAAAAATGTATTTTTCCAAACATTCTTTCAAATAAAAAAATTTTGAACGAATTGAAATTATTATAATAATTATTGATAACTTAGTGGAGGTTTTTATAATTTCGCAATGAAATTAATATTTCCGTAGAAACAGTCACCTTCTTAAACATTTCAAAAGGAAGTAATATTCATATAACTACTGATAAACTTGAACCATTCCTCATACAAAAATGTATTTTTCCAAACATTCTTTCAAATCAAAAAATTTTGAACGAATTGAAAAGCGCATTATTGGTAACTTAGTGGAGGTTTTTATAATTTCGCAAGTAAATTAATATTTCCGGAGCTACAGTCACTTTCTTAAACATTTCAAAAGGAAGTAATATTCATATATTTATTAATAAGCTTGAACCGCTTCTCATAAAAAAATGTATTTTTTCAAAAACTCTTTACAATGAAAACAATTTTAAAGGAATTGAAAAGAGCACTGTTAATAACTTAGTACTTTTCAATTCAAGGATTCATATGAAAATAATATTCATATATTTATTTTAATATATTTTTTTTTATTTGAACTACTCCTCATACAAAAATTGTCTTTTCAAACATTCATTAAAATCACACAATTTTAAAAGAATTGAAACGATAACTTGATGAAGATTTTAATAATTTCGCAAGTAAATTAATATTTCCGGAGCTACAGTCACTTTCTTAAACATTTCAAAAGGAAGTAATATTCATATATTTACTGATAAACTTGAACCATTCCTCATACAAAAATGTATTTTTCCAAATATTCTTTCAAATCAAAAAAATTTTGAACGAATTGAAAAGCGCATTATTGATAACTTAGTGGAGGTTTTTATAATTTCGCAAGTAAATTAATATTTCCGGAGCTACAGTCACTTTCTTAAACATTTCAAAAGGAAGTAATATTCATATATCTACTGATAAACTTGAACCATTCCTCATACAAAAATGTATTTTTCCAAACATTCTTTCAAATCAAAATATTTTGAACGAATTGAAAAGCGCATTATTGGTAACTTAGTGGAGGTTTTTATAATTTCGCAAGTAAATTAATATTTCCGGAGCTACAGTCACTTTCTTAAACATTTCAAAAGGAAGTAATATTCATATAACTACTGATAAACTTGAACCATTCCTCATACAAAAATGTATTTTTCCAAACATTCTTTCAAATCAAAAAATTTTGAACGAATTGAAAAGCGCATTATTGGTAACTTAGTGGAGGTTTTTATAATTTCGCAAGTAAATTAATATTTCCGGAGCTACAGTCACTTTCTTAAACATTTCAAAAGGAAGTAATATTCATATATTTATTGATAAGCTTGAACCGCTTCTCATAAAAAAATGTATTTTTTCAAAAACTCTTTCAAATGAAAACAATTTTAAAGGAATTGAAAAGAGCACTGTTAATAACTTAGTACTTTTCAATTCAAGGATTCATATGAAAGTAATATTCATATATTTATTTTAATATATTTTTTTTTATTTGAACTACTCCTCATACAAAAATTGTCTTTTCAAACATTCATTAAAATCACACAATTTTTAAAGAATTGAAACGATAACATGGTGAAGATTTTAATAATTTCGCAAGTAAATTAATATTTCCGGAGCTACAGTCACTTTCTTAAACATTTCAAAAGGAAGTAATATTCATATATTTACTGATAAACTTGAACCATTCCTCATACAAAAATGTATTTTTCCAAATATTCTTTCAAATCAAAAAAACTTTGAACGAATTGAAAAGCGCATTATTGATAACTTAGTGGAGGTTTTTATAATTTCTCAATGAAATTAATATTTCCGGAGTTACAGTCACTTTCTTAAACATTTCAAAAGGAAGTAATATTCATATATTTATTGATAACCTTGAACCGCTTCTCATAAAAAAATGTATTTTTTCAAAAACTCTTTCAAATGAAAACAATTTTAAGGAATTGAAAAGAGCACTGTTGCTAACTTAGTGAAGCTTTTTATAATTTCGCTATGAAATTAATGTTTCCGTAGATACAGTCACTTTCTTAAACATTTCATAAAGAAGTAATATTCATATATTTACTGATAAACTTGAACCATTCCTCATACAAAAATGTCATTTTCCAAAAATTCTTTAAAATGAAACAAATTTTGAAGGAATTGAAAATAGGTACTCTTGATAACTTAATGAAGATTTTTGTAATTTGAAATCAAAACAACTTCGAAAGAATTAAAAAAAGCAATATCATAACTTAGTGAATATTTCTATAATTTTGCAATGAAGTTAATATTTCCGTAGATACAGTCACTTTCTTAAACATTTCAAAAGGAAGTAATATTCATATATTTATTGATAAGCTTGAACCGCTTCTCATAAAAAAACGTAGTTTTTCAAAAACTCTTTCATATGAAAACAATTTTAAAGGAATTGAAAAGAGCACTGTTGCTAACTTAGTGAAGCTTTTTATAATTTCGCAATGAAATTAATATTTCCGTAGATACAGTCACTTTCTTAAACATTTCATAAAGAAGTAATATTCATATATTTACTGATAAACCTGAACCATTCCTCATACAAAAATGTATTTTTCCAAACATTCTTTCAAATCAAAATATTTTGAACGAATTGAAAAGCGCATTATTGGTAACTTAGTGGAGGTTTTTATAATTTCGCAAGTAAATTAATATTTCCGGAGCTACAGTCACTTTCTTAAACATTTCAAAAGGAAGTAATATTCATATATTTATTAATAAGCTTGAACCGCTTCTCATAAAAAAATTTATTTTTTCAAAAACTAATTCAAATGAAAACAATTTTAAAGGAATTGAAAAGCGCACTGTTAATAACTTAGTACTTTTCAATTCAAGGATTCATATGAAAGTAATATTCATATATTTATTTTAATATATTTTTTTTTATTTGAACTACTCCTCATACAAAAATTGTCTTTTCAAACATTCATTCAAATCACACAATTTTAAAAGAATTGAAACGATAACTTGGTGAAGATTTTAATAATTTCGCAATGAAATTAATTTTTCCGTAGATACAGTCACCTTCTTAAACATTTCAAAAGGAAGTAATATTCATATATTTACTGATAAACTTGAACCATTCCTCATACAAAAATGTATTTTTCCAAACACTCTTTCAAATCAAAAAAATTTTGAACGAATTGAAAAGCGCACTATTGATAACTTAGTGGAGGTTTTTATAATTTCTCAATGAAATTAATATTTCCGTAGATACAGTCACTTTCTTAAACATTTCATAAAGAAGTAATATTCATATATTTACTGATAAACCTGAACCATTCCTTATACAAAAATGTATTTTTCCAAACATTCTTTCAAATCAAAATATTTTGAACGAATTGAAAAGCGCATTATTGGTAACTTAGTGGAGGTTTTTATAATTTCGCAAGTAAATTAATATTTCCGGAGCTACAGTCACTTTCTTAAACATTTCAAAAGGAAGTAAAATTCATATATTTATTGATAAGCTTGAACCGCTTCTCATAAAAAAATGTATTTTTTCAAAAACTCTTTCAAATGAAAACAATTTTAAAGGAATTGAAAAAAGCACTGTTAATAACTTAGTGCTTTTCAATTCAAAGTTTCATATGAAAGTAATATTCATATATTTATTTTAATATATTTTTTTTATTTGAACTACTCCTCATACAAAAATTGTCTTTTCAAACATTCATTCAAATCACACAATTTTAAAAGAATTGAAACGATAACTTGGTGAAGATTTTAATAATTTCGCAATGAAATTAATATTTCCGTAGATACAGTCACCTTCTTAAACATTTCAAAAGGAAGTAATATTCATATATTTACTGATAAACTTGAACCATTCCTCACACAAAAATGTATTTTTCCAAACGTTCTTTCAAATCAAAAAAATTTTGAACGAATTGAAAAGCGCATTATTGATAACTTAGTGGAGGTTTTTATAATTTCTCAATGAAATTAATATTTCCGGAGTTACAGTCACTTTCTTAAACATTTCAAAAGGAAGTAATATTCATATATTTATTGATAACCTTGAACCGCTTCTCATAAAAAAATGTATTTTTTCAAAAACTCTTTCAAATGAAAACAATTTTAAGGAATTGAAAAGAGCACTGTTGCTAACTTAGTGAAGCTTTTTATAATTTCGCTATGAAATTAAAGTTTCCGTAGATACAGTCACTTTCTTAAACATTTCATAAAGAAGTAATATTCATATATTTACTGATAAACTTGAACCATTCCTCATACAAAAATGTATTTTTCCAAACATTCTTTCAAATCAAAATATTTTGAATGAATTGAAAAGCGCATTATTGGTAACTTAGTGAAAGTTTTTATAATTTCGCAAGGAAAATAATATTTCCGGAGCTACAGTCACTTTCTTAAACATTTCAAAAGGAAGTAATATTCATATATTTATTAATAAGCTTGAACCGCTTCTCATAAATAAAATTATTTTTTCAAAAACTAATTCAAATGAAAACAATTTTGAAGGAATTGAAAAGAGCACTGTTAATAACTTAGTACTTTTCAATTCAAGGATTCATATGAAAGTAATAATCATATATTTATTTTAATACATTTTTTTTTATTTGAACTACTCCTCATACAAAAATTGTCTTTTCAAACATTCATTCAAATCACACAATTTTAAAAGAATTGAAACGATAACTTGGTGAAGATTTTAATAATTTCGGAAGTAAATTAATATTTCCGGAGCTACAGTCACTTTCTTAAACATTTCAAAAGGAAGTAATATTCATATATTTACTGATAAACTTGAACCATTCCTCATACAAAAATGTATTTTTCCAAATATTCTTTCAAATCAAAAAAATTTTGAACGAATTGAAAAGCGCATTATTGATAACTTAGTGGAGGTTTTTATAATTTCTCAATGAAATTAATATTTCCGGAGTTACAGTCACTTTCTTAAACATTTCAAAAGGAAGTAATATTCATATATTTATTGATAACCTTGAACCGCTTCTCATAAAAAAATGTATTTTTTCAAAAACTCTTTCAAATGAAAACAATTTTAAGGAATTGAAAAGAGCACTGTAGCTAACTTAGTGAAGCTTTTTATAATTTCGCTATGAATTTAATGTTTCCGTAGATACAGTCACTTTCTTAAACATTTCATAAAGAAGTAATATTCATATATTTACTGATAAACTTGAACCATTCCTCATACAAAAATGTATTTTTCCAAACATTCTTTCAATTCAAAAAATTTTGAACGAATTGAAAAGCGCATTATTGGTAACTTAGTGGAGGTTTTTATAATTTCGCAAGTAAATTAATATTTCCGGAGCTACAGTCACTTTCTTAAACATTTCAAAAGGAAGTAATATTCATATATTTATTGATAAGCTTGAACCGCTTCTCATAAAAAATGTATTTTTTCAAAAACTCTTTCAAATGAAAACAATTTTAAAGGAATTGAAAAAAGCACTGTTAATAACTTAGTGCTTTTCAATTCAAAGTTTCATATGAAAGTAATATTCATATATTTATTTTAATATATTTTTTTTTATTTGAACTACTCCTCATACAAAAATTGTCTTTTCAAACATTCATTCAAATCACACAATTTTTAAAGAATTTAAACGATAACTTGGTGAAGATTTTAATAATTTCGCAAGTAAATTAATATTTCCGGAGCTACAGTCACTTTCTTAAACATTTCAAAAGGAAGTAATATTCATATATTTACTGATAAACTTGAACCATTCCTCATACAAAAATGTATTTTTCCAAATATTTCTTCAAATCAAAAAAATTTTGAACGAATTGAAAAGCGCATTATTGATAACTTAGTGGAGGTTTTTATAATTTCTCAATGAAATTAATATTTCCGGAGTTACAGTCACTTTCTTAAACATTTCAAAAGGAAGTAATATTCATATATTTATTGATAAGCTTGAACAGCTTCTCATAAAAAAATGTATTTTTTCAAAAACTCTTTCAAACTAAAACAATTTTAAGGAATTGAAAAGAGCACTGTTGCTAACTTAGTGAAGTTTTTATAATTTCGCAATGAAATTAATATTTCCGTAGATACAGTCACTTTCTTAAACATTTCAAAAGGAAGTAATATTCATATATTTATTGATAAGCTTGAACAGCTTCTCATAAAAAAATGTATTTTTTCAAAAACTCTTTCAAACTAAAACAATTTTAAGGAATTGAAAAGAGCACTGTTGCTAACTTAGTGAAGTTTTTATAATTTCGCAATGAAATTAATATTTCCGTAGATACAGTCACTTTCTTAAACATGTCATAAAGAAGTAATATTCATATATTTACTGATAAACTTGAACCATTCCTCATACAAAAATGTATTTTTCCAAAAATTCTTTAAAATGAAACAAATTTTGAAGGAATTGAAAATAGGTACTCTTGATAACTTAATGAAGATTTTTGTAATTTGAAATCAAAACAATATCGATAACTTAGTGAATATTTCTATAATTTCGCAAGTAAATTAATATTTCCGGAGCTACAGTCACTTTCTTAAACATTTCAAAAGGAAGTAAAATTCATATATTTATTGATAAGCTTGAACCGCTTCTCATAAAAAAATGTATTTTTTCAAAAACTCTTTCAAATGAAAACAATTTTAAAGGAATTGAAAAAAGCACTGTTAATAACTTAGTGCTTTTCAATTCAAAGTTTCATATGAAAGTAATATTCATATATTTATTTTAATATATTTTTTTTATTTGAACTACTCCTCATACAAAAATTGTCTTTTCAAACATTCATTCAAATCACACAATTTTAAAAGAATTGAAACGATAACTTGGTGAAGATTTTAATAATTTCGCAATGAAATTAATATTTCCGTAGATACAGTCACCTTCTTAAACATTTCAAAAGGAAGTAATATTCATATATTTACTGATAAACTTGAACCATTCCTCATACAAAAATGTATTTTTCCAAACATTCTTTCAAATCAAAAAAATTTTGAACGAATTGAAAAGCGCATTATTGATAACTTAGTGAAGGTTTTTATAATTTCTCAATGAAATTAATATTTCCGGAGTTACAGTCACTTTCTTAAACATTTCAAAAGGAAGTAATATTCATATATTTATTGATAACCTTGAACCGCTTCTCATAAAAAAATGTATTTTTTCAAAAAATCTTTCAAACTAAAACAATTTTAAGGAATTGAAAAAAGCACTGTTAATAACTTAGTGCTTTTCAATTCAAAGTTTCATATGAAAGTAATATTCATATATTTATTTTAATATATTTTTTTTATTTGAACTACTCCTCATACAAAAATTGTCTTTTCAAACATTCATTCAAATCACACAATTTTAAAAGAATTGAAACGATAACTTGGTGAAGATTTTAATAATTTCGCAATGAAATTAATATTTCCGTAGATACAGTCACCTTCTTAAACATTTCAAAAGGAAGTAATATTCATATATTTACTGATAAACTTGAACCATTCCTCATACAAAAATGTATTTTTCCAAACATTCTTTCAAATCAAAAAAATTTTGAACGAATTGAAAAGCGCATTATTGATAACTTAGTGAAGCTTTTTATAATTTCGCAATAAAATTAATATTTCCGTAGATACAGTCACTTTCTTAAACATTTCATAGAGAAGTAATATTCATATATTTACTGATAAACTTGAACCATTCCTCATACAAAAATGTATTTTTCCAAAAATTCTTTAAAATGAAACCAATTTTGAAGGAATTGAAAATAGGTACTCTTGATAACTTAATGAAGATTTTTGTAATTTGAAATCAAAACAACTTCGAAAGAATTAAAAAGAGCAATATCGATAACTTAGTGAATATTTCTAAAATTTCGCAATGAATTTAATATTTCCGTCGATACAGTCACTTTCTTAAACATTTCAAAAGGAAGTAATATTCATATATTTATTGATAAGTTAGAACCGCTTCTCATAAAAAAACGTAGTTTTTCAAAAATTCTTTCAAATGAAAACAATTTTAAGGAATTGAAAAGAGCACTGTAGCTAACTTAGTGAAGCTTTTTATAATTTCGCAATGAAATTAATATTTCTGTAGATACAGTCACTTTCTTAAACATTTCATAAAGAAGTAATATTCATATATTTACTGATACACTTGAACCATTCCTCATACAAAAATGTATTTTTCCAAACATTCTTTCAAATCAAAATATTTTGAATGAATTGAAAAGCGCATTATTGGTAACTTAGTGAAAGTTTTTATAATTTCGCAAGGAAAATAATATTTCCGGAGCTACAGTCACTTTCTTAAACATTTCAAAAGGAAGTAATATTCATATATTTATTAATAAGCTTGAACCGCTTCTCATAAATAAAATTATTTTTTCAAAAACTAATTCAAATGAAAACAATTTTGAAGGAATTGAAAAGAGCACTGTTAATAACTTAGTACTTTTCAATTCAAGGATTCATATGAAAGTAATAATCATATATTTATTTTAATACATTTTTTTTTATTTGAACTACTCCTCATACAAAAATTGTCTTTTCAAACATTCATTCAAATCACACAATTTTAAAAGAATTGAAACGATAACTTGGTGAAGATTTTAATAATTTCGCAAGTAAATTAATATTTCCGGAGCTACAGTCACTTTCTTAAACATTTCAAAAGGAAGTAATATTCATATATTTACTGATAAACTTGAACCATTCCTCATACAAAAATGTATTTTTCCAAATATTCTTTCAAATCAAAAGATTTTGAACGAATTGAAAAGCGCATTATTGATAACTTAGTGGAGGTTTTTATAATTTCTCAATGAAATTAATATTTCCGGAGTTACAGTCACTTTCTTAAACATTTCAAAAGGAAGTAATATTCATATATTTATTGATAACCTTGAACCGCTTCTCATAAAAAAATGTATTTTTTCAAAAACTCTTTCAAATGAAAACAATTTTAAGGAATTGAAAAGAGCACTGTAGCTAACTTAGTGAAGCTTTTTATAATTTCGCTATGAAATTAATGTTTCCGTAGATACAGTCACTTTCTTAAACATTTCATAAAGAAGTAATATTCATATATTTACTGATAAACTTGAACCATTCCTCATACAAAAATTTATTTTTCCAAACATTCTTTCAATTCAAAAAATTTTGAACGAATTGAAAAGCGCATTATTAGTAACTTAGTGGAGGTTTTTATAATTTCGCAAGTAAATTAATATTTCCGGAGCTACAGTCACTTTCTTAAACATTTCAAAAGGAAGTAATATTCATATATTTATTGATAAGCTTGAACCGCTTCTCATAAAAAAATGTATTTTTTCAAAAACTAATTCAAATGAAAACAATTTTGAAGGAATTGAAAAGAGCACTGTTAATAACTTAGTACTTTTCAATTCAAGGATTCATATGAAAGTAATAATCATATATTTATTTTAATACATTTTTTTTTATTTGAACTACTCCTCATACAAAAATTGTCTTTTCAAACATTCATTCAAATCACACAATTTTAAAAGAATTGAAACGATAACTTGGTGAAGATTTTAATAATTTCGCAAGTAAATTAATATTTCCGGAGCTACAGTCACTTTCTTAAACATTTCAAAAGGAAGTAATATTCATATATTTACTGATAAACTTGAACCATTCCTCATACAAAAATGTATTTTTCCAAATATTCTTTCAAATCAAAAGATTTTGAACGAATTGAAAAGCGCATTATTGATAACTTAGTGGAGGTTTTTATAATTTCTCAATGAAATTAATATTTCCGGAGTTACAGTCACTTTCTTAAACATTTCAAAAGGAAGTAATATTCATATATTTATTGATAACCTTGAACCGCTTCTCATAAAAAAATGTATTTTTTCAAAAACTCTTTCAAATGAAAACAATTTTAAGGAATTGAAAAGAGCACTGTAGCTAACTTAGTGAAGCTTTTTATAATTTCGCTATGAAATTAATGTTTCCGTAGATACAGTCACTTTCTTAAACATTTCAAAAGGAAGTAATATTCATATATTTACTGATAAACTTGAACCATTCCTCATACAAAAATGTATTTTTCCAAATATTTCTTCAAATCAAAAAAATTTTGAACGAATTGAAAAGCGCATTATTGATAACTTAGTGGAGGTTTTTATAATTTCTCAATGAAATTAATATTTCCGGAGTTACAGTCACTTTCTTAAACATTTCAAAAGGAAGTAATATTCATATATTTATTGATAACCTTGAACCGCTTCTCATAAAAAAATGTATTTTTTCAAAAACTCTTTCAAACTAAAACAATTTTAAGGAATTGAAAAGAGCACTGTTGCTAACTTAGTGAAGTTTTTATAATTTCGCAATAAAATTAATATTTCCGTAGATACAGTCACTTTCTTAAACATGTCATAAAGAAGTAATATTCATATATTTACTGATAAACTTGAACCATTCCTCATACAAAAATGTATTTTTCCAAAAATTCTTTAAAATGAAACAAATTTTGAAGGAATTGAAAATAGGTACTCTTGATAACTTAATGAAGATTTTTGTAATTTGAAATCAAAACAACTTCGAAAGAATTAAAAAAAGCAATATCGATAACTTAGTGAGTATTTCTATAATTTCGCAATGAAGTTAATATTTCCGTAGATACAGTCACTTTCTTAAACATTTCAAAAGGAAGTAATATTCATATATTTATTGATAAGCTTGAACCGCTTCTCATAAAAAAATGTATTTTTTCAAAAACTCTTTCAAACTAAAACAATTTTAAGGAATTGAAAAGCGCATTATTGATAACTTAGTGAAGTTTTTATAATTTCGCAATAAAATTAATATTTCCGTAGATACAGTCACTTTCTTAAACATGTCATAAAGAAGTAATATTCATATATTTACTGATAAACTTGAACCATTCCTCATACAAAAATGTATTTTTCCAAAAATTCTTTAAAATGAAACAAATTTTGAAGGAATTGAAAATAAGTACTCTTGATAACTTAATGAAGATTTTTGTAATTTGAAATCAAAACAATATCGATAACTTAGTGAATATTTCTATAATTTCGCAAGTAAATTAATATTTCCGGAGCTACAGTCACTTTCTTAAACATTTCAAAAGGAAGTAAAATTCATATATTTATTGATAAGCTTGAACCGCTTCTCATAAAAAAATGTATTTTTTCAAAAACTCTTTCAAATGAAAACAATTTTAAAGGAATTGAAAAAAGCACTGTTAATAACTTAGTGCTTTTCAATTCAAAGTTTCATATGAAAGTAATATTCATATATTTATTTTAATATATTTTTTTTATTTGAACTACTCCTCATACAAAAATTGTCTTTTCAAACATTCATTCAAATCACACAATTTTAAAAGAATTGAAACGATAACTTGGTGAAGATTTTAATAATTTCGCAATGAAATTAATATTTCCGTAGATACAGTCACCTTCTTAAACATTTCAAAAGGAAGTAATATTCATATATTTACTGATAAACTTGAACCATTCCTCATACAAAAATGTATTTTTCCAAACATTCTTTCAAATCAAAAAAATTTTGAACGAATTGAAAAGCGCATTATTGATAACTTAGTGAAGGTTTTTATAATTTCTCAATGAAATTAATATTTCCGGAGTTACAGTCACTTTCTTAAACATTTCAAAAGGAAGTAATATTCATATATTTATTGATAACCTTGAACCGCTTCTCATAAAAAAATGTATTTTTTCAAAAACTCTTTCAAACTAAAACAATTTTAAGGAATTGAAAAGAGCACTGTTGCTAACTTAGTGAAGTTTTTATAATTTCGCAATAAAATTAATATTTCCGTAGATACAGTCACTTTCTTAAACATGTCATAAAGAAGTAATATTCATATATTTACTGATAAACTTGAACCATTCCTCATACAAAAATGTATTTTTCCAAAAATTCTTTAAAATGAAACAAATTTTGAAGGAATTGAAAATAGGTACTCTTGATAACTTAATGAAGATTTTTGTAATTTGAAATCAAAACAACTTCGAAAGAATTAAAAAAAGCAATATCGATAACTTAGTGAATATTTCTATAATTTCGCAATGAAGTTAATATTTCCGTAGATACAGTCACTTTCTTAAACATTTCAAAAGGAAGTAATATTCATATATTTATTGATAAGCTTGAACCACTTCTCATAAAAAAATTTATTTTTTCAAAAACTCTTTCAAACTAAAACAATTTTAAGGAATTGAAAAGAGCACTGTTGCTAACTTAGTGAAGTTTTTATAATTTCGCAATAAAATTAATATTTCCGTAGATACAGTCACTTTCTTAAACATGTCATAAAGAAGTAATATTCATATATTTACTGATAAACTTGAACCATTCCTCATACAAAAATTATTTTTCCAAAAATTCTTTAAATAGAAACAAATTTTGAAGGAATTGAAAATAGGTACTCTTGATAACTTAATGAAGATTTTTGTAATTTGAAATCAAAACAACTTCGAAAGAATTAAAAAAAGCAATATCGATAACTTAGTGAATATTTCTATAATTTCGCAAGTAAATTAATATTTCCGGAGCTACAGTCACTTTCTTAAACATTTCAAAAGGAAGTTATATTCATATATTTACTGATAAACTTGAACCATTCCTCATACAAAAATGTATTTTTCCAAACATTCTTTCAAATCAAAAAAATTTTGAACGAATTGAAAAGCGCATTATTGATAACTTAGTGAAGGTTTTTATAATTTCTCAATGAAATTAATATTTCCGGAGTTACAGTCACTTTCTTAAACATTTCAAAAGGAAGTAATATTCTTATATTTATTGATAAGCTTGAACCGCTTCTCATAAAAAAATGTATTTTTTCAAAAACTCTTTAAATGAAAACAATTTTAAGGAATTGAAAAGAGCACTGTTGCTAACTTAGTGAAGCTTTTTATAATTTCGCTATGAAATTAATGTTTCCGTAGATACAGTCACTTTCTTAAACATTTCATAAAGAAGTAATATTCAAATATTTACTGATAAACTTGAACCATTCCTCATACAAAAATGTATTTTTCCAAACATTCTTTCTAATAAAAAAAATTTTGAACGAATTGAAAAGCGCATTATTGATAACTTAGTGCAGGTTTTTATGATTTCGCAATGAAATTAATATTTCCGGAGCTACAGTCACCTTCTTAAACATTTCAAAAGGAAGTAATATTTATATATTTACTGATAAACTTGAACCATTCCTCATACAAAAATGTATTTTTCCAAACATTCTTTCAAATCAAAAAAATTTTGAACGAATTGAAAAGCGCATTATTGATAACTTAGTGAAGCTTTTTATAATTTGGCAATAAAATTAATATTTCCGTAGATACAGTCACTTTCTTAAACATTTCATAAAGAAGTAATATTCATATATTTATTGATAAACTTGAACCATTCCTCATACAAAAACGTATTTTTCCAAAAATTCTTTAAAATGAAACAAATTTTGAAGTAATTGAACATAGGTACTCTTGATAACTTAATGAAGATTTTTGTAATTTGAAATCAAAACAACTTCGAAAGAATTAAAAAGAGCAATATCGATAACTTAGTGAATATTTCTATAATTTCGCAATGAAGTTAATATTTCCGTAGATACAGTCACTTTCTTAAACATTTCAAAAGGAAGTAATATTCATATATTTATTGATAACCTTGAACCGCTTCTCATAAAAAAATGTATTTTTTCAAAAACTCTTTCAAATGAAAACAATTTTAAGGAATTGAAAAGAGCACTGTTGCTAACTTAGTGAAGCTTTTTATAATTTCGCTATGAAATTAAAGTTTCCGTAGATACAGTCACTTTCTTAAACATTTCATAAAGAAGTAATATTCATATATTTACTGATAAACTTGAACCATTCCTCATACAAAAATGTATTTTTTCAAACATTCTTTCAAATAAAAAAAATTTTGAACGAGTTGAAATTATTATAATAATTATTGATAACTTAGTGGAGGTTTTTATAATTTCGCAATGAAATTAATATTTCCGGAGCTACAGTCACCTTCTTAAACATTTCAAAAGGAAGTAATTTTTATATATTTCCTGATAAACTTGAACCATTCCTCATACAAAAATGTATTTTTCCAAACATTCTTTCAAATCAAAAAAATTTTGAACGAATTGAAAAGCGCATTATTGATAACTTAGTGAAGCTTTTTATAATTTCGCAATATAATTAATATTTCCGTAGATACAGTTACTTTCTTAAACATTTCATAAAGAAGTAATATTCATATATTTACTGATAAACTTGAACCATTCCTCATACAAAAATGTATTTTTCCAAAAATTCTTTAAAATGAAACAAATTTTGAAGGAATTGAAAATAGGTACTCTTGATAACTTAATGAAGATTTTTGTAATTTGAAATCAAAACAACATCGAAAGAATTAAAAAGAGCAATATCGATAACTTAGTGAATATTTCTATAATTTCGCAATGAAGTTAATATTTCCGTAGATACAATCACTTTCTTAAACATTTCAAAAGGAAGTAATATTCATATATTTATTGATAAGCTTGAACCGCTTCTCATAAAAAAACGTAGTTTTTTAAAAACTCTTTCAAATGAAAACAATTTTAAAGGAATTGAAAAGAACACTGTTGCTAACTTAGTGAAGCTTTTTATAATTTCGCAATGAAATTAATATTTCCGTAGATACAGTCACTTTCTTAAACATTTCATAAAGAAGTAATATTCATATATTTACTGATAAACTTGAACCATTCCCCATACAAAAATGTATTTTTCCAAACATTCTTTCAAATCAAAAAATTTTGAACGAATTGAAAAGCGCATTATTGCTAACTTAGTGGAGGTTTTTATAATTTCGCAAGTAAATTAATATTTCCGGAGCTACAGTCACTTTCTTAACCATTTCAAAAGGAAGTAATATTCATATATTTATTAATAAGCTTGAACCGCTTCTCATAAAAAAATGTATATTTTCAAAAATTCTTTCAAATGAAAACAATTTTAAAGGAATTGAAAAGAGCACTGTTAATAACTTAGTACTTTTCAATTCAAGGATTCATATGAAAGTAATATTCATATATTTATTTTAATATATTTTTTTTATTTGAACTACTCCTCATACAAAAATTGTCTTTTCAAACATTGATTCAAATCACACAATATTAAAAGAACTAAAACGATAACTTGGTGAAGATTTTAATAATTTCGCAATGAAATTAATATTTCCGTAGATACAGTCACCTTCTTAAACATTTCAAAAGGAAGTAATATTCATATATTTACTGATAAACTTGAACCATTCCTCATACAAAAATGTATTTTTCCAAACATTCTTCCAAATCAAAAAAATTTTGAACGAATTGAAAAGCGCATTATTGATAACTTAGTGACTTTTTATAATTTCTCAATGAAATTAATATTTCCGGAGTTACAGTCACTTTCTTAAACATTTCAAAAGGAAGTAATATTCTTATATTTATTGATAAGCTTGAACCGCTTCTCATAAAAAAACGTAGTTTTCCAAAAACTCTTTCAAATGAAAACAATTTTAAAGGAATTGAAAAGAGCACTGTTGCTAACTTAGTGAAGCTTTTTATAATTTCGCAATGAAATTAATATTTCCGTAGATACAGTCACTTTCTGAAACATTTCATAAAGAAGTAATATTCATATATTTACTGATAAACTTGAACCATTCCGTATACAAAAATGTATTTTTCCAAAAATTCTTTCAAATCAAAAAAATTTTGAACGAATTGAAAAGCGCATTATTGATAACTTAGTGGAGGTTTTTATAATTTCGCAATGAAATTAATATTTCCGGAGCTACAGTCACTTTCTTAAACATTTCAAAAGGAAGTAATATTCATATATTTATTTATAAGCTTGAACCGCTTCTCATAAAAAAATGTATTTTTTCAAAAATTCTTTCAAATGAAAACAATTTTAAAGGAATTGAAAAGAGCACTGTTAATAACTTAGTACTTTTCAATTCAAGGATTCATATGAAATTAATATTCATATATTTATTTTAATATTTTTTTTTTATTTGAACTACTCCTCATACAAAAATTGGCTTTTCAAAAATTCATTCAAATCACACAATTTTAAAAGATTTGAAACGATAACTTGGTGAAGATTTTAATAATTTCGCAATGAAATTAATATATTCGTAGATACAGTCACCTTCTTAAACATTTCAAAAGGAAGTAATATTCATATATTTCCTGATAAACTTGAACCATTCCTCATACAAAAATGTATTTTTCCAAACATTCTTTCAAATCAAAAAAATTTTGAACGAATTGAAAAGCGCATTATTGATAACTTAGTGGAGGTTTTTATAATTTCTCAATGAAATTAATATTTCCGGAGCTACAGTCACTTTCTTAAACATTTCAAAAGGAAGTAATATTCCTATATTTATTGATAAGCTTGAACCGCTTCTCATAAAAAAATTTATTTTTTCAAAAGCTCTTTCAAATGAAAACAATTTTAAAGGAATTGAAAAGAGCACTGTTAATAACTTAGTATTTTTCAATTCAAGGGTTCATATGAAAGTAATATTCATATATTTATTTGAATATATTTTTTTTTTTATTTGAACTACTCCTCATACAAAAATTGTCTTTTCAAACATTCATTCGAATCACACAATTTTAAAAGAATTGAAACGATAACTTGGTGAAGATTTTAATAATTTCGCAATGAAATTAATATTTCCGTAGATACAGTCACCTTCTTAAACATTTTAAAAGGAAGTAATATTCATATATTTACTGATAAACTTGAACGATTCCTCATACAAAAATGTATTTTTCCAAACATTCTTTCAAAACAAAAAAATTTTGAACGAATTGAAAAGCGCATTATTGATAACTTAGTGAAGGTTTTTATAATTTCTCAATGAAATTAATATTTCCGGAGTTACAGTCACTTTCTTAAACATTTCAAAAGGAAGTAATATTCTTATATTTATTGATAAGCTTGAACCGCTTCTCATAAAAAAATGTATTTTTTCAAAAACTCTTTAAATGAAAACAATTTTAAGGAATTGAAAAGAGCACTGTTGCTAACTTAGTGAAGCTTTTTATAATTTCGCTATGAAATTAATGTTTCCGTAGATACAGTCACTTTCTTAAACATTTCATAAAGAAGTAATATTCAAATATTTACTGATAAACTTGAACCATTCCTCATACAAAAATGTATTTTTCCAAACATTCTTTCAAATAAAAAAAATTTTGAACGAATTGAAAAGCGCATTATTGATAACTTAGTGGAGGTTTTTATAATTTCGCAATGAAATTAATATTTCCGGAGCTACAGTCACCTTCTTAAACATTTCAAAAGGAAGTAATATTTATATATTTACTGATAAACTTGAACCATTCCTCATACAAAAATGTATTTTTCCAAACATTCTTTCAAATCAAAAAAATTTTGAACGAATTGAAAAGCGCATTATTGATAACTTAGTGAAGCTTTTTATAATTTGGCAATGAAATTAATATTTCCGTAGATACAGTCACTTTCTTAAACATTTCATAAAGAAGTAATATTCATATATTTACTGATAAACTTGAACCATTCCTCATACAAAAACGTATTTTTCCAAAAATTCTTTAAAATGAAACAAATTTTGAAGTAATTGAAAATAGGTACTCTTGATAACTTAATGAAGATTTTTGTAATTTGAAATCAAAACAACTTCGAAAGAATTAAAAAGAGCAATATCGATAACTTAGTGAATATTTCTATAATTTCGCAATGAAGTTAATATTTCCGTAGATACAGTCACTTTCTTAAACATTTCAAAAGGAAGTAATATTCATATATTTATTGATAAGCTTGAACCGCTTCTCATAAAAAAACGTAGTTTTTCAAAAACTCTTTCAAATGAAAACAATTTTAAAGGAATTGAAAAGAGCACTGTTGCTAACTTAGTGAAGCTTTTTATAATTTCGCAATGAAATTAATATTTCCGTAGATACAGTCACTTTCTTAAATATTTCATAAAGAAGTAATATTCATATATTTACTGATAAACTTGAACCATTCCTCATACAAAAATGTATTTTTCCAAAAATTCTTTCAAATCAAAAAAATTTTGAACGAATTGAAAAGCGCATTATTGATAACTTAGTGGAGGTTTTTATAATTTCGCAATGAAATTAATATTTCCGGAGCTACAGTCACTTTCTTAAACATTTCAAAAGGAAGTTATATTCATATATTTATTTATAAGCTTGAACCTCTTCTCATAAAAAAATGTATTTTTTTCAAAAAATCTTTCAAATGAAAGCAATTTTAAAGGAATTGAAAAGAGCACTGTTAATAACTTAGTACTTTTCAATTCAAGGATTCATATGAAATTAATATTTTAATATATTTTTTTTTTATTTGAACTACTCCTCATACAAAAATTGTCTTTTCAAAAATTCATTCAAATCACACAATTTTAAAAGAATTGAAACGATAACTTGGTGAAGATTTTAATAATTTCGCAATGAAATTAATATTTCCGTAGATACAGTCACCTTCTTAAACATTTCAAAAGGAAGTAATATTCATATATTTACTGATAAACTTGAACCATTCCTCATACAAAAATGTATTTTTCCAAACATTCTTTCAAATCAAAAAAATTTTGAACGAATTGAAAAGCGCATTATTGATAACTTAGTGGAGATTTTTATAATTTCTCAATGAAATTAATATTTCCGGAGCTACAGTCACTTTCTTAAACATTTCAAAAGGAAGTAATATTCCTATATTTATTGATAAGCTTGAACCGCTTCTCATAAAAAAATTTATTTTTTCAAAAGCTCTTTCAAATGAAAACAATTTTAAAGGAATTGAAAAGAGCACTGTTAATAACTTAGTATTTTTCAATTCAAGGGTTCATATGAAAGTAATATTCATATATTTATTTGAATATATTTTTTTTTATTTGAACTACTCCTCATACAAAAATTGTCTTTTCAAACATTCATTCGAATCACACAATTTTAAAAGAATTGAAACGATAACTTGGTGAAGATTTTAATAATTTCGCAATGAAATTAATATTTCCGTAGAAACAGTCACCTTCTTAAACATTTCAAAAGGAAGTAATATTCATATATTTACTGATAAACTTGAACCATTCCTCATACAAAAATGTATTTTTCCAAACATTCTTTCAAATCAAAAAAATTTTGAACGAATTGAAAAGCGCATTATTGATAACTTAGTGAAGGTTTTTATAATTTCTCAATGAAATTAATATTTCCGGAGTTACAGTCACTTTCTTAAACATTTCAAAAGGAAGTAATATTCTTATATTTATTGATAAGCTTGAACCGCTTCTCATAAAAAAATGTATTTTTTCAAAAACTCTTTAAATGAAAACAATTTTAAGGAATTGAAAAGAGCACTGTTGCTAACTTAGTGAAGCTTTTTATAATTTCGCTATGAAATTAATGTTTCCGTAGATACAGTCACTTTCTTAAACATTTCATAAAGAAGTAATATTCAAATATTTACTGATAAACTTGAACCATTCCTCATACAAAAATGTATTTTTCCAAAAATTCTTTCAAATAAAAAAAATTTTGAACGAATTGAAAAGCGCATTATTGATAACTTAGTGCAGGTTTTTATGATTTCGCAATGAAATTAATATTTCCGGAGCTACAGTCACCTTCTTAAACATTTCAAAAGGAAGTAATATTTATATATTTACTGATAAACTTGAACCATTCCTCATACAAAAATGTATTTTTCCAAACATTCTTTCAAATCAAAAAAATTTTGAACGAATTGAAAAGCGCATTATTGATAACTTAGTGAAGCTTTTTATAATTTGGCAATAAAATTAATATTTCCGTAGATACAGTCACTTTCTTAAACATTTCATAAAGAAGTAATATTCATATATTTACTGATAAACTTGAACCATTCCTCATACAAAAACGTATTTTTCCAAAAATTCTTTAAAATGAAACAAATTTTGAAGTAATTGCACATAGGTACTCTTGATAACTTAATGAAGATTTTTGTAATTTGAAATCAAAACAACTTCGAAAGAATTAAAAAGAGCAATATCGATAACTTAGTGAATATTTCTATAATTTCGCAATGAAGTTAATATTTCCGTAGATAAAGTCACTTTCTTAAACATTTCATAAAGAAGTAATATTCAAATATTTACTGATAAACTTGAACCATTCCTCATACAAAAATGTATTTTTCCAAACATTCTTTCAAATCAAAAAAATTTTGAACGAATTGAAAAGCGCATTATTGATAACTTAGTGAAGCTTTTTATAATTTGGCTATGAAATTAATGTTTCCGTAGATACAGTCACTTTCTTAAACATTTCATAAAGAAGTAATATTCATATATTTACTGATAAACTTGAACCATTCCTCATACAAAAATGTATTTTTCCAAACATTCTTTCAAATCAAAAAAATTTTGAACGAATTGAAAAGCGCATTATTGATAACTTAGTGGAGGTTTTTATAATTTCGCAATGAAATTAATATTTCCGGAGCTACAGTCACTTTCTTAAACATTTCAAAAGGAAGTAATATTCATATATTTATTTATAAGCTTGAACCTCTTCTCATAAAAAAATGTATTTTTTTCAAAAACTCTTTCAAATGAAAGCAATTTTTAAGGAATTGAAAAGAGCACTGTTAATAACTTAGTACTTTTCAATTCAAGGATTCATATGAAATTAATATTCAAATATTTATTTTAATATATTTTTTTTATTTGAACTACTCCTCATACAAAAATTGTCTTTTCAAAAATTCATTCAAATCACACAATTTTAAAAGAATTGAAACGATAACTTGGTGAAGATTTTAATAATTTCGCAATGAAATTAATATTTCCGTAGATACAGTCACCTTCTTAAACATTTCAAAAGGAAGAAATATTCATATATTTACTGATAAACTTGAACCATTCCTCATACAAAAATGTATTTTTCCAAACATTCTTTCAAATCAAAAAAATTTTGAACGAATTGAAAAGCGCATTATTGATAACTTAGTGGAGGTTTTTATAATTTCTCAATGATATTAATATTTCCGGAGCTACAGTCACTTTCATAAACATTTCAAAAGGAAGTAATATTCCTATATTTATTGATAAGCTTGAACCGCTTCTCATAAAAAAATTTATTTTTTGAAAAGCTCTTTCAAATGAAAACAATTTTAAAGGAATTGAAAAGAGCACTGTTAATAACTTAGTATTTTTCAATTCAAGGGTTCATATGAAAGTAATATTCATATATTTATTTTAATATATTTTTTTTATTTGAACTACTCCTTATACAATAATTGTGTTTTCAAACATTCATTCAAATCACACAATCTTAAAAGAATTGAAACGATAATTTGGTGAAGATTTTAATAATTTCGCAATGAAATTAATATTTCCGGAGATACAGTCACTTTCTTAAACATTTCATAAGAAAGTAATCTTTATTAATTTATTGATAAATTTAAACCACTTCTCATTTAAAAATGTATGTTTTCATAAATTCTTTCAAATCAAAACAGTTTTAAAAGAATTGAAGAGCGATCAATTGATAATTTTGTGAAGATTTTTATAATTTTGTAATGAAATTAATATTTCTGAAGATACAGCCACTTTCTTAAACATTTCATAAAGAAGTAATGATCCTATATTTACTGATAAACTTGAACGATTCCTCATACAAAAATGTATTTTTCCAAAAATTCTTTAAAATGAAACCAATTTTAAAGGAATTGAAAATAGGTACTCTTGATAACTTAGTGATGATTTTGATAATTTTAAATCAAAACAACTTCGAAAGAATTAAAAAGAGCACTATCGATAACTTAGTGAATATTTCTATAATTTCGCAATGAAGTTAATATTTCTGTAGATACAGTCACTTTCTTAAACATTTCAAAAGGAAGTAATATTTATATATTTATTGATAAGCTTGAACCGCTTCTCATAAAAAACGTAGTTTTTCAAAAACTCTTTCAAATGAAACCAATTTTAAAGGAATTGAAAATAGGTACTCTTGATAACTTAGTGATGATTTTTATAATTTTATATCAAAACAACTTCGAAAGAATTAAAAAGAGCACTATCGATAACTTAGTGAATATTTCTATAATTTCGCAATGAAATTAATATTTCCGTAGATACAGTCACTTTCTTAAACATTTCATAAAGAAGTAATATTCATATATTTACTGATAAACTTGAACCATTCCTCATACAAAAATGTATTTTTCCAAAAATTCTTTCAAATCAAAAAAATTTTGAACGAATTGAAAAGCGCATTATTGATAACTTAGTGAAGGTTTTTATAATTTCTCAATGAAATTAATATTTCTGGAGTTACAGTCACTTTCTTAAACATTTCAAAAGGAAGTAATATTCTTATATTTATTGATAAGCTTGAACCGCTTCTCATAAAAAAATGTATTTTTTCAAAAACTCTTTATATGAAAACAATTTTAAGGAATTGAAAAGAGCACTGTTGCTAACTTAGTGAAGCTTTTTATAATTTCGCTATGAAATTAATGTTTCCGTAGATACAGTCACTTTCTTAAACATTTCATAAAGAAGTAATATTCAAATATTTACTGATAAACTTGAACCATTCCTCATACAAAAATGTATTTTTCTTTTTTATAATTTGGCAATAAAATTAATATTTCCGTAGATACAGTCACTTTCTTAAACATTTCATAAAGAAGTAATATTCATATATTTACTGATAAACTTGAACCATTCCTCATACAAAAACGTATTTTTCCAAAAATTCTTTAAAATGAAACAAATTTTGAAGTAATTGAAAATAGGTTCTCTTGATAACTTAATGAAGATTTTTGTAATTTGAAATCAAAACAACTTCGAAAGAATTAAAAAGAGCAATATCGATAACTTAGTGAATATTTCTATAATTTCGCAATGAAGTTAATATTTCCGTAGATACAGTCACTTTCTTAAACATTTCAAAAGCAAGTAATATTCATATATTTATTGATAAGCTTGAACCGCTTCTCATAAAAAAACGTAGTTTTTCAAAAACTCTTTCAAATGAAAACAATTTTAAAGGAATTGAAAAGAGCACTGTTGCTAACTTAGTGAAGCTTTTTATAATTTCGCAATGAAATTAATATTTCCGTAGATACAGTCACTTTCTTAAACATTTCATAAAGAAGTAATATTCATATATTTACTGATAAACTTGAACCATTCCTCATACAAAAATGTATTTTTCCAAAAATTCTTTCAAATCAAAAAAAATTTTGAACGAATTGAAAAGCGCATTATTGATAACTTAGTGGAGGTTTTTATAAATTCGCAATGAAATTAATATTTCCGGAGCTACAGTCACTTTCTTACACATTTCAAAAGGAAGTAATATTCATATATTTATTTATAAGCTTGAACCTCTTCTCATAAAAAAATGTATTTTTTTCAAAAAATCTTTCAAATGAAAGCAATTTTAAAGGAATTGAAAAGAGCACTGTTAATAACTTAGTACTTTTCAATTCAAGGATTCATATGAAATAAATATTCATATATTTATTTTAATATATTTTTTTTATTTGAACTACTCCTCATACAAAAATTGTCTTCTCAAAAATTCATTCAAATCACACAATTTTAAAAGAATTGAAACGATAACTTGGTGAAGATTTTAAACATTTCGCAATGAAATTAATATTTCCGTAGATACAGTCACCTTCTTAAACATTTCAAAAGGAAGTAATATTCATATATTTACTGATAAACTTGAACCATTCCGTATACAAAAATGTATTTTTCCAAACATTCTTTCAAATCAAAAAAATTTTGAACGAATTGAAAAGCGCATTATTGATAACTTAGTGGAGGTTTTTATAATTTCTCAATGAAATTAATATTTCCGGAGCTACAGTCACTTTCTTAAACATTTCAAAAGGAAGTAATATTCCTATATTTATTGATAAGCTTGAACCGCTTCTCATAAAAAAAATTATTTTTTGAAAAGCTCTTTCAAATGAAAACAATTTTAAAGGAATTGAAAAGAGAACTGTTAATAACTTAGTATTTTTCAATTCAAGGGTTCATATGAAAGTAATATTCATATATTTATTTGAATATATTTTTTTTTATTTGAACTACTCCTCATACAAAAATTGTCTTTTCAAACATTCATTCGAATCACACAATTTTAAAAGAATTGAAACGATAACTTGGTGAAGATTTTAATAATTTCGCAATGAAATTATTATTTCCGTAGATACAGTAACCTTCTTAAACATTTCATAAAGAAGTAATATTCATATATTTACTGCTAAACTTGAACCATTCCTCATACAAAAATATATTTTTTCAAAAACTCTTTCAAATGAAAACAATTTTAAAGGCATTGAAAAGAGCACTGTTGCTAACTTAGTGAAGCTTTTTATAATTTCGCTATGAAATTAATGTTTCCGTAGATACAGTCACTTTCTTAAACATTTCATAAAGAAGTAATATTAATATATTTACTGATAAACTTGAACCATTCCTCATACAAAAATGTATTTTTCCAAACATTCTTTCAAATAAAAAAAATTTTGAACGAATTGAAAAGCGCATTATTGGTAACTTAGTGGAGGTTTTTATAATTTCGCAATGAAATTAATATTTCCGTAGATACAGTCACTTTCTTAAACATTTCATAAAGAAGTAATATTCATATATTTACTGATAAACTTGAACCATTCCTCATACAAAAATGTATTTTTCCAAACATTCTTTCAAATCAAAAAAATTTTGAACGAATTGATAAGCGCGTTATTGATATTTTAGTGGAGGTTTTTATAATTTCGCAATGAAGTTAATATTTCCGTAGATACAGTCACTTTCTTAAACATTTCAAAAGGAAGTAAAATTCATATATTTATTGATAAGCTTGAACCGCTTCTCATAAAAAAATTTATTTTTTCAAAAATTCTTTCAAATGAAAACAATTTTAAAGGAATTGAAAAAAGCACTGTTAATAACTTAGTGCTTTTCAATTCAAAGTTTCATATGAAAGTAATATTCATATATTTATTTTAATATATTTTTTTTATTTGAACTACTCCTCATACAATAATTGTGTTTTCAAACATTCATTCAAATCACACAATCTTAAAAGAATTGAAACGATAATTTGGTGAAGATTTTAATAATTTCGCAATGAAATTAATATTTCCGGAGATACAGTCACTTTCTTAAACATTTCATAAGAAAGTAATCTTTATTAATTTATTGATAAATTTAAACCACTTCTCATTTAAAAATGTATGTTTTCATAAATTCCTTCAAATCAAAACAGTTTTAAAAGAATTGAAGAGCGATCAATTGATAATTTTGTGAAGATTTTTATAATTTTGTAATGAAATTAATATTTCCGAAGATACAGTCACTTTCTTAAACATTTCATAAAGAAGTAATGATCCTATATTTATTGATAAGCTTGAACCGCTTCTCATAAAAAAATTTATTTTTTCTAAAGCTCTTTCAAATGAAAACAATTTTAAAGGAATTGAAAAGAGCACTGTTAATAACTAAGTACTCTTCAATTCAAGGATTCATATGAAAGTAATATTCATATATTTATTTTAATATATTTTTTTTTATTTGAACTACTCCTCATACAAAAATTGTCTTTTCAAGCATTCTTTAAAAACAAACAATTTAAAAAGAATTGAAAAGAGCACTATCGATAACTTGGTGAAGATTTTTATAATGTCGCAATGAAAGTAATATAACCTGTAATACAGTTACTTTTAAAACATTTCATATAGAAGTAATATTCATATATTTACTGATAAACTTGAACGATTCCTCATACAAAAATGTATTTTTCCAAAAATTCTTTAAAATGAAACCAATTTTAAAGGAATTGAAAATAGGTACTCTTGATAACTTAGTGATGATTTTGATAATTTTAAATCAAAACAACTTCGAAAGAATTAAAAAGAGCACTATCGATAACTTAGTGAATATTTCTATAATTTCGCAATGAAGTTAATATTTCTGTAGATACAGTCACTTTCTTAAACATTTCAAAAGGAAGTAATATTTATATATTTATTGATAAGCTTGAACCGCTTCTCATAAAAAACGTAGTTTTTCAAAAACTCTTTCAAATGAAACCAATTTTAAAGGAATTGAAAATAGGTACTCTTGATAACTTAGTGATGATTTTTATAATTTTAAATCAAAACAACTTCGAAAGAATTAAAAAGAGCACTATCGATAACTTAGTGAATATTTCTATAATTTCGCAATGAAATTAATATTTCCGTAGATACAGTCACTTTCTTAAACATTTCATAAAGAAGTAATATTCATATATTTACTGATAAACTTGAACCATTCCTCATACAAAAATGTATTTTTCCACACATTCTTTCAAATCAAAAAAATTTTGAACGAATTGAAAAGCGCATTATTGATAACTTAGTAAAGGTTTTTATTATTTCTCAATGAAATTAATATTTCCGGAGTTACAGTCACTTTCTTAAACATTTCAAAAGGTAGTAAAATTCTTATATTTATTGATAAGCTTGAACCGCTTCTCATAAAAAAATGTATTTTTTCAAAAACTCTTTAAATGAAAACAATTTTAAGGAATTGAAAAGAGCACTGTTGCTAACTTAGTGAAGCTTTTTATAATTTCGCTATGAAATTAATATTTCCGTAGATACAGTCACTTTCTTAAACATTTCATAAAGAAGTAATATTCATATATTTACTGATAAACTTGAACCATTCCTCATACAAAAATGTATTTTTCCAAAAATTCTTTCAAATCAAAAAAAATTTTGAACGAATTGAAAAGCGCATTATTGATAACTTAGTGGAGGTTTTTATAATTTCGCAATGAAATTAATATTTCCGGAGCTACAATCACTTTCTTAAACATTTCAAAAGGAAGTAATATTCATATATTTATTTATAAGCTTGAACCTCTTCTCATAAAAAAATGTATTTTTTTCAAAAAATCTTTCAAATGAAAGCAATTTTAAAGGAATTGAAAAGAGCACTGTTAATAACTTAGTACTTTTCAATTCAAGGATTCATATGAAATAAATATTCATATATTTATTTGAATATATTTTTTTTTATTTGAACTACTCCTCATACAAAAATTGTCTTTTCAAACATTCATTCGAATCACACAATTTTAAAAGAATTGAAACGATAACTTGGTGAAGATTTTAATAATTTCGCAATGAAATTATTATTTCCGTAGATACAGTAACCTTCTTAAACATTTCATATAGAAGTAATATTCATATATATACTGATAAACTTGAACCATTCCTCATACAAAAATGTATTTTTCCACACATTCTTTCAAATCAAACCAATTTTAAAGGAATTGAAAATAGGTACTCTTGATAACTTAGTGATGATTTTTATAATTTTAAATCAAAACAACTTCGAAAGAATTAAAAAGAGCACTATCGATAACTTAGTGAATATTTCTATAATTTCGCAATGAAGTTAATATTTCTGTAGATACAGTCACTTTCTTAAACATTTCAAAAGGAAGTAATATTCATATATTTACTTATAAACTTGAACCATTCCTCATACAAAAATGTATTTTTCCAAACATTCTTTCAAATCAAAAAAATTTTGAACGAATTGAAAAGCGCATTATTGATAACTTAGTGGAGGTTTTTATAATTTCTCAATGAAATTAATATTTCCGAAGTTACAGTCACTTTCTTAAACATTTCAAAAGGAAGTAATATTCATATATTTATTGATAACCTTGAACCGCTTCTCATAAAAATATGTATTTTTTCAAAAACTCTTTCAAATGAAAACAATTTTAAGGAATTGAAAAGAGCACTGTTGCTAACTTAGTGAAGCTTTTTATAATTTCGCTATGAAATTAATGTTTCCGTAGATACAGTCACTTTCTTAAACATTTGATAAAGAAGTAATATTCATATATTAACTGATAAACTTGAACCATTCCTCATACAAAAGTGTATTTTTCCAAACATTCTTTCAAATAAAAAAAATTTTGAACGAATTGAAATTATTATAATAATTATTGATAACTTAGTGGAGGTTTTTATAATTTCGCAATGAAATTAATATTTCCGTAGATACAGTCACTTTCTTAAACATTTCATAAAGAAGTAATATTCATATATTTACTGATAAACTTGAACCATTCCTCATACAAAAATGTATTTTTCCAAACATTCTTTCAAATCAAAAAAATTTTGAACGAATTGATAAGCGCGTTATTGATATTTTAGTGGAGGTTTTTATAATTTCGCAATGAAGTTAATATTTCCGTAGATACAGTCACTTTCTTAAACATTTCAAAAGGAAGTAAAATTCATATATTTATTGATAAGCTTGAACCGCTTCTCATAAAAAAATTTATTTTTTCAAAAACTCTTTCAAATGAAAACAATTTTAAAGGAATTGAAAAAAGCACTGTTAATAACTTAGTGCTTTTCAATTCAAAGTTTCATATGAAAGTAATATTCATATATTTATTTTAATATATTTTTTTTATTTGAACTACTCCTCATACAATAATTGTGTTTTCAAACATTCATTCAAATCACACAATCTTAAAAGAATTGAAACGATAATTTCGTGAAGATTTTAATAATTTCGCAATGAAATTAATATTTCCGGAGATACAGTCACTTTCTTAAACATTTCATAAGAAAGTAATCTTTATTAATTTATTGATAAATTTAAACCACTTCTCATTTAAAAATGTATGTTTTCATAAATTCTTTCAAATCAAAACAGTTTTAAAAGAATTGAAGAGCGATCAATTGATAATTTTGTGAAGATTTTTATAATTTTGTAATGAAATTAATATTTCCGAAGATACAGTCACTTTCTTAAACATTTCATAAAGAAGTAATGATCCTATATTTATTGATAAGCTTGAACCGCTTCTCATAAAAAAATTTATTTTTTCTAAAGCTCTTTCAAATGAAAACAATTTTTAAGGAATTGAAAAGAGCACTGTTAATAACTAAGTACTCTTCAATTCAAGGATTCATATGAAAGTAATATTCATATATTTATTTTAATATATTTTTTTTTATTTGAACTACTCCTCATACAAAAATTGTCTTTTCAAGCATTCTTTAAAAACAAACAATTTAAAAAGAATTGAAAAGAGCATTATCGATAACTTGGTGAAGATTTTTATAATGTCGCAATGAAAGTAATATAACCTGTAATACAGTTACTTTTAAAACATTTCATATAGAAGTAATATTCATATATTTACTGATAAACTTGAACGATTCCTCATACAAAAATGTATTTTTCCAAAAATTCTTTAAAATGAAACCAATTTTAAAGGAATTGAAAATAGGTACTCTTGATAACTTAGTGATGATTTTGATAATTTTAAATCAAAACAACTTCGAAAGAATTAAAAAGAGCACTATCGATAACTTAGTGAATATTTCTATAATTTTGCAATGAAGTTAATATTTCTGTAGATACAGTCACTTTCTTAAACATTTCAAAAGGAAGTAATATTTATATATTTATTGATAAGCTTGAACCGCTTCTCATAAAAAACGTAGTTTTTCAAAAACTCTTTCAAATGAAACCAATTTTAAAGGAATTGAAAATAGGTACTCTTGATAACTTAGTGATGATTTTTATAATTTTAAATCAAAACAACTTCGAAAGAATTAAAAAGAGCACTATCGATAACTTAGTGAATATTTCTATAATTTCGCAATGAAATTAATATTTCCGTAGATACAGTCACTTTCTTAAACATTTCATAAAGAAGTAATATTCATATATTTACTGATAAACTTGAACCATTCCTCATACAAAAATGTATTTTTCCACACATTCTTTCAAATCAAAAAAATTTTGAACGAATTGAAAAGCGCATTATTGATAACTTAGTAAAGGTTTTTATTATTTCTCAATGAAATTAATATTTCCGGAGTTACAGTCACTTTCTTAAACATTTCAAAAGGAAGTAATATTCTTATATTTATTGATAAGCTTGAACCGCTTCTCATAAAAAATGTATTTTTTCAAAAACTCTTTAAATGAAAACAATTTTAAGGAATTGAAAAGAGCACTGTTGCTAACTTAGTGAAGCTTTTTATAATTTCGCTATGAAATTAATGTTTCCGTAGATACAGTCACTTTCTTAAACATTTCATAAAGAAGTAATATTCAAATATTTACTGATAAAATACATTTCAAAAGGAAGTAATATTCATATATTTACTGATAAACTTGAACCATTCCGTATACAAAAATGTATTTTTCCAAACATTCTTTCAAATCAAAAAAATTTTGAACGAATTGAAAAGCGCATTATTGATAACTTAGTGGAGGTTTTTATAATTTCTCAATGAAATTAATATTTCCGGAGCTACAGTCACTTTCTTAAACATTTCAAAAGGAAGTAATATTCCTATATTTATTGATAAGCTTGAACCGCTTCTCATAAAAAAAATTATTTTTTGAAAAGCTCTTTCAAATGAAAACAATTTTAAAGGAATTGAAAAGAGAACTGTTAATAACTTAGTATTTTTCAATTCAAGGGTTCATATGAAAGTAATATTCATATATTTATTTGAATATATTTTTTTTTATTTGAACTACTCCTCATACAAAAATTGTCTTTTCAAACATTCATTCGAATCACACAATTTTAAAAGAATTGAAACGATAACTTGGTGAAGATTTTAATAATTTCGCAATGAAATTATTATTTCCGTAGATACAGTTACCTTCTTAAACATTTCATATAGAAGTAATATTCATATATTTACTGATAAACTTGAACCATTCCTCATACAAAAATGTATTTTTCCACACATTCTTTCAAATCAAACCAATTTTAAAGGAATTGAAAAGAGCACTGTTGCTAACTTAGTGAAGCTTTTTATAATTTCGCTATGAAATTAATGTTTCCGTAGATACAGTCACTTTCTTAAACATTTCAAAAGGAAGTAATATTCATATATTTATTGATAAGCTTGAACCGCTTCTCATAAAAAACGTAGTTTTTCAAAAACTCTTTCAAATGAAACCAATTTTAAAGGAATTGAAAATAGGTACTCTTGATAACTTAGTGATGATTTTTATAATTTTAAATCAAAACAACTTCGAAAGAATTAAAAAGAGCACTATCGATAACTTAGTGAATATTTCTATAATTTCGCAATGAAGTTAATATTTCTGTAGATACAGTCACTTTCTTAAACATTTCAAAAGGAAGTAATATTCATATATTTACTGATAAACTTGAACCATTCCTCATACAAAAATGTATTTTTTCAAACATTCTTTCAAATCAAAAAAATTTTGAACGAATTGAAAAGCGCATTATTGATAACTTAGTGGAGGTTTTTATAATTTCTCAATGAAATTAATATTTCCGAAGTTACAGTCACTTTCTTAAACATTTCAAAAGGAAGTAATATTCATATATTTATTGATAACCTTGAACCGCTTCTCATAAAAATATGTATTTTTTCAAAAACTCTTTCAAATGAAAACAATTTTAAGGAATTGAAAAGAGCACTGTTGCTAACTTAGTGAAGCTTTTTATAATTTCGCTATGAAATTAATGTTTCCGTAGATACAGTCACTTTCTTAAACATTTGATAAAGAAGTAATATTCATATATTAACTGATAAACTTGAACCATTCCTCATACAAAAGTGTATTTTTCCAAACATTCTTTCAAATAAAAAAAATTTTGAACGAATTGAAATTATTATAATAATTATTGATAACTTAGTGGAGGTTTTTATAATTTCGCAATGAAATTAATATTTCCGTAGATACAGTCACCTTCTTAAACATTTCAAAAGGAAGTAATATTCGTATATTTACTGATAAACTTGAACCATTCCTCATACAAAAATGTATTTTTCCAAACATTCTTTCAAATCAAAAAAATTTTGAACGAATTGAAAAGCGCATTATTGATAACTTTATGGAGGTTTTTATAATTTCGCAATGAAATTAATATTTCCGGAGCTACAGTCACCTTCTTAAACATTTCAAAAGGAAGTAATATTTATATATTTACTGATAAGCTTGAACCATTCCTCATACAAAAATGTATTTTTCCAAACATTCTTTCAAATCAAAAAAATTTTTAACGAATTGAAAAGAGCACTGTTGCTAACTTAGTGAAGCTTTTTATAATTTCGCAATGAAATTAATATTTCCGTAGATACAGTCACTTTCTTAAACATTTCATAAAGAAGTAATATTCATATATTTACTGATAAACTTGAACCATTCCTCATACAAAAATGTATTTTTCCAAAAATTCTTTAAAATGAAACAAATTTTAAAGGAATTGAAAATAGGTACTCTTGGTAACTTAATGAAGATTTTTGTAATTTGAAATCAAAACAACTTCGAAAGAATTAAAAAGGGTAATATCGATAACTTAGTGAATATTTCTATAATTTCGCAATGAAGTTAATATTTCCGTAGATACAGTCACTTTCTTAAACATTTCAAAAGGAAGTAATATTCATATATTTATTGATAAGCTTGAACCGCTTCTAATAAAAAAACGTAGTTTTTCAAAAACTCTTTCAAATGAAAACAATTTTAAAGGAATTGAAATGAGCACTGTTGCTAACTTAGTGAAGCTTTTTATAATTTCGCTATGAAATTAATGTTTCCGTAGATACAGTCACTTTCTTAAACATTTCATAAAGAAGTAATATTCATATATTTACTGATAAACTTGAACCATTCCTCATACAAAAATGTATTTTTCCAAAAATTCTTTCAAATCAAAAAAAATTTTGAACGAATTGAAAAGCGCATTATTGATAACTTAGTGGAGGTTTTTATAATTTCGCAATGAAATTAATATTTCCGGGGCTACAATCACTTTCTTAAACATTTCAAAAGGAAGTAATATTCATATATTTATTTATAAGCTTGAACCTCTTCTCATAAAAAAATGTATTTTTTTCAAAAAATCTTTCAAATGAAAGCAATTTTAAAGGAATTGAAAAGAGCACTGTTAATAACTTAGTACTTTTCAATTCAAGGATTCATATGAAATAAATATTCATATATTTATTTTAATATATTTTTTTTTTATTTGAACTACTCCTCATACAAAAATTGTCTTTTCAAAAATTCATTCAAATCACACAATTTTAAAAGAATTGAAACGATAACTTGGTGAAGATTTTAATAATTTCGCAATGAAATTAATATTTCCGTTGATACAGTCACCTTCTTAAACATTTCAAAAGGAAGTAATATTCATATATTTACTGATAAACTTGAACCATTCCGTATACAAAAATGTATTTTTCCAAACATTCTTTCAAATCAAAAAAATTTTTAACGAATTGAAAAGCGCATTATTGATAACTTAGAGGAGGTTTTTATAATTTCTCAATGAAATTAATATTTCCGAAGATACAGTCACTTTCTTAAACATTTCATAAAGAAGTAATGATCCTATATTTATTGATAAGCTTGAACCGCTTCTCATAAAAAAATTTATTTTTTCTAAAGCTCTTTCAAATGAAAACAATTTTAAAGGAATTGAAAAGAGCACTGTTAATAACTAAGTACTTTTCAATTCAAGGATTCATATGAAAGTAATATTCATATATTTATTTTAATATATTTTTTTTTATTTGAACTACTCCTCATACAAAAATTGTCTTTTCAAGCATTCTTTAAAAACAAACAATTTAAAAAGAATTGAAAAGAGCACTATCGATAACTTGGTAAAGTGTTTTATAATGTCGCAATGAAAGTAATATAACCTGTAATACAGTTACTTTTAAAACATTTCATATAGAAGTAATACTCATATATTTACTGATAAACTTGAACGATTCCTCATACAAAAATGTATTTTTCCAAAAATTCTTTAAAATGAAACCAATTTTAAAGGAATTGAAAATAGGTACTCTTGATAACTTAGTGATGATTTTGATAATTTTAAATCAAAACAACTTCGAAAGAATTAAAAAGAGCACTATCGATAACTTAGTGAATATTTCTATAATTTCGCAATGAAGTTAATATTTCTGTAGATACAGTCACTTTCTTAAACATTTCAAAAGGAAGTAATATTCATATATTTACTGATAAACTTGAACCATTCCTCATACAAAAATGTATTTTTCCACACATTCTTTCAAATCAAACCAATTTTAAAGGAATTGAAAATAGGTACTCTTGATAACTTAGTGATGATTTTTATAATTTTAAATCAAAACAACTTCGAAAGAATTAAAAAGAGCACTATCGATAACTTAGTGAATATTTCTATAATTTCGCAATGAAGTTAATATTTCTGTAGATACAGTCACTTTCTTAAACATTTCAAAAGGAAGTAATATTCATATATTTACTGATAAACTTGAACCATTCCTCATACAAAAATGTATTTTTCCACACATTCTTTCAAATCAAACCAATTTTAAAGGAATTGAAAATAGGTACTCTTGATAACTTAGTGATGATTTTTATAATTTTAAATCAAAACAACTTCGAAAGAATTAAAAAGAGCACTATCGATAACTTAGTGAATATTTCTATAATTTCGCAATGAAGTTAATATTTCTGTAGATACAGTCACTTTCTTAAACATTTCAAAAGGAAGTAATATTCATATATTTACTGATAAACTTGAACCATTCCTCATACAAAAGTGTATTTTTCCAAACATTCTTTCAAATAAAAAAAATTTTGAACGAATTGAAATTATTATAATAATTATTGATAACTTAGTGGAGGTTTTTATAATTTCGCAATGAAATTAATATTTCCGTAGATACAGTCACCTTCTTAAACATTTCAAAAGGAAGTAATATTCGTATATTTACTGATAAACTTGAACCATTCCTCATACAAAAATGTATTTTTCCAAACATTCTTTCAAATCAAAAAAATTTTGAACGAATTGAAAAGCGCATTATTGATAACTTTATGGAGGTTTTTATAATTTCGCAATGAAATTAATATTTCCGGAGCTACAGTCACCTTCTTAAACATTTCAAAAGGAAGTAATATTTATATATTTACTGATAAACTTGAACCATTCCTCATACAAAAATGTATTTTTCCAAACATTCTTTCAAATCAAAAAAATTTTGAACGAATTGAAAAGCGCATTATTGATAACTTAGTGGAGGTTTTTATAATTTCTCAATGAAATTAATATTTCCGAAGTTACAGTCACTTTCTTAAACATTTCAAAAGGAAGTAATATTCATATATTTATTGATAACCTTGAACCGCTTCTCATAAAAATATGTATTTTTTCAAAAACTCTTTCAAATGAAAACAATTTTAAGGAATTGAAAAGAGCACTGTTGCTAACTTAGTGAAGCTTTTTATAATTTCGCTATGAAATTAATGTTTCCGTAGATACAGTCACTTTCTTAAACATTTCATAAAGAAGTAATATTCATATATTAACTGATAAACTTGAACCATTCCTCATACAAAAGTGTATTTTTCCAAACATTCTTTCAAATAAAAAAAATTTTGAACGAATTGAAATTATTATAATAATTATTGATAACTTAGTGGAGGTTTTTATAATTTCGCAATGAAATTAATATTTCCGTAGATACAGTCACCTTCTTAAACATTTCAAAAGGAAGTAATATTCGTATATTTACTGATAAACTTGAACCATTCCTCATACAAAAATGTATTTTTCCAAACATTCTTTCAAATCAAAAAAATTTTGAACGAATTGAAAAGCGCATTATTGATAACTTTATGGAGGTTTTTATAATTTCGCAATGAAATTAATATTTCCGGAGCTACAGTCACCTTCTTAAACATTTCAAAAGGAAGTAATATTTATATATTTACTGATAAACTTGAACCATTCCTCATACAAAAATGTATTTTTCCAAACATTCTTTCAAATCAAAAAAATTTTGAACGAATTGAAAAGAGCACTGTTGCTAACTTAGTGAAGCTTTTTATAATTTCGCAATGAAATTAATATTTCCGTAGATACAGTCACTTTCTTAAACATTTCATAAAGAAGTAATATTCATATATTTACTGATAAACTTGAACCATTCCTCATACAAAAATGTATTTTTCCAAAAATTCTTTAAAATGAAACAAATTTTAAAGGAATTGAAAATAGGTACTCTTGGTAACTTAATGAAGATTTTTGTAATTTGAAATCAAAACAACTTCGAAAGAATTAAAAAGCGTAATATCGATAACTTAGTGAATATTTCTATAATTTCGCAATGAAGTTAATATTTCCGTAGATACAGTCACTTTCTTAAACATTTCAAAAGGAAGTAATATTCATATATTTATTGATAAGCTTGAACCGCTTCTAATAAAAAAACGTAGTTTTTCAAAAACTCTTTCAAATGGAAACAATTTTAAAGGAATTGAAAAGAGCACTGTTGCTAACTTAGTGAAGCTTTTTATAATTTCGCTATGAAATTAATGTTTCCGTAGATACAGTCACTTTCTTAAACATTTCATAAAGAAGTAATATTGATATATTTACTGATAAACTTGAACCATTCCTCATACAAAAATGTATTTTTCCAAAAATTCTTTCAAATCAAAAAAAATTTTGAACGAATTGAAAAGCGCATTATTGATAACTTAGTGGAGGTTTTTATAATTTCGCAAGTAAATTAATATTTCCGGTGCTACAATCACTTTCTTAAACATTTCAAAAGGAAGTAATATTCATATATTTATTTATAAGCTTGAACCTCTTCTCATAAAAAAATGTATTTTTTTCAAAAAATCTTTCAAATGAAAGCAATTTTAAAGGAATTGAAAAGAGCACTGTTAATAACTTAGTACTTTTCAATTCAAGGATTCATATGAAATAAATATTCATATATTTATTTTAATATATTTTTTTTTTATTTGAACTACTCCTCATACAAAAATTGTCTTTTCAAAAATTCATTCAAATCACACAATTTTAAAAGAATTGAAACGATAACTTGGTGAAGATTTTAATAATTTCGCAATGAAATTAATATTTCCGTTGATACAGTCACCTTCTTAAACATTTCAAAAGGAAGTAATATTCATATATTTACTGATAAACTTGAACCATTCCGTATACAAAAATGTATTTTTCCAAACATTCTTTCAAATCAAAAAAATTTTGAACGAATTGAAAAGCGCATTATTGATAACTTAGTGGAGGTTTTTATAATTTCTCAATGAAATTAATATTTCCGAAGATACAGTCACTTTCTTAAACATTTCATAAAGAAGTAATGATCCTATATTTATTGATAAGCTTGAACCGCTTCTCATAAAAAAATTTATTTTTTGAAAAGCTCTTTCAAATGAAAACAATTTTAAAGGAATTGAAAAGAGCACTGTTAATAACTAAGTACTTTTCAATTCAAGGATTCATATGAAAGTAATATTCATATATTTATTTTAATATATTTTTTTTTATTTGAACTACTCCTCATACAAAAATTGTCTTTTCAAGCATTCTTTAAAAACAAACAATTTAAAAAGAATTGAAAAGAGCACTATCGATAACTTGGTAAAGTGTTTTATAATGTCGCAATGAAAGTAATATAACCTGTAATACAGTTACTTTTAAAACATTTCATATAGAAGTAATACTCATATATTTACTGATAAACTTGAACGATTCTTCATACAAAAATGTATTTTTCCAAAAATTCTTTAAAATGAAACCAATTTTAAAGGAATTGAAAATAGGTACTCTTGATAACTTAGTGATGATTTTGATAGTTTTAAATCAAAACAACTTCGAAAGAATTAAAAAGAGCACTATCGATAACTTAGTGAATATTTCTATAATTTCGCAATGAAGTTAATATTTCTGTAGATACAGTCACTTTCTTAAACATTTCAAAAGGCAGTAATATTTATATATTTATTGATAAGCTTGAACCGCTTCTCATAAAAAACGTAGTTTTTCAAAAACTCTTTCAAATGAAACCAATTTTAAAGGAATTGAAAATAGGTACTCTTGATAACTTAGTGATGATTTTTATAATTTTAAATCAAAACAACTTCGAAAGAATTAAAAAGAGCACTATCGATAACTTAGTGAATATTTCTATAATTTCGCAATGAAATTAATATTTCCGTAGATACAGTCACTTTCTTAAACATTTCATAAAGAAGTAATATTCATATATTTACTGATAAACTTGAACCATTCCTCATACAAAAATGTATTTTTCCACACATTCTTTCAAATCAAAAAAATTTTGAACGAATTGAAAAGCGCATTATTGATAACTTAGTAAAGGTTTTTATAATTTCGCTATGAAATTAATGTTTCCGTAGATACAGTCACTTTCTTAAACATTTCATAAAGAAGTAATATTCATATATTAACTGATAAACTTGAACCATTCCTCATACAAAAGTGTATTTTTCCAAACATTCTTTCAAATAAAAAAAATTTTGAACGAATTGAAATTATTATAATAATTATTGATAACTTAGTGGAGGTTTTTATAATTTCGCAATGAAATTAATATTTCCGGAGTTACAGTCACTTTCTTAAACATTTCAAAAGGAAGTAATATTCTTATATTTACTGATAAACTTGAACCATTCCTCATACAAAAACGTATTTTTCCAAAAATTCTTTAAAATGAAACAAATTTTGAAGTAATTGAAAATAGGTACTCTTGATAACTTAATGAAGATTTTTGTAATTTGAAATCAAAACAACTTCGAAAGAATTAAAAAGAGCAATATCGATAACTTAGTGAATATTTCTATAATTTCGCAATGAAGTTAATATTTCCGTAGATACAGTCACTTTCTTAAACATTTCAAAAGCAAGTAATATTCATATATTTATTGATAAGCTTGAACCGCTTCTCATAAAAAAACGTAGTTTTTCAAAAACTCTTTCAAATGAAAACAATTTTAAAGGAATTGAAAAGAGCACTGTTGCTAACTTAGTGAAGCTTTTTATAATTTCGCAATGAAATTAATATTTCCGTAGATACAGTCACTTTCTTAAACATTTCATAAAGAAGTAATATTCATATATTTACTGATAAACTTGAACCATTCCTCATACAAAAATGTATTTTTCAAAAATTCTTTCAAATCAAAAAAAATTTTGAACGAATTGAAAAGCGCATTATTGATAACTTAGTGGAGGTTTTTATAATTTCGCAATGAAATTAATATTTCCGGAGCTACAATCACTTTCTTAAACATTTCAAAAGGAAGTAATATTCATATATTTATTTATAAGCTTGAACCTCTTCTCATAAAAAAATGTATTTTTTTCAAAAAATCTTTCAAATGAAAGCAATTTTAAAGGAATTGAAAAGAGCACTGTTAATAACTTAGTACTTTTCAATTCAAGGATTCATATGAAATAAATATTCATATATTTATTTTAATATATTTTTTTTTTATTTGAACTACTCCTCATACAAAAATTGTCTTTTCAAAAATTCATTCAAATCACACAATTTTAAAAGAATTGAAACGATAACTTGGTGAAGATTTTAATAATTTCGCAATGAAATTAATATTTCCGTAGATACAGTCACCTTCTTAAACATTTCAAAAGGAAGTAATATTCATATATTTACTGATAAACTTGAACCATTCCGTATACAAAAATGTATTTTTCCAAACATTCTTTCAAATCAAAAAAATTTTGAACGAATTGAAAAGCGCATTATTGATAACTTAGTGGAGGTTTTTATAATTTCTCAATGAAATTAATATTTCCGGAGCTACAGTCACTTTCTTAAACATTTCAAAAGGAAGTAATATTCCTATATTTATTGATAAGCTTGAACCGCTTCTCATAAAAAAATTTATTTTTTGAAAAGCTCTTTCAAATGAAAACAATTTTAAAGGAATTGAAAAGAGAACGGTTAATAACTTAGTATTTTTCAATTCAAGGGTTCATATGAAAGTAATATTCATATATTTATTTGAATATATTTTTTTTTATTTGAACTACTCCTCATACAAAAATTGTCTTTTCAAACATTCATTCGAATCACACAATTTTAAAAGAATTGAAACGATAACTTGGTGAAGATTTTAATAATTTCGCAATGAAATTATTATTTCCGTAGATACAGTAACCTTCTTAAACATTTCATATAGAAGTAATATTCATATATTTACTGATAAACTTGAACCATTCCTCATACAAAAATGTATTTTTCCACACATTCTTTCAAATCAAACTAATTTTAAAGGAATTGAAAATAGGTACTCTTGATAACTTAGTGATGATTTTTATAATTTTAAATCAAAACAACTTCGAAAGAATTAAAAAGAGCACTATCGATAACTTAGTGAATATCTCTATAATTTCGCAATGAAGTTAATATTTCTGTAGATACAGTCACTTTCTTAAACATTTCAAAAGGAAGTAATATTCATATATTTATTGATAAACTTGAACCATTCCTCATACAAAAATGTATTTTTCCAAAAATTCTTTCAAATCAAAAAAAATTTTGAACGAATTGAAAAGCGCATTATTGATAACTTAGTGGAGGTTTTTATAATTTCGCAAGTAAATTAATATTTCCGGAGCTACAGTCACTTTTATAAACATTTCAAAAGGAAGTAATATTCATATATTTATTAATAAGCTTGAACCGCTTCTCATAAAAAAATGTATTTTTTCAAAAACTCTTTCAAATGAAAACAATTTTAAAGGAATTGAAAAGAGCACTGTTAATAACTTAGTACTTTTCAATTCAAGGATTCATATGAAAGTAATATTCATATATTTATTTTAATATATATTTTTTTTTATTTGAACTACTCCTCATACAAAAATTGTCTTTTCAAACATTCATTCAAATCACACAATTTTAAAAGAATTGAAACGATAACTTGGTGATGATTTTAATAATTTCGCAATGAAATTAATATTTCCGTAGATACAGTCACCTTCTTAAACATTTCAAAAGGAAGTAATGTTCATATATTTACTGATAAACTTGAACCATTCCTCATACAAAAATGTATTTTTCCAAACATTCTTTCAAATCAAAAAAATTTTGAACGAATTGAAAAGCGCATTATTGATAACTTAGTGGAGGTTTTTATAATTTCTCAATGAAATTAATATTTCCGAAGTTACAGTCACTTTCTTAAACATTTCAAAAGGAAGTAATATTCATATATTTATTGATAACCTTGAACCACTTCTCATAAAAATATGTATTTTTTCAAAAACTCTTTCAAATGAAAACAATTTTAAGGAATTAAAAAGAGCACTGTTGCTAACTTAGTGAAGCTTTTTATAATTTCGCTATGAAATTAATGTTTCCGTAGATACAGTCACTTTCTTAAACATTTCATAAAGAAGTAATATTCAAATATTTACTGATAAAATACATTTCAAAAGGAAGTAATATTCATATATTTACTGATAAACTTGAACCATTCCGTATACAAAAATGTATTTTTCCAAACATTCTTTCAAATCAAAAAAATTTTGAACGAATTGAAAAGCGCATTATTGATAACTTAGTGGAGGTTTTTATAATTTCTCAATGAAATTAATATTTCCGGAGCTACAGTCACTTTCTTAAACATTTCAAAAGGAAGTAATATTCCTATATTTATTGATAAGCTTGAACCGCTTCTCATAAAAAAAATTATTTTTTGAAAAGCTCTTTCAAATGAAAACAATTTTAAAGGAATTGAAAAGAGAACTGTTAATAACTTAGTATTTTTCAATTCAAGGGTTCATATGAAAGTAATATTCATATATTTATTTGAATATATTTTTTTTTATTTGAACTACTCCTCATACAAAAATTGTCTTTTCAAACATTCATTCGAATCACACAATTTTAAAAGAATTGAAACGATAACTTGGTGAAGATTTTAATAATTTCGCAATGAAATTATTATTTCCGTAGATACAGTAACCTTCTTAAACATTTCATATAGAAGTAATATTCATATATTTACTGATAAACTTGAACCATTCCTCATACAAAAATGTATTTTTCCACACATTCTTTCAAATCAAACCAATTTTAAAGGAATTGAAAATAGGTACTCTTGATAACTTAGTGATGATTTTTATAATTTTAAATCAAAACAACTTCGAAAGAATTAAAAAGAGCACTATCGATAACTTAGTGAATATTTCTATAATTTCGCAATGAAGTTAATATTTCTGTAGATACAGTCACTTTCTTAAACATTTCAAAAGGAAGTAATATTCATATATTTACTGATAAACTTGAACCATTCCTCATACAAAAATGTATTTTTTCAAACATTCTTTCAAATCAAAAAAATTTTGAACGAATTGAAAAGCGCATTATTGATAACTTAGTGGAGGTTTTTATAATTTCTCAATGAAATTAATATTTCCGAAGTTACAGTCACTTTCTTAAACATTTCAAAAGGAAGTAATATTCATATATTTATTAATAAGCTTGAACTGCTTCTCATAAAAAAATGTATTTTTTCAAAAACTCTTTCAAATGAAAACAATTTTAAAGGAATTGAAAAGAGCACTGTTAATAACTTAGTACTTTTCAATTCAAGGATTCATATGAAAGTAATATTCATATATTTATTTTAATATATATTTTTTTTTATTTGAACTACTCCTCATACAAAAATTGTCTTTTCAAACATTCATTCAAATCACACAATTTTAAAAGAATTGAAACGATAACTTGGTGATGATTTTAATAATTTCGCAATGAAATTAATATTTCCGTAGATACAGTCACCTTCTTAAACATTTCAAAAGGAAGTAATGTTCATATATTTACTGATAAACTTGAACCATTCCTCATACAAAAATGTATTTTTCCAAACATTCTTTCAAATCAAAAAAATTTTGAACGAATTGAAAAGCGCATTATTGATAACTTAGTGGAGGTTTTTATAATTTCTCAATGAAATTAATATTTCCGAAGTTACAGTCACTTTCTTAAACATTTCAAAAGGAAGTAATATTCATATATTTATTGATAACCTTGAACCACTTCTCATAAAAATATGTATTTTTTCAAAAACTCTTTCAAATGAAAACAATTTTAAGGAATTAAAAAGAGCACTGTTGCTAACTTAGTGAAGCTTTTTATAATTTCGCTATGAAATTAATGTTTCCGTAGATACAGTCACTTTCTTAAACATTTCATAAAGAAGTAATATTCAAATATTTACTGATAAAATACATTTCAAAAGGAAGTAATATTCATATATTTACTGATAAACTTGAACCATTCCGTATACAAAAATGTATTTTTCCAAACATTCTTTCAAATCAAAAAAATTTTGAACGAATTGAAAAGCGCATTATTGATAACTTAGTGGAGGTTTTTATAATTTCTCAATGAAATTAATATTTCCGGAGCTACAGTCACTTTCTTAAACATTTCAAAAGGAAGTAATATTCCTATATTTATTGATAAGCTTGAACCGCTTCTCATAAAAAAAATTATTTTTTGAAAAGCTCTTTCAAATGAAAACAATTTTAAAGGAATTGAAAAGAGAACTGTTAATAACTTAGTATTTTTCAATTCAAGGGTTCATATGAAAGTAATATTCATATATTTATTTGAATATATTTTTTTTTATTTGAACTACTCCTCATACAAAAATTGTCTTTTCAAACATTCATTCGAATCACACAATTTTAAAAGAATTGAAACGATAACTTGGTGAAGATTTTAATAATTTCGCAATGAAATTATTATTTCCGTAGATACAGTAACCTTCTTAAACATTTCATATAGAAGTAATATTCATATATTTACTGATAAACTTGAACCATTCCTCATACAAAAATGTATTTTTCCACACATTCTTTCAAATCAAACCAATTTTAAAGGAATTGAAAATAGGTACTCTTGATAACTTAGTGATGATTTTTATAATTTTAAATCAAAACAACTTCGAAAGAATTAAAAAGAGCACTATCGATAACTTAGTGAATATTTCTATAATTTCGCAATGAAGTTAATATTTCTGTAGATACAGTCACTTTCTTAAACATTTCAAAAGGAAGTAATATTCATATATTTACTGATAAACTTGAACCATTCCTCATACAAAAATGTATTTTTTCAAACATTCTTTCAAATCAAAAAAATTTTGAACGAATTGAAAAGCGCATTATTGATAACTTAGTGGAGGTTTTTATAATTTCTCAATGAAATTAATATTTCCGAAGTTACAGTCACTTTCTTAAACATTTCAAAAGGAAGTAATATTCATATATTTATTGATAACCTTGAACCGCTTCTCATAAAAATATGTATTTTTTCAAAAACTCTTTCAAATGAAAACAATTTTAAGGAATTGAAAAGAGCACTGTTGCTAACTTAGTGAAGCTTTTTATAATTTCGCTATGAAATTAATGTTTCCGTAGATACAGTCACTTTCTTAAACATTTGATAAAGAAGTAATATTCATATATTAACTGATAAACTTGAACCATTCCTCATACAAAAGTGTATTTTTCCAAACATTCTTTCAAATAAAAAAAATTTTGAACGAATTGAAATTATTATAATAATTATTGATAACTTAGTGGAGGTTTTTATAATTTCGCAATGAAATTAATATTTCCGTAGATACAGTCACCTTCTTAAACATTTCAAAAGGAAGTAATATTCGTATATTTACTGATAAACTTGAACCATTCCTCATACAAAAATGTATTTTTCCAAACATTCTTTCAAATCAAAAAAATTTTGAACGAATTGAAAAGCGCATTATTGATAACTTTATGGAGGTTTTTATAATTTCGCAATGAAATTAATATTTCCGGAGCTACAGTCACCTTCTTAAACATTTCAAAAGGAAGTAATATTTATATATTTACTGATAAACTTGAACCATTCCTCATACAAAAATGTATTTTTCCAAACATTCTTTCAAATCAAAAAAATTTTGAACGAATTGAAAAGAGCACTGTTGCTAACTTAGTGAAGCTTTTTATAATTTCGCAATGAAATTAATATTTCCGTAGATACAGTCACTTTCTTAAACATTTCATAAAGAAGTAATATTCATATATTTACTGATAAACTTGAACCATTCCTCATACAAAAATGTATTTTTCCAAAAATTCTTTAAAATGAAAAAAATTTTAAAGGAATTGAAAATAGGTACTCTTGGTAACTTAATGAAGATTTTTGTAATTTGAAATCAAAACAACTTCGAAAGAATTAAAAAGGGTAATATCGATAACTTAGTGAATATTTCTATAATTTCGCAATGAAGTTAATATTTCCGTAGATACAGTCACTTTCTTAAACATTTCAAAAGGAAGTAATATTCATATATTTATTGATAAGCTTGAACCGCTTCTAATAAAAAAACGTAGTTTTTCAAAAACTCTTTCAAATGAAAACAATTTTAAAGGAATTGAAATGAGCACTGTTGCTAACTTAGTGAAGCTTTTTATAATTTCGCTATGAAATTAATGTTTCCGTAGATACAGTCACTTTCTTAAACATTTCATAAAGAAGTAATATTCATATATTTACTGATAAACTTGAACCATTCCTCATACAAAAATGTATTTTTCCAAAAATTCTTTCAAATCAAAAAAAATTTTGAACGAATTGAAAAGCGCATTATTGATAACTTAGTGGAGGTTTTTATAATTTCGCAATGAAATTAATATTTCCGGGGCTACAATCACTTTCTTAAACATTTCAAAAGGAAGTAATATTCATATATTTATTTATAAGCTTGAACCTCTTCTCATAAAAAAATGTATTTTTTTCAAAAAATCTTTCAAATGAAAGCAATTTTAAAGGAATTGAAAAGAGCACTGTTAATAACTTAGTACTTTTCAATTCAAGGATTCATATGAAATAAATATTCATATATTTATTTTAATATATTTTTTTTTTATTTGAACTACTCCTCATACAAAAATTGTCTTTTCAAAAATTCATTCAAATCACACAATTTTAAAAGAATTGAAACGATAACTTGGTGAAGATTTTAATAATTTCGCAATGAAATTAATATTTCCGTAGATACAGTCACCTTCTTAAACATTTCAAAAGGAAGTAATATTCATATATACAAAAATGTATTTTTCCAAACATTCTTTCAAATCAAAAAAATTTTGAACGAATTGAAAAGCGCATTATTGATAACTTAGTGGAGGTTTTTATAATTTCTCAATGAAATTAATATTTCCGGAGCTACAGTCACTTTCTTAAACATTTCAAAAGGCAGTAATATTCCTATATTTATTGATAAGCTTGAACCGCTTCTCATAAAAAAATTTATTTTTTGAAAAGCTCTTTCAAATGAAAACAATTTTAAAGGAATTGAAAAGAGAACTGTTAATAACTTAGTATTTTTCAATTCAAGGGTTCATATGAAAGTAATATTCATATATTTATTTGAATATATTTTTTTTATTTGAACTACTCCTCATACAAAAATTGTCTTTTCAAACATTCATTCGAATCACACAATTTTAAAAGAATTGAAACGATAACTTGGTGAAGATTTTAATAATTTCGCAATGAAATTATTATTTCCGTAGATACAGTAACCTTCTTAAACATTTCATATAGAAGTAATATTCATATATTTACTGATAAACTTGAACCATTCCTCATACAAAAATGTATTTTTCCACACATTCTTTCAAATCAAACCAATTTTAAAGGAATTGAAAATAGGTACTCTTGATAACTTAGTGATGATTTTTATAATTTTAAATCAAAACAACTTCGAAAGAATTAAAAAGAGCACTATCGATAACTTAGTGAATATTTCTATAATTTCGCAATGAAGTTAATATTGCTGTAGATACAGTCACTTTCTTAAACATTTCAAAAGGAAGTAATATTCATATATTTACTGATAAACTTGAACCATTCCTCATACAAAAATGTATTTTTCCAAACATCCTTTCAAATCAAAAAATTTTGAACGAATTGATAAGCGCATTATTGATAACTTAGTAAAGGTTTTTATAATTTCTCAATGAAATTAATATTTCCGGAGTTACAGTCACTTTCTTAAACATTTCAAAAGGAAGTAATATTCATATATTTACTGATAAACTTGAACCATTCCTCATACAAAAATGTATTTTTCCAAACATCCTTTCAAATCAAAAAATTTTGAACGAATTGATAAGCGCATTATTGATAACTTAGTGGAGGTTTTTATAATTTCGCAAGTAAATTAATATTTCCGGAGCTACAGTCACTTTTATAAACATTTCAAAAGGAAGTAATATTCATATATTTATTAATAAGCTTGAACCGCTTCTCATAAAAAAATGTATTTTTTCAAAAACTCTTTCAAATGAAAACAATTTTAAAGGAATTGAAAAGAGCACTGTTAATAACTTAGTACTTTTCAATTCAAGGATTCATATGAAATAAATATTCATATATTTATTTTAATATATTTTTTTTTTATTTGAACTACTCCTCATACAAAAATTGTCTTTTCAAAAATTCATTCAAATCACACAATTTTAAAAGAATTGAAACGATAACTTGGTGAAGATTTTAATAATTTCGCAATGAAATTAATATTTCCGTAGATACAGTCACTTTCTTAAACATTTCATAAAGAAGTAATATTCATATATTTACTGATAAACTTGAACCATTCCTCATACAAAAATGTATTTTTCCACACATTCTTTCAAATCAAAAAAATTTTGAACGAATTGAAAAGCGCATTATTGATAACTTAGTAAAGGTTTTTATAATTTCTCAATGAAATTAATATTTCCGGAGTTACAGTCACTTTCTTAAACATTTCAAAAGGAAGTAATATTCTTATATTTATTGATAAGCTTGAACCGCTTCTCATAAAAAAATTTATTTTTTCAAAAACTCTTTAAATGAAAACAATTTTAAGGAATTGAAAAGAGCACTGTTGCTAACTTAGTGAAGCTTTTTATAATTTCGCTATGAAATTAATGTTTCCGTAGATACAGTCACTTTCTTAAACATTTCATAAAGAAGTAATATTCAAATATTTACTGACAAACTTGAACCATTCCTCATACAAAAATGTATTTTTCCAAACATTCTTTCAAATCAAAAAAAATTTGAACGAATTGAAAAGCGCATTATTGATAACTTAGTGAAGCTTTTTATAATTTGGCAATAAAATTAATATTTCCGTAGATACAGTCACTTTCTTAAACATTTCATAAAGAAGTAATATTCATATATTTACTGATAAACTTGAACCATTCCTCATACAAAAACGTATTTTTCCAAAAATTCTTTAAAATGAAACAAATTTTGAAGTAATTGAAAATAGGTACTCTTGATAACTTAATGAAGATTTTTGTAATTTGAAATCAAAACAACTTCGAAATAATTAAAAAGAGCAATATCGATAACTTAGTGAATATTTCTATAATTTCGCAATGAAGTTAATATTTCCGTAGATACAGTCACTTTCTTAAACATTTCAAAAGCAAGTATTATTCATATATTTATTGATAAGCTTGAACCGCTTCTCATAAAAAAACGTAGTTTTTCAAAAACTCTTTCAAATGAAAACAATTTTAAAGGAATTGAAAAGAGCACTGTTGCTAACTTAGTGAAGCTTCTTATAATTTCGCAATGAAATTAATATTTCCGTAGATACAGTCACTTTCTTAAACATTTCATAAAGAAGTAATATTCATATATTTACTGATAAACTTGAACCATTCCTCATACAAAAATGTATTTTTCCAAAAATTCTTTCAAATCAAAAAAAATTTTGAACGAATTGAAAAGCGCATTATTGATAACTTAGTGGAGGTTTTTATAATTTCGCAATGAAATTAATATTTCCGGAGCTACAATCACTTTCTTAAACATTTCAAAAGGAAGTAATATTCATATATTTATTTATAAGCTTGAACCTCTTCTCATAAAAAAATGTATTTTTTTCAAAAAATCTTTCAAATGAAAGCAATTTTAAAGGAATTGAAAAGAGCACTGTTAATAACTTAGTACTTTTCAATTCAAGGATTCATATGAAATAAATATTCATATATTTATTTTAATATATTTTTTTTTTATTTGAACTACTCCTCATACAAAAATTGTCTTTTCAAAAATTCATTCAAATCACACAATTTTAAAAGAATTGAAACGATAACTTGGTGAAGATTTTAATAATTTCGCAATGAAATTAATATTTCCGTAGATACAGTCACCTTCTTAAACATTTCAAAAGGAAGTAATATTCATATATTTACTGATAAACTTGAACCATTCCGTATACAAAAATGTTTTTTTTTCCAAACATTCTTTCAAATCAAAAAAATTTTGAACGAATTGAAAAGCGCATTATTGATAACTTAGTGGAGGTTTTTATAATTTCTCAATGAAATTAATATTTCCGGAGCTACAGTCACTTTCTTAAACATTTCAAAAGGAAGTAATATTCCTATATTTATTGATAAGCTTGAACCGCTTCTCATAAAAAAAATTATTTTTTGAAAAGCTCTTTCAAATGAAAACAATTTTAAAGGAATTGAAAAGAGAACTGTTAATAACTTAGTATTTTTCAATTCAAGGGTTCATATGAAAGTAATATTCATATATTTATTTGAATATATTTTTTTTTATTTGAACTACTCCTCATACAAAAATTGTCTTTTCAAACATTCATTCGAATCACACAATTTTAAAAGAATTGAAACGATAACTTGGTGAAGATTTTAATAATTTCGCAATGAAATTATTATTTCCGTAGATACAGTAACCTTCTTAAACATTTCATATAGAAGTAATATTCATATATTTACTGATAAACTTGAACCATTCCTCATACAAAAATGTATTTTTCCACACATTCTTTCAAATCAAACCAATTTTAAAGGAATTGAAAATAGGTACTCTTGATAACTTTGTGATGATTTTTATAATTTTAAATCAAAACAACTTCGAAAGAATTAAAAAGAGCACTATCGATAACTTAGTGAATATTTCTATAATTTCGCAATGAAGTTAATATTTCTGTAGATACAGTCACTTTCTTAAACATTTCAAAAGGAAGTAATATTCATATATTTACTGATAAACTTGAACCATTCCTCATACAAAAATGTATTTTTCCAAACATCCTTTCAAATCAAAAAATTTTGAACGAATTGATAAGCGCATTATTGGTAACTTAGTGGAGGTTTTTATAATTTCGCAAGTAAATTAATATTTCCGGAGCTACAGTCACTTTCTTAACCATTTCAAAAGGAAGTAATATTCATATATTTATTAATAAGCTTGAACCGCTTCTCATAAAAAAATGTATTTTTTCAAAAACTCTTTCAAATGAAAACAATTTTAAAGGAATTGAAAAGAGCACTGTTACTAACTTAGTACTTTTTAATTGAAGGATTCATATGAAAGTAATATTCATATATTTATTTTAATATATATTTTTTTATTTGAACTACTCCTCATACAAAAATTGTCTTTTCAAACATTCATTCAAATCACACAATTTTAAAAGAATTGAAACGATAACTTGGTGAAGATTTTAATAATTTCGCAATGAAATTAATATTTCCGTAGATACAGTCACCTTCTTAAACATTTCAAAAGGAAGTAATATTCATATATTTACTGATAAACTTGAACCATTCCTCATACAAAAATGTATTTTTCCAAACATTCTTTCAAATCAAAAAAATTTTGAACGAATTGAAAAGCGCATTATTGATAACTTAGTGGAGGTTTTTATAATTTCTCAATGAAATTAATATTTCCGAAGTTACAGTCACTTTCTTAAACATTTCAAAAGGAAGTAATATTCATATATTTATTGATAACCTTGAACCGCTTCTCATAAAAATATGTATTTTTTCAAAAACTCTTTCAAATGAAAACAATTTTAAGGAATTGAAAAGAGCACTGTTGCTAACTTAGTGAAGCTTTTTATAATTTCGCTATGAAATTAATGTTTCCGTAGATACAGTCACTTTCTTAAACATTTCATAAAGAAGTAATATTCATATATTAACTGATAAACTTGAACCATTCCTCATACAAAAATGTATTTTTCCAAACATTCTTTCAAATAAAAAAAATTTTGAACGAATTGAAATTATTATAATAATTATTGATAACTTAGTGGAGGTTTTTATAATTTCGCAATGAAATTAATATTTCCGTAGATACAGTCACCTTCTTAAACATTTCAAAAGGAAGTAATATTCATATATTTACTGATAAACTTGAACCATTCCTCATACAAAAATGTATTTTTCCAAACATTCTTTCAAATCAAAAAAAATTTGAACGAATTGAAAAGCGCATTATTGATAACTTTATGGAGGTTTTTATAATTTCGCAATGAAATTAATATTTCCGGAGCTACAGTCACCTTCTTAAACATTTCAAAAGGAAGTAATATTTATATATTTACTGATAAACTTGAACCATTCCTCATACAAAAATGTATTTTTCCAAACATTCTTTCAAATCAAAAAAATTTTGAACGAATTGAAAAGAGCACTGTTGCTAACTTAGTGAAGCTTTTTATAATTTCGCAATGAAATTAATATTTCCGTAGATACAGTCACTTTCTTAAACATTTCATAAAGAAGTAATATTCATATATTTACTGATAAACTTGAACCATTCCTCATACAAAAATGTATTTTTCCAAAAATTCTTTAAAATGAAACAAATTTTGAAGGAATTGAAAATAGGTACTCTTGGTAACTTAATGAAGATTTTTGTAATTTGAAATCAAAACAACTTCGAAAGAATTAAAAAGCGTAATATCGATAACTTAGTGAATATTTCTATAATTTCGCAATGAAGTTAATATTTCCGTAGATACAGTCACTTTCTTAAACATTTCATAAAGAAGTAATATTCATATATTTACTGATAAACTTGAACCGCTTCTAATAAAAAATCGTAGTTTTTCAAAAACTCTTTCAAATGAAAACAATTTTAAAGGAATTGAAAAGAGCACTGTTGCTAACTTAGTGAAGCTTTTTATAATTTCGCTATGAAATTAATGTTTCCGTAGATACAGTCACTTTCTTAAACATTTCATAAAGAAGTAATATTCATATATTTACTGATAAACTTGAACCATTTCTCATACAAAAATGTATTTTTCCAAAAATTCTTTCAAATCAAAAAAAATTTTGAACGAATTGAAAAGCGCATTATTGATAACTTAGTGGAGGTTTTTATAATTTCGCAATGAAATTAATATTTCCGGGGCTACAATCACTTTCTTAAACATTTCAAAAGGAAGTAATATTCATATATTTATTTATAAGCTTGAACCTCTTCTCATAAAAAAATGTATTTTTTTCAAAAAATCTTTCAAATGAAAGCAATTTTAAAGGAATTGAAAAGAGCACTGTTAATAACTTAGTACTTTTCAATTCAAGGATTCATATGAAATAAATATTCATATATTTATTTTAATATATTTTTTTTTTATTTGAACTACTCCTCATACAAAAATTGTCTTTTCAAAAATTCATTCAAATCACACAATTTTAAAAGAATTGAAACGATAACTTGGTGAAGATTTTAATAATTTCGCAATGAAATTAATATTTCCGTAGATACAGTCACCTTCTTAAACATTTCAAAAGGAAGTAATATTCATATATACAAAAATGTATTTTTCCAAACATTCTTTCAAATCAAAAAAATTTTGAACGAATTGAAAAGCGCATTATTGATAACTTAGTGGAGGTTTTTATAATTTCTCAATGAAATTAATATTTCCGGAGCTACAGTCACTTTCTTAAACATTTCAAAAGGCAGTAATATTCCTATATTTATTGATAAGCTTGAACCGCTTCTCATAAAAAAATTTATTTTTTCAAAAGCTCTTTCAAATGAAAACAATTTTAAAGGAATTGAAAAGAGAACTGTTAATAACTTAGTATTTTTCAATTCAAGGGTTCATATGAAAGTAATATTCATATATTTATTTGAATATATTTTTTTTATTTGAACTACTCCTCATACAAAAATTGTCTTTTCAAACATTCATTCGAATCACACAATTTTAAAAGAATTGAAACGATAACTTGGTGAAGATTTTAATAATTTCGCAATGAAATTATTATTTCCGTAGATACAGTAACCTTCTTAAACATTTCATATAGAAGTAATATTCATATATTTACTGATAAACTTGAACCATTCCTCATACAAAAATGTATTTTTCCACACATTCTTTCAAATCAAACCAATTTTAAAGGAATTGAAAATAGGTACTCTTGATAACTTAGTGATGATTTTTATAATTTTAAATCAAAACAACTTCGAAAGAATTAAAAAGAGCACTATCGATAACTTAGTGAATATTTCTATAATTTCGCAATGAAGTTAATATTGCTGTAGATACAGTCACTTTCTTAAACATTTCAAAAGGAAGTAATATTCATAAATTTACTGATAAACTTGAACCATTCCTCATACAAAAATGTATTTTTCCAAACATCCTTTCAAATCAAAAAATTTTGAACGAATTGATAAGCGCATTATTGGTAACTTAGTGGAGGTTTTTATAATTTCGGAAGTAAATTAATATTTCCGGAGCTACAGTCACTTTTATAAACATTTCAAAAGGAAGTAATATTCATATATTTATTAATAAGCTTGAACCGCTTCTCATAAAAAAATTTATTTTTTCAAAAACTCTTTCAAATGAAAACAATTTTAAAGGAATTGAAAAGAGCACTGTTACTAACTTAGTACTTTTTAATTGAAGGATTCATATGAAAGTAATATTCATATATTTATTTTAATATATATTTTTTTATTTGAACTACTCCTCATACAAAAATTGGCTTTTCAAACATTCATTCAAATCACACAATTTTAAAAGAATTGAAACGATAACTTGGTGAAGATTTTAATAATTTCGCAATGAAATTAATATTTCCGTAGATACAGTCACCTTCTTAAACATTTCAAAAGGAAGTAATATTCATATATTTACTGATAAACTTGAACCATTCCTCATACAAAAATGTATTTTTCCAAACATTCTTTCAAATCAAAAAAAATTTTGAACGAATTGAAAAGCGCATTATTGATAACTTAGTGGAGGTTTTTATAATTTCTCAATGAAATTAATATTTCCGAAGTTACAGTCACTTTCTTAAACATTTCAAAAGGAAGTAATATTCATATATTTATTGATAACCTTGAACCGCTTCTCATAAAAATACATATGTATTTTTTCAAAAACTCTTTCAAATGAAAACAATTTTAAGGAATTGAAAAGAGCACTGTTGCTAACTTAGTGAAGCTTTTTATAATTTCGCTATGAAATTAATGTTTCCGTAGATACAGTCACTTTCTTAAACATTTCATAAAGAAGTAATATTCATATATTAACTGATAAACTTGAACCATTCCTCATACAAAAATGTATTTTTCCAAACATTCTTTCAAATAAAAAAAATTTTGAACGAATTGAAATTATTATAATAATTATTGATAACTTAGTGGAGGTTTTTATAATTTCGCAATGAAATTAATATTTCCGTAGATACAGTCACCTTCTTAAACATTTCAAAAGGAAGTAATATTCATATATTTACTGATAAACTTGAACCATTCCTCATACAAAAATGTATTTTTCCAAACATTCTTTCAAATCAAAAAAATTTTGAACGAATTGAAAAGCGCATTATTGATAACTTTATGGAGGTTTTTATAATTTCGCAATGAAATTAATATTTCCGGAGCTACAGTCACCTTCTTAAACATTTCAAAAGGAAGTAATATTTATATATTTACTGATAAACTTGAACCATTCCTCATACAAAAATGTATTTTTCCAAACATTCTTTCAAATCAAAAAAATTTTGAACGAATTGAAAAGAGCACTGTTGCTAACTTAGTGAAGCTTTTTATAATTTCGCAATGAAATTAATATTTCCGTAGATACAGTCACTTTCTTAAACATTTCATAAAGAAGTAATATTCATATATTTACTGATAAACTTGAACCATTCCTCATACAAAAATGTATTTTTCCAAAAATTCTTTAAAATGAAACAAATTTTAAAGGAATTGAAAATAGGTACTCTTGGTAACTTAATGAAGATTTTTGTAATTTGAAATCAAAACAACTTCGAAAGAATTAAAAAGCGTAATATCGATAACTTAGTGAATATTTCTATAATTTCGCAATGAAGTTAATATTTCCGTAGATACAGTCACTTTCTTAAACATTTCAAAAGGAAGTAATATTCATATATTTATTGATAAGCTTGAACCGCTTCTAATAAAAAAACGTAGTTTTTCAAAAACTCTTTCAAATGAAAACAATTTTAAAGGAATTGAAAAGAGCACTGTTGCTAACTTAGTGAAGCTTTTTATAATTTCGCTATGAAATTAATGTTTCCGTAGATACAGTCACTGTCTTAAACATTTCATAAAGAAGTAATATTCATATATTTACTGATAAACTTGAACCATTCCTCATACAAAAATGTATTTTTCCAAACATTCTTTCAAATCAAAAAAATTTTGAACGAATTGATAAGCGCGTTATTGATAACTTAGTCGAGGTTTTCATAATTTCGCAATGAAGTTAATATTTCCGTAGATACAGTCACTTTCTTAAACATTTCAAAAGGAAGTAAAATTCATATATTTATTGATAAGCTTGAACCGCTTCTCATAAAAAAATTTATTTTTTCAAAAACTCTTTCAAATGAAAACAATTTTAAAGGAATTGAAAAAAGCACTGTTAATAACTTAGTGCTTTTCAATTCAAAGTTTCATATGAAAGTAATATTCATATATTTATTTTAATATATTTTTTTTATTTGAACTACTCCTCATACAATAATTGTGTTTTCAAACATTCATTCAAATCACACAATCTTAAAAGAATTGAAACGATAATTTGGTGAAGATTTTAATAATTTCGCAATGAAATTAATATTTCCGGAGATACAGTCACTTTCTTAAACATTTCATAAGAAAGCAATCTTTATTAATTTATTGATAAATTTAAACCACTTCTCATTTAAAAATGTATGTTTTCATAAATTCTTTCAAATCAAAACAGTTTTAAAAGAATTGAAGAGCGATCAATTGATAATTTTGTGAAGATTTTTATAATTTTGTAATGAAGTTAATATTTCCGAAGATACAGTCACTTTCTTAAATATTTCATAAAGAAGTAATGATCCTATATTTATTGATAAGCTTGAACCGCTTCTCATAAAAAAATTTTTTTTTTCTAAAGCTCTTTCAAATGAAAACAATTTTAAAGGAATTGAAAAGAGCACTGTTAATAACTAAGTACTTTTCAATTCAAGGATTCATATGAAAGTAATATTCATATATTTATTTTAATATATTTTTTTTTATTTGAACTACTCCTCATACAAAAATTGTCTTTTCAAGCATTCTTTAAAAACAAACAATTTAAAAAGAATTGAAAAGAGCACTATCGATAACTTGGTGAAGATTTTTATAATGTCGCAATGAAAGGAATATAACCTGTAATACAGTTACTTTTAAAACATTTCATATAGAAGTAATATTCATATATTTACTGATAAACTTGAACGATTCCTCATACAAAAATGTATTTTTCCAAAAATTCTTTAAAATGAAACCAATTTTAAAGGAATTGAAAATAGGTACTCTTGATAACTTAGTGATGATTTTTATAATTTTAAATCAAAACAACTTCGAAAGAATTAAAAAGAGCACTATCGATAACTTAGTGAATATTTCTATAATTTCGCAATGAAGTTAATATTTCTGTAGATACAGTCACTTTCTTAAACATTTCAAAAGGAAGTAATATTTATATATTTATTGATAAGCTTGAACCGCTTCTCATAAAAAAACGTAGTTTTTCAAAAACTCTTTCAAATGAAACCAATTTTAAAGGAATTGAAAATAGGTACTCTTGATAACTTACTGATGATTTTTATAATTTTAAATCAAAACAACTTCGAAAGAATTAAAAAGAGCACTATCGATAACTTAGTGAAGATTTTAATAATTTCGCAATGAAATTAATATTTCCGTAGATACAGTCACTTTCTTAAACATTTCATAAAGAAGTAATATTCATATATTTACTGATAAACTTGAACCATTCCTCATACAAAAATGTATTTTTCCAAACATTCTTTCAAATCAAAAAAATTTTGAACGAATTGAAAAGCGCATTATTGATAACTTAGTGAAGGTTTTTATAATTTCTCAATGAAATTAATATTTCCGGAGTTACAGTCACTTTCTTAAACATTTCAAAAGGAAGTAATATTCTTATATTTATTGATAAGCTTGAACCGCTTCTCATAAAAAAATGTATTTTTTCAAAAACTCTTTAAATGAAAACAATTTTAAGGAATTGAAAAGAGCACTGTTGCTAACTTAGTGAAGCTTTTTATAATTTCGCTTTGAAATTAATATTTCCGTAGATACAGTCACTTTCTTAAACATTTCATAAAGAAGTAATATTCAAATATTTACTGATAAACTTGAACCATTCCTCATACAAAAATGTATTTTTCCAAACATTCTTTCAAATCAAAAAAAATTTGAACGAATTGAAAAGCGCATTATTGATAACTTAGTGAAGCTTTTTATAATTTGGCAATAAAATTAATATTTCCGTAGATACAGTCACTTTCTTAAACATTTAATAAAGAAGTAATATTCATATATTTACTGACAAACTTGAACCATTCCTCATACAAAAACGTATTTTTCCAAAAATTCTTTAAAATGAAACAAATTTTGAAGTAATTGAAAATAGGTACTCTTGATAACTTAATGAAGATTTTTGTAATTTGAAATCAAAACAACTTCGAAAGAATTAAAAAGAGCAATATCGATAACTTAGTGAAGCTTTCTATAATTTCGCAATGAAGTTAATATTTCTGTAGATACAGTCACTTTCTTAAACATTTCAAAAGGAAGTAATATTTATATATTTATTGATAAGCTTGAACCGCTTCTCATAAAAAAACGTAGTTTTTCAAAAAATCTTTCAAATGAAAGCAATTTTAAAGGAATTGAAAAGAGCACTGTTAATAACTTAGTACTTTTCAATTCAAGGATTCATATGAAATAAATATTCATATATTTATTTTAATATATTTTTTTTTTATTTGAACTACTCCTCATACAAAAATTGTCTTTTCAAAAATTCATTCAAATCACACAATTTTAAAAGAATTGAAACGATAACTTGGTGAAGATTTTAATAATTTCGCAATGAAATTAATATTTCCGGAGATACAGTCACTTTCTTAAACATTTCATAAGAAAGCAATCTTTATTAATTTATTGATAAATTTAAACCACTTCTCATTTAAAAATGTATGTTTTCATAAATTCTTTCAAATCAAAACAGTTTTAAAAGAATTGAAGAGCGATCAATTGATAATTTTGTGAAGATTTTTATAATTTTGTAATGAAGTTAATATTTCCGAAGATACAGTCACTTTCTTAAACATTTCAAAAGGAAGTAATATTTATATATTTACTGATAAACTTGAACCGCTTCTAATAAAAAATCGTAGTTTTTCAAAAACTCTTTCAAATGAAAACAATTTTAAAGGAATTGAAAAGAGCACTGTTGCTAACTTAGTGAAGCTTTTTATAATTTCGCTATGAAATTAATGTTTCCGTAGATACAGTCACTTTCTTAAACATTTCATAAAGAAGTAATATTCATATATTTACTGATAAACTTGAACCATTTCTCATACAAAAATGTATTTTTCCAAAAATTCTTTCAAATCAAAAAAAATTTTGAACGAATTGAAAAGCGCATTATTGATAACTTAGTGGAGGTTTTTATAATTTCGCAATGAAATTAATATTTCCGGGGCTACAATCACTTTCTTAAACATTTCAAAAGGAAGTAATATTCATATATTTATTTATAAGCTTGAATCTCTTCTCATAAAAAAATGTATTTTTTTCAAAAAATCTTTCAAATGAAAGCAATTTTAAAGGAATTGAAAAGAGCACTGTTAATAACTTAGTACTTTTCAATTCAAGGATTCATATGAAATAAATATTCATATATTTATTTTAATATATTTTTTTTTTATTTGAACTACTCCTCATACAAAAATTGTCTTTTCAAAAATTCATTCAAATCACACAATTTTAAAAGAATTGAAACGATAACTTGGTGAAGATTTTAATAATTTCGCAATGAAATTAATATTTCCGTAGATACAGTCACCTTCTTAAACATTTCAAAAGGAAGTAATATTCATATATACAAAAATGTATTTTTCCAAACATTCTTTCAAATCAAAAAAATTTTGAACGAATTGAAAAGCGCATTATTGATAACTTAGTGGAGGTTTTTATAATTTCTCAATGAAATTAATATTTCCGGAGCTACAGTCACTTTCTTAAACATTTCAAAAGGCAGTAATATTCCTATATTTATTGATAAGCTTGAACCGCTTCTCATAAAAAAATTTATTTTTTCAAAAGCTCTTTCAAATGAAAACAATTTTAAAGGAATTGAAAAGAGAACTGTTAATAACTTAGTATTTTTCAATTCAAGGGTTCATATGAAAGTAATATTCATATATTTATTTGAATATATTTTTTTTATTTGAACTACTCCTCATACAAAAATTGTCTTTTCAAACATTCATTCGAATCACACAATTTTAAAAGAATTGAAACGATAACTTGGTGAAGATTTTAATAATTTCGCAATGAAATTATTATTTCCGTAGATACAGTAACCTTCTTAAACATTTCATATAGAAGTAATATTCATATATTTACTGATAAACTTGAACCATTCCTCATACAAAAATGTATTTTTCCACACATTCTTTCAAATCAAACCAATTTTAAAGGAATTGAAAATAGGTACTCTTGATAACTTAGTGATGATTTTTATAATTTTAAATCAAAACAACTTCGAAAGAATTAAAAAGAGCACTATCGATAACTTAGTGAATATTTCTATAATTTCGCAATGAAGTTAATATTGCTGTAGATACAGTCACTTTCTTAAACATTTCAAAAGGAAGTAATATTCATAAATTTACTGATAAACTTGAACCATTCCTCATACAAAAATGTATTTTTCCAAACATCCTTTCAAATCAAAAAATTTTGAACGAATTGATAAGCGCATTATTGGTAACTTAGTGGAGGTTTTTATAATTTCGGAAGTAAATTAATATTTCCGGAGCTACAGTCACTTTTATAAACATTTCAAAAGGAAGTAATATTCATATATTTATTAATAAGCTTGAACCGCTTCTCATAAAAAAATTTATTTTTTCAAAAACTCTTTCAAATGAAAACAATTTTAAAGGAATTGAAAAGAGCACTGTTACTAACTTAGTACTTTTTAATTGAAGGATTCATATGAAAGTAATATTCATATATTTATTTTAATATATATTTTTTTATTTGAACTACTCCTCATACAAAAATTGGCTTTTCAAACATTCATTCAAATCACACAATTTTAAAAGAATTGAAACGATAACTTGGTGAAGATTTTAATAATTTCGCAATGAAATTAATATTTCCGTAGATACAGTCACCTTCTTAAACATTTCAAAAGGAAGTAATATTCATATATTTACTGATAAACTTGAACCATTCCTCATACAAAAATGTATTTTTCCAAACATTCTTTCAAATCAAAAAAAATTTTGAACGAATTGAAAAGCGCATTATTGATAACTTAGTGGAGGTTTTTATAATTTCTCAATGAAATTAATATTTCCGAAGTTACAGTCACTTTCTTAAACATTTCAAAAGGAAGTAATATTCATATATTTATTGATAACCTTGAACCGCTTCTCATAAAAATACATATGTATTTTTTCAAAAACTCTTTCAAATGAAAACAATTTTAAGGAATTGAAAAGAGCACTGTTGCTAACTTAGTGAAGCTTTTTATAATTTCGCTATGAAATTAATGTTTCCGTAGATACAGTCACTTTCTTAAACATTTCATAAAGAAGTAATATTCATATATTAACTGATAAACTTGAACCATTCCTCATACAAAAATGTATTTTTCCAAACATTCTTTCAAATAAAAAAAATTTTGAACGAATTGAAATTATTATAATAATTATTGATAACTTAGTGGAGGTTTTTATAATTTCGCAATGAAATTAATATTTCCGTAGATACAGTCACCTTCTTAAACATTTCAAAAGGAAGTAATATTCATATATTTACTGATAAACTTGAACCATTCCTCATACAAAAATGTATTTTTCCAAACATTCTTTCAAATCAAAAAAATTTTGAACGAATTGAAAAGCGCATTATTGATAACTTTATGGAGGTTTTTATAATTTCGCAATGAAATTAATATTTCCGGAGCTACAGTCACCTTCTTAAACATTTCAAAAGGAAGTAATATTTATATATTTACTGATAAACTTGAACCATTCCTCATACAAAAATGTATTTTTCCAAACATTCTTTCAAATCAAAAAAATTTTGAACGAATTGAAAAGAGCACTGTTGCTAACTTAGTGAAGCTTTTTATAATTTCGCAATGAAATTAATATTTCCGTAGATACAGTCACTTTCTTAAACATTTCATAAAGAAGTAATATTCATATATTTACTGATAAACTTGAACCATTCCTCATACAAAAATGTATTTTTCCAAAAATTCTTTAAAATGAAACAAATTTTAAAGGAATTGAAAATAGGTACTCTTGGTAACTTAATGAAGATTTTTGTAATTTGAAATCAAAACAACTTCGAAAGAATTAAAAAGCGTAATATCGATAACTTAGTGAATATTTCTATAATTTCGCAATGAAGTTAATATTTCCGTAGATACAGTCACTTTCTTAAACATTTCAAAAGGAAGTAATATTCATATATTTATTGATAAGCTTGAACCGCTTCTAATAAAAAAACGTAGTTTTTCAAAAACTCTTTCAAATGAAAACAATTTTAAAGGAATTGAAAAGAGCACTGTTGCTAACTTAGTGAAGCTTTTTATAATTTCGCTATGAAATTAATGTTTCCGTAGATACAGTCACTGTCTTAAACATTTCATAAAGAAGTAATATTCATATATTTACTGATAAACTTGAACCATTCCTCATACAAAAATGTATTTTTCCAAACATTCTTTCAAATCAAAAAAATTTTGAACGAATTGATAAGCGCGTTATTGATAACTTAGTCGAGGTTTTCATAATTTCGCAATGAAGTTAATATTTCCGTAGATACAGTCACTTTCTTAAACATTTCAAAAGGAAGTAAAATTCATATATTTATTGATAAGCTTGAACCGCTTCTCATAAAAAAATTTATTTTTTCAAAAACTCTTTCAAATGAAAACAATTTTAAAGGAATTGAAAAAAGCACTGTTAATAACTTAGTGCTTTTCAATTCAAAGTTTCATATGAAAGTAATATTCATATATTTATTTTAATATATTTTTTTTATTTGAACTACTCCTCATACAATAATTGTGTTTTCAAACATTCATTCAAATCACACAATCTTAAAAGAATTGAAACGATAATTTGGTGAAGATTTTAATAATTTCGCAATGAAATTAATATTTCCGGAGATACAGTCACTTTCTTAAACATTTCATAAGAAAGCAATCTTTATTAATTTATTGATAAATTTAAACCACTTCTCATTTAAAAATGTATGTTTTCATAAATTCTTTCAAATCAAAACAGTTTTAAAAGAATTGAAGAGCGATCAATTGATAATTTTGTGAAGATTTTTATAATTTTGTAATGAAGTTAATATTTCCGAAGATACAGTCACTTTCTTAAATATTTCATAAAGAAGTAATGATCCTATATTTATTGATAAGCTTGAACCGCTTCTCATAAAAAAATTTTTTTTTTCTAAAGCTCTTTCAAATGAAAACAATTTTAAAGGAATTGAAAAGAGCACTGTTAATAACTAAGTACTTTTCAATTCAAGGATTCATATGAAAGTAATATTCATATATTTATTTTAATATATTTTTTTTTATTTGAACTACTCCTCATACAAAAATTGTCTTTTCAAGCATTCTTTAAAAACAAACAATTTAAAAAGAATTGAAAAGAGCACTATCGATAACTTGGTGAAGATTTTTATAATGTCGCAATGAAAGGAATATAACCTGTAATACAGTTACTTTTAAAACATTTCATATAGAAGTAATATTCATATATTTACTGATAAACTTGAACGATTCCTCATACAAAAATGTATTTTTCCAAAAATTCTTTAAAATGAAACCAATTTTAAAGGAATTGAAAATAGGTACTCTTGATAACTTAGTGATGATTTTTATAATTTTAAATCAAAACAACTTCGAAAGAATTAAAAAGAGCACTATCGATAACTTAGTGAATATTTCTATAATTTCGCAATGAAGTTAATATTTCTGTAGATACAGTCACTTTCTTAAACATTTCAAAAGGAAGTAATATTTATATATTTATTGATAAGCTTGAACCGCTTCTCATAAAAAAACGTAGTTTTTCAAAAACTCTTTCAAATGAAACCAATTTTAAAGGAATTGAAAATAGGTACTCTTGATAACTTACTGATGATTTTTATAATTTTAAATCAAAACAACTTCGAAAGAATTAAAAAGAGCACTATCGATAACTTAGTGAAGATTTTAATAATTTCGCAATGAAATTAATATTTCCGTAGATACAGTCACTTTCTTAAACATTTCATAAAGAAGTAATATTCATATATTTACTGATAAACTTGAACCATTCCTCATACAAAAATGTATTTTTCCAAACATTCTTTCAAATCAAAAAAATTTTGAACGAATTGAAAAGCGCATTATTGATAACTTAGTGAAGGTTTTTATAATTTCTCAATGAAATTAATATTTCCGGAGTTACAGTCACTTTCTTAAACATTTCAAAAGGAAGTAATATTCTTATATTTATTGATAAGCTTGAACCGCTTCTCATAAAAAAATGTATTTTTTCAAAAACTCTTTAAATGAAAACAATTTTAAGGAATTGAAAAGAGCACTGTTGCTAACTTAGTGAAGCTTTTTATAATTTCGCTTTGAAATTAATATTTCCGTAGATACAGTCACTTTCTTAAACATTTCATAAAGAAGTAATATTCAAATATTTACTGATAAACTTGAACCATTCCTCATACAAAAATGTATTTTTCCAAACATTCTTTCAAATCAAAAAAAATTTGAACGAATTGAAAAGCGCATTATTGATAACTTAGTGAAGCTTTTTATAATTTGGCAATAAAATTAATATTTCCGTAGATACAGTCACTTTCTTAAACATTTAATAAAGAAGTAATATTCATATATTTACTGACAAACTTGAACCATTCCTCATACAAAAACGTATTTTTCCAAAAATTCTTTAAAATGAAACAAATTTTGAAGTAATTGAAAATAGGTACTCTTGATAACTTAATGAAGATTTTTGTAATTTGAAATCAAAACAACTTCGAAAGAATTAAAAAGAGCAATATCGATAACTTAGTGAAGCTTTCTATAATTTCGCAATGAAGTTAATATTTCTGTAGATACAGTCACTTTCTTAAACATTTCAAAAGGAAGTAATATTTATATATTTATTGATAAGCTTGAACCGCTTCTCATAAAAAAACGTAGTTTTTCAAAAAATCTTTCAAATGAAAGCAATTTTAAAGGAATTGAAAAGAGCACTGTTAATAACTTAGTACTTTTCAATTCAAGGATTCATATGAAATAAATATTCATATATTTATTTTAATATATTTTTTTTTTATTTGAACTACTCCTCATACAAAAATTGTCTTTTCAAAAATTCATTCAAATCACACAATTTTAAAAGAATTGAAACGATAACTTGGTGAAGATTTTAATAATTTCGCAATGAAATTAATATTTCCGTAGATACAGTCACCTTCTTAAACATTTCATAAAGGAGTAATATTCATATATTTACTGATAAACTTGAACCATTCCTCATACAAAAATGTATTTTTCCACACATTCTTTCAAATCAAAAAAATTTTGAACGAATTGAAAAGCGCATTATTGATAACTTAGTAAAGGTTTTTATAATTTCTCAATGAAATTAATATTTCCGGAGTTACAGTCACTTTCTTAAACATTTCAAAAGGAAGTAATATTCTTATATTTATTGATAAGCTTGAACCGCTTCTCATAAAAAAATTTATTTTTTCAAAAACTCTTTAAATGAAAACAATTTTAAGGAATTGAAAAGAGCACTGTTGCTAACTTAGTGAAGCTTTTTATAATTTCGCTATGAAATTAATGTTTCCGTAGATACAGTCACTTTCTTAAACATTTCATAAAGAAGTAATATTCAAATATTTACTGATAAACTTGAACCATTCCTCATACAAAAATGTATTTTTCCAAACATTCTTTCAAATCAAAAAAAATTTGAACGAATTGAAAAGCGCATTATTGATAACTTAGTGAAGCTTTTTATAATTTGGCAATAAAATTAATATTTCCGTAGATACAGTCACTTTCTTAAACATTTCATAAAGAAGTAATATTCATATATTTACTGATAAACTTGAACCATTCCTCATACAAAAACGTATTTTTCCAAAAATTCTTTAAAATGAAACAAATTTTGAAGTAATTGAAAATAGGTACTCTTGATAACTTAATGAAGATTTTTGTAATTTGAAATCAAAACAACTTCGAAAGAATTAAAAAGAGCAATATCGATAACTTAGTGAATATTTCTATAATTTCGCAATGAAGTTAATATTTCCGTAGATACAGTCACTTTCTTAAACATTTCAAAAGCAAGTAATATTCATATATTTATTGATAAGCTTGAACCGCTTCTCATAAAAAAACGTAGTTTTTCAAAAACTCTTTCAAATGAAAACAATTTTAAAGGAATTGAAAAGAGCACTGTTGCTAACTTAGTGAAGCTTTTTATAATTTCGCAATGAAATTAATATTTCCGTAGATACAGTCACTTTCTTAAACATTTCATAAAGAAGTAATATTCATATATTTACTGATAAACTTGAACCATTCCTCATACAAAAATGTATTTTTCCAAAAATTCTTTCAAATCAAAAAAAATTTTGAACGAATTGAAAAGCGCATTATTGATAACTTAGTGGAGGTTTTTATAATTTCGCAATGAAATTAATATTTCCGGAGCTACAATCACTTTCTTAAACATTTCAAAAGGAAGTAATATTCATATATTTATTTATAAGCTTGAACCTCTTCTCATAAAAAAATGTATTTTTTTCAAAAAATCTTTCAAATGAAAGCAATTTTAAAGGAATTGAAAAGAGCACTGTTAATAACTTAGTACTTTTCAATTCAAGGATTCATATGAAATAAATATTCATATATTTATTTTAATATATTTTTTTTTTATTTGAACTACTCCTCATACAAAAATTGTCTTTTCAAAAATTCATTCAAATCACACAATTTTAAAAGAATTGAAACGATAACTTGGTGAAGATTTTAATAATTTCGCAATGAAATTAATATTTCCGTAGATACAGTCACCTTCTTAAACATTTCAAAAGGAAGTAATATTCATATATTTACTGATAAACTTGAACCATTCCGTATACAAAAATGTTTTTTTTTCCAAACATTCTTTCAAATCAAAAAAATTTTGAACGAATTGAAAAGCGCATTATTGATAACTTAGTGAAGGTTTTTATAATTTCTCAATGAAATTAATATTTCCGGAGCTACAGTCACTTTCTTAAACATTTCAAAAGGAAGTAATATTCCTATATTTATTGATAAGCTTGAACCGCTTCTCATAAAAAAATTTATTTTTTGAAAAGCTCTTTCAAATGAAAACAATTTTAAAGGAATTGAAAAGAGAACTGTTAATAACTTAGTATTTTTCAATTCAAGGGTTCATATGAAAGTAATATTCATATATTTATTTGAATATATTTTTTTTTATTTGAACTACTCCTCATACAAAAATTGTCTTTTCAAACATTCATTCGAATCACACAATTTTAAAAGAATTGAAACGATAACTTGGTGAAGATTTTAATAATTTCGCAATGAAATTATTATTTCCGTAGATACAGTAACCTTCTTAAACATTTCATATAGAAGTAATATTCATATATTTACTGATAAACTTGAACCATTCCTCATACAAAAATGTATTTTTCCACACATTCTTTCAAATCAAACCAATTTTAAAGGAATTGAAAATAGGTACTCTTGATAACTTAGTGATGATTTTTATAATTTTAAATCAAAACAACTTCGAAAGAATTAAAAAGAGCACTATCGATAACTTAGTGAATATTTCTATAATTTCGCAATGAAGTTAATATTTCTGTAGATACAGTCACTTTCTTAAACATTTCAAAAGGAAGTAATATTCATATATTTACTGATAAACTTGAACCATTCCTCATACAAAAATGTATTTTTCCAAACATCCTTTCAAATCAAAAAATTTTGAACGAATTGATAAGCGCATTATTGGTAACTTAGTGGAGGTTTTTATAATTTCGCAAGTAAATTAATATTTCCGGAGCTACAGTCACTTTCTTAACCATTTCAAAAGGAAGTAATATTCATATATTTATTAATAAGCTTGAACCGCTTCTCATAAAAAAATGTATTTTTTCAAAAACTCTTTCAAATGAAAACAATTTTAAAGGAATTGAAAAGAGCACTGTTACTAACTTAGTACTTTTTAATTGAAGGATTCATATGAAAGTAATATTCATATATTTATTTTAATATATATTTTTTTATTTGAACTACTCCTCATACAAAAATTGTCTTTTCAAACATTCATTCAAATCACACAATTTTAAAAGAATTGAAACGATAACTTGGTGAAGATTTTAATAATTTCGCAATGAAATTAATATTTCCGTAGATACAGTCACCTTCTTAAACATTTCAAAAGGAAGTAATATTCATATATTTACTGATAAACTTGAACCATTCCTCATACAAAAATGTATTTTTCCAAACATTCTTTCAAATCAAAAAAATTTTGAACGAATTGAAAAGCGCATTATTGATAACTTAGTGGAGGTTTTTATAATTTCTCAATGAAATTAATATTTCCGAAGTTACAGTCACTTTCTTAAACATTTCAAAAGGAAGTAATATTCATATATTTATTGATAACCTTGAACCGCTTCTCATAAAAATATGTATTTTTTCAAAAACTCTTTCAAATGAAAACAATTTTAAGGAATTGAAAAGAGCACTGTTGCTAACTTAGTGAAGCTTTTTATAATTTCGCTATGAAATTAATGTTTCCGTAGATACAGTCACTTTCTTAAACATTTCATAAAGAAGTAATATTCATATATTAACTGATAAACTTGAACCATTCCTCATACAAAAATGTATTTTTCCAAACATTCTTTCAAATAAAAAAAATTTTGAACGAATTGAAATTATTATAATAATTATTGATAACTTAGTGGAGGTTTTTATAATTTCGCAATGAAATTAATATTTCCGTAGATACAGTCACCTTCTTAAACATTTCAAAAGGAAGTAATATTCATATATTTACTGATAAACTTGAACCATTCCTCATACAAAAATGTATTTTTCCAAACATTCTTTCAAATCAAAAAAAATTTGAACGAATTGAAAAGCGCATTATTGATAACTTTATGGAGGTTTTTATAATTTCGCAATGAAATTAATATTTCCGGAGCTACAGTCACCTTCTTAAACATTTCAAAAGGAAGTAATATTTATATATTTACTGATAAACTTGAACCATTCCTCATACAAAAATGTATTTTTCCAAACATTCTTTCAAATCAAAAAAATTTTGAACGAATTGAAAAGAGCACTGTTGCTAACTTAGTGAAGCTTTTTATAATTTCGCAATGAAATTAATATTTCCGTAGATACAGTCACTTTCTTAAACATTTCATAAAGAAGTAATATTCATATATTTACTGATAAACTTGAACCATTCCTCATACAAAAATGTATTTTTCCAAAAATTCTTTAAAATGAAACAAATTTTGAAGGAATTGAAAATAGGTACTCTTGGTAACTTAATGAAGATTTTTGTAATTTGAAATCAAAACAACTTCGAAAGAATTAAAAAGCGTAATATCGATAACTTAGTGAATATTTCTATAATTTCGCAATGAAGTTAATATTTCCGTAGATACAGTCACTTTCTTAAACATTTCATAAAGAAGTAATATTCATATATTTACTGATAAACTTGAACCGCTTCTAATAAAAAATCGTAGTTTTTCAAAAACTCTTTCAAATGAAAACAATTTTAAAGGAATTGAAAAGAGCACTGTTGCTAACTTAGTGAAGCTTTTTATAATTTCGCTATGAAATTAATGTTTCCGTAGATACAGTCACTTTCTTAAACATTTCATAAAGAAGTAATATTCATATATTTACTGATACACTTGAACCATTCCTCATACAAAAATGTATTTTTCCAAACATTCTTTCAAATCAAAAAAAATTTGAACGAATTGAAAAGCGCATTATTGATAACTTTATGGAGGTTTTTATAATTTCGCAATGAAATTAATATTTCCGGAGCTACAGTCACCTTCTTAAACATTTCAAAAGGAAGTAATATTTATATATTTACTGATAAACTTGAACCATTCCTCATACAAAAATGTATTTTTCCAAACATTCTTTCAAATCAAAAAAATTTTGAACGAATTGAAAAGAGCACTGTTGCTAACTTAGTGAAGCTTTTTATAATTTCGCAATGAAATTAATATTTCCGTAGATACAGTCACTTTCTTAAACATTTCATAAAGAAGTAATATTCATATATTTACTGATAAACTTGAACCATTCCTCATACAAAAATGTATTTTTCCAAAAATTCTTTAAAATGAAACAAATTTTGAAGGAATTGAAAATAGGTACTCTTGGTAACTTAATGAAGATTTTTGTAATTTGAAATCAAAACAACTTCGAAAGAATTAAAAAGCGTAATATCGATAACTTAGTGAATATTTCTATAATTTCGCAATGAAGTTAATATTTCCGTAGATACAGTCACTTTCTTAAACATTTCATAAAGAAGTAATATTCATATATTTACTGATAAACTTGAACCGCTTCTAATAAAAAATCGTAGTTTTTCAAAAACTCTTTCAAATGAAAACAATTTTAAAGGAATTGAAAAGAGCACTGTTGCTAACTTAGTGAAGCTTTTTATAATTTCGCTATGAAATTAATGTTTCCGTAGATACAGTCACTTTCTTAAACATTTCATAAAGAAGTAATATTCATATATTTACTGATAAACTTGAACCATTTCTCATACAAAAATGTATTTTTTCTAAAGCTCTTTCAAATGAAAACAATTTTAAAGGAATTGAAAAGAGCACTGTTAATAACTAAGTACTTTTCAATTCAAGGATTCATATGAAAGTAATATTCATATATTTATTTTAATAAATTTTTTTTTATTTGAACTACTCCTCATACAAAAATTGTCTTTTCAAGCATTCTTTAAAAACAAACAATTTAAAAAGAATTGAAAAGAGCACTATCGATAACTTGGTAAAGTGTTTTATAATGTCGCAATTAAAGTAATATAACCTGTAATACAGTTACTTTTAAAACATTTCATATAGAAGTAATACTCATATATTTACTGATAAACTTGAACGATTCCTCATACAAAAATGTATTTTTCCAAAAATTCTTTAAAATGAAACCAATTTTAAAGGAATTGAAAATAGGTACTCTTGATAACTTAGTGATGATTTTTATAATTTTAAATCAAAACAACTTCGAAAGAATTAAAAAGAGCACTATCGATAACTTAGTGAATATTTCTATAATTTCGCAATGAAGTTAATATTTCTGTAGATACAGTCACTTTCTTAAACATTTCAAAAGGAAGTAATATTTATATATTTATTGATAAGCTTGAACCGCTTCTCATAAAAAAACGTAGTTTTTCAAAAACTCTTTCAAATGAAACCAATTTTAAAGGAATTGAAAATAGGTACTCTTGATAACTTACTGATGATTTTTATAATTTTAAATCAAAACAACTTCGAAAGAATTAAAAAGAGCACTATCGATAACTTAGTGAAGATTTTAATAATTTCGCAATGAAATTAATATTTCCGTAGATACAGTCACTTTCTTAAACATTTCATAAAGAAGTAATATTCATATATTTACTGATAAACTTGAACCATTCCTCATACAAAAATGTATTTTTCCAAACATTCTTTCAAATCAAAAAAATGTTGAACGAATTGAAAAGCGCATTATTGATAACTTAGTGAAGGTTTTTATAATTTCTCAATGAAATTAATATTTCCGGAGTTACAGTCACTTTCTTAAACATTTCAAAAGGAAGTAATATTCTTATATTTATTGATAAGCTTGAACCGCTTCTCATAAAAAAATGTATTTTTTCAAAAACTCTTTAAATGAAAACAATTTTAAGGAATTGAAAAGAGCACTGTTGCTAACTTAGTGAAGCTTTTTATAATTTCGCTTTGAAATTAATATTTCCGTAGATACAGTCACTTTCTTAAACATTTCATAAAGAAGTAATATTCAAATATTTACTGATAAACTTGAACCATTCCTCATACAAAAATGTATTTTTCCAAACATTCTTTCAAATCAAAAAAAATTTGAACGAATTGAAAAGCGCATTATTGATAACTTAGTGAAGCTTTTTATAATTTGGCAATAAAATTAATATTTCCGTAGATACAGTCACTTTCTTAAACATTTAATAAAGAAGTAATATTCATATATTTACTGACAAACTTGAACCATTCCTCATACAAAAACGTATTTTTCCAAAAATTCTTTAAAATGAAACAAATTTTGAAGTAATTGAAAATAGGTACTCTTGATAACTTAATGAAGATTTTTGTAATTTGAAATCAAAACAACTTCGAAAGAATTAAAAAGAGCAATATCGATAACTTAGTGAAGCTTTCTATAATTTCGCAATGAAGTTAATATTTCTGTAGATACAGTCACTTTCTTAAACATTTCAAAAGGAAGTAATATTTATATATTTATTGATAAGCTTGAACCGCTTCTCATAAAAAAACGTAGTTTTTCAAAAACTCTTTCAAATGAAACCAATTTTAAAGGAATTGAAAATAGGTACTCTTGATAACTTAGTGATGATTTTTATAATTTTAAATCAAAACAACTTCGAAAGAATTAAAAAGAGCAATATCGATAACTTAGTGAAGCTTTTTATAATTTCGCAAGTAAATTAATATTTCCGGAGCTACAGTCACTTTCTTAAACATTTCAAAAGGAAGTAATATTCATATATTTATTAATAAGCTTGAACCGCTTCTCATAAAAAAATGTATTTTTTCAAAAACTTTTTCAAATGAAAACAATTTTAAAGGAATTGAAAAGAGCACTGTTAATAACTTAGTGAAGCTTTTTATAATTTCGCAATAAAATTAATATTTCCGTAGATACAGTCACTTTCTTAAACATTTCATAAAGAAGTAATATTCATATATTTACTGATAAACTTGAACCATTCCTCATACAAAAATGTATTTTTCCAAACATTCTTTCAAATCAAAAAAATTTTGAACGAATTGAAAAGCGCATTATTGATAACTTAGTGGAGGTTTTTATAATTTCTCAATGAAATTAATATTTCCGGAGTTACAGTCACTTTCTTAAACATTTCAAAAGGAAGTAATATTCATATATTTATTGATAACCTTGAACCGCTTCTCATAAAAAAATGTATTTTTTCAAAAACTCTTTCAAATGAAAACAATTTTAAGGAATTGAAAAGAGCACTGTTGCTAACTTAGTGAAGCTTTTTATAATTTCGCTATGAAATTAATGTTTCCGTAGATACAGTCACTTTCTTAAACATTTCATAAAGAAGTAATATTCATATATTTACTGATAAACTTGAACCATTCCTCATACAAAAATGTATTTTTCCAAACATTCTTTCAAATAAAAAAATTTTGAACGAATTGAAATTATTATAATAATTATTGATAACTTAGTGGAGGTTTTTATAATTTCGCAATGAAATTAATATTTCCGTAGATACAGTCACCTTCTTAAACATTTCAAAAGGAAGTAATATTCATATAACTACTGATAAACTTGAACCATTCCTCATACAAAAATGTATTTTTCCAAACATTCTTTCAAATCAAAAAATTTTGAACGAATTGAAAAGCGCATTATTGGTAACTTAGTGGAGGTTTTTATAATTTCGCAAGTAAATTAATATTTCCGGAGCTACAGTCACTTTCTTAAACATTTCAAAAGGAAGTAATATTCATATATTTATTAATAAGCTTGAACCGCTTCTCATAAAAAAATGTATTTTTTCAAAAACTCTTTACAATGAAAACAATTTTAAAGGAATTGAAAAGAGCACTGTTAATAACTTAGTACTTTTCAATTCAAGGATTCATATGAAAATAATATTCATATATTTATTTTAATATATTTTTTTTTATTTGAACTACTCCTCATACAAAAATTGTCTTTTCAAACATTCATTAAAATCACACAATTTTAAAAGAATTGAAACGATAACTTGATGAAGATTTTAATAATTTCGCAAGTAAATTAATATTTCCGGAGCTACAGTCACTTTCTTAAACATTTCAAAAGGAAGTAATATTCATATATTTACTGATAAACTTGAACCATTCCTCATACAAAAATGTATTTTTCCAAATATTCTTTCAAATCAAAAAAATTTTGAACGAATTGAAAAGCGCATTATTGATAACTTAGTGGAGGTTTTTATAATTTCGCAAGTAAATTAATATTTCCGGAGCTACAGTCACTTTCTTAAACATTTCAAAAGGAAGTAATATTCATATATCTACTGATAAACTTGAACCATTCCTCATACAAAAATGTATTTTTCCAAACATTCTTTCAAATCAAAATATTTTGAACGAATTGAAAAGCGCATTATTGGTAACTTAGTGGAGGTTTTTATAATTTCGCAAGTAAATTAATATTTCCGGAGCTACAGTCACTTTCTTAAACATTTCAAAAGGAAGTAATATTCATATAACTACTGATAAACTTGAACCATTCCTCATACAAAAATGTATTTTTCCAAACATTCTTTCAAATCAAAAAATTTTGAACGAATTGAAAAGCGCATTATTGGTAACTTAGTGGAGGTTTTTATAATTTCGCAAGTAAATTAATATTTCCGGAGCTACAGTCACTTTCTTAAACATTTCAAAAGGAAGTAATATTCATATATTTATTGATAAGCTTGAACCGCTTCTCATAAAAAAATGTATTTTTTCAAAAACTCTTTCAAATGAAAACAATTTTAAAGGAATTGAAAAGAGCACTGTTAATAACTTAGTACTTTTCAATTCAAGGATTCATATGAAAGTAATATTCATATATTTATTTTAATATATTTTTTTTTATTTGAACTACTCCTCATACAAAAATTGTCTTTTCAAACATTCATTAAAATCACACAATTTTTAAAGAATTGAAACGATAACATGGTGAAGATTTTAATAATTTCGCAAGTAAATTAATATTTCCGGAGCTACAGTCACTTTCTTAAACATTTCAAAAGGAAGTAATATTCATATATTTACTGATAAACTTGAACCATTCCTCATACAAAAATGTATTTTTCCAAATATTCTTTCAAATCAAAAAAACTTTGAACGAATTGAAAAGCGCATTATTGATAACTTAGTGGAGGTTTTTATAATTTCTCAATGAAATTAATATTTCCGGAGTTACAGTCACTTTCTTAAACATTTCAAAAGGAAGTAATATTCATATATTTATTGATAACCTTGAACCGCTTCTCATAAAAAAATGTATTTTTTCAAAAACTCTTTCAAATGAAAACAATTTTAAGGAATTGAAAAGAGCACTGTTGCTAACTTAGTGAAGCTTTTTATAATTTCGCTATGAAATTAATGTTTCCGTAGATACAGTCACTTTCTTAAACATTTCATAAAGAAGTAATATTCATATATTTACTGATAAACTTGAACCATTCCTCATACAAAAATGTCATTTTCCAAAAATTCTTTAAAATGAAACAAATTTTGAAGGAATTGAAAATAGGTACTCTTGATAACTTAATGAAGATTTTTGTAATTTGAAATCAAAACAACTTCGAAAGAATTAAAAAAAGCAATATCATAACTTAGTGAATATTTCTATAATTTTGCAATGAAGTTAATATTTCCGTAGATACAGTCACTTTCTTAAACATTTCAAAAGGAAGTAATATTCATATATTTATTGATAAGCTTGAACCGCTTCTCATAAAAAAACGTAGTTTTTCAAAAACTCTTTCATATGAAAACAATTTTAAAGGAATTGAAAAGAGCACTGTTGCTAACTTAGTGAAGCTTTTTATAATTTCGCAATGAAATTAATATTTCCGTAGATACAGTCACTTTCTTAAACATTTCATAAAGAAGTAATATTCATATATTTACTGATAAACCTGAACCATTCCTCATACAAAAATGTATTTTTCCAAACATTCTTTCAAATCAAAATATTTTGAACGAATTGAAAAGCGCATTATTGGTAACTTAGTGGAGGTTTTTATAATTTCGCAAGTAAATTAATATTTCCGGAGCTACAGTCACTTTCTTAAACATTTCAAAAGGAAGTAATATTCATATATTTATTAATAAGCTTGAACCGCTTCTCATAAAAAAATTTATTTTTTCAAAAACTAATTCAAATGAAAACAATTTTAAAGGAATTGAAAAGCGCACTGTTAATAACTTAGTACTTTTCAATTCAAGGATTCATATGAAAGTAATATTCATATATTTATTTTAATATATTTTTTTTTATTTGAACTACTCCTCATACAAAAATTGTCTTTTCAAACATTCATTCAAATCACACAATTTTAAAAGAATTGAAACGATAACTTGGTGAAGATTTTAATAATTTCGCAATGAAATTAATTTTTCCGTAGATACAGTCACCTTCTTAAACATTTCAAAAGGAAGTAATATTCATATATTTACTGATAAACTTGAACCATTCCTCATACAAAAATGTATTTTTCCAAACACTCTTTCAAATCAAAAAAATTTTGAACGAATTGAAAAGCGCACTATTGATAACTTAGTGGAGGTTTTTATAATTTCTCAATGAAATTAATATTTCCGTAGATACAGTCACTTTCTTAAACATTTCATAAAGAAGTAATATTCATATATTTACTGATAAACCTGAACCATTCCTTATACAAAAATGTATTTTTCCAAACATTCTTTCAAATCAAAATATTTTGAACGAATTGAAAAGCGCATTATTGGTAACTTAGTGGAGGTTTTTATAATTTCGCAAGTAAATTAATATTTCCGGAGCTACAGTCACTTTCTTAAACATTTCAAAAGGAAGTAAAATTCATATATTTATTGATAAGCTTGAACCGCTTCTCATAAAAAAATGTATTTTTTCAAAAACTCTTTCAAATGAAAACAATTTTAAAGGAATTGAAAAAAGCACTGTTAATAACTTAGTGCTTTTCAATTCAAAGTTTCATATGAAAGTAATATTCATATATTTATTTTAATATATTTTTTTTATTTGAACTACTCCTCATACAAAAATTGTCTTTTCAAACATTCATTCAAATCACACAATTTTAAAAGAATTGAAACGATAACTTGGTGAAGATTTTAATAATTTCGCAATGAAATTAATATTTCCGTAGATACAGTCACCTTCTTAAACATTTCAAAAGGAAGTAATATTCATATATTTACTGATAAACTTGAACCATTCCTCACACAAAAATGTATTTTTCCAAACGTTCTTTCAAATCAAAAAAATTTTGAACGAATTGAAAAGCGCATTATTGATAACTTAGTGGAGGTTTTTATAATTTCTCAATGAAATTAATATTTCCGGAGTTACAGTCACTTTCTTAAACATTTCAAAAGGAAGTAATATTCATATATTTATTGATAACCTTGAACCGCTTCTCATAAAAAAATGTATTTTTTCAAAAACTCTTTCAAATGAAAACAATTTTAAGGAATTGAAAAGAGCACTGTTGCTAACTTAGTGAAGCTTTTTATAATTTCGCTATGAAATTAAAGTTTCCGTAGATACAGTCACTTTCTTAAACATTTCATAAAGAAGTAATATTCATATATTTACTGATAAACTTGAACCATTCCTCATACAAAAATGTATTTTTCCAAACATTCTTTCAAATCAAAATATTTTGAATGAATTGAAAAGCGCATTATTGGTAACTTAGTGAAAGTTTTTATAATTTCGCAAGGAAAATAATATTTCCGGAGCTACAGTCACTTTCTTAAACATTTCAAAAGGAAGTAATATTCATATATTTATTAATAAGCTTGAACCGCTTCTCATAAATAAAATTATTTTTTCAAAAACTAATTCAAATGAAAACAATTTTGAAGGAATTGAAAAGAGCACTGTTAATAACTTAGTACTTTTCAATTCAAGGATTCATATGAAAGTAATAATCATATATTTATTTTAATACATTTTTTTTTATTTGAACTACTCCTCATACAAAAATTGTCTTTTCAAACATTCATTCAAATCACACAATTTTAAAAGAATTGAAACGATAACTTGGTGAAGATTTTAATAATTTCGGAAGTAAATTAATATTTCCGGAGCTACAGTCACTTTCTTAAACATTTCAAAAGGAAGTAATATTCATATATTTACTGATAAACTTGAACCATTCCTCATACAAAAATGTATTTTTCCAAATATTCTTTCAAATCAAAAAAATTTTGAACGAATTGAAAAGCGCATTATTGATAACTTAGTGGAGGTTTTTATAATTTCTCAATGAAATTAATATTTCCGGAGTTACAGTCACTTTCTTAAACATTTCAAAAGGAAGTAATATTCATATATTTATTGATAACCTTGAACCGCTTCTCATAAAAAAATGTATTTTTTCAAAAACTCTTTCAAATGAAAACAATTTTAAGGAATTGAAAAGAGCACTGTAGCTAACTTAGTGAAGCTTTTTATAATTTAATGAATGAATTTAATATGAATTTAATGTTTCCGTAGATACAGTCACTTTCTTAAACATTTCATAAAGAAGTAATATTCATATATTTACTGATAAACTTGAACCATTCCTCATACAAAAATGTATTTTTCCAAACATTCTTTCAATTCAAAAAATTTTGAACGAATTGAAAAGCGCATTATTGGTAACTTAGTGGAGGTTTTTATAATTTCGCAAGTAAATTAATATTTCCGGAGCTACAGTCACTTTCTTAAACATTTCAAAAGGAAGTAATATTCATATATTTATTGATAAGCTTGAACCGCTTCTCATAAAAAATGTATTTTTTCAAAAACTCTTTCAAATGAAAACAATTTTAAAGGAATTGAAAAAAGCACTGTTAATAACTTAGTGCTTTTCAATTCAAAGTTTCATATGAAAGTAATATTCATATATTTATTTTAATATATTTTTTTTTATTTGAACTACTCCTCATACAAAAATTGTCTTTTCAAACATTCATTCAAATCACACAATTTTTAAAGAATTTAAACGATAACTTGGTGAAGATTTTAATAATTTCGCAAGTAAATTAATATTTCCGGAGCTACAGTCACTTTCTTAAACATTTCAAAAGGAAGTAATATTCATATATTTACTGATAAACTTGAACCATTCCTCATACAAAAATGTATTTTTCCAAATATTTCTTCAAATCAAAAAAATTTTGAACGAATTGAAAAGCGCATTATTGATAACTTAGTGGAGGTTTTTATAATTTCTCAATGAAATTAATATTTCCGGAGTTACAGTCACTTTCTTAAACATTTCAAAAGGAAGTAATATTCATATATTTATTGATAAGCTTGAACAGCTTCTCATAAAAAAATGTATTTTTTCAAAAACTCTTTCAAACTAAAACAATTTTAAGGAATTGAAAAGAGCACTGTTGCTAACTTAGTGAAGTTTTTATAATTTCGCAATGAAATTAATATTTCCGTAGATACAGTCACTTTCTTAAACATTTCAAAAGGAAGTAATATTCATATATTTATTGATAAGCTTGAACAGCTTCTCATAAAAAAATGTATTTTTTCAAAAACTCTTTCAAACTAAAACAATTTTAAGGAATTGAAAAGAGCACTGTTGCTAACTTAGTGAAGTTTTTATAATTTCGCAATGAAATTAATATTTCCGTAGATACAGTCACTTTCTTAAACATGTCATAAAGAAGTAATATTCATATATTTACTGATAAACTTGAACCATTCCTCATACAAAAATGTATTTTTCCAAAAATTCTTTAAAATGAAACAAATTTTGAAGGAATTGAAAATAGGTACTCTTGATAACTTAATGAAGATTTTTGTAATTTGAAATCAAAACAATATCGATAACTTAGTGAATATTTCTATAATTTCGCAAGTAAATTAATATTTCCGGAGCTACAGTCACTTTCTTAAACATTTCAAAAGGAAGTAAAATTCATATATTTATTGATAAGCTTGAACCGCTTCTCATAAAAAAATGTATTTTTTCAAAAACTCTTTCAAATGAAAACAATTTTAAAGGAATTGAAAAAAGCACTGTTAATAACTTAGTGCTTTTCAATTCAAAGTTTCATATGAAAGTAATATTCATATATTTATTTTAATATATTTTTTTTATTTGAACTACTCCTCATACAAAAATTGTCTTTTCAAACATTCATTCAAATCACACAATTTTAAAAGAATTGAAACGATAACTTGGTGAAGATTTTAATAATTTCGCAATGAAATTAATATTTCCGTAGATACAGTCACCTTCTTAAACATTTCAAAAGGAAGTAATATTCATATATTTACTGATAAACTTGAACCATTCCTCATACAAAAATGTATTTTTCCAAACATTCTTTCAAATCAAAAAAATTTTGAACGAATTGAAAAGCGCATTATTGATAACTTAGTGAAGGTTTTTATAATTTCTCAATGAAATTAATATTTCCGGAGTTACAGTCACTTTCTTAAACATTTCAAAAGGAAGTAATATTCATATATTTATTGATAACCTTGAACCGCTTCTCATAAAAAAATGTATTTTTTCAAAAAATCTTTCAAACTAAAACAATTTTAAGGAATTGAAAAAAGCACTGTTAATAACTTAGTGCTTTTCAATTCAAAGTTTCATATGAAAGTAATATTCATATATTTATTTTAATATATTTTTTTTATTTGAACTACTCCTCATACAAAAATTGTCTTTTCAAACATTCATTCAAATCACACAATTTTAAAAGAATTGAAACGATAACTTGGTGAAGATTTTAATAATTTCGCAATGAAATTAATATTTCCGTAGATACAGTCACCTTCTTAAACATTTCAAAAGGAAGTAATATTCATATATTTACTGATAAACTTGAACCATTCCTCATACAAAAATGTATTTTTCCAAACATTCTTTCAAATCAAAAAAATTTTGAACGAATTGAAAAGCGCATTATTGATAACTTAGTGAAGCTTTTTATAATTTCGCAATAAAATTAATATTTCCGTAGATACAGTCACTTTCTTAAACATTTCATAGAGAAGTAATATTCATATATTTACTGATAAACTTGAACCATTCCTCATACAAAAATGTATTTTTCCAAAAATTCTTTAAAATGAAACCAATTTTGAAGGAATTGAAAATAGGTACTCTTGATAACTTAATGAAGATTTTTGTAATTTGAAATCAAAACAACTTCGAAAGAATTAAAAAGAGCAATATCGATAACTTAGTGAATATTTCTAAAATTTCGCAATGAATTTAATATTTCCGTCGATACAGTCACTTTCTTAAACATTTCAAAAGGAAGTAATATTCATATATTTATTGATAAGTTAGAACCGCTTCTCATAAAAAAACGTAGTTTTTCAAAAATTCTTTCAAATGAAAACAATTTTAAGGAATTGAAAAGAGCACTGTAGCTAACTTAGTGAAGCTTTTTATAATTTCGCAATGAAATTAATATTTCTGTAGATACAGTCACTTTCTTAAACATTTCATAAAGAAGTAATATTCATATATTTACTGATACACTTGAACCATTCCTCATACAAAAATGTATTTTTCCAAACATTCTTTCAAATCAAAATATTTTGAATGAATTGAAAAGCGCATTATTGGTAACTTAGTGAAAGTTTTTATAATTTCGCAAGGAAAATAATATTTCCGGAGCTACAGTCACTTTCTTAAACATTTCAAAAGGAAGTAATATTCATATATTTATTAATAAGCTTGAACCGCTTCTCATAAATAAAATTATTTTTTCAAAAACTAATTCAAATGAAAACAATTTTGAAGGAATTGAAAAGAGCACTGTTAATAACTTAGTACTTTTCAATTCAAGGATTCATATGAAAGTAATAATCATATATTTATTTTAATAAATTTTTTTTTATTTGAACTACTCCTCATACAAAAATTGTCTTTTCAAACATTCATTCAAATCACACAATTTTAAAAGAATTGAAACGATAACTTGGTGAAGATTTTAATAATTTCGCAAGTAAATTAATATTTCCGGAGCTACAGTCACTTTCTTAAACATTTCAAAAGGAAGTAATATTCATATATTTACTGATAAACTTGAACCATTCCTCATACAAAAATGTATTTTTCCAAATATTCTTTCAAATCAAAAGATTTTGAACGAATTGAAAAGCGCATTATTGATAACTTAGTGGAGGTTTTTATAATTTCTCAATGAAATTAATATTTCCGGAGTTACAGTCACTTTCTTAAACATTTCAAAAGGAAGTAATATTCATATATTTATTGATAACCTTGAACCGCTTCTCATAAAAAAATGTATTTTTTCAAAAACTCTTTCAAATGAAAACAATTTTAAGGAATTGAAAAGAGCACTGTAGCTAACTTAGTGAAGCTTTTTATAATTTCGCTATGAAATTAATGTTTCCGTAGATACAGTCACTTTCTTAAACATTTCATAAAGAAGTAATATTCATATATTTACTGATAAACTTGAACCATTCCTCATACAAAAATTTATTTTTCCAAACATTCTTTCAATTCAAAAAATTTTGAACGAATTGAAAAGCGCATTATTGGTAACTTAGTGGAGGTTTTTATAATTTCGCAAGTAAATTAATATTTCCGGAGCTACAGTCACTTTCTTAAACATTTCAAAAGGAAGTAATATTCATATATTTATTGATAAGCTTGAACCGCTTCTCATAAAAAAATGTATTTTTTCAAAAACTCTTTCAAATGAAAACAATTTTAAAGGAATTGAAAAAAGCACTGTTAATAACTTAGTGCTTTTCAATTCAAAGTTTCATATGAAAGTAATATTCATATATTTATTTTAATATATTTTTTTTTATTTGAACTACTCCTCATACAAAAATTGTCTTTTCAAACATTCATTCAAATCACACAATTTTTAAAGAATTGAAACGATAACTTGGTGAAGATTTTAATAATTTCGCAAGTAAATTAATATTTCCGGAGCTACAGTCACTTTCTTAAACATTTCAAAAGGAAGTAATATTCATATATTTACTGATAAACTTGAACCATTCCTCATACAAAAATGTATTTTTCCAAATATTTCTTCAAATCAAAAAAATTTTGAACGAATTGAAAAGCGCATTATTGATAACTTAGTGGAGGTTTTTATAATTTCTCAATGAAATTAATATTTCCGGAGTTACAGTCACTTTCTTAAACATTTCAAAAGGAAGTAATATTCATATATTTATTGATAACCTTGAACCGCTTCTCATAAAAAAATGTATTTTTTCAAAAACTCTTTCAAACTAAAACAATTTTAAGGAATTGAAAAGAGCACTGTTGCTAACTTAGTGAAGTTTTTATAATTTCGCAATAAAATTAATATTTCCGTAGATACAGTCACTTTCTTAAACATGTCATAAAGAAGTAATATTCATATATTTACTGATAAACTTGAACCATTCCTCATACAAAAATGTATTTTTCCAAAAATTCTTTAAAATGAAACAAATTTTGAAGGAATTGAAAATAGGTACTCTTGATAACTTAATGAAGATTTTTGTAATTTGAAATCAAAACAACTTCGAAAGAATTAAAAAAAGCAATATCGATAACTTAGTGAGTATTTCTATAATTTCGCAATGAAGTTAATATTTCCGTAGATACAGTCACTTTCTTAAACATTTCAAAACGAAGTAATATTCATATATTTATTGATAAGCTTGAACCGCTTCTCATAAAAAAATGTATTTTTTCAAAAACTCTTTCAAACTAAAACAATTTTAAGGAATTGAAAAGCGCATTATTGATAACTTAGTGAAGTTTTTATAATTTCGCAATAAAATTAATATTTCCGTAGATACAGTCACTTTCTTAAACATGTCATAAAGAAGTAATATTCATATATTTACTGATAAACTTGAACCATTCCTCATACAAAAATGTATTTTTCCAAAAATTCTTTAAAATGAAACAAATTTTGAAGGAATTGAAAATAGGTACTCTTGATAACTTAATGAAGATTTTTGTAATTTGAAATCAAAACAATATCGATAACTTAGTGAATATTTCTATAATTTCGCAAGTAAATTAATATTTCCGGAGCTACAGTCACTTTCTTAAACATTTCAAAAGGAAGTAAAATTCATATATTTATTGATAAGCTTGAACCGCTTCTCATAAAAAAATGTATTTTTTCAAAAACTCTTTCAAATGAAAACAATTTTAAAGGAATTGAAAAAAGCACTGTTAATAACTTAGTGCTTTTCAATTCAAAGTTTCATATGAAAGTAATATTCATATATTTATTTTAATATATTTTTTTTATTTGAACTACTCCTCATACAAAAATTGTCTTTTCAAACATTCATTCAAATCACACAATTTTAAAAGAATTGAAACGATAACTTGGTGAAGATTTTAATAATTTCGCAATGAAATTAATATTTCCGTAGATACAGTCACCTTCTTAAACATTTCAAAAGGAAGTAATATTCATATATTTACTGATAAACTTGAACCATTCCTCATACAAAAATGTATTTTTCCAAACATTCTTTCAAATCAAAAAAATTTTGAACGAATTGAAAAGCGCATTATTGATAACTTAGTGAAGGTTTTTATAATTTCTCAATGAAATTAATATTTCCGGAGTTACAGTCACTTTCTTAAACATTTCAAAAGGAAGTAATATTCATATATTTATTGATAACCTTGAACCGCTTCTCATAAAAAAATGTATTTTTTCAAAAACTCTTTCAAACTAAAACAATTTTAAGGAATTGAAAAGAGCACTGTTGCTAACTTAGTGAAGTTTTTATAATTTCGCAATAAAATTAATATTTCCGTAGATACAGTCACTTTCTTAAACATGTCATAAAGAAGTAATATTCATATATTTACTGATAAACTTGAACCATTCCTCATACAAAAATGTATTTTTCCAAAAATTCTTTAAAATGAAACAAATTTTGAAGGAATTGAAAATAGGTACTCTTGATAACTTAATGAAGATTTTTGTAATTTGAAATCAAAACAACTTCGAAAGAATTAAAAAAAGCAATATCGATAACTTAGTGAATATTTCTATAATTTCGCAATGAAGTTAATATTTCCGTAGATACAGTCACTTTCTTAAACATTTCAAAAGGAAGTAATATTCATATATTTATTGATAAGCTTGAACCACTTCTCATAAAAAAATTTATTTTTTCAAAAACTCTTTCAAACTAAAACAATTTTAAGGAATTGAAAAGAGCACTGTTGCTAACTTAGTGAAGTTTTTATAATTTCGCAATAAAATTAATATTTCCGTAGATACAGTCACTTTCTTAAACATGTCATAAAGAAGTAATATTCATATATTTACTGATAAACTTGAACCATTCCTCATACAAAAATTATTTTTCCAAAAATTCTTTAAATAGAAACAAATTTTGAAGGAATTGAAAATAGGTACTCTTGATAACTTAATGAAGATTTTTGTAATTTGAAATCAAAACAACTTCGAAAGAATTAAAAAAAGCAATATCGATAACTTAGTGAATATTTCTATAATTTCGCAAGTAAATTAATATTTCCGGAGCTACAGTCACTTTCTTAAACATTTCAAAAGGAAGTTATATTCATATATTTACTGATAAACTTGAACCATTCCTCATACAAAAATGTATTTTTCCAAACATTCTTTCAAATCAAAAAAATTTTGAACGAATTGAAAAGCGCATTATTGATAACTTAGTGAAGGTTTTTATAATTTCTCAATGAAATTAATATTTCCGGAGTTACAGTCACTTTCTTAAACATTTCAAAAGGAAGTAATATTCTTATATTTATTGATAAGCTTGAACCGCTTCTCATAAAAAAATGTATTTTTTCAAAAACTCTTTAAATGAAAACAATTTTAAGGAATTGAAAAGAGCACTGTTGCTAACTTAGTGAAGCTTTTTATAATTTCGCTATGAAATTAATGTTTCCGTAGATACAGTCACTTTCTTAAACATTTCATAAAGAAGTAATATTCAAATATTTACTGATAAACTTGAACCATTCCTCATACAAAAATGTATTTTTCCAAACATTCTTTCTAATAAAAAAAATTTTGAACGAATTGAAAAGCGCATTATTGATAACTTAGTGCAGGTTTTTATGATTTCGCAATGAAATTAATATTTCCGGAGCTACAGTCACCTTCTTAAACATTTCAAAAGGAAGTAATATTTATATATTTACTGATAAACTTGAACCATTCCTCATACAAAAATGTATTTTTCCAAACATTCTTTCAAATCAAAAAAATTTTGAACGAATTGAAAAGCGCATTATTGATAACTTAGTGAAGCTTTTTATAATTTGGCAATAAAATTAATATTTCCGTAGATACAGTCACTTTCTTAAACATTTCATAAAGAAGTAATATTCATATATTTATTGATAAACTTGAACCATTCCTCATACAAAAACGTATTTTTCCAAAAATTCTTTAAAATGAAACAAATTTTGAAGTAATTGAACATAGGTACTCTTGATAACTTAATGAAGATTTTTGTAATTTGAAATCAAAACAACTTCGAAAGAATTAAAAAGAGCAATATCGATAACTTAGTGAATATTTCTATAATTTCGCAATGAAGTTAATATTTCCGTAGATACAGTCACTTTCTTAAACATTTCAAAAGGAAGTAATATTCATATATTTATTGATAACCTTGAACCGCTTCTCATAAAAAAATGTATTTTTTCAAAAACTCTTTCAAATGAAAACAATTTTAAGGAATTGAAAAGAGCACTGTTGCTAACTTAGTGAAGCTTTTTATAATTTCGCTATGAAATTAAAGTTTCCGTAGATACAGTCACTTTCTTAAACATTTCATAAAGAAGTAATATTCATATATTTACTGATAAACTTGAACCATTCCTCATACAAAAATGTATTTTTTCAAACATTCTTTCAAATAAAAAAAATTTTGAACGAGTTGAAATTATTATAATAATTATTGATAACTTAGTGGAGGTTTTTATAATTTCGCAATGAAATTAATATTTCCGGAGCTACAGTCACCTTCTTAAACATTTCAAAAGGAAGTAATTTTTATATATTTCCTGATAAACTTGAACCATTCCTCATACAAAAATGTATTTTTCCAAACATTCTTTCAAATCAAAAAAATTTTGAACGAATTGAAAAGCGCATTATTGATAACTTAGTGAAGCTTTTTATAATTTCGCAATATAATTAATACTTCCGTAGATACAGTTACTTTCTTAAACATTTCATAAAGAAGTAATATTCATATATTTACTGATAAACTTGAACCATTCCTCATACAAAAATGTATTTTTCCAAAAATTCTTTAAAATGAAACAAATTTTGAAGGAATTGAAAATAGGTACTCTTGATAACTTAATGAAGATTTTTGTAATTTGAAATCAAAACAACATCGAAAGAATTAAAAAGAGCAATATCGATAACTTAGTGAATATTTCTATAATTTCGCAATGAAGTTAATATTTCCGTAGATACAATCACTTTCTTAAACATTTCAAAAGGAAGTAATATTCATATATTTATTGATAAGCTTGAACCGCTTCTCATAAAAAAACGTAGTTTTTTAAAAACTCTTTCAAATGAAAACAATTTTAAAGGAATTGAAAAGAACACTGTTGCTAACTTAGTGAAGCTTTTTATAATTTCGCAATGAAATTAATATTTCCGTAGATACAGTCACTTTCTTAAACATTTCATAAAGAAGTAATATTCATATATTTACTGATAAACTTGAACCATTCCCCATACAAAAATGTATTTTTCCAAACATTCTTTCAAATCAAAAAATTTTGAACGAATTGAAAAGCGCATTATTGGTAACTTAGTGGAGGTTTTTATAATTTCGCAAGTAAATTAATATTTCCGGAGCTACAGTCACTTTCTTAACCATTTCAAAAGGAAGTAATATTCATATATTTATTAATAAGCTTGAACCGCTTCTCATAAAAAAATGTATATTTTCAAAAATTCTTTCAAATGAAAACAATTTTAAAGGAATTGAAAAGAGCACTGTTAATAACTTAGTACTTTTCAATTCAAGGATTCATATGAAAGTAATATTCATATATTTATTTTAATATATTTTTTTTATTTGAACTACTCCTCATACAAAAATTGTCTTTTCAAACATTGATTCAAATCACACAATATTAAAAGAACTAAAACGATAACTTGGTGAAGATTTTAATAATTTCGCAATGAAATTAATATTTCCGTAGATACAGTCACCTTCTTAAACATTTCAAAAGGAAGTAATATTCATATATTTACTGATAAACTTGAACCATTCCTCATACAAAAATGTATTTTTCCAAACATTCTTCCAAATCAAAAAAATTTTGAACGAATTGAAAAGCGCATTATTGATAACTTAGTGACTTTTTATAATTTCTCAATGAAATTAATATTTCCGGAGTTACAGTCACTTTCTTAAACATTTCAAAAGGAAGTAATATTCTTATATTTATTGATAAGCTTGAACCGCTTCTCATAAAAAAACGTAGTTTTCCAAAAACTCTTTCAAATGAAAACAATTTTAAAGGAATTGAAAAGAGCACTGTTGCTAACTTAGTGAAGCTTTTTATAATTTCGCAATGAAATTAATATTTCCGTAGATACAGTCACTTTCTGAAACATTTCATAAAGAAGTAATATTCATATATTTACTGATAAACTTGAACCATTCCGTATACAAAAATGTATTTTTCCAAAAATTCTTTCAAATCAAAAAAATTTTGAACGAATTGAAAAGCGCATTATTGATAACTTAGTGGAGGTTTTTATAATTTCGCAATGAAATTAATATTTCCGGAGCTACAGTCACTTTCTTAAACATTTCAAAAGGAAGTAATATTCATATATTTATTTATAAGCTTGAACCGCTTCTCATAAAAAAATGTATTTTTTCAAAAATTCTTTCAAATGAAAACAATTTTAAAGGAATTGAAAAGAGCACTGTTAATAACTTAGTACTTTTCAATTCAAGGATTCATATGAAATTAATATTCATATATTTATTTTAATATTTTTTTTTTATTTGAACTACTCCTCATACAAAAATTGGCTTTTCAAAAATTCATTCAAATCACACAATTTTAAAAGATTTGAAACGATAACTTGGTGAAGATTTTAATAATTTCGCAATGAAATTAATATATTCGTAGATACAGTCACCTTCTTAAACATTTCAAAAGGAAGTAATATTCATATATTTACTGATAAACTTGAACCATTCCTCATACAAAAATGTATTTTTCCAAACATTCTTTCAAATCAAAAAAATTTTGAACGAATTGAAAAGCGCATTATTGATAACTTAGTGGAGGTTTTTATAATTTCTCAATGAAATTAATATTTCCGGAGCTACAGTCACTTTCTTAAACATTTCAAAAGGAAGTAATATTCCTATATTTATTGATAAGCTTGAACCGCTTCTCATAAAAAAATTTATTTTTTCAAAAGCTCTTTCAAATGAAAACAATTTTAAAGGAATTGAAAAGAGCACTGTTAATAACTTAGTATTTTTCAATTCAAGGGTTCATATGAAAGTAATATTCATATATTTATTTGAATATATTTTTTTTTTTATTTGAACTACTCCTCATACAAAAATTGTCTTTTCAAACATTCATTCGAATCACACAATTTTAAAAGAATTGAAACGATAACTTGGTGAAGATTTTAATAATTTCGCAATGAAATTAATATTTCCGTAGATACAGTCACCTTCTTAAACATTTTAAAAGGAAGTAATATTCATATATTTACTGATAAACTTGAACGATTCCTCATACAAAAATGTATTTTTCCAAACATTCTTTCAAAACAAAAAAATTTTGAACGAATTGAAAAGCGCATTATTGATAACTTAGTGAAGGTTTTTATAATTTCTCAATGAAATTAATATTTCCGGAGTTACAGTCACTTTCTTAAACATTTCAAAAGGAAGTAATATTCTTATATTTATTGATAAGCTTGAACCGCTTCTCATAAAAAAATGTATTTTTTCAAAAACTCTTTAAATGAAAACAATTTTAAGGAATTGAAAAGAGCACTGTTGCTAACTTAGTGAAGCTTTTTATAATTTCGCTATGAAATTAATGTTTCCGTAGATACAGTCACTTTCTTAAACATTTCATAAAGAAGTAATATTCAAATATTTACTGATAAACTTGAACCATTCCTCATACAAAAATGTATTTTTCCAAACATTCTTTCAAATAAAAAAAATTTTGAACGAATTGAAAAGCGCATTATTGATAACTTAGTGGAGGTTTTTATAATTTCGCAATGAAATTAATATTTCCGGAGCTACAGTCACCTTCTTAAACATTTCAAAAGGAAGTAATATTTATATATTTACTGATAAACTTGAACCATTCCTCATACAAAAATGTATTTTTCCAAACATTCTTTCAAATCAAAAAAATTTTGAACGAATTGAAAAGCGCATTATTGATAACTTAGTGAAGCTTTTTATAATTTGGCAATGAAATTAATATTTCCGTAGATACAGTCACTTTCTTAAACATTTCATAAAGAAGTAATATTCATATATTTACTGATAAACTTGAACCATTCCTCATACAAAAACGTATTTTTCCAAAAATTCTTTAAAATGAAACAAATTTTGAAGTAATTGAAAATAGGTACTCTTGATAACTTAATGAAGATTTTTGTAATTTGAAATCAAAACAACTTCGAAAGAATTAAAAAGAGAAATATCGATAACTTAGTGAATATTTCTATAATTTCGCAATGAAGTTAATATTTCCGTAGATACAGTCACTTTCTTAAACATTTCAAAAGGAAGTAATATTCATATATTTATTGATAAGCTTGAACCGCTTCTCATAAAAAAACGTAGTTTTTCAAAAACTCTTTCAAATGAAAACAATTTTAAAGGAATTGAAAAGAGCACTGTTGCTAACTTAGTGAAGCTTTTTATAATTTCGCAATGAAATTAATATTTCCGTAGATACAGTCACTTTCTTAAATATTTCATAAAGAAGTAATATTCATATATTTACTGATAAACTTGAACCATTCCTCATACAAAAATGTATTTTTCCAAAAATTCTTTCAAATCAAAAAAATTTTGAACGAATTGAAAAGCGCATTATTGATAACTTAGTGGAGGTTTTTATAATTTCGCAATGAAATTAATATTTCCGGAGCTACAGTCACTTTCTTAAACATTTCAAAAGGAAGTAATATTCATATATTTATTTATAAGCTTGAACCTCTTCTCATAAAAAAATGTATTTTTTTCAAAAAATCTTTCAATTGAAAGCAATTTTAAAGGAATTGAAAAGAGCACTGTTAATAACTTAGTACTTTTCAATTCAAGGATTCATATGAAATTAATATTTTAATATATTTTTTTTTTATTTGAACTACTCCTCATACAAAAATTGTCTTTTCAAAAATTCATTCAAATCACACAATTTTAAAAGAATTGAAACGATAACTTGGTGAAGATTTTAATAATTTCGCAATGAAATTAATATTTCCGTAGATACAGTCACCTTCTTAAACATTTCAAAAGGAAGTAATATTCATATATTTACTGATAAACTTGAACCATTCCTCATACAAAAATGTATTTTTCCAAACATTCTTTCAAATCAAAAAAATTTTGAACGAATTGAAAAGCGCATTATTGATAACTTAGTGGAGATTTTTATAATTTCTCAATGAAATTAATATTTCCGGAGCTACAGTCACTTTCTTAAACATTTCAAAAGGAAGTAATATTCCTATATTTATTGATAAGCTTGAACCGCTTCTCATAAAAAAATTTATTTTTTCAAAAGCTCTTTCAAATGAAAACAATTTTAAAGGAATTGAAAAGAGCACTGTTAATAACTTAGTATTTTTCAATTCAAGGGTTCATATGAAAGTAATATTCATATATTTATTTGAATATATTTTTTTTTATTTGAACTACTCCTCATACAAAAATTGTCTTTTCAAACATTCATTCGAATCACACAATTTTAAAAGAATTGAAACGATAACTTGGTGAAGATTTTAATAATTTCGCAATGAAATTAATATTTCCGTAGAAACAGTCACCTTCTTAAACATTTCAAAAGGAAGTAATATTCATATATTTACTGATAAACTTGAACCATTCCTCATACAAAAATGTATTTTTCCAAACATTCTTTCAAATCAAAAAAATTTTGAACGAATTGAAAAGCGCATTATTGATAACTTAGTGAAGGTTTTTATAATTTCTCAATGAAATTAATATTTCCGGAGTTACAGTCACTTTCTTAAACATTTCAAAAGGAAGTAATATTCTTATATTTATTGATAAGCTTGAACCGCTTCTCATAAAAAAATGTATTTTTTCAAAAACTCTTTAAATGAAAACAATTTTAAGGAATTGAAAAGAGCACTGTTGCTAACTTAGTGAAGCTTTTTAGAATTTCGCTATGAACTTAATGTTTCCGTAGATACAGTCACTTTCTTAAACATTTCATAAAGAAGTAATATTCAAATATTTACTGATAAACTTGAACCATTCCTCATACAAAAATGTATTTTTCCAAAAATTCTTTCAAATAAAAAAAATTTTGAACGAATTGAAAAGCGCATTATTGATAACTTAGTGCAGGTTTTTATGATTTCGCAATGAAATTAATATTTCCGGAGCTACAGTCACCTTCTTAAACATTTCAAAAGGAAGTAATATTTATATATTTACTGATAAACTTGAACCATTCCTCATACAAAAATGTATTTTTCCAAACATTCTTTCAAATCAAAAAAATTTTGAACGAATTGAAAAGCGCATTATTGATAACTTAGTGAAGCTTTTTATAATTTGGCAATAAAATTAATATTTCCGTAGATACAGTCACTTTCTTAAACATTTCATAAAGAAGTAATATTCATATATTTACTGATAAACTTGAACCATTCCTCATACAAAAACGTATTTTTCCAAAAATTCTTTAAAATGAAACAAATTTTGAAGTAATTGCACATAGGTACTCTTGATAACTTAATGAAGATTTTTGTAATTTGAAATCAAAACAACTTCGAAAGAATTAAAAAGAGCAATATCGATAACTTAGTGAATATTTCTATAATTTCGCAATGAAGTTAATATTTCCGTAGATAAAGTCACTTTCTTAAACATTTCATAAAGAAGTAATATTCAAATATTTACTGATAAACTTGAACCATTCCTCATACAAAAATGTATTTTTCCAAACATTCTTTCAAATCAAAAAAATTTTGAACGAATTGAAAAGCGCATTATTGATAACTTAGTGAAGCTTTTTATAATTTGGCTATGAAATTAATGTTTCCGTAGATACAGTCACTTTCTTAAACATTTCATAAAGAAGTAATATTCATATATTTACTGATAAACTTGAACCATTCCTCATACAAAAATGTATTTTTCCAAACATTCTTTCAAATCAAAAAAAATTTGAACGAATTGAAAAGCGCATTATTGATAACTTAGTGGAGGTTTTTATAATTTCGCAATGAAATTAATATTTCCGGAGCTACAGTCACTTTCTTAAACATTTCAAAAGGAAGTAATATTCATATATTTATTTATAAGCTTGAACCTCTTCTCATAAAAAAATGTATTTTTTTCAAAAACTCTTTCAAATGAAAGCAATTTTTAAGGAATTGAAAAGAGCACTGTTAATAACTTAGTACTTTTCAATTCAAGGATTCATATGAAATTAATATTCAAATATTTATTTTAATATATTTTTTTTATTTGAACTACTCCTCATACAAAAATTGTCTTTTCAAAAATTCATTCAAATCACACAATTTTAAAAGAATTGAAACGATAACTTGGTGAAGATTTTAATAATTTCGCAATGAAATTAATATTTCCGTAGATACAGTCACCTTCTTAAACATTTCAAAAGGAAGAAATATTCATATATTTACTGATAAACTTGAACCATTCCTCATACAAAAATGTATTTTTCCAAACATTCTTTCAAATCAAAAAAATTTTGAACGAATTGAAAAGCGCATTATTGATAACTTAGTGGAGGTTTTTATAATTTCTCAATGATATTAATATTTCCGGAGCTACAGTCACTTTCATAAACATTTCAAAAGGAAGTAATATTCCTATATTTATTGATAAGCTTGAACCGCTTCTCATAAAAAAATTTATTTTTTGAAAAGCTCTTTCAAATGAAAACAATTTTAAAGGAATTGAAAAGAGCACTGTTAATAACTTAGTATTTTTCAATTCAAGGGTTCATATGAAAGTAATATTCATATATTTATTTTAATATATTTTTTTTATTTGAACTACTCCTTATACAATAATTGTGTTTTCAAACATTCATTCAAATCACACAATCTTAAAAGAATTGAAACGATAATTTGGTGAAGATTTTAATAATTTCGCAATGAAATTAATATTTCCGGAGATACAGTCACTTTCTTAAACATTTCATAAGAAAGTAATCTTTATTAATTTATTGATAAATTTAAACCACTTCTCATTTAAAAATGTATGTTTTCATAAATTCTTTCAAATCAAAACAGTTTTAAAAGAATTGAAGAGCGATCAATTGATAATTTTGTGAAGATTTTTATAATTTTGTAATGAAATTAATATTTCCGAAGATACAGCCACTTTCTTAAACATTTCATAAAGAAGTAATGATCCTATATTTACTGATAAACTTGAACGATTCCTCATACAAAAATGTATTTTTCCAAAAATTCTTTAAAATGAAACCAATTTTAAAGGAATTGAAAATAGGTACTCTTGATAACTTAGTGATGATTTTGATAATTTTAAATCAAAACAACTTCGAAAGAATTAAAAAGAGCACTATCGATAACTTAGTGAATATTTCTATAATTTCGCAATGAAGTTAATATTTCTGTAGATACAGTCACTTTCTTAAACATTTCAAAAGGAAGTAATATTTATATATTTATTGATAAGCTTGAACCGCTTCTCATAAAAAACGTAGTTTTTCAAAAACTCTTTCAAATGAAACCAATTTTAAAGGAATTGAAAATAGGTACTCTTGATAACTTAGTGATGATTTTTATAATTTTATATCAAAACAACTTCGAAAGAATTAAAAAGAGCACTATCGATAACTTAGTGAATATTTCTATAATTTCGCAATGAAATTAATATTTCCGTAGATACAGTCACTTTCTTAAACATTTCATAAAGAAGTAATATTCATATATTTACTGATAAACTTGAACCATTCCTCATACAAAAATGTATTTTTCCAAAAATTCTTTCAAATCAAAAAAATTTTGAACGAATTGAAAAGCGCATTATTGATAACTTAGTGAAGGTTTTTATAATTTCTCAATGAAATTAATATTTCTGGAGTTACAGTCACTTTCTTAAACATTTCAAAAGGAAGTAATATTCTTATATTTATTGATAAGCTTGAACCGCTTCTCATAAAAAAATGTATTTTTTCAAAAACTCTTTATATGAAAACAATTTTAAGGAATTGAAAAGAGCACTGTTGCTAACTTAGTGAAGCTTTTTATAATTTCGCTATGAAATTAATGTTTCCGTAGATACAGTCACTTTCTTAAACATTTCATAAAGAAGTAATATTCAAATATTTACTGATAAACTTGAACCATTCCTCATACAAAAATGTATTTTTCTTTTTTATAATTTGGCAATAAAATTAATATTTCCGTAGATACAGTCACTTTCTTAAACATTTCATAAAGAAGTAATATTCATATATTTACTGATAAACTTGAACCATTCCTCATACAAAAACGTATTTTTCCAAAAATTCTTTAAAATGAAACAAATTTTGAAGTAATTGAAAATAGGTACTCTTGATAACTTAATGAAGATTTTTGTAATTTGAAATCAAAACAACTTCGAAAGAATTAAAAAGAGCAATATCGATAACTTAGTGAATATTTCTATAATTTCGCAATGAAGTTAATATTTCCGTAGATACAGTCACTTTCTTAAACATTTCAAAAGCAAGTAATATTCATATATTTATTGATAAGCTTGAACCGCTTCTCATAAAAAAACGTAGTTTTTCAAAAACTCTTTTAAATGAAAACAATTTTAAAGGAATTGAAAAGAGCACTGTTGCTAACTTAGTGAAGCTTTTTATAATTTCGCAATGAAATTAATATTTCCGTAGATACAGTCACTTTCTTAAACATTTCATAAAGAAGTAATATTCATATATTTACTGATAAACTTGAACCATTCCTCATACAAAAATGTATTTTTCCAAAAATTCTTTCAAATCAAAAAAAATTTTGAACGAATTGAAAAGCGCATTATTGATAACTTAGTGGAGGTTTTTATAAATTCGCAATGAAATTAATATTTCCGGAGCTACAGTCACTTTCTTACACATTTCAAAAGGAAGTAATATTCATATATTTATTTATAAGCTTGAACCTCTTCTCATAAAAAAATGTATTTTTTTCAAAAAATCTTTCAAATGAAAGCAATTTTAAAGGAATTGAAAAGAGCACTGTTAATAACTTAGTACTTTTCAATTCAAGGATTCATATGAAATAAATATTCATATATTTATTTTAATATATTTTTTTTATTTGAACTACTCCTCATACAAAAATTGTCTTCTCAAAAATTCATTCAAATCACACAATTTTAAAAGAATTGAAACGATAACTTGGTGAAGATTTTAAAAATTTCGCAATGAAATTAATATTTCCGTAGATACAGTCACCTTCTTAAACATTTCAAAAGGAAGTAATATTCATATATTTACTGATAAACTTGAACCATTCCGTATACAAAAATGTATTTTTCCAAACATTCTTTCAAATCAAAAAAATTTTGAACGAATTGAAAAGCGCATTATTGATAACTTAGTGGAGGTTTTTATAATTTCTCAATGAAATTAATATTTCCGGAGCTACAGTCACTTTCTTAAACATTTCAAAAGGAAGTAATATTCCTATATTTATTGATAAGCTTGAACCGCTTCTCATAAAAAAAATTATTTTTTGAAAAGCTCTTTCAAATGAAAACAATTTTAAAAGAATTGAAAAGAGAACTGTTAATAACTTAGTATTTTTCAATTCAAGGGTTCATATGAAAGTAATATTCATATATTTATTTGAATATATTTTTTTTTATTTGAACTACTCCTCATACAAAAATTGTCTTTTCAAACATTCATTCGAATCACACAATTTTAAAAGAATTGAAACGATAACTTGGTGAAGATTTTAATAATTTCGCAATGAAATTATTATTTCCGTAGATACAGTAACCTTCTTAAACATTTCATAAAGAAGTAATATTCATATATTTACTGCTAAACTTGAACCATTCCTCATACAAAAATATATTTTTTCAAAAACTCTTTCAAATGAAAACAATTTTAAAGGCATTGAAAAGAGCACTGTTGCTAACTTAGTGAAGCTTTTTATAATTTCGCTATGAAATTAATGTTTCCGTAGATACAGTCACTTTCTTAAACATTTCATAAAGAAGTAATATTAATATATTTACTGATAAACTTGAACCATTCCTCATACAAAAATGTATTTTTCCAAACATTCTTTCAAATAAAAAAAATTTTGAACGAATTGAAAAGCGCATTATTGGTAACTTAGTGGAGGTTTTTATAATTTCGCAATGAAATTAATATTTCCGTAGATACAGTCACTTTCTTAAACATTTCATAAAGAAGTAATATTCATATATTTACTGATAAACTTGAACCATTCCTCATACAAAAATGTATTTTTCCAAACATTCTTTCAAATCAAAAAAATTTTGAACGAATTGATAAGCGCGTTATTGATATTTTAGTGGAGGTTTTTATAATTTCGCAATGAAGTTAATATTTCCGTAGATACAGTCACTTTCTTAAACATTTCAAAAGGAAGTAAAATTCATATATTTATTGATAAGCTTGAACCGCTTCTCATAAAAAAATTTATTTTTTCAAAAACTCTTTCAAATGAAAACAATTTTAAAGGAATTGAAAAAAGCACTGTTAATAACTTAGTGCTTTTCAATTCAAAGTTTCATATGAAAGTAATATTCATATATTTATTTTAATATATTTTTTTTATTTGAACTACTCCTCATACAATAATTGTGTTTTCAAACATTCATTCAAATCACACAATCTTAAAAGAATTGAAACGATAATTTGGTGAAGATTTTAATAATTTCGCAATGAAATTAATATTTCCGGAGATACAGTCACTTTCTTAAACATTTCATAAGAAAGTAATCTTTATTAATTTATTGATAAATTTAAACCACTTCTCATTTAAAAATGTATGTTTTCATAAATTCCTTCAAATCAAAACAGTTTTAAAAGAATTGAAGAGCGATCAATTGATAATTTTGTGAAGATTTTTATAATTTTGTAATGAAATTAATATTTCCGAAGATACAGTCACTTTCTTAAACATTTCATAAAGAAGTAATGATCCTATATTTATTGATAAGCTTGAACCGCTTCTCATAAAAAAATTTATTTTTTCTAAAGCTCTTTCAAATGAAAACAATTTTAAAGGAATTGAAAAGAGCACTGTTAATAACTAAGTACTCTTCAATTCAAGGATTCATATGAAAGTAATATTCATATATTTATTTTAATATATTTTTTTTTATTTGAACTACTCCTCATACAAAAATTGTCTTTTCAAGCATTCTTTAAAAACAAACAATTTAAAAAGAATTGAAAAGAGCACTATCGATAACTTGGTGAAGATTTTTATAATGTCGCAATGAAAGTAATATAACCTGTAATACAGTTACTTTTAAAACATTTCATATAGAAGTAATATTCATATATTTACTGATAAACTTGAACGATTCCTCATACAAAAATGTATTTTTCCAAAAATTCTTTAAAATGAAACCAATTTTAAAGGAATTGAAAATAGGTACTCTTGATAACTTAGTGATGATTTTGATAATTTTAAATCAAAACAACTTCGAAAGAATTAAAAAGAGCACTATCGATAACTTAGTGAATATTTCTATAATTTCGCAATGAAGTTAATATTTCTGTAGATACAGTCACTTTCTTAAACATTTCAAAAGGAAGTAATATTTATATATTTATTGATAAGCTTGAACCGCTTCTCATAAAAAACGTAGTTTTTCAAAAACTCTTTCAAATGAAACCAATTTTAAAGGAATTGAAAATAGGTACTCTTGATAACTTAGTGATGATTTTTATAATTTTAAATCAAAACAACTTCGAAAGAATTAAAAAGAGCACTATCGATAACTTAGTGAATATTTCTATAATTTCGCAATGAAATTAATATTTCCGTAGATACAGTCACTTTCTTAAACATTTCATAAAGAAGTAATATTCATATATTTACTGATAAACTTGAACCATTCCTCATACAAAAATGTATTTTTCCACACATTCTTTCAAATCAAAAAAATTTTGAACGAATTGAAAAGCGCATTATTGATAACTTAGTAAAGGTTTTTATTATTTCTCAATGAAATTAATATTTCCGGAGTTACAGTCACTTTCTTAAACATTTCAAAAGGTAGTAAAATTCTTATATTTATTGATAAGCTTGAACCGCTTCTCATAAAAAAATGTATTTTTTCAAAAACTCTTTAAATGAAAACAATTTTAAGGAATTGAAAAGAGCACTGTTGCTAACTTAGTGAAGCTTTTTATAATTTCGCTATGAAATTAATATTTCCGTAGATACAGTCACTTTCTTAAACATTTCATAAAGAAGTAATATTCATATATTTACTGATAAACTTGAACCATTCCTCATACAAAAATGTATTTTTCCAAAAATTCTTTCAAATCAAAAAAAATTTTGAAGGAATTGAAAAGCGCATTATTGATAACTTAGTGGAGGTTTTTATAATTTCGCAATGAAATTAATATTTCCGGAGCTACAATCACTTTCTTAAACATTTCAAAAGGAAGTAATATTCATATATTTATTTATAAGCTTGAACCTCTTCTCATAAAAAAATGTATTTTTTTCAAAAAATCTTTCAAATGAAAGCAATTTTAAAGGAATTGAAAAGAGCACTGTTAATAACTTAGTACTTTTCAATTCAAGGATTCATATGAAATAAATATTCATATATTTATTTGAATATATTTTTTTTTATTTGAACTACTCCTCATACAAAAATTGTCTTTTCAAACATTCATTCGAATCACACAATTTTAAAAGAATTGAAACGATAACTTGGTGAAGATTTTAATAATTTCGCAATGAAATTATTATTTCCGTAGATACAGTAACCTTCTTAAACATTTCATATAGAAGTAATATTCATATATTTACTGATAAACTTGAACCATTCCTCATACAAAAATGTATTTTTCCACACATTCTTTCAAATCAAACCAATTTTAAAGGAATTGAAAATAGGTACTCTTGATAACTTAGTGATGATTTTTATAATTTTAAATCAAAACAATTTCGAAAGAATTAAAAAGAGCACTATCGATAACTTAGTGAATATTTCTATAATTTCGCAATGAAGTTAATATTTCTGTAGATACAGTCACTTTCTTAAACATTTCAAAAGGAAGTAATATTCATATATTTACTTATAAACTTGAACCATTCCTCATACAAAAATGTATTTTTCCAAACATTCTTTCAAATCAAAAAAATTTTGAACGAATTGAAAAGCGCATTATTGATAACTTAGTGGAGGTTTTTATAATTTCTCAATGAAATTAATATTTCCGAAGTTACAGTCACTTTCTTAAACATTTCAAAAGGAAGTAATATTCATATATTTATTGATAACCTTGAACCGCTTCTCATAAAAATATGTATTTTTTCAAAAACTCTTTCAAATGAAAACAATTTTAAGGAATTGAAAAGAGCACTGTTGCTAACTTAGTGAAGCTTTTTATAATTTCGCTATGAAATTAATGTTTCCGTAGATACAGTCACTTTCTTAAACATTTGATAAAGAAGTAATATTCATATATTAACTGATAAACTTGAACCATTCCTCATACAAAAGTGTATTTTTCCAAACATTCTTTCAAATAAAAAAAATTTTGAACGAATTGAAATTATTATAATAATTATTGATAACTTAGTGGAGGTTTTTATAATTTCGCAATGAAATTAATATTTCCGTAGATACAGTCACTTTCTTAAACATTTCATAAAGAAGTAATATTCATATATTTACTGATAAACTTGAACCATTCCTCATACAAAAATGTATTTTTCCAAACATTCTTTCAAATCAAAAAAATTTTGAACGAATTGATAAGCGCGTTATTGATATTTTAGTGGAGGTTTTTATAATTTCGCAATGAAGTTAATATTTCCGTAGATACAGTCACTTTCTTAAACATTTCAAAAGGAAGTAAAATTCATATATTTATTGATAAGCTTGAACCGCTTCTCATAAAAAAATTTATTTTTTCAAAAACTCTTTCAAATGAAAACAATTTTAAAGGAATTGAAAAAAGCACTGTTAATAACTTAGTGCTTTTCAATTCAAAGTTTCATATGAAAGTAATATTCATATATTTATTTTAATATATTTTTTTTATTTGAACTACTCCTCATACAATAATTGTGTTTTCAAACATTCATTCAAATCACACAATCTTAAAAGAATTGAAACGATAATTTGGTGAAGATTTTAATAATTTCGCAATGAAATTAATATTTCCGGAGATACAGTCACTTTCTTAAACATTTCATAAGAAAGTAATCTTTATTAATTTATTGATAAATTTAAACCACTTCTCATTTAAAAATGTATGTTTTCATAAATTCTTTCAAATCAAAACAGTTTTAAAAGAATTGAAGAGCGATCAATTGATAATTTTGTGAAGATTTTTATAATTTTGTAATGAAATTAATATTTCCGAAGATACAGTCACTTTCTTAAACATTTCATAAAGAAGTAATGATCCTATATTTATTGATAAGCTTGAACCGCTTCTCATAAAAAAATTTATTTTTTCTAAAGCTCTTTCAAATGAAAACAATTTTTAAGGAATTGAAAAGAGCACTGTTAATAACTAAGTACTCTTCAATTCAAGGATTCATATGAAAGTAATATTCATATATTTATTTTAATATATTTTTTTTTATTTGAACTACTCCTCATACAAAAATTGTCTTTTCAAGCATTCTTTAAAAACAAACAATTTAAAAAGAATTGAAAAGAGCACTATCGATAACTTGGTGAAGATTTTTATAATGTCGCAATGAAAGTAATATAACCTGTAATACAGTTACTTTTAAAACATTTCATATAGAAGTAATATTCATATATTTACTGATAAACTTGAACGATTCCTCATACAAAAATGTATTTTTCCAAAAATTCTTTAAAATGAAACCAATTTTAAAGGAATTGAAAATAGGTACTCTTGATAACTTAGTGATGATTTTGATAATTTTAAATCAAAACAACTTCGAAAGAATTAAAAAGAGCACTATCGATAACTTAGTGAATATTTCTATAATTTTGCAATGAAGTTAATATTTCTGTAGATACAGTCACTTTCTTAAACATTTCAAAAGGAAGTAATATTTATATATTTATTGATAAGCTTGAACCGCTTCTCATAAAAAACGTAGTTTTTCAAAAACTCTTTCAAATGAAACCAATTTTAAAGGAATTGAAAATAGGTACTCTTGATAACTTAGTGATGATTTTTATAATTTTAAATCAAAACAACTTCGAAAGAATTAAAAAGAGCACTATCGATAACTTAGTGAATATTTCTATAATTTCGCAATGAAATTAATATTTCCGTAGATACAGTCACTTTCTTAAACATTTCATAAAGAAGTAATATTCATATATTTACTGATAAACTTGAACCATTCCTCATACAAAAATGTATTTTTCCACACATTCTTTCAAATCAAAAAAATTTTGAACGAATTGAAAAGCGCATTATTGATAACTTAGTAAAGGTTTTTATTATTTCTCAATGAAATTAATATTTCCGGAGTTACAGTCACTTTCTTAAACATTTCAAAAGGAAGTAATATTCTTATATTTATTGATAAGCTTGAACCGCTTCTCATAAAAAATGTATTTTTTCAAAAACTCTTTAAATGAAAACAATTTTAAAGGAATTGAAAAGAGAACTGTTAATAACTTAGTATTTTTCAATTCAAGGGTTCATATGAAAGTAATATTCATATATTTATTTGAATATATTTTTTTTTATTTGAACTACTCCTCATACAAAAATTGTCTTTTCAAACATTCATTCGAATCACACAATTTTAAAAGAATTGAAACGATAACTTGGTGAAGATTTTAATAATTTCGCAATGAAATTATTATTTCCGTAGATACAGTTACCTTCTTAAACATTTCATATAGAAGTAATATTCATATATTTACTGATAAACTTGAACCATTCCTCATACAAAAATGTATTTTTCCACACATTCTTTCAAATCAAACCAATTTTAAAGGAATTGAAAAGAGCACTGTTGCTAACTTAGTGAAGCTTTTTATAATTTCGCTATGAAATTAATGTTTCCGTAGATACAGTCACTTTCTTAAACATTTCAAAAGGAAGTAATATTCATATATTTATTGATAAGCTTGAACCGCTTCTCATAAAAAACGTAGTTTTTCAAAAACTCTTTCAAATGAAACCAATTTTAAAGGAATTGAAAATAGGTACTCTTGATAACTTAGTGATGATTTTTATAATTTTAAATCAAAACAACTTCGAAAGAATTAAAAAGAGCACTATCGATAACTTAGTGAATATTTCTATAATTTCGCAATGAAGTTAATATTTCTGTAGATACAGTCACTTTCTTAAACATTTCAAAAGGAAGTAATATTCATATATTTACTGATAAACTTGAACCATTCCTCATACAAAAATGTATTTTTTCAAACATTCTTTCAAATCAAAAAAATTTTGAACGAATTGAAAAGCGCATTATTGATAACTTAGTGGAGGTTTTTATAATTTCTCAATGAAATTAATATTTCCGAAGTTACAGTCACTTTCTTAAACATTTCAAAAGGAAGTAATATTCATATATTTATTGATAACCCTGAACCGCTTCTCATAAAAATATGTATTTTTTCAAAAACTCTTTCAAATGAAAACAATTTTAAGGAATTGAAAAGAGCACTGTTGCTAACTTAGTGAAGCTTTTTATAATTTCGCTATGAAATTAATGTTTCCGTAGATACAGTCACTTTCTTAAACATTTCATAAAGAAGTAATATTCATATATTAACTGATAAACTTGAACCATTCCTCATACAAAAGTGTATTTTTCCAAACATTCTTTCAAATAAAAAAAATTTTGAACGAATTGAAATTATTATAATAATTATTGATAACTTAGTGGAGGTTTTTATAATTTCGCAATGAAATTAATATTTCCGTAGATACAGTCACCTTCTTAAACATTTCAAAAGGAAGTAATATTCGTATATTTACTGATAAACTTGAACCATTCCTCATACAAAAATGTATTTTTCCAAACATTCTTTCAAATCAAAAAAATTTTGAACGAATTGAAAAGCGCATTATTGATAACTTTATGGAGGTTTTTATAATTTCGCAATGAAATTAATATTTCCGGAGCTACAGTCACCTTCTTAAACATTTCAAAAGGAAGTAATATTTATATATTTACTGATAAACTTGAACCATTCCTCATACAAAAATGTATTTTTCCAAACATTCTTTCAAATCAAAAAAATTTTGAACGAATTGAAAAGAGCACTGTTGCTAACTTAGTGAAGCTTTTTATAATTTCGCAATGAAATTAATATTTCCGTAGATACAGTCACTTTCTTAAACATTTCATAAAGAAGTAATATTCATATATTTACTGATAAACTTGAACCATTCCTCATACAAAAATGTATTTTTCCAAAAATTCTTTAAAATGAAACAAATTTTAAAGGAATTGAAAATAGGTACTCTTGGTAACTTAATGAAGATTTTTGTAATTTGAAATCAAAACAACTTCGAAAGAATTAAAAAGGGTAATATCGATAACTTAGTGAATATTTCTATAATTTCGCAATGAAGTTAATATTTCCGTAGATACAGTCACTTTCTTAAACATTTCAAAAGGAAGTAATATTCATATATTTATTGATAAGCTTGAACCGCTTCTAATAAAAAAACGTAGTTTTTCAAAAACTCTTTCAAATGAAAACAATTTTAAAGGAATTGAAATGAGCACTGTTGCTAACTTAGTGAAGCTTTTTATAATTTCGCTATGAAATTAATGTTTCCGTAGATACAGTCACTTTCTTAAACATTTCATAAAGAAGTAATATTCATATATTTACTGATAAACTTGAACCATTCCTCATACAAAAATGTATTTTTCCAAAAATTCTTTCAAATCAAAAAAAATTTTGAACGAATTGAAAAGCGCATTATTGATAACTTAGTGGAGGTTTTTATAATTTCGCAATGAAATTAATATTTCCGGGGCTACAATCACTTTCTTAAACATTTCAAAAGGAAGTAATATTCATATATTTATTTATAAGCTTGAACCTCTTCTCATAAAAAAATGTATTTTTTTCAAAAAATCTTTCAAATGAAAGCAATTTTAAAGGAATTGAAAAGAGCACTGTTAATAACTTAGTACTTTTCAATTCAAGGATTCATATGAAATAAATATTCATATATTTATTTTAATATATTTTTTTTTTATTTGAACTACTCCTCATACAAAAATTGTCTTTTCAAAAATTCATTCAAATCACACAATTTTAAAAGAATTGAAACGATAACTTGGTGAAGATTTTAATAATTTCGCAATGAAATTAATATTTCCGTTGATACAGTCACCTTCTTAAACATTTCAAAAGGAAGTAATATTCATATATTTACTGATAAACTTGAACCATTCCGTATACAAAAATGTATTTTTCCAAACATTCTTTCAAATCAAAAAAATTTTTAACGAATTGAAAAGCGCATTATTGATAACTTAGAGGAGGTTTTTATAATTTCTCAATGAAATTAATATTTCCGAAGATACAGTCACTTTCTTAAACATTTCATAAAGAAGTAATGATCCTATATTTATTGATAAGCTTGAACCGCTTCTCATAAAAAAATTTATTTTTTCTAAAGCTCTTTCAAATGAAAACAATTTTAAAGGAATTGAAAAGAGCACTGTTAATAACTAAGTACTTTTCAATTCAAGGATTCATATGAAAGTAATATTCATATATTTATTTTAATATATTTTTTTTTATTTGAACTACTCCTCATACAAAAATTGTCTTTTCAAGCATTCTTTAAAAACAAACAATTTAAAAAGAATTGAAAAGAGCACTATCGATAACTTGGTAAAGTGTTTTATAATGTCGCAATGAAAGTAATATAACCTGTAATACAGTTACTTTTAAAACATTTCATATAGAAGTAATACTCATATATTTACTGATAAACTTGAACGATTCCTCATACAAAAATGTATTTTTCCAAAAATTCTTTAAAATGAAACCAATTTTAAAGGAATTGAAAATAGGTACTCTTGATAACTTAGTGATGATTTTGATAATTTTAAATCAAAACAACTTCGAAAGAATTAAAAAGAGCACTATCGATAACTTAGTGAATATTTCTATAATTTCGCAATGAAGTTAATATTTCTGTAGATACAGTCACTTTCTTAAACATTTCAAAAGGAAGTAATATTCATATATTTACTGATAAACTTGAACCATTCCTCATACAAAAATGTATTTTTCCACACATTCTTTCAAATCAAACCAATTTTAAAGGAATTGAAAATAGGTACTCTTGATAACTTAGTGATGATTTTTATAATTTTAAATCAAAACAACTTCGAAAGAATTAAAAAGAGCACTATCGATAACTTAGTGAATATTTCTATAATTTCGCAATGAAGTTAATATTTCTGTAGATACAGTCACTTTCTTAAACATTTCAAAAGGAAGTAATATTCATATATTTACTGATAAACTTGAACCATTCCTCATACAAAAATGTATTTTTCCAAACATTCTTTCAAATCAAAAAAATTTTGAACGAATTGAAAAGCGCATTATTGATAACTTAGTGGAGGTTTTTATAATTTCTCAATGAAATTAATATTTCCGAAGTTACAGTCACTTTCTTAAACATTTCAAAAGGAAATAATATTCATATATTTATTGATAACCTTGAACCGCTTCTCATAAAAATATGTATTTTTTCAAAAACTCTTTCAAATGAAAACAATTTTAAGGAATTGAAAAGAGCACTGTTGCTAACTTAGTGAAGCTTTTTATAATTTCGCTATGAAATTAATGTTTCCGTAGATACAGTCACTTTCTTAAACATTTCATAAAGAAGTAATATTCATATATTAACTGATAAACTTGAACCATTCCTCATACAAAAGTGTATTTTTCCAAACATTCTTTCAAATAAAAAAAATTTTGAACGAATTGAAATTATTATAATAATTATTGATAACTTAGTGGAGGTTTTTATAATTTCGCAATGAAATTAATATTTCCGTAGATACAGTCACCTTCTTAAACATTTCAAAAGGAAGTAATATTCGTATATTTACTGATAAACTTGAACCATTCCTCATACAAAAATGTATTTTTCCAAACATTCTTTCAAATCAAAAAAATTTTGAACGAATTGAAAAGCGCATTATTGATAACTTTATGGAGGTTTTTATAATTTCGCAATGAAATTAATATTTCCGGAGCTACAGTCACCTTCTTAAACATTTCAAAAGGAAGTAATATTTATATATTTACTGATAAACTTGAACCATTCCTCATACAAAAATGTATTTTTCCAAACATTCTTTCAAATCAAAAAAATTTTGAACGAATTGAAAAGCGCATTATTGATAACTTAGTGGAGGTTTTTATAATTTCTCAATGAAATTAATATTTCCGAAGTTACAGTCACTTTCTTAAACATTTCAAAAGGAAGTAATATTCATATATTTATTGATAACCTTGAACCGCTTCTCATAAAAATATGTATTTTTTCAAAAACTCTTTCAAATGAAAACAATTTTAAGGAATTGAAAAGAGCACTGTTGCTAACTTAGTGAAGCTTTTTATAATTTCGCTATGAAATTAATGTTTCCGTAGATACAGTCACTTTCTTAAACATTTCATAAAGAAGTAATATTCATATATTAACTGATAAACTTGAACCATTCCTCATACAAAAGTGTATCTTTCCAAACATTCTTTCAAATAAAAAAAATTTTGAACGAATTGAAATTATTATAATAATTATTGATAACTTAGTGGAGGTTTTTATAATTTCGCAATGAAATTAATATTTCCGTAGATACAGTCACCTTCTTAAACATTTCAAAAGGAAGTAATATTCGTATATTTACTGATAAACTTGAACCATTCCTCATACAAAAATGTATTTTTCCAAACATTCTTTCAAATCAAAAAAATTTTGAACGAATTGAAAAGCGCATTATTGATAACTTTATGGAGGTTTTTATAATTTCGCAATGAAATTAATATTTCCGGAGCTACAGTCACCTTCTTAAACATTTCAAAAGGAAGTAATATTTATATATTTACTGATAAACTTGAACCATTCCTCATACAAAAATGTATTTTTCCAAACATTCTTTCAAATCAAAAAAATTTTGAACGAATTGAAAAGAGCACTGTTGCTAACTTAGTGAAGCTTTTTATAATTTCGCAATGAAATTAATATTTCCGTAGATACAGTCACTTTCTTAAACATTTCATAAAGAAGTAATATTCATATATTTACTGATAAACTTGAACCATTCCTCATACAAAAATGTATTTTTCCAAAAATTCTTTAAAATGAAACAAATTTTAAAGGAATTGAAAATAGGTACTCTTGGTAACTTAATGAAGATTTTTGTAATTTGAAATCAAAACAACTTCGAAAGAATTAAAAAGCGTAATATCGATAACTTAGTGAATATTTCTATAATTTCGCAATGAAGTTAATATTTCCGTAGATACAGTCACTTTCTTAAACATTTCAAAAGGAAGTAATATTCATATATTTATTGATAAGCTTGAACCGCTTCTAATAAAAAAACGTAGTTTTTCAAAAACTCTTTCAAATGAAAACAATTTTAAAGGAATTGAAAAGAGCACTGTTGCTAACTTAGTGAAGCTTTTTATAATTTCGCTATGAAATTAATGTTTCCGTAGATACAGTCACTTTCTTAAACATTTCATAAAGAAGTAATATTGATATATTTACTGATAAACTTGAACCATTCCTCATACAAAAATGTATTTTTCCAAAAATTCTTTCAAATCAAAAAAAATTTTGAACGAATTGAAAAGCGCATTATTGATAACTTAGTGGAGGTTTTTATAATTTCGCAAGTAAATTAATATTTCCGGGGCTACAATCACTTTCTTAAACATTTCAAAAGGAAGTAATATTCATATATTTATTTATAAGCTTGAACCTCTTCTCATAAAAAAATGTATTTTTTTCAAAAAATCTTTCAAATGAAAGCAATTTTAAAGGAATTGAAAAGAGCACTGTTAATAACTTAGTACTTTTCAATTCAAGGATTCATATGAAATAAATATTCATATATTTATTTTAATATATTTTTTTTTTATTTGAACTACTCCTCATACAAAAATTGTCTTTTCAAAAATTCATTCAAATCACACAATTTTAAAAGAATTGAAACGATAACTTGGTGAAGATTTTAATAATTTCGCAATGAAATTAATATTTCCGTTGATACAGTCACCTTCTTAAACATTTCAAAAGGAAGTAATATTCATATATTTACTGATAAACTTGAACCATTCCGTATACAAAAATGTATTTTTCCAAACATTCTTTCAAATCAAAAAAATTTTGAACGAATTGAAAAGCGCATTATTGATAACTTAGTGGAGGTTTTTATAATTTCTCAATGAAATTAATATTTCCGAAGATACAGTCACTTTCTTAAACATTTCATAAAGAAGTAATGATCCTATATTTATTGATAAGCTTGAACCGCTTCTCATAAAAAAATTTATTTTTTGAAAAGCTCTTTCAAATGAAAACAATTTTAAAGGAATTGAAAAGAGCACTGTTAATAACTAAGTACTTTTCAATTCAAGGATTCATATGAAAGTAATATTCATATATTTATTTTAATATATTTTTTTTTATTTGAACTACTCCTCATACAAAAATTGTCTTTTCAAGCATTCTTTAAAAACAAACAATTTAAAAAGAATTGAAAAGAGCACTATCGATAACTTGGTAAAGTGTTTTATAATGTCGCAATGAAAGTAATATAACCTGTAATACAGTTACTTTTAAAACATTTCATATAGAAGTAATACTCATATATTTACTGATAAACTTGAACGATTCTTCATACAAAAATGTATTTTTCCAAAAATTCTTTAAAATGAAACCAATTTTAAAGGAATTGAAAATAGGTACTCTTGATAACTTAGTGATGATTTTGATAGTTTTAAATCAAAACAACTTCGAAAGAATTAAAAAGAGCACTATCGATAACTTAGTGAATATTTCTATAATTTCGCAATGAAGTTAATATTTCTGTAGATACAGTCACTTTCTTAAACATTTCAAAAGGCAGTAATATTTATATATTTATTGATAAGCTTGAACCGCTTCTCATAAAAAACGTAGTTTTTCAAAAACTCTTTCAAATGAAACCAATTTTAAAGGAATTGAAAATAGGTACTCTTGATAACTTAGTGATGATTATTATAATTTTAAATCAAAACAACTTCGAAAGAATTAAAAAGAGCACTATCGATAACTTAGTGAATATTTCTATAATTTCGCAATGAAATTAATATTTCCGTAGATACAGTCACTTTCTTAAACATTTCATAAAGAAGTAATATTCATATATTTACTGATAAACTTGAACCATTCCTCATACAAAAATGTATTTTTCCACACATTCTTTCAAATCAAAAAAATTTTGAACGAATTGAAAAGCGCATTATTGATAACTTAGTAAAGGTTTTTATAATTTCGCTATGAAATTAATGTTTCCGTAGATACAGTCACTTTCTTAAACATTTCATAAAGAAGTAATATTCATATATTAACTGATAAACTTGAACCATTCCTCATACAAAAGTGTATTTTTCCAAACATTCTTTCAAATAAAAAAAATTTTGAACGAATTGAAATTATTATAATAATTATTGATAACTTAGTGGAGGTTTTTATAATTTCGCAATGAAATTAATATTTCCGGAGTTACAGTCACTTTCTTAAACATTTCAAAAGGAAGTAATATTCTTATATTTACTGATAAACTTGAACCATTCCTCATACAAAAACGTATTTTTCCAAAAATTCTTTAAAATGAAACAAATTTTGAAGTAATTGAAAATAGGTACTCTTGATAACTTAATGAAGATTTTTGTAATTTGAAATCAAAACAACTTCGAAAGAATTAAAAAGAGCAATATCGATAACTTAGTGAATATTTCTATAATTTCGCAATGAAGTTAATATTTCCGTAGATACAGTCACTTTCTTAAACATTTCAAAAGCAAGTAATATTCATATATTTATTGATAAGCTTGAACCGCTTCTCATAAAAAAACGTAGTTTTTCAAAAACTCTTTCAAATGAAAACAATTTTAAAGGAATTGAAAAGAGCACTGTTGCTAACTTAGTGAAGCTTTTTATAATTTCGCAATGAAATTAATATTTCCGTAGATACAGTCACTTTCTTAAACATTTCATAAAGAAGTAATATTCATATATTTACTGATAAACTTGAACCATTCCTCATACAAAAATGTATTTTTCAAAAATTCTTTCAAATCAAAAAAAATTTTGAACGAATTGAAAAGCGAATTATTGATAACTTAGTGGAGGTTTTTATAATTTCGCAATGAAATTAATATTTCCGGAGCTACAATCACTTTCTTAAACATTTCAAAAGGAAGTAATATTCATATATTTATTTATAAGCTTGAACCTCTTCTCATAAAAAAATGTATTTTTTTCAAAAAATCTTTCAAATGAAAGCAATTTTAAAGGAATTGAAAAGAGCACTGTTAATAACTTAGTACTTTTCAATTCAAGGATTCATATGAAATAAATATTCATATATTTATTTTAATATATTTTTTTTTTATTTGAACTACTCCTCATACAAAAATTGTCTTTTCAAAAATTCATTCAAATCACACAATTTTAAAAGAATTGAAACGATAACTTGGTGAAGATTTTAATAATTTCGCAATGAAATTAATATTTCCGTAGATACAGTCACCTTCTTAAACATTTCAAAAGGAAGTAATATTCATATATTTACTGATAAACAACTTGAACCATTCCGTATACAAAAATGTATTTTTCCAAACATTCTTTCAAATCAAAAAAATTTTGAACGAATTGAAAAGCGCATTATTGATAACTTAGTGGAGGTTTTTATAATTTCTCAATGAAATTAATATTTCCGGAGCTACAGTCACTTTCTTAAACATTTCAAAAGGAAGTAATATTCCTATATTTATTGATAAGCTTGAACCGCTTCTCATAAAAAAATTTATTTTTTGAAAAGCTCTTTCAAATGAAAACAATTTTAAAGGAATTGAAAAGAGAACGGTTAATAACTTAGTATTTTTCAATTCAAGGGTTCATATGAAAGTAATATTCATATATTTATTTGAATATATTTTTTTTTATTTGAACTACTCCTCATACAAAAATTGTCTTTTCAAACATTCATTCGAATCACACAATTTTAAAAGAATTGAAACGATAACTTGGTGAAGATTTTAATAATTTCGCAATGAAATTATTATTTCCGTAGATACAGTAACCTTCTTAAACATTTCATATAGAAGTAATATTCATATATTTACTGATAAACTTGAACCATTCCTCATACAAAAATGTATTTTTCCACACATTCTTTCAAATCAAACCAATTTTAAAGGAATTGAAAATAGGTACTCTTGATAACTTAGTGATGATTTTTATAATTTTAAATCAAAACAACTTCGAAAGAATTAAAAAGAGCACTATCGATAACTTAGTGAATATCTCTATAATTTCGCAATGAAGTTAATATTTCTGTAGATACAGTCACTTTCTTAAACATTTCAAAAGGAAGTAATATTCATATATTTACTGATAAACTTGAACCATTCCTCATACAAAAATGTATTTTTCCAAAAATTCTTTCAAATCAAAAAAAATTTTGAACGAATTGAAAAGCGCATTATTGATAACTTAGTGGAGGTTTTTCTAATTTCGCAAGTAAATTAATATTTCCGGAGCTACAGTCACTTTTATAAACATTTCAAAAGGAAGTAATATTCATATATTTATTAATAAGCTTGAACCGCTTCTCATAAAAAAATGTATTTTTTCAAAAACTCTTTCAAATGAAAACAATTTTAAAGGAATTGAAAAGAGCACTGTTAATAATTTAGTACTTTTCAATTCAAGGATTCATATGAAAGTAATATTCATATATTTATTTTAATATATATTTTTTTTTATTTGAACTACTCCTCATACAAAAATTGTCTTTTCAAACATTCATTCAAATCACACAATTTTAAAAGAATTGAAACGATAACTTGGTGATGATTTTAATAATTTCGCAATGAAATTAATATTTCCGTAGATACAGTCACCTTCTTAAACATTTCAAAAGGAAGTAATGTTCATATATTTACTGATAAACTTGAACCATTCCTCATACAAAAATGTATTTTTCCAAACATTCTTTCAAATCAAAAAAATTTTGAACGAATTGAAAAGCGCATTATTGATAACTTAGTGGAGGTTTTTATAATTTCTCAATGAAATTAATATTTCCGAAGTTACAGTCACTTTCTTAAACATTTCAAAAGGAAGTAATATTCATATATTTATTGATAACCTTGAACCACTTCTCATAAAAATATGTATTTTTTCAAAAACTCTTTCAAATGAAAACAATTTTAAGGAATTAAAAAGAGCACTGTTGCTAACTTAGTGAAGCTTTTTATAATTTCGCTATGAAATTAATGTTTCCGTAGATACAGTCACTTTCTTAAACATTTCATAAAGAAGTAATATTCAAATATTTACTGATAAAATACATTTCAAAAGGAAGTAATATTCATATATTTACTGATAAACTTGAACCATTCCGTATACAAAAATGTATTTTTCCAAACATTCTTTCAAATCAAAAAAATTTTGAACGAATTGAAAAGCGCATTATTGATAACTTAGTGGAGGTTTTTATAATTTCTCAATGAAATTAATATTTCCGGAGCTACAGTCACTTTCTTAAACATTTCAAAAGGAAGTAATATTCCTATATTTATTGATAAGCTTGAACCGCTTCTCATAAAAAAAATTATTTTTTGAAAAGCTCTTTCAAATGAAAACAATTTTAAAGGAATTGAAAAGAGAACTGTTAATAACTTAGTATTTTTCAATTCAAGGGTTCATATGAAAGTAATATTCATATATTTATTTGAATATATTTTTTTTTATTTGAACTACTCCTCATACAAAAATTGTCTTTTCAAACATTCATTCGAATCACACAATTTTAAAAGAATTGAAACGATAACTTGGTGAAGATTTTAATAATTTCGCAATGAAATTATTATTTCCGTAGATACAGTAACCTTCTTAAACATTTCATATAGAAGTAATATTCATATATTTACTGATAAACTTGAACCATTCCTCATACAAAAATGTATTTTTCCACACATTCTTTCAAATCAAACCAATTTTAAAGGAATTGAAAATAGGTACTCTTGATAACTTAGTGATGATTTTTATAATTTCGCTATGAAATTAATGTTTCCGTAGATACAGTCACTTTCTTAAACATTTGATAAAGAAGTAATATTCATATATTAACTGATAAACTTGAACCATTCCTCATACAAAAGTGTATTTTTCCAAACATTCTTTCAAATAAAAAAAATTTTGAACGAATTGAAATTATTATAATAATTATTGATAACTTAGTGGAGGTTTTTATAATTTCGCAATGAAATTAATATTTCCGTAGATACAGTCACCTTCTTAAACATTTCAAAAGGAAGTAATATTCGTATATTTACTGATAAACTTGAACCATTCCTCATACAAAAATGTATTTTTCCAAACATTCTTTCAAATCAAAAAAATTTTGAACGAATTGAAAAGCGCATTATTGATAACTTTATGGAGGTTTTTATAATTTCGCAATGAAATTAATATTTCCGGAGCTACAGTCACCTTCTTAAACATTTCAAAAGGAAGTAATATTTATATATTTACTGATAAACTTGAACCATTCCTCATACAAAAATGTATTTTTCCAAACATTCTTTCAAATCAAAAAAATTTTGAACGAATTGAAAAGAGCACTGTTGCTAACTTAGTGAAGCTTTTTATAATTTCGCAATGAAATTAATATTTCCGTAGATACAGTCACTTTCTTAAACATTTCATAAAGAAGTAATATTCATATATTTACTGATAAACTTGAACCATTCCTCATACAAAAATGTATTTTTCCAAAAATTCTTTAAAATGAAACAAATTTTAAAGGAATTGAAAATAGGTACTCTTGGTAACTTAATGAAGATTTTTGTAATTTGAAATCAAAACAACTTCGAAAGAATTAAAAAGGGTAATATCGATAACTTAGTGAATATTTCTATAATTTCGCAATGAAGTTAATATTTCCGTAGATACAGTCACTTTCTTAAACATTTCAAAAGGAAGTAATATTCATATATTTATTGATAAGCTTGAACCGCTTCTAATAAAAAAACGTAGTTTTTCAAAAACTCTTTCAAATGAAAACAATTTTAAAGGAATTGAAATGAGCACTGTTGCTAACTTAGTGAAGCTTTTTATAATTTCGCTATGAAATTAATGTTTCCGTAGATACAGTCACTTTCTTAAACATTTCATAAAGAAGTAATATTCATATATTTACTGATAAACTTGAACCATTCCTCATACAAAAATGTATTTTTCCAAAAATTCTTTCAAATCAAAAAAAATTTTGAACGAATTGAAAAGCGCATTATTGATAACTTAGTGGAGGTTTTTATAATTTCGCAATGAAGTTAATATTTCCGGGGCTACAATCACTTTCTTAAACATTTCAAAAGGAAGTAATATTCATATATTTATTTATAAGCTTGAACCTCTTCTCATAAAAAAATGTATTTTTTTCAAAAAATCTTTCAAATGAAAGCAATTTTAAAGGAATTGAAAAGAGCACTGTTAATAACTTAGTACTTTTCAATTCAAGGATTCATATGAAATAAATATTCATATATTTATTTTAATATATTTTTTTTTTATTTGAACTACTCCTCATACAAAAATTGTCTTTTCAAAAATTCATTCAAATCACACAATTTTAAAAGAATTGAAACGATAACTTGGTGAAGATTTTAATAATTTCGCAATGAAATTAATATTTCCGTTGATACAGTCACCTTCTTAAACATTTCAAAAGGAAGTAATATTCATATATTTACTGATAAACTTGAACCATTCCGTATACAAAAATGTATTTTTCCAAACATTCTTTCAAATCAAAAAAATTTTTAACGAATTGAAAAGCGCATTATTGATAACTTAGAGGAGGTTTTTATAATTTCTCAATGAAATTAATATTTCCGAAGATACAGTCACTTTCTTAAACATTTCATAAAGAAGTAATGATCCTATATTTATTGATAAGCTTGAACCGCTTCTCATAAAAAAATTTATTTTTTCTAAAGCTCTTTCAAATGAAAACAATTTTAAAGGAATTGAAAAGAGCACTGTTAATAACTAAGTACTTTTCAATTCAAGGATTCATATGAAAGTAATATTCATATATTTATTTTAATATATTTTTTTTTATTTGAACTACTCCTCATACAAAAATTGTCTTTTCAAGCATTCTTTAAAAACAAACAATTTAAAAAGAATTGAAAAGAGCACTATCGATAACTTGGTAAAGTGTTTTATAATGTCGCAATGAAAGTAATATAACCTGTAATACAGTTACTTTTAAAACATTTCATATAGAAGTAATACTCATATATTTACTGATAAACTTGAACGATTCCTCATACAAAAATGTATTTTTCCAAAAATTCTTTAAAATGAAACCAATTTTAAAGGAATTGAAAATAGGTACTCTTGATAACTTAGTGATGATTTTGATAATTTTAAATCAAAACAACTTCGAAAGAATTAAAAAGAGCACTATCGATAACTTAGTGAATATTTCTATAATTTCGCAATGAAGTTAATATTTCTGTAGATACAGTCACTTTCTTAAACATTTCAAAAGGAAGTAATATTCATATATTTACTGATAAACTTGAACCATTCCTCATACAAAAATGTATTTTTCCACACATTCTTTCAAATCAAACCAATTTTAAAGGAATTGAAAATAGGTACTCTTGATAACTTAGTGATGATTTTTATAATTTTAAATCAAAACAACTTCGAAAGAATTAAAAAGAGCACTATCGATAACTTAGTGAATATTTCTATAATTTCGCAATGAAGTTAATATTTCTGTAGATACAGTCACTTTCTTAAACATTTCAAAAGGAAGTAATATTCATATATTTACTGATAAACTTGAACCATTCCTCATACAAAAATGTATTTTTCCAAACATTCTTTCAAATCAAAAAAATTTTGAACGAATTGAAAAGCGCATTATTGATAACTTAGTGGAGGTTTTTATAATTTCTCAATGAAATTAATATTTCCGAAGTTACAGTCACTTTCTTAAACATTTCAAAAGGAAGTAATATTCATATATTTATTGATAACCTTGAACCGCTTCTCATAAAAATATGTATTTTTTCAAAAACTCTTTCAAATGAAAACAATTTTAAGGAATTGAAAAGAGCACTGTTGCTAACTTAGTGAAGCTTTTTATAATTTCGCTATGAAATTAATGTTTCCGTAGATACAGTCACTTTCTTAAACATTTCATAAAGAAGTAATATTCATATATTAACTGATAAACTTGAACCATTCCTCATACAAAAGTGTATTTTTCCAAACATTCTTTCAAATAAAAAAAATTTTGAACGAATTGAAATTATTATAATAATTATTGATAACTTAGTGGAGGTTTTTATAATTTCGCAATGAAATTAATATTTCCGTAGATACAGTCACCTTCTTAAACATTTCAAAAGGAAGTAATATTCGTATATTTACTGATAAACTTGAACCATTCCTCATACAAAAATGTATTTTTCCAAACATTCTTTCAAATCAAAAAAATTTTGAACGAATTGAAAAGCGCATTATTGATAACTTTATGGAGGTTTTTATAATTTCGCAATGAAATTAATATTTCCGGAGCTACAGTCACCTTCTTAAACATTTCAAAAGGAAGTAATATTTATATATTTACTGATAAACTTGAACCATTCCTCATACAAAAATGTATTTTTCCAAACATTCTTTCAAATCAAAAAAATTTTGAACGAATTGAAAAGCGCATTATTGATAACTTAGTGGAGGTTTTTATAATTTCTCAATGAAATTAATATTTCCGAAGTTACAGTCACTTTCTTAAACATTTCAAAAGGAAGTAATATTCATATATTTATTGATAACCTTGAACCGCTTCTCATAAAAATATGTATTTTTTCAAAAACTCTTTCAAATGAAAACAATTTTAAGGAATTGAAAAGAGCACTGTTGCTAACTTAGTGAAGCTTTTTATAATTTCGCTATGAAATTAATGTTTCCGTAGATACAGTCACTTTCTTAAACATTTCATAAAGAAGTAATATTCATATATTAACTGATAAACTTGAACCATTCCTCATACAAAAGTGTATTTTTCCAAACATTCTTTCAAATAAAAAAAATTTTGAACGAATTGAAATTATTATAATAATTATTGATAACTTAGTGGAGGTTTTTATAATTTCGCAATGAAATTAATATTTCCGTAGATACAGTCACCTTCTTAAACATTTCAAAAGGAAGTAATATTCGTATATTTACTGATAAACTTGAACCATTCCTCATACAAAAATGTATTTTTCCAAACATTCTTTCAAATCAAAAAAATTTTGAACGAATTGAAAAGCGCATTATTGATAACTTTATGGAGGTTTTTATAATTTCGCAATGAAATTAATATTTCCGGAGCTACAGTCACCTTCTTAAACATTTCAAAAGGAAGTAATATTTATATATTTACTGATAAACTTGAACCATTCCTCATACAAAAATGTATTTTTCCAAACATTCTTTCAAATCAAAAAAATTTTGAACGAATTGAAAAGAGCACTGTTGCTAACTTAGTGAAGCTTTTTATAATTTCGCAATGAAATTAATATTTCCGTAGATACAGTCACTTTCTTAAACATTTCATAAAGAAGTAATATTCATATATTTACTGATAAACTTGAACCATTCCTCATACAAAAATGTATTTTTCCAAAAATTCTTTAAAATGAAACAAATTTTAAAGGAATTGAAAATAGGTACTCTTGGTAACTTAATGAAGATTTTTGTAATTTGAAATCAAAACAACTTCGAAAGAATTAAAAAGCGTAATATCGATAACTTAGTGAATATTTCTATAATTTCGCAATGAAGTTAATATTTCCGTAGATACAGTCACTTTCTTAAACATTTCAAAAGGAAGTAATATTCATATATTTATTGATAAGCTTGAACCGCTTCTAATAAAAAAACGTAGTTTTTCAAAAACTCTTTCAAATGAAAACAATTTTAAAGGAATTGAAAAGAGCACTGTTGCTAACTTAGTGAAGCTTTTTATAATTTCGCTATGAAATTAATGTTTCCGTAGATACAGTCACTTTCTTAAACATTTCATAAAGAAGTAATATTGATATATTTACTGATAAACTTGAACCATTCCTCATACAAAAATGTATTTTTCCAAAAATTCTTTCAAATCAAAAAAAATTTTGAACGAATTGAAAAGCGCATTATTGATAACTTAGTGGAGGTTTTTATAATTTCGCAAGTAAATTAATATTTCCGGGGCTACAATCACTTTCTTAAACATTTCAAAAGGAAGTAATATTCATATATTTATTTATAAGCTTGAACCTCTTCTCATAAAAAAATGTATTTTTTTCAAAAAATCTTTCAAATGAAAGCAATTTTAAAGGAATTGAAAAGAGCACTGTTAATAACTTAGTACTTTTCAATTCAAGGATTCATATGAAATAAATATTCATATATTTATTTTAATATATTTTTTTTTTATTTGAACTACTCCTCATACAAAAATTGTCTTTTCAAAAATTCATTCAAATCACACAATTTTAAAAGAATTGAAACGATAACTTGGTGAAGATTTTAATAATTTCGCAATGAAATTAATATTTCCGTTGATACAGTCACCTTCTTAAACATTTCAAAAGGAAGTAATATTCATATATTTACTGATAAACTTGAACCATTCCGTATACAAAAATGTATTTTTCCAAACATTCATTCAAATCAAAAAAATTTTGAACGAATTGAAAAGCGCATTATTGATAACTTAGTGGAGGTTTTTATAATTTCTCAATGAAATTAATATTTCCGAAGATACAGTCACTTTCTTAAACATTTCATAAAGAAGTAATGATCCTATATTTATTGATAAGCTTGAACCGCTTCTCATAAAAAAATTTATTTTTTGAAAAGCTCTTTCAAATGAAAACAATTTTAAAGGAATTGAAAAGAGCACTGTTAATAACTAAGTACTTTTCAATTCAAGGATTCATATGAAAGTAATATTCATATATTTATTTTAATATATTTTTTTTTATTTGAACTACTCCTCATACAAAAATTGTCTTTTCAAGCATTCTTTAAAAACAAACAATTTAAAAAGAATTGAAAAGAGCACTATCGATAACTTGGTAAAGTGTTTTATAATGTCGCAATGAAAGTAATATAACCTGTAATACAGTTACTTTTAAAACATTTCATATAGAAGTAATACTCATATATTTACTGATAAACTTGAACGATTCTTCATACAAAAATGTATTTTTCCAAAAATTCTTTAAAATGAAACCAATTTTAAAGGAATTGAAAATAGGTACTCTTGATAACTTAGTGATGATTTTGATAGTTTTAAATCAAAACAACTTCGAAAGAATTAAAAAGAGCACTATCGATAACTTAGTGAATATTTCTATAATTTCGCAATGAAGTTAATATTTCTGTAGATACAGTCACTTTCTTAAACATTTCAAAAGGCAGTAATATTTATATATTTATTGATAAGCTTGAACCGCTTCTCATAAAAAACGTAGTTTTTCAAAAACTCTTTCAAATGAAACCAATTTTAAAGGAATTGAAAATAGGTACTCTTGATAACTTAGTGATGATTTTTATAATTTTAAATCAAAACAACTTCGAAAGAATTAAAAAGAGCACTATCGATAACTTAGTGAATATTTCTATAATTTCGCAATGAAATTAATATTTCCGTAGATACAGTCACTTTCTTAAACATTTCATAAAGAAGTAATATTCATATATTTACTGATAAACTTGAACCATTCCTCATACAAAAATGTATTTTTCCACACATTCTTTCAAATCAAAAAAATTTTTAACGAATTGAAAAGCGCATTATTGATAACTTAGTAAAGGTTTTTATAATTTCTCAATGAAATTAATATTTCCGGAGTTACAGTCACTTTCTTAAACATTTCAAAAGGAAGTAATATTCTTATATTTACTGATAAACTTGAACCATTCCTCATACAAAAACGTATTTTTCCAAAAATTCTTTAAAATGAAACAAATTTTGAAGTAATTGAAAATAGGTACTCTTGATAACTTAATGAAGATTTTTGTAATTTGAAATCAAAACAACTTCGAAAGAATTAAAAAGAGCAATATCGATAACTTAGTGAATATTTCTATAATTTCGCAATGAAGTTAATATTTCCGTAGATACAGTCACTTTCTTAAACATTTCAAAAGCAAGTAATATTCATATATTTATTGATAAGCTTGAACCGCTTCTCATAAAAAAACGTAGTTTTTCAAAAACTCTTTCAAATGAAAACAATTTTAAAGGAATTGAAAAGAGCACTGTTGCTAACTTAGTGAAGCTTTTTATAATTTCGCAATGAAATTAATATTTCCGTAGATACAGTCACTTTCTTAAACATTTCATAAAGAAGTAATATTCATATATTTACTGATAAACTTGAACCATTCCTCATACAAAAATGTATTTTTCAAAAATTCTTTCAAATCAAAAAAAATTTTGAACGAATTGAAAAGCGCATTATTGATAACTTAGTGGAGGTTTTTATAATTTCGCAATGAAATTAATATTTCCGGAGCTACAATCACTTTCTTAAACATTTCAAAAGGAAGTAATATTCATATATTTATTTATAAGCTTGAACCTCTTCTCATAAAAAAATGTATTTTTTTCAAAAAATCTTTCAAATGAAAGCAATTTTAAAGGAATTGAAAAGAGCACTGTTAATAACTTAGTACTTTTCAATTCAAGGATTCATATGAAATAAATATTCATATATTTATTTTAATATATTTTTTTTTTATTTGAACTACTCCTCATACAAAAATTGTCTTTTCAAAAATTCATTCAAATCACACAATTTTAAAAGAATTGAAACGATAACTTGGTGAAGATTTTAATAATTTCGCAATGAAATTAATATTTCCGTAGATACAGTCACCTTCTTAAACATTTCAAAAGGAAGTAATATTCATATATTTACTGATAAACTTGAACCATTCCGTATACAAAAATGTATTTTTCCAAACATTCTTTCAAATCAAAAAAATTTTGAACGAATTGAAAAGCGCATTATTGATAACTTAGTGGAGGTTTTTATAATTTCTCAATGAAATTAATATTTCCGGAGCTACAGTCACTTTCTTAAACATTTCAAAAGGAAGTAATATTCCTATATTTATTGATAAGCTTGAACCGCTTCTCATAAAAAAATTTATTTTTTGAAAAGCTCTTTCAAATGAAAACAATTTTAAAGGAATTGAAAAGAGAACGGTTAATAACTTAGTATTTTTCAATTCAAGGGTTCATATGAAAGTAATATTCATATATTTATTTGAATATATTTTTTTTTATTTGAACTACTCCTCATACAAAAATTGTCTTTTCAAACATTCATTCGAATCACACAATTTTAAAAGAATTGAAACGATAACTTGGTGAAGATTTTAATAATTTCGCAATGAAATTATTATTTCCGTAGATACAGTAACCTTCTTAAACATTTCATATAGAAGTAATATTCATATATTTACTGATAAACTTGAACCATTCCTCATACAAAAATGTATTTTTCCACACATTCTTTCAAATCAAACCAATTTTAAAGGAATTGAAAATAGGTACTCTTGATAACTTAGTGATGATTTTTATAATTTTAAATCAAAACAACTTCGAAAGAATTAAAAACAGCACTATCGATAACTTAGTGAATATCTCTATAATTTCGCAATGAAGTTAATATTTCTGTAGATACAGTCACTTTCTTAAACATTTCAAAAGGAAGTAATATTCATATATTTACTGATAAACTTGAACCATTCCTCATACAAAAATGTATTTTTCCAAAAATTCTTTCAAATCAAAAAAAATTTTGAACGAATTGAAAAGCGCATTATTGATAACTTAGTGGAGGTTTTTATAATTTCGCAAGTAAATTAATATTTCCGGAGCTACAGTCACTTTTATAAACATTTCAAAAGGAAGTAATATTCATATATTTATTAATAAGCTTGAACCGCTTCTCATAAAAAAATGTATTTTTTCAAAAACTCTTTCAAATGAAAACAATTTTAAAGGAATTGAAAAGAGCACTGTTAATAACTTAGTACTTTTCAATTCAAGGATTCATATGAAAGTAATATTCATATATTTATTTTAATATATATTTTTTTTTATTTGAACTACTCCTCATACAAAAATTGTCTTTTCAAACATTCATTCAAATCACACAATTTTAAAAGAATTGAAACGATAACTTGGTGATGATTTTAATAATTTCGCAATGAAATTAATATTTCCGTAGATACAGTCACCTTCTTAAACATTTCAAAAGGAAGTAATGTTCATATATTTACTGATAAACTTGAACCATTCCTCATACAAAAATGTATTTTTCCAAACATTCTTTCAAATCAAAAAAATTTTGAACGAATTGAAAAGCGCATTATTGATAACTTAGTGGAGGTTTTTATAATTTCTCAATGAAATTAATATTTCCGAAGTTACAGTCACTTTCTTAAACATTTCAAAAGGAAGTAATATTCATATATTTATTGATAACCTTGAACCACTTCTCATAAAAATATGTATTTTTTCAAAAACTCTTTCAAATGAAAACAATTTTAAGGAATTAAAAAGAGCACTGTTGCTAACTTAGTGAAGCTTTTTATAATTTCGCTATGAAATTAATGTTTCCGTAGATACAGTCACTTTCTTAAACATTTCATAAAGAAGTAATATTCATATATTAACTGATAAACTTGAACCATTCCTTATACAAAAATGTATTTTTCCAAACATTCTTTCAAATAAAAAAAATTTTGAACGAATTGAAAAGCGCATTATTGATAACTTAGTGGAGGTTTTTATAATTTCTCAATGAAATTAATATTTCCGAAGTTACAGTCACCTTCTTAAACATTTCAAAAGGAAGTAATATTCATATATTTACTGATAAACTTGAACCATTCCTCATACAAAAATGTATTTTTCCAAACATTCTTTCAAATCAAAAAAATTTTGAACGAATTGAAAAGCGCATTATTGATAACTTTATGGAGGTTTTTATAATTTCGCAATGAAATTAGTATTTCCGGAGCTACAGTCACCTATTTAAACATTTCAAAAGGAAGTAATATTTATATATTTACTGATAAACTTGAACCATTCCTCATACAAAAATGTATTTTTCCAAAAATTCTTTCAAATCAAAAAAATTTTGAACGAATTGAAAAGAGCACTGTTGCTAACTTAGTGAAGCTTTTTATAATTTCGCAATGAAATTAATATTTCCGTAGATACAGTCACTTTCTTAAACATTTCATAAAGAAGTAATATTCATATATTTACTGATAAACTTGAACCATTCCTCATACAAAAATGTATTTTTCCAAAAATTCTTTAAAATGAAACAAATTTTAAAGGAATTGAAAATAGGTACTCTTGGTAACTTAATGAAGATTTTTGTAATTTGAAATCAAAACAACTTCGAAAGAATTAAAAAGCGTAATATCGATAACTTAGTGAATATTTCTATAATTTCGCAATGAAGTTAATATTTCCGTAGATACAGTCACTTTCTTAAACATTTCAAAAGGAAGTAATATTCATATATTTATTGATAAGCTTGAACCGCTTCTAATAAAAAAACGTAGTTTTTCAAAAACTCTTTCAAATGAAAACAATTTTAAAGGAATTGAAAAGAGCACTGTTGCTAACTTAGTGAAGCTTTTTATAATTTCGCTATGAAACTAATGTTTCCGTAGATACAGTCACTTTCTTAAACATTTCATAAAGAAGTAATATTCATATATTTACTGATAAACTTGAACCATTCCTCATACAAAAATGTATTTTTCCAAAAATTCTTTCAAATCAAAAAAAATTTTGAACGAATTGAAAAGCGTATTATTGATAACTTAGTGGAGGTGTTTATAATTTCGCAATGAAATTAATATTTCCGGGGCTACAATCACTTTCTTAAACATTTCAAAAGGAAGTAATATTCATATATTTATTTATAAGCTTGAACCTCTTCTCATAAAAAAATGTATTTTTTTCAAAAAATCTTTCAAATGAAAGCAATTTTAAAGGAACTGAAAAGAGCACTGTTAATAACTTAGTACTTTTCAATTCAAGGATTCATATGAAATAAATATTCATATATTTATTTTAATATATTTTTTTTTTATTTGAACTACTCCTCATACAAAAATTGTCTTTTCAAAAATTCATTCAAATCACACAATTTTAAAAGAATTGAAACGATAACTTGGTGAAGATTTTAATAATTTCGCAATGAAATTAATATTTCCGTAGATACAGTCACCTTCTTAAACATTTCAAAAGGAAGTAATATTCATATATTTACTGATAAACTTGAACCATTCCGTATACAAAAATGTATTTTTCCAAACATTCTTTCAAATCAAAAAAATTTTGAACGAATTGAAAAGCGCATTATTGATAACTAAGTGGAGGTTTTTATAATTTCTCAATGAAATTAATATTTCCGGAGCTACAGTCACTTTCTTAAACATTTCAAAAGGAAGTAATATTCCTGTATTTATTGATAAGCTTGAACCGCTTCTCATAAAAAAATTTATTTTTTGAAAAGCTCTTTCAAATGAAAACAATTTTAAAGGAATTGAAAAGAGAACTGTTAATAACTTAGTATTTTTCAATTCAAGGGTTCATATGAAAGTAATATTCATATATTTATTTGAATATATTTTTTTTTATTTGAACTACTCCTCATACAAAAATTGTCTTTTCAAACATTCATTCGAATCACACAATTTTAAAAGAATTGAAACGATAACTTGGTGAAGATTTTAATAATTTCGCAATGAAATTATTATTTCCGTAGATACAGTAACCTTCTTAAACATTTCATATAGAAGTAATATTCATATATTTACTGATAAACTTGAACCATTCCTCATACAAAAATGTATTTTTCCAAATATTCTTTCAAATCAAAAAAATTTTGAACGAATTGAAAAGCGCATTATTGATAACTTAGTGGAGGTTTCTATAATTTCCCAATGAAGTTAATATTTCTGTAGATACAGTCACTTTCTTAAACATTTCAAAAGGAAGTAATATTCATAAATTTACTGATAAACTTGAACCATTCCTCATACAAAAATGTATTTTTCCAAACATCCTTTCAAATCAAAAAATTTTGAACGAATTGATAAGCGCATTATTGATAACTTAGTGGAGGTTTTTATAATTTCGCAAGTAAATTAATATTTCCGGAGCTACAGTCACTTTTATAAACATTTCAAAAGGAAGAAATATTCATATATTTATTAATAAGCTTGAACCGCTTCTCATAAAAAAATGTATTTTTTCAAAAACTCTTTCAAATGAAAACAATTTTAAAGGAATTGAAAAGAGCACTGTTACTAACTTAGTACTTTTTAATTGAAGGATTCATATGAAAGTAATATTCATATATTTATTTTAATATATATTTTTTTATTTGAACTACTCCTCATACAAAAATTGTCTTTTCAAACATTCATTCAAATCACACAATTTTAAAAGAATTGAAACGATAACTTGGTGAAGATTTTAATAATTTCTCAATGAAATGAATATTTCCGAAGTTACAGTCACTTTCTTAAACATTTCAAAAGGAAGTTATATTCATATATTTATTGATAACCTTGAACCGCTTCTCATAAAAATATGTATTTTTTCAAAAACTCTTTCAAATGAAAACAATTTTAAGGAATTGAAAAGAGCACTGTTGCTAACTTAGTGAAGCTTTTTATAATTTCGCTATGAAATTAATGTTTCCGTAGAAACAGTCACTTTCTTAAACATTTCATAAAGAAGTAATATTCATATATTAACTGATAAACTTGAACCATTCCTCATACAAAAATGTATTTTTCCAAACATTCTTTCAAATAAAAAAAATTTTGAACGAATTGAAATTATTATAATAATTATTGATAACTTAGTGGAGGTTTTTATAATTTCGCAATGAAATTAATATTTCCGTAGATACAGTCACCTTCTTAAACATTTCAAAAGGAAGTAATATTCATATATTTACTGATAAACTTGAACCATTCCTCATACAAAAATGTATTTTTCCAAACATTCTTTCAAATCAAAAAAATTTTGAACGAATTGAAAAGCGCATTATTGATAACTTTATGGAGGTTTTTATAATTTCGCAATGAAATTAATATTTCCGGAGCTACAGTCACCTTCTTAAACATTTCAAAAGGAAGTAATATTTATATATTTACTGATAAACTTGAACCATTCCTCATACAAAAATGTATTTTTCCAAACATTCTTTCAAATCAAAAAAATTTTGAACGAATTAAAAAGAGCACTGTTGCTAACTTAGTGAAGCTTTTTATAATTTCGCAATGAAATTAATATTTCCGTAGATACAGTCACTTTCTTAAACATTTCATAAAGAAGTAATATTCATATATTTACTGATAAACTTGAACCATTCCTCATACAAAAATGTATTTTTCCAAAAATTCTTTAAAATGAAACAAATTTTAAAGGAATTGAAAATAGGTACTCTTGGTAACTTAATGAAGATTTTTGTAATTTGAAATCAAAACAACTTCGAAAGAATTAAAAAGCGTAATATCGATAACTTAGTGAATATTTCTATAATTTCGCAATGAAGTTAATATTTCCGTAGATACAGTCACTTTCTTAAACATTTCAAAAGGAAGTAATATTCATATATTTATTGACAAGCTTGAACCGCTTCTAATAAAAAAACGTAGTTTTTCAAAAACTCTTTCAAATGAAAACAATTTTAAAGGAATTGAAAAGAGCACTGTTGCTAACTTAGTGAAGCTTTTTATAATTTCGCTATGAAATTAATGTTTCCGTAGATACAGTCACTTTCTTAAACATTTCATAAAGAAGTAATATTCATATATTTACTGATAAACTTGAACCATTCCTCATACAAAAATGTATTTTTCCAAACATTCTTTCAAATAAAAAAAAATTTGAACGAATTGAAAAGCGCATTATTGATAACTTAGTGGAGGTTTTTATAATTTCGCAATGAAGTTAATATTTCCGTAGATACAGTCACTTTCTTAAACATTTCAAAAGGAAGTAATATTCATATATTTATTGATAAGCTTGAACCGCTTCTAATAAAAAAACGTAGTTTTTCAAAAACTCTTTCAAATGAAAACAATTTTAAAGGAATTGAAAAGAGCACTGTTGCTAACTTAGTGAAGCTTTTTATAATTTCGCTATGAAATTAATGTTTCCGTAGATACAGTCACTTTCTTAAACATTTCATAAAGAAGTAATATTCATATATTTACTGATAAACTTGAACCATTCCTCATACAAAAATGTATTTTTCCAAACATTCTTTCAAATCAAAAAAATTTTGAACGAATTGAAAAGAGCACTGTTGCTAACTTAGTGAAGCTTTTTATAATTTCGCAATGAAATTAATATTTCCGTAGATACAGTCACTTTCTTAAACATTTCATAAAGAAGTAATATTCATATATTTACTGATAAACTTGAACCATTCCTCATACAAAAATGTATTTTTCCAAAAATTCTTTAAAATGAAACAAATTTTAAAGGAATTGAAAATAGGTACTCTTGGTAACTTAATGAAGATTTTTGTAATTTGAAATCAAAACAACTTCGAAAGAATTAAAAGAGCAATATCGATAACTTAGTGAATATTTCTAAAATTTCGCAATGAATTTAATATTTCCGTAGATACAGTCACTTTCTTAAACATTTCAAAAGGAAGTAATATTCATATATTTATTGATAAGCTTGAACCGCTTCTCAAACAAAAGGTAGTTTTTCAAAAACTTTTTCAAATGAAAACAATTTTAATGGAATTGAAAAGAGCACTGTTGCTAACTTAGTGAAGCTTTTTATAATTTCGCAATGAAATTAATATTTCCGTAGATACAGTCACTTTCTTAAACATTTCATAAAGAAGTAATATTCATATATTTACTGATAAACTTGAACCATTCCTCATACAAAAATGTATTTTTCCAAAAATTCTTTAAAATGAAACCAATTTGGAAGGAATTGAAAATAGGTACTCTTGATAACTTAATAAAGATTTTTGTAATTTGAAATCAAAACAACTTCGAAAGAATTAAAAAGAGCAATATCGATAACTTAGTGAATATTTCTAAAATTTCGCAATGAATTTAATATTTCCGTAGATACAGTCACTTTCTTAAACATTTCAAAAGGAAGTAATATTCATATATTTATTGATAAGCTTGAACCGCTTCTCATAAAAAAGGTAGTTTTTCAAAAACTCTTTCAAATGAAAACAATTTTAAAGGAATTGAAAAGAGCACTGTTGCTAACTTAGTGAAGCTTTTTATAATTTCACAATGAAATTAATATTTCCGGAGCTACAGTCACTTTCTTAAACATTTCAAAAGGAAGTAATATTCCTATATTTATTAATAAGCTTGAACCGCTTCTCATAAAAAAATTTATTTTTTCAAAAGCTCTTTCAAATGAAAACAATTTTAAAGGAATTGAAAAGAGCACTGTTAATAACTTAGTATTTTTCAATTGAAGGATTCATATGAAAGTAATATTCATATATTTATTTGAATATATTTTTTTTTACTTGAACTACTCCTCATACACAAATTGTCTTTTCAAACATTCATTCGAATCACACAATTTTAAAAGAATTGAAACGATAACTTGGTGAAGATTTTAATAATTTCGCAATGAAATTATTATTTCCGTAGATACAGTCACCTTCTTAAACATTTCATAAAGAAGTAATATTCATATATTTACTGCTAAACTTGAACCATTCCTCATACAAAAATATATTTTTTCAAAAACTCTTTCAAATGAAAACAATTATAAAGGAATTGAAAAGAGCACTGTTGCTAACTTAGTGAAGCTTTTTATAATTTCGCTATGAAATTAATGTTTCCGTAGATACAGTCACTATCTTAAACATTTCATAAAGAAGTAATATTCATATATTTTCTGATAAACTTGAACCATTCCTCATACAAAAATGTATTTTTCCAAACATTCTTTCAAATAAAAAAAATTTTGCACGAACTGAAAAGCGCGTTATTGATAACTTAGTCGAGGTTTTCATAATTTCGCAATGAAGTTAATATTTCCGTAGATACAGTCACTTTCTTAAACATTTCAAAAGGAAGTAAAATCCATATATTTATTGATAAGCTTGAACCGCTTCTCATAAAAAAATTTATATTTTCAAAAACTCTTTCAAATGAAAACAATTTTAAAGGAATTGAAAAAAGCACTGTTAATAACTTAGTGCTTTTCAATTCAAAGTTTCATATGAAAGTAATATTCATATATTTATTTTAATATATTTTTTTTATTTGAACTACTCCTCATACAATAATTGTGTTTTCAAACATTCATTCAAATCACACAATCTTAAAAGAATTGAAACGATAATTTGGTGAAGATTTTAATAATTTCGCAATGAAATTAATATTTCCGGAGATACAGTCACTTTCTTAAACATTTCATAAGAAAGTAATCTTTATTAATTTATTGATAAATTTAAACCACTTCTCATTTAAAAATGTATGTTTTCATAAATTCTTTCAAATCAAAACAGTTTTAAAAGAATTGAAGAGCGATCAATTGATAATTTTGTGAAGATTTTTATAATTTTGTAATGTAGTTAATATTTCCGAAGCTACAGTCACTTTCTTAAACATTTCATAAAGAAGTAATGATCCTATATTTATTGATAAGCTTGAACCGCTTCTCATAAAAAAAAATTTTTTTTCTAAAGCTCTTTCAAATGAAAACAATTTTAAAGGAATTGAAAAGAGCACTGTTAATAACTAAGTACTTTTCAATTCAAGGATTCATATGAAAGTAATATTCATATATTTATTTTAATATATTTTTTTTTATTTGAACTACTCCTCATACAAAAATTGTCTTTTCAAGCATTCTTTAAAAACAAACAATTTAAAAAGAATTGAAAAGAGCACTATCGATAACTTGGTGAAGATTTTTATAATGTCGCAATGAAAGTAATATAACCTGTAATACAGTTACTTTTAAAACATTTCATATAGAAGTAATATTCATATATTTACTGATAAACTTGAACGATTCCTCATACAAAAATGTATTTTTCCAAAAATTCTTTAAAATGAAACCAATTTTAAAGGAATTGAAAATAGGTACTCTTGATAACTTAGTGATGATTTTTATAATTTTAAATCAAAACAACTTCGAAAGAATTAAAAAGAGCACTATCGATAACTTAGTGAATATTTCTATAATTTTGCAATGAAGTTAATATTTCTGTAGATACAGTCACTTTCTTAAACATTTCAAAAGGAAGTAATATTTATATATTTATTGATAAGCTTGAACCGCTTCTCATAAAAAAACGTAGTTTTTCAAAAACTCTTTCAAATGAAACCAATTTTAAAGGAATTGAAAATAGGTACTCTTGATAACTTAGTGATGATTTTTATAATTTTAAATCAAAACAACTTCGAAAGAATTAAAAAGAGCACTATCGATAACTTAGTGAATATTTCTATAATTTCGCAATGAAATTAATATTTCCGTAGATACAGTCACTTTCTTAAACATTTCATAAAGAAGTAATATTCATATATTTACTGATAAACTTGAACCATTCCTCATACAAAAATGTATTTTTCCAAACATTCTTTCAAATCAAAAAAATTTTGAACGAATTGAAAAGCGCATTATTGATAACTTAGTGAAGGTTTTTATAATTTCTCAATGAAATTAATATTTCCGGAGTTACAGTCACTTTCTTAAACATTTCAAAAGGAAGTAATATTCTTATATTTATTGATAAGCTTGAACCGCTTCTCATAAAAAAATGTATTTTTTCAAAAACTCTTTAAATGAAAACAATTTTAAGGAATTGAAAAGAGCACTGTTGCTAACTTAGTGAAGCTTTTTATAATTTCGCTATGAAATTAATATTTCCGTAGATACAGTCACTTTCTTAAACATTTCATAAAGAAGTAATATTCAAATATTTACTGATAAACTTGAACCATTCCTCATACAAAAATGTATTTTTCCAAACATTCTTTCAAATCAAAAAAAATTTGAACGAATTGAAAAGCGCATTATTGATAACTTAGTGAAGCTTTTTATAATTTGGCAATAAAATTAATATTTCCGTAGATACAGTCACTTTCTTAAACATTTATTAAAGAAGTAATATTCATATATTTACTGACAAACTTGAACCATTCCTCATACAAAAACGTATTTTTCCAAAAATTCTTTAAAATGAAACAAATTTTGAAGTAATTGAAAATAGGTACTCTTGATAACTTAATGAAGATTTTTGTAATTTGAAATCAAAACAACTTCGAAAGAATTAAAAAGAGCAATATCGATAACTTAGTGAAGCTTTTTATAATTTCGCTATGAAATTAATGTTTCCGTAGATACAGTCACTTTCTTAAACATTTCATATAGAAGTAATATTCATATATTTACTAATAAACTTGAAAGATTCCTCATACAAAAATGTATTTTTCCAAAAATTCTTTAAAATGAAACCAATTTTAAAGGAATTGAAAATAGGTACTCTTGATAACTTAGTGATGATTTTTATAATATTAAATCAAAGCAACTTCGAAAGAATTAAAAAGAGCACTATCGATAACTTAGTGAATATTTCTATAATTTCGCAATGAAGCTAATATTTCTGTAGATACAGTCACTTTCTTAAACATTTCAAAAGGAAGTAATATTCATATATTTATTGATAAGCTTGAACCGCTTTTCATAAAAAAACGTAGAATTTCAAAAACTCTTTCAAATGAAAACAATTTTAAAGGAATTGAAAAGAGCACTGTTGCTTACTTAGTGAAGCTTTTTATAATTTCGCAATGAAATTAATATTTCCGTAGATACAGTCACTTTTTTAAACATTTCATAAAGAAGTAATATTCATATATTTACTGATAAAATTGAACCATTCCTCATACAAAAATGTATTTTTCCAAACATTCTTTCAAATCAAAAAATTTTGAACGAATTGAAAAGCGCATTATTGGTAACTTAGTGGAGGTTTTTATAATTTCGCAAGTAAATTAATATTTCCGGAGCTACAGTCACTTTCTTAAACATTTCAAAAGGAAGTAATATTCATATATTTATTAATAAGCTTGAACCGCTTCTCATAAAAAAATGTATTTTTTCAAAAACTCTTTCAAATGAAAACAATTTTAAAGGAATTGAAAAGAGCACTGTTAATAACTTAGTACTTTTCAATTCAAGGATTCATATGAAAGTAATAATCATATATTTATTTTAATATATTTTTTTTATTTGAACTACTCCTCATACAAAAATTGTCTTTTCAAACATTCATTAAAATCACACAATTTTATAAGAATTGAAACGATAACTTGATGAAGATTTTAATAATTTCGCAAGTAAATTAATATTTCCGGAGCTAAAGTCACTTTCTTAAACATTTCAAAAGGAAGTAATATTCATATATTTACTGATAAACTTGAACCATTCCTCATACAAAAATGTATTTTTCCAAATATTCTTTCAAATCAAAAAAATTTTGAACGAATTGAAAAGCGCATTATTGATAACTTAGTGGAGGTTTTTATAATTTCGCAAGTAAATTAATATTTCCGGAGCTACAGTCACTTTCTTAAACATTTCAAAAGGAAGTAATATTCATATATCTACTGATAAACTTGAACCATTCCTCATACAAAAATGTATTTTTCCAAACATTCTTTCAAATCAAAATATTTTGAACGAATTGAAAAGCGCATTATTGGTAACTTAGTGGAGGTTTTTATAATTTCGCAAGTAAATTAATATTTCCGGAGCTACAGTCACTTTCTTAAACATTTCAAAAGGAAGTAATATTCATATAACTACTGATAAACTTGAACCATTCCTCATACAAAAATGTATTTTTCCAAACATTCTTTCAAATCAAAAAATTTTGAACGAATTGAAAAGCGCATTATTGGTAACTTAGTGGAGGTTTTTATAATTTCGCAAGTAAATTAATATTTCCGGAGCTACAGTCACTTTCTTAAACATTTCAAAAGGAAGTAATATTCATATATTTATTGATAAGCTTGAACCGCTTCTCATAAAAAAATGTATTTTTTCAAAAACTCTTTCAAATGAAAACAATTTTAAAGGAATTGAAAAGAGCACTGTTAATAACTTGGTACTTTTCAATTCAAGGATTCATATGAAAATAATATTCATATATTTATTTTAATATATTTTTTTTTATTTGAACTACTCCTCATACAAAAATTGTCTTTTCAAACATTCATTCAAATCACACAATTTTTAAAGAATTGAAACGATAACATGGTGAAGAAATTAATAATTTCGCAAGTAAATTAATATTTCCGGAGCTACAGTCACTTTCTTAAACATTTCAAAAGGAAGTAATATTCATATATTTACTGATAAACTTGAACCATTCCTCATACAAAAATGTATTTTTCCAAATATTCTTTCAAATCAAAAAAATTTTGAACGAATTGAAAAGCGCATTATTGATAACTTAGTGGAGGTTTTTATAATTTCTCAATGAAATTAATATTTCCGGAGTTACAGTCACTTTCTTAAACATTTCAAAAGGAAGTAATATTCATATATTTATTGATAACCTTGAACCGCTTCTCATAAAAAAATGTATTTTTTAAAAAACTCTTTCAAATGAAAACAATTTTAAGGAATTGAAAAGAGCACTGTTGCTAATTTAGTGAAGCTTTTTATAATTTCGCTATAAAATTAATGTTTCCGTAGATACAGTCACTTTCTTAAACATTTCATAAAGAAGTAATATTCATATATTTACTGATAAACTTGAACCATTCCTCATACAAAAATGTATTTTTCCAAACATTCTTTCAAATCAAAATATTTTGAACGAATTGAAAAGCGCATTATTGGTAACTTAGTGGAGGTTTTTATAATTTCGCAAGTAAATTAATATTTCCGGAGCTACAGTCACTTTCTTAAACATTTCAAAAGGAAGTAATATTCATATAACTACTGATAAACTTGAACCATTCCTCATACAAAAATGTATTTTTCCAAACATTCTTTCAAATCAAAAAATTTTGAACGAATTGAAAAGCGCATTATTGGTAACTTAGTGGAGGTTTTTATAATTTCGCAAGTAAATTAATATTTCCGGAGCTACAGTCACTTTCTTAAACATTTCAAAAGGAAGTAATATTCATATATTTATTGATAAGCTTGAACCGCTTCTCATAAAAAAATGTATTTTTTCAAAAACTCTTTCAAATGAAAACAAATTTAAAGGAATTGAAAAGAGCACTGTTAATAACTTAGTACTTTTCAATTCAAGGATTCATATGAAAGTAATATTCATATATTTATTTTAATATATTTTTTTTTATTTGAACTACTCCTCATACAAAAATTGTCTTTTCAAACATTCATTCAAATCACACAATTTGTAAAGAATTGAAACGATAACATGGTGAAGATTTTAATAATTTCGCAAGTAAATTAATATTTCCGGAGCTACAGTCACTTTCTTAAACATTTCAAAAGGAAGTAATATTCATATATTTACTGATAAACTTGAACCATTCCTCATACAAAAATGTATTTTTCCAAATATTCTTTCAAATCAAAAAAATTTTGAACGAATTGAAAAGCGCATTATTGATAACTTAGTGGAGGTTTTTATAATTTCTCAATGAAATTAATATTTCCGGAGTTACAGTCACTTTCTTAAACATTTCAAAAGGAAGTAATATTCATATATTTATTGATAACCTTGAACCGCTTCTCATAAAAAAATGTATTTTTTCAAAAACTCTTTCATATGAAAACAATTTTAAAGGAATTGAAAAGAGCACTGTTAATAACTTAGTACTTTTCAATTCAAGGATTCATATGAAAGTAATAATCATATATTTATTTTAATACATTTTTTTTTTATTTGAACTACTCCTCATACAAAAATTGTCTTTTCAAACATTCGTTCAAATCACACAATTTTAAAAGAATTGAAACGATAACTTGGTGAAGATTTTAATAATTTCGCAAGTAAATTAATATTTCCGGAGCTACAGTCACTTTCTTAAACATTTCAAAAGGAAGTAATATTCATATATTTATTAATAAGCTTGAACCGCTTCTCATAAAAAACGTAGTTTTTCAAAAACTCTTTCATATGAAAACAATTTTAAAGGAATTGAAAAGAGCACTGTTGCTAACTTAGTGAAGCTTTTTATAATTTCGCAATGAAATTAATATTTCCGTAGATACAGTCACTTTCTTAAACATTTCATAAAGAAGTAATATTCATATATTTACTGATAAACTTGAACCATTCCTCATACAAAAATGTCATTTTCCAAAAATTCTTTAAAATGAAACAAATTTTGAAGGAATTGAAAATAGGTACTCTTGATAACTTAATGAAGATTTTTGTAATTTGAAATCAAAACAACTTCGAAAGAATTAAAAAAAGCAATATCGATAACTTAGTGAATATTTCTATAATTTCGCAATGAAGTTAATATTTCCGTAGATACAGTCACTTTCTTAAACATTTCAAAAGGAAGTAATATTCATATATTTATTGATAAGCTTGAACCGCTTCTCATAAAAAACGTAGTTTTTCAAAAACTCTTTCATATGAAAACAATTTTAAAGGAATTGAAAAGAGCACTGTTGCTAACTTAGTGAAGCTTTTTATAATTTCGCAATGAAATTAATATTTCCGTAGATACAGTCACTTTCTTAAACATTTCATAAAGAAGTAATATTCATATATTTACTGATAAACCTGAACCATTCCTCATACAAAAATGTATTTTTCCAAACATTCTTTCAAATCAAAATATTTTGAACGAATTGAAAAGCGCATTATTGGTAACTTAGTGGAGGTTTTTATAATTTCGCAAGTAAATTAATATTTCCGGAGCTACAGTCACTTTCTTAAACATTTCAAAAGGAAGTAATATTCATATATTTATTAATAAGCTTGAACCGCTTCTCATAAAAAAATTTATTTTTTCAAAAACTAATTCAAATGAAAACAATTTTAAAGGAATTGAAAAGCGCACTGTTAATAACTTAGTACTTTTCAATTCAAGGATTCATATGAAAGTAATATTCATATATTTATTTTAATATATTTTTTTTTATTTGAACTACTCCTCATACAAAAATTGTCTTTTCAAACATTCATTCAAATCACACAATTTTAAAAGAATTGAAACGATAACTTGGTGAAGATTTTAATAATTTCGCAATGAAATTAATATTTCCGTAGATACAGTCACCTTCTTAAACATTTCAAAAGGAAGTAATATTCATATATTTACTGATAAACTTGAACCATTCCTCATACAAAAATGTATTTTTCCAAACGTTCTTTCAAATCAAAAAAATTTTGAACGAATTGAAAAGCGCATTATTGATAACTTAGTGGAGGTTTTTATAATTTCTCAATGAAATTAATATTTCCGGAGTTACAGTCACTTTCTTAAACATTTCAAAAGGAAGTAATATTCATATATTTATTGATAACCTTGAACCGCTTCTCATAAAAAAATGTATTTTTTCAAAAACTCTTTCAAATGAAAACAATTTTAAGGAATTGAAAAGAGCACTGTTGCTAACTCAGTGAAGCTTTTTATAATTTCGCTATGAAATTAAAGTTTCCGTAGATACAGTCACTTTCTTAAACATTTCATAAAGAAGTAATATTCATATATTTACTGATAAACTTGAACCATTCCTCATACAAAAATGTATTTTTTCAAACATTCTTTCAATTAAAAAAAATTTTGAACGAGTTGAAATTATTATAATAATTATTGATAACATAGTGGAGGTTTTTATAATTTCGCAATGAAATTAATATTTCCGGAGCTACAGTCACCTTCTTAAACATTTCAAAAGGAAGTAATTTTTATATATTTCCTGATAAACTTGAACCATTCCTCATACAAAAATGTATTTTTCCAAACATTCTTTCAAATCAAAAAAATTTTGAACGAATTGAAAAGCGCATTATTGATAACTTAGTGAAGCTTTTTATAATTTCGCAATAAAATTAATATTTCCGTAGATACAGTCACTTTCTTAAACATTTCATAAAGAAGTAATATTCATATATTTACTGATAAACTTGAACCATTCCTCATACAAAAATGTATTTTTCCAAAAATTCTTTAAAATGAAACCAATTTTGAAGGAATTGAAAATAGGTACTCTTGATAACTTAATGAAGATTTTTGTAATTTGAAATCAAAACAACTTCGAAAGAATTAAAAAGAGCAATATCGATAACTTAGTGAATATTTCTAAAATTTCGCAATGAATTTAATATTTCCGTAGATACAGTCACTTTCTTAAACATTTCAAAAGGAAGTAATATTCATATATTTATTGATAAGCTTGAACCGCTTCTCATAAAAAAACGTAGTTTTTCAAAAACTCTTTCAAATGAAAACAATTTTAAGGAATTGAAAAGAGCACTGTAGCTAACTTAGTGAAGCTTTTTATAATTTCGCAATGAAATTAATATTTCTGTAGATACAGTCACTTTCTTAAACATTTCATAAAGAAGTAATATTCATATATTTACTGATACACTTGAACCATTCCTCATACAAAAATGTATTTTTCCAAACATTCTTTCAAATCAAAATATTTTGAATGAATTGAAAAGCGCATTATTGGTAACTTAGTGAAGGTTTTTATAATTTCGCAAGTAAATTAATATTTCCGGAGCTACAGTCACTTTCTTAAACATTTCAAAAGGAAGTAATATTCATATATTTATTAATAAGCTTGAACCGCTTCTCATAAAAAAAATTATTTTTTCAAAAACTAATTCAAATGAAAACAATTTTGAAGGAATTGAAAAGAGCACTGTTAATAACTTAGTACTTTTCAATTCAAGGATTCATATGAAAGTAATAATCATATATTTATTTTAATACATTTTTTTTTATTTGAACTACTCCTCATACAAAAATTGTCTTTTCAAACATTCATTCAAATCACACAATTTTAAAAGAATTGAAACGATAACTTGGTGAAGATTTTAATAATTTCGCAAGTAAATTAATATTTCCGGAGCTACAGTCACTTTCTTAAACATTTCAAAAGGAAGTAATATTCATATATTTACTGATAAACTTGAACCATTCCTCATACAAAAATGTATTTTTCCAAATATTCTTTCAAATCAAAAAATTTTGAACGAATTGAAAAGCGCATTATTGATAACTTAGTGGAGGTTTTTATAATTTCGCAAGTAAATTAATATTTCCGGAGTTACAGTCACTTTCTTAAACATTTCAAAAGGAAGTAATATTCATATATTTATTGATAACCTTGAACCGCTTCTCATAAAAAAATGTATTTTTTCAAAAACTCTTTCAAATGAAAACAATTTTAAGGAATTGAAAAGAGCACTGTAGCTAACTTAGTGAAGCTTTTTATAATTTCGCTATGAAATTAATGTTTCCGTAGATACAGTCACTTTCTTAAACATTTCATAAAGAAGTAATATTCATATATTTACTGATAAACTTGAACCATTCCTCATACAAAAATTTATTTTTCCAAACATTCTTTCAATTCAAAAAATTTTGAACGAATTGAAAAGCGCATTATTGGTAACTTAGTGGAGGTTTTTATAATTTCGCAAGTAAATTAATATTTCCGGAGCTACAGTCACTTTCTTAAACATTTCAAAAGGAAGTAATATTCATATATTTATTGATAAGCTTGAACCGCTTCTCATAAAAAAAATGTATTTTTTCAAAAACTCTTTCAAATGAAAACAATTTTAAAGGAATTGAAAAAAGCACTGTTAATAACTTAGTGATTTTCAATTCAAAGTTTCATATGAAAGTAATATTCATATATTTATTTTAATATATTTTTTTTTATTTGAACTACTCCTCATACAAAAATTGTCTTTTCAAACATTCATTCAAATCACACAATTTTTAAAGAATTGAAACGATAACTTGGTGAAGATTTTAATAATTTCGCAAGTAAATTAATATTTCCGGAGCTACAGTCACTTTCTTAAACATTTCAAAAGGAAGTAATATTCATATATTTACTGATAAACTTGAACCATTCCTCATACAAAAATGTATTTTTCCAAATATTTCTTCAAATCAAAAAAATTTTGAACGAATTGAAAAGCGCATTATTGATAACTTAGTGGAGGTTTTTATAATTTCTCAATGAAATTAATATTTCCGGAGTTACAGTCACTTTCTTAAACATTTCAAAAGGAAGTAATATTCATATATTTATTGATAACCTTGAACCGCTTCTCATAAAAAAATGTATTTTTTCAAAAACTCTTTCAAACTAAAACAATTTTAAGGAATTGAAAAGAGCACTGTTGCTAACTTAGTGAAGTTTTTATAATTTCGCAATAAAATTAATATTTCCGTAGATACAGTCACTTTCTTAAACATGTCATAAAGAAGTAATATTCATATATTTACTGATAAACTTGAACCATTCCTCATACAAAAATGTATTTTTCCAAAAATTCTTTAAAATGAAACAAATTTTGAAGGAATTGAAAATAGGTACTCTTGATAACTTAATGAAGATTTTTGTAATTTGAAATCAAAACAACTTCGAAAGAATTAAAAAAAGCAATATCGATAGCTTAGTGAATATTTCTATAATTTCGCAATGAAGTTAATATTTCCGTAGATACAGTCACTTTCTTAAACATTTCAAAAGGAAGTAATATTCATATATTTATTGATAAGCTTGAACCGCTTCTCATAAAAAAATGTATTTTTTCAATAACTCTTTCAAATGAAAACAATTTTAAAGGAATTGAAAAAAGCACTGTTAATAACTTAGTGCTTTTCAATTCAAAGTTTCATATGAAAGTAATATTCATATATTTATTTTAATATATTTTTTTTATTTGAACTACTCCTCATACAAAAATTGTCTTTTCAAACATTCATTCAAATCACACAATTTTTAAAGAATTGAAACGATAACTTGGTGAAGATTTTAATAATTTCGCAAGTAAATTAATATTTCCGGAGCTACAGTCACTTTCTTAAACATTTCAAAAGGAAGTAATATTCATATATTTACTGATAAACTTGAACCATTCCTCATACAAAAATGTATTTTTCCAAATATTTCTTCAAATCAAAAAAATTTTGAACGAATTGAAAAGCGCATTATTGATAACTTAGTGGAGGTTTTTATAATTTCTCAATGAAATTAATATTTCCGGAGTTACAGTCACTTTCTTAAACATTTCAAAAGGAAGTAATATTCATATATTTATTGATAACCTTGAACCGCTTCTCATAAAAAAATGTATTTTTTCAAAAACTCTTTCAAACTAAAACAATTTTAAGGAATTGAAAAGAGCACTGTTGCTAACTTAGTGAAGTTTTTATAATTTCGCAATAAAATTAATATTTCCGTAGATACAGTCACTTTCTTAAACATGTCATAAAGAAGTAATATTCATATATTTACTGATAAACTTGAACCATTCCTCATACAAAAATGTATTTTTCTAAAAATTCTTTAAAATGAAACAAATTTTGAAGGAATTGAAAATAGGTACTCTTGATAACTTAATGAAGATTTTTGTAATTTGAAATCAAAACAACTTCGAAAGAATTAAAAAAAGCAATATCGATAGCTTAGTGAATATTTCTATAATTTCGCAATGAAGTTAATATTTCCGTAGATACAGTCACTTTCTTAAACATTTCAAAAGGAAGTAATATTCATATATTTATTGATAAGCTTGAACCGCTTCTCATAAAAAAATGTATTTTTTCAAAAACTCTTTCAAACTAAAACAATTTTAAGGAATTGAAAAGAGCACTGTTGCTAACTTAGTGAAGTTTTTATAATTTCGCAATAAAATTAATATTTCCGTAGATACAGTCACTTTCTTAAACATGTCATAAAGAAGTAATATTCATGTATTTACTGATAAACTTGAACCATTCCTCATACAAAAATGTATTTTTCCAAAAATTCTTTAAAATGAAACAAATTTTGAAGGAATTGAAAATAGGTACTCTTGATAACTTAATGAAGATTTTTGTAATTTGAAATCAAAACAACTTCGAAAGAATTAAAAAAAGCAATATCGACAACTTAGTGAATATTTCTATAATTTCGCAAGTAAATTAATATTTCCGGAGCTACAGTCACTTTCTTAAACATTTCAAAAGGAAGTAATATTCATATATTTACTGATAAACTTGAACCATTCCTCATACAAAAATGTATTTTTCCAAATATTCTTTCAAATCAAAAAAATTTTGAACGAATTGAAAAGCGCATTATTGATAACTTAGTGGAGGTTTTTATAATTTCGCAAGTAAATTAATATTTCCGGAGCTACAGTCACTTTCTTAAACATTTCAAAAGGAAGTAATATTCATATATCTACTGATAAACTTGAACCATTCCTCATACAAAAATGTATTTTTCAAACATTCTTTCAAATCAAAATATTTTGAACGAATTGAAAAGCGCATTATTGGTAACTTAGTGGAGGTTTTTATAATTTCGCAAGTAAATTAATATTTCCGGAGCTACAGTCACTTTCTTAAACATTTCAAAAGGAAGTAATATTCATATAACTACTGATAAACTTGAACCATTCCTCATACAAAAATGTATTTTTCCAAACATTCTTTCAAATCAAAAAATTTTGAACGAATTGAAAAGCGCATTATTGGTAACTTAGTGGAGGTTTTTATAATTTCGCAAGTAAATTAATATTTCCGGAGCTACAGTCACTTTCTTAAACATTTCAAAAGGAAGTAATATTCATATATTTATTGATAACCTTGAACCGCTTCTCATAAAAAAATGTATTTTTTCAAAAACTCTTTCAAATGAAAACAATTTTAAAGGAATTGAAAAGAGCACTGTTAATAACTTAGTACTTTTCAATTCAAGGATTCATATGAAAGTAATATTCATATATTTATTTTAATATATTTTTTTTTATTTGAACTACTCCTCATACAAAAATTGTCTTTTCAAACATTCATTCAAATCACACAATTTTTAAAGAATTGAAACGATAACATGGTGAAGATTTTAATAATTTCGCAAGTAAATTAATATTTCCGGAGCTACAGTCACTTTCTTAAACATTTCAAAAGGAAGTAATATTCATATATTTACTGATAAACTTGAACCATTCCTCATACAAAAATGTATTTTTCCAAATATTCTTTCAAATCAAAAAAATTTTGAACGAATTGAAAAGCGCATTATTGATAACTTAGTGGAGGTTTTTATAATTTCTCAATGAAATTAATATTTCCGGAGTTACAGTCACTTTCTTAAACATTTCAAAAGGAAGTAATATTCATATATTTATTGATAACCTTGAACCGCTTCTCATAAAAAAATGTATTTTTTCAAAAACTCTTTCAAATGAAAACAATTTTAAGGAATTGAAAAGAGCACTGTTGCTAATTTAGTGAAGCTTTTTATAATTTCGCTATAAAATTAATGTTTCCGTAGATACAGTCACTTTCTTAAACATTTCATAAAGAAGTAATATTCATATATTTACTGATAAACTTGAACCATTCCTCATACAAAAATGTATTTTTCCAAACATTCTTTCAATTCAAAAAATTTTGAACGAATTGAAAAGCGCATTATTGGTAACTTAGTGGAGGTTTTTATAATTTCGCAAGTAAATTAATATTTCCGGAGCTACAGTCACTTTCTTAAACATTTCAAAAGGAAGTAATATTCATATATTTATTGATAAGCTTGAACCGCTTCTCATAAAAAAATGTATTTTTTCAAAAACTCTTTCAAATGAAAACAATTTTAAAGGAATTGAAAAAAGCACTGTTAATAACTTAGTGCTTTTCAATTCAAAGTTTCATATGAAAGTAATATTCATATATTTATTTTAATATATTTTTTTTTATTTGAACTACTCCTCATACAAAAATTGTCTTTTCAAACATTCATTCAAATCACACAATTTTTAAAGAATTGAAACGATAACTTGGTGAAGATTTTAATAATTTCGCAAGTAAATTAATATTTCCGGAGCTACAGTCACTTTCTTAAACATTTCAAAAGGAAGTAATATTCATATATTTACTGATAAACTTGAACCATTCCTCATACAAAAATGTATTTTTCCAAATATTTCTTCAAATCAAAAAAATTTTGAACGAATTGAAAAGCGCATTATTGATAACTTAGTGGAGGTTTTTATAATTTCTCAATGAAATTAATATTTCCGGAGTTACAGTCACTTTCTTAAACATTTCAAAAGGAAGTAATATTCATATATTTATTGATAACCTTGAACCGCTTCTCATAAAAAAATTTATTTTTTCAAAAACTCTTTCAAACTAAAACAATTTTAAGGAATTGAAAAGAGCACTGCTGCTAACTTAGTGAAGTTTTTATAATTTCGCAATAAAATTAATATTTCCGTAGATACAGTCACTTTCTTAAACATGTCATAAAGAAGTAATATTCATATATTTACTGATAAACTTGAACCATTCCTCATACAAAAATGTATTTTTCCAAAAATTCTTTAAAATGAAACAAATTTTGAAGGAATTGAAAATAGGTACTCTTGATAACTTAATGAAGATTTTTATAATTTGAAATCAAAACAACTTCGAAAGAATTAAAAAAAGCAATATCGATAGCTTAGTGAATATTTCTATAATTTCGCAATGAAGTTAATATTTCCGTAGATACAGTCACTTTCTTAAACATTTCAAAAGGAAGTAATATTCATATATTTATTGATAAGCTTGAACCGCTTCTCATAAATAAATGTATTTTTTCAAAAACTCTTTCAAATGAAAACAATTTTAAAGGAATTGAAAAAAGCACTGTTAATAACTTAGTGCTTTTCAATTCAAAGTTTCATATGAAAGTAATATTCATATATTTATTTTAATATATTTTTTTTTATTTGAACTACTCCTCATACAAAAATTGTCTTTTCAAACATTCATTCAAATCACACAATTTTTAAAGAATTGAAACGATAACTTGGTGAAGATTTTAATAATTTCGCAAGTAAATTAATATTTCCGGAGCTACAGTCACTTTCTTAAACATTTCAAAAGGAAGTAATATTCATATATTTACTGATAAACTTGAACCATTCCTCATACAAAAATGTATTTTTCCAAATATTTCTTCAAATCAAAAAAATTTTGAACGAATTGAAAAGCGCATTATTGATAACTTAGTGGAGGTTTTTATAATTTCTCAATGAAATTAATATTTCCGGAGTTACAGTCACTTTCTTAAACATTTCAAAAGGAAGTAATATTCATATATTTATTGATAACCTTGAACCGCTTCTCATAAAAAAATGTATTTTTTCAAAAACTCTTTCAAACTAAAACAATTTTAAGGAATTGAAAAGAGCACTGTTGCTAACTTAGTGAAGTTTTTATAATTTCGCAATAAAATTAATATTTCCGTAGATACAGTCACTTTCTTAAACATGTCATAAAGAAGTAATATTCATATATTTACTGATAAACTTGAACCATTCCTCATACAAAAATGTATTTTTCCAAAAATTCTTTAAAATGAAACAAATTTTGAAGGAATTGAAAATAGGTACTCTTGATAACTTAATGAAGATTTTTGTAATTTGAAATCAAAACAACTTCGAAAGAATTAAAAAAAGCAATATCGATAGCTTAGTGAATATTTCTATAATTTCGCAATGAAGTTAATATTTCCGTAGATACAGTCACTTTCTTAAACATTTCAAAAGGAAGTAATATTCATATATTTATTGATAAGCTTGAACCGCTTCTCATAAAAAAATGTATTTTTTCAAAAACTCTTTCAAACTAAAACAATTTTAAGGAATTGAAAAGAGCACTGTTGCTAACTTAGTGAAGTTTTTATAATTTCGCAATAAAATTAATATTTCCGTAGATACAGTCACTTTCTTAAACATTTCAAAAGGAAGTAATATTCATATATTTACTGATAAACTTGAACCATTCCTCATACAAAAATGTATTTTTCCAAATATTTCTTCAAATCAAAAAAATTTTGAACGAATTGAAAAGCGCATTATTGATAACTTAGTGGAGGTTTTTATAATTTCTCAATGAAATTAATATTTCCGGAGTTACAGTCACTTTCTTAAACATTTCAAAAGGAAGTAATATTCATATATTTACTGATAAACTTGAACCATTCCTCATACAAAAATGTATTTTTCCAAATATTTCTTCAAATCAAAAAAATTTTGAACGAATTGAAAAGCGCATTATTGATAACTTAGTGGAGGTTTTTATAATTTCTCAATGAAATTAATATTTCCGGAGTTACAGTCACTTTCTTAAACATTTCAAAAGGAAGTAATATTCATATATTTATTGATAACCTTGAACCGCTTCTCATAAAAAAATGTATTTTTTCAAAAACTCTTTCAAACTAAAACAATTTTAAGGAATTGAAAAGAGCACTGTTGCTAACTTAGTGAAGTTTTTATAATTTCGCAATAAAATTAATATTTCCGTAGATACAGTCACTTTCTTAAACATGTCATAAAGAAGTAATATTCATATATTTACTGATAAACTTGAACCATTCCTCATACAAAAATGTATTTTTCCAAAAATTCTTTAAAATGAAACAAATTTTGAAGGAATTGAAAATAGGTACTCTTGATAACTTAATGAAGATTTTTGTAATTTGAAATCAAAACAACTTAGAAAGAATTAAAAAAAGCAATATCGATAGCTTAGTGAATATTTCTATAATTTCGCAATGAAGTTAATATTTCCGTAGATACAGTCACTTTCTTAAACATTTCAAAAGGAAGTAATATTCATATATTTATTGATAAGCTTGAACCGCTTCTCATAAAAAAATGTATTTTTTCAAAAACTCTTTCAAACTAAAACAATTTTAAGGAATTGAAAAGAGCACTGTTGCTAACTTAGTGAAGTTTTTATAATTTCGCAATAAAATTAATATTTCCGTAGATACAGTCACTTTCTTAAACATGTCATAAAGAAGTAATATTCATATATTTACTGATAAACTTGAACCATTCCTCATACAAAAATGTATTTTTCCAAAAATTCTTTAAAATGAAACAAATTTTGAAGGAATTGAAAATAGGTACTCTTGATAACTTAATGAAGATTTTTGTAATTTGAAATCAAAACAACTTCGAAAGAATTAAAAAAAGCAATATCGACAACTTAGTGAATATTGCTATAATTTCGCAAGTAAATTAATATTTCCGGAGCTACAGTCACTTTCTTAAACATTTCAAAAGGAAGTAATATTCATATATTTACTGATAAACTTGAACCATTCCTCATACAAAAATGTATTTTTCCAAATATTCTTTCAAATCAAAAAAATTTTGAACGAATTGAAAAGCGCATTATTGATAACTTAGTGGAGGTTTTTATAATTTCGCAAGTAAATTAATATTTCCGGAGCTACAGTCACTTTCTTAAACATTTCAAAAGGAAGTAATATTCATATATCTACTGATAAACTTGAACCATTCCTCATACAAAAATGTATTTTTCAAACATTCTTTCAAATCAAAATATTTTGAACGAATTGAAAAGCGCATTATTGGTAACTTAGTGGAGGTTTTTATAATTTCGCAAGTAAATTAATATTTCCGGAGCTACAGTCACTTTCTTAAACATTTCAAAAGGAAGTAATATTCATATAACTACTGATAAACTTGAACCATTCCTCATACAAAAATGTATTTTTCCAAACATTCTTTCAAATCAAAAAATTTTGAACGAATTGAAAAGCGCATTATTGGTAACTTAGTGGAGGTTTTTATAATTTCGCAAGTAAATTAATATTTCCGGAGCTACAGTCACTTTCTTAAACATTTCAAAAGGAAGTAATATTCATATATTTATTGATAAGCTTGAACCGCTTCTCATAAAAAAATGTATTTTTTCAAAAACTCTTTCAAATGAAAACAATTTTAAAGGAATTGAAAAGAGCACTGTTAATAACTTAGTACTTTTCAATTCAAGGATTCATATGAAAGTAATATTCATATATTTATTTTAATATATTTTTTTTTATTTGAACTACTCCTCATACAAAAATTGTCTTTTCAAACATTCATTCAAATCACACAATTTTTAAAGAATTGAAACGATAACATGGTGAAGATTTTAATAATTTCGCAAGTAAATTAATATTTCCGGAGCTACAGTCACTTTCTTAAACATTTCAAAAGGAAGTAATATTCATATATTTACTGATAAACTTGAACCATTCCTCATACAAACATGTATTTTTCCAAATATTCTTTCAAATCAAAAAAATTTTGAACGAATTGAAAAGCGCATTATTGATAACTTAGTGGAGGTTTTTATAATTTCTCAATGAAATTAATATTTCCGGAGTTACAGTCACTTTCTTAAACATTTCAAAAGGAAGTAATATTCATATATTTATTGATAACCTTGAACCGCTTCTCATAAAAAAATGTATTTTTTCAAAAACTCTTTCAAATGAAAACAATTTTAAGGAATTGAAAAGAGCACTGTTGCTAATTTAGTGAAGCTTTTTATAATTTCGCTATAAAATTAATGTTTCCGTAGATACAGTCACTTTCTTAAACATTTCATAAAGAAGTAATATTCATATATTTACTGATAAACTTGAACCATTCCTCATACAAAAATGTATTTTTCCAAACATTCTTTCAATTCAAAAAATTTTGAACGAATTGAAAAGCGCATTATTGGTAACTTAGTGGAGGTTTTTATAATTTCGCAAGTAAATTAATATTTCCGGAGCTACAGTCACTTTCTTAAACATTTCAAAAGGAAGTAATATTCATATATTTATTGATAAGCTTGAACCGCTTCTCATAAAAAAATGTATTTTTTCAAAAACTCTTTCAAATGAAAACAATTTTAAAGGAATTGAAAAAAGCACTGTTAATAACTTAGTGCTTTTCAATTCAAAGTTTCATATGAAAGTAATATTCATATATTTATTTTAATATATTTTTTTTTTATTTGAACTACTCCTCATACAAAAATTGTCTTTTCAAACATTCATTCAAATCACACAATTTTTAAAGAATTGAAACGATAACTTGGTGAAGATTTTAATAATTTCGCAAGTAAATTAATATTTCCGGAGCTACAGTCACTTTCTTAAACATTTCAAAAGGAAGTAATATTCATATATTTACTGATAAACTTGAACCATTCCTCATACAAAAATGTATTTTTCCAAATATTTCTTCAAATCAAAAAAATTTTGAACGAATTGAAAAGCGCATTATTGGTAACTTAGTGGAGGTTTTTATAATTTCGCAATAAAATTAATATTTCCGTAGATACAGTCACTTTCTTAAACATGTCATAAAGAAGTAATATTCATATATTTACTGATAAACTTGAACCATTCCTCATACAAAAATGTATTTTTCCAAAAATTCTTTAAAATGAAACAAATTTTGAAGGAATTGAAAATAGGTACTCTTGATAACTTAATGAAGATTTTTGTAATTTGAAATCAAAACAACTTCGAAAGAATTAAAAAAAGCAATATCGACAACTTAGTGAATATTGCTATAATTTCGCAAGTAAATTAATATTTCCGGAGCTACAGTCACTTTCTTAAACATTTCAAAAGGAAGTAATATTCATATAACTACTGATAAACTTGAACCATTCCTCATACAAAAATGTATTTTTCCAAACATTCTTTCAAATCAAAAAATTTTGAACGAATTGAAAAGCGCATTATTGGTAACTTAATGGAGGTTTTTATAATTTCGCAAGTAAATTAATATTTCCGGAGCTACAGTCACTTTCTTAAACATTTCAAAAGGAAGTAATATTCATATATTTATTGATAAGCTTGAACCGCTTCTCATAAAAAAATGTATTTTTTCAAAAACTCTTTCAAATGAAAACAATTTTAAAGGAATTGAAAAGAGCACTGTTAATAACTTAGTACTTTTCAATTCAAGGATTCATATGAAAGTAATATTCATATATTTATTTTAATATATTTTTTTTTATTTGAACTACTCCTCATACAAAAATTGTCTTTTCAAACATTCATTCAAATCACACAATTTTTAAAGAACTGAAACGATAACATGGTGAAGATTTTAATAATTTCGCAAGTAAATTAATATTTCCGGAGCTACAGTCACTTTCTTAAACATTTCAAAAGGAAGTAATATTCATATATTTACTGATAAACTTGAACCATTCCTCATACAAACATGTATTTTTCCAAATATTCTTTCAAATCAAAAAAATTTTGAACGAATTGAAAAGCGCATTATTGATAACTTAGTGGAGGTTTTTATAATTTCTCAATGAAATTAATATTTCCGGAGTTACAGTCACTTTCTTAAACATTTCAAAAGGAAGTAATATTCATATATTTATTGATAACCTTGAACCGCTTCTCATAAAAAAATGTATTTTTTCAAAAACTCTTTCAAATGAAAACAATTTTAAGGAATTGAAAAGAGCACTGTTGCTAATTTAGTGAAGCTTTTTATAATTTCGCTATAAAATTAATGTTTCCGTAGATACAGTCACTTTCTTAAACATTTCATAAAGAAGTAATATTCATATATTTACTGATAAACTTGAACCATTCCTCATACAAAAATGTATTTTTCCAAACATTCTTTCAATTCAAAAAATTTTGAACGAATTGAAAAGCGCATTATTGGTAACTTAGTGGAGGTTTTTATAATTTCGCAAGTAAATTAATATTTCCGGAGCTACAGTCACTTTCTTAAACATTTCAAAAGGAAGTAATATTCATATATTTATTGATAAGCTTGAACCGCTTCTCATAAAAAAATGTATTTTTTCAAAAACTCTTTCAAATGAAAACAATTTTAAAGGAATTGAAAAAAGCACTGTTAATAACTTAGTGCTTTTCAATTCAAAGTTTCATATGAAAGTAATATTCATATATTTATTTTAATATATTTTTTTTTATTTGAACTACTCCTCATACAAAAATTGTCTTTTCAAACATTCATTCAAATCACACAATTTTTAAAGAATTGAAACGATAACTTGGTGAAGATTTTAATAATTTCGCAAGTAAATTAATATTTCCGGAGCTACAGTCACTTTCTTAAACATTTCAAAAGGAAGTAATATTCATATATTTACTGATAAACTTGAACCATTCCTCATACAAAAATGTATTTTTCCAAATATTTCTTCAAATCAAAAAAATTTTGAACGAATTGAAAAGCGCATTATTGGTAACTTAGTGGAGGTTTTTATAATTTCGCAATAAAATTAATATTTCCGTAGATACAGTCACTTTCTTAAACATGTCATAAAGAAGTAATATTCATATATTTACTGATAAACTTGAACCATTCCTCATACAAAAATGTATTTTTCCAAAAATTCTTTAAAATGAAACAAATTTTGAAGGAATTGAAAATAGGTACTCTTGATAACTTAATGAAGATTTTTGTAATTTGAAATCAAAACAACTTCGAAAGAATTAAAAAAAGCAATATCGACAACTTAGTGAATATTGCTATAATTTCGCAAGTAAATTAATATTTCCGGAGCTACAGTCACTTTCTTAAACATTTCAAAAGGAAGTAATATTCATATATTTACTGATAAACTTGAACCATTCCTCATACAAAAATGTATTTTTCCAAATATTCTTTCAAATCAAAAAAATTTTGAACGAATTGAAAAGCGCATTATTGATAACTTAGTGGAGGTTTTTATAATTTCGCAAGTAAATTAATATTTCCGGAGCTACAGTCACTTTCTTAAACATTTCAAAAGGAAGTAATATTCATATATCTACTGATAAACTTGAACCATTCCTCATACAAAAATGTATTTTTCAAACATTCTTTCAAATCAAAATATTTTGAACGAATTGAAAAGCGCATTATTGGTAACTTAGTGGAGGTTTTTATAATTTCGCAAGTAAATTAATATTTCCGGAGCTACAGTCACTTTCTTAAACATTTCAAAAGGAAGTAATATTCATATAACTACTGATAAACTTGAACCATTCCTCATACAAAAATGTATTTTTCCAAACATTCTTTCAAATCAAAAAATTTTGAACGAATTGAAAAGCGCATTATTGGTAACTTAGTGGAGGTTTTTATAATTTCGCAAGTAAATTAATATTTCCGGAGCTACAGTCACTTTCTTAAACATTTCAAAAGGAAGTAATATTCATATATTTATTGATAAGCTTGAACCGCTTCTCATAAAAAAATGTATTTTTTCAAAAACTCTTTCAAATGAAAACAATTTTAAAGGAATTGAAAAGAGCACTGTTAATAACTTAGTACTTTTCAATTCAAGGATTCATATGAAAGTAATATTCATATATTTATTTTAATATATTTTTTTTTATTTGAACTACTCCTCATACAAAAATTGTCTTTTCAAACATTCATTCAAATCACACAATTTTTAAAGAATTGAAACGATAACATGGTGAAGATTTTAATAATTTCGCAAGTAAATTAATATTTCCGGAGCTACAGTCACTTTCTTAAACATTTCAAAAGGAAGTAATATTCATATATTTACTGATAAACTTGAACCATTCCTCATACAAACATGTATTTTTCCAAATATTCTTTCAAATCAAAAAAATTTTGAACGAATTGAAAAGCGCATTATTGATAACTTAGTGGAGGTTTTTATAATTTCTCAATGAAATTAATATTTCCGGAGTTACAGTCACTTTCTTAAACATTTCAAAAGGAAGTAATATTCATATATTTATTGATAACCTTGAACCGCTTCTCATAAAAAAATGTATTTTTTCAAAAACTCTTTCAAATGAAAACAATTTTAAGGAATTGAAAAGAGCACTGTTGCTAATTTAGTGAAGCTTTTTATAATTTCGCTATAAAATTAATGTTTCCGTAGATACAGTCACTTTCTTAAACATTTCATAAAGAAGTAATATTCATATATTTACTGATAAACTTGAACCATTCCTCATACAAAAATGTATTTTTCCAAACATTCTTTCAATTCAAAAAATTTTGAACGAATTGAAAAGCGCATTATTGGTAACTTAGTGGAGGTTTTTATAATTTCGCAAGTAAATTAATATTTCCGGAGCTACAGTCACTTTCTTAAACATTTCAAAAGGAAGTAATATTCATATATTTATTGATAAGCTTGAACCGCTTCTCATAAAAAAATGTATTTTTTCAAAAACTCTTTCAAATGAAAACAATTTTAAAGGAATTGAAAAAAGCACTGTTAATAACTTAGTGCTTTTCAATTCAAAGTTTCATATGAAAGTAATATTCATATATTTATTTTAATATATTTTTTTTTATTTGAACTACTCCTCATACAAAAATTGTCTTTTCAAACATTCATTCAAATCACACAATTTTTAAAGAATTGAAACGATAACTTGGTGAAGATTTTAATAATTTCGCAAGTAAATTAATATTTCCGGAGCTACAGTCACTTTCTTAAACATTTCAAAAGGAAGTAATATTCATATATTTACTGATAAACTTGAACCATTCCTCATACAAAAATGTATTTTTCCAAATATTTCTTCAAATCAAAAAAATTTTGAACGAATTGAAAAGCGCATTATTGATAACTTAGTGGAGGTTTTTATAATTTCTCAATGAAATTAATATTTCCGGAGTTACAGTCACTTTCTTAAACATTTCAAAAGGAAGTAATATTCATATATTTATTGATAACCTTGAACCGCTTCTCATAAAAAAATGTATTTTTTCAAAAACTCTTTCAAACTAAAACAATTTTAAGGAATTGAAAAGAGCACTGTTGCTAACATAGTGAAGTTTTTATAATTTCGCAATAAAATTAATATTTCCGTAGATACAGTCACTTTCTTAAACATTTCAAAAGGAAGTAATATTCATATATTTATTGATAACCTTGAACCGCTTCTCATAAAAAAATGTATTTTTTCAAAAACTCTTTCAAATGAAAACAATTTTAAAGGAATTGAAAAAAGCACTGTTAATAACTTAGTGCTTTTCAATTCAAAGTTTCATATGAAAGTAATATTCATATATTTATTTTAATATATTTTTTTTTATTTGAACTACTCCTCATACAAAAATTGTCTTTTCAAACATTCATTCAAATCACACAATTTTTAAAGAATTGAAACGATAACTTGGTGAAGATTTTAATAATTTCGCAAGTAAATTAATATTTCCGGAGCTACAGTCACTTTCTTAAACATTTCAAAAGGAAGTAATATTCATATATTTACTGATAAACTTGAACCATTCCTCATACAAAAATGTATTTTTCCAAATATTTCTTCAAATCAAAAAAATTTTGAACGAATTGAAAAGCGCATTATTGATAACTTAGTGGAGGTTTTTATAATTTCTCAATGAAATTAATATTTCCGGAGTTACAGTCACTTTCTTAAACATTTCAAAAGGAAGTAATATTCATATATTTATTGATAACCTTGAACCGCTTCTCATAAAAAAATGTATTTTTTCAAAAACTCTTTCAAACTAAAACAATTTTAAGGAATTGAAAAGAGCACTGTTGCTAACTTAGTGAAGTTTTTATAATTTCGCAATAAAATTAATATTTCCGTAGATACAGTCACTTTCTTAAACATGTCATAAAGAAGTAATATTCATATATTTACTGATAAACTTGAACCATTCCTCATACAAAAATGTATTTTTCCAAAAATTCTTTAAAATGAAACAAATTTTGAAGGAATTGAAAATAGGTACTCTTGATAACTTAATGAAGATTTTTGTAATTTGAAATCAAAACAACTTCGAAAGAATTAAAAAAAGCAATATCGATAGCTTAGTGAATATTTCTATAATTTCGCAATGAAGTTAATATTTCCGTAGATACAGTCACTTTCTTAAACATTTCAAAAGGAAGTAATATTCATATATTTATTGATAAGCTTGAACCGCTTCTCATAAAAAAATGTATTTTTTCAAAAACTCTTTCAAACTAAAACAATTTTAAGGAATTGAAAAGAGCACTGTTGCTAACTTAGTGAAGTTTTTATAATTTCGCAATAAAATTAATATTTCCGTAGATACAGTCACTTTCTTAAACATGTCATAAAGAAGTAATATTCATATATTTACTGATAAACTTGAACCATTCCTCATACAAAAATGTATTTTTCCAAAAATTCTTTAAAATGAAACAAATTTTGAAGGAATTGAAAATAGGTACTCTTGATAACTTAATAAAGATTTTTGTAATTTGAAATCAAAACAACTTCGAAAGAATTAAAAAAAGCAATATCGACAACTTAGTGAATATTTCTATAATTTCGCAAGTAAATTAATATTTCCGGAGCTACAGTCACTTTCTTAAACATTTCAAAAAAAAAAAAATAATATTCATATATTTACTGATAAACTTGAACCATTCCTCATACAAAAATGTATTTTTCCAAATATTCTTTCAAATCAAAAAAATTTTGAACGAATTGAAAAGCGCATTATTGATAACTTAGTGGAGGTTCTTATAATTTCGCAAGTAAATTAATATTTCCGGAGCTACAGTCACTTTCTTAAACATTTCAAAAGGAAGTAATATTCATATATCTACTGATAAACTTGAACCATTCCTCATACAAAAATGTATTTTTCAAACATTCTTTCAAATCAAAATATTTTGAACGAATTGAAAAGCGCATTATTGGTAACTTAGTGGAGGTTTTTATAATTTCGCAAGTAAATTAATATTTCCGGAGCTACAGTCACTTTCTTAAACATTTCAAAAGGAAGTAATATTCATATAACTACTGATAAACTTGAACCATTCCTCATACAAAAATGTATTTTTCCAAACATTCTTTCAAATCAAAAAATTTTGAACGAATTGAAAAGCGCATTATTGGTAACTTAGTGGAGGTTTTTATAATTTCGCAAGTAAATTAATATTTCCGGAGCTACAGTCACTTTCTTAAACATTTCAAAAGGAAGTAATATTCATATATTTATTGATAAGCTTGAACCGCTTCTCATAAAAAAATGTATTTTTTCAAAAACTCTTTCAAATGAAAACAATTTTAAAGGAATTGAAAAGAGCACTGTTAATAACTTAGTACTTTTCAATTCAAGGATTCATATGAAAGTAATATTCATATATTTATTTTAATATATTTTTTTTTATTTGAACTACTCCTCATACAAAAATTGTCTTTTCAAACATTCATTCAAATCACACAATTTTTAAAGAATTGAAACGATAACATGGTGAAGATTTTAATAATTTCGCAAGTAAATTAATATTTCCGGAGCTACAGTCACTTTCTTAAACATTTCAAAAGGAAGTAATATTCATATATTTACTGATAAACTTGAACCATTCCTCATACAAAAATGTATTTTTCCAAATATTCTTTCAAATCAAAAAAATTTTGAACGAATTGAAAAGCGCATTATTGATAACTTAGTGGAGGTTTTTATAATTTCTCAATGAAATTAATATTTCCGGAGTTACAGTCACTTTCTTAAACATTTCAAAAGGAAGTAATATTCATATATTTATTGATAACCTTGAACCGCTTCTCATAAAAAAATGTATTTTTTCAAAAACTCTTTCAAATGAAAACAATTTTAAGGAATTGAAAAGAGCACTGTTGCTAATTTAGTGAAGCTTTTTATAATTTCGCTATAAAATTAATGTTTCCGTAGATACAGTCACTTTCTTAAACATTTCATAAAGAAGTAATATTCATATATTTACTGATAAACTTAAACCATTCCTCATACAAAAATGTCATTTTCCAAAAATTCTTTAAAATGAAACAAATTTTGAAGGAATTGAAAATAGGTACTCTTGATAACTTAATGAAGATTTTTGTAATTTGAAATCAAAACAACTTCGAAAGAATTAAAAAAAGCAATATCGATAACTTAGTGAATATTTCTATAATTTCGCAATGAATTTAATATTTCCGTAGATACAGTCACTTTCTTAAACATTTCAAAAGGAAGTAATATTCATATATTTATTGATAAGCTTGAACCGCTTCTCATAAAAAACGTAGTTTTTCAAAAACTCTTTCATATGAAAACAATTTTAAAGGAATTGAAAAGAGCACTGTTGCTAACTTAGTGAAGTTTTTTATAATTTCGCAATGAAATTAATATTTCCGTAGATACAGTCACTTTCTTAAACATTTCATAAAGAAGTAATATTCATATATTTACTGATAAAGCTGAACCATTCCTCATACAAAAATGTATTTTTCCAAACATTCTTTCAAATCAAAATATTTTGAACGAATTGAAAAGCGCATTATTGGTAACTTAGTGGAGGTTTTTATAATTTCGCAAGTAAATTAATATTTCCGGAGCTACAGTCACTTTCTTAAACATTTCAAAAGGAAGTAATATTCATATATTTATTAATAAGCTTGAACCGCTTCTCATAAAAAAATTTATTTTTTCAAAAACTAATTCAAATGAAAACAATTTTAAAGGAATTGAAAAGCGCACTGTTAATAACTTAGTACTTTTCAATTCAAGGATTCATATGAAAGTAATATTCATATATTTATTTTAATATATTTTTTTTTATTTGAACTACTCCTCATACAAAAATTGTCTTTTCAAACATTCATTCAAATCACACAATTTTAAAAGAATTGAAACGATAACTTGGTGAAGATTTTAATAATTTCGCAATGAAATTAATATTTCCGTAGATACAGTCACCTTCTTAAACATTTCAAAAGGAAGTAATATTCATATATTTACTGATAAACTTGAACCATTCCTCATACAAAAATGTATTTTTCCAAACACTCTTTCAAATCAAAAAAATTTTGAACGAATTGAAAAGCGCATTATTGATAACTTAGTGGAGGTTTTTATAATTTCTCAATGAAATTAATATTTCCGGAGTTACAGTCACTTTCTTAAACATTTCAAAAGGAAGTAATATTCATATATTTATTGATAACCTTGAACCGCTTCTCATAAAAAAATGTATTTTTTCAAAAACTCTTTCAAATGAAAACAATTTTAAGGAATTGAAAAGAGCACTGTAGCTAACTTAGTGAAGCTTTTTATAATTTCGCTATGAAATTAATGTTTCCGTAGATACAGTCACTTTCTTAAACATTTCATAAAGAAGTAATATTCATATATTTACTGATAAACCTGAACCATTCCTCATACAAAAATGTATTTTTCCAAACATTCTTTCAAATCAAAATATTTTGAACGAATTGAAAAGCGCATTATTGGTAACTTAGTGGAGGTTTTTATAATTTCGCAAGTAAATTAATATTTCCGGAGCTACAGTCACTTTCTTAAACATTTCAAAAGGAAGTAAAATTCATATATTTATTGATAAGCTTGAACCGCTTCTCATAAAAAAATGTATTTTTTCAAAAACTCTTTCAAATGAAAACAATTTTAAAGGAATTGAAAAAAGCACTGTTAATAACTTAGTGCTTTTCAATTCAAAGTTTCATATGAAAGTAATATTCATATATTTATTTTAATATATTTTTTTTATTGGAACTACTCCTCATACAAAAATTGTCTTTTCAAACATTCATTCAAATCACACAATTTTAAAAGAATTGAAACGATAACTTGGTGAAGATTTTAATAATTTCGCAATGAAATTAATATTTCCGTAGATACAGTCACCTTCTTAAACATTTCAAAAGGAAGTAATATTCATATATTTACTGATAAACTTGAACCATTCCTCATACAAAAATGTATTTTTCCAAACGTTCTTTCAAATCAAAAAAATTTTGAACGAATTGAAAAGCGCATTATTGATAACTTAGTGGAGGTTTTTATAATTTCTCAATGAAATTAATATTTCCGGAGTTACAGTCACTTTCTTAAACATTTCAAAAGGAAGTAATATTCATATATTTATTGATAACCTTGAACCGCTTCTCATAAAAAAATGTAGTTTTTCAAAAACTCTTTCAAATGAAAACAATTTTAGGGATTGAAAAGAGCACTGTTGCTAACTCAGTGAAGCTTTTTATAATTTCGCTATGAAATTAAAGTTTCCGTAGATACAGTCACTTTCTTAAACATTTCATAAAGAAGTAATATTCATATATTTACTGATAAACTTGAACCATTCCTCATACAAAAATGTATTTTTTCAAACATTCTTTCAAATAAAAAAAATTTTGAACGAGTTGAAATTATTATAATAATTATTGATAACATAGTGGAGGTTTTTATAATTTCGCAATGAAATTAATATTTCCGGAGCTACAGTCACCTTCTTAAACATTTCAAAAGGAAGTAATTTTTATATATTTCCTGATAAACTTGAACCATTCCTCATACAAAAATGTATTTTTCCAAACATTCTTTCAAATCAAAAAAATTTTGAACGAATTGAAAAGCGCATTATTGATAACTTAGTGAAGCTTTTTATAATTTCGCAATAAAATTAATATTTCCGTAGATACAGTCACTTTCTTAAACATTTCATAAAGAAGTAATATTCATATATTTACTGATAAACTTGAACCATTCCTCATACAAAAATGTATTTTTCCAAAAATTCTTTAAAATGAAACCAATTTTGAAGGAATTGAAAATAGGTACTCTTGATAACTTAATGAAGATTTTTGTAATTTGAAATCAAAACAACTTCGAAAGAATTAAAAAGAGCAATATCGATAACTTAGTGAATATTTCTAAAATTTCGCAATGAATTTAATATTTCCGTAGATACAGTCACTTTCTTAAACATTTCAAAAGGAAGTAATATTCATATATTTATTGATAAGCTTGAACCGCTTCTCATAAAAAAACGTAGTTTTTCAAAAACTCTTTCAAATGAAAACAATTTTAAGGAATTGAAAAGAGCACTGTAGCTAACTTAGTGAAGCTTTTTATAATTTCGCAATAAAATTAATATTTCTGTAGATACAGTCACTTTCTTAAACATTTCATAAAGAAGTAATATTCATATATTTACTGATACACTTGAACCATTCCTCATACAAAAATGTATTTTTCCAAACATTCTTTCAAATCAAAATATTTTGAATGAATTGAAAAGCGCATTATTGGTAACTTAGTGAAGGTTTTTATAATTTCGCAAGTAAATTAATATTTCCGGAGCTACAGTCACTTTCTTAAACATTTCAAAAGGAAGTAATATTCATATATTTATTAAGAAGCTTGAACCGCTTCTCATAAAAAAAATTGTTTTTTCAAAAACTAATTCAAATGAAAACAATTTTGAAGGAATTGAAAAGAGCACTGTTAATAACTTAGTACTTTTCAATTCAAGGATTCATATGAAAGTAATAATCATATATTTATTTTAATACATTTTTTTTTATTTGAACTACTCCTCATACAAAAATTGTCTTTTCAAACATTCATTCAAATCACACAATTTTAAAAGAATTGAAACGATAACTTGGTGAAGATTTTAATAATTTCGCAAGTAAATTAATATTTCCGGAGCTACAGTCACTTTCTTAAACATTTCAAAAGGAAGTAATATTCATATATTTACTGATAAACTTGAACCATTCCTCATACAAAAATGTATTTTTCCAAATATTCTTTCAAATCAAAAAATTTTGAACGAATTGAAAAGCGCATTATTGATAACTTAGTGGAGGTTTTTATAATTTCTCAATGAAATTATTATTTCCGGAGTTACAGTCACTTTCTTAAACATTTCAAAAGGAAGTAATATTCATATATTTATTGATAACCTTGAACCGCTTCTCATAGAAAAATGTATTTTTTCAAAAACTCTTTCAAATGAAAACAATTTTAAGGAATTGAAAAGAGCACTGTAGCTAACTTAGTGAAGCTTTTTATAATTTCGCTATGAAATTAATGTTTCCGTAGATACAGTCACTTTCTTAAACATTTCATAAAGAAGTAATATTCATATATTTACTGATAAACTTGAACCATTCCTCATACAAAAATGTATTTTTCCAAACATTCTTTCAATTCAAAAAATTTTGAACGAATTGAAAAGCGCATTATTGGTAACTTAGTGGAGGTTTTTATAATTTCGCAAGTAAATTAATATTTCCGGAGCTACAGTCACTTTCTTAAACATTTCAAAAGGAAGTAATATTCATATATTTATTGATAAGCTTGAACCGCTTCTCATAAAAAAATGTATTTTTTCAAAAACTCTTTCAAATGAAAACAATTTTAAAGGAATTGAAAAAAGCACTGTTAATAACTTAGTGCTTTTCAATTCAAAGTTTCATATGAAGGTAATATTCATATATTTATTTTAATATATTTTTTTTTATTTGAACTACTCCTCATACAAAAATTGTCTTTTCAAACATTCATTCAAATCACACAATTTTAAAAGAATTGAAACGATAACTTGGTGAAGATTTTAATAATTTCGCAATGAAATTAATATTTCCGTAGATACAGTCACCTTCTTAAACATTTCAAAAGGAAGTAATATTCATATATTTACTGATAAACTTGAACCATTCCTCATACAAAAATGTATTTTTCCAAACGTTCTTTCAAATCAAAAAAATTTTGAACGAATTGAAAAGCGCATTATTGATAACTTAGTGGAGGTTTTTATAATTTCTCAATGAAATTAATATTTCCGGAGTTACAGTCACTTTCTTAAACATTTCAAAAGGAAGTAATATTCATATATTTATTGATAACCTTGAACCGCTTCTCATAAAAAAATGTATTTTTTCAAAAACTCTTTCAAATGAAAACAATTTTAAGGAATTGAAAAGAGCACTGTTGCTAACTCAGTGAAGCTTTTTATAATTTCGCTATGAAATTAAAGTTTCCGTAGATACAGTCACTTTCTTAAACATTTCATAAAGAAGTAATATTCATATATTTACTGATAAACTTGAACCATTCCTCATACAAAAATGTATTTTTTCAAACATTCTTTCAAATAAAAAAAATTTTGAACGAGTTGAAATTATTATAATAATTATTGATAACATAGTGGAGGTTTTTATAATTTCGCAATGAAATTAATATTTCCGGAGCTACAGTCACTTTCTTAAACATTTCAAAAGGAAGTAATATTCATATATTTACTGATAAACTTGAACCATTCCTCATACAAAAATGTATTTTTCCAAAAATTCTTTAAAATGAAACCAATTTTGAAGAAATTGAAAATAGGTACTCTTGATAACTTAATGAAGATTTTTGTAATTTGAAATCAAAACAACTTCGAAAGAATTAAAAAGAGGAATATCGATAACTTAGTGAATATTTCTAAAATTTCGCAATGAATTTAATATTTCCGTAGATACAGTCACTTTCTTAAACATTTCAAAAGGAAGTAATATTCATATATTTATTGATAAGCTTGAACCGCTTCTCATAAAAAAACGTAGTTTTTCAAAAACTCTTTCAAATGAAAACAATTTTAAGGAATTGAAAAGAGCACTGTAGCTAACTTAGTGAAGCTTTTTATAATTTCGCAATGAAATTAATATTTCTGTAGATACAGTCACTTTCTTAAACATTTCATAAAGAAGTAATATTCATATATTTACTGATACACTTGAACCATTCCTCATACAAAAATGTATTTTTCCAAACATTCTTTCAAATCAAAATATTTTGAATGAATTGAAAAGCGCATTATTGGTAACTTAGTGAAGGTTTTTATAATTTCTCAATGAAATTAATATTTCCGGAGTTACAGTCACTTTCTTAAACATTTCAAAAGGAAGTAATATTTATATATTTATTGATAAGCTTGAACCGCTTCTCATAAAAAACGTAGTTTTTCAAAAACTCTTTCACATGAAAACAATTTTGAAGGAATTGAAAAGAGCACTGTTAATAACTTAGTACTTTTCAATTCAAGGATTCATATGAAAGTAATAATCATATATTTATTTTAATACATTTTTTTTTATTTGAACTACTCCTCATACAAAAATTGTCTTTTCAAACATTCATTCAAATCACACAATTTTAAAAGAATTGAAACGATAACTTGGTGAAGATTTTAATAGTTTCGCAAGTAAATTAATATTTCCGGAGCTACAGTCACTTTCTTAAACATTTCAAAAGGAAGTAATATTCATATATTTACTGATAAACTTGAACCATTCCTCATACAAAAATGTATTTTTCCAAATATTCTTTCAAATCAAAAAATTTTGAACGAATTGAAAAGCGCATTATTGATAACTTAGTGGAGGTTTTTATAATTTCTCAATGAAATTATTATTTCCGGAGTTACAGTCACTTTCTTAAACATTTCAAAAGGAAGTAATATTCATATATTTATTGATAACCTTGAACCGCTTCTCATAAAAAAATGTATTTTTTCAAAAACTCTTTCAAATGAAAACAATTTTAAGGAATTGAAAAGAGCACTGTAGCTAACTTAGTGAAGCTTTTTATAATTTCGCTATGAAATTAATGTTTCCGTAGATACAGTCACTTTCTTAAACATTTCATAAAGAAGTAATATTCATATATTTACTGATAAACTTGAACCATTCCTCATACAAAAATGTATTTTTCCAAAAATTCTTTAAAATGAAACAAATTTTGAAGGAATTGAAAATAGGTACTCTTGATAACTTAATGAAGATTTTTGTAATTTGAAATCAAAACAACTTCGAAAGAATTAAAAAAAGCAATATCGATAGCTTAGTGAATATTTCTATAATTTCGCAATGAAGTTAATATTTCCGTAGATACAGTCACTTTCTTAAACATTTCAAAAGGAAGTAATATTCATATATTTATTGATAAGCTTGAACCGCTTCTCATAAAAAAATGTATTTTTTCAAAAACTCTTTCAAACTAAAACAATTTTAAGGAATTGAAAAGAGCACTGTTGCTAACTTAGTGAAGTTTTTATAATTTCGCAATAAAATTAATATTTCCGTAGATACAGTCACTTTCTTAAACATGTCATAAAGAAGTAATATTCATATATTTACTGATAAACTTGAACCATTCCTCATACAAAAATGTATTTTTCCAAAAATTCTTTAAAATGAAACAAATTTTGAAGGAATTGAAAATAGGTACTCTTGATAACTTAATGAAGATTTTTGTAATTTGAAATCAAAACAACTTCGAAAGAATTAAAAAAAGCAATATCGATAGCTTAGTGAATATTTCTATAATTTCGCAATGAAGTTAATATTTCCGTAGATACAGTCACTTTCTTAAACATTTCAAAAGGAAGTAATATTCATATATTTATTGATAACCTTGAACCGCTTCTCATAAAAAAATGTATTTTTTCAAAAACTCTTTCAAATGAAAACAATTTTAAGGAATTGAAAAGAGCACTGTTGCTAACTTAGTGAAGCTTTTTATAATTTCGCTATGAAATTAAAGTTTCCGTAGATACAGTCACTTTCTTAAACATTTCATAAAGAAGTAATATTCATATATTTACTGATAAACTTGAACCATTCCTCATACAAAAATGTATTTTTTCAAACATTCATTCAAATAAAAAAAATTTTGAACGAGTTGAAATTATTATAATAATTATTGATAACTTAGTGGAGGTTTTTATAATTTCGCAATGAAATTAATATTTCCGGAGCTACAGTCACCTTCTTAAACATTTCAAAAGGAAGTAATTTTTATATATTTCCTGATAAACTTGAACCATTCCTCATACAAAAATGTATTTTTCCAAACATTCTTTCAAATCAAAAAAATTTTGAACGAATTGAAAAGAGCACTGTTGCTAACTTAGTGAAGCTTTTTATAATTTCGCAATAAAATTAATATTTCCGTAGATACAGTCACTTTCTTAAATATTTCATAAAGAAGTAATATTCATATATTTACTGATAAACTTGAACCATTCCTCATACAAAAATGTATTTTTCCAAACATTCTTTCATATCAAAAAAATTTTGAACGAGTTGAAATTATTATAATAATTATTGATAACTTAGTGGAGGTTTTTATAATTTCGCAATGAAATTAATATTTCCGGAGCTACAGTCACCTTCTTAAACATTTCAAAAGGAAGTAATTTTTATATATTTCCTGATAAACTTGAACCATTCCTCATACAAAAATGTATTTTTCCAAACATTCTTTCAAATCAAAAAAATTTTGAACGAATTGAAAAGCGCATTATTGATAACTTAGTGAAGCTTTTTATAATTTCGCAATAAAATTATTATTTCCGTAGATACAGTCACTTTCTTAAACATTTCATAAAGAAGTAATATTCATATATTTACTGATAAACTTGAACCATTCCTCATACAAAAATGTATTTTTTCAAACATTCTTTCAAATAAAAAAAATTTTGAACGAGTTGAAATTATTATAATAATTATTGATAACTTAGTGGAGGTTTTTTTAATTTCGCAATGAAATTAATATTTCCGGAGCTACAGTCACCTTCTTAAACATTTCAAAAGGAAGTAATTTTTATATATTTCCTGATAAACTTGAACCATTCCTCATACAAAAATGTATTTTTCCAAACATTCTTTCAAAACAAAAAATTTTGAACGAATTGAAAAGCGCATTATTGGTAACTTAGTGGAGGTTTTTATAATTTCGCAAGTAAATTAATATTTCCGGAGCTACAGTCACTTTCTTAAACATTTCAAAAGGAAGTAATATTCATATATTTATTAAGAAGCTTGAACCGCTTCTCATAAAAAAAATGTATTTTTTCAAAAAGTCTTTCAAATGAAAACAATTTTAAAGGAATTGAAAAGAGCACTGTAAATAACTTAGTACTTTTCAATTCAAGGATTCATATGAAAGTAATATTCATATATTTATTTTAATATATTTTTTTTTATTTGAACTACTCCTCATACAAAAATTGTCTTTTTAAACATTCATTCAAATCACACAATTTTAAAAGAATTGAAACGATAACTTGGTGAAGATTTTAATAATTTCGCAATGAAATTAATATTTCCGTAGATACAGTCACCTTCTTAAACATTTCAAAAGGAAGTAATATTCATATATTTACTGATAAACTTGAACCATTCCTCATACAAAAATGTATTTTTCCAAACATTCTTTCAAATCAAAAAAATTTTGAACGAATTGAAAAGCGCATTATTGATAACTTAGTGGAGGTTTTTATAATTTCTCAATGAAATTAATATTTCCGGAGTTACAGTCACTTTCTTAAACATTTCAAAAGGAAGTAATATTCATATATTTATTGATAACCTTGAACCGCTTCTCATAAAAAATGTATTTTTTCATAATTTTTATGAATATAAAAGCCGAGATTTCTAATTTTGCATCACCAATTTTGTACACTTTTTCTTGAAATTTTTTGAACAACACTTGGGTGTAATTTTAATAAAAATGAAAGTCGAGATTTCTAATTTTCCATAAAAAAATGTTATAATTTTTCTTGAAATTTTTTGAATAAGTAACAGGTGTATTTTGTTTATATATTAAAGCTGAAATTTATAATTTTTAACACTTTTTCTTCAAAATGTTTGAATCAGTTACGAGTGTAATTTTTATAAATATAAAAGCTGGGATTTCTAATTTTGAAATAAAAATTGTTCTATACTTTTTCTTGAAAATTTTTGAATACGACACGTGTGCAATTTTTACAAAACATTTTGAAGAAAACGTATCAAAAATTGGTCATGCAAAATTAGAAATTTCAGCATTAATATATAAATAAAATGCACATGTCTTAATCAAAAAATTCAAGAAAAATTATAAATTTTTTTTTGGAAAATTAGAAATTTTGGCTTAAATATATAAATAAATTACACTTGTGACTAATTCATAAAATTTCGAGAAAAATTATAAAAATTTTTTATGGAAAATTAGAAATCTCGGCTTTTATATTTATAAAAATAACACTCTTGTCTTATTCAAAAATTTTCAAGAAAAAATATAGAAAATTTTTTCATGCAAAATTAGAAATCTCGGCTTTTATATTTAAAAAATTACACCCGTGACTTATTCTAACATTTTGAAGAAAACGTATCAAAAAATTGATAAGGCAAAGTTAGAAATTTCAGCATTAATATATAAATAAAATGCACATGTCTTTTTAAAAAAATTTAACAAAAATTATAAAATTTTTTTTTTGGAAAATTAGAAATTTTGGCTTTAATATATAAATAAATTACACCTGTTACTTATTTAAAAAATTTCAAGAAAAATTGTAAAAATGTTTAATGAAAAATTAGAAATCTCGGCTTTTATATTTACAAAAATTACCCCCGTGTCTTATTCAAAAATTTTAAAGAAGTGTGTACAAAATTTTTCATGCAAAATTAGAAATCTCTACGTTTGAATTTGTAAAAATTGCACCCGTGTCGTATTCAAAAATTTTCAAGAAAAAGTATAAAACATTTTTTATTGCAAAATTAGAAATCCCAGCTTTTATATTCATAAAAATTACACCCGTAACTGATTCAAACATTTTGAAGAAAAAGTGTTAAAATATGGTCATCCAAAATTAAAAATTTTGGCTTTCCAAATATTTCAAGAAAAATTATAAGTTATCAATAATTTTTTTTTTTTTTTTTTATTTATTTTTTTTTTTATTTGCAATCTATTTACACTGTAATAATAAGCAAATTTAGTAAATAAATTAACAATAAATAACAGTAGCCGTAAATTCCATTGAATTTAACAATTTAAAATTGATCAATTTTAAAGAATTCTATTATCAATACATTCACAGATATAATATAGCTTAAGATTTAAAGGGGAGATCTAATATGTGCATTCGTTTTAGTCGTCTAACTTCATCACTGTCGTCTAAAAGAATTATTGCAAGAATGTTTTGGTGGTCGCTCAGCCTTTTCATATAATTTCTGCTGTGATTTTTGATTTCATCCCTTATATTTGGAATATTGAGATCATTGTGAATTGAACTGTTTCTTATATACCACGGAGCATCTATTATAAATCTTAGAGTTTTTGACTGAAATTATATCAATGTTGGAATAGGAAGCAGTTCCCCATAATTGAATACCGTATGTCCATATAGGTTTCAATATGGTCTTATATAATAATAATTTGTTGTTTATATTTTATTCCGATCTTGGACCAAGAAGCCAGTACATTTTGTTTGTTTTAATTTTCAGTTGCTGTCTTTTTATTTTTATATGTGTTTTCCAAGTTAAGCGTCGATCGATATTAAGACCTAAATATTTGATTTCATTAGCCTTGGCTATTACGTCACCATTTAAGTTGATAGCAGGACAGTCACCATTTTTAAGTGTGAATGTGACGTGGGTGGATTTTTCTGCATTCACTTTAATATTCCACTTTTTTAGCCAATTACCAACTAAATCAAGCTGCGTTTGAATTATATTTGAGGCTATGGTTGCTGATTCGTTGGCTGCTAGTATAGCGATATCGTCAGCGTATGTTGTCGTCGCTTGTCGGCATATCAGAAGTAAATAATGTGTACAGAGTTGGGCCCAATACGCTTCCTTGTGGTACACCAGCGTTAATGAATCCGATTTCTGAATCTTCGTCGTTGATGTTGACATAAAAACTACGATCACTAAGATAGGACTTGAGCAGGAGGTAAAAAGGAGCTGGTAGCAAATGTTTTAATTTACACAAAAGGCCATTATGTCATACTTTGTCAAATGCTTGTTTTACATCAAGAAATACTGATGAACAGTAGTGTTTCTTTTCAAGAGCGTCTCTTATTGTTTTTACAACTCTATGGCACTGCTCAGGAGTCCCATGTTTGTTTCGAAAACCAAATTGATGATCGGGTATAATTTGTAGAGATTCCAATATAGGCATTAACCTTTTTTGAAAAAGTCTTTCGAATAATTTCGATAAAATTGGTAGCAAACTGATAGGTCTGTAAGACTCAATTTTATATTATATAATATAATTATAATTTTAGCGTGTTTCCATTAAATTGGCAAATATGAGAGTCGCAAAACTTAATGCTGTTTTGCATACATTACACAACTGAGATAAAATCATAGCCTTTTTAGGTAAATTTTTAAGAGTTTTAGCGTCTATATTGTCATAACCAGGAGATTTTTTTGAATTAATTTTACTAATTTCATCTTCAATTTCCCGATATCTGAATGCATGCGACGTCTAAAAAATTATTGATTTTCGCATCTTCTTCTGCTGTACAGAAGGCAAATGGGGTAAATGTATTTTCAAGTTGCGACTTAAAAGCAGCAACTTTAGTAACGTCGGATCTACACCAAACGCCGTTTGAGTTCTTTATTGGAACATTTCATTTTTGAGCACGTTTCAGATATTTTGTGGCTTTCCAAAGATTATACTCATTTGTATGATTCGGACTTAATTTAACTAAATATTTACCAATAGATTCATTTTTCAAATCTTTTAATCTATTTTTCAAAATATTAGCCGCACGATTAAAACTTGTTTTATCTGAAGGTAATCTCGTTCTTTTCCAGATTTTACGTAGCCTTCTCTTCATAGCGATAAGTTGTCTTATTTCAAAAGATAGCTGAAAATTAGAGGTGTGACTGTTAGCTGATGGAGTGGATACAAACGAAGCTTCATGAATTAGTTTTGAAAAATTTTGAATTGCCATATCAACTTCAAATCCGGTTTTCAACGATAAGTTTAAATCAAGTTCTGCTTCAATAAACTGTTGAAAACAGTTGAGGTCAGTGTTTGGAGAAATAATCTTAGTGTTCCTTATTCGTTTTTTACAAACAGTTGAAAAGTGTACAATAATTGGACTGTGGTCGGAACTTAAATCATCACTAGATACAACCTCAAACAAGTTGGGAGGAATCCCTTTATAAATAAAGAAATTTAAAAGATCAGGTATTTTGTTAGCATCAGCTGGCCAGTAAGTGGGTGCTCCTGTCGATAAGGAGCTGTAATTGTTTCTGGTGATGCATTTGAAAAGTTCTTTACCTTTTGGGTTAGTTAAACGTTATCCCCACCATGTGTGTTTGGCGTTGTAGTCTCCGCCAACTAGGAATCTATTGCCGATACTTTTAAAAAAGTTTTCATATTGATCACATTTAATACTGTATCTTGGCGGGGAATAAACAGAATAAATGGACACACTACAATTATTGCAAATTATTCTAACTCCGGCAGCCTGCATATATACTTCAGTTATTGGTTCTAGTATTTCATATTTAATAGTGGATTTTATGACGATAGCTGCTCCAGCATGAGCCCTGTCATTTGGTTGATTGGCTGTTATTATGTCGAATCCTCTTATCCGAAAAAGGGATTTACTGGTAAGGTGTGTTTCCGAAACTAATAAAATGTCAATAAAATTGGTTTTTAGGAATATTTCTATTTCATTTACATGATTCAAAATGCCATTAGCATTCCATTCTCCAATTATGAGATCTATTTGCATAGTTTTGTCATTAACATTGACATCATATTCATCAAAGTATTGGTTAACTCAATTTGTTTCTCTAACATCGACTCAATTTTTTGAAGGACATTATTTACTCCATCATTAGTTCCTCTGACGGCTTGGGTGTATGTTACCTGACCACTATTTTGAGTAGCACCGGGTATATTATGGTTAAAATTGTAGTTTTCATTTATCACATTCCTTGCACTTATATTTTTGCGTTTAGTGATCAGGTTTTGATATACTACACAGCCCCTATAATTCGCAGTATGTTTTCCTAAACAATGAACACATTGCGGTGGAGTACTTGACGACTTAGTGCATTCATTAGTGGGATGTTCCAGTCCACATTTAACACATGAATATGGTTTTCTACAATATGACTTAGTGAGCCCAAATTGTTGACATCGAAAACACTGAACAATATCATTGAATTTTTTTGGCGCTTCTATAACAACAGTGGCGTTACCAAATGTCTTTACATTATAAATTTCATTATTGTTAGACTTGGGGTCTAAGTCAACGAAAAACATTGGCAGAGGGTTCTTTGTTATATGGCTTCTTATATTTCTTACATTTCTTACTTGGTATCCTAACAATATCAAATTAGCTTTTATATCAGTAATTGGTGTCTTATGGTGAAGACCTTTTATAACTGCTGTGAAGGCCCGTTCTTGTTTCAATTGATAAGTATGAAATATTATGTTGTTATCGTCAAGGTATTTAGTTATTTTTCGGTAAGAGTCAACTGTCTTAATGTTTAAACGAACCTGTCCGTCACTGTACGACTTGTAATAAAATTCATTGTGTCCAACTACTTTGCTTAACTTATTGACCATCTTAGCAATGTCACCGACATTTGGAATAAGAATTGGCGGAGGTTTTTGATGTTGAGATTCTTGAGCTGATGTAATTTCATTAGCCTTTTCATTATCATTAGAGGCAAGAGCTGCAAATCGGTTAGATGTAGACGGACCTGTTTCTAGTTGATGTCTTTTTGGGTTGTTCATCTGTGGTGATTGGGAATTTGCTCTCTTAAGATTTTTTGCGGGAACATACTGCCAGCCAAAGTCTGCATCAGAACTACTATCACTTAGATTGGCTTCGTAGACATCATCATCATCATCATCATCATTATTGACACCGCTAGTCTGTTTCACTTTTTCAGTTTTTTGTTTTTGGTTTTTAACTGCACTGTTGCATAGAGCATAGTTTTGTTGTTGTCAACAAGAACGTTCAAGTAGTTTTTATTGCTCGTCACTTGTAAATTTCTGTATTTTGTTTTTCTATTTGTAATAATTTTTTTTTTTTTTTTAATATTGTTTTATTTACGATCTATTTTACAATTAAAATAATAAGCAAATTTCATGACTCTTAAATAACAACATAACATATATTGAGTTTCCTAAAACCCAAAAACAAAATAAATACAAGAAGAATTTACTTTTTAATTAAAATACAGAGTAACGAATTCTAACTTTTTCTATTTTCGGAAGGGAAGGTCAAGTACATGAAGTCTTTTAAGTCTTTGGATTTCATTGCTATCATCTAAAAGACTGATTGCTAACACGTTGGAATGATTGCTTAGTCTATTTAGGTATCTCTCGCTGAAGTTATTTATTTCGTCTTTGACCAATAAAATTCGAAGATCTTTGTGTATATTTTTGTTGGTCATAAACCAAGGCGCATTTGTTAAAAGTCGTAGGGTTTTTGACTGGTACCTCTGTAGTATCTCAACGTTAGAATTACTTGTAGTTCCCCACAGCTGGATGTCATATGTCCATATCGGTTTAAGTATTGTTTTGTAAAGCAGAATCTTGTTTTCTAAGCTTAAGCTTGATCTTGGGCCCAATAACCAAAACATTTTTCTTGTTTTTAAATTAAGTTGCTCACGTTTCTTTTTGACATGCTCCTTCCAAGTTAGTCTTCGATCGAGATGAAGCCCTAAATATTTTACAGTTATGCAACTTGGTATAATTGTACCATTTAGGTAAACAGGCGAGCAATCATTTTTTCTGAGGGTGTATGTAACATGGACAGACTTTGAATTATTAACTTTAATGTTCCATTTTTGAAGCCAATCTTGAAGAAGATTCAATTCATTTTGCAGCAACTCGGAAGCTATTACCGGTGATTCATTGGCGGCTAATAAAGCAGTATCATCTGCGTATTTAGCAGTAGTTATATTTTCAATTGTAGGCATATCTGCTGTAAAAATTGTGTACAATACTGGACCCAGAACACTGCCTTGTGGAATACCTGCATTAATGCAGCCGAAACTTGAATAATTTTCATGTATGCTCACAAAAAAGGATCTTCCCTGTATATATGCTTTAAGAAGCAAATAAAATGGCGCTGGGATAAGGGTTTTCAATTTATATAAAAGTCCATTGCGCCAGACTCTGTCAAAATCTTGTTGCACATCTAAAAACACTGCAGAACAATACAATTTTCTTTCTAAGGCGTATGAGATCTTATTGACAATCCTATGACATTGTTCTGGCGTGCCATGCTTATGCCTAAAACCGAATTGGTAGTCTGGTATAATATTTTGCTCTTCTAAGATTGGCGTTAATCTCTTTAAAAATAGCCTTTCAAAAATTTTTGAAAAACTTGACAACAAACTGATTGGTCTATAGGAAGCAACGTTATTTTCGGGCTTATTTGGTTTTAGTACCATTATTATTTTTGCATATTTCCACTGCGACGGAAAATGGTTCAGCCTTAAAATAGAATTATAAATTGTTGTGAGAAAAACAATTCCTTTTTTTGGCAAAGATTTTAAAACCTTGGAATCAATATTATCGTAGCCATTTGTAATAATTGCAAAATATTTATGACTTGGTTTATATTGATTTTTTTTTTATTTGTTTTTTTTCAATTTTTTTTTTATTAATAATTTGTTTTTGTAAAAGAAATTTATCACTTAAGAATTAAAAATCTTACGCGAGCTCGCAATAAAAACGTCTTCTAGTGATCGCACTTAGATTAAGACTGAGTTATCAATAATGCGCTTGTCAATTCGTTCAAAATTTTTTTGATTTGAAAGAATGTTTGGAAAAATTTATTTTTGTATGCGGAATGGTTCAAGTTTATCAGTAAATATATGAACATTACTTCTATATGAAATGTTTAAAAAAGTAACTGTGGCTCCGAAAATATTAATTTTATTGCGAAATTATAAAAATCTGCACCAAGTTACCGATAGTGCTCTTTTCAATTCTTTTAAAACTCTTTTGATTTGAAAGATTTTATTAAAAAATACATTTTTAAATGAGAAGTGGTTTAAGTTTATCAATAAATTAATAAAAATTACTTCCTTATGAAATGTTTAAGAAAGTGACTGTATCTCCGTAAATATTAATTTCGGTGCGAAATAATAAAAATCTTTACTAAGTTATCAATAGTGCTCTTTTCAATTCTTTCAAAATTGTTTTGATTTTAAAGAATGTTCGGAAAAATACAAATTTGTATGAGGAATGGTTCAAGTTTATCAGTTAATATATGAATATTACTTCTTTATGAAATGTTTAAGAAAGTGACTGTATCTCCGGAAATATTAATTTCATTAAGAAATTATAAAGATCTTCACAAAATTATCAATCGATTGCTCTTCAATTATTTTAAAACTGTTTTGATTTGAAAGAATTTATGAAAACATACATTTTTAAATGTGAAGTGGTTTAAGTTTATCAATAAATTAATAAAAATTACTTCTTTATGAAATGTTCAAGAAAGTGACTGTATCTCCGGAAATATTAATTTTATTGCGAAATTATAAAAATCTGCACCAAGTTACCGATAGTGGTCTTTTCAATTCTTTTTAAATTGTTTGATTTGAAAGAATGTTTGAAAAGACAATTTTTGTATGAAGAGTAGTTTAACAAAAAAAAAAAAAATATATTAAAACAAATATATGAATATTACTTTCATATGAAATTTTGAATTGAAAAGCGCTAAGTTATTAACATTGCTCTTTTCAATTCCTTTAAAATTGTTATTATTTGAAAGAGTTTTTAAAAAAATAAATTTTTTTATGAGAAGTGGTTCAAGCTTATCATTAAATATATGAATATTACTTCATTTTGAAATGTTTAAGAAAGTTACTGTAGCTCCGGAAATATTAATTTCATTGCGAAATTATAAAAACCTCCACTAAGTTATCAATAATGCGCTTTTCAATTCGTTCAAAATTTTTTTTATTTGAATGAATGTTTCAAAAAATACATTTTTGTATGAGGAATGGTTCAAGTTTATCAGTAAATATATGAATATTACTTTTCTATATAAAATGTTAAAAAAAGTAACTGTAGCTCCGGAAATATTAATTTTATTGCGAAATTATAAAAATCTGCACTAAGTTATCAATAATGCGCTTTTTAATTCGTTCAAAATTTTTTTGATTTGAAAGAATGTTTGGAAAAATACATTTTTGTATGAGGAATGGTTCAAGTTTTTTTAAAGAATTTTTAAAAAAATACATATTTGGAAAAATACATTTTTGCATGAGGAAAAATTAGAAATTGCAGCTTTATTATATGAATAAATTAGACCCGTGACTTTTTCCAAAAATTTCAAGAGAGATTATACAAATTTTTTATGGAAAATAAGAAATCTCGGCTTTTATATTTACAAAAATTACACCCGGTCTTATTCAAAAATTTTCAAGAAAGAGTATAGAAAATTTTTCATGCAATATTAGAAATCTCGGCTTTTATGTATACAAAAATTACACCCGTGGCTTATTCAAATTTTTTGCAGAAAAGGTATCAAAAATTGGTCATGCAAAATTAGAAATTTCAGCTTTAATATATAAATAAAATGCACATGTCTTAATCAAAAAATTTCAAGAAAAATTATAAAAATTTTTTTGGAAAATTAGAAATTTCAGCTTAAATATATAAATAAATTACACCTGTGACTTATTCATAAAATTTCAAGAGAAATTATAAAAATTTTTTATGAAAAATTAGAAATCTCGGCTTTTATATTTATTAAAATTACACCCATGTGTTTTTCAAAAATTTTCAAGAAAAAGTTTACAAAATTGGTGATGCAAGATTAGAAATCTCGGGTTTTATATTTATAAAAATTACACCCGTGACTTATTCAAACATTTTGAAGAAAAAGTGTTAAAAATTAGAAATTTCAGCTTTAATATATAAACAAAATACACATGTTTTATTCAAAAAATTTCAAGAAAAATTATAAAATTTTTTTATTGAAAATTAGAAATCTCGACTATCCATGTGTTATTCAAAAATTTTCAAGAAAAAGTGTACAAAATTGGTGATGCAAAATTAGAAATCTCGGCTTTTATATTCATAAAAATTACACCTGTGACTTATTCAAACATTTTGAAGCAAAAGTGTTAAAATATGGTCATGCAAAATTAAAAATTTTGGCTTTCCAAAAATTTGAAGAAAAATGATAAGTTATCAATAATGCGCTTCTTTTTCAATTCGTTCAAAATTTTTTTTGATTTGAAAGAATGTTTGGAAAAATACATTTTTGTATGAGGAATGGTTCAAGTTTATCAGTAAATATATGAATATTACTTCTATATGAAATGTTTAAAAAATTAACTGTAGCTCGGGAAATATTAATTTTATTGCGAAATTATAAAAACCTCCACTAAACTACCGATAGTTCTCTTTTCAATTCATTTAAAACTCTTTTATTTGAAAGATTTTATGAAAACATACATTTTTAAATGAGAAGTGGTTTAAGTTTATCAATAAATTAATAAAAATTACTTCCTTATGAAATGTTTAAGAAAGTGACTGTATCTCCGGAAATATTAATTTCGTTGCGAAATTTTAAAATCTTCACTAAGTTATCAATAGTGCTCTTTTCAATTCTTTCAAAATTGTTTTGATTTTAAAGAATGTTTGGAAAAATACATTTTTGTATGAGGAATGGTTCAAGTTTATCAGTAAATATATAAATATTACTTCCTTTTGAAATGTTTAAGAAGGTGACTGTAGCTCCGGAAATATTAATTTCATTGCGAAATTATAAAAACCTCCACTAAGTTATCAATAATGCGCTTTTCAATTCGTTCAAAATTTTTTTCATTTGAAAGAATGTTTGGAAAATTACATTTTTGTATGAGGAATGGTTTAAGCTTATCAGTAAATATATGAATATTACTTCTATATGAAATGTTTAAAAAAGTAACTGCAGCTCCGGAAATATTAATTTCATTGCGAAATTATAAAAATCTGCACCAAGTTACCGATAGTGCTCTTTTCAATTCTTTTAAAACTCTTTTGGTTTGAAAGATTTTATGAAAACAGAAATTTTTAAAGGAGAAGTAGTTTAAGTTTATCAATAAATTAATAAAAATTACTTCCTTATGAAATGTTTAAGAAAGTGACTGTATCTACGGAAATATTAATTTCAGTGCGAAATTATAAAAAGCTTCACTAAGTTAGCAACAGTGCTCTTTTGAATTCTTTCAAAACTGTTGTAAATTGAAAGAATTTTTAAAAAAATACATATTTGGAAATATACATTTTTGCATGAGGAAAAATTAGAAATGGCAGCTTTATTATATGAATAAATTAGACCCGTGACTTTTCCAAAAATTTCAAGGAAGATTATACAAATTTTTTATGGAAAATTAGAAATCTCGGCTTTTATATTTACAAAAATTACACCCGGTATTATTCAAAAATTTTCAAGAAAGAGTATACAAAAGTTTTCATACACTATTAGAAATCTCGGCTTTTATCTATAAAAATTAAACCCGTGACTTATTCAAACATTTTAAAGAAAACGTATCAAAAATATGGTCATGCAAAATTAGATATTTCAGCATTAATATATAAATAAAATGCACATGTCTTAATCAAAAAATTTCAAAAAAAATTATAAACATTTTTTATGGAAAATTAGAAATCTCGGCTTTTATATTTACAAAAATTACACCCGTGTCGTATTCAAAAATTTTCAGGAAAATGTATACAAAATTTTTATGCAAAATTAGAAATCTCGAGTTTTATATTTATAAAAATTACACCCCGGACTTATTCTAACATTTTGAAGAAAACGTATCAAAAATTTGTAATGCAAAATTAGAAATTTCAGCATTTATATATAAATAAAATACACATGTTTTAATCAAAAATTTCGAGAAAAATCATAAATTTTTTTTTTTTAAATTAGAAACTTTTGCTTTAATATATAAATAAATTACACCTGTGACTTATTCATAAAATTAAAAAAAAATTATAAACATTTTTTATGGAAAATTAGAAATCTCGGCTTTTATATTTATTAAAATAACACTCTTGTCTTATTCAAAAATTTTAAAGAAAAAGTGTACAAAATTTTTCATGCAAAATTAGAAATCTCGGCTTTTGAAGTTGTTAAAATTACACCCATGTCGTTTTAAAAAATTTTAAAGAAAAAGTATAGAACATTTTTTCATGCAAAATTAGAAATCTCGAGTTTTATATTTATAAAAATTACACCCGTGATTTATTCTAACATTTTGAAGAAAACGTATCAAAAATTGGTCATGCAAAACTAGAAATTTCAGCATTAATATATAAATAAAATGCACATGTCCTAATCAAAAAATTTCAAGAAAAATTATAAATTTTTTTTTTGGAAAATTAGAGATTTTGGCCTTAATATATAAATAAATTACACCTGTGACTTATTCAAAAAATTTTAAGAAAAAGTGTACAAAATTTTTCATGCAAAATTAGAAATCTTGGCTTTTGAATTTGTAAAAATAACACCCATGTCGTTTTCAAAAATTTTCAAGAAAAAGTATAGAACATTTTTTCATGCAAAATTAGAAATCTCGGGTTTTATATTTATAAAAATTACACCCGTAACTGATTCAAACATTTTGAAGAAAAAGTGTTAAAAATTAGAAATTTCAGCTTTAATATATAAACAAAATACACATGTTTTATTCAAAAAATTTCAAGAAAAATTATAAAATTTTTTTATTGAAAATTAGAAATCTCGACTATCCATGTGTTATTCAAAAATTTTCAAGAAAAAGTGTACAAAATTGGTGATGCAAAATTAGAAATCTCGGCTTTTATATTCATAAAAATTACACCCGTGACTTATTCAAACATTTTGAAGAAAAAGTGTTAAAATATGGTCATGCAAAATTAAAAATTTTGGCTTTCCAAAAATTTCAAGAAAAATGATAAGTTATCAATAATGCGCTTCTCAATAAGTTCAAATTTTTTTTGATTTGAAAGAATGTTTGGAAAAATACATTTTTGTATGAGGAATGGTTCAAGTTTATCAGTAAATATATGAATATTACTTCTATATGAAATGTTTAAAAAATTAACTGTAGCTCGGGAAATATAAATTTTATTGCGAAATTAAAAAAAATCTGCACCATGTTACCGATAGTGCTCTTTCCAATTCTCTTAAAGCTCTTTTGATTTGAAAGATTTTATGAAAACATACATTTTTAAATGAGAAGTGGTTTAAGTTTATCAATAAATTAATAAAAATTACTTCCTTTTGAAATGTTTAAGAAAGTGACTGGAGCTCCGGAAATATTAATTTCATTGCGAAATTATAAAAACCTCCACTAATTTATCAATAATGCGCTTTTCAATTCGTTCAATTTTTTTTTGATTTTAAAGAATGTTTGGAAAAATACATTTTTGTATGAGAAATGGTTCAAGTTTATCAGTAAATATATGAATATTACTTCTTTATGAAATGTTTAAGAAAGTGACTGTATCTCCGGAAATACTAATTTCGTTGCGAAATTATAAAAATCTTCACTAAGTTATCAATAGTGCTCTTTTGAATTTTTTCAAAACTGTTTTAAATTGAAAGAATTTTTAAAAAAATACATATTTGGAAAAATACATTTTTGCATGAGGAAAAATTAGAAATTGCAGCTTTATTATATGAATAAATTAGACCCGTGACTTTTTCCAAAAATTTCAAGAAAGATTATACAAATTTTTTATGGAAAATAAGAAATCTCGGCTTTTATATTTACAAAAATTACACCCGGTCTTATTCAAAAATTTTCAAGAAAGAGTATACAAAATTTTTCATGCAATATTAGAAATCTCGGCTATCAAAAATTGGTCATGCAAAATTAGAAATTTCAGCTTTAATATAAAAATAAAATGCACATGTCTTAATAAAAAAATTTCAAGATTTTGATCAAGATTTTGAATTTGTAAAAATTACACCCATGCCGTTTTCAAAAATTTTCAAGAAAAAGTATAGAACATTTTTTCATGCAAATTAGAAATCTCGAGTTTTATATTTATAAAAATTACACCCGTGACTTATTCTAACATTTTAAAGAAAACGTATCAAAAATTGGTCATGCAAAATTAGAAATTTCAGCTTAAATATATAAATAAATTACACCTGTTACTTATTTAAAAAAATTCAAGAAAAATTGTAAAACTTTTTAATGAAGAATTAGAAATCTCGGCTTTTATATTTACCAAAAACACATTTTTTCATGCAAAATAAGAAATCTCGGGTTTTATATTTATAAAAATTACACCCGTGACTTATTCGAATATTTTGAAGAAAACGGATCAAAAATTGGTCATGCAAAATTAAAAATTTCAGCTTAAATATATAAATAAATTACACCTGTTACTTATTTAAATAATTTCAAGAAAAATTGTAAGAATTTTTAATGAAGAATTGGAAATCTCGGCTTTTATATTTACAAAAAACACATTTTTTCATGCAAAATTAGAAATCTCAGCTTTTATATTTATAAAAATAACACTCTTGTCTAATTCAAAAATTTTAAAGAAAAAGTGTACAAAATATTTCATGCAAAATTAGAAATCTCGGCGTTTGAATTTGTAAAAATTGCACCCGTGTCGTATTCAAAAATTTTCAAGAAAAGGTATAAAACATTTTTGATTTCAAAATTAGAAATCTCAGCTTTTATATTCATAAAAATTACACCCGTAACTGATTCAAACATTTTGAAGAAAAAGTGTTAAAAACTAGAAATTTCAGCTTTAATATATAAACAAAATACACCTGTTACTTATTCAAAATATTTCAAGAAAAATTATAAAATTTTTTCAAGCAAAATTAGAAATCTCGGCTTTTGAATTTGTAAAAATTACACCCATGTCGTTTTCAAAAATTTTCAAGAAAAAGTATAGAACATTTTTTCATGCAAAATTAGAAATCTCGGGTTTTATATTTATAAAAATTACACCCGTAACTGATTCAAACATTTTGAAGAAAAAGTGTTAAAAATTAGAAATTTCAGCTTTAATATATAAACAAAATACACATGTTTTATTAAAAAAATTTCAAGAAAAATTATAAAATTTTTTTATTGAAAATTAGAAATCTCGACTATCCATGTGTTATTCAAAAATTTTCAAGAAAAAGTGTACAAAATTGGTGTTGCAAAATTAGAAATCTCGGCTTTTATATTCATAAAAATTACACCTGTGACTTATTCAAACATTTTGAAGCAAAAGTGTTAAAATATGGTCATGCAAAATTAAAAATTTTGGCTTTCCAAAAATTTCAAGAAAAATGATAAGTTATCAATAATGCGCTTCTCAATAAGTTCAAATTTTTTTTGATTTGAAAGAATGTTTGGAAAAATACATTTTTGTATGAGGAATGGTTCAAGTTTATCAGTAAATATATGAATATTACTTCTATATGAAATGTTTAAAAAATTAACTGTAGCTCGGGAAATATTAATTTTATTGCGAAATTATAAAAATCTGCACCAAGTTACCGATAGTGCTCTTTTCAATTCTCTTAAAGCTTTTTTGATTTGAAAGATTTTATGAAAACATACATTATTAAATGAGAAGTGGTTTAAGGTTATCAATAAATTAATAAAAATTACTTCCTTTTGAAATGTTTAAGAAAGTGACTGGAGCTCCGGAAATATTAATTTCATTGCGAAATTATAAAAACCTCCACTAATTTATCAATAATGCGCTTTTCAATTCGTTCAATTTTTTTTTGATTTTAAAGAATGTTTGGAAAAATACATTTTTGTATGAGAAATGGTTCAAGTTTATCAGTAAATATATGAATATTACTTCTTTATGAAATGTTTAAGAAAGTGACTGTATCTCCGGAAATACTAATTTCGTTGCGAAATTATAAAAATCTTCACTAAGTTATCAATAGTGCTCTTTTGAATTCTTTCAAAACTGTTTTAAATTGAAAGAATTTTTAAAAAAATACATATTTGGAAAAATACATTTTTGCATGAGGAAAAATGAGAAATTGCAGCTTTATTATATGAATAAATTAGACCCGTGACTTTTTCCAAAAATTTCAAGATAGATTATACAAATTTTTTATGGAAAATAAGAAATCTCGGCTTTTATATTTACAAAAATTACACCCGGTCTTATTCAAAAATTTTCAAGAAAGAGTATACAAAATTTTTCATGCAATATTAGAAATCTCGGCTTTTATGTATACAAAAATTACACCCGTGACTTATTCAAACATTTTGAAGAAAAAGTGTTAAAATATGGTCATGCAAAATTAAAAATTTTGGCTTTCCAAAAATTTGAAGAAAAATGATAAGTTATCAATAATGCGCTTCTCAATAAGTTCAAAGTTTTTTTGAATTGAAAGAATGTTTGGAAAAATACATTTTTGTATGAGGAATGGTTCAAGTTTATCAGTAAATATATGAATATTACTTCTATATGAAATGTTTAAAAAATTAACTGTAGCTCGGGAAATATTAATTTTATTGAGAAATTATAAAAATCTGCACCAAGTTACCGATAGTTCTCTTTTCAATTCATTTAAAACTCTTTTATTTGAAAGATTTTATGAAAACATACATTTTTAAATGAGAAGTGGTTTAAGTTTATCAATAAATTAATAAAAATTACTTCCTTATGAAATGTTTAAGAAAGTGACTGTATCTCCGGAAATATTAATTTCGTTGCGAAATTTTAAAATCTTCACTAAGTTATCAATAGTGCTCTTTTCAATTCTTTCAAAATTGTTTTGATTTTAAAGAATGTTTGGAAAAATACATTTTTGTATGAGGAATGGTTCAAGTTTATCATTAAATATATGAATATTACTTTCTTATGAAATGGTTAAGAAAGTAACTGTATCTACGGAAATATTAATTTCATTGCGAAATTATAAAAACCTCTACTAAGTTATCACTACTGCGCTTTTCAATTCGTTCAAAATTTTTTTCATTTCAAAGAATGTTTGGAAAATTACATTTTTGTATGAGGAATGGTTTAAGCTTATCAGTAAATATATGAATATTACTTCTATATGAAATGTTTAAAAAAGTAACTGCAGCTCCGGAAATATTAATTTCATTGCGAAATTATAAAAATGTGCACCAAGTTACCGATAGTGCTCTTTTCAATTCTTTTAAAACTCTTTTGGTTTGAAAGATTTTATGAAAACAGAAATTTTTAAAGGAGAAGTAGTTTAAGTTTATCAATAAATTAATAAAAATTACTTCCTTATGAAATGTTTAAGAAAGTGACTGTATCTACGGAAATATTAATTTCAGTGCGAAATTATAAAAAGCTTCACTAAGTTAGCAACAGTGTTCTTTTGAATTCTTTCAAAACTGTTGTAAATTGAAAGAATTTTTAAAAAAATACATATTTGGAAATATACATTTTTGCATGAAGAAAAATTAGAAATGGCAGCTTTATTATATGAATAAATTAGACCCGTGACTTTTCCAAAAATTTCAAGAAAGATTATACAAATTTTTTATGGAAAATAAGAAATCTCGGCTTTTATATTTACAAAAATTACACCCGGTCTTATTCAAAAATTTTCAAGAAAGAGTATACAAAATTTTTTATACAAAATTAGAAATCTCGAGTTTTATATATATAAAAATTACACCCCGGACTTATTCTAACATTTTGAAGAAAACGTATCAAAAATTTGTCATGCAAAATTAGAAATTTCAGCATTTATATATAAAAAAAATACACATGTTTTAATCAAAAATTTCGAGAAATATCATAAATTTTTTTTTTTTAAATTAGAAACTTTTGCTTTAATATATAAATAAATTACACCTGTGACTTATTCATAAAATTAAAAAAAATTATAAACATTTTTTATGGAAAATTAGAAATCTCGGCTTTTATATTTATTAAAATAACACTCTTGTCTTATTCAAAAATTTTAAAGAAAAAGTGTACAAAATTTTTCATGCAAAATTAGAAATCTCGGCTTTTGAAGTTGTTAAAATTACACCCATGTCGTTTTAAAAAATTTTAAAGAAAAAGTATAGAACATTTTTTCATGCAAAATTAGAAATCTCGAGTTTTATATTTATAAAAATTACACCCGTGACTTATTCTAACATTTTGAAGAAAACGTATCAAAAATTGGTCATGCAAAATTAGAAATTTCAGCATTAATATATAAATAAAATGCACATGTCCTAATCAAAAAATTTCAAGAAAAATTATAAAAATTTTTTTTGGAAAATTAGAGATTTTGGCCTTAATATATAAATAAATTACACCTGTGACTTATTCAAAAAATTTTAAGAAAAAGTGTACAAAATTTTTCATGCAAAATTAGAAGTCTTGGCTTTTGAATTTGTAAAAATTACACCCCTGTCGTTTTCAAAAATTTTCAAGAAAAAGTATAGAACATTTTTTCATGCAAAATTAGAAATCTCGGGTTTTATATTTATAAAAATTACACCCGTAACTGATTCAAACATTTTGAAGAAAAAGTGTTAAAAATTAGAAATTTCAGCTTTAATATATAAACAAAATACACATGTTTTATTCAAAAAATTTCAAGAAAAATTATAAAATTTTTTTATTGAAAATTAGAAATCTCGACTATCCATGTGTTATTCAAAAATTTTCAAGAAAAAGTGTACAAAATTGGTGATGCAAAATTAGAAATCTCGGCTTTTATATTCATAAAAATTACACCTGTGACTTATTCAAACATTTTGAAGCAAAAGTGTTAAAATATGGTCATGCAAAATTAAAAATTTTGGCTTTCCAAAAATTTCAAGAAAAATGATAAGTTATCAATAATGCGCTTCTCAATAAGTTCAAATTTTTTTTGATTTGAAAGAATGTTGCTAACTTAGTGAAGCTTTTTATAATTTCGCTATGAAATTAAAGTTTCCGTAGATACAGTCTCTTTCTTAAACATTTCATAAAGAAGTAATATTCATATATTTACTGATAAACTTGAACCATTCCTCATACAAAAATGTATTTTTTTAAACATTCTTTCAAATAAAAAAAATTTTGAACGAGTTGAAATTATTATAATAATTATTGATAACTTAGTGGAGGTTTTTATAATTTCGCAATGAAATTAATATTTCCGGAGCTACAGTCACCTTCTTAAACATTTCAAAAGGAAGTAATTTTTATATATTTCCTGATAAACTTGAACCATTCCTCATACAAAAATGTATTTTTCCAAACATTCTTTCAAATCAAAAAAATTTTGAACGAATTGAAAAGCGCATTATTGATAACTTAGTGAAGCTTTTTATAATTTCGCAATAAAATTAATATTTCCGTAGATACAGTCACTTTCTTAAACATTTCATAAAGAAGTAATATTCAAATATTTACTGATAAACTTGAACCATTCCTCATACAAAAATGTATTTTTCCAAAAATTCTTTAAAATGAAACCAATTTTGAAGGAATTGAAAATAGGTACTCTTGATAACTTAATGAAGATTTTTGTAATTTGAAATCAAAACAACTTCGAAAGAATTAAAAAGAGCAATATCGATAACTTAGTGAATATTTCTAAAATTTCGCAATGAATTTAATATTTCCGTAGATACAGTCACTTTCTTAAACATTTCAAAAGGAAGTAATATTCATATATTTATTGATAAGCTTGAACCGCTTCTCATAAAAAAACGTAGTTTTTCAAAAACTCTTTCAAATGAAAACAATTTTAAGGAATTGAAAAGAGCACTGTAGCTAACTTAGTGAAGCTTTTTATAATTTCGCAATGAAATTAATATATCTGTAGATACAGTCACTTTCTTAAACATTTCATAAAGAAGTAATATTCATATATTTACTGATACACTGGAACCATTCCTCATACAAAAATGTATTTTTCCAAACATTCTTTCAAATCAAAATATTTTGAATGAATTGAAAAGCGCATTATTGGTAACTTAGTGAAGGTTTTTATAATTTCGCAAGTAAATTAATATTTCCGGAGCTACAGTCACTTTCTTAAACATTTCAAAAGGAAGTAATATTCATATATTTATTAATAAGCTTGAACCGCTTCTCATAAAAAAAATTATTTTCTCAAAAACTAATTCAAATGAAAACAATTTTGAAGGAATTGAAAAGAGCACTGTTAATAACTTAGTAGTTTTCAATTCAAGGATTCATATGAAAGTAATAATCATATATTTATTTTAATACATTTTTTTTTATTTGAACTACTCCTCATACAAAAATTGTCTTTTCAAACATTCATTCAAATCACACAATTTTAAAAGAATTGAAACTATAACTTGGTGAAGATTTTAATAATTTCGCAAGTAAATTAATATTTCCGGAGCTACAGTCACTTTCTTAAACATTTCAAAAGGAAGTAATATTCATATATTTACTGATAAACTTGAACCATTCCTTATACAAAAATGTATTTTTCCAAATATTCTTTCAAATCAAAAAATTTTGAACGAATTGAAAAGCGCATTATTGATAACTTAGTGGAGGTTTTTATAATTTCTCAATGAAATTATTATTTCCGGAGTAACAGTCACTTTCTTAAACATTTCAAAAGGAAGTAATATTCATATATTTATTGATAACCTTGAACCGCTTCTCATAAAAAAATGTATTTTTTCAAAAACTCTTTCAAATGAAAACAATTTTAAGGAATTGAAAAGAGCACTGTAGCTAACTTAGTGAAGCTTTTTATAATTTCGCTATGAAATTAATGTTTCCGTAGATACAGTCACTTTCTTAAACATTTCATAAAGAAGTAATATTCATATATTTACTGATAAACTTGAACCATTCCTCATACAAAAATGTATTTTTCCAAACATTCTTTCAATTCAAAAAATTTTGAACGAATTGAAAAGCGCATTATTGGTAACTTAGTGGAGGTTTTTATAATTTCGCAAGTAAATTAATATTTCCGGAGCTACAGTCACTTTCTTAAACATTTCAAAAGGAAGTAATATTCATATATTTATTGATAAGCTTGAACCGCTTCTCATAAAAAAATGTATTTTTTCAAAAACTCTTTCAAATGAAAACAATTTTAAAGGAATTGAAAAAAGCACTGTTAATAACTTAGTGCTTTTCAATTCAAAGTTTCATATGAAAGTAATATTCATATATTTATTTTAATATATTTTTTTTTATTTGAACTACTCCTCATACAAAAATTGTCTTTTCAAACATTCATTCAAATCACACAATTTTTAAAGAATTGAAACGATAACTTGGTGAAGATTTTAATAATTTCGCAAGTAAATTAATATTTCCGGAGCTACAGTCACTTTCTAAAACATTTCAAAAGGAAGTAATATTCATATATTTACTGATAAACTTGAACCATTCCTCATACAAAAATGTATTTTTCCAAATATTTCTTCAAATCAAAAAAATTTTGAACGAATTGAAAAGCGCATTATTGATAACTTAGTGGAGGTTTTTATAATTTCTCAATGAAATTAATATTTCCGGAGGTACAGTCACTTTCTTAAACATTTCAAAAGGAAGTAATATTCATATATTTATTGATAACCTTGAACCGCTTCTCATTAAAAAATGTATTTTTTCAAAAACTCTTTCAAATGAAAACAATTTTAAGGAATTGAAAAGAGCACTGTTGCTAACTTAGTGAAGCTTTTTATAATTTCGCTATGAAATTAATGTTTCCGTAGATACAGTCACTTTCTTAAACATTTCATAAAGAAGTAATATTCATATATTTACTGATAAACTTGAACCATTCCTCATACAAAAATGTATTTTGCCAAACATTCTTTCAAATCAAAAAAATTTTGAACGAATTAAAAAGCGCATTATTGATAACTTAGTGCAGATTTTTATAATTTCGGAATAAAATTAATATTTCCGGAGCTACAGTTACTTTTTTTAACATTTTATATAGAAAAGTAATATTCATATATTTACTGATAAACTTGAACCATTCCTCATACAAAAATGTATTTTTTGAAACATTCATTCAAATAAAAAAAATTTTGAACGAATTGAAAAGCGCATTATTGATAACTTAGTGGAGGTTTTTATAATTTCGCAATGAAATTAATATTTCCGGAGCTACAGTAACTTTCTTAAACATTTCAAAATGAAGTAATATTCATATATTTATTGATAAGCTTGAATCGCTTCTCATAAAAAAATGTATTTTTTCAAAAACTCTTTCAAATGAAAACAATTTTAAGGAATTTAAAAGAGCACTGTTGCTAACTTAGTGAAGCTTTTTATAATTTCGCTATGAAATTAATGTTTCCGTAGATACAGTCACTTTCTTAAACATTTCATAAAGAAGTAATATTCATATATTTACTGATAAACTTGAACCATTCCTCATACAAAAATGTATTTTGCCAAACATTCTTTCAAATCAAAAAAATTTTGAACGAATTGAAAAGCGCATTATTGATAACTTAGTGGAGGTTTTTATAATTTCTCAATGAAATTAATATTTCCGGAGTTACAGTCACTTTCTTAAACATTTCAAAAGGAAGTAATATTCATATATTTATTGATAACCTTGAATCCCTTCTCATAAAAAAATGTATTTTTTCAAAAACTCTTTCAAATGAAAACAATTTTAAAGGAATTGAAAAAAGCACTGTTAATAACTTAGTGCTTTTCAATTCAAAGTTTCATATGAAAGTAATATTCATATATTTATTTTAATATATTTTTTTTATTTGAACTACTCCTCATACAATAATTGTGTTTTTAAACATTCATTCAAATCACACAATCTTAAAAGAATTGAAACGATAATTTGGTGAAGATTTTAATAATTTCGCAATGAAATTAATATTGCCGGAGATACAGTCACTTTCTTAAACATTTCATAAGAAAGTAATCTTTATTAATTTATTGATAAATTTAAACCACTTCTCATTTAAAAATGTATGGTTTTATAAATTCTTTCAAATCAAAACAGTTTTAAATGAATTGAAGAGCGATCAATTGATAATTTTGTGAAGATTTTTATAATTTTGTAATGAAATTAATATTTTCGAAGATACAGTCACTTTCTTAAACATTTCATAAAGAAGTAATGATCCTATATTTATTGATAAGCTTGAACCGCTTCTCATAAAAAAATTTATTTTTTCAAAAGCTCTTTCAAATACAAGCAATTTTAAAGGAATTGAAAAGAGCACTGTTAATAACTAAGTATTTTTCAATTCAAGGATTCATATGAAAGTAATATTCATATATTTATTTTAATATATTTTTTTTTATTTGAACTACTCCTCATACAAAAATTGTCTTTTCAAACATTCTTTAAAACCAAACAATTTAAAAAGGATTGAAAAGAGCACTATCGATAACTTGGTAAAGTGTTTTATAATGTCGCAATGAAAGTAATATTACCTGTAATACAGTTACTTTTAAAACATTTCATATAGAAGTAATATTCATATATTTACTGATAAACTTGAACCATTCCTCATACAAAAATGTATTTTTCCAAACATTCTTTCATATAAAAAAAATTTTGAACGAGTTGAAATTATTATAATAATTATTGATAACTTAGTGAAGGTTTTTATAATTTCGCAATGAAATTAATATATCCGGAGCTACAGTCACATTCTTAAACATTTCAAAAGGAAGTATTATTTATATATTTCCTGATAAACTTGAACCATTCCTCATACAAAAATGTATTTTTCCAAACATTCTTTCAAATCAAAAAAATTTTGAACGAATTGAAAAGCGCATTATTGATAACTTAGTGAAGCTTTTTATAATTTCGCAATAAAATTAATATTTCCGTAGATACAGTCACTTTCTTAAACATTTCATAAAGAAGTAATATTCATATATTTACTGATAAACTTGAACCATTCCTCATACAAAAATGTATTTTTCAAAAATTCTTTAAAATGAAACCAATTTTGAAGGAATTGAAAATAGGTACTCTTGATAACTTAATGAAGATTTTTGTAATTTGAAATCAAAACAACTTCGAAAGAATTAAAAAGAGCAATATCGATAATTTAGTGAATATTTCTAAAATTTCGCAATGAATTTAATATTCCCGTAGATACAGTCACTTTCTTACACATTTCAAAAGGAAGTAATATTCATATATTTATTGATAAGCTTGAACCGCTTCTCATAAAAAAACGTAGTGTTTCAAAAACTCTTTCAAATGAAAACAATTTTAAAGGAATCGAAAAGAGCACTGTTGCTAACTTAGTGAAGCTTTTTATAATTTCGCAATGAAATTAATATTTCCGTAGATACAGTCACTTTCTTAAACATTTCATAAAGAAGTAATATTCATATATTTACTGATAAACTTGAACCATTCCTCATACAAAAATGTATTTTTCCAAACATTCTTTCAAATCAAAATATTTTGAATGAATTGAAAAGCGCATTATTGGCAACTTAGTGGAGGTTTTTATAATTTCGCAAGTAAATTAATATTTCCGGAGCTACAGTCACTTTCTTAAACATTTCAAAAGGAAGTAATATTCATATATTTATTAATAAGCTTGAACCGCTTCTCATAAAAAAATGTATTTTTTCAAAAACTAATTCAAATGAAAACAATTTTAAAGGAATTGAAAAGAGCACTGTTAATAACTTAGTACTTTTCAATTCAAGGATTCATATGAAAGTAATAATCATATATTTATTTTAATATATTTTTTTTTTATTTGAACTACTCCTCATACAAAAATTGTCTTTTCAAACATTCATTCAAATCACACAATTTTAAAAGAATTGAAACGATAACTTGGTGAAGATTTTAATAATTTCGCAAGTAAATTAATATTTCCGGAGCTACAGTCACCTTCTTAAACATTTCAAAAGGAAGTAATATTTATATATTTACTGATAAACTTGAACCATTCCTCATACAAAAATGTATTTTTCCAAACCCTCTTTCAAATCAAAAAAATTTTGAACGATTTGAAAAGCGCATTATTGATAACTTAGTGAAGCTTTTTATAATTTCGCAATAAATTTAATATTTCCGTAGATACAGTCACTTTCTTAAACATTTCATAAAGAAGTAATATTCATATATTTACTGATAAACTTGAACCATTCCTCATACAAAAATGTATTTTTCCAAAAATTCTTTAAAATGAAACAAATTTTGAAGGAATTGAAAATAGGTACTCTTGATAACTTAATGAAGATTTTTGTAATTTGAAATCAAAACAACTTCGAAAGAATTAAAAAGAGTAATATCGATAACTTAATGAATATTTCTATAATTTCGCAAATAAGTTAATATTTCCTAGATACAGTCACTTTCTTAAACATTTCAAAAGGAAATAATATTCATATATTTATTGATAAGCTTGAACCGCTTCTCATAAAAAACGTAGTTTTTCAAAAACTCTTTCAAATGAAAACAATTTTAAAGGAATTGAAAAGAGCACTGTTGCTAACTTAGTGAAGCTTTTTATAATTTCGCAACGAAATTAATATTTCCGTAGATACAGTCACTTTCTTAAACATTTCATAAAGAAGTAATATTCATATATTTACTGATAAACTTGAACAATTCCTCATACAAAAATGTATTTTTCCAAACATTCTTTCAAATCAAAAAAATTTTGAACGAATTGAAAAGCGCATTATTGATAACTTAGTGGAGGTTTTTATAATTTCGCAATGAAATTAATATTTCCGGAGCTACAGTCACTTTCTTAAACATTTCAAAAGGAAGTAATATTCATATATTTATTTATAAGCTTGAACCGCTTCTCATAAAAAAATGTATTTTTTTCAAAAACTCTTTCAAATGAAAACAATTTTAAAGGAATTGAAAAGAGCACTGTTAATAACTTAGTACTTTTCAATTCAAGGATTCATATGAAATTAATATTTATATATTTAGTTTAATATATTTTTTTTTTATTTGAATTACTCCTCATACAAAAATTGTCTTTTCAAACATTCATTCGAATCACACAATTTTAAAAGAATTGAAACGATAACTTGGTGAAGATTTTAATAATTTCGCAATGAAATTATTATTTCCGTAGATACAGTCACCTTCTTAAACATTTCATAAAGAAGTAATATTCATATATTTACTGATAAACTTGAACCATTCCTCATACAAAAATGTATTTTTCCAAACATTCTTTCATATCAAAAAAATTTTGAACGAATTGAAAAGTGCATTATTGATAACTTAGTGAAGGTTTTTATAATTTCTCAATGAAATTAATATTTCCGGAGCTACAGTCACTTTCTTAAACATTTCAAAAGGAAGTAATATTCCTATATTTATTGATAAGCTTGAACCGCTTCTCATAAAAAATTTTTTTTTTCCAGAGCTCTTTCAAATGAAAACAATTTTAAAGGAATTGAAAAGAGCACTGTTAATAACTTAGTATTTTTCAATTGAAGGATTCATATGAAAGTAATATTCATATATTTATTTTAATATATTTTTTTTTATTTGAACTACTCCTCATAAAAAAATTGTCTTTTCAAACATTCATTCGAATCACACAATTTTAAAAGAATTGCAACGATAACTTGGTGAAGATTTTAATAATTTCGCAATGAAATTATTATTTCCGTAGATACAGTCACCTTCTTAAACATTTCATAAAGAAGTAATATTCATATATTTACTGCTAAACTTGAACCATTCCTCATACAAAAATATATTTTTTCAAAAACTCTTTCAAATGAAAACAATTTTAAAGGAATTGAAAAGAGCACTGTTGCTAACTTAGTGAAGCTTTTTATAATTTCGCTATGAAATTAATGTTTCCGTAGATACAGTCACTTTCTTAAACATTTCATAAAGAAGTAATATTCATATATTTACTGATAAACTTGAACCATTCCTCATACAAAAATGTATTTTTCCAAACATTCTTTCAAATAAAAAAAATTTTGAACGAATTGAAAAGCGCATTATTGATAACTTAGTGGACGTTTTTATAATTTCGCAATGAAATTAATATTTCCGGAGCTACAGTCACCTTCTTAAACATTTCAAAAGGAAGCAATATTTATATATTTACTGATAAATTTGAACCATTCCTCATACAAATATGTATTTTTCCAAACATTCTTTCAAATCAAAAAAATTTTGAACGAATTGAAAAGCGCATTATTGATAACTTAGTGGAGGTTTTTATAATTTCGCAATGAAGTTAATATTTCCGTAGATACAGTCACTTTCTTAAACAAATCAAAAGGAAGTAAAATTTATATATTTATTGATAAGATTGAACCGCTTCTCATAAAAAAATGTATTTTTTCAAAAACTCTTTCAAATGAAAACAATTTTAAAGGAATTGAAAAAGCACTGTTAATAACTTAGTGCTTTTCAATTCAAAGTTTCATATGAAAGTAATATTCATATATTTATTTTAATATATTTTTTTTATTTGAACTACTCCTCATACAATAATTGTGTTTTCAAACATTCATTCAAATCACACAATCTTAAAAGAATTGAAACGATAATTTGGTGAAGATTTTAATAATTTCGCAATGAAATTAATATTGCCGGAGATACAGTCACTTTCTTAAACATTTCATAAGAAAGTAATCTTTATTAATTTATTGATAAATTTAAACCACTTCTCATTTAAAAATGTATGGTTTTATAAATTCTTTCAAATCAAAACAGTTTTAAAAGAATTGAAGAGCGATCAATTGATTATTTTGTGAAGATTTTTATAATTTTGTAATGAAATTAATATTTTCGAAGATACAGTCACTTTCTCAAACATTTCATAAAGAAGTAATGATCCTATATTTATTGATAAGCTTGAACCGCTTCTCATAAAAAAATTTATTTTTTCAAAAGCTCTTTCAAATACAAACAATTTTAAAGGAATTGAAAAGAGCACTGTTAATAACTAAGTATTTTTCAATTCAAGAATTTATATGAAAGTAATATTCATATATTTATTTTAATATATTTTTTTTTATTTGAACTACTCCTCATACAAAAATTGTCTTTTCAAACATTCTTTAAAAACAAACAATTTAAAAAGAATTGAAAAGAGCACTATCGATAACTTCGTAAAGTGTTTTATAATGTCGCAATGAAAGTAATATTACCTGTAATACAGTTACTTTTAAAACATTTCATATAGAAGTAATATTCATATATTTACTGAAAAACTTGAACGATTCCTCATACAAAAATGTATTTTTCCAAAAATTCTTTAAAATGAAACCAATTTTAAAGGAATTGAAAATAGGTACTCTTGATAACTTAGTGATGATTTTTATAATTTTAAATCAAAACAACTTCGAAAGAATTAAAAAGAGCACTATCGATAACTTAGTGAATATTTCTATAATTTCGAAATGAAGTTAATATTTCCGTAGATACAGTCACCTTCTTAAACATTTCAAAAGGAAGTAATATTCATATATTTACTGATAAACTTGAACCATTCCTTATACAAAAATGTATTTTTCCAAACATTCTTTCAAATCAAAAAATTTTGAACGAATTGAAAAGCGCATTATTGGTAACTTAGTGGAGGTTTTTATAATTTCGCAAGTAAATTAATATTTCCGGAGCTACAGTCACTTTCTTAAACATTTCAAAAGAAAGTAATATTCATATATTTATTAATAAGCTTGAACCGCTTCTCATAAAAAAATGTATTTTTTCAAAAAGTCTTTCAAATGAAAACAATTTTAAAGGAATTGAAAAGAGCACTGTAAATAACTTAGTGAAGCTTTTTAAATTTCGCAATGAAATTAATATTTCCGTAGATACAGTCACTTTCTTAAACATTTCATAAAGAAGTAATATTCATATATTTACTGATAAACTTGAACCATTCCTCATACAAAAATGTATTTTTCCAAACATTCTTTCAAATCAAAAAATTTTGAACGAATTGAAAAGCGCATTATTGGTAACTTAGTGGAGGTTTTTATAATTTCGCAAGTAAATTAATATTTCCGGAGCTACAGTCACTTTCTTAAACATTTCAAAAGGAAGTAATATTCATATATTTATTGATAACCTTGAACCGCTTCTCATAAAAAATGTATTTTTTCATAATTTTTATGAATATAAAAGCCGAGATTTCTAATTTTGCATCACCAATTTTGTACACTTTTTCTTGAAATTTGTTGAACAACACTTGGGTGTAATTTTAATAAAAATGAAAGTCGAGATTTCTAATTTTCCATAAAAAAATGTTATAATTTTTCTTGAAATTTTTTGAATAAGTAACAGGTGTATTTTGTTTATATATTAAAGCTGAAATTTATAATTTTTAACACTTTTTCTTCAAAATGTTTGAATCAGTTACGAGTGTAATTTTTATAAATATAAAAGCTGGGATTTCTAATTTTGAAATAAAAATTGTTCTATACTTTTTCTTGAAAATTTTTGAATACGACACGTGTGCAATTTTTACAAAACATTTTGAAGAAAACGTATCAAAAATTGGTCATGCAAAATTAGAAATTTCAGCATTAATATATAAATAAAATGCACATGTCTTAATCAAAAAATTCAAGAAAAATTATAAAATTTTTTTTGGAAAATTAGAAATTTTGGCTTAAATATATAAATAAATTACACTTGTGACTAATTCATAAAATTTCGAGAAAAATTATAAAAATTTTTTATGGAAAATTAGAAATCTCGGCTTTTATATTTATAAAAATAACACTCTTGTCTTATTCAAAAATTTTCAAGAAAAAATATAGAAAATTTTTTCATGCAAAATTAGAAATCTCGGCTTTTATATTTAAAAAATTACACCCGTGACTTATTCTAACATTTTGAAGAAAACGTATCAAAAAATTGATAAGGCAAAGTTAGAAATTTCAGCATTAATATATAAATAAAATGCACATGTCTTTTTAAAAAAATTTAACAAAAATTATAAAATTTTTTTTTGGAAAATTAGAAATTTTGGCTTTAATATATAAATAAATTACACCTGTTACTTATTTAAAAAATTTCAAGAAAAATTGTAAAAATGTTTAATGAAAAATTAGAAATCTCGGCTTTTATATTTACAAAAATTACCCCCGTGTCTTATTCAAAAATTTTAAAGAAGTGTGTACAAAATTTTTCATGCAAAATTAGAAATCTCTACGTTTGAATTTGTAAAAATTGCACCCGTGTCGTATTCAAAAATTTTCAAGAAAAAGTATAAAACATTTTTTATTGCAAAATTAGAAATCCCAGCTTTTATATTCATAAAAATTACACCCGTAACTGATTCAAACATTTTGAAGAAAAAGTGTTAAAATATGGTCATCCAAAATTAAAAATTTTGGCTTTCCAAATATTTCAAGAAAAATTATAAGTTATCAATAATTTTTTTTTTTTTTTTTATTTATTTTTTTTTTATTTGCAATCTATTTACACTGTAATAATAAGCAAATTTAGTAAATACATTAACAATAAATAACAGTAGCCGTAAATTCCATTGAATTTAACAATTTAAAATTGATCAATTTTAAAGAATTCTATTATCAATACATTCACAGATATAATATAGCTTAAGATTTAAAGGGGAGATCTAATATGTGCATTCGTTTTAGTCGTCTAACTTCATCACTGTCGTCTAAAAGAATTATTGCAAGAATGTTTTGGTGGTCGCTCAGCCTTTTCATATAATTTCTGCTGTGATTTTTGATTTCATCCCTTATATTTGGAATATTGAGATCATTGTGAATTGAACTGTTTCTTATATAGCACGGAGCATCTATTATAAATCTTAGAGTTTTTGACTGAAATTTTTTAATTATATCAATGTTGGAATAGGAAGCAGTTCCCCATAATTGAATACCGTATGTCCATATAGGTTTCAATATGGTCTTATATAATAATAATTTGTTGTTTATATTTTATTCCGATCTTGGACCAAGAAGCCAGTACATTTTGTTTGTTTTAATTTTCAGTTGCTGTCTTTTTATTTTTATATGTGTTTTCCAAGTTAAGCGTCGATCGATATTAAGACCTAAATATTTGATTTCATTAGCCTTGGCTATTACGTCACCATTTAAGTTGATAGCAGGACAGTCACCATTTTTAAGTGTGAATGTGACGTGGGTGGATTTTTCTGCATTCACTTTAATATTCCACTTTTTTAGCCAATTACCAACTAAATCAAGCTGCGTTTGAATTATATTTGAGGCTATGGTTGCTGATTCGTTGGCTGCTAGTATAGCGATATCGTCAGCGTATGTTGTCGTCGCTTATCGGCATATCAGAAGTAAATAATGTGTACAGAGTTGGGCCCAATACGCTTCCTTGTGGTACACCAGCGTTAATGAATCCGATTTCTGAATCTTCGTCGTTGATGTTGACATAAAAACTACGATCACTAAGATAGGACTTGAGCAGGAGGTAAAAAGGAGCTGGTAGCAAATGTTTTAATTTACACAAAAGGCCATTATGTCATACTTTGTCAAATGCTTGTTTTACATCAAGAAATACTGATGAACAGTAGTGTTTCTTTTCAAGAGCGTCTCTTATTGTTTTTACAACTCTATGGCACTGCTCAGGAGTCCCATGTTTGTTTCGAAAACCAAATTGATGATCGGGTATAATTTGTAGAGATTCCAATATAGGCATTAACCTTTTTTGAAAAAGTCTTTCGAATAATTTCGATAAAATTGGTAGCAAACTGATAGGTCTGTAAGACTCAATTTTATATTATATAATATAATTATAATTTTAGCGTGTTTCCATTGAATTGGCAAATATGAGAGTCGCAAAACAGCATTAAACACAACTGAGAGAAAAATCATAGCCTTTTTAGGTAAAATTTTAAGAGTTTTAGCGTCTATATTGTCATAACCAGGAGATTTTTTTGAATTAAGTTTACTAATTTCATCTTCGATTTCCCGATATCTGAATGCATGCGACGTCTAAAAAATTATTGACTTTCGCATCTTCTTCTGCTGTACAGAAGGAAAATGGGGTAAATGTATTTTCAAGTTGCGACTTAAAAGCAGCAACTTTAGTAACGTCGGATCTACACCAAACGCCGTTTGAGTTCTTTATTGGAACATTTCATTTTTGAGCACGTTTCAGATATTTTGTGGCTTTCCAAAGATTATACTCATTTGTATGATTCGGACTTAATTTAACTAAATATTTACCAATAGATTCATTTTTCAAATCTTTTAATCTATTTTTCAAAATATTAGCCGCACGATTAAAACTTGTTTTATCTGAAGGTAATCTCGTTCTTTTCCAGATTTTACGTAGCCTTCTCTTCATAGCGATAAGTTGTCTTATTTCAAAAGATAGCTGAAAATTAGAGGTGTGACTGTTAGCTGATGGAGTGGATACAAACGAAGCTTCATGAATTAGTTTTGAAAAATTTTGAATTGCCATATCAACTTCAAATCCGGTTTTCAACGATAAGTTTAAATCAAGTTCTGCTTCAATAAACTGTTGAAAACAGTTGAGGTCAGTGTTTGGAGAAATAATCTTAGTGTTCCTTATTCGTTTTTTACAAACAGTTGAAAAGTGTACAATAATTGGACTGTGGTCGGAACTTAAATCATCACTAGATACAACCTCAAACAAGTTGGGAGGAATCCCTTTATAAATAAAGAAATTTAAAAGATCAGGTATTTTGTTAGCATCAGCTGGCCAGTAAGTGGGTGCTCCTGTCGATAAGGAGCTGTAATTGTTTCTGGTGATGCATTTGAAAAGTTCTTTACCTTTTGGGTTAGTTAAACGTTATCCCCACCATGTGTGTTTGGCGTTGTAGTCTCCGCCAACTAGGAATCTATTGCCGATAATTTTAAAAAAGTTTTCATATTGATCACATTTAATACTGTATCTTGGCGGGGAATAAACAGAATAAATGGACACACTACAATTATTGCAAATTATTCTAACTCCGGCAGCCTGCATATATACTTCAGTTATTGGTTCTAGTATTTCATATTTAATAGTGGATTTTATGACGATAGCTGCTCCAGCATGAGCCCTGTCATTTGGTTGATTGGCTGTTATTATGTCGAATCCTCTTATCCGAAAAAGGGATTTACTGGTAAGGTGTGTTTCCGAAACTAATAAAATGTCAATAAAATTGGTTTTTAGGAATATTTCTATTTCATTTACATGATTCAAAATGCCATTAGCATTCCATTCTCCAATTATGAGATCTATTTGCATAGTTTTGTCATTAACATTGACATCATATTCATCAAAGTATTGGTTAACTCAATTTGTTTCTCTAACATCGACTCAATTTTTTGAAGGACATTATTTACTCCATCATTAGTTCCTCTGACGGCTTGGGTGTATGTTACCTGACCACTATTTTGAGTAGCACCGGGGATATTATGGTTAAAATTGTAGTTTTCATTTATCACATTCCTTGCACTTATATTTTTGCGTTTAGTGATCAGGTTTTGATATACTACACAGCCCCTATAATTCGCAGTATGTTTTCCTAAACAATGAACACATTGCGGTGGAGTACTTGACGACTTAGTGCATTCATTAGTGGGATGTTCCAGTCCACATTTAACACATGAATATGGTTTTCTACAATATGACTTAGTGTGCCCAAATTGTTGACATCGAAAACACTGAACAATATCATTGAATTTTTTTGGCGCTTCTATAACAACAGTGGCGTTACCAAATGTCTTTACATTATAAATTTCATTATTGTTAGACTTGGGGTCTAAGTCAACGAAAAACATTGGCAGAGGGTTCTTTGTTATATGGCTTCTTATATTTCTTACATTTCTTACTTGGTGTCCTAACAATATCAAATTAGCTTTTATATCAGTAATTGGTGTCTTATGGTGAAGACCTTTTATAACTGCTGTGAAGGCCCGTTCTTGTTTCAATTGATAAGTATGAAATATTATGTTGTTATCGTCAAGGTATTTAGTTATTTTTCGGTAAGAGTCAACTGTCTTAATGTTTAAACGAACCTGTCCGTCACTGTACGACTTGTAATAAAATTCATTGTGTCCAACTACTTTGCTTAACTTATTGACCATCTTAGCAATGTCACCGACATTTGGAATAAGAATTGGCGGAGCTTTTTGATGTTGAGATTCTTGAGGTGATGTAATTTCATTAGCCTTTTCATTATCATTAGAGGCAAGAGCTGCAAATCGGTTAGATGTAGACGGACCTGTTTCTAGTTGATGTCTTTTTGGGTTGTTCATCTGTGGTGATTGGGAATTTGCTCTCTTAAGATTTTTTGCGGGAACATACTGCCAGCCAAAGTCTGCATCAGAACTACTATCACTTAGATTGGCTTCGTAGACATCATCATCATCATCATCATCATTATTGACACCGCTAGTCTGTTTCACTTTTTCAGTTTTTTGTTTTTGGTTTTTAACTGCACTGTTGCATAGAGCATAGTTTTGTTGTTGTCAACAAGAACGTTCAAGTAGTTTTTATTGCTCGTCACTTGTAAATTTCTGTATTTTGTTTTTCTATTTGTTATAATTTTTTTTTTTTTTTTTAATATTGTTTTATTTACGATCTATTTTACAATTAAAATAATAAGCAAATTTCATGACTCTTAAATAACAACATAACATATATTGAGTTTCCTAAAACCCAAAAACAAAATAAATACAAGAAGAATTTACTTTTTAATTAAAATACAGAGTAACGAATTCTAACTTTTTCTATTTTCGGAAGGGAAGGTCAAGTACATGAAGTCTTTTAAGTCTTTGGATTTCATTGCTATCATCTAAAAGACTGATTGCTAACACGTTGGAATGATTGCTTAGTCTATTTAGGTATCTCTCGCTGAAGTTATTTATTTCGTCTTTGACCAATAAAATTCGAAGATCTTTGTGTATATTTTTGTTGGTCATAAACCAAGGCGCATTTGTTAAAAGTCGTAGGGTTTTTGACTGGTACCTCTGTAGTATCTCAACGTTAGAATTACTTGTAGTTCCCCACAGCTGGATGCCATATGTCCATATCGGTTTAAGTATTGTTTTGTAAAGCAGAATCTTGTTTTCTAAGCTTAAGCTTGATCTTGGGCCCAATAACCAAAACATTTTTCTTGTTTTTAAATTAAGTTGCTCACGTTTCTTTTTGACATGCTCCTTCCAAGTTAGTCTTCGATCGAGATGAAGCCCTAAATATTTTACAGTTATGCAACTTGGTATAATTGTACCATTTAGGTAAACAGGCGAGCAATCATTTTTTCTGAGGGTGTATGTAACATGGACAGACTTTGAATTATTAACTTTAATGTTCCATTTTTGAAGCCAATCTTGAAGAAGATTCAATTCATTTTGCAGCAACTCGGAAGCTATTACCGGTGATTCATTGGCGGCTAATAAAGCAGTATCATCTGCGTATTTAGCAGTAGTTATATTTTCAATTGTAGGCATATCTGCTGTAAAAATTGTGTACAATACTGGACCCAGAACACTGCCTTGTGGAATACCTGCATTAATGAAGCCGAAACTTGAATAATTTTCATGTATGCTCACAAAAAAGGATCTTCCCTGTATATATGCTTTAAGAAGCAAATAAAATGGCGCTGGGATAAGGGTTTTCAATTTATATAAAAGTCCATTGTGCCAGACTCTGTCAAAATCTTGTTGCACATCTAAAAACACTGCAGAACAATACAATTTTCTTTCTAAGGCGTATGAGATCTTATTGACAATCCTATGACATTGTTCTGGCGTGCCATGCTTATGCCTAAAACCGAATTGGTAGTCTGGTATAATATTTTGCTCTTCTAAGATTGGCGTTAATCTCTTTAAAAATAGCCTTTCAAAAATTTTTGAAAAACTTGACAACAAACTGATTGGTCTATAGGAAGCAACGTTATTTTCGGGCTTATTTGGTTTTAGTACCATTATTATTTTTGCATATTTCCACTGCGACGGAAAATGGTTCAGCCTTAAAATAGAATTATAAATTGTTGTGAGAAAAACAATTCCTTTTTTTGGCAAAGATTTTAAAACCTTGGAATCAATATTATCGTAGCCATTTGTAATAATTGCAAAATATTTATGACTTGGTTTATATTGATTTTTTTTTTATTTGTTTTTTTTTCAATTTTTTTTTTATTAATAATTTGTTTTTGTAAAAGAAATTTATCACTTAAGAATTAAAAATCTTACGCGAGCTCGCAATAAAAACGTCTTCTAGTGATCGCACTTAGATTAAGACTGAGTTATCAATAATGCGCTTGTCAATTCGTTCAAAATTTTTTTGATTTGAAAGAATGTTTGGAAAAATTTATTTTTGTATACGGAATGGTTCAAGTTTATCAGTAAATATATGAACATTACTTCTATATGAAATGTTCAAGAAAGTGACTGTATCTCCGGAAATATTAATTTTATTGCGAAATTATAAAAATCTGCACCAAGTTACCGATAGTGGTCTTTTCAATTCTTTTTAAATTGTTTGATTTGAAAGAATGTTTGAAAAGACAATTTTTGTATGAAGAGTAGTTTAACTAAAAAAAAAAAAATATATTAAAACAAATATATGAATATTACTTTCATATGAAATTTTGAATTGAAAAGCGCTAAGTTATTAACAGTGCTCTTTTCAATTCCTTTAAAATTGTTTTTATTTGAAAGAGTTTTTAAAAAAATTAATTTTTTTATGAGAAGTGGTTCAAGCTTATCAATAAATATATGAATATTACTTCATTTTGAAATGTTTAAGAAAGTTACTGTAGCTCCGGAAATATTAATTTCATTGCGAAATTATAAAAACCTCCACTAAGTTATCAATAATGCGCTTTTCAATTCGTTCAAAATTTTTTTTATTTGAATGAATGTTTCAAAAAATACATTTTTGTATGAGGAATGGTTCAAGTTTATCAGTAAATATATGAATATTACTTTTCTATATAAAATGTTAAAAAAAGTAACTGTAGCTCCGGAAATATTAATTTTATTCCGAAATTATAAAAATCTGCACTAAGTTATCAATAATGCGCTTTTTAATTCGTTCAAAATTTTTTTGATTTGAAAGAATGTTTGGAAAAATACATTTTTGTATGAGGAATGGTTCAAGTTTTTTTAAAGAATTTTTAAAAAAATACATATTTGGAAAAATACATTTTTGCATGAGGAAAAATTAGAAATTGCAGCTTTATTATATGAATAAATTAGACCCGTGACTTTTTCCAAAAATTTCAAGAGAGATTATACAAATTTTTTATGGCAAATAAGAAATCTCGGCTTTTATATTTACAAAAATTACACCCGGTCTTATTCAAAAATTTTCAAGAAAGAGTATAGAAAATTTTTCATGCAATATTAGAAATCTCGGCTTTTATGTATACAAAAATTACACCCGTGACTTATTCAAACTTTTTGCAGAAAACGTATCAAAAATTGGTCATGCAAAATTAGAAATTTCAGCATTTATATATAAATAAAATACACATGTGTTATACAAAAATTGCGAGAAAAATTATAAAATTTTTTTTTTTTAAAATTAGAAACTTTTGCTTTAATATATAAATAAATTACACCTGTGACTTATTCATAAAATTAAAAAAAAATTATAAACATTTTTTATGGAAAATTAGAAATCTCGGCTTTTATATTTATTAAAATAACACTCTTGTCTTATTCAAAAATTTTAAAGAAAAAGTGTACAAAATTTTTCATGCAAAATTAGAAATCTCGGCTTTTGAAGTTGTTAAAATTACACCCATGTCGTTTTAAAAAATTTTAAAGAAAAAGTATAGAACATTTTTTCATGCAAAATTAGAAATCTCGAGTTTTATATTTATAAAAATTACACCCGTGACTTATTCTAACATTTTGAAGAAAACGTATCAAAAATTGGTCATGCAAAATTAGAAATTTCAGCATTAATATATAAATAAAATGCACATGTCCTAATCAAAAAATTTCAAGAAAAATTATAAAAATTTTTTTGGAAAATTAGAAATTTTGGCCTTAATATATAAATAAATTACACCTGTGATTTATTCAAAAAATTTTAAGAAAAAGTGTACAAAATTTTTCATGCAGAATTAGAAATCTTGGCTTTTGAATTTGTAAAAATTACACCCCTGTCGTTTTCAAAAATTTTCAAGAAAAAGTATAGAACATTTTTTCATGCAAAATTAGAAATCTCGGGTTTTATATTTATAAAAATTACACCCGTAACTGATTCAAACATTTTGAAGAAAAAGTGTTAAAAATTAGAAATTTCAGCTTTAATATATAAACAAAATACACATGTTTTATTCAAAAAATTTCAAGAAAAATTATAAAATTTTTTTATTGAAAATTAGAAATCTCGACTATCCATGTGTTATTCAAAAATTTTCAAGAAAAAGTGTACAAAATTGGTGATGCAAAATTAGAAATCTCGGCTTTTATATTCATAAAAATTACACCTGTGACTTATTCAAACATTTTGAAGAAAAAGTGTTAAAATATGGTCATGCAAAATTAAAAATTTTGGCTTTCCAAAAATTTCAAGAAAAATGATAAGTTATCAATAATGCGCTTCTCAATAAGTTCAAATTTTTTTTGATTTGAAAGAATGTTTGGAAAAATACATTTTTGTATGATGAATGGTTCAAGTTTATCAGTAAATATATGAATATTACTTCTATATGAAATGTTTAAAAAATTAACTGTAGATCGGGAAATATTAATTTTATTGCGAAATTATAAAAATCTGCACCAAGTTACCGATAGTGCTCTCTTCAATTCTCTTAAAGCTCTTTTGATTTGAAAGATTTTATGAAAACATACATTTTTAAATGAGAAGTGGTTTAAGTTTATCAATAAATTAATAAAAATTACTTCCTTTTGAAATGTTTAAGAAAGTGACTGGAGCTCCGGAAATATTAATTTCATTGCGAAATTATAAAAACCTCCACTAATTTATCAATAATGCGCTTTTCAATTCGTTCAATTTTTTTTTGATTTTAAAGAATGTTTGGAAAAATACATTTTTGTATGAGAAATGGTTCAAGTTTATCAGTAAATATATGAATATTACTTCTTTATGAAATGTTTAAGAAAGTGACTGTATCTCCGGAAATACTAATTTCGTTGCGAAATTATAAAAATCTTCACTAAGTTATCAATAGTGCTCTTTTGAATTCTTTCAAAACTATTTTAAATTGAAAGAATTTTTAAAAAAATACATATTTGGAAAAATACATTTTTGCATGAGGAAAAATTAGAAATTGCAGCTTTATTATACGAATAAATTAGACCCGCAACTTTTTCCAAAAATTTCAAGAAAGATTATACAAATTTTTTATGGAAAATAAGAAATCTCGGCTTTTATATTTACAAAAATTACACCCGGTCTTATTCAAAAATTTTCAAGAAAGAGTATACAAAATTTTTCATGCAATATTAGAAATATCGGCTTTTATGTATACAAAAATTACACCCGTGACTTATTCAAACATTTTGAAGAAAAAATGGTAAAATATGGTCATGCAAAATTAAAAATTTTGGCTTTCCAAAAATTTGAAGAAAAATGATAAGTTATCAATAATGCGCTTCTCAATAAGTTCAAATTTTTTTTGAATTGAAAGAATGTTTGGAAAAATACATTTTTGCATGAGGAATGGTTCAAGTTTATCAGTAAATATATGAATATAACTTCTATATGAAATGTTTAAAAAATTAACTGTAGCTCGGGAAATATTAATTTTATTGCGAAATTGTAAAAATCTGCACCAAGTTACCGATAGTTCTCTTTTCAATTCATTTAAAACTCTTTTATTTGAAAGATTTTATGAAAACATACATTTTTAAATGAGAAGTGGTTTAAGTTTATCAATAAATTAATAAAAATTACTTCCTTATGAAATGTTTAAGAAAGTGACTGTATCTCCGGAAATATTAATTTCGTTGCGAAATTTTAAAATCTTCACTAAGTTATCACTAATGCGCTTTTCAATTCGTTCAAAATTTTTTTCATTTGAAAGAATGTTTGGAAAATTACATTTTTGTATGAGGAATGGTTTAAGCTTATCAGTAAATATATGAATACTACTTCTATATGAAATGTTTAAAAAAGTAACTGCAGCTCCGGAAATATTAATTTCATTGCGAAATTATAAAAATGTGCACCAAGTTACCGATAGTGCTCTTTTCAATTCTTTTAAAACTCTTTTGGTTTGAAAGATTTTATGAAAACAGAAATTTTTAAAGGAGAAGTAGTTTAAGTTTATCAATAAATTAATAAAAATTACTTCCTTATGAAATGTTTAAGAAAGTGACTGTATCTACGGAAATATTAATTTCAGTGCGAAATTATAAAAAGCTTCACTAAGTTAGCAACAGTGCTCTTTTGAATTCTTTCAAAACTGTTGTAAATTGAAAGAATTTTTAAAAAAATACATATTTGGAAATATACATTTTTTCATGAGGAAAAATTAGAAATGGCAGCTTTATTATATGAATAAATTAGACCCGTGACTTTTCCAAAAATTTCAAGAAAGATTATACAAATTTTTTATGGAAAATAAGAAATCTCGGCTTTTATATTTACAAAAATTACACCCGGTCTTATTCAAAAATTTTCAAGAAAGAGTGTACAAAATTTTTTATACAAAATTAGAAATCTCGAGTTTTATATATATAAAAATTACACCCCGGACTTATTCTAACATTTTGAAGAAAACGTATCAAAAATTTGTCATGCAAAATTAGAAATTTCAGCATTTATATATAAAAAAAATACACATGTTTTAATCAAAAATTTCGAGAAAAATCATAAATTTTTTTTTTTAAATTAGAAACTTTTGCTTTAATATATAAATAAATTACACCTGTGACTTATTCATAAAATTAAAAAAAATTATAAACATTTTTTATGGAAAATTAGAAATCTCGGCTTTTATATTTATTAAAATAACACTCTTGTCTTATTCAAAAATTTTAAAGAAAAAGTGTACAAAATTTTTCATGCAAAATTAGAAATCTCGGCTTTTGAAGTTGTTAAAATTACACCCATGTCGTTTTAAAAAATTTTAAAGAAAAAGTATAGAACATTTTTTCATGCAAAATTAGAAATCTCGAGTTTTATATTTATAAAAATTACACCCGTGACTTATTCTAACATTTTGAAGAAAACGTATCAAAAATTGGTCATGCAAAATTAGAAATTTCAGCATTAATATATAAATAAAATGCACATGTCCTAATCAAAAAATTTCAAGAAAAATTATAAAAATTTTTTTTGGAAAATTAGAGATTTTGGCCTTAATATATAAATAAATTACACCTGTGACTTATTCAAAAAATTTTAAGAAAAAGTGTACAAAATTTTTCATGCAAAATTAGAAATCTTGGCTTTTGAATTTGTAAAAATTACACCCCTGTCGTTTTCAAAAATTTTCAAGAAAAAGTATAGAACATTTTTTCATGCAAAATTAGAAATCTCGGGTTTTATATTTATAAAAATTACACCCGTAACTGATTCAAACATTTTGAAGAAAAAGTGTTAAAAATTAGAAATTTCAGCTTTAATATATAAACAAAATACACATTTTTTATTCAAAAAATTTCAAGAAAAATTATAAATTTTTTTTATTGAAAATTAGAAATCTCGACTATCCATGTGTTATTCAAAAATTTTCAAGAAAAAGTGTACAAAATTGGTGATGCAAAATTAGAAATCTCGGCTTTTATATTCATAAAAATTACACCTGTGACTTATTCAAACATTTTGAAGCAAAAGTGTTAAAATATGGTCATGCAAAATTAAAAATTTTGGCTTTCCAAAAATTTCAAGCAAAATGATAAGTTATCAATAATGCGCTTCTCAATAAGTTCAAATTTTTTTTGATTTGAAAGAATGTTTGGAAAAATACATTTTTGTATGAGGAATGGTTCAAGTTTATCAGTAAATATATGAATATTACTTCTATATGAAATGTTTAAAAAATTAACTGTAGCTCGGCAAATATTAATTTTATTGTGAAATTATAAAAATCTGCACCAAGTTACCGATAGTGCTCTTTTCAATTCTCTTAAAGCTCTTTTGATTTGAAAGATTTTATGAAAACATACATTTTTAAATGAGAAGTGGTTTAAGTTTATCAATAAATTAATAAAAATTACTTCCTTTTGAAATGTTTAAGAAAGTGACTGGAGCTCCGGAAATATTAATTTCATTGCGAAATTATAAAAACCTCCACTAATTTATCAATAATGCGCTTTTCAATTCGTTCAATTTTTTTTTGATTTTAAAGAATGTTTGGAAAAATACATTTTTGTATGAGAAATGGTTCAAGTTTATCAGTAAATATATGAATATTACTTCCTTTTGAAATGTTTAAGAAGGTGACTGTATCTACGGAAATATTAATTTCATTGCGAAATTATTAAAATCTTCACCAAATTATAGTTTCAATTCTTTTAAGATTGTGTGATTTGAATGAATGTTTGAAAACACAATTATTGTATGAGGAGTAGTTCAAATAAAAAAAATATATTAAAATAAATATATGAATATTACTTTCATATGAAACTTTGAATTGAAAAGCGCTAAGTTATTAACAGTGCTCTTTTCAATTCCTTTAAAATTGTTTTCGTTTGAAAGAGTTTTTGAAAAAATACATTTAATTATGAGAAGCGGTGCAAGCTTATCAATAAATATATGAATATTACTTCCTTTTGAAATGTTTAAGAAAGTGACTGTATCTCCGGAAATACTAATTTCGTTGCGAAATTATAAAAATCTTCACTAAGTTATCAATAGTGCTCTTTTGAATTCTTTCAAAACTGTTTTAAATTGAAAGAATTTTTAAAAAAATACATATTTGGAAAAATACATTTTTGCATGAGGAAAAATTAGAAATTGCAGCTTTATTATATGAATAAATTAGACCCGTGACTTTTTCCAAAAATTTCAAGATAGATTATACAAATTTTTTATGGAAAATAAGAAATCTCGGCTTTTATATTTACAAAAATTACACCCGGTCTTATTCAAAAATTTTCAAGAAAGAGTATACAAAATTTTTCATGCAATATTAGAAATCTCGGCTTTTATGTATACAAAAATTACACCCGTGACTTATTCAAACATTTTGAAGAAAAAGTGTTAAAATATGGTCATGCAAAATTAAAAATTTTGGCTTTCCAAAAATTTGAAGAAAAATGATAAGTTATCAATAATGCGCTTCTCAATAAGTTCAAAGTTTTTTTGAATTGAAAGAATGTTTGGAAAAATACATTTTTGTATGAGGAATGGTTCAAGTTTATCAGTAAATATATGAATATTACATCTATATGAAATGTTTAAAAAATTAACTGTAGCTCGGGAAATATTAATTTTATTGAGAAATTATAAAAATCTGCACCAAGTTACCGATAGTTCTCTTTTCAATTCATTTAAAACTCTTTTATTTGAAAGATTTTATGAAAACATACATTTTTAAATGAGAAGTGGTTTAAGTTTATCAATAAATTAATAAAAATTACTTCCTTATGAAATGTTTAAGAAAGTGACTGTATCTCCGGAAATATTAATTTCGTTGCGAAATTTTAAAATCTTCACTAAGTTATCTATAGTGCTCTTTTCAATTCTTTCAAAATTGTTTTGATTTTAAAGAATGTTTGGAAAAATACATTTTTGTATGAGGAATGGTTCAAGTTTATCATTAAATATATGAATATTACTTTCTTATGAAATGGTTAAGAAAGTAACTGTATCTACGGAAATATTAATTTCATTGCAAAATTATAAAAACCTCTACTAAGTTATCACTAATGCGCTTTTCAATTCGTTCAAAATTTTTTTCATTTCAAAGAATGTTTGGAAAATTACATTTTTGTATGAGGAATGGTTTAAGCTTATCAGTAAATATATGAATATTACTTCTATATGAAATGTTTAAAAAAGTAACTGCAGCTCCCGAAATATTAATTTCATTGCGAAATTATAAAAATGTGCACCAAGTTACCGATAGTGCTCTTTTCAATTCTTTTAAAATTCTTTTGGTTTGAAAGATTTTATGAAAACAGAAATTTTTAAAGGAGAAGTAGTTTAAGTTTATCAATAAATTAATAAAAATTACTTCCTTATGAAATGTTTAAGAAAGTGACTGTATCTACGGAAATATTAATTTCAGTGCGAAATTATAAAAAGCTTCACTAAGTTAGCAACAGTGCTCTTTTGAATTCTTTCAAAACTGTTGTAAATTGAAAGAATTTTTAAAAAAATACATATTTGGAAATATACATTTTTTCATGAGGAAAAATTAGAAATGGCAGCTTTATTATATGAATACATTAGACCCGTGACTTTTCCAAATATTTCAAGAAAGATTATACAAATTTTTTATGGAAAATAAGAAATCTCGGCTTTTATATTTACAAAAATTACACCCGGTCTTATTCAAAAATTTTCAAGAAAGAGTATACAAAATTTTTTATACAAAATTAGAAATCTCGAGTTTTATATTTATAAAAATTACACCCCGGACTTATTCTAACATTTTGAAGAAAACTTATCAAAAATTTGTCATGCAAAATTAGAAATTTCAGCATTTATATATAAATGAAATACACATGTTTTAATCAAAAATTTCGAGAAATATCATAAATTTTTTTTTTTTTAAATTAGAAACTTTTGCTTTAATATATAAATAAATTACACCTGTGACTTATTCATAAAATTAAAAAAAATTATTAACATTTTTTATGGAAAATTAGAAATCACGGCTTTTATATTTATTAAAATAACACACTTGTCTTATTCAAAAATTTTAATGAAAAAGTGTACAAAATTTTTCATGCAAAATTAGAAATCTCGGCTTTTGAAGTTGTTAAAATTACACCCATGTCGTTTTAAAAAATTTTAAAGAAAAAGTATAGAACATTTTTTCATGCAAAATTAGAAATCTCGAGTTTTATATTTATAAAAATTACACCCGTGACTTATTCTAACATTTTGAAGAAAACGTATCAAAAATTGGTCATGCAAAATTAGAAATTTCAGCATTAATATATAAATAAAATGCACATGTCCTAATCAAAAAATTTCAAGAAAAATTATAAAAATTTTTTTTGGAAAATTAGAGATTTTGGCCTTAATATATAAATAAATTACACCTGTAACTTATTCAAAAAATTTTAAGAAAAAGTGTACAAAATTTTTCATTCAAAATTAGAAATTTTGGCTTTTATATTCATAAAAATTACACCCGTGACTTATTCAAACATTTTGAAGAAAAAGTGTTAAAATATGGTCATGCAAAATTAAAAATTTTGGCTTTCCAAAAATTTCAAGAAAAATGATAAGTTATCAATAATGCGCTTCTCAATAAGTTCAAATTTTTTTTGATTTGAAAGAATGTTTGGAAAAATACATTTTTGTATGAGGAATGGTTCAAGTTTATCAGTAAATATATGAATATTACTTCTATATGAAATGTTTAAAAAATTAACTGTAGCTCGGGAAATATTAATTTTATTGTGAAATTATAAAAATCTGCACCAAGTTACCGATAGTGCTCTTTTCAATTCTCTTAAAGCTCTTTTGATTTGAAAGATTTTATGAAAACATACATTTTTAAATGAGAAGTGGTTTAAGTTTATCAATAAATTAATAAAAATTACTTCCTTTTGAAATGTTTAAGAAAGTGACTGGAGCTCCGGAAATATTAATTTCATTGCGAAATTATAAAAACCTCCACTAATTTATCAATAATGCGCTTTTCAATTCGTTCATTTTTTTTTTGATTTTAAAGAATGTTTGGAAAAATACATTTTTGTATGAGAAATGGTTCAAGTTTATCAGTAAATATATGAATATTACTTCTTTATGAAATGTTTAAGAAAGTGACTGTATCTCCGGAAATACTAATTTCGTTGCGAAATTATAAAAATCTTCACTAAGTTATCAATAGTGCTCTTTTGAATTCTTTCAAAACTGTTTTAAATTGAAAGAATTTTTAAAAAAATACATATTTGGAAAAATACATTTTTGCATGAGGAAAAATTAGAAATTGCAGCTTTATTATATGAATAAATTAGACCCGTGACTTTTTCCAAAAATTTCAAGATAGATTATACAAATTTTTTATGGAAAATAAGAAATCTCGGCTTTTATATTTACAAAAATTACACCCGGTCTTATTCAAAAATTTTCAAGAAAGAGTATACAAAATTTTTCATGCAATATTAGAAATCTCGGCTTTTATGTATACAAAAATTACACCCGTGACTTATTCAAACATTTTGAAGAAAAAGTGTTAAAATATGGTCATGCAAAATTAAAAATTTTGGCTTTCCAAAAATTTGAAGAAAAATGATAAGTTATCAATAATGCGCTTCTCAATAAGTTCAAAGTTTTTTTGAATTGAAAGAATGTTTGGAAAAATACATTTTTGTATGAGGAATGGTTCAAGTTTATCAGTAAATATATGAATATTACATCTATATGAAATGTTTAAAAAATTAACTGTAGCTCGGGAAATATTAATTTTATTGAGAAATTATAAAAATCTGCACCAAGTTACCGATAGTTCTCTTTTCAATTCATTTAAAACTCTTTTATTTGAAAGATTTTATGAAAACATACATTTTTAAATGAGAAGTGGTTTAAGTTTATCAATAAATTAATAAAAATTACTTCCTTATGAAATGTTTAAGAAAGTGACTGTATCTCCGGAAATATTAATTTCGTTGCGAAATTTTAAAATCTTCACTAAGTTATCAATAGTGCTCTTTTCAATTCTTTCAAAATTGTTTTGATTTTAAAGAATGTTTGAAAAAATACATTTTGGTATGAGAAATGGTTCAAGTTTATCAGTAAATATATGAATATTACTTCTTTATGAAATGTTTAAGAAAGTGACTGTATGTCCGGTAAAATTACTTTCATTCCGAAATTATAAAAATCTTCACAAAATTATCAATCGATCGCTCTTCATTCTTTTAAAACTGCTTTGATTTGAAAGAATTTATGAAAACATACATTTTTAAATAAGAAGTGGTTTAAGTTTATCAGTAAATATATGAATATTACTTCTTTACGAAATGTTTAAGAAAGTGACTGTATCTCCGGAAATATTAATTTCATTACGAAATTATAAAAATCTTCACAAAATTATCAATCGATCGCTCTTCATTCTTTTAAAACTGCTTTGATTTGAAAGAATTTATGAAAACATACATTTTTAAATAACAAGTGGTTTAAGTTTATCAATAAATTAATAAAAATTACTTCCTTATGAAATGTTTAAGAAAGTGACTGTATCTCCGGAAATATTAATTTCATTGCGAAATTATTAAAATCTTCACCAAGTTTTTGTTTCAATTCTTTTAAAATTGTGTGATTTGAATGAATGTTTAAAAAGACAATTTTTGTATGAGGAGTAGTTCAAATAAAAAAAAATATTAAAATAAATATATGAATATTACTTTCGTATGAAGCTTTGAATTGAAAAGCACTAAGTTATTAAGAGTGCTCTTTTCAATTCCTTTAAAATTGTTTTCATTTGAAAGAGTTTTTGAAAAACTACGTTTTTTTATGAGAAGCGGTTCAAGCTTATCAATAAATATATGAATATTACTTCCTTTTGAAATGTTTAAGAAAGCGATTGTATCTACGGAAATATTAACTTCATTGTGAAGTTATAGAAATATTCACTGTGAAAATTTTTATAATTTCTTAATGAAATTAATATTTCCGGAGATACAGTCACTTTTTTAAATATTTCATATAGAAGTAATATTCATATTTTTACTGATAAGCTTAAACGATTCCTCATACAAAAATGTATTTTTCCAAAAGTCTTTAAAATGCAACCAATTTTGAACGAATTGACAAGCGAATTATTGATAACTTATAATTTTTCTTGAAATATTTGGAAAGGCAAAATTTTTAATTTTGTATGACCATATTTTAACAGCTTTTCTTCAAAATGTTTGTCACGGGTGTAATTTTGATGAATATAAAAGCCGAGATTTCTAATTTTACATCACCAATTTTGTACACTTTTTCTTGAAAATTTTTGAATAACACATGGGTGTAATTTTAATAAATATGAAAGTCGAGATTTCTAATTTTACATAAAAAATGTTTATAATTTTTTTGGAAATTTTTGGATTAAGACATGTGCATTTTATTTAAAAATTAATTAAATTAAAAATGGCAAAATAAGTTTTTAAGTCTAAATGGAAAAAATTTATATATAATTCAGTTTGTTTATCATCAAAAAAATTTTTTTTTAGCAATTTTAGACAAGTTTTTGATTGGAACTGAGTGCAAACTTGTTTAAAATGTAGCCACAAAGAATATTAAATTAAAAATGGCCAAATACGTTTTTAGGTATGCATGGAAAAAATTTATATCTAATTCGGTTTGTTTATCATCAAAATTTATTTTTGGCATTTTTGCACAAGTTTTTGATTGGAACAGAGTGCAAACTTTTTCAAAATATAGCCACGGGTGATAGTAATTAAATAATGGTAATATAAGTTCTAAAATCTTAATAGATCGTTTTTTTATCTATTTCGGTTTGTTTATCATCAACATTTTTTTTACCATTTTTGGACAAGTTTTTGATTGTAACTGAGTGCAAACTTGTTCAAAATGTAGCCACGAGTGATAGTAATTAAATAATGTTAATATAAGTTTTTAAATCTGCATGGATTTTTTTTGACCAAATTTGGTTTGTTTATCATCATAACTTTTTACAATTTTTGGATCAGTTTTTGTTTGCAACTGGCAAAATAAGTTTTTAAATCTACACGCAAAACATTTATATCTAATTCGGTTTGTTTATCATCATAACTTTTTACCATTTTTTAACAAGTTCTTGATTGCAACTGAGTGCAAACATGTGCAAAATGTAGCCACAAGTGAAATTATTTTAAAAATGGCAAAATAAGTTTTTAAGTCTACATGAAAAATTTATATCTAATTTGGTCTGTTTTACATCAAAATTTATTTTTGGCATTTTGAACCAGTTTTTGATTGTAACTGAGTGCAAACTTGTTCAAAATATAACCACGGATGGTAGTAATTAAGTAATGGTAATATAAGTTTTTAAATCTGCTTGGAAAATATTTATATCTAATTCGGTTTGTTTATCATCAACACTTTTTGCCATTTTTTATGAAGTTTTTGATTGGAACTGGGTGCAAACTTGTTCAAAATATAGCCACGAGAGTTAGCGACGCTCATGCATAAACATGTTAATAAACATATACATGTTATTTCCCTAATATTCTTTTAAGATAACAAGTAAATTTCCATAGATGATAAGAGGGTAATTAGTAACTAGACATATCATAAACAACAATTTATGTAAACACACGTAAACAACCCTAACTAAATATGTAAAATAATCTAAACTACTGAGCAAAGGAATAAGATAAAAAGGGTCAAACAAATATCATAAATATACAAATATTGTAAAGACCATAAAATATCATAAATATACAAATATTGTAAAGATCATAAAATATCATAAATATTGTAAGCATATGTACAAAACATCTTCTTTATCTCTTTGTTCCAAAATATCCATTAAAAGAAAGGAAATATTATTTGTAACAAATTAGAATTAAAAAAGATATTTTTGGAATTTGGCAGTTTAGTTAAGATTTAGCATAAGTACAGAACAGAACTCATTTTAAGAAAATATAAATAAAAAATAAAAGTTGCGTAGCCGACCAAAAAATTATATTTTTTTTATTTAACGTGAAAACGTAGAATTTAATTGGCGATCCTGCCAGGAGCAACATATACTTTGTTGTTTCAGCGAGACGGACCATCGGAATCCTTGTCGCAGCAAGGACATATAAATCTTCATAGAAGAAAAAATAAATAATTCTCCATAGAAGAGGATATAATTTAAACAAAGTACTCTGTAAAAAATTTACATATGTGAATAATTTTTTAAAGTAAAAAGAAAAAAAGCCAATAATAAGGTCGTGCATAGATGTCAAAAAGAAGATCTATATTTGATAAATTACGTCCCTTAGAGCATATAGAAGAAACGACTATGTCAAATAACGTAGAAATCGAAATGCTTACACAGCAAATGGCGGCGTTACAAGCCATGATGCAGACAATGATACAGCAACATACAACGGAAGTTAATGCACTGAAACATCAAATACAATAGGTAGGAGTAAACCCTCTTATAAACCAACCTCGACCTGCACCACTGGAAGCAATAGAAACAAGAATTACAAACCCCAATGAAGTCAAGTTAGAAGTTTTCAAATCACTCCCTATATTTGATGGTGAAATCACAAAATACCGAGTATGGAGAGAGGATACATCTCGTATGATGGATAGCATAGAGCCTCTCAAGGGCACAAGTATCTATTCACAAGCATTACAAATAGTCAAGACAAAAATACAAGGAGCAGCAGCGATGGTCTTGGCAAATCATGGCACTATATTCAATTTTGATGCCATTAGAAATAGACTCGACTACACCTATACAGATGCACGTCCCCTGTACGTTTTGCAGGAGGAAATGAAAAGGTGTTATCAGGGAAGAAAAACCCTAGAAGAATTCCATGATGAAATAAATAAAAGCTTGAGCCTGATAATTTCAAAAATATCGATGTCCGGATATGGACAAGAAGCCGTAAGTGCAATGACAGATCAAGCCAAATAAGATTCCGTCAGAGTATTTATAACGGGAGTTAACAATACGTTTGTACAATCCACGTTATATGCAAACGCTTCAGAAAATTTAGAGCATGCATACACTATTGTACGCACCATTGAGCATGACAGTAGACACCAGAACTTGAAGCTGTCATATGAATCTAAACATCCGCAGAAGACGCACGAAGCACAGAGACAACAGTTCCAGTCAACTCAGAGGTATCCACCACGGCAACAATTTTCCCAACAACAGGTTTTCAAACAACCACTACAACAGTTCTCAACAAAACAACATTTCAACAAATTCCAACCACGACCAGAGCCCATGGATGTAAGTTCCGGTAACACAATCCAGCGACAACCCACATACTTTAACTCAAATCATCAATACAACAATCAACCATGGAAAGGACAACATCACCACTGAAGATGATACCAGGTACTGCAAATAAACTAATTGTTAAGAATCTATAACTAAAAAACGGGTTGCCCCACATAACTATGATCGATGAAAAAATATCATATGATGTATTAATAGACACCGGAGTAACCCATAATTACATTAAAAAGTCATTACAATTAAATTATCCACAAAAAATACAACCTATGCAAGTCATTTCAATGCATGGAACGTCACTAGTTAATACCAAACAAACGCTAAAATTTCTCGGCAGGAACATAAATTTCTTCGAGTTAGATAACATGAGAAAAACTGATTTGATATTAGGATGGAAGGGAGTAAATATGCTAAACGCAACAATAGATAGTAGAAACATGACATTTACAATAAATAGAACTGAAGAAATTAATAATATAAACTATACCATAGGTAATGAATTATATAAAGAAGATATAGATAAGTTGATGAAGGATAACAATGGCATAGGACCATTACCCTTCACTACAACGATTGAAGCCACGATTCGGACAAAAACAGACGAACCCATTTGACGAAGCAGTACCCATACCCCATAGCGGATAACGACTTCGTAAACAATGAAATTAGGAAGTTATTACAAGATGGTATAATCCAACGTAGTAATAGCCCATATAATTCACCCATTTGGACTGTTCCGAAAAAAGGCGTAGAAGGAACAGGTCGACCAAAACGTAGTATGGTCGTTGATTTTCCAAAAATTAAATTCAAATACTATAACAGACAGATATATTATTCCTGACGTAAACATGACTATACAGAACTTAGGAAAAGCCAAATATTTTACAACTTTAGATTTAGAATCAGGATTCCATCAGGTTAAAATTAAGGAAGAAGATAGAGAAAAAACTGCATTCTGTGTAAATGGCAAGTACGAATTTGTGCGTATGCCATTTGGACTAAAAAATGCTGCTTCAATATTTCAAAGATGTGTTGATGATATCCTGAGGGAGTATATTGGCAAGTTCGCATACGTCTACATTGATGATGTACTAATATATTCTTCAACACCAGAAGAACATATGAAACATATCAATATCATATTCAATGCTTTAAATCAGGCAACACTTAGGGTATCAAACGAAAAATCAAAGTTTTTTCAAACAGAAGTCGAATACTTAGGTCACATTATCAAACATAACAAAATTTCGACAAATCCAGAAAAAGTAGAAGCAATTGGAAAATATCCTTTACCAGAAACACTCAAAGACTTAAGAGGATTTTTGGGTACGACAGGTTATTATAGAAAATTTATACAAGGATACGCCAGCATAGCTATGCCCCTTACAGTTCACTTACGAGGAGACAACGGACAGATAGGAAAAAATAAAAGGGCTACAACAAAAATCAATTTAGAGGAAGCTGCTATACAAGCATTTAAAAAAATGTTTAAAATAACAGGTTGAACTCTTCCAACCGAATTATGATAAACCATTTGATCTAACTACTGATGCATCCAACATAGCTATTGGAGCCGTACTTAGCCAAACAGAAAAACCAATATTTTTCCTTAGCAGAACATTATGTAAAACGGAAGAAAATTATAGCACAAATGAGAAAGAATTACTAGCAATAATTTGAGCATTACAGAAACTTAGGAATTACATATACGGAACAACTGACCTCACTATCTACATAGATCATCAGTCACTAACTCACTCCATATCAGAAAAAAACCCAAACCCAAAACTAAAGCGATGGAAGGCCATAATAGAGGATTTTGGAGCAAAATTAGTATATAAGCCAGGGCATCAAAATGTGGTAGCTGACGCCTTGTGAAGACAACATATAAACACGTCATCCATCGATACGGTACACTCAGCTGAAAGTCCGTTTTCAGAAACTATCAAACAGGTAAAACAACCACTAAATGCATACAGCATTCAAGTCGAGCTTGTACCAAATAATAAAATAAATGAAACACGAACTCGTTCAAAATAGAGTTAGACATACGATAAACTTTACGAATGAACAAAACCTTTGGTAAATTTCAAGGGCCGATGTTGATTTTGAATAAAACACAAACTATTTAGGAAATTATTGTAATTTTATTTTATTATGATGTATTGGTATTACTCAATTATGTATGGAACAAAATATCGGCCAAATGGGCGCCGCGACCTCGGCGGCACACCTCCATCCGATGGTCCAAATTTTCGATGACGCTGAGGCATAATGGAGGTTCTATGCCGTTAATGTGCCGAATTATCTGATCCTTTAGGTCTTGAATTGTTGCTGGCTTATCGACGTACACCTTTTCTTTCAAATAACCCCAAAGAAAAAAGTCCAACGGTGTCAAATCACATGATCTTGGCGGCCAATTGACATCGCCATTACGTAAAATAACACGGCCATTGAATTTGTTGCGCAAAAGAGCCATTGTTTCGTTAGCTGTGTGGCAAGTGGCACCGTCCTGCTGAAACCACATATCGTCCACATCCATATCTTCCAATTCGGGCCATAAAAAGTTCGTTATCATCTCACGATAGCGAACACCATTCACAGTAACTGCCTGACCGGCCTCATTTTGGAAAAAATACGGCCCGATGATGCCGCCAGCCCATAAACCGCACCAAACAGTCACTCTTTGTGGGTGCATTGGTTTTTCGACAATCACTCTTGGATTCTCATTCGCCCAAATGTGGCAATTCTGTTTATTGAGGAATCCACTGAGGTGAAAATGTGCCTCATCACTGAAGATGATTTTCTTCGAAAATTGATCATCCACTGTTGCCATTTCTTGCCACCATTCTGCCCATTCACGACGTTTGGAATGGTCAAGAGGCTTTAGTTCTTGAGCCAATTGCACCTTGTAAGCGTGTAAATGCAAGTCTTTATGCATAATGTTCATCAACGACGAGCGTGAGAGGTGCAATTGTTGGGAACGACGACGAGTTGAGGTGGACGGCTCTTCAGCCACACTATCGCGAACAGCAGCAATATTTTCTGCAGTACGAGCATGCACTGATGTTCTCACATCTTCTACAGGCCCGGTTTGTTCGAACTTTTCCACGATTTTTGCGATTGTACGCACATTTGGAATATGAAATTGACCAAAAAAATTACGAAGTGCACGATATGCATTTTGATTTGAACTCCCATTTTCATAATAAGTCTGGATAACTTTAACACGTTGTTGGATTGTGTATCTCTCCATGGTTCAAATTGAGTAAGTCTGAAATAGAGAAATGTCAAATAAAATTCGGAAAAAAACTTGGCGTTTAGGTGTGGTTCACATTCAACATCGGCCCATACAATTTAACCACCCTTGAATTGAACCCTTTTACTTGAATTGAAAAAATACTACAACAAAATAAGACGACCGCATTATATACCACAAGAGAAAAAATCTATGCACTAAGCCCTATTATAACAAACACTTTCAATGGTATAAACTTTGTATATACACCAACAAAACTTATTGATGTTCGAGAGAAAGAAAAACAAGCTGAAATAGTAAAAAAAAATACACGATAGAGCACACAGAGGCTACAGAAACAACATACAGGAGATACTCGAAAATTACTATTGGCCAGAAATTAAGCAACAATGCAAAGCATTTAACAAAAAGTGCACACCTTGCCTATATGGTAAATATGAGAGGAATCCAACAAGAGAACCATTAGGAGATTCCGACATTCCAACAGAACCAGGCAAATACATACATATGGATATATATTTCAACGACAACAAAACATTTCTAGTCGCCATTGATAAACTCTCAAAATATGTTACTTTGAGGGAAATTGACTCAAGAGAGCGCATGGCTGAGAAAATTGAAGAAATTCTCACAAATAACTATCCAAACTGCACACGATTGATGACTGATAACGAAAAATGTCTAAATACACCAGCAGTAAATATGATGTGTATAAAATATGGCATAAAAAAGATAAAAACACCAGTCTACAGATCGACATCAAATGGACAAGTAGAACGCGTCCACAGTACCATTTCCGAGCTAGCAAGAATATTTAAAATACAAAACGATACAACAATAGCTGAGGAAATACATAAAACAATAAGAGAAATAAATAACACCATACACACAGTCACAGGACAAAAACCAGTTGATATTTTATTTAACAAATTAAAATACGACAAAAAAGCCATATATGAAAAACTAAAAAAGGCATCAGAAAAAACACTAAACATCGAACCTTTCAACCAAATGAACAAATTCTTGTGAAAATAAAAGGAGTGAGAAAGAAAAAAGACGCCAGATACATAAAGCACATTGTGAAGGAAGACGGTGAGGACACTGTTTTAACCACGAGGGGTGTGATCGTACACAGATATAACATTAAGAACTACACAATCAGCAAAGATGATACTCTACATGATATTTCTCGTAATGGTCATGTCAAAAACCAAAGCAGAAGTAGAAATTAAAAACTTTAACGGACAAAAATACGTCCTAACCAGGACCGATGATGTTTTCCTATATGATGAACACACATATCTCTTCCATGTCACTAATTTAACAAAGATACTAACGTCTTACAAGCAAATTATCCGAGATCAATATAACTCCAGTATCCAAGAAACACTCTTAATAAAGAAAATTTAAGTATTGGAAAATCAATTGAACGAACATAAAAGATACACAAGATCCTTAAATTTCCTAGGATCAGCTTTGAAGCTTGTCACAGGAATTCCAGACCACGATGATTTTATCAATATGGAAAGAGCAATAAATACACTCATAAATAACAATGAGAAACAACGTTTGATTAACTCAAGGTTCGAAAAAATAATTGATACACTACAAGGTAACACATTGGAAAACCATATTATCCTCGAACAAGTTCACGAACAGCTCCTACTATTAGTTAGAACAATTAATGCCGCAAAGAATCATGAATATTTAACCGAATCCCTAAATTTAGACGACATAAGAGAAATAATAGAACATGAATTAACCTCAGTACCTGTAATAAACATTTTGGAGTACGCAGACATTCATATAGCAAGAACGAAAGACTTAATTATAACAATTTATAAACACCCAATTCTCAACAGATATTGTAAACTTTTTAAAATTACGCCTATAAGTTTTAGGCACGGAAAAATAAAAACAGATGATCAAATCGCTCAATGTGATAAAAACTATGTTAGAGTAAACCTTTGCAACAACTATTTGGAAAAAACCATTTGTAGAACAAATAATGAAACAGACACATGTATACTTCCACTACTCAACAATAGAAATAGTAAATGCGAGGTCATACAAGAATATAATAATCCGATAACGGAAATTGACGAACGTTTCATATTATTGGATGGTACTTATCACTACTCAGGCATAACTTTAGTAACAGTTACAGGAATATACATGACAGACTCATAGAGGCTATCCACACAAAACATGATGAAGATTTTGAAATCATAAACATCCTCACATCAGATCGTAAAAACGCATTTAATAATATCGACTCAATAAAAAGATAAGTCATTTCATATGAGGAACACCCTATACGTTCAACTTTTTATACTCTATTTTTCATAGCTATAATTTCAGGTATATTCTATATTGGGCTCAAAATATTTAAATATGTATTAATATATAAAAGAAAACATACAGAAAAAACTTTAGAATTTATTATAATCAACAAGTTGAAAGAAGTATTAGAGATTTTTAACCCAGGTGAGAGTTAGCGACGCTCATGCATAAACATGTTAATAAACATATACATGTTATTTCCCTAATATTCTTTTAAGGTAACAAGTAAATTTCCATAGATGATAAGAGGGTAATTAGTAACTAGACATATCATAAACAACAATTTATGTAAACACACGTAAACAACCCTAACTAAATATGTAAAATAATCTAAACTACTGAGCAAAGGAATAAGATAAAAAGAGTCAAATAAATATCATAAATATACAAGTATTGTTAACACCATAAAATATCATAAATATACAAATATTGTAAAGATCATAAAATATCATAAATATTGTAAGCATATGTACAAAACATGTTCTTTATCTCTTTGTTCCAAAATATCCATTAAGACAAAGGATATATTATTTGTAACAAATTAGTATTTAAAAAGATATTTTTGGAATTTGGCAGTTTAGTTAAGATTTAGCATAAGTACTGAACAGAACTCATTTTAAGAAAATATAAATAAAAAATAAAAGTCGCGTAGCCGACCAAAAAATTATATTTTTTTTATTTAACGTGAAAACGTAGAATTTAATTGGAGTGATAATAGTTAAATGATGGCAAAATAAGTTTTTAAATCTACACGCAAAACATTTATATCTAATTCGGTTTGTTTACCATCATAACTTTTTACCATTTTTTAACAAGTTCTTGATTGCAACTGAGTGCAAACTTGTTCAAAATATAGCCACGAGTGAAAGTAATTAAAGAAATGTATATCAAGTTCGGTTGCCTTATAAACTGAGTGCAACTGAGTGCAAACTTGTTCAAACTATAGCCACGGGTGATAGTAATTAAATCATCTAAATATAAGTTTTTATATCTGCTTAGAAAATATTTATATCAAACTCGGTTTGTTCATCATAAAAATAATTTGCCATTTTTGAGCAAGTTTTTGATTGCAGCTCAGTGCAAACTTGTTCAAAAGTTAGCATGGGTGATATTAATTGAAGAATGGCAATATAAGTTTTTCAATCTGCATGGAATTTTTTTTTAATCAAATTTTGTTTGTTTACCATCATAACTTTTTCAGTTTTTGGACCAGTTTTTAATTGCAACTGAGTGCAAGCTTGCTTAAATTATAGCCACAAAAGATATTAAATTAAAAATGGCAATAAAAGTTTTTAAGTCTGCACGTAAAAAATTTATATCTAATTCGCTTTGTTTATCATCAAAATTTACTTTTGGCATTTTTGAACAAGTTTTTGATTGCAACTGACTGTAAACATGTTCAAAATATAGCCACGAGTGATAGTAATTGAAGAATGGCAATATTAGTTTTTCAGTCTGCATGGACATTTTTTTTTATCAAATTTGGTTTGTTTATCATAATAACTTTTTACCATTTTTGGACACGTTTTTGATTGCAACTGAGTGAAAACTTGTTTAAAATGTAGCCATAAAAGATCTTAAATTAAAAATGGCAAAATAAGTTTTTAAGTCTGCATGGACAAAGTTTATATCTAGTTCGGTTTGTTTATCATCAAAATTTATTTTTCGCATTTTTGAGTAAGTTTTTGATTGCAGCGCAGTGCAAACTTGTTTAAAATTTAGCCCGGGTGATATTAATTGAAGAATGGCAATATAAGTTTTTCAATCTGCATTGAATTTTTTTTATAAAATTTTTTTTTTATCATCATAACTTTTTCAATTTTTGGACCAGTTTTTGATTGCAACTGAGTGCAAACTTTTTCAAAACATAGCCACGGGTGATAGTAATTAAATAATGGTTATATAAATTTTTAAATCTCAATGGATCTGTTTTTTATCTAATTCGGTATGTTTATCATCAATATTTTTTTTTTAGCATTTTTGGACAAGTTTTTGATTGCAACTGAGTGCAACTTGTTTAAAATGTAGCCACGAGTGATAATATCAAAAATTGCTAAATAAGTTTTTAAGTCTGCATGGAAAAAATTTATATCTAATTCGGTTTGTTTAAGAATATTTAAAAACTTACAGATTAGTATTTATGTAAAGCATTTAAAATTCTTTATTAGATATATCAACAAATTATTAATATTGCGCAAGGATTAAATTCAGAGTACACTAAAATTATTGATATTCCTCTAAATGAACCATACTAAATTTTAAACTTTGAGTGGAAGGTTACACAACATGGATCAAAAGTCATAGCATATTTAGCGAACAACAAATGGTGTTATCTGCCACAAAGAATAGTGAAATATCTTAACAAGGAAGATCCCTACTTAGCCAAAATAAATGCCAAAGTTGGACAATTGTATACAAAGGCCGTCAATTAGCAAACGGCTCTGCAATATTCGAACTTTCTTTTACCTAAATTGCTATACTAAGCAATAGACATACATAATTCTTTTTTCATTTTACTTGTTTCGTATTCAAGAAAACATTGTGTATTTATTTTTTTAATTTTTATTTTTTTAATAATAAATGTAAGCAAGTTTTAAGACAAATGAAAATACTGTACTTTCATTTATAAAAATTGTTCATACATGTGCATGATGAAAAATGTTTCAGATTTAACAATGCAATACTATATGCGACAGTTGTTTAAATACATTAGGATTTTTTCTTACAATCATAAATTTTTATATGACCTTCTTCTGGGATACTATTTTGAAATTGGAACAAGCATGTGCATGCTGAAAAAGGTTTCCAGATTCTTCAGTAATGCTAAATACTTGCGCGACATACATATGTATATTAGTAGGATTTTTTCACACAGTCATAAATTTTTAAAGGACATTCTTTTTATTTCTAAGAGGCATGCAGATGTCTAGCAGATGTTATCTATTTTAGGCACCTTATATGTGCTCATTAGTTTTATTTGTTCTTTTCTTCTTTATTGTCTGGAAAAAGGGATAGAATATTAGGAAAAAACTTAATCTATTTTTCTAATCAACTCTAATTTTCCACATTTGAGTTGAGTGTAAATGAAAAGTCAATAGAAACCTCTCCTATATACATATAAGGACGAACATTTTACGATACTTTCATTACAGTTGTGACAGTATCTCCCTATATATTTAATTTCCTTTGAACTTATTGTTGAAAAAAAAATGGAAAAAATTAAGTGTTACATTTTCGATTTCGCTACATTTTCGACGAAACCGAATCAGAGGAGGCATTACAAAAAACAACACGACATTGTGATGCCTCGATCTAAGGGACGGTTATACAGAAGAGAATAGAGGAAAAGGCTCACGACAATTGGGTAACAACACCATCACCACAACCACCGCCCTCAACAACATCAGCACCTCAACAACCATCATCCTCAAATGTAGAGTCAATACTCTCATTACAGCCACCAATCCTATCAACCACCATCTTCATCATCAATATCAGCACAACCACCAACCCAACAGAAGAATTAACCTCATCAACAGAACCACCATCCACAGCAGACTTGGATTTCTGTTTAAGTCTTCTAGATGAAGATGAAGATGTCCTAGCTAATATGTTGGAAATAAGGGAGGTATTAATTTTGCCTAGATCTAACTTTCTTACATCTAAGTTATAGTTCTCTTGCAACAGAGAACCAAAAAAAAATTATATTAAGTTAAACTAACACACGACACTTTGTCTCAACATCAACTGAGCTTTCGAATTTTATTGATAATACTTTTATAGTTTAAAAATGATTTCTTAGCTTAGATTATATTTTGAATAGTATGCTTTATTTTGTTACAATATTCATTGAAATATATTTTGCATACAAATAAAAAAATGAGTTTATTAAAATGATTACTTAGCTTAAATCATATTTTTGATTGTAGGTTTTATATTTATTAATTTTGCTTCCAAATAAGAAAATAAGTTTATTGAACTGCTTAACCTTATTATTCGCTTATTGCGACATACAAATAAAATAATGGTCAGCAATATTTAGTTGGCTCGTGGGCTTAACTTCTATATGATGATCAGGACGAAATATTACTGCAAGCAGCACTCCAAGTGGAAGTTTACTAATAGCTATTAATAATTAATATAAGTATATTTTATCAAAACAAAAATACAGCACCAAATTAATTTATTGGCTGTTATTAATTTAAAAAAAATTTTTAAAATTGCTTTGGATTAAAAGAATTTCAAATAGTATTATTATTTTCTCGTCGGTGATAAATATTCGGATGATTGTCTTCTTTTAGAGAAATTTTTTTTATTCACAATTACTGAAATGATAAGGTTTTTCCGAAAATTAAAATTAATTTATTTAATTTTGGGTTCTACCACTTTAAAAAAAAAAACCTTCGGTAAATTAAAATTTTAATTTCACCAAGAAAAATCGATAAAATTAGATAAGAAGTTAAAATTAAACACTAACCTAATGTTAAAATTAAACACAAATGCAATTTTAGAAATTACAATTGAGATGTGAACAAACAAAAACTTTATAAAATGTATTTGTATGAATATTAACTCTTCGAACCTAGTGTGAACAGCCACACTGTAAAAAGCTTTTATGTATGTAATAATGTAAAAACACTGATCTTAATAAATTGTTTAATGACAAAAAAAAAGGATAAGAGAGTAAAGCACAAAGTATTAATTAATTTATTTAAAATAAATAAAATTAAAACTCTCGAATATTTATTATTATTTATCGAAATAAAATTGTTTTAACACAATTGAAATGCCTACAAGAAATATTATTAACGTTACTCTCAGCAAGAAAGAGAACGTTTTATGTATATAATTACGTGTGTTTGTTGTAACAACAATGCAACTAATGCATTAAAACTGAAAAGTTGTTAAATTCAATGTCAAATAGAAAAGCTAAGTCTTAAAACATCGTGACTTACCTAAAATATATTACTTTTTCTTAATAATTTTTAAATGTTACAATTCTTTTTTTAACTGAACGCAGACTTTTTTGTGCCTGTATATACTTTCCCGTGGGCTGGATAAGCGTTGACGAGTTACACCCAGTCAGGGCACTCTGCTTTCCGAGGAATAGAGGGGAAGGGGTCGCTCAGTTGACACAGCAACCAAAACTCTAGGAAGTTCCTTCATGATTTCGGTTAAGCATGTTCTTCCAAAACCTTTACCAAAGGTCAATTGGCAGAACGCGGACCGACACGCCCCCGAATGCCTTTTGGTGTTCTTTACTTGCCTGTGTTTCAACAAGTAAAAGTTTTCAAGACGAGATGACGAGGAAACTGTTATTTACCACTTGGAACTGTTGTCTGTCGCAAATACCAACAAAGAAGTTGTTTCTTTCGTTAGAAGCAATAAATGATTTAATTCATTAAATGCATAGCGTTGCCTCATATATACCTTTTATTAACGCCATCTTTTGCTTTTATACAACCAAGCATAAGCATGAATTCCCTTTCTTCTAAACTGGACTATACGTGAGATAGACACTTACCATATAACCTATTATTTAAATGTCCTTGACTAACTCATTATGCTAAACAATGTTTAAAAACTAGTTATGTATAGATATATAGCAAAGAGTAAAAAATATATATTTATTTCAATTAAACATATCTAAAATAAGTAATTGTTTCTAAATATCATATTTTTAAAGTACTGCACTATGTACAAAAAGTAATATTCATATATTTACTGATAAACTTGAACCGTTCCTCATACAATAATGTATTTTTCCAAATATTCTTCCAAATGAAAACAATTTTAAAGGAATTGAAAAGAGCATTATTGATAACTTAGTGAATATTTTTATAATTTCGCAATGAAATTAATATTTCCGGAGATACAGTCACTTTCTAAAACATTTCATAAGGAAGTAATTTTTATTAATTTATTGATAAACTTAAACCACTTCTCATTTAAAAATGTATGTTTTCATAAAATCTTTCAAATCAAAAGAGTTTTAAAAGAATTGAAAAGAGCACTATCGGTAACTTGGTGCAGATTTTTATAATTTCGCAATAAAATTAATATTTCCGGAGCTACGTTATTTTTTTAAACATTTCATATAGAAGTAATATTCATATATTTACTGATAAACTTGAACCATTCCTCATACAAAAATGTATTTTTCCAAACATTCTTTAAAATCAAAACAATTTTGAAAGAATTGAAAAGAGCATTATTGAGACCTTAGTGAAAATTTTTATAATTTCGCAATGAAATTAATATTTCCGGAGATACAGTCACTTTCTTAAACATTTCATAAGGAAGTAATTTTTATTAATTTATTGATAAACTTAAACCACTTCTCATTTAAAAATGTATGTTTTCATAAAATCTTTCAAATCAAAAGAGTTTTAAAAGAATTGAAAAGAGCAGTATCGGTAACTTGGTGCAGATTTTTATAATTTCGCAATAAAATTAATATTTCCGGAGCTACGTTATTTTTTTAAACATTTCATATAGAAGTAATATTCATATATTTACTGATAAACTTGAAACATTCCTCATACAAAAATGTATTTTTCAAAACATTCTTATCAAAAAAATTTTGAACGAATTGAAAAAGAAGCGCATTATTGATAACTTATAATTTTTCTTGAAATATTTGGAAAGCCAAAATTTTAAATTTTGCATGACCATATTTGTGACATTTGTGATATGTGACTGTAGCTCCGGAAATTCTAATTTCATTGCGAAATTATAAAAATCTCCACTAAGTTATCAATAATACGCTTTTCAATTCGTTAAAATTTTTTTGATATGAAAGAATGTTTCGAAAAATACATTTTTGTATCAGGAATGGTTCAAGTTTATCAGTAAATATATGAATATTACTTCTTTATGAAATGTTTAAGAAAGTGACTGTATCTACGGAAATATTAATTTCATTGCGAAATTATTAAAATCTTCACCAAATTATAGTTTCAATTCTTTTAAGATTGTGTGATTTGAATGAATGTTTGAAAACACAATTATTGTATGAGGAGTAGTTCAAATAAAAAAAATATATTAAAATAAATATATGAATATTACTTTCATATGAAACTTTGAATTGAAAAGCGCTAAGTTATTAACAGTGCTCTTTTCAATTCCTTTAAAATTGTTTTCGTTTGAAAGAGTTTTTGAAAAAATACATTTAATTATGAGAAGCGGTGCAAGCTTATCAATAAATATATGAATATTACTTCCTTTTGAAATGTTTAAGAAAGTTACTGTAGCTCCGGAAATATTAATTTCATTGCGAAATTATAAAAACCTCCACTAAGTTATCAATAATGCGCTTTTCAATTCGTTCAAAAATTTTTGGATTTGAAAGAATGTTTGGAACATTACATTTTTGTATGAGGAATGGTTCAAGTTTATCAGTAAATATTACTTCTTTATGAAATGTTTAAGAAAGTAACTGTATCTACGGAAATATTAATTTCATTGCGAAATTATAAAAAGCTTTACTTAGTAAGCAACAGTGCTCTTTTGAATTCTTTCAAAACTGTTTTAATTTGAAAGAATTTTTAAAAAAATACATATTTGGAAAAATACATTTTTGCATGAGGAAAAATGAGAAATTGCAGCTTTATTATATAAGTAAATTAGACCCGTGACTTTTTCCAAAAATTTCCAGAAAGATTATACAAATTTTTTATGGAAAATTAGAAATCTCGGCTTTTATATTTACAAAAATTACACCCGGTCTTATTCAAAAATTTTCAAGAAAGAGTATACAAAAGTTTTCATGCAATATTAGAAATCGCGGCTTTTATATATATAAAAATTACACCCGTGACTTATTCAAACATTTTGAAGAAAACGTATCAAAAATTGGGCATGCAAAATTAGAAATTTCAGCTTTAATTTTTAAATAAAATGCACATGTCTTAATCAAAAAATTTCCAAAAAAATTATAAAAATTTTTTATGGAAAATTAGAAATCTCGGCTTTTATATTTACAAAAATTACACCCGGTCTTATTCAAAAATTTTCAAGAAAGAGTATACAAAAGTTTTCATGCAATATTACAAATCGCGGCTTTTATGTATATAAAAATTACACCCGTGACTTATTGTAACATTTTGAAGAAAACGTATCAAAAATTGTTCATGCAAAATTAGAAATTTTAGCTTTTATATACAAATAAATTACACCTGTTACTTATTTTAAAAATTTCATGAAAAATTGTAAAAATGTTTAATGAAAAATTAGAAATCTTAGCTTTTATATTTACAAAAATTACACCCGTGTCTTATTCAAAAATTTTAAAGAAAAAGTGTACAAAATTTTTCATGCAAAATTAGAAATCTCGGCGTTTGAATTTGTAAAAATTGCACCCGTGTCGTATTCAAAAATTTTCAAGAAAAAGTATAGAACAATTTTTATTTCAAAATTAGAAATCCCAGCTTTTATATTTATAAAAATTACACTCGTAACTGATTCAAACATTTTGAAGAAAAAGTGTTAAAAATTATAAGTTTCAGCTTTAATATATAAACAAAATACACCTGTTACTTATTCAAAAAATTTCAAGAAAAATTATAAAATTTTTTATGGAAAATTAGAAATCTCGACTTTCTTTTTTATTAAAATTACACCCATGTGTAATTCAAAAAATTTCAAGAAAAAGTGTTAAAATTTTCAGAGCTCAGAAAAGGGCACTGTTAATAACTTAGTGCTTTTCAATACAAAGATTCATATGAAAGTAATATTCATATATTTATTTTAATATATTTTTTTTTTTTGAACTACTCCTCATACAAAAATTCAAACATTGACTGTAGCTCCGGAAAAATTATAAAATTTTTTTATGGAAAATTAGAAATCTCGACTTTCATTTTTATTAAAATTACACCCATGTGTTATTAAAAAAATTTCAAGAAAAAGTGTTAAAATTTCCGGAGCTCAGAAAAGGGCACTGTTAATAACTTAGTGCTTTTCAATACAAAGATTCATATGAAAGTAATATTCATATATTTATTTTAATATATTTTTTTTTTTTTTGAACTACTCTTCATACAAAAATTGTCTTTTCAAACATTCATTCAAATCACACAATTTTAAAAGAATTGAAAAGAGCACTATCGATAACTTGGTGAAGATTTTTATAATGTCGCAATGAAGTTAATATTTCCGTAGATACAGTCACTTTCTTAAACATTTCAAAAGGAAGTAATATTCATATATTTATTGATAAGCTTGACCCGCTTCTCATAAAAAAATGTATTTTTTCTGAAACTCTTTCAAATGAAAAGAATTTTAAAGGAATTGAAAAGGGCACTGTTAATAACTTACTGCTTTTCAATTCAAAGTTTCATATGAAAGTAATATTCATATATTTATTTTAATGTATTTTTTTTCATTCAAATCACACAATTTTAAACGAATTGAACCGATAACTTGGTGAAGATTTTAAAAAATTCGCAACGAAATTAATATTTCTGGAGATACAGTCACTTTCTTAAACATTTCATAAGGAAGTAATTTTTATTAATTTATTGATAAACTTAAACCACTTCTCATTTAAAAATGTATGTTTTCATAAATTCTTTCAAATCAAAACAGTTTTAAAAGAATTGAAGAGCAATCGATTGATAATTTTGTGAAGATTTTTATAGTTTCTTAATGAAATTAATATTTCCGGAGATACAGTCACTTTTTTAAATATTTCATATAGAAGTAATATTCATATATTTACTGATAAGCTTGAACGATTCCTCATACAAAAATGTATTTTTCCAAAAGTCTTTAAAATGCAACCAATTTTGAACGAATTGACAAGCGCATTATTGATAACTTATAATTTTTCTTAAAATATTTGGAAAGTCAAAATTTTTAATTTTGCATGACCATATTTTAACACTTTTTCTTTAAAATGTTTGAATAAGTCACAGGTGTAATTTTGATGAATATAAAAGCCGATACTTCTAATTTTACATCACCAATTTTGTACACTTTTTCTTGAAAATTTTTGAATAACACATGGGTGTAATTTTTACAAATTCAAACGCCGAGATTTCTAATTTTGCATGAAAAATTTTTACAATTTTTCATGAAATTTTTTAAATAAGTAACAGGTGTAATTTATTTATATATTAAAGCTGAAATTTCTAATTTTGCATGACCAATTTTTGATACGTTTTCTTCAAAATACTCAGTTGCAATCAGAAACTGGTCCAAAAATTGTAAAAAGTTATGATGATATCCAAACCAAATTTGATTAAAAAAAATTCCGTGCAGATTGAAAAACTTATATTGCCATTTTTCAATTAATATCACCCATGCTAAATTTTGAACACGTTTGCACTGAGCTGCAATCAAAAACTTGCTCAAAAATGGCAAATTATTTTTATGATGAACAAACCGAATTTGATATAAATATTTTCCATGCAGATATAAAAACTTATATTTACATTATTTAATTACTATCACCCGTGGCTATAGTTTTTAACTTTGTTAAAAATGGCAAATAATTTTTATGATAAAAACCCGAATTTGGTATAAATTTCTTTAATTACTATCACTCCTAGCTATATTTTGATCATGTTTACAGTCAGTTGCAATCAAAAACTTGTTCAAAAATGCCAAAAATAAATTTTGATGATAAACAAACTGAATTAGATATAAATTTTTTCCATGCATACCTAAAAACGTATTTTGCCATTATTAATTTAATATTCTTTGTGGCTACATTTTAAACAAGTTTGCAATCAGTTCCAATCAAAAACTTGTCAAAAATGCTAAAAAAAATAAATTTTGATGATAAACAAACCGAATTAGATATAAATTTTTTCCGTGCAGACTTAAAAACGTATTTTGACATTTTTAATTTAATTTTAAACACAATATCCTTTGTGGCTACATTTTAAACCTCAAAAACTTGTCAAAAAATGCTAACAAAATGTCGGTGATAAACAAACCGAATTAGATAAAAAAATTTTCCATGCAGTTTAAAAATCTTATATATGCATTCTTCAATTACTATCACCCGTGGCTATATTTTGAACATGTTTGCACTCAGTTGCACTCAGTTGATAAGCCAACCGAACTTGTTATAAATTTCTTTAATTACTTTCACTCGTGGCTATTTTTTGAACAAGTTTGCAGTGACTAGCAATCAAAAACTTGTCCAAAATTGTCCAAAAATGTTGTTGATAAACAAACCTAATTTGATATAAATTTTCCATGCAGACTTAAAAACTTATTTTGCCATTTTTAAAATAATTTCACTTGTGGGTACATTTTGAACATGTTTCATTTTTTCTCAGTTGCAATCAAGAACTTGTTTAGAAATTGTAAAAAGTTTTGATGATAAACACACCAAATTTGATAAAAAAAATTCCATGCAGCTTGAAAAACTTATATTGCCATTCTTCAATTACTATCAGCCGTGGCTATATTTTGAACATGTTTGCAGTCAGTTGCAATCAAAAACTTGTTTAGAAATGTAAAAAGTTATGATGATAAACAAACCGATTTTGCTAAAAAACAATTCCATTCAGATTTAAAATCTTATATTGGCATTCTTCAATTACTATCACCCGTGGCTATATTTTGAACAAGTTTGCACTCAGTTCCAATCAAAAACTTGTGCAAAAATGCAAAAAAAAAATTTTGATGAAAAACAGTTATATTATTTTAAAAATTGCAAAATAAGTTTTTAAGTCTGCACGGAAAAAATTTATATCTAATTCGATTTGTTTATCATCAACAATTTTTTAATCATTTTTGAGCAATTTTTTGATGAAACTAACTGCAAACTTGTTCAAAATATAGCCACAGCTGATAGTAATTGAAGAATGGCAATATAAGTTTTTCAATCTGCATGGAATTTTTTTTAATCAAATTTGGTTTGTTTATGATCATAACTTTTTCAATTTTTAGACCAGTTTTTAATTGCAACTGAGTGCAAACTTGTTTAAAATATAGCCACAAAAGATATTAACTTAAAAATGGCAAAATAAGTTTTTAAGTCTACATGGAAAAAATTTATATCTAATTCGGTTTGTTTATCATCAACATTTTTTTTAGAATTTTTGCACAAGTTTTTGATTGCAACTGACTGCAAACTTGTTCAAAATATACATACGGGTGTTAGTAATTGAAGAATGCCAATATAAGATGTTTAAACTGTATGGACATTTTTTTTTATCAAATTTGTTTTGTTTATCGTAATAACTTTTTACCATTTTTTAACAAGTTCTTGATTGCAACTGAGTGCAAACATGTGCAAAATTTAGCCACAAGTGAAATTATTTTAAAAATGGCAAAATAAATTTTTAAGTCTGCATGGAAAATTTATATCTAATTCGGTCTGTTTTACATCAAAATTTATGTTTGGCATTTTTGAACCAGTTTTTGATTGCAACTGAGTGCAAACTTGTTCAAAATATAACCACGGGTGATAGTAATTAAGTAATGGTAATATAAGTTTTTAAATCTGCTTGGAAAATATTTATATCTAATTCGGTTTGTTTATCATCAACATTTTTTGCCATTTTTTACGAAGTTTTTGATTGCAACTGAGTGCAAACTTTTTCAAAATATAACCACGGGTTATAGTAATTAAATAATGGTAATATAAGTTTTTAAATCTGCTTGGAAAATATTTATATCTAATTCGGTTTGTTTATCATCAACACTTTTTGCCATTTTTTACGAAGTTTTTGATTGGAACTGGGTGCAAACTTGTTCAAAATATAGCCACGAGAGTTAGCGACGCTCATGCATAAACATGTTAATAAACATATACATGTTATTTCCCTAATATTCTTTTAAGATAACAAGTAAATTTCCATAGATGATAAGAGGGTAATTAGTAACTAGACATATCATAAACAACAATTTATGTAAACACACGTAAACAACCCTAACTAAATATGTAAAATAATCTAAACTACTGAGCAAAGGAATAAGATAAAAAGGGTCAAACAATTATCATAAATATACAAATATTGTAAAGACCATAAAATATCATAAATATACAAATATTGTAAAGATCATAAAATATCATAAATATTGTAAGCATATGTACAAAACATCTTCTTTATCTCTTTGTTCCAAAATATCCATTAAAAGAAAGGAAATATTATTTGTAACAAATTAGTATTTAAAAAGATATTTTTGGAATTTGGCAGTTTAGTTAAGATTTAGCATAAGTACAGAACAGAACTCATTTTAAGAAAATATAAATAAAAAATAAAAGTTGCGTAGCCGACCAAAAAATTATATTTTTTTTATTTAACGTGAAAACGTAGAATTTAATTGGCGATCCTGCCAGGAGCAACATATACTTTGTTGTTTCAGCGAGACGGACCATCGGAATCCTTGTCGCAGCAAGGACATATAAATCTTCATAGAAGAAAAAATAAATAATTCTCCATAGAAGAGGATATAATTTAAACAAAGTACTCTGTAAAAAATTTACATATGTGAATAATTTTTTAAAGTAAAAAGAAAAAAGCCAATAATAAGGTCGTGCATAGATGTCAAAAAGAAGATCTATATTTGATAAATTACGTCCCTTAGAGCATATAGAAGAAACGACTATGTCAAATAACGTAGAAATCGAAATGCTTACACAGCAAATGGCGGCGTTACAAGCCATGATGCAGACAATGATACAGCAACATACAACGGAAGTTAATGCACTGAAACATCAAATACAATAGGTAGGAGTAAACCCTCTTATAAACCAACCTCGACCTGCACCACTGGAAGAAATAGAAACAAGAATTACAAACCCCAATGAAGTCAAGTTAGAAGTTTTCAAATCACTCCCTATATTTGATGGTGAAATCACAAAATACCGAGTATGGAGAGAGGATACATCTCGTATGATGGATAGCATAGAGCCTCTCAAGGGCACAAGTATCTATTCACAAGCATTACAAATAGTCAAGACAAAAATACAAGGAGCAGCAGCGATGGTCTTGGCAAATCATGGCACTATATTCAATTTTGATGCCATTAGAAATAGACTCGACTACACCTATGCAGATGCACGTCCCCTGTACGTTTTGCAGGAGGAAATGAAAAGGTGTTATCAGGGAAGAAAAACCCTAGAAGAATTCCATGATGAAATAAATAAAAGCTTCAGCCTGATAATTTCAAAAATATCGATGTCCGGATATGGACAAGAAGCCGTAAGTGCAATGTCAGATCAAGCCAAATAAGATTCCGTCAGAGTATTTATAACGGGAGTTAACAATACGTTTGTACAATCCACGTTATATGCAAACGCTTCAGAAAATTTAGAGCATGCATACACTATTGTACGCACCATTGAGCATGACAGTAGACACCAGAACTTGAAGCTGTCATATGAATCTAAACATCCGCAGAAGACGTACGAAGCACAGAGACAACAGTTCCAGTCAACTCAGAGGTATCCACCACGGCAACAATTTTCCCAACAACAGGTTTTCCAACAACCACTACAACAGTTCTCAACAAAACAACATTTCAACAAATTCCAACCACGACCAGAGCCCATGGATGTAAGTTCCGGTAACACAATCCAGCGACAACCCACATACTTTAACTCAAATCATCAATACAACAATCAACCATAGAAACGACAACGTGAGCCCAGCGGAAATTTCCAACAGAACAAACTAATGAGAAATAACAACATCACCACTGAAGATGACACCAGGTACTGCAAATAAACTAATTGTTAAGAATCTATAACTAAAAAACGGGTTGCCCCACATAACTATGATCGATGAAAAAATATCATATGATGTATTAATAGACACCGGAGTAACCCATAATTACATTAAAAAGTCATTACAATTAAATTATCCACAAAAAATACAACCTATGCAAGTCATTTCAATGCATGGAACGTCACTAGTTAATACCAAACAAACACTAAAATTTCTCGGCAGGAACATAAATTTCTTCGAGTTAGATAACATGAGAAAAACTGATTTGATATTAGGATGGAAGGGAGTAAATATGCTAAACGCAACAATAGATAGTAGAAACCTGACATTTACAATAAATAAAACTGAAGAAATTAATAATATAAACTATACCATAGGTAATGAATTATATAAAGAAGATATAGATAAGTTGATGAAGGATAACAATGGCATAGAACCAGACGAACCCATTTGACGAAGCAGTACCCATACCCCATAGCGGATAACGACTTCGTAAACAATGAAATTAGGAAGTTATTACAAGATGGTATAATCCAACGTAGTAATAGCCCATATAATTCACCCATTTGGACTGTTCCAAAAAAGGCGTAGAAGGAACAGGTCGAACAAAACGTAGTATGGTCGTTGATTTTCCAAAAATTAAATTCAAATACTATAACAGACAGATATATTATTCCTGACGTAAGCATGACTATACAGAACTTAGGAAAAGCCAAATATTTTACAACTTTAGATTTAGAATCAGGATTCCATCAGGTTAAAATTAAGGAAGAAGATAGAGAAAAAACTGCATTCTGTGTAAATGGTGGCAAGTACGAATTTGTGCGTATGCCGTTTGGACTAAAAAATGCTGTTTCAATATTTCAAAGATGTGTTGATGATATCCTGAGGGATTATATTGGCAAGTTCGCATACGTCTACATTGATGATGTACTAATATATTCTTCAACACCAGAAGAACATATGAAACATATCAATATCATATTCAATGCTTTTAATCAGGCAACACTTAGGGTATCAAACGAAAAATCAAAGTTTTTTCAAACAGAAGTCGAATACTTAGGTCACATTATCAAACATAACAAAATTTCGACAAATCCAGAAAAAGTAGAAACAATTGGAAAATATCCTTTACCAGAAACACTCAAAGACTTAAGAGGATATTTGGGTACGACAGGTTATTATAGAAAATTTATACAAGGATACGCCAGCATAGCTATGCCCCTTACAGTTCACTTACGAGGAGACAACGGACAGATAGGAAAAAATAAAAGGGCTACAACAAAAATCAATTTAGACGAAGCTGCTATACAAGCATTTAAAAAAATGTTTAAAATAACAGGTTGAACTCTTCCAACCGAATTATGATAAACCATTTGATCTAACTACTGATGCATCCAACATAGCTATTGGAGCCGTACTTAGCCAAACAGAAAAACCAATATTTTTCCTTAGCAGAACATTATGTAAAACGGAAGAAAATTATAGCACAAATGAGAAAGAATTACTAGCAATAATTTGAGCATTACAGAAACTTAGGAATTACATATACGGAACAACTGACCTCACTATCTACACAGATCATCAGTCACTAACTCACTCCATATCAGAAAAAAACCCAAACCCAAAACTAAAGCGATGGAAGGCCATAATAGAGGATTTTGGAGCGAAATTAGTATATAAGCCAGGGCATCAAAATGTGGTAGCTGACGCCTTGTGAAGACAACATATAAACACGTCATCCATCGATACGGTACACTCAGCTGAAAGTCCGTTTTCAGAAACTATCAAACAGGTAAAACAACCACTAAATGCATACAGCATTCAAGTCGAGCTTGTACCAAATAATAAAATAAATGAAACACGAACTCGTACGATAGTTCAAAATAGAGTTAGACACACGATAAACTTTACGAATGAACAAAACTCTATACTTGAATTGAGAAAAATACTACAACAAAATAAGACGACCGCATTATATACCACAAGAGAAAAAATCTATGCACTAAGCCCTATTATAACAAACACTTTCAATGGTATAAACTTTGTATATACACCAACAAAACTTATTGATGTTCGAGAGAAAGAAAAACAAGCTGAAATAGTAAAAAAAAAATACACGATAGAGCACACAGAGGCTACAGAAACAACATACAGGAGATACTCGAAAATTACTATTGGCCAGAAATTAAGCAACAATGCAAAGCATTTAAAAAAAAGTGCACACCTTGCCTATATGGTAAATATGAGAGGAATCCAACAAGAGAACCATTAGGAGATTCCGACATTCCAACAGAACCAGGCAAATACATACATATGGATATATATTTCAACGACAACAAAACATTTCTAGTCGCCATTGATAAACTCTCAAAATATGTTACTTTGAGGGAAATTGACTCAAGAGAGCGCATGGCTGAGAAAATTGAAGAAATTCTCACAAATAACTATCCAAACTGCACACGATTGATGACTGATAACGAAAAATGTCTAAATACACCAGCAGTAAATATGATGTGTATAAAATATGGCATAAAAAAGATAAAAACACCAGTCTACAGATCGACATCAAATGGACAAATAGAACGCGTCCACAGTACCATTTCCGAGCTAGCAAGAATATTTAAAATACAAAACGATACAACAATAGCTGAGGAAATACATAAAACAATAAGAGAAATAAATAACACCATACACACAGTCACAGGACAAAAACCAGTTGATATTTTATTTAACAAAATAAAATACGACAAAAAAGCCATATATGAAAAACTAAAAAAGGCATCAGAAAAAACACTAAACATCGAACCTTTCAACCAAATGAACAAATTCTTGTGGAAATAAAAGGAGTGAGAAAGAAAAAAGACGCCAGATACATAAAGCACATTGTGAAGGAAGACGGTGAGGACACTGTTTTAACCACGAGGGGTGTGATCGTACACAGATATAACATTAAGAACTACACAATCAGCAAAGATGATACTCTACCTGATATTTCTCGTAATGGTCATGTCAAAAACCAAAGCAGAAATAGAAATTAAAAACTTTAACGGACAAAAATACGTCCTAACCAGGACCGATGATGTTTTCCTATATGATGAACACACATATCTCTTCCATGTCACTAATTTAACAAAGATACTAACGTCTTACAAACAAATTATCCGAGATCAATATAACTCCAGTATCCAAGAAACACTCTTAATAAAAAAAATTTAAGTATTGGAAAATCAATTGAACGAACATAAAAGATACACAAGATCCTTAAATTTCATAGGATCAGCTTTGAAGCTTGTCACAGGAATTCCAGACCACGATGATTTTATCAATATGGAAAGAGCAATAAATACACTCATAAATAACAATGAGAAACAACGTTTGATTAACTCAAGGTTCGAAAAAATAATTGATACACTACAAGGTAACACATTGGAAAACCATATTATCCTCGAACAAGTTCACGAACAGCTCCTACTATTAGTTAGAACAATTAATGCCGCAAAGAATAATGAATATTTAACCGAATCCCTAAATTTAGACGACATAAGAGAAATAATAGAACATGAATTAACCTCAGTACCTGTAATAAACATTTTGGAGTACGCAGACATTCATATAGCAAGAACGAAAGACTTAATTATAACAATTTATAAATACCCAATTCTCAACAGATATTGTAAACTTTTTAAAATTACGCCTATAAGTTTTAGGCACGGAAAAATAAAAACAGATGATCAAATCGCTCAATGTGATAAAAACTATGTTAGAGTAAACCTTTGCAACAACTATTTGGAAAAAACCATCAGGTATATTCTATATTGGGCTCAAAATATTTAAATATGTATTAATATATAAAAGAAAACATACAGAAAAAACTTTAGAATTTATTATAATCAACAAGTTGAAAGAAGTATTAGAGATTTTTAACCCAGGTGAGAGTTAGCGACGCTCATGCATAAACATGTTAATAAACATATACATGTTATTTCCCTAATATTCTTTTAAGGTAACAAGTAAATTTCCATAGATGATAAGAGGGTAATTAGTAACTAGACATATCATAAACAACAATTTATGTAAACACACGTAAACAACCCTAACTAAATATGTAAAATAATCTAAACTACTGAGCAAAGGAATAAGATAAAAAGAGTCAAATAAATATCATAAATATACAAGTATTGTTAACACCATAAAATATCATAAATATACAAATATTGTAAAGATCATAAAATATCATAAATATTGTAAGCATATGTACAAAACATGTTCTTTATCTCTTTGTTCCAAAATATCCATTAAGACAAAGGATATATTATTTGTAACAAATTAGTATTTAAAAAGATATTTTTGGAATTTGGCAGTTTAGTTAAGATTTAGCATAAGTACTGAACAGAACTCATTTTAAGAAAATATAAATAAAAAATAAAAGTCGCGTAGCCGACCAAAAAATTATATTTTTTTTATTTAACGTGAAAACGTAGAATTTAATTGGAGTGCTAATAATTAAATAATGGCAAAATAAGTTTTTAAATCTACACGCAAAACATTTATATCTAATTCGGTTTGTTTATCATCATAACTTTTTACCATTTTTTAACAAGTTCTTGATTGCAACTAAGTGCAAACATGTTCAAAATGTAGCCACCAGTGATATTATTTTAAAAATTGCAAACTAAGTTTTTAAGTCTGCATGGAAAAAATTTAGATCTAATTCGGTTTGTTTATCATAAAAACTTATTTTTGGCATTTTTGAACAAGTTTTTGATTTTTAAAATGGCAAAATACGTTTTTAAGTATGCACGGAAAAATTTATATCTAATTCGCTTTGTTTATCATCAAAATTTACTTTTGGCATTTTTGAACAAGTTTTTGATTGCAACTGACTGTAAACATGTTCAAAATATAGCTACGAGTGATAGTAATTGAAGAATGGCAATATTAGTTTTTCAGTCTGCATGGACATTTTTTTTTAATCAAATTTGGTTTGTTTATCAAAATAACTTTTTACCATTTTTGGACACGTTTTTGATTGCAACTGAGTGAAAACTTGTTTAAAATGTAGCCACAAAGAATATTATATTAAAAATGGCAAAATACGTTTTTAGGTATGCATGAAAAAAATTTATATCTAATTCGGTTTGTTTATCATCAAAATAATTTGCCATTTTTGAGTAAGTTTTTGATTGCAGCTCAGTGCAAACTTGTTCAAAATTTAGCATGGGTGATATTAATTGAAGAATGGCAATATAAGTTTTTCAATCTGCATGGAATTTTTTTTTATCAAATTTTTTTTTATCATCATAACTTTTTCAATTTTTGGACCAGTTTTTGATTGCAACTGAGTGCAAACTTTTTCAAAATATAGCCACGGGTGATAGTAATTAAATAATGGTTATATAAATTTTTAAATCTCAATGGATCTGTTTTTTATCTAATTCGGTATGTTTATCATCAATATTTTTTTTTAGCATTTTTGGACAAGTTTTTGATTTCAACTGAGTGCTTGTTTAAAATGTAGCCACGAGTGATAATATCAAAAATTGCTAAATAAGTTTTTAAGTCTGCATGGAAAAAATTTATATCTAATTCGGTTTGTTTAAGAATATTTAAAAACTTACAGATTAGTATTTATGTAAAGCATTTAAAATTCTTTATTAGATATATCAACAAATTATTAATATTGCGCAAGGATTAAATTCAGAGTACACTAAAATTATTGATATTCCTCTAAATGAACCATACTAAATTTTAAACTTTGAGTGGAAGGTTACACAACATGGATCAAAAGTCATAGCATATTTAGCGAACAACAAATGGTGTTATCTGCCACAAAGAATAGTGAAATATCTTAACAAGGAAGATAAACGGCTCTGCAATATTCGAACTTTCTTTTACCTAAATTGCTATACTAAGCAATAGACATACATAATTCTTTTTTCATTTTACTTGTTTCGTATTCAAGAAAACATTGTGTATTTATTTTTTTAATTTTTATTTTTTTAATAATAAATGTAAGCAAGTTTTAAGACAAATGATAATACTGTACTTTCATTTATAAAAATTGTTCATACATGTGCATGATGAAAAATGTTTCAGATTTAACAATGCAATACTATTTATATGCGACAGTTGTTTAAATACATTAGGATTTTTTCTTACAATCATAAATTTTTATATGACCTTCTTCTGGGATACTATTTTGAAATTGGAACAAGCATGTGCATGCTGAAAAAGGTTTCCAGATTCTTCAGTAATGCTAAATACTTGCGCGACATACATATGTATATTAGTAGGATTTTTTCACACAGTCATAAATTTTTAAAGGACATTCTTTTTATTTCTAAGAGGCATGCAGATGTCTAGCAGATTTTATCTTTTTTAAGCACCTTATATGTGCTCATTAGTTTTATTTGTTCTCTTTTTCTTTATTGTCTGGAAAAAGGGATAGAATATTAGGAAAAAACTTAATTTTTTTTTCTAATCATCTCTAATTTTCCACATTTGAGTTGAGTGTAAATGAAAATTCAATAGAAACCTCTCCTATATACATATAAGCACGAACATTTTACGATACTTTCATTACAGTTGTGACAGTATCTCCATATATATTTAATTTCCTTTGAACTTATTGTTGAAAAAAAATGGAAAAAATTAAGTGTTACATTTACGATTTCACTACGTTTTCGACGAAATCGAATCAGAGGAGGCATTACAAAAAACAACACGACATTGTGATGCCTCGATCTAAGGGACGGTTATACTGAATGATCCAGAAAAGAATAGAGGAAAAGGCTTACTACAATTAACAACACCATTACCACAACCACCGCCCTCAACAACATCAGCGCCTCAACAACCATCATCCTCAAATGTAGAGTCAATACTCTCAGTACAGCCACCAATCGTATCAACCACCATCTTCATCATCAATATCAGCACAACCACCAACCTCAAGAACAGCAGAATTAACCTCATCAACAGAACCACCATCCACAGCAGACTTGGATTTCTGTTTAAGTCTTCTAGATGAAGATGAAGATGTCCTAGCTAATATGTTGGAAATAATGGAGGTATTAATTTTGCCTCCTTTAGATCTAACTTTCTTACATCTAAGTTATGGTTCTCTTGCAACAGAGAACCAAAAAAAATTATATTAAGTTAAACTAACACACGACACTTCTTTGTCTCAAAATAAATTGAGCTTTCGAATTTTATTGATAATACTTTTATAGTTAACAAATGATTTCTTAGCTTAGATTATATTTTGAATAGTATGCTTTATTTTGTTACAATATTTATTGAAATATATTTTGCATACAAATAACAAAATGAGTTTATTAAAATGATTACTTAGCTTAAATCATATTTTTGATTGTAGGTTTTATATTTATTAATTTTACTTCCAAATAATAAAATAAGTTTATTGAACTGCTTAACATTATTATTCGCTTATTGCGACATACAAATAAAATAATGGTCAGCAATATTGAGTTGGCTCGTGGGCTTAACTTCTATATGATGATCAGGACGAAATATTACTGCAAGCAGCACTCCAAGTGGAAGTTTACTAATAGCTATTAATAATTAATATAAGTATATTTTATCAAAACAAAAATACAGCACCAAATTAATTTATTGGCTGTTATTAATTTAAACAAAATTTTTAAAATTGCTTTGGATTAAAAGAATTTCAAATAGTATTATTATTTTCTCGTCGGTGATAAATATTCGGATGATTGTCTTCTTTTAGAGAAATTTTTTTTATTCACAATTACTGAAATGATAAGGTTTTTCCGAAAATTAAAATTAATTTATTTAATTTTGGGTTCTACCACTTTAAAAAAAAAACCTTCGGTAAATTAAAATTTTAATTTCACCAAGAAAAATCGATAAAATTAGATAAGAAGTTTTCGTGAACGCACCTAATGTTAAAATTAAACACAAATGCAATTTTAGAAATTACAATTAAGATGTGAACAAACAAAAACTTTATAAAATGTATTTGTATGAATATTAACTCTTCGAACCTAGTGTGAACAGCCACACTGTAAAAAGCTTTTATGTATGTAATAATGTAAAAACACTGATCTTAATAAATTGTTTAATGACAAAAAAAAAGGATAAGAGAGTAAAGCACAAAGTATTAATTAATTTATTTAAAATAAATAAAATTAAAACTCTCGAATATTTATTATTATTTATCGAAATAAAATTGTTTTAACACAATTGAAATGCCTACAAGAAATATTATTAACGTTACTCTCAGCAAGAAAGAGAACGTTTTATGTATATAATTACGTGTGTTTGTTGTAACAACAATGCAACTAATGCATTAAAACTGAAAAGTTGTTAAATTCAATGTCAAATAGAAAAGCTAAGTCTTAAAACATCGTGACTTACCTAAAATATATTACTTTTTCTTAATAATTTTTAAATGTTACAATTCTTTTTTTAACTGAACGCAGACTTTTTTGTGTCTGTATATACTTTCCCGTGGGCTGGATAAGCGTTGACGAGTTACACCCAGTCAGGGCACTCTGCTTTCCGAGGAATAGAGGGGAAGGGGTCGCTCAGTTGACACAGCAACCAAAACTCTAGGAAGTTCCTTCATGATTTCGGTTAAGCATGTTCTTCCAAAACCTTTACCAAAGGTCAATTGGCAGAACGCGGACCGACACGCCCCCGAATGCCTTTTGGTGTTCTTTACTTGCCTGTGTTTCAACAAGTAAAAGTTTTCAAGACGAAGATGACGAGGAAACTGTTATTTACCACTTGGAACTGTTGTCTGTCGCAAATACCAACAAAGAAGTTGTTTCTTTCGTTAGAAGCAATAAATGATTTAATTCATTAAATGCATAGCGTTGCCTCATATATACCTTTTATTAACGCCATCTTTTGCTTTTATACAACCAAGCATAAGCATGAATTCCCTTTCTTCTAAACTGGACTATACGTGAGATAGACACTTACCATATAACCTATTATTTAAATGTCCTTGACTAACTCGTTATGCTAAACAATGTTTAAAAACTAGTTATGTATAGATATATAGCAAAGAGTAAAAAATATATATTTATTTCAATTAAACATATCTAAAATAAGTAATTGTTTCTAAATATCATATTTTTAAAGTACTGCACTATGTACAAAAAGTAATATTCATATATTTACTGATAAACTTGAACCGTTCCTCATACAATAATGTATTTTTCCAAATATTCTTCCAAATGAAAACAATTTTAAAGGAATTGAAAAGAGCATTATTGATAACTTAGTGAATATTTTTATAATTTCGCAATGAAATTAATATTTCCGGAGATACAGTCACTTTCTAAAACATTTCATAAGGAAGTAATTTTTATTAATTTATTGATAAACTTAAACCACTTCTCATTTAAAAATGTATGTTTTCATAAAATCTTTCAAATCAAAAGAGTTTTAAAAGAATTGAAAAGAGCACTATCGGTAACTTGGTGCAGATTTTTATAATTTCGCAATAAAATTAATATTTCCGGAGCTACGTTATTTTTTTAAACATTTCATATAGAAGTAATATTCATATATTTACTGATAAACTTGAACCATTCCTCATACAAAAATGTATTTTTCCAAACATTCTTTAAAATCAAAACAATTTTGAAAGAATTGAAAAGAGCATTATTGATAACTTAGTGAATATTTTTATAATTTCGCAATGAAATTAATATTTCCGGAGATACAGTCACTTTCTAAAACATTTCATAAGGAAGTAATTTTTATTAATTTATTGATAAACTTAAACCACTTCTCATTTAAAAATGTATGTTTTCATAAAATCTTTCAAATCAAAAGAGTTTTAAAAGAATTGAAAAGAGCACTATCGGTAACTTGGTGCAGATTTTTATAATTTCGCAATAAAATTAATATTTCCGGAGCTACGTTATTTTTTTAAACATTTCATATAGAAGTAATATTCATATATTTACTGATAAACTTGAACCATTCCTCATACAAAAATGTATTTTTCAAAACATTCTTTCAAATCAAAAAAATTTTGAAGGAATTGAAAAAAAAGCGCATTATTGATAACTTATAATTTTTCTTGATATATTTGGAAAGCCAAAATTTTAATTTTGCATGACCATATTTTAACACTTTTTCTTCAAAGTGTTTGAATAAGTCACGGGTGTAATTTTTATGAATATAAAAGCTGGGATTTCTAATTTTGCAATAAACATTTTTACAATTTTTCTTGAAATTTTTTAAATAAGTAACAGGTGTAATTTATTTATATATTAAAGCTGAAATTTCTAATTTTGCATGACTAATTTTTTATACGTTTTCTTCAAAATGTTAGAATAAGTCACGGGTGTAATTTTTATAAATATAAAACTCGAGATTTCTTATTTTGCATATAAAAATTTTCTATACTTTTTCTTGAAAATTTTTGAAAACGACATGGGTGTAATTTTTACAAATTCAAAAGCCGAGATTTCTAATTTTCCATAAAAAATTTTTTTAATTTTTCTTGAAATTTTATGAATAAGTAACAGATGTATTTTTTTATATATTAAAGCTGAAATTTCTAATTTTTAACACTTTTTCTTCAAAATGTTTGAATCAGTTACGGGTGTAATTTTTATAAATATAAAAGCTGAGATTTCTAGTTTTGCAATAAAAAATGTTCTATACTTTCTCTTGAAAATTTTTAAATATGACAGGGGAGCAATTTTTACAAATTCAAAAACCGAGATTTCTAATTTTGCATGAAAAATTTTGTACACTTTTTTTTTAAATTTAAATTAAAAAATAACAGGTGTAATTTATTTATATATTAAAGCTGAAATTTCTAATTTTGTATGACCAATTTTTGATACGTTTTCTTCAAAATGTTAGAATAAGTCACGGGTGTAATTTTTATAAATATAAAACTCGAGGTTTCTAATTTTGCATGAAAAAATGTTCTATACTTTTTCTTGAAAATTTTTAAATACGACAGGGGAGCAATTTTTACAAATTCAAAAGCCGAGATTACTAATTTTGCCTGAAAAATTTTGTACACTTTTTCTTTAAAATTTTTGAATAAGACATGGGTGTAATTTTTGGAAATATAAAAGCTGAGATTTTTAATTTTTCATTAAACATTTTTACAATTTTTCTTGAAATTTTTTAAAATAAGTAACAGGTGTAATTTATTTATATTTATATTAAAGCTGGAATTTCTAATTTTGCATTACCAATTTTTGATACGTTTTCTTCAAAATGTGAGAATAAGTCACGGGTGTAATTTTTATAAATATAAAACTCGAGATTTCTAATTTTGCATGAAAAAATGTTCTATACTTTTTCTTGAAAATTTTTGAAAACGACATGGGTGTAATTTTTACAAATTCAAAAGCCGAGATTTCTAATTTTAATAAAGCTGCAATTTCTATTTTTCCTCATGCAAAAATGTATTTTTCCAAAATTTTTTAAAAATTCTTACAAATTAAAATATTATATATAATATAAATAAATTTTGAACAAATTGAAAAGCGCATTATTGATAACATAGTGCAGATTTTTATAATTTTGCAATAAAATTAATATTTCCGGAGCTACAGTTACTTTTTTCAACATTTTATGTAGAAACGTAATATTCATATATTTACTGATAAACTTGAACCATTCCTCATACAAAAATTTATTTTTCGAAACATTCATTCAAATCCAAAAAATTTTGAACGAATTGAAAAGCGCATTATTGATAACTTAGTGGGGGTTTTTATAGTTTCGCAATGAAATTAATATTTCCGTAGATACCGTCACTTTCTTAAACATTTCAAAAGGAAGTAATATTCATATATTTATTGATAAGCTTGAACCGCTTCTCATAAAATATGTAATTTTTCAAAAACACTTGCAAATGAAAACAATTTTAAAGGAATTGAAAAGAGGACTGTTAATAACTTAGTGCTTTTCAATTCAAAGATTCATATGAAAGTAATATTCATATATTTATTTTAATATATATTTTTTTATTTGAACTACTCTTCATACAAAAATTGTCTTTTCAAACATTTTTTCAAATCAACCAATTTAAAATAAATTGAAAAGAGCACTATCGGTAACTTGGTGCAGATTTTTATAATTTCGCAATAAAATTAATATTTCCGGAGCTACAGTTACTTTTTTAAACATTTCATATAGAAGTAATATTCATATATTTACTGATAAACTTGAATCATTCCTCATACAAAAATGTATTTTTCGAAACATTCATTCAAATAAAAAAAATTTTGAACGAATTGAAAAGCGCATTATTGATAACTTAGTGGAGGGTTTTATAATTTCGCAATGAAATAAATATTTCCGGAGATACAGTCACTTTCTTAAACATTTCATAAAAAAGTAATATATATATGTTTAGTGATAAATTTGAACCATTCCTTATACAAATTTGTATTTTTCCGAAAATTCTTTCAAATCAAAAAAATTTGGACGAATTGCCAAGCGCATTATTAAGAACTTATAATTTTTCTTGAAATACTTGGAAAGCCAAAATTTTTAATTTTGCATGACCATATTTTAACACTTTTTCTTCAAAATGTTTAAATAAGTCACGGGTGTAATTTTTATGAATATAAAAGGCGAGATTTCTAATTTTGCATCACCAATTTTGTACACTTTTTCTGAAAGTTTTTGAATAACACATGGGTGTAATTTTATTAATTATGAAAGTCGAGATTTCTAATTTTCCATAAAAAAATTTTATAATTTTTGTTTTAATTTTTCGAATAAGTAAAAGGTGTATTTTGTTTATATATTTAAGCTGAAATTTCTAATTTTTGATACGTTTTCTTCAAAATGTTAGAATAAGTCACGGGTGTAATTTTTGAAATATAAAACCCGAGATTTCTAATTTTGCATGAAAAAATGTTCTATACTTTTTCTTGAAAATTTTTGAAAACGACATGGGTGTAATTTTTACAAATTCAAAAGCCGAGATTTCTAATTTTGCATGAAAAATTTTGTACACTTTTTCTTCAAAATTTTTGAATAAGACAAGAGTGCTATTTTTATAAATATAAAAGCCGAGATTTCTAATTTTCTATAAAAAATTTGTATAATCTTTCTTGAAATTTTTTGAAAAAGTCACAGGTCTCATTTATTTATATAATAAAGCTGCAATTTCTAATTTCTCCTCATGCAAAAATGTATTTTTCGAAATATGAATATTTTTAAAAATTCTTTCATATTAAAATAATTTGAAAGAATTCAAAAAAGCACTGTTGCTAACTTAGTAAAGCTTTTTATAATTTTGCAATGAAATTAATATTTCCGTAGATACAGTCACTTTCTTAAACATTTCATAAAGAAGTAATGTTGCGGGTGAAGCGGCCCAAGCTCAAGATAGCCAATGTGGATTTTAAACACAACAAGTGTAAGAATTTTAGAAAACTTTAATTCTTTATTCTTACGCTTTAATATGTTAAAATTCCTAAAATTATAAATAAATTCATTATACAAACTTACATACTAAACTGCTGATATACTAACTTTTATGTATGGCTACTCCAAGCGAAGCTTCGTAATCCTTATGACCTGAACGAATGAATGTCTTAAATCTATGTAGGTGTTTTATATACTTATGTATGTGGTCTCGATTAAATATGGCCTCATAATTATACCGCGTGGAAAATTAAAAGGAATAATTGAACATTTTGCCATGCTCATCTCTCTACATATCGATAACAGTAATGTCATATCAGCGATTTATGAGTGGCGGTAACAGTAATGTCATATTAGCGATTTATGAGTGGCGGTAACAGTAATGTCATATTAGCGATTTATGAGTGGCGGTAACACTCCCCCACAGTATGGCGAGATTTCGAAGACTTACTCTACTTTCTTTCAGCCACGTCTAAAACCGCTAATTTTGCAGCAGGTCTTTCTAAAACGCCACAAACTGTCAAAACTTTTGCCTTTCGTACTTGTCCATCTTCGGATTTGGCAACTTCGATGACCTTTCCTTTTGGCCACACGTTTCTCGGGTTATTTGGATCAACCACTATCACTAAATCTCCCACAGATATGGGTTTGGCCTTTTGAAACCACTTCGTCCTACACGTCAAAGTAGGCAGGTACTCTGTCACCCATCTCTTCCTGGTTCTTTGTTGTCGTCGCAGCTGCGCCATAAAAATCTTTGCGCATGGCAGTCTTCATCGCGTATATAAATCTGATGGAACATTTGTTCGATGTCACCACAGATTGCAATTTGCCTTTGCCGAAAACGAAAAAGAATAGCTGCAAGAGAAGACAGCAAATCTGGCCCTTTGAGCAGCATAGAGTTAAGTGAAATACCATTTGCCTTCGCGGCCGCATCCCAAACTATTCTTGTTTTATTCGGTTTGTTTTTGTTAAATACCGGAAACATTGGTAAATACCATACATTTTGTTTATCATCTTCATTGTTTACTTTGGCTATGTAATTTCTTTCAAAATATTCAGAAATTGTTTTGTCGAAATGTTCAAACAACTCTTTATTTTTTCTTAGAGTTTTTTCGAGACAAATCAGTCGTCTCTTCGCCATATCAAAGCTTTGTGGAAGTGTAATATTGTCATATCGCCACAGCAAAGCTGTCTCGTAATGGCCATCGCATCTTTCTTTCGTATATGTTTCTAGCAAACTTAATGCCCTTTGGTCATCTTTTCCAAGAGCTGGAGTATAGTTACTTATCCCTGCTAACTCAGTTGTATAAAACTGTTTGAGTAAGTGAGTAAGAATTTGGTCGTTTTCACCTTTACACTCGCAAGAGTAAAAATTATATTGAATTTGGGCTTTTTCTCCAACACTGGAGTTGCCACATATTAGCCAGCCGAGGCGAGTATGTAAAGCGACGGGTTCGTTTTTCTTGCCTTCTTTAACACGAGTGGGCACACATAATTTCAAGTTATTTAATCCTAAAAGTACATCTGGTACAGCATTTTCAAAATCGGCGATGGGTAGCCCTTTAAGGTGCGGAAATTTTTTACATAACTTTTTATAATTAAAGCTCTGACTCGGAAGCGATAGTTGTTTAACCGTACGAACAGAAATAGAAAATTCAGTTTTATTCATACCTGAAATTTTCATTGAGACTATTTTTGAGTCTTCTTCGTTGCGACCTATTTCACCTGTCCATTTCAAGCATAGAGGTTGTGACTCACCATTTAAATCTAGTTTATTAATTAATTGTTCATTTACCAGACTTACAGACGAACCCTCGTCTATAAATGCAAAAGTATTAAAACGTTTATTATTGTTTCCGTATATTGTTATGGGTATAATTTTAAATAAGATTTCATTGCATTCATTCCTATGGGCTGCATGTAAATTATCTCTTTTGCTTTTATTTTCAGTTTCTCTGGTAGCGTTTGTTTCTCTATCTTCAGTCATGGATTTATGCAGCAATGTATTATGTTTTATTTGACAATTATTTTCTCTGCAAACGATGCTGCTACTGCACATACCGTAGTGACGTCGCAGGCACAGTTTACATAGATTGTACATTCTTACTAAGTTCCATCGCTCGCTTCTATTCGCAGCCAAGAATTTTTTACACTTCTCAACGCTATTGCAGTTGCCAGAACACACTAAACAGATCTTTTTGTTTTGTTCTTCATGAGCATGCACATAAACGTTTTTTGGCTTACGCGAATACTGCTCTATTGACTTTGATGCGCTGCTGTCACTGTCTATATTTATGCTGCTTGCTGAGACACCGACTTCATATATCCAGTTAGCGAATTCAGTCAAACTAACTCTTTTGTTATTTTTTGCTAGTTTTATTTTTTGTTCACCCCAGTTAAGTTGAAAATGTGATGGCATTTTCATTATTAATTCATGTAATAAAGATGAATTGGTCAGTTCATTTATTAAACCACTGGCTTTAATTGTTGTTTCTAGGCCCTTTACTTCCACGGCGAAAGAGGTAATTGTGCTCAATTTATTTGTGTTCAGTGCTGGTAGTGATCTTATTCTATTTTTTAGTGAGTTTAATATTTTTTCCGGTTGTCCGAAAAGCAATTTTAGTGTAGATAGAGCACATGGTACACCCGATGGATGGATCAAAATATGTTTAACAGATCGAAGTGCTTCCCCCTTTAGAGAACTTTGAAGCCTGACAAGATTTTCAGCGTCTGTAAAACCACAGACTGCTGTCGACCAGTCATATGTGGCACTAAACAAGGGCCATTCTTCAGGAGTGCCGGTAAAAATTGGAAGCTCTTTTGGTACTGACTGCCGCGTGCTTATTTGTTGTTGCGAAAGCCTGTGAGAAGGTAATATAACAGGTTGGAGGTTTGATGGGTTCATGGAAAACGTTGAATCCATGTAACCAAATTGTACAGGTGTCTCTAATATGTGATTTTCTCCATTTACGTTGTCTGAATTATTACATAAATTTGCAGTTGTCGGCTGCTGACGGTTCGTTGTTGGGTCATTAATAAATGAAGACATGTTATTAACGAATGACGTAGTTGTACATACGGGCGGAGTTATTGTTTTTGCCGTATAAACTAAGTCATTACTTACGTTTTGGCAATATGGTTTAGTAGTGTTAGGCATTTCTTGCGTTGTTGTGGCTTGTGGTACAAATGTGTAAGGTGGCGTTTCAAACTGACGAGCTGCGGAAACTATATTTTGGTGTGCGGTTGCAATAGCCGAAGTAGGGAGTTGGATTTGATTATTTAACCACTCATGTACAGATCTGACAGCTGAGTGTTTATTAACTGATTGTGCGTCCTCGAAGTCATCTACTGCTTGTTCGAGAATTTGGTATTTCTTTTTAATGAAATCTCTTTCAAGTTGTGTCTCTTCTTCTAGACGTCGTAGCTCAAGAGCTTGTCGGCGGGAGCGGGAAGCGGCCGAAGAGCCACTACGAATGGAAGAGGCAGAATCGATCGTGATTTGATGTTGTACCGTACAATTTTGGCAACTCCACGTAGGTTGGTCTTGATTGCTGCTGAGATTGACACATGGTAAATGAAAATTAAGATGGCACTTGCTGCATTTTATAAATTTTTCGTTGTCTGTGGACTTGTTGCAAATGTGACAGTTGTTCAGTGCAGGACTTAACTGAGTTGGTCGTTGACGACTTAGTGGTTGACCCTGTGAGGGAGTGGAAGGTTGCATTCTGTTAGGACTTACGTTTTAACACCCAAGATGATTCCTTCAAACGATCCGATGAGGCACATAAAAGAATTTTAATGTTGCGGGTGAAGCGGCCCAAGCTCAAGATAGCCAATGTGGATTTTAAACACAACAAGTGTAAGAATTTTAGAAAACTTTAATTCTTTATTCTTACGCTTTAATATGTTAAAATTCCTAAAATTATAAATAAATTCATTATACAAACTTACATACTAAACTGCTGATATACTAACTTTTATGTATGGCTACTCCAAGCGAAGCTTCGTAATCCTTATGACCTGAACGAATGAATGTCTTAAATCTATGTAGGTGTTTTATATACTTATGTATGTGGTCTCGATTAAATATGGCCTCATAATTATACCGCGTGGAAAATTAAAAGGAATAATTGAACATTTTGCCATGCTCATCTCTCTACATATCGATAACAGTAATGTCATATCAGCGATTTATGAGTGGCGGTAACAGTAATGTCATATTAGCGATTTATGAGTGGCGGTAACAGTAATGTCATATTAGCGATTTATGAGTGGCGGTAACAAGTAATATTCATATATTTGCTGATAAACTTGAACCATTCCTCATACAAAAATGTATTTTTCCAAACATTCTTTCAAATTAAAAAAATTTTTAACAATTTGAAAAAGAACAGCATTATTATTACTTATAATTTTTCTTGAAATTTTTGGAAAGCCAAAATTTTTAATTTTGCATGACCATATTTTAACACTTTTTCTTCAAAATGTTTGAATAAGTCACGGGTGTAATTTTTATGAATATAAAAGGCGAGATTTCTAATTTTGCATCACCAATTTGGTACACTTTTTCTGAAAGTTTTTGAATAACACATGGGTGTAATTTTAATAAATATGAATGTCGGGATTTCTAATTTTCCATAAAAAAATGTTATAATTTTTCTTGAAATTTTTTGAATAAGTAACAGGTGTATTTTGTTTATATATTAAAGCTAAAATTTCTAATTTTTAACACTTTTTCTTTAAAATGTTTGAATCAGTTACGAGAGTAATTTTTATAAATATAAAAGCTGAGATTTCTAATTTTGAAATAACAAATGTTTTATACTTTTTCTTGAAAATTTTTGAATACGACACTGGTGCAATTTTTACAAATTCAAACGCCGAGATATCTAATTTTGCATGAAAAATTTTGTACACTTTTTCTTTAAAATTTTTAATAAGACACGGGTGTAATTTTTGTAAATATAAAAGCCGAGATTTCTAATTTTCCATAAAAAATGTGTTTAATTTGTTTTAAAATTTTTTGATTAAGACATGTGCATTTTATTTATAAATTAAAGCTGAAATTTCTAATTTTGCATGACCAATTTTTGATACGTTTTCTTCAAAATGTTTGAATAAGTCACGGGTGTAATTTTTATATACATAAAAGCCGCGATTTCTAATATTGCATGAAAACTTTTGTATACTCTTTCTTGAAAATTTTTGAATAAGACCGGGTGTAATTTTTGTAAATACAAAAGCCGAGATTTCTAATTTTCCATTAAAAATTTGTATAATCTTTCTTGAAATTTTTTGAAAAAGTCACAGGTCTCATTTATTTATATAATAAAGCTGCAATTTCTCATTTTTCCTCATGGAAAATTTATTTTTCCAAATATGTATTTTTTTAAAAATTCTTTCAAATTAAAATAATTTTGAAAGAATTCAAAAGAGCACTGTTGCTAACTTAGTGAAGCTTTTTATAATTTCGCAATGAAATTAATATTTCCGTAGATACAGTCACTTTCTTAAACATTTCATAAAAAAGTAATATTAATATATTTACTGATAAGCTTGAACCATTCCTCATACAAAAATTTATTTTTCCAAACATTCTTTCAAATCAAAAAAATTTTGAACGAATTGCCAAGCGCATTATTGATAACTTATAATTTTTCTTGAAATATTTGGAAAGCCAAAATTTTTAATTTTGCATGACCATATTTTAACACTTTTTCTTCAAAATGTTTGAATAAGTCACGAGTGTAATTTTTATGAATATAAAAGGCGAGATTTCTAATTTTGCATAAAAAAATGTTATAATTTTTCTTGAAATTTTTTGAATAAGTAACAGGTGTATTTTGTTTATATATTAAAGCTGAAATTTCTAATTTTTAACACTTTTTCTTCAAAATGTTTGAATAAGTCACGGGTGTAATTTTTATGAATATAAAAGCCGAGATTTCTAATTTTGCATCACCAATTTTGTACACTTTTTCTTGAAAATTTTTTAATAACACATGAGTGTAATTTTAATAAATATGAAAGTCGAGATTTCTAATTTTCCATAAAAAAATGTTATAATTTTTCTTGAAATTTTTTGAATAAGTAACAGGTGTATTTTGTTTATATATTAAAGCCGAAATTTCTAATTTTTAACACTTTTTCTTTATGACCATGACCATGATTTAACACTTTTTCTTCAAAATGTTTAAATAAGTCACGGGTGTAATTTTATGAATATAAAAGGCGAGATTTTTAATTTTATATCACCAATTTTGTACACTTTTTCTGAAAGTTTTTGAATAACACATGGGTGTAATTTTAATAAATATGAAAGTCGAGATTTCTAATTTTCCATAAAAAAATTTTATAATTTTTGTTAAAATTTTTTTATAAGACAAGTGCATTTTATTTATATATTAATGCTGAAATTTCTAATTTTGCACTACCAATTTTTGAAACGTTTTCTTCAAAATGTTAGAATAAGTCACGGGTGTAATTTTTGAAATATAAAACCCAAGATTTCTAATCTTGCATGAAAAAATTTTCTATACTTTTTCTTGAAATTTTTTGGAAAAGCCACAGGTCTCATATATTTTTATAAAATAAAGCTGCAATTTCTAATTTCTCCTTATGCAAAAATGTATTTTTCGAAATATGTATTTTTTTAAAAATTCTTTCATATTAAAATAATTTGAAGAATTGAAAAGAGCGCTGTTGCTAACTTAGTAAAGCTTTTTATAATTTCGCAATGAAATTAATATTTCCGTAGATACAGTCACTTTCTTAAAAATTTCATAAAAAAGTAATATTCATATATTTACTGATAAACTTAAACCATTCCTCATACAAAAATGTATTTTTCCAAACATTCTTTCAAATTAAAAAAATGTTGAACAAATTGAAAAAGAACAGCATTATTGATAACTTATAATTTTTCTTGAAATTTTTGGAAAGCCAAAATTTTTAATTTTGCATGACCATATTTTAACACTTTTTCTTCAAAATGTATGAATAAGTCACGAGTGTAATTTTTATGAATATAAAAGCCGAGATTTCTAATTTTGCATCACCAATTTTGTACACTTTTTCTGAAAGTTTTTGAATAACACATGGGTGTTATTTTAATAAATATGAAAGTCGAGATTTCTAATTTTCCATAAAAATATGTTATAATTTTTCTTGAAATTTTTTGAATAAGTAACAGGTGTATTTTGTTTATATATTAAAGCTAAAATTTCTAATTTTTAACACTTTTTCTTCAAAATGTTTGAATCAGTTACGAGTGTAATTTTTATAAATATAAAAGCTGAGATTTCTAATTTTGAAATAAAAAATGTTCAATACATTTTCTTGAAAATTTTTGAATACGACACGGGTGTAATTTTTGTAAATATAAAAGCCGAGATTTCTAATTTTCCATAAAAAATGTTTATAATTTTTTTTGAAATTTTTTGATTAAGACATGTGCATTTTATTTATAAATTAAAGCTGAAATTTCTAATTTTGCATGCCCAATTTTTGATACGTTTTCTTCAAAATGTTTGAATAAGTCACGGGTGTAATTTTTATATACATAAAAGCCGCGATGTCTAATATTGCATGAAAAATTTTGTATACTCTTTCTTGAAAATTTTTGAATAAGACCGGGTGTAATTTTTGTAAATACAAAAGCCGAGATTTCTAATTTTCCATAAAAAATTTGTATAATCTTTCTGGAAATTTTTTGAAAAAGTCACAGGTCTAATTTTTTTATATTATAAAGCTGCAATTTCTAATTTCTCCTCATGCAAAAATGTATTTTTCGAAATATGTATTTTTTTAAAAATTCTTTCAAATTAAAACAGTTTTGAAAGAATTCAAAAGAGCACTGTTGCTAACATAGTGAAGCTTTTTATAATTTCGCAATGAAATTAATATTTCCGTAGATACAGTTACTTTCTTAAACCTTTCATAAAGAAGTAATATTCATATATTTACTGATAAACATGAACCGCTTCTCATAAATAAATGTATTTTTTCAAAAACTCTTTCTAATGAAAACAGTTTTAAAGGAATTAAAAGGAGCACTGTTAATAACTTGGCGCTTTTCAATTCAAAGTTTCATATGAAAGTAATATTCATATATTTATTTTAATATATTTTTTTTTATTTGAACTACTCCTCATACAAAAATTGTATTTTCAAACATTCTTTCAAATCACACAATTTTAAAAGAATTGAAACGATAACTTGGTGAATATTTCAATAATTTCGCAATGAAATTAATATTTCCGTAGATACAGTCACTTTCTTAAACATTTCATAAAGAAGTAATATTCATATATTTACTGATAAACTTGAACCATTCCTCATAGAAAAAGGTATTTTTCCAAACATTCTTTCAAAAATTTTGAACAATTTGAAAAAAAAGCGCATTATTGATAACTTATAATTTTTCTTGAAATTTTTGGAAAGCCAAAATTTTTAATTTTGCATGACCATATTTTAACACTTTTTCTTCAAAAGGTTTGAATAAGTCACGGGTGTAATTTTTATGAATATAAAAGCCGACATTTCTAATTTTGCATTACCAATTTTTTACACTTTTTCTGGAAAATTTTTGAATAACACATGGGTGTAATTTTAATAAATATGAAAGTCGAGATTTCTAATTTTCCATAAAAAAATGTTATAATTTTTCTTGAAATTTTTTCAATAAGTAACAGGTGTATTTTGTTTATATATTAAAGTTGAAATTTCTAATTTTTAACACTTTTTCTTCAAAATGTTTGAATCAGTTACGGATGTAATTTTTATAAATACAAAACCCGAGATTCTAATTTTGCATGAAACAATGTTCAATACTTTTTCTTGAAAATTTTTGAAAACGACAGGGGTGCAACTTTTACGAATTCAAAAGCCGAGATTTCTAATTTTGCATGAAAAATTTTGTACACTTTTTCTTTAAATTTTTTGAATAAGTAACAGGTGTATTTTGTTTATATATTAAAGCCAAAATTTCTAATTTTCCAAAAAAAATTTTTATAATTTTTGTTAAAATTTTTTTGATTAAGACATGTGCATTTTAATTATATATTAATACTGAAATTTCTAATTTTGCATGACCAATTTTTGATACGTTTTCTTCAAAAAGTTTGAATAAGTCACGGGTGTAATTTTTATATACATAAAAGCCGAAATTTCCCATATTGCATGAAAAATTTTGTATACTCTTTCTTGAAAATTTTTGAATAAGACCGGGTGTAAATTTGTAAATATAAAAGCCGAGATGTCTAATTTTCCATAAAAAATTTGTATAACCATTCTTGAAATTTTTAGAAAAAGTCACAGGTCTAATTTATTTATATAATAAAGCTGCAATTTCTCATTTTTCCTCATGGAAAAATGTATTTTTCCAAATATGTATTTTTTTAAAAATTCTTTCAAATTAAAATAAATTTGAAAGAATTCAAAAGAGCACTGTTGCTAACTTAGTGAAGCTTTTTATAATTTCGCAATGAAATTAATATTTCCGTAGATACAGTCACTTTCTTAAACATTTCATAAAAAAGTAATATTAATATATTTACTGATAAACTTGAACGATTCCTCATACAAAAATGTATTTTTCCAAACATTCTTTCAAATCAAAAAAATTTTGAACGAATTGCCAAGCGCATTATTGATAACTTATAATTTTTCTTGAAATATTTGGAAAGCTAAAATTTTTAATTTTGCATGACCATATTTTAACACTTTTTCTTCAAAATTTTTGAATAAGTCACGGGTGTAATTTTTATGAATATAAAAGCCGAGATTTCTAATTTTACATCACCAATTTTGTACACTTTTTCTGGAAGTTTTTGAATAACACATGGGTGTAATTTTAATAAATATGAAAGTCGAGATTTCTAATTTTCCATAAAAAAATTTTATAATTATTGTTGAAATTTTTCGAATAAGTAACAGGTGTATTTTGTTTATATATTTAAGCTAAAATTTCTAATTTTTAACACTTTTTCTTCAAAATGTTTGAATCAGTTACGGGTATAATTTTTATAAATATAAAAGCTGGGATTTTTAATTTTGCAATAAAAAATGTTTTTTACTTTTTCTTGAAAATTTTTGAACACGACACGGGTGCAATTTTTACAAATTCAAACGTAGAGATTTCTAATTTTGCATGAAAAATTTTTACAATTTTTCTTGAAATTTTTTAAATAAGTTACAGGTGTAATTTATTTATATATTAAAGCCAAAATTTCTAATTTTCCAAAAAAAAATTTTATAATTTTTGTTAAAATTTTTTTATTAGAGAAGTGCATTTTATTTATATATTAATGCTGAAATTTCTAATTTTGCATTACCAATTTTTGATACGTTTTATTCAAAATGTTAGAATAAGTCACGGGTGTAATTTTTGAAATATAAAACCCAAGATTTGTAATTTTGCATGAAAAAATGTTCTATACTTTTTCTTGAAAATTTTTGAAAACGACATGGGTGTAATTTTTACAAATTCAAAAGCCGAGATTTCTAATTTTGCATGAAAAATTTTGTACACTTTTTCTTCAAAATTTTTGAATCAGACAAGAGTGTTATTTTTATAAATATAAAAGCCGAGATTTCTAATTTTCCATAAAAAATTTGTATAATCTTTCTTGAAATTTTTTGGAAAAGCCACAGGTCTCATATATTTTTATAAAATAAAGCTGCAATTTCTAATTTCTCCTCATGCAAAAATGTATTTTTCGAAATATGTATTTTTTTAAAAATTCTTTCATATTAAAATAATTTGAAAGAATTGAAAAGAGCACTGTTGCTAACTTAGTAAAGCTTTTTATAATTTCGCAATGAAATTAATATTTCCGTAGATACAGTCACTTTCTTAAACATTTCATAAAGAAGTAGTATTCATATATTTACTGATAAACTTGAACCATTCCTCATACATATTTGTATTTTTCCGAACATTCTTTCGAATTAAAAAAATTTTGAACAGTTTGAAAAGAACAGCATTATTGATAACTTATAATTTTTCTTGAAATTTTTGGAAAGCCAAAATTTTTAATTTTTCATATATTTTAGCACTTTTTCTTCAAAATGTTTGAATAAGTCACGAGTGTAATTTTTATGAATATAAAAACCGAGATTTCTAATTTTGCATGAAAAAATGTTCAATACTTTTTCTTGAAAATTTTTGAAAACGACATGGGTGTAATTTTTACAAATTCAAAAGCCAAGATTTCTAATTTTGCATGAAAAATTTTGTACACTTTTTCTTTAAATTTTTTGAATATGTAACAGGTGTATTTTGTTTTTATATTAAAGTTGAAATTTCTAATTTTTAACACTTTTTCTTCAAAATGTTTGAATCAGTTACGGATGTAATTTTTATAAATATAAAACCCGAGATTTCTAATTTTGCATGAAAAAATTTTCAATACTTTTTCTTGAAAATTTTTGAAAACGACATGGGTGTAATTTTTACAAATTCAAAAGCCAAGATTTCTAATTTTGCATGAAAAATTTTGTACACTTTTTCTTTAAATTTTTTGAATATGTAACAGGTGTATTTTGTTTATATATTAAAGCCAAAATTTCTAATTTTCCAAAAAAAATTTTTATAATTTTTCTTGAATTTTTGTGATTAAGACATGTGCATTTTATTTATATATTAATGCTGAAATTTCTAATTTTGCATGACCAATTTTTGATACGTTTTCTTCAAAAAGTTTGAATAAGTCACGGGTGTAATTTTTATATACATAAAAGCCGAAATTTCCCATATTGCATGAAAAATTTTGTATACTCTTTCTTGAAAATTTTTGAATAAGACCGGGTGTAAATTTGTAAATATAAAAGCCGAGATGTCTAATTTTCCATAAAAAATTTGAATAACCATTCTTGAAATTTTTAGAAAAAGTCACAGGTCTAATTTATTTATATAATAAAGCTGCCATTTCTAATTTTTCCTCATGGAAAAATGTATTTTTCCAAATATGTATTTTTTTAAAAATTCTTTCAAATTAAAATAATTTTGAAAGAATTCAAAAGAGCACTGTTGCTAACTTAGTAAAGCTTTTTATAATTTCGCAATGTAATTAATATTTCCGTAGATAATGTCACTTTCTTAAACATTTCATAAAAAAGTAATATTAATATATTTGCTGATAAACTTGAACCATTCCTCATACATATTTGTATTTTTCCGAACATTCTTTCGAATTAAAAAAATTTTGAACAGTTTGAAAAGAACAGCATTATTGATAACTTATAATTTTTCTTGAAATTTTTGGAAAGCCAAAATTTTTAATTTTGCATATATTTTAGCACTTTTTCTTCAAAATGTTTGAATAAGTCACGAGTGTAATTTTTATGAATATAAAAACCGAGATTTCTAATTTTGCATCACCAATTTTGTGCACTTTTTCTTGAAAATTTTTGAATAACACATGGGTGTAATTTTAATAAATATGAAAGTCGAGATTTTTAATTTTCCATAAAAAAATGTTATAATTTTTCTTGAAATTTTTTGAATAAGTAACAGGTGTATTTTTTTTATATATTAAAGCTGAAATTTCTAATTTTTAACACTTTTTCTTTAAAATGTTTGAATCAGTTACGAGTGTAATTTTTATAAATATAAAAGCTGAGATTTCTAATTTTGAAATAACAAATGTTCTATACTTTTTCTTGAAAATTTTTGAATACGACACGGGTGCAATTTTTACAAATTCAAACGCCGAGATATCTAATTTTGCATGAAAAATTTTGTACACTTTTTCTTTAAAATTTTTGAATAAGACACAGGTGTAATTTTTGTAAATATAAAAGCCGAGATTTCTAATTTTCCATAAAAAATGTTTTTAATTTGTTTTGAAATTTTTTGAACACGACACGGGTGCAATTTTTACAAATTCAAACGTAGAGATTTCTAATTTTGCATGAAATATTTTGTACACACTCCTTTAAGATTTTTGAATAAGACACGGGTGTAATTTTTGTAAATATAAAACCCGAGATTTCTAATTTTGCATGAAAAAATTTTCTATACTTTTTCTTGAAAATTTTTGAACACGACACGGGTGCAATTTTTACAAATTCAAACGTAGCGATTTCTAATTTTGCATGAAAAATTTTGTACACACTCCTTTAAAATTTTTGAATAAGACACGGGGGTAATTTTTGTAAATATAAAAGCCGAGATTTCTAATTTTTCATTAAACATTTTTACAATTTTTCTTGAAATTTTTTAAATAAGTTACAGGTGTAATTTATTTATATATTAAAGCCAAAATTTCTAATTTTCCAAAAAAAAATTTTATAATTTTTGTTAAAATTTTTTTATTAGAGAAGTGCATTTTATTTATATATTAATGCTGAAATTTCTAATTTTGCATTACCAATTTTTGATACGTTTTCTTCAAAATGTTAGAATAAGTCACGGGTGTAATTTTTGAAATATAAAACCCAAGATTTCTAATTTTGCATGAAAAAATGTTCTATACTTTTTCTTGAAAATTTTTGAAAACGACATGGGTGTAATTTTTACAAATTCAAAAGCCGAGATTTCTAATTTTGCATGAAAAATTTTGTACACTTTTTCTTCAAAATTTTTGAATAAGACAAGAGTGTTATTTTTATAAATATAAAAGCCGAGATTTCTAATTTTCCATAAAAAATTTGTATAATCTTTCTTGAAATTTTTTGGAAAAGCCACAGGTCTCATATATTTTTATAAAATAAAGCTGCAATTTCTAATTTCTCCTTATGCAAAAATGTATTTTTCAAAATATGTATTTTTTTAAAAATTCTTTCATATTAAAATAATTTGAAAGAATTAAAAAGAGCGCTGTTGCTAACTTAGTAAAGCTTTTTATAATTTCGCAATGAAATTAATATTTCCGTAGATACAGTCACTTTCTTAAAAATTTCATAAAAAAGTAATATTCATATATTTACTGATAAACTTAAACCATTCCTCATACAAAAATGTATTTTTCCAAACATTCTTTCAAATTAAAAAAATGTTGAACAAATTGAAAAAGAACAGCATTATTGATAACTTATAATTTTTCTTGAAATTTTTGGAAAGCCAAAATTTTTAATTTTGCATGACCATATTTTAACACTTTTTCTTCAAAATGTATGAATAAGTCACGAGTGTAATTTTTATGAATATAAAAGCCGAGATTTCTAATTTTGCATCACCAATTTTGTACACTTTTTCTGAAAGTTTTTGAATAACACATGGGTGTTATTTTAATAAATATGAAAGTCGAGATTTCTAATTTTCCATAAAAATATGTTATAATTTTTCTTGAAATTTTTTGAATAAGTAACAGGTGTATTTTGTTTATATATTAAAGCTAAAATTTCTAATTTTTAACACTTTTTCTTCAAAATGTTTGAATCAGTTACGAGTGTAATTTTTATAAATATAAAAGCTGAGATTTCTAATTTTGAAATAAAAAATGTTCAATACATTTTCTTGAAAATTTTTGAATACGACACGGGTGTAATTTTTGTAAATATAAAAGCCGAGATTTCTAATTTTCCATAAAAAATGTTTATAATTTTTTTTGAAATTTTTTGATTAAGACATGTGCATTTTATTTATAAATTAAAGCTGAAATTTCTAATTTTGCATGACCAATTTTTGATACGTTTTCTTCAAAATGTTTGAATAAGTCACGGGTGTAATTTTTATATACATAAAAGCCGCGATTTCTAATATTGCATGAACAATTTTGTATACTCTTTCTTGAAAATTTTTGAATAAGACCGGGTGTAATTTTTGTAAATACAAAAGCCGAGATTTCTAATTTTCCATAAAAAATTTGTATAATCTTTCTGGAAATTTTTGGAAAAAGTCACAGGTCTAATTTTTTTATATAATAAAGCTGCAATTTCTAATTTTTCCCCATGCAAAAATGTATTTTTCGAAATATATATATTTTTAAAAATTCTTTCAAATTAAAACAGTTTTGAAAGAATTCAATTCAACATCTAAGTTGCTAACTTAGTGAAGCTTTTTATAATTTCGCAATGAAATTAATATTTTCGTAGATACAGTTCCTTTCTTAAACATTTCATAAAGAAGTAATATTCATATATTTACTGATAAACATGAACCGCTTCTCATAAATAAATGTATTTTTTCAAAAACTCTTTCTAATGGAAACAGTTTTAAAGGAATTGAAAAGAGCACTGTTAATAACTTAGCGCTTTTCAATTCAAAGTTTCATATGAAAGTAATATTAATATATATATTTTAATATATATTTTTTTTTTTTTTTTGAACTACTCCTCATACAAAAATTGTCTTTTCAAACATTCTTTCAAATCACACAATTTTAAAAGAATTGAAACGATAACTTGGTGAAGATTTCAATAATTTTGCAATGAAATTAATATTTCCGTAGATACAGTCACTTTCTTAAACATTTCAAAAGGAAGTAATATTCATATATTTATTGATAAGCTTGAACCGCTTCTCATAAAAAAATGTATTTTTTCTAAAACTCTTTCAAATGAAAACAATTTTAAAGGAATTGAAAAGGGCCCTGTTAATAACTTACTGCTTTTCAATTCAAAGTTTCATATGAAAGTAATATTCATATATTTATTTTAATATATTTTTTTTTATTTGAACTACTCCTCATACAAAAATTGCCTTTTCAAACATTCATTCAAATCACACAATTTTAAAAGAATTGAACCGATTTTATTTTTTTACCCACTTCTCATTTAAAAATGTATTTTTTAATAAAATCTTTCAAATCAAAAGAGTTTTAAAAGAATTGAAAAGAGCACTATCGGTAACTTGGTGCAGATTTTTATAATTTCGCAATAAAATAATATTTCCGGAGCTACAGTCACTTTCTTAAACATTTCATAAAAAAGTAATATTAATATATTTACTGATAAACTTGAGCCATTCCTCATACAAAAATGTATTTTTCCAAACATTCTTTCAAATTAAAAAAATGTTGAACAAATTGAAAAAGAACAGCATTATTGATAACTTATAATTTTTCTTGAAATATTTGGAAAAATTTTTAATTTTGCATGACCATATTTTAACACTTTTTCTTCAAAATGTTTGAATAAGTACGGGTGTAATTTTTATGAATATAAAAGCCAAAATTTCTCATTTTGCATCAGCAATTTTGTACACTTTTTCTTGAAAATTTTTGAATAACACATGGGTGTAATTTTAATAAATATGAAAGTCGAGATTTCTAATTTTCCGTAAAAAAATGTTATAATTTTTCATGAAATTTTTTGAATAAGTAAGAGGTGTATTTTGTTTATATAATAAAGCTGAAATTTCTAATTTTTAACACTTTTTCTTCAAAATGTTTGAATCAGTTACGAATGTAATTTTTAAAAAAATAAAAGTTGAGATTTCTAATTTTAAAATAAAAAATGTTCTATACTTTTTCTTGAAAATTTTTGAATACGACACGGGTGCAAATTTTACAAATTCAAACGCCGAGATTTCTAATTTTGCATGAAAAATTTTGTACACTTTTTTTTTAAATTTTTGAATAAGACAATAGTGTTATTTTTATATATATAAAAGCCGAGATTTCTAATTTTCCATAAAAAATTTTTATAATTTTTCTTGAAATTGTATGAATAAGTCACAGGTGTAAATTATTTATTTATTTAAGCCAAAATTTCTAATTTTCCAAAAAATATGTTTATAATTTTTCTTGAAATTTTTTGATTAAGACATATGCACTTTATTTATATATTAATGCTGAAATTTCTAATTTTGCATGACCAATTTTTGATACGTTTTCTTCAAAATGTTAGAATAATTATAATATATGTAATTTTTATAAGTATAAAACCCGAGATTTCTAATTTTGCATGAAATTTTTTTTTTTTTTTAAATATAAAAGCCGAGATTTCTAATTTTTCATTAAACATTTTTACAATTTTTCTTGAAAATTTTTTAATAAGCAACAGGTGTAATTTATTTATATATTAAAGCTGAAATATCTAATTTTGCATGACCAATTTTTGATACGTTTTCTTCAAAATGCTAGAATAAGTCACGGGTGTAATTTTTTAAATATAAAACCTGAGATTTCTAATTTTGCATGAAAAAATGATCTATACTTTTTCTTGAAAATTTTTGAAAACGACATGGGTGTAATTTTTACAAATTCAAAAGCCGAGATTTCTAATTTTGCATGAAAAATTTTGTACACTTTTTCTTTAAAATTTTTGAATAAGACAATAGTATTATTTTTATATATATAAAAGCCGAGATTTCTAATTTTCCATAAAAAATGTTTATAATTTTTCTTGAAATTGTATGAATAAGTCACAGGTGTAATTTATTTATATATTAAAGCCAAAATTACTAATTTTCCAAAAAATATGTTTATAGTTTTTCTTGAAATTGTTTGATTAAGACATGTGCGTTTTAGTTATACAGTCGAACTTGCATAACTCGAATCACCATTATCCCAAAAAAAAACTTCGACTTACGGAGACTTCGAGTTACAGAATTTTTTGTCAAAATAGAATAAAAGGCATTTGTATTATATATTTTTATTAAAAATAGCTTCTAATGGAAAACTACATACTTAAGCATATAAAAGAACAAGCATATGCACTCATATATGTATGTAATTAAAAAATTAGATTAATTGACATTTTACTTTTTTTATTTTCAGTAAAAAATAACTCTAATATGCTTAAAGCTTTGTAGTGCTCATCAGTTGTTGCGACATTGTCTGTAAATAATTATTTAATTTTCGGAAAGAACTTTCTACATCATTTTCTGTTGGCTTTTGAATAGTTCCTTCTACTGAACTCTCGACATCACTCTCCGTTCCGCTTAAGATTTGATCCTCTGATTCATGGCAATTTTGCAATATTCGGTGGGAAAAATGCCAATTGAATCGACTTCAGTTTTTTCCCCGAAAAAAATAACAAAAATAGCATGTAAAATATACAAACCAGCTCAAGCAACAAAAGAGAGTAAAACAAACAAACCATAACTAAAACAAAAGCAAAAAACCATTTAAACAAGCAAAATTCTTCGAGTTATAGAGTTCATGTGTATGTTTTTTGTTCGAGTTATGGAGAACTTCGACTTATGGAAGTTCGAGTTACGGAAGAAAAATTGTATGTGATTTGTTCTTCTAACGCTACTGCCAACCAAATTAGTTCGAGTTAGAGAAAATTCGAGTTAAAGAAGTTCGAGTTATGGAAGTTCGACTGTATATTAATGATGAAATTTCTAATTTTGCATAACCAATTTCTCGTCACGGGTGTAATTTTTATATACATAAAAGTCGAGATTTCTAATATTGCATGAAAAATTTTGTATACTCTTTCTTGAAAATTTTTTAATAAGACCGGGTGTAATTTTTGTAAATATAAAAGCCGAGATTTCTAATTTTGCATGAAAAATTTTGTACACTTTTTCTTTAAAATTTTTGAATAAGACACGGGTGTAATTTTTGTAAATATAAATGCTAAGATCTCTAATTTTTCATTAAACATTTTTACAATTTTTCATGAAAGTTTTTAAATAAGTCACATGTGTAATTTATTTATATATTAAAGCAAAAATTTTTAATTTTCCAAAAAAAATTTTTATAATTTTTCTTGAAATGTTTTGATTAAGACATGTGCATTTTATTTATATATTAAAGTGAACGAGTTTATTTGGACTTCAGAACAGAACTGACTTTATTGGCAAATCATTTAATTTTATACAATAGTTTTGCTTAGCCTAAATACAATTTTGTTTACTATTTAAATTTAATAAAATCACAAACAATTTTGCTTTTTAAATTTTTGTATAGACTGAATACAATTTTGCTTACTATTTAAAATAATAAAATTGTGTGAAAATAATTGCGAAATATTTTATAAAATAGAAATATGCTTATTGGATACTTAAACTAAGTTGTAATTTGATTCTTTTGTTTGTGTCTAGATTGGTTTGATAAATTTATTGTTTTTGTTGTTAAGCGTGTCGAATAAATATTTGGGTTCTTGCTTTTGTTGTTAAGTGTGCAGGTTATTGAATTTAAGTGGAACATAAGAAGCATAATTGGGGTATTCACTAATGTGTTAACTCCCCCTTTTTAAGTATTAGCGTCCCGCTAATTATTAAAATTTTATGGATAATTTATTTTTATATCGGGAAAATTTGTAATAGGTGGAATTTGGAGAACTCCCCTGTTATTTCTGCATTTTGTATAGAGTTTAAAAGAAATGATAATGAAAAACCCTATAAGAACCATTAAGAAGTTAGAACTAATGAAAATAAGGCCCTTATGAGAAATATCTTTTATATATTTAATATTGCCTAGATGAAGGTGATGGAGATACTGCAGGCCTAGCCTGAATTAGTTTTCAGTCACATTATTTTTTAATATTGGTGGGAGTATTTGATAAGATGTTGTTTGCCAATTCGAATAGCTGACGTTATTTACTGTAATTGTTTCGTTAAAAAAGTTTATAATAAAAGTGCCATTAAGCGCTTGGGAGCTATTACCGTAAGTTAAATTTCCTCTAAAATTTGTTACAAAAAGCGTTCCCTCTAGTACGAGTTCCGCCACATGTTGTTTTTCAATCTGGTATTCGCATGATGCTGCTTCGCCTTCGAGTATTCTCGCAATACAATTGTCCTTACCTAATTTTTCTATTTGATTTTGTTTGCATATTGTAACGTCGTCGACTTCCAAGCATTTTCCAACAACGCCGTATTTTTCTTTTTGGGAAATTAGTATGTTTTTATATTGAAGAAAAATTCTCTTGTTATTTTTAATTGTTGACCGTAGGACAACGTTATTGTAAAGGGTATCTTCGGTTTGCGGAATAGAAATAATGTATAGCAAGAGTGAGTCCTTTATAACCATTGAAGGTTCTGCGAATTGCAAGGCTTCAAGTTCGTTTTTGAAAGGGAGTGTAGTCGTTTGTGATAGGATATTCACAATATCACCTTTGTTGAGCAAATGCGAATGTACTAAACCTCTTTTGGCCAACTGGCTTGCCATTACTATCTGGAATATTTCTTCCTTTATTAATCCGAGTATGTTAAAAAGTGTTTGCGCGTTGCTTAGTGTATTATCCTTATTGGATTCTGCAACTATTTTATTATAATTATCTAAAAGGCTATTTGTAGTTTTGATTAAGTATTTGTTTACAGAATACTGCTTATTGTTGTTTTCAATAACATCAGTAGTTTTTTCCAAAATTTTGTCCCAATCAGTAGCGTCAGGGTTTCCCGCTATCCATTTCCACGCGGATCCTATCCAGTTAATGGAGCGTTTATTTTTGGATAAGTTTTTGGTCTTGAGTTGATCCAGTAGATTTTCTATTTGTTCGAGTTGGTGCTCCATTTGTAGGTCTAGTGATCCAGTTTCCTTAGATTGAAGATGAATAATAGGTCTGATTTCTGCAACAACCTTTTCGTATTCTTTTAGATCGATTGTGTGGATTATCCTATAGTTTCCCTTGCTTATTTTCCCAGTACCTTGCTTAATTGTAACAAGTGGATTGTTGTATTCGTAGATGTTAACCGTTGCGTGTGTCCAGTCGATTAGAAGCCTGGAAAAAAATTATTGGTTTTTTAGTCCCATCTAAAAATTGAATGAATTTTTTTATTATCGGTTGTTGTTATTGTGATGGTATTGTCCTTCCCGACAGTTTGCTTTATAAAAATAGGTTTATCTTTGCCTTTTATTTGTTTATTTTTCTTAAAGACAATGTCTCCTTGGCTGTATGTTCTAGGCTTTTGCTTCTTTGCGTTTTCTCTATATAGTCTAATTTTTTGGTTCCTAGCAATTTCATTGCGTAAGTCGTTGTTTACTATTGCTTTAAAATCGCTTAATTTTTGGTAATTTATTCTTTCGGTTCGCCCGAAGAATATGTCCGCTGGTTTCTTCTTAGTGACGGAATGAACCGTATTGTTGTACCTATCGACTGTTATGTTTAATAATTCTTTGAGTGTAAAATCTGGGTATTCTTCTTTTAGACATCTCAGCATTTCAACAATTGTTGAATGGACTCTTTCGATAGTTCCATTTACCTCACTCTTTTGAGGAGGTGCAAAATATGTCTTGATTCCAGTCCTTCAATATAATTTAGAACTATTGGGCTTATAAAACTACTCTCGTTATCCATTACTATTGTGTTTGGTGCGGAAAAGAAATGTAGTAATTTGATGATCTTATCTCTGATGTGCAGGACTGATTTATTTTTTAAATGAAAAAATTTTGTAAACTTTGAAAATTTATCCACGCAGGTTATAAATTTTTCGCCTTTGATTTCTAATATGTCGATATGTAGAATTTCTGTAGGGTATGAGGGAATTGGAGTAGGTTGCAATTTTGGGTTCGGGGGGTGCCGGTCGTACTTGTTTTTACTACAAACTTCGCAAGACTTTGTAAAGTCTTTAACTAACTTGGCCATTTTTGGAAAATAGTATTTTTCCAAAATTTGCTCTTTGTTCTCGGCAAAATTTCTGTGTGCGCGTTTGTGTTCGCTTTGAATGATAGCGAATTGTTCCTCCGGATCAACTATATCCTCTACCAATCTCTGCGTTATTCTGATTTTAAATTTAGAAAAGTGTTCCGTGTATACCTTTTGTAATATTGTGAGCTTTTCTTCTGGAATTTTTATGCCGTTTATTACGTGTGGGTTTAACTTGCTTTTTAAAGCCTGAATAAGCCTTTTTTCGTTAAGGTTTTCAAGTCTTACGTAATGCCGTTGAAATTTGTTATGAGGAACTTCCATATAATTTGACTTCATTCCGTTCATAAATATTATTTGGTTTCTGTAAACATTTATCGGAGATTCACAATGGTGTATTAGCAATGCACCGTCCTCTTCAGCGCTATGTTGAGAGCAATCGTCGGTTGATGAGAGTGTATTTACTTCCGTTGGCAAGCGGGATAGAGCATCAGGGACAACATTTGTTTTGCCTGGCTTATATAACAGTTGTATGAGAATTTAATTTTATGCTAAGTTAAATTGATGGTTTCGGTTAATTTAGGATTAATAAATTAACCGCTTTTTGTAACTGCAATTTTATTTCAGTTTATTACCGTAAATTAAAATTATTACACGGATTACTTTATTAAGTCTTAAGTAGGTATGATCGCAGCGAGGCAGTAAAGACAAGTGAAGTCAGTAAAAGTATTTTAAGTATAATAATAAAATCTAAAAAGAATATGTAACAGTGCTTATAACTAATGAGAGTTTATACATTTTAAATAATACCGTAAGTAAGTATATACATATGTATGTATGCGCGTATATGAATTTGCATCTAATAGGCAATTGCATGCATAAAAAAACCAGTATTTTGTTTCAATACATTTTCTCTGAGCATAAGTAATTTACTCTCGTTTATGTCTTATGCATCGAATAAAACGGAATTCATATGTTATAATATAGTGATGTGTGAATAAATAGCAGTAGGCAATAATACTACCTTAAATTATTCATTAACATTCTCCCCCACTAAGTGCGATAGTGCTTACAATGCGGGAGAGTCATCACCGTATGGTTTAGAGTTGGCATCATTTTCTGTATTATCAAAGCAATCATTCATCGGCAAAGGCGCAATTTTGGAAATTGGACGTTTGAAGACTTTGCCATTTGCGGATAGAGTGACCACCCGTACACAACCGTCTTTGCCAGGATATCCTTGATACGAGCAAGCGGCCAGTTTCCTGGAGTACCACGTTCATTGAATAATACCACTAAATCTCCAACTTTTGGACTTTGTGGTATTTTAAGCCATTTAGGTCTCGCTTGCATTCGGCACAACCATTCGTTTGACCAACGTCGCCAAAAATGCTGTTTGAGCTTTTCAACAACTTTCCATCTATTCAATCGATCAATGTTGACCTCGAGCAAATCCTCTTCTGGTACACAAAGCGTAGGCTCCCCAATCAACAAGTGGGCAGGAGTTAGCGCATGACAGTCAGATGGGTCTGAAGATAGGGGGCATAACGGTCTTGAATTCAAACAGCTTTCAATCTGAGCTAGCGGCGTAGTAAGCTTTTCAAATGTTAGAATACGATTCTGCATCACTCTGTTCAAATGGTGTTTAGTGGATTTGACGCCGGCCTCCCAAAGACCACCAAAGTTTGGAGAGGCTGGAGGTATGAAATGCCACTTTGTGCTATTGGCAGCCAGTTTGTTGTATATTTAATCTGGGATTGCCGACTTACTGCGATTATACAGAATTTGCAGCTCTTTGTTAGCTCCAACGAAGTTGGTACCACAGTCTGAATACAAATCAGTACAGGGGCCGCGACGAGACACAAAACGCCTAAAAGCTGCCAGAAACGCATCAGTTGACATGTTTGTTGCTGCTTCCAAGTGCAGCGCTTTCGTAACCATGCAAATAAACAAACATATATAACCCTTTGTGGTCACTGAATTTCTTGCAGTTGACTGTTTAATGACGATTGGACCGGCATAATCGACCCCACTGTGCTTGAATGGCCGTGCCGGCCTGAGACGAACACTAGGGAGGTTTCCCATCATCTGCTGGGCTGCTTTTGCGTTGTATTTAAAACAAGTCACACATCTTCGCAAGTTTCATTTTGCAATGCTTCTACTGGATAGTATCCAATATTCTCGTGAGACATAAGCTTGCATTTGGATCAAACCACCATGTAGATTTTTAATATGTGCATCTAGAAAGATTAGATTAGACAATGGATTTTGCTTCTTTAGCACAATTGGATGTTTGGAACCATAGCCAAGATCGGAATTTTGAATTCTACCGCCAACTCTAAGTATTTGATATGCATCAAAAAACGGGCACAACTGTGCTAGAGCATTGTTCCTTATAATTTTACCTTTCTTTTTAAGTTCAAAAATTTCATGTGAAAAAATCCACTTGTTGTGAAACTTGTACAATTCTGAATCGAGCAAATTTCTTCGGTTGAAAGAAACCCTGTCATCTTACTGTTACTTTCAATTTGCGGGTTTTTATTAACTTGAGTGTTATGTTCAAAACGAAATATGTATGCAACAACACGTATCAGCTTACCAAGAGAAGAAAATCTTGTTAATAAATCTGGATATTGTTTGACATATGTCGCAGTTGCATGTATATTTAAGGATGGTTCAGCAATTTTATCAATTTCACTTAAGTTTATTTGAGGTTGTTTTGGCCAATTTTCTGATGGTTCCGATAGCCAGTTAGGACCATGCCACCATAATTCATGTTCAGCCAATTCACTGGGTAGTATACCACGGGACGCGCAGTCAGCAGGATTTTCCCTTGTGGATATATATCGCCATTGAGAAGCATTAGACCTGCGTTGAATTTCGGCAACTCGATTTCCAACATATACAGGCCACTTAGACGACTGACCACGAATCCATGCAAGCACAGTTGTGCTATCAGTCCAATAGTAAACATTCGAAATTCTTTGATTAAGTGAAGAAATTATTTTATCTACTAGCTTAGCTAATAAAGTGGCACCACACAATTCCATTCTGGGTATAGTTAACCGCTTTATAGGGCCCACTTTAGTTTTTTCCTGGATTATATGTACTTTTGTACCCAAATCAGAACTGGTTTTTGCATAGACTGCCGCTGCATAAGCTAGCTTAGAAGAGTCGGAAAACCCATGAATTTCAACTTTAACCTCCAGCCTAGAGCATCGTAATACAAGCGGCATCTGATAACAAGCTTCGTTTTGTAACTACTGATGTATTATCAAAATTAATATCAAATGAAAAGCAGTCATCTGCTATGTCCCACTTCAAACCCAGAGCTTTTACTGTATTAGGTTGATTCAACTCGAATATGTTGGAAGTTTCCCTGAAGTCTACGGGAATCAAATCTAGTAGTTCTCTTGAGTTTGTTGTCCATTTAGGTAGATTAAACTGACCTTAATTTAGCAAGCTACATAGCTCAGTATGCAACTGGTAGGCTTCTGCTAAACTATCCGCCCCAGAAATAACATCATCAACATAAGTATCTGTGTTGAGCACGCTACAAGCCATTGGATATTTTTCCTGTTCGTCTAGTGCTAGCTGTTGTAACACTCTAATCGAAAGAAAAGGCGCAGATGTTGTACCATAAGTGACCGTTGAGAGCCGGTAAATTAGTATCTCTTCGGATCTCATATTTCTCCAAAGAATTTGTTGAAACTTTCGTTGCTCCGGTTTTACGAGTATTTGTCTAAACATTTTTTCTAAATCTGCCCTAAAACCAATTTTGAAACGTCTCCACCGATTAATGATTGTAGGCAGATCATTTTGTAATGCAGGACCAGCTGCCAGTTCGTCATTTAACGAGGGCTGAGCTGACCGCTTACAGCTACCGTCGAAAACAACCCTCAACTTGGTTGTCGAGCTGTTTTCTCTTAAAACACCATGATGGGGCAAAAAGAACCCATTCCTATCCAAGTCAAGAGGATAAGTGCCTACCTTTTCCATATGACCAAGCCGTTCGTACTCTTCCATAAAGTCTGTGTAAAGCTTCCCAAAGTTCTTATTCAATTTACATTTGGCTTCAATACTTTTTAAGCGAGAAAGTGCTGTATAGTCTGTTTGTGCAAAAACGGGAAGTAAGCTACTCTTGAGAAGAGATTTAAAGGGTAGAGACACCATATAACGTCCTGATGAATCACGTATAGTACTAGCTTTGAAGTGTTCTTCACAAAGAATTTCTTCTTCTGTTAAAACCCTCTTCTCTATCAGTTCTTCCTGTTCCCAAAAGGACTGTAATTGTTTATCTAAAGAACAAACGTTTACAGTAATACTGTGATGTAAATTGTTGTCTGCAATAGGACCCGAAACTATCCACCCGAATTGTGTCAATTGCAAAAAAGGACCATTGTTAAATGTATGTTGTTGAGGTAATACGATATCTCCATAGATATCTCCTCCTAGCAAAAGATCAATTTCTCCAGGTTCTGAGAAATAAGGATCAGCTAACGAAAATTTACTTCAATCAGGTAAAAGTTTCTCATTTATAGCCATAGGTTGATATCCAGTTATTTTTGGTAAAACTAAGGCCTCACAATCGATCTTAAAATTAGTGTTGGTTCTTGAGAAAATAGTAAAATTAACATGTTTTCGTACAATTGTGGGTTGATGTCCACCAACCCCGCTAATTTCTACAAAATCCTTTGTGTAAGGTAATTTTAGAGCGTCCGCAACCTTTTTGGTGATAAAAGTAGCCTGGGCACATTGGTCAAGGAGGGCCCGCAAGACAAAGACGCCTTGATAGGTTTTTAGCACGACCCGTAATGTCGCTAAGGGAATTTGAGACCTTTTCCTGCCACTATATTTCTTGCAATTATCAACTACATGAGCAGTGACGTTCTGAAGTATTTGCGAAGACGAGGGGTGTTCACGAATCATAGCGGATTCAGTAGGTGAGTTCGCAATTGAATGGGTTGCCGAATATTCATTATGCACTGTTGTATGGTGATTCTGTTGGCAGACTTGACAGCGAGAAACTACACGACAGTTGTCACTAAAGTGGCCAGGTGTTAAGCAATTTCTACATATTCGCTTTGAATTTAAAAAATCTTTCTTTGCAGCAGATGCTAACGAAGCAAACTTGAAACATTTGAAAAGAAGATGACGCTTATTGCAGCAGGGGCAGTTGGAGTCGTTGCTTGTAGAAACAGCGTTTGCAAACCGTCGAAAATTGCTTTTACCGTTATTATGTAGTGAGGATTTTGATGACAAACGAACTGCATTAGGACTTGAATCGGCCTGATCAGAAAGTGTTTCTAATGTTCGAAATGTTGCTTCTAGGAATTTGAATAAATCTCCTATTGGAGGAATTTCCGTTGACGCTTTAAGAGATTGCTCCCATTCCTTGCGTATTTGTAAGTCCAGCTTCTTCACAGTCATATATATAAGCATAGCATGTTCACCTTCAGTATTTACTTCTAAGCTGCGTAGAAGCGCTATACTAGTGCGGGTTGTATCTAAAATCAACTGAATGCTTTTGGCGGAGCCATCAGAAACAGGTATCGAAAATAACTTTTTAAAAATAGTATCAACTATTTTCCTTTTATTGTGATATCTATTTTGCAATGCTGTCCAAGCTAAAGTGTAGCTAGCGTCCGTTGCTGGATATTCATTCACGATATCCAGTGGAGTTTCCTTGCAAGAGGTTTTCAAAAAACAAAATTTTTGGACATCAGACAGGCTGGGATTATTATGCACTAGTGAAATAAACATATCTTGGTATGACATCCAGGCTAAATAATCTCCACTAAAGATTGGCAAGTCAATTTTTGGTAACCGTGCCTGAACCGAAAATGTTTCATTTCTAGAATGACCAGAACCAGCAAACGTACTGGATTGAATTCCAGGCGAACGAAGATCACAATATTCCATGAAATCAAGCAACAGACCCTTAAGGGTAAAAAATTTCTTCTGAAACTGGTAATAAACATCCTCTTCGAAATACGGAATATTTTCTGTATTAATGGTATTTTCATGGACTATGGAACATAAATGACTATTACCTTCTTAAATTTTGCAAAATTCGCTTCTATTTCGTCTAAAACCGATTGTGCAAATCCATGCGTTTTATTCGTTTGCAAATCATAAAGCTTAGCGGTTTTCTTCAGGTTCCGTAACAAATCTCTTTGGTTCTCGATATGTTGGTGTAATTCCGCCATTTTATTGGTTTTCCAGTCTTCAAATTTATTTTATTGAACTTCCACTAGGCACGCTTCAATTTATGCATCAAATCCCGGGTTTCGGCACCAAATTTATGTATAAAAATTTAACTTTATGCTAAGTTAAATTGATGGCTTCGGTTAATTTAGGATTAATAAATTAACCGCTTTTTGTAACTGCAATTTTATTTCAGTTTATTACCGTAAATTAAAATTATTACACGGATTACTTTATTAAGTCTTAAGTAGGTATGATCGCAGCGAGGCAGTAAAGACAAGTGAAGTCAGTAAAAGTATTTTAAGTATAATAATAAAATCTAAAAAGAATATGTAACAGTGCTTATAACTAATGAGAGTTTATACATTTTAAATAATACCGTAAGTAAGTATATACATATGTATGTATGCGCGTATATGAATTTGCATCTAATAGGCAATTGCATGCATAAAAAAACCAGTATTTTGTTTCAATACATTTTCTCTGAGCATAAGTAATTTACTCTCGTTTATGTCTTATGCATCGAATAAAACGGAATTCATATGTTATAATATAGTGATGTGTGAATAAATAGCAGTAGGCAATAATACTACCTTAAATTATTCATTAACAACAGTTTAAAATTATATTCCTCTATCCTGGCCTTCCACCTTTTGAGTTTTGCATTGTTGTTGGAATTGCTTAATGCAAAAGTGAGCGGCTAATAATCGGTGAGAATTTTTATTTCCCTAGCTCCATATAAGTAAGAACGAAGTTTGTCAAGAGACCAAACTATAGCTAACATCTCTTTCTCTATTGTAGAGTAGCTTTCCTCGGTTTGGTTTAAAGATCTGGACATGTATATAATCGGTCGATCTTTTTCGATATCTCCTTGTGAGAGAACGGACCCTATTGTATAATTGGAGGCGTCGGTGGTCAAAATAAAGGGCTTCTCAAAATTAGGGTATGCTAAAATGTCTGATGACATCAGTAGTTCTTTTAGGTTCCTAAATGAATTTATGGCATTATCATCCAAGCTAATGTTTACGCGTTTAGATTGGTTCGCCTTAATTTGAGCATTTACTCCACGAGTTGGGTTTGTCAAAGGTTTTGCTACGGCAGCAAAATCTTTTATGAATCGCCTGTAGTATGAGGCTAATCCCAAAAAGCTTTTTAAATCTTTTAAATTTTTTGGGGCTGGAATTTTTTGAATCGAAAACGAATACCTTCTTTAAGTTTTTTTTGTACTCGTCCCTATTCCTTCCAAAAACGATAATATCGTCTATACAGACGTAGCAAGCTTTTCCCAATAGTGGGTGTAGTACGTCGTTTATCATCCTTTGGAATATCGAAGGGGCATTCTTAAGGCCGAAAGGTAACCTTAAAAATTCGAACTTGCCATTGTTTGTGGAAAATGCCGTTTTCTCCATGTCCTTGTCCTTCATCCTAATCTGGTGAAATCCAGAGGTTAAGTCTAAGGTAGTAAAAAACTAACTGATAGCAAACTTTATTTGAATGTAGCCACAGCAGATATTAAATTAAAAATGGCAAAATAAGTTTTTTAAGTCTGCATGGAAAAAATTTATATCTAATTCTGTTTGTTTATCATCAAAATTTATTTTTCGAATTTTGAACAAGTTTTTGATTGCAACTGACTGTAAACATGTTCAAAATATAGCCAGGAGTGATAGTAATTAAAGAAATTTATACAAAATTCGGTTTTTTATCATAAAAATTATTTGCCATTTTTAACGAAGTTTTTGATTGCAACTAAGTGCAAACTTGTTCAAACTATAGCCACGGGTGATAGTAATTAAATAATGTAAATATAAGTTTTTATATCTGCTTGGAAAATATTTGTATCAAATTCGCATTGTTCATCATAAAAAAAATTTGCCATTTTTGAGCAAGTTTTTGATTGCAGCTCAGTGCAAACTTGTTCAAACTTTAGCCCAGGTGAAATTAATTGAAGAATGGCAATATAAGTTTTTCAATCTACCTGGAATTTTTTTTTTATCAAATTTGGTTTGTTTATCATCATAACTTTTTACAATCTTTGGACCAGTTTTTGATTGCAACTGAGTGCAAACTTGTTTAAAATGTACCCACAAGTGAAATTATTTTAAAAATGGCACAATAAGTTTTTAAGTCTGCATGGAAAAAATTTATATCTAATTCGATTTGTTTATCATCAACATTTTTTAAGCATTTTTGAGCAATTTTTTTTATTGCAACTCAGTGCAAACTTGTTTAAAATATAGCCACGGCTGATAGTAATTGAAGAATGGCAATATAAGTTTTTCAATCTGCATGGAATTTTTTTTAATCAAATTTTGTTTGTTTATCATCATAACTTTTTCAATTTTTGGACCAGTTTTTAATTGCAACTGAGTGCAAACTTGTTCAGAATATAGCCACGGGTGATAGTAATTGAAGAATGCATATATAAGATTTTTAAACTGCATGGAAATTTTTTTTATCAAATTTGGTTTGCTTATCATAATAACTTTTTACCATTTTTGGACCAGTTTTTGATTGCAACTGAGTGCAAACTTGTTTCAAATGTAGTCACAACAGATAATTAATTAAAAATGGCAAAATAAGATTTTTAGGTCTGTATGGAAAAAATTTATATCTAATTCGGTTTGTTTATCATCAACATTTTTGTAAACATTTTTGGACAATTTTTTGATTGCAACTGAGTGCAAACTTGTTTAAAATGTAGCCACAAAGGATATTAAATTAGAAATGGCAAAATACGTTTTTAAGTCTGCACGGAAAAAATTTATATCTAATTCGGTTTGTTTATCATCAAAATTTATTTTTCCCATTTTTGAACAAGTTTTTGATCATCAACTTTTTTTTAAGCATTTTTGAGCAATTTTTTGATTGCAACTCAGTGCAAACTTGTTCAAACTTTAGCCCAGGTGAAATTAATTGAAGAATGGCAATATAAGTTTTTCAATCTACCTGGAATTTTTTTTTTATCAAATTTGGTTTGTTTATCATCATAACTTTTTACAATCTTTGGACCAGTTTTTGATTGCAACTGAGTGCAAACTTGTTTAAAATGTACCCACAAGTGAAATTATTTTAAAAATGGCACAATAAGTTTTTAAGTCTGCATGGAAAAAATTTATATCTAATTCGATTTGTTTATCATCAACATTTTTTAAGCATTTTTGAGCAATTTTTTTTATTGCAACTCAGTGCAAACTTGTTTAAAATATAGCCACGGCTGATAGTAATTGAAGAATGGCAATATAAGTTTTTCAATCTGCATGGAATTTTTTTTAATCAAATTTTGTTTGTTTATCATCATAACTTTTTCAATTTTTGGACCAGTTTTTAATTGCAACTGAGTGCAAACTTGTTCAGAATATAGCCACGGGTGATAGTAATTGAAGAATGCATATATAAGATTTTTAAACTGCATGGAAATTTTTTTTATCAAATTTGGTTTGCTTATCATAATAACTTTTTACCATTTTTGGACAAGTTTTTGATTGCAACTGAGTGCAAACTTGTTTAAAATGTAGCCACAAAAGATATTAAATTAGAAATAGCAAAATACGTTTTTAAGTCTGCATTGAAAAAATGTATATCAAATTCGGTTTGTTTATCATCAACATTTTTTTAAACATTTTTGGACAAGTTTTTGATTGAAACTAACTGCAAACTTGTTCAAAATATAACCACGGGTGATAGTAATTGAAGAATGCCAATATATAGCCATTGGTGATAGTAATTAAATAATGTAAATATAAGTTTTTAAATCTGTATGGAATTTTTTTCTATCAAATTTGGTTTGTTTATCATCATAACTTTTTACAATTTTTGGACCAGTTTTTGATTGCAACTGAGTGCAAACTTGTTTCAAATGTAGTCACAACAGATAATTAATTAAAAATGGCAAAATAAGATTTTTAGGTCTGTATGGAAAAAATTTATATCTAATTCGGTTTGTTTATCATCAACATTTTTGTAAACATTTTTGGACAAGTTTTTGATTGCAACTGAGTGCAAACTTGTTTAAAATGTAGCCACAAAGGATATTAAATTAGAAATGGCAAAATACGTTTTTAAGTCTGCACGGAAAAAATTTATATCTAATTCGGTTTGTTTATCATCAAAATTTATTTTTCCCATTTTTGAACAAGTTTTTGATCATCAACATTTTTTTAAGCATTTTTGAGCAATTTTTTGATTGCAACTCAGTGCAAACTTGTGTAAAATATAGCCACGGCTGATACTAATTGAAGAGTGGCAATATAAGTTTTTCAATCTGCATGGAAATTTTTTTTAATCAAATTTGGTTTTGTAAAATATAGCCAGAAAGGATATTAAATTAAAAATGGCAATAAAAGTTTTTAAGTCTGCATGTAAAAAAATTATATATAATTCGGTTTGTTTATCATCAAATTTCTTTTTTAACATTTTCGGAAAAGTTTTTGATTGCAACTGAGTGCAAACATGTTTAAAATGTAGCCACAAAGAATATTAAATTAAAAACGGCAAAATACGTTTTTAGGTATGCATGGAAAAAATTTATATCCAATTCGGTTTGTTTATCATCAAAATTTATTTTTGGCATTTTTGAACTAGTTTTTGATTGCAACTGACTGTAAACATGTCCAAAATATAGCCACGAGTGATAGTAATTAAAGAAATTTATACCAAATTCGGTTTTTTTATCATAAAAATAATTTGCCCTTCTTGAGCAATTTTTTTATTGCAACTCAGTGCAAACTTGTTTAAAATATAGCCACGGCTTATAGTAATTGAAGAATGGCAATATAAGTTTTTCAATCTGCATGGAATTTTTTTTAATCAAATTTTGTTTGTTTATGATCATAACTTTTTCAAATTTTAGACCAGTTTTTGATTGCAACTGAGTGCAAACTTGTTCAAAATATAGCCACGAGTGAAAGTAATTAAAGAAATGTATATCAAGTTCGGTTGCCTTATAAACTGAGTGCAACTGAGTGCAAACTTGTTCAAACTATAGCCACGGGTGATAGTAATTAAATCATCTAAATATAAGTTTTTATATCTGCTTAGAAAATATTTATATCAAACTCGGTTTGTTCATCATAAAAATAATTTGCCATTTTTGAGCAAGTTTTTGATTGCAGCTCAGTGCAAACCTGTTCAAAAGTTAGCATGGGTGATATTAATTGAAGAATGGCAATATAAGTTTTTCAATCTGCATGGAATTTTTTTTTAATCAAATTTTGTTTGTTTACCATCATAACTTTTTCAGTTTTTGGACCAGTTTTTAATTGCAACTGAGTGCAAGCTTGCTTAAATTATAGCCACAAAAGATATTAAATTAAAAATGGCAATAAAAGTTTTTAAGTCTGCACGTAAAAAATTTATATCTAATTCGGTTTGTTTATCATCAACATTTTTTTTAGCATTTTTGCACAAGTTTTTGATTGCAACTGACTGCAAACTTGTTCAAAATATACCCACGGGTGATAGTAATTGAAGAATGCCAATATAAGATTTTTAAACTGTATGGAAATTTTTATTTTATCAAATTTGTTTTGTTTATCGTAATAACTTTTTACCATTTTTGGACAAGTTTTTGATTGTAACTGAATGCAAACTTGTTCAAAATATAGCCACGAGTGAAAGTAATTAAATAATGTAAATATAAGTTTTTAAATCTGCATGGAATTTTTTTTTACCAAATTTGGTTTGTTTATCATCATAACTTTTTACAATTTTTGGACCAGTTTTTGATTGTAACTGAGTGCAAACGTGTTCAAAATATAGCCACGAGTGATAGTAATTAAATAATGGCAAAATAAGTTTTTAAATCTACACGCAAAACATTTATATCTAATTCGGTTTGTTTATCATCATAACTTTTTACCATTTTTTAACAAGTTCTTGATTGCAACTGAGTGCAAACATGTGCAAAATGTAGCCACAAGTGAAATTATCTTAAAAATGGCAATATAAGTTTTTAAGTCTGCATGGAAAATTTATATCTAATTCGGTCTATTTTACATCAAAATTTATTTTTGGCATTTTTGAACCAGTTTTTGATTGTAACTGAGTGCAAACTTGTTCAAAATATAACCACGGGTGATAGTAATTAAGTAATGGTAATATAAGTTTTTAAATCTGCTTGGAAAATATTTATATCTAATTCGGTTTGTTTATCATCAACATTTTTTGCCATTTTTTACGAAGTTTTTGATTGGAACTGGGTGCAAACTTGTTCAAAATATAGCCACGAGAGTTAGCGACGGTCATGCATAAACATGTTAATAAACATATACATGTTATTTCCCTAATATTCTTTTAAGATAACAAGTAAACAAGTAAAGTAATTTCCGTAGATGATAAGAGGGTAATTAGTAACTAGACATATCATAAACAACAATTTATGTAAACACACGTAAACAACCCTAACTAAATATGTAAAATAATCTAAACTACTGAGCAAAGGAATAAGATAAAAAGGGTCAAACAAATATCATAAATATACAAATATTGTAAAGATCATAAAATATCATAAATATTGTATGTACAAAACATCTTCTTTATCTCTTTGTTCCAAAATATCCATTAAAAGAAAGGAAATATTATTTGTAACAAATTAGTATTTAAAAAGATATTTTTGGAATTTGACAGTTTAGTTAAGATTTAGCATAAGTACAGAACAGAACTCATTTTAAGAAAATATAAATAAAAAATAAAAGTTGCGTAGCCGACCAAAAAATTATATTTTTTTATTTAACGTGAAAACGTAGAATTTAATTGGCGATCCTGCCAGGAGCAACATATACTTTGTTGTTTCAGCGAGACGGACCATCGGAATCCTTGTCGCAGCAAGGACATATAAATCTTCATAGAAGAAAAAATAAATAATTCTCCATAGAAGAGGATATAATTTAAACAAAGCACTCTGTAAAAAATTTACATATGTGAATAATTTTTTAAAGTAAAAAGAAAAAAAGCCAATAATAAGGTCGTGCATAGATGTCAAAAAGAAGATCTATATTTGATAAATTACGTCCCTTAGAGCATATAGAAGAAACGACTATGTCAAATAACGTAGAAATCGAAATGCTTACACAGCAAATGGCGGCGTTACAAGCCATGATGCAGACAATGATACAGCAACATACAACGGAAGTTAATGCACTGAAACATCAAATACAATAGGTAGGAGCAAACCCTCTTATAAAATAACCTCGACCTGCACCACTGGAAGCAATAGAAACAAGAATTACAAACCGCAATGAAGTCAAGTTAGAAGTTTTTAAATCACTCCCTATATTTGATGGTGAAATCACAAAATACCGAGTATGGAGAGAGGATACATCTCGTATGATGGATAGCATAGAGCCTCTCAAGGGCACAAGTATCTATTCACAAGCATTACAAATAGTCAAGACAAAAATACAAGGAGCAGCAGCGATGGTCTTGGCAAATCATGGCACTATATTCAATTTTGATGCCATTAGAAATAGACTCGACTACACCTATGCAGATGCACGTCCCCTGTACGTTTTGCAGGAGGAAATGAAAAGGTGTTATCAGGGAAGAAAAACCCTAGAAGAATTCCATGATGAAATAAATAAAAGCTTGAGCCTGATAATTTCAAAAATATCGTTGTCCGGATATGGACAAGAAGCCGTAAGTGCAATGACAGATCAAGCCAAATAAGATTCCGTCAGAGTATTTATAACGGGAGTTAACAATACGTTTGTACAATCCACATTATATGCAAACGCTTCAGAAAATTTAGAGCATGCATACACTATTGTACGCACCATTGAGCATGACAGTAGACACCAGAACTTGAAGCTGTCATATGAATCTAAACATCCGCAGAAGACGTACGAACCACAGAGACAACAGTTCCAGTCAACTCAGAGGTATCCACCACGGCAACAATTTTCCCAACAACAGGTTTTCCAACAACCACTACAACAGTTCTCAACAAAACAACATTTCAACAAATTCCAACCACGACCAGAGCCCATGGATGTAAGTTCCGGTAACACAATCCAGCGACAACCCACATACTTTAACTCAAATCATCAATACAACAATCAACCATGGAAACGACAACGTGAGCCCAGCGGAAATTTCCAACAGAACAAACTAATGAGAAATAACAACATCACCACTGAAGATGATACCAGGTACTGCAAATAAACTAATTGTTAAGAATCTATAACAAAAAAACGGGTTGCCCCACATAACTATGATCGATGAAAAAATATCATATGATGTATTAATAGACACCGGAGTAACCCATAATTACATTAAAAAGTCATTACAATTAAATTATCCACAAAAAATACAACCTATGCAAGTCATTTCAATGCATGGAACGTCACTAGTTAGTACCAAACAAACACTAAAATTTCTCGGCAGGAACATACATTTCTTCGAGTTGGAAGGTAGTAAATATGCTAAACGCAACAATAGATAGTAGAAACATGACATTTACAATAAATAGAACTGAAGAAATTAATAATATAAACTATACCATAGGTAATGAATTATATAAAGAAGATATAGATAAGTTGACTACAACTACACTACAACGATTGAAGCCACGATTCGGACAAAAACAGACGAACCCATTTGACAAAGCAGTACCCATACCCCATAGCGGATAACGACTTCGTAAACAATGAAATTAGGAAGTTATTACAAGATGGTATAATCCAACGTAGTAATAGCGCATATAATTCACCTATTTGGACTGTTCCAAAAAAAGGCGTAGAAGAAACAGGTCGACCAAAACGTAGTATGGTCGTTGATTTTCCAAAAATTAAATTCAAATACTAGAACTTAGGAAATGCCAAATATTTTACAAATTTAGATTTAGAATCAGGATTCCATCAGGTTAAAATTAAGGAAGAAGATAGAGAAAAAACTGCATTCTGTGTAAATGGTGGCAAGTACGAATTTGTGCGTATGCCGTTTGGACTAAAAAATGCTGCTTCAATATATCAAAGATGTGTTGATGATATCCTGAGGGAGTATATTGGCAAGTTCGCATACGTCTACATTGATGATGTACTAATATATTCTTCAACACCAGAAGAACATATGAAACATATCAATATCATATTCAATGCTTTAAATCAGGCAACACTTAGGGTATCAAACGAAAAATCACAGTTTTTTCAAACAGAAGTCGAATACTTAGGTCACATTATCAAACATAACAAAATTTCGACAAATCCAGAAAAAGTAGAAACAATTGGAAAATATCCTTACCAGAAACACTCAAAGACTTAAGAGGATTTTTGGGTACGACAGGTTATTATAGAAAATTTATACAAGGATACGCCAGCATAGCTATGCCCCTTACAGTTCACTTACGAGGAGACAACGGACAGATAGGAAAAAATAAAAGGGCTACAACAAAAATCAATTTAGACGAAGCTGCTATACAAGCACTTAAAAAATTGAAAAAATGTTTAAAATAACAGGTTGAACTCTTCCAATCGAATTATGATAAACCATTTGATCTAACTACTGATGCATCCAACATAGCTATTGGAGCCGTACTTAGCCAAACAGAAAAACCAATATTTTTCCTTAGCAGAACATTATGTAAAACGGAAGAAAATTATAGCACAAATGAGAAAGAATTACTAGCAATAATTTGAGCATTACAGAAACTTAGGAATTACATATACGGAACAACTGACCTCACTATCTACATAGATCATCAGTCACTAACTCACTCCATATCAGAAAAAAACCCAAACCCAAAACTAAAGCGATGGAAGGCCATAATAGAGGATTTTGGAGCGAAATTAGTATATAAGCCAGGGCATCAAAATGTGGTAGCTGACGCCTTGTGAAGACAACATATAAACACGTCATCCATCGATACGGTACACTCAGCTGAAAGTCCGTTTTCAGAAACTATCAAACAGGTAAAACAACCACTAAATGCATACAGCATTCAAGTCGAGCTTGTACCAAATAATAAAATAAATGAAACACGAACTCGTACGATAGTTCAAAATAGAGTTAGACACACGATAAACTTTACGAATGAACAAAACTCTATACTTGAATTGAGAAAAATACTACAACAAAATAAGACGACCGCATTATATACCACAAGAGAAAAAATCTATGCACTAAGCCCTATTATAACAAACACTTTCAATGGTATAAACTTTGTATATACACCAACAAAACTTATTGATGTTCGAGAGAAAGAAAAACAAGCTGAAATAGTAAAAAAAAATACACGATAGAGCACACAGAGGCTACAGAAACAACATACAGGAGATACTCGAAAATTACTATTGGCCAGAAATTAAGCAACAATGCAAAGCATTTAACAAAAAGTGCACACCTTGCCTATATGGTAAATATGAGAGGAATCCAACAAGAGAACCATTAGGAGATTCCGACATTCCAACAGAACCAGGCAAATACATACATATGGATATATATTTCAACGACAACAAAACATTTCTAGTCGCCATTGATAAACTCTCAAAATATGTTACTTTGATGGAAATGGACTCAAGAGAGCGCATGGCTGAGAAAATTGAAGAAATTCTCACAAATAACTATCCAAACTGCACACGATTGATGACTGATAACGAAAAATGTCTAAATACACCAGCAGTAAATATGATGTGTATAAAATATGGCATAAAAAAGATAAAAACACCAGTCTACAGATCGACATCAAATGGACAAGTAGAACGCGTCCACAGTACCATTTCCGAGCTAGCAAGAATATTTAAAATACAAAACGATACAACAATAGCTGAGGAAATACATAAAACAATAAGAGAAATAAATAACACCATACACACAGTCACAGGACAAAAACCAGTTGATATTTTATTTAACAAAATAAAATACGACAAAAAAGCCATATATGAAAAACTAAAAAAGGCATCAGAAAAAACACTAAACATCGAACCTTTCAACCAAATGAACAAATTCTTGTGAAAATAAAAGGAGTGAGAAAGAAAAAAGACGCCAGATACATAAAGCACATTGTGAAGGAAGACGGTGAGGACACTGTTTTAACCACGAGGGGTGTGATCGTACACAGATATAACATTAAGAACTACACAATCAGCAAAGATGATACTCTACTTGATATTTCTCGTAATGGTCATGTCAAAAACCAAAGCAGAAGTAGAAATTAAAAACTTTAACGGACAAAAATACGTCCTAACCAGGACCGATGATGTTTTCCTATATGATGAACACACATATCTTTTCCATGTCACTAATTTAACAAAGATACTAACGTCTTACAAACAAATTATCCGAGATCAATATAACTCCAGTATCCAAAAAACACTCTTAATAAAGAAAATTTAAATATTGGAAAATCAATTGAACGAACATAAAAGATACACAAGATCCTTAAATTTCCTAGGATCAGCTTTGAAGCTTGTCACAGGAATTCCAGACCACGATGATTTTATCAATATGGAAAGAGCAATAAATACACTCATAAATAACAATGAGAAACAACGTTTGATTAACTCAAGGTTCGAAAAAATAATTGATACACTACAAGGTAACACATTGGAAAACCATATTATCCTCGAACAAGTTCACGAACAGCTCCTACTATTAGTTAGAACAATTAATGCCGCAAAGAATAATGAATATTTAAACGAATCCCTAAATTTAGACGACATAAGAGAAATAATAGAACATGAATTAACCTCAGTACCTGTAATAAACATTTTGGAGTACGCAGACATTCATATAGCAAGAACGAAATACTTAATTATAACAATTTATAAATACCCAATTCTCAACAGATATTGTAAACTTTTTAAAATTACGCCTATAAGTTTTAGGCACGGAAAAATAAAAACAGATGATCAAATCGCTCAATGTGATAAAAACTATGTTAGAGTAAACCTTTGCAACAACTATTTGGAAAAAACCATTTGTAGAACAAATAATGAAACAGACACATGTATACTTCCACTACTCAACAATAGAAATAGTAACTGCGAGGTCATACAAGAATATAATAATCCGATAACGGAAATTGACGAAGGTTTCATATTATTGGATGGTACTTATCAAATTGACAATATCACTACTACAAGCATAACTTTAGTAAAATATACTGACAAAGTTAGAGTAGATAACAATACTTACAGGAATATACATGACAGATTCATAGAGGCTATCCACACAAAACATGATGAAGATTTTGAAATCATAAACATCCTCACCTCAGATCGTAAAAACGCATTTAATAATATTGACTGAATAAAAAGATTAGTCATTTCATATGAGGAACACCCTATACGTTCAACTTTTTATACTCTATTTTTCATAGCTATAATTTCAGGTATATTCTATATTGGGCTCAAAATATTTAAATATGTATTAATATATAAAAGAAAACATACAGAAAAAACTTTAGAATTTATTACAATCAACAAGTTGAAAGAAGTATTAGAGATCGGGACGCTCTCGTTTTAACCCAGGGGAGAGTTAGCGACGCTCATGCATAAACATGTTAATAAACATATAGATGTTATTTCCCTAATATTCTTTTAAGGTAACAAGTAAATTTCCATAGATGATAAGAGGGTAATTAGTAACTAGACATATCATAAACAACAATTTATGTAAACATACGTAAACAACCCTAACTAAATATGTAAAATAATCTAAACTACTGAGCAAAGGAATAAGATAAAAAGAGTCAAACAAATATCATAAATATACAAGTATTGTTAACACCATAAAATGTCATAAATATACAAATATTGTAAAGATCATAAAATATCATAAATATTGTAAGCATATGTACAAAACATGTTCTTTATCTCTTTGTTCCAAAATATCCATTAAGACAAAGGATATATTATTTGTAACAAATTAGTATTTAAAAAGATATTTTTGGAATTTGGCAGTTTAGTTAAGATTTAGCATAAGTACTGAACAGAACTCATTTTAAGAAAATATAAATAAAAATAAAAGTCGCGTAGCCGACCAAAAAATTATATTTTTTTTATTTAACGTGAAAACGTAGAATTTAATTCGAGTGATTGTAATTAAATAATGGCAAAAAAGTTTTTAAATCTACACGCAAAACATTTATATCTAATTCGGTTTGTTTATCATCATAACTTTTTACCATTTTTTAACAAGTTCTTGATTGCAACTGAGTGCAAACATGTTCAAAATGTAGCCACAAGTGATATTATTTTAAAAATTGCAATATAAGTTTTTAAGTCTGCATGGAAAAAATTTAGATCTAATTCGGTTTGTTTATCATAAAAACGTATTTTTGGAATTTTTGAACAAGTGTTTGATTGCAACTGAGTGCAAACTTGTTCAAAATATAGCCACGAGTGATAGTAATTAGTAATGACAAAATAAGTTTTGAAATCTACACGGAAAAAATTTGTATCTAATTCGGTTTGTTTATCATCAAACTTTTTACCATTTTTAAACAAGTTCTTGATTGCAACTGAGTGCAAACTTGTTCAAAATATAGACACGAGTGATAGTAATTGAAGAATGGTAATATAAGATTTTAAATCTGAATGGACATTTTTTTTATCAAATTCGGTTTGCTTATCATCATAACTTTTTACAATTTTAGGACCAGTTTTTAATTGCAACTGAGTGCAAACTTGTTTAAAATGTAGCCACAAAAGATCTTAAATTAAAAATGGCAAAATAAGTTTTTAAGTCTGCATGGAAAAAATTTATATCTAATTCGGTTTGTTTATCATCAACATTTTTTTAGCATTTTTGGACAAGTTTTTGATTTTTAAAATGTAGCCACAAAGGATATTAAATTAAAAATGGCAAAATACGTTTTTAAGTATGCACGGAAAAAATTTATATCTAATTCGCTTTGTTTATCTTCAAAATTTACTTTTGGCATTTTTGAACAAGTTTTTGATTGCAACTGACTGTAAACATGTTCAAAATATAGCCACGAGTGATAGTAATTGTAGAATGGCAATATTAGTTTTTCAGTCTGCATGGACATTTATTTTTATCAAATTTGGTTTGTTTATCATAATAACTTTTTACCATTTTTGGACACGTTTTTGATAGCAACTGAGTGAAAACTTGTTTAAAATGTAGCCACAAAGAATATTAAATTAAAAATGGCAAAATACGTTTTTAGGTATGCATGGAAAAAATTTATATCTAATTTGGTTTGTTTATCATCAACATTTTTTTAGCATTTTTGGACAAGTTTTTGAATTTTAAAATGTAGCCACAAAGGATATTAAATTAAAAATGGCAAAATACGTTTTTAAGTCTGCACGGAAAAAAATTATGTTTAATTCGGTTGTTTATCATCAAAATTTTCTTTTTGCATTTTTGAACAAGTTTTTGATTGCAACTGACTGTAAACATGTTCAAAATATAGCCACGCGTGATAGTAATTGAAGAATGGCAATATTAGTTTTTCAGTCTGCATGGACATTTTTTTTTATCAAATTTGGTTTGTTTATTATAATAACTTTTTACCATTTTTGGACAATTTTTTGATTGCAACTGAGTGAAAACTTGTTTAAAATGTAGCCACAAAAGATCTTAAATTAAAAATGGCAAAATTAGTTTTTAAGTCTGCATGGAAAAAATTTATATCGTATTCGGTTTGTTTATCATCAATATTTGTTTAGCATTTTTGGACAAGTTTTTGATTTTTAAAATGTAGCCACATAGGATATTAAATTAAAAATGGCAAAATACGTTTTTAAGTCTGCACGGAAAAAATGTATGTCTAATTCGGTTTGTTTATGATCAAAATTTTCTTTGGGCATTTTTGAACAAGTTTTTGATTTCAACTGACTTCAAAAATGTTCAAAATATAGCCACGAGTGATAGTAATTGAAGAATGGCAATATTAGTTTTTCAGTCTGCATGGACATTTATTTTTATCAAATTTGGTTTGTTTATCATAATAACTTTTTACCATTTTTGGACACGTTTTTGATTGCAACTGAGTGAAAACTTGTTTAAAATGTAGCCACAAAGAATATTAAATTAAAAATGGCAAAATACGTTTTTAGGTATGCATGGAAAAAATTTATATCTAATTCGGTTTGTTTATCATCAACATTTTTTTAGCATTTTTGGACAAGTTTTTGAATTTTAAAATGTAGCCACAAAGGATATTAAATTAAAAATGGCAAAATACGTTTTTAAGTCTGCACGGAAAAAATTATGTTTAATTCGGTTGTTTATCATCAAAATTTTCTTTTTGCATTTTTGAACAAGTTTTTGATTGCAACTGACTGTAAACATGTTCAAAATATAGCCACGCGTGATAGTAATTGAAGAATGGCAATATTAGTTTTTCAGTCTGCATGGACATTTTTTTTATCAAATTTGGTTTGTTTATTATAATAACTTTTTACCATTTTTGGGCAAGTTTTTGATTGCAACTGAGTGAAAACTTGTTTAAAATGTAGCCACAAAAGATCTTAAATTAAAAATGGCAAAATTAGTTTTTAAGTCTGCATGGAAAAAATTTATATCTTATTCGGTTTGTTTATCATCAATATTTGTTTAGCATTTTTGGACAAGTTTTTGATTTTTAAAATGTAGCCACAAAGGATATTAAATTAAAAATGGCAAAATACGTTTTTAAGTCTGCACGGAAAAAAATTATGTTAAATTCGGTTGTTTATCATCAAAATTTTCTTTTTGCATTTTTGAACAAGTTTTTGATTGCAACTGACTGTAAACATGTTCAAAATATAGCCACGCGTGATAGTAATTGAAGAATGGCAATATTAGTTTTTCAGTCTGCATGGACATTTTTTTTTATCAAATTTGGTTTGTTTATTATAATAACTTTTTACCATTTTTGGACAAGTTTTTGATTGCAACTGAGTGAAAACTTGTTTAAAATGTAGCCACAAAAGATCTTTAATTAAAAATGGCAAAATTAGTTTTTAAGTCTGCACGGAAAAAATGTATGTCTAATTCGGTTTGTTTATGATCAAAATTTTCTTTGGGCATTTTTGAACAAGTTTTTGATTTCAACTGACTTCAAAAATGTTCAAAATATAGACACGAGTGATAGTAATTACAGAAATTTATACCAAATTCGGTTTTTTTATCATAAAAATTAGTTGCCATTTTTAACGAAGTTTTTGATTGCAACTAAGCACAAACTTGTTCAAACTATATCCACGGGTGATTAGTAAGTAAATCATCTAAATATAAGTTTTTATATCTGCTTGGAAAATATTTATATCAAATTCGGTTTGTTCATCATAAAAATAATTTGCCATTTTTGAGCAAGTTTTTGATTGCAGCTCAGTGCAAACTTGTTCAAAATTTAGCATGGGTGATATTAATTGAAGAATGGCAATACAAGTTTTTCAATCTGCATGGAATTTCTTTTTATCAATTTTTTTTTGTTTATCATCATAACTTTTTCAATTTTGGGACCAGTTTTTGATTGCTACTGAGTGCAAACTTGTTTAAAATATATCCACAAACACTATTAAATTAAAATGGCAATAAAAGTTTTTAAGTCTGCACGTAAAAAATTTATATCTAATTCGGTTTGTTTATCATCAACATTTTTTTTTAACATTTTTGGACAAGTTTGTGATTGCAACTGAGTTCAACTTGTTTAAAATGTAGCCACGAGTGATAATATTAAAAATTGCTAAATAAGTTTTTAAGTCTGCATGGAAAAAATGTATATCTAATTCGGTTTGTTTAAGAATATTTAAAAACTTAAAGATTAGTATTTATGTAAAGAATTTAAAATTCTTTATTAGATATATCAACAAATTATTATTATTGCGCAAGGATTAAAATCAGAGTACACTAAAATTATTGATATTCCTCTAAACGAACCAATCTAAATTTTAAACTTTGAGTGGAAGGTTACACAACATGGATCAAAAGTCATAGCATATTTAGCGAACAACAAATGGTTTTATCTGCCACAAAGAATAGTGAAATATCTTAACAAGGAAGATCCCTACTTAGCCAAAATAAATGACAAAATTTGGACAATTGTATACAAAGGCCGTCAATTACCAAACGGCTCTGCAATATTCGAACTTTCTTTTACTTAAATTCCTATACTAAGCAATAGACATACATAATTCTTTACTTGTTTCGTATGCAAGAAAACATTGTGTATTTATTTTTTTGGTGAGGACACTGTTTTAACCACGAGGGGTGTGATCGTACACAGATATAACATTAAGAACTACACAATCAGCAAAGATGATACTCTACCTGATATTTCTCGTAATGGTCATGTCAAAAACCAAAGCAGAAGTAGAAATTAAAAACTTTAACGGACAAAAATACGTCCTAACCAGGACCGATGATGTTTTCCTATATGATGAACACACATATCTCTTCCATGTCACTATTTTAACAAAGATACTAACGTCTTACAAACAAATTATCCGAGATCAATATAACTCCAGTATCCAAAAAACACTCTTAATAAAGAAAATTTAAATATTGGAAAATCAATTGAACGAACATAAAAGATACACAAGATCCTTAAATTTCCTAGGATCAGCTTTGAAGCTTGTCACAGGAATTCCAGACCACGATGATTTTATCAATATGGAAAGAGCAATAAATACACTCATAAATAACAATGAGAAACAACGTTTGATTAACTCAAGGTTCGAAAAAATAATTGATACACTACAAGGTAACACATTGGAAAACCATATTATCCTCGAACAAGTTCACGAACAGCTCCTACTATTAGTTAGAACAATTAATGCCGCAAAGAATAATGAATATTTAAACGAATCCCTAAATTTAGACGACATAAGAGAAATAATAGAACATGAATTAACCTCAGTACCTGTAATAAACATTTTGGAGTACGCAGACATTCATATAGCAAGAACGAAAGACTTAATTATAACAATTTATAAATACCCAATTCTCAACAGATATTGTAAACTTTTTAAAATTACGCCTATAAGTTTTAGGCACGGAAAAATAAAAACAGATGATCAAATCGCTCAATGTGATAAAAACTATGTTAGAGTAAACCTTTGCAACAACTATTTGGAAAAAACCATTTGTAGAACAAATAATGAAACAGACACATGTATACTTCCACTACTCAACAATAGAAATAGTAAATGCGAGGTCATACAAGAATATAATAATCCGATAACGGAAATTGACGAAGGTTTCATATTATTGGATGGTACTTATCAAATTGACAATATCACTACTACAAGCATAACTTTAGTAAAATATACTGACAAAGTTAGAGTAGATAACAATACTTACAGGAATATACATGACAGATTCATAGAGGCTATCCACACAAAACATGATGAAGATTTTGAAATCATAAACATCCTCACCTCAGATCGTAAAAACGCATTTAATAATATTGACTGAATAAAAAGATTAGTCATTTCATATGAGGAACACCCTATACGTTCAACTTTTTATACTCTATTTTTCATAGCTATAATTTCAGGTATATTCTATATTGGGCTCAAAATATTTAAATATGTATTAATATATAAAAGAAAACATACAGAAAAAACTTTAGAATTTATTACAATCAACAAGTTGAAAGAAGTATTAGAGATCGGGACGCTCTCGTTTTAACCCAGGGGAGAGTTAGCGACGCTCATGCATAAACATGTTAATAAACATATAGATGTTATTTCCCTAATATTCTTTTAAGGTAACAAGTAAATTTCCATAGATGATAAGAGGGTAATTAGTAACTAGACATATCATAAACAACAATTTATGTAAACATACGTAAACAACCCTAACTAAATATGTAAAATAACCTAAACTACTGAGCAAAGGAATAAGATAAAAAGAGTCAAACAAATATCATAAATATACAAGTATTGTTAACACCATAAAATGTCATAAATATACAAATATTGTAAAGATCATAAAATATCATAAATATTGTAAGCATATGTACAAAACATGTTCTTTATCTCTTTGTTCCAAAATATCCATTAAGACAAAGGATATATTATTTGTAAAAAATTAGTATTTAAAAAGATATTTTTGGAATTTGGCAGTTTAGTTAAGATTTAGCATAAGTACTGAACAGAACTCATTTTAAGAAAATATAAATAAAAATAAAAGTCGCGTAGCCGACCAAAAAATTATATTTTTTTTATTTAACGTGAAAACGTAGAATTTAATTCGAGTGATTGTAATTAAATAATGGCAAAAAAGTTTTTAAATCTACACGCAAAACATTTATATCTAATTCGGTTTGTTTATCATCATAACTTTTTACCATTTTTTAACAAGTTCTTGATTGCAACTGAGTGCAAACATGTTCAAAATGTAGCCACAAGTGATATTATTTTAAAAATTGCAAAATAAGTTTTTAAGTCTGCATGGAAAAAATTTAGATCTAATTCGGTTTGTTTATCATAAAAACTTATTTTTGGAATTTTTGAACAAGTGTTTGATTGCAACTGAGTGCAAACTTGTTCAAAATATAGCCACGAGTGATAGTAATTAGTAATGACAAAATAAGTTTTGAAATCTACACGGAAAAAATTTGTATCTAATTCGGTTTGTTTATCATCAAACTTTTTACCATTTTTAAACAAGTTCTTGATTGCAACTGAGTGCAAACTTGTTCAAAATATAGACACGAGTGATAGTAATTGAAGAATGGTAATATAAGATTTTAAATCTGAATGGACATTTTTTTTATCAAATTCGGTTTGCTTATCATCATAACTTTTTACAATTTTAGGACCAGTTTTTAATTGCAACTGAGTGCAAACTTGTTTAAAATGTAGCCACAAAAGATCTTAAATTAAAAATGGCAAAATAAGTTTTTAAGTCTGCATGGAAAAAATTTATATCTAATTCGGTTTGTTTATCATCAACATTTTTTTAGCATTTTTGGACAAGTTTTTGATTTTTAAAATGTAGCCACAAAGGATATTAAATTAAAAATGGCAAAATACGTTTTTAAGTCTGCACGGAAAAAAATTATGTTAAATTCGGTTGTTTATCATCAAAATTTTCTTTTTGCATTTTTGAACAAGTTTTTGATTGCAACTGACTGTAAACATGTTCAAAATATAGCCACGCGTGATAGTAATTGAAGAATGGCAATATTAGTTTTTCAGTCTGCATGGACATTTTTTTTATCAAATTTGGTTTGTTTATTATAATAACTTTTTACCATTTTTGGACAAGTTTTTGATTGCAACTGAGTGAAAACTTGTTTAAAATGTAGCCACAAAGAATATTAAATTAAAAATGGCAAAATACGTTTTTAGGTATGCATGGAAAAAATTTATATCTAATTCGGTTTGTTTATCATCAACATTTTTTTAGCATTTTTGGACAAGTTTTTGAATTTTAAAATGTAGCCACAAAGGATATTAAATTAAAAATGGCAAAATACGTTTTTAAGTCTGCACGGAAAAAAATTATGTTTAATTCGGTTGTTTATCATCAAAATTTTCTTTTTGCATTTTTGAACAAGTTTTTGATTGCAACTGACTGTAAACATGTTCAAAATATAGCCACGCGTGATAGTAATTGAAGAATGGCAATATTAGTTTTTCAGTCTGCATGGACATTTTTTTAATCAAATTTGGTTTGTTTATTATAATAACTTTTTACCATTTTTGGGCAAGTTTTTGATTGCAACTGAGTGAAAACTTGTTTAAAATGTAGCCACAAAAGATCTTAAATTAAAAATGGCAAAATTAGTTTTTAAGTCTGCATGGAAAAAATTTATATCTTATTCGGTTTGTTTATCATCAATATTTGTTTAGCATTTTTGGACAAGTTTTTGATTTTTAAAATGTAGCCACAAAGGATATTAAATTAAAAATGGCAAAATACGTTTTTAAGTCTGCACGGAAAAAAATTATGTTAAATTCGGTTGTTTATCATCAAAATTTTCTTTTTGCATTTTTGAACAAGTTTTTGATTGCAACTGACTGTAAACATGTTCAAAATATAGCCACGCGTGATAGTAATTGAAGAATGGCAATATTAGTTTTTCAGTCTGCATGGACATTTTTTTGATCAAATTTGGTTTGTTTATTATAATAACTTTTTACCATTTTTGGACAAGTTTTTGATTGCAACTGAGTGAAAACTTGTTTAAAATGTAGCCACAAAAGATCTTTAATTAAAAATGGCAAAATTAGTTTTTAAGTCTGCATGGAAAAAATTTATATCTTATTCGGTTTGTTTATCATCAATATTTGTTTAGCATTTTTGGACAAGTTTTTGATTTTTAAAATGTAGCCACAAAGGATATTAAATTAAAAATGGCAAAATACGTTTTTAAGTATGCACGGAAAAAATTTATATCTAATTCGCTTTGTTTATCTTCAAAATTTACTTTTGGCATTTTTGAACAAGTTTTTGATTGCAACTGACTGTAAACATGTTCAAAATATAGCCACGAGTGATAGTAATTGTAGAATGGCAATATTAGTTTTTCAGTCTGCATGGACATTTATTTTTATCAAATTTGGTTTGTTTATCATAATAACTTTTTACCATTTTTGGACACGTTTTTGATAGCAACTGAGTGAAAACTTGTTTAAAATGTAGCCACAAAGAATATTAAATTAAAAATGGCAAAATACGTTTTTAGGTATGCATGGAAAAAATTTATATCTAATTTGGTTTGTTTATCATCAACATTTTTTTAGCATTTTTGGACAAGTTTTTGAATTTTAAAATGTAGCCACAAAGGATATTAAATTAAAAATGGCAAAATACGTTTTTAAGTCTGCACGGAAAAAAATTATGTTAAATTCGGTTGTTTATCATCAAAATTTTCTTTTTGCATTTTTGAACAAGTTTTTGATTGCAACTGACTGTAAACATGTTCAAAATATAGCCACGCGTGATAGTAATTGAAGAATGGCAATATCAGTTTTTCAGTCTGCATGGACATTTTTTTTGATCAAATTTGGTTTGTTTATTATAATAACTTTTTACCATTTTTGGACAAGTTTTTGATTGCAACTGAGTGAAAACTTGTTTAAAATGTAGCCACAAAAGATCTTAAATTAAAAATGGCAAAATTAGTTTTTAAGTCTGCACGGAAAAAATGTATGTCTAATTCGGTTTGTTTATGATCAAAATTTTCTTTGGGCATTTTTGAACAAGTTTTTGATTTCAACTGACTTCAAAAATGTTCAAAATATAGACACGAGTGATAGTAATTACAGAAATTTATACCAAATTCGGTTTTTTTATCATAAAAATTAGTTGCCATTTTTAACGAAGTTTTTGATTGCAACTAAGCACAAACTTGTTCAAACTATATCCACGGGGGATTAGTAAGTAAATCATCTAAATATAAGTTTTTATATCTGCTTGGAAAATATTTATATCAAATTCGGTTTGTTCATCATAAAAATAATTTGCCATTTTTGAGCAAGTTTTTGATTGCAGCTCAGTGCAAACTTGTTCAAAATTTAGCATGGGTGATATTAATTGAAGAATGGCAATACAAGTTTTTCAATCTGCATGGAATTTCTTTTTATCAATTTTTTTTTGTTTATCATCATAACTTTTTCAATTTTGGGACCAGTTTTTGATTGCTACTGAGTGCAAACTTGTTTAAAATATATCCACAAACACTATTAAATTAAAATGGCAATAAAAGTTTTTAAGTCTGCACGTAAAAAATTTATATCTAATTCGGTTTGTTTATCATCAACATTTTTTTTTAACATTTTTGGACAAGTTTGTGATTGCAACTGAGTTCAACTTGTTTAAAATGTAGCCACGAGTGATAATATTAAAAATTGCTAAATAAGTTTTTAAGTCTGCATGGAAAAAATGTATATCTAATTCGGTTTGTTTAAGAATATTTAAAAACTTAAAGATTAGTATTTATGTAAAGAATTTAAAATTCTTTATTAGATATATCAACAAATTATTATTATTGCGCAAGGATTAAAATCAGAGTACACTAAAATTATTGATATTCATCTAAACGAACCAATCTAAATTTTAAACTTTGAGTGGAAGGTTACACAACATGGATCAAAAGTCATAGCATATTTAGCGAACAACAAATGGTTTTATCTGCCACAAAGAATAGTGAAATATCTTAACAAGGAAGATCCCTACTTAGCCAAAATAAATGACAAAATTTGGACAATTGTATACAAAGGCCGTCAATTACCAAACGGCTCTGCAATATTCGAACTTTCTTTTACTTAAATTCCTATACTAAGCAATAGACATACATAATTCTTTACTTGTTTCGTATGCAAGAAAACATTGTGTATTTATTTTTTTAATAATAAATGTAAGCAAGTTTTAAGACAAATGAAAATACTGTACTTTCATTTATAAAAATTGTTCATACATCTGCATGATGAAAAATGTTTCAGATTTAACAATGCAATACTATATGCGACAGTTGTTTAAATACATTAGGATTTTTTCTTACGATCATAAATATTTATATGACATTCTTCTGGGATACTATTTTGAAATTGGAACAAGCATGTGCATGCTGAAAAAGGTTTCCAGATTCTTCAGTAATGCTAAATACTTGCGCGACATACATATGTATATTAGTAGGATTTTTTCACACAGTCATAAATTTTTAAAGGACATTCTTTTTATTTCTAAGAGGCATGCAGATGTCTAGCAGATGTTATCTATTTTAGGCACCTTATATGTGCTCATTAGTTTTATTTGTTCTTTTCTTCTTTATTGTCTGGAAAAAGGGATAGAATATTAGGAAAAAACTTAATCTATTTTTCTAATCAACTCTAATTTTCCACATTTGAGTTGAGTGTAAATGAAAAGTCAATAGAAACCTCTCCTATATACATATAAGGACGAACATTTTACGATACTTTCATTACAGTTGTGACAGTATCTCCCTATATATTTAATTTCCTTTGAACTTATTGTTGAAAAAAAAATGGAAAAAATTAAGTGTTACATTTTCGATTTCGCTACATTTTCGACGAAACCGAATCGGAGGAGGCATTACAAAAAACAACACGACATTGTGATGCCTCGATCTAAGGGACGGTTATACAGAAGAGAATAGAGGAAAAGGCTCACGACAATTGGGTAACAACACCATCACCACAACCACCGCCCTCAACAACATCAGCACCTCAACAACCATCATCCTCAAATGTAGAGTCAATACTCTCATTACAGCCACCAATCCTTTCAACCACCATCTTCATCATCAATATCAGCACAACCACCAACCTCAAGAACATCAGAATTAACCTCATCAACAGAACCACCATCCACAGCAGACTTGGATTTCTGTTTAAGTCTTCTAGATGAAGATGAAGATGTCCTAGCTAATATGTTAGAAATAAGGGAGGTATTAATTTTGCCTCCTTTAGATCTAACTTTCTTACATCTAAGTTATGGTTCTCTTGCAACAGAGAACCAAAAAAAATTTATATTAAGCTAAGCTAAAAAAACTAACACACGACACTTCTTTGTCACAACATCAACTGAGCTTTCGAATTTTATTGATAATACTTTTATAGTTTACAAATGATTTCTTAGCTTAGATTATATTTTGAATAGTATGCTTTATTTTGTTACAATATTTATTGAAATATATTTTGCATACAAATAACAAAATGAGTTTATTAAAATGATTACTTAGCTTAAATCATATTTTTGATTGTAGGTTTTATATTTATTAATTTTGCTTCCAAATAATAAAATAAGTTTATTGAACTGCTTAACCTTATTATTCGCTTATTGCGACATACAAATAAAATAATGGTCAGCAATATTTAGTTGGCTCGTGGGCTTAACTTCTATATGATGATCAGGACGAAATATTACTGCAAGCAGCACTCCAAGTGGAAGTTTACTAATAGCTATTAATAATTAATATAAGTATATTTTATCAAAACAAAAATACAGCACCAAATTAATTTATTGGCTGTTATTAATTTAAACAAAATTTTTAAAATTGCTTTGGATTAAAATAATTTCAAATAGTATTATTATTTTCTCGTCGGTGATAAATATTCGGATGATTGTCTTCTTTTAGAGAAATTCTTTTTATTCACAATTACTGAAATGATAAGGTTTTTCCGAAAATTAAAATTAATTTATTTAATTTTGGGTTCTACCACTATAAAAAAAAAACCTTCGGTAAATTAAAATTTTAATTTCACCAAGAAAAATCGATAAAATTAGATAAGAAGTTTTCGTGAACGCACCTAATGTTAAAATTAAACACAAATGCAATTTTAGAAATTACAATTGAGATGTGAACAAACAAAAACTTTATAAAATGTATTTGTATGAATATTAACTCTTCGAAAAGCTTTTATGTATGTAATTATATACAAACGGTATATGAACAAGTGGAAAAAACACTGATCTTAATAAATTGTTTAATGACAAAAAAAAAAGGATAAGAGAGTAAAGCACAAAGTATTAATTAATTTATTTAAAATAAATAAAATTAAAACTCTCGAATATTTATTATTATTTATCGAAATAAAATTGTTTTAACACAATTGAAATGCCTACAAGAAATATTATTAACGTTACTCTCAGCAAGAAAGAGAACGTTTTATGTATGTAATTACGTGTGTTTGTTGTAACAATAATGCAACTAATGCATTGCTTCACTTTCAAGGGTGGATTTTTTATGTTAAATAATTTATTTATTTAGAAAAGAAATCAATTGTTTCACAAAAGTTTAAGTGTAATAAATAAAATATTTATTGTGCTCGACTTGCAAAGCGGATTAAATTTTTGACTAATTTACAAAAATCTCTTCAACTTGATTAATTTACAAATTGAAGGGAATTACATACACACATACATATATTCTACTCCTGTTACCTGGGAACTGGAATCGGAGTTACTCCCCTGGTTATGCTCGGCTCTACACAGAATGCAGCAGCAACGTCTAGGCATTTGGTCAATCCTTCCTTGATTCCAAAAGAAAGAACACGATTTGATTAAAGTTGAATGTGATGCGCGTTAATGTTTGATGTGGTTGTTGTTACTGTTGATATTTTTGTATATTCACTGTGTGGTTGTTGTTAATGTTCTTTTAACTTAGAACTGTATGAAATTGTTTGTGCACTTTTTGTTTACTTAATCAACCACTTTTTAGCTCATTGTCTTTTGAAATGATTTTAATAGTTTTCATTTTTAAAATAATTTAGTAAAAATCGAGATTTTAAATTGAATCAATTTATCGATTTAGGGATAATTTAATTTTTCCACTAGTCCCTGCTCGGGCGCCAATGTTTCTTCCCAGAGTTTTGGAAGATTGTTTAAATTAAATAATTTATAATTTAAACTGCACGGTCGTAATTAAATACATAATTTATAATAAAACCGTGTAAAAACGTTAGGGTCCGGTGAAAAATAACTAATTAAATTTTGCTTAGAACAACTTCGAAATAAAACACGACCGATCGATCTCGATATTACTTTGCAAGTGATTTTAATTTATGAAAAAAGTTCTTAAATCTTAAAACAGTACAAATATGTACATATGTATTAATACAGCCAGTATTTTTACTGTTTGGGACAACAAATATATAAAAAATTCATGTAAACAAGTAAATAATAAAAAAGAGTGTTGCCGTTAAATTAATTTCGATTCTAGCGCAACAATTATATTTTCAATTTTCCCGTAAGAGTGAATATACTGAAGCAATTTGCTTTTAAATTATATCCATGTTCATCCGTAATTGTATATATTTATGTAATTATATAAGCAAATTTGGTAATGATAAATTTACGCCCGAAAATATTTGGTTTAAAATATTTAGTGGCCCATATAATAGCCAAAAGTTATTTTTCAATCGTGCTGTAATTACATTCGGGCTCGTCAGTGTTCGACTTGAAAAACAACTAAAAAAAAAAAAAATGCTCTGTGAATGTTTTCGAAAAATCTGGGTATGGTTCATTTATTAACAAGTTGTTTTTGATATTGTGGGTCGAAGATTTTTATTTTGGCATCCTTTTTTAGATGTCTGGTCATTGGCTTTGCAATCATTGAATAATTTTTGATGCATTTTGTATAATAGAATTGGTTCATCTGCTTTAGTGTCTTTGGGATGGGGAAGTTCTTTATGCGTTCTATTGTTTTGGGTTTTAGTTTTATTCCATCTTGTGTTACAACAGAAACTCAGATTTATCCAATTGTACCTATAATTGGCTTCTTTTAATTTATTAAAAATAAGATTAATTCAGTTTAATTGCTCTTGCAATGACGTAGAGAAAATAATAATGCCGTCTGAGTAGACTACACATATCTTGTTTATGTATTCACCTAAGACTGTGTTCATCAGCTGTCTTTAGCTCAAACAGCATTCTTACAAACTCATAGTGACCGTTCACCACACTGAAAGCGGTCTTATGGACATCCTCTTCCGCGATATCTATTTGATGAAATCTCTTGGCTAAATCAATCGTGGTAAAATATTGGCATCTTCCCAATTTGTCCAATATTTCATCAATATTTGGGATTGGGTACTTGTCATCTACTGTAACTTCGTTAAGTTTGCGGTAGTCGATGGCAAGTCTCCATTTGGCATTATTGCTGGCATCGGCCTTCTTTGGCACAATGCATATATGTACTTAGGTGCGGAATAGTGTGATTCTACCTCTTCCTTATGTACGCATGGATAACGATATTTTAGACAATATCGGAACGTTATTAATAGTATATATTTTATATTTTGTGGCGGAAATAAAAGTAAGTTTGGAATTCTCTTGGTAAAATATATCTGAATAATTTTTTATGATTTTAATAATCCTGCTATTTCCTTACAATTAAAGTGATCTATTTGTATTTGTTTTTCTATTGCTATTTCTTAATTGTGTAATAAGTCTTAAAAGTAGATTTCGTTCACGTCTTGACTTTCTTCTCTCTTGCTTTCATTAACATCCTTGGTGTTTCCATTCTGGTCTTCTTCGTTTTTTCGGTTGATATAGTTTTCTTCAAAGAGGGATAGAATAATGTCATCAAATTGGACAGTTTTATTTTTATAGTTTATACAAGCTTCCAATAGTATTAACAGGTTATTAGTCAATAATAGTAATCGTGAAATTTAATGATAAAGAATTCAATGAAATCAAGTTTTTTTACCAAATTCTTCGAAAGTTTTAATTCTAGCTTTTTGGTTTAATTGGGCTTTATTTAGTAAAGTTTTAACAGAGATGGGGTTTGTTTTGTGCAACCACTTAGGATGACAGAATCCTGGATTTAAAATTGAGTTGGTTTTATCTATAATTAATTTTAAATTTAGTCTTTACTTTTATATATGGTAAGTGTCCAAGGCTGATAACGGAAAATTTTCTCCTGTAATTTTTTTTTTTTTTTTTTTTTTTTTTGCAATCTATTTACACTGTAATAATAAGCAAATTTAGTAAATACATTAACAATAAATAACAGTAGCGGTGAATTCCATGGAATTTAACAATTTTAAATTTATCAATTTTAAAGAATTCTATTATCTATACATTCACAGAAATAATATAGCTTAAGATTTAAAGGGGAGATCTAATATGTGCATTCGTTTTAGTCGTCTAAAAGAGTAATTGCAAGAATGTTTTGGTGGTCGCTCAGCCTTTTCATATAATTTGTGCTGTAATTTTTGATTTCATCCTGTTACCGCCACTCATAAATCGCTAATATGACATTACTGTTATCGATATGTAGAGAGATGAGCATGTCAAAATGTTAAATTATTCCTTTTAATTTTCCACGCGGTATAATTATGAGGCCATATTTAATCGGACCACATACATATGTATATAAAAACACTTACATAGATTTAAGATATTCATTCGTTCAGGTCATAAGGATTACGAAGCTTCGCTTGGAGTAGCCATACATAAAAGTTAGTATATCAGCAGTTTAGTATGTAAGTTTGTATAATGAATTTATTTATAATTTTAGGAATTTTAACATATTAAAGCGTAAGAATAAAGAATTAAAGTTTTCTAAAATTCTTACACTTGTGTTTAAAATCCACATTGGCTATCTTGAGCTTGGGCCGCTTTACCCGCAACATTAAAATTCTTTTATTGGTGCCTCATCGGATCGTTTGAAGGAATCATCTTGGGTGTTAAAACGTAAGTCCTAACAGAATGCAACCTTCCACTCCCTCACAGGGTCAACCACTAAGTCGTCAACGACCAACTCAGTTAAGTCCTGCACTGAACAACTGTCACATTTGCAACAAGTCCACAGACAACGAAAAATTTATAAAATGCAGCAAGTGCCATCTTAATTTTCATTTACCATGTGTCAATCTCAGCAGCAATCAAGACCAACCTACGTGGAGTTGCCAAAATTGTACGGTACAACATCAAATCACGATCGATTCTGCCTCTTCCATTCGTAGTGGCTCTTCGGCCGCTTCCCGCTCCCGCCGACAAGCTCTTGAGCTACAACGTCTAGAAGAAGAGACACAACTTGAAAGAGATTTCATTAAAAAGAAATACCAAATTCTCGAACAAGCAGTAGATGACTTCGAGGACGCACAATCAGTTAATAAACACTCAGCTGTCAGATCTGTACATGTGTGGTTAGATAATCAAATCCAACTCCCTACTTCGGCTATTGCAACCGCACACCAAAATATAGTTTCCGCAGCTCGTCAGTTTGAAACGCCACCTTACACATTTGTACCACAAGCCACAACAACGCAAGAAATGCCTAACACTACTAAACCATATTGCCAACACGTAAGTAATGACTTAGTTTATACGACAAAAACAATAACTCCGCCCGTATGTACAACTACGTCATTCGTTAATAACATGTCTTCATTTATTAATGACCCAACAACGAACCGTCAGCAGCCGACAACTGGAAATTTATGTAATAATTCAGACAACGTAAATGCAGAAAATCACACATTAGAGACACCTGTACAATTTGGTTACATGGATTCAACGATTTCCATGAACCCATCAAACCTCCAACCTGTTATATTACCTTCTCACAGGCTTTCGCAACAACAAATAAGCGCGCGGCAGTCAGTACCAAAAGAGCTTCCAATTTTTACCGGCACTCCTGAAGAATGGCCCTTGTTTAGTGCCACATATGACTGGTCGACAGCAGTCTGTGGTTTTACAGACACTGAAAATCTTGTCAGGCTTCAAAGTTCTCTAAAGGGGGAAGCACTTCGATCTGTTAAACATATTTTGATCCATCCATCGGGTGTACCATGTGCTCTATCTACACTAAAATTGCTTTTCGGACAACCGGAAAAAATATTAAACTCACTAAAAAATAGAATAAGATCACTACCAGCACTGAACACAAATAAATTGAGCACAATTACCTCTTTCGCCGTGGAAGTAAAGGGCCTAGAAACAACAATTAAAGCCAGTGAGCCATTAATAAATGAACTGACCAATTCATCTTTATTACATGAATTAATAATGAAAATGCCATCACATTTTCAACATAACTGGGGTGAACAAAAAATAAAACTAGCAAAAAATAACAAAAGAGTAAGTTTGGCTGAATTCGCTAACTGGATATATGAAGTCGGTGTCTCAGCAAGCAGCATAAATATAGACAGTGACAGCAGCGCATCAAAGTCAATAGAGCAGTATTCGCGTAAGCCAAAAAACGTTTATGTGCATGCTCATGAAGAACAAAACAAAAAGATCTGTTTAGTGTGTTCTGGCAACTGCAATAGCGTTGAGAAGTGTAAAAAATTCTTGGCTGCGAATAGAAGCGAGCGATGGAACTTAGTAAGAATGTACAATCTATGTAAACTGTGCCTGCGACGTCACTACGGTATTTGCAGTAGCAGCATCGTTTGCAGAGAAAATAATTTTCAAATAAAACATAATACATTGCTGCATAAGTCCATGACTGAAGATAGAGAAACAAACGCTACGAGAGAAACTGAAAATAAAAGCAAAAGAGATAATTTACATGCAGCCCATAGGAATGAATGCAATGAAATCTTATTTAAAATTATACCCATAACAATATACGGAAACAATAATAAACGTTTTAATGCTTTTGCATTTATAGACGAGGGTTCGTCTGTAAGTCTGGTAAATGAACAATTAATTAATAAACTAGATTTAAATGGTGAGTCACAACCTATATTGAAATGGACAGGTGAAATATGTCGCAACGAAGAAGACTCACAAATAGTCTCAATGAAAATTTCAGGTATGAATAAAACTGAATTTTCTATTTCTGTTCGTACGGTTAAACAACTATCGCTTCCGAGTCAGAGCTTTAATTATAAAAAGTTATGTGAAAAATTTCCGCACCTTAAAGGGCTACCCATCGCCGATTTTGAAAATGCTGTACCAGATGTACTTTTAGGATTTAATAACTTAAAATTATGTGTGCCAACTCGTGTTAAAGAAGGTAAGAAAAACGAACCCGTCGCTTCACATACTCGCCTCGGCTGGCTAATATGTGGCAACTCCAGTGTTGGAGAAAAGGCCCAAATTCAATATAATTTTTACTCTTGCGAGTGTAAAGGTGAAAACGACCAAATTCTTACTCACTTACTCAAACAGTTTTATACAACTGAGCTAGCAGGGATAAGTAACTATACTCCAGCTCTTGGAAAAGATGACCAAAGGGCATTAAGTTTGCTAGAAAAATATACGAAACAAAGATGCGATGGCCATTACGAGACAGCTTTGCTGTGGCGATATGACAATATTACACTTCCACAAAGCTTTGATATGGCGAAGAGACGACTGATTTGTCTCGAAAAAACTCTAAGAAAAAAATAAGAGTTATTTTAACATTTCGAAAAAACAATTTCTGAATATTTTGAGAGAAATTACATAGCCAAAGTAAACAATGAAGATGATAAACAAAATGTATGGTATTTAGGAATGTTTCCGGTATTTAACAAAAACAAACCGAATAAAACAAGAATAGTTTGGGATGCGGCCGCGAAGGCAAATGGTATTTCACTTAACTCTATGCTGCTCAAAGGGCCAGATTTGCTGTCTTCTCTTGCAGCTATTCTTTTTCGTTTTCGGCAAAGGCAAATTGCAATCTGTGGTGACATCGAACAAATGTTCCATCAGATTTATATACGCGATGAAGACTGCCATGCGCAAAGATTTTTATGGCGCAGCTGCGACGACAGCAAAGAACCCGAAGTGTACGTAATGAAGGTTATGATATTCGGTGCCTCTTGCGCTCTGTGCATATCTCAGTATATTAAAAACCTCAACGCATCAAAATTTGAAGCCAAGTATCCCTTAACCGCTGCTGCCATCAAAGATAACCACTACGTAGATGATTTTCTTGCTTCTTCGGATACTCCTGCAGAAGCCGCCGAACTGGCTAAAACTGTGCGATTCATTCATAGTGAGGGAGGATTCAAAATTAGAAACTGATGTTCGAATAATGATAGCGTTTTGAAAGAATTGAACTCTTCTAACCCTTTGACCAATATTTGCCTAAACGTTAGTGTAGGCGAAGTAACAGAAAAGGTACTTGGCATATTTTGGAACCCTGGGGAAGACAATATAACCTTTAAACTGTCGCAGTCTGTCTTAAACAGCGAACTTCTTCTCGGAAACAAAATTCCCACCAAACGTGAAATTTTAAGAACTCTAATGAGCATTTATGACCCTTTACGGCTTGTAGGAAATTTCCTTATGTATTTGAAAATAGTTCTCCAAGAAGTTTGGAGAAGCAATATCGACTGGGACGAACATATTCTAGTAAATCAAAAATTAAGGTGGGAAAACTGGCTAGCGCTTTTACCAGATTTAAAAAATGTAAATATACCTCGTTGTTATCTTAAAACATTGAAAAACTATAATAACCTAGATGTTCAATTGCATGTATTTGTGGATGCAAGCGAAAACGGTTATGCCGCCGTAGCGTATTTTAGGATGTGCTGTGGGGACGAAATCGCTATTTCACTTATTGGATCAAAAACTAGGGTGGCGCCACTAAAGGTTTTATCGATACCACGTTTAGAGCTGATGGCAGCTGTTATTGGTGCTCGGTTTGCTAAATATATTGAAAAACATCATACCGTTAAGATAAATCGAAAAACACTCTGGTCAGATTCACGAACAGTTTTAAGTTGGATACGCTCCGACCACCGAAAATATCACCAGTTCGTTGCAGTTCGTGTAAGTAGTAAGTAAGTAAGTAAGTAAGTAAGGAAAAACGAATGTAGCTGACGAAGCAACACGATGCACAAATAAACCTAATCTATCGAATACAGGGCGCTGATTTACCGGCCCTGATTTTTTAAAGTTGCCAGAGAAAGAATGGCGGGAACCCAATACACAACTTTTGGAAACAAAGCTCGAGTTGAAAAAGTGCCATTTAACGGCACGAAGTATAGAACAACTTATAAACTTACAAAGATTTTCTCGGTGGTGCAGAGCATTAAGGGCAACTGCATTCGTAATTCGTTTTTGCTACTGCTGTAGAAACAGAGATATCACGCGTTCCTGTGGAAAGGAACTAACTCAAATTGTTCTGCTCAAAGCAGAACTGACTCTTATCAAAGATACGCAGAAAGTATATTTCCAAAATGAAATAAATTGTCTATCACAAAAGAATAAATTAACAAAAACAAATTTTTTGTATAAATTGTCCCCGTATTTGGATCATAAAGGTGTCTTGAGAGTAGGTGGCCGAATTGATTATGCTGATGTTCCGGAGGAACTGAAGCATCCAGCCGTTTTGCCTAAACATTGCCGCCTAACAAGCCTTTTAATATTACATTACCATAATCTGTACCGTCATAGTAGCCTTGAGACAGTGGTGAATGAATTGCGGAAAACAATTTTAAGGGAATTGAAAAGGGCACTGTTAATAACTTAGTGCTTTTCAATTCAAAGATTCATATGAAAGTAATATTCATATATTTATTTTAATACATTTTTTTTTTATTTGAACTACTCTTCATACAAAAATTGTCTTTTCAAACATTCTTTCAAATCAAACAATTTAAAAAGAATTGAAAAGAGCACTATCGACAACTTGGTGAAGATTTTTATAATGTTGCAATGAAAGTAATATTACCGGACATACAGTCACTCTTTTAAATATTTCATAAAGAAGTAATATTCATATATTTACTGATAAGCTTGAACGATTCCTCATACAAAAATGTATTTTTCCAAAAATTCTTTAAAATGAAACCAATTTTGAAGGAACTGAAAATAGGTACTCTTGATAACTTAGTGAAGATTTTTATAATTTGAATTCAAAACAACTTCGAAAGAATTAAAAAGAGCACTATCGATAACTTAGTGAAAATTTCTATAATTTCGCAATGAAGTTAATATTTCCGTAGATATAGTCACTTTCTTAAACATTTCAAAAGGAAGTAATATTCATATATTTATTGATAAGCTTGAACCGCTTCTCATAAAAAAATGTATTTTTTCTAAAACTCTTTCAAATTAAAACAATTTTAATGGAATTGAAAAGGGCACTGTTAATAACTTACTGCTTTTCAATTCAAAGTTTCATATGAAAGTAATATTCATATATTTATTTTAATATATTTTTTTTTATTTGAACTACTCCTCATACAAAAATTGTCTTTTCAAACATTCATTCAAATCACACAATTTTAAAAGAATTGAACCGATAACTTGGTGAAGATATTAATAATTTCGTAACGAAATTAAAATTGCCGGAGATACAGTCACTTTCTTAAACATTTCATAAAAAAGTAATATTCATATATTTACTGATAAACTTGAACCATTCCTCATACAAATTTGTATTTTTCCGAACATTCTTTAAAATCAAAGCAACTTTGAAAGAATTGAAAAGAGCACTATTGATAACTTAGTGAAGATTTTTATAATTTCGCAACGAAATTAATATTTCCGGAGATATTGTCACTTTCTTAAACATTTCATAAGGAAGTAATTTTTATTAATTTATTGATAAACTTAAGCCACTTCTCATTTAAAAATGTATGTTTTAATAAAATCTTTCAAATCAAAAGAGTTTTAAAAGAATTGAAAAGAGCACTATCGGTAACTTGGTGCAGATTTTTATAATTTTGCAATAAAATAATATTTCCGGAGCTATAGTCACTTTCATAAACATTTCATAAAAAAGTAATATTAATATATTTACTGATAAACTTGAACCATTCCTCATACAAAAATGTATTTTTCCAAACATTCTTTGAAATCAAAAAAAATTTGAACGAATTGCCAAGCGCATTATTGCTAACTTATAATTTTTCTTGAAATATTTGGAAAGCCAAAATTTTTAATTTTGCATGACCAATTTTTGATACGTTTTCTTCAAAAAGTTTGAATAAGTCACGGGTGTAATTTTTATATACAGAAAAACTGAAATTTCCATATTGCATGAAAAATTTTGTATACTCTTTCTTGAAAATTTTTAAATAAGACCGGGTGTAATTTTTGTAAATATAAAAGCCGAGATGTCTAATTTTCCATAAAAAATTTGTATAATCTTTCTTGAAATTTTTAGAAAAAGTCACGGGTCTAATTTACTTATATAATAAAGCTGCAATTTCTCATTTTTCCTCATGGAAAAATGTATTTTTCCAAATATGTATTTTTTTAAAAATTCTTCCAAATTAAAATAATTTTGAAAGAATTCAAAAGAGCACTGTTGCTAACTTAGTGAAGCTTTTTATAATTTCACAATGAAATTAATATTTCCGTAGATACAGTCACTTTCTTAAACATTTCATAAAAAAGTAATATTAATATATTTACTGATAAACTTGAACCATTCCTCATACAAAAATGTATTTTTCCAAACATTCTTTCAAATCAAAAAAATTTTGAACGAATTGACAAGCGCATTATTGATAACTTATAATTTTTCTTGAAATATTTGGAAAGCCAAAGTTTTTAATTTTGCATGACCATATTTTAACACTTTTTCTTCAAAATGTTTGAATAAGTCACGGGTGTAATTTTTATGAATATAAAAGCCGAGATTTCTAATTTTGCATCACCAATTTTGTACACTTTTTCTTGAAAATTTTTGAATAACACATGGGTGTAATTTTAATAAATATGAAAGTCGAGATTTCTAATTTTCCATAAAAAAATGTTATAATTTTTCTTGAAATTTTTTGAATAAGTAACAGGTGTATTTTGTTTATATATTTAAGCTGAAATTTCTAATTTTTAACACTTTTTCTTCAAAATGTTTGAATCAGTTACGGGTGTAATTTTTATAAATATAAAAGCTGCGATTTATAATTTTGCAATAAAAAATGTTCTATACTTTTTCTTGAAAATTTTTGAAAACGACATGGGTGTAATTTTTACAAATTCAAAAGCCGAGATTTCTAATTTTGCATGAAAAATTTTGTACACTTTTTCTTCAAAATTTTTGAATAAGACACGGGGGTAATTTTTGTAAATATAAAAGCCGAGATTTCTAATTTTTCATTAAACATTTTTACAATTTTTCTTGAAATTTTTTAAATAAGTTACAGGTGTAATTTATTTATATATTAAAGCCAAAATTTCTAATTTTCCAAAAAAAATTTTATAATTTTTGTTAAAATTTTTTTATTAGACAAGTGCATTTTATTTATATATTAATGCTGAAATTTCTAATTTTGCATTACCAATTTTTGATACGTTTTCTTCAAAATGTTAGAATAAGTCACGGGTGTAATTTTTGAAATATAAAACCCGAGATTTCTAATTTTGCAAAAAAAAATGTTCTATACTTTTTCTTGAAAATTTTTGAAAACGACATGGGTGTAATTTTTACAAATTCAAAAGCCGAGATTTCTAATTTTGCATGAAAAATTTCGTACACTTTCTCTTCAAAATTTTCGAATCAGACAAGAGTGTTATTTTTATAAATATAAAAGCCGAGATTTCTAATTTTCCATAAAAAATTTGTATAATCTTTCTTGACATTTTTTGAAAAAGTCACAGGTCTCATTTATTTATATAATAAAGCTGCAACTTCTAATTTCTCCTCATGCAAAAATGTATTTTTCGAAATATGTATTTTTTTAAAAATTCTTTCAAATTAAAATAATTTGAAAGAATTCAAAAGATCACTGTTGCTAACTTAGTGAAGCTTTTTATAATTTCGCAATGAAATTAATATTTCCGTAGATACAGTCACTTTCTTAAACATTTCATAAAGAAGTAAAATTCATATATTTACTGATAAACTTGAACCATTGCTCATACAAAAATGTATTTTTCCAAACATTCTCTCAAATTAATAAAATTTTGAACAATTTGAAAAAGAACAGCATTATTGATAACTTATAATTTTTCTTGAAATTTTTGGAAAGCAAAAATTTTTAATTTTGCATGAACATATTTTAACACTTTTTCTTCAAAATGTTTGAATAAGTCACGAGTGTAATTTTTATGAATATAAAAGCCGAGATTTCTAATTTTGCATCACCAATTTTGTGCACTTTTTCTGAAAGTTTTTGAATAACACATGGGTGTAATTTTAACAAATATGAAAGTCGAGATTTCTAATTTTCCATAAAAAAATGTTATAATTTTTCTTGAAATTTTTTGAATAAGTAACAGGTGTATTTTTTTTTATATTAAAGCTAAAATTTCCAATTTTTATTACTTTTTCTTCAAAATGTTTGAATCAGTTAGGAGTGTAATTTTTATTTCGGAAAAAGGAGCAAAGTCCTTTTTAAAATTTCAAAAGTCGAAATTTGGAAGAATGTCGCCTATTGTCAAAAAAACACACTTTTGAATATTGGACATTCATAGGAATGGCCGGAAGAGTGTTCCCCAATAATTTTTTTTCGCAAATTTTCTACCATTTTCGGAAAAAGGAGCAAAGTCCTTATTAAAATTTCAAAAGTCGAAATTTGGAAGAATGTCACCTATTGTCAAAAAAACACACTTTTGAATATTAGACATTCATAGGAATGGCCGGAATAGTGTTCCCCAATAATTTTTTTTCGCAAATTTTCTACCATTTTCGGAAAAAGGAGCAAAGTCCTTTTTAAAATTTCAAAAGTCGAAATTTGGAAAAATGTCGCCTATTGTGAAAAAAACACACTTTTGAATATTAGACATTCATAGGAATGGCCGGAATAGTGTTCCCCAATAATTTTTTTTCGCAAATTTTCTACCATTTTCGGAAAAAGGAGCAAAGTCCTTTTTAAAATTTCAAAAGTCGAAATTTGGAAGAATGTCGCCTATTGTCAAAAAAAACACACTTTTGAATATTGGGCATTCATAGGAATGGCCGGAATAGTGTTCCCCAATAATTTTTTTTCGCAAATTTTCTACCATTTTCGGGAAAGGAGCAAAGTCCTTTTTAAAATTTCAAAAGTCGAAATTTGGAAGAATGTCGCCTATTGTCAAAAAAACACACTTTTGAATATTGGACATTCATAGGAATGGCCGGAAGAGTGTTCCCCAATAATTTTTTTTCGCAAATTTTCTACCATTTTCGGAAAAAGGAGCAAAGTCCTTTTTAAAATTTCAAAAGTCGAAATTTGGAAGAATGTCACCTATTGTCAAAAAAACACACTTTTGAATATTAGACATTCATAGGAATGGCCGGAATAGTGTTCCCCAATAATTTTTTTGCGCAAATTTTCTACCATTTTCGGAAAAAGGAGCAAAGTCCTTTTTAAAATTTCAAAAGTCGAAATTTGGAAAAATGTCGCCTATTGTGAAAAAAACACACTTTTGAATATTAGACATTCATAGGAATGGCCGGAATAGTGTTCCCCAATAATTTTTTTTCGCAAATTTTCTACCATTTTCGGAAAAAGGAGCAAAGTCCTTTTTAAAATTTCAAAAGTCGAAATTTGGAAGAATGTCGCCTATTGTCAAAAAAAACACACTTTTGAATATTGGGCATTCATAGGAATGGCCGGAATAGTGTTCCCCAATAATTTTTTTTCGCAAATTTTCTACCATTTTCGGGAAAGGAGCAAAGTCCTCTTTAAAATTTCAAAAGTCGAAATTTGGAAGAATGTCGCCTATTGTCAAAAAACACACTTTTGAATATTGGACATTCATAGGAATGGCAGGAATAGTGTTCCCCAATAATTTTTTTCCCAAATTTTTTACCATTTTCGGAAAAAGGAGCAAAGTCCTTTTTAAAATTTCAAAAGTCGAAATTTGGAAGAATGTCGCCTATTGTCAAAAAAACACACTTTTGAATATTGGATATTCATAGGAATGGCTGGAATAGTATTCCCCAATAAATTTTTTTCCAAATTTTCTACCATTTTCGTTAAAAGGAGCAAAGTCCTTTTTAAAATTTCAAAAGTCGAAATTTGGAAGAATGTCGCCTATTGTAAAAAAAACACACTTTTGAATATTGGACATTTATAGGAATGGCCGGAATAGTGTTCCCAATAATTTTTTTTCGCAAATTTTCTACCATTTTCGGGAAAAGGAGCAAAGTCCTTTTTAAAATTTCAAAAGTCGAAATTTGGAAGAATGTCGCCTATTGTAAAAAAAACACACTTTTGAATATTGGACATTTATAGGAATGGCCGGAATAGTGTTCCCAATAATTTTTTTCGCAAATTTTCTACCATTTTCGGGAAAAGGAGCAAAGTCCTTTTTAAAATTTCAAAAGTCGAAATTTGGAAGAATGTCGCCTATTGTCAAAAAAACACACTTTTGAATATTGGACATTCATAGGAATGGCCGGAATAGTGTTCCCCAATAATTTTTTTTCGATAATTTTCTACCATTTTCGGAAAAAGGAGCAAAGTCCTTTCTAAAATTTCAAAAGTCGAAATTTGGAAGAATGTCGCCTATTGTCAAAAAAACACACTTTTGAATATTGGACATTCATAGGAATGGCCGGAATAGTGTTCCCCAATAATTTTTTTTCGCACATTTTCTACCATTTTCGGAAAAAGGAGCAAAGTCCTTTTTAAAATTTCAAAAGTCGAAATTTGGAAGAATGTCGCCTATTGTCAAAAAAACACACTTTTGAATATTGGACATTCATAGGAATGGCCGGAATAGTGTTCCCCAATAATTTTTTTTCGCAAAATTTCTACCATTTTCGGAAAAAGGAGCAAAGTCCTTTCTAAAATTTCAAAAGTTGAAATATGGAAAAATGTCGCCAATTTTCAAAAAAACACACTGTTAGGAGTTTTGAATATTGGACATTCATAGAAATGGCCGGAAGAGTGTTCTCCAATAATGTTTTTTCGCTTATCTCTTACAATTTTCGGAAAAAGGAGCAAAGTCCTTTTTAAAATTTCAAAAGTCGAAATTTGGAAGAATGTCGCCTACTTTCAAAAAAACACACTTTTGAATATTGGACATTCATAGGAATGGCCGGAATAGTGTTCCCCAATAATTTTTTTCGCAAATTTTCTACCATTTTCGGGAAAAGGAGCAAAGTCCTTTTTAAAATTTCAAAAGTCGAAATTTGGAAGAATGTCGCCTATTGTCAAAAAAACACACTTTTGAATATTGGACATTCATAGGAATGGCCGGAATAGTGTTCCCCAATAATTTTTTTTCGATCATTTTCTACCATTTTCGGAAAAAGGAGCAAAGTCCTTTCTAAAATTTCAAAAGTTGATATTTGGAAAAATGTCGCCAATTTTAAAAAAACACACTGTTAAGACTTTTGAATATTGGACATTAATAGAAATGGCTGGAATAGTGTTCCCCAATAATTTTTTTTCGCAAATTTTTTACCATTTTCGGAAAAAGGAGCAAAGTCCTTTTTAAAATTTCAAAAGTCGAAATTTGGAAGAATGTCGCCTATTGTCAAAAAAAACACACTTTTCAATATTGTACATTCATAGGAATGGCCGGAATAGTGTTCCTCAATAATTTTTTTTCGCAAATTATCTACCATTTTCGAAAAAAGGAGCAAAGTCCTTTCTAAAATTTCAAAAGTTGAAATTTGGAAAAATGTCGCCAATTTTAAAAAAACACACTGTTAAGACTTTTGAATATTGGACATTAATAGAAATGGCTGGAATAGTGTTCCCCAATAATTTTTTTTCGCAAATTTTTTACCATTTTCGGAAAAAGGAGCAAAGTCCTTTTTAAAATTTCAAAAGTCGAAATTTGGAAGAATGTCGCCTACTTTCAAAAAAACACACTTTTGATATTGGACATTCATAGGAATGGCCGGAATAGTGTTCCCCAATAATTTTTTTCGCAAATTTTCTACCATTTTCGGGAAAAGGAGCAAAGTCCTTTTTAAAATTTCAAAAGTCGAAATTTGGAAGAATGTCGCCTATTGTCAAAAAAAACACACTTTTCAATATTGGACATTCATAGGAATAGCCGGAATAGTGTTCCCCAATAATTTTTTTGCGCAAATTATCTACCATTTTCGGAAAAAGGAGCAAAGTCTTTTTTAAAATTTCAAAAGTCGAAATTTTGAAGATGTCGCCTATTGTCAAAAAAAAAAACACACTTTTGAATATTGGACATTCATAGAAATGGCCGGAATAGTGTTCCCCAATAATTTTTTTTCGCAAATTATCTACCATTTTCGGAAAAAGGAGCAAAGTCTTTTTTAAAATTTCAAAAGTCGAAATTTGGAAGATGTCGCCTATTGTCAAAAAAACACACTTTTCAATATTGGACATTCATAGGAATGGCCGGAATAGTGTTCCCCAATAATTTTTTTTCGATAATTTTCTACCATTTTCGGAAAAAGGAGCAAAGTCCTTTCTAAAATTTCAAAAGTTGAAATTTGGAAAAATGTCGCCAATTTTAAAAAAAACACACTGTTAAGACTTTTTAATATTGGACATTAATAGAAATGGCTGGAATAGTGTTCCCCAATAATTTTTTTTCGCAAATTTTTTACCATTTTCGGAAAAAGGAGCAAATTCCTTTTTAAAATTTCAAAAGTCGAAATTTGGAAGAATGTCGCCTATTGTCAAAAAAACACACTTTTCAATATTGGACATTCATAGGAATGGCCGGAATAGTGTTCCCTAATAATTTTTTTTCGCAAATTATCTACCATTTTCGGAAAAAGGAGCAAAGTCTTTTTTAAAATTTCAAAAGTCGAAATTTGGAAGATGTCGCCTATTGTCAAAAAAAACACACTTTTGAATATTGGACATTCATAGGAATGGCCGGAATAGTGTTCCCCAATAATTTTTTTTCGCAAATTTTCTACCATTTTCGGAAAAAGGAGCAAAGTCCTTTTTAAAATTTCAAAAGTCGAAATTTGGAAGAATGTCGCCTATTGTCAAAAAAAACACACTTTTGAATATTGGACATTCATAGGAATGGCCGGAATATTGTTCCCCAATAATTTTTTTTCGCACATTTTCTACCATTTTCGGAAAAAGGAGCAAAGTCCTTTTTAAAATTTCAAAAGTCGAAATTTGGAAGAATGTCGCCTATTTTCAAAAAAACACACTTTTGAATATTGGGCATTCATAGGAATGGCCGGAATAGTGTTCCCCAATAATTTTTTTCGCAAATTTTCTACCATTTTCGGGAAAAGGAGCAAAGTCCTTTTTAAAATTTCAAAAGTCGAAATTTGGAAGAATGTCGCCTATTGTCAAAAAAACACACTTTTAAATATTGGACATTCATAGGAATGGCCGGAATAGTGTTCCCCAATAATTTTTTTTCGATAATTTTCTGCCATTTTCGGAAAAAGGAGCAAAGTCCTTTCTAAAATTTCAAAAGTTGAAATTTGGAAAAATGTCGCCAATTTTAAAAAAACACACTGTTAAGACTTTTGAATATTGGACAGTAATAGAAATGGCTGGAATAGTGTTCCCCAATAATTTTTTTTCGCAAATTTTTTACCATTTTCGGAAAAAGGAGCAAAGTCCTTTTTAAAATTTCAAAAGTTGAAATTTGGAAAAATGTCGCCAATTTTAAAAAAACACACTGTTAAGACTTTTGAATATTGGACAGTAATAGAAATGGCTGGAATAGTGTTCCCCAATAATTTTTTTTCGCAAATTTTTTACCATTTTCGGAAAAAGGAGCAAAGTCCTTTTTAAAATTTCAAAAGTTGAAATTTGGAAAAATGTCGCCAATTTTAAAAAAACACACTGTTAAGACTTTTGAATATTGGACAGTAATAGAAATGGCTGGAATAGTGTTCCCCAATAATTTTTTTTCCCAAATTTTCTACCATTTTCGGAAAAAGGAGCAAAGTCCTTTCTAAAATTTCAAAAGTTGAAATATGGAAAAATGTCGCCAATTTTCAAAAAAACACACTGGTAAGAGTTTTGAATATTGGACATTCATAGAAATGGCCGAAAGAGTGTTCTCCAATAATGTTTTTTCGCTTATCTCTTACAATTTTCGGAAAAAGGAGCAAAGTCCTTTTTCAAATTTCAAAAGTCGAAATTTGGAAGAATGTCGCCTATTTTCAAAAAAACACACTTTTGAATATTGGACATTCATAGGAATGGCCGGAATAGCGTTCCCCAATAATTTTTTTCGCAAATTTTCTACCATTTTCGGGAAAAGGAGCAAAGTCCTTTTTAAAATTTCAAAAGTCGAAATTTGGAAGAATGTCGCCTATTGTCAAAAAAAACACACTTTTGAATATTGGACATTCATAGGAATGGCCGGAATATTGTTCCCCAATAATTTTTTTTCGCACATTTTCTACCATTTTCGGAAAAAGGAGCAAAGTCCTTTTTAAAATTTCAAAAGTCGAAATTTGGAAGAATGTCGCCTATTTTCAAAAAAACACACTTTTGAATATTGGACATTCATAGGAATGGCCGGAATAGTGTTCCCCAATAATTTTTTTCGCAAATTTTCTACCATTTTCGGGAAAAGGAGCAAAGTCCTTTTTAAAATTTCAAAAGTCGAAATTTGGAAGAATGTCGCCTATTGTCAAAAAAACACACTTTTAAATATTGGACATTCATAGGAATGGCCGGAATAGTGTTCCCCAATAATTTTTTTTCGATAATTTTCTGCCATTTTCGGAAAAAGGAGCAAAGTCCTTTCTAAAATTTCAAAAGTTGAAATTTGGAAAAATGTCGCCAATTTTAAAAAAACACACTGTTAAGACTTTTGAATATTGGACAGTAATAGAAATGGCTGGAATAGTGTTCCCCAATAATTTTTTTTCGCAAATTTTTTACCATTTTCGGAAAAAGGAGCAAAGTCCTTTTTAAAATTTCAAAAGTTGAAATTTGGAAAAATGTCGCCAATTTAAAAAAAACACACTGTTAAGACTTTTGAATATTGGACAGTAATAGAAATGGCTGGAATAGTGTTCCCCAATAATTTTTTTTCGCAAATTTTTTACCATTTTCGGAAAAAGGAGCAAAGTCCTTTTTAAAATTTCAAAAGTTGAAATTTGGAAAAATGTCGCCAATTTTAAAAAAACACACTGTTAAGACTTTTGAATATTGGACAGTAATAGAAATGGCTGGAATAGTGTTCCCCAATAATTTTTTTTCCCAAATTTTCTACCATTTTCGGAAAAAGGAGCAAAGTCCTTTCTAAAATTTCAAAAGTTGAAATATGGAAAAATGTCGCCAATTTTCAAAAAAACACACTGGTAAGAGTTTTGAATATTGGACATTCATAGAAATGGCCGAAAGAGTGTTCTCCAATAATGTTTTTTCGCTTATCTCTTACAATTTTCGGAAAAAGGAGCAAAGTCCTTTTTAAAATTTCAAAAGTCGAAATTTGGAAGAATGTCGCCTATTTTCAAAAAAACACACTTTTGAATATTGGACATTCATAGGAATGGCCGGAATAGCGTTCCCCAATAATTTTTTTCGCAAATTTTCTACCATTTTCGGGAAAAGGAGCAAAGTCCTTTTTAAAATTTCAAAAGTCGAAATTTGGAAGAATGTCGCCTATTGTCAAAAAAACACACTTTTGAATATTGGACATTCATAGGAATGGCCGGAATAGTGTTCCCCAATAATTTTTTTTCGCACATTTTCTACCATTTTCGGAAAAAGGAGCAAAGTCCTTTTTAAAATTTCAAAAGTCGAAATTTGGAAGAATGTCGCCTATTGTCAAAAAAACACACTTTTGAATATTGGACATTCATAGGAATGGCCGGAATAGTGTTCCCCAATAATTTTTTTCGCAAATTTTTTACCATTTTCGGGAAAAGGAGCAAAGTCCTTTTTAAAATTTCAAAAGTCGAAATTTGGAAGAATGTCGCCTATTGTCAAAAAAACACACTTTTAAATATTGGACATTCATAGGAATGGCCGGAATAGTGTTCCCCAATAATTTTTTTTCGATAATTTTCTGCCATTTTCGGAAAAAGGAGCAAAGTCCTTTCTAAAATTTCAAAAGTTGAAATTTGGAAAAATGTCGCCAATTTTAAAAAAACACACTGTTAAGACTTTTGAATATTGGACAGTAATAGAAATGGCTGGAATAGTGTTCCCCAATAATTTTTTTTCGCAAATTTTTTACCATTTTCGGAAAAAGGAGCAAAGTCCTTTTTAAAATTTCAAAAGTTGAAATTTGGAAAAATGTCGCCAATTTTAAAAAAACACACTGTTAAGACTTTTGAATATTGGACAGTAATAGAAATGGCTGGAATAGTGTTCCCCAATAATTTTTTTTCGCAAATTTTTTACCATTTTCGGAAAAAGGAGCAAAGTCCTTTTTAAAATTTCAAAAGTTGAAATTTGGAAAAATGTCGCCAATTTTAAAAAAACACACTGTTAAGACTTTTGAATATTGGACAGTAATAGAAATGGCTGGAATAGTGTTCCCCAATAATTTTTTTTCCCAAATTTTCTACCATTTTCGGAAAAAGAAGCAAAGTCCTTTCTAAAATTTCAAAAGTTGAAATATGGAAAAATGTCGCCAATTTTCAAAAAAACACACTGGTAAGAGTTTTGAATATTGGACATTCATAGAAATGGCCGAAAGAGTGTTCTCCAATAATGTTTTTTCGCTTATCTCTTACAATTTTCGGAAAAAGGAGCAAAGTCCTTTTTAAAATTTCAAAAGTCGAAATTTGGAAGAATGTCGCCTATTTTCAAAAAAACACACTATTGAATATTGGACATTCATAGGAATGGCCGGAATAGCGTTCCCCAATAATTTTTTTCGCAAATTTTCTACCATTTTCGGGAAAAGGAGCAAAGTCCTTTTTAAAATTTCAAAAGTCGAAATTTGGAAGAATGTCGCCTATTGTCAAAAAAACACACTTTTGAATATTGGACATTCATAGGAATGGCCGGAATAGTGTTCCCCAATAATTTTTTTTCGCACATTTTCTACCATTTTCGGAAAAAGGAGCAAAGTCCTTTTAAAAATTTCAAAAGTCGAAATTTGGAAGAATGTCGCCTATTGTCAAAAAAACACACTTTTGAATATTGGACATTCATAGGAATGGCCGGAATAGTGTTCCCCAATAATTTTTTTTCCCAAATTTTCTACCATTTTCGGAAAAAGGAGCAAAGTCCTTTCTAAAATTTCAAAAGTTGAAATATGGAAAAATGTCGCCAATTTTCAAAAAAACACACTGTTAAGAGTTTTGAATATTGGACATTCATAGAAATGGCCGAAAGAGTGTTCTCCAATAATGTTTTTTCGCTTATCTCTTACAATTTTCGGAAAAAGGAGCAAAGTCCTTTTTAAAATTTCAAAAGTCGAAATTTGGAAGAATGTCGCCTATTTTCAAAAAAACACACTTTTGAATATTGGACATTCATAGGAATGGCCGGAATAGCGTTCCCCAATAATTTTTTTCGCAAATTTTCTACCATTTTCGGGAAAAGGAGCAAAGTCCTTTTTAAAATTTCAAAAGTCGAAATTTGGAAGAATGTCGCCTATTGTCAAAAAAACACACTTTTGAATATTGGACATTCATAGGAATGGCCGGAATAGTGTTCCCCAATAATTTTTTTTCGATCATTTTCTACCATTTTCGGAAAAAGGAGCAAAGTCCTTTCTAAAATTTCAAAAGTTGAAATTTGGAAAAATGTCGCCAATTTTAAAAAAACACACTGTTAAGACTTTTGAATATTGGACAGTAATAGAAATGGCTGGAATAGTGTTCCCCAATAATTTTTTTTCGCAAATTTTTTACCATTTTCGGAAAAAGGAGCAAAGTCCTTTTTAAAATTTCAAAAGTTGAAATTTGGAAAAATGTCGCCAATTTTAAAAAAAACACACTGTTAAGACTTTTGAATATTGGACAGTAATAGAAATGGCTGGAATAGTGTTCCCCAATAATTTTTTTTCGCAAATTTTTTACCATTTTCGGAAAAAGGAGCAAAGTCCTTTTTAAAATTTCAAAAGTTGAAATTTGGAAAAATGTCGCCAATTTTAAAAAAACACACTGTTAAGACTTTTGAATATTGGACAGTAATAGAAATGGCTGGAATAGTGTTCCCCAATAATTTTTTTTCGCAAATTTTCTACCATTTTCGGGAAAAGGAGCAAAGTCCTTTTTAAAATTTCAAAAGTCGAAATTTGGAAGAATGTCGCCTATTGTCAAAAAAACACACTTTTGAATATTGGACATTCATAGGAATGGCCAGAATATTGTTCCCCAATAATTTTTTTTCGCACATTTTCTACCATTTTCGGAAAAAGGAGCAAAGTCCTTTTTAAAATTTCAAAAGTCGAAATTTGGAAGAATGTCGCCTATTGTCAAAAAAACACACTTTTGAATATTGGACATTCATAGGAATGGCCGGAATAGTATTCCCCAATAATTTTTTTTCGCAAATTTTCTACCATTTTCGGAAAAAAGAGCAAAGTCCTTTTTAAAATTTCAAAAGTCGAAATTTGGAAGAATGTCGCCTATTTTCAAAAAAAACACACTTTTGAATATTGGACATTCATAGGAATGGCCGGAATAGTATTCCCCAATAATTTTTTTTCGCAAATTTTCTACCATTTTCGGAAAAAAGAGCAAAGTCCTTTTTAAAATTTCAAAAGTCGAAATTTGGAAGAATGTCGCCTATTTTCAAAAAAACACACTTTTGAATATTGGACATTCATAGGAATGGCCGGAATAGTGTTCCCCAATAATTTTTTTTCGCAAATTTTCTACCATTTTCGGGAAAAGGAGCAAAGTCCTTTTTAAAATTTCAAAAGTCGAAATTTGGAAGAATGTCGCCTATTGTCAAAAAAACACACTTTTGAATATTGGACATTCATAGGAATGGCCGGAATAGTGTTCCCCAATAATTTTTTTTCGCACATTTTCTACCATTTTCGGAAAAAGGAGCAAAGTCCTTTTTAAAATTTCAAAAGTCGAAAATTGGAAGATGTCGCCTATTGTCAAAAAAACACACTTTTCAATATTGGACATTCATAGGAATGGCCGGAATAGTGTTCCCCAATAATTTTTTTTCGCAAATTATCTACCATTTTCGGAAAAAGGAGCAAAGTCTTTTTTAAAATTTCAAAAGTCGAAATTTGGAAGAATGTCGCCTATTGTCAAAAAAACACACTTTTGAATATTGGACATTCATAGGAATGGCCGGAATAGTGTTCCCCAATAATTTTTTTTCGATCATTTTCTACCATTTTCGGAAAAAGGAGCAAAGTCCTTTCTAAAATTTCAAAAGTTGAAATTTGGAAAAATGTCGCCAATTTTAAAAAAACACACTGTTAAGACTTTTTAATATTGGACATTAATAGAAATGGCTGGAATAGTGTTCCCCAATAATTTTTTTTCGCAAATTTTTTACCATTTTCGGAAAAAGGAGCAAAGTCCTTTTTAAAATTTCAAAAGTTGAAATTTGGAAAAATGTCGCCAATTTTAAAAAAACACACTGTTAAGACTTTTGAATATTGGACAGTAATAGAAATGGCTGGAATAGTGTTCCCCAATAATTTTTTTTCCCAAATTTTCTACCATTTTCGGAAAAAGGAGCAAAGTCCTTTCTAAAATTTCAAAAGTTGAAATATGGAAAAATGTCGCCAATTTTCAAAAAAACACACTGGTAAGAGTTTTGAATATTGGACATTCATAGAAATGGCCGAAAGAGTGTTCTCCAATAATGTTTTTTCGCTTATCTCTTACAATTTTCGGAAAAAGGAGCAAAGTCCTTTTTAAAATTTCAAAAGTCGAAATTTGGAAGAATGTCGCCTATTTTCAAAAAAACACACTTTTGAATATTGGACATTTATAGGAATGGCCGGAATAGCGTTCCCCAATAATTTTTTTCGCAAATTTTCTACCATTTTCGGGAAAAGGAGCAAAGTCCTTTTTAAAATTTCAAAAGTCGAAATTTGGAAGAATGTCGCCTATTGTCAAAAAAACACACTTTTGAATATTGGACATTCATAGGAATGGCCGGAATAGTGTTCCCCAATAATTTTTTTTCGCACATTTTCTACCATTTTCGGAAAAAGGAGCAAAGTCCTTTTTAAAATTTCAAAAGTCGAAATTTGGAAGAATGTCGCCTATTGTCAAAAAAACACACTTTTGAATATTGGACATTCATAGGAATGGCCGGAATAGTGTTCCCCAATAATTTTTTTTCCCAAATTTTCTACCATTTTCGGAAAAAGGAGCAAAGTCCTTTCTAAAATTTCAAAAGTTGAAATATGGAAAAATGTCGCCAATTTTCAAAAAAACACACTGTTAAGAGTTTTGAATATTGGACATTCATAGAAATGGCCGAAAGAGTGTTCTCCAATAATGTTTTTTCGCTTATCTCTTACAATTTTCGGAAAAAGGAGCAAAGTCCTTTTTAAAATTTCAAAAGTCGAAATTTGGAAGAATGTCGCCTATTTTCAAAAAAACACACTTTTGAATATTGGACATTCATAGGAATGGCCGGAATAGCGTTCCCCAATAATTTTTTTCGCAAATTTTCTACCATTTTCGGGAAAAGGAGCAAAGTCCTTTTTAAAATTTCAAAAGTCGAAATTTGGAAGAATGTCGCCTATTGTCAAAAAAACACACTTTTGAATATTGGACATTCATAGGAATGGCCGGAATAGTGTTCCCCAATAATTTTTTGTCGCAAATTTTCTACCATTTTCGGAAAAAGGAGCAAAGTCCTTTTTAAAATTCCAAAAGTCCAAATTTGGAAGAATGTCGCCTATTGTCAAAAAAACACACTTTTGAATATTGCACATTCATAGGAATGGCCGGAATAGTGTTCCCCAATAATTTTTTTTCGCAAATTTTCTACCATTTTCGGAAAAAGGAGCAAAGTCCTTTTTAAAATTTCAAAAGTAAAAATTTGGAAGAATGTCGCCTATTGTCAAAAAAACACACTTTTGAATATTGGACATTCATAGGAATGGCCGGAATAGTGTTCCGCAATAATTTTTTTTCGCAAATTTTCTACCATTTTCGGAAAAAGGAACAAAGTCCTTTTTAAAATTTCAAAAGTCGAAATTTGGAAGAATAACGCTAATTATCAAAAAAAACACACTTTTGAATATTGGACATTCATAGGAATGGCCGGAATAGTGTTCCGCAATAATTTTTTTTCGCAAATTTTGTACCATTTTCGGAAAAAGGAACAAAGTCCTTTTTAAAATTTCAAAAGTCTAAATTTGGAAGAATGTCGCTAATTGTCAAAAAAACACACTTTTGAATATTGGACATTCATAGGAATGGCCGGAATAGTGTTTCCCAATAGTTTTTTTTCGCAAATTTTCTACCATTTTCGGAAAAAAGAGCAAAGTCCTTTTTAAAATTTCAAAAGTCGAAATTTGGAAGAATGTCGCCTATTTTCAAAAAAAACACACTTTTGAATATTGGACATTCATAGGAATGGCCGGAATAGTGTTCCGCAATAATTTTTTTTCGCAAATTTTCTACCATTTTCGGAAAAAGGAACAAAGTCCTTTTTAAAATTTCAAAAGTCGAAATTTGGAAGAATAACGCTAATTATCAAAAAAAACACACTTTTGAATATTGGACATTCATAGGAATGGCCGGAATAGTGTTCCGCAATAATTTTTTTTCGCAAATTTTGTACCATTTTCGGAAAAAGGAACAAAGTCCTTTTTAAAATTTCAAAAGTCTAAATTTGGAAGAATGTCGCTAATTGTCAAAAAAACACACTTTTGAATATTGGACATTCATAGGAATGGCCGGAATAGTATTCCCCAATAATTTTTTTTCGCAAATTTTCTACCATTTTCGGAAAAAAGAGCAAAGTCCTTTTTAAAATTTCAAAAGTCGAAATTTGGAAGAATGTCGCCTATTTTCAAAAAAAACACACTTTTGAATATTGGACATTCATAGGAATGGCCGGAATAGTGTTCCCCAATAATTTTTTTTCGATCATTTTCTACCATTTTCGGAAAAAGGAGCAAAGTCCTTTCTAAAATTTCAAAAGTTGAAATTTGGAAAAATGTCGCCAATTTTAAAAAAACACACTGTTAAGACTTTTGAATATTGAACATTAATAGAAATGGCCGGAATAGTGTTCCCCAATAATTTTTTTTCGCAAATTTTCTACCATTTTCGGAAAAAGGAGCAAAGTCCTTTCTAAAATTTCAAAAGTTGAAATATGGAAAAATGTCGCCAATTTTCAAAAAAACACACTGTTAGGAGTTTTGAATATTGGACATTCATAGGAATGGCCGGAATAGTGTTCCCCAATAATTTTTTGTCGCAAATTTTCTACCATTTTCGGAAAAAGGAGCAAAGTCCTTTTTTAAATTTCAAAAGTAGAAATTTGGAAGAATGTCGCCTATTGTCAAAAAAACACACTTTTGAATATTGGACATTCATAGGAATGGCCGGAATAGTGTTCCCCAATAATTTTTTGTCGCAAATTTTCTACCATTTTCGGAAAAAGGAGCAAAGTCCTTTTTAAAATTTCAAAAGTCGAAATTTGGAAGAATGTCGCTTATTGTCAAAAAAACACACTTTTGAATATTGCACATTCATAGGAATGGCCGGAATAGTGTTCCCCAATAATTTTTTTTCGCAAATTTTCTACCATTTTCGGAAAAAGGAGCAAAGTCCTTTTTAAAATTTCAAAAGTAAAAATTTGGAAGAATGTCGCCTATTGTCAAAAAAACACACTTTTGAATATTGGACATTCATAGGAATGGCCGGAATAGTGTTCCGCAATAATTTTTTTTCGCAAATTTTCTACCATTTTCGGAAAAAAGAACAAAGTCCTTTTTAAAATTTCAAAAGTCGAAATTTGGAAGAATGTCGCCTATTTTCAAAAAAAACACACTTTTGAATATTGGACATTCATAGGAATGGCCGGAATAGTGTTCCCCAATAATTTTTTTTCGCACATTTTCTACCATTTTCGGAAAAAGGAGCAAAGTCCTTTTTAAAATTTCAAAAGCCGAAATCTGGAAGAATGTCATCTATTGTCAAAAAAACACACTTTTGAATATTGGACATTCATAGGAATGGCCGGAATAGTGTTCCCCAATAATTTTTTTTCGCACATTTTCTACCATTTTCGGAAAAAGGAGCAAAGTCCTTTTTAAAATTTCAAAAGTGAAATTTGGAAGAATGTCGCCCATTTTCAAAAAAACACACTTTTGAATATTGGACATTCATAAGAATGGCCGGAATAGTATTCCCCAATAATTTTTTTTCGCAAATTTTCTACCATTTTCGGAAAAAAGAACAAAGTCCTTTTTAAAATTTCAAAAGTCGAAATTTGGAAGAATGTCGCCTATTTTCAAAAAAACACACTTTTGAATATTGGACATTCATAAGAATGGCCGGAAGTGTTCCCCAATAATTTTTTTTCGCAAATTTTCTACCATTTTCGGAAAAAGGAGCAAAGTCCTTTTTAAAATTTCAAAAGTAAAAATTTGGAAGAATGTCGCCTATTGTCAAAAAAACACACTTTTGAATATTGGACATTCATAAGAATGGCCGGAATAGTATTCCCCAATAATTTTTTTTCGCAAATTTTCTACCATTTTCGGAAAAAAGAACAAAGTCCTTTTTAAAATTTCAAAAGTCGAAATTTGGAAGAATGTCGCCTATTTTCAAAAAAAACACACTTTTGAATATTGGACATTCATAGGAATGGCCGGAATAGTGTTCCCCAATAATTTTTTTTCGCACATTTTCTACCATTTTCGGAAAAAGGAGCAAAGTCCTTTTTAAAATTTCAAAAGCCGAAATCTGGAAGAATGTCATCTATTGTCAAAAAAACACACTTTTGAATATTGGACATTCATAGGAATGGCCGGAATAGTGTTCCCCAATAATTTTTTTTCGCACATTTTCTACCATTTTCGGAAAAAGGAGCAAAGTCCTTTTTAAAATTTCAAAAGCCGAAATCTGGAAGAATGTCATCTATTGTCAAAAAAACACACTTTTGAATATTGGACATCTATAGAAATGGCCGGAAGAGTGTTCTCCAATAATGTTTTTTCGCTTATCTCCTACAATTTTCGGAAAAAGGAGCAAAGTGCTTTTTAAAATTTCAAAAGTCGAAATTTGGAAGAATGTCGCCTATTGTCAAAAAAACACACTTTTGAATATTGGACATTCATAGGAATGGCCGGAATAGTATTCCCCAATAATTTTTTTTCGCAAATTTTCTACCATTTTCGGAAAAAAGAACAAAGTCCTTTTTAAAATTTCAAAAGTCGAAATTTGGAAGAAAGTCGCCTATTTTCAAAAAAAACACACTTTTGAATATTGGACATTCATAGGAATGGCCGGAATAGTGTTCCCCAATAATTTTTTTTCGCACATTTTCTACCATTTTCGGAAAAAGGAGCAAAGTCCTTTTTAAAATTTCAAAAGCCGAAATCTGGAAGAATGTCATCTATTGTCAAAAAAACACACTTTTGAATATTGGACATTCATAGGAATGGCCGGAATAGTGTTCCCCAATAATTTTTTTTCGCACATTTTCTACCATTTTCGGAAAAAGGAGCAAAGTCCTTTTTAAAATTTCAAAAGTGAAATTTGGAAGAATGTCGCCCATTTTCAAAAAAACACACTTTTGAATATTGGACATTCATAAGAATGGCCGGAAGTGTTCCCCAATAATTTTTTTCGCAAATTTTCTACCATTTTTCATAGGAATGGCCGGAATAGTATTCCCCAATAATGTTTTTTCCCAAATTTTCTACCATTTTCGGAAAATTGTAGGAGATAAGCGAAAAAACATTATTGGAGAACACTCTTCCGGCCATTTCTATGAATTTCCAATATTCAAAAGTCTTAACAGTGTGTTTTTTGAAAATTGGCGACATTTTTCCAAATTTCAACTTTTGAAATTTTAAAAAGGACTTTGCTCCTTTTTCCGAAAATGGTAGAAAATTTGGGTAAAAAATTATTGGGGAACACTATTCCGGCCATTCCTGTGAATGTCCAATATTCAAAAGTGTGTTTTTTTGACAATAGATGACATTCTTCCAGATTTCGGCTTTTGAAATTTTAAAAAGGACTTTGCTCCTTTTTCCGAAAATTGTAGGTGATAAGCGAAAAAACATTATTGGAGAACACTCTTCCGGCCATTTCTATGAATGTCTAATATTCAAAAGTCTGAACAGTGTGATTTTTTTAAAATTGGCGACATTTTTCCAAATTTCAACTTTTGAAATTTTAAAAAGGACTTTGCTCCTTTTTCCGAAAATGGTAGAAAATCTGCGAAAAAAAATTATTGGGGAACACTATTCCGGCCATTCCTATGAATGTCCAATATTCAAAAGTGTGTATTTTTGACAATAGGCGACATTCTTCCAAATTTCGACTTTTGAAATTTTAAAAAGGACTTTGCTCCTTTTTCCGAAAATTGTAGGAGATTTGCGAAAAAACATTATTGGAGAACACTCTTCCGGCCATTTCTATGAATGTCCAATATTCAAAAGTGTGTTTTATTGACAATAGGCGACATTCTTCCAAATTTCAACTTTTGAAATTTTAGAAAGGACTTTGCTCCTTTTTCCGAAAATGGTAGAAAATTTGCGAAAAAAAATTATAGGGGAACACTATTCCGGCCATTCCTATGAATGTCCAATATTCAAAAGTGTGTTTTTTTGACAATAGGCGACATTCTTCCAAATTTGGACTTTTGAAATTTTAGAAAGGACTTTGCTCCTTTGTCCGAATATGGTAGGATATAAGCGAAAAAAATTATTGGGGAACACTATTCCGGCCATTCCTATGAATGTCCAATATTCAAAAGTGTGTTTTTTTGAAAATAGGCGACATTCTTCCAAATTTCGACTTTTGAAATTTTAAAAAGGACTTTGCTCCTTTTTCCGAAAATTGTAGAAAATTTGTGAAAAAAAATTATTGGGGAACACTATTCCGGCCATTCCTATGAATGTCCAATATTCAAAAGTGTGTTTTTTTGACAATAGGCGACATTCTTCCAAATTTCGACTTTTGAAATTTTAAAAAGGACTTTGCTCCTTTTTCCGAAAATGGTAGAAAATTTGCGAAAAAAAATTATTGGGGAACACTATTCCGGCCATTCCTATGAATGTCCAATATTCAAAAGTCTTAACAGTGTGTTTTTTTGACAATAGGCGACATTCCTCCAAATTTCAACTTTTAAAATTTTAGAAAGGACTTTGCTCCTTTTTCCGAAAATGGTAGAAAATTTGCGAAAAAAAATTATTGGGGAACACTATTCCGGCCATTCCTATGAATGTCCAATATTCAAAAGTGTGTTTTTTTGACCATAGGCGACATTTTTCCAAATTTCGACTTTTGAAATTTTAAAAAGGACTGCTCCTTTTTCCGAAAATGGTAGAAAATTTGCGAAAAAAAATTATTGGGGAACACTATTCCGGCCATTCCTATGAATGTCCAATATTCAAAAGTGTGTTTTTTTGACAATAGGCGACATTCTTCCAAATTTCAAATTTTGAAATTTTAAAAAGGACTTTGCTCCTTTTTCCGAAAATGGTAGAAAATTTGCGAAAAAAAATTATTGGGGAACACTATTCCGGCCATTCCTATGAATGTCCAATATTCAAAAGTGTGTTTTTTTGACAATATCTGAATATATATGAATGTCCAATATTCAAAAGTGTGTTTTTTTGACAATAGGCGACATTCTTCTAAATTTCGACTTTTGAAATTTTAAAAAGGACTTTGCTCCTTTTTCCGAAAATTGTAGGAGATAAGCGAAAAAACATTATTAGAGAACACTTTTCCGGCCATTTCTATGAATGTCCAATATTCAAAAGTGTGTTTTTTTGACAATAGGCGACATTTTTCCAAATTTCGACTTTTGAAATTTTAAAAAGGACTTTGCTCCTTTTTCCGAAAATGGTAGAAAATTTGCGAAAAAAAATTATTGGGGAACACTATTCCGGCCATTCCTATGAATGTCCAATATTCAAAAGTGTGTTTTTTTTTGACAATATCTGAATATATATGAATGTCCAATATTCAAAAGTGTGTTTTTTTGACAATAGGCGACATTCTTCTAAATTTCGACTTTTGAAATTTTAAAAAGGACTTTGCTCCTTTTTCCGAAAATTGTAGGAGATAAGCGAAAAAACATTATTGGAGAACACTTTTCCGGCCATTTCTATGAATGTCCAATATTCAAAAGTGTGTTTTTTTGACAATAGGCGACATTCTTCCAAATTTCGACTTTTGAAATTTTAAAAAGGACTTTGCTCCTTTTTCCGAAAATTGTAGGAGATAAGCGAAAAAACATTAGTGGACAACACTCTTCCGGCCATTTCTATGAATGTCCAATATTCAAAAGTGTGTTTTTTTGACAATAGGCGACATTCTTCCAAATTTCGACTTTTGAAATTTTAAAAAGGACTTTGCTCCTTTTTCCGAAAATTGTAGGAGATAAGCGAAAAAAATTATTGGAGAACACTCTTCCGGCCATTCCTATGAATGTCCAATATTCAAAATTCTTAACAGTGTGTTTTTTTGACAATAGGCGATATTCTTCCAAATTTCGACTTTTGAAATTTTAGAAAGGACTTTGCTCCTTTTTCCGAAAATGGTAGAAAATTTGCGAAAAAAAATTATTGGGGAACACTATTCCGGCCATTCCTATGAATGTCCAATATTCAAAAGTGTGTTTTTTTTGACAATATCTGAATATATATGAATGTCCAATATTCAAAAGTGTGTTTTTTTGACAATAGGCGACATTCTTCTAAATTTCGACTTTTGAAATTTTAAAAAGGACTTTGCTCCTTTTTCCGAAAATGTAGAAAATTTGCGAAAAAAAATTATTGGGGAACACTATTCCGGCCATTCCTATGAATGTCCAATATTCAAAAGTGTGTTTTTTTGACAATAGGCGACATTCTTCCAAATTCCGATTTTTGAAATTTTAAAAAGGACTTTGCTCCTTTTTCCGAAAATTGTAGGTGATAAGCGAAAAAACATTATTGGAGAACACTCTTCCGGCCATTTCTATGAATGTCTAATATTCAAAAGTCTGAACAGTGTGATTTTTTCCAAATTTCAACTTTTGAAATTTTAAAAAGGACTTTGCTCCTTTTTCCGAAAATGGTAGAAAATTTGCGAAAAAATATTAGTGGAGAACACTCTTCCGGCCATTTCTATGAATGTCCAATATTCAAAAGAGTGTTTTTTTGACAATAGGCGACATTCTTCCAAATTTCGACTTTTGAAATTTTAAAAAGGACTTTGCTCCTTTTTCCGAAAATGGTAGAAAATTTGCGAAAAAAAATTATTGGGGAACACTATTCCGGCCATTCCTATGAATGTCCAATATTCAAAAGTGTGTTTTTTTTGACAATATCTGAATATATATGAATGTCCAATATTCAAAAGTGTGTTTTTTTGACAATAGGCGACATTCTTCTAAATTTCGACTTTTGAAATTTTAAAAAGGACTTTGCTCCTTTTTCCGAAAATGGTAGAAAATTTGCGAAAAAAAATTATTGGGGAACACTATTCCGGCCATTCCTATGAATGTCCAATATTCAAAAGTGTGTTTTTTTGACAATAGGCGACATTCTTCCAAATTCCGATTTTTGAAATTTTAAAAAGGACTTTGCTCCTTTTTCCGAAAATTGTAGGTGATAAGCGAAAAAACATTATTGGAGAACACTCTTCCGGCCATTTCTATGAATGTCTAATATTCAAAAGTCTGAACAGTGTGATTTTTTTAAAATTGGCGACATTTTTCCAAATTTCAACTTTTGAAATTTTAAAAAGGACTTTGCTCCTTTTTCCGAAAATGGTAGAAAATTTGCGAAAAAATATTAGTGGAGAACACTCTTCCGGCCATTTCTATGAATGTCCAATATTCAAAAGTGTGTTTTTTTGACAATAGGCGACATTCTTCCAAATTTCGACTTTTGAAATTTTAAAAAGGACTTTGCTCCTTTTTCCGAAAATTGTAGGAGATAAGCGAAAAAACATTATTGGAGAACACTCTTCCGGCCATTTCTATGAATGTCCAATATTCAAAAGTCTTAACAGTGTGTTTTTTTGAAAATTGGCGACATTCTTCCAAATTTCGACTTTTGAAATTTTAAAAAGGACTTTGCTCCTTTTTCCGAAAATGGTAGAAAATTTGCGAAACAAAATTATTGGGGAACACTATTCCGGCCATTCCTATGAATGTCCAATATTCAAAAGTGTGTTTTTTTGACAATAGGCGACATTCTTCCAAATTTCGACTTTTGAAATTTTAAAAAGGACTTTGCTCCTTTTTCCGAAAATTGTAGGAGATAAGCGAAAAAACATTATTGGAGAACACTCTTCCGGCCATTCCTATGAATGTCCAATATTCAAAAGTGTGTTTTTTTTGACAATAGGCGACATTCTTCCAAATTTCGACTTTTGAAATTTTAAAATGGACTTTGTTCCTTTTTCCGTAAATGGTTGAAAATTTGCGAAAAAAAATTATTGGGCAACACTATTCCGGCCATTCCTATGAATGTCCAATATTCAAAAGTGTGTTTTTTTGACAATAGGCGACATTCTTCCAAATTTCGACTTTTGAAATTTTAAAAAGGACTTTGCTCCTTTTTCCGAAAATGGTAGAAAATTTGCGAAAAAAAATTATTGGGCAACACTATTCCGGCCATTCCTATGAATGTCCAATATTCAAAAGTGTTTTTTTTTTGACAATGGGCGACATTCTTCAAAATTTGGACTTTTGAAATTTTAAAAAGGACTTTGCTCCTTTTTCCAAAAATTGTAGGAGATAAACGAAAAAAATTATTGGAGAACACTCTTCCGGCCATTCCTATGAATGTCCAATATTCAAAAGTCTTAACAGTGTGTTTTTTTGACAATAGGCGATATTCTTCCAAATTTCGACTTTTGAAATTTTAGAAAGGACTTTGCTCCTTTTTCCGAAAATGGTAGAAAATTTGCGAAAAAAATTATTGGGGAACACTATTCCGGCCATTCCTATGAATGTCCAATATTCAAAAGTGTTTTTTTTTTACAATAGGCGACATTCTTCCAAATTTCGACTTTTGAAATTTTAAAAAGGACTTTGCTCCTTTTTCCGAAAATTGTAGGAGATAAGCGAAAAAACATTATTGGAGAACACTCTTCCGGCCATTCCTATGAATGTCCAATATTCAAAAGTGTGTTTTTTTTGACAATAGGCGACATTCTTCCAAATTTCGACTTTTGAAATTTTAAAATGGACTTTGCTCCTTTTTCCGAAAATGGTTGAAAATTTGCGAAAAAAAATTATTGGGGAACACTATTCCGGCCATTCCTATGAATGTCCAATATTCAAAGTGTGTTTTTTTGACAATAGGCGACATTCTTCCAAATTTGGACTTTTGAAATTTTAAAAAGGACTTTGCTCCTTTTTCCGAAAATTGTAGGAGATAAGCGAAAAAAATTATTGGGGAACACTATTCCGGCCATTCCTATGAATGTCCAATATTCAAAAGTGTGTTTTTTTGACAATAGGCGACATTCTTCCAAATTTCGACTTTTGAAATTTTAAAATGGACTTTGCTCCTTTTTCCGAAAATTGTAGGAGATAAGCGAAAAAAATTATTGGGGAACACTATTCCGGCCATTCCTATGAATGTCCAATATTCAAAAGTGTTTTTTTTTTGACAATGGGCGACATTCTTTAAAATTTGGACTTTTGAAATTTTAAAAAGGACTTTGCTCCTTTTTCCAAAAATTGTAGGAGAGAAGCGAAAAAAATTATTGGAGAACACTCTTCCGGCCATTCCTATGAATGTCCAATATTCAAAAGTCTTAACAGTGTGTTTTTTTGACAATAGGCGACATTCTTCCAAATTTGGACTTTTGAAATTTTAAAAAGGACTTTGCTCCTTTTTCCGAAAATTGTAGGAGATAAGCGAAAAAAATTATTGGAGAACACTCTTCCGGCCATTTCTATGAATGTCCAATATTCAAAAGTGTGTTTTTTTGATAATAGGCGACATTCTTCCAAATTTCGACTTTTGAAATTTTAAAAAGGACTTTGCTCTTTTCCCGAAAATGGTAGAAAATTTGCGAAAAAAAATTATTGGGGAACACTATTCCGGCCATTCCTATGAATGTCCAATATTCAAAAGTGTTTTTTTTTTTTTGACAATAGGCGACATTCTTCCAAATTTGGACTTTTGAAATTTTAAAAAGGACTTTGCTCCTTTTTCCGAAAATTGTAGGAGATAAGCGAAAAAACATTCTTGGAGAACACTCTTCCGGCCATTCCTATGAATGTCCAATATTCAAAAGTGTGTTTTTTTGACAATAAGCGACATTCTTCCAAATTTCGACTTTTGAAATTTTAAAAAGGACTTTGCTCCTTTTTCCGAAAATGGTAGAAAATTTGCGAAAAAAAATTATTGGAGAACACTCTTCCGGCCATTCCTATGAATGTCCAATATTCAAAAGTCTTAACAGTGTGTTTTTTTGACAATAGGCGATATTCTTCCAAATTTCGGCTTTTGAAATTTTAGAAAGGACTTTGCTCCTTTTTCCGAAAATGGTAGAAAATTTGCGAAAAAAATTATTGGGGAACACTATTCCGGCCATTCCCTTGAATGTTCAATATTCAAAAGTGGGTTTTTTTGACAATAGGCGACATTCTTCCAAATTTCGACTTTTGAAATTTTAAAAAGGACTTTGCTCCTTTTTCCGAAAATTGTAGGAGATAAGCGAAAAAACATTATTGGAGAACACTCTTCCGGCCATTCCTATGAATGTCCAATATTCAAAAGTGTGTTTTTTTTGACAATAGGCGACATACTTCCAAATTTTGACTTTTGAAATTTTAAAATGGACTTTGCTCCTTTTTCCGAAAATGGTTGAAAATTTGCGAAAAAAAATTATTGGGGAACACTATTCCGGCCATTCCTATGAATGTCCAATATTCAAAGTGTGTTTTTTTGACAATAGGCGACATTCTTCCAAATTTCGACTTTTGAAAATTAAAAAGGACTTTGCTCCTTTTTCCGAAAATGGTAGAAAATTTGCGAAAAAAAATTATTGGAGAACACTCTTCCGGCCAAAAACAATCAACAAGCAGAAAAAATTTCATGTATACGAAAACGTTTTATAAAACGATATTTTAAGTTAAAACCGAATGTCCAATATTCAAAAGTCTTAACAGTGTGTTTTTTTGAAAATTGGCGACATTCTTCCAAATTTCGACTTTTGAAATTTTAAAAAGCACTTTGCTCCTTTTTCCGAAAATTGTAGGAGATAAGCGAAAAAACATTATTGGAGAACACTCTTCCGGCCATTTCTATAGATGTCCAATATTCAAAAGTCTTAACAGTGTGTTTTTTTGAAAATTGGCGACATTTTTCCAAATTTCGACTTTTGAAATTTTAAAAAGGACTTTGCTCCTTTTTCCGAAAATGGTAGAAAATTAGCGAAAAAAAGTTATTGGGGAACACTATTCCGGCCATTCCTATGAATGTCCAATATTCAAAAGTGTTTTTTTTTTTTGACAATAGGCGACATTCTTCCAAATTTCGACTTTTGAAATTTTAAAAAGGACTTTGCTCCTTTTTCCGAAAATGGTAGAAAATTTGCGAAAAAAAATTATTGGGGAACACTATTCCGGCCATTCCTATGAATGTCCAATATTCAAAAGTGCGTTTTTATGACAATAGGCGACATTTTTCCAAATTTCGACTTTTGAAATTTTAAAAAGGACTTTGCTCCTTTTTCCGAAAATTGTAGGAGATAAGCGATAAAACATTATTGGAGAACACTCTTCCGGCCAGTTCTATGAATGTCCAATATTTAAAAGTCTTAACAGTGTGTTTTTTTTGACAATAGGCGACATTCTTCCAAATTTCGACTTTTGAAATTTTAAAAAGGACTTTGCTCCTTTTTCCGAAAATGGTAGAAAATTTGCGAAAAAAAATTATTGGGGAACACTATTCCGGCCATTCCTATGAATGTCCAATATTCAAAAGTGTGTTTTTTTGACAATACGCGACATTCTTCCAAATTTCTACTTTTGAAATTTTAAAAAGGACTTTGCTCCTTTTTCCGAAAATGGTAGAAAATTTGCGAAAAAAAATTATTGGGGTATACTATTCCGGCCATTCCTATGAATGTCCAATATTCAAAAGTGTGTTTTTTTGACAATAGGCAACATTCTTCCAAATTTCGACTTTTGAAATTTTAAAAAGGACTTTGCTCCTTTTTCCGAAAATGGTTGAAAATTTGCGAAAAAAAATTATTGGGGAACACTATTCCGGCCATTCCTATGAATGTCCAATATTCAAAAGTGTTTTTTTTTTTGACAATAGGCGACATTCTTCCAAATTTCGACTTTTGAAATTTTAAAAAGGACTTTGCTCCTTTTTCCGAAAATGGTAGAAAATTTGCGAAAAAAAATTATTGGGGAACACTCTTCCGGCCAAAAACAATCAACAAGCAGAAAAAATTTCATGTATACGAAAACGTTTTATAAAACGATATTTTAAGTTAAAACCGAATGTCCAATATTCAAAAGTCTTAACAGTGTGTTTTTTTGAAAATTGGCGACATTCTTCCAAATTTCGACTTTTGAAATTTTAAAAAGCACTTTGCTCCTTTTTCCGAAAATTGTAGGAGATAAGCGAAAAAACATTATTGGAGAACACTCTTCCGGCCATTTCTATAGATGTCCAATATTCAAAAGTCTTAACAGTGTGTTTTTTTGAAAATTGGCGACATTTTTCCAAATTTCGACTTTTGAAATTTTAAAAAGGACTTTGCTCCTTTTTCCGAAAATGGTAGAAAATTTGCGAAAAAAAATTATTGGGGAACACTATTCCGGCCATTCCTATGAATGTCCAATATTCAAAGTGTGTTTTTTTGACAATAGGCGACATTCTTCCAAATTTGGACTTTTGAAATTTTAAAAAGGACTTTGCTCCTTTTTCCGAAAATTGTAGGAGATAAGCGAAAAAAATTATTGGAGAACACTCTTCCGGCCATTCCTATGAATGTCCAATATTCAAAAGTGTTTTTTTTTTTTGACAATAGGCGACATTCTTCCAAATTTCGACTTTTGAAATTTTAAAAAGGACTTTGCTCCTTTTTCCGAAAATGGTAGAAAATTTGCGAAAAAAAATTATTGGGGAACACTATTCCGGCCATTCCTATGAATGTCCAATATTCAAAAGTGTGTTTTTTTGACAATAGGCGACATTTTTCCAAATTTCGACTTTTGAAATTTTAAAAAGGACTTTGCTCCTTTTTCCGAAAATTGTAGGAGATAAGCGATAAAACATTATTGGAGAACACTCTTCCGGCCAGTTCTATGAATGTCCAATATTTAAAAGTCTTAACAGTGTGTTTTTTTGAAAATTGGCGACATTTTTCCAAATTTCGACTTTTGAAATTTTAAAAAGGACTTTGCTCCTTTTTCCGAAAATGGTAGAAAATTTGCGAAAAAAAATTATTGGGGAACACTATTCCGGCCATTCCTATGAATGTCCAATATTCAAAGTGTGTTTTTTTGACAATAGGCGACATTCTTCCAAATTTGGACTTTTGAAATTTTAAAAAGGACTTTGCTCCTTTTTCCGAAAATTGTAGGAGATAAGCGAAAAAAATTATTGGAGAACACTCTTCCGGCCATTCCTATGAATGTCCAATATTCAAAAGTCTTAACAGTGTGTTTTTTTGACAATAGGCGATATTCTTCCAAATTTCGACTTTTGAAATTTTAGAAAGGACTTTGCTCCTTTTTCCGAAAATGGTAGAAAATTTGCGAAAAAATTTATTGGGGAACACTATTCCGGCCATTCCTTTGAATGTCCAATATTCAAAAGTGGGTTTTTTTGACAATAGGCGACATTCTTCCAAATTTCGACTTTTGAAATTTTAAAAAGGACTTTGCTCCTTTTTCCGAAAATTGTAGGAGATAAGCGAAAAAACATTATTGGAGAACACTCTTCCGGCCATTCCTATGAATGTCCAATATTCAAAAGTGTGTTTTTTTTGACAATAGGCGACATACTTCCAAATTTTGACTTTTGAAATTTTAAAATGGACTTTGCTCCTTTTTCCGAAAATGGTTGAAAATTTGCGAAAAAAAATTATTGGGGAACACTATTCCGGCCATTCCTATGAATGTCCAATATTCAAAGTGTGTTTTTTTGACAATAGGCGACATTCTTCCAAATTTCGACTTTTGAAAATTAAAAAGGACTTTGCTCCTTTTTCCGAAAATGGTAGAAAATTTGCGAAAAAAAATTATTGGAGAACACTCTTCCGGCCAAAAACAATCAACAAGCAGAAAAAATTTCATGTATACGAAAACGTTTTATAAAACGATATTTTAAGTTAAAACCGAATGTCCAATATTCAAAAGTCTTAACAGTGTGTTTTTTTGAAAATTGGCGACATTCTTCCAAATTTCGACTTTTGAAATTTTAAAAAGCACTTTGCTCCTTTTTCCGAAAATTGTAGGAGATAAGCGAAAAAACATTATTGGAGAACACTCTTCCGGCCATTTCTATAGATGTCCAATATTCAAAAGTCTTAACAGTGTGTTTTTTTGAAAATTGGCGACATTTTTCCAAATTTCGACTTTTGAAATTTTAAAAAGGACTTTGCTCCTTTTTCCGAAAATGGTAGAAAATTTGCGAAAAAAAATTATTGGGGAACACTATTCCGGCCATTCCTATGAATGTCCAATATTCAAAAGTGTTTTTTTTTTTTGACAATAGGCGACATTCTTCCAAATTTCGACTTTTGAAATTTTAAAAAGGACTTTGCTCCTTTTTCCGAAAATGGTAGAAAATTTGCGAAAAAAAATTATTGGGGAACACTATTCCGGCCATTCCTATGAATGTCCAATATTCAAAAGTGTTTTTTTTTTTTGACAATAGGCGACATTCTTCCAAATTTCGACTTTTGAAATTTTAAAAAGGACTTTGCTCCTTTTTCCGAAAATGGTAGAAAATTTGCGAAAAAAAATTATTGGGGAACACTCTTCCGGCCAAAAACAATCAACAAGCAGAAAAAATTTCATGTATACGAAAACGTTTTATAAAACGATATTTTAAGTTATAACCGAATGTCCAATATTCAAAAGTCTTAACAGTGTGTTTTTTTTAAAATTGGCGACATTCTTCCAAATTTCGACTTTTGAAATTTTAAAAAGCACTTTGCTCCTTTTTCCGAAAATTGTAGGAGATAAGCGAAAAAACATTATTGGAGAACACTCTTCCGGCCATTTCTATAGATGTCCAATATTCAAAAGTCTTAACAGTGTGTTTTTTTGAAAATTGGCGACATTTTTCCAAATTTCGACTTTTGAAATTTTAAAAAGGACTTTGCTCCTTTTTCCGAAAATGGTTGAAAATTTGCGAAAAAAAATTATTGGGGAACACTATTCCGGCCATTCCTATGAATGTCCAATATTCAAAAGTGTTTTTTTTTTTTGACAATAGGCGACATTCTTCCAAATTTCGACTTTTGAAATTTTAAAAAGGACTTTGCTCCTTTTTCCGAAAATGGTAGAAAATTTGCGAAAAAAAATTATTGGGGAACACTATTCCGGCCATTCCTATGAATGTCCAATATTCAAAAGTGCGTTTTTATGACAATAGGCGACATTTTTCCAAATTTCGACTTTTGAAATTTTAAAAAGGACTTTGCTCCTTTTTCCGAAAATTGTAGGAGATAAGCGATAAAACATTATTGGAGAACACTCTTCCGGCCAGTTCTATGAATGTCCAATATTTAAAAGTCTTAACAGTGTGTTTTTTTGAAAATTGGCGACATTTTTCCAAATTTCGACTTTTGAAATTTTAAAAAGGACTTTGCTCCTTTTTCCGAAAATGGTAGAAAATTTGCGAAAAAAAATTATTGGGGAACACTATTCCGGCCATTCCTATGAATGTCCAATATTCAAAAGTGTTTTTTTTTTTGACAATAGGCGACATTCTTCCAAATTTCGACTTTTGAAATTTTAAAAAGGACTTTGCTCCTTTTTCCGAAAATGGTAGAAAATTTGCGAAAAAAAATTATTGGGGAACACTATTCCGGCCATTCCTATGAATGTCCAATATTCAAAAGTGTGTTTTTTTGACAATAGGCGACATTTTTCCAAATTTCGACTTTTGAAATTTTAAAAAGGACTTTGCTCCTTTTTCCGAAAATTGTAGGAGATAAGCGATAAAACATTATTGGAGAACACTCTTCCGGCCAGTTCTATGAATGTCCAATATTTAAAAGTCTTAACAGTGTGTTTTTTTGAAAATTGGCGACATTTTTCCAAATTTCGACTTTTGAAATTTTAAAAAGGACTTTGCTCCTTTTTCCGAAAATGGTAGAAAATTTGCGAAAAAAAATTATTGGGGAACACTATTCCGGCCATTCCTATGAATGTCCAATATTCAAAGTGTGTTTTTTTGACAATAGGCGACATTCTTCCAAATTTGGACTTTTGAAATTTTAAAAAGGACTTTGCTCCTTTTTCCGAAAATTGTAGGAGATAAGCGAAAAAAATTATTGGAGAACACTCTTCCGGCCATTCCTATGAATGTCCAATATTCAAAAGTCTTAACAGTGTGTTTTTTTGACAATAGGCGATATTCTTCCAAATTTCGACTTTTGAAATTTTAGAAAGGACTTTGCTCCTTTTTCCGAAAATGGTAGAAAATTTGCGAAAAAAATTATTGGGGAACACTATTCCGGCCATTCCTTTGAATGTCCAATATTCAAAAGTGGGTTTTTTTGACAATAGGCGACATTTTTCCAAATTTCGACTTTTGAAATTTTAAAAAGGACTTTGCTCCTTTTTCCGAAAATTGTAGGAGATAAGCGAAAAAACATTATTGGAGAACACTCTTCCGGCCATTCCTATGAATGTCCAATATTCAAAAGTGTGTTTTTTTTGACAATAGGCGACATTCTTCCAAATTTCGACTTTTGAAATTTTAAAATGGACTTTGCTCCTTTTTCCGTAAATGGTTGAAAATTTGCGAAAAAAAATTATTGGGCAACACTATTCCGGCCATTCCTATGAATGTCCAATATTCAAAGTGTGTTTTTTTGACAATAGGCGACATTCTTCCAAATTTGGACTTTTGAAATTTTAAAAAGGACTTTGCTCATTTTTCCGAAAATTGTAGGAGATAAGCGAAAAAAATTATTGGGGAACACTATTCCGGCCATTCCTATGAATGTCCAATATTCAAAAGTGTTTTTTTTTTGACAATGGGCGACATTCTTCAAAATTTGGACTTTTGAAATTTTAAAAAGGACTTTGCTCCTTTTTCCAAAAATTGTAGAAAATTTGCGAAAAAAATTATTGGGGAACACTATTCCGGCCATTCCTTTGAATGTCCAATATTCAAAAGTGGGTTTTTTTGACAATAGGCGACATTCTTCCAAATTTCGACTTTTGAAATTTTAAAAAGGACTTTGCTCCTTTTTCCGAAAATGGTAGAAAATTTGCGAAAAAAAAATTATTGGGGAACACTATTCCGGCCATTCCTATGAATGTCCAATATTCAAAAGTGTGTTTTTTGACAATAGGCGACATTTTTCCAAACTTCGACTTTTGAAATTTTAAAAAGGACTTTGCTCCTTTTTCCGAAAATTGTAGGAGATAAGCGATAAAACATTATTGGAGAACACTCTTCCGGCCATTTCTATGAACGTCCAATATTCAAAAGTCTTAACAGTGTGTTTTTTTGAAAATTGGCGACATTCTTCCAAATTTCGACTTTTGAAATTTTAAAAAGGACTTTGCTCCTTTTTCCGAAAATATTAAAAAATTTGCGAAAAAAAATTATTGGGGAACACTATTCCTGCCATTCCTAGGAATGTGCAATATTCAAAAGTGTGTTTTTTTGAAAATAGGCGACATTCTTCCAAATTTCGACTTTTGAAATTTTAAAAAGGACTTTGCTCCTTTTTCCGAAAATTGTAGGAGATAAGCGAAAAAACATTATTGGGGAATACTATTCCGGCCTTTCCTATGAAAAATGGTAGAAAATTTGCGAAAAAAATTATTGGGGAACACTATTCCGGCCATTCCTATGAATGTCCAATATTCAAAAGTGTGTTTTTTTTTGAAAATAGGCGACATTCTTCCAAATTTCGACTTTTGAAATTTTAAAAAGGACTTTGCTCCTTTTTCCGAAAATTGTAGGAGATAAGCGAAAAAACATTATTGGGGAATACTATTCCGGCCTTTCCTATGAAAAATGGTAGAAAATTTGCGAAAAAAATTATTGGGGAACACTATTCCGGCCATTCCTATGAATGTCCAATATTCAAAAGTGTTTTTTTTTTTTTGACAATAGGCGACATTCTTCCAAATTTCGACTTTTGAAATTTTAAAAAGGACTTTGCTCCTTTTTCCGAAAATGGTAGAAAATTTGCGAAAAAAAATTATTGGGGAACACTATTCCGGCCATTCCTATGAATGTCCAATATTCAAAAGTGTGTTTTTTTGACAATAGGCGACATTTTTCCAAATTTCGACTTTTGAAATTTTAAAAAGGACTTTGCTCCTTTTTCCAAAAATTGTAGGAGAGAAGCGAAAAAAATTATTGGAGAACACTCTTCCGGCCAGTTCTATGAATGTCCAATATTTAAAAGTCTTAACAGTGTGTTTTTTTGAAAATTGGCGACATTTTTCCAAATTTCAACTTTTGAAATTTTAGAAAGGACTTTGCTCCTTTTTCCGAAAAAGGTAGAAAATTTGCGAAAAAAAATTATTGGGGAACACTATTCCTGCCATTCCTATGAATGTCCAATATTCAAAAGTGTGTTGTTTTGACAATAGGCGACATTCTTCAAAATTTCGACTTTTGAAATTTTAAAAAGGACTTTGCTCCTTTTTCCGAAAATTGTAGGAGATAAGCGAAAAAACATTATTGGAGAACACTCTTCCGGCCATTTCTATGAACGTCCAATATTCAAAAGTCTTAACAGTGTGTTTTTTTGAAAATTGGCGACATTCTTCCAAATTTCGACTTTTGAAATTTTAAAAAGGACTTTGCTCCTTTTTCCGAAAATATTAAAAAATTTGCGAAAAAAAATTATTGGGGAACACTATTCCTGCCATTCCTAGGAATGTGCAATATTCAAAAGTGTGTTTTTTTGAAAATAGGCGACATTCTTCCAAATTTCGACTTTTGAAATTTTAAAAAGGACTTTGCTCCTTTTTCCGAAAATTGTAGGAGATAAGCGAAAAAACATTATTGGGGAATACTATTCCGGCCTTTCCTATGAAAAATGGTAGAAAATTTGCGAAAAAAATTATTGGGGAACACTATTCCGGCCATTCCTATGAATGTCCAATATTCAAAAGTGTGTTTTTTTTGAAAATAGGCGACATTCTTCCAAATTTCGACTTTTGAAATTTTAAAAAGGACTTTGCTCCTTTTTCCGAAAATTGTAGGAGATAAGCGAAAAAACATTATTGGGGAATACTATTCCGGCCTTTCCTATGAAAAATGGTAGAAAATTTGCGAAAAAAATTATTGGGGAACACTATTCCGGCCATTCCTATGAATGTCCAATATTCAAAAGTGTTTTTTTTTTTTTGACAATAGGCGACATTCTTCCAAATTTCGACTTTTGAAATTTTAAAAAGGACTTTGCTCCTTTTTCCGAAAATGGTAGAAAATTTGCGAAAAAAAATTATTGGGGAACACTATTCCGGCCATTCCTATGAATGTCCAATATTCAAAAGTGTGTTTTTTTGACAATAGGCGACATTTTTCCAAATTTCGACTTTTGAAATTTTAAAAAGGACTTTGCTCCTTTTTCCAAAAATTGTAGGAGAGAAGCGAAAAAAATTATTGGAGAACACTCTTCCGGCCATTCCTATGAATGTCCAATATTCAAAAGTCTTAACAGTGTGTTTTTTTGACAATAGGCGACATTCTTCCAAATTTGGACTTTTGAAATTTTAAAAAGGACTTTGCTCCTTTTTCCGAAAATTGTAGGAGATAAGCGAAAAAAATTATTGGAGAACACTCTTCCGGCCATTTCTATGAATGTCCAATATTCAAAAGTGTGTTTTTTTGATAATAGGCGACATTCTTCCAAATTTCGACTTTTGAAATTTTAAAAAGGACTTTGCTCTTTTCCCGAAAATGGTAGAAAATTTGCGAAAAAAAATTATTGGGGAACACTATTCCGGCCATTCCTATGAATGTCCAATATTCAAAAGTGTTTTTTTTTTTTTGACAATAGGCGACATTCTTCCAAATTTGGACTTTTGAAATTTTAAAAAGGACTTTGCTCCTTTTTCCGAAAATTGTAGGAGATAAGCGAAAAAACATTCTTGGAGAACACTCTTCCGGCCATTCCTATGAATGTCCAATATTCAAAAGTGTGTTTTTTTGACAATAAGCGACATTCTTCCAAATTTCGACTTTTGAAATTTTAAAAAGGACTTTGCTCCTTTTTCCGAAAATGGTAGAAAATTTGCGAAAAAAAATTATTGGAGAACACTCTTCCGGCCATTCCTATGAATGTCCAATATTCAAAAGTCTTAACAGTGTGTTTTTTTGACAATAGGCGATATTCTTCCAAATTTCGGCTTTTGAAATTTTAGAAAGGACTTTGCTCCTTTTTCCGAAAATGGTAGAAAATTTGCGAAAAAAATTATTGGGGAACACTATTCCGGCCATTCCCTTGAATGTTCAATATTCAAAAGTGGGTTTTTTTGACAATAGGCGACATTCTTCCAAATTTCGACTTTTGAAATTTTAAAAAGGACTTTGCTCCTTTTTCCGAAAATTGTAGGAGATAAGCGAAAAAACATTATTGGAGAACACTCTTCCGGCCATTCCTATGAATGTCCAATATTCAAAAGTGTGTTTTTTTTGACAATAGGCGACATACTTCCAAATTTTGACTTTTGAAATTTTAAAATGGACTTTGCTCCTTTTTCCGAAAATGGTTGAAAATTTGCGAAAAAAAATTATTGGGGAACACTATTCCGGCCATTCCTATGAATGTCCAATATTCAAAGTGTGTTTTTTTGACAATAGGCGACATTCTTCCAAATTTCGACTTTTGAAAATTAAAAAGGACTTTGCTCCTTTTTCCGAAAATGGTAGAAAATTTGCGAAAAAAAATTATTGGAGAACACTCTTCCGGCCAAAAACAATCAACAAGCAGAAAAAATTTCATGTATACGAAAACGTTTTATAAAACGATATTTTAAGTTAAAACCGAATGTCCAATATTCAAAAGTCTTAACAGTGTGTTTTTTTGAAAATTGGCGACATTCTTCCAAATTTCGACTTTTGAAATTTTAAAAAGCACTTTGCTCCTTTTTCCGAAAATTGTAGGAGATAAGCGAAAAAACATTATTGGAGAACACTCTTCCGGCCATTTCTATAGATGTCCAATATTCAAAAGTCTTAACAGTGTGTTTTTTTGAAAATTGGCGACATTTTTCCAATTTTCGACTTTTGAAATTTTAAAAAGGACTTTGCTCCTTTTTCCGAAAATGGTAGAAAATTTGCGAAAAAAAATTATTGGGGAACACTATTCCGGCCATTCCTATGAATGTCCAATATTCAAAAGTGTTTTTTTTTTTTGACAATAGGCGACATTCTTCCAAATTTCGACTTTTGAAATTTTAAAAAGGACTTTGCTCCTTTTTCCGAAAATGGTAGAAAATTTGCGAAAAAAAATTATTGGGGAACACTATTCCGGCCATTCCTATGAATGTCCAATATTCAAAAGTGCGTTTTTATGACAATAGGCGACATTTTTCCAAATTTCGACTTTTGAAATTTTAAAAAGGACTTTGCTCCTTTTTCCGAAAATTGTAGGAGATAAGCGATAAAACATTATTGGAGAACACTCTTCCGGCCAGTTCTATGAATGTCCAATATTTAAAAGTCTTAACAGTGTGTTTTTTTGAAAATTGGCGACATTTTTCCAAATTTCGACTTTTGAAATTTTAAAAAGGACTTTGCTCCTTTTTCCGAAAATGGTAGAAAATTTGCGAAAAAAAATTATTGGGGAACACTATTCCGGCCATTCCTATGAATGTCCAATATTCAAAAGTGTTTTTTTTTTTGACAATAGGCGACATTCTTCCAAATTTCGACTTTTGAAATTTTAAAAAGGACTTTGCTCCTTTTTCCGAAAATGGTAGAAAATTTGCGAAAAAAAATTATTGGGGAACACTCTTCCGGCCAAAAACAATCAACAAGCAGAAAAAATTTCATGTATACGAAAACGTTTTATAAAACGATATTTTAAGTTAAAACCGAATGTCCAATATTCAAAAGTCTTAACAGTGTGTTTTTTTGAAAATTGGCGACATTCTTCCAAATTTCGACTTTTGAAATTTTAAAAAGCACTTTGCTCCTTTTTCCGAAAATTGTAGGAGATAAGCGAAAAAACATTATTGGAGAACACTCTTCCGGCCATTTCTATAGATGTCCAATATTCAAAAGTCTTAACAGTGTGTTTTTTTGAAAATTGGCGACATTTTTCCAAATTTCGACTTTTGAAATTTTAAAAAGGACTTTGCTCCTTTTTCCGAAAATGGTAGAAAATTTGCGAAAAAAAATTATTGGGGAACACTATTCCGGCCATTCCTATGAATGTCCAATATTCAAAAGTGCGTTTTTATGCAATAGGCGACATTTTTCCAAATTTCGACTTTTGAAATTTTAAAAAGGACTTTGCTCCTTTTTCCGAAAATTGTAGGAGATAAGCGATAAAACATTATTGGAGAACACTCTTCCGGCCAGTTCTATGAATGTCCAATATTTAAAAGTCTTAACAGTGTGTTTTTTTGAAAATTGGCGACATTTTTCCAAATTTCGACTTTTGAAATTTTAAAAAGGACTTTGCTCCTTTTTCCGAAAATGGTAGAAAATTTGCGAAAAAAAATTATTGGGGAACACTATTCCGGCCATTCCTATGAATGTCCAATATTCAAAAGTGTTTTTTTTTTTTGACAATAGGCGACATTCTTCCAAATTTCGACTTTTGAAATTTTAAAAAGGACTTTGCTCCTTTTTCCGAAAATGGTAGAAAATTTGCGAAAAAAAATTATTGGGGAACACTATTCCGGCCATTCCTATGAATGTCCAATATTCAAAAGTGTGTTTTTTTGACAATAGGCGACATTTTTCCAAATTTCGACTTTTGAAATTTTAAAAAGGACTTTGCTCCTTTTTCCGAAAATTGTAGGAGATAAGCGATAAAACATTATTGGAGAACACTCTTCCGGCCAGTTCTATGAATGTCCAATATTTAAAAGTCTTAACAGTGTGTTTTTTTGAAAATTGGCGACATTTTTCCAAATTTCGACTTTTGAAATTTTAAAAAGGACTTTGCTCCTTTTTCCGAAAATGGTAGAAAATTTGCGAAAAAAAATTATTGGGGAACACTATTCCGGCCATTCCTATGAATGTCCAATATTCAAAGTGTGTTTTTTTGACAATAGGCGACATTCTTCCAAATTTGGACTTTTGAAATTTTAAAAAGGACTTTGCTCCTTTTTCCGAAAATTGTAGGAGATAAGCGAAAAAAATTATTGGAGAACACTCTTCCGGCCATTCCTAAGAATGTCCAATATTCAAAAGTCTTAACAGTGTGTTTTTTTGACAATAGGCGATATTCTTCCAAATTTCGACTTTTGAAATTTTAGAAAGGACTTTGCTCCTTTTTCCGAAAATGGTAGAAAATTTGCGAAAAAAATTATTGGGGAACACTATTCCGGCCATTCCTTTGAATGTCCAATATTCAAAAGTGGGTTTTTTTGACAATAGGCGACATTCTTCCAAATTTCGACTTTTGAAATTTTAAAAAGGACTTTGCTCCTTTTTCCGAAATTTGTAGGAGATAAGCGAAAAAACATTATTGGAGAACACTCTTCCGGCCATTCCTATGAATGTCCAATATTCAAAAGTGTGTTTTTTTTGACAATAGGCGAAATTCTTCCAAATTTCGACTTTTGAAATTTTAAAATGGACTTTGCTCCTTTTTCCGTAAATGGTTGAAAATTTGCGAAAAAAAATTATTGGGCAACACTATTCCGGCCATTCCTATGAATGTCCAATATTCAAAGTGTGTTTTTTTGACAATAGGCGACATTCTTCCAAATTTGGACTTTTGAAATTTTAAAAAGGACTTTGCTCATTTTTCCGAAAATTGTAGGAGATAAGCGAAAAAACATTATTGGGGAATACTATTCCGGCCTTTCCTATGAAAAATGGTAGAAAATTTGCGAAAAAAATTATTGGGGAACACTATTCCGGCCATTCCTATGAATGTCCAATATTCAAAAGTGTGTTTTTTTTTTAAAATAGGCGACATTCTTCCAAATTTCGACTTTTGAAATTTTAAAAAGGACTTTGCTCCTTTTTCCGAAAATGGTAGAAAATTTGCGAAAAAAAATTATTGGGGAACACTATTCCTGCCATTCCTATGAATGTCCAATATTCAAAAGTGTGTTTTTTTGAAAATAGGCGACATTCTTCCAAATTTCGACTTTTGAAATTTTAAAAAGGACTTTGCTCCTTTTTCCGAAAATTGTAGGAGATAAGCGAAAAAACATTATTGGGGAATACTATTCCGGCCTTTCCCATGAAAAATGGTAGAAAATTTGCGAAAAAAATTATTGGGGAACACTATTCCGGCCATTCCTATGTGTTTTTTTGACAATAGGCGACATTTTTCCAAATTTCGACTTTTGAAATTTTAAAAAGGACTTTGCTCCTTTTTCCGAAAATGGTAGAAAATTTGCGAAAAAAATTTTTTCCGGCCATTCCTATGAATGTTCAATATTCAAAACTGTGTTTTTTTGACAATAGGCGACATTCTTCCAAATTTCGACTTTTGAAATTTTAAAAAGGACTGCTCCTTTTTCCGATAATGGTAGAAAATTTGTGAAAAAAAATTATTGGGGAACACTATTCCGGCCATTCCTATGAATGTCCAATATTCAAAAGTGTGTTTTTTTGACAATAGGCGACATTCTTCCAAATTTCGACTTTTGAAATTTTAAAAAGGACTTTGCTCCTTTTTCCGAAAATTGTAGGAGATAAGCGAAAAAACATTATTGGAGAACACTCTTCCGGCCATTTCTATGAATGTCCAATATTCAAAAGTGTGTTTTTTTGACAATAGGCGACATTCTTCCAAATTTCGACTTTGAAATTTTAAAAAGGGCTTTGCTCCTTTTTCCGAAAATGGTATAAAATTTGCGAAAAAAATTACTGGGGAACACTATTCCGGCCATTTCTATGAATGTCCAATATTCAAAAGTGTGTTTTTTTGACAATAGGCGACATTCTTCCAAATTTCGACTTTGAAATTTTAAAAAGGGCTTTGCTCCTTTTTCCGAAAATGGTAAAAAATTTGGGGAAAAAAATTATTGGGGAACACTATTTTTTCCGAAAATAGTAGAAAACTTGGGAAAAAAAATTATTGGGGAATACTATTCCGGCCATTCCTATGAAAAATGGTAGAAAATTTGCGAAAAAAATTATTGGAGAACACTCTTCCGGCCATTTCTATGAATGTCCAATATTCAAAAGTCTTAACAGTGTGTTTTTTTGACAATAGGCGACATTCTTCCAAATTTATACTTTTGAAATTTTAAAAAGGACTTTGGTCCTTTTTCCGAAAATGGTAGAAAATTTGCGAAAAAAAATTGTTTGGGAACACTATTCCGGCCATTCCTATGAATGTCCAATATTCAAGAGTGTGTTTTTTTGACAATAGGCGACATTCTTCCAAATTTCGGCTTTTGAAATTTTAAAAAGGACTTTGCTCCTTTTTCCGAAAATTGTAGGAGATAAGCGAAAAAACATTATTGGAGAACACTCTTCCGGCCATTTCTATGAATGTCCAATATTCAAAAGTCTTAACAGTGTGTTTTTTTGAATATTGGCGACATTTTTCCAAATTTCAACTTTTGAAATTTTAAAAAGGACTTTGCTCCTTTTTCCGAAAATGGTAGGAGATAAGCGAAAAAAATTACTGGGGAACACTATTCCGGCCATTCCTATGAATGTCCAATATTCAAAAGTGTGTTTTTTTGAAAATAGGCGACATTCTTCCAAATTTCGACTTTTGAAATTTTAAAAAGGACTTTGCTCCTTTTTCCGAAAATGGTAGAAAATTTGCGAAAAAAAATTATTGGGCAACACTATTCCTGCCATTCCTATGAATGTCCAATATTCAAAAGTGTGTGTTTTTGAAAATAGGCGACATTCTTCCAAATTTCGACTTTTGAAATTTTAAAAAGGACTTTGCTCCTTTTTCCGAAAATGGTAGAAAATTTGCGAAAAAAAATTATTGGGGAACACTATTCCGGCCATTCCTATGAATGTCCAATATTCAAAAGTGTGTTTTTTTGACAATAGGCGACATTCTTCCAAATTTCGACTTTTGAAATTTTAAAAAGGACTTTGCTCCTTTTTCCGAAAATTGTAGGAGATAAGCGAAAAAACATTATTGGAGAACACTCTTCCGGCCATTTCTATGAATGTCCAATATTCAAAAGTCTTAACAGTGTGTTTTTTTGAAAATTGGCGACATTTTTCCAAATTTCAACTTTTGAAATTTTAAAAAGGACTTTGCTCCTTTTTCCGAAAATGGTAGAAAATTTGCGAAAAAAAATTACTGGGGAACACTATTCCGGCCATTTCTATGAATGTCCAATATTCAAAAGTGTGTTTTTTTGAAAATAGGCGACATTCTTCCAAATTTCGACTTTTGAAATTTTAAAAAGGACTTTGCTCCTTTTTCCGAAAATTATAGGAGATAAGCGAAAAAACATTATTTATTATTATTATTATTTTTATGAATGTCCAATATTTAAAAGTCTTAACAGTGTGTTTTTTTGAAAATTGGCGACATTTTTCCAAATTTCAACTTTTGAAATTTTAGAAAGGACTTTGCTCCTTTTTCCGAAAATGGTAGAAAATTTGCGAAAAAAAATTATTGGGGAACACTATTCCGGCCATTCCTATGAATGTCCAATATTCAAAAGTGTGTTTTTTGACAATAGGCGACATTCTTCCAAATTTCGACTTTTGAAATTTTAAAAAGGACTTTGCTCCTTTTTCCGAAAATTGTAGGAGATAAGCGAAGAAACATTATTGGAGAACACTCTTCCGGCCATTTCTAAGAATGTCCAATATTCAAAAGTGTGTTTTTTTGACAATAGGCGACATTCTTCCAAATTTCGACTTTTGAAATTTTAAAAAGGACTTTGCTCCTTTTTCCGAAAATGGTAGAAAATTTGCGAAAAAAAATTATTGGGGAACACTATTCCTGCAATTCCTATGAATGTCCAATATTCAAGAGTGTGTTTTTTTTGACACTAGGCGACATTTTTCCAAATTTCGACTTTTGAAATTTTAAAAAGGACTTTGCTCCTTTTTCCGAAAATGGTAGAAAATTTGCGAACAAAATTTTTGGGGAACAATATTCCGGCCATTCCTATGAATGTCCAATATTCAAAAGTGTGTTTTTTTGACAATAGGCGACATTCTTCCAAATTTCGACTTTTGAAATTTTAAAAAGGACTTTGCTCCTTTTTCCGTAAATGGTAGAAAATTTGCGAAAAAAAATTATTGGGGAACACTATTCCTGCCATTCCTATGAATGTCCAATATTCAAAAGTGTGTTGTTTTGAAAATAGGCAACATTCTTCCAATTTTCGACTTTTGAAATTTTAAAAAGGACTTTGCTCCTTTTTCCGAAAATTGTAGGAGATAAGCGAAAAAACATTATTAGAGAACACTCTTCCGGCCATTTTTATGAATGTCCAATATTTAAAAGTCTTAACAGTGTGTTTTTTTGAAAATTGGCGACATTTTTCCAAATTTCAACTTTTGAAATTTTAGAAAGGACTTTGCTCCTTTTTCCGAAAATGGTAGAAAATTTGCGAAAAAAATTATTGGGGAACACTATTCCGGCCATTCCTATGAATGTCCAATATTCAAAAGTGTGTTTTTTTGACAATAGGCGACATTCTTCCAAATTTCGACTTTTGAAATTTTAAAAAGGACTTTGCTCCTTTTTCCAAAAATTGTAGGAGATAAGCGAAGAAACATTATTGGAGAACACTCTTCCGGCCATTTCTATGAATGTCCAATATTCAAAAGTGTGTTTTTTTGACAATAGGCGACATTCTTCCAAATTTCGACTTTTGAAATTTTAAAAAGGACTTTGCTCCTTTTTCCGAAAATTGTAGGAGATAAGCGAAGAAACATTATTGGAGAACACTCTTCCGGCCATTTCTATGAATGTCCAATATTCAAAAGTCTTAACAGTGTGTTTTTTTGAAAATAGGCGACATTCTTCCAAATTTCGACTTTGAAATTTTAAAAAGGGCTTTGCTCCTTTTTCCGAAAATGGTAAAAAATTTGGGGAAAAAAATTATTTGGGAACACTATTTTTTCCGAAAATAGTAGAAAATTTGCGAAAAAAAATTATTGGGGAATACTATTCCGGCCATTCCTATGAAAAATGGTAGAAAATTTGCGAAAAAAAATTATTGGGGAACACTCTTCCGGCCATTTCTATGAATGTCCAGTATTCAAAAGTCTTAACAGTGTGTTTTTTTGACAATAGGCGACATTCTTCCAAATTTAGACTTTTGAAATTTTAAAAAGGACTGTGGTCCTTTTTCCGAAAATGGTAGGAGATAAGCGAAAAAACATTATTGGAGAACACTTTTCCGGCCATTTCTATGAATGTCCAATATTCAAAAGTGTGTTTTTTTGACAATAGGCGACATTTTTCCAAATTTCGACTTTTGAAATTTTAAAAAGGACTTTGCTCCTTTTTCCGAAAATGGTAGAAAATTTGCGAAAAAAAATTATTGGGGAACACTATTCCTGCCATTCCTATGAATGTCCAATATTCAAAAGTGTGTGATTTTGAAAATAGGCGACATTCTTCCAAATTTCGACTTTTGAAATTTTAAAAAGGACTTTGCTCCTTTTTCCGAAAATGGTAGAAAATTTGCGAAAAACAATTATCTATAAATGGTAGAAAATTTGCGAAAAAAAATTATTGGGGAACACTATTCCGGCCATTCCTATGAATGTCCAATATTCAAAAGTGTGTTTTTTTGACAATAGGCGACATTCTTCCAAATTTCGACTTTTGAAATTTTAAAAAGGAATTTGCTCCTTTTTACGAAAATTGTAGGAGATAAGCGAAAAAACATTATTGGAGAACACTCTTCCGGCCTGTTCTATGAATGTCCAATATTCAAAAGTCTTAACAGTGTGTTTTTTTGAAAATTGGCGACATTCTTCCAAATTTCGACTTTTGAAATTTTAAAAAGGACTTTGCTCCTTTTTCCGAAAATGGTAGAAAATTTGCGAAAAAAAAATTATTGCGGAACACTATTCCGGCCATTCCTATGAATGTCCAATATTCAAAAGTCTTAACAGTGTGTTTTTTTGAAAATTGGCGACATTCTTCCAAATTTCGACTTTTGAAATTTTAAAAAGGAATTTGCTCCTTTTTACGAAAATTGTAGGAGATAAGCGAAAAAACATTATTGGAGAACACTCTTCCGGCCTGTTCTATGAATGTCCAATATTCAAAATTCTTAACAGTGTGTTTTTTTGACAATAGGCGACATTTTTCCAAATTTCAACTTTTGAAATTTTAGAAAGGACTTTGCTCCTTTTTCCGAAAATGGTAGAAAATTTGCAAAAAAAAATTATTGGGGAACACTATTCCGGCCATTCCTATGAATGTCCAATATTCAAAAGTGTGTTTTTTTGACAATAGGCGACATTCTTCCAAATTTCGACTTTTAAAATTTTAAAAAGGACTTTGCTCCTTTTTCCGAAAATGGTAGAAAATTTGCGAAAAAAAATTATTGGGGAACACCATTCCTATGAATGTCCAATATTCAAAAGTGTGTTTTTTTGACAATAGGCGACATTCTTCCAAATTTCGACTTTTGAAATTTTAAAAAGGACTTTGCTCCTTTTTCCGAAAATGGTAGAAAATTTGCGAAAAAAAATTATTGGGGAACACCATTCCTATGAATGTCCAATATTCAAAAGTGTGTTTTTTTGACAATAGGCGACATTCTTCCAAATTTCGACTTTTGAAATTTTAAAAAGGACTTTGCTCCTTTTTCCGAAAATGAAAGAAAATTTGCGAAAAAAAATTATTGGGGAACACTATTCCGGCCACTCCTATAAATGTCCAATATACAAAAGTGTGTTTTTTTTGGCAATAGGCGACATTCTTCCAAATTTCGACTTTTGAAATTTTAAAGAGGACTTTGCTCCTTTTTCCGAAAATGGTAGAAAATTTACGAAAAAAAATTATTGGGGAACACCATTCCTATGAATGTCCAATATTCAAAAGTGGGTTTTTTTGACAATAGGCGACATTCTTCCAAATTTCGACTTTTGAAATTTTAAAAAGGACTTTGCTCCTTTTTCCGAAAATGGTAGAAAATTTGCGAAAAAAAATTATTGGGGAACACTATTCCGGCCATTCCTATGAATGTCCAATACTCAAAAGTGTGTTTTTTTGAAAATTGGCGACATTTATCCAAATTTCAACTTTTGAAATTTTAAAAAGGACTTTGCTCCTTTTTCCGAAAATTGTAGGAAATAAGCGAAAACACATTATTGGAGAACACTCTTCCGGCCTTTTCTATGAATGTCTAATATTCAAAAGTCTTAACAGTGTGTTTTTTTGAAAATTGGCGACATTTATCCAAATTTCAACTTTTGAAATTTTAGAAAGGACTTTGCTCCTTTTTCCGAAAATGGTAAAAAATTTGCGAAAAAAAATTATTGAGGAACACTTTTCCGGCCATTCCTATGAATGTCCAATATTCAAAAGTGTGTTTTTTTGACAATAAGCGACATTTTTCCAAATTTCGTCTTTTGAAATTTTAAAAAGGACTTTGCTCCTTTTCCCGAAAATGGCAGAAAATTTGCGAAAAAAAAATTATTGGGGAACACTATTCCGGCCATTCCTATGAATGTCCAATATTCAAAAGTGTGTTTTTTTGACAATAGGCGACATTCTTCCAAATTTCGACTTTGGAATTTTAAAAAGGACTTTGCTCCTTTTTCCGAAAATGGTAGAAAATTTGCGAAAAAAAATTATTGGGGAACACTATTCCGGCCATTTTTATGAATGTCCAATATTTAAAAGTCTTAACAGTGTGTTTTTTTGAAAATTGGCGACATTTTTCCAAATTTCAACTTTTGAAATTTTAGAAAGGACTTTGCTCCTTTTTCCGAAAATGGTAGAAAATTTGCGAAAAAAATTATTGGGGAACACTATTCCGGCCATTCCTATGAATGTCCAATATTCAAAAGTGTGTTTTTTTGACAATAGGCGACATTCTTCCAAATTTCGACTTTTGAAATTTTAAAAAGGACTTTGCTCCTTTTTCCGAAAATTGTAGGAGATAAGCGAAGAAACATTATTGGAGAACACTCTTCCGGCCATTTCTATGAATGTCCAATATTCAAAAGTGTGTTTTTTTGACAATAGGCGACATTCTTCCAAATTTCGACTTTGAAATTTTAAAAAGGGCTTTGCTCCTTTTTCCGAAAATGGTAAAAAATTTGGGGAAAAAAATTATTTGGGAACACTATTTTTTCCGAAAATAGTAGAAAATTTGCGAAAAAAAATTATTGGGGAATACTATTCCGGCCATTCCTATGAAAAATGGTAGAAAATTTGCGAAAAAAAATTATTGGGGAACACTCTTCCGGCCATTTCTATGAATGTCCAGTATTCAAAAGTCTTAACAGTGTGTTTTTTTGACAATAGGCGACATTCTTCCAAATTTAGACTTTTGAAATTTTAAAAAGGACTGTGGTCCTTTTTCCGAAAATGGAAGGAGATAAGCGAAAAAACATTATTGGAGAACACTTTTCCGGCCATTTCTATGAATGTCCAATATTCAAAAGTGTGTTTTTTTGACAATAGGCGACATTTTTCCAAATTTCGACTTTTGAAATTTTAAAAAGGACTTTGCTCCTTTTTCCGAAAATGGTAGAAAATTTGCGAAAAAAAATTATTGGGGAACACTATTCCTGCCATTCCTATGAATGTCCAATATTCAAAAGTGTGTGATTTTGAAAATAGGCGACATTCTTCCAAATTTCGACTTTTGAAATTTTAAAAAGGACTTTGCTCCTTTTTCCGAAAATGGTAGAAAATTTGCGAAAAACAATTATCTATAAATGGTAGAAAATTTGCGAAAAAAAATTATTGGGGAACACTATTCCGGCCATTCCTATGAATGTCCAATATTCAAAAGTGTGTTTTTTTGACAATAGGCGACATTCTTCCAAATTTCGACTTTTGAAATTTTAAAAAGGAATTTGCTCCTTTTTACGAAAATTGTAGGAGATAAGCGAAAAAACATTATTGGAGAACACTCTTCCGGCCTGTTCTATGAATGTCCAATATTCAAAAGTCTTAACAGTGTGTTTTTTTGAAAATTGGCGACATTCTTCCAAATTTCGACTTTTGAAATTTTAAAAAGGACTTTGCTCCTTTTTCCGAAAATGGTAGAAAATTTGCGAAAAAAAATTATTGCGGAACACTATTCCGGCCATTCCTATGAATGTCCAATATTCAAAAGTCTTAACAGTGTGTTTTTTTGAAAATTGGCGACATTCTTCCAAATTTCGACTTTTGAAATTTTAAAAAGGAATTTGCTCCTTTTTACGAAAATTGTAGGAGATAAGCGAAAAAACATTATTGGAGAACACTCTTCCGGCCTGTTCTATGAATGTCCAATATTCAAAATTCTTAACAGTGTGTTTTTTTGACAATAGGCGACATTTTTCCAAATTTCAACTTTTGAAATTTTAGAAAGGACTTTGCTCCTTTTTCCGAAAATGGTAGAAAATTTGCAAAAAAAAATTATTGGGGAACACTATTCCGGCCATTCCTATGAATGTCCAATATTCAAAAGTGTGTTTTTTTGACAATAGGCGACATTCTTCCAAATTTCGACTTTTGAAATTTTAAAAAGGACTTTGCTCCTTTTTCCGAAAATGGTAGAAAATTTGCGAAAAAAAATTATTGGGGAACACCATTCCTATGAATGTCCAATATTCAAAAGTGTGTTTTTTTGACAATAGGCGACATTCTTCCAAATTTCGACTTTTGAAATTTTAAAAAGGACTTTGCTCCTTTTTCCGAAAATGGTAGAAAATTTGCGAAAAAAAATTATTGGGGAACACCATTCCTATGAATGTCCAATATTCAAAAGTGTGTTTTTTTGACAATAGGCGACATTCTTCCAAATTTCGACTTTTGAAATTTTAAAAAGGACTTTGCTCCTTTTTCCGAAAATGAAAGAAAATTTGCGAAAAAAAATTATTGGGGAACACTATTCCGGCCACTCCTATAAATGTCCAATATACAAAAGTGTGGTTTTTTGGCAATAGGCGACATTCTTCCAAATTTCGACTTTTGAAATTTTAAAAAGGACTTTGCTCCTTTTTCCGAAAATAGTAGAAAATTTGCGAAAAAAAATTATTGGGAACACTATTCCGGCCATTCCTATGAATGTCCAATATTCAAAAGTGGGTTTTTTTGACAATAGGCGACATTCTTCCAAATTTCGACTTTTGAAATTTTAAAAAGGACTTTGCTCCTTTTTCCGAAAATGGTAGAAAATTTGCGAAAAAAAATTATTGGGGAACACTATTCCGGCCATTCCTATGAATGTCCAATACTCAAAAGTGTGTTTTTTTGAAAATTGGCGACATTTATCCAAATTTCAACTTTTGAAATTTTAAAAAGGACTTTGCTCCTTTTTCCGAAAATTGTAGGAAATAAGCGAAAACACATTATTGGAGAACACTCTTCCGGCCTTTTCTATGAATGTCTAATATTCAAAAGTCTTAACAGTGTGTTTTTTTGAAAATTGGCGACATTTATCCAAATTTCAACTTTTGAAATTTTAGAAAGGACTTTGCTCCTTTTTCCGAAAATGGTAAAAAATTTGCGAAAAAAAATTATTGAGGAACACTTTTCCGGCCATTCCTATGAATGTCCAATATTCAAAAGTGTGTTTTTTTGACAATAGGCGACATTTTTCCAAATTTCGACTTTTGAAATTTTAAAAAGGACTTTGCTTCTTTTGCCGAAAATGGTAAAAAATTTGCGGAAAAAAATTATTGGGGAACACTATTCCGGCCATTCCTATGAATGTCCAATATTCAAAAGTGTGTTTTTTTGACAATAGGCGACATTCTTCCAAATTTCAACTTTTGAAATTTTAAAAAGGACTTTGCTCCTTTTTCCGAAAATGGTAGAAAATTTGCGAAAAAAAATTATTGGGGAACACTATTCCGGCCATTCCTATGAATGTCCAATACTCAAAAGTGTGTTTTTTTGAAAATTGGCGACATTTATCCAAATTTTAACTTTTGAAATTTTAAAAAGGACTTTGCTCCTTTTTCCGAAAATTGTAGGAAATAAGCGAAAAAACATTATTGGAGAACACTCTTCCGGCCTTTTCTATGAATGTCTAATATTCAAAAGTCTTAACAGTGTGTTTTTTTGAAAATTGGCGACATTTATCCAAATTTCAACTTTTGAAATTTTAGAAAGGACTTTGCTCCTTTTTCCGAAAATGGTAAAAAATTTGCGAAAAAAAATTATTGAGGAACACTTTTCCGGCCATTCCTATGAATGTCCAATATTCAAAAGTGTGTTTTTTTGACAATAGGCGACATTTTTCCAAATTTCGTCTTTTGAAATTTTAAAAAGGACTTTGCTTCTTTTGCCGAAAATGGTAGAAAATTTGCGGAAAAAAATTATTGGGGAACACTATTCCGGCCATTCCTATGAATGTCCAATATTCAAAAGTGTGTTTTTTTGACAATAGGCGACATTTTTCCAAATTTCGACTTTTGAAATTTTAAAAAGGACTTTGCTCCTTTTTCCGAAAATGGTAGAAAATTTGCGAAAAAAAATTATTGGGGAACACTATTCCTGCCATTCCTATGAATGTCCAATATTCAAAAGTGTGTGATTTTGAAAATAGGCGACATTCTTCCAAATTTCGACTTTTGAAATTTTAAAAAGGACTTTGCTCCTTTTTCCGAAAATGGTAGAAAATTTGCGAAAAACAATTATCTATAAATGGTAGAAAATTTGCGAAAAAAAATTATTGGGGAACACTATTCCGGCCATTCCTATGAATGTCCAATATTCAAAAGTGTGTTTTTTTGACAATAGGCGACATTCTTCCAAATTTCGACTTTTGAAATTTTAAAAAGGAATTTGCTCCTTTTTACGAAAATTGTAGGAGATAAGCGAAAAAACATTATTGGAGAACACTCTTCCGGCCTGTTCTATGAATGTCCAATATTCAAAAGTCTTAACAGTGTGTTTTTTTGAAAATTGGCGACATTCTTCCAAATTTCGACTTTTGAAATTTTAAAAAGGACTTTGCTCCTTTTTCCGAAAATGGTAGAAAATTTGCGAAAAAAAATTATTGCGGAACACTATTCCGGCCATTCCTATGAATGTCCAATATTCAAAAGTCTTAACAGTGTGTTTTTTTGAAAATTGGCGACATTCTTCCAAATTTCGACTTTTGAAATTTTAAAAAGGAATTTGCTCCTTTTTACGAAAATTGTAGGAGATAAGCGAAAAAACATTATTGGAGAACACTCTTCCGGCCTGTTCTATGAATGTCCAATATTCAAAATTCTTAACAGTGTGTTTTTTTGACAATAGGCGACATTTTTCCAAATTTCAACTTTTGAAATTTTAGAAAGGACTTTGCTCCTTTTTCCGAAAATGGTAGAAAATTTGCAAAAAAAAATTATTGGGGAACACTATTCCGGCCATTCCTATGAATGTCCAATATTCAAAAGTGTGTTTTTTTGACAATAGGCGACATTCTTCCAAATTTCGACTTTTGAAATTTTAAAAAGGACTTTGCTCCTTTTTCCGAAAATGGTAGAAAATTTGCGAAAAAAAATTATTGGGGAACACCATTCCTATGAATGTCCAATATTCAAAAGTGTGTTTTTTTGACAATAGGCGACATTCTTCCAAATTTCGACTTTTGAAATTTTAAAAAGGACTTTGCTCCTTTTTCCGAAAATGGTAGAAAATTTGCGAAAAAAAATTATTGGGGAACACCATTCCTATGAATGTCCAATATTCAAAAGTGTGTTTTTTTGACAATAGGCGACATTCTTCCAAATTTCGACTTTTGAAATTTTAAAAAGGACTTTGCTCCTTTTTCCGAAAATGAAAGAAAATTTGCGAAAAAAAATTATTGGGGAACACTATTCCGGCCACTCCTATAAATGTCCAATATACAAAAGTGTGGTTTTTTGGCAATAGGCGACATTCTTCCAAATTTCGACTTTTGAAATTTTAAAAAGGACTTTGCTCCTTTTTCCGAAAATAGTAGAAAATTTGCGAAAAAAAATTATTGGGAACACTATTCCGGCCATTCCTATGAATGTCCAATATTCAAAAGTGGGTTTTTTTGACAATAGGCGACATTCTTCCAAATTTCGACTTTTGAAATTTTAAAAAGGACTTTGCTCCTTTTTCCGAAAATGGTAGAAAATTTGCGAAAAAAAATTATTGGGGAACACTATTCCGGCCATTCCTATGAATGTCCAATACTCAAAAGTGTGTTTTTTTGAAAATTGGCGACATTTATCCAAATTTCAACTTTTGAAATTTTAAAAAGGACTTTGCTCCTTTTTCCGAAAATTGTAGGAAATAAGCGAAAACACATTATTGGAGAACACTCTTCCGGCCTTTTCTATGAATGTCTAATATTCAAAAGTCTTAACAGTGTGTTTTTTTGAAAATTGGCGACATTTATCCAAATTTCAACTTTTGAAATTTTAGAAAGGACTTTGCTCCTTTTTCCGAAAATGGTAAAAAATTTGCGAAAAAAAATTATTGAGGAACACTTTTCCGGCCATTCCTATGAATGTCCAATATTCAAAAGTGTGTTTTTTTGACAATAGGCGACATTTTTCCAAATTTCGACTTTTGAAATTTTAAAAAGGACTTTGCTTCTTTTGCCGAAAATGGTAAAAAATTTGCGGAAAAAAATTATTGGGGAACACTATTCCGGCCATTCCTATGAATGTCCAATATTCAAAAGTGTGTTTTTTTGACAATAGGCGACATTCTTCCAAATTTGGACTTTTGAAATTTTAAAAAGGACTTTGCTCCTTTTCCCGAAAATGGCAGAAAATTTGCGAAAAAAAATTATTGGGGAACACTATTCCGGCCATTCCTATGAATGTCCAATATTCAAAAGTGTGTTTTTTGGACAATATCTGAATATATATGAATGTCCAATATTCAAAAGTGTGTTTTTTTGACAATAGGCGACATTCTTCCAAATTTCGACTTTTGCAATTTTAAAAAGGGCTTTGCTCCTTTTTCCGAAAATGGTAGAAAATTTGCGAAAATAAATTATTGGGGAACACTATTCCGGCCATTCCTATGAATGTCCAATATTGAAAAGTGTGTTTTTTTGACAATAGGCGACATTCTTCCAAATTTCAACTTTTGAAATTTTAAAAAGGACTTTGCTCCTTTTTCCGAAAATGGTAGAAAATTTGCGAAAAAAAATTATTGGGGAACACTATTCCGGCCATTCCTATGAATGTCCAATACTCAAAAGTGTGTTTTTTTGAAAATTGGCGACATTTATCCAAATTTTAACTTTTGAAATTTTAAAAAGGACTTTGCTCCTTTTTCCGAAAATTGTAGGAAATAAGCGAAAAAACATTATTGGAGAACACTCTTCCGGCCTTTTCTATGAATGTCTAATATTCAAAAGTCTTAACAGTGTGTTTTTTTGAAAATTGGCGACATTTATCCAAATTTCAACTTTTGAAATTTTAGAAAGGACTTTGCTCCTTTTTCCGAAAATGGTAAAAAATTTGCGAAAAAAAATTATTGAGGAACACTTTTCCGGCCATTCCTATGAATGTCCAATATTCAAAAGTGTGTTTTTTTGACAATAGGCGACATTTTTCCAAATTTCGTCTTTTGAAATTTTAAAAAGGACTTTGCTTCTTTTGCCGAAAATGGTAGAAAATTTGCGGAAAAAAATTATTGGGGAACACTATTCCGGCCATTCCTATGAATGTCCAATATTCAAAAGTGTGTTTTTTTGACAATAGGCGACATTCTTCCAAATTTGGACTTTTGAAATTTTAAAAAGGACTTTGCTCCTTTTCCCGAAAATGGCAGAAAATTTGCGAAAAAAAATTATTGGGGAACACTATTCCGGCCATTCCTATGAATGTCCAATATTCAAAAGTGTGTTTTTTTGACAATAGGCGACATTCTTCCAAATTTCGACTTTGGAATTTTAAAAAGGACTTTGCTCCTTTTTCCGAAAATGGTAGAAAATTTGCGAAAAAAAATTATTGGGGAACACTATTCCGGCCATTCCTATGAATGTCCAATATTCAAAAGTGTGTTTTTTTGACAATAGGCGACATTCTTCCAAATTTCGACTTTTGAAATTTTAAAAAGGACTTTGCTCCTTTTTCCGAAAATGGTAGAAAATTTGCGAAAAAAACATTATTGGGGAACACTCTTCCGGCCTGTTCTATGAATGTCCAATATTCAAAAGTCTTAACAGTGTGTTTTTTTGAAAATTGGCGACATTCTTCCAAATTTCGACTTTTGAAATTTTAGAAAGGACTTTGCTCCTTTTTCCGAAAATTGTAGGAGATAAGCGAAAAAACATTATTGGAGAACACTCTTCCGGCCATTTCTATGAATGTCCATTATTCAAAACTGTGTTTTTTTGACAATAGGCGACATTCTTCCAAATTTCGACTTTTGAAATTTTAAAAAGGAATTTCCTCCTTTTTCCGAAAATTGTAGGAGATAAGCGAAAAAACATTATTGGAGAACACTCTTCCGGCCATTTCTATGAATGTCCAATATTCAAAAGTGTGTTTTTTTGACAATAGGCGACATTCTTCCAAATTTCGACTTTTGAAATTTTAAAAAGGACTTTGCTCCTTTTTCCGAAAATGGTAGAAAATTTGCGAAAAAAAATTATTGGGGAACACTATTCCGGCCATTCCTATGAATGTCCAATATTCAAAAGTGTGTTTTTTTGACAATAGGCGACATTCTTCCAAATTTCGACTTTTGAAATTTTAAAAAGGACTTTGCTCCTTTTTCCGAAAATGGTAGAAAATTTGCGAAAAAAAATTATTGGGGAACACTATTCCGGCCATTCCTATGAATGTCCAATATTCAAAAGTGTGTTTTTTTGACAATAGGCGACATTCTTCCAAATTTCGACTTTTGAAATTTTAAAAAGGACTTTGCTCCTTTTTCCGAAAATGGTAGAAAATTTGCGAAAAAAAATTATTGGGGAACACTATTCCGGCCATTCCTATGAATGTCCAATATTCAAAAGTGTGTTTTTTTGACAATAGGCGACATTCTTCCAAATTTCGACTTTTGAAATTTTAAAAAGGACTTTGCTCCTTTTTCCGAAAATGGTAGAAAATTTGCGAAAAAAAATTATTGGGGAACACTATTCCGGCCATTCCTATGAATGTCCAATATTCAAAAGTGTGTTTTTTTGACAATAGGCGACATTCTTCCAAATTTCGACTTTTGAAATTTTAAAAAGGAATTTGCTCCTTTTTCCGAAAATTGTAGGAGATAAGCGAAAAAACATTATTGGAGAACACTCTTCCGGCCATTTCTATGAATGTCCAGTATTCAAAAGTCTTAACAGTGTGTTTTTTTATAAATTGGCGACATTTTTCCAAATTTCAACTTTTGAAATTTTAGAAAGGACTTTGCTCCTTTTTCCGAAAATTTAGAAAATTTGCGAAAAAAAATTATTGGGGAACACTATTCCTGCCATTCCTATGAATGTCCAATATTCAAAAGTGTGTTTTTTTGACAATAGGCGACATTCTTCCAAATTTCGACTTTTGAAATTTTAAAAAGGACTTTGCTCCTTTTTCCGAAAATGGTAGAAAATTTGCGAAAAAAAATTATTGGGGAACACTATTCCGGCCATTCCTATGAATGTCCAATATTCAAAAGTGTGTTTTTTTTGACAATAGGCGACATTCTTCCAAATTTCGACTTTTGAAATTTTAAAAAGGACTTTGCTCCTTTTTCCGAAAATGGTAGAAAATTTGCGAAAAAAAATTATTGGGGAACACTATTCCGGCCATTCCTATGAATGTCCAATATTCAAAAGTGTGTTTTTTTGACAATAGGCGACATTCTTCCAAATTTCGACTTTTGAAATTTTAAAAAGGAATTTGCTCCTTTTTCCGAAAATTGTACGAGATAAGCGAAAAAACATTATTGGAGAACACTCTTCCGGCCATTTCTATGAATGTCCAATATTCAAAAGTCTTAACAGTGTGTTTTTTTGAAAATTGGCGACATTTTTCTAAATTTCAACTTTTGAAATTTTAGAAAGGACTTTGCTCCTTTTTCCGAAAATGGTAGAAAATTTGCGAAAAAAAATTATTGGGGAACACTATTCCTGCCATTCCTATGAATGTCCAATATTCAAAAGTGTGTTTTTTTGACAATAGGCGACATTCTTCCAAATTTCGACTTTTGAAATTTTAAAAAGGAATTTGCTCCTTTTTCCGAAAATTGTAGGAGATAAGCGAAAAAACATTATTGGAGAACACTCTTCCGGCCATTTCTATGAATGTCCAATATTCAAAAGTCTTAACAGTGTGTTTTTTTGAAAATTGGCGACATTTTTCCAAATTTCGACTTTTGAAATTTTAAAAAGGACTTTGCTCCTTTTTCCGAAAATGGTAGAAAATTTGCGAAAAAAAATTATTGGGGAACACCATTCCTATGAATGTCCAATATACAAAAGTGTGTTTTTTTTGGCAATAGGCGACATTCTTCCAAATTTCGACTTTTGAAATTTTAAAGAGGACTTTGCTCCTTTTTCCGAAAATGGTAGAAAATTTACGAAAAAAAATTATTGGGGAACACCATTCCTATGAATGTCCAATATTCAAAAGCGTGTTTTTTTGACAATAGGCGACATTCTTCCAAATTTCGACTTTTGAAATTTTAAAAAGGACTTTGCTCCTTTTTCCGAAAATAGTAGAAAATTTGCGAAAAAAAATTATTGGGAACACTATTCCGGCCATTCCTATGAATGTCCAATATTCAAAAGTGGGTTTTTTTGACAATAGGCGACATTCTTCCAAATTTCGACTTTTGAAATTTTAAAAAGGACTTTGCTCCTTTTTCCGAAAATGGTAGAAAATTTGCGAAAAAAAATTATTGGGGAACACTATTCCGGCCATTCCTATGAATGTCCAATACTCAAAAGTGTGTTTTTTTGAAAATTGGCGACATTTATCCATATTTCAACTTTTGAAATTTTAAAAAGGACTTTGCTCCTTTTTCCGAAAATTGTAGGAAATAAGCGAAAACACATTATTGGAGAACACTCTTCCGGCCTTTTCTATGAATGTCTAATATTCATAAGTCTTAACAGTGTGTTTTTTTGAAAATTGGCGACATTTATCCAAATTTCAACTTTTGAAATTTTAGAAAGGACTTTGCTCCTTTTTCCGAAAATGGTAAAAAATTTGCGAAAAAAAATTATTGAGAAACACTTTTCCGGCCATTCCTATGAATGTCCAATATTCAAAAGTGTGTTTTTTTGACAATAGGCGACATTTTTCCAAATTTCGACTTTTGAAATTTTAAAAAGGACTTTGCTTCTTTTGCCGAAAATGGTAGAAAATTTGCGGAAAAAAATTATTGGGGAACACTATTCCGGCCATTCCTATGAATGTCCAATATTCAAAAGTGTGTTTTTTTGACAATAGGCGACATTCTTCCAAATTTGGACTTTTGAAATTTTAAAAAGGACTTTGCTCCTTTTCCCGAAAATGGCAGAAAATTTGCGAAAAAAAATTATTGGGGAACACTATTCCGGCCATTCCTATGAATGTCCAATATTCAAAAGTGTGTTTTTTGGACAATATCTGAATATATATGAATGTCCAATATTCAAAAGTGTGTTTTTTTGACAATAGGCGACATTCTTCCAAATTTCAACTTTTGAAATTTTAAAAAGGACTTTGCTCCTTTTTCCGAAAATTGTAGGAAATAAGCGAAAAAACATTATTGGAGAACACTCTTCCGGCCTTTTCTATGAATGTCTAATATTCAAAAGTCTTAACAGTGTGTTTTTTTGAAAATTGGCGACATTTATCCAAATTTCAACTTTTGAAATTTTAGAAAGGACTTTGCTCCTTTTTCCGAAAATGGTAAAAAATTTGCGAAAAAAAATTATTGAGGAACACTTTTCCGGCCATTCCTATGAATGTCCAATATTCAAAAGTGTGTTTTTTTGACAATAGGCGACATTTTTTCAAATTTCGTCTTTTGAAATTTTAAAAAGGACTTTGCTCCTTTTCCCGAAAATGGCAGAAAATTTGCGAAAAAAAAATTATTGGGGAACACTATTCCGGCCATTCCTATGAATGTCCAATATTCAAAAGTGTGTTTTTTTGACAATAGGCGACATTCTTCCAAATTTCGACTTTGGAATTTTAAAAAGGACTTTGCTCCTTTTTCCGAAAATGGTAGAAAATTTGCGAAAAAAAATTATTGGGGAACACTATTCCGGCCATTTTTATGAATGTCCAATATTTAAAAGTCTTAACAGTGTGTTTTTTTGAAAATTGGCGACATTTTTCCAAATTTCAACTTTTGAAATTTTAGAAAGGACTTTGCTCCTTTTTCCGAAAATGGTAGAAAATTTGCGAAAAAAATTATTGGGGAACACTATTCCGGCCATTCCTATGAATGTCCAATATTCAAAAGTGTGTTTTTTTGACAATAGGCGACATTCTTCCAAATTTCGACTTTTGAAATTTTAAAAAGGACTTTGCTCCTTTTTCCAAAAATTGTAGGAGATAAGCGAAGAAACATTATTGGAGAACACTATTCCGGCCATTTCTATGAATGTCCAATATTCAAAAGTGTGTTTTTTTGACAATAGGCGACATTCTTCCAAATTTCGACTTTTGAAATTTTAAAAAGGACTTTGCTCCTTTTTCCGAAAATTGTAGGAGATAAGCGAAGAAACATTATTGGAGAACACTCTTCCGGCCATTTCTATGAATGTCCAATATTCAAAAGTGTGTTTTTTTGACAATAGGCGACATTCTTCCAAATTTCGACTTTGAAATTTTAAAAAGGGCTTTGCTCCTTTTTCCGAAAATGGTAAAAAATTTGGGGAAAAAAATTATTTGGGAACACTATTTTTTCCGAAAATAGTAGAAAATTTGCGAAAAAAAATTATTGGGGAATACTATTCCGGCCATTCCTATGAAAAATGGTAGAAAATTTGCGAAAAAAAATTATTGGGGAACACTCTTCCGGCCATTTCTATGAATGTCCAGTATTCAAAAGTCTTAACAGTGTGTTTTTTTGACAATAGGCGACATTCTTCCAAATTTAGACTTTTGAAATTTTAAAAAGGACTGTGGTCCTTTTTCCGAAAATTGTAGGAGATAAGCGAAAAAACATTATTGGAGAACACTTTTCCGGCCATTTCTATGAATGTCCAATATTCAAAAGTGTGTTTTTTTGACAATAGGCGACATTTTTCCAAATTTCGACTTTTGAAATTTTAAAAAGGACTTTGCTCCTTTTTCCGAAAATGGTAGAAAATTTGCGAAAAAAAATTATTGGGGAACACTATTCCTGCCATTCCTATGAATGTCCAATATTCAAAAGTGTGTGATTTTGAAAATAGGCGACATTCTTCCAAATTTCGACTTTTGAAATTTTAAAAAGGACTTTGCTCCTTTTTCCGAAAATGGTAGAAAATTTGCGAAAAACAATTATCTATAAATGGTAGAAAATTTGCGAAAAAAAATTATTGGGGAACACTATTCCGGCCATTCCTATGAATGTCCAATATTCAAAAGTGTGTTTTTTTGACAATAGGCGACATTCTTCCAAATTTCGACTTTTGAAATTTTAAAAAGGACTTTGCTCCTTTTTCCGAAAATGGTAGAAAATTTGCGAAAAAAAATTATTGCGGAACACTATTCCGGCCATTCCTATGAATGTCCAATATTCAAAAGTCTTAACAGTGTGTTTTTTTGAAAATTGGCGACATTCTTCCAAATTTCGACTTTTGAAATTTTAAAAAGGAATTTGCTCCTTTTTACGAAAATTGTAGGAGATAAGCGAAAAAACATTATTGGAGAACACTCTTCCGGCCTGTTCTATGAATGTCCAATATTCAAAATTCTTAACAGTGTGTTTTTTTGACAATAGGCGACATTTTTCCAAATTTCAACTTTTGAAATTTTAGAAAGGACTTTGCTCCTTTTTCCGAAAATGGTAGAAAATTTGCGAAACAAAATTATTGGGGAACACTATTCCGGCCATTCCTATGAATGTCCAATATTCAAAAGTGTGTTTTTTTGACAATAGGCGACATTCTTCCAAATTTCGACTTTTGAAATTTTAAAAAGGACTTTGCTCCTTTTTCCGAAAATGGTAGAAAATTTGCGAAAAAAAATTATTGGGGAACACCATTCCTATGAATGTCCAATATTCAAAAGTGTGTTTTTTTGACAATAGGCGACATTCTTCCAAATTTCGACTTTTGAAATTTTAAAAAGGACTTTGCTCCTTTTTCCGAAAATGGTAGAAAATTTGCGAAAAAAAATTATTGGGGAACACCATTCCTATGAATGTCCAATATTCAAAAGTGTGTTTTTTTGACAATAGGCGACATTCTTCCAAATTTCGACTTTTGAAATTTTAAAAAGGACTTTGCTCCTTTTTCCGAAAATGAAAGAAAATTTGCGAAAAAAAATTATTGGGGAACACTATTCCGGCCACTCCTATAAATGTCCAATATACAAAAGTGTGGTTTTTTGGCAATAGGCGACATTCTTCCAAATTTCGACTTTTGAAATTTTAAAAAGGACTTTGCTCCTTTTTCCGAAAATAGTAGAAAATTTGCGAAAAAAAATTATTGGGAACACTATTCCGGCCATTCCTATGAATGTCCAATATTCAAAAGTGGGTTTTTTTGACAATAGGCGACATTCTTCCAAATTTCGACTTTTGAAATTTTAAAAAGGACTTTGCTCCTTTTTCCGAAAATGGTAGAAAATTTGCGAAAAAAAATTATTGGGGAACACTATTCCGGCCATTCCTATGAATGTCCAATACTCAAAAGTGTGTTTTTTTGAAAATTGGCGACATTTATCCAAATTTCAACTTTTGAAATTTTAAAAAGGACTTTGCTCCTTTTTCCGAAAATTGTAGGAAATAAGCGAAAACACATTATTGGAGAACACTCTTCCGGCCTTTTCTATGAATGTCTAATATTCAAAAGTCTTAACAGTGTGTTTTTTTGAAAATTGGCGACATTTATCCAAATTTCAACTTTTGAAATTTTAGAAAGGACTTTGCTCCTTTTTCCGAAAATGGTAAAAAATTTGCGAAAAAAAATTATTGAGGAACACTTTTCCGGCCATTCCTATGAATGTCCAATATTCAAAAGTGTGTTTTTTTGACAATAGGCGACATTTTTCCAAATTTCGACTTTTGAAATTTTAAAAAGGACTTTGCTTCTTTTGCCGAAAATGGTAGAAAATTTGCGGAAAAAAATTATTGGGGAACACTATTCCGGCCATTCCTATGAATGTCCAATATTCAAAAGTGTGTTTTTTTGACAATAGGCGACATTCTTCCAAATTTGGACTTTTGAAATTTTAAAAAGGACTTTGCTCCTTTTCCCGAAAATGGCAGAAAATTTGCGAAAAAAAATTATTGGGGAACACTATTCCGGCCATTCCTATGAATGTCCAATATTCAAAAGTGTGTTTTTTGGACAATATCTGAATATATATGAATGTCCAATATTCAAAAGTGTGTTTTTTTGACAATAGGCGACATTCCTCCAAATTTCGACTTTTGCAATTTTAAAAAGGGCTTTGCTCCTTTTTCCGAAAATGGTAGAAAATTTGCGAAAATAAATTATTGGGGAACACTATTCCGGCCATTCCTATGAATGTCCAATATTGAAAAGTGTGTTTTTTTGACAATAGGCGACATTCTTCCAAATTTCAACTTTTGAAATTTTAAAAAGGACTTTGCTCCTTTTTCCGAAAATGGTAGAAAATTTGCGAAAAAAAATTATTGGGGAACACTATTCCGGCCATTCCTATGAATGTCCAATACTCAAAAGTGTGTTTTTTTGAAAATAGGCGACATTTTTCCAAATTTCAACTTTTGAAATTTTAAAAAGGACTTTGCTCCTTTTTCCGAAAATTGTAGGAAATAAGCGAAAAAACATTATTGGAGAACACTATTCCTGCCATTCCTATGAATGTCCAATATTCAAAAGTGTGTGATTTTGAAAATAGGCGACATTCTTCCAAATTTCGACTTTTGAAATTTTAAAAAGGACTTTGCTCCTTTTTCCGAAAATGGTAGAAAATTTGCGAAAAACAATTATCTATAAATGGTAGAAAATTTGCGAAAAAAAATTATTGGGGAACACTATTCCGGCCATTCCTATGAATGTCCAATATTCAAAAGTGTGTTTTTTTGACAATAGGCGACATTCTTCCAAATTTCGACTTTTGAAATTTTAAAAAGGAATTTGCTCCTTTTTACGAAAATTGTAGGAGATAAGCGAAAAAACATTATTGGAGAACACTCTTCCGGCCTGTTCTATGAATGTCCAATATTCAAAAGTCTTAACAGTGTGTTTTTTTGAAAATTGGCGACATTCTTCCAAATTTCGACTTTTGAAATTTTAAAAAGGACTTTGCTCCTTTTTCCGAAAATGGTAGAAAATTTGCGAAAAAAAATTATTGCGGAACACTATTCCGGCCATTCCTATGAATGTCCAATATTCAAAAGTCTTAACAGTGTGTTTTTTTGAAAATTGGCGACATTCTTCCAAATTTCGACTTTTGAAATTTTAAAAAGGAATTTGCTCCTTTTTACGAAAATTGTAGGAGATAAGCGAAAAAACATTATTGGAGAACACTCTTCCGGCCTGTTCTATGAATGTCCAATATTCAAAATTCTTAACAGTGTGTTTTTTTGACAATAGGCGACATTTTTCCAAATTTCAACTTTTGAAATTTTAGAAAGGACTTTGCTCCTTTTTCCGAAAATGGTAGAAAATTTGCAAAAAAAAATTATTGGGGAACACTATTCCGGCCATTCCTATGAATGTCCAATATTCAAAAGTGTGTTTTTTTGACAATAGGCGACATTCTTCCAAATTTCGACTTTTGAAATTTTAAAAAGGACTTTGCTCCTTTTTCCGAAAATGGTAGAAAATTTGCGAAAAAAAATTATTGGGGAACACCATTCCTATGAATGTCCAATATTCAAAAGTGTGTTTTTTTGACAATAGGCGACATTCTTCCAAATTTCGACTTTTGAAATTTTAAAAAGGACTTTGCTCCTTTTTCCGAAAATGGTAGAAAATTTGCGAAAAAAAATTATTGGGGAACACCATTCCTATGAATGTCCAATATTCAAAAGTGTGTTTTTTTGACAATAGGCGACATTCTTCCAAATTTCGACTTTTGAAATTTTAAAAAGGACTTTGCTCCTTTTTCCGAAAATGAAAGAAAATTTGCGAAAAAAAATTATTGGGGAACACTATTCCGGCCACTCCTATAAATGTCCAATATACAAAAGTGTGGTTTTTTGGCAATAGGCGACATTCTTCCAAATTTCGACTTTTGAAATTTTAAAAAGGACTTTGCTCCTTTTTCCGAAAATAGTAGAAAATTTGCGAAAAAAAATTATTGGGAACACTATTCCGGCCATTCCTATGAATGTCCAATATTCAAAAGTGGGTTTTTTTGACAATAGGCGACATTCTTCCAAATTTCGACTTTTGAAATTTTAAAAAGGACTTTGCTCCTTTTTCCGAAAATGGTAGAAAATTTGCGAAAAAAAATTATTGGGGAACACTATTCCGGCCATTCCTATGAATGTCCAATACTCAAAAGTGTGTTTTTTTGAAAATTGGCGACATTTATCCAAATTTCAACTTTTGAAATTTTAAAAAGGACTTTGCTCCTTTTTCCGAAAATTGTAGGAAATAAGCGAAAACACATTATTGGAGAACACTCTTCCGGCCTTTTCTATGAATGTCTAATATTCAAAAGTCTTAACAGTGTGTTTTTTTGAAAATTGGCGACATTTATCCAAATTTCAACTTTTGAAATTTTAGAAAGGACTTTGCTCCTTTTTCCGAAAATGGTAAAAAATTTGCGAAAAAAAATTATTGAGGAACACTTTTCCGGCCATTCCTATGAATGTCCAATATTCAAAAGTGTGTTTTTTTGACAATAGGCGACATTTTTCCAAATTTCGACTTTTGAAATTTTAAAAAGGACTTTGCTTCTTTTGCCGAAAATGGTAAAAAATTTGCGGAAAAAAATTATTGGGGAACACTATTCCGGCCATTCCTATGAATGTCCAATATTCAAAAGTGTGTTTTTTTGACAATAGGCGACATTCTTCCAAATTTGGACTTTTGAAATTTTAAAAAGGACTTTGCTCCTTTTCCCGAAAATGGCAGAAAATTTGCGAAAAAAAATTATTGGGGAACACTATTCCGGCCATTCCTATGAATGTCCAATATTCAAAAGTGTGTTTTTTGGACAATATCTGAATATATATGAATGTCCAATATTCAAAAGTGTGTTTTTTTGACAATAGGCGACATTCTTCCAAATTTCGACTTTTGCAATTTTAAAAAGGGCTTTGCTCCTTTTTCCGAAAATGGTAGAAAATTTGCGAAAATAAATTATTGGGGAACACTATTCCGGCCATTCCTATGAATGTCCAATATTGAAAAGTGTGTTTTTTTGACAATAGGCGACATTCTTCCAAATTTCAACTTTTGAAATTTTAAAAAGGACTTTGCTCCTTTTTCCGAAAATGGTAGAAAATTTGCGAAAAAAAATTATTGGGGAACACTATTCCGGCCATTCCTATGAATGTCCAATACTCAAAAGTGTGTTTTTTTGAAAATTGGCGACATTTATCCAAATTTTAACTTTTGAAATTTTAAAAAGGACTTTGCTCCTTTTTCCGAAAATTGTAGGAAATAAGCGAAAAAACATTATTGGAGAACACTCTTCCGGCCTTTTCTATGAATGTCTAATATTCAAAAGTCTTAACAGTGTGTTTTTTTGAAAATTGGCGACATTTATCCAAATTTCAACTTTTGAAATTTTAGAAAGGACTTTGCTCCTTTTTCCGAAAATGGTAAAAAATTTGCGAAAAAAAATTATTGAGGAACACTTTTCCGGCCATTCCTATGAATGTCCAATATTCAAAAGTGTGTTTTTTTGACAATAGGCGACATTTTTCCAAATTTCGTCTTTTGAAATTTTAAAAAGGACTTTGCTTCTTTTGCCGAAAATGGTAGAAAATTTGCGGAAAAAAATTATTGGGGAACACTATTCCGGCCATTCCTATGAATGTCCAATATTCAAAAGTGTGTTTTTTTGACAATAGGCGACATTCTTCCAAATTTGGACTTTTGAAATTTTAAAAAGGACTTTGCTCCTTTTCCCGAAAATGGCAGAAAATTTGCGAAAAAAAATTATTGGGGAACACTATTCCGGCCATTCCTATGAATGTCCAATATTCAAAAGTGTGTTTTTTTGACAATAGGCGACATTCTTCCAAATTTCGACTTTGGAATTTTAAAAAGGACTTTGCTCCTTTTTCCGAAAATGGTAGAAAATTTGCGAAAAAAAATTATTGGGGAACACTATTCCGGCCATTCCTATGAATGTCCAATATTCAAAAGTGTGTTTTTTTGACAATAGGCGACATTCTTCCAAATTTCGACTTTTGAAATTTTAAAAAGGACTTTGCTCCTTTTTCCGAAAATGGTAGAAAATTTGCGAAAAAAACATTATTGGGGAACACTCTTCCGGCCTGTTCTATGAATGTCCAATATTCAAAAGTCTTAACAGTGTGTTTTTTTGAAAATTGGCGACATTCTTCCAAATTTCGACTTTTGAAATTTTAGAAAGGACTTTGCTCCTTTTTCCGAAAATTGTAGGAGATAAGCGAAAAAACATTATTGGAGAACACTCTTCCGGCCATTTCTATGAATGTCCATTATTCAAAACTGTGTTTTTTTGACAATAGGCGACATTCTTCCAAATTTCGACTTTTGAAATTTTAAAAAGGAATTTCCTCCTTTTTCCGAAAATTGTAGGAGATAAGCGAAAAAACATTATTGGAGAACACTCTTCCGGCCATTTCTATGAATGTCCAATATTCAAAAGTGTGTTTTTTTGACAATAGGCGACATTCTTCCAAATTTCGACTTTTGAAATTTTAAAAAGGACTTTGCTCCTTTTTCCGAAAATGGTAGAAAATTTGCGAAAAAAAATTATTGGGGAACACTATTCCGGCCATTCCTATGAATGTCCAATATTCAAAAGTGTGTTTTTTTGACAATAGGCGACATTCTTCCAAATTTCGACTTTTGAAATTTTAAAAAGGACTTTGCTCCTTTTTCCGAAAATGGTAGAAAATTTGCGAAAAAAAATTATTGGGGAACACTATTCCGGCCATTCCTATGAATGTCCAATATTCAAAAGTGTGTTTTTTTGACAATAGGCGACATTCTTCCAAATTTCGACTTTTGAAATTTTAAAAAGGACTTTGCTCCTTTTTCCGAAAATGGTAGAAAATTTGCGAAAAAAAATTATTGGGGAACACTATTCCGGCCATTCCTATGAATGTCCAATATTCAAAAGTGTGTTTTTTTGACAATAGGCGACATTCTTCCAAATTTCGACTTTTGAAATTTTAAAAAGGACTTTGCTCCTTTTTCCGAAAATGGTAGAAAATTTGCGAAAAAAAATTATTGGGGAACACTATTCCGGCCATTCCTATGAATGTCCAATATTCAAAAGTGTGTTTTTTTGACAATAGGCGACATTCTTCCAAATTTCGACTTTTGAAATTTTAAAAAGGAATTTGCTCCTTTTTCCGAAAATTGTAGGAGATAAGCGAAAAAACATTATTGGAGAACACTCTTCCGGCCATTTCTATGAATGTCCAGTATTCAAAAGTCTTAACAGTGTGTTTTTTTATAAATTGGCGACATTTTTCCAAATTTCAACTTTTGAAATTTTAGAAAGGACTTTGCTCCTTTTTCCGAAAATTTAGAAAATTTGCGAAAAAAAATTATTGGGGAACACTATTCCTGCCATTCCTATGAATGTCCAATATTCAAAAGTGTGTTTTTTTGACAATAGGCGACATTCTTCCAAATTTCGACTTTTGAAATTTTAAAAAGGACTTTGCTCCTTTTTCCGAAAATGGTAGAAAATTTGCGAAAAAAAATTATTGGGGAACACTATTCCGGCCATTCCTATGAATGTCCAATATTCAAAAGTGTGTTTTTTTTGACAATAGGCGACATTCTTCCAAATTTCGACTTTTGAAATTTTAAAAAGGACTTTGCTCCTTTTTCCGAAAATGGTAGAAAATTTGCGAAAAAAAATTATTGGGGAACACTATTCCGGCCATTCCTATGAATGTCCAATATTCAAAAGTGTGTTTTTTTGACAATAGGCGACATTCTTCCAAATTTCGACTTTTGAAATTTTAAAAAGGAATTTGCTCCTTTTTCCGAAAATTGTACGAGATAAGCGAAAAAACATTATTGGAGAACACTCTTCCGGCCATTTCTATGAATGTCCAATATTCAAAAGTCTTAACAGTGTGTTTTTTTGAAAATTGGCGACATTTTTCTAAATTTCAACTTTTGAAATTTTAGAAAGGACTTTGCTCCTTTTTCCGAAAATGGTAGAAAATTTGCGAAAAAAAATTATTGGGGAACACTATTCCTGCCATTCCTATGAATGTCCAATATTCAAAAGTGTGTTTTTTTGACAATAGGCGACATTCTTCCAAATTTCGACTTTTGAAATTTTAAAAAGGAATTTGCTCCTTTTTCCGAAAATTGTAGGAGATAAGCGAAAAAACATTATTGGAGAACACTCTTCCGGCCATTTCTATGAATGTCCAATATTCAAAAGTCTTAACAGTGTGTTTTTTTGAAAATTGGCGACATTTTTCCAAATTTCGACTTTTGAAATTTTAAAAAGGACTTTGCTCCTTTTTCCGAAAATGGTAGAAAATTTGCGAAAAAAAATTATTGGGGAACACCATTCCTATGAATGTCCAATATACAAAAGTGTGTTTTTTTTGGCAATAGGCGACATTCTTCCAAATTTCGACTTTTGAAATTTTAAAGAGGACTTTGCTCCTTTTTCCGAAAATGGTAGAAAATTTACGAAAAAAAATTATTGGGGAACACCATTCCTATGAATGTCCAATATTCAAAAGCGTGTTTTTTTGACAATAGGCGACATTCTTCCAAATTTCGACTTTTGAAATTTTAAAAAGGACTTTGCTCCTTTTTCCGAAAATAGTAGAAAATTTGCGAAAAAAAATTATTGGGAACACTATTCCGGCCATTCCTATGAATGTCCAATATTCAAAAGTGGGTTTTTTTGACAATAGGCGACATTCTTCCAAATTTCGACTTTTGAAATTTTAAAAAGGACTTTGCTCCTTTTTCCGAAAATGGTAGAAAATTTGCGAAAAAAAATTATTGGGGAACACTATTCCGGCCATTCCTATGAATGTCCAATACTCAAAAGTGTGTTTTTTTGAAAATTGGCGACATTTATCCATATTTCAACTTTTGAAATTTTAAAAAGGACTTTGCTCCTTTTTCCGAAAATTGTAGGAAATAAGCGAAAACACATTATTGGAGAACACTCTTCCGGCCTTTTCTATGAATGTCTAATATTCATAAGTCTTAACAGTGTGTTTTTTTGAAAATTGGCGACATTTATCCAAATTTCAACTTTTGAAATTTTAGAAAGGACTTTGCTCCTTTTTCCGAAAATGGTAAAAAATTTGCGAAAAAAAATTATTGAGAAACACTTTTCCGGCCATTCCTATGAATGTCCAATATTCAAAAGTGTGTTTTTTTGACAATAGGCGACATTTTTCCAAATTTCGACTTTTGAAATTTTAAAAAGGACTTTGCTTCTTTTGCCGAAAATGGTAGAAAATTTGCGGAAAAAAATTATTGGGGAACACTATTCCGGCCATTCCTATGAATGTCCAATATTCAAAAGTGTGTTTTTTTGACAATAGGCGACATTCTTCCAAATTTGGACTTTTGAAATTTTAAAAAGGACTTTGCTCCTTTTCCCGAAAATGGCAGAAAATTTGCGAAAAAAAATTATTGGGGAACACTATTCCGGCCATTCCTATGAATGTCCAATATTCAAAAGTGTGTTTTTTGGACAATATCTGAATATATATGAATGTCCAATATTCAAAAGTGTGTTTTTTTGACAATAGGCGACATTCTTCCAAATTTCGACTTTTGCAATTTTAAAAAGGGCTTTGCTCCTTTTTCCGAAAATGGTAGAAAATTTGCGAAAATAAATTATTGGGGAACACTATTCCGGCCATTCCTATGAATGTCCAATATTGAAAAGTGTGTTTTTTTGACAATAGGCGACATTCTTCCAAATTTCAACTTTTGAAATTTTAAAAAGGACTTTGCTCCTTTTTCCGAAAATGGTAGAAAATTTGCGAAAAAAAATTATTGGGGAACACTATTCCGGCCATTCCTATGAATGTCCAATACTCAAAAGTGTGTTTTTTTGAAAATTGGCGACATTTATCCAAATTTCAACTTTTGAAATTTTAAAAAGGACTTTGCTCCTTTTTCCGAAAATTGTAGGAAATAAGCGAAAAAACATTATTGGAGAACACTCTTCCGGCCTTTTCTATGAATGTCTAATATTCAAAAGTCTTAACAGTGTGTTTTTTTGAAAATTGGCGACATTTATCCAAATTTCAACTTTTGAAATTTTAGAAAGGACTTTGCTCCTTTTTCCGAAAATGGTAAAAAATTTGCGAAAAAAAATTATTGAGGAACACTTTTCCGGCCATTCCTATGAATGTCCAATATTCAAAAGTGTGTTTTTTTGACAATAGGCGACATTTTTTCAAATTTCGTCTTTTGAAATTTTAAAAAGGACTTTGCTCCTTTTCCCGAAAATGGCAGAAAATTTGCGAAAAAAAAATTATTGGGGAACACTATTCCGGCCATTCCTATGAATGTCCAATATTCAAAAGTGTGTTTTTTTGACAATAGGCGACATTCTTCCAAATTTCGACTTTGGAATTTTAAAAAGGACTTTGCTCCTTTTTCCGAAAATGGTAGAAAATTTGCGAAAAAAAATTATTGGGGAACACTATTCCGGCCATTTTTATGAATGTCCAATATTTAAAAGTCTTAACAGTGTGTTTTTTTGAAAATTGGCGACATTTTTCCAAATTTCAACTTTTGAAATTTTAGAAAGGACTTTGCTCCTTTTTCCGAAAATGGTAGAAAATTTGCGAAAAAAATTATTGGGGAACACTATTCCGGCCATTCCTATGAATGTCCAATATTCAAAAGTGTGTTTTTTTGACAATAGGCGACATTCTTCCAAATTTCGACTTTTGAAATTTTAAAAAGGACTTTGCTCCTTTTTCCAAAAATTGTAGGAGATAAGCGAAGAAACATTATTGGAGAACACTCTTCCGGCCATTTCTATGAATGTCCAATATTCAAAAGTGTGTTTTTTTGACAATAGGCGACATTCTTCCAAATTTCGACTTTTGAAATTTTAAAAAGGACTTTGCTCCTTTTTCCGAAAATTGTAGGAGATAAGCGAAGAAACATTATTGGAGAACACTCTTCCGGCCATTTCTATGAATGTCCAATATTCAAAAGTGTGTTTTTTTGACAATAGGCGACATTCTTCCAAATTTCGACTTTGAAATTTTAAAAAGGGCTTTGCTCCTTTTTCCGAAAATGGTAAAAAATTTGGGGAAAAAAATTATTTGGGAACACTATTTTTTCCGAAAATAGTAGAAAATTTGCGAAAAAAAATTATTGGGGAATACTATTCCGGCCATTCCTATGAAAAATGGTAGAAAATTTGCGAAAAAAAATTATTGGGGAACACTCTTCCGGCCATTTCTATGAATGTCCAGTATTCAAAAGTCTTAACAGTGTGTTTTTTTGACAATAGGCGACATTCTTCCAAATTTAGACTTTTGAAATTTTAAAAAGGACTGTGGTCCTTTTTCCGAAAATTGTAGGAGATAAGCGAAAAAACATTATTGGAGAACACTTTTCCGGCCATTTCTATGAATGTCCAATATTCAAAAGTGTGTTTTTTTGACAATAGGCGACATTTTTCCAAATTTCGACTTTTGAAATTTTAAAAAGGACTTTGCTCCTTTTTCCGAAAATGGTAGAAAATTTGCGAAAAAAAATTATTGGGGAACACTATTCCTGCCATTCCTATGAATGTCCAATATTCAAAAGTGTGTGATTTTGAAAATAGGCGACATTCTTCCAAATTTCGACTTTTGAAATTTTAAAAAGGACTTTGCTCCTTTTTCCGAAAATGGTAGAAAATTTGCGAAAAACAATTATCTATAAATGGTAGAAAATTTGCGAAAAAAAATTATTGGGGAACACTATTCCGGCCATTCCTATGAATGTCCAATATTCAAAAGTGTGTTTTTTTGACAATAGGCGACATTCTTCCAAATTTCGACTTTTGAAATTTTAAAAAGGACTTTGCTCCTTTTTCCGAAAATGGTAGAAAATTTGCGAAAAAAAATTATTGCGGAACACTATTCCGGCCATTCCTATGAATGTCCAATATTCAAAAGTCTTAACAGTGTGTTTTTTTGAAAATTGGCGACATTCTTCCAAATTTCGACTTTTGAAATTTTAAAAAGGAATTTGCTCCTTTTTACGAAAATTGTAGGAGATAAGCGAAAAAACATTATTGGAGAACACTCTTCCGGCCTGTTCTATGAATGTCCAATATTCAAAATTCTTAACAGTGTGTTTTTTTGACAATAGGCGACATTTTTCCAAATTTCAACTTTTGAAATTTTAGAAAGGACTTTGCTCCTTTTTCCGAAAATGGTAGAAAATTTGCGAAACAAAATTATTGGGGAACACTATTCCGGCCATTCCTATGAATGTCCAATATTCAAAAGTGTGTTTTTTTGACAATAGGCGACATTCTTCCAAATTTCGACTTTTGAAATTTTAAAAAGGACTTTGCTCCTTTTTCCGAAAATGGTAGAAAATTTGCGAAAAAAAATTATTGGGGAACACCATTCCTATGAATGTCCAATATTCAAAAGTGTGTTTTTTTGACAATAGGCGACATTCTTCCAAATTTCGACTTTTGAAATTTTAAAAAGGACTTTGCTCCTTTTTCCGAAAATGGTAGAAAATTTGCGAAAAAAAATTATTGGGGAACACCATTCCTATGAATGTCCAATATTCAAAAGTGTGTTTTTTTGACAATAGGCGACATTCTTCCAAATTTCGACTTTTGAAATTTTAAAAAGGACTTTGCTCCTTTTTCCGAAAATGAAAGAAAATTTGCGAAAAAAAATTATTGGGGAACACTATTCCGGCCACTCCTATAAATGTCCAATATACAAAAGTGTGGTTTTTTGGCAATAGGCGACATTCTTCCAAATTTCGACTTTTGAAATTTTAAAAAGGACTTTGCTCCTTTTTCCGAAAATAGTAGAAAATTTGCGAAAAAAAATTATTGGGAACACTATTCCGGCCATTCCTATGAATGTCCAATATTCAAAAGTGGGTTTTTTTGACAATAGGCGACATTCTTCCAAATTTCGACTTTTGAAATTTTAAAAAGGACTTTGCTCCTTTTTCCGAAAATGGTAGAAAATTTGCGAAAAAAAATTATTGGGGAACACTATTCCGGCCATTCCTATGAATGTCCAATACTCAAAAGTGTGTTTTTTTGAAAATTGGCGACATTTATCCAAATTTCAACTTTTGAAATTTTAAAAAGGACTTTGCTCCTTTTTCCGAAAATTGTAGGAAATAAGCGAAAACACATTATTGGAGAACACTCTTCCGGCCTTTTCTATGAATGTCTAATATTCAAAAGTCTTAACAGTGTGTTTTTTTGAAAATTGGCGACATTTATCCAAATTTCAACTTTTGAAATTTTAGAAAGGACTTTGCTCCTTTTTCCGAAAATGGTAAAAAATTTGCGAAAAAAAATTATTGAGGAACACTTTTCCGGCCATTCCTATGAATGTCCAATATTCAAAAGTGTGTTTTTTTGACAATAGGCGACATTTTTCCAAATTTCGACTTTTGAAATTTTAAAAAGGACTTTGCTTCTTTTGCCGAAAATGGTAGAAAATTTGCGGAAAAAAATTATTGGGGAACACTATTCCGGCCATTCCTATGAATGTCCAATATTCAAAAGTGTGTTTTTTTGACAATAGGCGACATTCTTCCAAATTTGGACTTTTGAAATTTTAAAAAGGACTTTGCTCCTTTTCCCGAAAATGGCAGAAAATTTGCGAAAAAAAATTATTGGGGAACACTATTCCGGCCATTCCTATGAATGTCCAATATTCAAAAGTGTGTTTTTTGGACAATATCTGAATATATATGAATGTCCAATATTCAAAAGTGTGTTTTTTTGACAATAGGCGACATTCCTCCAAATTTCGACTTTTGCAATTTTAAAAAGGGCTTTGCTCCTTTTTCCGAAAATGGTAGAAAATTTGCGAAAATAAATTATTGGGGAACACTATTCCGGCCATTCCTATGAATGTCCAATATTGAAAAGTGTGTTTTTTTGACAATAGGCGACATTCTTCCAAATTTCAACTTTTGAAATTTTAAAAAGGACTTTGCTCCTTTTTCCGAAAATGGTAGAAAATTTGCGAAAAAAAATTATTGGGGAACACTATTCCGGCCATTCCTATGAATGTCCAATACTCAAAAGTGTGTTTTTTTGAAAATTGGCGACATTTATCCAAATTTCAACTTTTGAAATTTTAAAAAGGACTTTGCTCCTTTTTCCGAAAATTGTAGGAAATAAGCGAAAAAACATTATTGGAGAACACTCTTCCGGCCTTTTCTATGAATGTCTAATATTCAAAAGTCTTAACAGTGTGTTTTTTTGAAAATTGGCGACATTTATCCAAATTTCAACTTTTGAAATTTTAGAAAGGACTTTGCTCCTTTTTCCGAAAATGGTAAAAAATTTGCGAAAAAAAATTATTGAGGAACACTTTTCCGGCCATTCCTATGAATGTCCAATATTCAAAAGTGTGTTTTTTTGACAATAGGCGACATTTTTCCAAATTTCGTCTTTTGAAATTTTAAAAAGGACTTTGCTTCTTTTGCCGAAAATGGTAGAAAATTTGCGGAAAAAAATTATTGGGGAACACTATTCCGGCCATTCCTATGAATGTCCAATATTCAAAAGTGTGTTTTTTTGACAATAGGCGACATTCTTCCAAATTTGGACTTTTGAAATTTTAAAAAGGACTTTGCTCCTTTTCCCGAAAATGGCAGAAAATTTGCGAAAAAAAATTATTGGGGAACACTATTCCGGCCATTCCTATGAATGTCCAATATTCAAAAGTGTGTTTTTTTGACAATAGGCGACATTCTTCCAAATTTCGACTTTGGAATTTTAAAAAGGACTTTGCTCCTTTTTCCGAAAATGGTAGAAAATTTGCGAAAAAAAATTATTGGGGAACACTATTCCGGCCATTCCTATGAATGTCCAATATTCAAAAGTGTGTTTTTTTGACAATAGGCGACATTCTTCCAAATTTCGACTTTTGAAATTTTAAAAAGGACTTTGCTCCTTTTTCCGAAAATGGTAGAAAATTTGCGAAAAAAACATTATTGGGGAACACTCTTCCGGCCTGTTCTATGAATGTCCAATATTCAAAAGTCTTAACAGTGTGTTTTTTTGAAAATTGGCGACATTCTTCCAAATTTCGACTTTTGAAATTTTAAAAAGGACTTTGCTCCTTTTTCCGAAAATGGTAGAAAATTTGCGAAAAAAAATTATTGGGGAACACCATTCCTATGAATGTCCAATATTCAAAAGTGTGTTTTTTTGACAATAGGCGACATTCTTCCAAATTTCGACTTTTGAAATTTTAAAAAGGACTTTGCTCCTTTTTCCGAAAATGGTAGAAAATTTGCGAAAAAAAATTATTGGGGAACACCATTCCTATGAATGTCCAATATTCAAAAGTGTGTTTTTTTGACAATAGGCGACATTCTTCCAAATTTCGACTTTTGAAATTTTAAAAAGGACTTTGCTCCTTTTTCCGAAAATGAAAGAAAATTTGCGAAAAAAAATTATTGGGGAACACTATTCCGGCCACTCCTATAAATGTCCAATATACAAAAGTGTGGTTTTTTGGCAATAGGCGACATTCTTCCAAATTTCGACTTTTGAAATTTTAAAAAGGACTTTGCTCCTTTTTCCGAAAATAGTAGAAAATTTGCGAAAAAAAATTATTGGGAACACTATTCCGGCCATTCCTATGAATGTCCAATATTCAAAAGTGGGTTTTTTTGACAATAGGCGACATTCTTCCAAATTTCGACTTTTGAAATTTTAAAAAGGACTTTGCTCCTTTTTCCGAAAATGGTAGAAAATTTGCGAAAAAAAATTATTGGGGAACACTATTCCGGCCATTCCTATGAATGTCCAATACTCAAAAGTGTGTTTTTTTGAAAATTGGCGACATTTATCCAAATTTCAACTTTTGAAATTTTAAAAAGGACTTTGCTCCTTTTTCCGAAAATTGTAGGAAATAAGCGAAAACACATTATTGGAGAACACTCTTCCGGCCTTTTCTATGAATGTCTAATATTCAAAAGTCTTAACAGTGTGTTTTTTTGAAAATTGGCGACATTTATCCAAATTTCAACTTTTGAAATTTTAGAAAGGACTTTGCTCCTTTTTCCGAAAATGGTAAAAAATTTGCGAAAAAAAATTATTGAGGAACACTTTTCCGGCCATTCCTATGAATGTCCAATATTCAAAAGTGTGTTTTTTTGACAATAGGCGACATTTTTCCAAATTTCGACTTTTGAAATTTTAAAAAGGACTTTGCTTCTTTTGCCGAAAATGGTAGAAAATTTGCGGAAAAAAATTATTGGGGAACACTATTCCGGCCATTCCTATGAATGTCCAATATTCAAAAGTGTGTTTTTTTGACAATAGGCGACATTCTTCCAAATTTGGACTTTTGAAATTTTAAAAAGGACTTTGCTCCTTTTCCCGAAAATGGCAGAAAATTTGCGAAAAAAAATTATTGGGGAACACTATTCCGGCCATTCCTATGAATGTCCAATATTCAAAAGTGTGTTTTTTGGACAATATCTGAATATATATGAATGTCCAATATTCAAAAGTGTGTTTTTTTGACAATAGGCGACATTCCTCCAAATTTCGACTTTTGCAATTTTAAAAAGGGCTTTGCTCCTTTTTCCGAAAATGGTAGAAAATTTGCGAAAATAAATTATTGGGGAACACTATTCCGGCCATTCCTATGAATGTCCAATATTGAAAAGTGTGTTTTTTTGACAATAGGCGACATTCTTCCAAATTTCAACTTTTGAAATTTTAAAAAGGACTTTGCTCCTTTTTCCGAAAATGGTAGAAAATTTGCGAAAAAAAATTATTGGGGAACACTATTCCGGCCATTCCTATGAATGTCCAATACTCAAAAGTGTGTTTTTTTGAAAATTGGCGACATTTATCCAAATTTCAACTTTTGAAATTTTAAAAAGGACTTTGCTCCTTTTTCCGAAAATTGTAGGAAATAAGCGAAAAAACATTATTGGAGAACACTCTTCCGGCCTTTTCTATGAATGTCTAATATTCAAAAGTCTTAACAGTGTGTTTTTTTGAAAATTGGCGACATTTATCCAAATTTCAACTTTTGAAATTTTAGAAAGGACTTTGCTCCTTTTTCCGAAAATGGTAAAAAATTTGCGAAAAAAAATTATTGAGGAACACTTTTCCGGCCATTCCTATGAATGTCCAATATTCAAAAGTGTGTTTTTTTGACAATAGGCGACATTTTTCCAAATTTCGTCTTTTGAAATTTTAAAAAGGACTTTGCTTCTTTTGCCGAAAATGGTAGAAAATTTGCGGAAAAAAATTATTGGGGAACACTATTCCGGCCATTCCTATGAATGTCCAATATTCAAAAGTGTGTTTTTTTGACAATAGGCGACATTCTTCCAAATTTGGACTTTTGAAATTTTAAAAAGGACTTTGCTCCTTTTCCCGAAAATGGCAGAAAATTTGCGAAAAAAAATTATTGGGGAACACTATTCCGGCCATTCCTATGAATGTCCAATATTCAAAAGTGTGTTTTTTTGACAATAGGCGACATTCTTCCAAATTTCGACTTTGGAATTTTAAAAAGGACTTTGCTCCTTTTTCCGAAAATGGTAGAAAATTTGCGAAAAAAAATTATTGGGGAACACTATTCCGGCCATTCCTATGAATGTCCAATATTCAAAAGTGTGTTTTTTTGACAATAGGCGACATTCTTCCAAATTTCGACTTTTGAAATTTTAAAAAGGACTTTGCTCCTTTTTCCGAAAATGGTAGAAAATTTGCGAAAAAAACATTATTGGGGAACACTCTTCCGGCCTGTTCTATGAATGTCCAATATTCAAAAGTCTTAACAGTGTGTTTTTTTGAAAATTGGCGACATTCTTCCAAATTTCGACTTTTGAAATTTTAGAAAGGACTTTGCTCCTTTTTCCGAAAATTGTAGGAGATAAGCGAAAAAACATTATTGGAGAACACTCTTCCGGCCATTCCTATGAATGTCCAATATTCAAAAGTGTGTTTTTTTGACAATAGGCGACATTCTTCCAAATTTCGACTTTGGAATTTTAAAAAGGACTTTGCTCCTTTTTCCGAAAATGGTAGAAAATTTGCGAAAAAAAAATATTGGGGAACACTATTCCGGCCATTCCTATGAATGTCCAATATTCAAAAGTGTGTTTTTTTGACAATAGGCGACATTCTTCCAAATTTCGACTTTTGAAATTTTAAAAAGGACTTTGCTCCTTTTTCCGAAAATGGTAGAAAATTTGCGAAAAAAACATTATTGGGGAACACTCTTCCGGCCTGTTCTATGAATGTCCAATATTCAAAATTCTTAACAGTGTGTTTTTTTGAAAATTGGCGACATTCTTCCAAATTTCGACTTTTGAAATTTTAGAAAGGACTTTGCTCCTTTTTCCGAAAATTGTAGGAGATAAGCGAAAAAACATTATTGGAGAACACTCTTCCGGCCATTTCTATGAATGTCCATTATTCAAAACTGTGTTTTTTTGACAATAGGCGACATTCTTCCAAATTTCGACTTTTGAAATTTTAAAAAGGACTTTGCTCCTTTTTCCGAAAATGGTAGAAAATTTGCGAAAAAAAATTATTGGGGAACACTATTCCGGCCATTCCTATGAATGTCCAATATTCAAAAGTGTGTTTTTTTGACAATAGGCGACATTCTTCCAAATTTCGACTTTTGAAATTTTAAAAAGGACTTTGCTCCTTTTTCCGAAAATGGTAGAAAATTTGCGAAAAAAAATTATTGGGGAACACTATTCCGGCCATTCCTATGAATGTCCAATATTCAAAAGTGTGTTTTTTTGACAATAGGCGACATTCTTCCAAATTTCGACTTTTGAAATTTTAAAAAGGAATTTGCTCCTTTTTCCGAAAATTGTAGGAGATAAGCGAAAAAACATTATTGGAGAACACTCTTCCGGCCATTTCTATGAATGTCCATTATTCAAAACTGTGTTTTTTTGACAATAGGCGACATTCTTCCAAATTTCGACTTTTGAAATTTTAAAAAGGACTTTGCTCCTTTTTCCGAAAATGGTAAAAAATTTGCGAAAAAAACATTATTGGGGAACACTCTTCCGGCCTGTTCTATGAATGTCCAATATTCAAAAGTCTTAACAGTGTGTTTTTTTGAAAATTGGCGACATTCTTCCAAATTTCGACTTTTGAAATTTTAGAAAGGACTTTGCTCCTTTTTCCGAAAATTGTAGGAGATAAGCGAAAAAACATTATTGGAGAACACTCTTCCGGCCATTTCTATGAATGTCCATTATTCAAAACTGTGTTTTTTTGACAATAGGCGACATTCTTCCAAATTTCGACTTTTGAAATTTTAAAAAGGAATTTCCTCCTTTTTCCGAAAATGGTAGAAAATTTGCGAAAAAAAATTATTGGGGAACACTATTCCGGCCATTCCTATGAATGTCCAATATTCAAAAGTGTGTTTTTTTGACAATAGGCGACATTCTTCCAAATTTCGACTTTTGAAATTTTAAAAAGGACTTTGCTCCTTTTTCCGAAAATGGTAGAAAATTTGCGAAAAAAAATTATTGGGGAACACTATTCCGGCCATTCCTATGAATGTCCAATATTCAAAAGTGTGTTTTTTTGACAATAGGCGACATTCTTCCAAATTTCGACTTTTGAAATTTTAAAAAGGAATTTGCTCCTTTTTCCGAAAATTGTAGGAGATAAGCGAAAACACATTATTGGAGAACACTCTTCCGGCCTTTTCTATGAATGTCTAATATTCAAAAGTCTTAACAGTGTGTTTTTTTGAAAATTGGCGACATTTATCCAAATTTCAACTTTTGAAATTTTAGAAAGGACTTTGCTCCTTTTTCCGAAAATGGTAAAAAATTTGCGAAAAAAAATTATTGAGGAACACTTTTCCGGCCATTCCTATGAATGTCCAATATTCAAAAGTGTGTTTTTTTGACAATAGGCGACATTTTTCCAAATTTCGACTTTTGAAATTTTAAAAAGGACTTTGCTTCTTTTGCCGAAAATGGTAGAAAATTTGCGGAAAAAAATTATTGGGGAACACTATTCCGGCCATTCCTATGAATGTCCAATACTCAAAAGTGTGTTTTTTTGAAAATTGGCGACATTTATCCAAATTTCAACTTTTGAAATTTTAAAAAGGACTTTGCTCCTTTTTCCGAAAATTGTAGGAAATAAGCGAAAAAACATTATTGGAGAACACTCTTCCGGCCTTTTCTATGAATGTCTAATATTCAAAAGTCTTAACAGTGTGTTTTTTTGAAAATTGGCGACATTTATCCAAATTTCAACTTTTGAAATTTTAGAAAGGACTTTGCTCCTTTTTCCGAAAATGGTAAAAAATTTGCGAAAAAAAATTATTGAGGAACACTTTTCCGGCCATTCCTATGAATGTCCAATATTCAAAAGTGTGTTTTTTTGACAATAGGCGACATTTTTCCAAATTTCGTCTTTTGAAATTTTAAAAAGGACTTTGCTTCTTTTGCCGAAAATGGTAGAAAATTTTCGGAAAAAAATTATTGGGGAACACTATTCCGGCCATTCCTATGAATGTCCAATATTCAAAAGTGTGTTTTTTTGACAATAGGCGACATTCTTCCAAATTTGGACTTTTGAAATTTTAAAAAGGACTTTGCTCCTTTTCCCGAAAATGGCAGAAAATTTGCGAAAAAAAATTATTGGGGAACACTATTCCGGCCATTCCTATGAATGTCCAATATTCAAAAGTGTGTTTTTTTGACAATAGGCGACATTCTTCCAAATTTCGACTTTGGAATTTTAAAAAGGACTTTGCTCCTTTTTCCGAAAATGGTAGAAAATTTGCGAAAAAAAATTATTGGGGAACACTATTCCGGCCATTCCTATGAATGTCCAATATTCAAAAGTGTGTTTTTTTGACAATAGGCGACATTCTTCCAAATTTCGACTTTTGAAATTTTAGAAAGGACTTTGCTCCTTTTTCCGAAAATTGTAGGAGATAAGCGAAAAAACATTATTGGAGAACACTCTTCCGGCCATTTCTATGAATGTCCATTATTCAAAACTGTGTTTTTTTGACAATAGGCGACATTCTTCCAAATTTCGACTTTTGAAATTTTAAAAAGGAATTTCCTCCTTTTTCCGAAAATTGTAGGAGATAAGCGAAAAAACATTATTGGAGAACACTCTTCCGGCCATTTCTATGAATGTCCAATATTCAAAAGTGTGTTTTTTTGACAATAGGCGACATTCTTCCAAATTTCGACTTTTGAAATTTTAAAAAGGACTTTGCTCCTTTTTCCGAAAATGGTAGAAAATTTGCGAAAAAAAATTATTGGGGAACACTATTCCGGCCATTCCTATGAATGTCCAATATTCAAAAGTGTGTTTTTTTGACAATAGGCGACATTCTTCCAAATTTCGACTTTTGAAATTTTAAAAAGGACTTTGCTCCTTTTTCCGAAAATGGTAGAAAATTTGCGAAAAAAAATTATTGGGGAACACTATTCCGGCCATTCCTATGAATGTCCAATATTCAAAAGTGTGTTTTTTTTGACAATAGGCGACATTCTTCCAAATTTCGACTTTTGAAATTTTAAAAAGGAATTTGCTCCTTTTTCCGAAAATTGTAGGAGATAAGCGAAAAAACATTATTGGAGAACACTCTTCCGGCCATTTCTATGAATGTCCAGTATTCAAAAGTCTTAACAGTGTGTTTTTTTATAAATTGGCGACATTTTTCCAAATTTCAACTTTTGAAATTTTAGAAAGGACTTTGCTCCTTTTTCCGAAAATTTAGAAAATTTGCGAAAAAAAATTATTGGGGAACACTATTCCTGCCATTCCTATGAATGTCCAATATTCAAAAGTGTGTTTTTTTGACAATAGGCGACATTCTTCCAAATTTCGACTTTTGAAATTTTAAAAAGGACTTTGCTCCTTTTTCCGAAAATGGTAGAAAATTTGCGAAAAAAAATTATTGGGGAACACTATTCCGGCCATTCCTATGAATGTCCAATATTCAAAAGTGTGTTTTTTTTGACAATAGGCGACATTCTTCCAAATTTCGACTTTTGAAATTTTAAAAAGGACTTTGCTCCTTTTTCCGAAAATGGTAGAAAATTTGCGAAAAAAAATTATTGGGGAACACTATTCCGGCCATTCCTATGAATGTCCAATATTCAAAAGTGTGTTTTTTTGACAATAGGCGACATTCTTCCAAATTTCGACTTTTGAAATTTTAAAAAGGAATTTGCTCCTTTTTCCGAAAATTGTACGAGATAAGCGAAAAAACATTATTGGAGAACACTCTTCCGGCCATTTCTATGAATGTCCAATATTCAAAAGTCTTAACAGTGTGTTTTTTTGAAAATTGGCGACATTTTTCTAAATTTCAACTTTTGAAATTTTAGAAAGGACTTTGCTCCTTTTTCCGAAAATGGTAGAAAATTTGCGAAAAAAAATTATTGGGGAACACTATTCCTGCCATTCCTATGAATGTCCAATATTCAAAAGTGTGTTTTTTTGACAATAGGCGACATTCTTCCAAATTTCGACTTTTGAAATTTTAAAAAGGAATTTGCTCCTTTTTCCGAAAATTGTAGGAGATAAGCGAAAAAACATTATTGGAGAACACTCTTCCGGCCATTTCTATGAATGTCCAATATTCAAAAGTCTTAACAGTGTGTTTTTTTGAAAATTGGCGACATTTTTCCAAATTTCGACTTTTGAAATTTTAAAAAGGACTTTGCTCCTTTTTCCGAAAATGGTAGAAAATTTGCGAAAAAAAATTATTGGGAAACACTATTCCTGCCATTCCTATGAATGTCCAATATTCAAAAGTGTGTTTTTTTGAAAATAGGCGACATTCTTCCAAATTTCGACTTTTGAAATTTTAAAAAGGACTTTGCTCCTTTTCCCGAAGATGGTAGAAAATTTGCGAAAAAAAATTATTGGGAAACACTATTCCTGCCATTCCTATGAATGTCCAATATTCAAAAGTGTGTTTTTTTGAAAATAGGCGACATTCTTCCAAATTTCGACTTTTGAAATTTTAAAAAGGACTTTGCTCATTTTTCCGAAAATTGTAGGAGATAAGCGAAAAAACATTATTGGAGAACACTTTTCCGGCCATTTCTATGAATGTCCAATATTCAAAAGTCTTAACAGTGTGTTTTTTTGAAAATTGGCGACATTTTTCCAAATTTCGACTTTTGAAATTTTAAAAAGGACTTTGCTCCTTTTTCCGAAAATGGTAGAAAATTTGCGAAAAAAATTATTGGGAAACACTATTCCTGCCATTCCTATGAATGTCCAATATTCAAAAGTGTGTTTTTTTGACAATAGGCGACATTCTTCCAAATTTCGACTTTTGAAATTTTAAAAAGGAATTTGCTCCTTTTTCCGAAAATTGTAGGAGATAAGCGAAAAAACATTATTGGAGAACACTCTTCCGGCCATTTCTATGAATGTCCAATATTCAAAAGTCTTAACAGTGTGTTTTTTTGAAAATTGGCGACATTTTTCCAAATTTCGACTTTTGAAATTTTAAAAAGGACTTTGCTCCTTTTTCCGAAAATGGTAGAAAATTTGCGAAAAAAAATTATTGGGAAACACTATTCCTGCCATTCCTATGAATGTCCAATATTCAAAAGTGTGTTTTTTTGAAAATAGGCGACATTCTTCCAAATTTGCACTTTTGAAATTTTAAAAAGGACTTTGCTCCTTTTTCCGAAAATGGCAGAAAATTTGCGGAAATAAATTATTGGGGAACACTATTCCGGCCATTCCTATGAATGTCCAATATTCAAAAGTGTGTTTTTTTGACAATAGGCGACATTCTTCCAAATTTCGACTTTTGAAATTTTAAAAAGGACTTTGCTCCTTTTTCCGAAAATGGTAGAAAATTTGCGAAAAAAAATTATTGGGGAACACTATTCCGGCCATTCCTATGAATGTCCAATATTCAAAAGTGTGTTTTTTTGACAATAGGCGACATTTTTCCAAATTTCGACTTTTGAAATATTAAAAAGGACTTTGCTCCTTTTTCCGAAAATGGTAGAAAATTTTAAAAAAAAAATTATTGGGGAACACTATTCCGGCCATTCCTATGAAGGTCCAATATTCGAAAGTGTGTTTTTTTGACAATAGGCGACATTCTTCCAAATTTGCACTTTTGAAATTTTAAAAAGGACTTTGCTCCTTTTCCCGAAAATGGCAGAAAATTTGCGAAAAAAAATTATTGCGGAACACTATTCCGGCCATTCCTATGAATGTCCAATATTCAAAAGTGTGTTTTTTAGGACAATATCTGAATATATATGAATGTCCAATATTCAAAAGTGTGTTTTTTAGGACAATATCTGAATATATATGAATGTCCAATATTCAAAAGTGTGTTTTTTTGACAATAGGCGACATTCTTCCAAATTTCGACTTTTGCAATTTTAGAAAGGACTTTGCTTCTTTTTCCGAAAATGGTAGAAAATTTGCGAAAAAAAATTATTGGGGAACACTATTCCGGCCATTCCTATGAATGTCCAATATTCGAAAGTGTGTTTTTTTGACAATAGGCGACATTCTTCCAAATTTGCACTTTTGAAATTTTAAAAAGGACTTTGCTCCTTTTCCCGAAAATGGCAGAAAATTTGCGAAAAAAAATTATTGCGGAACACTATTCCGGCCATTCCTATGAATGTCCAATATTCAAAAGTGTGTTTTTTAGGACAATATCTGAATATATATGAATGTCCAATATTCAAAAGTGTGTTTTTTTGACAATAGGCGACATTCTTCCAAATTTCGACTTTTGAAATTTTAAAAAGGACTTTGCTCCTTTTTCCGAAAATGGTAAAAAATTTGCGAAAAAAAATTATTGGGGAACACTTTTCCGGCCATTCCTATGAATGTCCAATATTCAAAAGTGTGTTTTTTTGACAATAGGCGACATTCTTCCAAATTTCGACTTTTGAAATTTTAAAAAGGACTTTGCTCCTTTTTCCGAAAATGGTAGAAAATTTGCGAAAAAAAATTATTGCGGAACACTATTCCGGCCATTCCTATGAATGTCCAATATTCAAAAGTGTGTTTTTTTGGACAATATCTGAATATATATGAATGTCCAATATTCAAAAGTCTTAACAGTGTGTTTTTTTGAAAATTGGCGACATTTATCCAAATTTCAACTTTTGAAATTTTAGAAAGGACTTTGCTCCTTTTTCCGAAAATGGTAGAAAATTTGCGAAAAAAAATTATTGGGGAACACTATTCCGGCCATTCCTATGAATGTCCAATATCCAAAAGTGTGTTTTTTTGACAATAGGCGACATTCTTCCAAATTTCGACTTTTGAAATTTTAAAAAGGACTTTGCTCCTTTTTCCGAAAATGGTAGAAAATTTGCGAAAAAAAATTATTGGGGAACACTATTCCTGCCATTCCTATGAATGTCCAATATTCAAAAGTATGTTTTTTTGACAATAGGCGACATTCTTCAAAATTTGGACTTTTGAAATTTTAAATAGGACTTTGCTCCTTTTTCCGAAAATTGTAGGAGATAAGCGAAAAAAATTATTGGAGAACACTCTTCAGGCCATTCCTATGAATGTCCAATATTCAAAATTCTTAACAGTGTGTTTTTTTGACAATAGGCGATATTCTTCCAAATTTCGACTTTTGAAATTTTAGAAAGGACTTTGCTCCTTTTTCCGAAAATGGTAAAAAATTTGCGAAAAAAAATTATTGGGGAACACTTTTCCGGCCATTCCTATGAATGTCCAATATTCAAAAGTGTGTTTTTTTGACAATAGGCGACATTCTTCCAAATTTCGACTTTTGAAATTTTAAAAAGGACTTTGGTCCTTTTTCCGAAAATTTGCGAAAAAAAAATTATTGGGGAACACTATTCCGGCCATTCCTATGAATGTCCAATATTCAAAAGTGTGTTTTTTTGACAATAGGCGACATTTTTCCAAATTTCGACTTTTGAAATTTTAAAAAGGACTTTGCTTCTTTTTCCGAAAATGGTAGAAAATTTGCGAAAAAAAATTATTGGGGAACACTATTCCGGCCATTCCTATGAATGTCCAATATTCAAAAGTGTGTTTTTTTGACAATAGGCGACATTCTTCCAAATTTCGACTTTTGAAATTTTAAAAAGGACTTTGGTCCTTTTTCCGAAAATTTGCGAAAAAAAAATTATTGGGGAACACTATTCCGGCCATTCCTATGAATGTCCAATATTCAAAAGTGTGTTTTTTTGACAATAGGCGACATTCTTCCAAATTTCGACTTTTGCAATTTTAAAAAGGGCTTTGCTCCTTTTTCCGAAAATGGTAGAAAATTTGCGAAAAAAAATTATTGGGGAACACTATTTCTGCCATTCCTATGAATGTCCAATATTCAAAAGTGTGTTTTTTTGACAATAGGCGACATTCTTCCAAATTTCGACTTTTGAAATTTTAAAAAGGACTTTGCTCCTTTTTCCGAAAATGGTAGAAAATTTGCGAAAAAAAATTATTGCGGAACACTATTCCGGCCATTCCTATGAATGTCCAATATTCAAAAGTGTGTTTTTTTGGACAATATCTGAATATATATGAATGTCCAATATTCAAAAGTCTTAACAGTGTGTTTTTTTGAAAATTGGCGACATTTATCCAAATTTCAACTTTTGAAATTTTAGAAAGGACTTTGCTCCTTTTTCCGAAAATGGTAGAAAATTTGCGAAAAAAAATTATTGGGGAACACTATTCCGGCCATTCCTATGAATGTCCGATATCCAAAAGTGTGTTTTTTTGACAATAGGCGACATTCTTCCAAATTTCGACTTTTGAAATTTTAAAAAGGACTTTGCTCCTTTTTCCGAAAATGGTAGAAAATTTGCGAAAAAAAATTATTGGGGAACACTATTCCTGCCATTCCTATGAATGTCCAATATTCAAAAGTATGTTTTTTTGACAATAGGCGACATTCTTCAAAATTTGGACTTTTGAAATTTTAAAAAGGACTTTGCTCCTTTTTCCGAAAATTGTAGGAGATAAGCGAAAAAAATTATTGGAGAACACTCTTCAGGCCATTCCTATGAATGTCCAATATTCAAAATTCTTAACAGTGTGTTTTTTTGACAATAGGCGATATTCTTCCAAATTTCGACTTTTGAAATTTTAGAAAGGACTTTGCTCCTTTTTCCGAAAATGGTAAAAAATTTGCGAAAAAAAATTATTGGGGAACACTTTTCCGGCCATTCCTATGAATGTCCAATATTCAAAAGTGTGTTTTTTTGACAATAGGCGACATTCTTCCGAATTTCGACTTTTGAAATTTTAAAAAGGACTTTGCTTCTTTTTTCGAAAATGGTAGAAAATTTGCGAAAAAAAATTATTGGGGAACACTATTCCGGCCATTCCTATGAATGTCCAATATTCAAAAGTGTGTTTTTTTGACAATAGGCGACATTCTTCCGAATTTCGACTTTTGAAATTTTAAAAAGGACTTTGCTTCTTTTTTCGAAAATGGTAGAAAATTTGCGAAAAAAAATTATTGGGGAACACTATTCCGGCCATTCCTATGAATGTCCAATATTCAAAAGTGTGTTTTTTTGACAATAGGCGACATTCTTCCGAATTTCGACTTTTGAAATTTTAAAAAGGACTTTGCTTCTTTTTTCGAAAATGGTAGAAAATTTGCGAAAAAAAATTATTGGGGAACACTATTCCGGCCATTCCTATGAATGTCCAATATTCAAAAGTGTGTTTTTTTGACAATAGGCGACGTTCTTCCAAATTTCGACTTTTGAAATTTTAAAAAGGACTTTGCTCCTTTTTCCGAAAATGGTAGAAAATTTGCGAAAAAAAATTATTGGGGAACACTATTCCGGCCATTCCTATGAATGTCCAATATTCAAAAGTGTGTTTTTTTGACAATAGGCGACATTCTTCCAAATTTCGACTTTTGAAATTTTAAAAAGGACTCTGGTCCTTTTTCCGAAAATTTGCGAAAAAAAAATTATTGGGGAACACTATTCCGGCCATTCCTATGAATGTCCAATATTCAAAAGTGTGTTTTTTTGACAATAGGCGACATTTTTCCAAATTTCGACTTTTGAAATTTTAAAAAGGACTTTGCTTCTTTTGCCGAAAATGGTAGAAAATTTGCGAAAAAAAATTATTGGGGAACACTATTCCGGCCATTCCTATGAATGTCCAATATTCAAAAGTGTGTTTTTTTTGACAATAGGCGACATTCTTCCAAATTTCGACTTTTGAAATTTTAAAAAGGACTTTGGTCCTTTTTCCGAAAATTTGCGAAAAAAAAATTATTGGGGAACACTATTCCGGCCATTCCTATGAATGTCCAATATTCAAAAGTGTGTTTTTTTGACAATAGGCGACATTTTTCCAAATTTCGACTTTTGAAATTTTAAAAAGGACTTTGGTCCTTTTTCCAAAAATTGTAGGAGATAAGCGAAAAAACATTATTGGAGAACACTCTTCCGGCCATTTCTATGAATGTCCAATATTCAAAAGTCTTAACAGTGTGTTTTTTTGAAAATTGGCGACATTTTTCCAAATTTCGACTTTTGAAATTTTAAAAAGGACTTTGCTCCTTTTTCCGAAAATGGTAGAAAATTTGCGAAAAAAAATTATTGGGGAACACTATTCCGGCCATTCCTATGAATGTCCAATATTCAAAAGTGTGTTTTTTGGCAATAGGCGACATTCTTCCAAATTTCGACTTTTGAAATTTTAAAAAGGAATTTGCTCCTTTTTCCGAAAATTGTAGGAGATAAGCGAAAAAACATTATTGGAGAACACTCTTCCGGCCATTTCTATGAATGTCCAATATTCAAAAGTCTTAACAGTGTGTTTTTTTGAAAATTGGCGACATTTTTCCAAATTTCAACTTTTGAAATTTTAAAAAGGACATTGCTCCTTTTTCCGAAAATGGTAGAAAATTTGCGAAAAAAAATTATTGGGGAACACTATTCCTGCTATTCCTATGAATGTCCAATATTCAAAAGTGTGTTTTTTTGAAAATAGGCGACATTCTTCCAAATTTCGACTTTTGAAATTTTAAAAAGGACTTTGCTCCTTTTTCCGAAAATGGTAGAAAATTTGCGAAAAAAAATTATTCGGGAACACTATTCCTGCCATTCCTATGAATGTCCAATATTCAAAAGTGTGTTTTTTTGAAAATAGGCGACATTCTTCCAAATTTCGACTTTTGAAATTTTAAAAAGGACTTTGCTCCTTTTTTCCGAAAATGGTAGAAAATTTGCGAAAAAAAATTATTGGGGAACACCATTCCTATGAATGTCCAATATTCAAAAGTGTGTTTTTTTGACAATAGGCGACATTCTTCCAAATTTCGACTTTTGAAATTTTAAAAAGGACTTTGCTCCTTTTTCCGAAAATGGTAGAAAATTTGCGAAAAAAAATTATTGCGGAACACCATTCCTATGAATGTCCAATATTCAAAAGTGTGTTTTTTTGACAATAGGCGACATTCTTCCAAATTTCGACTTTTGAAATTTTAAAAAGGACTTTGCTCCTTTTTCCGAAAATGGTAGAAAATTTGCGAAAAAAAATTATTGGGGAACACTATTCCGGCCATTCCTATGAAGGTCCAATATTCGAAAGTGTGTTTTTTTGACAATAGGCGACATTCTTCCAAATTTGGACTTTTGAAATTTTAAAAAGGACTTTGCTCCTTTTTCCGAAAATGGTAGAAAATTTGCGAAAAAAAATTATTCGGGAACACTATTCCTGCCATTCCTATGAATGTCCAATATTCAAAAGTGTGTTTTTTTGAAAATAGGCGACATTCTTCCAAATTTCGACTTTTGAAATTTTAAAAAGGACTTTGCTCCTTTTTTCCGAAAATGGTAGAAAATTTGCGAAAAAAAATTATTGGGGAACACCATTCCTATGAATGTCCAATATTCAAAAGTGTGTTTTTTTGAAAATAGGCGACATTCTTCCAAATTTCGACTTTTGAAATTTTAAAAAGGACTTTGCTCCTTTTTTCCGAAAATGGTAGAAAATTTGCGAAAAAAAATTATTGGGGAACACCATTCCTATGAATGTCCAATATTCAAAAGTGTGTTTTTTTGACAATAGGCGACATTCTTCCAAATTTCGACTTTTGAAATTTTAAAAAGGACTTTGCTCCTTTTCCCGAAAATGGCAGAAAATTTGTGAAAAAAAATTATTGGGGAATACTATTCCGGCCATTCCTATGAATGTCCAATATTCAAAAGTGTGTTTTTTGGACAATATCTGAATATATATGAATGTCCAATATTCAAAAGTTTTTTTTTTGACAATAGGCGACATTCTTCCAAATTTCGACTTTTGCAATTTTAAAAAGGGCTTTGCTCCTTTTTCCGAAAATGGTAGAAAATTTGCGAAAATAAATTATTGGGGAACACTATTCCGGCCATTCCTATGAAGGTCCAATATTCGAAAGTGTGTTTTCTTGACAATAGGCGACATTCTTCCAAATTTGGACTTTTGAAATTTTAAAAAGGACTTTGCTCCTTTTTCCGAAAATGGTAGAAAATTTGCGAAAAAAATAATTGGGGAACACTATTCCTGCCATTCCTATGAATGTCCAATATTCAAAAGTGTGTTTTTTTGAAAATAGGCGACATTCTTCCAAATTTCGACTTTTGAAATCTTAAAAAGGACTTTGCTCGTTTTTCCGAAAATGGTAGAAAATTTGCGAAACAAAATTATTGGGGAACACTATTCCGGCCATTCCTATGAATGTCCAATATTCAAAAGTGTGTTTTTTTGACAATAGGCGACATTCTTCCAAATTTCGATTTTTGAAATATTAAAAAGGACTTTGCTCCTTTTTCCGAAAATTGTAGGAGATAAGCGAAAAAAAATTATAGGGGAACACTCTTCCGGCCATTTCTATGAATGTCCAATATTCAAAAGTGTGTTTTTTTGACAATAGGCGACATTCTTCCAAATTTCGGCTTTTGAAATTTTAAAAAGGACTTTGCTCCTTTTTCCGGAAATTGTAAGAGATAAGCGAAAAAACATTATTGGAGAACACTCTTCCGGCCATTTCTATGAATGTCCAATATTCAAAAGTCTTAACAGTGTGTTTTTTTGAAAATTGGCGACATTCTTCCAAATTTAGACTTTTGAAATTTTAAAAAGGACTTTGGTCCTTTTTCCGAAAATGGTAGAAAATTTGCGAAAAAAAATTACTGGGGAACACTATTCCTGCCATTCCTATGAATGTCCAATATTCAAAAGTGTGTTTTTTTGAAAATTGGCGACATTCTTCCAAATTTCGATTTTTGCAATCTTAAAAAGGACTTTGCTCCTTTTTCCGAAAATGGTAGAAAATTTGCGAAAAAAAAATTATTGGGGAACACTATTCCTGCCATTCCTATGAATGTCCAATATTCAAAAGTGTGTTTTTTTGAAAATAGGCGACATTCTTCCAAATTTCGACTTTTGCAATTTTAAAAGGGACTTTGCTCCTTTTTCCGAAAATGGTAGAAAATTTGCGAAAAAAAATTATTGGGGAACACTATTCCTGCCATTCCTATGAATGTCCAATATTCAAAAGTGTGTTTTTTTGAAAATAGGCGACATTCTTCCAAATTTCGACTTTTGAAATTTTAAAAAGGACTTTGCTCCTTTTTCCGAAAATGGTAAAAAATTGGCGAAAAACAATTATTGGGGAACACTATTCCTGCCATTCCTATGAATGTCCAATATTCAAAAGTGTGTTTTTTTGACAATAGGCGACATTCTTCCAAATTTCGACTTTTAATGTCCAATATTCAAAAGTGTGTTTTTTTGACAATAGGCGACATTCTTCCAAATTTCGATTTTTGAAATTTTAAAAAGGACTTTGCTCCTTTTTCCGAAAATTGTAGGAGATAAGCGAAAAAAAATTATTGGGGAACACTATGCCTGCCATTCCTATGAATGTCCAATATTCAAAAGTGTGTTTTTTTGAAAATAGGCGACATTCTTCCAAATTTCGACTTTTGAAATTTTAAGAAGGACTTTGCTCCTTTTTCCGAAAATGGTAGAAAATTTGGGAAAAAAAAATTTTGGGGAACACTATTCCGGCCATTCCTATGAATGTCCAATATTCAAAAGTGTGTTTTTTTTGACAATAGGCGACATTCTTCCAAATTTCGATTTTTGAAATTTTAAAAAGGACTTTGCTCCTTTTTCCGAAAATTGTAGGAGATAAGCGAAAAAAAATTATTGGGGAACACTATTCCTGCCATTCCTATGAATGTCCAATATTCAAAAGTGTGTTTTTTTGAAAATAGGCAACATTCTTCCAAATTTCGACTTTCGAAATTTTAAAAAGGACTTTGCTCCTTTTTCCGAAAATGGTAGAAAATTTGCGAAAAAAATTTTTGGGGAACACTATTCCTGCCATTCCTATGAATGTCCAATATTCAAAAGTGTGTTTTTTTGAAAATAGGCAACATTCTTCCAAATTTCGACTTTTGAAATTTTAAAAAGGACTTTGCTCCTTTTTCCGAAAATTGTAGGAGATAAGCGAAAAAGCATTATTAGAGAACACTCTTCCGGCCATTTTTATGAATGTCCAATATTTAAAAGTCTTAACAGTGTGTTTTTTTGAAAATTGGCGACATTTTTCCAAATTTCAACTTTTGAAATTTTAGAAAGGACTTTGCTCCTTTTTCCGAAAATGGTAGAAAAATTGCGAAAAAAATTTTTGGGAACACTATTCCTGCCATTCCTATGAATGTCCAATATTCAAAAGTGTGTTTTTTTGAAAATAGGCGACATTCTTCCAAATTTCGACTTTTGAAATTTTAAAAAGGACTTTGCTCCTTTTTCCGAAAATGGTAAAAAATTTGCGAAAAAAAATTATTGGGGAACACTATTCCTGCCATTCCTATTGTTACCGCCACTCATAAATCGCTAATATGACACTACTGTTACCGCCACTCATAAATAGCTAATATGACATTACTGTTACCGCCACTCATAAATCGCTAATATGACATTACTGTTATCGATATGTAGAGAGATGAGCATGGCAAAATGTTCAATTATTCCTTTTAATTTTCCACGCGGTATAATTATGAGGCCATATTTAATCAAGACCACATACATAGGTATATAAAACACCTACATAGATTGAAGATATTCATTCGTTCAGGTCATAAGGATTACGAAGCTTCGCTTGGAGTAGCCATACATAAAAGTTAGTATATCAGCAGTTTAGTATGTAAGTTTGTATAAGTTTGTATATAAATTGTAAATTTATTTATAATTTTAGGAATTTTAACATATTAAAGAGTAAGAATAAAGAATTAAAGTTTTCTAAAATTCTTACACTTGTGTTTATAATCTACATTGGCTATCTTGAGCTTGGGCCGCTTCACCCGCAACATTAAAATTCTTTTATAAGAAAGTATATAATACTTTATATACTTTTTATAATACATAAAATTCTTTTATGTGCCTCATCGGATCGTTTGAAGGAATCATCTTGGGTGTTAAAACGTAAGTCCTAACAGAATGCAACCTTCCACTCCCTCACAGGGTCAACCACTAAGCCGTCAACGACCAACTCAGTTAAGTCCTGCACTGAACAACTGTAACATTTGCAACAAGTCCACAGACAACGAAAAATTTATAAAATGCAGCAAGTGCCATCTTAATTTTCATTTACCATGTGTCAATCTCAGCAGCAATCAAGACCAACCTACATGGAGTTGCCAAAATTGTACGGTACAACATCAAATCACGATCGATTCTGCCTCTTCCATTCGTAGTGGCTCTTCGGCCGCTTCCCGCTCCCGCCGACAAGCTCTTGAGCTACGACGTCTAGAAGAAGAGACACAACTTGAAAGAGATTTCATTAAAAAGAAATACCAAATTCTCGAACAAGCAGTAGATGATTTCGAGGACGCACAATCAGTTAATAAACACTCAGCTGTCAGATCTGTACATGAGTGGTTAGATAATCAAATCCAACTCCCTACTTCGGCTATTGCAACCGCACACCAAAATATAGTTTCCGCAGCTCGTCAGTTTGAAACGCCACCTTACACATTTGTACCACAAGCCACAACAACGCAAGAAATGCCTAACACTACTAAACCATATTGCCAAAACGTAAGTAATGACTTAGTTTATACGACAAAAACAATAACTCGGCCCGTATGTACAACTACGTCATTCGTTAATAACATGTCTTCATTTATTAATGACCCAACAACGTACCGTCAGCAGCCGACAACGGCAAATTTATGTAATAATTCAGACAACGTAAATGCAGAAAATCACACATTAGAGACACCTGTACAATTTGGTTACATGGATTCAACGTTTTCCATGAACCCATCAAACCTCCAACCTGTTATATTACCTTCTCACAGGCTTTCGCAACAACAAATAAGCACGCGGCAGTCAGTACCAAAAGAGCTTCCAATTTTTACCGGCACTCCTGAAGAATGGCCCTTGTTTAGTGCCACATATGACTGGTCGACAGCAGTCTGTTTTAATACTTTTGCATTTATAGACGAGGGTTCGTCTGTAAGTCTGGTAAATGAACAATTAATTAATAAACTAGATTTAAATGGTGAGTCACAACCTCTATGCTTGAAATGGACAGGTGAAATAGGTCGCAACGAAGAAGACTCAAAAATAGTCTCAATGAAAATTTCAGGTATGAATAAAACTGAATTTTCTATTTCTGTTCGTACGGTTAAACAACTATCGCTTCCGAGTCAGAGCTTTAATTATAAAAAGTTACGTAAAAAATGTCCGCACCTTAAAGGGCTACCCATCGCCGATTTTGAAAATGCTGTACCAGATGTACTTTTAGGATTAAATAACTTGAAATTATGTGTGCCAACTCGTGTTAAAGAAGGCAAGAAAAACGAACTCGTCGCTTTACATACTCGCCTCGGCTGGCTAATATGTGGCAACTCCAGTGTTGGAGAAAAGGCCCAAATTAAATATAATTTTTACTCTTGCGAGTGTAAAGGTGAAAACGACCAAATTCTTACTCACTTACTCAAACAGTTTTATACAACTGAGTTAGCAGGGATAAGTAACTATATTCCAGCTCTTGGAAAAGATGACCAAAGGGCATTAAGTTTGCTAGAAACATATACGAAACAAAGATGCGATGGCCATTACGAGTCAGCTTTGCTGTGGCGATATGACAATATTACACTTCCACAAAGCTTTGATATGGCGAAGAGACGACTGATTTGTCTCGAAAAAACTCTAAGAAAAAATAAAGAGTTGTTTGAACATTTCGAAAAAACAATTTCTGAATATTTTGAAAGAAATTACATAGCCAAAGTAAACAATGAAGATGATAAACAAAATGTATGGTATTTACCAATGTTTCCGGTATTTAACAAAAACAAACCGAATAAAACAAGAATAGTTTGGGATGCGGCCGCGAAGGCAAATGGTATTTCACTTAACTCTATGCTGCTTAAAGGGCCAGATTTGCTGTCTTCTCTTGCAGCTATTCTTTTTTCGTTTTCGGCAAAGGCAAATTGCAATCTGTGGTGACATCGAACAAATGTTCCATCAGATTTATATACGCGATGAAGACTGCCATGCGCAAAGATTTTTATGGCGCAGCTGCGACGATCCAAATAACCCGAGAAACGTGTGGCCAAAAGGAAAGGTCATCGAAGTTGCCAAATCCGAAGATGGACAAGTACGAAAGGCAAAAGTTTTGACAGTTTGTGGCGTTTTAGAAAGACCTGCTGCAAAATTAGCGGTTTTAGACGTGGCTGAAAGAAAGTAGAGTAAGTCTTCGAAATCTCGCCATACTGTGGGGGAGTGTTACCGCCACTCATAAATCGCTAATATGACACTACTGTTACCGCCACTCATAAATAGCTAATATGACATTACTGTTACCGCCACTCATAAATCGCTAATATGACATTACTGTTATCGATATGTAGAGAGATGAGCATGGCAAAATGTTCAATTATTCCTTTTAATTTTCCACGCGGTATAATTATGAGGCCATATTTAATCAAGACCACATACATAGGTATATAAAACACCTACATAGATTGAAGATATTCATTCGTTCAGGTCATAAGGATTACGAAGCTTCGCTTGGAGTAGCCATACATAAAAGTTAGTATATCAGCAGTTTAGTATGTAAGTTTGTATAAGTTTGTATATAAATTGTAAATTTATTTATAATTTTAGGAATTTTAACATATTAAAGAGTAAGAATAAAGAATTAAAGTTTTCTAAAATTCTTACACTTGTGTTTATAATCTACATTGGCTATCTTGAGCTTGGGCCGCTTCACCCGCAACACCTATGAATGTCCAATATTCAAAAGTGTGTTTTTTTGACAATAGGCGACATTCTTCAAAATTTGGACTTTTGAAATTTTAAAAAGGACTTTGCTCCTTTTTCCGAAAATTGTAAGAGATAAGCGAAAAAAATTATTGGAGAACACTCTGCCGGCCATTCCTATGAATGTCCAATATTCAAAAGTCTTAACAGTGTGTTTTTTTGAAAATTGGCGACATTCTTCCAAATTTCGATTTTTGAAATTTTAGAAAGGACTTTGCTCCTTTTTCCGAAAATGGTAGAAAAATTGCGAAAAAAATTTTTGGGACCACTATTCCTGCCATTCCTATGAATGTCCAATATTCAAAAGTGTGTTTTTTTGAAAATAGGCGACATTCTTCCAAATTTCGACTTTTGAAATTTTAAAAAGGACTTTGCTCCTTTTTCCGAAAATGGTAAAAAATTTGCGAAAAAAAATTATTGGGGAACACTATTCCTGCCATTCCTATGAATGTCCAATATTCAAAAGTGTGTTTTTTTGAAAATAGGCGACATTCTTCCAAATTTCGACTTTTGAAATTTTAAAAAGGACTTTTCTCCTTTTTCCGAAAATGATAAAAAAAAAGCGAAACAAAATTATTAGGGAACACTATTCCGGCCATTCCTATGAATGTCCAATATTCAAAAGTGTGTTTTTTTGACAATAGGCGACATTCTTCCAAATTTCGATTTTTGAAATTTTAAAAAGGACTTTGCTCCTTTTTCCGAAAATTGTAGGAGATAAGCGAAAAAAAATTATTGGGGAACACTATTCCTGCCATTCCTATGAATGTCCAATATTCAAAAGTGTGTTTTTTTGAAAATAGGCGACATTCTTCCAAATTTCGACTTTTGAAATTTTAAAAAGGACTTTGCTCCTTTTTCCGAAAATGGTAGAAAATTTGCGAAAAAATATTATTGGGGAACACTATTCCGGCCATTCCTATGAATGTCCAATATTCAAAAGTGTGTTTTTTTGAAAATAGGCGACATTTTTCCAAATTTCGACTTATGAAATTTTAAAAAGGACTTTGCTCCTTTTTCCGAAAATGGTAGAAAATTTGCGAAAAAAAATTATTGGGGAACACTATTCCTGCCATTCCTATGAAGGTCCAATATTCGAAAGTGTGTTTTTTTGACAATAGGCGACATTCTTCCAAATTTGGACTTTTGAAATTTTAAAAAGGACTTTGCTCCTTTTCCCGAAAATGGCAGAAAATTTGCGAAAAAAAATTATTGGGGAACACTATTCCGGCCATTCCTATGAATGTCCAATATTCAAAAGTGTGTTTTTTGGACAATATCTGAATATATATGAATGTCCAATATTCAAAAGTGTGTTTTTTTGACAATAGGCGACATTCTTCCAAATTTCGACTTTTGCAATTTTAAAAAGGGCTTTGCTCCTTTTTCCGAAAATGGTAGAAAATTTGCGAAAAAAAATAATTGGGGAACACTATTCCTGCCATTCCTATGAATGTCCAATATTCGAAAGTGTGTTTTCTTGACAATAGGCGACATTCTTCCAAATTTCGACTTTTGAAATTTTAAAAAGGACTTTGCTCCTTTTTCCGAAAATGGTAGAAAATTTGCGAAAAAAAATAATTGGGGAACACTATTCCTGCCATTCCTATGAATGTCCAATATTCAAAAGTGTGTTTTTTTTGAAAATAGGCGACATTCTTCCAAATTTCGACTTTTGAAATTTTAAAAAGGACTTTGCTCCTTTTTCCGAAAATGGTAAAAAATTTGCGAAAAACAATTATTGGGGAACACTATTCCTGCCATTCCTATGAATGTCCAATATTCAAAAGTGTGTTTTTTTGACAATAGGCGACATTCTTCCAAATTTCGACTTTTGAAATCTTAAAAAGGACTTTGCTCCTTTTTCCGAAAATGGTAGAAAATTTGCGAAAAAAAATTATTGGGGAACACTATTCCTGCCATTCCTATGAATGTCCAATATTCAAAAGTGTGTTTTTTTGACAATAGGTGACATTCTTCCAAATTTCGATTTTTGAAATTTTAAAAAGGACTTTGCTCCTTTTTCCGAAAATTGTAGGAGATAAGCGAAAAAAAATTATTGGGGAACACTATTCCTGCCATTCCTATGAATGTCCACTATTCAAAAGTGTGTTTTTTTGAAAATAAGCGACATTCTTCCAAATTTCGACTTTTGAAATTTTAAAAAGGACTTTGCTCCTTTTTCCGAAAATGGTAAAAAATTTGCGAAAAAAAATTATTGGGGAACACTATTCCTGCCATTCCTATGAATGTCCAATATTCAAAAGTGTGTTTTTTTTACAATAGGCGACATTCTTCCAAATTTCGACTTTTGCAATTTTAAAAAGGGCTTTGCTCCTTTTTCCGAAAATGGTAGAAAATTTGCGAAAATAAATTATTGGGGAACACTATTCCGGCCATTCCTATGAATGTCCAATATTCGAAAGTGTGTTTTCTTGACAATAGGCGACATTCTTCCAAATTTCGACTTTTGAAATTTTAAAAAGGACTTTGCTCCTTTTTCCGAAAATGGTAGAAAATTTGCGAAAAAAAATAATTGGGGAACACTATTCCTGCCATTCCTATGAATGTCCAATATTCAAAAGTGTGTTTTTTTTGACAATAGGCGACATTCTTCCAAATTTCGATTTTTGAAATTTTAAAAAGGACTTTGCTCCTTTTTCCGAAAATTGAAGGAGATAAGCGAAAAAAAATTATTGGGGAACACTATTCCTGCCATTCCTATGAATGTCCAATATTCAAAAGTGTGTTTTTTTTGACAATAGGCGACATTCTTCCAAATTTCGATTTTTGAAATTTTAAAAAGGACTTTGCTCCTTTTTCCGAAAATTGTAGGAGATAAGCGAAAAAAAATTATTGGGGAACACTATTCCTGCCATTCCTATGAATGTCCACTATTCAAAAGTGTGTTTTTTTGAAAATAGGCGACATTCTTCCAAATTTCAACTTTTGAAATTTTAAGAAGGAATTTGCTCCTTTTTCCGAAAATTGTAGGAGATAAGCGAAAAAACATTATTGGAGAACACTCTTCCGGCCATTTCTATGAATGTCCAATATTCAAAAGTATTAACAGTGTGTTTTTTTGAAAATTGGCGACATTTTTCCAAATTTCGACTTTTGAAATTTTAAAAAGGACTTTGCTCCTTTTTCCGAAAATGGTAGAAAATTTGGGAAAAAAAATTATTGGGGAAGACTATTCCTGCCATTCCTATGAATGTCCAATATTCAAAAGTGTGTTTTTTTTGACAATAGGCGACATTCTTCCAAATTTCGATTTTTGAAATTTTAAAAAGGACTTTGCTCCTTTTTCCGAAAATTGTAGGAGATAAGCGAAAAAAAATTATTGGGGAACACTATTCCTGCCATTCCTATGAATGTCCAATATTCAAAAGTGTGTTTTTTTGAAAATAGGCGACATTCTTCCAAATTTCGACTTTTGAAATTTTAAAAAGGACTTTGCTCCTTTTTCCAAAAATTGTAGGAGATAAGCAAAAAAAAATTATTGGGGAACACTATTCCGGCCATTCCTATGAATGTCCAATATTCAAAAGTGTGTTTTTTTGACAATAGGCGACATTCTTCCAAATTTCGATTTTTGAAATTTTAAAAAGGACTTTGCTCCTTTTTCCGAAAATTGTAGGAGATAAGCGAAAAAAAATTATTGGGGAACACTATTCCTGCCATTCCTATGAATGTCCAATATTCAAAAGTGTGTTTTTTTTGACAATAGGCGACATTCTTCCAAATTTCGATTTTTGAAATTTTAAAAAGGACTTTGCTCCTTTTTCCGAAAATTGTAGGAGATAAGCGAAAAAAAATTATTGGGGAACACTATTCCTGCCATTCCTATGAATGTCCAATATTCAAAAGTGTGTTTTTTTTGACAATAGGCGACATTCTTCCAAATTTCGATTTTTGAAATTTTAAAAAGGACTTTGCTCCTTTTTCCGAAAATTGTAGGAGATAAGCGAAAAAAAATTATTGGGGAACACTATTCCTGCCATTCCTATGAATGTCCAATATTCAAAAGTGTGTTTTTTTGAAAATAGGCGACATTCTTCCAAATTTCGACTTTTGAAATTTTAAAAAGGACTTTGCTCCTTTTTCCAAAAATTGTAGGAGATAAGCAAAAAAAAATTATTGGGGAACACTATTCCGGCCATTCCTATGAATGTCCAATATTCAAAAGTGTGTTTTTTTGACAATAGGCGACATTCTTCCAAATTTCGATTTTTGAAATTTTAAAAAGGACTTTGCTCCTTTTTCCGAAAATTGTAGGAGATAAGCGAAAAAAAATTATTGGGGAACACTATTCCTGCCATTCCTATGAATGTCCAATATTCAAAAGTGTGTTTTTTTGAAAATAGGCGACATTCTTCCAAATTTCGACTTTTGAAATTTTAAGAAGGACTTTGCTCCTTTTTCCGAAAATGGTAGAAAATTTGGGAAAAAAAAATTATTGGGGAACACTATTCCGGCCATTCCTATGAATGTCCAATATTCAAAAGTGTGTTTTTTTGACAATAGGCGACATTCTTCCAAATTTCGATTTTTGAAATTTTAAAAAGGACTTTGCTCCTTTTTCCGAAAATTGTAGGAGATAAGCGAAAAAAAAATTATTGGGGAACACTATTCCTGCCATTCCTATGAATGTCCAATATTCAAAAGTGTGTTTTTTTGAAAATAGGCGACATTCTTCCAAATTTCGACTTTCGAAATTTTAAAAAGGACTTTGCTCCTTTTTCCGAAAATGCTAGAAAATTTGCGAAAAAAATTTTTGGGGAACACTATTCCTGCCATTCCTATGAATGTCCAATATTAAAAAGTGTGTTTTTTTGAAAATAGGCAACATTCTTCCAAATTTCGACTTTTGAAATTTTAAAAAGGACTTTGCTCCTTTTTCCGAAAATTGTAGGAGATAAGCGAAAAAACATTATTAGAGAACACTCTTCCGGCCATTTTTATGAATGTCCAATATTTAAAAGTCTTAACAGTGTGTTTTTTTGAAAATTGGCGACATTTTTCCAAATTTCAACTTTTGAAATTTTAGAAAGGACTTTGCTCCTTTTTCCGAAAATGGTAGAAAATTTGCGAAAAAAAATAATTGGGGAACACTATTCCTGCCATTCCTATGAATGTCCAATATTCAAAAGTGTGTTTTTTTGAAAATAAGCGACATTCTTCCAAATTTCGACTTTTGAAATTTTAAGAAGGACTTTGCTCCTTTTTCCGAAAATGCTAGAAAATTTGGGAAAAAAAAATTATTGGGGAACACTATTCCGGCCATTCCTATGAATGTCCACTATTCAAAAGTGTGTTTTTTTGAAAATAAGCGACATTCTTCCAAATTTCGACTTTTGAAATTTTAAAAAGGACTTTGCTCCTTTTTCCGATTGTATTGTAGGAGATAAGCGAAAAAAAATTATTGGGGAACACTATTCCTGCCATTCCTATGAATGTCCAATATTCAAAAGTGTGTTTTTTTGACAATAGGCGACATTCTTCCAAATTTCGACTTTTGAAATTTTAAAAAGGACGTTGCTCCTTTTTCCGAAAATGGTAGAAAATTTGCGAAAAAAAATTATTGGGGAACACTATTCCTGCCATTCCTATGAAGGTCCAATATTCGAAAGTGTGTTTTTTTGACAATAGGCGACATTCTTCCAAATTTGGACTTTTGAAATTTTAAAAAGGACTTTGCTCCTTTTCCCGAAAATGGCAGAAAATTTGCGAAAAAAAATTATTGGGGAACACTATTCCTGCCATTCCTATGAAGGTCCAATATTCGAAAGTGTGTTTTTTTGACAATAGGCGACATTCTTCCAAATTTGGACTTTTGAAATTTTAAAAAGGACTTTGCTCGTTTTCCCGAAAATGGCAGAAAATTTGCGAAAAAAAATTATTGGGGAACACTATTCCGGCCATTCCTATGAATGTCCAATATTCAAAAGTGTGTTTTTTGGACAATATCTGAATATATATGAATGTCCAATATTCAAAAGTGTGTTTTTTTGACAATAGGCGACATTCTTCCAAATTTCGACTTTTGCAATTTTAAAAAGGGCTTTGCTCCTTTTTCCGAAAATGGTAGAAAATTTGCGAAAATAAATTATTGGGGAACACTACTCCGGCCATTCCTATGAATGTCCAATATTCGAAAGTGTGTTTTCTTGACAATAGGCGACATTCTTCCAAATTTCGACTTTTGAAATTTTAAAAAGGACTTTGCTCCTTTTCCCGAAAATGGTAGAAAATTTGCGAAAAAAAATAATTGGGGAACACTATTCCTGCCATTCCTATGAATGTTCAATATTCAAAAGTGTGTTTTTTTTGAAAATAGGCGACATTCTTCCAAATTTCGACTTTTGAAATTTTAAAAAGGACTTTGCTCCTTTTTCCGAAAATGGTAAAAAATTTGCGAAAAAAAATTATTGGGGAACACTATTCCTGCCATTCCTATGAATGTCCAATATTCAAAAGTGTGTTTTTTTGACAATAGGCGACATTCTTCCAAATTTCGACTTTTGAAATCTTAAAAAGGACTTTGCTCCTTTTTCCGAAAATGGTAGAAAATTTGCGAAAAAAAATTATTGGGGAACACTATTCCTGCCATTCCTATGAATGTCCAATATTCAAAAGTGTGTTTTTTTGACAATAGGCGACATTCTTCCAAATTTCGATTTTTGAAATTTTAAAAAGGACTTTGCTCCTTTTTCCGAAAATTGTAGGAGATAAGCGAAAAAAAATTATTGGGGAACACTATTCCTGCCATTCCTATGAATGTCCACTATTCAAAAGTGTGTTTTTTTGAAAATAAGCGACATTCTTCCAAATTTCGACTTTTGAAATTTTAAAAAGGACTTTGCTCCTTTTTCCGAAAATGGTAAAAAATTTGCGAAAAAAAATTATTGGGGAACACTATTCCTGCCATTCCTATGAATGTCCAATATTCAAAAGTGTGTTTTTTTGACAATAGGCGACATTCTTCCAAATTTCGACTTTTGAAATCTTAAAAAGGACTTTGCTCCTTTTTCCGAAAATGGTAGAAAATTTGCGAAAAAAAATTATTGGGGAACACTATTCCTGCCATTCCTATGAATGTCCAATATTCAAAAGTGTGTTTTTTTGACAATAGGCGACATTCTTCCAAATTTCGATTTTTGAAATTTTAAAAAGGACTTTGCTCCTTTTTCCGAAAATTGTAGGAGATAAGCGAAAAAAAATTATTGGGGAACACTATTCCTGCCATTCCTATGAATGTCCACTATTCAAAAGTGTGTTTTTTTGAAAATAAGCGACATTCTTCCAAATTTCGACTTTTGAAATTTTAAAAAGGACTTTGCTCCTTTTTCCGAAAATGGTAAAAAATTTGCGAAAAAAAATTATTGGGGAACACTATTCCTGCCATTCCTATGAATGTCCAATATTCAAAAGTGTGTTTTTTTGACAATAGGCGACATTCTTCCAAATTTCGACTTTTGAAATTTTAAAAAGGACGTTGCTCCTTTTTCCGAAAATGGTAGAAAATTTGCGAAAAAAAATTATTGGGGAACACTATTCCTGCCATTCCTATGAAGGTCCAATATTCGAAAGTGTGTTTTTTTGACAATATCTGAATATATATGAATGTCCAATATTCAAAAGTGTGTTTTTTTGACAATAGGCGACATTCTTCCAAATTTCGACTTTTGCAATTTTAAAAAGGGCTTTGCTCCTTTTTCCGAAAATGGTAGAAAATTTGCGAAAATAAATTATTGGGGAACACTATTCCGGCCATTCCTATGAATGTCCAATATTCGAAAGTGTGTTTTCTTGACAATAGGCGACATTCTTCCAAATTTCGACTTTTGAAATTTTAAAAAGGACTTTGCTCCTTTTTCCGAAAATGGTAGAAAATTTGCGAAAAAAATAATTGGGGAACACTATTCCTGCCATTCCTATGAATGTCCAATATTCAAAAGTGTGTTTTTTTTGAAAATAGGCGACATTCTTCCAAATTTCGACTTTTGAAATTTTAAAAAGGACTTTGCTCCTTTTTCCGAAAATGGTAAAAAATTTGCGAAAAAAAATTATTGGGGAACACTATTCCTGCCATTCCTATGAATGTCCAATATTCAAAAGTGTGTTTTTTTGACAATAGGCGACATTCTTCCAAATTTCGATTTTTGAAATTTTAAAAAGGACTTTGCTCCTTTTTCCGAAAATTGTAGGAGATAAGCGAAAAAAAATTATTGGGGAACACTATTCCTGCCATTCCTATGAATGTCCACTATTCAAAAGTGTGTTTTTTTGAAAATAAGCGACATTCTTCCAAATTTCGACTTTTGAAATTTTAAGAAGGACTTTGCTCCTTTTTCCGAAAATGGTAGAAAATTTGGGAAAAAAAAATTATTGGGGAACACTATTCCGGCCATTCCTATGAATGTCCAATATTCAAAAGTGTGTTTTTTTTGACAATAGGCGACATTCTTCCAAATTTCGATTTTTGAAATTTTAAAAAGGACTTTGCTCCTTTTTCCGAAAATTGTAGGAGATAAGCGAAAAAAAATTATTGGGGAACACTATTCCTGCCATTCCTATGAATGTCCACTATTCAAAAGTGTGTTTTTTTGAAAATAGGCGACATTCTTCCAAATTTCACCTTTTGAAATTTTAAGAAGGACTTTGCTCCTTTTTCCGAAATTGGTAGAAAATTTGGGGAAAAAAAATTATTGGGGAAGACTATTCCGGCCATTCCTATGAATGTCCAATATTCAAAAGTGTGTTTTTTTGACAATAGGCGACATTCTTCCAAATTTCGATTTTTGAAATTTTAAAAAGGACTTTGCTCCTTTTTCCGAAAATTGTAGGAGATAAGCGAAAAAAAATTATTGGGGAACACTATTCCTGCCATTCCTATGAATGTCCAATATTCAAAAGTGTGTTTTTTTGAAAATAGGCGACATTCTTCCAAATTTCGACTTTTGAAATTTTAAAAAGGACTTTGCTCCTTTTTCCGAAAATTGTAGGAGATAAGCGAAAAAAAATTATTGGGGAACACTATTCCGGCCATTCCTATGAATGTCCAATATTCAAAAGTGTGTTTTTTTGACAATAGGCGACATTCTTCCAAATTTCGATTTTTGAAATTTTAAAAAGGACTTTGCTCCTTTTTCCGAAAATTGTAGGAGATAAGCGAAAAAAAATTATTGGGGAACACTATTCCTGCCATTCCTATGAATGTCCAATATTCAAAAGTGTGTTTTTTTGAAAATAGGCGACATTCTTCCAAATTTCGACTTTTGAAATTTTAAGAAGGACTTTGCTCCTTTTTCCGAAAATGGTAGAAAATTTGGGAAAAAAAAATTATTGGGGAACACTATTCCGGCCATTCCTATGAATGTCCAATATTCAAAAGTGTGTTTTTTTGACAATAGGCGATAGGGGAACACTATTCCTGCCATTCCTATGAATGTCCAATATTCAAAAGTGTGTTTTTTTGAAAATAGGCGACATTCTTCCAAATTTCGACTTTTGAAATTTTAAAAAGGACTTTGCTCCTTTTTCCGAAAATTGTAGGAGATAAGCGAAAAAAAATTATTGGGGAACACTATTCCGGCCATTCCTATGAATGTCCAATATTCAAAAGTGTGTTTTTTTGACAATAGGCGACATTCTTCCAAATTTCGATTTTTGAAATTTTAAAAAGGACTTTGCTCCTTTTTCCGAAAATTGTAGGAGATAAGCGAAAAAAAATTATTGGGGAACACTATTCCTGCCATTCCTATGAATGTCCAATATTCAAAAGTGTGTTTTTTTGAAAATAGGCGACATTCTTCCAAATTTCGACTTTTGAAATTTTAAGAAGGACTTTGCTCCTTTTTCCGAAAATGGTAGAAAATTTGGGAAAAAAAAATTATTGGGGAACACTATTCCGGCCATTCCTATGAATGTCCAATATTCAAAAGTGTGTTTTTTTGACAATAGGCGACATTCTTCCAAATTTCGATTTTTGAAATTTTAAAAAGGACTTTGCTCCTTTTTCCGAAAATTGTAGGAGATAAGCGAAAAAAAAATTATTGGGGAACACTATTCCTGCCATTCCTATGAATGTCCAATATTCAAAAGTGTGTTTTTTTGAAAATAGGCGACATTCTTCCAAATTTCGACTTTCGAAATTTTAAAAAGGACTTTGCTCCTTTTTCCGAAAATGCTAGAAAATTTGCGAAAAAAAATTTTTGGGGAACACTATTCCTGCCATTCCTATGAATGTCCAATATTAAAAAGTGTGTTTTTTTGAAAATAGGCAACATTCTTCCATATTTCGACTTTTGAAATTTTAAAAAGGACTTTGCTCCTTTTTCCGAAAATTGTAGGAGATAAGCGAAAAAACATTATTAGAGAACACTCTTCCGGCCATTTTTATGAATGTCCAATATTTAAAAGTCTTAACAGTGTGTTTTTTTGAAAATTGGCGACATTCTTCCAAATTTCGATTTTTGAAATCTTAAAAAGGACTTTGCTCCTTTTTCCGAAAATGGTAGAAAATTTGCGAAAAAAAATTATTGGGGAACACTATTCCTGCCATTCCTATGAATGTCCAATATTCAAAAGTGTGTTTTTTTGAAAATAGGCGACATTCTTCCAAATTTCGACTTTCGAAATTTTAAAAAGGACTTTGCTCCTTTTTCCGAAAATGGTAAAAAATTTGCGAAAAAAAATTATTGGGGAACACTATTCCTGCCATTCCTATGAATGTCCAATATTCAAAAGTGTGTTTTTTTGACAATAGGCGACATTCTTCAAAATTTGGACTTTTGAAATTTTAAAAAGGACTTTGCTCCTTTTTCCGAAAATTGTAGGAGATAAGCGAAAAAAATTATTGGAGAACACTCTGCCGGCCATTCCTATGAATGTCCAATATTCAAAAGTCTTAACAGTGTGTTTTTTTGAAAATTGGCGACATTCTTCCAAATTTCGATTTTTGAAATCTTAAAAAGGACTTTGCTCCTTTTTCCGAAAATGGTAGAAAATTTGCGAAAAAAAATTATTGGGGAACACTATTCCTGCCATTCCTATGAATGTCCAATATTCAAAAGTGTGTTTTTTTTAAAATAGGCGACATTCTTCCAAATTTCGACTTTTGAAATTTTAAGAAGGACTTTGCTCCTTTTTCCGAAAATGGTAGAAAATTTGCGAAAAAAAATTATTGGGGAACACTATTCCTGCCATTCCTATGAATGTCCAATATTCAAAAGTGTGTTTTTTTGAAAATAGGCGACATTCTTCCAAATTTCGACTTTTGAAATTTTAAAAAGGACTTTGCTCCTTTTTCCGAAAATGGTAAAAAATTTGCGAAAAAAAATTATTAGGGAACACTATTCCGGCCATTCCTATGAATGTCCAATATTCAAAAGTGTGTTTTTTTGACAATAGGCGACATTCTTCCAAATTTCGATTTTTGAAATTTTAAAAAGGACTTTGCTCCTTTTTCCGAAAATTGTAGGAGATAAGCGAAAAAAAATTATTGGGGAACACTATTCCTGCCATTCCTATGAATGTCCAATATTCAAAAGTGTGTTTTTTTGAAAATAGGCGACATTCTTCCAAATTTCGACTTTCGAAATTTTAAAAAGGACTTTGCTCCTTTTTCCGAAAATGGTAGAAAATTTGCGAAACAAAATTATTGGGGAACACTATTCCGGCCATTCCTATGAATGTCCAATATTCAAAAGTGTGTTTTTTTGAAAATTGGCGACATTTATCCAAATTTCAACTTTTGAAATTTTAAAAAGGACTTTGCTCCTTTTTCCGAAAATTGTAGGAAATTTGCAAAAAAAAATTATTGGGGAACACTATTCCTGCCATTCCTATGAATGTCCAATATTCAAAAGTGTGTTTTTTTTGAAAATAGGCGACATTCTTCTAAATTTCGACTTTTGAAATTTTAAAAAGGACTTTGCTCCTTTTTCCGAAAATTGTAGGAGATAAGCGAAAAAACATTATTAGAGAACACTCTTCCGGCCATTTTTATGAATGTCCAATATTCAAAAGTGTGTTTTTTTGAAAATTGGCGACATTTATCCAAATTTCAACTTTTGAAATTTTAAAAAGGACTTTGCTCCTTTTTCCGAAAATTGTAGGAAATTTGCAAAAAAAATTATTGGGGAACACTATTCCTGCCATTCCTATGAATGTCCAATATTCAAAAGTGTGTTTTTTTGAAAATAGGCAACATTCTTCCAAATTTCGACTTTTGAAATTTTAAAAAGGACTTTGCTCCTTTTTCCGAAAATTGTAGGAGATAAGCGAAAAAACATTATTAGAGAACACTCTTCCGGCCATTTTTATGAATGTCCAATATTTAAAAGTCTTAACAGTGTGTTTTTTTGAAAATTGGCGACATTTTTCCAAATTTCAACTTTTGAAATTTTAGAAAGGACTTTGCTCCTTTTTCCGAAAATGGTAGAAAATTTGCGAAAAAAATTTTTGGGGAACACTATTCCTGCCATTCCTATGAATGTCCAATATTCAAAAGTGTGTTTTTTTTGAAAATTGGCGACATTTTTCCAAATTTCAACTTTTGAAATTTTAGAAAGGACTTTGCTCCTTTTTCCGAAAATGGTAGAAAATTTGCGAAAAAAAATTATTGCGAAACACTATTCCGGCCATTTCTATGAATGTCCAATATTCAAAAGTGTGTTTTTTTGACAATAGGCGACATTCTTCCAAATTTCGGCTTTTGAAATTTTAAAAAGGACTTTGCTCCTTTTTCCGAAAATTGTAAGAGATAAGCGAAAAAACATTATTGGAGAACACTATTCCGGCCATTTCTATGAATGTCCAATATTCAAAAGTCGTAACAGTGTGTTTTTTTGAAAATTGGCGACATTTTTCCAAATTTCAACTTTTGAAATTTTAAAAAGGACTTTGCTCCTTTTTCCGAAAATGGTAGAAAATTTGCGAAACAAAATTATTGGGGAACACTATTCCTGCCATTCCTATGAATGTCCAATATTGAAAAGTGTGTTGTTTTGAAAATTGGCGACATTCTTTCAAATTTCGACTTTTGAAATTTTAAAAAGGACTTTGCTCCTTTTTCCGAAAATGGTAGAAATTTTGCGAAAAAAAATTACTGGGGAACACTATTCCTGCCATTCCTATGAATGTCCAATATTCAAAAGTGTGTTTTTTTGAAAATTGGCGACATTCTTCCAAATTTCGACTTATGAAATTTTAAAAAGGACTTTGCTCCTTTTTCCGAAAATGGTAGAAAATTTGCGAAAAAAAATTATTGGGGAACACTATTCCTGCCATTCCTACGAATGTCCAATATTCAAAAGTGTGTTTTTTTGAAAATAGGCGACATTCTTCCAAATTTCGACTTTTGAAATTTTAAAAAGGACTTTGCTCCTTATTCCGAAAATGGTAGAAAATTTGCGAAAAAAAATTATTGGGGAACACTATTCCGGCCATTCCTATGTGTTTTTTTTTGACAATAGGCGACATTTTTCCAAATTTCGACTTTTGAAATTTTAAAAAGGACTTTGCTCCTTTTTCCGAAAATGAAAGAAAATTTGCGAAAAAAAATTATTGGGGAACACTATTCCGGCCACTCCTATGAATGTCCAATATTCAAAAGTGTTTTTTTGACAATAGGCGACATTCTTCCAAATTTCGACTTTTGAAATTTTAAAAAGGACTTTGCTCCTTTTTCCGAAAATGGTAGAAAATTTGCGAAAAAAAATTATTGGGGAACACTATTCCTGCCATTCCTACGAATGTCCAATATTCAAAAGTGTGTTTTTTTGAAAATAGGCGACATTCTTCCAAATTTCGACTTTTGAAATTTTAAAAAGGACTTTGCTCCTTATTCCGAAAATGGTAGAAAATTTGCGAAAAAAAATTATTGGGGAACACTATTCCGGCCACTCCTATTAATGTCCAATATTCAAAAGTGTGTTTTTTTGACAATAGGCGACATTCTTCCAAATTTCGACTTTTGAAATTTTAAAAAGGACTTTGCTCCTTTTTCCGAAAATGGTAGAAAATTTGCGAAACAAAATTATTGGGGAACACTATTCCGGCCATTCCTATGAATGTCCAATATTCAAAAGTGTGTTTTTTTGAAAATAGGCAACATTCTTCCAAATTTCGACTTTTGAAATTTTAAAAAGGAATTTGCTCCTTTTTCCGAAAATGGTAAAAAATTTTGCGAAAAAAAAATTATTGGGGAACACTATTCCTGCCATTCCTATGAATGTCCAATATTGAAAAGTGTGTTTTTTTGACAATAGGCGACATTCTTCCAAATTTGCACTTTTGAAATTTTAAAAAGGAATTTGCTCCTTTTTCCGAAAATGGTAAAAAATTTTGCGAAAAAAAAATTATTGGGGAACACTATTCCTGCCATTCCTATGAATGTCCAATATTGAAAAGTGTGTTTTTTTTTGAAAATTGGCGACATTCTTCCAAATTTCGACTTTTGAAATTTTAGAAAGGACTTTGTTCCTTTTTCCGAAAATGGTAGAAAATTTGCGAAACAAAATTATTGGGGAACACTATTCCGGCCATTCCTATGAATGTCCAATATTCAAAAGTGTGTTTTTTTGACAATAGGCAACATTCTTCCAAATTTCGATTTTTGAAATTTTAAAAAGGACTTTGCTCCTTTTTCCGAAAATTGTAGGAGATAAGCGAAAAAACATTATTGGGGAATACTATTCCGGCCATTCCTATGAAAAATGGTAGAAAATGTGCAAAAAAAATTATTGGGGAACACTATTCCGGCCATTCCTATGTGTTTTTTTTGACAATAGGCGACATTTTTCCAAATTTCGACTTTTGAAATTTTAAAAAGGACTTTGCTCCTTTTTCCGAAAATGGTAGAAAATTTGCGAAAAAAATTTTTGGGGAACACTATTCCGGCCACTCCTATGAATGTCCAATATTCAAAAGTGTGTTTTTTTGACAATAGGCGACATTCTTCCAAATTTCGACTTTTGAAATTTTAAAAAGGACTTTGCTAGTTTTTCCGAAAATGGTAGAAAATTTGCGAAAAAAAATTATTGGGGAACACTATTCCGGCCATTCCTATGAATGTCCAATATTCAAAAGTGTGTTTTTTTGAAAATAGGCAACATTCTTCCCAATTTCGACTTTTGAAATTTTAAAAATGACTTTGCTCCTTTTTCCGAAAATTGTAGGAGATAAGCGAAAAAACATTATTGGGGAATACTATTCCGGCCATTGCTATGAAAAATGGTAGAAAATTTGCAAAAAAAATTATTGGGGAACACTATTCCGGCCATTCCTATGTGTTTTTTTGACAATAGGCGACATTTTTCCAAATTTCGACTTTTGAAATTTTAGAAAGGACTTTGCTCCTTTTTCCGAAAATGGTAGAAAATTTGCGAAAAAAATTTTTGGGGAACACTATTCCGGCCACTCCTATTAATGTCCAATATTCAAAAGTGTGTTTTTTTGACAATAGGCGACATTCTTCCAAATTTCGACTTTTGAAATTTTAAAAAGGACTTTGCTCCTTTTTCCGAAAATGGTAGAAAATTTGCGAAACAAAATTATTGGGGAACACTATTCCGGCCATTCCTATGAATGTCCAATATTCAAAAGTGTGTTTTTTTGAAAATAGGCAACATTCTTCCAAATTTCGACTTTTGAAATTTTAAAAAGGACTTTGCTTCTTTTTCCGAAAATTGTAGGAGATAAGCGAAAAAACATTATTAGAGAACACTCTTCCGGCCATTTTTATGAATGTCCAATATTTAAAAGTATTAACAGTGTGTTTTTTTGAAAATTGGCGACATTTTTCCAAATTTCAACTTTTGAAATTTTAGAAAGGACTTTGCTCCTTTTTCCGAAAATGATAGAAACTTTGCGAAAAAAAATTATTGGGGAACACTATTCCGGCCATTCCTATGAATGTCCAATATTCAAAAGTGTGTTTTTTTGACAATAGGCGACATTCTTCCAAATTTCGCCTTTTGAAATTTTAAAAAGGACTTTGCTCCTTTTTCCGAAAATGAAAGAAAATTTGCGAAAAAAAATTATTGGGGAACACTATTCCGGCCACTCCTATGAATGTCCAATATACAAAAGTGTGTTTTTTTTTGCAATAGGCGACATTCTTCCAAATTTCGACTTTTGAAATTTTAAAAAGGACTTTGCTTCTTTTTCCGAAAATGGTAGAAAATTTGCGAAAAAAAATTATTGGGGAACACTATTCCGGCCACTCCTATAAATGTCCAATATACAAAAGTGTGTTTTTTTTTGGCAATAGGCGACATTCTTCCAAATTTCGACTTTTGAAATTTTAAAAAGGACTTTGCTCCTTTTTCCGAAAATGAAAGAAAATTTGCGAAAAAAAATTATTGGGGAACACTATTCCGGCCACTCCTATGAATGTCCAATATACAAAAGTGTGTTTTTTTTTGCAATAGGCGACATTCTTCCAAATTTCGACTTTTGAAATTTTAAAAAGGACTTTGCTTCTTTTTCCGAAAATGGTAGAAAATTTGCGAAAAAAAATTATTGGGGAACACTATTCCGGCCACTCCTATAAATGTCCAATATACAAAAGTGTGTTTTTTTTTGGCAATAGGCGACATTCTTCCAAATTTCGACTTTTGAAATTTTAAAAAGGACTTTGCTTCTTTTTCCGAAAATGGTAGAAAATTTGCGAAAAAAAATTATTGGGGAACACTATTCCGGCCACTCCTATAAATGTCCAATATACAAAAGTGTGTTTTTTTTTGGCAATAGGCGACATTCTTCCAAATTTCGACTTTTGAAATTTTAAAAAGGACTTTGCTCCTTTTTCCGAAAATGGTAAAAAATTTGCGAAAAAAAATTATTGGGGAACACTATTCCGGCCATTCCTATGAATGTCCAATATTCAAAAGTGTGTTTTTTTGACAATAGGCGACATTCTTCCAAATTTCGCCTTTTGAAATTTTAAAAAGGACTTTGTTCCTTTTTCCGAAAATGGTAGAAAATTTGCGAAAAAAAATTATTGGGGAACACCATTCCTATGAATGTCCAATATTCAAAAGTGTGTTTTTTTGACAATAGGCGACATTCTTCCAAATTTGGACTTTTGAAATTTTAAAAAGGACTTTGCTCCTTTTTCCGAAAATGAAAGAAAATTTGCGAAAAAAAATTATTGGGGAACACTATTCCGGCCACTCCTATGAATGTCCAATATACAAAAGTGTGTTTTTTTTTGCAATAGGCGACATTCTTCCAAATTTCGACTTTTGAAATTTTAAAAAGGACTTTGCTTCTTTTTCCGAAAATGGTAGAAAATTTGCGAAAAAAAATTATTGGGGAACACTATTCCGGCCACTCCTATGAATGTCCAATATACAAAAGTGTGTTTTTTTTTGGCAATAGGCGACATTCTTCCAAATTTCGACTTTTGAAATTTTAAAAAGGACTTTGCTCCTTTTTCCGAAAATGGTAGAAAATTTGCGAAAAAAAATTATTGGGGAACACTATTCCGGCCATTCCTATGAATGTCCAATATTCAAAAGTGTGTTTTTTCGACAATAGGCAACATTCTTCCAAATTTCGATTTTTGAAATTTTAAAAAGGACTTTGCTCCTTTTTCCGAAAATTGTAGGAGATAAGCGAAAAAACATTATTGGGGAATACTATTCCGGCCATTCCTATGAAAAATGGTAGAAAATTTGCAAAAAAAATTATTGGGGAACACTATTCCGGCCATTCCTATGAATGTCCAATATTCAAAAGTGTGTTTTTTTTAAAATAGGCGACATTCTTCCAAATTTCGACTTTTGAAATTTTAAGAAGGACTTTGCTCCTTTTTCCGAAAATTGTAGGAAATTTGCAAAAAAAAATTATTAGGAAACACTATTCCTGCCATTCCTATGAATGTCCAATATTCAAAAGTGTGTTTTTTTGACAATAGGCAACATTCTTCCAAATTTCGACTTTTGAAATTTTAAAAAGGACTTTGCTCCTTTTTCCGAAAATGGTAGAAAATTTGCGAAACAAAATTATTGGGGAACACTATTCCGGCCACTCCTATGAATGTCCAATATACAAAAGTGTGTTTTTTTTTTGCAATAGGCGACATTCTTCCAAATTTCGACTTTTGAAATTTTAAAAAGGACTTTGCTTCTTTTTCCGAAAATGGTAGAAAATTTGCGAAAAAAAATTATTGGGGAACACTATTCCGGCCACTCCTATGAATGTCCAATATACAAAAGTGTGTTTTTTTTGGCAATAGGCGACATTCTTCAAAATTTCGACTTTTGAAATTTTAAAAAGGACTTTGCTCCTTTTTCCGAAAATGAAAGAAAATTTGCGAAAAAAAATTATTGGGGAACACTATTCCGGCCACTCCTATGAATGTCCAATATACAAAAGTGTGTTTTTTTTTGCAATAGGCGACATTCTTCCAAATTTCGACTTTTGAAATTTTAAAAAGGACTTTGCTTCTTTTTCCGAAAATGGTAGAAAATTTGCGAAAAAAAATTATTGGGGAACACTATTCCGGCCATTCCTATGAATGTCCAATATTCAAAAGTGTGTTTTTTCGACAATAGGCAACATTCTTCCAAATTTCGATTTTTGAAATTTTAAAAAGGACTTTGCTCCTTTTTCCGAAAATTGTAGGAGATAAGCGAAAAAACATTATTGGGGAATACTATTCCGGCCATTCCTATGAAAAATGGTAGAAAATTTGCAAAAAAAATTATTGGGGAACACTATTCCTGCCATTCCTATGAATGTCCAATATTCAAAAGTGTGTTTTTTTTAAAATAGGCGACATTCTTCCAAATTTCGACTTTTGAAATTTTAAAAAGGACTTTGCTCCTTTTTCCGAAAATGAAAGAAAATTTGCGAAAAAAAATTATTGGGGAACACTATTCCGGCCACTCCTATGAATGTCCAATATACAAAAGTGTGTTTTTTTTTGCAATAGGCGACATTCTTCCAAATTTCGACTTTTGAAATTTTAAGAAGGACTTTGCTCCTTTTTCCGAAAATTGTAGGAAATTTGCGAAAAAAAATTATTGGGGAACACCATTCCTATGAATGTCCAATATTCAAAAGTGTGTTTTTTTGACAATAGGCGACATTCTTCCAAATTTCGACTTTTGAAATTTTAAAAAGGACTTTGCTCCTTTTTCCGAAAATGAAAGAAAATTTGCGAAAAAAAATTATTGGGGAACACTATTCCGGCCACTCCTATGAATGTCCAATATACAAAAGTGTGTTTTTTTTTGGCAATAGGCGACATTCTTCCAAATTTCGACTTTTGAAATTTTAAAAAGGACTTTGCTCCTTTTTCCGAAAATGGTAGAAAATTTGCGAAAAAAAATTATTGGGGAACACTATTCCGGCCATTCCTATGAATGTCCAATATTCAAAAGTGTGTTTTTTCGACAATAGGCAACATTCTTCCAAATTTCGATTTTTGAAATTTTAAAAAGGACTTTGCTCCTTTTTCCGAAAATTGTAGGAGATAAGCGAAAAAACATTATTGGGGAATACTATTCCGGCCATTCCTATGAAAAATGGTAGAAAATTTGCAAAAAAAATTATTGGGGAACACTATTCCTGCCATTCCTATGAATGTCCAATATTCAAAAGTGTGTTTTTTTTAAAATAGGCGACATTCTTCCAAATTTCGACTTTTGAAATTTTAAGAAGGACTTTGCTCCTTTTTCCGAAAATTGTAGGAAATTTGCAAAAAAAAATTATTGGGAAACACTATTCCTGCCACTCCTATGAATGTCCAATATACAAAAGTGTGTTTTTTTTTTGCAATAGGCGACATTCTTCCAAATTTCGACTTTTGAAATTTTAAAAAGGACTTTGCTTCTTTTTCCGAAAATGGTAGAAAATTTGCGAAAAAAAATTATTGGGGAACACTATTCCGGCCACTCCTATGAATGTCCAATATACAAAAGTGTGTTTTTTTTTGGCAATAGGCGACATTCTTCCAAATTTCGACTTTTGAAATTTTAAAAAGGACTTTGCTCCTTTTTCCGAAAATGAAAGAAAATTTGCGAAAAAAAATTATTGGGGAACACTATTCCGGCCACTCCTATGAATGTCCAATATACAAAAGTGTGTTTTTTTTTGGCAATAGGCGACATTCTTCCAAATTTCGACTTTTGAAATTTTAAAAAGGACTTTGCTCCTTTTTCCGAAAATGGTAGAAAATTTGCGAAAAAAAATTATTGGGGAACACTATTCCGGCCATTCCTATGAATGTCCAATATTCAAAAGTGTGTTTTTTCGACAATAGGCAACATTCTTCCAAATTTCGATTTTTGAAATTTTAAAAAGGACTTTGCTCCTTTTTCTGAAAATTGTAGGAGATAAGCGAAAAAACATTATTGGGGAATACTATTCCGGCCATTCCTATGAAAAATGGTAGAAAATTTGCAAAAAAAATTATTGGGGAACACTATTCCTGCCATTCCTATGAATGTCCAATATTCAAAAGTGTGTTTTTTTTAAAATAGGCGACATTCTTCCAAATTTCGACTTTTGAAATTTTAAGAAGGACTTTGCTCCTTTTTCCGAAAATTGTAGGAAATTTGCAAAAAAAAATTATTGGGAAACACTATTCCTGCCACTCCTATGAATGTCCAATATACAAAAGTGTGTTTTTTTTAAAATAGGCGACATTCTTCCAAATTTCGACTTTTGAAATTTTAAGAAGGACTTTGCTCCTTTTTCCGAAAATTGTAGGAAATTTGCAAAAAAAAATTATTGGGAAACACTATTCCTGCCACTCCTATGAATGTCCAATATACAAAAGTGTGTTTTTTTTTTGCAATAGGCGACATTCTTCCAAATTTCGACTTTTGAAATTTTAAAAAGGACTTTGCTTCTTTTTCCGAAAATGGTAGAAAATTTGCGAAAAAAAATTATTGGGGAACACTATTCCGGCCACTCCTATGAATGTCCAATATACAAAAGTGTGTTTTTTTTTGGCAATAGGCGACATTCTTCCAAATTTCGACTTTTGAAATTTTAAAAAGGACTTTGCTCCTTTTTCCGAAAATGAAAGAAAATTTGCGAAAAAAAATTATTGGGGAACACTATTCCGGCCACTCCTATGAATGTCCAATATTCAAAAGTGTGTTTTTTTGACAATAGGCGACATTCTTCCAAATTTCGAATTTTGAAATTTTAAAAAGGACTTTGCTAGTTTTTCCGAAAATGGTAGAAAATTTGCGAAAAAAAATTATTGGGGAACACTATTCCTGCCATTCCTATGAATGTCCAATATTCAAAAGTGTGTTTTTTTTAAAATAGGCGACATTCTTCAAAATTTCGACTTTTGAAATTTTAAGAAGGACTTTGCTCCTTTTTCCGAAAATGGTAAAAAATTTGCGAAAAAAAATTATTGGGGAACACTATTCCGGCCATTCCTATGAATGTCCAATATTCAAAAGTGTGTTTTTTTGAAAATAGGCGACATTCTTCCAAATTTCGACTTTTGAAATTTTAAAAAGGACTTTGCTCCTTTTTCCGAAAATGGTAAAAAATTTGCGAAAAAAAATTATTGGGGAACACTATTCCTGCCATTCCTATGAATGTCCAATATTCAAAAGTGTGTTTTTTTGAAAATAGGCGACATTCTTCCAAATTTCGACTTTTGAAATTTTAAAAAGGACTTTGCTCCTTTTTCCGAAAATGGTAAAAAATTTGCGAAACAAAATTATTAGGGAACACTATTCCGGCCATTCCTATGAATGTCCAATATTCAAAAGTGTGTTTTTTTGACAATAGGCGACATTCTTCCAAATTTCGATTTTTGCAATTTTAAAGAGGACTTTGCTCCTTTTTCCGAAAATTGTAGGAGATAAGCGAAAAAAAATTATTGGGGAACACTATTCCTGCCATTCCTATGAATGTCCAATATTGAAAAGTGTGTTTTTTTGAAAATTGGCGACATTCTTCCAAATTTCGACTTTTGAAATTTTAAAAAGGACTTTGCTCCTTTTTCCGAAAATGGTAGAAAATTTGCGAAAAAAAATTATTGGGGAACACTATTCCTGCCATTCCTATGAATGTCCAATATTCAAAAGTGTGTTTTTTTTAAAATAGGCGACATTCTTCAAAATTTCGACTTTTGAATTTTAAGAAGGACTTTGCTCCTTTTTCCGAAAATGGTAAAAAATTTGCGAAAAAAAATTATTGGGGAACACTATTCCGGCCATTCCTATGAATGTCCAATATTCAAAAGTGTGTTTTTTTGAAAATAGGCGACATTCTTCCAAATTTCGACTTTTGAAATTTTAAAAAGGACTTTGCTCCTTTTTCCGAAAATGGTAAAAAATTTGCGAAAAAAAATTATTGGGGAACACTATTCCTGCCATTCCTATGAATGTCCAATATTCAAAAGTGTGTTTTTTTGAAAATAGGCGACATTCTTCCAAATTTCGACTTTTGAAATTTTAAAAAGGACTTTGCTCCTTTTTCCGAAAATGGTAAAAAATTTGCGAAACAAAATTATTAGGGAACACTATTCCGGCCATTCCTATGAATGTCCAATATTCAAAAGTGTGTTTTTTTGACAATAGGCGACATTCTTCCAAATTTCGATTTTTGCAATTTTAAAGAGGACTTTGCTCCTTTTTCCGAAAATTGTAGGAGATAAGCGAAAAAAAATTATTGGGGAACACTATTCCTGCCATTCCTATGAATGTCCAATATTGAAAAGTGTGTTTTTTTGAAAATTGGCGACATTCTTCCAAATTTCGACTTTTGAAATTTTAAAAAGGACTTTGCTCCTTTTTCCGAAAATGGTAGAAAATTTGCGAAAAAAAATTATTGGGGAACACTATTCCTGCCATTCCTATGAATGTCCAATATTCAAAAGTGTGTTTTTTTGAAAATAGGCGACATTCTTCCAAATTTGGCCTTTTGAAATTTTAAAAAGGACTTTGCTCCTTTTTCCGAAAATTGTAGGATATAAGCGAAAAAAATTATTGGAGAACACTCTGCCGGCCATTCCTATGAATGTCCAATATTCAAAAGTCTTAACAGTGTGTTTTTTTGACAATAGGCGATATTCTTCCAAATTTCGACTTTTGAAATTTTAGAAAGGACTTTGCTCCTTTTTCCGAAAATGGTAGAAAATTTGCGAAACAAAATTATTGGGGAACACTATTCCGGCCATTCCTATGAATGTCCAATATTCAAAAGTGTGTTTTTTTGACAATAGGCAACATTCTTCCAAATTTCGATTTTTGAAATTTTAAAAAGGACTTTGCTCCTTTTTCCGAAAATTGTAGGAGATAAACGAAAAAACATTATTGGGGAATACTATCCGGCCATTCCTATGAAAAATGGTAGAAAATGTGCAAAAAAAATTATTGGGGAACACTATTCCGGCCATTCCTATGTGTTTTTTTTGACAATAGGCGACATTTTTCCAAATTTCGACTTTTGAAATTTTAAAAAGGACTTTGCTCCTTTTTCCGAAAATGGTAGAAAATTTGCGAAAAAAAATTTTTGGGGAACACTATTCCGGCCACTCCTATGAATGTCCAATATTCAAAAGTGTGTTTTTTTGACAATAGGCGACATTCTTCCAAATTTCGACTTTTGAAATTTTAAAAAGGACTTTGCTCCTTTTTCCGAAAATGGTAGAAAATTTGGGAAAAAAAATTATTGGGGAACACTATTCCTGCCATTCCTATGAATGTCCAATATTCAAAACTGTGTTTTTTTGAAAATAGGCGACATTCTTCCAAATTTGCACTTTTGAAATTTTAAAAAGGAATTTGCTCCTTTTCCCGAAAATGGCAGAAAATTTGGGAAAAAAAATTATTGGGGAACACTATTCCTGCCATTCCTATGAATGTCCAATATTGAAAAGTGTGTTTTTTTTTGAAAATTGGCGACATTCTTCCAAATTTCGACTTTTGAAATTTTAGAAAGGACTTTGCTCCTTTTTCCGAAAATGGTAGAAAATTTGCGAAACAAAATTATTGGGGAACACTATTCCGGCCATTCCTATGAATGTCCAATATTCAAAAGTGTGTTTTTTTGACAATAGGCAACATTCTTCCAAATTTCGATTTTTGAAATTTTAAAAAGGACTTTGCTCCTTTTTCCGAAAATTGTAGGAGATAAGCGAAAAAACATTATTGGGGAATACTATTCCGGCCATTCCTATGAAAAATGGTAGAAAATGTGCAAAAAAAATTATTGGGGAACACTATTCCGGCCATTCCTATGTGTTTTTTTTGACAATAGGCGACATTTTTCCAAATTTCGACTTTTGAAATTTTAAAAAGGACTTTGATCCTTTTTCCGAAAATGGTAGGAAATTTGCAAAAAAAAATTATTGGGAAACACTATTCCTGCCACTCCTATGAATGTCCAATATTCAAAAGTGTGTTTTTTTGACAATAGGCGACATTCTTCCAAATTTCGACTTTTGAAATTTTAAAAAGGACTGCTAGTTTTTCCGAAAATGGTAGAAAATTTGCGAAAAAAAATTATTGGGGAACACTATTCCGGCCATTCCTATGAATGTCCAATATTCAAAAGTGTGTTTTTTTGACAATAGGCGACATTTTTCCAAATTTCGACTTTTGAAATTTTAAAAAGGACTTTGCTCCTTTTTCCGAAAATGGTAGAAAATTTGCGAAAAAAAATTTTTGGGGAACACTATTCCGGCCACTCCTATGAATGTCCAATATTCAAAAGTGTGTTTTTTTGACAATAGGCGACATTCTTCCAAATTTCGACTTTTGAAATTTTAAAAAGGACTTTGCTCCTTTTTCCGAAAATGGTAGAAAATTTGGGAAAAAAAATTATTGGGGAACACTATTCCTGCCATTCCTATGAATGTCCAATATTCAAAAGTGTGTTTTTTTGAAAATAGGCGACATTCTTCCAAATTTGCACTTTTGAAATTTTAAAAAGGAATTTGCTCCTTTTCCCGAAAATGGCAGAAAATTTGGGAAAAAAAATTATTGGGGAACACTATTCCTGCCATTCCTATGAATGTCCAATATTGAAAAGTGTGTTTTTTTTGAAAATTGGCGATATTCTTCCAAATTTCGACTTTTGAAATTTTAGAAAGGACTTTGCTCCTTTTTCCGAAAATGATAGAAAATTTGCGAAACAAAATTATTGGGGAACACTATTCCGGCCATTCCTATGAATGTCCAATATTCAAAAGTGTGTTTTTTTGACAATAGGCAACATTCTTCCAAATTTCGATTTTTGAAATTTTAAAAAGGACTTTGCTCCTTTTTCCGAAAATTGTAGGAGATAAACGAAAAAACATTATTGGGGAATACTATCCGGCCATTCCTATGAAAAATGGTAGAAAATGTGCAAAAAAAATTATTGGGGAACACTATTCCGGCCATTCCTATGTGTTTTTTTTGACAATAGGCGACATTTTTCCAAATTTCGACTTTTGAAATTTTAAAAAGGACTTTGCTCCTTTTTCCGAAAATGGTAGAAAATTTGCGAAAAAAAATTTTTGGGGAACACTATTCCGGCCACTCCTATGAATGTCCAATATTCAAAAGTGTGTTTTTTTGACAATAGGCGACATTCTTCCAAATTTCGACTTTTGAAATTTTAAAAAGGACTTTGCTCCTTTTTCCGAAAATGGTAGAAAATTTGGGAAAAAAAATTATTGGGGAACACTATTCCTGCCATTCCTATGAATGTCCAATATTCAAAAGTGTGTTTTTTTGAAAATAGGCGACATTCTTCCAAATTTGCACTTTTGAAATTTTAAAAAGGAATTTGCTCCTTTTCCCGAAAATGGCAGAAAATTTGGGAAAAAAAATTATTGGGGAACACTATTCCTGCCATTCCTATGAATGTCCAATATTGAAAAGTGTGTTTTTTTTTGAAAATTGGCGACATTCTTCCAAATTTCGACTTTTGAAATTTTAGAAAGGACTTTGCTCCTTTTTCCGAAAATGGTAGAAAATTTGCGAAACAAAATTATTGGGGAACACTATTCCGGCCATTCCTATGAATGTCCAATATTCAAAAGTGTGTTTTTTTGACAATAGGCAACATTCTTCCAAATTTCGATTTTTGAAATTTTAAAAAGGACTTTGCTCCTTTTTCCGAAAATTGTAGGAGATAAGCGAAAAAACATTATTGGGGAATACTATTCCGGCCATTCCTATGAAAAATGGTAGAAAATGTGCAAAAAAAATTATTGGGGAACACTATTCCGGCCATTCCTATGTGTTTTTTTTGACAATAGGCGACATTTTTCCAAATTTCGACTTTTGAAATTTTAAAAAGGACTTTGATCCTTTTTCCGAAAATGGTAGGAAATTTGCAAAAAAAAATTATTGGGAAACACTATTCCTGCCACTCCTATGAATGTCCAATATTCAAAAGTGTGTTTTTTTGACAATAGGCGACATTCTTCCAAATTTCGACTTTTGAAATTTTAAAAAGGACTGCTAGTTTTTCCGAAAATGGTAGAAAATTTGCGAAAAAAAATTATTGGGGAACACTATTCCGGCCATTCCTATGAATGTCCAATATTCAAAAGTGTGTTTTTTTGAAAATAGGCAACATTCTTCCAAATTTCGACTTTTGAAATTTTAAAAATGACTTTGCTCCTTTTTCCGAAAATTGTAGGAGATAAGCGATAAAACATTATTGGGGAATACTATTCCGGCCATTCCTATGAAAAATGGTAGAAAATTTGCAAACAAAATTATTGGGGAACACTATTCCGGCCATTCCTATGTGTTTTTTTGACAATAGGCGACATTTTTCCAAATTTCGACTTTTGAAATTTTAGAAAGGACTTTGCTCCTTTTTCCGAAAATGGTAGAAAATTTGCGAAAAAAATTTTTGGGGAACACTATTCCGGCCACTCCTATTAATGTCCAATATTCAAAAGTGTGTTTTTTTGACAATAGGCGACATTCTTCCAAATTTCGACTTTTGAAATTTTAAAAAGGACTTTGCTCCTTTTTCCGAAAATGGTAGAAAATTTGCGAAACAAAATTATTGGGGAACACTATTCCGGCCATTCCTATGAATGTCCAATATTCAAAAGTGTGTTTTTTTGAAAATAGGCAACATTCTTCCAAATTTCGACTTTTGAAATTTTAAAAAGGACTTTGCTTCTTTTTCCGAAAATTGTAGGAGATAAGCGAAAAAACATTATTAGAGAACACTCTTCCGGCCTTTTTTATGAATGTCCAATATTTAAAAGTATTAACAGTGTGTTTTTTTGAAAATTGGCGACATTTTTCCAAATTTCAACTTTTGAAATTTTAGAAAGGACTTTGCTCCTTTTTCCGAAAATGATAGAAACTTTGCGAAAAAAAATTATTGGGGAACACTATTCCGGCCATTCCTATGAATGTCCAATATTCAAAAGTGTGTTTTTTTGCCAATAGGCGACATTCTTCCAAATTTCGCCTTTTGAAATTTTAAAAAGGACTTTGCTCCTTTTTCCGAAAATGGTAGAAAATTTGCGAAAAAAAATTATTGGGGAACACCAATCCTATGAATGTCCAATATTCAAAAGTGTGTTTTTTTGACAATAGGCGACATTCTTCCAAATTTCGACTTTTGAAATTTTAAAAAGGACTTTGCTCCTTTTTCCGAAAATGAAGGAAAATTTGCGAAAAAAAATTATTGGGGAACACTATTCCGGCCACTCCTATGAATGTCCAATATACAAAATTGTGTTTTTTTTTCCAATAGGCGACATTCTTCCAAATTTCGACTTTTGAAATTTTAAAAAGGACTTTGCTTCTTTTTCCGAAAATGGTAGAAAATTTGCGAAAAAAAATTATTGGGGAACACTATTCCGGCCACTCCTATGAATGTCCAATATACAAAAGTGTGTTTTTTTTGGCAATAGGCGACATTCTTCCAAATTTCGACTTTTGAAATTTTAAAAAGGACTTTGCTCCTTTTTCCGAAAATGGTAGAAAATTTGCGAAAAAAAATTATTGGGGAACACTATTCCGGCCATTCCTATGAATGTCCAATATTCAAAAGTGTGTTTTTTTGACAATAGGCAACATTCTTCCAAATTTCGATTTTTGAAATTTTAAAAAGGACTTTGCTCCTTTTTCCGAAAATTGTAGGAGATAAGCGAAAAAACATTATTGGGGAATACTATTCCGGCCATTCCTATGAAAAATGGTAGAAAATTTGCAAAAAAAATTATTGGGGAACACTATTCCGGCCATTCCTATGTGTTTTTTTGACAATAGGCGACATTTTTCCAAATTTCGACTTTTGAAATTTTAAAAAGGACTTTGCTCCTTTTTCCGAAAATGGTAGAAAATTTGCGAAACAAAATTTTGGGGAACACTATTCCGGCCATTCCTATGAATGTCCAATATTCAAAAGTGTGTTTTTTTGACAATAGGCAACATTCTTCCAACTTTCGATTTTTGAAATTTTAAAAAGGACTTTGCTCCTTTTTCCGAAAATTGTAGGAGATAAACGAAAAAACATTATTGGGGAATACTATTCCGGCCATTCCTATGAAAAATGGTAGAAAATGTGCAAAAAAAATTATTGGGGAACACTATTCCGGCCATTCCTATGTGTTTTTTTTGACAATAGGCGACATTTTTCCAAATTTCGACTTTTGAAATTTTAAAAAGGACTTTGCTCCTTTTTCCGAAAATGGTAGAAAATTTGCGAAAAAAAATTTTTGGGGAACACTATTCCGGCCACTCCTATGAATGTCCAATATTCAAAAGTGTGTTTTTTTGACAATAGGCGACATTCTTCCAAATTTCGACTTTTGAAATTTTAAAAAGGACTTTGCTCTTTTTTCCGAAAATGGTAGAAAATTTGCGAAAAAAAATTATTGGGGAACACTATTCCTGCCATGCAAATTTGCACTTTTGAAATTTTAAAAAGGAATTTGCTCCTTTTCCCGAAAATGGCAGAAAATTTGCGAAAAAAAATTATTGGGGAACACTATTCCTGCCATTCCTATGAATGTCCAATATTCAAAAGTGTGTTTTTTTGAAAATAGGCGACATTCTTCCAAATTTGCACTTTTGAAATTTTAAAAAGGAATTTGCTCCTTTTTCCGAAAATGGTAAAAAATTTTGCGAAAAAAAAATTATTGGGGAACACTATTCCTGCCATTCCTATGAATGTCCAATATTGAAAAGTGTGTTTTTTTTTGAAAATTGGCGACATTCTTCCAAATTTCGACTTTTGAAATTTTAGAAAGGACTTTGCTCCTTTTTCCGAAAATGGTAGAAAATTTGCGAAACAAAATTATTGGGGAACACTATTCCGGCCATTCCTATGAATGTCCAATATTCAAAAGTGTGTTTTTTTGACAATAGGCAACATTCTTCCAAATTTCGATTTTTGAAATTTTAAAAAGGACTTTGCTCCTTTTTCCGAAAATTGTAGGAGATAAGCGAAAAAACATTATTGGGGAATACTATTCCGGCCATTCCTATGAAAAATGGTAGAAAATGTGCAAAAAAAATTATTGGGGAACACTATTCCGGCCATTCCTATGTGTTTTTTTTGACAATAGGCGACATTTTTCCAAATTTCGACTTTTGAAATTTTAAAAAGGACTTTGCTCCTTTTTCCGAAAATGGTAGAAAATTTGCGAAAAAAATTTTTGGGGAACACTATTCCGGCCACTCCTATGAATGTCCAATATTCAAAAGTGTGTTTTTTTGACAATAGGCAACATTCTTCCAAATTTCGATTTTTGAAATTTTAAAAAGGACTTTGCTCCTTTTTCCGAAAATTGTAGGAGATAAGCGAAAAAACATTATTGGGGAATACTATTCCGGCCATTCCTATGAAAAATGGTAGAAAATGTGCAAAAAAAATTATTGGGGAACACTATTCCGGCCATTCCTATGTGTTTTTTTTGACAATAGGCGACATTCTTCCAAATTTCGACTTTTGAAATTTTAAAAAGGACTTTGCTAGTTTTTCCGAAAATGGTAGAAAATTTGCGAAAAAAATTTTTGGGGAACACTATTCCGGCCACTCCTATGAATGTCCAATATTCAAAAGTGTGTTTTTTTGACAATAGGCGACATTCTTCCAAATTTCGACTTTTGAAATTTTAAAAAGGACTTTGCTCCTTTTTCCGAAAATGGTAAAAAATTTGCGAAACAAAATTATTAGGGAACACTATTCCGGCCATTCCTATGAATGTCCAATATTCAAAAGTGTGTTTTTTTGACAATAGGCGACATTCTTCCAAATTTCGATTTTTGCAATTTTAAAGAGGACTTTGCTCCTTTTTCCGAAAATTGTAGGAGATAAGCGAAAAAAAATTATTGGGGAACACTATTCCTGCCATTCCTATGAATGTCCAATATTGAAAAGTGTGTTTTTTTGAAAATTGGCGACATTCTTCCAAATTTCGACTTTTGAAATTTTAAAAAGGACTTTGCTCCTTTTTCCGAAAATGGTAGAAAATTTGCGAAAAAAAATTATTGGGGAACACTATTCCTGCCATTCCTATGAATGTCCAATATTCAAAAGTGTGTTTTTTTGAAAATAGGCGACATTCTTCCAAATTTGGCCTTTTGAAATTTTAAAAAGGACTTTGCTCCTTTTTCCGAAAATTGTAGGATATAAGCGAAAAAAATTATTGGAGAACACTCTGCCGGCCATTCCTATGAATGTCCAATATTCAAAAGTCTTAACAGTGTGTTTTTTTGACAATAGGCGATATTCTTCCAAATTTCGACTTTTGAAATTTTAGAAAGGACTTTGCTCCTTTTTCCGAAAATGGTAGAAAATTTGCGAAACAAAATTATTGGGGAACACTATTCCGGCCATTCCTATGAATGTCCAATATTCAAAAGTGTGTTTTTTTGACAATAGGCAACATTCTTCCAAATTTCGATTTTTGAAATTTTAAAAAGGACTTTGCTCCTTTTTCCGAAAATTGTAGGAGATAAACGAAAAAACATTATTGGGGAATACTATCCGGCCATTCCTATGAAAAATGGTAGAAAATGTGCAAAAAAAATTATTGGGGAACACTATTCCGGCCATTCCTATGTGTTTTTTTTGACAATAGGCGACATTTTTCCAAATTTCGACTTTTGAAATTTTAAAAAGGACTTTGCTCCTTTTTCCGAAAATGGTAGAAAATTTGCGAAAAAAAATTTTTGGGGAACACTATTCCGGCCACTCCTATGAATGTCCAATATTCAAAAGTGTGTTTTTTTGACAATAGGCGACATTCTTCCAAATTTCGACTTTTGAAATTTTAAAAAGGACTTTGCTCCTTTTTCCGAAAATGGTAGAAAATTTGGGAAAAAAAATTATTGGGGAACACTATTCCTGCCATTCCTATGAATGTCCAATATTCAAAAGTGTGTTTTTTTGAAAATAGGCGACATTCTTCCAAATTTGCACTTTTGAAATTTTAAAAAGGAATTTGCTCCTTTTCCCGAAAATGGCAGAAAATTTGGGAAAAAAAATTATTGGGGAACACTATTCCTGCCATTCCTATGAATGTCCAATATTGAAAAGTGTGTTTTTTTTGAAAATTGGCGATATTCTTCCAAATTTCGACTTTTGAAATTTTAGAAAGGACTTTGCTCCTTTTTCCGAAAATGATAGAAAATTTGCGAAACAAAATTATTGGGGAACACTATTCCGGCCATTCCTATGAATGTCCAATATTCAAAAGTGTGTTTTTTTGACAATAGGCAACATTCTTCCAAATTTCGATTTTTGAAATTTTAAAAAGGACTTTGCTCCTTTTTCCGAAAATTGTAGGAGATAAACGAAAAAACATTATTGGGGAATACTATCCGGCCATTCCTATGAAAAATGGTAGAAAATGTGCAAAAAAAATTATTGGGGAACACTATTCCGGCCATTCCTATGTGTTTTTTTTGACAATAGGCGACATTTTTCCAAATTTCGACTTTTGAAATTTTAAAAAGGACTTTGCTCCTTTTTCCGAAAATGGTAGAAAATTTGCGAAAAAAAATTTTTGGGGAACACTATTCCGGCCACTCCTATGAATGTCCAATATTCAAAAGTGTGTTTTTTTGACAATAGGCGACATTCTTCCAAATTTCGACTTTTGAAATTTTAAAAAGGACTTTGCTCCTTTTTCCGAAAATGGTAGAAAATTTGGGAAAAAAAATTATTGGGGAACACTATTCCTGCCATTCCTATGAATGTCCAATATTCAAAAGTGTGTTTTTTTGAAAATAGGCGACATTCTTCCAAATTTGCACTTTTGAAATTTTAAAAAGGAATTTGCTCCTTTTCCCGAAAATGGCAGAAAATTTGGGAAAAAAAATTATTGGGGAACACTATTCCTGCCATTCCTATGAATGTCCAATATTGAAAAGTGTGTTTTTTTTTGAAAATTGGCGACATTCTTCCAAATTTCGACTTTTGAAATTTTAGAAAGGACTTTGCTCCTTTTTCCGAAAATGGTAGAAAATTTGCGAAACAAAATTATTGGGGAACACTATTCCGGCCATTCCTATGAATGTCCAATATTCAAAAGTGTGTTTTTTTGACAATAGGCAACATTCTTCCAAATTTCGATTTTTGAAATTTTAAAAAGGACTTTGCTCCTTTTTCCGAAAATTGTAGGAGATAAGCGAAAAAACATTATTGGGGAATACTATTCCGGCCATTCCTATGAAAAATGGTAGAAAATGTGCAAAAAAAATTATTGGGGAACACTATTCCGGCCATTCCTATGTGTTTTTTTTGACAATAGGCGACATTTTTCCAAATTTCGACTTTTGAAATTTTAAAAAGGACTTTGATCCTTTTTCCGAAAATGGTAGGAAATTTGCAAAAAAAAATTATTGGGAAACACTATTCCTGCCACTCCTATGAATGTCCAATATTCAAAAGTGTGTTTTTTTGACAATAGGCGACATTCTTCCAAATTTCGACTTTTGAAATTTTAAAAAGGACTGCTAGTTTTTCCGAAAATGGTAGAAAATTTGCGAAAAAAAATTATTGGGGAACACTATTCCGGCCATTCCTATGAATGTCCAATATTCAAAAGTGTGTTTTTTTGAAAATAGGCAACATTCTTCCAAATTTCGACTTTTGAAATTTTAAAAATGACTTTGCTCCTTTTTCCGAAAATTGTAGGAGATAAGCGATAAAACATTATTGGGGAATACTATTCCGGCCATTCCTATGAAAAATGGTAGAAAATTTGCAAACAAAATTATTGGGGAACACTATTCCGGCCATTCCTATGTGTTTTTTTGACAATAGGCGACATTTTTCCAAATTTCGACTTTTGAAATTTTAGAAAGGACTTTGCTCCTTTTTCCGAAAATGGTAGAAAATTTGCGAAAAAAATTTTTGGGGAACACTATTCCGGCCACTCCTATTAATGTCCAATATTCAAAAGTGTGTTTTTTTGACAATAGGCGACATTCTTCCAAATTTCGACTTTTGAAATTTTAAAAAGGACTTTGCTCCTTTTTCCGAAAATGGTAGAAAATTTGCGAAACAAAATTATTGGGGAACACTATTCCGGCCATTCCTATGAATGTCCAATATTCAAAAGTGTGTTTTTTTGAAAATAGGCAACATTCTTCCAAATTTCGACTTTTGAAATTTTAAAAAGGACTTTGCTTCTTTTTCCGAAAATTGTAGGAGATAAGCGAAAAAACATTATTAGAGAACACTCTTCCGGCCTTTTTTATGAATGTCCAATATTTAAAAGTATTAACAGTGTGTTTTTTTGAAAATTGGCGACATTTTTCCAAATTTCAACTTTTGAAATTTTAGAAAGGACTTTGCTCCTTTTTCCGAAAATGATAGAAACTTTGCGAAAAAAAATTATTGGGGAACACTATTCCGGCCATTCCTATGAATGTCCAATATTCAAAAGTGTGTTTTTTTGCCAATAGGCGACATTCTTCCAAATTTCGCCTTTTGAAATTTTAAAAAGGACTTTGCTCCTTTTTCCGAAAATGGTAGAAAATTTGCGAAAAAAAATTATTGGGGAACACCAATCCTATGAATGTCCAATATTCAAAAGTGTGTTTTTTTGACAATAGGCGACATTCTTCCAAATTTCGACTTTTGAAATTTTAAAAAGGACTTTGCTCCTTTTTCCGAAAATGAAGGAAAATTTGCGAAAAAAAATTATTGGGGAACACTATTCCGGCCACTCCTATGAATGTCCAATATACAAAATTGTGTTTTTTTTTCCAATAGGCGACATTCTTCCAAATTTCGACTTTTGAAATTTTAAAAAGGACTTTGCTTCTTTTTCCGAAAATGGTAGAAAATTTGCGAAAAAAAATTATTGGGGAACACTATTCCGGCCACTCCTATGAATGTCCAATATACAAAAGTGTGTTTTTTTTGGCAATAGGCGACATTCTTCCAAATTTCGACTTTTGAAATTTTAAAAAGGACTTTGCTCCTTTTTCCGAAAATGGTAGAAAATTTGCGAAAAAAAATTATTGGGGAACACTATTCCGGCCATTCCTATGAATGTCCAATATTCAAAAGTGTGTTTTTTTGACAATAGGCAACATTCTTCCAAATTTCGATTTTTGAAATTTTAAAAAGGACTTTGCTCCTTTTTCCGAAAATTGTAGGAGATAAGCGAAAAAACATTATTGGGGAATACTATTCCGGCCATTCCTATGAAAAATGGTAGAAAATTTGCAAAAAAAATTATTGGGGAACACTATTCCGGCCATTCCTATGTGTTTTTTTGACAATAGGCGACATTTTTCCAAATTTCGACTTTTGAAATTTTAAAAAGGACTTTGCTCCTTTTTCCGAAAATGGTAGAAAATTTGCGAAACAAAATTTTGGGGAACACTATTCCGGCCATTCCTATGAATGTCCAATATTCAAAAGTGTGTTTTTTTGACAATAGGCAACATTCTTCCAACTTTCGATTTTTGAAATTTTAAAAAGGACTTTGCTCCTTTTTCCGAAAATTGTAGGAGATAAACGAAAAAACATTATTGGGGAATACTATTCCGGCCATTCCTATGAAAAATGGTAGAAAATGTGCAAAAAAAATTATTGGGGAACACTATTCCGGCCATTCCTATGTGTTTTTTTTGACAATAGGCGACATTTTTCCAAATTTCGACTTTTGAAATTTTAAAAAGGACTTTGCTCCTTTTTCCGAAAATGGTAGAAAATTTGCGAAAAAAAATTTTTGGGGAACACTATTCCGGCCACTCCTATGAATGTCCAATATTCAAAAGTGTGTTTTTTTGACAATAGGCGACATTCTTCCAAATTTCGACTTTTGAAATTTTAAAAAGGACTTTGCTCTTTTTTCCGAAAATGGTAGAAAATTTGCGAAAAAAAATTATTGGGGAACACTATTCCTGCCATGCAAATTTGCACTTTTGAAATTTTAAAAAGGAATTTGCTCCTTTTCCCGAAAATGGCAGAAAATTTGCGAAAAAAAATTATTGGGGAACACTATTCCTGCCATTCCTATGAATGTCCAATATTCAAAAGTGTGTTTTTTTGAAAATAGGCGACATTCTTCCAAATTTGCACTTTTGAAATTTTAAAAAGGAATTTGCTCCTTTTTCCGAAAATGGTAAAAAATTTTGCGAAAAAAAAATTATTGGGGAACACTATTCCTGCCATTCCTATGAATGTCCAATATTGAAAAGTGTGTTTTTTTTTGAAAATTGGCGACATTCTTCCAAATTTCGACTTTTGAAATTTTAGAAAGGACTTTGCTCCTTTTTCCGAAAATGGTAGAAAATTTGCGAAACAAAATTATTGGGGAACACTATTCCGGCCATTCCTATGAATGTCCAATATTCAAAAGTGTGTTTTTTTGACAATAGGCAACATTCTTCCAAATTTCGATTTTTGAAATTTTAAAAAGGACTTTGCTCCTTTTTCCGAAAATTGTAGGAGATAAGCGAAAAAACATTATTGGGGAATACTATTCCGGCCATTCCTATGAAAAATGGTAGAAAATGTGCAAAAAAAATTATTGGGGAACACTATTCCGGCCATTCCTATGTGTTTTTTTTGACAATAGGCGACATTTTTCCAAATTTCGACTTTTGAAATTTTAAAAAGGACTTTGCTCCTTTTTCCGAAAATGGTAGAAAATTTGCGAAAAAAATTTTTGGGGAACACTATTCCGGCCACTCCTATGAATGTCCAATATTCAAAAGTGTGTTTTTTTGACAATAGGCGACATTCTTCCAAATTTCGACTTTTGAAATTTTAAAAAGGACTTTGCTAGTTTTTCCGAAAATGGTAGAAAATTTGCGAAAAAAAATTATTGGGGAACACTATTCCGGCCATTCCTATGAATGTCCAATATTCAAAAGTGTGTTTTTTTGAAAATAGGCAACATTCTTCCAAATTTCGACTTTTGAAATTTTAAAAATGACTTTGCTCCTTTTTCCGAAAATTGTAGGAGATAAGCGAAAAAACATTATTGGGGAATACTATTCCGGCCATTCCTATGAAAAATGGTAGAAAATTTGCAAAAAAAATTATTGGGGAACACTATTCCGGCCATTCCTATGTGTTTTTTTTGACAATAGGCGACATTTTTCCAAATTTCGACTTTTGAAATTTTAGAAAGGACTTTGCTCCTTTTTCCGAAAATGGTAGAAAATTTGCGAAAAAAATTTTTGGGGAACACTATTCCGGCCACTCCTATTAATGTCCAATATTCAAAAGTGTGTTTTTTTGAAAATAGGCAACATTCTTCCAAATTTCGACTTTTGAAATTTTAAAAAGGACTTTGCTTCTTTTTCCGAAAATTGTAGGAGATAAGCGAAAAAACATTATTAGAGAACACTCTTCCGGCCATTTTTATGAATGTCCAATATTTAAAAGTATTAACAGTGTGTTTTTTTGAAAATTGGCGACATTTTTCCAAATTTCAACTTTTGAAATTTTAGAAAGGACTTTGCTCCTTTTTCCGAAAATGATAGAAACTTTGCGAAAAAAAATTATTGGGGAACACTATTCCGGCCATTCCTATGAATGTCCAATATTCAAAAGTGTGTTTTTTTGACAATAGGCGACATTCTTCCAAATTTCGCCTTTTGAAATTTTAAAAAGGACTTTGCTCCTTTTTCCGAAAATGGTAGAAAATTTGCGAAAAAAAATTATTGGGGAACACCATTCCTATGAATGTCCAATATTCAAAAGTGTGTTTTTTTGACAATAGGCGACATTCTTCCAAATTTCGACTTTTGAAATTTTAAAAAGGACTTTGCTCCTTTTTCCGAAAATGAAAGAAAATTTGCGAAAAAAAATTATTGGGGAACACTATTCCGGCCACTCCTATGAATGTCCAATATACAAAAGTGTGTTTTTTTTTTGCAATAGGCGACATTCTTCCAAATTTCGACTTTTGAAATTTTAAAAAGGACTTTGCTTCTTTTTCCGAAAATGGTAGAAAATTTGCGAAAAAAAATTATTGGGGAACACTATTCCGACCACTCCTATGAATGTCCAATATACAAAAGTGTGTTTTTTTTTGGCAATAGGCGACATTCTTCCAAATTTCGACTTTTGAAATTTTAAAAAGGACTTTGCTCCTTTTTCCGAAAATGGTAGAAAATTTGCGAAAAAAAATTATTGGGGAACACTATTCCGGCCATTCCTATGAATGTCCAATATTCAAAAGTGTGTTTTTTTGACAATAGGCAACATTCTTCCAAATTTCGATTTTTGAAATTTTAAAAAGGACTTTGCTCCTTTTTCCGAAAATTGTAGGAGATAAGCGAAAAAACATTATTGGGGAACACTATTCCGGCCATTCCTATGAAAAATGGTAGAAAATGTGCAAAAAAAATTATTGGGGAACACTATTCCGGCCATTCCTATGTGTTTTTTTTTGACAATAGGCGACATTTTTCCAAATTTCGACTTTTGAAATTTTAAAAAGGACTTTGCTCCTTTTTCCGAAAATGGTAGAAAATTTGCGAAAAAAATTTTTGGGGAACACTATTCCTGCCATTCCTATGAATGTCCAATATTCAAAAGTGTGTTTTTTTGAAAATAGGCGACATTCTTCCAAATTTGCACTTTTGAAATTTTAAAAAGGAATTTGCTCCTTTTTCCGAAAATGGTAGAAAATGTGCAAAAAAAATTATTGGGGAACACTATTCCGGCCATTCCTATGTGTTTTTTTTTGACAATAGGCGACATTTTTCCAAATTTCGACTTTTGAAATTTTAAAAAGGACTTTGCTCCTTTTTCCGAAAATGGTAGAAAATTTGGGAAAAAAATTTTTGGGGAACACTATTCCGGCCACTCCTATGAATGTCCAATATTCAAAAGTGTGTTTTTTTGACAATAGGCGACATTCTTCCAAATTTCGACTTTTGAAATTTTAAAAAGGACTTTGCTAGTTTTTCCGAAAATGGTAGAAAATTTGCGAAAAAAAATTATTGGGGAACACTATTCCGGCCATTCCTATGAATGTCCAATATTCAAAAGTGTGTTTTTTTGAAAATAGGCAACATTCTTCCAAATTTTGACTTTTGAAATTTTAAAAATGACTTTGCTCCTTTTTCCGAAAATTGTAGGAGATAAGCGAAAAAACATTATTGGGGAATACTATTCCGGCCATTCCTATGAAAAATGGTAGAAAATTTGCAAAAAAAATTATTGGGGAACACTATTCCGGCCATTCCTATGTGTTTTTTTTGACAATAGGCGACATTTTTCCAAATATCGACTTTTGAAATTTTAGAAAGGACTTTGCTCCTTTTTCCGAAAATGGTAGAAAATTTGCGAAAAAAATTTTTGGGGAACACTATTCCGGCCACTCCTATTAATGTCCAATATTCAAAAGTGTGTTTTTTTGACAATAGGCGACATTCTTCCAAATTTCGACTTTTGAAATTTTAAAAAGGACTTTGCTCCTTTTTCCGAAAATGGTAGAAAATTTGCGAAACAAAATTATTGGGGAACACTATTCCGGCCATTCCTATGAATGTCCAATATTCAAAAGTGTGTTTTTTTGAAAATAGGCAACATTCTTCCAAATTTCGACTTTTGAAATTTTAAAAAGGACTTTGCTTCTTTTTCCGAAAATTGTAGGAGATAAGCGAAAAAACATTATTAGAGAACACTCTTCCGGCCATTTTTATGAATGTCCAATATTTAAAAGTATTAACAGTGTGTTTTTTTGAAAATTGGCGACATTTTTCCAAATTTCAACTTTTGAAATTTTAGAAAGGACTTTGCTCCTTTTTCCGAAAATGATAGAAACTTTGCGAAAAAAAATTATTGGGGAACACTATTCCGGCCATTCCTATGAATGTCCAATATTCAAAAGTGTGTTTTTTTGACAATAGGCGACATTCTTCCAAATTTCGCCTTTTGAAATTTTAAAAAGGACTTTGCTCCTTTTTCCGAAAATGGTAGAAAATTTGCGAAAAAAAATTATTGGGGAACACCATTCCTATGAATGTCCAATATTCAAAAGTGTGTTTTTTTGACAATAGGCGACATTCTTCCAAATTTCGACTTTTGAAATTTTAAAAAGGACTTTGCTCCTTTTTCCGAAAATGGTAGAAAATTTGCGAAAAAAAATTTTTGGGGAACACTATTCCGGCCACTCCTATGAATGTCCAATATTCAAAAGTGTGTTTTTTTGACAATAGGCGACATTCTTCCAAATTTCGACTTTTGAAATTTTAAAAAGGACTTTGCTCCTTTTTCCGAAAATGGTAGAAAATTTGCGAAAAAAAATTATTGGGGAACACTATTCCTGCCATTCCTATGAATGTCCAATATTCAAAAGTGTGTTTTTTTGAAAATAGGCGACATTCTTCCAAATTTGCACTTTTGAAATTTTAAAAAGGAATTTGCTCCTTTTTCCGAAAATGGTAAAAAATTTTGCGAAAAAAAAATTATTGGGGAACACTATTCCTGCCATTCCTATGTGTTTTTTTTGACAATAGGCGACATTCTTCCAAATTTCGACTTTTGAAATTTTAAAAAGGACTTTGCTAGTTTTTCCGAAAATGGTAGAAAATTTGCGAAAAAAAATTATTGGGGAACACTATTCCGGCCATTCCTATGAATGTCCAATATTCAAAAGTGTGTTTTTTTGAAAATAGGCAACATTCTTCCAAATTTCGACTTTTGAAATTTTAAAAATGACTTTGCTCCTTTTTCCGAAAATTGTAGGAGATAAGCGAAAAAACATTATTGGGGAATACTATTCCGGCCATTCCTATGAAAAATGGTAGAAAATTTGCAAAAAAAATTATTGGGGAACACTATTCCGGCCATTCCTATGTGTTTTTTTGACAATAGGCGACATTTTTCCAAATTTCGACTTTTGAAATTTTAGAAAGGACTTTGCTCCTTTTTCCGAAAATGGTAGAAAATTTGCGAAAAAAATTTTTGGGGAACACTATTCCGGCCACTCCTATTAATGTCCAATATTCAAAAGTGTGTTTTTTTGACAATAGGCGACATTCTTCCAAATTTCGACTTTTGAAATTTTAAAAAGGACTTTGCTCCTTTTTCCGAAAATGGTAGAAAATTTGCGAAAAAAATTTTTGGGGAACACTATTCCGGCCACTCCTATTAATGTCCAATATTCAAAAGTGTGTTTTTTTGACAATAGGCGACATTCTTCCAAATTTCGACTTTTGAAATTTTAAAAAGGACTTTGCTCCTTTTTCCGAAAATGGTAGAAAATTTGCGAAACAAAATTATTGGGGAACACTATTCCGGCCATTCCTATGAATGTCCAATATTCAAAAGTGTGTTTTTTTGAAAATAGGCAACATTCTTCCAAATTTCGACTTTTGAAATTTTAAAAAGGACTTTGCTTCTTTTTCCGAAAATTGTAGGAGATAAGCGAAAAAACATTATTAGAGAACACTCTTCCGGCCATTTTTATGAATGTCCAATATTTAAAAGTATTAACAGTGTGTTTTTTTGAAAATTGGCGACATTTTTCCAAATTTCAACTTTTGAAATTTTAGAAAGGACTTTGCTCCTTTTTCCGAAAATGATAGAAACTTTGCGAAAAAAAATTATTGGGGAACACTATTCCGGCCATTCCTATGAATGTCCAATATTCAAAAGTGTGTTTTTTTGACAATAGGCGACATTCTTCCAAATTTCGCCTTTTGAAATTTTAAAAAGGACTTTGCTCCTTTTTCCGAAAATGGTAGAAAATTTGCGAAAAAAAATTATTGGGGAACACCATTCCTATGAATGTCCAATATTCAAAAGTGTGTTTTTTTGACAATAGGCGACATTCTTCCAAATTTGCACTTTTGAAATTTTAAAAAGGAATTTGCTCCTTTTTCCGAAAATGGTAAAAAATTTTGCGAAAAAAAAATTATTGGGGAACACTATTCCTGCCATTCCTATGAATGTCCAATATTGAAAAGTGTGTTTTTTTTTGAAAATTGGCGACATTCTTCCAAATTTCGACTTTTGAAATTTTAGAAAGGACTTTGCTCCTTTTTCCGAAAATGGTAGAAAATTTGCGAAACAAAATTATTGGGGAACACTATTCCGGCCCCTCCTATGAATGTCCAATATTCAAAAGTGTGTTTTTTTGACAATAGGCGACATTCTTCCAAATTTCGACTTTTGAAATTTTAAAAAGGACTTTGCTCCTTTTTCCGAAAATGGTAGAAAATTTGCGAAAAAAAATTTTTGGGGAACACTATTCCGGCCACTCCTATGAATGTCCAATATTCAAAAGTGTGTTTTTTTGACAATAGGCGACATTCTTCCAAATTTCGACTTTTGAAATTTTAAAAAGGACTTTGCTCCTTTTTCCGAAAATGGTAGAAAATTTGCGAAAAAAAATTATTGGGGAACACTATTCCTGCCATTCCTATGAATGTCCAATATTCAAAAGTGTGTTTTTTTGACAATAGGCGACATTCTTCCAAATTTCGACTTTTGAAATTTTAAAAAGGACTTTGCTCCTTTTTCCGAAAATGGTAGAAAATTTGCGAAAAAAAATTATTGGGGAACACTATTCCTGCCATTCCTATGAATGTCCAATATTCAAAAGTGTGTTTTTTTTGAAAATAGGCGACATTCTTCCAAATTTGCACTTTTGAAATTTTAAAAAGGAATTTGCTCCTTTTTCCGAAAATGGTAAAAAATTTTGCGAAAAAAAAATTATTGGGGAACACTATTCCTGCCATTCCTATGAATGTCCAATATTCAAAAGTGTGTTTTTTTTTGAAAATTGGCGACATTCTTCCAAATTTCGACTTTTGAAATTTTAGAAAAGACTTTGCTCCTTTTTCCGAAAATGGTAGAAAATTTGCGAAAAAAATTTTTGGGGAACACTATTCCTGCCATTCCTATGAATGTCCAATATTCAAAAGTGTGTTTTTTTGAAAATAGGCAACATTCTTCCAAATTTCGACTTTTGAAATTTTAAAAAGGACTTTGCTCCTTTTTCCGAAAATTGTAGGAGATAAGCGAAAAAACATTATTGGGGAATACTATTCCGGCCATTCCTATGAAAAATGGTAGAAAATGTGCAAAAAAAATTATTGGGGAACACTATTCCGGCCATTCCTATGTGTTTTTTTTGACAATAGGCGACATTTTTCCAAATTTCGACTTTTGAAATTTTAAAAAGGACTTTGCTCCTTTTTCCGAAAATGGTAGAAAATTTGCGAAAAAAATTTTTGGGGAACACTATTCCGGCCACTCCTATGAATGTCCAATATTCAAAAGTGTGTTTTTTTGACAATAGGCGACATTCTTCCAAATTTCGACTTTTGGAATTTTAAAAAGGACTTTGCTAGTTTTTCCGAAAATGGTAGAAAATTTCCGAAAAAAAATTATTGGGGAACACTATTCCGGCCATTCCTATGAATGTCCAATATTCAAAAGTATGTTTTTTTGAAAATAGGCAACATTCTTCCAAATTTCGACTTTTGAAATTTTAAAAATGACTTTGCTCCTTTTTCCGAAAATTGTAGGAGATAAGCGAAAAAACATTATTGGGGAATACTATTCCGGCCATTCCTATGAAAAATGGTAGAAAATTTGCAAAAAAAATTATTGGGGAACACTATTCCGGCCATTCCTATGTGTTTTTTTGACAATAGGCGACATTTTTCCAAATTTCGACTTTTGAAATTTTAGAAAGGACTTTGCTCCTTTTTCCGAAAATGGTAGAAAATTTGCGAAAAAAATTTTTGGGGAACACTATTCCGGCCACTCCTATTAATGTCCAATATTCAAAAGTGTGTTTTTTTGACAATAGGCGACATTCTTCCAAATTTCGACTTTTGAAATTTTAAAAAGGACTTTGCTCCTTTTTCCGAAAATGGTAGAAAATTTGCGAAACAAAATTATTGGGGAACACTATTCCGGCCATTCCTATTAATGTCCAATATTCAAAAGTGTTTTTTTTTGAAAATTGGCGACATTCTTCCAAATTTCGACTTTTGAAATTTTAGAAAGGACTTTGCTCCTTTTTCCGAAAATGGTAGAAAATTTGCGAAACAAAATTATTGGGGAACACTATTCCGGCCATTCCTATGAATGTCCAATATTCAAAAGTGTGTTTTTTTGACAATAGGCAACATTCTTCCAAATTTCGATTTTTGAAATTTTAAAAAGGACTTTGCTCCTTTTTCCGAAAATTGTAGGAGATAAGCGAAAAAACATTATTGGGGAATACTATTCCGGCCATTCCTATGAAAAATGGTAGAAAATGTGCAAAAAAAATTATTGGGGAACACTATTCCGGCCATTCCTATGTGTTTTTTTTGACAATAGGCGACATTTTTCCAAATTTCGACTTTTGAAATTTTAAAAAGGACTTTGCTCCTTTTTCCGAAAATGGTAGAAAATTTGCGAAAAAAATTTTTGGGGAACACTATTCCGGCCACTCCTATGAATGTCCAATATTCAAAAGTGTGTTTTTTTGACAATAGGCGACATTCTTCCAAATTTCGACTTTTGAAATTTAAAAAAGGACTTTGCTAGTTTTTCCGAAAATGGTAGAAAATTTGCGAAAAAAAATTATTGGGGAACACTATTCCGGCCATTCCTATGAATGTCCAATATTCAAAAGTATGTTTTTTTGAAAATAGGCAACATTCTTCCAAATTTCGACTTTTGAAATTTTAAAAATGACTTTGCTCCTTTTTCCGAAAATTGTAGGAGATAAGCGAAAAAACATTATTGGGGAATACTATTCCGGCCATTCCTATGAAAAATGGTAGAAAATTTGCAAAAAAAATTATTGGGGAACACTATTCCGGCCATTCCTATGTGTTTTTTTTGACAATAGGCGACATTTTTCCAAATTTCGACTTTTGAAATTTTAGAAAGGACTTTGCTCCTTTTTCCGAAAATGGTAGAAAATTTGCGAAAAAAATTTTTGGGGAACACTATTCCGGCCACTCCTATTAATGTCCAATATTCAAAAGTGTGTTTTTTTGACAATAGGCGACATTCTTCCAAATTTCGACTTTTGAAATTTTAAAAAGGACTTTGCTCCTTTTTCCGAAAATGGTAGAAAATTTGCGAAACAAAATTATTGGGGAACACTATTCCGGCCATTCCTATGAATGTCCAATATTCAAAAGTGTGTTTTTTTGAAAATAGGCAACATTCTTCCAAATTTCGACTTTTGAAATTTTAATAAGGACTTTGCTTCTTTTTCCGAAAATTGTAGGAGATAAGCGAAAAAACATTATTAGAGAACACTCTTCCGGCCATTTTTATGAATGTCCAATATTTAAAAGTATTAACAGTGTGTTTTTTTGAAAATTGGCGACATTTTTCCAAATTTCAACTTTTGAAATTTTAGAAAGGACTTTGCTCCTTTTTCCGAAAATGATAGAAACTTTGCGAAAAAAAATTATTGGGGAACACTATTCCGGCCATTCCTATGAATGTCCAATATTCAAAAGTGTGTTTTTTTGACAATAGGCGACATTCTTCCAAATTTCGCCTTTTGAAATTTTAAAAAGGACTTTGCTCCTTTTTCCGAAAATGGTAGAAAATTTGCGAAAAAAAATTATTGGGGAACACCATTCCTATGAATGTCCAATATTCAAAAGTGTGTTTTTTTGACAATAGGCGACATTCTTCCAAATTTCGACTTTTGAAATTTTAAAAAGGACTTTGCTCCTTTTTCCGAAAATGAAAGAAAATTTGCGAAAAAAAATTATTGGGGAACACTATTCCGGCCACTCCTATGAATGTCCAATATACAAAAGTGTGTTTTTTTTTTGCAATAGGCGACATTCTTCCAAATTTCGACTTTTGAAATTTTAAAAAGAACTTTGCTTCTTTTTCCGAAAATGGTAGAAAATTTGCGAAAAAAAATTATTGGGGAACACTATTCCGGCCACTCCTATGAATGTCCAATATACAAAAGTGTGTTTTTTTTTGGCAATAGGCGACATTCTTCCAAATTTCGACTTTTGAAATTTTAAAAAGGACTTTGCTCCTTTTTCCGAAAATGGTAGAAAATTTGCGAAAAAAAATTATTGGGGAACACTATTCCGGCCATTCCTATGAATGTCCAATATTCAAAAGTGTGTTTTTTTGACAATAGGCAACATTCTTCCAAATTTCGATTTTTGAAATTTTAAAAAGGACTTTGCTCCTTTTTCCGAAAATTGTAGGAGATAAGCGAAAAAACATTATTGGGGAATACTATTCCGGCCATTCCTATGAAAAATGGTAGAAAATTTGCAAAAAAAATTATTGGGGAACACTATTCCGGCCATTCCTATGTGTTTTTTTGACAATAGGCGACATTTTTCCAAATTTCGACTTTTGAAATTTTAAAAAGGACTTTGCTCCTTTTTCCGAAAATGGTAGAAAATTTGCGAAACAAAATTTTGGGGAACACTATTCCGGCCACTCCTATGAATGTCCAATATTCAAAAGTGTGTTTTTTTGACAATAGGCGACATTCTTCCAAATTTCGACTTTTGAAATTTTAAAAATGACTTTGCTCCTTTTTCCGAAAATGGTAGAAAATTTGCGAAAAAAAATTATTGGGGAACACCATTCCTATGAATGTCCAATATTCAAAAGTGTGTTTTTTTGACAATAGGCGACATTCTTCCAAATTTCGACTTTTGAAATTTTAAAAAGGACTTTGCTCCTTTTTCCGAAAATGGTAGAAAATTTGCGAAAAAAAATTATTGGGGAACACCATTCCTATAAATGTCCAATATTCAAAAGTGTGTTTTTTGACCATAGGCGACATTCTTCCAAATTTCAACTTTTGAAATTTTAAAAAGGACTTTGCTCCTTTTTCCGAAAATGGTAGAAAATTTGCGAAAAAAAATTATTGGGGAACACTGTTCCGGCCATTCCTATGAATGTCCAATATTCAAAAGTGTGTTTTTTTGACAATAGGCGACATTCTTCCAAATTTCGACTTTTGAAATTTTAAAAAGGAATTTGCTCCTTTTTCCGAAAATTGTAGGAGATAAGCGAAAAAACATTATTGGAGAACACTCTTCCGGCCTGTTCTATGAATGTCCAATATTCAAAAGTTTTAACAGTGTGTTTTTTTGAAAATTGGCGACATTCTTCCAAATTTCGACTTTTGAAATTTTAAAGAGGACTTTGCTCCTTTTTCCGAAAATGGTAAAAAATTTGCAAAAAAAAAATTATTGGGGAACACTTTTCCGACCATTCCTATGAATGTCCAGTATTCAAAAGTGTGTTTTTTGACAATAGGCGACATTTTTCCAAATTTCGACTTTTGAAATTTTAAAAAGGACTTTGCTTCTTTTGCCGAAAATGGTAGAAAATTTGCGAAAAAAAATTATTGGGGAACACTATTCCGGCCATTCCTATGAATGTCCAATATTCAAAAGTGTGTTTTTTTGACAATAGGCGACATTCTTCCAAATTTCGACTTTTGAAATTTTAAAAAGGACTTTGCTCCTTTTTCCGAAAATGGTAGAAAATTTGCGAAAAAAAATTATTGGGGAACACTATTCCGGCCATTCCTATGAATGTCCAATATTCAAAAGTGTGTTTTTTTGACAATAGGCGACATTCTTCCAAATTTCGACTTTTGAAATTTTAAAAAGGACTTTGCTCCTTTTTCCGAAAATGGTAGAAAATTTGCGAAAAAAAATTATTGGGGAACACTATTCCGGCCATTCCTATGAATGTCCAATATTCAAAAGTGTGTTTTTTTGACAATAGGCGACATTCTTCCAAATTTCGACTTTTGAAATTTTAAAAAGGACTTTGCTCGTTTTTCCGAAAATTGTAGGAGATAAGCGAAAAAACATTATTGGAGAACACTCTTCCGGCCTGTTCTATGAATGTCCAATATTCAAAAGTTTTAACAGTGTGTTTTTTGACCATAGGCGACATTCTTCCAAATTTCAACTTTTGAAATTTTAAAAAGGACTTTGCTCCTTTTTCCGAAAATGGTAGAAAATTTGCGAAAAAAAATTATTGGGGAACACTGTTCCGGCCATTCCTATGAATGTCCAATATTCAAAAGTGTGTTTTTTGACCATAGGCGACATTCTTCCAAATTTCGACTTTTGAAATTTTAAAAAGGACTTTGCTCCTTTTTCCGAAAATGGTAGAAAATTTGCGAAAAAAAAATTATTGGGGAACACTATTCCGGCCATTCCTATGAATGTCCAATATTCAAAAGTGTGTTTTTTTGAAAATTGGCGACATTTATCCAAATTTCAACTTTTGAAATTTTAGAAAGGACTTTGCTCCTTTTTCCGAAAATTGTAGGAAATAAGCGAAAAAAAATTATTGGAGAACACTTTTCCGGCCTTTTCTATGAATGTCTAATATTCAAAAGTCTTAACAGTGTGTTTTTTTGAAAATTGGCGACATTTATCTAAATTTCAACTTTTGAAATTTTAGAAAGGACTTTGCTCCTTTTTCCGAAAATGGTAAAAAATTTGCAAAAAAAAAATTATTGGGGAACACTTTTCCGGCCATTCCTATGAATGTCCAGTATTCAAAAGTGTGTTTTTTGACAATAGGCGACATTTTTCCAAATTTCGACTTTTGAAATTTTAAAAAGGACTTTGCTTCTTTTGCCGAAAATGGTAGAAAATTTGCGAAAAAAAATTATTGGGGAACACTATTCCGGCCATTCCTATGAATGTCCAATATTCAAAAGTGTGTTTTTTTGACAATAGGCGACATTCTTCCAAATTTCGACTTTTGAAATTTTAAAAAGGACTTTGCTCCTTTTTCCGAAAATGGTAGAAAATTTGCGAAAAAAAATTATTGGGGAACACTATTCCGGCCATTCCTATGAATGTCCAATATTCAAAAGTGTGTTTTTTTGACAATAAGCGACATTCTTCCAAATTTCGACTTTTGAAATTTTAAAAAGGACTTTGCTCCTTTTTCCGAAAATGGTAGAAAATTTGCGAAAAAAAATTATTGGGGAACACTATTCCGGCCATTCCTATGAATGTCCAATATTCAAAAGTGTGTTTTTTTGACAATAGGCGACATTCTTCAAAATTTGGACTTTTGAATTTTTAAAAAGGACTTTGCTCCTTTTTCCGAAAATTGTAGGAGATAAGCGAAAAAAGTTATTGGAGAACACTCTTCCGGCCATTCCTATGAATGTCCAATATTCAAAATTCTTAACAGTGTGTTTTTTTGACAATAGGCGATATTCTTCCAAATTTCGACTTTTGAAATTTTAGAAAGGACTTTGCTCCTTTTTCCGAAAATGGTAGAAAATTTGCGAAACAAAATTATTGGGGAACACTATTCCGGCCATTCCTATGAATGTCCAATATTCAAAAGTGTGTTTTTTTGACAATAGGCAACATTCTTCCAAAATTTCGATTTTTGAAATTTTAAAAAGGACTTTGCTCCTTTTTCCGAAAATTGTAGGAGATAAGCGAAAAAACATTATTGGAGAACACTCTTCCGGCCTGTTCTATGAATGTCCAATATTCAAAAGTTTTAACAGTGTGTTTTTTTGAAAATTGGCGACATTCTTCCAAATTTCGACTTTTGAAATTTTAAAAAGGACTTTGCTCCTTTTTCCGAAAATGGTAGAAAATTTGCGAAAAAAAAATTATTGGGGAACACTATTCCGGCCATTCCTATGAATGTCCAATATTCAAAAGTGTGTTTTTTTGAAAATTGGCGACATTCTTCCAAATTTCGACTTTTGAAATTTTAAAAAGGACTTTGCTCCTTTTTCCGAAAATGGTAGAAAATTTGCGAAAAAAAAATTATTGGAGAACACTATTCCGGCCATTCCTATGAATGTCCAATATTCACAAGTGTGTTTTTTTGACAATAGGCGACATTCTTCAAAATTTGGACTTTTGAAATTTTAAAAAGGACTTTGCTCCTTTTTCCGAAAATTGTAGGAGATAAGCGAAAAAAGTTATTGGAGAACACTCTTCCGGCCATTCCTATGAATGTCCAATATTCAAAATTCTTAACAGTGTGTTTTTTTGACAATAGGCGATATTCTTCAAAATTTCGACTTTTGAAATTTTAGAAAGGACTTTGCTCCTTTTTCCGAAAATGGTAGAAAATTTGCGAAACAAAATTATTGGGGAACACTATTCCGGCCATTCCTATGAATGTCCAATATTCAAAAGTGTGTTTTTTTGACAATAGGCAACATGCTTCCAAAATTTCGATTTTTGAAATTTTAAAAAGGACTTTGCTCCTTTTTCCGAAAATTGTAGGAGATAAGCGAAAAAACATTATTGGAGAACACTCTTCCGGCCATTTCTATGAATGTCCAATATTCAAAAGTCTTAACAGTGTGTTTTTTTGACAATAGGCGACATTCTTCCAAATTTCGACTTTTGAAATTTTATAAAGGACTTTGCTCCTTGTTCCGAAAATGGTATTGGGGAACACTATTCCGGCCATTCCTATGAATGTCCAATATTCAAAAGTGTGTTTTTTTGACAATAGGCGACATTCTTCCAAATTTCGACTTTTGAAATTTTAAAAAGGACTTTGCTCCTTTTTCCGAAAATGGTAGAAAATTTGCGAAAAAAAATTATTGGGGAACACTATTCCGGCCATTCCTATGAATGTCCAATATTCAAAAGTGTGTTTTTTTGACAATAGGCGACATTCTTCCAAATTTCGACTTTTGAAATTTTAAAAAGGACTTTGGTCCTTTTTCCGAAAATTTGCGAAAAAAAATTATTGGGGAACACTATTCCGGCCATTCCTATGAATGTCCAATATTCAAAAGTGTGTTTTTTTGACAATAAGCGACATTCTTCCAAATTTCGACTTTTGAAATTTTAAAAAGGACTTTGCTCCTTTTTCCGAAAATGGTAGAAAATTTGCGAAAAAAAATTATTGGGGAACACTATTCCGGCCATTCCTATGAATGTCCAATATTCAAAAGTGTGTTTTTTGGACAATATCTGAATATATATGAATGTCCAATATTCAAAAGTGTGTTTTTTTGACGATAGGCGACATTCTTCCAAATTTCGACTTTTGAAATTTTAAAAAGGACTTTGCTCCTTTTTCCGAAAATGGTAGAAAATTTGCGAAAAAAAATTATTGGGGAACACTATTCCGGCCATTCCTATGAATGTCCAATATTCAAAAGTGTGTTTTTTTGACAATAGGCGACATTCTTCCAAATTTCGACTTTTGAAATTTTAAAAAGGAATTTGCTCCTTTTTCCGAAAATTGTAGGAGATAAGCGAAAAAACATTATTGGAAAACACTCTTCCGGCCTGTTCTATGAATGTCCAATATTCAAAAGTTTTAACAGTGTGTTTTTTTGAAAATTGGCGACATTCTTCCAAATTTCGACTTTTGAAATTTTAAAAAGGACTTTGCTCCTTTTTCCGAAAATGGTAGAAAATTTGCGAAAAAAAAATTATTGGGGAACACTATTCCGGCCATTCCTATGAATGTCCAATATTCAAAAGTGTGTTTTTTTGACAATAGGCGACATTCTTCAAAATTTGGACTTTTGAAATTTTAAAAAGGACTTTGCTCCTTTTTCCGAAAATTGTAGGAGATAAGCGAAAAAAGTTATTGGAGAACACTCTTCCGGCCATTCCTATGAATGTCCAATATTCAAAATTCTTAACAGTGTGTTTTTTTGACAATAGGCGATATTCTTCCAAATTTCGACTTTTGAAATTTTAGAAAGGACTTTGCTCCTTTTTCCGAAAATGGTAGAAAATTTGCGAAACAAAATTATTGGGGAACACTATTCCGGCCATTCCTATGAATGTCCAATATTCAAAAGTGTGTTTTTTTGACAATAGGCAACATTCTTCCAAAATTTCGATTTTTGAAATTTTAAAAAGGACTTTGCTCCTTTTTCCGAAAATTGTAGGAGATAAGCGAAAAAACATTATTGGAGAACACTCTTCCGGCCATTTCTATGAATGTCCAATATTCAAAAGTCTTAACAGTGTGTTTTTTTGACAATAGGCGACATTCTTCCAAATTTCGACTTTTGAAATTTTAAAAAGGACTTTGCTCCTTTTTCCGAAAATGGTAGAAAATTTGCGAAAAAAAATTATTGGGGAACACTATTCCGGCCATTCCTATGAATGTCCAATATTCAAAAGTGTGTTTTTTTGACAATAAGCGACATTCTTCCAAATTTCGACTTTTGAAATTTTAAAAAGGACTTTGCTCCTTTTTCCGAAAATGGTAGAAAATTTGCGAAAAAAAATTATTGGGGAACACTATTCCGGCCATTCCTATGAATGTCCAATATTCAAAAGTGTGTTTTTTTGACAATAGGCGACATTCTTCAAAATTTGGACTTTTGAATTTTTAAAAAGGACTTTGCTCCTTTTTCCGAAAATTGTAGGAGATAAGCGAAAAAAGTTATTGGAGAACACTCTTCCGGCCATTCCTATGAATGTCCAATATTCAAAATTCTTAACAGTGTGTTTTTTTGACAATAGGCGATATTCTTCCAAATTTCGACTTTTGAAATTTTAGAAAGGACTTTGCTCCTTTTTCCGAAAATGGTAGAAAATTTGCGAAACAAAATTATTGGGGAACACTATTCCGGCCATTCCTATGAATGTCCAATATTCAAAAGTGTGTTTTTTTGACAATAGGCAACATTCTTCCAAAATTTCGATTTTTGAAATTTTAAAAAGGACTTTGCTCCTTTTTCCGAAAATTGTAGGAGATAAGCGAAAAAACATTATTGGAGAACACTCTTCCGGCCTGTTCTATGAATGTCCAATATTCAAAAGTTTTAACAGTGTGTTTTTTTGAAAATTGGCGACATTCTTCCAAATTTCGACTTTTGAAATTTTAAAAAGGACTTTGCTCCTTTTTCCGAAAATGGTAGAAAATTTGCGAAAAAAAAATTATTGGGGAACACTATTCCGGCCATTCCTATGAATGTCCAATATTCAAAAGTGTGTTTTTTTGAAAATTGGCGACATTCTTCCAAATTTCGACTTTTGAAATTTTAAAAAGGACTTTGCTCCTTTTTCCGAAAATGGTAGAAAATTTGCGAAAAAAAAATTATTGGAGAACACTATTCCGGCCATTCCTATGAATGTCCAATATTCAAAAGTGTGTTTTTTTGACAATAGGCGACATTCTTCAAAATTTGGACTTTTGAAATTTTAAAAAGGACTTTGCTCCTTTTTCCGAAAATTGTAGGAGATAAGCGAAAAAAGTTATTGGAGAACACTCTTCCGGCCATTCCTATGAATGTCCAATATTCAAAATTCTTAACAGTGTGTTTTTTTGACAATAGGCGATATTCTTCAAAATTTCGACTTTTGAAATTTTAGAAAGGACTTTGCTCCTTTTTCCGAAAATGGTAGAAAATTTGCGAAACAAAATTATTGGGGAACACTATTCCGGCCATTCCTATGAATGTCCAATATTCAAAAGTGTGTTTTTTTGACAATAGGCAACATTCTTCCAAAATTTCGATTTTTGAAATTTTAAAAAGGACTTTGCTCCTTTTTCCGAAAATTGTAGGAGATAAGCGAAAAAACATTATTGGAGAACACTCTTCCGGCCATTTCTATGAATGTCCAATATTCAAAAGTCTTAACAGTGTGTTTTTTTGACAATAGGCGACATTCTTCCAAATTTCGACTTTTGAAATTTTATAAAGGACTTTGCTCCTTGTTCCGAAAATGGTATTGGGGAACACTATTCCGGCCATTCCTATGAATGTCCAATATTCAAAAGTGTGTTTTTTTGACAATAGGCGACATTCTTCCAAATTTCGACTTTTGAAATTTTAAAAAGGACTTTGCTCCTTTTTCCGAAAATGGTAGAAAATTTGCGAAAAAAAATTATTGGGGAACACTATTCCGGCCATTCCTATGAATGTCCAATATTCAAAAGTGTGTTTTTTTGACAATAGGCGACATTCTTCCAAATTTCGACTTTTGAAATTTTAAAAAGGACTTTGGTCCTTTTTCCGAAAATTTGCGAAAAAAAATTATTGGGGAACACTATTCCGGCCATTCCTATGAATGTCCAATATTCAAAAGTGTGTTTTTTTGACAATAAGCGACATTCTTCCAAATTTCGACTTTTGAAATTTTAAAAAGGACTTTGCTCCTTTTTCCGAAAATGGTAGAATATTTGCGAAAAAAAATTATTGGGGAACACTATTCCGGCCATTCCTATGAATGTCCAATATTCAAAAGTGTGTTTTTTTGACAATAGGCGACATTCTTCCAAATTTCGACTTTTGAAATTTTAAAAAGGAATTTGCTCCTTTTTCCGAAAATTGTAGGAGATAAGCGAAAAAACATTATTGGAAAACACTCTTCCGGCCTGTTCTATGAATGTCCAATATTCAAAAGTTTTAACAGTGTGTTTTTTTGAAAATTGGCGACATTCTTCCAAATTTCGACTTTTGAAATTTTAAAAAGGACTTTGCTCCTTTTTCCGAAAATGGTAGAAAATTTGCGAAAAAAAAATTATTGGGGAACACTATTCCGGCCATTCCTATGAATGTCCAATATTCAAAAGTGTGTTTTTTTGACAATAGGCGACATTCTTCAAAATTTGGACTTTTGAAATTTTAAAAAGGACTTTGCTCCTTTTTCCGAAAATTGTAGGAGATAAGCGAAAAAAGTTATTGGAGAACACTCTTCCGGCCATTCCTATGAATGTCCAATATTCAAAATTCTTAACAGTGTGTTTTTTTGACAATAGGCGATATTCTTCCAAATTTCGACTTTTGAAATTTTAGAAAGGACTTTGCTCCTTTTTCCGAAAATGGTAGAAAATTTGCGAAACAAAATTATTGGGGAACACTATTCCGGCCATTCCTATGAATGTCCAATATTCAAAAGTGTGTTTTTTTGACAATAGGCAACATTCTTCCAAAATTTCGATTTTTGAAATTTTAAAAAGGACTTTGCTCCTTTTTCCGAAAATTGTAGGAGATAAGCGAAAAAACATTATTGGAGAACACTCTTCCGGCCATTTCTATGAATGTCCAATATTCAAAAGTCTTAACAGTGTGTTTTTTTGACAATAGGCGACATTCTTCCAAATTTCGACTTTTGAAATTTTAAAAAGGACTTTGCTCCTTGTTCCGAAAATGGTAGAAAATTTGCGAAAAAAAATTATTGGGGAACACTATTCCGGCCATTCCTATGAATGTCCAATATTCAAAAGTGTGTTTTTTTGACAATAGGCGACATTCTTCCAAATTTCGACTTTTGAAATTTTAAAAAGGACTTTGCTCCTTTTTCCGAAAATGGTAGAAAATTTGCGAAAAAAATTATTGCGAAACACTATTCCGGCCATTCCTATGAATGTCCAATATTCAAAAGTGTGTTTTTTTGACAATAGGCGACATTCTTCCAAATTTCGACTTTTGAAATTTTAAAAAGGACTTTGCTCCTTTTTCCGAAAATGGTAGAAAATTTGCGAAAAAAATTATTGCGAAACACTATTCCGGCCATTCCTATGAATGTCCAATATTCAAAAGTGTGTTTTTTTGACAATAGGCGACATTCTTCCAAATTTCGACTTTTGAAATTTTAAAAAGGAATTTGCTCCATTTTCCGAAAATTGTAGGAGATAAGCGAAAAAACATTATTGGAGAACACTCTTCCGGCCATTTCTATGAATGTCCAATATTCAAAAGTCTTAACAGTGTGTTTTTTTGACAATAGGCGACATTCTTCTAAATTTCGACTTTTGAAATTTTAAAAAGGACTTTGCTCCTTATTCCGAAAATGGTAGAAAATTTGTGAAAAAAAAATTATTGGGGAACACTATTTCGGCCATTCCTATGAATGTCCAATATTCAAAAGTGTGTTTTTTTGACAATAGGCGACATTCTTCCAAATTTCGACTTTTGAAATTTTAAAAAGGACTTTGCTCCTTTTTCCGAAAATGGTAGAAAATTTGCGAAAAAAAATTATTGGGGAACACTATTCCGGCCATTCCTATGAATGTCCAATATTCAAAAGTGTGTTTTTTTGACAATAGGCGATATTCTTCCAAATTTCGACTTTTGAAATTTTAAAAAGGACTTTGCTCCTTATTCCGAAAATGGTAGAAAATTTGCGAAAAAAAAATTATTGGGGAACACTATTTCGGCCATTCCTATGAATGTCCAATATTCAAAAGTGTGTTTTTTTGACAATAGGCGACATTCTTCCAAATTTCGACTTTTGAAATTTTAAAAAGGACTTTGCTCCTTTTTCCGAAAATGGTAGAAAATTTGCGAAAAAAAATTATTGGGGAACACTATTCCGGCCATTCCTATGAATGTCCAATATTCAAAAGTCTTAACAGTGTGTTTTTTTGAAAATTGGCGACATTTTTCCAAATTTCAACTTTTGAAATTTTAGAAAGGACTTTGCTCCTTTTTCCGAAAATGGTAGAAAATTTGCGAAAAAAAATTATTGGGGAACACTATTCCTGCCATTCCTATGAATGTCCAATATTCAAAAGTGTGTTTTTTTGACAATAGGCGACATTCTTCCAAATTTCGACTTTTGAAATTTTAAAAAGGAATTTGCTCCTTTTTCCGAAAATTGTAGGAGATAAGCGAAAAAACATTATTGGAGAACACTCTTCCGGCCATTTCTATGAATGTCCAATATTCAAAAGTCTTAACAGTGTGTTTTTTTGAAAATTGGCGACATTTTTCCAAATTTCAACTTTTGAAATTTTAGAAAGGACTTTGCTCCTTTTTCCGAAAATGGTAAAAAATTTGCAAAAAAAAAATTATTGGGGAACACTTTTCCGGCCATTCCTATGAATGTCCAATATTCAAAAGTGTGTTTTTTTGAAAATAGGCGACATTCTTCCAAATTTCGACTTTTGAAATTTTAAAAAGGACTTTGCTCTTTTTCCCGAAAATGGCAGAAAATTTGCGAAAAAAAATTATTGGGGAACACTATTCCGGCCATTCCTATGAATGTCCAATATTCAAAAGTGTGTTTTTTGGACAATATCTGAATATATATGAATGTCCAATATTCAAAAGTGTGTTTTTTTGACGATAGGCGACATTCTTCCAAATTTCGACTTTTGAAATTTTAAAAAGGACTTTGCTCCTTTTTCCGAAAATGGTAGAAAATTTGCGAAAAAAAATTATTGGGGAACACTATTCCGGCCATTCCTATGAATGTCCAATATTCAAAAGTGTGTTTTTTTGACAATAGGCGACATTCTTCCAAATTTCGACTTTTGAAATTTTAAAAAGGACTTTGCTCCTTTTTCCGAAAATGGTAGAAAATTTGCGAAAAAAAATTATTGGGGAACACTATTCCGGCCATTCCTATGAATGTCCAATATTCAAAAGTGTGTTTTTTTGACAATAGGCGACATTCTTCCAAAATTCGACTTTTGAAATTTTAAAAAGGAATTTGCTCCTTTTTCCGAAAATTGTAGGAGATAAGCGAAAAAACGTTATTGGAGAACACTCTTCCGGCCTGTTCTATGAATATCCAATATTCAAAAGTCTTAACAGTGTGTTTTTTTGACAATAGGCGACATCCTTCCAAATTTGCACTTTGGAAATTTTAAAAAGGACTTTGCTCCTTTTCCCGAAAATGGCAGAAAATTTGCGAAAAAAAATTATTGGGGAACACTATTCCGGCCATTCCTATGAATGTCCAATATTCAAAAGTGTGTTTTTTGGACAATATCTGAATATATATGAATGTCCAATATTCCAAAGTGTGTTTTTTTGACAATAGGCGACATTCTTCCAAATTTCGACTTTTGCAATTTTAAAAAGGGCTTTGCTCCTTTTTCCGAAAATTGTAGGAGATAAGCGAAAAAACATTATTGGAGAACACTCTTCCGGCCATTTCTATGAATGTCCAATATTCAAAAGTGTTTTTTTTTTTTGACAATAGGCGACATTCTTCCAAATTTCGACTTTTGAAATTTTAAAAAGGACTTTGCTCCTTTTTCGGAAAATGGTAGAAAATTTGCGAAAAAAATTATTGGGGAACACTATTCCGGCTATTCCTATGAATGTCCAATATTCAAAAGTGTGTTTTTTGGACAATATCTGAATATATATGAATGTCCAATATTCAAAAGTGTGTTTTTTTGACAATAGGCGACATTCTTCCAAATTTCGACTTTTGAAATTTTAAAAAGGACTTTGCTCCTTTTTCCGAAAATGGTAGAAAATTTGCGAAAAAAAATTATTGGGGAACACTATTCCGGCCATTCCTATGAATGTCCAATATTCAAAAGTCTTAACAGTGTGTTTTTTTGAAAATTGGCGACATTTTTCCAAATTTCAACTTTTGAAATTTTAGAAAGGACTTTGCTCCTTTTTCCGAAAATGGTAGAAAATTTGCGAAAAAAAATTATTGGGGAACACTATTCCTGCCATTCCTATGAATGTCCAATATTCAAAAGTGTGTTTTTTTGACAATAGGCGACATTCTTCCAAATTTCGACTTTTGAAATTTTAAAAAGGAATTTGCTCCTTTTTCCGAAAATTGTAGGAGATAAGCGAAAAAACATTATTGGAGAACACTCTTCCGGCCATTTCTATGAATGTCCAATATTCAAAAGTCTTAACAGTGTGTTTTTTTGAAAATTGGCGACATTTTTCCAAATTTCAACTTTTGAAATTTTAGAAAGGACTTTGCTCCTTTTTCCGAAAATGGTAAAAAATTTGCAAAAAAAAAATTATTGGGGAACACTTTTCCGGCCATTCCTATGAATGTCCAATATTCAAAAGTGTGTTTTTTTGAAAATAGGCGACATTCTTCCAAATTTCGACTTTTGAAATTTTAAAAAGGACTTTGCTCTTTTTCCCGAAAATGGCAGAAAATTTGCGAAAAAAAATTATTGGGGAACACTATTCCGGCCATTCCTATGAATGTCCAATATTCAAAAGTGTGTTTTTTGGACAATATCTGAATATATATGAATGTCCAATATTCAAAAGTGTGTTTTTTTGACGATAGGCGACATTCTTCCAAATTTCGACTTTTGAAATTTTAAAAAGGACTTTGCTCCTTTTTCCGAAAATGGTAGAAAATTTGCGAAAAAAAATTATTGGGGAACACTATTCCGGCCATTCCTATGAATGTCCAATATTCAAAAGTGTGTTTTTTTGACAATAGGCGACATTCTTCCAAATTTCGACTTTTGAAATTTTAAAAAGGACTTTGCTCCTTTTTCCGAAAATGGTAGAAAATTTGCGAAAAAAAATTATTGGGGAACACTATTCCGGCCATTCCTATGAATGTCCAATATTCAAAAGTGTGTTTTTTTGACAATAGGCGACATTCTTCCAAAATTCGACTTTTGAAATTTTAAAAAGGAATTTGCTCCTTTTTCCGAAAATTGTAGGAGATAAGCGAAAAAACGTTATTGGAGAACACTCTTCCGGCCTGTTCTATGAATATCCAATATTCAAAAGTCTTAACAGTGTGTTTTTTTGACAATAGGCGACATCCTTCCAAATTTGCACTTTGGAAATTTTAAAAAGGACTTTGCTCCTTTTCCCGAAAATGGCAGAAAATTTGCGAAAAAAAATTATTGGGGAACACTATTCCGGCCATTCCTATGAATGTCCAATATTCAAAAGTGTGTTTTTTGGACAATATCTGAATATATATGAATGTCCAATATTCCAAAGTGTGTTTTTTTGACAATAGGCGACATTCTTCCAAATTTCGACTTTTGCAATTTTAAAAAGGGCTTTGCTCCTTTTTCCGAAAATTGTAGGAGATAAGCGAAAAAACATTATTGGAGAACACTCTTCCGGCCATTTCTATGAATGTCCAATATTCAAAAGTGTTTTTTTTTTTTGACAATAGGCGACATTCTTCCAAATTTCGACTTTTGAAATTTTAAAAAGGACTTTGCTCCTTTTTCGGAAAATGGTAGAAAATTTGCGAAAAAAATTATTGGGGAACACTATTCCGGCTATTCCTATGAATGTCCAATATTCAAAAGTGTGTTTTTTGGACAATATCTGAATATATATGAATGTCCAATATTCAAAAGTGTGTTTTTTTGACAATAGGCGACATTCTTCCAAATTTCGACTTTTGAAATTTTAAAAAGGACTTTGCTCCTTTTTCCGAAAATGGTAGAAAATTTGCGAAAAAAAATTATTGGGGAACACTATTCCGGCCATTCCTATGAATGTCCAATATTCAAAAGTGTGTTTTTTGGACAATATCTTAATATATATGAATGTCCAATATTCCAAAGTGTGTTTTTTTGACAATAGGCGACATTCTTCCAAATTTCGACTTTTGCAATTTTAAAAAGGGCTTTGCTCCTTTTTCCGAAAATGGTAGAAAATTTGCGAAAAAAAATTATTGCGAAACGCTATTCCGGCCATTCCTGTGAATGTCCAATATTCAAAAGTGTGTTTTTTGGACAATATCTGATCCAATATATATATCCTTTTTCCGAAAATTGTAGGAGATAAGCGAAAAAACATTATTGGAGAACACTCTTCCGGCCATTTCTATGAATGTCCAATATTCAAAAGTGTTTTTTTTTTTGACAATAGGCGACATTCTTCCAAATTTCGACTTTTGCAATTTTAAAAAGGGCTTTGCTCCTTTTTCCGAAAATGGTAGAAAATTTGCGAAAAAAAATTATTGCGAAACGCTATTCCGGCCATTCCTGTGAATGTCCAATATTCAAAAGTGTGTTTTTTTGACAATAGGCAACATTCTTCCAAAATTTCGATTTTTGAAATTTTAAAAAGGACTTTGCTCCTTTTTCCGAAAATTGTAGGAGATAAGCGAAAAAACATTATTGGAGAACACTCTTCCGGCCATTCCTATGAATGTCCAATATTCAAAAGTGTGTTTTTTTTGACAATAGGCGACATTCTTTCAAAATTCGACTTTTGAAATTTTAAAAAGGAATTTGCTCCTTTTTCCGAAAATTGTAGGAGATAAGCGAAAAAACGTTATTGGAGAACACTCTTCCGGCCTGTTCTATGAATATCCAATATTCAAAAGTCTTAACAGTGTGTTTTTTTGACAATAGGCGACATTCTTCCAAATTTGCACTTTGGAAATTTTAAAAAGGACTTTGCTCCTTTTCCCGAAAATGGCAGAAAATTTGCGAAAAAAAATTATTGGGGAACACTATTCCGGCCATTCCTATGAATGTCCAATATTTAAAAGTGTGTTTTTTGGACAATATCTGAATATATATGAATGTCCAATATTCCAAAGTGTGTTTTTTTGACAATAGGCGACATTCTTCCAAATTTCGACTTTTGCAATTTTAAAAAGGGCTTTGCTCCTTTTTCCGAAAATTGTAGGAGATAAGCGAAAAAACATTATTGGAGAACACTCTTCCGGCCATTTCTATGAATGTCCAATATTCAAAAGTGTTTTTTTTTTTTGACAATAGGCGACATTCTTCCAAATTTCGACTTTTGAAATTTTAAAAAGGACTTTGCTCCTTTTTCCGAAAATGGTAGAAAATTTGCGAAAAAAATTATTGGGGAACACTATTCCGGCTATTCCTATGAATGTCCAATATTCAAAAGTGTGTTTTTTGGACAATATCTGAATATATATGAATGTCCAATATTCAAAAGTGTGTTTTTTTGACAATAGGCGACATTCTTCCAAATTTCGACTTTTGAAATTTTAAAAAGGACTTTGCTCCTTTTTCCGAAAATGGTAGAAAATTTGCGAAAAGAAATTATTGGGGAACACTATTCCGGCCATTCCTATGAATGTCCAATATTTAAAAGTGTGTTTTTTGGACAATATCTGAATATATATGAATGTCCAATATTCCAAAGTGTGTTTTTTTGACAATAGGCGACATTCTTCCAAATTTCGACTTTTGCAATTTTAAAAAGGGCTTTGCTCCTTTTTCCGAAAATTGTAGGAGATAAGCGAAAAAACATTATTGGAGAACACTCTTCCGGCCATTTCTATGAATGTCCAATATTCAAAAGTGTTTTTTTTTTTTGACAATAGGCGACATTCTTCCAAATTTCGACTTTTGAAATTTTAAAAAGGACTTTGCTCCTTTTTCCGAAAATGGTAGAAAATTTGCGAAAAAAATTATTGGGGAACACTATTCCGGCTATTCCTATGAATGTCCAATATTCAAAAGTGTGTTTTTTGGACAATATCTGAATATATATGAATGTCCAATATTCAAAAGTGTGTTTTTTTGACAATAGGCGACATTCTTCCAAATTTCGACTTTTGAAATTTTAAAAAGGACTTTGCTCCTTTTTCCGAAAATGGTAGAAAATTTGCGAAAAAAAATTATTGGGGAACACTATTCCGGCCATTCCTATGAATGTCCAATATTCAAAAGTGTGTTTTTTGGACAATATCTGAATATATATGAATGTCCAATATTCCAAAGTGTGTTTTTTTGACAATAGGCGACATTCTTCCAAATTTCGACTTTTGCAATTTTAAAAAGGGCTTTGCTCCTTTTTCCGAAAATGGTAGAAAATTTGCGAAAAAAAATTATTGCGAAACGCTATTCCGGCCATTCCTGTGAATGTCCAATATTCAAAAGTGTGTTTTTTTGACAATAGGCGACATTCTTCCAAATTTCGACTTTTGAAATTTTAGAAAGGACTTTGCTCCTTTTTCCGAAAATGGTAGAAAATTTGCGAAAAAAATTATTGGGGAACACTATTCCGGCCATTCCTATGAATGTCCAATATTCAAAAGTGTGTTTTTTTGACAATAGGCGACATTCTTCCAAATTTCGACTTTTGAAATTTTAGAAAGGACTTTGCTCCTTTTTCCGAAAATTGTAGGAGATAAGCGAAAAAACATTATTGGAGAACACTCTTCCGGCCATTTCTATGAATGTCCAATATTCAAAAGTGTTTTTTTTTTTTACAATAGGCGACATTCTTCCAAATTTCGACTTTTGAAATTTTAAAAAGGACTTTGCTCCTTTTTCCGAAAATGGTAGAAAATTTGCGAAAAAAATTATTGGGGAACACTATTCCGGCTATTCCTATGAATGTCCAATATTCAAAAGTGTGTTTTTTGGACAATATCTGAATATATATGAATGTCCAATATTCAAAAGTGTGTTTTTTTGACAATAGGCGACATTCTTCCAAATTTCGACTTTTGAAATTTTAAAAAGGACTTTGCTCCTTTTTCCGAAAATGGTAGAAAATTTGCGAAAAAAAATTATTGGGGAACACTATTCCGGCCATTCCTATGAATGTCCAATATTCAAAAGTGTGTTTTTTTGACAAAAGGCAACATTCTTCCAAATTTCGACTTTTGAAATTTTAGAAAGGACTTTGCTCCTTTTTCCGAAAATGGTAGAAATATTGCGAAACAAAATTATTGGGGAACACTATTCCGGCCATTCCTATGAATGTCCAATATTCAAAAGTGTGTTTTTTTGACAATAGGCAACATTCTTCCAAATTTCGATTTTTGAAATTTTAAAAAGGACTTTGCTCCTTTTTCCGAAAATTGTAGGAGATAAGCGAAAAAACATTATTGGAGAACACTCTTCCGGCCATTTCTATGAATGTCTAATATTCAAAAGTGTGTTTTTTTTGACAATAGGCGACATTTTTCCAAATTTCAACTTTTGAAATTTTAGAAAGGACTTTGCTTCTTTTTCCGAAAATGGTAGAAAATTTGCGAAAAAAAATTATTGGGGAACACTATTCCGGACATTCCTATGAATGTCCAATATTCAAAAGTGTGTTTTTTTGACAATAGGCGACATTCTTCCAAATTTCGACTTTTGAAATTTTAAAAAGGAATTTGCTCCTTTTTCCGAAAATTGTAGGAGATAAGCGAAAAAACATTATTGGAGAACACTCTTCCGGCCATTTCTATGAATGTCCAATATTCAAAAGTGTGTTTTTTTGACAATAGGCGACATTCTTCCAAATTTCGACTTTTGAAATTTTAAAAAGGAATTTGCTCCTTTTTCCGAAAATTGTAGGAGATAAGCGAAAAAACATTATTGAAGAACTCTCTTCCGGCCATTTCTATGAATGTCCAATATTCAAAAGTCTTAACAGTGTGTTTTTTTGAAAATTGGCGACATTTTTCCAAATTTCAACTTTTGAAATTTTAGAAAGGACTTTGCTCCTTTTTCCGAAAATGGTAGAAAATTTGCGAAAAAAAATGATTGGGGAACACTATTCCTGCTATTCCTATGAATGTCCAATATTCAAAAGTGTGTTTTTTTGAAAATAGGCGACCTTCTTCCAAATTTCGACTTTTGAAATTTTAAAAAGGACTTTGCTCCTTTTTCCGAAAATGGTAGAAAATTTGCGAAAAAAAATTATTGGGGAACACTATTCCTGCCATTCCTATGAATGTCCAATATTCAAAAGTGTGTTTTTTTGAAAATAGGCGACAGTAGAAAATTTTAGAAAAAAAATTATTGGGGAACTCTATTCCGGCCATTCCAATGAAGGTCCAATATTCGAAAGTGTGTTTTATCGACAATGGGCGACATTCTTCCAAATTTGCACTTTTGAAATTTTGAAAAGGACTTTTCTCCTTTTCCCGAAAATGGCAGAAAATTTGCGAAAAAAAATTATTGGGGAACACTATTCCGGCCATTCCTATGAATGTCCAATATTCAAAAGTGTGTTTTTTGGACAATATCTGAATATATATGAATGTCCAATATTTAAAAGTGTGTTTTTTGACAATAGGCGACAGTCTTCCAAATTTCGACTTTTGCAATTTTAAAAAGGGCTTTGCTCCTTTTTCCGAAAATGGTAGAAAATTTGCAAAAAAAAATTATTGGGGAACACTATTCCGGCCATTCCTATGAATGTCCAATATTCAAAAGTGTGTTTTTTTGACAATAGGCGACATTTATCCAAATTTCAACTTTTGAAATATTAAAAAGGACTTTGCTCCTCTTTCCGAAAATTGTAGGAAATAAGCGAAAAAACATTATTGGAGAACACTCTTCCGGCCTTTTCTATGAATGTCTAATATTCAAAAGTCTTAACAGTGTGTTTTTTTGAAAATTGGCGACATTTATCCAAATTTCGACTTTTGAAATTTTAAAAAGGACTTTGCTTCTTTTGCCGAAAATGGTAGAAAATTTGCGAAAAAAAAATTATTGGGGAACACTATTCCTGCCATTCCTATGAATGTCCAATATTCAAAAGTGTGTTTTTTTGACAATAGGCGACATTCTTCCAAATTTCGACTTTTGAAATTTTAAAAAGGACTTTGGTTCTTTTTCCGAAAATTTGCGAAAAAAAATTATTGGGGAACACTATTCCGGCCATTCCTATGAATGTCCAATATTCAAAAGTGTGTTTTTTTGACAATAGGCGACATTCTTCCAAATTTCGACTTTTGAAATTTTAAAAAGGACTTTGCTCCTTTTTCCGAAAATGGTAGAAAATTTGCGAAAAAAAATTATTGCGAAACACTATTCCGGCCATTCCTATGAATGTCCAATATTCAAAAGTGTGTTTTTTTGACAATAAGCGACATTCTTCCAAAATTCGACTTTTGAAATTTTAAAAAGGAATTTGCTCCTTTTTCCGAAAATTGTAGGAGATAAGCGAAAAAACGTTTTTGGAGAACACTCTTCCGGCCTGTTCTATGAATGTCCAATATTCAAAAGTCTTAACAGTGTGTTTTTTTGAAAATTGGCGACATTCTTCCAAATTTCGACTTTTGACATTTTAAAAAGGACTTTGCTCCTTTTTCCGAAAATGGTAGAAAATTTGCGAAAAAAAAATTATTGGGGAACACTATTCCGGCCATTCCTATGAATGTCCAATATTCAAAAGTCTTAACAGTGTGTTTTTTTGACAATAGGCGACATTCTTCCAAATTTCGACTTTTGAAATTTTAAAAAGGACTTTGCTCCTTTTTCCGAAAATGGTAGAAAATTTGCGAAAAAAAATTATTGCGAAACACTATTCCGGCCATTCCTATGAATGTCCAATATTCAAAAGTGTGTTTTTTTGACAATAAGCGACATTCTTCCAAAATTCGACTTTTGAAATTTTAAAAAGGAATTTGCTCCTTTTTCCGAAAATTGTAGGAGATAAGCGAAAAAACGTTTTTGGAGAACACTCTTCCGGCCTGTTCTATGAATGTCCAATATTCAAAAGTCTTAACAGTGTGTTTTTTTGAAAATTGGCGACATTCTTCCAAATTTCGACTTTTGACATTTTAAAAAGGACTTTGCTCCTTTTTCCGAAAATGGTAGAAAATTTGCGAAAAAAAAATTATTGGGGAACACTATTCCGGCCATTCCTATGAATGTCCAATATTCAAAAGTCTTAACAGTGTGTTTTTTTGAAAATTGGCGACATTCTTCCAAATTTCGACTTTTGAAATTTTAAAAAGGACTTTGCTCCTTTTTCCGAAAATGGTAGAAAATTTGCGAAAAAAAATTATTGGGGAACACTATTCCTGCCATTCCTATGAATGTCCAATATTCAAAAGTGTGTTTTTTTGAAAATAGGCGACATTCTTCCAAATTTCGACTTTTGTAATTTTAAAAAGGACTTTGCTCCTTTTTCCGAAAATGGTAGAAAATTTGCGAAACAAAATTATTGGGGAACACTATTCCTGCCATTCCTATGAATGTCCAATATTCAAAAGTGTGTTTTTTTGACAATAGGCGACATTCTTCCAAATTTGGACTTTTGAAATTTTAAAAAGGACTTTGCTCCTTTTTCCGAAAATTGTAGGAGATAAGCGAAAAAAATTATTGGAGAACACTTTTCCGGCCATTCCTATGAATGTCCAATATTCAAAATTCTTAACAGTGTGTTTTTTTGACAATAGGCGATATTCTTCCAAATTTCGACTTTTGAAATTTTAGAAAGGACTTTGCTCCTTTTTCCGAAAATGGGAGAAAATTTGCGAAACAAAATTATTGGGGAACACTCTTCCGGCCATTTCTATGAATGTTCAATATTCAAAAGTGTGTTTTTTTGACAATAGGCGACATTCTTCAAAATTTGGACTTTTGAAATTTTAAAAAGGACTTTGCTCCTTTTTCCGAAAATTGTAGGAGATAAGCGAAAAAACGTTATTGGAGAACACTCTTCCGGCCTGTTCTATGAATGTCCAATATTCAAAAGTCTTAACAGTGTGTTTTTTTGAAAATTGGCGACATTCTTCCAAATTTCGACTTTTGACATTTTAAAAAGGACTTTGCTCCTTTTTCCGAAAATGGTAGAAAATTTGCGAAAAAAAATTATTGGGGAACACTATTCCGGCCATTCCTATGAATGTCCAATATTCAAAAGTCTTAACAGTGTGTTTTTTTGAAAATTGGCGACATTCTTCCAAATTTCGACTTTTGACATTTTAAAAAGGACTTTGCTCCTTTTTCCGAAAATGGTAGAAAATTTGCGAAAAAAAATTATTGGGGAACACTATTCCGGCCATTCCTATGAATGTCCAATATTCAAAAGTCTTAACAGTGTGTTTTTTTGAAAATTGGCGACATTCTTCCAAATTTCGACTTTTGTAATTTTAAAAAGGACTTTGCTCCTTTTTCCGAAAATGGTAGAAAATTTGCGAAAAAAAATTATTGGGGAACACTATTCCTGCCATTCCTATGAATGTCCAATATTCAAAAGTGTGTTTTTTTGACAATAGGCGACATTCTTCAAAATTTGGACTTTTGAAATTTTAAAAAGGACTTTGCTCCTTTTTCCGAAAATTGTAGGAGATAAGCGAAAAAACATTATTGGAGAACACTCTTCCGGCTATTCCTATGAATGTCCAATATTAAAAATTCTTAACAGTGTGTTTTTTTGACAATAGGCGATATTCTTCCAAATTTCGACTTTTGAAATTTTAGAAAGGACTTTGCTCCTTTTTCCGAAAATGGGAGAAAATTTGCGAAACAAAATTATTGGGGAACACTCTTCCGGCCATTTCTATGATTGTTCAATATTCAAAACTGTGTTTTTTTGACAATAGGCGACATTCTTCCAAATTTCGATTTTTGAAATTTTAAAAGGACTTTGCTCCTTTTTCCGAAAATTGTAGGAGTTAAGCGAAAAAACATTATTGGAGAACACTCTTCCGGCCATTTCTATGAATGTCCAATATTCAAAAGTGTGTTTTTTTGACAATAGGCGACATTCTTCCGAATTTCGACTTTTGAAATTTTAAAAAGGACTTTGCTCCTTTTTCCGAAAATGGTAGAACATTTGCGAAAAAAAATTATTGGGGAACACTATTCCGGCCATTCCTATGAATGTCCAATATTCAAAAGTGTGTTTTTTGGACAATATCTGAATATATATGAATGTCCAATATTCAAAAGTGTGTTTTTTTGACAATAGGCGACATTCTTCCAAATTTTGACTTTTGAAATTTTAAAAAGGACTTTGCTCCTTTTTCCGAAAATGGTGGAAAATATGCGAAAAAAAATTATTGGGGAACACTATTCCGGCCATTCCTATGAATGTCCAATATTCAAAAGTGTGTTTTTTTGACAATAGGCGACATTCTTCCAAATTTCGACTTTTGAAATTTTAAAAAGGAATTTGCACCTTTTTCCGAAAATTGTAGGAGATAAGCGAAAAAACATTATTGAAGAACACTCTTCCGGCCATTTCTATGAATGTCCAATATTCAAAAGTCTTAAAAGTGTGTTTTTTTGAAAATTGGCGACATTTTTCCAAATTTCAACTTTTGAAATTTTAGAAAGGACTTTGCTCCTTTTTCCGAAAATGGTAGAAAATTTGCGAAACAAAATTATTGGGGAACACTATTCCTGCCATTCCTATGAATGTCCAATATTCAAAAGTGTGTTTTTTTGACAATAGGCGACATTCTTCCAAATTTGGACTTTTGAAATTTTAAAAAGGACTTTGCTCCTTTTTCCGAAAATTGTAGGAGATAAGCGAAAAAAATTATTGGAGAACACTCTTCCGGCCATTCCTATGAATGTCCAATATTCAAAATTCTTAACAGTGTGTTTTTTTGACAATAGGCGATATTCTTCCAAATTTCGACTTTTGAAATTTTAGAAAGGACTTTGCTCCTTTTTCCGAAAATGGGAGAAAATTTGCGAAACAAAATTATTGGGGAACACTCTTCCGGCCATTTCTATGAATGTTCAATATTCAAAAGTGTGTTTTTTTGACAATAGGCGACATTCTTCAAAATTTGGACTTTTGAAATTTTAAAAAGGACTTTGCTCCTTTTTCCGAAAATTGTAGGAGATAAGCGAAAAAACGTTATTGGAGAACACTCTTCCGGCCTGTTCTATGAATGTCCAATATTCAAAAGTCTTAACAGTGTGTTTTTTTGAAAATTGGCGACAAATTGGCGAAAAAAAATTATTGGGGAACACTATTCCGGCCATTCCTATGAATGTCCAATATTCAAAAGTCTTAACAGTGTGTTTTTTTGAAAATTGGCGACATTCTTCCAAATTTCGACTTTTGAAATTTTAGAAAGGACTTTGCTCCTTTTTCCGAAAATGGGAGAAAATTTGCGAAACAAAATTATTGGGGAACACTCTTCCTGCCATTCCTATGAATGTCCAATATTCAAAAGTGTGTTTTTTTGACAATAGGCGACATTCTTCAAAATTTGGACTTTTGAAATTTTAAAAAGGACTTTGCTCCTTTTTCCGAAAATTGTAGGAGATAAGCGAAAAAACATTATTGGAGAACACTCTTCCGGCTATTCCTATGAATGTCCAATATTCAAAATTCTTAACAGTGTGTTTTTTTGACAATAGGCGATATTCTTCCAAATTTCGACTTTTGAAATTTTAGAAAGGACTTTGCTCCTTTTTCCGAAAATGGGAGAAAATTTGCGAAACAAAATTATTGGGGAACACTCTTCCGGCCATTTCTATGATTGTTCAATATTCAAAACTGTGTTTTTTTGACAATAGGCGACATTCTTCCAAATTTCGATTTTTGAAATTTTAAAAGGACTTTGCTCCTTTTTCCGAAAATTGTAGGAGTTAAGCGAAAAAACATTATTGGAGAACACTCTTCCGGCCATTTCTATGAATGTCCAATATTCAAAAGTGTGTTTTTTTGACAATAGGCGACATTCTTCCGAATTTCGACTTTTGAAATTTTAAAAAGGACTTTGCTCCTTTTTCCGAAAATGGTAGAACATTTGCGAAAAAAAATTATTGGGGAACACTATTCCGGCCATTCCTATGAATGTCCAATATTCAAAAGTGTGTTTTTTTGACAATAGGCGACATTCTTCCAAATTTCGACTTTTGAAATTTTAAAAAGGAATTTGCTCCTTTTTCCGAAAATTGTAGGAGATAAGCGAAAAAACATTATTGGAGAACACTCTTCCGGCCATTTCTATGAATGTCCAATATTCAAAAGTCTTAACAGTGTGTTTTTTTGAAAATTGGCGACATTTTTCCAAATTTTGACTTTTGAAATTTTAAAAAGGACTTTGCTCCTTTTTCCGAAAATGGTGGAAAATTTGCGAAAAAAAATTATTGGGGAACACTATTCCGGCCATTCCTATGAATGTCCAATATTCAAAAGTGTGTTTTTTTGACAATAGGCGACATTCTTCCAAATTTCGACTTTTGAAATTTTAAAAAGGAATTTGCACCTTTTTCCGAAAATTGTAGGAGATAAGCGAAAAAACATTATTGAAGAACACTCTTCCGGCCATTTCTATGAATGTCCAATATTCAAAAGTCTTAAAAGTGTGTTTTTTTGAAAATTGGCGACATTTTTCCAAATTTCAACTTTTGAAATTTTAGAAAGGACTTTGCTCCTTTTTCCGAAAATGGTAGAAAATTTGCGAAAAAAAATTATTGGGGAACACTATTCCTGCCATTCCTATGAATGTCCAATATTCAAAAGTGTGTTTTTTTGACAATAGGCGACATTCTTCCAAATTTCGACTTTTGAAATTTTAAAAAGGAATTTGCTCCTTTTTCCGAAAATTGTAGGAGATAAGCGAAAAAACATTATTGGAGAACACTCTTCCGGCCATTTCTATGAATGTCCAATATTCAAAAGTCTTAACAGTGTGTTTTTTTTGAAAATTGGCGACATTTTTCCAAATTTTGACTTTTGAAATTTAAAAAAGGACTTTGCTCCTTTTTCCGAAAATGGTAGAAAATTTGCGAAAAAAAATTATTGGGGAACACTATTCCTGCCATTCCTATGAATGTCCAATATTCAAAAGTGTGTTTTTTTGAAAATAGGCGACATTCTTCCAAATTTCGACTTTTGAAATTTTAAAAAGGACTTTACTTCTTTTTCCGAAAATGGTAGAAAATTTGCGAAAAAAAATTATTGGGGAACACTATTCCGGCCATTCCTATGAATGTCCAATATTCAAAAGTGTGTTTTTTTGACAATAGGCGACATTCTTCCAAATTTCGACTTTTGAAATTTTAAAAAGGAATTTGCTCCTTTTTCCGAAAATTGTAGGAGATAAGCGAAAAAACATTATTGGAAAACTCTCTTCCGGCCATTTCTATGAATGTCCAATATTCAAAAGTCTTAACAGTGTGTTTTTTTGACAATAGGCGACATTCTTCCAAATTTGGACTTTTGAAATTTTAAAAAGGACTTTGCTCCTTTTTCCGAAAATGGTAGAAAATTTGCGAAAAAAAATTATTGGGGAACACTATTCCGGCCATTCCTATGAATGTCCAATATTCAAAAGTGTGTTTTTTTGACAATAGGCGACATTCTTCCAAATTTCGACTTTTGAAATTTTAAAAAGGAATTTGCTCCTTTTTCCGAAAATTGTAGGAGATAAGCGAAAAAACATTATTGGAGAACTCTCTTCCGGCCATTTCTATGAATGTCCAATATTCAAAAGTCTTAACAGTGTGTTTTTTTGACAATAGGCGACATTCTTCCAAATTTCGACTTTTGAAATTTTAAAAAGGACTTTGCTCCTTTTTCCGAAAATGGTAGAAAATTTGCGAAAAAAAATTATTGGGGAACACTATTCCGGCCATTCCTATGAATGTCCAATATTCAAAAGTGTGTTTTTTTGACAATAGGCGACATTCTTCCAAATTTCGACTTTTGAAATTTTAAAAAGGACTTTGCTCCTTTTTCCGAAAATGGTAGAAAATTTGCGAAAAAAAATTATTGCGGAACACTATTCCGGCCATTCCTATGAATGTCCAATATTCAAAAGTGTGTTTTTTTGAAAATAGGCGACCTTCTTCCAAATTTCGACTTTTGAAATTTTAAAAAGGACTTTGCTCCTTTTTCCGAAAATGGTAGAAAATTTGCGAAAAAAAATTATTGGGGAACACTATTCCTGCCATTCCTATGAATGTCCAATATTCAAAAGTGTGTTTTTTTGAAAATAGGCGACAGTAGAAAATTTTAGAAAAAAAATTATTGGGGAACACTATTCCGGCCATTCCTATGAAGGTCCAATATTCGAAAGTGTGTTTTATTGACAATAGGCGACATTCTTCCAAATTTGCACTTTTGAAATTTTAAAAAGGACTTTGCTCCTTTTCCCGAAAATGGCAGAAAATTTGCGAAAAAAAATTATTGGGGAACACTATTCCGGCCATTCCTATGAATGTCCAATATTCAAAAGTGTGTTTTTTGGACAATATCTGAATATATATGAATGTCCAATATTCAAAAGTGTGTGTTTTTGACAATAGGCGACATTCTTCCAAATTCCGACTTTTGCAATTTTAAAAAGGGCTTTGCTCCTTTTTCCGAAAATGGTAGAAAATTTGCAAAAAAAAATTATTGGGGAACACTATTCCGGCCATTCCTATGAATGTCCAATATTCAAAAGTGTGTTTTTTGGACAATAGGCGACATTCTTCCAAATTTCAACTTTTGAAATTTTAAAAAGGACTTTGCTCCTTTTTCCGAAAATGGTAGAAAATTTGCGAAAAAAAATTATTGGGGAACACTATTCCGGCCATTCCTATGAATGTCCAATATTCAAAAGTGTGTTTTTTTGAAAATTGGCGACATTTATCCAAATTTCAACTTTTGAAATTTTAAAAAGGACTTTGCTCCTTTTTCCGAAAATTGTAGGAAATAAGCGAAAAAAAATTATTGGGGAACACTCTTCCGGCCATTTCTTTGAATGTCCAATATTCAAAAGTGTGTTTTTTGGACAATATCTGAATATATATGAATGTCCAATATTCAAAAGTGTGTTTTTTTTGACAATAGGCGACATTCTTCCAAATTTTGACTTTTGAAATTTTAAAAAGGACTTTGCTCCTTTTTCCGAAAATGGTGGAAAATTTGCGAAAAAAAATTATTGGGGAACACTATTCCGGCCATTCCTATGAATGTCCAATATTCAAAAGTGTGTTTTTTTGACAATAGGCGACATTCTTCCAAATTTCGACTTTTGAAATTTTAAAAAGGAATTTGCACCTTTTTCCGAAAATTGTAGGAGATAAGCGAAAAAACATTATTGAAGAACACTCTTCCGGCCTTTTCTATGAATGTCTAATATTCACAAGTCTTAACAGTGTGTTTTTTTGAAAATAGGCGACATTCTTCCAAATTTCGACTTTTGAAATTTTAAAAAGGACTTTGCTCCTTTTTCCGAAAATGCTGGAAAATTTGCGAAAAAAAATTATTGGGGAACACTATTCCTGCCATTCCTATGAATGTCCAATATTCAAAAGTGTGTTTTTTTGAAAATAGGCGACATTCTTCCAAATTTCGACTTTTGAAATTTTAAAAAGGACTTTGCTCCTTTTTCCGAAAATGGTAGAAAATTTGCGAAAAAAAATTATTGGGGAACACTATTCCTGCCATTCCTATGAATGTCCAATATTCAAAAGTGTGTTTTTTTGACAATAGGCGACATTCTTCAAAATTTGGACTTTTGAAATTTTAAAAAGGACTTTGCTCCTTTTTCCGAAAATTGTAGGAGATAAGCGAAAAAAATGATTGGAGAACACTCTTCCGGCCATTCCTATGAATATCCAATATTCAAAATTATTAACAGTGTGTTTTTTTGACAATAGGCGATATTCTTCCAAATTTCGACTTTTGAAATTTTAGAAAGGACTTTGCTCCTTTTTCCGAAAATTGTAGGAGATAAGCGAAAAAACATTATTGGAGAACACTCTTCCGGCCATTTCTATGAATGTCCAATATTCAAAAGTCTTAACAGTGTGTTTTTTTGACAATAGGCGACATTCTTCCAAATTTCGACTTTTGAAATTTTAAAAAGGACTTTGCTCCTTTTTCCGAAAATGGTAGAAAATTTGCGAAAAAAAATTATTGGGGAACACTATTCCGGCCATTCCTATGAATGTCCAATATTCAAAAGTGTGTTTTTTTGACAATAGGCGACATTCTTCCAAATTTCGACTTTTGAAATTTTAAAAAGGAATTTGCTCCTTTTTCCGAAAATTGTAGGAGATAAGCGAAAAAACATTATTGGAGAACACTCTTCCGGCCATTCCTATGAATATCCAATATTCAAAAGTCTTCACAGTGTGTTTTTTTTGAAAATTGGCGACATTTTTCCAAATTTCAACTTTTGAAATTTAAGAAAGGACTTTGCTCCTTTTTCCGAAAATGGTAGAAAATTTGCGAAAAAAAATTATTGGGGAACACTATTCCTGCTATTCCTATGAATGTCCAATATTCAAAAGTGTGTTTTTTTGAAAATAGGCGACATTCTTCCAAATTTCGACTTTTGAAATTTTAAAAAGGACTTTGCTCCTTTTTTCGAAAATGGTAGAAAATTTGCGAAAAAAAATTATTGGGGAACACTATTCCTGCCATTCCTATGAATGTCCAATATTCAAAAGTGTGTTTTTTTGAAAATAGGCGACATTCTTCCAAATTTCGACTTTTGAAATTTTAAAAAGGACTTTGCTCCTTTTTCCGAAAATGGTAGAAAATTTGCGAAAAAAAATTACTGGGGAACACTATTCCTGCCATTCCAATGAATGTCCAATATTCAAAAGTGTGTTTTTTTGACAGTAGGCGACATTCTTCCAAATTTCGACTTTTGAAATTTTAAAAAGGACTTTGCTCCTTTTTCCGAAAATGGTAGAAAATTTGCGAAAAAAAATTATTGGGGAACACTATTCCTGCCATTCCTATGAATGTCCAATATTCAAAAGTGTGTTTTTTTGACAATAGGCGACATTCTTCTTGACAATAGGACTTTGCTCCTTTTTCCGAAAATGGTAGAAAATTTGCGAAAAAAAATTATTGGGGAACACTATTCCTGCCATTGCTATTAATGTCCAATATTCAAAAGTGTGTTGTTTTGAAAATAGGCGACATTCTTCAAATTTCGACTTTTGAAATTTTAAAAAGGACTTTGCTCCTTTTTCCGAAAATGGTAGAAAATTTGCGAAAAAAAATTATTGGGGAACACTATTCCTGCCATTCCTATGAATGTCCAATATTCAAAAGTGTGTTTTTTTGACAATAGGCGACATTCTTCTTGACAATAGGACTTTGCTCCTTTTTCCGAAAATGGTAGAAAATTTGCGAAAAAAAATTATTGGGGAACACTATTCCTGCCATTGCTATTAATGTCCAATATTCAAAAGTGTGTTTCTTTGAAAATTGGCGACATTTATCCAAATTTCAACTTTTGAAATTTTAGAAAGGACTTTGCTCCTTTTTCCGAAAATGGTAAAAAAAATTTGCGAAAAAAAATTATTGGGGAACACTTTTCCGGCCATTCCTATGAATGTCCAATATTCAAAAGTGTGTTTTTTGGACAATAGGCGACATTCTTCCAAATTTCGACTTTTGAAATTTTAAAAAGGACTTTGCTTCTTTTGCTGAAAATGGTAGAAAATTTGCGAAAAAAAATTATTGGGGAACACTATTCCGGCCATTCCTATGAATGTCCAATATTCAAAAGTGTGTTTTTTTGACAATAGGCGACATTCTTCCAAATTTCGACTTTTGAAATTTTTAAAAGGACTTTGGTCCTTTTTCCGAAAATTTGCGAAAAAAAATTATTGGGGAACACTATTCCGGCCATTCCTATGAATGTCCAATATTCAAAAGTGTGTTTTTTTGACAATAGGCGACATTCTTCCAAATTTCGACTTTTGAAATTTTAAAAAGGACTTTGCTCCTTTTTCCGAAAATGGTAGAAAATTTGCGAAAAAAAATTATTGGGGAACACTATTCCGGCCATTCCTATGAATGTCCAATATTCAAAAGTGTGTTTTTTTGAAAATAGGCGACATTCTTCCAAATTTCGACTTTTGAAATTTTAAAAAGGACTTTGCTCCTTTTTCCGAAAATGGTAGAAAATTTGCGAAAAAAATTATTGGGGAACACTATTCCTATGAATGTCCAATATTCAAAAGCGTGTTTTTTTGACAATAGGCGACATTCTTCAAAACTTGGACTTTTGAAATTTTAAAAAGGACTTTGCTCCTTTTTCCGAAAATTGTAGGAGATAAGCGAAAAAACATTATTGGAGAACACTCTTCCGGCCATTTCTATGAATGTCCAATATTCAAAAGTCTTAACAGTGTGTTTTTTTGAAAATTGGCGACATTCTTCCAAATTTCGACTTTTGAAATTTTAAAAAGGACTTTGCTCCTTTTTCCGAAAATGGTAGAAAATTTGCGAAAAAAATTATTGGGGAACACTATTCCGGCCATTCCTATGAATGTCCAATATTCAAAAGTGTGTTTTTTTGACAATAGGCGACATTCTTCCAAATTTCGACTTTTGAAATTTTAAAAAGGACTTTGCTCCTTTTTCCGAAAATTGTAGGAGATAAGCGAAAAAACATTATTGGAGAACACTCTTCCGGCCATTTCTATGAATGTCCAATATTCAAAAGTCTTAACAGTGTGTTTTTTTGAAAATTGGCGACATTTTTCCAAATTTCGACTTTTGAAATTTTAAAAAGGACTTTGCTCCTTTTTCCGAAAATGGTAGAAAATTTGCGAAAAAAAATTATTGGGGAACACTATTCCTATGAATGTCCAATATTCAAAAGCGTGTTTTTTTGACAATAGGCGACATTCTTCAAAACTTGGACTTTTGAAATTTTAAAAAGGACTTTGCTCCTTTTTCCGAAAATGGTAGAAAATTTGCGAAAAAAAATTATTGGGGAACACTATTCCTATGAATGTCCAATATTCAAAAGCGTGTTTTTTTGACAATAGGCGACATTCTTCAAAACTTGGACTTTTGAAATTTTAAAAAGGACTTTGCTCCTTTTTCCGAAAATTGTAGGAGATAAGCGAAAAAAATGATTGGAGAACACTCTTCCGGCCATTCCTATGAATATCCAATATTCAAAATTCTTAACAGTGTGTGTTTTTGACAATAGGCGATATTCTTCCAAATTTCGACTTTTGAAATTTTAGAAAGGACTTTGCTCCTTTTTCCGAAAATTGTAGGAGTTAAGCGAAAAAACATTATTGGAGAACACTCTTCCGGCCATTTCTATGAATGTCCAGTATTCAAAAGTGTGTTTTTTTGACAATAGGCGACATTCTTCCGAATTTCGACTTTTGAAATTTTAAAAAGGAATTTGCTCCTTTTTCCGAAAATTGTAGGAGATAAGCGAAAAAACATTATTGGAGAACACTCTTCCGGCCATTTCTATGAATGTCCAATATTCAAAAGTCTTAACAGTGTGTTTTTTTGACAATAGGCGACATTCTTCCAAATTTCGACTTTTGAAATTTTAAAAAGGACTTTGCTCCTTTTTCCGAAAATGGTAGAAAATTTGCGAAAAAAAATTATTGGGGAACACTATTCCGGCCATTCCTATGAATGTCCAATATTCAAAAGTGTGTTTTTTTGACAATAGGCGACATTCTTCCAAATTTCGACTTTTGAAATTTTAAAAAGGAATTTGCTCCTTTTTCCGAAAATTGTAGGAGATAAGCGAAAAAACATTATTGGAGAACACTCTTCCGGCCATTTCTATGAATATCCAATATTCAAAAGTCTTAACAGTGTGTTTTTTTGAAAATTGGCGACATTTTTCCAAATTTCAACTTTTGAAATTTAAGAAAGGACTTTGCTCCTTTTTCCGAAAATGGTAGAAAATTTGCGAAAAAAAATTATTGGGGAACACTATTCCTGCTATTCCTATGAATGTCCAATATTCAAAAGTGTGTTTTTTTGAAAATAGGCGACATTCTTCCAAATTTCGACTTTTGAAATTTTAAAAAGGAATTTGCTCCTTTTTCCGAAAATTGTAGGAGATAAGCGAAAAAACATTATTGGAGAACACTCTTCCGGCCATTTCTATGAATGTCCAATATTCAAAAGTCTTAACAGTGTGTTTTTTTGAAAATTGGCGACATTTTTCCAAATTTCGACTTTTGAAATTTTAAAAAGGACTTTGCTCCTTTTTCCGAAAATGGTAGAAAATTTGGGAAAAAAAATTATTGGGGAACACTATTCCTGCCATTCCTATGAATGTCCAATATTCAAAAGTGTGTTTTTTTGAAAATAGGCGACATTCTTCCAAATTTCAACTTTTAAAATTTTAAAAAGGACTTTGCTCTTTTTTCCGAAAATGGTAGAAAATTTGCGAAAAAAAATTATTGGGGAACACTATTCCTGCCATTCCTATGAATGTCCAATATTCAAAAGTGTGTTTTTTTGACAATAGGCGACATTCTTCCAAATTTCGACTTTTGAAATTTTAAAAAGGAATTTGCTCCTTTTTCCGAAAATTGTAGGAGATAAGCGAAAAAACATTATTGGAGAACACTCTTCCGGCCATTTCTATGAATGTCCAATATTCAAAAGTCTTAACAGTGTGTTTTTTTGAAAATTGGCGACATTTTTCCAAATTTCGACTTTTGAAATTTTAAAAAGGACTTTGCTCCTTTTTCCGAAAATGGTAGAAAATTTGCGAAAAAAAATTATTGGGGAACACTATTCCTGCCATTGCTATTAATGTCCAATATTCAAAAGTGTGTTTTTTTGACAATAGGCGACATTCTTCCAAATTTCGACTTTTGAAATTTTTAAAAGGACTTTGCTCCTTTTTCCGAAAATGGTAGAAAATTTGCGAAAAAAAATTATTGGGGAACACTATTCCTGCCATTCCTATGAATGTCCAATATTCAAAAGTGTGTTTTTTTGAAAATAGGCGACATTCTTCCAAATTTCGACTTTTGAAATTTTAAAAAGGACTTTGCTCCTTTTTCCGAAAATGGTAGAAAATTTGCAAAAAAAAATTATTGGGGAACACTATTCCTATGAATGTCCAATATTCAAAAGCGTGTTTTTTTGACAATAGGCGACATTCTTCAAAACTTGGACTTTTGAAATTTTAAAAAGGACTTTGCTCCTTTTTCCGAAAATTGTAGGAGATAAGCGAAAAAAATGATTGGAGAACACTCTTCCGGCCATTCCTATGAATATCCAATATTCAAAATTCTTAACAGTGTGTTTTTTTGACAATAGGCGATATTCTTCCAAATTTCGACTTTTGAAACTTTAGAAAGGACTTTGCTCCTTTTTCCGAAAATTGTAGGAGTTAAGCGAAAAAACATTATTGGAGAACACTCTTCCGGCCATTTCTATGAATGTCAAGTATTCAAAATTGTGTTTTTTTGACAATAGGCGACATTCTTCCGAATTTCGACTTTTGAAATTTTAAAAAGGAATTTGCTCCTTTTTCCGAAAATTGTAGGAGATAAGCGAAAAAACATTATTGGAGAACACTCTTCCGGCCATTTCTATGAATGTCCAATATTCAAAAGTCTTAACAGTGTGTTTTTTTTGACAATAGGCGACATTCTTCCAAATTTCGACTTTTGAAATTTTAAAAAGAACTTTGCTCCTTTTTCCGAAAATTGTAGGAGTTAAGCGAAAAAACATTATTGGGGAACACTATTCCGGCCATTCCTATGAATGTCCAATATTCAAAAGTGTGTTTTTTTGACAATAGGCGACATTCTTCCAAATTTCGACTTTTGAAATTTTAAAAAGGAATTTGCTCCTTTTTCCGAAAATTGTAGGAGATAAGCGAAAAAACATTATTGGAGAACACTCTTCCGGCCATTTCTATGAATATCCAATAATCAAAAGTCTTAACAGTGTGTTTTTTTGAAAATTGGCGACATTTTTCCAAATTTCAACTTTTGAAATTTAAGAAAGGACTTTGCTCCTTTTTCCGAAAATGGTAGAAAATTTGCGAAAAAAAATTATTGGGGAACACTATTCCTGCTATTCCTATGAATGTCCAATATTCAAAAGTGTGTTTTTGAAAATGGTAGAAAATTTGCGAAAAAAAATTATTGGGGAACACTATTCCGGCCATTCCTATGAATGTCCAATATTCAAAAGTGTGTTTTTTTGACAATAGGCGACATTCTTCCAAATTTCGACTTTTGAAATTTTTAAAAGGACTTTGGTCCTTTTTCCGAAAATTTGCGAAAAAAAATTATTGGGGAACACTATTCCGGCCATTCCTATGAATGTCCAATATTCAAAAGTGTGTTTTTTTGACAATAGGCGACATTCTTCCAAATTTCGACTTTTGAAATTTTGAAAAGGACTTTGGTCCTTTTTCCGAAAATTTGCGAAAAAAAATTATTGGGGAACACTATTCCGGCCATTCCTATGAATGTGCAATATTCAAAAGTGTGCTTTTTGACAATAGGCGACATTCTTCCAAATTTCGACTTTTGAAATTTTAAAAAGGACTTTGCTCCTTTTTCCCGAAAATGGTAGAAAATTTGCGAAAAAAATTATTGGGGAACACTATTCCGGCCATTCCTATGAATGTCCAATATTCAAAAGTGTGTTTTTTTGACAATAGGCGACATTCTTCCAAATTTCGACTTTTGAAATTTTAAAAAGGAATTTGCTCCTTTTTCCGGAAATTATAGGAAATAAGCGAAAAAACATTATTGGAGAACACTCTTCCGGCCATTTCTATGAATGTCCAATATTCAAAAGTCTTAACAGTGTGTTTTTTTGAAAATTGGCGACATTTTTCCAAATTTCGACTTTTGAAATTTTAAAAAGGACTTTGCTCCTTTTTCCGAAAATGGTAGAAAATTTGCGAACAAAAATTATTGGGGAACACTATTCCTGCCATTCCTATGAATGTCCAATATTCAAAAGTGTGTTTTTTTGAAAATAGGCGACATTCTTCCAAATTTCGACTTTTGAAATTTTAAAAAGGACTTTGCTCCTTTTTCCGAAAATGGTAGAAAATTTGCGAAAAAAAATTATTGGGGAACACTATTCCTGCCATTCCTATGAATGTCCAATATTCAAAAGTGTGTTTTTTTGACAATAGGCGACATTCTTCCAAATTTCGACTTTTGAAATTTTTAAAAGGACTTTGGTCCTTTTTCCGAAAATTTGCGAAAAAAAATTATTGGGGAACACTATTCCGGCCATTCCTATGAATGTCCAATATTCAAAAGTGTGTTTTTTTGACAATAGGCGACATTCTTCCAAATTTCGACTTTTGAAATTTTAAAAAGGACTTTGCTCCTTTTTCCGAAAATGGTAGAAAATTTGCGAAAAAAAATTATTGGGGAACACTATTCCGGCCATTCCTATGAATGTCCAATATTCAAAAGTGTGTTTTTTTGACAATAGGCGACATTCTTCCAAATTTCGACTTTTGAAATTTTAAAAAGGACTTTGGTCCTTTTTCCGAAAATTTGCGAAAAAAAATTATTGGGGAACACTATTCCTGCCATTCCTATGAATGTCCAATATTCAAAAGTGTGTTTTTTTGACAAAAGGCAACATTCTTCCAAATTTCGACTTTTGAAATTTTAGAAAGGACTTTGCTCCTTTTTCCGAAAATGGTAGAAAATTTGCGAAAAAAAATTATTGGGGAACACTATTCCGGCCATTCCTATGAATGTCCAATATTCAAAAGTGTGTTTTTTTGACAATAGGCGACATTCTTCCAAATTTCGACTTTTGAAATTTTTAAAAGGACTTTGGTCCTTTTTCCGAAAATTTGCGAAAAAAAATTATTGGGGAACACTATTCCGGCCATTCCTATGAATGTCCAATATTCAAAAGTGTGTTTTTTTGACAATAGGCGACATTCTTCCAAATTTCGACTTTTGAAATTTTAAAAAGGACTTTGCTCCTTTTTCCGAAAATGGTAGAAAATTTGCGAAAAAAATTATTGGGGAACACTATTCCGGCCATTCCTATGAATGTCCAATATTCAAAAGTGTGTTTTTTTGACAATAGGCGACATTCTTCCAAATTTCGACTTTTGAAATTTTAAAAAGGACTTTGCTTCTTTTGCCGAAAATGGTAGAAAATTTGCGAAAAAAAATTACTGGGGAACACTATTCCGGCCATTCCTATGAATGTCCAATATTCAAAAGTGTGTTTTTTTGAAAATAGGCGACATTCTTCCAAATTTCGACTTTTGAAATTTTAAAAAGGACTTTGCTCCTTTTTCCGAAAATGGTAGAAAATTTGCGAAAAAAAATTATTGGGGAACACTATTCCTGCCATGGTAGAAAATTTGCGAAAAAAAATTATTGGGGAACACTATTCCGGCCATTCCTATGAATGTCCAATATTCAAAAGTGTGTTTTTTTGACAATAGGCGACATTCTTCCAAATTTCGACTTTTGAAATTTTTAAAAGGACTTTGGTCCTTTTTCCGAAAATTTGCGAAAAAAAATTATTGGGGAACACTATTCCGGCCATTCCTATGAATGTCCAATATTCAAAAGTGTGTTTTTTTAACAATAGGCGACATTCTTCCAAATTTCGACTTTTGAAATTTTAAAAAGGACTTTGCTCCTTTTTCCGAAAATGGTAGAAAATTTGCGAAAAAAATTATTGGGGAACACTATTCCGGCCATTCCTATGAATGTCCAATATTCAAAAGTGTGTTTTTTTGACAATAGGCGACATTCTTCCAAATTTCGACTTTTATAATTTTTAAAAGGACTTTGGTCCTTTTTCCGAAAATTTGCGAAAAAAAATTATTGGGGAACACTATTCTGGCCATTCCTATGAATGTCCAATATTCAAAAGTGTGTTTTTTTGACAATAGGCGACATTCTTCCAAATTTCGACTTTTGAAATTTTAAAAAGGACTTTGCTTCTTTTGCCGAAAATGGTAGAAAATTTGCGAAAAAAAATTATTGGGGAACACTATTCCGGCCATTCCTATGAATGTCCAATATTCAAAAGTGTGTTTTTTGGACAATAGGCGACATTCTTGCAAATTTCGACTTTTGAAATTTTTAAAAGGACTTTGGTCCTTTTTCCGAAAATTTGCGAAAAAAAATTATTGGGGAACACTATTCCGGCCATTCCTATGAATGTCCAATATTCAAAAGTGTGTTTTTTTGACAATAGGCGACATTCTTCCAAATTTCGACTTTTGAAATGTTAAAAAGGACTTTGCTCCCTTTTCCGAAAATGGTAGAAAATTTGCGAAAAAAATTATTGGGGAACACTATTCCGGCCATTCCTATGAATGTCCAATATTCAAAAGTGTGTTTTTTTGACAATAGGCGACATTCTTCCAAATTTCGACTTTTGAAATTTTAAAAAGGAATTTGCTCCTTTTTCCGAAAATTGTAGGAGATAAGCGAAAAAACAGTATGGGAGAACACTCTTCCGGCCATTTCTATGAATGTCCAATATTCAAAAGTCTTAACAGTGTGTTTTTTTGAAAATTGGCGACATATTTCCAAATTTCGACTTTTGAAATTTTAAAAGGGACTTTGCTCCTTTTTCCGAAAATGGTAGAAAATTTGCGAACAAAAATTATTGGGGAACACTATTCCTGCCATTCCTATGAATGTCCAATATTCAAAAGTGTGTTTTTTTGAAAATAGGCGACATTCTTCCAAATTTCGACTTTTGAAATTTTAAAAAGGACTTTGCTCCTTTTTCCGAAAATGGTAGAAAATTTGCGAAAAAAAATTATTGGGGAACACTATTCCTGCCATTCCTATGAATGTCCAATATTCTAAAGTCTTAACAGTGTGTTTTTTTGAAAATTGGCGACATTCTTCCAAATTTCGACTTTTGAAATTTTAAAAAGGACTTTGCTCCTTTTTCCGAATATGGTAGAAAATTTGCGAAAAAAAATTATTGGGGAACACTATTCCGGCCATTCCTATGAATGTCCAATATTCAAAAGTGTGTTTTTTTGACAATAGGCGACATTCTTCCAAATTTCGACTTTTGAAATTTTAAAAAGGACTTTGCTCCTTTTTCCGAAAATGGTAGAAAATTTGCGAAAAAAAATTATTGGGGAACACTATTCCTGCCATTCCTATGAATGTCCAATATTCAAAAGTCTTAACAGTGTTTTTTTTTGAAAATAGGCGACATTCTTCCAAATTTCGACTTTTGAAATTTTAAAAAGGACTTTGCTCCTTTTTCCGAAAATGGTAGAAAATTTGCGAAAAAAAATTATTGGGGAACACTATTCCGGCCATTCCTATGAATGTCCAATATTCAAAAGTGTGTTTTTTTGACAATAGGCGACATTCTTCCAAAATTCGACTTTTGAAATTTTAAAAAGGACTTTGCTCCTTTTTCCGAAAATGGTAGAAAATTTGCGAAAAAAAATTATTGGGGAACACTATTCCTGCCATTCCTATGAATGTCCAATATTCAAAAGTCTTAACAGTGTTTTTTTTGAAAATAGACGACATTCTTCCAAATTTCGACTTTTGAAATTTTAAAAAGGACTTTGCTCCTTTTTCCGAAAATGGTAGAAAATTTGCGAAAAAAAATTATTGGGGAACACTATTCCGGCCATTCCTATGAATGTCCAATATTCAAAAGTGTGTTTTTTTGACAATAGGCGACATTCTTCCAAAATTCGACTTTTGAAATTTTAAAAAGGAATTTGCTCCTTTTTCCGAAAATTGTAGGAGATAAGCGAAAAAACGTTATTGGAGAACACTCTTCCGGCCTGTTCTATGAATGTCCAATATTCAAAAGTCTTAACAGTGTGTTTTTTTGACAATAGGCGACATTCTTCCAAATTTGCACTTTTGAAATTTTAAAAAGGACTTTGCTCCTTTTCCCGAAAATGGCAGAAAATTTGCGAAAAAAAATTATTGGGGAACACTATTCCGGCCATTCCTATGAATGTCCAATATTCAAAATTGTGTTTTTTTGACAATAGGCGACATTCTTCCAAATTTCGACTTTTGAAATTTTTAAAAGGACTTTGCTCCTTTTTCCGAAAATGGTAGAAAATTTGCGAAAAAAAATTATTGGGGAACACTATTCCTGCCATTCCAATGAATGTCCAATATTCAAAAGTGTGTTTTTTTGACAATAGGCGACATTCTTCCAAATTTCGACTTTTGAAATTTTAAAAAGGAATTTGCTCCTTTTTCCGAAAATTGTAGGAGATAAGCGAAAAAACATTATTGGAGAACACTCTTCCGGCCATTTCTATGAATGTCCAATATTCAAAAGTATTAACAGTGTGTTTTTTTAAAAATTGGCGACATTTTTCCAAATTTCGACTTTTGAAATTTTAAAAAGGACTTTGCTCCTTTTTCCGAAAATGGTAGAAAATTTGCGAAAAAAAATTATTGGGGAACACTATTCCTGCCATTCCTATGAATGTCCAATATTCAAAAGTGTGTTTTTTTGAAAATAGGCGACATTCTTCCAAATTTCGACTTTTGAAATTTTAAAAAGGACTTTGCTCCTTTTTCCGAAAATGGTAGAAAATTTGCGAAAAAAAATTATTGGGGAACACTATTCCTGCCATTCCTATGAATGTCCAATATTCAAAAGTGTGTTTTTTTTGAAAATAGGCGACATTCTTCCAAATTTCGACTTTTGAAATTTTAAAAAGGACTTTGCTCCTTTTTCCGAAAATGGTAGAAAATTTGCGAAAAAAAATTATTGGGGAACACTATTCCTGCCATGGTAGAAAATTTGCGAAAAAAAATTATTGGGGAACACTATTCCGGCCATTCCTATGAATGTCCAATATTCAAAAGTGTGTTTTTTTGACAATAGGCGACATTCTTCCAAATTTCGACTTTTGAAATTTTTAAAAGGACTTTGGTCCTTTTTCCGAAAATTTGCGAAAAAAAATTATTGGGGAACACTATTCCGGTCATTCCTATGAATGTCCAATATTCAAAAGTGTGTTTTTTTGACAATAGGCGACATTCTTCCAAATTTCGACTTTTGAAATTTTAAAAAGGACTTTGCTCCTTTTTCCGAAAATGGTAGAAAATTTGCGAAAAAAATTATTGGGGAACACTATTCCGGCCATTCCTATGAATGTCCAATATTCAAAAGTGTGTTTTTTGGACAATAGGCGACATTCTTCCAAATTTCGACTTTTGAAATTTTTAAAAGGACTTTGGTCCTTTTTCCGAAAATTTGCGAAAAAAAATTATTGGGGAACACTATTCCGGCCATTCCTATGAATGTCCAATATTCAAAAGTGTGTTTTTTTGACAATAGGCGACATTCTTCCAAATTTCGACTTTTGAAATTTTAAAAAGGAATTTGCTCCTTTTTCCGAAAATTTGCGAAAAAAAATTATTGGGGAACACTATTCCGGCCATTCCTATGAATGTCCAATATTCAAAAGTGTGTTTTTTTGACAATAGGCGACATTCTTCCAAATTTCGACTTTTGAAATTTTAAAAAGGACTTTGCTCCTTTTTCCGAAAATGGTAGAAAATTTGCGAAAAAAATTATTGGGGAACACTATTCCGGCCATTCCTATAAATGTCCAATATTCAAAAGTGTGTTTTTTTGACAATAGGCGACATTCTTCCAAATTTCGACTTTTGAAATTTTAAAAAGGACTTTGCTCCTTTTTCCGAAAATGGTAGAAAATTTGCGAAAAAAATTATTGGGGAACACTATTCCGGCCATTCCTATGAATGTCCAATATTCAAAAGTGTGTTTTTTTGACAATAGGCGACATTCTTCCAAATTTCGACTTTTGAAATTTTAAAAAGGAATTTGCTCCTTTTTCCGAAAATTGTAGGAGATAAGCGAAAAAACAGTATTGGAGAACACTCTTCCGGCCATTTCTATGAATGTCCAATATTCAAAAGTCTTAACAGTGTGTTTTTTTGAAAATTGGCGACATTTTTCCAAATTTCGACTTTTGAAATTTTAAAAAGGACTTTGCTCCTTTTTCCGAAAATGGTAGAAAATTTGCGAAAAAAAATTATTGGGGAACACTATTCCTGCCATTCCTATGAATGTCCAATATTCAAAAGTGTGTTTTTTTGAAAATAGGCGACATTCTTCCAAATTTCGACTTTTGAAATTTTAAAAAGGACTTTGCTCCTTTTTCCGAAAATGGTAGAAAATTTGCGAAAAAAAATTATTGGGGAACACTATTCCTGCCATTCCTATGAATGTCCAATATTCTAAAGTCTTAACAGTGTGTTTTTTTGAAAATTGGCGACATTCTTCCAAATTTCGACTTTTGAAATTTTAAAAAGGACTTTGCTCCTTTTTCCGAAAATGGTAGAAAATGGTTCCAAATTTGCACTTTTGAAATTTTAAAAAGGACTTTGCTCCTTTTTCCGAAAATGGTAGAAAATTTGCGAAAAAAAATTATTGGGGAACACTATTCCGGCCATTCCTATGAATGTCCAATATTCAAAAGTGTGTTTTTTTGACAATAGGCGACATTCTTCCAAATTTCAACTTTTGAAATTTTAAAAAGGACTTTGCTCCTTTTTCCGAAAATGGTAGAAAATTTGCGAAAAAAAATTATTGGGGAACACTATTCCGGCCATTCCTATGAATGTCCAATATTCAAAAGTGTGTTTTTTGGACAATATCTGAATATATATGAATGTCCAATATTCAAAAGTGTTTTTTTGACAATAGGCGACATTCTTCCAAATTTCGACTTTTGAAATTTTAAAAAGAACTTTGCTCCTTTTTCCGAAAATGGTAGAAAATTTGCGAAAAAAAAATATTGGGGAACACTATTCCGGCCATTCCTATGAATGTCCAATATTCAAAAGTGTGTTTTTTTGACAATAGGCGACATTCTTCCAAATTTCGGCTTTTGAAATTTTAAAAAGGAATTTGCTCCTTTTTCCGAAAATTGTAGGAGATAAGCGAAAAAACATTATTGGAGAACACTCTTCCGGCCATTTCTATGAATATCCAATAATCAAAAGTCTTAACAGTGTGTTTTTTTGAAAATTGGCGACATTTTTCCAAATTTCAACTTTTGAAATTTAAGAAAGGACTTTGCTCCTTTTTCCGAAAATGGTAGAAAATTTGCGAAAAAAAATTATTGGGGAACACTATTCCTGCTATTCCTATGAATGTCCAATATTCAAAAGTGTGTTTTTTTGAAAATAGGCGACATTCTTCCAAATTTCGACTTTTGAAAATTTAAAAAGGACTTTGCTCCTTTTTCCGAAAATGGTAGAAAATTTGCGAAAAAAAATTATTGGGGAACACTATTCCTGCCATTCCTATCAATGTCCAATATTCAAAAGTGTGTTTTTTTGAAAATAGGCGACATTCTTCCAAATTTCGACTTTTGAAATTTTAAAAAGGACTTTGCTCCTTTTTCCGAAAATGGTAGAAAATTTGCGAAAAAAAATTATTGGGGAACACTATTCCTGCCATTCCAATGAATGTCCAATATTCAAAAGTGTGTTTTTTTGAAAATAGGCGACATTCTTCCAAATTTCGACTTTTGAAATTTTAAAAAGGAATTTGCTCCTTTTTCCGAAAATTGTAGGAGATAAGCGAAAAAACATTATTGGAGAACACTCTTCCGGCCATTTCTATGAATGTCCAATATTCAAAAGTATTAACAGTGTGTTTTTTTGAAAATTGGCGACATTTTTCCAAATTTCGACTTTTGAAATTTTAAAAAGGACTTTGCTCCTTTTTCCGAAAATGGTAGAAAATTTGCGAAAAAAAATTATTGGGGAACACTATTCCTGCCATTCCTATGAATGTCCAATATTCAAAAGTGTGTTTTTTTGAAAATAGGCGACATTCTTCCAAATTTCGACTTTTGAAATTTTAAAAAGGACTTTGCTCCTTTTTCCGAAAATGGTAGAAAATTTGCGAAAAAAAATTATTGGGGAACACTATTCCTGCCATGGTAGAAAATTTGCGAAAAAAAATTATTGGGGAACACTATTCCGGCCATTCCTATGAATGTCCAATATTCAAAAGTGTGTTTTTTTGACAATAGGCGACATTCTTCCAAATTTCGACTTTTGAAATTTTTAAAAGGACTTTGGTCCTTTTTCCGAAAATTTGCGAAAAAAAATTATTGGGGAACACTATTCCGGCCATTCCTATGAATGTCCAATATTCAAAAGTGTGTTTTTTTGACAATAAGCGACATTCTTCCAAATTTCGACTTTTGAAATTTTAAAAAGGACTTTGCTCCTTTTTACGAAAATGGTAGAAAATTTGCGAAAAAAATTATTGGGGAACACTATTCCGGCCATTCCTATGAATGTCCAATATTCAAAAGTGTGTTTTTTTGACAATAGGCGACATTCTTCCAAATTTCGACTTTTGAAATTTTTAAAAGGACTTTGGTCCTTTTTCCGAAAATTTGCGAAAAAAAATTATTGGGGAACACTATTCCGGCCATTCCTATGAATGTCCAATATTCAAAAGTGTGTTTTTTTGACAATAGGCGACATTCTTCAAAATTTGGACTTTTGAAATTTTGGAAAGGACTTTGCTCCTTTTTCCGAAAATGGTAGGAGATAAGCGAAAAAACATTATTAAAGAACACTCTTCTGGCCATTTCTATGAATGTCCAATATTCAAAAGTGTGTTTTTTTGACAATAGGCGACATTCTTCCAAATTTCGACTTTTGAAATTTTAAAAAGGACTTTGCTCCTTTTTCCGAAAATTGTAGGAGATAAGCGAAAAAACATTATTGGAGAACACTCTTCCGGCCATTTCTATGAATGTCCAATATTCAAAAGTCTTAACAGTGTGTTTTTTTGAAAATTGGCGACATTTTTCCAAATTTCGACTTTTGAAATTTTAAAAAGGACTTTGCTCCTTTTTCCGAAAATGGTAGAAAATTTGCGAAAAAAAATTATTGGGGAACACTATTCCTGCCATTCCTATGAATGTCCAATATTCAAAAGTGTGTTTTTTTGAAAATAGGCGACATTCTTCCAAATTTCGACTTTTGAAATTTTAAAAAGGACTTTGCTCCTTTTTCCGAAAATGGTAGAAAATTTGCGAAAAAAAATTATTGGGGAACACTATTCCTGCCATTCCTATGAATGTCCAATATTCAAAAGTGTGTTTTTTTGAAAATAGGCGACAGTAGAAAATTTTAGAAAAAAAAGTATTGGGGAACACTATTCCGGCCATTCCTATGAATGTCCAATATTCAAAAGTGTGTTTTTTTGACAATAGGCGACATTCTTCCAAATTTCGACTTTTGAAATTTTAAAAAGGAATTTGCTCCTTTTTCCGAAAATTGTAGGAGATAAGCGAAAAAACAGTATTGGAGAACACTCTTCCGGCCATTTCTATGAATGTCCAATATTCAAAAGTCTTAACAGTGTGTTTTTTTGAAAATTGGCGACATTTTTCCAAATTTCGACTTTTGAAATTTTAAAAGGGACTTTGCTCCTTTTTCCGAAAATGGTAGAAAATTTGCGAACAAAAATTATTGGGGAACACTATTCCTGCCATTCCTATGAATGTCCAATATTCAAAAGTGTGTTTTTTTGAAAATAGGCGACATTCTTCCAAATTTCGACTTTTGAAATTTTAAAAAGGACTTTGCTCCTTTTTCCGAAAATGGTAGAAAATTTGCGAAAAAAAATTATTGGGGAACACTATTCCTGCCATTCCTATGAATGTCCAATATTCTAAAGTCTTAACAGTGTGTTTTTTTGAAAATTGGCGACATTCTTCCAAATTTCGACTTTTGAAATTTTAAAAAGGACTTTGCTCCTTTTTCCGAAAATGGTAGAAAATTTGCGAAAAAAAATTATTGGGGAACACTATTCCGGCCATTCCTATGAATGTCCAATATTCAAAAGTGTGTTTTTTTGACAATAGGCGACATTCTTCCAAATTTCGACTTTTGAAATTTTAAAAAGGACTTTGCTCCTTTTTCCGAAAATGGTAGAAAATTTGCGAAAAAAAATTATTGGGGAACACTATTCCTGCCATTCCTATGAATGTCCAATATTCAAAAGTCTTAACAGTGTTTTTTTTGAAAATAGGCGACATTCTTCCAAATTTCGACTTTTGAAATTTTAAAAAGGACTTTGCTCCTTTTTCCGAAAATGGTAGAAAATTTGCGAAAAAAAATTATTGGGGAACACTATTCCTGCCATTCCAATGAATGTCCAATATTCAAAAGTGTGTTTTTTTGAAAATAGGCGACATTCTTCCAAATTTCGACTTTTGAAATTTTAAAAAGGAATTTGCTCCTTTTTCCGAAAATTGTAGGAGATAAGCGAAAAAACATTATTGGAGAACACTCTTCCGGCCATTTCTATGAATGTCCAATATTCAAAAGTATTAACAGTGTGTTTTTTTGAAAATTGGCGACATTTTTCCAAATTTCGACTTTTGAAATTTTAAAAAGGACTTTGCTCCTTTTTCCGAAAATGGTAGAAAATTTGCGAAAAAAAATTATTGGGGAACACTATTCCTGCCATTCCTATGAATGTCCAATATTCAAAAGTGTGTTTTTTTGAAAATAGGCGACATTCTTCCAAATTTCGACTTTTGAAATTTTAAAAAGGACTTTGCTCCTTTTTCCGAAAATGGTAGAAAATTTGCGAAAAAAAATTATTGGGGAACACTATTCCGGCCATTCCTATGAATGTCCAATATTCAAAAGTGTGTTTTTTTGACAATAGGCGACATTCTTCCAAATTTCGACTTTTGAAATTTTTAAAAGGACTTTGGTCCTTATTCCGAAAATTTGCGAAAAAAAATTATTGGGGAACACTATTCCGGCCATTCCTATGAATGTCCAATATTCAAAAGTGTGTTTTTTTGACAATAAGCGACATTCTTCCAAATTTCGACTTTTGAAATTTTAAAAAGGACTTTGCTCCTTTTTCCGAAAATGGTAGAAAATTTGCGAAAAAAATTATTGGGGAACACTATTCCGGCCATTCCTATGAATGTCCAATATTCAAAAGTGTGTTTTTTTGACAATAGGCGACATTCTTCCAAATTTCGACTTTTGAAATTTTTAAAAGGACTTTGGTCCTTTTTCCGAAAATTTGCGAAAAAAAATTATTGGGGAACACTATTCCGGCCATTCCTATGAATGTCCAATATTCAAAAGTGTGTTTTTTTGACAATAGGCGACATTCTTCCAAATTTCGACTTTTGAAATTTTAAAAAGGACTTTGCTTCTTTCGCCGAAAATGGTAGAAAATTTGCGAAAAAAAATTATTGGGGAACACTATTCCGGCCATTCCTATGAATGTCCAATATTCAAAAGTGTGTTTTTTGACAATAGGCGACATTCTTGCAAATTTCGACTTTTGAAATTTTTAAAAGGACTTTGGTCCTTTTTCCGAAAATTTGCGAAAAAAAATTATTGGGGAACACTATTCCGGCCATTCCTATGAATGTCCAATATTCAAAAGTGTGTTTTTTTGACAATAGGCGACATTCTTCCAAATTTCGACTTTTGAAATGTTAAAAAGGATTTTGCTCCTTTTTCCGAAAATGGTAGAAAATTTGCGAAAAAAATTATTGGGGAACACTATTCCGGCCATTCCTATGAATGTCCAATATTCAAAAGTGTGTTTTTTTGACAATAGGCGACATTCTTCCAAATTTCGACTTTTGAAATTTTAAAAAGGAATTTGCTCCTTTTTCCGAAAATTGTAGGAGATAAGCGAAAAAACATTATTGGAGAACACTCTTCCGGCCATTTCTATGAATATCCAATAATCAAAAGTCTTAACAGTGTGTTTTTTTGAAAATTGGCGACATTTTTCCAAATTTCAACTTTTGAAATTTAAGAAAGGACTTTGCTCCTTTTTCCGAAAATGGTAGAAAATTTGCGAAAAAAAATTATTGGGGAACACTATTCCTGCTATTCCTATGAATGTCCAATATTCAAAAGTGTGTTTTTTTGAAAATAGGCGACATTCTTCCAAATTTCGACTTTTGAAAATTTAAAAAGGACTTTGCTCCTTTTTCCGAAAATGGTAGAAAATTTGCGAAAAAAAATTATTGGGGAACACTATTCCTGCCATTCCTATCAATGTCCAATATTCAAAAGTGTGTTTTTTTGAAAATAGGCGACATTCTTCCAAATTTCGACTTTTGAAATTTTAAAAAGGACTTTGCTCCTTTTTCCGAAAATGGTAGAAAATTTGCGAAAAAAAATTATTGGGGAACACTATTCCGGCCATTCCTATGAATGTCCAATATTCAAAAGTGTGTTTTTTTGACAATAGGCGACATTCTTCCAAATTTCGACTTTTGAAATTTTAAAAAGGACTTTGCTCCTTTTTCCGAAAATGGTAGAAAATTTGCGAAAAAAAATTATTGGGGAACACTATTCCTGCCATTCCTATGAATGTCCAATATTCTAAAGTCTTAACAGTGTGTTTTTTTGAAAATTGGCGACATTCTTCCAAATTTCGACTTTTGAAATTTTAAAAAGGACTTTGCTCCTTTTTCCGAAAATGGTAGAAAATTTGCGAAAAAAAATTATTGGGGAACACTATTCCGGCCATTCCTATGAATGTCCAATATTCAAAAGTGTGTTTTTTTGACAATAGGCGACATTCTTCCAAATTTCGACTTTTGAAATTTTAAAAAGGACTTTGCTCCTTTTTCCGAAAATGGTAGAAAATTTGCGAAAAAAAATTATTGGGGAACACTATTCCTGCCATTCCTATGAATGTCCAATATTCAAAAGTCTTAACAGTGTTTTTTTTGAAAATAGGCGACATTCTTCCAAATTTCGACTTTTGAAATTTTAAAAAGGACTTTGCTCCTTTTTCCGAAAATGGTAGAAAATTTGCGAAAAAAAATTATTGGGGAACACTATTCCGGCCATTCCTATGAATGTCCAATATTCAAAAGTGTGTTTTTTTGACAATAGGCGACATTCTTCCAAAATTCGACTTTTGAAATTTTAAAAAGGACTTTGCTCCTTTTTCCGAAAATGGTAGAAAATTTGCGAAAAAAAATTATTGGGGAACACTATTCCTGCCATTCCTATGAATGTCCAATATTCAAAAGTCTTAACAGTGTTTTTTTTGAAAATAGGCGACATTCTTCCAAATTTCGACTTTTGAAATTTTAAAAAGGACTTTGCTCCTTTTTCCGAAAATGGTAGAAAATTTGCGAAAAAAAATTATTGGGGAACACTATTCCGGCCATTCCTATGAATGTCCAATATTCAAAAGTGTGTTTTTTTGACAATAGGCGACATTCTTCCAAAATTCGACTTTTGAAATTTTAAAAAGGAATTTGCTCCTTTTTCCGAAAATTGTAGGAGATAAGCGAAAAAACGTTATTGGAGAACACTCTTCCGGCCTGTTCTATGAATGTCCAATATTCAAAAGTCTTAACAGTGTGTTTTTTTGTCAATAGGCGACATTCTTCCAAATTTGCACTTTTGAAATTTTAAAAAGGACTTTGCTCCTTTTCCCGAAAATGGCAGAAAATTTGCGAAAAAAAATTATTGGGGAACACTATTCCGGCCATTCCTATGAATGTCCAATATTCAAAATTGTGTTTTTTTGACAATAGGCGACATTCTTCCAAATTTCGACTTTTGAAATTTTTAAAAGGACTTTGCTCCTTTTTCCGAAAATGGTAGAAAATTTGCGAAAAAAAATTATTGGGGAACACTATTCCGGCCATTCCTATGAATGTCCAATATTCAAAAGTGTGTTTTTTTGAAAATAGGCGACATTCTTCCAAATTTCGACTTTTGAAATTTTAAAAAGGAATTTGCTCCTTTTTCCGAAAATTGTAGGAGATAAGCGAAAAAACATTATTGGAGAACACTCTTCCGGCCATTTCTATGAATGTCCAATATTCAAAAGTATTAACAGTGTGTTTTTTTAAAAATTGGCGACATTTTTCCAAATTTCGACTTTTGAAATTTTAAAAAGGACTTTGCTCCTTTTTCCGAAAATGGTAGAAAATTTGCGAAAAAAAATTATTGGGGAACACTATTCCTGCCATTCCTATGAATGTCCAATATTCAAAAGTGTGTTTTTTTGAAAATAGGCGACATTCTTCCAAATTTCGACTTTTGAAATTTTAAAAAGGACTTTGCTCCTTTTTCCGAAAATGGTAGAAAATTTGCGAAAAAAAATTATTGGGGAACACTATTCCTGCCATTCCTATGAATGTCCAATATTCAAAAGTGTGTTTTTTTGAAAATAGGCGACATTCTTCCAAATTTCGACTTTTGAAATTTTAAAAAGGACTTTGCTCCTTTTTCCGAAAATGGTAGAAAATTTGCGAAAAAAAATTATTGGGGAACACTATTCCTGCCATGGTAGAAAATTTGCGAAAAAAAATTATTGGGGAACACTATTCCGGCCATTCCTATGAATGTCCAATATTCAAAAGTGTGTTTTTTTGACAATAGGCGACATTCTTCCAAATTTCGACTTTTGAAATTTTTAAAAGGACTTTGGTCCTTTTTCCGAAAATTTGCGAAAAAAAATTATTGGGGAACACTATTCCGGCCATTCCTATGAATGTCCAATATTCAAAAGTGTGTTTTTTTGACAATAGGCGACATTCTTCCAAATTTCGACTTTTGAAATTTTAAAAAGGACTTTGCTCCTTTTTCCGAAAATGGTAGAAAATTTGCGAAAAAAATTATTGGGGAACACTATTCCGGCCATTCCTATGAATGTCCAATATTCAAAAGTGTGTTTTTTTGACAATAGGCGACATTCTTCCAAATTTCGACTTTTATAATTTTTAAAAGGACTTTGGTCCTTTTTCCGAAAATTTGCGAAAAAAAATTATTGGGGAACACTATTCCGGCCATTCCTATGAATGTCCAATATTCAAAAGTGTGTTTTTTTGACAATAGGCGACATTCTTCCAAATTTCGACTTTTGAAATTTTAAAAAGGACTTTGCTTCTTTTGCCGAAAATGGTAGAAAATTTGCGAAAAAAAATTATTGGGGAACACTATTCCGGCCATTCCTGTGAATGTCCAATATTCAAAAGTGTGTTTTTTGGACAATAGGCGACATTCTTCCAAATTTCGACTTTTGAAATTTTTAAAAGGACTTTGGTCCTTTTTCCGAAAATTTGCGAAAAAAAAATATTGGGGAACACTATTCCGGCCATTCCTATGAATGTCCAATATTCAAAAGTGTGTTTTTTTTGACAATAGGCGACATTCTTCCAAATTTCGACTTTTGAAATTTTAAAAAGGAATTTGCTCCTTTTTCCGAAAATTTGCGAAAAAAAATTATTGGGGAACACTATTCCGGCCATTCCTATGAATGTCCAATATTCAAAAGTGTGTTTTTTTGACAATAGGCGACATTCTTCCAAATTTCGACTTTTGAAATTTTAAAAAGGACTTTGCTCCTTTTTCCGAAAATGGTAGAAAATTTGCGAAAAAAATTATTGGGGAACACTATTCCGGCCATTCCTATGAATGTCCAATATTCAAAAGTGTGTTTTTTTGACAATAGGCGACATTCTTCCAAATTTCGACTTTTGAAATTTTAAAAAGGACTTTGCTCCTTTTTCCGAAAATGGTAGAAAATTTGCGAAAAAAATTATTGGGGAACACTATTCCGGCCATTCCTATGAATGTCCAATATTCAAAAGTGTGTTTTTTTGACAATAGGCGACATTCTTCCAAATTTCGACTTTTGAAATTTTAAAAAGGAATTTGCTCCTTTTTCCGAAAATTGTAGGAGATAAGCGAAAAAACAGTATTGGAGAACACTCTTCCGGCCATTTCTATGAATGTCCAATATTCAAAAGTCTTAACAGTGTGTTTTTTTGAAAATTGGCGACATTTTTCCAAATTTCGACTTTTGAAATTTTAAAAAGGACTTTGCTCCTTTTTCCGAAAATGGTAGAAAATTTGCGAAAAAAATTATTGGGGAACACTATTCCGGCCATTCCTATGAATGTCCAATATTCAAAAGTGTGTTTTTTTGACAATAGGCGACATTCTTCCAAATTTCGACTTTTGAAATTTTAAAAAGGACTTTGCTCCTTTTTCCGAAAATGGTAGAAAATTTGCGAAAAAAAATTATTGGGGAACACTATTCCGGCCATTCCTATGAATGTCCAATATTCAAAAGTGTGTTTTTTTGACAATAGGCGACATTCTTCCAAAATTCGACTTTTGAAATTTTAAAAAGGAATTTGCTCCTTTTTCCGAAAATTGTAGGAGATAAGCGAAAAAACGTTATTGGAGAACACTCTTCCGGCCTGTTCTATGAATGTCCAATATTCAAAAGTGTGTTTTTTTGACAATAGGCGACATTCTTCCAAATTTCGACTTTTGAAATTTTAAAAAGGACTTTGCTCCTTTTTCCGAAAATGGTAGAAAATTTGCGAAAAAAATTATTGGGGAACACTATTCCGGCCATTCCTATGAATGTCCAATATTCAAAAGTGTGTTTTTTTGAAAATAGGCGACATTCTTCCAAATTTCGACTTTTGAAATTTTAAAAAGGACTTTGCTCCTTTTTCCGAAAATGGTAGAAAATTTGCGAAAAAAATTATTGGGGAACACTATTCCGGCCATTCCTATGAATGTCCAATATTCAAAAGTGTGTTTTTTTGACAATAGGCGACATTCTTCCAAATTTCGACTTTTGAAATTTTAAAAAGGAATTTGCTCCTTTTTCCGAAAATTGTAGGAGATAAGCGAAAAAACAGCATTGGAGAACACTCTTCCGGCCATTTCTATGAATGTCCAATATTCAAAAGTCTTAACAGTGTGTTTTTTTGAAAATTGGCGACATTTTTCCAAATTTCGACTTTTGAAATTTTAAAAAGGACTTTGCTCCTTTTTCCGAAAATGGTAGAAAATTTGCGAAAAAAAATTATTGGGGAACACTATTCCGGCCATTCCTATGAATGTCCAATATTCAAAAGTGTGTTTTTTTGAAAATAGGCGACATTCTTCCAAATTTCGACTTTTGAAATTTTAAAAAGGACTTTGCTCCTTTTTCCGAAAATGGTAGAAAATTTGCGAAAAAAAATTATTGGGGAACACTATTCCTGCCATTCCTATGAATGTCCAATATTCAAAAGTCTTAACAGTGTTTTTTTTGAAAATAGGCGACATTCTTCCAAATTTCGACTTTTGAAATTTTAAAAAGGACTTTGCTCCTTTTTCCGAAAATGGTAGAAAATTTGCGAAAAAAAATTATTGGGGAACACTATTCCGGCCATTCCTATGAATGTCCAATATTCAAAAGTGTGTTTTTTTGACAATAGGCGACATTCTTCCAAAATTCGACTCTTGAAATTTTAAAAAGGAATTTGCTCCTTTTTCCGAAAATTGTAGGAGATAAGCGAAAAAACAGTATTGGAGAACACTCTTCCGGCCATTCCTATGAATGTCCAATATTCTAAAGTCTTAACAGTGTGTTTTTTTGAAAATTGGCGACATTCTTCCAAATTTCGACTTTTGAAATTTTAAAAAGGACTTTGCTCCTTTTTCCGAAAATGGTAGAAAATTTGCAAAAAAAAATTATTGGGGAACACTATTCCTGCCATTCCTATGAATGTCCAATATTCAAAAGTCTTAACAGTGTTTTTTTTGAAAATAGGCGACATTCTTCCAAATTTCGACTTTTGAAATTTTAAAAAGGACTTTGCTCCTTTTTCCGAAAATGGTAGAAAATTTGCGAAAAAAAATTATTGGGGAACACTATTCCGGCCATTCCTATGAATGTCCAATATTCAAAAGTGTGTTTTTTTGACAATAGGCGACATTCTTCCAAAATTCGACTTTTGAAATTTTAAAAAGGAATTTGCTCCTTTTTCCGAAAATTGTAGGAGATAAGCGAAAAAACGTTATTGGAGAACACTCTTCCGGCCTGTTCTATGAATGTCCAATATTCAAAAGTCTTAACAGTGTGTTTTTTTGACAATAGGCGACATTCTTCCAAATTTGCACTTTTGAAATTTTAAAAAGGACTTTGCTCCTTTTCCCGAAAATGGCAGAAAATTTGCGAAAAGAAATTATTGGGGAACACTATTCCGGCCATTCCTATGAATGTCCAATATTCAAAATTGTGTTTTTTTGACAATAGGCGACATTCTTCCAAATTTCGACTTTTGAAATTTTTAAAAGGACTTTGGTCCTTTTTCCGAAAATTTGCGAAAAAAAATTATTGGGGAACACTATTCCGGCCATTCCTATGAATGTCCAATATTCAAAAGTGTGTTTTTTTTGACAATAGGCGACATTCTTCCAAATTTCGACTTTTGAAATTTTAAAAAGGACTTTGCTTCTTTTGCCGAAAATGGTAGAAAATTTGCGAAAAAAAATTATTGGGGAACACTATTCCGGCCATTCCTATGAATGTCCAATATTCAAAAGTGTGTTTTTTTGACAATAGGCGACATTCTTCCAAATTTCGACTTTTGAAATTTTAAAAAGGACTTTGCTCCTTTTTCCGAAAATGGTAGAAAATTTGCGAAAAAAATTATTGGGGAACACTATTCCGGCCATTCCTATGAATGTCCAATATTCAAAAGTGTGTTTTTTTGACAATAGGCGACATTCTTCCAAATTTCGACTTTTGAAATTTTTAAAAGGACTTTGGTCCTTTTTCCGAAAATTTGCGAAAAAAAATTATTGGGGAACACTATTCCGGCCATTCCTATGAATGTCCAATATTCAAAAGTGTGTTTTTTTGACAATAGGCGACATTCTTCCAAATTTCGACTTTTGAAATTTTAAAAAGGACTTTGCTTCTTTTGCCGAAAATGGTAGAAAATTTGCGAAAAAAAATTATTGGGGAACACTATTCCGGCCATTCCTATGAATGTCCAATATTCAAAAGTGTGTTTTTTTGACAATAGGCGACATTCTTCCAAATTTCGACTTTTGAAATTTTTAAAAGGACTTTGGTCCTTTTTCCGAAAATTTGCGAAAAAAAATTATTGGGGAACACTATTCCGGCCATTCCTATGAATGTCCAATATTCAAAAGTGTGTTTTTTTGACAATAGGCGACATTCTTCCAAATTTCGACTTTTGAAATTTTGAAAAGGACTTTGGTCCTTTTTCCGAAAATGGTAGAAAATTTGCGAAAAAAAATATTGGGGAACACTATTCCGGCCATTCCTATGAATGTCCAATATTCAAAAGTGTGTTTTTTTGACAATAGGCGACATTCTTCCAAATTTCGACTTTTGAAATTTTAAAAAGGAATTTGCTCCTTTTTCCGGAAATTGTAGGAAATAAGCGAAAAAACATTATTGGAGAACACTCTTCCGGCCATTTCTATGAATGTCCAATATTCAAAAGTCTTAACAGTGTGTTTTTTTGAAAATTGGCGACATTTTTCCAAATTTCGACTTTTGAAATTTTAAAAAGGACTTTGCTCCTTTTTCCGAAAATGGTAGAAAATTTGCGAACAAAAATTATTGGGGAACACTATTCCTGCCATTCCTATGAATGTCCAATATTCAAAAGTGTGTTTTTTTGAAAATAGGCGACATTCTTCCAAATTTCGACTTTTGAAATTTTAAAAAGGACTTTGCTCCTTTTTCCGAAAATGGTAGAAAATTTGCGAAAAAAAATTATTGGGGAACACTATTCCTGCCATTCCTATGAATGTCCAATATTCAAAAGTGTGTTTTTTTGACAATAGGCGACATTCTTCCAAATTTCGACTTTTGAAATTTTTAAAAGGACTTTGGTCCTTTTTCCGAAAATTTGCGAAAAAAAATTATTGGGGAACACTATTCCGGCCATTCCTATGAATGTCCAATATTCAAAAGTGTGTTTTTTTGACAATAGGCGACATTCTTCCAAATTTCGACTTTTGAAATTTTAAAAAGGACTTTGCTCCTTTTTCCGAAAATGGTAGAAAATTTGCGAAAAAAAATTATTGGGGAACACTATTCCGGCCATTCCTATGAATGTCCAATATTCAAAAGTGTGTTTTTTTGACAATAGGCGACATTCTTCCAAATTTCGACTTTTGAAATTTTAAAAAGGACTTTGGTCCTTTTTCCGAAAATTTGCGAAAAAAAAATTATTGGGGAACACTATTCCTGCCATTCCTATGAATGTCCAATATTTAAAAGTGTGTTTTTTTGAAAATAGGCGACATTCTTCCAAATTTCGACTTTTGAAATTTTAGAAAGGACTTTGCTCCTTTTTCCGAAAATAGTAGAAAATTTGCGAAACAAAATTATTGGGGAACACTATTCCTGCCATTCCTATGAATGTCCAATATTCAAAAGTCTTAACAGTGTTTTTTTTGAAAATTGGCGACATTTTTCCAAATTTCAACTTTTGAAATTTTAGAAAGGACTTTGCTCCTTTTTCCGAAAATGGTAGAAAATTTGCGAAAAAAAATTATTGGGGAACACTATTCCGGCCATTCCTATGAATGTCCAATATTCAAAAGTGTGTTTTTTTGACAATAGGCGACATTCTTCCGAATTTCGACTTTTGAAATTTTAAAAAGGAATTTGCTCCTTTTTCCGAAAATTGTAGGAGATAAGCGAAAAAACATTATTAAAGAACACTCTTCTGGCCATTTCTATGAATGTCCAATATTCAAAAGTGTGTTTTTTTGACAATAGGCGACATTCTTCAAAATTTGGACTTTTGAAATTTTGGAAAGGACTTTGCTCCTTTTTCCGAAAATGGTAGAAAATTTGCGAAAAAAAATTATTGGGGAACACTATTCCGGCCATTCCTATGAATGTCCAATATTCAAAAGTGTGTTTTTTTGACAATAGGCGACATTCTTCAAAATTTGGACTTTTGAAATTTTGGAAAGGACTTTGCTCCTTTTTCCGAAAATGGTAGAAAATTTGCGAAAAAAAATTATTGGGGAACACTATTCCGGCCATTCCTATGAATGTCCAATATTCAAAAGTGTGTTTTTTTGACAATAGGCGACATTCTTCCAAAATTCGACTTTTGAAATTTTAAAAAGGAATTTGCTCCTTTTTCCGAAAATTGTAGGAGATAAGCGAAAAAACATTATTGGAGAACACTCTTCCGGCCATTTCTATGAATGTCCAATATTCAAAAGTCTTAACAGTGTGTTTTTTTGAAAATTGGCGACATTTTTCCAAATTTCAACTTTTGAAATTTTAGAAAGGACTTTGCTCCTTTTTCCGAAAATGGTAGAAAATTTGCGAAAAAAAATTATTGGGGAACACTATTCCGGCCATTCCTATGAATGTCCAATATTCAAAAGTGTGTTTTTTTGACAATAGGCGACATTCTTCCGAATTTCGACTTTTGAAATTTTAAAAAGGAATTTGCTCCTTTTTCCGAAAATTGTAGGAGATAAGCGAAAAAACATTATTAAAGAACACTCTTCTGGCCATTTCTATGAATGTCCAATATTCAAAAGTGTGTTTTTTTGACAATAGGCGACATTCTTCAAAATTTGGACTTTTGAAATTTTGGAAAGGACTTTGCTCCTTTTTCCGAAAATGGTAGAAAATTTGCGAAAAAAAATTATTGGGGAACACTATTCCGGCCATTCCTATGAATGTCCAATATTCAAAAGTGTGTTTTTTTGACAATAGGCGACATTCTTCAAAATTTGGACTTTTGAAATTTTGGAAAGGACTTTGCTCCTTTTTCCGAAAATGGTAGAAAATTTGCGAAAAAAAATTATTGGGGAACACTATTCCGGCCATTCCTATGAATGTCCAATATTCAAAAGTGTGTTTTTTTGACAATAGGCGACATTCTTCCGAATTTCGACTTTTGAAATTTTAAAAAGGAATTTGCTCCTTTTTCCGAAAATTGTAGGAGATAAGCGAAAAAACATTATTAAAGAACACTCTTCTGGCCATTTCTATGAATGTCCAATATTCAAAAGTGTGTTTTTTTGACAATAGGCGACATTCTTCAAAATTTGGACTTTTGAAATTTTGGAAAGGACTTTGCTCCTTTTTCCGAAAATGGTAGAAAATTTGCGAAAAAAAATTATTGGGGAACACTATTCCGGCCATTCCTATGAATGTCCAATATTCAAAAGTGTGTTTTTTTGACAATAGGCGACATTCTTCAAAATTTGGACTTTTGAAATTTTGGAAAGGACTTTGCTCCTTTTTCCGAAAATGGTAGAAAATTTGCGAAAAAAAATTATTGGGGAACACTATTCCGGCCATTCCTATGAATGTCCAATATTCAAAAGTGTGTTTTTTTGACAATAGGCGACATTCTTCCAAAATTCGACTTTTGAAATTTTAAAAAGGAATTTGCTCCTTTTTCCGAAAATTGTAGGAGATAAGCGAAAAAACGTTATTGGAGAACACTCTTCCGGCCTGTTCTATGAATGTCCAATATTCAAAAGTGTGTTTTTTTGACAATAGGCGACATTCTTCCAAATTTCGACTTTTGAAATTTTAAAAAGGACTTTGCTCCTTTTTCCGAAAATGGTAGAAAATTTGCGAAAAAAATTATTGGGGAACACTATTCCGGCCATTCCTATGAATGTCCAATATTCAAAAGTGTGTTTTTTTGACAATAGGCGACATTCTTCCAAATTTCGACTTTTGAAATTTTAAAAAGGACTTTGCTCCTTTTTCCGAAAATGGTAGAAAATTTGCGAAAAAAATTATTGGGGAACACTATTCCGGCCATTCCTATGAATGTCCAATATTCAAAAGTGTGTTTTTTTGACAATAGGCGACATTCTTCCAAATTTCGACTTTTGAAATTTTAAAAAGGAATTTGCTCCTTTTTCCGAAAATTGTAGGAGATAAGCGAAAAAACAGCATTGGAGAACACTCTTCCGGCCATTTCTATGAATGTCCAATATTCAAAAGTCTTAACAGTGTGTTTTTTTGAAAATTGGCGACATTTTTCCAAATTTCGACTTTTGAAATTTTAAAAAGGACTTTGCTCCTTTTTCCGAAAATGGTAGAAAATTTGCGAAAAAAAATTATTGGGGAACACTATTCCGGCCATTCCTATGAATGTCCAATATTCAAAAGTGTGTTTTTTTGAAAATAGGCGACATTCTTCCAAATTTCGACTTTTGAAATTTTAAAAAGGACTTTGCTCCTTTTTCCGAAAATGGTAGAAAATTTGCGAAAAAAAATTATTGGGGAACACTATTCCTGCCATTCCTATGAATGTCCAATATTCAAAAGTCTTAACAGTGTTTTTTTTGAAAATAGGCGACATTCTTCCAAATTTCGACTTTTGAAATTTTAAAAAGGACTTTGCTCCTTTTTCCGAAAATGGTAGAAAATTTGCGAAAAAAAATTATTGGGGAACACTATTCCGGCCATTCCTATGAATGTCCAATATTCAAAAGTGTGTTTTTTTGACAATAGGCGACATTCTTCCAAAATTCGACTTTTGAAATTTTAAAAAGGAATTTGCTCCTTTTTCCGAAAATTGTAGGAGATAAGCGAAAAAACAGTATTGGAGAACACTCTTCCGGCCATTCCTATGAATGTCCAATATTCTAAAGTCTTAACAGTGTGTTTTTTTGAAAATTGGCGACATTCTTCCAAATTTCGACTTTTGAAATTTTAAAAAGGACTTTGCTCCTTTTTCCGAAAATGGTAGAAAATTTGCAAAAAAAAATTATTGGGGAACACTATTCCTGCCATTCCTATGAATGTCCAATATTCAAAAGTCTTAACAGTGTTTTTTTTGAAAATAGGCGACATTCTTCCAAATTTCGACTTTTGAAATTTTAAAAAGGACTTTGCTCCTTTTTCCGAAAATGGTAGAAAATTTGCGAAAAAAAATTATTGGGGAACACTATTCCGGCCATTCCTATGAATGTCCAATATTCAAAAGTGTGTTTTTTTGACAATAGGCGACATTCTTCCAAAATTCGACTTTTGAAATTTTAAAAAGGAATTTGCTCCTTTTTCCGAAAATTGTAGGAGATAAGCGAAAAAACGTTATTGGAGAACACTCTTCCGGCCTGTTCTATGAATGTCCAATATTCAAAAGTCTTAACAGTGTGTTTTTTTGACAATAGGCGACATTCTTCCAAATTTGCACTTTTGAAATTTTAAAAAGGACTTTGCTCCTTTTCCCGAAAATGGCAGAAAATTTGCGAAAAGAAATTATTGGGGAACACTATTCCGGCCATTCCTATGAATGTCCAATATTCAAAATTGTGTTTTTTTGACAATAGGCGACATTCTTCCAAATTTCGACTTTTGAAATTTTTAAAAGGACTTTGGTCCTTTTTCCGAAAATTTGCGAAAAAAAATTATTGGGGAACACTATTCCGGCCATTCCTATGAATGTCCAATATTCAAAAGTGTGTTTTTTTTGACAATAGGCGACATTCTTCCAAATTTCGACTTTTGAAATTTTAAAAAGGACTTTGCTTCTTTTGCCGAAAATGGTAGAAAATTTGCGAAAAAAAATTATTGGGGAACACTATTCCGGCCATTCCTATGAATGTCCAATATTCAAAAGTGTGTTTTTTTGACAATAGGCGACATTCTTCCAAATTTCGACTTTTGAAATTTTAAAAAGGACTTTGCTCCTTTTTCCGAAAATGGTAGAAAATTTGCGAAAAAAATTATTGGGGAACACTATTCCGGCCATTCCTATGAATGTCCAATATTCAAAAGTGTGTTTTTTTGACAATAGGCGACATTCTTCCAAATTTCGATTTTTGAAATTTTTAAAAGGACTTTGGTCCTTTTTCCGAAAATTTGCGAAAAAAAATTATTGGGGAACACTATTCCGGCCATTCCTATGAATGTCCAATATTCAAAAGTGTGTTTTTTTGACAATAGGCGACATTCTTCCAAATTTCGACTTTTGAAATTTTAAAAAGGACTTTGCTTCTTTTGCCGAAAATGGTAGAAAATTTGCGAAAAAAAATTATTGGGGAACACTATTCCGGCCATTCCTATGAATGTCCAATATTCAAAAGTGTGTTTTTTTGACAATAGGCGACATTCTTCCAAATTTCGACTTTTGAAATTTTTAAAAGGACTTTGGTCCTTTTTCCGAAAATTTGCGAAAAAAAATTATTGGGGAACACTATTCCGGCCATTCCTATGAATGTCCAATATTCAAAAGTGTGTTTTTTTGACAATAGGCGACATTCTTCCAAATTTCGACTTTTGAAATTTTGAAAAGGACTTTGGTCCTTTTTCCGAAAATGGTAGAAAATTTGCGAAAAAAAATATTGGGGAACACTATTCCGGCCATTCCTATGAATGTCCAATATTCAAAAGTGTGTTTTTTTGACAATAGGCGACATTCTTCCAAATTTCGACTTTTGAAATTTTAAAAAGGAATTTGCTCCTTTTTCCGGAAATTGTAGGAAATAAGCGAAAAAACATTATTGGAGAACACTCTTCCGGCCATTTCTATGAATGTCCAATATTCAAAAGTCTTAACAGTGTGTTTTTTTGAAAATTGGCGACATTTTTCCAAATTTCGACTTTTGAAATTTTAAAAAGGACTTTGCTCCTTTTTCCGAAAATGGTAGAAAATTTGCGAACAAAAATTATTGGGGAACACTATTCCTGCCATTCCTATGAATGTCCAATATTCAAAAGTGTGTTTTTTTGAAAATAGGCGACATTCTTCCAAATTTCGACTTTTGAAATTTTAAAAAGGACTTTGCTCCTTTTTCCGAAAATGGTAGAAAATTTGCGAAAAAAAATTATTGGGGAACACTATTCCTGCCATTCCTATGAATGTCCAATATTCAAAAGTGTGTTTTTTTGACAATAGGCGACATTCTTCCAAATTTCGACTTTTGAAATTTTTAAAAGGACTTTGGTCCTTTTTCCGAAAATTTGCGAAAAAAAATTATTGGGGAACACTATTCCGGCCATTCCTATGAATGTCCAATATTCAAAAGTGTGTTTTTTTGACAATAGGCGACATTCTTCCAAATTTCGACTTTTGAAATTTTAAAAAGGACTTTGCTCCTTTTTCCGAAAATGGTAGAAAATTTGCGAAAAAAAATTATTGGGGAACACTATTCCGGCCATTCCTATGAATGTCCAATATTCAAAAGTGTGTTTTTTTGACAATAGGCGACATTCTTCCAAATTTCGACTTTTGAAATTTTAAAAAGGACTTTGGTCCTTTTTCCGAAAATTTGCGAAAAAAAATTATTGGGGAACACTATTCCTGCCATTCCTATGAATGTCCAATATTTAAAAGTGTGTTTTTTTGAAAATAGGCGACATTCTTCCAAATTTCGACTTTTGAAATTTTAGAAAGGACTTTGCTCCTTTTTCCGAAAATAGTAGAAAATTTGCGAAACAAAATTATTGGGGAACACTATTCCGGCCATTCCTATGAATGTCCAATATTCAAAAGTGTGTTTTTTTGACAAAAAAAAACATTATTGGAGAACACTCTTCCGGCCATTTCTATGAATGTCCAATATTCAAAAGTGTGTTTTTTTGACAATAGGCGACATTCTTCCAAATTTCGACTTTTGAAATTTTTAAAAGGACTTTGGTCCTTTTTCCGAAAATTTGCGAAAAAAAATTATTGGGGAACACTATTCCGGCCATTCCTATGAATGTCCAATATTCAAAAGTGTGTTTTTTTGACAATAGGCGACATTCTTCCAAATTTCGACTTTTGAAATTTTAAAAAGGACTTTGCTCCTTTTTCCGAAAATGGTAGAAAATTTGCGAAAAAAAATTATTGGGGAACACTATTCCGGCCATTCCTATGAATGTCCAATATTCAAAAGTGTGTTTTTTTGACAATAGGCGACATTCTTCCAAATTTCGACTTTTGAAATTTTTAAAAGGACTTTGGTCCTTTTTCCGAAAATTTGCGAAAAAAAATTATTGGGGAACACTATTCCGTCCATTCCTATGAATGTCCAATATTCAAAAGTGTGTTTTTTTGACAATAGGCGACATTCTTCCAAATTTCGACTTTTGAAATTTTTAAAAGGACTTTGCTCCTTTTTCCGAAAATGGTAGAAAATTTGCGAAAAAAAATTATTGGGGAACATTATTCCGGCCATTCCTATGAATGTCCAATATTCAAAAGTGTGTTTTTTTGACAATAGGCGACATTCTTCCAAATTTCGACTTTTGAAATTTTAAAAAGGACTTTGCTCCTTTTTCCGAAAATGGTAGAAAATTTGCGAAAAAAATTATTGGGGAACACTATTCCGGCCATTCCTATGAATGTCCAATATTCAAAAGTGTGTTTTTTTTGACAATAGGCGACATTCTTCCAAATTTCGACTTTTGAAATTTTAAAAAGGAATTTGCTCCTTTTTCCGAAAATTGTAGGAAATAAGCGAAAAACCATTATTGGAGAACACTCTTCCGGCCATTTCTATGAATGTCCAATATTCAAAAGTCTTAACAGTGTGTTTTTTTGAAAATTGGCGACATTTTTCCAAATTTCGACTTTTGAAATTTTAAAAAGGACTTTGCTTTTTTTCCGAAAATGGTAGAAAATTTGCGAACAAAAATTATTGGGGAACACTATTCCTGCCATTCCTATGAATGTCCAATATTCAAAAGTGTGTTTTTTTGAAAATAGGCGACATTCTTCCAAATTTCGACTTTTGAAATTTTAAAAAGGACTTTGCTCCTTTTTCCGAAAATGGTAGAAAATTTGCGAAAAAAAATTATTGGGGAACACTATTCCTGCCATTCCTATGAATGTCCAATATTCAAAAGTGTGTTTTTTTGACAATAGGCGACATTCTTCCAAATTTCGACTTTTGAAATTTTTAAAAGGACTTTGGTCCTTTTTCCGAAAATTTGCGAAAAAAAATTATTGGGGAACACTATTCCGGCCATTCCTATGAATGTCCAATATTCAAAAGTGTGTTTTTTTGACAATAGGCGACATTCTTCCAAATTTCGACTTTTGAAATTTTAAAAAGGACTTTGCTCCTTTTTCCGAAAATGGTAGAAAATTTGCGAAAAAAAATTATTGGGGAACACTATTCCGGCCATTCCTATGAATGTCCAATATTCAAAAGTGTGTTTTTTTGACAATAGGCGACATTCTTCCAAATTTCGACTTTTGAAATTTTAGAAAGGACTTTGCTCCTTTTTCCGAAAATGGTAGAAAATTTGCGAAACAAAATTATTGGGGAACACTATTCCGGCCATTCCTATGAATGTCCAATATTCAAAAGTGTGTTTTTTTGACAAAAGGCAACATTCTTCCAAATTTCGACTTTTGAAATTTTAGAAAGGACTTTGCTCCTTTTTCCGAAAATGGTAGAAAATTTGCGAAACAAAATTATTGGGGAACACTATTCCGGCCATTCCTATGAATGTCCAATATTCAAAAGTGTGTTTTTTTGACAATAGGCAACATTCTTCCAAATTTCGATTTTTGAAATTTTAAAAAGGACTTTGCTCCTTTTTCCGAAAATTGTAGGAGATAAGCGAAAAAACATTATTGGAGAACACTCTTCCGGCCATTTCTATGAATGTCTAATATTCAAAAGTGTGTTTTTTTGACAATAGGCGACATTCTTCCAAATTTCGACTTTTGAAATTTTAAAAAGGACTTTGCTCCTTTTTCCGAAAATGGTAGAAAATTTGCGAAAAAAAATTATTGGGGAACACTATTCCTGCCATTCCTATGAATGTCCAATATTCAAAAGTCTTAACAGTGTTTTTTTTGAAAATAGGCGACATTCTTCCAAATTTCGACTTTTGAAATTTTAAAAAGGACTTTGCTCCTTTTTCCGAAAATGGTAGAAAATTTGCGAAAAAAAATTATTGGGGAACACTATTCCGGCCATTCCTATGAATGTCCAATATTCAAAAGTGTGTTTTTTTGACAATAGGCGACATTCTTCCAAAATTCGACTTTTGAAATTTTAAAAAGGAATTTGCTCCTTTTTCCGAAAATTGTAGGAGATAAGCGAAAAAACGTTATTGGAGAACACTCTTCCGGCCTGTTCTATGAATGTCCAATATTCAAAAGTCTTAACAGTGTGTTTTTTTGACAATAGGCGACATTCTTCCAAATTTGCACTTTTGAAATTTTAAAAAGGACTTTGCTCCTTTTCCCGAAAATGGCAGAAAATTTGCGAAACAAAATTATTGGGGAACACTATTCCGGCCATTCCTATGAATGTCCAATATTCAAAAGTGTGTTTTTTTGACAAAAAAAAACATTATTGGAGAACACTCTTCCGGCCATTTCTATGAATGTCCAATATTCAAAAGTGTGTTTTTTTGACAATAGGCGACATTCTTCCAAATTTCGACTTTTGAAATTTTTAAAAGGACTTTGGTCCTTTTTCCGAAAATTTGCGAAAAAAAATTATTGGGGAACACTATTCCGGCCATTCCTATGAATGTCCAATATTCAAAAGTGTGTTTTTTTGACAATAGGCGACATTCTTCCAAATTTCGACTTTTGAAATTTTAAAAAGGACTTTGCTTCTTTTGCCGAAAATGGTAGAAAATTTGCGAAAAAAAATTATTGGGGAACACTATTCCGGCCATTCCTATGAATGTCCAATATTCAAAAGTGTGTTTTTTTGACAATAGGCGACATTCTTCCAAATTTCGACTTTTGAAATTTTAGAAAGGACTTTGCTCCTTTTTCCGAAAATGGTAGAAAATTTGCGAAACAAAATTATTGGGGAACACTATTCCGGCCATTCCTATGAATGTCCAATATTCAAAAGTGTGTTTTTTTGACAATAGGCAACATTCTTCCAAATTTCGATTTTTGAAATTTTAAAAAGGACTTTGCTCCTTTTTCCGAAAATTGTAGGAGATAAGCGAAAAAACATTATTGGAGAACACTATTCCGGCCATTCCTATGAATGTCCAATATTCAAAAGTGTGTTTTTTTGACAATAGGCGACATTCTTCCAAATTTCGACTTTTGAAATTTTAGAAAGGACTTTGCTCCTTTTTCCGAAAATGGTAGAAAATTTGCGAAACAAAATTATTGGGGAACACTATTCCGGCCATTCCTATGAATGTCCAATATTCAAAAGTGTGTTTTTTTGACAAAAGGCAACATTCTTCCAAATTTCGACTTTTGAAATTTTAGAAAGGACTTTGCTCCTTTTTCCGAAAATGGTAGAAAATTTGCGAAACAAAATTATTGGGGAACACTATTCCTGCCATTCCTATGAATGTCCAATATTCAAAAGTGTGTTTTTTTGAAAATAGGCGACATTCTTCCAAATTTCGACTTTTGAAATTTTAAAAAGGACTTTGCTCCTTTTTCCGAAAATGGTAGAAAATTTGCGAAAAAAAATTATTGGGGAACACTATTCCTGCCATTCCTATGAATGTCCAATATTCAAAAGTGTGTTTTTTTGAAAATAGGCGACATTCTTCCAAATTTCGACTTTTGAAATTTTAAAAAGGACTTTGCTCCTTTTTCCGAAAATGGTAGAAAATTAGCGAAAAAAAATTATTGGGGAACACTATTCCTGCCATTCCTATGAATGTCCAATATTCAAAAGTGTGTTTTTTTGACAATAGGCGACATTCTTCCAAATTTCGACTTTTGAAATTTTAATAAGGACTTTGCTCCTTTTTCCGAAAATGATAGAAAATTTGCGAAAAAAAATTATTGGGGAACACTATTCCGGCCATTCCTATGAATGTCCAATATTCAAAAGTGTGTTTTTTTGACAATAGGCGACATTCTTCCATATTTCGACTTTTGAAATTTTAAAAAGGAATTTGCTCCTTTTTCCGAAAATTGTAGGAGATAAGCGAAAAAACATTATTGGAGAACACTCTTCCGGCCATTTCTATGAATGTCCAATATTCAAAAGTCTTAACAGTGTGTTTTTTTGAAAATTGGCGACATTTTTCCAAATTTCAACTTTTGAAATTTTAAAAAGGACTTTGCTTCTTTTGCCGAAAATGGTAGAAAATTTGCGAAAAAAAATTATTGGGGAACACTATTCCGGCCATTCCTATGAATGTCCAATATTCAAAAGTGTGTTTTTTTGACAAAAAAAAACATTATTGGAGAACACTCTTCCGGCCATTTCTATGAATGTCCAATATTCAAAAGTGTGTTTTTTTGACAATAGGCGACATTCTTCCAAATTTCGACTTTTGAAATTTTTAAAAGGACTTTGGTCCTTTTTCCGAAAATTTGCGAAAAAAAATTATTGGGGAACACTATTCCGGCCATTCCTATGAATGTCCAATATTCAAAAGTGTGTTTTTTTGACAATAGGCGACATTCTTCCAAATTTCGACTTTTGAAATTTTAAAAAGGACTTTGCTTCTTTTGCCGAAAATGGTAGAAAATTTGCGAAAAAAAATTATTGGGGAACACTATTCCGGCCATTCCTATGAATGTCCAATATTCAAAAGTGTGTTTTTTTGACAATAGGCGACATTCTTCCAAATTTCGACTTTTGAAATTTTAGAAAGGACTTTGCTCCTTTTTCCGAAAATGGTAGAAAATTTGCGAAACAAAATTATTGGGGAACACTATTCCGGCCATTCCTATGAATGTCCAATATTCAAAAGTGTGTTTTTTTGACAATAGGCAACATTCTTCCAAATTTCGATTTTTGAAATTTTAAAAAGGACTTTGCTCCTTTTTCCGAAAATTGTAGGAGATAAGCGAAAAAACATTATTGGAGAACACTATTCCGGCCATTCCTATGAATGTCCAATATTCAAAAGTGTGTTTTTTTGACAATAGGCGACATTCTTCCAAATTTCGACTTTTGAAATTTTAGAAAGGACTTTGCTCCTTTTTCCGAAAATGGTAGAAAATTTGCGAAACAAAATTATTGGGGAACACTATTCCGGCCATTCCTATGAATGTCCAATATTCAAAAGTGTGTTTTTTTGACAAAAGGCAACATTCTTCCAAATTTCGACTTTTGAAATTTTAGAAAGGACTTTGCTCCTTTTTCCGAAAATGGTAGAAAATTTGCGAAACAAAATTATTGGGGAACACTATTCCTGCCATTCCTATGAATGTCCAATATTCAAAAGTGTGTTTTTTTGAAAATAGGCGACATTCTTCCAAATTTCGACTTTTGAAATTTTAAAAAGGACTTTGCTCCTTTTTCCGAAAATGGTAGAAAATTTGCGAAAAAAAATTATTGGGGAACACTATTCCTGCCATTCCTATGAATGTCCAATATTCAAAAGTGTGTTTTTTTGAAAATAGGCGACATTCTTCCAAATTTCGACTTTTGAAATTTTAAAAAGGACTTTGCTCCTTTTTCCGAAAATGGTAGAAAATTAGCGAAAAAAAATTATTGGGGAACACTATTCCTGCCATTCCTATGAATGTCCAATATTCAAAAGTGTGTTTTTTTGACAATAGGCGACATTCTTCCAAATTTCGACTTTTGAAATTTTAATAAGGACTTTGCTCCTTTTTCCGAAAATGATAGAAAATTTGCGAAAAAAAATTATTGGGGAACACTATTCCGGCCATTCCTATGAATGTCCAATATTCAAAAGTGTGTTTTTTTGACAATAGGCGACATTCTTCCATATTTCGACTTTTGAAATTTTAAAAAGGAATTTGCTCCTTTTTCCGAAAATTGTAGGAGATAAGCGAAAAAACATTATTGGAGAACACTCTTCCGGCCATTTCTATGAATGTCCAATATTCAAAAGTCTTAACAGTGTGTTTTTTTGAAAATTGGCGACATTTTTCCAAATTTCAACTTTTGAAATTTTAGAAAGGACTTTGCTTCTTGTTCCGAAAATGGTAGAAAATTTGCGAAAAAAAAATTATTGGGGAACACTATTCCGACCATTCCTATGAATGTCCAATATTCAAAAGTGTGTTTTTTTGACAATAGGCGACATTCTTCCAAATTTCGACTTTTGAAATTTTAAAAAGGAATTTGCTCCTTTTTCCGAAAATTGTAGGAGATAAGCGAAAAAACATTATTGGAGAACACTCTTCCGGTCATTTCTATTAATGTCCAATATTCAAAAGTGTGTTTTTTTGACAATAGGCGACATTCTTCCAAATTTCGACTTTTGAAATTTTAAAAAGGAATTTGCTCCTTTTTCCGAAAATTGTAGGAGATAAGCGAAAAAACATTATTGGAGAACACTCTTCCGGCCATTTCTATGAATGTCCAATATTCAAAAGTGTGTTTTTTTGAAAATAGGCGACATTCTTCCAAATTTCGACTTTTGAAATTTTAAAAAGGACTTTGCTCCTTTTTCCGAAAATGGTAGAAAATTTGCGAAAAAAAATTATTGGGGAACACTATTCCTGCCATTCCTATGAATGTCCAATATTCTAAAGTCTTAACAGTGTGTTTTTTTGAAAATTGGCGACATTTTTCCAAATTTCGACTTTTGAAATTTTAAAAAGGACTTTGCTCCTTTTTCCGAAAATGGTAGAAAATTTGCGAAAAAAAATTATTGGGGAACACTATTCCTGCCATTCCTATGAATGTCCAATATTCAAAAGTGTGTTTTTTTGAAAATAGGCGACATTCTTCAAAATTTGGACTTTTGAAATTTTAAAAAGGACTTTGCTCCTTTTTCCGAAAATTGTAGGAGATAAGCGAAAAAAATTATTGGAGAACACTCTTCCGGCCATTTCTATGAATGTCCAATATTCAAAATTCTTAACAGTGTGTTTTTTTGACAATAGGCGATATTCTTCCAAATTTCGACTTTTGAAATTTTAAAAAGGACTTTGCTCCTTTTTCCGAAAATTGTAGGAGTTAAGCGAAAAACCATTATTGGAGAACACTCTTCCGGCCATTTCTATGAATGTCCAATATTCAAAAGTGTGTTTTTTTGACAATAGGCGACATTCTTCCGAATTTCGACTTTTGAAATTTTAAAAAGGACTTTGCTCCTTTTTCCGAAAATGGTAGAAAATTTGCGAAAAAAAATTATTGGGGAACACTATTCCGGCCATTCCTATGAATGTCCAATATTCAAAAGTGTGTTTTTTGGACAATATCTGAATATATATGAATGTCCAATATTCAAAAGTGTTTTTTTGACAATAGGCGACATTCTTCCAAATTTCGACTTTTGAAATTTTAAAAAGGACTTTGCTCCTTTTTCCGAAAATGGTGGAAAATTTGCGAAAAAAAATTATTGGGGAACACTATTCCGGCCATTCCTATGAATGTCCAATATTCAAAAGTCTTAAAAGTGTGTTTTTTTGAAAATTGGCGACATTTTTCCAAATTTCAACTTTTGAAATTTTAGAAAGGACTTTGCTCCTTTTTCCGAAAATGGTAGAAAATTTGCGAAAAAAAATTATTGGGGAACACTATTCCTGCCATTCCTATGAATGTCCAATATTCAAAAGTGTGTTTTTTTGAAAATAGGCGACCTTCTTCCAAATTTCGACTTTTGAAATTTTAAAAAGGACTTTGCTCCTTTTTCCGAAAATGGTAGAAAATTTGCGAAAAAAAATTATTGGGGAACACTATTCCTGCCATTCCTATGAATGTCCAATATTCAAAAGTGTGTTTTTTTGAAAATAGGCGACAGTAGAAAATTTTAGAAAAAAAATTATTGGGGAACACTATTCCGGCCATTCCTATGAAGGTCCAATATTCGAAAGTGTGTTTTATTGACAATAGGCGACATTCTTCCAAATTTGCACTTTTGAAATTTTAAAAAGGACTTTGCTCCTTTTTCCGAAAATGGTAGAAAATTTGCGAAAAAAAATTATTGGGGAACACTATTCCGGCCATTCCTATGAATGTCCAATATTCAAAAGTGTGTTTTTTTGACAATAGGCGACATTCTTCCAAATTTCAACTTTTGAAATTTTAAAAAGGACTTTGCTCCTTTTTCCGAAAATGGTAGAAAATTTGCGAAAAAAAATTATTGGGGAACACTATTCCGGCCATTCCTATGAATGTCCAATATTCAAAAGTGTGTTTTTTGGACAATATCTGAATATATATGAATGTCCAATATTCAAAAGTGTTTTTTTGACAATAGGCGACATTCTTCCAAATTTCGACTTTTGAAATTTTAAAAAGGACTTTGCTCCTTTTTCCGAAAATGGTGGAAAATTTGCGAAAAAAAATTATTGGGGAACACTATTCCGGCCATTCCTATGAATGTCCAATATTCAAAAGTCTTAAAAGTGTGTTTTTTTGAAAATTGGCGACATTTTTCCATATTTCAACTTTTGAAATTTTAGAAAGGACTTTGCTCCTTTTTCCGAAAATGGTAGAAAATTTGCGAAAAAAAATTATTGGGGAACACTATTCCTGCCATTCCTATGAATGTCCAATATTCAAAAGTGTGTTTTTTTGAAAATAGGCGACATTCTTCCAAATTTCGACTTTTGAAATTTTAAAAAGGACTATGCTCCTTTTTCCGAAAATGGTGGAAAATTTGCGAAAAAAAATTATTGGGGAACACTATTCCGGCCATTCCTATGAATGTCCAATATTCAAAAGTGTGTTTTTTTGACAATAGGCGACATTCTTCCAAATTTCGACTTTTGAAATTTTAAAAAGGAATTTACTCCTTTTTCCGAAAATTGTAGGAGATAAGCGAAAAAACATTATTGGAGAACTCTCTTCCGGCCATTTCTATGAATGTCCAATATTCAAAAGTCTTAACAGTGTGTTTTTTTGACAATAGGCGACATTCTTCCAAATTTCGACTTTTGAAATTTTAAAAAGGACTTTGGTCCTTTTTCCGAAAATGGTAGGAGATAAGCGAAAAAACATTATTGGAGAACTCTCTTCCGGCCATTTCTATGAATGTCCAATATTCAAAAGTTTTAACAGTGTGTTTTTTTGACAATAGGCGACATTCTTCCAAATTTCGACTTTTGAAATTTTAAAAAGGACTTTGCTCCTTTTTCCGAAAATGGTAGAAAATTTGCGAAAAAAAATTATTGGGGAACACTATTCCGGCCATTCCTATGAATGTCCAATATTCAAAAGTGTGTTTTTTTGACAATAGGCGACATTCTTCCAAATTTCGACTTTTGAAATTTTAAAAAGGACTATGCTCCTTTTTCCGAAAATGGTGGAAAATTTGCGAAAAAAAATTATTGGGGAACACTATTCCGGCCATTCCTATGAATGTCCAATATTCAAAAGTGTGTTTTTTTGACAATAGGCGACATTCTTCCAAATTTCGACTTTTGAAATTTTAAAAAGGAATTTACTCCTTTTTCCGAAAATTGTAGGAGATAAGCGAAAAAACATTATTGGAGAACACTCTTCCGGCCATTTCTATGAATGTCCAATATTCAAAAGTCTTAACAGTGTGTTTTTTTGACAATAGGCGACATTCTTCCAAATTTCGACTTTTGAAATTTTAAAAAGGACTTTGCTCCTTTTTCCGAAAATGGTAGAAAATTTGCGAAAAAAAATTATTGGGGAACACTATTCCGGCCATTCCTATGAATGTCCAATATTCAAAAGTGTGTTTTTTTTGACAATAGGCGACATTCTTCCAAATTTCGACTTTTGAAATTTTAAAAAGGAATTTGCTCCTTTTTCCGAAAATTGTAGGAGATAAGCGAAAAAACATTATTGGAGAACACTCTTCCGGCCATTTCTATGAATGTCCAATATTCAAAAGTCTTAACAGTGTGTTTTTTTGAAAATTGGCGACATTTTTCCAAATTTCAACTTTTGAAATTTTAGAAAGGACTTTGCTCCTTTTTCCGAAAATGGTAGAAAATTTGCGAAAAAAAATTATTGGGGAACACTATTCCTGCTATTCCTATGAATGTCCAATATTCAAAAGTGTGTTTTTTTGAAAATAGGCGACCTTCTTCCAAATTTCGACTTTTGAAATTTTAAAAAGGACTTTGCTCCTTTTTCCGAAAATGGTAGAAAATTTGCGAAAAAAAATTATTGGGGAACACTATTCCTGCCATTCCTATGAATGTCCAATATTCAAAAGTGTGTTTTTTTGAAAATAGGCGACAGTAGAAAATTTTAGAAAAAAAATTATTGGGGAACACTATTCCGGCCATTCCTATGAAGGTCCAATATTCGAAAGTGTGTTTTATTGACAATAGGCGACATTCTTCCAAATTTGCACTTTTGAAATTTTAAAAAGGACTTTGCTCCTTTTTCCGAAAATGGTAGAAAATTTGCGAAAAAAAATTATTGGGGAACACTATTCCGGCCATTCCTATGAATGTCCAATATTCAAAAGTGTGTTTTTTGGACAATATCTGAATATATATGAATGTCCAATATTCAAAAGTGTGTTTTTTTGACAATAGGCGACATTCTTCTAAATTTCGACTTATGAAATTTTAAAAAGGACTTTGCTCCTTTTTCCGAAAATGGTAGAAAATTTGCGAAAAAAAATTATTGGGGAACACTATTCCTGCCATGCCTATGAATGTCCAATATTCAAAAGTCTTAACAGTGTGTTTTTTGAAAATTGGCGACATTTTTCCAAATTTCAACTTTTGAAATTTTAGAAAGGACTTTGCTCCTTTTTCCGAAAATGGTAGAAAATTTGCGAAAAAAAATTATTGGGGAACACTATTCCTGCTATTCCTATGAATGTCCAATATTCAAAAGTGTGTTTTTTTGAAAATAGGCGACCTTCTTCCAAATTTCGACTTTTGAAATTTTAAAAAGGACTTTGCTCCTTTTTCCGAAAATGGTAGAAAATTTGCGAAGAAAAATTATTGGGGAACACTATTCCTGCCATGCCTATGAATGTCCAATATTCAAAAGTGTGTTTTTTTGAAAATAGGCGACAGTAGAAAATTTTAGAAAAAAAATTATTGGGGAACACTATTCCGGCCATTCCTATGAAGGTCCAATATTCGAAAGTGTGTTTTATTGACAATAGGCGACATTCTTCCAAATTTGCACTTTTGAAATTTTAAAAAGGACTTTGCTCCTTTTTCCGAAAATGGTAGAAAATTTGCGAAAAAAAATTATTGGGGAACACTATTCCGGCCATTCCTATGAATGTCCAATATTCAAAAGTGTATTTTTTGGACAATATCTGAATATATATGAATGTCCAATATTCAAAAGTGTGTTTTTTTGACAATAGGCGACATTCTTCCAAATTTCAACTTTTGAAATTTTAAAAAGGACTTTGCTCCTTTTTCCGAAAATGGTAGAAAATTTGCGAAAAAAAATTATTGGGGAACACTATTCCGGCCATTCCTATGAATGTCCAATATTCAAAAGTGTGTTTTTTTGAAAATTGGCCACATTTATCCAAATTTCAACTTTTGAAATTTTAAAAAGGACTTTGCTCCTTTTTCCGAAAATTGTAGGAAATAAGCGAAAAAACATTATTGGAGAACACTCTTCCGGCCTTTTCTATGAATGTCTAATATTCAAAAGTCTTAACAGTGTGTTTTTTTGAAAATTGGCGACATTTATCCAAATTTCAACTTTTGAAATTTTAGAAAGGACTTTGCTCCTTTTTCCGAATATGGTAAAAAATTTGCGAAAAAAAATTATTGGGGAACACTTTTCCGGCCATTCCTATGAATGTCCAATATTCAAAAGTGTGTTTTTTTGACAATAGGCGACATTTTTCCAAATTTCGACTTTTGAATTTTAAAAAGGACTTTGCTTCTTTTGCCGAAAATGGTAGAAAATTTGCGAAAAAAATTATTGGGGAACACTATTCCGGCCATTCCTATGAATGTCCAATATTCAAAAGTGTGTTTTTTTGAAAATTGGCCACATTTATCCAAATTTCAACTTTTGAAATTTTAAAAAGGACTTTGCTCCTTTTTCCGAAAATTGTAGGAAATAAGCGAAAAAACATTATTGGAGAACACTCTTCCGGCCTTTTCTATGAATGTCTAATATTCAAAAGTCTTAACAGTGTGTTTTTTTGAAAATTGGCGACATTTATCCAAATTTCAACTTTTGAAATTTTAGAAAGGACTTTGCTCCTTTTTCCGAATATGGTAAAAAATTTGCGAAAAAAAATTATTGGGGAACACTTTTCCGGCCATTCCTATGAATGTCCAATATTCAAAAGTGTGTTTTTTTGACAATAGGCGACATTCTTCCAAATTTCGACTTTTGAAATTTTAAAAAGGACATTGGTCCTTTTTCCGAAAATTTGCGAAAAAAAATTATTGGGGAACACTATTCCGGCCATTCCTATGAATGTCCAATATTCAAAAGTGTGTTTTTTTGACAATAGGCGACATTCTTCCAAATTTCGACTTTTGAAATTTTAAAAGGGACTTTGCTCCTTTTTCCGAAAATGGTAGAAAATTTGCGAAAAAAAATTATTGGGGAACACTATTCCGGCCATTCCTATGAATGTCCAATATTCAAAAGTGTGTTTTTTTGACAATAGGCGACATTCTTCCAAAATTCGACTTTTGAAATTTTAAAAAGGAATTTGCTCCTTTTTCCGAAAATTGTAGGAGATAAGCGAAAAAACGTTATTGGAGAACACTCTTCCGGCCTGTTCTATGAATGTCCAATATTCAAAAGTCTTAACAGTGTGTTTTTTTGAAAATTGGCGACATTCTTCCAAATTTCGACTTTTGAAATTTTAAAAAGGACTTTGCTCCTTTTTCCGAAAATGGTAGAAAATTTGCGAAAAAAAAATTATTGGGGAACACTATTCCGGCCATTCCTATGAATGTCCAATATTCAAAAGTCTTAACAGTGTGTTTTTTTGAAAATTGGCGACATTCTTCCAAATTTCGACTTTTGAAATTTTAAAAAGGACTTTGCTCCTTTTTCCGAAAATGCTGGAAAATTTGCGAAAAAAAATTATTGGGGAACACTATTCCTGCCATTCCTATGAATGTCCAATATTCAAAAGTGTGTTTTTTTGAAAATAGGCGACATTCTTCCAAATTTCGACTTTTGAAATTTTAAAAAGGACTTTGCTCCTTTTTCCGAAAATGGTAGAAAATTTGCGAAAAAAAATTATTGGGGAACACTATTCCTGTCATTCCTATGAATGTCCAATATTCAAAAGTGTGTTTTTTTGACAATAGGCGACATTCTTCAAAATTTGGACTTTTGAAATTTTAAAAAGGACTTTGCTCCTTTTTCCGAAAATTGTAGGAGATAAGCGAAAAAAATTATTGGAGAACACTCTTCCGGCCATTCCTATGAATATCCAATACTCAAAATTCTTAACAGTGTGTTTTTTTGACAATAGGCGATATTCTTCCAAATTTCGACTTTTGAAATTTTAGAAAGGACTTTGCTCCTTTTTCCGAAAATTGTAGGAGTTAAGCGAAAAAACATTATTGGAGAACACTCTTCCGGCCATTTCTATGAATGTCCAATATTCAAAAGTGTGTTTTTTTGACAATAGGCGACATTCTTCCGAATTTCGACTTTTGAAATTTTAAAAAGGACTTTGCTCCTTTTTCCGAAAATGGTAGAAAATTTGCGAAAAAAAATTATTGGGGAACACTATTCCGGCCATTCCTATGAATGTCCAATATTCAAAAGTGTGTTTTTTGGACAATATCTGAATATATATGAATGTCCAATATTCAAAAGTGTGTTTTTTTGACAATAGGCGACATTCTTCCAAATTTCGACTTTTGAAATTTTAAAAAGGACTTTGCTCCTTTTTCCGAAAATGGTGGAAAATTTGCGAAAAAAAATTATTGGGGAACACTATTCCGGCCATTCCTATGAATGTCCAATATTCAAAAGTGTGTTTTTTTTGACAATAGGCGACATTCTTCCAAATTTCGACTTTTGAAATTTTAAAAAGGAATTTGCACCTTTTTCCGAAAATTGTAGGAGATAAGTGAAAAAACATTATTGGAGAACACTCTTCCGGCCATTTCTATGAATGTCCAATATTCAAAAGTCTTAAAAGTGTGTTGTTTTTAAAATTGGCGACATTTTTCCAAATTTCAACTTTTGAAATTTTAGAAAGGACTTTGCTCCTTTTTCCGAAAATGGTAAAAAATTTGCGAAAAAAAATTATTGGGGAACACTATTCCTGCTATTCCTATGAATGTCCAATATTCAAAAGTGTGTTTTTTTGAAAATAGGCGACATTCTTCCAAATTTCGACTTTTGAAATTTTAAAAAGGACTTTGCTCCTTTTTCCGAAAATGGTAGAAAATTTGCGAAAAAAATTATTGGGGAACACTATTCCTGCCATTCCTATGAATGTCCAATATTCAAAAGTGTGTTTTTTTGAAAATAGGCGACATTCTTCCAAATTTCGACTTTTGAAATTTTAAAAAGGAATTTGCTCCTTTTTCCGAAAATTGTAGGAGATAAGCGAAAAAACATTATTGGAGAACACTCTTCCGGCCATTTCTATGAATGTCCAATATTCAAAAGTCTTAACAGTGTGTTTTTTTGAAAATTGGCGACATTTTTCCAAATTTCGACTTTTGAAATTTTAAAAAGGACTTTGCTCCTTTTTCCGAAAATGGTAGAAAATTTGCGAAAAAAAATTATTGGGGAACACTATTCCTGCCATTCCTATGAATGTCCAATATTCAAAAATGTGTTTTTTTGACAATAGGCGACATTCTTCCAAATTTCGACTTTTGAAATTTTAAAAAGGACTTTGCTCCTTTTTCCGAAAATGGTAGAAAATTTGCGAAAAAAAATTATTGGGGAACACTATTCCTGCCATTCCTATGAATGTCCAATATTCAAAAGTGTGTTTTTTTGAAAATAGGCGACATTCTTCCAAATTTCGACTTTTGAAATTTTAAAAAGGACTTTGCTCCTTTTTCCGAAAATGGTAGAAAATTTGCAAAAAAAAATTATTGGGGAACACTATTCCTGCCATTCCTATGAATGTCCAATATTCAAAAGTGTGTTTTTTTGACAATAGGCGACATTCTTCCAAATTTCGACTTTTGAAATTTTAGAAAGGACTTTGCTCCTTTTTCCGAAAATTGTAGGAGTTAAGCGAAAAAACATTATTGGAGAACACTCTTCCGGCCATTTCTATGAATGTCCAATATTCAAAAGTGTGTTTTTTTGACAATAGGCGACATTCTTCCGAATTTCGACTTTTGAAATTTTAAAAAGGACTTTGCTCCTTTTTCCGAAAATGGTAGAAAATTTGCGAAAAAAAATTATTGGGGAACACTATTCCTGCCATTCCTATGAATGTCCAATATTCAAAAGTGTGTTTTTTTGACAATAGGCGACATTCTTCCAAATTTCGACTTTTGAAATTTTAGAAAGGACTTTGCTCCTTTTTCCGAAAATTGTAGGAGTTAAGCGAAAAAACATTATTGGAGAACACTCTTCCGGCCATTTCTATGAATGTCCAATATTCAAAAGTGTGTTTTTTTTGACAATAGGCGACATTCTTCCAAATTTCGACTTTTGAAATTTTAAAAAGGAATTTGCACCTTTTTCCGAAAATTGTAGGAGATAAGCGAAAAAACATTATTGGAGAACACTCTTCCGGCCATTTCTATGAATGTCCAATATTCAAAAGTCTTAAAAGTGTGTTGTTTTTAAAATTGGCGACATTTTTCCAAATTTCAACTTTTGAAATTTTAGAAAGGACTTTGCTCCTTTTTCCGAAAATGGTAAAAAATTTGCGAAAAAAAATTATTGGGGAACACTATTCCTGCCATTCCTATGAATGTCCAATATTCAAAAGTGTGTTTTTTTGAAAATAGGCGACATTCTTCCAAATTTCGACTTTTGAAATTTTAAAAAGGACTTTGCTCCTTTTTCCGAAAATGGTAGAAAATTTGCGAAAAAAAATTATTGGGGAACACTATTCCTGCCATTCCTATGAATGTCCAATATTCAAAAGTGTGTTTTTTTGACAATAGGCGACATTCTTCCAAATTTCGACTTTTGAAATTTTAAAAAGGAATTTGCTCCTTTTTCCGAAAATTGTAGGAGATAAGCGAAAAAACATTATTGGAGAACACTCTTCCGGCCATTTCTATGAATGTCCAATATTCAAAAGTCTTAACAGTGTGTTTTTTTGAAAATTGGCGACATTTTTCCAAATTTCAACTTTTGAAATTTAAGAAAGGACTTTGCTCCTTTTTCCGAAAATGGTAGAAAATTTGCGAAAAAAATTTTTGGGGAACACTATTCCTGCTATTCCTATGAATGTCCAATATTCAAAAGTGTGTTTTTTTGAAAATAGGCGACATTCTTCCAAATTTCGACTTTTGAAATTTTAAAAAGGACTTTGCTCCTTTTTCCGAAAATGGTAGAAAATTTGCGAAAAAAAATTATTGGGGAACACTGTTCCTGCCATTCCTATGAATGTCCAATATTCAAAAGTGTGTTTTTTTGAAAATAGGCGACATTCTTCCAAATTTCGACTTTTGAAATTTTAAAAAGGAATTTGCTCCTTTTTCCGAAAATTGTAGGAGATAAGCGAAAAAACATTATTGGAGAACACTCTTCCGGCCATTTCTATGAATGTCCAATATTCAAAAGTCTTAACAGTGTGTTTTTTTGAAAATTGGCGACATTTTTCCAAATTTCGACTTTTGAAATTTTAAAAAGGACTTTGCTCCTTTTTCCGAAAATGGTAGAAAATTTGCGAAAAAAAATTATTGGGGAACACTATTCCTGCCATTCCTATGAATGTCCAATATTCAAAAGTGTGTTTTTTTGAAAATAGGCGACATTCTTCCAAATTTCGACTTTTGAAATTTTAAAAAGGACTTTGCTCCTTTTTCCGAAAATGGTAGAAAATTTGCGAAAAAAAATTATTGGGGAACACTATTCCTGCCATTCCTATGAATGTCCAATATTCAAAAGTGTGTTTTTTTGAAAATAGGCGACATTCTTCCAAATTTCGACTTTTGAAATTTTAAAAAGGACTTTGCTCCTTTTTCCGAAAATGGTAGAAAATTTGCGAAAAAAAATTATTGGGGAACACTATTCCTGCCATTCCTATGAATGTCCAATATTCAAAAGTGTGTTTTTTTGACAATAGGCGACATTCTTCCAAATTTCGACTTTTGAAATTTTAAAAAGGAATTTGCTCCTTTTTCCGAAAATTGTAGGAGATAAGCGATAAAACATTATTGGAGAACACTCTTCCCGCCATTTCTATGAATGTCCAATATTCAAAAGTCTTAACAGTGTGTTTTTTTGAAAATTGGCGACATTTTTCCAAATTTCGACTTTTGAAATTTTAAAAAGGACTTTGCTCCTTTTTCCGAAAATGGTAGAAAATTTGCGAAAAAAAATTATTGGGGAACACTATTCCTGCCATTGCTATTAATGTCCAATATTCAAAAGTGTGTTTTTTTGAAAATAGGCGACATTCTTCAAATTTCGACTTTTGAAATTTTAAAAAGGACTTTGCTCCTTTTTCCGAAAATGGTAGAAAATTTGCGAAAAAAAATTATTGGGGAACACTACTCCGGCCATTCCTATGAATGTCCAATATTCAAAAGTGTGTTTTTTTGACAATAGGCGACATTCTTTAAAATTTGGACTTTTGAAATTTTAAAAAGGACTTTGCTCCTTTTTCCGAAAATTGTAGGAGATAAGCTAAAAAAATTATTGGAGAACACTCTTCCGGCCTTTTCTATGAATGTCTAATATTCAAAAGTCTTAACAGTGTGTTTTTTTGAAAATTGGCGACATTTATCCAAATTTCAACTTTTGAAATTTTAGAAAGGACTTTGCTCCTTTTTCCGAAAATGGTAGAAAATTTGCGAAAAAAAATTATTGGGGAACACTTTTCCGGCCATTCCTATGAATGTCCAATATTCAAAAGTGTGTTTTTTTGACAATAGGCGACATTCTTCCAAATTTCGACTTTTGAAATTTTAAAAAGGACTTTGCTTCTTTTGCCGAAAATGGTAGAAAATTTGCGAAAAAAAATTATTGGGGAACACTATTCCGGCCATTCCTATGAATGTCCAATATTCAAAAGTGTGTTTTTTTGACAATAGGCGACATTCTTCCAAATTTCGACTTTTGAAATTTTTAAAAGGACTTTGGTCCTTTTTCCGAAAATTTGCGAAAAAAAATTATTGGGGAACACTATTCCTGCCATTCCTATGAATGTCCAATATTTAAAAGTGTGTTTTTTTGAAAATAGGCGACATTCTTCCAAATTTCGACTTTTGAAATTTTAAAAAGGACTTTGCTCCTTTTTCCGAAAATGGTAGAAAATTTGCGAAAAAAAATTATTGGGGAACACTATTCCGGCCATTCCTATGAATGTCCAATATTCAAAAGTGTGTTTTTTTGACAATAGGCGACATTCTTCCAAATTTCGACTTTTGAAATTTTAAAAAGGACTTTGCTCCTTTTTCCGAAAATGGTAGAAAATTTGCGAAAAAAAATTATTGGGGAACACTTTTCCTGCCATTCCTATGAATGTCCAATATTCAAAAGTCTTAACAGTGTGTTTTTTTGAAAATAGGCGACATTCTTCCAAATTTCGACTTTTGAAATTTTAAAAAGGACTTTGCTCCTTTTTCCGAAAATGGTAGAAAATTTGCGAAAAAAAATTATTGGGGAACACTATTCCTGCCATTCCTATGAATGTCCAATATTCAAAAGTGTGTTTTTTTGAAAATAGGCGACATTCTTCCAAATTTCGACTTTTGAAAATTTAAAAAGGACTTTGCTCCTTTTTCCGAAAATGGTAGAAAATTTGGGAAAAAAAATTATTGGGGAACACTATTCCTGCCATTCCTATGAATGTCCAATATTCAAAAGTGTGTTTTTTTGACAATAGGCGACATTCTTCAAAATTTGGACTTTTGAAATTTTAAAAAGGACTTTGCTCCTTTTTCCGAAAATTGTAGGAGATAAGCGAAAAAAATTATTGGAGAACACTCTTCCGGCCATTCCTATGAATGTCCAATATTCAAAATTCTTAACAGTGTGTTTTTTGACAATAGGCGATATTCTTCCAAATTTCGACTTTTGAAATTTTAGAAAGGACTTTGCTCCTTTTTCCGAAAATGGTAAAAAAATTTGCGAAACAAAATTATTGGGGAACACTATTCTGGCCATTCCTATGAATGTCCAATATTCAAAAGTGTGTTTTTTTGACAATAGGCGACATTCTTCCAAATTTCGACTTTTGAAATTTTAAAAAGGACTTTGCTCCTTTTTCCGAAATTTGTAGGAGATAAGAGAAAAAACATTATTGGAGAACACTCTTCCGGCCATTTCTATGAATGTCCAATATTCAAAAGTGTGTTTTTTTGACAATAGGCGACATTCTTCCAAATTTCGACTTTTGAAATTTTAAAAAGGACTTTGCTCCTTTTTCCGAAAATGGTAGAAAATTTGCGAAAAAAAATTATTGGGGAACACTATTCCGGCCATTCCTATGAATGTCCAATATTCAAAAGTGTGTTTTTTTGACAATAGGCGACATTCTTCCAAATTTCGACTTTTGAAATTTTAAAAAGGAATTTGCTCCTTTTTCCGAAAATTGTAGGAGATAAGCGAAAAAACATTATTGGAGAACACTCTTCCGGCCATTTCTATGAATGTCCAATATTCAAAAGTCTTAACAGTGTGTTTTTTTGAAAATTGGCGACATTTTTCCAAATTTCAACTTTTGAAATTTTAGAAAGGACTTTGCTCCTTTTTCCGAAAATGGTAGAAAATTTGCGAAAAAAAATTATTGGGGAACACTATTCCGGCCATTCCTATGAATGTCCAATATTCAAAAGTGTGTTTTTTTGACAATAGGCGACATTCTTCAAAATTTGGACTTTTGAAATTTTGGAAAGGACTTTGCTCCTTTTTCCGAAAATGGTAGGAGATAAGCGAAAAAACATTATTAAAGAACACTCTTCTGGCCATTTCTATGAATGTCCAATATTCAAAAGTGTGTTTTTTTGACAATAGGCGACATTCTTCAAAATTTGGACTTTTGAAATTTTGGAAAGGACTTTGCTCCTTTTTCCGAAAATGGTAGAAAATTTGCGAAAAAAAATTATTGGGGAACACTATTCCGGCCATTCCTATGAATGTCCAATATTCAAAAGTGTGTTTTTTTGACAATAGGCGACATTCTTCAAAATTTGGACTTTTGAAATTTTGGAAAGGACTTTGCTCCTTTTTCCGAAAATGGTAGAAAATTTGCGAAAAAAAATTATTGGGGAACACTATTCCGGCCATTCCTATGAATGTCCAATATTCAAAAGTGTGTTTTTTTGACAATAGGCGACATTCTTCCGAATTTCGACTTTTGAAATTTTAAAAAGGAATTTGCTCCTTTTTCCGAAAATTGTAGGAGATAAGCGAAAAAACATTATTAAAGAACACTCTTCTGGCCATTTCTATGAATGTCCAATATTCAAAAGTGTGTTTTTTTGACAATAGGCGACATTCTTCAAAATTTGGACTTTTGAAATTTTGGAAAGGACTTTGCTCCTTTTTCCGAAAATGGTAGAAAATTTGCGAAAAAAAATTATTGGGGAACACTATTCCGGCCATTCCTATGAATGTCCAATATTCAAAAGTGTGTTTTTTTGACAATAGGCGACATTCTTCAAAATTTGGACTTTTGAAATTTTGGAAAGGACTTTGCTCCTTTTTCCGAAAATGGTAGAAAATTTGCGAAAAAAAATTATTGGGGAACACTATTCCGGCCATTCCTATGAATGTCCAATATTCAAAAGTGTGTTTTTTTGACAATAGGCGACATTCTTCCGAATTTCGACTTTTGAAATTTTAAAAAGGAATTTGCTCTTTTTTCCGAAAATTGTAGGAGATAAGCGAAAAAACATTATTAGAGAACACTCTTCTGGCCATTTCTATGAATGTCCAATATTCAAAAGTGTGTTTTTTTGACAATAGGCGACATTCTTCAAAATTTGGACTTTTGAAATTTTGGAAAGGACTTTGCTCCTTTTTCCGAAAATGGTAGAAAATTTGCGAAAAAAAATTATTGGGGAACACTATTCCGGCCATTCCTATGAATGTCCAATATTCAAAAGTGTGTTTTTTTGACAATAGGCGACATTCTTCCGAATTTCGACTTTTGAAATTTTAAAAAGGAATTTGCTCTTTTTTCCGAAAATTGTAGGAGATAAGCGAAAAAACATTATTAGAGAACACTCTTCTGGCCATTTCTATGAATGTCCAATATTCAAAAGTGTGTTTTTTTGACAATAGGCGACATTCTTCAAAATTTGGACTTTTGAAATTTTGGAAAGGACTTTGCTCCTTTTTCCGAAAATGGTAGAAAATTTGCGAAAAAAAATTATTGGGGAACACTATTCCGGCCATTCCTATGAATGTCCAATATTCAAAAGTGTGTTTTTTTGACAATAGGCGACATTCTTCCAAATTTCGACTTTTGAAATTTTAAAAAGGACTTTGCTCCTTTTTCCGAAAATGGTAGGAGATAAGCGAAAAAACATTATTGGAGAACACTCTTCCGGCCATTTCTATGAATGTCCAATATTCAAAAGTCTTAACAGTGTGTTTTTTTTAAAATTGGCGACATTTTTCCAAATTTCAACTTTTGAAATTTTAGAAAGGACTTTGCTCCTTTTTCCGAAAATGGTAGAAAATTTGCGAAAAAAAATTATTGGGGAACACTATTCCGGCCATTCCTATGAATGTCCAATATTCAAAAGTGTGTTTTTTTGACAATAGGCGACATTCTTCCGAATTTCGACTTTTGAAATTTTAAAAAGGAATTTGCTCTTTTTTCCGAAAATTGTAGGAGATAAGCGAAAAAACATTATTAGAGAACACTCTTCTGGCCATTTCTATGAATGTCCAATATTCAAAAGTGTGTTTTTTTGACAATAGGCGACATTCTTCAAAATTTGGACTTTTGAAATTTTGGAAAGGACTTTGCTCCTTTTTCCGAAAATGGTAGAAAATTTGCGAAAAAAAATTATTGGGGAACACTATTCCGGCCATTCCTATGAATGTCCAATATTCAAAAGTGTGTTTTTTTGACAATAGGCGACATTCTTCCAAATTTCGACTTTTGAAATTTTAAAAAGGACTTTGCTCCTTTTTCCGAAAATGGTAGAAAATTTGGGAAAAAAAATTATTGGGGAACACTATTCCTGCCATTCCTATGAATGTCCAATATTCAAAAGTGTGTTTTTTTGACAATAGGCGACATTCTTCAAAATTTGGACTTTTGAAATTTTAAAAAGGACTTTGCTCCTTTTTCCGAAAATTGTAGGAGATAAGCGAAAAAAATTATTGGAGAACACTCTTCCGGCCATTCCTATGAATGTCCAATATTCAAAATTCTTAACAGTGTGTTTTTTGACAATAGGCGATATTCTTCCAAATTTCGACTTTTGAAATTTTAGAAAGGACTTTGCTCCTTTTTCCGAAAATGGTAAAAAAATTTGCGAAACAAAATTATTGGGGAACACTATTCTGGCCATTCCTATGAATGTCCAATATTCAAAAGTGTGTTTTTTTGACAATAGGCGACATTCTTCCAAATTTCGACTTTTGAAATTTTAAAAAGGACTTTGCTCCTTTTTCCGAAATTTGTAGGAGATAAGAGAAAAAACATTATTGGAGAACACTCTTCCGGCCATTTCTATGAATGTCCAATATTCAAAAGTGTGTTTTTTTGACAATAGGCGACATTCTTCCAAATTTCGACTTTTGAAATTTTAAAAAGGACTTTGCTCCTTTTTCCGAAAATGGTAGAAAATTTGCGAAAAAAAATTATTGGGGAACACTATTCCGGCCATTCCTATGAATGTCCAATATTCAAAAGTGTGTTTTTTTGACAATAGGCGACATTCTTCCAAATTTCGACTTTTGAAATTTTAAAAAGGAATTTGCTCCTTTTTCCGAAAATTGTAGGAGATAAGCGAAAAAACATTATTGGAGAACACTCTTCCGGCCATTTCTATGAATGTCCAATATTCAAAAGTCTTAACAGTGTGTTTTTTTGAAAATTGGCGACATTTTTCCAAATTTCAACTTTTGAAATTTTAGAAAGGACTTTGCTCCTTTTTCCGAAAATGGTAGAAAATTTGCGAAAAAAAATTATTGGGGAACACTATTCCGGCCATTCCTATGAATGTCCAATATTCAAAAGTGTGTTTTTTTGACAATAGGCGACATTCTTCAAAATTTGGACTTTTGAAATTTTGGAAAGGACTTTGCTCCTTTTTCCGAAAATGGTAGGAGATAAGCGAAAAAACATTATTAAAGAACACTCTTCTGGCCATTTCTATGAATGTCCAATATTCAAAAGTGTGTTTTTTTGACAATAGGCGACATTCTTCAAAATTTGGACTTTTGAAATTTTGGAAAGGACTTTGCTCCTTTTTCCGAAAATGGTAGAAAATTTGCGAAAAAAAATTATTGGGGAACACTATTCCGGCCATTCCTATGAATGTCCAATATTCAAAAGTGTGTTTTTTTGACAATAGGCGACATTCTTCAAAATTTGGACTTTTGAAATTTTGGAAAGGACTTTGCTCCTTTTTCCGAAAATGGTAGAAAATTTGCGAAAAAAAATTATTGGGGAACACTATTCCGGCCATTCCTATGAATGTCCAATATTCAAAAGTGTGTTTTTTTGACAATAGGCGACATTCTTCCGAATTTCGACTTTTGAAATTTTAAAAAGGAATTTGCTCCTTTTTCCGAAAATTGTAGGAGATAAGCGAAAAAACATTATTAAAGAACACTCTTCTGGCCATTTCTATGAATGTCCAATATTCAAAAGTGTGTTTTTTTGACAATAGGCGACATTCTTCAAAATTTGGACTTTTGAAATTTTGGAAAGGACTTTGCTCCTTTTTCCGAAAATGGTAGAAAATTTGCGAAAAAAAATTATTGGGGAACACTATTCCGGCCATTCCTATGAATGTCCAATATTCAAAAGTGTGTTTTTTTGACAATAGGCGACATTCTTCAAAATTTGGACTTTTGAAATTTTGGAAAGGACTTTGCTCCTTTTTCCGAAAATGGTAGAAAATTTGCGAAAAAAAATTATTGGGGAACACTATTCCGGCCATTCCTATGAATGTCCAATATTCAAAAGTGTGTTTTTTTGACAATAGGCGACATTCTTCCGAATTTCGACTTTTGAAATTTTAAAAAGGAATTTGCTCTTTTTTCCGAAAATTGTAGGAGATAAGCGAAAAAACATTATTAGAGAACACTCTTCTGGCCATTTCTATGAATGTCCAATATTCAAAAGTGTGTTTTTTTGACAATAGGCGACATTCTTCAAAATTTGGACTTTTGAAATTTTGGAAAGGACTTTGCTCCTTTTTCCGAAAATGGTAGAAAATTTGCGAAAAAAAATTATTGGGGAACACTATTCCGGCCATTCCTATGAATGTCCAATATTCAAAAGTGTGTTTTTTTGACAATAGGCGACATTCTTCCGAATTTCGACTTTTGAAATTTTAAAAAGGAATTTGCTCTTTTTTCCGAAAATTGTAGGAGATAAGCGAAAAAACATTATTAGAGAACACTCTTCTGGCCATTTCTATGAATGTCCAATATTCAAAAGTGTGTTTTTTTGACAATAGGCGACATTCTTCAAAATTTGGACTTTTGAAATTTTGGAAAGGACTTTGCTCCTTTTTCCGAAAATGGTAGAAAATTTGCGAAAAAAAATTATTGGGGAACACTATTCCGGCCATTCCTATGAATGTCCAATATTCAAAAGTGTGTTTTTTTGACAATAGGCGACATTCTTCCAAATTTCGACTTTTGAAATTTTAAAAAGGACTTTGCTCCTTTTTCCGAAAATGGTAGGAGATAAGCGAAAAAACATTATTGGAGAACACTCTTCCGGCCATTTCTATGAATGTCCAATATTCAAAAGTCTTAACAGTGTGTTTTTTTTAAAATTGGCGACATTTTTCCAAATTTCAACTTTTGAAATTTTAGAAAGGACTTTGCTCCTTTTTCCGAAAATGGTAGAAAATTTGCGAAAAAAAATTATTGGGGAACACTATTCCGGCCATTCCTATGAATGTCCAATATTCAAAAGTGTGTTTTTTTGACAATAGGCGACATTCTTCAAAATTTGGACTTTTGAAATTTTGGAAAGGACTTTGCTCCTTTTTCCGAAAATGGTAGAAAATTAGCGAAAAAAAATTATTGGGGAACACTATTCCGGCCATTCCTATGAATGTCCAATATTCAAAAGTGTGTTTTTTTGACAATAGGCGACATTCTTCAAAATTTGGACTTTTGAAATTTTGGAAAGGACTTTGCTCCTTTTTCCGAAAATGGTAGAAAATTTGCGAAAAAAAATTATTGGGGAACACTATTCCGGCCATTCCTATGAATGTCCAATATTCAAAAGTGTGTTTTTTTGACAATAGGCGACATTCTTCCGAATTTCGACTTTTGAAATTTTAAAAAGGAATTTGCTCTTTTTTCCGAAAATTGTAGGAGATAAGCGAAAAAACATTATTAGAGAACACTCTTCTGGCCATTTCTATGAATGTCCAATATTCAAAAGTGTGTTTTTTTGACAATAGGCGACATTCTTCAAAATTTGGACTTTTGAAATTTTGGAAAGGACTTTGCTCCTTTTTCCGAAAATGGTAGAAAATTTGCGAAAAAAAATTATTGGGGAACACTATTCCGGCCATTCCTATGAATGTCCAATATTCAAAAGTGTGTTTTTTTGACAATAGGCGACATTCTTCCAAATTTCGACTTTTGAAATTTTAAAAAGGACTTTGCTCCTTTTTCCGAAAATGGTAGGAGATAAGCGAAAAAACATTATTGGAGAACACTCTTCCGGCCATTTCTATGAATGTCCAATATTCAAAAGTCTTAACAGTGTGTTTTTTTTAAAATTGGCGACATTTTTCCAAATTTCAACTTTTGAAATTTTAGAAAGGACTTTGCTCCTTTTTCCGAAAATGGTAGAAAATTTGCGAAAAAAAATTATTGGGGAACACTATTCCGGCCATTCCTATGAATGTCCAATATTCAAAAGTGTGTTTTTTTGACAATAGGCGACATTCTTCAAAATTTGGACTTTTGAAATTTTGGAAAGGACTTTGCTCCTTTTTCCGAAAATGGTAGAAAATTTGCGAAAAAAAATTATTGGGGAACACTATTCCGGCCATTCCTATGAATGTCCAATATTCAAAAGTGTGTTTTTTTGACAATAGGCGACATTCTTCCGAATTTCGACTTTTGAAATTTTAAAAAGGAATTTGCTCCTTTTTCCGAAAATTGTAGGAGATAAGCGAAAAAACATTATTGGAGAACACTCTTCTGGCCATTTCTATGAATGTCCAATATTCAAAAGTGTGTTTTTTTGACAATAGGCGACATTCTTCCAAATTTCGACTTTTGAAATTTTAAAAAGGACTTTGCTCCTTTTTCCGAAAATGGTAGAAAATTTGCGAAAAAAAATTATTGGGGAACACTATTCCGGCCATTCCTATGAATGTCCAATATTCAAAAGTGTGTTTTTTTGACAATAGGCGACATTCTTCCAAATTTCGACTTTTGAAATTTTAAAAAGGACTTTGCTCCTTTTTCCGAAAATGGTAGAAAATTTGGGAAAAAAATTATTGGGGAACACTATTCCGGCCATTCCTATGAATGTCCAATATTCAATAGTGTGTTTTTTTGACAATAGGCGACATTCTTCCAAATTTCGACTTTTGAAATTTTAAAAAGGACTTTGCTCCTTTTTCCGAAAATTGTAGGAGATAAGCGAAAAAAATTATTGGAGAACACTCTTCCGGCCATTCCTATGAATGTCCAATATTCAAAATTCTTAACAGTGTGTTTTTTTGACAATAGGCGATATTCTTCCAAATTTCGACTTTTGAAATTTTAGAAAGGACTTTGCTCCTCTTTCCGAAAATGGTAGAAAATTTGCGAAACAAAATTATTGGGGAACACTATTCCGGCCATTCCTATGAATGTCCAATATTCAAAAGTGTGTTTTTTTGACAATAGGCAACATTCTTCCAAATTTCGATTTTTGAAATTTTAGAAAGGACTTTGCTCCTTTTTCCGAAAATTGTAGGAGATAAGCGAAAAAACATTATTGGAGAACACTCTTCCGGCCATTTCTATGAATGTCCAATATTCAAAAGTCTTAACAGTGTGTTTTTTTGACAATAGGCGACATTCTTCCGAATTTCGACTTTTGAAATTTTAAAAAGGACTTTGCTCCTTTTTCCGAAAATGGTAGAAAATTTGCGAAAAAAAATTATTGGGGAACACTATTCCGGCCATTCCTATGAATGTCCAATATTCAAAAGTGTGTTTTTTTGACAATAGGCGACATTCTTCCAAATTTCGACTTTTGAAATTTTAAAAAGGAATTTGCTCCTTTTTCCGAAAATTGTAGGAGATAAGCGAAAAAACATTATTGGAGAACACTCTTCCGGCCATTTCTATGAATGTCCAATATTCAAAAGTCTTAACAGTGTGTTTTTTTGAAAATTGGCGACATTTTTCCAAATTTCAACTTTTGAAATTTTAGAAAGGACTTTGCTCCTTTTTCCGAAAATGGTAGAAAATTTGCGAAAAAAAATTATTGGGGAACACTATTCCGGCCATTCCTATGAATGTCCAATATTCAAAAGTCTTAACAGTGTGTTTTTTTGACAATAGGCGACATTCTTCCGAATTTCGACTTTTGAAATTTTAAAAAGGACTTTGCTCCTTTTTCCGAAAATGGTAGAAAATTTGCGAAAAAAAATTATTGGGGAACACTATTCCGGCCATTCCTATGAATGTCCAATATTCAAAAGTGTGTTTTTTTGACAATAGGCGACATTCTTCCAAATTTCGACTTTTGAAATTTTAAAAAGGAATTTGCTCCTTTTTCCGAAAATTGTAGGAGATAAACGAAAAAACATTATTGGAGAACACTCTTCCGGCCATTTCTATGAATGTCCAATATTCAAAAGTCTTAACAGTGTGTTTTTTTGAAAATTGGCGACATTTTTCCAAATTTCAACTTTTGAAATTTTAGAAAGGACTTTGCTCCTTTTTCCGAAAATGGTAGAAAATTTGCGAAAAAAAATTATTGGGGAACACTATTCCGGCCATTCCTATGAATGTCCAATATTCAAAAGTGTGTTTTTTTGACAATAGGCGACATTCTTCCAAATTTCGACTTTTGAAATTTTAAAAAGGAATTTGCTCCTTTTTCCGAAAATTGTAGGAGATAAGCGAAAAAACATTATTGGAGAACACTCTTCCGGCCATTTCTATGAATGTCCAATATTCAAAAGTGTGTTTTTTTGATAATAGGCGACATTCTTCCAAATTTCGACTTTTGAAATTTTAAAAAGGAATTTGCTCCTTTTTCCGATAATTGTAGGAGATAAGCGAAAAAACATTATTGGAGAACACTCTTCCGGCCATTTCTATGAATGTCCAATATTCAAAAGTCTTAACAGTGTGTTTTTTTGACAATAGGCGACATTCTTCCAAATTTCGACTTTTGAAATTTTAAAAAGGACTTTGCTCCTTTTTCCGAAAATGGTAGAAAATTTGCGAAAAAAAATTATTGGGGAACACTATTCCTGCCATTCCTATGAATGTCCAATAGTCAAAAGTGTGTTTTTTTGAAAATAGGCGACATTCTTCCAAATTTCGACTTTTGAAATTTTAAAAAGGACTTTGCTCCTTTTTCCGAAAATGGTAGAAAATTTGCGAAAAAAAATTATTGGGGAACACTATTCCTGCCATTCCTATGAATGTCCAATATTCAAAAGTGTGTTTTTTTGACAATAGGCGACATTCTTCCAAATTTCGACTTTTGAAATTTTAAAAAGGACTTTGCTCCTTTTTCCGAAAATTGTAGGAGATAAGCGAAAAAACATTATTGGAGAACACTCTTCCGGCCATTTCTATGAATGTCCAATATTCAAAAGTCTTAACAGTGTGTTTTTTTGAAAATTGGCGACATTTTTCCAAATTTCGACTTTTGAAATTTTAAAAAGGACTTTGCTCCTTTTTCCGAAAATGGTAGAAAATTTGCGAAAAAAAATTATTGGGGAACACTATTCCTGCCATTCCTATGAATGTCCAATATTCAAAAGTGTGTTTTTTTGAAAATAGGCGACATTCTTCCAAATTTCGACTTTTGAAATTTTAAAAAGGACTTTGCTCCTTTTTCCGAAAATGGTAGAAAATTTGCGAAAAAAAATTATTGGGGAACACTATTCCTGCCATTCCTATGAATGTCCAATATTCAAAAGTGTGTTTTTTTGAAAATAGGCGACAGTAGAAAATTTTAGAAAAAAAAGTATTGGGGAACACTATTCCGGCCATTCCTATGAAGGTCCAATATTCGAAAGTGTGTTTTTTTGACAATAGGCGACATTCTTCCAAATTTGCACTTTTGAAATTTTAAAAAGGACTTTGCTCCTTTTCCCGAAAATGGCAGAAAATTTGCGAAAAAAAATTATTGGGGAACACTATTCCGGCCATTCCTATGAATGTCCAATATTCAAAAGTGTGTTTTTTTGACAATATCTGAATATATATGAATGTCCAATATTCAAAAGTGTGTTTTTTTGACAATAGGCGACATTCTTCCAAATTTCGACTTTTGCAATTTTAAAAGGGACTTTGCTCCTTTTTCCGAAAATGGTAGAAAATTTGCGAAAAAAAATTATTGGGGAACACTATTCCGGCCATTCCTATGAATGTCCAATATTCAAAAGTGGGTTTTTTTGACAATAGGCGACATTCTTCCAAATTTCGACTTTTGAAATTTTAAAAAGGACTTTGCTCCTTTTTCCGAAAATGGTAGAAAATTTGGGAAAAAAAATTATTGGGGAACACTATTCCGGCCATTCCTATGAATGTCCAATATTCAAAAGTGTGTTTTTTTGACAATAGGCGACATTCTTCCAAATTTCGACTTTTGAAATTTTAAAAAGGAATTTGCTCCTTTTTCCGAAAATTGTAGGAGATAAGCGAAAAAACGTTATTGGAGAACACTCTTCCGGCCTGTTCTATGAATGTCCAATATTCAAAAGTCTTAACAGTGTGTTTTTTTGAAAATTGGCGACATCCTTCCAAATTTCGACTTTTGAAATTTTAAAAAGGACTTTGCTCCTTTTTCCGAAAATGGTAGAAAATTTGCGAAAAAAAAATTATTGGGGAACACTATTCCGGCCATTCCTATGAATGTCCAATATTCAAAAGTCTTAACAGTGTGTTTTTTTGAAAATTGGCGACATTCTTCCAAATTTCGACTTTTGAAATTTTAAAAAGGACTTTGCTCCTTTTTCCGAAAATGGTAGAAAATTTGCGAAAAAAAATTATTGGGGAACACTATTCCTGCCATTCCTATGAATGTCCAATATTCAAAAGTGTGTTTTTTTGACAATAGGCGACATTCTTTAAAATTTGGACTTTTGAAATTTTGAAAAGGACTTTGCTCCTTTTTCCGAAAATTGTAGGAGATAAGCGAAAAAAATTATTGGAGAACACTCTTCCGGCCATTCCTATGAATGTCCAATATTCAAAATTCTTAACAGTGTGTTTTTTTGACAATAGGCGACATTCTTCCGAATTTCGACTTTTGAAATTTTAAAAAGGACTTTGCTCCTTTTTCCGAAAATGGTAGAAAATTTGCGAAAAAAAATTATTGGGGAACACTATTCCGGCCATTCCTATGAATGTCCAATATTCAAAAGTGTGTTTTTTGGACAATATCTGAATATATATGAATGTCCAATATTCAAAAGTGTGTTTTTTTGACAATAGGCGACATTCTTCCAAATTTCGACTTTTGAAATTTTAAAAAGGACTTTGCTCCTTTTTCCGAAAATGGTAGAAAATTTGCGAAACAAAATTATTGGGGAACACTATTCCGGCCATTTCTATGAATGTCCAATATTCTAAAGTCTTAACAGTGTGTTTTTTTTAAAATTGGCGACATTTTTCCAAATTTAAACTTTTGAAATTTAAGAAAGGACTTTGCTCCTTTTTCCGAAAATGGTAGAAAATTTGCGAAAAAAAATTATTGGGGAACACTATTCCTGCTATTCCTATGAATGTCCAATATTCAAAAGTGTGTTTTTTTGTAAATAGGCGACATTCTTCCAAATTTCGACTTTTGAAATTTTAAAAAGGACTTTGCTCCTTTTTCCGAAAATGGTAGAAAATTTGCGAAAAAAAATTATTGGGGAACACTATTCCTGCCATTCCTATGAATGTCCAATATTCAAAAGTGTGTTTTTTTGAAAATAGGCGACATTCTTCCAAATTTCGACTTTTGAAATTTTAAAAAGGACTTTGCTCCTTTTTCCGAAAATGGTAGAAAATTTGCGAAAAAAAATTATTGGGGAACACTATTCCTGCCATTCCTATGAATGTCCAATAGTTAAAAGTGTGTTTTTTTGAAAATAGGCGACATTCTTCCAAATTTCGACTTTTGAAATTTTAAAAAGGACTTTGCTCCTTTTTCCGAAAATGGTAGAAAATTTGCGAAAAAAAATTATTGGGGAACACTATTCCTGCCATTCCTATGAATGTCCAATATTCAAAAGTGTGTTTTTTTGAAAATAGGCGACATTCTTCCAAATTTCGACTTTTGAAATTTTAAAAAGGACTTTGCTCCTTTTTCCGAAAATGGTAGAAAATTTGCGAAAAAAAATTATTGGGGAACACTATTCCTGCCATTCCTATGAATGTCCAATATTCAAAAGTGTGTTTTTTTGACAATAGGCGACATTCTTCCAAATTTCGACTTTTGAAATTTTAAAAAGGAATTTGCTCCTTTTTCCGAAAATTGTAGGAGATAAGCGAAAAAACATTATTGGAGAACACTCTTCCGGCCATTTCTATGAATGTCCAATATTCAAAAGTCTTAACAGTGTGTTTTTTTGAAAATTGGCGACATTTTTCCAAATTTCGACTTTTGAAATTTTAAAAAGGACTTTGCTCCTTTTTCCGAAAATGGTAGAAAATTTGCGAAAAAAAATTATTGGGGAACACTATTCCTGCCATTCCTATGAATGTCCAATAGTCAAAAGTGTGTTTTTTTGAAAATAGGCGACATTCTTCCAAATTTCGACTTTTGAAATTTTAAAAAGGACTTTGCTCCTTTTTCCGAAAATGGTAGAAAATTTGCGAAAAAAAAATATTGGGGAACACTATTCCTGCCATTCCTATGAATGTCCAATATTCAAAAGTGTGTTTTTTTGACAATAGGCGACATTCTTCCAAATTTCGACTTTTGAAATTTTAAAAAGGAATTTGCTCCTTTTTCCGAAAATTGTAGGAGATAAGCGAAAAAACATTATTGGAGAACACTCTTCCGGCCATTTCTATGAATGTCCAATATTCAAAAGTCTTAACAGTGTGTTTTTTTGAAAATTGGCGACATTTTTCCAAATTTCGACTTTTGAAATTTTAAAAAGGTCTTTGCTCCTTTTTCCGAAAATGGTAGAAAATTTGCGAAAAAAATTATTGGGGAACACTATTCCTGCCATTGCTATTAATGTCCAATATTCAAAAGTGTGTTTTTTTGAAAATAGGCGACATTCTTCAAATTTCGACTTTTGAAATTTTAAAAAGGACTTTGCTCCTTTTTCCGAAAATGGTAGAAAATTTGCGAAAAAAAATTATTGGGGAACACTATTCCTGCCATTCCTATGAATGTCCAATATTCAAAAGTGTGTTTTTTTGACAATAGGCGACATTCTTTAAAATTTGGACTTTTGAAATTTTAAAAAGGACTTTGCTCCTTTTTCCGAAAATTGTAGGAGATAAGCTAAAAAAATTATTGGAGAACACTCTTCCGGCCTTTTCTATGAATGTCTAATATTCAAAAGTCTTAACAGTGTGTTTTTTTGAAAATTGGCGACATTTATCCAAATTTCAACTTTTGAAATTTTAGAAAGGACTTTGCTCCTTTTTCCGAAAATGGTAGAAAATTTGCGAAAAAAAATTATTGGGGAACACTTTTCCGGCCATTCCTATGAATGTCCAATATTCAAAAGTGTGTTTTTTTGACAATAGGCGACATTCTTCCAAATTTCGACTTTTGAAATTTTAAAAAGGACTTTGCTTCTTTTGCCGAAAATGGTAGAAAATTTGCGAAAAAAAATTATTGGGGAACACTATTCCGGCCATTCCTATGAATGTCCAATATTCAAAAGTGTGTTTTTTTGACAATAGGCGACATTCTTCCAAATTTCGACTTTTGAAATTTTTAAAAGGACTTTGGTCGTTTTTCCGAAAATTTGCGAAAAAAAATTATTGGGGAACACTTTTCCGGCCATTCCTATGAATGTCCAATATTCAAAAGTGTGTTTTTTTGACAATAGGCGACATTCTTCCAAATTTCGACTTTTGAAATTTTAAAAAGGACTTTGCTTCTTTTGCCGAAAATGGTAGAAAATTTGCGAAAAAAAATTATTGGGGAACACTATTCCTGCCATTCCTATGAATGTCCAATAGTCAAAAGTGTGTTTTTTGAAAATAGGCGACATTCTTCCAAATTTCGACTTTTGAAATTTTAAAAAGGACTTTGCTCCTTTTTCCGAAAATGGTAGAAAATTTGCGAAAAAAAATATTGGGGAACACTATTCCTGCCATTCCTATGAATGTCCAATATTCAAAAGTGTGTTTTTTTGACAATAGGCGACATTCTTCCAAATTTCGACTTTTGAAATTTTAAAAAGGAATTTGCTCCTTTTTCCGAAAATTGTAGGAGATAAGCGAAAAAACATTATTGGAGAACACTCTTCCGGCCATTTCTATGAATGTCCAATATTCAAAAGTCTTAACAGTGTGTTTTTTTGAAAATTGGCGACATTTTTCCAAATTTCGACTTTTGAAATTTTAAAAAGGACTTTGCTCCTTTTTCCGAAAATGGTAGAAAATTTGCGAAAAAAAATTATTGGGGAACACTATTCCTGCCATTCCTATGAATGTCCAATATTCAAAAGTGTGTTTTTTTGAAAATAGGCGACATTCTTCCAAATTTCGACTTTTGAAATTTTAAAAAGGACTTTGCTCCTTTTTCCGAAAATGGTAGAAAATTTGCGAAAAAAAATTATTGGGGAACACTATTCCTGCCATTCCTATGAATGTCCAATATTCAAAAGTGTGTTTTTTTGAAAATAGGCGACATTCTTCCAAATTTCGACTTTTGAAATTTTAAAAAGGACTTTGCTCCTTTTTCCGAAAATGGTAGAAAATTTGCGAAAAAAAATTATTGGGGAACACTATTCCTGCCATTCCTATGAATGTCCAATATTCAAAAGTGTGTTTTGTTGAAAATAGGCGACATTCTTCCAAATTTCGACTTTTGAAATTTTAAAAAGGACTTTGCTCCTTTTTCCGAAAATGGTAGAAAATTTGCGAAAAAAAATTATTGCGAAACACTATTCCTGCCATTCCTATGAATGCCCAATATTCAAAAGTGTGTTTTTTTGACAATAGGCGACATTCTTTAAAATTTGGACTTTTGAAATTTTAAAAAGGACTTTGCTCCTTTTTCCGAAAATTGTAGGAGATAAGCGAAAAAAATTATTGGAGAACACTCTTCCGGCCTTTTCTATGAATGTCTAATATTCAAAAGTCTTAACAGTGTGTTTTTTTGAAAATTGGCGACATTTATCCAAATTTCAACTTTTGAAATTTTAGAAAGGACTTTGCTCCTTTTTCCGAAAATGGTAGAAAATTTGCGAAAAAAAATTATTGGGGAACACTATTCCGGCCATTGCTATTAATGTCCAATATTCAAAAGTGTGTTTTTTTGAAAATAGGCGACATTCTTCCAAATTTCGACTTTTGAAATTTTAAAAAGGACTTTGCTCCTTTTTCCGAAAATGGTAGAAAATTTGCGAAAAAAAATTATTGGGAAACACTATTCCTGCCATTCCTATGAATGCCCAATATTCAAAAGTGTGTTTTTTTGACAATAGGCGACATTCTTTAAAATTTGGACTTTTGAAATTTTAAAAAGGACTTTGCTCCTTTTTCCGAAAATTGTAGGAGATAAGCGAAAAAAATTATTCGAGAACACTCTTCCGGCCTTTTCTATGAATGTCTAATATTCAAAAGTCTTAACAGTGTGTTTTTTTGAAAATTGGCGACATTTATCCAAATTTCAACTTTTGAAATTTAAAAAGGACTTTGCTCCTTTTTCCGAAAATGGTAGAAAATTTGCGAAAAAAAATTATTGGGGAACACTTTTCCGGCCATTTCTATGAATGCCCAATATTCAAAAGTCTTAACAGTGTGTTTTTTTGAAAATTGGCGACATTTTTCCAAATTTCGACTTTTGAAATTTTAAAAAGGACTTTGCTCCTTTTTCCGAAAATGGTAGAAAATTTGCGAAAAAAAATTATTGGGGAACACTATTCCTGCCATTCCTATGAATGTCCAATATTCAAAAGTGTGTTTTTTTGACAATAGGCGACATTCTTCCAAATTTCGACTTTTGAAATTTTAAAAAGGACTTTGCTCCTTTTTCCGAAAATGGTAGAAAATTTGCGAAAAAAAATTATTGGGGAACACTATTCCTGCCATTCCTATGAATGTCCAATATTCAAAAGTGTGTTTTTTTGAAAATAGGCGACATTCTTCCAAATTTCGACTTTTGAAATTTTAAAAAGGACTTTGCTCCTTTTTCCGAAAATGGTAGAAAATTTGCGAAAAAAAATTATTGGGGAACACTATTCCTGCCATTCCTATGAATGTACAATATTCAAAAGTGTGTTTTTTTGAAAATAGGCGACATTCTTCCAAATTTCGACTTTTGAAATTTTAAAAAGGACTTTGCTCCTTTTTCCGAAAATGGTAGAAAATTTGCGAAAAAAAATTATTGGGGAACACTACTCCTGCCATTCCTATGAATGTCCAATATTCAAAAGTCTTAACAGTGTGTTTTTTTGAAAATTGGCGACATTCTTCCAAATTTCGACTTTTGAAATTTTAAAAAGGACTTTGCTCCTTTTTCCGAAAATGGTAGAAAATTTGCGAAAAAAAATTATTGGGGAACACTATTCCTGCCATTCCTATGAATGTCCAATATTAAAAAGTGTGTTTTTTTGAAAATAGGCGACATTCTTCCAAATTTCGACTTTTGAAATTTTAAAAAGGAATTTGCTCCTTTTTCCGAAAATTGTAGGAGATGAGCGAAAAAACATTATTGGAGAACACTCTTCCGGCCATTTCTATGAATGTCCAATATTCAAAAGTCTTAACAGTGTGTTTTTTTTAAAAATTGGCGACATTTTTCCAAATTTCGACTTTTGAAATTTTAAAAAGGACTTTGCTCCTTTTTCCGAAAATGGTAGAAAATTTGCAAAAAAACATTATTGGAGAACACTCTTCCGGCCATTTCTATGAATGTCCAATATTCAAAAGTCTTAACAGTGTGTTTTTTTGAAAATTGGCGACATTTTTCCAAATTTCGACTTTTGAAATTTTAAAAAGGACTTTGCTCCTTTTTCCGAAAATGGTAGAAAATTTGCGAAAAAAAATTATTGGGGAACACTATTCCTGCCATTCCTATGAATGTACAATATTCAAAAGTGTGTTTTTTTGAAAATAGGCGACATTCTTCCAAATTTCGACTTTTGAAATTTTAAAAAGGACTTTGCTCCTTTTTCCGAAAATGGTAGAAAATTTGCGAAAAAAAATTATTGGGGAACACTATTCCTGCCATTCCTATGAATGTCCAATATTCAAAAGTGTGTTTTTTTGAAAATAGGCGACATTCTTCCAAATTTCGACTTTTGAAATTTTAAAAAGGACTTTGCTCCTTTTTCCGAAAATGGTAGAAAATTTGCGAAAAAAAATTATTGGGGAACACTATTCCTGCCATTCCTATGAATGTCCAATATTCAAAAGTCTTAACAGTGTGTTTTTTTGAAAATTGGCGACATTCTTCCAAATTTCGACTTTTGAAATTTTAAAAAGGACTTTGCTCCTTTTTCCGAAAATGGTAGAAAATTTGCGAAAAAAAATTATTGGGGAACACTATTCCTGCCATTCCTATGAATGTCCAATATTCAAAAGTGTGTTTTTTTGAAAATAGGCGACATTCTTCCAAATTTCGACTTTTGAAATTTTAAAAAGGAATTTGCTCCTTTTTCCGAAAATTGTAGGAGATGAGCGAAAAAACATTATTGGAGAACACTCTTCCGGCCATTTCTATGAATGTCCAATATTCAAAAGTCTTAACAGTGTGTTTTTTTGAAAATTGGCGACATTTTTCCAAATTTCGACTTTTGAAATTTTAAAAAGGACTTTGCTCCTTTTTCCGAAAATGGTAGAAAATTTGCAAAAAAACATTATTGGAGAACACTCTTCCGGCCATTTCTATGAATGTCCAATATTCAAAAGTCTTAACAGTGTGTTTTTTTGAAAATTGGCGACATTTTTCCAAATTTCGACTTTTGAAATTTTAAAAAGGACTTTGCTCCTTTTTCCGAAAATGGTAGAAAATTTGCGAAAAAAAATTATTGGGGAACACTATTCCTGCCATTCCTATGAATGTACAATATTCAAAAGTGTGTTTTTTTGAAAATAGGCGACATTCTTCCAAATTTCGACTTTTGAAATTTTAAAAAGGACTTTGCTCCTTTTTCCGAAAATGGTAGAAAATTTGCAAAAAAAAATTATTGGGGAACACTATTCCTGCCATTCCTATGAATGTCCAATATTCAAAAGTGTGTTTTTTTGAAAATAGGCGACATTCTTCCAAATTTCGACTTTTGAAATTTTAAAAAGGACTTTGCTCCTTTTTCCGAAAATTGTAGGAGATAAGCGAAAAAAATTATTGGAGAACACTCTTCCGGCCATTCCTATGAATGTCCAATATTCAAAAGTCTTAACAGTGTGTTTTTTTGAAAATTGGCGACATTCTTCCAAATTTCGACTTTTGAAATTTTAAAAAGGACTTTGCTCCTTTTTCCGAAAATGGTAGAAAATTTGCGAAAAAAAATTATTGGGGAACACTATTCCTGCCATTCCTATGAATGTCCATTATTAAAAAGTGTGTTTTTTTGCAAATAGGCGACATTCTTCCAAATTTCGACTTTTGAAATTTTAAAAAGGACTTTGCTCCGTTTTCCGAAAATGGTAGAAAATTTGCGAAAAAAAATTATTGGGGAACACTATTCCTGCCATTCCTATGAATGTCCAATATTCAAAAGTGTGTTTTTTTGACAATAGGCGACATTCTTCAAAATTTGGACTTTTGAAATTTTAAAAAGGACTTTGCTCCTTTTTCCGAAAATTGTAGGAGAAAAGCGAAAAAAATTATTGGAGAACACTCTTCCGGCCATTCCTATGAATGTCCAATATTCAAAAGTCTTAACAGTGTGTTTTTTTGACAATAGGCGATATTCTTCCAAATTTCGACTTTTGAAATTTTAGAAAGGACTTTGCTCCTTTTTCCGAAAATGATAGAAAATTTGCGAAAAAAATTATTGGGGAACACTATTCCGGCCATTCCTATGAATGTCCAATATTCAAAAGTGTGTTTTTTTGACAATAGGCACATTCTTCCAAATTTCGACTTTTGAAATTTTAAAAAGGACTTTGCTCCTTTTTCCGAAAATTGTAGGAGATAAGCGAAAAAACATTATTGGAGAACACTCTTCCGGCCTGTTCTATGAATGTCCAATATTCAAAAGTCTTAACAGTGTGTTTTTTTGAAAATTGGCGACATTCTTCCAAATTTCGACTTTTGAAATTTTAAAAAGGGCTTTGCTCCTTTTTCCGAAAATGGTAGAAAATTTGCGAAAAAAAAATTATTGGGGAACACTATTCCGGCCATTCCTATGAATGTCCAATATTCAAAAGTCAGTGTGTGTGTTAACAGTAACAGTGTGTTTTTTTGAAAATTGGCGACATTCTTCCAAATTTCGACTTTTGAAATTTTAAAAAGGTCTTTGCTCCTTTTTCCGAAAATGGTAGAAAATTTGCGAAAAAAAATTATTGCGAAACACTATTCCGGCCATTCCTATGAATGTCCAATATTCAAAAGTGTGTTTTTTTGACAATAGGCGACATTCTTCCAAATTTCGACTTTTGAAATTTTAAAAAGGACTTTGCTCCGTTTTCCGAAAATGGTAGAAAATTTGCGAAAAAAAATTATTGGGGAACACTATTCCTGCCATTCCTATGAATGTCCAATATTAAAAAGTTTGTTTTTTTGAAAATAGGCGACATTCTTCCAAATTTCGACTTTTGAAATTTTAAAAAGGACTTTGCTCCGTTTTCCGAAAATGGTAGAAAATTTGTGAAAAAAAAATTATTGGGGAACACTATTCCGGCCATTCCTATGAATGTCCAATATTCAAAAGTCAGTGTGTGTGTTAACAGTAACAGTGTGTTTTTTTGAAAATTGGCGACATTCTACCAAATTTCGACTTTTGAAATTTTAAAAAGGACTTTGCTCCTTTTTCCGAAAATGGTAGAAAATTTGCGAAAAAAAATTATTGCGAAACACTATTCCGGCCATTCCTATGAATGTCCAATATTAAAAAGTGTGTTTTTTTGAAAATAGGCGACATTCTTCCAAATTTCGACTTTTGAAATTTTAAAAAGGACTTTGCTCCGTTTTTCGAAAATGGTAGAAAATTTGCGAAAAGAAATTATTGGGGAACACTATTCCTGCCATTCCTATGAATGTCCAATATTCAAAAGTGTGTTTTTTTGACAATAGGCGACATTCTTCAAAATTTGGACTTTTGAAATTTTAAAAAGGACTTTGCTCCTTTTTCCGAAAATTGTAGGAGATAAGCGAAACAAATTATTGGAGAACACTCTTCCGGCCATTCCTATGAATGTCCAATATTCAAAAGTCTTAACAGTGTGTTTTTTTGACAATAGGCGATATTCTTCCAAATTTCGACTTTTGAAATTTTAGAAAGGACTTTGCTCCTTTTTCCGAAAATGGTAGAAAATTTGCGAAACAAAATTATTGGGGAACACTATTCCGGCCATTCCTATGAATGTCCAATATTCAAAAGTGTGTTTTTTTGACAATAGGCGACATTCTTCCAAATTTCGACTTTTGAAATTTTAAAAAGGACTTTGCTCCTTTTTCCGAAAATTGTAGGAGATAAGCGAAAAAACATTATTGGAGAACACTCTTCCGGCCATTTCTATGAATGTCCAATATTCAAAAGTCTTAACAGTGTGTTTTTTTGAAAATTGGCGACATTTTTCCAAATTTCAACTTTTGAAATTTTAAAAAGGACTTTGCTCCTTTTTCCGAAAATGGTAGAAAATTTGCGAAAAAAAATTATTGGGGAACACTATTCCGGCCATTCCTATGAATGTCCAATATTCAAAAGTGTGTTTTTTTAACAATAGGCGACATTCTTCCAAATTTCGACTTTTGAAATTTTAAAAAGGACTTTGCTCCTTTTTCCGAAAATTGTAGGAGATAAGCGAAAAAACATTATTGGAGAACACTCTTCCGGCCATTTCTATGAATGTCCAATATTCAAAAGTCTTAACAGTGTGTTTTTTTGAAAATTGGCGACATTTTTCCAAATTTCAACTTTTGAAATTTTAGAAAGGACTTTGCTCCTTTTTCCGAAAATGGTAGAAAATTTGCGAAAAAAAATTATTGGGGAACACTATTCCGGCCATTCCTATGAATGTTCAATATTCAAAAGTCTTAACAGTGTGTTTTTTTGACAATAGGCGACATTCTTCAAAATTTGGACTTTTGAAATTTTAAAAAGGACTTTGCTCCTTTTTCCGAAAATTGTAGGAGATAAGCGAAAAAAATTATTGGAGAACACTCTTCCGGCCATTCCTATGAATGTCCAATATTCAAAAGTCTTAACAGTGTGTTTTTTTGACAATAGGCGATATTCTTCCAAATTTCGACTTTTGAAATTTTAGAAAGGACTTTGCTCCTTTTTCCGAAAATGGTAGAAAATTTGCGAAAAAAAATTATTGCGAAACACTATTCCGGCCATTCCTATGAATGTCCAATATTCAAAAGTGTGTTTTTTTGACAATAGGCGACATTCTTCCAAATTTCGACTTTTGAAATTTTAAAAAGGAATTTGCTCCTTTTTCCGAAAATTGTAGGAGATAAGCGAAAAAAAATTATTGGAGAACACTCTTCCGGCCATTTCTATGAATGTCCAATATTCAAAAGTCTTAACAGTGTGTTTTTTTGAAAATTGGCGACATTTTTCCAAATTTCAACTTTTGAAATTTTAGAAAGGACTTTGCTCCTTTTTCCGAAAATGGTAGAAAATTTGCGAAAAAAAATTATTGGGGAACACTATTCCGGCCATTCCTATGAATGTCCAATATTCAAAAGTCAGTGTGTGTGTTAACAGTAACAGTGTGTTTTTTTGAAAATTGGCGACATTCTTCCAAATTTCGACTTTTGAAATTTTAAAAAGGTCTTTGCTCCTTTTTCCGAAAATGGTAGAAAATTTGCGAAAAAAAATTATTGCGAAACACTATTCCGGCCATTCCTATGAATGTCCAATATTCAAAAGTGTGTTTTTTTGACAATAGGCGACATTCTTCCAAATTTCGACTTTTGAAATTTTAAAAAGGACTTTGCTCCGTTTTCCGAAAATGGTAGAAAATTTGCGAAAAAAAATTATTGGGGAACACTATTCCTGCCATTCCTATGAATGTCCAATATTAAAAAGTTTGTTTTTTTGAAAATAGGCGACATTCTTCCAAATTTCGACTTTTGAAATTTTAAAAAGGACTTTGCTCCGTTTTCCGAAAATGGTAGAAAATTTGTGAAAAAAAAATTATTGGGGAACACTATTCCGGCCATTCCTATGAATGTCCAATATTCAAAAGTCAGTGTGTGTGTTAACAGTAACAGTGTGTTTTTTTGAAAATTGGCGACATTCTACCAAATTTCGACTTTTGAAATTTTAAAAAGGACTTTGCTCCTTTTTCCGAAAATGGTAGAAAATTTGCGAAAAAAAATTATTGCGAAACACTATTCCGGCCATTCCTATGAATGTCCAATATTAAAAAGTGTGTTTTTTTGAAAATAGGCGACATTCTTCCAAATTTCGACTTTTGAAATTTTAAAAAGGACTTTGCTCCGTTTTTCGAAAATGGTAGAAAATTTGCGAAAAGAAATTATTGGGGAACACTATTCCTGCCATTCCTATGAATGTCCAATATTCAAAAGTGTGTTTTTTTGACAATAGGCGACATTCTTCAAAATTTGGACTTTTGAAATTTTAAAAAGGACTTTGCTCCTTTTTCCGAAAATTGTAGGAGATAAGCGAAACAAATTATTGGAGAACACTCTTCCGGCCATTCCTATGAATGTCCAATATTCAAAAGTCTTAACAGTGTGTTTTTTTGACAATAGGCGATATTCTTCCAAATTTCGACTTTTGAAATTTTAGAAAGGACTTTGCTCCTTTTTCCGAAAATGGTAGAAAATTTGCGAAACAAAATTATTGGGGAACACTATTCCGGCCATTCCTATGAATGTCCAATATTCAAAAGTGTGTTTTTTTGACAATAGGCGACATTCTTCCAAATTTCGACTTTTGAAATTTTAAAAAGGACTTTGCTCCTTTTTCCGAAAATTGTAGGAGATAAGCGAAAAAACATTATTGGAGAACACTCTTCCGGCCATTTCTATGAATGTCCAATATTCAAAAGTCTTAACAGTGTGTTTTTTTGAAAATTGGCGACATTTTTCCAAATTTCAACTTTTGAAATTTTAAAAAGGACTTTGCTCCTTTTTCCGAAAATGGTAGAAAATTTGCGAAAAAAAATTATTGGGGAACACTATTCCGGCCATTCCTATGAATGTCCAATATTCAAAAGTGTGTTTTTTTAACAATAGGCGACATTCTTCCAAATTTCGACTTTTGAAATTTTAAAAAGGACTTTGCTCCTTTTTCCGAAAATTGTAGGAGATAAGCGAAAAAACATTATTGGAGAACACTCTTCCGGCCATTTCTATGAATGTCCAATATTCAAAAGTCTTAACAGTGTGTTTTTTTGAAAATTGGCGACATTTTTCCAAATTTCAACTTTTGAAATTTTAGAAAGGACTTTGCTCCTTTTTCCGAAAATGGTAGAAAATTTGCGAAAAAAAATTATTGGGGAACACTATTCCGGCCATTCCTATGAATGTTCAATATTCAAAAGTCTTAACAGTGTGTTTTTTTGACAATAGGCGACATTCTTCAAAATTTGGACTTTTGAAATTTTAAAAAGGACTTTGCTCCTTTTTCCGAAAATTGTAGGAGATAAGCGAAAAAAATTATTGGAGAACACTCTTCCGGCCATTCCTATGAATGTCCAATATTCAAAAGTCTTAACAGTGTGTTTTTTTGACAATAGGCGATATTCTTCCAAATTTCGACTTTTGAAATTTTAGAAAGGACTTTGCTCCTTTTTCCGAAAATGGTAGAAAATTTGCGAAAAAAAATTATTGCGAAACACTATTCCGGCCATTCCTATGAATGTCCAATATTCAAAAGTGTGTTTTTTTGACAATAGGCGACATTCTTCCAAATTTCGACTTTTGAAATTTTAAAAAGGAATTTGCTCCTTTTTCCGAAAATTGTAGGAGATAAGCGAAAAAAAATTATTGGAGAACACTCTTCCGGCCATTTCTATGAATGTCCAATATTCAAAAGTCTTAACAGTGTGTTTTTTTGAAAATTGGCGACATTTTTCCAAATTTCAACTTTTGAAATTTTAGAAAGGACTTTGCTCCTTTTTCCGAAAATGGTAGAAAATTTGCGAAAAAAAATTATTGGGGAACACTATTCCGGCCATTCCTATGAATGTCCAATATTCAAAAGTGTGTTTTTTTAACAATAGGCGACATTCTTCCAAATTTCGACTTTTGAAATTTTAAAAAGAACTTTGCTCCGTTTTTCGAAAATGGTAGAAAATTTGCGAAAAGAAATTATTGGGGAACACTATTCCTGCCATTCCTATGAATGTCCAATATTCAAAAGTGTGTTTTTTTGACAATAGGCGACATTCTTCAAAATTTGGACTTTTGAAATTTTAAAAAGGACTTTGCTCCTTTTTCCGAAAATGGTAGAAAATTTGCGAAAAAAATTATTGGAGAACACTCTTCCGGCCATTCCTATGAATGTCCAATATTCAAAAGTCTTAACAGTGTGTTTTTTTGACAATAGGCGATATTCTTCCAAATTTCGACTTTTGAAATTTTAGAAAGGACTTTGCTCCTTTTTCCGAAAATGGTAGAAAATTTGCGAAACAAAATTATTGGGGAACACTATTCCGGCCATTCCTATGAATGTCCAATATTCAAAAGTGTGTTTTTTTGACAATAGGCGACATTCTTCCAAATTTCGACTTTTGAAATTTTAGAAAGGACTTTGCTCCTTTTTCCGAAAATGGTAGAAAATTTGCGAAAAAAAATTATTGGGGAACACTATTCCGGCCATTCCTATGAATGTCCAATATTCAAAAGTGTGTTTTTTTGACAATAGGCGACATTCTTCCAAATTTCGACTTTTGAAATTTTAAAAAGGAATTTGCTCCTTTTTCCGAAAATTGTAGGAGATAAGCGAAAAAACATTATTGGAGAACACTCTTCCGGCCATTTCTATGAATGTCCAATATTCAAAAGTCTTAACAGTGTGTTTTTTTGAAAATTGGCGACATTTTTCCAAATTTCAACTTTTGAAATTTTAAAAAGGACTTTGCTACTTTTTCCGAAAATGGTAGAAAATTTGCGAAAAAAAATTATTGGGGAACACTATTCCGGCCATTCCTATGAATGTCCAATATTCAAAAGTGTGTTTTTTTAACAATAGGCGACATTCTTCCAAATTTCGACTTTTGAAATTTTAAAAAGGACTTTGCTCCTTTTTCCGAAAATTGTAGGAGAAAAGCGAAAAAACATTATTGGAGAACACTCTTCCGGCCATTTCTATGAATGTCCAATATTCAAAAGTCTTAACAGTGTGTTTTTTTGAAAATTGGCGACATTTTTCCAAATTTCAACTTTTGAAATTTTAGAAAGGACTTTGCTCCTTTTTCCGAAAATGGTAGAAAATTTGCGAAAAAAAATTATTGGGGAACACTATTCCGGCCATTCCTATGAATGTTCAATATGCAAAAGTCTTAACAGTGTGTTTTTTTGACAATAGGCGACATTCTTCAAAATTTGGACTTTTGAAATTTTAAAAAGGACTTTGCTCCTTTTTCCGAAAATTGTAGGAGATAAGCGAAAAAAATTATTGGAGAACACTCTTCCGGCCATTTCTATGAATGTCCAATATTCAAAAGTCTTAACAGTGTGTTTTTTTGAAAATTGGCGACATTTTTCCAAATTTCAACTTTTGAAATTTTAGAAAGGACTTTGCTCCTTTTTCCGAAAATGGTAGAAAATTTGCGAAAAAAAATTATTGGGGAACACTATTCCGGCCATTCCTATGAATGTCCAATATTCAAAAGTGTGTTTTTTTTAACAATAGGCGACATTCTTCCAAATTTCGACTTTTGAAATTTTAGAAAGGACTTTGCTCCTTTTTCCGAAAATGGTAGAAAATTTGCGAAAAAAAATTATTGCGAAACACTATTCCGGCCATTCCTATGAATGTCCAATATTCAAAAGTGTGTTTTTTTGACAATAGGCGACATTCTTCCAAATTTTGACTTTTGAAATTTTAGAAAGGACTTTGCTCCTTTTTCCGAAAATGGTAGAAAATTTGCGAAAAAAAATTATTGGGGAACACTATTCCGGCCATTCCTATGAATGTTCCATATTCAAAAGTGTGTTTTTTTGACAAATAGGCGACATTCTTCCAAATTTCAACTTTTGAAATTTTAGAAAGGACTTTGCTCCTTTTTCCGAAAATGGTAGAAAATTTGCGAAAAAAATTATTGGGGAACACTATTCCGGCCATTCCTATGAATGTCCAATATTCAAAAGTGTGTTTTTTGACAATAGGCGACATTCTTCTAATTTTTTACTTTTGTAATTTTAAAAAGGACTTTGCTCCTTTTTTCGAAAATTGTAGGAGATAAGCGAAAAAAAATTATTGAAGAACACTCTTCCGGCCATTTCTATGAATGTCCAATATTCAAAAGTCTTAACAGTGTGTTTTTTTGAAAATTGGCGAAATTTTTCCAAATTTCGACTTTTGAAATTTTAAAAAGGACTTTGCTCCTTTTTCCGAAAATGGTAGAAAATTTGCGAAAAAAAATTATTGCGAAACACTATTCCGGCCATTCCTATGAATGTCCAATATTCAAAAGTGTTTTTTTTTTGACAATAGGCGACATTCTTCCAAATTTCGACTTTTGAAATTTTAAAAAGGACTTTGCTCCTTTTTCCGAAAATGGTAAAAAATTTGCAAAAAAAATTATTGGGGAACACTATTCCGGCCATTCCTATGAATGTCCAATAGTCAAAAGTGTGTTTTTTTGACAATAGGCGACATTCTTCCAATTTTTTACTTTTGGAATTTTAAAAAGGACTTTGCTCCTTTTTCCGAAAATTGTAGGAGATAAGCGAAAAAAAATTATTGGAGAACACTCTTCCGGCCATTTCTATGAATGTCCAATATTCAAAAGTCTTAACAGTGTGTTTTTTTGAAAATTGGCGACATTTTTCCAAATTTCGACTTTTGAAATTTTAAAAAGGACTTTGCTCCTTTTTCCGAAAATGGTAGAAAATTTGCGAAAAAAAATTATTGCGAAACACTATTCCGGCCATTCCTATGAATGTCCAATATTCAAAAGTGTATTTTTTTGACAATAGGGGACAATCTTCCAATTTTTTACTTTTGGAATTTTAAAGGGGACTTTGCTCCTTTTTTCGAAAATTGTAGGAGATAAGCGAAAAAAATTTATTGGAGAACACTCTTCCGGCCATTTCTATGAATGTCCAATATTCAAAAGTCTTAACAGTGTGTTTTTTTGAAAATTGGCGACATTTTTCCAAATTTCGACTTTTGAAATTTTAAAAAGGACTTTGCTCCTTTTTCCGAAAATGGTAGAAAATTTGCGAAAAAAAATTATTGCGAAACACTATTCCGGCTATTCCTATGAATGTCCAATATTCAAAAGTGTGTTTTTTTGACAATAGGCGACATTCTTCCAATTTTTGACTTTTGGAATTTTAAAAAGGACTTTTCTCCTTTTTCCGAAAATTGTAGGAGATAAGCGAAAAAACATTATTGGAGAACACTCTTCCGGCCATTTCTATGAATGTCCAATATTCAAAAGTCTTAACAGTGTGTTTTTTTGAAAATTGGCGAAATTTTTCCAAATTTCGACTTTTGAAATTTTAAAAAGGACTTTGCTCCTTTTTCCGAAAATGGTAGAAAATTTGCGAAAAAAAATTATTGCGAAACACTATTCCGGCCATTCCTATGAATGTCCAATATTCAAAAGTGTGTTTTTTTGACAATAGGCGACATTCTTCCAAATTTCGACTTTTGAAATTTTAAAAAGGACTTTGCTCCTTTTTCCGAAAATGGTAGAAAATTTGCGAAAAAAATTATTGGGGAACACTATTCCGGCCATTCCTATGAATGTCCAATATTCAAAAGTGTGTTTTTTTGACAATAGGCGACATTCTTCCAATTTTTTACTTTTGGAATTTTAAAAAGGACTTTGCTCCTTTTTCCGAAAATTGTAGGAGATAAGCGAAAAAAAATTATTGAAGAACACTCTTCCGGCCATTTCTATGAATGTCCAATATTCAAAAGTCTTAACAGTGTGTTTTTTTGAAAATTGGCGACATTTTTCCAAATTTCGACTTTTGAAATTTTAAAAAGGACTTTGCTCCTTTTTCCGAAAATGGTAGAAAATTTGCGAAAAAAAATTATTGCGAAACACTATTCCGGCCATTCCTATGAATGTCCAATATTCAAAAGTGTATTTTTTTGACAATAGGGGACAATCTTCCAATTTTTTACTTTTGGAATTTTAAAAAGGACTTTGCTCCTTTTTCCGAAAATTGTAGGAGATAAGCGAAAAAAATTTATTGGAGAACACTCTTCCGGCCATTTCTATGAATGTCCAATATTCAAAAGTCTTAACAGTGTGTTTTTTTGAAAATTGGCGACATTTTTCCAAATTTCGACTTTTGAAATTTTAAAAAGGACTTTGCTCCTTTTTCCGAAAATGGTAAAAAATTTGCGAAAAAAAATTATTGCGAAACACTATTCCGGCTATTCCTATGAATGTCCAATATTCAAAAGTGTGTTTTTTTGACAATAGGCGACATTCTTCCAATTTTTGACTTTTGGAATTTTAAAAAGGACTTTGCTCCTTTTTCCGAAAATTGTAGGAGATAAGCGAAAAAACATTATTGGAGAACACTCTTCCGGCCATTTCTATGAATGTCCAATATTCAAAAGTCTTAACAGTGTGTTTTTTTGAAAATTGGCGACATTTTTCCAAATTTCGACTTTTGAAATTTTAAAAAGGACTTTGCTCCTTTTTCCGAAAATGGTAGAAAATTTGCGAAAAAAATTATTGCGAAACACTATTCCGGCCATTCCTATGAATGTCCAATATTCAAAAGTGTGTTTTTTTGACAATAGGCGACATTCTTCCAAAATTCGACTTTTGAAATTTTAAAAAGGAATTTGCTCCTTTTTCCGAAAATTGTAGGAGATAAGCGAAAAAACGTTATTGGAGAACACTCTTCCGGCCTGTTCTATGAATATCCAATATTCAAAAGTCTTAACAGTGTGTTTTTTTGAAAATTGGCGACATTCTTCCAAATTTCGACTTTTGACATTTTAAAAAGGACTTTGCTCCTTTTTCCGAAAATGGTAGAAAATTTGCGAAAAAAAATTATTGGGGAACACTATTCCGGCCATTCCTATGAATGTCCAATATTCAAAAGTCTTAACAGTGTGTTTTTTTGAAAATTGGCGACATTTTTCCATATTTAAACTTTTGAAATTTTAGAAAGGACTTTGCTCCTTTTTCCGAAAATGGTAGAAAATTTGGGAAAAAAAATTATTGGGGAACACTATTCCGGCCATTTCTATGAATGTCCAATATTCAAAAGTCTTAACAGTGTGTTTTTTTGACAATAGGCGACATTCTCCCAAATTTCGACTTTTGAAATTTTATAAAGGACTTTGCTCCTTTTTCCGAAAATGGTAGAAAATTTGCGAAAAAAAATTATTGGGGAACACTATTCCGGCCATTCCTATGAATGTCCAATATTCAAAAGTGTGTTTTTTCGACAATAGGCGACATTCTTCCAAATTTTGACTTTTGAAATTTTAAAAAGGACTTTGCTCCTTTTTCCGAAAATTGTAGGAGATAAGCGAAAAAACATTATTGAAGAACACTCTTCCGGCCATTTCTATGAATGTCCAATATTCAAAAGTCTTAACAGTGTGTTTTTTTGAAAATTGGCGGCATTTTTCCAAATTTCAACTTTTGAAATTTTAAAAACACTTTGCTCCTTTTTCCGAAAATGGTAGAAAATTTGCGAAAAAAAATTATTGGGGAACACTATTCCGGCCATTCCTATGAATGTCCAATATTCAAAGCAAAAGGACTTTGCTCCTTTTTCCGAAAATGGTAGAAAATTTGCGGAAAAAATTATTGGGGAACACTATTCCGGCCATTCCTATGAATGTCCAATATTCAAAAGTGTGTTTTTTTTGACAATAGGCGACATTCTTCCAATTTTTTACTTTTGGAATTTTAAAAAGGACTTTGCTCCTTTTTCCGAAAATTGTAGGAGATAAGCGAAAAAAAATTATTGGAGAACACTCTTCCGGCCATTTCTATGAATGTCCAATATTCAAAAGTCTTAACAGTGTGTTTTTTTGAAAATTGGCGACATTTTTCCAAATTTCGACTTTTGAAATTTTAAAAAGGACTTTGCGCCTTTTTCCGAAAATGGTAGAAAATTTGCGAAAAAAATTATTGGGGAACACTATTCCGGCCATTCCTATGAATGTCCAATATTCAAAAGTGTGTTTTTTTGACAATAGGCGACATTCTTCCAAATTTCGACTTTTGAAATTTTAAAAAGGAATTTGCTCCTTTTTCCGAAAATTGTAGAAGATAAGCGAAAAAACATTATTGGAGAACACTCTTCCGGCCATTTCTATGAATGTCCAATATTCAAAAGTGTGTTTTTTTGACAATAGGCGACATTCTTCCAAATTTCGACTTTTGAAATTTTAAAAAGGAATTTGCTCCTTTTTCCGAAAATTGTAGAAGATAAGCGAAAAAACATTATTGGAGAACACTCTTCCGGCCATTTCTATGAATGTCCAATATTCAAAAGTCTTAACAGTGTGTTTTTTTGAAAATTGGCGACATTTTTCCAAATTTAAACTTTTGAAATTTTAGAAAGGACTTTGCTCCTTTTTCCGAAAATGGTAGAAAATTTGCGAAAAAAAATTATTGGGGAACACTATTCCGGCCATTTCTATGAATGTCCAATATTCAAAAGTGTGTTTTTTTGACAATAGGCGACATTCTTCCAAATTTTGACTTTTGAAATTTTATAAAGGACTTTGCTCCTTTTTCCGAAAATGGTAGAAAATTTGCGAAAAAAAATTATTGGGGAACACTATTCCGGCCATTCCTATGAATGTCCAATATTCAAAAGTGTGTTTTTTCGACAATAGGCGACATTCTTCAAAATTTTGACTTTTGAAATTTTAAAAAGGACTTTGCTCCTTTTTCCGAAAATTGTAGGAGATAAGCGAAAAAACATTATTGGAGAACACTCTTCCGGCCATTTCTATGAATGTCCAATATTCAAAAGTCTTAACAGTGTGTTTTTTTGAAAATTGGCGGCATTTTTCCAAATTTGGACTTTTGAAATTTTAAAAACACTTTGCTCCTCTTTCCGAAAATGGTAGAAAATTTGCAAAAAAAAATTATTGGGGAACACTATTCCGGCCATTCCTATGAATGTCCAATATTCAAAAAAAAAAGGACTTTGCTCCTTTTTCCGAAAATGGTAGAAAATTTGCGAAAAAAATTATTGGGGAACACTATTCCGGCCATTCCTATGAATGTCCAATATTCAAAAGTGTGTTTTTTTTAACAATAGGCGACATTCTTCCAAATTTCGACTTTTGAAATTTTAAAAAGGACTTTGCTCCTTTTTCCGAAAATGGTAGAAAATTTGCGAAAAAAAATTATTGGGGGACACTATTCTGGCCATTCCTATGAATGTCCAATATTCAAAAGTGTGTTTTTTCGACAATAGGCGACATTCTTCAAAATTTTGACTTTTGGAATTTTAAAAAGGACTTTGCTCCTTTTTCCGAAAATTGTAGGAGATAAGCGAAAAAACATTATTGGAGAACACTCTTCCGGCCATTTCTATGAATGTCCAATATTCAAAAGTCTTAACAGTGTGTTTTTTTGACAATAGGCGATATTCTTCCAAATTTCGACTTTTGAAATTTTAGAAAGGACTTTGCTCCTTTTTCCGAAAATGGTAGAAAATTTGCGAAAAAAAATTATTGGGGAACACTATTCCGGCCATTCCTATGAATGTCCAATATTCAAAAGTGTGTTTTTTTGACAATAGGCGACATTCTTCCAAATTTCGACTTTTGAAATTTTAAAAAGGAATTTGCTCCTTTTTCCGAAAATTGTAGGAGATAAGCGAAAAAACATTATTGGAGAACACTCTTCCGGCCATTTCTATGAATGTCCAATATTCAAAAGTCTTAACAGTGTGTTTTTTTGAAAATTGGCGACATTTTTCCAAATTTCAACTTTTGAAATTTTAGAAAGGACTTTGCTCCTTTTTCCGAAAATGGTAGAAAATTTGCGAAAAAAAATTATTGGGGAACACTATTCCGGCCATTCCTATGAATGTCCAATATTCAAAAGTGTGTTTTTTTTAACAATAGGCGACATTCTTCCAAATTTCGACTTTTGAAATTTTAAAAAGGACTTTGCTCCTTTTTCCGAAAATGGTAGAAAATTTGCGAAAAAAAATTATTGGGGGACACTATTCTGGCCATTCCTATGAATGTCCAATATTCAAAAGTGTGTTTTTTTGACAATAGGCGACATTCTTCCAAATTTCGACTTTTGAAATTTTAAAAAGGACTTTGCTCCTTTTTCCGAAAATGATAGAAAATTTGCGAAAAAAATTATTGGGGAACACTATTCCGGCCATTCCTATGAATGTCCAATATTCAAAAGTGTGTTTTTTTGACAATAGGCGACATTCTTCCAAATTTCGACTTTTGAAATTTTAAAAAGGACTTTGCTCCTTTTTCCGAAAATTGTAGGAGATAAGCGAAAAAACATTATTGGAGAACACTCTTCCGGCCATTTCTATGAATGTCCAATATTCAAAAGTCTTAACAGTGTGTTTTTTTGAAAATTGGCGACATTTTTCCAAATTTCAACTTTTGAAATTTTAGAAAGGACTTTGCTCCTTTTTCCGAAAATGGTAGAAAATTTGCGAAAAAAAATTATTGGGGAACACTATTCCGGCCATTCCTATGAATGTCCAATATTCAAAAGTGTGTTTTTTTAACAATAGGCGACATTCTTCCAAATTTCGACTTTTGAAATTTTAAAAAGGACTTTGCTCCTTTTTCCGAAAATGGTAGAAAATTTGCGAAAAAAATTATTGGGCAACACTATTCCGGCCATTCCTATGAATGTCCAATATTCAAAAGTGTGTTTTTTTGACAATAGGCGACATTCTTCTAATTTTTTACTTTTGTAATTTTAAAAAGGACTTTGCTCCTTTTTTCGAAAATTGTAGGAGATAAGCGAAAAAAAATTATTGAAGAACACTCTTCCGGCCATTTCTATGAATGTCCAATATTCAAAAGTCTTAACAATGTGTTTTTTTGAAAATTGGCGAAATTTTTCCAAATTTCGACTTTTGAAATTTTAAAAAGGACTTTGCTCCTTTTTCCGAAAATGGTAGAAAATTTGCGAAAAAAAATTATTGCGAAACACTATTCCGGCCATTCCTATGAATGTCCAATATTCAAAAGTGTGTTTTTTTGACAATAGGCGACATTCTTCCAAATTTCGACTTTTGAAATTTTAAAAAGGACTTTGCTCCTTTTTCCGAAAATGGTAGAAAATTTGCGAAAAAAATTATTGGGGAACACTATTCCGGCCATTCCTATGAATGTCCAATATTCAAAAGTGTGTTTTTTTTGACAATAGGCGACATTCTTCCAATTTTTTACTTTTGGAATTTTAAAAAGGACTTTGCTCCTTTTTCCGAAAATTGTAGGAGATAAGCGAAAAAAAATTATTGGAGAACACTCTTCCGGCCATTTCTATGAATGTCCAATATTCAAAAGTCTTAACAGTGTGTTTTTTTGAAAATTGGCGGCATTTTTCCAAATTTGGACTTTTGAAATTTTAAAAACACTTTGCTCCTCTTTCCGAAAATGGTAGAAAATTTGCGAAAAAAAATTATTGCGAAACACTATTCCGGCCATTCCTATGAATGTCCAATATTCAAAAGTGTATTTTTTTGACAATAGGGGACAATCTTCCAATTTTTTACTTTTGGAATTTTAAAAAGGACTTTGCTCCTTTTTCCGAAAATTGTAGGAGATAAGCGAAAAAAATTTATTGGAGAACACTCTTCCGGCCATTTCTATGAATGTCCAATATTCAAAAGTCTTAACAGTGTGTTTTTTTGAAAATTGGCGACATTTTTCCAAATTTCGACTTTTGAAATTTTAAAAAGGACTTTGCTCCTTTTTCCGAAAATGGTAGAAAATTTGCGAAAAAAAATTATTGGGGAACACTATTCCGGCCATTCCTATGAATGTCCAATATTCAAAAGTGTGTTTTTTTGAAAATAGGCGACATTTTTCCAAATTTCGACTTTTGAAATTTTAAAAAGGACTTTGCTCCTTTTTCGGAAAATGGTAGAAAATTTGCGAAAAAAAATTATTGCGAAACACTATTCCGGCCATTCCTATGAATGTCCAATATTCAAAAGTGTGTTTTTTTGACAATAGGCGACATTCTTCCAATTTTTGACTTTTGGAATTTTAAAAAGGACTTTGCTCCTTTTTCCGAAAATTGTAGGAGATAAGCGAAAAAACATTATTGGAGAACACTCTTCCGGCCATTTCTATGAATGTCCAATATTCAAAAGTCTTAACAGTGTGTTTTTTTGAAAATTGGCGACATTTTTCCAAATTTCGACTTTTGAAATTTTAAAAAGGACTTTGCTCCTTTTTCCGAAAATGGTAGAAAATTTGCGAAAAAAAATTATTGGGGAACACTATTCCGGCCATTCCTATGAATGTCCAATATTCAAAAATGTGTTTTTTTGACAATAGGCGACATTCTTCCAAATTTCGACTTTTGAAATTTTAAAAAGGACTTTGCTCCTTTTTCCGAAAATTGTAGAAGATAAGCGAAAAAACATTATTGGAGAACACTATTCCGGCCATTCCTATGAATGTCCAATATTCAAAAGTGTGTTTTTTTGACAATAGGCGATATTCTTCAAAATTTCGACTTTTGAAATTTTAAAAAGGACTTTGCTCCTTTTTCCGAAAATGGTAGAAAATTTGCGAAAAAAAATATTGCGAAACACTATTCCGGCCATTCCTATGAATGTCCAATATTCAAAAGTGTGTTTTTTTGACAATAGGCGACATTCTTCCAATTTTTTACTTTTGGAATTTTAAAAAGGGACTTTGCTCCTTTTTCCGAAAATTGTAGGAGATAAACGAAAAAAAATTATTGGGGAACACTCTTCCGGCCATTTCTATGAATGTCCAATATTCAAAAGTCTTAACAGTGTGTTTTTTTGAAAATTGGCGACATTTTTCCAAATTTCGACTTTTGAAATTTTAAAAAGGACTTTGCTCCTTTTTCCGAAAATGGTAGAAAATTTGCGAAAAAAATTATTGGGGAACACTATTCCGGCCATTCCTATAAATGTCCAATATTCAAAAGTGTGTTTTTTTGACAATAGGCGACATTCTTCCAAATTTCGACTTTTGAAATTTTAGAAAGGACTTTGCTCCTTTTTCCGAAAATGGTAGAAAATTTGCGAAAAAAAATTATTGGGGAACACTATTCCGGCCATTCCTATAAATGTCCAATATTCAAAAGTGTGTTTTTTTGACAATAGGCGACATTCTTCCAAATTTCGACTTTTGAAATTTTAAAAAGGACTTTGCTCCTTTTTCCGAAAATGGTAGAAAATTTGCGAAAAAAAATTATTGCGAAACACTATTCCGGCCATTCCTATGAATGTCCAATATTCAAAAGTGTGTTTTTTTGACAATAGGCGACATTTTTCCAAATTTCGACTTTTGAAATTTTAAAAAGGACTTTGCTCCTTTTTCCGAAAATGGTAGAAAATTTGCGAAAAAAAATTATTGGGGAACACTATTCCGGCCATTCCTATGAATGTCCAATATTCAAAAATGTGTTTTTTTGACAATAGGCGACATTCTTCCAAATTTCGACTTTTGAAATTTTAAAAAGGACTTTGCTCCTTTTTCCGAAAATGGTAGAAAATTTGCGAAAAAAAATTATTGCGAAACACTATTCCGGCCATTCCTATGAATGTCCAATATTCAAAAGTGTGTTTTTTTGACAATAGGCGACATTCTTCCAAATTTCGACTTTTGAAATTTTAAAAAGGACTTTGCTCCTTTTTCCGAAAATGGTAGAAAATTTGCGAAAAAAATTATTGCGAAACACTATTCCGGCCATTCCTATGAATATCCAATATTCAAAAGTGTGTTTTTTTGACAATAGGCGACATTCTTCCAAATTTCGACTTTTGAAATTTTAAAAAGGACTTTGCTCCTTTTTCCGAAAATTGTAGAAAATTTGCGAAAAAACATTATTGGAGAACACTCTTCCGGCCATTTCTATGAATGTCCAATATTCAAAAGTCTTAACAGTGTGTTTTTTTGAAAATTGGCGACATTTTTCCAAATTTAAACTTTTGAAATTTTAGAAAGGACTTTGCTCCTTTTTCCGAAAATGGTAGAAAATTTGGGAAAAAAAATTATTGGGGAACACTATTCCGGCCATTTCTATGAATGTCCAATATTCAAAAGTGTGTTTTTTTGACAATAGGCGACATTCTCCCAAATTTCGACATTTGAAATTTTATAAAGGACTTTGCTCCTTTTTCCGAAAATGGTAGAAAATTTGCGAAAAAAAATTATTGGGGAACACTATTCCGGCCATTCCTATGAATGTCCAATATTCAAAAGTGTGTTTTTTCGACAATAGGCGACATTCTTCCAAATTTTGACTTTTGAAATTTTAAAAAGGACTTTGCTCCTTTTTCCGAAAATTGTAGGAGATAAGCGAAAAAACATTATTGAAGAACACTCTTCCGGCCATTTCTATGAATGTCCAATATTCAAAAGTCTTAACAGTGTGTTTTTTTGAAAATTGGCGGCATTTTTCCAAATTTCAACTTTTGAAATTTTAAAAACACTTTGCTCCTTTTTCCGAAAATGGTAGAAAATTTGCGAAAAAAAATTATTGGGGAACACTATTCCGGCCATTCCTATGAATGTCCAATATTCAAAGCAAAAGGACTTTGCTCCTTTTTCCGAAAATGGTAGAAAATTTGCGAAAAAAATTATTGGGGAACACTATTCCGGCCATTCCTATGAATGTCCAATATTCAAAAGTGTGTTTTTTTGACAATAGGCGACATTCTTCAAAATTTGGACTTTTGAAATTTTAAAAAGGACTTTGCTCCTTTTTCCGAAAATTGTAGGAGATAAGCGAAAAAAATTATTGGAGAACACTCTTCCGGCCATTCCTATGAATGTCCAATATTCAAAAGTCTTAACAGTGTGTTTTTTTGACAATAGGCGATATTCTTCCAAATTTCGACTTTTGAAATTTTAGAAAGGACTTTGCTCCTTTTTCCGAAAATGGTAGAAAATTTGCGAAAAAAAATTATTGGGGAACACTATTCCGGCCATTCCTATGAATGTCCAATATTCAAAAGTGTGTTTTTTTGACAATAGGCGATATTCTTCCAAATTTCGACTTTTGAAATTTTAAAAAGGAATTTGCTCCTTTTTCCGAAAATTGTAGGAGATAAGCGAAAAAACATTATTGGAGAACACTCTTCCGGCCATTTCTATGAATGTCCAATATTCAAAAGTCTTAACAGTGTGTTTTTTTGAAAATTGGCGACATTTTTCCAAATTTCAACTTTTGAAATTTTAAAAAGGACTTTGCTCCTTTTTCCGAAAATGGTAGAAAATTTGCGAAAAAAAATTATTGGGGAACACTATTCCGGCCATTCCTATGAATGTCCAATATTCAAAAGTGTGTTTTTTTAACAATAGGCGACATTCTTCCAAATTTCGACTTTTGAAATTTTAAAAAGGACTTTGCTCCTTTTTCCGAAAATGGTAGAAAATTTGCGAAAAAAAATTATTGGGGGACACTATTCCGGCCATTCCTATGAATGTCCAATATTCAAAAGTGTGTTTTTTTGACAATAGGCGACATTCTTCCAAATTTCGACTTTTGAAATTTTAAAAAGGACTTTGCTCCTTTTTCCGAAAATGATAGAAAATTTGCGAAAAAAATTATTGGGGAACACTATTCCGGCCATTCCTATGAATGTCCAATATTCAAAAGTGTGTTTTTTTGACAACAGGCGACATTCTTCCAAATTTCGACTTTTGAAATTTTAAAAAGGACTTTGCTCCTTTTTCCGAAAATTGTAGGAGATAAGCGAAAAAACATTATTGGAGAACACTCTTCCGGCCATTTCTATGAATGTCCAATATTCAAAAGTCTTAACAGTGTGTTTTTTTTGAAAATTGGCGACATTCTTCCAAATTTCGACTTTTGAAATTTTAAAAAGGACTGCTCCTTTTTCCGAAAATGGTAGAAAATTTGCGAAAAAAAATTATTGGGGAACACTATTCCGGCCATTCCTGTGAATGTCCAATATTCAAAAGTGTGTTTTTTTGACAATAGGCGACATTCTTCCAAATTTCGACTTTTGAAATTTTAGAAAGGACTTTGCTCCTTTTTCCGAAAATGGTAGAAAATTTGCGAAAAAAAATTATTGGGGAACACTATTCCGGCCATTCCTATGAATGTTCCATATTCAAAAGTGTGTTTTTTTGACAATAGGCGACATTCTTCCAAATTTCAACTTTTGAAATTTTAGAAAGGACTTTGCTCCTTTTTCTGAAAATAGTAGAAAATTTGCAAAAAAAATTATTGGGGAACACTATTCCGGCCATTCCTATGAATGTCCAATATTCAAAAGTGTGTTTTTTTGACAATAGGCGACATTCTTCTAATTTTTTACTTTTGTAATTTTAAAAAGGACTTTGCTCCTTTTTTCGAAAATTGTAGGAGATAAGCGAAAAAAAATTATTGAAGAACACTCTTCCGGCCATTTCTATGAATGTCCAATATTCAAAAGTCTTAACAGTGTGTTTTTTTGAAAATTGGCGAAATTTTTCCAAATTTCGACTTTTGAAATTTTAAAAAGGACTTTGCTCCTTTTTCCGAAAATGGTAGAAAATTTGCGAAAAAAAATTATTGCGAAACACTATTCCGGCCATTCCTATGAATGTCCAATATTCAAAAGTGTGTTTTTTTGACAATAGGCGACATTCTTCCAAATTTCGACTTTTGAAATTTTAAAAAGGACTTTGCTCCTTTTTCCGAAAATGGTAGAAAATTTGCGAAAAAAATTATTGGGGAACACTATTCCGGCCATTCCTATGAATGTCCAATATTCAAAAGTGTGTTTTTTTGACAATAGGCGACATTCTTCCAATTTTTTACTTTTGGAATTTTAAAAAGGACTTTGCTCCTTTTTCCGAAAATTGTAGGAGATAAGCGAAAAAAAATTATTGGAGAACACTCTTCCGGCCATTTCTATGAATGTCCAATATTCAAAAGTCTTAACAGTGTGTTTTTTTGAAAATTGGCGACATTTTTCCAAATTTCGACTTTTGAAATTTTAAAAAGGACTTTGCTCCTTTTTCCGAAAATGGTAGAAAATTTGCGAAAAAAAATTATTGCGAAACACTATTCCGGCCATTCCTATGAATGTCCAATATTCAAAAGTGTATTTTTTTGACAATAGGGGACAATCTTCCAATTTTTTACTTTTGGAATTTTAAAAAGGACTTTGCTCCTTTTTCCGAAAATTGTAGGAGATAAGCGAAAAAAATTTATTGGAGAACACTCTTCCGGCCATTTCTATGAATGTCCAATATTCAAAAGTCTTAACAGTGTGTTTTTTTGAAAATTGGCGACATTTTTCCAAATTTCGACTTTTGAAATTTTAAAAAGGACTTTGCTCCTTTTTCCGAAAATGGTAAAAAATTTGCGAAAAAAAATTATTGCGAAACACTATTCCGGCTATTCCTATGAATGTCCAATATTCAAAAGTGTGTTTTTTTGACAATAGGCGACATTCTTCCAATTTTTGACTTTTGGAATTTTAAAAAGGACTTTGCTCCTTTTTCCGAAAATTGTAGGAGATAAGCGAAAAAACATTATTGGAGAACACTCTTCCGGCCATTTCTATGAATGTCCAATATTCAAAAGTCTTAACAGTGTGTTTTTTTGAAAATTGGCGACATTTTTCCAAATTTCGACTTTTGAAATTTTAAAAAGGACTTTGCTCCTTTTTCCGAAAATGGTAGAAAATTTGCGAAAAAAAATTATTGCGAAACACTATTCCGGCCATTCCTATGAATGTCCAATATTCAAAAGTGTGTTTTTTTGACAATAGGCGACATTCTTCCAAATTTCGACTTTTGAAATTTTAAAAAGGACTTTGCTCCTTTTTCCGAAAATGGTAGAAAATTTGCGAAAAAAATTATTGCGAAACACTATTCCGGCCATTCCTATGAATGTCCAATATTCAAAAGTGTGTTTTTTTGACAATAGGCGACATTCTTCCAAATTTCGACTTTTGAAATTTTAAAAAGGAATTTGCTCCTTTTTCCGAAAATTGTAGAAGATAAGCGAAAAAACATTATTGGAGAACACTCTTCCGGCCATTTCTATGAATGTCCAATATTCAAAAGTCTTAACAGTGTGTTTTTTTGAAAATTGGCGACATTTTTCCAAATTTAAACTTTTGAAATTTTAGAAAGGACTTTGCTCCTTTTTCCGAAAATGGTAGAAAATTTGCGAAAAAAAATTATTGGGGAACACTATTCCGGCCATTTCTATGAATGTCCAATATTCAAAAGTGTGTTTTTTTGACAATAGGCGACATTCTCCCAAATTTCGACTTTTGAAATTTTATAAAGGACTTTGCTCCTTTTTCCGAAAATGGTAGAAAATTTGCGAAAAAAAATTATTGGGGAACACTATTCCGGCCATTCCTATGAATGTCCAATATTCAAAAGTGTGTTTTTTCGACAATAGGCGACATTCTTCCAAATTTTGACTTTTGAAATTTTAAAAAGGACTTTGCTCCTTTTTCCGAAAATTGTAGGAGATAAGCGAAAAAACATTATTGAAGAACACTCTTCCGGCCATTTCTATGAATGTCCAATATTCAAAAGTCTTAACAGTGTGTTTTTTTGAAAATTGGCGGCATTTTTCCAAATTTCAACTTTTGAAATTTTAAAAACACTTTGCTCCTTTTTCCGAAAATGGTAGAAAATTTGCAAAAAAAAATTATTGGGGAACACTATTCCGGCCATTCCTATGAATGTCCAATATTCAAAGCAAAAGGACTTTGCTCCTTTTTCCGAAAATGGTAGAAAATTTGCGAAAAAAATTATTGGGGAACACTATTCCGGCCATTCCTATGAATGTCCAATATTCAAAAGTGTGTTTTTTCGACAATAGGCGACATTCTTCCAAATTTTGACTTTTGAAATTTTAAAAAGGACTTTGCTCCTTTTTCCGAAAATTGTAGGAGATAAGCGAAAAAACATTATTGGAGAACACTCTTCCGGCCATTTCTATGAATGTCCAATATTCAAAAGTCTTAACAGTGTGTTTTTTTGAAAATTGGCGACATTTTTCCAAATTTCGACTTTTGAAATTTTAAAAAGGACTTTGCTCCTTTTTCCGAAAATGGTAGAAAATTTGCGAAAAAAAATTATTGGGGAACACTATTCCGGTCATTCCTATGAATGTCCAATATTCAAAAATGTGTTTTTTTGACAATAGGCGACATTCTTCCAAATTTCGACTTTTGAAATTTTAAAAAGGACTTTGCTCCTTTTTCCGAAAATTGTAGAAGATAAGCGAAAAAACGTTATTGGAGAACACTATTCCGGCCATTTCTATGAATGTCCAATATTCAAAAGTCTTAACAGTGTGTTTTTTTGAAAATTGGCGACATTTTTCCAAATTTCGACTTTTGAAATTTTAAAAAGGACTTTGCTCCTTTTTCCGAAAATGGTAGAAAATTTGCGAAAAAAAATTATTGGGGAACACTATTCCGGCCATTTCTATGAATGTCCAATATTCAAAAGTCTTAATAGTGTGTTTTTTTGAAAATTGGCGACATTTTTCCAAATTTCGACTTTTGAAATTTTAAAAAGGACTTTGCTCCTTTTTCCGAAAATGGTAAAAAATTTGCGAAAAAAATTATTGCGAAACACTCTTCCGGCCATTTCTATGAATGTCCAATATTCTAAAGTCTTAACAGTGTGTTTTTTTGAAAATTGGTGACATTTTTCCAAATTTCGACTTTTGAAATTTTAAAAAGGAATTTGCTCCTTTTTCCGAAAATTGTAGAAGATAAGCGAAAAAACATTATTGGAGAACACTCTTCCGGCCATTTCTATGAATGTCCAATATTCAAAAGTCTTAACAGTGTGTTTTTTTGAAAATTGGCGACATTTTTCCAAATTTAAACTTTTGAAATTTTAGAAAGGACTTTGCTCCTTTTTCCGAAAATGGTAGAAAATTTGCGAAAAAAAATTATTGGGGAACACTATTCCGGCCATTTCTATGAATGTCCAATATTCAAAAATGTGTTTTTTTGACAATAGGCGACATTCTCCCAAATTTCGACTTTTGAAATTTTATAAAGGACTTTGCTCCTTTTTCCGAAAATGGTAGAAAATTTGCGAAAAAAAATTATTGGGGAACACTATTCCGGCCATTCCTATGAATGTCCAATATTCAAAAGTGTGTTTTTTCGACAATAGGCGACATTCTTCCAAATTTTGACTTTTGAAATTTTAAAAAGGACTTTGCTCCTTTTTCCGAAAATTGTAGGAGATAAGCGAAAAAACATTATTGAAGAACACTCTTCCGGCCATTTCTATGAATGTCCAATATTCAAAAGTCTTAACAGTGTGTTTTTTTGAAAATTGGCGGCATTTTTCCAAATTTCAACTTTTGAAATTTTAAAAACACTTTGCTCCTTTTTCCGAAAATGGTAGAAAATTTGCAAAAAAAAATTATTGGGGAACACTATTCCGGCCATTCCTATGAATGTCCAATATTCAAAGCAAAAGGACTTTGCTCCTTTTTCCGAAAATGGTAGAAAATTTGCGAAAAAAATTATTGGGGAACACTATTCCGGCCATTCCTATGAATGTCCAATATTCAAAAGTGTGTTTTTTCGACAATAGGCGACATTCTTCCAAATTTTGACTTTTGAAATTTTAAAAAGGACTTTGCTCCTTTTTCCGAAAATTGTAGGAGATAAGCGAAAAAACATTATTGGAGAACACTCTTCCGGCCATTTCTATGAATGTCCAATATTCAAAAGTCTTAACAGTGTGTTTTTTTGAAAATTGGCGACATTTTTCCAAATTTTGACTTTTGAAATTTTAAAAAGGACTTTGCTCCTTTTTCCGAAAATGGTAGAAAATTTGCGAAAAAAATTATTGCGAAACACTATTCCGGCCATTCCTATGAATGTCCAATATTCAAAAGTGTGTTTTTTTGACAATAGGCGACATTCTTCCAATTTTTGACTTTTGGAATTTTAAAAAGGACTTTGCTCCTTTTTCCGAAAATTGTAGGAGATAAGCGAAAAAACATTATTGGAGAACACTCTTCCGGCCATTTCTATGAATGTCCAATATTCAAAAGTCTTAACAGTGTGGTTTTTTGAAAATTGGCGACATTTTTCCAAATTTCGACTTTTGAAATTTTAAAAAGGACTTTGCTCCTTTTTCCGAAAATGGTAGAAAATTTGCGAAAAAAAATTATTGGGGAACACTATTCCGGTCATTCCTATGAATGTCCAATATTCAAAAATGTGTTTTTTTGACAATAGGCGACATTCTTCCAAATTTCGACTTTTGAAATTTTAAAAAGGACTTTGCTCCTTTTTCCGAAAATTGTAGAAGATAAGCGAAAAAACGTTATTGGAGAACACTATTCCGGCCATTTCTATGAATGTCCAATATTCAAAAGTCTTAACAGTGTGTTTTTTTGAAAATTGGCGACATTTTTCCAAATTTCGACTTTTGAAATTTTAAAAAGGACTTTGCTCCTTTTTCCGAAAATGGTAGAAAATTTGCGAAAAAAAATTATTGGGGAACACTATTCCGGCCATTCCTATGAATGTCAAATATTCAAAAGTCTTAATAGTGTGTTTTTTTGAAAATTGGCGACATTTTTCCAAATTTCGACTTTTGAAATTTTAAAAAGGACTTTGCTCCTTTTTCGGAAAATGGTAGAAAATTTGCGAAAAAAAATTATTGCGAAACACTATTCCGGCCATTCCTATGAATGTCCAATATTCAAAAGTGTGTTTTTTTGACAATTGGCGACATTCTTCCAATTTTTGACTTTTGGAATTTTAAAAAGGACTTTGCTCCTTTTTCCGAAAATTGTAGGAGATAAGCGAAAAAACATTATTGGAGAACACTCTTCCGGCCATTTCTATGAATGTCCAATATTCAAAAGTCTTAACAGTGTGTTTTTTTGAAAATTGGCGACATTTTTCCAAATTTCGACTTTTGAAATTTTAAAAAGGACTTTGCTCCTTTTTCCGAAAATGGTAGAAAATTTGCGAAAAAAAATTATTGGGGAACACTATTCCGGCCATTCCTATGAATGTCCAATATTCAAAAATGTGTTTTTTTGACAATAGGCGACATTCTTCCAAATTTCGACTTTTGAAATTTTAAAAAGGACTTTGCTCCTTTTTCCGAAAATTGTAGAAGATAAGCGAAAAAACATTATTGGAGAACACTATTCCGGCCATTTCTATGAATGTCCAATATTCAAAAGTCTTAACAGTGTGTTTTTTTGAAAATTGGCGACATTTTTCCAAATTTTGACTTTTGAAATTTTAAAAAGGACTTTGCTCCTTTTTCCGAAAATGGTAGAAAATTTGCGAAAAAAATTATTGCGAAACACTATTCCGGCCATTCCTATGAATGTCCAATATTCAAAAGTGTGTTTTTTTGACAATAGGCGATATTCTTCAAAATTTCGACTTTTGAAATTTTAAAAAGGACTTTGCTCCTTTTTCCGAAAATGGTAGAAAATTTGCGAAAAAAAATATTGCGAAACACTATTCCGGCCATTCCTATGAATGTCCAATATTCAAAAGTGTGTTTTTTTGACAATAGGCGACATTCTTCCAATTTTTTACTTTTGGAATTTTAAAAAGGGACTTTGCTCCTTTTTCCGAAAATTGTAGGAGATAAACGAAAAAAAATTATTGGGGAACACTCTTCCGGCCATTTCTATGAATGTCCAATATTCAAAAGTCTTAACAGTGTGTTTTTTTGAAAATTGGCGACATTTTTCCAAATTTCGACTTTTGAAATTTTAAAAAGGACTTTGCTCCTTTTTCCGAAAATGGTAGAAAATTTGCGAAAAAAATTATTGGGGAACACTATTCCGGCCATTCCTATAAATGTCCAATATTCAAAAGTGTGTTTTTTTGACAATAGGCGACATTCTTCCAAATTTCGACTTTTGAAATTTTAGAAAGGACTTTGCTCCTTTTTCCGAAAATGGTAGAAAATTTGCGAAAAAAAATTATTGGGGAACACTATTCCGGCCATTCCTATGAATGTCCAATATTCAAAAGTGTGTTTTTTTGACAATAGGCGACATTCTTCCAAATTTCGACTTTTGAAATTTTAGAAAGGACTTTGCTCCTTTTTCCGAAAATTGTAGGAGATAAGCGAAAAAACATTATTGGAGAACACTCTTCCGGCCATTTCTATGAATGTCCAATATTCAAAAGTCTTAACAGTGTGTTTTTTTTTTTGAAAATTGGCGACTTTTTTCCAAATTTCGACTTTTGAAATTTTAGAAAGGACTTTGCTCCTTTTTCCGAAAATGGTAGAAAATTTGCGAAAAAAAATTATTGGGGAACACTATTCCGGCCATTCCTATGAATGTCCAATATTCAAAAGTGTGTTTTTTTGACAATAGGCGACATTCATCCATATTTCGACTTTTGAAATTTTAGAAAGGACTTTGCTCCTTTTTCCGAAAATTGTAGGAGATAAGCGAAAAAACATTATTGGAGAACACTCTTCCGGCCATTTCTATGAACGTCCAATATTCAAAAGTCTTAACAGTGTGTTTTTTTGAAAATTGGCGACATTTTTCCAAATTTCAACTTTTGAAATTTTAGAAAGGACTTTGCTTCTTTTTCCGAAAATGGTAGAAAATTTGCGAAAAAAATTATTGGGGAACACTATTCCGTCCATTCCTATGAATGTTTCATATTCTAAAGTGTGTTTTTTTGACAATAGGCGACATTCTTCCAAATTTCGACTTTTGAAATTTTAAAACGGACTTTGCTCCTTTCTCCGAAAATGATAGAAAATTTGCGAAAAAAAATTATTGGGGAACACTATTCCGGCCATTCCTATGAATTTCCAATATTCAAAAGTGTGTTTTTGGACAATAGGCGACATTCTTCCAAGTTTCGACTTTTGAAATTTTAAAAAGGACTTTGCTCCTTTTTCCGAAAATGGTAGAAAATTTGCGAAAAAAAAATTATTGGGGAACACTATTCCGGCCATTCCTATGAATGTCCAATATTCAAAAGTGTGTTTTTTTGACAATAGGCGACATTCTTCCAAATTTCGACTTTTGAAATTTTAAAAAGGACTTTGCTCCTTTTTCCGAAAATGGTAGAAAATTTGGGAAAAAAAATTATTGGGGAACACTATTCCGTCCATTCCTATGAATGTTTCATATTCAAACGTGTGTTTTTTTTGACAATAGGCGACATTCTTCCAAATTTCGACTTTTGAAATTTTAAAAAGGACTTTGCTCCTTTTTCCGAAAATGGTAGAAAATTTGCGAAAAAAAATTATTGCGAAACACTATTCCGGCCATTCCTAGGAATGTCCATTATTCAAAAGTGTGTTTTTTGGACAATAGGCGACATTCTTCCAAATTTCGACTTTTGAAATTTTAAAAAGGACTTTGCTCCTTTTTCCGAAAATGGTAGAAAATTTGGGAAAAAAAATTATAGGGGAACACTATTCCGTCCATTCCTATGAATGTTTCATATTCAAACGTGTGTTTTTTTTTGACAATAGGCGACATTCTTCCAAATTTCGACTTTTGAAATTTTAAAAAGGACTTTGCTCCTTTTTCCGAAAATGGTAGAAAATTTGCGAAAAAAAATTATTGCGAAACACTATTCCGGCCATTCCTAGGAATGTCCATTATTCAAAAGTGTGTTTTTTGGACAATAGGCGACATTCTTCCAAATTTCGACTTTTGAAATTTTAAAAAGGACTTTGCTCCTTTTTCCGAAAATGGTAGAAAATTTGGGAAAAAAAATTATTGGGGAACACTATTCCGTCCATTCCTATGAATGTTTCATATTCAAACGTGTGTTTTTTTTGACAATAGGCGACATTCTTCCAAGTTTCGACTTTTGAAATTTTAAAAAGGACTTTGCTCCTTTTTCCGAAAATGGTAGAAAATTTGGAAAAAAAAATTATTGGGGAACACTATTCCGTCCATTCCTATGAATGTTTCATATTCAAACGTGTGTTTTTTTTTGACAATAGGCGACATTCTTCCAAATTTCGACTTTTGAAATTTTAAAAAGGACTTTGCTCCTTTTTCCGAAAATGGTAGAAAATTTGCGAAAAAAAATTATTGGGGAACACTATTCCGGCCATTCCTATGAATGTCCAATATTCAAAAGTGTGTTTTTTACAATAGGCGACATTCTTCCAAATTTCGACTTTTGAAATTTTAAAAAGGACTGTTACCGCCACTCATAAATCGCTAATATGACATTACTGTTACCGCCACTCATAAATCGCTAATATGACATTACTGTTATCGATATGTAGAGAGATGAGCATGGCAAAATGTTCAATTATTCCTTTTAATTTTCCACGCGGTATAATTATGAGGCCATATTTAATCGAGACCACATACATAGGTATATAAAACACCTACATAGATTTAAGATATTCATTCGTTCAGGTCATAAAGATTACGAAGCTTCGCTTGGAGTAGTCATACATAAAAGTTAGTATATCAGCAGTTTAGTATGTAAGTTTGTATAATGAATTTATTTATAATTTTAGGAATTTTAACATATTAAAGGGTAAGAATAAAGAATTAAAGTTTTTTTAAATTCTTACACTTGTGTTTAAAATCCACATTGGCTATCTTGAGCTTGGGCCGCTTTACCCGCAACATTAAAATTCTTTTATTTGCCTCATCGGATCGTTTGAAGGAATCATCTTGGGTGTTAAAACGTAAGTCCTAACAGAATGCAACCTTCCACTCCCTCACAGGGTCAACCACTAAGTCGTCAACGACCAACTCAGTTAAGTCCTGCACTGAACAACTGTAACATTTGCAACAAGTCCACAGACAACGAAAAATTTATAAAATGCAGCAAGTGCCATCTTAATTTTCATTTACCATGTGTCAATCTCAGCAGCAATCAAGACCAATCTACATGGAGTTGCCAAAATTGTACGGTACAACATCAAATCACGATCGATTCTGCCTCTTCCATTCGTAGTGGCTCTTCGGCCGCTTCCCGCTCCCGCCGACAAGCTCTTGAGCTACGACGTCTAGAAGAAGAGACACAACTTGAAAGAGATTTCATTAAAAAGAAATACCAAATTCTCGAACAAGCAGTAGATGACTTCGAGGACGCACAATCAGTTAATAAACACTCAGCTGTCAGATCTGTACATGAGTGGTTAGATAATCAAATCCAACTCCCTACTTCGGCTATTGCAACCGCACACCAAAATATAGTTTCCGCAGCTCGTCAGTTTGAAACGCCACCTTACACATTTGTACCACAAGCCACAACAACGCAAGAAATGCCTAACACTACTAAACCATATTGCCAAAACCAGCCGACAACGGCAAATTTATGTAATAATTCAGACAACGTAAATGCAGAAAATCACACATTAGAGACACCTGTACAATTTGGTTACATGGATTCAACGTTTTCCATGAACCCATCAAACCTCCAACCTGTTATATTACCTTCTCACAGGCTTTCGCAACAACAAATAAGCACGCGGCAGTCAGTGCCAAAAGAGCTTCCAATTTTTACCGGCACTCCTGAAGAATGGCCCTTGTTTAGTGCCACATATGACTGGTCGACAGCAGTCTGTGGTTTTACAGACGCTGAAAATCTTGTCAGGCTTCAAAGTTCTCTAAAGGGGGAAGCACTTCGATCTGTTAAACATATTTTGATCCATCCATCGGGTGTACCATGTGCTCTATCTACACTAAAATTGCTTTTCGGACAACCGGAAAAAATATTAAACTCACTAAAAAATAGAATAAGATCACTACCAGCACTGAACACAAATAAATTGAGCACAATTACCTCTTTCGCCGTGGAAGTAAAGGGCCTAGAAACAACAATTAAAGCCAGTGGTTTAATAAATGAACTGACCAATTCATCTTTATTATATGAATTAATAATGAAAATGCCATCACATTTTCAACTTAACTGGGGTGAACAAAAAATAAAACTAGCAAAAAATAACAAAAGAGTTAGTTTGACTGAATTCGCTAACTGGATATATGAAGTCGGTGTCTCAGCAAGCAGCATAAATATAGAAAGTGACAGCAGCGCATCAAAGTCAATAGAGCAGTATTCGCGTAAGCCAAAAAACGTTTATGTGCATGCTCATGAAGAACAAAACAAAAAGATCTGTTTAGTGTGTTCTGGCAACTGCAATAGTGTTGAGAAGTGTAAAAAATTCTTGGCTGCGAATAGAAGCGAGCGATGGAACTTAGTAAGAATGTACAATCTATGTAAACTGTGCCTGCGACGTCACTACGGTATTTGCAGTAGCAGCATCGTTTGCAGAGAAAATAATTGTCAAATAAAACATAATACATTGCTGCATAAATCCATGACTGAAGATAGAGAAACAAACGCTACCAGAGAAACTGAAAATAAAAGCAAAAGAGATAATTTACATGCAGCCCATAGGAATGAATGCAATGAAATCTTATTTAAAATTATACCCATAACAATATACGGAAACAATAATAAACGTTTTAATACTTTTGCATTTATAGACGAGGGTTCGTCTGTAAGTCTGGTAAATGAACAATTAATTAATAAACTAGATTTAAATGGTGAGCCACAACCTCTATGCTTGAAATGGACAGGTGAAATAGGTCGCAACGAAGAAGACTCAAAAATAGTCTCAATGAAAATTTCAGGTATGAATAAAACTGAATTTTCTATTTCTGTTCGTACGGTTAAACAACTATCGCTTCCGAGTCAGAGCTTTAATTATAAAAAGTTATGTAAAAAATTTCCGCACCTTAAAGGGCTACCCATCGCCGATTTTGAAAATGCTGTACCAGATGTACTTTTAGGATTAAATAACTTGAAATTATGTGTGCCAACTCGTGTTAAAGAAGGCAAGAAAAACGAACCCGTCGCTTTACATACTCGCCTCGGCTGGCTAATATGTGGCAACTCCAGTGTTGGAGAAAAGGCCCAAATTCAATATAATTTTTACTCTTGCGAGTGTAAAGGTGAAAACGACCAAATTCTTACTCACTTACTCAAACAGTTTTATACAACTGAGTTAGCAGGGATAAGTAACTATACTCCAGCTCTTGGAAAAGATGACCAAAGGGCATTAAGTTTGCTAGAAACATATACGAAACAAAGATGCGATGGCCATTACGAGACAGCTTTGCTGTGGCGATATGACAATATTACACTTCCACAAAGCTTTGATATGGCGAAGAGACGACTGATTTGTCTCGAAAAAACTCTAAGAAAAAATAAAGAGTTGTTTGAACATTTCGAAAAAACAATTTCTGAATATTTTGAAAGAAATTACATAGCCAAAGTAAACAATGAAGATGATAAACAAAATGTATGGTATTTACCAATGTTTCCGGTATTTAACAAAAACAAACCGAATAAAACAAGAATAGTTTGGGATGCGGCCGCGAAGGCAAATGGTATTTCACTTAACTCTATGCTGCTCAAAGGGCCAGATTTGCTGTCTTCTCTTGCAGCTATTCTTTTTCGTTTTCGGCAAAGGCAAATTGCAATCTGTGGTGACATCGAACAAATGTTCCATCAGATTTATATACGCGATGAAGACTGCCATGCGCAAAGATTTTTATGGCGCAGCTGCGACGACAGCAAAGAACCCGAAGTGTACGTAATGAAGGTTATGATATTCGGTGCCTCTTGCGCTCTGTGCATATCTCAGTATATTAAAAACCTCAACGCATCAAAATTTGAAGCCAAGTATCCCTTAACCGCTGCTGCCATCAAACCACTACGTAGATGATTTTCTTGCTTCTTCGGATACTCCTGCAGAAGCCGCCGAACTGGCTAAAACTGTGCGATTCATTCATAGTGAGGGAGGATTCAAAATTAGAAACTGATGTTCGAATAATGATAGCGTTTTGAAAGAATTCAACTCTTCTAACCCTTTGACCAATATTTGCCTAAACGTTAGTGTAGGCGAAGTAACAGAAAAGGTACTTGGCATATTTTGGAACCCTGGGGAAGACAATATAACCTTTAAACTGTCGCAGTCTGTCTTAAACAGCGAACTTCTTCTCGGAAACAAAATTCCCACCAAACGTGAAATTTTAAGAACTCTAATGAGCATTTATGACCCTTTAGGGCTTGTAGGAAATTTCCTTATGTATTTGAAAATAGTTCTCCAAGAAGTTTGGAGAAGCAATATCGACTGGGACGAACATATTCTAGTAAATCAACAATTAAGGTGGGAAAACTGGCTAGCGCTTTTACCAGATTTAAAAAATATGTTCAATTGCATGTATTTGTGGATGCAAGCGAAAACGGTTATGCCGCCGTAGCGTATTTTAGGATGTGCTGTGGGGACGAAATCGCTATTTCACTTATTGGATCAAAAACTAGGGTGGCGCCACTAAAGGTTTTATCGATACCACGTTTAGAGCTGATGGCAGCTGTTATTGGTGCTACGGTTTGCTAAATATATTGAAAAACATCATACCGTTAAGATAAATCGAAAAACACTCTGGTCAGATTCACGAACAGTTTTAAGCTGGATACGCTCCGACCACCGAAAATATCACCAGTTCGTTGCAGTTCGTGTAAGTGAAATTCTCGATATTTCAGAGGTGGACGAGTGGTCCTGGATATCAGGAAAAACGAATGTAGCTGACGAAGCAACACGATGCACAAATAAACCTAATCTATCGAATACAGGGCGCTGGTTTAGCGGCCCTGATTTTTTAAAGTTGCCAGAGAAAGAATGGCGGGAACCCAATACACAACTTTTGGAAACAAAGCTCGAGTTGAAAGAGTGCCATTTAACGGCACGAAGTATAGAACAACTTATAAACTTACAAAGATTTTCTCAGTGGTGCAGAGCATTAAGGGCAACTGCATACGTAATTCGTTTTTGCTACTGCCGTAGAAACAGAGATATCACGCCTTCCTGTGGAAAGGAACTAACTCAAATTGAGTTGCTCAAAGCAGAACTGACTCTTATCAAAGATACGCAGAAAGTATATTTCCAAAATGAAATAAATTGTCTATCACAAAAGAATAAATTAACAAAAACAAATTTTTTGTATAAATTGTCCCCGTATTTGGATCATAAAGGTGTCTTGAGAGTAGGTGGCCGAATTGATTATGCTGATGTTCCGGAGGAACTGAAGCATCCAGCCGTTTTGCCTAAACATTGCCGCCTAACAACCCTTTTAATATTACATTACCATAATCTGTACCGTTATAGTAGCCTTGAGACAGTGGTGAATGAATTGCGGCAAAAATACTATATTCCTAAATTGAGAACCGTTTGTAAATCAACCATTAAGCAGTGTCAAATGTGTAAAATTAAAACTGCGATGCCGGAGATTCCGCAGATGGCAAAATTACCTCGGGCTCGACTGGGTTCGTATCTCTCACCATTCACATTCACGGGTCTTGACTTTTTTGGTCCCATGCTTGTCACTGTTAACCGACATAAAGAAAAGAGATACGGTGCGCTATTTACATGTTTAACGGTACGTGCGGTTCATATTGAAATCGTCTATTCGCTTAATACAAGTTCGTGTATCATGGCAATACGTAAGTTTATTTCGCGAAGAGGCAGCCCAAGAGAATTTTTCAGCGACAATGGTACTAATTTTATCGGTGCTGATCGAGAGTTGCGTGAAGCCTTAAGAGAGGTGGACAAGAACGAGCTAATACGAAGTTTTACAACGTCCTACACCAAATGGAACTTTAACCCACCTTCTGCTCCTCATATGGGAGGAGCATGGGAACGATTAGTTCGATCCGTAAAAACTGTACTCTACAATATTAAAACAGAACGGTTTCCAAGCGATGAAATGCTGCAAAGCATGATGGCTGAAGTCGAAAGTATTATAAATTCCCGTCCTCTTACATATGTCCCAATAGAAAGCAAAAATCAAGAAGCGATCACACCAAATCATATTTTGCTTGGCAACTCCAGTGGCTTAAAACCCCTTGCATCGTACGACGACGAAGGTCTTGTACTTAAAGAAAGTTGGTTGCGTTCACAACAATATGCACAAATCTTTTGGAAGAGATGGGTGACAGAGTACCTGCCTACTTTGACGTGTAAGACAAAGTGGTTTCAAAAAGCCAAACCCATATCGGTGGGAGATTTAGTGATAGTGGTTGATCCAAACAGCCCAAGAAACGTGTGGCCAAAAGGAAAGGTCATCGAAGTTGCCAAATCCGAAGATGGACAAGTACGAAAGGCAAAAGTTTTGACAGTTTGTGGCGTTTTAGAAAGACCTGCTGCAAAATTAGCGGTTTTAGACGTGGCTGAAAGAAAGTAGAGTAAGTCTTCGAAATCTCGCCATACTGTGGGGGAGTGTTACCGCCACTCATAAATCGCTAATATGACATTACTGTTACCGCCACTCATAAATCGCTAATATGACATTACTGTTATCGATATGTAGAGAGATGAGCATGGCAAAATGTTCAATTATTCCTTTTAATTTTCCACGCGGTATAATTATGAGGCCATATTTAATCGAGACCACATACATAGGTATATAAAACACCTACATAGATTTAAGATATTCATTCGTTCAGGTCATAAAGATTACGAAGCTTCGCTTGGAGTAGTCATACATAAAAGTTAGTATATCAGCAGTTTAGTATGTAAGTTTGTATAATGAATTTATTTATAATTTTAGGAATTTTAACATATTAAAGGGTAAGAATAAAGAATTAAAGTTTTTTTAAATTCTTACACTTGTGTTTAAAATCCACATTGGCTATCTTGAGCTTGGGCCGCTTTACCCGCAACAGGACTTTGCTCCTTTTTCCGAAAATGGTAGAAAATTTGCGAAAAAAAATTATTGGAGAACACTATTCCGGCCATTCCTATGAATGTTCCATATTCAAAAGTGTGTTTTTTTGACAATAGGCGACATTCTTCCAAATTTCAACTTTTGAAATTTTAGAAAGGACTTTGCTCCTTTTTCCGAAAATGGTAGAAAATTTGCGAAAAAAATTATTGGGGAACACTATTCCGGCCATTCCTATGAATGTTCCATATTCAAAAGTGTGTTTTTTTGACAATAGGCGACATTCTTCCAAATTTCGACTTTTGAAATTTTAAAAAGGACTTTGCTCCTTTTTCCGAAAATGGTAGAAAATTTGCGAAAAAAAATTATTGCGAAACACTATTCCGGCCATTCCTATGAATATCCAATATTCAAAAGTGTGTTTTTTTGACAATAGGCGACATTCTTCCAAATTTCGACTTTTGAAATTTTAAAAAGGACTTTGGTCCTTTTTCCGAAAATGGTAGAAAATTTGCGAAAAAAAATTATTGCGAAACACTATTCCGGCCATTCCTATGAATGTCCAATATTCAAAAGTGTGTTTTTTTGACAATAGGCGACATTCTTCCAAATTTCGACTTTTGAAATTTTAAAAAGGACTTTGCTCCTTTTTCCGAAAATGGTAGAAAATTTGCGAAAAAAAATTATTGCGAAACACTATTCCGGCCATTCCTATGAATGTCCAATATTCAAAAGTGTGTTTTTTTGACAATAGGCGACATTCTTCCAAATTTCGACTTTTGAAATTTTAAAAAGGACTTTGCTCCTTTTTCCGAAAATGGTAGAAAATTTGCGAAAAAAAATTATTGCGAAACACTATTCCCGCCATTCCTATGAATGTCCAATATTCAAAAGTGTGTTTTTTTGACAATAGGCGACATTCTTCCAAATTTCGACTTTTGAAATTTTAGAAAGGACTTTGCTCTTTTTTCCGAAAATTGTAGGAGATAAGCGAAAAAACATTATTGGAGAACACTCTTCCCGCCATTTCTATGAATGTCCAATATTCAAAAGTCTTAACAGTGTGTTTTTTTGAAAATTGGCGAAATTTTTCCAAATTTCAACTTTTGAAATTTTAGAAAGGACTTTACTCCTTTTTCCGAAAATAGTAGAAAATTTGCGAAAAAAAATTATTGGGGAACACTATTCCGGCCATTCCTATGAATGTTCCATATTCAAAAGTGTGTTTTTTTGACAATAGGCGACATTCTTCCAAATTTCAACTTTTGAAATTTTAGAAAGGACTTTGCTCCTTTTTCCGAAAATGGTAGAAAATTTGCGAAAAAAAATTATTGGGGAACACTATTCCGGCCATTCCTATGAATGTCCAATATTCAAAAGTGTGTTTTTTTGACAATAGGCGACATTCTTCCAATTTTTTACTTTTGGAATTTTAAAAAGGGACTTTGCTCCTTTTTCCGAAAATTGTAGGAGATAAACGAAAAAAAATTATTGGGGAACACTCTTCCGGCCATTTCTATGAATGTCCAATATTCAAAAGTCTTAACAGTGTGTTTTTTTGAAAATTGGCGACATTTTTCCAAATTTCGACTTTTGAAATTTTAAAAAGGACTTTGCTCCTCTTTCCGAAAATGGTAGAAAATTTGCGAAAAAAATTATTGGGGAACACTATTCCGGCCATTCCTATGAATGTCCAATATTCAAAAGTGTGTTTTTTTGACAATAGGCGACATTCTTCCAAATTTCGACTTTTGAAATTTTAGAAAGGACTTTGCTCCTTTTTCCGAAAATTGTAGGAGATAAGCGAAAAAACATTATTGGAGAACACTCTTCCGGCCATTTCTATGAATGTCCAATATTCAAAAGTCTTAACAGTGTGTTTTTTTGAAAATTGGCGACATTTTTCCAAATTTAAACTTTTGAAATTTTAGAAAGGACTTTGCTCCTTTTTCCGAAAATGGTAGAAAATTTGCGAAAAAAAATTATTGCGAAACACTATTCCGGCCATTCCTATGAATGTCCAATATTCAAAAGTGTGTTTTTTTTACAATAGGCGACATTCTTCCAAATTTCGACTTTTGAAATTTTAGAAAGGTCTTTGCTCCTTTTTCCGAAAATTGTAGGAGATAAGCGAAAAAACATTATTGGAGAACACTCTTCCCGCCATTTCTATGAATGTCCAATATTCAAAAGTCTTAACAGTGTGTTTTTTTGAAAATTGGCGAAATTTTTCCAAATTTCAACTTTTGAAATTTTAGAAAGGACTTTGCTCCTTTTTCCGAAAATGGTAGAAAATTTGCGAAAAAAAATTATTGGGGAACACTATTCCGGCCATTCCTATGAATGTCCAATATTCAAAAGTGTGTTTTTTTGACAATAGGCGACATTCTTCCAAATTTCGACTTTTGAAATTTTAGAAAGGACTTTGCTCCTTTTTCCGAAAATTGTAGGAGATAAGCGAAAAAACATTATTGGAGAACACTCTTCCGGCCATTTCTATGAATGTCCAATATTCAAAAGTCTTAACAGTGTGTTTTTTTGAAAATTGGCGACATTTTTCCAAATTTCGACTTTTGAAATTTTAAAAAGGACTTTGCTCCTTTTTCCGAAAATGGTAGAAAATTTGCGAAAAGAAATTATTGGGGAACACTATTCCTGCCATTCCTATGAATGTCCAATATTCAAAAGTGTGTTTTTTACAATAGGCGACATTCTTCCAAATTTTGACTTTTGAAATTTTAAAAAGGACTTTGCTCCTTTTTCCAAAAATGGTAGAAAATTTGCGAAAAAAAATTAAAATTATTGCGAAACACTATTCCGGCCATTCCTATGAATGTCCAATATTCAAAAGTGTGTTTTTTTGACAATAGGCGACATTCTTCCAAATTTCGACTTTTGAAATTTTAAAAAGGACTTTGCTCCTTTTTCCGAAAATGGTAGAAAATTTGCGAAAAAAAATTATTGCGAAACACTATTCCGGCCATTCCTATGAATGTCCAATATTCAAAAGTGTGTTTTTTTGACAATAGGCGACATTCTTCCAAATTTCGACTTTTGAAATTTAAAAAAGGACTTTGCTCCTTTTTCCGAAAATTGTAGAAGATAAGCGAAAAAACATTATTGGAGAACACTCTTCCGGCCATTTCTATGAATGTCCAATATTCAAAAGTCTTAACAGTGTGTTTTTTTGAAAATTGGCGACATTTTTCCAAATTTAAACTTTTGAAATTTTAGAAAGGACTTTGCTCCTTTTTCCGAAAATGGTAGAAAATTTGCGAAAAAAAAATATTGGGGAACACTATTCCGGCCATTCCTATGAATGTCCGATATTCAAAAGTGTGTTTTTTTGACAATAGGCGACATTCTTCCAAATTTCAACTTTTGAAATTTTAGAAAGGACTTTGCTCTTTTTTCCGAAAATGGTAGAAAATTTGCGAAAAAAAATTATTGGGGAACACTATTCCGGCCATTCCTATGAATGTCCAATATTCAAAAGTGTGTTTTTTCGACAATAGGCGACATTCTTCCAAATTTTGACTTTTGAAATTTTAAAAAGGACTTTGCTCCTTTTTTCGAAAATTGTAGGAGATAAGCAAAAAAACATTATTGGAGAACACTCTTCCGGCCATTTCTATGAATGTCCAATATTCAAAAGTGTGTTTTTTCGACAATAGGCGACATTCTTCCAAATTTTGACTTTTGAAATTTTAAAAAGGACTTTGCTACTTTTTCCGAAAATTGTAGGAGATAAGCGAAAAAACATTATTGGAGAACACTCTTCCGGCCATTTCTATGAATGTCCAATATTCAAAAGTCTTAACAGTGTGTTTTTTTGAAAATTGGCGACTTTTTTCCAAATTTAAACTTTTGAAATTTTAGAAAGGACTTTGCTCCTTTTTCCGAAAATGGTAGAAAATTTGCGAAAAAAATTATTAGGGAACACTATTCCGGCCATTCCTATTAATGTTCCATATTCAAAAGTGTGTTTTTTTGACAATAGGCGACATTCTTCAAATTTCAACTTTTGAAATTTTAGAAAGGACTTTGCTCCTTTTTCCGAAAATGGTAGAAAATTTGCGAAAAAAATTATTGGGGAACACTATTCCGGCCATTCCTATGAATGTCCAATATTCAAAAGTGTGTTTTTTTGACAATAGGCGACATTCTTCCAATTTTTTACTTTTGGAATTTTAAAAAGGACTTTGCTCCTTTTTACAAAAATTGTAGGAGATAAGCGAAAAAAAATTATTGGAGAACACTCTTTCGGCCATTTCTATGAATGTCCAATATTCAAAAGTCTTAACAGTGTGTTTTTTTGAATATTGGCGACATTTTTCCAAATTTCGACTTTTGAAATTTTAAAAAGGACTTTGCTCCTTTTTCCGAAAATGGTAGAAAATTTGCGAAAAAAAATTATTGCGAAACACTATTACGGCCATTCCTATGAATGTCCAATATTCAAAAGTGTGTTTTTTTGACAATAGGCGACATTCTTCCAAATTTCGACTTTTGAAATTTTAAAAAGGACTTTGCTCCTTTTTCCGAAAATTGTAGAAGATAAGCGAAAAAACATTATTGGAGAACACTCTTCCGGCCATTTATATGAATGTCCAATATTCAAAAGTCTTAACAGTGTGTTTTTTTGAAAATTGGCGACATTTTTCCAAATTTAAACTTTTGAAATTTTAGAAAGGACTTTGCTCCTTTTTCCGAAAATGGTAGAAAATTTGCGAAAAAAAATTATTGGGGAACACTATTCCGGCCATTCCTATGAATGTCCAATATTCAAAAGTGTGTTTTTTTGACAATAGGCGACATTCTTCCAAATTTCGACTTTTGAAATTTTAAAAAGGGCTTTGCTCCTTTTTCCGAAAATGGTAGAAAATTTGCGAAAAAAATTATTGGGGAACACTATTCCGGCCATTCCTATGAATGTCCAATATTCAAAAGTGTGTCTTTTCGACAATAGGCGACATTCTTCCATATTTCGACTTTTGAAATTTTAAAAAGGACTTTGCTCCTTTTTCCGAAAATGGTAGAAAATTTGCGAAAAAAATTATTGGGGAACACTATTCCGGCCATTCCTATGAATGTCCAATATTCAAAAGTGTGTTGTTTTGACAATAGGCGACATTCTTCCAAATTTCGACTTTTGAAATTTTAAAAAGGACTTTGCTTCTTTTTCCGAAAATTGTAGAAGATAAGCGAAAAAACATTATTGGAGAACACTCTTCCGGCCATTTCTATGAATGTCCAATATTCAAAAGTCTTAACAGTGTGTTTTTTTGAAAATTGGCGGCATTTTTCCAAATTTCGACTTTTGAAATTTTAAAAAGGACTTTGCTCCTTTTTCCGAAAATGGTAGAAAATTTGCGAAAAAAAATTATTGCGAAACACTATTCCGGCCATTCCTATGAATGTCCAATATTCAAAAGTGTGTTTTTTTGACAATAGGCGACATTCTTCCAAATTTCGACTTTTGAAATTTTAAAAAGGACTTTGCTCCTTTTTCCGAAAATGGTAGAAAATTTGCGAAAAAAAATTATTGGGGAACACTATTCCGGCCATTCCTATGAATGTCCAATATTCAAAAGTGTGTTTTTTTGACAATAGGCGACATTCTTCCAAATTTCGACTTTTGAAATTTTAAAAAGGACTTTGCTCCTTTTTCCGAAAATGGTAGAAAATTTGCGAAAAAAAATTATTGCGAAACACTATTCCGGCCATTCCTATGAATGTCCAATATTCAAAAGTGTGTTTTTTTGACAATAGGCGACATTCTTCCAAATTTCGACTTTTGAAATTTTAAAAAGGACTTTGCTCCTTTTTCCGAAAATGGTAGAAAATTTGCGAAAAAAAATTATTGGGGAACACTATTCCGGCCATTCCTATGAATGTCCAATATTCAAAAGTGTGTTTTTTTGACAATAGGCGACATTCTTCCAAATTTCGCCTTTTGAAATTTTAGAAAGGACTTTGCTCCTTTTTCCGAAAATTGTAGAAGATAAGCGAAAAAACATTATTGGAGAACACTCTTCCGGCCATTTCTATGAATGTCCAATATTCAAAAGTCTTAACAGTGTGTTTTTTTGAAAATTGGCGGCATTTTTCCAAATTTCGACTTTTGAAATTTTAAAAAGGACTTTGCTCCTTTTTCCGAAAATGGTAGAAAATTTGCGAAAAAAAATTATTGCGAAACACTATTCCGGCCATTCCTATGAATGTCCAATATTCAAAAGTGTGTTTTTTTGACAATAGGCGACATTCTTCCAAATTTCGACTTTTGAAATTTTAAAAAGGACTTTGCTCCTTTTTCCGAAAATGGTAGAAAATTTGCGAAAAAAAATTATTGGGGAACACTATTCCGGCCATTCCTATGAATGTCCAATATTCAAAAGTGTGTTTTTTTGACAATAGGCGACATTCTTCCAAATTTCGCCTTTTGAAATTTTAGAAAGGACTTTGCTCTTTTTTCCGAAAATTGTAGGAGATAAGCGAAAAAACATTATTGGAGAACACTCTTCCGGCCATTTCTATGAATGTCCAATATTCAAAAATGTGTTTTTTTGACAATAGGCGACATTCTTCCAAATTTCGCCTCTTGAAATTTTAGAAAGGACTTTGCTCTTTTTTCCGAAAATTGTAGGAGATAAGCGAAAAAACATTATTGGAGAACACTCTTCCGGCCATTTCTATGAATGTCCAATATTCAAAAATGTGTTTTTTTGACAATAGGCGACATTCTTCCAAATTTCGACTTTTGAAATTTATAAAAAGGACTTTGCTCCTTTTTCCGAAAATGGTAGAAAATTTGCGAAAAAAAATTATTGCGAAACACTATTCCGGCCATTCCTATGAATGTCCAATATTCAAAAGTGTGTTTTTTTGACAATAGGCGACATTCTTCCAAATTTCGACTTTTGAAATTTTAGAAAGGACTTTGCTCCTTTTTCCGAAAATGGTAGAAAATTTGCGAAAAAAAATTATTGGGGAACACTATTCCGGCCATTCCTATGAATGTCCAATATTCAAAAGTGTGTTTTTTTGACAATAGGCGACATTCTTCCAAATTTCGCCTTTTGAAATTTTAGAAAGGACTTTGCTCTTTTTTCCGAAAATTGTAGGAGATAAGCGAAAAAACATTATTGGAGAACACTCTTCCGGCCATTTCTATGAATGTCCAATATTCAAAAATGTGTTTTTTTGACAATAGGCGACATTCTTCCAAATTTCGCCTTTTGAAGTTTTAGAAAGGACTTTGCTCTTTTTTCCGAAAATTGTAGGAGATAAGCGAAAAAACATTATTGGAGAACACTCTTCCGGCCATTTCTATGAATGTCCAATATTCAAAAGTCTTAACAGAGTTTTTTTTGAAAATTGGCGGCATTTTTCCAAATTTCGAAATGGTAAAAAATTTGCGAAAAAAAATTATTGGGGAACACTATTCCGGCCATTCCTATGAATGTCCAATATTCAAAAGTGTGTTTTTTCGACAAAAGGCGACATTCTTCCAAATTTCAACTTTTGAAATTTTAGAAAGGACTTTGCTCCTTTTTCCGAAAATGGTAGAAAATTTGCGAAAAAAATTATTGGGGAACACTATTCCGGCCATTCCTATGAATGTCCAATATTCAAAAGTGTGTTTTTTTGACAATAGGCGACATTCTTCCAATTTTTTACTTTTGGAATTTTAAAAAGGACTTTGCTCCTTTTTACAAAATTGTAGGAGATAAGCGAAAAAAAATTATTGGAGAACACTCTTTCGGCCATTTCTATGAATGTCCAATATTCAAAAGTCTTAACAGTGTGTTTTTTTGAATATTGGCGACATTTTTCCAAATTTCGACTTTTGAAATTTTAAAAAGGACTTTGCTCCTTTTTCCGAAAATGGTAAAAATTTGCGAAAAAAATTATTGGGGAACACTATTCCGGCCATTCCTATGAATGTCCAATATTCAAAAGTGTGTTTTTTTGACAATAGGCGACATTCTTCCAAATTTCGACTTTTGAAATTTTAAAAAGGACTTTGCTCCTTTTTCCGCAAATTGTAGAAGATAAGCGAAAAAACATTATTGGAGAACACTCTTCCGGCCATTTCTATGAATGTCCAATATTCAAAAGTCTTAACAGTGTGTTTTTTTGAAAATTGGCGACATTTTTCCAAATTTAAACTTTTGAAATTTTAGAAAGGACTTTGCTCCTTTTTCCGAAAATGGTAGAAAATTTGCGAAAAAAATTATTGGGGAACACTATTCCGGCCATTCCTATGAATGTCCAATATTCAAAAGTGTGTTTTTTTGACAATAGGCGACATTCTTCCAAATTTCGACTTTTGAAATTTTAAAAAGGACTTTGCTCCTTTTTCCGAAAATTGTAGAAGATAAGCGAAAAAACATTATTGGAGAACACTCTTCCGGCCATTTCTATGAATGTCCAATATTCAAAAGTCTTAACAGTGTGTTTTTTTGAAAATTGGCGACATTCTTCCAAATTTCGACTTTTGAAATTTTAAAAAGGACTTTGGTCCTTTTTCCGAAAATGGTAGAAAATTTGCGAAAAAAAGTTATTGCGAAACACTATTCCGGCCATTCCTATGAATTTCCAATATTCAAAAGTGTGTTTTTTTGACAATAGGCGACATTCTTCCAAATTTCGACTTTTGAAATTTTAAAAAGGACTTTGCTCCTTTTTCCGAAAATTGTAGAAGATAATCGAAAAAACATTATTGGAGAACACTCTTCCGGCCATTTCTATGAATGTCCAATATTCAAAAGTCTTAACAGTGTGTTTTTTTGAAAATTGGCGGCATTTTTCCAAATTTCGACTTTTGAAATTTTAAAAAGGACTTTGCTCCTTTTTCCGAAAATGGTAGAAAATTTGCGAAAAAAAAATTATTGCGAAACACTATTCCGGCCATTCCTATGAATGTCCAATATTCAAAAGTGTGTTTTTTTGACAATAGGCGACATTCTTCCAAATTTCGACTTTTGAAATTTTAAAAAGGACTTTGCTCCTTTTTCCGAAAATGGTAGAAAATTTGCGAAAAAAAATTATTGCGAAACACTATTCCGGCCATTCCTATGAATGTCCAATATTCAAAAGTGTGTTTTTTTGACAATAGGCGACATTCTTCCAAATTTCGACTTTTGAAATTTTAAAAAGGACTTTGCTCCTTTTTCCGAAAATTGTAGAAGATAAGCGAAAAAACATTATTGGAGAACACTCTTCCGGCCATTTCTATGAATGTCCAATATTCAAAAGTCTTAACAGTGTGTTTTTTTGAAAATTGGCGGCATTTTTCCAAATTTCGACTTTTGAAATTTTAAAAAGGACTTTGCTCCTTTTTCCGAAAATGGTAGAAAATTTGCGAAAAAAAATTATTGCGAAACACTATTCCGGCCATTCCTATGAATGTCCAATATTCAAAAGTGTGTTTTTTTGACAATAGGCGACATTCTTCCAAATTTCGACTTTTGAAATTTTAAAAAGGACTTTGCTCCTTTTTCCGAAAATGGTAGAAAATTTGCGAAAAAAAATTATTGGGGAACACTATTTCGGCCATTCCTATGAATGTCCAATATTCAAAAGTGTTTTTTTTTGACAATAGGCGACATTCTTCCAAATTTCACCTTTTGAAATTTTAGAAAGGACTTTGCTCTTTTTTACGAAAATTGTAGGAGATAAGCGAAAAAACATTATTGGAGAACACTCTTCCGGCCATTTCTATGAATGTCCAATATTCAAAAATGTGTTTTTTTGACAATAGGCGACATTCTTCCAAATTTCGCCTTTTGAAATTTTAGAAAGGACTTTGCTCTTTTTTCCGAAAATTGTAGGAGATAAGCGAAAAAACATTATTGAAGAACACTCTTCCGGCCATTTCTATGAATGTCCAATATTCAAAAATGTGTTTTTTTGACAATAGGCGACATTCTTCCAAATTTCGACTTTTGAAATTTTAAAAAGGACTTTGCTCCTTTTTCCGAAAATGGTAGAAAATTTGCGAAAAAAAATTATTGCGAAACACTATTCCGGCCATTCCTATGAATGTCCAATATTCAAAAGTGTGTTTTTTTGACAATAGGCGACATTCTTCCAAATTTCGACTTTTGAAATTTTAAAAAGGACTTTGCTCCTTTTTCCGAAAATGGTAGAAAATTTGCGAAAAAAAATTATTGGGGAACACTATTCCGGCCATTCCTATGAATGTCCAATATTCAAAAGTGTTTTTTTTTGACAATAGGCGACATTCTTCCAAATTTCACCTTTTGAAATTTTAGAAAGGACTTTGCTCTTTTTTACGAAAATTGTAGGAGATAAGCGAAAAAACATTATTGGAGAACACTCTTCCGGCCATTTCTATGAATGTCCAATATTCAAAAATGTGTTTTTTTGACAATAGGCGACATTCTTCCAAATTTCGCCTTTTGAAATTTTAGAAAGGACTTTGCTCTTTTTTCCGAAAATTGTAGGAGATAAGCGAAAAAACATTATTGGAGAACACTCTTCCGGCCATTTCTATGAATGTCCAATATTCAAAAATGTGTTTTTTTGACAATAGGCGACATTCTTCCAAATTTCGACTTTTGAAATTTTAAAAAGGACTTTGCTCCTTTTTCCGAAAATGGTAGAAAATTTGGGAAAAAAAATTATTGCGAAACACTATTCCGGCCATTCCTATGAATGTCCAATATTCAAAAGTGTGTTTTTTTGACAATAGGCGACATTCTTCCAAATTTCGACTTTTGAAATTTTAAAAAGGACTTTGCTCCTTTTTCCGAAAATGGTAGAAAATTTGCGAAAAAAAATTATTGGGGAACACTATTCCGGCCATTCCTATGAATGTCCAATATTCAAAAGTGTGTTTTTTTGACAATAGGCGACATTCTTCCAAATTTCGCCTTTTGAAATTTTAGAAACGACTTTGCTCTTTTTTCCGAAAATTGTAGGAGATAAGCGAAAAAACATTATTGGAGAACACTCTTCCGGCCATTTCTATGAATGTCCAATATTCAAAAATGTGTTTTTTTGACAATAGGCGACATTCTTCCAAATTTCGCCTTTTGAAATTTTAGAAAGGACTTTGCTCTTTTTTCCGAAAATTGTAGGAGATAAGCGAAAAAACATTATTGGAGAACACTCTTCCGGCCATTTCTATGAATGTCCAATATTCAAAAATGTGTTTTTTTGACAATAGGCGACATTCTTCCAAATTTCGACTTTTGAAATTTTAAAAAGGACTTTGCTCCTTTTTCCGAAAATGGTAGCAAATTTGCGAAAAAAAATTATTGGGGAACACTATTCCGGCCATTCCTATGAATGTCCAATATTCAAAAGTGTGTTTTTTTGACAATAGGCGACATTCTTCCAAATTTCGACTTTTGAAATTTTAAAAAGGACTTTGCTCCTTTTTCCGAAAATGGTAGAAAATTTGCGAAAAAAAAATATTGGGGAACACTATTCCTGCCATTCCTATGAATGTCCAATATTCAAAAATGTGTTTTTTTGACAATAGGCGACATTCTTCCAAATTTCGACTTTTGAAATTTTAAAAAGGACTTTGCTCCTTTTTCCGAAAATGGTAGAAAATTTGCGAAAAAAAATTATTGGGGAACACTATTCCGGCCATTTCTATGAATGTCCAATATTCAAAAGTGTTTTTTTTTGACATTTTTCCAAATTTCGACTTTTGAAATTTTAAAAAGGACTTAGCTCCTTTTTCCGAAAATGGTAGAAAATTTGCGAAAAAAAATTATTGGAGAACACTATTCCGGCCATTCCTATGAATGTCCAATATTCAAAAATGTGTTTTTTTGACAATAGGCGACATTCTTCCAAATTTCGACTTTTGAAATTTTAAAAAGGACTTTGCTCCTTTTTCCGAAAATGGTAGAAAATTTGCAAAAAAAAATTATTGGGGAACACTATTCCGGCCATTCCTATGAATGTCCAATATTCAAAAGTCTTAACAGTGTGTTTTTTTGAAAATTGGCGACATTTTTCCAAATTTCAACTTTTGAAATTTTAGAAAGGACTTTGCTCCTTTTTCCGAAAATGGTAGAAAATTTGCGAAAAAAAATTATTGGGGAACACTATTCCGGCCATTCCTATGAATGTTCCATATTCAAAAGTGTGTTTTTTTGACAATAGGCGACATTCTTTCAAATTTCAACTTTTGAAATTTTAGAAATGACTTTGCTCCTTTTTCCGAAAATTGTAGGAGATAAACGAAAAAAAATTATTGGAGAACACTCTTCCGGCCATTTCTATGAATGTCCAATATTCAAAAATGTGTTTTTTTGACAATAGGCGACATTCTTCCAAATTTCGACTTTTGAAATTTTAAAAAGGACTTTGCTCCTTTTTCCGAAAATGGTAGAAAATTTGCGAAAAAAAATTATTGGGGAACTATTCCGGCCATTCCTATGAATGTCCAATATTCAAAAATGTGTTTTTTTGACAATAGGCGACATTCTTCCAAATTTCGACTTTTGAAATTTTAAAAAGGACTTTGCTCCTTTTTCCGAAAATGGTAGAAAATTTGCGAAAAAAAATTATTGGGGAACACTATTCCGGCCATTCCTATGAATGTCCAATATTCAAAAGTGTGTTTTTTTGACAATAGGCGACATTCTTCCAAATTTCGACTTTTGAAATTTTAGAAAGGACTTTGCTCCTTTTTCCGAAAATTGTAGGAGATAAGCGAAAAAACATTATTGGAGAACACTCTTCCGGCCATTTCTATGAATGTCCAATATTCTAAAGTCTTAACAGTGTGTTTTTTTGAAAATTGGTGACATTTTTCCAAATTTCGACTTTTGAAATTTTAAAAAGGACTTTGCTCCGTTTTCCGAAAATGGTAGAAAATTTGCGAAAAAAAATTATTGGGGAACACTATTCCGGCCATTCCTATGAATGTCCAATATTCAAAAGTGTGTTTTTTGACAATAGGCGACATTCTTCCAAATTTCGACTTTTGAAATTTTAGAAAGGACTTTGCTCCTTTTTCCGAAAATTGTAGGAGATAAGCGAAAAAACATTATTGGAGAACACTCTTCCGGCCATTTCTATGAATGTCCAATATTCTAAAGTCTTAACAGTGTGTTTTTTTTTAAAATTGGTGACATTTTTCCAAACTTCGACTTTTGAAATTTTAAAAAGGACTTTGCTCCGTTTTCCGAAAATGGTAGAAAATTTGCGAAAAAAAATTATTGGGGAACACTATTCAGGCCATTCCCATGAATGTCCAATATTCAAAAGTGTGTTTTTTTGACAATAGGCGACATTCTTCCAAATTTTGACTTCTGGAATTTTAAAAAGGACTTTGCTCCTTTTTCCGAAAATGGTAGAAAATTTGCGAAAAACATTATTGGGGAACACTATTCCGGCCATTTCTATGAATGTCCATTATTCAAAAGTGTTTTTTTTTTGACAATAGGCGACATTCTGCCAAATTTCGACTTTTGAAATTTTAAAAAGGACTTTGCTCCTTTTTCCGAAAATGGTAGAAAATTTGCGAAAAAAAATTATTGGGGAACACTATTCCGGCCATTCCTATGAATGTCCAATATTCAAAAGTCTTAACAGTGTGTTTTTTTGAAAATTGGCGACATTTTTCCAAATTTCAACTTTTGAAATTTTAGAAAGGACTTTGCTCCTTTTTCCGAAAATGGTAGAAAATTTGCGAAAAAAAATTATTGGGGAACACTATTCCGGCCATTCCTATGAATGTTCCATATTCAAAAGTGTGTTTTTTTGACAATAGGCGACATTCTTCCAAATTTAAACTTTTGAAATTTTAGAAATGACTTTGCTCCTTTTTCCGAAAATTGTAGGAGATAAACGAAAAAAAATTATTGGAGAACACTCTTCCGGCCATTTCTATGAATGTCCAATATTCAAAAATGTGTTTTTTTGACAATAGGCGACATTCTTCCAAATTTCGACTTTTGAAATTTTAAAAAGGACTTTGCTCCTTTTTCCGAAAATGGTAGAAAATTTGCGAAAAAAAATTATTGGGGAACACTATTCCGGCCATTCCTATGAATGTCCAATATTCAAAAGTGTGTTTTTTTGACAATAGGCGACATTCTTCCAAATTTCGACTTTTGAAATTTTAGAAAGGACTTTGCTCCTTTTTCCGAAAATTGTAGGAGATAAGCGAAAAAACATTATTGGAGAACACTCTTCCGGCCATTTCTATGAATGTCCAATATTCTAAAGTCTTAACAGTGTGTTTTTTTGAAAATTGGTGACATTTTTCCAAATTTCGACTTTTGAAATTTTAAAAAGGACTTTGCTCCGTTTTCCGAAAATGGTAGAAAATTTGCGAAAAAAAATGATTGGGGAACACTATTCCGGCCATTCCTATGAATGTCCAATATTCAAAAGTGTGTTTTTTGACAATAGGCGACATTCTTCCAAATTTCGACTTTTGAAATTTTAGAAAGGACTTTGCTCCTTTTTCCGAAAATTGTAGGAGATAAGCGAAAAAACATTATTGGAGAACACTCTTCCGGTCATTTCTATGAATGTCCAATATTCTAAAGTCTTAACAGTGTGTTTTTTTTTAAAATTGGTGACATTTTTCCAAACTTCGACTTTTGAAATTTTAAAAAGGACTTTGCTCCGTTTTCCGAAAATGGTAGAAAATTTGCGAAAAAAAATTATTGGGGAACACTATTCAGGCCATTCCCATGAATGTCCAATATTCAAAAGTGTGTTTTTTTGACAATAGGCAACATTCTTCCAAATTTTGACTTCTGGAATTTTAAAAAGGACTTTGCTCCTTTTTCCGAAAATTGTAGGAGATAAGCGAAAAAACATTATTGGAGAACACTCTTCCGGCCATTTCTATGAATGTCCAATATTCTAAAGTCTTAACAGTGTGTTTTTTTGAAAATTGGTGACATTTTTCCAAATTTCGACTTTTGAAATTTTAAAAAGGACTTTGCTCCGTTTTCCGAAAATAGTAGAAAATTTGCGAAAAAAAATTATTGGGGAACACTATTCCGGCCATTCCTATGAATGTCCAATATTCAAAAGTGTTTTTTTTTTTGACAATAGGCGACATTCTTCCAAATTTCGACTTTTGAAATTTTAAAAAGGACTTTGCTCCTTTTTCCGAAAATGGTAAAAAAATTTGCGAAAAAAAATTATTGGGGAACACTATTCCGGCCATTCCTATGAATGTCCAATATTCAAAATTGTGTTTTTTTGACAATAGGCGACATTCTTCCAAATTTCGACTTTTGAAATTTTAAAAAGGACTTTGCTCCTTTTTCCGAAAATGGTAGAAAATTTGCGAAAAAAAATTATTGGGGAACACTATTCCGGCTATTCCCATGAATGTCCAATATTCAAAAGTGTGTTTTTTTGACAATAGGCGACATTCTTCCAAATTTTGACTTCTGGAATTTTAAAAAGGACTTTGCTCCTTTTTCCGAAAATTGTAGGAGATAAGCGAAAAAACATTATTGGAGAACACTCTTCCGGCCATTTCTATGAATGTCCAATATTCTAAAGTCTTAACAGTGTGTTTTTTTGACAATAGGCGACATTCTTCCAAATTTCGACTTTTGAAATTTTAAAAAGGACTTTGCTCCGTTTTCCGAAAATGGTAGAAAATTTGCGAAAAAAAATAATTGGGGAACACTATTCCGGCCATTCCTATAAATGTCCAATATTCAAAAGTGTGTTTTTTGACAATAGGCGACATTCTTCCTAATTTCGACTTTTGAAATTTTAAAAAGGACTTTGCTCCTTTTTCCGAAAATGGTAGAAAATTTGCGAAAAAAAATTATTGGGGAACACTATTCCGGCTATTCCCATGAATGTCCAATATTCAAAAGTGTGTTTTTTTGACAATAGGCGACATTCTTCCAAATTTTGACTTCTGGAATTTTAAAAAGGACTTTGCTCCTTTTTCCGAAAATTGTAGGAGATAAGCGAAAAAACATTATTGGAGAACACTCTTCCGGCCATTTCTATGAATGTCCAATATTCTAAAGTCTTAACAGTGTGTTTTTTTGACAATAGGCGACATTCTTCCAAATTTCGACTTTTGAAATTTTAAAAAAGACTTTGCTCCTTTTTCCGAAAATGGTAGAAAATTTGCGAAAAAAAATTATTGGGGAACACTATTCCGGCCATTCCCATGAATGTCCAATATTCAAAAGTGTGTTTTTTTTTGACAATAGGCGACATTCTTCCAAATTTCGACTTTTGAAATTTTAAAAAGGACTTTGCTCCTTTTTCCGAAAATGGTAGAAAATTTGCGAAAAAAAATTATTGGGGAACACTATTCCGGCCATTCCCATGAATGTCCAATATTCAAAAGTGTGTTTTTTTGACAATAGGCGACATTCTTCCAAATTTTGACTTCTGGAATTTTAAAAAGGACTTTGCTCCTTTTTCCGAAAATTGTAGGAGATAAGCGAAAAAACATTATTGGAGAACACTCTTCCGGCCATTTCTATGAATGTCCAATGTTCAAAAGTCTTAACAGTGTGTTTTTTTGAAAATTGGCGGCATTTTTCCAAATTTCGACTTTTGAAATTTTAAAAAGGACTTTGGTCATTTTTCCGAAAATGGTAGAAAATTTGCGAAAAAAAACTATTGGGGAACACTATTCCGGCCATTCCTATGAATGTCCAATGTTCAAAAGTCTTAACAGTGTGTTTTTTTGAAAATTGGCGGCATTTTTCCAAATTTCGACTTTTGAAATTTTAAAAAGGACTTTGGTCATTTTTCCGAAAATGGTAGAAAATTTGCGAAAAAAAATTATTGGGGAACACTATTCCGGCCATTCCTATGAATGTCCAATATTCAAAAGTGTGTTTTTTTGACAATAGGCGACATTCTTCCAAATTTTGACTTTTGAAATTTTAAAAAGGACTTTGCTCCTTTTTCCGAAAATGGTAGAAAATTTGCGAAAAAAAATTATTGCGAAACACTATTCCGGCCATTCCTATGAATGTCCAATATTCAAAAGTGTGTTTTTTTGACAATAGGCGACATTCTTCCAAATTTCGACTTTTGAAATTTTAAAAAGGACTTTGCTCGTTTTTCCGAAAATTGTAGGAGATAAGCGAAAAAACATTATTGGAGAACACTCTTCCGGTCATTTCTATGAATGTCCAATATTCTAAAGTCTTAACAGTGTGTTTTTTTTAAAAATTGGTGACATTTTTCCAAACTTCGACTTTTGAAATTTTAAAAAGGACTTTGCTCCGTTTTCCGAAAATGGTAGAAAATTTGCGAAAAAAAATTATTGGGGAACACTATTCAGGCCATTCCCATGAATGTCCAATATTCAAAAGTGTGTTTTTTTGACAATAGGCAACATTCTTCCAAATTTTGACTTCTGGAATTTTAAAAAGGACTTTGCTCCTTTTTCCGAAAATTGTAGGAGATAAGCGAAAAAACATTATTGGAGAACACTCTTCCGGCCATTTCTATGAATGTCCAATATTCTAAAGTCTTAACAGTGTGTTTTTTTGACAATAGGCGACATTCTTCCAAATTTCGACTTTTGAAATTTTAAAAAAGACTTTGCTCCTTTTTCCGAAAATGGTAGAAAATTTGCGAAAAAAAATTATTGGGGAACACTATTCCGGCCATTCCCACGAATGTCCAATATTCAAAAGTGTGTTTTTTTTTGACAATAGGCGACATTCTTCCAAATTTCGGCTTTTGAAATTTTAAAAAGGACTTTGCTCCGTTTTCCGAAAATGGTAGAAAATTTGCGAAAAAAAATTATTGGGGAACACTATTCCGGCCATTCCTATGAATGTCCAATATTCAAAAGTGTTTTTTTTTTGACAATAGGCGACATTCTTCCAAATTTCGACTTTTGAAATTTTAAAAAGGACTTTGCTCCTTTTTCCGAAAATGGTAGAAAATTTGCGAAAAAAAATTATTGGGGAACACTATTCCGGCCATTCCTATGAATGTCCAATATTCAAAATTGTGTTTTTTTTGACAATAGGCGACATTCTTCCAAATTTCGACTTTTGAAATTTTAAAAAGGACTTTGCTCCTTTTTCCGAAAATGGTAGAAAATTTGCGAAAAAAAATTATTGGGGAACTCTATTCCGGCTATTCCCATGAATGTCCAATATTCAAAAGTGTGTTTTTTTGACAATAGGCGACATTCTTCCAAATTTTGACTTCTGGAATTTTAAAAAGGACTTTGCCCCTTTTTCCGAAAATTGTAGGAGATAAGCAAAAAAACATTATTGGAGAACACTCTTCCGGCCATTTCTATGAATGTCCAATATTCTAAAGTCTTAACAGTGTGTTTTTTTGACAATAGGCGACATTCTTCCAAATTTCGACTTTTGAAATTTTAAAAAGGACTTTGCTCCTTTTTCCGAAAATGGTAGAAAATTTGCGAAAAAAAATTATTGGGGAACAGTATTCCGGCCATTCCTATGAATGTCCAATATTCAAAAGTGTTTTTTTTTTGACAATAGGCGACATTCTTCCTAATTTCGACTTTTGAAATTTTAAAAAGGACTTTGCTCCTTTTTCCGAAAATGGTAGAAAATTTGCGAAAAAAAATTATTGGGGAACACTATTCCGGCTATTCCCATGAATGTCCAATATTCAAAAGTGTGTTTTTTTGACAATAGGCGACATTCTTCCAAATTTTGACTTCTGGAATTTTAAAAAGGACTTTGCTCCTTTTTCCGAAAATTGTAGGAGATAAGCGAAAAAACATTATTGGAGAACACTCTTCCGGCCATTTCTATGAATGTCCAATATTCTAAAGTCTTAACAGTGTGTTTTTTTGACAATAGGCGACATTCTTCCAAATTTCGACTTTTGAAATTTTAAAAAAGACTTTGCTCCTTTTTCCGAAAATGGTAGAAAATTTGCGAAAAAAAATTATTGGGGAACACTATTCCGGCCATTCCCATGAATGTCCAATATTCAAAAGTGTGTTTTTTTTTTACAATAGGCGACATTCTTCCAAATTTCGACTTTTGAAATTTTAAAAAGGACTTTGCTCCTTTTTCCGAAAATGGTAGAAAATTTGCGAAAAAAAATTATTGGGGAACACTATTCCGGCCATTCCCATGAATGTCCAATATTCAAAAGTGTGTTTTTTTGACAATAGGCGACATTCTTCCAAATTTTGACTTCTGGAATTTTAAAAAGGACTTTGCTCCTTTTTCCGAAAATTGTAGGAGATAAGCGAAAAAACATTATTGGAGAACACTCTTCCGGCCATTTCTATGAATGTCCAATGTTCAAAAGTCTTAACAGTGTGTTTTTTTGAAAATTGGCGGCATTTTTCCAAATTTCGACTTTTGAAATTTTAAAAAGGACTTTGGTCATTTTTCCGAAAATGGTAGAAAATTTGCGAAAAAAAACTATTGGGGAACACTATTCCGGCCATTCCTATGAATGTCCAATATTCAAAAATGTGTTTTTTTGACAATAGGCGACATTCTTCCAAATTTTGACTTTTGAAATTTTAAAAAGGACTTTGCTCCTTTTTCCGAAAATGGTAGAAAATTTGCGAAAAAAAATAATTGCGAAACACTATTCCGGCCATTCCTATGAATGTCCAATATTCAAAAGTGTGTTTTTTTGCCAATAGGCGACATTCTTCCAAATTTCGACTTTTGAAATTTTAAAAAGGACTTTGCTCCTTTTTCCGAAAATGGTAGAAAATTTGCGAAAAAAAATTATTCGGGAACACTATTCCGGCCATTCCCATGAATGTCCAATATTCAAAAGTGTGTTTTTTTGACAATAGGCGACATTCTTTCAAATTTTGACTTTTGGAATTTTAAAAAGGACTTTGCTCCTTTTTCCGAAAATTGTAGGAGATAAGCGAAAAAACATTATTGGAGAACACTCTTCCGGCCATTTCTATGAATGTCCAATATTCAAAAGTGTTTTTTTTGACAATAGGCGACATTCTTTCAAATTTCGACTTTTGAAATTTTAGAAAGGACTTTGCTCCTTTTTCCGAAAATGGTAAAAAATTTGCGAAAAAAATTATTGGGGAACACTATTCCGGCCATTCCTATGAATGTCCAATATTCAAAAGTGTGTTTTTTTGGAAATAGGCGACATTCTTCCAAATTTCGACTTTTGAAATTTTAGAAAGGACTTTGCTCCTTTTTCCGAAAATTGTAGGAGATAAACGAAAAAAAATTATTGGAGAACACTCTTCCGGCCATTTCTATGAATGTCCAATATTCAAAAGTCTTAACAGTGTGTTTTTTTGAAAATTGGCGGCATTTTTCCAAATTTTGACTTTTGAAATTTTAAAAAAGGACTTTGCTCCTTTTCCCGAAAATGGTAGAAAATTTGCGAAAAAAAATTATTGGGGAACACTATTCCGGCCATTCCTATGAATGTCCAATATTCAAAAATGTGTTTTTTTGACAATAGGCGACATTCTTCCAAATTTCGACTTTTGAAATTTTAAAAAGGACTTTGCTCCTTTTTCCGAAAATGGTAGAAAATTTGCGAAAAAAAATTATTGCGAAACACTACTCCGGCCATTCCTATGAATGTCCAATATTCAAAAGTGTTTTTTTTTGACAATAGGCGACATTCTTCCAAATTTCGACTTTTGAAATTTTAGAAAGGACTTTGCTCCTTTTTCCGAAAATGGTAGAAAATTTGCGAAAAAAATTATTGGGGAACACTATTCCGGCCATTCCTATGAATGTCCAATATTCAAAAGTGTGTTTTTTTTTGACAATAGGCGACATTCTTCCAAATTTCGACTTTTGAAATTTTAGAAAGGACTTTGCTCCTTTTTCCGAAAATTGTAGGAGATAAGCGAAAAAACATTATTGGAGAACACTCTTCCGGCCATTTCTATGAATGTCCAATATTCAAAAGTGTTTTTTTTTTTGACAATAGGCGACATTCTTCCAAATTTCGACTTTTGAAATTTTAAAAAGGACTTTGCTCCTTTTTCCGAAAATGGTAGAAAATTTGCGAAAAAAATTATTGGGGAACACTATTCCGGCTATTCCTATGAATGTCCAATATTCAAAAGTGTGTTTTTTTTGACAATAGGCGACATTCTTCCAAATTTCGACTTTTGAAATTTTAAAAAGGACTTTGCTCCTTTTTCCGAAAATGGTAGAAAATTTGCGAAAAAAATTATTGGGGAACACTCTTCCGGCCATTTCTATGAATGTCCAATATTCAAAAGTGTTTTTTTTTTGACAATAGGCGACATTCTTCCAAATTTCGACTTTTGAAATTTTAAAAAGGACTTTGCTCCTTTTTCCGAAAATGGTAGAAAATTTGCGAAAAAAAATTATTGGGGAACACTATTCTATTCTTCCAAATTTCAACTTTTGAAATTTTAAAAAGGACTTTGCTCCTTTTTCCGAAAATGGTAGAAAATTTGCGAAAAAAAATTATTGCGAAACACTATTCCGGCCATTCCTATGAATGTCCAATATTCAAAAGTGTGTTTTTTCTACAACAGGCGACATTCTTCCAAATTTTGACTTTTGAAATTTTAAAAAGGACTTTGCTCCTTTTTCCGAAAATGGTAGAAAATTTGCGAAAAAAAATTATTGGGGAACACTATTCCGGCCATTCCTATGAATGTCCAATATTCAAAAGTGTGTTTTTTTGACAATAGGCGACATTCTTCCAAATTTCGAATTTTGAAATTTTAAAAAGGATTTTGCTCCTTTTTCCGAAAATGGTAGAAAATTTGCGAAAAAAAATTATTGGGGAACACTATTCCGGCCATTCCTATGAATATCCAATATTCAAAAGTGTGTTTTTTGAAAATTGGCGGCATTTTTCCAAATTTTGACTTTTGAAATTTTAAAAAGGACTTTGCTCCTTTTCCCGAAAATGGTAGAAAATTTGCGAAAAAAAATTATTGGGGAACACTATTCCGGCCATTCCTATGAATGTCCAATATTCAAAAATGTGTTTTTTTGACAATAGGCGACATTCTTCCAAATTTCGACTTTTGAAATTTTAAAAAGGACTTTGCTCCTTTTTCCGAAAATGGTAGAAAATTTGCGAAAAAAAATTATTGCGAAACACTATTCCGGCCATTCCTATGAATGTCCAATATTCAAAAGTGTTTTTTTTGACAATAGGCGACATTCTTCCAAATTTCGACTTTTGAAATTTTAGAAAGGACTTTGCTCCTTTTTCCGAAAATGGTAGAAAATTTGCGAAAAAAATTATTGGGGAACACTATTCCGGCCATTCCTATGAATGTCCAATACTCAAAAGTGTGTTTTTTTGACAATAGGCGACATTCTTCCAAATTTCGACTTTTGAAATTTTAGAAAGGACTTTGCTCCTTTTTCCGAAAATTGTAGGAGATAAGCGAAAAAACATTATTGGAGAACACTCTTCCGGCCATTTCTATGAATGTCCAATATTCAAAAGTGTTTTTTTTTTGACAATAGGCGACATTCTTCCAAATTTCGACTTTTGAAATTTTAAAAAGGACTTTGCTCCTTTTTCCGAAAATGGTAGAAAATTTGCGAAAAAAATTATTGGGGAACACTCTTCCGGCCATTTCTATGAATGTCCAATATTCAAAAGTGTTTTTTTTTTGACAATAGGCGACATTCTTCCAAATTTCGACTTTTGAAATTTTAAAAAGGACTTTGCTCCTTTTTCCGAAAATGGTAGAAAATTTGCGAAAAAAAATTATTGGGGAACCTTATTCCGGCCATTCCTATGAATGTCAAATATTCAAAAGTGTGTTTTTTTGACAATAGGCGACATTCTTCCAAATTTCGACTTTTGAAATTTTAAAAAGGACTTTGCTCCTTTTTCCGAAAATGGTTAAAAATTTGCGAAAAAAAATTATTGGGGAACACTATTCTATTCTTCCAAATTTCAACTTTTGAAATTTTAAAAAGGACTTTGCTCCTTTTTCCGAAAATGGTAGAAAATTTGCGAAAAAAAATTATTGCGAAACACTATTCCGGCCATTCCTATGAATGTCCAATATTCAAAAGTGTGTTTTTTCTACAACAGGCGACATTCTTCCAAATTTTGACTTTTGAAATTTTAAAAAGGACTTTGCTCCTTTTTCCGAAAATGGTAGAAAATTTGCGAAAAAAAATTATTGGGGAACACTATTCCGGCCATTCCTATGAATGTCCAATATTCAAAAGTGTGTTTTTTTGACAATAGGCGACATTCTTCCAAATTTCGACTTTTGAAATTTTAAAAAGGACTTTGCTCCTTTTTCCGAAAATGGTAGAAAATTTGCGAAAAAAAATTATTGGGGAACACTATTCCGGCCATTCCTATGAATATCCAATATTCAAAAGTGTGTTTTTTGACAATAGGCGACATTCTTCCAAATTTCGAATTTTGAAATTTTAGAAAGGACTTTGCTCCTTTTTCCGAAAATTGTAAGAGATAAGCGAAAAAACATTATTGGAGAACACTATTCCGGCCATTCCTATGAATGTCCAATATTCAAAAGTCTTAACAGTGTGTTTTTTTGAAAATTGGCGGCATTTTTCCAAATTTCGACTTTTGAAATTTTAAAAAGGACTTTGCTCCTTTTTCCGAAAATGATAGAAAATTTGGGAAAAAAAATTATTGGGGAACACTATTCCGGCCATTTCTATGAATGTCCAATATTCAAAAGTGTTTTTCTTTGACAATAGGCGACATTCTTCCAAATTTCGACTTTTGAAATTTTAAAAAGGACTTTGCTCCTTTTTCCGAAAATGGTAGAAAATTTGCGGAAAAAAATTATTGGGAAACACTATTCCGGCCATTCCTATGAATGTCCAATATTCAAAAGTGTTTTTTTTTGACAATAGGCGACATTCTTCCAAATTACGACTTTTGAAATTTTAAAAAGGACTTTGCTCCTTTTTCCGAAAATTGTAGGAGATAAGCGAAAAAACATTATTGGAGAACACTCTTCCGGCCATTTCTATGAATGTCCAATATTCAAAAGTCTTAACAATGTGTTTTTTTGAAAATTGGTGACATTTTTCCATATTTCGACTTTTGAAATTTTAAAAAGGACTTTGCTCCTTTTTCCGAAAATTGTAGAAGATAAGCGAAAAAACATTATTGGAGAACACTATTCCGGCCATTCCTATGAATGTCCAATATTCAAAAGTGTGTTTTTTCGACAATAGGCGACATTCTTCCAAATTTCGACTTTTGAAATTTTAGAAAGGACTTTGCTCCTTTTTCCGAAAATTGTAGGAGATAAGCGAAAAAACATTATTGGAGAACACTCTTCCGGCCATTTCTATGAATGTCCAATATTCAAAAGTCTTAACAATGTGTTTTTTTGAAAATTGGTGACATTTTTCCATATTTCGACTTTTGAAATTTTAAAAAGGACTTTGGTCCTTTTTCCGAAAATGGTAGAAAATTTGCGAAAAAAAATGATTGGGGAACACTATTCCGGCCATTCCTATGAATGTCCAATATTCAAAAGTGTGTTTTTTTGACAATAGGCGACATTCTTCCAAATTTCGACTTTTGAAATTTTAGAAAGGACTTTGCTCCTTTTTCCGAAAATTGTAGGAGATAAGCGAAAAAACATTATTGGAGAACACTCTTCCGGCCATTTCTATGAATGTCCAATATTCAAAAGTGTTTTTTTTTTGACAATAGGCGACATTCTTCCAAATTTCGACTTTTGAAATTTTAGAAAGGACTTTGCTCCTTTTTCCGAAAATTGTAGGAGATAAGCGAAAAAACATTATTGGAGAACACTCTTCCGGCCATTTCTATGAATGTCCAATATTCTAAAGTCTTAACAGTGTGTTTTTTTGAAAATTGGTGACATTTTTCCAAATTTCGACTTTTGAAATTTTAAAAAGGACTTTGCTCCGTTTTCCGAAAATGGTAGAAAATTTGCGAAAAAAAATTATTGCGAAACACTATTCCGGCCATTCCTATGAATGTCCAATATTCAAAAGTGTTTTTTTTTTGACAATAGGCGACATTCTTCCAAATTTCGACTTTTGAAATTTTAAAAAGGACTTTGCTCCTTTTTCCGATAATGGTAGAAAATTTGCGAAAAAAAATTATTGGGGAACACTATTCCGGCCATTCCTATGAATGTCCAATATTCCAAAGTGTTTTTTTGACAATAGGCGACATTCTTCCAAATTTCGACTTTTGAAATTTTAAAAAGGACTTTGCTCCTTTTTCCGAAAATGGTAGAAAATTTGCGAAAAAAAATTATTGGGGAACACTATTCTGGCCATTCCTATGAATGTCCAATATTCAAAAGTGTGTTTTTTCGACAATAGGCGACATTCTTCCAAATTTTGACTTTTGAAATTTTAAAAAGGACTTTGCTCCTTTTTCCGAAAATTGTAGGAGATAAGCGAAAAAACATTATTGGAGAACACTCTTCCGGCCATTTCTATGAATGTCCAATATTCAAAAGTCTTAACAGTGTGTTTTTTTGAAAATTGGCGACATTTTTCCAAATTTCGACTTTTGAAATTTTAAAAAGGACTTTGCTCCGTTTTCCAAAAATGGTAGAAAATTTGCGAAAAAAAATTATTGGGGAACACTATTCCGGCCATTCCTATGAATGTCCAATATTCAAAAGTGTTTTTTTTTTGACAATAGGCGACATTCTTCCAAATTTCGACTTTTGAAATTTTAAGAAGGACTTTGCTCCTTTTTCCGAAAATGGTAGAAAATTTGCGAAAAAAAATTATTGGGAACACTATTCCGGCCATTCCTATGAATGTCCAATATTCAAAAGTGTGTTTTTTTGACAATAGGCGACATTCTTCCAAATTTCGACTTTTGAAATTTTAAAAAGGACTTTGCTCCTTTTTCCGAAAATGGTAAAAAAATTTGCGAAAAAAAATTATTGGGGAACACTATTCCGGCCATTCCTATGAAAGTCCAATATTCAAAAGTGTGTTTTTTGACAATAGGCGACATTCTTCCAAATTTCGACTTTTGAAATTTTAGAAAGGACTTTGCTCCTTTTCCGAAAATTGTAGGAGATAAGCGAAAAAACATTATTGGAGAACACTCTTCCGGCCATTTCTATGAATGTCCAATATTCAAAAGTCTTAACAGTGTGTTTTTTTGAAAATTGGTGACATTTTTCCAATTTCGACTTTTGAAATTTTAAAAAGGACTTTGCTCCGTTTTCCGAAAATGGTAGAAAATTTGCGAAAAAAAATTATTGGGGAACACTATTCCGGCCATTCCTATGAATGTCCAATATTCAAAAGTGTTTTTTTTTTGACAATAGGCGACATTCTTCCAAATTTCGACTTTTGAAATTTTAAAAAGGACTTTGCTCCTTTTTCCGAAAATGGTAGAAAATTTGCGAAAAAAAATTATTGGGGAACACTATTCCGGCCATTGCTATGAATGTTCCATATTCAAAAGTGTGTTTTTTTGACAACAGGCGACATTCTTCCAAATTTTGACTTTTGGAATTTTAAAAAGGACTTTGCTCCGTTTTCCGAAAATGGTAGAAAATTTGCGAAAAAAAATTATTGGGGAACACTCTTCCGGCCATTTCTATGAATGTCCAATATTCAAAAGTCTTAACAGTGTGTTTTTTTGAAAATAGGCGACATTCTTCCAAATTTCGACTTTTGAAATTTTAAAAAGGACTTTGCTCCTTTTTCCGAAAATGGTAGAAAATTTGGAAAAAAAATTATTGGGGAACACTATTCCGGCCATTCCTATGAATGTCCAATATTCAAAAGTGTGTTTTTTTTTGACAATAGGCGACATTCTTCCAAATTTCGACTTTTGAAATTTTTAGAAAGGACTTTGCTCCTTTTTCCGAAAATGGTAGAAAATTTGCGAAAAAAAATTATTGGGAACACTATTCCGGCCATTCCTATGAATATCCAATATTCAAAAGTGTGTTTTTTGACAATAGGCGACATTCTTCCAAATTTCGACTTTTGAAATTTTAAAATGGACTTTGCTCCTTTTCCGAAAATGGTAGAAAATTTGCGAAAAAATATTATTGGGGAACACTATGCCGGCCATTCCTATGAATGTCCAATATTCAAAAGTGTGTTTTTTTGACAATAGGCGACATTCTTCCAAATTTCGACTTTTGAAATTTTAAAAAGGACTTTGCTCCTTTTTCCGAAAATGGTAGAAAATTTGCGAAAAAAAATTATTGGGGAACACTATTCCGGCCATTCCTATAAATGTCCAATATTCAAAAGTGTGTTTTTTGACAATAGGCGACATTCTTCCAAATTACGACTTTTGAAATTTTAGAAAGGACTTTGCTCCTTTTTCCGAAAATTGTAGGAGATAAGCGAAAAAACATTATTGGAGAACACTCTTCCGGCCATTTCTATGAATGTCCAATATTCTAAAGTCTTAACAGTGTGTTTTTTTGAAAATTGGTGACATTTTTCCAATTTCGACTTTTGAAATTTTAAAAAGGACTTTGCTCCGTTTTCCGAAAATGGTAGAAAATTTGCGAAAAAAAATTATTGGGGAACACTATTCCGGCCATTCCTATGAATGTCCAATATTCAAAAGTGTGTTTTTTTGACAATAGGCGACATTCTTCCAAATTTCGACTTTTGAAATTTTAAAAAGGACTTTGCTCCTTTTTCCGAAAATGGTAGAAAATTTGCGAAAAAAAATTATTGGGGAACACTATTCCGGCCATTCCTATGAATGTCCAATATTCAAAAGTGTTTTTTTTTTGACAATAGGCGACATTCTTCCAAATTTCGACTTTTGAAATTTTAAAAAGGACTTTGCTCCTTTTTCCGAAAATGGTAGAAAATTTGCGAAAAAAAATTATTGGGAACACTATTCCGGCCATTCCTATGAATGTCCAATATTCAAAAGTGTGTTTTTTTGACAATAGGCGACATTCTTCCAAATTTCGACTTTTGAAATTTTAAAAAGGACTTTGCTCCTTTTTCCGAAAATGGTAGGAGATAAGCGAAAAAACATTATTGGAGAACACTCTTCCGGCCATTTCTATGAATGTCCAATATTCAAAAGTCTTAACAGTGTGTTTTTTTGAAAATTGGCGACATTTTTCCAAATTTCGACTTTTGAAATTTTAAAAAGGACTTTGCTCCGTTTTCCGAAAATGGTAGAAAATTTGCGAAAAAAAATTATTGGGGAACACTATTCTGGCCATTCCTATGAATGTCCAATATTCAAAAGTGTGTTTTTTCGACAATAGGCGACATTCTTCCAAATTTCGACTTTTGAAATTTTAAAAAGGACTTTGCTCCTTTTTCCGAAAATGGTAGAAAATTTGCGAAAAAAAATTATTGGGGAACACTATTCTGGCCATTCCTATGAATGTCCAATATTCAAAAGTGTGTTTTTTCGACAATAGGCGACATTCTTCCAAATTTTGACTTTTGAAATTTTAAAAAGGACTTTGCTCCTTTTTCCGAAAATTGTAGGAGATAAGCGAAAAAACATTATTGGAGAACACTCTTCCGGCCATTTCTATGAATGTCCAATATTCAAAAGTCTTAACAGTGTGTTTTTTTGAAAATTGGCGACATTTTTCCAAATTTCGACTTTTGAAATTTTAAAAAGGACTTTGCTCCGTTTTCCGAAAATGGTAGAAAATTTGCGAAAAAAAATTATTGGGGAACACTATTCCGGCCATTCCTATGAATGTCCAATATTCAAAAGTGTTTTTTTTTTGACAATAGGCGACATTCTTCCAAATTTCGACTTTTGAAATTTTAAAAAGGACTTTGCTCCTTTTTCCGAAAATGGTAGAAAATTTGCGAAAAAAAATTATTGGGAACACTATTCCGGCCATTCCTATGAATGTCCAATATTCAAAAGTGTGTTTTTTTGACAATAGGCGACATTCTTCCAAATTTCGACTTTTGAAATTTTAAAAAGGACTTTGCTCCTTTCTCCGAAAATGGTAAAAAAATTTGCGAAAAAAAATTATTGGGGAACACTATTCCGGCCATTCCTATGAAAGTCCAATATTCAAAAGTGTGTTTTTTGACAATAGGCGACATTCTTCCAAATTTCGACTTTTGAAATTTTAGAAAGGACTTTGCTCCTTTTCCGAAAATTGTAGGAGATAAGCGAAAAAACATTATTGGAGAACACTCTTCCGGCCATTTCTATGAATGTCCAATATTCAAAAGTCTTAACAGTGTGTTTTTTTGAAAATTGGTGACATTTTTCCAATTTCGACTTTTGAAATTTTAAAAAGGACTTTGCTCCGTTTTCCGAAAATGGTAGAAAATTTGCGAAAAAAAATTATTGGGGAACACTATTCCGGCCATTCCTATGAATGTCCAATATTCAAAAGTGTTTTTTTTTTGACAATAGGCGACATTCTTCCAAATTTCGACTTTTGAAATTTTAAAAAGGACTTTGCTCCTTTTTCCGAAAATGGTAGAAAATTTGCGAAAAAAAATTATTGGGGAACACTATTCCGGCCATTGCTATGAATGTTCCATATTCAAAAGTGTGTTTTTTTGACAATAGGCGACATTCTTCCAAATTTCAACTTTTGAAATTTTAGAAAGGACTTTGCTCCGTTTTCCGAAAATGGTAGAAAATTTGCGAAAAAAAATTATTGGGGAACACTCTTCCGGCCATTTCTATGAATGTCCAATATTCAAAAGTCTTAACAGTGTGTTTTTTTGAAAATAGGCGACATTCTTCCAAATTTCGACTTTTGAAATTTTAAAAAGGACTTTGCTCCTTTTTCCGAAAATGGTAGAAAATTTGGAAAAAAAATTATTGGGGAACACTATTCCGGCCATTCCTATGAATGTCCAATATTCAAAAGTGTGTTTTTTTTTGACAATAGGCGACATTCTTCCAAATTTCGACTTTTGAAATTTTTAGAAAGGACTTTGCTCCTTTTTCCGAAAATGGTAGAAAATTTGCGAAAAAAAATTATTGGGAACACTATTCCGGCCATTCCTATGAATATCCAATATTCAAAAGTGTTTTTTTTTTGACAATAGGCGACATTCTTCCAAATTTCGACTTTTGAAATTTTAAAAAGGACTTTGCTCCGTTTTCCGAAAATGGTAGAAAATTTGCGAAAAAAAATTATTGGGGAACACTATTCCGGCCATTCCTATGAATGTCCAATATTCAAAAGTGTTTTTTTTTTGACAATAGGCGACATTCTTCCAAATTTCGACTTTTGAAATTTTAAAAAGGACTTTGCTCCGTTTTCCGAAAATGGTAGAAAATTTGCGAAAAAAAATTATTGGGGAACACTCTTCCGGCCATTCCTATAAATGTCCAATATTCAAAAGTGTGTTTTTTTGACAATAGGCGACATTCTTCCAAATTTCGACTTTTGAAATTTTAAAAAGGACTTTGCTCCGTTTTCCGAAAATGGTAGAAAATTTGCGAAAAAAAATTATTGGGGAACACTATTCCGGCCATTCCTATGAATGTCCAATATTCAAAAGTGTTTTTTTTTTGACAATAGGCGACATTCTTCCAAATTTCGACTTTTGAAATTTTAAAAAGGACTTTGCTCCTTTTTCCGAAAATGGTAGAAAATTTGCGAAAAAAAATTATTGGGAACACTATTCCGGCCATTCCTATGAATGTCCAATATTCAAAAGTGTGTTTTTTTGACAATAGGCGACATTCTTCCAAATTTCGACTTTTGAAATTTTAAAAAGGACTTTGCTCCTTTTTCCGAAAATGGTAAAAAAATTTGCGAAAAAAAATTATTGGGGAACACTATTCCGGCCATTCCTATGAAAGTCCAATATTCAAAAGTGTGTTTTTTGACAATAGGCGACATTCTTCCAAATTTCGACTTTTGAAATTTTAGAAAGGACTTTGCTCCTTTTCCGAAAATTGTAGGAGATAAGCGAAAAAACATTATTGGAGAACACTCTTCCGGCCATTTCTATGAATGTCCAATATTCAAAAGTCTTAACAGTGTGTTTTTTTGAAAATTGGTGACATTTTTCCAATTTCGACTTTTGAAATTTTAAAAAGGACTTTGCTCCGTTTTCCGAAAATGGTAGAAAATTTGCGAAAAAAAATTATTGGGGAACACTATTCCGGCCATTCCTATGAATGTCCAATATTCAAAAGTGTTTTTTTTTTGACAATAGGCGACATTCTTCCAAATTTCGACTTTTGAAATTTTAAAAAGGACTTTGCTCCTTTTTCCGAAAATGGTAGAAAATTTGCGAAAAAAAATTATTGGGGAACACTATTCCGGCCATTGCTATGAATGTTCCATATTCAAAAGTGTGTTTTTTTGACAATAGGCGACATTCTTCCAAATTTCAACTTTTGAAATTTTAGAAAGGACTTTGCTCCGTTTTCCGAAAATGGTAGAAAATTTGCGAAAAAAAATTATTGGGGAACACTCTTCCGGCCATTTCTATGAATGTCCAATATTCAAAAGTCTTAACAGTGTGTTTTTTTGAAAATAGGCGACATTCTTCCAAATTTCGACTTTTGAAATTTTAAAAAGGACTTTGCTCCTTTTTCCGAAAATGGTAGAAAATTTGGAAAAAAAATTATTGGGGAACACTATTCCGGCCATTCCTATGAATGTCCAATATTCAAAAGTGTGTTTTTTTTTGACAATAGGCGACATTCTTCCAAATTTCGACTTTTGAAATTTTTAGAAAGGACTTTGCTCCTTTTTCCGAAAATGGTAGAAAATTTGCGAAAAAAAATTATTGGGAACACTATTCCGGCCATTCCTATGAATATCCAATATTCAAAAGTGTGTTTTTTGACAATAGGCGACATTCTTCCAAATTTCGACTTTTGAAATTTTAAAATGGACTTTGCTCCTTTTCCGAAAATGGTAGAAAATTTGCGAAAAAATATTATTGGGGAACACTATGCCGGCCATTCCTATGAATGTCCAATATTCAAAAGTGTGTTTTTTTGACAATAGGCGACATTCTTCCAAATTTCGACTTTTGAAATTTTAAAAAGGACTTTGCTCCTTTTTCCGAAAATGGTAGAAAATTTGCGAAAAAAAATTATTGGGGAACACTATTCCGGCCATTCCTATAAATGTCCAATATTCAAAAGTGTGTTTTTTGACAATAGGCGACATTCTTCCAAATTACGACTTTTGAAATTTTAGAAAGGACTTTGCTCCTTTTTCCGAAAATTGTAGGAGATAAGCGAAAAAACATTATTGGAGAACACTCTTCCGGCCATTTCTATGAATGTCCAATATTCTAAAGTCTTAACAGTGTGTTTTTTTGAAAATTGGTGACATTTTTCCAATTTCGACTTTTGAAATTTTAAAAAGGACTTTGCTCCGTTTTCCGAAAATGGTAGAAAATTTGCGAAAAAAAATTATTGGGGAACACTATTCCGGCCATTCCTATGAATGTCCAATATTCAAAAGTGTTTTTTTTTTGACAATAGGCGACATTCTTCCAAATTTCGACTTTTGAAATTTTAAAAAGGACTTTGCTCCTTTTTCCGAAAATGGTAGAAAATTTGCGAAAAAAAATTATTGGGGAACACTATTCCGGCCATTCCTATGAATGTTCCATATTCAAAAGTGTGTTTTTTTGACAATAGGCGACATTCTTCCAAATTTCAACTTTTGAAATTTTAGAAAGGACTTTGCTCCGTTTTCCGAAAATGGTAGAAAATTTGCGAAAAAAAATTATTGGGGAACACTATTCCGGCCATTCCTATGAATGTCCAATATTCAAAAGTTGTGTTTTTTTGACAATAGGCGACATTCTTCCAAATTTCGACTTTTGAAATTTTAGAAAGGACTTTGCTCCTTTTTCCGAAAATGGTAGAAAATTTGCGAAAAAAAATTATTGGGGAACACTATTCCGGCCATTCCTATGAATGTCCAATATTCAAAAGTGTGTTTTTTTGACAATAGGCGACATTCTTCCAAATTTCGACTTTTGAAATTTTAAAAAGGACTTTGCTCCTTTTTCCGAAAATGGTAGAAAATTTGCAAAAAAAAATTATTGGGGAACACTATTCCGGCCATTCCTATGAATGTCCAATATTCAAAAGTGTGTTTTTTTGACAATATGCGACATTCTTCCAAATTTCGACTTTTGAAATTTTAAAAAGGACTTTGCTCCTTTTTCCGAAAATGGTAGAAAATTTGCAAGAAAAAATTATTGGGGAACACTATTCCGGCCATTCCTATGAATGTCCAATATTCAAAAGTGTGTTTTTTCGACAATAGGCGACATTCTTCCAAATTTTGACTTTTGAAATTTTAAAAAGGACTTTGCTCCTTTTTCCGAAAATTGTAGGAGATAAGCGAAAAAACATTATTAGAGAACACTCTTCCGGCCATTTCTATGAATGTCCAATATTCAAAAGTCTTAACAGTGTGTTTTTTTGAAAATAGGCGACATTCTTCCAAATTTCGACTTTTGAAATTTTAAAAAGGAATTTGCTCCTTTTTCCGAAAATGGTAGAAAATTTGCGAAAAAAAATTATTGGGGAACACTATTCCGGCCATTCCTATGAATGTCCAATATTCAAAAATGTGTTTTTTTGACAATAGGCGACATTCTTCCAAATTTCGACTTTTGAAATTTTAAAAAGGACTTTGCTCCTTTTTCCGAAAATGGTGGAAAATTTGCGAAAAAAAATTATTGGGGAACACTATTCCGGCCATTCCTATGAATGTCCAATATTCAAAAGTGTGTTTTTTTTTGACAATAGGCGACATTCTTCCAAATTTCGACTTTTGAAATTTTTAGAAAGGACTTTGCTCCTTTTTCCGAAAATGGTAGAAAATTTGCGAAAAAAAATTATTGGGGAACACTATTCCGGCCATTCCTATGAATATTCAATATTCAAAAGTGTGTTTTTTGACAATAGGCGACATTCTTCCAAATTTCGACTTTTGAAATTTTAAAATGGACTTTGCTCCTTTTCCGAAAATGGTAGAAAATTTGCGAAAAAAAATTATTGGGGAACACTATGCCGGCCATTCCTATGAATGTCCAATATTCAAAAGTGTGTTTTTTTGACAATAGGCGACATTCTTCCAAATTTCGACTTTTGAAATTTTAAAAAGGAATTTGCTCCTTTTTCCGAAAATGGTAGAAAATTTGCGAAAAAAAATTATTGGGGAACACTATTCCGGCCATTCCTATGAATGTCCAATATTCAAAAATGTGTTTTTTTGACAATAGGCGACATTCTTCCAAATTTCGACTTTTGAAATTTTAAAAAGGACTTTGCTCCTTTTTCCGAAAATGGTGGAAAATTTGCGAAAAAAAATTATTGGGGAACACTATTCCGGCCATTCCTATGAATGTCCAATATTCAAAAGTGTGTTTTTTTTTGACAATAGGCGACATTCTTCCAAATTTCGACTTTTGAAATTTTTAGAAAGGACTTTGCTCCTTTTTCCGAAAATGGTAGAAAATTTGCGAAAAAAAATTATTGGGGAACACTATTCCGGCCATTCCTATAAATGTCCAATATTCAAAAGTGTGTTTTTTGACAATAGGCGACATTCTTCCAAATTTCGACTTTTGAAATTTTAGAAAGGACTTTGCTCCTTTTTCCGAAAATTGTAGGAGATAAGCGAAAAAACATTATTGGAGAACACTCTTCCGGCCATTTCTATGAATGTCCAATATTCTAAAGTCTTAACAGTGTGTTTTTTTGAAAATTGGTGACATTTTTCCAAATTTCGACTTTTGAAATTTTAAAAAGGACTTTGCTCCGTTTTCCGAAAATGGTAGAAAATTTGCGAAAAAAAATTATTGGGGAACACTATTCCGGCCATTCCTATGAATGTCCAATATTCAAAAGTGTGTTTTTTTGACAATAGGCGATATTCTTCCAATTTTTTACTTTTGGAATTTTAAAAAGGACTTTGCTCCTTTTTCCGAAAATTGTAGGAGATAAACGAAAAAAAATTATTGGAGAAACCTCTTCCGGCCATTTCTATGAATGTCCAATTATCAAAAGTCTTAACAGTGTGTTTTTTTTGAAAATTGGTGACATTTTTCCAAATTTCGACTTTTGAAATTTTAAAAAGGACTTTGCTCCGTTTTCCGAAAATGGTAGAAAATTTGCGAAAAAAAATTATTGGGGAACACTATTCCGGCCATTCCTATGAATGTCCAATATTCAAAAGTGTTTTTTTTTTACAATAGGCGACATTCTTCCAAATTTCGACTTTTGAAATTTTAAAAAGGACTTTGCTCCTTTTTCCGAAAATGGTAGAAAATTTGCGAAAAAAAATTATTGGGGAACACTATTCCGGCCATTCCTATGAATGTCCAATATTCAAAAATGTGTTTTTTTGACAATAGGCGACATTCTTCCAAATTTCGACTTTTGAAATTTTAAAAAGGACTTTGCTCCTTTTTCCGAAAATGGTAGAAAATTTGCGAAAAAAAATTATTGGGGAACACTATTCCGGCCATTCCTATGAATGTCCAATATTCAAAAGTGTGTTTTTTCTACAACAGGCGACATTCTTCCAAATTTTGACTTTTGAAATTTTAAAAAGGACTTTGCTCCTTTTTCCGAAAATGGTAGAAAATTTGCGAAAAAAAATTATTGGGGAACACTATTCCGGCCATTCCTATGAATGTCCAATATTCAAAAGTGTGTTTTTTTGACAATAGGCGACATTCTTCCAAATTTCGACTTTTGAAATTTTAAAAAGGACTTTGCTCCTTTTTCCGAAAATGGTAGAAAATTTGCGAAAAAAAATTATTGGGGAACACTATTCCGGCCATTCCTATGAATATCCAATATTCAAAAGTGTGCTTTTTGACAATAGGCGACATTCTTCCAAATTTCGAATTTTGAAATTTTAGAAAGGACTTTGCTCCTTTTTCCGAAAATTGTAGGAGATAAGCGAAAAAACATTATTGGAGAACACTATTCCGGCCATTCCTATGAATGTCCAATATTCAAAAGTCTTAACAGTGTGTTTTTTTGAAAATTGGCGGCATTTTTCCAAATTTCGACTTTTGAAATTTTAAAAAGGACTTTGCTCCTTTTTCCGAAAATGATAGAAAATTTGCGAAAAAAAATTATTGGGGAACACTATTCCGGCCATTTCTATGAATGTCCAATATTCAAAAGTGTTTTTCTTTGAAAATAGGCGACATTCTTCCAAATTTCGACTTTTGAAATTTTAAAAAGGACTTTGCTCCTTTTTCCGAAAATGGTAGAAAATTTGCGAAAAAAAATTATTGGGGAACACTATTCCGGCCATTCCTATGAATGTCCAATATTCAAAAGTGTTTTTTTTTGACAATAGGCGACATTCTTCCAAATTACGACTTTTGAAATTTTAAAAAGGACTTTGCTCCTTTTTCCGAAAATTGTAGGAGATAAGCGAAAAAACATTATTGGAGAACACTCTTCCGGCCATTTCTATGAATGTCCAATATTCAAAAGTCTTAACAATGTGTTTTTTTGAAAATTGGTGACATTTTTCCATATTTCGACTTTTGAAATTTTAAAAAGGACTTTGCTCCTTTTTCCGAAAATTGTAGAAGATAAGCGAAAAAACATTATTGGAGAACACTATTCCGGCCATTCCTATGAATGTCCAATATTCAAAAGTGTTTTTTTTTGACAATAGGCGACATTCTTCCAAATTACGACTTTTGAAATTTTAAAAAGGACTTTGCTCCTTTTTCCGAAAATTGTAGGAGATAAGCGAAAAAACATTATTGGAGAACACTCTTCCGGCCATTTCTATGAATGTCCAATATTCAAAAGTCTTAACAATGTGTTTTTTTGAAAATTGGTGACATTTTTCCATATTTCGACTTTTGAAATTTTAAAAAGGACTTTGCTCCTTTTTCCGAAAATTGTAGAAGATAAGCGAAAAAACATTATTGGAGAACACTCTTCCGGCCATTTCTATGAATGTCCAATATTCAAAAGTCTTAACAGTGTGTTTTTTTGAAAATTGGCGACATTTTTCCAAATTTCGACTTTTGAAATTTTAAAAAGGACTTTGCTCCTTTTTCCGAAAATTGTAGAAGATAAGCGAAAAAACATTATTGGAGAACACTCTTCCGGCCATTTCTATGAATGTCCAATATTCAAAAGTCTTAACAGTGTGTTTTTTTGAAAATTGGCGACATTTTTCCAAATTTCGACTTTTGAAATTTTAAAAAGGACTTTGCTCCTTTTTCCGAAAATGGTAGAAAATTTGCGAAAAAAAATTATTGCGAAACACTATTCCGGCCATTCCTATGAATGTCCAATATTCAAAAGTGTGTTTTTTTGACAATAGGCGACATTCTTCCAAATTTCGACTTTTGAAATTTTAAAAAGGACTTTGCTCCTTTTTCCGAAAATTGTAGAAGATAAGCTAAAAAACATTATTGGAGAACACTCTTGCGGCCATTCCTATGAATGTCCAATATTCAAAAGTGTGTTTTTTGACAATAGGCGACATTCTTCCAAATTTCGACTTTTGAAATTTTAAAAAGGACTTTGCTCCTTTTTCCGAAAATGGTAGAAAATTTGGAAAAAAAAATTATTGGGGAACACTATTCCGGCCATTCCTATGAATGTCCAATATTCAAAAGTGTGTTTTTTTTGACAATAGGCGACATTCTTCCAAATTTCGACTTTTGAAGTTTTTAGAAAGGACTTTGCTCCTTTTTCCGAAAATTGTAGGATATAAGCGAAAAAACATTATTGGAGAACACTCTTCCGGCCATTTCTATGAATGTCCAATATTCAAAAGTGTGTTTTATGGACAATAGGCGACATTCTTCCAAATTTCGACTTTTGAAATTTTAAAAAGGACTTTGCTCCTTTTTCCGAAAATGGTAGAAAATTTGCGAAAAAAAATGATTGGGGAACACTATTCCGGCCATTCCTATGAATGTCCAATATTCAAAAGTGTGTTTTTTTGACAATAGGCGACATTCTTCCAAATTTCGACTTTTGAAATTTTAGAAAGGACTTTGCTCCTTTTTCCGAAAATTGTAGGAGATAAGCGAAAAAACATTATTGGAGAACACTCTTCCGGCCATTTCTATGAATGTCCAATATTCAAAAGTGTTTTTTTTTTTGACAATAGGCGACATTCTTCCAAATTTCGACTTTTGAAATTTTAGAAAGGACTTTGCTCCTTTTTCCGAAAATTGTAGGAGATAAGCGAAAAAACATTATTGGAGAACACTCTTCCGGCCATTGCTATGAATGTCCAATATTCAAAAGTCTTAACAGTGTGTTTTTTTGAAAATTGGTGACATTTTTCCAAATTTCGACTTTTGAAATTTTAAAAAGGACTTTGCTCCGTTTTCCGAAAATGGTAGAAAATTTGCGAAAAAAAATTATTGCGAAACACTATTCCGGCCATTCCTATGAATGTCCAATATTCAAAAGTGTTTTTTTTTTTGACAATAGGCGACATTCTTCCAAATTTCGACTTTTGAAATTTTAAAAAGGACTTTGCTCCTTTTTCCGATAATGGTAGAAAATTTGCGAAAAAAAATTATTGGGGAACACTATTCCGGCCATTCCTATGAATGTCCAATATTCAAAAGTGTTTTTTTTGACAATAGGTGACATTCTTCCAAATTTCGACTTTTGAAATTTTAAAAAGGACTTTGCTCCTTTTTCCGAAAATGGTAGAAAATTTGCGAAAAAAAATTATTGGGGAACACTATTCCGGCCATTCCTATGAATGTCCAATATTCAAAAGTGTGTTTTTTCGACAATAGGCGACATTCTTCCAAATTTTGACTTTTGAAATTTTAAAAAGGACTTTGCTCCTTTTTCCGAAAATTGTAGGAGATAAGCGAAAAAACATTATTGGAGAACACTCTTCCGGCCATTTCTATGAATGTCCAATATTCAAAAGTCTTAACAGTGTGTTTTTTTGAAAATTGGCGACATTTTTCCAAATTTCGACTTTTGAAATTTTAAAAAGGACTTTGCTCCTTTTTCCGAAAATGGTAGAAAATTTGCGAAAAAAAATTATTGGGAACACTATTCCGGCCATTCCTATGAATGTCCAATATTCAAAAGTGTGTTTTTTTGACAATAGGCGACATTCTTCCAAATTTCGACTTTTGAAATTTTAAAAAGGACTTTGCTCCTTTTTCCGAAAATGGTAAAAAAATTTGCGAAAAAAAATTATTGGGGAACACTATTCCGGCCATTCCTATGAAAGTCCAATATTCAAAAGTGTGTTTTTTGACAATAGGCGACATTCTTCCAAATTTCGACTTTTGAAATTTTAGAAAGGACTTTGCTCCTTTTCCGAAAATTGTAGGAGATAAGCGAAAAAACATTATTGGAGAACACTCTTCCGGCCATTTCTATGAATGTCCAATATTCAAAAGTCTTAACAGTGTGTTTTTTTGAAAATTGGTGACATTTTTCCAATTTCGACTTTTGAAATTTTAAAAAGGACTTTGCTCCGTTTTCCGAAAATGGTAGAAAATTTGCGAAAAAAAATTATTGGGGAACACTATTCCGGCCATTCCTATGAATGTCCAATATTCAAAAGTGTTTTTTTTTTTGACAATAGGCGACATTCTTCCAAATTTCGACTTTTGAAATTTTAAAAAGGACTTTGCTCCTTTTTCCGAAAATGGTAGAAAATTTGCGAAAAAAAATTATTGGGGAACACTATTCCGGCCATTCCTATGAATGTTCCATATTCAAAAGTGTGTTTTTTTGACAATAGGCGACATTCTTCCAAATTTCAACTTTTGAAATTTTAGAAAGGACTTTGCTCCGTTTTCCGAAAATTGTAGAAAATTTGCGAAAAAAAATTATTGGGGAACACTCTTCCGGCCATTTCTATGAATGTCCAATATTCAAAAGTCTTAACAGTGTGTTTTTTTGAAAATAGGCGACATTCTTCCAAATTTCGACTTTTGAAATTTTAAAAAGGACTTTGCTCCTTTTTCCGAAAATGGTAGAAAATTTGAAAAAAAAATTATTGGGGAACACTATTCCGGCCATTCCTATGAATGTCCAATATTCAAAAGTGTGTTTTTTTTTGACAATAGGCGACATTCTTCCAAATTTCGACTTTTGAAATTTTTAGAAAGGACTTTGCTCCTTTTTCCGAAAATGGTAGAAAATTTGCGAAAAAAAATTATTGGGAACACTATTCCGGCCATTCCTATGAATATCCAATATTCAAAAGTGTGTTTTTTGACAATAGGCGACATTCTTCCAAATTTCGACTTTTGAAATTTTAAAATGGACTTTGCTCCTTTTCCGAAAATGGTAGAAAATTTGCGAAAAAATATTATTGGGGAACACTATGCCGGCCATTCCTATGAATGTCCAATATTCAAAAGTGTGTTTTTTTGACAATAGGCGACATTCTTCCAAATTTCGACTTTTGAAATTTTAAAAAGGACTTTGCTCCTTTTTCCGAAAATGGTAGAAAATTTGCGAAAAAAAATTATTGGGGAACACTATTCCGGCCATTCCTATAAATGTCCAATATTCAAAAGTGTGTTTTTTGACAATAGGCGACATTCTTCCAAATTACGACTTTTGAAATTTTAGAAAGGACTTTGCTCCTTTTTCCGAAAATTGTAGGAGATAAGCGAAAAAACATTATTGGAGAACACTCTTCCGGCCATTTCTATGAATGTCCAATATTCTAAAGTCTTAACAGTGTGTTTTTTTGAAAATTGGTGACATTTTTCCAATTTCGACTTTTGAAATTTTAAAAAGGACTTTGCTCCGTTTTCCGAAAATGGTAGAAAATTTGCGAAAAAAAATTATTATGGAACACTATTCCGGCCATTCCTATGAATGTCCAATATTCAAAAGTGTTTTTTTTTGACAATAGGCGACATTCTTCCAAATTTCGACTTTTGAAATTTTAAAAAGGACTTTGCTCCTTTTTCCGAAAATGGTAGAAAATTTGCGAAAAAAATTATTGGGAACACTATTCCGGCCATTCCTATGAATGTTCCATATTCAAAAGTGTGTTTTTTTGACAATAGGCGACATTCTTCCAAATTTCAACTTTTGAAATTTTAGAAAGGACTTTGCTCCGTTTTCCGAAAATGGTAGAAAATTTGCGAAAAAAAATTATTGGGGAACACTATTTCGGCCATTCCTATGAATGTCCAATATTCAAAAATGTGTTTTTTTGACAATAGGCGACATTCTTCCAAATTTCGACTTTTGAAATTTTAAAAAGGACTTTGCTCCTTTTTCCGAAAATGGTAGAAAATTTGGAAAAAAAATTATTGGGGAACACTATTCCGGCCATTCCTATGAATGTCCAATATTCAAAAGTGTGTTTTTTTTTGACAATAGGCGACATTCTTCCAAATTTCGACTTTTGAAATTTTTAGAAAGGACTTTGCTCCTTTTTCCGAAAATGGTAAAAAATTTGCAAAAAAAAATTATTGGGGAACACTATTCCGGCCATTCCTATGAATATTCAATATTCAAAAGTGTGTTTTTTGACAATAGGCGACATTCTTCCAAATTTCGACTTTTGAAATTTTAAAATGGACTTTGCTCCTTTTCCGAAAATGGTAGAAAATTTGCGAAAAAAAATTATTGGGGAACACTATGCCGGCCATTCCTATGAATGTCCAATATTCAAAAGTGTGTTTTTTTGACAATAGGCGACATTCTTCCAAATTTCGACTTTTGAAATTTTAAAAAGGACTTTGCTCCTTTTTCCGAAAATGGTAGAAAATTTGCGAAAAAAAATTATTGGGGAACACTATTCCGGCCATTCCTATAAATGTCCAATATTCAAAAGTGTGTTTTTTGACAATAGGCGACATTCTTCCAAATTTCGACTTTTGAAATTTTAGAAAGGACTTTGCTCCTTTTTCCGAAAATTGTAGGAGATAAGCGAAAAAACATTATTGGAGAACACTCTTCCGGCCATTTCTATGAATGTCCAATATTCTAAAGTCTTAACAGTGTGTTTTTTTGAAAATTGGTGACATTTTTCCAAATTTCGACTTTTGAAATTTTAAAAAGGACTTTGCTCCGTTTTCCGAAAATGGTAGAAAATTTGCGAAAAAAAATTATTGGGGAACACTATTCCGGCCATTCCTATGAATGTCCAATATTCAAAAGTGTGTTTTTTTGACAATAGGCGATATTCTTCCAATTTTTTACTTTTGGAATTTTAAAAAGGACTTTGCTCCTTTTTCCGAAAATTGTTGGAGATAAACGAAAAAAAATTATTGGAGAACACTCTTCCGGCCATTTCTATGAATGTCCAATATTCAAAAGTCTTAACAGTGTGTTTTTATTGAAAATTGGTGACATTTTTCCAAATTTCGACTTTTGAAATTTTAAAAAGGACTTTGCTCCGTTTTCCGAAAATGGTAGAAAATTTGCGAAAAAAAATTATTGGGGAACACTATTCCGGCCATTCCTATGAATGTCCAATATTCAAAAGTGTTTTTTTTTTGACAATAGGCGACATTCTTCCAAATTTCGACTTTTGAAATTTTAAAAAGGACTTTGCTCCTTTTTCCGAAAATGGTAGAAAATTTGCGAAAAAAAATTATTGGGGAACACTATTCCGGCCATTCCTATGAATGTCCAATATTCAAAAGTGTGTTTTTTCGACAATAGGCGACATTCTTCCAAATTTTGACTTTTGAAATTTTAAAAAGGACTTTGCTCCTTTTTCCGAAAATTGTAGGAGATAAGCGAAAAAACATTATTGGAGAACACTCTTCCGGCCATTTCTATGAATGTCCAATATTCAAAAGTCTTAACAGTGTGTTTTTTTGAAAATTGGCGGCATTTTTCCAAATTTCGACTTTTGAAATTTTAAAAAGGACTTTGCTCCGTTTTCCGAAAATGGTAGAAAATTTGCGAAAAAAAATTATTGGGGAACACTATTCCGGCCATTCCTATGAATGTTCCATATTCAAAAGTGTGTTTTTTTGACAATAGGCGACATTCTTCCAAATTTCAACTTTTGAAATTTTAGAAAGGACTTTGCTCCTTTTTCCGAAAATGGTAGAAAATTTGCGAAAAAAATTATTGGGGAACACTATTCCGGCCATTCCTATGAATGTCCAATATTCAAAAGTGTGTTTTTTTGACAATAGGCGACATTCTTCCAATTTTTTACTTTTGGAATTTTAAAAAGGACTTTGCTCCTTTTTCCGAAAATTGTAGGAGATAAACGAAAAAAAATTATTGGAGAACACTCTTCCGGCCATTTCTATGAATGTCCAATATTCAAAAATCTTAACAGTGTGTTTTTTTGAAAATTGGCGACATTTTTCCAAATTTCGACTTTTGAAATTTTAAAAAGGACTTTGCTCCTTTTTCCGAAAATGGTAGAAAATTTGCGAAAAAAATTATTGGGGAACACTATTCCGGCCATTCCTATGAATGTCCAATATTCAAAAGTGTGTTTTTTTGACAATAGGCGACATTCTTCCAAATTTCGACTTTTGAAATTTTAAAAAGGACTTTGCTCCTTTTTCCGAAAATGGTAGAAAATTTGCGAAAAAAAATTATTGGGGAACACTATTCCGGCCATTTCTATGAATGTCCAATATTCAAAAGTGTGTTTTTTTGACAATAGGCGACATTCTTCCAAATTTCGACTTTTGAAATTTTAAAAAGGACTTTGCTCCTTTTTCCGAAAATGGTAGAAAATTTGCGAAAAAAATTATTGGGGAACACTATTCCGGCCATTCCTATGAATGTCCAATATTCAAAAGTGTGTTTTTGTGACAATAGGCGACATTCTTCCAAATTTCGACTTTTGAAATTTTAAAAAGGACTTTGCTCCTTTTTCCGAAAATGGTAGAAAATTTGCGAAAAAAATTATTGGGGAACACTATTCCGGCCATTCCTATGAATGTCCAATATTCAAAAGTGTGTTTTTGTGACAATAGGCGACATTCTTCCAAATTTCGACTTTTGAAATTTTAAAAAGGACTTTGCTCCTTTTTCCGAAAATGGTAGAAAATTTGCGAAAAAAAATTATTGCGAAACACTATTCCGGCCATTCCTATGAATGTCAAATATTCAAAAGTGTGTTTTTTTGACAATAGGCGACATTCTTCCAAATTTCGACTTTTGAAATTTTAAAAAGGACTTTGCTCCTTTTTCCGAAAATTGTAGAAGATAAGCGAAAAAACATTATTGGAGAACACTCTTCCGGCCATTTCTATGAATGTCCAATGTTCAAAAGTCTTAACAGTGTGTTTTTTTGAAAATTGGCGACATTTTTCCAAATTTAAACTTTTGAAATTTTAGAAAGGACTTTGCTCCTTTTTCCGAAAATGGTTGAAAATTTGCGAAAAAAAATTATTGCGGAACACTATTCCGGCCATTCCCATGAATGTCCAATATTCAAAAGTGTGTTTTTTTGACAATAGGCGACATTCTTCCAAATTTCGACTTTTGAAATTTTAAAAAGGACTTTGCTCCTTTTTCCGAAAATGGTAGAAAATTTGCGAAAAAAATTATTGGGGAACACTATTCCGGCCATTCCTATGAATGTCCAATATTCAAAAGTGTGTTTTTTTGACAATAGGCGACATTCTTCCAAATTTCGACTTTTGAAATTTTAAAAAGGACTTTGCTCCTTTTTCCGAAAATGGTAGAAAATTTGCGAAAAAAAATTATTGCGAAACACTATTCCGGCCATTCCTATGAATGTCCAATATTCAAAAGTGTGTTTTTTTGACAATAGGCGACATTCTTCCAAATTTCGACTTTTGAAATTTTAAAAAGGACTTTGCTCCTTTTTCCGAAAATGGTAAAAAATTTGCGAAAAAAAATTATTGGGAAACACTATTCCGGCCATTCCTATGAATGTCCAATATTCAAAAGTGTGTTTTTTGACAATAGGCGACATTCTTCCAAATTTTGACTTTTGAAATTTTAAAAAGGACTTTGCTCCTTTTTCCGAAAATGGTAGAAAATTTGCGAAAAAAAATTATTGCGAAACACTATTCCGGCCATTCCTATGAATGTCCAATATTCAAAAGTGTGTTTTTTTGACAATAGGCGACATTCTTCCAAATTTCGACTTTTGAAATTTTAAAAAGGACTTTGCTCCTTTTTCCGAAAATGGTAAAAAATTTGCGAAAAAAAATTATTGGGAAACACTATTCCGGCCATTCCTATGAATGTCCAATATTCAAAAGTGTGTTTTTTGACAATAGGCGACATTCTTCCAAATTTTGACTTTTGAAATTTTAAAAAGGACTTTGCTCCTTTTTCCGAAAATTGTAGGAGATAAGCGAAAAAACATTATTGGAGAACACTCTTCCGGCCATTTCTATGAATGTCCAATATTCAAAAATCTTAACAGTGTGTTTTTTTGAAAATTGGCGGCATTTTTCCAAATTTCGACTTTTGAAATTTTAAAAACACTTTGCTCCTTTTTCCGAAAATGGTAGAAAATTTGCGAAAAAAAATTATTGGGGAACACTATTCCGGCCATTCCTATGAATGTCCAATATTCAAAAGTGTGTTTTTTTGACAATAGGCGACATTCTTCCAAATTTCGACTTTTGAAATTTTAAAAAGGACTTTGCTCCTTTTTCCGAAAATTGTAGAAGATAAGCGAAAAAACATTATTGGAGAACACTATTCCGGCCATTCCTATGAATGTCCAATATTCAAAAGTGTGTTTTTTCGACAATAGGCGACATTCTTCCAAATTTTGACTTTTGAAATTTTAAACAGGACTTTGCTCCTTTTTCCGAAAATTGTAGGAGATAAGCGAAAAAACATTATTGGAGAACACTCTTCCGGCCATTTCTATGAATGTCCAATATTCAAAAGTCTTAACAGTGTGTTTTTTTGAAAATTGGCGACATTTTTCCAAATTTAAACTTTTGAAATTTTAGAAAGGACTTTGCTCCTTTTTCCGAAAATTGTAGGAGATAAGCGAAAAAAATTATTGGAGAACACTCTTCCGGCCATTCCTATGAATGTCCAATATTCAAAAGTGTGTTTTTTTGACAATAGGCGACATTCTTCCAAATTTCGACTTTTGAAATTTTAAAAAGGACTTTGCTCCTTTTTCCGAAAATGGTAGAAAATTTGCGAAAAAAAATTATTGCGAAACACTATTCCGGCCATTCCTATGAATGTCAAATATTCAAAAGTGTGTTTTTTTGACAATAGGCGACATTCTTCCAAATTTCGACTTTTGAAATTTTAAAAAGGACTTTGCCCCTTTTTCCGAAAATTGTAGAAGATAAGCGAAAAAACATTATTGGAGAACACTCTTCCGGCCATTTCTATGAATATCCAATATTCAAAAGTCTTAACAGTGTTTTTTTTACAATTGACGACATTTTTCCAAATTTAAACTTTTGAAATTTTAGAAAGGACTTTGCTCCTTTTTCCGAAAATGGTAGAAAATTTGCGAAAAAAAATTATTGGGGAACACTATTCCGGCCATTCCTATGAATGTCCAATATTCAAAAGTGTGTTTTTTTGACAATAGGCGACATTCTTCCAAATTTCGACTTTTGAAATTTTAAAAAGGACTTTGCTCCTTTTTCCGAAAATGGTAGAAAATTTGCGAAAAAAAATTATTGGGGACAACTGTTCCAGCCATTCCTGAATGTCCATTATTCAAAAGTGTGTTTTTTTGACAATAGGCGACATTCTTCCAAATTTTGACTTTTGAAATTTTAAAAAGGACTTTGCTCCTTTTTCCGAAAATGGTAGAAAATTTGCGAAAAAAAATTATTGGGGAACACTATTCCGGCCATTCCTATGAATGTCCAATATTCAAAAGTGTGTTTTTTTGAAAATAGGCGACATTCTTCCAAATTTCGACTTTTGAAATTTTAGAAAGGACTTTGCTTCTTTTTCCGAAAATGGTAGAAAATTTGCGAAAAAAAATTATTGGGGAACACTATTCCGGCCATTCCTATGAATGTCCAATATTCAAAAGTGTGTTTTTTTGACAATAGGCGACATTCTTCCAAATTTTGACTTTTGAAATTTTAAAAAGGACTTTGCTCCTTTTTCCGAAAATGGTAGAAAATTTGCGAAAAAAAATTATTGGGGAACACTATTCCGGCCATTCCTATGAATGTCCAATATTCAAAAGTGTGTTTTTTTGACAATAGGCGACATTCTTCCAAATTTCGACTTTTGAAATTTTAAAAAGGACTTTGCTCCTTTTTCCGAAAATGGTAGAAAATTTGCGAAAAAAAATTATTGGGGAACACTACTCCGGCCATTCCTATGAATGTCCAATATTCAAAAGTGTGTTTTTTCGACAATAGGCGACATTCTTCTTAATTTTTACTTTTGAAATTTTAAAAAGGACTTTGCTCCTTTTTCCGAAAATTGTAGGAGATAAGCGAAAAAACATTATTGGAGAACACTCTTCCGGCCATTTCTATGAATGTCCAATATTCAAAAGTCTTAACAGTGTGTTTTTTTGAAAATTGGCGACATTTTTCCAAATTTCAATTTTTGAAATTTTAAAAAGGACTTTGCTCCTTTTTCCGAAAATGGTAGAAAATTTGCGAAAAAAAATTATTGGGGAACACTATTCCGGCCATTCCTATGAATGTCCAATATTCAAAAGTGTGTTTTTTTTGACAATAGGCGACATTCTTCCAAATTTCGACTTTTGAAATTTTAAAAAGGACTTTGCTCCTTTTTCCGAAAATGGTAGAAAATTTGCGAAAAAAAATTATTGGGGAACACTATTCCGGCCACTCCTATGAATGTTCCATATTCAAAAGTGTGTTTTTTTACAATAGGCGACATTCTTCCAAATTTCGACTTTTGAAATTTTAAAAAGGACTTTGCTCCTTTTTCCGAAAATGGTAGAAAATTTGGAAAAAAAATTATTGGGGAACACTATTCCGGCCATTCCTATGAATGTCCAATATTCAAAAGTGTGTTTTTCTTTGACAATAGGCGACATTCTTCCAAATTTCGACTTTTGAAATTTTAAAAAGGACTTTGCTCCTTTTTCCGAAAATGGTAGAAAATTTGCGAAAACAAATTATTGGGGAACACTATTCCGGCCATTCCTATGAATGTCCAATATTCAAAAGTGTGTTTTTTTGACAAAAGGCGACATGCTTCCAAATTTCGACTTTTGAAATTTTAGAAAGGACTTTGCTTCTTTTTCCGAAAATGGTAGAAAATTTGCGAAAAAAAATTATTGGGGAACACTATTCCGGCCATTCCTATGAATGTCCAATATTCAAAAGTGTGTTTTTTTGACAATAGGCGACATTCTTCCAAATTTCGACTTTTGAAATTTTAGAAAGGATTTTGCTCCTTTTTCCGAAAATTGTAGGAGATAAGCGAAAAAACATTATTGGAGAACACTCTTCCGGCCATTTCTATGAATGTCCAATATTCAAAAGTCTTAACAGTGTGTTTTTTTGAAAATTGGCGACATTTTTCCAAATTTCAATTTTTGAAATTTTAAAAAGGACTTTGCTCCTTTTTCCGAAAATGGTAGAAAATTTGCGAAAACAAATTATTGGGGAACACTATTCCGGCCATTCCTATGAATGTCCAATATTCAAAAGTGTGTTTTTTTGACAATAGGCGACATTCTTCCAAATTTTGACTTTTGAAATTTTAAAAAGGACTTTGCTCCTTTTTCCGAAAATGGTAGAAAATTTGCGAAAAAAAATTATTGGGGACCACTGTTCCAGCCATTCCTGAATGTCCAATATTCAAAAGTATGTTTTTTTGACAATAGGCGACATTCTTCCAAATTTTGACTTTTGAAATTTTAAAAAGGACTTTGCTCCTTTTTCCGAAAATGGTAGAAAATTTGCGAAAAAAAATTATTGGGGAACACTATTCCAGCCATTCCTGAATGTCCAATATTCAAAAGTGTGTTTTTTTGACAATAGGCGACATTCTTCCAAATTTTGACTTTTGTAATTTTAAAAAGGACTTTGCTCCTTTTTCCGAAAATGGTAGAAAATTTGCGAAAAAAAATTATTGGGGAACACTATTCCGGCCATTCCTATGAATGTCCAATATTCAAAAGTGTGTTTTTTTGACAATAGGCGACATTCTTCCAAATTTCGACTTTTGAAATTTTAGAAAGGACTTTGCTTCTTTTTCCGAAAATGGTAGAAAATTTGCGAAAAAAAATTATTGGGGAACACTATTCCGGCCATTCCTATGAATGTCCAATATTCAAAAGTGTGTTTTTTTGACAATAGGCGACATTCTTCCAAATTTCGACTTTTGAAATTTTAGAAAGGACTTTGCTCCTTTTTCCGAAAATGATAGAAAATTTGCGAAAAAAAATTATTGGGGAACACTATTCCGGCCATTCCTACGAATGTCCAATATTCAAAAGTGTGTTTTTTTGACAATAGGCGACATTCTTCCAAATTTTGACTTTTGAAATTTTAAAAAGGACTTTGCTCCTTTTTCCGAAAATGGTAGAAAATTTGCGAAAAAAAATTATTGGGGAACACTATTCCGGCCATTCCTATGAATGTCCAATATTCAAAAGTGTGTTTTTTTTTGACAATAGGCGACATTCTTCCAAATTTCGACTTTTGAAATTTTAAAAAGGACTTTGCTCCTTTTTCCGAAAATGGTAGAAAATTTGCGAAAAAAAATTATTGGGGAACACTACTCCGGCCATTCCTATGAATGTCCAATATTCAAAAGTGTGTTTTTTCGACAATAGGCAACATTCTTCCAAATTTTTACTTTTGAAATTTTAAAAAGGACTTTGCTCCTTTGTCCGAAAATTGTAGGAGATAAGCGAAAAAACATTATTGGAGAACACTCTTCCGGCCATTTCTATGAATGTCCAATATTCAAAAGTCTTAACAGTGTGTTTTTTTGAAAATTGGCGACATTTTTCCAAATTTCAATTTTTGAAATTTTAAAAAGGACTTTGCTCCTTTTTCCGAAAATGGTAGAAAATTTGCGAAACAAAATTATTGGGGAACACTATTCCGGCCATTCCTATGAATGTCCAATATTCAAAAGTGTGTTTTTTTTGACAATAGGCGACATTCTTCCAAATTTCGACTTTTGAAATTTTAAAAAGGACTTTGCTCCTTTTTCCGAAAATGGTAGAAAATTTGCGAAAAAAAATTATTGGGGAACACTATTCCGGCCATTCCTATGAATGTTCCATATTCAAAAGTGTGTTTTTTTTTACAATAGGCGACATTCTTCCAAATTTCGACTTTTGAAATTTTAAAAAGGACTTTGCTCCTTTTTCCGAAAATGGTAGAAAATTTGGAAAAAAAAATTATTAGGGAACACTATTCCGGCCATTCCTATGAATGTCCAATATTCAAAAGTGTTTTTTTTTTGACAATAGGCGACATTCTTCCAAATTTCGACTTTTGAAATTTTAAAAAGGACTTTGCTCCTTTTTCCGAAAATTGTAGGAGATAAGCGAAAAAACATTATTGGAGAACACTCTTCCGGCCATTTCTATGAATGTCCAATATTCTAAAGTCTTAACAGTGTGTTTTTTTGAAAATTGGTGACATTTTTCCAAATTTCGACTTTTGAAATTTTAAAAAGGACTTTGCTCCTTTTTCCGAAAATGGTAGAAAATTTGCGAAAAAAAATTATTGGAGAACACTCTTCCGGCCATTTCTATGAATGTCCAATATTCTAAAGTCTTAACAGTGTGTTTTTTTGAAAATTGGCGACATTTTTCCAAATTTCGACTTTTGAAATTTTAAAAAGGACTTTGCTCCTTTTTCCGAAAATGGTAGAAAATTTGCGAAAAAAAAATTATTGCGAAACACTATTCCGGCCATTCCTATGAATGTCCAATATTCAAAAGTGTGTTTTTTTGACAATAGGCGACATTCTTCCAAATTTTGACTTTTGGAATTTTAAAAAGGACTTTGCTCCTTTTTCCGAAAATTGTAGAAGATAAGCGAAAAAACATTATTGGAGAACACTCTTCCGGCCATTTCTATGAATGTCCAATATTCAAAAGTCTTAACAGTGTGTTTTTTTAAAAATTGGCGACATTTTTCCAAATTTCGACTTTTGAAATTTTAAAAAGGACTTTGCTCCTTTTTCCGAAAATTGTAGAAGATAAGCGAAAAAACATTATTGGAGAACACTCTTCCGGCCATTTCTATGAATGTCCAATATTCAAAAGTCTTAACAGTGTGTTTTTTTGAAAATTGGCGACATTTTTCCAAATTTCGACCTTTGAAATTTTAAAAAGGACTTTGCTCCTTTTTCCGAAAATGGTAGAAAATTTGCGAAAAAAATTATTGCGAAACACTATTCCGGCCATTCCTATGAATGTCCAATATTCAAAAGTGTGTTTTTTTGACAATAGGCGACATTCTTCCAAATTTCGACTTTTGAAATTTTAAAAAGGACTTTGCTCCTTTTTCCGAAAATTGTAGAAGATAAGCTAAAAAACATTATTGGAGAACACTCTTGCGGCCATTCCTATGAATGTCCAATATTCAAAAGTCTTAACAGTGTGTTTTTTTGAAAATTGGCGACATTTTTCCAAATTTCGACTTTTGAAATTTTAAAAAGGACTTTGCTCCTTTTTCCGAAAATGGTAGAAAATTTGCGAAAAAAAATTATTGGGGAACACTATTCCGGCCATTCCTATGAATGTCCAATATTCAAAAGTGTGTTTTTTTGACAATAGGCGACATTCTTCCAAATTTCGACTTTTGAAATTTTAAAAAGGACTTTGCTCCTTTTTCCGAAAATGGTAAAAAATTTGCGAAAAAAAATTATTGGGAAACACTATTCCGGCCATTCCTATGAATGTCCAATATTCAAAAGTGTGTTTTTTGACAATAGGCGACATTCTTCCAAATTTTGACTTTTGAAATTTTAAAAAGGACTTTGCTCCTTTTTCCGAAAATTGTAGGAGATAAGCGAAAAAACATTATTGGAGAACACTCTTCCGGCCATTTCTATGAATGTCCAATATTCAAAAGTCTTAACAGTGTGTTTTTTTGAAAATTGGCGGCATTTTTCCAAATTTCGACTTTTGAAATTTTAAAAACACTTTGCTCCTTTTTCCGAAAATGGTAGAAAATTTGCGAAAAAAAATTATTGGGGAACACTATTCCGGCCATTCCTATGAATGTCCAATATTCAAAAGTGTGTTTTTTTGACAATAGGCGACATTCTTCCAAATTTCGACTTTTGAAATTTTAAAAAGGACTTTGCTCCTTTTTCCGAAAATTGTAGAAGATAAGCGAAAAAACATTATTGGAGAACACTATTCCGGCCATTCCTATGAATGTCCAATATTCAAAAGTGTGTTTTTTCGACAATAGGCGACATTCTTCCAAATTTTGACTTTTGGAATTTTAAAAAGGACTTTGCTCCTTTTTCCGAAAATTGTAGGAGATAAGCGAAAAAACATTATTGGAGAACACTCTTCCGGCCATTTCTATGAATGTCCAATATTCAAAAGTCTTAACAGTGTGTTTTTTTGAAAATTGGCGACATTTTTCCAAATTTAAACTTTTGAAATTTTAGAAAGGACTTTGCTCCTTTTTCCGAAAATTGTAGGAGATAAGCGAAAAAAATTATTGGAGAACACTCTTCCGGCCATTCCTATGAATGTCCAATATTCAAAAGTGTGTTTTTTTGACAATAGGCGACATTCTTCCAAATTTCGACTTTTGAAATTTTAAAAAGGACTTTGCTCCTTTTTCCGAAAATTGTAGAAGATAAGCGAAAAAACATTATTGGAGAACACTATTCCGGCCATTCCTATGAATGTCCAATATTCAAAAGTCTTAACAGTGTGTTTTTTTGAAAATTGGCGGCATTTTTCCAAATTTCGACTTTTGAAATTTTAAAAACACTTTGCTCCTTTTTCCGAAAATGGTAGAAAATTTGCGAAAAAAAATTATTGGGGAACACTATTCCGGCCATTCCTATGAATGTCCAATATTCAAAAGTGTGTTTTTTTGACAATAGGCGACATTTTTCCAAATTTCGACTTTTGAAATTTTAAAAAGGACTTTGCTCCGTTTTCCGAAAATAGTAGAAAATTTGCGAAAAAAAATTATTGGGGAACACTATTCCGGCCATTCCTATGAATGTCCAATATTCAAAAGTGTTTTTTTTTTTGACAATAGGCGACATTCTTCCAAATTTCGACTTTTGAAATTTTAAAAAGGACTTTGCTCCTTTTTCCGAAAATGGTAGAAAATTTGCGAAAAAAATTATTGGGGAACACTATTCCGGCCATTCCTATGAATGTCCAATATTCAAAAGTGTGTTTTTTTGACAATAGGCGACATTCTTCCAAATTTCGACTTTTGAAATTTTAAAAAGGACTTTGCTCCTTTTTCCGAAAATGGTAGAAAATTTGCGAAAAAAAATTATTGCGAAACACTATTCCGGCCATTCCTATGAATGTCCAATATTCAAAAGTGTGTTTTTTTGACAATAGGCGACATTCTTCCAAATTTCGACTTTTGAAATTTTAAAAAGGACTTTGCTCCTTTTTCCGAAAATGGTAAAAAATTTGCGAAAAAAAATTATTGGGAAACACTATTCCGGCCATTCCTATGAATGTCCAATATTCAAAAGTGTGTTTTTTGACAATAGGCGACATTCTTCCAAATTTTGACTTTTGAAATTTTAAAAAGGACTTTGCTCCTTTTTCCGAAAATGGTAGAAAATTTGCGAAAAAAAATTATTGCGAAACACTATTCCGGCCATTCCTATGAATGTCCAATATTCAAAAGTGTGTTTTTTTGACAATAGGCGGCATTTTTCCAAATTTCGACTTTTGAAATTTTAAAAAGGACTTTGCTCCTTTTTCCGAAAATGGTAAAAAATTTGCGAAAAAAAATTATTGGGAAACACTATTCCGGCCATTCCTATGAATGTCCAATATTCAAAAGTGTGTTTTTTGACAATAGGCGACATTCTTCCAAATTTTGACTTTTGAAATTTTAAAAAGGACTTTGCTCCTTTTTCCGAAAATTGTAGGAGATAAGCGAAAAAACATTATTGGAGAACACTCTTCCGGCCATTTCTATGAATGTCCAATATTCAAAAGTCTTAACAGTGTGTTTTTTTGAAAATTGGCGGCATTTTTCCAAATTTCGACTTTTGAAATTTTAAAAACACTTTGCTCCTTTTTCCGAAAATGGTAGAAAATTTGCGAAAAAAAATTATTGGGGAACACTATTCCGGCCATTCCTATGAATGTCCAATATTCAAAAGTGTGTTTTTTTGACAATAGGCGACATTCTTCCAAATTTCGACTTTTGAAATTTTAAAAAGGACTTTGCTCCTTTTTCCGAAAATTGTAGAAGATAAGCGAAAAAACATTATTGGAGAACACTATTCCGGCCATTCCTATGAATGTCCAATATTCAAAAGTGTGTTTTTTCGACAATAGGCGACATTCTTCCAAATTTTGACTTTTGAAATTTTAAACAGGACTTTGCTCCTTTTTCCGAAAATTGTAGGAGATAAGCGAAAAAACATTATTGGAGAACACTCTTCCGGCCATTTCTATGAATGTCCAATATTCAAAAGTCTTAACAGTGTGTTTTTTTGAAAATTGGCGACATTTTTCCAAATTTAAACTTTTGAAATTTTAGAAAGGACTTTGCTCCTTTTTCCGAAAATTGTAGGAGATAAGCGAAAAAAATTATTGGAGAACACTCTTCCGGCCATTCCTATGAATGTCCAATATTCAAAAGTGTGTTTTTTTGACAATAGGCGACATTCTTCCAAATTTCGACTTTTGAAATTTTAAAAAGGACTTTGCTCCTTTTTCCGAAAATGGTAGAAAATTTGCGAAAAAAAATTATTGCGAAACACTATTCCGGCCATTCCTATGAATGTCAAATATTCAAAAGTGTGTTTTTTTGACAATAGGCGACATTCTTCCAAATTTCGACTTTTGAAATTTTAAAAAGGACTTTGCTCCTTTTTCCGAAAATTGTAGAAGATAAGCGAAAAAACATTATTGGAGAACACTCTTCCGGCCATTTCTATGAATATCCAATATTCAAAAGTCTTAACAGTGTTTTTTTTACAATTGACGACATTTTTCCAAATTTAAACTTTTGAAATTTTAGAAAGGACTTTGCTCCTTTTTCCGAAAATGGTAGAAAATTTGCGAAAAAAAATTATTGGGGAACACTATTCCGGCCATTCCTATGAATGTCCAATATTCAAAAGTGTGTTTTTTTGACAATAGGCGACATTCTTCCAAATTTCGACTTTTGAAATTTTAAAAAGGACTTTGCTCCTTTTTCCGAAAATGGTAGAAAATTTGCGAAAAAAAATTATTGGGGACCACTGTTCCAGCCATTCCTGAATGTCCAATATTCAAAAGTGTGTTTTTTTGACAATAGGCGACATTCTTCCAAATTTTGACTTTTGAAATTTTAAAAAGGACTTTGCTCCTTTTTCCGAAAATGGTAGAAAATTTGCGAAAAAAAATTATTGGGGAACACTATTCCAGCCATTCCTGAATGTCCAATATTCAAAAGTGTGTTTTTTTGACAATAGGCGACATTCTTCCAAATTTTGACTTTTGAAATTTTAAAAAGGACTTTGCTCCTTTTTCCGAAAATGGTAGAAAATTTGCGAAAAAAAATTATTTGGGAACACTATTCCGGCCATTCCTATGAATGTCCAATATTCAAAAGTGTGTTTTTTTGACAATAGGCGACATTCTTCCAAATTTCGACTTTTGAAATTTTAGAAAGGACTTTGCTTCTTTTTCCGAAAATGGTAGAAAATTTGCGAAAAAAAATTATTGGGGAACACTATTCCGGCCATTCCTATGAATGTCCAATATTCAAAAGTGTGTTTTTTTGACAATAGGCGACATTCTTCCAAATTTTGACTTTTGAAATTTTAAAAAGGACTTTGCTCCTTTTTCCGAAAATGGTAGAAAATTTGCGAAAAAAAATTATTGAGGAACACTATTCCGGCCATTCCTATGAATGTCCAATATTCAAAAGTGTGTTTTTTTGACAATAGGCGACATTCTTCCAAATTTCGACTTTTGAAATTTTAAAAAGGACTTTGCTCCTTTTTCCGAAAATGGTAGAAAATTTGCGAAAAAAAATTATTGGGGAACACTACTCCGGCCATTCCTATGAATGTCCAATATTCAAAAGTGTGTTTTTTCGACAATAGGCGACATTCTTCTTAATTTTTACTTTTGAAATTTTAAAAAGGACTTTGCTCCTTTTTCCGAAAATTGTAGGAGATAAGCGAAAAAACATTATTGGAGAACACTCTTCCGGCCATTTCTATGAATGTCCAATATTCAAAAGTCTTAACAGTGTGTTTTTTTGAAAATTGGCGACATTTTTCCAAATTTCAATTTTTGAAATTTTAAAAAGGACTTTGCTCCTTTTTCCGAAAATGGTAGAAAATTTGCGAAAAAAAATTATTGGGGAACACTATTCCGGCCATTCCTATGAATGTCCAATATTCAAAAGTGTGTTTTTTTTGACAATAGGCGACATTCTTCCAAATTTCGACTTTTGAAATTTTAAAAAGGACTTTGCTCCTTTTTCCGAAAATGGTAGAAAATTTGCGAAAAAAAATTATTGGGGAACACTATTCCGGCCACTCCTATGAATGTTCCATATTCAAAAGTGTGTTTTTTTACAATAGGCGACATTCTTCCAAATTTCGACTTTTGAAATTTTAAAAAGGACTTTGCTCCTTTTTCCGAAAATGGTAGAAAATTTGGAAAAAAAATTATTGGGGAACACTATTCCGGCCATTCCTATGAATGTCCAATATTCAAAAGTGTGTTTTTCTTTGACAAAAGGCGACATTCTTCCAAATTTCGACTTTTGAAATTTTAAAAAGGACTTTGCTCCTTTTTCCGAAAATGGTAGAAAATTTGCGAAAACAAATTATTGGGGAACACTATTCCGGCCATTCCTATGAATGTCCAATATTCAAAAGTGTGTTTTTTTGACAAAAGGCGACATGCTTCCAAATTTCGACTTTTGAAATTTTAGAAAGGACTTTGCTCCTTTTTCCGAAAATGGTAGAAAATTTGCGAAAAAAAATTATTGGGGAACACTATTCCGGCCATTCCTATGAATGTCCAATATTCAAAAGTGTGTTTTTTTGCCAATAGGCGACATTCTTCCAAATTTCGACTTTTGAAATTTTAGAAAGGATTTTGCTCCTTTTTCCGAAAATTGTAGGAGATAAGCGAAAAAACATTATTGGAGAACACTCTTCCGGCCATTTCTATGAATGTCCAATATTCAAAAGTCTTAACAGTGTGTTTTTTTGAAAATTGGCGACATTTTTCCAAATTTCAATTTTTGAAATTTTAAAAAGGACTTTGCTCCTTTTTCCGAAAATGGTAGAAAATTTGCGAAAACAAATTATTGGGGAACACTATTCCGGCCATTCCTATGAATGTCCAATATTCAAAAGTGTGTTTTTTTGACAATAGGCGACATTCTTCCAAATTTTGACTTTTGAAATTTTAAAAAGGACTTTGCTCCTTTTTCCGAAAATGGTAGAAAATTTGCGAAAAAAAATTATTGGGGACCACTGTTCCAGCCATTCCTGAATGTCCAATATTCAAAAGTATGTTTTTTTGACAATAGGCGACATTCTTCCAAATTTTGACTTTTGAAATTTTAAAAAGGACTTTGCTCCTTTTTCCGAAAATGGTAGAAAATTTGCGAAAAAAAATTATTGGGGAACACTATTCCAGCCATTCCTGAATGTCCAATATTCAAAAGTGTGTTTTTTTGACAATAGGCGACATTCTTCCAAATTTTGACTTTTGTAATTTTAAAAAGGACTTTGCTCCTTTTTCCGAAAATGGTAGAAAATTTGCGAAAAAAAATTATTGGGGAACACTATTCCGGCCATTCCTATGAATGTCCAATATTCAAAAGTGTGTTTTTTTGACAATAGGCGACATTCTTCCAAATTTCGACTTTTGAAATTTTAGAAAGGACTTTGCTTCTTTTTCCGAAAATGGTAGAAAATTTGCGAAAAAAAATTATTGGGGAACACTATTCCGGCCATTCCTACGAATGTCCAATATTCAAAAGTGTGTTTTTTTGACAATAGGCGACATTCTTCCAAATTTTGACTTTTGAAATTTTAAAAAGGACTTTGCTCCTTTTTCCGAAAATGGTAGAAAATTTGCGAAAAAAAATTATTGGGGAACACTATTCCGGCCATTCCTATGAATGTCCAATATTCAAAAGTGTGTTTTTTTGACAATAGGCGACATTCTTCCAAATTTCGACTTTTGAAATTTTAGAAAGGACTTTGCTCCTTTTTCCGAAAATGATAGAAAATTTGCGAAAAAAAATTATTGGGGAACACTATTCCGGCCATTCCTACGAATGTCCAATATTCAAAAGTGTGTTTTTTTGACAATAGGCGACATTCTTCCAAATTTTGACTTTTGAAATTTTAAAAAGGACTTTGCTCCTTTTTCCGAAAATGGTAGAAAATTTGCGAAAAAAAATTATTGGGGAACACTATTCCGGCCATTCCTATGAATGTCCAATATTCAAAAGTGTGTTTTTTTTGACAATAGGCGACATTCTTCCAAATTTCGACTTTTGAAATTTTAAAAAGGACTTTGCTCCTTTTTCCGAAAATGGTAGAAAATTTGCGAAAAAAAATTATTGGGGAACACTACTCCGGCCATTCCTATGAATGTCCAATATTCAAAAGTGTGTTTTTTCGACAATAGGCAACATTCTTCCAAATTTTTACTTTTGAAATTTTAAAAAGGACTTTGCTCCTTTTTCCGAAAATTGTAGGAGATAAGCGAAAAAACATTATTGGAGAACACTCTTCCGGCCATTTCTATGAATGTCCAATATTCAAAAGTCTTAACAGTGTGTTTTTTTGAAAATTGGCGACATTTTTCCAAATTTCAATTTTTGAAATTTTAAAAAGGACTTTGCTCCTTTTTCCGAAAATGGTAGAAAATTTGCGAAACAAAATTATTGGGGAACACTATTCCGGCCATTCCTATGAATGTCCAATATTCAAAAGTGTGTTTTTTTTGACAATAGGCGACATTCTTCCAAATTTCGACTTTTGAAATTTTAAAAAGGACTTTGCTCCTTTTTCCGAAAATGGTAGAAAATTTGCGAAAAAAAATTATTGGGGAACACTATTCCGGCCATTCCTATGAATGTTCCATATTCAAAAGTGTGTTTTTTTTTACAATAGGCGACATTCTTCCAAATTTCGACTTTTGAAATTTTAAAAAGGACTTTGCTCCTTTTTCCGAAAATGGTAGAAAATTTGGAAAAAAAAATTATTAGGGAACACTATTCCGGCCATTCCTATGAATGTCCAATATTCAAAAGTGTTTTTTTTTGACAATAGGCGACATTCTTCCAAATTTCGACTTTTGAAATTTTAAAAAGGACTTTGCTCCTTTTTCCGAAAATTGTAGGAGATAAGCGAAAAAACATTATTGGAGAACACTCTTCCGGCCATTTCTATGAATGTCCAATATTCTAAAGTCTTAACAGTGTGTTTTTTGAAAATTGGTGACATTTTTCCAAATTTCGACTTTTGAAATTTTAAAAAGGACTTTGCTCCTTTTTCCGAAAATGGTAGAAAATTTGCGAAAAAAAATTATTGGGGAACACTCTTCCGGCCATTTCTATGAATGTCCAATATTCAAAAGTCTTAACAGTGTGTTTTTTTGAAAATTGGCGACATTTTTCCAAATTTCGACTTTTGAAATTTTAAAAAGGACTTTGCTCCTTTTTCCGAAAATGGTAGAAAATTTGCGAAAAAAAAATTATTGCGAAACACTATTCCGGCCATTCCTATGAATGTCCAATATTCAAAAGTGTGTTTTTTTGACAATAGGCGACATTCTTCCAAATTTTGACTTTTGGAATTTTAAAAAGGACTTTGCTCCTTTTTCCGAAAATTGTAGAAGATAAGCGAAAAAACATTATTGGAGAACACTCTTCCGGCCATTTCTATGAATGTCCAATATTCAAAAGTCTTAACAGTGTGTTTTTTTGAAAATTGGCGACATTTTTCCAAATTTCGACTTTTGAAATTTTAAAAAGGACTTTGCTCCTTTTTCCGAAAATTGTAGAAGATAAGCGAAAAAACATTATTGGAGAACACTCTTCCGGCTATTTCTATGAATGTCCAATATTCAAAAGTCTTAACAGTGTGTTTTTTTGAAAATTGGCGACATTTTTCCAAATTTCGACTTTTGAAATTTTAAAAAGGACTTTGCTCCTTTTTCCGAAAATGGTAGAAAATTTGCGAAAAAAAATTATTGCGAAACACTATTCCGGCCATTCCTATGAATGTCCAATATTCAAAAGTGTGTTTTTTTGACAATAGGCGACATTCTTCCAAATTTCGACTTTTGAAATTTTAAAAAGGACTTTGCTCCTTTTTCCGAAAATTGTAGAAGATAAGCTAAAAAACATTATTGGAGAACACTCTTGCGGCCATTCCTATGAATGTCCAATATTCAAAAGTGTGTTTTTTTGACAATAGGCGACATTCTTCCAAATTTCGACTTTTGAAATTTTAAAAAGGACTTTGCTCCTTTTTCCGAAAATGGTAGAAAATTTGGAAAAAAAAATTATTGGGGAACACTATTCCGGCCATTTCTATGAATGTCCAATATTCAAAAGTGTGTTTTTTTTGACAATAGGCGACATTCTTCCAAATTTCGACTTTTGAAGTTTTTAGAAAGGACTTTGCTCCTTTTTCCGAAAATGGTAGAAAATTTGTGAAAAAAAATTATTGCGGAACACTATTCCGGCCATTCCCATGAATGTCCAATATTCAAAAGTGTGTTTTTTTGACAATAGGCGACATTCTTAAAAATTTTGACTTTTGGAATTTTAAAAAGGACTTTGCTCCTTTTTCCGAAAATTGTAGGAGATAAGCGAAAAAACATTATTGGAGAACACTCTTCCGGCCATTTCTATGAATGTCCAATATTCAAAAGTCTTAACAGTGTGTTTTTTTGAAAATTGGCGACATTTTTTCAAATTTCGACTTTTGAAACTTTAAAAAGGACTTTGCTCCTTTTTCCGAAAATGGTAGAAAATTTGCGAAAAAAAATTATTGCGAAACACTATTCCGGCCATTCCTATGAATGTCCAATATTCAAAAGTGTGTTTTTTTGACAATAGGCGACATTCTTCCAAATTTCGACTTTTGAAATTTTAAAAAGGACTTTGCTATTTTTTCCATAAATGGTAGAAAATTTGCGAAAAAAAATTATTGGGGAACACTATTCCGGCCATTCCTATGAATGTCCAATATTCAAAAGTGTGTTTTTTGACAATAGGCGACATTCTTCCAAATTTCGACTTTTGAAATTTTAGAAAGGACTTTGCTCCTTTTTCCGAAAATTGTAGGAGATAAGCGAAAAACCATTATTGGAGAACACTCTTCCGGCCATTTCTATGAATGTCCAATATTCTAAAGTCTTAACAGTGTGTTTTTTTGAAAATTGGTGACATTTTTCCAAATTTCGACTTTTGAAATTTTAAAAAGGACTTTGCTCCTTTTTCCGAAAATGGTAGAAAATTTGCGAAAAAAAATTATTGGGGAACACTATTCCGGCCATTCCTATGAATGTCCAATATTCAAAAGTGTTTTTTTTTGACAATAGGCGACATTCTTCCAAATTTCGACTTTTGAAATTTTAAAAAGGACTTTGCTCCTTTTTCCGAAAATTGTAGGAATTAAGCGAAAAAACATTATTGGAGAACACTCTTCCGGCCATTTCTATGAATGTCCAATATTCAAAAGTCTTAACAGTGTGTTTTTTTGAAAATTGGCGACATTTTTCCAAATTCGACTTTTGAAATTTTAAAAAGGACTTTGCTCCTTTTTCCGAAAATGGTAGGAGATAAGCGAAAAAACATTATTGGAGAACACTCTTCAGGCCATTTCTATGAATGTCCAATATTCAAAAGTCTTAACAATGTGTTTTTTTGAAAATTGGTGACATTCTTCCAAATTTCGACTTTTGAAATTTTAAAAAGGACTTTGTTCCTTTTTCCGAAAATTGTAGGAATTAAGCGAAAAAACATTATTGGAGAACACTCTTCCGGCCATTTCTATGAATGTCCAATATTCAAAAGTCTTAACAGTGTGTTTTTTTGAAAATTGGCGACATTTTTCCAAATTCGACTTTTGAAATTTTAAAAAGGACTTTGCTCCTTTTTCCGAAAATGGTAGGAGATAAGCGAAAAAACATTATTGGGGAACACTATTCCGACCATTCCCATGAATGTCCAATATTCAAAAGTGTGTTTTTTTGAAAATTGGTGACATTTTTCCAAATTTCGACTTTTGAAATTTTAAAAAGGACTTTGCTCCTTTTTCCGAAAATGGTAGAAAATTTGCGAAAAAAAATTATTGGGGAACACTATTCCGGCCATTCCTATGAATGTCCAATATTCAAAAGTGTTTTTTTTTGACAATAGGCGACATTCTTCCAAATTTCGACTTTTGAAATTTTAAAAAGGACTTTGCTCCTTTTTCCGAAAATTGTAGGAGATAAGCGAAAAAACATTATTGGAGAACACTCTTCCGGCCATTTCTATGAATGTCCAATATTCTAAAGTCTTAACAGTGTGTTTTTTTGAAAATTGGTGACATTTTTCCAAATTTCGACTTTTGAAATTTTAAAAAGGACTTTGCTCCTTTTTCCGAAAATGGTAGAAAATTTGCGAAAAAAAATTATTGGGGAACACTATTCCGGCCATTCCTATGAATGTCCAATATTCAAAAGTGTTTTTTTTTTGACAATAGGCGACATTCTTCCAAATTTCGACTTTTGAAATTTTAAAAAGGACTTTGCTCCTTTTTCCGAAAATTGTAGGAATTAAGCGAAAAAACATTATTGGAGAACACTCTTCCGGCCATTTCTATGAATGTCCAATATTCAAAAGTCTTAACAGTGTGTTTTTTTGAAAATTGGCGACATTTTTCCAAATTTAAACTTCTGAAATTTTAGAAAGGACTTTGCTCCTTTTTCCGAAAATGGTAGAAAATTTGCGAAAAAAAATTATTGCGAAACACTATTCCGGCCATTCCTATGAATGTCCAATATTCAAAAGTGTGTTTTTTTTACAATAGGCGACATTCTTCCAAATTTCGACTTTTGAAATTTTAGAAAGGTCTTTGCTCCTTTTTCCGAAAATTGTAGGAGATAAGCGAAAAAACATTATTGGAGAACACTCTTCCCGCCATTTCTATGAATGTCCAATATTCAAAAGTCTTAACAGTGTGTTTTTTTGAAAATTGGCGAAATTTTTCCAAATTTCAACTTTTGAAATTTTAGAAAGGACTTTGCTCCTTTTTCCGAAAATGGTAGAAAATTTGCGAAAAAAAATTATTGGGGAACACTATTCCGGCCATTCCTATGAATGTCCAATATTCAAAAGTGTTTTTTTTTGACAATAGGCGACATTCTTCCAAATTTCGACTTTTGAAATTTTAAAAAGGACTTTGCTCCTTTTTCCGAAAATTGTAGGAATTAAGCGAAAAAACATTATTGGAGAACACTCTTCCGGCCATTTCTATGAATGTCCAATATTCAAAAGTCTTAACAGTGTGTTTTTTTGAAAATTGGCGACATTTTTCCAAATTCGACTTTTGAAATTTTAAAAAGGACTTTCCTCCTTTTTCCGAAAATGGTAGGAGATAAGCGAAAAAACATTATTGGAGAACACTCTTCAGGCCATTTCTATGAATGTCCAATATTCAAAAGTCTTAACAATGTGTTTTTTTGAAAATTGGTGACATTCTTCCAAATTTCGACTTTTGAAATTTTAAAAAGGACTTTGCTCCTTTTTCCGAAAATTGTAGGAATTAAGCGAAAAAACATTATTGGAGAACACTCTTCCGGCCATTTCTATGAATGTCCAATATTCAAAAGTCTTAACAGTGTGTTTTTTTGAAAATTGGCGACATTTTTCCAAATTCGACTTTTGAAATTTTAAAAAGGACTTTGCTCCTTTTTCCGAAAATGGTAGGAGATAAGCGAAAAAACATTATTGGGGAACACTATTCCGACCATTCCCATGAATGTCCAATATTCAAAAGTGTGTTTTTTTGACAATAGGCGACATTCTTCCAAATTTCGACTTTTGAAATTTTAAAAAGGACTTTGCTCCTTTTTCCGAAAATTGTAGGAGATAAGCGAAAAAACATTATTGGAGAACACTCTTCCGGCCATTTCTATGAATGTCCAATATTCAAAAGTCTTAACAGTGTGTTTTTTTGAAAATTGGCGACATTTTTCCAAATTCGACTTTTGAAATTTTAAAAAGGACTTTGCTCCTTTTTCCGAAAATGGTAGGAGATAAGCGAAAAAACATTATTGGGGAACACTATTCCGACCATTCCCATGAATGTCCAATATTCAAAAGTGTGTTTTTTTGAAAATTGGTGACATTTTTCCAAATTTCGACTTTTGAAATTTTAAAAAGGACTTTGCTCCTTTTTCCGAAAATGGTAGAAAATTTGCGAAAAAAAATTATTGGGGAACACTATTCCGGCCATTCCTATGAATGTCCAATATTCAAAAGTGTTTTTTTTTTTGACAATAGGCGACATTCTTCCAAATTTCGACTTTTGAAATTTTAAAAAGGACTTTGCTCCTTTTTCCGAAAATTGTAGGAATTAAGCGAAAAACATTATTGGAGAACACTCTTCCGGCCATTTCTATGAATGTCCAATATTCAAAAGTCTTAACAGTGTGTTTTTTTGAAAATTGGCGACATTTTTCCAAATTCGACTTTTGAAATTTTAAAAAGGACTTTGCTCCTTTTTCCGAAAATTGTAGGAGATAAGCGAAAAAACATTATTGGAGAACACTCTTCCTGCCATTTCTATGAATGTCCAATATTCTAAAGTCTTAACAGTGTGTTTTTTTGAAAATTGGTGACATTCTTCCAAATTTCGACTTTTGAAATTTTAAAAAGGACTTTGCTCCTTTTTCCGAAAATTGTAGGAGTTAAGCGAAAAAACATTATTGGAGAACACTCTTCCGGCCATTTCTATGAATGTCCAATATTCAAAAGTGTGTTTTTTTGACAATAGGCGACATTCTTCCAAATTTCGACTTTTGAAATTTTAAAAAGGACTTTGCTCCTTTTTCCGAAAATTGTAGGAGATAAGCGAAAAAACATTATTGGAGAACACTCTTCCGGCCATTTCTATGAATGTCCAATATTCTAAAGTCTTAACAGTGTGTTTTTTTGAAAATTGGTGACATTCTTCCAAATTTTGACTTTTGAAATTTTAAAAAGGCCTTTGCTCCTTTTTCCGAAAATGGTAGAAAATTTGCGAAAAAAAATTATTGGGGAACACTATTCCGGCCATTCCTATGAATGTTCCATATTCAAAAGTGTGTTTTTTTGACAATAGGCGACATCCTTCCAAATTTCAACTTTTGAAATTTTAAAAAGGACTTTGCTCCTTTTTCCGAAAATGGTAGAAAATTTGCAAAAAAAAATTATTGGGGAACACTATTCCGGCCATTCCTATGAATGTCCAATATTCAAAAGTGTGTTTTTTTGACAATAGGCGACATTCTTCCAAATTTCGACTTTTGAAATTTTAAAAAGGACTTTGCTCCTTTTTCCGAAAATGGTAGAAAATTTGCGAAAAAAAATTATTGGGGAACACTATTCCGGCCATTCCTATGAATATCCAATATTCAAAAGTGTGTTTTTTTGACAATAGGCGACATTCTTCCAAATTTTGACTTTTGAAATTTTAAAAAGGACTTTGCTCCTTTTTCCGAAAATGGTAGAAAATTTGCGAAAAAAAATTATTGGGGAACACTATTCCGGCCATTCCTATGAATGTCCAATATTCAAAAGTGTGTTTTTTTGACAATAGGCGACATTCTTCCAAATTTCGACTTTTGAGATTTTAGAAAGGACTTTGCTCCTTTTTCCGAAAATGGTAGAAAATTTGCAAAAAAAAATTATTGCGGAACACTATTCCGGCCATTCCCATGAATGTCCAATATTCAAAAGTGTTTTTTTTTGACAATAGGCGACATTCTTCCAAATTTTGACTTTTGGAATTTTAAAAAGGACTTTGCTCCTTTTTCCGAAAATTGTAGAAGATAAGCGAAAAAACATTATTGGAGAACACTCTTCCGGCCATTTCTATGAATGTCCAATATTCAAAAGTCTTAACAGTGTGTTTTTTTGAAAATTGGCGACATTTTTCCAAATTTCGACTTTTGAAATTTTAAAAAGGACTTTGCTCCTTTTTCCGAAAATTGTAGAAGATAAGCGAAAAAACATTATTGGAGAACACTCTTCCGGCCATTTCTATGAATGTCCAATATTCAAAAGTCTTAACAGTGTGTTTTTTTGAAAATTGGCGACATTTTTCCAAATTTCGACTTTTGAAATTTTAAAAAGGACTTTGCTCCTTTTTCCGAAAATGGTAGAAAATTTGCGAAAAAAAATTATTGCGAAACACTATTCCGGCCATTCCTATGAATGTCCAATATTCAAAAGTGTGTTTTTTTGACAATAGGCGACATTCTTCCAAATTTCGACTTTTGAAATTTTAAAAAGGACTTTGCTCCTTTTTCCGAAAATTGTAGAAGATAAGCTAAAAAACATTATTGGAGAACACTCTTGCGGCCATTCCTATGAATGTCCAATATTCAAAAGTGTGTTTTTTGACAATAGGCGACATTCTTCCAAATTTCGACTTTTGAAATTTTAAAAAGGACTTTGCTCCTTTTTCCGAAAATGGTAGAAAATTTGGAAAAAAAAATTATTGGGGAACACTATTCCGGCCATTCCTATGAATGTCCAATATTCAAAAGTGTGTTTTTTTTTGACAATAGGCGACATTCTTCCAAATTTCGACTTTTGAAGTTTTTAGAAAGGACTTTGCTCCTTTTTCCGAAAATGGTAGAAAATTTGTGAAAAAAAATTATTGCGGAACACTATTCCGGCCATTCCCATGAATGTCCAATATTCAAAAGTGTGTTTTTTTGACAATAGGCGACATTCTTCCAAATTTTGACTTTTGGAATTTTAAAAAGGACTTTGCTCCTTTTTCCGAAAATTGTAGGAGATAAGCGAAAAAACATTATTGGAGAACACTCTTCCGGCCATTTCTATGAATGTCCAATATTCAAAAGTCTTAACAGTGTGTTTTTTTGAAAATTGGCGACATTTTTTCAAATTTCGACTTTTGAAACTTTAAAAAGGACTTTGCTCCTTTTTCCGAAAATGGTAGAAAATTTGCGAAAAAAAATTATTGCGAAACACTATTCCGGCCATTCCTATGAATGTCCAATATTCAAAAGTGTGTTTTTTTGACAATAGGCGACATTCTTCCAAATTTCGACTTTTGAAATTTTAAAAAGGACTTTGCTATTTTTTCCATAAATGGTAGAAAATTTGCGAAAAAAAATTATTGGGGAACACTATTCCGGCCATTCCTATGAATGTCCAATATTCAAAAGTGTGTTTTTTGACAATAGGCGACATTCTTCCAAATTTCGACTTTTGAAATTTTAGAAAGGACTTTGCTCCTTTTTCCGAAAATTGTAGGAGATAAGCGAAAAAACATTATTGGAGAACACTCTTCCGTCCATTTCTATGAATGTCCAATATTCTAAAGTCTTAACAGTGTGTTTTTTTGAAAATTGGTGAAATTTTTCCAAATTTCGACTTTTGAAATTTTAAAAGGGACTTTGCTCCTTTTTCCGAAAATGGTAGAAAATTTGCGAAAAAAAATTATTGGGGAACACTATTCCGGCCATTCCTATGAATGTCCAATATTCAAAAGTGTTTTTTTTTGACAATAGGCGACATTCTTCCAAATTTCGACTTTTGAAATTTTAAAAAGGACTTTGCTCCTTTTTCCGAAAATTGTAGGAATTAAGCGAAAAAACATTATTGGAGAACACTCTTCCGGCCATTTCTATGAATGTCCAATATTCAAAAGTCTTAACAGTGTGTTTTTTTGAAAATTGGCGACATTTTTCCAAATTCGACTTTTGAAATTTTAAAAAGGACTTTGCTCCTTTTTCCGAAAATGGTAGGAGATAAGCGAAAAAACATTATTGGAGAACACTCTTCAGGCCATTTCTATGAATGTCCAATATTCAAAAGTCTTAACAATGTGTTTTTTTGAAAATTGGTGACATTCTTCCAAATTTCGACTTTTGAAATTTTAAAAAGGACTTTGCTCCTTTTTCCGAAAATTGTAGGAATTAAGCGAAAAAACATTATTGGAGAACACTCTTCCGGCCATTTCTATGAATGTCCAATATTCAAAAGTCTTAACAGTGTGTTTTTTTGAAAATTGGCGACATTTTTCCAAATTCGACTTTTGAAATTTTAAAAAGGACTTTGCTCCTTTTTCCGAAAATGGTAGGAGATAAGCGAAAAAACATTATTGGAGAACACTCTTCCGGCTATTTCTATGAATGTCCAATATTCAAAAGTCTTAACAGTGTGTTTTTTTGAAAATTGGCGACATTTTTCCAAATTTCGACTTTTGAAATTTTAAAAAGGACTTTGCTCCTTTTTCCGAAAATGGTAGGAGATAAGCGAAAAAACATTATTGGGGAACACTATTCCGACCATTCCCATGAATGTCCAATATTCAAAAGTGTGTTTTTTTGAAAATTGGTGACATTTTTCCAAATTTCGACTTTTGAAATTTTAAAAAGGACTTTGCTCCTTTTTCCGAAAATGGTAGAAAATTTGCGAAAAAAATTATTGGGGAACACTATTCCGGCCATTCCTATGAATGTCCAATATTCAAAAGTGTTTTTTTTTGACAATAGGCGACATTCTTCCAAATTTCGACTTTTGAAATTTTAAAAAGGACTTTGCTCCTTTTTCCGAAAATTGTAGGAATTAAGCGAAAAAACATTATTGGAGAACACTCTTCCGGCCATTTCTATGAATGTCCAATATTCAAAAGTCTTAACAGTGTGTTTTTTTGAAAATTGGCGACATTTTTCCAAATTCGACTTTTGAAATTTTAAAAAGGACTTTGCTCCTTTTTCCGAAAATGGTAGGAGATAAGCGAAAAAACATTATTGGGGAACACTATTCCGGCCATTCCCATGAATGTCCAATATTTAAAAGTGTGTTTTTTTGACAATAGGCGACATTCTTCCAAATTTTGACTTTTGGAATTTTAAAAAGGACTTTGCTCCCTTTTCCGAAAATTGTAGGAGATAAGCAAAAAAACATTATTGCAGAACACTCTTCCTGCCATTTCTATGAATGTCCAATATTCTAAAGTCTTAACAGTGTGTTTTTTTGAAAATTGGTGACATTCTTCCAAATTTCGACTTTTGAAATTTTAAAAAGGACTTTGCTCCTTTTTCCGAAAATTGTAGGAGTTAAGCGAAAAAACATTATTGGAGAACACTCTTCCGGCCATTTCTATGAATGTCCAATATTCAAAAGTGTGTTTTTTTGACAATAGGCGACATTCTTCCAAATTTCGACTTTTGAAATTTTAAAAAGGACTTTGCTCCTTTTTCCGAAAATTGTAGGAGATAAGCGAAAAAACATTATTGGAGAACACCCTTACGGCCATTTCTATGAATGTCCAATATTCTAAAGTCTTAACAGTGTGTTTTTTTGAAAATTGGTGACATTCTTCCAAATTTTGACTTTTGAAATTTTAAAAAGGCCTTTGCTCCTTTTTCCGAAAATGGTAGAAAATTTGCGAAACAAAATTATTGGGGAACACTATTCCGGCCATTCCTATGAATGTTCCATATTCAAAAGTGTGTTTTTTTGACAATAGGCGACATCCTTCCAAATTTCAACTTTTGAAATTTTAAAAAGGACTTTGCTCCTTTTTCCGAAAATGGTAGAAAATTTGCAAAAAAAAATTATTGGGGAACACTATTCCGGCCATTCCTATGAATGTCCAATATTCAAAAGTGTGTTTTTTTGACAATAGGCGACATTCTTCCAAATTTCGACTTTTGAAATTTTAAAAAGGACTTTGCTCCTTTTTCCGAAAATGGTAGAAAATTTGCGAAAAAAAATTATTGGGGAACACTATTCCGGCCATTCCTATGAATATCCAATATTCAAAAGTGTGTTTTTTTGACAATAGGCGACATTCTTCCAAATTTTGACTTTTGAAATTTTAAAAAGGACTTTGCTCCTTTTTCCGAAAATGGTAGAAAATTTGCGAAAAAAAATTATTGGGGAACACTACTCCGGCCATTCCTATGAATGTCCAATATTCAAAAGTGTGTTTTTTTGACAATAGGCGACATTCTTCCAAATTTCGACTTTTGAGATTTTAGAAAGGACTTTGCTCCTTTTTCCGAAAATGGTAGAAAATTTGCGAAAAAAATTATTAGGGAACACTATTCCGGCCATTCCCATGAATGTCCAATATTCAAAAGTGTGTTTTTTTTGACAATAGGCGACATTCTTCCAAATTTTGACTTTTGGAATTTTAAAAAGGACTTTGCTCCTTTTTCCGAAAATTGTAGAAGATAAGCGAAAAAACATTATTGGAGAACACTCTTCCGGCCATTTCTATGAATGTCCAATATTCAAAAGTCTTAACAGTGTGTTTTTTTGAAAATTGGCGACATTTTTCCAAATTTCGACTTTTGAAATTTTAAAAAGGACTTTGCTCCTTTTTATGAAAATTGTAGAAGATAAGCGAAAAAACATTATTGGAGAACACTCTTCCGGCCATTTCTATGAATGTCCAATATTCAAAAGTCTTAACAGTGTGTTTTTTTCAAAATTGGCGACATTTTTCCAAATTTCGACTTTTGAAATTTTAAAAAGGACTTTGCTCCTTTTTCCGAAAATGGTAGAAAATTTGCGAAAAAAAATTATTGCGAAACACTATTCCGGCCATTCCTATGAATGTCCAATATTCAAAAGTGTGTTTTTTTGACAATAGGCGACATTCTTCCAAATTTCGACTTTTGAAATTTTATAAAGGACTTTGCTCCTTTTTCCGAAAATTGTAGAAGATAAGCTAAAAAACATTATTGGAGAACACTCTTGCGGCCATTCCTATGAATGTCCAATATTCAAAAGTGTGTTTTTTTGACAATAGGCGACATTCTTCCAAATTTCGACTTTTGAAATTTTAAAAAGGACTTTGCTCCTTTTTCCGAAAATGGTAGAAAATTTGGAAAAAAAAATTATTGGGGAACACTATTCTGGCCATTCCTATGAATGTCCAATATTCAAAAGTGTGTTTTTTTTGACAATAGGCGACATTCTTCCAAATTTCGACTTTTGAAGTTTTTAGAAAGGACTTTGCTCCTTTTTCCGAAAATGGTAGAAAATTTGTGAAAAAAAATTATTGCGGAACACTATTCCGGCCATTCCCATGAATGTCCAATATTCAAAAGTGTGTTTTTTTGACAATAGGCGACATTCTTCCAAATTTTGACTTTTGGAATTTTAAAAAGGACTTTGCTCCTTTTTCCGAAAATTGTAGGAGATAAGCGAAAAAACATTATTGGAGAACACTCTTCCGGCCATTTCTATGAATGTCCAATATTCAAAAGTCTTAACAGTGTGTTTTTTTGAAAATTGGCGACATTTTTTCAAATTTCGACTTTTGAAACTTTAAAAAGGACTTTGCTCCTTTTTCCGAAAATGGTAAAAAATTTGCGAAAAAAAATTATTGCGAAACACTATTCCGGCCATTCCTATGAATGTCCAATATTCAAAAGTGTGTTTTTTTGACAATAGGCGACATTCTTCCAAATTTCGACTTTTGAAATTTTAAAAAGGACTTTGCTATTTTTTCCATAAATGGTAGAAAATTTGCGAAAAAAATTTATTGGGGAACACTATTCCGGCCATTCCTATGAATGTCCAATATTCAAAAGTGTGTTTTTTGACAATAGGCGACATTCTTCCAAATTTCGACTTTTGAAATTTTAGAAAGGACTTTGCTCCTTTTTCCGAAAATTGTAGGAGATAAGCGAAAAAACATTATTGGAGAACACTCTTCCGGCCATTTCTATGAATGTCCAATATTCTAAAGTCTTAACAGTGTGTTTTTTTGAAAATTGGTGACATTTTTCCAAATTTCGACTTTTGAAATTTTAAAAAGGACTTTGCTCCTTTTTCCGAAAATGGTAGAAAATTTGCGAAAAAAAATTATTGGGGAACACTATTCCGGCCATTCCTATGAATGTCCAATATTCAAAAGTGTTTTTTTTTGACAATAGGCGACATTCTTCCAAATTTCGACTTTTGAAATTTTAAAAAGGACTTTGCTCCTTTTTCCGAAAATTGTAGGAATTAAGCGAAAAAACATAATTGGAGAACACTCTTCCGGCCAATTCTATGAATGTCCAATATTCAAAAGTCTTAACAGTGTGTTTTTTTGAAAATTGGCGACATTTTTCCAAATTCGACTTTTGAAATTTTAAAAAGGACTTTGCTCCTTTTTCCGAAAATGGTAGGAGATAAGCGAAAAAACATTATTGGAGAACACTCTTCCGGCCATTTCTATGAATGTCCAATATTCAAAAGTCTTAACAGTGTGTTTTTTTGAAAATTGGCGACATTTTTCCAAATTTCGACTTTTGAAATTTTAAAAAGGACTTTGCTCCTTTTTCCTAAAATGGTAGAAAATTTGCGAAAAAAAATTATTGCGAAACACTATTCCGGCCATTCCTATGAATGTCCAATATTCAAAAGTGTGTTTTTTTGACAATAGGCGACATTCTTCCAAATTTCGACTTTTGAAATTTTATAAAGGACTTTGCTCCTTTTTCCGAAAATTGTAGGAGTTAAGCGAAAAAACATTATTGGAGAACACTCTTCCGGCCATTTCTATGAATGTCCAATATTCAAAAGTGTGTTTTTTTGACAATAGGCGACATTCTTCCAAATTTCGACTTTTGAAATTTTAAAAAGGACTTTGCTCCTTTTTCCGAAAATTGTAGGAGATAAGCGAAAAAACATTATTGGAGAACACTCTTCCGGCCATTTCTATGAATGTCCAATATTCAAAAGTCTTAACAGTGTGTTTTTTTGAAAATTGGCGACATTTTTCCAAATTTCGACTTTTGAAATTTTAAAAAGGACTTTGCTCCTTTTTCCGAAAATGGTAGAAAATTTGCGAAAAAAAAATTATTGCGAAACACTATTCCGGCCATTCCTATGAATGTCCAATATTCAAAAGTGTGTTTTTTTGACAATAGGCGACATTCTTCCAAATTTCGACTTTTGAAATTTTAAAAAGGACTTTGCTCCTTTTTCCGAAAATTGTAGAAGATAAGCGAAAAAACATTATTGGAGAACACTCTTCCGGCCATTTCTATGAATGTCCAATATTCAAAAGTCTTAACAGTGTGTTTTTTTGAAAATTGGCGACATTTTTCCAAATTTCGACTTTTGAAATTTTAAAAAGGACTTTGCTCCTTTTTCCGAAAATGGTAGAAAATTTGGAAAAAAAAATTATTGGGGAACACTATTCCGGCCATTCCTGTGAATGTCCAATATTCAAAAGTGTGTTTTTTTGACAATAGGCGACATTCTTCCAAATTTCGACTTTTGAAATTTTAAAAAGGACTTTGCTCCTTTTTCCGAAAATTGTAGAAGATAAGCTAAAAAACATTATTGGAGAACACTCTTGCGGCCATTCCTATGAATGTCCAATATTCAAAAGTGTGTTTTTTTGACAATAGGCGACATTCTTCCAAATTTCGACTTTTGAAATTTTTAGAAAGGACTTTGCTCCCTTTTCCGAAAATGGTAGAAAATTTGCGAAAAAAAATTATGGCGGAACACTATTCCGGCCATTCCCATAAATGTCCAATATTCAAAAGTGTGTTTTTTTGACAATAGGCGACATTCTTCCAAATTTTGACTTTTGGAATTTTAAAAAGGACTTTGCTCCTTTTTCCGAAAATTGTAGGAGATAAGCGAAAAAACATTATTGGAGAACACTCTTCCGGCCATTTCTATGAATGTCCAATATTCAAAAGTCTTAACAGTGTGTTTTTTTGAAAATTGGCGACATTTTTCCAAATTTCGACTTTTGAAACTTTAAAAAGGACTTTGCTCCTTTTTCCGAAAATGGTAGAAAATTTGCGAAAAAAAATTATTGCGAAACACTATTCCGGCCATTCCTGTGAATGTCCAATATTCAAAAGTGTGTTTTTTTGACAATAGGCGACATTCTTCCAAATTTCGACTTTTGAAATTTTAAAAAGGACTTTGCTCCTTTTTCCGAAAATTGTAGAAGATAAGCTAAAAAACATTATTGGAGAACACTCTTGCGGCCATTCCTATGAATGTCCAATATTCAAAAGTGTGTTTTTTTGACAATAGGCGACATTCTTCCAAATTTCGACTTTTGAAATTTTAAAAAGGACTTTGCTCCCTTTTCCGAAAATGGTAAAAAATTTGGAAAAAAAAATTATTGGGGAACACTATTCCGGCCATTCCTATGAATGTCCAATATTCAAAAGTGTGTTTTTTTTGACAATAGGCGACATTCTTCCAAATTTTGACTTTTGGAATTTTAAAAAGGACTTTGCTCCTTTTTCCGAAAATTGTAGAAGATAAGCGAAAAAACATTATTGGAGAACACTCTTCCGGCCATTTCTATGAATGTCCAATATTCAAAAGTCTTAACAGTGTGTTTTTTTGAAAATTGGCGACATTTTTCCAAATTTCGACTTTTGAAATTTTAAAAAGGACTTTGCTCCTTTTTATGAAAATTGTAGAAGATAAGCGAAAAAACATTATTGGAGAACACTCTTCCGGCCATTTCTATGAATGTCCAATATTCAAAAGTCTTAACAGTGTGTTTTTTTCAAAATTGGCGACATTTTTCCAAATTTCGACTTTTGAAATTTTAAAAAGGACTTTGCTCCTTTTTCCGAAAATGGTAGAAAATTTGCGAAAAAAAATTATTGCGAAACACTATTCCGGCCATTCCTATGAATGTCCAATATTCAAAAGTGTGTTTTTTTGACAATAGGCGACATTCTTCCAAATTTCGACTTTTGAAATTTTATAAAGGACTTTGCTCCTTTTTCCGAAAATTGTAGAAGATAAGCTAAAAAACATTATTGGAGAACACTCTTGCGGCCATTCCTATGAATGTCCAATATTCAAAAGTGTGTTTTTTTGACAATAGGCGACATTCTTCCAAATTTCGACTTTTGAAATTTGAAAAAGGACTTTGCTCCTTTTTCCGAAAATGGTAGAAAATTTGGAAAAAAAATTATTGCGGAACACTATTCCGGCCATTCCCATGAATGTCCAATATTCAAAAGTGTGTTTTTTTTGACAATAGGCGACATTCTTCCAAATTTCGACTTTTGAAATTTTTAGAAAGGACTTTGCTCCTTTTTCCGAAAATGGTAGAAAATTTGCGAAAAAAAATTATTGCGGAACACTATTCCGGCCATTCCCATGAATGTCCAATATTCAAAAGTGTGTTTTTTTGACAATAGGCGACATTCTTCCAAATTTTGACTTTTTTTTGAAAATGGTAAAAAATTTGGAAAAAAAAATTATTGGGGAACACTATTCCATTCCTATGAATGTCCAATATTCAAAAGTGTGTTTTTTTTGACAATAGGCGACATTCTTCCAAATTTTGACTTTTGGAATTTTAAAAAGGACTTTGCTCCTTTTTCCGAAAATTGTAGGAGATAAGCGAAAAAACATTATTGGAGAACACTCTTCCGGCCATTTCTATGAATGTCCAATATTCAAAAGTCTTAACAGTGTGTTTTTTTGAAAATTGGCGACATTTTTCCAAATTTCGACTTTTGAAACTTTAAAAAGGACTTTGCTCCTTTTTCCGAAAATGGTAGAAAATTTGCGAAAAAAAATTATTGCGAAACACTATTCCGGCCATTCCTATGAATGTCCAATATTCAAAAGTGTGTTTTTTCGACAATAGGCGACATTCTTCCAAATTTCGACTTTTGAAATTTTAAAAAGGACTTTGCTATTTTTTCCATAAATGGTAGAAAATTTGCAAAAAAAAAATTACTGGGGAACACTATTCCGGCCATTCCTATGAATGTCCAATATTCAAAAGTGTGTTTTCTTTGACAATAGGCGACATTTTTCCAAATTTCGACTTTTGAAGCTTTAAAAAGGACTTTGCTCCTTTTTCCGAAAATGGTAGAAAATTTGCGAAAAAAAATTATTGCGGAACACTATTCCGGCCATTCCCATGAATGTCCAATATTCAAAAGTGTGTTTTTTTGACAATAGGCGACATTCTTCCAAATTTTGACTTTTGGAATTTTAAAAAGGACTTTGCTCCTTTTTCCGAAAATGGTAGAAAATTTGCGAAAAAAAATTATTGCGAAACACTATTCCGGCCATTCCTATGAATGTCCAATATTCAAAAGTGTGTTTTTTCGACAATAGGCGACATTCTTCCAAATTTCGACTTTTGAAATTTTAAAAAGGACTTTGCTATTTTTTCCATAAATGGTAGAAAATTTGCAAAAAAAAATTATTGGGGAACACTATTCCGGCCATTCCTATGAATGTCCAATATTCAAAAGTGTGTTTTTTTTGACAATAGGCGACATTTTTCCAAATTTCGACTTTTGAAACTTTAAAAAGGACTTTGCTCCTTTTTCCGAAAATGGTAGAAAATTTGCGAAAAAAAATTATTGCGGAACACTCTTCCGGCCATTTCTATGAATGTCCAATATTCTAAAGTCTTAACAGTGTGTTTTTTTGAAAATTGGCGACATTTTTCCAAATTTCGACTTTTGAAATTTTAAAAAGGACTTTGCTCCTTTTTCCGAAAATGGTAGAAAATTTGCGAAAAAAAAATTATTGCGAAACACTATTCCGGCCATTCCTATGAATGTCCAATATTCAAAAGTGTGTTTTTTTGACAATAGGCGACATTCTTCCAAATTTCGACTTTTGAAATTTTAAAAAGGACTTTGCTCCTTTTTCCGAAAATTGTAGAAGATAAGCGAAAAAACATTATTGGAGAACACTCTTCCGGCCATTTCTATGAATGTCCAATATTCAAAAGTCTTAACAGTGTGTTTTTTTGAAAATTGGCGACATTTTTCCAAATTTCGACTTTTGAAATTTTAAAAAGGACTTTGCTCCTTTTTCCGAAAATGGTAGAAAATTTGGAAAAAAAAATTATTGGGGAACACTTTTCCGGCCATTCCTATGAATGTCCAATATTCAAAAGTGTGTTTTTTTTGACAATAGGCGACATTCTTCCAAATTTCGACTTTTGAAATTTTTAGAAAGGACTTTGCTCCTTTTTCCGAAAATGGTAAAAAATTTGCGAAAAAAAATTATTGCGGAACACTATTCCGGCCATTCCCATGAATGTCCAATATTCAAAAGTGTGTTTTTTTGACAATAGGCGACATTCTTCCAAATTTTGACTTTTGGAATTTTAAAAAGGACTTTGCTCCTTTTTCCGAAAATTGTAGGAGATAAGTGAAAAAACATTATTGGAGAACACTCTTCCGGCCATTTCTATGAATGTCCAATATTCAAAAGTCTTAACAGTGTGTTTTTTTGAAAATTGGCGACATTTTTCCAAATTCGACTTTTGAAATTTTAAAAAGGACTTTGCTCCTTTTTCCGAAAATGGTAGGAGATAAGCGAAAAAACATTATTGGAGAACACTCTTCCGGCCATTTCTATGAATGTCCAATATTCAAAAGTCTTAACAGTGTGTTTTTTTGAAAATTGGCGACATTTTTCCAAATTTCGACTTTTGAAATTTTAAAAAGGACTTTGCTCCTTTTTCCTAAAATGGTAGAAAATTTGCGAAAAAAAATTATTGCGAAACACTATTCCGGCCATTCCTATGAATGTCCAATATTCAAAAGTGTGTTTTTTTGACAATAGGCGACATTCTTCCAAATTTCGACTTTTGAAATTTTATAAAGGACTTTGCTCCTTTTTCCGAAAATTGTAGGAGTTAAGCGAAAAAACATTATTGGAGAACACTCTTCCGGCCATTTCTATGAATGTCCAATATTCAAAAGTGTGTTTTTTTGACAATAGGCGACATTCTTCCAAATTTCGACTTTTGAAATTTTAAAAAGGACTTTGCTCCTTTTTCCGAAAATTGTAGGAGATAAGCGAAAAAACATTATTGGAGAACACTCTTCCGGCCATTTCTATGAATGTCCAATATTCAAAAGTCTTAACAGTGTGTTTTTTTGAAAATTGGCGACATTTTTCCAAATTTCGACTTTTGAAATTTTAAAAAGGACTTTGCTCCTTTTTCCGAAAATGGTAGAAAATTTGCGAAAAAAAAATTATTGCGAAACACTATTCCGGCCATTCCTATGAATGTCCAATATTCAAAAGTGTGTTTTTTTGACAATAGGCGACATTCTTCCAAATTTCGACTTTTGAAATTTTAAAAAGGACTTTGCTCCTTTTTCCGAAAATTGTAGAAGATAAGCGAAAAAACATTATTGGAGAACACTCTTCCGGCCATTTCTATGAATGTCCAATATTCAAAAGTCTTAACAGTGTGTTTTTTTGAAAATTGGCGACATTTTTCCAAATTTCGACTTTTGAAATTTTAAAAAGGACTTTGCTCCTTTTTCCGAAAATGGTAGAAAATTTGGAAAAAAAAATTATTGGGGAACACTATTCCGGCCATTCCTGTGAATGTCCAATATTCAAAAGTGTGTTTTTTTGACAATAGGCGACATTCTTCCAAATTTCGACTTTTGAAATTTTAAAAAGGACTTTGCTCCTTTTTCCGAAAATTGTAGAAGATAAGCTAAAAAACATTATTGGAGAACACTCTTGCGGCCATTCCCATGAATGTCCAATATTCAAAAGTGTGTTTTTTTGACAATAGGCGACATTCTTCCAAATTTCGACTTTTGAAATTTTTAGAAAGGACTTTGCTCCCTTTTCCGAAAATGGTAGAAAATTTGCGAAAAAAAATTATGGCGGAACACTATTCCGGCCATTCCCATGAATGTCCAATATTCAAAAGTGTGTTTTTTTGACAATAGGCGACATTCTTCCAAATTTTGACTTTTGGAATTTTAAAAAGGACTTTGCTCCTTTTTCCGAAAATTGTAGGAGATAAGCGAAAAAACATTATTGGAGAACACTCTTCCGGCCATTTCTATGAATGTCCAATATTCAAAAGTCTTAACAGTGTGTTTTTTTGAAAATTGGCGACATTTTTCCAAATTTCGACTTTTGAAACTTTAAAAAGGACTTTGCTCCTTTTTCCGAAAATGGTAGAAAATTTGCGAAAAAAAATTATTGCGAAACACTATTCCGGCCATTCCTGTGAATGTCCAATATTCAAAAGTGTGTTTTTTTGACAATAGGCGACATTCTTCCAAATTTCGACTTTTGAAATTTTAAAAAGGACTTTGCTCCTTTTTCCGAAAATTGTAGAAGATAAGCTAAAAAACATTATTGGAGAACACTCTTGCGGCCATTCCTATGAATGTCCAATATTCAAAAGTGTGTTTTTTTGACAATAGGCGACATTCTTCCAAATTTCGACTTTTGAAATTTTAAAAAGGACTTTGCTCCCTTTTCCGAAAATGGTAAAAAATTTGGAAAAAAAAATTATTGGGGAACACTATTCCGGCCATTCCTATGAATGTCCAATATTCAAAAGTGTGTTTTTTTTGACAATAGGCGACATTCTTCCAAATTTTGACTTTTGGAATTTTAAAAAGGACTTTGCTCCTTTTTCCGAAAATTGTAGAAGATAAGCGAAAAAACATTATTGGAGAACACTCTTCCGGCCATTTCTATGAATGTCCAATATTCAAAAGTCTTAACAGTGTGTTTTTTTGAAAATTGGCGACATTTTTCCAAATTTCGACTTTTGAAATTTTAAAAAGGACTTTGCTCCTTTTTATGAAAATTGTAGAAGATAAGCGAAAAAACATTATTGGAGAACACTCTTCCGGCCATTTCTATGAATGTCCAATATTCAAAAGTCTTAACAGTGTGTTTTTTTCAAAATTGGCGACATTTTTCCAAATTTCGACTTTTGAAATTTTAAAAAGGACTTTGCTCCTTTTTCCGAAAATGGTAGAAAATTTGCGAAAAAAAATTATTGCGAAACACTATTCCGGCCATTCCTATGAATGTCCAATATTCAAAAGTGTGTTTTTTTGACAATAGGCGACATTCTTCCAAATTTCGACTTTTGAAATTTTATAAAGGACTTTGCTCCTTTTTCCGAAAATTGTAGAAGATAAGCTAAAAAACATTATTGGAGAACACTCTTGCGGCCATTCCTATGAATGTCCAATATTCAAAAGTGTGTTTTTTTGACAATAGGCGACATTCTTCCAAATTTCGACTTTTGAAATTTTAAAAAGGACTTTGCTCCTTTTTCCGAAAATGGTAGAAAATTTAGAAAAAAAATTATTGCGGAACACTATTCCGGCCATTCCCATGAATGTCCAATATTCAAAAGTGTGTTTTTTTTGACAATAGGCGACATTCTTCCAAATTTCGACTTTTGAAATTTTTAGAAAGGACTTTGCTCCTTTTTCCGAAAATGGTAGAAAATTTGCGAAAAAAAATTATTGCGGAACACTATTCCGGCCATTCCCATGAATGTCCAATATTCAAAAGTGTGTTTTTTTGACAATAGGCGACATTCTTCCAAATTTTGACTTTTTTTTGAAAATGGTAAAAAATTTGGAAAAAAAAATTATTGGGGAACACTATTCCATTCCTATGAATGTCCAATATTCAAAAGTGTGTTTTTTTTGACAATAGGCGACATTCTTCCAAATTTTGACTTTTGGAATTTTAAAAAGGACTTTGCTCCTTTTTCCGAAAATTGTAGGAGATAAGCGAAAAAACATTATTGGAGAACACTCTTCCGGCCATTTCTATGAATGTCCAATATTCAAAAGTCTTAACAGTGTGTTTTTTTGAAAATTGGCGACATTTTTCCAAATTTCGACTTTTGAAACTTTAAAAAGGACTTTGCTCCTTTTTCCGAAAATGGTAGAAAATTTGCGAAAAAAAATTATTGCGAAACACTATTCCGGCCATTCCTATGAATGTCCAATATTCAAAAGTGTGTTTTTTCGACAATAGGCGACATTCTTCCAAATTTCGACTTTTGAAATTTTAAAAAGGACTTTGCTATTTTTTCCATAAATGGTAGAAAATTTGCAAAAAAAAAAATTACTGGGGAACACTATTCCGGCCATTCCTATGAATGTCCAATATTCAAAAGTGTGTTTTCTTTGACAATAGGCGACATTTTTCCAAATTTCGACTTTTGAAACTTTAAAAAGGACTTTGCTCCTTTTTCCGAAAATGGTAGAAAATTTGCGAAAAAAAATTATTGCGGAACACTATTCCGGCCATTCCCATGAATGTCCAATATTCAAAAGTGTGTTTTTTTGACAATAGGCGACATTCTTCCAAATTTTGACTTTTGGAATTTTAAAAAGGACTTTGCTCCTTTTTCCGAAAATGGTAGAAAATTTGCGAAAAAAAATTATTGCGAAACACTATTCCGGCCATTCCTATGAATGTCCAATATTCAAAAGTGTGTTTTTTCGACAATAGGCGACATTCTTCCAAATTTCGACTTTTGAAATTTTAAAAAGGACTTTGCTCCTTTTTCCGAAAATTGTAGAAGATAAGCTAAAAAACATTATTGGAGAACACTCTTGCGGCCATTCCCATGAATGTCCAATATTCAAAAGTGTGTTTTTTTGACAATAGGCGACATTCTTCCAAATTTCGACTTTTGAAATTTTTAGAAAGGACTTTGCTCCCTTTTCCGAAAATGGTAGAAAATTTGCGAAAAAAAATTATGGCGGAACACTATTCCGGCCATTCCCATGAATGTCCAATATTCAAAAGTGTGTTTTTTTGACAATAGGCGACATTCTTCCAAATTTTGACTTTTGGAATTTTAAAAAGGACTTTGCTCCTTTTTCCGAAAATTGTAGGAGATAAGCGAAAAAACATTATTGGAGAACACTCTTCCGGCCATTTCTATGAATGTCCAATATTCAAAAGTCTTAACAGTGTGTTTTTTTGAAAATTGGCGACATTTTTCCAAATTTCGACTTTTGAAACTTTAAAAAGGACTTTGCTCCTTTTTCCGAAAATGGTAGAAAATTTGCGAAAAAAAATTATTGCGAAACACTATTCCGGCCATTCCTGTGAATGTCCAATATTCAAAAGTGTGTTTTTTTGACAATAGGCGACATTCTTCCAAATTTCGACTTTTGAAATTTTAAAAAGGACTTTGCTCCTTTTTCCGAAAATTGTAGAAGATAAGCTAAAAAACATTATTGGAGAACACTCTTGCGGCCATTCCTATGAATGTCCAATATTCAAAAGTGTGTTTTTTTGACAATAGGCGACATTCTTCCAAATTTCGACTTTTGAAATTTTAAAAAGGACTTTGCTCCCTTTTCCGAAAATGGTAAAAAATTTGGAAAAAAAAATTATTGGGGAACACTATTCCGGCCATTCCTATGAATGTCCAATATTCAAAAGTGTGTTTTTTTTGACAATAGGCGACATTCTTCCAAATTTTGACTTTTGGAATTTTAAAAAGGACTTTGCTCCTTTTTCCGAAAATTGTAGAAGATAAGCGAAAAAACATTATTGGAGAACACTCTTCCGGCCATTTCTATGAATGTCCAATATTCAAAAGTCTTAACAGTGTGTTTTTTTGAAAATTGGCGACATTTTTCCAAATTTCGACTTTTGAAATTTTAAAAAGGACTTTGCTCCTTTTTATGAAAATTGTAGAAGATAAGCGAAAAAACATTATTGGAGAACACTCTTCCGGCCATTTCTATGAATGTCCAATATTCAAAAGTCTTAACAGTGTGTTTTTTTCAAAATTGGCGACATTTTTCCAAATTTCGACTTTTGAAATTTTAAAAAGGACTTTGCTCCTTTTTCCGAAAATGGTAGAAAATTTGCGAAAAAAAATTATTGCGAAACACTATTCCGGCCATTCCTATGAATGTCCAATATTCAAAAGTGTGTTTTTTTGACAATAGGCGACATTCTTCCAAATTTCGACTTTTGAAATTTTATAAAGGACTTTGCTCCTTTTTCCGAAAATTGTAGAAGATAAGCTAAAAAACATTATTGGAGAACACTCTTGCGGCCATTCCTATGAATGTCCAATATTCAAAAGTGTGTTTTTTTGACAATAGGCGACATTCTTCCAAATTTCGACTTTTGAAATTTTAAAAAGGACTTTGCTCCTTTTTCCGAAAATGGTAGAAAATTTGGAAAAAAAATTATTGCGGAACACTATTCCGGCCATTCCCATGAATGTCCAATATTCAAAAGTGTGTTTTTTTTGACAATAGGCGACATTCTTCCAAATTTCGACTTTTGAAATTTTTAGAAAGGACTTTGCTCCTTTTTCCGAAAATGGTAGAAAATTTGCGAAAAAAAATTATTGCGGAACACTATTCCGGCCATTCCCATGAATGTCCAATATTCAAAAGTGTGTTTTTTTGACAATAGGCGACATTCTTCCAAATTTTGACTTTTTTTTGAAAATGGTAAAAAATTTGGAAAAAAAAATTATTGGGGAACACTATTCCATTCCTATGAATGTCCAATATTCAAAAGTGTGTTTTTTTTGACAATAGGCGACATTCTTCCAAATTTTGACTTTTGGAATTTTAAAAAGGACTTTGCTCCTTTTTCCGAAAATTGTAGGAGATAAGCGAAAAAACATTATTGGAGAACACTCTTCCGGCCATTTCTATGAATGTCCAATATTCAAAAGTCTTAACAGTGTGTTTTTTTGAAAATTGGCGACATTTTTCCAAATTTCGACTTTTGAAACTTTAAAAAGGACTTTGCTCCTTTTTCCGAAAATGGTAGAAAATTTGCGAAAAAAAATTATTGCGAAACACTATTCCGGCCATTCCTATGAATGTCCAATATTCAAAAGTGTGTTTTTTCGACAATAGGCGACATTCTTCCAAATTTCGACTTTTGAAATTTTAAAAAGGACTTTGCTATTTTTTCCATAAATGGTAGAAAATTTGCAAAAAAAAAAATTACTGGGGAACACTATTCCGGCCATTCCTATGAATGTCCAATATTCAAAAGTGTGTTTTCTTTGACAATAGGCGACATTTTTCCAAATTTCGACTTTTGAAACTTTAAAAAGGACTTTGCTCCTTTTTCCGAAAATGGTAGAAAATTTGCGAAAAAAAATTATTGCGGAACACTATTCCGGCCATTCCCATGAATGTCCAATATTCAAAAGTGTGTTTTTTTGACAATAGGCGACATTCTTCCAAATTTTGACTTTTGGAATTTTAAAAAGGACTTTGCTCCTTTTTCCGAAAATGGTAGAAAATTTGCGAAAAAAAATTATTGCGAAACACTATTCCGGCCATTCCTATGAATGTCCAATATTCAAAAGTGTGTTTTTTCGACAATAGGCGACATTCTTCCAAATTTCGACTTTTGAAATTTTAAAAAGGACTTTGCTATTTTTTCCATAAATGGTAGAAAATTTGCAAAAAAAAATTATTGGGGAACACTATTCCGGCCATTCCTATGAATGTCCAATATTCAAAAGTGTGTTTTTTTTGACAATAGGCGACATTTTTCCAAATTTCGACTTTTGAAACTTTAAAAAGGACTTTGCTCCTTTTTCCGAAAATGGTAGAAAATTTGCGAAAAAAAATTATTGCGGAACACTCTTCCGGCCATTTCTATGAATGTCCAATATTCTAAAGTCTTAACAGTGTGTTTTTTTGAAAATTGGCGACATTTTTCCAAATTTCGACTTTTGAAATTTTAAAAAGGACTTTGCTCCTTTTTCCGAAAATGGTAGAAAATTTGCGAAAAAAAAATTATTGCGAAACACTATTCCGGCCATTCCTATGAATGTCCAATATTCAAAAGTGTGTTTTTTTGACAATAGGCGACATTCTTCCAAATTTCGACTTTTGAAATTTTAAAAAGGACTTTGCTCCTTTTTCCGAAAATTGTAGAAGATAAGCGAAAAAACATTATTGGAGAACACTCTTCCGGCCATTTCTATGAATGTCCAATATTCAAAAGTCTTAACAGTGTGTTTTTTTGAAAATTGGCGACATTTTTCCAAATTTCGACTTTTGAAATTTTAAAAAGGACTTTGCTCCTTTTTCCGAAAATGGTAGAAAATTTGGAAAAAAAAATTATTGGGGAACACTTTTCCGGCCATTCCTATGAATGTCCAATATTCAAAAGTGTGTTTTTTTTGACAATAGGCGACATTCTTCCAAATTTCGACTTTTGAAATTTTTAGAAAGGACTTTGCTCCTTTTTCCGAAAATGGTAAAAAATTTGCGAAAAAAAATTATTGCGGAACACTATTCCGGCCATTCCCATGAATGTCCAATATTCAAAAGTGTGTTTTTTTGACAATAGGCGACATTCTTCCAAATTTTGACTTTTGGAATTTTAAAAAGGACTTTGCTCCTTTTTCCGAAAATTGTAGAAGATAAGCGAAAAAAAATTATTTGGGAACACTCTTCCGGCCATTTCTATGAATGTCCAATATTCAAAAGTCTTAACAGTGTGTTTTTTTGAAAATTGGCGACATTTTTCCAAATTTCGACTTTTGAAACTTTAAAAAGGACTTTGCTCCTTTTTCCGAAAATTGTAAAAGATAAGCGAAAAAACATTATTGGAGAACACTCTTCCGGCCATTTCTATGAATGTCCAATATTCAAAAGTCTTAACAGTGTGTTTTTTTGAAAATTGGCGACATTTTTCCAAATTTCGACTTTTGAAATTTTAAAAAGGACTTTGCTCCTTTTTCCGAAAATGGTAGAAAATTTGCGAAAAAAAATTATTGCGGAACACTATTCCGGCCATTCCCATGAATGTCCAATATTCAAAAGTGTGTTTTTTTGACAATAGGCGACATTCTTCCAAATTTTGACTTTTGGAATTTTAAAAAGGACTTTGCTCCTTTTTCCGAAAATTGTAAAAGATAAGCGAAAAAACATTATTGGAGAACACTCTTCCGGCCATTTCTATGAATGTCCAATATTCAAAAGTGTGTTTTTTTTTGACAATAGGCGACATTCTTCCAAATTTCGACTTTTGAAATTTTAAAAAGGACTTTGCTCCTTTTTCCGAAAATTGTAGAAGATAAGCGAAAAAAAATTATTGGGGAACACTCTTCCGGCCATTTCTATGAATGTCCAATATTCAAAAGTCTTAACAGTGTGTTTTTTTGAAAATTCGCGACATTTTTCCAAATTTCGACTTTTGAAATTTTAAAAAGGACTTTGCTCCTTTTTCCGAAAATGGTAGAAAATTTGGAAAAAAAAATTATTGGGGAACACTATTCCGGCCATTCCTATGAATGTCCAATATTCAAAAGTGTGTTTTTTTGACAATAGGCGACATTCTTCCAAATTTCGACTTTTGAAATTTTTAGAAAGGACTTTGCTCCTTTTTCCGAAAATGGTAAAAAATTTGCGAAAAAAAATTATTGCGGAACACTATTCCGGCCATTCCCATGAATGTCCAATATTCAAAAGTGTGTTTTTTTGACAATAGGCGACATTCTTCCAAATTTTGACTTTTGGAATTTTAAAAAGGACTTTGCTCCTTTTTCCGAAAATTGTAAAAGATAAGCGAAAAAACATTATTGGAGAACACTCTTCCGGCCATTTCTATGAATGTCCAATATTCAAAAGTGTGTTTTTTTTTGACAATAGGCGACATTCTTCCAAATTTCGACTTTTGAAATTTTTAGAAAGGACTTTGCTCCTTTTTCCGAAAATGGTAGAAAATTTGCGAAAAAAAATTATTGCGGAACACTCTTCCGGCCATTTCTATGAATGTCCAATATTCAAAAGTCTTAACAGTGTGTTTTTTTGAAAATTGGCGACATTTTTCCAAATTTCGACTTTTGAAATTTTAAAAAAGACTTTGCTCCTTTTTCCGAAAATGGTAGAAAATTTGCGAAAAAAAAATTATTGCGAAACACTATTCCGGCCATTCCTATGAATGTCCAATATTCAAAAGTGTGTTTTTTTGACAATAGGCGACATTCTTCCAAATTTCGACTTTTGAAATTTTAAAAAGGACTTTGCTCCTTTTTCCGAAAATTGTAGAAGATAAGCGAAAAAACATTATTGGAGAACACTCTTCCGGCCATTTCTATGAATGTCCAATATTCAAAAGTCTTAACAGTGTGTTTTTTTGAAAATTGGCGACATTTTTCCAAATTTCGACTTTTGAAATTTTAAAAAGGACTTTGCTCCTTTTTCCGAAAATGGTAGAAAATTTGGAAAAAAAAATTATTGGGGAACACTTTTCCGGCCATTCCTATGAATGTCCAATATTCAAAAGTGTGTTTTTTTTGACAATAGGCGACATTCTTCCAAATTTCGACTTTTGAAATTTTTAGAAAGGACTTTGCTCCTTTTTCCGAAAATGGTAGAAAATTTGCGAAAAAAAATTATTGCGGAACACTCTTCCGGCCATTTCTATGAATGTCCAATATTCAAAAGTCTTAACAGTGTGTTTTTTTGAAAATTGGCGACATTTTTCCAAATTTCGACTTTTGAAATTTTAAAAAAGACTTTGCTCCTTTTTCCGAAAATGGTAGAAAATTTGCGAAAAAAAAATTATTGCGAAACACTATTCCGGCCATTCCTATGAATGTCCAATATTCAAAAGTGTGTTTTTTTGACAATAGGCGACATTCTTCCAAATTTCGACTTTTGAAATTTTAAAAAGGACTTTGCTCCTTTTTCCGAAAATTGTAGAAGATAAGCGAAAAAACATTATTGGAGAACACTCTTCCGGCCATTTCTATGAATGTCCAATATTCAAAAGTCTTAACAGTGTGTTTTTTTGAAAATTGGCGACATTTTTCCAAATTTCGACTTTTGAAATTTTAAAAAGGACTTTGCTCCTTTTTCCGAAAATGGTAGAAAATTTGGAAAAAAAAATTATTGGGGAACACTATTCCGGCCATTCCTATGAATGTCCAATATTCAAAAGTGTGTTTTTTTTGACAATAGGCGACATTCTTCCAAATTTCGACGTTTGAAATTTTTAGAAAGGACTTTGCTCCTTTTTCCGAAAATGGTAAAAAATTTGCAAAAAAAAATTATTGCGGAACACTATTCCGGCCATTCCCATGAATGTCCAATATTCAAAAGTGTGTTTTTTTGACAATAGGCGACATTCTTCCAAATTTTGACTTTTGGAATTTTAAAAAGGACTTTGCTCCTTTTTCCGAAAATTGTAGGAGATAAGCGAAAAAACATTATTGGAGAACACTCTTCCGGCCATTTCTATGAATGTCCAATATTCAAAAGTCTTAACAGTGTGTTTTTTTGAAAATTGGCGACATTTTTCCAAATTTCGACTTTTGAAACTTTAAAAAGGACTTTGCTCCTTTTTCCGAAAATTGTAAAAGATAAGCGAAAAAACATTATTGGAGAACACTCTTCCGGCCATTTCTATGAATGTCCAATATTCAAAAGTCTTAACAGTGTGTTTTTTTGAAAATTGGCGACATTTTTCCAAATTTCGACTTTTGAAATTTTAAAAAGGACTTTGCTCCTTTTTCCGAAAATGGTAGAAAATTTGGAAAAAAAAATTATTGGGGAACACTATTCCGGCCATTCCCATGAATGTCCAATATTCAAAAGTGTGTTTTTTTGACAATAGGCGACATTCTTCCAAATTTTGACTTTTGGAATTTTAAAAAGGACTTTGCTCCTTTTTCCGAAAATTGTAAAAGATAAGCGAAAAAACATTATTGGAGAACACTCTTCCGGCCATTTCTATGAATGTCCAATATTCAAAAGTGTGTTTTTTTTGACAATAGGCGACATTCTTCCAAATTTCGACTTTTGAAATTTTAAAAAGGACTTTGCTCCTTTTTCCGAAAATTGTAGAAGATAAGCGAAAAAAAATTATTTGGGAACACTCTTCCGGCCATTTCTATGAATGTCCAATATTCAAAAGTCTTAACAGTGTGTTTTTTTGAAAATTGGCGACATTTTTCCAAATTTCGACTTTTGAAATTTTTAGAAAGGACTTTGCTCCTTTTTCCGAAAATGGTAGAAAATTTGCGAAAAAAAATTATTGCGGAACACTATTCCGGCCATTCCCATGAATGTCCAATATTCAAAAGTGTGTTTTTTTGACAATAGGCGACATTCTTCCAAATTTTGACTTTTGGAATTTTAAAAAGGACTTTGCTCCTTTTTCCGAAAGTTGTAGGAGATAAGCGAAAAAACATTATTGGGGAACACTATTCCGGCCATTTCTATGAATGTCCAATATTCAAAAGTCTTAACAGTGTGTTTTTTTGAAAATTGGCGACATTCTTCCAAATTTCGACTTTTGAAATTTTAAAAAGGACTTTGCTATTTTTTCCATAAATGGTAGAAAATTTGCGAAAAAAAATTATTGTGGAACACTATTCCGGCCATTCCTATGAATGTCCAATATTCAAAAGTGTGTTTTTTTTTGACAATAGGCGACATTTTTCCAAATTTCGACTTTTGAAACTTTAAAAAGGACTTTGCTCCTTTTTCCGAAAATGGTAGAAAATTTGCGAAAAAAAATTATTGGGGAACACTATTCCGGCCATTCCTATGAATGTCCAATATTCAAAAGTGTGTTTTTTTGACAATAGGCGACATTCTTCCAAATTTTGACTTTTGGAATTTTAAAAAGGTCTTTGCTCCTTTTTCCGAAAATTGTAGGAGATAAGCGAAAAAACATTATTGGAGAACACTCTTCCGGCCATTTCTATGAATGTCCCATATTCTAAAGTCTTAACAGTGTGTTTTTTTGAAAATTGGTGACATTTTTCCAAATTTCGACTTTTGAAATTTTAAAAAGGACTTTGCTCCTTTTTCCGAAAATGGTAGGAGATAAGCAAAAAAACATTATTGGAGAACACTCTTCCGGCCATTTCTATGAATGTCCAATATTCTAAAGTCTTAACAGTGTGTTTTTTTGAAAATTGGCGACATTTTTCCAAATTTCGACTTTTGAAATTTTAAAAAGGACTTTGCTCCTTTTTCCGAAAATGGTAGAAAATTTGGAAAAAAAAATTATTGGGGAACACTATTCCGGCCATTCCCATGAATGTCCAATATTCAAAAGTGTGTTTTTTTGACAATAGGCGACATTCTTCCAAATTTTGACTTTTGGAATTTTAAAAAGGACTTTGCTCCTTTTTCCGAAAATTGTAAAAGATAAGCGAAAAAACATTATTGGAGAACACTCTTCCGGCCATTTCTATGAATGTCCAATATTCAAAAGTCTTAACAGTGTGTTTTTTTGAAAATTGGCGACATTTTTCCAAATTTCGACTTTTGAAATTTTAAAAAGGACTTTGCTCCTTTTTCCGAAAATGGTAGAAAATTTGGAAAAAAAAATTATTGGGGAACACTATTCCGGCCATTCCCATGAATGTCCAATATTCAAAAGTGTGTTTTTTTGACAATAGGCGACATTCTTCCAAATTTTGACTTTTGGAATTTTAAAAAGGACTTTGCTCCTTTTTCCGAAAGTTGTAGGAGATAAGCGAAAAAACATTATTGGAGAACACTCTTCCGGCCATTTCTATGAATGTCCAATATTCAAAAGTCTTAACAGTGTGTTTTTTTGAAAATTGGCGACATTCTTCCAAATTTCGACTTTTGAAATTTTAAAAAGGACTTTGCTATTTTTTCCATAAATGGTAGAAAATTTGCGAAAAAAAATTATTGTGGAACACTATTCCGGCCATTCCTATGAATGTCCAATATTCAAAAGTGTGTTTTTTTTTGACAATAGGCGACATTTTTCCAAATTTCGACTTTTGAAACTTTAAAAAGGACTTTGCTCCTTTTTCCGAAAATGGTAGAAAATTTGCGAAAAAAAATTATTGGGGAACACTATTCCGGCCATTCCTATGAATGTCCAATATTCAAAAGTGTGGTTTTTTTGACAATAGGCGACATTCTTCCAAATTTCGACTTTTGGAATTTTAAAAAGGTCTTTGCTCCTTTTTCCGAAAATTGTAGGAGATAAGCGAAAAAACATTATTGGAGAACACTCTTCCGGCCATTTCTATGAATGTCCAATATTCAAAAGTGTGTTTTTTTGACAATAGGCGACATTCTTCCAAATTTCGACTTTTGAAATTTTAAAAAGGACTTTGCTCCTTTTTCCGAAAATTGTAGAAGATAAGCGAAAAAAAATTATTTGGGAACACTCTTCCGGCCATTTCTATGAATGTCCAATATTCAAAAGTCTTAACAGTGTGTTTTTTTGAAAATTGGCGACATTTTTCCAAATTTCGACTTTTGAAATTTTTAGAAAGGACTTTGCTCCTTTTTCCGAAAATGGTAGAAAATTTGCGAAAAAAAATTATTGCGGAACACTATTCCGGCCATTCCCATGAATGTCCAATATTCAAAAGTGTGTTTTTTTGACAATAGGCGACATTCTTCCAAATTTTGACTTTTGGAATTTTAAAAAGGACTTTGCTCCTTTTTCCGAAAGTTGTAGGAGATAAGCGAAAAAACATTATTGGGGAACACTATTCCGGCCATTTCTATGAATGTCCAATATTCAAAAGTCTTAACAGTGTGTTTTTTTGAAAATTGGCGACATTCTTCCAAATTTCGACTTTTGAAATTTTAAAAAGGACTTTGCTATTTTTTCCATAAATGGTAGAAAATTTGCGAAAAAAAATTATTGTGGAACACTATTCCGGCCATTCCTATGAATGTCCAATATTCAAAAGTGTGTTTTTTTTTGACAATAGGCGACATTTTTCCAAATTTCGACTTTTGAAACTTTAAAAAGGACTTTGCTCCTTTTTCCGAAAATGGTAGAAAATTTGCGAAAAAAAATTATTGGGGAACACTATTCCGGCCATTCCTATGAATGTCCAATATTCAAAAGTGTGTTTTTTTTAACAATAGGCGACATTCTTCCAAATTTTGACTTTTGGAATTTTAAAAAGGTCTTTGCTCCTTTTTCCGAAAATTGTAGGAGATAAGCGAAAAAACATTATTGGAGAACACTCTTCCGGCCATTTCTATGAATGTCCCATATTCTAAAGTCTTAACAGTGTGTTTTTTTGAAAATTGGTGACATTTTTCCAAATTTCGACTTTTGAAATTTTAAAAAGGACTTTGCTCCTTTTTCCGAAAATGGTAGGAGATAAGCGAAAAAACATCATTGGAGAACACTCTTCCGGCCATTTCTATGAATGTCCAATATTCTAAAGTCTTAACAGTGTGTTTTTTTGAAAATTGGCGACATTTTTCCAAATTTCGACTTTTGAAATTTTAAAAAGGACTTTGCTCCTTTTTCCGAAAATGGTAGAAAATTTGGAAAAAAAAATTATTGGGGAACACTATTCCGGCCATTCCCATGAATGTCCAATATTCAAAAGTGTGTTTTTTTGACAATAGGCGACATTCTTCCAAATTTTGACTTTTGGAATTTTAAAAAGGACTTTGCTCCTTTTTCCGAAAATTGTAAAAGATAAGCGAAAAAACATTATTGGAGAACACTCTTCCGGCCATTTCTATGAATGTCCAATATTCAAAAGTGTGTTTTTTTTGACAATAGGCGACATTCTTCCAAATTTCGACTTTTGAAATTTTAAAAAGGACTTTGCTCCTTTTTCCGAAAATTGTAGAAGATAAGCGAAAAAAAATTATTGGGGAACACTCTTCCGGCCATTTCTATGAATGTCCAATATTCAAAAGTCTAAACAGTGTGTTTTTTTGAAAATTGGCGACATTTTTCCAAATTTCGACTTTTGAAATTTTTAGAAAGGACTTTGCTCCTTTTTCCGAAAATGGTAGAAAATTTGCGAAAAAAAATTATTGCGGAACACTATTCCGGCCATTCCCATGAATGTCCAATATTCAAAAGTGTGTTTTTTTGACAATAGGCGACATTCTTCCAAATTTTGACTTTTGGAATTTTAAAAAGGACTTTGCTCCTTTTTCCGAAAGTTGTAGGAGATAAGCGAAAAAACATTATTGGAGAACACTCTTCCGGCCATTTCTATGAATGTCCAATATTCAAAAGTCTTAACAGTGTGTTTTTTTGAAAATTGGCGACATTCTTCCAAATTTCGACTTTTGAAATTTTAAAAAGGACTTTGCTATTTTTTCCATAAATGGTAGAAAATTTGCGAAAAAAAATTATTGGGGAACACTATTCCGGCCATTCCTATGAATGTCCAATATTCAAAAGTGTGTTTTTTTTGACAATAGGCGACATTTTTCCAAATTTCGACTTTTGAAACTTTAAAAAGGACTTTGCTCCTTTTTTCGAAAATGGTAGAAAATTTGCGAAAAAAAATTATTGCGGAACACTATTCCGGCCATTCCCATGAATGTCCAATATTCAAAAGTGTGTTTTTTTGACAATAGGCGACATTCTTCCAAATTTTGACTTTTGGAATTTTAAAAAGGACTTTGCTCCTTTTTCCGAAAATTGTAGGAGATAAGCGAAAAAACATTATTGGAGAACACTCTTCCGGCCATTTCTATGAATGTCCCATATTCTAAAGTCTTAACAGTGTGTTTTTTTGAAAATTGGTGACATTTTTCCAAATTTCGACTTTTGAAATTTTAAAAAGGACTTTGCTCCTTTTTCCGAAAATGGTAGGAGATAAGCGAAAAAACATTATTGGAGAACACTTTTCCGGCCATTTCTATGAATGTCCAATATTCTAAAGTCTTAACAGTGTGTTTTTTTGAAAATTGGCGACATTTTTCCAAATTTCGACTTTTGAAATTTTAAAAAGGACTTTGCTCCTTTTTCCGAAAATGGTAGAAAATTTGCGAAAAAAAAATTATTGCGAAACACTATTCCGGCCATTCCTATGAATGTCCAATATTCAAATGTGTGTTTTTTTGACAATAGGCGACATTCTTCCAAATTTCGACTTTTGAAATTTTAAAAAGGACTTTGCTCCTTTTTCCGAAAATTGTAGAAGATAAGCGAAAAAACATTATTGGAGAACACTCTTCCGGCCATTTCTATGAATGTCCAATATTCAAAAGTCTTAACAGTGTGTTTTTTTGAAAATTGGTGACATTTTTCCAAATTTCGACTTTTGAAATTTTAAAAAGGACTTTGCTCCTTTTTCCGAAAATGGTAGAAAATTTGGAAAAAAAAATTATTGGGGAACACTATTCCGGCCATTCCTATGAATGTCCAATATTCAAAAGTGTGTTTTTTTTGACAATAGGCGACATTCTTCAAAATTTCGACTTTTAAAATTTTTAGAAAGGACTTTGCTCCTTTTTCCGAAAATGGTAGAAAATTTGCGAAAAAAAATTATTGCGGAACACTATTCCGGCCATTCCCATGAATGTCCAATATTCAAAAGTGTGTTTTTTTGACAATAGGCGACATTCTTCCAAATTTTGACTTTTGGAATTTTAAAAAGGACTTTGCTCCTTTTTCCGAAAATTGTAGGAGATAAGCGAAAAAACATTATTGGAGAACACTCTTCCGGCCATTTCTATGAATATCCAATATTCAAAAGTCTTAACAGTGTGTTTTTTTGAAAATTGGCGACATTTTTCCAAATTTCGACTTTTGAAACTTTAAAAAGGACTTTGCTCCTTTTTCCGAAAATGGTAGAAAATTTGCGAAAAATTATTGCGAAACACTATTCCGGCCATTCCTATGAATGTCCAATATTCAAAAGTGTGTTTTTTTGACAATAGGCGACATTCTTCCAAATTTCGACTTTTGAAATTTTAAAAAGGACTTTGCTCCTTTTTCCGAAAATTGTAGGAGATAAGCGAAAAAAAATTATTGGAGAACACTCTTCCGGTCATTTCTATGAATGTCCAATATTCAAAAGTCTTAACAGTGTGTTTTTTTGAAAATTGGCGACATTTTTCCAAATTTCGACTTTTGAAACTTTAAAAAGGACTTTGCTCCTTTTTCCGAAAATGGTAGAAAATTTGCGAAAAATTATTGCGAAACACTATTCCGGCCATTCCTATGAATGTCCAATATTCAAAAGTGTGTTTTTTTGACAATAGGCGACATTCTTCCAAATTTCGACTTTTGAAATTTTAAAAAGGACTTTGCAATTTTTTGCATAAATGGTAGAAAATTTGCGAAAAAAAATTATTGGGGAACACTATTCCGGCCATTCCTATGAATGTCCAATATTCAAAAGTGTGTTTTTTTTGACAATAGGCGACATTTTTCCAAATTTCGACTTTTGAAACTTTAAAAAGGACTTTGCTCCTTTTTCCGAAAATGGTAGAAAATTTTCGAAAAATTATTGCGAAACACTATTCCGGCCATTCCTATGAATGTCCAATATTCAAGAGTGTGTTTTTTTGACAATAGGCGACATTCTTCCAAATTTCGACTTTTGAAATTTTAAAAAGGACTTTGCAATTTTTTGCATAAATGGTAGAAAATTTGGGAAAAAAAATTATTGGGGAACACTATTCCGGCCATTCCTATGAATGTCCAATATTCAAAAGTGTGTTTTTTTTGACAATAGGCGACATTCTTCCAAATTTCGACTTTTGAAATTTTAAAAAGGACTTTGCAATTTTTTGCATAAATGGTAGAAAATTTGCGAAAAAAAATTATTGGGGAACACTATTCCGGCCATTCCTATGAATGTCCAATATTCAAAAGTGTGTTTTTTTTGACAATAGGCGACATTTTTCCAAATTTCGACTTTTGAAACTTTAAAAAGGACTTTGCTCCTTTTTCCGAAAATGGTAGAAAATTTGCGAAAAAAAATTATTGCGGAACACTATTCCGGCCATTCCCATGAATGTCCAATATTCAAAAGTGTGTTTTTTTGACAATAGGCGACATTCTTCCAAATTTTGACTTTTGGAATTTTAAAAAGGACTTTGCTCCTTTTTCCGAAAATTGTAGGAGATAAGCGAAAAAACATTATTGGAGAACACTCTTCCGGCCATTTCTATGAATGTCCAATATTCTAAAGTCTTAACAGTGTGTTTTTTTGAAAATTGGTGACATTTTTCCAAATTTCGACTTTTGAAATTTTAAAAAGGACTTTGCTCCTTTTTCCGAAAATGGTAGAAAATTTGGAAAAAAAAATTATTGGGGAACACTATTCCGGCCATTCCTATGAATGTCCAATATTCAAAAGTGTGTTTTTTTTGACAATAGGCGACATTCTTCAAAATTTCGACTTTTAAAATTTTTAAAAAGGACTTTGCTCTTTTTTCCGAAAATGGTAGAAAATTTGCGAAAAAAAATTATTGCGGAACACTATTCCGGCCATTCCCATGAATGTCCAATATTCAAAAGTGTGTTTTTTTGACAATAGGCGACATTCTTCCAAATTTCGACTTTTGAAATTTTAAAAAGGACTTTGCAATTTTTTGCATAAATGGTAGAAAATTTGGGAAAAAAAATTATTGGGGAACACTATTCCGGCCATTCCTATGAATGTCCAATATTCAAAAGTGTGTTTTTTTTGACAATAGGCGACATTCTTCCAAATTTCGACTTTTGAAATTTTAAAAAGGACTTTGCAATTTTTTGCATAAATGGTAGAAAATTTGCGAAAAAAAATTATTGGGGAACACTATTCCGGCCATTCCTATGAATGTCCAATATTCAAAAGTGTGTTTTTTTTGACAATAGGCGACATTCTTCCAAATTTTGACTTTTGGAATTTTAAAAAGGACTTTGCTCCTTTTTCCGAAAATTGTAGGAGATAAGCGAAAAAACATTATTGGAGAACACTCTTCCGGCCATTTCTATGAATGTCCAATATTCTAAAGTCTTAACAGTGTGTTTTTTTGAAAATTGGTGACATTTTTCCAAATTTCGACTTTTGAAATTTTAAAAAGGACTTTGCTCCTTTTTCCGAAAATGGTAGGAGATAAGCGAAAAAACATTATTGGAGAACACTCTTCCGGCCATTTCTATGAATGTCGAATATTCTAAAGTCTTAACAGTGTGTTTTTTTGAAAATTGGCGACATTTTTCCAAATTTCGACTTTTGAAATTTTAAAAAGGACTTTGCTCCTTTTTCCGAAAATGGTAGAAAATTTGCGAAAAAAAAATTATTGCGAAACACTATTCCGGCCATTCCTATGAATGTCCAATATTCAAATGTGTGTTTTTTTGACAATAGGCGACATTCTTCCAAATTTTGACTTTTGGAATTTTAAAAAGGACTTTGCTCCTTTTTCCGAAAATTGTAGGAGATAAGCGAAAAAACATTATTGGAGAACACTCTTCCGGCCATTTCTATGAATGTCCAATATTCAAAAGTCTTAACAGTGTGTTTTTTTGAAAATTGGCGACATTTTTCCAAATTTCGACATTTGAAACTTTAAAAAGGACTTTGCTCCTTTTTCCGAAAATGGTAGAAAATTTGCGAAAAATTATTGCGAAACACTATTCCGGCCATTCCTATGAATGTCCAATATTCAAAAGTGTGTTTTTTTTGACAATAGGCGACATTCTTCCAAATTTTGACTTTTGGAATTTTAAAAAGGACTTTGCTCCTTTTTCCGAAAATTGTAGGAGATAAGCGAAAAAACATTATTGGAGAACACTCTTCCGGCCATTTCTATGAATGTCCAATATTCTAAAGTCTTAACAGTGTGTTTTTTTGAAAATTGGTGACATTTTTCCAAATTTCGACTTTTGAAATTTTAAAAAGGACTTTGCTCCTTTTTCCGAAAATGGTAGGAGATAAGCGAAAAAACATTATTGGAGAACACTCTTCCGGCCATTTCTATGAATGTCGAATATTCTAAAGTCTTAACAGTGTGTTTTTTTGAAAATTGGTGACATTTTTCCAAATTTCGACTTTTGAAATTTTAAAAAGGACTTTGCTCCTTTTTCCGAAAATGGTAGGAGATAAGCGAAAAAACATTATTGGAGAACACTTTTCCGGCCATTTCTATGAATGTCCAATATTCTAAAGTCTTAACAGTGTGTTTTTTTGAAAATTGGCGACATTTTTCCAAATTTCGACTTTTGAAATTTTAAAAAGGACTTTGCTCCTTTTTCCGAAAATGGTAGAAAATTTGCGAAAAAAAAATTATTGCGAAACACTATTCCGGCCATTCCTATGAATGTCCAATATTCAAATGTGTGTTTTTTTGACAATAGGCGACATTCTTCCAAATTTCGACTTTTGAAATTTTAAAAAGGACTTTGCTCCTTTTTCCGAAAATTGTAGAAGATAAGCGAAAAAACATTATTGGAGAACACTCTTCCGGCCATTTCTATGAATGTCCAATATTCAAAAGTCTTAACAGTGTGTTTTTTTGAAAATTGGTGACATTTTTCCAAATTTCGACTTTTGAAATTTTAAAAAGGACTTTGCTCCTTTTTCCGAAAATGGTAGAAAATTTGGAAAAAAAAATTATTGGGGAACACTATTCCGGCCATTCCTATGAATGTCCAATATTCAAAAGTGTGTTTTTTTGACAATAGGCGACATTCTTCAAAATTTCGACTTTTAAAATTTTTAGAAAGGACTTTGCTCCTTTTTCCGAAAATGGTAGAAAATTTGCAAAAAAAAATTATTGCGGAACACTATTCCGGCCATTCCCATGAATGTCCAATATTCAAAAGTGTGTTTTTTTGACAATAGGCGACATTCTTCCAAATTTTGACTTTTGGAATTTTAAAAAGGACTTTGCTCCTTTTTCCGAAAATTGTAGGAGATAAGCGAAAAAACATTATTGGAGAACACTCTTCCGGCCATTTCTATGAATGTCCAATATTCAAAAGTCTTAACAGTGTGTTTTTTTGAAAATTGGCGACATTTTTCCAAATTTCGACTTTTGAAACTTTAAAAAGGACTTTGCTCCTTTTTCCGAAAATGGTAGAAAATTTGCGAAAAATTATTGCGAAACACTATTCCGGCCATTCCTATGAATGTCCAATATTCAAAAGTGTGTTTTTTTGACAATAGGCGACATTCTTCCAAATTTCGACTTTTGAAATTTTAAAAAGGACTTTGCAATTTTTTGCATAAATGGTAGAAAATTTGCGAAAAAAAATTATTGGGGAACACTATTCCGGCCATTCCTATGAATGTCCAATATTCAAAAGTGTGTTTTTTTTGACAATAGGCGACATTTTTCCAAATTTCGACTTTTGAAACTTTAAAAAGGACTTTGCTCCTTTTTCCGAAAATGGTAGAAAATTTTCGAAAAATTATTGCGAAACACTATTCCGGCCATTCCTATGAATGTCCAATATTCAAGAGTGTGTTTTTTTGACAATAGGCGACATTCTTCCAAATTTCGACTTTTGAAATTTTAAAAAGGACTTTGCAATTTTTTGCATAAATGGTAGAAAATTTGGGAAAAAAATTATTGGGGAACACTATTCCGGCCATTCCTATGAATGTCCAATATTCAAAAGTGTGTTTTTTTTGACAATAGGCGACATTCTTCCAAATTTCGACTTTTGAAATTTTAAAAAGGACTTTGCAATTTTTTGCATAAATGGTAGAAAATTTGCGAAAAAAAATTATTGGGGAACACTATTCCGGCCATTCCTATGAATGTCCAATATTCAAAAGTGTGTTTTTTTTGACAATAGGCGACATTTTTCCAAATTTCGACTTTTGAAACTTTAAAAAGGACTTTGCTCCTTTTTCCGAAAATGGTAGAAAATTTGCGAAAAAAAATTATTGCGGAACACTATTCCGGCCATTCCCATGAATGTCCAATATTCAAAAGTGTGTTTTTTTGACAATAGGCGACATTCTTCCAAATTTTGACTTTTGGAATTTTAAAAAGGACTTTGCTCCTTTTTCCGAAAATTGTAGGAGATAAGCGAAAAAACATTATTGGAGAACACTCTTCCGGCCATTTCTATGAATGTCCAATATTCTAAAGTCTTAACAGTGTGTTTTTTTGAAAATTGGTGACATTTTTCCAAATTTCGACTTTTGAAATTTTAAAAAGGACTTTGCTCCTTTTTCCGAAAATGGTAGGAGATAAGCGAAAAAACATTATTGGAGAACACTCTTCCGGCCATTTCTATGAATGTCGAATATTCTAAAGTCTTAACAGTGTGTTTTTTTGAAAATTGGCGACATTTTTCCAAATTTCGACTTTTGAAATTTTAAAAAGGACTTTGCTCCTTTTTCCGAAAATGGTAGAAAATTTGGAAAAAAAAATTATTGGGGAACACTATTCCGGCCATTCCCATGAATGTCCAATATTCAAAAGTGTGTTTTTTTGACAATAGGCGACATTCTTCCAAATTTTGACTTTTGGAATTTTAAAAAGGACTTTGCTCCTTTTTCCGAAAATTGTAAAAGATAAGCGAAAAAACATTATTGGAGAACACTCTTCCGGCCATTTCTATGAATGTCCAATATTCAAAAGTGTGTTTTTTTTGACAATAGGCGACATTCTTCCAAATTTCGACTTTTGAAATTTTAAAAAGGACTTTGCTCCTTTTTCCGAAAATTGTAGAAGATAAGCGAAAAAAAATTATTTGGGAACACTCTTCCGGCCATTTCTATGAATGTCCAATATTCAAAAGTCTTAACAGTGTGTTTTTTTGAAAATTGGCGACATTTTTCCAAATTTCGACTTTTGAAATTTTTAGAAAGGACTTTGCTCCTTTTTCCGAAAATGGTAGAAAATTTGCGAAAAAAAATTATTGCGGAACACTATTCCGGCCATTCCCATGAATGTCCAATATTCAAAAGTGTGTTTTTTTGACAATAGGCGACATTCTTCCAAATTTTGACATTTGGAATTTTAAAAAGGACTTTGCTCCTTTTTCCGAAAGTTGTAGGAGATAAGCGAAAAAACATTATTGGGGAACACTATTCCGGCCATTTCTATGAATGTCCAATATTCAAAAGTCTTAACAGTGTGTTTTTTTGAAAATTGGCGACATTCTTCCAAATTTCGACTTTTGAAATTTTAAAAAGGACTTTGCTATTTTTTCCATAAATGGTAGAAAATTTGGGAAAAAAAATTATTGGGGAACACTATTCCGGCCATTCCTATGAATGTCCAATATTCAAAAGTGTGTTTTTTTTGACAATAGGCGACATTTTTCCAAATTTCGACTTTTGAAACTTTAAAAAGGACTTTGCTCCTTTTTCCGAAAATGGTAGAAAATTTGCGAAAAAAAATTATTGGGGAACACTATTCCGGCCATTCCTATGAATGTCCAATATTCAAAAGTGTGTTTTTTTGACAATAGGCGACATTCTTCCAAATTTTGACTTTTGGAATTTTAAAAAGGACTTTGCTCCTTTTTCCGAAAATTGTAGGAGATAAGCGAAAAAACATTATTGGAGAACACTCTTCCGGCCATTTCTATGAATGTCCCATATTCTAAAGTCTTAACAGTGTGTTTTTTTGAAAATTGGTGACATTTTTCCAAATTTCGACTTTTGAAATTTTAAAAAGGACTTTGCTCCTTTTTCCGAAAATGGTAGGAGATAAGCGAAAAAACATTATTGGAGAACACTCTTCCGGCCATTTCTATGAATGTCCAATATTCTAAAGTCTTAACAGTGTGTTTTTTTGAAAATTGGCGACATTTTTCCAAATTTCGACTTTTGAAATTTTAAAAAGGACTTTGCTCCTTTTTCCGAAAATGGTAGAAAATTTGGAAAAAAAAATTATTGGGGAACACTATTCCGGCCATTCCCATGAATGTCCAATATTCAAAAGTGTGTTTTTTTGACAATAGGCGACATTCTTCCAAATTTTGACTTTTGGAATTTTAAAAAGGACTTTGCTCCTTTTTCCGAAAATTGTAAAAGATAAGCGAAAAAACATTATTGGAGAACACTCTTCCGGCCATTTCTATGAATGTCCAATATTCAAAAGTGTGTTTTTTTTGACAATAGGCGACATTCTTCCAAATTTCGACTTTTGAAATTTTAAAAAGGACTTTGCTCCTTTTTCCGAAAATTGTAGAAGATAAGCGAAAAAACATTATTGGAGAACACTCTTCCGGCCATTTCTATGAATGTCCAATATTCAAAAGTCTTAACAGTGTGTTTTTTTGAAAATTGGCGACATTCTTCCAAATTTCGACTTTTGAAATTTTAAAAAGGACTTTGCTATTTTTTCCATAAATGGTAGAAAATTTGCGAAAAAAAATTATTGGGGAACACTATTCCGGCCATTCCTATGAATGTCCAATATTCAAAAGTGTGTTTTTTTTGACAATAGGCGACATTTTTCCAAATTTCGACTTTTGAAACTTTAAAAAGGACTTTGCTCCTTTTTTCGAAAATGGTAGAAAATTTGCGAAAAAAAATTATTGCGGAACACTATTCCGGCCATTCCCATGAATGTCCAATATTCAAAAGTGTGTTTTTTTGACAATAGGCGACATTCTTCCAAATTTTGACTTTTGGAATTTTAAACAGGACTTTGCTCCTTTTTCCGAAAATTGTAGGAGATAAGCGAAAAAACATTATTGGAGAACACTCTTCCGGCCATTTCTATGAATGTCCCATATTCTAAAGTCTTAACAGTGTGTTTTTTTGAAAATTGGTGACATTTTTCCAAATTTCGACTTTTGAAATTTTAAAAAGGACTTTGCTCCTTTTTCCGAAAATGGTAGGAGATAAGCGAGAAAACATTATTGGAGAACACTTTTCCGGCCATTTCTATGAATGTCCAATATTCTAAAGTCTTAACAGTGTGTTTTTTTGAAAATTGGCGACATTTTTCCAAATTTCGACTTTTGAAATTTTAAAAAGGACTTTGCTCCTTTTTCCGAAAATGGTAGAAAATTTGCGAAAAAAAAATTATTGCGAAACACTATTCCGGCCATTCCTATGAATGTCCAATATTCAAATGTGTGTTTTTTTGACAATAGGCGACATTCTTCCAAATTTCGACTTTTGAAATTTTAAAAAGGACTTTGCTCCTTTTTCCGAAAATTGTAGAAGATAAGCGAAAAAACATTATTGGAGAACACTCTTCCGGCCATTTCTATGAATGTCCAATATTCAAAAGTCTTAACAGTGTGTTTTTTTGAAAATTGGTGACATTTTTCCAAATTTCGACTTTTGAAATTTTAAAAAGGACTTTGCTCCTTTTTCCGAAAATGGTAGAAAATTTGGAAAAAAAAATTATTGGGGAACACTATTCCGGCCATTCCTATGAATGTCCAATATTCAAAAGTGTGTTTTTTTTGACAATAGGCGACATTCTTCAAAATTTCGACTTTTAAAATTTTTAGAAAGGACTTTGCTCCTTTTTCCGAAAATGGTAGAAAATTTGCGAAAAAAAATTATTGCGGAACACTATTCCGGCCATTCCCATGAATGTCCAATATTCAAAAGTGTGTTTTTTTGACAATAGGCGACATTCTTCCAAATTTTGACTTTTGGAATTTTAAAAAGGACTTTGCTCCTTTTTCCGAAAATTGTAGGAGATAAGCGAAAAAACATTATTGGAGAACACTCTTCCGGCCATTTCTATGAATGTCCAATATTCAAAAGTCTTAACAGTGTGTTTTTTTGAAAATTGGCGACATTTTTCCAAATTTCGACTTTTGAAACTTTAAAAAGGACTTTGCTCCTTTTTCCGAAAATGGTAGAAAATTTGCGAAAAATTATTGCGAAACACTATTCCGGCCATTCCTATGAATGTCCAATATTCAAAAGTGTGTTTTTTTGACAATAGGCGACATTCTTCCAAATTTCGACTTTTGAAATTTTAAAAAGGACTTTGCAATTTTTTGCATAAATGGTAGAAAATTTGCGAAAAAAAATTATTGGGGAACACTATTCCGGCCATTCCTATGAATGTCCAATATTCAAAAGTGTGTTTTTTTTGACAATAGGCGACATTTTTCCAAATTTCGACTTTTGAAACTTTAAAAAGGACTTTGCTCCTTTTTCCGAAAATGGTAGAAAATTTGCGAAAAATTATTGCGAAACACTATTCCGGCCATTCCTATGAATGTCCAATATTCAAAAGTGTGTTTTTTTGACAATAGGCGACATTCTTCCAAATTTCGACTTTTGAAATTTTAAAAAGGACTTTGCAATTTTTTGCATAAATGGTAGAAAATTTGGGAAAAAAAATTATTGGGGAACACTATTCCGGCCATTCCTATGAATGTCCAATATTCAAAAGTGTGTTTTTTTTGACAATAGGCGACATTCTTCCAAATTTCGACTTTTGAAATTTTAAAAAGGACTTTGCAATTTTTTGCATAAATGGTAGAAAATTTGCGAAAAAAAATTATTGGGGAACACTATTCCGGCCATTCCTATGAATGTCCAATATTCAAATTTCGACTTTTGAAACTTTAAAAAGGACTTTGCTCCTTTTTCCGAAAATGGTAGAAAATTTGCGAAAAAAAATTATTGCGGAACACTATTCCGGCCATTCCCATGAATGTCCAATATTCAAAAGTGTGTTTTTTTGACAATAGGCGACATTCTTCCAAATTTTGACTTTTGGAATTTTAAAAAGGACTTTGCTCCTTTTTCCGAAAATTGTAGGAGATAAGCGAAAAAACATTATTGGAGAACACTCTTCCGGCCATTTCTATGAATGTCCCATATTCTAAAGTCTTAACAGTGTGTTTTTTTGAAAATTGGTGACATTTTTCCAAATTTCGACTTTTGAAATTTTAAAAAGGACTTTGCTCCTTTTTCCGAAAATGGTAGGAGATAAGCGAAAAAACATTATTGGAGAACACTCTTCCGGCCATTTCTATGAATGTCCAATATTCTAAAGTCTTAACAGTGTGTTTTTTTGAAAATTGGCGACATTTTTCCAAATTTCGACTTTTGAAATTTTAAAAAGGACTTTGCTCCTTTTTCCGAAAATGGTAGAAAATTTGCGAAAAAAAAATTATTGCGAAACACTATTCCGGCCATTCCTATGAATGTCCAATATTCAAATGTGTGTTTTTTTGACAATAGGCGACATTCTTCCAAATTTCGACTTTTGAAATTTTAAAAAGGACTTTGCTCCTTTTTCCGAAAATTGTAGAAGATAAGCGAAAAAACATTATTGGAGAACACTCTTCCGGCCATTTCTATGAATGTCCAATATTCAAAAGTCTTAACAGTGTGTTTTTTTGAAAATTGGCGACATTTTTCCAAATTTCGACTTTTGAAATTTTAAAAAGGACTTTGCTCCTTTTTCCGAAAATGGTAGAAAATTTGGAAAAAAAAATTATTGGGGAACACTATTCCGGCCATTCCTATGAATGTCCAATATTCAAAAGTGTGTTTTTTTTGACAATAGGCGACATTCTTCAAAATTTCGACTTTTAAAATTTTTAGAAAGGACTTTGCTCCTTTTTCCGAAAATGGTAGAAAATTTGCGAAAAAAAATTATTGCGGAACATTATTCCGGCCATTCCCATGAATGTCCAATATTCAAAAGTGTGTTTTTTTGACAATAGGCGACATTCTTCCAAATTTTGACTTTTGGAATTTTAAAAAGGACTTTGCTCCTTTTTCCGAAAATTGTAGGAGATAAGCGAAAAAACATTATTGGAGAACACTCTTCCGGCCATTTCTATGAATGTCCAATATTCAAAAGTCTTAACAGTGTGTTTTTTTGAAAATTGGCGACATTTTTCCAAATTTAGACTTTTGAAACTTTAAAAAGGACTTTGCTCCTTTTTCCGAAAATGGTAGAAAATTTGCGAAAAATTATTGCGAAACACTATTCCGGCCATTCCTATGAATGTCCAATATTCAAAAGTGTGTTTTTTTGACAATAGGCGACATTCTTCCAAATTTCGACTTTTGAAATTTTAAAAAGGACTTTGCAATTTTTTGCATAAATGGTAGAAAATTTGCGAAAAAAAATTATTGGGGAACACTATTCCGGCCATTCCTATGAATGTCCAATATTCAAAAGTGTGTTTTTTTTGACAATAGGCGACATTTTTCCAAATTTCGACTTTTGAAACTTTAAAAAGGACTTTGCTCCTTTTTCCGAAAATGGTAGAAAATTTGCGAAAAATTATTGCGAAACACTATTCCGGCCATTCCTATGAATGTCCAATATTCAAAAGTGTGTTTTTTTGACAATAGGCGACATTCTTCCAAATTTCGACTTTTGAAATTTTAAAAAGGACTTTGCAATTTTTTGCATAAATGGTAGAAAATTTGGGAAAAAAAATTATTGGGGAACACTATTCCGGCCATTCCTATGAATGTCCAATATTCAAAAGTGTGTTTTTTTTGACAATAGGCGACATTCTTCCAAATTTCGACTTTTGAAATTTTAAAAAGGACTTTGCAATTTTTTGCATAAATGGTAGAAAATTTGCGAAAAAAAATTATTGGGGAACACTATTCCGGCCATTCCTATGAATGTCCAATATTCAAAAGTGTGTTTTTTTTGACAATAGGCGACATTTTTCCAAATTTCGACTTTTGAAACTTTAAAAAGGACTTTGCTCCTTTTTCCGAAAATGGTAGAAAATTTGCGAAAAAAAATTATTGCGGAACACTATTCCGGCCATTCCCATGAATGTCCAATATTCAAAAGTGTGTTTTTTTGACAATAGGCGACATTCTTCCAAATTTTGACTTTTGGAATTTTAAAAAGGACTTTGCTCCTTTTTCCGAAAATTGTAGGAGATAAGCGAAAAAACATTATTGGAGAACACTCTTCCGGCCATTTCTATGAATGTCCAATATTCTAAAGTCTTAACAGTGTGTTTTTTTGAAAATTGGTGACATTTTTCCAAATTTCGACTTTTGAAATTTTAAAAAGGACTTTGCTCCTTTTTCCGAAAATGGTAGGAGATAAGCGAAAAAACATTATTGGAGAACACTCTTCCGGCCATTTCTATGAATGTCGAATATTCTAAAGTCTTAACAGTGTGTTTTTTTGAAAATTGGCGACATTTTTCCAAATTTCGACTTTTGAAATTTTAAAAAGGACTTTGCTCCTTTTTCCGAAAATGGTAGAAAATTTGCGAAAAAAAAATTATTGCGAAACACTATTCCGGCCATTCCTATGAATGTCCAATATTCAAAAGTGTGTTTTTTTGACAATAGGCGACATTCTTCCAAATTTCGACTTTTGAAATTTTAAAAAGGACTTTGCTCCTTTTTCCGAAAATTGTAGAAGATAAGCGAAAAAACATTATTGGAGAACACTCTTCCGGCCATTTCTATGAATGTCCAATATTCAAAAGTCTTAACAGTGTGTTTTTTTGAAAATTGGCGACATTTTTCCAAATTTCGACTTTTGAAATTTTAAAAAGGACTTTGCTCCTTTTTCCGAAAATGGTAGAAAATTTGCGAAAAAAAAATTATTGGGGAACACTATTCCGGCCATTCCTATGAATGTCCAATATTCAAAAGTGTGTTTTTTTTGACAATAGGCGACATTCTTCCAAATTTCGACTTTTGAAATTTTTAGAAAGGACTTTGCTCCTTTTTCCGAAAATGGTAGAAAATTTGCGAAAAAAAATTATTGCGGAACACTATTCCGGCCATTCCCATGAATGTCCAATATTCAAAAGTGTGTTTTTTTGACAATAGGCGACATTCTTCCAAATTTTGACTTTTGGAATTTTAAAAAGGACTTTGCTCCTTTTTCCGAAAATTGTAGGAGATAAGCGAAAAAACATTATTGGAGAACACTCTTCCGGCCATTTCTATGAATGTCCAATATTCAAAAGTCTTAACAGTGTGTTTTTTTGAAAATTGGCGACATTTTTCCAAATTTCGACTTTTGAAACTTTAAAAAGGACTTTGCTCCTTTTTCCGAAAATGGTAGAAAATTTGCGAAAAATTATTGCGAAACACTATTCCGGCCATTCCTATGAATGTCCAATATTCAAAAGTGTGTTTTTTTGACAATAGGCGACATTCTTCCAAATTTCGACTTTTGAAATTTTAAAAAGGACTTTGCTCCTTTTTCCGAAAATTGTAGGAGATAAGCGAAAAAACATTATTGGAGAACACTCTTCCGGTCATTTCTATGAATGTCCAATATTCAAAAGTCTTAACAGTGTGTTTTTTTGAAAATTGGCGACATTTTTCCAAATTTCGACTTTTGAAACTTTAAAAAGGACTTTGCTCCTTTTTCCGAAAATGGTAGAAAATTTGCGAAAAATTATTGCGAAACACTATTCCGGCCATTCCTATGAATGTCCAATATTCAAAAGTGTGTTTTTTTGACAATAGGCGACATTCTTCCAAATTTCGACTTTTGAAATTTTAAAAAGGACTTTGCAATTTTTTGCATAAATGGTAGAAAATTTGCGAAAAAAAATTATTGGGGAACACTATTCCGGCCATTCCTATGAATGTCCAATATTCAAAAGTGTGTTTTTTTTGACAATAGGCGACATTTTTCCAAATTTCGACTTTTGAAACTTTAAAAAGGACTTTGCTCCTTTTTCCGAAAATGGTAGAAAATTTTCGAAAAATTATTGCGAAACACTATTCCGGCCATTCCTATGAATGTCCAATATTCAAGAGTGTGTTTTTTTGACAATAGGCGACATTCTTCCAAATTTCGACTTTTGAAATTTTAAAAAGGACTTTGCAATTTTTTGCATAAATGGTAGAAAATTTGGGAAAAAAAATTATTGGGGAACACTATTCCGGCCATTCCTATGAATGTCCAATATTCAAAAGTGTGTTTTTTTTGACAATAGGCGACATTCTTCCAAATTTCGACTTTTGAAATTTTAAAAAGGACTTTGCAATTTTTTGCATAAATGGTAGAAAATTTGCGAAAAAAAATTATTGGGGAACACTATTCCGGCCAATCCTATGAATGTCCAATATTCAAAAGTGTGTTTTTTTTGACAATAGGCGACATTTTTCCAAATTTCGACTTTTGAAACTTTAAAAAGGACTTTGCTCCTTTTTCCGAAAATGGTAGAAAATTTGCGAAAAAAAATTATTGCGGAACACTATTCCGGCCATTCCCATGAATGTCCAATATTCAAAAGTGTGTTTTTTTGACAATAGGCGACATTCTTCCAAATTTTGACTTTTGGAATTTTAAAAAGGACTTTGCTCCTTTTTCCGAAAATTGTAGGAGATAAGCGAAAAAACATTATTGGAGAACACTCTTCCGGCCATTTCTATGAATGTCCAATATTCTAAAGTCTTAACAGTGTGTTTTTTTGAAAATTGGTGACATTTTTCCAAATTTCGACTTTTGAAATTTTAAAAAGGACTTTGCTCCTTTTTCCGAAAATGGTAGGAGATAAGCGAAAAAACATTATTGGAGAACACTCTTCCGGCCATTTCTATGAATGTCGAATATTCTAAAGTCTTAACAGTGTGTTTTTTTGAAAATTGGCGACATTTTTCCAAATTTCGACTTTTGAAATTTTAAAAAGGACTTTGCTCCTTTTTCCGAAAATGGTAGAAAATTTGCGAAAAAAAAATTATTGCGAAACACTATTCCGGCCATTCCTATGAATGTCCAATATTCAAAAGTGTGTTTTTTTGACAATAGGCGACATTCTTCCAAATTTCGACTTTTGAAATTTTAAAAAGGACTTTGCTCCTTTTTCCGAAAATTGTAGAAGATAAGCGAAAAAACATTATTGGAGAACACTCTTCCGGCCATTTCTATGAATGTCCAATATTCAAAAGTCTTAACAGTGTGTTTTTTTGAAAATTGGCGACATTTTTCCAAATTTCGACTTTTGAAATTTTAAAAAGGACTTTGCTCCTTTTTCCGAAAATGGTAGAAAATTTGCGAAAAAAAATTATTGGGGAACACTATTCCGGCCATTCCTATGAATGTCCAATATTCAAAAGTGTGTTTTTTTTGACAATAGGCGACATTCTTCCAAATTTCGACTTTTGAAATTTTTAGAAAGGACTTTGCTCCTTTTTCCGAAAATGGTAGAAAATTTGCGAAAAAAAATTATTGCGGAACACTATTCCGGCCATTCCCATGAATGTCCAATATTCAAAAGTGTGTTTTTTTGACAATAGGCGACATTCTTCCAAATTTTGACTTTTGGAATTTTAAAAAGGACTTTGCCCCTTTTTCCGAAAATTGTAGGAGATAAGCGAAAAAACATTATTGGAGAACACTCTTCCGGCCATTTCTATGAATGTCCAATATTCAAAAGTCTTAACAGTGTGTTTTTTTGAAAATTGGCGAAATTTTTCCAAATTTCGACTTTTGAAACTTTAAAAAGGACTTTGCTCCTTTTTCCGAAAATGGTAGAAAATTTGCGAAAAAAAATTATTGCGAAACACTATTCCGGCCATTCCTATGAATGTCCAATATTCAAAAGTGTGTTTTTTTGACAATAGGCGACATTCTTCCAAATTTCGACTTTTGAAATTTTAGAAAGGACTTTGCTCCTTTTTCCGAAAATTGTAGAAGATAAGCGAAAAAAAATTATTGGGGAACACTATTTCGGCCATTCCTATGAATGTCCAATATTCAAAAGTGTGTTTTTTTTGACAATAGGCGACATTTTTCCAAATTTCGACTTTTGAAACTTTAAAAAGGACTTTGCTCCTTTTTCCGAAAATGGTAGAAAATTTGCGAAAAAAATTATTGCGGAACACTATTCCGGCCATTCCCATGAATGTCCAATATTCAAAAGTGTGTTTTTTTGACAATAGGCGACATTCTTCCAAATTTTGACTTTTGGAATTTTAAAAAGGACTTTGCTCCTTTTTCCGAAAATTGTAGGAGATAAGCGAAAAAACATTATTGGAGAACACTCTTCCGGCCATTTCTATGAATGTCCAATATTCTAAAGTCTTAACAGTGTGTTTTTTTGAAAATTGGTGACATTTTTCCAAATTTCGACTTTTGAAATTTTAAAAAGGACTTTGCTCCTTTTTCCGAAAATGGTAGGAGATAAGCGAAAAAACATTATTGGAGAACACTCTTCCGGCCATTTCTATGAATGTCCAATATTCTAAAGTCTTAACAGTGTGTTTTTTTGAAAATTGGCGACATTTTTCCAAATTTCGACTTTTGAAATTTTAAAAAGGACTTTGCTCCTTTTTCCGAAAATGGTAGAAAATTTGCGAAAAAAAAATTATTGCGAAACACTATTCCGGCCATTCCTATGAATGTCCAATATTCAAAAGTGTGTTTTTTTGACAATAGGCGACATTCTTCCAAATTTCGACTTTTGAAATTTTAAAAAGGACTTTGCTCCTTTTTCCGAAAATTGTAGAAGATAAGCGAAAAAACATTATTGGAGAACACTCTTCCGGCCATTTCTATGAATGTCCAATATTCAAAAGTCTTAACAGTGTGTTTTTTTGAAAATTGGCGACATTTTTCCAAATTTCGACTTTTGAAATTTTAAAAAGGACTTTGCTCCTTTTTCCGAAAATGGTAGAAAATTTGCGAAAAAAAATTATTCGGGACCACTGTTCCGGCCATTCCTATGAATGTCCAATATTCAAAAGTGTGTTTTTTTGACAATAGGCGACATTCTTCCAAATTTCGACTTTTGAAATTTTAAAAAGGACTTTGCTCCTTTTTCCGAAAATGGTAGAAAATTTGCGAAAAAAAATTATTCGGGACCACTGTTCCGGCCATTCCTATGAATGTCCAATATTCAAAAGTGTGTTTTTTTGACAATAGGCGACATTCTTCCAAATTTCGACTTTTGAAATTTTAAAAAGGACTTTGCTCCTTTTTCCGAAAATTGTAGAAGATAAGCGAAAAAACATTATTGGAGAACACTCTTCCGGCCATTTCTATGAATGTCCAATATTCAAAAGTCTTAACAGTGTGTTTTTTTGAAAATTGGCGACATTTTTCCAAATTTCGACTTTTGAAATTTTAAAAAGGACTTTGCTCCTTTTTCCGAAAATGGTAGGAGATAAGCGAAAAAACATTATTGGAGAACACTCTTCCGGCCATTTCTATGAATGTCCAATATTCTAAAGTCTTAACAGTGTGTTTTTTTGAAAATTGGCGACATTTTTCCAAATTTCGACTTTTGAAATTTTAAAAAGGACTTTGCTCCTTTTTCCGAAAATGGTAGAAAATTTGCGAAAAAAAAAATTATTGCGAAACACTATTCCGGCCATTCCTATGAATGTCCAATATTCAAAAGTGTGTTTTTTTGACAATAGGCGACATTCTTCCAAATTTCGACTTTTGAAATTTTAAAAAGGACTTTGCTATTTTTTCCATAAATGGTAGAAAATTTGCGAAAAAAAATTATTGCGAAACACTATTCCGGCCATTCCTATGAATGTCCAATATTCAAAAGTGTGTTTTTTTTTGACAATAGGCGACATTTTTCCAAATTTCGACTTTTGAAACTTTAAAAAGGACTTTGCTCCTTTTTCCGAAAATGGTAGAAAATTTGCGAAAAAAAATTATTGCGGAACACTATTCCGGCCATTCCCATGAATGTCCAATATTCAAAAGTGTGTTTTTTTTGACAATAGGCGACATTCTTCCAAATTTTGACTTTTGGAATTTTAAAAAGGACTTTGCTCCTTTTTCCGAAAATTGTAGGAGATAAGCGAAAAAACATTATTGGAGAACACTCTTCCGGCCATTTCTATGAATGTCCAATATTCTAAAGTCTTAACAGTGTGTTTTTTTGAAAATTGGTGACATTTTTCCAAATTTCGACTTTTGAAATTTTAAAAAGGACTTTGCTCCTTTTTCCGAAAATGGTATGAGATAAGCGAAAAAACATTATTGGAGAACACTCTTCCGGCCATTTCTATGAATGTCCAATATTGTAAAGTCTTAACAGTGTGTTTTTTTGAAAATTGGCGACATTTTTCCAAATTTCGACTTTTGAAATTTTAAAAAGGACTTTGCTCCTTTTTCCGAAAATGGTAGAAAATTTGCGAAAAAAAAATTATTGCGGAACACTATTCCGGCCATTCCCATGAATGTCCAATATTCAAAAGTGTGTTTTTTTGACAATAGGCGACATTCTTCCAAATTTCGACTTTTGAAATTTTAGAAAGGACTTTGCTCCTTTTTCCGAAAATTGTAGGAGATAAGCGAAAAAACATTATTGGAGAACACTCTTCCGGCCATTTCTATGAATGTCCAATATTGTAAAGTCTTAACAGTGTGTTTTTTTGAAAATTGGCGACATTTTTCCAAATTTCGACTTTTGAAATTTTAAAAAGGACTTTGCTCCTTTTTCCGAAAATGGTAGAAAATTTGCGAAAAAAAAATTATTGCGGAACACTATTCCGGCCATTCCCATGAATGTCCAATATTCAAAAGTGTGTTTTTTTGACAATAGGCGACATTCTTCCAAATTTTGACTTTTGGAATTTTAAAAAGGACTTTGCTCCTTTTTCCGAAAATTGTAGGAGATAAGCGAAAAAACATTATTGGAGAACACTCTTCCGGCCATTTCTATGAATGTCCAATATTCTAAAGTCTTAACAGTGTGTTTTTTTGAAAATTGGTGACATTTTTCCAAATTTCGACTTTTGAAATTTTAAAAAGGACTTTGCTCCTTTTTCCGAAAATGGTATGAGATAAGCGAAAAAACATTATTGGAGAACACTATTCCGGCCATTTCTATGAATGTCCAATATTGTAAAGTCTTAACAGTGTGTTTTTTTGAAAATTGGCGACATTTTTCCAAATTTCGACTTTTGAAATTTTAAAAAGGACTTTGCTCCTTTTTCCGAAAATGGTAGAAAATTTGCGAAAAAAAAATTATTGCGGAACACTATTCCGGCCATTCCCATGAATGTCCAATATTCAAAAGTGTGTTTTTTTGACAATAGGCGACATTCTTCCAAATTTTGTCTTTTGGAATTTTAAAAAGGACTTTGCTCCTTTTTCCGAAAATTGTAGGAGATAAGCGAAAAAACATTATTGGAGAACACTCTTCCGGCCATTTCTATGAATGTCCAATATTCAAAAGTCTTAACAGTGTGTTTTTTTGAAAATTGGCGACATTTTTCCAAATTTCGACTTTTGAAACTTTAAAAAGGACTTTGCTCCTTTTTCCGAAAATGGTAGAAAATTTGCGAAAAAAAAATTATTGCGAAACACTATTCCGGCCATTCCTATGAATGTCCAATATTCAAAAGTGTGTTTTTTTGACAATAGGCGACATTCTTCCAAATTTTGACTTTTGGAATTTTAAAAAGGACTTTGCTCCTTTTTCCGAAAATTGTAGGAGATAAGCGAAAAAACATTATTGGAGAACACTCTTCCGGCCATTTCTATGAATGTCCAATATTCAAAAGTCTTAACAGTGTGTTTTTTTGAAAATTGGCGACATTTTTCCAAATTTCGACTTTTGAAATTTTAAAAAGGACTTTGCTCCTTTTTCCGAAAATTGTAGAAGATAAGCGAAAAAACATTATTGGAGAACACTCTTCCGGCCATTTCTATGAATGTCCAATATTCAAAAGTCTTAACAGTGTGTTTTTTTGAAAATTGGCGACATTTTTCCAAATTTCGACTTTTGAAATTTTAAAAAGGACTTTGCTCCTTTTTCCGAAAATGGTAGAAAATTTGCGAAAAAAAATTATTGCGAAACACTATTCCGGCCATTCCTATGAATGTCCAATATTCAAAAGTGTGTTTTTTTGACAATAGGCGACATTCTTCCAAATTTCGACTTTTGAAATTTTAAAAAGGACTTTGCTCCTTTTTCCGAAAATTGTAGAAGATAAGCGAAAAAACATTATTGGAGAACACTCTTCCGGCCATTTCTATGAATGTCCAATATTCAAAAGTCTTAACAGTGTGTTTTTTTGAAAATTGGCGACATTTTTCCAAATTTCGACTTTTGAAATTTTAAAAAGGACTTTGCTCCTTTTTCCGAAAATGGTAGAAAATTTGGAAAAAAAAATTATTGGGGAACACTATTCCGGCCATTCTCATGAATGTCCAATATTCAAAAGTGTGTTTTTTTTTGACAATAGGCGACATTCTTCCAAATTTCGACTTTTGAAATTTTTAGAAAGGACTTTGCTCCTTTTTCCGAAAATGGTAGAAAATTTGCGAAAAAAAATTATTGCGGAACACTATTCCGGCCATTCCCATGAATGTCCAATATTCAAAAGTGTGTTTTTTTGACAATAGGCGACATTCTTCCAAATTTTGACTTTTGGAATTTTAAAAAGGACTTTGCTCCTTTTTCCGAAAATTGTAGGAGATAAGCGAAAAAACATTATTGGAGAACACTCTTCCGGCCATTTCTATGAATGTCCAATATTCAAAAGTCTTAACAGTGTGTTTTTTTGAAAATTGGCGACATTTTTCCAAATTTCGACTTTTGAAACTTTAAAAAGGACTTTGCTCCTTTTTCCGAAAATGGTAGAAAATTTGCGAAAAAAAATTATTGCGAAACACTATTCCGGCCATTCCTATGAATGTCCAATATTCAAAAGTGTGTTTTTTTGACAATAGGCGACATTCTTCCAAATTTCGACTTATGAAATTTTAAAAAGGACTTTGCTATTTTTTCCATAAATGGTAGAAAATTTGCGAAAAAAAATTATTGGGGAACACTATTCCGGCCATTCCTATGAATGTCCAATATTCAAAAGTGTGTTTTTTTTGACAATAGGCGACATTTTTCCAAATTTCGACTTTTGAAACTTTAAAAAGGACTTTGCTCCTTTTTCCGAAAATGGTAGAAAATTTGCGAAAAAAAATTATTGCGGAACACTATTCCGGTCATTCCCATGAATGTCCAATATTCAAAAGTGTGTTTTTTTTGACAATAGGCGACATTCTTCCAAATTTTGACTTTTGGAATTTTAAAAAGGACTTTGCTCCTTTTTCCGAAAATTGTAGGAGATAAGCGAAAAAACATTATTGGAGAACACTCTTCCGGCCATTTCTATGAATGTCCAATATTCAAAAGTCTTAACAGTGTGTTTTTTTGAAAATTGGTGACATTTTTCCAAATTTCGACTTTTGAAATTTTAAAAAGGACTTTGCTCCTTTTTCCGAAAATGGTAGGAGATAAGCGAAAAAACATTATTGGAGAACACTCTTCCGGCCATTTCTATGAATGTCCAATATTGTAAAGTCTTAACAGTGTGTTTTTTTGAAAATTGGCGACATTTTTCCAAATTTCGACTTTTGAAATTTTAAAAAGGACTTTGCTCCTTTTTCCGAAAATGGTAGAAAATTTGCGAAAAACAAATTATTGCGAAACACTATTCCGGCCATTCCTATGAATGTCCAATATTCAAAAGTGTGTTTTTTTGACAATAGGCGACATTCTTCCAAATTTCGACTTTTGAAATTTTAAAAAGGACTTTGCTCCTTTTTCCGAAAATTGTAGAAGATAAGCGAAAAAACATTATTGGAGAACACTCTTCCGGCCATTTCTATGAATGTCCAATATTCAAAAGTCTTAACAGTGTGTTTTTTTGAAAATTGGCGACATTTTTCCAAATTTCGACTTTTGAAATTTTAAAAAGGACTTTGCTCCTTTTTCCGAAAATGGTAGAAAATTTGGAAAAAAAAATTATTGGGGAACACTATTCCGGCCATTCCTATGAATGTCCAATATTCAAAAGTGTGTTTTTTTTGACAATAGGCGACATTCTTCCAAATTTCGACTTTTGAAATTTTTAGAAAGGACTTTGCTCCTTTTTCCGAAAATGGTAGAAAATTTGCGAAAAAAAATTATTGCGGAACACTATTCCGGCCATTCCCATGAATGTCCAATATTCAAAAGTGTGTTTTTTTGACAATAGGCGACATTCTTCCAAATTTTGACTTTTGGAATTTTAAAAAGGACTTTGCTCCTTTTTCCGAAAATTGTAGGAGATAAGCGAAAAAACATTATTGGGGAACACTCTTCCGGCCATTTCTATGAATGTCCAATATTCTAAAGTCTTAACAGTGTGTTTTTTTGAAAATTGGCGACATTTTTCCAAATTTCGACTTTTGAAACTTTAAAAAGGACTTTGCTCCTTTTTCCGAAAATGGTAGAAAATTTGCGAAAAAAAATTATTGCGAAACACTATTCCGGCCATTCCTATGAATGTCCAATATTCAAAAGTGTGTTTTTTTGACAATAGGCGACATTCTTCCAAATTTCGACTTTTGAAATTTTAAAAAGGACTTTGCTATTTTTTCCATAAATGGTAAAAAATTTGCGAAAAAAAATTATTGGGGAACACTATTCCGGCCATTCCTATGAATGTCCAATATTCAAAAGTGTGTTTTTTTTGACAATAGGCGACATTTTTCCAAATTTCGACTTTTTAAACTTTAAAAAGGACTTTGCTCCTTTTTCCGAAAATGGTAGAAAATTTGCGAAAAAAAATTATTGCGGAACACTATTCCGGCCATTCCCATGAATGTCCAATATTCAAAAGTGTGTTTTTTTGACAATAGGCGACATTCTTCCAAATTTTGACTTTTGGAATTTTAAAAAGGACTTTGCTCCTTTTTCCGAAAATTGTAGGAGATAAGCGAAAAAACATTATTGGAGAACACTCTTCCGGCCATTTCTATGAATGTCCAATATTCTAAAGTCTTAACAGTGTGTTTTTTTGAAAATTGGTGACATTTTTCCAAATTTCGACTTTTGAAATTTTAAAAAGGACTTTGCTCCTTTTTCCGAAAATGGTAGGAGATAAGCGAAAAAACATTATTGGAGAACACTCTTCCGGCCATTTCTATGAATGTCCAATATTCTAAAGTCTTAACAGTGTGTTTTTTTGAAAATTGGCGACATTTTTCCAAATTTCGACTTTTGAAATTTTAAAAAGGACTTTGCTCCTTTTTCCGAAAATGGTAGAAAATTTGCGAAAAAAAAATTATTGCGAAACACTATTCCGGCCATTCCTATGAATGTCCAATATTCAAAAGTGTGTTTTTTTGACAATAGGCGACATTCTTCCAAATTTCGACTTTTGAAATTTTAAAAAGGACTTTGCTATTTTTTCCATAAATGGTAGAAAATTTAGCAAAAAAAATTATTGGGGAACACTATTCCGGCCATTTCTATGAATGTCCAATATTCTAAAGTCTTAACAGTGTGTTTTTTTGAAAATTGGCGACATTTTTCCAAATTTCGACTTTTGAAATTTTAAAAAGGACTTTGCTCCTTTTTCCGAAAATGGTAGAAAATTTGCGAAAAAAAAATTATTGCGAAACACTATTCCGGCCATTCCTATGAATGTCCAATATTCAAAAGTGTGTTTTTTTGACAATAGGCGACATTCTTCCAAATTTCGACTTTTGAAATTTTAAAAAGGACTTTGCTCCTTTTTCCGAAAATTGTAGAAGATAAGCGAAAAAACATTATTGGAGAACACTCTTCCGGCCATTTCTATGAATGTCCAATATTCAAAAGTCTTAACAGTGTGTTTTTTTGAAAATTGGCGACATTTTTCCAAATTTCGACTTTTGAAATTTTAAAAAGGACTTTGCTCCTTTTTCCGAAAATGGTAGAAAATTTGCGAAAAAAAATTATTCGGAACCACTGTTCCGGCCATTCCTATGAATGTCCAATATTCAAAAGTGTGTTTTTTTGACAATAGGCGACATTCTTCCAAATTTCGACTTTTGAAATTTTAAAAAGGACTTTGCTCCTTTTTCCGAAAATGGTAGAAAATTTGCGAAAAAAAATTATTCGGGACCACTGTTCCGGCCATTCCTATGAATGTCCAATATTCAAAAGTGTGTTTTTTTGACAATAGGCGACATTCTTCCAAATTTCGACTTTTGAAATTTTAAAAAGGACTTTGCTCCTTTTTCCGAAAATTGTAGAAGATAAGCGAAAAAACATTATTGGAGAACACTCTTCCGGCCATTTCTATGAATGTCCAATATTCAAAAGTCTTAACAGTGTGTTTTTTTGAAAATTGGCGACATTTTTCCAAATTTCGACTTTTGAAATTTTAAAAAGGACTTTGCTCCTTTTTCCGAAAATGGTAGGAGATAAGCGAAAAAACATTATTGGAGAACACTCTTCCGGCCATTTCTATGAATGTCCAATATTCTAAAGTCTTAACAGTGTGTTTTTTTGAAAATTGGCGACATTTTTCCAAATTTCGACTTTTGAAATTTTAAAAAGGACTTTGCTCCTTTTTCCGAAAATGGTAGAAAATTTGCGAAAAAAAAAATTATTGCGAAACACTATTCCGGCCATTCCTATGAATGTCCAATATTCAAAAGTGTGTTTTTTTGACAATAGGCGACATTCTTCCAAATTTCGACTTTTGAAATTTTAAAAAGGACTTTGCTATTTTTTCCATAAATGGTAGAAAATTTGCGAAAAAAAATTATTGCGAAACACTATTCCGGCCATTCCTATGAATGTCCAATATTCAAAAGTGTGTTTTTTTTGACAATAGGCGACATTTTTCCAAATTTCGACTTTTGAAACTTTAAAAAGGACTTTGCTCCTTTTTCCGAAAATGGTAGAAAATTTGCGAAAAAAAATTATTGCGGAACACTATTCCGGCCATTCCCATGAATGTCCAATATTCAAAAGTGTGTTTTTTTGACAATAGGCGACATTCTTCCAAATTTTGACTTTTGGAATTTTAAAAAGGACTTTGCTCCTTTTTCCGAAAATTGTAGGAGATAAGCGAAAAAACATTATTGGAGAACACTCTTCCGGCCATTTCTATGAATGTCCAATATTCTAAAGTCTTAACAGTGTGTTTTTTTGAAAATTGGTGACATTTTTCCAAATTTCGACTTTTGAAATTTTAAAAAGGACTTTGCTCCTTTTTCCGAAAATGGTATGAGATAAGCGAAAAAACATTATTGGAGAACACTCTTCCGGCCATTTCTATGAATGTCCAATATTGTAAAGTCTTAACAGTGTGTTTTTTTGAAAATTGGCGACATTTTTCCAAATTTCGACTTTTGAAATTTTAAAAAGGACTTTGCTCCTTTTTCCGAAAATGGTAGAAAATTTGCGAAAAAAAAATTATTGCGGAACACTATTCCGGCCATTCCTATGAATGTCCAATATTCAAAAGTGTGTTTTTTTGACAATAGGCGACATTCTTCCAAATTTTGACTTTTGGAATTTTAAAAAGGACTTTGCTCCTTTTTCCGAAAATTGTAGGAGATAAGCGAAAAAACATTATTGGAGAACACTCTTCCGGCCATTTCTATGAATGTCCAATATTCTAAAGTCTTAACAGTGTGTTTTTTTGAAAATTGGTGACATTTTTCCAAATTTCGACTTTTGAAATTTTAAAAAGGACTTTGCTCCTTTTTCCGAAAATGGTATGAGATAAGCGAAAAAACATTATTGGAGAACACTCTTCCGGCCATTTCTATGAATGTCCAATATTGTAAAGTCTTAACAGTGTGTTTTTTTGAAAATTGGCGACATTTTTCCAAATTTCGACTTTTGAAATTTTAAAAAGGACTTTGCTCCTTTTTCCGAAAATGGTAGAAAATTTGCGAAAAAAAAATTATTGCGGAACACTATTCCGGCCATTCCCATGAATGTCCAATATTCAAAAGTGTGTTTTTTTGACAATAGGCGACATTCTTCCAAATTTTGTCTTTTGGAATTTTAAAAAGGACTTTGCTCCTTTTTCCGAAAATTGTAGGAGATAAGCGAAAAAACATTATTGGAGAACACTCTTCCGGCCATTTCTATGAATGTCCAATATTCAAAAGTCTTAACAGTGTGTTTTTTTGAAAATTGGCGACATTTTTCCAAATTTCGACTTTTGAAACTTTAAAAAGGACTTTGCTCCTTTTTCCGAAAATGGTAGAAAATTTGCGAAAAAAAAATTATTGCGAAACACTATTCCGGCCATTCCTATGAATGTCCAATATTCAAAAGTGTGTTTTTTTGACAATAGGCGACATTCTTCCAAATTTTGACTTTTGGAATTTTAAAAAGGACTTTGCTCCTTTTTCCGAAAATTGTAGAAGATAAGCGAAAAAACATTATTGGAGAACACTCTTCCGGCCATTTCTATGAATGTCCAATATTCAAAAGTCTTAACAGTGTGTTTTTTTGAAAATTGGCGACATTTTTCCAAATTTCGACTTTTGAAATTTTAAAAAGGACTTTGCTATTTTTTCCATAAATGGTAGAAAATTTGCGAAAAAAAATTATTGCGAAACACTATTCCGGCCATTCCTATGAATGTCCAATATTCAAAAGTGTGTTTTTTTTTGACAATAGGCGACATTTTTCCAAATTTCGACTTTTGAAACTTTAAAAAGGACTTTGCTCCTTTTTCCGAAAATGGTAGAAAATTTGCGAAAAAAAATTATTGCGGAACACTATTCCGGCCATTCCCATGAATGTCCAATATTCAAAAGTGTGTTTTTTTGACAATAGGCGACATTCTTCCAAATTTTGACTTTTGGAATTTTAAAAAGGACTTTGCTCCTTTTTCCGAAAATTGTAGGAGATAAGCGAAAAAACATTATTGGAGAACACTCTTCCGGCCATTTCTATGAATGTCCAATATTCTAAAGTCTTAACAGTGTGTTTTTTTGAAAATTGGTGACATTTTTCCAAATTTCGACTTTTGAAATTTTAAAAAGGACTTTGCTCCTTTTTCCGAAAATGGTATGAGATAAGCGAAAAAACATTATTGGAGAACACTCTTCCGGCCATTTCTATGAATGTCCAATATTGTAAAGTCTTAACAGTGTGTTTTTTTGAAAATTGGCGACATTTTTCCAAATTTCGACTTTTGAAATTTTAAAAAGGACTTTGCTCCTTTTTCCGAAAATGGTAGAAAATTTGCGAAAAAAAAATTATTGCGGAACACTATTCCGGCCATTCCCATGAATGTCCAATATTCAAAAGTGTGTTTTTTTGACAATAGGCGACATTCTTCCAAATTTCGACTTTTGAAATTTTAGAAAGGACTTTGCTCCTTTTTCCGAAAATTGTAGGAGATAAGCGAAAAAACATTATTGGAGAACACTCTTCCGGCCATTTCTATGAATGTCCAATATTGTAAAGTCTTAACAGTGTGTTTTTTTGAAAATTGGCGACATTTTTCCAAATTTCGACTTTTGAAATTTTAAAAAGGACTTTGCTCCTTTTTCCGAAAATGGTAGAAAATTTGCGAAAAAAAAATTATTGCGGAACACTATTCCGGCCATTCCCATGAATGTCCAATATTCAAAAGTGTGTTTTTTTGACAATAGGCGACATTCTTCCAAATTTTGACTTTTGGAATTTTAAAAAGGACTTTGCTCCTTTTTCCGAAAATTGTAGGAGATAAGCGAAAAAACATTATTGGAGAACACTCTTCCGGCCATTTCTATGAATGTCCAATATTCTAAAGTCTTAACAGTGTGTTTTTTTGAAAATTGGTGACATTTTTCCAAATTTCGACTTTTGAAATTTTAAAAAGGACTTTGCTCCTTTTTCCGAAAATGGTATGAGATAAGCGAAAAAACATTATTGGAGAACACTCTTCCGGCCATTTCTATGAATGTCCAATATTGTAAAGTCTTAACAGTGTGTTTTTTTGAAAATTGGCGACATTTTTCCAAATTTCGACTTTTGAAATTTTAAAAAGGACTTTGCTCCTTTTTCCGAAAATGGTAGAAAATTTGCGAAAAAAAAATTATTGCGGAACACTATTCCGGCCATTCCCATGAATGTCCAATATTCAAAAGTGTGTTTTTTTGACAATAGGCGACATTCTTCCAAATTTTGTCTTTTGGAATTTTAAAAAGGACTTTGCTCCTTTTTCCGAAAATTGTAGGAGATAAGCGAAAAAACATTATTGGAGAACACTCTTCCGGCCATTTCTATGAATGTCCAATATTCAAAAGTCTTAACAGTGTGTTTTTTTGAAAATTGGCGACATTTTTCCAAATTTCGACTTTTGAAACTTTAAAAAGGACTTTGCTCCTTTTTCCGAAAATGGTAGAAAATTTGCGAAAAAAAAATTATTGCGAAACACTATTCCGGCCATTCCTATGAATGTCCAATATTCAAAAGTGTGTTTTTTTGACAATAGGCGACATTCTTCCAAATTTTGACTTTTGGAATTTTAAAAAGGACTTTGCTCCTTTTTCCGAAAATTGTAGGAGATAAGCGAAAAAACATTATTGGAGAACACTCTTCCGGCCATTTCTATGAATGTCCAATATTCAAAAGTCTTAACAGTGTGTTTTTTTGAAAATTGGCGACATTTTTCCAAATTTCGACTTTTGAAATTTTAAAAAGGACTTTGCTCCTTTTTCCGAAAATTGTAGAAGATAAGCGAAAAAACATTATTGGAGAACACTCTTCCGGCCATTTCTATGAATGTCCAATATTCAAAAGTCTTAACAGTGTGTTTTTTTGAAAATTGGCGACATTTTTCCAAATTTCGACTTTTGAAATTTTAAAAAGGACTTTGCTCCTTTTTCCGAAAATGGTAGAAAATTTGCGAAAAAAAATTATTGCGAAACACTATTCCGGCCATTCCTATGAATGTCCAATATTCAAAAGTGTGTTTTTTTGACAATAGGCGACATTCTTCCAAATTTCGACTTTTGAAATTTTAAAAAGGACTTTGCTCCTTTTTCCGAAAATTGTAGAAGATAAGCGAAAAAACATTATTGGAGAACACTCTTCCGGCCATTTCTATGAATGTCCAATATTCAAAAGTCTTAACAGTGTGTTTTTTTGAAAATTGGCGACATTTTTCCAAATTTCGACTTTTGAAATTTTAAAAAGGACTTTGCTCCTTTTTCCGAAAATGGTAGAAAATTTGGAAAAAAAAATTATTGGGGAACACTATTCCGGCCATTCTCATGAATGTCCAATATTCAAAAGTGTGTTTTTTTTTGACAATAGGCGACATTCTTCCAAATTTCGACTTTTGAAATTTTTAGAAAGGACTTTGCTCCTTTTTCCGAAAATGGTAGAAAATTTGCGAAAAAAAATTATTGCGGAACACTATTCCGGCCATTCCCATGAATGTCCAATATTCAAAAGTGTGTTTTTTTGACAATAGGCGACATTCTTCCAAATTTTGACTTTTGGAATTTTAAAAAGGACTTTGCTCCTTTTTCCGAAAATTGTAGGAGATAAGCGAAAAAACATTATTGGAGAACACTCTTCCGGCCATTTCTATGAATGTCCAATATTCAAAAGTCTTAACAGTGTGTTTTTTTGAAAATTGGCGACATTTTTCCAAATTTCGACTTTTGAAACTTTAAAAAGGACTTTGCTCCTTTTTCCGAAAATGGTAGAAAATTTGCGAAAAAAAATTATTGCGAAACACTATTCCGGCCATTCCTATGAATGTCCAATATTCAAAAGTGTGTTTTTTTGACAATAGGCGACATTCTTCCAAATTTCGACTTTTGAAATTTTAAAAAGGACTTTGCTATTTTTTCCATAAATGGTAGAAAATTTGCGAAAAAAAATTATTGGGGAACACTATTCCGGCCATTCCTATGAATGTCCAATATTCAAAAGTGTGTTTTTTTTGACAATAGGCGACATTTTTCCAAATTTCGACTTTTGAAACTTTAAAAAGGACTTTGCTCCTTTTTCCGAAAATGGTAGAAAATTTGCGAAAAAAAATTATTGCGGAACACTATTCCGGTCATTCCCATGAATGTCCAATATTCAAAAGTGTGTTTTTTTTGACAATAGGCGACATTCTTCCAAATTTTGACTTTTGGAATTTTAAAAAGGACTTTGCTCCTTTTTCCGAAAATTGTAGGAGATAAGCGAAAAAACATTATTGGAGAACACTCTTCCGGCCATTTCTATGAATGTCCAATATTCAAAAGTCTTAACAGTGTGTTTTTTTGAAAATTGGTGACATTTTTCCAAATTTCGACTTTTGAAATTTTAAAAAGGACTTTGCTCCTTTTTCCGAAAATGGTAGGAGATAAGCGAAAAAACATTATTGGAGAACACTCTTCCGGCCATTTCTATGAATGTCCAATATTGTAAAGTCTTAACAGTGTGTTTTTTTGAAAATTGGCGACATTTTTCCAAATTTCGACTTTTGAAATTTTAAAAAGGACTTTGCTCCTTTTTCCGAAAATGGTAGAAAATTTGCGAAAAACAAATTATTGCGAAACACTATTCCGGCCATTCCTATGAATGTCCAATATTCAAAAGTGTGTTTTTTTGACAATAGGCGACATTCTTCCAAATTTCGACTTTTGAAATTTTAAAAAGGACTTTGCTCCTTTTTCCGAAAATTGTAGAAGATAAGCGAAAAAACATTATTGGAGAACACTCTTCCGGCCATTTCTATGAATGTCCAATATTCAAAAGTCTTAACAGTGTGTTTTTTTGAAAATTGGCGACATTTTTCCAAATTTCGACTTTTGAAATTTTAAAAAGGACTTTGCTCCTTTTTCCGAAAATGGTAGAAAATTTGGAAAAAAAAATTATTGGGGAACACTATTCCGGCCATTCCTATGAATGTCCAATATTCAAAAGTGTGTTTTTTTTGACAATAGGCGACATTCTTCCAAATTTCGACTTTTGAAATTTTTAGAAAGGACTTTGCTCCTTTTTCCGAAAATGGTAGAAAATTTGCGAAAAAAAATTATTGCGGAACACTATTCCGGCCATTCCCATGAATGTCCAATATTCAAAAGTGTGTTTTTTTGACAATAGGCGACATTCTTCCAAATTTTGACTTTTGGAATTTTAAAAAGGACTTTGCTCCTTTTTCCGAAAATTGTAGGAGATAAGCGAAAAAACATTATTGGGGAACACTCTTCCGGCCATTTCTATGAATGTCCAATATTCTAAAGTCTTAACAGTGTGTTTTTTTGAAAATTGGCGACATTTTTCCAAATTTCGACTTTTGAAACTTTAAAAAGGACTTTGCTCCTTTTTCCGAAAATGGTAGAAAATTTGCGAAAAAAAATTATTGCGAAACACTATTCCGGCCATTCCTATGAATGTCCAATATTCAAAAGTGTGTTTTTTTGACAATAGGCGACATTCTTCCAAATTTCGACTTTTGAAATTTTAAAAAGGACTTTGCTATTTTTTCCATAAATGGTAAAAAATTTGCGAAAAAAAATTATTGGGGAACACTATTCCGGCCATTCCTATGAATGTCCAATATTCAAAAGTGTGTTTTTTTTGACAATAGGCGACATTTTTCCAAATTTCGACTTTTTAAACTTTAAAAAGGACTTTGCTCCTTTTTCCGAAAATGGTAGAAAATTTGCGAAAAAAAATTATTGCGGAACACTATTCCGGCCATTCCCATGAATGTCCAATATTCAAAAGTGTGTTTTTTTGACAATAGGCGACATTCTTCCAAATTTTGACTTTTGGAATTTTAAAAAGGACTTTGCTCCTTTTTCCGAAAATTGTAGGAGATAAGCGAAAAAACATTATTGGAGAACACTCTTCCGGCCATTTCTATGAATGTCCAATATTCTAAAGTCTTAACAGTGTGTTTTTTTGAAAATTGGTGACATTTTTCCAAATTTCGACTTTTGAAATTTTAAAAAGGACTTTGCTCCTTTTTCCGAAAATGGTAGGAGATAAGCGAAAAAACATTATTGGAGAACACTCTTCCGGCCATTTCTATGAATGTCCAATATTCTAAAGTCTTAACAGTGTGTTTTTTTGAAAATTGGCGACATTTTTCCAAATTTCGACTTTTGAAATTTTAAAAAGGACTTTGCTCCTTTTTCCGAAAATGGTAGAAAATTTGCGAAAAAAAAATTATTGCGAAACACTATTCCGGCCATTCCTATGAATGTCCAATATTCAAAAGTGTGTTTTTTTGACAATAGGCGACATTCTTCCAAATTTCGACTTTTGAAATTTTAAAAAGGACTTTGCTATTTTTTCCATAAATGGTAGAAAATTTAGCGAAAAAAAATTATTGGGGAACACTATTCCGGCCATTCCTATGAATGTCCAATATTCAAAAGTGTGTTTTTTTTTGACAATAGGCGACATTTTTCCAAATTTCGACTTTTGAAACTTTAAAAAGGACTTTGCTCCTTTTTCCGAAAATGGTAGAAAATTTGCAAAAAAAAATTATTGCGGAACACTATTCCGGCCATTCCCATGAATGTCCAATATTCAAAAGTGTTTTTTTTTGACAATAGGCGACATTCTTCCAAATTTTGACTTTTGGAATTTTAAAAAGGACTTTGCTCCTTTTTCCGAAAATTGTAGGAGATAAGCGAAAAAACATTATTGGAGAACACTCTTCCGGCCATTTCTATGAATGTCCAATATTCTAAAGTCTTAACAGTGTGTTTTTTTGAAAATTGGTGACATTTTTCCAAATTTCGACTTTTGAAATTTTAAAAAGGACTTTGCTCCTTTTTCCGAAAATGGTAGGAGATAAGCGAAAAAACATTATTGGAGAACACTCTTCCGGCCATTTCTATGAATGTCCAATATTCTAAAGTCTTAACAGTGTGTTTTTTTGAAAATTGGCGACATTTTTCCAAATTTCGACTTTTGAAATTTTAAAAAAGACTTTGCTCCTTTTTCCGAAAATGGTAGAAAATTTGCGAAAAAAAAATTATTGCGAAACACTATTCCGGCCATTCCTATGAATGTCCAATATTCAAAAGTGTGTTTTTTTGACAATAGGCGACATTCTTCCAAATTTCGACTTTTGAAATTTTAAAAAGGACTTTGCTCCTTTTTCCGAAAATTGTAGAAGATAAGCGAAAAAACATTATTGGAGAACACTCTTCCGGCCATTTCTATGAATGTCCAATATTCAAAAGTTTTAACAGTGTGTTTTTTTCAAAATTGGCGACATTTTTCCAAATTTCGACTTTTGAAATTTTAAAATTGACTTTGCTCCTTTTTCCGAAAATGGTAGAAAATTTGCGAAAAAAAAATTATTGCGAACCACTATTCCGGCCATTCCTATGAATGTCCAATATTCAAAAGTGTGTTTTTTTGACAATAGGCGACATTCTTCCAAATTTCGACTTTTGAAATTTTAAAAAGGACTTTGCTCCTTTTTCCGAAAATGGTAGAAGATAAGCGAAAAAACATTATTGGAGAACACTCTTCCGGCCATTTCTATGAATGTCCAATATTCAAAAGTCTTAACAGTGTGTTTTTTTGAAAATTGGCGACATTTTTCCAAATTTCGACTTTTGAAATTTTAAAAAGGACTTTACTCCTTTTTCCGAAAATGGTAGAAAATTTGGAAAAAAAAATTATTGGGGAACAATATTCCGGCCATTCCTATGAATGTCCAATATTCAAAAGTGTGTTTTTTTTGACAATAGGCGACATTCTTCCAAATTTCGACTTTTGAAATTTTTAGAAAGGACTTTGCTCCTTTTTCCGAAAATGGTAGAAAATTTGCGAAAAAAAATTATTGCGGAACACTATTCCGGCCATTCCCATGAATGTCCAATATTCAAAAGTGTGTTTTTTTGACAATAGGCGACATTCTTCCAAATTTTGACTTTTGGAATTTTAAAAAGGACTTTGCTCCTTTTTCCGAAAATTGTAGGAGATAAGCGAAAAAACATTATTGGAGAACACTCTTCCGGCCATTTCTATGAATGTCCAATATTCAAAAATGTGTTTTTTTGACAATAGGCGACATTCTTCCAAATTTCGACTTTTGAAATTTTAAAAAGGACTTTGCTACTTTTTCCGAAAATTGTAGAAGATAAGCGAAAAAAAATTATTGGGGAACACTATTCCTGCCATTCCTATGAATGTCCAATATTCAAAAGTGTGTTTTTTTGAAAATAGGCGACATTCTTCCAAATTTCGACTTTTGAAATTTTAAAAAGGACTTTGCTCCTTTTTCCGAAAATGGTAGAAAATTTGCGAAAAAAAATTATTGGGGAACACTATTCCGGCCATTCCTATGAATGTCCAATATTCAAAAGTGTGTTTTTTTGACAATAGGCGACATTCTTCCAAATTTCGACTTTTGAAATTTTAAAAAGGACTTTGCTCCTTTTTCCGAAAATTTCCAAATTTCGACTTTTGAAATTTTAAAAATGACTTTGCTCCTTTTTCCGAAAATGGTAGAAAATTTGCGAAAAAAAATTATTGGGGAACTATTCCGGCCATTCCTATGAATGTCCAATATTCAAAAATGTGTTTTTTTGACAATAGGCGACATTCTTCCAAATTTCGACTTTTGAAATTTTAAAAAGGACTTTGCTCCTTTTTCCGAAAATGGTAGAAAATTTGCGAAAAAAAATTATTGGGGAACACTATTCCGGCCATTCCTATGAATGTCCAATATTCAAAAGTGTGTTTTTTTGACAATAGGCGACATTCTTCCAAATTTCGACTTTTGAAATTTTAGAAAGGACTTTGCTCCTTTTTCCGAAAATTGTAGGAGATAAGCGAAAAAACATTATTGGAGAACACTCTTCCGGCCATTTCTATGAATGTCCAATATTCTAAAGTCTTAACAGTGTGTTTTTTTGAAAATTGGTGACATTTTTCCAAATTTCGACTTTTGAAATTTTAAAAAGGACTTTGCTCCGTTTTCCGAAAATGGTAGAAAATTTGCGAAAAAAAATTATTGGGGAACACTATTCCGGCCATTCCTATGAATGTCCAATATTCAAAAGTGTGTTTTTTGACAATAGGCGACATTCTTCCAAATTTCGACTTTTGAAATTTTAGAAAGGACTTTGCTCCTTTTTCCGAAAATTGTAGGAGATAAGCGAAAAAAAATTATTGGGGAACACTATTCAGGCCATTCCCATGAATGTCCAATATTCAAAAGTGTGTTTTTTTGACAATAGGCAACATTCTTCCAAATTTTGACTTCTGGAATTTTAAAAAGGACTTTGCTCCTTTTTCCGAAAATGGTAGAAAATTTGCGAAAAGAATTATTGGGGAACACTATTCCGGCCATTTCTATGAATGTCCAAAATTCTAAAGTCTTAACAGTGTGTTTTTTTGAAAATTGGTGACATTTTTCCAAATTTCGACTTTTGAAATTTTAAAAAGGACTTTGCTCCTTTTTCCGAAAATGGTAGGAGATAAGCGAAAAAACATTATTGGAGAACACTCTTCCGGCCATTTCTATGAATGTCCAATATTCTAAAGTCTTAACAGTGTGTTTTTTTGAAAATTGGCGACATTTTTCCAAATTTCGACTTTTGAAATTTTAAAAAGGACTTTGCTCCTTTTTCCGAAAATGGTAGAAAATTTCCGAAAAAAAAATTATTGCGAAACACTATTCCGGCCATTCCTATGAATGTCCAATATTCAAAAGTGTGTTTTTTTTGACAATAGGCGACATTCTTCCAAATTTCGACTTTTGAAATTTTAAAAAGGACTTTGCTATTTTTTCCATAAATGGTAGAAAATTTGCGAAAAAAAATTATTGGGGAACACTATTCCGGCCATTCCTATGAATGTCCAATATTCAAAAGTGTGTTTTTTTTGACAATAGGCGACATTTTTCCAAATTTCGACTTTTGAAACTTTAAAAAGGACTTTGCTCCTTTTTCCGAAAATGGTAGAAAATTTGCAAAAAAAAATTATTGCGGAACACTATTCCGGCCATTCCCATGAATGTCCAATATTCAAAAGTGTGTTTTTTTGACAATAGGCGACATTCTTCCAAATTTTGACTTTTGGAATTTTAAAAAGGACTTTGCTCCTTTTTCCGAAAATTGTAGGAGATAAGCGAAAAAACATTATTGGAGAACACTCTTCCGGCCATTTCTATGAATGTCCAATATTCAAAAGTCTTAACAGTGTGTTTTTTTGAAAATTGGTGACATTTTTCCAAATTTCGACTTTTGAAATTTTAAAAAGGACTTTGCTCCTTTTTCCGAAAATGGTAGGAGATAAGCGAAAAAACATTATTGGAGAACACTCTTCCAGCCATTTCTATGAATGTCCAATATTCTAAAGTCTTAACAGTGTGTTTTTTTGAAAATTGGCGACATTTTTCCAAATTTCGACTTTTGAAATTTTAAAAAAGACTTTGCTCCTTTTTCCGAAAATGGTAGAAAATTTGCGAAAAAAAAATTATTGCGAAACACTATTCCGGCCATTCCTATGAATGTCCAATATTCAAAAGTGTGTTTTTTTGACAATAGGCGACATTCTTCCAAATTTCGACTTTTGAAATTTTAAAAAGGACTTTGCTCCTTTTTCCGAAAATTGTAGAAGATAAGCGAAAAAACATTATTGGAGAACACTCTTCCGGCCATTTCTATGAATGTCCAATATTCAAAAGTCTTAACAGTGTGTTTTTTTGAAAATTGGCGACATTTTTCCAAATTTCGACTTTTGAAATTTTAAAAAGGACTTTGCTCCTTTTTCCGAAAATGGTAGAAAATTTGCGAAAAAAAAATTATTGCGAAACACTATTCCGGCCATTCCTATGAATGTCCAATATTCAAAAGTGTGTTTTTTTGACAATAGGCGACATTCTTCCAAATTTCGACTTTTGAAATTTTAAAAAGGACTTTGCTCCTTTTTCCGAAAATTGTAGAAGATAAGCGAAAAAACATTATTGGAGAACACTCTTCCGGCCATTTCTATGAATGTCCAATATTCAAAAGTCTTAACAGTGTGTTTTTTTGAAAATTGGCGACATTTTTCCAAATTTCGACTTTTGAAATTTTAAAAAGGACTTTACTCCTTTTTCCGAAAATGGTAGAAAATTTGGAAAAAAAAATTATTGGGGAACAATATTCCGGCCATTCCTATGAATGTCCAATATTCAAAAGTGTGTTTTTTTTGACAATAGGCGACATTCTTCCAAATTTCGACTTTTGAAATTTGTAGAAAGGACTTTGCTCCTTTTTCCGAAAATGGTAGAAAATTTGCGAAAAAAAATTATTGCGGAACACTATTCCGGCCATTCCCATGAATGTCCAATATTCAAAAGTGTGTTTTTTTGACAATAGGCGACATTCTTCCAAATTTTGACTTTTGGAATTTTAAAAAGGACTTTGCTCCTTTTTCCGAAAATTGTAGGAGATAAGCGAAAAAACATTATTGGAGAACACTCTTCCGGCCATTTCTATGAATGTCCAATATTCAAAAGTCTTAACAGTGTGTTTTTTTGAAAATTGGCGACATTTTTCCAAATTTCGACTTTTGAAATTTTAAAAAGGACTTTGCTCCTTTTTCCGAAAATGGTAGAAAATTTGCGAAAAAAAATTATTGGGGAACACTATTCCTGCCATTCCTATGAATGTACAATATTCAAAAGTGTGTTTTTTTTGACAATAGGCGACATTCTTCCAAATTTTGACTTTTGGAATTTTAAAAAGGACTTTGCTCCTTTTTCCGAAAATTGTAGGAGATAAGCGAAAAAACATTATTGGAGAACACTCTTCCGGCCATTTCTATGAATGTCCAATATTCAAAAGTCTTAACAATGTGTTTTTTTTGAAAATTGGCGACATTTTTCCAAATTTCGACTTTTGAAATTTTAAAAAGGACTTTGCTCCTTTTTCCGAAAATGGTAGAAAATTTGCAAAAAAAAAATTATTGCGAAACACTATTCCGGCCATTCCTATGAATGTCCAATATTCAAAATTCTTAACAGTGTGTTTATTTGAAAATTGGCGACATTTTTCCAAATTTCGACTTTTGAAATTTTAAAAAGGACTTTGCTCCTTTTTCCGAAAATGGTAGAAAATTTGCGAAAAAAAATTATTGGGGAACACTATTCCTGCCATTCCTATGAATGTACAATATTCAAAAGTGTGTTTTTTTTGACAATAGGCGACATTCTTCCAAATTTTGACTTTTGGAATTTTAAAAAGGACTTTGCTCCTTTTTCCGAAAATTGTAGGAGATAAGCGAAAAAACATTATTGGAGAACACTCTTCCGGCCATTCCTATGAATGTCCAATATTCAAAAATGTGTTTTTTTGACAATAGACGACATTCTTCCAAATTTAAACTTTTGAAATTTTAGAAAGGACTTTGCTCCTTTTTCCGAAAATGGTAGAAAATTTGCGAAAAAAAATTATTGGGGAATACTATTCCGGCCATTCCTATGAATGTCCAATATTCAAAAGTGTGTTTTTTTTGACAATAGGCGACATTCTTCCAAATTTCGACTTTTGAAATTTTTAGAAAGGACTTTGCTCCTTTTTCCGAAAATGGTAGAAAATTTGCGAAAAAAAATTATTGCGGAACACTATTCCGGCCATTCCCATGAATGTCCAATATTCAAAAGTGTGTTTTTTTGACAATAGGCGACATTCTTCCAAATTTTGACTTTTGGAATTTTAAAAAGGACTTTGCTCCTTTTTCCGAAAATTGTAGGAGATAAGCGAAAAAACATTATTGGAGAACACTCTTCCGGCCATTTCTATGAATGTCCAATATTCTAAAGTCTTAACAGTGTGTTTTTTTGAAAATTGGTGACATTTTTCCAAATTTCGACTTTTGAAATTTTAAAAAGGACTTTGCTCCTTTTTCCGAAAATGGTAGGAGATAAGCGAAAAAACATTATTGGAGAACACTCTTCCGGCCATTTCTATGAATGTCCAATATTCTAAAGTCTTAACAGTGTGTTTTTTTGAAAATTGGCGACATTTTTCCAAATTTCGACTTTTGAAATTTTAAAAAAGACTTTGCTCCTTTTTCCGAAAATGGTAGAAAATTTGCGAAAAAACAATTATTGCGAAACACTATTCCCGCCATTCCTATGAATGTCCAATATTCAAAAGTGTGTTTTTTTGACAATAGGCGACATTCTTCCAAATTTCGACTTTTGAAATTTTAAAAAGGACTTTGCTCCTTTTTCCGAAAATTGTAGAAGATAAGCGAAAAAACATTATTGGAGAACACTCTTCCGGCCATTTCTATGAATGTCCAATATTCTAAAGTCTTAACAGTGTGTTTTTTTGAAAATTGGCGACATTTTTCCAAATTTCGACTTTTGAAATTTTAAAAAGGACTTTGCTCCTTTTTCCGAAAATTTCCAAATTTCGACTTTTGAAATTTTAAAAATGACTTTGCTCCTTTTTCCGAAAATGGTAGAAAATTTGCGAAAAAAAATTATTGGGGAACTATTCCGGCCATTCCTATGAATGTCCAATATTCAAAAATGTGTTTTTTTGACAATAGGCGACATTCTTCCAAATTTCGACTTTTGAAATTTTAAAAAGGACTTTGCTCCTTTTTCCGAAAATGGTAGAAAATTTGCGAAAAAAAATTATTGGGGAACACTATTCCGGCCATTCCTATGAATGTCCAATATTCAAAAGTGTGTTTTTTGACAATAGGCGACATTCTTCCAAATTTCGACTTTTGAAATTTTAGAAAGGACTTTGCTCCTTTTTCCGAAAATTGTAGGAGATAAGCGAAAAAACATTATTGGAGAACACTCTTCCGGCCATTTCTATGAATGTCCAATATTCTAAAGTCTTAACAGTGTGTTTTTTTAAAAAATTGGTGACATTTTTCCAAACTTCGACTTTTGAAATTTTAAAAAGGACTTTGCTCCTTTTTCCGAAAATGGTAGAAAATTTGCGAAAAAAAATTATTGGGGAACACTATTCCGGCCATTCCTATGAATGTCCAATATTCAAAAGTGTGTTTTTTTGACAATAGGCGACATTCTTCCAAATTTCGACTTTTGAAATTTTAAAAAGGACTTTGCTCCTTTTTCCGAAAATTTCCAAATTTCGACTTTTGAAATTTTAAAAATGACTTTGCTCCTTTTTCCGAAAATGGTAGAAAATTTGCGAAAAAAAATTATTGGGGAACTATTCCGGCCATTCCTATGAATGTCCAATATTCAAAAATGTGTTTTTTTGACAATAGGCGACATTCTTCCAAATTTCGACTTTTGAAATTTTAAAAAGGACTTTGCTCCTTTTTCCGAAAATGGTAGAAAATTTGCGAAAAAAAATTATTGGGGAACACTATTCCGGCCATTCCTATGAATGTCCAATATTCAAAAGTGTGTTTTTTTGACAATAGGCGACATTCTTCCAAATTTCGACTTTTGAAATTTTAAAAAGGACTTTGCTCCTTTTTCCGAAAATTTCCAAATTTCGACTTTTGAAATTTTAAAAATGACTTTGCTCCTTTTTCCGAAAATGGTAGAAAATTTGCGAAAAAAAATTATTGGGGAACTATTCCGGCCATTCCTATGAATGTCCAATATTCAAAAATGTGTTTTTTTGACAATAGGCGACATTCTTCCAAATTTCGACTTTTGAAATTTTAAAAAGGACTTTGCTCCTTTTTCCGAAAATGGTAGAAAATTTGCGAAAAAAAATTATTGGGGAACACTATTCCGGCCATTCCTATGAATGTCCAATATTCAAAAGTGTGTTTTTTTGACAATAGGCGACATTCTTCCAAATTTCGACTTTTGAAATTTTAGAAAGGACTTTGCTCCTTTTTCCGAAAATTGTAGGAGATAAGCGAAAAAACATTATTGGAGAACACTCTTCCGGCCATTTCTATGAATGTCCAATATTCTAAAGTCTTAACAGTGTGTTTTTTTGAAAATTGGTGACATTTTTCCAAATTTCGACTTTTGAAATTTTAAAAAGGACTTTGCTCCGTTTTCCGAAAATGGTAGAAAATTTGCGAAAAAAAATTATTGGGGAACACTATTCCGGCCATTCCTATGAATGTCCAATATTCAAAAGTGTGTTTTTTGACAATAGGCGACATTCTTCCAAATTTCGACTTTTGAAATTTTAGAAAGGACTTTGCTCCTTTTTCCGAAAATTGTAGGAGATAAGCGAAAAAACATTATTGGAGAACACTCTTCCGGCCATTTCTATGAATGTCCAATATTCTAAAGTCTTAACAGTGTGTTTTTTTAAAAAATTGGTGACATTTTTCCAAACTTCGACTTTTGAAATTTTAAAAAGGACTTTGCTCCGTTTTCCGAAAATGGTAGAAAATTTGCGAAAAAAAATTATTGGGGAACACTATTCAGGCCATTCCCATGAATGTCCAATATTCAAAAGTGTGTTTTTTTGACAATAGGCAACATTCTTCCAAATTTTGACTTCTGGAATTTTAAAAAGGACTTTGCTCCTTTTTCCGAAAATGGTAGAAAATTTGCGAAAAGAATTATTGGGGAACACTATTCCGGCCATTTCTATGAATGTCCAAAATTCTAAAGTCTTAACAGTGTGTTTTTTTGAAAATTGGTGACATTTTTCCAAATTTCGACTTTTGAAATTTTAAAAAGGACTTTGCTCCTTTTTCCGAAAATGGTAGGAGATAAGCGAAAAAACATTATTGGAGAACACTCTTCCGGCCATTTCTATGAATGTCCAATATTCTAAAGTCTTAACAGTGTGTTTTTTTGAAAATTGGCGACATTTTTCCAAATTTCGACTTTTGAAACTTTAAAAAGGACTTTGCTCCTTTTTCCGAAAATGGTAGAAAATTTGCAAAAAAAAATTATTGCGGAACACTATTCCGGCCATTCCCATGAATGTCCAATATTCAAAAGTGTTTTTTTTTGACAATAGGCGACATTCTTCCAAATTTTGACTTTTGGAATTTTAAAAAGGACTTTGCTCCTTTTTCCGAAAATTGTAGGAGATAAGCGAAAAAACATTATTGGAGAACACTCTTCCGGCCATTTCTATGAATGTCCAATATTCTAAAGTCTTAACAGTGTGTTTTTTTGAAAATTGGTGACATTTTTCCAAATTTCGACTTTTGAAATTTTAAAAAGGACTTTGCTCCTTTTTCCGAAAATGGTAGGAGATAAGCGAAAAAACATTATTGGAGAACACTCTTCCGGCCATTTCTATGAATGTCCAATATTCTAAAGTCTTAACAGTGTGTTTTTTTGAAAATTGGCGACATTTTTCCAAATTTCGACTTTTGAAATTTTAAAAAAGACTTTGCTCCTTTTTCCGAAAATGGTAGAAAATTTGCGAAAAAAAAATTATTGCGAAACACTATTCCGGCCATTCCTATGAATGTCCAATATTCAAAAGTGTGTTTTTTTGACAATAGGCGACATTCTTCCAAATTTCGACTTTTGAAATTTTAAAAAGGACTTTGCTCCTTTTTCCGAAAATTGTAGAAGATAAGCGAAAAAACATTATTGGAGAACACTCTTCCGGCCATTTCTATGAATGTCCAATATTCAAAAGTTTTAACAGTGTGTTTTTTTCAAAATTGGCGACATTTTTCCAAATTTCGACTTTTGAAATTTTAAAATTGACTTTGCTCCTTTTTCCGAAAATGGTAGAAAATTTGCGAAAAAAAAATTATTGCGAACCACTATTCCGGCCATTCCTATGAATGTCCAATATTCAAAAGTGTGTTTTTTTGACAATAGGCGACATTCTTCCAAATTTCGACTTTTGAAATTTTAAAAAGGACTTTGCTCCTTTTTCCGAAAATGGTAGAAGATAAGCGAAAAAACATTATTGGAGAACACTCTTCCGGCCATTTCTATGAATGTCCAATATTCAAAAGTCTTAACAGTGTGTTTTTTTGAAAATTGGCGACATTTTTCCAAATTTCGACTTTTGAAATTTTAAAAAGGACTTTACTCCTTTTTCCGAAAATGGTAGAAAATTTGGAAAAAAAAATTATTGGGGAACAATATTCCGGCCATTCCTATGAATGTCCAATATTCAAAAGTGTGTTTTTTTTGACAATAGGCGACATTCTTCCAAATTTCGACTTTTGAAATTTTTAGAAAGGACTTTGCTCCTTTTTCCGAAAATGGTAGAAAATTTGCGAAAAAAAATTATTGCGGAACACTATTCCGGCCATTCCCATGAATGTCCAATATTCAAAAGTGTGTTTTTTTGACAATAGGCGACATTCTTCCAAATTTTGACTTTTGGAATTTTAAAAAGGACTTTGCTCCTTTTTCCGAAAATTGTAGGAGATAAGCGAAAAAACATTATTGGAGAACACTCTTCCGGCCATTTCTATGAATGTCCAATATTCAAAAATGTGTTTTTTTGACAATAGGCGACATTCTTCCAAATTTCGACTTTTGAAATTTTAAAAAGGACTTTGCTACTTTTTCCGAAAATTGTAGAAGATAAGCGAAAAAAAATTATTGGGGAACACTATTCCTGCCATTCCTATGAATGTCCAATATTCAAAAGTGTGTTTTTTTGAAAATAGGCGACATTCTTCCAAATTTCGACTTTTGAAATTTTAAAAAGGACTTTGCTCCTTTTTCCGAAAATGGTAGAAAATTTGCGAAAAAAAATTATTGGGGAACACTATTCCGGCCATTCCTATGAATGTCCAATATTCAAAAGTGTGTTTTTTTGACAATAGGCGACATTCTTCCAAATTTCGACTTTTGAAATTTTAAAAAGGACTTTGCTCCTTTTTCCGAAAATTTCCAAATTTCGACTTTTGAAATTTTAAAAATGACTTTGCTCCTTTTTCCGAAAATGGTAGAAAATTTGCGAAAAAAAATTATTGGGGAACTATTCCGGCCATTCCTATGAATGTCCAATATTCAAAAATGTGTTTTTTTGACAATAGGCGACATTCTTCCAAATTTCGACTTTTGAAATTTTAAAAAGGACTTTGCTCCTTTTTCCGAAAATGGTAGAAAATTTGCGAAAAAAAATTATTGGGGAACACTATTCCGGCCATTCCTATGAATGTCCAATATTCAAAAGTGTGTTTTTTTGACAATAGGCGACATTCTTCCAAATTTCGACTTTTGAAATTTTAGAAAGGACTTTGCTCCTTTTTCCGAAAATTGTAGGAGATAAGCGAAAAAACATTATTGGAGAACACTCTTCCGGCCATTTCTATGAATGTCCAATATTCTAAAGTCTTAACAGTGTGTTTTTTTGAAAATTGGTGACATTTTTCCAAATTTCGACTTTTGAAATTTTAAAAAGGACTTTGCTCCGTTTTCCGAAAATGGTAGAAAATTTGCGAAAAAAAATTATTGGGGAACACTATTCCGGCCATTCCTATGAATGTCCAATATTCAAAAGTGTGTTTTTTGACAATAGGCGACATTCTTCCAAATTTCGACTTTTGAAATTTTAGAAAGGACTTTGCTCCTTTTTCCGAAAATTGTAGGAGATAAGCGAAAAAACATTATTGGAGAACACTCTTCCGGCCATTTCTATGAATGTCCAATATTCTAAAGTCTTAACAGTGTGTTTTTTTAAAAAATTGGTGACATTTTTCCAAACTTCGACTTTTGAAATTTTAAAAAGGACTTTGCTCCGTTTTCCGAAAATGGTAGAAAATTTGCGAAAAAAAATTATTGGGGAACACTATTCAGGCCATTCCCATGAATGTCCAATATTCAAAAGTGTGTTTTTTTGACAATAGGCAACATTCTTCCAAATTTTGACTTCTGGAATTTTAAAAAGGACTTTGCTCCTTTTTCCGAAAATGGTAGAAAATTTGCGAAAAGAATTATTGGGGAACACTATTCCGGCCATTTCTATGAATGTCCAAAATTCTAAAGTCTTAACAGTGTGTTTTTTTGAAAATTGGTGACATTTTTCCAAATTTCGACTTTTGAAATTTTAAAAAGGACTTTGCTCCTTTTTCCGAAAATGGTAGGAGATAAGCGAAAAAACATTATTGGAGAACACTCTTCCGGCCATTTCTATGAATGTCCAATATTCTAAAGTCTTAACAGTGTGTTTTTTTGAAAATTGGCGACATTTTTCCAAATTTCGACTTTTGAAATTTTAAAAAGGACTTTGCTCCTTTTTCCGAAAATGGTAGAAAATTTCCGAAAAAAAAATTATTGCGAAACACTATTCCGGCCATTCCTATGAATGTCCAATATTCAAAAGTGTGTTTTTTTTGACAATAGGCGACATTCTTCCAAATTTCGACTTTTGAAATTTTAAAAAGGACTTTGCTATTTTTTCCATAAATGGTAGAAAATTTGCGAAAAAAAATTATTGGGGAACACTATTCCGGCCATTCCTATGAATGTCCAATATTCAAAAGTGTGTTTTTTTTGACAATAGGCGACATTTTTCCAAATTTCGACTTTTGAAACTTTAAAAAGGACTTTGCTCCTTTTTCCGAAAATGGTAGAAAATTTGCAAAAAAAAATTATTGCGGAACACTATTCCGGCCATTCCCATGAATGTCCAATATTCAAAAGTGTGTTTTTTTGACAATAGGCGACATTCTTCCAAATTTTGACTTTTGGAATTTTAAAAAGGACTTTGCTCCTTTTTCCGAAAATTGTAGGAGATAAGCGAAAAAACATTATTGGAGAACACTCTTCCGGCCATTTCTATGAATGTCCAATATTCTAAAGTCTTAACAGTGTGTTTTTTTGAAAATTGGTGACATTTTTCCAAATTTCGACTTTTGAAATTTTAAAAAGGACTTTGCTCCTTTTTCCGAAAATGGTAGGAGATAAGCGAAAAAACATTATTGGAGAACACTCTTCCAGCCATTTCTATGAATGTCCAATATTCTAAAGTCTTAACAGTGTGTTTTTTTGAAAATTGGCGACATTTTTCCAAATTTCGACTTTTGAAATTTTAAAAAAGACTTTGCTCCTTTTTCCGAAAATGGTAGAAAATTTGCGAAAAAAAAATTATTGCGAAACACTATTCCGGCCATTCCTATGAATGTCCAATATTCAAAAGTGTGTTTTTTTGACAATAGGCGACATTCTTCCAAATTTCGACTTTTGAAATTTTAAAAAGGACTTTGCTCCTTTTTCCGAAAATTGTAGAAGATAAGCGAAAAAACATTATTGGAGAACACTCTTCCGGCCATTTCTATGAATGTCCAATATTCAAAAGTCTTAACAGTGTGTTTTTTTGAAAATTGGCGACATTTTTCCAAATTTCGACTTTTGAAATTTTAAAAAGGACTTTGCTCCTTTTTCCGAAAATGGTAGAAAATTTGCGAAAAAAAAATTATTGCGAAACACTATTCCGGCCATTCCTATGAATGTCCAATATTCAAAAGTGTGTTTTTTTGACAATAGGCGACATTCTTCCAAATTTCGACTTTTGAAATTTTAAAAAGGACTTTGCTCCTTTTTCCGAAAATTGTAGAAGATAAGCGAAAAAACATTATTGGAGAACACTCTTCCGGCCATTTCTATGAATGTCCAATATTCAAAAGTCTTAACAGTGTGTTTTTTTGAAAATTGGCGACATTTTTCCAAATTTCGACTTTTGAAATTTTAAAAAGGACTTTACTCCTTTTTCCGAAAATGGTAGAAAATTTGGAAAAAAAAATTATTGGGGAACAATATTCCGGCCATTCCTATGAATGTCCAATATTCAAAAGTGTGTTTTTTTTGACAATAGGCGACATTCTTCCAAATTTCGACTTTTGAAATTTGTAGAAAGGACTTTGCTCCTTTTTCCGAAAATGGTAGAAAATTTGCGAAAAAAAATTATTGCGGAACACTATTCCGGCCATTCCCATGAATGTCCAATATTCAAAAGTGTGTTTTTTTGACAATAGGCGACATTCTTCCAAATTTTGACTTTTGGAATTTTAAAAAGGACTTTGCTCCTTTTTCCGAAAATTGTAGGAGATAAGCGAAAAAACATTATTGGAGAACACTCTTCCGGCCATTTCTATGAATGTCCAATATTCAAAAGTCTTAACAGTGTGTTTTTTTGAAAATTGGCGACATTTTTCCAAATTTCGACTTTTGAAATTTTAAAAAGGACTTTGCTCCTTTTTCCGAAAATGGTAGAAAATTTGCGAAAAAAAATTATTGGGGAACACTATTCCTGCCATTCCTATGAATGTACAATATTCAAAAGTGTGTTTTTTTTGACAATAGGCGACATTCTTCCAAATTTTGACTTTTGGAATTTTAAAAAGGACTTTGCTCCTTTTTCCGAAAATTGTAGGAGATAAGCGAAAAAACATTATTGGAGAACACTCTTCCGGCCATTTCTATGAATGTCCAATATTCAAAAGTCTTAACAATGTGTTTTTTTTGAAAATTGGCGACATTTTTCCAAATTTCGACTTTTGAAATTTTAAAAAGGACTTTGCTCCTTTTTCCGAAAATGGTAGAAAATTTGCAAAAAAAAAATTATTGCGAAACACTATTCCGGCCATTCCTATGAATGTCCAATATTCAAAATTCTTAACAGTGTGTTTATTTGAAAATTGGCGACATTTTTCCAAATTTCGACTTTTGAAATTTTAAAAAGGACTTTGCTCCTTTTTCCGAAAATGGTAGAAAATTTGCGAAAAAAAATTATTGGGGAACACTATTCCTGCCATTCCTATGAATGTACAATATTCAAAAGTGTGTTTTTTTTGACAATAGGCGACATTCTTCCAAATTTTGACTTTTGGAATTTTAAAAAGGACTTTGCTCCTTTTTCCGAAAATTGTAGGAGATAAGCGAAAAAACATTATTGGAGAACACTCTTCCGGCCATTCCTATGAATGTCCAATATTCAAAAATGTGTTTTTTTGACAATAGACGACATTCTTCCAAATTTAAACTTTTGAAATTTTAGAAAGGACTTTGCTCCTTTTTCCGAAAATGGTAGAAAATTTGCGAAAAAAAATTATTGGGGAATACTATTCCGGCCATTCCTATGAATGTCCAATATTCAAAAGTGTGTTTTTTTTGACAATAGGCGACATTCTTCCAAATTTCGACTTTTGAAATTTTTAGAAAGGACTTTGCTCCTTTTTCCGAAAATGGTAGAAAATTTGCGAAAAAAAATTATTGCGGAACACTATTCCGGCCATTCCCATGAATGTCCAATATTCAAAAGTGTGTTTTTTTGACAATAGGCGACATTCTTCCAAATTTTGACTTTTGGAATTTTAAAAAGGACTTTGCTCCTTTTTCCGAAAATTGTAGGAGATAAGCGAAAAAACATTATTGGAGAACACTCTTCCGGCCATTTCTATGAATGTCCAATATTCTAAAGTCTTAACAGTGTGTTTTTTTGAAAATTGGTGACATTTTTCCAAATTTCGACTTTTGAAATTTTAAAAAGGACTTTGCTCCTTTTTCCGAAAATGGTAGGAGATAAGCGAAAAAACATTATTGGAGAACACTCTTCCGGCCATTTCTATGAATGTCCAATATTCTAAAGTCTTAACAGTGTGTTTTTTTGAAAATTGGCGACATTTTTCCAAATTTCGACTTTTGAAATTTTAAAAAAGACTTTGCTCCTTTTTCCGAAAATGGTAGAAAATTTGCGAAAAAACAATTATTGCGAAACACTATTCCCGCCATTCCTATGAATGTCCAATATTCAAAAGTGTGTTTTTTTGACAATAGGCGACATTCTTCCAAATTTCGACTTTTGAAATTTTAAAAAGGACTTTGCTCCTTTTTCCGAAAATTGTAGAAGATAAGCGAAAAAACATTATTGGAGAACACTCTTCCGGCCATTTCTATGAATGTCCAATATTCTAAAGTCTTAACAGTGTGTTTTTTTGAAAATTGGCGACATTTTTCCAAATTTCGACTTTTGAAATTTTAAAAAGGACTTTGCTCCTTTTTCCGAAAATGGTAGAAAATTTGCGAAAAAAAAATTATTGCGAAACACTATTCCGGCCATTCCTATGAATGTCCAATATTCAAAAGTGTGTTTTTTTGACAATAGGCGACATTCTTCCAAATTTCGACTTTTGAAATTTTAAAAAGGACTTTGCTCCTTTTTCCGAAAATTGTAGAAGATAAGCGAAAAAACATTATTGGAGAACACTCTTCCGGCCATTTCTATGAATGTCCAATATTCAAAAGTCTTAACAGTGTGTTTTTTTGAAAATTGGCGACATTTTTCCAAATTTCGACTTTTGAAATTTTAAAAAGGACTTTACTCCTTTTTCCGAAAATGGTAGAAAATTTGGAAAAAAAAATTATTGGGGAACAATATTCCGGCCATTCCTATGAATGTCCAATATTCAAAAGTGTGTTTTTTTTGACAATAGGCGACATTCTTCCAAATTTCGACTTTTGAAATTTTTAGAAAGGACTTTGCTCCTTTTTCCGAAAATGGTAGAAAATTTGCGAAAAAAAATTATTGCGGAACACTATTCCGGCCATTCCCATGAATGTCCAATATTCAAAGGTGTGTTTTTTTGACAATAGGCGACATTCTTCCAAATTTTGACTTTTGGAATTTTAAAAAGGACTTTGCTCCTTTTTCCGAAAATTTTAGGAGATAAGCGAAAAAACATTATTGGAGAACACTCTTCCGGCCATTTCTATGAATGTCCAATATTCAAAAGTCTTAACAGTGTGTTTTTTTGAAAATTGGCGACATTTTTCCAAATTTCGACTTTTGAAATTTTAAAAAGGACTTTGCTCCTTTTTCCGAAAATGGTAGAAAATTTGCGAAAAAAAATTATTGGGGAACACTATTCCTGCCATTCCTATGAATGTACAATATTCAAAAGTGTGTTTTTTTTGACAATAGGCGACATTCTTCCAAATTTTGACTTTTGGAATTTTAAAAAGGACTTTGCTCCTTTTTCCGAAAATTGTAGGAGATAAGCGAAAAAACATTATTGGAGAACACTCTTCCGGCCATTTCTATGAATGTCCAATATTCAAAAGTCTTAACAATGTGTTTTTTTTGAAAATTGGCGACATTTTTCCAAATTTCGACTTTTGAAATTTTAAAAAGGACTTTGCTCCTTTTTCCGAAAATGGTAGAAAATTTGCGAAAAAAAAAATTATTGCGAAACACTATTCCGGCCATTCCTATGAATGTCCAATATTCAAAAGTGTGTTTTTTTGACAATAGGCGACATTCTTCCAAATTTCGACTTTTGAAATTTTAAAAAGGACTTTGCTCCTTTTTCCGAAAATTGTAGAAGATAAGCGAAAAAACATTATTGGAGAACACTCTTCCGGCCATTTCTATGAATGTCCAATATTCAAAAGTCTTAACAGTGTGTTTTTTTGAAAATTGGCGACATTTTTCCAAATTTCGACTTTTGAAATTTTAAAAAGGACTTTGCTCCTTTTTCCGAAAATGGTAGAAAATTTGGAAAAAAAAATTATTGGGGAACACTATTCCGGCCATTCCTATGAATGTCCAATATTCAAAAGTGTGTTTTTTTTTGACAATAGGCGACATTCTTCCAAATTTCGACTTTTGAAATTTTTAGAAAGGACTTTGCTCCTTTTTCCGAAAATGGTAGAAAATTTGCGAAAAAAAATTATTGCGGAACACTATTCCGGCCATTCCCATGAATGTCCAATATTCAAAAGTGTGTTTTTTTGACAATAGGCGACATTCTTCCAAATTTTTACTTTTGGAATTTTAAAAAGGACTTTGCTCCTTTTTCCGAAAATTGTAGGAGATAAGCGAAAAAACATTATTGGGGAACACTCTTCCGGCCATTTCTATGAATGTCCAATATTCTAAAGTCTTAACAGTGTGTTTTTTTGAAAATTGGTGACATTTTTCCAAATTTCGACTTTTGAAATTTTAAAAAGGACTTTGCTCCTTTTTCCGAAAATGGTAGGAGATAAGCGAAAAAACATTATTGGAGAACACTCTTCCGGCCATTTCTATGAATGTCCAATATTCTAAAGTCTTAACAGTGTGTTTTTTTGAAAATTGGCGACATTTTTCCAAATTTCGACTTTTGAAATTTTAAAAAAGACTTTGCTCCTTTTTCCGAAAATGGTAGAAAATTTGCGAAAAAAAAATTATTGCGAAACACTATTCCGGCCATTCCTATGAATGTCCAATATTCAAAAGTGTGTTTTTTTGACAATAGGCGACATTCTTCCAAATTTCGACTTTTGAAATTTTAAAAAGGACTTTGCTCCTTTTTCCGAAAATTGTAGAAGATAAGCGAAAAAACATTATTGGAGAACACTCTTCCGGCCATTTCTATGAATGTCCAATATTCTAAAGTCTTAACAGTGTGTTTTTTTGAAAATTGGCGACATTTTTCCAAATTTCGACTTTTGAAATTTTGAAAAGGACTTTGCTCCTTTTTCCGAAAATGGTAGAAAATTTGCGAAAAAAAAATTATTGCGAAACACTATTCCGGCCATTCCTATGAATGTCCAATATTCAAAAGTGTGTTTTTTTGACAATAGGCGACATTCTTCCAAATTTCGACTTTTGAAATTTTAAAAAGGACTTTGCTCCTTTTTCCGAAAATTGTAGAAGATAAGCGAAAAAACATTATTGGAGAACACTCTTCCGGCCATTTCTATGAATGTCCAATATTCAAAAGTCTTAACAGTGTGTTTTTTTGAAAATTGGCGACATTTTTCCAAATATCGACTTTTGAAATTTTAAAAAGGACTTTACTCCTTTTTCCGAAAATGGTAGAAAATTTGGAAAAAAAAATTATTGGGGAACAATATTCCGGCCATTCCTATGAATGTCCAATATTCAAAAGTGTGTTTTTTTTGACAATAGGCGACATTCTTCCAAATTTCGACTTTTGAAATTTTTAGAAAGGACTTTGCTCCTTTTTCCGAAAATGGTAGAAAATTTGCGAAAAAAAATTATTGCGGAACACTATTCCGGCCATTCCCATGAATGTCCAATATTCAAAGGTGTGTTTTTTTGACAATAGGCGACATTCTTCCAAATTTTGACTTTTGGAATTTTAAAAAGGACTTTGCTCCTTTTTCCGAAAATTGTAGGAGATAAGCGAAAAAACATTATTGGAGAACACTCTTCCGGCCATTTCTATGAATGTCCAATATTCAAAAGTCTTAACAGTGTGTTTTTTTGAAAATTGGCGACATTTTTCCAAATTTCGACTTTTGAAACTTTAAAAAGGACTTTACTCCTTTTTCCGAAAATGGTAGAAAATTTGCGAAAAAAAATTATTGCGAAACACTATTCCGGCCATTCCTATGAATGTCCAATATTCAAAAGTGTGTTTTTTTGACAATAGGCGACATTCTTCCAAATTTCGACTTTTGAAATTTTAAAAAAGACTTTGCTATTTTTTCCATAAATGGTAGAAAATTTGCGAAAAAAAATTATTGGGGAACACTATTCCGGCCATTCCTATGAATGTCCAATATTCAAAAGTGTGTTTTTTTTGACAATAGGCGACATTTTTCCAAATTTCGACTTTTGAAACTTTAAAAAGGACTTTGCTCCTTTTTCCGAAAATGGTAGAAAATTTGCGAAAAAAAATTATTGCGGAACACTATTCCGGCCATTCCCATGAATGTCCAATATTCAAAAGTGTGTTTTTTTGACAATAGGCGACATTCTTCCAAATTTTGACTTTTGGAATTTTAAAAAGGACTTTGCTCCTTTTTCCGAAAATTGTAGGAGATAAGCGAAAAAACATTATTGGAGAACACTCTTCCGGCCATTTCTATGAATGTCCAATATTCTAAAGTCTTAACAGTGTGTTTTTTTGAAAATTGGTGACATTTTTCCAAATTTCGACTTTTGAAATTTTAAAAAGGACTTTGCTCCTTTTTCCGAAAATGGTAGGAGATAAGCGAAAAAACATTATTGGAGAACACTCTTCCGGCCATTTCTATGAATGTCCAATATTCTAAAGTCTTAACAGTGTGTTTTTTTGAAAATTGGCGACATTTTTCCAAATTTCGACTTTTGAAATTTTAAAAAGGACTTTGCTCCTTTTTCCGAAAATTGTAGAAGATAAGCGAAAAAACATTATTGGAGAACACTCTTCCGGCCATTTCTATGAATGTCCAATATTCAAAAGTCTTAACAGTGTGTTTTTTTGAAAATTGGCGACATTTTTCCAAATTTCCACTTTTGAAATTTTAAAAAGGACTTTGCTCCTTTTTCCGAAAATGGTAGAAAATTTGCGAAAAAAAAATTATTGCGAAACACTATTCCGGCCATTCCTATGAATGTCCAATATTCAAAAGTGTGTTTTTTTTGACAATAGGCGACATTCTTCCAAATTTCGACTTTTGAAATTTTAAAAAGGACTTTGCTCCTTTTTCCGAAAATTGTAGAAGATAAGCGAAAAAACATTATTGGAGAACACTCTTCCGGCCATTTCTATGAATGTCCAATATTCAAAAGTCTTAACAGTGTGTTTTTTTGAAAATTGGCGACATTTTTCCAAATTTCGACTTTTGAAATTTTAAAAAGGACTTTGCTCCTTTTTCCGAAAATGGTAGAAAATTTGGAAAAAAAAATTATTGGGGAACACTATTCCGGCCATTCCTATGAATGTCCAATATTCAAAAGTGTGTTTTTTTGACAATAGGCGACATTCTTCCAAATTTCGACTTTTGAAATTTTAAAAAGGACTTTGCTCCTTTTTCCGAAAATTGTAGAAGATAAGCGAAAAAACATTATTGGAGAACACTCTTCCGGCCATTTCTATGAATGTCCAATATTCAAAAGTCTTAACAGTGTGTTTTTTTGAAAATTGGCGACATTTTTCCAAATTTCGACTTTTGAAATTTTAAAAAGGACTTTGCTCCTTTTTCCGAAAATGGTAGAAAATTTGGAAAAAAAAATTATTGGGGAACACTATTCCGGCCATTCCTATGAATGTCCAATATTCAAAAGTGTGTTTTTTTTGACAATAGGCGACATTCTTCCAAATTTCGACTTTTGAAATTTTTAGAAAGGACTTTGCTCCTTTTTCCGAAAATGGTAGAAAATTTGCGAAAAAAAATTATTGCGGAACACTATTCCGGCCATTCCCATGAATGTCCAATATTCAAAAGTGTGTTTTTTTGACAATAGGCGACATTCTTCCAAATTTTTACTTTTGGAATTTTAAAAAGGACTTTGCTCCTTTTTCCGAAAATTGTAGGAGATAAGCGAAAAAACATTATTGGGGAACACTCTTCCGGCCATTTCTATGAATGTCCAATATTCTAAAGTCTTAACAGTGTGATTTTTTGAAAATTGGTGACATTTTTCCAAATTTCGACTTTTGAAATTTTAAAAAGGACTTTGCTCCTTTTTCCGAAAATGGTAGGAGATAAGCGAAAAAACATTATTGGAGAACACTCTTCCGGCCATTTCTATGAATGTCCAATATTCTAAAGTCTTAACAGTGTGTTTTTTTGAAAATTGGCGACATTTTTCCAAATTTCGACTTTTGAAATTTTAAAAAAGACTTTGCTCCTTTTTCCGAAAATGGTAGAAAATTTGCGAAAAAAAAATTATTGCGAAACACTATTCCGGCCATTCCTATGAATGTCCAATATTCAAAAGTGTGTTTTTTTGACAATAGGCGACATTCTTCCAAATTTCGACTTTTGAAATTTTAAAAAGGACTTTGCTCCTTTTTCCGAAAATTGTAGAAGATAAGCGAAAAAACATTATTGGAGAACACTCTTCCGGCCATTTCTATGACTGTCCAATATTCTAAAGTCTTAACAGTGTGTTTTTTTGAAAATTGGCGACATTTTTCCAAATTTCGACTTTTGAAATTTTAAAAAGGCCTTTGCTCCTTTTTCCGAAAATGGTAGAAAATTTGCGAAAAAAAAATTATTGCGAAACACTATTCCGGCCATTCCTATGAATGTCCAATATTCAAAAGTGTGTTTTTTTGACAATAGGCGACATTCTTCCAAATTTCGACTTTTGAAATTTTAAAAAGGACTTTGCTCCTTTTTCCGAAAATTGTAGAAGATAAGCGAAAAAACATTATTGGAGAACACTCCCTCGGCCATTTCTATGAATGTCCAATATTCAAAAGTCTTAACAGTGTGTTTTTTTGAAAATTGGCGACATTTTTCCAAATTTCGACTTTTGAAATTTTAAAAAGGACTTTACTCCTTTTTCCGAAAATGGTAGAAAATTTGGAAAAAAAAATTATTGGGGAACAATATTCCGGCCATTCCTATGAATGTCCAATATTCAAAAGTGTGTTTTTTTTGACAATAGGCGACATTCTTCCAAATTTCGACTTTTGAAATTTTTAGAAAGGACTTTGCTCCTTTTTCCGAAAATGGTAGAAAATTTGCGAAAAAAAATTATTGCGGAACACTATTCCGGCCATTCCCATGAATGTCCAATATTCAAAAGTGTGTTTTTTTGACAATAGGCGACATTCTTCCAAATTTTGACTTTTGGAATTTTAAAAAGGACTTTGCTCCTTTTTCCGAAAATTGTAGGAGATAAGCGAAAAAACATTATTGGAGAACACTCTTCCGGCCATTTCTATGAATGTCCAATATTCAAAAGTCTTAACAGTGTGTTTTTTTGAAAATTGGCGACATTTTTCCAAATTTCGACTTTTGAAACTTTAAAAAGGACTTTGCTCCTTTTTCCGAAAATGGTAGAAAATTTGCGAAAAAAAATTATTGCGAAACACTATTCCGGCCATTCCTATGAATGTCCAATATTCAAAAGTGTGTTTTTTTGACAATAGGCGACATTCTTCCAAATTTCGACTTTTGAAATTTTAAAAAACACTTTGCTATTTTTTCCATAAATGGTAGAAAATTTGCGAAAAAAATTATTGGGGAACACTATTCCGGCCATTCCTATGAATGTCCAATATTCAAAAGTCTTAACAGTGTGTTTTTTTGAAAATTGGCGACATTTTTCCAAATTTCGACTTTTGAAACTTTAAAAAGGACTTTGCTCCTTTTTCCGAAAATGGTAGAAAATTTGCGAAAAAAAATTATTGCGGAACACTATTCCGGCCATTCCCATGAATGTCCAATATTCAAAAGTGTGTTTTTTTGACAATAGGCGACATTCTTCCAAATTTTGACTTTTGGAATTTTAAAAAGGACTTTGCTCCTTTTTCCGAAAATTGTAGGAGATAAGCGAAAAAACATTATTGGAGAACACTCTTCCGGCCATTTCTATGAATGTCCAATATTCTGAAGTCTTAACAGTGTGTTTTTTTGAAAATTGGTGACATTTTTCCAAATTTCGACTTTTGAAACTTTAAAAAGGACTTTGCTCCTTTTTCCGAAAATGGTAGAAAATTTGGGAAAAAAAATTATTGGGGAAGACTATTCCGGCCATTCCTATGAATGTCCAATATTCAAAAGTGTGTTTTTTTTGACAATAGGCGACATTCTTCCAAATTTCGACTTTTGAAATTTTAAAAAGGACTTTGCTCCTTTTTCCGAAAATTGTAGAAGATAAGCGAAAAACCATTATTGGAGAACACTCTTCCGGCCATTTCTATGAATGTCCAATATTCAAAAGTCTTAACAGTGTGTTTTTTTGAAAATTGGCGACATTTTTCCAAATTTCCACTTTTGAAATTTTAAAAAGGACTTTGCTCCTTTTTCCGAAAATGGTAGAAAATTTGCGAAAAAAAAATTATTGCGAAACACTATTCCGGCCATTCCTATGAATGTCCAATATTCAAAAGTGTGTTTTTTTGACAATAGGCGACATTCTTCCAAATTTCGACTTTTGAAATTTTAAAAAGGACTTTGCTCCTTTTTCCGAAAATTGTAGAAGATAAGCGAAAAAACATTATTGGAGAACACTCTTCCGGCCATTTCTATGAATGTCCAATATTCAAAAGTCTTAACAGTGTGTTTTTTTGAAAATTGGCGACATTTTTCCAAATTTCGACTTTTGAAATTTTAAAAAGGACTTTGCTCCTTTTTCCGAAAATGGTAGAAAATTTGGAAAAAAAAATTATTGGGGAACACTATTCCGGCCATTCCTATGAATGTCCAATATTCAAAAGTGTGTTTTTTTTTGATAATAGGCGACATTCTTCCAAATTTCGACTTTTGAAATTTTTAGAAAGGACTTTGCTCCTTTTTCCGAAAATGGTAGAAAATTTGCGAAAAAAAATTATTGCGGAACACTATTCCGGCCATTCCTATGAATGTCCAATATTCAAAAGTGTGTTTTTTTGACAATAGGCGACATTCTTCCAAATTTTGACTTTTGGAATTTTAAAAAGGACTTTGCTCCTTTTTCCGAAAATTGTAGGAGATAAGCGAAAAAACATTATTGGAGAACACTCTTCCGGCCATTTCTATGAATGTCCAATATTCAAAAGTCTTAACAGTGTGTTTTTTTGAAAATTGGCGACATTTTTCCAAATTTCGACTTTTGAAACTTTAAAAAGGACTTTGCTCCTTTTTCCGAAAATGGTAGAAAATTTGCGAAAAAAAATTATTGCGAAACACTATTCCGGCCATTCCTATGAATGTCCAATATTCAAAAGTGTGTTTTTTTGACAATAGGCGACATTCTTCCAAATTTCGACTTTTGAAATTTTAAAAAGGACTTTGCTATTTTTTCCATAAATGGTAGAAAATTTGCGAAAAAAAAATTATTGGGGAACACTATTCCGGCCATTCCTATGAATGTCCAATATTCAAAAGTGTGTTTTTTTTGACAATAGGCGACATTTTTCCAAATTTTGACTTTTGAAACTTTAAAAAGGACTTTGCTCCTTTTTCCGAAAATGGTAGAAAATTTGCGAAAAAAAATTATTGCGGAACACTATTCCGGCCATTCCCATGAATGTCCAATATTCAAAAGTGTGTTTTTTTGACAATAGGCGACATTCTTCCAAATTTTGACTTTTGGAATTTTAAAAAGGACTTTGCTCCTTTTTCCGAAAATTGTAGGAGATAAGCGAAAAAACATTATTGGAGAACACTCTTCCGGCTATTTCTATGAATGTCCAATATTCAAAAGTCTTAACAGTGTGTTTTTTTGAAAATTGGTGACATTTTTCCAAATTTCGACTTTTGAAATTTTAAAAAGGACTTTGCTCCTTTTTCCGAAAATGGAAGGAGATAAGCGAAAAAACATTATTGGAGAACACTCTTCCGGCCATTTCTATGAATGTCCAATATTCTAAAGTCTTAACAGTGTGTTTTTTTGAAAATTGGCGACATTTTTCCAAGTTTCGACTTTTGAAATTTTAAAAAGGACTTTGCTCCTTTTTCCGAAAATGGTAGAAAATTTGCGAAAAAAAAATTATTGCGAAACACTATTCCGGCCATTCCTATGAATGTCCAATATTCAAAAGTGTGTTTTTTTGACAATAGGCGACATTCTTCCAAATTTCGACTTTTGAAATTTTAAAAAGGACTTTGCTCCTTTTTCCGAAAATTGTAGAAGATACGCGAAAAAACATTATTGGAGAACACTCTTCCGGCCATTTCTATGAATGTCCAATATTCAAAAGTCTTAACAGTGTGTTTTTTTTGAAAATTGGCGACATTTTTCCAAATTTCGACTTTTGAAATTTTTAGAAAGGACTTTGCTCCTTTTTCCGAAAATGGTAGAAAATTTGCGAAAAAAAATTATTGCGGAACACTATTCCGGCCATTCCCATGAATGTCCAATATTCAAAAGTGTGTTTTTTTGACAATAGGCGACATTCTTCCAAATTTCGACTTTTGAAATTTTTAGAAAGGACTTTGCTCCTTTTTCCGAAAATGGTAGAAAATTTGCGAAAAAAAATTATTGCGGAACACTATTCCGGCCATTCCCATGAATGTCCAATATTCAAAAGTGTGTTTTTTTGACAATAGGCGACATTCTTCCAAATTTTGACTTTTGGAATTTTAAAAAGGACTTTGCTCCTTTTTCCGAAAATTGTAGGAGATAAGCGAAAAAACATTATTGGAGAACACTCTTCCGGCCATTTCTATGAATGTCCAATATTCAAAAGTCTTAACAGTGTGTTTTTTTGAAAATTGGCGACATTTTTCCAAATTTCGACTTTTGAAATTTTAAAAAGGACTTTGCTATTTTTTCCATAAATGGTAGAAAATTTGCGAAAAAAAATTATTGGGGAACACTATTCCGGCCATTCCTATGAATGTCCAATATTCAAAAGTGTGTTTTTTTTGACAATAGGCGACATTTTTCCAAATTTTGACTTTTGAAACTTTAAAAAGGATTTTGCCATTTTCTTCCATAAATGGTAGAAAATTTTCGAAAAAAAAAATTATTGGGGAACACTATTCCGGCCATTCCTATGAATGTCCAATATTCAAAAGTGTGTTTTTTTTGACAATAGGCGACATTCTTCCAAATTTCGACTTTTGAAATTTTTAGAAAGGACTTTGCTCCTTTTTCCGAAAATGGTAGAAAATTTGCGAAAAAAAATTATTGCGGAACACTATTCCGGCCATTCCCATGAATGTCCAATATTCAAAAGTGTGTTTTTTTGACAATAGGCGACATTCTTCCAAATTTTGACTTTTGGAATTTTAAAAAGGACTTTGCTCCTTTTTCCGAAAATTGTAGGAGATAAGCGAAAAAACATTATTGGAGAACACTCTTCCGGCCATTTCTATGAATGTCCAATATTCTAAAGTCTTAACAGTGTGTTTTTTTTTAAATTGGTGACATTTTTCCAAATTTCGACTTTTGAAATTTTAAAAAGGACTTTGCTCCTTTTTCCGAAAATGGTAGGAGATAAGCGAAAAAACATTATTGGAGAACACTCTTCCGGCCATTTCTATGAATGTCCAATATTCTAAAGTCTTAACAGTGTGTTTTTTTGAAAATTGGCGACATTTTTCCAAATTTCGACTTTTGAAATTTTAAAAAGGACTTTGCTCCTTTTTCCGAAAATGGTAGAAAATTTGCGAAAAAAAATTATTGCGAAACACTATTCCGGCCATTCCTATGAATGTCCAATATTCAAAAGTGTGTTTTTTTGACAATAGGCGACATTCTTCCAAATTTCGACTTTTGAAATTTTAAAAAGGACTTTGCTCCTTTTTCCGAAAATTGTAGAAGATAAGCGAAAAAACATTATTGGAGAACACTCTTCCGGCCATTTCTATGAATGTCCAATATTCAAAAGTCTTAACAGTGTGTTTTTTTGAAAATTGGCGACATTTTTCCAAATTTCGACTTTTGAAATTTTAAAAAGGACTTTGCTCCTTTTTCCGAAAATGGTAGAAAATTTGCGAAAAAAAAATTATTGCGAAACACTATTCCGGCCATTCCTATGAATGTCCAATATTCAAAAGTGTGTTTTTTTGACAATAGGCGACATTCTTCCAAATTTCGACTTTTGAAATTTTAAAAAGGACTTTGCGCCTTTTTCCGAAAATTGTAGAAGATAAGCGAAAAAACATTATTGGAGAACACTATTCCGGCCATTCCTATGAATGTCCAATATTCAAAAGTGTGTTTTTTTTTGACAATAGGCGACATTTTTCCAAATTTCGACTTTTGAAACTTTAAAAAGGACTTTGCTCCTTTTTCCGAAAATGGTAGAAAATTTGGAAAAAAAAATTATTGGGGAACAATATTCCGGCCATTCCCATGAATGTCCAATATTCAAAAGTGTGTTTTTTTGACAATAGGCGACATTCTTCCAAATTTCGACTTTTGAAATTTTAAAAAGGACTTTGCTCCTTTTTCCGAAAATTGTAGAAGATACGCGAAAAAACATTATTGGAGAACACTCTTCCGGCCATTTCTATGAATGTCCAATATTCAAAAGTCTTAACAGTGTGTTTTTTTTGAAAATTGGCGACATTTTTCCAAATTTCGACTTTTGAAATTTTAAAAAGGACTTTGCTCCTTTTTCCGAAAATGGTAGGAGATAAGCGAAAAAACATTATTGGAGAACACTATTCCGGCCATTCCTATGAATGTCAAATATTCAAAAGTGTGTTTTTTTTTGACAATAGGCGACATTTTTCCAAATTTCGACTTTTGAAATTTTAAAAAGGACTTTGCTCCTTTTTCCGAAAATGGTAGAAAATTTGCGAAAAAAAAATTATTGCGAAACACTATTCCGGCCATTCCTATGAATGTCCAATATTCAAAAGTGTGTTTTTTTTGACAATAGGCGACATTCTTCCAAATTTCGACTTTTGAAATTTTAAAAAGGACTTTGCTCCTTTTTCCGAAAATTGTAGAAGATACGCGAAAAAACATTATTGGAGAACACTCTTCCGGCCATTTCTATGAATGTCCAATATTCAAAAGTCTTAACAGTGTGTTTTTTTTGAAAATTGGCGACATTTTTCCAAATTTCGACTTTTGAAATTTTAAAAAGGACTTTGCTCCTTTTTCCGAAAATGGTAGAAAATTTGCGAAAAAAAAATTATTGCGAAACACTATTCCGGCCATTCGATTTTCGACTTTTGAAATTTTAAAAAGGACTTTGCTCCTTTTTCCGAAAATTGTAGAAGATAAGCGAAAAACCATTATTGGAGAACACTCTTCCGGCCATTTCTATGAATGTCCAATATTCAAAAGTCTTAACAGTGTGTTTTTTTGAAAATTGGCGACATTTTTCCAAATTTCCACTTTTGAAATTTTAAAAAGGACTTTGCTCCTTTTTCCGAAAATGGTAGAAAATTTGCGAAAAAAAAATTATTGCGAAACACTATTCCGGCCATTCCTATGAATGTCCAATATTCAAAAGTGTGTTTTTTTGACAATAGGCGACATTCTTCCAAATTTCGACTTTTGAAATTTTAAAAAGGACTTTGCTCCTTTTTCCGAAAATTGTAGAAGATAAGCGAAAAAACATTATTGGAGAACACTCTTCCGGCCATTTCTATGAATGTCCAATATTCAAAAGTCTTAACAGTGTGTTTTTTTGAAAATTGGCGACATTTTTCCAAATTTCGACTTTTGAAATTTTAAAAAGGACTTTGCTCCTTTTTCCGAAAATGGTAGAAAATTTGGAAAAAAAAATTATTGGGGAACACTATTCCGGCCATTCCTATGAATGTCCAATATTCAAAAGTGTGTTTTTTTTTGATAATAGGCGACATTCTTCCAAATTTCGACTTTTGAAATTTTTAGAAAGGACTTTGCTCCTTTTTCCGAAAATGGTAGAAAATTTGCGAAAAAAAATTATTGCGGAACACTATTCCGGCCATTCCTATGAATGTCCAATATTCAAAAGTGTGTTTTTTTGACAATAGGCGACATTCTTCCAAATTTTGACTTTTGGAATTTTAAAAAGGACTTTGCTCCTTTTTCCGAAAATTGTAGGAGATAAGCGAAAAAACATTATTGGAGAACACTCTTCCGGCCATTTCTATGAATGTCCAATATTCAAAAGTCTTAACAGTGTGTTTTTTTGAAAATTGGCGACATTTTTCCAAATTTCGACTTTTGAAACTTTAAAAAGGACTTTGCTCCTTTTTCCGAAAATGGTAGAAAATTTGCGAAAAAAAATTATTGCGAAACACTATTCCGGCCATTCCTATGAATGTCCAATATTCAAAAGTGTGTTTTTTTGACAATAGGCGACATTCTTCCAAATTTCGACTTTTGAAATTTTAAAAAGGACTTTGCTATTTTTTCCATAAATGGTAGAAAATTTGCGAAAAAAAAATTATTGGGGAACACTATTCCGGCCATTCCTATGAATGTCCAATATTCAAAAGTGTGTTTTTTTTGACAATAGGCGACATTTTTCCAAATTTTGACTTTTGAAACTTTAAAAAGGACTTTGCTCCTTTTTCCGAAAATGGTAGAAAATTTGCGAAAAAAAATTATTGCGGAACACTATTCCGGCCATTCCCATGAATGTCCAATATTCAAAAGTGTGTTTTTTTGACAATAGGCGACATTCTTCCAAATTTTGACTTTTGGAATTTTAAAAAGGACTTTGCTCCTTTTTCCGAAAATTGTAGGAGATAAGCGAAAAAACATTATTGGAGAACACTCTTCCGGCCATTTCTATGAATGTCCAATATTCTAAAGTCTTAACAGTGTGTTTTTTTGAAAATTGGTGACATTTTTCCAAATTTCGACTTTTGAAATTTTAAAAAGGACTTTGCTCCTTTTTCCGAAAATGGAAGGAGATAAGCGAAAAAACATTATTGGAGAACACTCTTCCGGCCATTTCTATGAATGTCCAATATTCTAAAGTCTTAACAGTGTGTTTTTTTGAAAATTGGCGACATTTTTCCAAGTTTCGACTTTTGAAATTTTAAAAAGGACTTTGCTCCTTTTTCCGAAAATGGTAGAAAATTTGCGAAAAAAAAATTATTGCGAAACACTATTCCGGCCATTCCTATGAATGTCCAATATTCAAAAGTGTGTTTTTTTGACAATAGGCGACATTCTTCCAAATTTCGACTTTTGAAATTTTAAAAAGGACTTTGCTCCTTTTTCCGAAAATTGTAGAAGATACGCGAAAAAACATTATTGGAGAACACTCTTCCGGCCATTTCTATGAATGTCCAATATTCAAAAGTCTTAACAGTGTGTTTTTTTTGAAAATTGGCGACATTTTTCCAAATTTCGACTTTTGAAATTTTTAGAAAGGACTTTGCTCCTTTTTCCGAAAATGGTAGAAAATTTGCGAAAAAAAATTATTGCGGAACACTATTCCGGCCATTCCCATGAATGTCCAATATTCAAAAGTGTGTTTTTTTGACAATAGGCGACATTCTTCCAAATTTCGACTTTTGAAATTTTTAGAAAGGACTTTGCTCCTTTTTCCGAAAATGGTAGAAAATTTGCGAAAAAAAATTATTGCGGAACACTATTCCGGCCATTCCCATGAATGTCCAATATTCAAAAGTGTGTTTTTTTGACAATAGGCGACATTCTTCCAAATTTTGACTTTTGGAATTTTAAAAAGGACTTTGCTCCTTTTTCCGAAAATTGTAGGAGATAAGCGAAAAAACATTATTGGAGAACACTCTTCCGGCCATTTCTATGAATGTCCAATATTCAAAAGTCTTAACAGTGTGTTTTTTTGAAAATTGGCGACATTTTTCCAAATTTCGACTTTTGAAATTTTAAAAAGGACTTTGCTATTTTTTCCATAAATGGTAGAAAATTTGCGAAAAAAAATTATTGGGGAACACTATTCCGGCCATTCCTATGAATGTCCAATATTCAAAAGTGTGTTTTTTTTGACAATAGGCGACATTTTTCCAAATTTTGACTTTTGAAACTTTAAAAAGGATTTTGCCATTTTCTTCCATAAATGGTAGAAAATTTTCGAAAAAAAAAATTATTGGGGAACACTATTCCGGCCATTCCTATGAATGTCCAATATTCAAAAGTGTGTTTTTTTTGACAATAGGCGACATTCTTCCAAATTTCGACTTTTGAAATTTTTAGAAAGGACTTTGCTCCTTTTTCCGAAAATGGTAGAAAATTTGCGAAAAAAAATTATTGCGGAACACTATTCCGGCCATTCCCATGAATGTCCAATATTCAAAAGTGTGTTTTTTTGACAATAGGCGACATTCTTCCAAATTTTGACTTGTGGAATTTTAAAAAGGACTTTGCTCCTTTTTCCGAAAATTGTAGGAGATAAGCGAAAAAACATTATTGGAGAACACTCTTCCGGCCATTTCTATGAATGTCCAATATTCTAAAGTCTTAACAGTGTGTTTTTTTTTAAATTGGTGACATTTTTCCAAATTTCGACTTTTGAAATTTTAAAAAGGACTTTGCTCCTTTTTCCGAAAATGGTAGGAGATAAGCGAAAAAACATTATTGGAGAACACTCTTCCGGCCATTTCTATGAATGTCCAATATTCTAAAGTCTTAACAGTGTGTTTTTTTGAAAATTGGCGACATTTTTCCAAATTTCGACTTTTGAAATTTTAAAAAGGACTTTGCTCCTTTTTCCGAAAATGGTAGAAAATTTGCGAAAAAAAATTATTGCGAAACACTATTCCGGCCATTCCTATGAATGTCCAATATTCAAAAGTGTGTTTTTTTGACAATAGGCGACATTCTTCCAAATTTCGACTTTTGAAATTTTAAAAAGGACTTTGCTCCTTTTTCCGAAAATTGTAGAAGATAAGCGAAAAAACATTATTGGAGAACACTCTTCCGGCCATTTCTATGAATGTCCAATATTCAAAAGTCTTAACAGTGTGTTTTTTTGAAAATTGGCGACATTTTTCCAAATTTCGACTTTTGAAATTTAAAAAAGGACTTTGCTCCTTTTTCCGAAAATGGTAGAAAATTTGCGAAAAAAAAATTATTGCGAAACACTATTCCGGCCATTCCTATGAATGTCCAATATTCAAAAGTGTGTTTTTTTGACAATAGGCGACATTCTTCCAAATTTCGACTTTTGAAATTTTAAAAAGGACTTTGCGCCTTTTTCCGAAAATTGTAGAAGATAAGCGAAAAAACATTATTGGAGAACACTATTCCGGCCATTCCTATGAATGTCCAATATTCAAAAGTGTGTTTTTTTTTGACAATAGGCGACATTTTTCCAAATTTCGACTTTTGAAACTTTAAAAAGGACTTTGCTCCTTTTTCCGAAAATGGTAGAAAATTTGGAAAAAAAAATTATTGGGGAACAATATTCCGGCCATTCCCATGAATGTCCAATATTCAAAAGTGTGTTTTTTTGACAATAGGCGACATTCTTCCAAATTTCGACTTTTGAAATTTTAAAAAGGACTTTGCTCCTTTTTCCGAAAATTGTAGAAGATACGCGAAAAAACATTATTGGAGAACACTCTTCCGGCCATTTCTATGAATGTCCAATATTCAAAAGTCTTAACAGTGTGTTTTTTTTGAAAATTGGCGACATTTTTCCAAATTTCGACTTTTGAAATTTTAAAAAGGACTTTGCTCCTTTTTCCGAAAATGGTAGGAGATAAGCGAAAAAACATTATTGGAGAACACTATTCCGGCCATTCCTATGAATGTCAAATATTCAAAAGTGTGTTTTTTTTTGACAATAGGCGACATTTTTCCAAATTTCGACTTTTGAAATTTTAAAAAGGACTTTGCTCCTTTTTCCGAAAATGGTAGAAAATTTGCGAAAAAAAAATTATTGCGAAACACTATTCCGGCCATTCCTATGAATGTCCAATATTCAAAAGTGTGTTTTTTTTGACAATAGGCGACATTCTTCCAAATTTCGACTTTTGAAATTTTAAAAAGGACTTTGCTCCTTTTTCCGAAAATTGTAGAAGATACGCGAAAAAACATTATTGGAGAACACTCTTCCGGCCATTTCTATGAATGTCCAATATTCAAAAGTCTTAACAGTGTGTTTTTTTTGAAAATTGGCGACATTTTTCCAAATTTCGACTTTTGAAATTTTAAAAAGGACTTTGCTCCTTTTTCCGAAAATGGTAGAAAATTTGCGAAAAAAAAATTATTGCGAAACACTATTCCGGCCATTCCTATGAATGTCCAATATTCAAAAGTGTGTTTTTTTGACAATAGGCGACATTCTTCCAAATTTCGTCTTTTGAAATTTTAAAAAGGACTTTGCTCCTTTTTCCGAAAATTGTAGAAGATAAGCGAAAAAACATTATTGGAGAACACTCTTCCGGCCATTTCTATGAATGTCCAATATTCAAAAGTCTTAACAGTGTGTTTTTTTGAAAATTGGCGACATTCTTCCAAATTTCGACTTTTGAAATTTTAAAAAGGACTTTGCTCCTTTTTCCGAAAATGGTAGAAAATTTGGAAAAAAAAAATTATTGGGGAACACTATTCCGGTCATTCCTATGAATGTCCAATATTCAAAAGTGTGTTTTTTTTGACAATAGGCGACATTCTTCCAAATTTCGACTTTTGAAATTTTTAGAAAGGACTTTGCTCCTTTTTCCGAAAATGGTAGAAAATTTGCGAAAAAAAATTATTGCGGAACACTATTCCGGCCATTCCCATGAATGTCCAATATTCAAAAGTGTGTTTTTTTGACAATAGGCGACATTCTTCCAAATTTTGACTTTTGGAATTTTAAAAAGGACTTTGCTCCTTTTTCCGAAAATTGTAGGAGATAAGCGAAAAAACATTATTGGAGAACACTCTTCCGGCCATTTCTATGAATGTCCAATATTCAAAAGTCTTAACAGTGTGTTTTTTTGAAAATTGGCGACATTTTTCCAAATTTCGACTTTTGAAATTTTAAAAAGGACTTTGCTATTTTTTCCATAAATGGTAGAAAATTTGCGAAAAAAAATTATTGGGGAACACTATTCCGGCCATTCCTATGAATGTCCAATATTCAAAAGTGTGTTTTTTTTGACAATAGGCGACATTTTTCCAAATTTTGACTTTTGAAACTTTAAAAAGGATTTTGCTATTTTTTCCATAAATGGTAGAAAATTTTCGAAAAAAAAAATTATTGGGGAACACTATTCCGGCCATTCCTATGAATGTCCAATATTCAAAAGTGTGTTTTTTTTGACAATAGGCGACATTCTTCCAAATTTCGACTTTTGAAATTTTTAGAAAGGACTTTGCTCCTTTTTCCGAAAATGGTAGAAAATTTGCGAAAAAAAATTATTGCGGAACACTATTCCGGCCATTCCCATGAATGTCCAATATTCAAAAGTGTGTTTTTTTGACAATAGGCGACATTCTTCCAAATTTTGACTTTTGGAATTTTAAAAAGGACTTTGCTCCTTTTTCCGAAAATTGTAGGAGATAAGCGAAAAAACATTATTGGGGAACACTCTTCCGGCCATTTCTATGAATGTCCAATATTCTAAAGTCTTAACAGTGTGTTTTTTTTTAAATTGGTGACATTTTTCCAAATTTCGACTTTTGAAATTTTAAAAAGGACTTTGCTCCTTTTTCCGAAAATGGTAGGAGATAAGCGAAAAAACATTATTGGAGAACACTCTTCCGGCCATTTCTATGAATGTCCAATATTCTAAAGTCTTAACAGTGTGTTTTTTTGAAAATTGGCGACATTTTTCCAAATTTCGACTTTTGAAATTTTAAAAAGGACTTTGCTCCTTTTTCCGAAAATGGTAGAAAATTTGCGAAAAAAAATTATTGCGAAACACTATTCCGGCCATTCCTATGAATGTCCAATATTCAAAAGTGTGTTTTTTTGACAATAGGCGACATTCTTCCAAATTTCGACTTTTGAAATTTTAAAAAGGACTTTGCTCCTTTTTCCGAAAATTGTAGAAGATAAGCGAAAAAACATTATTGGAGAACACTCTTCCGGCCATTTCTATGAATGTCCAATATTCAAAAGTCTTAACAGTGTGTTTTTTTGAAAATTGGCGACATTTTTCCAAATTTCGACTTTTGAAATTTTAAAAAGGACTTTGCTCCTTTTTCCGAAAATGGTAGAAAATTTGCGAAAAAAAAATTATTGCGAAACACTATTCCGGCCATTCCTATGAATGTCCAATATTCAAAAGTGTGTTTTTTTGACAATAGGCGACATTTTTCCAAATTTCGACTTTTGAAATTTTAAAAAGGACTTTGCGCCTTTTTCCGAAAATTGTAGAAGATAAGCGAAAAAACATTATTGGAGAACACTATTCCGGCCATTCCTATGAATGTCAAATATTCAAAAGTGTGTTTTTTTTTGACAATAGGCGACATTTTTCCAAATTTCGACTTTTGAAACTTTAAAAAGGACTTTGCTCCTTTTTCCGAAAATGGTAGAAAATTTGGAAAAAAAAATTATTGGGGAACAATATTCCGGCCATTCCCATGAATGTCCAATATTCAAAAGTGTGTTTTTTTGACAATAGGCGACATTCTTCCAAATTTTGACTTTTGGAATTTTAAAAAGGACTTTGCTCCTTTTTCCGAAAATTGTAGGAGATAAGCGAAAAAACATTATTGGAGAACACTCTTCCGGCCATTTCTATGAATGTCCAATATTCAAAAGTCTTAACAGTGTGTTTTTTTGAAAATTGGTGACATTTTTCCAAATTTCGACTTTTGAAATTTTAAAAAGGACTTTGCTCCTTTTTCCGAAAATTGTAGGAGATAAGCGAAAAAACATTATTGGAGAACACTCTTCCGGCCATTTCTATGAATGTCCAATATTCTAAAGTCTTAACAGTGTGTTTTTTTGAAAATTGGCGACATTTTTCCAAATTTCGACTTTTGAAATTTTAAAAAGGACTTTGCTCCTTTTTCCGAAAATGGTAGAAAATTTGCGAAAAAAAAATTATTGCGAAACACTATTCCGGCCATTCCTATGAATGTCCAATATTCAAAAGTGTGTTTTTTTGACAATAGGCGACATTCTTCCAAATTTCGACTTTTGAAATTTTAAAAAGGACTTTGCTCCTTTTTCCGAAAATTGTAGAAGAGAAGCGAAAAAACATTATTGGAGAACACTCTTCCGGCCATTTCTATGAATGTCCAATATTCAAAAGTCTTAACAGTGTGTTTTTTTGAAAATTGGCGACATTTTTCCAAATTTCGACTTTTGAAATTTTAAAAAGGACTTTGCTCCTTTTTCCGAAAATTGTAGAAAATTTGCGAAAAAAAAATTATTGCGAAACACTATTCCGGCCATTCCTATGAATGTCCAATATTCAAAAGTGTGTTTTTTTGACAATAGGCGACATTCTTCCAAATTTCGACTTTTGAAATTTTAAAAAGGACTTTGCTCCTTTTTCCGAAAATTGTAGAAGATAAGCGAAAAAACATTATTGGAGAACACTCTTCCGGCCATTTCTATGAATGTCCAATATTCAAAAGTCTTAACAGTGTGTTTTTTTGAAAATTGGCGACATTTTTCCAAATTTCGACTTTTGAAATTTTAAAAAGGACTTTGCTCCTTTTTCCGAAAATGGTAGAAAATTTGGAAAAAAAAATTATTGGGGAACACTATTCCGGTCATTCCTATGAATGTTCAATATTCAAAAGTGTGTTTTTTTTTGACAATAGGCGACATTCTTCCAAATTTCGACTTTTGAAATTTTTAGAAAGGACTTTGCTCCTTTTTCCGAAAATGGTAGAAAATTTGCGAAAAAAAATTATTGCGGAACACTATTCCGGCCATTCCCATGAATGTCCAATATTCAAAAGTGTGTTTTTTTGACAATAGGCGACATTCTTCCAAATTTTGACTTTTGGAATTTTAAAAAGGACTTTGCTCCTTTTTCCGAAAATTGTAGGAGATAAGCGAAAAAACATTATTGGAGAACACTCTTCCGGCCATTTCTATGAATGTTCAATATTCAAAAGTCTTAACAGTGTGTTTTTTTGAAAATTGGCGACATTTTTCCAAATTTCGACTTTTGAAATTTTAAAAAGGACTTTGCTCCTTTTTCCGAAAATGGTAGGAGATAAGCGAAAAAACATTATTGGAGAACACTCTTCCGGCCATTTCTATGAATGTCCAATATTCTAAAGTCTTAACAGTGTGTTTTTTTGAAAATTGGCGACATTCTTCCAAATTTCGACTTTTGAAATTTTAAAAAGGACTTTGCTCCTTTTTCCGAAAATGGTAGAAAATTTGCGAAAAAAAAAATTATTGCGAAACACTATTCCGGCCATTCCTATGAATGTCCAATATTCAAAAGTGTGTTTTTTTGACAATAGGCGACATTCTTCCAAATTTCGACTTTTGAAATTTTAAAAAGGACTTTGCTCCTTTTTCCGAAAATTGTAGAAGATAAGCGAAAAAACATTATTGGAGAACACTCTTCCGGCCATTTCTATGAATGTCCAATATTCAAAAGTCTTAACAGTGTGTTTTTTTGAAAATTGGCGACATTTTTCCAAATTTCGACTTTTGAAATTTTAAAAAGGACTTTGCTCCTTTTTCCGAAAATGGTAGAAAATTTGCGAAAAAAAAATTATTGCGAAACACTATTCCGGCCATTCCTATGAATGTCCAATATTCAAAAGTGTGTTGTTTTGACAATAGGCGACATTCTTCCAAATTTCGACTTTTGAAATTTTAAAAAGGACTTTGCTCCTTTTTCCGAAAATTGTAGAAGATAAGCGAAAAAACATTATTGGAGAACACTCTTCCGGCCATTTCTATGAATGTCCAATATTCAAAAGTCTTAACAGTGTGTTTTTTTGAAAATTGGCGACATTTTTCCAAATTTCGACTTTTGAAACTTTAAAAAGGACTTTGCTCCTTTTTCCGAAAATGGTAGAAAATTTGCGAAAAAAAATTATTGCGAAACACTATTCCGGCCATTCCTATGAATGTCCAATATTCAAAAGTGTGTTTTTTTGACAATAGGCGACATTCTTCCAAATTTCGACTTTTGAAATTTTAAAAAGGACTTTGCTCCTTTTTCCGAAAATTGTAGAAGATAAGCGAAAAAACATTATTGGAGAACACTCTTCCGGCCATTTCTATGAATGTCCAATATTCAAAAGTCTTAACAGTGTGTTTTTTTGAAAATTGGCGACATTTTTCCAAATTTCGACTTTTGAAATTTTAAAAAGGACTTTGCTCCTTTTTCCGAAAATGGTAGAAAATTTGGAAAAAAAATTATTGGGGAACACTATTCCGGCCATTCCTATGAATGTCCAATATTCAAAAGTGTGTTTTTTTTGACAATAGGCGACATTCTTCCAAATTTCGACTTTTGAAATTTTTAGAAAGGACTTTGCTCCTTTTTCCGAAAATGGTAGAAAATTTGCAAAAAAAAATTATTGCGGAACACTATTCCGGCCATTCCCATGAATGTCCAATATTCAAAAGTGTGTTTTTTGACAATAGGCGACATTCTTCCAAATTTTGACTTTTGGAATTTTAAAAAGGACTTTGCTCCTTTTTCCGAAAATTGTAGGAGATAAGCGAAAAAACATTATTGGAGAACACTCTTCCGGCCATTTCTATGAATGTCCAATATTCAAAAGTCTTAACAGTGTGTTTTTTTGAAAATTGGCGACATTCTTCCAAATTTCGACTTTTGAAATTTTAAAAAGGACTTTGCTATTTTTTCCACAAATGGTAGAAAATTTGCGAAAAAAAATTATTGGGGAACACTATTCCGGCCATTCCCATGAATGTCCAATATTCAAAAGTGTGTTTTTTTGACAATAGGCGACATTCTTCCAAATTTTGACTTTTGAAATTTTAAAAAGGACTTTGCTCCTTTTTCCGAAAATTGTAGGAGATAAGCGAAAAAACATTATTGGAGAACACTCTTCCGGCCATTTCTATGAATGTCCAATATTCTAAAGTCTTAACAGTGTGTTTTTTTGAAAATTGGCGACATTTTTCCAAATTTCGACTTTTGAAATTTTAAAAAGGACTTTGCTCCTTTTTCCGAAAATGGTAGAAAATTTGCGAAAAAAAAATTATTGCGAAACACTATTCCGGCCATTCCTATGAATGTCCAATATTCAAAAGTGTGTTTTTTTGACAATAGGCGACATTCTTCCAAATTTCGACTTTTGAAATTTTAAAAAGGACTTTGCTCCTTTTTCCGAAAATTGTAGAAGATAAGCGAAAAAACATTATTGGAGAACACTCTTCCGGCCATTTCTATGAATGTCCAATATTCAAAAGTCTTAACAGTGTGTTTTTTTGAAAATTGGCGACATTTTTCCAAATTTCGACTTTTGAAATTTTAAAAAGGACTTTGCTCCTTTTTCCGAAAATGGTAGAAAATTTGCGAAAAAAAATTATTGCGAAACACTATTCCGGCCATTCCTATGAATGTCCAATATTCAAAAGTGTGTTTTTTTGACAATAGGCGACATTCTTCCAAATTTCGACTTTTGAAATTTTAAAAAGGACTTTGCTCCTTTTTCCGAAAATTGTAGAAGATAAGCGAAAAAACATTATTGGAGAACACTCTTCCGGCCATTTCTATGAATGTCCAATATTCAAAAGTCTTAACAGTGTGTTTTTTTGAAAATTGGCGACATTTTTCCAAATTTCGACTTTTGAAATTTTAAAAAGGACTTTGCTCCTTTTTCCGAAAATTGTAGAAGATAAGCGAAAAAACATTATTGGAGAACACTCTTCCGGCCATTTCTATGAATGTCCAATATTCAAAAGTCTTAACAGTGTGTTTTTTTGAAAATTGGCGACATTTTTCCAAATTTCGACTTTTAAAATTTTAAAAAGGACTTTGCTCCTTTTTCCAAAAATGGTAGAAAATTTGCGAAAAAAAAAATTATTGCGAAACACTATTCCGGCCATTCCTATGAATGTCCAATATTCAAAAGTGTGTTTTTTTGACAATAGGCGACATTCTTCCAAATTTCGACTTTTGAAATTTTAAAAAGGACTTTGCTCCTTTTTCCGAAAATTGTAGAAGATAAGCGAAAAAACATTATTGGAGAACACTCTTCCGGCCATTTCTATGAATGTCCAATATTCAAAAGTCTTAACAGTGTGTTTTTTTGAAAATTGGCGACATTTTTCCAAATTTCGACTTTTGAAATTTTAAAAAGGACTTTGCTCCTTTTTCCGAAAATGGTAGAAAATTTGCGAAAAAAAAATTATTGCGAAACACTATTCCGGCCATTCCTATGAATGTCCAATATTCAAAAGTGTGTTGTTTTGACAATAGGCGACATTCTTCCAAATTTCGACTTTTGAAATTTTAAAAAGGACTTTGCTCCTTTTTCCGAAAATTGTAGAAGATAAGCGAAAAAACATTATTGGAGAACACTCTTCCGGCCATTTCTATGAATGTCCAATATTCAAAAGTCTTAACAGTGTGTTTTTTTGAAAATTGGCGACATTTTTCCAAATTTCGACTTTTGAAACTTTAAAAAGGACTTTGCTCCTTTTTCCGAAAATGGTAGAAAATTTGCGAAAAAAAATTATTGCGAAACACTATTCCGGCCATTCCTATGAATGTCCAATATTCAAAAGTGTGTTTTTTTGACAATAGGCGACATTCTTCCAAATTTCGACTTTTGAAATTTTAAAAAGGACTTTGCTCCTTTTTCCGAAAATTGTAGAAGATAAGCGAAAAAACATTATTGGAGAACACTCTTCCGGCCATTTCTATGAATGTCCAATATTCAAAAGTCTTAACAGTGTGTTTTTTTGAAAATTGGCGACATTTTTCCAAATTTCGACTTTTGAAATTTTAAAAAGGACTTTGCTCCTTTTTCCGAAAATGGTAGAAAATTTGGAAAAAAAATTATTGGGGAACACTATTCCGGCCATTCCTATGAATGTCCAATATTCAAAAGTGTGTTTTTTTTGACAATAGGTGACATTCTTCCAAATTTCAACTTTTGAAATTTTAGAAAGGACCTTGCTCCTTTTTCCGAAAATGGTAAAAAATTTGCGAAAAAAAATTATTGGGGAACACTATTCCGGCCATTCCTATGAATGTCCAATATTCAAAAGTGTGTTTTTTGACAATAGGCGACATTCTTCCAAATTTTGACTTTTGGAATTTTAAAAAGGACTTTGCTCCTTTTTCCGAAAATTGTAGGAGATAAGCGAAAAAACATTATTGGAGAACACTCTTCCGGCCATTTCTATGAATGTCCAATATTCAAAAGTCTTAACAGTGTGTTTTTTTGAAAATTGGCGACATTCTTCCAAATTTCGACGTTTGAAATTTTAAAAAGGACTTTGCTATTTTTTCCATAAATGGTAGAAAATTTGCGAAAAAAAATTATTGGGGAACACTATTCCGGCCATTCCCATGAATGTCCAATATTCAAAAGTGTGTTTTTTTGACAATAGGCGACATTCTTCCAAATTTTGACTTTTGGAATTTTAAAAAGGACTTTGCTCCTTTTTCCGAAAATTGTAGGAGATAAGCGAAAAAACATTATTGGAGAACACTCTTCCGGCCATTTCTATGAATGTCCAATATTCTAAAGTCTTAACAGTGTGTTTTTTTGAAAATTGGCGACATTTTTCCAAATTTCGACTTTTGAAATTTTAAAAAGGACTTTGCTCCTTTTTCCGAAAATGGTAGAAAATTTGCGAAAAAAAAATTATTGCGAAACACTATTCCGGCCATTCCTATGAATGTCCAATATTCAAAAGTGTGTTTTTTTGACAATAGGCGACATTCTTCCAAATTTCGACTTTTGAAATTTTAAAAAGGACTTTGCTCCTTTTTCCGAAAATTGTAGAAGATAAGCGAAAAAACATTATTGGAGAACACTCTTCCGGCCATTTCTATGAATGTCCAATATTCAAAAGTCTTAACAGTGTGTTTTTTTGAAAATTGGCGACATTTTTCCAAATTTCGACTTTTGAAATTTTAAAAAGGACTTTGCTCCTTTTTCCGAAAATGGTAGAAAATTTGGGAAAAAAAATTATTGGGGAATACTATTCCGGCCATTCCCATGAATGTCCAATATTCAAAAGTGTGTTTTTTGACAATAGGCGACATTCTTCCAAATTTTGACTTTTGGAATTTTAAAAAGGACTTTGCTCCTTTTTCCGAAAATTGTAGAAGATAAGCGAAAAAACATTATTGGAGAACACTCTTCCGGCCATTTCTATGAATGTCCAATATTCAAAAGTCTTAACAGTGTGTTTTTTTGAAAATTGGCGACATTTTTCCAAATTTCGACTTTTGAAATTTTAAAAAGGACTTTGCTCCTTTTTCCGAAAATGGTAGAAAATTTGGAAAAAAAAATTATTGGGGAACACTATTCCGGCCATTCCTCTGAATGTCCAATATTCAAAAGTGTGTTTTTTTTGACAATAGGCGACATTCTTCCAAATTTCGACTTTTGAAATTTTTAGAAAGGACTTTACTCTTTTTTCCGAAAATGGTAGAAAATTTGCGAAAAAAAATTATTGCGGAACACTATTCCGGCCATTCCCATGAATGTCCAATATTCAAAAGTGTGTTTTTTTGACAATAGGCGACATTCTTCCAAATTTTGACTTTTGGAATTTTAAGAAGGACTTTGCTCCTTTTTCCAAAAATTGTAGGAGATAAGCGAAAAAACATTATTGGAGAACACTCTTCCGGCCATTTCTATGAATGTCCAATATTCAAAAGTCTTAACAGTGTGTTTTTTTGAAAATTGGCGACATTTTTCCAAATTTCGACTATTGAAACTTTAAAAAGGACTTTGCTCCTTTTTCCGAAAATGGTAGAAAATTTGCGAAAAAAAATTATTGGGGAACACTATTCCTTCCATTCCTATGAATGTCCAATATTCAAAAGTGTGTTTTTTTTGACAATAGGCGACATTTTTCCAAATTTCGACTTTTGAAATTTTAAAAAGGACTTTGCTCCTTTTTCCGAAAATGGTAGAAAATTTGCGAAAAAAAATTATTGCGGAACACTATTCCGGCCATTCCCATGAATGTCCAATATTCAAAAGTGTGTTTTTTTGACAATAGGCGACATTCTTCCAAATTTTGACTTCTGGAATTTTAAAAAGGACTTTGCTCCTTTTTCCGAAAATTGTAGGAGATAAGCGAAAAAACATTATTGGAGAACACTCTTCCGGCCATTTCTATGAATGTCCAATATTCTAAAGTCTTAACAGTGTGTTTTTTTGAAAATTGGTGACATTTTTCCAAATTTCGACTTTTGAAATTTTAAAAAGGACTTTGCTCCTTTTTCCGAAAATTGTAGGAGATAAGCGAAAAAACATTATTGGAGAACACTCTTCCGGCCATTTCTATGAATGTCCAATATTCAAAAGTCTTAACAGTGTGTTTTTTTGAAAATTGGCGACATTCTTCCAAATTTCGACTTTTGAAATTTTAAAAAGGACTTTGCTATTTTTTCCATAAATGGTAGAAAATTTGCGAAAAAAAATTATTGGGGAACACTATTCCGGCCATTCCCATGAATGTCCAATATTCAAAAGTGTGTTTTTTTGACAATAGGCGACATTCTTCCAAATTTTGACTTTTGGAATTTTAAAAAGGACTTTGCTCCTTTTTCCGAAAATTGTAGGAGATAAGCGAAAAAACATTATTGGAGAACACTCTTCCGGCCATTTCTATGAATGTCCAATATTCTAAAGTCTTAACAGTGTGTTTTTTTGAAAATTGGCGACATTTTTCCAAATTTCGACTTTTGAAATTTTAAAAAGGACTTTGCTCCTTTTTCCGAAAATGGTAGAAAATTTGCGAAAAAAAAATTATTGCGAAACACTATTCCGGCCATTCCTATGAATGTCCAATATTCAAAAGTGTGTTTTTTTGACAATAGGCGACATTCTTCCAAATTTCGACTTTTGAAATTTTAAAAAGGACTTTGCTCCTTTTTCCGAAAATTGTAGAAGATAAGCGAAAAAACATTATTGGAGAACACTCTTCCGGCCATTTCTATGAATGTCCAATATTCAAAAGTCTTAACAGTGTGTTTTTTTGAAAATTGGCGACATTTTTCCAAATTTCGACTTTTGAAATTTTAAAAAGGACTTTGCTCCTTTTTCCGAAAATGGTAGAAAATTTGGGAAAAAAAATTATTGGGGAATACTATTCCGGCCATTCCCATGAATGTCCAATATTCAAAAGTGTATTTTTTTGACAATAGGCGACATTCTTCCAAATTTTGACTTTTGGAATTTTAAAAAGGACTTTGCTCCTTTTTCCGAAAATTGTAGAAGATAAGCGAAAAAACATTTTTGGAGAACACTCTTCCGGCCATTTCTATGAATGTCCAATATTCAAAAGTCTTAACAGTGTGTTTTTTTGAAAATTGGCGACATTTTTCCAAATTTCGACTTTTGAAATTTTAAAAAGGACTTTGCTCCTTTTTCCGAAAATGGTAGAAAATTTGGAAAAAAAAATTATTGGGGAACTTTATTCCGGCCATTCCTATGAATGTCCAATATTCAAAAGTGTGTTTTTTGTGACAATAGGCGACATTCTTCCAAATTTCGACTTTTGAAATTTTTAGAAAGGACTTTACTCTTTTTTCCGAAAATGGTAGAAAATTTGCGAAAAAAAATTATTGCGGAACACTATTCCGGCCATTCCCATGAATGTCCAATATTCAAAAGTGTGTTTTTTTGACAATAGGCGACATTCTTCCAAATTTTGACTTTTGGAATTTTAAGAAGGACTTTGCTCCTTTTTCCGAAAATTGTAGGAGATAAGCGAAAAAAATTATTGGAGAACACTCTTCCGGCCATTTCTATGAATGTCCAATATTCAAAAGTCTTAACAGTGTGTTTTTTTGAAAATTGGCGACATTTTTCCAAATTTCGACTTTTGAAACTTTAAAAAGGACTTTGCTCCTTTTTCCGAAAATGGTAGAAAATTTGCGAAAAAAAATTATTGCGAAACACTATTCCGGCCATTCCTATGAATGTCCAATATTCAAAAGTGTGTTTTTTTGACAATAGGCGACATTCTTCCAAATTTCGACTTTTGAAATTTTAAAAAGGACTTTGCTATTTTTTCCATAAATGGTAGAAAATTTGCGAAAAAAAATTATTGGGGAACACTATTCCTTCCATTCCTATGAATGTCCAATATTCAAAAGTGTGTTTTTTTTGACAATAGGCGACATTTTTCCAAATTTCGACTTTTGAAATTTTAAAAAGGACTTTGCTCCTTTTTCCGAAAATGGTAGAAAATTTGCGAAAAAAAATTATTGCGGAACACTATTCCGGCCATTCCCATGAATGTCCAATATTCAAAAGTGTGTTTTTTTGACAATAGGCGACATTCTTCCAAATTTTGACTTTTGGAATTTTAAAAAGGACTTTGCTCCTTTTTCCGAAAATTGTAGGAGATAAGCGAAAAAACATTATTGGAGAACACTCTTCCGGCCATTTCTATGAATGTCCAATATTCTAAAGTCTTAACAGTGTGTTTTTTTGAAAATTGGTGACATTTTTCCAAATTTCGACTTTTGAAATTTTAAAAAGGACTTTGCTCCTTTTTCCGAAAATGGTAGGAGATAAGCGAAAAAACATTATTGGAGAACACTCTTCCGGCCATTTCTATGAATGTCCAATATTCTAAAGTCTTAACAGTGTGTTTTTTTGAAAATTGGCGACATTTTTCCAAATTTCGACTTTTGAAATTTTAAAAAGGACTTTGCTCCTTTTTCCGAAAATGGTAGAAAATTTGCGAAAAAAAAATTATTGCGAAACACTATTCCGGCCATTCCTATGAATGTCCAATATTCAAAAGTGTGTTTTTTTGACAATAGGCGACATTCTTCCAAATTTCGACTTTTGAAGTTTTAAAAAGGACTTTGCTCCTTTTTCCGAAAATTGTAGAAGTTAAGCGAAAAAACATTATTGGAGAACACTCTTCCGGCCATTTCTATGAATGTCCAATATTCAAAAGTCTTAACAGTGTGTTTTTTTGAAAATTGGCGACATTTTTCCAAATTTCGACTTTTGAAATTTTAAAAAGGACTTTGCTCCTTTTTCCGAAAATGGTAGAAAATTTGCGAAAAAAAAATTATTGCGAAACACTATTCCGGCCATTCCTATGAATGTCCAATATTCAAAAGTGGGTTTTTTTGACAATAGGCGACATTCTTCCAAATTTCGACTTTTGAAATTTTAAAAAGGACTTTGCTCCTTTTTCTGAAAATTGTAGAAGATAAGCGAAAAAACATTATTGGAGAACACTCTTCCGGCCATTTCTATGAATGTCCAATATTCAAAAGTCTTAACAGTGTGTTTTTTTGAAAATTGGCGACATTTTTCCAAATTTCGACTTTTGAAATTTTACAAAGGACTTTGCTCCTTTTTCCGAAAATGGTAGAAAATTTGGAAAAAAAAATTATTGGGGAACACTATTCCGGCCATTCCTATAAATGTCCAATATTCAAAAGTGTGTTTTTTTTGACAATAGGCGACATTCTTCCAAATTTCGACTTTTGAAATTTTTAGAAAGGACTTTGCTCCTTTTTCCGAAAATGGTAGAAAATTTGCGAAAAAAAATTATTGCGGAACACTATTCCGGCCATTCCCATGAATGTCCAATATTCAAAAGTGTGTTTTTTTGACAATAGGCGACATTCTTCCAAATTTTGACTTTTGGAATTTTAAAAGGACTTTGCTCCTTTTTCCGAAAATTGTAGGAGATAAGCGAAAAAACATTATTGGAGAACACTCTTCCGGCCATTTCTATGAATGTCCAATATTCAAAAGTCTTAACAGTGTGTTTTTTTGAAAATTGGCGACATTTTTCCAAATTTCGACTTTTGAAACTTTAAAAAGGACTTTGCTCCTTTTTCCGAAAATGGTAGAAAATTTGCGAAAAAAAATTATTGCGAAACACTACTCCGGCCATTCCTATGAATGTCCAATATTCAAAAGTGTGTTTTTTTGACAATAGGCGACATTCTTCCAAATTTCGACTTTTGAAATTTTAAAAAGGACTTTGCTATTTTTTCCATAAATGGTAGAAAATTTGCGAAAAAAAATTATTGGGGAACACTATTCCGGCCATTCCTATGAATGTCCAATATTCAAAAGTGTGTTTTTTTTGAAAATTGGCGACATTTTTCCAAATTTCGACTTTTGAAATTTTAAAAAGGACTTTGCTCCTTTTTCCAAAAATGGTAGAAAATTTGCTAAAAAAAATTATTGCGAAACACTATTCCGGCCATTCCTATGAATGTCCAATATTCAAAAGTGTGTTTTTTTAACAATAGGCGACATTCTTCCAAATTTCGACTTTTGAAATTTTAAAAAGGACTTTGCTCCTTTTTCCGAAAATGGTAGGAGATAAGCGAAAAAACATTATTGGAGAACACTCTTCCGGCCATTTCTATGAATGTCCAATATTCAAAAGTCTTAACAGTGTGTTTTTTTGAAAATTGGCGACATTTTTCCAAATTTCGACTTTTAAAATTTTAAAAAGGACTTTGCTCCTTTTTCCAAAAATGGTAGAAAATTTGCTAAAAAAAATTATTGCGAAACACTATTCCGGCCATTCCTATGAATGTCCAATATTCAAAAGTGTGTTTTTTTAACAATAGGCGACATTCTTCCAAATTTCGACTTTTGAAATTTTAAAAAGGACTTTGCTCCTTTTTCCGAAAATGGTAGGAGATAAGCGAAAAAACATTATTGGAGAACACTCTTCCGGCCATTTCTATGAATGTCCAATATTCAAAAGTCTTAACAGTGTGTTTTTTTGAAAATTGGCGGCATTTTTCCAAATTTCGACTTTTGAAATTTTAAAAAGGACTTTGCTCCTTTTTCCGAAAATGGTAGAAAATTTGCAAAAAAAAATTATTGGGGAACACTATTCCGGCCATTCCTATGAATGTCCAATATTCAAAAGTGTTTTTTTTTTGACAATAGGCGACATTCTTCCAAATTTCGACTTTTGAAATTTTAAAAAGGACTTTGCTCCTTTTTCCGAAAATGGTAGAAAATTTGCGAAAAAAAATTATTGGGGAACACTATTCCGGCCATTCCTATGAATGTCCAATATTCAAAAGTGTGTTTTTTGACAATAGGCGATATTCTTCCAAATTTCGACTTTTGAAATTTTAGAAAGGACTTTGCTCCTTTTTCCGAAAATTGTAGGAGATAAGCGAAAAAACATTATTGGAGAACACTCTTCCGGCCATTTCTATGAATGTCCAATATTCTAAAGTCTTAACAGTGGGTTTTTTTGAAAATTGGTGACATTCTTCCAAATTTCGACTTTTGAAATTTTAAAAAGGACTTTGCTCCCTTTTCCAAAAATTGTAAGAGTTAAGCGAAAAAACATTATTGGAGAACACTCTTCCGGCCATTTCTATGAATGTCCAATATTCAAAAGTCTTAACAGTGTGTTTGTTTTGAAAATTGGCGACATTTTTCCAAATTCGACTTTTGAAATTTTTAGAAAGGACTTTGCTCCTTTTTCCGAAAATGGTAGAAAATTTGGAAAAAAAATTATTGGGGAACACTATTCCGGCCATTCCTATGAATGTCCAATATTCAAAAGTGTGTTTTTTTTGACAATAGGCGACATTCTTCCAAATTTTGACTTTTGGAATTTTAAAAAGGACTTTGCTCCTTTTTCCGAAAATTGTAGGAGATAAGCGAAAAAACATTATTGGAGAGCACTCTTCCGGCCATTTCTATGAATGTCCAATATTCAAAAGTCTTAACAGTGTGTTTTTTTGAAATTTGGCGACATTTTTCCAAATTTCGACTTTTGAAATTTTAAAAAGGACTTTGCTCCTTTTTCCGAAAATGGTAGAAAATTTGCGAAAAAAAATTATTGCGAAACACTATTCCGGCCATTCCTATGAATGTCCAATATTCAAAAGTGTGTTTTTTTGACAATAGGCGACATTCTTCCAAATTTCGACTTTTGAAATTTTAAAAAGGACTTTGCTCCTTTTTCCGAAAATTGTAGGAGATAAGCGAAAAAACATTATTGGAGAACACTCTTCCGGCCATTTCTATGAATGTCCAATATTCAAAAGTCTTAACAGTGTGTTTTTTTGAAAATTGGCGACATTTTTCCAAATTTCAACTTTCGAAATTTTAGAAAGGTCTTTGCTCCTTTTCCGAAAATGGTAGAAAATTTGCGAAAAAAAATTATTGGGGAACACTATTCCGGCCATTCCTATGAATGTCCAATATTCAAAAGTGTGTTTTTTTGACAATAGGCGACATTCTTCCAAATTTCGACTTTTGAAATTTTAAAAAGGACTTTGCTCCTTTTTCGGAAAATGGTAGAAAATTTGGGAAAAAAAATTATTGGGGAACACTATTCCGGCCATTCCTATGAATGTCCAATATTCAAAAGTGTGTTTTATGGACAATAGGCGACATTCTTCCAAATTTTGACTTTTGAAATTTTAAAAAGGACTTTGCTCCTTTTTCCGAAAATTGTAGGAGATAAGCGAAAAAACATTATTGGAGAACACTCTTCCGGCCATTTCTATGAATGTCCAATATTCAAAAGTCTTAACAGTGTGTTTTTTTGAAAATTGGCGGCATTTTTCCAAATTTCGACTTTTGAAATTTTAAAAAGGACTTTGCTCCTTTTTCCGAAAATGGTAGAAAATTTGCGAAAAAAAATTATTGGGGAACACTATTCCGGCCATTCCTATGAATGTCCAATATTCAAAAGTGTGTTTTATGGACAATAGGCGACATTCTTCCAAATTTTGACTTTTGAAATTTTAAAAAGGACTTTGCTCCTTTTTCCGAAAATTGTAGGAGATAAGCGAAAAAACGTTATTGGAGAACACTCTTCCGGCCATTTCTATGAATGTCCAATATTCAAAAGTCTTAACAGTGTGTTTTTTTGAAAATTGGCGACATTTTTCCAAATTTCGACTTTTGAAATTTTAAAAAGGACTTTGCTCCTTTTTCCGAAAATGGTAGAAAATTTGCGAAAAAAAATTATTGCGAAACACTATTCCGGCCATTCCTATGAATGTCCAATATTCAAAAGTGTGTTTTATGGACAATAGGCGACATTCTTCCAAATTTTGACTTTTGAAATTTTAAAAAGGACTTTGCTCCTTTTTCCGAAAATTGTAGGAGATAAGCGAAAAAACATTATTGGAGAACACTCTTCCGGCCATTTCTATGAATGTCCAATATTCAAAAGTCTTAACAGTGTGTTTTTTTGAAAATTGGCGGCATTTTTCCAAATTTCGACTTTTGAAATTTTTAGAAAGGACTTTGCTCCTTTCTCCGAAAATGGTAGAAAATTTGCGAAAAAAAATTATTGGGGAACACTATTCCGGCCATTCCCATGAATTTCCAATATTCAAAAGTGTGTTTTTTTGACAATAGGCGACATTCTTCCAAATTTTGACTTTTGGAATTTTAAAAAGGACTTTGCTCCTTTTTCCGAAAATTGTAGGAGATAAGCGAAAAAACATTATTGGAGAGCACTCTTCCGGCCATTTCTATGAATGTCCAATATTCAAAAGTCTTAACAGTGTGTTTTTTTGAAAATTGGCGACATTTTTCCAAATTTCGACTTTTGAAATTTTAAAAAGGACTTTGCTCCTTTTTCCGAAAATGGTAGAAAATTTGCGAAAAAAAATTATTGCGAAACACTATTCCGGCCATTCCTATGAATGTCCAATATTCAAAAGTGTGTTTTTTTGACAATAGGCGACATTCTTCCAAATTTCGACTTTTGAAATTTTAAAAAGGACTTTGCTCCTTTTTCCGAAAATTGTAGGAGATAAGCGAAAAAACATTATTGGAGAACACTCTTCCGGCCATTTCTATGAATGTCCAATATTCAAAAGTCTTAACAGTGTGTTTTTTTGAAAATTGGCGACATTTTTCCAAATTTCAACTTTCGAAATTTTAGAAAGGTCTTTGCTCCTTTTTCCGAAAATGGTAGAAAATTTGCAAAAAAAAATTATTGGGGAACACTATTCCGGCCATTCCTATGAATGTCCAATATTCAAAAGTGTGTTTTTTTGACAATAGGCGACATTCTTCCAAATTTCGACTTTTGAATTTTTAAAAAGGACTTTGCTCCTTTTTCCGAAAATGGTAGAAAATTTGGGAAAAAAAATTATTGGGGAACACTATTCCGGCCATTCCTATGAATGTCCAATATTCAAAAGTGTGTTTTATGGACAATAGGCGACATTCTTCCAAATTTTGACTTTTGAAATTTTAAAAAGGACTTTGCTCCTTTTTCCGAAAATTGTAAGAGATAAGCGAAAAAACATTATTGGAGAACACTCTTCCGGCCATTTCTATGAATGTCCAATATTCAAAAGTCTTAACAGTGTGTTTTTTTGAAAATTGGCGGCATTTTTCCAAATTTCGACTTCTGAAATTTTAAAAAGGACTTTGCTCCTTTTTCCGAAAATGGTAGAAAATTTGCGAAAAAAAATTATTGGGGAACACTATTCCGGCCATTCCTATGAATGTCCAATATTCAAAAGTGTGTTTTATGGACAATAGGCGACATTCTTCCAAATTTTGACTTTTGAAATTTTAAAAAGGACTTTGCTCCTTTTTCCGAAAATTGTAGGAGATAAGCGAAAAAACATTATTGGAGAACACTCTTCCGGCCATTTCTATGAATGTCCAATATTCAAAAGTCTTAACAGTGTGTTTTTTTGAAAATTGGCGACATTTTTCCAAATTTCGACTTTTGAAATTTTAAAAAGGACTTTGCTCCTTTTTCCGAAAATGGTAGAAAATTTGCGAAAAAAAATTATTGCGAAACACTATTCCGGCCATTCCTATGAATGTCCAATATTCAAAAGTGTGTTTTATGGACAATAGGCGACATTCTTCCAAATTTTGACTTTTGAAATTTTAAAAAGGACTTTGCTCCTTTTTCCGAAAATTGTAGGAGATAAGCGAAAAAACATTATTGGAGAACACTCTTCCGGCCATTTCTATGAATGTCCAATATTCAAAAGTCTTAACAGTGTGTTTTTTTGAAAATTGGCGGCATTTTTCCAAATTTCGACTTTTGAAATTTTTAGAAAGGACTTTGCTCCTTTCTCCGAAAATGGTAGAAAATTTGCGAAAAAAAATTATTGGGGAACACTATTCCGGCCATTCCCATGAATTTCCAATATTCAAAAGTGTGTTTTTTTGACAATAGGCGACATTCTTCCAAATTTTGACTTTTGGAATTTTAAAAAGGACTTTGCTCCTTTTTCCGAAAATTGTAGGAGATAAGCGAAAAAACATTATTGGAGAGCACTCTTCCGGCCATTTCTATGAATGTCCAATATTCAAAAGTCTTAACAGTGTGTTTTTTTGAAAATTGGCGACATTTTTCCAAATTTCGACTTTTGAAATTTTAAAAAGGACTTTGCTCCTTTTTCCGAAAATGGTAGAAAATTTGCGAAAAAAAATTATTGCGAAACACTATTCCGGCCATTCCTATGAATGTCCAATATTCAAAAGTGTGTTTTTTTGACAATAGGCGACATTCTTCCAAATTTCGACTTTTGGAATTTTAAAAAGGACTTTGCTCCTTTTTCCGAAAATTGTAGGAGATAAGCGAAAAAACATTATTGGAGAACACTCTTCCGGCCGTTTCTATGAATGTCCAATATTCTAAAGTCTTAACAGTGTGTTTTTTTGAAAATTGGCGACATTTTTCCAAATTTCGACTTTTGAAATTTTAAAAAGGACTTTGCTCCTTTTTCCGAAAATGGTAGAAAATTTGCGAAAAAAAATTATTGCGAAACACTATTCCGGCCATTCCTATGAATGTCCAATATTCAAAAGTGTGTTTTTTTGACAATAGGCGACATTCTTCCAAATTTCGACTTTTGAAATTTTAAAGAGGACTTTGCTCCTTTTTCCGAAAATGGTAGAAAATTTGCGAAAAAAAATTATTGGGGAACACTATTCCGGCCATTCCTATGAATATCCAATATTCAAAAGTGTGTTTTTCTCACAATAGGCGACATTCTTCCAAATTTCGACTTTTGAAATTTTAAAGAGGACTTTGCTCCTTTTTCCGAAAATGGTAGAAAATTTGCGAAAAAAAATTATTGGGGAACACTATTCCGGCCATTCCTATGAATGTCCAATATTCAAAAGTGTGTTTTTTGACAATAGGCGACATTCTTCCAAATTTCGACTTTTGAAATTTTAAAAAGGACTTTGCTCCTTTTTCCGAAAATTGTAGGAGATAAGCGAAAAAACATTATTGGAGAACACTCTTCCGGCCATTTCTATGAATGTCCAATATTCAAAAGTCTTAACAGTGTGTTTTTTTGAAAATTGGCTACATTTTTCCAAATTTCGACTTTTGAAATTTTAAAAAGGACTTTGCTCCTTTTTCCGAAAATGGTAGAAAATTTGGAAAAAAATTATTGGGGAACACTATTCCGGCCATTCCTATGAATGTCCAATATTCAAAAGTGTGTTTTTTTTGACAATAGGCGACATTCTTCCAAATTTCGACTTTTGAAATTTTTAGAAAGGACTTTGCTCCTTTTTCCGAAAATTGTAGGAGATAAGCGAAAAAACATTATTGGAGAACACTCTTCCGGCCATTTCTATGAATGTCCAATATTCAAAAGTCTTAACAGTGTGTTTTTTTGAAAATTGGCGGCATTTTTCCAAATTTCGACTTTTGAAATTTTAAAAAGGACTTTGCTCCTTTTTCCGAAAATGGTAGAAAATTTGCAAAAAAAAATTATTGGGGAACACTATTCCGGCCATTCCTATGAATGTCCAATATTCAAAAGTGTTTTTTTTTTGACAATAGGCGACATTCTTCCAAATTTCGACTTTTGAAATTTTAAAAAGGACTTTGCTCCTTTTTCCGAAAATGGTAGAAAATTTGCGAAAAAAAATTATTGGGGAACACTATTCCGGCCATTCCTATGAATGTCCAATATTCAAAAGTGTGTTTTTTGACAATAGGCGATATTCTTCCAAATTTCGACTTTTGAAATTTTAGAAAGGACTTTGCTCCTTTTTCCGAAAATTGTAGGAGATAAGCGAAAAAACATTATTGGAGAACACTCTTCCGGCCATTTCTATGAATGTCCAATATTCTAAAGTCTTAACAGTGGGTTTTTTTGAAAATTGGTGACATTCTTCCAAATTTCGACTTTTGAAATTTTAAAAAGGACTTTGCTCCCTTTTCCAAAAATTGTAATAGTTAAGCGAAAAAACATTATTGGAGAACACTCTTCCGGCCATTTCTATGAATGTCCAATATTCAAAAGTCTTAACAGTGTGTTTGTTTTGAAAATTGGCGACATTTTTCCAAATTCGACTTTTGAAATTTTTAGAAAGGACTTTGCTCCTTTTTCCGAAAATGGTAGAAAATTTGAAAAAAAATTATTGGGGAACACTATTCCGGCCATTCCTATGAATGTCCAATATTCAAAAGTGTGTTTTTTTGACAATAGGCGACATTCTTCTAAATTTTGACTTTTGGAATTTTAAAAAGGACTTTGCTCCTTGTTCCGAAAATTGTAGGAGATAAGCGAAAAAACATTATTGGAGAACACTCTTCCGGCCATTTCTATGAATGTCCAATATTCAAAAGTCTTAACAGTGTGTTTTTTTGAAAATTGGCGACATTTTTCCAAATTTCGACTTTTAAAATTTTAAAAAGGACTTTGCTCCTTTTTCCAAAAATGGTAGAAAATTTGCTAAAAAAAATTATTGCGAAACACTATTCCGGCCATTCCTATGAATGTCCAATATTCAAAAGTGTGTTTTTTTAACAATAGGCGACATTCTTCCAAATTTCGACTTTTGAAATTTTAAAAAGGACTTTGCTCCTTTTTCCGAAAATGGTAGGAGATAAGCGAAAAAACATTATTGGAGAACACTCTTCCGGCCATTTCTATGAATGTCCAATATTCAAAAGTCTTAACAGTGTGTTTTTTTGAAAATTGGCGACATTTTTCCAAATTCGACTTTTGAAATTTTAAAAAGGACTTTGCTCCTTTTTCCGAAAATGGTAGGAGATAAGCGAAAAAACATTATTGGAGAACACTCTTCCGGCCATTTCTATGAATGTCCAATATTCAAAAGTCTTAACAGTGTGTTTTTTTGAAAATTGGCGGCATTTTTCCAAATTTCGACTTTTGAAATTTTAAAAAGGACTTTGCTCCTTTTTCCGAAAATGGTAGAAAATTTGCAAAAAAAAATTATTGGGGAACACTATTCCGGCCATTCCTATGAATGTCCAATATTCAAAAGTGTTTTTTTTTTGACAATAGGCGACATTCTTCCAAATTTCGACTTTTGAAATTTTAAAAAGGACTTTGCTCCTTTTTCCGAAAATGGTAGAAAATTTGCGAAAAAAAATTATTGGGGAACACTATTCCGGCCATTCCTATGAATGTCCAATATTCAAAAGTGTGTTTTTTGACAATAGGCGATATTCTTCCAAATTTCGACTTTTGAAATTTTAGAAAGGACTTTGCTCCTTTTTCCGAAAATTGTAGGAGATAAGCGAAAAAACATTATTGGAGAACACTCTTCCGGCCATTTCTATGAATGTCCAATATTCTAAAGTCTTAACAGTGGGTTTTTTTGAAAATTGGTGACATTCTTCCAAATTTCGACTTTTGAAATTTTAAAAAGGACTTTGCTCCCTTTTCCAAAAATTGTAAGAGTTAAGCGAAAAAACATTATTGGAGAACACTCTTCCGGCCATTTCTATGAATGTCCAATATTCAAAAGTCTTAACAGTGTGTTTGTTTTGAAAATTGGCGACATTTTTCCAAATTCGACTTTTGAAATTTTTAGAAAGGACTTTGCTCCTTTTTCCGAAAATGGTAGAAAATTTGGAAAAAAAATTATTGGGGAACACTATTCCGGCCATTCCTATGAATGTCCAATATTCAAAAGTGTGTTTTTTTTGACAATAGGCGACATTCTTCCAAATTTTGACTTTTGGAATTTTAAAAAGGACTTTGCTCCTTTTTCCGAAAATTGTAGGAGATAAGCGAAAAAACATTATTGGAGAGCACTCTTCCGGCCATTTCTATGAATGTCCAATATTCAAAAGTCTTAACAGTGTGTTTTTTTGAAAATTGGCGACATTTTTCCAAATTTCGACTTTTGAAATTTTAAAAAGGACTTTGCTCCTTTTTCCGAAAATGGTAGAAAATTTGCGAAAAAAAATTATTGCGAAACACTATTCCGGCCATTCCTATGAATGTCCAATATTCAAAAGTGTGTTTTTTTGACAATAGGCGACATTCTTCCAAATTTCGACTTTTGAAATTTTAAAAAGGACTTTGCTCCTTTTTCCGAAAATTGTAGGAGATAAGCGAAAAAACATTATTGGAGAACACTCTTCCGGCCATTTCTATGAATGTCCAATATTCAAAAGTCTTAACAGTGTGTTTTTTTGAAAATTGGCGACATTTTTCCAAATTTCAACTTTCGAAATTTTAGAAAGGTCTTTGCTCCTTTTTCCGAAAATGGTAGAAAATTTGCGAAAAAAAATTATTGGGGAACACTATTCCGGCCATTCCTATGAATGTCCAATATTCAAAAGTGTGTTTTTTTGACAATAGGCGACATTCTTCCAAATTTCGACTTTTGAAATTTTAAAAAGGACTTTGCTCCTTTTTCCGAAAATGGTAGAAAATTTGGGAAAAAAAATTATTGGGGAACACTATTCCGGCCATTCCTATGAATGTCCAATATTCAAAAGTGTGTTTTATGGACAATAGGCGACATTCTTCCAAATTTTGACTTTTGAAATTTTAAAAAGGACTTTGCTCCTTTTTCCGAAAATTGTAGGAGATAAGCGAAAAAACATTATTGGAGAACACTCTTCCGGCCATTTCTATGAATGTCCAATATTCAAAAGTCTTAACAGTGTGTTTTTTTGAAAATTGGCGGCATTTTTCCAAATTTCGACTTTTGAAATTTTAAAAAGGACTTTGCTCCTTTTTCCGAAAATGGTAGAAAATTTGCGAAAAAAAATTATTGCGAAACACTATTCCGGCCATTCCTATGAATGTCCAATATTCAAAAGTGTGTTTTTTTTGACAATAGGCGACATTCTTCCAAATTTTGACTTTTGAAATTTTAAAAAGGACTTTGCTCCTTTTTCCGAAAATTGTAGGAGATAAGCGAAAAAACATTATTGGAGAACACTCTTCCGGCCATTTCTATGAATGTCCAATATTCAAAAGTCTTAACAGTGTGTTTTTTTGAAAATTGGCGGCATTTTTCCAAATTTCGACTTTTGGAATTTTAAAAAGGACTTTGCTCCTTTTTCCGAAAATTGTAGGAGATAAGCGAAAAAACATTATTGGAGAGCACTCTTCCGGCCATTTCTATGAATGTCCAATATTCAAAAGTCTTAACAGTGTGTTTTTTTGACAATAGGCGACATTCTTCCAAATTTCGACTTTTGAAATTTTAAAAAGGACTTTGCTCCTTTTTCCGAAAATTGTAGGAGATAAGCGAAAAAACATTATTGGAGAACACTCTTCCGGCCATTTCTATGAATGTCCAATATTCAAAAGTCTTAACAGTGTGTTTTTTTGAAAATTGGCGACATTTTTCAAATTTCAACTTTCGAAATTTTAGAAAGGTCTTTGCTCCTTTTTCCGAAAATGGTAGAAAATTTGGGAAAAAAAATTATTGGGGAACACTATTCCGGCCATTCCTATGAATGTCCAATATTCAAAAGTGTGTTTTATGGACAATAGGCGACATTCTTCCAAATTTTGACTTTTGAAATTTTAAAAAGGACTTTGCTCCTTTTTCCGAAAATTGTAGGAGATAAGCGAAAAAACTTTATTGGAGAGCACTCTTCCGGCCATTTCTATGAATGTCCAATATTCAAACGTCTTAACAGTGTGTTTTTTTGAAAATTGGCGGCATTTTTCCAAATTTCGACTTTTGGAATTTTAAAAAGGACTTTGCTCCTTTTTCCGAAAATTGTAGGAGATAAGCGAAAAAACATTATTGGAGAGCACTCTTCCGGCCATTTCTATGAATGTCCAATATTCAAAAGTCTTAACAGTGTGTTTTTTTGACAATAGGCGACATTCTTCCAAATTTTGACTTTTGGAATTTTAAAAAGGACTTTGCTCCTTTTTCCGAAAATTGTAGGAGATAAGCGAAAAAACATTATTGGAGAGCACTCTTCCGGCCATTTCTATGAATGTCCAATATTCAAAAGTCTTAACAGTGTGTTTTTTTGACAATAGGCGACATTCTTCCAAATTTCGACTTTTGAAATTTTAAAAAGGACTTTGCTCCTTTTTCCGAAAATTGTAGGAGATAAGCGAAAAAACATTATTGGAGAACACTCTTCCGGCCATTTCTATGAATGTCCAATATTCAAAAGTCTTAACAGTGTGTTTTTTTGAAAATTGGCGACATTTTTCCAAATTTCAACTTTCGAAATTTTAGAAAGGTCTTTGCTCCTTTTTCCGAAAATGGTAGAAAATTTGCGAAAAAAAATTATTGGGGAACACTATTCCGGCCATTCCTATGAATGTCCAATATTCAAAAGTGTGTTTTTTTGACAATAGGCGACATTCTTCCAAATTTCGACTTTTGAAATTTTAAAAAGGACTTTGCTCCTTTTTCCGAAAATGGTAGAAAATTTGGGAAAAAAAATTATTGGGGAACACTATTCCGGCCATTCCTATGAATGTCCAATATTCAAAAGTGTGTTTTATGGACAATAGGCGACATTCATCCAAATTTTGACTTTTGAAATTTTAAAAAGGACTTTGCTCCTTTTTCCGAAAATTGTAGGAGATAAGCGAAAAAACATTATTGGAGAACACTCTTCCGGCCATTTCTATGAATGTCCAATATTCAAAAGTCTTAACAGTGTGTTTTTTTGAAAATTGGCGGCATTTTTCCAAATTTCGACTTTTGAAATTTTAAAAAGGACTTTGCTCCTTTTTCCGAAAATGGTAGAAAATTTGCGAAAAAAAATTATTGGGGAACACTATTCCGGCCATTCCTATGAATGTCCAATATTCAAAAGTGTGTTTTATGGACAATAGGCGACATTCTTCCAAATTTTGACTTTTGAAATTTTAAAAAGGACTTTGCTCCTTTTTCCGAAAATTGTAGGAGATAAGCGAAAAAACATTATTGGAGAACACTCTTCCGGCCATTTCTATGAATGTCCAATATTCAAAAGTCTTAACAGTGTGTTTTTTTGAAAATTGGCGACATTTTTCCAAATTTCGACTTTTGAAATTTTAAAAAGGACTTTGCTCCTTTTTCCGAAAATGGTAGAAAATTTGCGAAAAAAAATTATTGCGAAACACTATTCCGGCCATTCCTATGAATGTCCAATATTCAAAAGTGTGTTTTATGGACAATAGGCGACATTCTTCCAAATTTTGACTTTTGAAATTTTAAAAAGGACTTTGCTCCTTTTTCCGAAAATTGTAGGAGATAAGCGAAAAAACATTATTGGAGAACACTCTTCCGGCCATTTCTATGAATGTCCAATATTCAAAAGTCTTAACAGTGTGTTTTTTTGAAAATTGGCGGCATTTTTCCAAATTTCGACTTTTGAAATTTTTAGAAAGGACTTTGCTCCTTTCTCCGAAAATGGTAGAAAATTTGCGAAAAAAAATTATTGGGGAACACTATTCCGGCCATTCCCATGAATTTCCAATATTCAAAAGTGTGTTTTTTTGACAATAGGCGACATTCTTCCAAATTTTGACTTTTGGAATTTTAAAAAGGACTTTGCTCCTTTTTCCGAAAATTGTAGGAGATAAGCGAAAAAACATTATTGGAGAGCACTCTTCCGGCCATTTCTATGAATGTCCAATATTCAAAAGTCTTAACAGTGTGTTTTTTTGAAAATTGGCGACATTTTTCCAAATTTCGACTTTTGAAATTTTAAAAAGGACTTTGCTCCTTTTTCCGAAAATGGTAGAAAATTTGCGAAAAAAAATTATTGCGAAACACTATTCCGGCCATTCCTATGAATGTCCAATATTCAAAAGTGTGTTTTTTTGACAATAGGCGACATTTTTCCAAATTTCGACTTTTTCAAAAAAGTCTTATTCAAAAGTCCAATATTCAAAAGTCTTAACAGTGTGTTTTTTTGAAAATTGGTGACATTTTTCCAAATTTCGACTTTTGAAATTTTAAAAAGGACTTTGCTCCTTTTTCCGAAAATGGTAGAAAATTTGCGAAAAAAAATTATTGGAGAACACTATTCCGGCCATTCCTATGAATGTCCAATATTCAAAAGTGTGTTTTTTTGACAATAGGCGACATTCTTCCAAATTTCGACTTTTGAAATTTTAAAAAGGACTTTGCTCCTTTTTCCGAAAATGGTAGAAAATTTGCGAAAAAAAATTATTGGGGAACACTATTCCGGCCATTCCTATGAATGTTCAATATTCAAAAATGGGTTTTTTTGACAATAGGCGACATTCTTCCAAATTTCGACTTTTGAAATTTTAGAAAGGACTTTGCTCCTTTTTCCGAAAATTGTAGGAGATAAGCGAAAAAACATTATTGGAGAACACTCTTCCGGCCATTTCTATGAATGTCCAATATTCAAAAGTGTGTTTTTTTGAAAATTGGCGACATTTTTCCAAATTTCGACTTTTGAAATTTTAGAAAGGACTTTGCTCCTTTTTCCGAAAATGGTAGAAAATTTGCGAAAAAAAATTATTGGGGAACACTATTCCGGCCATTCCTATGAATGTCCAATATTCAAAAGTGTGTTTTTTTTGACAATAGGCGACATTCTTCCAAATTTCGACTTTTGAAATTTTAGAAAGGACTTTGCTCCTTTTTCCGAAACTGGTAGAAAATTTGCGAAAAAAAATTATTGGGGAACACTATTCCGGCCATTCCTATGAATGTCCAATATTCAAAAGTGTGTTTTTTTGACAATAGGCGACATTCTTCCAAATTTCGACTTTTGAAATTTTAGAAAGGATTTTGCTCCTTTTTCCGAAAATTGTAGGAGATAAGCGAAAAAACATTATTGGAGAACACTCTTCCGGCCATTTCTATGAATGTCCAATATTCAAAAGTCTTAACAGTGTGTTTTTTTGACAATAGGCGACATTCTTCCAAATTTCAACTTTTGAAATTTTAAAAAGGACTTTGCTCCTTTTTCCGAAAATGGTAGAAAATTTGCAAAAAAAAATTATTGGGGAACACTATTCCGGCCATTCCTATGAATGTCCAATATTCAAAAGTGTGTTTTTTTGACAATAGGCGACATTCTTCCAAATTTCGACTTTTGAGATTTTAGAAAGGACTTTGCTCCTTTTTCCGAAAATGGTAGAAAATTTGGGAAAAAAATTATTAGGGAACACTATTCCGGCCATTCCCATGAATGTCCAATATTCAAAAGTGTGTTTCTTTTGACAATAGGCGACATTCTTTAAAATTTTGACTTTTGGAATTTTAAAAAGGACTTTGCTCCTTTTTCCGAAAATTGTAGGAGATAAGCGAAAAAACATTATTGAAGAACACTCTTCCGGCCATTTCTATGAATGTCCAATATTCAAAAGTGTGTTTTTTTGACAATAGGCGACATTCTTCCAAATTTCGACTTTTGAAATTTTAAAAAGGACTTTGCGCCTTTTTCCGAAAATGGTAGAAAATTTGCGAAAAAAAATTATTGGGGAACACTATTCCGGCCATTCCTATGAATGTCCAATATTCAAAAGTGTGTTTTTTTGACAATAGGCGACATTCTTCCAAATTTCGACTTTTGAAATTTTAAAAAGGACTTTGCTCCTTTTTCCGAAAATGGTAGAAAATTTGCGAAAAAAAATTATTGGGGAACACTATTCCGGCCATTCCTATGAATATCCAATATTCAAAAGTGTGTTTTTTGACAATAGGCGACATTCTTCCAAATTTCGACTTTTGAAATTTTAAAGAGGACTTTGCTCCTTTTTCCGAAAATGGTAGAAAATTTGCGAAAAAAAATTATTGGGGAACACTATTCCGGCCATTCCTATGAATATCCAATATTCAAAAGTGTGTTTTTCTCACAATAGGCGACATTCTTCCAAATTTCGACTTTTGAAATTTTAAAGAGGACTTTGCTCCTTTTTCCGAAAATGGTAGAAAATTTGCGAAAAAAAATTATTGGGGAACACTATTCCGGCCATTCCTATGAATGTCCAATATTCAAAAGTGTGTTTTTTGACAATAGGCGACATTCTTCCAAATTTTGACTTTTGGAATTTTAAAAAGGACTTTGCTCCTTTTTCCGAAAATTGTAGGAGATAAGCGAAAAAACATTATTGGAGAACACTCTTCCGGCCATTTCTATGAATGTCCAATATTCAAAAGTCTTAACAGTGTGTTTTTTTGAAAATTGGCGACATTTTTCCAAATTTCGACTTTTGAAATTTTAAAAAGGACTTTGCTCCTTTTTCCGAAAATGGTAGAAAATTTGCGAAAAAAAATTATTGCGAAACACTATTCCGGCCATTCCTATGAATGTCCAATATTCAAAAGTGTGTTTTTTTTGACAATAGGCAACATTCTTCCAAATTTCGACTTTTGAAATTTTTAGAAAGGACTTTGCTCCTTTTTCCGAAAATTGTAAGAGATAAGCGAAAAAACATTATTGGAGAACACTCTTCCGGCCATTTCTATGAATGTCCAATATTCAAAAGTCTTAACAGTGTGTTTTTTTGAAAATTGGCGACATTCTTCCAAATTTCGACTTTTGAAATTTTAAAAAGGACTTTGCTATTTTTTCCATAAATGGTAGAAAATTTGCGAAAAAAAATTATTGGGGAACACTATTCCGGCCATTCCCATGAATGTCCAATATTCAAAAGTGTGTTTTTTGACAATAGGCGACATTCTTCCAAATTTTGACTTTTGGAATTTTAAAAAGGACTTTGCTCCTTTTTCCGAAAATTGTAGGAGATAAGCGAAAAAACATTATTGGAGAACACTCTTCCGGCCATTTCTATGAATGTCCAATATTCTAAAGTCTTAACAGTGTGTTTTTTTGAAAATTAGCGACATTTTTCCAAATTTCGACTTTTGAAATTTTAAAAAGGACTTTGCTCCTTTTTCCGAAAATGGTAGAAAATTTGCGAAAAAAAAATTATTGCGAAACACTATTCCGGCCATTCCTATGAATGTCCAATATTCAAAAGTGTGTTTTTTTGACAATAGGCGACATTCTTCCAAATTTCGACTTTTGAAATTTTAAAAAGGACTTTGCTCCTTTTTCCGAAAATTGTAGAAGATAAGCGAAAAAACATTATTGGAGAACACTCTTCCGGCCATTTCTATGAATGTCCAATATTCAAAAGTCTTAACAGTGTGTTTTTTTGAAAATTGGCGACATTTTTCCAAATTTCGACTTTTGAAATTTTAAAAAGGACTTTGCTCCTTTTTCCCAAAATGGTAGAAAATTTGCGAAAAAAAATTATTGCGAAACACTATTCCGGCCATTCCTATGAATGTCCAATATTCAAAAGTGTGTTTTTTTGACAATAGGCGACATTCTTCCAAATTTCGACTTTTGAAATTTTAAAAAGGACTTTGCTCCTTTTTCCGAAAATTGTAGAAGATAAGCGAAAAAACATTATTGGAGAACACTCTTCCGGCCATTTCTATGAATGTCCAATATTCAAAAGTCTTAACAGTGTGTTTTTTTGAAAATTGGCCAAATTTGAAAATTTTTCCAAATTTAAACTTTTGAAATTTTAGAAAGGACTTTGCTCCTTTTTCCGAAAATGGTAGAAAATTTGCGAAAAAAATTATTGGGGAACACTATTCCGGCCATTCCTATGAATGTCCAATATTCAAAAGTGTGTTTTTTTGAAAATTGGCGACATTTTTCCAAATTTCGACTTTTGAAATTTTAAAAAGGACTTTGCTCCTTTTTCCGAAAATGGTAGAAAATTTGGGAAAAAAAATTATTGGGGAATACTATTCCGGCCATTCCCATGAATGTCCAATATTCACAAGTGTGTTTTTTTGACAATAGGCGACATTCTTCCAAATTTTGACTTTTGGAATTTTAAAAAGGACTTTGCTCCTTTTTCCGAAAATTGTAGAAGATAAGCGAAAAAACATTATTGGAGAACACTCTTCCGGCCATTTCTATGAATGTCCAATATTCAAAAGTCTTAACAGTGTGTTTTTTTGAAAATTGGCGACATTTTTCCAAATTTCGACTTTTGAAATTTTAAAAAGGACTTTGCTCCTTTTTCCGAAAATGGTAGAAAATTTGGAAAAAAAAATTATTGGGGAACACTATTCCGGCCATTCCTATGAATGTCCAATATTCAAAAGTGTGTTTTTTTTGACAATAGGCGACATTCTTCCAAATTTCGACTTTTGAAATTTTTAGAAAGGACTTTGCTCTTTTTTCCGAAAATGGTAGAAAATTTGCGAAAAAAAATTATTGCGGAACACTATTCCGGCCATTCCCATGAATGTCCAATATTCAAAAGTGTGTTTTTTTGACAATAGGCGACATTCTTCCAAATTTTGACTTTTGGAATTTTAAGAAGGACTTTGCTCCTTTTTCCGAAAATTGTAGGAGATAAGCGAAAAAACATTATTGGAGAACACTCTTCCGGCCATTTCTATGAATGTCCAATATTCAAAAGTCTTAACAGTGTGTTTTTTTGAAAATTGGCGACATTTTTCCAAATTTCGACTTTTGAAACTTTAAAAAGGACTTTGTTCCTTTTTCCGAAAATGGTAGAAAATTTGCGAAAAAAAATTATTGCGAAACACTATTCCGGCCATTCCTATGAATGTCCAATATTCAAAAGTGTGTTTTTTTGACAATAGGCGACATTCTTCCAAATTTCGACTTTTGAAATTTTAAAAAGGACTTTGCTATTTTTTCCATAAATGGTAGAAAATTTGCGAAAAAAAATTATTGGGGAACACTATTCCTTCCATTCCTATGAATGTCCAATATTCAAAAGTGTGTTTTTTTTGACAATAGGCGACATATTTCCAAATTTCGACTTTTGAAACTTTAAAAAGGACTTTGCTCCTTTTTCCGAAAATGGTAGAAAATTTGCGAAAAAAAATTATTGCGGAACACTATTCCGGCCATTCTAATGAATGTCCAATATTCAAAAGTGTGTTTTTTTGACAATAGGCGACATTCTTCCAAATTTTGACTTTTGGAATTTTAAAAAGGACTTTGCTCCTTTTTCCGAAAATTGTAGGAGATAAGCGAAAAAACATTATTGGAGAACACTCTTCCGGCCATTTCTATGAATGTCCAATATTCTAAAGTCTTAACAGTGTGTTTTTTTGAAAATTGGTGACATTTTTCCAAATTTCGACTTTTAAAATTTTAAAAAGGACTTTGCTCCTTTTTCCGAAAATGGTAGGAGATAAGCGAAAAAACATTATTGGAGAACACTCTTCCGGCCATTTCTATGAATATCCAATATTCTAAAGTCTTAACAGTGTGTTTTTTTGAAAATTGGCGACATTTTTCCAAATTTCGACTTTTGAAATTTTAAAAAGGACTTTGCTCCTTTTTCCGAAAATGGTAGAAAATTTGCGAAAAAAAAATTATTGCGAAACACTATTCCGGCCATTCCTATGAATGTCCAATATTCAAAAGTGTGTTTTTTTGATAATAGGCGACATTCTTCCAAATTTCGACTTTTGAAATTTTAAAAAGGACTTTGCTCCTTTTTCCGAAAATTGTAGAAGTTAAGCGAAAAAACATTATTGGAGAACACTCTTCCGGCCATTTCTATGAATGTCCAATATTCAAAAGTCTTAACAGTGTGTTTTTTTGAAAATTGGCGACATTTTTCCAAATTTCGACTTTTGAAATTTTAAAAAGGACTTTGCTCCTTTTTCCGAAAATGGTAGAAAATTTGCGAAAAAAAAATTATTGCGAAACACTATTCCGGCCATTCCTATGAATGTCCAATATTCAAAAGTGGGTTTTTTTGACAATAGGCGACATTCTTCCAAATTTCGACTTTTGAAATTTTAAAAAGGACTTTGCTCCTTTTTCTGAAAATTGTAGAAGATAAGCGAAAAAACATTATTGGAGAACACTCTTCCGGCCATTTCTATGAATGTCCAATATTCAAAAGTCTTAACAGTGTGTTTTTTTGAAAATTGGCGACATTTTTCCAAATTTCGACTTTTGAAATTTTACAAGAGACTTTGCTCCTTTTTCCGAAAATGGTAGAAAATTTGGAAAAAAAAATTATTGGGGAACACTATTCCGGCCATTCCTATGAATGTCCAATATTCAAAAGTGTGTTTTTTTGACAATAGGCGACATTCTTCCAAATTTCGACTTTTGAAATTTTTAGAAAGGACTTTGCTCCTTTTTCCGAAAATGGTAGAAAATTTGCGAAAAAAAATTATTGCGGAACACTATTCCGGCCATTCCCATGAATGTCCAATATTCAAAAGTGTGTTTTTTTGACAATAGGCGACATTCTTCCAAATTTTGACTTTTGGAATTTTAAAAGGACTTTGCTCCTTTTTCCGAAAATTGTAGGAGATAAGCGAAAAAACATTATTGGAGAACACTCTTCCGGCCATTTCTATGAATGTCCAATATTCAAAAGTCTTAACAGTGTGTTTTTTTGAAAATTGGCGACATTTTTCCAAATTTCGACTTTTGAAACTTTAAAAAGGACTTTGCTCCTTTTTCCGAAAATGGTAGAAAATTTGCGAAAAAAAATTATTGCGAAACACTATTCCGGCCATTCCTATGAATGTCCAATATTCAAAAGTGTGTTTTTTTGACAATAGGCGACATTCTTCCAAATTTCGACTTTTGAAATTTTAGAAAGGACTTTGCTTCTTTTTCCGAAACTGGTAGAAAATTTGCGAAAATAAATTATTGGGGAACACTATTCCGGCCATTCCTATGAATGTCCAATATTCAAAAGTCTTAACAGTGTGTTTTTTTGAAAATTGGCGACATTCTTCCAAATTTCGACTTTTGAAATTTTAAAAAGGACTTTGCTCCTTTTTCCGAAAATGGTAGAAAATTTGCGAAAAAAAATTATTGGGGAACACTATTCCGGCCATTCCTATGAATGTCCAATATTCAAAAGTGTGTTTTTTTGACAATAGGCGACATTTTTCCAAATTTCGACTTTTGAAACTTTAAAAAGGACTTTGCTCCTTTTTCCGAAAATGGTAGAAAATTTGCGAAAAAAAATTATTGCGAAACACTATTCCGGCCATTCCTATGAATGTCCAATATTCAAAAGTGTTTTTTTTTTTGACAATAGGCGACATTCTTCCAAATTTCGACTTTTGAAATTTTAAAAAGGACTTTGCTCCTTTTTCCGAAAATTGTAGGAGTTAAGCGAAAAAACATTATTGGAGAACACTCTTCCGGCCATTGCTATGAATGTCCAATATTCAAAAGTCTTAACAGTGTGTTTTTTTGAAAATTGGCGACATTTTTCCAAATTTCGACTTTTGAAATTTTAAAAAGGACTTTGCTATTTTTTCCATAAATGGTAGAAAATTTGCGAAAAAAAATTATTGGGGAACACTATTCCGGCCATTCCTATGAATGTCCAATATTCAAAAGTGTGTTTTTTTGACAATAGGCGACATTTTTCCAAATTTCGACTTTTGAAACTTTAAAAAGGACTTTGCTCCTTTTTCCGAAAATGGTAGAAAATTTGCGAAAAAAAATTATTGCGGAACACTATTCCGGCCATTCCCATGAATGTCCAATATTCAAAAGTGTGTTTTTTTGACAATAGGCGACATTCTTCCAAATTTTGACTTTTGGAATTTTAAAAAGGACTTTGCTCCTTTTTCCGAAAATTGTAGGAGATAAGCGAAAAAACATTATTGGAGAACACTCTTCCGGCCATTTCTATGAATGTCCAATATTCTAAAGTCTTAACAGTGTGTTTTTTTGAAAATTGGTGACATATTTCCAAATTTCGACTTTTGAAATTTTAAAAAGGACTTTGCTCCTTTTTCCGAAAATGGTAGAAAATTTGCGAAAAAAAAATTATTGCGAAACACTATTCCGGCCATTCCTATGAATGTCCAATATTCAAAAGTGTTTTTTTTTTGACAATAGGCGACATTCTTCCAAATTTCGACTTTTGAAATTTTAAAAAGGACTTAGCTCCTTTTTCCGAAAATTGTAGGAGTTAAGCGAAAAAACATTATTGGAGAACACTCTTCCGGCCATTGCTATGAATGTCCAATATTCAAAAGTCTTAACAGTGTGTTTTTTTGAAAATTGGCGACATTTTTCCAAATTCGACTTTTGAAATTTTAAAAAGGACTTTGCTCCTTTTTCCGAAAATTGTAGAAGATAAGCGAAAAAACATTATTGGAGAACACTCTTCCGGCCATTTCTATGAATGTCCAATATTCAAAAGTCTTAACAGTGTGTTTTTTTGAAAATTGGCGACATTTTTCCAAATTTCGACTTTTGAAATTTTACAAGAGACTTTGCTCCTTTTTCCGAAAATGGTAGAAAATTTGGAAAAAAAAATTATTGGGGAACACTATTCCGGCCATTCCTATAAATTTCCAATATTCAAAAGTGTGTTTTTTTGACAATAGGCGACATTCTTCCAAATTTCGACTTTTGAAATTTTAAAAAGGACTTTGCTCCTTTTTCTGAAAATTGTAGAAGATAAGCGAAAAAACATTATTGGAGAACACTCTTCCGGCCATTTCTATGAATGTCCAATATTCAAAAGTCTTAACAGTGTGTTTTTTTGAAAATTGGCGACATTTTTCCAAATTTCGACTTTTGAAATTTTACAAGAGACTTTGCTCCTTTTTCCGAAAATGGTAGAAAATTTGGAAAAAAAAATTATTGGGGAACACTATTCCGGCCATTCCTATAAATTTCCAATATTCAAAAGTGTGTTTTTTTGACAATAGGCGACATTCTTCCAAATTTCGACTTTTGAAATTTTTAGAAAGGACTTTGCTCCTTTTTCCGAAAATGGTAGAAAATTTGCGAAAAAAAATTATTGCGGAACACTATTCCGGCCATTCCCATGAATGTCCAATATTCAAAAGTGTGTTTTTTTGACAATAGGCGACATTCTTCCAAATTTTGACTTTTGGAATTTTAAAAGGACTTTGCTCCTTTTTCCGAAAATTGTAGGAGATAAGCGAAAAAACATTATTGGAGAACACTCTTCCGGCCATTTCTATGAATGTCCAATATTCAAAAGTCTTAACAGTGTGTTTTTTTGAAAATTGGCGACATTTTTCCAAATTTCGACTTTTGAAACTTTAAAAAGGACTTTGCTCCTTTTTCCGAAAATGGTAGAAAATTTGCGAAAAAAAATTATTGCGAAACACTATTCCGGCCATTCCTATGAATGTCCAATATTCAAAAGTGTGTTTTTTTGACAATAGGCGACATTCTTCCAAATTTCGACTTTTGAAATTTTAGAAAGGACTTTGCTTCTTTTTCCGAAACTGGTAGAAAATTTGCGAAAATAAATTATTGGGGAACACTATTCCGGCCATTCCTATGAATGTCCAATATTCAAAAGTCTTAACAGTGTGTTTTTTTGAAAATTGGCGACATTCTTCCAAATTTCGACTTTTGAAATTTTAAAAAGGACTTTGCTCCTTTTTCCGAAAATGGTAGAAAATTTGCGAAAAAAAATTATTGGGGAACACCATTTCGGCCATTCCTATGAATGTCCAATATTCAAAAGTGTGTTTTTTTGACAATAGGCGACATTCTTCCAAATTTCGACTTTTGAAATTTTAAAAAGGACTTTGCTCCTTTTTCCGAAAATTGTAGGAGTTAAGCGAAAAAACATTATTGGAGAACACTCTTCCGGCCATTGCTATGAATGTCCAATATTCAAAAGTCTTAACAGTGTGTTTTTTTGAAAATTGGCGACATTTTTCCAAATTTCGACTTTTGAAATTTTAAAAAAAACTTTGCTATTTTTTCCATAAATGGTAGAAAATTTGCGAAAAAAAATTATTGGGGAACACTATTCCGGCCATTCCTATGAATGTCCAATATTCAAAAATGTGTTTTTTTGACAATAGGCGACATTTTTCCAAATTTCGACTTTTGAAACTTTAAAAAGGACTTTGCTCCTTTTTCCGAAAATGGTAGAAAATTTGCGAAAAAAAATTATTGCGGAACACTATTCCGGCCATTCCCATGAATGTCCAATATTCAAAAGTGTGTTTTTTTGACAATAGGCGACATTCTTCCAAATTTCGACTTTTGAAACTTTAAAAAGGACTTTGCTCCTTTTTCCGAAAATGGTAGAAAATTTGCGAAAAAAAAATTATTGCGAAACACTATTCCGGCCATTCCTATAAATTTCCAATATTCAAAAGTGTGTTTTTTTGACAATAGGCGACATTCTTCCAAATTTCGACTTTTGAAATTTTAGAAAGGACTTTGCTCCTTTTTCTGAAAATTGTAGAAGATAAGCGAAAAAACATTATTGGAGAACACTCTTCCGGCCATTTCTATGAATGTCCAATATTCAAAAGTCTTAACAGTGTGTTTTTTTGAAAATTGGCGACATTTTTCCAAATTTCGACTTTTGAAATTTTACAAGAGACTTTGCTCCTTTTTCCGAAAATGGTAGAAAATTTGGAAAAAAAAATTATTGGGGAACACTATTCCGGCCATTCCTATAAATTTCCAATATTCAAAAGTGAGTTTTTTTGACAATAGGCGACATTCTTCCAAATTTCGACTTTTGAAATTTTTAGAAAGGACTTTGCTCCTTTTTCCGAAAATGGTAGAAAATTTGCGAAAAAAAATTATTGCGGAACACTATTCCGGCCATTCCCATGAATGTCCAATATTCAAAAGTGTGTTTTTTTGACAATAGGCGACATTCTTCCAAATTTTGACTTTTGGAATTTTAAAAGGACTTTGCTCCTTTTTCCGAAAATTGTAGGAGATAAGCGAAAAAACATTATTGGAGAACACTCTTCCGGCCATTTCTATGAATGTCCAATATTCAAAAGTCTTAACAGTGTGTTTTTTTGAAAATTGGCGACATTTTTCCAAATTTCGACTTTTGAAACTTTAAAAAGGACTTTGCTCCTTTTTCCGAAAATGGTAGAAAATTTGCGAAAAAAAATTATTGCGAAACACTATTCCGGCCATTCCTATGAATGTCCAATATTCAAAAGTGTGTTTTTTTGACAATAGGCGACATTCTTCCAAATTTCGACTTTTGAAATTTTAGAAAGGACTTTGCTTCTTTTTCCGAAACTGGTAGAAAATTTGCGAAAATAAATTATTGGGGAACACTATTCCGGCCATTTCTATGAATGTCCAATATTCAAAAGTCTTAACAGTGTGTTTTTTTGAAAATTGGCGACATTCTTCCAAATTTCGACTTTTGAAATTTTAAAAAGGACTTTGCTCCTTTTTCCGAAAATGGTAGAAAATTTGCGAAAAAAAATTATTGGGGAACACTATTTCGGCCATTCCTATGAATGTCCAATATTCAAAAGTGTGTTTTTTTGACAATAGGCGACATTTTTCCAAATTTCGACTTTTGAAACTTTAAAAAGGACTTTGCTCCTTTTTCCGAAAATGGTAGAAAATTTGCGAAAAAAAAATTATTGCGAAACACTATTCCGGCCATTCCTATGAATGTCCAATATTCAAAAGTGTTTTTTTTGACAATAGGCGACATTCTTCCAAATTTCGACTTTTGAAATTTTAAAAAGGACTTTGCTCCTTTTTCCGAAAATTGTAGGAGTTAAGCGAAAAAACATTATTGGAGAACACTCTTCCGGCCATTGCTATGAATGTCCAATATTCAAAAGTCTTAACAGTGTGTTTTTTTGAAAATTGGCGACATTTTTCCAAATTTCGACTTTTGAAATTTTAAAAAGGACTTTGCTATTTTTTCCATAAATGGTAGAAAATTTGCGAAAAAAAATTATTGGGGAACACTATTCCGGCCATTCCTATGAATGTCCAATATTCAAAAGTGTGTTTTTTTGACAATAGGCGACATTTTTCCAAATTTCGACTTTTGAAACTTTAAAAAGGACTTTGCTCCTTTTTCCGAAAATGGTAGAAAATTTGCGAAAAAAAATTATTGCGGAACACTATTCCGGCCATTCCCATGAATGTCCAATATTCAAAAGTGTGTTTTTTTGACAATAGGCGACATTCTTCCAAATTTTGACTTTTGGAATTTTAAAAAGGACTTTGCTCCTTTTTCCGAAAATTGTAGGAGATAAGCGAAAAAACATTATTGGAGAACACTCTTCCGGCCATTTCTATGAATGTCCAATATTCTAAAGTCTTAACAGTGTGTTTTTTTGAAAATTGGTGACATATTTCCAAATTTCGACTTTTGAAATTTTAAAAAGGACTTTGCTCCTTTTTCCGAAAATGGTAGAAAATTTGCGAAAAAAAAATTATTGCGAAACACTATTCCGGCCATTCCTATGAATGTCCAATATTCAAAAGTGTTTTTTTTTTGACAATAGGCGACATTCTTCCAAATTTCGACTTTTGAAATTTTAAAAAGGACTTTGCTCCTTTTTCCGAAAATTGTAGGAGATAAACGAAAAAACATTATTGGAGAACACTCTTCCGGCCATTTCTATGAATGTCCAATATTCAAAAGTCTTAACAGTGTGTTTTTTTGAAAATTGGCGACATTTTTCCAAATTTCAACTTTTGAAATTTTAGAAAGGACTTTGCTCCTTTTTCCGAAAATTGTAGGAGATAAGCGAAAAAACATTATTGGAGAACACTCTTCCGGCCATTTCTATGAATGTCCAATATTCAAAAGTCTTAACAGTGTGTTTTTTTGAAAATTGGCGACATTTTTCCAAATTTCGACTTTTAAAATTTTAAAAAGGACTTTGCTCCTTTTTCCAAAAATGGTAGAAAATTTGCGAAAAAAAATTATTGCGAAACACTATTCCGGCCATTCCTATGAATGTCCAATATTCAAAAGTGTGTTTTTTTAACAATAGGCGACATTCTTCCAAATTTCGACTTTTGAAATTTTAAAAAGGACTTTGCTCCTTTTTCCGAAAATGGTAGGAGATAAGCGAAAAAACATTATTGGAGAACACTCTTCCGGCCATTTCTATGAATGTCCAATATTCAAAAGTCTTAACAGTGTGTTTTTTTGAAAATTGGCGACATTTTTCCAAATTCGACTTTTGAAATTTTAAAAAGGACTTTGCTCCTTTTTCCAAAAATGGTAGGAGATAAGCGAAACAACATTATTGGAGAACACTCTTCCGGCCATTTCTATGAATGTCCAATATTCAAAAGTCTTAACAGTGTGTTTTTTTGAAAATTGGCGGCATTTTTCCAAATTTCGACTTTTGAAATTTTAAAAAGGACTTTGCTCCTTTTTCCGAAAATGGTAGAAAATTTGCAAAAAAAAATTATTGGGGAACACTATTCCGGCCATTCCTATGAATGTCCAATATTCAAAAGTGTTTTTTTTTGACAATAGGCGACATTCTTCCAAATTTCGACTTTTGAAATTTTAAAAAGGACTTTGCTCCTTTTTCCGAAAATGGTAGAAAATTTGCGAAAAAAAATTATTGGGGAACACTATTCCGGCCATTCCTATGAATGTCCAATATTCAAAAGTGTGTTTTTTGACAATAGGCGATATTCTTCCAAATTTCGACTTTTGAAATTTTAGAAAGGACTTTGCTCCTTTTTCCGAAAATTGTAGGAGATAAGCGAAAAAACATTATTGGAGAACACTCTTCCGGCCATTTCTATGAATGTCCAATATTCTAAAGTCTTAACAGTGGGTTTTTTTGAAAATTGGTGACATTCTTCCAAATTTCGACTTTTGAAATTTTAAAAAGGACTTTGCTCCCTTTTCCGAAAATTGTAAGAGTTAAGCGAAAAAACATTATTGGAGAACACTCTTCCGGCCATTTCTATGAATGTCCAATATTCAAAAGTCTTAACAGTGTGTTTGTTTTGAAAATTGGCGACATTTTTCCAAATTCGACTTTTGAAATTTTTAGAAAGGACTTTGCTCCTTTTTCCGAAAATGGTAGAAAATTTGGAAAAAAAATTATTGGAGAACACTATTCCGGCCATTCCTATGAATGTCCAATATTCAAAAGTGTGTTTTTTTTTGACAATAGGCGACATTCTTCCAAATTTCGACTTTTGAAATTTTTAGAAAGGACTTTGCTCCTTTCTCCGAAAATGGTAGAAAATTTGCGAAAAAACATTATTGGGGAACACTATTCCGGCCATTCCCATGAATTTCCAATATTCAAAAGTGTGTTTTTTTGACAATAGGCGACATTCTTCCAAATTTTGACTTTTGGAATTTTAAAAAGGACTTTGCTCCTTTTTCCGAAAATTGTAGGAGATAAGCGAAAAAACATTATTGGAGAACACTCTTCCGGCCATTTCTATGAATGTCCAATATTCAAAAGTCTTAACAGTGTGTTCTTTTGAAAATTGGCGACATTTTTCCAAATTTCGACTTTTGAAATTTTAAAAAGGACTTTGCTCCTTTTTCCGAAAATGGTAGAAAATTTGCGAAAAAAAATTATTGCGAAACACTATTCCGGCCATTCCTATGAATGTCCAATATTCAAAAGTGTGTTTTTTTGACAATAGGCGACATTCTTCCAAATTTCGACTTTTGAAATTTTAAAAAGGACTTTGCTCCTTTTTCCGAAAATTGTAGGAGATAAGCGAAAAAACATTATTGGAGAACACTCTTCCGGCCATTTCTATGAATGTCCAATATTCAAAAGTCTTAACAGTGTGTTTTTTTGAAAATTGGCGGCATTTTTCCAAATTTCGACTTTTGAAATTTTAAAAAGGACTTTGCTCCTTTTTCCGAAAATGGTAGAAAATTTGGGAAAAAAAATTATTGGGGAACACTATTCCGGCCATTCCTATGAATGTCCAATATTCAAAAGTGTTTTTTTTTTTGACAATAGGCGACATTCTTCCAAATTTCGACTTTTGAAATTTTAAAAAGGACTTTGCTCCTTTTTCCGAAAATGGTAGAAAATTTGCGAAAAAAAATTATTGCGAAACACTATTCCGGCCATTCCTATGAATATCCAATATTCAAAAGTGTGTTTTTTGACAATAGGCGACATTCTTCCAAATTTCGACTTTTGAAATTTTAGAAAGGACTTTGCTCCTTTTTCCGAAAATTGTAGGAGATAAGCGAAAAAACATTATTGGAGAACACTCTTCCGGCCATTTCTATGAATGTCCAATATTCAAAAGTCTTAACAGTGTGTTTTTTTGAAAATTGGTGACATTTTTCCAAATTTCGACTTTTGAAATTTTAAAAAGGACTTTGCTCCTTTTTCCGAAAATGGTAGAAAATTTGCGAAAAAAAATTATTGGAGAACACTATTCCGGCCATTCCTATGAATGTCCAATATTCAAAAGTGTGTTTTTTTGACAATAGGCGACATTCTTCCAAATTTCGACTTTTGAAATTTTAAAAAGGACTTTGCTCCTTTTTCCGAAAATGGTAGAAAACTTGCGAAAAAAAATTATTGGGGAACACTATTCCGGCCATTCCTATGAATGTTCAATATTCAAAAATGCGTTTTTTTGACAATAGGCGACATTCTTCCAAATTTCGACTTTTGAAATTTTAGAAAGGACTTTGCTCCTTTTTCCGAAAATTGTAGAAGATAAGCGAAAAAACATTATTGGAGAACACTCTTCCGGCCATTTCTATGAATGTCCAATATTCAAAAGTCTTAACAGTGTGTTTTTTTGAAAATTGGCGACATTTTTCCAAATTTCAACTTTTGAAATTTTAGAAAGGACTTTGCTCCTTTTTCCGAAAATGGTAGAAAATTTGCGAAAAAAAATTATTGGGGAACACTATTCCGGCCATTCCTATGAATGTCCAATATTCAAAAGTGTGTTTTTTTTGACAATAGGCGACATTCTTCCAAATTTCGACTTTTGAAATTTTAGAAAGGACTTTGCTCCTTTTTCCGAAACTGGTAGAAAATTTGCGAAAAAAAATTATTGGGGAACACTATTCCGGCCATTCCTATGAATGTCCAATATTCAAAAGTGTGTTTTTTTGACAATAGGCGACATTCTTCCAAATTTCGACTTTTGAAATTTTAGAAAGGATTTTGCTCCTTTTTCCGAAAATTGTAGGAGATAAGCGAAAAAACATTATTGGAGAACACTCTTCCGGCCATTTCTATGAATGTCCAATATTCAAAAGTCTTAACAGTGTGTTTTTTTGACAATAGGCGACATTCTTCCAAATTTCAACTTTTGAAATTTTAAAAAGGACTTTGCTCCTTTTTCCGAAAATGGTAGAAAATTTGCAAAAAAAAATTATTGGGGAACACTATTCCGGCCATTCCTATGAATGTCCAATTTTCAAAAGTGTGTTTTTTTGACAATAGGCGACATTCTTCCAAATTTCGACTTTTGAGATTTTAGAAAGGACTTTGCTCCTTTTTCCGAAAATGGTAGAAAATTTGGGAAAAAAATTATTAGGGAACACTATTCCGGCCATTCCCATGAATGTCCAATATTCAAAAGTGTGTTTTTTTTGACAATAGGCGACATTCTTTAAAATTTTGACTTTTGGAATTTTAAAAAGGACTTTGCTCCTTTTTCCGAAAATTGTAGGAGATAAGCAAAAAAACATTATTGGAGAACACTCTTCCGGCCATTTCTATGAATGTCCAATATTCTAAAGTCTTAACAGTGTGTTTTTTTGAAAATTGGTGACATTCTTCCAAATTTCGACTTTTGAAATTTTAAAAAGGACTTTGCTCCTTTTTCCGAAAATTGTAGGAGTTAAGCGAAAAAACATTATTGGAGAACACTCTTCCGGCCATTTCTATGAATGTCCAATATTCGAAAGTCTTAACAGTGTGTTTTTTTTTGAAAATTGGCGACATTTTTCCAAATTCGACTTTTGAAATTTTAAAAAGGACTTTGCTCCTTTTTCCGAAAATGGTAGAAAATTTGGAAAAAAAATTATTGGGGAACACTATTCCGGCCATTCCTATGAATGTCCAATATTCAAAAGTGTGTTTTTTTTTGACAATAGGCGACATTCTTCCAAATTTCGACTTTTGAAATTTTTAGAAAGGACTTTGCTCCTTTTTCCGAAAATGGTAGAAAATTTGCGAAAAAAAATTATTGGGGAACACTATTCCGGCCATTCCCATGAATGTCCAATATTCAAAAGTGTGTTTTTTTGACAATAGGCGACATTCTTCCAAATTTTGACTTTTGGAATTTTAAAAAGGACTTTGCTCCTTTTTCCGAAAATTGTAGGAGATAAGCGAAAAAACATTATTGGAGAACACTCTTCCGGCCATTTCTATGAATGTCCAATATTCAAAAGTCTTAACAGTGTGTTTTTTTGAAAATTGGCGACATTTTTCCAAATTTCGACTTTTGAAATTTTAAAAAGGACTTTGCTCCTTTTTCCGAAAATGGTAGAAAATTTGCGAAAAAAAATTATTGCGAAACACTATTCCGGCCATTCCTATGAATGTCCAATATTCAAAAGTGTGTTTTTTTGACAATAGGCGACATTCTTCCAAATTTCGACTTTTGAAATTTTAAAAAGGACTTTGCTCCTTTTTCCGAAAATTGTAGGAGATAAGCGAAAAAACATTATTGCGAAACACTATTCCGGCCATTCCTATGAATGTCCAATATTCAAAAGTGTTTTTTTTTTGACAATAGGCGACATTCTTCCAAATTTCGACTTTTGAAATTTTAGAAAGGTCTTTGCTCCTTTTTCCGAAAATGGTAGAAAATTTGCGAAAAAAAATTATTGGGGAACACTATTCCGGCCATTCCTATGAATGTCCAATATTCAAAAGTGTGTTTTTTTGACAATAGGCGACATTCTTCCAAATTTCGACTTTTGAAATTTTAAAAAGGACTTTGCTCCTTTTTCCGAAAATGGTAGAAAATTTGGGAAAAAAAATTATTGGGGAGCACTATTCCGGCCATTCCTATGAATGTCCAATATTCAAAAGTGTGTTTTATGGACAATAGGCGACATTCTTCCAAATTTTGACTTTTGAAATTTTAAAAAGGACTTTGCTCCTTTTTCCGAAAATTGTAGGAGATAAGCGAAAAATCATTATTGGAGAACACTCTTCCGGCCATTTCTATGAATGTCCAATATTCAAAAGTCTTAACAGTGTGTTTTTTTGAAAATTGGCGGCATTTTTCCAAATTTCGACTTTTGAAATTTTAAAAAGGACTTTGCTCCTTTTTCCGAAAATGGTAGAAAATTTGCGAAAAAAAATTATTGGGGAACACTATTCCGGCCATTCCTATGAATGTCCAATATTCAAAAGTGTTTTTTTTTGACAATAGGCGACATTCTTCCAAATTTCGACTTTTGAAATTTTAAAAAGGACTTTGCTCCTTTTTCCGAAAATGGTAGAAAATTTGCGAAAAAAAATTATTGGGGAACACTATTCCGGCCATTCCTATGAATGTCCAATATTCAAAAGTGTTTTTTTTTGACAATAGGCGACATTCTTCCAAATTTCGACTTTTGAAATTTTAAAAAGGACTTTGCTCCTTTTTCCGAAAATGGTAGAAAATTTGCGAAAAAAAATTATTGCGAAACACTATTCCGGCCATTCCTATGAATGTCCAATATTCAAAAGTGTGTTTTTTGACAATAGGCGACATTCTTCCAAATTTCGACTTTTGAAATTTTAGAAAGGACTTTGCTCCTTTTTCCGAAAATTGTAGGAGATAAGCGAAAAAACATTATTGGAGAACACTCTTCCGGCCATTTCTATGAATGTCCAATATTCAAAAGTCTTAACAGTGTGTTTTTTTGAAAATTGGCGGCATTTTTCCAAATTTCGACTTTTGAAATTTTAAAAAGGACTTTGCTCCTTTTTCCGAAAATGGTAGAAAATTTGCGAAAAAAAATTATTGGGGAACACTATTCCGGCCATTCCTATGAATGTCCAATATTCAAAAGTGTTTTTTTTTGACAATAGGCGACATTCTTCCAAATTTCGACTTTTGAAATTTTAAAAAGGACTTTGCTCCTTTTTCCGAAAATGGTAGAAAATTTGCGAAAAAAAATTATTGGGGAACACTATTCCGGCCATTCCTATGAATGTCCAATATTCAAAAGTGTGTTTTTTTGACAATAGGCGACATTCTTCCAAATTTCGACTTTTGAAATTTTAGAAAGGACTTTGCTCCTTTTTCCGAAAATGGTAGAAAATTTGCGAAAAAAAATTATTGGGGAACACTATTCCGGCCATTCCTATGAATGTCCAATATTCAAAAGTGTGTTTTTTTGACAATAGGCGACATTCTTCCAAATTTCGACTTTTGAAATTTTAGAAAGGATTTTGCTCCTTTTTCCGAAAATTGTAGAAGATAAGCGAAAAAACATTATTGGAGAACACTCTTCCGGCCATTTCTATGAATGTCCAATATTCAAAAGTCTTAACAGTGTGTTTTTTTGACAATAGGCGACATTCTTCCAAATTTCAACTTTTGAAATTTTAAAAAGGACTTTGCTCCTTTTTCCGAAAATGGTAGAAAATTTGCAAAAAAAAATTATTGGGGAACACTATTCCGGCCATTCCTATGAATGTCCAATATTCAAAAGTGTGTTTTTTTGACAATAGGCGACATTCTTCCAAATTTCGACTTTTGAAATTTTAGAAAGGACTTTGCTCCTTTTTCCGAAAATTGTAGGAGATAAGCGAAAAAACATTATTGGAGAACACTCTTCCGGCCATTTCTATGAATGTCCAATATTCTAAAGTCTTAACAGTGTGTTTTTTTGAAAATTGGTGACATTCTTCCAAATTTCGACTTTTGAAATTTTAAAAAGGACTTTGCTCCTTTTTCCGAAAATTGTAGGAGTTAAGCGAAAAAACATTATTGGAGAACACTCTTCCGGCCATTTCTATGAATGTCCAATATTCAAAAGTCTTAACAGTGTGTTTTTTTTTGAAAATTGGCGACATTCTTCCAAATTTCGACTTTTGAAATTTTAGAAAGGATTTTGCTCCTTTTTCCGAAAATTGTAGGAGATAAGCGAAAAAACATTATTGGAGAACACTCTTCCGGCCATTTCTATGAATGTCCAATATTCAAAAGTCTTAACAGTGTGTTTTTTTGACAATAGGCGACATTCTTCCAAATTTCGACTTTTGAAATTTTAAAAAGGACTTTGCTCCTTTTTCCGCAAATGGTAGAAAATTTGCGAAAAAAAAATTATTGGGGAACACTATTCCGGCCATTCCCATGAATGTCCAATATTCAAAAGTGTGTTTTTTTTGACAATAGGCGACATTCTTTCAAATTTTGACTTTTGGAATTTTAAAAAGGACTTTGCTCCTTTTTCCGAAAATTGTAGGAGATAAGCGAAAAAACATTATTGGAGAACACTCTTCCGGCCATTTCTATGAATGTCCAATATTCAAAAGTCTTAACAGTGTGTTTTTTTTGAAAATTGGTGACATTCTTCCAAATTTCGACTTTTGAAATTTTAAAAAGGACTTTGCTCCTTTTTCCGAAAATTGTAGGAGTTAAGCGAAAAAACATTATTGGAGAACACTCTTCCGGCCATTTCTATGAATGTCCAATATTCAAAAGTCTTAACAGTGTGTTTTTTTTTGAAAATTGGCGACATTTTTCCAAATTCGACTTTTGAAATTTTAAAAAGGACTTTGCTCCTTTTTCCGAAAATGGTAGAAAATTTGGAAAAAAAATTATTGGGGAACACTATTCCGGCCATTCCTATGAATGTCCAATATTCAAAAGTGTGTTTTTTTTTTGACAATAGGCGACATTCTTCCAAATTTCGACTTTTGAAATTTTTAGAAAGGACTTTGCTCCTTTTTCCGAAAATGGTAGAAAATTTGCGAAAAAAAATTATTGGGGAACACTATTCCGGCCATTCCATGAATGTCCAATATTCAAAAGTGTGTTTTTTTGACAATAGGCGACATTCTTCCAAATTTTGACTTTTGGAATTATAAAAAGGACTTTGCTCCTTTTTCCGAAAATTGTAGGAGATAAGCGAAAAAACATTATTGGAGATTACTCTTCCGGCCATTTCTATGAATGTCCAATATTCAAAAGTCTTAACAGTGTGTTTTTTTGAAAATTGGCGACATTTTTCCAAATTTCGACTTTTGAAATTTTAAAAAGGACTTTGCTCCTTTTTCCGAAAATTGTAGGAGATAAGCGAAAAAACATTATTGGAGAACACTCTTCCGGCCATTTCTATGAATGTCCAATATTCAAAAGTCTTAACAGTGTGTTTTTTTGAAAATTGGCGACATTTTTCCAAATTTCAACTTTTGAAATTTTAGAAAGGTCTTTGCTCCTTTTTCCGAAAATGGTAGAAAATTTGCGAAAAAAAATTATTGGGGAACACTATTCCGGCCATTCCTATGAATGTCCAATATTCAAAAGTGTGTTTTTTTTTGACAATAGGCGACATTCTTCCAAATTTCGACTTTTGAAATTTTTAGAAAGGACTTTGCTCCTTTTTCCGAAAATGGTAAAAAATTTGCGAAAAAAAATTATTGCGAAACACTATTCCGGCCATTCCTATGAATGTCCAATATTCAAAAGTGTGTTTTTTTGACAATAGGCGACATTCTTCCAAATTTCGACTTTTGAAATTTTAAAAAGGGCTTTGCTCCTTTTTCCGAAAATTGTAGGAGATAAGCGAAAAAACATTATTGGAGAACACTCTTCCGGCCATTTCTATGAATGTCCAATATTCAAAAGTCTTAACAGTGTGTTTTTTTGAAAATTGGCGACATTTTTCCAAATTTCAACTTTTGAAATTTTAGAAAGGTCTTTGCTCCTTTTTCCGAAAATGGTAGAAAATTTGCGAAAAAAAATTATTGGGGAACACTATTCCGGCCATTCCTATGAATGTCCAATATTCAAAAGTGTGTTTTTTTGACAATAGGCGACATTCTTCCAAATTTCGACTTTTGAAATTTTAAAAAGGGCTTTGCTCCTTTTTCCGAAAATTGTAGGAGATAAGCGAAAAAACATTATTGGAGAACACTCTTCCGGCCATTTCTATGAATGTCCAATATTCAAAAGTGTGTTTTTTTGACAATAGGCGACATTCTTCCAAATTTCGACTTTTGAAATTTTAAAAAGGACTTTGCTCCTTTTTCCGAAAATGGTAGAAAATTTGGGAAAAAAAATTATTGGGGAGCACTATTCCGGCCATTCCTATGAATGTCCAATATTCAAAAGTGTGTTTTATGGACAATAGGCGACATTCTTCCAAATTTTGACTTTTGAAATTTTAAAAAGGACTTTGCTCCTTTTTCCGAAAATGGTAGAAAATTTGCGAAAAAAAATTATTGGGGAACACTATTCCGGCCATTCCTATGAATGTCCAATATTCAAAAGTGTGTTTTTTTGACAATAGGCGACATTCTTCCAAATTTCGACTTTTGAAATTTTAAAAAGGACTTTGCTCCTTTTTCCGAAAATGGTAGAAAATTTGGGAAAAAAAATTATTGGGGAGCACTATTCCGGCCATTCCTATGAATGTCCAATATTCAAAAGTGTGTTTTATGGACAATAGGCGACATTCTTCCAAATTTTGACTTTTGAAATTTTAAAAAGGACTTTGCTCCTTTTTCCGAAAATGGTAGAAAATTTGGGAAAAAAAATTATTGGGGAACACTATTCCGGCCATTCCTATGAATGTCCAATATTCAAAAGTGTGTTTTTTTTTTGACAATAGGCGACATTCTTCCAAATTTCGACTTTTGAAATTTTTAGAAAGGACTTTGCTCCTTTTTCCGAAAATGGTAGAAAATTTGCGAAAAAAAATTATTGGGGAACACTATTCCGGCCATTCCCATGAATGTCCAATATTCAAAAGTGTGTTTTATGGACAATAGGCGACATTCTTCCAAATTTTGACTTTTGAAATTTTAAAAAGGACTTTGCTCCTTTTTCCGAAAATGGTAGAAAATTTGCGAAAAAAAATTATTGGGGAACACTATTCCGGCCATTCCCATGAATGTCCAATATTCAAAAGTGTGTTTTTTTGACAATAGGCGACATTCTTCCAAATTTTGACTTTTGGAATTTTAAAAAGGACTTTGCTCCTTTTTCCGAAAATTGTAGGAGATAAGCGAAAAAACATTATTGGAGAACACTCTTCCGGCCATTTCTATGAATGTCCAATATTTAAAAGTCTTAACAGTGTGTTTTTTTGAAAATTGGCGACATTTTTCCAAATTTCAACTTTTGTAATTTTAGAAAGGTCTTTGCTCCTTTTTCCGAAAATGGTAGAAAATTTGCGAAAAAAAATTATTGGGGAACACTATTCCGGCCATTCCTATGAATGTCCAATATTCAAAAGTGTGTTTTTTTGACAATAGGCGACATTCTTCCAAATTTCGACTTTTGAAATTTTAAAAAGGACTTTGCTCCTTTTTCCGAAAATGGTAGAAAATTTGGGAAAAAAAATTATTGGGGAACACTATTCCGGCCATTCCTATGAATGTCCAATATTCAAAAGTGTGTTTTATGGACAATAGGCGACATTCTTCCAAATTTTGACTTTTGAAATTTTAAAAAGGACTTTGCTCCTTTTTCCGAAAATTGTAGGAGACAAGCGAAAAAACATTATTGGAGAACACTCTTCCGGCCATTTCTATGAATGTCCAATATTCAAAAGTCTTAACAGTGTGTTTTTTTGAAAATTGGCGGCATTTTTCCAAATTTCGACTTTTGAAATTTTAAAAAGGACTTTGCTCCTTTTTCCGAAAATGGTAGAAAATTTGCGAAAAAAAATTATTGGGGAACACTATTCCGGCCATTCCTATGAATGTCCAATATTCAAAAGTGTTTTTTTTTTTGACAATAGGCGACATTCTTCCAAATTTCGACTTTTGAAATTTTAAAAAGGACTTTGCTCCTTTTTCCGAAAATGGTAGAAAATTTGCGAAAAAAATTGCTGGGGAACACTATTCCGGCCATTCCTATGAATGTCCAATATTCAAAAGTGTGTTTTTTGACAATAGGCGACATTCTTCCAAATTTCGACTTTTGAAATTTTAGAAAGGACTTTGCTCCTTTTTCCGAAAATTGTAGGAGATAAGCGAAAAAACATTATTGGAGAACACTCTTCCGGCCATTTCTATGAATGTCCAATCTTCAAAAGTCTTAACAGTGTGTTTTTTTGAAAATTGGTGACATTTTTCCAAATTTCGACTTTTGAAATTTTAAAAAGGACTTTGCTCCTTTTTCCGAAAATGGTAGAAAATTTGCGAAAAAAAATTATTGGAGAACACTATTCCGGCCATTCCTATGAATGTCCAATATTCAAAAGTGTGTTTTTTTGACAATAGGCGACATTCTTCCAAATTTCGACTTTTGAAATTTTAAAAAGGACTTTGCTCCTTTTTCCGAAAATGGTAGAAAATTTGCGAAAAAAAATTATTGGGGAACACTATTCCGGCCATTCCTATGAATGTTCAATATCCAAAATGCGTTTTTTTGACAATAGGCGACATTCTTCCAAATTTCGACTTTTGAAATTTTAGAAAGGACTTTGCTCCTTTTTCAGAAAATTGTAGGAGATAAGCGAAAAAACATTATTGGAGAACACTCTTCCGGCCATTTCTATGAATGTCCAATATTCAAAAGTCTTAACAGTGTGTTTTTTTGAAAATTGGCGACATTTTTCCAAATTTCAACTTTTGAAATTTTAGAAAGGACTTTGCTCCTTTTTCCGAAAATAGTAGAAAATTTGCGAAAAAAAATTATTGGGGAACACTATTCCGGCCATTCCTATGAATGTCCAATATTCAAAAGTGTGTTTTTTTTGACAATAGGCGACATTCTTCCAAATTTCGACTTTTGAAATTTTAGAAAGGACTTTGCTCCTTTTTCCGAAAATGGTAGAAAATTTGCGAAAAAAAATTATTGATGAACACTATTCCGGCCATTCCTATGAATGTCCAATATTCAAAAGTGTGTTTTTTTGACAATAGGCGACATTCTTCCAAATTTCGACTTTTGAAATTTTAGAAAGGATTTTGCTCCTTTTTCCGAAAATTGTGGGAGATAAGCGAAAAAACATTATTGGAGAACACTCTTCCGGCCATTTCTATGAATGTCCAATATTCAAAAGTCTTAACAGTGTGTTTTTTTGACAATAGGCGACATTCTTCCAAATTTCAACTTTTGAAATTTTAAAAAGGACTTTGCTCCTTTTTCCGAAAATAGTAGAAAATTTGCAAAAAAAAATTATTGCGAAACACTATTCCGGCCATTCCTATGAATGTCCAATATTCAAAAGTGTGTTTTTTTGACAATAGGCGACATTCTTCCAAATTTCGACTTTTGAGATTTTAGAAAGGACTTTGCTCCTTTTTCCGAAAATGGTAGAAAATTTGCGAAAAAAATTATTAGGGAACACTATTCCGGCCATTCCCATGAATGTCCAATATTCAAAAGTGTGTTTTTTTTGACAATAGGCGACATTCTTTCAAATTTTGACTTTTGGAATTTTAAAAAGGACTTTGCTCCTTTTTCCGAAAATTGTAGGAGATAAGCGAAAAAACATTATTGGAGAACACTCTTCCGGCCATTTCTATGAATGTCCAATATTCTAAAGTCTTAACAGTGTGTTTTTTTGAAAATTGGTGGCATTCTTCGAAATTTCGACTTTTGAAATTTTAAAAAGGACTTTGCTCCTTTTTCCGAAAATTGTAGGAGTTAAGCGAAAAAACATTATTGGAGAACACTCTTCCGGCCATTTCTATGAATGTCCAATATTCAAAAGTCTTAACAGTGTGTTTTTTTTTGAAAATTGGCGACATTTTTCCAAATTCGACTTTTGAAATTTTAAAAAGGACTTTGCTCCTTTTTCCGAAAATGGTAGAAAATTTGCGAAAAAAAATTATTGGGGAACACTATTCCGGCCACTCCTATGAATGTCCAATATTCAAAAGTGTGTTTTTTTGACAAAAGGCGACATTCTTCCAAATTTCGACTTTTGAAATTTTAGAAAGGACTTTGCTCCTTTTTCCGAAAATGGTAGAAAATTTGCGAAAAAAAATTATTGGGGAACACTATTCCGGCCATTCCTATGAATGTCCAATATTCAAAAGTGTGTTTTTTTGACAATAGGCGACATTCTTCCAAATTTCGACTTTTGAAATTTTAGAAAGGATTTTGCTCCTTTTTCCGAAAATTGTAGGAGATAAGCGAAAAAACATTATTGGAGATTACTCTTCCGGCCATTTCTATGAATGTCCAATATTCAAAAGTCTTAACAGTGTGTTTTTTTGAAAATTGGCGACATTTTTCCAAATTTCGACTTTTGAAATTTTAAAAAGGACTTTGCTCCTTTTTCCGAAAATGGTAGAAAATTTGCGAAAAAAAATTATTGCGAAACACTATTCCGGCCATTCCTATGAATGTCCAATATTCAAAAGTGTGTTTTTTTGACAATAGGCGACATTCTTCCAAATTTCGACTTTTGAAATTTTAAAAAGGACTTTGCTCCTTTTTCCGATAATTGTAGGAGATAAGCGAAAAAACATTATTGCGAAACACTATTCCGGCCATTCCTATGAATGTCCAATATTCAAAAGTGTGTTTTTTTGACAATAGGCGACATTCTTCCAAATTTCGACTTTTGAAATTTTAGAAAGGTCTTTGCTCCTTTTTCCGAAAATGGTAGAAAATTTGCGAAAAAAAATTATTGGGGAACACTATTCCGGCCATTCCTATGAATGTCCAATATTCAAAAGTGTGTTTTTTTGACAATAGGCGACATTCTTCCAAATTTCGACTTTTGAAATTTTAGAAAGGTCTTTGCTCCTTTTTCCGAAAATGGTAGAAAATTTGGGAAAAAAAATTATTGGGGAACACTATTCCGGCCATTCCTATGAATGTCCAATATTCAAAAGTGTGTTTTTTTGACAATAGGCGACATTCTTCCAAATTTCGACTTTTGAAATTTTAAAAAGGACTTTGCTCCTTTTTCCGAAAATGGTAGAAAATTTGGGAAAAAAAATTATTGGGGAGCACTATTCCGGCCATTCCTATGAATGTCCAATATTCAAAAGTGTGTTTTATGGACAATAGGCGACATTCTTCCAAATTTTGACTTTTGAAATTTTAAAAAGGACTTTGCTCCTTTTTCCGAAAATTGTAGGAGATAAGCGAAAAAACATTATTGGAGAACACTCTTCCGGCCATTTCTATGAATGTCCAATATTCAAAAGTCTTAACAGTGTGTTTTTTTGAAAATTGGCGGCATTTTTCCAAATTTCGACTTTTGAAATTTTAAAAAGGACTTTGCTCCTTTTTCCGAAAATGGTAGAAAATTTGCGAAAAAAAATTATTGGGGAACACTATTCCGGCCATTCCTATGAATGTCCAATATTCAAAAGTGTTTTTTTTTGACAATAGGCGACATTCTTCCAAATTTCGACTTTTGAGATTTTAGAAAGGACTTTGCTCCTTTTTCCGAAAATGGTAGAAAATTTGCGAAAAAAATTATTAGGGAACACTATTCCGGCCATTCCCATGAATGTCCAATATTCAAAAGTGTGTTTTTTTTGACAATAGGCGACATTCTTTCAAATTTTGACTTTTGGAATTTTAAAAAGGACTTTGCTCCTTTTTCCGAAAATTGTAGGAGATAAGCGAAAAAACATTATTGGAGAACACTCTTCCGGCCATTTCTATGAATGTCCAATATTCTAAAGTCTTAACAGTGTGTTTTTTTGAAAATTGGTGGCATTCTTCGAAATTTCGACTTTTGAAATTTTAAAAAGGACTTTGCTCCTTTTTCCGAAAATTGTAGGAGTTAAGCGAAAAAACATTATTGGAGAACACTCTTCCGGCCATTTCTATGAATGTCCAATATTCAAAAGTCTTAACAGTGTGTTTTTTTTTGAAAATTGGCGACATTTTTCCAAATTCGACTTTTGAAATTTTAAAAAGGACTTTGCTCCTTTTTCCGAAAATGGTAGAAAATTTGCGAAAAAAAATTATTGGGGAACACTATTCCGGCCACTCCTATGAATGTCCAATATTCAAAAGTGTGTTTTTTTGACAAAAGGCGACATTCTTCCAAATTTCGACTTTTGAAATTTTAGAAAGGACTTTGCTCCTTTTTCCGAAAATGGTAGAAAATTTGCGAAAAAAAATTATTGGGGAACACTATTCCGGCCATTCCTATGAATGTCCAATATTCAAAAGTGTGTTTTTTTGACAATAGGCGACATTCTTCCAAATTTCGACTTTTGAAATTTTAGAAAGGATTTTGCTCCTTTTTCCGAAAATTGTAGGAGATAAGCGAAAAAACATTATTGGAGATTACTCTTCCGGCCATTTCTATGAATGTCCAATATTCAAAAGTCTTAACAGTGTGTTTTTTTGAAAATTGGCGACATTTTTCCAAATTTCGACTTTTGAAATTTTAAAAAGGACTTTGCTCCTTTTTCCGAAAATGGTAGAAAATTTGCGAAAAAAAATTATTGCGAAACACTATTCCGGCCATTCCTATGAATGTCCAATATTCAAAAGTGTGTTTTTTTGACAATAGGCGACATTCTTCCAAATTTCGACTTTTGAAATTTTAAAAAGGACTTTGCTCCTTTTTCCGATAATTGTAGGAGATAAGCGAAAAAACATTATTGCGAAACACTATTCCGGCCATTCCTATGAATGTCCAATATTCAAAAGTGTGTTTTTTTGACAATAGGCGACATTCTTCCAAATTTCGACTTTTGAAATTTTAGAAAGGTCTTTGCTCCTTTTTCCGAAAATGGTAGAAAATTTGCGAAAAAAAATTATTGGGGAACACTATTCCGGCCATTCCTATGAATGTCCAATATTCAAAAGTGTGTTTTTTTGACAATAGGCGACATTCTTCCAAATTTCGACTTTTGAAATTTTAGAAAGGTCTTTGCTCCTTTTTCCGAAAATGGTAGAAAATTTGGGAAAAAAAATTATTGGGGAACACTATTCCGGCCATTCCTATGAATGTCCAATATTCAAAAGTGTGTTTTTTTGACAATAGGCGACATTCTTCCAAATTTCGACTTTTGAAATTTTAAAAAGGACTTTGCTCCTTTTTCCGAAAATGGTAGAAAATTTGGGAAAAAAAATTATTGGGGAGCACTATTCCGGCCATTCCTATGAATGTCCAATATTCAAAAGTGTGTTTTATGGACAATAGGCGACATTCTTCCAAATTTTGACTTTTGAAATTTTAAAAAGGACTTTGCTCCTTTTTCCGAAAATTGTAGGAGATAAGCGAAAAAACATTATTGGAGAACACTCTTCCGGCCATTTCTATGAATGTCCAATATTCAAAAGTCTTAACAGTGTGTTTTTTTGAAAATTGGCGGCATTTTTCCAAATTTCGACTTTTGAAATTTTAAAAAGGACTTTGCTCCTTTTTCCGAAAATGGTAGAAAATTTGCGAAAAAAAATTATTGGGGAACACTATTCCGGCCATTCCTATGAATGTCCAATATTCAAAAGTGTTTTTTTTTGACAATAGGCGACATTCTTCCAAATTTCGACTTTTGAAATTTTAAAAAGGACTTTGCTCCTTTTTCCGAAAATGGTAGAAAATTTGGGAAAAAAAATTATTGGGGAACACTATTCCGGCCATTCCTATGAATGTCCAATATTCAAAAGTGTGTTTTTTGACAATAGGCGACATTCTTCCAAATTTCGACTTTTGAAATTTTAGAAAGGACTTTGCTCCTTTTTCCGTAAATTGTAGAAGATAAGCGAAAAAACATTATTGGAGAACACTCTTCCGGCCATTTCTATGAATGTCCAATATTCAAAAGTCTTAACAGTGTGTTTTTTTGAAAATTGGCGACATTTTTCCAAATTTCGACTTTTGAAATTTTAAAAAGGACTTTGCTCCTTTTTCCGAAAATGGTAGAAAATTTGCGAAAAAAATTATTGGGGAACACTATTCCGGCCATTCCTATGAATGTCCAATATTCAAAAGTCTTAACAGTGTGTTTTTTTTGACTATAGGCGACATTCTTCCAAATTTCGACTTTTGAAATTTTTAGAAAGGACTTTTCTCCTTTTTCCGAAAATGGTAGAAAATTTGCGAAAAAAAATTATTGCGGAACACTATTCCGGCCATTCCCATGAATGTCCAATATTCAAAAGTGTGTTTTTTTTGACAATAGGCGACATTCTTCCATATTTTGACTTTTGGAATTTTAAAAAGGACTTTGCTCCTTTTTCCGAAAATGGTAGAAAATTTGCGAAAAAACATTATTGGAGAACACTCTTCCGGCCATTTCTATGAATGTCCAATATTCAAAAGTCTTAACAGTGTGTTTTTTTGACAATAGGCGACATTCTTCCAAATTTCAACTTTTGAAATTTTAAAAAGGACTTTGCTCCTTTTTCCGAAAATGGTAGAAAATTTGGGAAAAAAAAATTATTGGGGAACACTATTCCGGCCATTCCTATGAATGTCCAATATTCAAAAGTGTTTTTTTTGACAATAGGCGACATTCTTCCAAATTTCGACTTTTGAAATTTTAAAAAGGACTTTGCTCCTTTTTCCGAAAATGGTAGAAAATTTGGGAAAAAAAATTATTGGGGAACACTATTCCGGCCATTCCTATGAATGTCCAATATTCAAAAGTGTGTTTTTTGACAATAGGCGACATTCTTCCAAATTTCGACTTTTGAAATTTTAAAAAGGACTTTGCTCCTTTTTCCGAAAATTGTAGGAGATAAGCGAAAAAACATTATTGGAGAACACTCTTCCGGCCATTTCTATGAATGTCCAATATTCAAAAGTCTTAACAGTGTGTTTTTTTGAAAATTGGCGACATTTTTCCAAATTTCGACTTTTGAAATTTTAAAAAGGACTTTGCTCCTTTTTCCGAAAATGGTAGAAAATTTGCGAAAAAAATTATTGGGGAACACTATTCCGGCCATTCCTATGAATGTCCAATATTCAAAAGTGTTTTTTTTTGACAATAGGCGACATTCTTCCAAATTTCGACTTTTGGAATTTTAAAAAGGACTTTGCTCCTTTTTCCGAAAATTGTAGGAGATAAGCGAAAAAACATTATTGGAGAACACTCTTCCGGCCATTTCTATGAATGTCCAATATTCAAAAGTCTTAACAGTGTGTTTTTTTGAAAATTGGCGACATTTTTCCAAATTCGACTTTTGAAATTTTAACAAGGACTTTGCTCCTTTTTCCGAAAATGGTAGAAAATTTGCGAAAAAAAAATGATTGGGGAACACTATTCCGGCCATTCCTATGAATGTCCAATATTCAAAAGTGTGTTTTTTTGACAATAGGCGACATTCTTCCAAATTTTGACTTTTGAAAGTTTAAAAAGGACTTTGCTCCTTTTTCCGAAAATGGTAGAAAATTTGCGAAAAAAAATTATTGGGGAACACTATTCCGGCCATTCCTATGAATGTCCAATATTCAAAAGTGTTTTTTTTGACAATAGGCGACATTTTTCCAAATTTCGACTTTTGAAATTTTAGAAAGGACTTTGCTCCTTTTTCCGAAAATTGTAGGAGATAAGCAAAAAAACATTATTGGAGAACACTCTTCCGGCCATTTCTATGAATGTCCAATATTCAAAAGTCTTAACAGTGTGTTTTTTTGAAAATTGGCGGCATTTTTCCAAATTTCGACTTTTGAAATTTTAAAAAGGACTTTGCTCCTTTTTCCGAATATGGTAAAAAATTTGCGAAAAAAAATTATTGGGGAACACTATTCCGGCCATTCCTATGAATGTCCAATATTCAAAAGTGTTTTTTTTTGACAATAGGCGACATTCTTCCAAATTTCGACTTTTGAAATTTTAGAAAGGACTTTGCTCCTTTTTCCGAAAATTGTAGGAGATAAGCGAAAAAACATTATTGGAGAACACTCTTCCGGCCATTTCTATGAATGTCCAATATTCTAAAGTCTTAACAGTGTGTTTTTTTGAAAATTGGTGACATTCTTCCAAATTTCGACTTTTGAAATTTTAAAAAGGACTTTGCTCCTTTTTCCGAAAATTGTAGGAGTTAAGCGAAAAAACATTATTGGAGAACACTCTTCCGGCCATTTCTATGAATGTCCAATATTCAAAAGTCTTAACAGTGTGTTTTTTTGAAAATTGGCGACATTTTTCCAAATTCGACTTTTGAAATTTTAAAAAGGACTTTGCTCCTTTTTCCGAAAATGGTAGAAACTTTGGAAAAAAAATTATTGGGGAACACTATTCCGGCCATTCCTATGAATGTCCAATATTCAAAAGTGTGTTATTTTGACAATAGGCGACATTCTTCCAAATTTTGACTTTTGGAATTTTAAAAAGGACTTTGCTCCTTTTTCCGAAAATTGTAGGAGATAAGCGAAAAAACATTATTGGAGAACACTCTTCCGGCCATTTCTATGAATGTCCAATATTCAAAAGTCTTAACAGTGTGTTTTTTTGAAAATTGGTGACATTTTTCCAAATTTCGACTTTTGAAATTTTAAAAAGGACTTTGCTCCTTTTTCCGAAAATGGTAGAAAATTTGCGAAAAAAAATTATTGGAGAACACTATTCCGGCCATTCCTATGAATGTCCAATATTCAAAAATGCGTTTTTTTGACAATAGGCGACATTCTTCCAAATTTCGACTTTTGAAATTTTAAAAAGGACTTTGCTCCTTTTTTCGAAAATGGTAGAAAATTTGCGAAAAAAAATTATTGGGGAACACTATTCCGGCCATTCCTATGAATGTCCAATATTCAAAAATGCGTTTTTTTGACAATAGGCGACATTCTTCCAAATTTCGACTTTTGAAATTTTAAAAAGGACTTTGCTCCTTTTTCCGAAAATGGTAGAAAATTTGGGAAAAAAAATTATTGGGGAACACTATTCCGGCCATTCCTATGAATGTCCAATATTCAAAAGAGCGTTTTTTTGACAATAGGCGACATTCTTCCAAATTTCGACTTTTGAAATTTTAGAAAGGACTTTGCTCCTTTTTCCGAAAATTGTAGGAGATAAGCGAAAAAACATTATTGGAGAACACTCTTCCGGCCATTTCTATGAATGTCCAATATTCAAAAGTCTTAACAGTGTGTTTTTTTGAAAATTGGTGACATTTTTCCAAATTTCGACTTTTGAAATTTTAAAAAGGACTTTGCTCCTTTTTCCGAAAATGGTAGAAAATTTGCGAAAAAAAATTATTGGAGAACACTATTCCGGCCATTCCTATGAATGTCCAATATTCAAAAGTGTGTTTTTTTGACAATAGGCGACATTCTTCCAAATTTCGACTTTTGAAATTTTAAAAAGGACTTTGCTCCTTTTTCCGAAAATGGTAGAAAATTTGGGAAAAAAAATTATTGGGAAACACTATTCCGGCCATTCCTATGAATGTTCAATATTCAAAAATGCGTTTTTTTGACAATAGGCGCCATTCTTCCAAATTTCGACTTTTGAAATTTTAGAAAGGACTTTGCTCCTTTTTCCGAAAATTGTAGGAGATAAGCGAAAAAACATTATTGGAGAACACTCTTCCGGCCATTTCTATGAATGTCCAATATTCAAAAGTCTTAACAGTGTTTTTTTTTTGACAATAGGCGACATTCTTCCAAATTTCGACTTTTGAAATTTTAGAAAGGACTTTGCTCCTTTTTCCGAAAATTGTAGAAGATCAGCGAAAAAACATTATTGGAGAACACTCTTCCGGCCATTTCTATGAATGTCCAATATTCAAAAGTCTTAACAGTGTGTTTTTTTGAAAATTGGCGACATTTTTCCAAATTTCAACTTTTGAAATTTTAGAAAGGACTTTGCTCCTTTTTCCGAAAATGGTAGAAAATTTGCAAAAAAAAATTATTGGGGAACACTATTCCGGCCATTCCTATGAATGTCCAATATTCAAAAGTGTGTTTTTTTGACAATAGGCGACATTCTTCCAAATTTCGACTTTTGAAATTTTAAAAAGGACTTTGCTCCTTTTTCCGAAAATTGTAGGAGATAAGCGAAAAAACATTATTGGAGAACACTCTTCCGGCCATTTCTATGAATGTCCAATATTCAAAAGTGTGTTTTTTGACAATAGGCGACATTCTTCCAAATTTCGACTTTTGAAATTTTAAAAAGGATTTTGCTCCTTTTTCCGAAAATGGTAGAAAATTTGCGAAAAAAAATTATTGGGGAACACTATTCCGGCCATTCCTATGAATGTCCAATATTCAAAAGTGTTTTTTTTTTGACAATAGGCGACATTCTTCCAAATTTCGACTTTTGAAATTTTAAAAAGGACTTTGCTCCTTTTTCCGAAAATGGTAGAAAATTTGCGAAAAAAAAATTATTGGGGAACACTATTCCGGCCATTCCTATGAATGTCCAATATTCAAAAGTGTGTTTTTTGACAATACGCGACATTCTTCCAAATTTCGACTTTTGAAATTTTAGAAAGGACTTTGCTCCTTTTTCCGAAAATTGTAGGAGATAAGCGAAAAAACATTATTGGAGAACACTCTTCCGGCCATTTCTATGAATGTCCAATATTCTAAAGTCTTAACAGTGTGTTTTTTGAAAATTGGTGACATTTTTTCAAATTTCGACTTTTGAAATTTTAAAAAGGACTTTGCACCTTTTTCCGAAAATGGTAGAAAATTTGCGAAAAAAAATTATTGGGGAACACTATTCCGGCCATTCCTATGAATGTCCAATATTCAAAAGTGTTTTTTTTTTGACAATAGGCGACATTCTTCCAAATTTCGACTTTTGAAATTTTAAAAAGGACTTTGCTCCTTTTTCCGAAAATTGTAGGAGTTAAGCGAAAAAACATTATTGGAGAACACTCTTCCGGCCATTTCTATGAATGTCTAATATTCAAAAGTCTTAACAGTGTGTTTTTTTGAAAATTGGCGACATTTTTCCAAATTCGACTTTTGAAATTTTAAAAAGGACTTTGCTCCTTTTTCCGAAAATGGTAGGAGATAAGCGAAAAAACATTATTGGAGATTACTCTTCCGGCCATTTCTATGAATGTCCAATATTCAAAAGTCTTAACAGTGTGTTTTTTTGAAAATTGGCGACATTTTTCCAAATTTCGACTTTTGAAATTTTAAAAAGGACTTTGCTCCTTTTTCCGAAAATGGTAGAAAATTTGCGAAAAAAAATTATTGCGAAACACTATTCCGGCCATTCCTATGAATGTCCAATATTCAAAAGTGTGTTTTTTTGACAATAGGCGACATTCTTCCAAATTTCGACTTTTGAAATTTTAAAAAGGACTTTGCTCCTTTTTCCGAAAATGGTAGAAAATTTGCGAAAAAACATTATTGGAGAACACTCTTCCGGCCATTTCTATGAATGTCCAATATTCAAAAGTCTTAACAGTGTGTTTTTTTTAAAATTGGCGACATTTTTCCAAATTCGACTTTTGAAATTTTAAAAAGGACTTTGCTCCTTTTTCCGAAAATGGTAGGAGATAAGCGAAAAAACATTATTGGAGAACACTCTTCCGGCCATTTCTATGAATGTCCAATATTCAAAAGTCTTAACAGTGTGTTTTTTTGAAAATTGGCGACATTTTTCCAAATTTCGACTTTTGAAATTTTAAAAAGGACTTTGCTCCTTTTTCCGAAAATGGTAGAAAATTTGCGAAAAAAAATTATTGGGGAACACTATTCCGGCCATTCCTATGTATGTTCAATATTCAAAAGTGTGTTTTTTTGACAATAGGCGACATTCTTCCAAATTTCGACTTTTGAAATTTTAAAAAGGACTTTGCTCCTTTTTCCGAAAATGGTAGAAAATTTGCGAAAAAAAAATGATTGGGGAACACTATTCCGGCCATTCCTATGAATGTCCAATATTCAAAAGTGTGTTTTTTGACAATAGGCGACATTCTTCCAAATTTCGACTTTTGAAATTTTAGAAAGGACTTTGCTCCTTTTTCCGAAAATTGTAGGAGTTAAGCGAAAAAACATTATTGGAGAACACTCTTCCGGCCATTTCTATGAATGTCCAATATTCAAAAGTCTTAACAGTGTGTTTTTTTGAAAATTGGTGACATTCTTCCAAATTTCGACTTTTGAAATTTTAAAAAGGACTTTGCTCCTTTTTCCGAAAATTGTAGGAGTTAAGCGAAAAAACATTATTGGAGAACACTCTTCCGGCCATTTCTATGAATGTCCAATATTCAAAAGTCTTAACAGTGTGTTTTTTTGAAAATTGGCGGCATTTTTCCAAATTTCGACTTTTGAAATTTTAAAAAGGACTTTGCTCCTTTTTCCGAAAATGGTAGAAAATTTGCGAAAAAAAATTATTGGGGAACACTATTCCGGCCATTCCTATGAATGTCCAATATTCAAAAGTGTTTTTTTTTTGACAATAGGCGACATTCTTCCAAATTTCGACTTTTGAAATTTTTAGAAAGGACTTTGCTCCTTTTTCCGAAAATGGTAGAAAATTTGCGAAAAAAAATTATTGGGGAACACTATTCCGGCCATTCCCATGAATGTCCAATATTCAAAAGTGTGTTTTTTTGACAATAGGCGACATTCTTCCAAATTTTGACTTTTGGAATTTTAAAAAGGACTTTGCTCCTTTTTCCGAAAATTGTAGGAGATAAGCGAAAAAACATTATTGGAGAACACTCTTCCGGCCATTTCTATGAATGTCCAATATTCAAAAGTCTTAACAGTGTGGTTTTTTGACAATAGGCGACATTCTTCCAAATTTCGACTTTTGAAATTTTAAAAAGGACTTTGCTCCTTTTTCCGAAAATGGTAGAAAATTTGCGAAAAAAAATTATTGGAGAACACTATTCCGGCCATTCCTATGAATGTCCAATATTCAAAAGTGTGTTTTTTTGACAATAGGCGACATTCTTCCAAATTTTGACTTTTGAAATTTTAAAAAGGACTTTGCTACTTTTTCCGAAATTAGTAGAAAATTTGCCAAAAAAATTATTGGGGAACACTATTCCGGCCATTCCCATGAATGTCCAATATTCAAAAGTGTGTTTTTTTGGCAATAGGCGACATTCTTCCAAATTTTGACTTTTGGAATTTTAAAAAGGACTTTGCTCCTTTTTCCGAAAATGGTAGAAAATTTGCGAAAAAAAATTATTGGGGAACACTATTCCGGCCATTCCTATGAATGTTCCATATTCAAAAGTGTGTTTTTTTTACAATAGGCGACATTCTTCCAAATTTCGACTTTTGAAATTTTAAAAAGGACTTTGCTCCTTTTTCCGAAAATGGTAGAAAATTTGCGAAAAAAAATTATTGGGGAACACTATTCCGGCCATTCCTATGAATGTCCAATATTCAAAAGTGTTTTTTTTTTGACAATAGGCGGCATTCTTCCAAATTTTGACTTTTGAAATTTTAAAAAGGACTTTGCTCCTTTTTCCGAAAATTGTAGGAGATAAGCTAAAAAACATTATTGGAGAACACTCTTCCGGCCATTTCTATGAATGTCCAATATTCAAAAGTCTTAACAGTGTGTTTTTTTGACAATAGGCGACATTCTTCCAAATTTCGACTTTTGAAATTTTAAAAAGGACTTTGCTCCTTTTTCCGAAAATGGTAGAAAATTTGCGAAAAAAAATTATTGGAGAACACTATTTCGGCCATTCCTATGAATGTCCAATATTCAAAAGTGTGTTTTTTTGACAATAGGCGACATTCTTCCAAATTTCGACTTTTGAAATTTTAAAAAGGACTTTGCTCCTTTTTCCGAAAATGGTAGAAAATTTGCGAAAAAAAATTATTGGGGAACACTATTCCGGCCATTCCTATGAATGTTCAATATTCAAAAATGCGTTTTTTTGACAATAGGCGACATTCTTCCAAATTTCGACTTTTGAAATTTTAGAAAGGACTTTGCTCCTTTTTCCGAAAATTGTAGGAGATAAGCGAAAAAACATTATTGGAGAACACTCTTCCGGCCATTTCTATGAATGTCCAATATTCAAAAGTCTTAACAGTGTGTTTTTTTGAAAATTGGCGACATTTTTCCAAATTTCAACTTTTGAAATTTTAGAAAGGACTTTGCTCCTTTTTCCGAAAATGGTAGAAAATTTGCGAAAAAAAATTATTGGGGAACACTATTCCGGCCATTCCTATGAATGTCCAATATTCAAAAGTGTGTTTTTTTTGACAATAGGCGACATTCTTCCAAATTTTGACTTTTGAAATTTTAAAAAGGACTTTGCTACTTTTTCCGAAATTAGTAGAAAATTTGCGAAAAAAATTATTGGGGAACACTATTCCGGCCATTCCTATGAATGTCCAATATTCAAAAGTGTTTTTTTTTGACAATAGGCGACATTCTTCCAAATTTCGACTTTTGAAATTTTAAAAAGGACTTTGCTCCTTTTTCCGAAAATGGTAGGAGATAAGCGAAAAAACATTATTGGAGAACACTCTTCCGGCCATTTCTATGAATGTCCAATATTCAAAAGTCTTAACAGTGTGTTTTTTTGAAAATTGGTGACATTTTTCCAAATTTCAACTTTTGAAATTTTAGAAAGGACTTTGCTCCTTTTTCCGAAAATGGTAGAAAATTTGCGAAAAAAAATTATTGGGGAACACTATTCCGGCCATTCCTATGAATGTCCAATATTCAAAAGTGTGTTTTTTTGACAATAGGCGACATTCTTCCAAATTTTGACTTTTGAAATTTTAAAAAGGACTTTGCTACTTTTTCCGAAATTAGTAGAAAATTTGCAAAAAAAATTATTGGGGAACACTATTCCGGCCATTCCCATGAATGTCCAATATTCAAAAGTGTGTTTTTTTGACAATAGGCGACATTCTTCCAAATTTTGACTTTTGGAATTTTAAAAAGGACTTTGCTCCTTTTTCCGAAAATTGTAGGAGATAAGCGAAAAAACATTATTGGAGAACACTCTTCCGGCCATTTCTATGAATGTCCAATATTCAAAAGTCTTAACAGTGTGTTTTTTTGAAAATTGGCGGCATTTTTCCAAATTTCGACTTTTGAAATTTTAAAAAGGACTTTGCTCCTTTTTCCGAAAATGGTAGAAAATTTGCGAAAAAAAATTATTGGGGAACACTATTCCGGCCATTCCTATGAATGTCCAATATTCAAAAGTGTTTTTTTTTGACAATAGGCGGCATTCTTCCAAATTTTGACTTTTGAAATTTTAAAAAGGACTTTGCTCCTTTTTCCGAAAATTGTAGGAGATAAGCTAAAAAACATTATTGGAGAACACTCTTCCGGCCATTTCTATGAATGTCCAATATTCAAAAGTCTTAACAGTGTGTTTTTTTGACAATAGGCGACATTCTTCCAAATTTCGACTTTTGAAATTTTAAAAAGGACTTTGCTCCTTTTTCCGAAAATGGTAGAAAATTTGCGAAAAAAAATTATTGGAGAACACTATTCCGGCCATTCCTATGAATGTCCAATATTCAAAAGTGTGTTTTTTTGACAATAGGCGACATTCTTCCAAATTTCGACTTTTGAAATTTTAAAAAGGACTTTGCTCCTTTTTCCGAAAATGGTAGAAAATTTGCGAAAAAAAATTATTGGGGAACACTATTCCGGCCATTCCTATGAATGTTCAATATTCAAAAATGCGTTTTTTTGACAATAGGCGACATTCTTCCAAATTTCGACTTTTGAAATTTTAGAAAGGACTTTGCTCCTTTTTCCGAAAATTGTAGGAGATAAGCGAAAAAACATTATTGGAGAACACTCTTCCGGCCATTTCTATGAATGTCCAATATTCAAAAGTCTTAACAGTGTGTTTTTTTGAAAATTGGCGACATTTTTCCAAATTTCAACTTTTGAAATTTTAGAAAGGACTTTGCTCCTTTTTCCGAAAATGGTAGAAAATTTGCGAAAAAAAATTATTGGGGAACACTATTCCGGCCATTCCTATGAATGTCCAATATTCAAAAGTGTGTTTTTTTTGACAATAGGCGACATTCTTCCAAATTTCGACTTTTGAAATTTTAGAAAGGACTTTGCTCCTTTTTCCGAAAATTGTAGGAGATAAGCGAAAAAACATTATTGGAGAACACTCTTCCGGCCATTTCTATGAATGTCCAATATTCAAAAGTCTTAACAGTGTGTTTTTTTGAAAATTGGCGACATTTTTCCAAATTTCAACTTTTGAAATTTTAGAAAGGACTTTGCTCCTTTTTCCGAAAATGGTAGAAAATTTGCGAAAAAAAATTATTGGGGAACACTATTCCGGCCATTCCTATGAATGTCCAATATTCAAAAGTGTTTTTTTTTGACAATAGGCGGCATTCTTCCAAATTTTGACTTTTGAAATTTTAAAAAGGACTTTGCTCCTTTTTCCGAAAATTGTAGGAGATAAGCTAAAAAACATTATTGGAGAACACTCTTCCGGCCATTTCTATGAATGTCCAATATTCAAAAGTCTTAACAGTGTGTTTTTTTGAAAATTGGCGACATTTTTCCAAATTTCAACTTTTGAAATTTTAGAAAGGACTTTGCTCCTTTTTCCGAAAATGGTAGAAAATTTGCGAAAAAAAATTATTGGGGAACACTATTCCGGCCATTCCTATGAATGTTCAATATTCAAAAATGCGTTTTTTTGACAATAGGCGACATTCTTCCAAATTTCGACTTTTGAAATTTTAAAAAGGACTTTGCTCCTTTTTCCGAAAATGGTAGAAAATCTGCGAAAAAAAATTATTGGGGAACACTATTCCGGCCATTCCTATGAATGTTCAATATTCAAAAATGCGTTTTTTTGACAATAGGCGACATTCTTCCAAATTTCGACTTTTGAAATTTTAGAAAGGACTTTGCTCCTTTTTCCGAAAATTGTAGGAGATAAGCGAAAAAACATTATTGGAGAACACTCTTCCGGCCATTTCTATGAATGTCCAATATTCAAAAGTCTTAACAGTGTGTTTTTTTGAAAATTGGCGACATTTTTCCAAATTTCAACTTTTGAAATTTTAGAAAGGACTTTGCTCCTTTTTCCGAAAATGGTAGAAAATTTGCGAAAAAAAATTATTGGGGAACACTATTCCGGCCATTCCTATGAATGTCCAATATTCAAAAGTGTGTTTTTTTTGACAATAGGCGACATTCTTCCAAATTTTGACTTTTGAAATTTTAAAAAGGACTTTGCTACTTTTTCCGAAATTAGTAGAAAATTTGCGAAAAAAATTATTGGGGAACACTATTCCGGCCATTCCTATGAATGTCCAATATTCAAAAGTGTTTTTTTTTGACAATAGGCGACATTCTTCCAAATTTCGACTTTTGAAATTTTAAAAAGGACTTTGCTCCTTTTTCCGAAAATGGTAGGAGATAAGCGAAAAAACATTATTGGAGAACACTCTTCCGGCCATTTCTATGAATGTCCAATATTCAAAAGTCTTAACAGTGTGTTTTTTTGAAAATTGGCGACATTTTTCCAAATTTCAACTTTTGAAATTTTAGAAAGGACTTTGCTCCTTTTTCCGAAAATGGTAGAAAATTTGCGAAAAAAAATTATTGGGGAACACTATTCCGGCCATTCCTATGAATGTCCAATATTCAAAAGTGTGTTTTTTTGACAATAGGCGACATTCTTCCAAATTTTGACTTTTGAAATTTTAAAAAGGACTTTGCTACTTTTTCCGAAATTAGTAGAAAATTTGCGAAAAAAATTATTGGGGAACACTATTCCGGCCATTCCCATGAATGTCCAATATTCAAAAGTGTGTTTTTTTGACAATAGGCGACATTCTTCCAAATTTTGACTTTTGGAATTTTAAAAAGGACTTTGCTCCTTTTTCCGAAAATTGTAGGAGATAAGCGAAAAAACATTATTGGAGAACACTCTTCCGGCCATTTCTATGAATGTCCAATATTCAAAAGTCTTAACAGTGTGTTTTTTTGAAAATTGGCGGCATTTTTCCAAATTTCGACTTTTGAAATTTTAAAAAGGACTTTGCTCCTTTTTCCGAAAATGGTAGAAAATTTGCGAAAAAAAATTATTGGGGAACACTATTCCGGCCATTCCTATGAATGTCCAATATTCAAAAGTGTTTTTTTTTTGACAATAGGCGGCATTCTTCCAAATTTTGACTTTTGAAATTTTAAAAAGGACTTTGCTCCTTTTTCCGAAAATTGTAGGAGATAAGCTAAAAAACATTATTGGAGAACACTCTTCCGGCCATTTCTATGAATGTCCAATATTCAAAAGTCTTAACAGTGTGTTTTTTTGACAATAGGCGACATTCTTCCAAATTTCGACTTTTGAAATTTTAAAAAGGACTTTGCTCCTTTTTCCGAAAATGGTAGAAAATTTGCGAAAAAAAATTATTGGAGAACACTATTCCGGCCATTCCTATGAATGTCCAATATTCAAAAGTGTGTTTTTTTGACAATAGGCGACATTCTTCCTAATTTCGACTTTTGAAATTTTAAAAAGGACTTTGCTCCTTTTTCCGAAAATGGTAGAAAATTTGCGAAAAAAAATTATTGGGGAACACTATTCCGGCCATTCCTATGAATGTTCAATATTCAAAAATGCGTTTTTTTGACAATAGGCGACATTCTTCCAAATTTCGACTTTTGAAATTTTAGAAAGGACTTTGCTCCTTTTTCCGAAAATTGTAGGAGATAAGCGAAAAAACATTATTGGAGAACACTCTTCCGGCCATTTCTATGAATGTCCAATATTCAAAAGTCTTAACAGTGTGTTTTTTTGAAAATTGGCGACATTTTTCCAAATTTCAACTTTTGAAATTTTAGAAAGGACTTTGCTCCTTTTTCCGAAAATGGTAGAAAATTTGCGAAAAAAAATTATTGGGGAACACTATTCCGGCCATTCCTATGAATGTCCAATATTCAAAAGTGTGTTTTTTTGACAATAGGCGACATTCTTCCAAATTTTGACTTTTGAAATTTTAAAAAGGACTTTGCTACTTTTTCCGAAATTAGTAGAAAATTTGCGAAAAAAATTATTGGGGAACACTATTCCGGCCATTCCTATGAATGTCCAATATTCAAAAGTGTTTTTTTTTTGACAATAGGCGACATTCTTCCAAATTTCGACTTTTGAAATTTTAAAAAGGACTTTGCTCCTTTTTCCGAAAATGGTAGAAAATTTGCGAAAAAAAATTATTGGGGAACACTTTTCCGGCCATTCCTATGAATGTCCAATATTCAAAAGTCTTAAAACAGTGTGTTTTTTTGAAAATTGTCGACAATTTTCCATATTTCAACTTTTGAAATTTTAGAAAGGACTTTGCTCCTTTTTCCGAAAATAGTAGAAAATTTGCGAAAAAAAATTATTGGGGAACACTATTCCGGCCATTCCTATGAATGTTCCATATTCAAAAGTGTGTTTTTTTGACAATAGGCGACATTCTTCCAAATTTCGACTTTTGAAATTTTAAAAAGGACTTTGCTCCTTTTTCCGAAAATGGTAGAAAATTTGCGAAAAAAAATTATTGGGGAACACTTTTCCGGCCATTCCTATGAATGTCCAATATTCAAAAGTCTTAAAACAGTGTGTTTTTTTTAAAATTGTCGACAATTTTCCATATTTCAACTTTTGAAATTTTAGAAAGGACTTTGCTCCTTTTTCCGAAAATGGTAGAAAATTTGCGAAAAAAAATTATTGGGGAACACTATTCTGGCCATTCCTATGAAAGTTCCATATTCAAAAGTGTGTTTTTTTGACAATAGGCGACATTCTTCCAAATTTCGACTTTTGAAATTTTAAAAAGGACTTTGCACCTTTTTCCGAAAATTGTAGGAGATAAGCGAAAAAACATTATTGGAGAACACTCTTCCGGCCATTTCTATGAATTTCCAATATTCAAAAGTCTTAACAGTGTGTTTTTTTGAAAATTGGCGGCATTTTTCCAAATTTCGACTTTTGAAATTTTAGAAAGGACTTTGCTCCTTTTTCCGAAAATGGTAGAAAATTTGCGAAAAAAAATTATTGGGGAACACTATTCCGGCCATTCCTATGAATGTCCAATATTCAAAAGTGTTTTTTTTTTTTGACAATAGGCGACATTCTTCCAAATTTCGACTTTTGAAATTTTAAAAAGGACTTTGCTCCTTTTTCCGAAAATGGTAGAAAATTTGCGAAAAAAAATTATTGGGGAACACTATTCCGGCCATTCCTATGAATGTCCAATATTCAAAAGTGTTTTTTTTTGACAATAGGCGGCATTCTTCCAAATTTTGACTTTTGAAATTTTAAAAAGGACTTTGCTCCTTTTTCCGAAAATTGTAGGAGATAAGCTAAAAAACATTATTGGAGAACACTCTTGCGGCCATTCCTATGAATGTCCAATATTCAAAAGTGTGTTTTTTTGAAAATAGGCAACATTCTTCCAAATTTCGACTTTTGAAATTTTAAAAAGGACTGCTCCTTTTTCCGAAAATTGTAGGAGATAAGCTAAAAAACATTATTGGAGAACACTCTTGCGGCCATTCCTATGAATGTCCAATATTCAAAAGTGTGTTTTTTTGACAATAGGCGACATTCTTCCAAATTTCGACTTTTGAAATTTTAAAAAGGACTTTGCTCCTTTTTCCGAAAATGGTAGAAAATTTGCGAAAAAAAATTATTGGGGAACACTATTCCGGCCATTCCTATGAATGTCCAATATTCAAAAGTGTGTTTTTTTGACAATAGGCGACATTCTTCCCAATTTCGACTTTTGAAATTTTAAAAAGGACTTTGCTCCTTTTTCCGAAAATGGTAGAAAATTTGCGAAAAAAAATTATTGGGGAACACTATTCCGGCCATTCCTATGAATGTCCAATATTCAAAAGTGTGTTTTTTTTGACAATAGGCGACATTCTTCCAAATTTCGACTTTTGAAATTTTAGAAAGGACTTTGCTCCTTTTTCCGAAAATTGTAGGAGATAAGCGAAAAAACATTATTGGAGAACACTCTTCCGGCCATTTCTATGAATGTCCAATATTCAAAAGTCTTAACAGTGTGTTTTTTTGACAATAGGCGACATTCTTCCAAATTTCGACTTTTGAAATTTTAAAAAGGACTTTGCTCCTTTTTCCGAAAATGGTAGAAAATTTGCGAAAAAAAATTATTGGGGAACACTATTCCGGCCATTCCTATGAATGTCCAATATTCAAAAGTGTGTTTTTTTGACAATAGGCGACATTCTTCCAAATTTCGACTTTTGAAATTTTAAAAAGGAATTTGCTCCTTTTTCCGAAAATGGTAGAAAATTTGCGAAAAAAAATTATTGGGGAACACTATTCCGGCCATTCCTATGAATGTCCAATATTCAAAAGTGTGTTTTTTTGACAATAGGCGACATTCTTCCAAATTTTGACTTTTGAAATTTTAAAAAGGACTTTGCTCCTTTTTCCGAAAATGGTAGAAAATTTGCGAAAAAAATTATTGGGGAACACTATTCCGGCCATTCCTATGAATGTCCAATATTCAAAAGTGTGTTTTTTTGACAATAGGCGACATTCTTCCAAATTTTGACTTTTGAAATTTTAAAAAGGACTTTGCTCCTTTTTCCGAAAATTGTAGGAGATAGGCTAAAAAACATTATTGGAGAACACTCTTCCGGCCATTTCTATGTATGTCCAATATTCAAAAGTCTTAACAGTGTGTTTTTTTGAAAATTGGCGACATTTTTCCAAATTTCAACTTTTGAAATTTTAGAAAGGACTTTGCTCCTTTTTCCGAAAATGGTAGAAAATTTGCGAAAAAAAATTATTGGGGAACACTATTCCGGCCATTCCTATGAATGTCCAATATTCAAAAGTGTGTTTTTTTGACAATAGGCGACATTCTTCCAAATTTTGACTTTTGAAATTTTAAAAAGGACTTTGCTCCTTTTTCCGAAAATGGTAGAAAATTTGCGAAAAAAATTATTGGGGAACACTATTCCGGCCATTCCTATGAATGTCCAATATTCAAAAGTGTGTTTTTTTGACAATAGGCGACATTCTTCCAAATTTTGTTTTTTGAAATTTTAAAAAGGACTTTGCTCCTTTTTCCGAAAATGGTAAAAAATTTGCGAAAAAAATTATTGGGGAACACTCTTCCGGCCATTTCTATGTATGTCCAATATTCAAAAGTCTTAACAGTGTGTTTTTTTGAAAATTGGCGACATTTTTCCAAATTTCAACTTTTGAAATTTTAGAAAGGACTTTGCTCCTTTTTCCGAAAATGGTAGAGAATTTGCGAAAAAAAATTATTGGGGAACACTATTCCGGCCATTCCTATGAATGTTCCATATTCAAAAGTGTGTTTTTTTGACAATAGGCGACATTCTTCCAAATTTCGACTTTTGAAATTTTAAAAAGGACTTTGCTCCTTTTTCCGAAAATGGTAGAAAATTTGCGAAAAAAAATTATTGGGGAACACTTTTCCGGCCATTCCTATGAATGTCCAATATTCAAAAGTCTTAAAACAGTGTGTTTTTTTGAAAATTGTCGACATTTTTCCATATTTCAACTTTTGAAATTTTAGAAAGGACTTTGCTCCTTTTTCCGAAAATGGTAGAAAATTTGCGAAAAAAAATTATTGGGGAACACTATTCCGGCCATTTCTATGAAAGTTCCATATTCAAAAGTGTGTTTTTTGGACAATAGGCGACATTCTTCCAAATTTCGACTTTTGAAATTTTAAAAAGGACTTTGCACCTTTTTCCGAAAATTGTAGGGGATAAGCGAAAAAACATTATTGGAGAACACTCTTCCGGCCATTTCTATGAACGTCCAATATTCAAAAGTCTTAACAGTGTGTTTTTTTTGAAAATAGGCGACATTCTTCCAAATTTCGACTTTTGAAATTTTAAAAAGGACTTTGCTCCTTTTTCCGAAAATGGTAGAAAATTTGCGAAAAAGAATTATTGGGGAACACTATTCCGGCCATTCCTATGAATGTCCAATATTCAAAAGTGTTTTTTTTTTGACAATAGGCGGCATTCTTCCAAATTTCGACTTTTGAAATTTTAAAAAGGACTTTGCTCCTTTTTCCGAAAATTGTAGGAGATAAGCTAAAAAACATTATTGGAGAACACTCTTCCGGCCATTCCTATGAATGTCCAATATTCAAAAGTGTGTTTTTTTGAAAATAGGCAACATTCTTCCAAATTTCGACTTTTGAAATTTTAAAAAGGACTGCTCCTTTTTCCGAAAATTGTAGGAGATAAGCTAAAAAACATTATTGGAGAACACTCTTGCGGCCATTCCTATGAATGTCCAATATTCAAAAGTGTGTTTTTTTGACAATAGGCGACATTCTTCCAAATTTCGACTTTTGAAATTTTAAAAAGGACTTTGCTCCTTTTTCCGAAAATGGTAGAAAATTTGCGAAAAAAAATTATTGGGGAACACTATTCCGGCCATTCCTATGAATGTCCAATATTCAAAAGTCTTAACGATGTGTTTTTTTGAAAATTGGCGACATTTTTCCAAATTTCGACTTTTGAAATTTTAAAAAGGACTTTGCTCCTTTTTCCGAAAATGGTAGAAAATTTGCGAAAAAAAATTATTGGGGAACACTATTCCGGCCATTCCTATGAATGTCCAATATTCAAAAGTGTGTTTTTTTGACAATAGGCGACATTCTTCCAAATTTCGACTTTTGAAATTTTAAAAAGGACTTTGCTCCTTTTTCCGAAAATTGTAGGAGATAAGCGAAAAAACATTATTGGAGAACACTCTTCCGGCCATTTCTATGAATGTCCAATATTCAAAAGTCTTAACAGTGTGTTTTTTTGACAATAGGCGACATTCTTCCAAATTTCTTCTTTTGAAATTTTAGAAAGGACTTTGCTCCTTTTTCCGAAAATGGTAGAAAATTTGCGAAAAAAATTATTGGGAAACACTATTCCGGCCATTCCTATGAATGTCCAATATTCAAAAGTCTTAACGATGTGTTTTTTTGAAAATTGGCGACATTTTTCCAAATTTCGACTTTTGAAATTTTAAAAAGGACTTTGCTCCTTTTTCCGAAAATGGTAGAAAATTTGCGAACAAAAATTATTGGGGAACACTATTCCGGCCATTCCTATGAATGTCCAATATTCAAAAGTGTGTTTTTTTGACAATAGGCGACATTCTTCCAAATTTCGACTTTTGAAATTTTAAAAAGGACTTTGCTCCTTTTTCCGTAAATGGTAGAAAATTTGCGAAAAAAAATTATTGGGGAACACTATTCCGGCCATTCCTATGAATGTCCAATATTCAAAAGTGTGTTTTTTTGACAATAGGCGACATTCTTCCAAATTTCGACTTTTGAAATTTTAGAAAGGACTTTGCTCCTTTTTCCGAAAATTGTAGGAGATAAGCGAAAAAACATTATTGGAGAACACTCTTCCGGCCATTTCTATGAATGTCCAATATTCAAAAGTGTTTTTTTTTTGACAATAGGCGACATTCTTCCAAATTTCGACTTTTGAAATTTTAGAAAGGACTTTGCTCCTTTTTCCGAAAATTGTAGGAGATCAGCGAAAAAACATTATTGGAGAACACTCTTCCGGCCATTTCTATGAATGTCCAATATTCTAAAGTCTTAACAGTGTGTTTTTTTGAAAATTGGTGACATTTTTCCAAATTTCGACTTTTGAAATTTTAAAAAGGACTTTGCTCCGTTTTTCGAAAATGGTAGAAAATTTGCGAAAAAAAATTATTAGGGAACACTATTCCGGCCATTCCTATGAATGTCCAATATTCAAAAGTGTTTTTTTTTTTTGACAATAGGCGACATTCTTCCAAATTTCGACTTTTGAAATTTTAAAAAGGACTTTGCTCCTTTTTCCGAAAATGGTAGAAAATTTGCGAAAAAAAATTATTGGGGAACACTATTCCGGCCATTCCTATGAATGTCCAATATTCAAAAGTGTGTTTTTTTGACAATAGGCGACATTCTTCCAAATTTCGACTTTTGAAATTTTAAAAAGGACTTTGCTCCTTTTTCCGAAAATGGTAGAAAATTTGCGAAAAAAAATTATTGCGAAACACTCTTCCGGCCATTTCTATGAATGTCCAATATTCAAAAGTCTTAACAGTGTGTTTTTTTGAAAATTGGCGGCATTTTTCCAAATTTTGATTTTTGAAATTTTAAAAAGGACTTTGCTCCTTTTTCCGAAAATGGTAGAAAATTTGCGAAAAAAAATTATTGGGGAACACTATTCCGGCCATTCCTATGAATGTCCAATATTCAAAAATGTGTTTTTTTGACAATAGGCGACATTCTTCCAAATTTCGACTTTTGAAATTTTAAAAAGGACTTTGCTCCTTTTTCCGAAAATGGTAGAAAATTTGCGAAAAAAATTATTGGGGAACACTATTCCGGCCATTCCTATGAATGTCCAATATTCAAAAGTGTGTTTTTTTGACAATAGGTGACATTCTTCCAAATTTCGACTTTTGAAATTTTAAAAAGGACTTTGCTCCTTTTTCCGAAAATGGTAGAAAATTTGCAAAAAAAAATTATTGCGAAACACTACTCCGGCCATTCCTATGAATGTCCAATATTCAAAAGTGTGTTTTTTTTGACAATAGGCGACATTCTTCCAAATTTCGACTTTTGAAATTTTAAAAAGGACTTTGCTCCTTTTTCCGAAAATGGTAGAAAATTTGCGAAAAAAAATTATTGGGGAACACTATTCCGGCCATTCCTATGAATGTCCAATATTCAAAAGTGTGTTTTTTGACAATAGGCGACATTCTTCCAAATTTCGACTTTTGAAATTTTAAAAAGGACTTTGCTCCTTTTTCCGAAAATGGTAGAAAATTTGCGAAAAAAAATTATTGCGAAACACTATTCCGGCCATTCCTATGAATGTCCAATATTCAAAAGTGTGTTTTTTTGACAATAGGCGACATTCTTCCAAATTTTGACTTTTGAAATTTTAAAAAGGACTTTGCTCCTTTTTCCGAAAATGGTAGAAAATTTGCGAAAAAAATTATTGGGGAACACTATTCCGGCCATTCCTATGAATGTCCAATATTCAAAAGTGTGTTTTTTTGACAATAGGCGACATTCTTCCAAATTTTGACTTTTGAAATTTTAAAAAGGACTTTGCTCCTTTTTCCGAAAATTGTAGGAGATAAGCTAAAAAACATTATTGGAGAACACTCTTCCGGCCATTTCTATGTATGTCCAATATTCAAAAGTCTTAACAGTGTGTTTTTTTGAAAATTGGCGACATTTTTCCAAATTTCAACTTTTGAAATTTTAGAAAGGACTTTGCTCCTTTTTCCGAAAATGGTAGAAAATTTGCGAAAAAAATTATTGGGGAACACTATTCCGGCCATTCCTATGAATGTCCAATATTCAAAAGTGTGTTTTTTTGACAATAGGCGACATTCTTCCAAATTTTGACTTTTGAAATTTTAAAAAGGACTTTGCTCCTTTTTCCGAAAATGGTAGAAAATTTGCGAAAAAAATTATTGGGGAACACTATTCCGGCCATTCCTATGAATGTCCAATATTCAAAAGTGTGTTTTTTTGACAATAGGCGACATTCTTCCAAATTTTGACTTTTGAAATTTTAAAAAGGACTTTGCTCCTTTTTCCGAAAATTGTAGGAGATAAGCTAAAAAACATTATTGGAGAACACTCTTCCGGCCATTTCTATGTATGTCCAATATTCAAAAGTCTTAACAGTGTGTTTTTTTGAAAATTGGCGACATTTTTCCAAATTTCAACTTTTGAAATTTTAGAAAGGACTTTGCTCCTTTTTCCGAAAATGGTAGAAAATTTGCAAAAAAAAATTATTGGGGAACACTATTCCGGCCATTCCTATGAATGTCCAATATTCAAAAGTGTGTTTTTTTGACAATAGGCGACATTCTTCCAAATTTTGACTTTTGAAATTTTAAAAAGGACTTTGCTCCTTTTTCCGAAAATGGTAGAAAATTTGCGAAAAAAATTATTGGGGAACACTATTCCGGCCATTCCTATGAATGTCCAATATTCAAAAGTGTGTTTTTTTGACAATAGGCGACATTCTTCCAAATTTTGACTTTTGAAATTTTAAAAAGGACTTTGCTCCTTTTTCCGAAAATGGTAAAAAATTTGCGAAAAAAATTATTGGGGAACACTCTTCCGGCCATTTCTATGTATGTCCAATATTCAAAAGTCTTAACAGTGTGTTTTTTTGAAAATTGGCGACATTTTTCCAAATTTCAACTTTTGAAATTTTAGAAAGGACTTTGCTCCTTTTTCTGAAAATGGTAGAAAATTTGCGAAAAAAAATTATTGGGGAACACTATTCCGGCCATTCCTATGAATGTTCCATATTCAAAAGTGTGTTTTTTTGACAATAGGCGACATTCTTCCAAATTTCGACTTTTGAAATTTTAAAAAGGACTTTGCTCCTTTTTCCGAAAATGGTAGAAAATTTGCGAAAAAAAATTATTGGGGAACACTTTTCCGGCCGTTCCTATGAATGTCCAATATTCAAAAGTCTTAAAACAGTGTGTTTTTTTGAAAATTGTCGACATTTTTCCATATTTCAACTTTTGAAATTTTAGAAAGGACTTTGCTCCTTTTTCCGAAAATGGTAGAAAATTTGCGAAAAAAAATTATTGGGGAACACTATTCCGGCCATTTCTATGAAAGTTCCATATTCAAAAGTGTGTTTTTTGGACAATAGGCGACATTCTTCCAAATTTCGACTTTTGAAATTTTAAAAAGGACTTTGCACCTTTTTCCGAAAATTGTAGGGGATAAGCGAAAAAACATTATTGGAGAACACTCTTCCGGCCATTTCTATGAATGTCCAATATTCAAAAGTCTTAACAGTGTGTTTTTTTTGAAAATAGGCGACATTCTTCCAAATTTCGACTTTTGAAATTTTAAAAAGGACTTTGCTCCTTTTTCCGAAAATGGTAGAAAATTTGCGAAAAAAAATTATTAGGGAACACTATTCCGGCCATTCCTATGAATGTCCAATATTCAAAACTGTTTTTTTTTGACAATAGGCGGCATTCTTCCAAATTTCGACTTTTGAAATTTTAAAAAGGACTTTGCTCCTTTTTCCGAAAATGGTAGAAAATTTGCAAAAAAAAATTATTGGGGAACACTATTCCGGCCATTCCTATGAATGTTCCATATTCAAAAGTGTGTTTTTTTGACAATAGGCGACATTCTTCCAAATTTCGACTTTTGAAATTTTAAAAAGGACTTTGCTCCTTTTTCCGAAAATGGTAGAAAATTTGCAAAAAAAAATTATTGGGGAACACTATTCCGGCCATTCCTATGAATGTCCAATATTCAAAAGTGTGTTTTTTTGACAATAGGCGACATTCTTCCAAATTTTGACTTTTGAAATTTTAAAAAGGACTTTGCTCCTTTTTCCGAAAATGGTAAAAAATTTGCGAAAAAAATTATTGGGGAACACTCTTCCGGCCATTTCTATGTATGTCCAATATTCAAAAGTCTTAACAGTGTGTTTTTTTGAAAATTGGCGACATTTTTCCAAATTTCAACTTTTGAAATTTTAGAAAGGACTTTGCTCCTTTTTCTGAAAATGGTAGAAAATTTGCGAAAAAAATTATTGGGGAACACTATTCCGGCCATTCCTATGAATGTTCCATATTCAAAAGTGTGTTTTTTTGACAATAGGCGACATTCTTCCAAATTTCGACTTTTGAAATTTTAAAAAGGACTTTGCTCCTTTTTCCGAAAATGGTAGAAAATTTGCGAAAAAAAATTATTGGGGAACACTTTTCCGGCCGTTCCTATGAATGTCCAATATTCAAAAGTCTTAAAACAGTGTGTTTTTTTGAAAATTGTCGACATTTTTCCATATTTCAACTTTTGAAATTTTAGAAAGGACTTTGCTCCTTTTTCCGAAAATGGTAGAAAATTTGCGAAAAAAAATTATTGGGGAACACTATTCCGGCCATTTCTATGAAAGTTCCATATTCAAAAGTGTGTTTTTTGGACAATAGGCGACATTCTTCCAAATTTCGACTTTTGAAATTTTAAAAAGGACTTTGCACCTTTTTCCGAAAATTGTAGGGGATAAGCGAAAAAACATTATTGGAGAACACTCTTCCGGCCATTTCTATGAATGTCCAATATTCAAAAGTCTTAACAGTGTGTTTTTTTTGAAAATAGGCGACATTCTTCCAAATTTCGACTTTTGAAATTTTAAAAAGGACTTTGCTCCTTTTTCCGAAAATGGTAGAAAATTTGCGAAAAAAAATTATTAGGGAACACTATTCCGGCCATTCCTATGAATGTCCAATATTCAAAACTGTTTTTTTTTGACAATAGGCGGCATTCTTCCAAATTTCGACTTTTGAAATTTTAAAAAGGACTTTGCTCCTTTTTCCGAAAATGGTAGAAAATTTGCGAAAAAAATTATTGGGAAACACTATTCCGGCCATTCCTATGAATGTCCAATATTCAAAAGTCTTAACGATGTGTTTTTTTGAAAATTGGCGACATTTTTCCAAATTTCGACTTTTGAAATTTTAAAAAGGACTTTGCTCCTTTTTCCGAAAATGGTAGAAAATTTGCGAAAAAAAATTATTGGGGAACACTATTCCGGCCATTCCTATGAATGTCCAATATTCAAAAGTGTGTTTTTTTGACAATAGGCGACATTCTTCCAAATTTCGACTTTTGAAATTTTAAAAAGGACTTTGCTCCTTTTTCCGTAAATGGTAGAAAATTTGCGAAAAAAAATTATTGGGGAACACTATTCCGGCCATTCCTATGAATGTCCAATATTCAAAAGTGTGTTTTTTTGACAATAGGCGACATTCTTCCAAATTTCGACTTTTGAAATTTTAGAAAGGACTTTGCTCCTTTTTCCGAAAATTGTAGGAGATAAGCGAAAAAACATTATTGGAGAACACTCTTCCGGCCATTTCTATGAATGTCCAATATTCAAAAGTCTTAACAGTGTTTTTTTTTTGACAATAGGCGACATTCTTCCAAATTTCGACTTTTGAAATTTTAGAAAGGACTTTGCTCCTTTTTCCGAAAATTGTAGGAGATCAGCGAAAAAACATTATTGGAGAACACTCTTCCGGCCATTTCTATGAATGTCCAATATTCTAAAGTCTTAACAGTGTGTTTTTTTGAAAATTGGTGACATTTTTCCAAATTTCGACTTTTGAAATTTTAAAAAGGACTTTGCTCCGTTTTTCGAAAATGGTAGAAAATTTGCGAAAAAAAATTATTGCGAAACACTATTCCGGCCATTCCTATGAATGTCCAATATTCAAAAGTGTTTTTTTTTTTGACAATAGGCGACATTCTTCCAAATTTCGACTTTTGAAATTTTAAAAAGGACTTTGCTCCTTTTTCCGAAAATGGTAGAAAATTTGCAAAAAAAAATTATTGGGGAACACTATTCCGGCCATTTCTATGAATGTCCAATATTCAAAAGTCTTAACAGTGTGTTTTTTTGAAAATTGGCGACATTTTTCCAAATTTCAACTTTTGAAATTTTAGAAATGACTTTGCTCCTTTTTCCGAAAATGGTAGAAAATTTGCGAAAAAAAATTATTGGGGAACACTATTCCGGCCATTCCTATGAATGTCCAATATTCAAAAGTGTGTTTTTTTGACAATAGGCGACATTCTTCCAAATTTCGACTTTTGAAATTTTAAAAAGGACTTTGCTCCTTTTTCCGAAAATGGTAGAAAATTTGCGAAAAAAAATTATTGGGGAACACTATTACGGCCATTCCTATGAATGTCCAATATTCAAAAGTCTTAACAGTTTGTTTTTTTGAAAATTGGCGACATTTTTCCAAATTTCAACTTTTGAAATTTTAGAAATGACTTTGCTCCTTTTTCCGAAAATGGTAGAAAATTTGCGAAAAAAAATTATTGGGGAACACTATTCCGGCCATTCCTATGAATGTCCAATATTCAAAAGTGTGTTTTTTTGACAATAGGCGACATTCTTCCAAATTTCGACTTTTGAAATTTTAAAAAGGACTTTGCTCCTTTTTCCGAAAATGGTAGAAAATTTGCGAAAAAAAATTATTGCGAAACACTATTCCGGCCATTCCTATGAATGTCCAATATTCAAAAGTGTGTTTTTTTGACAATAGGCGACATTCTTCCAAATTTCGACTTTTGAAATTTTAAAAAGGACTTTGCTCCTTTTTCCGAAAATGGTAGAAAATTTGCGAAAAAAAATTATTGCGAAACACTATTCCGGCCATTCCTATGAATGTCCAATATTCAAAAGTGTGTTTTTTTGAAAATTGGCGACATTTTTCCAAATTTCGACTTTTGAAATTTTAAAAAGGACTTTGCTCCTTTTTCCGAAAATGGTAGAAAATTTGCGAAAAAAAATTATTGCGAAACACTACTCCGGCCATTCCTATGAATGTCCAATATTCAAAAGTGTGTTTTTTTGACAATAGGCGACATTCTTCCAAATTTCGACTTTTGAAATTTTAAAAAGGACTTTGCTCCTTTTTCCGAAAATGGTAGAAAATTTGCGAAAAAAAATTATTGGGGAACACTATTACGGCCATTCCTATGAATGTCCAATATTCAAAAGTCTTAACAGTTTGTTTTTTTGAAAATTGGCGACATTTTTCCAAATTTCAACTTTTGAAATTTTAGAAATGACTTTGCTCCTTTTTCCGAAAATGGTAGAAAATTTGCGAAAAAAAATTATTGGGGAACACTATTCCGGCCATTCCTATGAATGTCCAATATTCAAAAGTGTGCTTTTTGAAAATTGGCGACATTTTTCCAAATTTCGACTTTTGAAATTTTAAAAAGGACTTTGCTCCTTTTTCCGAAAATGGTAGAAAATTTGCGAAAAAAAATTATTGCGAAACACTATTCCGGCCATTCCTATGAATGTCCAATATTCAAAAGTGTGTTTTTTTGACAATAGGCGACATTCTTCCAAATTTCGACTTTTGAAATTTTAAAAAGGACTTTGCTCCTTTTTCCGAAAATGGTAGAAAATTTGCGAAAAAAAATTATTGCGAAACACTATTCCGGCCATTCCTATGAATGTCCAATATTCAAAAGTGTGTTTTTTTGAAAATTGGCGACATTTTTCCAAATTTCGACTTTTGAAATTTTAAAAAGGACTTTGCTCCTTTTTCCGAAAATGGTAGAAAATTTGCGAAAAAAAATTATTGGGGAACACTATTACGGCCATTCCTATGAATGTCCAATATTCAAAAGTCTTAACAGTGTGTTTTTTTGAAAATTGGCGACATTTTTCCAAATTTCAACTTTTGAAATTTTAGAAAGGACTTTGCTCCTTTTTCCGAAAATGGTAGAAAATTTGCGAAAAAAAATTATTGCGAAACACTATTCCGGCCATTCCTATGAATGTCCAATATTCAAAAGTGTGTTTTTTTGAAAATTGGCGACATTTTTCCAAATTTCGACTTTTGAAATTTTAAAAAGGACTTTGCTCCTTTTTCCGAAAATGGTAGAAAATTTGCGAAAAAAAATTATTGCGAAACACTATTCCGGCCATTCCTATGAATGTCCAATATTCAAAAGTGTGTTTTTTTGACAATAGGCGACATTCTTCCAAATTTCGACTTTTGAAATTTTAAAAAGGACTTTGCTCCTTTTTCCGAAAATGGTAGAAAATTTGCGAAAAAAAATTATTGCGAAACACTATTCCGGCCATTCCTATGAATGTCCAATATTCAAAAGTGTGTTTTTTTGAAAATTGGCGACATTTTTCCAAATTTCGACTTTTGAAATTTTAAAAAGGACTTTGCTCCTTTTTCCGAAAATGGTAGAAAATTTGCGAAAAAAAATTATTGCGAAACACTCTTCCGGCCATTTCTATGTATGTCCAATATTCAAAAGTCTTAACAGTGTGTTTTTTTGAAAATTGGCGACATTTTTCCAAATTTCAACTTTTGAAATTTTAGAAAGGACTTTGCTCCTTTTTCCGAAAATGGTAGAAAATTTGCGAAAAAAAATTATTGGGGAACACTATTCCGGCCATTCCTATGAATGTCCAATATTCAAAAGTGTGTTTTTTTGACAATAGGCGACATTCTTCCAAATTTCGACTTTTGAAATTTTAAAAAGGACTTTGCTCCTTTTTCCGAAAATTGTAGAAGATAAGCGAAAAAACATTATTGGAGAACACTGTTCCGGCCATTCCTATGAATGTCCAATATTCAAAAATGTGTTTTTTTGACAATAGACGACATTCTTCCAAATTTAAACTTTTGAAATTTTAGAAAGGACTTTGCTCCTTTTTCCGAAAATGGTAGAAAATTTGCGAAAAAAAATTATTGGGGAACACTATTCCGGCCATTCCTATGAATGTCCAATATTCAAAAGTGTTTTTTTTTTGACAATAGGCGACATTCTTCCAAATTTCGACTTTTGAAATTTTAAAAAGGACTTTGCTCTTTTTCCGAAAATGGTAGAAAATTTGCGAAAAAAATTGCTGGGGAACACTATTCCGGCCATTCCTATGAATGTCCAATATTCAAAAGTGTGTTTTTTGACAATAGGCGACATTCTTCCAAATTTCGACTTTTGAAATTTTAGAAAGGACTTTGCTCCTTTTTCCGAAAATTGTAGGAGATAAGCGAAAAAACATTATTGGAGAACACTCTTCCGGCCATTTCTATGAATGTCCAATATTCAAAAGTCTTAACAGTGTGTTTTTTTGAAAATTGGTGACATTTTTCCAAATTTCGACTTTTGAAATTTTAAAAAGGACTTTGCTCCGTTTTTCGAAAATGGTAGAAAATTTGCGAAAAAAAATTATTGCGAAACACTACTCCGGCCATTCCTATGAATGTCCAATATTCAAAAGTGTGTTTTTTTTTGACAATAGGCGACATTCTTCCAAATTTCGACTTTTGAAATTTTAAAAAGGACTTTGCTCCTTTTTCCGAAAATGGTAGAAAATTTGCGAAAAAAAATTATTGCGAAACACTATTCCGGCCATTCCTATGAATGTCCAATATTCAAAAGTGTGTTTTTTTGACAATAGGCGACATTCTTCCAAATTTCGACTTTTGAAATTTTAAAAAGGACTTTGCTCCTTTTTCCGAAAATGGTAGAAAATTTGCGAAAAAAAATTATTGCGAAACACTATTCCGGCCATTCCTATGAATGTCCAATATTCAAAAGTGTTTTTTTTTTGACAATAGGCGACATTCTTCCAAATTTCGACTTTTGAAATTTTAAAAAGGACTTTGCTCCTTTTTCCGAAAATGGTAGAAAATTTGCGAAAAAAAATTATTGCGAAACACTATTCCGGCCATTCCTATGAATGTCCAATATTCAAAAGTGTTTTTTTTTTGACAATAGGCGACATTCTTCCAAATTTCGACTTTTGAAATTTTAAAAAGGACTTTGCTCCTTTTTCCGAAAATGGTAGAAAATTTGCGAAAAAAAATTATTGGGGAACACTATTCCGGCCATTCCTATGAATGTCCAATATTCTAAAGTCTTAACAGTGTGTTTTTTTGAAAATTGGTGACATTTTTCCAAATTTCGACTTTTGAAATTTTAAAAAGGACTTTGCTCCGTTTTTCGAAAATGGTAGAAAATTTGCGAAAAAAAATTATTGCGAAACACTACTCCGGCCATTCCTATGAATGTCCAATATTCAAAAGTGTGTTTTTTTGACAATAGGCGACATTCTTCCAAATTTCGACTTTTGAAATTTTAAAAAGGACTTTGCTCCTTTTTCCGAAAATGGTAGAAAATTTGCGAAAAAAAATTATTGCGAAACACTACTCCGGCCATTCCTATGAATGTCCAATATTCAAAAGTGTGTTTTTTTGACAATAGGCGACATTCTTCCAAATTTCGACTTTTGAAATTTTAAAAAGGACTTTGCTCCTTTTTCCGAAAATGGTAGAAAATTTGCGAAAAAAAATTATTGGGGAACACTATTACGGCCATTCCTATGAATGTCCAATATTCAAAAGTCTTAACAGTGTGTTTTTTTGAAAATTGGCGGCATTTTTCCAAATTTTGATTTTTGAAATTTTAAAAAGGACTTTGCTCCTTTTTCCGAAAATTGTAGGAGATCAGCGAAAAAACATTATTGGAGAACACTCTTCCGGCCATTTCTATGAATGTCCAATATTCTAAAGTCTTAACAGTGTGTTTTTTTGAAAATTGGTGACATTTTTCCAAATTTCGACTTTTGAAATTTTAAAAAGGACTTTGCTCCGTTTTTCGAAAATGGTAGAAAATTTGCGAAAAAAAATTATTGCGAAACACTATTCCGGCCATTCCTATGAATGTCCAATATTCAAAAGTGTTTTTTTTTTTTGACAATAGGCGACATTCTTCCAAATTTCGACTTTTGAAATTTTAAAAAGGACTTTGCTCCTTTTTCCGAAAATGGTAGAAAATTTGCGAAAAAAAATTATTGGGGAACACTATTCCGGCCATTCCTATGAATGTCCAATATTCAAAAGTGTGTTTTTTTGACAATAGGCGACATTTTTCCAAATTTCGACTTTTGAAATTTTAAAAAGGACTTTGCTCCTTTTTCCGAAAATGGTAGAAAATTTGCGAAAAAAAATTATTGCGAAACACTCTTCCGGCCATTTCTATGAATGTCCAATATTCAAAAGTCTTAACAGTGTGTTTTTTTGAAAATTGGCGGCATTTTTCCAAATTTTGATTTTTGAAATTTTAAAAAGGACTTTGCTCCTTTTTCCGAAAATGGTAGAAAATTTGCGAAAAAAAATTATTGGGGAACACTATTCCGGCCATTCCTATGAATGTCCAATATTCAAAAGTGTGTTTTTTTGAAAATTGGCGACATTTTTCCAAATTTCGACTTTTGAAATTTTAAAAAGGACTTTGCTCCTTTTTCCGAAAATGGTAGAAAATTTGCGAAAAAAAATTATTGCGAAACACTATTCCGGCCATTCCTATGAATGTCCAATATTCAAAAGTGTGTTTTTTTGACAATAGGCGACATTCTTCCAAATTTCGACTTTTGAAATTTTAAAAAGGACTTTGCTCTTTTTTCCGAAAATGGTAGAAAATTTGCGAAAAAAAATTATTGGGGAACACTATTACGGCCATTCCTATGAATGTCCAATATTCAAAAGTGTGTTTTTTTGACAATAGGCGACATTCTTCCAAATTTCGACTTTTGAAATTTTAAAAAGGACTTTGCTCCTTTTTCCGAAAATTGTAGAAGATAAGCGAAAAAACATTATTGGAGAACACTCTTCCGGCCATTTCTATGAATGTCCAATATTCAAAAGTCTTAACAGTGTGTTTTTTTGAAAATTGGCGACATTTTTCCAAATTTAAACTTTTGAAATTTTAGAAAGGACTTTGCTCCTTTTTCCGAAAATGGTAGAAAATTTGCGAAAAAAAATTATTGGGGAACACTATTCCGGCCATTCCTATGAATGTCCAATATTCAAAAGTGTGTTTTTTTGACAATAGGCGACATTCTTCCAAATTTCGACTTTTGAAATTTTAAAAAGGACTTTGCTCCTTTTTCCGAAAATTGTAGAAGATAAGCGAAAAAACATTATTGGAGAACACTATTCCGGCCATTCCTATGAATGTCCAATATTCAAAAATGTGTTTTTTTGACAATAGACGACATTCTTCCAAATTTAAACTTTTGAAATTTTAGAAAGGACTTTGCTCCTTTTTCCGAAAATGGTAGAAAATTTGCGAAAAAAAATTATTGGGGAACACTATTCCGGCCATTCCTATGAATGTCCAATATTCAAAAGTGTTTTTTTTTGACAATAGGCGACATTCTTCCAAATTTCGACTTTTGAAATTTTAAAAAGGACTTTGCTCCTTTTTCCGAAAATGGTAGAAAATTTGCGAAAAAAAATTATTGCGAAACACTATTCCGGCCATTCCTATGAATGTCCAATATTCAAAAGTGTGTTTTTTTGACAATAGGCGACATTCTTCCAAATTTCGACTTTTGAAATTTTAAAAAGGACTTTGCTCCTTTTTCCGAAAATGGTAGAAAATTTGCGAAAAAAAATTATTGCGAAACACTATTCCGGCCATTCCTATGAATGTCCAATATTCAAAAGTGTGTTTTTTTGAAAATTGGCGACATTTTTCCAAATTTCGACTTTTGAAATTTTAAAAAGGACTTTGCTCCTTTTTCCGAAAATGGTAGAAAATTTGCGAAAAAAAATTATTGGGGAACACTACTCCGGCCATTCCTATGAATGTCCAATATTCAAAAGTGTGTTTTTTTGACAATAGGCGACATTCTTCCAAATTTCGACTTTTGAAATTTTAAAAAGGACTTTGCTCCTTTTTCCGAAAATGGTAGAAAATTTGCGAAAAAAAATTATTGGGGAACACTATTACGGCCATTCCTATGAATGTCCAATATTCAAAAGTCTTAACAGTGTGTTTTTTTGAAAATTGGCGACATTTTTCCAAATTTCAACTTTTGAAATTTTAGAAATGACTTTGCTCCTTTTTCCGAAAATGGTAGAAAATTTGCGAAAAAAAATTATTGGGGAACACTATTCCGGCCATTCCTATGAATGTCCAATATTCAAAAGTGTGCTTTTTAAAAATTGGCGACATTTTTCCAAATTTCGACTTTTGAAATTTTAAAAAGGACTTTGCTCCTTTTTCCGAAAATGGTAGAAAATTTGCGAAAAAAAATTATTGCGAAACACTATTCCGGCCATTCCTATGAATGTCCAATATTCAAAAGTGTGTTTTTTTGACAATAGGCGACATTCTTCCAAATTTCGACTTTTGAAATTTTAAAAAGGACTTTGCTCCTTTTTCCGAAAATGGTAGAAAATTTGCGAAAAAAAATTATTGCGAAACACTATTCCGGCCATTCCTATGAATGTCCAATATTCAAAAGTGTGTTTTTTTGAAAATTGGCGACATTTTTCCAAATTTCGACTTTTGAAATTTTAAAAAGGACTTTGCTCCTTTTTCCGAAAATGGTAGAAAATTTGCGAAAAAAAATTATTGGGGAACACTATTACGGCCATTCCTATGAATGTCCAATATTCAAAAGTCTTAACAGTGTGTTTTTTTGAAAATTGGCGACATTTTTCCAAATTTCAACTTTTGAAATTTTAGAAAGGACTTTGCTCCTTTTTCCGAAAATGGTAGAAAATTTGCGAAAAAAAATTATTGCGAAACACTATTCCGGCCATTCCTATGAATGTCCAATATTCAAAAGTGTGTTTTTTTGAAAATTGGCGACATTTTTCCAAATTTCGACTTTTGAAATTTTAAAAAGGACTTTGCTCCTTTTTCCGAAAATGGTAAAAAATTTGCGAAAAAAAATTATTGCGAAACACTATTCCGGCCATTCCCATGAATGTCCAATATTCAAAAGTGTGTTTTTTTGACAATAGGCGACATTCTTCCAAATTTCGACTTTTGAAATTTTAAAAAGGACTTTGCTCCTTTTTCCGAAAATGGTAGAAAATTTGCGAAAAAAAATTATTGCGAAACACTACTCCGGCCATTCCTATGAATGTCCAATATTCAAAAGTGTGTTTTTTTGACAATAGGCGACATTCTTCCAAATTTCGACTTTTGAAATTTTAAAAAGGACTTTGCTCCTTTTTCCGAAAATGGTAGAAAATTTGCGAAAAAAAATTATTGGGGAACACTATTACGGCCATTCCTATGAATGTCCAATATTCAAAAGTCTTAACAGTGTGTTTTTTTGAAAATTGGCGGCATTTTTCCAAATTTTGATTTTTGAAATTTTAAAAAGGACTTTGCTCCTTTTTCCGAAAATTGTAGGAGATCAGCGAAAAAACATTATTGGAGAACACTCTTCCGGCCATTTCTATGAATGTCCAATATTCTAAAGTCTTAACAGTGTGTTTTTTTGAAAATTGGTGACATTTTTCCAAATTTCGACTTTTGAAATTTTAAAAAGGACTTTGCTCCGTTTTTCGAAAATGGTAGAAAATTTGCGAAAAAAAATTATTGCGAAACACTATTCCGGCCATTCCTATGAATGTCCAATATTCAAAAGTGTTTTTTTTTTTTGACAATAGGCGACATTCTTCCAAATTTCGACTTTTGAAATTTTAAAAAGGACTTTGCTCCTTTTTCCGAAAATGGTAGAAAATTTGCGAAAAAAAATTATTGGGGAACACTATTCCGGCCATTCCTATGAATGTCCAATATTCAAAAGTGTGTTTTTTTGACAATAGGCGACATTTTTCCAAATTTCGACTTTTGAAATTTTAAAAAGGACTTTGCTCCTTTTTCCGAAAATGGTAGAAAATTTGCGAAAAAAAATTATTGCGAAACACTCTTCCGGCCATTTCTATGAATGTCCAATATTCAAAAGTCTTAACAGTGTGTTTTTTTGAAAATTGGCGGCATTTTTCCAAATTTTGATTTTTGAAATTTTAAAAAGGACTTTGCTCCTTTTTCCGAAAATGGTAGAAAATTTGCGAAAAAAAATTATTGGGGAACACTATTACGGCCATTCCTATGAATGTCCAATATTCAAAAGTCTTAACAGTTTGTTTTTTTGAAAATTGGCGACATTTTTCCAAATTTCAACTTTTGAAATTTTAGAAATGACTTTGCTCCTTTTTCCGAAAATGGTAGAAAATTTGCGAAAAAAAATTATTGGGGAACACTATTCCGGCCATTCCTATGAATGTCCAATATTCAAAAGTGTGCTTTTTGAAAATTGGCGACATTTTTCCAAATTTCGACTTTTGAAATTTTAAAAAGGACTTTGCTCCTTTTTCCGAAAATGGTAGAAAATTTGCGAAAAAAAATTATTGCGAAACACTATTCCGGCCATTCCTATGAATGTCCAATATTCAAAAGTGTGTTTTTTTGACAATAGGCGACATTCTTCCAAATTTCGACTTTTGAAATTTTAAAAAGGACTTTGCTCCTTTTTCCGAAAATGGTAGAAAATTTGCGAAAAAAAATTATTGGGGAACACTATTCCGGCCATTCCTATGAATGTCCAATATTCAAAAGTGTGCTTTTTGAAAATTGGCGACATTCTTCCAAATTTCGACTTTTGAAATTTTAAAAAGGACTTTGCTCCTTTTTCCGAAAATGGTAGAAAATTTGCGAAAAAAAATTATTGGGGAACACTATTCCGGCCATTCCTATGAATGTCCAATATTCAAAAGTGTGTTTTTTTGACAATAGGTGACATTCTTCCAAATTTCGACTTTTGAAATTTTAAAAAGGACTTTGCTCCTTTTTCCGAAAATGGTAGAAAATTTGCAAAAAAAAATTATTGCGAAACACTACTCCGGCCATTCCTATGAATGTCCAATATTCAAAAGTGTGTTTTTTTTGACAATAGGCGACATTTTTCCAAATTTCGACTTTTGAAATTTTAAAAAGGACTTTGCTCCTTTTTCCGAAAATGGTAGAAAATTTGCGAAAAAAAATTATTGGGGAACACTATTCCGGCCATTCCTATGAATGTCCAATATTCAAAAGTGTGTTTTTTGACAATAGGCGACATTCTTCCAAATTTCGACTTTTGAAATTTTAGAAAGGACTTTGCTCCTTTTTCCGAAAATGGTAGAAAATTTGCGAAAAAAAATTATTGCGAAACACTATTCCGGCCATTCCTATGAATGTCCAATATTCAAAAGTGTGTTTTTTTGAAAATTGGCGACATTTTTCCAAATTTCGACTTTTGAAATTTTAAAAAGGACTTTGCTCCTTTTTCCGAAAATGGTAGAAAATTTACGAAAAAAAATTATTGCGAAACACTATTCCGGCCATTCCTATGAATGTCCAATATTCAAAAGTGTGTTTTTTTGACAATAGGCGACATTCTTCCAAATTTCGACTTTTGAAATTTTAAAAAGGACTTTGCTCTTTTTTCCGAAAATGGTAGAAAATTTGCGAAAAAAAATTATTGGGGAACACTATTACGGCCATTCCTATGAATGTCCAATATTCAAAAGTGTGTTTTTTTGACAATAGGCGACATTCTTCCAAATTTCGACTTTTGAAATTTTAAAAAGGACTTTGCTCCTTTTTCCGAAAATTGTAGAAGATAAGCGAAAAAACATTATTGGAGAACACTCTTCCGGCCATTTCTATGAATGTCCAATATTCAAAAGTCTTAACAGTGTGTTTTTTTGAAAATTGGCGACATTTTTCCAAATTTAAACTTTTGAAATTTTAGAAAGGACTTTGCTCCTTTTTCCGAAAATGGTAGAAAATTTGCGAAAAAAAATTATTGGGGAACACTATTCCGGCCATTCCTATGAATGTCCAATATTCAAAAGTGTGTTTTTTTGACAATAGGCGACATTCATCCAAATTTCGACTTTTGAAATTTTAAAAAGGACTTTGCTCCTTTTTCCGAAAATTGTAGAAGATAAGCGAAAAAACATTATTGGAGAACACTATTCCGGCCATTCCTATGAATGTCCAATATTCAAAAATGTGTTTTTTTGACAATAGACGACATTCTTCCAAATTTAAACTTTTGAAATTTTAGAAAGGACTTTGCTCCTTTTTCCGAAAATGGTAGAAAATTTGCGAAAAAAAATTATTGGGGAACACTATTCCGGCCATTCCTATGAATGTCCAATATTCAAAAGTGTTTTTTTTTGACAATAGGCGACATTCTTCCAAATTTCGACTTTTGAAATTTTAAAAAGGACTTTGCTCCTTTTTCCGAAAATGGTAGAAAATTTGCGAAAAAAAATTATTGCGAAACACTATTCCGGCCATTCCTATGAATGTCCAATATTCAAAAGTGTGTTTTTTTGACAATAGGCGACATTCTTCCAAATTTCGACTTTTGAAATTTTAAAAAGGACTTTGCTCCTTTTTCCGAAAATGGTAGAAAATTTGCGAAAAAAAATTATTGCGAAACACTATTCCGGCCATTCCTATGAATGTCCAATATTCAAAAGTGTGTTTTTTTGAAAATTGGCGACATTTTTCCAAATTTCGACTTTTGAAATTTTAAAAAGGACTTTGCTCCTTTTTCCGAAAATGGTAGAAAATTTGCGAAAAAAAATTATTGGGGAACACTACTCCGGCCATTCCTATGAATGTCCAATATTCAAAAGTGTGTTTTTTTGACAATAGGCGACATTCTTCCAAATTTCGACTTTTGAAATTTTAAAAAGGACTTTGCTCCTTTTTCCGAAAATGGTAGAAAATTTGCGAAAAAAAATTATTGGGGAACACTATTACGGCCATTCCTATGAATGTCCAATATTCAAAAGTCTTAACAGTGTGTTTTTTTGAAAATTGGCGACATTTTTCCAAATTTCAACTTTTGAAATTTTAGAAATGACTTTGCTCCTTTTTCCGAAAATGGTAGAAAATTTGCGAAAAAAAATTATTGGGGAACACTATTCCGGCCATTCCTATGAATGTCCAATATTCAAAAGTGTGCTTTTTAAAAATTGGCGACATTTTTCCAAATTTCGACTTTTGAAATTTTAAAAAGGACTTTGCTCCTTTTTCCGAAAATGGTAGAAAATTTGCGAAAAAAAATTATTGCGAAACACTATTCCGGCCATTCCTATGAATGTCCAATATTCAAAAGTGTGTTTTTTTGACAATAGGCGACATTCTTCCAAATTTCGACTTTTGAAATTTTAAAAAGGACTTTGCTCCTTTTTCCGAAAATGGTAGAAAATTTGCGAAAAAAAATTATTGCGAAACACTATTCCGGCCATTCCTATGAATGTCCAATATTCAAAAGTGTGTTTTTTTGAAAATTGGCGACATTTTTCCAAATTTCGACTTTTGAAATTTTAAAAAGGACTTTGCTCCTTTTTCCGAAAATGGTAGAAAATTTGCGAAAAAAAATTATTGGGGAACACTATTACGGCCATTCCTATGAATGTCCAATATTCAAAAGTCTTAACAGTGTGTTTTTTTGAAAATTGGCGACATTTTTCCAAATTTCAACTTTTGAAATTTTAGAAAGGACTTTGCTCCTTTTTCCGAAAATGGTAGAAAATTTGCGAAAAAAAATTATTGCGAAACACTATTCCGGCCATTCCTATGAATGTCCAATATTCAAAAGTGTGTTTTTTTGAAAATTGGCGACATTTTTCCAAATTTCGACTTTTGAAATTTTAAAAAGGACTTTGCTCCTTTTTCCGAAAATGGTAAAAAATTTGCGAAAAAAAATTATTGCGAAACACTATTCCGGCCATTCCTATGAATGTCCAATATTCAAAAGTGTGTTTTTTTGACAATAGGCGACATTCTTCCAAATTTCGACTTTTGAAATTTTAAAAAGGACTTTGCTCCTTTTTCCGAAAATGGTAGAAAATTTGCGAAAAAAAATTATTGCGAAACACTATTCCGGCCATTCCTATGAATGTCCAATATTCAAAAGTGTGTTTTTTTGAAAATTGGCGACATTTTTCCAAATTTCGACTTTTGAAATTTTAAAAAGGACTTTGCTCCTTTTTCCGAAAATGGTAGAAAATTTGCGAAAAAAAATTATTGCGAAACACTCTTCCGGCCATTTCTATGTATGTCCAATATTCAAAAGTCTTAACAGTGTGTTTTTTTGAAAATTGGCGACATTTTTCCAAATTTCAACTTTTGAAATTTTAGAAAGGACTTTGCTCCTTTTTCCGAAAATGGTAGAAAATTTGCGAAAAAAAATTATTGGGGAACACTATTCCGGCCATTCCTATGAATGTCCAATATTCAAAAGTGTGTTTTTTTGACAATAGGCGACATTCTTCCAAATTTCGACTTTTGAAATTTTAAAAAGGACTTTGCTCCTTTTTCCGAAAATTGTAGAAGATAAGCGAAAAAACATTATTGGAGAACACTGTTCCGGCCATTCCTATGAATGTCCAATATTCAAAAATGTGTTTTTTTGACAATAGACGACATTCTTCCAAATTTAAACTTTTGAAATTTTAGAAAGGACTTTGCTCCTTTTTCCGAAAATGGTAGAAAATTTGCGAAAAAAAATTATTGCGAAACACTATTCCGGCCATTCCTATGAATGTCCAATATTCAAAAGTGTGTTTTTTTGACAATAGGCGACATTCTTCCAAATTTCGACTTTTGAAATTTTAAAAAGGACTTTGCTCCTTTTTCCGAAAATGGTAGAAAATTTGCGAAAAAAAATTATTGCGAAACACTATTCCGGCCATTCCTATGAATGTCCAATATTCAAAAGTGTGTTTTTTTGACAATAGGCGACATTCTTCCAAATTTCGACTTTTGAAATTTTAAAAAGGACTTTGCTCCTTTTTCCGAAAATGGTAGAAAATTTGCGAAAAAAAATTATTGCGAAACACTATTCCGGCCATTCCTATGAATGTCCAATATTCAAAAGTGTGTTTTTTTGAAAATTGGCGACATTTTTCCAAATTTCGACTTTTGAAATTTTAAAAAGGACTTTGCTCCTTTTTCCGAAAATGGTAGAAAATTTGCGAAAAAAAATTATTGCGAAACACTACTCCGGCCATTCCTATGAATGTCCAATATTCAAAAGTGTGTTTTTTTGACAATAGGCGACATTCTTCCAAATTTCGACTTTTGAAATTTTAAAAAGGACTTTGCTCCTTTTTCCGAAAATGGTAGAAAATTTGCGAAAAAAAATTATTGGGGAACACTATTACGGCCATTCCTATGAATGTCCAATATTCAAAAGTCTTAACAGTGTGTTTTTTTGAAAATTGGCGACATTTTTCCAAATTTCAACTTTTGAAATTTTAGAAAGGACTTTGCTCCTTTTTCCGAAAATGGTAGAAAATTTGCGAAAAAAAATTATTGGGGAACACTATTCCGGCCATTCCTAAGAATGTTTTATATTCAAAAGTCTTAACAGTGTGTTTTTTTGAAAATTGGCGACATTTTTCCAAATTTCAACTTTTGAAATTTTAAAAAGGACTTTGCTCCTTTTTCCGAAAATGGTAGAAAATTTGCGAAAAAAAATTATTGGGGAACACTATTACGGCCATTCCTATGAATGTCCAATATTCAAAAGTCTTAACAGTGTGTTTTTTTGAAAATTGGCGACATTTTTCCAAATTTCAACTTTTGAAATTTTAGAAAGGACTTTGCTCCTTTTTCCGAAAATGGTAGAAAATTTGCGAAAAAAATTATTGGGGAACACTCTTCCGGCCATTTCTATGTATGTCCAATATTCAAAAGTCTTAACAGTGTGTTTTTTTGAAAATTGGCGACATTTTTCCAAATTTCAACTTTTGAAATTTTAGAAAGGACTTTGCTCCTTTTTCCGAAAATGGTAGAAAATTTGCGAAAAAAATTATTGGGGAACACTATTCCGGCCATTCCTATGAATGTCCAATATTCAAAAGTCTTAACAGTGTGTTTTTTTGAAAATTGGCGACATTTTTCCAAATTTCAACTTTTGAAATTTTAGAAAGGACTTTGCTCCTTTTTCCGAAAATGGTAGAAAATTTGCGAAAAAAATTATTGGGGAACACTCTTCCGGCCATTTCTATGTATGTCCAATATTCAAAAGTCTTAACAGTGTGTTTTTTTGAAAATTGGCGACATTTTTCCAAATTTCAACTTTTGAAATTTTAGAAAGGACTTTGCTCCTTTTTCCGAAAATGGTAGAAAATTTGCGAAAAAAATTATTGGGGAACACTCTTCCGGCCATTTCTATGTATGTCCAATATTCAAAAGTCTTAACAGTGTGTTTTTTTGAAAATTGGCGACATTTTTCCAAATTTCAACTTTTGAAATTTTAGAAAGGACTTTGCTCCTTTTTCCGAAAATGGTAGAAAATTTGCGAAAAAAAATTATTGGGGAACACTATTCCGGCCATTCCTATAAATGTCCAATATTCAAAAGTGTGTTTTTTTGACAATAGGCGACATTCTTCCAAATTTCGACTTTTGAAATTTTAAAAAGGACTTTGCTCCTTTTTCCGAAAATGGTAGAAAATTTGCGAAAAAAAATTATTGGGGAACACTTTTCCGGCCATTCCTATGAATGTCCAATATTCAAAAGTCTTAAAACAGTGTGTTTTTTTGAAAATTGTCGACATTTTTCCATATTTCAACTTTTGAAATTTTAGAAAGGACTTTGCTCCTTTTTCCGAAAATGGTAGAAAATTTGCGAAAAAAAATTATTGGGGAACACTATTCCGGCCATTTCTATGAAAGTTCCATATTCAAAAGTGTGTTTTTTGGACAATAGGCGACATTCTTCCAAATTTCGACTTTTGAAATTTTAAAAAGGACTTTGCACCTTTTTCCGAAAATTGTAGGGGATAAGCGAAAAAACATTATTGGAGAACACTCTTCCGGCCATTTCTATGAATGTCCAATATTCAAAAGTCTTAACAGTGTGTTTTTTTTGAAAATAGGCGACATTCTTCCAAATTTCGACTTTTGAAATTTTAAAAAGGACTTTGCTCCTTTTTCCGAAAATGGTAGAAAATTTGCGAAAAAAAATTATTGGGGAACACTATTCCGGCCATTCCTATGAATGTCCAATATTTAAAAGTGTTTTTTTTTGACAATAGGCGGCATTCTTCCAAATTTCGACTTTTGAAATTTTAAAAAGGACTTTGCTCCTTTTTCCGAAAATTGTAGGAGATAAGCTAAAAAACATTATTGGAGAACACTCTTCCGGCCATTCCTATGAATGTCCAATATTCAAAAGTGTGTTTTTTTGAAAATAGGCAACATTCTTCCAAATTTCGACTTTTGAAATTTTAAAAAGGACTGCTCCTTTTTCCGAAAATTGTAGGAGATAAGCTAAAAAACATTATTGGAGAACACTCTTGCGGCCATTCCTATGAATGTCCAATATTCAAAAGTGTGTTTTTTTGACAATAGGCGACATTCTTCCAAATTTCGACTTTTGAAATTTTAAAAAGGACTTTGCTCCTTTTTCCGAAAATGGTAGAAAATTTGCGAAAAAAAATTATTGGGGAACACTATTCCGGCCATTCCTATGAATGTCCAATATTCAAAAGTGTGTTTTTTTGACAATAGGCGACATTCTTCCAAATTTCGACTTTTGAAATTTTAAAAAGGACTTTGCTCCTTTTTCCGAAAATGGTAGAAAATTTGCGAAAAAAAAATTATTGCGAAACACTATTCCGGCCATTCCTATGAATGTCCAATATTCAAAAGTTTGTTTTTTTGACAATAGGCGACATTCTTCCAAATTTCGACTTTTGAAATTTTAGAAAGGACTTTGCTCCTTTTTCCGAAAATTGTAGGAGATAAGCGAAAAAACATTATTGGAGAACACTCTTCCGGCCATTTCTATGAATGTCCAATATTCAAAAGTCTTAACAGTGTGTTTTTTTGACAATAGGCGACATTCTTCCAAATTTCTTCTTTTGAAATTTTAGAAAGGACTTTGCTCCTTTTTCCGAAAATGGTAGAAAATTTGCGAAAAAAATTATTGGGAAACACTATTCCGGCCATTCCTATGAATGTCCAATATTCAAAAGTCTTAACGATGTTTTTTTTTGAAAATTGGCGACATTTTTCCAAATTTCGACTTTTGAAATTTTAAAAAGGACTTTGCTCCTTTTTCGGAAAATGGTAGAAAATTTGCGAAAAAAAATTATTGGGGAACACTATTCCGGCCATTCCTATGAATGTCCAATATTCAAAAGTGTGTTTTTTTGACAATAGGCGACATTCTTCCAAATTTCGACTTTTGAAATTTTAAAAAGGACTTTGCTCCTTTTTCCGTAAATGGTAGAAAATTTGCGAAAAAAAATTATTGGGGAACACTATTCCGGCCATTCCTATGAATGTCCAATATTCAAAAGTGTGTTTTTTTGACAATAGGCGACATTCTTCCAAATTTCGACTTTTGAAATTTTAGAAAGGACTTTGCTCCTTTTTCCGAAAATTGTAGGAGATAAGCGAAAAAACATTATTGGAGAACACTCTTCCGGCCATTTCTATGAATGTCCAATATTCAAAAGTGTTTTTTTTTTGACAATAGGCGACATTCTTCCAAATTTCGACTTTTGAAATTTTAGAAAGGACTTTGCTCCTTTTTCCGAAAATTGTAGGAGATCAGCGAAAAAACATTATTGGAGAACACTCTTCCGGCCATTTCTATGAATGTCCAATATTCTAAAGTCTTAACAGTGTGTTTTTTTGAAAATTGGTGACATTTTTCCAAATTTCGACTTTTGAAATTTTAAAAAGGACTTTGCTCCGTTTTTCGAAAATGGTAGAAAATTTGCGAAAAAAAATTATTGCGAAACACTATTCCGGCCATTCCTATGAATGTCCAATATTCAAAAGTGTTTTTTTTTTGACAATAGGCGACATTCTTCCAAATTTCGACTTTTGAAATTTTAAAAAGGACTTTGCTCCTTTTTCCGAAAATGGTAGAAAATTTGCGAAAAAAAATTATTGGGGAACACTATTCCGGCCATTCCTATGAATGTCCAAAATTCAAAAGTGTGTTTTTTTGACAATAGGCGACATTCTTCCAAATTTCGACTTTTGAAATTTTAAAAAGGACTCTGCTCCGTTTTCCGAAAATGGTAGAAAATTTGCGAAAAAAAATTATTGCGAAACACTCTTCCGGCCATTTCTATGAATGTCCAATATTCAAAAGTCTTAACAGTGTGTTTTTTTGAAAATTGGCGGCATTTTTCCAAATTTTGATTTTTGAAATTTTAAAAAGGACTTTGCTCCTTTTTCCGAAAATGGTAGAAAATTTGCGAAAAAAAATTATTGGGGAACACTATTCCGGCCATTTCTATGAATGTCCAATATTCAAAAGTCTTAACAGTGTGTTTTTTTGAAAATTGGCGACATTCTTCCAAATTTCGACTTTTGAAATTTTAAAAAGGACTTTGCTCCTTTTTCCGAAAATGGTAGAAAATTTGCGAAAAAAAATTATTGGGGAACACTATTCCGGCCATTCCTATGAATGTCCAATATTCAAAAGTGTTTTTTTTTTGACAATAGGCGGCATTCTTCCAAATTTCGACTTTTGAAATTTTAAAAAGGACTTTGCTCCTTTTTCCGAAAATTGTAGGAGATAAGCTAAAAAACATTATTGGAGAACACTCTTCCGGCCATTCCTATGAATGTCCAATATTCAAAAGTGTGTTTTTTTGAAAATAGGCAACATTCTTCCAAATTTCGACTTTTGAAATTTTAAAAAGGACTGCTCCTTTTTCCGAAAATTGTAGGAGATAAGCTAAAAAACATTATTGGAGAACACTCTTGCGGCCATTCCTATGAATGTCCAATATTCAAAAGTGTGTTTTTTTGACAATAGGCGACATTCTTCCAAATTTCGACTTTTGAAATTTTAAAAAGGACTTTGCTCCTTTTTCAGAAAATGGTAGAAAATTTGCGAAAAAAAATTATTGGGGAACACTATTCCGGCCATTCCTATGAATGTCCAATATTCAAAAGTGTGTTTTTTTGACAATAGGCGACATTCTTCCAAATTTCGACTTTTGAAATTTTAAAAAGGACTTTGCTCCTTTTTCCGAAAATGGTAGAAAATTTGCGAAAAAAAATTATTGGGGAACACTATTCTGGCCATTCCTATGAATGTCCAATATTCAAAAGTGTGTTTTTTTGACAATAGGTGACATTCTTCCAAATTTCGACTTTTGAAATTTTAAAAAGGACTTTGCTCCTTTTTCCGAAAATGGTAGAAAATTTGCGAAAAAAAATTATTGCGAAACACTATTCCGGCCATTCCTATGAATGTCCAATATTCAAAAGTGTGTTTTTTTGACAATAGGCGACATTCTTCCAAATTTCGACTTTTGAAATTTTAGAAAGGACTTTGCTCCTTTTTCCGAAAATTGTAGGAGATAAGCTAAAAAACATTATTGGAGAACACTCTTGCGGCCATTCCTATGAATGTCCAATATTCAAAAGTGTGTTTTTTTGACAATAGGCGACATTCTTCCAAATTTCGACTTTTGAAATTTTAAAAAGGACTTTGCTCCTTTTTCCGAAAATTGTAGGAGATAAGCTAAAAAACATTATTGGAGAACACTCTTGCGGCCATTCCTATGAATGTCCAATATTCAAAAGTGTGTTTTTTTGACAATAGGCGACATTCTTCCAAATTTCGACTTTTGAAATTTTAAAAAGGACTTTGCTCCTTTTTCCGAAAATGGTAGAAAATTTGCGAAAAAAAATTATTGGGGAACACTATTCCGGCCATTCCTATGAATGTCCAATATTCAAAAGTGTGTTTTTTGACAATAGGCGACATTCTTCCAAATTTCGACTTTTGAAATTTTAGAAAGGACTTTGCTCCTTTTTCCGAAAATGGTAGAAAATTTGCGAAAAAAAATTATTGCGAAACACTATTCCGGCCATTCCTATGAATGTCCAATATTCAAAAGTGTGTTTTTTTGAAAATTGGCGACATTTTTCCAAATTTCGACTTTTGAAATTTTAAAAAGGACTTTGCTCCTTTTTCCGAAAATGGTAGAAAATTTGCGAAAAAAAATTATTGCGAAACACTATTCCGGCCATTCCTATGAATGTCCAATATTCAAAAGTGTGTTTTTTTGACAATAGGCGACATTCTTCCAAATTTCGACTTTTGAAATTTTAAAAAGGACTTTGCTCCTTTTTCCGAAAATGGTAGAAAATTTGCGAAAAAAAATTATTGGGGAACACTATTACGGCCATTCCTATGAATGTCCAATATTCAAAAGTGTGTTTTTTTGACAATAGGCGACATTCTTCCAAATTTCGACTTTTGAAATTTTAAAAAGGACTTTGCTCCTTTTTCCGAAAATGGTAGAAAATTTGCGAAAAAAAATTATTGGGGAACACTATTCCGGCCATTCCTATGAATGTCCAATATTCAAAAGTGTGTTTTTTTGACAATAGGCGACATTCTTCCAAATTTCGACTTTTGAAATTTTAAAAAGGACTTTGCTCCTTTTTCCGAAAATTGTAGAAGATAAGCGAAAAAACATTATTGGAGAACACTATTCCGGCCATTCCTATGAATGTCCAATATTCAAAAGCCTTAACAGTGTGTTTTTTTGAAAATTGGCGACATTTTTCCAAATTTAAACTTTTGAAATTTTAGAAAGGACTTTGCTCCTTTTTCCGAAAATGGTAGAAAATTTGCGAAAAAAATTATTGGGGAACACTATTCCGGCCATTCCTATCAATGTCCAATATTCAAAAGTGTGTTTTTTTGACAATAGGCGACATTCTTCCAAATTTCGACTTTTGAAATTTTAAAAAGGACTTTGCTCCTTTTTCCGAAAATGGTAGAAAATTTGCGAAAAAAAAATTATTGGGGAACACTATTCCGGCCATTCCTATGAATGTCCAATATTCAAAAGTGTGTTTTTTTGACAATAGGCGACATTCTTCCAAATTTCGACTTTTGAAATTTTAGAAAGGACTTTGCTCCTTTTTCCGAAAATTGTAGGAGATAAGCGAAAAAACATTATTGGAGAACACTCTTCCGGCCATTTCTATGAATGTCCAATATTCAAAAGTGTTTTTTTTTGACAATAGGCGACATTCTTCCAAATTTCGACTTTTGAAATTTTAGAAAGGACTTTGCTCCTTTTTCCGAAAATTGTAGGAGATAAGCGAAAAAACATTATTGGAGAACACTCTTCCGGCCATTTCTATGAATGTCCAATATTCTAAAGTCTTAACAGTGTGTTTTTTTGAAAATTGGTGACATTTTTCCAAATTTCGACTTTTGAAATTTTAAAAAGGACTTTGCTCCGTTTTCCGAAAATGGTAGAAAATTTGCGAAAAAAAATTATTGCGAAACACTATTCCGGCCATTCCTATGAATGTCCGATATTCAAAAGTGTTTTTTTTTGACAATAGGCGACATTCTTCCAAATTTCGACTTTTGAAATTTTATAAAGGACTTTGCTCCTTTTTCCGAAAATGGTAGAAAATTTGCGAAAAAAAATTATTGGGGAACACTATTCCGGCCATTCCTATGAATGTCCAATATTCAAAAGTGTTTTTTTTTTTACAATAGGCGACATTCTTCCAAATTTCGACTTTTGAAATTTTAGAAAGGACTTTGCTCCTTTTTCCGAAAATGGTAGAAAATTTGCGAAAAAAAATTATTGGAGAACACTATACCGGCCATTCCTATGAATGTCAAATATTCAAAAGTGTGTTTTTTTGACAATAGGCGACATTCTTCCAAATTTCGACTTTTGAAATTTTAAAAAGGACTTTGCTCCTTTTTCCGAAAATTGTAGAAGATAAGCGAAAAAACATTATTGGAGAACACTCTTCCGGCCATTTCTATGAATGTCCAATATTCAAAAGTCTTAACAGTGTGTTTTTTTGAAAATTGGCGACATTTTTCCAAATTTAAACTTTTGAAATTTTAGAAAGGACTTTGCTCCTTTTTCCGAAAATGGTAGAAAATTTGCGAAAAAAAATTATTGGGGAACACTATTCCGGCCATTCCTATGAATGTCTGATATTCAAAAGTGTTTTTTTTTTGACAATAGGCGACATTCTTCCAAATTTCGACTTTTGAAATTTTATAAAGGACTTTGCTCCTTTTTCCGAAAATGGTAGAAAATTTGCGAAAAAAAATTATTGGGGAACACTATTCCGGCCATTCCTATGAATGTCCAATATTCAAAAGTGTTTTTTTTTTGACAATAGGCGACATTCTTCCAAATTTCGACTTTTGAAATTTTATAAAGGACTTTGCTCCTTTTTCCGAAAATGGTAGAAAATTTGCGAAAAAAAATTATTGGGGAACACTATTCTGGCCATTTCTATGAATGTCCAATATTCAAAAGTCTTAACAGTGTGTTTTTTTGAAAATTGGCGGCATTTTTCCAAATTTTGATTTTTGAAATTTTAAAAAGGACTTTGCTCCTTTTTCCGAAAATGGTAGAAAATTTGCGAAAAAAAATTATTGGGGAACACTATTCCGGCCATTTCTATGAATGTCCAATATTCAAAAGTCTTAACAGTGTGTTTTTTTGAAAATTGGCGACATTCTTCCAAATTTCGACTTTTGAAATTTTAAAAAGGACTTTGCTCCTTTTTCCGAAAATGGTAGAAAATTTGCGAAAAAAAATTATTGGGGAACACTATTCCGGCCATTCCTATGAATGTCCAATATTCAAAAGTGTTTTTTTTTTGACAATAGGCGGCATTCTTCCAAATTTCGACTTTTGAAATTTTAAAAAGGACTTTGCTCCTTTTTCCGAAAATTGTAGGAGATAAGCTAAAAAACATTATTGGAGAACACTCTTCCGGCCATTCCTATGAATGTCCAATATTCAAAAGTGTGTTTTTTTGAAAATAGGCAACATTCTTCCAAATTTCGACTTTTGAAATTTTAAAAAGGACTGCTCCTTTTTCCGAAAATTGTAGGAGATAAGCTAAAAAACATTATTGGAGAACACTCTTGCGGCCATTCCTATGAATGTCCAATATTCAAAAGTGTGTTTTTTTGACAATAGGCGACATTCTTCCAAATTTCGACTTTTGAAATTTTAAAAAGGACTTTGCTCCTTTTTCCGAAAATGGTAGAAAATTTGCGAAAAAAAATTATTGGGGAACACTATTCCGGCCATTCCTATGAATGTCCAATATTCAAAAGTGTGTTTTTTTGACAATAGGCGACATTCTTCCAAATTTCGACTTTTGAAATTTTAAAAAGGACTTTGCTCCTTTTTCCGAAAATGGTAGAAAATTTGCGAAAAAAAATTATTGGGGAACACTATTCTGGCCATTCCTATGAATGTCCAATATTTAAAAGTGTGTTTTTTTGACAATAGGTGACATTCGTCCAAATTTCGACTTTTGAAATTTTAAAAAGGACTTTGCTCCTTTTTCCGAAAATGGTAGAAAATTTGCGAAAAAAAATTATTGCGAAACACTACTCCGGCCATTCCTATGAATGTCCAATATTCAAAAGTGTGTTTTTTTTGACAATAGGCGACATTCTTCCAAATTTCGACTTTTGAAATTTTAAAAAGGACTTTGCTCCTTTTTCCGAAAATGGTAGAAAATTTGCGAAAAAAAATTATTGGAGAACACTATTCCGGCCATTCCTATGAATGTCCAATATTCAAAAGTGTGTTTTTTGACAATAGGCGACATTCTTCCAAATTTCGACTTTTGAAATTTTAGAAAGGACTTTGCTCCTTTTTCCGAAAATGGTAGAAAATTTGCGAAAAAAAATTATTGCGAAACACTATTCCGGCCATTCCTATGAATGTCCAATATTCAAAAGTGTGTTTTTTTGAAAATTGGCGACATTTTTCCAAATTTCGACTTTTGAAATTTTAAAAAGGACTTTGCTCCTTTTTCCGAAAATGGTAGAAAATTTGCGAAAAAAAATTATTGCGAAACACTATTCCGGCCATTCCTATGAATGTCCAATATTCAAAAGTGTGTTTTTTTGACAATAGGCGACATTCTTCCAAATTTCGACTTTTGAAATTTTAAAAAGGACTTTGCTCCTTTTTCCGAAAATGGTAGAAAATTTGCGAAAAAAAATTATTGGGGAACACTATTACGGCCATTCCTATGAATGTCCAATATTCAAAAGTGTGTTTTTTTGACAATAGGCGACATTCTTCCAAATTTCGACTTTTGAAATTTTAAAAAGGACTTTGCTCCTTTTTCCGAAAATGGTAGAAAATTTGCGAAAAAAAATTATTGGGGAACACTATTCCGGCCATTCCTATGAATGTCCAATATTCAAAAGTGTGTTTTTTTGACAATAGGCGACATTCTTCCAAATTTCGACTTTTGAAATTTTAAAAAGGACTTTGCTCCTTTTTCCGAAAATTGTAGAAAATTTGCGAAAAAAAATTATTGGGGAACACTATTCCGGCCATTCCTAAGAATGTCCAATATTCAAAAGCCTTAACAGTGTGTTTTTTTGAAAATTGGCGACATTTTTCCAAATTTAAACTTTTGAAATTTTAGAAAGGACTTTGCTCCTTTTTCCGAAAATGGTAGAAAATTTGCGAAAAAAATTATTGGGGAACACTATTCCGGCCATTCCTATCAATGTCCAATATTCAAAAGTGTGTTTTTTTGACAATAGGCGACATTCTTCCAAATTTCGACTTTTGAAATTTTAAAAAGGACTTTGCTCCTTTTTCCGAAAATGGTAGAAAATTTGGGAAAAAAAATTATTGGGGAACACTATTCCGGCCATTCCTATGAATGTCCAATATTCAAAAGTGTGTTTTTTTGACAATAGGCGACATTCTTCCAAATTTCGACTTTTGAAATTTTAGAAAGGACTTTGCTCCTTTTTCCGAAAATTGTAGGAGATAAGCGAAAAAACATTATTGGAGAACACTCTTCCGGCCATTTCTATGAATGTCCAATATTCAAAAGTGTTTTTTTTTTGACAATAGGCGACATTCTTCCAAATTTCGACTTTTGAAATTTTAGAAAGGACTTTGCTCCTTTTTCCGAAAATTGTAGGAGATAAGCGAAAAAACATTATTGGAGAACACTCTTCCGGCCATTTCTATGAATGTCCAATATTCTAAAGTCTTAACAGTGTGTTTTTTTGAAAATTGGTGACATTTTTCCAAATTTCGACTTTTGAAATTTTAAAAAGGACTTTGCTCCGTTTTCCGAAAATGGTAGAAAATTTGCGAAAAAAAATTATTGCGAAACACTATTCCGGCCATTCCTATGAATGTCCGATATTCAAAAGTGTTTTTTTTTGACAATAGGCGACATTCTTCCAAATTTCGACTTTTGAAATTTTATAAAGGACTTTGCTCCTTTTTCCGAAAATGGTAGAAAATTTGCGAAAAAAAATTATTGGGGAACACTATTCCGGCCATTCCTATGAATGTCCAATATTCAAAAGTGTTTTTTTTTTGACAATAGGCGACATTCTTCCAAATTTCGACTTTTGAAATTTTAGAAAGGACTTTGCTCCTTTTTCCGAAAATGGTAGAAAATTTGCGAAAAAAAATTATTGGAGAACACTATACCGGCCATTCCTATGAATGTCAAATATTCAAAAGTGTGTTTTTTTGACAATAGGCGACATTCTTCCAAATTTCGACTTTTGAAATTTTAAAAAGGACTTTGCTCCTTTTTCCGAAAATTGTAGAAGATAAGCGAAAAAACATTATTGGAGAACACTCTTCCGCCCATTTCTATGAATGTCCAATATTCAAAAGTCTTAACAGTGTGTTTTTTTGAAAATTGGCAACATTTTTCCAAATTTAAACTTTTGAAATTTTAGAAAGGACTTTGCTCCTTTTTCCGAAAATGGTAGAAAATTTGCGAAAAAAAATTATTGCGAAACACTATTCCGGCCATTCCTATGAATGTCCGATATTCAAAAGTGTTTTTTTTTGACAATAGGCGACATTCTTCCAAATTTCGACTTTTGAAATTTTATAAAGGACTTTGCTCCTTTTTCCGAAAATGGTAGAAAATTTGCGAAAAAAAATTATTGGGGAACACTATTCCGGCCATTCCTATGAATGTCCAATATTCAAAAGTGTTTTTTTTTTGACAATAGGCGACATTCTTCCAAATTTCGACTTTTGAAATTTTATAAAGGACTTTGCTCCTTTTTCCGAAAATGGTAGAAAATTTGCGAAAAAAAATTATTGGGGAACACTATTCCGGCCATTCCTATGAATGTCCAATATTCAAAAGTGTGTTTTTTGACAATAGGCGACATTCTTCCAAATTTCGACTTTTGAAATTTTAGAAAGGACTTTGCTCCTTTTTCCGAAAATGGTAGAAAATTTGCGAAAAAAAATTATTGGGGAACACTATTCCGGCCATTCCTATGAAAGTCAAATATTCAAAAGTGTGTTTTTTTGACAATAGGCGACATTCTTCCAAATTTCGACTTTTGAAATTTTAAAAAGGACTTTGCTCCTTTTTCCGAAAATGGTAGAAAATTTGCGAAAAAAAATTATTGGGGAACACTATTCCGGCCATTCCTATGAATGTCCAATATTCAAAAGTGTGTTTTTTGACAATAGGCGACATTCTTCCAAATTTCGACTTTTGAAATTTTAGAAAGGACTTTGCTCCTTTTTCCGAAAATGGTAGGAGATAAGCGAAAAAACATTATTGGAGAACACTCTTCCGGCCATTCCTATGAATGTCCAATATTCAAAAGTGTGTTTTTTGACAATAGGCGACATTCTTCCAAATTTCGACTTTTGAAATTTTAGAAAGGACTTTGCTCCTTTTTCCGAAAATGGTAGAAAATTTGCGAAAAAAAATTATTGCGAAACACTATTCCGGCCATTCCTATGAAAGTCAAATATTCAAAAGTGTGTTTTTTTGACAATAGGCGACATTCTTCCAAATTTCGACTTTTGAAATTTTAAAAAGGACTTTGCTCCTTTTTCCGAAAATGGTAGAAAATTTGCGAAAAAAAATTATTGGGGAACACTATTCCGGCCATTCCTATGAATGTCCAATATTCAAAAGTGTGTTTTTTGACAATAGGCGACATTCTTCCAAATTTCGACTTTTGAAATTTTAGAAAGGACTTTGCTCCTTTTTCCGAAAATGGTAGGAGATAAGCGAAAAAACATTATTGGAGAACACTCTTCCGGCCATTCCTATGAATGTCCAATATTCAAAAGTGTGTTTTTTTGAAAATTGGCGACATTTTTCCAAATTTCGACTTTTGAAATTTTAAAAAGGACTTTGCTCCTTTTTCCGAAAATGGTAGAAAAATTGCGAAAAAAAATTATTGCGAAACCCTATTCCGGCCATTCCTATGAATGTCCAATATTCAAAAGTGTGTTTTTTTGACAATAGGCGACATTCTTTCAAATTTCGACTTTTGAAATTTTAAAAAGGACTTTGCTCCTTTTTCCGAAAATGGTAGAAAATTTGCGAAAAAAAATTATTGCGAAACACTATTCCGGCCATTCCTATGAATGTCAAATATTCAAAAGTGTGTTTTTTTGACAATAGGCGACATTCTTCCAAATTTCGACTTTTGAAATTTTAAAAAGGACTTTGCTCCTTTTTCCGAAAATTGTAGAAGATAAGCGAAAAAACATTATTGGAGAACACTCTGCCGGCCATTTCTATGAATGTCCAATATTCAAAAGTCTTAACAGTGTGTTTTTTTGAAAATTGGCGACATTTTTCCAAATTTAAACTTTTGAAATTTTAGAAAGGACTTTGCTCCTTTTTCCGAAAATGGTAGAAAATTTGCGAAAAAAAATTATTGGGGAACACTATTCCGGCCATTCCTATGAATGTCCAATATTCAAAAGTGTGTTTTTTTGACAATAGGCGACATTCTTCCAAATTTCGACTTTTGAAATTTTAAAAAGGACTTTGCTCCTTTTTCCGAAAATGGTAGAAAATTTGCGAAAAAAAATTATTGGGGAACACTATTCCGGCCATTCCTATAAATGTCCAATATTCAAAAGTCTTAACAGTGTGTTTTTTTGAAAATTGGCGACATTTTTCCAAATTTAAACTTTTGAAATTTTATAAAGGACTTTGCTCCTTTTTCCGAAAATGGTAGAAAATTTGCGAAAAAAAATTATTGGGGAACACTATTCCGGCCATTCCTATGAATGTCCAATATTCAAAAGTGTTTTTTTTTTGACAATAGGCGACATTCTTCCAAATTTCGACTTTTGAAATTTTATAAAGGACTTTGCTCCTTTTTCCGAAAATGGTAGAAAATTTGCGAAAAAAAATTATTGGGGAACACTATTCCGGCCATTCCTATGAATGTCCAATATTCAAAAGTGTGTTTTTTGACAATAGGCGACATTCTTCCAAATTTCGACTTTTGAAATTTTAGAAAGGACTTTGCTCCTTTTTCCGAAAATGGTAGAAAATTTGCGAAAAAAAATTATTGGGGAACACTATTCCGGCCATTCCTATGAAAGTCAAATATTCAAAAGTGTGTTTTTTTGACAATAGGCGACATTCTTCCAAATTTCGACTTTTGAAATTTTAAAAAGGACTTTGCTCCTTTTTCCGAAAATGGTAGAAAATTTGCGAAAAAAAATTATTGGGGAACACTATTCCGGCCATTCCTATGAATGTCCAATATTCAAAAGTGTGTTTTTTGACAATAGGCGACATTCTTCCAAATTTCGACTTTTGAAATTTTAGAAAGGACTTTGCTCCTTTTTCCGAAAATGGTAGGAGATAAGCGAAAAAACATTATTGGAGAACACTCTTCCGGCCATTCCTATGAATGTCCAATATTCAAAAGTGTGTTTTTTGACAATAGGCGACATTCTTCCAAATTTCGACTTTTGAAATTTTAGAAAGGACTTTGCTCCTTTTTCCGAAAATGGTAGAAAATTTGCGAAAAAAAATTATTGCGAAACACTATTCCGGCCATTCCTATGAAAGTCAAATATTCAAAAGTGTGTTTTTTTGACAATAGGCGACATTCTTCCAAATTTCGACTTTTGAAATTTTAAAAAGGACTTTGCTCCTTTTTCCGAAAATGGTAGAAAATTTGCGAAAAAAAATTATTGGGGAACACTATTCCGGCCATTCCTATGAATGTCCAATATTCAAAAGTGTGTTTTTTGACAATAGGCGACATTCTTCCAAATTTCGACTTTTGAAATTTTAGAAAGGACTTTGCTCCTTTTTCCGAAAATGGTAGGAGATAAGCGAAAAAACATTATTGGAGAACACTCTTCCGGCCATTCCTATGAATGTCCAATATTCAAAAGTGTGTTTTTTTGAAAATTGGCGACATTTTTCCAAATTTCGACTTTTGAAATTTTAAAAAGGACTTTGCTCCTTTTTCCGAAAATGGTAGAAAAATTGCGAAAAAAAATTATTGCGAAACCCTATTCCGGCCATTCCTATGAATGTCCAATATTCAAAAGTGTGTTTTTTTGACAATAGGCGACATTCTTTCAAATTTCGACTTTTGAAATTTTAAAAAGGACTTTGCTCCTTTTTCCGAAAATGGTAGAAAATTTGCGAAAAAAAATTATTGCGAAACACTATTCCGGCCATTCCTATGAATGTCAAATATTCAAAAGTGTGTTTTTTTGACAATAGGCGACATTCTTCCAAATTTCGACTTTTGAAATTTTAAAAAGGACTTTGCTCCTTTTTCCGAAAATTGTAGAAGATAAGCGAAAAAACATTATTGGAGAACACTCTGCCGGCCATTTCTATGAATGTCCAATATTCAAAAGTCTTAACAGTGTGTTTTTTTGAAAATTGGCGACATTTTTCCAAATTTAAACTTTTGAAATTTTAGAAAGGACTTTGCTCCTTTTTCCGAAAATGGTAGAAAATTTGCGAAAAAAAATTATTGGGGAACACTATTCCGGCCATTCCTATGAATGTCCAATATTCAAAAGTGTGTTTTTTTGACAATAGGCGACATTCTTCCAAATTTCGACTTTTGAAATTTTAAAAAGGACTTTGCTCCTTTTTCCGAAAATGGTAGAAAATTTGCGAAAAAAAATTATTGGGGAACACTATTCCGGCCATTCCTATAAATGTCCAATATTCAAAAGTCTTAACAGTGTGTTTTTTTGAAAATTGGCGACATTTTTCCAAATTTAAACTTTTGAAATTTTAGAAAGGACTTTGCTCCTTTTTCCGAAAATGGTAGAAAATTTGCGAAAAAAAATTATTGGGGAACACTATTCCGGCCATTCCTATGAATGTCCAATATTCAAAAGTGTGTTTTTTTGACAATAGGCGACATTCTTCCAAATTTCGACTCTTGAAATTTTAAAAAGGACTTTGCTCCTTTTTCCGAAAATGGTAGAAAATTTGCGAAAAAAAATTATTGGGGAACACTATTCCGGCCATTCCTATGAATGTCCAATATTCAAAAATGTGTTTTTTTGACAATAGGCGACATTCTTCCAAATTTCGACTTTTGAAATTTTAAAAAGGACTTTGCTCCTTTTTCCGAAAATGGTAAAAAATTTGCGAAAAAAAATTATTGGGGAACACTATTCCGGCCATTCCTATGAATGTTCCATATTCAAAAGTGTGTTTTTTTGACAATAGGCGACATTCTTCCAAATTTCGACTTTTGAAATTTTAAAAAGGACTTTGCTCCTTTTTCCGAAAATGGTAGAAAATTTGGGAAAAAAAATTATTGGGGAACACTATTCCGGCCATTCCTATGAATGTCCAATATTCAAAAGTGTTTTTTTTGACAATAGGCGACATTCTTCCAAATTTCGACTTTTGAAATTTTAAAAAGGACTTTGCTCCTTTTTCCGAAAATGGTAGAAAATTTGCGAAAAAAAAATTATTGGGGAACACTATTCCGGCCATTCCCATGAATGTCCAATATTCAAAAGTGTGTTTTTTTGACAATAGGCGACATTCTTCCAAATTTCGACTTTTGAAATTTTAAAAAGGACTTTGCTCCTTTTTCCGAAAATTGTAGAAGATAAGCGAAAAAACATTATTGGAGAACACTCTTCCGGCCATTTCTATGAATGTCCAATATTCAAAAGTCTTAACAGTGTGTTTTTTTGAAAATTGGCGACATTTTTCCAAATTTAAACTTTTGAAATTTTAGAAAGGACTTTGCTCCTTTTTCCGAAAATGGTAGAAAATTTGCGAAAAAAAATTATTGGGGAACACTATTCCGGCCATTCCTATGAATGTCCAATATTCAAAAGTGTGTTTTTTTGACAATAGGCGACATTCTTCCAAATTTCGACTTTTGAAATTTTAAAAAGGACTTTGCTCTTTTTTCCGAAAATGGTAGAAAATTTGCAAAAAAAAATTATTGGGGAACACTATTCCGCCCATTCCCATGAATGTCCAATATTCAAAAGTGTGTTTTTTCGACAATAGGCGACATTCTTCCAAATTTTGACTTTTGAAATTTTAAAAAGGACTTTGCTCCTTTTTCCGAAAATTGTAGGAGATAAGCGAAAAAACATTATTGGAGAACACTCTTCCGGCCATTTCTATGAATGTCCAATACTCAAAAGTCTTAACAGTGTGTTTTTTTGAAAATTGGCGGCATTTTTCCAAATTTCGACTTTTGAAATTTTAAAAAGGACTTTGCTCCTTTTTCCGAAAATGGTAGAAAATTTGCGAAAAAAAATTATTGGGGAACACTATTCCGGCCATTCCTATGAATGTCCAATATTCAAAAATGTGTTTTTTTGACAATAGGCGACATTCTTCCAAATTTCGACTTTTGAAATTTTAAAAAGGACTTTGCTCCTTTTTCCGAAAATGGTAGAAAATTTGCGAAAAAAAATTATTGGGGAACACTATTCCGGCCATTCCTATGAATGTCCAATATTCAAAAGTGTGTTTTTTTGACAATAGGCGACATTCTTCCAAATTTCGATTTTTGAAATTTTAAAAAGGACTTTGCTCCTTTTTCCGAAAATGGTAGAAAATTTGCGAAAAAAAATTATTGGGGAACACTATTCCGGCCATTCCTATGAATGTTCCATATTCAAAAGTGTGTTTTTTTTACAATAGGCGACATTCTTCCAAATTTCGACTTTTGAAATTTTAAAAAGGATTTTGCTCCTTTTTCCGAAAATGGTAGAAAATTTGGGAAAAAAATTATTGGGGAACACTATTCCGGCCATTCCTATGAATGTCCAATATTCAAAAGTGTGTTTTTTTTTGACAATAGGCGACATGCTTCCAAATTTCGACTTTTGAAATTTTAAAAAGGACTTTGCTCCTTTTTCCGAAAATGGTAGAAAATTTGGGAAAAAAAAATTATTGGGGAATACTATTCCGGCCATTCCCATGAATGTCCAATATTCAAAAGTGTGTTTTTTTGACAATAGGCGACATTCTTCCAAATTTTGACTTTTGGAATTTTAAAAAGGACTTTGCTCCTTTTTCCGAAAATTGTAGGAGATAAGCGAAAAAACATTATTGGAGAACACTCTTCCGGCCATTTCTATGAATGTCCAATATTCAAAAGTCTTAACAGTGTGTTTTTTTGAAAATTGGCGGCATTTTTCCAAATTTCGACTTTTGAAATTTTAAAAAGGACTTTGCTCCTTTTTCCGAAAATGGTAGAAAATTTGCGAAAAAAAATTATTGGGGAACACTATTCCGGCCATTCCTATGAATGTCCAATATTCAAAAATGTGTTTTTTTGACAATAGGCGACATTCTTCCAAATTTCGACTTTTGAAATTTTAAAAAGGACTTTGCTCCTTTTTCCGAAAATGGTAGAAAATTTGCGAAAAAAAATTATTGCGAAACACTATTCCGGCCATTCCTATGAATGTCCAATATTCAAAAGTGTGTTTTTTTGACAATAGGCGACATTCTTCCAAATTTCGACTTTTGAAATTTTAAAAAGGACTTTGCTCCTTTTTCCGAAAATTGTAGAAGATAAGCGAAAAAACATTATTGGAGAACACTCTTCCGGCCATTTCTATGAATGTCCAATATTCAAAAGTCTTAACAGTGTGTTTTTTTTGAAAATTGGCGACATTTTTCCAAATTTAAACTTTTGAAATTTTAGAAAGGACTTTGCTCCTTTTTCCGAAAATGGTAGAAAATTTGCGAAAAAAATTATTGGGGAACACTATTCCGGCCATTTCTATGAATGTCCAATATTCAAAAGTGTGTTTTTTTGACAATAGGCGACATTCTTCCAAATTTCGACTTTTGAAATTTTAAAAAGGACTTTGCTCCTTTTTCCGAAAATGGTAGAACATTTGCGAAAAAAAATTATTGGGGAACACTATTCCGGCCATTCCTATGAATGTCCAATATTCAAAAGTGTGTTTTTTTTGACAATAGGCGACATTCTTCCAAATTTCGACTTTTGAAATTTTAGAAAGGACTTTGCTCCTTTTTCCGAAAATTGTAGGAGATAAGCGAAAAAACATTATTGGAAAACACTCTTCCGGCCATTTCTATGAATGTCCAATATTCAAAAGTGTTTTTTTTTTTTGACAATAGGCGACATTCTTCCAAATTTCGACTTTTGAAATTTTAGAAAGGACTTTGCTCCTTTTTCCGAAAATTGTAGGAGATAAGCGAAAAAACATTATTGGAGAACACTCTTCCGGCCATTTCTATGAATGTCCAATATTCTAAAGTCTTACCAGTGTGTTTTTTTGAAAATTGGTGACATTTTTCCAAATTTCGACTTTTGAAATTTTAAAAAGGACTTTGCTCCGTTTTTCCGAAAATGGTAGAAAATTTGCGAAAAAAAATTATTGCGAAACACTATTCCGGCCATTCCTATGAATGTCCAATATTCAAAAGTGTGTTTTTTTTGACAATAGGCGACATTCTTCCAAATTTCGACTTTTGAAATTTTAGAAAGGACTTTGCTCCTTTTTCCGAAAATGGTAGAAAATTTGCGAAAAAAAATTATTGCGAAACACTATTCCGGCCATTCCTATGAATGTCCAATATTCAAAAGTGTGTTTTTTTGACAATAGGCGACATTCTTCCAAATTTCGACTTTTGAGATTTTAGAAAGGACTTTGCTCCTTTTTCCGAAAATGGTAGAAAATTTGCGAAAAAAATTATTAGGGAACACTATTCCGGCCATTCCCATGAATGTCCAATATTCAAAAGTGTGTTTTTTTTGACAATAGGCGACATTCTTTCAAATTTTGACTTTTGGAATTTTAAAAAGGACTTTGCTCCTTTTTCCGAAAATTGTAGGAGATAAGCGAAAAAACATTATTGGAGAACACTCTTCCGGCCATTTCTATGAATGTCCAATATTCTAAAGTCTTAACAGTGTGTTTTTTTGAAAATTGGTGACATTTTTCCAAATTTCGACTTTTGAAATTTTAAAAAGGACTTTGCTCCGTTTTTCCGAAAATGGTAGAAAATTTGCGAAAAAAAATTATTGCGAAACACTATTCCGGCCATTCCTATGAATGTCCAATATCCAAAGTGTGTTTTTTTTGACAATAGGCGACATTCTTCCAAATTTCGACTTTTGAAATTTTAGAAAGGACTTTGCTCCTTTTTCCGAAAATGGTAGAAAATTTGCGAAAAAAATTATTAGGGAACACTATTCCGGCCATTCCCATGAATGTCCAATATTCAAAAGTGTGTTTTTTTTGACAATAGGCGACATTCTTTCAAATTTTGACTTTTGGAATTTTAAAAAGGACTTTGCTCCTTTTTCCGAAAATTGTAGGAGATAAGCGAAAAAACATTATTGGAGAACACTCTTCCGGCCATTTCTATGAATGTCCAATATTCTAAAGTCTTAACAGTGTGTTTTTTTGAAAATTGGTGACATTTTTCCAAATTTCGACTTTTGAAATTTTAAAAAGGACTTTGCTCCGTTTTTCCGAAAATGGTAGAAAATTTGCGAAAAAAAATTATTGCGAAACACTATTCCGGCCATTCCTATGAATGTCCAATATTCAAAAGTGTGTTTTTTTGACAATAGGCGACATTCTTCCAAATTTCGACTTTTGAAATTTTAGAAAGGACTTTGCTCCGTTTTTCCGAAAATGGTAGAAAATTTGCGAAAAAAAATTATTGCGAAACACTATTCCGGCCATTCCTATGAATGTCCAATATTCAAAAGTGTGTTTTTTTGACAATAGGCGACATTCTTCCAAATTTCGACTTTTGAGATTTTAGAAAGGACTTTGCTCCTTTTTCCGAAAATGGTAGAAAATTTGCGAAAAAAATTATTAGGGAACACTATTCCGGCCATTCCCATGAATGTCCAATATTCAAAAGTGTGTTTTTTTTGACAATAGGCGACATTCTTTCAAATTTTGACTTTTGGAATTTTAAAAAGGACTTTGCTCCTTTTTCCGAAAATTGTAGAAAATTTGGGAAAAAAATTATTGGGGAACACTATTCCGGCCATTCCTATGAATGTCCAATATTCAAAAGTGTGTTTTTTTTTGACAATAGGCGACATGCTTCCAAATTTCGACTTTTGAAATTTTAAAAAGGACTTTGCTCCTTTTTCCGAAAATGGTAGAAAATTTGGGAAAAAAATTATTGGGGAACACTATTCCGGCCATTCCTATGAATGTCCAATATTCAAAAGTGTGTTTTTTTTTGACAATAGGCGACATGCTTCCAAATTTCGACTTTTGAAATTTTAAAAAGGACTTTGCTCCTTTTTCCGAAAATGGTAGAAAATTTGGGAAAAAAAAATTATTGGGGAATACTATTCCGGCCATTCCCATGAATGTCCAATATTCAAAAGTGTGTTTTTTTGACAATAGGCGACATTCTTCCAAATTTTGACTTTTGGAATTTTAAAAAGGACTTTGCTCCTTTTTCCGAAAATTGTAGGAGATAAGCGAAAAAACATTATTGGAGAACACTCTTCCGGCCATTTCTATGAATGTCCAATATTCAAAAGTCTTAACAGTGTGTTTTTTTGAAAATTGGCGGCATTTTTCCAAATTTCGACTTTTGAAATTTTAAAAAGGACTTTGCTCCTTTTTCCGAAAATGGTAGAAAATTTGCGAAAAAAAATTATTGGGGAACACTATTCCGGCCATTCCTATGAATGTCCAATATTCAAAAATGTGTTTTTTTGACAATAGGCGACATTCTTCCAAATTTCGACTTTTGAAATTTTAAAAAGGACTTTGCTCCTTTTTCCGAAAATGGTAGAAAATTTGCGAAAAAAAATTATTGCGAAACACTATTCCGGCCATTCCTATGAATGTCCAATATTCAAAAGTGTGTTTTTTTGACAATAGGCGACATTCTTCCAAATTTCGACTTTTGAAATTTTAAAAAGGACTTTGCTCCTTTTTCCGAAAATTGTAGAAGATAAGCGAAAAAACATTATTGGAGAACACTCTTCCGGCCATTTCTATGAATGTCCAATATTCAAAAGTCTTAACAGTGTGTTTTTTTGAAAATTGGCGACATTTTTCCAAATTTCGACTTTTGAAATTTTAAAAAGGACTTTGCTCCTTTTTCCCAAAATGGTAGAAAATTTGCGAAACAAAATTATTGCGAAACACTATTCCGGCCATTCCTATGAATGTCCAATATTCAAAAGTGTGTTTTTTTGACAATAGGCGACATTCTTCCAAATTTCGACTTTTGAAATTTTAAAAAGGACTTTGCTCCTTTTTCCGAAAATGGTAGAAAATTTGCGAAAAAAAATTATTGCGAAACACTATTCCGGCCATTCCTATGAATGTCCAATATTCAAAAGTGTGTTTTTTTGACAATAGGCGACATTCTTCCAAATTTCGACTTTTGAAATTTTAAAAAGGACTTTGCTCCTTTTTCCGAAAATTGTAGAAGATAAGCGAAAAAACATTATTGGAGAACACTCTTCCGGCCATTTCTATGAATGTCCAATATTCAAAAGTCTTAACAGTGTGTTTTTTTTGAAAATTGGCGACATTTTTCCAAATTTAAACTTTTGAAATTTTAGAAAGGACTTTGCTCCTTTTTCCGAAAATGGTAGAAAATTTGCGAAAAAAATTATTGGGGAACACTATTCCGGCCATTTCTATGAATGTCCAATATTCAAAAGTGTGTTTTTTTGACAATAGGCGACATTCTTCCAAATTTCGACTTTTGAAATTTTAAAAAGGACTTTGCTCCTTTTTCCGAAAATGGTAGAACATTTGCGAAAAAAAAATTATTGGGGAACACTATTCCGGCCATTCCTATGAATGTCCAATATTCAAAAGTGTGTTTTTTTTGACAATAGGCGACATTCTTCCAAATTTCGACTTTTGAAATTTTAGAAAGGACTTTGCTCCTTTTTCCGAAAATTGTAGGAGATAAGCGAAAAAACATTATTGGAAAACACTCTTCCGGCCATTTCTATGAATGTCCAATATTCAAAAGTGTTTTTTTTTTTTTGACAATAGGCGACATTCTTCCAAATTTCGACTTTTGAAATTTTAGAAAGGACTTTGCTCCTTTTTCCGAAAATTGTAGGAGATAAGCGAAAAAACATTATTGGAGAACACTCTTCCGGCCATTTCTATGAATGTCCAATATTCTAAAGTCTTAACAGTGTGTTTTTTTGAAAATTGGTGACATTTTTCCAAATTTCGACTTTTGAAATTTTAAAAAGGACTTTGCTCCGTTTTTCCGAAAATGGTAGAAAATTTGCGAAAAAAAATTATTGCGAAACACTATTCCGGCCATTCCTATGAATGTCCAATATTCAAAAGTGTGTTTTTTTTGACAATAGGCGACATTCTTCCAAATTTCGACTTTTGAAATTTTAGAAAGGACTTTGCTCCTTTTTCCGAAAATGGTAGAAAATTTGCGAAAAAAATTATTAGGGAACACTATTCCGGCCATTCCCATGAATGTCCAATATTCAAAAGTGTGTTTTTTTTGACAATAGGCGACATTCTTTCAAATTTTGACTTTTGGAACTTTAAAAAGGACTTTGCTCCTTTTTCCGAAAATTGTAGGAGATAAGCGAAAAAACATTATTGGAGAACACTCTTCCGGCCATTTCTATGAATGTCCAATATTCTAAAGTCTTAACAGTGTGTTTTTTTGAAAATTGGTGACATTTTTCCAAATTTCGACTTTTGAAATTTTAAAAAGGACTTTGCTCCGTTTTTCCGAAAATGGTAGAAAATTTGCGAAAAAAAATTATTGCGAAACACTATTCCGGCCATTCCTATGAATGTCCAATATTCAAAAGTGTGTTTTTTTTGACAATAGGCGACATTCTTCCAAATTTCGACTTTTGAAATTTTAGAAAGGACTTTGCTCCTTTTTCCGAAAATGGTAGAAAATTTGCGAAAAAAAATTATTGCGAAACACTATTCCGGCCATTCCTATGAATGTCCAATATTCAAAAGTGTGTTTTTTTGACAATAGGCGACATTCTTCCAAATTTCGACTTTTGAAATTTTAGAAAGGACTTTGCTCCGTTTTTCCGAAAATGGTAGAAAATTTGCGAAAAAAAATTATTGCGAAACACTATTCCGGCCATTCCTATGAATGTCCAATATTCAAAAGTGTGTTTTTTTGACAATAGGCGACATTCTTCCAAATTTCGACTTTTGAGATTTTAGAAAGGACTTTGCTCCTTTTTCCGAAAATGGTAGAAAATTTGCGAAAAAAATTATTAGGGAACACTATTCCGGCCATTCCCATGAATGTCCAATATTCAAAAGTGTGTTTTTTTTGACAATAGGCGACATTCTTTCAAATTTTGACTTTTGGAATTTTAAAAAGGACTTTGCTCCTTTTTCCGAAAATTGTAGGAGATAAGCAAAAAAACATTATTGGAGAACACTCTTCCGGCCATTTCTATGAATGTCCAATATTCTAAAGTCTTAACAGTGTGTTTTTTTGAAAATTGGTGACATTTTTCCAAATTTCGACTTTTGAAATTTTAAAAAGGACTTTGCTCCGTTTTTCCGAAAATGGTAGAAAATTTGCGAAAAAAAATTATTGCGAAACACTATTCCGGCCATTCCTATGAATGTCCAATATTCAAAAGTGTGTTTTTTTGACAATAGGCGACATTCTTCCAAATTTCGACTTTTGAAATTTTAGAAAGGACTTTGCTCCTTTTTCCGAAAATGGTAGAAAATTTGCGAAAAAAAATTATTGCGAAACACTATTCCGGCCATTCCTATGAATGTCCAATATTCAAAAGTGTGTTTTTTTGACAATAGGCGACATTCTTCCAAATTTCGACTTTTGAGATTTTAGAAAGGACTTTGCTCCTTTTTCCGAAAATGGTAGAAAATTTGCGAAAAAAATTATTAGGGAACACTATTCCGGCCATTCCCATGAATGTCCAATATTCAAAAGTGTGTTTTTTTTGACAATAGGCGACATTCTTTCAAATTTTGACTTTTGGAATTTTAAAAAGGACTTTGCTCCTTTTTCCGAAAATTGTAGGAGATAAGCGAAAAAACATTATTGGAGAACACTCTTCCGGCCATTTCTATGAATGTCCAATATTCAAAAGTCTTAACAGTGTGTTTTTTTGAAAATTGGCGACATTTTTCCAAATTTAAACTTTTGAAATTTTAGAAAGGACTTTGCTCCTTTTTCCGAAAATGGTAGAAAATTTGCGAAAAAAAATTATTGGGGAACACTATTCCGGCCATTCCTATGAATGTTCCATATTCAAAAGTCTTAACAGTATGTTTTTTTGAAAATTGGCGACATTTTTCCAAATTTCAACTTTTGAAATTTTAAAAAGGACTTTGCTCCTTTTTCCGAAAATGGTAGAAAATTTGCGAAAAAAAATTATTGGGGAACACTATTCCGGCCATTCCTATGAATGTCCAATATTCAAAAGTGTTTTTTTTTTTTGACAATAGGCGACATTCTTCCAAATTTCGACTTTTGAAATTTTAAAAAGGACTTTGCTCCTTTTTCCGAAAATGGTAGAAAATTTGCGAAAAAAAATTATTGGGGAACACTATTCCGGCCATTCCTATGAATGTCCAATATTCAAAAGGGTGTTTTTTGACAATAGGCGACATTCTTCCAAATTTCGACTTTTGAAATTTTAGAAAGGACTTTGCTCCTTTTTCCGAAAATTGTAGGAGATAAGCGAAAAAACATTATTGGAGAACACTCTTCCGGCCATTTCTATGAATGTCCAATATTCAAAAGTCTTAACAGTGTGTTTTTTTGAAAATTGGCGACATTTTTCCAAATTTCACCTTTGAAATTTTAGAAAGGACTTTGCTCCTTTTTCCGAAAATGGTAGGAGATAAGCGAAAAAAAATTATTGGGGAACACTATTCCGGCCATTCCTATGAATGTCCAATATTCAAAAGTCTTAACAGTGTGTTTTTTTGAAAATTGGCGACATTCTTCCAAATTTCGACTTTTGAAATTTTAAAAAGGACTTTGCTCCTTTTTCCGAAAATGGTAGAAAATTTGCGAAAAAAAATTATTGGGGAACACTATTCCGGCCATTCCTATGAATGTCCAATATTCAAAAGGGTGTTTTTTGACAATAGGCGACATTCTTCCAAATTTCGACTTTTGAAATTTTAGAAAGGACTTTGCTCCTTTTTCCGAAAATTGTAGGAGATAAGCGAAAAAACATTATTGGAGAACACTCTTCCGGCCATTTCTATGAATGTCCAATATTCAAAAGTCTTAACAGTGTGTTTTTTTGAAAATTGGCGACATTTTTCCAAATTTCACCTTTGAAATTTTAGAAAGGACTTTGCTCCTTTTTCCGAAAATGGTAGGAGATAAGCGAAAAAACATTATTGGAGAACACTCTTCCGGCCATTCCTATGAATGTCCAATATTCAAAAGTCGCAACAGTGTGTTTTTTTGAAAATTGGCGACATTTTTCCAAATTTCGACTTTTGAAATTTTAGAAAGGACTTTGCTCCTTTTTCCGAAAATGGTAGGAGATAAGCGACAAAACATTATTGGAGAACACTCTTCCGGCCATTTCTATGAATGTCCAATATTCAAAAGTCTTAACAGTGTGTTTTTTTGAAAATTGGCGACATTTTTCCAAATTTCGACTTTTGAAATTTTAGAAAGGACTTTGCTCCTTTTTCCGAAAATGGTAGAAAATTTGCGAAAAAAAATGATTGGGCAACACTATTCCGGCCATTCCTATGAATGTCCAATATTCAAAAATGTGTTTTTTTGACAATAGGCGACATTCTTCCAAATTTCGACTTTTGAAATTTTAAAAAGGACTTTGCTCCTTTTTCCGAAAATTGTAGGAGATAAGCGAAAAACCATTATTGGAGAACACTCTTCCGGCCATTTCTATGAATGTCCAATATTCAAAAGTCGCAACAGTGTGTTTTTTTGAAAATTGGCGACATTTTTCCAAATTTCGACTTTTGAAATTTTAGAAGGGACTTTGCTCCTTTTTCCGAAAATAGTAGAAAATTTGCGAAAAAAAATTATTGGGGAATACTATTCCGGCCATTCCTATGAATGTCCAATATTCAAAAGGGTGTTTTTTGACAATAGGCGACATTCTTCCAAATTTCGACTTTTGAAATTTTAGAAAGGACTTTGCTTCTTTTTCCGAAAATGGTAGAAAACTTGCGAAAAAAAATTATTGGGGAACACTATTCCGGCCATTCCTATGAATGTCCAATATTCAAAAGTGTTTTTTTTTGACAATAGGCGACATTCTTCCAAATTTCGACTTTTGAAATTTTAAAAAGGACTTTGCTCCTTTTTCCGAAAATGGTAGAAAATTTGCGAAAAAAAATTATTGGGGAACACTACTCCGGCCATTCCTATGAATGTCCAATATTCAAAAGTGTGTTTTTTTTGACAATAGGCGACATTCTTCCAAATTTCGACTTTTGAAATTTTAAAAAGGACTTTGCTCCTTTTTCCGAAAATGGTAGAAAATTTGCGAAAAAAAATTATTGGGGAACACTATTACGGCCATTCCTATGAATGTCCAATATTCAAAAATGTGTTTTTTTGACAATAGGCGACATTCTTCCAAATTTCGACTTTTGAAATTTTAAAAAGGACTTTGCTCCTTTTTCCGAAAATTGTAGGAGATAAGCGAAAAAACATTATTGGAGAACACTCTTCCGGCCATTTCTATGAATGTCCAATATTCAAAAGTCTTAACAGTGTGTTTTTTTGAAAATTGGCGACATTTTTCCAAATTTCGACTTTTGAAATTTTAGAAAGGACTTTGCTCCTTTTTCCGAAAATGGTAGAAAATTTGCGAAAAAAATTATTGGGGAACACTATTCCGGCCATTCCTATGAATGTCCAATATTCAAAAGTGTGTTTTTTTGACAATAGGCGACATTCTTCCAAATTTCGACTTTTGAAATTTTAAAAAGGACTTTGCTCCTTTTTCCGAAAATGGTAGAAAATTTGCGAAAAAAAATTATTGGGGAACACTATTCCGGCCATTCCTATGAATGGTCCATATTCAAAAGTGTGTTTTTTTGACAATAGGCGACATTCTTCCAAATTTCAACTTTTGAAATTTTAGAAAGGACTTTGCTCCTTTTTCCGAAAATGGTAGAAAATTTGCGAAAAAAATTATTGGGGAACACTATTCCGGCCATTCCTATGAATGTCCAATATTCAAAAGTGTGTTTTTTTGACAATAGGCGACATTCTTCCAAATTTCGACTTTTGAAATTTTAAAAAGGACTTTGCTCCTTTTTCCGAAAATGGTAGAAAATTTGTGAAAAAAAATTATTGGGGAACACTATTCCGGCCATTCCTATGAATGTCAAATATTCAAAAGTGTGTTTTTTTGACAATAGGCGACATTCTTCCAAATTTCGACTTTTGAAATTTTAAAAAGGACTTTGCTCCTTTTTCCGAAAATGGTAGAAAATTTGCGAAAAAAAATTATTGGAGAACACTATTCCGGCCATTCCTATGAATGTCAAATATTCAAAAGTGTGTTTTTTTGACAATAGGCGACATTCTTCCAAATTTCGACTTTTGAAATTTTAAAAAGGACTTTGCTCCTTTTTCCGAAAATGGTAGAAAATTTGCGAAAAAAAATTATTGCGAAACACTATTCCGGCCATTCCTATGAATGTCCAATATTCAAAAGTGTGTTTTTTTGACAATAGGCGACATTTTTCCAAATTTCGACTTTTGAAATTTTAAAAAGGACTTTGCTCCTTTTTCCGAAAATGGTAGAAAATTTGCGAAAAAAAATTATTGGGGAACACTATTCCGGCCATTCCTATGAATGTTCCATATTCAAAAGTGTGTTTTTTTTACAATAGGCGACATTCTTCCAAATTTCGACTTTTGAAATTTTAAAAAGGACTTTGCTCCTTTTTCCGAAAATGGTAGAAAATTTGGGAAAAAAAATTATTGGGGAACACTATTCCGGCCATTCCTATGAATGTCCAATATTCAAAAGTGTGTTTTTTTTTGACAATAGGCGACATGCTTCCAAATTTCGACTTTTGAAATTTTAAAAAGGACTTTGCTCCTTTTTCCGAAAATGGTAGAAAATTTGGGAAAAAAAAATTATTGGGGAATACTATTCCGGCCATTCCCATGAATGTCCAATATTCAAAAGTGTGTTTTTTTGACAATAGGCGACATTCTTCCAAATTTTGACTTTTGGAATTTTAAAAAGGACTTTGCTCCTTTTTCCGAAAATTGTAGGAGATAAGCGAAAAAACATTATTGGAGAACACTCTTCCGGCCATTTCTATGAATGTCCAATATTCAAAAGTCTTAACAGTGTGTTTTTTTGAAAATTGGCGGCATTTTTCCAAATTTCGACTTTTGAAATTTTAAAAAGGACTTTGCTCCTTTTTCCGAAAATGGTAGAAAATTTGCGAAAAAAATTATTGGGGAACACTATTCCGGCCATTCCTATGAATGTCCAATATTCAAAAATGTGTTTTTTTGACAATAGGCGACATTCTTCCAAATTTCGACTTTTGAAATTTTAAAAAGGACTTTGCTCCTTTTTCCGAAAATGGTAGAAAATTTGCGAAAAAAAATTATTGCGAAACACTATTCCGGCCATTCCTATGAATGTCCAATATTCAAAAGTGTGTTTTTTTGACAATAGGCGACATTCTTCCAAATTTCGACTTTTGAAATTTTAAAAAGGACTTTGCTCCTTTTTCCGAAAATTGTAGAAGATAAGCGAAAAAACATTATTGGAGAACACTCTTCCGGCCATTTCTATGAATGTCCAATATTCAAAAGTCTTAACAGTGTGTTTTTTTGAAAATTGGCGACATTTTTCCAAATTTCGACTTTTGAAATTTTAAAAAGGACTTTGCTCCTTTTTCCCAAAATGGTAGAAAATTTGCGAAAAAAAATTATTGCGAAACACTATTCCGGCCATTCCTATGAATGTCCAATATTCAAAAGTGTGTTTTTTTGACAATAGGCGACATTCTTCCAAATTTCGACTTTTGAAATTTTAAAAAGGACTTTGCTCCTTTTTCCGAAAATGGTAGAAAATTTGCGAAAAAAAATTATTGCGAAACACTATTCCGGCCATTCCTATGAATGTCCAATATTCAAAAGTGTGTTTTTTTGACAATAGGCGACATTCTTCCAAATTTCGACTTTTGAAATTTTAAAAAGGACTTTGCTCCTTTTTCCGAAAATTGTAGAAGATAAGCGAAAAAACATTATTGGAGAACACTCTTCCGGCCATTTCTATGAATGTCCAATATTCAAAAGTCTTAACAGTGTGTTTTTTTGAAAATTGGCGACATTTTTCCAAATTTAAACTTTTGAAATTTTAGAAAGGACTTTGCTCCTTTTTCCGAAAATGGTAGAAAATTTGCGAAAAAAATTATTGGGGAACACTATTCCGGCCATTTCTATGAATGTCCAATATTCAAAAGTGTGTTTTTTTGACAATAGGCGACATTCTTCCAAATTTCGACTTTTGAAATTTTAAAAAGGACTTTGCTCCTTTTTCCGAAAATGGTAGAACATTTGCGAAAAAAAATTATTGGGGAACACTATTCCGGCCATTCCTATGAATGTCCAATATTCAAAAGTGTGTTTTTTTGACAATAGGCGACATTCTTCCAAATTTCGACTTTTGAAATTTTAGAAAGGACTTTGCTCCTTTTTCCGAAAATTGTAGGAGATAAGCGAAAAAACATTATTGGAGAACACTCTTCCGGCCATTTCTATGAATGTCCAATATTCAAAAGTGTTTTTTTTTTTGACAATAGGCGACATTCTTCCAAATTTCGACTTTTGAAATTTTAGAAAGGACTTTGCTCCTTTTTCCGAAAATTGTAGGAGATAAGCGAAAAAACATTATTGGAGAACACTCTTCCGGCCATTTCTATGAATGTCCAATATTCTAAAGTCTTAACAGTGTGTTTTTTTGAAAATTGGTGACATTTTTCCAAATTTCGACTTTTGAAATTTTAAAAAGGACTTTGCTCCGTTTTCCGAAAATGGTAGAAAATTTGCGAAAAAAAATTATTGCGAAACACTATTCCGGCCATTCCTATGAATGTCCAATATTCAAAAGTGTTTTTTTTTTGACAATAGGCGACATTCTTCCAAATTTCGACTTTTGAAATTTTAGAAAGGACTTTGCTCCTTTTTCCGAAAATGGTAGAAAATTTGGGAAAAAAAATTATTGGGGAACACTATTCCGGCCATTCCTATGAATGTCCAATATTCAAAAGTGTTTTTTTTGACAATAGGCGACATTCTTCCAAATTTCGACTTTTGAAATTTTAAAAAGGACTTTGCTCCTTTTTCCGAAAATGGTAGAAAATTTGCGAAAAAAAAATTATTGGGGAACACTATTCCGGCCATTCCCATGAATGTCCAATATTCAAAAGTGTGTTTTTTTGACAATAGGCGACATTCTTCCAAATTTCGACTTTTGAAATTTTAAAAAGGACTTTGCTCCTTTTTCCGAAAATGGTAGAACATTTGCGAAAAAAAATTATTGGGGAACACTATTCCGGCCATTCCTATGAATGTCCAATATTCAAAAGTGTGTTTTTTTGACAATAGGCGACATTCTTCCAAATTTCGACTTTTGAAATTTTAGAAAGGACTTTGCTCCTTTTTCCGAAAATTGTAGGAGATAAGCGAAAAAACATTATTGGAGAACACTCTTCCGGCCATTTCTATGAATGTCCAATATTCAAAAGTGTTTTTTTTTTTTGACAATAGGCGACATTCTTCCAAATTTCGACTTTTGAAATTTTAGAAAGGACTTTGCTCCTTTTTCCGAAAATTGTAGGAGATAAGCGAAAAAACATTATTGGAGAACACTCTTCCGGCCATTTCTATGAATGTCCAATATTCAAAAGTCTTAACAGTGTGTTTTTTTGAAAATTGGCGACATTTTTCCAAATTTAAACTTTTGAAATTTTAGAAAGGACTTTGCTCCTTTTTCCGAAAATGGTAGAAAATTTGGGAAAAAAAATTATTGGGGAACACTATTCCGGCCATTCCTATGAATGTCCAATATTCAAAAGTGTTTTTTTTGACAATAGGCGACATTCTTCCAAATTTCGACTTTTGAAATTTTAAAAAGGACTTTGCTCCTTTTTCCGAAAATGGTAGAAAATTTGCGAAAAAAAAATTATTGGGGAACACTATTCCGGCCATTCCCATGAATGTCCAATATTCAAAAGTGTGTTTTTTTGACAATAGGCGACATTCTTCCAAATTTCGACTTTTGAAATTTTAAAAAGGACTTTGCTCCTTTTTCCGAAAATGGTAGAACATTTGCGAAAAAAAATTATTGGGGAACACTATTCCGGCCATTCCTATGAATGTCCAATATTCAAAAGTGTGTTTTTTTGACAATAGGCGACATTCTTCCAAATTTCGACTTTTGAAATTTTAGAAAGGACTTTGCTCCTTTTTCCGAAAATTGTAGGAGATAAGCGAAAAAACATTATTGGAGAACACTCTTCCGGCCATTTCTATGAATGTCCAATATTCAAAAGTGTTTTTTTTTTTGACAATAGGCGACATTCTTCCAAATTTCGACTTTTGAAATTTTAGAAAGGACTTTGCTCCTTTTTCCGAAAATTGTAGGAGATAAGCGAAAAAACATTATTGGAGAACACTCTTCCGGCCATTTCTATGAATGTCCAATATTCTAAAGTCTTAACAGTGTGTTTTTTTGAAAATTGGTGACATTTTTCCAAATTTCGACTTTTGAAATTTTAAAAAGGACTTTGCTCCGTTTTCCGAAAATGGTAGAAAATTTGCGAAAAAAAATTATTGCGAAACACTATTCCGGCCATTCCTATGAATGTCCAATATTCAAAAGTGTTTTTTTTTTGACAATAGGCGACATTCTTCCAAATTTCGACTTTTGAAATTTTAAAAAGGACTTTGCTCCTTTTTCCGAAAATGGTAGAAAATTTGCGAAAAAAAATTATTGGGGAACACTATTCCGGCCATTCCTATGAATGTCCAATATTCAAAAGGGTTTTTTTTTTTTTTGACAATAGGCGACATTCTTCCAAATTTCGACTTTTGAAATTTTAAAAAGGACTTTGCTCCTTTTTCCGAAAATGGTAGAAAATTTGTGAAAAAAAATTATTGGGGAACACTATTCCGGCCATTCCTATGAATGTCAAATATTCAAAAGTGTGTTTTTTTGACAATAGGCGACATTCTTCCAAATTTCGACTTTTGAAATTTTAAAAAGGACTTTGCTCCTTTTTCCGAAAATGGTAGAAAATTTGCGAAAAAAAATTATTGGAGAACACTATTCCGGCCATTCCTATGAATGTCAAATATTCAAAAGTGTGTTTTTTTGACAATAGGCGACATTCTTCCAAATTTCGACTTTTGAAATTTTAAAAAGGACTTTGCTCCTTTTTCCGAAAATTGTAGAAGATAAGCGAAAAAGCATTATTGGAGAACACTCTTCCGGCCATTTCTATGAATGTCCAATATTCAAAAGTCTTAACAGTGTGTTTTTTTGAAAATTGGCGACATTTTTCCAAATTTAAACTTTTGAAATTTTAGAAAGGACTTTGCTCCTTTTTCCGAAAATGGTAGAAAATTTGGGAAAAAAAATTATTGGGGAACACTATTCCGGCCATTCCTATGAATGTCCAATATTCAAAAGTGTGTTTTTTTTGACAATAGGCGACATTCTTCCAAATTTCGACTTTTGAAATTTTAAAAAGGACTTTGCTCCTTTTTCCGAAAATGGTAGAAAATTTGCGAAAAAAAATTATTGGGGAACACTATTCCGGCCATTCCTATGAATGTCCAATATTCTAAAGTCTTAACAGTGTGTTTTTTTGAAAATTGGTGACATTTTTCCAAATTTCGACTTTTGAAATTTTAAAAAGGACTTTGCTCCTTTTTCCGAAAATGGTAGAAAATTTGCGAAAAAAAATTATTGGGGAACACTATTCCGGCCATTCCTATGAATGTCCAATATTCAAAAGTGTGTTTTTTTGACAATAGGCGACATTCTTCCAAATTTCGACTTTTGAAATTTTAAAAAGGACTTTGCTCCTTTTTCCGAAAATGGTAGAAAATTTGGGAAAAAAAATTATTGGGGAACACTATTCCGGCCATTCCTATGAATGTCCAATATTCAAAAGTGTGTTTTTTGACAATAGGCGACATTCTTCCAAATTTCGACTTTTGAAATTTTAGGAAGGACTTTGCTCCTTTTTCCGAAAATTGTAGGAGATAAGCGAAAAAACATTATTGGAGAACACTCTTCCGGCCATTTCTATGAATGTCCAATATTCTAAAGTCTTAACAGTGTGTTTTTTTGAAAATTGGTGACATTTTTCCAAATTTCGACTTTTGAAATTTTAAAAAGGACTTTGCTCCGTTTTCCGAAAATGGTAGAAAATTTGCGAAAAAAAATTATTGGGGAACACTATTCCGGCCATTCCTATGAATGTCCAATATTCAAAAGTGTTTTTTTTGACAATAGGCGACATTCTTCCAAATTTCGACTTTTGAAATTTTAAAAAGGACTTTGCTCCTTTTTCCGAAAATGGTAGAAAATTTGCGAAAAAAAATTATTGGGGAACACTATTCCGGCCATTCCTATGAATGTTCCATATTCAAAAGTGTGTTTTTTTTACAATAGGCGACATTCTTCCAAATTTCGACTTTTGAAATTTTAAAAAGGACTTTGCTCCTTTTTCCGAAAATGGTAGAAAATTTGCGAAAAAAAAATTATTGGGGAATACTATTCCGGCCATTCCCATGAATGTCCAATATTCAAAAGTGTGTTTTATTGACAATAGGCGACATTCTTCCAAATTTTGACTTTTGGAATTTTAAAAAGGACTTTGCTCCTTTTTCTGAAAATTGTAGGAGATAAGCGAAAAAACATTATTGGAGAACACTCTTCCGGCCATTTCTATGAATGTCCAATATTCAAAAGTCTTAACAGTGTGTTTTTTTGAAAATTGGCGGCATTTTTCCAAATTTCGACTTTTGAAATTTTAAAAAGGACTTTGCTCCTTTTTCCGAAAATGGTAGAAAATTTGCGAAAAAAAATTATTGGGGAACACTATTCCGGCCATTCCTATGAATGTCCAATATTCAAAAGTGTGTTTTTTTTGACAATAGGCGACATTCTTCCAAATTTCGACTTTTGAAATTTTAGAAAGGACTTTGCTCCTTTTTCCGAAAATTGTAGGAGATAAGCGAAAAAACATTATTGGAGAACACTCTTCCGGCCATTTCTATGAATGTCCAATATTCAAAAGTGTTTTTTTTTTGACAATAGGCGACATTCTTCCAAATTTCGACTTTTGAAATTTTAAAAAGGACTTTGCTCCTTTTTCCGAAAATGGTAGAAAATTTGCGAAAAAAAATTATTGGGGAACACTATTCCGGCCATTCCTATGAATGTTCCATATTCAAAAGTGTGTTTTTTTTACAATAGGCGACATTCTTCCAAATTTCGACTTTTGAAATTTTAAAAAGGACTTTGCTCCTTTTTCCGAAAATGGTAGAAAATTTGCGAAAAAAAAATTATTGGGGAATACTATTCCGGCCATTCCCATGAATGTCCAATATTCAAAAGTGTGTTTTTTTGACAATAGGCGACATTCTTCCAAATTTTGACTTTTGGAATTTTAAAAAGGACTTTGCTCCTTTTTCTGAAAATTGTAGGAGATAAGCGAAAAAACATTATTGGAGAACACTCTTCCGGCCATTTCTATGAATGTCCAATATTCAAAAGTCTTAACAGTGTGTTTTTTTTGAAAATTGGCGTCATTTTTCCAAATTTCGACTTTTGAAATTTTAAAAAGGACTTTGCTCCTTTTTCCGAAAATGGTAGAAAATTTGCGAAAAAAAATTATTGGGGAACACTATTCCGGCCATTCCTATGAATGTCCAATATTCAAAAGTGTGTTTTTTTTGACAATAGGCGACATTCTTCCAAATTTCGACTTTTGAAATTTTAGAAAGGACTTTGCTCCTTTTTCCGAAAATTGTAGGAGATAAGCGAAAAAACATTATTGGAGAACACTCTTCCGGCCATTTCTATGAATGTCCAATATTCAAAAGTGTTTTTTTTTTTGACAATAGGCGACATTCTTCCAAATTTCGACTTTTGAAATTTTAGAAAGGACTTTGCTCCTTTTTCCGAAAATTGTAGGAGATAAGCGAAAAAACATTATTGGAGAACACTCTTCCGGCCATTTCTATGAATGTCCAATATTCAAAAGTGTTTTTTTTTTTTGACAATAGGCGACATTCTTCCAAATTTCGACTTTTGAAATTTTAGAAAGGACTTTGCTCCTTTTTCCGAAAATTGTAGGAGATAAGCGAAAAAACATTATTGGAGAACACTCTTCCGGCCATTTCTATGAATGTCCAATATTCAAAAGTCTTAACAGTGTGTTTTTTTGAAAATTGGCGACATTTTTCCAAATTTAAACTTTTGAAATTTTAGAAAGGACTTTGCTCCTTTTTCCGAAAATGGTAGAAAATTTGCGAAAAAAATTATTGGGGAACACTATTCCGGCCATTTCTATGAATGTCCAATATTCAAAAGTGTGTTTTTTTGACAATAGGCGACATTCTTCCAAATTTCGACTTTTGAAATTTTAAAAAGGACTTTGCTCCTTTTTCCGAAAATGGTAGAACATTTGCGAAAAAAAATTATTGGGGAACACTATTCCGGCCATTCCTATGAATGTCCCATATTCAAAAGTGTGTTTTTTTTGACAATAGGCGACATTCTTCCAAATTTCGACTTTTGAAATTTTAGAAAGGACTTTGCTCCTTTTTCCGAAAATTGTAGGAGATAAGCGAAAAAACATTATTGGAGAACACTCTTCCGGCCATTTCTATGAATGTCCAATATTCAAAAGTGTTTTTTTTTTTTTGACAATAGGCGACATTCTTCCAAATTTCGACTTTTGAAATTTTAGAAAGGACTTTGCTCCTTTTTCCGAAAATTGTAGGAGATAAGCGAAAAAACATTATTGGAGAACACTCTTCCGGCCATTTCTATGAATGTCCAATATTCTAAAGTCTTAACAGTGTGTTTTTTTGAAAATTGGTGACATTTTTCCAAATTTCGACTTTTGAAATTTTAAAAAGGACTTTGCTCCGTTTTCCGAAAATGGTAGAAAATTTGCGAAAAAAAATTATTGCGAAACACTATTCCGGCCATTCCTATGAATGTCCAATATTCAAAAGTGTTTTTTTTTTTTTGACAATAGGCGACATTCTTCCAAATTTCGACTTTTGAAATTTTAAAAAGGACTTTGCTCCTTTTTCCGAAAATGGTAGAAAATTTGTGAAAAAAAATTATTGGGGAACACTATTCCGGCCATTCCTATGAATGTCAAATATTCAAAAGTGTGTTTTTTTGACAATAGGCGACATTCTTCCAAATTTCGACTTTTGAAATTTTAAAAAGGACTTTGCTCCTTTTTCCGAAAATGGTAGAAAATTTGCGAAAAAAAATTATTGGAGAACACTATTCCGGCCATTCCTATGAATGTCAAATATTCAAAAGTGTGTTTTTTTGACAATAGGCGACATTCTTCCAAATTTCGACTTTTGAAATTTTAAAAAGGACTTTGCTCCTTTTTCCGAAAATGGTAGAAAATTTGCGAAAAAAAATTATTGGAGAACACTACTCCGGCCATTCCTATGAATGTCAAATATTCAAAAGTGTGTTTTTTTGACAATAGGCGACATTCTTCCAAATTTCGACTTTTGAAATTTTAAAAAGGACTTTGCTCCTTTTTCCGAAAATTGTAGAAGATAAGCGAAAAAGCATTATTGGAGAACACTCTTCCGGCCATTTCTATGAATGTCCAATATTCAAAAGTCTTAACAGTGTGTTTTTTTGAAAATTGGCGACATTTTTCCAAATTTAAACTTTTGAAATTTTAGAAAGGACTTTGCTCCTTTTTCCGAAAATGGTAGAAAATTTGGGAAAAAAAATTATTGGGGAACACTATTCCGGCCATTCCTATGAATGTCCAATATTCAAAAGTGTGTTTTTTTGACAATAGGCGACATTCTTCCAAATTTCGACTTTTGAAATTTTAAAAAGGACTTTGCTCCTTTTTCCGAAAATGGTGGAAAATTTGCGAAAAAAAATTATTGGGGAACACTATTCCGGCCATTCCTATGAATGTCCAATATTCTAAAGTCTTAACAGTGTGTTTTTTTGAAAATTGGTGACATTTTTCCAAATTTCGACTTTTGAAATTTTAAAAAGGACTTTGCTCCTTTTTCCGAAAATGGTAGAAAATTTGCGAAAAAAAATTATTGGGGAACACTATTCCGGCCATTCCTATGAATGTCCAATATTCAAAAGTGTGTTTTTTTGACAATAGGCGACATTCTTCCAAATTTCGACTTTTGAAATTTTAAAAAGGACTTTGCTCCTTTTTCCGAAAATGGTAGAAAATTTGGGAAAAAAAATTATTGGGGAACACTATTCCGGCCATTCCTATGAATGTCCAATATTCAAAAGTGTGTTTTTTGACAATAGGCGACATTCTTCCAAATTTCGACTTTTGAAATTTTAGAAAGGACTTTGCTCCTTTTTCCGAAAATTGTAGGAGATAAGCGAAAAAACATTATTGGAGAACACTCTTCCGGCCATTTCTATGAATGTCCAATATTCTAAAGTCTTAACAGTGTGTTTTTTTGAAAATTGGTGACATTTTTCCAAATTTCGACTTTTGAAATTTTAAAAAGGACTTTGCTCCGTTTTCCGAAAATGGTAGAAAATTTGCGAAAAAAAATTATTGGGGAACACTATTCCGGCCATTCCTATGAATGTCCAATATTCAAAAGTGTTTTTTTTGACAATAGGCGACATTCTTCCAAATTTCGACTTTTGAAATTTTAAAAAGGACTTTGCTCCTTTTTCCGAAAATGGTAGAAAATTTGCGAAAAAAAATTATTGGGGAACACTATTCCGGCCATTCCTATGAATGTTCCATATTCAAAAGTGTGTTTTTTTACAATAGGCGACATTCTTCCAAATTTCGACTTTTGAAATTTTAAAAAGGACTTTGCTCCTTTTTCCGAAAATGGTAGAAAATTTGCGAAAAAAAAATTATTGGGGAATACTATTCCGGCCATTCCCATGAATGTCCAATATTCAAAAGTGTGTTTTTTTGACAATAGGCGACATTCTTCCAAATTTTGACTTTTGGAATTTTAAAAAGGACTTTGCTCCTTTTTCTGAAAATTGTAGGAGATAAGCGAAAAAACATTATTGGAGAACACTCTTCCGGCCATTTCTATGAATGTCCAATATTCAAAAGTCTTAACAGTGTGTTTTTTTGAAAATTGGCGGCATTTTTCCAAATTTCGACTTTTGAAATTTTAAAAAGGACTTTGCTCCTTTTTCCGAAAATGGTAGAAAATTTGCGAAAAAAAATTATTGGGGAACACTATTCCGGCCATTCCTATGAATGTCCAATATTCAAAAATGTGTTTTTTTGACAATAGGCGACATTCTTCCAAATTTCGACTTTTGAAATTTTAAAAAGGACTTTGCTCCTTTTTCCGAAAATGGTAGAAAATTTGCGAAAAAAAATTATTGCGAAACACTATTCCGGCCATTCCTATGAATGTCCAATATTCAAAAGTGTGTTTTTTTGACAATAGGCGACATTCTTCCAAATTTCGACTTTTGAAATTTTAAAAAGGACTTTGCTCCTTTTCCCGAAAATTGTAGAAGATAAGCGAAAAAACATTATTGGAGAACACTCTTCCGGCCATTTCTATGAATGTCCAATATTCAAAAGTCTTAACAGTGTGTTTTTTTGAAAATTGGCGACATTTTTCCAAATTTCGACTTTTGAAATTTTAAAAAGGACTTTGCTCCTTTTTCCCAAAATGGTAGAAAATTTGCGAAAAAAAATTATTGGGGAACACTATTCCGGCCATTCCTATGAATGTCCAATATTCAAAAGTGTGTTTTTTTGACAATAGGCGACATTCTTCCAAATTTCGACTTTTGAAATTTTAAAAAGGACTTTGCTCCTTTTTCCGAAAATGGTAGAAAATTTACGAAAAAAAATTATTGCGAAACACTATTCCGGCCATTCCTATGAATGTCCAATATTCAAAAGTGTGTTTTTTTGACAATAGGCGACATTCTTCCAAATTTCGACTTTTGAAATTTTAAAAAGGACTTTGCTCCTTTTTCCGAAAATTGTAGAAGATAAGCGAAAAAACATTATTGGAGAACACTATTCCGGCCATTTTTATGAATGTCCAATATTCAAAAGTCTTAACAGTGTGTTTTTTTGAAAATTGGCGACATTTTTCCAAGTTTAAACTTTTGAAATTTTAGAAAGGACTTTGCTCCTTTTTCCGAAAATGGTAGAAAATTTGCGAAAAAAATTATTGGGGAACACTATTCCGGCCATTCCTATCAATGTCCAATATTCAAAAGTGTGTTTTTTTGACAATAGGCGACATTCTTCCAAATTTCGACTTTTGAAATTTTAAAAAGGACTTTGCTCCTTTTTCCGAAAATGGTAGAAAATTTGCGAAAAAAAATTATTGGGGAACACTATTCCGGCCATTCCTATGAATGTCCAATATTCAAAAGTGTGTTTTTTTGACAATAGGCGACATTCTTCCAAATTTCGACTTTTGAAATTTTAGAAAGGACTTTGCTCCTTTTTCCGAAAATTGTAGGAGATAAGCGAAAAAACATTATTGGAGAACACTCTTCCGGCCATTTCTATGAATGTCCAATATTCAAAAGTGTTTTTTTTTTTGACAATAGGCGACATTCTTCCAAATTTCGACTTTTGAAATTTTAGAAAGGACTTTGCTCCTTTTTCCGAAAATTGTAGGAGATAAGCGAAAAAACATTATTGGAGAACACTCTTCCGGCCATTTCTATGAATGTCCAATATTCTAAAGTCTTAACAGTGTGTTTTTTTGAAAATTGGTGAAATTTTTCCAAATTTCGACTTTTGAAATTTTAAAAAGGACTTTGCTCCGTTTTCCGAAAATGGTAGAAAATTTGCGAAAAAAAATTATTGCGAAACACTATTCCGGCCATTCCTATGAATGTCCGATATTCAAAAGTGTTTTTTTTTTTGACAATAGGCGACATTCTTCCAAATTTCGACTTTTGAAATTTTATAAAGGACTTTGCTCCTTTTTCCGAAAATGGTAGAAAATTTGCGAAAAAAAATTATTGGGGAACACTATTCCGGCCATTCCTATGAATGTCCAATATTCAAAAGTGTTTTTTTTTTTGACAATAGGCGACATTCTTCCAAATTTCGACTTTTGAAATTTTAAAAAGGACTTTGCTCCTTTTTCCGAAAATGGTAGAAAATTTGCGAAAAAAAAATTATTGGAGAACACTCTTCCGGCCATTCCTATGAATGTCAAATATTCAAAAGTGTGTTTTTTTGACAATAGGCGACATTCTTCCAAATTTCGACTTTTGAAATTTTAAAAAGGACTTTGCTCCTTTTTCCGAAAATTGTAGAAGATAAGCGAAAAAACATTATTGGAGAACACTCTTCCGGCCATTTCTATGAATGTCCAATATTCAAAAGTCTTAACAGTGTGTTTTTTTGAAAATTGGCGACATTTTTCCAAATTTAAACTTTTGAAATTTTAGAAAGGACTTTGCTCCTTTTTCCGAAAATGGTAGAAAATTTGCGAAAAAAAATTATTGGGGAACACTATTCCGGCCATTCCTATGAATGTCCAATATTCAAAAGTGTGTTTTTTTGACAATAGGCGACATTCTTCCAAATTTCGACTTTTGAAATTTTAAAAAGGACCTTGCTCCTTTTTCCGAAAATGGTAGAAAATTTGCGAAAAAAAATTATTGGGGAACACTATTCCGGCCATTCCTATGAATGTCCAATATTCTAAAGTGTGTTTTTTGACAATAGGCGACATTCTTCCAAATTTCGACTTTTGAAATTTTAGAAAGGACTTTGCTCCTTTTTCCGAAAATTGTAGGAGATAAGCGAAAAAACATTATTGGAGAACACTCTTCCGGCCATTTCTATGAATGTCCAATATTCTAAAGTCTTAACAGTGTGTTTTTTTTGAAAATTGGCGACATTTTTCCAAATTTCGACTTTTGAAATTTTAAAAAGGACTTTGCTTTTTTTTCCGAAAATGGTAGAAAATTTGCGAAAAAAAATTATTGGGGAACACTATTCCGGCCATTCCTATGAATGTCCAATATTCAAAAGTGTTTTTTTTTGATAATAGGCGACATTCTTCCAAATTTCGACTTTTGAAATTTTAAAAAGGACTTTGCTCCTTTTTCCGAAAATGGTAGAAAATTTGCGAAAAAAAATTATTGGGGAACACTATTCCGGCCATTCCTATGAATGTTCCATATTCAAAAGTGTGTTTTTTTTACAATAGGCGACATTCTTCCAAATTTCGACTTTTGAAATTTTAAAAAGGACTTTGCTCCTTTTTCCGAAAATGGTAGAAAATTTGGGAAAAAAATTATTGGGGAACACTATTCCGGCCATTCCTATGAATGTCCAATATTCAAAAGTGTGTTTTTTTTTGACAATAGGCGACATTCTTCCAAATTTCGACTTTTGAAATTTTAAAAAGGACTTTGCTCCTTTTTCCGAAAATGGTAGACAATTTGCGAAAAAAAAATTATTGGGGAACACTATTCCGGCCATTCCCATGAATGTCCAATATTCAAAAGTGTGTTTTTTTGACAATAGGCGACATTCTTCCAAATTTTGACTTTTGGAATTTTAAAAAGGACTTTGCTCCTTTTTCCGAAAATTGTAGGAGATAAGCGAAAAAACATTATTGGAGAACACTCTTCCGGCCATTCCTATGAATGTCCAATATTCAAAAGTCTTAACAGTGTGTTTTTTTGAGAATTGGCGGCATTTTTCCAAATTTCTACTTTTGAAATTTTAAAAAGGACTTTGCTCCTTTTTCCGAAAATGGTAGAAAATTTGCGAAAAAAAATTATTGGGGAACACTATTCCGGCCATTTCTATGAATGTCCAATATTCAAAAATGTGTTTTTTTTGACAATAGGCGACATTCTTCCAAATTTCGACTTTTGAAATTTTAAAAAGGACTTTGCCCCTTTTTCCGAAAATGGTAGAAAATTTGCGAAAAAAAATTATTGCGAAACACTATTCCGGCCATTCCTATGAATGTCCAATATTCAAAAGTGTGTTTTTTTGACAATAGGCGACATTCTTCCAAATTTCGACTTTTGAAATTTTAAAAAGGACTTTGCTCCTTTTTCCGAAAATTGTAGAAGATAAGCGAAAAAACATTATTGGAGAACACTCTTCCGGCCATTTCTATGAATGTCCAATATTCAAAAGTCTTAACATTGTGTTTTTTTGAAAATTGGCGACATTTTTCCAAATTTCGACTTTTGAAATTTTAAAAAGGACTTTGCTCCTTTTTCCGAAAATGGTGGAAAATTTGCGAAAAAAAATTATTGCGAAACACTATTCCGGCCATTCCTATGAATGCCAAATATTCAAAAGTGTGTTTTTTTGACAATAGGCGACATTCTTCCAAATTTCGACTTTTGAAATTTTAAAAAGGACTTTGCTCCTTTTTCCGAAAATGGTAGAAAATTTGCGAAAAAAAATTATTGCGAAACACTATTCCGGCCATTCCTATGAATGTCCAATATTCAAAAGTGTGTTTTTTTGACAATAGGCGACATTCTTCCAAATTTCGACTTTTGAAATTTTAAAAAGGACTTTGCTCCTTTTTCCGAAAATTGTAGAAGATAAGCGAAAAAACATTATTGGAGAACACTCTTCCGGCCATTTCTATGAATGTCCAATATTCAAAAGTCTTAACAGTGTGTTTTTTTGAAAATTGGCGACATTTTTCCAAATTTAAACTTTTGAAATTTTAGAAAGGACTTTGCTCCTTTTTCCGAAAATGGTAGAAAATTTGCGAAAAAAATTATTGGGGAACACTATTCCGGCCATTCCTATGAATGTCCAATATTCAAAAGTGTGTTTTCTTGACAATAGGCGACATTCTTCCAAATTTCGACTTTTGAAATTTTAAAAAGGACTTTGCTCCTTTTTCCGAAAATGGTAGAAAATTTGCGAAAAAAAATTATTGGGGAACACTATTCCGGCCATTCCTATGAATGTCCAATATTCAAAAGTGTGTTTTTTTGACAATAGGCGACATTCTTCCAAATTTCGACTTTTGAAATTTTAGAAAGGACTTTGCTCCTTTTTCCGAAAATTGTAGGAGATAAGCGAAAAAACATTATTGGAGAACACTCTTCCGGCCATTTCTATGAATGTCCAATATTCTAATGTGTTTTTTTGAAAATTGGTGACATTTTTCCAAATTTCGACTTTTGAAATTTTAAAAAGGACTTTGCTCCGTTTTCCGAAAATGGTAGAAAATTTGCGAAAAAAAATTATTGCGAAACACTATTCCGGCCATTCCTATGAATGTCTAATATTCAAAAGTGTTTTTTTTTTTGACAATAGGCGACATTCTTCCAAATTTCGACTTTTGAAATTTTAAAAAGGACTTTGCTCCTTTTTCCGAAAATGGTAGAAAATTTGCGAAAAAAAATTATTGGGGAACACTATTCCGGCCATTCCTATGAATGTCCAATATTCAAAAGTGTTTTTTTTTTGACAATAGGCGACATTCTTCCAAATTTCGACTTTTGAAATTTTAAAAAGGACTTTGCTCCTTTTTCCGAAAATGGTAGAAAATTTGCGAAAAAAAATTATTGGGGAACACTATTCCGGCCATTCCTATGAATGTCCAATATTCAAAAGTGTGTTTTTTTGACAATAGGCGACATTCTTCCAAATTTCGACTTTTGAAATTTTAGAAAAGACTTTGCTCCTTTTTCCGAAAATGGTAGAAAATTTGCGAAAAAAAATTATTGCGGAACACTATTCCGGCCATTCCTATGAATGTCAAATATTCAAAAGTGTGTTTTTTTGACAATAGGCGACATTCTTCCAAATTTCGACTTTTGAAATTTTAAAAAGGTCTTTGCTCCTTTTTCCGAAAATGGTAAAAAATTTGCGAAAAAAAATTATTGGGGAACACTATTCCGGCCATTCCTATGAATGTCCAATATTCAAAAGTGTGTTTTTTTGACAATAGGCGACATTCTTCCAAATTTCGACTTTTGAAATTTTAAAAAGGTCTTTGCTCCTTTTTCCGAAAATGGTAAAAAATTTGCGAAAAAAAATTATTGGGGACCACTATTACGGCCATTCCTATGAATGTCCAATATTCAAAAGTGTGTTTTTTTGACAATAGGCGACATTCTTCCAAATTTCGACTTTTGAAATTTTAAAAAGGACTTTGCTCCTTTTTCCGAAAATGGTAGAAAATTTGCGAAAAAAAATTATTGGGGAACACTATTCCGGCCATTCCTATGAATGTCCAATATTCAAAAGTGTTTTTTTTTTGACAATAGGCGACATTCTTCCAAATTTCGACTTTTGAAATTTTAGAAAGGACTTTGCTCCTTTTTCCGAAAATTCTAGGAGATAAGCGAAAAAACATTATTGGAGAACACTCTTCAGGCCATTTCTATGAATGTCCAATATTCTAAAGTCTTAACAGTGTGTTTTTTTGAAAATTGGTGACATTTTTCCAAATTTCGACTTTTGATTTTAAAAAGGACTTTGCTCCGTTTTCCGAAAATGGTAGAAAATTTGCGAAAAAAAATTATTGGGGAACACTATTCCGGCCATTCCTATGAATGTCCAATATTCAAAAGTGTTTTTTTTGACAATAGGCGACATTCTTCCAAATTTCGACTTTTGAAATTTTAAAAAGGACTTTGCTCCTTTTTCCGAAAATGGTAGAAAATTTGCGAAAAAAATTATTGGGGAACACTATTCCGGCCATTTCTATGAATGTCCAATATTCAAAAGTCTTAACAGTGTGTTTTTTTGACAATAGGCGACATTCTTCCAAATTTCGACTTTTGAAATTTTAAAAAGGACTTTGCTCCTTTTTCCGAAAATTGTAGAAGATAAGCGAAAAAACATTATTGGAGAACACTCTTCCGGCCATTTCTATGAATGTCCAATATTCAAATGTCTTAACAGTGTGTTTTTTTGAAAATTGGCGACATTTTTCCAAATTTCAACTTTTGAAATTTTAGAAAGGACTTTGCTCCTTTTTCCGAAAATGGTAGAAAATTTGCGAAAAAAAATTATTGGGGAACACTATTCCGGCCATTCCTATGAATGTTCCATATTCAAAAGTGTGTTTTTTTGACAATAGGCGACATTCTTCCAAATTTCAACTTTTGAAATTTTAGAAAGGACTTTGCTCCTTTTTCCGAAAATTGTAGGAGATAAGCGAAAAAACATTATTGGAGAACACTCTTCAGGCCATTTCTATGAATGTCCAATATTCTAAAGTCTTAACAGTGTGTTTTTTTGAAAATTGGTGACATTTTTCCAAATTTCGACTTTTGAAATTTTAAAAAGGACTTTGCTCCGTTTTCCGAAAATGGTAGAAAATTTGCGAAAAAAAATTATTGGGGAACACTATTCCGGCCATTCCTATGAATGTCCAATATTCAAAAGTGTGCTTTTTTGACAATAGGCGACATTCTTCCAAATTTCGACTTTTGAAATTTTAAAAAGGACTTTGCTCCTTTTTCCGAAAATGGTAGAAAATTTGCGAAAAAAAATTATTGGGGAACACTATTCCGGCCATTTCTATGAATGTCCAATATTCAAAAGTCTTAACAGTGTGTTTTTTTGACAATAGGCGACATTCTTCCAAATTTCGACTTTTGAAATTTTAAAAAGGACTTTGCTCCTTTTTCCGAAAATTGTAGAAGATAAGCGAAAAAACATTATTGGAGAACACTCTTCCGGCCATTTCTATGAATGTCCAATATTCAAAAGTCTTAACAGTGTGTTTTTTTGAAAATTGGCGACATTTTTCCAAATTTCAACTTTTGAAATTTTAGAAAGGACTTTGCTCCTTTTTCCGAAAATGGTAGAAAATTTGCGAAAAAAAAATTATTGGGGAACACTGTTCCGGCCATTCCTATGAATGTTCCATATTCAAAAGTGTGTTTTTTTGACAATAGGCGACATTCTTCCAAATTTTAACTTTTGAAATTTTAGAAAGGACTTTGCTCCTTTTTCCGAAAATGGTAGAAAATTTGCGAAAAAAATTATTGCGAAACACTATTCCGGCCATTCCTATGAATGTCCAATATTCAAAAGTGTGTTTTTTTGACAATAGGCGACATTCTTCCAATTTTTTACTTTTGGAATTTTAAAAAGGACTTTGCTCCTTTTTTCGAAAATTGTAGGAGATAAACGAAAAAAAATTATTGGAGACCACTCTTCCGGCCATTTCTATGAATGTCCAATATTCAAAAGTCTTAACAGTGTGTTTTTTTGAAAATTGGCGACATTTTTCCAAATTTCGACTTTTGAAATTTTAAAAAGGACTTTGCTCCTTTTTCCGAAAATGGTAGAAAATTTGCGAAAAAAAATTATTGCGAAACACTATTCCGGCCATTCCTATGAATGTCCAATATTCAAAAGTGTGTTTTTTTTGACAATAGGCGACATTCTTCCAAATTTCGACTTTTGAAATTTTAAAAAGGACTTTGCTCCTTTTTCCGAAAATGGTAGAAAATTTGGGGAAAAAAATTATTGGGGGACACTATTCCGGCCATTCCTATGAATGTCCAATATTCAAAAGTGTGTTTTTTTGACAATAGGCGACATTCTTGCAAATTTCGACTTTTGAAATTTTAAAAAGGACTTTCCTCCTTTTTCCGAAAATGGTAGAAAATTTGCGAAAAAAAATTATTGCGAAACACTATTCCGGCCATTCCTATGAATGTCAAATATTCAAAAGTGTGTTTTTTTGACAATAGGCGACATTCTTCCAAATTTCGACTTTTGAAATTTTAAAAAGGACTTTGCTCCTTTTTCCGAAAATTGTAGGAGATAAGCGAAAAAACATTATTGGAGAACACTCTTCCGGCCATTTCTATGAATGTCCAATATTCAAAAGTCTTAACAGTGTGTTTTTTTGAAAATTGGCGACATTTTTCCAAATTTAAACTTTTGAAATTTTAGAAAGGACTTTGCTCCTTTTTCCGAAAATGGTAGAAAATTTGCGAAAAAAAATTATTGGGGAACACTATTCCGGTCATTCCTATGAATGTCCAATATTCAAAAGTGTGTTTTTTTGACAATAGGCGACATTCTTCCAAATTTCGACTTTTGAAATTTTAAAAAGGACTTTGCTCCTTTTTCCGAAAATGGTAGAAAATTTGCGAAAAAAAATTATTGGGGAACACTATTCCGGCCATTCCTATGAATGTCCAATATTCAAAAGTGTGTTTTTTGGACAAAAGGCGACATTCTTCAAAATTTGGACTTTTGATATTTTAAAAAGGACTTTGCTCCTTTTTCCGAAAATTGTAGGACATAAGCGAAAAAACATTATTGGAGAACACTCTTCCGGCCATTTCTATGAATGTCCAATATTCAAAAGTCTTAACAGTGTGTTTTTTTGAAAATTGGCGGCATTCTTCCAAATTTCGACTTTTGAAATTTTAAAAAGAACTTTGCTGCTTTTTCCGAAAATGGTAGAAAATTTGCGAAAAAAAATTATTGGGGAACACTATTCCGGCCATTCCTATGAATGTCCAATATTCAAAAGTGTTTTTTTTTTTGACAATAGGCGACATTCTTCCAAATTTCGACTTTTGAAATTTTAAAAAGGACTTTGCTCCTCTTTCCGAAAATGGTAGAAAATTTGCGAAAAAAAATTATTGGGGAACACTATTCCGGCCATTCCTATGAATGTCCAATATTCAAAAGTGTGTTTTTTTGACAATAGGCGACATTCTTCCAAATTTCGACTTTTGAAATTTTAGAAAGGACTTTGCTCCTTTTTCCGAAAATGGTAGAAAATTTGCGAAAAAAAATTATTGGGGAACACTATTCCGGCCATTCCTATGAATGTCAAATATTCAAAAGTGTGTTTTTTTGACAATAGGCGACATTCTTCCAAATTTCGACTTTTGAAATTTTAAAAAGGACTTTGCTCCTTTTTCCGAAAATTGTAGAAGATAAGCGCAAAAACATTATTGGAGAACACTCTTCCGGCCATTTCTATGAATGTCCAATATTCAAAAGTCTTATCAGTGTGTTTTTTTGAAAATTGGCGACATTTTTCCAAATTTAAACTTTTGAAATTTTAGAAAGGACTTTGCTCCTTTTTCCGAAAATGGTAGAATATTTGCAAAAAAAAATTATATGGGAACACTATTCCGGCCATTCCTATGAATGTCCAATATTCAAAAGTGTGTTTTTTTGACAATAGGCGACATTCTTCCAAATTTTGACTTTTGAAATTTTAAAAAGGACTTTGCTCCTTTTTCCGAAAATTGTAGGAGATAAGCGAAAAAACATTATTGGAGAACACTCTTCCGGCCATTTCTATGAATGTCCAATATTCAAAAGTCTTAACAGTGTGTTTTTTTGAAAATTGGCGGCATTTTTCCAAATTTCGACTTTTGAAATTTTAAAAAGGACTTTGCTCCTTTTTCCGAAAATGGTAGAAAATTTGCGAAAAGAAATTATTGGCGAACACTATTCCGGCCATTCCTATGAATGTCCAATATTCAAAAGTGTGTTTTTTTGACAATAGGCGACATTCTTCCAAATTTCGACTTTTGAAATTTTAATAAGGACTTTGCTCCTTTTTCCGAAAATGGTAGAAAATTTGCGAAAAAAAATTATTGGGGAACACTATTCCGGCCATTCCTATGAATGTCCAATATTCAAAAGTGTGTTTTTTGACAATAGGCGGCATTCTTCCAAATTTCGACTTTTGAAATTTTAGAAAGGACTTTGCTCCTTTTTCCGAAAATTGTAGGAGATAAGCGAAAAAACATTATTGGAGAACACTCTTCCGGCCATTTCTATGAATGTCCAATATTCTAAAGTCTTAACAGTGTGTTTTTTTGAAAATTGGTGACATTTTTCCAAATTTCGACTTTTGAAATTTTAAAAAGGACTTTGCTCCGTTTTCCGAAAATGGTAGAAAATTTGCGAAAAAAAATTATTGGGGAACACTATTCCGGCCATTCCTATGAATGTCCAATATTCAAAAGTGTTTTTTTTTTGACAATAGGCGACATTCTTCCAAATTTCGACTTTTGAAATTTTAAAAAGGACTTTGCTCCTTTTTCCGAAAATGGTAGAAAATTTGCGAAAAAAAATTATTGGGGAACACTATTCCGGCCATTCCTATGAATGTCCAATATTCAAAAGTGTGTTTTTTCGACAATAGGCGACATTCTTCCAAATTTCGACTTTTGAAATTTTAAAAAGGACTTTGCTCCTTTTTCCGAAAATTGTAGAAGATAAGCGAAAAAACATTATTGGAGAACACTCTTCCGGCCATTTCTATGAATGTCCAATATTCAAAAGTCTTAACAGTGTGTTTTTTTGAAAATTGGCGAAATTTTTCCAAATTTCAACTTTTGAAATTTTAGAAAGGACTTTGCTCCTTTTTCCGAAAATGGTAGAAAATTTGCGAAAAAAATTATTGGGGAACACTATTCCGGCCATTCCTATGAATGTCCAATATTCAAAAGTGTTTTTTTTTTTTGACAATAGGCGACATTCTTCCAAATTTCGACTTTTGAAATTTTAAAAAGGACTTTGCTCCTTTTTCCGAAAATTGTAGGAGATAAGCGAAAAAACATTATTGGAGAACACTCTTCCGGCCATTTCTATGAATGTCCAATATTCAAAAGTCTTAACAGTGTGTTTTTTTGAAAATTGGCGACATTTTTCCAAATTTAAACTTTTGAAATTTTAGAAAGGACTTTGCTCCTTTTTCCGAAAATGGTAGAAAATTTGCGAAGAAAAATTATTGGGGAACACTATTCCGGTCATTCCTATGAATGTCCAATATTCAAAAGTGTGTTTTTTTGACAATAGGCGACATTCTTCCAAATTTCGACTTTTGAAATTTTAAAAAGGACTTTGCTCCTTTTTCCGAAAATGGTAGAAAATTTGCGAAAAAAAATTATTGGGGAACACTATTCCGGCCATTCCTATGAATGTCCAATATTCAAAAGTGTGTTTTTTGGACAATAGGCGACATTCTTCAAAATTTGGACTTTTGATATTTTAAAAAGGACTTTGCTCCTTTTTCCGAAAATTGTAGGACATAAGCGAAAAAACATTATTGGAGAACACTCTTCCGGCCATTTCTATGAATGTCCAATATTCAAAAGTCTTAACAGTGTGTTTTTTTGAAAATTGGCGGCATTCTTCCAAATTTCGACTTTTGAAATTTTAAAAAGAACTTTGCTCCTTTTTCCGAAAATGGTAGAAAATTTGCGAAAAAAAATTATTGGGGAACACTATTCCGGCCATTCCTATGAATGTCCAATATTCAAAAGTGTTTTTTTTTTTTTGACAATAGGCGACATTCTTCCAAATTTCGACTTTTGAAATTTTAAAAAGGACTTTGCTCCTTTTTCCGAAAATGGTAGAAAATTTGCGAAAAAAAATTATTGGGGAACACTATTCCGGCCATTCCTATGAATGTCCAATATTCAAAAGTTGTGTTTTTTTGACAATAGGCGACATTCTTCCAAATTTCGACTTTTGAAATTTTAGAAAGGACTTTGCTCCTTTTTCCGAAAATGGTAGAAAATTTGCGAAAAAAAATTATTGGGGAACACTATTCCGGCCATTCCTATGAATGTCAAATATTCAAAAGTGTGTTTTTTTGACAATAGGCGACATTCTTCCAAATTTCGACTTTTGAAATTTTAAAAAGGACTTTGCTCCTTTTTCCGAAAATTGTAGAAGATAAGCGCAAAAACATTATTGGAGAACACTCTTCCGGCCATTTCTATGAATGTCCAATATTCAAAAGTCTTATCAGTGTGTTTTTTTGAAAATTGGCGACATTTTTCCAAATTTAAACTTTTGAAATTTTAGAAAGGACTTTGCTCCTTTTTCCGAAAATGGTAGAATATTTGCAAAAAAAAATTATTTGGGAACACTATTCCGGCCATTCCTATGAATGTCCAATATTCAAAAGTGTGTTTTTTTGACAATAGGCGACATTCTTCCAAATTTTGACTTTTGAAATTTTAAAAAGGACTTTGCTCCTTTTTCCGAAAATTGTAGGAGATAAGCGAAAAAACATTATTGGAGAACACTCTTCCGGCCATTTCTATGAATGTCCAATATTCAAAAGTCTTAACAGTGTGTTTTTTTGAAAATTGGCGGCATTTTTCCAAATTTCGACTTTTGAAATTTTAAAAAGGACTTTGCTCCTTTTTCCGAAAATGGTAGAAAATTTGCGAAAAGAAATTATTGGCGAACACTATTCCGGCCATTCCTATGAATGTCCAATATTCAAAAGTGTGTTTTTTTGACAATAGGCGACATTCTTCCAAATTTCGACTTTTGAAATTTTAATAAGGACTTTGCTCCTTTTTCCGAAAATGGTAGAAAATTTGCGAAAAAAAATTATTGGGGAACACTATTCCGGCCATTCCTATGAATGTCCAATATTCAAAAGTGTGTTTTTTGACAATAGGCGACATTCTTCCAAATTTCGACTTTTGAAATTTTAGAAAGGACTTTGCTCCTTTTTCCGAAAATTGTAGGAGATAAGCGAAAAAACATTATTGGAGAACACTCTTCCGGCCATTTCTATGAATGTCCAATATTCTAAAGTCTTAACAGTGTGTTTTTTTGAAAATTGGTGACATTTTTCCAAATTTCGACTTTTGAAATTTTAAAAAGGACTTTGCTCCGTTTTCCGAAAATGGTAGAAAATTTGCGAAAAAAAATTATTGGGGAACACTATTCCGGCCATTCCTATGAATGTCCAATATTCAAAAGTGTGTTTTTTGGACAATAGGCGACATTCTTCCAAATTTCGACTTTTGAAATTTTAGAAAGGACTTTGCTCCTTTTTCCGAAAATTGTAGGAGATAAGCGAAAAAACATTATTGGAGAACACTCTTCCGGCCATTTCTATGAATGTCCAATATTCAAAAGTCTTAACAGTGTGTTTTTTTGAAAATTGGCGACATTTTTCCAAATTTAAACTTTTGAAATTTTAGAAAGGACTTTGCTCCTTTTTCCGAAAATGGTAGAAAATTTGCGAAAAAAAATTATTGGGGAACACTATTCCGGCCATTCCTATGAATGTCCAATATTCAAAAGTGTGTTTTTTTGACAATAGGCGACATTCTTCCAAATTTCGACTTTTGAAATTTTAAAAAGGACTTTGCTCCTTTTTCCGAAAATGGTAGAAAATTTGCAAAAAAAAATTATTGGGGAACACTATTCCGGCCATTCCCATGAATGTCCAATATTCAAAAGTGTGTTTTTTCGACAATAGGCGACATTCTTCCAAATTTTGACTTTTGAAATTTTAAAAAGGACTTTGCTCCTTTTTCCGAAAATTGTAGGAGATAAGCGAAAAAACATTATTGGAGAACACTCTTCCGGCCATTTCTATGAATGTCCAATATTCAAAAGTCTTAACAGTGTGGTTTTTTGAAAATTGGTGACATTCTTCCAAATTTTGACTTTTGAAATTTTAAAAAGGCCTTTGCTCCTTTTTCCGAAAATTGTAGGAGATAAGCGAAAAAACATTATTGGAGAACACTCTTCCGGCCATTCTATGAATGTCCAATATTCAAAAGTCTTAACAGTGTGTTTATTTGAAAATTGGCGACATTTTTCCAAATTTCAACTTTTGAAATTTCAGAAAGGACTTTGCTCCTTTTTCCGAAAATGGTAGAAAATTTGCGAAAAAAAATTATTGGGGAATACTATTCCTGCCATTCCTATGAATGTCCAATATTCAAAAGTGTGTTTTTTTGACAATAGGCGACATTCTTCCAAATTTCGACTTTTGAAATTTTAAAAAGGACTTTGCTCCTTTTTCCGAAAATGGTAGAAAATTTGCGAAAAAAAATTATTGGGGAACACTATTCCGGCCATTCCTATGAATGTTCCATATTCAAAAGTGTGTTTTTTTGACAATAGGCGACATTCTTCCAAATTTTGACTTTTGAAATTTTAAAAAGGACTTTGCTCCTTTTTCCGAAAATTGTAGGAGATAAGCGAAAAAACATTATTAGAGAACACTCTTCCGGCCATTTCTATGAATGTCCAATATTCAAAAGTCTTAACAGTGTGTTTTTTTGAAAATTGGCGACATTTTTCCAAATTTAAACTTTTGAAATTTTAGAAAGGACTTTGCTCCTTTTTCCGAAAATGGTAGAAAATTTGCGAAAAAAAATTATTGGGGAACACTATTCCGGCCATTCCTATGAATGTCCAATATTCAAAAGTGTGTTTTTTTGACAATAGGCGACATTCTTCCAAATTTCGACTTTTGAAATTTTAAAAAGGACTTTGCTCCTTTTTCCGAAAATGGTAGAAAATTTGCAAAAAAAAATTATTGGGGAACACTATTCCGGCCATTCCCATGAATGTCCAATATTCAAAAGTGTGTTTTTTCGACAATAGGCGACATTCTTCCAAATTTTGACTTTTGAAATTTTAAAAAGGACTTTGCTCCTTTTTCCGAAAATTGTAGGAGATAAGCGAAAAAACATTATTGGAGAACACTCTTCCGGCCATTTCTATGAATGTCCAATATTCAAAAGTCTTAACAGTGTGGTTTTTTGAAAATTGGTGACATTCTTCCAAATTTTGACTTTTGAAATTTTAAAAAGGCCTTTGCTCCTTTTTCCGAAAATTGTAGGAGATAAGCGAAAAAACATTATTGGAGAACACTCTTCCGGCCATTCTATGAATGTCCAATATTCAAAAGTCTTAACAGTGTGTTTATTTGAAAATTGGCGACATTTTTCCAAATTTCAACTTTTGAAATTTCAGAAAGGACTTTGCTCCTTTTTCCGAAAATGGTAGAAAATTTGCGAAAAAAAATTATTGGGGAATACTATTCCTGCCATTCCTATGAATGTCCAATATTCAAAAGTGTGTTTTTTTGACAATAGGCGACATTCTTCCAAATTTCGACTTTTGAAATTTTAAAAAGGACTTTGCTCCTTTTTCCGAAAATGGTAGAAAATTTGCGAAAAAAAATTATTGGGGAACACTATTCCGGCCATTCCTATGAATGTTCCATATTCAAAAGTGTGTTTTTTTGACAATAGGCGACATTCTTCCAAATTTTGACTTTTGAAATTTTAAAAAGGACTTTGCTCCTTTTTCCGAAAATTGTAGGAGATAAGCGAAAAAACATTATTGGAGAACCCTCTTCCGGCCATTTCTATGAATGTCCAATATTCAAAAGTCTTAACAGTGTGTTTTTTTGAAAATTGGCGGCATTTTTCCAAATTTCGACTTTTGAAATTTTAAAAAGGACTTTGCTCCTTTTTCCGAAAATGGTAGAAAATTTGCGAAAAGAAATTATTAGAGAACACTCTTCCGGCCATTTCTATGAATGTCCAATATTCAAAAGTCTTAACAGTGTGTTTTTTTGAAAATTGGCGACATTTTTCCAAATTTCAACTTTTGAAATTTTAGAAAGGACTTTGCTCCTTTTTCCGAAAATGGTAGAAAATTTGCGAAAAAAATTATTTGGGAACACTTTTCTGGCCATTCCTATGAATGTCCAATATTCAAAAGTGTGTTTTTTTGACAAAAGGCGACATTCTTCCAAATTTTGACTTTTGAAATTTTAAAAAGGACTTTGCTCCTTTTTCCGAAAATTGTAGGAGATAAGCGAAAAAACATTATTGGAGAACACTCTTCCGGCCATTTCTATGAATGTCCAATATTCAAAAGTCTTAACAGTGTGTTTTTTTGAAAATTGGCGGCATTTTTCCAAATTTCGACTTTTGAAATTTTAAAAAGGACTTTGCTCCTTTTTCCGAAAATGGTAGAAAATTTGCGAAAAGAAATTATTGGGGAACACTATTCCGGCCATTCCTATGAATGTCCAATATTCAAAAGTGTGTTTTTTTGACAATAGGCGACATTCTTCCAAATTTCGACTTTTGAAATTTTAAAAAGGACTTTGCTCCTTTTTCCGAAAATGGTAGAAAATTTGCGAAAAAAAATTATTTGGGAACACTATTCGGCCATTCCTATGAATGTCCAATATTCAAAAGTGTGTTTTTTGACAATAGGCGACATTCTTCCAAATTTCGACTTTTGAAATTTTAAAAAGAACTTTGCTCCTTTTTCCGAAAATTGTAGAAGATAAGCGAAAAAACATTATTGGAGAACACTCTTCCGGCCATTTCTATGAATGTCCAATATTCAAAAGTCTTAACAGTGTGTTTTTTTGAAAATTGGCGACATTTTTCCAAATTTCAACTTTTGAAATTTTAGAAAGGACTTTGCTCCTTTTTCCGAAAATGGTAGAAAATTTGCGAAAAAAATTATTGGGGAACACTATTCCGGCCATTCCTATGAATGTCCAATATTCAAAAGTGTTTTTTTTTTGACAATAGGCGACATTCTTCCAAATTTCGACTTTTGAAATTTTAAAAAGGACTTTGCTCCTTTTTCCGAAAATGGTAGAAAATTTGCGAAAAAAAATTATTGGGGAACACTATTCCGGCCATTCCTATGAATGGTCCATATTCAAAAGTGTGTTTTTTTGACAATAGGCGACATTCTTCCAAATTTCAACTTTTGAAATTTTAGAAAGGACTTTGCTCCTTTTTCCGAAAATGGTAGAAAATTTGCGAAAAAAATTATTGGGGAACACTATTCCGGCCATTCCTATGAATGTCCAATATTCAAAAGTGTTTTTTTTTTGACAATAGGCGACATTCTTCCAAATTTCGACTTTTGGAATTTTAAAAAGGACTTTGCTCCTTTTTCCGAAAATTGTAGGAGATAAACGAAAAAAAATTATTGGAGAACACTCTTCCGGCCATTTCTATGAATGTCCAATATTCAAAAGTCTTAACAGTGTGTTTTTTTGAAAATTGGCGACATTTTTCCAAATTTCGACTTTTGAAATTTTAAAAAGGACTTTGCTCCTTTTTCCGAAAATGGTAGAAAATTTGCGAAAAAAAATTATTGCGAAACACTATTCCGGCCATTCCTATGAATGTCCAATATTCAAAAGTGTGTTTTTTTGACAATAGGCGACATTCTTCCAAATTTCGACTTTTGAAATTTTAAAAAGGACTTTGCTCCTTTTTCCGAAAATGGTAGAAAATTTGCGAAACACTATTCCGGCCATTCCTATGAATGTCCAATATTCAAAAGTGTGTTTTTTTGACAATAGGCGACATTCTTCCAAATTTCGACTTTTGAAATTTTAAAAAGGACTTTCCTCCTTTTTCCGAAAATGGTAGAAAATTTGCGAAAAAAAATTATTGCGAAACACTATTCCGGCCATTCCTATGAACGTCAAATATTCAAAAGTGTGTTTTTTTGACAATAGGCGACATTCTTCCAAATTTTGACTTTTGAAATTTTAAAAAGGACTTTGCTCCTTTTTCCGAAAATTGTAGGACATAAGCGAAAAAACATTATTGGAGAACACTCTTCCGGCCATTTCTATGAATGTCCAATATTCAAAAGTCTTAACAGTGTGTTTTTTTGAAAATTGGCGGCATTTTTCCAAATTTCGACTTTTGAAATTTTAAAAAGGACTTTGCCCCTTTTTCCGAAAATGGTAGAAAATTTGCGAAAAAAAATTATTGGGGAACACTATTCCGGCCATTCCTATGAATGTCCAATATTCAAAAATGTGTTTTTTTGACAATAGGCGACATTTTTCCAAATTTCGACTTTTGAAATTTTAAAAAGGACTTTGCTCCTTTTTCCGAAAATTGTAGGAGATAAGCGAAAAAACATTATTGGAGAACACTCTTCCGGCCATTTCTATGAATGTCCAATATTCAAAAGTGTGTTTTTTGACAATAGGCGACATTCTTCCAAATTTCGACTTTTGAAATTTTAGAAAGGACTTTGCTCCTTTTTCCGAAAATTGTAGAAGATAAGCGAAAAAACATTATTGGAGAACACTCTTCCGGCCATTTCTATGAATGTCCAATATTCAAAAGTCTTAACAGTGTGTTTTTTTGAAAATTGGCGACATTTTTCCAAATTTAAACTTTTGAAATTTTAGAAAGGACTTTGCTCCTTTTTCCGAAAATGGTAGAAAATTTGCAAAAAAAAATTATTGGGGAACACTATTCCGGCCATTCCTATGAATGTCCAATATTCAAAAGTGTGTTTTTTTGACAATAGGCGACATTCTTCCAAATTTCGACTTTTGAAATTTTAAAAAGGACTTTGCTCCTTTTTCCGAAAATGGTAGAAAATTTGCGAAAAAAAATTATTGGGGAACACTATTCCGGCCATTCCTATGAATGTCCAATATTCAAAAGTGTGTTTTTTCGACAATAGGCGACATTCTTCCAAATTTTGACTTTTGAAATTTTAAAAAGGACTTTGCTCCTTTTTCCGAAAATTGTAGGACATAAGCGAAAAAACATTATTGGAGAACACTCTTCCGGCCATTTCTATGAATGTCCAATATTCAAAAGTCTTAACAGTGTGTTTTTTTGAAAATTGGCGGCATTTTTCCAAATTTCGACTTTTGAAATTTTAAAAAGGACTTTGCCCCTTTTTCCGAAAATGGTAGAAAATTTGCGAAAAAAAATTATTGGGGAACACTATTCCGGCCATTCCTATGAATGTCCAATATTCAAAAATGTGTTTTTTTGACAATAGGCGACATTTTTCCAAATTTCGACTTTTGAAATTTTAAAAAGGACTTTGCTCCTTTTTCCGAAAATTGTAGGAGATAAGCGAAAAAACATTATTGGAGAACACTCTTCCGGCCATTCCTATGAATGTCCAATATTCAAAAGTGTGTTTTTTGACAATAGGCGACATTCTTCCAAATTTCGACTTTTGAAATTTTAGAAAGGACTTTGCTCCTTTTTCCGAAAATGGTAGAAAATTTGCGAAAAAAAATTATTGGGGAACACTATTCCGGCCATTCCTATGAATGTCCAATATTCAAAAGTGTGTTTTTTTGACAATAGGCGACATTCTTCCAAATTTCGACTTTTGAAATTTTAAAAAGGACTTTGCTCCTTTTTCCGAAAATTGTAGGAGATAAGCGAAAAAACATTATTGGAGAACACTCTTCCGGCCATTTCTATGAATGTCCAATATTCAAAAGTCTTAACAGTGTGTTTTTTTGAAAATTGGCCACATTTTTTCAAATTTCAACTTTTGAAATTTTAAAAAGGAATTTGCTCCTCTTTCCGAAAATGGTAGAAAATTTGCGAAAAAAAATTATTGGGGAACACTATTCCGGCCATTCCTATGAATGTCCAATATTCAAAAGTGTGTTTTTTTGACAATAGGCGACATTCTTCCAAATTTCGACTTTTGAAATTTTAAAAAGGACTTTGCTCCTTTTTCCGAAAATGGTAGAAAATTTGCGAAAAAAAATTATTGGGGAACACTATTCCGGCCATTCCTATAAATGTCCAATATTCAAAAGTGTGTTTTTTTGACAATAGGCGACATTCTTCCAAATTTCGACTTTTGAAATTTTAAAATAGACTTTGCTCCTTTTTCGGAAAATGGTAGAAAATTTGCGAAAAAAAATTATTGGGGACCACTATTCCGGCCATTCCTATGAATGTCCAATATTCAAAAGTGTGTTTTTTTGACAATAGGCGACATTCTTCCAAATTTCGACTTTTGAAATTTTAAAAAGGACTTTGCTCCTTTTTCCGAAAATGGTAGAAAATTTGCGAAAAAAAATTATTGGGGAACACTATTCCGGCCATTCCTATGAATGTCCAATATTCAAAAGTGTGTTTTTTTGACAATAGGCGACATTCTTCCAAATTTCGACTTTTGAAATTTTAAAAAGGACTTTGCTCCTTTTTCCGAAAATGGTAGAAAATTTGCGAAAAAAAATTATTGCGAAACACTATTCCGGCCATTTCTATGAATGTCCAATATTCAAAAGTCTTAACAGTGTGTTTTTTTGAAAATTGGCGAAATTTTTCCAAATTTCAACTTTTGAAATTTTAGAAAGGACTTTGCTCCTTTTTCCGAAAATGGTAGAAAATTTGCGAAAAAAATTATTGGGGAACACTATTCCGGCCATTCCTATGAATGTCCAATATTCAAAAGTGTGTTTTTTTTGACAATAGGCGACATTCTTCCAAATTTCGACTTTTGAAATTTTAAAAAGGACTTTGCTCCTTTTTCCGAAAATGGTAAAAAATTTGCAAAAAAAAATTATTGGGGAACACTATTCCGGCCATTCCTATGAATGTCCAATATTCAAAAGTGTGTTTTTTCGACAATAGGCGACATTCTTCCAAATTTTGACTTTTGAAATTTTAAAAAGGACTTTGCTCCTTTTTCCGAAAATTGTAGGAGATAAGCGAAAAAACATTATTGGAGAACACTCTTCCGGCCATTTCTATGAATGTTCAATATTCAAAAGTCTTAACAGTGTGTTTTTTTGAAAATTGGCGGCATTTTTCCAAATTTCGACTTTTGAAATTTTAAAAAGGACTTTGCTCCTTTTTCCGAAAATGGTAGAAAATTTGCGAAAAAAAATTATTGGGGAACACTATTCCGGCCATTCCTATGAATGTCCAATATTCAAAAATGTGTTTTTTTGACAATAGGCGACATTCTTCCAAATTTCGACTTTTGAAATTTTAAAAAGGACTTTGCTCCTTTTTCCGAAAATTGTAGAAGATAAGCGAAAAAACATTATTGGAGAACACTCTTCCGGCCATTTCTATGAATGTCCAATATTCAAAAGTCTTAACAGTGTGTTTATTTGAAAATTGGCGACATTTTTCCAAATTTCAACTTTTGAAATTTTAGAAAGGACTTTGCTCCTTTTTCCGAAAATGGTAGAAAATTTGCGAAAAAAATTATTGGGGAACACTATTCCGGCCATTCCTATAAATGTCCAATATTCAAAAGTGTGTTTTTTTGACAATAGGCGACATTCTTCCAAATTTCGACTTTTGAAATTTTAAAATAGACTTTGCTCCTTTTTCGGAAAATGGTAGAAAATTTGCGAAAAAAAATTATTGGGGACCACTATTCCGGCCATTCCTATGAATGTCCAATATTCAAAAGTGTGTTTTTTTGACAATAGGCGACATTCTTCCAAATTTCGACTTTTGAAATTTTAAAAAGGACTTTGCTCCTTTTTCCGAAAATGGTAGAAAATTTGCGAAAAAAAATTATTGGGGAACACTATTCCGGCCATTCCTATGAATGTCCAATATTCAAAAGTGTGTTTTTTTGACAATAGGCGACATTCTTCCAAATTTCGACTTTTGAAATTTTAAAAAGGACTTTGCTCCTTTTTCCGAAAATGGTAGAAAATTTGCGAAAAAAAATTATTGCGAAACACTATTCCGGCCATTCCTATGAATGTCCAATATTCAAAAGTGTGTTTTTTTGACAATAGGCAACATTCTTCCAAATTTCGACTTTTGAAATTTTAAAAAGGACTTTGCTCCTTTTTCCGAAAATTGTAGAAGATAAGCGAAAAAACATTATTGGAGAACACTCTTCCGGCCATTTCTATGAATGTCCAATATTCAAAAGTCTTAACAGTGTGTTTTTTTGAAAATTGGCGACATTTTTCCAAATTTCAACTTTTGAAATTTTAGAAAGGACTTTGCTCCTTTTTCCGAAAATGGTAGAAAATTTGCGAAAAAAATTATTAGGGAACACTATTCCGGCCATTCCTATGAATGTCCAATATTCAAAAGTGTGTTTTTTTGACAATAGGCGACATTCTTCCAAATTTCGACTTTTGAAATTTTAAAAAGGACTTTGCTCCTTTTTCCGAAAATGGTAAAAAATTTGCAAAAAAAAATTATTGGGGAACACTATTCCGGCCATTCCTATGAATGTCCAATATTCAAAAGTGTGTTTTTTCGACAATAGGCGACATTCTTCCAAATTTTGACTTTTGAAATTTTAAAAAGGACTTTGCTCCTTTTTCCGAAAATTGTAGGAGATAAGCGAAAAAACATTATTGGAGAACACTCTTCCGGCCATTTCTATGAATGTTCAATATTCAAAAGTCTTAACAGTGTGTTTTTTTGAAAATTGGCGGCATTTTTCCAAATTTCGACTTTTCAAATTTTAAAAAGGACTTTGCTCCTTTTTCCGAAAATGGTAGAAAATTTGCGAAAAAAAATTATTGGGGAACACTATTCCGGCCATTCCTATGAATGTCCAATATTCAAAAATGTGTTTTTTTGACAATAGGCGACATTCTTCCAAATTTCGACTTTTGAAATTTTAAAAAGGACTTTGCTCCTTTTTCCGAAAATGGTAGAAAATTTGCGAAAAAAAATTATTGGGGAACACTATTCCGGCCATTCTTATGAATGTCCAATATTCAAAAGTGTGTTTTTTTGACAATAGGCGACATTCTTCCAAATTTCGACTTTTGAAATTTTAAAAAGGACTTTGCTCCTTTTTCCGAAAATGGTAGAAAATTTGGGAAAAAAAATTATTGGGGAACACTATTCCGGCCATTCCTATGAATGTCCAATATTCAAAAGTGTGTTTTTTTGACAATAGGCGACATTCTTCCAAATTTCGACTTTTGAAATTTTAGAAAGGACTTTGCTCCTTTTTCCGAAAATGGTAGAAAATTTGCGAAAAAAAATTATTGGGGAACACTATTCCGGCCATTCCTATGAATGTTCCATATTCAAAAGTGTGTTTTTTTTGACAATAGGCGACATTCTTCCAAATTTCGACTTTTGAAATTTTAAAAAGGACTTTGCACCTTTTTCCGAAAATTGTAGGACATAAGCGAAAAAACATTATTGGAGAACACTCTTCCGGCCATTTCTATGAATGTCCAATATTCAAAAGTCGCAACAGTGTGTTTTTTTGAAAATTGGCGACATTTTTCCAAATTTCGACTTTTGAAATTTTAAAAAGGACTTTGCTCCTTTTTCCGAAAATTGTAGAAAATTTGCGAAAAAAAATTATTGGGGAACACTATTCCGGCCATTCCAATTAATGTCCAATATTCAAAAGTGTGTTTTTTTGACAATAGGCGACATTCTTCCAAATTTCGACTTTTGAAATTTTAGAAAGGACTTTGCTTCTTTTTCGAAAATGGTAGAAAATTTGCGAAAAAAAATTATTGGGGAATACTATTCCGGCCATTCCTGTGAATGTCCAATATTCAAAAGTGGGTTTTTTTGACAATAGGCGACATTCTTCCAAATTTCGACTTTTGAAATTTTAAAAAGGACTTTGCTCTTTTTGCCGAAAATGGTAGAAAATTAGCGAAAAAAAATTATTGGGGAACACTATTCCGGCCATTCCTATGAATGTCCAATATTCAAAAGTGTTTTTTTTTGACAATAGGCGACATTCTTCCAAATTTCGACTTTTGAAATTTTAAAAAGGACTTTGCTCCTTTTTCCGAAAATGGTAGAAAATTTGCGAAAAAAAATTATTGGGGAACACTATTCCGCCCATTCCTATGAATGTCCAATATTAAAAAGTGTTTTTTTTTTGACAATAGCCGACATTCTTCCAAATTTCGACTTTTGAAATTTTAAAAAGGACTTTGCTCCTTTTTCCGAATATTGTAGGAGATAAGCGAAAAAACATTATTGAAGAACACTCTTCCGGCCATTTCTATGAATGTCCAATATTCAAAAGTCTTAACAGTGTGTTTTTTTGAAAATTGGCGACATTTTTCCAAATTTAAACTTTTGAAATTTTAGAAAGGACTTTGCTCCTTTTTCCGAAAATGGTAGAAAATTTGCGAAAAAAAAATTATTGGGGAACACTATTCCGGCCATTCCTATGAATGTCCAATATTCAAAAGTGTGTTTTTTGACAAAAGGCGACATTCTTCCAAATTTCGACTTTTGAAATTTTAAAAAGGACTTTGCGCCTTTTTCCGAAAATGGTAGAAAATTTGGGAAAAAAAATTATTGGGGAACACTATTCCGGCCATTCCTATGAATGTCCAATATTCAAAGTGTGTTTATTTTACAATAGGCAACATTCTTCCAAATTTCGACTTTTGAAATTTTAAAAAGGACTTTGCTCCTTTTTCCGAAAATTGTAGGAGATAAGCGAAAAAACATTATTGAAGAACACTCTTCCGGCCATTTCTATGAATGTCCAATATTCAAAAGTGTGTTTTTTTGACAATAGGCGACATTCTTCCAAATTTCGACTTTTGAAATTTTAAAAAGGACTTTGCGCCTTTTTCCGAAAATGGTAGAAAATTTGCGAAAAAAAATTATTGGGGAACACTATTCCGGCCATTCCTATGAATGTCCAATATTCAAAAGTGTGTTTTTTTGACAATAGGCGACATTCTTCCAAATTTCGACTTTTGAAATTTTAAAAAGGACTTTGCTCCTTTTTCCGAAAATTGTAGGTGATAAGCGAAAAAACATTATTGGAGAACACTCTTCCGGCCATTTCTATGAATGTCCAATATTTAAAAGTCGCAACAGTGTGTTTTTTTTTGAAAATTGGCGACATTTTTCCAAATTTCGACTTTTGAAATTTTAGAAGGGACTTTACTCCTTTTTCCGAAAATAGTAGAAAATTTGCGAAAAAAAATTATTGGGGAACACTATTCCGGCCATTCCTATAAATGTTCAATATTCAAAAGTGTGTTTTTTTGACAATAGGCGACATTCTTCCAAATTTAGACTTTTGAAATTTTAAAAAGGACTTTGCTCCTTTTTCCGAAAATTGTAGGAGATAAGCTAAAAAACATTATTGGAGAACACTCTTGCGGCCATTTCTATGAATGTCCAATATTCAAAAGTCTTAACAGTGTGTTTTTTTGAAAATTGGCGACATTTTTCCAAATTTCAACTTTTGAAATTTTAGAAAGGACTTTGCTCCTTTTTCGAAAATGGTAAAAAATTTGCGAAAAAAAATTATTGGGGAACACTATTTCGGCCATTCCTATGAATGTCCAATATTCAAAAGTGGGTTTTTTTTGACAATATGCGACATTCTTCCAAATTTCGACTTTTGAAATTTTAAAAAGGACTTTGCTCCTTTTTCCGAAAATGGTAGAAAATTTACGAAAAAAAATTATTGGGGAACACTATTCCGGCCATTCCTATGAATGTCCAATATTCAAAAGTGCATTTTTTTGACAATAGGCGACATTCTTCCAAATTTCGACTTTTGAAATTTTAAAAAGGACTTTGCTCCTTTTTCCGAAAATGGTAGAAAATTTGCGAAAAAAAATTATTGGGGAACACTATTCCGGCCATTCCTATGAAAGTCCAATATTCAAAAGTGTGCTTTTTTACAATAGGCGACATTCTTCCAAATTTCGACTTTTGAAATTTTAAAAAGGACTTTGCTCCTTTTTCCGAAAATTGTAGGAGATAAGCGAAAAAACATTATTGAAGAACACTGTTCCGGCAATTTCTATGAATGTCCAATATTCAAAAGTGTGTTTTTTTGACAATAGGCGACATTCTTCCAAATTTCGACTTTTGAAATTTTAAAAAGGACTTTGCTCCTTTTTCCGAAAATGGTAGAAAATTTGCGAAAAAAAATTATTGGGGAACACTATTCCGGCCATTCCTATGAATGTCCAATATTCAAAAGTGTGTTTTTTTGACAATAGGCGACATTCTTCCAAATTTCGACTTTTGAAATTTTAAAAAGGACTTTGCTCCTTTTTCCGAAAATGGTAGAAAATTTGCGAAAAAAAATTATTGGGGAACACTATTCCGGCCATTCCTATAAATATCCAATATTCAAAAGTGTGTTTTTTGACAATAGGCGACATTCTTCCAAATTTCGACTTTTGAAATTTTAAAGAGGACTTTGCTCCTTTTTCCGAAAATGGTAGAAAATTTGCGAAAAAAAATTATTGGGGAACACTATTCCGGCCATTCCTATGAATATCCAATATTCAAAAGTGTGTTTTTCTCACAATAGGCGACATTCTTCCAAATTTCGACTTTTGAAATTTTAAAGAGGACTTTGCTCCTTTTTCCGAAAATGGTAGAAAATTTGCGAAAAAAAATTATTGGGGAACACTATTCCGGCCATTCCTATGAATGTCTAATATTCAAAAGTGTGTTTTTTGACAATAGGCGACATTCTTCCAAATTTCGACTTTTGAAATTTTAAAAAGGACTTTGCTCCTTTTTCCGAAAATTGTAGGAGATAAGCGATAAAACATTATTGGAGAACACTCTTCCGGCCATTTCTATGAATGTCCAATATTCAAAAGTCGCAACAGTGTGTTTTTTTTGAAAATTGGCGACATTTTTCCAAATTTCGACTTTTGAAATTTTAGAAGGGACTTTGCTCCTTTTTCCGAAAATAGTAGAAAATTTGCGAAAAAAAATTATTGGGGAACACTATTCCGGCCATTCCTATAAATGTTCAATATTCAAAAGTGTGTTTTTTTGACAATAGGCGACATTCTTCCAAATTTCGACTTTTGAAATTTTAAAAAGGACTTTGCTCCTTTTTCCGAAAATTGTAGGAGATAAGCTAAAAAACATTATTGGAGAACACTCTTGCGGCCATTTCTATGAATGTCCAATATTCAAAAGTCTTAACAGTGTGTTTTTTTGAAAATTGGCGACATTTTTCCAAATTTCAACTTTTAAAATTTTAGAAAGGACTTTGCTCCTTTTTCGAAAATGGTAGAAAATTTGCGAAAAAAAATTATTGGGGAACACTATTCTGGCCATTCCTATGAATGTCCAATATTCAAAAGTAGGTTTTTTTGACAATAGGCGACATTCTTCCAAATTTCGACTTTTGAAATTTTAAAAAGGACTTTGCTCCTTTTTCCGAAAATGGTAGAAAATTTGCGAAAAAAAATTATTGGGGAACACTATTCCGGCCATTCCTATGAATGTCCAATATTCAAAAGTGTGTTTTTTTTTTGACAATAGGCGACATTCTTCCAAATTTCGACTTTTGAAATTTTAGAAAGGACTTTGCTTCTTTTTCCGAAAATGGTAGAAAATTTGCGAAAAAAAATTATTGGGGAACACTATTCCGGCCATTCCTATGAATGTCCAATATTCAAAAGTGTGTTTTTTTGACAATAGGCGACATTCTTCCAAATTTTGACTTTTGAAATTTTAAAAAGGACTCTGCTCCTTTTCTCGAAAATTGTAGGAGATAAGCGAAAAAACATTATTGGAGAACACTCTTCCGGCCATTTCTATGAATGTCCAATATTCAAAAGTCTTAACAGTGTGTTTTTTTGAAAATTGGCGAAATTTTTCCAAATTTCAACTTTTGAAATTTTAAAAAGGACTTTGCTCCTTTTTCCGAAAATGGTAGAAAATTTGCGAAAAAAAATTATTGGGGAACACTTTTCCGGCCATTCCTATAAATGTCCAATATTCAAAAGTCTTAACAGTGTGTTTTTTTGAAAATTGTCGACATTTTTCCAAATTTCAACTTTTGAAATTTTAGAAAGGACTTTGCTCCTTTTTCCGAAAATGGTAGAAAATTTGCGAAAAAAAATTATTGGGGAACACTATTCCGGCCATTCCTATGAATGTCCAATATTCAAAAGTGTGTTTCTTTGGCAATAGGCGTCATTCTTCCAAATTTCGACTTTTGAAATTTTAAAAAGGACTTTGCTCCTTTTTCCGAAAATGGTAGAAAATTTGCGAAAAAAAATTATTGGGGAACACTATTCCGGCCATTCCTATGAATGTCCAATATTCAAAAGTGTGTTTCTTTGGCAATAGGCTTCATTCTTCCAAATTTCGACTTTTGAAATTTTAAAAAGGACTTTGCTCCTTTTTCCGAAAATGGTAGAAAATTTGCGAAAAAAAATTATTGGGGAACACTATTCCGGCCATTTCTATGAATGTCCAATATTCAAAAGTCTTAACAGTGTGTTTTTTTGAAAATTGTCGACATTTTTCCAAATTTCAACTTTTGAAATTTTAAAAAGGACTTTGCTCCTTTTTCCGAAAATGGTAGAAAATTTGCGAAAAAAAATTATTGGGGAACACTATTCCGGCCATTCCTATGAATGTCCAATATTCAAAAGTGTGTTTCTTTGGCAATAGGCGTCATTCTTCCAAATTTCGACTTTTGAAATTTTAAAAAGGACTTTGCTCCTTTTTCCGAAAATGGTAGAAAATTTGCGAAAAAAAATTATTGGGGAACACTATTCCGGCCATTCCTATGAATGTCTAATATTCAAAAGTGTGTTTTTTGACAATAGGCGACATTCTTCCAAATTTCGACTTTTGAAATTTTAAAAAGGACTTTGCTCCTTTTTCCGAAAATTGTAGGAGATAAGCGATAAAACATTATTGGAGAACACTCTTCCGGCCATTTCTATGAATGTCCAATATTCAAAAGTCTTAACAGTGTGTTTTTTTTGAAAATTGGCGACATTTTTCCAAATTTCGACTTTTGAAATTTTAAAAAGGACTTTGCTCCTTTTTCCGAAAATGGTAGAAAAATTGCGAAAAAAAATTATTGGGGAACACTATTCCGGCCATTCCTATAAATGTTCAATATTCAAAAGTGTGTTTTTTTGACAATAGGCGACATTCTTCCAAATTTAGACTTTTGAAATTTTAAAAAGGACTTTGCTCCTTTTTCCGAAAATTGTAGGAGATAAGCTAAAAAACATTATTGGAGAACACTCTTGCGGCCATTTCTATGAATGTCCAATATTCAAAAGTCTTAACAGTGTGTTTTTTTGAAAATTGGCGACATTTTTCCAAATTTCAACTTTTAAAATTTTAGAAAGGACTTTGCTCCTTTTTCGAAAATGGTAGAAAATTTGCGAAAAAAAATTATTGGGGAACACTATTCTGGCCATTCCTATGAATGTCCAATATTCAAAAGTAGTTTTTTTTGACAATAGGCGACATTCTTCCAAATTTCGACTTTTGAAATTTTAAAAAGGACTTTGCTCCTTTTTCCGAAAATGGTAGAAAATTTGCGAAAAAAAATTATTGGGGAACACTATTCCGGCCATTCCTATGAATGTCCAATATTCAAAAGTGTGTTTTTTTTTTGACAATAGGCGACATTCTTCCAAATTTCGACTTTTGAAATTTTAGAAAGGACTTTGCTTCTTTTTCCGAAAATGGTAGAAAATTTGCGAAAAAAAATTATTGGGGAACACTATTCCGGCCATTCCTATGAATGTCCAATATTCAAAAGTGTGTTTTTTTGACAATAGGCGACATTCTTCCAAATTTTGACTTTTGAAATTTTAAAAAGGACTCTGCTCCTTTTCTCGAAAATTGTAGGAGATAAGCGAAAAAACATTATTGGAGAACACTCTTCCGGCCATTTCTATGAATGTCCAATATTCAAAAGTCTTAACAGTGTGTTTTTTTGAAAATTGGCGAAATTTTTCCAAATTTCAACTTTTGAAATTTTAAAAAGGACTTTGCTCCTTTTTCCGAAAATGGTAGAAAATTTGCGAAAAAAAATTATTGGGGAACACTTTTCCGGCCATTCCTATAAATGTCCAATATTCAAAAGTCTTAACAGTGTGTTTTTTTGAAAATTGTCGACATTTTTCCAAATTTCAACTTTTGAAATTTTAGAAAGGACTTTGCTCCTTTTTCCGAAAATGGTAGAAAATTTGCGAAAAAAAATTATTGGGGAACACTATTCCGGCCATTCCTATGAATGTTCCATATTCAAAAGTGTGTTTTTTTTACAATAGGCGACATTCTTCCAAATTTCGACTTTTGAAATTTTAAAAAGGACTTTGCACCTTTTTCCGAAAATTGTAGGAGATAAGCGAAAAAACATTATTAGAGAACACTCTTCCGGCCATTTCTATGAATGTCCAATATTCAAAAGTCTTAACAGTGTGTTTTTTTGAAAATTGGCGACATTTTTCCAAATTTCGACTTTTGAAATTTTAAAAAGGACTTTGCACCTTTTTCCGAAAATTGTAGGAGATAAGCGAAAAAACATTATTAGAGAACACTCTTCCGGCCATTCCTATGAATGTCCAATATTCAAAAATGTGTTTTTTTGACAATAGGCGACATTCTTCCAAATTTCGACTTTTGAAATTTTAAAAAGGACTTTGCTCCTTTTTCCGAAAATTGTAGGAGATAAGCGAAAAACCATTATTGGAGAACACTCTTCCGGCCATTTCTATGAATGTCCAATATTCAAAAGTGTGTTTTTTTGACAATAGGCGACATTCTTCCAAATTTTGACTTTTGAAATTTTAAAAAGGACTCTGCTCCTTTTCTCGAAAATTGTAGGAGATAAGCGAAAAAACATTATTGGAGAACACTCTTCCGGCCATTTCTATGAATGTCCAATATTCAAAAGTCTTAACAGTGTGTTTTTTTGAAAATTGGCGAAATTTTTCCAAATTTCAACTTTTGAAATTTTAAAAAGGACTTTGCTCCTTTTTCCGAAAATGGTAGAAAATTTGGGAAAAAAAATTATTGGAGAACACTTTTCCGGCCATTCCTATAAATGTCCAATATTCAAAAGTCTTAACAGTGTGTTTTTTTGAAAATTGTCGACATTTTTCCAAATTTCAACTTTTGAAATTTTAGAAAGGACTTTGCTCCTTTTTCCGAAAATGGTAGAAAATTTGCGAAAAAAAATTATTGGGGAACACTATTCCGGCCATTCCTATGAATGTGCCATATTCAAAAGTGTGTTTTTTTGACAATAGGCGACATTCTTCCAAATTTCGACTTTTGATATTTTAAAAAGGACTTTGCACCTTTTTCCGAAAATTGTAGGAGATAAGCGAAAAAACATTATTAAAGAACACTCTTCCGGCCATTTCTATGAATGTCCAATATTCAAAAGTCTTAACAGTGTGTTTTTTTGAAAATTGGCAACATTTTTCCAAATTTCGACTTTTGAAATGTTAAAAAGGACTTTGCACCTTTTTCCGAAAATTGTAGGAGATAAGCGAAAAAACATTATTAGAGAACACTCTTCCGGCCATTCCTATGAATGTCCAATATTCAAAAATGTGTTTTTTTGACAATAGGCGACATTCTTCCAAATTTCGACTTTTGAAATTTTAAAAAGGACTTTGCTCCTTTTTCCGAAAATTGTAGGAGATAAGCGAAAAAACATTATTGGAGAACACTCTTCCGGCCATTTCTATGAATGTCCAATATTCAAAAGTCGCAACAGTGTGTTTTTTTTTTGAAAATTGGCGACATTTTTCCAAATTTCGACTTTTGAAATTTTAGAAGGGACTTTGCTCCTTTTTCCGAAAATAGTAGAAAATTTGCGAAAAAAAATTATTGGGGAACACTATTCCGGCCATTCCTATAAATGTTCAATATTCAAAAGTGTGTTTTTTTGACAATAGGCGACATTCTTCCAAATTTCGACTTTTGAAATTTTAAAAAGGACTTTGGTCCTTTTTCCGAAAATGGTAGAAAATTTGCGAAAAAAAATTATTGGGGAACACTATTCCGGCCATTCCTATAAATGTTCAATATTCAAAAGTGTGTTTTTTTGACAATAGGCGACATTCTTCCAAATTTCGACTTTTGAAATTTTAAAAAGGACTTTGCTCCTTTTTCCGAAAATGGTAGAAAATTTGCGAAAAAAAATTATTGGGGAATACTATTCCGGCCATGCCTATGAATGTCCAATATTCAAAAGTTGCAAAAGTCTTAACAGTGTGTTTTTTTGAAAATAGGCGACATTTTTCCAAATTTCGACTTTTGAAATTTTAGAAAGGACTTTGCTCCTTTTTCCGAAAATGGTAGGAGATAAGCGAAAAAACATTATTGGAGAACACTCTTCCGGCCATTTCTATGAATGTCCAATATTCAAAAGTCGCAAAAGTGTGTTTTTTTGAAAATAGGCGACATTTTTCCAAATTTCGACTTTTGAAATTTTAAAACGGACTTTGCTCCTTTTTCCGAAAATGGTAGAAAATTTGCGAAAAAAAATTATTGGGGACACTATTCCGGTCATCCCTATGAATGTCCAATATTCAAAATAGTGCTTTTTTGACAATAGGCGACATTCTTCCAAATTTCGACTTTTGAAATTTTAAAAAGGACTTTGCTCCTTTTTTCGAAAATCGTAGGAGATGGGCGAAAAAATATTATTGGGGAACACTCTTCCGTCCATTTCTATGAATATCCAATATTCAAAAGTCGCAAAAGTGTGTTTTTTTGAAAATAGGCGACATTTTTCCAAATTTCGACTTTTGAAATTTTAGAAAGGACTTTGCTCCTTTTTCCGAAAATGGTAGGAGATAAGCGAAAAAACATTATTGGAGAACACTCTTCCGGCCATTTCTATGAATGTCCAATATTCAAAAGTCGCAAAAGTGTGTTTTTTTGAAAATAGGCGACATTTTTCCAAATTTCGACTTTTGAAATTTTAAAAAGGACTTTGCTCCTTTTTCGAAAATGGTAGAAAATTTGCGAAAAAAAATTATTGGGGAACACTATTCCGGCCATTCCTATGAATGTCCAATATTCAAAAGTGTGTTTTTTTGACAATAGGCGACATTCTTCCAAATTTCGACTATTGAAATTTTAAAAAGGACTTTGCTCCTTTTTCCGAAAATGGTAGAAAAATTGCAAAAAAAATTTTTGGGGAACACTATTCCGGCCATTCCTATGAATGTCCAATATTCAAAAGTGTGTTTTTTTTTGACAATAGGCGACATTCTTCCAAATTTCGACTTTTGAAATTTTAGAAAGGACTTTGCTTCTTTTTCCGAAAATGGTAGAAAATTTGCGAAAAAAAATTATTGGGGAACACTATTCCGGCCATTCCTATGAATGTCCAATATTCAAAAGTGTGTTTTTTTGACAATAGGCGACATTCTTCCAAATTTTGACTTTTGAAATTTTAGAAAGGATCCTGCTCCTTTTCTCGAAAATTGTAGGAGATAAGCGAAAAAACATTATTGGAGAACACTCTTCCGGCCATTTCTATGAATGTCCAATATTCAAAAGTCTTAACAGTGTGTTTTTTTGAAAATTGGCGAAATTTTTCCAAATTTCAACTTTTGAAATTTTAAAAAGGACTTTGCTCCTTTTTCCGAAAATGGTAGAAAATTTGCGAAAAAACATTATTAGAGAACACTCTTCCGGCCATTTCTATGAATGTCCAATATTCAAAAGTCGCAAAAGTCTTAACAGTGTGTTTTTTTGAAAATAGGCGACATTTTTCCAAATTTCGACTTTTGAAATTTTAAAACGGACTTTGCTCCTTTTTCCGAAAATGGTAGAAAATTTGCGAAAAAAAATTATTGGGGAACACTATTCCGGTCATCCCTATGAATGTCCAATATTCAAAATAGTGCTTTTTTGACAATACGCGACATTCTTCCAAATTTCGACTTTTGAAATTTTAAAAAGGACTTTGCTCCTTTTTTCGAAAATCGTAGGAGATGGGCGAAAAAATATTATTGGGGAACACTCTTCCGTCCATTTCTATGAATGTCCAATATTCAAAAGTCGCAAAAGTGTGTTTTTTTGAAAATAGGCGACATTTTTCCAAATTTCGACTTTTGAAATTTTAAAAAGGACTTTGCTCCTTTTTCCGAAAATGGTAGAAAATTTGCGAAAAAAAATTATTGGGGAACACTATTCCGGCCATTTCTATGAATGTCCAATATTCAAAAGTCGCAAAAGTGTGTGTTTTTTTTACAATAGGCGACATTTTTCCAAATTTCGACTTTTGAAATTTTAAAACGGACTTTGCTCCTTTTTCCGAAAATGGTAAAAAATTTGCGAAAAAAAATTATTGGGAAACACTATTCCGGCCATTCCTATGAATGTCCAATATTCAAAAGTCGCACAAGTCTTAACAGTGTGTTTTTTTGAAAATAGGCGACATTTTTCCAAATTTTGACTTTTGAAATTTTAAAACGGACTTTGCTCCTTTTTTCGAAAATGGTAGAAAATTTGCGAAAAAAAATTATTGGGGAACACTATTCCGGCCATCCCTATGAATGTCCAATATTCGAAAGTGTGTTTTTTTGACAATAGGCGACATTTTTCCAAATTTCGACTTTTGAAATTTTAAAAAGGACTTTGCTCCTTTTTTCGAAAATCGTAGGAGATGGGCGAAAAAATATTTTTGGGGAACACTCTTCCGGCCATTTCTATGAATGTCCAATATTCAAAAGTCGCACAAGTGTGTTTTTTTGAAAATAGGCGACATTTTTCGAAATTTCGACTTTTGAAATTTTAAAAAGGACTTTGCTCCTTTTTCCGAAAATGGTAGAAAATTTGCAAAAAAAATTATTGGGAAACACTATTCCGGCCATTCCTATGAATGTCCAATATTCAAAAGTCGCACAAGTCTTAACAGTGTGTTTTTTTGGAAATAGGCGACATTTTTCCAAATTTCGACTTTTGAAATTTTAAAAAAGACTTTGCTCCTTTTTTCGAAAATGGTAGGAGATGGGCGAAAAAACATTATTTGGGGAACACTCTTCCGGCCATTTCTATGAATGTCCAATATTCAAAAGTCGCAAAAGTGTGTTTTTTTGAAAATAGGCGAAATTTTTCCAAATTTCGACTTTTGAAATTTTAAAAAAGACTTTGCTCCTTTTTCCGAAATGGTAGAAAATTTGCAAAAAAAATTATTGGGGAACACTATTCCGGCCATTCCTATGAATGTCCAATATTCAAAAGTCGCACAAATCTTAACAGTGTGTTTTTTTGGAAATAGGCGACATTTTTCCAAATTTCGACTTTTGAAATTTTAAAAAAGACTTTGCTCCTTTTTCCGAAAATGGTTGAAAATTTGCGAAAAAAAATTATTGGGGAATACTATTCCGGCCATCCCTATGAATGTCCAATATTCAAAAGTGTGTTTTTTTGACAATAGGCGACATTCTTCCAAATTTCGACTTTTGAAATTTTAAAAAGGACTTTGCTCCTTTTTCCGAAAATTGTAGGAGATAAGCTAAAAAACATTATGGGAGAACACTCTTGCGGCCATTTCTATGAATGTCCAATATTCAAAAGTCTTAACAGTGTGTTTTTTTGAAAATTGGCGACATTTTTCCAAATTTCAACTTTTGAAATTTTAGAAAGGACTTTGCTCCTTTTTCGAAAATGGTAGAAAATTTGCGAAAAAAAATTATTGGGGAACACTATTCCGGCCATTCCTATGAATGTCCAATATTCAAAAGTGGGTTTTTTGACAATAGGCGACATTCTTCCAAATTTCGACTTTTGAAATTTTAGAAAGGACTTTGCTCCTTTTTCCGAAAATGGTAGAAAATTTGCGAAAAAAAAATTATTGGGGAACACTATTCCGGCCATTCCTATGAATGTCCAATATTCAAAAGTGTTTTTTTTGACAATAGGCGACATTCTTCCAAATTTCGACTTTTGAAATTTTAAAAAGGACTTTGCTCCTTTTTCCGAAAATGGTAGAAAATTTGCGAAAAAAAATTATTGGGGAACACTATTCCGGCCATTCCTATGAATGTCCAATATTCAAAAGTGTGTTTTTTTGACAATAGGCGACATTCTTCCAAATTTCGACTTTTGAAATTTTAGAAAGGACTTTGCTAATTTTTCCGAAAATGGTAGAAAATTTGCAAAAAAAAATTATTGGGGAACACTATTCCGGCCATTCCTATGAATGTCCAATATTCAAAAGTGTGTTTTTTTTGACAATAGGCGACATTTTTCCAAATTTCGACTTTTGAAATTTTAAAAAGGACTTTGCTCCTTTTTTCGAAAATGGTAGAAAATTTGCAAAAAAAAATTATTGGGGAACACTGTTCCGGCCATTCTTATGAATGTCCAATATTCAAAAGTGTGTTTTTTTGACAATAAGCGACATTCTTCCAAATTTTGACTTTTGAAATTTTAAAGAGGACTTTGCTCCTTTTTCCGAAAATTGTAGGACATAAGCGAAAAAACATTATTGGAGAACACTCTTCCGGCCATTTCTATGAATGTCCAACATTCAAAAATGTGTTTTTTTGACAATAGGCGACATTCTTCCAAATTTCGACTTTTGAAATTTTAAAAAGGACTTTGCTCCTTTTTCCGAAAATGGTAGAAAATTTGCGAAAAAAAATTATTGGGGAACACTATTCCGGCCATTCCTATGAATGTCCAATATTCAAAAGGGTGTTTTTTGACAATAGGCGACATTCTTCCAAATTTCGACTTTTGAAATTTTAGAAAGGACTTTGCTCCTTTTTCCGAAAATTGTAGGAGATAAGCGAAAAAACATTATTGGAGAACACTCTTCCGGCCATTTCTATGAATGTCCAATATTCAAAAGTGTTAACAGTGTGTTTTTTTGAAAATTGGCGACATTTTTCCAAATTTCACCTTTGAAATTTTAGAAAGGACTTTGCTCCTTTTTCCGAAAATGGTAGGAGATAAGCGAAAAAACATTATTGGAGAACACTCTTCCGGCCATTTCTATGAATGTCCAATATTCAAAAGTCGCAACAGTGTGTTTTTTTGAAATTTGGCGACATTTTTCCAAATTTCGACTTTTGAAATTTTAGAAAGGACTTTGCTCCTTTTTCCGAAAATGGTAGGAGATAAGCGACAAAACATTATTGGAGAACACTCTTCCGGCCATTTCTATGAATGTCCAATATTCAAAAGTCTTAACAGTGTGTTTTTTTGAAAATTGGCGACATTTTTCCAAATTTCAACTTTTGAAATTTTAGAAAGGACTTTGCTCCTTTTTCCGATAATGGTAGAAAATTTGCGAAAAAAAATGATTGGGGAACACTATTCCGGCCATTCCTATGAATGTCCAATATTCAAAAATGTGTTTTTTTGACAATAGGCGACATTCTTCCAAATTTCGACTTTTGAAATTTTAAAAAGGACTTTGCTTCTTTTTACGAAAATTTTAGGAGATAAGCGAAAAAACATTATTGGAGAACACTCTTCCGGCCATTTCTATGAATGTCCAATATTCAAAAGTCGCAACAGTGTGTTTTTTTTTGAAAATTGGCGACATTTTTCCAAATTTCGACTTTTGAAATTTTAGAAGGGACTTTGCTCCTTTTTCCGAAAATAGTAGAAAATTTGCGAAAAAAAATTATTGGGGAACACTATTCCGGCCATTCCTATAAATGTCCAATATTCAAAAGGGTGTTTTTTGACAATAGGCGACCTTCTTCCAAATTTCGACTTTTGAAATTTTAGAAAGGACTTTGCTTCTTTTTCCGAAAATGGTAGAAAATTTGCGAAAAAAAATTATTGGGGAGCACTATGCCGGCCATTCCTATGAATGTCCAATATTCAAAAGTGTTTTTTTTTTTGACAATAGGCGACATTCTTCCAAATTTCGACTTTTGAAATTTTAAAAAGGACTTTGGTCCTTTTTCCGAAAATGGTAGAAAATTTGCGAAAAAAAATTATTGGGGAACACTATTCCGGCCATTCCTATGAATGTCCAATATTCAAAAGTGTGTTTTTTTGACAATAAGCGACATTCTTCCAAATTTTGACTTTTGAAATTTTAAAGAGGACTTTGCTCCTTTTTCCGAAAATTGTAGGACATAAGCGAAAAAACATTATTGGAGAACACTCTTCCGGCCATTTCTATGAATGTCCAATATTCAAAAGTCTTAACAGTGTGTTTTTTTGAAAATTGGCGACATTTTTCCAAATTTCGACTTCTGAAATTTTAAAAAGGACTTTGCTCCTTTTTCCGAAAATTGTAGAAAATTTGCGAAAAAAAATTATTGGGGAACACTATTTCGGCCATTCCTATGAATGTCCAATATTCAAAAATGTGTTTTTTTGACAAAAGGCGACATTCTTCCAAATTTCGACTTTTGAAGTTTTAAAAAGGACTTTGCTCCTTTTTCCGAAAATGGTAGAAAATTTGCGAAAAAAAATTATTGGGGAACACTATTCCGGCCATTCCTATGAATGTCCAATATTCAAAAGGGTGTTTTTTGACAATAGGCGACATTCTTCCAAATTTCGACTTTTGAAATTTTAGAAAGGACTTTGCTCCTTTTTCCGAAAATTGTAGGAGATAAGCGAAAAAACATTATTGGAGAACACTCTTCCGGCCATTTCTATGAATGTCCAATATTCAAAAGTCTTAACAGTGTGTTTTTTTGAAAATTGGCGACATTTTTCCAAATTTCACCTTTGAAATTTTAGAAAGGACTTTGCTCCTTTTTCCGAAAATGGTAGGAGATAAGCGAAAAAACATTATTGGAGAACACTCTTCCGGCCATTTCTATGAATGTCCAATATTCAAAAGTCGCAACAGTGTGTTTTTTTGAAAATTGGCGACATTTTTCCAAATTTCGACTTTTGAAATTTTAGAAAGGACTTTGCTCCTTTTTCCGAAAATGGTAGGAGATAAGCGACAAAACATTATTGGAGAACACTCTTCCGGCCATTTCTATGAATGTCCAATATTCAAAAGTCTTAACAGTGTGTTTTTTTGAAAATTGGCGACATTTTTCCAAATTTCGACTTTTGAAATTTTAGAAAGGACTTTGTTCCTTTTTCCGAAAATGGTAGAAAATTTGCAAAAAAAAATGATTGGGGAACACTATTCCGGCCATTCCTATGAATGTCCAATATTCAAAAATGTGTTTTTTTGACAATAGGCGACATTCTTCCAAATTTCGACTTTTGAAATTTTAAAAAGGACTTTGCTCCTTTTTCCGAAAATTGTAGGAGATAAGCGAAAAACCATTATTGGAGAACACTCTTCCGGCCATTTCTATGAATGTCCAATATTCAAAAGTCGCAACAGTGTGTTTTTTTTTGAAAATTGGCGACATTTTTCCAAATTTCGACTTTTGAAATTTTAGAAGGGACTTTGCTCCTTTTTCCGAAAATAGTAGAAAATTTGCGAAAAAAAATTATTGGGGAATACTATTCCGGCCATTCCTATGAATGTCCAATATTCAAAAGGGTGTTTTTTGACAATAGGCGACATTCTTCCAAATTTCGACTTTTGAAATTTTAGAAAGGACTTTGCTTCTTTTTCCGAAAATGGTAGAAAATTTGCGAAAAAAAATTATTGGGGAACACTATTCCGGCCATTCCTATGAATGTCCAATATTCAAAAGTGTTTTTTTTTTGACAATAGGCGACATTCTTCCAAATTTCGACTTTTGAAATTTTAAAAAGGACTTTGCTCCTTTTTCCGAAAATGGTAGAAAATTTGCGAAAAAAAAATTATTGGGGAACACTATTCCGGCCATTCCTATGAATGTCCAATATTCAAAAGTGTGTTTTTTTGACAATAGGCGACATTCTTCCAAATTTCGACTTTTGAAATTTTAGAAAGGACTTTGCTTCTTTTTCCGAAAATGGTAGAAAATTTGCGAAAAAAAATTATTGGGGAACACTATTCCGGCCATTCCTATGAATGTCCAATATTCTAAAGTGTGTTTTTTTGACAATAGGCGACATTCTTCCAAATTTCGACTTTTGAAATTTTAGAAAGGACTTTGCTCCTTTTTCCGAAAATTGTAGGACATAAGCGAAAAAACATTATTGGAGAACACTCTTCCGGCCATTTCTATGAATGTCCAATATTCAAAAGTCTTAACAGTGTGTTTTTTTGAAAATTGGCGACATTTTTCCAAATATCAACTTTTGAAATTTTAAAAAGGACTTTGCTCCTTTTTCCGAAAATGGTAGAAAATTTGCGAAAAAAAATTATTGGGGAACACTATTCCGGCCATTCCTATGAATGTCCAATATTCAAAAGGGTGTTTTTTGACAATAGGCGACATTCTTCCAAATTTCGACTTTTGAAATTTTAGAAAGGACTTTGCTTCTTTTTCCGAAAATGGTAGAAAATTTGCGAAAAAAAATTATTGGGGAACACTATTCCGGCCTTTCCTATGAATGTCCAATATTCAAAAGTGTTTTTTTTTTTGACAATAGGCGACATTCTTCCAAATTTCGACTTTTGAAATTTTAGAAAGGACTTTGCTCCTTTTTCCGAAAATTGTAGGACATAAGCGAAAAAACATTATTGGAGAACACTCTTCCGGCCATTTCTATGAATGTCCAATATTCAAAAGTCTTAACAGTGTGTTTTTTTGAAAATTGGCGACATTTTTCCAAATTTCGACTTTTGAAATTTTAAAAAGGACTTTGCTGCTTTTTCCGAAAATGGTAGAAAATTTGCGAAAAAAAATTATTGGGGAACACTATTCCGGCCATTCCTATGAATGTCCAATATTCAAAAGGGTGTTTTTTGACAATAGGCGACATTCTTCCAAATTTCGACTTTTGAAATTTTAGAAAGGACTTTGCTCCTTTTTCCGAAAATTGTAGGACATAAGCGAAAAAACATTATTGGAGAACACTCTTCCGGCCATTTCTATGAATGTCCAATATTCAAAAGTCTTAACAGTGTGTTTTTTTGAAAATTGGCGACATTTTTCCAAATTTCGACTTTTGAAATTTTAAAAAGGACTTTGCTCCTTTTTCCGAAAATGGTAGAAAATTTGCGAAAAAAAATTATTGGGGAACACTATTCCGGCCATTCCTATGAATGTCCAATATTCTAAAGTGTGTTTTTTTGACAATAGGCGACATTCTTCCAAATTTCGACTCTTGAAATTTTAGAAAGGACTTTGCTTCTTTTTCCGAAAATGGTAGAAAAATTGCGAAAAAAAATTATTGGGGAACACTATTCCGGCCATTCCTATGAATGTCCAATATTCAAAAGTGTTTTTTTTTTACAATAGGCGACATTCTTCCAAATTTCGACTTTTGAAATTTTAAAAAGGACTTTGCTCCTTTTTCCGAAAATGGTAGAAAATTTGCGAAAAAAAATTATTGGGGAACACTATTCCGGCCATTCCTATGAATGTCCAATATTCAAAAGGGTGTTTTTTGACAATAGGCGACATTCTTCCAAATTTCGACTTTTGAAATTTTAGAAAGGACTTTGCTTCTTTTTCCGAAAATGGTAGAAAATTTGCGAAAAAAAATTATTGGGGAACACTATTCCGGCCATTCCTATGAATGTCCAATATTCTAAAGTGTGTTTTTTGACAATAGGCGACATTCTTCCAAATTTCGACTTTTGAAATTTTAGAAAGGACTTTGCTCCTTTTTCCGAAAATTGTAGGACATAAGCGAAAAAACATTATTGGAGAACACTCTTCCGGCCATTTCTATGAATGTCCAATATTCAAAAGTCTTAACAGTGTGTTTTTTTGAAAATTGGCGACATTTTTCCAAATTTCGACTTTTGAAATTTTAAAAAGGACTTTGCTCCTTTTTCCGAAAATGGTAGAAAATTTGCGAAAAAAAATTATTGGGGAACACTATTCCGGCCATTCCTATAAATGTTCAATATTCAAAAGTGTGTTTTTTTGACAATAGGCGACATTCTTCCAAATTTCGACTTTTGAAATTTTAGAAAGGACTTTGCTCCTTTTTCCGAAAATTGTAGAACATAAGCGAAAAAACATTATTGGAGAACACTCTTCCGGCCATTTCTATGAATATCCAATATTCAAAAGTCTTAACAGTGTGTTTTTTTGAAAATTGGCGACATTTTTCCAAATTTCGACTTTTGAAATTTTAAAAAGGACTTTGCTCCTTTTCCCGAAAATGGTAGAAAATTTGCGAAAAAAAATTATTGGGGAACACTATTCCGGCCATTCCTATGAATGTCCAATATTCAAAAGTGGGTTTTTTTGACAATAGGCGACATTCTTCCAAATTTCGACTTTTGAAATTTTAAAAAGGACTTTGCTCCTTTTTCCGAAAATGGTAGAAAATTTGCGAAAAAAAATTATTGGGGAACACTATTCCGGCCATTCCTATGAATGTTCCATATTCAAAAGTGTGTTTTTTTGACAATAGGCGACATTCTTCCAAATTTCGACTTTTGAAATTTTAAAAAGGACTTTGCTCCTTTTTCCGAAAATGGTAGAAAATTTGGGAAAAAAAATTATTGGGGAACACTATTCCGGCCATTCCTATGAATGTCCAATATTCAAAAGTGTGTTTTTTTGACAATAGGCGACATTCTTCCAAATTTCGACTTTTGAAATTTTAAAAAGGACTTTGCTTCTTTTTCCGAAAATGGTAGAAAATTTGCGAAAAAAAATTATTGGGGAACACTATTCCGGCCATTCCTATGAATGTCCAATATTCAAAAGTGTGTTTTTTTGACAATAGGCGACATTCTTCCAAATTTCGACTTTTGAAATTTTAGAAAGGACTTTGCTTCTTTTTCCGAAAATGGTAGAAAATTTGCGAAAAAAAATTATTGGGGAACACTATTCCGGCCATTCCTATGAATGTCCAATATTCTAAAGTGTGTTTTTTTGACAATAGGCGACATTCTTCCAAATTTCGACTTTTGAAATTTTAAAAAGGACTTTGCTCCTTTTTCCGAAAATGGTAGAAAATTTGCGAAAAAAAATTATTGGGGAACACTATTCCGGCCATTCCTATAAATGTTCAATATTCAAAAGTGTGTTTTTTTGACAATAGGCGACATTCTTCCAAATTTTGACTTTTGAAATTTTAAAAAGGACTTTGCTCCTTTTTCCGAAAATTGTAGGACATAAGCGAAAAAACATTATTGGAGAACACTCTTCCGGCCATTTCTATGAATGTCCAATATTCAAAAGTCTTAACAGTGTGTTTTTTTGAAAATTGGCGACATTTTTCCAAATTTCGACTTTTGAAATTTTAAAAAGGACTTTGCTCCTTTTCCCGAAAATTGTAGAAAATTTGCGGAAAAAAATTATTGGGGAACACTATTCCGGCCATTCCTATGAATGTCCAATATTCAAAAGTGTGTTTTTTTGACAATAGGCGACATTCTTCCAAATTTCGACTTTTGAAATTTTAAAAAGGACTTTGCTCCTTTTTCCGAAAATGGTAGAAAATTTGCGAAAAAAAATTATTGGGGAACACTATTCCGGCCATTCCTATGAATGTCCAATATTCAAAAATGTGTTTTTTTGACAATAGGCGACATTCTTCCAAATTTCGACTTTTGAAATTTTAGAAAGGACTTTGCTTCTTTTTCCGAAACTGGTAGAAAATTTGCGAAAATAAATTATTGGGGAACACTATTCCGGCCATTCCTATGAATGTCCAATATTCTAAAGTGTGTTTTTTTGACAATAGGCGACATTCTTCCAAATTTCGACTTTTGAAATTTTAAAAAGGACTTTGCTCCTTTTTCCGAAAATGGTAGAAAATTTGCGAAAAAAAATTATTGGGGAACACTATTCCGGCCATTCCTATAAATGTTCAATATTCAAAAGTGTGTTTTTTTGACAATAGGCGACATTCTTCCAAATTTCGACTTTTGAAATTTTAGAAAGGACTTTGCTCCTTTTTCCGAAAATTGTAGGACATAAGCGAAAAAACATTATTGGAGAACACTCTTCCGGCCATTTCTATGAATGTCCAATATTCAAAAGTCTTAACAGTGTGTTTTTTTGAAAATTGGCGACATTTTTCCAAATTTCGACTTTTGAAATTTTAAAAAGGACTTTGCTCCTTTTTCCGAAAATGGTAGAAAATTTGCGAAAAAATATTATTGGGGAACACTATTCCGGCCATTCCTATGAATGTCCAATATTCAAAAATGTGTTTTTTTTGACAATAGGCGACATTCTTCCAAATTTCGACTTTTGAAATTTTAAAAAGGACTTTGCTTCTTTTTCCGAAAATGGTAGAAAATTTGCGAAAAAAAATTATTCGGGAACACTATTCCGGCCATTCCTATGAATGTCCAATATTCAAAAGTGGGTTTTTTTGACAATAGGCGACATTCTTCCAAATTTCGACTTTTGAAATTTTAAAAAGGACTTTGCTCCTTTTTCCGAAAATGGTAGAAAATTTGCGAAAAAAAATTATTGGGGAACACTATTCCGGCCATTCCTATGAATGTTCCATATTCAAAAGTGTGTTTTTTTGACAATAGGCGACATTCTTCCAAATTTCGACTTTTGAAATTTTAAAAAGGACTTTGCTCCTTTTCCCGAAAATTGTAGAAAATTTGCGAAAAAAAATTATTCGGGAACACTATTCCGGCCATTCCTATGAATGTCCAATATTCAAAAGTGGGTTTTTTTGACAATAGGCGACATTCTTCCAAATTTCGACTTTTGAAATTTTAAAAAGGACTTTGCTCCTTTTCCCGAAAATTGTAGAAAATTTGCGAAAAAAAATTATTCGGGAACACTATTCCGGCCATTCCTATGAATGTCCAATATTCAAAAGTGGGTTTTTTTGACAATAGGCGACATTCTTCCAAATTTCGACTTTTGAAATTTTAAAAAGGACTTTGCTCCTTTTTCCGAAAATGGTAGAAAATTTGCGAAAAAAAATTATTGGGGAACACTATTCCGGCCATTCCTATGAATGTTCCATATTCAAAAGTGTGTTTTTTTGACAATAGGCGACATTCTTCCAAATTTCGACTTTTGAAATTTTAAAAAGGACTTTGCTCCTTTTTCCGAAAATGGTAGAAAATTTGCGAAAAAAAATTATTGGGGAACACTATTCCGGCCATTCCTATGAATGTTCCATTTTCAAAAGTGTGTTTTTTTGACAATAGGCGACATTCTTCCAAATTTCGACTTTTGAAATTTTAAAAAGGACTTTGCTCCTTTTTCCGAAAATGGTAGAAAATTTGGGAAAAAAAATTATTGGGGAACACTATTCCGGCCATTCCTATGAATTTCCAATATTCAAAAGTGTGTTTTTTTGACAATAAGCGACATTCTTCCAAATTTTGACTTTTGAAATTTTAAAAAGGACTTTGCTCCTTTTTCCGAAAATTGTAGGACATAAGCGAAAAAACATTATTGGAGAACACTCTTCCGGCCATTTCTATGAATGTCCAATATTCAAAAGTCTTAACAGTGTGTTTTTTTGAAAATTGGCGACATTTTTCCAAATTTCGACTTTTGAAATTTTAAAAAGGACTTTGCTCCTTTTCCCGAAAATTGTAGAAAATTTGCGAAAAAAAATTATTCGGGAACACTATTCCGGCCATTCCTATGAATGTCCAATATTCAAAAGTGGGTTTTTTTGACAATAGGCGACATTCTTCCAAATTTCGACTTTTGAAATTTTAAAAAGGACTTTGCTCCTTTTTCCGAAAATGGTAGAAAATTTGCGAAAAAAAATTATTGGGGAACACTATTCCGGCCATTCCTATGAATGTTCCATATTCAAAAGTGTGTTTTTTTGACAATAGGCGACATTCTTCCAAATTTCGACTTTTGAAATTTTAAAAAGGACTTTGCTCCTTTTTCCGAAAATGGTAGAAAATTTGGGAAAAAAAATTATTGGGGAACACTATTCCGGCCATTCCTATGAATGTCCAATATTCAAAAGTGTGTTTTTTTGACAATAGGCGACATTCTTCCAAATTTCGACTTTTGAAATTTTAGAAAGGACTTTGCTTCTTTTTCCGAAAATGGTAGAAAATTTGGGAAAAAAAATTATTGGGGAACACTATTCCGGCCATTTCTATGAATGTCCAATATTCAAAAGTGTGTTTTTTTGACAATAGGCGACATTCTTCCAAATTTCGACTTTTGAAATTTTAAAAAGGACTTTGCTCCTTTTTCCGAAAATGGTAGAAAATTTGCGAAAAAAAATTATTGGGGAACACTATTCCGGCCATTCCTATGAATGTCCAATATTCAAAAGTGTGTTTTTTTGACAATAAGCGACATTCTTCCAAATTTTGACTTTTGAAATTTTAAAAAGGACTTTGCTCCTTTTTCCGAAAATTGTAGGACATAAGCGAAAAAACATTATTGGAGAACACTCTTCCGGCCATTTCTATGAATGTCCAATATTCAAAAGTCTTAACAGTGTGTTTTTTTGAAAATTGGCGACATTTTTCCAAATTTCGACTTTTGAAATTTTAAAAAGGACTTTGCTCCTTTTTCCGAAAATGGTAGAAAATTTGCGAAAAAAAATTATTGGGGAACACTATTCCGGCCATTCCTATGAATGTCCAATATTCAAAAATGTGTTTTTTTTGACAATAGGCGACATTCTTCCAAATTTCGACTTTTGAAATTTTAAAAAGGACTTTGCTCCTTTTTCCGAAAATGGTAGAAAATTTGCGAAAAAAAATTATTGGGGAATACTATTCCGGCCATTCCTATGAATGTCCAATATTCAAAAGGGTGTTTTTTGACAATAGGCTACATTCTTCCAAATTTCGACTTTTGAAATTTTAGAAAGGACTTTGCTCCTTTTTCCGAAAATTGTAGGAGATAAGCGAAAAAACATTATTGGAGAACACTCTTCCGGCCATTTCTATGAATGTCCAATATTCAAAAGTCTTAACAGTGTGTTTTTTTGAAAATTGGCGACATTTTTCCAAATTTCACCTTTGAAATTTTAGAAAGGACTTTGCTCCTTTTTCCGAAAATTGTAGGAGATAAGCGAAAAAACATTATTGGAGAACACTCTTCCGGCCATTTCTATGAATCTCCAATATTCAAAAGTCGCAACAGTGTGTTTTTTTGAAAATTGGCGACATTTTTCCAAATTTCGACTTTTGAAATTTTAGAAAGGACTTTGCTCCTTTTTCCGAAAATGGTAGGAGATAAGCGAAAAAACATTATTGGAGAACACTCTTCCGGCCATTTCTATGAATGTCCAATATTCAAAAGTCTTAACAGTGTGTTTTTTTGAAAATTGGCGACATTTTTCCAAATTTCGACTTTTGAAATTTTAGAAAGGACTTTGCTCCTTTTTCCGAAAATGGTAGAAAATTTGCGAAAAAAAATGATTGGGGAACACTATTCCGGCCATTCCTATGAATGTCCAATATTCAAAAATGTGTTTTTTTGACAATAGGCGACATTCTTCCAAATTTCGACTTTTGAAATTTTAAAAAGGACTTTGCTCCTTTTTCCGAAAATTGTAGGAGATAAGCGAAAAAACATTATTGGAGAACACTCTTCCGGCCATTTCTATGAATGTCCAATATTCAAAAGTCGCAACAGTGTGTTTTTTTTTGAAAATTGGCGACATTTTTCCAAATTTCGACTTTTGAAATTTTAGAAGGGACTTTGCTCCTTTTTCCGAAAATAGTAGAAAATTTGCGAAAAAAAATTATTGGGGAACACTATTCCGGCCATTCCTATGAATGTCCAATATTCAAAAGGGTGTTTTTTGACAATAGGCGACATTCTTCCAAATTTCGACTTTTGAAATTTTAGAAAGGACTTTGCTTCTTTTTCCGAAAATGGTAGAAAATTTGCGAAAAAAAATTATTGGGGAACACTATTCCGGCCATTTCTATGAATATCCAATATTCAAAAGTGTGTTTTTTTGACAATAGGCGACATTCTTCCAAATTTCGACTTTTGAAATTTTAAAAAGGACTTTGCTCCTTTTTCCGAAAATGGTAGAAAATTTGCGAAAAAAAATTATTGGGGAACACTATTCCGGCCATTCCTATGAATGTCCAATATTCAAAAGTGTGTTTTTTTTGACAATAAGCGACATTCTTCCAAATTTTGACTTTTGAAATTTTAAAAAGGACTTTTCTCCTTTTTCCGAAAATTGTAGGACATAAGCGAAAAACATTATTGGAGAACACTCTTCCGGCCATTTCTATGAATGTCCAATATTCAAAAGTCTTAACAGTGTGTTTTTTTGAAAATTGGCGACATTTTTCCAAATTTCGACTTTTGAAATTTTAAAAAGGACTTTGCTCCTTTTCCCGAAAATTGTAGAAATTTTGCGAAAAAAAATTATTGGGGGACACTATTCCGGCCATTCCTATGAATGTCCAATATTCAAAAATGTGTTTTTTTGACAATAGGCGACATTCTTCCAAATTTCGACTTTTGAAATTTTAAAAAGGACTTTGCTCCTTTTTCCGAAAATGGTAGAAAATTTGCGAAAAAAAATTATTGGGGAACACTATTCCGGCCATTCCTATGAATGTCCAATATTCAAAAGGGTGTTTTTTGACAATAGGCGACATTCTTCCAAATTTCGACTTTTGAAATTTTAAAAAGGACTTTGCTCCTTTTTCCGAAAATGGTAGAAAATTGGCAAAAAAAAAATTATTGGGGAACACTATTCCGGCCATTCCTATGAATGTTCCATATTCAAAAGTGTGTTTTTTGACAATAGGCGACATTCTTCCAAATTTCGACTTTTGAAATTTTAAAAAGGACTTTGCTCCTTTTTCCGAAAATGGTAGAAAATTTGCGAAAAAAAATTATTGGGGAACACTATTCCGGCCATTCCTATGAATATCCAATATTCAAAAGTGTGTTTTTTTGACAATAGGCGACATTCTTCCAAATTTCGACTTTTGAAATTTTAGAAAGGACTTTGCTTCTTTTTCCGAAAATGGTAGAAAATTTGCGAAAAAAAATTATTGGGGAACACTATTCCGGCCATTTCTATGAATGTCCAATATTCAAAAGTGTGTTTTTTTGACAATAGGCGACATTCTTCCAAATTACGACTTTTGAAATTTTAAAAAGGACTTTGCTCCTTTTTCCGAAAATGGTAGAAAATTTGCGAAAAAGAATTATTGGGGAACACTATTCCGGCCATTCCTATGAATGTCCAATATTCAAAAGTGTGTTTTTTTGACCATAAGCGACATTCTTCCAAATTTTGACTTTTGAAATTTTAAAAAGGACTTTGCTCCTTTTTCCGAAAATTGTAGGAGATAAGCGAAAAAACATTATTGGAGAACACTCTTCCGGCCATTTCTATGAATGTCCAATATTCAAAAGTCGCAACAGTGTGTTTTTTTTTGAAAATTGGCGACATTTTTCCAAATTTCGACTTTTGAAATTTTAGAAGGGACTTTGCTCCTTTTTCCGAAAATGGTAGAAAATTTGCGAAAAAAAATTATTGGGGAACACTATTCCGGCCATTCCTATGAATGTCCAATATTCAAAAGGGTGTTTTTTGACAATAGGCGACATTCTTCCAAATTTCGACTTTTGAAATTTTAGAAAGGACTTTGCTTCTTTTTCCGAAAATGGTAGAAAATTTGCGAAAAAAAATTATTGGGGAACACTATTCCGGCCATTTCTATGAATATCCAATATTCAAAAGTGTGTTTTTTTGACAATAGGCGACATTCTTCCAAATTTCGACTTTTGAAATTTTAAAAAGGACTTTGCTCCTTTTTCCGAAAATGGTAGAAAATTTGCGAAAAAAAATTATTGGGGAACACTATTCCGGCCATTCCTATGAATGTCCAATATTCAAAAGTGTGTTTTTTTTGACAATAAGCGACATTCTTCCAAATTTTGACTTTTGAAATTTTAAAAAGGACTTTTCTCCTTTTTCCGAAAATTGTAGGACATAAGCGAAAAACATTATTGGAGAACACTCTTCCGGCCATTTCTATGAATGTCCAATATTCAAAAGTTTTAACAGTGTGTTTTTTTGAAAATTGGCGACATTTTTCCAAATTTCGACTTTTGAAATTTTAAAAAGGACTTTGCTCCTTTTCCCGAAAATTGTAGAAAATTTGCGAAAAAAAATTATTGGGGGACACTATTCCGGCCATTCCTATGAATGTCCAATATTCAAAAATGTGTTTTTTTGACAATAGGCGACATTCTTCCAAATTTCGACTTTTGAAATTTTAAAAAGGACTTTGCTCCTTTTTCCGAAAATGGTAGAAAATTTGCGAAAAAAAATTATTGGGGAACACTATTCCGGCCATTCCTATGAATGTCCAATATTCAAAAGGGTGTTTTTTGACAATAGGCGACATTCTTCCAAATTTCGACTTTTGAAATTTTAAAAAGGACTTTGAACCTCTTTCCGAAAATGGTAGAAAATTGGCAAAAAAAAAATTATTGGGGAACACTATTCCGGCCATTCCTATGAATGTTCCATATTCAAAAGTGTGTTTTTTTGACAATAGGCGACATTCTTCCAAATTTCGACTTTGGAAATTTTAAAAAGGACTTTGCTCCTTTTTCCGAAAATGGTAGAAAATTTGCGAAAAAAAATTATTGGGGAACACTATTCCGGCCATTCCTATGAATATCCAATATTCAAAAGTGTGTTTTTTTGACAATAGGCGACATTCTTCCAAATTTCGACTTTTGAAATTTTAGAAAGGACTTTGCTTCTTTTTCCGAAAATGGTAGAAAATTTGCGAAAAAAAATTATTGGGGAACACTATTCCGGCCATTTCTATGAATGTCCAATATTCAAAAGTGTGTTTTTTTGACAATAGGCGACATTCTTCCAAATTACGACTTTTGAAATTTTAAAAAGGACTTTGCTCCTTTTTCCGAAAATGGTAGAAAATTTGCGAAAAAGAATTATTGGGGAACACTATTCCGGCCATTCCTATGAATGTCCAATATTCAAAAGTGTGTTTTTTTGACCATAAGCGACATTCTTCCAAATTTTGACTTTTGAAATTTTAAAAAGGACTTTGCTCCTTTTTCCGAAATTGTAGGACATAAGCGAAAAACATTATTGGAGAACACTCTTCCGGCCATTTCTATGAATGTCCAATATTCAAAAGTCGCAACAGTGTGTTTTTTTTTTAAAATTGGCGACATTTTTCCAAATTTCGACTTTTGAAATTTTAGAAGGGACTTTGCTCCTTTTTCCGAAAATAGTAGAAAATTTGCGAAAAAAAATTATTGGGGAACACTATTCCGGCCATTCCTATGAATGTCCAATATTCAAAAGGGTGTTTTTTGACAATAGACGACATTCTTCCAAATTACGACTTTTGAAATTTTAAAAAGGACTTTGCTCCTTTTTCCGAAAATGGTAGAAAATTTGCGAAAAAGAATTATTGGGGAACACTATTCCGGCCATTCCTATGAATGTCCAATATTCAAAAGTGTGTTTTTTTGACCATAAGCGACATTCTTCCAAATTTTGACTTTTGAAATTTTAAAAAGGACTTTGCTCCTTTTTCCGAAAATTGTAGGAGATAAGCGAAAAAACATTATTGGAGAACACTCTTCCGGCCATTTCTATGAATGTCCAATATTCAAAAGTCGCAACAGTGTGTTTTTTTTTGAAAATTGGCGACATTTTTCCAAATTTCGACTTTTGAAATTTTAGAAGGGACTTTGCTCCTTTTTCCGAAAATGGTAGAAAATTTGCGAAAAAAAATTATTGGGGAACACTATTCCGGCCATTCCTATGAATGTCCAATATTCAAAAGGGTGTTTTTTGACAATAGGCGACATTCTTCCAAATTTCGACTTTTGAAATTTTAGAAAGGACTTTGCTTCTTTTTCCGAAAATGGTAGAAAATTTGCGAAAAAAAATTATTGGGGAACACTATTCCGGCCATTTCTATGAATATCCAATATTCAAAAGTGTGTTTTTTTGACAATAGGCGACATTCTTCCAAATTTCGACTTTTGAAATTTTAAAAAGGACTTTGCTCCTTTTTCCGAAAATGGTAGAAAATTTGCGAAAAAAAATTATTGGGGAACACTATTCCGGCCATTCCTATGAATGTCCAATATTCAAAAGTGTGTTTTTTTTGACAATAAGCGACATTCTTCCAAATTTTGACTTTTGAAATTTTAAAAAGGACTTTTCTCCTTTTTCCGAAAATTGTAGGACATAAGCGAAAAACATTATTGGAGAACACTCTTCCGGCCATTTCTATGAATGTCCAATATTCAAAAGTTTTAACAGTGTGTTTTTTTGAAAATTGGCGACATTTTTCCAAATTTCGACTTTTGAAATTTTAAAAAGGACTTTGCTCCTTTTCCCGAAAATTGTAGAAAATTTGCGAAAAAAAATTATTGGGGGACACTATTCCGGCCATTCCTATGAATGTCCAATATTCAAAAATGTGTTTTTTTGACAATAGGCGACATTCTTCCAAATTTCGACTTTTGAAATTTTAAAAAGGACTTTGCTCCTTTTTCCGAAAATGGTAGAAAATTTGCGAAAAAAAATTATTGGGGAACACTATTCCGGCCATTCCTATGAATGTCCAATATTCAAAAGGGTGTTTTTTGACAATAGGCGACATTCTTCCAAATTTCGACTTTTGAAATTTTAAAAAGGACTTTGAACCTCTTTCCGAAAATGGTAGAAAATTGGCAAAAAAAAAATTATTGGGGAACACTATTCCGGCCATTCCTATGAATGTTCCATATTCAAAAGTGTGTTTTTTTGACAATAGGCGACATTCTTCCAAATTTCGACTTTGGAAATTTTAAAAAGGACTTTGCTCCTTTTTCCGAAAATGGTAGAAAATTTGCGAAAAAAAATTATTGGGGAACACTATTCCGGCCATTCCTATGAATGTCCAATATTCAAAAGTGTGTTTTTTTGACAATAGGCGACATTCTTCCAAATTTCGACTTTTGAAATTTTAGAAAGGACTTTGCTTCTTTTTCCGAAAATGGTAGAAAATTTGCGAAAAAAAATTATTGGGGAACACTATTCCGGCCATTTCTATGAATGTCCAATATTCAAAAGTGTGTTTTTTTGACAATAGGCGACATTCTTCCAAATTACGACTTTTGAAATTTTAAAAAGGACTTTGCTCCTTTTTCCGAAAATGGTAGAAAATTTGCGAAAAAGAATTATTGGGGAACACTATTCCGGCCATTCCTATGAATGTCCAATATTCAAAAGTGTGTTTTTTTGACCATAAGCGACATTCTTCCAAATTTTGACTTTTGAAATTTTAAAAAGGACTTTGCTCCTTTTTCCGAAAATTGTAGGACATAAGCGAAAAACATTATTGGAGAACACTCTTCCGGCCATTTCTATGAATGTCCAATATTCAAAAGTCGCAACAGTGTGTTTTTTTTTGAAAATTGGCGACATTTTTCCAAATTTCGACTTTTGAAATTTTAGAAGGGACTTTGCTCCTTTTTCCGAAAATAGTAGAAAATTTGCGAAAAAAAATTATTGGGGAACACTATTCCGGCCATTCCTATGAATGTCCAATATTCAAAAGGGTGTTTTTTGACAATAGGCGACATTCTTCCAAATTTCGACTTTTGAAATTTTAGAAAGGACTTTGCTTCTTTTTCCGAAAATGGTAGAAAATTTGCGAAAAAAAATTATTGGGGAACACTATTCCGGCCATTTCTATGAATATCCAATATTCAAAAGTGTGTTTTTTTGACAATAGGCGACATTCTTCCAAATTTCGACTTTTGAAATTTTAAAAAGGACTTTGCTCCTTTTTCCGAAAATGGTAGAAAATTTGCGAAAAAAAATTATTGGGGAACACTATTCCGGCCATTCCTATGAATGTCCAATATTCAAAAATGTGTTTTTTTGACAATAGGCGACATTCTTCCAAATTTTGACTTTTGAAATTTTAAAAAGGACTTTTCTCCTTTTTCCGAAAATTGTAGGACATAAGCGAAAAACATTATTGGAGAACACTCGTCCGGCCATTTCTATGAATGTCCAATATTCAAAAGTCTTAACAGTGTGTTTTTTTGAAAATTGGCGACATTTTTCCAAATTTCGACTTTTGAAATTTTAAAAAGGACTTTGCTCCTTTTCCCGAAAATTGTAGAAAATTTGCGAAAAAAATTTATTGGGGGACACTATTCCGGCCATTCCTATGAATGTCCAATATTCAAAAATGTGTTTTTTTGACAATAGGCGACATTCTTCCAAATTTCGACTTTTGAAATTTTAAAAAGGACTTTGCTCCTTTTTCCGAAAATGGTAGAAAATTTGCGAAAAAAAATTATTGGGGAACACTATTCCGGCCATTCCTATGAATGTCCAATATTCAAAAGGGTGTTTTTTGACAATAGGCGACATTCTTCCAAATTTCGACTTTTGAAATTTTAAAAAGGACTTTGCTCCTTTTTCCGAAAATGGTAGAAAATTGGCAAAAAAAAAATTATTGAGGAACACTATTCCGGCCATTCCTATGAATGTTCCATATTCAAAAGTGTGTTTTTTTGACAATAGGCGACATTCTTCCAAATTTCGACTTTTGAAATTTTAAAAAGGACTTTGCTCCTTTTTCCGAAAATGGTAGAAAATTTGCGAAAAAAAATTATTGGGGAACACTATTCCGGCCATTCCTATGAATATCCAATATTCAAAAGTGTGTTTTTTTGACAATAGGCGACATTCTTCCAAATTTCGACTTTTGAAATTTTAGAAAGGACTTTGCTTCTTTTTCCGAAAATGGTAGAAAATTTGCGAAAAAAAATTATTGGGGAACACTATTCCGGCCATTTCTATGAATGTCCAATATTCAAAAGTGTGTTTTTTTGACAATAGGCGACATTCTTCCAAATTACGACTTTTGAAATTTTAAAAAGGACTTTGCTCCTTTTTCCGAAAATGGTAGAAAATTTGCGAAAAAGAATTATTGGGGAACACTATTCCGGCCATTCCTATGAATGTCCAATATTCAAAAGTGTGTTTTTTTGACCATAAGCGACATTCTTCCAAATTTTGACTTTTGAAATTTTAAAAAGGACTTTGCTCCTTTTTCCGAAAATTGTAGGACATAAGCGAAAAACATTATTGGAGAACACTCTTCCGGCCATTTCTATGAATGTCCAATATTCAAAAGTCTTAACAGTGTGTTTTTTTGAAAATTGGCGACATTTTTCCAAATTTCGACTTTTGAAATTTTAAAAAGGACTTTGCTCCTTTTTCCGAAAATTGTAGAAAATTTGCGAAAAAAAATTATTGTTGGACACTATTCCGGCCATTCCTATGAATGTCCAATATTCAAAAATGTGTTTCTTTGACAATAGGCGACATTCTTCCAAATTTCGACTTTTGAAATTTTAAAAAGGACTTTGCTCCTTTTTCCGAAAATGGTAGAAAATTTGCGAAAAAAAATTATTGGGGAACACTATTCCGGCCATTCCTATGAATGTCCAATATTCAAAAGGGTGTTTTTTGACAATAGGCGACATTCTTCCAAATTTCGACTTTTGAAATTTTAGAAAGGACTTTGCTCCTTTTTCCGAAAATTGTAGGAGATAAGCGAAAAAACATTATTGGAGAACATTCTTCCGCCCATTTCTATGAATGTCCAATATTCAAAAGTCTTAACAGTGTGTTTTCTTGAAAATTGGCGACATTTTTCCAAATTTCACCTTTGAAATTTTAGAAAGGACTTTGCTCCTTTTTCCGAAAATGGTAGGAGATAAGCGAAAACACATTATTGGAGAACACTCTTCCGGCTATTTCTATGAATGTCCAATATTCAAAAGTGTGTTTTTTGACAATAGGCGACATTTTTCCAAATTTCGACTTTTGAAATTTTAAAAAGGACTTTGCTCCTTTTTCCGAAAATGGTTGAAAATTTGCGAAAAAAAATTATTGGGGAACACTATTCCGGCCATTCCTATGAATGTCCAATATTCAAAAATGTGTTTTTTTGACAATAGGCGACATTCTTCCAAATTTCGACTTTTGAAATTTTAAAAAGGACTTTGCTCCTTTTTCCGAAAATGGTAGAAAATTTGCGAAAAAAAATTATTGGGGAATACTATTCCGGCCATTCCTATGAATGTCCAATATTCAAAAGGGTGTTTTTTGACAATAGGCGACATTCTTCCAAATTTCGACTTTTGAAATTTTAAAAAGGACTTTGCTCCTTTTTCCGAAAATTGTAGGAGATAAGCGAAAAAACATTATTGGAGAACACTCTTCCGGCCATTTCTATGAATGTCCAATATTCAAAAGTCTTAACAGTGTGTTTTTTTGAAAATTGGCGACATTTTTCCAAATTTCGACTTTTGAAATTTTAGAAAGGACTTTGCTCCTTTTTCCGAAAATGGTAGAAAATTTGCGAAAAAAAATTATTGGGGAACACTATTCCGGCCATTCCTATGAATGTCCAATATTCAAAAATGTGTTTTTTTGACAATAGGCGACATTCTTCCAAATTTCGACTTTTGAAATTTTAAAAAGGACTTTGCTCCTTTTTCCGAAAATTGTAGGAGATAAGCGAAAACACATTATTGGAGAACACTCTTCCGGCCATTTCTATGAATGTCCAATATTCAAAAGTCTTAACAGTGTGTTTTTTTTTGAAAATTGGCGACATTTTTCCAAATTTCGACTTTTGAAATTTTAGAAGGGACTTTGCTCCTTTTTCCGAAAATAGTAGAAAATTTGCGAAAAAAAATTATTGGGGAACACTATTCCGGCCATTCCTATGAATGTCCAATATTCAAAAGGGTGTTTTTTGACAATAGGCGACATTCTTCCAAATTTCGACTTTTGAAATTTTAGAAAGGACTTTGCTTCTTTTTCCGAAAATGGTAGAAAATTTGGGAAAAAAAATTATTGGGGAACACTATTCCGGCCATTCCTATGAATGTCCAATATTCAAAAGTGTTTTTTTTTTGACAATAGGCGACATTCTTCCAAATTTCGACTTTTGAAATTTTAAAAAGGACTTTGCTCCTTTTTCCGAAAATGGTAGAAAATTTGCGAAAAAAAATTATTGGGGAACACTGTTCCGGCCATTCCTATGAATGTCCAATATTCAAAAGGGTGTTTTTTGACAATAGGCGACATTCTTCCAAATTTCGACTTTTGAAATTTTAGAAAGGACTTTGCTTCTTTTTCCGAAAATGGTAGAAAATTTGGGAAAAAAAATTATTGGGGAACACTATTCCGGCCATTCCTATGAATGTCCAATATTCAAAAGTGTTTTTTTTTTTGACAATAGGCGACATTCTTCCAAATTTCGACTTTTGAAATTTTAAAAAGGACTTTGCTCCTTTTTCCGAAAATTGTAGGAGATAAGCGAAAAAACATTATTGGAGAACACTCTTCCGGCCATTTCTATGAATGTCCAATATTCAAAAGTCTTAACAGTGTGTTTTTTTGAAAATTGGCGACATTCTTCCAAATTTCGACTTTTGAAATTTTAAAAAGGACTTTGCTCCTTTTTCCGAAAATGGTAGAAAATTTGCGAAAAAAAATTATTGGGGAACACTATTCCGGCCATTCCTATGAATGTCCAATATTCAAAAATGTGTTTTTTTGACAATAGGCGACATTCTTCCAAATTTCGACTTTTGAAATTTTAAAAAGGACTTTGCTCCTTTTTCCGAAAATGGTAGAAAATTTGCGAAAAAAAATTATTGGGGAACACTATTCCGGCCATTCCTATGAATGTCCAATATTCAAAAGGGTGTTTTTTTGACAATAGGCGACATTCTTCCAAATTTTGACTTTTGAAATTTTAAAAAGGACTTTGCTCCTTTTTCCGAAAATTGTAGGAGATAAGCGAAAAAACATTATTGGAGAACACTCTTCCGGCCATTTCTATGAATGTCCAATATTCAAAAGTCGCAACAGTGTGTTTTTTTTTTTGAAAATTGGCGACATTTTTCCAAATTTCGACTTTTGAAATTTTTGAAGGGACTTTGCTCCTTTTTCCGAAAATAGTAGAAAATTTGCAAAAAAAATTATTGGGGAACACTATTCCGGCCATTCCTATGAATGTCCAATATTCAAAAGGGTGTTTTTTGACAATAGGCGACATTCTTCCAAATTTCGACTTTTGAAATTTTAGAAAGGACTTTGCTCCTTTTTCCGAAAATTGTAGGAGATAAGCGAAAAAACATTATTGGAGAACACTCTTCCGGCCATTTCTATGAATGTCCAATATTCAAAAGTCGTAACAGTGTGTTTTTTTGAAAATTGGCGACATTTTTCCAAATTTCAACTTTTGAAATTTTAGAAAGGACTTTGCTCCTTTTTCCGAAAATGGTAGAAAATTTGCGAAAAAAAATTATTGGGGAACACTATTCCGGCCATTCCTATGAATGTTCCATATTCAAAAGTGTGTTTTTTTGACAATAGGCGACATTCTTCCAAATTTCGACTTTTGAAATTTTAAAAAGGACTTTGCTCCTTTTTCCGAAAATGGTAAAAAATTTGGGAAAAAAAATTATTGGGGAACACTATTCCGGCCATTCCGGTGTTTTTTTTTTGACAATAGGCGACATTCTTCCAAATTTCGACTTTTGAAATTTTAAAAAGGACTTTGCTCCTTTTTCCGAAAATGGTAAAAAATTTGCGAAAAAAAATTATTGGGGAACACTATTCCGGCCATTCCTATGAATGTCCAATATTCAAAAGTGTGTTTTTTTTGCAATAGGCGACATTCTTCCAAATTTTGACTTTTGAAATTTTAAAAAGGACTTTGCTCCTTTTTTCGAAATTGGTAGAAAATTTGCGAAAAAAATTATTGGGGAACACTATTCCGGCCATTCCTATGAATGTCCAATATTCAAAAATGTGTTTTTTTGACAATAGGCGACATTCTTCCAAATTTCGACTTTTGAAATTTTAAAAAGGACTTTGCTCCTTTTTCCGAAAATTGTAGGAGATAAGCGAAAAAACATTACTGGTGAACACTCTTCCGGCCATTTCTATGAATGTCCAATATTCAAAAGTCGCAACAGTGTGTTTTTTTTTGAAAATTGGCGACATTTTTCCAAACTTCGACTTTTGAAATTTTAGAAGGGACTTTGCTCCTTTTTCCGAAAATAGTAGAAAATTTGCGAAAAAAAATTATTGGGGAACACTATTCCGGCCATTCCTATAAATGTTCAATATTCAAAAGTGTGTTTTTTTGACAATAGGCGACATTCTTCCAAATTTAGACTTTTGAAATTTTAAAAAGGACTTTGCTCCTTTTTCCGAAAATTGTAGGAGATAAGCTAAAAAACATTATTGGAGAACACTGTTGCGGCCATTTCTATGAATGTCCAATATTTAAAAGTCTTAACAGTGTGTTTTTTTTGAAAATTGGCGACATTTTTCCAAATTTCAACTTTTGAAATTTTAGAAAGGACTTTGCTCCTTTTTCGAAAATGGTAGAAAATTTGCGAATAAAAATTATTGGGGAACACTTTCCGGCCATTCCTATGAATGTCCACTATTCAAAAGTGTGTTTTTTTGACAATAGGCGACATTCTTCCAAACTTCGACTTTTGAAATTTTAAAAAGGACTTTGCTTCTTTTTCCGAAAATTGTAGTAGATAAGCGAAAAAACATTATTGGAGAACACTCTTCCGGCCATTTCTATGAATGTCCAATATTCAAAAGTGTTAACAGTGTGTTTTTTTTGAAAATTGGCGACATTTTTCCAAATTTCAACTTTTGAAATTTTAGAAAGGACTTTGCTCCTTTTTCCGAAAATGGTAGAAAATTTGCGAAAAAAAATTATTGGGGAACACTATTCCGGCCATTCCTATGAATGTTCCATATTCAAAAGTGTGTTTTTTTGACAATAGGCGACATTCTTCCAAATTTCGACTTTTGAAATTTTAAAAAGGACTTTGCTCCTTTTTCCGAAAATGGTAGAAAATTTGCGAAAAAAATTATTGGGGAACACTATTCCGGCCATTCCTATGAATGTCCAATATTCAAAAGTGTGTTTTTTTGACAATAGGCGACATTCTTCCAAATTTCGACTTTTGAAACTTTAAAAAGGACTTTGCTCCTTTTTCCGAAAATGGTAGAAAATTTGCGAAAAAAAATTATTGGGGAACACTATTTCGGCCATTCCTATGAATGTCCAATATTCCAAAGTGTGTTTTTTGACAATAGGCGACATTCTTCCAAATTTTGAGTTTTGAAATTTTAAAAAGGACTTTGCTCCTTTTTCCGAAAATGGTAGAAAATTTGCGAAAAAAATTATTGGGGAACACTATTCCGGCCATTCCTATGAATGTCCAATATTCAAAAGTGTGTTTTTTTTGACAATAAGCGACATTCTTCCAAATTTTGACTTTTGAAATTTTAAAAAGGACTCTGCTCCTTTTTCCGAAAATTGTAGGAGATAAGCGAAAAAACATTATTGGAGAACACTCTTCCGGCCATTTCTATGAATGTCCAATATTCAAAAGTCTTAACAGTGTGTTTTTTTGAAAATTGGCGACATTTTTCCAAATTTCGACTTTTGAAATTTTAAAAGGGACTTTGCTCCTTTTTCCGAAAATTGTAGGAAATTTGCGAAAAAAAATTATTGAGGGACACTATTCCGGCCATTCCTATGAATGTCCAATATTCAAAAATGTGTTTTTTTGACAATAGGCGACATTCTTCCAAATTTCGACTTTTGAAATTTTAAAAAGGACTTTGCTCCTTTTTCCGAAAATGGTAGGAGATAAGCGAAAAAACATTACTGGGGAACACTATTCCGGCCATTCCTATGAATGTCCAATATTCAAAAGTGTTTTTTTTTTGACAATAGGCGACATTCTTCCAAATTTCGACTTTTGAAATTTTAAAAAGGACTTTGCTCCTTTTTCCGAAAATGGTAGAAAATTTGCGAAAAAAAATTATTGGGGAACACTATTCCGGCCATTCCTATGAATGTCCAATATTCAAAAGGGTGTTTTTTGACAATAGGCGACATTCTTCCAAATTTCGACTTTTGAAATTTTAGAAATGACTTTGCTCCTTTTTCCGAAAATTGTAGGAGATAAGCGAAAAAACATTATTGGAGAACACTCTTCCGGCCATTTCTATGAATGTCCAATATTCAAAAGTCTTAACAGTGTGTTTTTTTGAAAATTGGCGACATTTTTCCAAATTTCAACTTTTGCAATTTTAGAAAGGACTTTGCTCCTTTTTCCGAAAATGGTAGAAAATTTGCGAAAAAAAATTATTGGGGAACACTATTCCGGCCATTCCTATGAATGTTCCATATTCAAAAGTGTGTTTTTTTGACAATAGGCGACATTCTTCCAAATTTCGACTTTTGAAATTTTAAAAAGGACTTTGCTCCTTTTTCCGAAAATGGTAGAAAATTTAGGAAAAAAAATTATTGGGGAACACTATTCCGGCCATTCCTATGAATGTCCAATATTCAAAAGTGTTTTTTTTTTGACAATAGGCGACATTCTTCCAAATTTCGACTTTTGAAATTTTAAAAAGGACTTTGCTCCTTTTTCCGAAAATGGTAGAAAATTTGCGAAAAAAAATTATTGGGGAACACTATTCCGGCCATTCCTATGAATGTCCAATATTCAAAAGTGTGTTTTTTTTACAATAGGCGACATTCTTCCAAATTTTGACTTTTGAAATTTTAAAAAGGACTTTGCTCCTTTTTTCGAAATTGGTAGAAAATTTGCGAAAAAAATTATTGGGGAACACTATTCCGGCCATTCCTATGAATGTCCAATATTCAAAAATGTGTTTTTTTGACAATAGGCGACATTCTTCCAAATTTCGACTTTTGAAATTTTAAAAAGGACTTTGCTCCTTTTTCCGAAAATTGTAGGAGATAAGCGAAAAAACATTATTGGTGAACACTCTTCCGGCCATTTCTATGAATGTCCAATATTCAAAAGTCGCAACAGTGTGTTTTTTTTTGAAAATTGGCGACATTTTTCCAAACTTCGACTTTTGAAATTTTAGAAGGGACTTTGCTCCTTTTTCCGAAAATAGTTGAAAATTTGCGAAAAAAAATTATTGGGGAACACTATTCCGGCCATTCCTATAAATGTTCAATATTCAAAAGTGTGTTTTTTTGACAATAGGCGACATTCTTCCAAATTTAGACTTTTGAAATTTTAAAAAGGACTTTGCTCCTTTTTCCGAAAATTGTAGGAGATAAGCTAAAAAACATTATTGGAGAACACTCTTCCGGCCATTTCTATGAATGTCCAATATTTAAAAGTCTTAACAGTGTGTTTTTTTTGAAAATTGGCGACATTTTTCCAAATTTCAACTTTTGAAATTTTAGAAAGGACTTTGCTCCTTTTTCGAAAATGGTAGAAAATTTGCGAAAAAAAATTATTGGAGAACACTTTCCGGCCATTCCTATGAATGTCCACTATTCAAAAGTGTGTTTTTTTGACAATAGGCGACATTCTTCCAAACTTCGACTTTTGAAATTTTAAAAAGGACTTTGCTTCTTTTTCCGAAAATTGTAGTAGATAAGCGAAAAAACATTATTGGAGAACACTCTTCCGGCCATTTCTATGAATGTCCAATATTCAAAAGTGTTAACAGTGTGTTTTTTTTGAAAATTGGCGACATTTTTCCAAATTTCAACTTTTGAAATTTTAGAAAGGACTTTGCTCCTTTTTCCGAAAATGGTAGAAAATTTGCAAAAAAAAATTATTGGGGAACACTATTCCGGCCATTCCTATGAATGTTCCATATTCAAAAGTGTGTTTTTTTGACAATAGGCGACATTCTTCCAAATTTCGACTTTTGAAATTTTAAAAAGGACTTTGCTCCTTTTTCCGAAAATGGTAGAAAATTTGCGAAAAAAATTATTGGGAACACTATTCCGGCCATTCCTATGAATGTCCAATATTCAAAAGTGTGTTTTTTTGACAATAGGCGACATTCTTCCAAATTTCGACTTTTGAAATTTTAAAAAGGACTTTGCTCCTTTTTCCGAAAATGGTAGAAAATTTGCGAAAAAAAATTATTGGGGAACACTATTTCGGCCATTCCTATGAATGTCCAATATTCCAAAGTGTGTTTTTTTGACAATAGGCGACATTCTTCCAAATTTTGAGTTTTGAAATTTTAAAAAGGACTTTGCTCCTTTTTCCGAAAATGGTAGAAAATTTGCGAAAAAAATTATTGGGAAACACTATTCCGGCCATTCCTATGAATGTCCAATATTCAAAAGTGTGTTTTTTTGACAATAAGCGACATTCTTCCAAATTTTGACTTTTGAAATTTTAAAAAGGACTTTGCTCCTTTTTCCGAAAATGGTAGAAAATTTGTGAAAAAAAATTATTGGGGAACACTATTCCGGCCATTCCTATGAATCTCCAATATTCAAAAGTGTGTTTTTTTGACAATAGGCGACATTCTTCCAAATTACGACTTTTGAAATTTTAAAAAGGACTTTGCTCCTTTTTCCGAAAATGGTAGAAAATTTGCGAAAAAGAATTATTGGGGAACACTATTCCGGCCATTCCTATGAATGTCCAATATTCAAAAGTGTGTTTTTTTGACCATAAGCGACATTCTTCCAAATTTTGACTTTTGAAATTTTAAAAAGGACTTTTCTCCTTTTTCCGAAAATTGTAGGACATAAGCGAAAAACATTATTGGAGAACATTCTTTCGGCCATTTCTATGAATGTCCAATATTCAAAAGTCTTAACAGTGTGTTTTTTTGAAAATTGGCGACATTTTTCCAAATTTCGACTTTTGAAATTTTAAAAAGGACTTTGCTCCTTTTCCCGAAAATTGTAGAAAATTTGCGAAAAAAAATTATTGGGGAACACTATTCCGGCCATTCCTATGAATGTCCAATATTCAAAAGTGGGTTTTTTTGACAATAGGCGACATTCTTCCAAATTTCGACTTTTGAAATTTTAAAAAGGACTTTGCTCCTTTTTCCGAAAATGGTAGAAAATTTGCGAAAAAAAATTATTGGAGAACACTATTCCGGCCATTCCTATGAATGTTCCATATTCAAAAGTGTGTTTTTTTGACAATAGGCGACATTCTTCCAAATTTCGACTTTTGAAATTTTAAAAAGGACTTTGCTCCTTTTTCCGAAAATGGTAGAAAATTTGGAAAAAAAAATTATTGGGGAACACTATTCCGGCCATTCCTATGAATGTCCAATATTCAAAAGTGTGTTTTTTTGACAATAGGCGACATTCTTCCAAATTTCGACTTTTGAAATTTTAGAAAGGACTTTGCTCCTTTTTCCGAAAATTGTAGGAGATAAGCGAAAAAACATTATTGGAGAACACTCTTCCGGCCATTTCTATGAATGTCCAATATTCAAAAGTCTTAACAGTGTGTTTTTTTGAAAATTGGCGACATTTTTCCAAATTTCACCTTTGAAATTTTAGAAAGGACTTTGCTCCTTTTTCCGAAAATGGTAGGAGATAAGCGAAAAAACATTATTGGAGAACACTCTTTTGGCCATTTCTATGAATGTCCAATATTCAAAAGTCGCAACAGTGTGTTTTTTTGAAAATTGGCGACATTTTTCCAAATTTCGACTTTTGAAATTTTAGAAAGGACTTTGCTCCTTTTTCCGAAAATGGTAGGAGATAAGCGAAAAAACATTATTGGAGAACACTCTTCCGGCCATTTCTATGAATGTCCAATATTCAAAAGTCGCAACAGTGTGTTTTTTTGAAAATTGGCGACATTTTTCCAAATTTCGACTTTTGAAATTTTAGAAAGGACTTTGCTCCTTTTTCCGAAAATGGTAGGAGATAAGCGAAAAAACATTATTTGAGAACACTCTTTTGGCCATTTCTATGAATGTCCAATATTCAAAAGTCTTAACAGTGTGTTTTTTTGAAAATTGGCGACATTTTTCCAAATTTCACCTTTGAAATTTTAGAAAGGACTTTGCTCCTTTTTCCGAAAATGGTAGGAGATAAGCGAAAAAACATTATTGGAGAACACTCTTCCGGCCATTTCTATGAATGTCCAATATTCAAAAGTCTTAACAGTGTGTTTTTTTGAAAATTGGCGACATTTTTCCAAATTTCAACTTTTGAAATTTTAGAAAGGACTTTGCTCCTTTTTCGAAAATGGTAGAAAATTTGCGAAAAAAAATTATTGGAGAACACTTTCCGGCCATTCCTATGAATGTCCACTATTCAAAAGTGTGTTTTTTTGACAATAGGCGACATTCTTCCAAATTTCGACTTTTGAAATTTTAGAAAGGACTTTGCTCCTTTTTCCGAAAATTGTAGGAGATAAGCGAAAAAACATTATTGGAGAACACTCTTCCGGCCATTTCTATGAATGTCCAATATTCAAAAGTCTTAACAGTGTGTTTTTTTGAAAATTGGCGACATTTTTCCAAATTTCACCTTTGAAATTTTAGAAAGGACTTTGCTCCTTTTTCCGAAAATGGTAGGAGATAAGCGAAAAAACATTATTGGAGAACACTCTTTTGGCCATTTCTATGAATGTCCAATATTCAAAAGTGGGTTTTTTTGACAATAGGCGACATTCTTCCAAATTTCGACTTTTAAAATTTTAAAAAGGACTTTGCTCCTTTTTCCGAAAATGGTAGAAAATTTGCGAAAAAAAATTATTGGGGAACACTATTCCGGCCATTCCTATGAATGTTCCATATTCAAAAGTGTGTTTTTTTTGACAATAGGCGACATTCTTCCAAATTTCGACTTTTGAAATTTTAAAAAGGACTTTGCTCCTTTTTCCGAAAATGGTAGAAAATTTGGAAAAAAAAATTATTGGGGAACACTATTCCGGCCATTCCTATGAATGTCCAATATTCAAAAGTGTGTTTTTTTGACAATAGGCGACATTCTTCCAAATTTAGACTTTTGAAATTTTAAAAAGGACTTTGCTCCTTTTTCCGAAAATTGTAGGAGATAAGCTAAAAAACATTATTGGAGAACACTCTTCCGGCCATTTCTATGAATGTCCAATATTTAAAAGTCTTAACAGTGTGTTTTTTTTGAAAATTGGCGACATTTTTCCAAATTTCAACTTTTGAAATTTTAGAAAGGACTTTGCTCCTTTTTCGAAAATGGTAGAAAATTTGCGAAAAAAAATTATTGGAGAACACTTTCCGGCCATTCCTATGAATGTCCACTATTCAAAAGTGTGTTTTTTTGACAATAGGCGACATTCTTCCAAATTTCAACTTTTGAAATTTTAGAAAGGACTTTGCTCCTTTTTCGAAAATGGTAGAAAATTTGCGAAAAAAAATTATTGGAGAACACTTTCCGGCCATTCCTATGAATGTCCAATATTCAAAAGTGTGTTTTTTTTACAATAGGCGACATTCTTCCAAATTTCGACTTTTGAAATTTTAAAAAGGACTTTGCTCCTTTTTTCGAAATTGGTAGAAAATTTGCGAAAAAAATTATTGGGGAACACTATTCCGGCCATTCCTATGAATGTCCACTATTCAAAAGTGTGTTTTTTTGACAATAGGCGACATTCTTCCAAATTTCAACTTTTGAAATTTTAGAAAGGACTTTGCTCCTTTTTCGAAAATGGTAGAAAATTTGCGAAAAAAAATTATTTGAGAACACTTTCCGGCCATTCCTATGAATGTCCATATTCAAAAGTGTGTTTTTTTGACAATAGGCGACATTCTTCCAAATTTCAACTTTTGAAATTTTAGAAAGGACTTTGCTCCTTTTTCGAAAATGGTAGAAAATTTGCGAAAAAAAATTATTGGAGAACACTTTCCGGCCATTCCTATGAATGTCCAATATTCAAAAGTGTGTTTTTTTTACAATAGGCGACATTCTTCCAAATTTCGACTTTTGAAATTTTAAAAAGGACTTTGCTCCTTTTTCCGAAAATTGTAGGAGATAAGCGAAAAAACATTATTGGTGAACACTCTTCCGGCCATTTCTATGAATGTCCAATATTCAAAAGTCGCAACAGTGTGTTTTTTTTTGAAAATTGGCGACATTTTTCCAAACTTCGACTTTTGAAATTTTAGAAGGGACTTTGCTCCTTTTTCCGAAAATAGTTGAAAATTTGCGAAAAAAAATTATTGGGGAACACTATTCCGGCCATTCCTATAAATGTTCAATATTCAAAAGTGTGTTTTTTTGACAATAGGCGACATTCTTCCAAATTTAGACTTTTGAAATTTTAAAAAGGACTTTGCTCCTTTTTCCGAAAATTGTAGGAGATAAGCTAAAAAACATTATTGGAGAACACTCTTCCGGCCATTTCTATGAATGTCCAATATTTAAAAGTCTTAACAGTGTGTTTTTTTTGAAAATTGGCGACATTTTTCCAAATTTCAACTTTTGAAATTTTAGAAAGGACTTTGCTCCTTTTTCGAAAATGGTAGAAAATTTGCGAAAAAAAATTATTGGAGAACACTTTCCGGCCATTCCTATGAATGTCCACTATTCAAAAGTGTGTTTTTTTGACAATAGGCGACATTCTTCCAAACTTCGACTTTTGAAATTTTAAAAAGGACTTTGCTTCTTTTTCCGAAAATTGTAGTAGATAAGCGAAAAAACATTATTGGAGAACACTCTTCCGGCCATTTCTGTGAATGTCCAATATTCAAAAGTGTTAACAGTGTGTTTTTTTTGAAAATTGGCGACATTTTTCCAAATTTCAACTTTTGAAATTTTAGAAAGGACTTTGCTCCTTTTTCCGAAAATGGTAGAAAATTTGCGAAAAAAAATTATTGGGGAACACTGTTCCGGCCATTCCTATGAATGTTCCATATTCAAAAGTGTGTTTTTTTGACAATAGGCGACATTCTTCCAAATTTCGACTTTTGAAATTTTAAAAAGGACTTTGCTCCTTTTTCCGAAAATGGTAGAAAATTTGCGAAAAAAATTATTGGGGAACACTATTCCGGCCATTCCTATGAATGTCCAATATTCAAAAGTGTGTTTTTTTGACAATAGGCGACATTCTTCCAAATTTCGACTTTTGAAATTTTAAAAAGGACTTTGCTCCTTTTTCCGAAAATGGTAGAAAATTTGCGAAAACAAATTATTGGGGAACACTATTTCGGCCATTCCTATGAATGTCCAATATTCCAAAGTGTGTTTTTTTGACAATAGGCGACATTCTTCCAAATTTTGAGTTTTGAAATTTTAAAAAGGACTTTGCTCCTTTTTCCGAAAATGGTAGAAAATTTGCGAAAAAAATTATTGGGAAACACTATTCCGGCCATTCCTATGAATGTCCAATATTCAAAAGTGTGTTTTTTTGACAATAAGCGACATTCTTCCAAATTTTGACTTTTGAAATTTTAAAAAGGACTTTGCTCCTTTTTCCGAAAATGGTAGAAAATTTGTGAAAAAAAATTATTGGGGAACACTATTCCGGCCATTCCTATGAATCTCCAATATTCAAAAGTGTGTTTTTTTGACAATAGGCGACATTCTTCCAAATTACGACTTTTGAAATTTTAAAAAGGACTTTGCTCCTTTTTCCGAAAATGGTAGAAAATTTGCGAAAAAGAATTATTGGGGAACACTATTCCGGCCATTCCTATGAATGTCCAATATTCAAAAGTGTGTTTTTTTGACCATAAGCGACATTCTTCCAAATTTTGACTTTTGAAATTTTAAAAAGGACTTTGCTCCTTTTTCCGAAAATTGTAGGACGTAAGCGAAAAACATTATTGGAGAACACTCTTCCGGCCATTTCTATGAATGTCCAATATTCAAAAGTCTTAACAGTGTGTTTTTTTGAAAATTGGCGACATTTTTCCAAATTTCGACTTTTGAAATTTTAAAAAGGACTTTGCTCCTTTTCCCGAAAATTGTAGAAAATTTGCGAAAAAAAATTATTGGGGAACACTATTCCGGCCATTCCTATGAATGTCCAATATTCAAAAGTGGGTTTTTTTGACAATAGGCGACATTCTTCCAAATTTCGACTTTTGAAATTTTAAAAAGGACTTTGCTCCTTTTTCCGAAAATGGTAGAAAATTTGCGAAAAAAAATTATTGGGGAACACTATTCCGGCCATTCCTATGAATGTTCCATATTCAAAAGTGTGTTTTTTTGACAATAGGCGACATTCTTCCAAATTTCGACTTTTGAAATTTTAAAAAGGACTTTGCTCCTTTTTCCGAAAATGGTAGAAAATTTGGAAAAAAAAATTATTGGGGAACACTATTCCGGCCATTCCTATGAATGTCCAATATTCAAAAGTGTGTTTTTTTGACAATAGGCGACATTCTTCCAAATTTCGACTTTTGAAATTTTAGAAAGGACTTTGCTCCTTTTTCCGAAAATTGTAGGAGATAAGCGAAAAAACATTATTAGAGAACACTCTTCCGGCCATTTCTATGAATGTCCAATATTCAAAAGTCTTAACAGTGTGTTTGTTTGAAAATTGGCGACATTTTTCCAAATTTCACCTTTGAAATTTTAGAAAGGACTTTGCTCCTTTTTCCGAAAATGGTAGGAGATAAGCGAAAAAACATTATTGGAGAACACTCTTTTGGCCATTTCTATGAATGTCCAATATTCAAAAGTCGCAACAGTGTGTTTTTTTGAAAATTGGCGACATTTTTCCAAATTTCGACTTTTGAAATTTTAGAAAGGACTTTGCTCCTTTTTCCGAAAATGGTAGGAGATAAGCGAAAAAACATTATTGGAGAACACTCTTCCGGCCATTTCTATGAATGTCCAATATTCAAAAGTCTTAACAGTGTGTTTTTTTGAAAATTGGCGACATTTTTCCAAATTTCGACTTTTGAAATTTTAGAAAGGACTTTGCTCCTTTTTCCGAAAATGGTAGGAGATAAGCGAAAAAACATTATTGGAGAACACTCTTCCGGCCATTTCTATGAATGTCCAATATTCAAAAGTCGCAACAGTGTGTTTTTTTGAAAATTGGCGACATTTTTCCAAATTTCGACTTTTGAAATTTTAGAAAGGACTTTGCTCCTTTTTCCGAAAATTGTAGGAGATAAGCTAAAAAACATTATTGGAGAACACTCTTCCGGCCATTTCTATGAATGTCCAATATTTAAAAGTCTTAACAGTGTGTTTTTTTTGAAAATTGGCGACATTTTTCCAAATTTCAACTTTTGAAATTTTAGAAAGGACTTTGCTCCTTTTTCGAAAATGGTAGAAAATTTGCGAAAAAAAATTATTGGAGAACACTTTCCGGCCATTCCTATGAATGTCCACTATTCAAAAGTGTGTTTTTTTGACAATAAGCGACATTCTTCCAAATTTCGACTTTTGAAATTTTAGAAAGGACTTTGCTCCTTTTTCCGAAAATTGTAGGAGATAAGCGAAAAAACATTATTGGAGAACACTCTTCCGGCCATTTCTATGAATGTCCAATATTCAAAAGTCTTAACAGTGTGTTTTTTTGAAAATTGGCGACATTTTTCCAAATTTCACCTTTGAAATTTTAGAAAGGACTTTGCTTCTTTTTCCGAAAATGGTAGGAGATAAGCGAAAAAACATTATTGGAGAACACTCTTTTGGCCATTTCTATGAATGTCCAATATTCAAAAGTCGCAACAGTGTGTTTTTTTGAAAATTGGCGACATATTTCCAAATTTCGACTTTTGAAATTTTAGAAAGGACTTTGCTCCTTTTTCCGAAAATGGTAGGAGATAAGCGAAAAAACATTATTGGAGAACAGTCTTCCGGCCATTTCTATGAATGTCCAATATTCAAAAGTCTTAACAGTGTGTTTTTTTGAAAATTGGCGACATTTTTCCAAATTTCGACTTTTGAAATTTTAGAAAGGACTTTGCTCCTTTTTCCGAAAATGGTAGGAGATAAGCGAAAAAACATTATTGGAGAACACTCTTTTGGCCATTTCTATGAATGTCCAATATTCAAAAGTCGCAACAGTGTGTTTTTTTGAAAATTGGCGACATTTTTCCAAATTTCGACTTTTGAAATTTTAGAAAGGACTTTGCTCCTTTTTCCGAAAATGGTAGGAGATAAGCGAAAAAACATTATTGGAGAACACTCTTCCGGCCATTTCTATGAATGTCAAATATTCAAAAGTCGCAACAGTGTGTTTTTTTTTGAAAATTGGCGACATTCTTCCAAATTTCGACTTTTGAAATTTTAGAAGGGACTTTGCTCCTTTTTCCGAAAATTGTAGGAGATAAGCGAAAAAACATTATTGGAGAACACTCTTCCGGCCATTTCTATGAATGTCCAATATTCAAAAGTCGCAACAGTGTGTTTTTTTTGAAAATTGGCGACATTTTTCCAAATTTCGACTTTTGAAATTTTAGAAGGGACTTTGCTCCTTTTTCCGAAAATAGTAGAAAATTTGCGAAAAAAAATTATTGGGGAACACTATTCCGGCCATTCCTATGAATGTCCAATATTCAAAAGGGTGTTTTTTGACAATAGGCGACATTCTTCCAAATTTCGACTTTTGAAATTTTAGAAAGGACTTTGCTTCTTTTTCCGAAAATGGTAGAAAATTTGCGAAAAAAAATTATTGGGGAACACTATTCCGGCCATTCCTATGAATGTCCAATATTCAAAAATGTGTTTTTTTGACAATAGGCGACATTCTTCCAAATTTCGACTTTTGAAATTTTAAAAAGGGCTTTGCTCCTTTTTCCGAAAATGGTAGAAAATTTGCGAAAAAAAATTATTGGGGAATACTATTCCGGCCATTCCTATGAATGTCCAATATTCAAAAGGGTGTTTTTTGACAATAGGCGACATTCTTCCAAATTTCGACTTTTGAAATTTTAGAAAGGACTTTGCTCCTTTTTCCGAAAATTGTAGGAGATAAGCGAAAAAACATTATTGGAGAACACTCTTCCGGCCATTTCTATGAATGTCCAATATTCAAAAGTCTTAACAGTGTGTTTTTTTGAAAATTGGCGACATTTTTCCAAATTTCACCTTTGAAATTTTAGAAAGGACTTTGCTCCTTTTTCCGAAAATTGTAGGAGATAAGCGAAAAAACATTATTGGAGAACACTCTTTTGGCCATTTCTATGAATGTCCAATATTCAAAAGTCGCAACAGTGTGTTTTTTTGAAAATTGGCGACATTTTTCCAAATTTCGACTTTTGAAATTTTAGAAAGGACTTTGCTCCTTTTTCCGAAAATGGTAGGAGATAAGCGAAAAAACATTATTGGAGAACACTCTTCCGGCCATTTCTATGAATGTCCAATATTCAAAAGTCTTAACAGTGTGTTTTTTTGAAAATTGGCGACATTTTTCCAAATTTCGACTTTTGAAATTTTAGAAAGGACTTTGCTCCTTTTTCCGAAAATGGTAGAAAATTTGCGAAAAAAAATTATTGGGGAACACTATTCCGGCCATTCCTATGAATGTCCAATATTCAAAAATGTGTTGTTTTGACAATAGGCGACATTCTTCCAAATTTCGACTTTTGAAATTTTAAAAAGGACTTTGCTCCTTTTTCCGAAAATTGTAGGAGATAAGCGAAAAAACATTATTGGAGAACACTCTTCCGGCCATTTCTATGAATGTCCAATATTCAAAAGTCGCAACAGTGTGTTTTTTTTTGAAAATTGGCGACATTTTTCCAAATTTCGACTTTTGAAATTTTAGAAGGGACTTTGCTCCTTTTTCCGAAAATAGTAGAAAATTTGCGAAAAAAAATTATTGGGGAACACTATTCCGGCCATTCCTATGAATGTCCAATATTCAAAAGGGTGTTTTTTGACAATAGGCGACATTCTTCCAAATTTCGACTTTTGAAATTTTAGAAAGGACTTTGCTTCTTTTTCCGAAAATGGTAGAAAATTTGCGAAAAAAAATTATTGGGGAACACTATTCCGGCCATTTCTATGAATATCCAATATTCAAAAGTGTGTTTTTTTGACAATAGGCGACATTCTTCCAAATTTCGACTTTTGAAATTTTAAAAAGGACTTTGCTCCTTTTTCCGAAAATGGTAGAAAATTTGCGAAAAAAAATTATTGGGGAACACTATTCCGGCCATTCCTATGAATGTCCAATATTCAAAAGTGTGTTTTTTTTGACAATAAGCGACATTCTTCCAAATTTTGACTTTTGAAATTTTAAAAAGGACTTTTCTCCTTTTTCCGAAAATTGTAGGACATAAGCGAAAAACATTATTGGAGAACACTCTTCCGGCCATTTCTATGAATGTCCAATATTCAAAAGTCTTAACAGTGTGTTTTTTTGAAAATTGGCGACATTTTTCCAAATTTCGACTTTTGAAATTTTAAAAAGGACTTTGCTCCTTTTCCCGAAAATTGTAGAAAATTTGCGAAAAAAAATTATTGGGGGACACTATTCCGGCCATTCCTATGAATGTCCAATATTCAAAAATGTGTTTTTTTGACAATAGGCGACATTCTTCCAAATTTCGACTTTTGAAATTTTAAAAAGGACTTTGCTCCTTTTTCCGAAAATGGTAGAAAATTTGCGAAAAAAAATTATTGGGGAACACTATTCCGGCCATTCCTATGAATGTCCAATATTCTAAAGTCTTAACAGTGTGTTTTTTTGAAAATTGGTGACATTTTTCCAAATTTCGACTTTTGAAATTTTAAAAAGGACTTTGCTCCTTTTTCCGAAAATGGTAGAAAATTTGCGAAAAAAAATTATTGGGGAACACTATTCCGGCCATTCCTATGAATGCTCCATATTCAAAAGTGTGTTTTTTTGACAATAGGCGACATTCTTCCAAATTTCGACTTTTGAAATTTTAAAAAGGACTTTGCTCCTTTTTCCGAAAATGGTAGAAAATTTGCGAAAAAAAATTATTGGGGAACACTATTCCGGCCATTCCTATGAATATCCAATATTCAAAAGTGTGTTTTTTTGACAATAGGCGACATTCTTCCAAATTTCGACTTTTGAAATTTTAGAAAGGACTTTGCTTCTTTTTCCGAAAATGGTAGAAAATTTGCGAAAAAAAATTATTGGGGAACACTATTCCGGCCATTTCTATGAATGTCCAATATTCAAAAGTGTGTTTTTTTTGACAATAGGCGACATTCTTCCAAATTTCGACTTTTGAAATTTTAAAAAGGACTTTGCTCCTTTTTCCGAAAATTGTAGAAAATTTGCGAAAAAAAATTATTGTTGGACACTATTCCGGCCATTCCTATGAATGTCCAATATTCAAAAATGTGTTTTTTTGACAATAGGCGACATTCTTCCAAATTTCGACTTTTGAAATTTTAAAAAGGACTTTGCTCCTTTTTCCGAAAATGCTAGAAAATTTGCGAAAAAAAATTATTGGGGAACACTATTCTGGCCATTCCTATGAATGTCCAATATTCAAAAGGGTGTTTTTTGACAATAGGCGACATTCTTCCAAATTTCGACTTTTGAAATTTTAGAAAGGACTTTGCTCCTTTTTCCGAAAATTGTAGGAGATAAGCGAAAAAACATTATTGGAGAACATTCTTCCGCCCATTTCTATGAATGTCCAATATTCAAAAGTCTTAACAGTGTGTTTTCTTAAAAATTGGCGACATTTTTCCAAATTTCACCTTTGAAATTTTAGAAAGGACTTTGCTCCTTTTTCCGAAAATGGTAGGAGATAAGCGAAAAAACATTATTGGAGAACACTCTTCCGGCCATTTCTATGAATGTCCAATATTCAAAAGTCGCAACAGTGTGTTTTTTTGAAAATTGGCGACATTTTTCCAAATTTCGACTTTTGAAATTTTAGAAAGGACTTTGCTCCTTTTTCCGAAAATGGTAGGAGATAAGCGAAAAAACATTATTGGAGAACACTCTTCCGGCCATTTCTATGAATGTCCAATATTCAAAAGTCTTAACAGTGTGTTTTTTTGAAAATTGGCGACATTTTTCCAAATTTCGACTTTTGAAATTTTAGAAAGGACTTTGCTCCTTTTTCCGAAAATGGTAGAAAATTTGCGAAAAAAATGATTGGGGAACACTATTCCGGCCATTCCTATGAATGTCCAATATTCAAAAATGTGTTTTTTTGACAATAGGCGACATTCTTCCAAATTTCGACTTTTGAAATTTTAAAAAGGACTTTGCTCCTTTTTCCGAAAATTGTAGGAGATAAGCGAAAAAACATTATTGGAGAACACTCTTCCGGCCATTTCTATGAATGTCCAATATTCAAAAGTCTTAACAGTGTGTTTTTTTTTGAAAATTGGCGACATTTTTCCAAATTTCGACTTTTGAAATTTTAGAAGGGACTTTGCTCCTTTTTCCGAAAATAGTAGAAAATTTGCGAAAAAAATTATTGGGGAACACTATTCCGGCCATTCCTATGAATGTCCAATATTCAAAAGGGTGTTTTTTGACAATAGGCGACATTCTTCCAAATTTCGACTTTTGAAATTTTAGAAAGGACTTTGCTTCTTTTTCCGAAAATGGTAGAAAATTTGGGGAAAAAAATTATTGGGGAACACTATTCCGGCCATTCCTATGAATGTCATATATTCAAAAATGTGTTTTTTTGACAATAGGCGACATTCTTCCAAATTTCGACTTTTGAAATTTTAAAAAGGACTTTGCTTCTTTTTCCGAAAATGGTAGAAAATTTGGGAAAAAAAATTATTGGGGAACACTATTCCGGCCATTCCTATGAATGTCCAATATTCAAAAGTGTTTTTTTTTTTACAATAGGCGACATTCTTCCAAATTTCGACTTTTGAAATTTTAAAAAGGACTTTGCTCCTTTTTCCGAAAATTGTAGGAGATAAGCGAAAAAACATTATTGGAGAACACTCTTCCGGCCATTTCTATGAATGTCCAATATTCAAAAGTGTTTTTTTTTTTGACAATAGGCGACATTCTTCCAAATTTCGACTTTTGAAATTTTAAAAAGGACTTTGCTTTTTTTTCCGAAAATGGTAGAAAATTTGCGAAAAAAAATTATTGGGGAACACTATTCTGGCCATTCCTATGAATGTCCAATATTCAAAAGGGTGTTTTTTGACAATAGGCGACATTCTTCCAAATTTCGACTTTTGAAATTTTAAAAAGGACTTTGCTCCTTTTTCCGAAAATGGTAGAAAATTTGCGAAAAAAAATTATTGGGGAACACTATTCCGGCCATTCCTATGAATGTCCAATATTCAAAAATGTGTTTTTTTGACAATAGGCGACATTCTTCCAAATTTCGACTTTTGAAATTTTAAAAAGGGCTTTGCTCCTTTTTCCGAAAATTGTAGGAGATAAGCGAAAAAACATTATTGGAGAACACTCTTCCGGCCATTTCTATGAATGTCCAATATTCAAAAGTCTTAACAGTGTGTTTTTTTGAAAATTGGCGACATTTTTCCAAATTTCAACTTTTGAAATTTTAGAAAGGACTTTGCTCCTTTTTCGAAAATGGTAGAAAATTTGCGAAAAAAAAATTATTGGGGAACACTTTCCGGCCATTCCTATGAATGTCCAATATTCAAAAGTGTGTTTTTTGGACAATAGGCGACATTCTTCCAAATTTCGACTTTTGAAATTTTAAAAAGGACTTTGCTCCTTTTTCCGAAAATGGTAGAAAATTTGCGAAAAAAAAATTATTGGGGAACACTGTTCCGGCCATTCCTATGAATGTCCAATATTCAAAAGTGTGTTTTTTGGACAATAGGCGACATTCTTCCAAACTTCGACTTTTGAAATTTTAAAAAGGACTTTGCTTCTTTTTCCGAAAATTGTAGTAGATAAGCGAAAAAACATTATTGGAGAACACTCTTCCGGCCATTTCTATGAATGTCCAATATTCAAAAGTGTTAAAAGTGTGTTTTTTTTTGAAAATTGGCGACATTTTTCCAAATTTCAACTTTTGAAATTTTAGAAAGGACTTTGCTCCTTTTTCCGAAAATGGTAGAAAATTTGCGAAAAAAAATTATTGGGGAACACTATTCCGGCCATTCCTATGAATGTTCCATATTCAAAAGTGTGTTTTTTTGACAATAGGCGACATTCTTCCAAATTTCGACTTTTGAAATTTTAAAAAGGACTTTGCTCCTTTTTCCGAAAATGGTAGAAAATTTGCGAAAAAAAATTATTGGGGAACACTATTCCGGCCATTCCTATGAATGTCCAATATTCAAAAGTGTGTTTTTTTGACAATAGGCGACATTCTTCCAAATTTCGACTTTTGAAATTTTAAAAAGGACTTTGCTCCTTTTTCCGAAAATGGTAGAAAATTTGCGAAAAAAAATTATTGGGGAACACTATTTCGGCCATTCCTATGAATGTCCAATATTCCAAAGTGTGTTTTTTGACAATAGGCGACATTCTTCCAAATTTTGAGTTTTGAAATTTTAAAAAGGACTTTGCTCCTTTTTCCGAAAATGGTAGAAAATTTGCGAAAAAAATTATTGGGGAACACTATTCCGGCCATTCCTATGAATGTCCAATATTCAAAAGTGTGTTTTTTTTGACAATAACCGACATTCTTCCAAATTTTGACTTTTGAAGTTTTAAAAAGGACTCTGCTCCTTTTTCCGAAAATTGTAGGAGATAAGCGAAAAAACATTATTGAAGAACACTCTTCCGGCCATTTCTATGAATGTCCAATATTCAAAAGTCTTAACAGTGTGTTTTTTTGAAAATTGGCGACATTTTTCCAAATTTCGACTTTTGAAATTTTAAAAAGGACTTTGCTCCTTTTTCCGAAAATGGTAGAAAATTTGCGAAAAAAAATTATTGGGGAACACTATTCCGGCCATTCCTATGAATATCCAATATTCAAAAGTGTGTTTTTTTGACAATAGGCGACATTCTTCCAAATTTCGACTTTTGAAATTTTAGAAAGGACTTTGCTTCTTTTTCCGAAAATGGTAGAAAATTTGCGAAAAAAAATTATTGGGGAACACTATTCCGGCCATTTCTATGAATATCCAATATTCAAAAGTGTGTTTTTTTGACAATAGGCGACATTCTTCCAAATTTCGACTTTTGAAATTTTAAAAAGGACTTTGCTCCTTTTTCCGAAAATTGTAGAAAATTTGCGAAAAAAAATTATTGTTGGACACTATTCCGGCCATTCCTATGAATGTCCAATATTCAAAAATGTGTTTTTTTGACAATAGGCGACATTCTTCCAAATTTCGACTTTTGAAATTTTAAAAAGGACTTTGCTCCTTTTTCCGAAAATGCTAGAAAATTTGCGAAAAAAAATTATTGGGGAACACTATTCTGGCCATTCCTATGAATGTCCAATATTCAAAAGGGTGTTTTTTGACAATAGGCGACATTCTTCCAAATTTCGACTTTTGAAATTTTAGAAAGGACTTTGCTCCTTTTTCCGAAAATTGTAGGAGATAAGCGAAAAAACATTATTGGAGAACATTCTTCCGCCCATTTCTATGAATGTCCAATATTCAAAAGTCTTAACAGTGTGTTTTCTTAAAAATTGGCGACATTTTTCCAAATTTCACCTTTGAAATTTTAGAAAGGACTTTGCTCCTTTTTCCGAAAATGGTAGGAGATAAGCGAAAAAACATTATTGGAGAACACTCTTCCGGCCATTTCTATGAATGTCCAATATTCAAAAGTCGCAACAGTGTGTTTTTTTGAAAATTGGCGACATTTTTCCAAATTTCGACTTTTGAAATTTTAGAAAGGACTTTGCTCCTTTTTCCGAAAATGGTAGGAGATAAGCGAAAAAACATTATTGGAGAACACTCTTCCGGCCATTTCTATGAATGTCCAATATTCAAAAGTCTTAACAGTGTGTTTTTTTGAAAATTGGCGACATTTTTCCAAATTTCGACTTTTGAAATTTTAGAAAGGACTTTGCTCCTTTTTCCGAAAATGGTAGAAAATTTGCGAAAAAAATGATTGGGGAACACTATTCCGGCCATTCCTATGAATGTCCAATATTCAAAAATGTGTTTTTTTGACAATAGGCGACATTCTTCCAAATTTCGACTTTTGAAATTTTAAAAAGGACTTTGCTCCTTTTTCCGAAAATTGTAGGAGATAAGCGAAAAAACATTATTGGAGAACACTCTTCCGGCCATTTCTATGAATGTCCAATATTCAAAAATCTTAACAGTGTGTTTTTTTTTGAAAATTGGCGACATTTTTCCAAATTTCGACTTTTGAAATTTTAGAAGGGACTTTGCTCCTTTTTCCGAAAATAGTAGAAAATTTGCGAAAAAAATTATTGGGGAACACTATTCCGGCCATTCCTATGAATGTCCAATATTCAAAAGGGTGTTTTTTGACAATAGGCGACATTCTTCCAAATTTCGACTTTTGAAATTTTAGAAAGGACTTTGCTTCTTTTTCCGAAAATGGTAGAAAATTTGGGGAAAAAAATTATTGGGGAACACTATTCCGGCCATTCCTATGAATGTCATATATTCAAAAATGTGTTTTTTTGACAATAGGCGACATTCTTCCAAATTTCGACTTTTGAAATTTTAAAAAGGACTTTGCTTCTTTTTCCGAAAATGGTAGAAAATTTGGGAAAAAAAATTATTGGGGAACACTATTCCGGCCATTCCTATGAATGTCCAATATTCAAAAGTGTTTTTTTTTTTACAATAGGCGACATTCTTCCAAATTTCGACTTTTGAAATTTTAAAAAGGACTTTGCTCCTTTTTCCGAAAATTGTAGGAGATAAGCGAAAAAACATTATTGGAGAACACTCTTCCGGCCATTTCTATGAATGTCCAATATTCAAAAGTGTTTTTTTTTTTTGACAATAGGCGACATTCTTCCAAATTTCGACTTTTGAAATTTTAAAAAGGACTTTGCTTTTTTTTCCGAAAATGGTAGAAAATTTGCGAAAAAAAATTATTGGGGAACACTATTCTGGCCATTCCTATGAATGTCCAATATTCAAAAGGGTGTTTTTTGACAATAGGCGACATTCTTCCAAATTTCGACTTTTGAAATTTTAAAAAGGACTTTGCTCCTTTTTCCGAAAATGGTAGAAAATTTGCGAAAAAAAATTATTGGGGAACACTATTCCGGCCATTCCTATGAATGTCCAATATTCAAAAATGTGTTTTTTTGACAATAGGCGACATTCTTCCAAATTTCGACTTTTGAAATTTTAAAAAGGGCTTTGCTCCTTTTTCCGAAAATTGTAGGAGATAAGCGAAAAAACATTATTGGAGAACACTCTTCCGGCCATTTCTATGAATGTCCAATATTCAAAAGTCTTAACAGTGTGTTTTTTTGAAAATTGGCGACATTTTTCCAAATTTCAACTTTTGAAATTTTAGAAAGGACTTTGCTCCTTTTTCGAAAATGGTAGAAAATTTGCGAAAAAAAAATTATTGGGGAACACTTTCCGGCCATTCCTATGAATGTCCAATATTCAAAAGTGTGTTTTTTGGACAATAGGCGACATTCTTCCAAATTTCGACTTTTGAAATTTTAAAAAGGACTTTGCTCCTTTTTCCGAAAATGGTAGAAAATTTGCGAAAAAAAAATTATTGGGGAACACTGTTCCGGCCATTCCTATGAATGTCCAATATTCAAAAGTGTGTTTTTTGGACAATAGGCGACATTCTTCCAAACTTCGACTTTTGAAATTTTAAAAAGGACTTTGCTTCTTTTTCCGAAAATTGTAGTAGATAAGCGAAAAAACATTATTGGAGAACACTCTTCCGGCCATTTCTATGAATGTCCAATATTCAAAAGTGTTAAAAGTGTGTTTTTTTTTGAAAATTGGCGACATTTTTCCAAATTTCAACTTTTGAAATTTTAGAAAGGACTTTGCTCCTTTTTCCGAAAATGGTAGAAAATTTGCGAAAAAAAATTATTGGGGAACACTATTCCGGCCATTCCTATGAATGTTCCATATTCAAAAGTGTGTTTTTTTGACAATAGGCGACATTCTTCCAAATTTCGACTTTTGAAATTTTAAAAAGGACTTTGCTCCTTTTTCCGAAAATGGTAGAAAATTTGCGAAAAAAAATTATTGGGGAACACTATTCCGGCCATTCCTATGAATGTCCAATATTCAAAAGTGTGTTTTTTTGACAATAGGCGACATTCTTCCAAATTTCGACTTTTGAAATTTTAAAAAGGACTTTGCTCCTTTTTCCGAAAATGGTAGAAAATTTGCGAAAAAAAATTATTGGGGAACACTATTTCGGCCATTCCTATGAATGTCCAATATTCCAAAGTGTGTTTTTTGACAATAGGCGACATTCTTCCAAATTTTGAGTTTTGAAATTTTAAAAAGGACTTTGCTCCTTTTTCCGAAAATGGTAGAAAATTTGCGAAAAAAATTATTGGGGAACACTATTCCGGCCATTCCTATGAATGTCCAATATTCAAAAGTGTGTTTTTTTTGACAATAACCGACATTCTTCCAAATTTTGACTTTTGAAGTTTTAAAAAGGACTCTGCTCCTTTTTCCGAAAATTGTAGGAGATAAGCGAAAAAACATTATTGAAGAACACTCTTCCGGCCATTTCTATGAATGTCCAATATTCAAAAGTCTTAACAGTGTGTTTTTTTGAAAATTGGCGACATTTTTCCAAATTTCGACTTTTGAAATTTTAAAAAGGACTTTGCTCCTTTTTCCGAAAATTGTAGGAAATTTGCGAAAAAAAATTATTGGGGGACACTATTCCGTCCATTCCTATGAATGTCCAATATTCAAAAATGTGTTTTTTTGACAATAGGCGACATTCTTCCAAATTTCGACTTTTGAAATTTTAAAAAGGACTTTGCTCCTTTTTTCGAAAATGGTAGAAAATTTGCGAAAAAAAATTATTGGGGAACACTATTCCGGCCATTTCTATGAATGTCCAATATTCAAAAGTTTTTTTTTTTTGACAATAGGCGACATTCTTCCAAATTTCGACTTTTGAAATTTTAAAAAGGACTGTGCTCCTTTTTCCGAAAATGGTAGAAAATTTGCGAAAAAAAATTATTGGGGAACACTATTCCGGCCATTCCTATGAATGTCCAATATTCAAAAGGGTGTTTTTTGACAATAGGCGACATTCTTCCAAATTTCGACTTTTGAAATTTTAGAAAGGACTTTGCTCCTTTTTCCGAAAATTGTAGGAGATAAGCGAAAAAACATTATTGGAGAACACTCTTCCGGCCATTTCTATGAATGTCCAATATTCAAAAGTCTTAACAGTGTGTTTTTTTGAAAATTGGCGACATTTTTCCAAATTTCAACTTTTGAAATTTTAGAAAGGACTTTGCTCCTTTTTCCGAAAATGGTAGAAAATTTGCGAAAAAAAATTATTGGGGAACACTATTCCGGCCATTCCTATGAATGTTCCATATTCAAAAGTGTGTTTTTTTGACAATAGGCGACATTCTTCCAAATTTCGACTTTTGAAATTTTAAAAAGGACTTTGCTCCTTTTTCCGAAAATGGTAGAAAATTTAGGAAAAAAAATTATTGGGGAACACTATTCCGGCCATTCCTATGAATGTCCAATATTCAAAAGTGTGTTTTTTGGACAATAGGCGACATTCTTCCAAATTTCGACTTTTGAAATTTTAAAAAGGACTTTGCTCCTTTTTCCGAAAATGGTAGAAAATTTGCGAAAAAAAATTATTGGGGAACACTATTCCGGCCATTCCTATGAATGTCCAATATTCAAAAGTGTGTTTTTTTTACAATAGGCGACATTCTTCCAAATTTTGACTTTTGAAATTTTAAAAAGGACTTTGCTCCTTTTTTCGAAATTGGTAGAAAATTTGCGAAAAAAATTATTGGGGAACACTATTCCGGCCATTCCTATGAATGTCCAATATTCAAAAATGTGTTTTTTTGACAATAGGCGACATTCTTCCAAATTTCGACTTTTGAAATTTTAAAAAGGACTTTGCTCCTTTTTCCGAAAATTGTAGGAGATAAGCGAAAAAACATTATTGGTGAACACTCTTCCGGCCATTTCTATGAATGTCCAATATTCAAAAGTCGCAACAGTGTGTTTTTTTTTTTGAAAATTGGCGACATTTTTCCAAACTTCGACTTTTGAAATTTTAGAAGGGACTTTGCTCCTTTTTCCGAAAATAGTAGAAAATTTGCGAAAAAAAATTATTGGGGAACACTATTCCGGCCATTCCTATAAATGTTCAATATTCAAAAGTGTGTTTTTTTGACAATAGGCGACATTCTTCCAAATTTAGACTTTTGAAATTTTAAAAAGGACTTTGCTCCTTTTTCCGAAAATTGTAGGAGATAAGCTAAAAAACATTATTGGAGAACACTCTTCCGGCCATTTCTATGAATGTCCAATATTTAAAAGTCTTAACCGTGTGTTTTTTTTGAAAATTGGCGACATTTTTCCAAATTTCAACTTTTGAAATTTTAGAAAGGACTTTGCTCCTTTTTCGAAAATGGTAGAAAATTTGCGAAAAAAAATTATTGGAGAACACTTTCCGGCCATTCCTATGAATGTCCACTATTCAAAAGTGTGTTTTTTTGACAATAGGCGACATTCTTCCAAACTTCGACTTTTGAAATTTTAAAAAGGACTTTGCTTCTTTTTCCGAAAATTGTAGTAGATAAGCGAAAAAACATTATTGGAGAACACTCTTCCGGCCATTTCTATGAATGTCCAATATTCAAAAGTGTTAACAGTGTGTTTTTTTTGAAAATTGGCGACATTTTTCCAAATTTCAACTTTTGAAATTTTAGAAAGGACTTTGCTCCTTTTTCCGAAAATGGTAAAAAATTTGCGAAAAAAAATTATTGGGGAACACTATCCCGGCCATTCCTATGAATGTTCCATATTCAAAAGTGTGTTTTTTTGACAATAGGCGACATTCTTCCAAATTTCGACTTTTGAAATTTTAAAAAGGACTTTGCTCCTTTTTCCGAAAATGGTAGAAAATTTGCGAAAAAAATTATTGGGGAACACTATTCCGGCCATTCCTATGAATGTCCAATATTCAAAAGTGTGTTTTTTTTGACAATAGGCGACATTCTTCCAAATTTCGACTTTTGAAATTTTAAAAAGGACTTTGCTCCTTTTTCCGAAAATGGTAGAAAATTTGCGAAAAAAAATTTTTGGGGAACACTATTATGGCCATTCCTATGAATGTCCAATATTCCAAAGTGTGTTTTTTTGACAATAGGCGACATTCTTCCAAATTTTGAGTTTTGAAATTTTAAAAAGGACTTTGCTCCTTTTTCCGAAAATGGTAGAAAATTTGCGAAAAAAATTATTGGGAAACACTATTCCGGCCATTCCTATGAATGTCCAATATTCAAAAGTGTGTTTTTTTGACAATAAGCGACATTCTTCCAAATTTTGACTTTTGAAATTTTAAAAAGGACTCTGCTCCTTTTTCCGAAAATTGTAGGAGATAAGCGAAAAAACATTATTGAAGAACACTCTTCCGGCCATTTCTATGAATGTCCAATATTCAAAAGTCTTAACAGTGTGTTTTTTTGAAAATTGGCGACATTTTTCCAAATTTCGACTTTTGAAATTTTAAAAAGGACTTTGCTCCTTTTTCCGAAAATTGTAGAAAATTTGCGAAAAAAAATTATTGGGGGACACTATTCCGGCCATTCCTATGAATGTCCAATATTCAAAAATGTGTTTTTTTGACAATAGGCGACATTCTTCTAAATTTCGACTTTTGAAATTTTAAAAAGGACTTTGCTCCTTTTTCCGAAAATGGTAGAAAATTTGCGAAAAAAAATTATTGGGAAACACTATTCCGGCCATTCCTATGAATGTCCAATATTCAAAAGTGTGTTTTTTTGACAATAGGCGACATTCTTCCAAATTTCGACTTTTGAAATTTTAGAAAGGACTTTGCTCCTTTTTCCGAAAATGGTAGAAAATTTGCGAAAAAAAATTATTGGGGAACACTATTCCGGCCATTCCTATGAATGTTCCATATTCAAAAGTGTGTTTTTTTGACAATAGGCGACATTCTTCCAAATTTCGACTTTTGAAATTTTAAAAAGGACTTTGCTCCTTTTTCCGAAAATGGTAGAAAATTTGCGAAAAAAAATTATTGGGGAACACTATTCCGGCCATTCCTATGAATGTCCAATATTCAAAAGTGTGTTTTTTTTACAATAGGCGACATTCTTCCAAATTTTGACTTTTGAAATTTTAAAAAGGACTTTGCTCCTTTTTTCGAAATTGGTAGAAAATTTGCGAAAAAAATTATTGGGGAACACTATTCCGGCCATTCCTATGAATGTCCAATATTCAAAAATGTGTTTTTTTGACAATAGGCGACATTCTTCCAAATTTCGACTTTTGAAATTTTAAAAAGGACTGCTCCTTTTTCCGAAAATTGTAGGAGATAAGCGAAAAAACATTATTGGAGAACACTCTTCCGGCCATTTCTATGAATGTCCAATATTCAAAAGTCGCAACAGTGTGTTTTTTTTTTTGAAAATTGGCGACATTTTTCCAAATTTCGACTTTTGAAATTTTAGAAGGGACTTTGCTCCTTTTTCCGAAAATAGTAGAAAATTTGCGAAAAAAAATTATTGGGGAACACTATTCCGGCCATTCCTATGAATGTTCCATATTCAAAAGTGTGTTTTTTTGACAATAGGCGACATTCTTCCAAATTTCGACTTTTGAAATTTTAAAAAGGACTTTGCTCCTTTTTCCGAAAATGGTAGAAAATTTGCGAAAAAAATTATTGGGGAACACTATTCCGGCCATTCCTATGAATGTCCAATATTCAAAAGTGTGTTTTTTTTGACAATAGGCGACATTCTTCCAAATTTCGACTTTTGAAATTTTAAAAAGGACTTTGCTCCTTTTTCCGAAAATGGTAGAAAATTTGCGAAAAAAAATTATTGGGGAACACTATTCCGGCCATTCCTATGAATGTCCAATATTCAAAAATGTGTTTTTTTTGACAATAGGCGACATTCTTCCAAATTTCGACTTTTGAAATTTTAAAAAGGACTTTGCTTCTTTTTCCGAAAATGGTAGAAAATTTGCGAAAAAAAATTATTCGGGAACACTATTCCGGCCATTCCTATGAATGTCCAATATTCAAAAGTGGGTTTTTTTGACAATAGGCGACATTCTTCCAAATTTCGACTTTTGAAATTTTAAAAAGGACTTTGCTCCTTTTTCCGAAAATGGTAGAAAATTTGCGAAAAAAAATTTTTGGGGAACACTATTATGGCCATTCCTATGAATGTCCAATATTCCAAAGTGTGTTTTTTTGACAATAGGCGACATTCTTCCAAATTTTGAGTTTTGAAATTTTAAAAAGGACTTTGCTCCTTTTTCCGAAAATGGTAGAAAATTTGCGAAAAAAATTATTGGGAAACACTATTCCGGCCATTCCTATGAATGTCCAATATTCAAAAGTGTGTTTTTTTGACAATAAGCGACATTCTTCCAAATTTTGACTTTTGAAATTTTAAAAAGGACTCTGCTCCTTTTTCCGAAAATTGTAGGAGATAAGCCAAAAAACATTATTGAAGAACACTCTTCCGGCCATTTCTATGAATGTCCAATATTCAAAAGTCTTAACAGTGTGTTTTTTTGAAAATTGGCGACATTTTTCCAAATTTCGACTTTTGAAATTTTAAAAAGGACTTTGCTCCTTTTTCCGAAAATTGTAGAAAATTTGCGAAAAAAAATTATTGGGGGACACTATTCCGGCCATTCCTATGAATGTCCAATATTCAAAAATGTGTTTTTTTGACAATAGGCGACATTCTTCTAAATTTCGACTTTTGAAATTTTAAAAAGGACTTTGCTCCTTTTTCCGAAAATGGTAGAAAATTTGCGAAAAAAAATTATTGGGAAACACTATTCCGGCCATTCCTATGAATGTCCAATATTCAAAAGTGTGTTTTTTTGACAATAGGCGACATTCTTCCAAATTTCGACTTTTGAAATTTTAGAAAGGACTTTGCTCCTTTTTCCGAAAATGGTAGAAAATTTGCGAAAAAAAATTATTGGGGAACACTATTCCGGCCATTCCTATGAATGTTCCATATTCAAAAGTGTGTTTTTTTGACAATAGGCGACATTCTTCCAAATTTCGACTTTTGAAATTTTAAAAAGGACTTTGCTCCTTTTTCCGAAAATGGTAGAAAATTTGCGAAAAAAAATTATTGGGGAACACTATTCCGGCCATTCCTATGAATGTCCAATATTCAAAAGTGTGTTTTTTTTACAATAGGCGACATTCTTCCAAATTTTGACTTTTGAAATTTTAAAAAGGACTTTGCTCCTTTTTTCGAAATTGGTAGAAAATTTGCGAAAAAAATTATTGGGGAACACTATTCCGGCCATTCCTATGAATGTCCAATATTCAAAAATGTGTTTTTTTGACAATAGGCGACATTCTTCCAAATTTCGACTTTTGAAATTTTAAAAAGGACTGCTCCTTTTTCCGAAAATTGTAGGAGATAAGCGAAAAAACATTATTGGAGAACACTCTTCCGGCCATTTCTATGAATGTCCAATATTCAAAAGTTGCAACAGTGTGTTTTTTTTTTTGAAAATTGGCGACATTTTTCCAAATTTCGACTTTTGAAATTTTAGAAGGGACTTTGCTCCTTTTTCCGAAAATAGTAGAAAATTTGCGAAAAAAAATTATTGGGGAACACTATTCCGGCCATTCCTATAAATGTTCAATATTCAAAAGTGTGTTTTTTTGACAATAGGCGACATTCTTCCAAATTTAGACTTTTGAAATTTTAAAAAGGACTTTGCTCCTTTTTCCGAAAATTGTAGGAGATAAGCTAAAAAACATTATTGGAGAACACTCTTGCGGCCATTTCTATGAATGTCCAATATTCAAAAGTCTTAACAGTGTGTTTTTTTTGAAAATTGGCGACATTTTTCCAAATTTCAACTTTTGAAATTTTAGAAAGGACTTTGCTCCTTTTTCGAAAATGGTAGAAAATTTGCGAAAAAAAATTATTGGGGAACACTTTCCGGCCATTCCTATGAATGTCCACTATTCAAAAGTGTGTTTTTTTGACAATAGGCGACATTCTTCCAAACTTCGACTTTTGAAATTTTAAAAAGGACTTTGCTTCTTTTTCCGAAAATTGTAGTAGATAAGCGAAAAAACATTATTGGAGAACACTCTTCCGGCCATTTCTATGAATGTCCAATATTCAAAAGTCTTAACAGTGTGTTTTTTTTGAAAATTGGCGACATTTTTCCAAATTTCAACTTTTGAAATTTTAGAAAGGACTTTGCTCCTTTTTCCGAAAATAGTAGAAAATTTGCGAAAAAAAATTATTGGGGAACACTATTCCGGCCATTCCTATGAATGTCCAATATTCAAAAATGTGTTTTTTTGACAATAGGCGACATTCTTCCAAATTTCGACTTTTGAAATTTTAAAAAGGACTGCTCCTTTTTCCGAAAATTGTAGGAGATAAGCGAAAAAACATTATTGGAGAACACTCTTCCGGCCATTTCTATGAATGTCCAATATTCAAAAGTCGCAACAGTGTGTTTTTTTTTTTGAAAATTGGCGACATTTTTCCAAATTTCGACTTTTGAAATTTTAGAAGGGACTTTGCTCCTTTTTCCGAAAATAGTAGAAAATTTGCGAAAAAAAATTATTGGGGAACACTATTCCGGCCATTCCTATAAATGTTCAATATTCAAAAGTGTGTTTTTTTGACAATAGGCGACATTCTTCCAAATTTCGACTTTTGAAATTTTAAAAAGGACTTTGCTCCTTTTTCCGAAAATTGTAGGAGATAAGCTAAAAAACATTATTGGAGAACACTCTTGCGGCCATTTCTATGAATGTCCAATATTCAAAAGTCTTAACAGTGTGTTTTTTTTGAAAATTGGCGACAATTTTCCAAATTTCAACTTTTGAAATTTTAGAAAGGACTTTGCTCCTTTTTCGAAAATGGTAGAAAATTTGCGAAAAAAAATTATTGGGGAACACTTTCCGGCCATTCCTATGAATGTCCACTATTCAAAAGTGTGTTTTTTTGACAATAGGCGACATTCTTCCAAACTTCGACTTTTGAAATTTTAAAAAGGACTTTGCTTCTTTTTCCGAAAATTGTAGTAGATAAGCGAAAAAACATTATTGGAGAACACTCTTCCGGCCATTTCTATGAATGTCCAATATTCAAAAGTCTTAACAGTGTGTTTTTTTTGAAAATTGGCGACATTTTTCCAAATTTCAACTTTTGAAATTTTAGAAAGGACTTTGCTCCTTTTTCCGAAAATGGTAGAAAATTTGCGAAAAAAAATTATTGGGGAACACTATTCCAGCCATTCCTATGAATGTTCCATATTCAAAAGTGTGTTTTTTTGACAATAGGCGACATTCTTCCAAATTTCGACTTTTGAAATTTTAAAAAGGACTTTGCTCCTTTTTCCGAAAATGGTAGAAAATTTGCGAAAAAATTTATTGCGGAACACTATTCCGGCCATTCCTATGAATGTCCAATATTCCAAAGTGTGTTTTTTTGACAATAGGCGACATTCTTCCAAATTTTGAGTTTTGAAATTTTAAAAAGGACTTTGCTCCTTTTTCCGAAAATGGTAGAAAATTTGCGAAAAAAAATTACTGGGGAACACTATTCCGGCCATTCCTATGAATGTCCAATTTTCAAAAGTGTGTTTTTTTGACAATAAGCGACATTCTTCCAAATTTTGACTTTTGAAATTTTCAAAAGGACTTTGCTCCTTTTTCCGAAAATGGTAGAAAATTTACGAAAAAAAATTATTGCGAAACACTATTCCGGCCATTCCTATGAATGTCCAATATTCAAAAGTGTGTTTTTTGACAATAGGCGACATTCTTCCAAATTTCGACTTTTGAAATTTTAAAAAGGACTTTGCTCCTTTTTCCGAAAATGGTAGAAAATTTGCGAAAAAAAATTATTGGGGAACACTATTCCGGCCATTCCTATGAATGTCCAATATTCAAAAATGTGTTTTTTTGAAAATTGGCGACATTTTTCCAAATTTCGACTTTTGAAATTTTTGAAAGGACTTTGCTCCTTTTTCCGAAAATGGTAGAAAATTTGGGAAAAAAAATTATTGGGGAACACTATTCCGGCCATTCCTATGAATGTCCAATATTCAAAAGTGTGTTTTTTTGACA